>CM073578.1:104706571-109908724 GCA_037074715.1 Magnolia kwangsiensis | reverse complement strand
GCGTCCTTTTACCCACATTTACTAGGAATTTGGTTCTAAATGTTGAAGGCTGCCTGTATCACCATCGAAGTGCAGTGCACTAATTTTATGGTATCCAAATAGGGAATCACTCGAGTTCTCTCTATCGTAGACAGTCAGCATCAACCATGGTCGAATGGAGTGGAGTTGCTTGAAGATGCTAAACTGAATAAGCATGTTCTATCCACTGGTTGTGAAGGGTATCTTGTACTTGAGTTGCTTATGACATCTGAACTCTTGTATACTTGTTACTTTAAGAAGCTACCTTTTAATTTATCCAGTTGCATGAATGGTCAGGATTGATGTGCTTCTTCAAGGTGGATTACATGAGGGACGGTTGACAGAATTGGTTGGCCCATCATCTTCTGGTAAAACTCAAGTAAGAAATCCAACTTGTGGAGTTTAAATGAATTCAATTAGTACAGATTGATCTTCTTGAAGCTTACGCATTCAGGGACGAGCTCGGAAAAGAGCCGTGTGATAGTCTTATTCAATCATTTGAGAACTGAACATGCAGTACATGAGTTTATAGCAGAACAATGGATCCGCCCTCTGGCCAACTCTTCTCAATGAATGAATGGATTTCTGTCTTTGAATTGGTCGACTTGGTCTGCTTATTATTCCAATTTTCTGTCACAAAATAAGGAAAAAAGGTCAAGCAAGAGAGAGTAGGAGATCATAATAGTTAGATGAATTCAGAGATTTGTGAAAGAAATCAGTTTGAGATACTTGGAAGTTATCATGCATTTCATCTTAAAGTGGTCATTTAGGTTGTAGGGCCTACATGATGTATGCATTTAGTATATTATATTTTGTTTTTGTAAGATAAATTAGTTCTCTTTATTGGTCATCTCTTTTTTTTTTGTATTTGTTTTGCGTAGGTATGTCTACACGCTGCTTCACATGTTGCACACAACTACAAGGGTACTGTGATGTTTTTGGACACGAGTAACTCCTTTTCAACCAAACGCATTGCAGATATAATTAGTTGCCGTTTGAGTTCTTCATTTAAACAGGTCAGGCCCTATTTTACTCCTAACTCTTTTGGCCTAACACATTTGATTTTCTTCCTTTTGAATGCCTAGAACTTTCCATGATATTCATTCACATCCATTTACACCTTAGGATGTTCTAGTACCAATCATTGCATGTTTTCATCATCATCATCACAGCTATGCGGGGTGACCATCGTCATCATTATATCGCTGTCGCTGTTGTTATCATCTTCTTCCTCATTATCATCATCATTGGAGCCTACTTTATGAATCCTATCTATTAGCAATCCTGTTTTGCCAATCATTGCAATGATTACTTGTGGTTGGCTTTACATTCCTATGTGAGGCCATATCTTTGGAAAGTAAACACGACTATATCCTTCATGACCCTTAACACCGCCTCAATCCAAGTCCTTTTAGGTCTTCTCCTTGTCCTCCTTTCAGGATCCGAAGTTCCCCTAATTATGCATATCTCTGGTTTTTGTGGTACATGGCACTCAATATGATCTCCATCAATATATCTTTATTGGGCTAATCTTAGGCTATTTTGTGATGCAATCAGGCTCACACTCATGAATGCCATATCACAGATTTTAGAGTGGACCCGTGATCATTTTTGGTCATTGAAGTGAGCCTAATCTATTTGATCAGGAAATGGACCCCCCGGGTGGCTAGATAAGCTAGAAGGGTCAACCCTGATTGGATTTTGAACCAACTTGTAGAGCAGATATGTCTGTCGACCTTTAAAAAATGCGGATTCATCTTTGGACCCCATTAGTACATAGGTTGACCTATGGACCCCATAAGGCTATCTGGTAGACTGTTTAAATACATAGATTGACCCTATGGACCCCATTAGGCCATCTGGTAGACTGTTTGAATACATAGATTGACCTATGGACCCCATAAGGCCATATGTTAGACTGTTCTACCAGCGGTGGGTCCCACATAGTCAGATAATTGACTGTTTCCAATAGCGAACAGTTCCCTTTCTTAGATAGTGTAGTTGCATAACTCTCTTAGACAATGCAGTTACATATTTCAGTTAATAGTCAAAAGTCATAGAAGTAGGAAAGAAGGTAGAAGGACAAAGAAAATTGGAGGGATGCGTGGCATGCCTAGAGAGATGGAGCTCCGAACGGGGAGGGGGAGACACACGGTCGTCTCTTGTCAGAGGAGGGACATGTGGCATGCCAAGAGAGATGGGAGTAGGCGAGGGTGGCTGATGTCAGGGGGTGTATTGATGGCAGGGAGACATGTGGCCTGACTGGGGCAATTCTCGCAGCAATAGAGTTCTCTAGAGATCGACCCTTGCAGGTGGTGACGTCAACGAATGTATCTGCTAGGCTCGGGCTTAAGGCTCAGGTGGACATAGAGGCTCGGAGGGGATGCATGGAGGCTTGGGATATGATCGTGGAGGCTCGAGATGAGATCGTGGAGGCTCGGGAGTCGATTGTGGAGGCTCAACTTAGTTGGATGGAGTTTTTGAGGCTGGAGCTTTGGTTGCGAGGCTGGGGACTTCCTTTTGCTCTCGGGGAGGATGCGTCCCTCTTTGGGGTCTGAGGCAATTTTAAGAGAGGATGCCGTGGTTGATGTGTTGCCATGTTCGCTGGAATTGGTGACACGTGAGAATACACCTCTTTCTCTCACATGTGCCAAGTTTTTAAATAATGGCACGTGCTGGGACCCGATCTTTTTATTCCAAACCGTTTCACTTCTCCAAACCCCTTGTCGACTCTAAGGCTTTCAAATGGGAGTCCTTTAGAGGTGAGCGACCTTTTAGTGGAGATCATAGGCCCTCTTCAGGGAGAGATTTCTTGGCAAACATCGGCATCAACGATCGGCATAGCACAAGGGGAGCTTATTGAAGCACGGGAGAGCATCGATCAAGCAACTAAAGAAGGCACTACAAAGGGTGTATACGTGGGTGAGTACGTGTGTAAGTCCTTGTGTAGGCCACCGATATGGGTGTGTACGTGGTAAGTCCTTGTGTAGGCCACCAACACGGGTGTATAGGTGGTAAGTCCTTGCATAGGCCACCAACATAGGTGAGTACGTGGTAAGTCCTTGTGTAGGCCTTCATCGGGAGTGTACGCTTGTATAGGTTAGAGGTGAACCTAATTTAAAACCTCCATTAGTGAATATCGATACACTTAGGGAGAGCGAGTCCGCTGGGAGTGGAGTAGGGAAACTGAACCACTATACATGCTTGTGTTTGCAATTGTGAATTGTGTACATGTTTATTCATGCTTATGAGTTTGATTAGTTAAATCTTATGAATGCTTGAATTGAATTGTATGCTGGGCACCTAACTTGTAAAGCACACACAAGTATGCTATCGATTATAGATTAGTTGCTAGAATTGACATATCTATTGTAGTCTATGTGATTGGACCCACTATTCGCCAATCTTCCGCGTGCCGTGGTAGAAAATCCACATAATTTCAGGTTCAAGGTTCATAGGAATGGTCTCCCAATTCGTCATCTTCAGTTCACAGATGATACTATTATATTTTGTGATGTGGATCCGGATATGGTGGATAGGCTTTGTATGGTGATAACTTGTTTTGAAGCGATCTTGGGTTTGAAGGTAAATATAGCTAAGAGTGAGATGTTGGCGATTAGAATAGAGGGAGAGATGAATTTTCTTGTAGCAGGTACCTTCGCGTGTAGGGTGGGATTGTTCCCCACTACATCCCTACGCTTGCCTTCATGTATTGGGAAGTCTCCGAAGCATTTATGGGAAAAAGTGGTGGAAAGGGTTGAGACTCTTGAGAAAACTTTCACGTTGGAAGATTACGCTAATTAAAACAACTCTCTCCAATATGTCACTCTACTTTGTTCCTTTTCAAGTGCCGAAAATCATGTTGAACCGTTTGGAGAAACTTAGGAGGGACTTCTTGTTGCAAGGGTTGAAAGACAAGAAGAGGTTTCGCCTTATGTCTAACATAAGAGTGTTGGAATCTATGAACCTAGCTCTTTTAGGGTGACGACAGTGGCGGTTCAAGTCAGAGGAAAAATCTCTATGGAGAAAATCGATTGCCTCCAAGTATGGATGTGAGGGAGAGGGTTGGTGGACAAGAGATGCTTCCTTGTACAAAGCATTTGGGTTATGGAGGGGTATCTTTAGTGTGGAAGCTAAATTTAAGGAGGGGATTAATTTCTTGGTTGGTGTTAGAGAAGAATTTCTTTCTTAGGTTCGATCATGTTAGCCCTTGTTCCAAGCTGGGGCTTCATTAGGATGCTCCAGCTTAAGGGAGAGTGTTAAAAGGTTGATAGTTGAATAAGGCCTATTGGGCCTAAGTCCATGTAATAAGGCACTTAGGGCCCATTCACGTTTTTACTATTATAAATACGAGTAGAGGGTTAAGGTTTCAATAGTCCCTAAGCATCTCATGTTCTTGCTATCTCTCTCATTGTTTTTCTCTTTCATCTTTCATCTTCTCATTGTAGCTTCTCATAGGCCCAAAAAATTAGCACCATGTAGCCTTTTAACATGGTTTCAGAGCCTAACTGCTCCTAGGGTTTCTTCTATTTTGAATTGAATGCCTACCGTTAAATACTTCTTGGGCCCCCTAGAGGTTTTGGATTAAGTGGATATTTGTGTTTTCCCCTTATCCATGCCCGTGTGACCTTATGAACAGGTTAGATGATAAATAGAATCAATGTGGGCCTGGTGAAGGGAACAATTTTCAATGGTGGCCATTTTAAGGACATTGTTTCCTTTGGTGTGGGCCACTTGAGTGTTGGATTTGCTTCTTTTTTTGGCTCATGCCCCAAAATGGTCCAGTAAAAGGGATGGATGGCATGGATATGTCATATACATCATGTTGTGGCCCACAAATTTAAGTCAATCTTTTTGGACCAGTTTTCAAAGCAGAAATACACTCGGATGATCAAACAGGCTAAAATAGTAATAATTACCTATTTACAATGTATGTATAGTTGACATGAAAAATCAAACAGGCCCCTAAGGGTTCTTTTCTCTTCACTTAATTTTATTTATTTATTTATTCTTCTTTAATTCTTTTTTGAAGGACTTGCTGGTTTTTGTGTTACTTTAGATAGGGTTTGCTATATGTATGTATATTGTTGGAGCAGATTTTTGTGTTGCCTTGGCTAGGGTTTGCTGAATTTTTCCTATTGAAGCAGATCTATGTATTTCTTTAGATTATGTTTGTTGATTTTTTCTGTTAGGCTTGTGTATCCCTTACTAATCTTTAGTGGTTCCATTTCTTTTCCTTTCGTTTTCTTTTTCTCCTTCTTTCTTTCCTTCTTCATCTTAACTCTATGGGTGTGATTCTTCTAATCTTTCTCAATAAGTGGTGTTTTCCTTCATTCCTTTCCTAATTTTCGGCGGTTCCTTTGTTCGCTTCCTAATCTTCTTTGCTCTCTTTCCTTATTCCCTTATTCCTTTTCTACACAACAATGGCTTCTTATTAATCCTTTTCCTTTCACCTTTCACTCTTCTTTTTCATTTTTTTTTTTCCTGTTTTGAGAGTCATGGTGAGGACTTTTCCTCACCGACTTTTTGTGGTTAGTGTGAAGAGGGTGGGTCGTGACATGATTTTTTAAAGGGTTTTGCATCATGTGTTGTTGGATTTGAAGCGTTGTTGATATGCAGTTGAAGCTCTTGCTGGTTTTTCTGCTGTTCGGTTGAAGATGTTGGAAATTCTTATTCTATATATATTTTTTGAAGACATTTTCAGAGGAATTTGCTGTTTTTTACTAAATGGTTGGAGGTATTGCTGGACATCCAGATTGGAGATAATTGACTAGATTGTCTCTTGTTGTGCGATGACGTAGCAACTTCTTCGTTTCGGGCTCTCCTTGCCAAGATGTATGATGTGACCAATATTTGTACCGGGTAGTTGGTTCAAACCCGTTTATATACGGGCTTGTTTGGACTGGGTGGTTGTCCAAGCCTTGGCTTAAGCATGATTGTACCATGTTTGTTTACTCCAAGCAGTTGGCTCAAACTCATTATTTATATTGGATAGTTGGTCTATTCTTATTTGTTTCAGATAGTTATCCAGATTAATGATTGTGTTGGGTAGTTGACCCAACCTTGGTTGAGTTGGAGAGTTGATCCAGACTCATTTGTTTATATTAGACAGTTGGTTCGTTCTTATTTGTTTTGGATGGTTGTCTGGAATTATGATTGTGTTGGATAGTTGGGCTAGCCTTGGTTGAGCTGGATTGTTGATTTAGACTCATTTGTGCTAGATGGTTATTTCGGTGGCCCACATTATTGAAGTTGCAGAAGTGCCTATTCACCTAAAGTTATTGGTTATCTCATTGCCTCCACTTCTCATCCACATGCTCACCTCTTGTCACAACTAGTGCTACTCATCTCCGCAACCGCTCTACGTTTTTATTTTATCTTATTTTATGCTTTTAAGAAATATTTTATGTGCCTCTCCAAACTCAAGTTCCTCTTTTCAGAGCATCTTGAGGTTGAGGGGGGATGTTAGGGAAGAATTTCTTTCTTTTCTTAGGTTTGATTATGTTAGCCCTTAAATATATATGTTAGCCCTTATTTCAAGTTGGGCCTCATTAGGATGCTCTAGCTTGAGGGTGAGCATTGAAAGGTTGATAGCTGAATAAGGCCCATTGGGCCCAAGTCCATGTAATAAGGCCCATAGGGCCATTCACAAGTCCATGTAATAAGGTCCATGGGGCCATTCACAAGTCCATGTGATAAGGCCCATAGGGCCCATTTTATATATATATATATATATATATATATAAAATTATGAATAAGAGTAGAGGGCTAGGGTTTCAATAGATCAATAGCATCTCATGTTCTTGCTATCTCTCTCTCATTGTTTCTCTCTTATTCACATTTTTCAATTATAAATCAGAGTAGAAGGCTAGGGTTTCAATAGACCCTAAGTATTCTAATGTTCTTGCTATCTCCTCTCTCCTCTCTCCTCTCTCTCATCGTTTCTCTCTTCCATCTTTCTTCTTCTTCTCATAGGCCCTCAAAATTGGCATCATGTAGCCGTTTAACAGTTGGAAATGAAGAAAATATCACATTTTGGAAGGATGTGTGGGTGATGGATTCCTCATTATTGAACGAGCTTCAGGGTTTGGCCAGGTTAGCAACAAATGTAGACATATCGGTTGCGAGTTGTCTGGTAGTGGCTCTTTGGAGGTGTGGTTCGCACCCTTGTTAAAATCTATGGGATGAAGAAACTGAAGACTTTGTGCTACTCCAAAATATCCATTTGTTAGTTCGTCTCCCTGGGAGCAAGATAGGTTGGTGTGGTGTAAGGAAAGCTCAGGTTGTTTTTCGGTTGGCTTTTTCTATTCGCTGTTGCATTCTCCCTTGCGTGAGTTCCATGCACCAATGACCATGCTATAGTGTTATGGAGCTCCTTTGAAAGTGGCTGCTTTTGTGTGGCTTGTTGGTAGAAAAAGGGTCTTGGCTATTGACAACCGTCGGAAGTGAGGATTGGTGATTCTAAACATTTGCACTCCATGTATGGGTAGCGACGAGACAATTGATCACCTATTATTCATTGTCCTTCGTGTGGTTTGCAATTCTGTCATTTCTTTGTTCAAGATGCAGTGATCCATGCTCGCTTCAGTGGATAGTTTTTTGGAGGCGGGTCATGGGGTTTGTCTTCCAAAGCAAGCTCTGTTGGAGTGGTGGTTGGTGATCTTAGTGGCCTTTTGGACTATTTGAGGGGAGAGGAATGAAAGATGCTTTAATGATTCTGGGAAGGATGTTGGTTATTTCAACCGTAGGATGAAATATTTTGTTGCCAAGTGGGCTTCTTGTATTGCGTTCTTGAAAGATGGTATCTTTCTTTTAGCTCGTTAGGGCTGTAAACTTTTAGGTGCCATCTCGGCGCCTTCTTAATAAAATTCCCTTTATCTTTCAACAAAAAAGGCAGAAGAGCAAAAAATCCACATGTTATCAGAGGCATGAATTCTTCAATGGAAAAAGCTTATGTTTGTCAAATCCTGTGTTTGGAGTGAGACACTCCAATGGTGGAGCAGCTCCACTGTAGAACCTAGAATTGGCGAGACTCCAATTTTAGTTCTGCTAAAATGTTTGCTATTGCTGAGTTTCTGGATCGTGTTTTTCAATTTACTGCCTTCATCTGGTAAGGAATTGCGGTTAGCTTTCTTATTCAGATTTCCTGATTTTCTTCTTAATCCTGCTGCTATAAGAGGCAATATTGCTTCTGTTAGTGCTGTCCTGCATCACTTTGGATGGCCTCATACTTGATAGTTTATTGTATCCTTTCTAGTCGTCTCACACATCCATTTCAACACATCCTCCACTTATGACGCCTCCTAATTGTCCTGACAGTTTGTCCCATATAGTGTCTCTGGTCAATTAGCATTCATTCCATGTTTTATCGCTCATCTTACTTGGGCTCCTTTCTTTTAATTCCTGATTGCAGGTCAATGGAAGAACACTTGCTGGTGTCATGAGTAACATATTATGTCACCCAGTATTTGATGTCTTTACCTTGTTGGATGTACTACATCAGCTAGAATTCGAACTGAGAGCTCAGGTTTGTTTTTATTTTAGTTTATTTTTCCTTCTTTAGTTCTGAATGTTACAATTTCAGAAATCAGTTTCATTTGATTTAAGAGCTGTATGATCCTCCATGCCCGAATTGGATTTTCAGTTGGTATAAGTGGGGCCCATGGTTTAGCAATCTAGACCACTAATTTGGTGTGCCACACCATACCCCAAAAACCTCCCAAATATATGACCTAGATATCCAAAATTTGGCCTTTTTCTGCACCGTTATTCTTCTCTTAACCTTGTATTTGCTACTCTCCAGTCGAAGGGTTACAATTCTTGTAGAGCAGGAAAACTTCTTTAATTAAGCTTATAGAAGCACTAATCTCTCTCTCTCTCTCTCTCTCTCTCTCTCTCTCTCTCTCTCTCTCAATGAGAGAGGAGCTGACTTCTCTTGATATCATTGTTTCTTTTCTTTTCAACCTCTTCTCTACATTTGTATGCGAGGGACCCATATATATGGAAAGGGAACCAATTACATGACAACATCTAACATAGTGTCTTTATTAATTAACTATGAACATATATTTAGTCACCTCATCCTGTAACTTGACATGTTTGGCACAACTAGAAAGACACTAACCTTCAAGGCATACAAATACCTACATGACACATGCAAATAAGCTTCCAACTCATGTATGAGGTGTCCTTGCATAGACATGCATGGGGATACCTCATGTATGTTGTTATGGCATTTCAACATCCCCCCTCAATACCAAGTCTGTTACACACATAATGCATGTGCTGTGACTACTGACTAGTATTAATAGTTGTCCTTTGTTTCCTGTCTCTTTTCTAAATCATAGTCCTTGGCCTATCTGACTATTTGCATCACAAAGTCAATAGCTATCCAGTCTCCTTCATTGCATATTGGTTTGTAATATTTCTTTTCTCAAACATGTAATCCTTAAGACTTATGGGCTCCATTCAAGGTTGAGTGCTACAATCTAGAGATTGTACACCCAATTGCAGGTAGCGAAGTAGTATAGTACTCGGTAAGACCGAGATTGATCCACAGGGACTAGTGTTCACACCCCAAGTGTAAGGTTGCGATGTAGTAACAATCTCGGTAAGATCGAGGTTGAATCCATAGGGACCGAACCTTGTACGCATTTTGAAAGTAACCAGAACTAGAACTAGAAGAAGATGTAATCTAAATCAGGGAGAATTAAGAGAATAATGGTGAAACACTTTTACTAAAATTTGTAAAGTTTAAAGGTGGGAAACTAGGGTTTCAAGGATCCACTTGTAGAGATCAGGGAGATCTATGCTTGATCCATAAATACAACTGGACTTAGAGTCTCATCTTCATCCAACTGGAAGATAATTCATTAAAAATCAATCTGAACTTCCTTTGATCAAGTTTTCAAGAGATGAGAGGTATGAGAATTAGAATTGATTCCATCACAAAACTATGCCCATGAGACAAAGCAAAAAACAAAATTTAACCAATCCACAACCAATCTTAGGGAATTATGAACGTTAGGAAGGGTTTCATCATCCAACCATGTCCATGAGACGATGGTGAACAACAGGATTCCCAAGTTCACAATCCTAATAATGAAAAGAACACGCTTAAAGCTATCGTAAATCTATTGTAATTTAAGTCACAACAAACCATTAAAAACTGAAAATATTCCTTATAATCAAATTAGAATCAAAGTTGGTTCAGTTTAAAAATGAATCAAAGCATAGAAAACTACACATCACGCTACAAGCTTCACCTCTTAGCCCTAGCTAAGAGGTGGAGCTCTATATCACAGACATGATTAAGCTAAAGATCTCTTAAAAACATAAAGGAAAAAAGAAACTAAAGAAGAAAAGGGAAGAACTCTTTGGCCGGCCCACGCTTCACGTCTAAGCCTTGCCTCCACGGCTGCCTACATATTCAAAGCTCTCTCTCTTCTCTCATTCTATAAGAAGCAAAGAGTCAGTCGGCTGGGAGTTGGTGGGACGTTTTACACAAAGCAGGTGCGTGCGCAACCGCGAAACGCAAGCCAACTTGCGTTTGGATGCAATTTTCGACCATAGGAAGCGTCGAAAACTTGGTTTTTCTCCATGGCTTTGGTCTTTTTTGGCCTGGGATTCCTCTGAATGGTTCAGATCATCTACCCGATCAAGGATGGTGGGCCACAATTCCTTGCAATCCGGGATGCGTCCGAACGTCCGTTTTTAGAAATTTCCTGTGCTGAGATGCTCGGTGGGCCCCACAGTGATGTTTTTGGAAGAATCCACCCCTTTCATTAGATTCCTGGTGAAAAAACCAGTCGGAAATGGGTGGTTTTGGTTGAATTTTGGTGCGGCCCACAAAATCTTTTACTCTGCCGTCCGTCCAGCGTTTAAATGGCTGGGAACCCATCCTCGCTGTCTTTTGAAATTCTGTCACCTATGCCTTGGTAAGATGGACCATGGGGTTCGAATGGATGGTCTGGATCAGACCGATGAGTCAGGATGGTGGCCCAAAAGGACCCAACCACAATCGTCCGTGCGGACGCTGGCGAAAAAACAGAAATTTTTGTTTTTTTAGAAATGGGTTCGGGTCAGCTTCTGTTGGCCGGACTCTCCGGTCCAGTGCACTGCAAGTGCACTTGTACTGTGTACACCAATCACGGAGAGTGGGTCCCACCTTGATGTTTGGAGAAATCCCTTCTGTCCATCCGTCTTACCATCTAATTTTAAGGGTTGAGACCAAACTTGAAGCATATCCAAAGATTAGGCGGGCCCCAGATTAATGATTTATGGGCTGATCTGCCCGTTGAGCCACTTCCACAGGGATCCAAGGGTTGAATTTCGATGTGCATGGTTAATTTAGGGTCCTCAGGCTAGACACAAAGTTTTGAGCCAAACGGATGGTGGGAACCTTGTGATCTTGCATTCAGGGCGACTTTTAGGCCTCTTGGACTTCAATTGCTTGATTTTCTCGGATCTTTGGCGTGTAATTTCTTCGATCTCGGTTCCCTAAGATCCGTCCCTTGCCTTGGTGATTTTTGAGCATTAAATCCAAGCTTTTAACACCATTTTTCAATCCAAGCTCTTAAATTCACCTTGCAACACAAACACGATTAAAACGAAGCGTTAAACATTATCATGTTCGTAAAACCAAGTAATGCATATTAAACCCTCAATAACTAGTGATGCAGGATCGATGCATGAACCAAAAACATGTGAGATCAAGTAGTTGAATTAAGACAATTAAAAAAAAACACAAGCATTGCCATAATCATCACGAATCCCATGAAAACCAAAAGAAAATCATCATAATCCTAGCCTAAGTTACCAACATCGTCACACAAAATCATTAAAAAAAAAAAAAGGATCTAATGGATGGAGGGACATCTAATTAGCATAGGGTATGTCTATTTCAAAGTAGAAAACCTAATACAACTTAGGGTAAAAATTAGGGTTTGGGTAATTTGGGAAAGTAGGAAAGTTAGGGATTTTGGATTTAGGGTTAGGGTTTCGAGAATGGAAGAAAGGGGTTTAGGAGAAGACGAAGGCTTTGGTTGGGAGAATCGAAGAACTTGAAGAAAATACCTTGATGGAGAGGAAAATAAATGGCGGTGTGGGAATAGATGAAGACCTCGCACCTCTGTTGATGAAGATTAGCCTCGCACCAACCTCCCTTCAAAATCACATGGAGGTATCTTCAAATCGCATGGAGATGGAAAAAGAGGAAAACAAGAGCTTTTTCTCCTCTTTTTATTTATTTATTTATCACAAAATCTAATGAGGGGTAGAGTCACGTGCTCACCCTCTTTTTATAGCTTCACCAAGTCTCACTAATTACAAAAAATACGTTGTCTTATGAAATTTTAATGAAAATGACCCTAATTTAAAGAGAATCTACTAAATCACTCACAAATGTGTCCAAACACAAAATAATCAAAACTAAATCCTAAAAGATAATAAAATTTTAAAAACTGATGTGGATGTTTCACGATCAATTGCCCGATCATGTGATCCATGCGATCCAACTGTCCGATCGTCACGTCCCTCCAATCTAGCTGTCGGATCACTCCATAAAGTAGCTCATG
Organism: Magnolia kwangsiensis; assembly: GCA_037074715.1. Classification (NCBI taxonomy): domain Eukaryota; kingdom Viridiplantae; phylum Streptophyta; class Magnoliopsida; order Magnoliales; family Magnoliaceae; genus Magnolia; species Magnolia kwangsiensis. The sequence continues at coordinate 109,896,131 of CM073578.1, read as the reverse complement.
TGCATCTTCCCAATGTGGGGTCTTCTAGATGCTTGCAAATGCACATGGGGTCTTCAGCACGATCACGGGCGCTCACCTAGTCACAGGGAAATTGGTGCGGCCCACATCCTTTGATACGATGCAAGGGTGTACGTGACGTGATATCCTCATCAACCAGATAAAACACAGCTAGAAAGCAAATAGAATTCAGGGTTTTCTCATTAGGGCGAATTTAAAATTGCGAAGAAAACAATCAATAAATGAAAAAATAAGGTTCCGGGGATCCACTTTTGATGCAGGACATGAAAATTAAATATGATATGCGAGATTTCAGGCTTAAGATCACGTTAGTTTAGAAACAATTACACAAATTCCATATCCCACATAAAAGTCCAAACATTCAATTAAGGGGAATCTATGCGGTTCTAGGCCTACACATGATAGGGCTGGATCAATAAAAATTATGAACCAAACGATACTCAAAGATAAGAAATAATCACCCACACATGCATAGTAATTAGTCCCTAATCCAAGAGATTCAGAAATTCCAATTCGGGGAACCCTAGGGTAAGAAAATTGGTAAATAGCTTAGGAAAAACGTAATCTAGGGCTAGGATTCATGAAAAACAACTATGAGAGGATAAAAGATAAAAACCTGAACCAAAAGACGATCCCGCGTGTGGATAACAACAATGGCTCAGACGGACGTACGTGTGATCTGGGCCGCACATGTGTGGGGCCCACTATTCAGAAAAAGGCTACCTTGGCCCTGGTTGGCCAGGGATGGACTCCAAAACTCCCAAATCTCAGCTCAATCCAATGTACGGTTTGTGCGTGGTGCTCCGCCGAAGTTTTAGCTCGCTTGCTAGCCGAAATCTGGAAATCTGCTATAATGAAGAAATCTGATGCAACAAAAGGGACGAATTCAAAGTATGGATGGTGGTGGAAGATGGAAAAGAAGATGATGGAGGATGGGGGTGAATCGGGGTCGATGTGGCTTCACATCATGGTAGTTAGCCCTTCGAAAAGGGAGGGCTTCGCACCCACTTTTGAATTCTTCCACAACTCACGAAGAGAGCAGAAAAATAAAGCAGGAATTTTTTTATTAACTTCAATGATTCCAAAGAAATACAAGGGGTGCCTATTTATAAGAAAAATCCTATACCCCAAAACTCGCACCATGTGTGCAACCTATTACTTGGCGATGAATTAAACTAAAATAAAAACTAAACAGAGAAATTTAAAGCGTTCACAATGTTCTAAATAATAACAATAAGCAAAACCTAAAATATGAAATCAATCCGACGAGTGGGCCACGATCATGAGATCCTATGATTGGCTTTTCTTGACTATCAGACTCACTTTTTTGAACCAAAACTTGTCTTCTACCTAAGAGGCCCTCCCTGGATGTCGTCATTAAGCCAGATCAATGGTAGGGTCCTCCTTTTGCGTACGTATGTGCGTAGGGGTGGTGGTGTGCGGGCGCGTGTGTGCACGATGTCCTCATCAACTCTCCCTGACTGCGAAGATTTCGCCACTGGCGAAATAAAATTCCTGAACCGCTCTAGGATGTCGGGAACCAGTCTCTGAAGCTCCTTTTCAGTGAGCCACGTGCTGTCTGAAGCTGGGCGTGACTTCCATTTAACTAGGTATTTCTGAAACCCGCCATCCGACGTGAAAATTATCTCATGGTCCAGGATATCCTCTATTTCCTCTCTGGGTGTGCGAAGGTTAGGTATGGGAGGCAGAGGCTGAGATGAAAGGTCAGGAAGAGGCCATGGATCAAAGGGTAAGTTTGGGAAATCAGGATGAGTGGGCGAAAGGCCGGACAATGTATCAGTGAGTCCCTGAAAAGCAACTAGATCCTCCACATTGAATGTGGAACTATTTTCCATGGAAGGTGGAAGATCTACCTCATATGTATTGACACCGTTTTGCTTTATAATTTTGAAGGGCCCAGCGCTACGCGCATGTAACTTACGAATAACCCCTGGAGGGTACCGCTCGGGCCTGATGCGGACCATCACAGAGTCCCCAATATTGAATTCTTTGAAACGTCTATGTTGGTCTGCAGAAAATTTGTAATGTTCATTACTAGTAGTGATCTTTTGCCTGATTTCTTAATGCAATGAATGTATGTGATGCGCAAAAGACTCTGCAGACTCCGATGGCCTATGAGACAATGATATGGGGATAAGATCAATAGGCTTCCTAGGCTTGTAACCAGTAACGACTTTAAAAGGACTTCGACCTGTGGACCTGTTGACAGAACTATTGTATGCAAACTTGGCTATGGTAGTACGGCGTCCCATGTCCTGGTATGCTCCCCCACTAAACTTCAAAGTAAACTCCCTAGGCTCCTATTAACCACCTTAGTCTGGTCATCGGTCTGAGGGTGGTAGGCAGAAGAAAATTGGAGCCTAGTATTCATCATGTGCTATAGTGTCTTCCAAAAGTAACTCATGAATCTCACGTCACGGTCAGACACTATGGTTTTTGGTAACCCATGCAGTTTGACGACCTCACTAAAGAACAACTTGGCAACATGGGAGGCGTCGGAGGTCTTAGAACAAGGAATGAAGTGGGTTATTTTAGAGAAACGGTGCACGACAACAAATATGGAGTCATGCTTTCGAATAGTCTTGGGAAATCCAAGCACGAAGTCCATACTGATGTCCTGCCAAGGAACGAGTGGGACTGACAGAGGTGTATATAATCCTGTATTCTGTTTCCTCTGCTTTTCCAGTTGAAAGTATGGCATTTTCCTATAATTTTGGCCACGTCCCGCTTGAGGCTTGGCCAATGAAATCTATCCTCCACTAGGGCAATGGTCTTATCACGACCGAAATGATCCGCGACCTCACCTGAATGTAACTCGTAGACAATAAAATTGCGAACGGAGGTGCGTGGTATGCACAAGCGGTCACTCTTAAACAAATATCCGTCCAAAATCAAATACTCACTGTTAGCTCCTGATGGACTCTAATAAAGATGTATATACAGCCTCAAAATCTGGACACTCAGAATACTCTTCTTTGATGCGCTCAAGGCCCGTAACTTCAACGCTCATGGAGTTGAGTAATGCGACTCGACGACTCAACGCGTCGGCAGGCTTATTCTCTCCACCGGCCTTGTGCTTAAGCACAAAAGTGTACTCTTGAAGGAATTGAACCTACTTAGCGTGCCTAGGGCTTAATTTCTTCTGAGAGTTTAAGTATCTCAAGGCCTCATGATCTGAGAACAAGACAAATTCTTGCAGTAACAGGTAATGTCGCCAATGACGTAGTGATTGCACTACCGTGTAGAATTCCTTGTCTAGGTGGAATATCTTTGCTTCGCCTCATTTAGTTTCTCACTAAAAAAGGCGATAGGATGGCCTTCCTGGCTAAGTACTCCTCTTATGCCGACTCTTGACGCGTCACATGCGACTTCAAAAGCTTTTGAAAAATCTGGAAGTCGCGTGACTAGAGCTTCGGTCATCTTGACCTTTATTTCCTTGAAGGCCTTCGAGGCGGCCTTTGTCCATTAAAACTCTCCTTTTTTTATGCAGTCCGTGATGGGAGCTACAATGGAACTGAAGCCTCGAATGAACTGCCTATAAAAAGTGGCTAAGCCATGAAAGCTGCGCATCTCATGAATATTGCGGGGTTCAGGCCAATTAACGATGGCCTTGACCTTCTCGGGATCCGCCGATACTCCCTCAACTGACACAATAAAACCTAAGAAGATCATACTACTAGACAAGAACACACACTTCTTTAGGTTGGCGTACAACTTCTCGGCCCTAAGGATCCCACAAACCTGCCTTAAATGGTTGAGGTGTTGCTCCTTAGTCATGCTATAAATCAAGATATCATCAAAGTATACGACCAGGAACTTCCCCATGAAGGGTCTCAACACTTGGGTCATCACACGCATGAAAGTGCTTGGGGCATTAGTTAACCCAAAAGGCATAACTAGCCACTCATATAGCCCATCTTTCGTCTTGAAGGCCGTCTTCCACTCATCACCATGGTGTATACGGATTTGGTGATACCCACTTTTGAGGTCAATTTTTGAGAAGATAGTAGCATTAGCCATCATATCTAGCATATCATTAAGACGCGGTATGGGAAACCGATACTTGATTGTGATTTCATTGATGGCCCTACTATCAACACACATCCTCCATGTGCCATCCTTCTTAGGTGTAAGAAGGGCGGGTATGGCACACGATCTCATGCTCTCTCGAACGAAACCCTTCTCTAGGAGTTCATCAATCTGCCTCTTCAACTCAGCGTGCTCCTTCGGGTTCATTCTGTAATGCGGGATGTTTGGTAGAGTTGCCTTAGGGATTAAATCAATGGCATGCTGTATATCCCTCATAGGGGGAAACTCATTTGGTAAATCATCAGGAAAGACATTACGAAACTCATGTACTACCTGAATGGCCTCAGTGGGTAACTCTACGCTAGTCTCTGGTACACTCTCCCTAGCCACAAGGGCGTATATTATCGAGTCCGCCTCCATCTCTCGCTCAAAGTCTTTGGCATTCAAAATATGGAGCGGTTTGGATTTGGACTTCGACTCCTTTACTTCTTTTGGGCCACTCACACCACTCTGTGTGGTAAACTCTTTTCTAGTTGTATTCTTGGGTGGCAGAGGATTTAGCTTGATCTTCTTGCCCTCGAAGCAGAATGTACACACATTTGAACGACCAAATATGGTAACATCCTTGTCATAGAGCCATGGCCTACCCAAAATGATATGACCCACATCCATAGGAACAACATCACACGAAATTGTGTCTTTATATGATCTGAACTGAAGAGGGACAAGACAGCGGTGCGAGACTGGAATGGATGTTTCATCAACCTAGGAGACTCTATAGGGCTGAGGATGAGCTTCCAGCTTCAAGCCCAAGGGACTCACAGTGCTAGTCGATGCCACGTTGGCACAACTACCACTATCCACGATCATCTTACAGCTCTTTTTCCCACATTTTGCATAAGTGTAGAAGATCGTGTTGTGGTGCCAGTCATCAGTGTTCTTGGCTTGAGCCAGGGCGCAACATGCAATTGCGAGGGTCACAGACTCTTGTGCTCCCTCTTCTTCATCACTAGGGGTTTCGACTGGTTCATATTCCTCCTCCTCACTATCACTCTCTGGGGGCACTACTTCTACTTGCCCATTAATAAGGAGTACTTTGGTGCCCTCTCTCGTGCCGCACTGATGAGCAAAATGACCAAACCCCTAACACCTAAAATACCTAGTGGACCCACTTCCACGTGAACTAGACCCGACAATCTCTTTACCCTTATCATCTCTAGGTCTGGGTTGAACATTAGGGGAAGGTTTGTTTTGGACTCCCGTGTTAGGTCTAGCCCTAGAGGGATTGACCTTAGCACTAGAATCGCGAAAATCAAACCGCCTTCCCACAGACGCTTTGAGATATTGCTCGACGTCCAACACTACTTGATACAACTGTTCAATAGTGTCTATGTCTTTGGCGAGCAATTCTCTCCTAATGTCAGGACGGAGGCCCATTTTAAAACGAGCAAGGGTGAGTACGGGGTCCTCATCAACCTCACAACGGGTCAAGTACTCTTCGAATTTCTCAATATAGTCAGCAACACTCATGGAACCCTGTCAAAGAGACTGCCACTCAATCAACCGCAGGAGATAAGAGAAAGGGAGGTACTTCTCTTTCAGCGTTTCTTTCATTTCTCTCCAATGGACTATTGAGAGTTCCCTCGCTCTTTCTTTTTTTTCGCTCAACCGTCGCCCAAAACCTCTTTGCTTGACCCACGAGCTTCATCTTGGCGAATTGGACTCGTCGAGCATCTGACATATCATACCACTCAAAATAGTTGTCCATATCCGCCAGCCAATCTAGGAAGTCTTTAGGGTGCAAGTGGCCATCAAATGTAGGGGCATCTACCCTAACTCCCTTGAGCAGTTGTGCATCTGGGTCATATTGATCATGATGTCCCTCACAGGGTGGGTGCACAGGTATGCGCCCATGACCAACTCCTTGGCCGCCTCCATTCCGTGGTCGAACCTCCTGACCAACTGCTTGAGATTGGGCATCCTCCCCAGTGGTGGGGTTTGCCCTGAAGGAGGCCTCTATTTCGTCGAGGCGTTTATCTATGTGTTGTTCCAAATGCTTATTCAAGGACTCAACCTGCTGGGCTAACTTGGCCACTGTTTCTTGTAGTTGCTCCATGTTTAGTGTGGGGTGCAAACCGAAGCCGCGACCCGTACGTGTGAGCATACATTGAATCGCTCAACCTAAGGACTTGCTACGACAACTATATGCGTCTAAAAACTAAATGACCCTACGAGACTCTATATGAAGGAGACTACACTGTTACTAAAATTCAGTTATATATGATGGACTGAGTGCATGAAGGACTCAAACAAACTAAATCCTAAATATGTGGTGAATTCCCCTACAAGAACCCTAGGCTCTGATACCAAATTTGATGCAGGACATGAAAATTAAATATGATATGCGAGATTTTAGGCTTAAGATCACGTTAGTTCAGAAACAATTACACAAATTCCATATCCCACATAAAAGTCCAAACATTCAATTAAGGAGAATCTATGTGGGTCCAGGCCTACACATGATAGGGCTGGATCAATAAAAATTATGAACCAAATGATACTCAAATATAAGAAATAATCACCAACACATGCATAGTAATCAGTCCCTAGTCCAAGGGATTCAAAAATTCCAATTCGGGGAACCTTATGGTAAGAAAATTGGCAAATAGCTTAGGAAAAACGTAATCTAGGGCTAGTATTCATGAAAAACAGTTATGAGAGTATAAAAGAAGATAAAAACCTGAACCAAAAGACTATCCCGCGTGTGGACAGCAACAATATCCCAGACGGACGTACATGTGATCTCGGCCGCACGTGTGTGGGGCCCACTATTCAGAAAAAGGCCACCTTGGCCCTTGTTGGCCAGGGATGGACTCCAAAACTCCCAAATCTCAGCTCAATCCGATGTACGGTTTGTGCGTGGTGCTTCGCCGAAGTTTCGGCTCGCCTGAGGGCCGAAATCTAAAAATCTGCTGTAATGAAGAAATCTGATGCAACAAAAGGGACGAATTCGAAGTATGGATGGTGGTGGAAGATGGAAAAGAAGATGATGGAGGATGGTGGTGAATCGGGGTCGATGTGGCTTCGCACCACGGTAGTTAGCCATTCGAAAAGGGAGGGCTTCGCACCCACTTTTGAATTCTTACACAACTCATGAAGAAAGCAGAAAAATAAAGCAAGAATTTTTTTATTAACTTCAATGATTCCAAAGAACTACAAAGGGTGCCTATTTATAGGAAAAATCCTATACCCCAAAACTCGCACCATGTGCGCAACCTATTACTTGGCGATGAAGTAAACTAAAATAAAAACCAAACAGAGAAATCTAAAGCGTTCACAATGTTCTAAATAATAACAATAAGCAAAACCTAAAATATGAAATCAATCCGACGAGTGAGCCACAATCATGAGATCCCATGATTGGCTTTTCTTGACTATCGGGCCCACTTTTTTGAATCAAAACTTGTCTTCTACCTAGGAGGCCCTCCCTGGACGTCTTCATCTAGCCAGATCGATGGTGGGGTCCTCCTTCTGCGTACGTATGTGCGTAGGGGTGGTGGTGTGGGGGCGCGTGTGTGCACGATGTCCTCATCAACTTTTATTCAATCCTCAATGCTAATTCGTCAATCCAACTTGATAACTCAATTGGAATCGAATAAGGATTCCTTCCACTCGGGATTTCTAGTAACCATAGTTATTGTTGCTTAGCTTCCCAATGCTCAAAAAGCTACTTAGATCGGTCATTTTCATTTTTCACTCGAGATTCTCCTGCTCAAGATTCAACAAAGTGCATTTTGATGAGCTTCTCGTCTCCAAATTGATGTTGTCGATTATCAGGTGGAATGATGTCAACAATCTAGATTGCTACCAATGTAGCACAACAAAAAACACACGTGAAGGTTTAATACCAAGTGTGGAGCAAGAAAAATTCTTTAAGATTAGAGAAACCTTAATGTCATAGACTAGGGAGAGAACTCAAGTGAGGGTGGAGAATACTTCTCTTGATTTATTGCTTCGTTCCTTTCAAACTTCGTTTCTAGCTCATTTGTAAATGGGGTACCATATGCATAGGGCAAGAGAACCAGTTACAAGACATGACCTAGCATAATAGGCGTAATTACTAAGTAAAATATGAACATGGATGCAGTTGCCCCATGCCACTACACGGCATGTGACACTTGGAATCTTGGGTAGATACTAACCATCAAGGAATACCTTCATGACACATGCTTATAAGATTCCATTTCATGTATGAGGTGTCATTGCATAATCACGATGCATGTTAGTATTGAATTTCATCAATTCTTTTATCGAGAATATTTTGCGATATGGTGCTTCATGGTGGGGCCCACTTAACCAAAGCTCTGGATCACTGAACCATGGCCCCACCTGTACAACTTTCAATAGAAGTATACCATGCATATCCTTGGGCCAAGGGTCATCTAACTCATGATTGAGTGCCTTGAGTTTGGGAGAATTTGTTCAGGTTAAGAATGAAGATACAAGGATACGTTTGCTAATTGTCGATTCAATCTCATCCCTTATCACCCCAGTCCTGGGAGGCAAAGGCTCAAATGGTACACATTTTTTTTTTTTTCTTTTTTTGTAAGATTTTTTTGTAAAATCTTTTGTCTATGCTGGATCTGAACTTTTTGAAATTAAATCTTAGCTTGAGTATCTATTGTATCATTTAAAGGGGGAAAGTAAAGAATGCCAAGCTGCCATGAATACCACATTTGCCAAACTACCAATAAGATGCTGTATCATATTTCCCATTTTAAAATCCATACCACAAGCTTTTCAGTGCAAGTAAAATGTCTTATTTATTATTTATTTTTTTAATTGATAACATAAATAAAATATACGTCATACCTTTTTTTCCCCTTGAAAATGTGCTTCAGTTATTGGCCGTGGATACTGTTCTCTTGATTAGGATTGAGACTGAGCATTTTTATTCTTGCCAAACTGTGATACCACGGGCTCTTAGTGATTCGATATGAAACCAAGTTCAAAATTCCAGATTCTATAGATAGAACCATAGGCTGGACACCTGTTATTTGAGAATTTTGTAATTCCTGGAGATATATTCTTATCAAAGAAACAACTGACATGTTTTCATGTCGACGGTTGCAGAATCTAACTGGAAAGCATGAATAACCAGGGCCAGGCACCAGAGAGTAATAGCAGAAAACATATATAATTAGGACAACATTGTTGTTAAGAGGAGCCTTCAATCAGCCTTCTAATAGAGTCACACTACTACAAAGAGGGTGGAGTGAGTCGCGCCCCTTTTATGAGTCTCACCCAAAAACAATATGATTGCATGAAGTAAGAAAAACCATAGTTTAATTCATCAAATTAAAGTCTAGAACCTTCACATGCTTTGGGCATATGTAGCCTTTACGTCCGTAGACTGAAAAAAGAAAAACCTCCTATAGTTATATCTCTGCTAATTTGTGTTAGGAGTAATTACATAAGGAGTTAAGTGAGACTAAGACTCTTTCTTTGATTAAGAAACTAGTAAATAAAGAAAAGACTTCAAGACTTTGTATAGATCGTAAGGATCTCACTATTTGGACTTGAGCTAAATATCGCACATGTAAGATCTTGTGAGGGCCCACAAAATATCCACTGGATACATAGGGTGCTGTACTATAGTGCATATATGGCTTCAAGGTTTTCTGATTTTATCATTGGCCGCCATGGGCGGCATCATTCCTTCCTGTTTGGGAAGAACTTGCCCTTGAGATTGGCTTTTCACACACATCCATTCGTATGATTTGTCTTTGTATCATATCTTCTTGGGCTATGACGAGAGTTGATGATATATGTTGGACTGGCACAGCTCATTGGCTCCATAGCGGATCATGCTGTTTCTTCTTGAACTTGCACATTCCGAATTTTGTGCTGAATTTTTAATTTTCTTCCAAGATCTTGAAACATTCATTCCAATGTTTATGTCACACATGTGTATGTGTACATGTGTGTGTGTACATACATACACATGTATATATAGATACATATGCACATGTTTATATACGTGTGTGTGTGTGTGAGAACCCACCATTGATTTTTGATGGGTCCACCGTGTTGCGTACGTAAAATCCACTCCAACCATTACAAGTGCCATCCCATGTTAGGCCCAAGGGAAAAAAATTAGGCTGACTTGTGATTCAGGTGGGCCCCACTGAAGGAAATAGTTGGGAGAGACGTGCACTGTGATGATTATGTGAAATACATGCAAACCATTAGATTCCACACAAAGATTTAGGCCTGAGGCCCAAAATCAGGCCCATCCATGATTCAAGTGATCCACACTAAGGGAAGCAGTTTGGAGGGTGTGTCTCATTGTGTACATTGTTTCAAATCGTGTGGGCCACCTGAATCACGGATTGGGCTAATTTTTGAGCCTTGTCTAATATTGGGTCACTCGTTGGTTGGAGTTGATTTTTGAAATATAGGATGGTGGGGCCACCCTATCCTGATGACCCCTTACCTAACCTTGTAGGTTAGGAGTAAAGGGATTTATGTAGCAAAGAGAGAGGAGGGAGGCAGATTGCATACCTAGTAGCAACGGTGCTCTGTGGACCCCACCATGATGTGGATATGTTTTATCCACGCCATCCATTCATTTTTCCATCTCATTTTACGGCATGACCCAAAAAATGAGGCATATCCAATTGTCAGGTGGACCACACCACTAGAAACAATGGTGATTCAACGCTCTCCATTAAAAACTTGTTGGGGGCCACAAAAGTTTTGGATCAAGCTGATATTTGTGTTTTCCCTTCATCCAGGCCTCCATGACCTAATCAACAGGTTGGATGGTAAATAAACATTATAATGGGCCCTAGGAAAATTTTAATGGGGGGCTTTAATCACCACTGTTTTCCTGTGGTGTGGTCCACTTGAGATTTGGATAGGCCTCATTTTTGGGCTCATGCCATAAAATGAGCTAGTAAAATGGATGGACAGCATGGATAAAACTCATACATCATGGTGGGGCCCACAGGGCACCGTCGCTGCAGATGACGGAGTGCGGGATCATGAGGATTAAACACCTACTATTGAAAACTTTTTGGGGGCCCCAAGTTTTGGATCACAATAATATTTGTGTTTTCCCTTCATCCGGGTCTATATGACCTTATGAACAGGTCAGATGGCAATTAACCATCACAGTGGGCCCTAGGAAGGTTTTAATGGTGGGTGTCATTATCACCGCTGCTTCCTGTGGTGTGGTCCACTTGAGCCTTGGATATGCCTCTTTTTTGGGCTTGCGCCCTAAAATGATATGGCAAAATGGATGGACGGTGTGGATAAAACCCATAAGTCACAGTGGCTCCTTAGAGCCTTGTTCGTTCCTAGCTAGGGACGGGCAGGGATAGTACCCAATCCATGTCGCTTGGACTAGGCTTGGCCTGGCCCACCATGTAAATGCTCAGCCACCAATGTTAAATAAGTTGGCAGACCAGGCGTACTTGTCAGGAGTTTAGATAGATGCAAGCCTAGGTCCATCCCAATTAATTATCAGGCCTAGAACTCATTTGTGGTCCGACCCATGGGCCTAGAGGCTCAGTCTAAAAGCAGTTTTCACATCAGATACATGGGGAAAATTACAAGAATACCCTTTCTACTAGCAATAAGGAGCAACTAAATAGAGCATAGCCAGTCACAAAGAAACCCCTATAACTACATAGAATTGCATTAGCACATCACTAACATATAAGTGAACAAGTAGACGTCGAACAGAGAATTTTCAATGAGTCCATTGATATGACAGTTATTTCACATTTACTTTGACCATATGGTTTATCACTGCATATCAACAAACATTTATGATTATGTTTTGATGGAAAATGCAGGACACTCTTTGATGATTTCGGTTGGATTTCTTCTGAAGAAATTGGCGAACGAACATAATATTTCTGTACTGGTATGTTCTTGTTTGAACTCCTGTGGATCATTTTGTCATATTCAAATGGGTCCCTTGCTCGCTTGCTTGGTTAAAATAGTTATTTAACCAAGCATGTTGGACTTACTTGCCTAAACTACGTTTACATAAAGGTGAAGGTGGTGTTACGTGGTTATCGAATCAATGAGATTTTGACATATGAATCGCAAAGAAATGGACAAGAGTACACCCTCAAGAATATTTGAGTAGAGAGGGATAAATAACTTTATTGATATTGAACTTCCTCTCTTGCAATATTCATGAAAACTCGTAATTTAGAAAATTTGGAATGCCTACCTCCTACAAGCCCCTTTTTATAGACCTTAAAGACAATCCCTATGAATGTTTAATGGAAATCCCCTCACTTTTATATTGATTTTAAATCACTCTTTATTCATTTCAAATCAATTTAATTTGCCTAAGATGGCAACAAGCCTAACAATAGTAAAAGCAAATTTAGGAAATCATTCTCAAAATCTTCAATTACTTCTTTAAATCAGCCCCATATCTTCCACAACCAATTCCTGATATTTATGCCCTAAATTTATCAGTAAATAGTCCAAAATTAACACATGTTGGGCCCTATGGTGGTTCGTGGGCCTACATCTTTCTCCCCGGGTTGGAAAGAACTTGACTTCGACGATTTGGATGCTTCATACAAGTGTTAGAGGTCTGGATCTAATCTTTTCAATTTGTTGCCCATGATTCATGTGTATTCATAATAGAGCTTATTCTTCCATTTCACCAAGTATTGCTTGTATTGGCCGTGTCGAGTGTCAATAGTTTTCATATACAACACTTGTTCAATTTCTTCCTCCTTTTTCTTTGAGAGCTATTTATCCATATTTGTAATGAGCTCATCTTACACATTAGACACTTCGCCACAATACTCGAATAAATCCGCCACATTAAAGTCACTCGGCATGGATTAATCTTCCTAGACTTGAGCTTTTTGGAAGTTCCCTTCGGAAACCTTTCCTTGCATAAATAAATTATAACTAAGCCACGTTCTTTATGTATTTTCTCTCGCTGGTGTTCATTCGCAACTTCTTGTCACTTGGTGTTGCTCTCTTCAATCTTCTTTTTCATTTGAGCTTGCAAGTTTTGGATGTGCTTGGTGAAAGCATCAACATCTTCGGTCACTTGATCTTGTAGTGATAATGGTACTAAGAACATGATGTGGACTTCTCTCATTTACGATCTTAAATAGGGTTTTTCCCGGTGGTATGATCTACTAAGCTGTTTAGGCAAACTTGACTTGGGTAGAGGCAAGTCCCACTAAGATACATTATCGTCTACGATACTCCTCAAGAGGTCACTAAGGCTTCTATTAACTACCTCAGTTTTGTTGTCTATTCAAGGAGGATCATGGTGTGTCGTAAAGGCTGTTACGGGGTTGTAAATGCCGTTATGTAAAGGTAACGGTGGCAACTGTTACATGTTATAGGGTCATAAAGGTCGTAACGGCCGTTACGGATAAAATGACCCCCCGTAACGGCCCGCTACGTCCCCCGTAAAGGCTATAATAGCCCTGTAACGGCTCGTTACGGGGCCGATACAGGTTTTTCAGGTTTTTTTCAATAGAAAAAAAGAGAGACCGTAACAGCCGTGACAACCCGTTATGGCCAGCGTTACCGTTACGGAATACCTCGAGGAAGATATGCACTATAGAATTGAAGCTTAGTCCCCAATTGCTTCCAAAAAGTGCCCCAAAAATGCCTTATAAATTTCGAATCATGTACTGAAGTTATTTGTTTCGGTACCCTGTGAAGTCACACAATTTCCGTGAAGAATATGTTGGTGATATGCATAGTGTCCATCGTCGTTTTGCATGGAATGAAGTGGGCTATCTTCGAAAAACACTCCCCACAATAAAAATTGAATCTGCTCACCTTTGAGTCTTTGGAAGACCCAGAATGAATTCCACGTAAATCTCCATCCCCGTTTTAAAGAAAGCGAATGACTTTCCTTCTTGATTTAACATCGCACCAATGCCAACATTTGAAACTTCACTTCACACTTCAAAGATTTATTGAAGTCCGAAATTGTAAGAATTGGAGCATTTATCATCATTTTTTTTTTATGGTATTGAAGCTTCGTTCTTAGTTCATTTGAACTTGCCTTTGCATATGCAATCAGTGACAAATGCGATAATTGTACTGAAATTCCAAATCTATGGTGAAATGTTGCCAGGTTGTGGAAAGAACGGACCTCTGAAAGGGTTTATGGGATGAGCCTCTTCGCCATGGCCTTGATTTTCTCCTAGTCAACCTTGATCTCTCCTGTAGATACAATATACCATAAAAACACAACATTATTGACCAGGAATGAGCACTTTTTCAAGTTAACAAATAATGACTCCTTCCATAGTACATCAAATATTCGTTGCAAGTGATCAAGGTGAATAGATGAATCATGACTAAAAACAAGAATATTATTGAAATAAACAGCTAAGAACTTTCCCATGAAGGGGGCATATTTCTTCTGTCATCAACTTCATGAAAGTGCCTAACACATTTAAATGGTTGAATGGCATGAAGAGCCACTTGTACAACCCGTCTTGAGTCTTAAATGCAGTCTTCCACTCCTACCCCGGCTAGATACATATCTGATGATATTTGCTCATTAGGTCGATCTTTAAGAAGACCTTTGCTCCATGTAGCATGTCTAATGTATCGTCCAAGTGAAAAATAAGAAACCAGTACTTGATAGTAATCTGGTTGATCACACGACTGTCACACACATTTTGTAGGATCTATATTTTGTAGGGGTTAATATGTAAGAACAACACATGGTGATATGCTTTCTCGAATTAAACCCTTTTGTAGCAACTTAGTAACTTGCATGGTGGATCTTAGTATTTTTTTGTTAAGACTTATTTGACAGTGCGTAAGATTTGGTGGGTTTGAACCCACTAAATCAATGTGGTACTAAATGTTCCTTTCTTGAATCATGGATCTTGCTATCCCTAAGACAATACATCTCACTGCCTGGTTAAATTGATATTGCAAAGGATTCCAACAAGTTTGCTTTGAGGGTAATTCATCCCAATCTAGAGATTATTGTTGAATAGCAGTTGTAGCATTAATGCACAACCTGATCACCTTACATAGCAAACCCAAAAAATACTAAGTATGAAAGAAGATAAGAGCAAGATAATAGTAGGCTTAGAGAGTTGTAGATTGATTGCAAAATGGCTCTCCAAGCCTGGTAATATAAAACTTAGATGGGTGCTTATAGGATCTTTGAAGAGACACCTATCCATCAGTAGGAAATGCTCTGAGTCTCTTTGTTTGCACTAGGGCATTCTCACAATTCAACCTTAACTAGAGTGATCAACGCCCCACCATGTTGCCTTGCTTAACGGACCTACTCAACTGCCGGCTAGGAAGTGAATGTGCGAAGTGCAAACTACACTAAAGGTCACTAACCATGCATCACATCATGCATGTGCGCGTGTAGACACTGCTTTGCTTCATCCTTTCATTGATTTGCATCATGACAATGCAAAACCAAAAATCCTCTCCTCCAGCCACATTAAATATATACATACATAAATACACAGTCACACACACAGAGGAGCGCACACACACAATGAGGTCGACCTCATGGGAAGCTTCCCATGAGGCGGAGCACTGTGGGCCTCATCGTGTTGTGTGAGGGACATTCATCCCATTAATTAGATGCATCCTTCAATGGTGAGTCATGAGCTTAAAAATCAGGCCAATCCAGGATTTAGGTGGGCCGTGCCATAGATAGCAGTTGAAAGTGTAACGCCCTGAATTTCGGAGGTTGAGTGAATACTTGACTCCCGATATCCCGGGTGCCACTTATTCTATGCGGATGCAGGATTCTATGGTTCGTTTCACCTGACATTTGAGCAGTTCATAGAATTAAAATAGATTATGCGATGTACCCTGAATAAACGTAAATTTTTAATGCAAGTAAATAAGCTAACAAGTAAAATATGTCCATCCAGAGTACGGGATTGCAACTGAGAAAAAATATATAGTCCAAAATTACAAAATGTGTCGACTCTAAGATTTCATCGACGTCTCACAGGCATCCTACATCGACCCACCTAACAATTGGAAATACGAGGACTCCGAGTCTGTGTGCGCTCCTCCAGTGCATCAGACTCCATTGTACCTGGATTTATAACAGTGTCTGGTTGGTGTTGTAAAACACCGTCCTAGAGTGGGAATGAGTGATCAACTCAGTGGTTCCATTAACTCTAAGTTACACATGTTATCAATTCCACAAGTATAAGTAATGATAAAGTAACTTAAACACCCAGTTTCTAAATGCTCTTATTAATGTACGTGCATGCTATCATGAGATGATGTATGCCCTCACAATCCAACACTCCCTCATAAGCGACTCCGACGCCACATTCGCAAATGCCAACACTCCCTCAACACGCGACCACAACACCCAAGTCGCCACAGTCTAAACTAATGCAATGCGATGAATGTTCGTGTTAGCCGGGTGAATTAATTAAGTCCATTCACCCAACAAAATTGGGGAAGATGAAACACCTTCATTTGATTACTGGCTTCATCCAGATTGCTAAGCCCAGGGCGGCCGTAACAACTCTGAGCCTGCAATCCATGATCCGCCTAGGTTCGTCACTCCCAGCTGAACTCATACGATCAACAAGAGTTGCAAATAGAATTGCTTGTGGTCACTGCGGAGAGGCTGTTTTTAACTTACAGGGCCTTTCCGGGGCCCACTAGCTCATCCGCACCAGGGGGCAGGTGCCCCACTATGGGATCTATGGTTTGTCACAATTGAGTGGAAATCAGATGCTTCAATCAACCATGGGGACCCCACTTACGATAGACGGTTGTCAGTGATCGATTTGGGCCATGGAGCTGGGAAATATCCTTAACTTGTACCTTGAGTTTGGTTGCGATCTAACGGTCGGAAAGTCACAACTTCGCGAAAGAGTAGGGGGGGCCTATTTCACTTAAGTTTCAGATTCGCGTGTTTCAAGCACTCGGCCTCTGGCCTAAATTGAGCAGTTTTGGGGACTTTCTTTGTTTGCTACCTGCGATGGGTGTCGAGCCTAGTGAGATGAACGATTTCCTATAATTTCAGGCTTAATGGACCTACAATGCGTGGCCTAGCTCTATTTTGGTTTGTCGGGGTGAATCCCGGGAGAGTAAACCCCCAGGACTCCTTCCGGGTCCTCATTGCCCTTAGGGTTAGTTATATTAGTGACGTTATCCATCCATGAATCGTAGAAGTGGTTGTTTGGTCATAAATGCCTCAAATCCCTAGGTTCTATGCATTTGTTCTTTCTAGCCTGTCTGGCACAGTCTTGGGGCGGCTTCGCTGTTGGCCGCCTTAGGATCTAGTGTCGATTTGTCTCAGGCGTTACAGAAAGTAGATATCCACCCAATGAAACCTTCTTGTTTGGACATAGGGCCCACTGAAATGTGGTTTTAACATCTAACCCATCCATTGCGTGCGTCCCACTTGGGGTTCACACCAAATTTTAGGCCATTGCAAAACTCAGTTGGGTCTCACCAAATGCTTTTAGATGTTTTAGGCATGATTTTTCATGTCTTCATATAGCATGGCCCATCTGAGTTTCAGATTAAGGCTGATTTTTGGCACATCCCACAACTTAGAGGGGAAGTACAAAATGCATGGCGTGGATGTCCATCACCCATCACAATGGGGCCCATAGTGCTCAACTTCATGGGAAGCTCCCATGAGGTTGACCTCATAGTACCATTTCCATATGTATGTACATGTGTGTGCGCGCACCTGTGTGTAATATGTATACATCCATAGTTCCATACATGTACACACACACACATATGGGAAATGGTACTATGAGGTTGACCTCATGGAAGCTTCCCATGAGGTCGAGTTCTGTGGGCACCATTGTCGATCTATGTCGGGCATTCGCACCATGCATTTGGTGAGTTCCCTCTTGGTTATGGGATATCCCAAAAATCAGCCGTATTTATAACCCAAGTGTGTCACCATCTGAAACCTTGTGAAGCCATGCCTAAAACATCTAAAAGCATTTGGTGGGGCCCACTTGAGTTTTGGATATGGCTGAAACTTGATGTGCTTGACCCTTCATCCAAGTGGGAGACACAATGGATGGGTTGGATGTCTGAACCACATCTCATTGGGCCCTATAAACGATCATGAAGGTTTCAATTGGTGGGTATCAACTTAAGTCATGGATTGGGTGCGTTTGATTGATGGGGTGGATGTCCAACATAGATCACGATGGGACCCACACAGCTTGACTCTAGAGAGTGTTGTATAGTGTGTGTTTAATGGCTCTTCTAATGTAAGTGCATGTGCAACTCTTTTAATGTAAGTGCATGTGCACACTTTTCTCCTCCTGCAGCGTATTATATGTGCTATATTCTAAAAAACATTGTAAGGGCTTGTTAAAATATATACAACATTTTTCTCAAACTCTCCTCTTTCTTCTTCTCTTTCACTCTTCTCCTCTTTTCTCTACACTATAATCATCAAATCCTTTTCTACTTGGTATCAGAGCGTAGATCCAAGCATTGCACATCTAACAAGTTCAAAAGTGACATGTCACCTTGATGATGTCAGCAGCCATACGACTGACGTCAGCGTTGTAGGACGCATGGACCTCATTTGAGCTAAAAGTTTAGGTGTTTGATAGATCTTGATTTTAGAAGATTTATCATGATTTTTTTTAGAATTTTTTGGACATCCTTTCATGATGTTTTGGCCAAAATAGAGAAATTTAAAAATTGGGTCCCTTTTTTGTTTTTCTTCGATCTACCTTAAATTGGTAAGCTTTTTCTTGATTTCTTTGCTCAAGATGGACCAAAATCTTCCTCCCATGCTACTCATGGAGGATTTTTTTTTTTTTTTTTTTTTAAATTTTTATTGCTAAGATTCATGTTTGAGTGGTTTTTTTTTTTTAAAATTTTTTATTTTTTTTTAAATACCACAAATGGATGTGCGGCTGGGCCATTTTTCACTCGGGTGTGTCACATTTGACTGGATTTCTTGTTATTTTGAACGATTACTATTTGTTTGAGGTGTATCTCTCATTCCCTTGAAGGATTGAGTGAGAAAGAGTTGTCTGAATCAGTCCTTCTTACTTGGAGTCTCCTATGGACGACAAAGGGCCCTCATCTCTTAGCATGGGCTCACTTGAATCAAATCCCTTGCAGATTACCTCCATTAAGTTGAACGGTGACAAGTATCTTCGATGGGCGCAATCTGTAAAAGTGTTCTTAGGCGCCATGAGAAGTTGTTTATTTTAGATGATCCTCCAAGTTCTACAGATGCTGCCTACAAGTCTTGGACAAAGGAGAATTATCAAGTTATTGCATGGTTGTTGAATAATATGAATTCTTCGATTAGCCACTTAGTAATGTGTTTATCCTTGGCTAAAGGCATTTGGGATATACTTCATGATATGTTTTTAGATTCTCAGGATTTTTCATGCGTATTCCAGATTATTCAAGAAATCGGTCGGTTCCAACAAAACTCAAGATCATTAAAAGATTACTATTCGACACTTCGGGGCTTGTGGGATGAGTTAGACTTATATCATCCTCTTCTTTCCAAATGTAAAGAGGATCATGAACATGCCCATAAATAGCGGGACGATACTCATATCATGCAGTTTCTAGCGGGGTTGAACTCTGATTGTCTTCATGTTCGAGATCAGGTTGTTATGCAGGATCCTCTCCCCCCATTGACGACGGTCTACGCCATGTGCCAACGCGCTACTGTATCCGCTCTTCCTTTCCATTCATTTGTGCCACCAGAGCGTTCGACACATCTTGTTGGTGATCAATCCTCTCTTGACTTTTGAGCACCATCCTTAGTTCAGGGCTCATTTCTGGTTATGGTGGTCGTGGTAGAGGTGGACGAGGATGCGAGGGAGATCGCAGTCGTGGAGGTTGTAATCTTCGTAATCGTGGTGGATGTGGACGTGGACGAGGACATGATGGTTCCCACTTTTGTTCGCATTGTGGTGGCACCAATCACACTGTTGATTATTGCTGGCAGTTCCATGGTCGTCCTACATATGCCACTGCTTCTGTTGCCTCCACAGTTGCTCATAACGGACAATTTTCCACCTCGACTGTTGAACAGTCTTCTTTAGGAGAGTCTCTTATCATTTCATGGGATCGGAAGCTCCAATGAACCTCACAGCACCTTTCCCTATATATATACATGTGTGTGTAGATAGATAGATAGAGAGAGAGAGAGAGAGAGAGAGAGAGAGAGAGAGAGAGAGAGAGAGAGAGAGAGAGAGAGAGAGAGACCCTATGAATTGTACTGTAGAGCAGATACGTGCGCTCAAGGTTCGAGGATAGAATTAGAGTCACCCACACTTGATTTTTGATGGGTCCACCATGTTGTATACATGAAATCCACTCTGACCATTATATGTGCCATCTCATGTTAGGCCCATGGAAAAAAAAAGGGCCCCATTGAAGGAAACAGTTGGGAGAAACATCCATTGTTGATTTCTAACAAGGCCCATTGTGATGGTTATGGTAAATCCACTCAAACCATTATATGCCACACTAAAATTTAAGCATGGGCCCAAAAATCAACCCCATCCGTGATTTAGGTGGGCCACACGATGGGAAACAATTTAGAGGGTGTGTATTCCTTGTACATCGTATCAAATTGCGTAGCCCACATAAATCACGGTTTGGGATGATTTTTGAGCCTTACATTTAATATTGGGTAACTCACCTTATGGTTGGAGCAGATTTCAAAAATACAGGATGGTGTGGCCACCCTATCAGAAATCCCACCATTAACGTAGAAGGCATTTATGTAGACATAGCAACAGAGGCGATGAGGAATGCATACTGCCAGTGGGGACGATGCTCTGTGGCCCCCATCATGGTGTATGTGTTTTATCCACGTTGTCCATCCATTTTGCCAGCTCATTTTAGGGCACCACATGAGCCCAAAATGAGGTAGATCCAAATCTTAGGTGGACCACACCACAGGAAATGATAATGATTGAACGCCCACCATTAAGAACTTTTCGGGGGCCACAAAAGTTTTGGATCAAATTATGATATTTATCTTTTTCCGTCATCTAGATCTTTGTGACCTAATCAACATGTTGGATGGCAGCTTAACATTATAATGGGCCCTTAGAAATTTTTAATGGCGGGCGTTCAATTATCACAATTTTTTGTTGTGTGGTCCACTTAAGATTTGGATTTGCCCAGTGTTTGAAATATCGGTATCACACAATGTATCGCACCCTTGGGATACAGATATGTATCGGTTATCGCACGGGATATATCGTTTGTATCGCATAGTTTATCGCACTTTTTGGGAAACATGGGGAAACATTAGTAAAATGGTTGAATTTTTTTATGAAACTTCAGAGATTATTTAAAAAGACCTTAATGCACACTTTTAAATCATAAAATATCAAAAAAGAAGTGCACATAATAAATTTCCTTTGTATAAGGTACTAAGTTATGTGTTATCTGATTAAACTAGGGTAAATATATTTAAATATGATGCATACCATTTATAAATATATAAAGATATGTATGAAAATCAGTCACATCCAAACATCAATTGGAATTCATTTTAACATGTCATTTTAGGGCATGGGCTGAAAAATAAGACAGATCCAAATCTGAGGTGGACCACACCACACAAAATAGTGTTCATTGAATGATCACCATTAAACTATTTTGGGGCTATAAATTTTTTGGATAAAGCTAATATTTATGTTTTCCCATCCAGGTTTGTCAAACCTCATGGATAGATTGGATGACAAATAAACATTACGGTGGGCCCTAAAAAGCTTCAATGGTGGACATCATTGCTACCATATTTTCTTGTAGTATGGTACACTTGATCTTTCATCCGTCTCCTTTTTGGGCTCATGCCTTAAAATTACTTATGAAAATGGATGGAGGGTGTGGATTGGCTGGTGTACCACACGAGGTATAGGCATGTGTCGTGCGAAGATGGGACGCGGATTTCCTACTAAATCCTTTCATAGGAGTGGGGCACACCGTGATGTTTGTGAGAAATCTACTCCATCCATCAGTTTTGTGAGCTTATTTTAAGACTTGAGGCAAAAATTGAGCAGGATCCAAGACTCAAGTGGGCCGCACTAAAGAAAAAGGTGGGTAGGGAAATTCCTACCGTTGAAACCTTCCTGGGTCGACAGTGATGTTTACATTCCATTCATACCGTTCATTACATCATTACTACGGGGATGAATTGAAAACCCAAATATTAGACTGATTCAAAACCTGTGGCCCCACAAATATTTCAACTGTGAACCTTCAATCCTCACGTTTTCGGCCTACTTGAATCTTGGATCCGGCTCATTTTTCGCCCCATGTCTTAAAATGTGCTCAAAAAATGGATGGACGGAGTGGATTTCTCACAAACATCACGGTGGACCCCACCTAAGTTTCCAGCGCGTGAACTTCATGCGCCCAGACCAGCGCTGCAAAGTTCCACGAGTTATACAAATAGTTCAAAGGAGATCAGAGTTACATGGCCCCACCAATAATGTATTTATTATATCCACACCGTTCATCCATTTGGAGAGATCAACACCACAAATAGCAGTGAGGACAATGATTCTCACCGTTATAACATTCGTAGGGTCCACCATAACATTCGTTTTCCATCCAATCTGTTCATGAAGTCCCAAAGACCTTGATGAAACAAATATCATATGATCCAAGACTTTTGCAACCCCAAAAGGGTTTCAATGGTGGACGTTCAATATCCCGTTGCTTTTTTCCAGTGTGGTCCACTTGATCTTTGGATTTGTCTTATTTTTTTGATAAAGCCTTACGACGAGCTCGCCAAATGGACGAACGGTTTGGATATAATATATACCTCATGATGGGACCCACATAACCTGGTGACGTCAACACAGTCGGTGACGTGCGATGCACCAGTCCGTCCGCCTCCTCTGAATAAGGGCTTGGGGCCTTTTTTTTTTTTTTGAAGTAGAGAGGGTTCCGGAATGCCGGAACCGTAAAATCTCTCCCAAATGCCGATGATTTCGAGGATTTCGACGGATTTTGAGGCCAAATCTCTCCAAATCAGAGGCTTCGATTTGAATGACCCATCAAACACAACTTCTGATCAGGGCGATCTTCTTTACAGGTACCGAAATCTACTGTTGGATGTTTTTTTTTTTTTTTTTTTCGGATATTGATGCTCTCCCAGGTGCGATATCGATGATAATATCAGCCGATATCTAAAGTTTTGGATTTTTGGTATCTTCCGAGGGTTATTGGAGGAGTTTCGTCTCGCTAAGGCCCGATACCGATAATATTGCCCGAAATATCGGCCGAAAGTATCGATATTTTGATCACTGGATCTGCCTCATTTTTGGGCTCATGCCCAAAAATAATGATCCAAAATGGATGGATGGCGTGGATAAAACACGCACATCATTTTAGGGCATGCAGAGCATCCTCCAATGGGTCGGTAGTGGCAGTGGCCGCACCATCCTGTAGTTCTGAAATCTACTCCGACCATTAGGTGAGTTACTTAATATTAGATGTAGGGCTACAAAAACAGCCCAATCAGTGATTCAAGTGGGCCACACAATTTAAAACAATGTATAGGGCGACGCACACTCTCGACAATTGTTTCCCTTGGTGTGGCCCACTTGAACCATAGAAGGGCCTGATTTTTGGGCTTCATGCCTAAATTTTAATGTGACATATAATGGTTTAGGTGGATTTCACATAACCATCACAGTGGGCCTTGTTAGAAACAATAATGGATGTTTCTCCCAATTGTTTCCTTCAGTGCACTTGAATCATGGGTTGGCCTCAATTTTTGCTCCTGAGCCTAACATGAGATGGTGCATCTAATGGTTGGAGTGGATTTCATGTACACAACATGGTGGGCCCATAAAAAAAATCAAGAGTGAGCAAGTCTAATTATATCCTCGACTCTTGATGTTCTATCCTCGACTTTTGACGTAGGAGCACACGTAGCTCTCCTACGCTACAGTTCGTAAGGGATTGTGCAATTGAGATAAACTTTTAAACATGGGTGATTTATGGCAGGACACCCTCTTAGATCGTATCACCTTGTCTAATGTGTGGGGTTGTAGACAGTGGATACTGCCTGTTTTGCATTGTGTTTGATGAAATGGATAGGATCATCCAGTTGAGATTGATTTCTCAACTCTAGAGAATTAATGGTGTGGTGCTCCTTTTCCACATGTCACTTGTCCAAATGTGTATTCATTTATTCTTTTCACACTAAAAATGATTTGAATGTGATCAAAATCTTAAGAAAAAAAATAGATCAAGGCAATCTTATAAGTTGGGCATTGTTTAGAAAATGAAAAAAACATAACAAGAGTCGATAATTTCTTCGCATTATCCATCGGCTGCATTTCACTTCTCCCTAGTTACATTCACCCTCACATCATCCGTTGCAATAGACAAAGTATTAAAATGATTCCCCAAGTCTTCAGAACTTTGAACCATATGAAGTTCCTTTTTTGTAATTTCCAATTCTTTCTTGACTATTTCTAGTTCTCTCTTCAGCAAATCATGCTCTTTCTCCTCAAGCTTCCTCGCCAATTTTGCAAGGCCACTGTTATCCTCCTGGTTTGATGTTCCTAATATTTGCTCTGCAACGTACTCGTCGCACCAACAAAAGAAGTGACAATCTTTTATGCCTTATAATTAAATTAAATAACAAATTCAAGTTAGAAAAAATTAATTAAATTATTAACATGAAAGTTAGAAAAAATTAATTAAATTATTTACATGAAAGTGATAAAAAATAATCAATTTATTAATGAAATGCTGAGTTTTAGAATACAACACTTTCATGGGACATCTGTAAAACCATCTGCCTGGATTTTTGGATGTATTTGATTTTAATATCAAACACCTTCCTTGCTTTTACATGCAATTTATCTTCTTGATATGACTGCATTCCATATTCTGCAATTTTTATTAAGTAAAGAACTTAGTATAGATGAGATGAGGAATTAGATTAAACCAAAACAAGACAATGATGCGCATCCTAAGCAATGGTGTGCATCTCATAAACAATTTTTTTTTTTAAAAACACAATACAAAAAAAAAGAGAGTGAAAAATAACCCTACAAGATGGACAAATGTGAAAAATGTGTCCTCTATTGAAACAAGAACCCACACCACAACTAAAGAAGATAAGATGTCCAATTACAAGAACTAAGAGATCTGTTTTGTTAGTACTTCTTAACTCCACAATCAGCCGAATGCACCCTCGAAATCAACTAGACAATTGCAAACCAAAATAAAAATCAATGATTGTACAGACATAGCTTACACTAGAATTCAAACTTTGAACATGCATTAGTAGCTTATCATGTAGGGTTAATAAATAACTTGAAACAAGAGAAATTGTCAGTCTCATTCAAAGGAATTTATTTAAAAAATTGAATTTCTTCTTAATAAATTCTATCATTCACATTCATAAGAACCTTCTCAAACAGAAGGTCCTAAATCTTCTAGCTTAACTTATCTTCATCTATCGTGTAAACATCACTTGTGGAAAGCTTATCTATTAATTGGCTACACTGAAGATTTCTTTTTTTACAATTTGAAGTACTGATTGCAATTCAAGCTAATTCAAGTCCCATTTTTCTTCTTCTTCTTCTTCTTTCTTTTTTTTTTTTTTTTTTTTTTTTTTTTTTTTTTTGAATTCGTGGAAGAATCTGTATCCAGGGACAATTTCAAGCTAGGTATGTTTGATCTAGCACGAATTATTTTGATCTTAGCATAGATAGTGCTTGCTCCAAAAGCCATCTCCATCGGCAACCATTACCTTTCAATTTTCAAAAAAGAATTGTAAAAAAATAAAATCTTGTTTTCCAAATTTTTGTCGATATTTGTTATATCCCCAAACCAAAAAAGAAAAAAAAAGTAAAAAAAAGAAAAAAAGAAAAAAAAAAATCTTAAACACATTATACTTTTCAATATATGTTTTATTTCAAAAAGATTTGATAAACCCTATAAAAATCAGGTTTCCCCATATTTTTTTCCCAAACCAAAAATCAAATCTTTTATCACAAATGAAAAATAGAATCCACCATAATCATGTTGGAAGCCCTAACTAGGAGACATGTAAATCTCCAAATTTTAGGGGAGAGAGAGAGAGAGAGAGAGAGAGAGAGAGAGAGAGAGAGAGAGAGAGAGCATAGCGTGTGATTTGAGATCCAACGACTGACGAGTTTTCTCGCACGTAAGCTCATGCACACCGGTTGGCAACTGAGCATTCCTCTCTCTCTCTCTCTCTTATATATATATATATATATATATATATATATATATATATATATATATATATATATATATATATATATATATATATATCACCCACACGTGAGGGACTTTCCCTCTCCCTCTAATTTCAGCTTTCTGTTAGATCCAACGGCTGATGAGTTTTCTCGCACGCAAGCTCATACACACCGGTTGGCAACCGAGCATTCCTCTCTCTCTATCTCTCTTATACACACACACACACACAAGAGGAATGCTCACTTGCACACCTTCTTATGTGAGCAGCCGTGCACACTTTTGCACACATGTCATGGGCACATAATCTGAATGCTCCCCCCCCCCGGAAACTCTGTGGGCCCAATTTTCAGCCCGATCCAAAACTCTAGTGGGCAATAGTAAAGAGAAATGCAAATCAAGGGAGGAAATTGTTTCCTTTTGCCATGGTTTGCTAGAGTTTTGTATCGGGCTAAAAATTGGGCTTGTGAGGTTTCAGGGGGTGCCGCATCACGTGGATTGTTCAGATTATGTGCCCATGACATGTGTGCAAAGGTGCGCATGGGTGCTGATGTAGGACGATTAACCACTTGCTTCAAAGGCTCGAACCATTAGAGCATGGCGAATCAATCCCATCATCTCATAGCCTAGGCCGCACATCGCATGGGTTAGGACCTTAGCTGAACCCCCCTTGTGGGCTCCAAATCACATGAGTACCGCCTTACATGAGCCACCCACCTCACACGGGCCACCCACCCCAAGTGTGCCCTTGCATCCCATAGGCAACCCCACTCGAGCCCGATGTGAGAATGCCCCTGCATTAATCACCCCCGGTAAGGAGTCACGAACACGAGACCTCCAGCTTTGATACCAATTTGATGTAGGACAATCAACTACTTGCTCTAAAAGCTTGAACTGTTAGAGCATGGCGAATGAATCCCTTTATCTCAAAGCCCAGGCCCCACATCGCATGAGTAAAGACCTCGACTGAACCCCCCTTGTGGGCCTCAAATCACATGGGTACCGCCTCACACGAGCCACCCATCTCACATGGCTGGGGCCTACCTCACACAAGCTACCCGCCTCACATGGGCCGCCCCACCTCGAGTGTGCCCCTGCATCCCAGATGTAACCCCACTTGAGCTCGGTGTGAAAATGCCCCCTGCATTAGGTGCTCATGTAAGAAGGTGCGCATGTGAGCATATATATATATATATATATATGTATGAGAGAGAGAGAGAGAGAGAGAGAGAGAGAGAGAGAGAGAGAGAGAGAGAGAGTTGTTAGTAATAAATGAGGTAATAAATAAATGGAGGGAAAAAGGGTTTTATAAAGGTAAAATAATAAATGCAAGCATGCATGGTGTTGTTTTTCAAGTCATGAAATAACTCCCTTATACCTGGTATTTATTAACATTAATTCAAATTAACAAAATCTAAACTGGTTGGACGTATAGTTCTACCGGTTGGACTTGAGAATGCCGCCCCCCCCCCCCCCCCCCCCCGGCCTCTCTCTCTCTCTCTCTCTATATATATATATATATATATATATATTTCAAGTCATGAAATAACTCCCTTATACTGTGTGTGTGTGTGTGTGTGTGTGTGTGTGTGTGTGTGTGTGTATGTGTTTGCTTTTCAAAATATAAACGACAACTTTTGAAAAGATTCGTATAAAAACTCTGTTTTGGAATCCTACCAAAAAAAAAAAAAAACCCTTAGTTTTTGAAGGAAATGAAAATTTCAATAAATAAAGAAGCTTGTACAAGTTTTAGAAATACACCACTTATTTGATGTGTTACCCAAGTTTTGTTCCAATTTTACCCAACAGGATCTAGACCGAACTACATTCAAAAACTTGAAATCTCAATTCAACTTGATGTCTAGTTGGTTCTAGTCGAATTGAAGGCTCGAACCGTATCTT
Organism: Magnolia kwangsiensis; assembly: GCA_037074715.1. Taxonomy (NCBI): domain Eukaryota; kingdom Viridiplantae; phylum Streptophyta; class Magnoliopsida; order Magnoliales; family Magnoliaceae; genus Magnolia; species Magnolia kwangsiensis. The sequence continues at coordinate 109,867,913 of CM073578.1, read as the reverse complement.
TTCTTAAGTTGATTAAATCATCATCATCATCTAAACCTTATCCCAACTAAATGGGGTGGCTACATGAATATTTTTCCCCCATTCCACTATATCAAGGGTCATGACTTCAGTTAGGCCATAGGTCATAAGTCTTTTCTACCACCTTCACCCACATTCTTTTGGGCCTTCCCCTTGCCCTTTTAGAGCCTTCAACTTGTACCAACTTACTCCTTCGAACCGGCTTCTTGGTTTCTATTACACATGACCAAACCATGTAAGTATACTTTCCCTCATCTTATTACCTATTGGAGCTAATCCTAAATTCTCTCTGATGCGTTCATTTCTAATTTTATCCTTGTCTTACCACTCATCCATCTCAACATCCTCATCATTTCAGCTTCCCTCATACTATGAACAAGTTGTTCCTTGACTGCCCAACAATCTGTCCCATGAAGCATGGCTGGTCTTATAGCATCCTATAAAATTTCCCTTTCGGTTTCGGTTGATTAAATATTTAATAATTAAAATACTAAAGTATTTCTAGTAGTAATGAATATTTAAAATGGTTCGAGTATGGTTAAACATACAAAACAACCAAACTAAATAAATCGCAGCTCATTTTGGGCTGGTAATGTACCTTTGCTTTCTTAAATGAGGTCTTGTAGGTTATTTATTAACCCTTTATGTTAATTCAATCACTCTTAACTTGTTACCTGTGGTCCAAACATTGACCCATTGGACGACGTGGATCGATGAGCCTGTTCACCTACTGTTATATTTGTGTTGTGTTAATGATAAGCCTTGTTCAAGTTATGGTTGATGTTAAGAAAACCCATTATATGAATACATGTTTCTATGGAAGTTTGCTAAGCCTACGTGTGTATGGCCTTCCCCATCCATGTGCAAGAGCACATGCTAATATGGCTTTTGTGTGCTAGATCTGAGCTTGCCGTTAGGTGGGTCACACTGACTTGATCTAGCTGAAAATCAGGCTGTTTCACTCAGGTGGGCCACAATGTGCAATAGAAAGGTATGGTTGAATTTTTTATTTTTTATTTCTAAGCATCTATTTATTTCATACACCGTGGTCTACTGTTCACCTGAGTGCAATGGCCTGATTATTTTGGTATAGTGTGGCCCAGCTAATGGAAATAATGGATCTCACACGTATGCCATATCACCATGTGTGTTTATGTGGGTGGGTAGGGCTTTCTACATGTGTGACCTTAGTGAACCTTTGTCTATGTAGGTGTGTGTCTAAATAAATAAATAAATAAATAAACTGAATGAGTATCACTGTGGAAGAGCTACGAAACACCCTTTAGGCATTTAAAAATAAAAAATAAAAATTAGGCCCTCTTTAAGCTATTGAAATTAGGGCTATCAATGGGCCGGGCCTGGGCCTAGCAAACACTAAATTCTGAATGGGCCCGGCCCAAAGAGTTTAGACTCTGGGCCTAAGTCAAACCCAAGGACTGACCCTATGACAGCCCTGATTGAAATATAAGAAGTGGTAGGCCTTGCCTTTCAAAGTGACGAGTGATTTTAAGAAGATACCCACTGTGTATTCTAAAAGGATAGTTGCTGTATTCTACATGTGGAAGTAACAAACAACTTCAATTTCTTAGATGTAACTTGAATGAATTAAAGAAAGGATGCATTTTCTATATTTTAGGGGGCTTGCAACAATGCCAAATTTGTAATGAAACAAGCAATCGGGTTAGTTTAACATATGTAGTTTTTCTTTGTTAATTTTGGACAATGCCCTAATCTTATTCAAGCCACAGAGCCCTCTCCACAGTTCAAAGGGAAAATTGTCAAGTTAAAAATATCACCATTTGTCTGCATGCCCGTATTTTCTTCCGTATGTCTATGTATATGTTGGATTGATATTACGAAGTTGTATGATAATTAAGAGCTAGTTTGGATGTACCTCAAAATTAGAGCTGGGCATCGAGTCGAGTCGGACCAAGTTAGGGCTGACCCGACTTAGTACCGAGTCCAACATGCCTGACCTGATCCAAATTAGGGTCTGGCTTGCACTGATCTAGACCGAGTCTGACCTGGTCAAAAGGACCGAGTTGGGTTGAGTTGGCACCAAGTTGGATCGAGGGAAGAGGGATGGAGGGAGTGGAGAGGAGAGAGAGAGAGAGAGGAGGGTGGTGATGGTGGTGGGTGGTTGTCAGGCTTGGAAGAGGAGGATGAGGGAGGGAGAGAGAGAGAGTTTGGGATCGGGTCAGGGTTGGGTAGGGTTAGAGATACTTAAAAATTAGGGTTTTTTTTTTTTTTAATTTTTTAATTTTAAAATTCATATATACCCGAATTTGAGTCGAGTCAGGTTTTGGATTGAGTCGAGTCTGACCGGATTGAGTTATTGGATAACTCAGACTTGACCTGGCTTGAGTTCGGATTGGGCGAAGCCTACTTGGTTTGGACCAACTCACCCATTTGGTTTGGGTCGAGTTGGGTCTAAATGAGTCGGACGAGTCGAGTCAAGTGAGTTGAGTCATCCTGTGCCCAACTCTACTCAAAATGCAGACAAGACACCCATCCATATTCAGAATCAAGAGATGAAAGGTATTCAATATGTTGCCATCCAAACTTTTGTGTATGTGCCAAATGGTCCTACTTACCCAGAGTGCGAGTGCCTGGAAGCACAAATACCACCATCCACGTTCTGGTGTACATCCAAACAACCCCAAAATCCTAGTTGCATAATTTACTGGTTAGAGGGAAATCTTCAGAAGAACTTTGTCATTTAACTAAAATAATAGGAAATACAGCACATGAGCATATAGTCAACATGTTATTATCTATCCAGGCTGTCATTGCAATTAAAAAAGTCAATAGGTCCACTTTCATGCTTTAAAATAATGCTTCTGTCATTGATTAAGGTGACTAATCACATGGTTGGTGGAGAGGGAGGAAACACTAAGCCAGCCCTTGGGGAGACATGGAAGACTGTTCCGCACGTGCGCCTGCTGCTTTCTCGTGATCGCAGGAGCAACATCTACAATGTATCTGTATTGAAACACACATGCATGGTATGTTCATCTCTGTAGTTTACAACTGGCCATAATGATGCATTTCCAGGCCACTATGAATATAGTGATATGCATTCCATGACATACATGCATAGCAGCCTCACACATGACACGTGCATATCATCCAAATAATATGCTTCATAGTGGCCATGCCGTAGACTGGTTGAACTAACCATCAAATGAATGAGTTTCTATCTTGAATGTAGACATATACCTTATTTTAACAGTTTTGATAATCACATCCATGTAAAAGTCGGCAATTGAATGTTCATTTCTTGGCCCGTCAATGGGTAGGTCCGAGTTGATGGATATTGCCACTTGAAATTGAGATTTGAAAATATTGCCATCTTAATAACTCCAAATTGAATAAATCACTGATCAAAATATCAGAAATAAATTTGGTGCAGGGTGCGATTTCCAATGGGGACATATAACAAGTTGAGAAATAAGAAAATAGGCCTAGTCCCGATATTCCATAAAATCAATGATAACGCCTATGTCGTTGATCTTCTTGAGGGCCTGGAGATCTCGTGAACGTTCAACGTGACAGATTTATATGAGTATGATGAGCTAAGTCCGGCAGAGAACTTGGGGATGAGTTTTTCTCAAGTGGAGACCAAGATGGACTGTAAAAAGCCCAAACGGAAGCAGACATAATCCATCATATTTGGGCCTAGTATTAAATGGGGCATGGTGTAACTAGGCCCCAGGTGCGTTCGGATCAGAGAAATTCTTTCTAGATTGAAAAAAATTGCCATTCAAAGCACAAACCATAAGGTTTGATTTGGAATGAGTTATTGGATGCACGATCTATGAATTTTGACTGAAATTTCGTTCTGGGGCCAATCGACACGCTGACGCATGTCGCATTGCTCCATTTCGTGAGAAAACGACTCCTTCCTACTCATGTATCCCGTTTTTAAAAAAACTTACTAATTTTAGTAAGTTTTAGGTTGGACATAATTTTTTATTCTTAGAGTTTTAGTATTTGGTTTCTTAGGATTTGCTTCTTATCATGACAAAAATCATTCTGCATAGTTAGATTAGAACTTTTTATTTTTGGTAAGTTTTATTATTTTAGGAAAGTTTTAGTTTATTTACATTATGACGGGGACATCTCGTACACATGCATGCCCCCCTTACGCACGTACGCAAGAAGGAGGGCCCCACCTTTGATCTGGATCGATGACGACATCCGTGGAGGGCTTCCTATTTAGAGGACCGTGTTTTGGTTCCTTGGGGTGGACCCGATCATCATATGGATCCCATAATTGGATCTCATGATTGTGGCCTACTACCCTAGGTGACCTAGGACTTTGAATTTTACTTATTACCGTTATTAGGAACATCATGAACTGTTTAGATTGCATTGATTAGTTGTTATTTTTTATTACTTCGTCTTTTAAGTAATAGTATGCGCACATGGCGTGGCTTTTGGGGTATAGGTTTTTCTTATAAATAGGAAACCTTTTGTAGGTTTTTTTTTTTTTTTTTTCATTGAAGATGATTAATAAAATTCTGCGTTTTCCTGCATCTCTAATTCTCTGAGTTGTGGAAATCTAATTGGCTGCGAAACCCTCCCTTCTTCGAAAGGCTAACTACCATGGTACGAAGCCACACCCATCCCAAATTGCCTTCATCTCATACCCTCAATATTCTTCATCTCCTACAACCATCTCCTCATCAAATCCACCCACGTTTGCAGCTAATCTTTCCCCTATGACAGATTTTCAAAATTTGTCCCTGCAGGAGGGCTGAAACTTCGTTGGAGCACCGTGTTTCAACTAATCATCTGTTTGGCCTAAAATTTGGAGGGAAGGTGGCCCATCCTTGGCCGACTAGGCCCTAGCTGGCCGATTCCAGATTCATGTGTCTCACACATGTGCGAGCCGCCATCCACGGACGTGCGGACTGATCACAGGTTCCCTCTCGTCTCTATTTCACTCCTTTTTCACCTTGTTTTCATAACCTTAACCCTAGATCATATCAAATCCCCAAGTTCTATTTCACTTTTAAAACCCTAGGTTTTTTCGAATTGAAACGTGAGAATTCCTTGGATTGAGAAACAATCATTTGCATGTGTGGATGAATCTACTATCCTTTGAGCATTGTTTGGTTTATAATTTTTAATTGATTCAGCCCTAACATGTGTAGGCTTGGACCCTCGTAGATTCCCCTTGTTGAATGATTGACTTTATGTTGGATGTGGAATTATTGTGATTGTTTCTAAATTATTATGATCTAGAGCCTGAAATCTTACACATAATATCTAAATTTAATGTCCTGCATCAAATTTGGTATCAGAGCTTAGGTTTTTCATAGGGGATTGCATTGCATGTTTAGGGTTCAGTCTACTAGCGTTTATTTTGCATTAAATTTCATCATATAGGATTTTTTAGGACCCATCATTCACAACATAGACTGCTGAATTTTCTATTGTTAGAAATTTTTCAATTTTCATTGCTAAATTTTTTATTAACAAACTATTTAGATAGTTATGTTGATGGAATTTTAGGAGCGTTGCGTAGTTTCCCTCATATAGTCTTATAGGAGCATTTAGTCCCATTTAGATGCATATAGTTGCATTAGAGGACCTTTGAGTTGAGTGGGTAGTTGTATGCCCACACGTACTGGTCGCGGTTTTGGGTTGCACCCTGCACTAAACATGAAGCAATTACAAGAGTCAATGGACAACATCACTCGACAGTTTGAGTCTTTGGATAGGCGCTTGGAACAATGTATTAACCAACACTGGGATTAGCTTAATGTGCGCGTTATCCAACTAGAGACCTTTGCCTGGGTAAACCCTGCCATTGGGGAAGATGTCCAATCTTAGGCAGGTGGTCAGGAGGATAGATAAGGGAATGGAGGTGGCTAAAGAAAAAGACATGGGCGCGCACCCATGCACCCATCCCGCGAGGGGCATCATGATTATTATGATCCAAATGCGCAACTCCTCAAGGGAGTTGTAGAGGCCCCTACGTTTAATGACCACTTGGGCCCTAAAGCTTTTCTAGATTGGTTGGCGGATATGGATCACTATTTTAAGTGGTACGACATGTCGGATGCTCGTCGAGTCTGATTTGCCAAGATGAAGCTTGTGGGCCAAGTAAAGAGGTTTTGGGCTATTATGGAGCGAAAGAAATAGAGGTTGAGGGAACCCCCAATAGTCCATTTGGGAGAAATGAAAGAAACTCTTACGAAGAAATACCTCCCTTTTTCTTATCACTTGAGGTTGGTTGAGGAATCGAAGTCCAAGTCTAAGCCTCTCCATATTCTAAATACCAAAGACTTTGAGTGAGAGACTGAGTCGGACTCGATGGTGTACGCCCTTGTGGCTAGGGAAAGTGCACCAAAGGCTAGTGCAAAGTTACCTAATAAGGCCATTCCGGTAGTGGATGAGCTTCGTGATGGCTTTCCCGATAATCTATCGGATGAGCTCCCCCCTATGAGGGATATACAGCACGCTATTAATTTAGTCCCTGGGGCGACTCTACCAAACCTGTCTGAGGTGGTCAATAGGAGTGAGAAATTTGCTTAGGTGTTTAGTAGGAGAGCACACAAGGATGTGAGACATTGCACTACCTATCGCCGAGTTTGCATTTAATAGTTTTGTCAATAGATCCACAGGTTTAAGTCCTTTTGAAGTCGTTACTGGTTATAAACCTAGGAAGCCTATTGATCTTATCCCTATATCCGTCCCATAGGCCATCAGAGTCTGTAGTGTCCTTTGCACATCACATTCATTCATTGTATCAAGAAATCAGGCGAAAGATTAATACTAGTAATGAATATTACAAAATTTCTGCTGACTAACATAAACGATTCAAGGAATTCAATGTAGGGGAATTTGTGATGGTTCGTATCAGGCCAGAGCGGTATCCTCAGGGAGCCGTTCGTAAATTACATGCGCATAGCGCTGAACCATTCAAAATTATAAAATGAAACGGTCTTAACGCGTATATGCTAGATCTTCCACCTTCCATGAGAATTAGTTCCACATTCAATGTGGAGGATCTATTTGCATTTAAGGGGACCACTGATATATTGTTTAGCCTGTCACCTAACCATCCTAATTCTCCAGACTTTTTCCTTAATCTATGGCCCCCTTCTGACCCATCTTCCCAGCCTTTACCTCCCATACCTATCTTTTCTACACCCAAAGAAGAGAGGATATTCTGGACCATCAGATAATATCGACATCAGACGACGGATTTCAAAAGTTCTTGGTCAAGTGGAAGTCACATCCAGTTTCAGACAGTACGTGGCTCATTGAGGAGCTTTAGAGACTTGATCCTGACATCTTGGAGCGGTTCAGGAGTTTTGTTTCGCCTGTGGTGAAATCTTCGCAGCCGGGGAGAGTTGATGGGGACATCTCCTGCACACGTACGCTCCCCTTAAGCACGTACGCAAGGAGGGCCCCATTTCGATCTGGATTGATGACGACATCCATGGAGGGCCTCCTAGATAGAGGATTGTGTTTTGGTTCCTTGGGGTGGACCCGATCATCATGTGTATTCCATCATTGGATCTCATGATCGTGGCCCACTACCCTAGGTGACTTAGGACTTTGAAGTTTTGCTTATTACTGTTATTAGGAACATCATAAACGGTTTTGATTGCATTGATCAGCTGTTATTTTTGATTACTTCGTCTTTAAGTAATAGTATGTGCACATGGCGTGGCTTTTGGGGTATATGTTTTTCTTATAAATAGGCAACCCCTTGTAGGATTTTTTTTTTTTTTTCCATTGAAGATGGTTAATAAAATTATGCGTTCTTCTACTTCTTTAATTCTCTGAGTTGTGGAAACCTAATTGGGTGCGAAACCCTCCCTTTTTCGAAGGGCTAACTATCGTGGTGCGAAGCCACACCCATCTCAAATCGCTCCCATCTCCTACCCTCCATATTCCTCATTTCCTATAGTCATCCCCTCATCAAATCCACCTACGTTTGCAGCTAATCTTTCCTTTAAAACAGATTTTCAGAATCTGGCCTTGCATGAGGGCTGAAACTTCGGCGGATCACTGTGTTCAAACCGATCATCCATTTGGCCTGAAATTTGGAGGGAAGGTGGCCCATTCGTGGCTGACCAGGCCCTAGCTGGCTGATTCCAGATTCATGGTCCCCACACACGTGCGGGCTGCCATCAATGCACGTGCGTCAAGCTGGTTTGCTGTCTACACATGTGGGCTGATCATAGGTTTCCTCTCGTCTCTATTTCACTCATTTTTCGCCTTGTTTCCATAACCCTAACCTTAGATCGTCTCAAATCCCCAAGTTCTATTCCACTTTTGAAACCCTAGGTTTTTACGAATTGAAATGTGAGAATCTCTTGGATTAGGAAATAATCCTTTGCATGTGTGGATGAATCTTGTCTCCTTTGAGCATTGTTTGGTTTATAGTTTTTAATTGATTCAGCCCTAACATGTGTAGGCTTGGACCCTCGTAGATTCCCCTTATTGAATGTTTGACTTTATATGGGATGTGGAATTATTGTGATTGTTTCTAAATTATTATGATATAAGGCCTGAAATATTGCACATTATATATAAATTTCATGTCCTGCATCACATTAGGGCTCTTAATTAGGATTTCGTTTTTATTATTTAACGCTTTGTAATCTTGTTTGAGAGATAGATTTCAATAAAGTATTTTTGAATTTTCGTAACTCTTGTGGATTCGAGGGCCATTACGCCTTGTGGATTCAAGGTCTTATTCACTTGAGGAAGACGATGATCTTTCTCTTTATCCCTTCACGCTCTTCCCTGCATCAGTGACCCCCATCCCTGAAGATGGACCAAAAAAAGCCTGAACGGAAGCAGACGTAATCCATCATATTTGTGCCCAGTCTTTCATGGGGCATGATGTAACTGGGCCCTAGGCGCGTCTGGATTAGAGAAATTCATTTTGGATTGAGAAAATTGTTGTTCAAAGTGCAAATCGCAAATCAACTATAATTTTTGATCCAGAATGAGTTATGAGATGCCTAACTTATGAATTTCGACTAAAATTTCATTTTGGGGCCAACTGACATGTGAAAGCGTGTCGTGTCGTGTCGGTCCATTTCATAAGAAAATGACTCCTTCCTAAGTCTCCCGTTTTTTGGAAAACTTACTATTTTTAGTAAGTTTTAGGTCAGACGTAACTTTTTATTCTTAGAGATTTAGTATTTAGTGTCTTCTTAGAGTTTACTTCTTATCATGCCAAGAATCATCCTGTGTAGTTAGATTAGAACTTTTTATTTTTAGTAATTTTTACGATTTTAGGAAAGTTTTAGTTTATTTGCATTGGGACTCTTAATTAGGGTTTCGTTTTATTATTTAAAGCTTTATAATCTTGTTTGAGAGACAAATTTCAATAAAGTATTTTTGAATTTTCTTAACTCTTGTGGATTCAAGAGCAATTACGCCTTGTGGATTCAAGGTCAACTCAAAACTTGTCCGAGTCAATCCAGCCAGACCATTCTCCCAATCATTGAATCGGGAAAACTCTACAGATGCCAATTGGTCTATGACTACGTCCAGTTTCCGAAGTCAACTAAGGACTCAATTTACTCAGGCTAGTTTCAACAAGTTCATTGGGTCAGAAAGGGCATCTTGGTAATTTTCAGAGGAGACCGATGAGATGATGGTGGTGGACACCAAAAAATCTCCAGATCTAATGTATCTCGCCTTGGATGGTGCACACCCAAAATATCAAAGTAGAAGAAGATAATCACAACAACAACGACAATGATAAATGCCCAAGAATCTCCAGATCTGATGGATCTCACCATGAGAGGTGGCCCCCCAAAAATCTTCTAAACTAGAGGATCCTAATCGAAAATCTATGAAATTATATTTTCATATAATGATGCTGATGATTATAATAATAATTACAATTATAATAATACGATTTCTCGACTTGCCTAGTTGGCCCAAGACTGGCCAAGTTGACTCATCAGAGTGATTGAGTGATTCTCTAGTTTGAAAACTATGCTTTAAAGGATGCATAATCAAATACATTTTCTTCATTCATAGATTTACTATGAGTCCTTGACTTGTGCATATTGAGCTATTTATCACTATTTTTTTGGACCGGTGAACCAACACATTATCACTTACTTTAAAAACCTTCCCACATCGATGTTTATCTGCCTCTTCTTTGTACCTAGCCTTGGATGCTTTTAATTTTTTTTTTGAAAATCGGCATGCATAGTCGCGATATGGTCTGCTATATTTTCCGCTGCAATACTCATTCCCAGTAACCTAGGCAATGAGACTAAGTCAAGCGTGTGCTTGGGAACTCGACAATACACAATCTCGAATGGGGATTTGCCAGTGGACCGATTTTGCATGTTGTTGATGGTGAACTCTGCCCGAGCCAGATCAAGATTCCACTGTTTAGGCTTATCACCAGAGATACAATATATGGGGTTTCCAAGTGTACGATTCACTACTTTTGTTTGCCCAGAGTCTGGGGGTGGTAGACACTGCTAAAATGTAATGTGGTGTCAAATCGTCGCCATAAAGTCCTCCAAAAGTGACTAAGCAACTTGGTATTGTGATCAGAAGTAATTGTCTTGGGGACATCATGTATTCGCACGATCTCTTTGAAGAACATATTTGCTACGTGGGTCACATCGAGAGTCATCTTACACGGGATGAAGTGTGCCATCTTGGAGAACTTGTCAACCACCCCAAAGACTGAATCCATACCTTGTTGAGTCTATGGAATCCCTAACAAAAAGTCCATGGACAAGTCCTCCCAAGGTCCATTAGGTACAGGTAAAGGGCTGTAAAGGCTCATGTTCTGTGATTGCTTCTTAGATGTTTGGCACGTATGACACCTCTGCACCGCTTTCCTGACATCCTTTTTCAATCATGGCTAGAAGTAGCGTTCCTCCAATAAGGACTATCGTCTTGTCTCGCCCTTAGTGACCGCCAAGGCCACCGCAATGTAACTCTTAAATGATGCGCTCCTGCAGCAAGTTCTGTGGAATGCATACTAGTTTCCCTTAAACAAAAAACCGTCCTAGATATGCAAGTCACTTGACTGACCCGCCTAGCAACTGGCCAACATGTCCTTGAAGCCGTCGTCATCTGTGTATAATTCTTTGAGGTACTCAACCCCACAGATTCATTACTCATGGTAACCAGTATGGTTGCTCGTCTACTAAGTGCATCAACAATCTTGTTCTGCTGCACTGGTTTATGCTACAACATGAGCATGAATTCCTACAAGAAAGAAATCCATCTGGCATGCTCACGATTGACATTAGTTTGACTGTTAATATATTTGAGAGCCTCATGGTCTGTATAGAGGAGAAACTCCATCTGGATCAGATATTGTCTCCAATGATGCATAGCCTGGACGACTGCGTATAACTCTACCTCGTATGTCGATCACTTCTTAGGAGCTTCACTTAGCTTCTCACTGTACAAAGCTATCGGTATTTATTCTTGAGACAACGTGCCACCAATACCCACACAAGAAGCATCATACTCTACCTCGAATAGCTTGTCAAAGTTAAGGAGCACAAGGATCGGGGTGTTAGACAATCGTTCCTTAACCTTTGTAAAGCTTCTATTTGCCTCCCTAGTCTATTGAAACTGACATTTTTTCATGCAATCAGTAATAGGGGCCACAATGATACTAAAGTTTCTCATGAACCGATAATAAAAAGTCGCTAACCCGTGAAAACTTTACACTTCATGAATATTTTTCAAGACCAACCACTCTCTGATGGCTTGCATTTTCTCTTCGTCCACATGGATTCTTGTGAATGTCACTACAAAGCCCAAAAACAAAAGGCTATCTATAAAAAAAACCACACTTATTCAGATTAAGATGTAGTTTGTTTTTTGGCAAGCACTTGAAGCACTTGCCTAAGATGCTCCACATGATCTGCCTCACTCTGACTATAAATTAAGATATCATCGAAATAGACTACTACAAACTGCCCAATAAATGGTTTCAGAACCAGGTTCATTAACCTCATAAACATGCTAGGCGCATTCGAGAGTCCAAAGGGCATAACTAGCCACTTGTATAGGCCATCCTTAGTTTTAAACGTTGTTTTCCATTCATCACCCGACTTAATACGGATCTGATGGTAACCGCTCCTCAAATCCAATTTGAAAAATATTTTTGCCCCTTCCAGCATGTCTAACGTGTTGTCTGTGGTATAGGAAACCGATATTTCACAGTTATTTTGTTTATGGCTCGACTGTTGATTCACATATACCAACTCCCATCCTTCTTAGGTGTCAGCAAGGCTAGAACAACACATGGGCTTATGCTGTCTCTCACTAAACCCTTACGGATCAGTTCCTCCACTCGTCCTTATAAGATTTCACACTCTTTCGAAACCATCTGATAATGATGGCGATTAGGTAGACTTGCCCCTAGGACAAGGTCAATATGATGCTGAATGTCTTGCATGGGGGGCAACCTATCGGGGAGTTCAGCGGGCATGATTTCCCTAAATTCCTGTAACATTGGTCTTAACTTAGGAATATTCAGGGATTCTACTTCTTCCCCTTTCATGACCAGTGCATATACGCTTCATGTCTCGGATTCTTTTACAAAATCCTATATGGTTATGAGAGACCGCCCATTCACTTTAGAAGTCTCGGGTTTGGGTATCCAGTCCCATGGGGGCGAGTATAATTTTTCTTCCATCCTTGACAAAAATATATACATTATCTTGACCTCTATGTGTAGCGTATACGTCATATTGATATGTTCGACCAAGTAACATGTGACAGGTCTCCATGTCGACCACGTCACACATTACTTTGGCATTATATTATTTTCTAATGGAGAAGGAAATACTAAATCTTTCGGCTACCATTGTCTCACTAAATTTCTTGGTCCATCCAATCGTGTATGGAGAGGGGTGCTTTTCTGTCTTAAGTTACAACTTCTTTACTATAATCTTCGACACGATATTCTCACTGTTCCTGCCATCTATGGTAAGATCACATACTTTGTTGTTCACCATACACCTTGTTTGAAACATGGTGTGTACAACAATTTCCTCATGATTAGAGAATCGTCGTGATCTTCTTGTGTCCATTTGTCTCCTTCTCCATCATCCTCGGCCTGCTCAACGTCAATGATTTCTGGATCATCCTCTACATCTTCTTCTCCCCCATCGTTGATGACTAGATTAGCCATCTGTCTCTAAGGACACGTGTCAGATCGGTGGCCAGGTTGGTTACATCGATAACACTTCTTCGGTAGAGGTGTACCGTAGGGGATAGGGATTTTACTTGAACCAACAAAAATGGTTGCTGCTTTCTGAGGCCCACCTTGGCCACTCCTCGAATCTCGGTTCACAATTGGAGGAGGTCGAGGACACTCCCCCATTGGCTTCTTTCCTTGGGATTGTGATGCATCCTACGATGGTCCAGAAGTGGTTACCTTGTTTGAAATAGAGTTTCGTGTATTGAAACGCTCCACTTGCATCTCTGCTCAGGTGGCCAATTTGATGGTTTCATTCATTGTCTAGATAGGTTTTAACTGGTTTTAGTCAGATCGTTTCTCTTGGATAGGCGATAAAATTCCTCTGCATAATCCCTCACGGAGGCTCCCCTATCGACAATTCTTGTATTGCTGGAACAATACCTGATCATAGTCGCTCGGTAGGAATTGTGTCCGCATCAATTTATGCATTCGCTGCCATGTGTAGATGGGTGCCTTCATCTACCTAGTTCGAGTAAGTTGAAGTTGCTCCCACCAAGGTGAGGCTCCATCTTGAAGGCCACAAGCTTGACCTTTTCTCCTTAGTAATCTCTATATAATCGAAGAATCGTTCAACTTCAGAAAGTCAATCAAGGAAATCCTCAATGTGAAGTTAGCCATTGAAGTTAGGGAGATCAACCTTCATTCGAAAATCCCTATCTTGATCCGGCCTGACGCGTCTTCGTTCTTCTTGCTATAGAATCATATCATCAATCTCTTCATCGCTAGATCCACTGTATTTGGGCGATGGTCTGCGATTTGCCACAGGGACCGCCCCATGAACATGACAATTGCGAGCCCCAACGACAACCTAAGGTCGCTCATCATCACGAACATGGGCCTGCCCTAAGACTTCCGTCAAATGGTCGATTGTTGCCTATAACCCTTGATATACTCTCGCTGGAAAGCATTAAATGCTACCATAGTCATAGGATTATTCCTTAGAGCACCGCCCGTGAGATTGTTGCCCATACCTATGTTAAATGCCATTGTCCCGAGGAAAAGCCTCGCTCTGATACCAACTGACGTAGGGAAGAGCGTGAAGGGATATAAAGAAAGATCACCATTTTCCTCAAGTGAATAAGACCTTGAATCCACAAGGCGTAATGGTTCTCGAATCCACAAGAGTTAAAAAAAAAATCGAAAATACTTTATGAAATTTGTCTCTCAAATGAGATTACAAAGCTTTAAATAATAAAACGAAACTTCAATGAAGAGTTCTAATGCAAATAAACTGAAACTTTCCTAAAATTGTAAAACTTATCAAAAATAGAAAGTTCTAATCTAACCACGCAAGATGATTCTTGGCATGACAAGAAGCAAACCACACCAAATATTAAAACTCTAAGAACAAAAAGTTATGTCTGACCTAAAACTTACTAAAAATAGTAAGTTTTCCGAAAAATGGGAGACTTGAGTAGGAAGGAGTCGTTTTCTCACGAAATAGAGTGACGCGACATGCTTACTCATGTCAGTTGGCCCCATAACGAAATTTCAGTCGAAATTTATAGGTCATGCATCTCATAACTCATTTTAGATTAAAAGTTATGTTTGATTTACGGTTTACGCTTTGAAAGGCAAAATTTCTCAATCCGGAATGAATTTCTCTGATCCGGACGTGCCAGAGGCCTAATTACATCATGCCCCATATAAGAATGGCCCCATGTCCGATGGATTATGTCTACTTCCGTTCGGGATTTTTTGGGTCTATCTGAGCCAGGAATAGGTCTGTGGCTGGATTTACATCAGACACCCAATCACTGATTGGGACGATTCATTCAATAGTATTGTTGGGAGCAAGCCATGGTGCAAGAATCATGCATATTAGATGATCCTAAACCTTTGAACAAGGCTGATTTGTTACAACCGTTCGTTGTTTACAAGCCATAAATCACATGGCTAGAATATCAAACCAATTCGATCAATGATGGGTCACCCTGCATGCCACACACACACACACACACACACACACACACACACACACACAGAGAGAGAGAGAGAGAGAGAGAGAGAGAGAGAGAGAGAGGCTGGTGTTTAAACACTACTTGTGTGCCAGGTGTGAGGCCTATTGGGATTTATGCTGTGGAATCACACAAATCTATATCTAGGATAACAATCCAAGAGCATCAAGTAAATACAAGAGAACACAGTGATTTTACATGGAAAACCCTTGCGGGAAAAAACCACAGCACAAAGCGACAGATCTTCACTATGAAAATGGAAATTACAAAGAGAGGACTTACCCGATTCGAACAACCTCGAATCTCACCCTTGTTACACTCTTTGATAACCTTAGAACCCTTTTAGAAACCCTTGGAAACCCTTTAGGAAGCCCTTAGAGTACTTTAGAAAGGCCCCAGGGACCCCTATTTATAGTTTAGGAAACTCCACTTATGCACCTCTATGAAACCGTATCAAATTTATGCAGTCGGCGCAGAATCTACGTAGTATCTGCGTAACCCTTGACTAGTCGAAGGAGGGCTTCGACTGCTCAAAGGGGTCCTTCGACCGGTCGAGCGTCCCGGACATTAAAAAACTTTGCTCGCTGGACTTCGAGTCAAGCGAGCTTCAAGCCAGCCCCTCGACTGGTCGAGCAGCGCAAAGACAGATTGAAGACATCTGTTTTTAACAATCTCCACCATGTCTTCAATCTTCAACCGCATAGCTTCTTGACGTCTTCTCTTTTCTCTTCATCATATCATAGCTTTAATCAACGCTTCTTGTGCACACTTTGTCCTTCTTTTACGTCATTGCCAAGCCCAAAGAAGTTGCACAGAACTTGAACTTCTCTGTAGGAACGACCTTGGTGAGCATGTCTGCTGGATTCACACTTGTGTGAATCTTCTCCAGTGTTACACCTCCTTCCTCAAGCACCGGTCGGATAAAGTGGTAACGAACATCAATGTGTTTGGTACAAGAGTGATAAACAAAAAATTTATCCAAATTTATAGCATTTTCACTATCACAGTTAACCGACACGACCTCCTGCTGAAGTTCCAACTGATTTATCATGCCTCTGAACTAAACACCATCCATAAACGCTTCCAACACTGCCATATATTCTGCTTCAGTTGTGGAAAGAGTCACCACGGACTGAAGCTTTGACATCTAACTAATTACTCCACCCGCTAGTACAAACGAGTATCTTGAAGTAGACTTTCTAGAATCCACATTGCCTGTGTAGTCTGAATCCACATACCCTACCAATTTTGTCCATGTTTTCTCAAAAGTTAAGACGTAATCTTTCGTACCTCGAGTGTATCGAATTAGCCATTTCACCGCTTTCCAAAGTTGCTTACCGGTGTTTGAAATGTATCTGCTCACAACACCGACTGCTTGTGAAATATTTGGTCTCATACAGACCATGACAAATATTAAACTGTCAACCACATTCAAATAAGGCGCATGAGATATAACCTGCTTTTCCTCATTTGATTTAGGACATTGTTATGAGGAAAGCTTGAAGTGAGCCGCGTGGGAAACGCTCACCGACTTTGCTTGGTTCATCCCATATTTGATCAACACCTTTTTAAGGTATTCTTCCTGTGATAACCAAAGCTTGCTCTTCTTCCCGTCTCTATGAATATCTATGCCGAGAACCCTCTTTGCAGCCCCCAGATCTTTCATCTCGAATGTCCTAGATAACTGAGTCTTCAGTACGTTGATTTCAGACATAATGACTGTTGATCAACATATAATACTAGAATGATGAATCTGCCATCACTCAGTGTCTTGTAATAGACACAGTGATTATATTCACTCCGAGTAAATTTTTGGCTCAACATGAAAGAATCAAATTTTTTATACCACTGTTTAGGCGACTGTTTCAGGCTGTATAACAATCTCATTAACCTGCAAACTTTTTTCTTTGCCCCTTTAACTTCGTAGCCCTCTGGTTGCTTTATGTAGATCTGCTCTTCCAACTCCTCGTGTAGGAATGCAGTCTTGACATCAATTTATTCTAGCTCGAGATCGTATTTCCAACCAGTGCCAACACGAATCTGATAGACACCTGCTTAACCACCAGTGCGAATATCTCTGTGAAGTCGATTCCTTCTCTCTGAGTATAACCCTTCGCTAATACTCTAGCTTTGTATTTATTCTGTTTCCTTTTGAATAGCTACTTGCGTCCGATCGCTTTTCGGCCTACTTGAAGCTCCACCAGCTCCCATATGTGATTTTTGTGCAACGAGTCTATCTCATCGTCCATAGCCACCTTCCACTTTTATGCATCAGGCTCATTGAGAGCCTCCTGAATAGTAGACGGGTCCACTTCATCTGTAATGAGGGCATATGCAATATTATAGTCGTTCCTGTATCTTGCCGGTAACTTACGATCACGCAGTGGGTTCCTTCTCACAGGTGGCTACTCCACCTGATCCTGTACCTCTGTCTTCGCATCTGTGTTTGTCTAAGTATCATCTGTGTTAATTTGGACGTCTACGATCAACCTTTCCGGTTCCTCTTGCTCCTCCTGATCATTCTTGCGGAATACGAAACTTTCATCGAATCTGACGTCATGGCTAGTGATGACCTTATGTTTGACCTTGTTGAATAACCTGTAACCTTTCACACCAATGCCATAGCTAACAAAGATGTACTTTTTGGCTCTATGGTCCAGTTTATCTCTCTCAACTGACTGTACATGAGAGTAAGCCTCACAACCAAATATGCGAATATCTGAGTAGTCAATTTTTTGATCACTCCATATTTCCTCTGGGATTTTACATTCAATTGCCGTTGAAAAAGACCAGTTCACTAAATAACAAGCCGTGTTAACGACTTCTGTCCATATGTCCTTGCCTAACGCAACATTACTTAATATGCATCTGACCCTCTCCAGGGGAGTCCGATTCATTCGCTCAACCACACCGTTTTGTTCGGGCGTGTGACGCATTGTGTTGTGCCTGATGATCCCTTCATCCTTACAATAATCATTAAACTCATTGGAAGTAAATTCTCCACCATTTTCAGTCCTTAAAACCTTTATTTTTCGCCCTAATTGTTTTTCCACCATTGCATGAATATGGTGAAAACTTCGGATTTACATTTCATGAAGTAAACCCAAACTTTCCTGGAGTAGTCATCAATGAATGAAACAAACCATGAGGACCCCCCAATGGAAACTTGTGGCGATGACCCCCATACGTTAAAGTGCACGTAATCAAGCACTCCCTTACATACATGTTTTTCAGATTTAAAAGATAATTTAGATTGTTTACCATATATACAATGCTCGCATACTTCTAAATAAGAATTTTTAAAAGTTGGAATCAAACAACGATCAGATAGTACCTTCATGCCCCGTTCGCTTATGTGGCTTAGACGAGCATGCCACATATGTAGAGACGTGGAATTTGTAAGAGCTGCTGCCGCTCCACCTACTAAGTATTTCCGGTCAACCTGTAAAGGTTTCTGTGCCTTTGTGCTCTCATAACCACGAGTGCCCCTTTTAAAACTCTAAGGACACCATCAATACTGATGAACTCGCCTCCTATAGCCTCGAGTGCACCGAGAGAAATCAAACTTTTCTTCATATTAAGAACGTGCTTGACATCAGTCAGGGTACGCTCCATCCCATAAAACATCTTAATGCTCATTGTACCAATAGCCATAACATTACAGGCATTGTCATTGCTCATAAAAACCTGTCCACTATCGCATTCTCTGTAACTGACGAATCAACTCCGATGAGTGGTCATGTGATATGACATTCCTGTGTCTAGGATCTATTCATCTGTATGATTGTCGTGCACATGTTCGATCATGGACATAGACAAAACTTCACCACCACTTGTCTCTTCATCAGATGTGACAATATTGGTCTCCTTAGAAGAAGTCGCTGAATTTTCTTTCTTTACTTTAGGATTGGTATAATCCTTCTTCATATGTCCAAACATCCCATAGTTCCAACATAGTTTTCCTTTGCCCTTGCCCTTGCATTTGAATATAGTCTTGAAGATCCTGTATCTTGCTCAGAATTTCTGCCTCTCGTAATCAGTGTATCAGAAGATATCCCTGTGTCGCCGTTTATCTTTCTTATGGCCTTCCCTTGAAGGGCTGAGATAATGGCGTCAACACTCAGGGTTTTATTTATGTTGCACATTGTGTCCTTGAATGACTCATACGATGCTGGAAGAGAATTCATCAACATACATGTTTGTTCCTCATCTTTGATCACTTCCTCCATATCCAGCAATTTGCAAACTAATTTATTAAAGTTGCTGATGTGGGCCTCTAGATCTCCACCTTCTGTCATCTTGAAGTTATACCACTACCGCTTCAAGTGTAGGCAATGTTCAGAGGATTTTTTCGCTTAGATATCTTCCAACTTCGCCCATAAACTAGCCGTAGTTTTCTCCCTCAAAACATTATAGAGAACCTCATCCGTGAGACATAAACGGATTGAAGATAAGGCCTTCTTATCAAGAGTATTCCATTCATTATCAGTCATACTGGACTTTCTGGCCTCAAGAGCACCATCCTCGCCTTGCTTGGTTAAGGAACTGATCATCTTGATCTTCCATAAATTATTTTTCCCCGAGTACTTCTCAATATCATACCTAGTACATCCCATTATTGCTAATCTTGTAGATTCAGATCTGTGCCCCAACGATTGCTCTGATACCACTTGTTGGGATTTGTGCTGCCATACAGATCTAGATCTAGGATAGCAATCCAAGAGCATCAAGCAAACACAAGAGAACACAGTGATTTTCGTGAAAAATCCTTGCGGGAAAAAACCATGGCACAAAGTGACGGATCTTCACTATGAAAATAGAAATTACAAAGAGAGAGGACTTACCCGATTCGAACAACCTCGAATCTCACCTTTGTTACACCCTTTGATAACCCTAGAACCCTTTTAGAAACCCTTTAAGAAGCCTTTAGAATACTTTAGGAAGGCCCTTGGGACCCCTATTTATAGTTTATGAAACTTCACTTGCGCACCTCTCTGAAACTGTATCAAATTTACGCAGTCCGTGCAGAATCTGCGTAGTATCTGCATAACCCTTGACTAGTCGAAGGAGGGCTTCAACTGGTTGAAGGGGTCCTTCGACCGGTCAAGCCTGACCCTCGACTGGTCAAGCATCTCAGACATCAAAAAACTTTGCTCGCTGGACTTCGAGTCGAGCGAGCTTCGACCCATCGAGGGGACCCTCGACTGGTCGAGCAATGCAAAGACAGATTAAAGACATCTGTTTTCAACATGGCCCACCATTGTGTTTGTTTGACATCTCGCCCCTCACATTGTCCTATCATGAAAATGGAATGCCGAGAGAGGTCCAAACACAACTAGTTGTATGTCCAACTAGTTAGCATGTGGGGCCTGTTGTGTTGTTTGTATAACATCTCACATGTCACATTGTCCCATCATGAAAATGAGATGCCCCAAAAATCAGTTCGGTCCAATTATCAATTGGGCACACCATAGAAAACCATGGAAAACCACCCAATAAACTCATTCACGTGGGGCATCCCAATTTCATGATTGGATCAACCTGATTTTTGGGGCATTCCCATTTTCATGGTGGGGCAAACTTGGTGGACAGGAGAGATGTCATACAAACACCATGGTGGGCTCCACATGCTAACTAGTGCGTGAGCACCTTTCTCACACATACATTTAAGTGCATGCTTGTGTTGTCTAAGTTGCAACAAAGGTTTTCAACCACATTTTTCTCCACAACATTCTTGAAGAAAATGCCCTTTATATATAGAGAAGTTTGATGCAATAGTCATTTGAAATTCACAGTAGCAAACAATATCAACAAGGCATGTTCTTGATTTTCCTTTTCCCTTTCCTTTAATGAATATAAAAGAGGTCAATTGTACTTCATAAACTATTTTAGAATCTGTGAAAGTCATTTTTTTCTGAATTATATCCTTAAAAAAATATTTTTCAGAATTAAAATTTAAGAAGGATGAATAAATAAATGCTGGTTTCAAACAATCATTTTGATCGGTTTGTGGTTGTGTACATTTTCAAAACATCGCTTATCATATCAATTTCTCGAAAGGCACATGATGTTGCTTGAAAACGAAGCAATGTTTGTGGAGCTGGACACCATTACAGTGCCTGTTTAAAATGAGAGGTATCATCCAATTCCCCACTCAGAAGTTTGCTTATGTTTTCAGTTTTGCACAATTGGGGTAACATGGTTCAGGGAAACGAAGATTTTTGGTTCGTTGGGCCCTGGTTTAGATGGCCAATGCACTAAAACTCTGCAGATTTATTATC
This sequence comes from Magnolia kwangsiensis, assembly GCA_037074715.1. NCBI lineage: Eukaryota > Viridiplantae > Streptophyta > Magnoliopsida > Magnoliales > Magnoliaceae > Magnolia > Magnolia kwangsiensis. The sequence goes on along the minus strand of CM073578.1, from coordinate 109,846,419 downwards.
CCGGCCAGTGTTTTTTTTTTTTTTTTTGAAAGGTGAGAAACACATGCACTCTTACATCCCTGCACACATGGGTATTCGAACCCATGACCTCATAGTTGAGACGCAGCGTCTACCCTATAGATGGTCAATGCACCAAAACTCTGCAGATTGGTGTATCCTGGCTATGGAATGCTATGCCTAGTTTTGTTGAATGTGAACCAATGCCGTCTTTTAACCATCCATTTTCTGGACTAGTGTTCAAGGGTCAAAATTTTAATGTATGGGATATCTCGAGTTCATCCATGGATAGCAGGTCCAACAGTATCAATGACTTGGATCACAGAACCAAGAGGCTGCGTCCTTCGGGAAACTCACTAATAATTGTACAATAACTACGAAAAACACTGCGAATGGTCCAAAATAGCAAATTGTCTTGTTTCAATCTTATCATGGTCCCCATTTCAACCCACCAACGTTGTGAAATGTCAAAAGTTTGCAGCAAGTGGAGTCACTTTCCACCACACAATAAGATTTCATCCCACATCCAACCATGCAATAGCGCTTGCATGTTGCTGATTGAAGTGTATGTTATCCTGGTGCATTGCCACCCTTATTATGTCCACGAACATTCGAGAGCATGCAGTTCTTGTTTATAGTTGCTCTTACCTAATGTGGACCCGCTGTTCTTTGTTTTCAGGCTTCTGGCCAGGTTGGGCGGTTTATGATACAAGACTGTAGCTGATTTTGATGGATGTAATGGTTTCTCAGCCAAAAGAGTCTTGTTCTCTTGCTCTCAAATGAATAAAAATATCAAGGGCATTGAGAGCAATCTTTTGTTTGGATCCCCAGCACGCTGCTTTCCCGTTCATTTGCTGTTCGTATCATGTGGGATTACTCTTCTTTTCGAGAGGAATTAAGGAAACCGCTGTGTAAAAAGATGAGATTACCGTTTGACGATGGATTCTAACAGCAATCATATGGTGATGGGTGCTCTCCTACCATGCACTTGTGTGAACTGAAATCTCAACTGTCCAAATAGTGGGGCGCACTATTGTTGGAAATTTGTTTGGGATTCGTACTCCAAAATCCTTAAAAATCTCTGATTTTACTTGATAGTGCCTTGAACTTTTTATACTCCCCCTAACATGCTTCTTGGAGTCAAACGACCAAAATGCACTTGTTTATTTTGTTTTTCTGGTAATTGGATTTCAGTACTGTGTGGCCCATGCATCTAAACCGTCCAATAGGTGCACCCCATCATGATAGATCAGGCTACCAAAAAATCGGGACATTCCAATTAAGTAAATTGGGAAGTTTCTGGGTGGCATACAATTTTTTTCTTTTAATGGTGTGGCCCATCTCATGTTAGATCGTCATAGTGGGTTGCACCTGTTCGAAGGGTTGGATGGCATACACACCACGTGGAATCCCCTAATGCTCTTCTCTACACTTTGTAAACAAAAAAAATAAAAAAATAAAAAAAATAGACAGGATATTTTACTCATTTCACCTCTTGAGAAGCACTGACCATGAGTCATGCCATTGTTTGGTAAAAAATCTAATTTCTTTAGTATGTTTGTGGAAAAAATCCATTTGTTTGCTGGCTTTTGAAGATTTGCTATATGTATGTGTGTGTATGTATGTATGTATGTGTGTATGTTGTGTGACGGGCTTAAAAAACAAATCAATTCATGACTTGGGTGGGCCACACTACATACAATAGTTGAGAGGGGTTACCCTTCCATTAAAACATTCATAATCATTTATTGTACCCACCGAGATGTGGTTCAAAAATCCAGACCATCCTGTGTCCCTCTTGGATGAGTGGTCAAACCAAGTCTCAACTGCATCCGAAACTTAGGCGGGCCCCACCAAGCGCTTTGATATGTTTTAGTCATGTCTTCACATGGTTTTAGATGGTATGGCCCACCCGAGTTCCGGGTAATTTTTGGGATATCCCATAACCTAAAGGGGACCCATCAAATGTAAGGTGTTGATGTTTAATGCACATCATGGTGGGGCCCACACAGCTCGAACTTATGGTACCATTTCCATAGGCCCCACCTGAGTTTTGGACGTGGCTGGAACTTGGTCGGATCCCTCATCCAAGGGGGATACACACAATAGATGGTCTAGATTTGTGAACCAAATCTCGATGGCCCCAATAAATGATTATGAATGTTTTAATGGGAGGCTAACTCCTCTTTTATATGTGGTGTGGCTCAGCCAAGTCATTTTTAAGCGCATGGCCAACCAGGTGCATCTGTCTGATGGGGTAGATGTTTGACACATGGCCAACCATGGAAGGCATCTGACTGATTGGGTAGATGTTTGACACATGGCCAACCATGGAAATGTGCATCTGACTGATGGGGTAGATGTTTGATAAACATCACAGTGGGCCCACACAGCTCGACCTCATGGGAATTTCCCGTGAAGTCGACCTCACGGTACCATTTCTCACACTCACGTGCCCAGCTGCGCACCAGTCGCATGGAACTCATGTAAACTTTTTTGAGAACTCATCATATGTGATGTGACTCCAAAATCTAAACGGTTCATGTGAAGCAGCACCTCATGAAATCCCTTGTGCCCAGTTTTTACTTTGATCCAAAAGTTTGGTAGGCCATGAAAAATGAAAACATTTTTCTCCCTTGATTTGCATTTCTCTTTACAATGGCCAATTGGAATTTTAGATAGGGTAAAATTTTTTCCCTTGTGATTTCATGGGATTCCGCATCACATGGACTGTTCGGATTAGACGCATGGCACGCGTGTAAAGGTGCACATGTGCGTAAGTGCACAGGTGAGCATGACTATTGGTTACATTAGACATGTGCGTTACGACCACGCTTTCAGCGTGTAAAGGTGCACATGTGCGTAAGTGCGCAGGTGAGCATGACTATTGGTTACATTAGACATGTGCGTTAGGACCACGCTTTCAGCGTGTAACCATGCTTTCAGTGTGTTTGTTGGTTTGTGATCCCCCTTTAACTGTTTCTTAAATTAAATTAAGTATGAACCATTCAAATAGTGGGATCCACTGTTGATAGACATTTGTTGGTTGGATTCGGACCATTTGCTGCAATTTTTTTCATTTGCCATCATTTGCCATCATGTTAGACGAACACCAGCGGGCCGGTTAGGACCATGCTTTTAATTTGGTTTGTTGGGTTGTAATCCATCTACAGTGGGTCCCACTGGTAGCTGGGATTTGAGGTGTAAGTCTCATGTACAGTACCCCCTCCCCTACCCCCCGGAGCTATGGAATGATGTCCACAATAAATTTTTGTTTTTTAAAATATATAAAATATAGAGAAAATGACCACTGTAGACAAAACCTTTTACCCAGCGGTTTTTATCGCGGAATACAAACTTAAGTTACCAACTTAGACTAACACGTGCGGACAGCGACTTTGATGACGAAACTACCCATCCTTTTTACTGCCGTTGCTTTTCCTCTCCCTCACTTCTCTCGCTCCATTTTTTTTTTTAAAAAGGACGAAAACTCCACCGCTACATCTGTTGCTCGGATCGCACCACGCTCTAGCTGGATCCTACCCTCTCTATTCATCAACATTAGGGGTGTACACGAACCGAGCTAGGTCGGTTAGCTCGCTCGACTCGAGTTGAAAAAGCTTGATTCAACTCGGTTCAAAGCTAAGTTCAAGCTGAGTTGAGCTGATTTTTTGAGCTCGAAAATGAGTTCGAGCAAGCCTCAGCTCGACTCAACTTGGACAGAATCCAGCTCGAATCGGACCAGTTCAATGAATTGGTTACTCTGCCCTTGATGTTGCTCACCAACTGTCTGATAAAATGACTCAACGAAATGTGGCCGGTGGCAAGGAAAGTATGTACATGAAACAAATACCTTTTTTCACTTTGTTTTTCTTGGTTTTTATGTTGCTTAGAAGGTATTTGATAAAATACCTATAAAACAATTGCATTTGTTTGTAAAATAGTGGGATTTTGAAGTTGCAACTCAGGTGTTTGTGAAAATGCATCAATGGCGAACTCGGCTCGAGCTGCTGACTAAACCAAGCTGAGATGCCCAGTCAGGCTCAAGGACCGAGCCTAGCTGAGTTCGAGCTGAGGTCAGCCAGTGGCCGAGCCAAGTCGACATGAGGCCAGCTTTACTCGGTTTGACTCGATGTACACCCCTAATCAACATTATCTCGTTTTTCCTGCAAACGTTCCCTACACGGAACACAGTACGCATGACAGGTATGATATACATTTACCTAAACGGCGTAAATTTTTTGTGAGCCATTGAAATGCCGAATGAAGCTCCCATCTTGGTTTTCGGTTCATCCATGCGAAAATCATCCTATGAACATGATGGATTACAAGTAAAACATCATTGTAGGGGCATAACATGGTTTCCACGGTGGAAACAATGTTTCCTGTGGTGTGAACCACTTGATATTTCAATATGCCACCATTTTGGGCTGAAACTCTTGCTTTAGATGGAAAAATGGATGAACGTCATGGATAGTCCACATACATTCAAGGTGGGCCCAACTCAATATTTTTAATTTTTTAATTTTTTAAATATTTTACTATTAATTTTTTTAAAAAAGTTTTTTTAGATTAGCTTGTTTGTACACACCCATGTCAATACACACACTCCATGTTAGCCACCCCCGCTAGGAATCGATACCAGGACCTCAAGTGTTGACATGAGGTATTTCTACTCAGTCTGCCAATTGAGCTATGGATCTGGGTGTGCCCAACTTAGTTAACTCAGCACTATAAGTGCGTACTGAAAATTTTATGAACCGTTCGGTCAATTTCATTAATTGCTCGATCAAATTCACCGAAGAGAATTTCATGTAAATCTCGGTCAGTTTCATTAACTGATCGGTCAAATTCAACAAAGAAAATTGTTAAGCTAGGTCAATTACATTTAAAGTTCATTCCAATTCATGTTAGCCTCACCCAATTTCAAGCTTGCCTCGCTCAAATTGATGTTTCCCTTGCTCAATTTCTCGGTTGCTTCATTGAATTTTCTCGGTTGCTTCATTGAATTTTTTTCGTTGCCTTGCTCAACTCCTAGGTTGCCTCGCTCAATTTCTAAGTTCCCTTGCTCAATCCTCGCTCCAATTTCTACGTTGCCTCGCTCGCCTCGCTCAATTTCTAGCTTCCCTCGCTCAATTCCTAAGTTGCCTCGCTCCAATTTTGATGTTCCCTCACTCAAATCCTAGGTTGCCTCACTCAATTTCTAGCTTCTTCGCTCAATTTGTAGGTTGCCTCTCTCAATTTCTAGGTTCCCTCGCACAATTTGTAGATTCCCTCGCCTCGCTCAAATCCTAAGTTGCCTTTTACAGTGTGGTCCACTTGATAGTTAGATCTATCTTATTTTTCGTCCCAAGCCTTAATATGAGCTCGTAAAATATATGGACAGTTTGGATATAACACATACATCATGATGAGACCCACAAAAGTAGCATAGCAAAAAAAAATAAAAATTTCAGTTTGCCCCGCTCAATTTCTAGTTTGCCCCGCTCAATTTTCAGTTTGTCTCGCTCAAATTTCAGTTTGCCCGCTCAATTTCCTGTTTGCCTCGCTCAATTTTCAGTTTACCCCGCTCAATTGAGCGTTTACCCCGCTGAATTTTTAGTATGCCCCGCTTATTTCTAGTTTGCCCCGCTCAATTTCCAGTTTACCCCGCTCAATTTTCAGTTTGCCCCACTCAATTTGCCCCGCTCAGTTTGCCCCGCTGAATTTTCAGTTTGCCCCGCTCAATTTCCAGTTTGCCAGGCTTAATTTCCAGTTTGCCCCGCTTAATTTCCAGTTTGCCCCGCTCAATTTCCGTTTACCTAGCTCAATTTCCAGTTTACCCCACTCAAACTGAAATTTTTTTTTTCTTTTGTGGGTCCCATCATGATGTATGTGTTATATCCAAACCGTTCATATATGAGCGGGGCAAACTGAAAATTGAGCGGGGCAAACTGAAAATTGAGCGGGGCAAACTGAAAATTTGGTTATATATTTTGGTTTAGGTTTAGGTTTAGGTTATAGGTTCTAGGTTATAGGTTAAAGCTTTAGGGAATTGAGAATAGGTTAAGGTTTAAGTTTAGGGAATTGGGTTCAGGTTTGAGATCGAGTTTAGTTTGGGTTTTCAAGTTTAGGTTTAGGTTAAGGAGTTGAGATTAGGATTAGATGTAGGTTTAGGTTTAAGGATTTGAGAATACATTTAGGTTTTAGGTTTAGGTTAAGGTTTATGTTATAGGTTTAGGTTAGGTTTAGGTGTAGGTTATAGGTAATAGCTTTCGGGAATTGAGAATAGGTTAAAGTTTAGGTTTAGGAAATCAGGTTCGGGTTCGGGATAATCCCTAAAAAATAAAAATAAAAAAAGAAAAAATAAAAAATAAAAAATAAAAAAAATGCATTGCATTGACCTGGTCAACCCCAACTCGCTGGCTTCTTTTTCAATTTTTTTTTTCCTTTTCCCTGTTGTAATCCCCGCTGGGATTTGAGTTTATGTTATAGGTTTGGTTTTGAGATTTGAGAATGGGTTCGGGTTTATGTTATAGGTTTGGTTTTGGTTTAGGTTATAGGTTTTGGGATTTGAGAATGGGTTTGGGTTTAGGTTATAGGTTTTGGTTTAGGTTATAGGTTCTGGGATTTGAGAATTGATTTGGGTTTAGGTTATAGGTTTTGGTTTTGGTTTTAGTTTTGGTTTAGGTTTAGGTTTGGGTTTGTGTTTTGAGATTTGAGAATGAGTTCGGGTTTAGGTTACAGGTTTTGGAATTTAAGAATGGGTTCGGGTTTAGGTTATAGGTTTTAGTTTTAGTTTAGGTTATAGGTTTTGGGATTTGAGAATGGGTTCGGGTTTATGTTATAAGTTTGGTTTTGGTTTTGGTTTAGGTTATAGGTTTTGGAATTTGAGAATGGGTTCGGGTTTATGTTATAGGTTTGGGTTTCGGTTTAGGTTATAGGTTTGGGGATTTGAGAATGGGCTTGGGTTTAGGTTATAGGTTTTGGTTTTGGTTTAGGTTATAGGTTTTGGTCTAGGTTATAGGTTATAGGTTTAGGATAAGGTTTAGGTTTAGGTTATAGGTTATAGGTTATAGGTTTAGGATAAGGTTTAAGTTTAGGTTATAGATTTTGGGATTTGAGAATGGGTTCGGGTTAGGTTATAGGTTTTGGTTTTGGTTTAGGTTATTGGTTTTGGGATTTGAGAATGAGTTCTTGGGCTTCATGCACTCATTTATAGCTTGATTCATCAACTCATTTGTGTAACTGATTGACTTTTCCTTATTGCAACAGATCCTAGACTTTTGTAACTAATACACATGCTTGTGAAGTGATGCAGATAGATGGATGGTTGTGAAGTGATTCATTGACTTGTTCTGTGATTGCAGTGATGGATTGTAGGTTTTTGTGAAGTGATGCACATTAATGGTTTTTTTTTTTCCAAATCAATGGTTACTTTTCTTTCTTACACTCATTTGTTCATTATATCATGTGATTGCAGCAGATCCTAATCTAATTTGTCAACTGATTCATATACTAAACTTCAAACAAATCTGTGAATTGAAACTCATTTGTGAACTGAGCTTGAACTGGAATGCGAACTGTAGCTTGAACTGAACATTTTGTTGAAGCCCATACCATTGGAATTTCAGGTGGATGTTGCATGTGGGAGGATTGGAGCTGCATATTTCAGATTCAAGCATCTGGTACGTCTCTTATCAAGAATGCACATGTGTAGTTATCATTGTGGTTATAGTTATTCATTATGTGACAGGTTTTCAGGTGAGATGAATGAGTTTCAAAAGAAAACAGTCTGCGATTTTGAGAAGCGATTCCCAATGCCATTTTATGTTTAAATGCATATTTCAGATTTAAGTATCTGTTATCTCTCTTGACTCAAGAATGCAAATGATTGGAGTGGTCTGGCCATTTGGACAGACCGTGTTTATTATTTGCTCGAAATTGATGGAGCAGACCCGGATGTGCGTCGGAGTTATCCGGAAGAGCGGGGGTCCCTGGAAGGTGGGAACCGCTGTTATGACCATGATGAAACTATCCATTTTCTATGCACAGCATTGAAAGGGCCTGGCCATTCGTACAGGCCGTGTTTATGTATTTGCTCAAAATTAATGGAGCAAACCCGGATGTGCGTCGGACCTATCCGGAAGAGCGGGGGTCCCTGGAAGGTGGAAACTGCTGTTATGACCATGATGAAGCTGTTCATTTTCTATGGACAACATTGGAAGGGCCTGGCCATTTGGACATGCCATGTTTATGTATTTGCTCGAAATTAATGGAGCAGACCCGGATGTGCGTCGGAGCTATCCGGAAGAGAGGGGATCCCTCGAAGGTGGAAACCGCTGTTATGACCATGATGAAGCTGTCCATTTACTATGGACGGCATTGGAAGGGCCTGACCATTTGGACAGGCCATGTTTATATTTGTATTTGCAGGTACCATACCCTTAACCTAAACCCGAACCAATTCTCAAACTCAAAAACCTATAACCAAAACCAAAACTAAAACCAAAACCTATAACCTAAACCCAAACCCATTCTCAAATCCCAAAACCTATAAACCTAAACCAAAACCAAAACCTATGACCTAAACCTGAACCCATTCTCAAATCCCAAAACCTATCACCTAAATTAAAACCATAACCAAAACCTATAACCTAAACCCGAACCCATTCTCAAATCCTAAAACCTAAAACCTAAACCTAAACCTTATCCTAAACCTATAACCTATAACCTAAACCAAAACCATAACCAAAACCTATAACCTAAACCCGAACCCATTTTCAAATCCTAAAACCTATAACCTAAACCAAAACCATAACCTAAACCTATAACCTAAACCCGAACCCATTCTCAAATCCAAAAACCTATAACATAAACCTAAACCTTATCCTAAACCTATAACTTATAACCTAAACCAAAACCTATAACCTAAACCAAAACCAAAACCAAAACCAAAACCTAAGACCTAAACCCGACCCATTCTCCAATCCCAAAACCTATAACCTAAACCGAAACCAAAACCCATGACCTAAACCCAAACCCATTCTCAAATCCCAAAACCTATGACCTAAACCCGAACCCATTCTCAAATCCCAAAACCTATAACCTAAACCAAAACCAAAACCTATGACCTAAACCCGAACCCATTCTCAAATCCCAAAACCTATAACCTAAACCTAAACCTAAACCTATAACCTAAACCCGAACCCATTCTCAAATCCAAAACCTATAACCTAAACTAAAACCAAAACCAAAACCTATAACCTAAACCCGAACCGATTCTCAAATCCTAAAACCTATAACCTAAACCAAAACCATAACCAAAACCTATAACCTAAACTCGAACCCATTCTCAAATCCAAAAACCTATTACCTAAACCTAAACCTTATCTTAAACCTATAACCTATAACCTAAACCAAAACCTATAACCTAAACCAAAATCAAAACCAAAACCAAAACCTATAACCTAAATCCGAACCCATTCTCAAATCCTAAAACCTATAACCTAAACTAAAATCATAACCAAAACTATAACCAAAACCTATAACCTAAACCCGAACCCATTCTCAAATATTCCAAAAATCTATAACCTAAACCTAAAACCTTATCCTAAACCTCTAACCTATAAGCTAAACCAAAACCTATAACCAAAACCAAAATCAAAACCAAAACCAAAACCTAAGACCTAAACCCGAACCCATTTTCCAATCCCAAAACCTAAAACGTAAACCGAAACCAAAACCTATCACCTAAACCGGAACACATTCTCAAATCCCAAAACTTATAACATAAACCTAAACCTTATCCTAAACCTATAACCTATAACCTAAACCAAAACCTATAACCTAAACCAAAACCAAAACCAAAACCAAAACCTAAGACCTAAACCCGACCCATTCTCCAATCCCAAAACCTATAACCTAAACCGAAATCAAAATCTATGACCTAAACCCGAACCCATTCTCAAATCCCAAAACCTATAACCTAAACCAAAATCAAAACCTATGACCTAAACCCGAATCCATTCTCAAATCCCAAAACTTATAACCTAAACCAAAATCAAAACCTATGACCTAAACCCGAACCCATTCTCAAATTCCAAAACCTATAACCTAAACCTAAACCTAAACCTATAACCTAAACCCGAACCCATTCTAAATTCTCAAACCTATAACCTAAACTAAAACCAAAACCAAAACCTATAACCTAAACCCGAACCGATTCTCAAATCCTAAAACCTATAACTTAAACCAAAACTATAACCAAAACCTATAACCTAAGCCCGAACCCATTCTCAAATCCAAAAACCTATAACTAAAACTAAAACCTATAACCTAAACCTAAACCCATTCACAAATCCCAAAACCTGTAACCTAAACCCGAACCCATTCTCAAATCCCAAAACCCAAAAATCAGTGGGGATTATAACAGGGAAAAGGAAAAAAAAATAAAAAATGAAAAAGAAGCCAGCAAGCTGACCCGGTCGACCGGCCTATGGCTACGGATTATAACCGTAGCTATAGCTATAATGCTCTGCACTTTTTTTTTTAATTTTTTACATGGAGAACTTTATTGTACCTACATTTTTCTTTAATACATGTTTATATAAATATGCGTGTGTGTGTGCATGTATATATATAAATATAAATTTTTCTTTTTTTTTTTTTTCATTTCTTTCTTTATTCATTTAACAAGAATATCTTCTAAACTAAAATTAGTTACTTGACGTACCACATATGATTTTGGGGTAAGAGAAGCTATTTTAGCCAACCAACCTAGTTATTTTCCAAGATTCCATCAGGTCAATGGTCGAAAATACATTTCAATCACTTCATGGTCAAACTAGAAATTGAGCGAGGCAAATATGAAATTGAGTGAGTAAATTGAAAATTGAGTAGGATAATGTAACACCCTGAAAATCGGGGGTCGTGTATAAACTCAACTCCCGAGTTCCAGACCGTCACTTATGCAACAAAAATGATTATGAATCAATATTGTCTGAGTTAAAGCATTCACATGAGTAAAGGTATACCAAAACTGCAATTCATACTTCAGATCCAGTGATAAAAGCAAGCGGAAGACTAAAGAATATATATATCACTGTATGGAAAAACAAAGTAGATCTCAACTGTCACTAAAGTATGAATACATCTCTGAGTCTCATATACATGTAAATAAACAAATCAAAATGCCAAAAATAGTCCCACTGAGGAGTCCCGTCAACCCAGGCCACCTAAGCAAAGCTGTCGTGGTACTGCATGTATGAGAACTCGTCCTAGTCCTCATCATAGTCCGGCTCTACCTCCTGGATCTCTGCATCACCTGCATCTAAGACAGAGTCTGGTGGGTGTTGCAAACACCATCCCGAAACGTGGGAATGAGTAGCTAACTCAGTGGAATAATAGAGCAAGGATTAACATGTTCTCAAATCAATCATGCGATAATAGTAAAGCAGTAAATCAAACAATCCTAATACTGTTGTTAATACAATATGACATGACGTGATGTAAGCCCTCACCGACGATCTCCCTCATACGGCACCATCTTACGACCGTGGCATACAATCGTCCCTCAAGTGCTCCACATCTTTCAGGTACATGCAATGTTATGGTGATATGATTTCTGAGATGTTATTAGTCCATTCAAACAGCAGGATTGGGAAACTAAGGTACTTCCCTTGTATCAATCCCAACACAGATCCTGTCTAGGGTCGTCACTCCTAGTAATCTCATACGATGTATATTTTGTAGGTCACTGCAAGGGCTGCTAGGGTTGTTGCTCGCACTCGTTGCACCGCTCCCCCATCACCTTATCAATACAGGCTTACTGTACTCTCACTGTTACTGAAGGGTCGTCGCCTCCCGTAAACTCAGAATACGCTCGCGGTTACTACAAAGGACTCGTCGCCTGATCAGTGTAGGCCGACAACAAGAATATAGTGTCCCATACCACCATAATCTGCTCACGAGACATAAGTGCTCACTGGTCACTACGGGGAGGTTTGTAGCCCCAGCGTAGGTCGACAGCTCGACCACGGTGTCTCATACCACCATGCCCGGCTCATGAGTCTTCGTGGATCAAGGTACCATGGTTAACAGGGTTTATAATGGTAAGTTCAGTACCCTAGGTTCAAGCAGTTATGACTCATACAGGGTGAACATACAACGGCCAGTCGGGTTACTTGACGAGCTCGACTAGCACGATCGCATCTCAAGTCGAATGACATGAAGTGCGTAAAACACTTCGTGTGGCCTAACCATTGCCGCCAACTCCAGAACAGGGCTTGTGTTCATCGACGCGTCGTTCGTGGCCAAGATCAGCCAACCACGAATTCGCTCGGTTACCGACTGCTTGGGCTAAGTATAGTCCCAAATAATTATGAAATCACATCAGCAATCATATTAGAGTATTAGAAATGAAATACAACTATGTGAGCATGTTAACACATGTTATAACATACAACTTAAGCAAATCTTCAAGCACATGCATTCCATACATGTAATGAAATCATGCATTTAGCCAACATGTAGGAAATCATTTACATCAGCATATTAATTGAGAAAATAATCTCAAACTAATTCATAACACCATTTAATTCAATACATACTAATACAAGCATTTATACAAACACTTACACTACACACTTAAGTCTATATATAGTATGTCGACTCGAAGTGCGCATTTAGGCGAATCTCTTCGCCAAACTAATTATGCACGTATTCTTAGTATTCTAATGCGACAATAAGCCATGTCAATCACATCAGCAAAATATGAATGAAAACAGTACTTCCTACAAATGACTAAAATGCCCTAAATCTCATATTCTTCGTCTATTTACAAAACAGGAAACGGACAGCATGTTGTATATGTCAAACGGCGTTGTCGTCGATAATCTACTATTAAACGACATTAAAAGCATTGGAAACAGTCAATCAAAGCGTCTAAAATCCACACCTTATCTCTTATAAACGTATCGTTTCAAACGGAGTGCATACGCTTCGTCTACGGCGAGTAGACAACCTGTTTTACAAGATGCATCAGCTATCTCGCTACGGAAACGAAGGAACACTAAATCATCAACTTTTAGGATATTTTTTTACCTGAAAATGTGGAGGAATCACCGGCCAGGTGATTGAAGTGTGTTGCTTAGGCACTTGCAACAGGTGGTGTAACGGCAGAAAAATTCTCTCCTACTCTCTCTCACAAACTCTCACCTTTTCTCTCTCCCAATCTAGAGTTTTTCTCAAATTCGGATGGGAGAGAGGAGTGAGGGTTTCAACCCCTTTTATAAGCCTAAAAATGCCCGGAATAGGCTCGGGAACAAAGTTTACTTGATGTTTATCCAAAGCGGGGCTATTTCGGTCCAAAAGTATATTTCTGGTGGTCCCCTAGCCGAACGCGATCGGACTTAAGTTCTTACTTGTCGGATGTTGCTCTCATCCCGTTTTTAGACCATCAGTGTTCGTAGATCGCCCGTGGCGGTCCAGTTTCAGTTCAGCGGTCACCGCTCGTAGATCAGGCCTGCAAGTCTCATGATATGAAATAGAAATTTTTCCTGATCCGAGGGTGTAATTTGGCTGAATTATGGTGGTCAGAATGCTTAATACTAACACATCAAGTCATGTGCCAGATTTAAATTTTAAATTCCAAATCTGTTCCTATTCTTACTCTCTTCAGTCCAGGCTCAATGAAATAGTCTGCGAATGTCAGTTGGACTCGATTTTCGAAATGATTGTCAAGTCCAGCTAGGCGGTTCTAACGGTCTAAGATAGTAGGTATCAGACTTTCGACGCACGGTCTAGATCCAATACAAAGTTTCAAAGTGGTCCAGAGAACAAACCTGCTTAGAGTTTGATCCAAGGTTTTAGAGTATTATAGAGCATTGGTTCTACTCGATTTGGGTCTTGTAGAACGTATTTAAAGTGATCAGGGACTATTTCCCAGCTACTCTAGCGTTGCGCTAGCTAACTTACACTTATTTTCTAAAGGAATTAATCCTACGCAATTTCGGGTCGAGTTGGTACTTGAGTCCAAGTACGGATTTTTCCCGGGCGTTACAGACAAGGTATGAATTGAGTGAGGGAAGCTATAAATTGAGCGAGGTAACATAGGAGTTCAGCGAGGGAATCTAGAAATTGAGCGAGGCAACTTAGGATTTGAGCGAGGAAAGCTAGAAATTAAGCGAGGTTTAGGCTACACCGAAATTGAGCGAGGTTTAGGCTACGTTGAAATTAAGCGAGGTTCCCTTTCTCAGATCCTAAGTTGCCTCGCTGAATTTCTACATTACATCGCTCAATTGATAGGTTGCCTCGCTCAATTCCTAGGTTTTGGAATTTGAGAATGAGTTTGGGTTTAGGTTATAGGTTTTGGTTTTGGTTTTAGTTATAGATTTTGGAATTTGAGAATGAGTTTGGGTTTAGGTTATAGGTTTTGGTTTTGGTTTAGGTTATACGTTTTGGTCTAGGTTATAGGTTATAGGTTTAGGTTTAGGTTATAGGTTATAGGTTATAGGTTTATGATAAGGTTTAGGTTTAGGTTTAGGTTATAGGTTTTGGGATTTGAGAATGGGTTTGGGTTTACGTTATAGGTTTTGGTTTAGTTTATAGGTTATAGGTTTAGGATAAGGTTTAGGTTATAGGTTTTGGAATTTGAGAATGGGTTCGGGTTTAGGTTATAGGTTTTGGTTTTGGTTTAGGTTATAGGTTTTGGTTAAGGTTATAGGTTATAGGTTAAGGTTTAGGATAAGGTTGTAGGTTTTGGGATTTGGAAATAGTTTTAGGTTATAAGTATAGGTTTAGGTTAGGTTATACGTTTTGGGATTTGATAATGGGTTCAGGTTTAGGTTATAGGTTTTTGTTTAGGTTATAGGTTTTGGTTAAGGTTATATGTTATAGGTTAAGGTTAGGCTTATGTTATAGGTTTTGGGATTTGGAAATAGTTTTAGGTTATAAGTATAGGTTTAGGTTAGGTTATAGGTTTTGAGATTTGATAATGGTTTCGGGTTTAGGTTATAGGTTTTGGTTATAAGTTTTGGTTTAAGTTATAGGTTATAAGTTTAGGATAAGGTTTAGGTTTAGGTTTAGGTTTAGGTTTAGGTTATAGGTTTTGGGATTTGAGAATGGGTTCGCGTTTAGGTTATAGGTTTTGGTTTTGGTTTAGGTTATAGGTTTTGGTTAAGGTTATAGGTTATAGGTTTAGGTTTAGGTTAAGGTTAGGTTTAGGTTATAGGTTTTGGGATTTGGGAATAGTTTTAGGTTATAAGTATAGGTTTAGGTTAGGTTATAGGTTAAGGTTTAGGGATAGGTTATAGGTTTTTGGATTTGAGAATGGGTTCAGGTTTAGGTCATAGGTTTTGGTATTGGTTTAGGTTATAGGTTTTGAGATTTGAGAATGGGTTCGGGTTTAGGTTATAAGTTTTGGTTTTGGTTTAGGTTATAGGTTTTTGGATTTGAGAATCGGTTCGGGTTTAGGTTTAGGGTGTGGTCCCTGCAATTCTGCATATGACATACATTAACTCAATCAAACCGTCCAAGTCGTGGATCCCACCTTAGACAGCTCATTATTCAAAATGCAGGTTGATGTAACCATTCTGACTTCTATTTTATGAACACTTATTCTTAAATTTGGACTATTGACTGTTTTGATTTTGGCCATTCATTAATATCCACCAATTAGTACCGTTCAAAAACAAAAAAAAAAATCCACCAATTAGCCAGTTAGAAAATTAGATCATGATGGGACCCACAAAAGAAAAAAAAAATCAGTTTGCCTCGCTCAATTTCTAGTTTGTCCCGCTCCATTTCTAGTTTGCCCTGCTCAATTGAGCGGGGTAAACTAGAAATTGAGCGGGGAAAACTGGAAATTGAGCGGGGCAAACTGGAAATTGAGCGAGGCAAACTGAAAATTGAGCGGGGCAAACTAGAAATTGAGCGGGGCAAACTGGAAATTGAGTTGAGCAAACTGAAAATTGAGTGGGGTAAACTGAAAATTAAGCGGGGCAAACTAGAAATTGAGCAGAAAAAACTGAAAATTGAGCGGGACAAGCATGAAATTGATCTAAACCTATAACTTAAACTAAAATCAAAACCTATGACCTAAACCCGAACCCATTCTCAAATCCCAAAACCTATAACCTAAACCTAAACCTAAACCTAAACCTTATCCTAAACCTATAACCTATAACCTAAACCAAAACCAAAACCTATAACCTAAACCCGAACCCATTCTCGAATACCAAAACCTATAACTTATCCCTAAACCTTAACCTATAACCTAACCTAAACCTATACTTATAACTTAAAACTATTCCCAAATCGCAAAACCTATAACCTATACTTATAACTTAAAACTATTCCCAAATCCCAAAACCTATAACCTAAACCTAACCTTTCCCTAAACCTATAGCTTAAACTCAATTCCCTAAATTGAAACCTACACCTAATCTTAATCTCAACTCTCTAACATAAATGCAAACTTAAACTTAAAAACCCAAACTTAAACCCAATCCTGAACCTGAACTCGATTTCCTAAACCTAAACCATAACCCATTCTCAAATCCAAAAACCTATAACCTAAACCAAAACTAAAACCAAAACCTATAACCAAAACCCGAACCCATTCTCAAATCCCAAAACCTATAACCTAAACCCGAACCCATTCTCAAATTCAAAAACCTATAACCTAAACTGAAACCTATAACCTAAACCTGAACCCATTCTCAAATCCAAAAACCTATAACCTTAAACTAAACCTATAACCTATAACCTATAACCTAAATCAAAATCAAAACCAAAACCTATAACCTACCCATTCTCAAATCCAAAAATTATATCGGCGCAATTATAGCTACCGTTATAATCCGTAGCTAAAGTGTATCAAAAATTGTTATCTATAACTGACGTCGATATATCGATGATATGTAGATAATATTTACAACTTAACGTCGATATATCGATGATTTGTAGATAATATCTATAACTTATGTCGATAATATCTACGATATTACTCAAAGCTATTACCTATAACCTACACCTAAACCTAACTTAAACCTATAACCTTAACCAAAACCTAAAACCTAAATGTATTCTCAAATCCTTAAACCTAAACCTACACCTAATCCTAATATCAAATCCTTAACCTAAACCTAAACTTGAAAACCCAAACTAAACCTGATCTCAAACCTGAACCCAATTCCCTAAACCTGAACCTTAACCTATTCTCAATTCCCTAAAGCTTTAACCTATAACCTAGAACCTATAACCTAAGCCTATACCTAAACTTAAACCTTAACCTAAACCTAAATCAAAACATATAACCAAATTTTCAGTTTGCCCCGCTCAATTTCTAGTTCGCCTCGCTTAATTTCCAGTTTGTCCCGCTCAATTTTCAGTTTGCCTCGCTCATATAAGGATGGTTTGGATATAACACATACATCATGATGGGACCCACAAAAGAAAAAAAAATTCAGTTTGCCCCGCTCAATTTCTAGTTTGTCCCGCTCAATTTCTAGTTTGCCCCGCTCAATTGAGCGGGGTAAACTGGAAATTGAGCGGGGCAAACTGGAAATTGAGCAGGGCAAACTGGAGCGGGGTAAACTGAAAATTGAGCGGGGTAAACTAGAGCGGCATAAACATGAGCGGGGTAAACTGGAAATTGAGCGGGGCAAATTGGAAATTGAGCGGGGCAAACTGGAGATTGAGCGGGGCAAACTGGAAATTGAGCGGGGCAAACTGGAAATTGAACGGGGCAAACTAGAAATTGAGTGGGGTAAATTGAAAATTGAGCGGGGTAAACTAGAAATTGAGCGGGGCAAACTGATTTTTTTTTTTTTTTTGCTATGTTACTTTTGTGGGTCCCTTCATAATGTATGTGTTATATCCAAACTGTCCATATATTTTACAAGCTCATATTAAGGCTTGAGACGAAAAATAAGATAGATCTAACTATCAAGTGGACCACACTATAAAAGGCAATGGAAAATTGAACGTCTACCATTGAAACCCTTTTAGGGGTTACAGAAGTTTTGGATCATTATGAAAATTTTTTCCCTCTTCATCCAGGTCTTTTTGACCCTATGAATGAACTTAGATGAGGAGGATTTCTCACAAACATCACAGTGGGCCCTCTAAAGGTTTCTAATGGTTGACGCTCATTCAACACTATTTCCTGTAATGTGGTACACTTTAGAACTGGATATATCTCATTTTTGGTCTCATACCATAAAATGATCTGGAAAAATATATGAATTGAGCGAGACAGCCTACGAATTGTGCGAGGGAAGCTAGAAATCTAGTGAGGCAATATATAAATTGAGCGAAGGAACCTAGGAATTGAGCGAGACAACTTAGCAATTGAGCGATGCAACGTAGAAATTCAGCGAGGCAAC
Organism: Magnolia kwangsiensis; assembly: GCA_037074715.1. NCBI lineage: Eukaryota > Viridiplantae > Streptophyta > Magnoliopsida > Magnoliales > Magnoliaceae > Magnolia > Magnolia kwangsiensis. The sequence continues at coordinate 109,828,054 of CM073578.1, read as the reverse complement.
TTAGAAATTGAGCGAGGTTCCCTTGCTCAATTTCAACGTAGCCTAAACCTCGCTCAATTTCTAGGTTCCCTCGCTCAATTTCTAGCTTTCCTCGCTCAAATCCTAAGTTGCCTCGCTCAATTTCTAGATTCCCTCGCTGAACTCCTATGTTACCTCGCTCAATTTCTAGCTTCCCTCACTCAATTCATACCTTGTCCTGCTTAATTTTCAATTTACTCACTCAATTTTATATTTGCCTCGCTCAATTTTTATTTTAACCATGAAGTGATTGAAATTGATCGTGAAGTGAATGGAGTGTATTTTCGACCATTGAACTGATGGAATCTTGAAAAATAACTAGGTTGGTTGGCTAAAATAGCTTCTCCTACCCCAAAATCATATGTGGTATGTCAAGTAACTAATTTTAGTTTAGAAGATATTTTTGTTAAATGAATAAAGAAAGAAATGAAAAAAAAAAAAAGAAAAAAATTTATATATACACACACACACACACACACACACACACACATATTTATATAAACATGTATTAAAGAAAAATGTAGGTACAATAAAGTTCTTCATGTAAAAAATATAAAAAAAAAAATAAAAAAAAAAAAAGAAAAAAAAGTGCATAGCATTGTAGTTATGGCTACGGTTATAATCCGTAGCCATAGGCCGGTCAACTGGGTTGACCCGGTCGACCCCAACTTGCTGTCTTCTTTTTCAAATTTTTTTTTTTTCCCCCTTTCCCAGTTGTAATCCCCATTGATTTTTGTGGGTCCCATTATGAGGTATATGTTATATCCAAACCGTCCATCTATTCGGTGAACTCGTACTAAGGCTTGAGATGAAAAATAAGACAGATCTAGCTATCAAGTGGACCACACAGTAAAAGGTAATGGGGAATTGAATGTCTACCATTGAAACCCTTTTAGGGGTTGCAGAAGTTTTGGATCATCATGGAATTTGTTTTTCCTCTTCATCCAGGCCTTTGTGACCTTATGAATAGATTGGATGGAAAATAAATGTTATGATGGGCCTTACAAAAATTTTTAACGGTGAAAATAATTTCCCCGCTGCTCCTTGTGGTGTGGTCCATTGATTTATGGATATGATTTTTTTTTTTTTTGGATAATGCTCCGAAATGATTTTGAAATATGGATGAACGTTGTGGATTTGATAAATACATAGCTGTGGGGCCATGTAACTTTGATCTCTCCTAAGCCGTTCGTACAACTCTCAGTTGGAGTAGCGTCAGCTCTCGTCTTCGCAGCGAAAAGGAGGGGTAGTTTCGTCCTCAAAGTCGCTGTCCGCACTTGCTAGTCTAAGTTGGTAACTTAAGTTTGTATTCCGCGATAAAAACTGCTGGGTAAAAGGTTTTGTCTACAGTGGTCATTTTCTCTAAAATATACTGTCAAGGTGGTGAAATGACCAAAATACCGTTGTTGATTTTTTTTTTTTTTTTTTTCCGTAAGCATAAGGGAATTCAATAACTCTTTCGACAGGTGCACCGAACCAAGATTATTAGACAAAAACCCAGGTTGATCCATTAATCAGGTGAGCCACACCCTAAAAACAGTTAATACCACCTGATAACCTCTCCATTCATGTGATGCCAGCCTCATGATTGGGTTGGCCTGATTTCCTGGTCATTTGATCTATCACAGGTGAATCTGCTCGAGACGTTTGATGCTATAATAATCTATTTTTTGTGGGAACTAACTCCATCGCCTGCTTGTGTGTGGCCTACCTGAGTTTTGGATCAGCCATATTTTTAACCTTATATCCTCTCATGGTCAGGCCGAGATGATGGATGGAGTAGATTTATATCATCGTTAGTGGGACCTACCATATCTAAAAATATAATAATAAAATAAAAATAAAATTTTTATCTCCGTACGTCACCGCCACCTAACCCACCTTCTCCATTCTTACTTCATTTTCATATGGTAATGGGCTTTGAACCCTCCCACGAAACGAAACTGCCCACATTTCTACTCTTCCGACTCGTTACTTACATCCATTAAAAATGAAGGAAAAATATAAACAAAGATTCAATCATATCAAAAAGGGAGAAATAGATAGAGAGAATTCGGTAGATCAAGAGAGAGAGGGAGAGAAAGAGCTCTGTAAATAGAGAGAGAGAGAGAGAGAGAGAGAGAGAGAGAGAGAGAGAGAGAGAGAGAGAGAGAGAGAGAGGATCATAAGACTTTTAAGGTAGGTGATCTTATCTTGAGATTTATCATTTTCAGTTAATTATTATGTTTATTTATTCCAAAATTTTAATACGAATATTATTTTCAGTTAATAATCATGCAGGTAATCTTACTCATTTATGAATTTCTATTTTATATATTTCTGATATTTAATGTTGAAATAATTTTCTTAGAAATAGAATTATTAAATTTATTTATACATGATGTTTATATTTTTAAATTTTAAAATTTATTTAATTTTATTGATTCATAGAATTCAATTTTATTCTAACATCAATTATGAAATTTAGTTTTAGGTATATTAAATTAAATTCATTAAATGTTAAGTCTGAGTTAGACTATTTGATTTAAATTTTGTTTGATTAGAGTAAATATTAATTATTTTATTTCTGTCTTTTGAAAAGAGAGAGAAAAAAAAATATATAAAATAAAATAAAATTACATAATGAAATAAACAATTTATCTAAGTTTATATTTTAATTTAGAAATTCTTAAATGTTTGTTAAGATTAAAAATTAAATATGAGTTATTCCTAAAATTTCAAAATTAATTATTATTGAAGTAAATTATTAAAAATAGATTAAATTCAAATTAATTTATGAATTTATCTAAATTAGTAAATTAGAATTAATTTAAAATATTTTAATTAATGATTATGTTAGTTATTAAATTTAATAGTGTAATTGAAATAAATTAAAAAAAAAAATCAAGTTACAAAGTAAACCAAAAATTTTAATTCCAAAAATTTATAATACTTAGAATTTTATACACACACACACACATATATATATATATATATATATATATATATATATATATATATATATATATATATATATATATATAATTAAATTAAAATTTGAATGTATAAAAATAATAGTATCCAAAGTCGAAATTAATAACTTCCTTTAACTTATTAAATTTAAATATAAAAATAAATAATAATAAAATTCTGAATTTAGAATGTTTGATCTAAAATAATTAGATTAAAAATTTTAAGATAAATTAACTTAAATTATTAAATAATAATTTAATTACATTGTTAATGTTATAAATTTATGGAAATCAGTGTAATATTTTTTTTCTATAAAGATTAAAATTCAAATTTTAATTTTAAAATTTTAAAGAGTTGATTAATTTAAATTTTAAATGAACTTAAGTATAAGAAATTTATTAAAATTTTGGAATTGATACTAAATCGATTAGATTTCTATATTTTGGAATTTTAGTGATTAATATATATTTAAAACTGTATTAAATTAAAGTTTTAATAAAGTATAATATTAGATTTTTAACTTAAAAAAATATATTCTCCTTGTAGTTTAAATTTTTTATTTAAATTACAATTTAAATAAATTTATCGATTAAAACCTAAATATACATTCTCAATGAATTATCAACGAGAAATTATAATTAGTTATAAATAATCGAGTTATTTCAATACATATATAATTAAATTACCTCAAAATCAGAACAATATATATATATATATATATATATATATATATATGTTAAATTTATATGATAGTTAAAATAAAAATTTAAAATTTAGAATTTTGTGAATAAAAATAATAAATATTTTTATATTAATATTTAATATTATTTAAGTAAAAATTTTGATTTAATTAAAGTTAGAATTTAAATAAAATTTCTTTTACATTATTTTACAGTAATTCCTAAATTAAATAATAGTAAAAATAATATTTTATTTAAGTATTTGAATAATTAAAGTTTCATCAAAATTTAAATCTAAAATTATTAATTACAATTATATTGTTGATATTTTCGATTGTGAAACAATTATTCATCTTACATGCATGTTTACAATTCATTAAACATCAATTTTAATATGTTGAATGTAACGTAATCAAGCAGGGCAATCGTGTCCCTTGGGTGAAAGACCCTAAATTTAGTAAGTAGGGCAATTATGTCCCTTGAGTAAGAGACCCTAAAGCTAGCAAGTAGGGCAATCGTGTCCCTTGGGTGAAAGACCCTAAAACCAATTGGATCCTTTGGAGGCTCCTTCGTGTACGACGTATGAGTACAATTGTGTGTGCGGACATACGTCAGAAGTACAACTGGAACAGTGGTCTGACCTGCTAACGTATAAATGGGTCCATCACCATGAGGTACTAGTGCGTGGGCGTTAATGCAATGTGACCATCCACTTGGATACGATGTTGTAAGAAATATTATATATTGTTCATGAGAATTCATGGAAATTAGCACATGCATCACAGTTTTACAATTTTGTTGTATAAATTCATGTTCTTTATTATCTGTATTCTATTTTTTCTAATTGTTTATAAAAATTTGATATGATTTTAACATGTTAAATTTTGAGTAAGAAATGATCTTACTGGGCTGTTATGCTCTCCATACTCTAAAAATACACAGGTGCAGAGTTAGAATACTACAAGCAGGCAGGCCTCTACTATTAGTTTTATTTTCTAGAAAACTAGATTTAGTTTTTATTCAATTCAATTTTTATTTTTTTTTAATTTAGGTTTAGTTTATGTTCCAAATTTCGATGTAGAAAATGAAAAACTATTAAGAGAGTTGTATTTAATAAACATTTTAGCAGTATGTTTTTTTTTTTTTTTTTTTTTTTTTTTTAAATTTTTTAAATAACGTTGAATATCTATTGAATGGTGTGGATTGTAATAAATATCAATATATTTAAACTCACGAACCTGAATTCGAGTCTCGAATACCCTATTCGGGTACTCGAATGTCGAGGTGTGACAAATGCTTTATGCACACTACATGAGCCCCACAATGCTAGACTTCAATGGATTTTTAAAAAGTATACTAGCGCATTTTGGTCATTTCATTCTCCAAGTACATTTTAGGACCTTAAAGAAAGGAATTTTTACTGCAAAATTCCTTAGGAATTTATGTTTTACCAAATAATACCTCTATTAGAAGAAATTAGAGGTACTTTTCAAGGGATGAAATTTCAACATTACCCTCACTTTCTTTTTTATTAAGTAGTGAAACTTGAGAGTTGTGGGGCACACGAAGTATGTGTACATCATCCAACCCATAAGATGTTTGCACTACATCACGACGGTAACATGACCAAAATATCAGGTTAATAAGATCATTAGATGGGCTACACTTGTATTGGGATATTTTGAACGCTATACATTATTTTTTAAGGACTGAGCCACCTTATGATTGGATCTGCCATATTTTTGGTTCAGTATCCATTTGTTGGACGGATTAATGTCAAGCACATACCACATGAGTCCACAACTTTTATTAATTCTCTACTTTGTGGTAAAGAAAAGCAATGGGGGTAATAATGTAATTTCTCTTGTTAAAAGCCGAAAATTTTGGTGTAAAAATCCCTTTAAAAAAAGTAAAAGTAGTCATTGGTAAAATAAAAAAATTGAGTAATTTTGTAGTATAAAACTCTTTTTAGCTATAAGCTTAATCTATGAATAGCTCGAGTAGGGTGGACGATTTTACCCACTTTATTACTTTCTGGATAGCACCCCGTATTGGATATTTCAAAAAGTGGATGGACCTAAATAAGGTTAGGGTTTTTCTGGAAACTTGAAAACATGAATGTCGTTATCAACTCTTCATATTTAACGAAGGAATGTCTTTTAGGGTTTGGCCTTTTGCAGCTCAAACTTTAGCATGTAGCTCAAATGGATGACCTTGTATTAAGTACAAGTGTAACAATTTTTTATTGGACTTATTATGATGAATGTGTAGTATGGTTTTTGTACATTTATTACAATGGCTCATGTTAAAATATTATTTAAAAATTAAATAAATTTAAATTTGAAAGAGTCGGAAACTAGAAAAGATGAAATGGGTGGCACAACACCCTTCTCTCATAACACTGTACTACATCTGTGCCATTGCCCTATGTCTCTCACTCCTCTCTTCCGCACTCCACGTGTAAGCACATGCATGTCTCTCACTCCATTTAGGGTTTGGCTTTTTGCAACTCGAACACTCTTCGTATTTGTGTGTGGTAGTGCGTACAAGGATTTATCATGCAGTTCACATGGATGGCCTTATATTAAGTGCATGTGCAAGGAAGGATATATGAAGCCTATCTTAATGACTGTAATATTTGTTGCATTGACTCATGTTAAAATGTTATTAAAAATTTAGGTAGTTTTAAAATTTGAGTAGTTTAGATAAATTTTTTTTTTTCTTTTTTTCTTGAGAAAATGACCACTGTAGACAGAACCTTTTACCCAGCGGTTTTTATCGCGGAATAGAAACTTAAGTTACCAAATTAGACTAGCACGTGTGGATAGCGACGTTGAGGACGAAACTACCCCTCCTTTTTACTGCCGTTGCTTTTCCTCTCCCTCCCTTCTCTCGCTCCATTTTTTTTTTTTAAAAAAGGACGAAAACTCCACCGCTACATCTGCTGCTTGGATCGCACCACGCTCTAGCTGGATCCCACCTAGGGGTGTACACGAATCGAGCTAGCTCAGTTAGCTCGCTCTACTCAATCTGAAAAAAGCTCGATTCAGTTCGGTGTTGAGTTCAAGCAAGGTTGAATTGATTTTTTGAACTCAAAAATGAGTTCGAGCAGGCCAGCTCAACTCGACTCGGATCAAATTTAGCTTGAATCAAACTTGGATCGAACTAGTTCGGTGACTTGGTTACTTTGTCATTAATGTTGCTCACCAACTGTTTGATAAAATGACTGAACGACATGTGGCTGGTGGCAATGAAGGTTTGGCTAGTGGCAAGGTGGATAGGAAGGTATGTACATGGAACAAATACTTTTTTTTCTCTTTATTATTATTATTATTTAGAAGGTGTTTGAGAAAATATCTATAAAATCATTGCCTTTGTAGGTAAAACAGTGGGATTTTGAAGTTGCAATTAAGGTGTTTGTGGAAATGCCTCAATAGCAAACTCGGTTCGATCTTAGCTCGAACTCAGCCCGAGCTGTTAATTAAACTGAGCTGAGCTGGCCAATCAGGCCCGAGGACCGAGATCAGCCAAGTTCAAACTGAGGTTAGCCATTGTTCGAGCCGAGTCGAGCTGAGGCCAACTCGACTCGGTTTGACTCGATGTACACCACTAATCCCACCCTCTTTATTCATCAACGTTATCTCATTTTTCCTGAAAATGTTCCCTCCACGGAAGACAGTACGCATGACAGGTATGATATACATTTACCTAAACGGCATAAATTTTTTGTGGGCCATTGAAGTACCGAATGAAGCTCCCATCTTGGTTTTTGGTTCATCCATGCGAAAATCATCCTATGGACATGATGGATTACAAGTAAAACATCATTGTAGGGGCATAAAAAGGTTTCCACGGTGGAAACACTGTTTCCTGTGGTGTGATCCACTTGATATTTCAATATGCCACCATTTTGGGCTGAAACCCTTGCTTTAGATGGAAAAATGGATGAACGTCATGGATAGTCTACATACATTCAAGGTGGGCCTAACTCAATATTTTTAATTTTTTAATTTTTTTTAATATTTTACTATTAATTTTTTTAAAAAAAGTTTTTTTAGGTTAGGTTGTTAGTACACACCCATGTCAATACACACACTCCATGTTAGCCACCCCTGCTAGGAATCGATACCAGGACCTCAAGAGTTGATATGAGGTATCTCTACTCAGTCTGCCAATTGAGCTATGGATCTGGGTGTGCCCAACTTAGTTAACTCAACACTATAAGTGCGTACTGAAAATTTTATGAACTGCTCGGTCAATTTCATTAATTGCTCAATCAAATTCACTGAAGAGAATTTCATGTAAATCTCGGTCAATTTCATTAACTGATCGGTCAAATTCAACAAAGCAAATTGTTAGGCTAGGTCAATTACATTTAAAGTTCATTCTAATTCATGTTAGCCTCACCCAATTTCAAGCTTGCCTCGCTCAAATTGATGTTTCCCTTGCTCAATTTCTCGATTGCCTCGTTGAATTTTTCCGTTGCCTTGCTCAACTCCTAGGTTCCCTCGCTCAATTTCTAGGTTCCCTTGCTCAATCCTCGCTCCAATTTCTACGTCGTCTCGCTTGTCTCGCTCAATTTCTAGCTTTCCTCACTCGATTTCTAGCTTCCCTCGCTCAATTCCTAAGTTGCCTCTCTCCAATTTCGATGCTCCCTCGCTCAAATCCTAGGTTGTCTCGCTCAATTTCTAGCTTCTTCGCTCAATTCGTAGGTTTCCTCGCTCAATTTATAGGTTCCCTCGCACAATTTGTAACTTCCCTCGCCTCGCTCAAATCCTAGGTTGCCTTATTGAATTTCTTAGTTCTCTTGCTCAATAACTAGAATTCCTTGCTGAATTTTTACGTTACCTCGCTCAATTCCTAGCTTCTTTCACTCAATCCCTATGTTGCTTCGCTCAATTTCTAGGTCGCATCGCTCAAATCCTAGGTTCCCTCGCTCAATTTCTAGCTTCCCTCGCTAAAATCCTAGGATTCCTCGATCAATTCCTACGTTGCCTCGCTCAATTCCTAGGTTGCCTCACTCAATTTCTAGGTTCCCTCGCTCAATTTCTACCTTTCCTCGCTCAAATCCCAGGTTGCCTTGCTCAAATGCTAGGTTGCCTCACTCAATTTCTAGCTTCCCTCGCTCAATTCCTAGGTTACCTTGCTGAATTCCTACATTGCCTCACTCAATTCCTAGGTTGTCTCGCTCAATTTCTAGGTTCCCTCGCTCAATTTCTAACTTTCCTCGCTCAAATCCTAGGTTACCTTACTCAAATCCTAGGTTGCCTCGCTCAATTTCTAGCTTCCCTTGCTCAAATCCTATGATTCCTATCTCAATTCCTACGTTACCTCGCTCAATTCCTAGGTTGCTTTGCTCAATTTCTAGGTTCCCTCTCTCAATTTCTAGGTTGCCTCGCTCAATTCTTAAGTTCCTTCGCTCAATTTATATATTGCCTCAATGGATTTCTAGCTTCCCTCGCACAAAAGCAACATAGCAAAAAAATAAATAAATTCAGTTTGCCCCGCTCAATTTCCAGTTTGGCGGGGCAAACTGGAAATTGAGCGGGGCAAACTAGAAATTGAGCGGGGTAAACCGAAATATTTTTTTTTTACTTTTGTAGGTCCCATCATGATGTATGTCTTATATCCAAACCGTCCATATATGAGCGGGGTAAACTGAAAATTAAGCGGGGCAAACTGAAAATTTAGGTTTAGGGTGTAAGTTTAGGTTTAGGGATTTGAAAATTTAGGTTTAGGGTGTAAGTTTAGGTTTAGGGATAACAATTTTTGATACACTTTAGATACGGATTATAACCGTAGCTATAATTGCGTCGATATAATTTTTGAATTTGAGAATGGGTAAGTTATAGGTTTTGGTTTTGATTTTGATTTAGGTTATAGGTTATAGGTTTAGGTTAAGGTTATAGGTTATTGGATTTGAGAATGGGTTCAGGCTTAGGTTATAGGTTTCAGTTTAGGTTATAGGTTTTTAAATTTAAGAATGGGTTCGGGTTTAGGTTATAGGTTTTGGTTATAGGTTTTGGTTTTGGTTTTGGTTTTGGTTTAGATTATAGGTTTTTGGATTTGAGAATGGGTTATGGTTTAGGTTTAGAAAATCGGGTTCAGGTTCGGGATTGGATTTAAGTTTGGGTTTTTAAGTTTAGGTTTACATTTATGTTAGGGAGTTGAGATTAGAATTAAGTGTAGGTTTCACTTTAGAAAATTAAGTTTAGGTTATAGGTTTAGGAAAAGGTTAGGTTTAGGTTATAGGTTTTGGGATTTGGGAATAGTTTTAAGTTATAAGTATAGGTTTAGGTTAGGTTATAGGTTAAGGTTTAGGTATAGGTTATAGGTTTTGGTATTCGAGAATGGGTTCAGGTTTAGGTTATAGGTTTTGGTTTTGGTTTAGGTTATAGGTTATAGGTTTAAGATAAGGTTTAGGTTTAGGTTTAGGTTATAGGTTTTGGGATTTGAGAATGGGTTTGGGTTTAGGTCATAGGTTTAGGTTTAAGTCAATTTCATGTTTGTCCCACTCAATTTCCAGTTTACCCAGCTCAATTTTCAGTTTGCCCCGCTCAATTTTTAATTTGTCCTGCTCAATTTGTAGTTTGCCCCGCTCAATTTTTAGTTTGCCCCGCTCAATTTTCAGTTTGCCCCGCTCAATTTCCAGTTTGCCCCGCTCAATTGAGCGGGGCAAACTGAAAATTGAGCGGGGCAAACTAGAAATTGAGCGGGATAAACTGGAAATTGAGCGGGGCAAACTCGAAATTGAGCGGGGCAAACTGAAAATTGAGTGGGGCAAACTAGAAATTGAGCGGGACAAACTGCAAATTGAGCGGGACAAACTGGAAATTGAGCAGGGCAAACTGAAAATTGAGCAGGGCAAATTAGCGGGGCAAACTAAAAATTGAGCGAGGCAAACTGAAAATTGAGCGGGACAAACTAGAAATTGAGCGGGGCAAACTCGAAATTGAGCGGGGCAGACTGAATTTTTTTTTTTTTTTGCTATGTTACTTTTGTGGGTCCCATCATGATGTATGTGTTATATCCAAACCGTCCATATATTTTACGAGCTCATATTAAGGCTTGAGACGAAAAATAAGATAGATCTAACTATCAAGTGGACCACACTGTAAAAGGCAATGGGAAATTGAACGTCTACCATTGAAACCCTTTTAGGGGTTACAGAAGTTTTGGATCATTATGAAATTTTTTTCCTCTTCATCCAGGTCTTTTTGACCCTATGAATGAACTTAGACGAGGATGATTTCTCACAAACATCACAGTGGGCCCCCTAAAGGTTTCTAATGGTTGACGCTCATTCAACACTATTTCCTGTAATGTGGTACACTTGAGAACTGGATATATCCCATTTTTGGTCTCATACCATAAACTGATTTGGAAAAATATATGAATTGAGCGAGACAGCCTACGAATTGTGCGAGGGAAGCTAGAAATCCATTGAGGCAATATATAAATTGAGCGAAGGAACCTAGGAATTGAGCGAGACAACCTAGCAATTGAGCGAAGGAACCTAGGAATTGATCGGATGGACTTCATTTTTTGTTTATTTTTGTAAATTTCTTGAAAATGTCATTTCCATTTCCCTCATTTCCTGAAAAATGCCCCCTTTTACTTTCCTTGCCTAGACTAGCAACAAATTTTTCATGAATATAGATTTGTAAATGAAGAAATTTTTTCATGAAAATCTTGCTGAAAGACAATCGTGGGAAACAAATTTTCATTTTCGACTGTTTTCTAGATTTGGAGTTTCCCAAAAAATTCCATTTTCTTCAAAAATAAAAAAGAAAAAATTCACAAATCCAAACAGTCCTTAAAGTAGGCTTGAAGAGATTGCTCGATTCATTGATAGCCAGTCAAATTAGATTAAAGAGTTTGAAGCAGAGAGAGAGAGAGGCTGATACGATTGCATGAAGATAAGAAGACAGAGCTGAAGTGGAGGTATTTCTTGTTTACATACCGAGATTTCTCATTGTTCTATTCTGTAGTATTTTTTGTGATTTTCACTTTGTACATTCTTCTTTGAATTCTTTTATAATAGTTAGCATCTTGACAAATAGTTCTTTGTGGCATTGACAATCGAATTCAGCTCACTTCTAAATATAAGGCATTATATTGAATGGATAGTCAAATTTTGGTGTAAATATTTTTATAAGCAAATTTTTTCTTTCCTTTTTTTTCTTAGGTGCGTGTTTACAAAGAGCCATCACTCATTGTGGTTATAGTTATTCATTATGTGACAGGTTTTCAGGTGAGATGAACGAGTTTTAAAAGAAAACAGTCTGCGATTTTGAGAAGCGATTCCTAATGCCATTTTATGTTTAAATGTATATTTCAGATTCAAGTATCTGGTACGTCTCTTGACTCAAGAATGCACATGGTTGGAGTAGTCTGGCCATTTGGACAGACCGTATTTATGTATTTACTCAAAATTGATGGAGCAGACCCGGATGTGCGTCGGAGCTATCCGGAAGAGCGGGGGTCCCTGGAAGGTGGGAACCGCTGTTATGACTATGATGAAGTTGTCCATTTCTTATGGACGACATTGGAAGGGCCTGGCAATTTGGACAGGCCATGTTTATATTTGTATTTACAGGTACCATACCCTTAACCTAAACCCGAACCGATTCTCAAACCCAAAAACCTATAACTTAAACCAAAACCAAAACCAAAACCTATAACCTAAACCAAAACCAAAACCTATGACCTAAACCCGAACCGATTCTCAAATCCCAAAACCTATAACCTAAACCAAAACCAAAACCTATGAACTAAACCCGAACCCATTCTCAAGTCCTAAAACCTATAACCTAAACCTAAACCTAAACCTATAACCTAAACCCGAACCCATTCTAAAATCCCAAAACCTATAACCTAAACCAAAACCTATAACCTAAACCCAAACCCATTCTCAAATCTTGAAACCTATAACTTAAACCAAAACCTATAACCTAAACCCGAGCCGATTCTCAAATCATAAAACCTATAACCTAAATCAAAACTAAAACCAAAACCTATTACCTAAACCCAAACCCATTCTCAAATCCTAAAACCTATAACCTAAACCAAAACCATAACCAAAACCATAACCTAAGACCTAAACCCGAACCCATTCTCCAATCCTAAAACCTATAACCTAAACCAAAACCAAAACCAAAACCTATAACTTAAACCCGAGCCGATTCTCAAATCCTAAAACTTATAACCTAAACCAAAACCTATGACCTAAGCCTGAACCTATTCTCAAATCCCAAAACCTATGACCTAAACTCGAACCCATTCTCAAATCCCAAAACCTATAACCTAAACCTAAACCTATAACCTAAACCCAAACCCATTCTAAAGCAAAACCTATAACCTAAACCAAAACCAAAACTAATAACCTAAACCAAATCCAAAACCTATAACCTAAATTCGAACCCATTTTCAAATTCTAAAACCTATAAACTAAACCAAAACCCATTCTCAAATCCAAAACCTATAACCTAAACCTATAACCTAAACCCGAACCCATTCTAAAATCCCAAAACCTATAACCTAAACCAAAACCTATAACCTAAACCCATACCCATTCTCAAATCCTAAAACCTATAACCTAAACCAAAACCAAAACCAAAACCTATAACCTAAACCCGAGCCGATTCTCAAATCCTAAAACCTATAACCTAAACCAAAACCTATGACCTAAACTCGAACCCATTCTCAAATCCCAAAACCTATGACCTAAACCCGAACCCATTCTTAAATCCCAAAATCTATAACCTAAATCTAAACCTATGAACTAAACCCGAACCCATTCTCAAATCCTAAAACCTTTAACCTAAACCTAAACCTAAACCTGAACCCATTCTAAAATTCCAAAACCTATAACCTAAACCAAAACCAAAACCAAAACCTATAACCTAAACCCAAACCTATTCTCAAATCCTAAAACCTATAACCTAAACCAAAACCATAACCTATAACCAAAACCAAAACCAAAACCAAAACCTATAACCTAAACCCAAACCCATTCTCAAATCCTAAAACCTATAACCTAAACCAAAACCATAACCTAAGACCTAAACCCGAACCCATTCTCCAATCCCAAAACCTATAACCTAAACCAAAACCATAACCAAAACCTATAACCTAAACCCGAACTCATTCTCAAATCCAAAAACCTATAACCTAAACCTAAGCCTTATCCTAAACCTATAACCTATAACCTAAACCAAAACTTATAACTAAAACCAAAACCAAAACCTATAACCAAAACCAAAACCAAAACCAAAACCATAACCTAAACCCGAACCCATTATCAAATATTCCAAAAACCTATAACCTAAACCTAAAACCATAACCTAAACCTCTAACCTAAACCTAAAACCATATCCTAAACCTCTAACCTATAACCTAAACCAAAACCTATAACCTAAACCAAAACCAAAACCAAAACCTAAGACCTAAACCCGAACCCATTCTCAAATCCTAAAACCTATAACCTAAACCAAAACCATAACCAAAACCTATAACCTAAACCCGAACCCATTCTCAAATTCCAAAACCTATAACCTTATCCTAAACCTATACTTATAACCTAAAACTATTCCCAAATCCCAAAACTTATAACCTTATCCTAAACCTATAACCTAAACCTAAACCTATAACCTATAACCTAAACCCAAACCAAAACTTATAACCTAAACCTGAACCCATTCTCAAATCCCAAAACCTATAACCTAAACCAAAACCAAAACCTATAACCTAACCCGAACCCATTCTCAAATCCCAAAACCTATAACCTAAACCAAAACCTAAAACATATAACCTAAACCCAAACCCATTCTCAAATTCTAAAACCTATAACCTAAACCCGAACCCATTCACAAATCCCAAAACCTAAACCCAAACCTAAACCTAAACTTAAAACCTAAACCAAAACTTATAACCTAAACCAAAACTAAAACCTATAACCTAAACCCGAACCCATTCACAAATCCCAAAACCTGTAACCTAAACCTGAACCCATTCTCAAATCCCAAAACCCAAAAATCAGTGGGGATTACAACAGGGAAAAGGAAAAAAAAAAAAGAAAAAGAAACCAGTAAGTTGGGGTCGATCGGCCTATGGCTACGGATTTGAGAATGGGCTCAGGTTTAGGTCATACGTTTTGGTTTTAGTTTAGGTTATAGGTTTAGGCCAATTTCATGTTTGTCCCACTCAATTTTCAGTTTGCCCCGCTCAATTTCTAGTTTGCCCCGCTTAATTTTCAGTTTACCCCGCTCAATTTCGAGTTTGCCCCGCTCAATTTCTAGTTTGCCCCGCTCAATTTTAAGTTTGCCCCACTCAAAGCAAACTGAAAATTGAGCGGGGCAAACTATCAATTGAGCGGGGCAAACTAGAAATTGAGCGGGGCAAACTGGAAATTGAGTGGGGCAAACTAGAAATTGAGCGGGGTAAACTGAAAATTAAACGGGGCAAACTAGAAATTGAGCGGGGTAAACTAGAAATTGAGCGGGGCAAATTAAAAATTGAGCGGGGCAAACTGAAACTTAAGCGGGGCAAACTAGAAATTGAGCGGGGCAAACTGAAAATTGAGCGGGATAAACATGAAATTGACTTAAACCTATAACCTAAACTAAAACCAAAACCTATGACCTAAACTCAAACCCATTCTCAAATCCCAAAACCTATAACCTAAACCTAAACCTAAACCTTATCCTAAACCTATAATTTATAACCTAAACCAAAATCAGAACCTATAACCTAAACCCGAACCCATTATTAAATTCCAAAACCTATAACCTAAACTTAACCTTAACCTAAACCTATAACCTATAACCTATAACCTTAACTAAAACCTATAACCTAAACCAATACCAAACCTATAA
This sequence comes from Magnolia kwangsiensis, assembly GCA_037074715.1. Taxonomy (NCBI): domain Eukaryota; kingdom Viridiplantae; phylum Streptophyta; class Magnoliopsida; order Magnoliales; family Magnoliaceae; genus Magnolia; species Magnolia kwangsiensis. The sequence continues at coordinate 109,812,528 of CM073578.1, read as the reverse complement.
CTTAAACCCGAACCCATTCTCAAATCCCAAAACCTATAACCTAAACCTAAACCTAAACCTTATCCTAAACCTATTACTTATAACCTAAACCAAAACCAAAACCTATAACATAAACCCGAACTCATTCTCAAATCCATAAACCTATAACATAAACTTATAATCTAAACCAAAACCTATAACCTAAACCTAAACCAAAACCTATAACCAAAACCTAAATAAAAACCTATAACCTAAACCAAAACCTAAACCTATAACTTAAACCAGAACCCATTATCAAATCCCAAGACCTATAACCAAAACCAAAACCTATAACCTAAACCTGAACCCATTCTCAAATCCAAAAACTTATAATCTAAACCTAAACCTTAACATAAACCTATAACCTAAACCTAAATCAAAACCTATAACCTAAACCAAAACCAAAACCTATAACCTAAACCGGAACTTATTATCAAATCCCAAAACCTATAACCTAAACTGAAACCAAAACCTATAACCTAAACCCAAACCCATTCTCAAATCCCAAAACCTAAACCTATAACCTAAACTCAAATCCCTAAACCTAAACCTAAACTAGAAATTGAGCGAGGTAAACTGGAAATTGAGCTAGGCAAACTGAAAATTAAGCGGGGCAAACTGGAATTTGAGCGGGGCAAACTGAAAATTGAGCAGGGCAAACTCGAAATTGAGCAGGGCAAACTCGAAATTGAGCGGGGTAAATTAGAAATTGAGAGGGGCAGACTAGAAATTGAGAGGGGCAGACTAGAAATTGAGCGGGGCAAACTAGAGATTGAGCGGGACAAACTGGAAGTTGAGCGGGGCAAACTGGAAATTGAGCGGGGGAAACTAGAAATTGAGTGGGGCAAACTGGAAATTGAGCGGGGCAAACTAGAAATTGAGCGGGGCAAACTGAATTTTTTTTTTTTTTTTTTTGCTATGTTACTTTTGTGGGTCCCATCATGATGTATGTGTTATATCCAAACCGTCCATATATTTTATGAGCTCATATTAAGGCTTGAGACGAAAAATAAGATAGATCTAACTATCAAGTGGACCACACTGTAAAAGGCAATGAAAAATTGAACGTCTACCATTGAAACCCTTTTAGGGGTTATAGAAGTTTTGGATCATTATGAAATTTTTTTTTCCCTCTTCATCCAGGTCTTTTTGACCCTATGAATGAACTTACACGAGGAGGATTTCTCACAAACATCAAGTGGGCCCCCTAAAGGTTTCTAATGGTTGACGCTCATTCAACACTATTTCCTGTAATGTGGTACACTTGAGAATTGGATATATCTCATTTTTGGTCTCATACCATAAAATGATATGAAAAAATATATGAATTGAGCGAGACAACCTACGAATTGTGTGAGAGAAGATAGAAATCTAGTGAGACAATATATAAATTGAGCGAAAGAGCCTAGGAATTGAGCGAGACAACCTATTAATTGAGCAATGCAACGTAGAAATTCAGCGAGGCAACTTAGAATTTGAGCGAGGTTCCCTCGCTCAATTTCAACGTAGCCTAAACCTCGCTCAATTTCTAGGTTCCCTCGCTCAATTTCTAGCTTTCCTCGCTCAAATCCTAAGTTTCCTCGCTCAATTTCTAGATTCCCTCGCTGAACTCCTATATTACCTCTCTCAATTTCTATCACCTCCTTCAATTTCTAGCTTCCCTCACTCAATTCATACCTTGTCCTACTTAATTTTTAATTTACTCACTCAATTTCATATTTGCCTCACTCAATTTTTAATTTGACCATGAAGTGATTGAAATTGATCGTGAAGTGAATGAAATGTATTTTCGACCGTCGACCTGATGGAATCTTGGAAAATAACTAGGTTGGTTGGCTAAAATAGCTTCTCCTACCCCAAAATCATATGTGGTACGTCAAGTAACTAATTTTAGTTTAGAAGATATTCTTGTTAAATGAATAAAGAAAGAAATTAAAAAAAAAAGAGAAAAATTTATATATATATATATATATACAGACACACACACACACACACACACACACACACACACACACACACACACTCACACACATATTTATATAAACATGTATTAAAGAAAAATGTAGGTACAATAAAATTCTCCATGTAAAAATTAAAAATAAAACATAACAAGGTAAAAAGAAAAAAAATTTCATAGCATTGTAGTTTTCGCTACGGTTATAATCCGTAGCCATAGGCCGGTCGACCGGGTCAACCCAGTCAACCGCAACTTGCTGTCTTCTTTTTCACTTTTTTTTTTTTTTTTTCCCTTTCCCAGTTGTAATCCCCACTGATTTTTGTGGGTCCCATTATGAGGTATATGTTATATCCAAACCGTCCATCTATTCGGTGAACTCGTATTAAGGCTTGAGATGAAAAATAAGACAGATCTAGCTATCAAGTGGACCACACAGTAAAAGGTAATGGGGAATTGAATGTCTACCATTGAAACCCTTTTAGGAGTTGCAGAAGTTTTGGATCATCATGGAATTTGTTTTTCCTCTTCATCCATGCCTTTGTGACCTTATGAATAGATTGGATGGAAAATAAATGTTATGATGGGCCTTACAAAAATTTTTAACGGTGAAAATCAATTTTTCCACTGCTCTTTGTGGTGTGGTCCATTGATTTATGGATATGATTTATTTTTTTTGGGATAATGCTCCGAAATGATTTTGAAATATGGATGAACGTTATGGATATGATAAATGCATAGCTGTGGGGCCCTGTAACTTTGATCTCTCCTAGGCCGTTCGTACAACTCTCAGTTGGAGGAGCGTCGGCTCTCGTCTTCGCAGTGAAAAGGAGGGGTAGTTTCGTCCTCAACGTCGCTGTCCGCACGTGCCAGTCTAAGTCGGTAACTTAAGTTTCTATTCCGCAATAAAAACCGCTGGGTAAAAGGTTTTGTCTACAGTGGTCATTTTCTCTTTTTTTACTTTTCATGCCACTGAAATTTCATTGATTTGAGAAATTTACAAACTAACCGGAGGGCCCAAACAAAAAGGCTGCATGCCACTTGCTATACATTCCGGCTCAGTAGTCCAGACAACTTGAAAAGATGGGATGTGCGGCAAACTCTTGATACCCTTCTCTCTGAAAACTATCATTTTTTCTTATTGCCTTGTCATTTGATACAAACATCTTGGCCTGCCAATGGGTGGTTCTAGTTGATGGATATTGCCACTAGAAGTTGAGATTTGAAAATATACATTGCCATTTTAATAACTTCAAATCGAAAATATCATAACTAAATTTGACCGTGGTCCCCACCAAAAAAAAAAAAAATAAATAAAAAATAGTGACACATAGGTCAATACGCATGAGTCACGGACTCATGATAAATCTATGAATAAAGAAAATGTGTTTAATTATGCATCCTTTAAAACATAATTTTCAAACTTAAGAATCACCCAGTGAGGACTTATATATTTTTTTTTTAAAAAAAGAGATGTAATTTTCAAGGATACTCAATATATATATATATATATATATATATATATATATATATATATATATATATATATATATTTCACAGGGTGGTGCCGTTTTTTAGGGCTTGTTTGATTTTCCAATTTAGTGGCAAATGTAGTGTAAATATTGTAATGATTATTTCCTTACGTATTTACCACACTCTTCCCTGTATTTGATTTTATTGCTTACTTTTGGAATGCAAAAATAAAAAAGGTTGCAAAATAATTGTGAGTCCCACCATGATGCATTGCACTTATTCACACTGTTCATCTATTATGCCAGTTAAATTTATGGCATAAGCTAAAAAATGAGGCATAGCCAAAGCTCTAGTAGACCACGCCACAGAAAAAAGTGAATCAATCACTAACAGTTAAAAACTTCAAAGGGTCACTGTTTCTTTTGGTGTGGGCCAATTGAGTGTTGAATCTACATAATTTTTTGGCTCATGTCTCAAAATGTTGTGGTAAAATGAATGGACAGAACAAATATGTCATATACATCACCATTGGGTCTAAAAATTTTAACTAATACTTTTGAACGGGTTTCAAAGGCAGGAAACGGGTGAAAGTGTCATAATTACCCCATATAGGGTGTAATACATTAGTACGTTAGGTTAACCTGGCCAATCTTGGGTAAACCAGCACGTCAAGAAATGATATTATTGTAATTGTAATTATTATTATGCCATCATCATCATTACATAAAAATATAATTTCTTAGCTTTTTCATTTAGGATCCTCCATTTTAGAATATTTTTGGGCGGCTAGATCTAGCAGACCTGGAGATTTCTGGACATTCATCGTGGTAGTCAAGGTTGTCATCCTCATCTTATGCTTCTACTTTGATATTTGGTTGTGCGCCATCCAAAAGGTGAGATCCATCAGATCTGGAGGTTTTTTTGGCGTCCACCCACCAGCATCACATCAGTCTCTTCTTTTGAAACTTACCAAAGTTGCCCTTGAAGTCAATGAACTTGTGACGCAGTGATCGGAAACGGATTGGCTAGTCCCCCTGCCATCAGCCAATGGCTGGTAGTCGGTGCTCTGTGGGTCCCATCATGATGTATGTGTTTCATCAATGCCGTCCATATATTTTTTTAGATCATTTTATGGTGTTACATAAAAAATGAGGTTTATCCCAATCTCAAGTTGACCACATTATAGGAAACAGTTTTGAATGAATGTCAACCATTAAAAAAATTTTGGGGCCCATAAAAGTATCGGATCAAGCTGATCTTTGTTTTTTCCCTTCATCTGGGTCTTTATGACCTAATCAACAGATTAGATTTCAAATAAACAATACAGTGGCCTTAGTAGGATTGAAATGATGGATATCCAATCACTATTGTTTTCCTGTGGTGTAGTCCAGTTGAGATTTATATCCCTCTAATTTTTTGGGTAAATCCCTGAAATAATATTTAAAAATGGATGAACGGAATGAATGAAATACATACATCATGGTGGGGCCCACAAATCACCGACCATCAGCCACGGGGCTCGTGTCAGGGGGAATAGCCAATCCGTTCCCACAGTGATCGGGCTGATTTTTTTGGCGGGGTTGACCCTAACAAGTTTTGACTTGATCTGCCTGGTTTGAAACCATGCCTTATCAAATGCAGTGAAAAGATCAGGTGGTATTTATGAATGAATGCATGTGTGTATGCACACGTGTGGGTGTGTGGGCTTTCATAACATCCACCCTTATGGTGTAAGAATCATGCAGATTAGATGATTCAAAGATTCTTTGAATGAGGCCAATTTTTTACAATTGTCTATTGCTTACTAGCCATAGATCTCATGGTTAGAATAATCAAGCCGAAGTGCTACTGCGAATCATAAGCAATAACGAGTCGGATCTATCTATTATATGTTTCGAAATAATGAGTGGACGTATTTTGTATCTTTGTTCAGTTTTGACTGTCCATTTTTCTTGCTATTTGATTGAAAATGAATGAACGGTTCAGATCAATGATGGGTCACCCTGTGTGTCATTTAAAATGTTGGGGTTCATTGCTAATGCCCCAACACATGCAACTAGTTGGCGATCTCACCCTTCCAACAACATTGTCCTATTATGAAAATGAGATGCACCAAAAATCAAGTTGATCCAATTATCAATTTGGCACACCATATAAAAACTCCACATTCATGTGGGGCATCGCAATTTCATGTTTGGACTGACCTGACTTTTGGTATATTCCCATTTTCATGGTGGGATAAACTCTGGGAGATGTAATACAAACACCATGGTGGCCCCACACGCCAACTAGTTGTGTGTGAGCATTTCTCATACATACATGTAAGTGCATGCTTGTGTTTTCAACAAAAGTTTTCAAACCCATTTTTCTCCAAAAATCCTGGAAGAAAATACCTATCATATATAGAGAATGACAAGTGTGATTCAATAGTCATTTGAAATAATTCATAGTAGCAAACAGTATCTTTGAATTTCCTTGGGTTTATTTTTGCTTCATAAAATCTTTTTAAAATGTTTTTTAGAATCTGTAAAGTTATATTTTTCAGAATTAAAATTAAAAAATATGAATAAATAAATGTTGGTTTCAAAAAATGATTTATGTAAATACTGTGAGATTTTTCTCTAAGTAATTTCCAAAACAGTTCATCTCATATCATTTTCTCAAAAAGAACATAATGTAGATTGAACATGAAAGTTATGTTTATGGAATTCAACACCATTTTGGTGCCTGTTTAAATGAGAGAAATCATCCAATTCATAGGTTTTCAGTTTTGCACAGTTGAGATGACATGGTTGAGGGATTGAAGATCCTTTGTTCTTTGGCCCCGACTTTAGTTGGCTAATGCACCAAAATTCCACAGATTGATGTATCCCGGCAATGGAATGTTAAGCCTAGTTTAGTTGAGTGTGAATATATCATTGCTGTCTTTTAACCATCCATTTGCTGGACCAGCGTTAGAGAGTCAAATTTTAATGTATGGGATATCTCTAGTTCCCCAATGGATAGTGGGTCCGACAGTATCAACGACTTGGATCACAGAACTAAGAGGCTGCACCCTCTGGAAACTGGCAGGCTGGAAATTGTACAATACATCTAAGAATACTGCAAATGGTCTAGAGTAGCGAAATTGTCATGTTTCATTCTTATTATCGTCCCCACCTCATCCCACCAACGTCATAAAATCTCAAAAGTTTGAATGCCATGCCAAGCCATGCGAGAGGCACACGGGGCACACGAGGCCACACAAGCCACGACCCAATTTCCACCACGTGATAAGATCACGACCCAATTTCCACCACGTGATAAGATTCACCCCACTTCCAACCGGACGCTGACCCGCCACCACTAGTGGTCGGTGCTATGTGGACCCCACCATGATGTATGCGTTTTATCCACACAGTTCATCCATTTTGAAAGATAATTTTAGGGCTTGATCCCAAAAATCAGTTGGATCTAAATCTCACGGGGACCACACCATGGGAAAACAGTAATGATTGAATGTCCACCATTAAAAGCCTCCTAGGGTCCACTGTAATAGTTCCTTGATATCTAATCCGTTGTTGATTAGGTCATACAGACTTGGATGAATGGAATATATATATATATATATATATATATATATATATATATATATATATATATATATATATATATATATCATCTTCATCCAAAACTTTTGTGACCCCCAAGAAGCTTTTACCGGTGGACGTTCAATCAACACTGTACGGTCCACCTGAGCATTGGATCAACCTCATTTTTCGGTTCATACCATTAAATGATCTGGAAGAATGGCTGGACGACATGGATGAAACACATAGATCATGGTGGGGCCCACAGAGCACCAACCACTAGCCATTGGCTGATGGCAGGGGGAGTAGCGAATCCCTTTCCCTTCCAACCATGCAATAGCCCTTGCATGTTGCTGATTGAAGCGTACGTTATCCTGGTGATTTTCCACCCTTTCTTATAAAGTTTGTAATACTTTTATTAGGTGGGCCACATGATCAATGGTTTGGATAGTTTAGCCGTTGGATATTTAGATTGAGTACACCATGTTCCTACAACAACTGTGATTGGGGGGGGGGGGGGGGGGGGCGGGGGGGGTGGGGGGGGGGGCAATCTGCGGTGGCATGGATTCCGGCCACAGGTGAGGTGCTGGTGGTGGCAGATGGGAGGGGTTGGGATTCCATCCCTTCTGTTTCGAACCTACGCCCATTTGACATCCACCTGTGAGCTTTCTACTGGCCTTGTGCCCATTCAAAGCTGTTTTTTGGGCTTGACCATTGGGCATTGGGCATGGCTATTGGCTTTGGGCTTGGTGAACCCATTTTATGCCTATTAGAGCTATTGTATCTAAATATTCCTTTTGGTCTGAGCCTTAATATAATTGGGTTGTTGTGTTTTTTGGGCTTGTATGATGAGCATGGCCCAATCCAGTCAGCACCTTGTCTTTTTCAATTTTAAGCTTAGCCATTGAAATTTGGGTTGGCATTGTATGCCTGTGTCCGAAATTGGGTTTGGATTAAATATTTGGTCTTTGACAAACCTTATGTTTTGGCCTACTTGGATTTCTCATTGAGATGCCCAGATTTTAGGTATTTTCCTTTATGTCTATTGCCAGATATGAATATGGGTCCACATATCCTATCCTTAATCATGTACATGTATTGAGTGAGGGTAATGTTATTTATTTGTTTTGAGCTTTATGGCCTTTGGGATGTGGAGCCTACTTCTATCTTAACTAGGGTCAAGCATTGAATTGGTAGATTAGAGTGTAGGACCTCAAAATAGTACATTTAATCGGTCTCATTAACCAATTTTGGCCCCGTTTAGAAAATTTGAACCAATAACTTTGTTCTTTTTATTGAGAACTCTTAATTCAGTAGTCATTCACCCCGATCTGTTTTAGATGCTAAAAATATTGGGTGGAAAATATTGATCACTTATTAAGTGGGTCATATTTGGTGATCCATTGGTTTGATTTGAGTAAAATTTGATCTAAATAATGAAATTGAATGATCTTTAGTATGGACTGATCAAATTCTCCATAATCTTTCCAAACTAATCATAACCATTTATAAAGTGTTTTGGGTGAATCTGAATCATTTCAGATAAGATTGGGTTGAAATTTATTCTTTAATCTAATTAACATATCGTGAAGACATGTAGACAGCTCAAATCAACCTAAGGATGGCCCAACTATGAAAATTTGATCAATCCAATAATCGTATGTTGCTCTATACAATTATAATTAAGTATAATTAAGTAAACTGGGGCCATCATTTTGTACAAGTGAATTGGGCTAAATAAATATACAGTTGATAAGTTCTAGTTGATAGACGGTCCTTGTAATTCAATCTACATGTTATTGAGTTATGATTTTTTTCAAAATATGGCCATTACCTATCTTACATAACTGATTTTAGTTGTTGACCTTTAAACTGTTGATCCAACTGTCAATTAAGAATATATATTCCAAGCCTTTAATGGGGTCAAATTAGAACACTTTAATATGATTCGTTAAGGGCAGGATTATGTAGGCAATATTGAATTTAAATTTGTAGGATTTGAACTTGTTGCATTTGCGACCATAGTGGCCTCAATTGGTAAATTTTTTATAAAATTTGACTCGTGATTATGGGATTTGAACTCGTTACATTTGGGTTCAATGCGAACGGTGGCAAAAGCATGTACGATCATTGTTTAGTAAGACTAAGTAGTTTTGAGTAAGTGCTGATGGTGGTATAAGGTTGAGAGACTCATTTCACTCATACGTGTTGAGTGTCTTAGATTTACATGATTGACATAAACTAACTTAATGTGTAAGCGAGTCACTCGCAGTTATACTTCATCATACAAGAGGAATTATGGTGATATGTAAGAATTTCATCAGGATTGTTTGGTTGGGTCTATCATCATCCTTGCTAATTCAATTGAAGGCTCCAATTAATTGAATGATAGTGTAATGCCCGATGTTCAGTTTGTATTTATGTATTACCTAAATGAGATATATTTATTAATTAGTGTGTTTGTGTTTATTTTTCGCATATAATTATGAACTATTCCAACATTCCAACTCAATACAATTTAATACTATTTTTAATAGGAATTAATGATTCCAAAGGGAAAGAGTCCAACGAGATTGTTTTGGATTGTAGGGATCTAAACCTTGCCTTAGAAGATGGTGAATCTCCTAAACTATCTGATACTAGTTTGTAGTTAAAAATAATATATTACAAGAATTGTCTCAAGTCTAATTAAATGTCTCTTAGGATTAGGAAGCATTAGATCTCTAAGACAATGACTTGAATGCCAAGAAATTTATAATCGGAATAAAAAACTTATTTCAGAAATCGAATTCAACATATATAAGTTCACTTATGCACAAATCGACAAATAGATCTTATAACTTCTATGAAAATATTTGAGGTATATTTTAGAGTTGCATGATATAGTTTCAAAAAGTATATATGGGTTTAACATTCAGGCATGATACCCTTCATTGTCTTATTTTAGAAATTGAATACAACATATATAAGTTCACTTGTGCATAAATCGACAAATAGATCTTATAACTACTATGAAAATATTTGAGGTATATCTTAAAGTTGTCCAATATAGTTTCAAAATGTATGTATGGGTTTAAACATAAAAGATGAACTCTTAGTCTTCTTGATTTTGAATTATTTCCTTCATAAGTTTGGTCCAATTTATATAAATTATAACACTAAAAAACAAGAAGTATTGAATAAGTTGATTAATTAGTGTATTCAAGGGGAAGAGATGTTTAATATGAATATATTAAAATATAATATACATATTATAACCTTTAGGCAAGGACAAAATGAGAATGAGAAAATGAAATCAAATACTAAAAAATAGTATTCAATTTTTATAGTTGACGACTATCTTCAACTTGAAGATCAGTAAAGAAAAGTGAGTTGCGAAAGATGTGTGATTCTTTTGAAGAATGAATGCATTAAGTTTTAAAAAAGACTCGTAAAAAAGGGTAAAATCTTATTTTAACCTATTTTAAATCTAATATCGCCAAGTGTTAATAGACTTTTGATGAATAAGTTAATACGACAAGTCTATTCAAATGTGTAAATTTAAGTAGGATATGCTACATATTTAGAGATCAATTGAAGTTGATAAAAACAGGCTATGTAGTTAATGGAATTAAAACAGATAAGGTGGCAATTGAAGTCTGTAGGCTTAGGTTAGGATTTAGTGAAATTTTTTAATATAGTAGACACTGTTTATGTACATCTCATTAAGCGTGAGTTAGTTTCTATATATATATATAATATGCTTATGTGTTTAAATTTAGAAATAGTAAACTTGATAGTTACTATGATTTGAATATGATTGAGACTGATATTTTTGTTAATAAATTTTATTAATAGGACTTGAATGCCTCATAATCTTTAACATTGGTTCTTAGTATAAAAATGTGAGTGACAATAGCAAAGTTAGAAAATAAAATTTTCATCATGTTATAAGCACGTACTATTAGTTTCTATCTCTTATAAGGGAATAGAAATGATTGTGCAAGAATGAATATGTCAGTTTTTGAATTTGATGGATTAAGGTATGTATTGACAACATTAAGTACAAACATTAGAAGAGTGCTACTAGAAGTATAATATTCTTAAATGTGATGTATACATACATCTATGGACTGTTCCCTACTACATCTGGAATTGATGTAAGTCTTTTATTACCTTTAAATGACCATCATTATAGGTACGCATATCTTATATACGAAGAATAAGTTACCTTCGACACCTTTATGCACTTATAAGACTACGATACGTTACATAATATACCAGACATATCGTTAATTGAGTTTCAAGTAAGATTGTATTAAAAATCTAGTTTACGACACTTTAATGGACGAAGTTATTCTATAAAAGCAGAGCTTTTAATCCATAAGAAAGAAAATTTTATCTCAAGAGAGTTAATTATTAGACACTGAGAAAAGTTTAAAAGGATTAAGATTGTATTAGGATTGTGGATACTGAGAATTTTAGGTTCATTAAGGATACTGAAAATAGTAGGAATGTCAATTCTCCTTATAAATGCTACCAATAATAAATTAAAATTCACGATGGATAACAAAATTTGAAATATTATTAAATGCCTATAAAAATTAAACAGATTGGTAGTAAATGAGTATTGTAAGCTAAACAGTACTTGATGGGTAATATTGACATATATATATTTAGAATCTTTATTGAAGAGTTTAATAAATATGTCATTGGTCTTAGGTAAACCTTCTCTTTAATATCAAAGTAACTGTTGTGCATTTAACAAATGGACAATGAACTTCACTTACATGTATCAAAGATCTATTTACAGACCTTATTATTTGCCTTAATAGTAAAAAGTTAATTTTTGACTACATTTTCATATTGAAATTATATAATGAACAAAGTGAAGTATTATGGCTTCACTTATTATGATAGTAGAATATGTATATTTTCTTGAACCCACGTATAAAGTGATATGGCTTTAAGATTTATTTAGTATAGAATTGTCAAATATTTGTAGAATTTATCAGCGTGAAGTAAATGATGGCAAATCTAGTTCTTAAAAGTCATTTTGCCACGTTTTCTATGAAAGTTGTCTACCAAAAAAAGTACTGAGTAGTGACGCTTTAGTTTAATCCAATTAATGTATAAACACTTAGAGATCTCATTTCTTTTGACAATTCTACTACATAATTTATTTATTTTTTCACTTCTCCTGTAACGTACACATTTATTTTTTGAGTAAACAAATTTTAGTTTATGTCTCATTGAAAATATGTAAAGTTCTTAACAAATATAATATGACCACTTGAAGATAGACAAATATGCATTAGAAATATAATCTTCATACCGCACTTCATGTCCATGATATATACCTTTAAGGTTGCTGGTATTCGTGATTGTGATACATGTTATTTCATAAATATTAAATGTTGTGATGACCACTATTATGCAATATTAATGTTCATAATAGATCAAATATAAGAAACATTGCTCATGTAATTCAAATGTAATATTTTTTAAAATCCAGCAAGTACCTATTAGAAAGTTTCGAATTAATATATTTTGTAAATTATTTTTACAGAAAAAATATTTTTTATTTCAGTATTTATCATTGTGAGCCAAGTAGGAGAATGAAAAATGTCTATTAGGTGTACCCCCATATAATTAATATTTTAGATAATCTAATTGTTGGATATTTAAATTAAGCGTACTAGTGATAGTTGTGATCACTTATGTAATGGAGTGGTGTACTTGAATTATGTTATGTATTTATAATACTTCAACTGGATGTAAACTCTATCTAGTGTGGAGACTTATAAGGGGGGATTAGTTATGATGGGTTGAACTATTCTAAGCCCTTGAATATATATATATATATATATATATATATATATATATATATATATATATATATATATATATATATATATATATATATATATATATATAGGGAAAAGGTACTATGCGCTCGACATCACGATAAGCTCCCATGAGGTCGAGCTGTGTGGGGCCCACCGTGATATGTGTCGAACATTAACACCGTGCATTTGATGGGTACCCTTTAAATTATGAGATATCCCAAAAATCAGCCATATATGCAACTCAGGTGGGCCATACCACCTAAAATCATCTGAAGACACCGTTAAAACATATAAAAGCACTTGGTGGGGCCCACCTGAGTTTTGAATGCTGCTGAAACTTGATATGACCCCTCATCCTAGTGGGACACACATAATGGACGGGCTGAATTTGCAAACCATAGCTCGGTGGACCATTAAAATGATTATGAATGTTTTAATGGTGCACGACCCCTCTCCACTTCTGTATGTGGTGTGGTCCACATAAGTCTCGAATTGACTTAATTTTTGAGACCTAGGCCCATGATGGAATGGTGCATCTGACTGATGGGGTAGATGTTCGAAACGCATCATGGTGGGGCCCACACAACTCGACCTCATGGGACGGACTCGTGAGGTCGAGCGCATAGTACCTTTTCCCATATATATATATATATATATATATATATATATATATATATATATATATATATATATATATATATATACACACACATGTCTTGGTCCACACATCGACATGTACAGAAAACTCAAGTCCCATTTAGAAGAGTTTTCAAAAGGGTATAAGGTGAGGAAGGCCTAGTTCATTTATGTACATCCAAACAATCTATTGTTATTTATATATGAGCTTAAGATTTAAAATATAGTTTTATGATCTCATTAATTAATGCATAGACGATCCATTATTCCATAATATAATCTTACAACGTCCACTACTATTTGAGTACATGCATTTTTTATGTCTATAGTTGCTTTTATCTAATGTAAACTCATATTTTTATTATTTATTTTTAAGCTTCTAACTAGGTTGTGAAATTTCTGATATAAGACTAGCTAATTTTGAATGGATGTAATTACTTCACATCATAAAGGGAGATCCGTTCCTTTGCTCTCAAATGACAGAAAGATATAAGAGACATTGAGAGTGCTGTCTTTTGTTTGAATTCCCAGCATGTTATTTTTTCCTTCTTTTGATTTTTTGTATGAGCGAAGATTACTCTTCTTATGTAGAGAAATTATTGAACTCGATCGCAAAATAAAAAGATAAGATTACCCTTTAATTATAGACACTAAAATTGACAATATGGTAATGTATCTCCTACCTGAGAATTGTATGAAATAAAATCTTACATAATTGATAGGTGCTCTCCTACTTTACAATTGTGTGAACTAAAATCTTATATGGCGATGAGTCATCTCCTACCTTACAATTTATGATCTCAATAATTAATGCATAGATAATCCATTATTCCATAATATAATCTTACAATACCCACCATTATTCAAGTATATACAATTTTTATGTATGTAGTTGCTTTTATTTAATATAAAACCCTTATCCTTCTTTGTTTTCATGTTTTTATCCAAGTTAGAAGGTTTATTATACAAGACTAGAGCTAATTTTGGATGGATGCAATGGCTTCACATCGGAGATAGGGGTTTGTTTTCTTCCTCTCAAATGACAAAAAAATATCAAGGACATTGAGAGGATTGTCTTTTGTTTAGATTCTTAGCATGTTGTTTCCCATTCTTTTGGTATTTTGTATGAAAGAAGAATTACTTTTCTTTTGTGAAGAAATTATGAAACTTACAGATAATATTACCTTTTGATAATAGATTTTAACAATGATGATATGGTAATGGGTTCTCTCTTACCTTACAATTGTGTGAACTAAAATATGAACTATCGAAATAGTGGGACACATTGTTGTTGGAAATTTGTTTGGAATTTATACTAAAAAAAAAAATTATGTTATCATCATGTTATTACCACAATCAAATCAAATAAGGGAATCGCTAGTCAAATGTAGATGTATTAAAGAGAGAAATTTCCTTAGTCAAAAGAAATTATGTTATCATTATGTTGATACCACATTCAAATCAAATAAGGGAATGGCTAGTCAAATGTAAATGTATTAAAGAGAGAGAAATGTCCTTTGATAGTTGTCATTTTTTTTTTCCCATGTAATTACGATAAAAATATCTAATCAAATAACTATAATAGTTTGTTTTAAACATAATATAAAGTTGAAGTAATGTAAAAATGCCATCATTACAATTTTTCGATGGATAAATCAAAACAATGGAAAAAAATATCATTACATTTAAATAAAGTTGATGTAAGGAGACACCTAAAGTAATTTGTAATAATTGCTTATTGAAGAGAACAAACCTTATGCTATCTAATTTTGCCTTGAATTTTTTAAACTCTCCAAGCGTGCTTCTAAGAGTCAAATGACAAAAATGCCCTTATTTATTTTGTCTTTATAGTAATTAGATTTTAGTATCATGGGGCCCATGCGAAATGTGCATGATCATCTAACCCGTCCAACAGATGCACCCCATCATGATAGATCAGGCTACCAAAATTTTGGGTCATTCTACTTAAATAAATTTAGAGATTTTTGAGTGGCATGAATGCATTTTTTCTATGGTGTGGCCCACCTCATATTAGATTGGGTTGATTTTTTATTCGTCTGATCATCGTCATGGGTTGTACATTTGGAAGGGTTGACCATGTGGGACCCCCTAATGCTCTACTTTGCACTTCGTAGAAAAATAAAAATAGACAGGATATTTTGGTCATTTTACATATTGAAGAGCAGTCAATGCATTGTATGGTAAAAAATATAAATTATTAAAGATTTTGCAATAAAAACATTTGTTTGTTAGATTCACTTTTCTTTCTTTTTCTTTTTGGGTCCATTAGACATATGCCAATTCAATTAGGACCACGCTTTTATTGTGTTTTTTGGTTTGTGATATACTCCCTACCCTATTTTTTAAAATTAAATCTGAACCATCCAAATAGTAGGGCCCACTGTTGATGGATATTTGTTTGTTGGATTTAGACCATTTACTTCTTTTTTCTTCTTTCGTCATCCATTAGATGAACACCAGTTGGCCGGTTAGGATCATGCTTTTTTTTTTTTTTTGAGTTGTAATCCATTTACAGTGGGTTGCGCTATTTGGGTAGTTGGGATTTGAGTATAAGTATCATGTGCAGTGACCCCCAACAATTCTGCTAGGAATGATGTGCACCGCCTCATCATTTCCATCTTAATAAAGTTGAAAAAACAAGTAGGAGTATCCTTGTGTTATTACCCTTGCATCTATAAAAACAAAAGATAAAAGATAAAACTATCGAATTTGTGTATGACAGGGTGGTCAAATGACCAAAATACCCTTATATATTTTTATTTTGTAAGCATCATGAGATACAATAACCCTTTGGACAAGTGCACCTAACCATGGTGATTAGACATAAAAACCCAGGTTGACCACCATAAAAACAATTTATACCTCATGATTAGGTTGGACTGATTTCCTTTCTCTTATCATAGTTGCACCTATCCCATGGGTTAGATTTGTATGCACTGTATGTGAGCCCACAATGCCCAACTCCAATGGTATTTTAGAAAGAAAATACACAAGGGCATCTTAAACATTTTATTCTCCAAGAAGCACATTTTAGGATGTTAAAAATAATAATAATAATAAATAAATAAAAAATCTACTACAAAATTCCTGTGGAAATTATATTTTACCAAATAATGCTTCTACAGTTGAAAATTACAAGGTTGTGCTTTTTTTGACGGATAGAATTACTAAAATGCCCTTATTTATTTTCTTCTTTAATAAGTAGCGAAACTTGAGAAGTGGGGCCATGTAGTATGTGAATAACATCCAACCCATGAAACGTATGCGCCACACTATGGTAATAACATGACCAAAATCTTAGGCCAATCATATTATAAGATGGGCTGCACTTAAATTGAAATATTTTGAATGGTATATGTTGATACAAAAATCTGGTTCACCCTTACCGAGCTCCGAACACTCGATCCGAGCTCTGTTAGCCTGCATAAGAGAAGGACAAAGGAGACCCTGGCTAGACCAGGAGACCCTCCAATGCCAAAGTCAGGCTAGGAATCTGGGTCTAAGTAGTGTAGCTGGGTGTAGGGTGTGAGATCTTGCGTACCTGTTCATGTGCATTCGATGGTTATTTATAACTTGCGACCGGAGTGGACGTGCCTGTATTTCTTGGCACAATCTTAGCCACTAGCCACGATTGACGAACGTGCAAATATTGGCAGTTGTGTAGTTATTCCCAGATCGTGTGTTACTGGGACGTTATGCTGGTCATGTCTCCATTTAGACTGACTTAGCGATTCTCATGCCCATACTCTTTCCATTAAACTCGACGGACGATGCCGATGCCGTGCCTCGAAACTAAGTTCGAGTTGACTTCAAGCGAACAAAATGAGGTCGAGCTGAGTATAATCCCACCAGGTCTCACTACTCAGAGGTTTCTCCCAAATAGGACATGCTCCAGATTTTCTCATAACAGAAGCCCCCTACTCTCTGAGTGCGAACTCAGACCCAGAGAGTAAATACATGGGAAACGATCCACGACCCCTTACGCTGTGAAGAGTCGGTTCGTTTAAAGTATACAGTCGCAATTATGGTTCCCTGCTATCAGGATGGCATGTTGTCGCGACTCTTCAACTATGGGCTCGTAGCTGGTGAACACGTGACGACGGTTATAGATTCGAATAGTCAGAGTAACTGTGGAGCTACCACGTGGATTTTAAAGGACAGAATGACATCGTTATGACTACTCAATGTCAGTAGTGCATGGTTCAACATTCCTTGGCTAATGGCCCATCGCCACGTGTCTCATGGGCTCAGCTTGAGACGGTTCGGCTTCAGAGGTGACAGTTGGTCATGATTGTATATGACAACCTTGGGCTATATAAACCACTATATCCCTCCCTAGAGCAACTTTGTTTTCAATTTTTTACAAAGGTGCTTGCTGCAGAAGTTTCCTGGAGCAGGCGATTTGTGGTGAGTCTTTCCTCCTCCTAGCCTCCTTTTAGTTTTTCCTTTCACTTTCAATCTGCAATGTCGAATGGATCAGGTGAGATTCGAGAAGGATACGCGTATGAAGGCGACTTCGGGCGAGAGAGCTCGAACTCCAGGCTCGAGGCCTCGGAGGGTCCCTTGGAAGCGATACCTTTCCATACCTAGCCCAAAAATGGCAAAGGTCCCAAGGCCAGTGCTCGTCCTAAGGGCATAAAAAGAATACCCCGAGACTCGATGGGGAGGGCTATCGCCGAGCCTTTAGGTGGCTGAGCTGTGGAGCTCGTCCCTTGGGGCTCAGTGCTCATCAAGTTCCAAATGGCTTGGGTCCGCGAGGAATTCTAGATCCCCGACTTTGTCCACATATGAGCCCCTGCCCCCCATGATGCCCCTGGGGACCCAGCTGAGGGTGATGTCGCCTTCTTCATCTGCACTGCAATGTGGGCTTCAACTTCCGTTGCACCCCTTCTTACGCACCTTGACATCACGCCTAAAGTTAGCCTTGGGCTAACTCATCCCCAACAACTGGAGAATCTTGATGATGTCGTACATGATATGGCACTAAGCCAAGAACAAGGAGCTCACGCCCAACGAGTTCCTGTTGCTCTACCAGGCCAAACATGACCGTACCGAGCTGTGCTGGGATTACTTTGCTGCCCGGGCCAATTAGGATTCAGGCCTCATTCTTAGACTTCCTTCTTCTAACAAAGATTGGAAGAACAAGTGATTTTGGGCTTCAGGTGAATGGGAAGCACCCGTGGTTGAGCTCAGAAATCTGCGGGTTCGAGTGCCCACCAGATTCTCTACCTCTGGTCAGGTCCTGAGAGATGCTTGTTTCCTCCATGATTTTTTGACCTGAGCCATTTTGATCGATCCTTATTCTTTATGCAGAATACCCAAAGGGAGCCCCCCCAGCTCTCCTCTCTTCTCAAATCTCAGGTTGTCAAAGCAAGGCTGCTCACAGAAGAGTAATGTGTCTGGCACTACCTAATCACCCAATATAATCTTCACCAGTTCGGGCTCTACAAACTCAAGCCCCTCCCTTCTTCTCGAAGTCGGTATCACTTCATTATATTGAAGTTTTATAGACTCGGAGGTTTTCTTATCTTCTACTGCCTGTGCAGGTATGGCCGAAGCTTTCGGATCTAGAAAGAAGAAACCCTCACCCCTTAAGGAGATGCTTCTTACTGAACCCTAAGTGAAGATCACTGTTTGGAAGAGGAAGGAGACTCCTCAGGTCGAGGTTTCTGTAGTTGCGGCTCCTAACACCGTCATGGAGGTCGAAACTGCAGTTGCATATGGGGAAGAAGTCACTCTTGCCCTAGCCATCTGACCCGATATTGCCTCCCCTCAAGCCCCAAGGTGCCCCCAACAACTTCCAAACATCATCCTATTGTGATTCCTTCTTCTTCCGAGCACGAGGGGGTCGGCCGAGCTATCGAAGGGATGCTGTCGCCCCCGGGGACAGAGGTGCTGTGATGGTCGAGGCTCAGGTCTCGGCCGCCAGTGGCGTTAGAGAAGCGACAGTGTCTGCTCCTCCCCCTGAGGCTGGAAGACTTCCTCCGTTCTATCACATGTCTGGCTAAGTCAATTGGGTGGCAAAGCATGCCCCTAAAGAGGAGATCGCTGAGCTCCTCACCCACCGACACAAGTCTTTCATCAATGACATCGCCTCTGTCTGCTATGAGGTAACTCTCATATGAGATTTTCCTCTTATTTGATTTTGAATTGTCCCTAACTTATGCTCTCGATTCAGTCATTGCCCATGTTCCTGTCGACTCAGGAGAGGCTGAGGGAAGTGACTAGGAAAGACATGGAGATAGAGACTCTCCGAGGCGAGGTCGGAGTGCTTCGAGAAGAGTGAGAGGAGCTTCGTGGCTTACTGGCCGAGGAGAAGGTGAGGAGCTGCTATACCAAGGGGACATCAATGAGCTCCAAGCCTGTTGTGATGTTACCGAGTCTGAGTTCATGAAGATCAAGGTTCATCTAGGCTCGATAGAGGAGGATAACGCTCGGCTAGTGGCCGAGTTAAAGCAAGCTAAAATTGATGTTGCTACAGAGTTAGAGCTTGAGGTCGGGATAGCTAAGGCGGCTGAGCGCGCTGAGTTTGAGGCCTAGGTTGCCTCAATGATCACTATTGCCTTTGAAGACTACAAGTCTTCAGCGGAAAGAACCGTTGAGGCCGACAAGTTCTACTACTATGACTACAACGCTTGTATAGATGACGTCCGAGAGTTGTATTCGGACCTTAGCCGTGATGCCCTCGCCGTTGATGACACCAGGGAGGAACCGGTCAAAGGCAGTCTTTCCAGTCGGGTTCTCGACTCCGAGGTTCCTCTTGCCTCCCAGCCCCTTGGTACTGATCTTCCTCCCGCTAAGTAGCTCTTAACCCTCTTTTTTATGGTCGATTTCAAAGGATATTGTGATGCCTTGGCATCATTTTGGATACTTTTAGATGATGATATATGGATGATGATGTTTTTTTTTCTTTTTTAAATGTTGGTGGTTGAATGGTGATTAATGATTGTTGATCTGTCGAATATTAATTTATCGAATGACGAGCTGACCTCTTCTATAAGAGTCTGCTCGTCGAAGGATTCCGTCTTTGCACATGAGAGACAGTCCCTCGTAGCGTATTCGGAAAATGAGTCGACCAGTCCGGTCAAACAGATGACCCTTCCGCAGGACTTTATTCCTCATGGGGTCCCCTGTAGATTGCGTACAACTAGACAGTTTTCTGTAGAAAGACGTGACTTTTATTGAAAAAGTATACTAATGACAAGGTGAGCTGACCCTTACATTGTTCGCTTTAGGAGTAGTAAACTTTCAAATGCTCAGCATTTCATGGGTGCGGCAGGGGGCACCCTTTCAAGCTCTCGAGTTAGTAAGAACCAGGTTGAGCCGAACTGATAACTCAGTAGGGGCCTTCCCAATTAAGTCCCAAAGACCCTACCCCAAGTTCTGACGTGTTTTGGAACACGTGACACAAGACTAAGTCACCTGGTCAAAAATGCCTTGTTTTGGTCTTGGAGTTGTATAAATGGGTGACCTGCTGATGTCGAGCTACTATTTGTATTCCGGTGGTATCCCTCAATTCTTCGACTAGGTCAAGGCTTATCGCCATTTGGTTGACATTTTCCTTACAGTGATATGACTGTACTCGGGTAGTGGGGAGTCCTATCTCGATTGGAATGACTGCTTCGGCACCATAGGAAAGAGAGAACAGTGTTTCCTCTGTCGCTGTCTGAGCTATGGTCCTGTATGCCCATAACATGAGTGGGAGCTCATCGGCCCATACACCTTTCGCCTTTTCCAACTTTATTTTAAGTTGACTTTTTATCATTTTATTCATTGCTTCCACCTGGCCATTTGATTGGGATGCCGAGGTGAGGAGTAGGCATTCTTGATGACAAGCCCTTGACACATGATCCTAAACCTATCATTGTCGAATTGTTTCCCGTTGTCTGAAACAATGGTATGCGGGATACCAAATCGGCATACAATATTCTTCCAAACAAAATCGGTTACTTTCTGCTTGGTGATCTTGGCAACAGGCTGAGCTTTGGTCCACTTGGTAAAATAATCTACTGCCACGATGCATATTGGGTCTAAACCTTGCCCTAGGGTAGGGGGCCGATGATATTGATTCCCCACTGAGCAAAGGGCCAGGGTCCACTCATGGGGGTTAAGTCTTTCGCCAGCTGCCTGGGAACGGCCGTGAATCTTTGGCACTTGTCACACTTCTGGGTTAAATCTCTGAAGTCAGCCTGAATTATCGGCCAAAGGTATCCTTGAGGAATGATCTTTTGTCCCAAAGCTCTGGCACCAGAATGGTTTTCGCATATTCCTTTGTGAATCTCTTTGATTACATACTCAGTCTCGTCCGGTCGTAGAACCTTAGATACGGTCAGGAAAATCCCTTCTTGTATAAGATATCATTGATGATAACGTATCATGCCGATCTAATCCTCAGGGGTTGGGCCTCAAACCTGTCCTCAGGAACCTTCCTGTCCTTAAGGAACTCAACTATCGAGTCTATCCAACTCAGAATTACTTGCACGGGTTGGATGACTTCGTGACTGTCGATGCTTGGCCTACTCAAGAACTCCACCGGGACGAACCTCAGAATTCTCCCCTCAGTCGCCGAAGTGAGTTTGGCAAGTGCACTGCCCACGAATTCTCAGCTCTCGGTATTTGGCTGATGCAACACTCCTAGAATTTCCTCAATAGCCTCCGAGCCTCATTCAGGTAGGCTACCATTCTAGCTTCTTTTGCCTCATACTCCGATGATATCTGATTTACGATGAGCTATGAGTTGCACTGAACGTTCAGAACTCAGACTCCCAGGGTGGTTGCCAGTCTGAGTCCAGCAAGCAAAGCTTCATATTCTTCTTCATTGTTCGAGGCTCAAAATCCGAGCCTTATCGCGTACTGAACCGTCGTTGCATCGAGAGCGACTAGAACGATCCCCCCCCTTGCGTGGAGTTTGATGAACCATCCATAAACAACACCCACTTGTCTTCTGCCTCGGTCTCCTTGGGGCACTGAGGGATAGGAGTGACCGCAAAGTTCCCTGCCAAGCTCATGGGTGCATCGGAACTAGATGCCTCTGCTTCATTATTCTGAGCAGTAAATTCCGTTATAAAGTCGGCCATTGCTTGACCTTTGATGGTTGTTCTCGGCCAATATTCGATATCGAGCTTGTCGAGCTCAACTGCCCACTTGGTTAATCGTCTGAACACTTCGGGCTTTTGTAACACTTTCTGGAGGGGTGATCTGTGAGGACAATTATGGAGTGTTCTTGGAAGTATGGACGTAGCCGCCGAGCCAAAACGATTAGGGCTAAGGCAAGTTTTTTCATATTTGGATATCTCGTTGCTGTTGGGATCAACGCCTTACTGATATAATAGACCGGGTATTACTTTTTCCTGAACTCTCTGATGAGAGCTAAATTGACGGCTGCAGAGGACACGACTAAATAGAGGAATAACGGTTCCCCTTTCTCTGTCTTAGACAACAATGGGGTGCAATCCCAAATACTGCTTTAGTTGTTGGAACGCTTGCTCGCACTCGGGAGTCCACTCTGCCTTCTTACTATCCTTCGATTGCTGAAAAAAAAGGGAGGCACTTATTTGTGGCTCGGGAGATGAAGCGATTAAGTGCGGCTACCTTCCTATAAGGCATTAGATTTCTTTCAAATTCCAGGGCAAGCTCATACCCAAGAGAGCCCTTATCTTTTCCGAATTGGCCTTGATTCCCCTCTGACTGACTTGGAAAAGGAGGAACTTACCTGAACCTACATCGAAAGCGCATTTTTCAGGGTTTAGCCTCATCCTATACGTCCGAAGTATGGAGAAGGCCTCAGCCAGATCCGAGATATGGTCAGATGACCTGACACTTGTCACCAACATGTCATCGATGTAAACCTCCATAGTCTTGCCAATTTGCTCAGCAAACATCTTGTTCACCAGTCGTTGATAAGTAACCCCTGCATTCTTCAACCAGAACGGCATAACCCGTTAGCAGTAGAGTCCCTTGTCCGTGATGAAAGCCGTTATCTGTCTATCTGAGGAGAGCATAACTATCTAATTTTCGCAGGAATATGTATCCATGAATGTTAGAAGCTCATGCCCTGCTGTGCTATTAACCAGTTGGTTGATCCTCAGGAGGGGGAAGCTATCCCTGGGGCAAGTCTTGTTGAGGTCAGAATAATTTACGCAGACCCACCATTTTCCTTTGGCTTTTTTGACGAGCACAACATTGGCTATCCAGTCGGGGTAGTAGACCTCTTCTATGAAGCCAACTTTGAGGAGTTTGATAACTTCCTCAGCGATCACTGCGTACCTCTGGGGCTCTAAAGCCCTCCTCTTTTACTTGACTGGCTTATGTTATGGATCTACATTTAGCCTATGGACCATAACTTTTGAGGAGATGCCTGACATGTCCTAGTGGGACCATGCGAAGACATTTTTATATTATCGCAGAAAATTCACCATCTAGTCCTGCTGCTCGGCACTCAATAATGGTCCGAGCTGGATTATTCTGGTCGGATCAATGCCATCAATCGGGACAGTCAAGAGGTCCTCCATGGGAGAACTCTCCACTGTGATGTTATCTCTGGGGTCGAGCATATCGACTGTGAAGGCTTGCTTTGTTGAGCCCTTTCTAACCGCTATGGAATAGCATCGCCAAGCCTCTCGCTGATCACCTCTAACATAGCCGACTGCCTTGATAGTAGGGAACTTCATCATCAGGTGATACGTTGACACTACCGCCCTCATAGCATTAAGAGATGGTCGCCCAATGATAACGTTATGAGTCGACGGTACATTTATAACCAAGAAGTCTACCAGTAGAGTAACTTGGTTCTCACCATCTCCTGTAGTGACCGGTAGAGAAATTTCTCCTTCTGAGATAACTTTGTCACCTGCAAAGCCATTCAATGGAGTTTTTACAGGTCAGAGGCGTGACTTGTCAATACCCATCTTATCAAATGCCTTGTAGTATAGGATGTCGACTGAGCTCCCAATATCGACCAAGATGCGGTATACTTTATGATTGGCTATTATCATTGAAACTATCAAAGTCTCATCGTGAGCATGATGAATTCCACACGTGTCATCCTCTGTAAATGTAAGACTGCATGGGCTTACCTGGAGCTCCTTTCTCGGCCTATTAGCCAAGTGAATGTGGTGTTCGCGATCAGTACTCCGAGCATGGGCTTTGCGAGCCTAGTTCGAGTCGTTACCTCCAAATGGACCACCGTATATTGTCAGGATTTCGGCACCGTCTTTCGCAGCCCTGCCTGATTGCTCATCCTTTCAAGCCTGCTTCTATTCCTTTATGTACTGATGTAGGTGACCCTTGCGGATGAGAGTCTCGATTTCTTCCTTCAGATTGATGCAGTCGCTGGTATTATGCCCATGGTTACGATGAAAGCGACAATATTTATGCTTTTCTTGCTGACCTGCTTCTGTCTTCATGTAACTAGGCTAGTGTAACGGCCTTCTGTTTTAGATCTCCAACATGATCTGCTCTGGAGATGTGTTGAGAGGGGTATATGAGCTGAATCGACTTTTGGGCTTTCTCCTCGGCCTTTAGCTGTGAGACAAATCCTCATCTACTCTCTTCCTGCTCGTACGAGGTTGAGGTGGGACATCCTTACACTTCTTGTCCTTAGATGGATGCTCTGAGCTTTGGGCATTTTTTCACGAGCTGAAGAATTCTTCGGCATTGGTATATTTCTAAGCTCGACTTATGAGCTCGCTCAGGGTGGTTGGGGGATTCTTCTCTATTGAGAAGAGAAATCTCTCGTCTCTGAGCCCACTGATCATTGTGGTCAGAGCTATCTTATCGGAGTAATCATCCACTTGCAAAACCTTCTCGTTGAACCGAGAAATGTAATCCTTTAGTGGTTCTCTGCTTTTCTACTTGAGGGTGAGCAGGTGAGTCGACGACTTCTGACTCTTCTTCTCGACAATGAACTGCGTCAAGAAGGCTCTACTGAGTTTGGCAAATGTACTAATCGACTTTGGTTTGAGCTGCTGGTACCAGTTTTTCTCAGCCCCTGTGAGGGTTATGGAGAACGCTCTGCACATCATTACTTCTGATGCTAATTGGATCTGCATCTAGGAGAAAAAGACTCCATGTGTTCCATCGGGTCCCTAGAACCTGAATATTAGATGACAGGGAGCATCCCAAACTTTAGAGGCATTGTTGCGCCCATAATTTCACTAGTAAATTTAGGCTCAGTCTCCTCCATCATTACTTCTACCACAGTTAGAGCCTGCGCCTGTTGATCTCGTTGCATGCTCCTGATCTAGTTTTGGAGCTCATCAAGCTGAGCTTCCCACGGATCCCTATTCTCAACAATTGTTTCGTGAGGAGCATTGACCTCAGGCGTCCTGTCCTTTCATTTCCTTTGTAATTCATGGCGAAGGTTAATCGAGGTCAAGACCGAGGTCTCAGACATATAAGTCAGAACCCGAGTAACCACATCTCATATGTGAGCAGGAGCTCGAGCCAACACGCTCTGAGATACTCCCACTTGCGAACCTACGAGGATGGGTCACTCTACTGCAGGTGGAGCGGCCTTTCCTTGGTCGGGGGGCAGATATTGACTCGCCGCTTGTTGTTGCTTCATCTGATTGATCTCATTGACCAACGCCTGCACTTGATTTTGTAGTGCTCGATACTTGCCTCCGCAGCTTCGAGTCCGTTGAGATGGTCCCATTGGGGCCAACTTAGCATGGAGTATGAGGACGATTGACAATGCCCAGGGGCTCGAGCTCCGCTATTGGTGCTGGAAGTGCTCTCCATTTTCCCTTAGCCATTTCTAGTAAAGGTATAAAGACTTTTTCATCTTTTTTCCCACAGACGGCGTCAGAATGTTGATGCAAAAATCTGGTTCACCATTATCGAGCTCCGAACACTTGCTCTCAGCTCTATTAGCCTGCACAAGAGAAGGACAAAGGAGACCCTGGGTAGAGCGGGGGATCCTTCAATGGCAAAGCAAGGATAAAAATCTGGGTCTAAGTAGTGTAGCTGAGTGTAGTGTGTGAGATCTGGCATACCTGTTCCTGTGCATTTGATGCTATTTATACCTTACGACCGAAGTGGACGTGCCCATATTTCGTGACACAATCTTAACCACTAGCCACGGCTGACAAAAGTGTAGATATAGGCGATTGTGCAGTTATTCCCAGATGTGTGTTACTGGGATGTTACGTTGGTCATGTCTCCATTCAGACTGACTTAGCGATTCTCGTGCCCATACTCTTTTCATTAAACTTGACGGACGACACCGATGCCCTGCCTCAGAACTGAGTCCGAGCTGACTTCAAGTGGACAGAATGAGGTCGAGTTGAGTATAATCCCACCAGGTCTCACTACTCGGAGGTTTCTCTCAGACAGGACATGCTCCAAAATTTCCCATAACAGTATACATTATCTTATAGGGATTAGTTCACTTTATGTTTGGATCCTTCATATTATTGGTTTGTCTAATAATAATGACAGGTTGGATATATACACATACCACATGACCCCACAACTTTGGATTAGGTAATTTATTGTAAAGAATAAGCACAAAATGGCCAATAATGTAAATTCTCTGGTAAAAAAGTACAACCTAGGTCCTGAGACATTGGTTCTTACATGCATTATTTATAAAAATCTTCTTCTCCTTCTTCTTTTATTTATTTTTATTTTTTACCTATAACCTTTATCTATATATAACACAAGTGGAGGCCAAAATTTTACCCACGTTGTTACTTTTTGGATGGTACCCAACACTGAATATTTCTAAAAATGGACTGACATAAATAAAGTGATGGTTATTTTGAAAACTTAAAAACGTGAATGTTTATTATGAGGAATGCTCACCTATGCTCATGAGAACTTTTTCATAACTCATCACACTGATGTGGGCCCAAAATTTGAACCATCCATGTGAAGTAGCACCCTACGAAACCTCGGGGCCCGACTTTCACTCTGATTCAAAACTCGGCCATGGAAAAGAATATTATTTCCTCCCTTGATTTCTCTCTCTCTCTCTCTCTCTCTCTCTCTCTCTCTCTCTTGTCATGGCCCACCA
Organism: Magnolia kwangsiensis; assembly: GCA_037074715.1. Lineage (NCBI taxonomy): Eukaryota > Viridiplantae > Streptophyta > Magnoliopsida > Magnoliales > Magnoliaceae > Magnolia > Magnolia kwangsiensis. The sequence goes on along the minus strand of CM073578.1, from coordinate 109,785,012 downwards.
AAGTTTTGGATAAGGTAAAAGTTTTGGATAAGGTAAAAGTCAGCCCCCAGTAGTTTAATGGAGTGCTGAATCACATTAGCTGTTCAAATTTTCACATGTGTTGAGTTGTGAAAAAGTTCTCACGAGTCCTAGTGAGAACTGGTGTGCAGTTGACCATTCCTCTGTTTATTAGATGGTTCGTATTTACTAGCCAGCAAAATGCCTTTTAGGGTCTGGATATTTTGCAACTCAAACACTTTCTATTTGGCAAGGTGTCCAAGGTTTAGCATGTAGTTTGTCTTTACAATAAACACTACGTAGTTTATGTGATTTCATTTTCGTATATCTGTTGCACTGGCTTATGTTAAAATATTACTAAAAAATTAGACGGATTAAAAATGAGCTAGAAAACTAAAAACGTGCAAATGTGTAGGCTGTTAATTAACATTAATTCTTCTCTTGGAACCCTTGCCTCACGTCTTTCACTCTCTTTCTTCTCTCTTCCTCACTCTCCACGTGAAAGCACGTGCCATACTTTTAAATTTTTTATAATATGTCTGTATATACATGGACTTTTTTCAGACAAAGATATTAAGGTATTTTTGTCTTTTTTCAGTAGATCGCTTCTGTGATCCTTCACACCTAAGTATCACATTTGGTCTTGTACTGTGCTTGCAGTCACCTTTAGAATGGTTATAACATACTTTGGATTTTTTTTTCACCCAAGTGGTGTTGGAATATATTTGGTTGAATTAAATAGACTATTAAAAATAAAAAAAAATTGAAAATAAAATAAAACAAATGATATAGAAGACTTATAGAGTTGAGTTAAGGAATGACGTAAGTCACTCGAATTTAAATCAAATTTGCTCATTGTATAACATCCCAAGTACAATAGGTTTCCAGATCAATCGACATCCAGGATATAATGATTAAGACCCGATCCGAACAGTGCACTCACTGTACGCGGGCTCGAACCATTTACAGGTTAACCCGAAAGTGCGGAGTTAATGCAACAACGAACTCAACAACCAAAACTTGAAAAATAAAAAAGGAACGGAGAGAGTTTCTCACAAGAGAGCAGAAAATTTTTCATATTTTTTAAAAAATAGAATGGAAGTCCTTATATAAACTCTGAAGCGGTGCATTAAATACCATTTTGAAAGGGTTTGATCTGTCGGGTTTAAACCCAATAGGTGTGACCAACTGACCAGGCACATCTCCCTGTTTTAAAATGAAAAGACACAAGTGCAAGTACACTCTTACACAAAATAAAGTCCCACAAGTACTCATACATACACCCTCACGAGTACACCCAAACCCACACCTGCACCCATGGCCCGACCTGTTGCACACATGCATGCCCACACGCACATGAACTCATCTTGGCTCAACGCGCGCGTGTGGTCAATGGTATAAATTAGAGCTATGAACATAGCCCCTACAGGACCAAATACACATGCCCTCCGAATGGGGCTCAAGTCCCAAGGTAAAAAGCTTATTTTATATACAAGAAAAATTTATTGGGGAAATTCGATGTGGGACTAAACCTATAACTCAAAAGCAAAAGAATTTTTAAATTTAGAAGGAAACCGAAATATTTAGTTTTTTATTTTTATAAATTTTGAAACAAAATATAACATTCCCGCACATGTTTCAAAATAAAATAAAATAAAAACTTTTAATTTAACGCGTAATAGTTGTGCAATGGTGCCGGTGTCACCATAGACTTAAACCGACATTAGAATAAGCAAGACAGTTTTACTAGAATCAAGTGACACCATAGTCTTGAACTTGGAATCCTTTTTGTGTAAATCGTAATGTAACACCCCAGTTCTCGAAACCCGAGTATACTACCCATTTCCTGAAAACCATTAAATATTAAAATTTAAGGTTAAATTTAAACAATCTTGTCATCAATCAGAGTTAGCAATAAATATTAGTGAAGTAAACTATGCGTTGAGTAAAAGTTTTCCATTCATTACAAAATTTAAATATAGCGCCCATACAGGACTTATACAACTCAAATACCAAAAGTACATCAATTTTAAATGAAAATTTATCAACTAATAAGGAAGCTCGATATGGGCAAATGGGACCTCGTCTGGCTCCTCAACTATCCAATTCGTTATAGCAACCAAGTGCAAAACATCAGCTCGCTCTATAATTGCATCAATCGATATATTTTAATAGTGTCAATGGCTATCACAGTGAGGAATACCCTCTAAGATTACACACTTATCATTCATAATCTAGTATAGTTTACAAGACATAGAAAAAGATATATTAAACAATGAAATTCAAATTCAAAATCATAATCATATACTCAAAAATATATCCAACCAACATAATTTTATCATTAGGAAAAATGTAGTAGCAATCGCAATATGAGTGAATATATCCAAATATTTAGATAATCAACATACGACCTTTTATTGCACCCAGAATTCTCATTATATACGAACTCTGTAAGATGACTAGAAAATCAACAAGTGAACTTCCACTTTATCCAGAAATCATATAAAACTCCGCAACGTGACTAGAAAAATTAATAAATGAACTTTCACTTCACCCGAAAATTATATGAACTTTGCAAGGTGACTAAAAAATTAACATGTGAACTTCGGCTTCACCCAGAAATCACGATACAGGTGAACTCCGCAAGATGAATAGAAAATCAACATTCAAACCTCTACTTCATTCAGAAATCACATTGTACATGAACTCCATAAGTAGATTAGAAAATCAATAAATGAACTTCAGCTTCACTCGGAAATCACAATACACTTGAACTCTGTAAGATAAAAGGAGAATCAACATGTGAACTTCCACTTCAGCTGCTAGCCAATCTATTTAATAATAATTTCTAATTTAAATAACTGTGTTAAACTTAACCAATTGGATCGACCCGATCTTGACTTGGTTGCTCGTCTTGACTTGAACCAACTCAACCCGAACTTAATTTAGTTTTGTCCGGAACTCAACGCCGCTGAATTGTCCTGAATGCGAACCAGACTCAACCATCCGAATCGTCCTAACACGACAATGAGTCGACTCACTCCCTCTCTCTTTTCCTGCTCTCTTCACTCTCTCCTTCCTCTTTCTCCTCTTCTTTTCCCTTCTTTTCTTCTTCATCTCTTAGGAAGGTCTAGCAAGAGTTCTAAACTCGCCTGACTCAACGGTGAGTCAAGGTAGCTTAAGGTGTTCTTCTCTTCTTTTCATTTCATAACAATGGAGACAGAGACAGATATCCAGACTTTTAGAAGTTCTTTTCCCTTCCTCTTCTTTTCTCTCTCTTCTTTATCTTCTTCCTCTTTGTCTTTTCTTCTTGCTTCTATTCTCTCTCTTTCTCTCTCTCTAGAATTTCACAAAGTCTGGATTCACCTAGACTCAACTCCAAAACTTGGATGCACTCGCTACAATGACTCGACGTACATTCACCGAGCAATCAAAGAAGATGACTGGCAACTTCAATGGCACACTTGGATCTGATGACTCCTTCATTCCAAAGCATTGGACTGTGTGGATTCATCATGTAAAGCTTAAGAGTGGAAAGAATGAAGTGCAGATGCCGTTTGATTAGTGAGTTCGAGCTTTAAAGGAAGCATCTAGTTTTTTTAGTAGCTGCAAGGAATGGAGCCCCAGCCTGGTTTCCTTTCTCTCTCCTTTATACCAAGCCCTAATCTATTCAAAGTCGTTGGATGAAAGATAACAGCCTAGATGCTTTATCTTTCAATCGACTACAAATACGAATGGTAAAACAAAACTAACCATTGTTTGTTCTTTGGTATTAAGGAAACCCTAATTCGTGAAATTCAAATGGAGGGCTAGGAACTTCTTAGAGGAGGGCTGAGATTTCAAGAGAGGTTGCCACACGGATTGCCATCTTGGCAGCATAATTGATTTCCACTTCCAGAGAAGGCTGCATGCACACATCTATTGTGCCAAGGATCAAGTGGTCACACGTGTGCAAAATCATGTGGAATTGCTTAGGGTTTGGTCGAAATCCCCTATGGAGCACAATAGATGGTTTAGATCATCCACATGGACTTCAACAGTGGGCGGCAATCGACCAACAACAGGCTGCTGTTCATTTAAATGTTGTTCGGAGGGAAACCAAAAGAAGAGAGAAAATTTCTCTTTTTCTAAAGGGCTCGAGTCAACCGGGTTTTGCAGTTTGATGTTTTGCGAGTGTGCACCAGTTTGTGCACACGCACATACTTAAGTGGAGTCCACCATGTGGTTCTATGAAATTCACTCTGTTCTCTCTCTTTGTTGGGTTTCATCATGACCCTAGATTAAGTATGGGTCAAACCCCCAACTTAGGTGGGCCATGCAACTCCCTTTATGCACCATAAAAGGCATTTTCCAACCATTTTAGGGTCGGATCCTTTTCAACCATGATCAAGAGCACATCTATGGCTTCAAGCCTCTTATAGTGGATTAATAATCATACATATTGTATTTTGATGGTTCAGATTATAGTGTTTTAGTGATGGATCACTTAAATTTCAGTTGTGGTTCTAAGGAGCAGTGTATCCTATGATCCCGACTTCTAATTTAAGGTTGAGTGTTGAAACCCATCTATTAAGGAGAATGAGCTCCTAAAAATAGTTTTCTTAAATGATATGAAGGTCTACCTTCATAACCAATGGATGAATGTTTTGATTTATGATTGAAGATCACTCCTAACGGTCATATTTAGACTACAATGTGTGAATGTTCATATTAATTTGATTTGTTTTTATGCTCGGTTAGGTCTCCATGGTAACAGCCGAGTACTGAAAAGTACGGGGTGTTACAATCTACCCCTCTTAAAGAGAATTTCATCTCAAAATTCAAAACTTCTATCATGAATGGAATCGAGGATAGCTCCCTACTATCTAAAGTAAAAGAATATTTCTATTTTCATTGTTTAGGCAAACACAGAAGGATGGTTGTAGTAGGCTTGAGTTTAATACACCAAACTTCTACCTGGCCAAGGCAATGAGTTCATCGGTATCCTTTCCCAATCCTGAATGTATCGATCTTCTACTTGATTAGGGCATTGAGATCATTGTAATCGTCAAGATTTAATTTTTTTCATCAAATCGTGTATACTTCCCTTTAATGTGGTTCCATCGATTTAAGGTCCTAATCATTCTAATCACTTGGAGATATGTTATTTAATTTTTCATTTCCATAAAGAATAAGCCTAAATGGCTCGTTACGCCTTCATAGTGCAATTCGATTATCTGGAGTACCATCCCAATATCTGTATCTTAATTACTTCTAATTGCTATAGTGACACTACTACATACTCTCAAAGCTTTTAATCATTATGAATTACTTTATGATTACTAAGAAAAAATTGTAAAGATTACACCTAGATGGGCTCTCTCAAGGTTGAGTGTGTCCAAGGCATACATGTAATGGGTTCCCTGTTCTCGTACTTGAGGTCGCAAGGCTTGAGTAGGATTTTAAGAGGACTAAAACAGTGGACAATGATCTTCTTGCCGTATTGGAGGAAAGATTCTCTCATCTCATAGTTTTTTTAAAACATTCTTTTAAGATATGACCCGATTTTCCACAATAGCTGCAAAGCTTAACTTGATCTAAAGAATGAGTTGGGTAAGATATGAATTTCATCCTCTTCTCAGTCACATGCGATGCAGACCTAGCTTTACTTGTCGAAGCTCAAACAGGAATACGTGTTCTACCCATACGCTCGAAATCTTTTTCTATTCGCATGGCTTTGTCTATGACCTCCGCAAAGTCAACAAAATACAAGGTGCACAATCTCGATTGAATTTCAGGTCGAAGACCTTCCTTAGACTTTTGCATTTTATATGTCTCATCCTTAACAACCCTTGGTGCATATCATGACAACTCGTCAATGCGCGCTTCATATTGAGACACTAACATATTTTCCTACTCCAACTTGAGGAACCGAGCTACTTTCTCGTTACGGTAACATTAGGAAAAGTATTTTTCATTAAACTTTCTTTGAAACTCAACCTAAGTCCATTTATAATCAATTGGAACTCTTTTTAACATGTTCTCCCACTAGATGTTTGCCTCACCCTCCAAGGCATAAGTAGCGAGAGTAAACTTCTAAGCATCTGGACAACCCAATGGTCTTATCATCTTGACCATTCAATTCAACCAATGTTTTGCCAGAACAACTCCTGATAAGGTCGTGGCCTTAATCTCTGAAATCTTTCAAATATATCTACTCTGCTATTGAGGGTCAAATATTGCATATCAGACCCCAATTATTACCTGGATTTACGAACATGGTACTCTTTAACGACTTGATTTAATCGTGTTTGTGATGCAGGGTGTATTTATGAGCTTGGATTGAAATAAGATGCAAAAAGCATGCATTTAATGCTTTGATGTCACCAAGGCAAGGGACGGACTTCAGGGGACCCAGATCAACAGATTCACATGCCAGAGATCTGAGAAAATCGAGAAACTGAAGCTCAAGTGGCTTGGAAGTCAGTCAGAATGCAAGATCACAGGGTTTCCACCATCTGTTCGGCTCGAAATTTCATATATGGCTTGAGGATCATAAATTAACCATACATGTTAAATTTAAACCATTGGATCCTTGTGGAAGTAGCCTAACGGACGGATTAACCCTTTAAATCATGACATGGGGCCCACCTGAGATCTGGATATACTTCCAATTTGGTCTCAACCCCTTAAATGAGGAGATAAAATGAATGAATTGATTGGATTTTGCAAAAACATCACGGTGGACCCCACTTGAGATGGTGTGTACCATGCACAGGGGTACTTGATGTGCATCACACCATAAGATGGGTTAAACTGATGTTTGACCTGTCTCTCCTGGAAAAACGGCAACTACCGTGTTGGCTTCTGCTGTTGCATAAACGAACAAATAACGTCCATTTGAGGGAAGATGTAGGCCACCATCACGGCCTGTAGGGTTGATCTGGACCATTCAGTCGAAGTCCAAAGGCTATATGAATAGGGCCTAGAGGAGGAAAATCCAAAGAAATAATAATATTGCTTTCCACACATTCAACTACAGAATGGACGGTAGAAACGATGAATCAATGGGCGTAGATTGCAATGGACAACGTGGATTTCCCACCAATGATGAATGTGGACCCCACCGTCAGCCAGCGTAAGCTGCTGTGCATGCGTAGGCTCTGTTTACACAGTCTGGAGAGCTCGAAACGATCTGGGACATTCTACGACCATGGACAGGATCGGTCCGACGATCTTGACCGTCCAAGATCACCTCCAAGGAGGTTGACTGGAGTAGATCATGCGATCAGCTCCCCATTACGCCTCTACTCGCTGCACACAATAAGATTCCAAATTCGCTGCTGCATAAAGAAAACTTCCGCATGAAGTTTTCCACCATTCGCACCTCTCAACCGACTCCAGTTAAAGCTTCTCCACCGTCTTTCACAGCTATAAAAAGAAGAAGAAGACAGAGAGAGTGGGGAGATCCCGGTTGTGGACGTGAGTGAAAAGAGAGAGCTTAGGGGGATCCTCTCTGCTTAGGGTTGGACGTGGAGTAGAGCAGAGCAGAGAGAGAGTGGCTGGGAAATTCAAGGAGGCAAGGGAAGTAGAAGAAAAGAGAAAGAGAGAGATTGGAAAGAAATTAAAGGGATGTACTTCTTATTAATTATATTTTTCTTCTTTCCATTTGAATCTATGTTACTTCCCATGAGTTTTTAATTTCTTAGCTAGGGCTGAGATGAAGCCCCTAATTTGAATGAATCTTGTTATTTGTAGATTCCATCTGGAATTGATTAATTTATTTCTTTCTCTAGTATGATTAAATAAAAACTTCATACTTCTCCAATCTATGAACTTACCCAAAGTCTAGAAGTGGATATTGTTTGGAATTTTATTCTAGGTGTGCTTGTGTCTGACCATGAACAGGTTTCCCTACAGAGAAAAAAATAGGAATTTACATCTATTCATGCCTAAACATGGATGGAAAGATGTGATGCTTGAGATTTTTTTTTCAATTTCATATTTTGTGATTCATAATCAAGATATTAGATGGTGGATGTGGATTTAAGTGGTTTGGTTGATTCTTAATGTCTATATATACATGAAAATTGATTTGCATGTATTAGGGACAATTGATGTTAAGAAAAAACTCACTTGTGCTTCAAGAGAATTATACATCCTGTGTGCTTGAACAAGGACACAAATTGTTCTTTATTTATTGAATATATATCAATATGAATTACGGTGAATCAACAAGTAAAACAAGAGTTAGGATAAAACAAGAGTGGATTCAAAAGTCCTAGTGCTCTCCTTGAGTGAATTTTCTTTCTTGTTTTCAGTTATTTTTTATTGATTTTTGTTGTTTTACTTAATAACTAGCTAAACTATTTGTTAGATTAGTCAAGAAGAATCATAAAATTCAAATTGTAACAACCAATCCTCATGAAAATGATCTCGTAATACGTACCGTGTCTATACCTGATTCGTATACTTGTGAGTTTAAAATCAATTTAAATCAGGTTAATTTAAATAAAACATCAAGTTTTTGGCACCGTAGTCGGGGACTGTTTCGGTCCAATTGCATTTAGGATTCTCTCTTATTATAATTCATAGCCCTAAGATTTTTCTCACATCATTTCATAAATTTTAGAAAACTTAATTTATTTTTATCTTTATTTTCTATAGGAATTGAGAAAGGAAGCTGAAAAAGAAAAAATTGTCTTCAAAGTGGAGGAGGTCCCAATTCTTCGAAAATCAATCATCTTCTTCTTTGGGTTCTTTTTTCCAATTCTTATTTACATAGTTTCATCTTGTTTTTAGGAATTCATAATTCTTAACTCTAGGTTTATTTCTTTTAGGTTGCATCTTAGTTTAGCTTTCTTTCTTACATTGCAATAACTCAGTTTATGTTAAGATGTAGATCTCTGAACATAGAATTAGCACCTTTTGATCCTGAAATAGAAAGAATATTTCGTGGAAGATTGAGAAACATTCTATTTGAAATGGCGGATGAGAATGGAATTAAAGCTCTTAGAGATTATTCAGCTCATGTCCAATTTAATGCACCTTCATGCATAGTGTTGCCAGCCACCACAGCAGCACACTTTAAACTTAAACCTGGGGTCATACAATTGTTACCCTCCTTCTATGGTTTAGATAAGGAGGATCCATATCATCATGTGAAAGAATTCATAGACATTTTCTCTACCTTTAGGTTTCAAAACTTTTCAAATGATTCGATCTGTTTGTGCCTTTTTTCTTTTTCTTTAAAGGATAAGGCGAAAGCATGGTTGAATTCTCTTGAAGTTAGGTCTATCATTACATGGGACCTACTGTCTAAGAAGTTCTTAAATAAGTTTTTTCCTATTTACAAAACTAATGCTCTCCGTAGAGAAATTACTAATTTCACACAAAAAGAGAGTGAGCACTTTCATGAATGTTAGGAAAGATGGAAGGACTTTCTTCTTAAATGTCCACACCATGGTTTTGAGAAGTGGCAACATGTTCAATACTTATACGATGGTTTGACACCCCAAAACCATCGCATGGTTGATACCACCAGTGGAGGGTTATTTATGACCAAAAGTGATATCAAAGTTTGAAATTTCTTTGAAACCTTGTGTGAAAACTCCCAGCAATGGGACTATTCAAATAGAGGTGAAAGAACTTTCCAACCACAGAAGAAAAGTCGCATATATGAGATAGAAGTCATGCCAGATCTTTATGCCAAGATTGATAGCCTGATAAAGAAAGTTGATGCTTTAATGTTAAATAATAGACCTCCAAAAATAACTCAAATCGAGTCATGTGTCATATGTTCCAGTCCCGCCCATCCTACGCAGTCTTGTCCATCTAGTGTAGCATTTTCAAAATTTCTCTCTAAACAAGTGCATGCAATGAACACTTTTCGGAGACCTGAGAATGATCCTTACTCAGACACCTACAACCCAGGGTGGTCTAGACATTCAAATTTTTCTTGGACAAAAGGATCACAACAAGGAGGACCATCTGAAAATCCTCCAATGCAACCTTATCCCCAAGTTGGTAGTCAACAACTTCAACAGTTTTTGCAATATCAATAACTTCCTTCACAATCAAGGAAACTATCTCTTGAAGATACACTCAATCTTTTTATGCAGAGTTCTCTTCAATTTCAAAAAGACACCCAACAAACTTTACAAGCTAACCAGCGAAGCTTACATGCAAATGCGCAATCCATTACCAAGCTGAAAATACAGTTGGGTTAACTTGTTACCACATTGAGTGAGAGAGAGAAGGACAAGTTCCCTAGTCAACCTGTGACAAATCTAAAAGGACAGTATGAGATTGGCTCTAATTCAAACCAAGAACAATATTATGAGCAAGCCAAATCAATCATTACCCTTAGGTTCGGCAAAAAGATCGAGAACAAAGTAGAGATGCCTAGGGAAGAATCAAATTCTCAGAAGACCAAAATGAAGCAGAGAGACATACTAGTGCATCCAAAGTCCAAAAGCACTCTGACTCTCCAGGAACCACTCATGTGTCATCCTATGTGCCTAAAACACCTTTTCCTTAATGTTTGACACCAGTTAAGAAACGAAACAACTTTAATGATATATTGGACATGTTTAAGCAAGTGTAAATTAACATTCCGTTGCTTGATACTATCAAGAAAGTCCCTGCTTATGCTTAGTTTCTTAAAGATTTATTCACTCAAAAGCATAAGCTGAATGTTTATAAGAAGGTTTTCCTTATGGAGTAACTCAGCTCCATGATTCAACACAACACCCCTCCTAAATTTAGGGATCCAGGAGCTCCCACCATTTCTTGTGTCATAGAAGATCATAAGATTGAGAAGGCATTGCTTGATTTAGGGGCAAGCGTTAATTTGTTGCCATATTCTGTATATGAGCAACTAGGACTTGGTAAACCCGCACTTCCTTTGATATAGTTTTAAAGAGATGAAAGGTATATGAATTAGAATGGATTCCATCACACTAGGACTTGGTGAGCTGAAATCAAATAAAATAACACTACGACTAGCTGATGATCTATCAAGGTGCCCCATGGTGTTATTGAGGATGTGTTAATTCGGGTTGATAAAATTTATTTTTCAGTAGATTTCATCGTTCTAGATACGCAGCCTGTCCAGAATCCTACTAGTCAAATCTCGATTATCCTGGGACGTCCATTCTTGGCCACATCCAATGCTATCAAAAATCGCAGGAATGGAGTTATGAAGTTATCTTTTGGTAACATGAAGATTAAACTCAATGTTTTCAATGCTGGACAACAACCGACAGACTCGGATGATATATTTGAAGTGAACATGAATGAGAGTGTAGTGTTCCTTAAATCTTTCGAAGACACTCTTGAGACTTGTTTAACATATTTTGGCATAGATTTTGACATAGAAAGTTCCATCCAAGAAGTCAATGCATTTCTTGACTCTAATCCTGTAATGGATACTACAAAATGGAAAACTAAAGTGGAACTTCTTCCACCATCTGAATCTAAACTAGTCCCGTCTATTAAGAAACCACCCGAACTTGACCTTAAACAATTACCTGAAACTCTCAAGCATGTATTTTTAGGTCCTTCTGAGACCCTGCCTGTCATCATAGCTTCTAACCTTAATAAGGAATAGGAGGGTAAGTTGCTTAATGTTCTTAAAGAACATAAGGCAACGATTACGTGAACAATAGCTGACATAAAAGGAATAAGCCCCACTGTATGTATGCATCATATTCATCTTGAAAAAAATACAAAAACATCGCGTGAAATGCAAAGGAGGTTTAGCCCTAACATGAAAGAGGTCGTTTAGGTGAATGTGCTTAAATTGTTAGATGTTGGTATCACTTATCCCATTTTAGATAGCACATGAGTCAGTCCAGTTCAAGTTGTTCCCAAAAAGTCTGGGATTACGGTGAATAAAAATGATAATAATGAATTGGTGTCAACCTGCATGACTATGGGTTGGCGAGTTTGTATTGATTACCGTAAACTGAACTTGGTCACAAGGAAGGATCACTTTCCTCTTCCTTTCATAGATCAGATGCTTGAGAGACTAGCAGGGCATAGCTACTATTGTTTCCTGGATGGTTATTCAGGGTATAATCGGATTCTCATCGCTCCCGAGGATCAAGAGAAAATCACATTTACATGTCCTTTTAGTACATATGCCTATCGGCGTATGCCATTTGGGTTGTGTAATGCGTCTGCTACTTTTCAACGATGCATGATGAGTATTTTTTCAGACATGGTTGAGCGTTTCCTCCAGATTTTCATGGATGATTTTTCAATTTTTAGCTCTTCATTTAATGAATGTTTATACCATCTATCTCTTGCCTTGGAAAGATGTAAAAAAATGAACCTGGTATTGAATTGGAAAAAGTGTCATTTTATGGTTCAAAAATGGATTGTACTCAGGCATATAATTTCAAGTAAAGGCATTGAAGTTGATAAAGCCAAGATTGATTTAATTTATAGTCTTCCTCCATCCAGAACGGTGAAGGAGATTAGATCATTCTTAGGGCATGCAGGACTCTACAGGAGATTTATTAAGGATTTTAGAAAATTTCTCGACCCTTATGCAATTTATTAGCTAATTAAAGATGTTGCATTTGTCCTTAATGATGATTGTCGGAAAGCTTTTGATAAGTTAAAGCATTTATTAACTTCTGCTCCAATCATCTAACCACCTAATTAGAGTTTACCTTTTGAGCTTATGTGTGATACTTCTGATTATGTTGTTGGAGCAGTCTTAGGACAAAGATTGAATTAAATGCCTCATGTCATTTATTATACTAGTGGGACCCTAAATGATGCTCAACTTAACTACTCTACTACTGAAAAAGAATTGTTAGCAGTGGTATTTTCTCTAGACAAATTCAGGTCGTATCTCATAAGTTCAAAGGTTATAGTATTCTCAGATCATGCAACATTGAAATATCTTCTTTCTAAAAAAGATGTTAAACCTCAATTGATTCGTTGGATTCTCTTGCTACAAGAATTTGACATTGAAATTTGGGATAAAAAGGGTTCCAAAAATGTGGTAGCTGACCACTTGTCTAGATTTGTCTAGGAGTCCACAGTGGATCCTTTGTCAATGAACGAGTCTTTCCCTAATGAACAACTTTTAGTTATTTCTCAATTACCTTGGTATGCGGATATTGTAAATTATCTTGTTACAAGTTAATTTCCTTCTCATTAGACTAAACAGGATAAATCCAAATTTCTTGTTGAGGCTAAACATTTATTTTGGGATGACCCAAACTTATTCAAACTTTGTCCTAACCAAGTCATTAGGAGATGTGTGCCTGAGAGTGAGTTTCGTAGTATAATCTCCTTTTGTCATGACCATGCATGTGGTGGTCATTTTAGTTCAAAAAAAATAGCTGTAAAAGTTTTACAAAGTGGATTTTATTGGCCTACACTTTTTCGAGACACCCACGCCTTTTGTTCTACATGTGATAGATGCCAACGTACGGGTAATATTTCTAACAGGAACATGATGCCACTTACCAATATTCTCATTGTTGAGATATTTGATGTTTAGGGTATTGAATTTATGGGTCCATTTCCCTCGTCATTTAGTTATATGTATATCCTTGTGGCCGTAGACTATGTCTCTAAGTGGATTAAAGCAGTGTCATGTAAAACGAATGATCACAAAGTTGTGGTCCGCTTCTTGAAAGAAAATATCTTTTCTCATTTTGGTACTCCTCGAGCAATTATAAGTGATGGGGGTACTCATTTTTGTAATAAATCGTTTGAATCTTTAATGAAGAAATATTCCATCACCCATAAAGTTACAACGTCATACCATCCATAAATAAGTGATCAAGTAGAGGTTTCGAATCGGGAGATTAAATAAATTTTAGAGAAAACAGCTTGCCCTGATCGTAAGGATTGGTCGTAACGTTTGAATGATGCTCTTTGGGCGTATCGTATGGCTTTCTAAACCTCGATTGGAATGTCCCCCTATAGGCTTATCTTTGGGAAAGCATGTCACTTGCTTGTAGAATTAGAACATCATGCTTATTGGGCCATCAAAACCTTTAATTTTGACTTAAACAAGGCTGGATCGTACCATAAACTTCAACTCAATGAGTTAGAAGAAATTCGAAATAGGGCATATGAGAATGGAAAAATTTATAAAGACCGGACATAATTTTTTCATGACAAATCAATTCTTCGTAAAACATTTGAACCGAACCAGAAAGCATTATTGTATAATTTCAGGTTACGCCTCTTTCCTGAAAAACTATGTTCGCAATGGTATGGTCCTTATCAGGTAGTAAAAGTATTTCCTCATGGAGCAGTTGAGATTCAAAATCTAAAGGATGGGACTATTTTCAATGTAAATGGTCAATGGTTAAAACCATATTTGGAGGATTTGGTTAATTAAGATGTTGAGGAAATTTATTTAGAAGACCCAGGTTCTCAAGATTGATTAATTCATGGTCCATGGTTACTTTCATTGCTTGTCTGGCTAAAGACGTTAAACTTAGCGCTCTTGGAAGGCAACCCAACCTTTCATTTCATTTTTTTTCCTAGTTAGTTTGTTCAATGTTTGTGGGTAACATTGCTGCAAACCCTCACGAGACTACAACTCGTCCATTAGGGGAAACCTAGGGGTTTAAAGGCTTGTTGCAAATGCTAAATGTAATCGAGAGTACTTGTAAAAGTGGTGTAGGTAGAATTTTATTTTTGTTATTTTTGTTTTGCTTAAGGACTAGCAAAACTAACCCTATATTAGGTTAGTTTGCTTTTGTTGGTTTCTCTCTTGTGTTGACCTGCTCTTACGCTGATATCTTTGGAAAGCCTCTTGATTCTTTCGTCCAGGTACTATCTTTCCATCACTCCTCTTTTACTTTCGTTGTCCCATATGCATTGCATGCTTATTTCTTTTTCATTGAGGACAATATAGATTTTAGGTTGGGCGTGGGAGATTAGGTTACTTAATCAGTATTTTTCTTGGTCTTGAGCAAAAATTGTGAAATTTTTTAATTTTTTCTGAAATTTCTTGTGAATTTGAAGTGATTTTGACGGCCATCTTGGTTTAGAATTAAAAGATACGTGATGTTGGTAACTTATGACTCTTGGATTCAGTTGTCTGTTAGATTTCATAGTTAAGTTCGAGTTATTAATCCATGATAAGAAGTTGTAAACATTGATTGAGTCATGATTTCACATATCACATCTCGCTTATACATTAATGTTCCGGTTCGATATTGAATGATTAAGTTGGTATTCACTAAGTATGAAAGGAACTAGCCTGAAAATTTTTTAGCATTAGTTTATAAAGAAGAATTGAAAGGGTTAGTCGAATAATCTTCACCATAGGTTTTCTCCCTATAGATGAAGATTTGATTTCCTAAGGTTGACAGTCAGAGCAGGCTGGGCTACTGGTTTTCACCATAGGTTTACTCCCTATAGGTGAGGATTTGATTCCCCGCATTGGCGTTACTTTTAAGAGAAAAATCAAAAGCTGAAAGAAATAAAAAAAAAAAAAAGAACGATTCGTGAGATACATTTTAGTTTAGGTTTTGGGTGTCCTGAATGGTCTTGTTGGTTACCAATGGTATCATGGAAATTGACAATTGGATCTCTTAATGATGGTAAGACGAGATTAGACTATACATCCATGGAACTCAATGTTTAGAATTGTTCTAATTGATGGATTAATACTTTGAACTTGATTATGAAGTTTACCGTATGCTTGAGTTTAGGAGAAAGTAATGCCCAACATTTACGAATCTTAGAATTCTAGTATCTGCATTGTTTTTCATAAATCACTCGAGTTTATAGGAATCATTCTGTAATTTTTAACTTATGTTTTGCATACTTTGCTCGAGACTAGCAAAATGCTAGTTGGGGTTGTGTTGAGGGTCAAATATTATATATCAGACCCCAATTATTACCTGGATTTACAAACATGGTACTGTTTAACGACCTAATTTAATCGTGTATGTGATGAGGGTGTATTTACGAGCTTGGATTGAAATAGAATGCTAAAAGCATGGATTTAATGCTCTGATGTCACCAAGGCAAGGGACGGACTTCAGGGGATTAAGATCGACAGATTTACATGCCAGAGATCCGAGAAAATCGAGAAACTAAAGCTCAAGTGGCCTGGAAGTCAGTTAAAATGCAAGATCACAGGATTTTCACCATCTGTTCGGCTCAAAACTTTGTATATGGCCTGAGGACCATAAATTAACCGTACACGTTAAATTTGAGCCATTGGACCCTTGTGGAAGTAGCCTAACGGACAGATCAGCCCTTTAAATCATGACATGGGGTGCACCTGAGATCTGAATATACTTTCAATTTGGTCACAACCCCTTAAATGGGGAGACAAAATGAATGAATGGATTGGATTTCGCAAAAACATCACGGTGGATCCCACTTGAGATGGTGTGTGTACCATGCACAGGGGTACTCGATGTGACTACACCTCGATGGGACCACACCGTAAGATGGGTCAAACTAATGTTTGACCCGTCTCTCCTGGAAAAATGGTAACTGCTGTGTTGGCTTTTGCTGCTGCGTAAACGAACGAACAACGTCCATTTGAGTGAAGCCGTGGGGCACCATCATGGCCCGTGGGGTTGATCTGGACCATTCATTCGAAGCCCAAAGGCTGTATGAACAGGGCCTAAAGGAGGAAAATCCAAAGAAACGACAATATTTCTTTCCACACATTTAACTACAAAATGGACGGTAGAAACAATGAATCAGTGGGCTGAAATAACAGACATTCGAAACTGATATTCCCAACCGAAATTCCGCGTAGATTGCAATGGACGGTGTGGATTTCCCAACCGATGATGAATGTGGACCCCACCATCAGCCAACACAAGCTGCTGTGCGTGTGCAGGCTCTGTTTAAGCAGTTCGGAGAGCCCAAACGATCTGGGACGTTCTACGACCATGGACAGAATCGGTCCGACGATCCTGACCGTCCAAACATTTCATACAGGGCAACCAATCACCTCCAAGGAGGTTGACCAGAGTAGATCATGCGATAAGCTCCCCGTTATGCCTCTACTTTCTGCATGCAATAAGATTCCAAATCGATAAAAGTTCAACAACTCTCTATTCTGTGCAATTATGTGAGATGTAGATTGTTACTGAGATTCATAATCAAACCATCCGGTGAATCTGAATCAAAAAGTAGAGGAGTGCGACCTTTTCTTCATTGTCAATTTTCACATCAACCACCGCCAATTTGGTAATTAGGGTGTTAAACTCATTAAAATATTCTTACAAAGAGGACCCGTCCTTCATCTTCAAGTTGTATAGTTTCCCTCGGAAAAATATCTTATTTGACATTGATTTTCCTTCATTTATATGTCACAATTTTTTCCCACAAATCATTTGCAGAGGTTTGATCTAACACATTGAACAAAACTGAATAATCCAGTGTAAGAAGAAGGTTCGTTATGACTAATTGATTTTTCTCATCAAATACTTCATCTTTCATCTCCACAAGCTTCTTTTCTTTTCCTTGAATCGCAATTACATATCCTTCCTTCACCAACACCGCTTTCATCTTAAGTTTTCATAATGCGTAATTAGATCTGTCAAACTACAACACCTGAAATTTGGTAGAATTTGATCCAACCATCTGAAATGCAATTGCAAAACAAACGCCAACACCAATCTTGTGCCAAAGGTTTCTCAACCTTTGGCTCTGATACCAATTATTATGAAAAAAATGTATACACACGATCAATGTAAGTGAGGCTAAAATGCAAATGAAAAGGGCCAAACCAAAACAATATACAAGAGGTACAATTGGATTTACGTGGTTTGGTAATATGCCTACTCCACAAGACAATAATACAAAGCTTTCTTCTTCACTAAAAACAAGAGAAACAGAAATACAAGGCTTAACTCTCTCCCTCCCGTATAAGAAACCCCATATCAAGGAATACCCCAGAAGATGAATTAATGGAATAAAATGGAATACCACTCTCTACACATGTTGTTCTTCTTTAAAAAAACATAAGAGGAGAGAGAGAGAGAGAGAGAGAGAGAGAGAGAGAGAGAGAGAGAGAGAGAGAGAGAGAGAGAGAGAACAGGTGGTAAAATTCTAGAGGAACTAGGAATCACCAACACAAAATATAAGATAACATAGGGAGACTATTTCCTAGTAGTAAACGTCTCCACAGACATAGCAACGGATGTGATGACATAGCAAACTTCTATATGCCCTACCATGATGCATGTATTATATTGTTGAGTGTGAAACATTACATATTTACCATCGATTATGCATTGGTTTTGTATGTGTAGATGTTCTAAGTTGATCTAATTATGTGTGTTTTGCAATACGAAGTGATCTAGAGAGATAAGATGAAAAGGACGATAAAAGTAGTGATTTAAAGCTCAAAGAATGATTAAGTGGAGTTTTGAATATTTAGAGGATAATATTGAGGAATTCAAGTGCCAAAGATCCAAGAACACCAAGTGTTAAAGATAGAGAAAAGTCTGAAAAATCACACAATCAAATAATAAAATTAATAGATTATGTAATGCCCCAAACTTTTCGATACTCGAGCATTGAAAGTTCTCGAGCGTTACCATAAGATTCAATATAATATATACATGTGTACAATACCAATCCAATTATCCAAACCTTATATCTATTCCCTGACATGAACCTAATTATTTGAAATGATATCCATGCAAAAATCCAACAATCGGACCGTTGATTTTAGAACAAGATCATCCATTAGGTGATTTGACACAGAAACCATCTCTTAAATGAATTTACAAATAATCCCTTCATCCATGATGATATATATATAAGTTATTTCATAAGAATCACTTAGAAATATTCGTACAACCATGTAGAACCATTAGATTTCACGGAACTATTAGATTAGAAATAATTACGGTAATGCCATTAACCTAGACCCCTGAATTCTAGATCATGCAGATCCCACTATCTGATTAACATAAAACTTTATACCATGCCTATGAATCCTAAATTAACCATACATATCGAATTTATCCCCTTAGATCATTATAAAAATAACAAAATGGATAGATCAACCATTAACCATTGATTTGGGGCCCACCTGATCTTTGGATATGCTTCAATTTTGGATTCAACCCTTAAGTTAGATGAAAAAAATGAATGGACGGTGTAGATTTCTCAGAGAAGCGTCACTTTGGACCCCACCTTAAGACATGTGCGTACACAGTGCACGCACTCCCGCCGTGCACCGAACGCAAAAGGATGGTCAAACGTGTTTGACCCGATGATACTCCCAGGAGTCATACTATTTCCTGCTTCCCGCCTTCGGGCGTTTTAAACGCGCGACGTCCATCTGGACGTGATTGGACCCACAATCAAAGGCCTACCTGGATAATCCAACCCATCCACTTGTAATATGGGTCAGAACAGAACGAACACTAGTTTTCTTTGCATGAAAACGAGATCACATGGAGGCACAGATCCAGCCACAACCGGACAAAAAACGCTTGGGAAAAACCTGGAAACGGAAAGCTATCGTCGCCTCGCTGATGACCGATATCAATCCCAGGATGAAAATCATCCCAACCATCCGATCTACAATAGATGGAGATCAGGCGCAGCGAGGATCACGCCAAGATCCGTCCGTACCTCCTCCTTTTCCTTCCGTGAACGGCGCCAACAAGAAACCCAACACGACCCGGACTCTGCTGCGTAGGAATCGCGGAGAATGATACCGGATGCTGATCTGGACTGTCCATAACAGAGAGGAAGGACCTTCGACCGCATCCACGTCGACAATATGGAAAGGGAGGAGTTCGGTGGGTTTGGCAGTCCCTGTTTTCCAGACAAGGCTACCGCAACTACGAAATCCCACCCGTTCAAACCTTGCTGCAGGGCCACCGATGGATCATCCGATCAAGCGTTCTTACAACCAAGAACGTGGCCACAGCCACAACTATGGACCCCATCCAAGGGACGATCCAGATCTGTCAGCGAAGGAGTTGCGTGACTGTTCACGCAAACCACATACGCAGTTAAATTTGCGTAAGAAGAGTCCCGATTCTTCCTTACTGCGTAAACTGAAGTACGCCTAGGGACCTACGTCCATACAACCTATAAAAAGGGACACTATCGTCCGTAAAGAAAAACGAAAGCGAGAGGGAGAGGAGAAATCAAGAGAGGATTTTGAAGGAGAGAAAGATTGTCGTGTTCAACTCTCTGAATCGATCTGAGTTGCTGACTGCTGACTCCAGAGTCCATCAGCTGGAGGTTGCTGAGAGAAATAAAGAACAGAGAAAGAAAGAAAGAAAGAAAGAAAGAAAAGAGAAAGAAAAGAAAGGAAGGAAGGAAGAAATAAAGAAGAAGAAAGGAAAGACAGAGTTAAACCAAGGTGATTCGAGGTAACTCAGCATGTCGATTGGCCGACTGGGGTCGACTCAATAGGTGAATTTTGCGTCGAGTTTTACTGACTAAAGTTAGGGCAATTTACTCGTCTATTAACAACCCTATACTATGTTCATGTCTAAAAGCATCACCACTCTTGAGCCTAAACTTAGATCCCAGGCAAAATCCTAGTCATGATCTTAACTAATAGAGTCATTTAATGTGGCGATCTAATTCCATGAATTGTTTAAAATAATACTAAAATTCAATCATATGACGTATACACAGAGCTATAACAACACTTGAGGGCGATCAGACTTTAGAGGTGAGGGTTTGTCACGTCCCAAACTTGGAAATCGGATTCATAGGAATCCCGAAAGCCGAATCCGGTACCGACAGCATCCGTAGTACCTCATTCTCTGCTCCTAGCATTCATATACCAAATTTCGATCCTGGAATCCTATAAGAAGAATTTTTTTTATCAATGTACATTTAACTAGTAATAAGCATAACCACAAGATTACCCAATTCACAAAGGCAACATTATCATCACATATCCACTAATATAATTATTCGATTACAACACTGAAAGGGAAATACATAAATAGAAAATCAAGCTCCAGAAGACCACTGTATGCTCCAAGCTCAACACTGCTGCAACCTAACATCACCTGCATGCATCTATCGTGCATAAGCTTATATAAAGCTTAGAGGGTGTTGCAAGTGTATGCACAAGGTAAGTACCAAGTATTCAATACAATGCCATAATCATACAATACCAGAAAACTGGTAATCCACAAACCATACAATGTCTGAATAAGTAGAAACACTGACAAGAGCAGGAATTATCAGAGTAAGCAGAAATACTGACAAGATATAAATCATACGATAACTGAATAAGCGGAAGTATGGACAAGTCTATGAGTCAATCAATATTAGAATACGCAATATAGAACAACTATGTGATAAGGAGTCATAAAGAGTCAAATATTAGATGCCGAGAATGCAATGCAATATACAAATCCTGCTAAATCTGTCTAGGCCATATAAGTGCAGAAATAGCAACCCGAGATGTCATATGCCTACGGATGTAATGCAATATGCGATGCGAATGAAATAACCATGCTGGAGTGTGAAGTCGGGATGATAGTACGTAGTATCGCAGGCTATGGAGTCCACTACAAGGGACTTCTATCCAAACCAGTCTCATACCTAAATTTAGATAGTCAGACTCAACGTGGTAAACTCCTGATCTCAGGTTAGTCACGCGCCCAATCAAAATTCTTGCCATAACGAAGGTACACAATAATTTTTTACACACTACCAGCCTGAGTGGATAGTGAATGAATGAATGAATGAGCATGCAACTCCTACTCAATAAGTCCACATATCAGCACAGTTTCTCCCTAGAAAATCACCAGGGTCTATTACACTCAAAACCAGATTGCCGCCTCATCATGCGCAATAAGGTGAGTAGAAGAGACCTCACTATCCGCCTGCCAATATCGGGCTCGACTCGTCGATAGCAGACCCATTCCTTAAGCTGGTCAGACTCAACCTAGCATTGTCCGCTCCTCTCGGACAGGTAAGGTCGTACCCCGTTATAACCGACCACGACACAGTGGGAGACACGGTCTAACGGTATACGACCCTCATGCGCTCATGCATCCACTCGGTTTAGACATTGGAGCAACCTCTGGAACCAAGAGGGTTCTAGGACTTTCACCTAAGGATATTTATAGCACCTCATATAGAACATATTTTCGATGTCCCATCTGGCCATCCACGATATGCCTGCGGAGGTGGAGGCTACAGCCCTGATGTCGCTAGGGCGTATAGTAATCACAATACAATGTAAGATACATGAGTCATACAATCCAGTCATACATCCATCCTGCGCTGTCGTGCACTCATGTGAGATAACCTCCGCCTATCAGGGAGTCTCATATCATCTTGTCCAATGACATATGCAATGGTCAATCACATCTCATAACAAACATGCAGATGATGCGTATGGGCAAGTATCATGATGTTATGCTGTCACATACTCATAATCGGTATCAATGATCAGCCTTGATAATGTGGACATTTAACCAACATTGCCCCCAAAGAATGGCCCACATAGAATCAAACATATAATGGGCCCACGGCCTCACACAAAGGCCTAATATACAACACAATGGGCCTTACTCGAGGGCCACATATTCACAACAGGTGGACCCTGCTCATGGGCCTAATATATCAGAATGGGCCTTACCCATAGGCCATGCATACATCACAATGGGCCTTACCCATGGGCCACGAATACACCATAATGGGCCTTACCCATGGACCATGCATCACGGGCCTAATACGTGTCACAATGGGCCTCAACTACGGGTCGCATGTACATCATATAGGTTTCAACAATCGGTCTTGACAATCGAAATCAGCAAGTCCGTTACGACAATCGGAATCGGCAATCAACCACGACAATCGAAATCGATCTATGATCGAAATCGATAAATCGGTCACATCAATCAAAACTGAATAATCAGCATCGATAATAAGCATCGATACTCAGGGATGAAAATCGGCGTCGGCCTCGACAATCGGTACCGATAATCAGTAGATAAACAAAGCGGGGTCCATAGATGATCAGTCGATCAACCATAGTATAAAGATCGGCACTCGGCCATGGTTATATCAAATCCGATAGCACGGAGCCATCTGTCTACGGCGAATGGGGCCCACTTATTTGGGTTAACCCACTAAGGGAATGATGAGAATGGGTCTAACAAGGCTTAAGGGAAGGTCACAATGTGGACATCCAATCATCATTGCCCATCAATGTAGACATTTAACCAACATTGCTCCTAAGGAGTGGCCCACATAAACACCATTACATATATCATGGTAAAATCACACATCACATCGAGCCTTGGATACACAACAGGTGGGCCCCGCACCTGGGCCTCAAATACATCATACGGGCCTCAAATACATAATAGGGGGCCCTGCACCTGGGCCTCAAATTCATCACATGGGCCTCTCATATACATCACGCCGGGCCTCGTCAAAGGTCATAAACACATCACGGTGGGCCTCCTTACGTGGGCCATATATACACATCAATGTGGGCCTCGCCAAATAGGCTTGATACACATCACAACAGGCCGCTCAAATGGGCCTAATACACATAACCGGTGGGCCACACCAATGGGCCTCGATATACAACATAATGGGCCGCAAATGCATCACAATGGACCACGTCATATGGGCCATAAATACACCACGATGGGTCACAACCCATAGGCCTCAATACTTCACAATTAGGATACAACCCATGGGCTTCAAATACACAACATGTGAGCTGCATCAATGGGCCTCATATTCATAACATGTGGGCTCTACTCATGGGCCTCCAGTACATAACATGTGAGCCCTACACATGGGTCTCGAATGCGTCAAAGGGGCCACGTATCTGGGTCTTGAATATATCGAATGAGCCACGCGTTATGGGCCTAATACACGTCACAATGGGCCTCATGTACAGCAAGTCGGGCCTCATTATATAGGCTTCAAACACAAAACAGGTGGGCCTCGCACATGGGCCAAAAATGCAACATGATGGGCCTCATGGTTGGGCTGCACTAATGGGCCTTACACATCAAGTGGACGGCACACATTCCCACAAAATGAATCATATCAAGAGATCATCTGGACCATACTACAACTAGCAATGGAGATAAAGCTTTCCATCGTTAAAATCCTATAGGGTCTACCATAGAAAACAGTGAGAGCAGCCACACCTACCGTTAAAGCATTTATAGGACCCGCCGTGTTGTGTTTTGAGATTCAACCTATTCGTCAGTTAAGCACAGAGATAGATGAAGTGAAAACAAAGTATCAGCTTGATTGGAAGTACGGTGGCCCTCAAAAAGTTTTGAACGGTGGATGTCGCTGTCCCCACTATTTGAATAGAGGGTCTATGTAGATGGGCCACCCCACTCAAAAGATCAACAGGTATTGAGACCCCTATCAAACAGGCCTGCTGGCGGGTGGTCCTCCTGGCCATTAGGTCAAGCCAACGGCATCTCTGATTGATCAGAAGATGGATGGTGTGGATATACTACATACATTAAAGTGGACCCACGCTCATCAGCTGGATGGAGTGGATGAAATCCAAGCATCACGGTGCATCCCACATAGCACCTATCTAGATTTGGATGGTATGAATACAACACTACATCATGGTGGGCCCGGAACTTGCTAACATGATACAGAAGCAGCAAGGTGTTGGCTGCAGGCCCACCAGTAAAAATAGATGGACAGTGGGGATGCAAAACTGATGGACGGCGTGGAGGCAAAATACATATATCATGGCATGGTCCCACAAGACCGTCCAACCTGTCCAGCACCGTCCAGATTGTCTGGACGGTGTGGATGAAACAAATACATCATAGCGTGGGCCACATCCAGACCTTGGACGGTCTGGATTCAACACATGCATCAGGTGGGTCCACATGTCCCTGAGATGGACGGTGGAATAGAATACATGCATCAAAAGGTAGGGCCCACCGTCTATAGGTGGCTGACGTGGATAAAACACATACATCAAAGTGGTCTGTACACACAGCACCATCCAGATGGACGGTGCAGATCACATATATCACGGTGTCCACCCACCATCCAGAGAGGGATGGACGGTGGGATCAGAATAAATACATTAAGGTGGGTCCCACCTCCACACGTGCAACACGTGTGGAGTGGGTCCCATGTCCTGGATAGATAGTGTGGTTAGAACACATATATCAAACGGGATCCACTGCAGCAGCCTTGCTGCTAGACGGTGAATCTCATGCACATGGCATGTGGGCTGCTGGACGGTGGATCTCATGCACATGGCATGTGGGCCCCACTGGAATTGCTAACATCAATATTACAGCAGCTTTGCGGCTGCTAGAACCCACTGTCCTTATCAATGGACGATGTGGATTCACAACATTTGGATGGACGGTGTGAATACACGCTGCCATCAAGGTGGGCCCGCCCGTCCAGCGAATGGACAGACGACCTGCATAAAACACATGTATTATGGTTAGCCCCACAGCGGAAGCCTTATTGCTGGATGATTTAGATAAACAGATGAATGGCGTGGGTATAAAACATATACATCCGTGGTGGGTCCCACATTCAGCACCGTCCAAACATTGTACAGTCGTCCATGGCTTCCATGTACGGTCTGGATGCAAAGGATGCATCAAGCGAGGGCCCCAAAGTCCGGATGGGCGGTGGGAGTAAAACACATACATCACAGCAACAGCTGTGCACACACTAGCCAATCAACTCCCTGCATAGGTGGGTCCCATGTAGGTGGGCAGTCTGGAAACACGTACGCCAGGGGGTGGTCCACACGTGTGAGTGAATGGATGGTCAGGATGACACGCATGCATGTTGAGGTCCACAGAAGGGTGAGCCACCCCACGAACCAGGCTAATATTTGTTTTTCCTTCACTCAGGCGACCAGCAGGTGGACGATCCTGCTGTTGCCGTTGACATGCAGCCCACCAGAGATTTGGATCTGGACCGATGGGTTTGGACAGCCAAGATATTGAACACATACATCAAGGTGCAGCCCACCAGAGTTTGGATCTACCCTAAATAGGTGCGTTCCCCACCATCCAAGCCTGTCCAAAAATGGGCAGCAAGATAACCCGTATTGGACAGACAATTTGGATAAAATGCATTACAGTGGGCCTATTAATCCTGGATGGTCCGGATGTGCTGCACATCAGGTGGGCCACACATCATTATCATCAATGAGAGAGAGAGATAGAGGGAGGGACCCCGCCACTATGGGCCCTCCCTATATGATGCATACATCAAGTGGGTCCCAAATCATGTGGACCCAACATCAAAATTAAATAAAATGAACACCGACAAAACAAAAGCAAAAGAGAGAGAGAAAGAAAGAAAGAAGCACCCACCTCGAGATCTCTCCTTCCTTCTTCCGCCAATGTATGATGGAGTCCCAAATGGACAATTTCAACGGTTGAGATGGGCTTAAGATGGTGGGATCGGGTGGTAGAAAGGTGGGCCACACTACTATCTCCCATGGAAGCCATGGACATGAGTTGCTCCCATGGAGAGAATGAGGGAGAGAGAGATGAGAGAGAGAGAGAGAGATTGAAAGAGAGAGATGGGTGAGTGATGTGGTGGGTGTACTTTATGTAAGATAGAGTTTGACTTTAGGGTTGCTTGGGGATGGGGTTGTACTTTGACAGATGAGGTGATGTGTACTTGACATTTGACATGATTGATGAGATTGATTTGACAGGTTATAAAGATTCTCTTAGGATTTTACAAATATGTGACGTTTTTTTGAACTGAACGCGGGCCCACTTCTTATGGCCTGGGTATCGCCTCGGCGCGTGAGACGCGACATCAGAACCGTGGCGACGGCGCGGTCCCTAGGGTATAAGTCTTGGGTCGAGCCGATTCTGGTTGACGGCATGTGTCTCAGGGTCGCGTGCAAATGTCAAATAAAGGTCGAAGGTTACCGAAATTTGACCAGGAAGACCGCGAAAGCCTACGAAATGGTACGGTCTATGATACGGGTCTTACAGGATTTTATCCTTTAGGCTACATTAATTTAATTTATTATATTTACCTTGCCTTTACATGCCTTCGTGTTATTTCTATCTTGCCTTTAATATGCCTTCGAATTATTTTGAATTCTTCTTACAATTATATGTTTTACCATCAATTATTTACCCTTTGAGATTATAGTATAATGTTGCTTACAAGTGATCTTTATGAATTTATGTGAGGTGATGGATACAAGCATTGCCCTTACTTTTATCAATTTATTAAGTTGGCCCTTACCACTCTCCTCTTTATTGAGTTGATCATTACCACTCTCCTTATTATTGAGTTGGTCATTGTCACTCGTCTATCTGTTGAGTTAGCCATCACTACTCTTCTTTTATTGAGGTGATCATTGTCACTCTTCTCTTTATTATATTGGCTTTGTGCTATTTATCTTGAAGGCTTGGGCATGTGTCTTGATGTTCTAGAACTCTCATAATTCAATCTATCTCTCTATAAGTGCAAGTGATGTATTAGATGTATCACAACTAGTGATTCAAATATTCTATTATGGACATAATACGCTCTGGGTAGAGACCCTCTTGGTCATCACATAATTTCATGGGTCTTTGGGTAGTGGTGCACAAATCGATGTGTAATTCGCAAATGTAGTGTCACATCACTTCCGAAATTGGATGTCACAAATAGTAACTCCATGATTAAATCGTGTCACGTAATTCACCTAGCTCATGTGTTGTGCGTCTTGAGGAGTTCACGTAAATCCACAGTAGCGTCAGTCATGCCGATGAATATCCGTAGTTATGGGATGTGGGTCAAGCTGGATTTTTTATAAATTGTATTTCACATTGTGATGATCACTACGTATGATGAGCCCCACATACTTTACTAGGCATGCATCTCATGTAGGTTATTTGTGCATTCTGATATCCTCGTATTAGTGGACTATGAGACATATCAGAACCCTTACATACTTATATGAATCTCTTGAATTACTGTTAATCTTAAAAGATCATTATAAGTAAGGAATTAACCCTGTCCCAACCATACAGATGATGTAGGTGATGTACAGCTTGAAGATTTAGATGACCATTTCCCTATAGAAGAACATATTGCAAGAATACGACGATAGTTTTATTATATAATTTTATACTTCTACTACAAACTCGATTAATGTAATAAGCTTCCATTGAGAAAACATTTGATTATTTATTGAATTTCTTTACTCTGATAAAATAATCAATACAGTTGATTTTATTCTCGTGAATGAGTACCTTCATGAATATATCTGAATGTAATCCAAATGAAAAAAAATATGGTGCGATTTTTAAAAGCATCCAATTTATACATCATTAACATCTGGTTTTCTCGAGCATGACTACAAACTCTGGCCGTGAAATTTCAGGATGTTATAAATTATTTGATCTCACCGAAGGTATGTTCAGTCTAACCAAAAGTGCCAAAAATAATCCAGCAACAAACTGATTTTTATAGTTAATTCAGCTTGACTGTTAAGTGCGAACGAAGTGATATTTTGGTGCCATAGAAGGTAGGTTCAGTGCGACTGAAAAGAGATAGAGAGTTCAGAAACAATTTGAAGAAATTCGGCAACATACAAAAGTTAATTTGGCTTGACTTCAATGTGACCGAAGGCCATCATCGGTGCGACCGAAGCGTAACAAAAGTTTAGAAAATTGAGGTTGGTACAAATTTAGAGCGAAATTTTCCAATTCGAAGGGGTGATTTAGGTTGTTCTAAACACTTAGGATTTGTGAGAGAGAGCAAGAGGTTGTATGGAGTCATTTTTCTTCTTCAATCTTTCGGTTCTAAGTTATTTTTTTTATATTTTTTTAGTTTAGTTCAACTATGACAATGGTTGGTTAAATGTCTTAGATGAGGCTAAGAGGTGAAGCTTGTAGTTATTTTTAATGCTCTATTTTACTTTGACTCAAGTTCGATAGTTTGAATGTTGAAAATTTTAGTGATTTTAGTTTGAATAAAGCTTTAGTTTTAGTTCACTAGTTTACTTTAATATTCTATTATCAACTTTAAGCACTTTGGATGCATAAGAAGGCTAAAATTGTTGACTTATCTATTTTGCAAGGGATTGATCTATAAAATTCATGGATTTATCGTACACTACGAGCACGATAGATACTTTGAATTCCCTGAGATCAATAACTTGGTGCTTTATGTGAAAACCGAATCAATTGAAGCTCAAATCTATATTGGGTTGTGAATTTTGAATTAAACGCTCTATTATCCAGATAAATAAGATAAGATTCAATTCTAGTTATTACTTCAATTCTAGTTATGTTATCTGATTGAATCAAGTGAATTAGGCATTGAGAATGGCTAAAAGTAGATCCTTGGCGATCTAGTGTTTTATTTCATTGATTTGATCTCTACATAGATTTTCACTATTGCTTTGTCTAATTCATATTTTATAGTTTTAGTTACAGTTCTAAAGTGTTTTGAGAGCATACCAATATAAGTGCATAAGGATTAAATCTCAGTCTCATCGATTTAAAACTACATCGCAATCCTGTACTTGGCGTTTGTCATCTTTTTGGATTGATCTAGTTTTTGGCATCATTGCTAGGGATTTCGATTGCGTTTTCTAAAATACTTTAGGTTTAGAGTTTGTTTATGATAGGGAGTAGTTTTCTTTGCATTTTTAGGCTATGGTTTTATAACAAATTTATATATTAACATTATTTTTCTATTTTGCATAATCTAACCTACAATATTCAATCGGGTACTATCCTTTCAATCCTCTTGCTTTAAATTGTTTCTGAATTTTTTTAATGTAGAAGGTTTGATTTTTCTAGAAGTAGTAGGTTTAGATTATGTTTGAGTAATTCATGCCCAAGTGGGTCCGTGATCACACTGTTTATCCATCACTATGTTAGAAAACACCTGATATCCTTTGAATTGGTCAAGAACATGGCGAAGAACTAATCCAATCGATGAGTTGAAGAACAAACACAATAAGATGAGAATAATGTGCTCAATGGTCTACCAGCTAGAACTTTATGTGACTATTACAACCAGCTAGGACGAGTACCCTTTCCTACATGATTTTTTCACATAATGCAGTAATGTAAATTTTAAACTGGGAGTGATCCAACTACTTTCAAGATTCCATGGACTAGAATTCGATGAGATTGATGAGATTGTAGACACTCTACATTTAAATGTCTAATGATATCTGATACTAAAATTGTTTCCTTTTTCTTTGAAGGAGAAGGCCGAGTCATGGCTCCACTCCTTAAGGCTGAGATCAATAGGGACATGATATGAGATAATTACCCACGAGTTCCTTTAAAAGTTCTTCCCGGATCATGAGACTAACCCCCTTAAAAGAGCCATAATGATTTTTTCACAAAAAGAGGAAGAAACCTCTTCCAATGTTGGGAGAGGTTTAAGGAACTTCTAAATTAATGCTTTTCCACATTATGGATTTGAAATTTAGTAGGTAATAAACTTTTTCTATGATGGATTGAGTGCACCTACGTGCCAATTTATAGAGATGATGTATAGTGGAGAGTTTATGAACAAGGATCTCGATAACCCGTGTGACTACTTTGATATTTTATCTGAAAATGTGTAATCCTGGGATACATCGAGTAAGTTGACCAATCCCAAGTTGACTCAGCTCAAGGAAACAGGAGAAATTTACATTCTAAGGGAAGAAGACAATGTTAATGCTAAGGTAGCCAGCCTTACAAGAAAAGTTGAGGCCAAGGAATTAATGAAATTAGAAATGGTCAAACCTAATGAGACCATTGAAACTTTTTACAGTATTTATACAAGTAAAATGCACTTGATGCAGGACTGTCTCATAATTCTTATGTTCTAAGAACTGTTATATGAATAATCCAATGCCATGAACAATTATCAACGGCCTTTTAATGATCTAATTTCAAACACATACAATTTCAGTTGGTGAAACCATCCAAATCTCAGTTGGAGGAATGGACCAATAACTAACACTGATAAGAATCCTCAATGGCCTCTTCCTTCAATCCTTATCCTGTTATTAACACAGAAGAAGACCCAAGAGGATCCAGTTCAAAGGTTCATGAATGATCAAGAGCAATTCAATCAAAATGTTATGCAAACATTCTAAGATATCAAAACATCATTAGGGATGTTTACATCGTCCATTCAAAAATTAGAGTCACAATTAGTTGTTAGGGAGAAGGGGACCCTTCTGGCCCAACCCCTACTTAACCCAAAACCTTAATGTGAGATAAATGACCCTAGCTCCTTTACTCAATATGTGGAGCAAGCAAAGTCTATCACTGCTCTTACAAGTGAAAAAATAATTGATAAGAGCATCTCGATCAGGGTTGATAAGTTTAAGAACTCAGAAGAATCTATGGGTGATGATGAGCCTAGCAACACCCCACATGAGAAGGAACTGGACAAGAATATAAGTCCGTATGGTCAAAAGATAAATTCCGTTATTGGACGCCATAAAACAAATTTCATCATATGACAAATTCCTTAAGGACCTTTGTATGGTCAAAAGACGACACAATGTTCAATAGAAGATATTTTTCGGAGAAAGTGAGTGCCATCATCAAACAAATAGGTGCCCAAAAAATAAAAAAATCTCTGTAACCCATCTCATGTGTGATTGGGAATCACCGGATTGAGCATGCCTTATTTGGTTTGGGGGCAAGTGTAAATCCAATTCCCTATTTGATCTATGAACATCTTGGTCCTGGTGAATTAAAATCCAACAACATCACACTTCAATTAGTTGATTGTTCGATTCATATACCGAGAGAGATGATAGAGGACATGCTTGTCCAAGTCGGTAAATTCTACTAGCCAGTGGAAATTATTATTTTAGATATGCAATCAGTTACTAATGCGCAATTAGTTATTAATGTCAGCACTCAAATTCCTGTCATCCTTGGCCACCCATTCCAAGCCACATCAAACGTCATAATCAATTGTAGGAACATAATCATGAAGTTGTCCCTTGTGAATATGATACTTGCGTTGAATGCGTTTAATATGTGCAAGCAATAAGAGGATGGTTATGAGGTCTATGAAATTAATTTGATTGATTCATTTGTGGATGACAAGTCTCTTTTGACTTTGTACTCTAACACTTTAGGAGCGCGTTTGGCCCACTCAAACAATCTTGATGATGATACGATTCAGAAGATGGGTGCCTTATTTTAATGCGATGCCAATACTTGAAACTAACCGGTGGATGCCTCAATTTGAATTGTTACCCTTAACTAATTTAAAGACTCTAATATCTTATGTCAAGGCACCGAAGCTTAACATAAAACCCTTGCCCGTTGAACTGAAATAGGCATATTTGGGTCAAGATCAGACAAATCTAGTAGTGATTTCTTCCCACTTGGATAAGGAGCAAGACAATAAGTTGATTTTTACACTCAAAGAGCATAAGAGAGCTCTTGGATATGGATTATTGCGGATCTCAAAGGAATAAACCTCCTAATTTGTACTCACTGCATCCACCTCGAACATAATATGAAAACATTTAGATAACCACAACGCTTGTAAATCCAAACTTGAAATACGTGGTTAAGGCTGAGGTGTTAAATCTTTTGGATGTGGGTATTATCTACCCTATATCCAATAGCCAATGGATGATTCTAACTCAGGTGGTGTCCAAGAAGTCCAAAATTACCGTAGTAGCTAATACGAATAATAAACTCGTGCTAACTAGAGTGACCATTGGTTGGAGAATAAGAATTGACTACCAGAAACTGAATACCATCACAAGGAAAGACTAATTGTATTTGGCCTTTATTGATCAAATTTTAGAAAAGTTAGCGGGTCACTCCTACTATTGCTTCCTAAATAGGTACTTAGTCTATAACCAGATAGAGATAGCCCTTAAGGATCAAGAAAAGACTACATTTACATGTCCCTTTGGCACTTTCATTTATTAAAGGATGTCATTCGGATTATGTAATGATCACGCCACATTTTATCAATGTATGTTGAGTATTTTTTTCTGACATGATAAAGTAATTTTTAGATGTCTTCATGGATGACTTCTTCGTCTTTGGTTGTTCTTTTAATGAGTGCCATGAGCACTTACAGTTGGTGCGAAAAAGATGTGAAGAAAAGAACCTTGGTTCAAAAGGGAATAGTCCTTGAACAATCATATTGTCCAATGGAATTGAGGTGGATAAAGAAAAAAATTAACTTAATCTCTAACCTACCACCACTCAAGAGCATGCACAACGTGCGATCCTTCTCAAATACGTTAGATTTTACTGAAGATTCATAAAGGACTCTAACATCATCTCTCGTCCTTTATGTAACATTTTTCAAATGAAAATTCCTTTCGGGTGGAGCAAAAAATGTCAAAAAGCTTTCACTAAGATCAAAGGCATGTTGACAAGCATCCCCATCATGCAACCACCTGATTGGAGCATCTCTTTTGAAATCATGTGCGATGCAGGAAATTACGTGATTAGGGCAATTCTAGGCTAGAGAAAAGAGAAGAAGCCCTACGTTATTTACTATGTGTTGAGAATGAAATATTATATGTTTTCTCCTTGTTATGCATTGGTTTTAAAAACATAAATGTGCTTAATTGATCTAATTACAAATGTTTTCTTTTACAAGGTAATTTTAAGAGCTAAGAAAAAAGAATGCTTAAAGCATGAATTTAATTATCAAAGAATTATCAAGTGAAAGATTAGATCATTGGATGTCAAGATTGAAGAATTCAAGAGTTCAAGGAAACCAAGCAAGGAAGGAAGAAAACTGAGGATTCAAAGTGCAGAAAATCAAAAGTGCATAAATTGACCCTTCGATGACACCTTCAATGCCATCAAAGTAGGTGCCAATGCCATTGAAGCCACCTTAAATCACATTGCAAAAATCAAGAAAATTCAATTTTGTTATTGGACATATTTGTGCACTTATCGATGATATTGAAGGCATGTTTGATGTCATCAAAGGAGGTTCGATGACATTGAGAAAATCTATAAAATTGAAAGTTCGTTACTAAATAGTTTTCTAATTTCACCCAAACTTTTCGATGGGAGCTCAATGCCATCGATGGTGCCATTGAAGTTGCGATAGCTGTGTAAAAGTAAGTCAGTTCTGAAGTTGGTGCGAATCAATGCTATAAAAAGGGATATTTTAGGATATTCTAAACACAAATTAAGGTAGAAGTAGAGTAAGGAGTTATGGAGCTTCAAGGATTCCTCCATCTTCTTCAATCCTTCGGTTCTAGTTAGCTTTTATATTTTTCTATTTAAGTTTTATTTCAATCATGTCTATAATTGGCTAATCTCTTAAATAGAGCTAAGAGGTGAAGCTTGTAGTTATTCTTAATGTTTATTTTACTTTGATTCAGGTTATTTGGGTTTCATATTGAACAATTCATAGATATTTGGTTTGAATGAAAAAATATTTCTAGTTTATTTTGATCCAATATCGACTCCGGGCACATTGGATGCTTAGAAAGACTGAATATTTTCTTACATATTTTATAAAGGATTCATCTGTAAATTCCATTAATCTATTGTTGACTCCAGGCATAATAGATGCTTTGTATATATTATAATCAAGTCGTTAATGATTTATGAGGGAACCAATTTAATGAAAGTTCAAATCTATTTTGAAGTATATGAATGATGATTTAACTGCTCTTTTATCCGGCTGGATATGATCGGACTTCGATTCCAGTTGTGTGATTCGATTGAATCAAGTAAATTAATATTAAGGAAGCTATAAATGGATCCTTAGTACTCTAGTGTTTTATATCTAATAGTTTCTTCTATATTTACTTTTTCAACCATATTTTAGTAGTTAATTTAGATTCTAGTTCTAATTCTAATGTACTCTAGAAATCGCACAATAGCAAGTTCTTGTGGGTACGACATCGATCTCATCGAATTATTACTACATCATAGCCCTGCACTTAGGGTTTTCATAATATTATGTGAGTAGAACTCTAAACCCTGCCCAGGTGAACTACTTTCCTAAGGAAAATAAACTCTTAGTCATAGTGTTCGCTTTGGACAAGTTTAAATCCTACTTTGTAACACCTCAGATTTTGAGGGTCGAGCAAAGCTCTACTCCCGATATCCAACACACCACTTATGCAACATGGATAATGATGTTCAAATTTCATCAATATTAATGAGTTAAACATGAGCAAGATTATACCAAAACAATATATCATACTCTAGATATAATTTAATTAAGCAAGCGGAAGACTAAAACATATAAATTTAAACAAGTAAGTGTTTCACAACTTCCAGAGTATTATTATGTAACCGAGCTGAATATATACATGTATTGTTTTGAAATAGACAAAATATCAAAATGTAAAGTATCCAAATAATCCATATGTCTCTATGATCCCATAGAATCAGCATGAGGTCTACATAGACCCGCTTAAAAGCTGAACATAGGAGAATTTTTTCTCCTCATCTATCAAGTCCAACTCCACTGCATAGACATCATCAATACTTGCATCTAAACCAGAATTTGGTTGGTGTTTTAAAACACCATCCCAGGGTGAGAGTGAGTGATTAACTCAGTGGTACTATAAGGCAAAGGTTAACATGTTATCAAGTCAATCAAGTAGTAATGATAAAGCAATACAACAATCATTTCCTATCTACTCTTGTTAATGTAGGAATGGTATGCAGTAATGATGTATGCCCTCACACAAAGCTCCCTTACAAGCGACTCCGACACTAAGTTCACGCATGACAACCTCCCTAAAGTGCACCTTCCTCACCAAAGCACATGCAATGCGGTGCATGGTCGTGTTATCCGAGTACTTAATTAGGCTCATTCATATAACATATTTGGGAAGCTAAGA
The DNA here is from genome assembly GCA_037074715.1 of Magnolia kwangsiensis. Taxonomy (NCBI): domain Eukaryota; kingdom Viridiplantae; phylum Streptophyta; class Magnoliopsida; order Magnoliales; family Magnoliaceae; genus Magnolia; species Magnolia kwangsiensis. Next base: position 109,749,260 of record CM073578.1, on the reverse strand, counting down.
TACCTCCTTTTATATCATTGACCTAAACGAAGGATCCATCTAGGGTTGTAAATCTTAGTTAACTACATACGATAGGAAAGTTGTAAGGCATCACCCCTAATGGAAAGCAGTCGATAGGCAAATTCAAGAGTTTATACTCACGGTCACTACGGGGTGACTAATCACCTCGGCGTAGGCTGACAATTCAAACACGGTATCCCATACCACCATGCCTAGCTCACGAGTCTGGGTTACTCACTGGTCACTACGGGAGGCTCGTCACCCCAGCGTAAGCTGACAGCTCGATCACGGTATCCCATACCACCATACCCGGCTCATGAGTCTTAGCGAATCATGGGACCATGGTTAAAGTGGATTTTCACATTGGATAGGGTACCTTAGATTCAAGCAGTAGTGTTCATACATGGTAAACATACAATAAGTCAATCGGTTTATTAAGTAGATTCGATTGATACGAGCACATGCTGACTTAATCGACATGGAATGCATAAGCACCCCTCGTGGCCTAACCACTGTCGATAGTCGCGACCCGAATTCGTCGAATTAGCTAATGTGGCGAGACTACTTTGGCCACCCGTACATGGACTGTTACCGATTGCCTAAACTACATTGTAGTCTCAATCTAACTCAGATTCAGTAGTAAACACATGTGATAATCACTTCAACATTCAACGAGCAATTCAAAATAAATTCCTCATTTGAACATTTCATCAACTACATTGATCATATTACCTAACACTTGCATTTTATCCATAAATCGCGTAGAGACAAATAAGATTACATGAAGGAAATTGTACGTATGAATAAAGTAATTGAGAATCCTATCTCAATATCATTAATAAATACAAATCATCAACAATTTCTCATTCAGACAATTTATCAAACACGTAAGTTACACTTCGCCAAAAATACATAAACTAGATTAGTTATGACATATATTATGGTAATTCCTTACACAAAGAGGTCATCATGCTTATGATAAACATGAATCCTAAATTAGTAGTCATGGCAAGCACAAATCATGTTTACATGTTCATTCAAACATTTCAACAAATGCATAAGATGCGTATTTTGTTCAACATAGTTCATACATGTAAAATATATCGAAATCGACGTGTCTAAGATGATATGGTAGCAATCAAGTCAAACATAAATTATTAGCTCACATTAAAAGCATTAAAACTATAACCTAATGTTTATAGTCCTCACCTTTTATCGAAATTCTCGATTCGAACTTAGTTCAAATTCTACGTTCCCAAAAATGAAACGACAGGTACCTAAATCATGAAATAGGTTAGCTAGTTTGTCAATTACTCAATCTGGATCTTTACAACGATACTAGGGTTAGGTTTTCTTACCCAAATTGTAGTAAAAAATGATTGTGTAGCGAAGTGGGGAGGTGAATCAGTACGTGGGGTAGTGGGAGAGAACCACTGCGGCATCTCCAAAGATTTCTCCTCTCCTTCCTCTTTTCCCTTCTTTTCTCTCTTCTCTCTCCTAGGGTTTGAAAAAATTCGTATGAGAGAGATATGGGGTGGTTTAAGGGCTATATATAGGCCCAAAAGTGATGCAAATGGCCCTAGGGCCATGGTATACTTAATTTACATCTAGAGGGCGACTGTTTTTGACAAACAGGGCTCATAGGAAGGCCTACTACTCACGTCATAGTGTAAGTTTCCTAATGATAGATATATGCCAGGATGTGATTTCGGTGTGATCGGATAAGCAAGTTGACCGTGGAGGACCTATATTAGTTCAACGGTCATTCTTACTTGATCGGGGCCACCAATATACGGATATGAGTAGGGAAATTTTCTTTTCCCATGGGTGAAGTTTGGTCAGAAACTGAAGGTCCGAAATCCTCAATTTTACATGTGAGCGAATGACCCAATTCACTTAAGTTTCAATACATTTTTTTAAGATATTCGCGTTTCTCACACACTTCACTCAAGGCTCAAGTTATGCGTTTCTGAACACTATTTGGGCTCAATTCTCACGATGGTTTTCAATGGCCCACCATGATGTTTATTTGCCATCTAACTTATTCATGAGGTCATGTAAACCTAGATAAAGGAAAAATAAAAATATCAACTTAGTCCATAGCTTATGTGACAGCAGGAAAGTTATAATGGTAGGCGTTCAATCCCCACTACTTTGTATGGTGTAGTCCACTTGACTTTGGATATCCTTCGATTTTAGTCCCATGCCCCATAAATGAATTAGCGAAATGGATTGATGGCGTGGATAAAACACACACCACGGCGGGCCTCACAGAGTCCTTACACCTAGGGGTGTACATTGAGTCAAACCGAGTCGAGCTGGCCTCAGCTCGGCCACTAGCTGACCTCAGCTCAAACTCGGCTCGGTCCTCAAGCCTGACTAGCTAGCTCGGCTCGATTCAGTCAGCAGCTCGGGCCAGTTCGAGCCAAGATTGAGCCGAGTTCTCTCCATTGCAACATTTTTACAAACACCTGGACTGCACCTTCAAAATCTCACTGCATTTGAGATAGCAACAATGGTTTTATAGGTATTTTATCAAACACCTTCTATGCAACATAAAAATCAAGAAAAAAAAAAGGTATTGGTTTCATATACATACCTTCCTTGCTACCAACCACACTTCTTTGAGTCATTTCATCAAACACTTGGTGAGCAACATCAATATCAAAGTAACTGAGTCACTGAACCAATTCGATCCGAGTTCGATTCAAGCTGGGTTTGATCCGAGTCGAGTCAAGCTGGGGCCAGCTCGAACTCATTTTTGAGCTAAAAAAATCAACTCGACTCGGCTTGAACTCAGCTTCGAACCAAGTTGAATCGAGCTTTTTTGAGTTGAGTAGAGCGAGCTACCGAGATAGCTCGGTTGGTGTACCCCTACTTACACCACATAGTCATGTGGTGTTGGGTTCACCTACAATCCGCTTCCATCTGAACCATACCGAAGAAAGCTTCAATCGTGAAAATAGATCCACCACGCACTTCATGCTAAAAAACTCACACCAACCCTATTGTCTAAGGATGGCTAGGTTCATTATATGAAAATATGCCAATCAATAATTCGAGCAGTCTACTTTTGGCAGCCTTTGTGGACCGGTTATCTATCAAGCAATTCCAACCTTCCAATCCATGGATTGAAAGATGGATGGTTATAAAAATCAAGGATTACTCCTACCTATAAATCGAATTATCCAATCCGGCAGTTCTTATCAATGATCAGACTGTCCAAGGTTCACATGCAACTAGGAGCACAACAGTCAGTTGCTTTGAGATCATTGGATTGATTCCCCTATTTAAACATTTAGTGGGCCATGAAATTTTTGGATCAAGCTGATATTTTTGTTTTTCTTTCATCCATGTCCATATGACCTTACAAAGAGATTAGATGGAAAATAAACATCATGGTTAATCCTAGGAAGGTTTCAATGGTGAGCTATAGTGTCCTGCTCTTTTCTCTAGTATGGTTCCCTTGATTTTTAGATCGGTTTATTTTTGGGCTTTTGTCCTATAATGATATTGCAAAATGAATAAACTGCGTGAATATAACAAATACATTATGGTAGGACCATAGACGATTGCCACGTCAACCTGTCCATCACTATATTCTATAATACACAATCTGAAACTAGAGAGAAGGTGGATTCGTAACTACCCGCCTGTGCCGCGCTGAACATGTAAATGATGTAACGGGTTTTAAGCTGTCACCTTGACACATGGTTTTATTCACACCATCTATCCATTTTCCATGTCATTTAAGGATATAATTCGAAAAATGATATACATACAACTTGTTCATAAGAATACATAGACATGAACAAAGGGAAAACACAAATATCAGCTTGATCCAAAACTCCCTTAGCCTATAAGAAGCTTTCAACAATAAACATTTGTTTAAAACATTACATAGATTGGGATGAAGGGAAAATACAAATATCATCTTAATTTAAAATTTGTGTCCTCTGATAAGTTTTCAACAATATACATTTAATCCTTACTATGTGGTATGGTCAAGCATAATGTCTAATCCGCTCATCTTTTATTTCATACCTTAAAATGATACAAAAAGATGAATGTATCATAGCTAGGGCTGTACACAAACTGGGCTAGCTCAGTTAACTCGCTCGACTCGGCCTGACCTAAAACTGAGTTCGGGCCGGGACGGGCCATTTTCTTCAGCTCGAAATTGAGTTTGAGCCGAGTTCACATGTCTCAGTTCAGCCCAACTCGATTCGAAACCTGACTCGACCTGGCGGAATCCGACTCGACTCGGCAGTGTTATATATATCCTAAATCGTTATCCTAATCATCTAAGACAGAGAAGTGAGAAAGTCGTCCATCCTTTTGTAGATGGAGCAGGTCCGAAATTGACCTGAATTTGGTCCGAACTCGCCCAATTGCTAACTAGGCAAAATTCAGACCGGACATGTTGGCCCATGACCGAGCCGAGCTGGGTTCAGATTGAGTGTGGCTGGTGACTGGGCCGGGTTCAGCCCAATTAGACTCGGATCGACCGGTGCACACCCATCATACCAGCGTTCAGAGGCGCTGCCTGTCCCGAGCTGGCAGTGCCCAATCTAGGTCCTGAAAAAGGCAACCAGTGTGGCAATGTACATATATGCCTTGTTTTTATTTTTTTATTCTTCAAATGACATCACCAGAAGTCATGAGCAGTGACATGGAGCCAAAAAGAGGAGGCGGCATGGAATTCGCTGTGGATTCGTCAGGACAGGGACGATCCGCACTCCTGTCTTGAGATGGGACGTGACTTTCTGTGACCGGTTTACCATGAGCCATGCAAGGGCAGGGTATGTTGGGCTAAACATGGAGCCAATGAGAAATCTACTATACGTTGGTACATAGTATAAAAATGAGTAGATATAAAACCCAGCACATGATAAGAAACAGGGTTGAAAATACACACGGTTGAAACCTCTCTAAATCTTCCAGTTCCGAGTTGCAGCGAATGATTCGAAGGAGATCAAAGTTACATGGACCCTACAATGATGTATTTATCATATCTACACCGTTAATCCATTTGGCAATAATATTATTTTATTTCTTGACCCCAAAAATGAGTAATTTATAGGGCTCAAGTGGATCACACCACAAATAGCAGTGGGGATAAGGATTTCCACCGTTTAAAACATGTGCAGGGCCCACCGTAACGTTTACTTTCCATCCAATATGTTAATAATGTCACACGGACATGTATGAAGAGAAAAAACAAATATCATATTGATCCAAAATTTCTGTGACAAAGGGTTTTAATGGCAAACTTTCAATCCTCCATTGCTTTTTACAGTGTGGTCCACTTGATTTTTGGATATCTCTTATTTTTTGGCTCAAGACTTATGACGAGCTCATCAAGTGAATGGATGATTTGGATATAACTCATACCTCGTGATGGGACCCACGTAACTTGGTGCCGTCAACACACCAGTGGTGTGTCGTATGCCAGCCAATCCGCCTCCAACCTTTCTGCAGTAGTTTTAATCGTTGGTGCTAAACGTCCACTGCTGCCTGTCGCCTGCTCCACTTGAGTATTTGTTCGGCCTATTTTTTAATTCGAGCTGATGGGATCGATGGATCGTGTAGATGTCTCTTAGACACGTAAAAAGACTACATTTTAATACTTCTAGTAGCAACATAGCTACTCCGTGGATCATGATTGCCCATCAATAAAACCTTTCGGGGGTCCACTATCATTATAATACTGTTAGTAGCCACGTTGCTACTGAACAGTAGTGGTCTCGGGCCCCACCACAATGTATGTGTTTAATCCATACGGTTCATCTATTTTGGATCATTATTTAAGAGCATAAGCTTAAAAATGAGGTAGATCCAAATCTCAGATGATCCACGCTAGAAAATAGTGGTAATTGAATGCCTACTATTAAAAACTTCTCAGTGCCCATTGTCATTTTTATTTGCCATTCAACCAATCGAAAAACTTTTTGTCCTCCAATAAGTTTTTAATGGTGAGAATTCAATTGCCATTGTTTTCCTATCATGGGGTCCACCTAAGATTCAGGTCTTCTTCATTTTTTGACTAAGGCTCTAAAATAAATTTAAAAAATAGATGGAAATCGTAGATAAAACACATACATTGTAGTGGGAACCATAGAGCATTATCTAGGAAAGCAATCTGCATCAACAAGCATCGTGGTGGGCCTTAGATAGCTTAGGCCTACCTTAACTTCCTCTACCAAAAATTAGGCCCCGAAGTAAAACTCTCATACTTCAAGTGGGTACCTCCTCAGGTCACCTTCTTGGGCAGTAGAATTGAAGGTCATGAAATTAATGCCATTAATTAGGAACATCACCCCTTGGGTAGATAATCATCGGTCTTTGGAACTGGGAAGTGAATATAAGCCAGCGTGCCAGATCGGCGAGATGGATCTCTTGAAAGTTCCACCAAACTGATTTTTCATGGTGAGATTTAATTGGGCCATGTGCTGGTGTCAGAGATAGGCTATGCAATGCTTATATGAAAGTTGTTGAGTCAAAGGAAAATGCCCAATTCAAATACGCCACATCTGATCAATAGTGATTCCGTAGTGATTAGGTCACTTGGCAATCCACATCCCACCCACCTGGCTTCCCATGCGCGATGTACACCTTTATTTATGTATAGGCCCTGGATCCATCAAACACTGATTGGCTGGTGACTCCTACAACAGTAAGGTAGCTTGTGGAAAAAGCTCTATAGCCCCATTAAAATGTATACATTTTATTTGCTCCGTTCATTCATTTTGCCAACCGAATTTTAGGCCATGAGCCAAAAAAGGGAGATCAAGTTAGGTAGTTGTGTTTTCCCTTTATATATCCAAGGATACATGACTTTATGAACTGGTGGATCCAAATAGCAGTGAGCCTCAAGAAGTTTTGGGTAGTCAATATGTAATCTCCACTATTTCCTATGATGTGGTCCATTTGAGGTTTTGATGTGCCTCATTTTGGACTCATGTTCTATAATGAGATAGCAAAATGGATGATAGATAAGACACATACACCATGGTGAGGCCACAGAGCTTTTCCTCCCACTGCCTGGCTAGTGTAGGGGTCATCAGTCAATATATATTGTTCGATCCATCACACTTAGGGGGTATTTGGCACATGGTATTAGATGAAATTAAGTGATACAGGGTTAAAAAAGTATAATTATTATATGTGACAGGAATTGTCCTCTATTACCATGAAATACCATAATACAAACACGATTTCATGCCATCTTTGTATTAGTTTGTTTTCTATTGAATATATATACAAACTATTATTTGAAATTATTGAAAATAACATATATGTGTTATATCTATACTATCCATTCATTTTACAACTTCATTATATAGCATGGGCTCAAAAATGAGGCGGATCCAAAGCTTAAGTGGACCACAACATAGAAAATAATGGGATAATGACACTCACTATTGAAGTCTTCCTAAGGTCCACTGTGATGTTTATTTGTCATCCAACTTGTTCATAAGGCCAAACAGACCTAGATGAAGGGAAAATACAAATATTATTTTGAACTAAAACTTCAATAGCTCCCAAGAAATTTTCAATGGTAGGCATTCAATCCCCACTGCTTTCCATAGTGAGGTCCACTTGAGCTTTGGATATACTTAATTTTTTTGGCCCATGCCCTGAAACGATCTTGTAAAATAAGCGGACGGTATGGATACAGTCCATACATCACAGCAAGACCAATAGAACTTGCTCACATCTACAACAATTTTCTAAATTTTGGGTGAGGTCATCTTAATTAAAATAAGATAAAATAAAAATCCATCTAACCTAATCCCAACGCTTCCCATTTTCCGTAAATATGAGGTGAAATTTACACGGTACCAAATGCAATTTCATCTTACCTAATCCTATATAATATCATGAGCCAAATGCTAGTCATAAACTTTTCAAATTTTAGGTAAGCCTTCAATGACTATCGTTTCATATGGTGTGGTCCACCTAAAATTTGTCTATAAAAATAAGATCGAAAAACAGATGACCGGCGTAGATATATAATGAATTCATCTAGGCGGCTTGTACGCCCACGTCCATAGCCCAAGTGGTGGACAGAGTGATACCTCGTTTCCACGCTGTCTTGGTATCGATTCCCCGGTGGTGGCTAACACTTAAACTGAAGTATGAACTTACAATGGCTTGTAGTAGCAAGCTAACAAAAGAAAAGGTCGGCGTCAGGTTCTCCAAAACTCGAGTGGGCTAAAAACGCGGGGATTGAACGTACAAAGTTAACATATCCATAGGGCCACAGAGTTTTGAATCACTGTCGATCCTAGGGCAGTTTCAACGGTAAGAATTTCCCAAATCACATTTCATTTGGTGCGGCCCACTTGAGTCATGGATCCTTCTTAGTTTTATATTCAATTCGTAAAATGAGCTCATAAAACGGATGAACGGTGTGGATTTCTCACAAACATCACGGTGGGCTCCACCAAGGCTTCATGCGAAAGCCTTTTTGCAGAAAATCCGTCTCCCCCGGTGCTGCGAATAAAGTGTACCCTCCGTCACATTTCCCGAAGAAATCTCGGGAAGGTCGCTTGTACCGAGGGAAGAGAGAGGTCTGAAACGTCCGGTTGTGCAATGACGTGTACGGCAGCTCTGTCGGCCGTTCGCTTACGATGGCACGTCCGATTGGGCAAAGGTACGGTAACCTGGTAGGTCGTTGGCATACGATGGCGCGGATTCGGTGGATCAGGGGTGGGTAGGACCCCTGACCGTCGCCACCTTGATCTACGTGCTTTATATCCACGCCGTCCATCCGTTTGAAAACTCTTCTTGCGGCATGATCCCAAAAACAAAGTAGATTCGAATCTTAATATAGGAAACCGTCGTAATATATATTTAAAAACTTCCAGTGGGCTACATAATTATTGGACCAAGCTGATAGATATTTATGCGGTCTCTTTATTCAAGTTCTTGCGATCTTATCGATGAAAAATAAACATTCCGCTAGACCCAGTAAGTTTTTAATGGTGTAGATTCAATCATAACTGTTTCGCGTGATATGGTTCACTTAAGATTTGGATCTGCTTCATTTTTCGGATTATACCTTAAAATGAGATATCAAAATGGATGGACGGTGTGGATGTAAGAAATATAGATTACAGTGGGCCTCACTATTAGAGATCCACCAACTTCGGTGGATCCGGGGATCCACCTAAACCGCGCCCGGCTTAAGAAGGTACGCTGCCCAACGGAGCGCACAGGTGCCAAGGAGTGGGGCCCATGCAATGCCGCGCGTCCGTTTCTATGCAAGCAAGGCCCCACACTTCACGTGAAGGTTGTGCTTGATAGGGCGAGAAGCGGATTGCGTGGTGTGCCGCACACTACCGACCTGTGTGGCGGGCTAACCTTACCAAGTTCTGTAAGTACCACCATGATGTATCTATGTATTAACCACACCGTCCATCCATTCTGCTGGATCATTTTATTGCATGAGACCAAAAAATTAAGGCAGATCTAAGCTCAAACGAATCGCATCATACAAAGTAGTTGAAATTGAACATCTACCGTTGAAAACGGAGCCACTTAAGCTTTTTGTCAAGCCGATCTTTGTGTTTTCCCTTCATCCAGGTGTGTATGACCTTATGAACAGGTTGGATGGCAAATAAACGTGACGGTGGGCCCTAGAAAGGTTTCAACAGTGAGAGTCATTGTCTCCTCTGCTCTCTATGGTGTGGTCCACTTAAAATTTGGATCTCTCTTATTTTTGGGTTCATGCGCTATAATGATCTCGTAAAATGGATGGACAGTGTGGATAAAACATACACATCATGGTTGGTCCCACAAAACTTGGTGACGGCAACACACCACGCGGGTCGACGGTGTGCGGCACACCACGCATTCTGCTTCCAGGACTTTGAGACAAGGTCGCGATTGATAAATCTTCCTCATCCCCTCTCCACCAATTATCTTCCTTCTCCCACGTGGGACACCTGGCCCCACACGCCCTCCACTCTTTTATGTTTTATTCCTTCTCTTTTCTTCTAGTACTTCATTCCCACCTCCTTAACACACCATCGCCTCTTTCTCTCTCATGGGTGACTCATCAGCTTCATACATCCACATGGTATCAAACACCCTTATCTTTTTTCTTTTATATTCCCTTCTTATTCTTTCTTTTTTTTTCTTTTTCTCTTTCGTTTTCCTTGTTCATATGAATAATCTCACCCCATGAAGTGGGTTTGCTTTCTTTCCTTAGTTTTGGATCTTCTTCATGTGAATCACTTCATTTCTTGAATTGGGTTTGTCTCTGTACTTGTTTTAAGACCCTTCATCTTTTTTTCTTTTTTATGGTTTTCTTTTTGTTGATCTTCTTCATGTGGGTTTATTTCTATTGCTTGTTCATGTGCATCTATTGCTTTTAACTGAAGTTGGTTTGTATCTATGGTTGTTTCGATCATCTTCATGTGTATTACTTCATTTCTTGAACTGGGTTTTAGGTGCAACACTTGATTGAGAAGTGTCTTGTCTTCAACATGACACGAGAAGAGTGCATGGAAGCCCTTTCTAAGCATGCAAATATCAAACCTGTTATTACGTCCACAGGTACATACCATCATCTTCATTCTCTCTCTATGATCTAAAACACCATATAGATTTAAACCTTTCTAACCCTTCGATTCTATATATATTTATTTTTTTTTTGTAATAGTATGGAAGGAGTTAGAGAAGGAGAACAAAACTTTCTTTGAAGAATACTCGCGTAGAAGAGGCGAGAGTGTGGGTGAGATGGAAACAAGAGAAAGGGTCCTTAAGATGCTAGCTGATTCTTCAAGAGAATCCAACGGCTAGCATGAGAAAGCAACGATCCGATGGCAACATCTGTATTATCAAATGGAAGCAAGGGCAATAATAATTATATGAGTTGTAAGAGGTGGAGAAAGGAAGGTTGTAGACTATCTCCAGTCGTCATTGATCACGAGGTCGTTTCTGTCATGTCGCGAATCGGACTTACCAGTATGCGTCTCCTGATTCGGACCCAAATGATTATATTATACCAAGATCGGAACCGTCTATTATCTGGTTTCTACTCTTATCTTGACTTCCTGTACGTGCTCAAGGTGAATAGGAATTTTCAATGGCTCACGTTTATCTTATAAAATAAGTTCTTAGTAGTCGCACATCAATTGTGATTAGTAGGTTAGATGTTATTTAGAGTAGAAGCCAAAGATGAACATGACCGATCGTTTTCTTTGATCTCATGTGGACCCCAGAGGGAGAGAGACGTACTGGAATTGAAGAATCGCGACATACGGGTAATGGCCGAAGGAAAGGACGAGTGGCAACGATTGTAATTTATAAGATATTGTCCACAGTCGGTATCAAACAGTGGAAAAGCGTGCCGTCCCACGACACGTTTACTGTGCGTGGCAGTACGGGGATCTCTGTTCTGACGTGGAAATTATAAGATTCTCTCTTATTTATTTATTTTACTTTTGTTTTTATTTTTGGAATTTTCTGATTGGAGAGAGGAGGAGGCTTTGACGCGGTCACGATCCCTCGCTTTTTCTATATTCGATAGATAGCGACGCCAACGGCGCAGTTTAGCGGAGAGCAGAGCCCTGAATGCCTCTCCGTCTGACCAGGCGCACATCCGTTGGTCGTATGATGCTACGGCCGAGGTGTGGTTGAACAGATGCACGTGGCACACGTGCGCGGGATCTGGGCCGGTCGGTAAGTGAGTACCGACCACTAGACGCGGTTTGCTCTGTGGACCCTACTATGATGTATCTGTTTTATCCACGCCATATATCCATTTTTTCAGATCATTTTAAGTCATGACACAACAAACGAAGCAGATTAAAATCTCAGATGGACCACACTGCAAGAAACAATGGTGATTGAATGACCACCGTTAAAATTTTCCTATGGGCTATAAAAGTTTTGGATGATGATGATGATATTTGTTTTTTTCCTTCGTCCAGTCTTTGTGCCGTGATCAACGGGTTGGTCGGCAAATAAATAATACAGTGGGCCATAAGAAGTTTTCAATGGTGAGCGTTCAATCACCAGTGTTTTCATGTCGTGTGGTCCGCTGGGTCTGCCTCATTTTTGAATTCCTGATCTAAAATAAGAACCCAAAATGGATGGACGGCGTGGACCGTGGCACCTGGGAGCCCATCTCCACTCATCAAATGATTAAAAGATCATTGGGTGACTGTTTTCGAGGGTTTTAGTTTAGCATTTGTCCTGCATGCGTTGTCTTTATTGGGCCCACGGGCTCTGGTGGTCCAATGATCCGAACCGTACGTTTTTATTTTCTATAGCTAGAAACTTACCTGGAAATTTTTCAAGATTGAGATCCACAAATCAAACGGTCAGGGTCACCCCTGAACGTACGATTATTTGACCATAAACCCAGAACATGGACAGTTACGATCATTTGATGATGTATGCTCGTTGGCCCCATGAGCTAAGCCGTCCAATGAGGAAAAAGGAATTCTCAAGTATGCTTGTGGCACATGTGATGATGGAAGCTGTGATTGCGTACTGAGTTCTAATATGGAAGCATACTGTTAAATTCTGTGGTGCACAAGGTGATTCATGAATTTTATCGACTCCCTCCCTTCATTTTAGCATGTAATTTTAAAGGTTTGAGCCTAAAAATGAAACATATTCGAGCCTCAGGTGGACTACACTACAGGAAATAGTGTGAATTAAACTTCTACGGTTGAAAATTTCTTGGGGCTTAGAAGTTTTAAATCAAATTGATATTTGTGTTTTCCCTTCATCCATGTCTTGTATGTGTGATCATATGAACATGTGTTTGGGCGTTAAGAAGGTTTCAACGGTGGAAATCATTATTTCCACTGTTTCCTTTGATATGGTCCACTTAACTTTGGATATGCTTAGCTTTTGGATCCAACCCATAAAAGGAGCCGGAAAAATGGATGGACGGCGTGGATAAATCACATGCAGTCACGGTGGGTTTAATAGAGTTTACTCGGTACGATAAGAGCCTACTGCAATCCAATTTTCGTAGTGGCAGCGAATTGTGTACTTAACGCACTGAGTGAACTCTGTGGTGCCCAACGTGATTCATGTATTTATCCACTCCATCCATCTATCTTAGCGGATAATTTGAAGCTTATGAACACGTTAGATGGCAAATAAACGTCGTGTGGGCCTTGAGAAGGTTTCAACGGTAAAAATCATTATTTTCATAGATTTTGAGATATGGTCCACTTGAGCTTTGGATATGCTTCTATTTTGCGATCAACCCATAAAATGATTTGAAAAAATGAATGAACAGTGTGGATAAATCACATGCATTCACAGTGGGCCAACAGACTTTACTTAGTGCGATAAGAGCATACTAAGTAAATCAGTAGAACATAACTTAGTACATGGACGCGGATTGCATCCTACGCCCGCCCGGACGGTAATCCGTCCGGGCAGGGCTCGATGGGGTCCACTTTAATTTAAGTGTTTTATCCACTCCGTTCATAGTTTTTATCGGAACATTGTAAGGTATAAGACAAAAAATGAGGCAATTACAAGGCTTAAGTCAACTGAGACAAAAAATGAAGTAATTACAGGGCTTAAGTCAACTACAAAGCGGGGATTGAACTTCCACCATTAAAAATTTCTTGGGTTCTTGAGAAGTTTCAGATCAAACTGATTTTTATTTTATTTTTTTCACTTCATCCACGTCTACATGACCTTATGAATAGTTTGGATGGTAAAAAAAACATCAGGGTGGCACTTAGAAAGGTTTTAACGGTCATTATCACTGCAATTTCTTTTGGTGTGGTCCACTGAAGTTGTAAACCCACTTCAATTTTAGTATCATACTTTAAAATAATTTTATAAAAGCAATTAACAGCATGGATAAAACACTGAAGTTGTGTACCCACTTCAATTTTATTATCATACTTTAAAATAATTTTATAAAAGCAATTAACAGCATGGATAAAACACTTACATCACGGTGAGCCCCACGTAGCCCTGTCCGGACAGATTACAGTCCAAGCGGGGGTAGGAGGCAATCCACGTCCCTTAGTACACACCGTTTTCCGAGATGAGTAGCCAGGCTGGATTCTAGAACACCGCATGCTAACGAAAAGCGCCATCTGATCGGATTAGGCAAGATCGTGGATCCACCCAGGTGGGTGGGACCCTGATTGTGGAGCTCACATTGATGTGTGTGCCTTAAATTCACTGTCCAACCATTTTCAAAAAAGCTCAATTTAGGGCTTGATCGAAAGAATGAAGCATGTCCAAATCTTATGTGGACCACGCCATAGAAACAGTTGTTATTGAATCCCCACCATTAAAAACTTTATGGAGTCCATTTGAATGCTTATTTGCCATTCAACTTGTTGATAAGGTCACGAAGAGACCACATAAATATCATCTTGATCCGGAGCTTTTGTGGCCCCCAATAGGTCTTTAATTGTCATTAATATTGTTTCCTATACCATTGTCATGCTCTGTATAACTGCTACAAAGTGTGCACCCTCAACCCAAGTTATGGTTCATAACTTGTACACGTAGTGGACATAATACTTTCATCAAATAGTTAATAGGAGGCATAATTTAATACATTCTAGATTTCCTGCACATAAAAGTTCATTCATCTACACAATTGCATAATCATTCTACAACTAATTCCACCATATACACATCCACACAATATATATTTCCAAAACTAATCCACATCTATCTATTTGGAACTTTATTCTACTAAAATATTAACAATTTTTAACAAAAACATGGTTGTAAACAATTTCAAATTTAGTCTAAACACCACTAATAAATAGAAACAAAATCTCATATCATTTGGCCATATAAATAATTCATCCAGCCAAATCGGTAAGTTCATCTTTTGTCAAATACGGTCATTGTTCCTGAATCTCATTTGCTAATACAGCCTCACCCTCTAATACCTGAGTTGATTGTCCTATATCGTTCATCTCTGTACGGTTGCTAAATCCACAACGTTAACTGGTCAGGCTAGTGAATGAACTCATCATGGTTCATATATAGCACAATATAAGATAGTATAAAAAAAAATTTAAAAAAATGAAATAGTATGTATGCAACATGAGTATGAATGCAGAGATGTCATGCGATGCCTGTCAAGTAGAATAATCGTCCACTTACTTGGGTTGGATATCCATCAACCCGAATATTTACCCTTCAGACATCCACCGTAGGTAAGTATATCCATCAACCCGAATATTTACCCTTCACACATCTAATTTGTAAGTTGGCTTCCACTAACATGGGCATTTGCCAAAGAATCTACCAGGTGTATATAACCATCCAGGGAGATCCCCCAGGAACTCAATCACAAGTTTACATGCATTCACAATGGATGCATGTAGTTTATGCTCAATGTTTATGCATCAAAACGCGTAGTTAATAGACACATCCCTATCTTAGAGAAATTCATGATATCAATGATTAACATATTTACTTATTCAATATACATCAGAAATCTTTCGGGACATGTATCATAAACAAGAATCATACTAGCACAAGAATAATAACATGGCAACTGTAAGACCCGTATCTTGGACCGTACCTTTCCGTACACTTCCGCGGTCTTACCGGTCGAATTCCGGCAACTTTCGACCCTTAAAAAATATCGACGCGCGACCTGGATTCATGTACCGACAACCCGAGTCGACTCAACCCGAGACCAATACCATAGCGACCGCACCGTCGCCGCGGTTCCGATACCGCGACTCACGCGCCAAGGCGATACCCTGATCAAGAGATATGGGCCAACGTTCGGTGCGAGAAAACGCCGCGCGTTGCGAAAACTAAGGGAATCTCAACGATGTGTCACATCAATCACATCAATCCCATCAATCAATCACCCATCAACCCATCACATGTCAAGTACACATCACTTCCATCCCTTTTCCCAAGCAACCACCAAAGTCTCCCAAACTCATACCTCTCTTACACAAAAAGCCACAAAAGTCTTCATTCCCCATACTTCTCTTACACAAAAGCCACAAAAGTCAAGTTTCTCTTACACCACCATCACTCACCCATCCATCCATCACTCTCTCTCTCTCCCTTTACATCACTCTCTCTCTTTCTCTCTTTCTCATTCCAAAATTTCCAAGCAACAAGAGAAATCCAAGAGTTCCATACGTATGGAAATCTCCAACCTTCCTAAGCTCTAAGTGGCCCACCTTCCTACCCCAAAATCCCCCATCTCAACCCTCCATTCTTCATCTTAGCCATTGAAGTTGAAGATAAGGTGCCAAGGAACCCCTAGGAGCGAGAAGATCGGACGGTGGGTGCATATATAGGATAGTTTTCCTTATTTTTATGGTGGACCAAGTGAGGCCCACCGATCAATGGTGTGGATCTCACTTGGGACCCTTAATTGTGGCCGATGGACCACTTGGATCATCATGATCGTTCCATGATGGGGCCATTCTCCATGGACCCCATCATGATGTTTATTTCATTGCAAAAAGGTCATCTAGACCGTCCATAACGGTGGAGAATGGATCTCCACTGTTGATTTACATTTTTTTTGGTCTTTTATTCAAAGGGGTCCGTTGATGTATGATTTCATGTAAGGGAGGGCCCATAAGGACGGGGTCCCTCCATTACAAGCCGTGTCCCACTCTCCATGACTCTCTCTCTCTCTCTTTCATTTTATTTTATTTTATTTTATTTTATTTATTTTTATTGCAATAGGATGGTGTGGCCCACTTGAATGGATCCCACCTTGATATAACTATTTTTATTCAAGTGGGGCCGACCTTAGAAGTTAAACCCATGCCATCCATCAGTGGTGGTCCACCGTATCAGGGCCCCCACCATAATCCGTTCCCAACTGTCAACCGTCCAGCGTCTGGGGACGCTGGACGTCTTCGTATGAAAAAGGAAAAAAAAAAAAAAAAGAAAGAAGGAAAAAGAAAGAAAAAGGAAAGGGACTTGGGTGGTCCCCTTGCATAGGCCCCACCCTGATGTTTGCGTTCGATCCAAGCCTCCCATCCTCTTACCCACGGTATTTTAGCCGTTGGGTAGAATGTTGGGGCTGATTGTAGGATTTGGTGGGCCGTGGCGTCGAAGGACGCGTCATTACCATTCAAAAACATTATCTCGTTTTATTTCACTCTCCAAGCATCAAAAAAATTCGAACTTCAGACTCATTTCGACTGTTTCAGGCCACTGGACACAATGGCTAGTGTGGATTTCCCGAAAGCGAGCCCCACACGTGATTTTTGTCAAAAGGATGAAATTGGAGGAGAGAGAGAGAAGGAGAGGCAGCAGCTTACTGCCGCTGTGTCAGGCACACGCAGGCGCTGCCTGCGTGCTGGCGGACGGGTGGGCACCCACGGCTGCTGCTGTGGGCCCCACTTGATGCATATGTTTTATCTATCCCGTCCATTGGGTGGGTCCCCATCTCAGGTGGGCCCCCTTCGAATTTCAGGTCGATCCAAAACTCAGGCGGCCCGCATCGTAAGAAACAGTGTGAATAAGCATCTATCATTGAAACTCTTCCTGGGGCCCACTGAAGTTTCGAAGCAAGCTGAAATTTTTGTCTTCCGTTCATACAGGTCTGAGTTACCTTATGAACGGGTTGGATTCCAAATAAACATTAAGGTGGGCCACATTTGTGGGACCCACGTGGATGTATGTGCCAAGTCCACCGTCCAACGGACGGTGGCACTCACCGTGATAGCGCCCCCCTTGCTTGCGTGCCTCCACCGTCCAGCGGACGGTGGGGCCCTGGGAAATGTATGTGTTATTATCCGCACTGTCCATTGGACAGTGGGACCCACCATGATGCATGTAATGCATCTAAACCGTCCATCCACTTAGTGAGATCATTTTTAATGCATGAATTATTAGGTGGGTGGGCCATTCATTTGGGTTTGGCCCATTTAAATTGTAATAGGCCTATGGACTAGGCCCAATTGAATTTTAAAAAGGGCTATGGGCTAGGCTCACTTGGCTTATGAAATGCTTATGGGCTAGGCCCATTGGATCCACTTAAGGCCTAAGATCCTAGGCCCATTTAATGTACTTCAAGGCCCATGTAATTGAACTTTTTTGTTGAAATTTTAAAAAGCCTATGGAAGTAGGCCATTTGATATATTGTAAGGCCCATGGGACTAAACCCATTTGATTATAAAAGGGTCCCTGGGATTAGGCCCACTTTGATATGCATGCAAACTCATGGATTAGGCCCATTAGAATTGTTTAAGGCCTAAGGATTTAGGCCCATTCGACTCATATAAGGCCTCTTGGTTGAGGCCCATTTGATATATATTTGGGGGCCTAATTGGTGTGGCCCATTTGATACATATTAGACTCATATGACCAGGTCCAATTGATGCAATCCAAGGCCCACGGGTTTCGACCCATTGCAATGCACATAAGACCCATTGGTGTGGCCCATTTATGTGGCCCATCTGATGAATAAAAGCCCATAGGATATGGCCCATTTGATATATATATATGTAAGATCCAATGGGGACAACCTACGGTCCATTGCAATGTGTAAATCCATTATAGACTAAGTACGATGTTCACAACGATCGTGCCTTGGGAGCAATGTTGGTTTGACGTCCACATTGCGAGCGTAATGCTGGTTGGATGTCCACATTACGACTCTCCTTAGGGCCCATCACCAGGCCGTACTTGTTGTGTATTGACCGTCCAAGTCCATCCGCATTGTTAAATAGTTCATTTCATTATAACATGTTTAGTATAGTTTCATGACTCATGATCATACGCATCATATGTATGCTTGATATGAGGACTGACTGATCATAGTAATTGCCTTCGGGCAGGTTGTTTATGGGCTCCCGGTTAGGCGGTGTTGCCCTACATGAGCGCACGACATGCGCAGGATTGGTTGCATGACTGGATAGCGTGATTCATGCATTCCGCATTTGTGTGACATGGTTATTGCACGCCCTAGCGACATCAGGGCCGTAGCCTCCACAGACGTATCGTGGTTGGCAGGGTTGGATACCGGAAATCTTGTTCTACATGGGGTACTATAGATATCCCTGGGTGAAAGTCCCTAAACCCTTATGGTATCAAGAGGTTACTCCAACGTCTAGACCGAGTGGGTAGATGAGCGTTGAGTGCCGATTACCAGACGGTTACGCTCTCCACTGTGTCGTGGTCGGTTGGAAGGGGGTACGGCCTTACCCGCCCGAGAGTAGGGGGCAATGCTAGGCTGAGTCTGACCAGCTCGAGGAATGGGTCCGCTATCGACGAGTCGCGCCCGATATTGGCAGACGGATAGTGAGGTCTCTTCCACTTACCTTATTGTGCGCGATGTGGCGGCAATCTGGTTTAGAGTGTACTAGACCCCGGTAACATTCCATACTTTGAACTGTATTGATGTGTGGACATTGATGAGTATCTGTATGCTTGAGTTGCATTATACATTGCATGGCCTTGGGATGGCCGATACCATTCATGTCTTGCATCGCATAAGCCTTGGTATGGCTCATGATATTATGTTTCCATTTGCATATTCCGCATCACTCTGACATTGCATGTACATATTACTACCTTGTGCACACACTTTCACCACCCTCTAAGCTTTCTGTAAGCTTATGCACGACCGTTGCGTGCAGGTGACGTTGGATCGCAGCAGCGTTGAGACAGGAGCACGTTGCAGAGCATTTTGGAGTTTTATTCTTTACCATTGTATTTTCCCTTTATGCTCATTGTACTTGTAAAGTTTTTTATCATAGTGGAAATCTAAAAAATTTCTTGGTTGTTGTTTGTGGGTTATGCCTTTGGTTATGCTTATTACGAAACAAACTGGTATTTAAAATCCTCCTCGTAGCATCCCAGGATCGGAACCTGGCGAATGGGAGCTAGGAGCCGAGAATGGGGTTCTACGGAGGCTGTCGGCGCCGGATTCGGCGATCGGGAATTTTGTGAGCCCGGTTTCCGAGTTTGGGGCGTGACAGAAGTTGGTATCAGAGCATAACTTGGGAATAACCGAGAACAACATTACATGTTTGCTATGAGTGTAGAATGGCTAAGTTCTGAAGTTCGGATAACTTCACGACCTTCTGATTCAGACCGTTAACGTGCGTACATTCGAGAGTTTTGAAGTTGATAGGCGCTTTCGCTCTTTCCTGTAGGGTATGGCGCCTGTTACTCAATCGACTCCCGCACCACCACCTGAGGATTCTACTTCACCATCGGAGACTCCAGCTCTACTACCTGCGTCTCCCATTCCACCCTCAGAGATTCCTGCTTCTTCCCATGAGGATGACATTCCTCCACCTGAGACCGATGAGGAGCCGACGGTGACTGTGAGTGCCTCTCAGTTACAGCAGATGTTACAGGCTGTGACCGCCGCACTCCAGGGACAGGGCAGACGCCCAGCTGTTTCGCCAGCTCAGGCAGAGCAGGAGCGCGCGAGTGCTGTACTTCGTGAGTTTAAACGGCATGATCCCCCTCGTTTCCAGGGCGAGCCAGATCCGACCGCTGCCGAGAGATGGCTCTCCGATGTGGAGAAGATATTCGATACCATGTTATGCACGACCGAGCAGCGCGTCCGGTTAGCAGTATTTCTCTTCCACGGTGAGGCCGAGCATTGGTGGACCTCTGTCGCCCGTGTCGCCGGACCTGATTATGTCTGGACATGGGAGGACTTTGTGGACCGATTCGAGGAGCAGTACTTCCCTGACCACATCCGTCGTCAGCGAGCCTTAGAGTTCGAGACTCTGGTGCAGGGAGATATGACCATGGCACAGTACGCGGCCCGTTTCATGGCACTATCGAGATTTGCGCCGTACATGGTTGATGATGAGGGGCGGAAAGCCCGCCGTTTCGAGCACGGCTTACGTTACGGCCTTCGAGGTCGTGTCATTGGGCATGAGCTTCCTACTTTCCAGGCAGTAGTGCGGAAAGCTCAGATATATGAGACTGAGTGGGCCGGTTCTCAGTCTGATCGTGGTCAGAGGGGAGACCGGAAGAGGCAGGCCTCTTCCAGTCATTCCCAGCAGGGTCGACCACAGCAGCAGAGGCGCACTGGTCGCCCAGCTTTCCGTGCACCATCAGCACCATCAGCACCTCCACCACCACCTCAGAGACAGTTCACCGGCACTTACTTCAGGTGCGGTGCGACGGGACACCGTTCATGGGAGTGTCCCAGTCCCCAGCAGCAGCAGAGAGGTCCACAGCAGCAGAGACCTCCACCGCAGCAGCAGAGACCCCCACAGCAGCAGCGACAGCAGCCTCTACCACCGAGGCCACCTCAGCAGCAGCATCAGCATCAGCACCAGCCTCAGAGGCCGCAGCAGCAGAGGCAGCAGTTTCGACCGCCTCAGCGACCTCAGCAGCAGCAGCAGCACGTTCAGAGGGGACAGGCACCTCCCCAGCCAGCTCAGGCTAGGTTTTATGCGGCTCAGCAGGATCCGCAGTCATCCGGAGGAGTCGTTGAGGGTATATTGCCAGTTTCTGCATGCATTGCACGTGTATTGTTTGATTCTGGTGCATCGCATTCTTTTGTGGCCGAGAGCTTCTGTCGATCGGCTGGCTTACCATTGGAGTCTGCTGGTGAGAGCCTATCAGTATCTACTCCCTTGGGGAGGACTGCAGCGTTAGGACGATTTTGCTCATCATGTCCCGTTCTAGTTGGGGATACCTTCCTTCCTGCTGATTTATTTGTTTTGCCGATGTCCGAGTTCGACGTCATCTTGGGCATGGATTGGCTCGCCGAGTACTATGCCATTTTGGACTGCGCCGCGAGGACCGTCACGTTTTGTATACCCGGCGTGCCACAGTTCCAGTTCGTTGCAGAGGCTAGAGGAGAGCAGTTGTCTTGTTTGATGTCGTGCGCCATAAAGGAGCATGTCGCCGTTTGCATCGACCATTTACCGATAGTTTGCGATTTTTTCGATGTGTTCCAGGAGATTCCGGGATTACCGCCTCATCGACTCACTGAGTTCCAGATCGATCTCGTGCCTGGTACCGCGCCTATTTCAAAGGCCCCGTATCGTATGGCACCGTTAGAGTTACGGGAACTGCAGAAGCAGTTGGACGAGTTGCGTGAGCTGGGATTTATCCGTCTGAGCAGTTCTCCGTGGGGAGCACCGGTACTCTTCGTGAAGAAGAAGGATGGCTCGTTGAGGCTCTGCGTTGACTATCACGACCTCAACAAAGTCACGATCAAGAACAAGTACCCGCTCCCTAGGATTGATGATTTGTTCGACCAGCTGCAGGGTACACAGTTCTTTTCGAAGATTGACCTGCGTTCCGGTTATCATCAGATTCGGGTCCGAGATGAGGACATTCTGAAGACAGCATTCAGGACGCGTTACGGTCATTTTGAGTTTCAGGTCATGTCCTTCGGACTGACCAATGCACCCGCGGTCTTCATGCAGCTGATGAACGAAGTTTTTCGCCCATATCTAGATCAGTTTGTTGTAGTCTTCATCGACGACATTCTGATCTACTCGAGGACCCGTGAGGAGCATGAGCAGCACTTGGAGATTACTCTACAGACCCTCCGCACACACCAGCTGTATGCGAAGCTGGAGAAGTGCGAGTTCTGGCAGGAGGAGGTGAAGTTCCTCGGTCACGTGGTGACGAGGGAGGGTGTCGCAGTGGACCCCTCGAAGGTCGAGGCAGTGCGTCAGTGGGGCCAGCCCACGACTGCGACAGAGATCCGTAGTTTCCTTGGCTTGGCGGGCTATTATCGACGTTTCATTGAGGGCTTCTCTCGTATTACAGCCCCGCTGACCAAGTTGACTCGGAAGGGCGCAGAGTTTATTTGGAGTGACGCCTGCGAGCGAGCATTTACAGAGTTGAAGGACCGTTTGACGTCCGCTCCAGTCCTCACTCTTCCCTCTGAGAGTGACGGCTTTATTGTATTCACTGATGCCTCGCATATCGGGTTGGGTGCTGTCCTGATGCAGCACGGGAGGCCAGTGGCCTTTGCGTCTCGTCAGCTCAAAGTCCATGAGCTGAACTATCCTACACATGATCTGGAGCTGGCTGTAGTTGTCTTCGCACTGAAGGTGTGGAGGCACTACCTTTACGGGATTAGGTTCGAGCTCTTCTCTGATCACAAGAGCTTGAAGTACCTCTTCTCGCAGTCTGAGTTGAATATGAGACAGAGGCGCTGGATGGAGCTCCTGAAGGACTATGATTTTGACCTTCAGTACCACCCGGGCAAGGCGAATGTGGTGGCAGATGCCCTCAGCCGTCAGCCACGAGGCTTAGTAGCTCACATGATGATTCAGGAGTGGCGGATGCTTGAGGATATCGCAGCGTATGACTTTGAGTTCGGCCTGCAATCTTCCATTGTACAGTTATCGAGCTTGTCGATTCAACCCTCTCTTGTCGCTAGGGTGATCGAGGCTCAGCAGGCTGATCAGTCGTTGCAGAATTATATGGCTGAGGTGACATCTGAGGGTCAGGTTGATTGGCAGATCGGTACAGACAGTGGACTTCGTTTCAGAGGCCGATTATGTGTCCCGGATATTCCAGAGTTGCGCAGAGATCCTATGACCGAGGCACATCGATCGCGGTTTTCTATCCACCCGGGCTCGACGAAGATGTACCGTGACATGAAGCGACAGTATTTTTGGGCGGGGATGAAGCACCAGATCGCCAGTTTTGTGGCCGAGTGTGACACGTGCCAGCGTGTCAAGGCCGATCATCAGAGACCTCCTGGTCTATTGCAGCCGTTGAGCGTCCCGATGTGGAAGTGGGAGCACGTGTCGACTGATTTTATTATGGGTTTGCCGAGGACTCAGCGCGGTCATGACGCCATTTGGGTTGTTGTGGATCGTCTGACGAAGTCGGCACATTTTCTTGCGATGCGTGCGACTTGGTCTATGGACCGGCTTGCGAGACTATTCATCGAGGAGATTGTGAGACTGCATGGCGTTCTAGTCTCGATCGTTTCTGACTGAGACTCGAGGTTCACGTCTCAGTTTTGGGGGAGCTTCCAGCGTGCGATGGGGACTGATCTGCAGCTCAGCACCGCATACCATCCGCAGACCGATGGCCAGACCGAGAGGGTCAATCAGATACTTGAGGATATGCTTCGGGCCTGCGCGATTGACTTCGGGGGTAGTTGGAATGAGCATCTGCGATTGGCTGAGTTTGCGTATAATAACAGCTATCAGGCGACCATCGGAATGGCTCCTTTTGAGGCACTATATGGCAGACCATGCAGATCACCGAGTTGTTGGACCGAGGTTGGAGAGCATCGTCTCCTAGGTCCCGAGCTTGTGCAGGAGACTTCAGAGGCTATTGACATCATCAGGCAGAGGATGCGCACAGCTCAGAGCCGACAGAAGAGTTCTGCTGATCGTCGGCGTCGTCCCTTGGAGTTTGATGTAGGGGACCATGTGTATCTCAAGGTCTCGCCCATGAAGGGCGTAGTTCAATTTGGAGCGAAGGGCAAGCTTGCCCCGAGATTCATAGGACCTTTTGAGATCACTGGGCGCGTTGGCGCCGTGGCCTATCGGCTTGCCTTGCCATCTCAGTTGTCTGGCGTCCACAACGTGTTTCACGTCTCCATGTTGAGAAAGTGTGGGTCAGACATAGTTCC
The DNA here is from genome assembly GCA_037074715.1 of Magnolia kwangsiensis. Classification (NCBI taxonomy): domain Eukaryota; kingdom Viridiplantae; phylum Streptophyta; class Magnoliopsida; order Magnoliales; family Magnoliaceae; genus Magnolia; species Magnolia kwangsiensis. Next base: position 109,724,716 of record CM073578.1, on the reverse strand, counting down.
CGTTATTAATTGGCAGCCGTTGGAGGTTCGTGAGGACGCTTCTTACATTGAGCAGCCAGTTCGTATCCTTGATCGGAAGGAGCAGGTCCTCAGAACCAAGGTCATTCCGTTGGTGAAGGTACAATGGGGTCACCATTCTGTGGAGGAGGCTTCTTGGGAGCGTGAGGCTGAGATTCGAGAGCGATATCCTCATCTCTTTGATGGTTGATGATCATGTATTGTATTTTGTACGCTATCCCTGATTCTATATGATGACGTTATGTTTCTTATTCCTCGCGAGTTATGCTTAGTTGCGACGCTTGTGTAAATTTCGAGGATGAAATTTTTATGAGGGGAGAGCTGTAAGACCCGTATCTTGGTCCGTACCTTTCCGTACACTTCCGCGGTCTTACCGGTTGAATTCCGGCAACTTTCGACCCTTAAACAATATCGACGCGCGACCTGGATTCATGTACCGACAACCCGAGTCGACTCAACCCGAAACCAATACCATAGCGACCGCACCGTCGCCGCGGTTCCGATACCGCGACTCGCGCGCCAAGGCGATACCCTGATCAAGAGATATGGGCCAACGTTCGGTGCAAGAAAACGCCGCGCGTTGCGAAAACCAAGGGAATCTCAACGATGTGTCACATCAATCACATCAATCCCATCAATCAATCACCCATCAACCCATCACATGTCAAGTACACATCACTTCCATCCCTTTTTCCAAGCAACCACCAAAGTCTCCCAAACCCATACCTCTCTTACACAAAAAGTCACAAAAGTCTTCATTCCCCATACTTCTCTTACACAAAAGCCACAAAAGTCAAGTTTCTCTTACACCACCATCACTCACCCATCCATCCATCACTCTCTCTCTCTCCCTTTACATCACTCTCTCTCTTTCTCTCTTTCTCATTCCAAAATTTCCAAGCAACAAGAGAAATCCAAGAGTTCCATACGTATGGAAATCTCCAACCTTCCTAAGCTCTAAGTGGCCCACCTTCCTACCCCAAAATCCTCCATCTCAACCCTCCATTCTTCATCTTAGCCATTGAAGTTGAAGATAAGGTGCCAAGGAACCCCTAGGAGCGAGAAGATCGGACGGTGGGTGCATATATAGGATAGTTTTCCTTGTTTTTATGGTGGACCAAGTGAGGCCCACCGATCAATGGTGTGGATCTCACTTGGGACCCTTAATTGTGGCCGATGGACCACTTGGATCATCATGATCGTTCCATGATGGGGCCATTCTCCATGGACCCCATCATGATGTTTATTTCATTGCAAAAAGGTCATCTAGACCGTCCATAACGGTGGAGAATGGATCTCCACCGTTGATTTACATTTTTTTTGGTCTTTTGTTTAAAGGGGTCCGTTGATGTATGATTTCATGTAAGGGAGGGGCCATAAGGACGGGGTCCCTCCATCACAAGCCGTGTCCCACTCTCCATGACTCTCTCTCTCTCTCTTTCATTTTATTTTATTTTATTTTATTTTATTTATTTTTATTGCAATAGGATGGTGTGGCCCACTTGAATGGATCCCACCTTGATATAACTATTTTTATTCAAGTGGGGCCGACCTTAGAAGTTAAACCCATGCCATCCATCAGTGGTGGCCCACCGTATCAGGGCCCCCACCATAATCCGTTCCCAACTGCCAACCGTCCAGCGTCTGGGGACGCTGGACGTCTTCGTATGAAAAAGGAAAAAAAAAAAAAAAAGAAAGAAGGAAAAAGAAAGAAAAAGGAAAGGGACTTGGGTGGTCCCCTTGCATAGGCCCCACCCTGATGTTTGCGTTCGATCCAAGCCTCCCATCCTCTTACCCACGGTATTTTAGCCGTTGGGTAGGATGTTGGGGCTGATTGTAGGATCTGGTGGGCCGTGGCGTCGAAGGACGCGTCATTACCATTCAAAAACATTATCTCGTTTTATTTCACTCTCCAAGCATCAAAAAAATTCGAACTTCGGACTCATTTCGACTGTTTCAGGCCACTGGACGCAATGGCTGGTGTGGATTTCTCGAAAGTGGGCCCCACACGTGATTTTTGTCAAAAGGATGAAATTGGAGGAGAGAGAGAGAAGGAGAGGCAGCAGCTTACTGCCGCTGTGTCAGGCGCACGCAGGCGCTGCCTGCGTGCTGGCGGACGGGCGGGCACCCACGGCTGCTGCTGTGGGCCCCACTTGATGCATATGTTTTATCTATCCCGTCCATTGGGTGGGTCCCCATCTCAGGTGGGCCCCCTTCGAATTTCAGGTCGATCCAAAACTCAGGCGGCCCGCATCGTAAGAAACAGTGTGAATAAGCATCTACCATTGAAACTCTTCCTGGGGCCCACTGAAGTATCAAATCAAGCTGAAATTTTTGTCTTCCGTTCATACAGGTCTGAGTTACCTTATGAACGGGTTGGATTCCAAATAAACATTAAGGTGGGCCACATTTGTGGGACCCACATGGATGTATGTGCCAAGTCCACCGTCCAACGGATGGTGGCACTCACCGTGATAGCGCCCCCCTTGCTTGCGTGCCTCCACCGTCCAGCGGACGGTGGGGCCCTGGGAAATGTATGTGTTATTATCCGCACTGTCCATTGGACAGTGGGACCCACCATGATGCATGTAATGCATCTAAACCGTCCATCCACTTAGTGAGATCATTTTTAATGCATGAATTATTAGGTGGGTGGGCCATTCATTTGGGTTTGGCCCATTTAAATTGTAATAAGCCTATGGGCTAGGCCCAATTGAATTTTAAAAAGGGCTATGGGCTAGGCTCACTTGGCTTATGAAATGCTTATGGGCTAGGCCCATTGGATCCACTTAAGGCCTAAGATCCTAGGCCCATTTAATGTACTTCAAGGCCCATGTAATTGAACTTTTTTGTTGAAATTTTAAAAAGCCTATGGAAGTAGGCCATTTGATATATTGTAAGGCCCATGGGACTAAACCCATTTGATTATAAAAGGGTCCCTGGGATTAGGCCCACTTTGATATGCATGCAAACTCATGGATTAGGCCCATTAGAATTGTTTAAGGCCTAAGGATTTAGGCCCATTCGACTCATATAAGGCCTCTTGGTTGAGGCCCATTTGATATATATTTGGGGGCCTAATTGGTGTGGCCCATTTGATACATATTAGACTCATATGACCAGGTCCAATTGATGCAATCCAAGGCCCACGGGTTTCGACCCATTGCAATGCACATAAGACCCATTGGTGTGGCCCATTTATGTGGCCCATCTGATGAATAAAAGCCCATAGGATATGGCCCATTTGATATATATATGTAAGATCCAATGGGGACAACCTACGGTCCATTGCAATGTGTAAATCCATTATAGACTAAGTACGATGTTCACAACGATCGTGCCTTGGGAGCAATGTTGGTTTGACGTCCACATTGCGAGCGTAATGCTGGTTGGATGTCCACATTACGACTCTCCTTAGGGCCCATCACCAGGCCGTACTTGCTGTGTATTGACCGTCCAAGTCCATCCGCATTGTTAAATAGTTCATTTCATTATAACATATTTAGTATAGTTTCATGACTCATGATCATACGCATCATATGTATGCTTGATATGAGGACTGACTGATCATAGTAATTGCCTTCGAGCAGGTTGTTTATGGGCTCCCGGTTAGGCGGTGTTGCCCTACATGAGCGCACGACATGCGCAGGATTGGTTGCATGACTGGATAGCGTGATGCATGCATTCCGCATTTGTGTGACATGGTTATTGCACGCCCTAGCGACATCAGGGCCGTAGCCTCCACAGACGCATCGTGGTTGGCAGGGTTGGATACCGAAAATCTTGTTCTACATGGGGTACTATAGATATCCCTGGGTGAAAGTCCCTAAACCCTTATGGTACCAAGAGGTTGCTCCAACGTCTAGACCGAGTGGGTAGATGAGCGTTGAGTGCCGATTACCAGACGATTACGCTCTCCACTGTGTCGTGGTCGGTTGGAAGGGGGTACGGCCTTACCCGCCTGAGAGTAGGGGGCAATGCTAGGCTGAGTCTGACCAGCTCGAGGAATGGGTCCGCTATCGACGAGTCGCGCCCGATATTGGCAGACGGATAATGAGGTCTCTTTCACTTACCTTATTGTGCGCGATGTGGCGGCAATCTGGTTTAGAGTGTACTAGACCTCGATAACATTCCATACTTTGAGCTGTATTGATGTGTGGACATTGATGAGTATCCGTATGCTTGAGTTGCATTATACATTGCATGGCCTTGGGATGGCTGATACCATTCATGTCTTGCATCGCATAAGCCTTGGTACGGCTCATGATATTATGTTTCCATTTGCATATTCCGCATCACTCTGACATTGCATGTACATATTACTACCTTGTGCACACACTTTCACCACCCTCTAAGCTTTCTGTAAGCTTATGCACGACCGTTGCGTGCAGGTGGCGTTGGATCGCAGCAGTGTTGAGACAGGAGCACGTTGCAGAGCATTTTGGAGTTTTGTTCTTTACCATTGTATTTTCCCTTTATGCTCATTGTACTTGTAAAGTTTTTGATCATAGTGGAAATGTAATGAATTTCTTGGTTGTTGTTTGTGGGTTATACCTTTGGTTATGCTTATTACGAAACAAACTGGTATTTAAAATCCTCCTCGTAGCATCCCAGGATCGGAACCTGGCGAATGGGAGCTAGGAGCCGAGAATGGGGTTCTACGGAGGCTGTCGGCGCCGGATTCAGAGATCGGGAATTTTGTGAGCCCGGTTTCCGAGTTTGGGGCGTGACAGCAACCATATCAATTATAACAATCACAACAATTACATCATCTAGTTTAACCGTATAGGTATGAGACATGTTGGAATTCACTCACATGTTCTTGGTGTAATCGAATCCTTCAAATAATCGAACGCTTTGGAATCTAAACTTTGAATCCTTATTAAGATAGTTTAATATATTACAATTCAATTAAACTATTCCAATAAGTAGGGTCCACCTTTGATCAAGTCAATATGACCAAACATTACTCCTTTAAATTCAATTTAGAAATCAATAAGGTCGGTCGATCAATGCAATCGATTGATCGAGGTAGCTCGATGGCCTTCGATCGATCGATTATAGATCGAAAAAATTCAGGATTTAGCTTCTCAAGTCTCTGGACAAAATGGTCATTTTTTTATTGATCAAATCCATCGATCGATTGGAACAAATAAGATTTAATTCAATTTAGTTGTTAGATAGTTTTGGTCGATCGAGATCGCTCAAGGAGACCTTCAATCGATCGATTCTGGACTTCGATCAATCGAGCTTCAACAAAATTTACAACTTTGGCCACTGAATAAAATTTGACATGTTCGATTGATCAATCACTGACTTCGATTGATCAACCAAAGTCGGCTAGGTTTTGTTACACTATTCAATTTTCTAAAAAATCTAGGTCTTCTTCTCTTCTTCCTTATCTTAGGTGAATTCCATTGATCCGGAGATTGGGTCTAACCCATCCAATGGTTTCTCTCATTGTCAAATTCAGAATAAGAAATGATCACTTGGATCTGAAACATTCGAAATTTAAAATTGTTAGTTGAAAATTGTTTTTCAACAAAAGATATCATCATCTATACAATTCGTAAATCACTATGGAAAATTTCCTAGTCAAATCACTTTAGAATTCAAGGTCCTAACATGATTTGGCTTTAGGATCTTTGATTTGAATCTTTATAAATTGATATGGTTGGATTTCCCCGAATTCGATCTCCCATAACGCAGAATTTAATGCAATAGCCATTTTCTTTCTTCAAAAACCTCTTCATAGATCCAAGCGATGGAAGTAGGAGAAATCCTCCACGCACATTGGTTAGATCTAGGGTTTCTAGGTTAGGAAAAATAAAAAATAAAAAGGGAATGAATGAAATTCTTATCAGTGGTAGTCTCTCTCTCTCTCTCTTTCTCTCTCTCTCTCTCTCGCGTGCGCGTTTGGCGATTGATAGGCTTTGGGATTTTCTACAGAATTTCCTATGGTTTCTCCCTTTGTATAGAGAAAGAGCCCTAGCTATAGAAGATCCCACTAGGGTTTTGTGGAATTTAACAAATAAAATAAAATCCCACATTGTTACAAATTAATACTCTAAATATTCTTCCACTATAAGTGCTCCTACCAACTAAGTTAAGTGCTTCATTTTATTAATGACCACAGAATCGATTTATTAATTTGATTAGTCTGGTTCTCGAATGGGTCTTAAAAATCAGGGTTATTACAACCATGGCCCATCTGAGATTTGGATCTGCTCCATTTTTTTATATCATGCCCTAAAATGAGTTGTTAACACAGATGGACAATGTCGATGTAGTCACATAGATCAATGTAGGCCCCACAAGTAAGGGTCCCACGTACCTCGATGGATCCAGAGATCCACCTAGGGGTGTCAATGGGTAGGCTTGAGCCTAAAATTTTAGAATTTTGGATAGTGCTAGCCCGGCAACCCGCTCGAAATGGTTCAAAATGCAGGCTGAGACCTACCCCAGGCCCGGTCCGTTGACAACCTTAGATCCATCGAAGCCGCGTGAATGGTGTGGATATCTTACATGTGTGCCATATCAACATGCATGCTAACACTCTTTAACATGGCTTCATTATTTTTTACCATGATCATGAGGCAGGCTCCCAGGGGAGGTTAGTGATTTTATACCCGACCATATGGTGGGACCCATCATAGCAAAAACCAACATTGGACCGGTAGCCCTATAGGAGATATGCTTGTGGCATTCAAATTAACGGTCATTGACACTCTTTATTCGCTTTGTTTTCTATCACATGTGTGAATGTGTGAGCGTGCCAAAATTGATATAGCGGCTTGATCCAAACCGAACAACTTTCAACCCAAGTGCCAAAATAAGTAGATACATCCAACATGAACATATATGATCGGATTCTGAGAAGATTAGTCACTTACTCAGCCGCTCACAGAATTTTATAATGATCAAGCGATTGTCAAAGGATTGGGTTCTTCCTTTGAAGATGGGTTACGCTTTGCCTTTCCTAAGAAAGGACTTTTCAAAATACTAGTGCAATCAAACAAAAGAAAAACATCATAATCGGTCGCTAGGAGAAATTGCAAGAATGTGTCTCCTGAAATAACTGTGTGATATTGAATAAAAAAAATTTCAACTTATGAGTGTAGATTTGGATTACAACTAAGAACTACAATTAAGAATTATCACTACTGGATTATCACTACTCATAGGATAACTGAGATAAAATAGATTGATTTTTAAAAAATGGCTTTAGATTAGATTGTGTTCGGTACTTGCTTGTAATTTCATCTCCCATTTATAGATTTCTTTTGTACAACTTATTCTTTTAGATATTTCTATCATTACTCAGCAGTTACAGTAGTTTTAAATTTTATTTAAAAAAAAAAAAAAAAAATCTCTAGATTTTTCTTTCTATTATGTTTTCCTTTTATGACTATTTGTCTTCTATTGACCGCGCTTTATTTCCTTTGATCAAAATTCATTCTTCCCGGCTATATTTTGTCTCTCGATCGCACTGCAAACTTCTGTTTCTCTCGAAGATGGTATCTTGCTTGTCACACATCCTCCTCTGATGAGATGTAGTGCCAAATTAGTGCCAGTTATGATTCTATACTAAATCCCTTGGAAAATCTATTTAGATATCTCATATTGCAGGTGTAATGCCACATGTCATTTTCTTATTGGCTCTACTTTAATCGATAAAAAATAGGGCATAATATTTCCCCCCACGTTGCCTTGCCTTTGAGAAGTATTTTAATACCAAATTCAAGCCAGAGTTTTCCCCTTCACAATATTCTTGGGAAATGGATGAGGCTTTTAAGAAACACGAAAATGCACATTTTAATAGATCCTTCATTAAATGGTATAGGCAAAAAAAAATGTTGAATAATCCTGATCTTCCATTCGACCGATTCCTCTAGCCTTATCGGCCCAGGCCTCCTCTTTTCCCTTAATCTAATCGGGTTTTATCTTTGATCATCGATCTTGCTAAAATTTCATCTTCGAACGATAAATTGACAACCATTGTTGTTCGGTCTGATTTAGGTTAAGACCGCTTCCATTATTTCTCTTAATTACTTTTATGTCTTGTCATTTTACTTATTTCTTTTCTTTTTTTCTTTATGCAATGACGAGAGAGGTTTGTCCATTTTTTTAAAAAAAAAGTCGTTTCTTTACCTCTGTCAATTGAATTAGTTGAAGTCTTAACTGTTCCTTCTACAATTACTGTTGATTCGATAATTCCAACCTTAATAATTGATGGGTCTGATTCTGAAGAAACCATGAGTGAAGCTCCTCAGCTAGAAGCTCAATCACAAGAGGTAATAGTGACTTATGAGCCTAAGGAGTCTTTTAATCTCTTCGTTCATTTTCTAGTTCCGTCGATCACTCAAGCTCAAGAATCAATAGAGCCTATGACTTCTTTAGTTCCATTTGAAACTTCACTACTCCTTCGGTTGATCATGTTTTATAGTTGACCACTGTAGTTGAAGCATCATCTCCTGATACATTAGCTGTAAAAGAAAAAAGGCAAGTGACTCTGTCTTCTGCTCCTTCCCCAACTAATGAGGCTCCATTATATGATTTAACTACTTTCATAATTCATCGGGTATATGCATCTTCTGAACCATCAGAGATGTCATCTTTAACAACCATATATAGCTCCTTTTCTACTGAAAAAATCTATTGAAGTTATCCTGTCTTCACTCAACCAAGTTCTATAAACAATAAGTATTTTATGGCTAATTGGCCTTTTCTTTTACTGAAATTTAAAAAAAAAAAAAAAATACAAGATGAGGTTCAGACGCTCGTTCGAACTGGAGTTGTTAACCTTGTATCTTTCGGTATAGTCGAGCAATTTGTTTCTTTAATCGATCGCCTTCAAGAGTGCATAAATTCAGTCGAAGCCATTTTGACCAGGATTTCAACACTTCGATAGTTTTTGGTTCTTACACAAGATTACTAAAGACTTACTTTCTCGGTCGAGAAGCTTCAGAGTGAGAATGAGACTACAACTCTTGAGATCAAAGAGGTAATTGCTTCCACGGAGAAACTTTCAGATGCTTTCAGCAAATTGAAAGAATATGAAGGAAAACAGGTTGATCCATGATTGAGAAGCGGCATTAATGGAACAGTTGTAGATTATGAAGAAATACCATGAAGAGATGGAAGAGATGTGCTTGGCGCAAGAGAAGAATTGAACTTAATGGCCGACTTTGTTGATTATAAGACTTCTTCTATAGGCCAAGTAATGAAAATGGCTGCAGAGACACAAGCACATCTTATGAAAAAATTTAGAGAAGCCTACCAAGATTGTGGAGTCATAAGCCAATTTCTCTTCTTTTTCATTCCCATTTTGTACTTGTACTTTAAATTTGATGAAATCGGCCACAGTGTCTCTTTTTCTTTTTGCTCTTCTCCTACATTGGACTGCTCTTGATACTTAAACAAATTTTCACTTTTCTTTTCTTCCATGTGGAATGTGAATGATTGTTAACATGCCAACGAAAATGAAAAGCTATATTTATTATTCCCTTGGGCAATAACTGCCAAAGAGGTTGTTCATTTTTTTTTTCTTAGAAACATGACCTTTCATGAATAGGTGCTTTAGTTGATACGTCTCTTTGGCTTTGGGTACAATTGGTGCTACTTTAAGGCTTTATATAAAGAGATTCTTGGTCCTTCTTCCCTTACGCAACCAATTTTTATGTTTTTTAACTTTCAAACCTCTTATGTTTGCTACAATGGATGTCATCCCATCAAGAATTATGTTGTTAAAGAAGAGCTCAAATTCCTTAACAATGGGATCGAATTACATTTCAGTCGAGCCCTTCTTTTTCTCTTTGTTTCTATGTGTGTGTGTGTGTGGGGGGGGGGGGGGGGGGGGGGGGAAGGTTTTATGCGGTCGAGTTCATGAGAACTTCCCATGAGGTTGAGTTGTGTGGGCCCCACCATGATATATGTTGAACATCAATACTGTGCATTTGATGGGTCCCCTTTAAATTATGGGATATCCCAAAAATCAACCATATATGGAACTCAGGTGGGCCATACCATCTAAAATCATGTGAAGAGATGCCTAAAACATATAAAAGCACTTGGTGGGGCCCACTTGGAATTTGGATGCGTCTAAAACTTGGTTTATCCCTGCATCCAAGGGGGACACACGTAATGGATGGGCTGGATTTGTGAACCACATCTCAGTGGGCCCAACAAATGATTATGAATGTTTTAGTGGAGGGTAAGTCCTCTCAACTTTTGTATGTGGTGTGGCCCACACAAGTCACAGATTGACTTGATTTTTAAGCCCTAGGCCCACCATGGAATGGTGCATCTAACTGAAGGGGTAAATGTTCAACATGTATCATGGTGGGCCCACATAGCACGACCTCATGGGAAGTTCCCATGAGCTCGACACATAAAACCTTTTCCCTATATATATATAATCAATCCCGACAACATCTTTGTTATTATTCTCGACCTTATAATAAAATATACATTTTTGCTTACTTCCATATTTTGAAGAATTTCAATCTTTGTGCATTATTTGTGATTATTCTAACTATCATTTGTCACAATCTTTTCATATTTTCCACAGATTAAGATGATGTGATTTTAAAACTTGACTGTTCATCAAAATTTTTGCTATCTTTTCATCAATATCACAAAGGATATAATCTCCTATATGGAGAATATTTATCACTATAAATGGTCCATCTTATATAGGTGACCATTTATAAAATTCAGCATCCTTAGTTTTGAAAGACAATATCACTTCCAAACCATATCACATTCTCTAAAAGCTTATTTTTCACCTTCTTATTGTATGTTCGAGCAACTCTGACCTTGTTTGACATAATGAAATTTAACGCCTTTAGCCATATTTTGTCTAAGTCCTCGAGTTCAATTAACATAGCCTATGTGAACTCAGTTGGGGTTAAGTTAGTTTGATAGGCTATCTGTAATGATGACACAATCACCTCCAAATGTCATACAACATCACGTCCATATGTAAGTTTGAATGGACATAACCATATGCTTGTTCGAAACGAGTTATGATAAGCCTAAGGAGCTTTTAACAATTTATTATGTCATTGTTTGGGATTCTCATCAATCATTTTCTGTAAAATATTCTGGATGACCCTGTTATTAGCCTCAGTCTGGTCGTTGGCCTAAGCATAGTAAGATGATGAATGCAACAATTTAATTTTATACTAATTGGTTATTACCTTGACCTCCTTAGATGAAAATGTTGCTCTTCAGTTCATAGTGATTAATTTAGAAATTTCAAACTAATGAATTATATGAGCCTCAATGAACTCAATAATTTCTCGATGATTTGTTCCCAATATAGGTTTTTTTTCTACCCATTTAGTGAAGTAATCAGTCACTACAATAATAAAACTATGCCCTTTAAATGAAGGAAGATAAACTGTCCCTATCAAATCAATGGCCCATCCTTGTAATGGCTAAGGTTTGATAATAGGATGCAATTCGGTTACAGGCACATGTTGTATCGGCTTATATTTTAATATGTTTAACACCCTTTAGGATATTAATTACAATCAACTAACATACTCAGTCAGAAATACCCTTAGCATCGAAGTGTAAGCCTCATTTTCTTTCTGACATGGTGTGCTCCATAAATTTCTTCAAGCACTTCACCTATAGCCAACATAATTTTTTTTTTTGCTCAAACATCACAACAATACTCCATTAACCCATTTTTGATATATTTCATAATCGATCAATATATAATTTACAGTCGTCATCCTAATGTCTCGGCCGATCTTTGTCTGTGATGAACATAAATAATTTATGTTTGGATTTCTTCAATCATCATTGATTGTGTCAACTTGACAAATTTTTTTAGTCGATTCCTATTGGAAGACAGAAGGCAATTATCTTTTTTGAATAATTATTATTCTTCCTCCAAATCCTTAGATGATCTGAAATCATGATGATAACTGTGTCATTTCATTTGCATCAATATTATTTTCTCCAAATCACGATGATCTGGAAGGTCCTTCAAAAAGCGGTACCGGTGGATAGAGTGGTCCAATCCCGAGGTGTCCACCTGGCTTCCAGATATATTTGTTGCGCCCTTCATGAATCTCAATCCTATGACATCGTGACTCTACTCCACCTGTTTGTCACTAGTAGCCTAGTGTAGAGAGTATGGTTGGCTATTGGCGGCTGATTTGCTATTAATGTTATGGCAACAACTTCGGTTGAGGCTAGGCTATCTCAGTGGTAGGTGGTTGTCTCATCCAAGCAGGATAAATTGACGCCACAAAGGCTCATTCCGTGCATTGTTATCTGGGACATATGGAAAGCCCGTATTGCTGTAGTTTTAAAGTATATCGGTATCATGTGATTGTGTAATAGCAAAAATCAAGTGGTGGGTCGCTCTGCTCAACACATCTTACAGCATTGGAAGTGCGCCTGGGGCAGGGGGGATGGTAAGATCAAGGACTAGTTGTGCCTTGCCAATTACTACTACAACTACCAGCCAAGCAATGGTGATTAAATGAGAGAGGCCAATGTCGGGTTGGGTGAAAATTAATGTAGATGGGTCGGCTAAGGGAAATCCAAGCAAATCAGGAGGGGGTGGAATCTGTAGAGGGGTGAAGGGTGATTTCCTGTTTGCATTTTCAGCAGGTTATGGTGTTGGCACTAACACTGTTGCTGAACTTCGAGCAGTGCATGATAGTCTTTCACTCGGACTCCAAAGGGGTTATCGTCAAATCATTATAGAATCGGATTCTAAGCTAGTTGTTGATTTGCTCAGCGGAGTGGCTAAGCCGGGCTGGAAATGGAAGGCGTGGTTGTATAGAATTCATCAACTACAGAGAATCAACAGTATCAAATTCTTGCATGTCCCGAGGGAAGGAAATTCTCCCGCGGATTTCATGATCGGGTTAAGGAGTGCTTCTCAATCTTCTGTTTTGTTCGATAAGCAATCGGAACTTCCACAGCAGGTTAGAGGCTCTATCTTTCTAGATAAAGTTGGATTAGGATCGATTAAGGTGGTGTGACTCCCCTTGCTGTTTTTTTTTATATAATTATTTAGTGCTTTCAACATTGGGCCCTCTATTTTATGTAAAGGGGTGCTCAGATGTATAGGCAATGATTTTTTGAAAGATCAATGATATACATAGCTTAAACCAAAAAAAAAGAAAAAAGATAAGGATTAATATATATATATATATATATATATATATATATATATATATATATATATATATATATATATATATATATTGTTTTCTCGAGTTATATGTTTTAACTTGATCTCATTGAATTTACATAGCAATTGTGTCGCCAAAACATGATATGATTGTAAAGAAGTATTTATACAATTAAACAAAATAATTAATTAGTTTATTACTAATAAGGAATCGTCCATTAACAATACATCTTTTGCTCTTAAATTGGTCAACATTTTTAAACCAATTATCAAAGCTTCGTAATTTTCTTGATTATTAGTGAAATTAAACTTAAGCCGGAATACAAATTCTTGTTTTCTACCAGCTGGATCAATCAGGACAATCTCTGCTTCCGATTCTTTATTGGTCCTTGAACCATAAAATATCAGTTTCCACAGTGATTGATAGACCACATATAAATATGATGCTTTAAAGGAAGTTGACTTTCTATATCCGGCGGGTGATTAGCTAGAAAATCTTCTATGGCCTATCCTTTTACAACCCTTGGTGGCACATATACCAAGTCAAATTTGAATAATGCGAAAACTCATTTGCCAAATCATCCATTTAAAATCGGTCGATTTAATATGTATTTTATTAAATCAATTACTACAATCACATTAACTATTTTGGCTGATAAATAATATCATAATTTTATAGCCATAAAGTACAATGATAAACATAATTTTTCTAATAAACTTAAAGGTGGGCCCGTGATAGGGCTCAGAGTTGCTGGACCAAGTTGATACTTGAAGGGTCTTTTCATCTAGGTCTTTACGACCTTATGGTTAGGTTGGATAACTGTGCACAACACAATGGGGGCCACAATGAATGGGTTCCATAAAGGTTTTGGATCAAGTTAATATTTGTATTTTCTCCATCATCCAAACCGTTGGATGATCCGAACGGATCTTGATCTCCACTGGGGGGTCCACCACCTGTGGATCCCACACCCATATTAAAGGAGAAAGAGATTCAAAATGATCCAAAGGAAGGAAAAGAGAGGAAAAAGGTGCACTCACCTTGATAATGGTTGGTTCTCCTTATATGGCTAGGATTGCTTGACGGATGGTTTACCTCTCTCTCTCTCTCTCTCTCTCTCTCTCTCTCTCTCTCACGCACACAGTTAGGAATGGGTTAAATATGACTGAAAATTAGGAACTATTTTGTCCAAATTTTAGTTAGAGGAGGTCTATTTATAGAAGAGAGAGTAATGAGGAAAATGTTTTTAAATTGATGCTTAGGTGGAAGCACCTCCTCAATTCAAGATTGATTTGTCCCACTAAATCATGGTTTAAGGATGTTAATGACACCTTAATTAATCTCAGGTTGCTTTTCTAGAAAAATAGGGGGGAGAAAATACTTGGCCCTCCTTGATTTAGGAAAAGATATTTCACTTTTAACCATGCACTTTATTGTATTTTTATACCATTAATCTATGGCTTAGGATTTTTAAGTGGGATTTATTAAGACTTAGTCACTTTATAAAAGAAATGAGGTAGTTTTCTCTCCTTATTTTAAGAAAAATCATTGACTTTTATAGAAAAGTGGTCATCACCTTTATTAAAAGCTAATAATGATAAGTTAAGCTAGTAGAGGGCTGTATTATGGCACCATCAAGATTTGATTAAGGAGTTTCATTAACTTATGAATTTTTTAGAAAAATTATGAAATTATGGCATCATTCAAAGGATTTCAAGGCTCTTTTATGCACATGAACGTTAATTATTCTTCTTGTGATAGCCCAGGCCGGTACGAGTGTGCACGTCGACGCACAAGGGTTATATTTATATTTCTAGTGATGGGGCAGTCACGTTGACGTAGGTTTCAGGTTTTAGATTCTTTTCTCTCGAATGTGTACTTGCACTCTCAATTTGGGTCATGCTAGAAACGTCAGATGACCCATGAATGGTACCAAAAGTGTATGATTCGGGTAGGCTCGGGTTATGAGTATTACACGCCACCACCACACGCCAATTGTGGGTGAGGCCCACATGTGTGAATGTCCAATCTCATCCATTAAACAATGGGGGTCCACCAATGTGTAAATACACTTACAAGTGTACAATCGTGATCATAAGGTGGGACACATGGAGTTTCTAATTCCCATAATTTTTTTAGATTTGAAATTTTCTAAAATCCTAAGATAATAGGTTAGTTTGACTCCGGGTAATGTTTCATTGGAATATTCTAAAAATTAAAAACTAAGAGAGTTTTCCAAAGAGGGAGAGAAACAGAAAAAGAAAAAATAGAGAGAAACAGAAAATTAAGAGAAGTAAGATGCTTTTATGCCTTTATTACATATGCATGTCCTTAACAATGCTCCTAAATTTAATAATTAAACTAAGATATAAGCTGACAAGTGTTATGCATCATGTGCGTGTGTGTGTGTGAAATAGTATAGCACATGGTGTGTTGGTAGTGAGATATAATCTTGGCATTGAGGAGCTTTGACTGTCATGTTTTGCATTTCTTTCTTATGGTCCATTTATTTTTTTCGAATTGGATTGTAAAGTTATATAAGTGGGTCATTATTATTATTTTTTAATGTTTATTTAAATAAATAATATGGCACATCAGTTGAAGGTCAAATGTATATATAATGAGAGAGAGGTAAATGCATTTGTAATCATTACAATTCTACACAAATTATAAGTATTGTCCACATTCTTTCATTTACTGAGTTAAATTGGAAAAACAAATTAAGATCCCTGAGATGGGATAATAAGTTTCTCATTAACTCAACTTGAAATATTAACGGTTGCTTATTGTTAAACAACCAATTTATGTACCTTGGAGTTTATAAGTGGCCCCACCAACTGGGCAGTCATGAATTCACTAACGTCTGAGACAGCCACCAGCATTTAGTGCCAAAATATTGTTGGAACAAGTGGCCATGGCACAAGGAAATTGCCCCAAAATTTTCAATTTTCTGTTAGAAGCTGCTGCACGGGGCAATTGCGGTGGATGAACGGGTTCAGTCCATAGGGATTTCGCTGGCGTCCATCTGGACCTGCTGCTTAGGTGACGTTCAACGTGATTTGCAAAATGCTGAGTCTATAGAACATTTGTTCCTTTATGGACAGCACGCGGCTGCACTTTGGGCCCATTTTGGCTGCTGTTGCGGCATTCCCATCATGCCAAATTAGACCGTGGAAGGAAGAATGCGGCAGTGGCGCCTTGCAGAGACTGCTGATGGAGCGCCAGTAAATATTAGGTACCTACTCCCTACTCTCATTTGTTGGAAAATTTGGCGTGCTAGGAATGAACCAAAATTTGAGGGACGTAAGATGAGGGTAGCTTCATCCATTGCCCGAATAAAATGGTGGGCTGTTTTAATTCTTCAAAAGGAAGAGGTTGACAGCTCAAGGGCTAGGCGGTGTAGTCAGAATTTGGGCTTTACCCTTCCCAAGGAAAGACCATTGAAATGTAGTATAATCAGATGGAACAGGCCGGCAAAAGGGTGGGTAAAGCTAAACGTCGATGGCTCAGCAAGAGGTAATCCGGGCTTGTCCGGAGGTGGGGGTGTCTCTCGGGGAGATAATGGAAATCTGTTTTTCGCTTTCTCAACGGGGTATGGGGTGTGCTCCAATAATATCGTGGAAGTGAGGGCTATGCATGATGGTATTAATTTCTGTCTTTTGAGGGGTTTAAAGAATATCATCGTCGAATCAGACTCCAAGTTTTCCCTCAACCTCATCCTCAGGAAATCCTGTATTCTGTGGACTATGAGACCTTGGGTCTTGCGGATTCTTTCCCTTCTTAAGGGTTGTTCAGTGAACTTTTCCCATACCTTTAGGGAGGGGAACGGGCCAGTAGATGCCATAGCCCATATGGGCAGCGAGACCCAAGAGGCCTCCTTCCACATCATCCAAACTCCCTCCCTTGGCATCTGCGGGGGCTGCTCGTTCTGGACAGGACTGGGTTGGGGGCCCTGAGATTATTTCGTGTTTAAAGTGTGTTTCTCGTTCCCGCCCGGTTTGTAGCTTTTTTGTGGTGGGCCTGACTCGGTCAGTCCGGGAGTCTTTCGTTGCGTCTCAGTTTTTTGGGTTTTTTTCCTGTTGATATTGTAGAGCATATGACAGGAGAGGTCCGGATTTTTTTGTGGTTGCCCTCCTGAATCAGGTCAGTTGTATATCCATGGATTGCTCGTCAATGAAAAAAAAAATTGTTTTTGTTTAAAAAAAAAAGGTGGGGGGTGTTCTTTTAATTTTTGTACCACAAGTAATTATTAGGGTCCACTAACTGTACTATCCACATTCACGTATGGTACGATATAGAGTGGCAACGAACCATTGAACTTGGTTCGCTGGGCAAAAAGCTGATATAAGAGACCTGACCTGAGACATACAGGCACCTGATCATGACTTTTTAAGAGACCTGACCTGAGACATACAGATACCTCGTGACTTTTTTCATTTGGAAATTTGGAAACATGCACTAAGGTATGAGGTTTTTCAGGTTTTACACGTGGGCGTGGCAATTCAATGATAAAAGATGCACACAAGATCTCCTGGGTTGAAAATACAGCAAAGAGACTTGTAAAGATCATATGGCAAGAATTTCGCATTTCAACCAAATGAAGGCCGTGTGTCCCAAAGGTAGGGTTAGGATCTTCTGATAAGAGAAATGTTGTTGCATGGGCCATTTTTGGTGAAGCCCATCATATCGAACTGGTTGGATCAATAGACCATTTGGCCCCATTTGTACAAATTTACTTGAAAGGAAGAAAAAATAATAAGAAGAAGAAGTAGAAATGATCCAACTTACCTGTGATGTGCACCACGTTCATGGTTGAGATTTGATGGTCAAAATATCATAGTAGTTATGGTATATAATCATTGTATAATAATGATGTTAATTCCATCTAATGCAATGTGTTGGGGAAAAATGTGTCGGCCTCGGGTAAAGTCCCGAATCGACTTTGCCGACACTGCGTGAAGAAACCGAGACAACGCTGACGGTGCAGATGGCGGGCCGTCAGGTGTAAGCAAAGACGAGTAAAGTCGCTCTGTCAGTATGATAACTTCGCCTGCCTCACCCCATTGAAGGTCGGCCGTGTGAAAGCCATTAAACCGATAGAGTAAAGATCCCTTCAGGGAGTTAATTCTGTCGGGCACGGCTCAGGACCCGACCTCCTGCATCGACCGAGACTCCCCCCGTGTCGGTCATGCCTTGGCCGAGACTCTCCCGATGTCGGCCGATATTCAACCGAGACAGGGAATGGTGGAGCGAGAATAGATGCAGATCTACGGAAATCCAGGGATGTTGATTGCGAATCCCGAGATTCTCGGGATCCTGAGCGATCCCAGGAGAAGAATCCTCCAAAGATAAGGATTGACGGCTGGTATAAATCTCCAAGCTTGAAACAGTAAAAGGTACGAAAACGCTAACTGAGAAAAGCCCTGAGCCAGAGACGAGATTACTGACTTAAGCATCGGAGGTTCCCCGGCCCTAGCCAGGGTTCCCTTGACATTGTTTTTGTGCAGGTGAAGGAGGGTCCGTCGCGAAGGGAAACCGTCCCAAAAAACCCTGCAACACAATGCAATGCATCTTTCGAAACATACCATAATTGGATTAAAATATATTAAAGCTTTTAAAACTTTATTATGTTTTAATCCAATTATAGGCCATCACTTCCATGTCCTTGCGGATGACTCTAGCTCACGAAATATACAGATTTTCTCTCCCGTACGTATTGGGTACTACACAACACAAGTATTAATGTATAGAACTTCTTTGGGCCCTATCATTTTTTATGTGTTAGATCCACCCCATCCATCAATTTTATTTTATTTTCCAGATCATTATAGAGCACAAGACCAAATATGAGACACATTGAAAGCTCAAATGGACCACACCACAGAAATTTCAGCTTTATCATAGCCTTATGTAAGGTCATACAACCTAGATGAAGGGAAAACACAAATTTCACCCTTATCATTGCCTTATGTAGCCCTAAAAGTTTTCAACAATTTCCATTGTTTCCTATAGTGTGGCTTACATGAGACTGGGATCTTCCTTTTTTTTCATGCCCTAAAATGATATAGAAAAATTGATGGGTAGTGTAGATCTGACACATACATCATAATGGGGCTACAAATTAAGTTCAAGATGTTAGCACTTCAGGTTTTCTTCTCTCTTCCCTGAATGTGCTGCACCACATGGCAAACAGCCGAATTTCTTGACATGTGAATTTATGATGGACCTCACCATCATGTATTTTTTAGGCCCATACTGTCCATCCATTTATTCAGATCATTCTAGGATATGAGCCCAAAAACAAGGTAGATCCACATGTTAAGTGAACCACACTGAGGGAAAAAAAAAAAGTGGACCACACTAAGGAAACAGTATAAATTGGATGCCTACAGTTGAAAACTTCTTGAGGCCATAGAAGCTCTGATCAAACTTATATTTATGTTTTTCCTCCGTCCATATCTATGTAACATTATAAACATGTTAATGGCAATTAAACCTCTTAGTTGGCCCCAAGAAAGTCTCAATAGAAGTTCGTTCAATTCCCATTGCTTTCACGATCTTTGGATATGCCTTATTTTTGGACTCATGCTATGGAAAAGTTGATAGACCGTGTGAATGTAACACAAATTATGATAGGGCTAAAGATGTTCCACACGTTAAAAGTTAGAGAAGGGCCATGTTTGGGAGCTCGTGTCATCGGCAATGGCGCATGTTCCGATGAGAAGCTAGGGCCTAATTTTGTAATTAGGGTTTATCCCATACTCAATGTCAGCATGCTTCATTTGAGAATGAAATTTTGAATCTTCCACGAGGGCAAAGCTTTGTCATTAGTAAAGACTTTAATAAGTTAATCAGATTTACTTTATTGATTGCAATGAGTCGTCACGCAATTACTATGTAAGCTTTTCTTCTTTTTTCTTCTTTCTTTTGTCTTTTAAGCTGCGAACGCACCACCTGTCATATTATATTATAGAACGAAAAATAAAGGATGTTCCCTGCAAATGCTATACAGGCTATAATCAAACCCTATGTGAATAAAAAAATGAAAATAAAGCCTAGGCTATATCAGAAAACTGAAAGGTGGGTCAATCATTCCTCCCTGATACATCCAATTAATGTCCGATTTTCCAGCACGGTGCACCCTCTTATCTCTTTAAGAATATATGACGCATCCCGAAATAGCCGGTTGATGTCCCCATTGCTTCTTAGGCTTTCTAGCCCGTCCACCTCATGATTACGTACCCACGCGATATATGCGGTTCATTGTATAGAGCTTTCTTTCCAACTGATGTTTCAGCTCTAACACACATTCCATGGTTCGTTCTTACCTTCATTAAGACACTCCAAAATCTTTGAGTTAATTTTCGCTTGTGGATGCCATCTAATTTCACATGAGTCTTTACCACTGTATCTGTTGCAAATAAATATATAATCCCATGAGACTCCTCATGTACACCTCCAGTCTCGTTTTCCACATGGCTTGCCCGTCGAGGACCAGTAACCTGCTAACGAGGCCTACAGTAGAATAAATATTTGGTTTTGTACACAACTTCCCCCAAGGGAAATTATCTGGCTACAGGAATTTCTTAAATTTTCAAGTTTTTTGTTATTTACATTTCAAGCTTTTTCTCTTTCTATGCCCTTTTGTGGTGGGTGATAATTAATGACTTGCAAATGATTTGATTGACTGAGAGTGGCTATAGAAAATGTTTTGGTTAAAAATATTTTAAATAAAAATTTATATATAAAATATATGTGTTTGTGAAAAAAAAAATTGGTTTTCACGTTTGGGAATAGTGATATGTCAAAAGAGAGAGGAAAGTTTTCACTTTATAAGTAGGGTGTTGAGTACCTTACAATTTGATTGGTGAAACAGAGGAGCACCGAGACTTTGGTTAAAAATAATGGAACACACGTGCATGGGCATGGTCATGGACTCAGGCTCGGGCTCAATGCAAGGGCATGAGTATATGAGGCAGTGTGGCTGTAGATGCGTTAGTGACACACTTTGCACTTTGCACGTGTGCATCATGTCGCAAATGGATCACTCGTAAAATGGCAAGTGCGACCGTTGCTAAAAGAGATGGTATAAGTGGTTGGATTCGAAGTGTTGTGGATAAGAGGTCTAAGAGAGACCACTCTGCCTTATATAGGAGCTAAAACTAGCCGTTTAAAAGGCCTAGTGTAACTGCTTGTGTAGTAATAAACTAGACCATGTAGAAACTGTTTCATGTGGCTAGCCCAACAGTCATAAACGACTAGTATGCAGTTGGTCTCCAACATGCAAAGCAGTCGAAAACTGCCAAATAACAGCTAGTTTCTCACCAATACTCGGAAACGATCCATTGTAATAATGACTATATACTAAAACATCCAGCCACCCTTACTTATTATATAAACTGAGCTTGGCTGTTCATTCCACCATCTCAAGCAAACTAATTCATTCTCTCATCTGAACCAACAAGCTCCACATGTTCTCTAATCACGCCAAGAGGTTCAATATGAACCTGAGATTGTCAAGGCCAATAGGTCCACAAAAACCAAACCAGTGTAGTAGTGTAATCTAGAAAATCTACACTTTATTTTCTATCTCTCTTTCCGATTTGAAATTTTTCTCTTTATTTTTCATCTTCCAACAAAATCATGTTTATAAAATTTCACTAGTGCTTCCTTCGAACTTTCTAAACGCAGAACCACACACAAGCTCATTGTATCCTGGAAGAGATTTGCCTGCAAACTGTCAGCAGTCTCAATTACTTTGAGAATGAGCGAATAACACTTTAAGGACATCGTAATTACACATGCTTCACCCTGTCCTTAATATTATATTTTTCAATTTCATATTTCCTTCTATTTTATAGTAATTATAAATCTTTAATTTGAGATTATCAAATTCTCAAAAACACTAACTGATGAACTTAGAAACTATGGTCAACTAGAAATTGTAGAATCACAATGAGTTAAGGAGCCAATAACTTTTTAACCGGAGATTTCGAGAAAAGGCCTCAATAACAAAGAAGGGGTTAAGCACATTTCCCCACCTACATTAATGTGTAGTCTCTACTTTGTGAGATTTATATATTCTCGGGGATTATTAAGCCCTAGAGATTATTCCTACTCCAACCACAACTAGGAAAATGATGCCCTCAACTTCAATCACAATTGAGGAGTATATACACGATAAGAAATTACTCTCGATTTCTTAATGCGTCAGGATCCCACTTCCCGGTAAGATGCAGAGCATATGTCGATAAGATTAATAAAGAACATATGGCATGGGGTGTATGAGAATGGAGATATCACAACATCAAATGCATGTAATGAATGACAGTATGTGAACCACTCTGGGTGACTGCACAACTAGAGATGTGAGAGAGGAACACAGAACCCTGACAACCTTTTAGTGAAAATCTGATCAAGGGTCTTAGATCATAACCCTGCTCTACTTGATCCGGACAGTTCTGGTATAGATGGCTGATGGGTTAGACACACTCTCCTTCTCTTTCCTTTTTTCATTCATTTCTCTTTCTTTCTCCTTTCTTTTTCTTTTCTTTTTTTTTTTTCCATTTTTCTTCCTTTTTCACTCTCCCTCTCTCCCCATAGCCCTCCCAGCATTTGTTATTCCAATTTCCACCAGATGCCTATGTAGATGACTTAAGCTCGAACATCAGGATTTGGGTGGGACGTGCCGGTAGAAATTAAATTTCCACTACTATACCTAACTCGAATCTCAAGGTGCCTTCCATGTTCCTACATCATTGGAGCCACATGGCAGTTTTTTATTATTGAAAATAGTTCGGTGGAAATCTAATTTTTGCCTGTATAGAGAGATCAGTTTAACCACCCTATTTTGAGGTTTGGGTGATTAAGATAAGGCCCTAGGTTGATTCGGATTCGATTACAGGAGTTTCTTGTGAGCTTGTAAGGACTTGTATATATGGGCTTATACAGGGTTTTAAGGTTATGGGTTTTGGCATTTCAATTTCATATTAGGGTTGAGGCTAAGATTTGGCTTTGGATTAGGGTTTAGGCTAAGGTTTGGTTCCAGAATTAGGCTTGGGCTGAGGTTCTACTCTCGATTAGGGCTTAGGTTAAGGTTTGATTCTAGGTTCGGGTTTATGTTGAAATTTGGTTTTGGATTTGGGTTCAGATCGAAATCTTGTGCAGGAGGTCACAGTGTTTCGGGCAGAGTGTCTACACTTATAGAACACTTGTCATTGGAAGGGTCTAAAGCTTTTACATGGAAATTGCAATTAGTTTAAATATTTTCATTCAAAACCTTTAACACATTGTCCATATACAAATCTTGTGACAAAATAGGAGATGGGATGGTTCGATCTGTGAAGGGTGATTTTTGTTCCTAACATATGAGCTTTACCTAAGTCCTTGATTCCGAAAAGAAAACTTGACCAATTTTTTACCAGTTAAAGGGAAAGTATACAAAGCTACTCTCACTATACCATTCTTGTATTGCAATCCTCTTAGATTCTCTCCTCACAACATCTTCCATGGTCAAACGTGTGTGTGTCATGTCCCAAAGAAAGAAGCACTCAATTCACCTTCATAAATAGTGCACACGTTGCACACCTATAATACATAGGATAGGTTCCTTGCTTGCCCTTTTTAGTTAAGGATTTTTTTTTCTTAAGAGATCTAATTGATGACATGTGTCATGTCACGACCGTATATATATATGTGTGCATGTCCCAAAGAAAGTAGCACTCAATTCACCTTCATAGTGCACACGTTGCACACCTATAATACATAGGATAGGTTCCTTGCTTTCCCTTTTTAATGAAGGATTTTTTTCTCAATAGATCTAATTGATGACATATGTTATGTCATGACCGAAAGCGTACAAGTTCCGAGATTAATGAAACTCTCCAAATATGGTAATTTGTGCAATTTTCACGGGTTCAATTTTATCCTATTCCCTACACAAATCAGCATTCAAAATTTGCAAACACCCCTCGTTTCACTTGTAATGTTTTACTTTAATAATTGAATGAATTTTTTGCCTCTAAGTTATAAGTTTTATATTTAGAACTTCATCTTTGTTTATATATATATATATATAGACACACACACACACACACAGAGGCATGTTCATCTACGCACCTACGCATGTGCCCACCTTTGCACACGTGTCATGGGTGTCAAATCCGAACAATCAATGAGATGTGGAATCCCATGAAACTTTAGGGGGTGAATTTTCACCCTGATCTAAGATTCTGGTGGGCCATAGCAAAGAGAAATTCAATTCAAGGGAAGAAAGTGTTTGCATTTTTCATGGCCCACCGTAGTTTTGGATCAAAGTAAAAATTCGTACCAGGGGCTTTCATGAGATTTTGCTTCATGTGGACCGTTCAGATTTTCGAGACTCATCAGATATGATGAGTTCTCAAAAAAGTTCGTATGTAGTATGTACGAACTGGTACACAGGTGAGCGTTTCTCTGTGTGTGTGTATTGTGTGGGGCCCACCATAATGTATGTCGAATATCAACACCATGCATTTGATGAGTCCCCTTTAAATTATGGGATATCCAAAAAAGCAACCGTATATGGAACTTAGGTGGGTCATACCATCTCAAATCATGTAAAGACATCCCTAAAACATATAAAAGCACTTGGTGGGGCCCACCTAAAACTTGGATGCGTCTGAAACTTGGTCTGACCCCTCATCCAAGTCAGACACACATAATGGATGGGCGGGGTTTGTGAACCACATCTCAGTGGGCCCAACAAATGATTATGAATGTTTTAATGGAGGGTAACCCCTCTCGACCTTTGTATGTGGTGTGGCCCACACAAGTCACAAATTGACTTGATTTTTAAGACCTAGGCCCACCATGGAATGGTGCATCTGACTGATGGGGTAGATGTTCGACACGCATCACATCTGACTGATGGGGTAGTTGTTCGACATGCATCACGGTGAACCCACACAGCTCGACTGCATGGGAAGTTCCCATGAGCTCGACTGCATAAAACCTTTTCCCCATATATATATATATATATATATATATATATATATATATATATATATATATATATATTATACACACATACACACACATTCCCTAAAACCCCTCATTTCACTTCTCGCCGTTTTACTTTAATAATTGAATTAATTCTTTGCCTTTAATTTGTAAGTTTTGTTTTTTTTTAGAGCTTCATCTTTATTGTTGTTGTTGTTGTTGTTGTTGTTGTTGTTTTGTGTGTGTGTGTGTGTGTGTGTGTGTGAGAGAGAGAGAGAGAGAGAGATGCTCACACACAACTAGTTGGACAATTACATTTTGGTCCAACTAGTTGAGCATTTAACGAGAAAAATTTTCCACTTAAATATAATATACACACCAATATTAAGAAATTTTGGAATACATGCATGGCATGGTTATGAAACGCGGTGTACATGTCAGAGATCTAAGCCATTCATCAATTAAAGCCCACCAAGGAAAAGTTGTGTTAAAAACTAATAATTTATTCTTTTAAGTTTAGCACGTGCAGTTAAAAATTCACCTGTGGTGTAATGGGATTATCATGGCTGTACGTGCAGAAGCTTGGCAGAGTTAATGAATAAAGGCTATATCCTAGAGGAGGATGATTAGGACCAAATAAAATTTTCATCTTTTTAAACCGCAATTGCCTACTTAAACTAACATATAA
The DNA here is from genome assembly GCA_037074715.1 of Magnolia kwangsiensis. Taxonomy (NCBI): domain Eukaryota; kingdom Viridiplantae; phylum Streptophyta; class Magnoliopsida; order Magnoliales; family Magnoliaceae; genus Magnolia; species Magnolia kwangsiensis. Next base: position 109,698,868 of record CM073578.1, on the reverse strand, counting down.
ATTCAATAAAATAATGAAATTAACTATAAGGCTTCCAAGCCAATAGAGGGTCTAATCACATAGACTACAAATGATATGTCAATTAAACAACTAGTCTATTATATAATAGTATACATGTGTGTGTGAGATGTGTTAACTATCAAGCCCTAGCATTCATCGAATCATGCAATCACATAAGCATGATAAAACAAGTAAGCAAACGACAATACCAAACACAAACATGTATATTGGTTTGATTTCCCTACTCCACTCCCACTGGACTCATGAGTGTACCAGATTTCAGTATCGGAGATTTCAAATCAAGTTAACATCTAACCTTTACAATCGTATACAAGGAAGGTCTCTCTCAAGAGACTTTATGTGGTTTTCTATAGGCCCTCCACAAACATTAGCACAACACAAAAACCTACTAACAAACACTCCCGTCAAAGGCTCTTGCAAGTAACCTTAGTTCGTTTTCCATAAGCTAACCAACAACTACAATCCTAGTCCAAGAACCTACGTTTACTCCCACCAGAAGGTCTCATGGAGTCTAACACGTTTGCACCCATGTCTGGTGGCTTACACAAGGACTTGATTTAGGCCCTATACAAGAGCCAAGCTCCTACACAAGAACCTATGATTTAGGCCCTACACAATAGCTAAGGTCCTACACAAGAACCTAGTTAAGTTTGGGTCACAAACTCTTACCCTTAATCATACATAAGGAAAGAGAGTATACAAACTCTTACACTTGACAACTTACTTGTCGGATTGAACTTCTTTTGTGGTTCCTTCTTGGGTAACTTAATCGATGCTCTCCCATATTTCAATCAGCTCCCTTTTGCTCCTCTGATCATGATGTCGATTATTTTGCTAACGCTTCAACTCCAAGATCAAACACCTTACATTTAGTGCTCCTTTGAGGTGACCAAGGTGATGGGAGGTTGGTTTAATCTCATACGACTAATGAGAAGTTGTATTTCCTAGGGAATTCACCCAGATGGGTCTTCTAGGGGATTTGTTGTTGAGGGTCAAGTATTGCATATTAGACCCTAGTTACTGCCTGGATTTACGAACATGATATTGTTTAATGACTTGTTTTAATCATGTTTATGTTACAAGGTGGATTTATAAGCGTGGATTGAAAAAAAAAATGTTAAATGCATAGAATTGATGCTCCAAAAGCACCAAGGTAAGGGACGGACCCCAGGGGACCAAGATCGACGGAATTACATGCTAGAGATCCGCAAAAATTGAGAATTTGAAGCTCAAGTGGCTCAAAATCATCCAGAATGCATGTTCACAAGGTTCCCACCATCCATTCGGCTCAAAAATTCATACATGGCTTAGGGACCATAAATTAACCATACACATCAATTTTCAGCCATTGGATCTTAATGAAAGTGGCCTAACAGACAGATCAGCCATAAAATCCTGAATTTGGGGCCCGCCTGATATCTGGATATGCTTCAAATCTGGTTTCAACCCCTTAAATGGGTTGATAAAATGGTTGGACGAAGTGGATTTCTCTAATACATCACCGTGGGACCTACACACGTGATGTGTGTACATAGCCTATACGTATGCTAGACGCACACCAGACGCCAAGATCGGTTAACAGGAGGATGAACCGATCCATCTCTCCCTTACGCATAGTAGCGCATGGACCAGCCGCTGATATGTATTGTGGCCCACCACCACTGATCTAAGCTGTCCATTCACTCCAAAGTATAGGCGTAACCATGGCCTAGGTGGCGAAATCTCGGAAGACAACGGAGAGATGATTTCAACCGTTAAAATGGAAGATCGACGGTGCAAGGAAAATACCCGTGGGCCACACCTTATTTGATTCGAAACCGGTCATTCCCACCTGATTTTTTGAGCTACAACGAGTAGACGGAGTGAATTTCCTTGAAATCACTGATCATGGCCCACCGACTTTCACGGCGCAGGAGGCCGTGCGCACTCTGTTTCACAAACAGACGTGTACACAATATTGGTGGCCCACTGTCTCTGATCGTTTCGATGATCCAGACCGTTCATCGTATAGGTCTGTCAAAAATGCCCTAAGGGACATTGTTCTTTTGAACAGAATCTTAGGAAGAGGAGAGTTGGGAGGCTCCGATTAAGCTACCCTTCCTGCGCACGAGGCTGTCAAAGATTCCACGAGGTGAAGCTTGTAGCGTGATGAGAGAACTATTTTCTTGTGCTTTTTGTTTATACTAAACTGAGGTTGATTTTAGTTTAATTAAGGGAATGTTTTTAATTTTTAATGGTCTATTGTGACTAAAATTACAATAAGTCTGCAATAGCTTTAAGCATGTTCCTTTTCTTTTAATGTTTATGACGTCAGAAAGCCCTGTTGTTCACCATCGCCTCCTGGGCATGGTCGGATGATGGTACCCTTCCTAACCTTCATACATTCTTGATTGATTGGTAATTAGTTTAATTCTGTTGTTTACTTTGTCTCCTGGGCATGGTTTGGTGATGGAATCCATTTTAATTCATATACCTTTCATCTCTTGAAAACTATATCAAAGTTCAGTTGATTTTCATGATTACACCCTTCAACTAGATGAAGATGGGACTCTAAGTCCAGTTGAGTTCTTGAAATAGGCATAAGATCTCCCTGATCTCTACAAGTGGATCCTCTGAATCCCTAGTTTTCTTTCCCTAAATTCTCTTAATTTTAGATTAATACTTTCACCATTATTCCTTCAAATTCATTTGATTTAGATTTCATCTTCGTCTACTTCTAGTTCTACTTAGTTTTAAATTACGTACAAGTTCCAGTCCCTTTGGACTCGACCTCGGTCTCACCGAGTTTATTACTACATCACAACCCTATACTTGGGGAGTGAACATATGCCTATACAAGTTGAGTTTAATCTCCAGAAAGTGAAGGATTTTAAGCACATCTTCAAGGTGCAGGCTGAAATCTTCATTAGAGTGTTAATCTCAAGGAAGATTACTTAAAAATCTCTAGTTTAGAAACTTGGGAACCTAAGTTCTATTGCACCAAAAACTCATCCAAATGCCCAAGAACCAAATGCTCTTTTATAAAAAATTTAAGTTTCAATGGTCATAAAACTAACAGATAACAGCTATGTCAATGTCATCAAATGGTACCTCAATGTCATCAAGAAAATCAGATAATATGATATATTTCTTACTAAAAATGTATGGGTTATATACCTTTCAATGTCATCGAGTGGTCTTCGATGTCATCGAAGTGAAGCTTTGATGTCATTGAAGGAGACATCACATCAAGAAAATTAAATTAAATGATTAATTTTTATTAGACATATTTAACTTCCTGCTCGATGTCATCGAGTGGTCTTCGATAATATCGAAATAAGTTTCGATGTCATCGAATGAGACCTTGATGGCATCGAAAAAATCAGATAAAATATGAATTTCTTGCTAAACATATCTGACTTCCCTTCGATGCCATCAAGGGGATCTTCGATGCCATCGAAGACCCCTCGAAGTCTGCTCAATGGGATCGAGCACCACTCGAAGTCTGTTGTTTTGGGTGTATGTTTTCACAACAACTTCACACCTCTTTTGGCCTTACTTATCATGTTTCAATTAGATTTTTAAAGGTAAGGGGTGATCAACAAGGTTTACCTATTAAGCCAAGATCATCTAGAGGTTAAAAGGTTGTTTTGGGTCAAGGGTTAGGGTCACTAAGGCATCTCACTTACTTGTTCCTTGCTCTTTGATACTCTTGTTCTCTTGTGTGTTCGGTCTTCAACTTCCAAAGGCTTAACTAACTAAATGACACATGGACTCATGTGATTGACAAACAAGGTACATAAATTAGTGCACTACTTCTTCGCTTGTTTTGGTGGTTGGATGGATCAGACCAGACTAGGGGTGGGCGAAAATAAATGTGGATGGTTCAGCTAGAGGAAATCCCGGGCTATCTGGGGGGGGGGGGGGGGGGGGAGTGTGCAGGAATGATAAAGGGAAAGTTAATTTTATTTTCGCTACCAGTTATGGTATTGGCACTAATACTTGCGCTGAGCTTCGTGCCATCCATGATGGCCTCTCCTTTTGTAAGAGGAGGGGCCTGTTTCAGGTTATCATTGAATCGGATTCTCAACTGGTGGTGAACATTTTAAATGGTAGTTCCCGCCCGGGCTGGAAATGGATGTACTGGCTTAAGAGGATTCAGGGCTTTTTGGAGATGGGTCAATCCCGTATTGTGCATATTTTCAGGGAGGCAAACTTCCCGGCAAACACATTGGCCTAAGTAGGTTTCGACACCTAGTCCTCCTCTTCTTTCTCCTCGTTTGCTGACCTCCCGTCTGAGATCAGGGGGCTCTTATTTCTTGATAAGGTGGGACTGGGGGCTATTAGAGAAAGTTAGCCTTCCTCCTTTTGTAGTTTTTATGAGTATTTTAGTTTTGCTCTCCTTTTGAGAGCTATGATAGGTTGCCCAGCTTTCTCCCGGGCATTCCCGAATGTAAATCTTAAGATTTTGAAATGAAATCAGGGCCTAGTACCCTTTAAATCAAAAAAAAAAAAAAAAAAAATTAGTGCACTAACAATCTCCTCATTTGTTAATAACGTAACAAAAACCTAACATAGATTTTGTTATGGTCCATACCAATGACATATAAAAATAATTCAAAATATTACATGTCAAATATAAATGATTTACAACTTGATCCATTAAGACATGTAGCACTTACATTGCTCTTCTTATCTCATTAATCCCTACAACAATAAACAAAGCATGCAAGACAAAATTTATTATTTTGATAGGACTTAATCTTTCTCCTCATTTTTATTAGTATTTGATAAAGAGTTAGTTTCAACAAATATACCAATAAAAACATAATATGAAATCACTTTATAAGTCATAGCATCAATTATATGGCACATACTAATAAGGGTTAAAGGTTGCATATATTCATTTAAAACATAGAGCATGCTAATTAAGGTCATTCAAAGGATATATCAATTTAAAGTAAGAGTGGCTAATAACAGTTTAAACCAAAGCATGTGATATTTAAAATTCACCAACTTTAAATTTTAAACTATTAATGCAAATGAGGATTAATCCTTAAATTTACCAATATGATCAATATGAAGCTGAATCCTCTGATTTGACTATAAAGCACTAAGATGAGGCTGAATCCTCTTATTTTTAATTAGGCTTATATATGATGCTTAAATCTTCGGGTTTATCAACTGAGTTTAAAGATAAGGTTGATCCTCTAATTTAATTATTCGGCCCAAAGACACCTTTTAAGGTTACTGCTTGAGGTATTATGGTCTCCCAAATCTCTAGTAAGGGATGTTCTGGTGTAAGCCGATAAGACACATAAGTGACTAAGGTCTTCAACACTAGAGGAGCCTTCTTAAATGGATTCAGACTCCTTTGTATCATCCTATGTTGTCGCCATAACCTTGCCTTTAGATTTTACTTTGCTAAGACAATCGTGGGTAAGAAGTCCATAACCCTCACTGTTGTAACATTGGGCTTGCTTAGGTGGTTTGACAGATTTTTCTTTATGGTTGTCAACCATCTTGTCCTTCTCGTCAGAACTCCTCCCTCTACTAAACTTTAAAATTTCTTAAATTTTTCAGACAATTCCTTTTCATCATCAATATCACTTTCATATTTAATCTTTTTATATTTATGTGAATGCCTATGAGATATTTTGAAGATAACTAATTTCTTTGCTTTATAGGGAGTCTTAAAGTGTATTTTGAATGTTTGTAGGGAACATAAGATTTTTTCTATTTTCATATCATTTATATTCCTACACTCTTCTGTTGAGGTTATCTTAGGACTGAACATATCCAGTCGGGATCTAAGTATTTTCCTACATATATGCCCTTCCAGAATCCTCTTTGTTAGACCTCACATAGAATTGTAAATATTATTCAATTTAGAGTAGAATTCCATGAAAATTTCAGACTCTTTCATTTTAATATTTTTAAAATAGGTCATTGAGAGTTAAAGCTTTAATCTCTTTATTGTACTAGTTCCAAGATGTCAAATGCTTCCTTTCCGATTTCATATGTGCAAATGTGTTTCAATTCATCAAAAAAAAAAATCATACAATAAATAACAATGAGAGTTTTAGCATCATAGGTATACCGCACTATCTCAACGGCACTCTATTTAAATCTATCTTTAAGAGCACTAACGATTTTTACATTAACCACGACTTGTACCAAGGGCATCGTCCATCCTTATTCGATAATAGCTCAAACCATATGATCAATGAATCTTAGAAATATAGTCATCATAGCCTTTTAATAGGCGTAGTTAGACTCATCAAAATATGGTGGCCGTGTGACGGCACATTCTTCTTGGTCAGATGTCATTCTTAAGCTCATCAGATCAACTCTAGGCAGTTAAGCCCTTCAAGGCTACCTGCTTTAATACCAATTAAAAATCCATTTATAATGTAATGGAATTACCATGGCTACGCCTGTGGAAGCTTGGCGAAGCTAAGGAATGAAGGCTATATCCTAGAGGGGGTTGATTATGACCAAGTAAATTTTTTATCTTTTTAAACAATGATTTCCTACTTAAGATAATATGTAAATTAAGTTAAGCAAAGCAATTAGCTCTAAGGCTTCCAAGCCAATAGAGGGTCCAATCATATAAACTACAAATGATATGACAATTAAGCACTAGTTTATAACATGATAGTGTACATGTGTATACGAGATGTGCTAATATCAAGAACAACATTCATCTAATCATGCATACATATAATTAAACATTCAATCACATAAGCATAATTAAACAAGTGCCCAAATGACAATTTCAAACACAAGCATGTATAGTGGTTCGGTTTTCCTACTCCAATCCCAGCAGACTCATTCAACCCATGAGTGTACCGATTTCATTATTAGATATTTTAAATCAGGTTAACCTCTAACTTTTACAATCCTACACAAGGAAGGACTCCCACAATAGACTTTATCTGGTTTTCTATAGGCTCGTCACAAACTTTTGTCCTACACAAGAACCTACCGATATACACTACCGTCGAAGGCTCTGAAAAGAGACTTTAGTTGGTTTTCCATGGGCTAAACAACAACTACAGTCTTAATCTAAGGACCTGCATTTACTTCCACCAGAGAAATCCACATATACTAACACGTATGCACTCATGTCCGATGGCCTACACAAGGACTTGATTTGGACCATACATAAGAGCCAAAGTCTTACACAAGAACCTAGGATTTAGGTCCTACACAAGAGCCAAGGTCCTTTGTGCTTGTGAAGTAGATTTAAGGCTTGTTCGAATCGGTAAGATCCTATCTCTTGTAATTTCTTCTTTCCTAGTACATTAATCGTTGCTTTGTGCCGTAATTTTTTTCCAAAAGATTTTTTCCACGTAAAATTGGACTTGGTTGTGCGATTGCGTATACTTTGTTTGATTCATCTCTTGGTATTTATGCGGTTCCCTAACAGAGAGAACTCTGGTGTTATTTTATTTGGTGTAGAGGGAGTTGTTATTAACACCATCTTGATTAATAAATACACTCTACTCGTTAAATAATGCTGGTACAATATTTTAACTTTTGTATTTACAAAGGCAAAAATGAAAGAGGGTATGTGTAGATGTAAGGTCCCATAAGTGGAGCATATCTTTAGTAGAGTTAGGGACATGTGCTAAAAGAAAAATAAAATCCTCATTAGGATTATAAAATGATAAGAGTACTGCCGGTTTAGGACTTACCTGATCAACTCCGGACTCATGGGGTCCTTACTCTTGCCCTGTTGGTAGACTCACAAGACTTTCAACACTAAGTCAAGGGTTTGAGTACCCATAGGTGGTGAAATCCCACTACAGCGTGAGTGTGTGGGTGCGTGTGCGTGTGAAAAAAAAAAGTGAGAAGTGATTTTATCGTTGAAATTGAACTTGTGCCTAACGTACAACCAACTTTCATTATTTGATTGAGAAATTAAACCCAGATTTAATTATTTGATTGAGAAATCAATATAAAATTATAGGGTCTTAGCAACATCCTCAAACCTTTTAAATGGCATGTAGGATACACAATCATCAATCCAGATGATTCATTCGATGGGAGAATAAGCTAATAAAAAGACTTAACAAAAGAATTCAGCACAAATCATAATATATAATATAAAATGACACAAAGATCAAAAGGGGTTAATGTTATAAGGTTCTATATTCAACTCTCATTGTTGTGGGGGCCATCGAAATAAGTGATTGGATCCTCTCACTCCATGAAAGATGCTTGCTTCAATGTTGAGTGAACCATCAATGCTTGAGACCTTGCATCACAAGAGTGATGGGGCTGGTGGGGGAGAAGAAGGAAATTTAGTTGGTTAGGTCTTTCCCCTATCTTTCTTTCAGCTCGTTCAACCCACAATGAAAGATCCATTGCACTAGCACATGCTCAAACCATCTAAACCTATCCTCCATTTCATCATTTTGATTCAACTGCATGGCGTGGTTGCAATACAAGCTTTCACCCGTTAATACTCTTTGACCGTGCGCATGCCATAGCTGTATAAAATGAGCAGATGATAGTAAACATCTGCTCTTTCCATTGGAACTTGGACGGCACTCTATATTATTTAATTATAACCATCATTAGGATTGTTGGGATTGCTTGATCACCGTAGTTTTTGAGATATTCTTAGTGTAGTGAATGAGTCTCACACGATCAAGAATGACAAGTCTCCACCGTTTTTAAAATGGTGGTGAACTATCATCTAGCCCATTTCCCAGAGAGCAGCGGGAAGTGAGAGACCTGAATCGTCTCCAACCTCCAAGATCAGTGGGGCCATTTGTTGTATGCGTGACATCTAAATCCAAAAGATAGTCCTGACAAAAAATTTTAAAAAATAATAATAATAATAATAATAAGATGGGCCAATCCATTGAACAATATAAAATTGGCACTAAAACATGTTTAGTTCACGTGGTGTAGCACACTTGAGTTTTGGATCAGGTTGTGTTTTTTGTATTTTCCCTGCATTCCCGTGATTCATAGCTGATGAACAGTTTGATATATGCAATATAAACACCATGCTCCATATACAAATCTATTGTTCACGTCCCATACCCATTGTTCCTCGTGGTCTAGCCCTGCCGAGACGTGGATCCAGTTGATTTTTTTTTCCCCAAGGACTATCATCCACGATGTGGGACCAGCTGATTTTTTGCATCCGGAGACTATCATAGAGGGGCTCAAACAAATGAATGTCCCATGGACAACTGTTGGGCAGGATGCCTTGCATCCTGCAGAGAGTATGGTCAACTGTAGAATAACTTGATATCTAGCTCACAGTCGACCATGAATCTCTATGATGTTCACAATCGACTGTCAGTTAACAGTGGTGTGACCATTGGGTTTCCACAATTTTGTACAAATCAAGGTATTTAAGCCCCTTTTTATAATAGGGCTAATATAATATAATTGTTTTATCTTAAGGTGCATGGATTTTGCAAAGGGAGAGGGTTTCTACACTCGTAAGGACTTGAGAAAGGATTTCTCAAGGGATTTAGGGTTTCCTAGATACGTGTATTGCAATGTGGGGATCGGGTACATCTTTTCTTTTTTTTTAACACACGCACACACACCCCCACACACTCACGCCACACGCACACCGTGGAATTTCACCACCATGGGTACTCGAACCCTTGACCCGGTGTTGAAACTCCAGGGAGTCTACCACCCGGGTAAGAATAAGGACCCTGGGATCGGGTACATCTGTAGTCGAATAAGGTAAGTCTATTAAACTCTGAGGTTTTGATTATATTGGATTTTTATTGTTTTGTGCTATAGTTTTTTTCAAAAGAATTTTCCGCATTAAAATATTGTGCATTTGTAGTTGATTGCTTTTGGTTTGGTTTCTTCTTTATTATATTGTTCTATTTTCATTTATCGTACTTCTGCGAAGTACACGGATTGGCGGCAATGTTAGATCCGAATTTCTAACACCTAGGGTCATTGACCGTGGAAACTATGTATCGACTATAACTCACTGTGTTGTTCATAATCGACCATGAAAATTCACGATTGATTGTGACTCTCTGGGACATTCACGGTCGACCGTAGTGCAACCGTCGGGTTTGCACGATTTTGCATAAATCAGGGTATTTAATTAAGTCCATTTTTAAAATAAGACTAATACAATACAAGTATTTTCTATTAAGGGGCAAGGTTTTTAATAAGGGAGATTGTTTCAACACTTATAAGGGCTTGAGAAATAATTTCTCAAGGGATCAAAGGTTTCCTAGAAGTGTGCATCGGAAGGGAATATCAAGTACATCTATAGTCAAATAAGGTAAATCTGTAAAATTCTAAGGTTTTGATTATAGTGGATATTTGTCGCTTGATGCCGTGATTTTTTTTGAAATGGTTTTCTACATTAAAATATCGTGTGCTTGTGGTTAATTACTTTTAAATTGGTTATCTACTTTATTATATTATTATATCTCCGTTTATCGTGTTTATGCAAAGCACGTGAATTGGCGATGGTGTTTGAACTGAATTTGTTATAGATTGGATTTACATAATTGTGGTGTGATATAGAGCCGGTTCGCTCTGAGAACAACATTGTGAGCCCGTAGATATTTAGAGTATGTTTATTTCACCATTACAATAATGTCAAAGGAAATGTACAATGATTACAAATTACTTTGACGATCTTCTCATAACATTTGCATTTGACGACGATTCCACATCGAGAGTAAAATTATAATGACGGCATTTTTAAATTACTCTATAACATTTTTATCAAAATGTACTGATGTTATTGTCTTAATTTAAGATTTCCAAATATTTATCTCCAAAATACATTTGTATTTAACCAACAATTCTTATGCTTGATTTGGCACTCATAAAATTATAGTAACTACATGTTTCCTATGCATTATTAAGGAAATCTGCGAAACAAATGGTCTAGTACTGTCATAGGTATTCTAAAGCAAGTGTTCAAGGGAGTTTGGGATCGGTGATTAGCTACCACTTGCAAGGAGTGACTAAAACCGACACACAAGCCACCACTCATCAACTTTTGTTACCAGCCCGTCACATGTGCCAAACATCTTAGCCGTATATCAGGAGGGCTCGAGCGTGTAGATGACCTGGCACAAAATACTAGGCTAGTCAACATATCAGGTGTGCCACACGTGTAGGTTCTAAAGAATAAAAAAAGAAAGGAAAATTGCCTTCGTTTACAGAGTGGCCCACCTGATGATTTGACCTGCCAACTTCTCGGCAAGGACATTTAGGAGGTGCCAGCCCCAACATCCCATACGCATCTCAATCTCACATGCCTGTCCAAAATTTAGAGTGAGCAGTTAGGCCTAGTGGTTCCATTCCTACCATGGATGTTGATGTATGGTTTATGTGCTCCCGATCATTCCTGCATTCTTGCAACGACTGTTGCATTTAGTAGGAAGTCCTAACTCTTATGTCAATTTACCACTATTTTGATTTAAAAAATAAAAAATAAAATTTGCTGCCCTAGCCACCGAGGGGCGGATTAGGAACATAACAGTGTTTCCCTGACCGTAGGGCCCACCTTGATGTATCTTCTCTATATCAACGCTGTCCATCAGTTTTTATGGCTTATTTTAGGGCATGGTCTAAAAAACAAAGCTGATCAAAATTTCAAGTGGGCCACACCACAGGAAAAGTAGTCTTTGAATGTCCACCATTAAAAACTTACTAAGGCCAACTGTAATGTTTATTTGTCATGGAACCTGTGGATAAGGGTCGCACAAACTTAGCCGAGAGACAACATAAATATTTCAGATACTATTTCCTGAGGACTTGTAGACTTTCCGCAAGTCTATTGAGATTCAAAAAATACCCTTTTTAAAATTCCAATGCATTGTTTCATACTCCCATCTTATATTTCATGTTTCCATGTGTCCATGCAATTCTCGGAGCTTTGGATTTGAAATCCTCCTGTTGTGTTTGGCATCCTGGATTCAGAATTCCATGTAATCCAATGGTAGGTATGCATGTATAATACTTTTACAAGGGTTTAAATTTAATTACTAAATCAACTTTAATATTGCTAATCAATGCATGTATGCAATGTTTGACATAATGGTTATAATAAAGCCCATTAAAATATACCCGAAAATGATGAAATTGGCGGATGGGCCCCAAACACAAGATCACATCCGACCAACTAATCAAGGATTTTTAACCGTTAATTTATATGGGCAATGTTTGGATAGCGCAGGTCATCATTTTAAAGTAATTATAATGATGCAATTGATAATTTGATTGTTTTGAGATATCATCTATGAGTCATGTGCCCAATGGATTAATAGCCCAAACACATGTTACTCACACAACTCTTGAAAAGATTTTAGATATAATCTAAGCTTTCACTTCCAATTTCAAATCCTAGTTTGGATGTGGTGCTCACTTTATCTATAACTTTTATAGCTCTAAAGAAGTTTTTAGTGGATCACCTTATATTTGGATCAACTTCATCTTTTGGACCATGCCTAATATAAGCTTAAATTTTTTATGGATAACAAATATATACAACACATTCATCAAGGTGGGCCCCATGGTCAGGGAAATACCCACTATAGTGTACCCGGATATCACCTAGCTAATTCGCTCCTGTGAAATTGTTGAACAAAAAATATCTACTTATCAAGAAATCATGACCATCTAATTAATGACCATGGAATGAATGGTTAAAAGAAAATTATTAAGTCATCCAACTTCAATCTGAAAAATTGGGTTAGTACATTTTTTCAGTCATGCGCTATCCAAAGTTGGGTAAGAGATTTGAGTGGTCTGAATTGCCTTGCAAATGTACTATGCATACAGTTGAAGATAACTTTCATTTAAAACTATACAAAACCAACATGGGAGTCTTAAAGTGATTAGAAACAGTCCTTGTTTTACACAATTATTTGTGCATGTGGCCTCTCCTACTGTTGAAAGGGACCTTGTCCCATGTGAGTAGTCTCTTTCTCATGCTGCAACCTTTTTGCACATGTGTGGTACACATGATGCAGTGGAAGGCCTCGATTCTCGGACCATAACATGATCAATGGTGGCCCACTTGGTGAACAGTACGGATTCCCCGGTTGGCAAGGTAATTTACATGGAAGAATGAAAGAAGTATCACATAATGATTAATTTCAATGGTCCAATGCTCATTTTGAGTTACTTCAAGTGGGGACCATGGTTCAATGATCCAAAATATATATAGTACCATGACCCTTGTCAAGGAAGGGCCCACGTCCATCTAACAATCCAAAATAATAAAATCTTAGCTTTAAAATACTTTGGCTTGTTTACCCAAAAAGAAAAAACTACTTTGGTTTTTTATTTAAAATAATTTCAGCTTTTTCTTTCAGTTATGTATTATCTTTTTTACTAATATAGATGTTATCCACCCCGTTAAAAATAAATAAATAAAAAGTGGATTGAAGAATTTTGATCCATGGATGATCAGAGGTGGGGCCCTTATCATGGATGCTTTCTGGAGCATAGATGATCCCCACTTTACAAGCTTCTTATAGAAACTTCAGGCCAGAGAATTGAGTTGCAACTCATGAGCTCTAGCACACAACTTTAGAAGGGAATCCATGGATGGGCGCGAGGGCTTGAGTAATAGTAACAAAAGTTTAGTCCTATATAAGTTACTTTGACGGACTATAATACTATTTATATAAATTTTTAGAAAAGTGAGAAGAGTTTACTATTTTAACCATTGCAGAGGATTTTTGTTTCTATAGGTACGCGTGGTTAGTTTACCCTTCATTATGACATGCACTAGATTATTCAGCTGTGGTACATATGCCACTGTGCCATAATCACGACATGTGCTAATGTGTTAGAATGTCACCATCCATCCTCAAGTGTCATAAATGGGCTACACTTCAAACATGCATGATGGGCCATATGTGCCACATGAGTACATTCTCTATATGTGTGATATGTGCCATCATATATTGTCAAGCACTCCAATGTACCACTATATATTTTCAAGTGCTCCGCATGTGCCACATTTATTATATATTTTTAAGCAATACCCATATAACACGTGTACCCAATAATCATTTTTTATTTTAGAGTTCTTAACAAACAACACTAAAGCGGGTTGTGCTAGTTTTCAGGCTCCAAATGAGTCTAATTCAAAAAAAAAGGGGTCTATTTGATGCACATCAGGAATTCCTAAACCATAAATAGCGACTTTCTCAGTTGGACCAAGCGAGCTTCCGATCAACTAAGATTCTCTAATAATTTCCGTGCGATCTATTGATATCCCTGAATTCCATCAGAGTAGTTTAGTTGCCGAGCCATATCGGTCTTCCAGCGCTGTGTTAGCTTGTTAGTACATGCTACTGTTAGTTCACACTTCACTGTTAGCCACCCCCACTAGGAAATCAATACCAAGACCTCAATGTTGAAACGAGGTATCCTTCACTCAATCCACCACCTGAGCAATGGATCAGGGTGTGTGGTAAGGATGGTGTTGCCTGCATTTAGGTATTGTATAACTGACTGAACTACTGTGACAATGGATAATTTGATGTTTGGTAGTGACAGTACTGCTTACTACATGCCTATGTGAATAGTGTTATCTACTGTATGGATGACACAAATTCATGTGTCATATATGACTCAAGCCACACTCTCCAACATTCTGTATTTAACGTGAGATCTGGTCCATGTACCATGTATGGCTCCACCCAAGGTTGACTTAATGATTTGGGTGGTCTGGACCTCCATACAACTAAGCTACTCATATGGTTAAAACCAAGTATAGATCCACCAATAGTCGAATATAGGGCATCCAGATTCCAGACTGATGATCTTATCTATCAAACTATGTATGGACCATTTTAATTACACAAAAAGAGAAAAGAAAATGTATGTGAAAAATCCCATATCCATTGAATATAGACAAGCTTTTCTGTTCAATAGTCAGTCCATCATTTTGACCGCCGTATATGTTCATCTACAGTAGGGTCCATCATTTTGAACGGTTTCCTTTGATTAACAGTGACATGGAATAATTTCCTGGATTTATCTACCACGGTCCTTGATTACATTTCATGGTCATAGAATCCAAATATTTCAAAAATAACCCAATTAAAGCTCTTAAATTGTATCATGCCAATAAGCACACAATTAGAGCATAGCATGCTCTCTCACCAAACGCAAAATTAGTATATCCGTATACTCCTATTCCTATGTGGGTAGATCTGTGAAGGGCACCAAACAATTAAAGGAGGGTTTTTAAAACCCCAACCTCAAAAATATCTAAACACATATAACTTCCTTCAAAATTGAAGAAATAAAATTGAAATGTAAGCTACAAGCTCTCGGAAGCTAAAAAATTTGCTTTCGCTCCTTCGCCAATGGGTTCCTATCAAACAACACGGAATTTGTGTTAGAAAAAATGGATTTAACAAAAGAAAAAAAAAATGTTCTTGTTTTGTCTTATTTTGATTTTATCTTATAGTGTTGTTTTACTCGTTTGATCCTGGAGTGTTAATTTTAATCTCACATTAGATAGGAAGAGAGATGAGAAAGCATTTATATTAAATCTTCTTCATTTTAATTTATATTAGAAAACAAGAGTATGCTTTGAGAATAATTTCACACTCGCGCGGGTCAAGCCGAGTCACAACATTGGCACATTAAAAGTTGCCATACACCGCCATACATGCGCCGCCTACGCCGCCATACATTCGCTGACGTGTCAGTGCATGCACTACCTATCGAAAGTTGTCTCCTTTGTATTATCTATAAAAGAATTTTATTTTTTATTTCAAACGTACAGAAAAAAAATTTTATTTCAAACATACAGGAAAGACCTATTTACGCTATCTGTTTTTGTATTCTTCTCTACGTCATTCTCTATGAGCAAATTAGATAACAAACTTGAGCTTCAATGACTGTGATCATGTGTGCACTTGATCCAAGCCATTTATCTTAAAGGAGAGATGTTATATCCTAGGAATAGAGCTGCTGAGACCCGGTGCATCGAGGATTCTTCCTTGTTTGGTCCAATTTATCTTTAAGATGCGAAATACATTTTAGCTCTCAGTTTATTTTCTTTCATTCTGTCTTTGAGTTTTTTTTTTTTTTTTTTTTAATACTATACCCATTTCGACATTCATAAATAGCAATAATTTAATTATGTTTAATCTAGTAAAGCCAAGACTCGTCCAAATCTTCAAGTAAAGCTGACCCACCCAGACATCAAGTTGGGTCAAGTTTTTGAGTTTAACATAGCCGTCTCACTCACTTCTACATTTTGAAAGAAAGCCCTTTGAATCATCCAAGGCCCTATTTGGAATTAAGGAAATGCGAACAGGAATTTTGTAAATCCATAAGATAGTCAAATTCATGAATTTGCATTGAATTTGAATTTAGCAAATTTTAAAGTTTCATTGTTTGGGAATATCCATGTATAAATTTATGGTTTTGAGAGCATATATTGTGTGGTAGAGTAATTATTACAAAGGAATATTTTTTTGAAAGCCTTTCAATTTGAAGATTTACAAAGTCTTAAATTTCTATAAATTTATGAAAGTGATGATTTGATAAATCCAAAAAAAAAAACGAACAAAGAAAATTTGAAATCCACGGATTTCACAAATCCGTCATCCCAAACCGCCCCAAGTGTAGAGTTCTTTATAATATAAGAGGTTGAAAACTAATCTTGAACTACTGACCTGATGTTTCCTCCATCCACTTTTTCTCTATTAGATCTAGCCATTGATCAGAGGAGTTTTTCCCATTGATACAGCAATTAGTTGAACTTTCCTTGCGGGCATCGAATCATACTTAAAAGGTTATCCAATTAGGGAATGTGAATACACCAAAATGTTGAAAGGTCTGGATCTTAGACAGGTATGTAATAATTTCTATATTTTCATTATCAAATTAGAAGAAAAACATATTTTTTTTCATATTAGAATGGGCCAAGCCTATCTATTCATGGGGTCTACCATTCATCATACTCGAACCTAACCGCGCCACACTTATCTCTTCATGGTACAATTCCAACTAAGAGCGTACCAAAAAAAAAAAAAAAAACTGTTTGAAAGAACATTACAACAATGTAGATGGTGCAATGAATTACATCACAAGAACACATGGAAAATGTCCCAACGATGAACAACCATACCATTTTCACTCAAGTGCACCAATCTTCATCTCATATTGGACAGTTCACTGAATGCAATCAACCACTGGCTCTGTAAAATCAACACTCTCATGTGTTTTAGCCTCATTTAGCACCCATGCATCCATGCAACGTCACTACATTTGGTAGCCAATGCACGGACGTTGTAAGACAAATTTCCAATAGAAATTGGTAGGCAAGAATCTACATTGAAGGGCAGGTCTTGGTATATGGTGTAGCTTATGTGTGAGATATCCAGTCCATTCATCAATTTGGGCCTATGTGGACATTTCCGCTCCTGACGATCGTGCCGATTCACTAACCAAGTGGGCCACATGCATGTTAGGAAAATGCATGGATAGAAGAGAGCATGCAATAGGTTACATTCAAAACAAACGTATATCCTAGTTGTGAAAGGTGCAGTTCTTTCACAGTTCACCGCTATTGATGGACGTTATGGATCTTTCACTCATGGGCCAGTTCAGCACATGTCTGGCAAATCACCTCTTCCATCTCTATTCGTACAAATTGCCTTGGCATTTCTCAAATTGCCAAAGAGAAGGCCAAAACCGGGCCACCGTGTCTTTAGTGGGCCCCCACAGTTAGGGTCAATCCATAGCTAATAATGTAAAGTGTAAACCATGGTTCAAATTTTCAGGTTTATATTCTAGCCGGGTTCAAGATGAGCCCAACCCAACTTGCATCCCAGTCATAGCTTCAATGTGTACAATGAGCATGGAGAGCATATATTTTCCTTCGCAATTGAGAAATGGTTCGCAAGATTAAGCAAACGTAAACAAAGCAATCATAAGCACACTAATTTAATTAGTGTAGAAAATTCCTTGGACAAAAAACTACGGTGTAAAGGAGAAATTGCATACTTGAAATCAAATGTACACTTAAAAGTCACCGTGAGGAATTATACACTTGAAATCAAAGTAATTCAAACTAAACTGTACGTACAAATTAATGTTACTAGTTTAGATATATCATCAATCAAAAATTTCTCTTATTTAGTTATCTAACCATTAGATTGTTAGACATTTATTGGACAGTTTATATATATATATATATATATATATTCCAATGATCTTATTTCAAAAAACAAGTGTCCGTCCATGACTTAAATGGGTACGTAGGATTGTTCAACCAATCTGATTTTTTTATGTTAGAACTTAGTAACCGTTTATTCTAAATTTTAGTCTATTTAATTTGAGTTAATATCTGCTGTGTATGCCATTTCTAAGTGCACGTGTATCAAGCCTCACATGCAGCGAGACTATCCTGGCCGAACCCAAGCCTGGGAAGGACTTCAATAGGAAAGTGCCAGACTTGGCCCAGTGGCCCAGAGTATCGACCCATCTATTTAGCTGTG
This sequence comes from Magnolia kwangsiensis, assembly GCA_037074715.1. NCBI lineage: Eukaryota > Viridiplantae > Streptophyta > Magnoliopsida > Magnoliales > Magnoliaceae > Magnolia > Magnolia kwangsiensis. Next base: position 109,680,368 of record CM073578.1, on the reverse strand, counting down.
ATCTGCAAGTAATCAGAGACCGTTCCTGCAGCCCTAATACTCAGCCAGAAGCGTGTTCATTGGACGGTAGGCCCAGAAACCAAACAGGCCAACCTGGCCCATCCCCAATCCTAATACATGAGAATTATCTGGGTCTGGACAACCTTCCCTTTTGGTAATAAAAGAATACCCCCATAATAATAGCCTATTGGATGGGTCGGATTGTACGGCCCACCTTCATCTTTTAATGGCTCCAAACCACCATTCTTTTCGTTAGAGGGGGTGTTTGGTTCCACCAAATATCATGAAATTTTGCACCAAATCGGATTGGCGCAACCAAACGCACCCTGGGCTAAAATATGGCTTGCGTATCTAAGCCTTTGCCTTTTTGCAATGGACTTAGAGTATAAATGTGGGCTAGGCTTAGGCTCTACAGGAAAGGCCCACTTGAAATAACTAGCACATTTTTATTATAGCTAGGATCGTAGATGGGCCATGTGTGAACATTGGCATTTCCAGAAGTGGGCTCATGGGTGGATTTCGGTAATATAAGGCCAATGTGGCCAGGCCCAATAAACCTTGATTAGTGCCATTTTCAAACTAGGACAGTCTCGGTCCCAACTAGTTGGACCACAAGGTACAGTCCACCCAACTGATAACCTCCAACTAATTAAGTGAATTTGACATCCAATCCTTTCAATAGGTTGACTACACCATGATGATTACCTAATGAAAAAATTAGCCCTATCTACTCATCATATGACCACACACAGGATATGGTTGTTCTTTTTCCTTCTTTTTTTTTTTTTTTCTTTTTTTCCTTTTTTTTTTTTTTTTGTACAAAGTGACCCTAATAATAAGGCCAACCTATTGGACGGGTTGGATGTGGCACAGGCATGAAAGGTTAGAAGTTATTCGCTGGATGGACCGTAACTTATTGTCCAACCGGTCGAACTTAGACCTCATTCTTAATTATTGAGTGCACTTGTATCGCATCTGTGCAACACATGAATCCACTACCATGTTCTACTTCTCCACACGCCTCCCCTAAATATGACCCAAACCATCCATTGGGTGGGACTCGATGTGAATGGACAAGATCCCCAAAAATCTGACCTATGGAGGGGTCCTTTATCATCCATTCAGATGGTGGAAATCATGCCTGTTTGGTCTTTGGGCATGTTCAATAGTTGGGATCACCTGACTAAGGTGACTTTGGGCATGCCTCCATCCAGTCGTGGCCCAATAGATGAATGGTCCAGATCACCATTCATCTAAACATATTAGACCTCTATTGATGTTTAACCATTGAACATAAACATATTACAACTCTTCATCTATGGAGTTGTTTAACCTAAACATATTACAACTCTTCATCTATGGATGTCTATAGTGAAGGGTACATTAGGCAGGTTAGACTTCTATTGAGTTATAAAACTATCAGTTGCCCTTTTGATTCCAAGGTTGTATGTAGCCTTCCTGACTGATCTGAACGGCCAGATTTTTATGCCTGGCTATCTTTATGGTGGGACCGTTTCTTTGTGCCGGGCAACCTTTATGTGGGGCCCACACAGCTATCATGTTGGTGGAAAACACCCGATTGGATGACATGCTAGAGTAGTTCCAGTTGTACCTGATCAGTACGCATTGGCCCACATTGCAACCACATCCATTTCTTTTATTTGCAACCTGACCAACCCAGGCAAGCTCATTCCAGTTACAACCGTACCAATGGTCCACATTCACCATTCACAGTGGGGCCCACCCTATGAGCAGATTGGCCTGCCTGATATTCAGCTTATGACACATACATGGTGGAACCCACCTGATAACCGCACTCCACTGCCTGGAGACGTGTTTGTATTTGCTATCCACAGTGGGTAGAGACCCATCTGATCAACGGTCTGGGTCCATGGACCCCCAATTTTAGATTTCTTTTTTTTTTTTTTTTTTTTACGTGGATATTATAACAAAAAAAAATAAAAACTTTTGATTTTTTTAATTAAAAATCGACAAAACTTGTATATAATAGGGATATTAACAAATAACACCCTCCCTTTTGGCCTAAAAAAATAATACCCTAACCCCTTGCATATTCCATTTTTTTGGTCAGAAACCAACCTGTGGTTAGTATCCATCCGCAGGCCATGAAACTACGTTATAGCAATTATATTAGGCTGTTGACTATATGGAAAAAGACCTTTCTACACTTAGTTTTAAGTTTTGGGTCAGGGTTTCAGGGGAGAGTATTGTTGGGATTCGGTCCAACTGGACTCATCCAAATTTTTCAAATAACGATCCCAACTCGATCCGATCATGACCGAGTCTAGGTCAGCTGACTCAATCCGATCTGATGCACTGCCAAATCAGATCGGATTAGGTATGGTTCAAATCGGGAGGAGCTGGATTGGGACAGAGGAGAGAGTTGTGGGTGGAGTACGAGTAGGGGTGCACATTTAACCAATAGAACCGTGGAACCGGACCGGAACCGACCAAACGGTCCGGTTTGGTCCGGTTCTAGAGTGCACCGGTTCCAATTCCGGTTCCAAAAATCATATAACCGTTAACATCGGTTCGGTTCTCGGTTTGGGGGTATGTAGAACCGAACCGTGAACCAATCCGTAGAACTGAACCGTGGATCCGATCCGTAGAACCAAACCGTGGAACCGAACCGTGAAACCAAACCTGGAACCGAACTTGGAACCGAACCAAGAATCCTTTGATTGTTTCCATATTTGACTCATGATTTATGGTTTATAATGCACCATTTAATTATTTTCATTAATGTATTTTTGCACACCTTATACAATATCTAAACCATTCATCAAACGGACCAAAACATGAATCAATATAGGCTAGATAATAAAATTAAACATGTAATTGGGCTGGATTATAAAAATCCCAAAACCGTGGAACCGATCCGAAACCGAACCGGTTTTAACGGTTCGGTTCCGGTTCGGTTCTAGGGTGCCAACGGTCCGGTTCTGGTTCCAAATTTCCCAGAACCGTTAGGAACGGTTCGGTTCCGATTTCACCCCAGAACCGGTCCAAACCGAACCGTGTGCACCCCTAAGTACGAGTGACATTCCGAGAACCAGATGCGGATTGCCCGGTGGTGTATTGACGTCAGCAAGTTATGTGGGTTAAACTATGAGGTATGTGTTATATCTAAACCATCCATCCATTTGGAGAGCTCGTCTTAAGGCTTGAGCTGAAAAATAAGACAGATCTAAAGATCAATTGGACCACAGTGCAAAAAATAGTTGGGGATTGAACGTTTACCATTGAAACCTTTCCAGAGACCAAAGAAGTTTTGGATCAATATGAAATTTGTTTTCCCTATTCACCCATGTATTTTTAAGCCTTATTAACATATTAGATGGAAAATAAACGTTATAGTCGCCCCATAACTTTAATCTCATTTGAACTGTTCGTACAGCTCGGCGCTCGAGGCGCGTCTACACAAGACACATATCTACACCAGCTGTATAGCTAGCGTGTCTCACACGAAGTTGGAATGTTACAATGTGTTACTCCACATGCTATTATCGTACTAAGTAAACTCTATTGCGCACACCGTGAATGCATATGGTTTATCCACGTCGTCCATTCATTTTTCCATATCATTTTAGGGGTTGAACCCAAAATTGATGCATATCCAAAGCTCAAGTGGACCGTATCACAAGAAAAAGTAGATGTATTGATTTCCACAGTTGAAAACTTTATAAGGCCCAGTGATGGATTAAAGGAAAAAACAAATATCAGCTTGATCTAAAACTTCTTTCGCCCCCGATAATTTTTCAACAGTAGATGTTCAATTCACACTGTTTCCGGTGGTGTGCTCCACTTAGAATTGGATACACTCCATTTTTGGGACAAAGCCCTAAAATTATCTGGTAAAAGAAATGGACAGTGGATAAATTGCATGAATGACATTTCAACCCACAAAGTACACATGGATGGGCATGGAAGGTGGTACATCACTTTGCAAGAGCTTTTTCTTATGCACAAAGTTGACAAGTTACGACCGGCTGTTTGGGTGTCAGTGCTGCTGGGTAGGGTAAAAAGTAAAAGAGATAAACTAAAAACTATATATACACTCAAGGAAAAAGAGTAAAAAATAAAAAATATTTAAAATATATATATACTTAATAGATTAGGATTGGATCGGATCGGATCCATTCGGTTCGGATCAGTCCGGATTGACCACAATCCCAACTCGATTTGATGAACTGTCAGATCAGACTGATCCTACTCGAACCGCATCAATCTAGGCTTTCTGTTCGGATTGGATCGACCGGATCAGGACGGATCCGCCGGATCGGTTCAGTTTGTGCCCAGCTCTCGTTAAGGGTTAATGGTATTTGGTAAAGGGATAATATTGTCTTTTTAAAAAAATATATTTTGCAAACCTAACTCTAGGTAGTTTTTCTTAGGGCTGTACACAAACCAAGTTAGCTCAGTTAACTCGCTCGACTCGACTTGAAAAAGCTCAAGTCGACTCGGTTCGAAACTAAGTTCGAGCCGAGTCGAGTTGATTTTTGGAGCTTGAAAAAATTTTGAGCCTAGTTCGAGCTTGTCCAAGCTCGACTCGACTTGGATCGAACCTCAACTCATATTGAACTCGAATCGAACCAATTTGGTGACTCCGTTATTTTGATACTAATGTTGTTCACCAAGTGTTCAATGAAATGACTCAACGAAGTGTCGGCTGATGGTGAGGAAGGTATGAATATGAAATAAATACCCTTCTATCTTGATTTTGATGTTGTCTGCAGAGCGTTTGATGAAAGGCTGTTTTACATACTGTGAGGAAGGTATGAATATGAAATAAATACCCTTCTATTTACCTGTCAAAGGCTGCTACTATTTTACATACCGTGAGAAATTGAAGGTGCACTCCATGTGTTTGGGAAAATGCCACAGAGACTCGATCTTGGCTTGAACTCGCCCAAGCTGCTGACTGAACTGCCAAGCCAAGTTCAAGCTGGGGTCAGCTAGTGGCCAAGCCGAGTCAAGCTGTGCCAAGCTCGACTCAGTTCGACTCCTGTATAGCTCTAGTTTTTCTATACAAAAAAAAATAATAATGGCTGGGTGGTTTTTGACCATATTCAGAAAAAAAAAAAAGGGCATTATTTGGTAAAACGCACAAGTGAGGGTGGTCATTTGTCTTTGGCCCAAAAGGAAGGTGCTATATGTAAAAACCTCTAAACAATCACTTTTGTTTCTGCCATGAATATTAGTTATTAGAGAACCTAAAGTACAAAAGTAGCCAGAAAATTATCTAAGGCAGACAGGGTTTTCAATTTTAACAAAAACTAGCATAACTGCTACTAATATATTCTCAGCATAGATAGTGTCATACATATATCAGATGGAAACATAGAGAAGAAAGAACTCCAGAGGCGTTTCCACAGTTCACCTACCACAGATTATTATAGCATTCATAATATCATGTCAGAGCACGGTATCCAGATTCATGCATTGACCTTGGGCGCCCACCCTGTAATCACATACTCCTTGGCTACCTTAGTCTTTACAAATGACTCGTGCGAGAAGAGCAGCTGCACAATATTGGAAAATTATCATCAGCAGAGAGTTGGAACTGGTGGGAGAGTGCTAACTATTGACAATTTGCAAAGAAGATCCCTTGTCCTCCCCAATATTTGTTTGATGTGTATGGGATATGCTGAGCCGATTGATCACCTATGCATTCACAGCCTTTTGTTTGAAAGGTGTGGGATTGTGGGAGCACTTTCTGGATGCTTTTCACATTGCTTGGGTGATACCAAAGTCTATTGTGTATCTTCTATGGACCTGGCATGGAGGGATGGGGAAAGTTGGTAAAGTAGGTTAAAGATTGCTTATTATGGCGATTCTTTGGTCCGTTTGGGGCCTGATTCTGAATATTGGTATCGGCAGGCGTATTGGCCCAGCCAAAAAATAATATGATACGGCAGTGCGCATTGCTATCGGGCCAAAAAAAAATACATAAGAATATTAGAAAATTAGGGAAAATGAGATATACAAGACTATCATTTTGTTGAACTTTGACCATGTATGCAATGGTGTATGGAACCATCTTTGGTAAGAATATTGTGTGTAAGGTTGACCTATTGCAAGTTTGTAATGTTCTATATGATATACATATAGATATCATATATCTATAGTATTAGAAGGGTATTCATGCATCATTACATCATTTTATTGAATAATAATAATCTAAAAATTATGGAAAATTCGAGCATAAATAGGAAATAAATAAATCCCCAAATCAAGAAAAATCGGTAAATCTATAGTATTAGAAGGGTATTCATGCATCATTACAGCATTAGAATGAAAAAGGTATTGAAAGAAAACCTAAAATTTTCTAAAATTTCCAGCATCAATAGGTAAATTTTTAAAATATTCAAAAAATCCCCAAATCGAGAAGAAATCAAGCATGATAACTTGGATTTGGGTTTATACTCTAATTGGACTTGATTTTTCCCCAAAGTGGATACCGCCACTTCAATCTGTGGATTCAATCCAAAAAATGAAGTTTCGAACTTCAAATGTAGTGTAGACTTGGTCGAAAATGAGCTTTGAACAATCTCTAAGATAAAAAAGTTTGAAAAGAGTACAACAGAGAAAAGAGGAAAATGGATAAAATTCTATCAGTTCTTGCATTTTAAGCCCACATTGATTTGACCAATACAAGTACACTGTATCAGTGCCAATATGGGCTATATGGGCCGATGCAGCCCAATACAAACTAATACAAGTCAGTTTTTTCATATCGGACCAATACAACCCTGTATCACGTATCGTCTAATGCTGATACGGATACATATGTGCCCGTATCAGCCGATACAATACAGATATTTGAATTTGTGATTTGAGGGTTCTATAATAGACGTTGCTTTCGGAACAGGAGCTCTTTGGTAAAAGCGGTTTTTAGGAAAGTTAAATGCAATGTTATGGGTTGGGCACTTGGGCTTCTTATGTAAAAGTAGTCAAATCTACCAACCTCTCCTCTCTCTTTTTTATTTGTAGAGTGGGATTGTATTCGTGCTTCTTGGCATGCTTTCAAATAAAATTTAGTTCTCTCTCAAAATACAAAACGATTTAATAATATGGACCATATGCAAGGTATTCTGTATCAATAATGATGATTGCAATTGTCACCGCCGTTACCGATACAAGTATTGGCTATAACAACCAATACAGTGGCATAACGACCATTACGACTCCAATAACGGTTGAAAAAAAAAATGCTCAAAAAAGTTCTGAAAAAATATTTAAAAAATCCAGAATAATATAAATATTCCAAATATGTATTTAGTTTATGATTATTTTATGTTTGTCCACCTCATGAATGATTTTAGTTGATTTTTCTTTAGACTATAGTCATTTTCATCAAATTGCATAAGATAGGGTTGCAATAGTAATTTTTGAAAGTTTTAAAACTATAAAAGAGGGGGAAAAGAAAAGAAAAACTTTTTACTTCTTCCATCTTCATGTGATTTGAATGTGAGTGACTTCCATGTGATTTGGAAGGAAGATTGGTGCAAAGCTAATCTTCATCAACCGAGATGCGAGGTCTCCATCTATCACTCTCATTATCATCATGAACCATCAAGGTTTTCTTCAAGTTCTTCAATTTTCTCCATCACAAACCTTCCCCATTCTTTCAATCCTTCATCCTTCCACACTTAACGACAAACCAAACCCTAAAGACCCAAACCCTCATAGCCTAGCCTGCACGTGTGACCGTACGGCCACACGTGAGTCCATAGGGTTGGTCGTACGGCCACTCTCTTGTCCCATTGGTTTTCCATTACCATTGCATGAAAACCCTACTCTGTTTTCCTAACCCTAACCCTAACCCTAAACCTATAAATCCCTAATTTTCATATTTTCCCAAATTACCAAACCCTAATTCTACACATCCTTCAATTAAGCCCAAATCCTTACACTCATTCCATCCAAAACCCTAATTCCTTTATCCTAGTACCTAAACCCTTTAACCCCTCTACCCAATTACCCCATCAACCCTAATTCCAAGTTTTTCCCAATTTTCTCTAAATTTCTAATTTCACCCTAAATAATATTACGCCTTCTCCTTTAAAATAGGCTTTACCCTGTGCTACTTGTATGTCCCTACATCCATTAGATCCTAGTTTCCCTTATTTAATAGCCCTATAGGATGATGCTTGTTAACAGAGGCTAGAATCATGCATGATCTTCTCTTGGGATTTTGATATTTGTGATAATGATGATAGCAAGTTTTGTATTTGTTTATTAATTAAGTTAATTTTGCCAATTGTTCTCACACAATATTTGAGTTCATGCATCAGTCCTACATCAAATTTGGTATCAGAGCCCATGGATTTAGCATAGGATTTTTGTGATGCATCTAAGTTAAGAGTCACATCTAGGGTTAGTAGATCACACATTGCATATAGGATCATATGGCTGAATTTTTTTTGTCATAGGTGGGAGTATCTTATTGTTGAATTTCCAGCTAGTGTTTCCACTTATACCATTGCTGAATTTTCAGCATAATAATCTCATGTCGTCACATTGCTGAATTTTTAGTTTATAATTTTCAGATTACATTCTTGCTGAATTTTCAGTTTGTAATTTTCAGATTACATTCTTGCTGAATTTTCAGTTTGGCACCCTCGGATTACCATCCTACTGAATTTTCAACATAATATTTGAGGATAACGGCTTGCTAAATTTTCAGATTAGTATTTCTAGTGCGTCCAGTTTGATCTCTAGGTTCGTTTTATCATTGTCATCACATTATCCTAAGTCCTTTTCCTTTTAGAGTTTTATTGTATATGCACACTCATTCGGGACGTGGTTTTGGTCTACAACCCATAATGAATCTAGAGCAGATTGCCATGGCCCTTAATGCTATCAATAACCGTCTGACAAACATTGAAGCGCACAATAGAACCACTGTCACTCAATTAACTGCGACCAATTCGCGCATCAATCAACTTGAGGCCCCTCTACGGGCAAACCCCAACGCTGGGGAAAATGTTCAATCTCAGGATGGAGATCAAGTTGATAAACGAGGGCGTGGTCGTGGCCAAGGTGTTGGCCCTGGTCAAGCACAAGTGCCACCACAACATGAGGAACGTTATGACCGTCATGATCCAGATGCACAAGTCATGAAGAGTGTAAAAGTTGAGGCTCCCAGATTTAATGGTCACTTGGACCCCAACGCATTCCTTAGTTGGGTAGTAAACATGGACCACTATTTTGAGTGGTATAATATGTATGATGCTCATCAAGTGAAATTTGCCAAGATGAAGTTAGTGGGCCAGGCCAAACTTTTTTGGACCAATATGGAGCATAAAATTGAAAGGAGAAGAGAACCCTCAGTTACGCATTGGGCTGAAATGAAAGAGGTCCTTAAAGAAAAATATCTCCATCTTTCTTATTGCCAAAGGCTTTTAGGCCAGTGGCAAGCCTTGCGCCAGGGACCCATGATTGTGTCAGATTACATTGCTAGGTTCAAGCAATACATGATGAAATGTGACATTGAGGACCCGATGATTATATTGTCCAGATTCAAGATGGGCCTCTGATTCGAGATCCAACAAGAACTTTATTCCCATGACGTTGGCACGTTGGAGCACATGTACTAAGTGGTGCAAGACATCGAACACTATCTCAAAGCACCAGTTGGTAAGCGTTATGATTCTTGGGACCCAAGTGTCAAGACTTACCCCTCAAGGGACTAAGCCTAACATGGCAAGTCAGTCCAAAACCTAGACTGGTTCCCAGTCCAACCCTAGAGACGTCAAAGGAAAAGAGATAGCAAGTGCTAGCTCTAGGGGAGGTGAACAAACGCAATGCTTCAATTGCCAAAGAATTGGTCACTTTGCGCATCAGTGTCCCTCGAAAGATAGGAACAAGGCCCTAGTGATTAACGATGGTGAGAAAGAAAGAGATGAACAGAGCAATTTTGAATAAGTCTATCCGCCCAAAATCATTGGTGCTAGTGATGAGGAAGTTGAAGAAGAAGAGAACGCACTACTTATAGTAATTAGGTGGGCCTTGAGCAATGCTATGGAGAACAATGAGTAGCGTTAGACTATGATATTTTACACCTATGCAAAATGTGAAGAGAAGAATTGCAGAGTGATCATCAATAGTGGTACTTGTACCAATGTGGTCTCCACTAGCACTTTATCCCGTTTGGGTTTGAAACCTGAACCACACCCTCGACCCTATAGAGTGTCATGGGAAGATGCATCCACGCCTGTTACCCAGCAATGTCTCATGCCTGTTAACTTTCGATCCTATTCAGATTCACTGTGGTGTGATGTTTAACCTATAGATGTTGAACACATCATTTTGGGACGGCCTTGATTATTTGAGCGCAATGTGACGATATACGGTCACTCAAATGTGTGTTCCTTCATGCATCAAGGCAAGAAGATCACTTTAGTTCCTCTCCCACCAAAAAGCAATGTGGAGAAGAAAGTTGAGGAGAAGTCGAGTAATCCAAGGGATATGAGTAAATCCCAACCTAAATCTCTCTATGTTATCAATGCCAAGGAGTTTGAGAGAGAAACTATAGTGGATTTGATGGTGTACAACTTGGTGGCTAGAGAAGTTACACCCGAGATTGGTGTAGAGGGACCCCCTGAGGTGAAGCCGATTATGGATTAGTTTCACAATGTAGTTCTAGAGGACTTACTGGGTGAGCTTCTACCCATGAGGGACATCCAGTATGGCATTGATCTTGTCCCTGGGTCGACTCTACCAAACCTTCTTCACTATCGAATGAACCGTACGGAGCATGCAGAGTTGAAGAGGCAAATAGATGAGCTCCTAAGAAAGGGTTTCATTCAGGAGAGTTTAAGTCCGTGTGTCGTGCCAACACTTCTCACGACCAAGAAAGATGGCACGTGGCCATTGTGTGCGGATAGTAGAGCCATCAACAAAATCATGGTCAAGTACTGATTTCCCATACTGCGTGTCTTGATGATATGTTAGACATGATGGCGGGTGACACGATCTTTTCGAAAATTAACCTCAAGAGCGGGTATCACCAAATACGTATACGCCTAAGAGATGAGTGGAAGACACCCTTCAAGACGAAGGATGGGCTATACGAGTGGCTAGTCATGCCCTTTGGCTTGAGTAACGCCCCGAGCACATTTATGAGAGTGATGACCTAGGTGTTGAGACTATTTATGAGTAAGTTCCTTGTTGTGTATTTTGATGACATTCTTATTTATAACACATCATTGGAACAACATCTCTACCATCTGAGGCAAGTTTGTGGGATCCTCGAAACTGAAAAGTTGTACGCTAACCTTAAGAAGTGCACATTTACATCAAAAAGCATTCTCTTCTTAGGGTTCATCATATCATCTGAGGGCATGAGAGCAGACCCCGAGAAAGCCAGGGCCATAGTTGAATGGCTTGAACTGCGTGATATTCACGAGGTGCGAAGCTTTCATGGCTTAACAACTTTTTATAGGCGATTCATCAAAGGATTTAGCTCCATCATGGCTCTCATCACAGATTGCGTTAAGAAGGGGGAGTTTGTAAGGACTATAGCTACCTCTAAAGCATTTAAAGAGATTAAGGGCAAGATAAGTGAAGCCCCTATCATGCACCTTCCAAACTTTTCTAAAGTCTTTGAGGTTGTGCGTGATGCATATGCGGCAGGTATAAGTGAAGTGCTTAGTCAAGAAAGGCACCATGTTGCTTATTTTAGTGAGAAATTGAATAGGGCAAAGCAACGGTATTCCAACTATGACAGAGTTTTATGTGGTTATCCAATCCTTGCACCTTGGCAAATATTATTTATTACCGCCAGAATGTCTTATTCTTTGACCATGAGGCCTTACATTACCTCAATTTCCAAAAGAAACTAAACCCTAGGCATGTTAAATGGGTCCAATTTCTTCAGGAATATTGTTTTGTTCTTAAACATAAGGCTGGGGGTCGAGAACAAACCTGTTGATGCCCTTAGTCGTCAGGTGGCACTACTCCAAAGTATGAAAGTGGAAGTAACTGGGTTTGATTAGTTGAGAGAAGAGTATCCTACATGCCCAAACTTTGGTGATTTTTATGCGTCACTACGAGATGGTCACTCAACCGACCGTCGCGGGTTTGTCATCACCGATGAGTTCCTATTTAAAGGTGATAGACTTTGCATTCCTCTTACCTCCCTCGGTGATTTTCCAGTTTGGGAACTTCATGCAAGAGGGGTAGCCGGTCATTTGGGGAGGGACAAGACCATTTCCCTTGTGATGCATATAATTTCTTCAGGAATATTCTTTTGTTCTTAAACATAAAGCTGGGATCGAGAACAAACCCATCGATGCCCTTAGTCGTCATGTGGCGCTACTCCAAAGTATAAGAGTGGACGTAACTGGGATTGATCTGCTGAGAGGAGTATCCTACATGCCCAAACTTTGGTGATTTATATTCGTCACTACGAGATGGTCACTCAATTGACCGTCGCGGGTTTGTCATCATCAATGAGTTCCTATTTAGAGGTGATAGACTTTGCATTCCCCGTACCTCCCTCCATGATTTCCTAGTTTTGGAATTTCATGCAGGAGGGGTAGCCAGTCATTTGGAGAGGGACAAGACCATTGCCCTTGTGATGCATATAATTTCTTTAGGAATATTCTTTTGTTCTTAAACATAAGGTTGGGGTCGAGAACAAACCTGTTGATGCCCTTAGTCGTTATGTGGCACTACTCCAAAGTATGAGTGTAAGTGACTAGGTTTGATCGGCTGAGAGAAGAGTATCCTACATGCCCAAACTTTGGTGATTTATATACATCACTACGAGATAGTCACTCAACCGACCATTGCAGGTTTGTCAAATCAATGAGTTCCTATTTAAAGGTGATAGATTCCACATTCCCCGCATCTCCCTTCGTGATTTCCTAGTTGGGAACTTCATGCAGGAGGGGTAGCCGATCAGTTGGGGAGGGACAAGACCATTGCCCTTGTGGAAGATAAATTTTATTGGCCAAGTCTCAAGCGAGATGTAGCCAAGATCATTAGGCAATGCAGGACTTGTCAATTGGCAAAGCAAATAAAGCAAAATACAAGATTGTATACGCCTTTACCAGTACCCCATGCTCTGTGGTAGGACATTAGTATGGATTTCGTGTTGAGCTTACCGAAAACTATTAAGAAACATGATTTTGTATTTGTGGTTGTGGACCGTTTTTCCAAAATGGCCCATTTCATTCCGTGCTTGAAAACGTCAGATGCCTCCAATGTGGCTAAACTTTTCTTTGGGGAGGCAGTACATTTACATGATCTACCTAATACCATAATGTCTAATCGTGATGTACGCTTTGTGGGATATTTTTGGAAGACATGATGGCACATGATGGGAACGAGGCTTCAATTTTCATTTGCCGATTACCCTCAAACAGACGATCAGACTGAGGTCGTCAATAGGAGTATTGGAAACTTGCTTAGATGCCTTGTGGGTGATCACGTCCTAACTTGAGATACTGTTTTACCTATATCTGAGTTAGCATATAATAGTTCCATTAATAGGTTTATAGGGCATGAGTCCATTTACGGTTGTGCATGGTTACAAACCTAGGAAACCTGTAAATCTCATACCTATATATGTGTCCCATAGGCCATCGTCAGCACATGAGTTTGCATGTCACATACATGAGGTGCATAGTGAGATCAGGAAGCAAATTAACGGTAAGTAATGAAAAATACAAAGCATTTGAAAACTCTCATTGCAGGTTTCATGAATTCCAAGTAGGAGATTACATCATGGTTCGTATGAGGCCTGAACGGTTCCCACATGGGGTCATTAAAAAAATTACAAGCGCTTGTGCAAAACCATACAAAATACTGCAGAAACTAGGTCATAATACGTATGTAGTAGATCTTCCACCTACCAAGGGAATTAATTCTACTTTTAATGTGGAAGATCCAATACGATACAAGGGTCCTGCTGCTTCACCTTCTGATCCATTCTCAGGCCCTCTCACAGACCATGACCTAGTCCCTAACCCATGGCCACTACCTAACCAATCATCCCAGCCTTTGCCACCCTTACCCTCCTCGCCTGCTTGAAGTGAATAAGTTAAAGACATACTCGATGCACAAGCGGTTTCCACTTGCCATGGGGGATTTCAAAAATTCCTTGTTAAGTGGAAGCACATGCCAATTTCAGATAATACTTGGATTACAGAGGATGAGCTACATCATTTGAATCCAGACATCTTGGAGTGTTACGAGAGTTTTAGTCTGCCAGAGGTGAACTCTTCTCAGTCGAGGAGAGTTAATGAGGACATCACTTCACATACGCCTTTGTGTACGTATCAGAGGAGGCGGCGAGCCACACCGATTTCCCTGTAGCTAGGCGAGTACCCTTGATCCTATTGAAGACCCAATGTGCATGTGCGAGCATCTGGAAGACCTCACACTGGGAAGATGCGCATGGGATTCTTTAGGGAGTGATTTGGACCGTCGAATTCAAGGGACGTGACGATCGGGCTGTTGGATCGCATGAATTGGACCTTCTTCATTAGTTTTTAGACTTTATTATTCTTTAGAATTTAGTTTATGATTGCTTTATGTTTGGACACCTCATGAGTAATTTCAGTTGATTTTTCTTTAGACTAGGGTCATTTTCATCAAATTGCATAAGACGGTTAAAATTGTAATTTTTGAAAGTTTTAATACTATGAGGAGGGGGGAGGGGGGGCATGTGACCTCTCTTCAATGGTTTTCGGAGATTTTTGAAAAAAAAAAATTAAAAAAAAAAAAACCCTTCTTGTTTCTTTATCTTCCATCTTCATGTGATTTGAATGTGACTTCCATGTGATTTGAAAGGAAGATTGGTGCAAAGCTAATTTTGATCAACAGATGTTCGAGGTCTACATCTATCACTCTCATTATCATCCCTTCATCAACATCGAGGTATTCTTCAAGTTCTTCGATTTTCTCCATGCCAAACCTTCCCCATTCTTTCAATCCTTCATCCTTCCACACTTGTCGACGAACCAAACCCTAAAGACCCAAACCCTCACAACCTAGCCTACACGTGTGACCGTATGGCCACAAGTGTGAGTCCATGGGTTGGTCGTACCGCCGCTCTCTTATCCCATTAGTTTTCCATTACCATTTCATCAAACCCCTACTCTCCATTTTCCTAACCCTAACCCTAAACCTATAAATCCCTAATTTTCCTATTTTCCAAAATTCTCAAACCCTAATTCTACTGGTCCTTCAATTAAGCCCAAATCCTTACAATCCTTCCATCTAATACCCTAATTCCTTTATCCTAGTACCTAAACCCCTTAACCCCTCTACCCAATTACCCCATTAACCCTAATTCCAAGTTTTTCATAATTTTTCTTAAACCCTAATTTCACTCTAAATAGTATTAAGCCTTCTCCTTTAAAATTGGCTTTACCGTGTGCTACTTGAATGTCCCTACATCCATTAGATCCTACTTTCCTTTATTTATGGCCATGTAGGATGATGCCTGTTAACCTAGGCTAGAATGATGTATGATTTCTCTTGAGATTTTGATATTTGTAATGATGATAGCAAGTATTGTGTTTGTTTATTATGTTAATTTCGCTAATTGTTCTCACACAATTTTTGAGTTCATGCATCGGTCCTACATCACCAATTCTAAAGGATTCGAAGTTCGGACGAAAAAGATATGCCACGGAAGCTTTCAATGAGAGAGGAGCCTTCAAGAGAGCTCTATTGATATTGAGCCTACCAAAAAGAGTTGTGCGTATGCCTACATTGTACCCGGGCCTGAATCAGGCTTGAGTTGAGAAATGGGGCTGTGTCTAAGCCTAACCACTCAGGCTTAAGGTGCGGTAGTGGGAAACTAAAGAAAACAACGAAAGAGTTCCCTCCTGGATGTCAAAAATGAATGATGCAACCTTCCACAAGAGTATAGAACAGGTGTCGGACAATAGAAAATTGCCAAAAATGGATAAGATAGGTACACTAATACCAGTGAAATTTTCTACCATCGACACCGTTGATCTGCATCCAAAAACGAGATGTGCCATGAAACTAGGAATTGGTTTGGTGCTATGCTCTTCTAGGCCGTAGGATTTTTCTCATATTTTCTAAGTGTATTGCAATGGGGTTGTTAATCCCCTTTATGGACTCCAATCCATCATCCTAATAGTCAGATCTTCGATACCAAAAAGAGAAATGTCCCCCTCATGCTTTAGAAACACTAATCCATATTAATCCCTGATTTTGAATGGTTTCAAATGGATTTTACAAAATAAGTATCATTTGTAATATTATTATTGAAAAGTAATAACGTTTAAAATCTTCATTAGCAAACCATTGTTGGGATTACTCAGGTCTCCACCACGAATGATCAGGGTAAAGAGGGCCTCATGGCCTTTGATCCACCACCCACTAATTGGGATATCTTTATTGTGGCCACAATTGGGTAACAGCACATGCTATGGAAATATTCAGTCATAGAAACCTCAGGGTCGCAATCTCAAAGGTTCTTTTTGAAGAGAATTCTCCCAAACCCAATATCACATTGCAACAACTTTAATAAAGGCCTTTTCTCCTCAGGAAAATGCATTGGCCATACCACGTAGCAAACCTTACAGCGACTTATACCCTACCTGAAGATCCTCCCAAAACCTCACCTTTTTCACATTACCATTTAAAGTGAATACCCTATGCAAGGACCTTCCCCACAATATATGTTCTCAAAGTTTCACAGTGCAAACACCCCCCCACACCCCCAATGTCCCAGCTTCAATCACAAACCCCATATTTGCTTGAAGTCCCATCGCCACACAGAGCACACAACTCACTGGTAAACCACCACCACCATTTCAATAGAAGCACCCAACTTTCCCTAATCCTTCCTATAAAATCCTATGATCTTGAAAAGAAAGCAGCCATAAGTCCAAGGTTAGCAAACATCTATTTAACTCGGGTTGTTTCAACCCAACAAATTCCCAAGATGAGCAGCTTGGATGATGCATAGGTGCAATGTCTGCACATTTTAACTACAAATCCCTTGAAATACGTATTATGGTTTGTAAGGGAGTTGCTGCATGTCCAATTCGCATTTTTCCAAGAAGAAACTGAAATTTAAATATGCTAAACCACTCTCAACATAAGATTATGTACGAAAGTCTTGAGATGGTGTTAAACAAGTGCATAACATTAAAAACCAAACTACTTACAAAAGTTGGAAATGAATCATTAAAAAAAGCACTATATGCATACCTCCATGTAATTGTGGCCATGAACCAAATCCTTCGGAATAGTCCAGCTTTTGAAATGTCCAAGTGCAATCTCCATATGGTATAGCTTAGGTCCAAGGCTCAAATCAGCTGCAGTAACATTTTCGCCACTAATATATGGGCCCTACAACATGAGAAGAATGATCTAAAGCTCTTCAAAATGTATATAAATAAAATACTATTTATAATTAATAAAACAACAACAAAAGAAAATTAAAAAAAAAAAAAAAAAAAAAAAAAAAAAATCCAGTATCAGCTAGAGCATTAAATACTACATTTGGAAGTTGATGAGGACATCCGAGCACCACCAGTCAGAGTATACCAGAGGAGGAGAGCTCCCATTTCTTTATGGCTAGGTGATGCATACACGGCACCCCATGATCTCAATTCGAGCTCCTATCCCGTAGAATACCCCACATGCATCATTGTGCATCTTTGAGAGCCCCACACTGGGAAAATGCATGTGGGCTACTGAGTTGGACAATTTTGATCATTAGATCGTCATCATTGGACATCTTGATCACTGGCCACGAAATAGTTTACTTTATTTAGGTGTTTATATGTTTGTTTTTTTTAGTTTATATTTTTGCTAAGTTTAGGAAGTTATGAACAAATTTTATTTTATTGAGCATCTTTATGTGAAACCTTTTATCTAAGAGAATCTTTTTGTAAATAGTCTTTCTTGAGACTATATAAAGCTTGAACGTCGAACCTTAGCCCATTATTGAATATATGAGGAAAAAAAAAAAAAAAATCTCCTTGCTTTTAGATAAAGCAAAATCTCTTGTGATTGGAGTGGTGTGAAGCCATGAAGTGATTTCATCTTATCTATCTTATTTTCTTCTTTCAAGGTAATATCTACACTTTTCTTTTCTTTCCTCTCTCCACTTTTCTCAACCTCTCAATCCTCCTCTACTACTTTATTTTCTTTGTTTTCCCTAAAACTCATCCCCAATATCCTCCAAAACCCATCTAAACCTAGGCCAACTTACACCGTACCACGGTACAAACCTCCACACGTGACCGCACGACTATATGGACAAGACCGTATGACCGTCCATACGGCCAAACCATCTCCTCCCTATCTCCCCCTTTGATCCTTGCTCCTTTCTCTCTAAAATCCATAACCCTAAGCCTAAAACCCTCAAAGTCCAATCCTAGAACATAGATTTACCAAAACCCTAATCTTAAACCCTAACCCTAAATCGTCCTAAATCTCAAAACTCTAAAATCCCAAATCTCGAACCTAGTTTCTTAAAATCCTAACCCTAAATCCCTAAAACCTCAAAAGCCCTAATTCCCAAATCCAAAATCCCCAAATCCCAAAACCCTAGTTCTTAAACCCTTTAGGTTTTGTTTGGTCAGTGGGATTAAATGGGGTATAGAATTGTATTAGATGGGACTTACACCATTATTACACAATGATTGCATGTCTGGAAATACCGTGGTATTTGGGCCATCCAATCCCCATGTTACATAAAAAACACTAGATTAAGCAAAATCCCATTTGGTGGACCATGCAATTGTAATCAACGAACCAAATTCACAACGGATGTTGGTCACTTGTACATGAATATAATTAGAATGTCATGTGTAAAGGGCATAAATGGATGAACGGCATGGATCAAACACATGCATTAATGTGGGGCCCCACATATGTAGTGGATTTCAAATTCCATCGGAAATCCTGCATGGGACAAAATGCAATTCCATCCCACCTAATCCCAACCCTTCCCGTGCTCCCCAAACACTGAATGGAATTTGCACGGGACCAGATGCAATTCCATCCCATCTAAGCCCACATACTAAAAAGGCCCTGAACAAACCAAGAGATTCCCTTTAGAATTAGATCGATTCCTATGCTAGATGGAAGTCCTGCCTTCTATATGTCATATCTAATCATGTTTTATAAGATCTAACTAACGGTTTGTGATTTAGTCTTGAATATGAGCATAGTTAAATACTTGAATTCATTAAGCTTGTATTTGATTAGCATTATTTTGTGCTTTAAACTGTTTAGTTATTCCATTGATGATCTCATTGCATCATTCTAGGCTAGGCTATCCATCCTGCATCAGAGGTGCCCTCAAATTAATTTTTGGTAGGAAGGCACATAAATGGGCTCTGAGTGATTGGACTATTTGGTCCATAATAGGAATTCACTCACTTATACTAGGACCATAAATAAGCACGCTATCTGTTTTATAAGGTTTCTAGAGGAAATCAACCTCACCCAGCTGCTATTTCAAGACACCCAAAAGCACCATAAAAGTGTGAATGCATCTGCACCAACAGATAAAATAACTAGAAGAACTTGATAGACAAACTGCCAAATCTCCTCTACTGTCAAAAGGAAACGACTACTGGTGTGTCTATGGGTGTGCGTTCACTGCCATTTTCTAAATGTGGTGAGTCATCCACTGTACATGTGGCATACGAAAGTACGTTCATCCAGACTGTCCAAATTATGGGCCCTTTGCCTGTGGAGCATAACCTGAAAATCTTCAGCAAACATCCTAACAGTCCAGTCAATCAAATGGATGATTGCAAAATAAGATGGGCAGGGGCCCCAATTTCAGCAGGCAAAATCAGATGGTCATGATCATCCAATATCAGTGTGATTTTCGTACCATGCACATGTATTCCACATGAACAGAGAATGATTCACCTACCAGTTAAAAAATGGTGGGAACACACCATAGTATAGCCTGTGCCACAAATAACGCAAACGAATTGAACAGTCATTTTCTTTCAGGGAGTAAAAGGCATCTGCTGCATGGGCCCCTTTTGCTGCTGTTTCCCAATTTCAGGTAGTGCACAAGCAGGGATAGATACACACATGCTCTAGACATATGTTTGTATTCAAATGCCTAAAAATCGTTTGAAAGAATTAGACTCCCCAAACAGCTAAATTATGTTACTACGTCTAGAAATATGTACATGTGCTTTGAGATGCTCGTCCAACGCCTTCAATTCATCCACCAATGCTTGCTCTGAGCCATCACTAGGATCCTTGCTTTTCAAAAACTTGACAAAAGAAGAAAATATTTTGGATCCTCTGAAATGCAAACAGTTGAAGCTAGAGTTAAGGAAAATGACAGGAAAATGCTGCAATGTTGTAGAATTGGCAAAAGAATCCTATCACTCTCCAATGCCACAACACTACAGTGGTACAGGTACCACTGTAAGCTTTATGGTGGTACCGGTCAGATGTGGTGTCCAATGATGCATTCATAGAATCCAACCCATCCATAAGATATGTCACCACATAAAACCTTAGGGCCAGGAAATCAGACCAATCCAAAACTCAGATGGGCCAGAGCACAGGGAACAATCGAAAGGGAACACCCACCGTTTATTAGAATGCAGGATCCACTGTTTTGTGCATATAATCAAGGTCATTCAGACCCTTCATCCAGGCCAGATGAAGGGGGTCAGGCCAAGATTCAGGTTATTTTGCTCCTCAGGTGGGACCCTGTAGATTTCAAGAGTGGGCATTCCCTCACGGTTTGATCCCTTTGCTTTGGCCCACATTGGTTTTGGATCGGGCTGAGTTTTCAGAGGTAACGCATCTGGTAGACAGGTTGGATGATGAAAATACATCATGTGGGCCCCACAGCTAGCCAGTACCACCAGAAGCTTAAGGTGGTACCAGTACCACTGGAGCGCACCCTAATGAATTACCCATGCAAGAATGGTGTGAGGTTATTCAATTAAAGAAACCATAATGCATACAATAAAAGTCACATAATGGCATGTTCTTAAATATAGCAATAAACAAGATATGCTAGGATTTGCAAAAATAAATAAATAAATAAATAAATAAAAAACAAAACAAAACAAAACAAAATAGATAAATAAATAAATAATCATAAAGCCCATTAAGGGCCAGACCATTTGACTCCATTAGACTACTCCCGTGAGCTCCTCAGATCCCAAAAGCTATTTTTAGCATCTAGTTGTCTAGCTTTTTTGTAATTCTATCTAATGTAAGTAGAAAGACGTTGGGTAACACAGGGGCATTTTCACACCGAGCTCGAGTGGGGTTGCCTATGGGATACAGGGGCACACTTGGGGTGGGTGGCCAGTGTAGGCGAGCGGCTCGTGTGAAGCAGAACCCATGTGAAGTCGAGCCAATGAGGGGGGTTTGGCCGGGGGGTTTGGCCGAGGTCCTAACCCATGCAATGTGAGGCCTGGGCTATGAGATAAATGGATTAATTCGCCATGCTCTATCAGTTCAAGCTTTTAGAGCGAGTGGTTAATTGTCCTCCATCACTGGGCCTTTCACTGTGGCTACAATCAACTAGTTCCCTAGATTAATGAAAACTGATCTCTACAGTGGAGAGACCATGCCCCGGAAAGCTCTGTTCATTTGTTCCCGACCTGCAGTTTCACTGCCACCTTAGAATGCATTGATGGGATCCTGGGACAATAATTTTTCCTTTTTTCTTAGGTTGTATTTCTTTACGCCTTCTCAAAGCTCTTCTAAAAAAGTAATCAGTTAATCTTTAAGAAATCAATAGGCAGAATACATACATTACAATCTGCTGTAATGTCTTTCCAGGGATTGATCAAATAGGTGGAACACAAACAGTACAAAAAAATAAAATTGAACTTTAAATGGGTTCTCTTTATTGTTGTTGGTTCTGTCCGATTACAAAAAGGTTATTCAATCATTCTAAGACAGCTAAGTATTTGATTGTAGAATATTCTGGATCACCTTTTGGGCTAATGTTGCTACCATTTTCCCTGTGTGATCACTCCTTCGCTTAGTACCATTTCACCACACCCATATCATCTATACAATATCATGGTCTACCTAATAATGCAGTGGCATTTTCACACCAGGCTCGAGTGGGGTTGCTTGTGGAATGCAGGGGCGCACTCGAGGTGAGCGTCCCGTGTGAGGCAGGTGGCTCGTGTGAGGCGGGTCCCATGTGATTTGGGGCCCACGAGGAGGGTTCAGCCGAGGTCCTAACCCATGTGATGTGGGGCCTGGGCTATGAGATAAAGGGATTGATTTGCCACGCTCTAACAGTTCGAGCTTTTAGAGCAAGTGGTTAATTGTCCTGCATCACCTAACCAATGATAAATAAACATACAGAAAAATAATGGCCACATTTCAGCATCAAAACTTCGCTGTGTGTAAACATTTAGGAAAATGATAACCACATTTCAGCATCAAAACTTTACTGTGTGTAGCGATTGGTTCAAATGTAATGCATGACCATTTCTTCCAATGTGATTTTAAGAAAATAATACCAATGAAGGAAACGCAACAGCAAGCAATCGTCAAATGGGTCAAGTAAACAACAGAAATTCAAAATTAGAAACCATATCGTGAAGTGATGATATTCAAGAACACAAACGGTACCAGACAAATCCTGCAATCCAAGACATTAACCATGTGAGGAAGCAAAAGCACATTGTATTGGCAATAGAGTTCCACATATAGAGATCGAGTTAAGTAAAGAGATAAGAGAATGACACTTACACAGATGCATATTCTGGTGGAGTAACCAATGGAGGATCAGGATATTTTTCTTCGATCAACTGTGTGATAACATCAGAATCGGGTACCCATTTATCGCCCCATTTCAATACAGGCACCTTTCCCTCAGGGCTAATCTCCAAAAACCTAAGCAAACACAGCTAAATCAATCAAAAGAACAAAGGGCCATTTCAAGAAACTGTGGAAGTCCTCTTTCAAGCATGGTTAGCAAAACAGCATTCAGCAAAAAAAATGGTATGGGAAAAGTTCATGTTTAATTTGGTCTCAATCATCAAAAATTTGGTCAAAAAGACGGAAAAACCATTCAGTGAATGAAAAGTTCAGGTTTAATACGGTTTGGATTCAAAAGATACGGAGTGAAAAAAAAGGAAAATCCGCTACATGTGTGCATATATGTGGGTACATGTTATACATACAAATAAGATTAAAATAGAGAACTTTAAAAATAATTAGAATTTATATATGTATGAACAATACTGCATATAGATGGTCAAATGGTGTTCTTTGCTCTCTCAAATCCTTCCTTTTCAAGTAATCTTCATAAAAATCAATCAGTTTCTTAATTAGAAAATTTAAAAAATTAAAAAATAAATAAAAAATCACCTTCTACACAATTTTATCAATGGGTGGTGACCATTGATCAATCTCTACTTTCTAAATTTACCCCAAAAGTTTTTTGCAATAAAATGTTTTGAACTCAGTTTGCCCAAAAAACCAAGCTTTTTGGCCTATCTTCCAAAACATAGGGAGTTTTAAGAGTTTGATTAACTATATGACATTTTTTACAAAAAGGGAGTTTTAAACGGTTTTTGCTAACTATCCTTTTGAGAGGTCGAAAGAAAATGCCCATAACCAAATGGCCATCAAGAGAAAAGACCCATTTCAACGATAGTCCAAAGATTTTTTTTTCTGAATGGTGAAAATTTTCCTTTAAAGGTGTCAAAAACATATACACACAGCCAAACATATCAAAAGAGGAAAAAAAAAAAAAAAAAAAGATCCATTTCATTGCATTATTGAAATTATTTTCTATTGTGGGGATGAAAACAGATAGCATAGGCAAATCAATCAAAAGAATAAAGGCCCATTTCAAGTAACAGTGAAATTTATTATTTAAAAAAAAAAAAAAAAAATCATTCAAGAAATAGTGAAAAGTTCTCTTCAGAGAGGTCAAAAACAGATGCCCAAAAGTCAAGTACACTAAAGAGAACAAAGATCTTTTTCATGAAATTATAGCCTTCCTCGAGGGGTCAGAAATTGACCATTGTCAAGTCAAATAATTTAAAAATATATATATATACAGATAATTTCAAGAGTTCCAATTCTCTTTCCTTTTGAGAGACCAAAAATTATAACCATAGCCAGATCAATCAAAAGAAGAGTATTTTTCTTCTGTAGTGCTGCAAACCCACAGCCAAATAAAATCAGCATACCAAATACCAATTTCATCAAACTTTTTTTTTTCTTTAGTGGTCAAGAAGAGTCTCCATAGCCAAATGAATCAGAAATAAAGAATCATTTCAGAAAGTGTGAAATTATTTCTTGTGAGAGTCAAACATACAAGAGCATAGTATAAAAAAGTGGGGATCAAATAGCTGGACAAGTTAGGAATTGATTTCCAGCAAGTAGCTGGAATTTTCCAGCAAGTTAGAAATGATCTCAACAATTGAGAAATAAAAAAGAAGATGCAGTTCTATGTCCAAGAGAACATGAGTATTCTTGTACAATAAAAGTCTCATATGTACTCAAAAGTAAGAATCTTGATTGCTTATGACCTACAGCTCATCCAAAATGGGGCCCATATTTTCAACAGTTTGATAGATGAAAAGAACATAAAAATTAATAAAAATAGAAAAGTAATGGCCATGATTGTGGGGCCCACCTTGATGTATGTTTTGTATATATCCATGCCGTTCATCAGTTTTGCCAGCTCATTTTAGGGCATTTGCCCAAAAACAAAGGAAAGGAGATCCAAATCTCAGGTGGGCCACGCCATAAGAAACAGTGGTGATTGAATGCTCGCCAATAAAAACTTCTTATGGGCAACAAAAGTTTTGGATGAAGCTGATATTTTTGTTTTCCCTTTATCCAGGTCTATGTGACCTTATCAACAGGTTGTATGGCAAATAAACATTATCCCGGGAAGTTTTAATGGTGAGTGTTCAATCAACGGTGTTTCCTACAGTGTGGCCCACCTGAAATTTGAATCTGCTACATTTTTGGTGCCCATGCCCTAAAATGAGGTGGCAAATCTGATGGACGGCATAGATATATGTTATGTGGGGCCCACTGTCACGGGCTCACCGAACAGGGCTGTTTCAAATGCCAGAACAGACATTGAATCAGATGAAAAAGAACAAAAGAAAACCAAAAAAACCCTACCAGGACAAGCCGACTGCAGAGGAGAGAGAGAGAGAGAGAGAGGCGCGGGCGATTGCACGCGCACACAGAGAGAGACGATTGCAGGCAGTGGGAGAGAGATGGAGGAAGAGAGAGCTTGGAGCCTGTTCAATGGATGGTAATGGAGGTATGTTTCCCCTCTCTTCCCTTCCTTTCAAAAATCAGACTGTTGGCCTGTAACTTACTTACAGGTAAGTCGAAACAAAGCCTCAAGCCATGTAAATTTTTTGTAACTTCTGCCTTTAACCTTTTTTTTTTTTTTTTACACGCGCACACACACTCACGCCGTAGTGGACTTTCACCACCTATGGATACTTGAACCCTTGACCAGGTATTGAAACTCCTAGGAGTCTACCACCCGAGCAAGAGCAAGGATCCATTCAAAAGTAAGTAACATTTTACAGATCTTACAATCAGACTGTTGGCCTGTAACTTACTTACAGGTAAGTCGAAACAAAGCCTCAAGCCATGTAAATTTTTTGTAACTTCTGCCGGTAACTTACTTTCACAGGTAAGTAAGTTACATTTTACAGATCTTACAGGCATCTAAACTAAGTTACATTTTACAGATCTTACAGGCATCTAAACCATTCAAAAGAACAAAGACCCATTTCAAGAAACACTGAAATTATATTTCCATTTTTTTTGTTTTTGAGGAATAGAAAATGCATACCCACTATCAAATCAAAGAAAAACAGCCAATACTCAAAAGACCCATTTCAAGAAACATTGAAACCATTTTTGCTTTTTTTTTTCCTACAGGGGGTAAAAAAATGCATATCCACCACTGAATCGAACAAAAACAACCGATACCCATTTCGAAAAAGAAAAAAAAAACAGAGAGAGAGAGAGAGAATGATAAAGGGTGGGAAATAGATATAAAACACCCCAAAAACTAATAAAAAGAACAGATCCTCAAGAAAATGGAATTCCTACGTGTTGAGGGTCCAGAAAATGGTGGACACGTACCACTGGGGCTTGTCACTGAGGTTGACCAGCTTCGCCTCATAAGGGAGATGCTTCTCCTCTAGAGTTAGAAGAACCCTCTGGCAGAAAGGGCCTGTTCATTCCAAAATCAAGAACATGTAAAACAAAATCAAGAACCCTCTGGCAGAAAAGGCCTGTTCATTCCAAACCATTTAGAAGATGAGAAAGAGAGATTACAGTCTCCTAAGACACCAGGAACGCCTGCAGCTTCTTTGACACAGACTTGCAAAGGCTCCACAGCAGCCATTGATCTGGTTCTTTTTTCTATTTCTAGCTTTTGATGTTTGGAGGAATTTCGGAAGAAGTTTGTGAAGAACAGGGATCAGTGCCGTTCTGTTTGTAGGTATAAAGGGGTATATATAGGGTGCGTTTGCCACCATGCATAACATGTAGCCACAAGGCATACATATAGTTCAATCCAGACCGCCCAAATCGCGGGCCCAAATTTTGACTGCAGAGAATTCCCCCTGCACATTCACCTGATGGTCACTGATCCAGTTGTCACCGATCAATCAACGGCATTCTTGGGTTGGGAGTGGACTGAGTAAACTCTTTACATCATGTGTATGTTTTGCCTATCTTACCCGTTTCTTTTACCCATCTCATTTCAAGCATCAGCATCAGTTTAAAACTGAATAATCTAAACCTCATGTAAATCACATGATAAACAATGAAGATGCTAATATCCAGTATCCACCTTTGAAATCTTACTAGCATTTCGCTAAAAAGAATCTTGCTATCCAACCTATTAAGTGAGTTGCACAAGCAAAGATAAATGAAAATTAGAAATATCATCTTAATCTAAGGGCCAGTCCCGGAGCATGGATTTGGAACAGCTGGATTTGAAATCCTCCTACTGCCTTTGGCACAAGCACAAAAACATGTAATGCTGTTGAAATATATGTTTTGCCCAAAGTAGTGAATAACTCTAATTCTAAAGTAGTTATGCATGGTATATTTCTCAGGGTTTAAATTTTATTATTAAATCAACTTAAATATCTTTAATCAGCAAGGTATGTAATGCTTGACATAATAGTTGTTTTGACCAAAAATAATGAAATTTCAAGTCTTAGATGGGCCACAAGCACAAATACATTGTGATGTAATTGATAATCTAATAGTTTTTTTATATCATTAATGGGCCATGTGCTCCATAAAATAATAGTAGGGTGACACATATGTAACTAGTTAAAAGATTTTAAGTGTTATCCAATTTGTCAATGTAGACTTCGTCTTCTTTGAGTGGTTTTGAAATCTGCTATAATTGAAATCCTCTAATACCCTATGCTGTCAAACAACTGAGAGATATAAAATCCCATCGAATCTTCACCAATCCATGGTGCCAAACTGCCCTTAAGAATTTTATAAATTGGAGAAAGTTTCATATGATAGGCATTCAATTCCCCAGCATTTAGGATCCTGTAGTTCACTAGACCTTTGTGTATGTTTCAACCTCATGGCTTAAAATAAGTTAAAAATGAACGGACAACGTGGCTAAAACATATACATCATTGCCGATCATATATACGGATGAGCTGGCACCACTTAATAAGTGGGAAACGCACATAGCATAAGATCAGCACTTAAGGTACAACGCCATAATCAAGGGAGTACGGTGAGTTGTGCTCATGCATGGATATGTTACACACAGGACATGGTTGACGTCAATCCACACCAAATCCTGATTCCGCTCAGAATGGAAAAATAAAATAAGAACGGCAAGATTGCAAGTGTAAACGGTTTCAGACCATGTAATTTTGGAGATATATTTCCATGAAAATGGGACCGTTGGGCCTCATACCAAAGTCATTTCTAAGGCGGGTTTGAGTTAGAAGAGTTGCTCATCAGGCCCAAATGAAACCATGACCCATTTAGGATTTGTTTGTATAGCAATTGTAATAAATTATAAAAGTGCAATGTTACATATTATAATATGTCAGGTAATTCGACTGAGAATTTTCTTGTTTGGATACTCACCGCCAATAATAATACTTTTATATTACTAAAATATTAAATTAATATAGAAAATACTAAAATTACTGATTTTAAACAAGAAAATTTATTACTAATTATAAATCTCTTTATTGGTTTCCTATTACATTTGAATATAACTATCTAATTACATACCAAATTACTTAAAATTATTATAATGATGCTTTTATGTTACATTATTGTCGTAATTTGTCATTCAAAGAAGCACTTGGATGAATTTTAAAGCAGCTTGGCATGCTTGAGTTTAGACTTATGGAACCCATCCCCACGTGCCCACCACCCAAGTCATCCAAGGACTCTGGCTCTAGAATCTCTCCTAGTTATGTCCAACTTGTTGGTAATACTAAATTTAGACATGAATGGTTAAGTAGGTGCCGCTAGTCACCTACCCAGCCAAGTAAGTTGGGCTAAAATATGACGGACTCATATGAGACCAGATGGATCCTCACTCTAGCTCTGATGGTAGACGCTCAAGAGTTTCAACACTTAGTCAAGGGTTTAAGTATCTATTGGTGTGAAATCCCATTATGGCGTGAGTGTGTGAGGGGTTTTTTCACTTAAAATACTGTATAAGTAACTTATTTCAAATAAGTAAGTTTGGTTTATGATTAATTATAAGTAACTTTTTGCTCAAAAATACTTTAGTTAATTTTTTTGAACTTTTTTATTTTCATAAGTTGTTGAAGAGAGACATGTAGAAATGAGTAAAAGCTGATAAATAGATTATTTACCAAATGTACTTATTTTCTTGATAAGTAGAAATTAAGATAAGTTACCCATGGCATAAGTATCTTTATCATAAGAGGTGTTTAGTGCATGGACTTTAGTGAGATTATGTGTGATGAAATTGCAATGAAGGTAATAATTAATAAACATTAGGGATTGTCAATGGATGAGTATCACACCAAATTTCATCTTTGTTTTTGGAATGTACGGTTTCAGCACTGTAATTCGGATATATCAAGGACACACATTTTGATATCTATGTGGAGCGATGGAAGTTTTTGGAAGGAGATTGCTTAGCACACACTACCGACTTGCTTGAAGTCTTTAGGTTCCCAAGTTTTGTGGGCCCACCATGATGCGTGTGTTATATCTACACCATCCGTTCATTTGGCGATATCAGTTTATGTCATAAGCAAGGAAGTGAGGTAAATCTAAGTCTCAAATGGACCACACCACTAAAAATTTGCAGGAAAAATGATTCCTACTATTGAAACCTTAATAGGGCCCACCATAATGTTTATTTGTCATCCAATCTTTCGTAAGGTCACATAGACTTGAATGAAAGGAAAAAAAAAAACAAAAAACAAAGCAAATATTAGATTGGTCCAAACTTTATGTGATCCTCGAGACATTTTTTATGATAAATGTTAAATCCCCACTGCCTTTTGAGGTGTTGTCCACTTGAGCATTAGCTCTAACTCTTTTTTGATCTTATGCTTTAAAATAATCACGTAAAATAAACAGACAGTATAGATGTAACACATTTGCCATGATGGCACACCATCCAAATGCCCTAAGCTTAAGTGATTAAGTAAAAAAAAGTTACTTATATTCAATCTTAAACCAAACTTATCTCAAATAAGTTACTTATATGTGGTACCG
Source organism: Magnolia kwangsiensis (assembly GCA_037074715.1). Lineage (NCBI taxonomy): Eukaryota > Viridiplantae > Streptophyta > Magnoliopsida > Magnoliales > Magnoliaceae > Magnolia > Magnolia kwangsiensis. Next base: position 109,650,623 of record CM073578.1, on the reverse strand, counting down.
TGGTAAGTATGAAAAGTAACCTATCTGGTGGTATCCAAACGTGCCTAAATGAGAAGGGACAAGTCTCCCCGTTAAAAAAGGTATACCAAGGGCCCCTGATGGATTACCTAGACCCTAAATTAAACACAGGTTTGGACAAACTCGGCCTTGATAAATTTTAAGTGAGTTAGGTGTTGGCATGTGAGCTGTGGTTGGGACTAGAATTCTCGGCTGTTTAGAAAATGATACGGGCTTCGAACGGCTGTGATCCCGCTGTGCTTGAGTATCATCTTCTCTTCCAGAGTACGAAATAATTTCCCTGCGCTTCATATCGTTTGCAGGTTCTTCAGTCGGAGAAATTTATGACCGTGGACCCTACCTTTTGTCCATTGAACATATTTTTGAGCAATACAAACTTCACATCCGAACTTAGACCTCATCGACCGACTCCGAATTCAAGGACGAAAATACCCCTGCCTTGCGGATTTGCTGGCGTGCAGAGACGAGTGCCACGGACGTCCTGTGCTGGGAACTCAAGTGGGGTCCACTGTGACGTTTGTGAGAAATCTTTCTTATTTAAGTTCCTTCATAGGGTCACAAAGACTTGGATGAAGAGGAAAAATAAATTTCATAATGATCCAAAACTTCGGTAACCCTTAAAAGGGTTTCAATGGCAGACGTTCAATTCCCCACTACCTTTTACAATGTGGTTCAGTTGATGGTTAGATCTGTCTTATTTTTCATCTTGAGTCTTAATATGAGCTTACCAAATAGATGGATGGTTTGGATATAACACAGACCTTATGATGGGACTTACAAAAGCAACATAGTAAAAAAAATAAAAATCACATACCGCTGTGGTACTACTGGCAGTAGGGCAGCCGTGCCATAGCAGTCTGGCAAATTTATTTATTTTTTTCAAGGAGAACTTTTTCCCCCTTACATTTTTCTCTAATACATAAATATGTAAAGATATGTATATAAGTATATAAAAATATTTTTCTATCTTTTAATTAATTTCTTTGTCTGTTTATTTAACAAGCATTTCTCTTAAACTATAATGATTTACTTAACATACCACATATGATTTTGGGGTACAAGAAGCTAATTTAGCTAACCAATGTAGTTATTTTTCAAGATTTCATTGGGTCATTGGTCGAAAATCCATTTCATTCATTTCATGGTCAATTCAACGAGGCAAACATGAAATTGAGCAAGGCAAACTAGAAGTTCAGCGAGGCAAACTAGAAATTGAGCGGGAAAAACATGAAATTGAGTGGGGCAAACATGAAATTCGGCGGTGCAAACATTAAATTAAGCGGGGTAAACTAGAAATTCAGCGGGGCAAACATGAATTTCAGTGGGACAAACATGAAATTTAGCGGAACAAACATGAAATTGAGCGGGGAAAATTAAAAATTCAGCGGGACAAACATGAATTTTAGCTGAGCAAACATAAAATTCAGCTAGACAAACATGAAATCGAGTAGGGCAAACTAGAAATTCAATAAGGCAAACATGAATTTCAGTGGGGCAAACATGAAATTGAGCAGGGCAAACTAGAAATTCAGCGGGGCAAACATGAAATTGAGCAGGGCAAACATGAAATTGAGCAGGGTAAACATGAAATTGAGTAGGGCAAACATGAAATTGAGCAGGGTAAACATGAAATTGAGCGAGGCAAACATGAGGTTTGTGTTAGGGACCGAATGCATTTTATATAGGAGAGTGGTTATGGGAGAGAGTCCACCTATTGAAAAACTCTTTCACTTACCTACGTTTTCTCAATCTCTCATGTACAAGGAGAGAAGTCATTCTTCAATATAATTCTATCTTGAGTTGTCTATAGTACTTCATGTTTATAAAACCGTATATACCCAATGTGATTAATTTAAACCAATTATTACATTACCAGATGAAAACATGTCATACATGGCCAATGATTCCAACATTCTCTAACTTGGGATAATCATGATATTCTTTAATATGCAATGTATTATATGTTAATTTATTAACGATCGAGATTTACTAGATATTTTAATGGATCCTATAAAGTATCCTGAAGTATTTGGTCGATTGGAACTATCGACATTAGACCATGACAATCATCACCTCATTTATTAAAGTGGGACTAGGCGTGATCACAATGTCAGCATTTCCAACGACATAAATACTGAAAACATTAGTGTAAAACATGAAAATTTCATGTTAGGTGTAACTAGCATGCACACTTCTAAGTGATCCAATCATCTCTATCAAGAGATGCCTTAGCTTCAATCATAGTCATTCATAACTGTTCATTTCACCTTATGCATGCATAATGAGTATATCTTAGTAAATAAAAATCGAAACTTGAATCAACGGTTAAATCTTAATTTACTGAAATGCATATGCCAACTTAATATTTGTACTCGCACTGAACATGAGCATCCTACGATACAATCATCAGATAGGGTTTACAAACAATATTTGATGATTACAGATCATCTTTTTTTAAAAGAACCTTAGCGTATGCTCATTTGCATTACATTACCGATTCAAAGACCCATGAGAAAAACCCTATCTTTTTCTTTCTTCACAAATCCTTTCAAACCCTCCTCTCTTCTTTTTTTTTTTTTTTTTTTTTTGGGGGGGGGGGAGGGGGGTTTAGCCCCACTAGGGAATCGATACTAAGACCTCAATGTTGAAACGAGGTATCTTGACTTAGTCTACCACTTAAGATATGGTCCAGTGTGTAATCCTTTCAAACCCTTAAGTATGTCTAGCAGTAACCCTAATATCAATTACACCAGTATATATAATCAAAACTATAAATAGAAAAAAATTGCATAAAAACACTTAAAACTGTATAACCTATCTATCCATCGAGTCAACCGGTCAAAACGCTTTGATCGATCGGGTCGACATGTTAACTAAAGTTTTCAATATATCGAAAACTTCAAAATTTGTCTAAATTTTTTTACAAAAATTTAAATTTCTTTGATGACCTTCAACCTTCATGTTTGCCCCGCTCAACTTCATGTTTGCTCCGCTGAATTTGTAGTTTACTCCGTTCAAATTCATTAATGCCCCGCTGAATTTCTAGTTTGCCCCACTCAAATCGAAAGTTGAGCGGGGCAAACCGAAAATTGAGTGGGGCAAACTAGAAATTGAGTGTGTGGGATCCAATTGTAACACCACAGCTTTTAAGGTGACTTGAAAGAAGCATAATTGTGGTGTGAATGCTGGTTCCTCAGCATTACTTCTAGGAAATGTCATTATCTTGAGAATGTTTACAATTCAATTCATTTGTGCATTGATACAATGAGTCCTATGCATTTGAAGGTCTAATGACATTTGGGAAATTCGTTGTTGAAATATTGTTTTTTGATGACACCTTATGTATTCAGAAACTCTAGACTCTCAAATGGTGAGTATTGTGTACTTTAGATAACTCCTCTCATTGAAAACCAAATTACTTATAGCAATTATTGATGCTTAGTGTGGACACAATGCACAACAAAATACTGCTAAGGTGCTTGAGGAGGTTGGGAGGTATGGATAAATATCAACCACATTTTGATACTTGTCTTTTATGATACATCATATATTGAGCCATTTCAATCAAAATGTCAAAATTCTCAAGGACAAAAGAATCTATGTTCTGGTAAGTGTCTTATTCTTTAATCGTTGGAGCTTAAGAACTGTTCTTCCTAAAAATAGTTTGAGTTAACACATGAGCTGTGTTTTGATGCAAAATGAAAATAGATTGAATTACAAGCATTATTTTAATTAAGAAGAAATGATGAAACTAATGATGATGTTTTCCTTCTGTTCAAAATGAAGTAGTCCTCCAAGTTTTAGTTTGCCCCGCTCAATTTCTAATTTGCCCCCCGCTCAATTTCTAGTTTGCCCCGCTCAATTTTCGGTTTGCCCCGCTCAATTTCTAGTTTGCCCCGCTCAATTTCTAGTTTGCCCTGCTCATTTTTTGTTTGCCTCGCTAAATTTTCAGTTTGCCCCGCTCAATTTCTAGTTTGCCTCGCTCAATTTTCATTTTGCCCGCTCAATTTCTAGTTTGTCCCGCTCAATTTTAGGTTTGCCTCATTTAATTTTCAGTTTGCCCCGCTCAATTTCTAGTTTGCCCTGCTCAATTTCTGATTTGCCCCGCTCAATTTCAAATTTGACCGCAAACTGATTGAAATTGACTGCGAAGAGAATGAAATGGATTTTTGACTATTGACCCGATGAAATCTTGAAAAATAACTACGTTGGTTGGCTAAATTAGCTTCTTCTACCCCAAAATCATATGTGGTACATTAAGTAACTCATTCTAATTTAGGAAATATACTTGTTAAATAAATAGATAAATAAATAAATTAAAAGATAGAAAAATATTTTTATATGCTTATACATACATATTTATATAATTTTGTATTAGAGAAAAATGTAAGAGGAAGAAAGTTCTCCCTATAAAAAAAAAAAAAAATTTCTGCCAGACTGCCACGGCAGTATGTGTTTTTTTTTTTTTGGTTACTTTTGTGGGTCCCATCATGAGGTCCGTGTTATATCTAAACCGTCCATCGATTTAGCGAGCTCATATTAAGGCTTAAGACGAAAAATAAGATAGATCTAACTATCAAGTGGACCACACTGTAAAAGGCAGTGGGGAAATTGAACATCCACCATTGAAACCCTTTTAGGGGTTGCAGAAGTTTTGGATGATTATGAAATTTATTTTTCCTCTTCATCCAGGTCGTTGTGACCTTATGAATGAGCTTAGATGGAGAGAATTTCTCACAAACATCACAGTAGGCCCCCACTTGAGTTCCCATCGCAAGACCGTCCGTCGGCATTCAAAGGAAACAGATTGGCTACTCCCCCTGCCACCAGTCAATGGCTGATGGTGGGTGGTCTGTGAGCCCCACCATGATGTATGTGTTTCATTCATTCCGTTCATCCATTTTTACAGTTCATTTTAGGGCTTGTTCCAAAAAATGAGAGGGATATAAATCTCGGGTGGACCACACCACAGGAAAATAATATTGATTGGATATTGACAATTAAAATTCTCCTAAGGCCCAATGAATTGTTTACTTGACATTTAATCTGTTGATTCGGTCATATAGGCTCATATGAAGGGAAAAACTAAAAATTAGCTTCATCCAAAACTTTTATGGCCCCTTAAAGGTTTTTAATAGTTGACGCTCATTCAACTGTGTTTCTGTAATGTAGTACATAGAGATTTGGATATACATTATTTTTGGTCTCATACCTTTAAATTATTTGAAAAAAATTATGAACAACATGGATGAAAAGCATACATCATGATGGGGCACACAAACTTCTAACCATTGGACATTGGCTGGTGGTAGGGGAGTAAGCCCATCCGTTTCCTTGAAAAGGAAGGGTATTTTTGTCCTGAAAATATATGTCCGTACAAGGAGGTCTAAGATCGGATGTCAAGTTTGTATTGCTTCAAGACCATCCCATAAATTAAAGTTGGTGTCCACGGTCGCAAACTTCTCAAGTATTTGCCATGCGATGTGATGGCGATGGCAACCACCTAGAGATCCGAGGACACGTGCATCGCGTGTAGCCGGATTTAGAATCTCACGAAAAATTATTATGTTTACAAGGAACTTTTCTATATGGTCTCTGACTTTATATAACGGATCAAAAGCACTAGTTTTAAACTATTTTCCAAAATATCCCACCCATTTGATGTTGGAAGCGGATTAGCTGGTGTTCCACGTTAACATTAACAAGTTCTGTTGATCCCATTGTGAGGTATGTGTTATATCCAAATCATTCATCCATTTTTCAAGCTCATCGTATGACTTAAGACAAAAAATAAGATACATCTAACAATTAAGTAGACCACACTGCAAAAATCAGTAGGAGTATTGAATGGATACCGACAAATTCCTTTTGGGGAGCACAAAAGTTTTGTATCAATATGAAAAAAAAATTTCTTATCATCTAAGTCTTTGTGATCTTATAAATAGATTGGATGGAAAATAAATATTATGATGGGCCTTATAAATTTTTTAACGGGTAAAATCATTATCTCCACTCCTATTTGTGGTGGGATCTATTTAATCTTTGGTTATGATTTAGTTTTTGGATAATACTCTCAAATAACGGATGAATAGCATGAATATAAAAAATAGGTAATTGTGAGTTCATTTAACTTTGATTTCTTTTGAACTGTTAGGTAATTGTGAGTTCATTTAACTTTGATTTCTTTTGAACTGTTTGTACAACCTGGGGTTTGAAGAGCGTCAGCGCTCGTCTTCGCACGACACGCACCCACACTAGATCTATTAGTGTGTGGTACGGCAGCTAATCCGCTTCCATTTTGATGTTTAACCCATATTATAGTTTAAACACTTTCAAATGATAGTACTGCCCTTTTCCTTTTTGTTTTGCCTATTTAGTCCGGTTCATTGCATCGGGACGCATATCAGTTGCTTCATTGCATGTGGACCCAAGGGTAGGTAGGGTCATCCACTGCCACGTGGCAGGGATGGCCTCGTATGGTCAAAATCGCACCCGTCACGCTTGTATAAAATTTAACTGATGACTGCTGACATATATATTACCAAGGTCGAGTTGTGTGGGCTCTACGTGATGTGTGTCGAGCATCTACTCCATTAGTCAGATGCACCATTTCATTTCATGGTGGGCCAAGGGCTTAAAATTAAGTCAATTTGTGACTTAGATGGCTAAACCATATATAATGGTTGAGAGGGTACTCTCTCGTTAGAACATTCATAATTATTTATTGAGTGTGGTTTACAAATCCCCATCATCTATTATGTGTGTTCCAAAGAAATGAGGGGTAAGACCGAGTTTCTGCCGCATCTAAAACTCAAGTATGCCCAATCAAGTGCTTTTAAATATTTTAGGCATGTCTTTGCATGATTTTAAATGATACAGCCCACCTGAGTTCCTTATAATGCTGATTTTTGGTATATTAAAGGTGACCCATCAAATACACGGCATTGATAGCCAACAGACATCATGGTGGGCCACATAACTCAACCTTATGAGAAGTTTTCATAAGCCGTGGGACGTCTAATACCACTACCCAACGCGCACACACACATATATAGTCTCTCTCTCACACACATATTTTATATATATATATATATATATATATATATATATATATATATATATATATATATATATATATATATATATATATGTGTGTGTGTGTGTGTGTGTGTGTGTGTGTGTGCGCGCGCGCGCGCGTGCGCGCGCGCGCGTGGGAGGGGGGGAGGTCAAGCTGTGTGGGCCCCATCATGATGAGTTTTTACCATCTGCCCCATTAGTGAGATGCACGCCTTGGGTTTAAAAATCAAGTTAATTAATGAATTTTGTAGGCCACACTATTTACAAAAATTGAGAGCGGTTACCCTCCCATTAAAACATTTAGAATCATTTTTTAGGCCTAGCGAAGTGTGGTTCACAAATTCAGCCCATCCATTATGTGTGTCTCACTTGGATGAGGGGTCAAATTAAGTTTTAGATGCATCCAAATTTTGAATGGGCCCCCCCAATTGATTTTATATGTTTTAGGCATGTCTTCATATGATTTTATATGGTATGACCCACCTAAGTTCCATATATGGCTGATTTTTGGGATATCCTATAATTTGAACAGGACCCATCAAATACACGGTGTTGGTGTTCAACACACATCACAATGGAGCCCACACAGCTTGACCTAATGGGAAGTTCACTCATCCAGACGGTGCCGGAATTGTACTTGTCTTACTTTCATCCATGCAATACCACAATTCAGGGAAGCGGATTTCGAATCGAGTAACTTGGTACACTCCCAACATAATGTATTTATTTTATCACCTCTGTCCATATATTTTATAATTTAATTTTAATAAATGGAACCGAAAATCAAGCATATCCAAAGTTCAAGTGGACCACACCATAGGGAACAGTGTGAATCAAACATCTACATTTGAAAAACTCTTTGGACAGACAAACGTCTTGTATCAAGCTGATATATATTTTTTTTCCCTTCATCTATCTCCTTGTGATCTTATGAAAATGTTAGATGACAAATAAATGTCACTATATATCTAGGAAGGTTTTCAACCGTGGAAGTCATTATTCTCCTAAGGTATGGCCCACTTGGCCCACTTGAGCTTTGGATATATTTCAATTTTTAACACTAAAATAAGATTAAAAGAATGGAGGGAAAGCATGAATAAACCACGTGAATTCATGGCGGGCCTAACAGAGTTTACTCTGTCTGATAAAAGCTTACTGAGTTAACTCAGTACGCAATCCGATTTCACAATTCAACCTGTCTTAGATTGCATGGTTTAGAACGGATGCGGATTGCGTCCTACCCCTGCCCAGGGTTATGTGGGGCCCTCCATGATGTAAATGTTTTATCCATACTGTTAATTGTTTTTCAAGATCATTTTAAGGTATGAACCAAAAATATAGGCAGGAAAAAGTCTTAAGTGGACCACAAATTTGGAATTGGACGTCCACTATTAAAAGCTTCTTGGGAGCTTGGGAAGTTTCAGATCAAGCTGATATTTGTTTTTTCGCTTCATCCACGTCTACATGACCTTATGAATAGGTTGTACAGTAAAAAATTATCATTGTGGCTCTTAGAAAGGTTTCAATGGTGAGTGTCATTATCACTATAGCTTCCTTTGGTGTGGTCCACTGGAGCTATGAACCTACTTAATATGTTCGCTCATACCTGAAAATGATATGCTAAAAATTATTAACGGCATGGATAAAACATTAACATCACGGTGGGCCCCACAGAGCCCTACCTGGATGGATCACCGCCCGGGCAAGGGTAGGACACAATCCCCGTCCGTTTAGAACACAACACCCCACGTGGGTACTATGTTGACTTTACAAAATATTGTAACATATGTATTGTATCACTGTCCACCCAATTTTCATGTCATTTTAGGCCCAAAAAGAGGTAGATCTAAAACTTAAGTAGACCACATCACAAAAGAAGTCCATTGAAACCATACAGCAATGTTTATTTGTCATCTAACCTATTCATGGGTCACGCAGACCTTTATCAAGAGAAAACATAAATATCAGTTTGATCCAAACGATCTAGCCTTGAGAAGTTTTCATGGTTGGCATCCAATCCCCCATTGCTTTGTGTGGCGTGGTTTACTTCATCTTTGGATGGACAGTGTAGATATAACACACACATCATGATATGGCCCACATAACTTTTCCATGTCAACACTACTTATCTTGGTGATGTGTTCAACACTATCCTAGTTGGAGCAGATTAGGTACGCCTTGGCCTCACTTAAGATGGTGTAGCCTTTACAATGGGACCATCTTGATGTATATATTCTATATCTATGTTGTTCAACCATTTTAACGAGTTATTTTAGGATATGAGTCCAAAAAATGAAGCATATCCAAAATCTCATATGTACCATACCATAGCAAACAATGGTTATGGACCAATAAAAACTTTTTATAGGCCACGAAAGCTTTGGATCAAGTTGACATATGTTTTCCCCTTAATAATGGTTTGAGTGACTTTATCCACATGTTAGATGGCAAATAAATATTATAGAAATGTTATGGTAGGCCCTAAGAAGTTTTTGATGATGGGATGTTCAATAACCGTTGTTTTTTTTTTTTTTTTTTTTTTTCTATAGTATAATCCACTTGAGATTTGGATCTGCTTCAATTTTAGGCTCATGCCCTAAAATTATCTTTTTAAATGGAAGAAGAATATGGAAATAGAATAAGTATGTCATGGTGGGCTCTATGATAAGGGCAACACTTCTTGGGTAGGGTTGGCCGCACTCTTAGGTAAGGTTAGGCCTGCACCTAATCCGAGTCCAATGGACAATAGATGGTACGAGAATATAGTCCAAATGGTGCATTACATAATTTTAAGAGATGGGCCCAAAAATGATGAATTTATTGTATTTAAAATGAAATTTAAATAAAATATATATTTTAAATTTCATTTCCTCCATTTGTATTTATTTTTTTTTTTTTTATATAAATTTGTTTTGTCTTTTAATAGCTCTCTTGTCCCATATTGGAAATGATCAAATGTAACGTCTCGGAAAAATCCGTATAAAGACCCGAGTATCACCTCAGGCAAAAATACCTAAGGATCGTATTCTGTCGTAATTTAGACAGAAATTAATTAAGTACTAAACTAAATAATCGGTGGATTTAGCTCGGGCCACCGTTTCCACAAACAGGAAGGCCTAAAACTACTAATACCACTGACTTAACACGACATAAAGACTTAGGAAAAATCCCAAGAGCCTGTCGCTCTCGGGAGTACATTGAAACCCTGAATCGGACCTAGACCGCACGTTGAGAGTCCGATGACCGTGAAACTATAGGGTTATGTCCGTCGTACTGGGCTTGACAACCATCATAGGAATCGAGCCCAGATGGTGTCCAGAAATGCACAATTTGAGCCCTGAGCAAAGTGTGTGAGAAACACGAATATCTTTAGAAAATGTATTGAAACTTAAGTGAATTGGGTCATTCGCTCACACGTGAAATTAAAGATTTTGTACCGCCAGTTTCTAACCAAACTTCATCCATGGGAAAAGAAAATTTTTCTATATATATCCGTATACTTGTGGCCCCGATCGAGTAAATATGATCGTTGATCTGACACGGGACCTCCACAGTCGATCTGCTTATCCGATCGCACAAAAAATATATCCTGGTATAGATCCATTGTCAGGGAACTTACCTTACGATGTAAGTGAGTACTGGGCCTCCCTATGTGCCCCGTTTGTCAAAAACAGTCATCCTTTAGATATAACCTAAGTATACTAGGCCCTGAGACCATTTGTATCACTTTTGGGCCTATATATAGCCCTTATACTACCCCATCTCTCTCTCATACGAATTTCTCCAAACCCTAGGAGAGAGAAGAGAAAAAAGAAGAGAAAAGAGTAAGGAGAGGAGAAATCCTGGGAGATAGTTGTTGTGATTCCCTCACATAACTCCACGCCTCGAATCACCTTCCCATTTCGCTACACCATCGGTCTCAGTTACGATTTGGGTAAGAAATCCTAACCCTAATACCGTAGTTGGGATCCAGAATGGTCGTTTGTCAATCTAGCTAACCGATGTTCTGTTTTCGAGAACATAGAATTCGAACCGAGTCTGAATCGAGTATTCCGATGAAAGGTGCGGACTATTAACGTTTAGGTAATGGTTTTCAATGCTTTCAATGTCAATTAATGATTTATGTCTGACTTGATTGCTGCCATATGACTTAGATACGCCGTTTTTGATACATTTTACATGTATGAACTATGTTGAACAAAATATGCATCATATGTGTTTGTTGATATGTTTGAATGAATATGTAAACGTGATTTGTACTTGCCATGACTACTAATCTAGGATTCATGGTTGTCATATGCATGATGATCCCTTTGTGCAAGGAATTACCATAATATATGTCATAACTAATCTAATCTATGTATTTTTGGTGAAGTGTGACTTAAGTGTTTGATAAATTGTCTGAATGAGAAATTGTTGATGATTTGTATTTATTAAGGGTATTGAGATAGGATTCTCAATTACCTTATTCATACGTATGGTTTTCTTCATGTAATCTTATTTGTCTCTACGCAATTTATGAATAAAATGCAAATCTTAGGTGATGTGATCAATGTGCTTGATGAAATGTTCAAATGGAGAATTTATTTGGATTGGATGTTGAATGTTGACATGATTATCACATGTTTGCATCTGAGTAAGATTGGGGCTATAATGTAGTCCAAGCAATCGGTAACAGTCTTGTTCGGGTGACCGAATTAGTCTTGCCACATTGGATATGTTCGACGAATCCGGGTCGCACGACGACCGTCGACAGTAGTTAGGTCACAAGGGGTGCTTATACTCTCCATATCGATTAAGTCAGCATGTGCTCGTACCAATAGAACCTGCTTAATAAACCGATTGACCTATTGTGTGTTTACCATGTATGGACAATACTACTTGAATCTAAGATACCCTTACCAATTTAAAGGCCCACTTTAACCATGGTACCACGATCCACTAAGACTCATGAACCGGGCATGGTGGTATGGGGCACTGTGGTTGTTCATACCCCAAGTGTAGGGTTGTGATGTAGTAATAAGCTCGGTAAGACCGAGGTCGAATCCCAAGGGACTGATACTTATACGTTATCTGAAACTAAGTAGAAGTAGAACTAGACTAAGATGAAAACTAAATCAACTATAAATTGAGGAATAATTGTGAAATATTAATGTAAAACTTAAGGAATTTAGGAGAAGAAAACTAGGGATTCAGAGGATCCACTTGTAGAGATTAGGAAGATCTTATACTTGCATCAAGAACTCAACTGGACTTAAAGTCCCATCTTTATCCAGTTGAAGGGTGTAACCATGAAAATCAACTGAACTTCTTTTGATTTAGTTTTCAAGAGATGAAAGGTATATGAATTAGAATGGATTCCATCACCAAACCATGCCCAGGAGACAAAGAAAATAACGGAATTAAACTAATTACCAACCATTCAACATAATATGAAGGTTAGGAAGGGTATCATCATCCGACCATGCCTAGGAGACGATGGTGAACAATAGGGCTTCCTGCCGTCATAAACACTGCCGTCATAAACATAAAAAAAGAAAGGAACATGCTCAAACATATCGCAGACCCATTGTAATTTTAGTCACAACAGACCATTAAAAACTAAAAAAATTCCCTTAATTAAACTAAAATCAACATCAGTTCAGTATAAGCGAAATGCACAAGCGAAGAGTCTCCCATCACGATACAAGCTTCACCTCTTAGCCCTAGCTAAGAGGCTCAACAAATCATGACCATGATTAACTAAGTCTCTAAGTAAATCATAAATCAACAAAAGAAAACAAAGAAAAAACTCTATTTAAAAGAAAACTACTCCACGCTAACCCAAGCCTCCAAAAGATTCCCCCCTCCTTCTCACGTTCTCTCTCTCTTATAGGTAGTAGAGTAGGTAGTAGAGTCGGTCGGATGATTAGCTATTGGTGGAGAACAAGGAGTTACACACTCCTCTTTCGCAGCAACAGTGAAAGCGTGGATCCGATTTGCTTTTTTACAGTTTTGTCGGCTCCTAGTCGTCTCCTATGCAAGATCCGAGCCATTCAGTCATCATGGCTCTGGTCTGGCACACCTGGAGATTCAGTTCGATGGTCTAGATGGATGGACCGACTCTGTCCATGCTTGCAAAGTGGCTCGCATCGGTCGGGCGTTTCACTGTGCGTAAACAGGGCCTGCAGTCGGATCAGCTCTAGATTCTCGGTGGGGCCCACTTCCACTGTCTTTTGAGAGATCCACTCCTTCCACCGAACTCCTCTCATAATTTCGGTCAGGAAAGGCCGGTGTTGGAAGGTTATTGGTGTGGCCTACAAGGTTTTATTGATACCGTCAATCTTCCGTTTGGACGGTCGAATTTTCTCCTAATGCTTTTCTTTTGGATTTTCCTCCTGGTCTTGGCTCAGACGATCCGTTGGGATATGATGGACGGCTCAGATCGGCCGTTTTGGTTCAGGAAATCGTCCCATCAGCACCACCCGCATCCCTTGTTTCTTATGTAAGTCATGCGAAAACTGGATGCTTGCGTTAACGGTGGGGCCCACATTCTATGATGCTTACAGAATCATCTTCATCCATCGGGTTCCTGGTGTAGTCATTGCTTAGGATAGGTCATTTTGATTTACCGTGATGTGGCCTACCTTGCTGATCACGTGGTGGAAAACCATGCATCCGTCATCAGAGAGGGCGATCCCAGGCATTTTTCTAGCTAAGATTTCTCGGGTCCCAGTCAGGCCCCTCATTCGTTCGAATGGAAGGTTTGGATCGTCGATCGGGATTCACTCAGTGGACCCAAATTCAAACCCATTCTTTGGAGGTCAAACGGAGGAGAAGATCTCCTTTCTTACATCGAGTGCACTTGTGCACTGTGTACTCCCAGGTCAGGTTGGGTCCCTTTTTGATATTATCAGAGAAATCCTCTCTGTACATTTACCTTGTCTCCTCAGGGAATGAGATTCAGCCAGATTTGAAGCATATCCAGATGTCAGGCAGGCCCCAAATCAGGGATTTATGGGCTGATCTATCTGTTGGGCCACTTCTACAAGGAACCAATGGATAAAATTCAACATGTATGGTTAATTTATAGTCCTCAAGCTATGTATGAAGTTTTGAGCCGAATAGATGGTGGGAACCCCATGATCTTGCATTCTGGATCAATTTTTGGACCACTTGAGCTTCAGTTTCTCAATTTTCTCAAATCTTTGGTGTGTAATTTCGTCGATCTTGGTCCCCTGGAGTCCGTACCTCACCTTTGGTGTCATCAGAGCGTTAATTCCATGCTTTTAGCACTCCATTTTAATCCAAGCTTGTAAATATACCTTGCATCACAAACACAACTAAATCAGGCCATTAAATAGTACTGTGTTCGTAAAAGTAGGTAATAACTGGGGTTTAATATGCAATATTTGACCCTCAACAGTGGTAGGGTTGTCGCCTACGCTGGGGTGACGAGCCTCCCTGTAGTGACCAGTGAGCAAGCCGGGCATGGTGGTATGGGACACCGTGTTCGAGCTGTCGGCCTACGTCAAGGTGATTAGCCACACTGTAGTAACTACAAGTATAAACTTTAAACTTGCCTATCATATGTACTTGACTAGGAGTGACGAGCCTAGATGGATCCTTCGGTTCGGGTCAATTATATGTAGGGTGGTATCCTACGTTCCAAAATCTATTGTATGAATGAGCTTAATTAAGTACTCAGCTAACACGACCATGCATCGCATTGCATTAGCTAGGATGTTCTTTTGACGAGGAAGGTACACTTTAGGAAGTGTTGACATATGCGAAATTGGTTGTTGGAGTCACTTTTGAGGGAGCTTTGTACGAGGGCATATATCATTACTTACACTCCATTCCTGCATTAACAAGAGTAGTTAGGAAATGATTGTTATATTGCCTTATCATTGCTCCTTGATTGAATTAATAATATGTTAACCTTTTCCTTATAGTACCACTAAGTTGATCACTCACTCCCACCCCGGGACGGTGTTTTAAAACACCAATCAAACCCTGGTTTAGATGCAGGTGTTGATGAAGTTTATGCGACGGAGCAAGACTTCATGGACGAGGAGGAAGAGTTCTCTTATGCTCAGCTCTCGGGCGGGTCTATGTAGATTTTGTACCGATGCGCAGGGATTACAGAGATTTTTGGCTCATTTACTTTCCACATTTTGTATATTTTGAAACAACACATGTATATATTCAGTTCGGTTACATATTCATACTCCGGAGGTTGTGAAATGCTTTCATATTTAAATACATATGCCTTAGACTTCCGCTTGCTTGATTTAATTGTATCTATCCAGGGTATGATACGTTGTTTTCGTATAATCCCACTCATGTTTAACTCATTGATATGGATGAAATCTGAACATCATTATCCATGTTGCATAAGTGATGTGCTGGATCTCGAGAATATAGCTTTGTTCGACCCTCAAAATTCAGGGCGTTACACCAAAGAAAAACTCAAGTGTATAAGGAGAAAATTTTGTATGAGGCTTGAGCCCCTTCTCAGGGGGCATGTGAATTTCGTCCGATGAAGGGCTATGCCAATAGCCAGAATCGATGCTATTAACCACACGCGCATGTTGGGTCAGGTCGGGGATGGGTTCGGGTCCGGGTCTAACTTTATATGTGGACTAAGAGTACACTCGTCTAATGGTTTTTGCTCCATGAGCATACTCGCACCTTTGGGTTTTGCCTGAATTTCAAACCAAACATACATGTGTTCGGATGGTCGCACTAGTTGGGTTCAAACTCAACAGATTTAACCCATTTGAAATGGTGCTTTAAGCATCTAATCGTGGTATGTAAATAGACCGAATCTAATATATTTTCATTCTCTTAAAAATTAATTTTTCTTTCTCTTTCAAACTATCTCTGGATTTTTTACAACTGAGTTTGTCACTGAGTTAACTCACTTCGAGTTTAAGTTCTACGCATTGGTTTGAGCTCATGTATAACGAATGCACTATTAGGACTGGGTCAC
This sequence comes from Magnolia kwangsiensis, assembly GCA_037074715.1. Taxonomy (NCBI): domain Eukaryota; kingdom Viridiplantae; phylum Streptophyta; class Magnoliopsida; order Magnoliales; family Magnoliaceae; genus Magnolia; species Magnolia kwangsiensis. Next base: position 109,634,554 of record CM073578.1, on the reverse strand, counting down.
AGTCATTGTATCCTGGAGGCTAACCCGTCCTAGAATCCTGTTGTACTTAGGACGTAGTCTAGGGAGGGCAGATTTTGTTTTGAGCCGAGTGACTCAATTATGCATCGACTCAAATTATAAGTCATCATTTCTTTTCTTTTCTTTTTTCTGTTTTATTTTGTTTTTGTCGAATATTATCTAATAGTTCCAGCACATATATCCCAATAATCTTGAAGTCAAATCTCATTATTGGAAATAGTAGATATCTATTTTATTATGCGCTTGAAAAACAGAAATTATTTTACTTTCTTTTAAGCCTTTAGTAACCAGCGTTCGTCTGCTTTTCAAACTAGTTGAAAACCATATTGCAACCAGAACTCTATTGTAATCAATGGCCATGACTACAGTCAACCCTACTAATGAATTGTCCAAAATTGAATTGTTCATTGGACATCATTTCAAAAGAAGGAAATAGAAAATCAGTTTTGCGTTGGAAACTCTGAAGGTCTTTTATATTCTTTCGAATTCATTAATAATTGATCCAACCAACAAAAATGAATTTAGAGTTGCCAATAACTGTAAACATTATATTCTCAATACTTTGTCTAATAAATTATATAACACAGATGGTTCTTATGAATCTATTAAAGGGCATTTGAACCACATTAGAAAATAAATGTCCTTAAAGATGCATGATCTAATAAACTGTCACGCCCCAAACTCAGAAATTGGATTCACAGGAATCTCGATCGCCGAATCCGGTGTCGACGGCCTCCGTAGTACCCCATTTTCGGCTCCTAGTGTTCATACGCCAGATTCTGATCTTGGGATCCTATAAGGAGGATTTTTTTTTATGCATTTAACTCGTAATAAGCATAACCACAAGATTACCCAATTCACACAGGCAACATTATCATCACATATCCACCAATATAATCATTTGAGTACAATGCTGAAAGGAAGATACATAAATCGAGAATCAAGCTCCAGAAGACTGCTGCACGCTCCAGGCTCAACACTGCTGTAACCTAACATCACCTGTACACATCTATCATACATAAGCTTATAGAAAGCTTAGAGGGTGGTGTAAGTGTGTGCACAAGGTAAGTGCTAAGTATTTAATACAATGCCATCATCATGCAGTACCGGAATTACTGAAAATCTATAAATCGTACAATATCAGAATAAGTAGAAATACTGACAAGATCATGAAATATCAGAGTAAGCAGGAATACTGACAAGATCATAAAATATCAGAGTAAGCAAGAATACTGACAAGATCATAAACCATACGATAACTGAGTAAGCGAAAATGCGGACAAGTCCATGAGTCAATTAATATCAGAATATGCAATATAGAACAACTATGCAAATGATAAGTCATAAAGAGTCAATATCAGATGTCGAGGATGCAATGCAATATGCGGTGCGAATGGAATGACCATACTGGAGCGTAAAGTCGGGATGATAGTACATAGTATCGCAGGCTATGAGATCCATCACAAGGGACTTCTATACAAACTAGTCCTATACCTAAATTTGGATAGTCAGACTCGATGTAGTAAACTCCTGATCTCAGGTCAGTCACGCGCCCAACCGAAATTCTTGCCATAACGAAGGTACACAATAATTAGTTACGCACCACCAGCCCGAGTGGATAGTGAATGAATGAATAAATGAGCATGCAACTCCTACTCAATAAGTCCACATATCAGTACAGTTCCTCTCTGAAAAATCACCAGGGTCTATTACACTCTAAACCAGATCGCCGCCCCATCACCCGCAATAAGGTAAGTGGAAGAGACCTCACTATCCGCCTGCCAATATCGGGCTCGGCTCGTCGATAGTGGACCTATTCCTCGAGTTAGTCAAACTCAGCCTAGCTTTGCCCCCTCCTCTCGGGCGGGTAAGGCCGCACCCCCTTCCAACTGACCACGACACAGTGGAGAGCGCAGCCATCTAGTAATCGGCACTCGACGCTCATCTACCCACTCGGTATAAACGTTGGAGCAACCTATGGAACTAAAAGGGTTCTGGGACTTTCACCCAAGAATATTTATAGCACCCTATGTAGAATAAATTTCTGGTGTCTCATCTGGCCATCCACGATATGCTTGTGGAGGCTACGGCCCTGATGTCGCTAGGGTATACAGTAATCACAGCACACAATGCAAGATGCATGAGTCATACAATCCAGTCATGCATCAGTCCTGCGTATACCGTGCTCATGTGAGACAATCTATGCCTATCAGGGAGTCTCATAACAACCAGCACTATGACATATGCAATGGTCAATCATATCTCATAACAGACATGCAGATGATGCGTATGGGCATGTATCATGATGCTATGTAGTCACATACTCATAATCGGTATCAATAACCGGTATTGACAATCGACATTGACAATGTGGACATGTAACCAACATTGTCCCCCAAGGAATGGCCCACATAAAGCCTAACATATAGTGGACCCATGACCTCACACAAAGGTCAAATATATAACACCATGGGCCTCACTTAAGAGCTTAATACACACCACGATGGGCCTTTCTCATGGGCCTAACATACATCACAATGGGTTCCATCGCCTACCCCTCAAATGCATCACAGTGAGCCTCATCACATAAGCCTCATATACATCACATTGGGCCTTAAACACGTGCTGGGTACTCATCACAACGGGCCTCAAATACGGGCCGCATATACATCACATTGGGCCACGACAATCGGAATCGGCGATTAGCCATGACAATTAGAATTGACAATCGGCCACGATAATTGGACTCAATTGGTAGTCGGTCAATCGGCCACGCTAATCGACAATCGGCCACGATCGGTAATCGGTCACGATAATCAGCCTCGATCGGTAATCGGTCAATTGGCCATGACGAGCAGAATCGACAATCGGCTACGTCAATCGACAATCGGCCATGATCGGTAATCGGTCACGATAATCGGCCTCGATCAGTAATCGATCAATCGGCCACGACGAGCAGAATCGGCAATCGGCCACGTCAATCAACAATCGACCACGATCGGTAATCGGTCACGATAATCGACATCGATCAGTAATCGGTCAATCGACCACGACGAGCTAAATCGACAATCGGCCACGTCAATCGACAATCGGCCACGATCGATAATCGGTCACGATAATCGGCCTCGATCAGAATGGGTCGAACAAGGCCTAAGGGGAGGTCACAATGTGGACATTAAACCATCACTGTCTATTAATGTGGTCATTTAACCAACATTGCTCCCAAGGAGTGGCCCATACAAGGAATTCATACACAACGTAGTGGCCATACATACATCACATTGGGCTTCATACAAGGGCCTCAAGCATAAAATAATGGGACATGCCCATTGGCCTCAAATACATTACAATGGTTCACGCCCATAGGCCTCGGATATATTACAATGGGCCTCTAACCTATCGCAATGAGCCTCATTAAATGGGTCGTAGATGCATCACCATGGGCCTCATATGTGGGCCTCATATACAACTAGTGGGCCGCACTGATTTGGCCTCGTATGCATCAAATGGGCCACGTGTCTGGGCCCAACAATACAAACAGGTGGACCCCATACATGGGCCACAAATACATCATGATGGGCTTCATGGATGGGCCGCACCAAATGGGCCCCAATATGTCAAATGGGCCGAAAATACATCTCAATGGGTCATAGGACATGGGCCCTGAATATATCACACTGGGCCACGACCATGGGTCTCTCATACATCACATCGGGCCTGGCCATCTGGGCTAAAAATACATCATAGTGGTCCACGACCCTCGGGCTTCAAATATGGGCCTCAAATACATCACCTGGGCCGCATCAATGGGTCGGCATAGATATACAATACATGCATCACTGCGGCCGCACAAATGGATGGACAATGTGTATAAAACACATACATCATGATCGGCCCACATATATATGCATCGAGGTGGGTCCCGCCCGTCCCGGACAGACAACAAGGATACATAACACATATATCAAGGTGGGTCCCATCCCACACGTACAACACGTGTAGGGTGGGCCCCATGCCATAAAAAAAATGGATGGACAGTATGTATGAAATACATACATCAGGGTAGGCATCCCACCACACCAATCTTGTGGACGGTGCGGATATAAAACACACACGTTAAGGTGGGGTCTACGTCCTCAAATGAATGGATGGTGTGCATATAGAATATGTACAGCAAAGTGGGTCCCATCCCACATGTACAACACGTGTGAGGTGGGCCCTACACAAAGCCAAATGAATGGGTGGCAGGAATAAAATACATAAATCACGATGACTTCATTCACCACTGTCCAAACAGATGGACGACTGAGATCATACAGGACCACAGAACTGCTGACGTCAGTACAAAGCCATATAGCTAGTGTGCGAACATCGGCCAATCCATCCAGCAGGTGGGTCCCACATGGTGCCCACCACGTCAATACACACACATATATATATACACACACACCCACATCTAATATAATATAATATTTTACTTTATTATTATTATTATTATTATTATTATTTTATTTGAAAGAAGTCCAGTGTCCAGACCTGGACGCTGGACGGTATGTATGAAACACATACCCCTTGTGGGTCCCACGTTCTGGACCGTCTGACCATCCAGACCATGTACAACATGGGTGGGTCCACGCACGTCCAAATGGACGGTGATGATAAAAACATGTATCAGGTGGACCCACGTCCAGAGATGAACGGCATGAATAAAACCCATACTTCAGGTGGGGTCCACGTCCATGCAATGGACGGTCGTGGATAGAACAAGTACATCAAGGGGGCCATGTTCTTAGACAGCTGGGATAAAACATTACATCATGGTGTGGACCACATCACCTTCCAAGTAATCCAGCACCGTCCATATGGTCTGGACGGTGTGGATTACAAAACATAAATCACAGTGTGGCCCACATGGCAATACAGATGGACGGCTTGGATGAATCATATGGACAGCGTGGGATGATATACATACATCAAGGAAGGCTGGCCCACTGTCCCATGCATATGGACGGTGTGGATGGACATACATCGCAGTGGAGTCCAGGTGAGGTGCCGCTGCTGCACGTGCGTCCTAGATGGACGGTGTGTGTAAACACACAGCAAAGGTGGATTTCACCGTTAATGGCCTGTGTGGATCAAACCCACACGTACAGCTGCTATGCAACACATATATCATGTGGCTCACCGTACCGGACGGTGGGGATTGCAAAACAGATGGTCGACATGGGTTAAAACCCATATATCATGGTGGACGCGTACATTGGTGGGACCCTCAGCTTGGTGACGTCATGCACACCAGCCATGTGCTGAGGGGTTGCTGCCCGGCGTTTCAACAGACGGACAGCATGGATCATACCACGGTGGGTCAGTGTGGATCCCACATGTGCTGCAAAAGGCAGGCCCCACCGTCCTGCCCCTGGATGGTGGGGGTCCAGCGTAAATGACATGGTGGGTCCTCACAAATGATTAAAATAAATGCATTAGGTGGGTGTGGCCTGCCAACTTCACAACAAGATGATATTTATGGTTTCTCTTCATCTGGGCGTTGACCTTTCCATCTGTACAGTCCAACGAGGCTGGCCCCATATGGATGGCATGGACATAATACCTAGTGCATGGTGGGGTGCATGAGGGTGGGCCACACACATCAACAAAAGAGAGAGAGAGAGAGAGAGAGAGAGGCACCCACCTTTAGATCTCTTCGTCCTTCTTTCGCCAATGCGATCTAGAGCTCGAATGGATGGACTACAACGGTTGATATTGGACTTGGATGGTCGAAATGGAAGGTAGGAAGGTGGGCCACACTAGTTTCTCTCCCATGGAAGCCATGGATGGTTGCTTGGAGAGAATGAGGGAGAGGGAGATAAGAGAGATTGAAAGAGAGAGATGGGTGATGGGTGATGGATGTGTACTTGGTTGTAAGAGAGTGTTGACTTTGGAGTTGCTTGGGGATGGGTGAAAGGTGATGCGTGATGTGGTACTTGATTGATGGGATGTGATGTGATTGATTTGAAGGATTGTCTTGGGTTTGCAAATGAGTGGCATTTTCTCGAACTAAACGTGGGCCCACATCTCCTGGCCTGGGTATCGCCTCGGGGCCGAGACACGGTATTGGAACCGCTGTGACGATGCGGTCGCTAGGGTACAAGTCTCGGGTTGAGTCGACTCGGGTTGACGGCGTGTAAATCAGGATCGCGCGCAAAATGCCGGTTAAGGGTCGAAGGTTGCTGGAAATTCGACCGTAAAGATCGCGGGAACCTACGGAACGGTACGGTCTAGGATACGGGTCTTACATAAACATACTATCATAAACTTCATTCCTTATCAAATAGCAAATAATAAACCTGTCACAAACCAAATTTACGATTATCAAAATCTGGTACATGAATTATTGGTTGAGCGAATGAAAAATGGACAATGTATTCCTTTTTAGGAGCACTGATTAAAAAGCTACCTCCTTCCTATAAAGATTGCAAACCCAAATGAAATATAACAAAAATGATATTTCTTTAGAAAACATAATCATGCACATAAGGATAGAAGAGACTGACAGAAACAGAGACCAAATTGAAAATGTAAACGGGTTAGTATCAAAGGCCAACCTAATGGAAACAACTTAAGCATAAAGGGCAAAAAGAAAGGGAATTATTATAATTGTGAAAAGCTCGAACATCGTTCTAAAGAATGTAGGGTCGAAAAGAAAATAAATGACCAATTCAAGAAATATGGGCCCTATAACTACTGTAAGAAGCCTGGACATTATGAAAATGAATGTATACTTAAGAAAAAGAATGTAAAATCTCAAATCAAATTTGTCGAAGTTGAAGAAAAGCTGGACATGGTTGTCAACGTAGTGTCTAAAGTATTCATAGTAAACAATATAGAATGGATATTAGACACTGATGTAACTCGACATGTAAGGATCAAAGCATATTTAGCTCCTATCACATGACAGGGGAGATGAGGAACAAGTGTTGATGAAAAATACTCTACCCTCTTCAATTATTGGAAACAGAAATGTTCTTATAAAGCTGACATTGAAAAATACTTTGTTGCTAAAGAACGTGCTACATGTGCCTGACATTCGTCGTAATTTGATCTCTAGTTATCTTCTCAGTAAGGTTAGAGTCAAATTAGTATTTGATTATGATAAGATTGTAATGACCAAGAATGTAACCTTCCTTAAAAAGGGTTACTGTAGTGATGGTCTATTTGTTGTAAATGTTACATATGATAATAATAAGATGTCATCCATTTTTGTTGATATTGTTGAATCCATTTCATTATAGCATATGAGATTAGGTCACGTGAACATAAAATTCTTGAAAAGAGTGAAACAAATAGGATTATTACCTGATATCTCATTTGATAACTTCGAAAAATGTGAGACTTGTATATAATCCAAGTGTTTTAGAAAATCATTTAATCATGTTAATAGAAGTTTTAAGTTATTAGAATTAATTCATAGTGACTTAGGTGATTTTCGAAATCATATATCTAAAGGTGGTTAAAGGTACTATATAACATTTGTAGATGATTATTTTAGATACACTATAGTATACATTCTCATAAATAAAGATGGAGCTTTACAAGCTTTCATTAAGTATAAGGTTGAAGTTAAAAACTAACTTAACAAAAATATTTGAATACTTAGATCAGATGGAGGAGGAGTATAAATCTTTGAAGTTTAGAGAACTTTGTAAAAAAGAATGAGATAATTCATGAAACTATTGTTCTTTACACGCAAGGACAAAATGGAATAGCTGAATGCAATGTTAGAATATCAAAAGAAATGATTAACATTAAATTGAATAGTTCTACTTTACCTTCTAATATGTGGGGGAGAAGTCATACTATCTACATGTTATATACAAAATAGAATAAATCATAAGAAAATTGGCAAGACACCACATAAACTGTAAAAAAAATAAATCACACTCCTAATTATAAATACCTTAAAGAATGAAGTATCTGGCTAAAGTAGGATTACTTAAAACCAAGAAAAGAAAACTAGGTCCTAATATAACTGATTATGTGTTTATACGATATGCAGAAAATAGTAAAGTATATAGATTCTTAATTTTGAAATCCAATAATAACCTTATATATCCAAATAATATTTTAGAAGTTAAAGATGCATGGTTTCTAGAAAATGTCTCTCCTATGAAGTCTATATTTATAAAAATAAAAGACATTAGTGGATCAAATATTACTTCAACTGGTAAAAATATAATGTGAATAGTGAAATAGAACCAAAACATAAAATGAGCACAAAACTCGAAAGGATATCAACTTAGAAGATATGATTTTTTACTTTCTTGTTAGAAGATGATCCTAAACCTATTAAGAAGTCATTAACTCTCCTTATGCATCTTTCTGGGGAGAAGTTATGAACGATGAATTAGAGTCGAACGTATCTAACAATACTTAGGAACTTATAGCCCTTCCTCCTGAAAACTAGCCTATAAGAGGTAAGTAGGTGTTTAGAAAGAAGCTTAGACTAGATGTATCTATAGGTAAGTTTAAGATTAGATTGGTCACAAAATGCTTTAGACAAAAAGAATAATATAATTACTTTGATACTTATTTACCTATAACTAGAATTACAATGATCGGGGTATTAGTTGCAATAATATCTATATACAAGTTAGTACGTAGTACATCAAATGTATATTAAAATGACTTTTCTAAATGAAAAGTTAAAAGGAAAAATCTACGTGGAGCAACTTGAGAGTTGTATAATTTCAAGAAAAGAAAACAAAATGTGTAAGCTAGTTAAGTCTTTGTACGACTTGAAACAAGCTCATAAGTAGTGAAATGAGAAATTTGATAATGTTTTAAAGTCAAATGGATATCTTGTAAATGGTGTGGATAGATTTATATGTAGGAAATTTTTTGATAACAATGGTGTTATAATCTGCTTATATGTAGGTGATATGCTTATCTTTGAAATAAATGTTGAGTTAGTCAATTCGACTAAGAAACTCCCATCTCCTAACTTTGATTACTTTGATTGCTTACCTATTAGTACACCTTATGATCATACTATGTATCTCAAGAAAAATATAAGAAGTAGTGTATCTCAGCTTAAGTATTCTCAAGTAATTGGTAGCCTAATATATCTAATGAATTGCACTAGACCTGATATTGCATTTGTAGTAGGTAGGTTAAGTAGATATATACGTAATCTTAGATATGACCATTGGAATACTTTAAATACAATATTGAAATACCTGAAAGGTACTACTGTATATGGTATTCATCATTGTAACACTCTTGACTTTTCAATACTCGGGTGTTACTATGTAACCTAACTTAGTATAAATACAAATCTAGCTTATTTGAACATTCACCTTCATTCTAATTTAAATCCAACCGTTGAAAGTAATTTCTATCCATAAATCAAGCTATCCATTCATTATTATTTAAGATGAACCATCACATCGTTAGAGGAACTTATTTTTAGGATTTCAATCTCATTGATAGGCAAATCTAACGAACCATCTTAGATTTAGAAGCTCGAAACACAAGATCCACCGTTCATCGTGTCCACAATATCATGTATAGTGATCCACCACTTGAATGCACTAATCAAACAATTTACGTGTTAAATCAAGTATTAAAGTCCAATTAGATGATTCTTAGGACCACTAGGACTGTTGATAAATGATTTTGAATTAATCTAACTATTAATTTATAGAGCAAATGTTGCAGTTGAGCGTATAACTATAAAGATGCACATTTGCTCAAAATAACTTAATCGAATGGCTGGAGAGAGATATGCACCATAGTTTGTGAATTGAATGACTTAAGAATCATGTGGATTCATTCGAATTAACATCTGAAGCCAATTCGACTGGTAGATTGTCAAAGATTGGTATAAATCATCGATTATAACCCAAACATTGCTTACTGTGGCCCACCTAAGCTTTGGATCTGCCTCAACTCCTGTCAGATGACCCAGTTGGACCTAGGGGGTCTCATAGACGGAGTGAATTTCATTAAACATCATTGTAGGCCCCACATGAGTGTTGCGTGTATATAGTGTGTGCACACATGCGATGCACTGGACCACTAACCCGGGTCAAACAACTCTAACCCGATACAAGTCCGAAAAAAGCAAAGATTTCTCTCTCTCATTCATTTTTTCCACTATACGCGATTTAAACGAATGACATCCATTGCGATGACTTGTGGCCCACCATCATGATTGTCCTAGACAATCTGGACCGTCCATTGTGCTTGGTAGGAAAACTGGCTAAGACTACATTGTCCACGCGAGCTCATACACACATATGTGCGCACAATAGTGGGCACAAATGAAGTCAATGCTCGGGTGGTTTCTGAAAACAGAAGCTATGTTTCCTTCCTTAGTTGGCAATCCATGCATTGACAATTTTCAATCCTAACCGTCCAGCTGTGGGCAATCTCAGCCCTCATTTTTTAGGGCAAGAATCGTTATTCCTCTCCGCCATGAGAGAAATTCAAAGGGAATCTCTCCATTATAATATGTTCAGTCAAATTCATCTAGATCGTCCATCTAGGAGCATCTCAACCATCCAGGGGTACAAACCCTAATCAACAGTTGGTATAACTATTCTTCTCCAATTCTTGCGACGATAAGAGAAACCCCAGCCGCATCCTTCATTGCGAAACTCATCGACTAAAGCCTCTCCAAGCTTCATTTTCCAAATTCCTCAAGCTTCTTACGGCTGATCAAAATCATTTAAAAGCATTGGAATCGAGAAAGACTCAACAAATCAAAGATCACCATTACTGACTACTTCATCTTCCTTGTCAAACTTCTTGCCCGATCGTTGTTTTGGCTCATTGAGCTATCGTAGTTCCAGGCCTAGTTCAATTTAGGGTCGGATTTAAATGGAAGGCAGAGAAAGAAGAAGAAAATGGTGAGAGAGAAGAGAAGGTGAAGAGGGAGAGTCGAATGTGGTTCCATTGCGTTCGTACCACACTAACCCACTGCTGAGTCACTGTGTCGAGTCAAGTTTGACTTGACTTGTCATGCTTGCTAAGTCTGAACTGAGTCTAGAGCCACAAAGCTTGAAGGAGAAAGCGAGGAGAAAAATATAGAATAGAATAAGGAGAAGGAGAAGGAGAATAAGAATGAGAGAGAATTATGTGCCACATCGCACCAACTCGCCTGCATTAAGTGACTCGAACCGAGTCTTGTACCTGGGCTGAAGCCAGAGAAAAGAAAGAGGAAGAGAAAGGAAGAGACAGGTTGAGGAAGAAGTCGGAATGAGTTGACTCACTGGGTTTTTTGATGAGTCACTCGGGTGTTCAGAAACCAAATACTAAACTCGGGTTATGAAATTTGGGGCGTTATAGTTATATAGGTTATCCTCCAGTGTTAGAAGGATACAATTATGCAAATTAGATCACTGATTAGATAAAATAAAATCCAAAAGTGGATGTATTTTTACCTTTGGTGGAGGTGCAATATCTTGAAAGTCTACTAAACAAACTCGTATTTCTCAGTCTACTATGAAATATGAGTTCGTTGCCTTAAAAAAGGTAGGATGATAAGTTGAATGACTTAAAAATCTGTTAACAGATTTATATCTGTGGTAAAAACATGTGTCTGTTATATCTGTTCACTATGATTATCAAGCAGCTATTACCGAAGTTAATAATAAAATATACAATGGTAAAAGTAGACACATTTGACTCTAACACAATATTGTGAAACACCTGTTGAATGATGGAGTCATAGTTATTAATTTCATGAGATCGGAAAAGAATCTGGAAGATCCTTTGACCAAATGACTATTTAAAGGATTAGTCATGGAAACATTGAAGGGAATGGAGCTGAGCCTAACCGAATAAGGTATCAGTATTTGTAACCTAACCTATACAAATGGAGATCCTATGTGATAGGTTCAATGTATAAATAACAAGACACTGGGATATTGTAAAACACCGTAGAGAACTTGTCATTTCTTATGGTGTAGGCAGTGTAAGCAGCAATATGAGGGAGGATGAATTTTTAAACTCTTAATGAATCCATAACCATATGTGGTAGTGTATCCAATTATTGTGTACACTTAATAGAATTCACCTGTATTAGTGTAGAAGTTAGGCCGCTTCTTATGAGAATATATAGATCGTTTCTCTAAAGCACTAATGAAAATTCAGATAAAGGTGCATAGTCAAAAGGTATCAAACCACATAACCAGTTGCAGTGAAAAAGTTGTGTTAGTGACATGTATATTCGTTCGTGCTTCAAGGGTCAGGTAAAAGACCGATAATCACTCAATTCCTGTAAACTTATTTTGATTACTCTAAATGTCGATTAAAGTCCGATAGACATCGACATTATTAAGCAATTATTCTATCTTATATAAAAGTGTTTTGAATTTAAAACATGTAGGAGATTATTGCATTTAAAACAAAATTTAAATAAAATTTGTATTTCAAATTTCGTTTCCCCCATTGTTGTTTATATAAAAAATAAAAATAGTGGCTCTCTTGTCCCACATAAAAACCGACCAAAGAAAAATGCAAGGGTATAAGGGACTTTTGCATGAGGTTTGAGCCCCTTCTCCAAGGGGATGTGAATTTATCTAGGGAGAGGGCGGCTATAACATTAGCTCAAACCTATGTCATTAACTATACGCGTGCGCACTAAGCCGAGTCATGTCGTGCTGGGTCATGGACGTGGATGTGTTCACCAGGCTGGGTCGGGTCTATGTGCGGACTGAGAGTACACTTACCTAATGGTTTTTACTCCACAAGTATACTCACACATTTTAGTTTTGCACAAATTTCAAATTAGAGATGTGTCTGTTCAAGTGGTGGTGGCACAAGTTAGGTTTAAACCCAATGGATCTATCCCATTTAAAACAGTGCTTTAAGCACCTAATCATGGTCTCTAAATAGACCAACTCTAATCCATTTTTATTCACTCTTGAAATTCAAGTTTTCTTTGTCTTTCAAATTATGTCTCTAGATTTTCTACAACAAAGTTTGCCGCCAAGTCAACTTTACTTCGAGGTTAAGTTCTGTGTTTTGGTTTGAGCTCATGTACAATAAATGCACCATTGGGACAGGCTCATAGTCCTTGTATCCTGGAGGCCAACTGTCTAAGAGTTCTGTTGCACTTGGGATGTAGTTCAAGTAGGATAGATTTGGTTTCAAACCGAGTGACTCAGTCACGCCTCAACTCAAATTATAAGTCATCTTTTTTTTTTTCGAATATTATCTACTGTTTTCAACACATATATCCTAATAGAATCCACCCCGTCTATCAAATTTGCCATATGATTTTAGGGCATGGGACCAAAAACAAGGTTGATACAAAGCTCTAGTGGCCCAAACATATAGGCAAGAGTGGGGATTGAACGTTTGTCATTGAAACATTTGTGGGGCTGTAGGGTGTTTATGACAAATCCACTTAGTCCACTATTTTTCCAACTCATTTTAGGGAATGTACCAAAAAATGAGGTAGACTAGGGGCTCAAGTGGGCCACATGATAGGAAACGCTGAGATTGAATGTCCATCATTGAAATAGCTTGGAGCCATCATGGGCCCATTTTGGACCTTCAGATATGTGTAATTTTTTGTCGTGCCCTAAAATGAGATAAAACATATGGATGGGATGGATTTCTCACAAAGGTCCACGTACAATTGACACGATAGTTAATGTCAATCAATGTGTAAGCCAAAGTTTGGTAGGCATGTAAGTGTAACGTCCCCAATTTTTGCTGTTTTGAATTTTCAAAAATCCTTAAAAACCTTCAATATGACTAGCCTACGTTGTCGCTTATTAACCCGTGATGCTCGAAGTGAGCCTATACACGAGTGATATCGGTAAAGAACCACACAAATTTGATTAATCACCCGTATAAAGCCAACGAATCCGCTCGATCACTTAAACACCAAGTATAACCTCGTGATTTGTTCACATAGGCCCCAAATCTAGCTGACCTATCACTAACTAATCAAGACGACCACAACTAAATTAAAGATCTACTCAAAGCCGATACAAGTAAGGGTCGGAACGTTATTAACAAACCAAAGTGACCCGATTATCCATATAGCCTACGAACCAATGGTTTAGAGTGATTATGACTGAATCGGCATTTCACTAATTGCGAATATGTCACACTATGAACATAGTTAATCCAAACCATAATTATTTCGCACAAGAAATCTTGCTACCTAATTCATTCTAGAAATACCTTGATTTTTCAAACGAGCTCTGGACTGCTCATTAGTAGGCCACTAGTTCCTAAATTATAGAATAATGTCCGATCGATGTCCATTGCGGGAGGCAAACCCAAATAGTGTCTAGGATCACTCAACTTAAATCGAAAGGTGGGTGCATGAGAAGTATAAATATCTTACGGAAGAACCTGAAACTTAAGTGATTTAAGTTGTACACTCTTTCACGAAGTCGAGAATTTTGGACCGTCAATTTAAGACCAAACTTTACACGTCGGGTAAGGATAATTCCCCACACACATCCGTATAACCATGGCCCCGATTGAATGTTACTGACCGTTGATATGACCTAGGTTTTCTATAGCTGATTTGCGTATCCGATCATACCGAAACTGTGTCTTAGCATTGATCCATTGGTGGGGAACCTACCATGTGGTATAGATGTGCCCGCGAGCCCTCCAGGGAGCCCCGTTAGTTAGAAATGACTGCCCATAGGGTATAAGTATCAAATAGAGTGGCCCTAGGGCCATTTGCACACCATCTTGAACTATAAATAGCTCCCAAATCACCTCATTTTCTCCCAATCCGAAATTGAGAGCCCTAAGGTGATAAAGAGAAGAGAAAGGAGAGAGAAAGGAGAGAGAAAAGAGTAGAGATCAGAAGCGTGGCTACTAGAGGAGATTTTCCCTATTTCCTTTGGTCCACAAGCCCAACTGCTACCACTTCCACTGTCGGAACTACTCCGACAATGAATAAGGGTAAGATTTCGAACATTACTTGTAGATGTAAGTCTTCAAATGGCTTTTTCCCAACCCTAACGAACCCGTGTACTCATGTAGGTGGCCGATGATCCTTCTTTGGAAACGTAATCCTAGAAACAACCCCAAGTTGGACGTATTAACAATAGGTGCGGATTATAAGTGCTTAGGTTGCGATTTATCAATACTTCCATTCAAGTTAATGATTTATTATTGCAAATATAGTTTGTGCATGATAATTTAAGAGCATTTCAATTTTTGTCCAATAGATTGCTAGTTATTATGCAACGATGCTTATATGTTCGATGAAATGCCTAAATGAGTAGATTATTGATTTTTATGATTGAATGTGAATCTAATCATCTTTAATGCACATTGGCTTGATTAAATTAAAAAGTAGAACTACAAGAGTAGTCTAGTTAGTCGGAAAATTCTCGGATATGGGTTGACCAAATTAGGTTGGCCACCTGGGATAAGTTCAATTGATCCGGGTTGAACACGAATGACCGACAGTGGCCGGGTCACGCGGGGTACTTACAAACTCCATGCCGGTTACGTCAGTGTTCACCCGCACCAATCAAAATTGTCCAAAGAACCGACTAACCCTAAATATGTTTACCATGTATGATCACAACTGTTTGAATCTGTAACACCCCGGATTTTGGCTAATCTGGGATTTGACGTCCTTAGACAGTGGGTCAATTAAAACACCTGAAAAATCGCTTAGAACCCAATTCCATAGCCAAAGAAATCACTTAGGGTTAATTCCTTTAGACACTAAGCATAAGTTAGCTAGCGCAACGCTGGAGTAGCTGGGAAATAGTCCCTGATCACTTTAAATACGTTCTACAAGACCCAAATCGAGTAGAACGTATGACTCCATAATACTCTATAACCTCGGATCAAACTCTAAGCGGGTTTGTTCTCTGGACCACTTTGAATTCTTGTATTGGATTTAGACCGCGCGTCGAAAGTTCGTTACTTCCTATCTTAGACCATTAGAACTGCCCAGCTGGACTTGACAATCATTTCGAAAATCAAGTCAAACCGATAATCACAGACTATTTCATTGAGCCCGGACTGAAGAGACTGCGAATAGGGACAGAATTGGAATTTCAAATTCAAATTTGGCACACGACTTGACACATCAGTATTAAGCGTTCTGACCGTCAGAATTCATCCAGATTACACCCTCGGATCAGGAAAAATTTCTATTTATTATTATGAGACTTCCAGCCCTGATCTACGTGCGGTGACCGCTGAACTGAAACTGGTCCGCCACTTGCGATCTGCGAACCCTGCCGGACTGAAAACTTAATGCGCGCTAGATCTGGTACGCATGAGCTTAAGTCCGATCGCATTCGACCAGGGGACCACCAGAAAGCATCTTTTGGACCGAAACAGCCCCGATTGGGTTACCCCTCAAGTGAAACTTATTCCCGAGTCTATTTCGGGCAAGTTTAGGCTTATAAAAGGGCTTGAAACCCTCACTCCTCTCTCCCATCCGAATTTGCAAAAAAACCTAGATTGGGAGAGAGAAAAGGTGAGAGTTTGTGAGAGAAGGTGGGAGAGATTTTCCTGCTGCTGCTGCACGTGCTTAAGCGGCGTATTCCAATCACTTTGCCGGTGATTTCTCCGCGTTTTCAGGTATGAAAAACCCTAGAAAGTTGCTGATTTGCTGATTCCTTGGTTCCATAGAGAAATAGCTAATAGATCTTGTGTATTAGGTTGCCTAGTCGCCGTAGACGAAGCGTATACGCTCCGTTCGAACTCTCACCCCTAAAAGGGAAAAGGTGCGGATTTTAGACACTTTGATTGACTGTTTCCAAAGCTTTCAATGTCGTTTAATAGTAGATTCTCGACGGCATCGCCGTTTGACATGTACAACATGCTCTCCGTTTCCTGTTTCGTAAATTAACGAAGAATATGAGATTTAGGGCATTTTAGTCATTTGTAGGAAGTACGGTCTACATTCATATTTTGCTGACGTGATTGACATGGTTTGTTGTCGCATTAGAATGTTAGGAATGCGTGCATAATTAGTTTGGCGAAGAGATTCGCCTAAATGCGCATTTCGGGTCGACATACTATATGTAGACTCAAGTGTGTAGTGTAAGTGTTTGTATAAATGCTTGTATTAGTATGTATTGAATTAAATGGTGTTATGAATTAATTTGAGATTGATTTCTCAATTAATATGCTGATGTAAATGATTTCCTACATGTTAGCCGTATGTACGATTTCATTATATGTATGAAATGCATATGTTGGATGTTGCACTTAAGTGGTATGCTATAACATGTACTGATGATTTCATTATGGTTTAGTTGAGATTGAATTCTCAATTAATAGGCTAATGGAGAGGATCTCCTATGTCTTGGCGATATGCATAATTTCATTATATGTGTGAAAGACATGTGTAGGATGATTTACTTAAGCTGTATGTTATAACAGGTGTTAACATGCTCACATGATTGTATTTCATTTCCATTACTCTTACATGAATGCTGACATGATTCCATGATTGTTTGGGACTATACTTAGTCCAGGCAGTCAGTAACCGAGCGAATTCGTGGTTAGTTTATCTTCGCCACGAACGACGCGTCGATGAACGCGAGCCATGTTCTGGAGTTGGCGGCAGTGGTTAGGCCACATGAAGTGTTTTATGCACTTCATATCGTCAACTTGAGATGCGATCGCGCTAGTCGAGCCGTCAAGTAACCCGACCGGCCATTGTATGTTCACCCTGCATGAGTCATAACTGCTTGAACCTAGGGTACTGAACTTACCATTGTAAACCCTGTTAACCATGGTACCTTGATCCATAAAGACTCATGAGCCGGGCATGGTGGTATGGGACACCGTGGTCGAGCTGTCGGCCTACGCTGGGGCCACAAACCTCCCCGTAGTGACCAGTGAGCACCTAAACTCGTGAGCAGATTATGGTGGTATGAGACACTATATTCTAGCTGTCGGCCTACACTGATCAGGCGACGAGTCCTTTGTAGTGACCGCGAGCGTATTCTGAGTCTACGGGAGGCGACGACCCTTCAGTAGCAGTAGAGTACAGTAGGCCTGTATTGATAAGGTGATGGGGGAGCGGAGCAACGAGTGCGTGCAACAGCCCTGACAGCCCTTGCAGCGACCTACAAAATATACATCGTATGAGATTACTAGGAGTGACGACCCTATACAGGATCTGTGTTGGGATTGATACAAGGGAAGTACCTTAGTTTCCCAATCTTGCTGTTTGAATGGACTAATAATAACTTGAAATTCATATCACCATAGCATTGCATGTGCCTGGAAGATGTGGAGCACTCTAGGGAGTGTGGCATGCCGCGGTCGTAAGATGTTGCCGCATGAGGGTGATCGTCGGTGAGGGCATACATCACGTCATGTCATAATTGCATTAACAATAGTATTAGGATTGTTTGATTTACTGCTTTACTATTATCGCATGATTGATTTGATAACATGTTAATCTTTGCTCTATTATTCCACTGAGTTAGCTACTCACTCCCACGTTACGGGATGGTGTTCCTGGACACCCACCAGACCTTTTTGTGATTGCAGATGATGGCGCGGCCTGCGAGGCGGAGCTGGACTTGATGATGATGAGGAGGATCCCTCCTTTATGCGTGTTCTGATTGACGGGATTACAGGGAGGTTGATTAGATACTTTGACACTTGTCATTTTATATTTTTAGCGCACTCATGTATATTCGTTTTGTCTACTTTTGAAGTATACATGTATGTATATAACCTGGTAACATATCCACACTCTGGAGACATACAACAGTTTATATATGTTATACATACTATTACAGACTTTCGCTGGTTAATTTAACTGTCTCTGGAGTATGATATGCTGTTCTGGCTTAATTTTACTCATGTTTAATACATTATCATAGACAACATTCAATCATACATATCTATGTTGCATAAATAACATTTTGGAACTCGGGAGTTGGGTTTTTGCTCGAACCCCTGATTTTCAGAATGTTACAGAAGCTGAGACAACCCTCCCCCTTACCATTTGCAAAGGTCTACTATTAATCGTTACCATCGTAATCCTTAAGACTCATGAGATGGGCATAGTGGTATGAGACACTGTGTCTGTACTGTTAGCCTACGCTGGGGTGATGAGCTTCCCTGTAGTGACCATGAGCATTACTTTTACAACTTGCCTTTCGTATGTATTTAGCTAGGAGTGACAAACTCAAACAGATCAGGGATTATAGGCTTATGACCATTGTGGTCGTCTCGTATCTAGTGATTTAGTTGAGAACAATAACTAAAAAGGATGTATCCTAGCTTCCCCAAACTGATGAATGAATAGGCATAATTAATCAATTGGCTAATATAACCATTCACTGCATCGCATTAGTATAGAATATGATGAAACAGGCGTTGAAGTCATGTGTTGAGAAAGTATTGTCATTTGTGAACCAGGTTGTAAGCCCCGTATCCTAGACCGTACCGTTTCATAAACTTTCACGGTCTTACTAGTCGAATTTCAGCAACCTTCCACCCTTAACCGATATTTACGCGTGACCCTGATTCGTAAGCCGTCAACCCGAGTCGACTCAACCCAAGACCTTTACCGTAGCTATCGCGTCGTCACCGCGGTTCCGATGCCGCGACTCGCGCGCCGAGGTGATACCCTGGTCAGAAGATGTGGGCCAACGTTCGGTGCAAGGAAAACGTCGTGCATTGTGAATCCAAGGAAATCTCTACGACTAGTCACATCAATCCCATCAATCAATCACTCCATCAATCAATCACCTTACATCATGTCAAGTACAACATCACCTCACACCCCATCCCCAAGTAACCCATAAGTCAAAAGTTTCTTCCACACCCCATACCTTTCTTACATCACCCCCTCCCTAAAGTCAACAAAGCCTTACACACCCATCTCTCTCCCATCCATCACTCCATCACCCCATCACCTCACATCTCCTTGCAACTCTCTCTCTCTTTCTCATTTCTGATCTCATTTTCTCAAGCAACCAAAGCTACACACGTCTAACCATTTCAAGAGAGAAAGAGTGACTTTGTGTGGCCCACTTTCCCATCCCAAGATCTCTCATCTTAACCCTTCACTTCTCATCATCCACCATCAAAGTAAAGCACAAGGAGATAGGCGTTCCAACGAACCGAGAAGATCAAGCGGTGGGTGATCTTAGATCTTTGTTTTTCGTTTACTTTGTTTGATTATGGGTCCATATATGTGGGACCCACCTTGATGTATATTTTATGCAAGAGGGGTCCATAGTGGCGGGACCCTTCCATCCTTACTGATGTTCTCTCTCTCTCTCTCTCTTTGAATGGTGATGATGAAGAAGAGGTGAGTGTGGCCCACCATGAATCATATACTTCATGTGGGGCCCTTTAGGAGAATGTGTTGGATCTACACCATCCATCCCATTAGTGGGCCCGGACGGAAGGAAAGGCACAAGTATCAGCTTCATTCAAAAAAAAATCAATCAGGTGGGCCACGTACATATGGGACCCACCATGATGTTGTGTATTGTCATGCCGTCCAGCGTCTTTGGACGCTGGACGTGAGACAACAGGGGTGGATAACATGGAGTATGTGTACCGACGTGGGTGTACACACGTCAGTAGGAGAAAAAGAAAGGAAATGCTTTTAGATGGGCCGCTCATACGGGTCCCACCTTGACATATATGTTCAATCCATACCGTTCATCCCCTTTTTCAACTCATTTTAGGCATTGAGCTGAAAAATGAGGTTGATCTGTTAATCAGGTGGGCCATACCATAGAAAACTACGTTTCTTACTATTCAAAGCTATTAGGACCCATCTTGTTGTATTTACGTGCTAAAAATACCGAACATTAGACTTGTTCAATGTATTTTGAGCCCTAGAATCCATTGGACGGTGTAGATTTTCAAGAAGTGGCCCCCACATGTGACATTTCTCAGAAAAAAAAAAGAAAGAAGGAAGGATGCAGCAGCAGCAGCGATGCTGTCAGAAGGCAACAGGTGCTGCCTGCGTGGTCGGGCGGGCGGAGACCAATGGGCCCACGGCCCTGCATGTGGGTCCCACTGTGATGTCTATTTGTCATCCAACCTGTTCATGAGGTGGGCCACCCCAAGTAGTGGGCCCCCTCCAAGTTTCAGCTCCATCCAACGCTCAGGTGGCCCACGCTACAGAAAATAGTGGGATTGAACCTCTGCCATTGAAACCTTTCTGTGGGCCATAAAAGTTTTGAATCAATCTGAAATTTGTGTTTTCTCTTCATCCAGGTCTGAGTGACCTTATGAACGGATTGGATGACTTGTAAACATAATGGTGGGCCACACATGGGACCCACGGTGATGTATGTGTTTTACATCCACCGTCCAGGCGGACGGTGGTACCCACCATGATATATTTGTTTTATTTACACCATCTGACCAGCGGATGGTGGAGCCCTCTGTGATGCATGTGTTTTGTCTGCACTGTCCAGCGACAGTGGGACCCGCCATGATGCATGTGATGCATCCAGACCGTCCATCCACTTGGAAAGATCATTTTAAGGCATGAGTTGAAGAATGAGACCGATCTATGATCAAGTGGGCCACCTATGTTTGGGTGTGGTCCATTTGGCATATAAGGCCTATGGATTTAGGCTCATTTGACATATAAGGCCTATGGGTTTAGGCCCATTTGATATATAAGGCCTATGAATTTAGACCCATTTGATATGTATAACGCTTATGAGTTTAGGCCCATTTGATTTATATAAGGCATATGAATTTAGGCCCATTTGATATATAAGGCCTATGGGTTTAGGCCCATTTGATTTATATAAGGCCTATAGGATTAGGCCCATTTGATATGTATAAAGCCCATGGGATTAGGCCCATTTAAGACACATAAGGCCCATGTGATTAGACCCATTATGATGTACGCTGAGGCCCATGGGTTATGACCCATTGCAATGTACCTAAGGCCATTGGTGAAGCCCAGTAATGCGGCCTATTTGATGAACGTAAGGCCCACTAATGTATCCCATTTGATGTAATGAAGGCCCAATAGGATGTACCTAAGGTTCATTACAATGTGTGAACCCAACATGGTTTGTGTAATGATGTTTACTACGGGTTATGGCTTGGGAGAAATGGTGGTTTGACGTCCACATTGCAAGTATAGTGTTGGTTAAATGTCCGCATTATAACTCTCCTTAGGGCCATTGATAGGCCGTAATTGTTGTGTGTAGGCCGTCTAGGCCCATCTGTGTTGTAAGGATAATTCATTACTTTGTAACATACTTAGTATAATTCCATTACTTATGCCCATACGCATCATATGTATGCTTGATATGAGGAATATTTGATCATCGCATAAGCTGTCGGGCCGAGACATTTACGAGACTCCTTATGAGACGGAGTGTCTCACATAAGCGCATAGTGCGTACGAGATTGTTGCATGATTGTATAGTATGATTCATGCATCTCGTATTTACGTGACATGTGACATCAGGACCATAGCCTCCACAGGCATATCGTGGTTGGAAGGATTGGATATCAGAAATCTTATTCTACATGATGTATGTGTTTCATCCATTAGATTCATCCATTTTTTAAGTTCATTTAAGGGCTTGATCTCAAAAATATTGAGGTATATAAATCTCAGGTGGACCACACCACATGAAAAAATAGTGATTGGTTATCTTCCATTAAAATCCTCCTAAGGCCCACTGTGCTGTTTATTTTACATCCACTCTATTGATTAGGTCATACAGGCCCAGATGAAATGTAAAACCCATATCCTAATTCGTACTGTTCCTTAGGCTTTCGCGGTTATTCCGATCGATTTTCGGAGACTCGCGATCTTTAACCGACGATGCGTGCAATCCTGAGACGGATCCTGTCGGTCTGAGTCGGTTCGATCCGAGACTTGTACCAGTGCGACCGCGTCGTCGCCACGGTTTCGATGGCGCGTCTTGCACGCCGAGGCGATACCCAGGTCAGGAGATGTGGGCCCGCGTTCAGTTCGAGAAAATGCCGCGCGTTGCTTGTATCGAGGGAATCTCTACGAAATGTCACATCAATCAATTCCATTAATCACTTCACATGTCAAGTACAAGTAACCCTAAGTCAACTCTCTCTCTCTCTCTCCACCCATACCTAGTCAAGTACACCCATCACTCCATCACTCACTCACACCCATCACACCCATCTCTCTCTCTCTTACACCTCTCTCTCTCATCTCTCTCTTTCATTCTCCCAAGCAACCCCAAGGGAGAGAGGACGTCCATGACTTCCAAGGAGAGGAGTGCTTTGTGTGGCCCACCTTCCTTACTCCCATCTCCACCGTCCATGATCCAATCTCCACCGTTGAAGTTCGTCTATTGAAGCTCTAAGATTCTTTGGCGAAAGAAGGAGAAGAAGATCATGGGGTGGGTGCTTCTCTCTTGCCCTTTCTTTTTCATTTTTAAGTGGTGATATAGCTATGTGTCCCACCTAAATGGACCCCACCATGAAGTAAACATTTTTTCCCAAGCCATCTAGTAGGTGGGGCCCACCTTAATATGTTTTATATGGGGACCGTCCAGCGTCCCTGGACGCTGGACGAGGCCAACTGCAGTAGTAGAGAAGAATAGAATAAAATAAATAAATAAATAAACTTGATTTTTAAAACTTTTGAGTGGGTTACTCATGTAGGCCACACCTTGATGCGTGAATCGGATCCACACCGTCCATTCCATTTGCCAACTTATTTTAGGCGTCGAGCCAAAATATGGGGTTAATCAAATTTTTGGGTGGGCGATAACATAGCAAACAACATTATTACTGTTGAAATACACTTCTGATGTTCTATACATCAAAACAAATATTGGATAGTGGACTTGTTTGGTCCGTCTCGGGCTCAGGAATCCAATGGGTGGAGTGGATCCACTTGATGCGGGCCCCGTTTATGAAAAACTACAGAAAATCATTTTAAAAAAAATAAAATAAAATCAACAACAGCAGCAGGTGCTGCTGTTGCCGTCACCAAACCAAAGGACGTCCCAGCGTCCTGTGCTGGCGGACGAGCGGACAAGCTGGGACTCACGGTCCCAGCCGTGGGCCCCACCATGATGTATGCTATGTATCTGCACCGTTCATTTGTTGGGACACCTCCTGAGGTGGGTCCTCTCAAAATATTAGGCCGATATGACTTTCAGGTGGCCCACATTGCGTGAAACAGTGGGATTGAATGGGTGCCCTTGAAACCCTTTTTGGGTCATAGCAGCAGGGGGCCCGCCTTGGACGTGCATTCGTGTGAGGCCAGCCGTGATGAACGTGTGGAGCTCACCTGCCACGTGTGTGGAGCACACCTTGAAATAGGTGTTCAATCGTTCATCTTACCGTCCAAACGGTGTTGCCCACTGCTGTATTGACGTCAGCAGGACTGTGGACCCAGACATAAATATGTATTTTATCCTTATCGTCCAGATAAGATGGACGGTGAGGCCTGCTGCGATGTATACGTGGCTTACACCTGCCACATGTGTAGGGACCACCATGATATATGTGATACCTCCCCTGTCCATTTTCTGGATGATGGACACCACCAGATGTATATGCTTATCTACAATGTCCAGCCTATTGGACGGTGGGCACCAGCCACTTAGGTGCCGACTGACGTCAACTAGTTATGTGGACCACCTTGAGGTGTATGTTTCTCCACGCCATCCACCTGTTGAAGCATGGCCCACCTACATGTGTGACATGTGTGTGGGGTGGGACCCACCTTGATATAGTTATTTTCTAGCCACACGGTCCATGTTTGGATGGTGTTAGGTGCAGCCCACCGTGATAAATTTTATTTTATTTTATCCATCTGTCCAGGTGTGGGACTCACCCACACGTGTGGGGTGGGACCCACCTTAATGTATATTCTGTATTCACACCGTCCATCTGGACGATATGATGTGTGGGCCATACCATGATATATGTGTTTTATTTTCACCATCCAAATCACTGGACGGTGGGGTGGACCGAGATGCATGTACTTATCAACACCGTCTTCCCATGGAGCCCACATGTGATGTATGTGTTATATATCCACGCCATTTAGTCCAGTCGGACGTGGTTCCCATGTGGATGATCCTCACTGTCCACCGTCCATCTGGATAGTGGGAACCATCACTGTAGGTGTCAATAAGTTTTGTAGGTCCCTCTTGTACCGTGGACCCCACCATGTTATATGTACTTTAATCCCAACCATTTATCTTGACGGTAGGGACCCCACCTTGCTGTTGTGCGGAGGACAGCAGGATATGTGGGTCTGATCAAAGATATGTGTTATATCCAAACCGTCCATCATTTTGGCATGGGCTTGAGACAAAAATAAGGCAGATCTGTATATCAGTGGACCACACTTCCAAAAAAATAGTGAAGATTGAACGCCCACAATTGAAACCCTTCTTGAGTCAGAGGGGCTTTGGATCTATACGATAATTGTTTACCCTCTTGATCCGGGTCTTTATGACCTTGTGATCAGATTGGATGGAGAATAAACTTTATGGTGGGCCCTGTGATTAATCTAATAGTGAAAATCATTATCTCCACTGTTATTTATGATATGGTCCAGATGACCTTTGATATGATTCATTTTGTTAACGTTCTAAAATGATATGTTAAATAGATGTATGATGTAGATAGCTCATTACTAGAACGGTGGAACCGATTTAATGTATTTGAGTCCACCTATTATGTATTTAAGGCCCATTGGTGTGACCATTGATGCGGCCCACTTGCTGTATAGGTGGCCCATTGATGTGGCCCACTTGTTGTATAGGTGGCCATTGATATAGCCCAGTTGATATATATGAAGCCCATTGGAGAGACCCATGAGCACGGTCCACTTGATGTGTAAGGCCCATTAGTGCGGCCCATCCTTGAGGCCCATCATGTTGCGTTTTTGGCCCATAACGCGTGGCCCATTCGATGTATTCAAGACCCATATATGTGGCCCCTTCGATGCATTCGAGATCCATGAGTAGAACCCACCTGTTCTGAATATGAGGTTCATTGGTGCGGCCCATTGATGCAGCTCACGGGTTGTGTATTTGAGGCCTATAGATTGTGACCCATCATGGTGTATTTATGGCCCATTAACATGGCCCATTGTGATGTATTTTCAGTCCATGTATAGAGACTTATCACGATGAATATTAGGCTCGTGAGGGAGGCCCATGGTTATATATGGAGGCCGTGGATGTGGCCCACCTATTGGGTATTAGGCCCATGGATTGTGGCCTATTGCGATGCATTCAAGGCTCAACATGATGCATTTGGGGCCCATGGGTTGAGACCCATTGAGATATACATTGGAGGCCCAGGTATGGGGCCCACTTGATTGTAATAGACCCATGTGTAGGGCCACCGATTGTGTATTTAAGGCCCATGAGTTGTGGCCCGTATGATGTATCTGAGGCCCATGTGATTGGGCTCACCTCAATGTATTTTGCGGCCCATTTGTTAGGTCCACCTTAATGTATTTTGTGGCCCATTTATCAGGCCAACTTTAATGTACTTTGTGGCCCATCCATCGAGCCCACTTTGATGTATTTTGTGGTCCGTTCGAGGTACCCACCTTGATATACTTGTGGCTTACCTGTGAGGCTTACCTTGATATATTTATGGGGCTCATTAGTACATCCCAATGATGCAGCCCAGTTGTTGTACGTGAGGCCCATTGGTGCAGCTCATTTGATTTATATTAGGCCCTTGTACGAGGCCGTGGGGCCACAATGTGTTTGGTTCTATGTGGGCTACTCCTTGGGAGCAATGTTGGTTAAATGTCCACCTTGATGGACAATGATGGTTAAATGTACACATTGATGGGCAATAATGATTTAATGTCCACATTGTGACTTTCCCTTAGGCCTTGTCAGGCTCATTCTTACCGATTCCGTTTATCCTGACCGATTGCCGATTAGCGATCGAGGCCGTTTATCCTGACCGATTCCCGATTAGCGATCGAGGCCGACTATCCTGACCGATTGCGGATTTGCGATCGAGGCCGTTTATCCTGACCGATTGCCGATTATCGATCGAGGCCGATTATCCTGACCCGATCGAGGCCGGTTATCCTGACCGATTGTCGATTAGCGATCGAGGCCGTTCATCCTGATCGATTGTCGATTAGCGATCGAGGCCGATTATCATGACCGATTGCCGATTAGCGATCGAGGCCGATTATCACGACCGATTACTGATTAGCAATCGAAGCCGATTATCCTGACCGATTGACCGATTATTGATCGAGACCGATTATCATGACCGATTACCGATCGTGGTCGATTATCGAGACCTATACGATGTATATGCGACCCATACTTGAGGTCTATGGTGATGTGTATTCGGCCCGTGTTTGAGGCCCGATGTGATGCATATGTGACCGATGTGATGAGGCCCATTATGTTGCATTTGAGGTCCAGGCGATGGAGCCCATTGTGATGTATGTTAGGCCCATGTGAAAGGCCCATCGTGATGTATATTAAACTCTTGAGTGAGGCCCATGGTGTTGTATATTTGGCCCTTGAGTGCGGCTAAGGGTCCACTATATGTTAGGCTTTTGTGGGCCGTTCCTTGGGGAGCAATGTTGGTTAGATGTCCACTTTGTCGAGGCCGATTGTTGATGCCGGTTATTGATACCAATTATGAGTATGTGACTGTATAACATCATGATACATGCCCATACACATCATCTGCATGTCTGTTATGAGATATGATTGACCATTGCATATGCCATAGTGCTGGTTGTTATGAGACTCCCTGATAGTTGGAGATTGTCTCACATGAGCGCACGGTTTGCGCAGGATTGACGCATGACTGGATTGTATGACTCATGCATCTTGCATTGGGTGCTGTGATTACTGTATGCCCTAGCGACATCAGGGTCGTAGCCTCCATAGGCATATCGTGGATGGCCAGATGGGACACCGAAAATCTGTTCTACATGGGGTGCTATAGATATCCCTGGGTGAAAGTCCCTAAACCCTCTTGGTTCCAGAGGTTGCTCCAACGTCTAGACCGAGTGGGTAGATGAGCGCCGAGTGCCAATTACCAGATGGCTGCGCTCTCCACTGTGTCATGGTCGGTTGGAAGGAGGTGTAGCCTTACCTGCCCGAGAGGAGGGCGCAAAGCTAGGCTGAGTTTGACCAGCTCGAGGAATGGGTCCGCTATCGACGAACCGGGCCCAATTATTGACAGGCGGATAGTGAGGTCTCTTCCACTCACCTTGTTGCACGCGATGGGGCGGCAATGTGGTTTGGAGTGTAATAGACCCCGGTGATTTTTCAGAGAGGAACCGTACTAATATGTGGACTTATTGAGTAGGAGATGCATGCTCATTCATTCATCCATTCACTATCCACTCGGGCTGGTGGTGCGCAACTAATTATTGTGTACCTTCGTTATGGCATGGATTTCGGTTAGGCACGCGACTAACCTGAGATCAGGAGTTTACTACGTTGAGTCTGACTATCCAAATTTAAGTATGAGACTGGTTTGGATAGGAGTCCCTTGTGGTGGACCCCATAGCCTGCGATACTACGTACTACTATTCCGACTCCACACTCCAGCATGGTTATTTCATTCGCATTATATGTTGAACACATCCGCAAGCATATGACATCTTGGGTTGCTATTTCTACACTTACATGGCCTAGACAGATTTAGCAGAATTTGTATATTGCATTGCATCCTCAGCATCTGATATTTGGCTCTTTATGAACCCTCATCGCATAGCTGTTCTATATCACGTATTCTGATATTGATTGACTTATAGACATGTCAGTATTTCTGCTTACTCTGATAATTCCTGCTCTTGTTAGTGTTTCTGCTTATTTAGACATTATATGGTTTATGGATTTTTAATTTTTTCGGTATTGTATGGTTATAGCATTGTATTGGATACTTGGCACTTACCTTGTGCACACACTTACACCACCCTCTAAGTTTTCTATAAGCTTATGCACGATAGATGCGTGCAGGTGATGTTAGGTTGCAGCAGTGTTGAGCTTGGAGCGTGCAGTAATCTTCTGAAGCTTGATTTTTATTTATGTATTTCCCTTTCAGTATTGTACTCAAACGATTATATTAGTGGATATGTGATGATGATGTTGCCTTTGTGGAGTGGGTAATCTTATGGTTATGCTTATTACTAGTTATATGTACAAAAAAAAAAATCCTCCTTATAGGATCCCAGGATCGGAATCTGGCATATGAATGCTAGGAGCCGAGAATGGGGTACTACGGAGGCTGTCGGCACCAGATTCGATAATCGGAATTCTTATGAATCCGATTCCCGAGTTTGGGGCGTGACATGAAAGGACAAAACAAAAATCTGCTTGATCCAAAATAGATGGACGGAATGGATGAAATCAATACAAAGTTTTGGGCCCCACAGAGCAACGACCACCAGCCATTGGCTGATGTCAGGGGAACGTGGGTTGACTGTCCATATCAGCAGAGTTGAAATTTGTAAGATTGTACAGTACCGTGTTTTAATACCTCCTATCCAAACATTGATCTGTATAAGGTATTGTATATCATGCCAACCAATACCTTCAATCCAAACATTGATTAGTATTTACTTGATTTGGATGTATTTTGAAAATCGTCCAATGCATACATGAACAATACCCAAATATAATACAATACAATACTATACATGAATCCAAACAGGCTCTTAATATCCGGCGGTGAAAACTAGAGCAGGCATTGGGAATCCATATGGCTGAAGGGATGCACATGAAAAAACGTCTCTTTTCATGGATGGGGATTTTGCCCAGCCTACATGCTTGTGTAATAAAGCTGGTGTATACCCTACACATGTGCTAGCATGGCACGATAGATGTGAGATCCAATCCATTCATCAGAATATCACCATTGCATTGATGCTCTAGCTCAAGAATTAGTTTATTGGGTATGCTATATTTTTAAAATAAAATTTAAAAATTTTTTAAAACAACCTACAGCTCTGAAAAAACTTGGAGAAGTTTTCTAATGCATTCACCTGTTTTCAATGTTAGGAAAACCTACATGGCCCAGGAAACCTGATGAATGGATTAGATCTCACAACAGTGCCATATATGTAAGTTTGATTCAACTTGCACCTTCTTGTACCAAAGCTCTTAATACTGATAATCTACATCATTCATTGAAAGTCGCACATACACAGAGAATCTTTCATCGAGACAAGTGAACCCCACTTCCCTAAACTTTTCTAACAGGGTCTATGTTCACGTGTGTCACTAACCCTGCCACGGTCCATTGGCCCACCGAAAATTCACTCCAGTCATCACTCAACAACTCATGTTAAGATGTAATCTCAACACATGGCGTAATGTGATTGGCCACATGTATTTGAAAACAAGTTGATTATTTGAAAATTACAATGATATATATATCCCTCAAAATAATAATGAGATCAAAAATTTTAACAGGCACACCATTAAAATAATAATAATTTAAACACCACGATTTAAGAGCCCAAGGAAGTTCTAGATGAGTTTTCCTTCATGTTGGTTGGAATCAGCTGATGAACCAATTAGGTGGAACATGAATATCATAGTGGATCCTAAAAAGGTTTCATTGGTAGGTATTTTCCTGAGGTGTGAGCCACTTGGGATTTGGATCTACTTATTTCAAGCCATGCGTGGCATGAGCAGGAGAAGTTATGACACAGGGAAGGACGTGATGAGGTTGGTCACTGTCTTCCTTAGGGATAACTACTCTAAATCTAGGAGCTTTAGACACCACACGATGATTCCTAAAATCCATGAGAGATGAAATCAGAAAATAATTTTTAATAATTCAAAGTAAATTGTTTGATGATAAAAAAATGAGATTACAATCATTTAAATAGTTAACTCAAACCTAAGATGGATTTTCATACTCAAACTCTACAAAAACATGACTTACTATTTATAAACTGTCATGATTCATACTATACTTCATTATTTTCGGCCAAAACTAGTAAGTGTCCAATTTAGCATAATCACGTTATTCTACTAATTTTTCTAAGCCCTTTTTATATTGGGCACAATTCCTAAAACTCAAATTAAGGATCAAAAGTGGGCACAATTCCTAAAACTCAAATTAAGGATCAAAAGTTATCACCAAATCAAAACTTACTTTTTATAGTAAAAACAGAAATAAAATTGACTTCCAACTGTGTTAAGTGATGGAATCTCACAAATCCAGCATAGGCAACCCGGCGGAGCGAGGTTGGTTGGCTAAAGTAGCTTCATATGATATACCAAAAAACTCATTTCAGTTTGCAAAATAAATTTATTTTAAGGTTGTCCCGGTCACCTCTGCTCCAATTGAGCCTTCTCTAGTCTATCTTTTCCATGAAAGTGTCCATGGGTTGCTCTACTTCAAGTTAAATGGATGAAGTGCATGTCACATGGACATTCAGGTGGGTCCATAGAACTTAGGGTCACAGCAACTCCCATTAACATGGATTTAAGAAAACTCATGACCCTTTTATTTCACCTCTAAAGTGAGAAATCCAAACCGCTCATCAGGCATGTCTCTCTTTTTCATGCTAGAACCTATGGAAAAAAAGGTGTGGAACACAGTGGCCCAATATAACGTGATACTGTGCACCCTTCTACGGATGAATTATTGTAGAGGTGGGCCTCCCTGATCCGTGCCTCAGATGCTGTTTTGCTTTTGCCAAAGAGAAATAATCAGATACAACAGCTGTATAATAAGCTACTATGCAACCATATTTATCAATCTACCTGTTACACGTGTGAAACATCCAATCCATTCAAACGTATGAAACCTGATGGATTGGCTGATTTTCATATCATCATGGTATGGACCAACTTTTGTACGGATTGAATATTATACACATGTAATACATTGGTAGGAAAAAATCATACCATTATTGCAAGTTGATTGATCCTTAGAAAGTGGTCTGGCTAAAGTGATAAAAGGACATATTCTGTAAGTGGGACTAGAAATTAATGCTGTTGTCTACCTACTTGTCTGCGCATCTTTGCTGAAAATGAACAAACATGCTTCCCTTTTCCCTTTTCTGATTTTTTTAAAGGAGAAAGTTAGGAAAGAGCAATGTGTGGTTTTAAGTGAATCCATTCAATCAGGTCACATCCAAATCAGGTACTGGTGTAGCCGTTCCTGATGTGTCTTATGGGTAGGGATGACATGGTCTGGGTTCAGGTCATTTTCTATCCAAGCCCAGCAGGCAAAGTAAAACTCAGGCCTTAGAATGGCCTAAGCCGGACCTGTGATGATTATGTATGGTCCAATTAAGCTTGATATCAGCAAAACCTTGGGGCCTATTTGGTGCACCGTATTAGATGGTATTTGATGGAATTGAATTGGAAAATTCACTTTTTCAAACGTTGTTGCCGTTTGGTTATTACCTTTGTTGGCCGTGAATTAAGGAGGGTCAAAAGGACACCCTCTGCCCAAAAAAGATGGGCAAGTTCAGTTCAAGTCTTCATTGATCAGGTGTCTCTTAGTTTTAAAGGAATAGCCTGGCTACAAATTTATTGAGCGTGCTATCGCGCAATGGCTTTAAAGCTTCAAAGCTTATTACTAAGATAAAAGCATACATTTTGACTCTTAAAGTGAAGGCGACTCTATGTTTAGGTTCAAATCCCATCACCTTGATGTGAGTTGAAGTCGGCTAAAACTCCAATCTTAAATTTATATAAAATAAAAAAAAAATCATTCGACCGTTACCCTCTTATCTTACTCTTTATACGTCATAGCTCACTTCGACGTTTCTAATTTCCCATAGAATCTTTAGGGCGTTCCTCGCCACTATGGTCTTATTTAGTCCTTTTCTTTATCTGAAAATTGGTTTGATTAGCTTGACCTATGAGAATTTCTACCAATCCTCACCTAATTCATCGAAGTTCATCCCAAGCTCAGTTGGTCTTTGGATACCACACATGATAGATATTTGAATTCAGGAGATTCTCCCAATTCCACTTGATTTACCACAACTGGAGTGAGGGATACAACACACAGAGAGAGAGAGAGAGAGAGAGAGAGAGAGAGAGAGAGAGAGAGAGAGAGAGAGAGAGTCGGATCCTTGCTGTTGCTTGGGTGGTAGACTTTAGGAGTTTCAACACCCGGTCAACGGTTCGAGTATCCATAGGCGGTGAAATTCCACTGGCGTGAGTGTGTGAGGGTGTGTGTGTGCGTGTGTACAAAAAAAAATAATAATAATATTTTTTTAAAAAAAGTGGGAGAATCAGAAGTTAATTGTGTGGCTGTCTATTATCCTCACCAAGTTTTGTGGGCCCCAACATCATATACACATGTATTATATCCATACCGTTCATCCATTTTTAAAAAATCATATTAGGCTATGAGCCCAAAAATGAGATGGATCCAAAGCTCAAGTTGACCACACCACATAAAGCAGTGAGGACAATGATTCTTACAGTTGAAACCCTCCTAGGGCCCATCATGGTATATATATGTCATTCAAGCTGTTCATGAGGTCACATACCTCTACGAAGGGAAAAATCAAATACCAGTTTGACCAAAACTTTTGTAGTCCCCCCAAAAGTTTTCAATAGTGACATTAAATCCCCATTGCTTTATGTGTTGTGGTCCACTTGAGGCTTAGATATGTCTCATTTTTAGGCCCACACCTTAAAATGATCTTGTAAAATAGATAAATGGTGTGGATATAATACATACATCATTGTAGGGCCAACAGAACTGTGTAACATAGGCAATCACCAAAGTGCATCTGTCACAACTGACGCCATCTGCTCCATGCTTATTCCACCAGAGCGGGTGGGTTTTTACCCTACTATCCAAACACGTATCTGATTCATTTGTCATATACATGGGAGATTTTTTACACTCTAAACATGTAATGAGATGGGATGAAAATTTTGATTTGCAGGGTGATCCCTAAGGGAATGTTTGGCTGAGAGTATTAGATGGGATTAAGTGAGATAGAATTGCATTTGGTCCCATTCAATTCCATCCATCATTTGGAGAGGATAGGAAAAGTTGGGATTAGGTGAGATGGAATTGCATTTGGTCTCACGTAGGATTTCCTCATATTTTGAAATCCACTATACATGTGGGCCCCACATTGATGCATGCATTTATCCATGTTGTCCATCTATATATACTATTTAAGCGTGACATTCTAGTGATATATGTATACAAGTGAACGATATCCGTTGTGAATTTGGTCCATTGATTACAATTTCATGGTTCACCAAACATGATTTTACTTAATTTGGTGTTTTCCTGTGAGCAAAAATTTTATCCCAAACATGAGATTGGATGGCTACAATACCATGGTATTTCCGGACATGTAATTATTATGCAATAATAATGTTAATCCCATCTAATACAATTCAATACCATTCAATTCGGCGGACATAACACAGCCTAAATGTCTTGATTTCAAACAATTCCATCCCAGTTTATCGTACCTAATCCCATGCGCCAAACGCCCCCTCAGTGACTGTCACTATATCTGGCAAAGCGGAGATAGCAACCTCATCATGTTTGGAGCAACCATCACAAATTAAAATCCCACATTGTCATGTTTGGAAGGGTAGACTGAAGTATGGTAAACCCAACAGTCCTTCGTCTGGACGTTAGGAAGAGTGGACTGTAAGTGCGGTCATTCTGTCAGTCCTCTTGGAAAGGTTGACTGACCATACAATAATTCGGCCATTCCTCTGTCTGAAAATTTGAAAAATCTAACTTTAACCTTTGACAGACTGTAGTGGAAGTGGAAAATTTCAACATTCACTCTAGACCGAATGAGGCGGCGAACCCAAAATTGTCACCAGACATACAGTCCTTGAAACAAGTGAGATCACAGCTACAATGCATTTATAGGACAAAAAAACAATGATATAAATATTAATATCATAACAAGTTTACATCTATTTTAAAAGTGAAAATCACCCCTTTTCTAAGGGTCTAAAATAAACTTTTTTTTCCCCTCATTTTCTTCACATAAAACAATAATTTTTGATATTTTTGCAATTTTCCCATCGGCTTTATCATCTCTCATTCAATAGATAAACTAGTCTTGTGGCTCTCTAGCTCTCTCTCAATCTGTACTGTAGATTGATTGATTCCCTACCTTTTCTAATCCATTTTTAGTGCTTTATTTAGTTTAAAACACTTCAATACTTTCTTCTTCAATCCAAAGACAGACAGACAGAAATTTATCAGACGAAAATTAAGAGAAAATCTAAATTAGACTAGTCCGACTGCACCTTTCCTACATGCAGGCCACAGGAAATGGCCTTCTCTAAATCCACATTTTTGGACATATGCTAATACATATATTTCTACTACTAATGCAATCACATAGGGCCTGAATTCTCAAGATTCTATTCCTTGCATTTGTTTTTTCCTTGTTTTTTTGAAATTCTTTGTTAAACAAGTTCAGAGCAATTTCCACCTGAAGGTATCCGAAGCAAGAGAGTAAGATGCAGACCATTTGATTGTGCTTAAGATGAGTTCAATGCATCGTAAAATTGACGAACTTGGTAGAATTTGTCATTGTTGATCCTCTAAAAAAGGCAATCCATAGGAATAAAGTAACAAATTTGTTAGTGCACCTTATTTCTCAATCACATGAGTTCATTGTGTCATGTAGTCAGTTAAGCCCTTAGAAGCTAAAAATCGAAGACACAAGTGAAGGTGGAGCATCAAGGAGTAAGGAATAGGTATATGAGGTGCATTGGCAATTCTAACCCTTGACCTAAAACAACCTAAACTTGTAAATGATCTTAATCATAATAGTTAAACCTTTTATTGATCATCTCCTAAGTCATATGAACCTAGATTGATCATCCTTATATGGGCTTTAGAGGTCTCGTGTTGCTAGAAAAACTACATAATTTCAGCAACCTTCATTCTCATCGAATCCACCTTCGATCAGATCAAAATTAGCAAAAACATGACAACATGCTGTAACAAAATTCCAGATAATTCAACTGCAACTAAGTGCCATATTCGGTCCCACCAACCACCATGTTCGATGTGACTAAAGACAACTTTGCCCAAGTTTGTCTAACGAATTTTCTGTCTAATTCGGTATGATAGAACCTTTATTTGGTGTGACCGAAAAATAGCTATTTCTCTCCATTTTATGACCATTGGAACTTGATTTCTTTATATAAAAGTTCTGATCTTTGGGCATTGAGAAGGGTTTTTTGTACATTTGAAGCTAAGGTGGATCCTCAATCATATCCCACACCCTAAGCCTCATATTCCATGAGATTTGATCATTTTTCTCGAGCTTTACTACTCTAATGGGTATTCCAACCTTAATGTTGAAGATAAACTCAATCTTCACTATTTTGTAGAGATTAGACTCAATCTTATTGGTGAATCCTTTTTTAAACTCTTTAGGAGATCCTTCCATGTGAATCTTCTAGGCTTTACAACTTTTCACTAGTTATAATAGATTCATCCTACCTCCCATCACCTTGGTAACCACATCAAAGCATCACATACAAAGTTTTTGATGTTGGAGTTGAAGCATTAGCAATGCAGCGGCATCAATGATCGGGGGAGTAAAGGGGATCAGATTGAAGCACGGAAGAGCATCGATTAAGCAATACACGAAAACACTACAAAATGGGTTCAATCCAATAAGGAAGTTATCATTTATAAGAATCCATTTACACTCCTTCCTTGTGTAGGATTAAGTGTAGAGTTTGAATTGCCAAAATCAATTAAGTTCTTATGTAGGACCTAAATCAAAGTCTTTGTATAGGCTATCAAACACAGGTGTGTATGTGTTAGTATCCGAGAGAGTTTCTAGTAAATGTAGGTCATTGGATTAAGACTGAGGTTCGTGGCAAGCCTATAAAAAATACGTAAGTCTCTCAAAGAGTCGGTTCTTGTGTAGGATTGTAAAGGGTTGAGGTGATAATAAAATCTGTTACATTCATGTGTTGAGTGCGTCTGCTGGGAGTGGAGAGGGAAAATCGAACCACAATATATGCTTGTGTTTGGAATTGTTATTTGAACACTTGTTTAATTATCTTTATGTGATTAAGTGTTTAATTATATTATGCATGATTAGATGAATTATAAGAGTTGATAGGTAATACATCCCACACACACATGTACACTATCATTTTTATAGACTAGTTGCTTAATTGTAACATTTTTTATAGTCTATATAATTGGACCCCTTATTGGCTTAGAAGCCTCAGACTTAATTTCTTTACATAGCTTTAATCGAAAATTAATTAAACAAGTAATTGTGTTTAAAATGGTATAAATTTTATTTGGTCCTAATTATCCCCCTCTAGGACATAGCCTTATTTCATAGCTCCGTCAAGCTTCCTCACATAGCCTGTGGGTCCTCCATGTGTACTTTTAATTGGTATTAGAGAGGGTGTCTCTTTAAGGGCTTAACCACCTTGAGTTGATCGAAAGGGGCTTAAGAATGATGTCTACTAATGAGGGGTGTGTCATCGCATAACCAGTATATTTTGACGGGTCAAACTACGCTAATTAGAAGCCTAAGATGAGGGTCTTTCTAAGATCCATTAACCCTATAGTTTAGGCTATTATCGAACAAGGATGACAATGCCCATGGAATAAGTCTTGATTGACAATAGAACCATTAACAATTTCAAAGATAAATCCAAATGAAGTGCAGATGAGAGAGCGCATTATACTTATGATGATAAAGCTCTTAATGCTAATTACTATGTTGTTTCTTTCGATGTATTTAAACACATTTGAACATGTGAAACCAAGAATGAAGTATAAGACATTAAAAGTCTCCCATGAGAGAACCAACACAGCAAAGAAATCGAAGCTTCAGCTCTTAATAACTCATTTTGAAAACATTAAAATCGAAGAGTATGAAACTTTCATGGAATTCTACTCTAAATTGAATAATATTTGCAATTCCACCAGGAGGTTAGGAGAAAGGATTCTGTAAGGGCAGAGAGGGAGTGATGTAGAGAGGGTCGTGGACAGTTTCATGGCCAAGATAGATCAGAAAAGGCCCGGTTGATGACAAAAGTGATCCGGATTGTTAGATGATGCAAGGATGAACGTGATGAGGTCGATCACCGTCTTCCTCAAGGATAACTACTCTGAATCCACGGAGCTTCTCTGAACTCCTCACATAGACTTCTTGAATCCACGAGGAAAGAAAGGAAGAGAATAGAAATAAATTTTAATAAAATTCAAAATTGATTAATGAATCAATAAAAATGAGTTCACAGACCTTTAAATAAGGGTACCAAGCAATAGGAAAGAAATCAGAATCAAACTACAACTAAAACTCCTAGAATCCACGACTTACTATAAATAGTAAACTTACTATTTATAGACGGTCGTGATGTCTACTAGTGCGCAAGGTTTTCAGCCAAAAATAGTAAGTGTCCTATTTGGCTTCACTAAACTGTTCTCCTAATTATCCTAAGCACTTTTCATGTTGTACACAACTCCTAAAGCCCAATGGATGAAGAGCTATAATCAGACTAAAACTTACATTTATAGTAAGAATGAAAATAAAATAGGGAAATGACCATCGATCAGGGGGTTTTTTGCAAATCCGGGCTGCGCAACCCGGCATAGCAGGTTGGTGGGCTAAAGTAGCTCGTTCTACCCCAAAATTATATATTTTACGTCAGATAACTCATTCCGGATTGTGAGATACGCCCGATCTAAGGTCCAATGATCCGAATCACTTTTGTCGTCGACCGGGTCTTTTCTGATCCATCTTGGCCATGAAACTGTCCGCGACCCACTCTACATCATCGAACCTTACATCGAGCGTATCTCACAATTCGGAATGAGTTATCGAGCGTAAAATATATGATTTTGGGGTAGAACAGGCTACTTTAGCCACCTAACGCGGCTTTGTCAGGTTGCATAAGCCGGATTTGTGAAATACCCCTGGATCAATGGTCGTTTTCCTATTTTAATTCTGTTTTTACTATAAATAGTAAGTTTTAGTTTAATTATAACTCTTCATACGTTGGACTTTAGGAGTTGCGTCCAACGTGAAAAGAGCTTAGAATAATTAGGAGAACAACTTGATGAAGCCAAATAGGACACTTACTATTTTTGGCCGAAATCCTTGAGCCCTAGTAGACATCACAACCATCTATAAATAGTAAGTTTACTATTTATAGTAAGTTGTGAATTCTAGGAGTTTTAGTTGTAGTTTGCTTCTGATTTCTCTTTCATTTCTTGGTATTCCTATTTAAAGGGTTGTGAACTCGTTTATTTCATTCATTAATCAATTTCAAATTTTATAGAATTTATTTTCTATTTTGTTTACTTTCTTTCTCGTGGATTCAAGAAGTCTTTGTGAGGAGTTCAAAGAAATTCTGTGGATTTGGAATAGTTATCCTCTTAAGGAAGACGGTGCTCGACCTCATCACATTCATCCTTGCATCAGGGAGGCTTTCCTATAAAGATGCTCAACAAGAGATCTACAGATAAACCAATATCACAACTTAGCGAAAATACAAGACAACAGAGATAGTTTCTTTAAAATCCAGATTATGTTGCAAGATGAAGATTGCAAATGGATCGAAACCTACATCCCAACAAAATAGTTGTATTCCCAAGAATAGAGAAAAATAGCAATCACATAGGTTTGTACCCAATAGTTGAAAAAATCTATGGTAGATAAGAAAGTGACCAGAATTAAAATTCTAATGCCCTGCATAATTGAGATATTTTGTAAGACGACATATTGAAAACTAGCTGCAATATCAGACGAAGAGGGGAGTTGAATCCCAAATTTCATTGCAGGCAAATGCAGAAAACACCACTAATCTCAAGCTATGGCCTAAGAAAATCTTTGTATTCTCAATGAAGGTGAAAAAAATATCATAATCTTCAATGCCTTGTGTAATAGAGATTTTATGTAAGAGGGCACATTGAAAACCATATGTGATTTTATATAGAGATGTTCATTAGATCCTGGTTTTCATTACATGCAGGTATGAAAAATCCATTAATCTCAAGCTAACTAAGAAAATCATTGTATTTTCAATAGAGGTGTGAAAACAACCTTCATATTAAAATCTTGAAGATTTTGAGGCACTCACTCTCACTTTCGTATTGCATGAAACTAATGGTTTGGATGAGCGGCTATAATCCCCATCTTATAATTGTATCTCTCAAAGTATCATATGGCAAGTGTTGTCACTAAATTGTGGGCTAATAGATATGATCGGTTGTGTAGGTATACCCACCGATGGACCTGTAAGAATAGGAGAGATAAAGACAGTGGGGGGTACCGGTGATCGGCTATGGACCCTCCGATACTTAAGTTAGGCTGAGAAACTTGGGTTAAAGAGTATATAGTGGATATTCTTTCTTCCCTATCCTAGTTTGGGGTAGTAGTATTTATAAGATCCTTGGGTAGTTCTAAAACTGTTGTGTTTTAATGGGATACGTTGGAGAGTCCCTATAATTGGATAGGAAACTACTCCAAAATTATCACTGGGCCTACCTCATTGACGCATTCTTTGGACATGATTAGGTCGGGACCTCTTTCTTTAGACCTGAGGTGTAATCCCCTCCGGGTTACTTGTACTGTCTTGGTGGTGATCAATTAAATCAGCTTGGAAGGCAAGGAGAGTTCGAATCTCGAGCTCCTTGCCTTGCAGGTCCTTCGCTTGTGTCGTAGATGCTCCCAATGAGACGAATCCTCCCCCTCCGAGCTCTATCATTAGAAAGCTCAGATCATAAACTCGTCCTGGGCCTTCGACCACCTTAGTCTGAATTCTTTTGTAGTTAGTCGATCATTCTTTCTGTGCGAGGGACCAGTTTAATTTCCCCAAAACAACAAGTAATACATATGTATTCTATCAAACCTCTATCTAAATTATGGTTTACA
Source organism: Magnolia kwangsiensis (assembly GCA_037074715.1). Lineage (NCBI taxonomy): Eukaryota > Viridiplantae > Streptophyta > Magnoliopsida > Magnoliales > Magnoliaceae > Magnolia > Magnolia kwangsiensis. The sequence goes on along the minus strand of CM073578.1, from coordinate 109,593,714 downwards.
CTAGAAACACGCCTTTTACATGGTTTTCAAACATAAGTGCAAATAAATGGAAAAACTATTAGTTTAGACTATTGTTTTTTAAAAAAATAAAAGAGAGGAAAAGGAAAAGTGTTTTGAAACCTCTTTTGAAAAATTTGTTGGTGGGAATAGTCTCACTTGGAGAGAAATAAGGACTTTTTCTCCTTTATATATACAAGTATGTTGATAGTTTTTGCTGAGCTCTTGAGTATGCTATGTCAAGTACCACACATGCGCGCCCGCTACGTCGTGTCGTGCCAGGCTCGAGCTTGTCTATATGATAGTTTTTATTATTTGTCAAAACTTTTTTTCTCTTTATTGATCGAGTTTCATAGCAACACCTTGCATGTTTTTGCAACAGTGTTGTGACCTTTTGCAAAACTAATTACATGCATTGGTTGACACCTTGATGTTAAATGTTGCTAGGTGTCCACCACGAAAGTTTTTTATTTTACTATATATAGTATTTTTTGAAAACCTAAAGGGACATTTCAAAAACCTATGAAAAAAAGAAATCCTAGCCGCTTTCTTCTTTTCTCTATGCTTCACTGTAATCCTCTATTATCAGGTTTTAACCTTAATTAATCTTTAAATGTGATATTCTGAGAATCAACCACTTAGTGGTAGAGTTGGCTTTTCTTGTTGATTGGTGGTTGTATCCCAAACGTATTCATCATTGCAGGAAACTGGACTATTCATTTGGGTCGAGAGACGGGCACAAATTGTCTTTAGAAAAGTGATTTGATTCCACACCTCTGCTAAAATCATAGTTCTTATTTCTTAAATTTATCATTTACTTCTTTGAAGCAGTTACAATCAATCTTATTTAAGTTGTTATTCAATTAATTTTTTTCCTATTATTAATAATTTCTAGTAAATATATTACCTGATTTGATAATTTCTGTGCATTGAAATAATAGAAACAACTAAAGAATTATAGATTTAAGTACCTAACCTCGTCTATAATGAGATTTGAATGGATGACCCGGACCCAATCAGATTATGAAATGGCTTGAAATCAAAATTAAGGTCTGAATCTGTAACGTAGAAAACACAAGGAATGACTTCAAGAGTGGGAAGAGAGTGAGAAGCCTTTAAGAGTGGTAAGGGAGTGAGCTTCTCAACCAAGTGGAGCACCGATCATTTATGTTGAAGGCACAAGGGATTCTAGGGCCTTCATTTTTTTATGAGTCTGAATCCTTTGTTATCTAGTCAATAGGGATTTCCTGTTGTGTTTTTTTTAGAATAAAAAAATAAATAAATTTCAAAAATAAAAGTTATTTTTAGAAAGTAAATAAATATATTAATTATTTAAACTTTTCATAAATAGTATGTATAGCCAGTCGGTAAGTGTAACGCCCCGATTCCTGGAACCCGAGTATGAGACTCATCTCCAAGAATCCAGGAGTTAATGAATCAGAGAAACAGCGGAAAATAAATTCAGAGTATGAGGTCAAAAGAAGCGTGAATAAACATGAAAGCACAAATATCTGACCCTCTCAACTAGGGGTCTCAAATACAAATTCCATAGTCCAAAAATATCCAAACCACTGAAACTAGAATGTAAAACTACTGATTGAGTCCAAAATACGCTGCTGCTTCTTGATGCGGCTCGTCCTTATAATACTCCTCAGCTTGCTCCACGGTGGCATCATCGAGGTCGACACCGACGCCCTCTACATCTGTCCCTGCATGTTCTGTACGGTTGGATATTGATGATGAGTGGCCAGCTCAGTGTGAATTCTCCTCAAGATTACACAACCCCGCCTTAGTAAATGTAGTTAAAAGAGAAATAAGCAGTAATCCAAAACAGGCAATATGCAGTCTTATTAGATGTGTGGATGCATGAATGCACATCGGCCTGGGGATGCACATCCAGCCGGACTTGGGCTCTTCGCCCATGCATTCACGACCTGGGAATGATCATCCAGTCGGACAGGGGTCGATAGTCGATGGTCTGGGAGCTAGCGAAACAATACCCTGACAACCCTAGGGCACGTGCTACAGCATCTAGAATATCCATCCGTCATCGCCAATATGCTATGGATGCATGATTAGCCAACCGTTATTAATTCCAATTGCAAACAGCCAATTTAAGTAACTCAATGGTCACTACGGGGAGCGTATAGCCCAGCGTAGGCCGACAGCTCGAGCATAGTGTCCCATTCCACCATCCTTGGCTCATGAGGTCCTCCACTTTGGGATGTTTAAAATAGGATGCCTTGATAAAGACGTCACTAGTTCAAGGTTCATATCTTCCACATATTCGTATAAGTACATCCCAAGTGTGACTTGCATACAGACATGACATCTTCCACGTGTAGCATCATGAGATCATGTATAGCGGCAATAAAAATAGCATATGATAACATATATCTTTGAATGAACATGAAAGGAAGCATCAAGATTTCAATTAATATTTTGCAATGATAGATAAACAAATATTAATCATGTAAGTCTATCATGTGGTGAAATAAGTATCACAGCAGTGGTAATCTAGTGTAAACTATGTTTAACTAATTTAGAATTGGAAAGCCTAAGGGAAAAGTCATCACCTGTATAGTGTTGCTCGCGAACTCGATCCAAGCCTTCCTGCGGCCCAAGGTCGCTTGAGGAATTTCCTAAAATTATGGTTCACGTTCGTCAGTTATTTCTACAGCTTTGTCCAACTAATCTAGAAGGTTTAAAGGAGCGTAATAACAAGGCTTCTCTGGTTTGTGTTGTGCCCGCCATGTATTTATTCGATAAGGTGGTCTAACAGGGCTCCAGCTCAACTAATAGTTGTAACCGTGACGTGTGTACAACCATACTATATTAGTATTTTCCAATATAGATCAGTGCTTGTTCATATATAGCCCATGCAGGTCGGCCCTTTCTACATATAGTTCAGATGGCTCAGTAGTGTCCCAAATATCGCTCACCACTGACCAACACAGTCTAGACGGGGTGGATCACATCATGGTGGTCCACCAGTGGGCGGATGGTTTGGGTCTAACACAAACGTCATGCACGACTCACATATGCTGCTGGTGACATAAATCCAACCCATCCATTATGTGTGTCCCACTAGTTTAAGGGGTCAAAACAAGTTTCAGGTGCATCCAAATCTCAGATGGCCCCCAGCAAGTATTTTTGTATGGTTTAACACGTCTTGACCAAATTACAAATGGAGTGGGCCACCTGAGCTATTTGTATGGCTGGTTTTTGGAGGGACCCCATAGATAAAGGGGACCCATCAAATGGACGACATTGATGTTCAACACACCTCATAGTAAAGCCTGTGATGGGGCCGATGGTCCTGGCCAAAATTTTCATGCAGCGTCCAGAGACGTTTACGTGCATGTTCCTTGTGTATTTACTTGTTATTATTATTATTTTTTTTGTTTTTGATAGTGGGGCCCACTTTGAGAGGATCTACTCCACTGGTTGGGTTCTAGGGCTCAGGACAGGTCCAATGAGTCCAGTATTGGTTATGTTTGACACCCCAAAACATCACAGTGGGCCCCTTAATAGTTTTCATAGCCCAAAATGACTGTTTTCTACATTATGGCCCGCTAGAGATTCCGTTTGGCTTCATATTTCGGCTCAATGCCTAAAATGAGTTGGGAAATAGGGTGGACGGAGTAGATATAACATACATCTAGGTGGGGTCCCACTTCCAGCAAAATTTATGGACAGTGGTAAATTAGGTAACTTGGTATGCAGCAGAACGACTCTGCTGGACGGCGTGGAATAGAATGCATACATCCTGAGGGACCCACAGAGCTTTTGTCGTCCAGCCAATCTACTGCCTCATCAGGTGGATCCCATGTGGGGCCCACCATGTACATATATATATAATATAATATAACATTTATTATTATTTTATTCTTTATTCTTTATTTTTATATTTTTTCAATATGTAAGGCAAACCGTCCCGGGGCTGTTTGAATGGATGGACGGTCTAGATGCAGCTATGTTTTATGCATTTATAATATTTTATTTTGAGAGATCATGCACGTACAGATGCATGTGCATGTACATTACATATATTATTTTCTTTTCCTTTTGAAATATGCTCCAGGGCCTGGTGTGTTGTGATGGACGGCCTGAATGTCTATTTCATCAAGTTGGGGGCCATTTTCGTGGCCCACCATTAGTGGCGTGGTGGGGTCCACCCGCTGGTGCTGTGCGTGGCCCGCCTGCATGGTGCAGGGCCCTGGATTCATGTGGCCCATCTAATTTTAGGTGAGGCCCACCTGCATCGTGCAGGGCCCACCAAAAATTTGGCAGATCCCACAGGCACCTTTCTTCCTCTGTGGACAGCGCCCCACCCACGGCAGCCTATTCGCTGTTGGTTTCATCAGAACTCGTTTTCAAAGTGCACTTCTTGCCATTTTTAAACATCTTTTTACTTGTTTTATAGGTTGAACGTGAGACTGATAATAGGCCGTGTTCTCAGCTATTTTTCAGTTAGGGAAACCACGGTTTTCACATCTGTTGGGAACCCGACTTTTGCTCCCCGTGCAGCCCATTTTTGGGCCGTGTTTCAGCTCCCAACAGTGCCATTTACATGTCACTATTAAGCTCCAAATTAAGCCTGTACCCAGGCCATATTCGGCCCCCGAACAGGGCTGCACTCAGGCCATGCTCAGCCCGAAACAAGGGCTGCATTCGGCCTATTTTCAGCTCCAAATCGGCCGGTTCTCTTGGTCCTAAATGTGGTGTGTAGCAAGTGTGATAGAGTCCTAGTTTTTGATCTTTCTTAGAATTTCAACAGAGTGAAGGGAGAGGCCTTTACCTGGTTTCGTGGGGTCTGACCCGAGCTATATCCGTCATGCACACAACCACTACTCTCTCTCTCTCTCTCCCTCGCTTCTGTCTCTCTGTGTCTTGCTTAAGTGGTGCCGCTATGGCCCCACACTGACTCAACTCGGTCCGATTCTCACGGACTGAGTTGGGGCAGTGCGCTCCAAGCACACCAAGAAAAGTGTCACTCTCCTCTGTTTTCTCCCTCTCTTTTCTCTCTGCTCTCTTCCTTTCTCACTTCCCTTCCGTGTGGAGTCCATAAGAGCTAGGCTCCCTATTTATAGACAGGGAGAGGGAAAATCCAACGGCTGAGGTTCGCTCTGCAATCCTTTGGGCGATGGCCGTCAATGGCCGCCTTTACTTTTTCTCAAAACGGCAAAAAGGCGGCTGAAATTCCTCCTGGTTTGGTCGTTTTTGGTTAGAGGGAGAGAATCCTTTCGGATTGGCGGTGCACGTCGGAAATACTCTGGGTAAACCGACGCCGCCCATCCCTTGATACTAGTGGTCCGATCGGATCCTGTTATTTGTGATAAAACGGACGGACAGGGATCGATTCCCTTCGTTTATTTTCAGGGTGCCACCATTCTATACAGTTTTGTTGGGGTGGGCCCCACCGATAAAATGGACGGTTTGGATCGTCCAGAAAGTGGTCCGGTGGGTTCAACTAGGGGCTCAAAATCTCCCAGTTTCAAACACTGAAAGTGGCGGGAAATTGTTCTTCAAATATTTTTGTGATTTGTTCGATCAACAGTTGGTTGACCGCTCCCCTTTGTTCGGTGCACCTCATGCATGGTGGCACATTTGTACACACGCATCATGTGCGGGGTCCTTTGAGTTGTTTGTGACAGATCTATTCCGACCAGTTTGTTAGGGATCCCTATATGAGGCCCTAGTCCAGTTTGGAGTTCGTTGTGAGGCTTAGGTGACCCATCACATATTTTTCTGGGTTTTATTTGGCCCGTATGATGTGATCTATCAGTCGGACGGGTCTGATATTTGTTTATGACGGTTAAATATATGTCTGAGGTGCAGGGGTGTTCCGTTGATTATCCTCAGATTCCCGTGGTTTGACTTATTAGAGTACATCCAACATGTAAGGTTTTAGAAACTGAGTGAGCTTATGTGATTCGATCCTGCTTACCTTTTTGATTGAGGTGGAGGGTTAGTTGGATCCTCCGAGTCGCAGTGGATCGTGTCAACGCTGCTAGGGAAATCTTGCCCTGTCATATGTTAAGTCAAGTCATTAGGTTGAAAAGTCTCGAAAAAGGTAACACCCGAGTATCAGAGATACGGGGTGTTACAGTAAGAGAGGGGGTTTTTGCTTATGCAACTAGGGTTCAAATCTCCTCGAGGACAGTGCGAAGCACCATCCGCGCATGCGTGCCCATGGCGTGGGCTGTAGGGCTGTAGGGCTGCTTGGGCACATTTTGGCGCTTTATTAGGCGCACTTAGCACTTCGCATCATTGCAAGGAGCAAAAAGAGCCTTAGTCTTTTTGGCACATGTTCAAAATTTTTGGGCCATAGTACTGTTGGAATTGAACTAGGGTTTATCCTAATGGTTTATTACCTTTTGTTGATTAAGAGTAATTGTGACATAATTGTACATGTGACACCTATGCCATGTGTCGCTTATGTGGATACATTTTTTCCTGTTGGATAACTGCTTCTATCTGAATGGGTACAGAAATAACTGTCATAAGACAAATAGTCATGTCCTTTCATGGAAGGCAATTATTTGCTGTGAATGGATGTGGATTTCTTAAAGAGGCTCTATAGCACCTCTTCAGGAAGAAATCCATAACCCTTCAATTGATATAAATCCTAGATTCTATAATCTAGATATATAAAACTCTTATCCCTAAGATTATATAATCTTCTGTGCAATTACTCTTAATCTAATCTCTTGCTGAATTTTTTCTGAACGTCTTACGACATATCGGTGTCAAAACTAGAGATCTATTCAACACTTAAATGTGCAAATTTTCGTGTTGAAAATTGGATTGAGAGTTTATTGTATCCTGAAGACAATTTGCAGATTTTCTTCATTTGCACTTGCTGAAAATTTCAGAAAAAGGGCAGCAAATCTGTCTTGAGAAATTGACTATTCAAGTCAAGCCTTGAACCTGATAAATCTGATTATTTCGTTATTATTTTCTTCTATCCCCCATTGTGTACAAGTACTACATATTCTAACATTCAAGACAGATTTTTTATCTTTTCACAATGGAGACAATTCATTCCATTCAAGTTATGAACCAAGACTTTGTACGACTGGATCGTTTCGACGGTCAATTCTTCTCAAGATGGCGGCAGAAGATGTTTTTCTTTCTGACTACTCTCAAGTTATTATACATTCTAGATGATGATCTGTCTTCTCTACCTGAGCCAAAGGAAGACGACTCAGATCAAGTGAAGGAAGAACGAAAGAAAAGGAAGGAAGATGATTTTCTATGCAAAGGTCATATCATAAACGCCCTCTCTAATTCAATCTATAATTCATACCATAAAATATCCTCTGCTAAAGATTTGTGGACAAAATTGGATCAAAAATATAAAACTGAAGAGATCAATACTCAGAAATTTCTAATTGACAATTATGTCCACTTTAAGTTTAAAAATGATCAGCCAATTCTCTCCCAAGTAACCGAACTACAGAACTTGGTTGATGAATTGAAGATTGGTGGGATAGATCTTCCTGAAGAATTCCTGATCGGTGTAGTAATTATAAAACTACCCTCATTATGGTTTGATTATAAAAAGAAACTGAAATATGATGAAAGGAAGTACATTCTTGAAGGGCTTCAAAGACATCTTCATATAGAAGAAGAGTTTAGAAACCGAGACAAAAAAGAAAGTGCTTCAAAAAATCATTCTAAAGCAAATATAGTAGAAGATGATAAGCTAAAATCTAAAAACTCCAAATTTATTCCCCCAAAGAAAGATACAGAGTTTAAGAAAAAGGGAAAGAAAAGGGCAAGTGTCACTTCTGCAATAAGCCTGGACACTACATAAAGGAATGTCGACACAGGAAGAAACAACTAAAAGCTCAGGCTAACATGAGAGAAGACTGACTTGTAGCAATGGTTACTGAAGCTAACACATTAATATCTGATGGTAGATGGTGGCTAGATACTGGTGCAACCATTCATATATCGAAGGACTGAAACATCTTCAAAATCTATGAAGGTATAACAACTGGACAAGAAGTGAAGATGGGTAATAACGTTCGTGCGAACGTTGTTGGAAAAAGAACAGTAGAGCTTCAGTTTACATCAGGAAAAAAACTGACACTAACAAATGTATTGCATATACCTGACATGTCTAAAAATCTAGTGTCAAGCGATCTTCTCAATAAGAGATGATTCAAAATAATGATTGAGTCTGATAAGTTGGTTATCACCAAGAATGGTATGTTTATAGGCAAATGATATTCATGTAATGGTATGATTAAACTAAATATTAATAATAATAATGATGTTTCCGTTTATATAGTGAATTTTGTATCTTTATGGCATGCTAGACTAGGTCATGTTAGTTATCATTCAATGAAAAGAATGATGATCCTAGGCCTTATACCAAATCATGAAATTTAAGGAAAATATGATGTGTGTGCCCATTCTAAAATAATCAGAAAACTATTTGAGACTGGTATGAGAAAATCACAACCCTTGGAGTTAATTCATTCTGATATCTGTGATTTAAATAATACCTTAACTCGTGAAGGAAAAAGATATTTTATCACATTTATCGATGACTTCACTAGATTTTTCTATGTATACTTGATAAAATCTAAAGATGAAGCCTTTGAAAAGTTTAAGTTTTATAAAGCCGAAGTGAAAAATCAATTGAATGTAAAAATTAAAGCCCTCAGAAGTGATAGAGGGGGTGAGTACTCTTCTAATGAATTCAACGACTTTTATGAATCAAATGGTATAATCCATGAATTTACGGCACCTTACACACCTCAGCAAAATGGCCTAGTGGAACGCAAAAATAGGACATTAGTTGAGATGATCAACTATATGATATTAAATTCTTGATTACCTCTGAATTTATGGGGGAAAGCATTGTTAACAACAAACCGTATTATAAATGTTATCTCACACAAAAAATTGAATATCTCCCCATATGAATTATGAAAAAAGAAGAAACTATATCTTCATTACTTCAAAGTATGGGGAAGTATAGCAGAAGTCAGGATTATTGATTCTAAGAGAGTAAAGTTATGTCCTATAGGAATCAGGTGTGCTTTTGTGGGTTATGGGAATCATAGTCCCGTATATAGATTCTTGATTCTATAACAAACTTCTTTTGCTGACAAAAACATAATTATAGAGTCTACGGATGCTAGATTTTTTGAAAATACAAGATACAAAGACTATATGAATAATCATACAAAGACGCAAGTTGATGAAAATATAATAGAACCAATGAACGAAGAGCCTAATAACTTTCATGATAAATCTAACACTCATCCAGAAGAAAATGAATCAAGGAGATCGAAAAGGGTAAGAAAAGAAACATCTTTTAGCCCAGATTTCTATATGTTCCTTATAGAAGGGGATAGAAATGAAATAAGAAAGGAGATTACTCTATCACTAAGTATTGAAAGTGATCCATCAACACTTAGTGAAGCTCTCTTATCTCTGGATGTACTGTTTTGGAGGGAAGTCATCGACGATTAAATGGATTCCATAGTCTCCAATAACACATGGTGTTTGGTCGATCTTCCACCAGGCTCAAAGTTTATAGGATGTAAGTGAATTTTTAAAAGAAAGTTCAATCCTGATGGAACCATAAATTAGTTTAAAGCTCCTGTATTGGCCAAAACCTACTCCTGCCATATCTATCTTTTGCGATAGTCAAGCTACTCTTTATCGTGCAATGAGTAAGACTTATAATGATAAGTCTAGAAATGTAGGTTTAAGGCATAACTTTGTTAAAGGATTGCTCAGAGATGGAGTAATCACAGTGGAATATGTTAAATCCATCCTGAACTTATCAGATCCCTTGACAAAAGGTTTATCAAGATATCAAATAAGAAGAACCACTAAAGGAATGGGACTAAGATCCATAAAGATGTAACTTTCACTCTTGATGGCAACCCTACCTATGTTTTAAAATATAAGCTTGGTTCAAAGGGACAAACAAGTCAAGTATGTGACTGAAATATAGACTAAAAAAAGAAAATCAGAGTCTCATTCCTAAAAGTCTAGTGTTTGGTTTCTGCATTTCATAAGAGGCTGAGTACTAACTCTTAATAGATCTATAAGTAGACTTTGCTAAGATGAAGCAGAATCATCTTTGATATATCTACCTATATGAGTAGAGAAGTGAGGCAGCTTTTAAAGAGATTGGGATCGTCTCTAGAATACTCATAAAATAGGGATACGCACAAGACAAGAAATGTGCGAACTTTTAGATCTCCAATTATATATGAATAGATGTGTGTTATGTGTCCGGTGAGTCAAATAAGGTCCTTAGTTCAAGACTAATGGGTCACTAAGTAGCTGACATAACTTCGATACGTATACACTAAAGTAAAGGTTCAAATCTAAAAGATACCTTTACTTATGCACTTATTTATACTGATATGTCATTCGTTTTATAATCTAATTTTATTTTTGAAATTGTGGGGGATTATTGTGTTTTTTTTAGAATAAAAAAAATAAATTTCAAAAATAAAAGTTATTTTTAGAAAGTAAATAAATATATTAATTATTTAAACTTTTCATAAATAGTATGTATAGCCAGTCGGTAAGAGATGGGGTTTGTTTATGCAACCAGGGTTTAAATCTCCTCGAAGACGTTAAGAAGCACCGTCCGCGCACGCGCACGCGTGGCACGGGCTGTAGGGCTGCTTGGGCGCTTTATTAGGCGCACTTAGCACTTCGCATCGTCGCAAGGAGCAAAAATAGCCTTAGTCTTTTTGGCACATGGTTCAAATTTTTTGGGCCATAGTACTGCTGGAATTGAACTAAGGTTTATCCTGATGGTTTATTACCTTTTATTAATTAAGAGTAATTGTGGCATGATTGTACATGTGGTACTTATGCTATGTGTCACTTATGTGGATACAGTTTTTCTTGTTAGATAACTGCTTCTGTCTGAATGGGTACAGAAATAACTGTCATAAGACAAATAGTCATGTCCTTTCATGGAAGGCAATTATTTGTTGTGAATGGGTGTGAATTTCTTAAAGAGGCTCTATAGCACCTCTTCAGGAAGAAATTCATAACCCTTCAATTGATATAAATCCTGGATTCTATAATCTAGATGTATAAAACTCTTATCCCTAAGATTATATCATCTTCTGTGCAATTACTCTCGATCTAATCTCTTGCTGAATTTTTTCTGAACATTTTACGACATATTGGTATGAAAACTAGAGATCTGTTCAACACTTAAATGTGTAAATTTTTATGTTGAAAATCGAATTGAGAGTTCATTGTATCCTGAAGACAATTTATAGATTTCCTTCATTTGCACTTGCTGAAAATTTCAGAAAAAGGACAACAAATCTGTCTTGAGAAATTGACTACTCAAATCAAGCCTTGAACCTGATAAATCTGATAATTTCGTTATTATTTTCTTCTATTCTCCATTGTGTACAAGTATTACATATTCTAACATTTCTTAATATCCTAATCTTCATCGGTCCACATCACCGCTCACTAAAATAAAATAAAAAAATTAAAAAAAAAAGCTTGGGATGCCAAACCATTAGGCTAATAGGAAATCCCTGTGGACCCGATTAGGGACGATCCCGACTCATTTTTTATTGGTCCACATCAGTATTGATGACATCAGCAAACATCAGCCTTAAAAAGCTAAAATGAAACTATGAAAAGATATACGGATTTCCAACAGAAGCATTCATGTATTTCCGCTTTGTTACACCGATTTTCTCTCGTCGGATTTACTTCATAATTAACACGTCAACCAATGTCTGACGTGTGGAGCTTTTGTGAGCCCCACCATAATGTAATGTTAGATCCACACGGTCCATTCATTTTACCCTACTATTTTAGCATATTAAGCCCATAACGAGGCAGATTCAAAGTTCAGGGGAACCACAACACAGAAAGAAGTGGGAATTGAACGACAACCATTGAAACTTTTCTGAAGCCATCTTGACCTTTATTTGTCATCTAACCTTTTCATAAAAGTCAAACTGACGTTCATGAATACTAAGGGAAAACATAAATATAAGCGTGATCCGAGGGACCACCTTTACGTTTATTTTCCATCTATCTTTGCTCTAAGGAAGTTTTCAACAGTAGATCAGTTCCCACTGTTTCCTGTGATGTGGTCCACTTGAGATTTTACATCTGCCTCATCTTTTGGATCATGCACTAAAATGATCTATAAAAATGAACGGGCAGTGTGGATCTAACACATATCATGGTGAGGCCATGAAGTTACACACGTCAAAACATTCTGCTCTTCTTAACTGCGGCAATGCAACTCAATTTCTGAGCATAGGCGGGGTTTGGCTGATTACCCGACCACGAGCCAGCTAACTTGTGTCGAAGCTACGTGGGCTCCACTATTTTGTATGTATTTTATCCAGGCCGTCATTCTATTTTTGCACCTCATTTTAGGCCACTAGCCAATAAATGAGGCGGATCTAAATGTCAGGTGGATCACACCAGCCGGCAACTGTGGTTATTAAACTCCAACCGTTAAAAACTTGCTAGGGCCCACTGTAATATTTATTTCCTATCTAACCTATTTATTAGGTCACGTAATCTGTGAAACATAAATATCAGCTTGATCTACCAAGATGATTTCAATGTTAAGAATTCAATTCCCATTATCTCCTATGGTGTGGTCTACTTAGAACTTTGATCGACGTCATTTTTTTTGTCTCGTGCACTAAAATGAGCTGGAAAAATAAATTGACAGCGTGGATAAAACAGGTAAATTATGATAGGACTACGTAGCTTTGACACCTGCTAGTTTCGATGGTGTTGGAGTCATCAGCCAAATCGCTATTTCGGTTTGGACGGTGGTGCAAGACTCTGACCCACCGTAGTGTAAGGACTTTATGGGACCCAGGCACACGGTGAAAGGGGAAACGGGAAACGGATTGGCTACTCCCCTGCCACTGGCCCGGTGGCTGGTGGTCAGTGCTCTATGGGCCCCGTCATGATGTCATCCATTCCATTCATCCATTTTTAGGGATTAATTTAGGCTTGATACGAAAAATGGATATAAATCTCAGGTGGACCACAACACAGGAAAACATCCATTTGTAGGGATTAATTTAGGCTTGATACGAAAAATGGATATAAATCTTTGGTGGACCACAACACAGGAAAACATCCATTTGTAGGGATTAATTTAGGCTTGATATTAATTTGGGGAAAACAATAGTGATTGGATATCCACAGTTAAAATCCTCATAAGGCCCACTGTACTATTTATCTGACATCCAATCTGTTGATGAGGACATATAGGCACGGATGAGGGGAAAAAATAAATACCAGCTTGATCCAAAACTTTTATGGCCCAAAAGGTTTTTAATGGTTAAAGCTCATTCAACACTGTTTCGTGTATGTGGTCCACTTGATATTGGGATATTTCTCATTTTTGGTCTCATACCATAAAATGATCTGGAAAGATAGATGGACTGCATGGATGAAACACACACCACCAGCCATTGGCTGGTGGCCGGGGGAGTAGCCAATCCGTTTTGGGTGAAAGGACCCAACAGCCAACTAGCTGGTGTCAAAGCTCCGTGGGCCATCATGATGTTCATGTTTTATCCACACCGTTCAGCCATTTTTTTTCCTCATTTTTGTTCTAGCAATCAAAATCTCATATGGACCACACCACAGGAAAACAACCTTCATTGAACGTCCACCGTTAAAAACTTCCTATAGCCAACTGTAATGTTTATTTTCCATCCAACCTATTGATAAGCTCACACGGACGTGGATGAAGGGAAAATACAAATATCGGCTTGATCTAAAACTTACTTGGCTCCCAAAAAGTTTCCATATGAAGACATTCAATCCCCACCATTTTCTTATAGTGAGATCCACATGAGACTTGGATCTAATTTATTTTTGGGATCATACCCTAAAATGATTTGAAAAAATGGATAGACGGCGTGGATAAAACACAAACATCATGGTAACGCCTACAAAGCCTTGAAACCAGCTAACTCACTGTTGTTGGGGTCGCTAGCCGAACCATGTAGACAACACTACATAAAGCAATGGGGATTCATCGCCTACCATTGAAAACTTCTTAGGGCCGCAGAAGTTTTGGTTCAAATTGATATTTGTGTTTTTCATTCATAAGGACAAGTTGGATGGCACATAAACATCTCTCTGTGAGGTGGTTCACTTGAGATTTGGATTTGCCTATTTTTTGGGATCATGCACTAAAATGATCTTCCAAAATGGATGGACGGTGTAGATATAACACATATCATGATGGTCCCACAGAATTATGCCACATCAGCATGTCCGTTGCTGTGTTCATTGCCAATCCGAGTGCAGGGAGAGAAAAGCAAGCACCCAATATGAAAATACACATATGACCAAAGTCTCTAAATATGCATGTATTTTTATTTAGATTACAAAATAAGTGTCCAGCAATCAGATGGTAGGATTGGTCGACCAATCTGATATTTATGCTGTAACTTAGCAACAGTGTATTCTAAACCATGATCAGTTTAATTTGAGTTAATATCTGCCGTCTGTACCATTTCTAGGTGCCTGCGTATCAAGCGTCACTGGCAGCCGGACTATCCAGGGTCGAGCCCGAGCCTGGGATGAACTTCAATAAGTAGTTGCTAAACCTAGCCCACTGGACCAGAGTATGGGCCCATGTATTTGGCTGTGATCAGCAAGCAAACGGCGGCCATTCCTGTGGCCCAAAAACTCAGCCCAAAATGGGTGGTCAGCAAATCACAATTCTTTTCCTTAAAGGGGGTGTTTGGTTGCACCATATTTCATGAAACTTTGCACCACATCAGATTGGTGCAACCAAACGCACCCTAAGCTCTTTTTTTTTTTTTTTTTTTCACACCCCCCACACACTCATGCCATAGTGGCCTTTCACCACCTACGGATACTCGAACCCTTGACCAGGTATTGAAACTCCCGAGAGTCTTCCACCCGAGCAAGAGCAAGGATCCACCCTAAGCTAAAATGATACTCGAACCCTTGACCAGGTATTGCTTGTTAGAGCCTTTGCCTTGTTGCAACCAACTCGAGTAGAAATGCGGGCTGGGATTAGGCTCCATAGAAAAGGCCCACTTGCCGTAACTAGCACGTTTATTTAACATGGGTATTTACGGAACTGGGCTTATCGGTGGGCTTTTTCTAATAAGCCCAAAAAGGCCAGGCCCAACGAACCTTGATTAGTGCTTTTTTTACTTGAGCGTCGAACCCGACTGGTTGGACCACAATCTAACAGTTCACCCAACAGATAACTTCCAACCTATTAAGTGAATTTGACATCCAACCCTTTCAATAGGTGGACCCCACCATGAGGATTACCTAATACAAAAAAATTAATCCTATCTACTCATAATGTGGCCACATAATAGAAAACAATCTCTAGCCATAAGTAGATATAAAAATACAAGCAGGTTCCAGTTAATGAGAGGACATAATTTGAAAAAAATAATAACAATAATAATTGCAGAAAGTGATCCTTGTGATAAGGCCAACGTATTGAACGGATTGGATGTGATACACACATGAAAGGTTGAAAGTTATTGGCTGGTGGACCATAACTTATTGTCCACTGGTTGGACTTGAGATCTTCTCTTTTTTAATTATTGAGTGCAAACCGTCCAGTGGGTGGTTCTTAATGTGAATGGCCGAGATCATGAAAAAACTGACCAATGGAGTGGTCCTTTATCATCCATTCAGACGGTAGAGATCATGAATGTTTGGTCTTGACCATCCCTTAAAATAGTTGAAAATAGACCATGTTCAATGGTTGGGATCACTTGGTTAAGGCGACATTGACCATGCCTCTATCCATTCGTGGCCCAGTAGATGAATGGTCCAGATCACCATTCTAAGTTGTTTAACCTAAACATGTTAGAACTCATCTATGGATTCCTGGAGTGAAGAGATGAGAACCATCCACTGAAATAAACATCAGGCGGGTCTAACTCGTATGTTGAGTTGAAATATCGGTTGCCCTTTGATTCCAATGCTGTGGCCTACCTGACGATCCGAACGGCCTGATTTTTGTGCCCAGCTATCTTATGCCGGGCCCTTTCAGCTATCATGTTGGTGGAAAACACCCCTTTGGATGATAAGTTAGAGTAGTTCTAGTTGCACCTGATTAGTTCCCTTTAGCACATTATATGTTGTGGGCGAAACTGAAACAGTCCACTTAACGGGAAGCATAACCAACCACAAGAAAATCGTATCAAAGCTGAGCTGACCAAAGTACCAAGATGAGCTTCTATCCTGAGCTGATCGGGCAGAGTTGGAAAGAAATAGAGCGCATTTGGGAGCATGGATTTGAAACATACTGAATTAGGATCTCCATGGATTTGAAATCCTCTTTTTGTGTTTGGCACTCTGGATTTAGAGTAAACTTTAATACAAAAGTAGCTATGCCACGGTTTGAATTTAATTATTAAATCAATGTTAATATCTTTAATTAGTGAACATATGTAATGTTTGAGACAATGGTTGTAAAGCCTGCTGAAATATATACTTTGCCAGAAATTGATGAAATTTCAAGTCTCGGGTGGGCCACAAGTACAAGATCACGACCGAGTGACTAACCAACGATTTTTAACTGTTGATTTGCATGGACAATGTTTAGACGGCGTTGATCATCGTATTAAAGTAATGATAATAATGTAATTGATAATCTAATTATTTTGAGATATCAATTGTGGGCCACGTGTCCAATAAATTAATAGTCTAGTGACACACATATTACACATGCAACTCTGGAAAGATTATAGATGTAATCCAAGCTTTCACTGAGGATTTCAAACCCCCTCTTTGAGGGGATTTGAAACCCCCAATTACTTTATGCTGCAAAACAACGGGATTTGAAATCTCTCCAAATTCATGGTGTCAAATGATCCCATAGTAAGTTTCTCTCCCAACCAAGAGATAGGCCATGAGCCAACCCCAAGCTAAGCTGCTTGTGGGCAGAACTCGGTTGGAAAAATTATCTCCTGAGTTGATCAAATCGACCACGATCAGAGGCGGGACGGGAAACTTGGAGAGGGTCTCTCCTTGAACCAAGAAAGGAAAGATTTGGTACAATCCTCCCTGAAAACCATGCCGACCAAAGCAGACTTGGTGATATTTTTGGAGGAAGATTCACATCCAAATAAGGACCCTCCAATGAATCCCACAAGGATAGGCAAGTCTTGAATCCGCCAAAGAACGCTGTTAGTACGCTTACCGCTATTGAAGGGAGGTAAGTGAACAATTCCAAGCTCAAGCCTTTAATCCAAGTCTACCAACCTGACTTAGCATCAGAGGGTCTACAATCGTCATCATCTCCCCCATTGTCTACATTTTTCTATTTTTATGCAGGTCCGTTGAGGAGCTCACTTCCGCGATTGATCACATTTGTTCAACTAGATTCCAACGTAATAGTACCAACCATGTCCATTTCTTTTATTTGGAGAAATGAGCTCACTTGCATTTGGAGCCAGTTTGGCTAATCTTTCTCCATTTGGTACAATGTAAGTGATTTTGCTACTCATTGGGGCCCACATGCAAAGTGATCGAATAATTGTTGGAACTAACCATGTCATATCTATTTTATATGAGCTACTCTAAGAAACTTACGCATGAGAAATAATTGTCACCATCACTATCTACAACTGAGTTTAGAACAATGAAAACAAGATTTTCAATGTCTCACATTCAACTCTAAAATAATGGGCTAAGATAGGCAATATTATCACCAGACAGTCATAATCCAACACCAGGAGGTTTACAAGAGGGAGAATTATGGAAGCTGTGTAAGCTTCCAAATAGCTGAAGTTTTCACTCACCCGTAGGAGGCTAAGGGCAGGAGCTAGTATGTTTTATTACAACTATTTGTGGATTTTTTATTCTTTCTTATAGTGAGTCAAATGGCCAAGTTCCCACTCTTAATTTACACAATCGATGGTCCCCAAAGCATTACTGTCACCCCACCTATGTTTTTATGTTTTCGTGAAATATTTTTTTTTTTCTGGATCGTTCTCAGTTTATGATTGTCCCCCAAAAGCAGTAGGGTTTAGGCCCCATATTTATAAAATAAAATAAAAATTGTAAGTGGTGAAAGCTAAATTAAAATATTCAAATTACAAATCTTATTCAAATCATGCTTCATATAAGGTTTTGGGTAAGGACATCCTGACCATCTATGGTGAAATTTAAGCACATACTTTATTTTAGTTTTCCTTGGTGAAGAAAGAACATCTTCTTCCCCATTGATTAACAATTTGAAAACTTGCTTCAACTCAATAGTTTGTCAAGTCAGCTAACTTAGGTAAGTTTCTTCAAGTTTTTTACCTGAATTCTAGAGATAATATTTTTTTTTTTAGATATCCTAGTGATAATACTTAGTATTTGAAATATAAAAATATAAATAATGTCAAGTGTTCACAATCCCAAGTCTAGGGTTACGATGTAGTAATAACTCGGTGAGACCGAGGTCAAATCAACAGGGACTTAACTTGTACGTATTTTGAAATTGACTGGGAGTAGAACTAGAATAAGATCTAAACTGAATTATAGAATAATTGAAAGTAATTGTGAATAAGTTATCAATAATCAAAACAGAACTAGAGCGCCAAGGATCCACTTGTAGCTATCAAGATTCTACCTTACTTGATTCAAAAAACACAACTAGAATTGGAGTCCTATCCTATGCAGTGAAAGATAAACTATTCAAGCACGATCTAAACTTTTATTGAGATAGTTCACACATGAAGATCAATTGCATTGATTGGAAGGGATTCCATCATCCCACCATGCCCATAAGACAATGGTGAACAACAGGTTTTACCAATCTCCACAACTCCAAATAGATTAAGAAGATATCAAAAGCCTTTATAGAATCTACTATAATTGAAGTCACAATAAATCATAAAAAATTAGAAATATTTCTTGAATCCAACTAGAACTCAATGATTGTTTAACATAAATAAGAATCAAAGCAAGATAATCATCCCAACAAGCTACAAGCTTCACCTTTTAGCCCTAGCTAAGAGGTTTAGTTCACCATAGACATGATTGAAACTAAATCTCTCAAACAAAACATAAAAATCAAACTAGGAAAGGAAGAAAACTCTTTGGCGGCTGCTCCACCTTTTGGCTCTGCTCCTTGAAACCTAATTCGTGTCTAAAACTCCTCAAAGAACCCATATTTATAGCCTTTTCTTGGACCAACTTTAAAATCACCTCAAATTTACGCAGAAGAGTTGTGCTTCGGCCGAACCAAAGTCACCTTTGGTTAGACCGAGGTTGAGTTCAAGTTGTGATCGAATTTTGTTTCAGCAGTTGCCCGATTTTGGTCTGACCGAGTTAGGTTCGGTCGATCCGAACTTAAGTTTCGGTCGGACCGAATTAACTCTTCTCAGTGCTAGAGCTTTTTGTGCACTTTTGGTCGCACCAAACTGGCTTTTTTTTTTTGCGAACTTTATAATCTTCTCTAGTCTTTATTCATCCTTTGTACTTGGTTTTCTTTGATCTTGAGGTCTTGAAATTTTCAATCTTGGACTCCTAAGATTCATTCCTTACTTTAGTGATTCTTAAGTATTAAATCCATACTTTTAACATTCTTTTCAATTCAAGCTCTCAGATTCACTTCACAATACAAACATGTATAAAATATACCAGTTAAGCATTATCATGTTCATAAAATCAGGATATAAACAGGGAGAAATATGCAATATTTGACACTTGTTCAAACCCCAAGTATAGGGTTGTAATGTAGTAATAATCTCGGTAAGATCAAGGTCGAATCCACATGGACTGAACCTTGTACATAATTTGAAAGTAACTCGAACTAGAACTAGGAGAAGATGTAATCTAATCAGGAGAAATTAAGGGAATAATTATGAATTTAATTAACTAAAATTTATAAAATCAAAGGTTCGAAACTAGGGTGTTAAGGATCCACTTGTAGAGATCAGGGAGATCTATGCTTGATTCACGAACACAACTAGAATCAAAGTTCCATCTTCATCCAGTTGGAAGATGCATCATTAAAATTCAATACAAACTTCTTTTAATCTAGTTTTCAAGAGATGAGAGGTATGAGAATTAGAATTGATTCAATCACAAAATCATACCCATGAGACAAAGCAAATAACAGAATTTAACCAATCCATACCCAATCTGAGAGAGTTATGAAAGTTAGGAAAGATCCCATCATCCAATGTAACATCCCGTGTTTTCAGGACCCGAGTATATGACAAGTTTCTCAAAAATTCGAGTGTTAACCTTAAAAGATAGTCAAATTCGAGTATATTTTTTTTTTCAACTATCAAAGTAAGCAGATGAGCGTAGAATGGATAAGTAAGCATAAAGAATAAATTGTAACTACATTTAGAACATACAGAGGTTGCTTATAATGACTTATACAAACCAATGTCTTCACAATAACAAATACAAGATTACACACATGAGAAATTTAAAAGCATATGAAACACAAACGAAAGTCGCAAGATCGCGCAGCTTCCTTGATAGATACAACCACGTGTCCTTGACCACAATAACGACTACTCATCAGTCTGAACCTGCACATCACTTCAACCACTTATGCTACCTGTATGGTTATATTTTTGATCGATGAGTGGCCAACTCAGTGTGAATTTTTCTCAAGATTATGCACCGCCGCATTAGGTAAACGTAGTTATAAAACAACAACGCAATCAAAATAATACATGATACAGTCTTTTTAAATGCATGGATGCGTGAATGCACATCAACTTGGGGATGCACATCCAGTTGAACTTAGGTTCGTCACCCATGCAATCATCAACCTGGGAATGATCATCCAATCGGAATAGGGGTCGATAGTCGATGGTTTGAAAGCTAGCGGAACGATACCCCAACAACTCTAGGGCACGTGTTACAACATCCAGAATTAGCCACCCGTCATCATCAATATGCTATGGATGCATGATTAACCAATCCATTATTATTCCAGTTACAATCAGACAATTTAAATAAGCTCAAGGTCACTATGGGGGCTTGTCACCAGCGTAGGCTGATAGCTCGGGCATAGGTCTCATACCACCATCCCCGGCTCATGAGACTACCATCTTAGAATGTTTAATGAAACTCCGTCGACTAGTGGCCAATTATATTACAATACATGGGGTTTACCATCGCATAGTTGCATAGTATAAAACATTGAACCCATGTAGAAAAAATACCAGAACAAAACCACATAGGGCGATATCAAAACAAGCCATATAAGGTAAATACCAAGCCGCATAGGGCGAGTATCAAAACCATACGATAAAAGACCATCCTTGAAAACCATTGGACACAACAACCCTGGATGGTAGGCCCACATCAATGGTTAATTTAAACCACCATTCAATAACCACTAAACTAAAGGTCTATTACTATCACAACCAGTCGAGTTACATCTCAAGTATAAGTGTACACATATAGGTAGGGGTTTTCCACTGATGTACTAATTTAAGTTCCATAAGTGATCCGCAAATAATCCACAAGTATGAATAAATATGCAGGATAAACATTAAGCATGTAATATAACAATTTAATTCCAATAATTAACACATGTGACTATGAAATGGAGATATCAGTTACAACTTAAAATAAAAAACTATAACTTAAGCTAATGGGAAAATGGAAAGCTCAAGGGGAAGAATCATCACCTATAGAGTCGTGTTCGCATACTTTGTCCAAGTTCTCTTGCGGCCCAAAGTCATCTAAGGAATCTCTTAAAATCACAGTTTTATATTTGTCAAGTATTCTTACGGGTTTGTCCAACTAATATGAGGGTTTGAAGGGACACAATAACAAGGCCTTTTAGGCTTTCATTAGAGGGAACGGGCCCACCATATTTTTATCCAGCAAGGTGGCCTCATGGATGGGCCTAAGTGAGAGCTTGGGATACATAAAAATCATTTCAATAGTTGTACGTGTAATATGTGCTTCACCGTACACTATCCTGTGTTGGGGCATATGGCTCACTAATGATGGTTAGCATTGTCCCAACATAGCCTATGTAAATCAATATTGTCCCGGTATGGTTCATGTAAATCGGCACCGTCCAAATATGGTTCATGTGAATCGGCACTGTCTAACTTTGAACCTCGTGGATGCATCACATAGGCCATGGTGCAGCGGCGGGGCCCCTCGTTGGACAGAGTGGATATACAGTATTTACATCAAGGTGCGGTCCACACTATATTTTCATTATATTATACCTACACCATTCATTTATTCCCAGAGATCATCTTAGAGCATTCCCCAAAATTAAATCTTATCTAAAGATCATCTGGACCTTACAAAATTATCAGTGGAGGTAATGATTTTCACCGTTTAAAATCCATCGAGCCCACTATAATGTTTATTTTTCATCCAATCTGTTCATGGAGACCTGAAAGGAAAAAAACAATTTTCATAATGATCCAAAGCTTTTGTGACCCCAACGGATTTAATGGTGGTCGGTCAATCTTCCACTGATTCTACAGTAAGGTCCACTTGATGGATAGATCTGTCTTATTTTTCGTCTTAAGCCTACAAGGAGGATGGATGGTTCAGATGTAACATTTACATCAATGTGGTCCCACCTGTTCCTCATGGGAATCAGATGGACGGCTTAGGTTTACGACGTCAATACAGCAGTTATATAGCTGGTGCATACGTACCCAGTAAATTACTTCACAGGTGGGTCCCACGTAGGCCCACCACACTTATATATGTAACATTATATATATACTATTTATTATTATTATTATTATTATATTATATTATATTATATTTTTTCCCACAACGTCCAGCACTGGACGTCACTAAGGGAGGGTCTGTAACGTCCCTTGATGGACGGTTCAAACCCATGCGGCCCGAGGTGGCCCATCGTTTGCACAGCCCACCTGCGTTTGGGCCCACGGTCAAAGCAGCCCGATGGGCGAGGCCCACCTGCAATTTTGCAAGGCCCACGATCAGAGCAGCCCGTCAGCTGCCAAAATGGAACCCTGAGGGCCAGGGTATTTATTTATAGGCAAAAAGGGGGAGGAGGAGCTGACAGTTGTGTTTAATGCTCAGCGGATGGTGGTTGCGTCGCCGGCCTTCTCAACCCAAAAGAGGAACGTCTCAGTTCCATCTCGCATGGCCCTGCCTTGCCATTTTTTGCCATGAGAGGACCTTCCCAGCTGTGCTCAGGGAAGGCTTGGGTCCACCGGTCAGTAGGGGGTTTGTCTTGCAAGAGAAGTCATCAGGCGGCCCTTTCCCTCAGATCCTAGCCACACGTTAAGGAAATGGACGGTCCAGACCCATCCCGTTCGTTCCTATGCAAGGGTCTAACGCCCTATACCATTTTGTTTAGTGGCCCACCACGAGTGAAATGAACGGTTTAGATTGTCCCAAAAATTCCCCAGATGGCCCACTTTGGTCTCCAAATCTCCCTGTTTTAAATTTTGAAATGGCGAGAATGAGCTCTTCGTTTCGCAATTTGGATCGGTCAATGCTTATTTGACCGGCTTTTTTTATCCAGCGCACGTCGTATACTTCCTGGGTAAGGTGCACATGCGCCAGTCATGGCCCAATATGTGATGGTGGTGGTTCATCTATTCCGTCCAACTGCTTCATGAGCCCCTCCTGGTCATCTTGGCCCACTTTGGGCTGATGATGAGGCCCAGGTGGGCCCGTTGTACATCTTTTTTAATTGTTATTATCATTATCTTGTAAAATTACTTTAATAAACAAGAAATATGTACTCGGTTATATATGTACAATTTGTATTGTTTCAGATTGTCAATTATATGAATATTAGTGAGAAGAAACGATGGTTAATATATTTTATTTGTATATTTATATATGTTTTGAGTTTTAAATAAAATCTTAAATTTTTTGAATTACACTATTTATCATTAATTTTATTAATTTACATAATATAGATTTTCATGCTTGAATGTTCATATAAGTAATGTGGCAAGTGTATAATTATAATATGGATTGTAATTATATATCAACTTATTACGATTTTTTAAATATTCATGAAGTGTACCAATATTATTTGGTAGTGTATGTACTTATATTGTATCATAGTATTTATTATAAATGATTGTTCAAGTAGTTAGAGCATATAACATACATATACTAAGTCGTATATATTTGATAATTATTACACTTACAACTTCTGAATTGGGTGACCAATCTGATGATCGAATAATTCCAACATTGATCTAGCGCACCCATTTGTTTCACCATATTTTCATCGATACTTCTAAGTGTCTCCAAGCTATCATGGACGGACTCATTCTGTTACTTTTAAGATTATGTCATGTAGGCAAGTGTTGAATCATCCCACAGGAAGCGGTGGGATTGACAAATGGTGGGTCTTGTGGCTCCTAGATTTAAACCTACAATGAGTGGCTAGATCTATTTACCAATGAATTTAGAATCCTAAGGATGGGTTATTTGACAACGTGATGGTCCGTCTCGATGAATAACAGATGGATAACATGATTTATGGACGGGAACCGTTTTCAACGATTGGATTTTGACTGGGATGTATGTGAACATTCACCTGAGCTAGGTTTGTACTTACACTAAGTAAGGTTACTCGGTAGCACCCGAGTGCCGAAAGTACGGGGTGTTACATCCAACCATGCCCATGAGACGATGGTGAACAACAGGGTTCATATGATCATAACATCCATACATGCATAGAAAATACTCAAAGCTATCGCAAATCCATTGTAATTTAAGTCACAACAAACTATTAAAAACTATGAATATTCCATATAATTAAACTATAATCAAAGAGAAGTCATTAAACATGAATCAAAGCCGTTGAAACCACCCCATCACGCTACAAGCTTCACCTCTTAGCCCTAGCTAAGAGGTTTAGCTTATCATAGTCACGATGAAGATAAGCTCTTAATAATGATCACCAAAGGAAAAAGAAAGAAAAACAAAGAAGAAGAAAGAAGAACTTGAAGCCGTCCATGCTATCTCTCTCTCTCCTTCCACATTCTCTGCTTCACGTCCCAAGGAATGATAATTTGCACGTCCTCTCTCTCTCTTTTATATGCATAAGAGAGTCGGTCGGCTGAGAGCTTAGAGGTGGTGGAGAAGGCAACATTTATGTAGCTCTTTACGTAGCACCGTGCCTTTGCAGTGGTAAACACAAGGCATCTTGCATTTGGATTGGATTTTCGGGACAGTAAACGTCCCAAACTTGATTCTAGCACCAAGGCTAGGGTTGTGGCTCCCTTGTGAGTCTTCTGGACGGTTCAGATCGTCGAAACAATCGTGATCTAGGCCATGCAACTCCCTAGAGTTCCAGTTTTCCCAGACGTAAGCCATGTGCACATTACCGCGCTGATGTGTTCGGTGGGCCCCACAGTGGTATTTTTGGAAGAATCCACCCCGTCCATTAGATTCATGTCGAAAAACCAACTGGAAAAGAGTGGTTTTGGTCGAGTTTTGGTGCGGTCTACTGTATCAAATCAACTCGCTATTCATCCTATGTTTTTCGATAAAATATATGTGTACGTGTGTATGGGACCAAGAGAACACCATAGGTGCGGTTGAAATATCCTCCTAGTTTGAATGGATGGTCCGGATCATTTAACTGAGCTCATATTGATGGCCCACCAATTGTTCAGCGGACGACCGTGCGGCGAGAGTTTGAATTCGAGTTGGATTTAAAGAATGGTTAGGTCAGCAACCTTTGACCAGTTTCCAAATCCGATGCGGCACATGTGCACGCAGACTATGCACATGCACGTCCTCGGGGTGGAGCCCATTGTGATGTTAACGCAAAATCTGCTTCGTCCATCCGTTTTGCCACCTCATTTAAGGGATTGAGACCAAAATTGAAGCGTATCCAGATATCAGGTGGGCCTCATATCAGTATTTTATGGGCTAATCTGTCCGTTGGGTCACTTATATAAGGATCAAATAGATGAAATTTGACGTGTATAGTTAATTTATCGTCCTCAGGTTAAATATAAAGTTTCGCGCTGAACAGATGGTGAGAACCCTGTGATATTGCATTCTAGATGATTTTCAGGCCACTTGAACTTCAATCACTTAATTTTCTTCGATCTCTGGTATGTAAATTCTTCGATCTCAGTCCCCTAAGGTTCGTCCCTTACCTTGGTGATTTATGAGCGTTAAATTCATACTTTTAATACCCTTTTCAGTCCAAGCTCTTTAAATTTACCTTGCAATAAAAATACGATTAAAATAGAATGCTAAGCATTATCAAGTATGTAAAATCAGGTAATAATTGGGGTCTAATATGCAATATTTGACCCTCAACAGAATCTCCAACCAACATTTTGCTAGTCCCGAGCAAAGTATGTGAAAAATAATTTAAGAAGTATGAGACAATTTTTATAAACCCGAGTGAATTTTGAAAAATAATCCAGATACGAGAATTCTAAGATTCATAAATGTTCAACATTACTTTGTCCTGGACTCAAACACATAATAAACTTTATAGTCAAGTTCAAAGTATTAATCCATTGATTAGAACAATTCTAAACATTGAGTTCTGTATATAGTGCAACCCTGACTTATCACAATTAAGAATTCAATTCTCAATTTTCATGATAACATTGATAATCACAAGAGGATTCGAGATAACCATAACCTAAACTAAAACTTGCCTTACGGTTCAATTTTTTATTCTTTCAATTTTTTATTTTTTAATTGATGGATTTCATGCTATGTCAACCTTTTAAATGTAAAGCCGAGGGGAATCGAACCCTCACCTTTGGGGAGCATGGTGAAGACTATTCGCCCAACCCTTTCCGAAGACAACTGTTTTTTAGCTAGGTACTATTTTTTTTTTGAACATGATGGACAAGTTCCCCAGGTTGGCTCCTTCCATGTCTAATGACTACCAGGTTAACAATTCAATATCGAATTGAAGCCTTAATGTGCAAGCTAGGTGTGACATGTGAAATCATGACTAAATCAATGTTTAAAACTTCTAATCACGGATTAACAAGTCGAACTTAACTATGAAATATAACAGCTAGCTGAATCTAAGAGTCATAAATTTTCAACATTACGTATCTTATACTTCTAAGTCAAAGATGGCCGTCAAAATCACTTTGAATTCACAAGAATTTTCAAGACCAAGAAAATACTGATTCGGTAATCTAATCTCCCATCCCCAACTTAAAATCTACATTGTCCTCAATGTAAAAGGTATGAGCATACAATGCACGTGAGACAACGAAATTGAAGAAAAAGTAATGGAAAGATAGTACCTGATGAAGGAGTTAAGAGGTTTCTTCAAAGGAGTTCTCAGCGTGACGGTGGTTCAGCACAAGACTCAATCCAACAAAAGTAAACTATCCTAAAACAACTGGTAAGCAAACTATCCTAGTCATATGAAAGCAGGGGAAAAGCTACTCAGTAATACCGCAAGGTTCCTCTTCCGGCCAATATCTTGATAAATTTCTCAGTAGGTTTCTTAACAATATCATCCAAAAGTCCTTTTTGCAATGAGCTTGGATTCCCTGGAGCATGAATTTTCAGAGAAATTTATAAACCTCAGCATAAATTTTTCATTGAAGCGCTTGAGGTACCTAAAGTATATATAATTCACCTATGACAGAAGAAATGTCAAAGTTAGTATCCCATGGTGAATCAGAGACTACAAGTAAATAGAATTTAGAAAAAAATTTAGAAAGCGATGTAGTCTTAACATAACCTGAAGTTTCAAACTCCAGTTCAATTTTCAGCTCCTCCACCCTTAATGGTAAACGTTCAAGATCTATGAAGGGAAGAATTTCAGAGTACGGGTTTCCTCAATCCGTGATAACCATTGAGGTATTGTCTTGCAAGGCATTCACTATTTCTTTTATCATGAGATCGTTTGAACCTACAAAGTGTGTCAAGCAATCGTCTAAAGCGTTGGAAAATTCTACATTGAAATCTGTAATGAGATACTCAAGGACTTTATCGTCTTTAAAAGTATATGGAGGTACGCTCTCTTGCTCCAACCCTATACAGATAGATTGAGGGTCAGTAGACGAAGTATTGATGTGAGGACTTTGTTCATTAATACTACTCAGAAAAGGCATTGAATCATTAAAACTTGACAGCTCAAATGGTAGCCTTAACTGGGTGGTTTCAAATTTCAGAGACATATCGAACAACTCATCCTTCTCCCGAATCATATCATCATTCAATTCAGGAGAGTGGTCCAAACATGTTTCACAAGAGTTAGAAAGGTCAGTTGCAAGGAATTCATCTTCCACTTTTAAATCAGACATGTTAGATGAGTGGAGTCATTATGACCGATCACTTTGTGTATTTCTTGATCATTGACTTAGACCAAACTTGAGATTAATTCTAGGGAAATTTGGGCTGCACATTCATGATCGTCATCCCAATACACATCATCTTCCAATTCAGTGTAATACACTCTTGGGATGAGTTCATTTTCCTCACATTTTTTTTCTAAATTGGGTTGAGGTTCGAATAAACTAACCTCTCCCTCATCATTGAAACCTAGTGTATCATGTGAGTGAAGTGTGTCATCATCATTATATTTGAAAGACACCCACGTCTCTTGATTATTCTTTTGAACCGTCATTAAGATCGACTCTTCGAAAAATTGAACCATATGCTCATTAACATAATCCAACTCTTCATTCCAAATTATATAGTTCTTTAAAAGCGAGTTAAGATCACTTTCTTTATATTGTATTTCTGAATTGGGTTGTGGTTGGAATGAACGAGCTTCATCTATTTTATCGAGGCGTGAATTAAGTGCTTCTAACATTTTTTAAATTTTCACAAGACAGTTCATGTTACGCTAAAATGAATCCTCTTAGATCGTTTCTGATTACATCTCAAAGGTAGAATATCCAACAGAATAATCATCATAACATGTTGTTGGTTCATCTTCCCAATTTTGATGTTTTTACTTATTATAGTCATACTGATCATACGTGGAAGAATATGATGGCTAATAATAGTCCTCATTCCCATAATTATAATCGCGTAAGGACTTATTAACCGATGAAACATAATATTTCAATCAGTTCTCGATAATAGTTTCAGAAAAATCTTAAGATAAAGGTTGAATTACATCGTAATCATTACACATCCCTCCCCAATATCTCTTATCTATCTCAGCATAGTGACATACCCACTCTTCCATGGTGAAACCCTAACTCTGAATCAAATCCTATGAAAAATAAAAGAAAATATCCTATAGCAGTATGGAAAGTAAGAAGAGGAGAGTTATAAGGAAGTTACCAAATTAAAAGTTCATATGTTAAGATCCTACAAAAGTAAACAAAAGAAATTAGTTTCTAAAACTAGAAATCCTAAAGTTAGAAAGCTCTTACAGCCTAAAAATAGAAAGTAAGCTAGTTTCTAAAAAGGAAAAAACTTCTAAAAATAGAAAGTTTCTAAAATAGATTAAGAAAGTTCAAAACCTAAATTAGGAAGTAAGTTAGTTTCTAGAAACAAAAGAAATCCTAAAATTAGAAAGTCTTTAAAAATAGAAAAATCAAACCTAATCCTAAAAATAGAAAAATAGAAAAATTAGAAAGAGATTACCAATTTAGAAAGTCTGTGTCAGGGTCCTACAAAACAGGAAAGTTAGGTTAGTTTATATAAATCAAATAGAAAAATCCTATTTTAAAATTAAGAACTAGAAAAACTCTAATCTTGACCTAATTCTAAAACGAGTTAATCTCAGAAAAACATAACCATCAATCTCCGGCAATGGCGCCAAAAACTTATTTACACCCCAAGTATAGGGTTGTGATGTAGTAATAATCTCGGTAAGACTGAGGTCGTATCCATATGGACTGAACCTTGTACGTAATCTGAAAATAACTCAAACTAAAACTACGCGAAGATGTAATATAATCGGGAGAAATTAAGGGAATAATTATGAATTTAATTAACTAAAATTTATAAAATCAAAGGTGGGAAACTAGGGTGTCAAGGATCCACTTTAAAGATCAGGGAGATCTATGCTTGATTCATGAACATAACTGAAATCAGAGTCTCATCTTCATCCAGTTGGAAGATACATCATTAAAATTCAATTATGAACTTCCTTTGATCTAGTTTTCATGAGATGAGGGGTATGAGAATTAGAATTGATTCCATCACAAAACCATGCCCATGAGACAAAGCAAACAATAGAATTTAACTAATCTACATCAAATCTAAGAGAGTTATGAAAGTTAGGAAGGATCCAATCATCCAACTATGCCCATGAGACGATGGTGAACAACAGGGTTCGTATGATTATAACCTTCATATATGTATAGAAAATACTCAAAGCTATTACAAATCCAATGTAATTTAAGTCACAACAAATCATTAAAAACTATGAATATTCCATATAATCAAACTATAATCAAAGAGAAGTCATTAAACATGAATCAAAGCCATAGAAACTACCCCATCACGCTACAAGCTTAACCTCTTAGCCTTAGCTAAGATGTTTAGCTTATCATAGTCATGATGAAGCTAAGCTCTTAACAATGATCATCAAAGGAAAAAGAAAGAAAAACAAAGAAGAAGAAAGAAGAACTTGAAGTCATTCATGCTATCTCTCTCTCTCTCTCCTTCCACGTTTTCCACTTCATGTCCAAGGAATGATGATTTGCACATCCTCTCTCTCTTTTATATGCATAAGAGAGTCGGTCTACTGAGAGCTTCTATCACCCCCCGAACTCGAAAATCGGACTCACAAAATTTTCGATCGCCGAATCCGGCGCCGACAGCCTCCGTAGTACCTCATTCTCGGCTCCCGACACCCATATACCAGGTTCCGATCCTGGGATGCTAAAAGGAGGATTTCAAACATGATTTGATTCGTAATGAGCATAACCACAAGCATAACCCATGAACAATAACCACAAGAACACCATCACAAAATCCACTATGATCAAAATTTTGAGTATAAGGCGTATGAAAGGGAGAATACAATATACTGAAAGTAACAAAAACTCCAGAAGCTCAGCTGCACGCTCCAACGATGGCGAGACTAAGGCTGCGTCCTGGTGTCACCTGCATGCATCAATCATGCATAAGCTTATAGAAAGCTTAGAGGGTGGTGTAAGTGTGTGCGCAATATAAGCGTGCTTGAAATGTAGGGTCAGAGTAATACGGAATCATGCTGATGAATACATGAATGCAATCAGCCGTACCAAGGCTATGCGGTGCAAGATATGAATGCGATCGGGCACATCTAGGCCATGTGATGCAGAATGCAAGTCAAGCATGTCAATCCTCATCCACATATCAATGCAGCTCCTCACTAAAGCATCAAGTCCGTACAGTTCTCAGTCTAGATAATCACCGGGGTTTAGTACACTCCAAATGGCACTGTCGCTCCCCAAGCTGCACAGTCCAAGTGAGCGTAAGAAACCTCACTATCCGCCTGGCCAATAGTCTGTTAATACCTATCTGGCACGACGATAGCGGACCCATTCACGAGCTGGTTAAACTCAGCCTAGTATTGCCCCTACCCTCGGGCGAGTAAGGCTACACCCCTTTCCAACCGACCACGACACAGTGTGAGACGAGACCTCCTGGTAATCGGCCCTCATGCGCTCATACATCCACTTGATCTCGACGTTGGAGTCATCATCTGGTACCATCGGGTTTAGAAATTTTCACACAGGGATATCTATGGCGCCCATATGCTAGAACCAAACATTTTCGGTATCCAATCCAGCCACCCACGATGTGTCTGTGGAGGTTATGACCCTGATGTAGCTAGGGCATACAGTAATCATGATCACACAAATGCAAGTGCATGAATCACTCTACCAAACATGCAACAATATTGCGCGTACCATGCGCTCATGTAGGGTAACTTCGCCTATCAGGGAGCCCATAAACAATCTGCCTGAAGGTATATGCTATGATTAGTCACTCCACATATCAGTCATACATATAATGCGTATGATCATGAATCATGGATCTACAATATACATGTATATAAAGATGGGCTTTATGTATAACAAAGATGGGCCTAGACGGCCTACTTACTAGAAGTATAGGCCTACCAATGGGCCTTAGGGAGAGTGACAATGCAGACATTTAACCGACATCATCTTGACAATGTGGGCATCTAACCATCATTGCTCCCAAGGCTCGGTTCGCCTTAAATATCATTAAATAAATCATGGCGGAATCACACATTGCAATGCACCTTAGGTACATCCCATTGGGCCTCAAATATATCAAATGAGCCGTATCTCATGGGCCTTATATTCATCAAGTGGGCTACCTCAATGGGCCTCACCAATGGGCCTTAGGTACTTTGAAATGGGCCATCACCCATGGGCCTTAAAATGCATTAAAATGAGCCCAATCACATAAGATTTATGTGTATCAAATGGGCCTAATTACATAGGCCTTATATATATCAAAGTGGGCCTCAACAATGGCCCACAAATACATCAAATGGGCCTCATAACATGGTCCTATAAACATGTCGAGGTGGGCCTAAATACATGGACCCATATGCATCCAAGTGGGCCTCAATAATGGGCCTAAAAATACATCAAGATGGGCCTAAATACATGGGCCCATACTTACCAAAATGAGCCTCATGTGAGACCTGCCATAACGTTTATTTTCCTCTCAATCTAGGGCCCAATATAATGTTTATTTTCCGCCCAACTTATGGCCCAACATAATGTTTATTTTCCATCCAAATTGTTCATAGGGTCACATGGGCCTAGGGCCCACTATAATGTTTTATTTGCAATCCAATCTATTCATAAGGTCACGTGGACCAGAGTAAGGCCCACTGTAATATTTATTTACCACCCAATCTATTCATAAGGTCACGTGGACCTTGGGCCCACCATGATATTTATTTGCCACCCCACCTGTTCATATGGTCACGTGGACCAGGGGCCCACCAAAATGTGGTCCACAAATCTAGCCCACTCATTATGCACGTCCCACTTGGCTGAGGGTCCAGACCAAGTTTCAGCCACATACAAAATTCAGGTAGGCCCCACCAAGTGCTTTTATATGTTTTAGGCATGTCTTCACATGATTTTAGATGGTATGGCCCACCTGAGTTCCGTATACGGCTAATTTTTGGGGACACCCCATAGACAAAGGGGACCCATTGAATGCCAGGTGTTGATGTTCGAAACGCATCATGGTAAGGCCCACAGTTGAGCCGTGAGGGCATCCCTCCCGT
This sequence comes from Magnolia kwangsiensis, assembly GCA_037074715.1. Classification (NCBI taxonomy): domain Eukaryota; kingdom Viridiplantae; phylum Streptophyta; class Magnoliopsida; order Magnoliales; family Magnoliaceae; genus Magnolia; species Magnolia kwangsiensis. The sequence goes on along the minus strand of CM073578.1, from coordinate 109,560,533 downwards.
CCGCCCATCGTGCAGCCGCAGGCGTTGCCTGCTCTTCTGTCAGCAACAACAGTTGCTGCTACTTTAGTTTTTTTTTTTTTGAAATAATGATTTTTCCATGATTTTTTGTAGATGGGGCACGAATCAAGAAAATTTGGTCCGTTTATTGGATTCTATGGCCCCTGATCAACCAAAAGAGACCAATATGCGGCATGTTTTTGGCGTAAAGAAATGTCGGGGTGGATTTTGATGGTGAGGCCACTGTTTTCTACACTATGGCCCGCCTGATAATCAGATTGGTCCCAAATTTTGGCTCAACGCCTAAAGTGATCTGAGGAATGAAATAGATGGTGTGGATTAAACTCATATGCCAAGGTGGGGCCTGCATGAGAAGTCCACCCTAACTACTAATATAAATAATATTTTATTTTATTTTGTTAGCCGCCAGTGCACACCTTAGCCGGTACACACACTCCATGTCATGCGTCCAGCGTCCCTAGACGCTGGACAGCATGGACAATTACAATATCATGGTGGGTCCCACACGTACATGGCCCACCATATACCTATATATGTATATATAATATAATGTTAATATAATATAATATATATTACATATATTTCCCCTAAGATGTGGTGGGCCACACAGTTTGATGGATGGAGTAGATTTATCATGAATTGGTGGGGCCCACTTCATTTTAAGGGAAGGATAAAGAGAGAACAAGAGAGAGACGGTGATGGAGAGCAGGGACCCCGCCACTATGGGCCCTACATTGATACAACACATACATCAAGTGGGTCCACCACAACAAGTGGACCCTTAAAATTAAAAATGAACGATGGATCACCCACCTCTCTTCCTTCTTCTTGCTCCCCTAGCTTCCTTAGCTCCTTGCCTTCGGGTTTAACGGTGGATGATGAGATCTTGATGGTGAGGATGAGAGATGAGAGGGTGGGCCACACTTGTGATTTGGGAGAGAGTTGGGAAGGCTTGGACGAATGGAATTTTTTTTTGCTTGGGAGATTTTGAGAAATGAGAGAGAATAATAAAAAACATAGTTGGAGTGATGGGTGTAATTAATGAAGTATGGGTTGGTTTAAAAAATGGGTAAAAGAGGGATGGTTATGGTTGAAATTTTTATAAAGGGAGATGGTGAGGTGGAAAGAGAGTTGACTTAAGGGAAAAAGGAGGGATGGGACTTGTACTTGAGGTATGGTTGTACTTGACATTGATTAATGGGACATCTCGTAGACATTCCCTTGTAATTCGTAATGCGCGGTGTTTTCTTCGAATTGAACGTACGTCCACATCTTCTAGTACGGGTATCGGTTCGGTGCGCAAGTCGCGGCGTTAGAACCACGGCTACGGCGCGGTTGCTATGATACAAGTTTCGATTCGAGCCGGCTTCGGTATATAGGACTCAGCTTAGGATTGCGCGTAAACATCAGAAACGGATCGAGGATTGCCGAATTTCGATCGGAAGGACCGCGAAGGCCAACGGAACGGTACGGACTAGGACATGGGTCTTACAACTTAGAGGCGGTGGAGAAGACAACATTTACGCAGGTCTTTATGCAGCACTGTGCATGCGCAGATGTAAACGCAAGGTGTCTTGCGTTTAGATTGGATTTTCAGGACGGTAAAGTCCTGAACTTGATTCCGACACCTAGGCTAGGGTAGTAGCCCCCTTTTGAGTTTTTTGGACGGTTCAGATCGTCGAAACGATCGTGATCTGGGCCACGCAACTCCCAAGAAGTTTCGATTTTCCCAGACGTAAGTCATGCGCACGTTACCCCGCTGACATGTTCGATGGGCTCTACAGTGGTGTTTTCGAAAGAATCCACCCCGTCCATTAGATTCTTGTCAAAAAACCAGTAGGAAAAGAGTGGTTTTGGTCGAGTTTTGGTGCAGTCAACTGTATCAAATTAACTCGACATTCATCCTATGTTTTTTGATAATCTACGTGTATACGTGTGTATGGGACCAAGAGAACACCATGTGTATGGTTGAAATATCCTCCTGGTTTGAATGGACGATTTAGATCATTCAACTGAGCTCGTATTGATGGCCCCCCAATCATCCACTGGACGGCCGTGCAATGAGAGTTTGAATTCGAGCTGGATTTAAAGAATGGTCGCGTCAGCAACCTTTGACTAGATTTTCAGATCCGGTGCGGCACATGTGCACGCAGAATGTGCACATGCACATCCCAGGGTGGAGCCCACTGTGATGTTAACGCAAAATTCGCTTCGTCCATCTGTTTTGCTACCTCATTTAAGGGGTTGAGACCAAAATTGAAGCATATCCAGATATCAGGTGGGCCCCATATCAGTGTTTTATGGGCTGATCTATCCGTTGGGCCACTTTTATAAGGATACAATGATTGAAATTTGATGTGTACGGTTAATTTGTGGTCCTCAAGTTAGATATAAAGCTTCACACTAAACAGATGGTGGGAACCCTGTGATCTTACATTCTGGATAATTTTCACGCCACTTGAATTTCAATCACTTGATTTTCTCGGATCTCTGCTGTGTAAATTCTTTGATCTTAGTCCCTTGGGGTCCATCCCCAGCCTTGGTAATTTATGAGCGTTAAATCTATACTTTTAAAACCCTTTTCAGTCCAAGCTCTTTAAATTCACCTTGCAACAAAAACACGATTAAAATAGAACACTAAGCATTATCAAGTACGTAAAATAAGGTAATAATTGGGGTCTAATATGCAATATTCGACCCTCAACAACGCTCAACATCAAGTTTGGTGAGTTTATTCAAATTTCTTCAACTATTTTCTAAAGTTCAGTCAGTCAATTTTAAGTTTCTTTTTAATATTAACTAAGTTGTGTCCCAATTGGAGATTTTCTCTAGACATCGCGAAATCTACGTGAGTTAGTTTTGGTGAGTTTACCTTTTAGCTATACTTTTTATTGATTTCAGAGATGACTAATAATAGAAAATGAAGTCAGGATAGACTTATTATCTCTTCAAAGATGTGTGTAATTGACCAAAGAATGAGTGGGTTTGCTGAGTAACAAATTGTTAGAAGATTGTTTGTTGATCGAGTGCCTTTAATCCTAATGTAGAGAAGGCCTATGTCGGTTTAACCAGTGTCTCTTTCAGTTCGATCAAATTAGGGGTGAATTCTCAATTTACACATTGTCCATTTTTGCACTTTTTTGGTTGAACCAGTGGATGTGAGTCGGTTCTTGTCAGTTCGACCAGCGAAATGTGTAAGTTTGAGTAAGTGTGGATTTTATTTCTTAATATTATACAGGAGTGTATACATACCCTCCTAATTGCAATTAGGATTAGCAGAAAAATGAGGGTTTTAAAGCCTAACACGAATACTTAAGGGCTTTGAGGGGAAAGTTAGGGTTTCTACTATAAGTTGTTCCATCTCTTGTAACCTTCTTTTGGTTATAGTGGATTAATTGCCGCTTCGTGCCTTAATTTTTTTCTTGCAAGAGTTTTTCATGTAAAAACTCGCGTGTTCTCTATGTTTGCTTTTATTTTTCATTTTCTATTGCTTGTTTGATATGAATTTGAGATCACTTCCACTCCTAACAAGTGGTATTAGAGTGTAGGTTGGGGCATTAGTTTGAATATGGAAACGTTGCATCTAAGGGATTGAATGTGAAATTTGAGATAGAGAAGTTCATAGGTAAAAACAACTTTGAACAATGAAGGTTAAAGATGAAAGCACTCCTAGTTCAGCAAAGGTTACAACATGCACTCCTTGAGAAACGCGTCGTCTAGAACCTATGAAGAAAGATAATTGGAATGAACTTGATCAGAGGGTGATTAACACAATTCAATTATACTTGGCTGATGAAGTTCTTCATAATGTCATCGATGAGACGATTATGATAGGCTTATGGACAAAGTTGGGGAGCATTTATATGACAAAGTTACTCACCAATTGTCTATATTGGAAGAGACAATTTTACGGTCGGAAGATGACAGAAGGGTCGAATCTCTCTAAGCACGTTAACATCTTCAACAACTTGGTTTGTAAGTTAACATGTGTGGATGTGAAGATTAATAAAGAGGGCAAAGCGCTTATTTTATTGACATCTCTCCTAGAGTCTTATGAGTATTTGGTTGATACTCTCTGCTATGGTAGGAATGCCTTGGACATCAAGACTGTCATCTCAGCCCTTTAGTCAAAGCAATTGAGAAAGAAGAACAGAGGCGAAGGTACTTCCATGGATGCATTGTTTGCTCAGGGAAGACCGTCTGACTATAAGAAGGGGAAGTCGCGATATAGATTCAAATCGAAAGACAAAGGTAAGTTGAAGTGTTAGAATTATCAGTGGATGGGACATATAAAGGACTAACAATATCCTAAAACTCAAAATGATGAGATATCAGATGATTCATCGAATGAAGCCAATTCAATGAAATCTAGTAAAAGGATCGGATTGGTTTCCTTTATCATGAGTGGATTTTGGATACAGTGGCATCGTACTATATGTGTCATCATCAAAGTTGGTTCACCAAATATAACGAGTATGATGGTAGCCTGGTTCTTATGTGCAATGATCATGCATGTAAGATGATTGAAATTAGTTTGGTTCGCATCAGGATATTTGATGGGATGGAGCATACTGTGATCGATGTAAAGCATGTTCTAGATTTGAAGAAGAATTTGATTTCTTTAGGAGCTCTAGATGCACTTGGGTACAAGTTTGTTGGTTATGAAGGTATCTTGAAGCTTCTCATGATTATAAAAGTACAAAGGATAAAAAATATTTATAAGTTTATCGACAATACTATATATAGTGGAGCTGCAGTGTTTGTAGCAGAGTCCACATGACACATTTGTGCCTTGTGCGCCTAGGCCACATGAGCTAGTGAGGTATGAAGGTACTTCTCGATCATCGTTTAATTCCTAGTTTTAAAATTTTTAATTTAGATATATGTGAGCATTGCATATATGGGAAATAGTCAAGGTTGTGCTTTAAAATAAGGAAACATGCTAGTAAATGTCAACTGGACTATGTGCATCCTGATGTGTAGGGGGTTGTTACTTGTTGTTTATGAAAGAGAGTCATCATAATTTGTTACATTCATTGATAACTTCTCTAGGAAGGTTTAGGTTTACTTTCTAAAGCATAAATCTAATGTTTTCTCCACTTACAAGACATGAAAGGTAATGATTGAAAATCAAACAAGGTGAAAAGTGAAAATTCTAAAGACAGATAACGACGATGAATTTAATCAATACTGTAAGGTGAGGGGATAGTGAAGTACAACACAGTGAGGCATATACTAGAGTAGAATGGTGTAACTGAATGTATGAACCAGACATTTTTGAAAAGGTCTCGGAGTATGTTAAGTAATTTTAAGTTGGCCAAGGAGATATGAGCTGAAGCTATCTCTATGACTGGTTATTTGGTAAATTGATCTCCCTCTATAATTATTGATTGTAAAATTTTAGAAGAAATATGGAGTAGTCAGGTAGTTAATTACTCAGGGTTGTGAATATTTGGCTATGATGCTTACTCTCATGTACTATCAGTTGAGAGAGAAGATAGACCAAATGATTGAGAAGTGTACTTATAGAAAAGAAGAAATAATATAGCAAGAAGAAAATACACACAGATTTACGTGCTTCGGCCACCAGTGTAGCGATCCTACGTGCACGGGAGAAGAGGATGGGAGATATTCTTATTCATGGTGACAATAGAGATTCCAGCCACAATTTATAATGACAATAGAGCAACCTATTTTAGCAAAAAATAACTGTAGAGAATCAAATCAACCATAAATAGAAAACAATCCACCTAAAAATCTCTCTTCTCCACCAACACTCCCCCTCAAGTTGGTGCAAAAATATCGATAGAGCCCAACTTGGACAATATCTCTTGAAACTTGGCAGCAGGTAGTCCCTTAGTGAAAATATCTGCCAACTGTTAGTCGCCACGAACAAAAAGAGGGCAAATAATGTTGGCTTATATATTTTCTCGAACAAAGTGACAATCCACCTCAATATGTTTAGTCCGCTCGTGATAAACTGGATTTCAAGCAATGTGCATTGCAGCCTAATTATCATAGAACATTTTTGTTGGTTGGGATGAACCAAAACCCAAATCCTGCAATAAGGCCCAGAGTGAAATAACTTCGTTAGTGGTTGAAGCCATTGCTCGATATTTTGCTTCTGCACTTGATCGCGCAACAACATTCTGTTTCTTACTCTTCCATGTTACTAAGTTACCTCCAACAAACGTTCAATACCCTATTTTAGATCTTCGATCAACTGGACACCAGCCCAATCAGCATCAGTATAAGCAGTAATGGAACTGTGTCCATTTTTACGCATCCATATACCTCTTCCTGGAGAACCCTTCAAATACTGCAAAATTCTGTTAACAACGTTCATGTGATTGACTCTTGGTGCGTGCATAAATCTACTGACCAAACTAACTACATATGAGATATCTAGCCGAGTAATAGTTAAATAAATTAGTCTACCAACTAATCTTTGAAATTGACCAATATCAGAAAATAATTCACCATCATTACCAAGCTTACTGCCACTGTCAGTAGGAGTGTCTGAAGGTCTTACTCCCAATTTTTCAGTTTCTTGTAACAGGTCTAACACATATTTTCGTTAATTAAGAAATATGCCCTTTTTTGAGTAGGCAATTTCTAATCTAAGAAAATACTTTAAAACTCCCAAGTCTTTAATAGCAAATTGCTTGTGTAAAAGAGTCTTGAGCTTTGATATTTCATCTTGATTATCGCCTGTAATCACTATATCATCAATATACACCAGAACAATAATGGTACCTGAAATACCCCTTTTAACAAATAGAGAAGGATCTACAGCACTCCTTTGTAGGCCATTAATCATGAGGACAGAACTGAGCTTAGCATACCAAGCTCGTGGTGACTGTTTAAGCCCATATATAGCTTTTTTTAGTTTGCATACTAAACCAAGTTTACATTCTTGTGGATGATCAGGTGATATACTCATATAAATTTCTTCTTCTATGTCACCATACAAGAACGCATTTTTTACATCCATTTGGAATAATTTTCAATCTTAATTAACTGACAGGGATAAAAGAACTTGAAATGTGTTTATCTTCGCAACGAGTGCAAATGTCTCTTTATAATCTTCTCCATAAGTTTGAGTAAATCCCTTAGCAACCAGTCTCTCCTTATGTCGTTCCACGGTTTCATCGCTCTTATATTTTATTTTATATATCTAACGAGACCCAACTATTTTCTTTCCTAGAGGAAATTTAATAATGTCCCATGTTTTATTCTCATCAAGAGCATGCAATTTTTCTTTCATAGCATTTTTTCAAACTGGATTGGAATTAGCTTCTCGAAAAGTCTTTAGTTCTTGATCACTAGATACTGCACTCAAGAAAGCAGAATGAGACTGAGTAACATTATCATATGTCAAATAAGCCTGCATAGGATAAGAGACAGCATGATAAGTAAAAAATCTTTCATTCTTTCTGGAGGATGAGTCTCTCTACTTGATCTCCGTTGAGTTGGAGGTGCAGCTATTTGAGGTACTATTGTTTCAACGGTAGGAGTTGCTTCATTTTCTGGACATACTATTGTTTCAACGGTAGGAGTTGCTTCATTTTCTGGACATATAGCTTGGGCAATGACATCATCAGTTACTGTTGGAAGCAGTACCAAATCATACAAGTACTCCCCCTGGGACCGATTCCTATAGTCACTTTTTGCTTGGAAATAAGATTCAGATTCAACAAAGCGTACATCACGAGAAATAAAAATCTTTGTAGATGCCAAGTCGTAACATATATACCCTTTATTTATGGAAGAATACCCAAAAAATACACACGGATTTAATCGAGCATCTAACTTATCACGATGGATAGCTTGTTGGTGCACATAACAGATACAACCAAATACCTATAAATGAGATATATCAAGCTTTCGATTCTTCAAGACTTCCAATGGTGACTGAAAATTGATTACTCGACTACGAAGTCGATTAATCAAATATGTTGCAGTCAAAACTCCATGAGACCAATATTTTTTTGGAACATTCATTTAAAATATGAGAGCTCTTGTGGTCTCTAAAATGTATCGATTTTTTCTCTCTGCCACCCCATTTTGTTGTGGTGTTCCCACACAACTTATTTGGTGAATAATACCTTAGCTGCGAATATATTCAGAGAAAGGTCCTTTGGTATATTCTGTACCATTGTCAGACCTAAAAACTTTAACTTTGGCATCGAATTGAGTAATCACCATATTATGAAAATCTTTAAAAACAAATAACACCTCAATTTTTTATTTTAGCAAGTATAACCATGTAGCACGAGATCGATCATCAATAAGTAACTCAAAATATTTATATCCATCATATGAATCAATTGGAGCAGGACCCCATAAATCAGAATGAATCAGTTCAAAAGACTCAACAGATGTAGACAGAGAACTAACAAATGGTAAATAAGTTTATTTAGAAAATTGATAGACATCACACACACTAGATTCAATCGACATAGAAGGGAAAGGTTTCGCCAAGACATGATTGGAAGGATGTCCAAGTTGTTTATGTAAGATGTGACTTTTCACCAGGCCGCTGGTATAACATGCCTTATCAGCGAGATTTAGCAAGTACAATCCATGGGAATAAGTTTCTTCACCAATCGTCTTCTTCGACACTTGATCCTGAAAGATGACAGAAGTAGGAGAGAAAATAGCATCACAGTTCAAAGAATTAGTAATTTTCCCAACAGAAAGGAGCTGGACTGGAAAAGACAGAACAACAAGGGCATTAGAAGTGGGATTGTTTGAAAAGAAGTCTATTTTTTCACTCCCTAATACAGGAACTGTAATCCCATTAGCAATGGAAACATCATTCTTATCAGACTTAGGAATAAAATTATGCACAGATGAAGGACTATTGGCCATATCAGCAGTGGCTCCAGAATTAATAATCCAAGAATTAAATTTGGAAGATGAAGTGAGGTAAGCTTGCAAATTACCTAAAGCATGAGTAGAGGCAGAATGACCTTGTTCAGAAGACATGGACTTACTGATTTATTGAAGAAGATGACTTAAATGATTCATTGAGATCGATGCATCGGCTTTTACAATATGATCATTCTTATTTTTGTCAAGGTTCAATTTGAGGTGAGGATATAATTCCCAGCATCGATCCTTGGTGTGCCCATTTTTACCACAATGATCACAATGGTAAGGCTCTTTTCTGCCCTTATTTCGATAAGTATTTTTTCCTTTTTCACTACCAGAAGGTTTTCTTCTATCTTCTTTCTCAGCTAAAAGAACATTCAATTCAACTTTCTCAGATAAAGATTTTTGCTCAGAATTCATAGTCTTCTTTCGAGTTTCTTCATGCTGAATAATAGCACAAACACTGGAAAAAGAAGGAAGCGTAGCATCCATAAGAATATTACTCTTGATATTTTCATATTCAGGCTTCGGGCTATGAGCAATGAGAAAATTTTATCTTCTTTATCTCTTTTCAGAAGAATTTTCACATTAGTAGTATGTGGACGATACATGTTCAATTCGTTCCACATCCTTTTCAGATTTCCAAGATGTTCGCTGAATATTTTTTCACCTTGTTGTGCTACAGCAATCTCACGTTTAAGTTCAAAAATGCAAGTATCATTATTTTGACTGCTATATAAATCTACTATTGAATCCCACAACTCTTTTGCAGATTCAGAGAAGGTAAAAATTCCAGCAATATGGGGTTCCATCAAATTAAGAATCCAAGACCTGAAAAGTTGATCAGTAGAGATCCAATCTTCATATCCTGTATCAGTAGATGTAGGACAAACTTTTGTTCCATTGATGAAACCCAACTTTTTCTTGCCACCAAGAAATAAGGTGACAGCCCTTGACCAAGGTACATAGTTAATACCATTCAAGAGGACTGATGAAAGCTTCCAACCAGGATTTGCATCTAATTCACTCATTGATAAAGGAGAAATGAAACGAATAAAAAACAGAGAGATAAAGTATGCAAAAAAAATTCTGCAGAAAATGAAAAAAGGAGGCAGCACGTTTCCTTCTTTCTTAATGATGAATTAGATCACAACTGCACAAGATCTTCCTCTCTGATACCATATAGAAAAGAAAAAATAATATAGCAAGAAGAAAATACACACTGATTTACATGCTTCGCCCGCCAGTGTAGCGATCCTACGTGCACAGGAGAAGAGGATGAGAGATATTCTTATTCATGGTGACAATAGAGATTATAGCCACAATTTATAATGACAATGAAGTAACCTATTTTATCAAAAAATAACTGCAGAGAATCAAATCAACCATAAATAGAAAACAATCCACCCAAAAATCTCTTTTCTCCACCAACAGTACTTTTGTCGACTATGGTGATGGGGTGAAAGGTTACAAATTGTATGACCGAATTTCACAAAAAATCATACTTAGCCGAGACATTAATTTTAATGAAAGTTCCTTGTTTCAGAAGGGCTGGTAGAGGTAGAGGAAGAGGTGAAGCAACCATCTGTCAGAAAAAATCCACCAAGGGACCGTAGGTTACCGCTAAAATATGAAAATAACTCAAACGTTGAATTTGCTCTCATTACAAATGAGGGGGGTCCATCTACTTTTTACGAGGCACTAGAAGATGGAGATATAGATAAGTGTATGACAGTGATGCATGATGAAACTCTTTGTACAAAAATCAAACTTGGGAACTAGTAGAGCTATCCATTACACAAAAACTAATTGATTGTAAGTAGATTTATCGGAAGAAACTAAATGGGTACAAGGATAGATTGACAGCGAAGAGTTATGCTCAGAAGGAGGGTGTCAACTTCGGTAAAATATTCACTTCAATGGTAAAATATCTAATAGATTTGTACTGACGTTGGTTGCCTAATACAGTATGGAACAAAAATAGTTGGATGCGATAATTGCATTTCTACATGGGGAACAAGAAGAGCAGATCTACACGAAATAACTTGAATTGTTCGAGGGGCAAGAAAATGAGAATTTAGTTTGAAAGTTAAAGAGGCCGTTGTACATCCTAAAATAGTCGCCTACGCAGTAGTACAAGAAATTTGATTCTTTTATGTTGAGTCAGTTGTATATCATAAGTGAATTCGATAGTTATGTTTATTTTACGCTACTAAGTGATAGAAAATTCATTATTCTGGTATTATATGTTAATAATATGTTGATCGCTAGCCATAGTATGCCTGAAATCAATATATTAAAGACTCAATCATCCATGATATTTAAGATAAAAGATATAAGAATTACAAAGGAGATTTTTAGCATCGATATACACATAGACAGGGAAAGGAGTAGGCCATGATTGTCTCATGAGGCATATCTTGAGAAGGTCTTAGTCAAGTTTAGACTGCGAAAGGAAAAATCAGTTAGCACTCCCAACACTACTCACTTTCAGTTTTCTTCAGAGTTATGTCCTAAGTCAAATGAAGAAAATTAGTATATGTCTCATGTGCCATACTCAAGTGTGGTTGGTACTCTTATGTATGTCATGGTCTGTAATAGACCAGATATTTCACATGCGATTGGTGTTGTGAGTAGATATATATATCAAACCCCAGCAAATAACTTTAGCAAGTAGTGAAATGGTTACTTTGGTTCCTACAAGGTATCACAGGCAACGTCTTGATTTGAAAAAAATCTGAGGAGAAATTCATAGGCTATATGGATGTAGATTATGCATGGAATGTGGATAATAGAAGGTCAACTTTCGGTTATTCATTTGTATTAGCGAGTGGAGCTGTTAGTTGGATGTTGAAACTTCAATCTGTAGTTACACTATTCACAACTGAAGTTGAATACAAGATAATGACGGAAGAATTCAAGGAAATTGTTTAGTTGAAAGGGATGATAAATGAGTTGGGGCTTCAATAGGAAGTCGTGTAGACATGCTTATAAAGGTCGTTTCGGTAGAGAAGTTCAAGCTTTCTCGACTTCTCTAGGCTTGGCAAAGAGGAAATAAATATAAAGTGTGAACAAAACGATGATGACATTACTTTAAAGATGATTAGAGATGGTAGTAGCAGCTTATAATAATGGAGTTGGAGAATTAAAGCCATGGTGGAGATTGTTGATCGAGTGCCTTAAATTTTAGTGCAGAAAAGGCCTTTGTCAGTTCAACCGGTGTCCCTTTCGGTTTTACCAAATTATGGGGTGAATTCTCAAGTTGTACATTATCCACTTTTGCAAGTTTTTGATTCGACCAGTGGATGTGAGTTGACTCCTATCGGTTTGATTGAAGGTCTCATCAATCTAGTTTACAGAATGCGTGTGGGTTTTATTTCCTAATCTTGTATGCGAGTATATAAATGCCCTCTTAATTGTGATTAGGGTTAGCACAAAAAATGAGGGTTTTGGAGCCTAGCATGAATACTTAAGGGCTTTAAGGGAAAAGTTAGGATTTTTATTGTAAGTTATTCTATCTCTTACAACCTTCGTTTTACTATAGTGGATTGATCATCGCTTTGTGTCATGGTTTTTCCCTCGAGTATTTTTCATGTATAAACTTATGTATTTTCTGTGTTTGCTTGGGTTTTTTGTTCTCTATTGCTTGTTTGATTCATATATAAGGTCATTTCCACTCCAATTGTTAAGTCAAGCATGACCAGGTTGCTATTTTTGAGACTACTTCTATCCCACACAAGTGTGGCAGTTGAGACAAAAGAAAAGTCTTTTGGAATTGGCCCACCATAGAAGTATAAATCCAACTTCGATGATAGTGGACATTGTTTGCATAGGACTTTTGAAAGAATGTTTTGTGGAGAGAACGTTAGAGAGATGCATGGATTTTATTTATTTATTTTTTTTTTGTTTAATCTTTAGATAACCCTTGCTTGGGTTCTTCTAGGGAGTAAAGACTTTTGTTGTTTGTATAATGATTAAAAATTACTAGAAATGGCTAAAACTATTTAGAGAAAAAGCACTATTAATTTTGAAGTATTTTAATGCTAAAAATGCATTAAATTTTAAGAATTTGAAAAAGAAAAAAAAAAGTACATGGCAAGCACATGCACACACACTATCACCATGCCATGTCCATGACCAAGGCCCGACCTGGCACGACGCAACATGCCTAGGAGAGGCTTAGCTTGGCATGAGCTCAGGTGTATGAAAAATGGCACCTAGCACACACATCCCCTTGAACCTTAAAGCATGATCTCTAAAAGGGGCTGAAGCCCCTACGAGAAGGTTATCACATAGAGGGGGTTAAAATTCTCTTCCTTAATGTGGGACAAAACAAGACCTTACCAAAACACAATTGTTTGTTTTGAAGCCTTTACAAACATAACAATCTCTCTCGTGTTTTAAAAAAAATAAGAATATTAAAAACTATGCAATCGGCAAAAATGGAAATAAATCTAGGTATTTGATGATTTAAATCTTGTGACTCAACCCGACTCTTATAAAAATATTAGTGAACTGATTTGTGAATTAATATTATTTTATTATGAGACTTAGGCCTGTTTGTTAACATTGAAAAAAAATCTCACTTCATGTTAAGTGTTGTTTGTTAATGCCAAACCTATAAAGTGCTCCGTGATTATTTTTTTTTTGTTTTTTTTTCATGATAGAGGTCTGGCTTAATAGTGAATACAAAATACACTATATGGATTCTTCTAAAAAAAGTTTATTTAAAAAATGCTCCTATGCACATTACCACATAAATTATCTCTCCTGAATAGATTGCGTACTACATAACCTAACTTTTAATGTGTAAAACTTTTATGAGCCCCACCATGACTTATGTGTTATATCCACACTATCCATCAACTTTTCCATATCATTCTAGAGCATGAGCTTAAAAATGAGGGATATCCAAAGTTCAAGTGGACCATATCACAGAAAGCAGTGGGAATTGATTCACTACTGTTAAAACCTTCTCAAGGTCAACTTTGAGTTATTTGCCATCCAACCTCTTCCTAAGGTCATAGGGAAGGGAAAAGGCAAATATTAGCTTGATCAAAGCCTTCATTGGCCCTAAGAAGTTTTTGTAACGTCTCAAAAAAATTCGTACAAAGACCTGAGTACTACCTCAGGTAGAAATCACTAAGGATCGAATTATGTAGAAATTAGATGAAAATTAGTTGAGTACTAAAATAAATTATTCGGCAGATTAGCTTGAACTGCTTTCTATACGAACTGCAAGACTCGAAACTAATAGGATCGCTAATGCTACATTACCTAAAAACCTAGGATCCATCTCAAAACCCAGTTGCTCTCGGGAGCATCACGAAACTCCGTATCAGACCTGGACCGCACGTCGAAAGTTCAATTAATGTGAAACTATACGATTATGATTGCCTTACTGGGCTTGATAACTATCTCGAAAATCAAGTCCAAATAATATCCCAAAACACATAACTTGAGCCCAGAGCGAAGTATGTGAGAAACGCGAATATCTTTAGGAAATAAACTGAAACTTAAGTGAATTGAGTCATTCACTTGCAGGCCAATTTTAAAGTTTCAGACCATCAAATTCTAACTCAGCTACACCCTCGGATCAGGAAAAATTTTTAACACATGTCAATGTACTTGTGGCCCTAATCGAGTACCGGTGACCGTTAAACTGAAACAGGTCCTCCGCGGTCGATCCACTGACCCGATCGGACTAAAATCTTAACTTGACCTAGATCTCATGTCAGGAAACTTTTCCCAGACCGTATACAGGAAATGGGACTCTGGATGAGCTCTGTTAGACCGAAACAGCTACTCTTTCGCTATAACTTTAGTATACCATGACCCCGGGGCCATTTACATCAATTTTGGGCCTATATAAGGATCTAAACCCATCCCTCTCTCATTCCATACTAATTTCAAACCCTAGAAGAGAGAAGAGAGGAAAAGAGAAGGAAAGAGCGAGAAGAAGAGAGAGAAAGTGAGATATCGTTGCTGGGATTCGATCCCACCACTCCACATGCCGAATCATCCTATCCGTGTCGTTATACCGGTGATTTTGACTTTGTTCTTAGGTAAGAAATCCTAACTCTAATCTGTTTTAGGGATCCAAATAGAGTAAATGATGAAATAAATAACCTATTTCATGCTATAGGTAACCGTTATGCCGTAAACAAAGACATATTGTTCAAACTGAGCTCGATACAAGTCTACCGGTGAAAGGTACGGACTTTAAATGTTTAGGTTATAGTTTTCAAGGCTTTCAATGTCAATTAATGATTTATAACTGACTTGATTACTGTCACATGTGCTTAGATGCAATGATTCTGTATATTACATATATATGTGAACTATGTTGAATATAATATATTTCATGTGTTTGTTGAAATGTTTGAATGAATATGGAATTATGATTTGTGCTTGTTATGACTATTTGGCTGAGAATACATGATTGTTGTGAAATTGTGGTGAAGACCGCTTTAGTTGTAGTAGGAATAGGTCAGTATATCCTAGAGGGGGGTGAGTAGGACTTTTTAAAGATTTATACGTTATTTTTTTTTGTCCTATCCCACTAATCCTATCATAGAGTATAAATTAGGATTACTCAAGAATTAACTCTATTGGCTTCCAAGCCTAATAGAGGGTCCAATCACAAACTATTTAAAAGACAAACAATGTAGATGAGATTGTGATGGATATGACTATGTGTGTATAGAATGTGATCATATATAAAGACATGCAAGGCAATCACATAAATAAGAGGCAATATCAAACTCAAACACAGTCATTTTATAGTGGTTCGACGACTAGTCTACTCCACTCCCGGCTTCCACAGTCAACCTTTGAGTGACCAGATTTCACTAAAGAGGTTTTCCATGGTTCACCTCAAACCTAAGGTTTTAAATCAGGTTCACATTCAACCTTTACAGAGATTTCTACTCAGTTCACTTCAAACCCTGAAATTTTACTGGCGTACTCCTAACCAGATGTTTATGCCCACACGGGACAAGGGTCCACACAACGTACCCTGAGGTTTCTACTCGATTCGCCTCTAACCCTGGAGTTTTACTGGCGTACTCCTAACCAGATGTTTATGCCCACACAGGACAAGGGTCTACACAAACCACCCTGAGGTTTCTACTCGGTTCACCTCTAACCCTGGAGTTTTGCTGACGTACTCCTAACCAGATGTTTATGCTCTCCACAGAGCAAGGGGATGCACCCCGCACGTACACTCCCGTCGGATGCCTCCTTCGAGGACTTCAAATGGTGAGCAACACTTAAAACCCAATCCTAAAAAGGAATGATCGCAAGTGTCCTTTGGACTCTTAGTACTTACAGATAAGTTGATGAGTCCCTTTCAGCACAATGATGAAGACCTTCTACTTGTTGATGAAGAGTCTTCAGCTCCCTTGATCCGTAACATGAAGATGTATATATGCTAAGCTTAGGTTGGGTCAAGGTTATGATGGACTACTACTCTCTAAAGGTTTTCCTATAAGGAAGATAGAGAGGTTTCCATCATCTATGCATTCAAGGCATCCCAGCTTAATGATATGTCATTAAAGCAGTAGCTGAAGGATCCTTGAATGCGGAAGTTCATTTCCCAATCCACTCTATAAGATATCAATGATGAGGGTGGATTGGAGGATGAACTTCCCGAGAGAAAGGGCTTAGATAGATGATAGGAAGGTTAAAACACTCTAAAGCACTCTCTTCTTTCTCTACCAGCAATGAAGACAACTCTCTCTATTTATAGGAAAAAGGTTCCAACGGATATAAATGGTCATATTTATGATAGAGTTCGATATTATCGAGCAGTCGTCGATATGATCGAGCGTATACTCTCAATTGTATCGGCCGACCTCTCGATGATAAGAACTCAATTGTCATTTCGCTTTTGGAAACCTTCTGCCGACTAGTCGATGGGATCGAGACACGCATCGATGTTATCGGATTTTGAACTCCGATTTCATCGAGTGATGGTTCGATCTATCGACAGTTGAAAAATAAGAGAGAAGTCTTGAAGAATTTCGGGATCATAGATATGATCGGGGAACCAGTCGATATCATCGGAATTTATACATTGATCATATCGGCGACCATTCGATGGGATCGATAAATCGTATAGATTTTACATGTAAGCTTACTGGACGAATTATGTCCTGACTCGATCCAATCGACTTGGTCTCGATATGATCGATATATGAATATCGATTTATCGACAGGCACCCCGATCAACATTAAAAGCAACCTGAAATTCATGCTAGAGAGAACATGCGCCCCACAGTCGATATGATCGACTAACTCCCGATATGATCGATATTTGAGTTCAGATTGAATCGGACAATCATCGATATATCGAAACAATTGATAGTTTTCTTTAGAAAAATAGGAGCCCCGGAAAGCAGTCTATCGATACGATCGATCCACTTCAGATATGATCAATTTTCGAATATCGATGATATCGACTCGAAGGTCGATATATCAATAAATCGTCCAGAAGATTGTTTTAATTACTGGACGAATTTTGTCCTCACTCGATTGTATCAATTGATATGCCGAGTACATCGACAGAGCTGGTCAATCATATCGAAAGGAGAATCGATATAATCGACAGTGTAAGAAAAACTTAGAAAATTTTCTTTTGGATAAAAAATTTTCTTACACATAAACCCTAAGATGTTCTAGTTCTTTTTAAGGGTTTAATCACCTGGTGTTTTGGGACATGGGATGTGAGGCTATGATTTACCTTTTGGTGAGCTTCGACACATCTAGATGAGGCAGACGCTTGACTTGATCTTCTTGTTAGGTGCTGTCGTCCGACTGACTCAACATACAACGTAATTGACAAACCAGGGCACGTAATAGGTGCACTTTAAATCTCCCCCTTTGTCAATTACGTGAAAAAATCCCCAAAACACCCTAGGAACATATCTAGACAGATATATCCTAAATTGTGTGTACATGTATTAACACAATTTTACAAATTCTAAACACTCATGTACACAACAAACAAAATTCTTCCTCTTAATTCAAAAACTCCCCCTTTCTTATTGCGGCTGCTTCCCCTAACACCTGCAACAAAGATATACAATTTTTGCTCGGGGTGTTTTGAATTGTTCTTCCCCTTTTTTTCAGTCATTGGCAAAGGTATAAGACATGATATTGACTGAAGATTGAAGCATATGGGAGAACTCCAAGGGTGAATGCATATAAAGACAAGTATCATAGTTATAAAGACACATGCATTTTACAATAGATAGAGCATAAAAGATAGAATGTGATACCCTGCCAAAATCAATATATTCATAAACCATTTGGAAACAAGCATATCAAAAATGAAACTATGACACTTCAAGTCATATGAGTTTATGACATTAGCGACCCACACAAGGTATGGACAGTCGAGAAGCCACTTTGTCCTAGTCTGTAAGTCAGCAAATTATCACACACATAAATATGATCACAGGGAATTCAAAAAGAACCTTATGCCAAAGTATTCTAGAAGAATTGTCAATGTGTGATAAATGGAAGGATTCCCTAGTTGAGCTTTATGGAGAAGATAGATCGTTCAAAATCTGTCCTGTAGCATGTTGCAGAGACCCCAATCTTCGTCGGACGTCTGAAAGATAGGCTTCACAGTCATCAAGTGTCTTCATCATGTAGGATTGATCATCCAAAAGTCTTTGTAACTTATTTTGCACCTGAATTTTCTGAATTTTTTCAACACAAGATTTTTCATGAAGATACAGACTCTGGATGTCTTTATAGTTGAACCATAGACATGGGTGAGGCAGATCATGAGTTGGTGGCAGACCGAATTCTCGTGAAAGCTTATACAGAAGGCATGGGAAGGGAATTATAATGATGGACTCTTCTGTGGACTCTCAGATTAATTGATGTAGGAGAAGAGTTGGGAGACATAGAGGAATTCCAAGATGTATATCATACAAAATGTTGAGTATGTATGGAGAGAGATAATTGCTCGAGATTTCACAAGGATAGACATTTGTACTCAAAATACTGTGAAGGATCTTGTAGGTAGGATCAAGATGCTTAATATGGAGGATATTCTTTGAATTCTGGAGAATTGTAGTACCATTACACAGTGCTCGAGTAACCTCTCCCCATACACCAAGTCCATTTATATTTCGATCGGATACAGATATTCCAGTGATTCTTATGTTAACCATTCTACTTATCAACTTGGGTGTGATGTATTTGACTCAATTGACTGCCGCAACTGAGATGACTGGAGGATTTGTGTCAACATTGAAGATCACGCTCATAAGCTGATGTACCAGATTCTGTTTAAATGATCCCCCAAGATTTACAACATTTTCCCATCCGATTTGTTTCAGAAGATCGATGATCCTAAATGGTTCAATACTCTTTGTCTAAACCGTTCGTTCTGCCATAAATTTTAAGTTGAACAAAGAAGAAGAGGTGATTTCATCATGCTTACCTTTCTTCCTTTCAATTGATGCATATTGTGGATGAAGTGATCCTTTGCCTTTAGACATTTTAACTGAAAATTATACTAGAGACACAGTTTTAGAATGAGATTTCAGATCTTCTGATTTTAAGAGTTCTGGGAAGACCAATCATCCCAACATTTCAGCTACCTGGAGAGCCGTCGATGATATCGATTTAGCAGTCGATGTGATCGACATTTATAAGTGCTCACTCGACACTCCTATCGAAGGTGAGTCTTTTTGGGTTTTTCTTCAGTCTAACGATTGTTCATATACAAAATAGTATCTTATTGAAATTCCCAGCAAAGAATATCAGCAAAATTTTGTATAACTTCTGTACATTAAAGAGTATAAACATGTGGATGTTTATGTGCAAAAGATGAGGTGAAATCCCTCAAATTGTTTCTTTAAAAGCTCAGCAAAATTGCATCATTTCAGCTGATATCCAGATTTTGATGCATAACCTGGACCAATGTTTTCATTCTCAGCGTTTCTTAATATCACTCCTTCCTTTTCCTTCAATAATGTAGCAGTGGTTAGTTGTGCGAAGACCTTTTATAATTGATTTCCCTGATTGATCTTGAATCTCGCATTCTTCTTTGTTGAAACTTACCACATGCCCATTGTCGCAGATTTGAGAGATGCTTAATAGGTTATGTGTCAAGCCTTTTATGCAAAGAGCATTTTCATTCTTAAACAGATTAATTCCTTTTATAATTCCCTGACTAATTACTTCAGCAGTGGTTTCATCTCCGTAGGTGACTATCCCTTTGTGAAGATCCTTATAGTTTGAAAGGAGAGACTTGTCACCTGTGACGTGTCTTGAGCAACCACTGTCTAGGTATCATTTTGCCATATTGCCTGATAAATGATCTGATTGAGTAACAAGGCAATTTGTCTTTTCTTTAATCACCCACTTTGTGACAGGAGTTTTACTTGTGGTAGATTTTTTCTTCTTATTTGATTTGTCGACATGACTTAACTGCTCCTCCATCCTGTCAACTATCTCAAGTGGTGATGATTGTACACTTCTCTTATTTAGCTCATAAACTGACTCCTTATTTTTGTAATGAGCTGGGATAGGTTTGGTGTTACTACTGGATACAATAGATTTTCCAAACGGTTGTGCATCAGTTTTTGTTCTACCCTTTTCATAACCTAATCCCCTTTTGTCTTCTCCATATTTTCTCATTCCTAATAGTTTTTCTAATTTCTCACCACTCTGGAAAAATTTACAGTTTATTTTGGTAATTTTTCTAGATTCTTCTAGATCATTTTGAAGCGTATAATTTTTATCTTGAAGAAGCAGGTTTTCCTCATTTAGTTCTTTGACTTGTTCCTCTAATTTCTTTGACTTAGATTTCAATGAGTTGTTACTTCTTTTAAGTCTATCATTGTCTTAGTGGCATTGCTGCAAATCAGTGATTAGATGAGTATTAATGTTTGAAGCTTTATCCAAATCTATTTGCAGCATTTCCTTTTTATTTTCAACTATTCCAAGTCTTTTGACAATGTTAACGCTATGGATGTAGAGTTGATTGTAAGCGTTTTGTAATTCATTTTGCTCTTTATCTTCTTCTTCTTCAATTTTCTCATTGTCAGATGAAAATGATTCAGTGGCTACTTTCTCAGATTCAGTTGGAATGATCGAAGTAGTGGAGATCATAAGTATTTTCAAGGATTTTTTATCTCCATCACTATCTGAGTCACTATTTTCTGATTTTGACTCTTCTGTATCATCCCATGTGGCGGCCATCACCTTGCCCTTGATTTTTCTGTTTGGGCATTCGGTAGATAGGTGACCATATTCATGACAGGCATAGCATTGTGGTTCTTTGGTCTATTTACCAAATTTACCTGCAGAAGGTTCGTAGTTCACCTTTCTACCTCTAGAAGAATGGTCGCGATTCTTCTGAAAGAATCTTCTGAATCTTTATGCTAGCAAGGCCACTTTCTCATCTTCATCTTCTTTTTCACTCTCACTGTCCTCATGTTTTGATTTCTTAAAAGTTTTTAGGACAGTGTTTTTGAATTTTTGGGGTTGTGTGAAGTGTAGTTCAAAGGTTTGTAGGGAACCTACCAGTTCTTCTACTTTCATCTCATCAATATTCCTACACTCCTCAATTGTTGTTACCTTGGGATTGAAGCGTTTCGGTAAGGATCTTAAGATTTTTCTACATCTTTTTGGTGCCGGAACCTTCTCTCCCAATCCACCCATGGAGTTACAAATGATGTTTAATTTTGTGAAAAACTCCATAAATGTCTCATGCTCTTCCATCCTGAGATTTTCAAACTGTGAAGTTAAGAGTGTAGTTTAGATCTCTTCACAGTGCTTGTGTCTTTCATGGGTTGTTTCCAATAAGTCTCATTCTTCTTTAGAGGTCCCACACATACTTATTTAATTGAAAATGTCTTGGGACACGGCACAGTAGATGGCGTTCATTGCTTTTGCTTCAGCATTTCTGTAACACCCTGGAAATCGGAGGTCGTGTATAAACTCAACTCCCGAGTTCCAGACCGTCACTTATGCAACAAAAATGGTTATGATTCAATGTTGTCTGATTTAAAGCATTCACATGAGTAAAAGTATACCAAAACTGCAATTCATACTTCAGATCCAGTGATAAAAGCAAGCGGAAGACTAAACAATATATATATCACTATATGGAAAAATAAAGTAAATCTCATCTGTCTCCAAAGTATGAATACATCTCTGAGTCTCATATACATGTACATAAATAAAAGAATAATGTTCAAAAAAGGTCCCACTGAAGTCCCCTCGATCCAGGTCGCCTACGGGAAGCCGTCGTGATACTGCATATACGAGAACTCATCATGGTCCTCGTCGATCTCTGGCTCCACCTCCTGGATCTCGGCCTCACCTGCATCTACAACAGGGTCTGGTGGGTGTTGCAAACACCATCCCGTAACGTGGGAATGAGTGATCAAATCAGTGGAATCATAGAGCAAAGATTAGCATGTTCACAATTCAATCACGCGATAATAGTAAAGCAGTAAATCAGACAATCTTAATACTGTTGTTAATGCAAGATGATATGACGTGATGTATGCCCTCACCGACGATCACCCTCATGCGGCAACATCTTACGACCGTGGCATGCCACACTCCCTAGAGTGCTCCACATCTTCCAGGCACATGCAATGCTATGGTGATATGATTTTCAAGTTGTTATTAGTCCATTCAAACAGCAGGATTGGGAAACTAAGGTACTTCCCTTGTATCAATCCCAACACAGATCCTGTCTAGGGTCGTCACTCCTAGTAATCTCATACGATGTATATTTCGTAGGTTACTGCAAGGGCTGCCAGGGCTGTTGCTCGCACTCGTTGCACCGCTCCCCCATCACCTTATCAATACAGGCCTACCGTACTCTACTGCAACGAAAGGGTCGTCGCCTCCCGTGGACTCAGAGTACGCTCGCGGTCACTACAAAGGGCTCGTCGCCTGATCAGTGTAGGCCGACAGCTAGAATATAGTGTCTCATACCACCATAATCTGCTCATGAGTTTAGGTGCTCACTGGTCACTACGGGGAGGTTTGTGGCCCCAGCGTAGGCCGACAGCTCGACCACGGTGTCCCATACCACCATGCCTGGCTCATGAGTCTTCGTGGATCAAGGTACCATGGTTAACAGAGTTTACAATGGTAAGTTCAGTACCCTAGGTTCAAACAGTTATGACACATATAAGGTGAACATACATCGGCCAGTCGGGTTACTTGACGGGCTCGACTAGCGCGATCGCATCTCAAGTCGAACGACATGAAGTGCGTAAAACACTTCGCGTGGCCTAACCACTGCCGCCAACTCTAAACACGAATCACGTTCATCGACGCATCGTTCGTGGCTATGACCAGTCAGCCACGAATTCGCTCGGTTACCGACTGCCTGGACTAAGTCAAGTCCCACACATCTATGGAATCACATTAGCAACATATGCAAAGGTATTGGAATTGAAATATGATCATGTGAGCATGTTAACACATGTTATAATATTCAACTTAAGCAAATCTTCAACCACATACATTCCATGCATGTAATGCAATCATGCATAAGGTCAACATGTAGGAAATCATTTAGGTCAGCATATTAATCAAGAAATCAATCTCAAACTACTACATAACATCATTTAATTCAATACATACTAATACAAGCATTTATACAAACACATACACTACACACTTAAGTCTACATATAGTATGTCGACCTAAAGTGCGCAACTAGGCGAATCTCTTCCCTAAACCAATTATGCAAGCATTCCTAACTCCCTAATGCGACAATAAACCATGTCAATCACGTCAGAAAAATATGCATGTAGACCGTACTTCCTACAAATGACTAAAATGCCCTAAATCTCATATTCTTCGTTAATTTACGAAACAGGAAACGGAGAGTATGTTGTACAAGTCAAACGGCGATGCCGTCGATAATCTACTATTAAACGACATTGAAAGCGTTGTAAACCGTCAATCAAAGCGTCTAAAATCCTCACCTAGTCTCTTACGGTTGCGGGATTTTGAACGGAGCGTGTACGCTTCGTCTACGGCAGTAAGAGAACCTGATTTATGAAATACGTTAGCTAACATGCTATGAATCTAGGTAAGCCCTAAATCAGCAAGTTCTTGGGTTATTTTATACCTGAAAAAGTGGAGAAATCACCAGCCAGGTGATTGGGAAGAAGTGCTGAAGCAGCAGCAATCGGCGGCTCGGAAGCGGGAAAAATCCCTTCCAATCTCTCTCTCAAACTCTCTCTCCTTTTCTCCTAGGGTTTGCAATTTTCGGATGGGAGAGGGAAATGAGGGTTTCAACCCCTTTTATAAGCTTAAAAACGCTAGAAATAGGCTCCGGAACGAAGTTTACTTGGTGGCTATCCATTTCGGGGCTGTTTCAGTTCAAAAACTGCTTTCTGGTGGTCCCCTGGTCGATTGCGATCGGACTTAAGCTCATGTGTACCAGATGTAGCTCGTATTAAGTTTTCAGTCTGGCAGGGTTCGCAGATCACACGTGGCGGACCAGTTTCAGTTCAGCGGTCACCTCACATAGATCAGGGCTGAAAGTCTCATGATAATAAATAAAAAATTTTCCTGATCCAAGGGTGTAATCTGGATGAATTCTGACGGTCAGAACACTTAATACTGACACGTCAAGTCGTGTGCCAGATTTAAATTTGAAATTCCAAATCCGTCCCTATTCGCGGTCGCTTCAGTCCGGGTTCAACGAAATAGTCTGTGATTATCGGTTTGACTTAATTTTCGAGATGATTGTCAAGTCCAGCTGGGCGGTTCTAACGGTCTAAGATAGGAGGTATCGGACCTTCGACGCGCGGTCTAAATCCAATACAAAATTTCAATGTGGTCCAGAGAATAAACCCGCTTAGAGTTTGATCCGAGGTTATAGAGTATTGTAGAGTTGTTTGTTCTACTCGATTTGGGTCTTGCAGAACGTATTTAAAGTGATCAGGGACTATTTCTCAGCTACTCTAGCGTTGCGCTAGCTAACTTACGCTTAATTTCCATGGAAATTAATTCTACGCAATTTCGGGTCGAGTTGGTACTCGAGCCCAAGTACGGATTTTTCACGGGCGTTATAATTTCGCTGTTCTTTGTCAAACGCCGTCCACTTCTCATTCGGTTTGGATTTAGCGATTGTGGTTTCATTTTCAAGTACAATTTGCTCCGATGGTACCACATATCCTTTTTCAACTACATCACAAACTTCATGATCTAAAGATCTCAGGAAGTAGTTCATTCTAGCCTTCCAGTAAGCATAATTTGATCCATCAAATACTGGAAGTCTAGTGACAGATGAGCCCTCTCCTTTGGCCATATTTCTACTTCAGTCAAGATCACTCTCTAGGTGGTGAAGCCCTTAAAAAGAGACCCACTCTGATACCAATTGAATTTGCGGTGAAGACTGCTTTAGTTGAAGTAGGAATAGGTCAGTATATCCTAGAGGGGGGTGAATAGGACTTTTTAAAGATTTATACATTTTTTTTTTGTCTTATCCCACTAATCCTATCACAGAGTATAAATTAGGATTACTCAAGAATTAACTCTATTGGCTTCCAAGCCTAATAGAGGGTCCAATCACAAACTATTTAAAAGACAAATAATGTAGATGAGATTGTGATGGATATGACTGTGTGTGTATAGAATGTGATCATATATAAAGACATGCAAAGCAATCACATAAATGAGAGGCAATATCAAACTCAAACACAGTCATTTTATAGTGGTTCGATGACTAGTCTACTCCACTCCCGGCTTTCACACTCAACCCTTGAGTGACCGGATTTCACTAAGGAGGTTTTCCATGGTTCACCTCAAACCTAATGTTTTAAATCAGGTTCACCTTCAACCTTTACAGAGGTTTCTACTCGGTTCACCTCAAACCCTAGAGTTTTACTGGCGTACTCCTAACCAGATGTTTATGCCCACACAGGACAAGGGTCCATACAATGCACCCTGAGGTTTCTACTCGGTTCACCTCTAACCCGGGAGTTTTACTGGCGTACTCCTAACCAGATGTTTATGCCCACACAGGACAAGGGTCCACACAATGCACCCTAAGGTTTCTACTCGGTTCACCTCTAACCCTTAAGTTTTGCTGGCGTACTCTTAACCAGATGTTTATGCTCTCCACAGAGTAAGGGTCCACACAACACACCCCGCACGTACACTCCCGTCGGAGGCCTCCTTCGAGGACTTCAAATGGTGAGCAACACTTAAAACCCAATCCTAAAAAGGAATGATCACAAGTGTCCTCTGGACTCTTAGTACTTACAGATAAGTTGATGAGTCCCTTTCAGCACAATGATGAAGACCTTCTACTTATTGATGAAGAGTCTTCAGCTCCCTTGATCCGCAACATGAAAATGTATATATGCTAGGCTTAGGTTGGGTCAAGGTTATGATGGACTGCCACTCTCTAAAGGTTTTCTTATAAGGAAGATAGAGAGGTTTCCATCATCTATGCATTCAAGGCATCCCAACTTAATGATATGTCATTAAAGCAGTAGCTGAAGGATCCTTGAATGCGGAAGTTCATTTCCCAATCCACTCTATAAGATATCAATGATGAGGGTGGATTGGAGGATGAACTTCCCGAGAGAAGGGCTTAGGTAAATGATAGGAATGTTAAAACACTCTAAAGCACTCTCTTCTTTCTCTACCAGCAATGAAGATAACTCTCTCTATTTATAGGCAAAAGGTTCCAACGGATATAAACGGTCATATTTATGATAGAGTTCGATATCATCGAGTAGTCGTCGATATGATTAAGCGTATACTCTCGATTGTATCGGCCGACCTTTCGATGATAAGAACTCAATTGTCATTTTACTTTTGGAAACCTTCTGTCGACTGGTCGATGGGATCGAGACACGCATCGATGTTATCGAATTTCGAACTCCGATTCCATCGAGTGATGGTTCGATCTATCGACAGTTGAAAAATAAGAGAGAAGCCTTGAAGAATTTCAGGATCATAGATATGATCGGGGAACCAGTCGATGTCATCAGAATTTGTACATCGATCATATCGGCGACCATTCGATGAGATCGATAAATCGTATAGATTTTACATGTAAGCTTGCTGGAAGAATTATGTCCTAACTCGATCCAATCGACTTGGTCTCGATATGATCGATATATGAATATCGATTTATCGACAAGCACCCCGATCAACATTAAAAGCAATCTAAAATTCATGCTGGAGAGAACATGCGCCCCACAGTCGATATGATCGACTAACTTCCAATATCATCGATATTTGAGTTCAGATTGAATCGGACAGTCATCGATATATCGAAGCAATTGATAGTTTTCTTTAGAAAAATAGGGGCGCCGGAAAGCAGTCTGTCGATACGATCGATCCACTTCAGATATGATCGATTTTCGAGTATCGATGATATCGACTTGAAGGTCGATATATCAATAAATCGTCCAGAAGATTGTTTTGATTGCTGGACGCATTTTGTCCTCACTCGATTGTATCGATTGATATGCCGAGGATATCGACAGAGCTGGTCGATCATATCGAAAGGAGAATCGATATAATCGACAGTGTAAGAAAAACTTAGAAAATTTTCTTTCGGATAAAAAATTTTCTTACACATAAACCCTAAGATGTTCTAGTTCTTTTTAAGGATTTAATCACCTGATGTTTTGGGACATGAGATGTGAGGCTATGATTTACCTTTTGGTGAGCTTCGACACATCCGGATGAGGCAGACGCTTGACTTGATCTTCTTGTTAGGTGCTGTCGTCCGACTGACTCAACATACAACGTAATTGACAAATCAGGGCACGTAATAGGTGCACTTTCATGTTGTACTTGTGGCAACTCCTTGTGAAAGGATTCGCATAAATATATGTTAAAATTAATCTATTACATGTACGTTGATATGTGTAGTCTAAGTGTTTGATAAAATGCCTGAATGAGAAATTGCTTGTTGAAATGTGTATAATGAGGGTATTAAGATAGGATTCTCAATCACTTTTTCTATTGTTACAGTTTTCCTCATGTAATCTATCTCACTGCTACGTGTTTTATGGATGAATGTCTATGTATGTTAACATGTACTCTATATGTTCGTTAAAATGCTTATATGAGATTTATAATTGAATTGGTTGCTACATGCTATTTTGACTAGCACGTATGAATGCCTATGGTATTTGAAGTATGTTTGGGACTACTGCGTAGTCCAGGCAATAGGTAATGATTTTCAAATTAGTGGCCGAACTAGTTTCGCCACAACAGATACGTTCATGAATCCAAGTCGTACATTGATTATCGACAGTGATTAGGCCACAATGAGTACGTATGCACTCCATGTCGATCAATTCAATGTACGCTCATACCAGTCGAGCTTGTCAAGTAACCTGATTAGCCCATTGAATGTTCACCATGTATGGACATTACTGCTTGAATTTAAGGTACCACTTACCAGTGAAATGTCCGTTTAACCTTGGTACCACCATCCACTAAGACTCATGAGTCAGACATGGTAGTATAAGACACCGTGGTCAAGCTGTTGGCCTATGCTAGGGTGACGAGCCTCCTCGCAGTGTCCATTGAGCAAACTAAACTCGTGAGCCGAATATAATAGTATGGGACACTGTATTCGAGCTGTCGGCCTATGATCAGGTGATGAGCCTCTCGTAGTGACCCCAAGTATACACTAGGACTACACTAAGGTAACGACCCTTTCCGTAGTGACCTCGATTATAACTAGGCCTGCGCTGAGATGACAAGCCTCTCCATAGCGACCTAGAACTGCCATCGTATGCAACTTACTAGGATTGACGACCCTAAATGGATCAATATTTGGGTCAATGATATAAAGGGAGGTACCTTAACTTCTCAATCATGCTGTATGAATAAGTCTAATTATGAACTTGGCTAATCACGCACATGCACTGCATTGCATGTGCCTTTGGCATTGATGTTGGGCACAACGGAAGTGTTGCATGCGTGACCGTGAGATGATGTCGCAAAGGGAGTGCAGACGAGGGCATACATCATTATCGCATCTCATTCTTGCATTAATAAGAGTACTTAGGACATGATTGTTGTACTACCTTATCATTACTGCTTGACTGAATTAATAATATGTTAACCTTTGCCTTATAGCTTCACTGAGTTGATCACTCACTCCTACTCTTGGATGGTGCTTTAAAATACCAACCAGACTCTGTTGTAGTTTCAAATGATGGTGAGGCATACAAGACAGAGCCTGCCTTCTACGATGATGAGGATGAGTTATCCTATCTGCAACTCTCTGGCGGGTCTATGTAGACCCGGAGTTGTGCCACGTGGCTACAGAGATATGGACTAGATGGCATTACACTTTATCTTTTGTGAACTTTGGTACTATACATGTAATTATTTAACTTGGCGACACGTTCATACTCTGGAGACTTACCACTTATATGTTTTATATATTTATCAGAGTCTTCTGCTTGCGTAATTTAACTATTTGTAGAGTATGATATGTTGATTTGGTATAATCTCACTCATGTTTAATGCACTAATACGGATAACATTTAATCATCATTATCTATGTTGCATAAGTAATGTGTTGAAACTCGGGAGTTGGGCTCCTGCTCGACCCCCAATTTTCAGGGCGTTACAGTTTTTCACAATAAGCACCCAATTCTCACAATTTCTTATAGCGTGGCTCACTTGAGTCTTAAATATGCCTCGTTTTTAGTCTTATGCTCTACAAAGGTATGGAAAATGGATGGACAGTGTTCACAAAACATACACATCACAGTGGGCCCCATAGAGCCCCTGACAGGCATGCTCGTCTCTAGCTTTACGGGCACAACTTCGGTGGATCCTTGAATCCGGATAATTGCCTATCAACGCTGCATTGCTAATAGTGAGGTGGCTACTGGATAGTGCTCTGTGAGCCCCACCATGATGTATGCATTTTATCCACGCCATCCATCTATTTTTCTAGATCATTTTATGGCATGAGCCCAAATATGAGACAGATTCAAACCACAAGGGGACCGCACCACAAGAAAACAGTGGTATTGAATGCCCACCACTAAAAACTTCATAAGGACCACCATAATGTTTACTTAGCATCCAACCTGTTGATTAAGTCACACATATATGGATAAAAGGAAAACACATATATCAGCTTCATCCACAACTTGTGTGGTCCTCAAGAAGCCTTTAATGGTGGTTGTTCAATTGTCATTGTGTCCTGTGGTGTGGCCCACATGAGATTTGGATCTTCCTAATTTTTGGGATCAAACCCTAAAATGATATGAAAGAATGGATGGATAGTGTGGATAAAATACATACATCATGGTGGGGGCCACACATCACCGTCTAGTAGCAGCCTTATGGCATTGTCAATATTCAATCCGCGTCTCCCAGATCCACCGAGGTGGGTGGGACCCCTAACTATGGGTCCATTGTGATGCATGTGACTACATCCACACTATCCATCCGTATTAAAATCTCATTTTAGGGCACTATCTAATAAATGAAATAAATCCAAATCTTAGATGGACCATAGTAAAGGAAATAATGGTAATTGACCATTAAAAATTTCTTGTGGGCCATAAAAGGATTGGATCAAGATGATATTTGTGTGGTCTCTTCGTCTAGGTCTTTATGACCCTATCAACAATTTAGATGGCGAATAAACATTCCAGTGGAATCCATGAAGTGTTTAATGGTAGTGATTCAATTATGGCTGTTTCTTGTGGTGTGATCCATCGAAGATTTGGGTCAGCTTCATTTTTGGGACAATGCCCTAAAATGAGTTGTCAAAATGGTTAGACGGTCTAGATTGAAGGCACATACATCACTGTGAGCCCTACAGTTAGGGATCCCACCCACTTCGGTTGATCCGATGATCCACTAAAGTCGCACCCTAGATTTGCGAGAGTGGTATCCATGGGAATTTAGTGACCACTGTTTACTATGGTATGGTTCACCAAAGCTTAGGATCTTCTTCATTTTTAGGCCTATGCCTTAAAATGAATTGACAAAATGGATGGATGGCGTGGATATAAAATAAATATATCTCGATGGACCCCCACAACACCCAACATATCTAATACCATAATACAATGATGAAAATATTCTTTTGGAGATGAATGTTGAATCAAAGAATGGTAAATTTGAATTGGAATGGGTATTTGGAGACTTCGAACAAACTATTGTGTAATGTTCGAGAACAATTTGTTGTCAAACTTATACATGCAAATAATTGATTTAATAATTAAAAAAAAATTGCTCTATTTAATTCAAAAAATCCTTCATAGTTTAAAACATCTCCAAACAGAAGACAAGGGCAAATATGTCAAATTATCAAATTTCAAGCATTTCAGGCATTTGTTAACAAACATGTTATTTCAGGTTTAGTACTTAATTTTTAAACTTTAACACTTCTTTCGAATAGTTACCAAAGATTTTTTTAGATTTTAGATTCAGACTTCATTTATGGCTTCAAACTTCAAAATTAACAAAGAAGCCCTTAGAATTAATTCACTTACACTTTTTAATTCCCATATTTTTGTGAAAAGTCGCGTACATATATCATTTTCATGAGTTTTTTTTTATTATTTTATTTTATTTTATTTATAGAGATTTCTCTATCCCACTATAATAGATATAGACATGTTAAATAATTTAATCTAGTATTCTCCATGTTATATGAATAATAGCATTATGCTAAAGGGGTGTTTGTTTTTTATTTACAATTTAATTATTGGTAAATAGATAATGATTATTTACCTATCTAATTATAACATCAATTTTGAGGTTGACATTGACAGTGTGCTTATTTGAAAGCTCCCCATTTCATAGCACTGAATTTCTACTATTTCTACATATAAAAATCATAGGGGCCCACCAAGATGTTTGTATCATATCCATGCCATTCATCTATTCTTACAACTCATTTTAGGCCGTGAACCAAAATTTAAGGCAGATCTAAAGCTCAAGTGGACCACACCAAAGGAAATTGTGGGAATTGAATTCCTAACATTGAAAACTTATTGGGCGCACCAAAGTTTGGATCATGTTAATATTTGCATGCACCCTTCATACATATTAGTGTGATCTTATATGAGTTGGATTATAGATACGCATTCCTTTGGGCCTTACAAAAGTTTTAATTTTGAATGGTGGGAGTCATTAACTCCCTTGTTTCATATGGTGTGGTTGGCTTGGGCTTCCAATTGCCTTATTTTTGGGCTCCGGCCCTATAATGAGATGGTAAAATAGGTGGACAATGTAGATCACATGTATACAATACTATAGGATCCACAAATTATTGTCGAGGCAAAATTACTAAGGAAATTTTCTCTTAAATAAACATCATTCACAAATAATTAGTACCTATTTACCTATATTTACATATGTATTTGAAAAAACAAACGCCTCCTAGAGGAATGAAACTTATGTGAATTCAAAATTTTCCTTTTTCAATGGTATTCCAACAAAATTATTTCAATTTAAAACACCTTTGGAACTTTAATTTTCTAGGATCTTCAGCCACAAGGTTGGAATCTTTAACATTAGAGATTTATTTTAAGGGTTTTAATTCCATACCCCTTGATGTATCTTTTAATTTCTCTTGAACAGGAGACTTTATTAAAGGGTTAGCTAGATTCTCACAAGATGTAACAAAATCCATGATAATTATTTCATTCTAGTAATTGTTTTAAATGTAAGATAATACTTAGTTAGTCTAATCAAGCAGTACAATATCAATTTATGATCTTCGATCTAACTATTGATATGGGGAACCAAATCTACATCTATGCCTAGACACCCCCAAGAACCTATGTGAAACTTAATTTATGATCTTAAACACGATTCAATTACCCATTTTCAGATCTAAGATGATCATGGCCATTCAAGTTAGAATAGTTTATTTTAAACGATTCAATTCGTCCAAGGACTAGGCTATTAGGGGACCATGGTTTGTGATCAACCATAAACTAACCCGCTGCCACGACTGTAAACATGTGTGACCAAGGCCTGAATGCACAACGTGTGCACGTCGAGGACGTTACAGCAGCCAACATGCAAGATTGTCCTCTTTTGATTATTTCATTCAGAAACCCAATTATCCTCATCCAAGAGAAATCATCTTGAACTGATCTATATTATCCAATGGATGATCAACATGTGTGCACGTCCAGAGTATCAACATGTGTGCATGAGCGAACCGCAGGGGCCTGTTTGATTTTCCAAATCCCATGTAAATCCCAATAAATTGGTAATTATTACTTCTCTCCTATCGTTTCACTTTTAAAAATCTGAGTAAAAAAGATTAGTTCAAATTTTTGAACCCCACTCTAATATATATAAGATATATTTGCACTGTTCATCCATTTTAACATAACATTTCAGGACATGAGACAAAAAATGAGGTTGATCCAACACGCTAGTGGCCCACACTAAAGGAAATAGTGGCACTGATAAGTTTTTAATGGTAGATGTTCGATTCCCTAAATCCTATAGTATGGTCAACTTGAGCTTTGTATCAGCCTCATTTTTTTGTCAAGCCGTAAATTTATCTGGCATAACAAATGGACGGTGTGGATAAGCCACATATATCAAGGTGGACCTCAAATATATTTCCTAGTGTCCTCAATTTTTTAGCTCAAAAAGTAACCATCAAATCAAGCACAAGTAACAATACCACAATTACTAAAAGAAATAATTATTACTCCCATTTATAATGTATTTACGATTGGTTTAGAAAATCAAACATGCCCTAAACATTCTTCTATTGGACGATCTTAATGGCGCAGATCATCTTGAAACGCTCGATTGCACAGCCAAGAACACACTCATATTCTCCAAATTCTTCGGTGGTTTGTAACTTTGAGATCCAACTCTGCCAACCATTTTTACACTCATCACACGTAGGGCGTCAGTGTGAAAGCTACTGTATCCCGTTTCCTTCGTGTTCATGAAATCAGATCCTGTTTTCTATCAACATGGCCTTCTCCGTACTGTTGTTGTGAGATTTCAAAATCCTGACCGTTCAATCACCTTCCAATTGAAATCTGAAGCCAAGTTGTGTTATAAAGACCAATCACATTGTGGGAATCTCATTATTTTCTCATTCTTCCCATCTTTTTGTAGCCGAATGTGGTAGCCGAAGAAAATTGTCACAGTAAAACCTATACTCACCGTAATGTCACATGTGCTATTATCTATCTTATACCGTGCCATTCATGTAGAAAGCCTCTAATATGCTAACGTGCCACATGTCACTATTCATCTTCTCTTACACTTCACATGTGTTGTGGTGCCACATATAACATAATTTATTTTGTTTATGCCCTAAATATGCAAAGCACTTCACATGCATCGATATCCCACATATATCATTGTTTATCTTCAAGTCTCCAAATATGTCATCCGCCGATTATGCTAATGTGATCAAGTTATCATCTAAGTTTAAAGCCCGTATGTCAAATGTGTTAATATATGTCTTATGCCATGTGTTACTGTATAATTTCAAGCATCTTGTATACATTATATTTCAAGTACTTATATATATATATATATATATATATATATATATATATATATATATATATATATATATATATCGTTTATATTGCATGTGTTATAATTCATCCTTAAACTATAAGAACTGTACTTAGTGGGCCTTACTGATCAACGGTTTAGATTGTCATACAATTAGACTGGATGATTGAGTAGACCAGTGGGCCCCACTTCAGGTGATACGCTGCGCAATCCATCTGTGCAGCTCTGCGTACTAGGGCTGGAATGTTATAACTGTCTTACGCAGACAGCGATTTGAGTTGAACAGGGATACTACAATGTGGAGCAGGGGAGGGAGAGTTTTGATGAGTTTCAAACTCTCTCTCCACAGTCTCTATAAAAGAGAGCTGGGTCCCCGATCCTACACTAACAGCAAAATTCGAGTCCCATCAATTGTATTGCAGAAAGGGTGTAAAGGAGAGGAAGATCCTAAGCTCTATAGGAATTCTGGTTTTCCTATCCGGCTAACATGGCGGCATCACAGCTAGGTAAGCTATCTGACCACTGATCGCCATGTCCCATGCACAGACAGATCCGTGGGCTTATTCCGCTTATAGATTTAAATCCCACAGTTAGTATGAAAGCGATCTATACATAGGTATGGATGATCTCATCCAACTATATCTGATCATATCAGGGATTTTCGAATCCCTGAATCCTGAAATATTAAGATCAGGGATTTGATTTTTGAAAACCCTAAAGACAACTATTCAAATTAGGAATTTCAATTCCCACGACCAGAATTAGGGATTTCGAATTCGAATCCCCAAATTCAGATATCAATTAGGGATTTTGAATTCGGAATCCCCAAAATTTTGAAATTAGGGCTTTTCGATTTCAAATTCCAGATCAGAGAATTAGGGATTTCAATACCATTACCCTAAATACAGTCATACCGATTAGCGATTTCGGATTTAGAATCCCCAAATCGCATATTAAGGATTTCATATCTGAAACCCTAAATCCAAAAAATTAGGAATTTTCAAATCAGAATCCACAAATCCGTTAATCAAGGGAATTCCAGATTAGCCCCGAATTCAGACAACAAATCAGAGATTTCGAATCCCTAATTCAAAGTATTGGGCATGCATATTTCAAACCCCTAAAATCTGGCTAATTGGGGATTCAAATCCCAAATCGGTGAAATCAGGGATTTTTTATCCCAAATCGAAAAACCAAATCCATATTTTGGACTCCAATCCCCAAATCAAGCTGCGTTGGGAATTTCAGATTTAGGGAATTTCAATTTTCAGATTTCATCAATCGGGGATTTGGGATTCACATCCCATCTTCTTTCTTACCGAGGATTTTTTTCCTTTGACACCATTAATGGCTGACGCTCGTCGATATCCTCCTCCATTGCTCCGACAGCCATTACTAACGACTGCGATCTCTTTAGACGGTGGATGATCGACCGTCGATGACCATCTTGTTCATCTTCCTTGCCCACGGTCGTTGGTGGTCTCGATCCTCCAACGTCCTCTTTCCATCTTCTTCTCCCTTCCGGCATCCAATCGTTGAGAGAGAGAGAGAGAGAGAGCGATACAGTCGCATTGGGGATTTGTTTCCCCTTTCAATTAGGGCATCGTTTGGTTTCTTAAACCATCGGGTCAGCAGACCTTATTGAGATCTTTCGGACCGGATATGAGACCCGCTGTTAACCATTAAGTTTTCAATGGTGGGCCCTGGCCCATAATCTGAGTATTGATCTGGACATCCTATTGTTCCGAGTGTGGGCATATTCCCAGCACATTCCATGGATAGATGATTTACAAAATAATCCCTCATCTAAAGAATGTTATATCCATTAAATCATACGGTCATATTCTACCTATCATGTGAATGTCTGGGACTTGATTTATTTAAAAGTCTTGATTCGGCCCTATTTTGGCCCATCTCTTATCCTTAAGAGTTGATATGGATCATTGGAATATGTAGTGTGAAACCTATACACATGTTTCATTTTAAGGTTGCTATCTTTCCAATGATCGATACCGACCACCCTGTGGGCCGTATTAGACTAATTAAGATATAATTTATAGAGAGGCAGGATTATAATCGCAATCTTAAAGTCTCTATTTGTAGTTTTAGATTCGGTTGTGTTAGCCACCATAGTGATCTCAATTGATAAAAATTTTACAAGTACAAACTTGTAACATTGGGATAAGGAGGATTACATACAGTTGCGTTCACTTTTCATGCGTACGGTAACGAAAACACAGACGATTACTGTTTGGCAGTCAAGTGAATGGGTGGAGTAAATGGTGTAGGTAATGTAAATTTGAAAGACTCATCTCACCCACAGGTGTTGGGTGTCTCAAATTTACATCACTGACATCACTTAGCTTCATGTTCAAGAGGATCACTAGCATGTTATTATTACCACCCACAGGAAGAATGATGATGATGTAACAGATTCTCACCAGGATGTGATGGTTAAGCCTATCTTCATCTTTGATGATTCAGTTGATGCCTCCTTTAACAACTAAATTGATTTAATTTGCCTGATATTCTTTGTTTATAATCACGAAATCGCTTTGTGAAATAATGAACTAATGTGAGTATCTTTTATATTTTAGTCTCAATTCCTACTAATACACATCAAGTCCCTGCCCTAAATGGGTCTAACTATGCTTAATGGAAGAATGCCATTGAAGTTGTACTAGGGTGTCTACAATTGGATCTTGCCCTGATAACATCAGAACCGCCAGAACTATCTGATAATGCCACTGAAGTTGAATATAATCGATGAGTTACATGGTTTAGGTCAAATGATACATGTCTGAAAGTCATTAAGTATTCAATTTCTGAATCTATGAAGGGCGTCATGCCTGAAATAGATAAAGTCAAAGTTTTCCTGACTGAAATAGGAAAACGATTCAAGAAGTCTGATAAATCTAAAGTGGGCATTCTTCTGAATAAGTTGACTCGCTCATCCTACGATGGAAAAGGTAACATCCGTGAATACATTGTAGAGCAGATCGAGGTTGTTTCTAAGATTCGTGCTCTAGGACTTGTACTCACTGATGATCAACTGGTTCATTTGATCAGGAATAACCTACCTCCCCAATTCGACACGTTCCTGGTAAACTATAACACCCTGAAGGACATGTGGACATTGGATGAACTTATCACTCAGTGTGTCCAAGAAGAAGACAGAATCAGGCAGATGGTTAAAGTTTAAAATGTTAATGTGGTAACCTCAGGTCATGGGTAAGGGCAAGGGAATAAAGGTAAAAGGAAGAGGAAACAAGGTTCTAATAATGGATTCTTTAGTCCTCCATCTGGAAAACCTGAGAATCAATCTAAAAATGGATCTAAACATAAATGGGTTAAGGGTAAACCGTGTTTCTTTTGCAAAAAGGCGGGTCATCTAAAGAAAGACTGCGAAGGTTTTAAGGATTAGCTCAAAAGGAAAGGTAAAAATTTTATTCTTGTCTGTTTTGAATCTAATCTAACTGATATGTCAACGGATTCCTGGTGGATAGATTCAGGAACTACTATTCACATATGCACTTCTGTAACACCTCATCCCTTTTGTACCATTTTTAATGCATACGTACACAATGATTGACGCCCTTAGCTAGACCTGGATTGACCGTTCATAGTACACACCCGACTGACCGGAACTCCAAGACCTCGAAACCTATCTCATATCGACCGCCCCGTCGCTACGATCGCATAGGTACCACCCATGCATATATACGATACTCCATTAGTAAAATACGCCGTGTAGAATCATTGATGTATCATGTGCGTAAGGCACCATGTA
The DNA here is from genome assembly GCA_037074715.1 of Magnolia kwangsiensis. NCBI lineage: Eukaryota > Viridiplantae > Streptophyta > Magnoliopsida > Magnoliales > Magnoliaceae > Magnolia > Magnolia kwangsiensis. The sequence continues at coordinate 109,522,321 of CM073578.1, read as the reverse complement.
TTTGATTCCACACACGTGCACCACACATGTCATACACACATGCACATGCCACACATGGGTGAGAATCTCTACCCATGTGTGTGATGTCACACACCCATATCTCTCATCTCTCATGTCTCCCCAAGTCAACTCTTTTACATGCCACACCTTAAGCATGACATCATCACACCATGCTATCTCATGGTCCTTTAATCCACCATTAATTGCAAATCATGAATCAATTGATATAATCCTAGTCTAAGCTAACCAAGATCACATTAAGTGAATCTAACCACATTTTTTATAATTTTCCTACATATACCCCTCCACCCCTAAGCATTTCACCATTTTTTTCCATGAAGAGAGAGAGAGAGTGATCTTGGTGGGCCATCAAATCCATCAAATCCATCTCAACCATCCATCTAATTCATCAAGGTGAGTACACCCACCCTACTCATTTTTATTTTGTTTTTATTGTGTTTATGTATGGTGGGGATTATGTTGATGATAATGTTGTGATAAATTGTGTGGATGTATATAACGGAAAATATACCAAAACTCAAATTTTCATAGGTTACATGTGGGACCCACTAATAGTGGGCCTCACCAGAATTTGGTATGCCATCTAAACCGTCCAAGTGTGGCTCCTTTAGCTGACCACACGCACATCCATGCACACACGTGCACATTTTTAAAAAATATATATATACCACAGACGCTGCTGGCGGCATCGCAGAAAGAAGAAGAAGAAGAAGAAGAAGAAGAAGAAAAAAAAAAGGGGGTGGGGGGCTGTGGGTCTTAACGGGCCCCACCCATGATATATGTATTAAATCCACGCCGTCCACCCAATTTCTGAGCACATTTTAGGCGTTGAGCCGAAAAATCAAGCGAATCCAGTCCTCTGGTAGGCCACACCATCAAAAAACTCATGTGAAGATATGCTAAAACATATAAAAGTACTTTCTGGGGCCCACTTGGAGCTTCTATGTATATGAAACTTGGATTGAATGGTCCACTATGTGGGACACATATAATAGACAGAACGGATCATCCTTTTGTGGGCCCTATAATTGAAAACCAAAAAAAAAAAAAAAAAATACATACGTGGGACGCCGCTACCAGCGTCCCAGCTTCTTAAATAAAGGAAGGGAGATGTGGGCCCACAACACCCTCTCCCTGATGTATGTATAGAATCCACGCCGTCCATTCATTTTGTTTGATCATTTTAAGCGTTGATCCGAAAAATGGAACTAATCCAGCTCCTGTCAGGCCACACCATCAAAATGCCTGTGAAGACATACATAAACCTATAAAAATCACTCATTGGGCCCACCTGAAATATGGATGCATCTGAAACTTGGAATGACCTGTTTACCACATGGGACACATACAACAGACGAACTAGATCGTCCTGTTGTGGGGCCCATGTATTAAAAAAATAATAAAAATAAAATGTAATGCTGCAGCAGCAGTGTCTGCTGCTGACGTTGGAAGAATGTGGCCCCACCACAGGCCCCACCTTGATGTATCTTGCACATCAGCACCATGCATTTGATGGTTCCCGTTTAAAAATAGGTTACCTCCAAATTTCAACCGTACACAAAACTCAGGTGGCCCACACCATCAGAAATCATGTAAAGACATGCTAAAACATATAGAAGTACTTGCTGGAACCCACCTGAAACTTTGATGCATCTGAAACTTAGATGGACCCCTCCACCAAGTAGGACACACATAATGGATGGACTGGATCTCTCAAGTGACCCACCTCGATGAGAAAATATACATATAATATAATATTAATATTAATATTAAAATAAACTAATGGCGTGGAGGAGGTGACGTCCTCCATGGACGTCCACATTTTTGGGAAAAGTTTTGTGGGGCCGATCATGGCCACACCATGATGCCTGTGCTAAATCCACACCATTCATCCACCTTACTAGCCCCATTTATTCTATAGTCCTAAAAATCAGGTTGATCAGAAGTTCATGCAAGCCATGCCACTTGGACAATGGAAATTGTACACAAATTACTTAGATTTTTCTGGGGGCCACCTTGGTGATGAAAGGTATATCTAAGCCATTCATCCACTCCTTCAGACCATTTTAAGTCATGAGTAAAAGAATGAGGCAGATCCACACCTTAGGTGGACCACATTATAAAAAATAGTGGGAATAAAAATCCCTACTGTTAAATCCTTTGAGTTCTACGACAAGGTGTGACTGCCACCAATGTTGGGTCAGCCAGTAGACCATGGAGCCAACTCGTTACATGTATTTTACATCCAAGTCATCCATCATTGAGACCATCCATGTATTATGAGCCCCGCCCGACGTACATACCTTTTATCCACGTCATTCATGTAGTGGGTGCTATCGGTTATGATACTATTTGTTGTACAAATTGTTCATGGGGTGAACCCCACCATGTCAATGGGACCCAGAATTATAAAAAATATAATCATAATAATAATAAAGAAAGGGAATTGCATGCTTACCAATCAAAACTTTCCTGGACATAATGTGATGCATGTGAAGCCCGCCTAGGTGCATGTGTTGTATACCCACACGACCTATATGTTTTCCAGTCACTTGGGAAGTGAGCCCACCTTTTGTCCGTGGACACAAGATGAAGTAGAACTCAATTTTAGGTGTGTCACGCTACATGTAGAAACAGTAGTAATAACCACTGAAAATTCTTAGGCTTTAGTGTGCCCCTATATGCTGGGATGCTTCCTTAACCATGGACTCCATCCTGTAGTATGATGTAGATTCATGTCATTCATCAGTTTATCCTTGTCATTTTAGGGTATGGTCTCATAGATTAGTCAGATCCAAATCTTATGCCACGGGAGTAATATTGATCACTTGTCCACCGTTAAATATTTTATAGAGCTGCAGTAATATTTGTGAGAAATCTACCTATGTATTCTTTTTAACCAATCATGGGACACCTAGTATACATGTTTTACCAACCATTCATCTATTTTGATTGGATCATTTTAGAGTGTGGGGTTGCCTATATATTTACTGCAATTTAAGTCGTTTTCATGGTACCCATTGTAATGGTTATTCCTCATTTAGACTGTCAGTAAGTAGGAATCATGTGGATCACTGCACTATAGGAATTTGGGATCTTGGGTGGCCTAACTAGAGTGTGGATTAGTGGAAGTTGTGTGGACCACCACATGTGAGTGCTTGATTTTTATAGCCCACCTAACTGTATGAAAATTAAGGCAATCGTGTGACTACTTTTCTAAGTAGATTTATGATTGTTGTGGCCCTTAACCATGCGACACCGAATATGAGCCATTATCTATGTGACGTGCGAAGTGGCTGTAGTATAAGATTTATCATAGTTAATGTAACCATGTATTCGTGACATATGGGTAAGGCCCATTGGGATATATTTTCGGCCCATATGATAAGGCTCATTGTGGTGTATTTCCAGCCCATGTGATGTGTCCCATAGTGACGTGTATTAGGCCCAGGTATGTGGCCTACTTGTGAAATAGATTTAAGGCCACTTGCAATATATTCGAGGCCCATGGGCGAGGCCCAATGTGATGTATTTGAGACCCATGGGCGTGGCTCATTGAGATGTATTTTAGGCCCGTGGGTTGTGGCTCATTGTGATGTATTTGAGGCCCATGTGTAGGGCCCACCTATTGTGTATTTGAAGCCCATGGGTTATGAAGCCTGATGTGGTGTATTCATGTCCCATGTGTCGAGGCCCATTGCGATGTGTAAGGCCATATGATATAGCCCAATGTAATGTATATGCGGCCCATAAGTGAGGCCCAATGCGATGAATATGTGGCCCTTGTGTGAGGCCATGGGCCCATTATACGTTTAACTCTATGAGGGTCACTCCTTGGGAGCAATGTTGGTTAGATGTCCACATTGACAGGCAATGATGGTTGAATGTCCACATTGTGACCTACCCTTAGGCCTTGTTAGGCCCATCCTCACTGATGCCGATTTTTTTATACCGATTATGAGTATGTGACTGCATAATATCATGATACATGTTCATATGCATCATTTGCATGTTTTGAGATGTGGTTGACCATTGCATATATCATTGGGCAGATTATTATGAGACTCCCTGATAGGTGGAGATTATCTCATATGAGTGCACAGTATGTGCATGATTGATGCATGACTGGATTATATGACTCATGCATCTTGCATCATGATTATTATACGCCCTAGCGACATCAGGGCCGTAGCCTTCACAGACACATCGTGGATGGCCAGATGGGACACCGAAAATGTTTGGTTCTAGCATACGGGCGTCATAGATGTCCCTGGGTGAGAATCCCTAAACCTCCGGGCTAGGAGATGCCCCAACGTCGAGACCGAGTGGATACATGAACGCCAGAGTACCGAATACCAGGAGGCCACGTCTCCCACTGTGTCGTGGTCTGTTGGGAGGGGGTGTGGCCTTACCCACCCGAGGGTAGGGGGCATTGCTAGGCTGAGTTTGACCAGCTCGTGAATGGGTCCGCTATCGGCGTGCCGGATAGGTATTGGCAGACTATTGGCCAGGCGGATAGTGAGGTTTCTTACGCTTACTTGGACTGTGCGGCTTGTAGCAGTGCCATTTGGAGTGTACTAAACCCCGGTGATAATCCCAAAGGAGAACTGTACTGATATGTGGACTTATTGATTAGGAGATTGTATACACATTCATTCATTCATTCACTATCCACTCAGACTGGTGATGTGCAACTGTTTGTTACATGTACCTTCGCAATGGCCAGGATTTTGGTTGGGGCGCGCGACTAACCTGAGATCAAGAGTTCACCACATTGAGTATGACTATCCAAATTTAGGTATGGGACTGGTTTGGATAGAAGTCCCTTGTGATGAACTCCATAGCCTGCGATACTACATACTATCATCCCGTCTTCACACTCCAGCATGGTCATTCCATTCGCACTGCATATTGCATTACATCCGCGGCATACGACATTTTAGGTTACCTGTAGTTCTACATTTATATGATTTAGATACGACATCTGATATTTAACTCTTTATGACTCTTCATTTGTACAGTTGGTCTGTATCGGTAATCCTGATATTGTTCCTCATTTGTATAGTTGATTTGTATTGCGTATTCTGATATTATTTGACTCATGGACTTGTCAGTATTTTTGATATTTTATAACTATCACATGACAATATGATAATGATGATGTGATTATGGATGCGCATAATACGATTATAGTTGTAGTATAGGAGAAATGAAAATATGACTTAGTGATGCTGGTGGCATTAACTTGGAGTATTACTATGATGCATATGCATTGCATTGGTATTGACATCATACTTTACGTGTTACACGTCTTTTACTCATATGATTTTCTTGTAACATATTTATCTTGCTTGCATGTAGGACACACTGTACACACGTGTGTACTCACTAGGCTTTTTGCCTAAGCCTCCTATTTCTCATTTTTTTTCAGGACTGGAGTAGCTTGGAAGGCTATGCTTTCTCGATGCATTGCATCTATTTTTCAATTTGGCAATGTTGACGTTGTGTACCTTTTGGAAAGCATTGTACTTGTAACCATCAGGATTTCTATTGGAGAGTGTCGCTTAGTAATTTGATCATGATCTTTATGCTCAGGTATTATTTTATATGTATATACAAAAAATAATTCAGTCAAAATCTTCCTTGTGGTGCGCCGAACTCGGGACTTGGTGTATGGAAGTCGAGTGCCGGATTCGGGGCATCACGGAAGCTGTCCGTCCCCGAGTTTGGGGCGTGACAACTTCTATGCAGGAATTAGTACAGGCCAGGCCACCAACTGATACAGAACGCTCAGTATACGTAGGCAATGGTGTCAAGGTTGATGTGGAGGTAATAGGAGTCTATAGGCTAAAGTTGAAGTCTGGTCATTTTTTTTTGAATTTAGTAGATACATTTTGTGTGCCGTCCATAAGGCGCAATTTAGTTTCAATTTTCTATTTGGATAAGTTGGGATATTCATTCCACTTTGGAAACAAAAGTTTTAATATTTACTTTAATTTGATTAAAGTTGGATCTGGCTCTATAGTAAACAACTTATACCAATTAGACTTGATTGCTTCTCACGTTTACAATATTAATTCCTTGCATGAAAATAAATTGGGATCTAAACGAAGACTAGACTATGAGAATTCCTCCATGTTGTGGCACAGGCGGCTATGCCATATATCTCGTGAGAGATTAGACAGGCTTGTGTGAGAAGGAATTTTACATTCTCTAGACTTCTCTGACTATGAAGTATGAATTGATTGCATAAAAGGAAAATAGACTAGAACGAAAAAGAAAGGTGCAACTAGGAGTGTGGATTTATTAGAGGTTATACATACAGATATCTGTGGACCATTCCCTACAGTTTCATGAACTGACCACAAATATTTCATTACCTTTATAGATAACTACTCTCGCTTCGGGTACCTATACCTTATCAGTGAGAAATCAAATGCCCTGGATGCTTTTAAAATCTATAAGGCTGAGGTTGAAAATCAACTTGATAAGAGAATTAAAGTTGTCAGATCTGACCGTGGTGGTGAATACTATCACAGATATAACGAATCAGAACGTAATCCAGGGCCATTCGCTAAATACCTAAAGGATTGTGGCATTGTTGCTGAATACACTATGCCTGGTACTTCAGAGCAAAATGGTGTGGCTGAGAGACGTAATCGCACCCTTATGGATATGGTGCGAAGCATGGTCAACAATTCGACATTGTCAGAATCTCTGTGGGGTGATGCGATCAAAACTGCAGTTCATATACTAAACAAGGTTCCCAACAAAGCAGTAAGCAAAACTCCTTTTGAGTTGTGGAATGGGAGAAAACCAAGTCTCCGATATCTAAATGTTTGGGGTTGTCCTGCTGAGGTCAAAGTTTATAACCCGCATGAAAAGAAGCTTGATCCTAAAACCGTAAGTTATTTCTTCATTAGATACCCAGAAAGATCAAAAGGCTATCGATTCTACTGTCCTTCCCACTCTATCAGGATTGTTGAGACTGTGAATGCCAGATTCATTGAGGACACTGAAAACAGTGGGAGTACGAACATAAGAAATTTTGTATTTGAGGAACAAAGGACCATAACCCCTGTCATAGTTAATCCAGATCACGTGGACATTAATAATGCAGTTGATTCTGCAGTCACTGCAGAGCGTCACGTAAAACCTCATATACAAACCACTGATGAAGAAAATTAAGATCAGACTCAACAAATTGAACCATTAAGAAGATCTGAAAGAGAGAGAAGACTTGTAAATCGAGACGATTTCATCATATACTTACAGGAGCACGACTTTGACATAGGGGTGGAAAAGGATCCTGAATCCTTTACATAAGTCAAACAAAGTGTTAATCCTTCTCGTTGGTTTGATGCTATGAAAGATAAGTTGAAATCCATGCAGGACAATAAAATATGAGATCTTGTAGAGTTACTTACTGGAATAAGGCCGATTGGTTCTAAATGGATATTTAAAACCAAAAGGGACTCCAAGGGTAATGTCGAAAGGTATAAAGCCCGACTTATTGCCAAGGGTTTTAACCAACGTGAGGGCATTGACTTTAAGGAAACTTTCTCTCCAATATTTAAGAAAGACTCATTCAGGATCATAATGACTCTTGTAGCTCATATGGATTTAGAGTTATATCAGATGGATGTAAAGACTGCATTTCTCAATGAGGATCTAAATGAGAATGTATACATGTTGCAGCCCGAAGGTTTTGTAGCTACTGGCTCAGAACATTTGGTTTGCAAACTTAAGAAGTTCATCTATGGGTTGAAACAGGCATCGCGACAGTGGTACCTTAAGTTTCATGAAGTAATTTCCTCATTTGGATTTGTAGAGAACACTGCAGATGAATGCATTTACATTAAAACCAGTGGGAGTAAGTTCGTTATGATGATTTTGTATGTCAATGACATTCTGTTGACTAGCAGTGATACCAGGATGTTAAGTGACACCAAGAAATTCTTATCTCAAAGGTTTGAAATGAAAGACCTTGGTGAAGCTTCTTACGTCATCGGCATTGAGATTCGTCGTGACAGAACACTTGTACTGCTCAGCCTATCATAGAGGGCCTATATTACCAGGGTACTTGAAAGGTATGACATGCAAGATTGTGCTTCAGGAAAGTCGCTCATTATGAAGGACGACAAATTTGGTCTATTTCAGTGTCCAAAGAATGATTTAGAAAAGAATCGAATGAAGGAATTTCCATACGCATCAGTAGTAGAGAGCATCATGTATGCTCAAGTCTGTACGTGACCGGACATTGCTTTTGTTACTGAAATGTTGAGAAGATATCTATCTAATCTAGGAATACAACATTGGATAGCTGCGAAGAAAGTATTACGATATCTTCAGAGAACGAAAGACTTCGAATTCACATACAGAAGATCTGATCAGTTGGAGTTGGTCGGATATTCAGACGCAGATTTCGCAGGCTGCATTGACATTAAGAAGTCTACTTCAGGATACTTCTTCATGATGGTGGGAGGAGCCGTGTCGTGGAAAAGCGTGAAATAATCTACCACAGCCTCATCCACTATGGAAGCTGAATTTATTGTCTGCCATAAGGCATCTAATCAGACACTATGGTTACAGAGTTTCTTTTTAGGTTTGTGGGTACTGGAGCATATCCAGAAACCGTTAAGAATATTTTGTGATAATTCGGTTGCTATTTCCTTCTCTAGTAATAATAAGCATTCGTTAAAGTCAAGGCATATCAACATCAAAGTACCTTGTTGTAAAGCAAAGGGTTTAGAATCATCAAGTGTCCATGGAATTCATCGGTACTAAGCAGATGATTGCAGATCCGCTCACTAAAGGGCTCCCTATCACGCCATTTCAGAAGCATGTAGGATCCGTAGGAGTCATTGATCCCACAAATGTTTTCAGTTAGTGAGAGTTAAGCGTATTTTGATATTTATATACACTTAGAGATCTCGTTTTGTATAGTTTATTTGGATGATTTTGATATAAAGATTTATTTCCGCTTCTCTATATATATGCGTAAATTTTGAGTAAGTAGAACTACAGTCATGTCTCGTTGGAGACATATAAAAGCTTCAGGATCTCTTAAGGATAGACATATATCATCACACTAAAATGTGTAATCCTTATACCACATTTCCTAGTTCGTGATCTATGTCGTTAAGATTGAAAGTATTTGTGATAGCGCTTAGACTCACTTCGTTTAAATTAAATGTTGTGATGACTACCGCGTTTCGATACTGACTGTCTTGACGGACTAGATTGAATAACATTATTCATATTGTCCAACTGTCTTCATTGGTTAACCATTTGGATATTTTCTTAAAAGATCAAAACTTGTTTTCAAAATAATTTTATATGCCTATTATTGACGTTGCTCAATGAGGCCCATGTGAGAGAATGTAAGAACTCTATTTAGTGGGTCTCACTGATCAACGGTCTGTATTGTCATACAGTTGGACTGAATGATTGAGTAGACCAGTGGGCCCCACTTCAGGTGATACGCTGTGCAATCCATCTGCGTAGCTCTGCGTACTAGGGCTAGAATACTATAGCTGTTTTACGCAGACAACAGTTTAAGTTGATCAAGGATACTACAATGTGGAGCAGGGGAGGAAGAGTTTTGATGGGTTTCAAACTCTCTCTCTACAGTCTCTATAAAAGAGAGCTGAGTCCCGATCCTACACCAACAGCAAAATTCAAGTCCCTTCAATTGTATTGCAGAAATGGTGTGAAGGAGAAGAAGATTCTAAACTCTACAGGAATTCTAGTTTTCTTATCCAGCTTACATGGCGGCATCATAGCTAGATAAGTTATCTGACCACTGATCGCCATGTCTCGTGCATAGATAGATCCGTGGGCTTATTCCACGTATAGATTTAAATCCCACATAAACATCTTATATATATTTATTCGGTACATATTAGTTATTAGTTATGGTGTAATTTTTTATTTTATTTTGTAAAATAGTAATCTTAAAATAAATATTTAATTTTTATAAAAAAGGAGGAAAATGATTTCTCTTCCTGCCTCTTCGAAAACAAAGTCCCACGGTGCGCATTATTTACTCTTTCATGCTTTTCACGAACCTACACGCATCTGCTATGCCTATTTACTATCGTCCCCGGCGGCATAGATTGAATGTGGACATCGGCGATTCTATCTACACCGTCCCTTCTTTGGGTATAGTTTGGCCCACCGGATGGGCTGAGCTGCCTCAGAACCGTGTATGTCCCACTGCGGCCTACCTTGTGCACGGCTTAGATGTTCCACACAGTGGCACGTGTGCTGCGTATGTGGCTGGCTATCCATCTTTTTAACCATTTCCCTCCTCTCTCTGTCTCTCTCTTCTTTTAGCATCTGAGGGTTTTACGCTTTCCTCCTCTCTCCAAAACCCCCCAAAAACAAAGATAATGGAATCCTTCAGCAAAATCCAGCCTCCTCTCCGACTCTCTCTTCCCAATCGTTCTTTCCCAAAACCCCCATTCTCTTTCGTTTTCTTTCCAAAAACACCCTCCTCCAAACCCCCTTTTACCAAAACCCCGTTCAAAACCCACAAATCCTTCCTCCTCAAATCATCCTCTTCTTCCTCCCATCACCCCCAAACCCCCTCATCTTTACCAAAAAACCCTTCTTTTTTACCAAAACAATCCTCTGCCATCCTCCCTTCTACAAAAAACCCCCTCCCATCCCTCCTCAAATCCATTTCCATCTCCCTCGTCACTGCCGCCGCCCTATTCTTTACCCGCTTCAATCACAACCGTTGCATTGCGGCGCTCCCTACCACAGCCCCTCCATCCACCGCCCGTTCGTCTGATGCCACCCCCGAGTCGGAGAAAGAAAGAGTGAGATCCCTTGAAGAGTTCTTGGACTCCCACCCCGACGATGTAAGCTCGCTCAGAGCCCTTATGGAGATAAAGATCAAGCTTCAAAAACTTCCGGAAGCGATTGACATCATCGATCGTCTAATTGCCCTTCAGCCCACAGAGTCGGAATGGCCGTTGCTGCGTGCCCACCTCCGCCTCTATGGTGGGGAAGTTGAGACCGCCATATCTGCATTCGAGGAGATAATCTCCACTGACCCTTTTCGTGTTGAGGCCTACCATGGCCTTGCGATGGCCGCTATGCAATCCGAGCTGCAGGACCTCGAGGCCCTGATGAAGAGAATTGAGGGCGTGATTGAGCGGTGCAAAAAGGAGAAGAAGGAGGAACTGAGGGAGTTCAAATTGCTGGTGGCACAGGTGCGGGTGATTGAAGGGAAGTATGAAGAGGCATTGAAGGTCTATCAGCAGCTTGTGAAGGAGGAGCCGAGGGATTTCCGCCCTTATCTGTGTCAAGGCATTATATATACATTGTTGAGGAAGATGGATGAGGCAGAGAAGCAGTTTGAGAAGTACCGTCGGCTTGTGCCGAAGGGGCATCCTTATGCAGACTATTTCGATGATAATGTGCTTGCTACGAAGGTGTTTTCACAGATGGCGGAGAAAGATAGGGCCGGTTTGAAGAGATGAGGGGAATTGGGATGTTGGTTTTTGAAGCAAGATGCTGTTCGTATATAGGTAAGCTTGAATTTCTCTCTTTCTTCAAATGCAGTACGGTAGCTTCAATTTTGTTTTGAAATGCTATTTTTATTTATTTATTTTTTTAAAAAATTTTAAATTTAAGGTAGCCTTTATTTTTTTTTTTAATTTTTGTTTCAGGTTGTGTAGTTAAATGAGAGAAAATTGCGTTCATAGTTTTTAGTGAGATAGTGTGATTATTTGGGTTTTGAAAATTTCTTTTAGCTTCTCTCTCTCTCTCCCTCTCTCTCTCTCTCTTTGCACTATAAATTCATTGTAGTGGAATTGCCCAATTCGGACTGTTGCTAAATAAAATATGAAGAGAGTGGATCTCGAACACGCATGGAGTCTCTGGATTTTTGGTGACAGCTGATGTGCATCTGAAAGTAGCTCTTCTCCACTTCCAATTGGGGACTGTCCATTCAATGAGTCATGGGCTTGCATGATACGGTTGAATATCCTTTTCTGGCATCTTGAATATCCTTTTCTGGCATCTTGAATATCCTTTTCCTGCAAGTTGAGATAAAAATCTCTGGCGACTTTGCTTCCAGTATTGAGACCAATCGACACCTATCTTCACTGCGATCGAGGGGATGTGCTGGACGCCTCCCTGTTTGTCAGTGTAGGAAGTTAAGATTCATGAAAAAGAAAAAAGGAATCAATTATCCACTCACAGGAGAATCCTTTCCTGCATCAAGCACAGTATGTTTTTAACATTTAATTAGATCGAATAATCATTCGAATTATTAACCGAGCTTGTTGCTCCACTTCGTGGTGATTTCTTCTTTCAGCAGAAAAACAATGGATAGTGGGAATGTGCTGGATGCCTCCCCATTCATTGTTTCTTGTGCTGACTGAATGGAATCCAAGCGGGATCTTTTTGCTATGCTGGGATCAGTTTCTGTCGCTTCATCAGATTCTCTTCTGTGGCCGATGCTAGGTTTGAATGGAAGGTAGTACATCATAAGAAGAAAATCTCTGGTAATGGACTGTTTACAGTGTTTGTGGCTGGTTTTTGTCTTAGGCGGGGGTGATAATGTTGCAGAAGTTTTCTAAGTATGGGAAGTTGGTAGAGATGGTGGTGTCCAAACATTGAGACTCACATAAGCTTAGAATGTGTGCCTTTGTCAGATTTAGATATTTGGACCACTCATTTAAGGCCATAGATGTGCGTAAGATAGGATGGTGGACGAGTGGAGACTTGTGGCGAACATAGCTCAAACAGGAAAGTTCGGGAGAGAAATGGACAGAAAATTTGCAACAAATCTGACCTCCGTCACGACCTATTTGGAGAAACCCTCCATCCCCTCCCTTGGAGATGAGATGTGAAGTCCCTCGTCTGAACTCCTATATGGGTGTAGTCTCTGGATCCTTTGCAAACAACAAGTCAATCTTGCAAGGAGATGATAAACGACAAGATCAATATGGTGGTAAAAAACTCTCTAGCTAGGGAGTGATGACTAATCCTAAGCTCGTGTTATTGGAACAGTGGATTTCAGCAGATTCTCACTAGAAGAGGTCCGTGAGTGGATATTGGATAAATGGGCGGTGGCTATTCCGGTGGGTATAATGTATTGGAAGTCAGTCCTCATCATTCTCCCATTGGAGAGCAAGGTTTCGAGAATCTTAAAGGAGGGATGGGGTAAGATGGGAGGCCTGGTTATTGACCTATGTAGATGGAGTGAGTATTTAAGGTCTGTGGGTAGGGAGATTTGGGTGGATGTTTGGGGAGTGCTGCTTCGTGCATGGAATGTGGACACCTTCCTGGCCTTGAGGTCTTGCTTTGGGTAGGTGCTGGAGTTGACCCTGAGGTCATTTGCAAAGAGAAGATGGAAGTATAGAGCATGAAAATCCTAACAAATGGCTCCGTGGAGACGTTTAATCCAATTCCTCTTATAGTGGATGAAATCATGTGGTGGAAATAAGGAGGGGGATTCTTCCACTAGGCAAGAGCAGTGAAGGAAGTTCATGAGATGGCCAGAGTAGCTAGAAGAGAGTTATAGCAATAGGTCAATGCTTTGGAGGAGGGATGGTTAGAGGAAGGAAAAGTTGGTGACATGGAGGGGGGTGGAATATGTGGCGGCATTTGAATGGAAGGAATATTTGATGATGAGACAATATTATGGTCACGTGGCAACTTTGAGGGGGTTAGGGGTTATCAAAGGACATAAGGAGAGAGAGTGATGTAGGATAATGGAAACTATCCTAGTTTGCAAGATGAGAGATCAATTACACATTACTTTCAGCAATCAGCATTTAAATCAAGCACATCCATATAATAGATTTGGAAATTCAAATTTATAACATAAAGATCTTAGGGTGTGTTTGGGCCATGGGATTAGAAGGGATTAGGTGGGATGGGATTCAAAAAACATAATTATTACCCATGGCAAGGATTGTCCCCTGTTGCCATGGGATAAGATTAATGCCATGCTTTGTTGGTAATACAGTGGTACATTGAATGGATATACCCACCATCATTTGAAATTACTGAGAATAACACACGTGTTATATCTAAACCGTTCATTTGTTTTGTAACCTCATTTTATGGTATGGGCCGAAAAATGAGGGAGATCCAAAACTTATGTGGCCCCAAAGAAGTTTTCAATGGTAAGTATTCAATCCCCGTTGCTTTCTATGGTGGGGTCCACTTGAGCTTTAGATTTACCTGATTTTTTGGCCCATGCTTTAAAATAATCTCGAAAAATGGGTGGACGGTGTGGATATAACCCACACATCATGGTGGGACCTGCACAACTTGCTAACATTGAGTGAAATTGGCACGGGACCCAATGTAATTCCATCTAATCTAATTCCAATTTTTTCCATTCTTCCCAAACATGGAGTGGAATTGGCACAAGACCAGATGAATCCCATCCCACCTAATCCCTTCTAATCCCATTGCCCAAACACGCCCTTAGGTTATCACATACGTGGTGCAAGAAAATATAAAATAATTCAAAAGTGGCCCACTTGGAAGTATGGACTTCCAATCTATCGTGGGTAGTGCAACAACCATGTGAATAGATAATGATGCAAGCAAAATTCTGGTTTGGGGAAAGTTTCACAAAAAAATCAAAATTTCATTAGGGTTTTGTATTCATGGATGGAGATTTAAGAATGGGGTTTTTTAGGGATTCAAAGGATATAGGGCTTAGGGAGTTTTGGAGGGAACCAAACGGGGGTCCACATGTGGCTGCTTGTACGGACACACGTGCAATTCGACACATGGCTAGGTAAAAGGGAAGAAAGAGAGGGAGGTTTGAGTGGGGTTTTAATGGGCTTAGAAGGGTGTAACGGAGGGGAATGAGGAAGACGAGAAGAATAATATCTTTTGAAGAAGAGAAAGATGAAGAACGCACCTTGGAGAATCCACCACCAAACAAGCCTCTACCCTTCCACAATTCAATTGGAAGGGAGAGTTTCTCACAAAACACGAGGAATATTCCTTTACATGCGAGAGCTCTCTTTTTTTTTTTCTTCTTCTTAATAACTGCACTAGGGTTGGACGTCCACCTCCTGCATGCTTTTATAATTAAAAAATTGTAATAATTACAACTATGCCACTCACTTAAGTGAGATGGCCCATCATCTAAAATAAGAAACTTAAAACACTTATTATTAATATCATCCATCAAATAAATCCTAAAAATAACAAAAAACATAAATGAAGCAAGATCAGAGTCCAAGGGGCCTATATTTGGAAGATTTGGTAGCCCAATGGCCTGATCGACAAGATCCAACGGTCGGATCGACACAAAATAAAAATCCTATGACAAAAATGGTATCCTAAGCAGCCCACATGCATCATCTCTAAGTGGGGTCTTCTTGATGCACGTCCAATGCATGACAATGCATGTGGGGTCTTCAAAATGGCCCGGTGGACCCTATTTGGAACTCGTCTCCTATTCACAAAGAAAGCCGTGCTGATGTGGGTTGTCGCTTTCGTCTCTGGTACACTTGAGTAGGTCCTCTGATGTCCCCATTAGAGATGGTAGCTAGAGAATTAAATGCTTTAAAAAGGTAGTGGTTGCGTGTCAAAGGAGTGCCTCTCACCAAAATAGAGACAACTGTTATGAGGTGCGTTTGGGTTGTAAAGGTGGTGACGCGGCATAGGAAAGACTATATATTAGTTTCCCTTAAAAAAAGAAAGTCATATTGCGAAAATTTGACTAATTGTGAGATGACGTTTGGGCTAATGAGATGGGAGAGGAAACCCAAATCAAATCACTCCAGACTCGTGTAAAGGACAACCGCAGGCATGAACCTGAAGTTGTGAGGGGGCAGTGTTGATTACAACGTAACTTCATTTTAGGCATGCGTGTTTGATGCTAGGAATGAAGCATTGTTGGATGGAAGTTTCCTATTGCAACCGACGACTCAAATGACGTGGAGATGATAGTGTGGAGTTAGAGGGTCAAGGATCTGTGGATGGTGGGTCTCGTCTGTCTTCACTGGTAGCTTTGGGTAGCTGTTTGGGCTTGCTAAAAGTGGTCCACAATCCAGGGGATTGTTGTGAAGTTCAACCTTTTAGGGAAGAGCTTGGATTGCTGGATAATTGAGTTTGAGAATCATCAGCGCAAGGGTGGCTAAGAATCCGCCTTCAACACCTGCTTCCTCAAGACATTGTCATCATTGTTGCTGCGACTTGTGGAATTTGCCAATCCTATTTAGATCAGTTTCTTGTATAGACGACATCTATTTGGGTAGTGTCAGAAGTGGTAGATGATGTGGAATCGAGATCGATAATGATTGAAGGTGACTAGAGGTTTCGAAGGATCTCAAAGCAACACTTGGAAAACATTGATGACTTAGAGGATAATCTAGATATGGGAGACTTCAATGAAAAATTGGGTCTATCGTTTGGAGGGGAGACCCATGAGATTGACACTATATTCAAAGACCTAAAAGAAATGGATGTGAGAGAGAAGGAGAGAGGGTCCACGTGAAGGTTCAAAGAAAGGTTAAGGAAAGGACAGCCCAACGGCAAGAAGGATCACAAGATAGGAAGATGGGAAATAAAAAATATATATAGAAGGAAGTAGAAAACCAAGGAAGGAGGGGAGGAAGGCTTACTCAAAGGTATCACCATGAAGGTTGTCTCATGAAACATCTCCGGTCTTGGTGATAAAGATCGTAGAAGGTGTGTTAAAGATCTGCCAAGAAAGGTGGAGAATATTTTGTTGCAAGAATTGAAGTTGAGGACATTACGGTGAATGTAACAAACGAGATTTGGGGGGAGTCAAATAAGGATTATGTTTTCCTCCCTTCTGTAGGAGCGATTGGTGGAATAATGCCTTGTGGAATAGTGATATGATTTCCCTAGTGGATGTCCACATGGGAATTTATTCACTCTCTTCGAGATGTCACTTGGTTGGGGAGGAATTCCTATGGGCATTAACAACATGTATTGGCCCAATGATCCTAAATTGAGAAACAACTTTTGGAATGAGCTGTTTGAGATTAAGGGTAGTTGGAATCTTTTGTGGTGTTTAGGAGGGGACTTCAATACAATCCCATTTAGGTAATGAGAAGTTGGGAGGAAGTAGGGTGACAAACTCTATGAGAAAGTGTGCTGCCTTTGTTGATAGCAATAACCCGATCTTCCTCTAAATGGGGGCCATTTCGTTTGGTTTAATAATTAAGACAAGCTCGTTAATGTAAGCTCGATAGGTTCCTCATCGCAAATGAGTGGAAAAGTCATTTTTCAGGGCTACTGCAATCAATTTTCCCACAACCAACATCAGATGGTGTTCTAATTTGTTTAGAAACTTCAGGCATATTAAGCGACTTGATTGCCTTTCGTTTCTAAAACTGGTGGGTGAAGCAAAATGGCTTTGTGGAAATGTTAGTAGGATGATGGAACGAGTAGAGGGTCAGGGGATGGGTGTGATTTTTGGATGATGAAGAAACATTAAGATGTTAAATCTAAGTTGAAAGATTGGAGTAGGCCCACTTTTGGGGTTGATGATAGAAAAAGGAGCTTCTAAGTATATCATTAATTATATTAATAGGGAGGAAGAGCGGTGAGCCTCGAGGTATATAGGGTGGTGCTTATGGAGGCCTCTAAGGTTGAATATTGAGAGATCCTTAAGAGGGAGGAGGAAAGTTGTAGGCAAAAGTCTAAAGCTATTTGGCTCAAGGAGGGAGATAATCATTCCCTCCCCCCCTTTTTTTCCATAAGATTGCAAATAGTAGAAGGGTGAACTATATTCATAAGATCCATGCCGCAGATGACACCTTCGAGGAAGATCCTTTGTTGAGAGAGGCAATTGTTGGCTTTTATAGTCGACTATATTCTAAAGAAAATATCTCGAGGCCTAAATTGGAAGGCCTTCCTTTTCGGCAAGTTTTGAAGTTGGAAGCCAATTGACTTGAGAGGGGTTTTTTTCGAGGAGATTCGGATAGTGGTGTGGAGGTTGGATAAACAGGAGGCCCCTGGGCTGAATGACTTCTTCTTTACTTTTTTTTTTTTTTTTCCAAGAATGATGGTAGGTTATCAATATCAACAAAGATTTCATGTCTTTTATGAAGGAATTTTGTGATTGGGCTATCTTAAGGGCCTTAATGCTACCTTTGTGGCCCTAATTCCTACAATAGAAGATGCATCTAATATTAAGGATTATAGGTTGATAGGTTTGGTTGGGGCAGTTTATAAGATTCTTGTTAAGATCCTTTCTTTGCGATTGAGAGAGGTCCCTTGGTTGTTCATCTCTCCTTTTCAAGGAGCTTTCGTGAAAGACACAAATTTTAGTCGATATGTTGGTGGTTATCAAATCTATTAACTCTAGGAAAAAGGAGCTTGGAAAAGGGGATTCTTTGCAAGGTGGATATGGAGAAGGCTTACGATCACATTGATTAGGGGTTTATGCTATTGTTCTTAGAAGGATGGGTTTCAGGAATAAATGGTTCTTGTGGATCAAGGAATGTGTGAGCATCTTTTTCAATTCTAGTTAATGGCTCGCTGGTGGGGTTCTTTTAGAGCTCAAGAGGGTTGCGGCAAGGGGATTTTCTATCACCTCTCCTCTTTATTATTGTGGTGGAAGGCCTTAACTTATGTAAAGAGCATTGGACCTTGGTTCTGTTCAGGATTTTAAAGTGCGTAGACCAAAGATAAAGATATCTTACCTCCAATTTGTAGATGGTCCCATATTCTTTGCGTCACATCTAAGTGTCAAAAGAAGCATATTAAAGGTGTCTTGAGATGTTTTGAATCGAAACATGAGCGGAAGTGTGGTGGAAGAGGTGGGAATGGAGGATAGAGAAGTGGTGACTCTTGCTGAAGTTTTGGAGGGATATAGGGCCAATACGCTTCCAGTAAAATACCTTGGCCTTCTGATTGGAGGAAATGCAAGGGCTCCTTTGTTCTGGGATCCGGTGGTTAGCCGGATTGAGAAAAGATTGGCCAAGGGGAAGTTGTATCTATCTGTTGGTGGTAGAATATGCCTCATCAAAAGCTGCCCTTACTTAATTGTTCTGGTTTAGTCTCTATTCCTGTTCATGATGCCGGCTAAGGTGTTTAGGAGAATTGAGAAGTTACAATGGGACTTTCCATGGGAAGGTCGGAATGAGGGTCACAAGTTCCATCTGGTTAATTGGGTAGAGGTGTAACAACCTAGGAAGGATGGAGGTCTTTGGTTGGCAAATATAAAGGAGAAGAACTGGGAGCTTGCTAATGGTGATGGAGATTTGGAGACGAGACGGGTGTTGTGGAGAGATGTAATACATAGGAAATATGGAGAATTGGGTGGAGGTGGTTGTTTTCCTAATAGGGTGGAGAATCTGGTTGGATTTTCTATAGGGTGATTAGCAAGATGCCCGATTAAGCCATTACAAATCATCCCAGTAAAGTGGGAAATTTGATAATAGTTTGTTGCAGATTTTTGGTGGGTGGGTGTTCCAAAATTAGCTTGTGGAAGGATATTTGGCTATGGTGTTCCGGTTGATTTTCTCCATTGTGATGAACAAAGATGCAAGTGTAAGGGATTGTTATGAATCATTAGGGGATTCCTTGGCTTAGAATGTTCTCATTTGTAGGAATTTAAATGAGGAAGGTTTGAGAGACCTCACCGCTCTCTTGGGCATCCTGCAGGACGTTAGTATTGATCCTTCATGTGAAGATACGAAGGACCCGTTTGGGAGGGTGGATTTGGAACCCCCTAGATTTGAAATCCTCCTATTGTGTTTTGCACACTGGATTGGGAATCAACTTTAATCCAAAAGTAGCCATGCATGGTATATTTATAGGGGTTTGAATTTAATTACTAAATCAACTTTAATATCTCTAATTAGTGACGTATGTAATATTTATCATAATGGTTGTAATAAGCCCAATGAAATATATGCTTTGCTCGAAAATGATGAAATTCCAAGTGTCGGATGGGCCACAAGCACAAGATCATGTATGAGTGACTAACCAACGATGTTTAATCGTTGATTTACATGGACAATGTTTGGACAGTGCTGATCATCATATTAAAGGAATTATAGTGATGCGATTGATAATCTAATTGTTTTGGGATATCATTAGTGGGCCATGTGCCCAATACAATAATAGTCTGGTGACACATGTTACACATGCATTTCTTGGAAGGATTTTAGATGTAATCCAAGCTGTCATTGAGGATTTCAATCCCCCTCTTTGAGGGGATTTCAAAGCCCCATGTAATCCAAGCTGTCATTAAAGATTTCAAACCCCCTCTTTGAGGGGATTTGAAACCCCCAGTTACTTTATGCTGCCAAACAACCAGGGGATTTGAAATCCCCTCAAATCCCCCCAAATCCATGGTGCTAAACGACCCCTAAGTTTTGGAAGTTGGTGTCCAATTGTCAGTTTTCAGTTAAATCCTCCTCTAAAATCTGCATCTCAGGTGATCCTCACTACCCCCGTGCTAATATTTGGAGAGCCCCTATCCCCCCTCGACTGCAGGCTTTTACATGGCTAGCTGCAACAAATAAGGCCCTTGCGATGGATAACCTTAAAAAGAGAAATATGGTGATGGCTAACCTGTGCATTATGTGTAGGAAAAGTGAGGAATCAGTGGACCATTTTTTCCTGCATTGTCCGACAGCTAGTGTTTGTTGGGATCATTTCTTCAAGCTGTTTAGAGTTAGCTGGGCTTTAGAAAGATAGCTTTCAGAGGTTATGACAGGGTGGACTTTAGGCCCTTTCTCTGATCAGGGTAGACACGAGTGGGATCTCTTCTCCTTCGCTATTATGTGGGGGCTATGGAAGGAAAGGGATGTAAGAATTTTTGAATAAAGTGTCACCGAGATGGTGCTATCTTATTCTATAGTGTCTTTAGTTCTGGAATGGGTCATTTGTCTTCTAGTATTCTCTGGAAATTGGTGGCTGAGCTTTTAGATGTAATTGGGATTCAAATGTCCTTGGGTGTTTGGCCGAGGTTCTGGTCCCCTGTTTTTGTTTTTTGTACTTTGTTTATGGTTGCTTTTAGGCTTCCAATGTCTGGTGTTTGTTCCTTTCTTGTAGTGGAGTGACGATAGGGTCACCTTCCTATGCACTTTGTATTTTTCTAATGCTTGTTTAATGACATTTTCATCTTCTCAAGAAAAAAGAAGAAGAATTCTAGTATAAGATTTTGTTTGACATTGCCAAAATTTTAATTTGCAGTGCTAATGATGGTAGATTAAGGGCTTGTTTGATTTTTTTAATTCCTGGTAAATACCCTGTAAATGGGTAATAATTACTTCCTTAGGCATTTACAACATTTTTCCCAATGCTTGATTTGACCTCTACTTTTACACGCAATAATCGAGAAAGCTGCAAAATATGTGGGTCCCACCGTGATGCATGTCGCTTATCTAAACCATTCATCCATTATGCCAGCTGAATTTATGTCATGGGCCAAAAGATGAGGCATATCCAAAGCTCAGGTGGACCATGCCACAGGAAAAAGGGAATCGAATGCCTACCATTAAAAACTTTTTGGGGCCACTGTTTCTTTTGGTGTGGGCCACTAGAGTGTTGGATCTGCCTCATTTTTCGGCTCATGCCTCAAAATGTTATGGAAAAACAGATGGATGGGACGAATGTATCATATACATCACCTTGGAGTCCAAAATTTTAAACTAACCTTTTCAAACCGGTTTCCAAAGCAAAAATTCAAATGAATTTTCAAACAGGGCGAAAGGGTAATAATTAGTTAATTACCCATTTATTGGGTATTTACACTTGCTTTGGCCTGTTTGATTTTCCAAATCTCATGCAAATGCATTGTGAATTACTGATTATTACTCCACCCTGTTTGAAAATGCACTCGTATATCTGTCTTGCAAACTGGGTCAAAATGACTGGTTTAAATTTGTGGGCCCCACCATGATATATATATGATATATCTGCGCCGTTCATCCATTTTAGCATAACATTTTGGTGCATGACCCGAAAAATGAGCCTGATCCAGCACTCAAGTGGCCCACACCAAATGAAACAGTGGCATCGATAAATTTTTAATGGTAAATATTTGATTCCCTAAATCCTGTGGTGTGGTCCACTTGAGCTTTGTATCAACCTCATTTTTCTGGTCAAGCGCTAAATTCAGCTAGCATAAAGGATGGATGGTGTGGATGAACCAAAAACATCACGGTGGGCCCCACATATAATTTGGCAATGTCCTCAGTTTTAGAGCTAAAAAAGTAAGCATCAAATCAAGCATTGGTAACAATGCGGTAATTACCGAGTGGAATAATTATTACCCAATTACAATGTATTTACTAAGGGTTTGGAAAATCAAACACGCCCTAAATGTGGTAATCTGATAGATCAATGTTTCAAAACCTGGATGATATGTGGACTATATAAGCGAAAACTATAAGAAATGGAAGGAATTAACAAAATAACAAGTAATGTGCTGCTGGGTAGTGGTTAGAGCACTTGATTTTCAAGTCATGAGTTCAGCTTTTGACTGATGGCAGCTTTTGACTGATGGGTTTTATAGTAAGACGGCTCGTTTTGGTGGTCTTTCCCGTCCAAACTGGTCCCACTGTCCATTTTGGGCCAAGGTTTAAAACACTTTGGGTAGTATTGATTATATGAAACTGGAGTTCTTAGTTACTGGCAGATTTGATGGCTTGAAGAGGAATTTTATTTGTGGTTTCGTCATGGTTTTGTTTTTTTAGTATTGCTAATAATGCAGCATCCTTCTTGGGCCTGTGTAGTTTAGCTTATTGGAATCCCCTATGCTCCATTTCTTAGTAGCCCTTCTTGGTTGTGCTATTAGAAGCCAATCATGTCTTTTCTTTGTAGTCGATTCATGATTTGAAATCTCTTTGAGCCAATTTTGTTGCTTTTGCACCAAAGTTTAACTCCCAAGGACGGGCTTTTTTATTTTATTTTTATTGAGGCCTAGCAATGGACGCTCAGACCATTTACAATTGTATTGCTTTAGATAACCATGGTAGGTAGATTATGCATATTTGTTAAGTATGCTCAACAATTGTAATCCTTGTTTATATATTTGGTGTTCTAGTGCAATAGATACACTGATTTTTTTCATAGTGTAATTTATAAATTAACATGGTATTAGAGCTACGGTTTTGATCCCTCCAACCACCGTCGGTCATAATTCCATCATTCTTTAATGATCATGGTTAACAAACTCAAGAACTCGTTCAATCTAAGTTGAGTTAGGACTCGCCCAAGTTGGGGGTGAATCAGGTTGACTTGGCTGAGTAGGGGGGATGCAAGCTGCATCAAGGCCTTGTCAATTTGCACTGTTGATCTAAAGATAGTTCGTGATCTTACCATTTAAAGACTAGTGTTTTCAATGCATCGCACAAGGATCATTATAGTTGACCTAGGTGGTCTACTATTTGGATTGAGCCAAGGTCGAAGATTACTGACTCTTCTTACTGAGATTTGCGTCTTTAACTTAAATGGACAAATTCGATGGTTTGGATTGTTTCAAGCTTTTGGACCACTTGGACTCATCAAATTAAAGAGATCATCACAAGGTGGGCCACAGTCTCAAGCACATTGGGATCCAATTTCAACCCCAATAAACCCCAAATTAGACCAATAGGCCCTATGGCACAACTATCTGTTGAAATCCTATTCATAAACTTGCAACCCATTTTTTATGAGTCAAACAATGTCGAAATGGTGTAAAATTGGTATTGTTTAAAAGCCTATCGAGTCAATATTCCAATGGACCCTAATACATGCAATTTCGATGTTGTATGGCTGGGATGTGATCGATTTATTGGATGACTACCAAGATGTTGCTTTTTCAAAAAATTTAGATGCAAATGAGTTTGATTCTAACTTTCTATCTATACAACTTGTTGGCTTCACTTGTTTCCAAGTCCATATGTTATCACTTAGTCCATGTGGTGCGAGAAGGTTGGCTTGAGAGATTTATAGGTCCCACGAAAAGCTAAAAAGTCTTAATAAGTTAGAAGATAGTTCGCGTTTCAAGTTATTGCATTCCAATTTTTCATTAGTCTTTAGAACAAGTACTTTACTATGATTGGTTGAAAGAGCCAACACTTATTTTTATTGAATAGTGGAATTCTGAAGTTTGATTGGTTGTATGGGGATTTTCGTCAAGTTTCGAATATAAAATAAAGAGCACGTACATACATATGAGGTCATAGTTGATTGATTTCTAAGAAAAAATATCTTGTATCTTGTGTGTTATTATGAGATTTGAGATTCTTACTAGGCGGCAAGTTCCCGTTAGGGTCTATTTGATTAGCTGTAAATGCATGCAAACGATGGTAAATAAGTAATGATGACTTACTTTGGTATTTCCATCAAGTAAAGATGTTGTCAAGTGCAGATTTTAAAAAGAGACCAATTGTGTCATGTAAACTGTGGGTCCCACCATGATGCATGTATTTTATCCATGCTGTCCATTCTTTTTTGTCAAATCATTTTAGGGGCATGAGCCCAAAATAAGGCAAATCCAAAATTGTTGTAGCCCCTAAGAAGTTTTAAATGGTAGACATTTAATCCCCACAGTTTTTTGTGGTGTGGTCCACATGAGCTTTGGATCTGCCTCATCTTTGGGATCATGCCCTAAAATGATTTGAAAAAAATGAATGGACGACATGGATACAACACATACAACATGGTGGGGCCAACCTATTATGAGTTTGAGTTTTGCCTGATTTTCGAGGTGGATTTTTGACTCTATTGCCTGTTTACATACATTTACACCAAACCAAATAGGTCCTTGTTTTTGGTTTCCCGCTATCGAGTCGCTAGTAGGGTGACCTTATGACCCGATTAACGTGATTCATCATCATCTTACATTCGAATTTCCGTTGTCATCCCTTACGCCTGCATGTCCTTTCAACAACATGTATGTTTATCATTATGTTGTATTAAAATTGCGCATTCTTTAGCTGTGATACCACTTGATGATGGTTTGCATGGGTCATTGCGGTAACATGTACAACGGTTGGATCGAGATAGCTATGTTGATAGAATTGGCGTAAGAATCAATCTTCGAATATTTTGGCTCTGATACCAAATAATATCAACTCTACATGTTGTTGAAAGGATACGCACGGGCATCAGGGATGATAATGCGAAGTGAATGAGGGAAGCTGACAACACATAACCCATATCATGATTTGACAAGCAACTCGGTGAAAAATCACGTTGATGAGGTTGGTATGGTCACCTTGTGATCGACTTAGCAACGAGAAACAAAAAACCAGGGGAACTTGCAATTCCTTGAGGAGCTTGAGCATGAATCCCAATCTCATAAATCACACACAAGATGCTAGATTTTTTTCCCCTTCAGAAATCAATCAACCGTGGTTGTATGGGCCCTTTGTTTATATTCAAAACTAAGTGAAAATCTTAGTACATCAAAACAAGCTTTCTAGTTCTATTATCCAATAAAACAAGTGCTGAGTTGCTGACTCTCTCAACTAATAATAGTGAAATAGCTATCTTGACCAACGAAAAATAAGAAAGCAATACCCTGAAATGCATACAATTTTTTTTTCTTATTTAAGGAGAATTTTAGCTCTTCGTGGGACTAGTAAATCTTTTAATTTAAATTTATTTTGCTTTATGGATTGAGTGATGTCATGTGGGCTCGTGAATGTGTGTAGTTAATGAGTTATGTGAAGAGGAATTTGGAATCTGAGTCTTGTGTCAGATTTTTGCAAAAATACAATCTCTTGATAACCGTTTACTAAATTAGCCATATGTCAGTTATACAACAACAATATTGTACTCGTTAGAAGTGACTCAATAAACTTTCAAATGAGATCAATTTTACACAATTTCAACATTATTTGGTCAGCCAAAAGTGGGCTGCAAGTTTCTGAACAAGATATGGACAATGATTGGGCCTTGGGGCCTTGACGTAAGACAACTAATCACTTGCTCTAAAAGCTCAAACTGATAGAGCGTGGCAAATCAATCCCTTTGTCTCATAGCCCAAGCCAGGCCCTTAGCTAAACCCCCCTTGTGGGCCCCACTTCACATGGGTCCTGCCTCACGAGCCACCCGCCTCACATGGGCTGCCCACCCCGATTGTGCCCCCACTTCACACAAGCCACCCCACTCAAGCCTAGTGTGAAAATGCCCATGCGTTAATCATCCTTGGTGAGGAGTATCGAACATGAGACCTCCTACTTTTTGATACCACTTTTGACGCAGGACAACGAACCACTTGCTCTAAAAGCTTGAATTAATAGAGCATGACGAGTCAATCCTTTTATCTCATAGCCCAAGGCAGGCCCTTGGCCAAACCCCCCTCATGGTCCCCACTTCACATCAGTCCCGCCTCACATGGGCTGCCCACCTTGAGTGTGCCCCCGTTTCATACGGGCCATCCCACTTGAGCCCAGTGTGAAAATGCCCCTGCATTGGGCCCACCCATTTGTTCTAGGGTTTGTTGTGGTTGAAATTGATCCCAAGGTGCTTGAGATTGTCAACCGTCTCATGATGGTCTTCATTCCCAGATTTGATGAGGCTAAGGTTCCAGAAGCTCAAAACAATCTAGATTGTTGAATCTTTCCACATGGTCGGAGATGAATCTTTGTGAGAAGCTTTCACCTTGGCTCAATCCAAGTAATCCAAATAGCGGTTTGCTTGGGGCAATGATGATGATTCCTATATGATATATTGAAAACGCAAGCCTTTGAATGGTAAGATTGTGGACCATCTCAAGATTAGCGGTGGAGATAGAGTTGGTCTTGATGTAGTTAGCATTAGTGACTCATCCAAGTGACTTGTGGTGTTGAACTGGACTGGGTTCGACCAACTCCAAATCGACTTGAATGAGTTGCACGAGACTCGTTTTAGTCTTGAAACCAAGCCGGTCACTATTCAACTGTTCGGGGGGGGGGGGGGGGGGGGCAGTTTGGGGGGGGCAGTTTGAGCAGCGACAATAACTGTAAAACCGATAGAAGTAGGCAATGCAGAAATTCAAATGAACTAGTAGACAAATAAATAGAAGATTAGAAGGTCCAATCCAAAGACAGACGATCGTATCTAAATTCAAATGCAGGAACTGACAATTCGGTCGCAATGACAGGTGTGCAAAACATATTTGCAGATAACAATTAGTTACTGCTTCATGTACACAATAGTTATATTTCAGATCCAACAATCACTGAATATCAGAACTATTGAGAGAAGTATGGTGAAGAGTGAACAGGTTCAACCACGAAGGCCTGACATGACACGTCTGGTTAGAAAGGTCTGTGAAAGATGATGCGAGAACATATCAAATTGAACAGGCATCGATTACAATTGGGCTAAGTGATTAGATCAGGCGATGCTAATAAATGCTCATAAATGATGAAGATACGATGACTGTTACATAGGTTTCTAGGAACAGTGGTGATGATGACAGGTTAAGTTTGCTGTGACAACTGGCATTGGAATTCAGGTGATGGGGTGTGGATATGGTTGAAGACAACAATGAGAAGTGCTGGAGCTTGGGTTGTGATGGTGATTAAGGAGATGATGGGACATGGTTGTTTATGTTGCAGGAAGATTGATAATGGTGTAGGGTTGCAAATGATTGGAGAATGATCAAATGGTGATCGGATGGTGGTAGGATTGATTAGAACCGTAGCTCTAATACCATGCTACTGTATGGACCATGTTGTGGATATCTTTCTTGTATCTATTGCATTAGTACACTATATATATACATACAAGGATTAAAATTGTTGAGTATATCACTTGTCATATATGCATAATTTACATACTATAATTATCGTTAGTACAACTATCCATGAATTGAGCAGATCTCATTGTTCTTGATGTCTTAAAAAAGATGCTTTTTCTTTTTTGAGCACATCATCATGAGGATATGCTTTTCATGCTGGTCTGTTGGCTTGATTCAAATGAGGCGGAGGTGACAGATTTTCAGGAAGCAACTATCATTTGGTCATCAATCTTCTCCTAAAATCTTACCTTGGAATTTGATTTGAGCAATATCTTGTGGTTGTCCAATTTTGCTTTTGAGCTGTGGAGACTTTGCTTTGGATGAGATCCATGACATAGCATCTATGCTAGACCTTCACTCCCTCGTGGAAGGAAGCTAATGAGATCGTTGATTCTTTAGCTGAGAGAGGATGGCGAGCTTGCAGACCTATGTATCTAGGATTATTTCTTCTAGAGTGATGGAGGGAGGGAGCCAATCATTGAAATTTTTGCAAAGTAAAATCAATGGGATAGGAGCAGGGTTTGACCTGGTGCAATGCACTATTCCACCAACCCCTAGACCGAGTGTAAGAGGGTTGATGTCTGGTGGGCATCCAACAGTCGAAAATTTGTCAAGTTACCATGATAATTTCTGTTTCAAATGATGGCAAAACAGGATTTGTGAAGGGGAACCCTGAAATTGCTAGGAGAAGGCTATGATGACAACAACAAAGTTGATGATAAGATTAGTATGGTATGTAGATACTGCTACCCACATCAATTTGGTCCAGGAGGGGTTTATAAAAGTTCAACCACCACAACTTGAGTAGCGTATTTTTGCGCTAGTGGAGTGCCCATTATCAAGCCAGTCAAGAAGTGGACTCAGAGCATGCTCTTCAGTAGATGGCATGGCCTCATTGCTGTGGATTTCTTGGAGAGTGATTAAGATATTTTGTTTTCCATATGAAATTGATGTTGAAGGGGTGACATGATTGTAGTGATTTGTCAGCTGTAATAATGTTCGCCACCATATATGAGTATCATTGCCATCTCTGGAAGATTAAACAAGGAAAGATGGATTATCTTCAGCCCGAAGTCATTGGTTGGTGGTTCTCCGAACTTATCAAGCATGTCTGAGGAACTTCTTTCAGACCATGTAAGTTGTTGTGTTAATGGAACAAATGAGCAATTGGAACCTATCAAATCAGTTGTCAATCGGTTGTTTGGTCAATGTTCAGCCGTTGGGTTGATTTGAAGCCTTGATCGGACCTGACTCAAATATTAATGTAAATGGGGGGTTTTGCAGATTCCCACATTGATAAAAGGGTATTTGCAAATATCCACATAAAAATATTGAATTTGTGAATAACCACATTGTTAATTTGCTGTTATTATTAATAGCCACATTCCATTAGTTTTTAGCTACTAACGTTAAGGGCTGTTAGAAAATGACAAAAATGCCTATATTTGTAATGCACAATGATTTGCCACTATGGCTGGTCGATGTCTTGAAAATGTTGTCTACAGGGTAATTGTAACCGTTGAGTTTTTGGCCTGAAATAGACCAGAAGAGCTACAGTAGCAGTCTGTGTTCAACTGCATAAAAAGGCAAGATTGGTGGTTTGATCTTCCAATCTGAGAGTTCTTTTGAGGCATGGTCCATATGCAGTGGGAACAAACTAAAAGATGGTCCTGACCATGGGACCCATCTTGTTTGGTGGAGACTATAACTGGACACTGGTATACAATCCTTTAGAATATGCAACATTCTTGGGTTTTTCAGCTTGTACAAGTTGGGTTCATGGTTCAAGCATCCAATCAGTTGATCTTATGAGCCATGCCCAAATGAAACATACCACAAAATCTTCCCTCATGGGACAAACATAACCCCTTCAATTTGATGGTTAAAAAAAATTTATAGATCCTGTCCTTATCTTACTGAAAAAGACTAAAACGTGGATGGCTAGGATTTTCCAATCTTGGTTCATGGCTCATCCTTCGTGAGGACCAGCTGTTTATCAGCCTGGATCACTAAATCATGGATAGTTGGTATGATGATTTGAGCTTTACTAACCCCACATGCCTGTATACAGGGTATCTCATATACACGTGGTCCCGGCACCATGGCACATAAGCTAGAGATCAATGCACTAAATCCAGTGGGTTTCATTGTTTTGATGCTCTGGCGCTGGGGTACAACAATCAAGCTGCAGTGTACATCAGATGTGCCACACTTCAGGAAAAAAAAAGTTGATATGTGAAAAAAGTTCCTGCAAGTTTTTCTAAGCTGTTCGCCTATTTTTATGACCTACTTGGAGTGTGGACCATCCTGATTTTCGGATCACGTTATGGATTGCTTGGATTTGTGCATGTGTGACAGTGGCACATGTGTTGGCGCATGCATAATACATCAATTGCCTTGTACACAGGTGTGGGCTTAGCAAACCTCTGATGTTTCCAATCATGGATGGAGAATTCCCAAAATCCTTTCTAGATGGGATAATTCTTTTAGACGGATGGCATGGATCAAGTGGATGGGCCCACAAATACTTCCCCCAAATATGGCGGAAGAGGTAAAAACAAATAATTCTCCCAAGTATGGAGGGATAAGGGGAAAAATTCACTTAAAGCTTTCTTCTTCTCCTGCTCATCCTTTTTCTTCTTTCTTCTTCCCTGTTCTTGTTTTTGCTTCTTTGTGAATGAAAGAGAGAAGGGTTGAGAGAGCTAGTTGGAAGGAGTAAGAGGAAGGAGAATAGGAGAGAGAACAAGAGATATGGGGAGATGGATATAGCAAATTGGGCTAGGGTTCTTTGTTGTTTCTTGTAAGAGAGGTTTTAGGGTGGGGTAGTTTCATCACTTAAAAAAAAGATGCCACAAAAATTAACACGATTTGGCAAAATCTAACTGTATGTGGGTGTTTGCAATAATGGGAAATTAATAATGCATTTATTTGCAAACTTATTGTTTTTATGTGTAAATAGATATTTAAAATAGTTAAATTTAACCATGAGTAATATAAAATGAAACTCAAATCAACAACTGCACAGGTACCTTATTGGTTACGTGCATTGCTTCATTTGGTTGAAGTTGGGGGTTTGGATCACACTCCCATCCTTCTTTATTTTTAATTGTATCGCCACTCAAGAGATGAGTGACTTGGTTTGAGTCATGCCGAGTCGTGTTGAGTTGACTGAGCCAGAGCCATGGATTCGTGGCTCAACGAGTCTTTCCGAGTCTAGGCCGAGCCGGTCCCAATACTGAGTTTCCCAGTGACTCGGCTTCAAATCCTGTTGAGTTGAGTTGACTTGGACAAGTTTTGAGTGTAGTCAACAACTTTTATAATTATGGTTTGGTCCACGACTCCACATAATAGTACCCTTTCGTGGAGAATGATAATTTATGTAAAAGAAAACAAGATTACTTTAATGGGACCAAGTCTCTAATACAAAGCATATAACATAGAACCCATATTCTGCATGCTTAGACCAACAACATTAGCTTTGCTTGCAGTTGAGGAAAGCAACATGTTAAGCGTCGACTGTTTTCGTAGTATCAATATCGTTACATATATCACTGACCGGGATATGGAAGCATGTATCAATATCGCTGATAATAATGCAGATGCCAGGAAATGTATCTCTGACTGAGGGAAACATGGGGGAAAAGGTGGAATTTTTCAGTGGAACTTCATGAGATAATGAAATACACATTTACATATTTAGGAATTGCAAATTGCAAAAAAGGACTGTACATGATATATTTTCCATTTGATAGGGGCCTACACATGTATTGACGTAAAAAATTAGTGCAATAGTAAACCAAAATGAGTTCATTTCATACCAATAATATCATTAGAAACACAATAATCACTTAAAGCTGTTTCTAAATTAGAGACAGAGTCATCCGTCCATGCATGTATGCATACATCCATCCATCTATCCATACGTACACTAATACATTCATCCATCCCCCATGCATACATATGCTAATAACATCCTTCCATACATCCATACACGTCTATCCATCCATCCATCCATGCATACATATGTACATCTGTACATGTCTGTCCATCCATCAATACACGAATATATCCATGCATCTATGCATATAAACATGCACCTATGATCCATCCATACATGCATAACACATCCATCCGTCCATCAATGCACACATCCATTCAACCATCCATTAATGCACACATCCATATATGCATACATATTTATGAAATAAAATAATTAATTTTAAAAGTAAACAAATAATAAGTTTTTCATGAAACAATGTTATTATTATTTAAAAATAAGACTTTTTTTTTTTTTGAAATTTTAAACTATTAAAAAATCCAAATATTGAAGATGAGTGGTTGAAATCCACTCTCCAACTAGATGCCCAAAAGAAATTTTGAAAAAAAAACAATCTATATATATATATATATATTTTTCACAATATTTATGCATGTTTCCTTCCCAATTTTCCTCCCAAATTGAGAGATTTAATTCACGAAAATGGAAGACGAGTGGTCAAAATCCACTTCCCAACCAGATCCCAAAAACATTTTAAAAAAATACTAACAAAAAAAAAAAGAAAAAGAAAAATCAAAATTTCTTCTGATTTTCGCGGTATTAACACACCCTTCTCAAAATTTTCCCCTAATCAAGGATTTGATTCACGAAAATATGAGTGGACATTGCCTTGTTATGAATATCTCAATGTGATATATTCACCTGCTACTTTTGGGCATTATCTTAAGAGGACATCATTAGAATTGTTTTTGTGGAATTAGTAAACATATTGCCTTGTTAATAAGCGTCCATTTCCAATGATTCCTGATGTTCGTCTGATGGCATGCTGGTGTGCTTGTCCTATCCTGAAGGCTGGGAAAGCTTGCTCATCAAGTGAGTCATACATGCATTCAAGTAGACTTGTATATTGTGATTTTTTAGCAATCCATTTTGCATACGTTGGTTGTGTCACAACCAACAAACAATTGACCCACCGGATTTTGTAGCTATGGACTTTTCGCCTTCTTGGCATGGGTAGGGTGTTTTCTTGAAGATGGGGTGTTTGGAAATCGTATCACAGCCTATATATCTCACAACTGCACGATTAAACAGAGACCAATATTAAATGGATGAAATGGTGGAGGTTTAGGAGCATTGAGGAGAGGTTATTTATAGAAAATATGGTGATTCGGGGGCTGGTGGCTGGTTCCTGAATTCGGTGGTGAACTCCATGTGGTCTTCTGTGTGGAAGGCAATAGGCTGCACTGGTAGGATATCTGATCAAGCTGGTAATCAAATACTGGGAAAGCCAGGAAAATGCTGATTGATTGAGGGGTGTAGATTTTCAGTGGGTGGAGGATTGAGAATCAGATTTTGGAAGGACATATGGCTATGAGACTCGAAATTAGCCAATGGGTTCCTTTCATTCTTCTATCTGTTGACAAGAGGTGAAAGTGTGAGTTGCTAACTTGCTATGAGTTTTTGGGGGGATCCAAGGTGTGGAACGTATCCTTTTTGGAGGTGTACTCAAATGATGAGGAAACTAGGGACTTTGCCAACCTTTTGAGCATCCTTCATGAGATTAGTCTTGATACCTCAAGAGGATGAAAAGTTCTGGAAATGGGCGGTAAACAGATGTTTTTCATCTAAATCAGTCTTTTCAAGACTTCGTCACTCAGGGCAGCCCTCTTACCCCCGCGCTAAATTTGGAGAGCTCCGATTCCTCCACAGATTCAAGCATTTGTGTGGATAGCCGTTGCCAATAGAATCCTTATGTTGGACAATCTAAAATATTAAAAAAGAAAAAGAAAATTGCAATGGTTAACATGCGCATTATGTGAATGCAAAGCGAGGAATCAGTTGACCATCTCTTTTTGCATTGCCGGGCAGCAAGGAAAATCTGGGACCACTTTTCTTGTTATTCGAAGTCAGCTGGGTCTTGGAGAGATCCCATTTTGAGTTTATTGCAGGCTGGTTCCCGGCCCTTTCTCAAATCGGGGGAAGCAAATATGGGCTTTGCTTATTCTATTAGAAAGAAATAAATGCTAGAATTTTCAAGAAAAAAATTCTGTCTCAATGATGGTTATCTCCTTCTCAATCGTTTCTATGTTGGGGTGGGTCATTGATCTCCTTGACTTCTCAGTATCCACTATAGCTTCTGTTAGAAGTGATTGGGATGTAGTGGTCTTTGGATGAGTAGTTGATAGCAGGGCCAAGACATCTTTTCCTAATCTTATTCCTTCTGTTCCTGCTTGGGTTTTTTTTTTTTTTTTTTGTGGAGTGACAAACGGATTCTCTCCCATCATGTGTGGATATATATATATATATATATATATATATATATATATATATATATATATATATATATATATATATATATATATATATATATATATATATATATATATCCAATCGGTTCAACCGTACAACCACTTTGGTTACTAGTGCTTAATTAACGTTATTGTATATAATAAATAAGGTAATAAATAAAGGGAAGAAAAAAATACTGTTATAAAAGTAATAATAAATGCAAGCATGTGTGATGTTATTTTTCAAGTCATGAAATTACTCATTTATACTTACTATTTATTAGAATTAATTTAAATTAATTAATCAAAATTAGTTTTTTCATGACTGATATTGAGGAATAAACTAGTTTAGATTTTGTTAATTCGAATTAATGCTAATAAATATTGGGTAGAAAAGAGTTATTTCATAACTTTAAAAATAACACCATGCATGCTTGCATTTATTATTACATTTATAACACTTTTTTTTTTCTTTATTTATTATTGACAATAACATTAATTAAACACCGACTTGAGAGTTTCTCTGTATGTATGTATTTTTGTATGCATGTATGTATGCAAACGTCCCCAAACCCTTTAAACGGCAAAAGTGTTGACCTATCATCGATCTAAACCATTCATTCAACTAGGAGCAAGCCATGGTGCAAGAATCTCGCTGATTGGATGTTCCTAACCTTTTGAATGAGGCCAATTTGTTACAACCATCCACTGTTTGAGAGCCATAAATCACATTGTTAGAATCATCAAGCCAGTGTACTTTAAAATAATAAGAAATACAAAGTGGGATCAATCTACTAGAGGTTTCAAGATGACGATTGGGGATCCCCAATGTGTGTGATAGATGCCATGGTTTGAATAGAATCAATGATTTTAAACGAGTCATCATCCACCATCGAAACCATGGGAGAAGCTCTTTGGCCCTTATGAAGATCGACGTACATTTCTGTCAATATGGAGCATTTACTTACATGACGGATTTGTACATGTAGGGCTTAAAGTGGGCTGAGCCTGGCCCCAGTAAAATTAAAAATTTGAATTATAGTTAGAAAACCTGAGTTCGACATGATGTTCAGTCAGGTTGGATTGACTTGAAGACTCGACCTGATTTGGGTTGATAATAATTATAAATTTAAAAAATTAGAGATAGGAGTAGATATTTAACATAGTCAAGTAATATGAAATACAAATGTTGTTATCAAACCACTCTATGGTATGTTGATCAGTTTCTTCTTGTAGCAGAGGCCTAGTGTTCAATTCCCTCCCCTCCCATTTATATCTTATTAATATTCACTCTGTGACTCACCGAGTGACTCGGTTTGAGTCACCACGAGTCATGTTGAGTCGACCAAGTGGTTGGATTGACTTGATGAGAGTCGCCCTAAGGTTCGAGTTCCCAGCAATTTGGCTCAAAATCTAGCTGAGATGAGTTGACTCAACTGTGTTTTGAGCTGACCCAGTGGGTTTTAGAACTATGTTTGGAATAGGTTGATCCGATAAACTGGCTCGTCCAATTCAAAGTAGGGGCTCTGGCGAACCCCAAGTCCAGGCCCGTTGCTAGCCTTTGGTATATACACAGACTAGAACCATAGTTTCAAAACTTGAAAACTCAACTTCATGTCTAGCTCAATCAAGGTTGGCTCAAAGACTTGGATGAGTCTTTACTTGACTTGATATTTAATAATTAAATTATTATTATTTAAATATTTATTAAATAGTCATATATAGCTAAAATATCAAAATAATGGAAGATGTATACCAGTGTTTTTACTAGCACTTGTAGCTTAGCATAGCTCCCTAGTAGCGTAAGCTACAAGGCATGTAGCATGTAGCTCAGGTAGTGTATGCTATCTGAAATCTCTCTCTGTCTCTGTCTCTAGTTTTGTTCTGTGTTAGTTTAACACCTATTTTAAAATGGTGGCAAATCATTCCTATGACACGTGGCACTATGTTAGATCAATCCGGACCATCCAAATTGTGGTCCATATGACCATATCATGGATAGAGCGCTTAGATCAATCTGGACCGTCCAAATTGTGGTCCATATTGTGAATTTGTGATCTTTCACTAATAGAAAAAGAGAGGTCACACTTAGAGATGTCCGGAGGCAAAGACAAATATTTTGCATGGAAATATGTTGTTGATGATTCAGATTTGCAGTCAAGAACCGGTTAGAATTATGCATTTTGTGAAATTTATCATATTTTTCTATTATTTTAATTAAAAAATATTAAATATTGTGTAGCTTATGCTACATGCTATAGAGGGCCAAACGTTATACTGCACGCTATTTTTTTTACACAGCACTCACACCGCACACACCCACTCACTCACGCCACAGTGGTTTTTCACCACAATGGGTACTGGAAACCTTGTGAGTCTACCACTGAGGCATGAGTTAAGGACCATACACACTATTTAAAACACTGATGTATACATACAGTAGTTGGCTCTGTGGTGAGAGATGTTGCTCCCTCTACAAGAGCTCGGGTTCAAAACTTGCTTCTTACCTTTTGTTTAAAAAACTCAAATGACTCACTTCGAGTTGTGTTGAGTTGACTCTATGAGTCAGTGAGCTGAGGCCAAGTTTGCCTGCAATCAAGTTTCATGGTGACTCGGCTTAGAATCTAGTCTAGTCAAGTTGGCTCGAATGGGGTTCGAGTCGACTCACGTAGTTTTAGAACTACGACTAGAACACTTCACATCAACTAAAAAGATAGGTTCACTAGGTTGGATGGCCCTTGTAAAGCTAGTGTTAACGCTAACTTGTGTGAATCGCCCGTGTAAAGCTAGTATTAAAGCCAACTCGATAAGATTGTCCTGAGTTAATAAGAAGATCAAGTAGAGGTTTATTGTAGAAGTGTTGGGGTCTGTTGTTGTTGTTGACAAAAATGATGCCACCCAGTAAAATATCATTAGGTGGGCCACTCTTGTTGATTTGGGGCATTAGCAAGATCTTTCAGTTGTCACGAAAAGCCAACTTGATAAGATTGTATTAAGAAGATTAAGTAGAGGTTATTGTAGTAGCAATGGAGTCTGTTGTTGCTGACAAACATGTTACCACCCAGTAAAATATCATTAGGTGGGCCTCCACTCTTGTTGGTTTGGGGCCTAGCCAAGATCTTTCAAATCTCATGAAAAGCCAACTTGATAAGACTGTCTTGCATTGTTCAATGAGAAGATTTAAGTATAGAGGTTATTGTAGTAGCAATGGAGTCTGTTGTTGTTGACAAAAATGATGCCACCCAGTAAAATATCATTAGGTGGGCCGCCCTTGTTGGTTTGGGGCCTTAGCAATATCTTTCAATTCTCATGACAAGCCAACTCGATTAGACTGTCCTGCGTTTTTTAATAAGTTGAGGTTATTGCAATAGCGATGGAGTCTGTTATTGTTGATAAAAATGTCGCCACCCAATAAAAATATCCTTCGGTGGGCTACTCTTTTTGATTTGGAGCCTTGGTAAGATCTTTTGATTCTCATGAAAATTGTGCCTTTTGTTTTGGTTAAATAATTTCTTTAATCAGATGTCCCGAGGTAAACGATGTCTCTTTTAATGTTTGAAAAATAAAATGTTTCTATTTTGGTCTTGTGATATGTTGTTGATTCTATTCAAATCATTTGCTGCATACATTTGAACAACTAAAAATTTTGCTCTCTTGATGTTCTGGTTGTTCTTCCTGTTCTTGTGCTTGTTAAACTTACAATCATCATACATCCACATAAAACGAAAAAGAAAAAGGTTGCAGGTGGTTTGTATATAATCTGAAGAGAACTTGTTTTGCCGTTTGGATTCGTGGACATGGAAAAACCCAATGGAATCCTCAGTGAATGGAAAGCTGTGGAACCTAGGGCTGTCAACAGTTGTGGTCCAAGAGTTCCCGGACATACACTGATTGGGTTTGGGTCTTGATGGGTCTGGATCATTTCAGTTCTGGGTCTTGTTTTTGAGGACCTTGACCAGGATCCAGTTGGTTTTGGGTGCCTGTAAGGTATGCATCTGGTCTTTGGAACTTAGTTTTGAGTCGGGCTCGGTTTGCATCCATGTCAAATAAGAACATTTACATGGTCAGCCCTTCCATTAAAATCAGGTCAGGTCCATTAGGTAGCTGTGGACAGCCATATTGGAACCCAACACTGGTTCTATTGTTTGGATTGGAATGTGGTTTTCATGTAAAAGGTCAATGGTCGAAAGGTGAGAGCTGTCTTTTATAAACTTGGAAGTTATCATTGAACATGTTTTGCACGAGCAAGAACAAGTTATGTTGATTTCTATTAGTTGGTTGAGGCTTTTGAAAGGAGGCTAACAAAGAAGATTTTTTTTAAAATAAAAAAATCCAATCCAATCCGTTGACGGTTGCGGTTTTTAGTTCCACTACTTAATTGGGCTGGATCTAAGCTTGAGTGTTCTACGGGGCCAAAAGCTCGGCATGGAATCCTAGCCTAATTTATTCATAGATGATGGGCTCAAAAGTCACAAGTGCAGTTCATTGTCGACCTTGTTCCTGAATTGGTGGGCTTATATGGGCTTCTATATAGCCCCTACACAGTTCAATGATCTGGGCTGGAAAGTATAGTTGCAGTCTATTCATCAAAAGCCCTATACCTAACTGGCCTTTTTGGGGCCTGCCCCCTGCGAGTGAAATATTTAAATGATTGAAGGTTTAAAAATTAATACAATATAAGGTTTTATTTATTTATTTATTTTAATTTTAATTTTTCTTTTTAAGATATCCTCCATCCATAATGAGCGCCATCAAATAAAGGTTTTGGATTATAGAAACATGACTTGATCCAGCGAATGGAAACTGCTCACAAGCATCTTTAAGAGGGTTAGTGGATTAGGCGAGACCCTGGATCCACATCGAGGTGGCTAGGACCCTTGACTGGCCCACTTTGATGTATGTGACTACATCCATGCCGTTCATCCATATTGAAAGCTCATTGTAGGGCATGATCCAAAAAACGAAGCATTTTCAAATCCCAGATGGGCCATAGTACAGGAAACAGTAGTGATTGACTGTTAAAAACTTCTTGTGGACCACAAAAGCTTTGAATCAAGATGATATTTTTGTGGTCTCTTCATCTAGGTGTTTGTGAGCTTATCAATAGGTTGGATGGCAAATAAACATTCCAGTGGAATACTTGAAGTTTTTAATGGTGGAGATTCAATCACAACTGTTTCCTGTGGTGTGGTCCACCTAAGATTTGATTCAGCTTCATTTTTGAGGTCATGCCATAAAATGAGCTTTCAAAATGGTTGGACGGTTTGGATTTAAGACACATACATCACTGTGAGCCCCACAATTAGGGGTCCCCACCCACACCAAATCAAGCAATCTATGGATTTAAGGCACCATAGATTGCTTATTATTACTCTAAAAGCAAACTTTTGTTAGGCAATCGTAACCATCCTATACATGGCCCGGAAATAGGATGACTATGGAAATGAGCTCAAATCATGGATGGATTGGCTCATTTGATCTGTGTGATTTTTGCATACTAACCCATAAAATGGGTCATGGACTTGATGGACAGTTCAGATCAATTGATTGGACTGTCCAAGTGGCTAGATGCAACTAGGAGCACTCTTTTACTCATAGTGCTCTTAGAGCACTGGAGATTAAATAGGGAAAAAAAATATTATTATTATTTAGATATAGATGCGTAGTGCTCTCTTAGTTGCATTGGTACACTTGGGCAGTCCAATCCATTGATCTAGACTGTTCGTTGAATCCAACGCACATGTCAAGGGCTGTGATGCAAACATCACATCAATCTGACAAATATGAACGATTTGATCATTGTTCTTTAATATGGATGGTCAAGATCGTTTAGATAAAATAGGTCCAATCAAAAAATTGATCCCACCATTTGTCAGGGCACATTATGGACTGCTTTGACTGTAAAGAATCATTGTAAATATCCCAAACAAGGCTTTGAAACAGACGGTTGTAAAAAATAAGGCCGAATCAAAGACAGATTGGATCATTCGATCAGTATTAATTTTTGTTGGGTAACCTATGAAATATGCTCTGGACATAAGTGACGGTTCAGATTAATCGATTCGACTATCTCAGTGAACCAATCGAGAGTGCACTCGGAGCACTGCAAGTGATCCATTAGGTGGGGCATGATCTTGGAAAGTAAAGCCCATCAAAGGGCTTGTACTAGTCTAAATTTTGATGAGCTGGGTATTTGTTGTGCATGGCCCATTTCGAACAAAAATAGAGGTAACCACTTGTTGAAATCAAATCTGGATCGTTGATGAGGTACAGGCCAGTTTGTGAGATCCACCATTTTATATCCATCTTTCATGCACCTGATGAATGGACCAGCTTGATTTTTGGACCAGATAGCCTTCCAATCGAATGATCGGCTTGGATCTCTCTCATTGCTCATCTTCTTAACTAATTTTCAATGTTTACCTTACATTAGTGACCCACCTGGAGTGGCCCATCATCGAAGGGCATACTAACGGTGGGGCCCACCTGATGAATAGCCTAGTTTGCCTTGGCATTCAGAGGATGCAATGAATGATTTTGGGCCTCACATATCCACTTGAGGACCAAAATTCAAAATTTTGGGACTTGGCTAAAATCTGCGTTGGAACTTGTGCGGTGTGGTCCACCATACATGATAGGCTGTAATAGTTCTAAGGGGAAAAGCGTTCCTAAATTTATCCTGTCAACTCCAACATAAACCAAATGGTTTCAAAGCAGGTGGCTCACGTTGTACACTTGAAAGGGATCTGGGCCACTGATCAGATAAAGTAAATAATTTTCAGGTTAGGTGGCTCACGTGGGCCACTTGAGTTTTGGATCGACCTGAATTTTGGGCATCTAGCAGAACCTGAGGGGGTGCACATGATGAATGCAAAATACGGTGGGGCCTACATATATGTTAGGGTGGAAAACGAGCTGGGTAGTCCCGGTAAAACAATGCTAAGGTCCAGCCTATCTAAGGAGGTGAGTGCAGGCTCACTCCATCCAATTAGAGGTGTACACGAGTTGAACCAAGTCAAGTTGGCACAGCTCGCCTCGCCTCGGCCACTATCTCACCGCAGCTTGAGCACAGCTCGGCTCAGTCCTCGAGCCTAATTGGCTGCCTCAGCTTGGTTCGGTCAACAACTCAGGCCAATTCAAGCCAAGATAAGCCTGCATTTTCTGAACACATGAAGTGCACATTCAATTTTTCACGAAATATAAAACATCAGCAACGATTTACAAGTATTTCATAAAACACTCGGTAGGCAACATAAAAATCAAAATACAAGGGTATTTATTTCATATCCATACCTTCTTTGCCACCGGTCGACAATTCATCGAGTCATTTCATCAAACACTTGCTGAGCAACATCAATAGAAAATTAACCGAGTCACCCAACTGGTTCAATTTGAGTTTGATTTGAGTTGGGGTTTGATCCTAGTCCAATCCAGCTCAGGGAAGCTCGAACTCGGCTCGAAATTTTTTCGAGCTAAAAAAATCAGCTCAACTCGACTCGAACTCAATTTCAAACCGAGTGGAGTCGAACTTTTACAAGTTGAGACGGGAGAGCCAACCGAGCTGACTGAGTTTACTTGTTTAGTGTACAGCTCCACATCCAATGAGCCAAGGATTTGGGATCGGTCTACGCCACCGGGCCCACAATCAAAACCCTCAGCAAAACGGTGTGGTAGTTGATACACATGCACGAGGAAATTGAACACCTGTCATACCGTAACTCAAATTAAACCGTCCAATTAGTGTGTCCCAGTTTAGATGTCTTGTAAACTGAAATCTATACTGATTTATTTTTCTAACTAGTTGATCGGTGGACATTTAATGGACAGTCTAAATGAAAACGGCCAACAGCACGATTTCAACAAAAAAAATAAATGCCCATTAATTAAAGGCCAGGATATTTTAATTAGTATTTAAGTTTTTCGTAGTATGAGTGTATGACCTGATGACAGCCTCCCACAAATTGAACGGTTGAAACTGATTTAATTTATGCCATGTATACAATTAACGAGTTCCTGTGTATTAACCATGAACTGCCAGAGTATCAGATAACTCCCCTCGTTAAACGCAATCCACCCTTTCCATCAGCCATGCGACTTATTTTTGTAATTTAGTCAAAAATGTGAAAGATTCAGATCTCTGGTGGGCCACACCATAGAGAATCTTGTAAAATCATGCCTTAAAAGTCTAAATTAGTGCACGTCAGTTTTGGAATAGTTTCAATTTTAGTGCATTCATTCATCTCAATGAGGCCCATCAGATGAATTGATGGGATGGCATATAAAAGCAGTGGTGAGCCCGCACACATAAATGACGGCAGGTGTCACTGTCCCAACTTTTCCCAATGATGTGGCCCACCTGAGTTTTGGATGACCCTGAATTTTGAATCCAAAGGTGACTATGAGGAAGTGGATTTGATGGATGGGATGGATCTCGTGTTTATTTCCCACGTGCACTGGGTTAGTGGCAGACACACCTGCAGCTATACCTACGCGGGTTGCGGATTGGGGAGCCTCACTCAACACGGCCCCAAAGGGGTTTTCAACGGTAAGCCTTCAATCCCCACTGATTCCTGTGATGTGGTCCACTTGAGCCTTCAATTTACCTCTTTTTAAGGACCATGTTCTAAAATGATATGTCAAAATAGATGGAAGGTATGGATAAAACATATACATCACGGTGGGCCCCACAGAGGCCTTACAGGACCGTCCGTCTCTAGATAGGTCTGGGTGGGGGTAGTACCCAATCCACACAGCCAACGCCGATTGCGTCCTACCACTGCACGTCTTTAGCTACGGACGGGCTGATCTGTGTGGGGGGCCACCTCGTTGTATCTGTGTATCCATCTCTTTTCTAATATCATTTTAATTATGAGCCCAAAAATAGGCAGATCCAACGCTCAAGTGGACCACACCACACACCACATATGACTCTTTCATTTAATGCTTTGCATTCAATGCAACCAAAGCTATGATTCATTTGAACGTTGGATCGATCTCATTTTTCGGCTCGTACCTTAAAATGATATTGGAAGAGGGATGGCCAGTGGGACCCCACAGATTTACCGTTCGTGGTAAACAACCTGCTTCTCCCAGCTAAGGCCCACAAGCCCAAAAATGAGGCAGATCCCATCCTACCGTTGAAACCTTCCTAGGGCTCACTATGATGTTTATTTTCCATCTAATGTGTTCATAAGGTTGCATGGACCCAGATGAAGATAGAACAAAAATATAAGCTTGATCCAAAACTTTTGCCCTATTGGACTGCATGATACTTTGAATGGTTGTTGGTACTTAATTTTAGTGGGTTTCCCTTAACAAAAGATTTTCCAAGCTTTATGTATGATCTAAATGGTAGGCAAATCAAATAGCAAGTTTCACGCTTGAGTGGCCTACCATGCCCAAATATATCAATGGTCTTAGAGTGCCGCTTTTTAGTAGGAGATCTTATTTTGAAGAAGATTTTTTCCTCTATTGCACCCAGAGTTTGGGCCAAACTGGGAAGGACCATATGTCACATTCAGTAAATCAAGATTAATACCTATCAGCAAAGGGAGAGTCAACACCTTGCCCAACAACCCAGAGCCATTTGTTGACGAGTCCGTCGATCTACTTGCAGGGCTTTGCAGGGCGGGCTTTAAGAGATAGGGGAGGAATGGTTTTCATTAGCAGCTAGGATTGGCTTGTGGGCTTTAAGAGATAGGGGAGGAATGGTCTTAATTAGCCAAATAGTTTTTGTTGCGACTCTACAAATAAATAAGGGATCAATCTTGCTATTGTTTGTACTTCTATTAAAAATTGAAGATTTTTTTCCTACTTTAACTTGGGATGGGATAACTCTTGGCCGATTCAAGCAGTTGGCCTTAGTCTCTATCTGAGCTTCCTGAAAGAGATATGTAGGCCCGAAATAAGAAATTTCTTCCTAATCCCTAGAACCAGAAATAGAAATGTTCGATGACCAAAGAAAGCCTAGTTCCATGTACTTGTAACCCGAAACCGAAAGTAGGCTCCCTGTCTCATTGTCTCCCCTCCAGATAGCCTTTAGTAAATATTTCTATGAGGT
The DNA here is from genome assembly GCA_037074715.1 of Magnolia kwangsiensis. NCBI lineage: Eukaryota > Viridiplantae > Streptophyta > Magnoliopsida > Magnoliales > Magnoliaceae > Magnolia > Magnolia kwangsiensis. The sequence continues at coordinate 109,478,255 of CM073578.1, read as the reverse complement.
AGTAGGAGTCTGAATCCCTCCCCCTCCTTTCCTACATCTAGTGCTCTCGAGAGGTTTTTAATGATGGTCATTCAATCTCTATTGTGGTTCACTTGAGCCTTGGATCTACATCATTTTTAGGCGTATGCCTTGAAATGATATGAAAAATAAATGGACAACGTGGGTAAACCCATACATCATAGTGGGCCCCTAGAGCCCTAGCCTGTGCTAATCTCGGACAGATGAGGGTAATCGGCAAAAGGTAGGGACTTGGATTCCATAGTAACCCCTCCTCTATGGGGCTCGGGTGCTAGAAAATGCTATGTGGACACCACCTGGTATATGTGTTTTATCCACAGCATCCAACCATTTTTCTAAATCATTCTAGTGTAAACTCTATTTGCAGAATTGAAAAGGCCGTTCAGTGCATTAGAGATGGGAATCGAGAAATTAAAAATTAGTACCTAATTTGAACGTCATTGCTGTAGACTTAATGCCAAAGTTTTCGCACCTTATACCTTTTAGAGAAGTACCGAGATGGGATGAAAATGCTTCAACATGTGTAGGTTTAGGGACCTAACTCTTCTTTTATATTTATTGATGGTGAGGAATTTGTAACCTATCACCCCTTAGGCTCCAGACGAATTTAGGATTCCTAGTCCATCTAAAACATTGTACGTGTAAAACAGTTATAACATACTATCCCTTACACGATTTTAGATGAATCACAACTTTATGGAGCCCATTGGTATGCCCAATCACATCATTCAACTTTTAGTAAAATCCTGAACATTGATTAATAAGGCCCACCTTACCTTATAGAATTCTTACATTTTCCCACTTGGGTCACATTGGATCAATATCAATGTTTAATTTTGAAAATATTTTGAAAATATATTTTAATTTTGAATAAAGTATCTAAATGGTTAACCAATATAATTATTGGATAATATAGACAACACTTATACAATCTAGTCCATTAAGACTACTAGTATTTGATTGCGTTAATATTCACAACATTTAATTTTGGCAAAGTGAGACTAAGAACGGTTACAAATACCATCAATCTTAATGACATAGTGTTTATAACCCCAAGTGTAGGATCACGATGTAGTAATAATCTTGGTAAGACCTAGGTCGAATCCACATGGACTGAAACTTGTACGTTTTTGAAATTAACTAGAAGTAGAACTAGAAGAAGATGTAAAACTAATTCTGAAGTGATTGAGAGAGTAATTGTGAATTAAGTAATTAAAATAAAAAATTTAGAGGTGAGAACTAGGGTGCCAAAGATCCTCTTGTAGTGATCAGGGAGCTCTCTTGCTTGATTTAAGTAACACAATTAGAATTGGAGTCGTATCCTATCAAATTGAAAAATATATCAATAAAACCAAATCTGAACTTCCATTGACCTAATTCTCAATGAAGGAAAACTATGATAATTGATAGGGATTCCATCACCAAACCATGCCCAGGAGACAATGATAAACAACAGGATTTACCAATCTCATAATCTCAACGCATGAGAATTGTAAAGATTAAGAAGAATTCCATCACCCTATCATGCTCAAGTAGAGCTGTACACGAGTCGAGTCGAGTCGAGTATTACCCTACTCATATTCGGCTCTTAACGCCCGAGTGCTGCTTATTACTCGACTCTACTCGGCCAACAAGCATGGACCCCCTGCTCATACTCTACTTGCCCGAGTACGAGCTGAGTACGAGTAGTAAACGAGTAGAGTCGAGTCTGAGTTTTCGAGTCGAGTCCGAGTACGAGCACACGAGTTGAGTACCGAGTGCAAGTTTTCGAGGCGAGTTCGAGTCCGAGTCTGAATTTGAGCCCAATTCGAGTAGGGTTTTCGAGTAACGAGTTCGAACTTTGACCCGAGTTCGAGTTATAAATTGAGATTAATTTGAATTTGAATTGGATTGTTAATTAAAATTCGAAGTTAAACGAAACAATAAAATATATAAAATGCATATAATTACATTACATTGTTACATAATTACATTAACATATTTACATATTTACATTACATTATTCAAAATGACAATTTATAACTAATAACCTCCATAAGATGAGTGTCTTCCTGTTCCTGTATTGTCATCTAATCCATTGGAATTGCTATCTATTTTTTTTATATAAATTGGTTCACTTCCTCTGAGTCAGAAGGCGAAGAGATTTTTCCTTCGTGCTCTTCTATACTTTGAACTAGATTTTTCAAAGTTGCTTTATGTGAAGAATTGTACGTAGTACCCAATGCCCTATAAAATTTACTAAGACAAGTCAGGAATTTGAATTTGTTACACTTTTTCTTCTTCTTGTTTGTTGTACTTGATGAGTAACTCGACCCTACTTCAACATCTTGTTGTCTTTGACTCGAATATTGCTGAAGTCTAGAAATATCTTCCATACTACGTTTTAAGGCGAATTGAAATTGTTCTTCCTCCAAAGCTTTTAATTTGGCTTCCTCCTTTGCATCTTTTGTGGATGTCATTTGTGTACCAGATCCAGAAGCAAAATGTTTGGATGGAGTGGAAGGCTTTCTATTCCAATCTAATAGGGCTTGAAAAAGAATTTAGACATCCTTAAGGGCATTGGGGCATGATTTTGCATCACCACTTCGACATGACAAGTGTAAGCGAAAGCGATTAGTCTTGTGCACAAACTTTGCGCCACACAAACCACACTTAATCTTTATTTTTTCAAACCGTGGTGGTGATTCAACTAGGGAAGCATAGTCCTAAATGTTTGTCGATGGCTTAGATGACGACATATTTACATTCAATTTTTAATAAAAAAAATCAGAATATTGATAAATAAATTGAACTTCATATATGAACAAAAGAAAACAATATAAATGTATCATAATTAAAAAATAAAAGTAAATGAACAGACATATGTAAATAAATATCAAAAATTCAAAGTCTTCCAAACCACATTCCAAAAGGACTAATACTTTCGTGTTTGCAGTTGCAGTGAAATAATATTACAGATCATTCAGCATTCAACCAAAAAAATTAAAAAATTAAAAATAATTACTGATCTATAGGTAGAGACTCGTCACGAATCTCAATCTCCTCTTCTTCATCATCATCATTCATATCTCCTCCCCATATCGGGCACAACCAATCTTGCGTACAAATCAACGCTTCAACTGTATTTGGCGAAAGTGAGCTTCAATACTTGCTCACAACCGTGCTCCCTATGTTGAATGTGGATTCTGATGCCACTGTTGAAATTGGTATTGATAATATGTCTCGTGCCATCACAGATAATATAGGATATTTTGATTCACTAACCCTCATCTTCCACAATTCCAACACATCAAATTCAGCTCGCACTACGATTGGATCTTTGAGGTACATTTCTAACTCTGATTCCTTAGTATCAACTCTCATTCGTGCTTGTTCCAAATATGATATGTATTCATTTAACACATCCGGATTATCATATATAGAAATATTCACATCTCTACTTTCTTCAACACCCGCTGCAGGTAAAGTATTAACATACGATTTGCACATATCTTCAAGGGCTTGACGAACCTTAGACATCTCTGCTGCCGCTCTTTTAGTAGGATAAAGCTTCATAAAAATAAAGCTAACCAATTCCATATTACAATGGGGATCAAGAACAACTGCTAAAGACATCAACAGATGACATTTATCCCAGTATTTATCGAACTTCGTCTTGATACCAACTATCATCCGTCGTATGAAACCTGGAACCGCACTGACATTTTTCTGTAGAGCATCCTTAATCTTCCAAAGAAATGGAAGAAACAGATTCTCGGTTGGATACTGATTCCCAGAAAAAATCTTCGTGCAATCATAGAAAACTTGGAGAAATACATGAACTTGTTGTGTTTTGGCCCAATCATTTGTACTTGGCAACCAAGAATACGTTCTGTCACGCGCCGCATATTAAGAAAATGCAAGCTGTAATTCCATTACCGCATCTAACATTTCATAAGTCGAGTTCCAACGTGTACAGACATTCAACTTGATGTCATTCCATACACTCAGTCTCGATGGCGATCCCCTTATATATTTCACACTTTCTCTTATGTTCTCTATAGTGTCGTCGATTGCTTTCAGCCCTTCTTGTACAATCAAATTTACAATATGGGCACAACATCTGACATGAAATATTTTTCCTTCAAAAAATAAATTTCTTGTAGCCCTGAACTGGTTACGTAAGTATGAAATGACACTGTTATTTGCTGAAGCATTGTCTAAAGTTATTGCTGAAATTTTCTTCTCATGCCCCAGCCTTTTAGACAACTGTAGATGCAATCTGAAATAAGCAAACCAGTATGTGGAGGAGAAAGGTTGCACAAGTTTAAAATTCTCTTGCATAATTTTCAATCATTATCGACATAGTGAGCGGTTAATGAAATGTATCATTTTCTTTGATTAGACGCGTCCATAAATCAAAAGTCAAAGCTATTCTGGTCACTGAAGCCAAAACTTCTTTCAGTTTCATCTTCTCCTTAGCGTACATCTTCATGCATTCTCTCTGCACTGTGACGTGGGAGACATTCTCGGCCCGAGGGTTAAAGAATTGACAGAAAGTCCTAAACCCTTTACTTTCTATCATTCTGAAAGGTTTCTCTTCTAGAATCACTAATCTAGCATACCACTCATTCAGCTTCTATTTGTCAAACTTATGAGTGGACACTACGCCTTAGGAGTCGTCCCCTTCTAACTAGGTAAATAACAACATCTGTTGGCCGGGAGGAGGGAGTCTTGCTTTCTTAGGACACGTCTTCAAATGTCTAATTAGATGTGTCGTATATCCTCCTGGAATCTTGCTGAATAACCCTTTGTAGTGATTACACTATCTTCTATACACCGTTAACTGTCACATCATCGAAATCATCCCACACTGTTGATCTCTTCTTTTTCTCTTTGCATGTAGTTGACGTGTCTGTATCTCCCTTTACGATTAGAGGAGATGTGGCCGATGCACCCATTTCAAGGATATTTGAGCTTTCGTCTTGACTAGTCATCTATAAAATTAAGTTCTCAATATGTTAACTATACATAGGGTCTAGACGGCTAGACCGCTAGACGGACATAATTACTTAACTGTCTAAATCAGTCACCCATTCAAAGTTAGATGGATTATAATGCTTCATTTTCCAATTTAAATGCTACGCCGAAATTTCGACAGCATCTCCCCTTATCTCTCCAGAATATATTAATCTTGTATTTGATTCTCATGTCAATCATTAACACAAAGTGTGGACATTTGACGAAGGAAATAAATACATGAAATATATCCAGAAAGAAAAAAGATAGACGTAACTATAACAAGCATATGCATTTAAATTGGAATAAATGAAGACATTACAATCTATCTAACCCTGAACTGTCCAAAAAGGGACAATTTGAGCAATTTCTATGCATCCAAGAATACACTGAATCTATGTCTGGCAACATAGAAATTCTCAAATGGGCAACTGATTATCATATACTACAACTCTATAATTCTATAACTAGAACAATACAAATAATTCATATCTATGCAAACAAAGGAGCATGTTGAAATTGAAATTTATCATCTAGCTAACTAATAACAAAATGTCAAATGAAAAGTCAAATCTACCATTAGGAGTCATGGTTTGGTGATCCAAAATGTTAATATGGTGGGACTTACAATGGATGGTCCATGCACAAAATAAAAAGAAGAAGAAAAATAATAATATAATAAAAAGAAGAAAAAGAATGAGTAGCTCACCTTTATGTCTACGTGCAATTCACGCAACCTTACCATTTTGCCGGAGGTATAAGTCCAAAAAAAGTAGATCCAAATCTTAGGTGGACCACACCACACAAAAACTATAGTAATTAAATACTTACCATTAAAATTTTCTTAGTCTGCAAAAGTTCAGGATCAAACTGATATCTACGGTTTCCCTAAGTCCAGGTATGTGTGACATAATCAATGACTTGGATGACAGATAAACATCATAATGAGCCCTACGGGATTTTTAACTGTGGGCGTTCAATCACCATTGTTTTCTGTGGTGTAAGCTACTTGAGATTTAGATTTGCTTCATTTTTCGGACCATACACCCTAATAATCTGAAAAAATTGATGGACCACTTGGACATACACAACATAAATAGAGGTAGGCCCGTTTGGGAGAAATCAATCTCGTCCATCCATTTCTCTAAATCTTAAAGATCATGTTAATGCATGGGCTAAAATTTTCTTGAGGCCACAGGAGTTTTGGATGACAAGTAAACAGTACAATCGTACCAAACTGGGTGCAGTGGCCAGTGGGCCCTAAAAAGTTTTTAATGGTGGGCGTTCAATCGTATCGAACTGGGTGGTGCCTGAAGGGGTCCCTACCGAAACCGAGTCTCCCTCCAACGAGGTTCCAAATTCTGTTCATGTGGGACCCATCTTTTGGTGTCGTTGATCTTAATCCCAAAACTATATATTTCTAACATATATTAACAAATAACAATTTTTAACCTTACCGGGCGAGCAGAAGAGGGACGACCGGGAGCTGCGTGCAGGGTAGGGCGATGACGGACGATGGGACGAGTAACAGCCTGACAGGGATGAGCTAAGGCACCGGACGAGTGGTAGGGACGAGCTCCGTCACCGGACAGGGGCACCAGACAGGACGCAGGGACGAGCGGCACCGGACACCGCCGGACAGGGGATAGGGGCGAGTGAGAGGGAAGAAGAGGGACGGCCGGACAGTTGCTGGGAGAGGGAGGGGGGAGAGAGAGAGAAAGAGTGAGTTTTTTTTTAACGCTCGTTGGGAGGGAAGGGTTCGGGCGCTGCTTCTGAAAAGGACGGGTGGGGTAGGGTTTGAGCGCAGTTTGAATGAAAAAGGACGGGTGGGGTAGTAGGGTTTTTTTTTTCAGGCGGTTATATACATGGGTACGAGTCGAATACCGAGTAACTCGTAATCTAAACGAGCAGTGAAAACCAGCTCGTACTCGGCTCTAACTCAGGCGAGTCGATTCCGAGTCGAGTTGAGCGAGTACTCGAGCCTTAGTCTGCTCGTATACAACTCTATGCTCAAGGGACGATGGTGAACAATAGGACTTATTAATTTCACAAACTCAAATTAGGAAAAGAAGATACTTAAAGTTATTGCAGATCTACTGTAATTTAAGTCACAATAAACCATTAAAAACTAAATGTATTCCTTAAATATCAAATTAGAATACATGAAATTCAACACAAATATGATTAAAGTAATAAAAACATCCCATTATGCTACAAGCTTCACCTCTTAGCTCTAGCTGAGAGGTTTAACTAACCATTGACATGATTAGACCAAAGTTTCTTAAGAAAAATATGAAAATAACTAAGGAAGACAAACTCTTGGCGACGACTTCTTCACCCTTTTATTCCACTCCTTAATTCCTAGAAGATGCCTAAGAACATTCTAGGAAGTCCTATTTATAGTTGTGGAACTCCAACTTTCGCATCTAGTTGGAAGACTATAGAAACCGTCTCAAATTTACGCAGTTCGTTAAAATAGACTTCACTCTACGCAGTTTTTCAAAAAAGGCTTCACTTTGCGCAATATCACAAAATAACCCAAAGTTTCAAAATATACTTTTTAGGACAATTTCAGGATTCTTTTTCTTTACTTCAAATCTTTGATTCTTTTTATTCCTTACTTGATTTTCTTGGATCTTTGACATGTGAATTATTCAATCTTGGTCTCATAAGATCCATCTCTTACCTTGGTGATTCTTGAGAATCAAATTCATACTTTTAACACCCTTTTCAATCTAAGCTCTTAAATTCATCTTACAATACAAACATAAGTAAAATAGAACATTAATTATTATCATGTTTATAAAATCAAAATATAAATGAGGAATAATATGTAATATTTGACTCTCAACACATAAATCAAGAATTAAGAACTATGGTATGAGAATTATACACGTAAAATGATCATATGAGCTTATCCTCAATATATACATGAGCTTTCACATGTCTCCAACGAGATAAGACTTTAGTTCTGTTTACTTAAAATAAATTACACATATATAAAGAGAAACATAAATTAACTTTATTCTAAAATCATTAAAACTTTATAAATAAGATCTCTTTAATGTTTATGAAAATAAAGCATACTCAACTCCTACTAAATGAATATATATGTAGGGTCAATGACTCCCATGGATGTTATGTGCTCTTGAAATTGCCTGATATGGAGACATTTAGTTAGCAGATTCATAATCATTTACTTAGTGCCAATGAAGTCTACAGAAATTAGATGATTCTGAACTCTTTCCTTCACAATAAGATATTTAATGTTGATATGCTTCGATCTTGATGAATATTTATTGTTACTTGAGAAGAAAACTCCGACTGAGTTATTATAACAGATTTGATGCTTCATGATAAGTAATGAACACAGCTTCCATGGTGGATGAGGTTGTCATTGTCTGTTTCATGCTTTTTCAAGACATAGCCCCACCAATCATTATGAAGATGTAACCTAAAATTGATTGGTTTATATCAATGTAACCAACATAATTTACGTCTAAGTATCTAACATACTTTAAATGATAAAACCTTCTGCATGTGAGTCTGAAGTCAGTTATCCTTTACAAGTAGTACAACACCTTCTTTGCAATTATCCAATGCTGCATTCATAGATTAGAGAGATACATACCCAACATTTCAAATACAAAGAAAATGTCTAGTTGTGTATAACTTCCATATACATGATGCTCTCTACTACTGACACGTATAAAAAATTCTTAATTCGATTCTTTTCTAAATCATTCTTAAGACATTGGATCTGACAGAATTTATCACATTTTACAATAAGCGATTGCATGACATACCCTTCAAATACCTATCAATATAAGCCCTCTGTGACAAGTCAAGCAGTTCGCGTGATCTGTTACAGCGTATCTCAATGCTAATAACATAAAAAGCGTTACCAAGATCCTTCGTATCAAATTTTTGAGACAAAAATTTCTTAGTATCGCTCAATACCTTAATGTCACTGATAATTAATAAAATGTCATAATATACATAGCCAATATGACGAACTTGCCTCCACTGATTTTAACATAGATACACTCATTTGCAGTGTTTTTTACAAAATCATATGAGGAAATCGCTTCATAAAATTTCAAATACCACTGTCGTGATATCTGTTTCAACCCATAGATGAATTTCTTTATTTCATTAATCATATGTTTGGAATCATCGATTGCAAAACATTCAAGTTGCAACATATATACATTCTCGTTTAGATATAAATTGAAAATTGTATTATTTACATCCATCTGATGTAACTTTAAATTCATATGAGTCATAAGAGCCATTATAATCATAAATGAGTCTTTATTAAATACTGATGAGAAATTCTCCTTAAAATTAATGCATTAACGTTGATTAAAATACTTAGTAAAAAATTTAGTTTTACATCTTTCGACATTACCTTAGGAGTCCCATTTGGGTTTAAGTACACATTTACAACCAATTGACTTTATTCATTAGAGAAACTCAACAAGATCACATACTTTATTGTCCTTCATGGATTTTGACTAATCGTTCATGGCATTTATACATCGAGAAGGGTTAATATTTTGTTTGGCTTTTGTAAAGGATTCAGGATCCTTTTCCACCCATATGTTAAACTCGTGTTCTTATAGGTATACGATGTAAATTGTCTTGAATCATAGGTCTCCTTTTTCTTTTAGATATTCTCAATGACTCATTCTCTTGAATGTGATTTTGATTTCTTTCTTCAGTGGATTGTATAAGAAGTTCATTGTGATGATTTTTAGTGACTTCATGTTCAATTGCATGATTCATATCCACATGGTCTGAAATGACCATGAGGAGAGTCAAAGCCATTTCTTCCTCGAATATAAAATTTCTAATATTTGTGCTTTCACGGTTTTCAGTATCCTCAATGAATTGTTATTCCTAATCTCAATAATTCTGATGGAGTGGGAAAGACAATAATAACATTTGACCTTTTCGGGTATCCTATAAAGAAACAATTATTGATTTTGAGATAAAACTTTCTTTCATATGGGTTATAGATGTTGGCCTTAGTAGGACATTCCCAAATATGCACATATCATAGACTTATATTTCTCTCATTCTACATCTTTAAATGGATTTTACTTACAACCTTATTGGGAAACCTATTAAGGATATGAACTACAATTTTGATCACATCACTCCATAGAGATTCAGGCAATGTTGAATTGCTTATCATACTATGCATCATATTCATAAGGGTGCGATTGTATCTTTTAGCTACGCTATTCCATTCTAGAGTCCTAGACACGGTATATTAGGTGATGATACCACAATCTTATAGATATCTAGAGAAGAGTCATAGATCGCGACCTGATTCATCATATCTGTTATAGTATTCATCACCACAGTAAGACCTATGGTTTTAATTTTCTTATCAACTCGATTTTAGGTCACGAGCCTAAAAATGAAGTATATTCAATTCTCAGGTGGACCACACCATAAGTAATAATGGTGATTGAAAGCCCACCATTTAAAACTCCCTTCATGCAGGTCTATGTGACCTAATTAACAGGTCCGACGGTAAATAAACATTACAATGGGCGCTATGAAGTTTTTAATGGTGAGAGTTCAATCACCAATGTTTTTTTATCGTGTGGTCTACCTAATATTTAGATATGCCTCATTTTTCAAATCATGTCATAAAATGAGTTGGTAAAATGAGTAGATAATATGGATATGAGACATACATCATGGTGGGGCCTACCAGGGCTTTTCCAACACCGACCAATATGGGTCACTACCAAAACTCGAGTCCCTGGAGTAGTACCAAATACTGACACGGTAAAAGGCTGTGAAGTGGGTCCACCTTGTTGTATGTGTTGTATATCTATGCTATCCATTCACTTTTCCCACTCATCTTAGGACTCGCTAAAAAATGAAGCAGTCCAAAACTTTTACAGCGCACAAGAAGTTTTTTTTTATTGTCAATCACCACTATTTTCAAGTGGTGAGGTCCACCTGAGATCTGGTTCTACTTATTTTTGGGCGCATGCCCTAAAATGAGCTGTAAAAACAAATGGACAATATGGATATACATTATGCCCATTAGTTGGGACTCAGATCCATCCAAGTGGGTGTGACATGGAGCCCACCTTGATATATGTGTTGTATATCCACATAGTCCATCTATTTTGCCCGCTTATTTTAAGTCATGGTCCTAAAAAATGAAATTGATAAAAATCTCAAGTGGACCACATCATAAGAAACAATGATTACCAAAAGGTACTATTAAAAAACTCCTTCCGGGCGTTTGGCGCGGGTATTAGATGGGATTAGGTGGTATAAAATTGCATTTGGTCCCGCACAATTCCATATAACATTTGGAGAGGATGGGAAAGGTTTGGATTAGGTGGGATGGAATTGCATTTAGTCCAGTGGAATTGCATTTAGTCCCATATTGGATTTTAATAAATTTTAAAATCCACTATATATGTGAGCCCCACATTGATGCATGCATTTATCCATGTCCTTCATCCATATATACCGTTTACACCTGACATTCTGGTTATATGTGTGTGTGTGTGTGTGTGTGTACAAGTGAACAACATCCGTTGTGAATTTGTGTCGTTGACAACAATTTCATGGTTCACAAATATGATTTGGCTTAATTCAGTGTTTTCTGTGGCAAAAAATTTACCCCAAACATTGGGATTGGATGGCTATAATACCATGATATTTCTAAACATGTAATCATTGTTTAATAATGATCCCATCTAATACAATTCAATACCAATCAATTCTACCGACCAAACATGCCCTTAAGGTCAACCATGATATTTATCTGTCATGCAGCCAGTTGGTAAGGTCATGTGACTTGAGTGAAGGGAAAACATAAATGACAGCTTGATCTAAAGTTTCTATAGCTAGGGCTGTACACGAATCAGGCTAGCTTAGTTAACTCACTCGACTTGGCCCGAAAAAACTCGACCTGGCCCGACCCGGAACTAAGTTCAGTCCAGGATGAACCATTTTCTTCAGCTCGAAACTGAGTTCAGGCCGAGTTCGAACAGGTCCCAGTTCGGCCCGACTCGGTCCAAAACCCGACTCGACCGCTTATATATATATATATATATATATATATATATATATATATATATATATATATATATATATATATATATATATATATATTATATCCTTACTTTAATCATTTGAGATAGAGAAGCGAGAACACCGCCTAACTCATGAATTTGCTGTAAGGTTCGAAATTGGCCCGAACTCGCTCGATTGCTGACCGGGCTGAGTTTGGGCTAGACATGTTGGCACAGTGATTGGGCTGGGCTGAGGTTTGGTTGGTGATCGGGCCGAGCTGGGTCGAGCCTAGTTCGACTTGGTTCAGCCAGATGTACACCCCTATCAGTAGCTCAAGAAGCTTTTAACGGTGGGAATTCAATCTGTACTAAGATTTGTATATGCTTTGTTTGGAAGCGGAGTGTACCTCACACTAGCTATATAGTTGTTGTAGGTATGTGTCCTGCGAAGATAAGTATTGATGCTCCTCAAGCTTTGAGTTTTACGAACGGTTCAAAGGAGATCAAAGTTACATGGGCCCCACAGTGATGTATTTATTATATCTACACTGTTCATCTATTTTTAGAGCATTATCCAAAAAATGAATCATATCCAAAGATCATCTGGACCACACCATAAATAGCAGTGGAGATAATGATTTTCACCGTTAAAAAAATTGTAGGGCCCACCATAACATTTATTTTACATCCAATCCACTCATAAGGTCACAGATACCTGAATGAAGAGGAAAAACAAATTTCATATTGATCCAAAACTTCTGTGACCCCAAAAAGGGTTTCAATGGTAGATGTTCAATCCCCCACTAGTTTCTACAGTGTAGTCCAATTGATAGTTAGATCTGTCTTATTTTTCGTCTCAAGCCTTAAGACGAGCTTGCCAAATGAATGGGCAATTTGGATATAACATATACCTCATGATCATACCCACAAAACTTGTTGACGTTAATATAACAGCTATATAGCTGGTGTGAATCCGCTTCTGCTTTGTTCTTGGGACATGCCCTAGAAAAGCTAGATGTTCGGTATGGGAACACAACGTTTACATTGAAGTAGACCTGTAGTCGAGTAGCACCATCTCTCACTCAGGTCCCAGTTAATCCGGTTCTAATAGACAACACATACATCAAGGTGGGCCCCACGGTCACGGCAACTCTTGTTAGTATCCGATTCAATCTGACCGAACCCGTCGCTGATTTTTCACCGGCCACACGTTATTGCTACACGGAGGTGCGTGCAACCCGCGTCCTCAAGAAGCTAATGGGGCGTTTGGCGCATGGCATTAAATGGGATAAGCTGGGATAGAATTGCATTTGGTCTCGTACCAATTCCACTCAATGTTAGGAAAGAATGGAAATGCTTGGAATTAGATTAAGTGGAAGTGTATTGGATCCTGTGCTAATTTCACTCAATGTTAGCAAGTTGTGTAGGTCCCATCATTATGTGTGGGCTGTATCCACAACTTCCACCCATTTTTTGAGATCACTTTAGAGCATGGACCAAAAAATCAAGTAGATCTAAAGTTCAAGTGGACCCCACCATAGAGAGCAGTACCTGCCATTGAAAACTTCTTTGGGGCCTCATAAGTTTTGAATCTGCTTCATTTTTAGGCTCATGCCATAAAATGAGGTTACAAAATAGATAAACATTTTGGATATAATACATGTATTATTCTCAATAGTTCCAAATGATGGTAGGTATATTAATTCAATGTAGCACCATATTACAAGCATAGTATAGGATTAAGTTCATCCCACACAATAAGTAAGAGGGACAATCTTGCCATATGTAATAGTTAAGTTTTTTTAATCCCATCTCACCTAATCCTTCCCAATGCCATGGGTACAGGCCCTGCCATATGTAACAGTTACGTTTATTTAAATTGCATCTCACCTAATCCTTCTCAATACCATGCGCCAAACAACCCCTAAAGAAAGGATAAGAAAATAGATCTCGGGATTGATTAGGCGTGCCAAACAGGCATGGGATCCTGATCCCGGGATATAGCAATCCAACGATCTTAAGACAATCCACTGACATTACTATCATTATCTGGAAATCCTATCCAATTCACGCTTATCCCTTCAAAATTACCTCAAACGTGTTTGGTTCAAGAAATTAAAAGGGATTGGAAGGTTTAATCCCGCATTGGCCGGGCGTACCAAGCAAACCAGATATAGCAAGCAGTGATCATTGCCTTAAAATATGTGCTATCTACTTTAATACCATCCAATCCCATCCAATCTGTCCGGCCAAACAGGCCCTAGGGGGTGAGGATTACTGGATTAGCTATGAGAGGCTACTGGATTAGCTATGAGAGGTTGAGTAGCGAGAATGCTACTGAAGTGATGTCACCAAGTTCTAAATCCATGCTGGTCATCCGTTTTTCAAGATCATTTTAGGCCATAATCCCAAAAATGAAGCAGATCCGAAATTCAGGTGAACCACACCAAAAGAAACAGTGGTGATTCAACGCCATGCCATTGAAAACTTCCTAAGGCCCACCGTAATGTGTATTTGCCATCCAACCTGTTATAAGGTCACGTAAACCTTATGAAGGAGATAATAATAATAATAATAATAATAATAATAATAATAATAATAAAACAAATACGAGCTTGATCCAAAACTTTCCTGGTCCATTGATGCACAATCACCACTGTTTCCTATGGTATGATCCACCTAAAAACTTGATATCCTTGAAAAAACATATGAACGGAATGGATATTGAATACAGACATCAAGGTGGGCCCATGAAAAGGGCCGTACCATCTGTCGTGAAGCCAGAACCGCACCTAATCCACTCCCGGCTGAAAATCGGGATGGTCAGTCACCAAGCAGGTGTACGGTTGAAATCAATTGACATCCGTTGGTCGGTCTCGATGTTCGTGCGTGGCTTCCCACCATTTTAACGGCTCGGATTTTTGCTGGAAAACGACACATCAGCAACGTGGCGTGGAGAGATGTCTCTTGGTAGAAGCAGAAGACGACAAGAATGACGTAATTTGTATCTTTTGTCGTTTTCCGTGCGTTGGAAAAGACATAGATTTCGGCCACTTGGTTCCATGGGGAGTAACAGGATTCCGGATTTCCGGCTTGCCTTCCCCACTTTTTTACAATTTTACATTTCTCAGTGGTTGAATATGTGGGACCCACAATTTAAAAACTCCGCGCCTGTGGGCCCCACTTCGTCCATCCAATTGTTTTTATATACTTTTTGCACGCTCACATTATATTTGTTTCCATTTTCATGCAACCTTCTATGGCACATATGGCCAATGAGACTGGATCCAGACCGTCCGTCTAGTGGGCCCCACGGACTGGATGTGTTTCCAAAGAGCCCACTAATTGATCCCACGTTTCAGTCAATGAAAATACGGTGCATGTCTTGTATCCTTGCAGATGCAGTTTGGCCAGAGACCCAATGCTGCCATCTAGATGGTGTCAAAGCTGTGGGCCCCACTATGATGTATGTGTTTTTATCCATGCCGTCCATATATTTTAACAGATTGTTTTGGGACACGAGACTCAAAATGAAGCAGACCCAAATCGCAGGTAAACCACACCACAAGAAAATAGTATTGATTGAACGTCCACAATGGAAAACTTGCTGGGGCCTGATGTTTATTTTCCATCCAACCTGGTTGATAAGGTAACACAGACCTGGATGAAGGGAAAACACAAATATCAGCTCGATCCAAAATTTTCGTGGCCCTCAAAAAAATTCAACGGTTTGTATTCAATCCCTACTTTTTCTTGTGGTGTGGTCCATCTGAGATTTGAATCTGCCTCATTTTTGGGCTCAAGCTCTAAAACGATCTGAAAAAAAAAAAAATGGACAGCGCAGATAAAATATACACATCATGGTGGGGCCCAAAGGCTAGTTGGCTGGTGTTGGATCACTAGCCAAACCACGTCCTATCCTCCCACCGAAGAATGAATCGATTCCAATCCTACCTTACACTTACTATCCAACGGTGGCCAGAAAGAAAATAGTGGTCCGAACTGGTGATCCTAACCATCCAATCTGGACTGACAGATGTGATTAATAATGGGATGTTCAAGATTGTCGAAATAGAGCATGATCTATGAAATGGACCACTGATGTATAATATTTGGGTTGCATTTTATCATAAGCGTTCCCTGCAGCACCTCTCCCATGAATGCACGTGCGAACCTGGCATGTGTGGCCCACCCAAGCGGCTGGAACTATACACATGAGGCTGACTTTGGTCTCTTCAAGCTGTCACATGTGGAGCGTCTGATGTGTCTCACTTTCTACGGTGGATATCGAAAAATAAAAGCTCCTGTCATTTGGCTCTTTAGGTTTGAATATGGACGGCTATCGTGGCCCTCGTCTAATCAAAGGATTAAAATATTTAGTCTGAGAGGCTCTTAGCAGCTCCTCTACGAGGAGTTCTATCACATCAACGGTTTAAGCTAAGGTGGAAAACCCAAATTCCAATGGCTAAAGTGAGCATAGTAGATTACATCCGTGTAGGACCGGTTTGGCTAATTATGCTGGTGCTCTTTAGGCCCGATATGCTTTATGTGTTTTATCCATGCTGCCAATTTATTTTTTTTCAAATCATTTTTAAGCCAGATGAACAAAAGTGGCAAATCTAAGTCTCAGGTGGACCACACCACACAAAACCAATATTGATTGAATGTCCAACATTTTAAAAAAAAAAAAAAAAACTCTTATGGCCCACTGTAATGTTTATTTGACATTGAATTAGTTGATTAGGTCATGTAGACCTGGATGAAGGGAAAACCAAATATCAGCTTGATCGAAAGCTTTTGTGGCCTCTTGAGTTTTTTAATGGTTGGAGTTCAATCAACATTATTTCCGTGATGTGGTCCACTTGAGATTTGGATCTACTTCGTTTTTAAGGTATAATAATATAAAATGATCTGGAAAAATAAATTGACTGCATAGATGAAACATATACATCATAGTGACTCTTACGGAACATCAACTAGCATCTGCCGATGTATTCAAGAAAAACCTATTTACTTTTTATTTTAATCGCACAAGAAGACAAACTTCTTATTATAGAGTTTGCTAGAATGCATCCCAGAATATCCTAACCTAATACATGGGTGGAATTTGGAGTTTATTTAATGACTCTAACTATTTATATGGTATAGCTCATCTTCGATGCCGATTAAAGAAAGCACAAAAACTTTCACGACAATCATTTCAGCCCTTTAATTGTGGAAGAATCCAGATTCTGTATTTAGGATAAACATGATTCCCTGTTTGCCTGTATTGTCATTCAGCCACATCATAATTGGCTACTGCACTAAATGACTATGATGATGTGGTTCAATGACAATGCAAAAAATTAATCTTTGTTTAGCACAAATAAAAAGTTAATGTCAAATCAAATTAGTAAGATTTCAAATAATCTAATTTCATAGCTTTTATTTGAGTTTCATGAACTGCTAAGCTCAGAACTATCATGTAAACAGTTTAGATCATCAAAGTGACCCGAATTCAAAGGTCAAAGCCCCCACATCATATGGAATATGTGTTATTATATAGCAAATGTTCAAGGACTTGTTTGGGAGCCATTGTTTTAAAAAATAAATTAATTAAAACAACATTTAAAATTAAAATTAAAGTGAAGTTCCACCAAAAATACATCTAGGAAACTTAGTTCTAGAAATTTAATTTTGTATGCAAATTTTGTGTCTGGATGACATTGTATATTTTATTTATTTATTTTGTAATGTTGTGTGGATTTTATTATTGAAAAATATTATTTTATGAAATAATACAACTTAATACAATATTAACATATATTATTCTTTTGATGATAAAATTTTTATTTTTTCTAACAACACATCATCTAAAAACATTTGACAACAAGAAATGGACTCCAATTTTGAAATATCCAAATTTATAATTGCACCTTTATTCTAATAATATGGATTATTTATTTTTCTAGCTATTGATGAAATAGCTAAAATCATCAAATGAAGAAGGATGACTACTAAAGGAGGGGTCAGTTTCCATGTGTGCAGAGCCGGACACGGGACCACTCAACTTGGCAAACTCGACTCGTCCGACCCTTTCAGACCCAACTTGATCTAAACCGAGTGAGTGAGACAATTTGAATCAAGTTGACTTCTTCTTATCAGAATTCAAATCGAGTTGAGTTCAAGTCACCCAATAATGTGTCTCAACTCGAAATCCAACTTAATATTGACTTGATTCGATTTATAACTCGACTTCTACACACACACATACACATATTAAAAAAACTCGGATATGACGTTTCAAATCTGAGATGCTGTATAGCTTATGAAGAGGCTACAATTCTAGCAAGCGCACCTAGGTTTTGAGTTGTGATTTTGATGTAGAGTGGGTCACGTACAATTCCATCGCCAAGATGGACAAGAAAAGGCCTGATCGGAGGCAGAAGTGATCCAGACCGTCAGAACAGTAAAATGGGCGTATCTCGTAAATCGAAATGAGTTATCTAACCTGCCATATATGATTTTCGGGTAGGACGAGCTACTTTAGCCACCCAACCCCTTTATGTTAGGTTGCACATGCTAAATTTGCAAGATTCCCTTAGATTGATAGTTAAATTTTCATTTTTATTATTTTCGGTAAGTTTTAGTTTAATTATACTTCTTCATCCATTGGGCTTTAGGAGTTGTATCCAAGATGAAAAGTGCTTAGAATAATTAGGAGAATAGTATATTTGAGCCAAATATAACACTTATTATTTTTGGCTGAAAACCATGATGCCTAGTAGGAATCACAGCGGTCTATAAATAATAAGTTTACTACTTATAATAAGTCACAATTTCTATGAATTTTAGTTGTAGTTTAATTCCACAACTTCTTCTTAAGTTTTATGTCATTATTTAAGACGGTTGTAAGATTGTTTTTAATCATCAAATAATTTATTATAAATTTTTAAAAATTATTCTCTTTTCTTATTTTTCTCATGGATTTATGACATTTCTACGCAGAGTAATGAAGTTCCGTGAATATAGAATAGTTTTCCCCTAAGGCAGATGGTGCTCGACCTCAACATGTCTTCCCTTGCATCAGATTTTAACTCATGGATACCCGCTGCACTTGACCCGGCTTGGTATGATCGTGTCGGACACGGCCAGACCAGACTCGGATAGGGTCAGGCATGTTGGATTCTGTCCCAAGTCAGGTTGAATTTGGCTTAGTCCTATTTCAAAATTGGGTTAGCCGTAACTTGGTCCGACTACGACTCAATGCCCAGCTCTACATGTGGGCTGCCAATTATGCGGGCCCCACCTTTGATGTGGACCATCCATAATGTGGACCCACCTTTTGCCTGGACCACCCATTACGTCTGCCACCTTTGTATCCATTCTCCATCATGTGGGGTCCACCTTTCATGTGTGCGGCCCAGGCAATCAATAGAGGGACTCTCAGAGAGACTGAATGCGTGTGATATTACATATGCGTGCAGCCACCAATCAAACGTTTATTACCATTTTCCAATTGAGAGATGATCACCCGCGGGCAGCTGCACCTCTACTTGTGGTACAATCACATCTATCATGCCAATATGCCACTGTTTAGAAAATCAGTACCGTAAAAATGATAGTCCCTCCATAAGGATGACCTTGGTGGGCAACCAATCTGATCCGCTCACTAAGTGGGCCAAAAAAAAATCAAATCATATCAGTGCTGTTCCATTGATTCCAACGGCGTGGCCCACAAGATCATCAGACCAGTCTGATTTTTGTTCCAGGTGAACTTCATAGTGAGGGCCAGAAATTTAACGGTACTGATGTCTTGCACAAGTCGTATGCTAGCAGAAAACATGATACGGTACCACAAGCTCATGGTACCTTGCCTGTAGGTACCAGTTCTCTTTTCAATTTGTGAATTCTGACCCACCTACAATGAGCCCTGTCAATCAGAAATTGCCTATTATGATCTAACGTAGCACGTGTTGGGACCCTTCCATGATGAGGCCCACTAACCAGACACTTAAAATCATTAAATCTATCAAGGCACCACCACATCTGCCCTCATTGCATATGGGTACAAGATCCAAGCCGTTCATCAGGTGGCTCCAACTTTGATGATGCCTCAGCCCAAAAATTAGCATAGTCCACCAACCAAATATGCCAATGTTGATGAAACAAATGGATGGCTGAGAACCAAGTCTGCTTATTTCTAACATTTTCGACCACCTAAAAAAGGCCAGACCATTCATAAGCTTGGACCCATCTGATGAACGGCTTGAATCTTGCTTTCTTATGCCGGACTTGCACGTGCAGAGGCGTGGGTTAACAAAGCTCTTATAGACTTTGTAGAGATGAGATGGCAAAGAAAGGGAGTGCTGACCATATTCAAGCATTATCATTGTTGTCTTTTTTCATGGTGGCACAAATGGGATTGGAATGATGGCCCCACAAATAACGGTTGGTACCTTTAGAACTTTCATGATCAGAAGATCCTAACCATCCAACATGTGGGCTTTCTTTTAAACAGTTGTTGTACTTAACTTCCCTGCTAGCTATCCGTGGGGCACTGATCAAAGAGTTAGGATTTTTTTTAAAGTTCAGAGATCTTGAAGTATCCCCCATCCACAATGGGTCCCATCGGATCAACGGTTTATCTTGCGTAACCAGATACTATTCACGTATGGATGTATGATCATATAACTTATAAGGTGTATTTATGTCCTACTATAAGTCCTACTATAATTGTTGTATCCATGGGACCCATTGTGATGTGTGTTTGACATCCATTTTCTCTATGCTTTCTAATGTTAACACTTATATTAAGAAATGAAATTAATTTAAAATTTAAGGGAGCCACGACACTAAAAAAATATAAAAATGAAAATGTCTTGTAATTGAAAATTTATAGAGACTAACATCATAGTAGACTCACGAAAGGTCTCCATGGTTGGTGTCTTCATGTCCACTCTTTCATATGACGTGGCGTATAAGTTTTAGATTGGCTGATTTTTGAGCTCTTGTCTTGACATGATGCAATGCATGACGGATGAAATATTTGGGTTGCATGTAGTTTTTGTATTTTTTGCACCGAGTTGAGCTTGGCACAACTCGACTCAGCTCAGCCGATAGCTGACCCTAGCTCAAACTCGAATTGGTCCTCAAGCCTGACTGGCTAGCTCGACTTTGTTCGGTGAGCTGCTTGGGCTAATCTGACATGTGCGGTATTTTCTCAAACACATGGAGTGTACCTTCAATTTCTTACAATATACAAAACATTAGTAGCAATTTATAGATATTTCATCAAACGCTCAATAAGTAACATTAAAATCAAAATTAAAGGATAATTTTATTATGTAAACTTTTTTTTTGTAATGATTTGTTTCATATCCATACCTTCTTTTGCCACCTGTCGATCCTGCGAAGAATGTATGCACTCGAAGCAACACTTCGGTGAGTGATTTCATCAAACACTTGGTGAGCAACATTAATATCAAAATAATCAAGTCATTGAACTGATTTAATCCGAGTTCAATTCAAGTTGAGGTACGATCTGAGTTGATTCGAGCTTGGACAAGCTCTAACTCGGCTCGAATTTTTTTTGAGCTCCAAAAATCAGCTCAAACTCAGTTTCAAACCGAGCTTTTTCTAGCCGAGTCGAGCAAATTAATCAAGCTAGCTCAGTTGATGTACAACTCTAGCTTGGATATTAATCGAATAGTAGTCATGCATGGATATATGATCATGTAACTCATTTCAAACATATTTATGGCACTTTCAGATAATAGCTTAAGCTATTTATGTCACAAATAACTTATCTTGGTTTTACTTATTAAGAAGATAAATATGTTCGGTAAACATCATAATTATTAGATTCTCCTCTCTTTCGTCTCTCCCATGACTCTCATTAACAACTTATGAAAAGTAAAAACCTAAAAAAAAATGTAATAATAACTAAAGTAATTTAGTACTTTTAAGTAAAAAAGTTACTTATAACTAATTATAAACCAAATTTATCTTAAATAAGTAACTTATCTACTACTCTTAAGTAGAAAATGTAACTCATTTGGTGGTTACCAAACAGGCCTTAATGACTTACCATAATTGTGGAAGCATACTGAGTAACTCAGTACCTTGTGCTAAGTAAACTCTGTGGGGTCTACCATTATTTATTTATTTTATCCAGTTTGTTCATTAATTTTAACAGATAATTTTGAGGCTTGAGTCTAAAACGGAAGCATATCTAAAGTTCAAGTAGACCACACCACAGGAACCGTGTGATTGAACCTAAAACATTGAAAAATTCTTGGAGGACACGGAAGTTTTGGATCAAAATAATGTTTGTGATTTCTCTTTATTCATGTCTTTGTTATTTTATGAACAGGTTGGATGACAAATAAACATTATCGTGAGCCTTAGGAAGGTTTCGACAGTGGAAATAATTATTCCACACTGTTTCCTGTAACATGGTCCACTTAGAGCTTTGAATTTATTTTAATTTTGAAATCAACCCTTAAAATTATCAGGAAAAATGTATTGACGGTGTGGACAAACCACATACATTCATGGTGGCCCTAAGTAAGTTTACTTAGTACGGTAAAAGCATAATGAGTAACTCCGTACGCAATCCCATCTCGTCCTACACAGTAGAACACTTGAAGGGTCAGCAATGATTCATCAAGGTTTAGGGGGCCCTCTTCTTGTCTTGTCTCAAATGTCAAAGATTTGGCAGGAAGAAATGTTTATGTTGTCGTAGGTGTCCTCTAGACTTAGACGTAGATGCGCTGTAGTGTCACATGCATCTCCCAAAATTGGATTTATTATTATGATGGGAAACTATCACATCAAAGCCCTTGCAATAAAAAAAATACATGCCACCCACCAATAGTACATCTGTCATTGTTGTCACGTCATGTCAAGAGCTCAAAAATCAATCTAAATCCCAAGTGGGCCACATTCGTTTGCATTAAGACATGAGCTCAAAAATTAAACTTATATAAAATTTAAGTGGCCACGTCATATGAAAAAATGGACATGAAGACACCGACCCCTAATCCCTTTCACGAGTCGGCCATGACATTGGTGTCAAGAAAATTTCAATTATAATACATTTTCCTTCTTAAATTTTTCAGTGTTGTGATTTCTTTAAATTTAAATTAATCTTATTTCTAAATCTAAGTTCTAACCTCAAAAGGCACAAAATATAGATGGAGTGGATATCAAACACACGTCACAGCGAGTAACATGGAAACAACAATTATGGGAAGCGGTATTCCTGCGAGGGCCTTCAGGAGGAAGTTCCTGCGCTGAAAACGTATGTGGGGCTACTATGATGTTTGGGAGAAATCTACTCCATTCATCCCTTTTGTGAGCTCATTGTAGGACTCAAGGCCAAAAGTGAGCAGTATCCAAGACTCAAGTGGGGCGCACTCAAGGAAAAGATGGGTAGGAAAATTTCTACTGTTAAAACCTCTTTAGGGTTGACAGTGATGTTTAAATATCATCCATTGGGTTCATAACGTTATTCTTACTGGGATGAATTGAGAACACAAATATTACCCTGATTCAAGACTTTTGTAGCCCCATAAATATTTCAACTGTGGACATTCAATCATCACATTTTTGACCCACTGGCCCACTTGAATATTAGATCCGGTTCATTTTTGTTCCCATGTCCTAAAATGAGCTCAGAAACGGATGGGCATGGATTTCTAACAAAAATTACAATGGCCCTACCTAAGTTTCCAGCGCAGTAACTTTCAGCCAAAGGCTTTAGCCTGTGCATGCCATACTATCTTTGGGTAAGCTATTTAAGTTGGGAGCAGATTAGGTGCGGCCTGCCACACCCAAGAGGGCGCGAACCTTATTGTGGGGCTCACCTCGAAGTATATATGTACACTATATTCATTCTGTGCACTTGTTTTTCTATATCATTTTAGGCATGATTCCAAAAATGAAGTAGATCCAAATCTCAAATCTCAAGTGAATTATACCCTACACAAACAGTGATGACCGGCAATTAAAATCTTCTTGATGACTACAAAACAGTATTGTATCTGTTTTTTAACTTCATCCACGTTTGTGTAACCTTTAGGGTTGGCCTTGGGAAGTTTTTAATGGTAGGGCATTCAATCACCACTATTTCTTATAGCATGATCCACCTCAAATTTAGATATATTTCATTCTTGTGCATGCCCTAAAATGATCTATCGAAGCAAATGGACAGCCAGAATATAGAATACATGCATCAATGTGGGCCCCATGGTAAGGGCCGCGTGGTCTTGAGTGAGGCCCCATATGTGGTACCTATGGCATTTAAAGATTGGTGATAGCACATGTAGTACATATGGGACACTTAAAAAGGTTTATGGTCTCATATGTGATTTATATGATGCATAAGCAAGGAACATTGTGTTTTACATACACTCAACTTGAGATCAGCTTTTATGGTCTTTAATTCACATTTTTAAAATATATTTCATCTATGTTTTATTCTGTTTT
This sequence comes from Magnolia kwangsiensis, assembly GCA_037074715.1. Classification (NCBI taxonomy): domain Eukaryota; kingdom Viridiplantae; phylum Streptophyta; class Magnoliopsida; order Magnoliales; family Magnoliaceae; genus Magnolia; species Magnolia kwangsiensis. Next base: position 109,453,713 of record CM073578.1, on the reverse strand, counting down.
GTAGAGAGAGGATGAACTTTTCCCAATTCCATGAAGATGGAAGTAGACAAATCATGGACAACTTGTTTGCCCTAGAATGGCCCTTGGGGCCCTCCCACGAATATTCAAGGGATGGTTAGGTCAGAAAAAAGATCAATAAGCCATGTTTAATATGTGTGTGATCATGTGGCATGTTGGGGCCAACCCAACCCTCCCACCATCTCATGTGATCTTGTACCATTGGTGTTTTCATTTTATATAACTGTGGTGAGGGCCACAAATCAGTACAACAAAAAGTGGGAAGTGGGTTGGGTGCTACCCCAGCGAGGACTTGGCTAAAGACAATGGTCCTAGGGGATTTGTGGGGCCTACCTTGATATATGTGTTTTATCTATGTTGTTCATCTATTTTTACAAAACATTTAAGGGTATGAGCCCCAATAGGAGGTGAATCTAAAGTTTAAGTAGACCACACCACGAGAAACAGTGGGGATGGAATGCCTATTGTTGAAAATCTCTTAGGATGACTATAAAGCAATCTTATATCTATTAGTAATTTTTTTCCCCTTCATTCAGGTTTGTGTGACCTTGACGGTTGGCCCTAGTAAGTTTTTAATGGTAGGGCATTCAATCACCACAGTTTCTTATAATATGGTCCACCTCAAGTTTAGATCCATCTCATTTTTGTGCATGCCCTAAAATGATCTAGCAAAGCAGATGGACAACCATAATATAGAATACATGCATCAATGTGGGCCCCATGGTAAGGGCCACACAGTCTTGAGTGAGGCCCCATATGGTACCTGTGGCATTTAAAGATTGGTGATAACACATGTAGTACATATGGGACACTCCAAAAGGCATATGGTCTCATATGTGATTTATATGATGCATGAGTAAGGGACATTGTGTTTCACATACGCTCAACTTAAGATAAGCATGTATGGTCTTTAATCCACATTTTTAAAAGATATTTCATCTGTGTTTTATTCTGATTTATTGAGAGAGGATGAACATTTCCCAATTCCATGAAGATGGAAGTAGACAAATTATGGACAACTTGTTCGCCTCATAATGGCCCTTGGGGTCCCACCACGAATATGTATTGTCCACGATGGTCCAAGGATGGTTAGATTAGAAAGAAGATCAATAAGTCCTGTTTAATATGTGTTGTCATGTGGCATGTTCTGTCCAACCCAAACCCTCCCACCATCTCATATGATCTTGTACCATTAGTGTTTTCAATTTATATAGTTGTGGTGAGGGCCATTGATCAGGATTATAAAAAGTGGGACGTGGGTTGGGTACTACCCCAACTAGGACCTAGCTAGAGAAAAATGGTCTTGTGGGGCCCACCTTGATATATGTGTTTTATCCATGTTGTCCATCTATTTTTATAAAACATTTAAGGGTATGAGCCCAAATAGGAGGTGAATCTAAAGTTTGAGTAGACCACACCACAAGAAACGGTGGGGACAAAAAGCCTATTGTTGAAAATTTCTTGGGATCATGGAAGTTTTGGATCCAGTTGATTGTATGTTTTCCCTTCATCATGTTGATATGACCTTATGAACAAGATGGTGGCAAATAAACATCACGATGGGCCTTAGCAAGGTTTCAACAACAGGCATGATCATCACCTCTGTTTCCTATAGTATGGTCCACTCAGGCCTTCCATCATACTCCTCTTGGGCTCATGCCTAAATTGATTGGTCAAAATGGATGAAAGGCGGGGATAAAACACATATATAACAGTAGCCTGACAAAGCCCTTGTCAAGATCGTCCATAGAGGTGGGCATCGAGTCAAGTCGGACCGGATTGGGTCCAACTCGACTCAATTTGATTTTTCAAGAACTTGACCCGAACTTGAACCAGTTTGGGACTGAGTCCAGCAGGGCTGACTTGATCCGATCCAAATCCTTACTGGCTTGACCGAAACCTAATCGAGTCGGATCGAGTTGAGTCTAGGGAGAGAGAGGGAGAGAAAGAAGGAGATGTGGGAAACCGGGAGAGAAAGGAGGAGAGAAGGAAGGAGAGGAGGGAAATCGGGAGAGAAAGAGGGAGAGATAGGTGGGTGTGTCACCTTCTTCGGGTAGAGAAAGAAGGGTTAGGATTCATTCGGATTTCGAATTGGATCGGTCTAAATTGACCATGATCTGAATTCCAGTGGATGTACGATCGGATTTGAGTGGTCCTACTCGATTTGCACCAATCCAGGCCTTCGGTTCGGTTCAGATCGAGTCAGATTCGCTAGATCAGGTTGGATTTTTCCCAGCTCTAATCATCCATCTTAGATCTCTCTAGCTAGATTTGGGTGGGGGTAGTACCCAATCCCCAACCCAAAAAGTGGGCATTGTGACCCCCTACTTGGGGGACTCAGATTCTAGAGTAACCCCTCGGTACCGCAGTCTATGTGGTCAATACTATGAGCCCCACTATGATGCATGTATTTTATCCGTGTTGCCCATCCATTTTTTCAGCTCATTTTACAACATTAGACAAAAAATGAGGCGAATCGAAATCTCAAGTGGACCACATCATAGGAAACAACGTTGATTGAACACCTACCATTTAAAACTTCTTGGCGCTTCTAAAGTTTTGCATCAAGCTGATATTTGTGTTTTCCCTTCATCTAAGTCTATGTGACCTAATCAATTGGTTGGATGGCAAGTAAACATACAGTGGACCACATAAAGTTTTAAATGGTGCACATTCAATCACTACTATTTCTTGTATTGTAGTCCACTTGAGATTTGGATCTACCTCGTTTTTTACACATGCTCCAAAATGAGCTATAAAAATGGATGGAAGGCATTGATAAAACACACACATCATGTTAGAGCCCACACACATCATGGCAGCCAAAACTGAAATCTCACTCTTACATATGAGGTTCATTAACGGACATGATACCGTAGGGATGGATGAATATAGCAAACCAATCTTTCCTACCTTACAAGCAACAGGGTAGTTGCCCTTAAATGGGTCAAAACAAACGTATATCTGTTGGTTAGCCACCTGATTTGTGGCCTTAAATGTGATGTGATGTGATGGTATGAAATAAAAATGCTCACCAATTGGACACTGAACAGCTAGGGAAACTGAGTAGCCAACGTTACCAAGTTCTGTGGGTCCCACTATGATGTATGTGTTATATTTATACTATCCATTCATTTGGAAAGATCATTTTAAAGTTAGATCTCAAATAAACATCATGGTGGGCTTCAATCGTGGGTGTCATTGTACCAACTATTTTTGTTTTCTATGGGGGTCCACTTGAGCTTTGAATCTACCCCATTTTTTATTTTTTTCATCATGCTCTAAAATGATTTATCCAAATGAGTGAACTACGGGATACAACACATGCATTATTGAAATATAGGAGGCGGAACCCCTACTGACCTGGTCTGACGATGTGAGCCTGCTGTGATGTATGTGTTTTATTCACGCAGTCTGCTAGCTCATTTTAATGCATGGCCCCAAAATGAGAAAGATCCAAAGCTTAAGTGGACCACACCATAAGAATATGTGGGAATAATGAGGCCCATCAGTGAAACCACCCTAAGGAGCACCATGTTTTTGATCAGCTATACAATCCATTAATCATGTCATATAGACCTGGATAATAGTTTGAGGAAAAATACAAATATTAGTTTGATCGAAAAATTCTATTTTTGCCTAAAAGTTTTTAATGGTGGGTGTTCAATCCCCTCAATTGCCCGTGGTGCAGTCCAATTGAGGTTTAGATCTGCTAATGTTTGGGCTCATGCCTTAAAATGAGTTGGAGAATTAGATAGATGGCTTGAATAAAACACATACATCACAGTGATATCCTTGGTGATTGCATGGTAATGCAATGTGGTAAAATTTGATTGAGCCACCTACCGCCACATTAGTTCATATTACCATGACATGTGCACTGGGGAGAGAATGCCCTACTATGTTCGTGTTCTGTCAGTTCTTCCTCATCATCAACCATTAAATGGAGAATTTACTAGTGTTCACATTCAATACAAGCCTTACCAAGAAAAACGGCTTAGGTGGGTAACAAGGACCCATGAGATCAAGTCCATTCATAATTAAGGTAGGTCTCATTAATAACATGCCACGAAACAAAATATAAGTTAATCCGCTTGCTTATACTCCACTAATCACGGCTAGATCAAATGGCCTATAAGATACTAAGTGGAAATTACGATACATGTTACTTTCATTTTCTAATCAATAAATAGATCTCTTTACTTGTATGACTTAAATGTCTCATATTTCTTGAAAAAGTGATTCAATTGGTGGGATTTGATATGATTTTAATGAGATTGATGAATTAAAGATTTGTATGTAGAGTTTTATTTGCTTATCTCTTTACATGGTGAATCTCTTTAATATTGCTTATCTATTAGTTTAGCCTATTATCTTTAGTTACTCCATTTTTTTCTAATTATATTGCAATAACTTTAAAGCAATTAGTTTAGCTTAGTTCTAACATTATCCATTGTATTGTTGTTGTATGTATTAAGAGATGGTTAAATATCCATGACTATTATTGTCAAATTCTTTAATTATCAAGTTCCTACTTGATATATCACCAATCACATTATATTGACTTTATATCACAATTGTCTTGTGTCCGTCTGATAGTTTTCACAACCATTTTGCTAGCACAAGACATCATATGTATTTATTATTTTTTTTTGTACTTAATTTTATTTATTCTTGTTAATTGTATTGTTTTTTTAATCTAATCAATAAAACCATTGATCCATCCTTATCTTACTAAGGAACTTAGTTCACTATCACTATTGAAAGAAAAATCTTTTATTCCAAGTTTAAAGAAAAAAAAAAAAAAAAGAAGAAAACACGTTAGGAAGGATTAATCCTCTCTTGCTAAAATTACCTAATCATTATAATAAATTGTGGTTGAAGGCATCTTCCGTAGGTCTGGTTCTAATTCGGCCATATAATATGAATTTGGTACAGCTGACACTATTTTTAATAGCACACATTCGACCGAATTCAGACTACCTGTAAAACTTGTGGCCATTGCGTCGAGATTAAACAGCGACACCATGCGGCGAACACGTGTGTGGCAAAAACAAAATGGACGGTGTGAATTCAAAATTCACTTAACGAGTAGGGGCATTGACTTTTGGGTCAAGATATACGTTGAGGATGATGAACGCCCTGCAGCTTTTAGGATATGGCACGTTGGCATAGAGCCGCAGCTAGATGGCCCAGATTTCACACACGTGTGCCACGGCATTTCACCTCGTCAATATCTTCTTGACTTTCAGTAGCATGCTAAAAATACGGAGACGATCCTGTGCAGCCTGGAGAACATGGAGATTTAGAGCCATATCTCCACAGCACGTGTACGGTTGACTATTAATCTAGACGGTCCATCCGGTTTCCCGTACTGTTGATGGAAAATGCTTCCAAATACACATCCATCGGATCATCCTAGCCATCAAATTGGTGGCCTTCAAAGGGACGGTGACAAACTAAAACAAGGTTCAGAATTCAGTGCGTGAAAAGTGAATCTGCGATTGTCTACAATGCATGGTTTCCTAAAACATACATTGCCCCTCCATGATAGGTATCACTAGATGGATGGTTAAGATCAGTGCATCACCCTGCCTTGTAACCGTGGAAAGATGTCTCTACCAGATTCAAATGAATAACCGACCATTTGTCTCCTCGGGTCCAATATGTTGATGTGGGCCCACTTTGGATGGACTGGATCTTAAAACCTGAAGGGCTGGTGGCCATCAAATAGACGGTTGAAAAACAAAGTACACTTTCTGTCTATCAGAGGTTACGTTCATCTAACGTATCTGATTTTTAGATCATGACGTATTGTAGGATTCATGATTTTGAACGGTCTACATTGAGTTAAATGTATGCCAATGTCACAATTAATGGATCCATGTGACTGAGAACCATCACATTCTGCCAGATTGGATGCGGACCACGCGGTGGCTTTGGAGACACGGCATCTTTCGGAGCTACGCTGGCTACTTCGCAGAAAGAGAGCCACGTTGGTGGAATTTCATGAGATCCGACCCGTCCATCAGGTAGGACGCTTCATTTTCACCTTGGAACCCAAAAATTATGACCTTCCAGAACCCAAGGAGGCCATACCCTTGAATTTTTGGGGGGATGGAGCGCTTACCATTAGTTTTGTATCGGGTCCACCGTGATGTTTCTGTGCCATCCAAACCATTCATCTGGTGTACCTCACTTAGACGAAATAATGACAAAAAAATCAGAGTATTCCAGTCCACAACAAGTGAATTTAGATATTTTTAGGAAAAATATTATGGGGTGGCCCACCTGAGAATTATTCATCCTGATTTTTGGAATAAAAGCTAAAAAAAGAGGTCGTGGACAAGATGGACGGAATGGATTGCATGGTAGCTACCTAGGCCGTTATGCAAGCGGTTTCCACGCGTTTTGTAGTCGCGTGAGAATTAAATAAGAGAAAAGATTCAGTGCATACGGAGACATGCTATTTTTTGTACTTGCATGCCATTCTTTTCACACATGGAGTACACAGACAATATCTCAGCCGTTCATTCGGTATTTTCATAATTTATCGGTCGATCTTTCTTCGTTTACAGTTAAGTCTTTTTTATACCTGCAAAACGAGGTGAAGAAGAAGGCACTGGGATGCCGGTCATGAACGAGGACCTTTGATACCTAAGTTAAGTTTATGGGCTTATAGTCAGCATAGTTGAATTGAAATATCTACGGGTGCCTTTTTCTCATGATAATGGGGGTGTATTTATAAGCTTTCTTAACTGTTTGCTTATCTAATTTGCTGGATACACATGAGTGAACCGTATTATAGTATGAATTTGTTCTCACGTATTTTTCCAATTACACCTCGATTGACATTATTTTTGGTTAAAATCTCGCTAAGCAATCACGTCCATAAATAACATGGGATTCCCTATATATTTTTTTATTTTAAGGTCAAGGTTGAAGTTAGCTTTTGAGATTGAATTGGTATATAAAATTGGGTCAGTGGTCAAAATGACAACTAAGATAGAGGCATAGAGTCACTGACCCTTAAGATCATGGTTATTTTTTGACCCTCAAGTAATATATAAAGTCAAAGAATCTTGTTACTTGGCACACCTGTATTATTTATCTATTTAGCTCTGTGTTACCGATATCATTAGTTACTAATACAAAAATTTTCAATAGATCTTATTTCGTGTGAAATGATTCATTTATTAGATGGTCAAGATGCTTCGATCGAAGCATTTTTTGTCAATGTCCTATCAATAGTTGGGCCTACAGAATTAATGGGTATGATCACTGTTCTCTTCTTCCAGGTGTATGATATACCATATGAATACATATTGCCGTTTTCTCTATCTAGAGTCAGAATCTCACAGAATTCGCTCCTGTAAAATAATGGACACTGGCTTCGGTATGTTTCGTTGTATTGGATAAATCGGACGCGTCAGAGATTAGGCGGATTCTTGCATGTAAAGATCACCCAATCATAGCAGCGTATCAGGTCACTCGTCTCTTGTGTACCCATACGTATGCACCCACGTGCACACCTGCATTCAAGATCCGGCACACGTGATATGCGTCTGCATTCATGTAGACAAAAACTGCAGAGAGTAGCAACGCATGTACATGCATGAGGCCTCTGATCACTTGTTTCAATCCAAACCGTCCAAATAGTGGGGTCTAACAGATGCCGATCAAAACCTAGAAATCTGACTAAACCCTACACATTTGCAGTGGTACCCTGCCAGTGTACCAAAACAAAGAGTTTTGTTAAGCCCACACGCTTGCTCATCTAGATGACAACATGCGTGCCATATGACACGTGCATAAGATCTTAGCCTTCCAAGAGATGGGCCACATTGTTTAGATGGCCTAAAAATCAGGCCGATTAAAGTGGGACTTGGGTGGGCCCACCTATTGTCCTAATGGACAGTTCAATGGATGCGGTATTTGGTGGATCGTACATGGTCCCAACCATGGGTAGAAAATGACGTAAGTGCTTGACTAGCCCACGGTTTGTGGGACGCGGATTTCCTAGGAAGCGGCTTGGCTGGTGTACCACACACCAGCTATGTAGCTGGTGTATTTACGTCAGCAAGTTCTGTGGGTCACATGATGAGGTATGTGTTATATCCAAACCGTTCCTCCATTTTGCGATAACGTGTTAAGGTTTGATCCGAAAAATAAGATAGATCAAAAGATCAAGTGGACCACACTGTAAAAAACAGTGGGGGATTGAATGTTTACCTTTGAAACCCTTTTGGGGGTTAAAGAAGTTTCGGATCAATATTAAATTTGTTTTCCTCTTAATTTAGGTATTTTTGACCTTATGAATAGATTGAATGGAAAATAAACGTTATGGTGAGCCCTACGAATTTTTAACGGTGAAAATCATTATCCTGCGGCTATTTTTGGTGTGGTCCATTTGAGCTTTGGATATGATTCGTTATTTTTCTAATGACCTAAAATGATCTCGAAAAATGGATGAACGGTGTGGATATAATAAATACATTATTGTGGGGTCCATATAATTTTCATCTCTTTTGAACCGGTGGTACAACTCGAGCTCGTGGAGCGCAGGACACGTATCCACATCAGCTATAAAGCTGGTGAGTGTGGTACACCAGCCCATCCGCTTCCGATTTCTAGAATCCGGCTGTGGGTCCACCATGCTGTTCAATCCAGATGGGTGGCCACAATGTTACTAATGGACAACTAAATTCAGCTAAATGTGTGAGGACGAGAGTTATTTTGGATTTAAATTGATTTAATGCTTGTAATATCAGGTGCTAAATTAGCAGGATTAGAATAAGACCTGTGAATGTTGGTCCGATTGTTTAGCCAATAATATTATAATAATGAAGCAATTTTAAAAAGAAAATAGAATATTTTACTTGATTAATATTTAAAATTAGAATATTTTACCTTATGCTGATGGTGTTCTTAGGTTTCTCACTAATGCAATATGTATAATTAAAATTAAAACTAAATTGCTAAATTCATTAATTAGAAAAGATGAATAGTACAATGAGCAAAGAAAGATTAAATTATGTAGAGAAACAAAAATAATTACCTACCATAACCTGTGTAGATAGAACAACCAATATGTGCAGTCTATAATACCTGACTAGAATGATCTCCCAAGTAAAAACTTGATGATTGATGGGATTTGACAATGGAGGTCATGGATATTTAAATTACTCATGAGGTATATTACATTGATGGGTTTAAATAACTTTTTGTATAGGCTACAGGTCACATGCGTAACCTGTACGACAACCACGTATCTTTCATGCCGTGTCCATCTTTTCTCAACCACAAGCATGCTTACGGCTCTAAGTCATTTTACTTTTGGCAGGTTATTTGTTGACAAATGGTATAAATCGGCGATTTATTGTGGCGTGAGTATGATTTACCTCCTATTGTTCGTACAAGGGTGATACATAACGGTGTCTCTTTAGGTAATGTGGATTATGCTAGGCCAAGTTTAAACAGCTTCATCATTTGAGTGCATGAGGCAGATCTAAAGATCTAGTGGGCCACATCATAGGAGACAGTGGGGATAGATCTCATATAGATGAAAAATTCTTAGGAGCCATAAAAGTTTTGGTTCAACCTTACAAACATGTTGGATGGCAAATTAATGTCACGGTGTGCCATAAGAAGGGTTCAACATTGGGTGTCATTATCCTTGTTGTTTTTTAGATGTGGTCCACTTGAGCTCTAAGTCTCTCTCATTTTTTTAAGGCCTTAAAATAATCTTGCAAAGCGGATGGATGACATGGATAAAACACACAATACAATGGGCCCCACGTCTCTGGGCATATCCCTATTGACAGGTCTCCAGGTAGTACGCGTGGCCATTTATGGGGCCCACTTCAATGTTAGAATTGTCTACAACTTACCAATAGATATGGTGCATGGTCTCCAAAATCAGGTTGGGACCTCACAGAGTTTGGTCAGGTCATCATTGGGCCTACCTTGATGCATATATTGTATATGCACATCGTTCATTCATTTTTTTCAGCTCATTTTAGGACGTGGACCAAACTGAAGCAGATCCAAATCATAGGTGGACCACACCATAGGTAATAAGTTGATTGAATGCCTACCATTAAAAACCCCCAAGGGCCTACCGTAATGATTTTTTGCCATCCAACCTATTGATAAGGTCATATAGACATGGACGAAGGGAAAATACAAATATTAGCTTGATCCAAAAATTTTGTAGCCCATAAGAAATTTTTAATGGTTAATTACCATTGTTTCTAGTGGTGTGATCCACCTGAGATTTGGATCTACTTCAGTTTTGGGCTTACTTCCTAAAATGATCTGAAAAATTAGATAAACGACATGGATGTCCAACATATACATTAAGGTAGGCCCCATATTCATGACCCAGACTTGAACTCAACCAACTCCTTACCTGATTGAGTCTGTGGTCCTTCAAGTGAACCATTTTAAGGTAAGATATAGCAAGAGCAGGCATCCTGACAATGAATTACCTGCATCCCTTAGGTGGGCTCCATAGTGTGCTATCTAAAGTAGGTAGAGGTGGGCATCAAGTCAAGTCGGACTGAATCAGGTCCAACTCGACTCGATTCGATTTTTCAAGAAGCTGATCCAAACTCGATCCGATCTAAATATTTTCTAGCTTGACCCGAACCGAGTCCAACTCGGTCTGGAAAACCGAATCGAGTCAAATCGAGTTGAGTCTAGGGAGAGAGGGAGAGAAAGAAGGAAATGTGGAAAACCGAGAGAGAAAGAATGAGAAAAAAGAGGAGAGAAGGAAGGAAAGGAAGGAAATTGGGAGAGAATGAAAATGCCCACCGTTGAAACCTTCTCGGTGCCTGACACGATGTTTACGTGACATCCAAACTGTTCATAGGATTATTACCACTTAAATAACCATGATGTTTACGCAACATCCAAACTGTTCATAGGATTATTACCACTCAAATAAATTGTAGGCACAAATATCATCCTTATGCAAAACTTAGGTGACCGTTGAAAAGTTTTCAATGGTTGGCATTTAATACCCACTGTTTAGTCATTAGTGTCCATGGCCTACGTGATTTTTCTGATTGACTTTTAGACTCCTATCTTATTGCGGATAGGAAGGTATTTAGTAAAATAAAAATAAAAATTGATTGAATAGATTCTTAAAGTTCTAAAAGCAAACAAACAAATAAATAAAAAACTAAAATTTGAACATGATTGAGATCCAAAACTTAGGTGGGCAATGCAGTCTAAACAAAGATCTTGTAGTGTGGATTTATTTATTTATTTATTTATTTTTCCGTATACATAATTTGTTAGGGGACCGTGGAAGCACACAGAATGAATCAAGTGAAGTAATCCAATCGCACCAACTAAGCACAATCAAAACACATCGATTTTAATGTGGAAAAACCCTTGCAGGAAAAAACCATAGCACAAAGTGATAAATAATCACTATGAAAGCAGAAATTACAAGAGTGTATAGAATACATGGTTCGAACGAGTCTCGAATCACCCCAAGCTACACCCTTGAAACCATAAGACCGAATTAGAAAACTTCTTGGATACCCCCAATCCCAATTACACCCTTATATATAGCCTTAGAAAGAATAACAATCAAAATCGAAAACAAATCCTGCAAATGCGCAACTTTGTATAACGTTCGATGGGACTTTGATGTCATTGACAAACCATCGATGGCATCGAACCCACTTCGATGACATCAAACTAACACCAAAATAGTTTAGAGACAAAACATAAAAATTAAATTTTCTCGATTGCATTTTGATGGGTCTCAACGACATCGAACTTAAGTTTCGATGGCATCAAAACTAATCTCGATGACATCGAACATATGCTCTAATCATCTAGCTACCAACCGGAGAAATTCTGAAATTCTCGATGGAATTGAGCAGCTGTTCGATGGTATCCAACAGTGCTCATGGTATTGAATGGTCTGTAGATGGCATTGATGGACCCTATTTTTAAATTGATTTAAGACATCAAAAACAACCTAATTATGAAAATCTCTCTTAATAGATGGGGTGGATGCCATGTCATGCGTACAACATGATGGGCCCACATAACCATGTTGGTGAGATTGTAATTCCTTTACAACGTTGTATTTATAAATAGACAACTGCCATGTTGGTGTGGTTGTAACTCCTTTACATCGTTATATTAAAAAAATAGACAGAGTGGACAATCATCAATATGATACTAAAATCCTTCAAGCATATAAAAAACAAATCCAACAATTTTAGTTAAACTCCTAGGGCAAGTAACAATTTTCAAAATGTAAATATTAAAGTTTCTATCAGGTTAGTCTTCTTTTGCTCTATGCAACAATTGTCGGGAAAGGGTCCACCTTAAATGATCCACACCGTTAATTGAATGGGGCATGCTAAGAAAGTGTCCTACATTGAATGATCCGTGTCCCCATTGATTGAAAGACCCGTTTGCACCTCAAGAACTGATTGTAGGGTCATTTTGTGGCATAGTTCATCCACGATGGGACCCACGAAATGAACAATTAGGTTATTGTGAGGTGGGTCTCACCCGTACATTAGCTGGGTCAAAAGAAAGAAAGCATGATGTGTGAGGTCCACCACTGCCTTTCTTTTAAAAGATGAGAAAGGATTCTATAGTTGTTCTTGAAATTAAGTGACATTAGCAATTCCCCTACCTAGAACTGTTGTCATAGAAGTGGTTGGAATATGGTTTATAAGAAATGTTAGAGGTAAAATCAGACTGACTCTCCAATGATCAATAATAAAATAGATGAATGGTAGAAAACACCAAGAGGGAAGGAGTATCAACCTGACCTCAGGTGGTAACGAATGACTTTAAAGGTTGGCCTTGTCTGTAGACCTTAAAAGATAACTTCGGCCTCTCCCCGAGGAGCACGATGAGGACATGAAGTAGCAAGATTTGATTGAGCCATATGTCACAGAGGTCCTTATCGTGAAAAGAGGTCCCCTTCAGTCCCGAGCTCGGGACAGGCTACGGTTCTGAGGGGCTATCATGATACATGAGTTTTATCCACACCGTCCATACAATTTTCAGTGTCATTTTAGATTATATGCCCAAAAAGGAGATGGATCCAAGGCTCAAGTAGACCACAAAATAGGAAATAAACACTTACTGTTGTGAACTTCTCTAAGGGCCACTGTAGCTCTGGATCAAGTTGATATTTGTGTTTTCTCTTTGTCCAGGTTTCCTTAGCCGTAAGAAAAAGATGGATAACAAATAAACATCACAATAGGTCCTAAGAAGGTTTAGGGGTGCTTAGCACTGCCGCTTCCTGTGGTGCGGTCCACTTAAGCTACATATCTTCCTCACTTTTGGGCTCATAACTTAAAATGATATGAACAAATGGTTGAACGGTGCGGATAAAACCATACAATACAGTGGCCTCCCAGAGCCATAGCCTGTCCTGAGCTACCAAATCCGCCTTGGCCAGTCAAATCTCGCCACATAAGGTTCGGCCCCACCATCCGATCCCATGAGAAAGTGCACGCAGGTAGTTTGGGATCCTGAACGAGGAAAGTGGTTTTCAGGCCACGTGGATGAAAAAGACAAAGAAAGAGCAGTGGTTCACGGAACAGAACAGTCTACACACAAGCTTTATGTCGCCTACAATGTATATATATTCTACAAGGGATTTGTCTACACCCAAGCTCTGTGGGCCCACAATGTCGTATCTGTAAATCCACCCGTCACTAACGTAAAAATCATTATTTGAACCGTACATATAAAAGATCAATTTAATAAATTTCTGATATCCACATCAATTGTAAGAACCTCAAAATTTAGGCCCCGTGGACCTAAATTTTAGATCACGCTGATTTTTGTATATTCACTTCATCCGAGTGAGTTACACCTATTAACGAGTTTGATGAAAAATATCCAACCTACAGCCACCATGATTTCCATTGTTTCCATTTTTGTGGCTTACTTGAGTTGTAGATATATATGATTTTTATCCCAAGAAACTAAAATTAAGTATAGAACGTGATTTATGGAGTGGATTTTACATATGAAATTGGTGGACCCGACAAAGATTGAGCGTTTTAGCTGTTGCTCAAAACAAGCGTTGCAGAGAACTCCCGTCCATCTGCAACATGGAGATATTTAATGGGCGAGCGGATTGCGTGTGACCCCGGCACAGAATTATCTATGTGCCCAGGGCTGTGTGGGGCTCATATAGATGTATGTGAGAAATCCACTCCTTCCATTTGTTTTGAAAGACCAAAATATGATGAGATTTTAAAAATCAGACGGATCCAAAAATCGGTGAGCCATATTACACGAAACACTAGGGATTGACGGCTTTCTGCTGAACTTTTTTTTTTATCAGGGTGATATATGTTCCTACAGTTTATCTAAGTGGTAATAATTCTATGAACGGTTTGGATGGCATATAAGCATCATGGTTAGCTCCAAGAAGGTTTCAATGGTAGACGTTGCTGTTCCCATTGTTTTCTTGGTGTGGCCCACATGAGTTTTGGATCCAAATGATTTTCATAATTTTATCCTATTGTGATCTTTTGAAATATATGGACGGAGTGGATTTCTAACGGACATCTCCATATACCCCACAGCCTAAGGCGTTCCTACTCCCCGGTGCATGAAATTCGCTACCATTTAACGGAGAAATTCATGCTGACACAACATGTAAAACCCGTGAGCTCTCTTAGGACCACCACGATGTAAATGTGAAATCCACTCCATCAAGTCATAGCCGTTGTGTTTACAGTACATTTAAAATATCAGCCCAATAAAAACACTGTTTTGAACTATTTTGATTTTTGTATATTCCCCATTTGGGAGCGTGGATTTGTAACCCCTGGATTCGGAACCCAAGGGATTAGAAACCCCCTTGGATTTGCAATCATCTCAATGTGTTTAGTACGCTGGCGTGTGAATCAACTTTAATTTAAAATGTATTATATTTATAGAGATTTTAATTTAATTATTAAATCAACTTTAATATCTCTAATTAGTGAGATATGTAATTTTTGATACAATGGTTGTGATAAGACTACTGAAATATATGCTTTGCCCAAAAATGATGAAATTTCAAGTCTCAGATGGACCACAAACACAAGATCATGTTTGAGTGACTAACTAACGATTTTTAATCATTGATTTACATGAACAATGTTTGGACGGGGCTAAATTACATGGACAATGTTTGGATGATGCTAATTATCATTAGTGGGCCATGTGCCCATAAAATGATAGTGTATAAAGACACATATGTTACACCTGCTTCTTTTTTTTTGGAGGGGGGGGGGGGGCGGCTAGTTTGTTAGTACACCCACTGTAAGTTCACATTTCAGTGTTAGCCACCCACCTGCAACTATTGAAATGATTTTAGGTGCAATCCAAGCTCTCACAGAGGGGATTACAAACCCCCTCAAAGAGGGGATTGAAACCCCTTGGATTTGAAACCCTAGTTACTTTATGCTGCCAAAACTTTATACTACCAAACAACCAATGGATTGGAACTGCAATCTACGGTGCCAAACGACCCTTAGTTTTATTTCACCAAAGGATTTAACCAAAGATACATATAATGATGGACGACTCATATTCAAACCTATGGTTGAACTTCCATCCCTATTGTTCCATGTGTTGGGCCCTGCCTAAGCTGTGGGCATGGATATGATGGATAGAGTGATTTTACATTTACAACATGGTGGGTTCCAAAGGGTCGGGAGTTTTATGAACTTTGCAAAATAGGTGATGTAGACCTCGGCTCGAACTCGGCTTGTTTGGGTCCTCGAGCCTAACTATCCATCTTAGCTTGGTTCAGTTAGCAGCTTGGGCTAGTTTGATCCGAGTTCGAGTCAAGATCGAGCCGAGTTTGCGATTGCAACATTTTCACAAATACCTGAACTGCACCTTCAAAATCTCATTGTATTTAAGACAACAACAACAATGGTTTTATAGGCATTTTATCAAACACCTTCTAAGCAACATAAAAATCAAGAAAAAAAGGGTGTTAGTTTCATATGCATACCTTCCTTGCCACCCGCCACACTTCTTTGAGTCATTTCATCAAACGCTTGGTGAACAACATCAATATCAAAGTAACTAAGTCACCGAACTGGTTCTATCCGAGTTTGATTCAAGCTAGGTATGATCTGAGTCGAGTTAAGCTGAGGCCAGCTCGAACTCATTTCTGAGCTCAAAAAATTAGCTCCACTCAGCTTGAACTCAGCTTTGAACTGAGTCAAATCAAGCTTTTTCGAGTCGAGTTGAGCAAGCTAACGAGGTTGTGTACACCTCTAACTGCAGATGATTCTTGATGTGTGACTTTTTTTTTGGGCAAGAGAGAGGATTGTTGTCGGACTAAATGCTAGTAAGAGACCCAATATCTATAAGGCCTTTTGTGATGTTTGTCTGATATCCATTCCATCTATCACTTGTGCCATCCCATGTTCGTCCTACATAACAAAAATCATTTTACACACGGCTAACACCATTGGAACAACATAAAATCATGATTAAAAGAATAATCTAAAATCACTTGTGCTGGCCCATCTAAAATCACATGAAGACATGCATAAACACACACACACACACACACACACACACACACACACTGTGTGTTTGGTGCAGCCAACCTTAGTTTTGGATGCCTGATTATGAGTATAAAGCACTAAAATGAGGTGTCAACTGATGGATAGAGTGGATCTAAGAAGAATATTCACTTATGTTATACTCCAGAGAAGTGATATTATTGGAAAACCCTAAAAATACCAAACAACTTTAAAGAAGAAAAAAAGAAAAGAAAAGGAAAGGAAAGACGAAATATCAATTGGAGGGGTGCCATGCATGCAATCCTATCCAAAAACTCTATTTCTAGTATTAAATATTTTTAAGTGGAGAAAACTCTGTTGGATTGATGATGATGCATGCCATCATAAATAATTGAAAATTTGTGTACATGGCATTGTTGGAAATAAGTGTTGAAAACCCTTGATAAAAATTTAAAAATAGAAATTAAATAATTGGGAAGATTAAAATGAAGAAAGAAGAACTTATTGTTTTAAGCTGATGCGTCACCGTGCCACTCGACTTGAAACCAATTTTGCCATCTTTGGTTTGCGACCTAAGTGTAATCGGAATCATGGGCAATTGGTCTCGAAGATATGATTATAACCTGATCCCAATGGTGCACCTGTCGTGCACGAGCTTAAATTAGCGTGTAGAACTTAAAACCAAAGTGAGTTGACTCAGTAATGAACTTAGTTGCAGAAAACTCAGAGACAGAGCTTGGAAAAACTGAACAAGAACTTGATCTTCGAGTAAATGAAAATGGATTAGAATAGGTCTATTTATATATCTCGATTAGGTGTTCAAAGTACCGCTTCAAATAAGTTAGGTCCATTGAGTTTAAACCTAACCAATGTGGCCACTTGAACAAATGTGTCTCTAGCTTGAAATTTTGTGCAAAAACAACAATGCGAGTATACTTACGGAGCAAAATCGTTAAGGCGAGTGTATCATCAATTCGCACATATACCCAATCCGGGCCTAGCGTGATGCGCATTCACTCACGTCACATGATCACGACCCAACGCGCCTTGGTGCTGTTTGGCACGTGTGTATTTAACGACATAGATTCAGTGGATGGTTTTCTTGGAGAATTTTAGCTTTGAGGCACGTTGCAGTGACACTTCTTAAAGACAATTTACATCTCCTGATATTCAACCTTTGTAGAGTCTGTATTTGGTCTTAATACCAAAATAATGTCAATCATTGATTTACACTACCAAAAAGGTAGGTTGTCATCTTTTTTACTTTCCCCATAAACAAAAAGAATTCGAGGAGGAGAGATTGAGAGAAGATTTTTAAATGACTGCGGTAGGGGATCAATAAATTTTAAGTGACATTTGATGAAAAGTCACATGCACATGAATTGAATTAATATAATAGGCACATTCATACATTATTTGGTAAATATATGTATTTGTCAATGAAAGAATATATCCTTTACTGGATGCATACACATTTCATTATGAATATTCATATCCTTTACTGGAATATCATGCATTATATATTTGAAACACATACAATAAAACATATACATTATGGTGGGACCCACAAAGGTTTGACACAAGCTAGCTGGTTGGTGTTGGGTTGCTAGCCCAATTGCATCCATCATGGAGGCAGATTTCGTTCAACCCCCGGTCAGACCTTAAGGTATTCCACTAGATCTATGTGGGGGCCCACCATGACCTATCTATTTATTTACGCCAGTCCATTCCTTTTCTCAAATCATGTTATGGTCTGGGCTAAAAAATGAGGCATATTCAACACTCCAATGAACCACACTAGAGGTAATCTTACATTTAGGGACCGTTTGATTTTTCTACTCAAGTGTAATTACCATGTAAATGGGTAATAAATATTTACCTAGGTAATTATCACATCTTTCCCAACGTAGATGTGACAATTTAATTTTTTAATACTTAAATTGAGAAATTTATAAAATTAATGTGGGGCCATCGTGTTGTATGTGACTTATCCACACCGCTCGTTTGTTATGTCCGCTAAATTTAGAGCATGAACAAAAAAAATGAGAAAGATTTAAAGCTTAAGTGGACTACACCATAGGAAACAGTGAGAATCGAACGCATACCATTAAAAACTTCTTGGAGCTTTTAAAAGTTTTAGATCAAGCTGATATTTGTGTTTTCCCCTTATCTATGTCTATGACCCTATGAATAAGTTAGATAATGAAAAAACCTCAGTGTGGGCCTAGTGAAGAAAACAACTTTCAATGGTGGACAAATTAAGGCCAATGTTTCCTTTTGTGTGGGCCATTTGAGTGTTGAATTTGTCTCATTTTTCGGTTCATGCCTCAAAATGTTTTAATAAAATAGATGGACGGTGCAGATATATCATACACAGTATGGTGGGGTCCACATATTAAAGTCAATATTTTTGTAT
The DNA here is from genome assembly GCA_037074715.1 of Magnolia kwangsiensis. NCBI lineage: Eukaryota > Viridiplantae > Streptophyta > Magnoliopsida > Magnoliales > Magnoliaceae > Magnolia > Magnolia kwangsiensis. The sequence goes on along the minus strand of CM073578.1, from coordinate 109,434,744 downwards.
TGATTTTTGAGGTTGAATTACTCTAAGGTTTTCAAACCAAGTGAAAAAGTAATAATTATTTATTTATCATGATTTATGTATCATGGGAAATCTAACAAGGGTCTTTGGATCTATTTTATTTTTGGCCTCATACCTTAACATGATTTTAGAAAATAAATGAATGGTGTGGATAAACATATGCATTATTGTGGGTCTCCACACGAATCTGGTCGAATGCTTAAAGGTCTAACCGAGAGTCGGATGCAATCCATTTTTGTTCATTATACTCCATCTATAATGAGGTCCACAATTTTGGCAGCTTGATTGGCATGTGCAAAATCCAGTTTTCTCTAATGAAAACACACGGTGCTCAATCCATTCCTATTGACCATCTTCAGTCTAAGTTGTGTTTTTTAACAAGTTATCTTAACATTCTGAATGTCATTTTGTCCTTAGCCCATCCTCCATTTTAGATCAAAATGTAAATGCCTGGTCTAACGTTTTTATGTGAAACAAAGGCGATAGCCTTTTCTACGTTCCATCCTGCATTTCCTTGCCTGAGACAGTCCCATATGGTGCTCATGGGTCTACATCCAGGGCTATAAATGGGTCCACATATCTGATGGGGTATCCAAACCCAGCTCATTTAGACCTAACCTATTTATCAACGGCACGGTTATGGTCCAAGAACAAACCCATTTGCTAAACAAGCTTGAATTTGGTTTGCTTTATATTAGGTTCGACCTAATAAGACCTGAACCTATTTAGTGAATGGGAGGGCATATTATATATTGTAAGGGACCATTCAGACTTGGACTCATCGGACATGATTTAAAACTTGTAAAAATGCTTCCATATCCCAACAAGTAACATACGAAAATGAGACTCTTTAGACCCGACTCATTTATAAATGAATTAGATTAGATCTCCTTCTATCCTACTCAAACCCATTTATAAATAGATTTGATAAGTTGACTATGGCCTAACCCAAACACGCCCATTTCGTAAAAAGATAATATTTTTGAAATTTAAACCCACGCCCATTAATTTGGGCTGAACCAGCCCTCTCTACGTCCCTTGGATGATACACGATGCACCGTATCCTTCCCTAATTCGTAATGACGTAAATACCCTACCTAATACTTACAATCCCACAAAATCCCTCCCTGTAGCGGACTTGGCAGCTCTCTTGCGCGACACGTGTTAAAGTGGGGGAGCCCGCGCTCCAGTCACGTGTATGAGGATATATAGGTATTTTGAAAGTTCAAAAACAGTTTTAGACAGGGCCTGCCATTAATGTGCGCCGTTGCGTGATGCATCTACAGGTACTCTTTATAACTTTTCACCCCCCCCCCCCCCCCCCCCCCCACTTTTCTGATATTTCCACTCCTCTTTTCTCCGCATTTCTCCGCATTCTCCGACCCGTTATCTTTCGATGGATCTCTCTGTCTCTCTCTTTCCAGGATAACAGGATCTCAGTCGCTCTCCAACTCGCATTTCTCTCCAAAAGAGCCATCTTCTCTTAGATTTCAGCTCTCATTTTCTTGATTTATTGCGGGATGTTGTAGAGAGATGGATCGGTTCGATCATCATCAGCAGCTGTTGCTGCTGCATAGGAAGAAACGATCTTCGAGATCCTTTGGCGGAGAAGGTTCGTTGTTCTTCCGATCTTGCTTTCTTGAGGTTTTAGGGTTTTGATGTGGTGTGTTGATTTTCATGCCTTTTGAGTGGGGAAGTATGTGGGATATTAGGGTTTTTTATTTTGGAATATTTTGCAGATTTTTTTTTTTTTTTTTTTTTTGGGTATTGGTTTAGGGATTTGGAATTTGGATTCGATGAGAATGTGGAATTGTGTGATTGGTGGCATGATGGTGTGCAGTGTCTGTTTGTGCATGTTGGGCAAGTGGTTAGGTGATCTGGGCCGTTGATTTGATTGGTCCTGATGTGGAAGGTGCATGCCCTAGAAATCAATCTCCCTGATTGGACGATTTTAGCCCTTTGATTGGTCGTTGGTAGTTGATGGTTACATAAAGATGGAGCGATGGTCTCGATAGATTTGATGAGGCGGAGGAATTATGTGATTGTTGACATGATGGTGTGTGTAGTTTCCTAATGCACATCTCGGGCAAATGGTTCGGTGATCTGGACCATTTATTTAATTGGTCTGGATGTGGGTGGAGCATGCCCTAGAAGACAATATCCCTGATTGGACGAGTTAGTCCTTTGATTGGTCGTTGGGAGACCATGGTTGAGTGAAGATGTAGCAATGGTTCAAATTCAATGTAAAAAAAGGGCCAAATAATGGATGGACTAGCATCTTCCAATCTGGGAGATGTTGAGAGCATGGTCCCTCTCTGGTGGGGCACGTAAAATCAACGGTTTACAGTGGAATGTGATCCACTTGTATGGGCTAATGGTCTGTTGATGATATACATTTCCTCAGGCTGATGATCATATAATTCCTCATGGGGAAATTTTTTGCTGAATTTCATTACAACCGAGTTTTCTCTCGAATCCTTGCCTTTCTTTTGTCTTTTTAATATTCTTTATTCTTTTTTATTTCGTGGTGTTGTTGGAATGATTTTGGTTTTCAGTTCTTTTCACATGGTCTTCTTCTGTTTCTCTGAGTTCTATGGTTCTATAGCATCCTCAAGGGGAAAACTTTTGCTGAATTTATTATGACAGAGTTATCTCTTGAATCCCTGCCTTCTTTTTTTTCATTTTTCCTTTTTTCTTTTCCTGATGTTGTTGGAATGGTTTTGATTTTCAGTTCTTTTCACATGGGAATCTTCTGTTTCTATGAGTTGTATGGTCCTTGGTTAGATTCATCTGCAATTTCTTTATTAAGAGGGGTTTTTGATGGTCATGGGTATGATCTCGCCTTTTGAGATTAGTCACATTGTATGAGATGCTTTATGTTTTCCCTTTAATTTTCATGTTATGATAAATTTGCTATGGATTGAAGCTGCTAGATTATTGTTGAAGAAATTTTATGCATTTCTTTCTAGAACTTTTAAAGATTAAATATAAAATAACTTAGTACTAGAGGGATCTACTTTCCAGGAGATGGGCGCATTGAAAAACCAATGGATGCATCAGAGATGACAATGGATTCTAGTCTTTTAGGTGGCATTCCTAGCAAGGATAATTTGGTAAGTGGTATTTCTTCTTTAAATTGTATGGTGTGATTTTTTTAGTCTAGTTTTTGTTGGGTCATAGCTAATGTAGAGGAAATAAAAACCAAAGCCCATTCTACCATTCGAGCTTGAAGAGGGAACAATACTATGTCCAACCATGGTTTGCTAATTGGTTTTTGTGTATTGAATCGTTCATGACTGATATGTGTTTGTATCGCCCCGGATAGCCTGTGTATTGGGCTGGTGGATACAGCTGTATCATTCATGGACAATGCTGTTATGTACCGGTATTGGACAATGCATCGGACCTTCCGTCCAACTAAAGCAACAGTTTCAATTGAAATAAAGGAACCAGGTCATGCACTTATCCAACCCAATCCATGCACAGGCCACGGATTATCCAACCAGTATCACCTGATACGTATCAAAATTTCAACTCGAAAAATATGAAATTTGTATGTAGCACTGAGATGGAACTAATTCGGTCAAAGTTCACACCATTGTCGATACTATGCTGTGCATATACACACTTATGTAACTTGGATATAGATTGACATATGCTGGCTTTTGACATGGACAAAAGTGGTTAGACATGGGAAACTTGAAAAACTGAAATATCCGTATTGGCATATAATGATATTGAAGAATGGACCGTTATGCAAAATTTACACCATGTGTTCAATACAAAAAATGTATATCTGCAATTCTAAGTTCACCATGAATTGTATGAAAGTATATAAATACCATCAAGGCATCAACTGTATAAAAGTATACAAATACTGCTAATGAATTAAAAGTACACTACAAATTATAATACACCATAAAAGTATATAGAACTATGAACTGTATGAAAGTATATAAATGCAGCTAATGATTAAATAAATTGATGCTTTCCAAGCAGAAGTGTTGATGAGTTACCAACAGGTGTGCTTGAGATGGGTTCTGGACATGTTAATTCTTTCTTAGAAAACTCCCTGTCCTTGTTACATAAGTTACCTACACATTATTTTTGGAGCCATTTGAATATGCTCTGATAATAATACCTCAAAGCATTATATATGGACTTCTTCGTGACAACCTAACTTCTCTAAATATCTATTTTGAAAAGCTATACCTAGAGCGGTTTAAGTTATACTTAAAAAGCTTCCTTAAACCAAATCTGACAACCAACAAATTCAACATTGACTCAAGTTCTCTAACACCAAAGACATGTGACCAAGTTAGCTTGCAAAAAGACAACCAGTCCTATCTTTTGGATGTGTAATCCACGGGTTTTATTGAAGATCTGACCATATCCTTAACTGCCATCCTTTTCCCATCAGACCCCAGCTCCATAAGTTCCACGATAAGATAATCATCTAGAAGCAATTGCAAGACTGTTCATGCCCTTGGACCCCTCCCGTGTGGAAGGATGATTATTGGAATTGACCAAAAATTTCGAACTCTGCAATTCCCTCAAACCTTTAGGATGCTTACTCGCAGGTCTAGTGCATACAGTGTCCGTTGAACATCTGCTAGTCTCCATGTGCTGGAGAATAATCCTAAATTGTTCCTCCTCTCCTTTGATAGAGACTCCTAGAACTTCAACAACTTTAACGAGGAATTGCTTGACCCAAGGTGACTCTGAAGATCCTAGAGGATGCAGACACTGAGTTGCTCTAACAACCACAATAACAGCAACCTTGGCTTCATAGGTGTTGACCTATAGGTGGCCCTCCTAGACATTTGGCAAGCACCCAGCAAAAACATCTGCGCCGGAATCACCATACCCTGTAGCAGCCATAGGTGAGTTTCCATGCTGAAAAAATGAAAACAGAGGTGGAGAAATGCGAACAGATGCAGGCAGGGATATAGGGAGAGAAGTTGACTGTAGCGGACTCGAAGAGATTATAACCAAACCCCCGTTCAAACACTGCTACGAAATATAAGAAACATCGCTGACTGGGTACTAACCAAACCTACTGATCGACGACTGGCAAAGAGCCAGAGTTGTCAATTCTTCCATTGCCCTTCTAGAAGCTGCTGTTGTAGAGGCTGCCACATGCTTAATGCCAGACTATGACAAGATGCACTCTGCAGCTCACATGGCGCAGCTCTTGACTGGAGGCATGTAGTGTTGAGGCCATTTAATAGCTGGCATAACCTCTCCCCTAACACCAAGCATTTATCAGTCCCAGTGTGACCCAATGCAAGATTAGACAGAGGGGTACAATCAGAGAGGGCCACCTGTTCCCCAACTGATCCTGACAGGATGGCACTCTCAACTTCCAAAAGCAACAACAGGGGTGGACTTGAGGCTGTATGAATTTTGGAGCTAGTGCAACACTGTGTTCCATGTTGGATACACAAGAGCAAGATGGCACCTTAAGAACTCCACTTCACTAGGAATTCATGGCGGAAGACTGAACAAGTTCGAGCTAACCTGGTACTACTTCTCACCCTGCACACAAATCCACAATTTTGACAATGCTCTGCCCTTTGCTGGCTCTGCAGTAGGGCTACCACCATCCTCCGCCACCATGAACTTCGACTGCTTGCCAATAGGACTCAAACTGAAGTTGTTGCTAAATCTGAAACTGCTAGATGAAATCCCACACGAGGCCTCAATGGAAGTCGCCACTGAGAGGGAGAGGCCACCAACCACCAGCTCTATAACCTGTCCGATCTTTGCATCAGGGTGGAGGACTCTTAAGTTAGACTCTCTAACCCTAGCAAACATTAAGGAAGGCTTTATTCACCATGCAATTGTTCATTTCAAGCACCTGACCAAATATAGTACCCACATCCCAAAGACCGACTTTGCCCAAGCATGAAGGGGGAGCCCAGAATGTAACCAACCAAACAGCCTTATTTCTTAAAACTTAAGATGAACACCACTGTTCAGGATAGAAAATTGCTTTCAATAGGTTCTCGGTTGAGGTAAAGGGCTCTAGCTCTTCAACAGAGTCAAAAGCTGAGAGAGGATAAGGAGTTGAGCAAGAAGGTTGCAACTTGCAACTAGGCTATGTTCGAGCTCTTTAACTCTACTATCAACTAAGCTAACATCAAGAAGGTGGCAAATAAAGATACCTCCATGATAGATCTACCCAACTAGGCTATGTTCAAGCTCTTTAACTCTACTTTCAATCAAGACTTGGGAACAACTATACCATCCGTGCCCTAGGAGGAGTTGGGCAAGAAGAAGAGTTCCCCTCACTGAGGGAGTGATCCCCATTCAATGGCTTTTGATGGTCTCTGATTGCTCCTGGGCCAGAACTCGTAGCAACTCTAGGAGTATGGATTGAAACTCCCATGGGGGATCTCCTTCACTTCCTTCACAGAAACAACTCTGCCTCCCAACAAACTCCTATTCAAAACCCTGATCTCATTTGCCGCATGGTCAGCACACTTAATCGAACAAACTTGTAATATTCGCTCTCTCCCAAATGCATATGTCCGTGACGTCGCCAGTCTTCAACATCCAGACCATACAGAATGTTGCTAACGAAAATGCTAAACAGACCTCTGCTTCTTTTCTTCTTTTCTCTCACCACAGCTCACTCTTCAGCTCCTTCAGCCCCTTTGACTATTTTCCTAGTTTTAGTTGAATTCTACTCACTATGAGAATAACTTCTACAAGCTTGCACAATTCATGATATAACTCGCTGGACGCCTACTCAAAAGAAGTAGAATTCCATAAAAAAATACAAACTGAAGTTTTGTTTGGATCGACCTCAAATATTAGGCACATGCTATTTTGGTTGAATGGATGGTTCTATTCTACAGATTTTAGGGAGGCCCCAAAATGACACCTTGCTAACATCTTTAGATCCACACACGCCCACACCCCCACCCCACAAACACCCACATGCACACATTTCGAACGGGTCTAATGCATTTAAATATGCCCCATCTCTTTTTGACCAGATTTGACTTTATTGATAGTTTCATGCATTGTTGTCAAAATCATTACCGTATTTAGGGGTCGAATCATATCGAATCGCAAATCGTATCGTAAATAGCAAGATTTTTTACAATTTTCTTAAAAAAAATGAAAAAATTGAAAAATATAAATCAGTTTTTTATTTTTATTTTTTAAACTCATCAATCTTCCTCTTTCCATTAATTTGCACCAAGTAATACCATGTCATGATAGTGTTAAAGGATTCTTATTCCTTTATTTTTTTGTCTTTCAAGAAAATTCCCTTAAAAAACATACAAGGGACCTTTAATAATTTATGTTCTTGTTACCTTTCTTGAATGTAGAATCATGGTGGAAAAGCGGCCTTTAATACTGTAGACCGACAAAAAAAGATATTTTGACGTCTAAACATCATTCCATAATACATATAAGTCTGCATGATCGTAACCATCCATAAAAAAACATTACAGGTAAGTCATACATTAATTTGGTGTTTCAACCAATTACGAAGTAAGAAATCACAAAAAAGCTAAATGATTTAATGTTGAAGACATTGTATATCATTTAATCTCTTATAAAGAACAAATAAAATAATTGACCTTTTCTAAACGATTCTTAAAGCCCCCGACAATTTAAAACATAAAATGAAAGCCAAATGAAGCAAAAAATAAAAGAGTAAGTATAATTTGAATCGTAAATCGGGATTTGAATCATAAGTTGTAGGTTTCAATTCATAGAATCGTAGGATTCATATAAAAAGGGATTCAAGGTTGAGATTCAAATCATTTTGCTTAAGATTTGACTAAAATTGTATATTGTAAATTGTTAATCGTAAGATTTTGATAATGCTGGACTCGCATCCTTCAAATTTTATGTGTGGCAACCTATATGTTGAACCCAACTTTTCAAATTGTTGGTGCCAATGCCAATTGGGCATAGCCCAAACATTGTGCTGTTGACTTCAAATCCTTGCCATCCAATAGATATCCTAGAAATGGATGGTAGAAAGAAAAATGGTTGATAGTCCACATCCAGCTTTTAGAAGTCCATTGATCAGAGGGTTGTCTGAACAGTTATAATTTTTTGGTTGTCTCATCTATGGTGGGGCCCGCTAATTTGGCAATGCTGATCAGTGTAAGTGCATGCCACTTCGGTTGTTGAGACATGCCCAGTTATCAACCACAACATACTGCCTGTGTATGCTATGAGTTCTCTACGGATTCTGTTGCATTACTACAGTCAAATAATGAAGCTAAGTAGAGTTTTCTAGATATTGGGCCAATTCTTCTGTTTTGTCTCTTGTCAGAATTACCTTTCCATAAGCATATTTGGATTCTGCTTTATGTCTAATACTGATGAGCTTATGCATTTTCTTGTTCTCTAGCTTGATTTTGAGTTTAGGCGAGGTTCTTCCAAGCAAGCAAGTGGAGCACCCATGAAAATGCTGCTAGCTGAAGAAATGTCAAAAGAAATGGAATGTAGACGGCGGTCGCCAAGTGTGATCGCAAAATTGATGGGTCTCGACCCGCTGCCAACTCAGCAGCCAGTCCATAAAGAACAAAAGAAGTTCTCTGAAAGCTATCGTCAAAGAACTAAATCTATAGGTTACCAAGAGAAATATGTATCCTATGAGGATCGCTCATCCCGGAAGAGTGGTAAGGAGCAACAAGAATTCAAGGATGTTTTTGAAGTCATGGAAACATCAATGGTTGACAAGGCTAAGAACAATACTCAAATGGTTCAAAAGGGAATTGCTAGCTCTAAGCTAAGTGAAGCAAAAATGGCATTTATTCGGCAAAAGTTCATGGATGCAAAACGCCTTTCAACTGACGAAAACCTCAGGCAGTCCAAGGAATTTCATGATGCATTGGAGGTCCTCGATTCCAATAAAGATCTCTTCCTGAAATTTCTTCAAGAACCTGATTCTTTGTTTACAAAACATCTCCATGATTTGCAGGCTGTTCCATTCTCTCCTCAATCAAATCATGTAACAGTGATGAAATCATCAAAGGGCACAAAACAAGAAAATAGTGAGATATGCTGGAAATCAGATAGAAAGACGGAAAACCACATGCAGCTACGAAAGGATATCGCAAACCCTTTTCAAAAGCATGAACGCAGACGCGTTAGTCACGACTCTGATGATGTTTATGTTTCGCAAGTGTCGAGAAGATTTGAAGGAAAGCCCGAGAACTGCCTTCTTCCTACAAGGATTGTTGTTCTGAAGCCCAGTCTTGGGAGGACGCAAAGCACAGCTAGAGCCATTTCATCACCAAGCTCTTCGACAAGCTCTCATTCCAGTTACAGAAAGCACAGGGAATTCCGAAGGTCTGGAGATCGGGAACTATTTCCGGAATTAAGGGATCGACCAAAATTGGCCAATAATGTGGACCTTTCGAGGCATAGGACTAGGAGTTCGAGAGAAATTGCTAGGGAAATTACTCAACAAATGAGGCAGAGTGTAAGCAGTGGCTCTGCAAATGTATCATCCTCGGGAAAAGGGTATGTTAGGGATGAAAGCTCATATTGCCTGTCAGGAAAGGACTCGGTAAATGATAATGAAGTATCGACACAGGCTTCCAGACGCTTCAGGCATATCTCATCATCTTATTCAACTGAATCATTTGTGAGCAGGGAGGCCAGGAAGCGTCTCTCCGAACGTTGGAAGATGACTCACAGGTTTCAAGAAGGGGGATCTGCTAGTAAGGGCTCGAGTACGCTCGGTGAAATGCTGGCTCTGTCTGATAGAGAAACAGAGCCAGCAACTTTGGCTTCTACGGTCAATCAGGGTGGTCCATGCAACAGCTCTTCTGGAATGGATATGTTTGAAAGATGGGGTAATCCGTCGGGTATTAGCAGCAGGGATGGCTGGAAGGATGCCTTCCCTAGAAAATTACCGAAGTCCAGATCTCTTCCGGCATCTTCCACTGTTTATGGAAGTCAGAAAACCAGAAGCAACCATGATGTTGTCAGTAATGACAACCATTTTATGTTAAAAGAGGCGATCAACCTGGGGCCTGATTACTCTTTCAAGGAAAACTTTGACCAGAAAGGAATTTCCTGCCCCGGAAGTACGAAAGTTGCCAGTGAGGAATCTCAATCTCATCTCCATGTGGATGCAGAAAGTAGTCCCACTATACGTGAAATTCATGTTAGTCCAGATGAAACCAAGAATGTGTTTGAGGTAAGGGATTTGTCCACACAACAACTTATGGTTCCTGAATCATCAGCTGGTTGTGCTGGTGATACAATGCCTCCCACTGACCATATGCCCATTCCCGAATGTGAGGAGGTGCAAATGGACTCCAATACCCACGAGGAGCCACTGCCGGAACCAGCAGACTGTATGCTGTTGGTGAAAGACAGCAAGTCAGCTGATTGGGATCAGAATGATTTGATTGTGGAGGTTTGTTTTCTACTCCTTGTTCGGATCTTCAAATGTTTTGCTGTGGATTGCTTGTTACCATATCTCACTGCTTTAAACACTAGAGTGGCTTCAATCCTGTTCACATTTGTCCAATGAACTTTGTTTATGGTTCACTTTTGAATTTGGCCTGTTCGCGTTGGTCACATTCAAGATGATCAGAATCCTTCGAAAGTTCCTGACAGGTCGGGCAACATGGGGCCGATTCTCCACCTCATGATGTCCTCTTAACGTTTTGTGTGAATTTGAAGGGGGGCGATTATCGCAATGCATTTTGTTTTGGCACCCCACCAAACTGAAGTGTGTTGAGGTAATGAGGCATCTTGGTACAAAAGGGTTTTGGCGTGGTGCCTCGGGCCCCATGTTGTCAGACCCTGTCAAGAATCTAAAAGGATCCAGATCTTCTTGAATGCAATAAATGCAAACTGGCCTATGCTTTGTTTTTCTGAGTATCTAATTAATCTTCTGTGTTTTTCTTTGAAGTATAAAATTATCTTGTATTTGTTTATTGTAATCTAAACTAATATTTAATTCTCTTCTAGCATGTATGTTTATTCTGTTTTCAGCATTTTCTGGTGTCAGACACTTTTATGCCTGTGTACAATACGGACATGCAATTTCCATTTCCTAGTTAAATTGGACTTCCAATCTGGCTTTATCATGGTCACTGTCAATAGTCATTTTTCAAAGCTTCTCTCCCTATGTCTACCTTTGATAATGATTCTTCTGCAGATTGGGGTCCGTCTCTTACCTGGTTGGGTTGTCATACATCAATACGGAATGTACTCTGTTGGTTATTGTGAAGTTTGTCACTGCAAACTGATCTCTCCTAGTGCAATATATTGACCTTTGGTGATGGCTTCAAAAAACATTCTTCAAGAGCAAGCATCCCCTGATAGTTATTGTGAAGCTTGTCACTGCAAACAGATCTTTCCTTGTGCAATATATCCACCTTCTGGTGAATGGCTTCAAAAGACATTCTTCAAGAGCAAGCATCCTCTGATAGTTATTGTGAAGCTTGTCACTGCAAACAGATCTTTCCTTGTGCAATATACCCACCTTCTGGTGAATGAGTTCGAAGAAATATGCTTCCTTCCTGCGATCCAATTTATATTGCAAAAAGTCCTAAGTAGAGGTTTAGGGAGGGGAATCACTATTTACCCCCACCCTTTTGATGGATACACCCCATTCTCTAGTTTTATTATCAAGGCAATATAATGTTGTACAGACATATGACAAAACCTAGAAAAAAGGTGTAGGCATCAAAAAGGGTTGATGTAGATATCAATTCCCCTTTTGTATTCGGTCATTCAATTAATCATTGTATTCGATGTTTCGTTTGTCATTTATAGTTATTTCAAGTATGGCTTTTCTGACAAATTTTGTGGTTTTGTATTTTCTTTGTCACTATGTTTTTTCCAGATTTGATTATTTATCAGTGAACAATGGACGATTCTTATATTAGATAGTTTTCCTTTGATAGCTTTTGTTCATTTACATTGCTAAATTTCCGTCATCATCCTTATCCATGAGTCCAATTTGGTTCACTTCAGTAACTGATAATGTTTGTATACAGTATACACTAAATGTTTGGAACATCAATGTGATGTTTCTCAACTCTTAAGTCAAACGTTCGAGGAGTTGGTGCCATCATCTTCAAAAACGTTTGGAACATCAATGTGTTGGCTTATGTTCTTTTGTTTTCTTCTCTTTTTTCAATATTATATAAGTTCATGTAAGGTTGTAGAATTGCATATTTGTTGCATTTTTTTTTCCCTGAAGGATTGCATATTTGTTGCATTCTTGCAATATAACTGCACTTCCTATATGGTTGTAAATATACAATACTTCATGCTTAGGTTGAAGCACATATGCGATCTTCATGCAATATAACTGCACTTCCAGTATTGTTTTCCATCCCAGCATGTGTAAAAAAGCAGCACGCCTGTTTTGTTTTTGGATGGGACCTCACTTCTGATGATTATCTTTACTTGATGAAAAAGCTCTTCAAAATACCTGCTTTGTAGTTCTCGGAGGCTTCCATTCCCATTACTGTTTCCTTCAGCTTCTCCTGTGGTAGGACTGGTGACCTACTGCATCTTGTCTAAATTCTCTACAATGATATTTAGATTAGAGCCTTACTAAGCCGTATGCACCTCTACATTGGCTCGGATGATGAGGGAGATATGAGCCGTGGGTTGGCCCTGTCGTGTAGATGGCCTGGCCCATGAATTACACCATTCAGTTAATCATGTCCGCCCCATGTAGAGAAAAGTGGATGGTTAAGAATTTTGTGAACAGTCCAAATTCAATATACATGTGTGGTCCACTTGATGAGTTGATTGGCATGATTGTTGGACCATCTCATCTTATATACTGTTGTGTCTGACCTGATGCATGGCTTGGTTGTGTCATGCTTGTGAACAGTCCAAATTCAATATACATGTGTGGTCCACTTGATGAGTTGATTGGCATGATTGTTGGACCATCTCATCTTATATACTGTTGTGTCCGACCTGATGCATGGCTTGGTTGTGTCATGCACGTAGGATTAGCTGAATTTGTTGGAAGTTCCTTTGAAAATCCTTTAATTCATCATTCATTGAAGTTAAATTTGATAAGAATGTCATGCTGAGATTATTTCTCGACTCTTATTCTACTTTGGTCTAAACCGACCTGTTACATGACTACAGGAAACACCAGTCAAACAACCTCAAGCAGAGTCACACTGCCAAGTAACAGAACTGGAGTCTCCTCGAAGTTGTAAAGGAGCTGAACAGCCCAGTCCGGTTTCTGTTCTAGAACCAGCATTTGAAGTAGAAACTTCTAGTTCCGAATGCTTTGAGAGAGTCAGTGCAGATCTTCATGGTTAGTGAATAATAGAGCTTCTGTACTTCTATTTTGAAAAAGTCGAGGAAACATCACTTGGTTGTGCCATCAAATTGTGGTTGGTGGGGCTCCAGGTTCAAACTTAACACACTAGACGTTTTCTACCAAGTGTGTTTACTAGCATTTTCCCACTTTTTCTGCCACAAAAACATCAGCCCGCTTTTACGTCAAACACATTTGATGAACACCCAAACATACCCAACATTTTGCATTTTAAGTCTGCAAATTCCCTTTCATTGTGCCAGGGCTGCGGATGCAACTTCAGCTTCTCAAGTTGGAGACAGCAGAAGCGTCTACGGAGGGATCAGATTTCATGGTCTCGAGCGACGAAGAACCTGGAGAAGGATGCAGCAGCCTCATGGAAGACAAGGGAGGGCTCTCGGTGTTGTTTAGAGATGTGGAGAGCAGAGACTTCTCCTTCCTACTTGACGTGCTTGGCGACGCAGGCTTTCACGAGGCCGACTCCGAAATGCTATTCGCGACATGGAACTTGCCAGAACTCCCCATAGGCTCTGGCACATTTGAGGTGTTAGAGAAAAAATATGGTGGGCAGGTGGCATGGCCAAGATCGGAAAGGAGGCTCCTGTTCGATCTCATAAATTCAGCACTGGCAGTGGTTCTCGGGCAGCGCCAGGACCAGCGCCCATGGATGAAGTTGAAAGGGAGGGCCGGGGTCGTGTGGGGCTGCCGCGTAGGGCTTGCAGATGAGGTGTGGGAGTTGCTGGTTCGGCACGGCAAGGAAGGGAGTGGGGACACGGCAGAGAAGGCATTGGGCAGGGATGTTGGGTGGTTGGATTTGGGAGAAGATGTCGATGTGATAGGGAGAGAGATAGAGAGAGTGGTGATGGATGAGTTGTTGGAGGAAGTGGTCTGTGGGCTGTCTTCTTGAGGAGAAATGTAAAGGGTTCTTTCGAACCAAACTGCATTTTCGGAAACTGATAAGAGTGAGGGAGAGATGATATAGTCATAGGTATGGGAATGGTTATCAGTTTTCATGGAAATAAAGATGAAAATCTGCTTCACATTCAAAAGGGAATGAAATGAGAAATGCCAAGGCCCTGTTTGGTTGCCTCGTGAAAATGAGGTCCACCTCGTTTTAGTTAACGGTACAGATATGTATTAGAGATTTTGGTAAGGATTAAACGTTATCTTGAGAACCAATTATTTATATAAACTATGATATCTAATGCATGAGTTTTGCTAAGCCCGGATGTATGCAATAATAGAACTCTTGTACGCCCCACACATTGGCCAGCATGGCATGATAGGTTTGAGATCCAATGCATCCATCTGAAGGGGACAACTATGTCATTCCCTTCCCTGAAAATCAGTTTGATCCACTGGTCAGGTGGGCCGCAATTTGCAGAACAAATGTACGCCTCTGAAAAAAAATAAACTGGCTGAAGTTTTTTAACCCATCCACCTGTTTCCAATATTGGGGTCCACATTCTGATTGGACCAGATTTTATTTTTGGGAAACATGTACATGGTCGGACCAGCCTGATGGATGGATTGGATCTCGCATGTGTGTGCCACGATGGCATGTGTGGTGTACACGAGCGTTATTCCACACCCGTGTCCACTTAGCAAAGCTCCAGGTACATAAATGCTGCTGAGTGCTGTAACGAAAATGAGATGAACTGATATTTTAAAGTGGCATCCAAATGGCGTCTTTGCCAATATTTTGCTGGCTGTTTCTTCTCCCCCATGTGATGGATAAAATGCCCTTCATCTCTACCATGTGATGGAGAAAATGCCCCTTCTGTTCCGGGGGAGGTATATTGCTAAAAGTCCACATGATGCTTATGGTGCATTTGGTACGTGTGCCTGTGCGTGGGACCCACTGTGTGTAGATGACCCAGCTAGAATCGGACGCGGCACCAGCCAACTAGCTGGCGACAGTGCTGTGGGACCCACCATGATGTGTGTTTTGTCAACTCCATTTATTTTTGCTAGCTCGTTTTAGGGCATGAACCCCAAACCAAAATGAGACAAATCCAAATCTCGGTGATCACACCACTGTAAAAACAGTGTTGATTGAACGTCCACCATTAAAAACTTCATATAGCCTACTGTAATGTTTGTTTGCCATCTAACCTGTTTGATAAGGTCACACAGACCTGGATGAAGGGAAAACAGAAACATCAGCTTCATCCTAAACTTCGTTGGCCACCAGAAAGTTTCAATAGTAAGCATTATATTCCCACTGTTCCCTGTGGTGTGGTCTACCTAAGATTTGGATCTGCCTCATTTTTGAGCTCATGCCTTAAAATGAGCATCACCTAAGATTTGGATGTACCTCATTTTTGGGCTCATGCCTTAAAATGAGAATCACCTAAGATTTGGATCTGCCTCAGTTTTGGGCAGGACATGAAATGACAAGATGATGGATGGCGTGGATAAAACACATACATCTTGTTGGGGCCCACAGAACTTTTTGACACCAGCTAGCCGGCTAGTGTTGGGGTCACTAGAAAAACCGCGTCCGCCAGAATCGGGCCCCATCTGTTCATTTGGCGGGTTGTGTTCGTTGAATTTGGACTATCTGTTGTTTCCGTGCGTGCATGCATGCATGCATGATCCACGTTAAGTTGTGCCTGTTCTTTTGGGTATGGTCGTCTACATGGTGTGGGGCCCACATGATGGACAGCCGATGGGCATACTGGGTTTCCATGCAGGGCCATTTCCAGTTTATTAAGTTTAGGCATTGTCTGGGGATGTCCCGTTTAGCTGGACTTGTGCATCTGTGGTTTCACATGTGAATGTGATGATAAATGGGTCTCAATCTCTTTATCACAGACTGCTTACTGTGGGGGCACTTCCTACCCACCATTGGCATTTATCAGGACATTTCATTTTGCATGAATGTGAATTCTGTAATATGGAGATTGTTGAAAAAAGGTAAAAGTAGTGCACAACAAGAGGAGAGAAATATTTGATGATGAAACTATCAAATTAAGAGGGTTCAAGGCTTGAATTGAATACTCAATATTTTAAGACAGATTTGGTACTTATTTTTAAAAATTTCAACAAGTGCAAAAGAACGAAAAAATTATCTTTAGTTTTGACATTGATATGCCTCTTAAAATGTTCTAAAAAAGATATAACAAAAAGGGCATATTTAAGAGAATTGCACTACATATGGCTTCATTTGGGAGATGAAGTATGTTCTCTTAACTATGATGTCCAGCGTATATAGAAATTGAAGGGACACTTTCAGGAGAGACTCAAGTAACACTTCAAAATATCCACTCTCATTTACCGCAATAAACTTTTTGATATAAAAGGACATGAGTCTTTGTCTTGTGGCAGTTATTTTTACTCCATTTTGGACAAAGATAATTATCCAACAGCATAAAACTATTGCCACATGTATTGAAAGCCTACTCAACTGTGGCTGCATGTATGACACGTGGCACCATTGACACGTGTACAATAATGTCATAGTGCCTCTCTTAATTAGCACCATGGTTAAACGTTAGGCATCAATGGGTGAGACCTCTGATTTGATCTTGGTTAACTCCTAATTGCATCGTGACTGGCTTAGACGTGTCCGAACCAAGTGCTGAAAAGATTAGGCTCATTAGGCTCTTTGCGACAATGCGTATGTTTAAAGTGCACCTAATAAAGCGCCTAAGCAGCCATGTCACGCGTGTGAGCATGACGTCCTTGTAGAAATTTGAACCCTGGTTTCATTAGTAAAAATCCATCCTTTTACATAATTAATAAATCTATTTACTTAATAAAATAATAAACTTTTTATTTTTAAAATTACTTTTATAATAAAACACAACAAAGGCCATTTTTTAGTTTTATACCAATCAAAGGGTGAAGATTACTCAGATGGGTTTTTATAATGGGAGGTGAACCATTTCCGAGATTGAAATTTCACGATATCGGATGAGCTATGACTTCGTAAAGGGAACTTTCGATCGATCAAGAGAGAGGTCAGTCTCGATGGATCGAAGGCCATTTGCTCGATCAATCGAAGGTAACCAAAAATGTCCAGTAAGCTTTCTGTCATATTTTCATAGAAACCTCGATCGATTGAAAGTGCATGAAAGTGTCCAACAAGATTTCTAATTTTTTATCGAATTAAGTTTGATCGATCGAAGCTAGTCGTTATAGATTTGCCGGAGCCTTTTTTCTAAAAAATTAAAAAATAAATTCAGAAATCAGATCATTGCAATGTGGATGTATTTTGGTGTTTTAGATACCCTAGTTTTTCCCAAGCTCTACCAAACTTCTTAGGCTCTATCACGAAAAGCTTCATGTTTTATTTTTAGTAATTCTTCACTCTAATAAGCATTTCAAAGGTCCATTACAAGAAGAACATGATCTCAAGTCTTTTATAATGTTTAAACATTAATCTTATAAGTAAATTCTAATGTCTATCAAACTTTAGAGTATCCATTTAGGTGAATCCCCATTTAAAAATCAACTATCCATTAGTTGTAGAGAATTTCTGTTGAGGGTCAAATATTTCATATTTTTTCCTATTTATATCTTAGTTTTATGAACATGATAATGCTTAATGTTCTATTTTATTCATATTTGTGTTGTAAGGTGAATTTAAGAGATTGGATTGAAAATAGTACTAAAAGCATGAATTTTATGCTCAAGAATCACCAAGGCAAATGATGGATTTTAGGAGACCAAGATTGAAGAATTTACATGACAAAGATTTAAGAAAACCAAGTGAGGAATGAAGAGAATCAAAGATTTGAAGTAAAAAAAATGAATCCTAAAATCATCTTAAAAAACATATTCTGAAACTCTGGGTCACTCTGTAAAATTGCACAGAGTGAAGTCTATTATGAAAAACTGCACAGAGTGAAGTCGATTGTAGTAAAATGCGTAAATTTGAGATAGTTTCTAGAGTTTTTTAACTAGATGCAAAAGTTGGAGTTTTACAACTATAAATAGAACTCTCTACGATGCTTTAAGCCATTTTTTAGGGTTTAAGGAGTGGAGTAAAAGGGTGGAGAAGCCATCGCCAAGAGTTTTTCTTCTTCTTTCTTAGTTGTTTTCATGACTTTCTTCTAGGATTTTAGATCCAATCATGTCTATAGTTGGCTAAACCTCTTAACTAGGGGTAAGAGGTGAAGCTTGTAGTATGATGAGATGTTTCTATTGCATTGATTCATATTTATGTTGAACTCTATGGATTCTAATTTGATATTTAAGGAATATTTTCAGTTTTTAATGGTTTATTGTGACTCAAATTACGGTAGATCTAGAATAACTTTGAATATATTCTTTTTCTAATTTGAGATTGTAAAATTACTAAGTCTTGTTGTTCACCATCGTCCATTGGGCATGGTAGGGTGATAGAATCCTTCCTAATCTTCACAATTATCTTGCTTTGAGATTATGAAATTGGTAAATCTTGTTGTTTACCATTATTTCTTGAGCATGGTTCGGTGATGAAATCTCTCACAATTATCATAGTTTTTCTTAATTGAGAATTAGGTCAATGGAAGTTCAGATTTAATTTTATTAATATATTTTGCAATTGAATATGATATGACTCCAATTCTAATTGTGTTACTTAAATCAAGCATGAGATCTCCCTGATCACTACAAGTGGATCCTTGACATCTTAGTTCTCACATTTAAATTCTTAGTTTTAATTACTTAATTCACAATTACTTTCTCAATCACTTTAGAATTAGTTTTATATCTTCTTCTAGTTCTATTTTAGTTACTTTAAAAAATATTCAAGATTAGTCCCTGTGGATTTGACCTCGGTCTTATCAAGATTATTACTACATCGCGACCTTATACTTGGGGTTGTGAACAATTTCACCATCCTCCCATTACATTGGTAGCTTCATTGGAGCATTAAGTGCAAGGTAGAAAAAAAAATGTACAAGGTAGCCAATTTAAGGAAGTGGAAAAAGACCTACTTCAAAGATTGAGGGAGCAAAAGAGAAATAAATTCAATAAGCGAAGATGCATCTCAAATAAGACGCAACATAAGGGCTCAATTCAACAAGTAGGTTGTCAATTTTAGAGTCTATTGTACACTCTTTTATTGTGTAGGATTAAGTGTAGAGTTTGTGACCCAAATTAGATTAAGTTCTTGTATAGGCTTCTGAAGGGAGTGTATGTGTGTAAGTCCTTGTGTAAAGTTCTGATAGGTGTGTACGTTTGTTAAGTCCTTCTGTAGGTCTTCGATGAGAGTTGTAACACCCCGTACTTTTTCGTACTTGAGTGTTACTATATAAACTGACTTAGTAGGATGCAAACCTAGCTTAGTGAACATTTAAGTGCAACCTAGTTTAAATCTGATCATCGAAGGCGATCCCTATCCACATATCGAACCACCCAGTGGTCAAATTATATATACTAAGTATATTATCTTATGTATTTATTATATTATAAATTTTGCACAAACATGGATCAAAAGATTATGGATGTATTTTGATAATTTATTTATCAAATAAATAATATATAAAAATGCACTATAATCGAGTGATATGCATATATATAAAATATTATGAAAATAATATTACATTAACAAAACATAGTGGATAATAATTATAAATGTATTAAACATGTAGGTAAAAAAATTATTAGACATCTTAATAAGGTGGTATATTATTTAACGATGTGATTTTAAAAGAAATATTGTACAATACATATGTGTAATATAATATTGCATATTAGAAATTTTATATTAATAAATATATCACTAATAGCATGTATATAGTAGCATGTTAATATTGAAAATTATATTTATATATATGTATGAGTTTTTAATTATCTTAACTACAAGTAAATTAATATTAATATTAACATTGGTTAATAATATATGATGAAAGCCTTAAATGGACCCTTGAACTCTTTTAACCGTTGAAACAAAATCCCTGACTTATCTGACCATTGGATTGGGATATATGGGCCAAATAAAGCCCCGAAAGGTGTAATATGGCCCACCTGGGCCTCAACCTTGCCCTAAACCGGGCTGAAACCTTTATAACTGAGCCTTAAGACAGTTGATCGGAGCAGATCAAACACTGGAATCATGATATTCTCTAAGGACAAGTGCATGTCCACCTCAAACTCTAGTGCACAATGTGCACTGAACAAATACCTGAGGTCAAACCACGGTTGATCGAACCATATTACAAAAAAAAATATATATATATATATATATAAATAATTCTCAGGAACGTTCCGGCCAATGCCCTGTTTAAAAGAGACGACCTTTGAGCTTCTAGGTAGCCCACCTTGGCCATATTCGAACAATTCAAACCATCCATTTCACTCACATGGGTCTCCTAATCAAAATCGTGTAAGGGTTTTGATCTGCTCAAAGGAACAAGTGAGATGAGGATGGACCATCCATTCTCTCATCATGAGGCTAGGTAGGCTTCTCCTTTTTAGGTTAGGGAGGGCGGCGACGTAGCCTCTGTCTCCCAAGGCCGCATTAACACCTACCATCAGCCTCCTCTCTCTCTCTCTGCCTATATAAGGTGAGGCCAGCTCTCACAGACTCCACACATAAGAGAGAGAAAACTGAGAGAGGAAGAAGACAGAGGGCATTTTTGGTGAGCTTGGAGCACACTGTCCTAACTCAGTCCATGAAAACTGGACCGAGTCGAGTCAGTGTGGAGCTATAGCAGCACCGCTTGAGTGATAGAGAGAAAAAAAGAGAGAAAAGAGAGGAGGAGAGGCAGTGGGTGCGTACGAGTCAGCCTAAGTTTGGACCCAACTGAGGAAGGTAGAGCCCTTCCCTCCATTTTTGTTAAGAAGAAAACTCTAGAAAACATACACTAAGCTCCATTACACCTCACATTGGCTGAGAAACACCAGCAGTAGGGACTGTGTATATGGCCAAGGACAGGCTCTGTTTTGAAGATGAATACAGCCTGCGTTCAGGCGCTGTTTTAAGGACGAGCGTGACCTATGTTTCAGGCCCTGCTTGAGGCCAAATAATGTCATGCAAATAGCGTCAGCTAGGGGCTGGGACCCCGCCCAGAACTAGCCCACAAATAGCCTTGCTTGAGCGGCAACGAGCGGACTGACAATAGTCTAGAAATCCGAGTGGAAACGCCTCATTTTGGGCCATTTTCTTGGCTAAAAGAGATGGTAGCCACCATGCCACCATTTAGGCGTCGACATGAGCGTAAAACGGTTGAGAAATGGATTGTGTTTGAGCCGAAAAATAAGGCGGGAGCGGCCTGCAATAGAGGCTGTTTCACGTCATTTGCTGGGGGATAGCCCAAAGCACGTTGCAGGGGAGCTGTATTGCATGTGGGCTTTGAAATGACCTACCTATATGTCCTTGGGGGGGGGGGGGGGGGGGGGGGGGAGTAAATATGACTATGCCAAATTAAAAGTATTACAGTGGAATAAAACCAAGAGATAGCCAAATAGAAATGATTCAATTCTTAAAGCTGAAATAAAAATAATCTGAATAAACTAGTATTGAGAGGTTGATACGAATTCAGTTCTTAGGACAACCTTACACCATAAAAACTAAGGGTTTATGGTAGGACAACCTTATTTTTAGAATGTCTTTTGTATCAAAAACTCAAACCAAAGAAGAATAAATAATAGAAAGGAATTGAAATAAATTATAAAAATTTAAATCTAAATTATTACACCATTCCCACTGTGCTTGAAATGAAAAAATTACAACATTCACATCCACACGTACATTCCACAGTTTTGAATGATAAAAGATAGAAAGAATAAATCACACATCCACAAAACACAAAGAGTTATAGTGGTTCACTTGTGTGTACACCAACTGTTATAAAACAACCACACAGATTGCTACTCCACTCCTACTATCCTCACACAGGGGATATCAGCGTTCACTATCAAAATAGGTTTCACGGGTTCTCTTAAAACCTTCACAATTGTGTCTTTTTGACTTGGGCTTATACAATTCAAAAACCCCTTTGTTTGAGTTTTCTGGCTCTCCTCAGATAACCACACAATGAGATTTTTCTGGCTCAATCTCAAAACAAACCAAAAAGAAATGTAAATTACAATAAATGTAAAATACTTGAATTTTTTCATTCGTTGTAGCCCGGAAGAACCAATCGGAGTAAATGATTGAATGTAGAAGTTCAAAGTCCAATACTCACTTTAAAATGGTTCTAAGTTCTAATTGATTTTAAGTTAAACTAAATGGGCTAGCTGTATTTGATTTTGATTCAAAGAAGAAGGAATTACAGAATTTTTTCATTTTCAAATTAGATTGGAATGCAGATCAAAATCAAATAACAATAAGCTAACAAAAGGAATATTAATTATGCACAAAGTAGCTTAAAATGAACACAAACTTATCTCAGAGTGGATCCTTGATTTTACTTGAATTTCTATATGAAACTCTGAAATTTGTGCTCAATTTATAGTAGCAGAAACCTCGTCTACAACTGGTCTTGAGGATACTTCGACTGGTCGTAGCAGAACAGATTTGTGAATATTTGGGTGTGATCGGATAAAACCGTTCTTCGACTGGTCGTAGCAGAACAGATTTGTGAATATTTGGGCATGATCGGATAAAACCGTTCTTCGACTGGTCGTAGGACCCTCACGACCGGTCGAAGGAACTCCAAATACATCGCTGGAGTTTGAATCGTAGATACAGGACTGATCGTAGGACAGGTCAATACTGTTGACACGACTGGTCGAACAGTCTCCAGGACTGGTCGTAGCTTAACCAGAAATTTTTAAAAATTTACAACAACTTATGACTAGTCTTGAAATTTCTGGGACTGGTCGAGGCAATGCTAGGACTACTCGAACAAGGTACAGGACTAGTCTTAGAATACATCAAAATCATGTATAAACATATAGTTTGAATTATGTATTCAAAATGACCTACCCTAAAGTCAATCTAAGGTCTATCATAATTGGAACATGAAGTATGAACATTGAACTTCATTAATTCAGTGAAGTTTGACCTTTGAACCTTATTAAGCTTGAGCTCTCGCACTTGATGTAGCTTAGTCTTGAGATATTCAAAAGATTGAACTCAAACTTCATCTTGAGTTGCACTTGAGACTTGAAGTGTACTTAGTCTTGTAATCTTTATCGAAGTAGCTTTGAACATATATGCTTACAGATGTTGACAAAGTACATGGCTTGTAGTTGATCAATGTACTTAACTTGAAGCACTTGTGAGGCCGTGTCTTGAACATATATAAATTAACATACAAACACACGACACAGATAAAGGTTTTGACACCATAAAATTTGACAACCAAAGAAGCATGTGACTATAGCACTTATAGGATTCACCAAAATGCAGTTGGGCCCTGCACAAATGCAGGTGGGCCTCACCCAAAACCGATGGAATGCCCGAAATATGGGCTCTGTGCAAGTGCTGGTAGGCCGCACCCTGCGTCAGCAGGTGGACCTTACCTTACCACGATTGGTGGGCCATGTATGTGGCCCCGCCTTGGTGACATGGATCACCCGGGCCGCTCATCAACGGACGTCAGGCCCTGGGCAGTTTGCCTTTCATGTTGAAAAAAATAAAATAAAATAATGGTAATCATAAATAACATATAATAATATAATAAGAAAATAGTACGTATATATAATGCTATATATGTTATGGTGGGCCCCATGTGGGACCCACCTGTTGTGATTATATGAAGTCTCTCTCCATTACATATAACATATAATAAAATAATATGTGGGCTCCACACCCATGTAGAGCCCACGTTGTTATAATATACACATGTATTGTATATATGAGGTGGCCGTACATGGAACCCACGTATTGTGACTAGCTGGAATACCATCCAGTGCATGTAGCATATAATAAAATATTATTTGGGGTCCCACATCCACGTAGGACTCAACAAGAGCATACTTCTGTATATATAATATGTATATATTCTATGATGGCCACACCATGTGGGAGGAGCTCCACTAATGGACGTACTCCATCCTAGCCGTCTATCCATTTGTCGATCTCGTATTTATGGCAGTGGGCCATGTATGTGGACCCCACCTTGATATGAGTGATTCATCCAAACCAACCATCTGTGCAGTGGACCCCACCATAGTATAAGTGTTTTATCTGTACCATTTGGGTAGTGGATCCCAACCTGACGTAAATATTTATTTATAACGACCATGTGGCGGTGGGCCCTACCCTTGATGTATGTACGCCGTCCAACCCTCTGGACGAGTGGGGCTCGCATCATGATGTGTTGCATACCCGCACCACCCATGGGACTTCACTGTGATATATCTATTAATCCAAGCTGTTGAAATACTTGATAAGTATTAACTGTAATTTTAGGAGATTCCTTGAGTGACCCCGAGCCACAAGAAGACTTGGACCGAGATCATGAACATTACCATACAGGTGATGATTCTTTCCCTTGATCTTTCCATCTTCCCATTAGTTTAAGTTATAGTTTTTATTTAAATTTATAATTGATAACTCTCTCTTATAATCACGTGGTTAGCAGGTGAGAATTGAATTGCTATATTACCTGCTTAATGTTCATCCTGTATATTAGTTCATGAATTATTTGTGGATTGCTTATGAGACTTAAACTGGTACATAAGTGGGAAAACTCCACTTATAAATGTACACCCATACTTGGGATGTAACTCGATTGACAGTGATTACAATGGACCTTTGATCTAGTGGTTATTAAGTAGTGGTCTAGATGGATCATTGATGTGGGCCTACCATCCAGGGTTGTTGCGTCTAAGTGGTTTTCAAGGACGGTCTTTTATCGCAAGGTTTTAATACTCGCCCTATGTGTCCTATTTTGATATTCGCCCTATGCGGCTTGCTTTGATATCGCCCTATGTGGCTTTGTTTGGTATTTTTTCTATGTGGGTATGATGTTTTATATTGTGCAACCATGTGATGATAAGCCTCATATATTGTAATATGATTGGCTACTAATTGACAGGGTTCCATTAAACATCCTAATATGGTAATCTCATGAGCCGAGAATGGTGGTAATGAGACACTATGCTCGAGCTGTCGGCCTACACTAGGCTCTAAGATCCCTGTAGTGACCATTGAGTTACTTAAATTGGCTGACTGTAACTGGACTAATAACAACTTGGCTAATTATGCATCTATACATATTGGCGATGATAGTGGCTATTTTGAATGTTGTAGCACATGCCCTTAGGATCTTCGGGGTATCGTTTCGCTAGCTTCCAGACCACCTACTATTGACCCCTGTCTGACTGGATGATTTTTTCAGGTCGATGATTTGTATGGGTGACAAGCCCAGGTCCGACTAGATGTGCATCCCCAGATCGATGTGCATTCACGCATTCATGCATTTAAAAAGACTGTATCATGTATTGTTTTGATTGCCTAGTTGTTTCATAACTATGCTTACCTAATACGGTGGTCTGTAATCTTGAGAAAAATTCATACTGAGCTGGCCACTCATCCATCAAATATACAACCGTACAGGTAAAACAGGTGGCCCAGATATGTTCAGACTTGATGAGGAGTTGTGCGGGTGCCATGGATGCATGACCGTATTACTATGAGCTGCGTGGTCATGTGGCTTACATTTATATGTTTTCTGTTATTCTTATGTGTGCAAATCTTGTAATCGTTAATGTTGAGACATGAGTTTGTATGAGTCATTATGGGCAACCACTTGTATATTCTAAATGAAATAAAATTTTTTCTTTATGCTTACTTGTCCATTCTATGCTCATCTGCCTACTTTGATAGTTGAAAAATAAAAAATATGTTTGAATTTGACCATCCTTTAAGGTTAACACTTGGGTTTTTGGGAAACGACTCATATACTCGGGTCCTGAAACATGGGGCATTACACGAGTGCACATTTGTAAGACTTTGTGTAGACCTCTGACTAGAGTGTACGCTTGTAAAGGTTATGGGTGAACCTATTGAAAACTCTTAAGATAGTGAAATCTAGTACAATGGAGGAGAGTGCATCTGTTGGGATTGGAGTAGGTAAGTAGCTAAACCACTATATGTTTGTGTGTTTGCGATTATGATTTGTGCACATTTCTATTTATGCTTATGAGTTTAATTGGTTGAATTATATGAATGTGTGAATGGATTGTATGTTAGACACTTAATTGAAAAGCACATGCATACACAAGATATCATCTCACATATATGTCCGTGTGTTAGCGATAGTAATTTGTATACATTTCTTTTTATGCTTATGAGTTTAATTAGTTAAATTATATGAATGCATTAATGGATTGTATGCTAGGCACTTAATTGATTGCGCATGTATACACATGATATCTATCTTGCATATAGACCAGTGGTTCAACTTGTTGCATCATTTGTATTAATACAATTGGACCTTTTGGGCTTGGAAGCCTCAGTGTTAATTATTTTTAATTTTTAAAATTTTTTAAGTGGTCATATTCACCCCCCTCTAAAAATTAGCGGTAATTTTAAGCTCTGCTAAGCTTCCGCATGCCGTGGTTAACAATCCATGCAATTTTAGAATGTTCATCAATTGGATTACTGTCATTAAAAGGTGGGCAAGATAAATCCCAACAATAGACAATCTTCACTCGATAGGAACAAATGAATGACTAAAAGCAAACCATTCAGCATTGCATATCCACTCCAAACATTTCAATCATCCCTCACCTTCATCAACATACATATATTCATACACTTAAAAAAACACGCCAATAGATTGCTCAATACACAACACAACTTTCAGCATGTGG
This sequence comes from Magnolia kwangsiensis, assembly GCA_037074715.1. NCBI lineage: Eukaryota > Viridiplantae > Streptophyta > Magnoliopsida > Magnoliales > Magnoliaceae > Magnolia > Magnolia kwangsiensis. The sequence continues at coordinate 109,407,728 of CM073578.1, read as the reverse complement.
AACATTCATGGAGTCTATGATTTATTTTGTTAGATCAACACCATCCACCAATTTTTTCAGATTAGTCTAGTGCATGAGCTAAAAAATAAGGCACATCTAAAGCTTAAGTGGACCACACGACAAAAAGTGGTGGGGATTGAATAAACTATGGTTGAACCCTTTCTAGGGCTAACTGTGAGGTTTATTTGTAATCTAACCTTTTCATAAGGTCATAAGGACCTGGATGAAGGGGAAAAATAAAAATATAAGCTTGATTAGAGCCTTATGTGGCTTCAAGATGATTTCGACAATAGGAATTGATTATTATTGTTTTTTGTTGTGTGGTCTACTTAAATTTTGAAGGTATTTTTACTCGAAAATTTCTCGAAGCATACGATATTCCTCTAACATGCTTTAACTATTCATATTTACAAAAACATTCCTCTAAGCCTACAGATACAAGATGAAAAGCCAAATTTATCCTTTACAAGAGATTTTCATGTAATCGGAAGCCTTGTTTCTTCCCAATACACTTGGAAAAATCGTAAGCTATGTGAGCCTTAACTTGTGTATCTAAAAATCCATTCTGATCATTAGTCGCATGACCAAATTTTAAGCATATGTATTAAAAAGGATCCCTATCTATAATATAAGCGGACCATATGATTGAAAATAATGTACATGATCATTACCACCCTCCAAATTGTTTCCTTCTATGTAACACACCTTATTCATGAACTGTCTTGATTCTTGGACCCTGAGCGTAAATGTTATTATGAAATCTAATGGTTGGAGTGGATTTCTTATAATCTTTATGGTGGGCCCTATAAAAAATCAACATTATCCCAACTATTTCCTTTGGTGTGGCCTATCGAAATCATAGAGTAGCCTGGTTTTTTTTTTTTTTTTGGCATGAGCATAATATCAGATTACACAACTATTGGTTTGAGTGGATTTTATATACAAATCATGGAGGGCTCCATAAAAACATGGCTGTGTCCTTCTGCCAATGATATTTAGGTTTGGTACATGTGCTGGCATCCTCAGGAAGAAATCTAACTTTTGTCTTCTTAAAAAAGAAAAAATAATAATTTAAAGGCACATTAAAAAAAATTTAGAAGCACACTCAAGCCCACCTTAATGCATATATGAAATTTAATCTGACCATTAGTTGTGTAATCACACATTAGACCCAAGGCTAAAAAATCAGGCTGCCCTATGATTAGGATGGGCTACATCAAAGGAAATAGTAGGGAAAGATTTTCAACATTTATTTTTTTATTATTATTTTTATTTTATTATTTTTTTAATAGGGTGTACCGTAACAATTATAAGAAATTTCCTTCACATAGGTATGTGTGACCTTATGAAGAGGTTGGATTGTAAATAAACATCATGATGGGCCTTAGAATGTTTTCAACTATAAGAGTCCAATCCCCATCACTTAATGTGGTGTGGTCCACTAGAGCCTTCGGTATGCCTCCTTTTTGGGCAAATGTCCCAAAATGATCTATCGAAATAGATGGTCGATGTGGTTAAACCATGTAGATCATGATTAGAGGTGGGCATCGAATCAAGATGGACTAAGATGGGGCAGATTCGACTTGATCTGGTTTTGAAATAGGCCTGACCCGAACTTGACTTGACTCGGTACCGAGTCTAGCATGCCTGGCCTGATCCAAGTCCTAGTCTGGTGTGGATTAATTTAGATCGAGTTCAACCTGATCACAAGTACTGAGTCGGGTTAGGTGCAACAGGTATCCACAGGCTGAAATCATAACTCAAAACCAATATTTACTTGCCAGAATTGTAGCCTCTCCATCAGCTATGCAGCATGCTGCACAATGTCTTAGATATGAAACGTCATATATGAGTTTTTTTAATATACATGTACGAGATGAGTTTCGAATCGAGTCGAGTCAGTACCGAGTTGGATTTTGGGTCAAGTCGATTCAAGTTACTTGGTGACTCAAACTCGACTCGGTTTGAGTTTGTCAACTCGATTCGGATCGACTCACCGACTCACCCACTCGGTTTGGAACAAGTCGGATCTAAACGAGTCAGAATAGTCGAGTCTGCTGTAGTCATAATAGTCTCCGCAAAGATGACTTTACGTAGGTAGCTACGTCCTGGTGTGAAGCGGACTGCATCCTGCCCGGGCCTGAACGCTAATCCATCCATGCAAGCTTTGCAGGGACTACCATGATTTATAAACTTTATCCATGCCGTCAATCTATTTTGGAAGATCATTTTAAAACATGAACCCGGAAATGAGGTAGATCCATGAGTCAAGTGGAACACAAGGTGGAGATTAAAGGCTAACCATTAAAAATTTCTTAGGAGCCATAGAAGTTTTGGATCAAGCTGATATATATGATTTCCTTTCATCCATGTTTATGTGACCTTACGAACAGGTTGGATGACAAATAAACAATACAATGGGACATGAGAAGGTTTCCACGGTGGGCTTTATTGTCACCGCTGCTTCCTATTATAAAGTCCACTTAGCTTTGGATCTACCTCATTTTTGAGTTCTTACCCTAAAATGATATTTCGAAATGGATGGACAACGTGCATAAAAAACATACACTATAGTGAACCCCACGGAGACATTTTATAAAATTTTGGGACTGAGTATGCATTCGTCCATTTGCAACCGGTTGCACCCGGTTTCCAACTAGAGAGGATGAATGAAAATGAAATGGTTATTTTTACCCTTAGCTATTAATTAAGAAGAATGATTTCTTAAATATAAGATTTAAAGGATTCTTAAATTAAAATTAACATAGGAGAAATTTTTGGATCCATTTCGTTTTTGGGCTAATATCATTTTTTAAAATGACACGAAAAAACGGATGCCCACGTAAATTTCACACGTCAGGGAATTCTGTTGATTGATGTGTGGTGCAGCACATTCCGAGGAGAGAGAAAACCGGAAGTGCTGACACGTGGATCTTCCCAGGGTCCCATCATGATCCATGTATCGTATCCTTCTTCTGTGGGTCCCATCGTAATTTATATGTCAGATCCACCCCATCCATCCAATTTTCCATATCATTTTAGGGCATCACACACAAAACGAGACAGATCTAATGCTCAACTGGGCCACACTACATTAAATAGTAAGAATTGAATGTGCACCGTTGAAAACTTTTTGGGGCCACATAAGGCTATAATCAAGCTGATATTTGCTTCTTTTTTTAAACCTTGGAGGGCAAATAAGCCTCATGGTGGACCCTAGGAAAGTTTCAACGGTAGCCATTCAATCCTCACTACTTTCTGTGGTGTGGTCCACGTGAGCTTTGGATGTGCCTCATTTTTTGGTCATGCACTAGAATGACTTGAAAAAATTAATAGAGGGTGTGGATCTAACACATTAATCATGATGGTTATAGAGAATTTCCACGTGTTAAAAGTTGTGAGAGAAAATGGGGTGTTTCGTCACCTGGTGTCATCGGCAATGACATGGACCAATGAGGAGCTACGGCCCAGAATTTCGCCGTGCATCCGCACTAAATAAAAAACCTCATCACTTGTAGTAAATGCTCCAGTGCTCTCAGAGCACCATAAAGTTACAATGCAGCTAGCTTATAACTGTCCATTTAATTGATTGATCTGAACCGTCCATTAAGCCTAATACCACAAATTTTTTTTATTTTTATTTTCGTAAGGTTACCATGCTAAAATCACACTAATCTCCTTGATTCAGTCCTTTGTCTAGCCTTTCTTTTTTCCAAGCCGTGGATGGGATGGTTAAGATTGCATTACAGAAGTGGTTCTTCGTAATCATAAGCAATCTGTGATTGTTCCTATTTTTGTGTAAATGATCTTGAGCGTCCATACTAAAGACTAGTAATCAGGTGGTTATGATTGTTTGGTCAGTGTTATATTTTCAAGGTGGCTCGTGAAATGCGTGTTAGACCTGATGGACAGTCTAGATCAATCGATTAGACTTTCTGAGTATCAAATACAAGTAGGAGCACTATAACTTAATAGTGCTCTGAGAGCACTGGAGCATTTCTCGCTAGTCTTACTCATTAGCAAATAACAAGTGAACTGGGTGCAGCTTAAGATATTCATGCATCTGGTGGGCCTATCTATACTCGCATGGATTGTAACCGATTGGGTGATCCTAACCGTTTAGTTGGAGGACTTACTTTCTATTTGGACGGTTGGTTCGACTTCTATATAACCATCCATTCGATATCCTCGGAAGTCCTCAATTTGGATGGTTAGGATTGTCCAGTCAACAAGATTCTTGAGGTATATATGCCTCAAACACAAGGCCCACCAGATGAATGGCCTGGTCTCATGGCCTGATCTCATTCATTTGAGGCATCAACAACTCTAGAATAGGATATTTTCTCTATATTATTTATATAGGATTGTAAGAAGTTGCAGTTGGTATTGCATGAGGATTAGGTGTGCTTAACCAAACAACATATAACAACTCCATCTCATCCATCCAATCCCACTTCTATTTTGCTAAGTGGGCCACCTTGGGGTCTCCTGATCTTTATACATACAGACCCAACATCTGCAAACACCCCATCAACACCCCAAAGAAGCTTTGATCCATTCCTTCTTCTTCTCACATCATTATCAAATGGCACACCTCAAGGCAGCATCCTACCTATTATTGCTAGCTATCTCCATCACCTTTACCAACTCGGCCCGAATCCTCGATGAGGAGGTCCCACCTGCAGGTGGCCCAGTGGTCTCCCCTGTGGTGTCCAATGCAGTTGCGCCACCTGTCGTTGTCCCTACTCAATCCAGCATTACTTCACCGGTGTCGACACAACCGGGTGTGATTGGGCCCACCACCAGTAGTGCTACAGTGGCTGATGCTGATCCTCACCACACATTATCCTTCTTCATGCATGACATTGTCGGCGGGACGAATCCGACCGCTAGAGCAGTGACTGGGATTGTGTCCAACTCAGCAATCAACGGCCAGCTCGCCTTTGCCAAACCCAATGGCGCAGTCCTCCCAATCAATGGTGGTGTTCCACTCACTAACAGCAACAATGCCGTAATAAATAACAATAACATTCCCTTCCTCACCGGCCTTGGTGGTCAGACAACGACGACGGTGATTCAAAACAATGGAAACAACATCGCCGGCAGCAATGGGCTTCCGTTCGTCAACGGGGGCCAGCTCCCGGCAGGGACCACCCTCCAGAGCCTCTTATTCGGGACGATGACAGTGATCGATGATGAGCTGACTGAAGGACATGAGCTGGGGTCCGCCGTCGTTGGGAAGGCGCAGGGGTTCTATGTGGCTAGCTCAGAGGACGGGATGAGTCAGACCATGGCGTTTACTGTCATGTTCGAGAGTGGCCACTACACCGACACTCTCAGCTTCTTCGGTGTCCACCGCACCATGTCGTCGGAATCTCAATTGGCTATCATGGGTGGGACAGGGAAGTATGTGAATGCCAAGGGATATGCAACCGCTCAAACCATTCATCAGGTGGATCAGCACACAACTGATGGAGTTGTAACGCTCCTACACTTCAGTGTATACCTCTCTTACTAATGGGCTTGAGAAATGCTAAGATGTTCGCGGCCCATGTCTGTGAGATCCAGGAAATTCATCGGGTCCGTCCACTGAAAACATACCTTGGCCCAAAAATCAGGCCCGTCCACTCGTCGGGTGGGGAACACACATTGTATGGACTGAAAATTACCCTATGATCTACACATAACATACATGCGTGGCCCACTTGATGAGCGCTCGACAGCGTGGATTTTGGGCTGGTGAATGTGCAATGTGGCTCCACCTGATTAATGGGCTGGATCTTGCATACAATTGGCGTGGATCTCCAAGCATTTCTCAGTGCAAAATGTTTTTAATTGTAGTCCCAAGTTCAAATCTCTATATATAATAGAGATTAAGATCAAAAGAGACGTTGGGTTTGTTTTATGAATCTAAGGAAGTTTGGTTATGGTCTTCTTCATTTACTTTTGGATTGATTTATTCAATTTCTCTCAAGCACAATCTTTCTCAACTTAAAAATAGGAAACGCTAAATGTAGAATCAGGAAACAAAATCTCTGAAATCACACTGATCAAGCAACCTTAGCCATCCACATAATGGCTATAAAATGGATGTTTAATAGTAAAATAGTACAACGGAAAAATCAGATCAAGAAATCTTCTCTTGTCAGTGAATTTTTGGTTTATGCTCCATAAACAAATGTTTCAGAGATTTGGACGATCTGGATTTCCTTAAAACTATGGTATGTTTCATTTTTGAAATGGTGGTGCAAAACTAACATGGGAGTCAAGTGTCCAAAATAAACTAGAATCGCAATTTCAACGTACGGCGGGGGGTCGCTTTGTTGTCGACCCACAACAATCATTGAATCAAAGGTGGGTCTACATGATGGTTGATTATGTCGGTATTGGTTGTATCTGATATTCAGCCTACCCACGTTAATGCACAAAGAAAAGACATTTCTTGAGAGAGAGAGAGAGAGAGATGTTAGAGATGTGCGATTCTCTTGAATCATCAGCCCTAGAAATACGCTTTCCAGCATGGATCGCTTAATTGCGGAATGAAATCTTGCCCACCATCAAGACAGGAATCTCTCCTTCTTCCTTCCAGCTAGCTACCAATTGCTACGTTCAGAGCCTAACATATGTGCAATAAGTCATCTTTGACTGCTACACGTGTGGGCAATTGGTGGCAGGTTAAAGTCTTGCTTAAATGTAATTTTGATGTAGATTGACTATCTTTTCTGTCATTGATCAGATGGATCGGATTGTAGAAATTTTTGGCCTTTGATATGATAGTAAGGATCACGCAAGCAAAGTAATTCTTGAGATTTATAGGAAATGTATAAAATGAGGGCCACGTGATAGATGATTTGGATAAATTATAAGAGGCTTTCAATGCAATGATTTAAACACTAATACCACCAGCCAATACTACCTATATTGCACCTCAATGATACAAAACACATCTAAAGTTGTCAAAATTCTTGCTATCATGCGGGATATTTCGCAATATATGGCATTATATCGATAGACTCAACATTGTGATATTTTGAAAATACCTTTTTTGTAAATTTTAAATATCATCGTTACATAACAATGTTCAGTTGTATTACCCATTTTGAAAATTGTTGAAAATTTGCAAAGAAAAAGTTTTTTTTTTTTTTTTTTAAATTTTCCTGTTGTGATCTTGTTTTCTAAGGAGATTTTGATTATTCCTTCCATTTGGAGAGAAAATTGTATTTGGGGGTGAAACTAGAGATCTAATTAATGAATTTTTGTGGATTTGAACAGTTTTCTTTAGTTTCAGTTGCTTGGAATAGTTGAATGCAATTATTAATGGATAAATCTCTTAGAACTCTAATAACAACTTGTAATGCGATTCGGCACCCAAGTATTGGTATTCAGATTTTGGATTCGAGGGTGTTAACTACATGATAAACGAATGGTTTTTCATAACACGTTATTTTTTAAAATCTAGATTTAACATTCGCATGGTATACATCACACAAAATAAAATAAACTGAATTTTTTAAACAAAAATTCCAATTATCATAATAATCAATTAAACTTATCCACTTAGCCAGGGACTTATTACAAAATTAAATAATTCTTTTAAATACCAAAAGTATCACTAAATCATAAAAATAAATCTATTTATTGGTTAAGTTCTAAGAGCTTTGATGTGCTTATGTAAGGCATATCATGCATAGGGTTCTCACTTGATTCTTTAAGCACATCGTAACCTATTCTAGTTTTGCTGATGGGGTTTTCCTCCTCAATTCAGAGGAGAGATTGGGCAGCATGGTGTAAATCGGATGTGTTTTACCATGCTGCTCAACCGGTCGAGGATGGTGTTCAACCAGTTGAGTGACACTTGACTCAAAGTCCAGCGATCAATTGGTTTTGGAACTACGTGGTACTCGACCAGTCGAGTGGGGTACTCGACCAAGGTTACGCAGATTCATGTCCAGATTTGGTGCGAACTGCGTAAATTTGAGGCAATTTTGCAAGATGTATAAAAGGGAATTGCCTAAACTATAAATACGGGTTCCTAGGGCTGTTATAGGACATGCAAGAGAGTTTCCTAAAGCTTTACAAGGGTTTGCTAAAGGGTTTAGGCCTATCACAGGTGAGAGAGAGAGAGAGAGAAAGAGAGAGAGGAAGCTTGTGAAAGGGAGGTTCTACTCATAGAGTGATCTACTGTGCACTCGACATCTTAGCGCTTCTACGTCCTTGTGATTGGTGATATCTCTCCGTTTTTCTTTATTCTCTTATTGTTTATCCACTTCTGCCTGAGTGAAGAAGGTTTGATTCAAGCAGTGTGTGCTTATGATCGGTTGTAACGTTCTACTTCATAGTGGATTGTTGATCTAGACGAGGTCCCGTGGTTTTTACCTCTTTGAGGGTTTTCCACATAAAAATATCTTATTTCGCGTGGTTTGTGTTTTGATTTATTTTATTGCTTTATTATCCCATAATTTCGGTGTTTTTGAGAGGCTAGATCCTAAGGTTTTGTGCAACGACCCCCAACAAAGTGGTATCAGAGCCAGGTTGGTTGAACGGAGTGGGATTGGTTTTAAATTATGTAAGGTGGCTCATCAAGGATGATCAGTATTAATAGTTCTAATTGGATCATATGGAAGGCTAAGATGGATGACTTGCTTTATCACAAGGATTTATATTTTTCAATTCAAGGCATATCAGTAAAGTTAAAGGATATGTACATGATGATTGGAAGAAGTTGGACCGGAAGACGGTGAATTTTATTAGAAAATAGCTGGACGATTCCGTATTCTACCATGTGTATACAGACACCTTAGCCGCTAGCCTTTGACTAAAACTGTAAGGACTGTATGAGAGAAAGACAACTGGCAATAAGATTTTTCTGATAAGACGACTTGTCAATCTCAAGTTCAAAGATAGTAGTTTTGTGGCTGAGCATATGAATGAGGTCAGCAATATATTGTACCAGCTTTCCTTTATGAAGATGATCCTGGATGATGAATTACAGGCTTTACTATTGCTTAACTTATTGCCTGATAGTTGGGAGACATTGGTAGTGTCTCTAAGTAACTCCGTGCCAGACGGAAAGGTGTCCATGGAACAGGTAACTAGTTATCTCTTTAATGAGGAGATAATGAGGAAGTTTTAGGGGTCTACTCAGAAAGAGGCCCTTGTGACATAAAAATGGGGAAGAGAAAAAAATAGAAAGGGTGGGAAGGCCAGAGATAAATCAAGAGGCAAGTCGAGCGTTAGAAATGATGTTGAGTGCTGAAATTGTGGCAAGAGGGACCATTACAAGCATGAATGTCGTAATAAGAAGAATGACAATAAAGGAAAAGAAAAGGAGAAGGAAGATGAATCAGACTCTACTGCGACCACTTCAGATGGCAATGTTGTAGTTATTCTTTTAGAAGATCATGATGTTTATCTCATGGCTACGAGTCAGGACACCGACTAGGTGATAGACTCGGGAGCCTTGTTTCATGCGACTCCGCGTAGGAATTTCTTCACAAGCTACAAGTCAGGCGGCTATAGGACCATGAAGATGAGAAATTCTTATATATCGAAGATTGTAGGGGTTGATGATATTTGTGTGAAGACCGATATGTGCTACATATTGGTTCTCAGGGATGTGAGGCATATCGTAGACCTTCGCTTCAACTTGATGTTGATGAGAAGGTTGGATGATGATGGCTATGAAAGCCGATTTGTTGGTGGGCATTGAAAGTTCATTAAGGGTTCGTTGATCGTAGTCAGAGGGAAGAAGTGTTGCACCCTGTATAAGGTAAGTGTCAGTGTGTGCAAGGGTGGGTTGAACACAACAGAAGATTCAACTATTAACATGTAGTACAGACGTCTAGGCCACATGAGTGAAAAAGGGCTTCAACTATTAGCAAAGAAGCGGCTCCTTCCAAACGTGACAGGTATACCTCTTAAAAATTATATTAATTGTTTATCAGGAAAACAATATAGAGTTTCATTTATTAAATTTGCTTCTCATGTTAATAAAGTGCATGTATTAGATTTGATTTATTCTTATGTTTGTGGTCCTATGAGGACAAAAACCTTGGGTGGGGCATTGTATTTTGTCACTTTTATAGATGATGCATCTATGACGGTTTGGGTTTATGCTTTAAAATCCAAGGATGAGATCTTCAATGTGTTTAAATTGTTGCATGCTATGGTCGAGAGGGAGACAGGTAGATCATTGAAGTGCATCCGTATTAACAATGGTGGTGAATACATCTGTGACTTTTATGAGTATTGTAAGTCCCTGGGTATACGGCATGAACAGACGGTTCCCAAGACCCACTAGCATAATGGGGTGGCTGAGCGAATGAATCACACCATTATAGAGAGAATTCGATGTATGTTATCCCATGCAAAGTTACCCAAGACATTTTAGAGAGAAGGCAGTGTATTTGATAAACAAGTCTTCATCAACCTCGTTGAATGGAGAAGTACCTGAGAAGGTGTAGATTGGACAAGATCCATCATACAGTCATCTTAGGGTGTTTGGATACAGGGCATCCATTCACGTACTAAAGGATGAGAGGTCCAAGTTCGATATGAAGATTAGGTAGTGTGTGTTCTTATGGTACAGTGATGAAAAGTTCAGTTACAGATTATGAGATCCGACTGAAAAGAAGCTTGTCAGGAGCAGAGATGTGGTGTTCTTTGAAGATTAATGTATAGAAGACATTTGTAAGCTATAAAAGAACCAGCCTAGTTCAAGTAAGTTAGAGGACATGGCCTGTGGTGCTCGGTGACAGGAGAGTATATCAAGGTACAGAGGACGAGAAAGTTCCTATAGAAGATGGACCGGGGGAGCAGTCACTTGATCCACTTATTGAGCCACAGGTGAGGAGGTCATTTAGGGACAGACAACTATCCAAGAGTTATTTGCCTCATGAGTACATTATGCTTACTAATAGTGGAGAGCTAGAAGATTATACTGAGGCCTTAACCGACGAGCATAAGGGGGAGTGGTTGAAAGCTATGTAAGAGAAAATAGAATCCTTTCATAAGAACCATACCTATGATATGGTGAAATTATTTAAGGACAAGAAAGTTCTGAGCAACAAGTAGGTGTTTAGAAAAATATTGAGTAGAAAAATTCTCAAATAAGGTTCAAAGCTAGACTTGTGGTGAAAGGGTTTGATCAGAGGAAAGGCATAGACTTCGAAGAGATATTCTCACCAGTAGTGAAGATGACATCCATACGGGTGTCGCTTAGGTTGGTGGCTAGCATGGATCTGGAGATAGAACAGTTAAATGTTAAAACTGTCTTTTTTCATGGTGATCTAGAAGAAGAGATCTACATGCACCAACCAGAGAGGTTTGAAGTCAAGGGCAAAGAACGTATAGTGAGTTGGCTGAGAAAGAGCTTGTATGAGCTAAAACAAGCTCCAAGGCAATAGAATAAGAAGTTCAACTCGTCTATGTTAAAGCATGTGTATGATAGAACGGAGTCGGACCACTGTGTGTTCACGCATAAGTTCTCAGATGGTGATTTCTTAATTTTATTATTTTACGTTGATGATATGCTTATCATGGGAAAAGACATCAAGAAGATTGACAGGCTGAAACAGGAGTTAGGCAAGTCATTCATTATGAAAGACTTGAGTCCAGCTAAGCAGATCCTAGGGATGAAGATAATCCATGACAGAAGCAGCAAGAAGCTTTGGCTGTCACAAGAGCAGTATATTGAGAAAGTCCTAGAGCGGTTGAATATGAATGCAGCGAATCTGGTCAGTACTCCATTGGATGGTCACTTCAGATTGAACGACAGGTGGTGTCTCAAGACGAAGGCAGAGGTGGATGAGATACAGAAGATACCCTACGCATTAGCAGTAAGAAGTTTAATATATGTTATTGTGTGTATGCATCCAGACATAGCATATGCAGTTGGTGCTGTCAGCCGATATCTTGCTAATCCTTACAAAGAACATTGGGCCACGGTGAAATGAATACTGCGACATGTAAGAGGCTCACCAGGTTGAGCCTATGCTATGGTGACGAACAACCTGTGTTAGACGACTATACAAATGCAGATATGACAGGTGACGTATACTTTAAGAAGTCAACATTGGGGTTCATGCTCACGTTTGTAAGGAGAGCGGTCTCTTGGCAGAGCTACCTACAAAAGGTCGTAGCATTGTCGATGACAGAGGTTGAGTACATTGCAGTCACAGAGGCATGTAAAAAGATGCTTTGGATGAAGAGGTTCTTAGAAGAACTTAGCCTGAGCAGGAGCAGCACATGGTTTATTGCGATAGTACAAGTGCTATATACTTGAGTAAGAATCCAAGTCAACACTCTAAGTCGAAGCACATAGAGATTCGGTATCATCGGATCAGGGATACTTTAGAACAGAAGGTGCTATAGCTTAAGAAGGTCCACACAGATGATAACAGGTCAGACATGATGACCAAGGCATTGCTCAAGGGCAAGTTTGAGGTTTATAGAAACTTGGTTGGCTTGAAGAAGGCGAATACCTCTTGAGTCGAAAAGGGAGAGATTTGATGTAGTTTTCTTCCTTAGTGTAGAGGAGATATTAGGCAGCATGATGTAAATCGGATGTGTTTTACCGTGTTGTTCGACTAATTGAGGGTGGTGCTTGACTAGTCGAGTGGCGCTCGACTCAAAGTCTAGCTAACATTGGTTTTGAAACTCCCTAGTGATCGACCAGTCTAGTGGGGTGCTTGACCCGTCGAGGACCCTGCTTGACCAATTGAGGTTATGCAGATTCATGTCTAGATTTTGTGCGGACTGCGTAAATTTGAGGCGGTTTCGTAAGAGGTGCAAAAGGGAGTTGCCTAAACTATAAATATGGGTCCCTAGGGCAGTTCTAGGGCATGCAAGAGGGTTTTCTAAAGCTTTGTAAGGATTTTCTAAAGGGTTTATGGCTATCAAAGGTGTGCGAGAGAGAAAGAAAGAGAGAGAGAAAACTTGTGAAGATGGAGGTTCTACTCGTAGAGGTGATCTACTGTGCACTCGACATCTTAGCACTTCTATGTCCTCGTGATCGGTGAGATCTCTCCATTTTTCTTTTTCTCTTATTGTTTATCCACTCCTGCATGAGTGAAGAAGGTTTGACTCAAGCGGTGTATGCTTGTAATCGGTTGTAACGTTCTACTTCATCGTGGATTGTTGATCTGGACGAGGTCCCGTGGTTTTTACCTCTTTGAGGATTTTTCACATAAAAATCTCTTATGCTGTTTGGTTTGTGCTTTGATTTATTTCATTGCTTTATTATTCCATAATTCTGGTGTTTTTTGGAGGCTAGATCCTAAGGTTTTGTGCAACGACCCTCGACACTTGCGTCATCTATTGTTAGGTCGAGCTGAACCGACGATAATCGTTGGTGTAGTTGAAAAGACAGAAAATGTGAAAAGAGGAAAGAAAAGAAAGGAATCGAGAAAGGTTATAGATTTGACATGTTTAAAAAAGATCGGTTTAGAATCGTGATGAGTAGAATTGATGCTGAAACACAATTTGAGTCGGGTTCAGAAGAGAGAAGGTAAGTCCGTGATCCTAGATATCTTTAATTTCAATCTTAATTAGGTTTTTATTTTAACTATTGTGGTGTGGGAATCAAAATTCCAAATTTTTTAATCTAGATTTATCTTGTAGTTAAAACCCTAATTCTACTAGGTTTTGATCCTAACCAAACAAAGTGTGTAATACTTCGATCTATCTGTTCAAATTTTATAATTTGAGGTACAACTTGATCCTAGGGTATGTACAGATGATTCTAACAACATTACCAGGTGATCAAACTTAAGAGATGAGAACGTTCCTTCAAGTTTTCCGCTGAAATTCATGAAATAGTTATAATTTAGTTAAATTTATCATTCTTAGTTTACTCTTTATATAATGTGACTAGATCACATGTTTAGTATACTTTTACATGTTATTTAAACCTTAACAAGTCTTTTTTTATGATTTAGAATTTACCTTAATTTAAATTATGCTCTAACATTATCTATGCGCATTGTTTTCTTATATGATGGGAAGTCCTAAATGAACTATGATAAAGAATAAATTATTAATCATTATGATATGATCTATTTACCTTGGAATGTTGTGGTATGGTCACCCATGTCAAGGACTCAATTTAAGACACGATCCATGTGGAGGACGTGCCTGGAAAACTATTAATGGGAACATTGTATTGTTTTGTTGAGAATACACTTCATTAGACTATACATTGAAACTTAGTTAGCCTATATTATTTATGGATTTAATACTATGACTTCTTATGATTTTATTGCAACTTTGTGACATGTTTGATTCCCTAAGTAGTATGGGTGATGAGCCCTTATTTTGTGTCAATAAATGACATGTTTTGGTGCCTTAAGTGGTATGAGTGATGAGCCTTTTATTTTGTATTCATGTATGTACTTGTGTTTTCAATGATTATTTTATCGTTTATGGTATGGTAATTCAAAAGGGCACTAAATGTCAAAGGTTTTCATAATTGGTTGCTTTGTAAACCGAACTAATAAAGGTATGATGAACTAATAAAGGTTTGTCTAATCATACAATTGTGAGACTTTTGAAATTTATCAAATGACTTCGATTTATGTCACTTTGATTTTAGGTAATTGTGTAGACATTTACATGTGAATTTAAAGGATGACATTGGGTCATTGTGCGGACGTTCACTTGTGAATTTACTGGATGGCTCTGGGTCATTGTGCAGGCGTTCATGTTGGGAATTGGGCTGTAGAATTACACAGAGATGGATCTAGGATAGCAATCCAAGAGCACCAAACAAACACAAGAGAACACAAAGATTTAATATGAAAAACCCTTTTGGAAGAAAATCATAGCACAAAGCGACAGAAATCCACTATGAAAGCATAAATTACAAAGAGAAAGACTTACTCGATTCAAACAAACTCAAATCTCACCCATCCTACGTCATTTGAAACCTTAAAAATCCTTTTAGAAACACTTTGAAATATTTTAAGAAGCCTTAACATGTTTTAGAATGGCCATAGGAACTCCTATTTATAAATTAGGAAATCCTACTTTTGCATCGACTTGGAATAGTCCGGATTTCGCCTCAAATTTATGTAGTCCGTGCACCATCTACGTAACTTCTGATTAGTCGAACTAGAGATCGGGCTAGTTAAAGGGCACTTTAACTAGTCGAACTTATCCTTCGACTAGTCAAATTTCTCGAAAGTTCCATAATACATTGTTGCTAGACTTTTAGCTGAACTTTCTTGGGATAGTTGAATTTCCTTAGATCTAAGATATCTATTAACAATAATCTCTACCATGTCTTCAATCTTTAAACGTGTAGATTTTTGACCTTTTTTCTTATCTCTGCATCACATCATAACTTTAATCAATGCTGTTCGTGCACACTCCGTTGTCCTTTTATGCCATTGCCAAGCCAGGAGAAGTTGCACAGAACTTAGACTTCTCTATAAGAACGACCTCGGTGAGCATGTCTGCTAAATTCACATTGGTATGAATCTTCTCCAGAGTTACACCTAATTCTTCAAGCACATGTCGGATAAAGTGGTAACGAAAATTAATGTATTTAGTACACGAGTGATAAACAGAATTTCAGCCAAATTGATAGTGCTCTTGTTGTCACAATTAATCGGCACAATCTCCTACTGAAGCCCAAACTGATTTATTATACCTCTTAACCAAACACCTTCCTTAAATACTTTCGTCAGTGTCATATATTCAGCTTTGGTTGTAGAAAGAGCCACCATGGATTGAAGCTGTAACGTCCAACTAATTGCTCCACCTGCTAGTACAAATGAGTAACTTGAAGTCGACTTCTTAGAGTCCACACTGCCTATGTAGTTTGAATCCACATACCCTACCACTTTGCTCCTGTCTTCTCAAAAGTTAAGATGTAGTCCTCTGTACCTTGAATGTATTGAAGTAACCATCTTTTCACCTCCCAATGTTGCTTGCTGGGGTATTTGCTCACAACACTAATTACTTGTGAAATAACCAGTTTAATACAGACCATGAAATGCACTGCCAACCGCATTCGAATAAGGCTCATAAGACATATCATGCTTTTCCTCATCTGTTTTGGGACATTGTCTTGAGGAAAGCTTGAAGTGAGCCCCATAAGGAATGCTCACTGACTTTGTCTAGTCCATCATATACTTGATCAATGCCTACTCAAGATATTTTACCTGAGATAACTGAAGCCTATTCCTCTTCCAGTTTATATGAATATTAATGTTGAAAACCATCTTTACAGCCCCCAAATCTTTCATCTCGAATGTCCTACTTAAACGAGTCTTTAATACATTGATTTCAGACATGTTATGATTGACGATTTACATGTCATCAACATATAATTCTAGGATGATGAACGTGCCATCACCCAGTGTCTTGTAATAAATACATTGATAATTTTCACTCTTAGAAAATCTCTGACTCACCATGAAGAATTAAATTTTTATACCATTGCCTAGGCGACAGGTCATACAATGACTTCATGCAGACTTTGTTATCTGCCCCTTTAAACTTTAAACCATAATGGTTGCTTTATAAAGAACAACTCTTCCAATTTTTTGCACAGAAGTGTAGTCTTTACATCTATCCGTTCCAGCTCGAGATCACATTGGATAATCAACACTAATATGAACTAATAGACACTTATTATACTGCCGACGTGAATATCTCTGAGAAGTCAATCCCTTCTCTCTGAGCATGACCCTTCACTACCAGTCTCGCTCTATATCTATGTTGTATCCTTTTGAAGATCCACTTGTATCTAATCACTTTTCGGTCCACTGAAAGCTCCACGAGCTCCCACGTGTCGATCTGGTACAACAAGTCCATTACATCGTTCATAATCACCTTTCACTTCTCAGCATCAGGCTTACCTAGAGCCATCTAAATAGGAGATGGATCCCCCATTGTCTATAATGAGAGCATATGCAATTTTGGAGTCGTTCATGTTCCTCACCTGTAACCTGCGATTATGCGGTGTGATTCTTCTCATAGATGACTGCTCCACTTGCTCTGTATCTTTGTTCACGTGTCTCACCCTTTATGCCTTACCTGCTCATGTGGCCATGTGTAACATGCCACACACATGCAGAGGTGGAATCCGCTACAGCCACATAGCTCCACCTATTGAAGTACTCCCGATCAACCTATAAATGTTATCAAGTCGTTACGCTTTCATGATTACAAGTGCCCCCTTAGATACTTTAAGGACACTATCAAGACCAATGAACTTGCACCCTATAGCCTCGAGTGCACCGAGAGAAATCAGACTTTTTTTCATATTAGGAACATGCCTCATCTTAGTTAGGGTACGCTCTGTCCCATCAAACATCTTGATGCACACCTGTTCACCTAATAATAGCCGTGTTAACGCTCTCAGTCCATAAGTCCTTTCCCAACGTGTCATGCCCCAAACTTAGAAACTGGGCTCACAAAATTTTCGATCACCGAATCTGGTGCCAACAGCCTTCGTAGTACCCCATTCTCAAATCCCGACACCTATATACCAAGTTCTGATGCTAAGATCGTACAAGGAGGATTTTTAACATGAATTTATTTCTTAATAAGCATAACCCACGAATAATAACCAAGACACCATCATAAAATTCACTATGATTAAAAACTTTAAAGTATAATGCGCTTAAAGGGAAAATACAATGATAATAATAACGGGAACTCCTGAAGCTCGACTGCACACTCCTGCTCTTACTAAGCTACAACTGTATCCTGACATCACCTGCATATATCAATCGTACATAAGCTTATAGAAAGCTTAGAGGGTGGTGAAAGTGTGTGCGCAATATAAGCGTGCTCAAAATGTAATATCAGAGTAATGCAGAATATACTGGTAAGTCCATTAATGCTATCAGTCGTACTAAGGTAGTGCGATGCAAGATATGAATGCTATCAGCCATACCAAGGCTATGCGATGCAAGATGTGAATGTTATCGGCCACATTAAGGCTATGCGATGTAAGGCATGAATACTATCAGTCACATTAAGCCATGTTATGTAAGACATGAATGGTGTCGGCTATAATAAAGCCATGCGATTCGAGGTGTAACTCAAGCATACCAATCCTCATCCGAATCTACATATCAATGTAGATCATCACTAAAATATTAAATATCAGTACTGTTCTTACTTTGGATAATCATTGAGGTCTAGTACACTCTGCGCCAGCTTTCCGCCCCTATCCAAGCGCGCAACTGGGTAAGTGGAAGAGACCTCACTATTTACTTTCTAATATTGGGCCCGACTCATCGATAACGGATCCATTCCTCAAGCTGGTCAAACTCAACCTAGATATTGCCCCCTCACTCAAGTGGGTAAGATCACACTCCTTTCTAACCAACCATGACATAATGAGAGACACGACCTACTGGTATACGACCCTCGTGCGCTTACATATCCACTTAGTCTCGACGTTGAAGTCATCCTCTGGTACCATTGTGTTTAGAAATTTTTACCTAAGGAGATCTATGACGCCCTGATGCTAGTAACAGTATTTTCAGTGTCTAAGAATGCCATCCACGATATGCCTGTGGAGACTACAACCCTGATGTTGTTAGGGCGTATAATAATCATGTCACATAAATGCGAGATACATAAATCACACTATCCAGTCATACAACAATCTTGTGCGTATCGCGCGCTTATGTGGATAACTCCTATCAGTGAGTTCCATAAACAATCTGCTTAATGACATATGCTATTATCAGTCATTCCCCATATCAAACATACATATGATGTGTATGGGCATGAATCATGGAGTTATAGTAAGCATGTTATATGGTGATGAGCTATCTTCACAACGAAGATGGGCTTAGACAGCCTACACATAATAAGTATGAGCTTAACAACGGGCCCTAGGGAGAGTTATAATGCAGACATTTAACATCATTGCTCTTACAATGTGGATGTCAAACCATCATTGCTCCCAAGGCATGACCCGCCATAAATATGATTGCATACATCGTGGTGGAATCACACATCGTAATGGACCTCATATACATTACATTTGGCCTCACACAAAGGCCTCACATACGTCTCATTGGGCCTCACTTATGGTCCTTATATACATCACATTGAGCCTCAACCCATGGGCCTCAAATACATCATAATGGGCCTCATATACATCAAGTGGGCCACATCACATGGGCCGCACCAATGGGCCTCATATACATCAAGTGGGATGCATCCACGGGCAGCACCAATGGGCCTCATATACATTAAGTGGGCCACATCCACGGGCTGCACCAATGGGCCTCATATACGTCAAGTGGGCCGCATCATTGGGCCACACCAATGGGCCTCATATACATCAAGTGGGCCGCATCACATGGGCCGCACCAATGAGCCTCATATACATCAAGTGGGCCACATCATATGGGCCACACTAATGGGCCTCATATACATCAAGTGGGCCACATCACATGGGCTGCACCAATGGGCCTCATAGTGCAGCCCATGACCGAGCAAAAATGGGTGGGCAACATGTGTTTCCATTAAGGTGGACCTTACACAAACAACAGGTGGGCCCTGCACGTAACGGAGGGGCCCTGCATGTACAGCAGGTGGGCCCTACTCGGGCGCCCAGCAAGGTGGACGGCATGAGTACATACATCATCAAGGTCGGGTCCACGCGAGATGGAGACGGCGTGGATAGAACACATACCTTATGGGGGTCCCACGTGGACAACACATGCCACCATAGCAGGCCTCACCATCCCTCACTAGACGGTGAGGATGTATCACATACCTCGGTGGGACCCACCGTCCAAAAAATTTAGACGGTGTGGTTATAACACATACCTCATGTGGGACCTACCGTCCACGTGGACGACAAGGGTGATACACGTACATTAAAGGTGGGTCCCACAGAACTTGCTGGCATCAACAGAATGGACCGTTGAGATATAACACACACTTCACGTGGGATCTACACAGATGGACGGTCAAGATAAATCCCATATATAACGTGGGGTCCACACATCATGCTGACATCAATACATTAGCTAGCAGTTGGTGGGAGGTATCCCAACCAATCCGATTCAACAGGTGGGTCCCACATGGGACTCACCACACACACATATATATGATATAATATATATTTATTTATTATATATATATATGTGTGTGTGTGTGTGTGTATATATATATATATATATATATATATATATATATATATATATATATATATATATATTGAAAAGGTCCAGCGTCCAGACTTGGACTCTGGACGGATGGTATGGATTTAGAATACATCCATCAAGGTGGGCCCACCTGACACGTGAGGATGACATGGATATAAACCACATACATTAGGTGGTATTCCAGCTTGGATGGATGGTCTGGATCATTGTTGGCCCCACGTGTGGGTCCCATGTCCTAAAGAGGACGGCATGGATATAAACCACATACATCAGGTGGTATTCCACCTTGGATGGATGGTCTGGATCATTGCTGGCCCCATGTGTGGGTGCCACACATACATTCCAGCGGGTCCCACAAATGTATGGTTGGGACAACACATATCTCATGTGGGCCCTATGCTTACTAATGTAAATACAACAGCTATATAGCTTGTGTGAGGTACCCTATCCAATCCACTTCCATATCAGGTAGGTCCCACGTATGGCCCACTAGAGTTTTGAATCAAACAGATATTTGTGTTTTTACTTCATCCAGGGATGCTGGATCAGGTGGGCCACACTCCATCACAAAAGGGGGAGAGAGAGAGAGAGAGAGAGGATGGTGTGTGTGCGAGGGAGGAGCTCCACCACTATGAGCTCCTCTCTGTTTACAACACGTACATCAAATGGGTCCCACCATAAGTGGACCTTCAAATAAAATCAATGGTGGAAATTTTAGGATCACGCACCTATATCACTCATTCTTTAGCTCCTTGTACTCCTTGGCTCCTAAGCTAGCTCTTTAAGGGTTGATGATGAAGTTTTGATGGTTAGATGAGAAGATTTGGTGGTAGTAAAATGGGTCCTATCTTGGTTTCTTTTCTCTCCTTAGGATTTTTTCTCTCATGATTGCTTGGGAAATGGAGGGAGATAAGATGGAATGGAGTGATGGATGAGAGAGAGGGATGGTGGTTGTAAGAAGGATGAGATGAGAGGGATGGGTGTTGTAAGAAAGAGTTGACTTTAGGAATGAGAGAGAGATGGGTAGGGTATGGGTTGCTTGTACTTGTGATAAGATGTGTACTTGATTGATTGATGTGATGGGTTGTAAAGATTCTCTTGGGATTTGCAACGCGCATTATTTTCTTAAAAATAAACGCGGGCCCACAACTCTTGGCCTGGGTATCGCATCGGCGCGAGAGTCTGACGTTGGAACCGCGGTGATGGCGCGGTGGTTAGGGTACGAGTCTCGGGTCGAGCTAACTTTGATATACGAGATGTGACTTAAGGTCTCGTGCAAATGTTATCTACGGGCTGCGGGTTGCTGAAATTCGACCGGGATGACTGCGAAAGCCTACAGAACGATTCAGTCTAGGATATGGGCCTTACACAACGCAACATACTTAACATGTATTGGGCCATTTTCAAGAGAGTCCGATTCATTTGTTCAGCCACGCCATTTTGTTCGGGCGTTTGGTGCACTGTGTTGTGCTTAATGATCCCTTCACCCTTACAATATTAATTAAACTCAGAAGAAGTAAATTCTTCACAATTGTTAGTCCTTAAAACCTCTATTTTTAGCCCTGATTATTTTTTACTATTACCTTCTATTGTTTGAAGATGATGAAAACTTCAAATTTACGTTTCGTGAAGTAAACCTAAACTTTCCTAGAGTAGTTGTTGATGAATGAAACTAACCATGACGAAGTCCTAATAAAAACTTCTAGCGATGACCCTTATACATTAGAGTGCACACAATCAAGTATTCCCTTACATACATGTTTTTCACTTTTAAAAGATAACCTAGATTATTTACCATATATACAATGCTCGCATATATCTAAATAAAAATTTTTAAATGCTGGAATTAAACAACGATCAGATAGTACCTTCATGCCCCGCTCGCTCATG
The DNA here is from genome assembly GCA_037074715.1 of Magnolia kwangsiensis. Lineage (NCBI taxonomy): Eukaryota > Viridiplantae > Streptophyta > Magnoliopsida > Magnoliales > Magnoliaceae > Magnolia > Magnolia kwangsiensis. Next base: position 109,385,694 of record CM073578.1, on the reverse strand, counting down.
TGGCCTAGACGAGCATGCCATAAACGTAGGGACATGGTATCTGCAATAGCTGTTGTCACTCCACCCGCTGAAGTGCTTTTGATCAACCTGTAAAGGGTTTCTTGCCTTTGTGCTCTCGTAACCACGAGTGCCCCCTTTGAAACTTTAAGGACACCATTAAGACTAGTGAACTTGCACCTTATAGCCTCGAGTGCAATGAGAGAAATCAAACTTTTCTTCATATCAGGAATGTGCCTAACATCAGTCAAGGTATGGTCTGTCTCATCAAACATCTTAATGCTCACAGTACCAATAGCCACAACATTACTGGCATTGTCATTGCCCATAAAAATATGTCCACCATCACATTCCTTGTAACTGGCTAACCAATTCCGATGAGGAGTCATGTGATATGATGTTCCTGTGTCAAATATCTACTCGTCTTTATGATTCTCATGTAAGTGACCAATATTGGAAACAGACATAACATCACCACCACTTGTCTCTTCATCAAACGTTCTTCACCAAACGTGACAACATTGACCTCATTGGAAGAAGCCGCTGAATTTTCTTTCTTCGCTTTAAGATTTTTATAATCCTTCTTTATGTGTCCAGACATCTCATGGTTCCAACACTTTAATTTTTCTTTTCCCTTGCCCTTGGATTGGGAGATCCTTTACCTCGCTCAGAATCTTTACCTATCGTAATTAGTACATCGGAAGATGTCCCCATGTTACTGTTTAACTTTCTCATGGTCTTCCCTTGAAGGGTTGAGATAACGGTGTCGACACTTAGGATTTTATTTACGATGCAGATCATGTCCTTAAATGACTTATAAGATGTAGGAAGAGAAGTTAACAATATAGATGCTTGTTCATCATCTTTGACCAGTAATTTACTTAGCAATTTATTAAAGTTGCTTATGTGGGCTTCCAAATCTCCATCCTTTGCCATCTTGAAGGTATAGACTGTAGCCATCTTAAAGGCTGTTTTTGCATAAATGTTCTCTAACTTCGCCTACAAACTTGTCGTAGTTTTTTTTTCCTCAAAACATTATAGAAAATCTCATCCGTGAGACATAAAGGAATGGAGGCTAAAACATTATTATCAATGGCTTCCTATTCTTCATCTTTCATAGTCAATTTCTGCTCCTTAAGAGCCTTAATCTCGCATTGCTTGGTTAATAGGCTAATCATCTTAACCTTCTATAACTCAAAATTATTTTTGCCTGAGTACTTCTCAACATCAAACTTGACGTTTTTCATTATTACTAATCCTTCAGATTTAGATCTGTGCCCCAACGATTTCTCTGATACTACTTGTTGGGATTTAGTCTATGGAATCACATAGATATGGATCTAGGATAGCAATCCAAGAGCACCAAGTAAGCACAAAAGAACATAAAAATTTAACGTAGAAAACCCTTACAGGAAAAAATAACTGTACAAAGTGACAAAAATTTCACTATGAAAGCACATATTACAAAGATAGAGGACTTACCCGACTTGAGCAATCCTCAAACCTCACATTCTTTTTACCTCTTAAAACTCTAAAACCCTTTTAGAAATACTTAGAACCTCTTAAAATACCCTCCCAATCCGTACACAATCTTTTATATAGTTTTAGAAATAAGTCAAAACGGAATAGGAAATAAAAATCGCAAAATCCGAGTTTCATAAAAAATCTACATAAAACCTTCGATGACATCAAACTAGCTTCAATGTCATTGAAAAATGACAAAATATGTCCAACGAGCAGGGGTGAAAATCTGAAATAAATTCGATGGCATCGATTGGCTTCGATGTCATCGAACTGTCCTTGACGGGTTGAAGACATCTATCAGCAACATCATTGGATTACAGATACGAGCAGGATACCAAGGTATGAGTATGGGAAGATGCATCCAAGAGTTGCATATATACCTAGGCTCATATATAGCTCAATATGCATATTAGCCACGAATAATGATGATTACACAATATTTAAGGATAAGCGCATTGATTTAGTTTGAAGAAGATAAGTATTAATGATATGTGAGAGAGTGTCTTTGTTAGTATAGTTCAATTATGACCTAGGTAGAGTTTGTCATTCTTAAAGGAGTAAAATTATGACCACTTCCATGGATATGGAGATGATGCCTTTGAGTTGTCATATAACTTTAAATGGGTTAGAGGCATTACTCCATATATATATATATATATATATATATATATATATATATATATATATATATATATATATACACACACACACACTAGAAGCATGACACATTTTTTACTTATTTTTCAACTTTTGAATATATTAGTAGTGTTTTCGTATATATCTTTTATGATTTATAAATTATATGAATTAAGTTTGAATATAGTTGCATCACTCTTGTCGAACAATGCATGGTTTAGGATCCTATATAAAGGAAACTCATTATTTATACTTGTGTTTTGTGATCATTTGAATTCTAAGTGCATAATAATATCTTTTCTAGCATATTCTTAATTTTAATTTAAAAAATTGATCAATTTCTTAATGCTTCTCAATGTTTCCTAAAAGCAGTGATACATTATGCTATATTTGCCATTAAATCACAGTTTCATGGTAACAATTCTAGACCATCCATAATGGGTCAGATGGCTATAATCTCACAATTGAAGTGATTCGTAAAATTTCGGTCCAATAAAATATGGTGCCAACTCAATAGATGGTTCAGATAAATGATCATACTTTTTAGTCTAAGAAATCTTGAGTTAATTTTCCTTTCCAAATGGTTAAAACCCATTGATTAAAGAAATACTTGATATCTTTAATCATTGATTGTGAGTATTACTTGATAGACCATTCAGATCAACGATTAGACTATTTTAGTCTAATCAATCTACATTGTCCATTTTCCTAGTTATTGATTGATGATAAGTTCATCCAATCATGATAATTTTGAGAGTTGTGACCACTTAGATGGTGTAGATAAACAATTGTACCTTTTATTGTATAATCAATCTTCACTATCATTTTCATAGCTACGGATCGGATGAATAGAATTATCCAATCAAAGTGATCTTGAGTTCTGAGATTATTCAAGTCTAGTGATGGGCTGTCTATTGCCCATCCATTGATTGGATGGTTAGAATCATTTGGGTCTTATTGATGTTTAAAAATATTAGGCAACTAATGGTGGGCTCCATATGATTAAAGGTCCAAATTTACGACTTGTCCTTTTCCAATGCGATAATTTTAGACCATCATTTTCCTAGCCATTGATCCAGTGGTTAACATTGTTGGATTAAAGTGATTTAGAGAGGCATTGGATTCTAATGTGGGACATGGACGATGGATAGACCAAATCTATGATAAGATGTTTCAATACAAATAGTCAAGACCATCCATTTACCAATCATTGAACCATCTAGTTAAAAGTGATACTTGAGACAGATAGGCAATCAAAGTCGGGACCCGTTGGTTCATATTAATGATCCAACATTTTCTCTGTATAATGATCTACCCATCTATTTTGTTGACATGTGATTGGATGATTATAATAAACATTTATTCCCATGTCAAATGTGGATTCAATGCTACCGTCAATGCTTAATTGAGGAAAACCAAATTGGATTTTGTATTGGACCTAATAAATAGACATGTTACTAAATTTTCTTCTATTTTACATTGTGGATACTGGATTGAGGGCCGATCATGCTCACGGAGCATTTTTAGGCTTTCCAGTACCATCATGACACGGGGTTGACTTGGAGTCACCACTAGCTAGTTACTCAGTTTTCCACAGTTGATTAGACCTTGCAAAAACTTTAAACTAGGGAATTTGAAGATTCCTCACCTTAAAATGACTTTTGATATGCACTTGAGATTTTGTGTAAAGGACCACAGTGACAAACAGGAAAGGTGTTAGGAACCATTTCTACCCCATGTTCGGTCTTTACTTCATGGGACTTGACGAAATATAAGGGATTGTGTTAGTTCTTGCATGTGGGCGAAGCGATGTAGTGTGTGGCAAGCGGTCTGGCAATGCGATACTTATTTCAAGTGATGGACTAGGAAAGACTTCTCTACCTGGATTCACCTATTTGGAGAAGTGGTCAAAATCCAATCAATCCAAGTTTTTGACGGGTAAGATCCGGTATCTTGATAAGCCGTTGAGTATACACTCGAATTGACTGAATGAGCAGAAGAGTTGGGAGTGAAAATGATGATGCACAATGTCAATACAAGTATAACTGAAGCTAATATAAACTAAGCGAGTGAGTGAATGAGTTGTTACAAGGAGATGGAGTGGGCTGGATTGGCTTTTTCTAGTGGCTTAGCTAGTTAAGATTTGAGCTTAACTTGGATGACATGAGGTTGGAAGGCTTCCACTTTTTCACTCTTCTTCTCTCTGCAGTGGATGGATGAGCTAGACCCACTCTCCCTCTCTTCCTCTCTTCTTTAATTGAAGCTGGGTGAATAGAGGATTATAGATAAAAGATGTTTAGAAATGAAATGGGATGGGGTATTTATAAGTGCTTTGTATCATTTTTGAGAAGTTCAGGGGGTTAAAGAAGACTCTACCGATTAGCTATTGAAAGATGTGTGCCATGTGTCACTTTGTAATTTGTTAGATGGATGATAAGGGGTGTACTTATACTAATATTTAGGGAGTTATATTTCTCTCTCATTCACCTACCATGGGATAAATTTTCACAAATTTTTAGGTGGCACATCATGCACTACCTGCCATGTGGATGGGCCATAGTTTTGGTTGGGAGCCTCAATGAGGCCTTGGTTTCCCTCTGGTCTACTTTGCTTTACTGTGATCTTATTGCTAAATGGGCTTAGACTTAGGCTTGGACTAAGCTTCAGACTGGACCTAAGCTTGGGTCTCATTGCACTTAAATCAGATAAGTTTGTCAGCTCTACGTGGGGGTGCCTACTCATATAAAATAAATAAATAAATAAAAAATAAAAATAAATAAATAAATAATAATAATAATAATAATGTCATTCCCATCTATTTTCGACTTCAAAGTCATCACACTAACATTTGAAACTCACACATCTACGGTATGTAATGCAAGTAACATTTGGCCAATTTTTACTATACAGGGATTTTAGAATTGGGTATTACCCCACTAGGACCTTGTTAAAGATGAATGACCCAAAGCAACTCCGTGAGCCCCACCAAGATGCATATATTTTATCCATGCCATCTATCCATTTTGAAAGATCATTTTAGGACATAAGTCCAAAAATGATTCAGATCGAAGGCTTGAGTGAAACCACACTGTAGGAAGTAGTGGTGGCAAAAAGGTTAACCGTTGAAACCTTCCTAAGGCCCACTGTGGTGTTTATTTGCTATCCAACGTGTTCGTAAGGTCAAAAAGACTTGGATGAAGGGTAAAAATAAATACCAGCTTGATCCAAAACTTGTGTGGCCCCTACGTGGTTTTCAACAATCAGTGCTCAAGTCCCACTGTTTCCTTTTTTGTGGTCCACTCAAGCCTTCCATCAGCCTCATTTTTGGGCTCATATCCTAAAATGATCTTTCAAGATGGATAGACAGAGTGGATAAAATACATAGATCAATGTGGGCCCCACAGAGCCCCTGCCATCACCATAATCGGTGCCCAGAAAATTTGTTGTGTTTGGCCTTTTAATACTGTATACATATGCTGCATCGACGGGATTTATTAAGGAGGCTGTGTAATACATGGATTTGTGCAACAACATGATAATTACATGACATCCACTGCATTCATCTACATAGAAACTCATGCAGGTTTCATCGGTATCCACTGTTTCCTGTGTCGTGGCTCCTTCAAGTTGCCAATTCACATTATCTTTTAAGATTGTATTCTGGCATGATCTCACCCAGCTGATGGACAGAGCAGATTTAGCAAAGAAATTCAGATGGGCCCCATAATTTCAGCACGTGGTGTCTTCCACCTAAAGCTATCAATGGGCCAGGCTCGGGCTAGGCAAAATCAAAATAATGAAGAGGGCCGCCGCATCAGGCCTGACCCAAACAGTCCAAAATCCGGGCCCAAGCCCACCCCTGGCCCGGCCGTTGACAGCCCTACCACCCAAGCCTCTACTATTTGGGAGGTTTTGCATTTCCAGCACTTTCTCATGATTCAATACATGAAACATGGTGGGTGGGGTGGTGAATCCAGACGGTCCATCTAATGGGTCTTATTTGTACTTGCTCCACGGTCAGCCAAAAGGGCTGAACCCCTCTATTTATACGGATGGCGTGGATTCACCTACTTAATTACATGGGCTGGACATGGGCTCGTATCTGCCTAAAGCCCAAACAAGTGGGTCAAAAGAACCCAACTTGTCATTGGTCGGCCGAGTATTTCTCCGATGGTCCTTGCCAACCCGAGCCCTATTCCCTTGCTTTGACTGGTGAGGCCCAATAGATGAACGGCCGGGATCGTGAATTCGTTTACCAGCATACACTGTATACTGATATTAAAGCTTTTTCTTTTTTTCTTTTTTTTTTAACACACGCACACATACCTTTTTTTTAATTTTAACACACGCACATATAACCCCACACACTCACGCTGGTGGAATTTCACCACCTATGGGTACTCGAACCCTTGACCTTGAGTTGAAACTCCTAAGAGTCTACCACCTGGCAAGAGTAAGGACCCTGATATTAAAGCTTCGTGACGAAATCGGATTGCGTTGAGTTACTCAGTAAACTCTTATCGTACCGAATAAACTATATTGGGCTACTCTGAACGTATCTAGTATATCTACGCTATCCATTCATTTTTTTATTTTATTTTAAGGATTGAAACTAAAATTTAAGCATATCCAAAGATTAAGTGGACCATACCATTGAAACAATTGAAATAATGACTTCCACCGATGAAACCTTTCTAGTCCCAAAGTGATATTTATTTCTCATCCATCATGTTCATAAGATCACATAGACGTAGATGAAGGGAAAACACAAATACAAGCTTGATCCAAAACTTCTGTCGCCCCTAAGAAATTTTCAACGGTAGATATTCAATTCACACTGTTTCCTATGATGTGTTCCATTGAGGTTTGTATATACTTCATTTTTAGGCTCAAGCCCTAAAAATATATGTTAAAATGGATGAATTGAGTGGTAATACATAAACAACATTGGACCCCACTCCGTTCAATAGGAGAAAATACATAAATCATGTGGTCCGTGTGATTTGAATCACATAATGGGCCGAAATTTTCATTTGGATCCGCTTCCCTTCGTAACTCCCTTCGATTGGAAGGCTAGATCCCCTACAATGCTTCGTGGGTTCGGCTTATAATGCATGGGGCTCACCCTGATCTGTGCATTAAATCCAACTCGTCCATCATGTGTGGACCCTCAGGTTTTCATTATCTCCCAAAAATCACATGGATCCAAATCTCAAGTTGGACTCACCAAGGCACGGTTGAACGGACAAACGAAAATTTCGGCCCATTATGTGATCCTTGATCCTACGATTCGCACGGTATCCTCGGGTTTTCAATTGGTATATTTGGGCCACATGGTTGGATGATCTATACCTTTGATCTAATGGGCCCATTCCCCAATGGACCAGGCTGCATTTTACAGTGTTTCCAACTGTCTTTTTTAGGGAAGCCAATCACAGGACTGTGATTGTCCAATGAGGAGATTTCTTCGGCATGGTCCAATCTACATCTAGGCCTATCAGATCAATGGCCCAGATTGCCGATTGATGGAGCTTACTTTTCACGAAGACTCTTTTCATGTGGAGCAATGGGCCCCACCTAAGTGGATCCTACTTTTAGAATGTGATAGATCATACTCAAAACCGAATACGCTGTACATGCAGCATGCGCGTGCTTCAATCTAAACCGTCCAAATTGTGGGCACCATTTGCAAATTGGTCATAAAATCTAATCGTTGCATTTATTTACAGTGAATTTGGATTTTTTTTTTTCTATTTTTATTTTCAACCGATCCTTTGACATCCAACGGTTGAACTGCTAGGATAGTTTGATCCGTATATTTCTGAGATCTGAATTCATTGGCTCAGAATGGTTATTTGTACATCACATGAAGGCTGGTAGAACGTGATCCACCGTATTCTACCATAGAATAATATATATAATGAGAAAAGTTAAAAATAGGGCTGCACATCCAGCTGAGTCGGGTCGAGGTGGGCCAATCTCGGCTGGACTTGTCTATGCTACTTTTGAATTTGAGCTCACCCTCGGGCTCAATAATGAATCTTGGCTTGTTTGTCAAAGCTGTCCAGTCGTGTTTGATCTGAGTCAGTGGTTCAAGTTAAGTCGAGTTAAGTTTACCTTGGGGCGAGCTCAAGCTTATTTATATGTTAACTTGACCCAATCCATCATTCATTGTTCAACTTGCCAACCTAACCCAATCTGATTATTATTTGATTTTTTTTTAAAATTAAATTTAAAAATACAACTAAAATTATATAATTATTATATTCAATAAAAAAATTTTCATAAAATTCACCCTTTGTTTGTGGATGCTTGGATGGTGGTCAAATGGGTTAACTGCTGAGCGGGCCGAGTCGGAGAATGAGAGGAAGAGAGAGTAGAGGGCAGGCTGGCGGCAATCGGTGGGCGTCCAGCGGTTGGGTGGGGCCGTGTGGGTAGTGGCTTGGTTGGGTTTGGAAAAAAAAAAGGAGAGAGAGAGAGAGGTATGGGCACGGTTGGATAGGCTTTCTTTTTTTTTTTTAAAAAAACTTTTAAGTATATATATATATATATATATATATATATATATATATATATATATATATATATATATATATATATATATTCCCATATACTTACAATGGACCCTACCCAATTAACGGACTGGATTTATAAGATACATTGCGCATCACCCAAGTATATCATGTGTGTACACATTTTTTAGTGGTCCTTTGTAAACATTCACTCTCCTCTTTTCTCTCTACTCATTTAAATTATTTTTTCCTTATTTAATGCTCTCCATTCCTTGTACTATTGGGAAGGAGTCATGTGCGGAGTGACATGTTGAGTCGCTACTCAAATCACGTCACTAAGTTATGTGGGCCCCACGATGATATATGCGTTGTATCCATACCACACATCTATTTGTAGAGATCATTTTAGGACGTGGTTCAAAAGAATGAGGCAGATCCAAAACTGGAGTGGACCCCACCACAGAAAACAGTAGGGTGAGTGACGCCTACCGTTGAAACCCTCATAAGGTCCACCATCATATTTATTTGACATCCAACCTGTTCACAATATAGCATAGATATTAAAGAAGGGAAGACACAAATATTAACTTGATCGAGAACTTTTGTGGCCCTTAGATGTTTTTAATGGTGGGCGTCACCCTCTCCATTGTTTTCTGTGGTGGGGTCCATTCCAGCTTTGGATCTAACTTATTCTTTGGCTCATGCCATAAAATAATCTCTCCAAATGGATGGCCGGTATGGATACAAAACATACATCATGGTGGGACCCTAAGAATTGGTGACGTCACTTTAGTGCCGGTCCAAATCCACATGTCTAACGCTGATTTCCTGCGAAAGACTTTGGCAGGAAGTTCCTGCGCTGGGAACCTAGGTGAGCCCCACTGTGATGTTTGTGAGAAATCCTCCCCTTCCATCCATTTTTTGAGTTCATTTCAGGACATGATGCAAAAAATGAATAGTATCCAAAGCTTAAGTGGACCGTACTAAAGGAAAATGTGGTTAGGGAAATTCCTACGGTTAAAACCTAGCTAGGTTCAACAATGATGTTTAAAATCCATCCATACTGTTAATAAGTTTATTCCTACTGGGGTGAACTGAAATCACAACTATGAGCATGATTCAAAACTTCTATGGCCTATACATTTCAACTGTGGATGTTCAACTATCACGTTTTCAGCCCACTAGAGCCCTAGAAACGGTTTATTTTTAGCTTCATGTCCCTAATTAAACTAAAAAAACGGATGAATGGGTAGGATTAGTGAGCTCCACCTGGGTTCCCGGCGCAGGAACTTCTTGCCAAAGTCTTTCGCAGGAAATCAGCGTTAGACACGGATTTACAGCCGGCACTAAAGTGACGTCACCTAGTTCTTAGGGTCCCACCATGATGCATGTTTTGTATCGACACCGTCCATCCATTTAGAGAGATTATTTTATGGCATAAGCCAAAGAATGAGTCAGATCCAAAGCTGGAATGGACCCCACCACAGAAAATAATGGAGAGGGTGACGCCCACCATTAAAAGCATCTAAGGACCACAAAAGTTCTCGATCGAGCTAATATTTGTGTTTTCCCTTCTTTAATATCTATGCTATATTGTGAACAGGTTGGATCTCAAATAAATATGATGGTGGATCTTAGGAAGGTTTCAACGGTAGGCGTCACTCACCCCACTGTTTTCTTTGGTGGGGTCCACTCCAGTTTTAGATCTGCCTCATTCTTTTGAACCACGTCCTAAAATGATTTTTACAAATAGATGTGTGGTATGGATACAACACATATATCATCGTGGGGCCCACATAACTTAGTGACGTGATTTGAGTAGCGACTCAACATGTCACTCCGCACATGACTCCTTCCCAATCGTATAGGAAATGGAGAGCATTAAATAAGGAAAAAAATAATTTAAATGAGGAGAGAGAAAAGAGGAGAGTGAATGTTTACAAAGGACCACTAAGAAATGTGTACACACATGATATACTTGGGTGATGCGCAATGTATCTTATAAATTCGGTCCGTTAATTGGATAGGGTTCATTGTAAGTATATGGGAAAAAATATATATATATTTTTATCGATAACATAATATCATATATAAGAAAAGTAAGTGTTAGAAATCTACTCCAACAGTCCATATTCAAGTTACATATATGGTTCTAATGGTGACAACAATTTACTAACTTTCAGTACATAAAATTTCATTAGCGTGTTCTATTTAATAAATGGCTTGGATCTATGATATATAATTTTCAAAATACTAATGTAAAACTTAGAGTCACAAATTCTTACATATAGTGCATTACATGTGTATGTATATAGAAATTTTGAAATTTAATGCATAGCTAATTGGATCAAAACTCACGTACAACTAGTTGTGTGCAAGCATTTTTCTGTGTATATATATATATAAAATTTTACTTGAGTCGAGATAAAATGCACCTTGCTTGTACTGGGCTCCAGCTCAAGCCGGGCTTCAAAAATTTAGCTTGACCTGCGTCAGCCATTCGATCCGAGTTGACAGGAGCTGGGTGGAGCAAGGTTTTCGAGCTAGCCGACTCGTGTATAGCCCTAGTTAAAGAGGATCCTCCACTGAAGGATAAACACAAGTTTTCAGATTGGTGAGGTCGGGTCCATTATTCAGGATTTCAGCCTGTGCGGACCACCATCTCAGAGGATCCAAACTCTAACTTTCTAGGCTTATGCCCTAAAATAATCTGTCAAAAATGGATAGACTGTCACGGTGGGCCGTATAGATCCCTTACATGACCATGTCTCTAACTAGGTCCTGGTGAGAGTAGTACCCCCATCAGCTTCTCAGATCCAAGGCTCAGGTGGACCACACAGTGGAGATTGAACGGCTGCCATTAAAAACTTCTTTGGGCCACATCATGGTTAGTCTCATGAAGGTTTCAACGGTGGGGGTCATTATCCATACTGCTTCCTATGGTGTGGTCCACTTGAGCCTGGGATCTCCCTCATGTTTGGACTCATACCCTGAAATGACATGGAAAAATAGATGAATGGCATAGATCAAACCCATACATTGGGCTCACAGAGGCCCTGCCTGGACCGATTTCCCTCCGGAGGACACAATCCTCTTTCCTATAAATATGCTGAATTGGGAATCGAATCATCGGTCAGCCAACACATGCATCTTGCATGTGCGGTCCAACTGATCAACGGTTTAGGAACATTCACAATGAAATAAGAATTCAATAAAAATAAAATAAAATTATTTCAAGGTAATGTTTGGGACTTGGGCCTTGGACCAAGCCCATTGGCAGCCCTGAGTTGAACATGGACTGCTGCCTTATTTCTCTTCTTACCATTTATTTGCAGCCTACGAATTGGAATTATAGGATCATCTACCTTGAATGACCTTTTTTTCCAATGGTCAATCTGCAGTGAGGTCCAACAGACCAACGGTCTGGATTATCGAACCATGGGCCAAAAACAAAACCTTAAGCACATTGCACAGAAACCAAACTGTTCCTACATGTACCATACAAGACTTGCAATTGGACAGTTTTATTACTTGAAGCGGATTGGGTACTGCCTCGGGACAATAATCCATCCAGGCAGGGCTCTGTGGTGTCAACAATGATGTATCGGTTTTATCTACGCCGTCCATCCATTTTTTCAGATAATTTTAGATATGAACCCAAAAAATGTGGTAGATCCAACTCTCAAGTGGATCACACCGTAGGGATTGAACTCCCACCATTAAAAACCCCTTGTGAGCGGCAGAAGTTTCGAATCTGATATTTGGATTTTCCCTTCATCGAGGTCCATGTGACCTTATGAATAGGTTGGATGGCAAATAAACATCACGGTGGCCAGTAACAAGGTTTCAATGCTGCGTTTTATTATCTCCGTTGATGCGGTCTAATTGAGCTAGTTTTTATAGTCATATTCTAAAATATATGAAAAAAATGGATGGATGGTGTGGATAAAACCTATACATCAAGGTGGCCACACAGAGCCCCTGCGTTTGGGAAGGGGTTGGCTACTCCCCCGCCACCAGCCAATGGCTAGTGATAGGTGCTCTGTGGGCCCCACTATGATGTATGTGTTTCATCCATGCGGTTCACCCATTCTTCCATATCATTTTATGTTATGATCCCAAAAATGAGTTTGATTCAAATCTCAAGTGGACCGCACAGTGTTGATTGAACGTCCACCATTAAAAAAATTCTTGGGGGCACAAAAGTTTTGAATCAAGCTGATATATATTTTTTCCCTTCATCCAAGTCTGTATGACCTAATCAACAGGTTAGATGTCAAATAACCATTACAGTGGGCCCTAGGAGGTTTTTATGGTGGACATCCCATCACTACTGTTTTCTCATTGTGTGGTCCATATGAGATTTAGATTTACTTATTTTTATGGATTAACTCCTAAAATTATCTTTCAAAATGGATGAATGGAGTGGATAAAATACATACATCATGGTGGGGTCCACATAGCACCGACCACTAGCCACCTGCTGGTCGCGGCGTGACTAGCCAAACCGCGTCCTCTGCGTGGACGGGAATCGGATTGGCTACTCCCATACCACCGGCCAATGGCCAGTGGTCGGTGCTCCGTGGGTCCCACAATAATGTATATGTTTCATCCATGCCGTCAATATATATTTTTAAATTATTTTATACTATGAGACCAAAAATGAAGTATATAATAATTTCAAGTGGACCACATTACACTAAACAGTGTTGAATGAACGTCGACCATTAAAAACTTTTTGGTTTGGGGGTCATAAAAGTTTTGGATCAAGTTGATCTTTGCTATTTCTTTTATATATGTCTGCATGATCTAATCAACAGATTGGATGTCAAATAAACAGTACAGTGGGCCTTAGGAGGATTTTAATGGTCAATATCCAATCAATCTTTTTTCCCTGTGGTGTGGTCCACCTGATATTTACATCCCTCTAATTTTTGGGAGAAACATATAAAATGATCTTTAAAAACGGATGAACGGCATGGATGAAACACAGACATTATGGTGACCCACAGAGCACCGATCATCAACCGCCCGGCGAGTGGCAGGGGAGTAGCCAATCCGTTTCCGCGTGGACGCATCAAGCATTTAATGCGTGCAGCAGAGGGGGTAGGACCCAACCCACTTCCTTTATTACCAGTAAAAGGGCATTAATGAACCTTGATTTCTATTATCTATGTATAGAAAAAGAATCAAAAACGAGATTTTTCATGGCCATGTGTTCATACGAAAAATCTCCATAAAATTCACCCACAAACTATATAAGGTGCTCCAACCATACTCCATCACAACCATCCATTTCAATGGAGGAGAATTTCAGAACTCTCCGTAGGCTTTTTGTACTTGTAGCTGTTGTGTTACTCTTCTTTGGTCAATGTGACGGGGCCAGACGCATTCCTGATAGGAGGCTCCACCCAGTGGCGCATGTTAGCAAGGTAAGCGCAGGGTCATCTGTCATGGGTACTGGTGGAAATGGGAGTAGAGGCTTGTGGTACTCTATGCTGCCAAAGGGCGTTCCAATTCCTCCATCAGGGCCATCCAAACCGTCCCCACCACTTTCCATGTAGTATGTGTCGGGAAAGGAAGAAAAAGAAGAAGAGATAGAGAATAAGGGATATGACATTTGGGCCCATTGATTTTGGTACGTACATTCCCATGCAGTTACATTGGGGTGATGGGTGTGTCCATTGCAAAAGGAGGAAAGGATTGTATTGTAAAAATTCAGGGTGCAAATAGTCTTCCCAGAAATAAAGCTATAGGTTTTATGTAGAATCTCTTATGATGAAATGGTTTGTCATGACTCCCGATGGTTTCGTTTTATTTTTGCCTTTCATTGATTTTAATTATATGCGTTGGTTGCGACATCTGAGCCATGCGAATGATCGATTGGACCGTGGAGATTACCTGTCGTGTGTTGTGACATACATCTCCCTCTCTCTCTCTCGGTGAAGCCTGCTTTTTCTAAGCTTTGTTAGGTGCCTTCTCTTTCGGCATTTTCTATTCAAGGGAACATTAAGGCATCGTCTCTCTCTCTCTCTCTCTCTCTCTCTCTCTCTCTATCTCTCTCTCTCTCTCTCTCTCTATATATATATATATATATATATATATATATATATATATAACACACACACACATACACACACACATATAAAGTTTTTATTGTTTTGATTTTTTTTTTTTTGTGTGTGTGTGTGTGTGATTTTCTTATTACCTGTACTTTGAGTGGACCAGCTTGATTCTCACAAGGGATCTTCATCGTGTGGACCACCTTATGAGCAGCTTGTAAGTATATATTATTGACCTAGACCCAACCAATTAAATTTAGGTAAGGTCATATATTCAGTTTAAATAAAAAATAGCTGACCCATTTATAGCAGTACCCAGACTGGACCCATTTATTGCATGTTGGGTGTGGGTCGGGTATTGAAATTACAATTTAAATGAATAACGTTCAAAACCATTTAATGTTGGATGACTATTAGTTTTGATGGAAAAGAATAAAATTGCTATCAACTCAAACTCAACTGATATAATCCTTGTATATTCTTCATCGACCAAAAATAAAATCTGCATTCATGATTCACTACTTTCTTTTGAGGCCAAATCCCATTTAAATATAGGCTGGTTTTATATTAGTATGTCCCACATTAGACTCATTTAAAACTCGGTCAAGGTCAAGTTGATTTTGAGATGACTTAGACCTGACCCATTTAAGAATTCAATTTGAACTTTTGGACCCACCACCTCATTGATTTAAATTTCTCACGGAAACCAGCGTGGCCGACTCTGGTTCTGATTTTAGCTTCTGTTATAAATAATCAGGGCATGGAAACCAAGACCCAAATCAGGTAAGTAGGCCACGGTAAATGAACATGGCAATCAAGGTTTGGAGTATCAGAAATCACATTGCATATTTCCAGCATTGTCTATTCAATCCAATCAAATTTCAATTTTTTTCATTTTTCTTTCTCTTTCCCGGCATCAGTAAGACGTATCCCACCAGTTTTATTTATATACATTCTGATGCAAATACATAGTAACAAAAGTAACACTAGAATATGTTTCTTTAAGTAATTTCTAAGTACCTGCATATCATCATCACACTCTGCCGGAGTATCAAAGTATCTCTCTTATTATTTTCCTTGAGGCTGGAATGGGTTGATTGGCCCACTGGATTTCATGTCCCTACAAAACATGTGGGCCCCAATCAAAATCGGGCTTTTTAACAATTAGGACAAACTGGCCCATGATTGTGGTTAATTGTATGGTTAGGATTGCTCTGTCAATGTGATTTCATAAATAAAATCTCCAGTCTGCTCCACTTTGTGGACGGTCTGAAATGTTGTATTTGTTTTAAAATAATATTAAAAATTTGAATTTTCAAATTTCGGTGTTTTCCCTCCACATTTAAATTTTGGTGTTTTTGAGGTGTTGGTTTTGTCCCACATCGGATTTGACAAGAGAAATTCTCTTGTTTATATGATAGACTTTTTGCCTAGGGCTTGAGCCCCTTTCAGGGGGCATGTGAATTTGGTCCTGTGGGGGGGCTATGCCCATAGCTCTAATCTATGCCATTAACCACACACGCGCGCGCGCGCGCCGAGCCGAGCCGTGCCGAGCCGAGTCCGAGTCCGAGTCCGTGTCCGCGTGCGCGACGCGATGGGACGGGCTGGGCTGGGCTGGGCTGGGCGCGGGTGCGGGTGCGGTGTAAGTGTACTCGCGTGGGTGTGTGTGTACGGGTACTCGCAGGACTGTATGTGCGAGAGTGTACTCGCACTTGCGCCTTTTCGTTTTTAAACCAGAGAGATGCTTCCCTTCCGGTTGGTCGCCCCTGTTGGGTTTAAACCCAACGGACCTAACCTTTTGTAAAGGGTGCTTATGCACCATTTCGGAGTCTATATAAAGACTTCCGATTCCAGTTTCAACATACGAAAAATTCCCTGCCTTATAAAACTCTCTCTGATACGGTTTTGTTACTGAGTTCATTGCTGAGTCAACTCAGCACTTTCGGATTAAACTGCAAGTGGTTCGAGCCCGTGTACAGTGAGTGCACCGCTGGGACCGGGTCATAGTCGTTGTATCCTGGAGGTCGATTGCTCTGGAAACCTGTTGCACTTAGGACGCTGTCCAAGGGGAGCAAATTCGATTTCAAGCCGAGTGACTCAGTCACGCCTCGACTCAATTCAATAAGTTTTTCTTTCTCTAAATTTATTTTCCTTTTTTGGTTCTCGATTTTTATAGTCTATTTAATTCAACATTTTATCCAACAATCTTGAAATCGAATTTGTGTTGAATTACATAGACTATGGCTACAGTAACAGTAAATGCTTCTACTGAGTTAGCCAAAATCGAACCGTTCACTGGACAATCCTTTAAACGGTGGAAACAGAAATTGATGTTCGCTCTTACCACCCTGAAAGTTTCATACATTTTATCTGAATCATTTACTATAGATCCAGCAAATCAAAATGAAGTAACAGATGAAAATAATTGCAAAAATTATATTCTAAACTCTTTATCCAACGAATTATATGATGTGTATGCTTCTTACGCCTCTGCTAAAGATATATGGATTGCTTTAGAAAAGAAATACATATTAGAAGATGCAGGCGCTAAGAAACATGCAATTGCTAATTTCCTTCACTATGAAATGACAGACGATAAATCTGTCACAAATCAGATTCATGACTTTCAAAGTCTAATTCACGAACTATCGACAGAAGGAATTAAGTTGGATGAGGTGTTTCTGTCAGGAGCGTTAATAGAAAAGTTACCGCCCTCCTGGAAAGAATATAAAAATAGAATGAAACATAAGAAGAACGGTGTTTCTTTGGAAACCACTATCGTACACATACGAATAGAGGAGGCCAATAGAATCAGGGACCAAAAAGAAAATAAAAATGAGATAGATTCAAAAGCGAATCTTGTGGAATCAAGTCGAACAAATAATAAGAAAAAGGGCAACTGTCATAACTGTGGCAAACCTGGACATTATGCAAATAAATGCAGGCTTAAAAAGAAAAATGCAAACAATCAATTCAAGAAAAAGGGAAACTGCTACAACTGTGGAAAGCCTGGGCATCATGTTAAAACCTGCAGGCTTAAGAAAAATAAAGATAAGCCGCAAGCTAATCTTACAGAAACAGGCAATGAGTCTGACATAGTAGTGGCTGTGGTATCAGAAGTCTTCCTTGTAAACAACTTGGAGTGGGTGCTAGATACTGGTGCAACTAGACACGTGTGCAAGGATCGTAGCATGTTTACCTCCTACCAAGTATCAGGAGATGATGAACAGGTGTTCATGGGAAATGCTAGAACGTCTCCAGTTGTAGGGAAAGGGAAAGTACTTCTGAAACTCACTTCTGGAAAGACTCTAATGTTAAATGATGTCCTCCATGTGCCTGACATTAGAAGAAACTTGGTCTCTGGTTCGCTCCTCAATAAGGCTGGTGTCAAATTAGTATTTGATTCAAATAAGCTTGTAATGACTAAAAATGGAACCTTTGTTGGTAAGGGGTACTGTAGCGATGGTTTATTCATTGTAAATGTATCCAATGATAATAAGAAAACATCTAGTTCTGTTTATATCGTTGAACCTTTTTATCTATGGCATAATAGATTAGGTCATGTGAATGTGGCATCTTTAAAGAAAATGAAAAGATTAGGTTTATTACCTAATATATCTAATGAAGAGTTTGAAAAATGTGAAACATGTGTAGAATCAAAATTTATTAGAAAACCCTTTAAAAAAATAGAAAGATCATCTGTTCTATTAGAGTTGATACATAGTGATTTAGGTGATTTTAGAAATCACATGTCTAGAGGAGGAAAAAGATATTATATAACTTTTGTAGATGACTACTCTAGATTCACTAGAGTATATCTATTAAGGAACAAAGATGAAGCTTTAGATGCTTTTTCTAAATACAAAATTGAAGTTGAAAATCAATTAAATATAAAAATTAAAAGACTTAGAACAGATAGAGGAGGTGAATATGAATCTTCTCAATTTAGAGAATTATGTGAAAAGAATGGAATAATTCACGAAACTACAGCTCCTTATACACCAGAACAAAATGGAATAGCAGAACGTAAGAACAGAACTCTAAAAGAAATGATGAATGTCATGTTAAATAGTTCAGGCTTACCCTCAAATATGTGGGGAGAAGCAATTCTGTCTGCTTGTTATATCCTAAACAGGATTCCATCTAAATCTTCTGAACAAACACCATATGAACTTTGGAAGAATCATATTCCTAGTTATAAATATATTAAAGTGTGGGGGTGTCTTGCTAAAGTAGGATTGCCTGAAACTAAGAAAAGAAAATTAGGTCCTAAAACGACCGATTGTGTATTTATAGGGTATGCACAAAATAGTGCGGCCTATAGGTTTCTAGTTTTAAAAACTAAGGATAATATTCTAGATCCCAATACAATTATAGAAGCTAGGGATGCAGAGTTCTTTGAGAACGTATTCCCTATGAAATCTAAATCTATAGGAATAGAAAAAGTTAATGAATCAGATATTGCGTCTACTAGTAAAAATGCTTACGAGAAAGTAGTAGAAGAGATACAACCAAGAAAAAGTATTCGAGTTAGAAAAGAAACTAACCTAGGAGATGGTTTTTTCACATTCTTAGTAGAAGATGATCCTACAACTTATATAGAAGCTATTAACTCTCCAGATGCAACCTTTTGGAAGGAAGCAATAAATGATGAGTTAGAATCTATTATATCAAATAATACTTGGGAACTTGTAGACCTACCACCTGGTAACAAACCAATAGGCTGCAAATGGGTGTTTAGAAAGAAACTAAAACCAGATGGAACTATCGATAAGTTTAAGGCTAGGTTGGTAGCGAAAGGCTTTAAACAAAAGGAAGGAATAGATTATTTTGATACATATTCCCCTGTAACTAGGATTACAACTATTAGAGTCTTAATAGCGATAGCCTCCATATATAAACTAGTGGTACACCAGATGGATGTTAAGACTGCTTTCCTAAATGGAGACTTAGAAGAAGAAATATATATGGAGCAACCTGAGGGTTATAAGATATTAGGTAAAGAAAATAAAGTATGTAGACTAATTAAATCACTATATGGTTTAAAACAGGCTCCTAAACAATGGCATGAAAAATTTGATGGTGTTTTAAAATCAAATGGTTATCATATAAATGATGTAGATAGATGTGTATATAGTAAAATTTCTGGAAATGATTATGTTATCATATGTCTTTATGTTGATGACATGCTTATTTTTGGAACTAATATTAAATTAGTTAATGCAACTAAGAAATTCTTGTCATCTAAGTTTGACATGAAAGACTTAGGAGAGGCAAGTATAATATTGGGTATTGAAGTAACCAGGAAAAATGGTGTTATTATATTATCACAATCTCATTACATTGAGAAGATATTGAGAAAGTTTAACCATTTTGACTGTTTACCTGTCAGTACTCCTTATGATTATAGTGTGACTCTCATGAAGAATACAGAAAATAGTGTGTCTCAATTAGAATATTCCAGAATAATTGGTAGTCTCATGTATCTAACAAACTGCACTAGACCTGACATAGCTTTTGCAGTAGGAAGGCTAAGTAGATATACACATAACCCTGGAAAAGAACATTGGAATGCATTGTCTAGAATTTTGCGATACCTAAAAGGTAATATGACATATGGTTTACATTATAATGGTTATCCTACTGTATTAGAAGGATATAGTGATGCTAACTGGATCAGTGATTCAGATGAGACAAAATCCACTAGTGGATATGTCTTCACTTTGGGTGGAGGAGCAGTCTCTTGGAAGTCCACCAAGCAGACATGTATTGCTCGGTCGACTATGGAATCCGAGTTTATTGCTTTAGAAAAGGCTGGATCAGAAGCTGAATGGCTTAGAAATCTCTTAGCTGATATACCATTGTGGCCAAAGCCTGTATCGGCCGTATCTATTCATTGTGACTGTCAAGCAGCTATAGCGAAAGCAAAAAGTAAAATATATAATGGAAAAAGCAGGCATATTAGACTCAGACACAACATAGTGAAACATATGTTACGTGATGGAGTCATATCTATTGACTTTGTGAGGTCAGAAAAGAATCTAGCAGATCCTCTGACTAAAGGACTATCCAAAAAGTTAGTCAATGATACATCGAAGGGAATGGGGCTGAGCCTAATATATGAGCTGCCAGTGTCGGTAACCCAACCTATACAAGTGGAGATCCCATGAGATAGGTTCAATGGGTAAACAACAAGACACGAGGTAGACGATTGCACTGAGTTATATGAGCCCCTTCTATGGTGTACAGTGCGAGCAGCAACGCAGAAGGATGAGTTTTTAGAACTCTTAATGGATCCATAGCCATATATTTGGTGGTGTATACAGTTGCTGCATACACTTGATGGAATTCACCTATATGGGTGTGGAGGTGGAGGCCGCTTCCTATGAGAATCTAGGCGAATTCTCTAGAGCACTCATGAAATCCAGGTAATGGTGTATGGCCGAAACGCACCGAACCACAGAATCACTTGTAGAGGAAGAGTTGTGTGAGTGGCATGTACTTGCGATCTACATTAAAAGGATTCAGGTTCAAGACTATGGTGTCACCTGATTCCTGTAGACCTGTCTTGCTTACTCTAATGTCGGTTCAAGTCTATGGTGACACCGGCACCATTGCACAACTATTTCGCTTTAATCCGAAAGCATTTTATTTTAAAACATGTGGGGGATTGTTGTATTTGTTTTAAAATAATATTAAAAATTTGAATTTTCAAATTTCGGTGTTTTCCCTCCACATTTAAATTTTGGTGTTTTTGAGGTGTTGGTTTTGTCCCACATCGGATTTGACAAGAGAAATTCTCTTGTTTATATGATAGACTTTTTGCCTAGGGCTTGAGCCCCTTTCAGGGGGCATGTGAATTTGGTCCTGTGGGGGGGCTATGCCCATAGCTCTAATCTATGCCATTAACCACACACGCGCGCGCGCGCGCCGAGCCGAGCCGTGCCGTGCCGAGCCGAGCCGAGCCGAGCCGAGTCCGAGTCCGTGTCCGCGTGCGCGACGCGACGGGACGGGACGGGACGGGACGGGCTGGGCTGGGCTGGGCGCGGGTGCGGGTGCGGGTGCGGTGTAAGTGTACTCGCGTGGGTGTGTGTGTACGGGTACTCGCAGGACTGTATGTGCGAGAGTGTACTCGCACTTGCGCCTTTTCGTTTTTAAACCAGAGAGATGCTTCCCTTCCGGTTGGTCGCCCCTGTTGGGTTTAAACCCAACGGACCTAACCTTTTGTAAAGGGTGCTTATGCACCATTTCGGAGTCTATATAAAGACTTCCGATTCCAGTTTCAACATACGAAAAATTCCCTGCCTTATAAAACTCTCTCTGATACGGTTTTGTTACTGAGTTCATTGCTGAGTCAACTCAGCACTTTCGGATTAAACTGCAAGTGGTTCGAGCCCGTGTACAGTGAGTGCACCGCTGGGACCGGGTCATAGTCGTTGTATCCTGGAGGTCGATTGCTCTGGAAACCTGTTGCACTTAGGACGCTGTCCAAGGGGAGCAAATTCGATTTCAAGCCGAGTGACTCAGTCACGCCTCGACTCAATTCAATAAGTTTTTCTTTCTCTAAATTTATTTTCCTTTTTTGGTTCTCGATTTTTATAGTCTATTTAATTCAACATTTTATCCAACATGAAAAACTGTACATGAATGCCACGTATGGGAAGACGAGTGATCATGGGTATTTTTAAAGTATTGGTGGGCCATCGTAGACGTCCTGCTCGGAATGGATATGAAAGCTAGCTCCTCAGCAAGGATGTAATATGCAAAATCGTGGAGCCTATGTGATTTGTGAATACATCCAACCAGTCCATCAGATGCGTCGGCCTAGTTGCTTCTAGGGATCAAAAGTCATAAGGATACAAAACTCAGGTCGGCCACATCAAAGGGAACAAGGTGAGATGAGATGCTCTCTGTTGATTTTCACCCGGGCCCATGGAATTGTAAAAGCGCTTGAATTAGCCTTCATCCAGTCCAGATGAAGGTGAACAGCCTATAAGAATTCTATAAGGTGGGCCTTATTTTGGAATACCCTGAAGGTAGGATGGCATGATTGAGACTACTAGTGGACCCGACTGAGTTGTGATTCATCTAAAATCGTATAAGGGTTGGTTTCACACGCACTATGTTCTAGTTGAAATGATGGTACCAATCACAGTAATGACGTCCCTGTGCAAATCATCACTAATGTCCACTCTCAACTTATTCATGTGCTGTCACCCCACTTAAGTTTTGGATTGGATTAATTTTTGGGGTCCCAAAAACAAATTGAGGTGATATGATGAATGGCTTAGATTGTATGAAAGCATCACGTGGACCCCACATCTTCTCAGTACTCCCTTTCCTAAAATCTGTGGCGTGGAGAATATACACATTACAAATATGATGGAGAGAAGACAGTATGGACCTCATGGGCCTTCTGATATAAATAGATGAATCAAGAGAGAAGATACATGACCAGTTACAATCAACTTTCAAAATCAAGCTCAACCGTTTAGATAGAGATGAGGACAGAAATAGCGAGGTTGTTATGGAGGTGGTTGTATCTGTGTATCCATCCTTTTAATTCCTGATGAAAATAATAGGTTGAAGAACAGTTTGAAAATAACGTAGTTATCATGGCTCATGTATGTTCGACCACGTTGGGTCCGTTGTGGATGGATGAGGCAAGCGCGGCTTCAGTGGATCCCCGTGGGGCCCATAGTGATGTATGTTTCATACATCCATGCCGTCTATCAATTTTGACAATTCATTTTAGGGCATATCCCAAAAAATGAAGCATATCCAAATCTCAAGTAAACCACACCGTGGGAAATGGTGGTGATTGAATATGCATCATTAAAAAACTTCTTCTGGACAACGGGCGTTTTTATCTTTCCCTCCAACCTGGTGATAAGGTCACAACAACATGGATGAAGGTATACACAAATACCAATTTCATCCAAAGCTTTTGTGGTGCACAAAAAGTTTTTAGTATAATGTAATCTACGTGAGATTTTGATCTACTTTATTTATGGGATCATGCTTTAAAATGAGCTGTTAAAATTGATGGACAACATTTACGTATGAAACATACATCTAGCTAGCCCTAGCTTGAATTCAACTCAGCTCCGTCCTTAAGCCTAACTGGCCAAGTTGGCTGGGTTTAATCAAGAGCTCAGCCCAATTCGAGCCGAATTGAAACATGTACAACATTTTCTCAAACACATGGAATGCACCTTCAATTTCTCATAATATACAAAACAATAACAATAATTTACAAATACTTCATCAAACGCTTCATAGGCAACATCAAAATCAAGATACGAGAATAATTTTATCATGTAATGTTTTTTGACAATGATTTGTTGCATATTCATACATTCCTCGCCCCCAACCAATCCTGCAGAAAATGCATGCACCTGCAACAATACATTGTTGAGTCATTTTATCAAACACTTGGTGAGAAATGTTAATATTAATATAATCAAGTCACCGAATTGTTTTGATCCGAGTTCGATTCGAGTTGAGGTTCGATCCAAGCCAATTTGAGCTTGGACAAACTCGAATTCAGCTCAATTTTTTTTTGAGTTCTAAAAATTCGCTCAACTTGGTTTGAACTCAGCTTCAAATCGAGTCGAATCGAGCTTTTTCGAGTCGAGTTAAGCGAGTTAACCGAGTTAAATCAGTTTGTGTACAAATTTAGGTGGGATATTCCCCCAGCCAAAAACTAAGTGGGGCCACCATGATGTTTGTGATAAATTCACCGTGTCCATCCATTTTATTAGTTCATGTTAAGACGAGCACATCCAAAACTCAATGAGGCTAATCTAAAACCAAGTGAACCACATTGCAGGAATCCGTGGGCAGAGAAATGCCCACACATGAAACCTCCCTACCATAATGCTTAGATGCTACATAAATTTCTACAGGGTTAGCATGTTACGGTTCTGTCTTGATCACTAAGAGTGGGCCCCGCACAACCTCAGGAGGTGAATTGTGTAAATTTCCGAACGCATTGAATGCGAGTCGATGGGGGAGCATCTAACATGCATGTTGATTGAATATTACCCCTTTATTCACGAAGACGTTTCACATGGAGTGGCAGACCACTCAGGCGAGTGGAGCAGCGCATTTCCAGTCGTCACATGTCCATTTGTACGGTTATCCAGATTGTCATCTGCTGTCATCCATCATAGATGGACCACCACCCAAAATAATCATACTAAAAATAGGATCTTAACCATCTAATAGGAGGCTTACAAAATGGACGGTTAAAACAATAATAAGCACCAACAACCATGCATGGGTCAGATGGTACATACATCCACGCGGATGGTGGAGATATAGTGGCCATGTAAGTGGGAAATTGAGCATCTTTCTCTCAAATGATGATCTGATTAGAAACTGACCAGGTGGGTTTTTTTTGTTTTTTTTTTTTTAAATTTTTTTATTTTTATTTTAATGGCAGAATCCTGGGAAATGAGTCGGGATCATGTACGGCTATCTAGACCATCCAAATTGTGCCATACAATGTGGACAGAGCATGTATCTAAAATCATACTGATCATGCAATCTTAACCATTCAATTAATGATGGTTAGTAAATGGATGATTAAAAGTAAAATGAATGACTGGTCCAAATTCAAAGGGAAAGATCAGATGTTTACGATTATATTCTCACTGTTAATTTTAGGTCATGCAACATCCACAGTTGGATCAGAAATTTGGACAGTCTGAATTGTTATTAAAATATGCCACGTGTACTACTGAAGAGTCACTGCTCACCATTTTTTTTAATTGGCGGTAAACTACCGTATGAATCTCGCTACCTTTTCATGGGAGCCGATTAGGTGCGTCCCTGACTGTAGGGCCCACCTTGATGTATAGTATATCCACGCGGTCCATTCATTTTTATATATTATTTTACGGCTTGAGGAAAAAAATTACAGATCCAGATATCAGGTGGACCATACTATAGGAAACAGTGGTTATGGACCATTAAAAACTTGTTGTCGGCCACGAAAGTTTTGGATGAAACTTATATTTTTTTATTTCCCTTCATCTAGGTCTGTGTCATCTTATCAACAGGTTGGATGACAATTAAACATTACAGCGTGCCCTAGGAATTTTTAATGGTGGGCGTTCAATCAGAACTTTTCTTGTAGTGTGGTCCACATGAGATTTTTTATCTGATTCGTTTTCTGAATCATGACCTAAAATAATTTAGAAAACGAATGGACGGCGCGGATATACTACATATACATCATGGTGGGCCCCACGGTCAGGGCCGCACCCAATCCCTCTCCTTGTAATAACGAGGGTGTCATTAGATACGGTGATGGAGTATAACCATTGTTCACATGCACACCTTCCAACGTGTAAGTGAAACACATATTCAACAATCTAAACCGTCAAAGGTGGAAAAAGGCTGTGGATGCATCAGAGAGCTATAGTGGATTGGAATACACCAAGTTATTACTAATGAATATTGAATACTTCCATCTAAACCGTCCATTTGTTATGCACGAATGTGACAGCCATGATGATCTTTTATAGTCTTTTTTTAGATAGTTACGCATCCATGATAAAGTGTGGACCGCACTAACGTTCTAGATTGGATTACATGCATGACACGTGTACTTTCCAAGAGTAACAAAGCTGCTACCTTTCCAATATCAGAAATCTCATCTTCCAAATTCCAACCAAAGGAAAAAGACACCACACCAACTTCTAGAGACGAAAAAGCGAGAGTAATCATGAAATAGGTCATGTCCTCTCAATATATGAAGTTTCCAAAGAACAAAGGCGGCAAAAGAAGAAAAAGAAAAAAAAGAAAAGCAAAGGAAGAAGTAAAACAGCGTTGAAAAGAGACTGCCATTAAAGACAGGTATCACTGAATGTTACAGTTAGAGAGAGGCAGAGAAAGGAAGAGGCCATTAAAGAGAGTCTTGCTGTCATCATTTAATTCAACGTATAAAAGATTCCCCCACGTGGAAACATTCTCTTATAGCTTCTGTGGTTGGTTTGTTTGAGTGGCGTATGATGTAAAAGAGGAGTTTGATATTAGCTGATTATTCATTGTGTTAGTTATATGTAAGTAGTGTATATCCATGAAATATTATATTTTTATTATAGTAATTAAAGATAAGCTAACACCTAATAAAGATATATTATTCCTATAATGATCAAATTCTGTTGAAATATTATCCTCATTTTCTTAAGTTTCTAATTAAAAATGGACCTTTATATAGCTTATGCTGACACAAGTTAGTTTGAATTCATAATAGTCATTTGATAAATAAGTAATGATCACTGGTTACTAGTATTTGAAAAAGAGGAAAATAACTTTTTTAACGATACATCATTAATCAATCTGATTGAGTCTTATTAATTATGTGGGGCCCATTGTGATGTATGTGTTTAATTTACATTGTCCATTCATTAAATCAAATCATTTTAGGTCAAGAGCTAAAAAACGACATAGATTATAAACTCATAGGCCACACCACAAGAAACATGAGGGATAATGACATCTACCGTTGAAAACTTAACAGTAGTTCACAGCTCATGGGGATGTATATCTGTCATTCAACCTGTTTATAATTAAGGTCGCATAGACAGATGAAGGGAAATAGAAATATCAACGCGATCTAAAACTTATATAGCCTACAAGGAGTTTTCAATAAGTAGGCATTCAATTCCTCTTTTTTTGATGGTGTAGTCTACTTATGCTTTATATCTGGCTCATTTTTTGTCTTCATCTCTAAAATGAAAGGCAAAATATATGGACAATGTGGATCAAGCACATACATATAGGTGGGCCTTATAAATTTTCCTCTCTCACTTGCTTTCCTTTCTTCATTTTAGAGAAGAAACTTTCAAACAAGTGTGACAACACGTTAAGAGAAGATTGCTAGAATGAATTACTTGTATAAATAATGATTACTCAATTACCTTACATTTACAATGTAAATAAAAAAGAATAAATTGGTCATTAAGTAAATGTTTTCATATTGTTAATTGCCTAGACTATTTTATTTGAAAGAATTTAGGGGGTGGACCCAAAGTTGGGTTAGGATGGAGACGAAATACCATTCACTTTTTAGTGGTCCATACCCCACCATACCTAATTCGGGGCAAGATGGGTCAAATCAACTTTGAACGGGTGCAACCAATGAGAATTTAGATCCAATATTCTCATACATATCATGTTGGGTTTGATTGATTTGGTCCATTTGCACCCTCACCACCAACCAATCTCTAAATGAGAAAATATTAGGTGCACTCAACTCATGCCACCGCTCATAAGGCTCCTCATTAGTTGTCTTGTCTGCCTATCTAAGAGATGCATACGGCATAAACATGGACAAAAATGAAAGGTAAGAGCTTGGTAATACATACACATGGATATGGAAAAGCCTAGGGAAATCAATTATTGCGGAAACCATAGGACACGGTGAAAAGATACATGTCCATGTATATTGTTTGTTTTTTAGATTGATTTTATGAATGAACTTAAAAGTACTGATTGTTAATAAAAGTGATTTTATGAATGAACTTAAAAGTACTGATTGTTAATAAAAGGTGTCTCACATTATAATGAAAATGTCCATAGATTAGCCTTTTGAGAAAAAAAATATTTTTCTGTAAAATGAGAATATAATTTCAATGGACAAGCACTACATTTACCTTTTACAATACAACCATAAAAGAACATAGTTATACATCAGATCATCTTGAAACCTCATGGACATACTGTATCTATCATAAATGGGTGATGATATGAGACTCTTCACCGTCGAAAGTTCTTGCTTGGTCTGTCTTTTTTATGTTAATTGTTGAATGTAAATCTAATCCAAGCAATTCATTTCCTAGTTCGTCTCATGGAATGGACAAGTTATTTGTAATATATCCATCTTTAATGAAGCAGACAAGATGAATGGTCTAGATCACTGAAAGGTGGTCCTAGTTGTGCAATTGCTGCGACATGCATAATTAAAGAAATGCCATTCGAAGCACCATCTGCCTTTATTAAATTAGAAATTTAATAGGTAGTTGATACTGTCAGATGGTGGGCCACTGTAAGAGTAAACGGTATAAGTAGCATTGCAACCAATTCACCTAAGGATTAATGGATGAAGTTTTTAGCGTGATTGAAAAATCATGTCCACTTTTTAGTTGAATTTGGATTTTAGTTATATTTTTCTTTTTAAAGTTGATTTGAAAGCCAAAAATCCAATGGCTATGATTTTTTGTTGAAGTGGTTTTGGGACATGGATCATCCACATAAGGGACAACTTATCCATGGTATATATCACAAAACAATTGTAATGTACGTTGAGTTGCAAATACTTTCATGGCAAAGATGCACTAGAGAAGGCCTGAGTAGAGGCAGAAACAATTTAAACATTCAAAACCTTAAATTAATCATATCTTGCAAACGGGGATAAATATTTTCAACATATTACTACCTATGGAATTGAGGTAGGAGAAGCTACTTAATCTAACTAACCCCGCTACACGGAGTTGTCCCCATCGAATTTGTGATATTCAAGCCAATCAACAATCAAAAGTCCCATTTAATTTCATTTTTAATATAAATAGTAAGTTTTAATTTAAAGATAATTATTGATCCTTTAGGTTGTAGGAGTGATCCAACATAAAAAGTTAGGGTAATAACATGGTTGGATCAAATTGGCACTATTTTTTGCCAAAGATCATGAAGTCCAGCGGGATTGGGTACAGTCTATAAATAATATGTCATGTATTTAGGGCGTTTGTGTATAAAGCTTTGTCCTAGATTTGAATTTTTTTTATGTAAATAGTTACAATTTTATTTCTTTAATAAATAATCAAGTTAGTTAGAATTTATTAGAAATTATTTTCACTTTTATGCCTCGCAAATTCAAATAAGTTCTCTTACGAGTTCAGAGAGCTACGTGGATCCAGAATGGATATCCCTTTAAGAAGACGGTGATTAACATCACCATGTCCCTCCCGGCATCAATTTAGGGCCACCAAATGGATGGCTTAAGTTGTTGATTTGACCTATTTTTGCATAAACAATCTTAACCGTACATATTTTATGGCTTCTTGATCAGATGCCAGATCAGCATTTTTTTTTATTTATTTAAAGGGTAACCCATGAAATCTGAGCTGGACATAATGGATGGTCCAGATGGATCGATTGGACCGTTGAGGCGTGCAACAAGGAGCACTACAACTTAAAAATCCACCGAATCATTTCTCATAAACTAGTTAAGATACATGAAACAGCAGCAAACCATTGGAATTGGCGGGCCCTGGGCCCACACAGATTTTTATACGCACCCCAAAACACACCAATCCTTACTTCCAAGAAATGATTACACTCGTTTTATCCACAAAGATTCGGTTCCCACACAAACACAATATTAGATTATATAGATTATCATCTTCCACTCATTTGTAATCTACAACCGTGTCTTGGAGGCACCCTTCTATTTCTGACCGTTCATCATGAAATGGACGATGACGATGACGTGGACGGTGATGATGAGGGCCAGAACTGTGCATTCTTCACCTTGGACACGCTCGCCAGCACCCCCAATGGGGTCACGTTTCCGATCACCGTTACCTTCTTCGCTGGGAAATCTATGCTGAAAGATCTCACCCCTGCGCATGATAGCAAAATCCATGACATGGATGCTCGTTAGTGGCGCGCGCCGTCTGAGAAAATTCACGGTGTGCACCGAGGAGAGCCAGTGCGCACATATCTGCCACCGTCCATGAATGACTTTGGGGAATGGTCACAGATTTCAAAGCAGCTTTTGAAAATTCAAATTGGAGTTGCTATCTAGATTCCCGCCAGCCCACTGTAAAAATGTGGCAGATATCGTGTGCTCATGCATGGACTCTCGTGCTCACTGTGCGTACTGAACTCGTACCTTATTTTAAAGCTGAAAATAAGTGCAAACTTGTTGGCTGACGCAGGTTTGCCAAAACCATCGGCGCGTGGAATCCTGCTCAACAACACGCAGGTATACGTGCTAATATGGAGAATATTTGCAAGATCTGAGCCTTCCATTTGGTTTTAAATATATATTTTAAATATTTTATGATATAAAAATTATACAGTTTTACAACTATTATGGGCGCACACTATATAAAGTAACTGACGGTTGAAATTTTTTTCCACCCATCCATTTCTTTAGTATGCTGTGGCCCACCTGAGTCTGAAAATGACCTGATTTTTAGGCCAGGATATTTAAACAGCTTAGCCACCTGATGGAAAACTCAGATCTCAGACATGTCACACGTGCCTGCATGTGGATATGCAGGACTCCCATACGTGGTATTAGCACCTGGTGCACGTTAGAGGGACTGGAGATCCACAGTCCACTGCACGTTTAGAGCCGTTTAAGCAAATGGTCCCAAGACTATCCATCGGGTCCAACCAAGTAACAGCTGCCTTCAAGATGGGCCAATGATCAAAAGATTGCACCTATTGGTTGTTTCTAACCGTTCGATCTATGGTTTTTCTTTTTTCTTTTTTTTCCGACCTTAAAAAAAGTGATGGTGATGACAAGGGTTTTGGGCTATGACTAATCCAATATGCGGTCCACTAATTGACATTTGGACGGTTGGTATCATTTAGTACGAGATGCTCCACATAAATGGTCTCCAAAAGGACAGGAACCATCAGTAACATTTAATAACAGACAAGGCTAACATGGAGTGTGTGTACTGACATGGGTGTGTAAGTAACAAGCTAACCCAATAAATTAAATTAAAAAAAAAAAAAAAAAAAACCAGACAAGGCAGAAAATTACACAAGTGCCACTAACTTTGGTGAAAAGGCTTATCAAACCCTCATCAAAGGCCCACCTAACATTCCATCAGTTTCTGCCTTTATGGGTGGCCCAAGAAATGATGATTGCTGAGTGTCCTGATTTTTCAAACAAATCCCAGCCTTTGATTGACATTTTCAACTAATAACATGAAACTAGAGTTCATATTCCGGTCCATCGCGCAATGACCAATCGTGGTTCGCTGCAGCCTTGATGTACATGTGGGGTACACGCTAGGTGATCTGAACCGTACATTTGGTGGGTCCTAACATAGATGGCTTGTATAACAAGAAAAATACTGAAAGAGGCCGATATATGGCCTTCAGACTGATGATAAAAGTAGAAGAAGATGATAGGTCAGCATTCAAACCAACCATACATGTATATTAGTGTGGGTCATTAGTTGTGGGACCCACAAGATGGACGTTTCAGGTTCACTTACCTTGTACGTTGGAGAGAAAATTAAATACCCTAAAAAGCTAATTCTTTAGTATTCTTGTTTATTGCTTACCTTCCATTCTAGAGATGTGCTTCCTTACTTTCCCTTCACAACCTTTGCAATGTAAAGACACCCTCAAAACCACCACCTACAGATAAATTAATTAATTAATTAACAAAAATAAAAATGTGACACATGAAAAAATGTAACATATGATACACATACAAAGTGCCAAAAGAAAAAAAAAAGTGTGTGTATATATATATATATATATATATATATATATATATATAAAGAGATTTGAAGGACCTGATCAAGAGATCTGGTAGAAGAAGATTTCAACACAGCTGATTCATCTTCTTTCATGGACCGACATCGCCTCGGCTCCACCGGAACCAGAGCAGAAACATGGTGGTTGTAATTTGAATATACGTCGAAGAAAGGTGTATCATCCAAGAGATATCGAGTAGAGCCGGGAGGGCTCGCTAGATCGGTTTGTTTCGCCGAGCTCTTCCTGCTCTTTTGATGGTAGGATTTTGACTTGGAGAGCGATTGAGTACATGGGCTGGATGGTTTGGTTCTTTGCCTGTCGATCAAGCGAGGCGTCTGCCGATCAAGGACTCTACTACTATGGCAGACCATAGACTTTGAATCTATGCTCACACATATAGCCGTTGAGGCCGGCGATGCACAAAAGAGATCAATTCCTTTCATGGTGCAAGGAAGAAAATTCTGTTCTAATGAAAGTGCATTTGAGAGAGAGAGAGAGAGAGAGAGAGAGAGAGAGAGAGAGATTGGAACTTCCAAGTGAGGTGGTCTGATGTGCTTTTAAAGTTGGATTGAGGGAGGAGAATGGAGAAAGAGAAAAAGAAGGGGTAGCCCCACAGAATTAAAGAATAAAGCAAGAGCTGCAAGACTGATATATTACTAATATGCAAAATCCCAGTCCTCCATTCTCATAGTAGAGGTTGGTGACTTTGCTAGGTACTCTTCACTTGGGGACAGTAGATATTGGATCTGGTTAATATTTCAATGATCCACACCGTTTGTATGATGGACCACACCGTGGATAGAGGATATATGAAAAAAATTTAAATAACCCATGTTGTGATATTTCAATAATTCTTCTTCAAATACATACGTCTTCTTAACCTCTGATTGTAGTCCATTGATTGATACTTTAGGATCTACCAATCTTGAAGATTTTTGAGGTTTCCAATATCAGCTATATATCTTATCAATGTAACGGTTTAGATCACTGAAAATAATATCCGATTGGACGGCTGTAACCCGTATGACAATATGTATTTAAGTAGTAGAAGGGCATTGCTGGCCTCTCTTTTGCTATTGCAAGCTATAATTACTACCACCACTACAAGAATTTCTTATTATCATTATCAAGATCATTAGCTATCAACTATATAAGAGAGTCAACCATGCCCACTTACGGTGCTAGTCAAATCACAACCGTCCAATCTTCTTGATCAAACGGTTGCCACCGTGCGGGCACGCAAAATTTTGGTACAATATCCAACCATCAGATTTGATTTTGAGTGGTTGAATTCGTTGCACTGGACGTGCATGATCATATCTTACGTGTAAGTTCTCGCGGGGAGCGGATACGGTCACGTTGGGGTAACAGCGACTTTGGTAAGGCTGTGACCGTAGGGCTGTCTTTGATGTATTTGTGGATATCCACACCGTCCATCCGTTTTTTCTGCTCATTTTAGTGCTAGGGCCCAAAAATGAAGCAGATCCAATTCTCAAGTAGATCACACCATAGGAAACAGTGGTGTTGCCGACATTAAAATACTTCCTATGGCCGAGCGTAATGTCTATTTGCCATCCTAGATGTTGATAGGGCCACTCACACGGGCGTGGATGAAGGGAAAATACAAATATCAGAAGGATCCAAAACTTTTGTGGCCCACGGGGTCAATCACCTGATTCATGTAGTGGTGAGCTGGAAACATAATTGAACGGTCATACGAGTACACATCCATCAAGCTGGCTCCAAACGAGAGTTATTATCTTTTCAAGAGATTTTGACCAAAACACCGTTCTCCCTTATATATATATATATATATATATATATATATATATATATATATATATATATATATATATATATATATATATATATATAGGGAAAAGGTACAATGCGCTCGAGCTCAGCTTATCGTGAGGTCAAGCTGTGTGGGCCCCACCGTGATGCATGTTGGCCATCAACACCGTGCATTTGATGTTTCGCCTTTAAATAATGGGATATCCCAAAACTCAGCCGTATATGAAACTCAAGTGGGCTATACCATCTAAAATCATGTGAAGACACCGTTGAAACATATAAAAGCACTTTGTGGGGGCCACCTAAGTTTTGAATGCTGCTGAAACTTGGTCTGAACCCTCATACAAGTGGGAGACACATAATTGATGGGCTGGATTTGCAAACCACATCTTTTGTGGGCCCCAAAAATGATTATGAATGTTTTAACGGTTGCACGGCCCATCTCCACTTCTGTATGTGGTGTGGCCCACACAAGTCACGGATTGACTTGATTTTTGAGACCTAGGTCCATGGTGGAATGGCGCATCTGACTGATGGGGTAGATGTTCGAAAGGAATCACGGTGGGGCCCACACAGCTCAATCGCATGGGACGAAGCCATGAGCTCGAGCACATTGTACCTTTTCTCATATATATATATATATATATATATATATATATATATATATATATATGTTTACCTACTCACGCATATGCACCTTTGCACATGTGTCATGGGCATCGAATATGAACGGTTTATATGATGCGACATCTCATGAATCCTTAAGGGACCAATTTAAAACTTTGGTGGGCCATAGCAAAGAGATATGCAAATTAAGGAAGGAAGCTATTTTTTTTTCTCATGGCCTAAGCCTACCAAAGTTTTGGATCACACCATAGGAAATTGCTTTTTTACCGATGGCATAATTCGTTGGTATATCATATTTTTTCGTCAGTAATGATTATTAACGACGAATTATGTCATCGGAAAGATCGTCGCGATAAGACCCTGGTTAAAGGCTTTTTCCGACGAAATTTTACTTCGTCGGTAATAGCAAAATAAATACCGACAAAAAAAAAATCGTTGGCAAAACATGTTACTTTTGGTAGAAAAATTAATATATTTCGTTGGTAAACACAGCTTATACCGACGAAATATTTCGTCGGTACAACCGTGGATTAAACTTTTATCTACAAAATATTTAGTCAGTACAAATTGTGGATTAAACTTTCACCGACGAAATATTTCATCGGTAAAATTGTGGATTAAACTTTTACCTATGTAATATTTAGTCGGTATAAACTGTAGATTAAACTTTTACCAATGAAATGTTTAGTCGATATAAACTGTGAATTAAACTTTTATCCACAAAATATTTCGTCAGTATAAACTGTGGATTAAGCTTTTATCTACAAAATATTTCGTCGGTATAAATTGTGGATTAAACTTTTATCTACGAAATATTTCGTCGGTATAAATTGTGTATTAAAGTTTTACCTACGAAATATTTCGTCGTTACAAACTGTATTAAACTTTTATCTACGAAATATTTCGTCGTTATAAACTGTGGATTAAACTCTTATCGACGACATATTTCGTTGATATAAACTGTGTATTAAACTTTTACCTATGAAATATTTCGTCGATATAAACTATATATTAAACTTTTACCTACGAAATATTTCATCGTTATAAACTGTGGATTAAACTTTTACCGATGACATATTTTGTAGGTAGAAACTTTTACTGACGAAATATTTTATATAAAGATCATCAGTATAAATTTTTATATTAATTTCTACCTACGAAATATTTCGTTAGTATACATTTTCGACTTGCTAATATCAACGAAATATTTTGTTGGTAATAGTCTCTTTTTTTTTTTTCAAAATTCAAGAAAAAAATAATGATATACACTTGTTACAATACATTTTCATCATATTCACATCCACATCCATCCAAACACAAAATACATCCATCCAAACACAAATCATATTCATCTATACACAAACAATCTTATTCACATCGCATTCATCCACGCAAAAATACATATAAGTTTAACATTCGTATATAAAATAAATCATAAATAAAATAAAATAAAAATCATAAAGATAAAGGCATAGGTGGTGAGACATCGGTGGCTAAGCGTGTAGCGAGAGCCTGAAACATTTCCTGCATTAATCGCTCATGTTCTACCCTCATCTCCTCAATCCTCCTCTCTTGCTCTTCCCGTCGCCTCTCGTCCTCCTCCCTCTGCCTCTTCAATTGCTCTCTGATCTCATCAATGACGACCCGTAGCTGTCGAACCTTTCTCTCTTGATATCAGCTCGGCATAGGTCGCTCTCACCAGTGACAGATCGAATGGAGGCAGGTCTAGCGGGTGCCATGAGCTTGGCACCATAGCCAAACCCACGCAGATATCTAGAACGGGTGCCAAGCACCTCTTTCAGGATATTTGGCTCACTTCGCTGACTACTATCGGGAGTGGGCTAACTGCGTATGGTGTTCATCACCGCCTGTAATGAAAACATATAAATTTTCATAATGAATGACCTTATTATAATTCAATGTAATTAAATTTTATAATGTAAAGATTTTTACCCAATTCTCGCTGGCTTTAGGATGAACCCAAGATCCCATCGCCTATCGACAGTGAGTACCTCTATAGAGGTCTACTAGTCCAAGCTCCTATCCGGTGACGAAATTTCGCTGCGCAATTGAAAGGGCAATAGAGTTAATATAAATGAATTTAAATATATCAACTTAATAATCATTAGAAATTTCTTACCATGTCGTGACGATGTTGTACAAATGACTTTGAACAAGTTACGTGATTTACTTTTAACTTTTCCTGTTCGTAGAATTTATTATGCTCCTCTTCTGAACACATTATTCATAATATATTGTTATTAATTGTGAATTTAATTATTATACCTTAAGATATCGTAAATATGTAAATATTACCTGAAAAGTCTTAGACGAAAATCTCTCATGGAGTATCCGCCAGTCGTTTGTAGTCACCTGCGGTGGTGTGAACAGTACGACCTTCTCGTCGTTCTTGCACCGCTTGTACCGCTAGTGTAACTCCCTGTGGTACTCCTTGAACCGCTCCCTGACCATGTCGTCGATGGCATGAAAAATTTAGGGAATACTCAGATTTAAGATAAATTTATCTTGCAGTTTCATAAATAATATATTAAGGTAATAAACTTATTAAGAAAATAACTTAATCGTGAATGAACTTTCACAAAAAAATTTTAATTGACTAAAATTTAGCTGAAGGTGCTAACGGATGAGCTGCCGCACATCATCTGTCACGTCTGCCTGACAGGGTGGTGACGGGGATCAGAGATTGACATAGGACACCGACCTTAGACGTAAACAATCTGGCATTGTCCCTAACAGGTATAAGGAAATCCTGTGGGAACTCTACTGTCACCCTACCCTCATGCATAAGTCATTTTAAAACTAACCCACGTGTGGGTCTTCGTCGGTTGGTTGATGATGTTGTCACAAAAGAAATATGTAAGTCTAAACATAAACAGAAGTCATTAAAAGAAATATATGTCTACACTTACATGCAATACCCAGTGTATGCTCAACCGAGGGCTCAGACGCCTTTGATGCAGCATGCGACGTCGATGCTCTCTCCGTCGCATCATGGGTGGAAGGGATAGATCCAGTGCACAAACGACGTGACTCCCACCTGGTGTCATGACTGAATATATGCGAAATACGAACTTATAAATTTAAACAATGTCATCAATGTAATAAACACATTAAACTTTACAGTGCAAGTGGAATGTACTAAAATATTATACAAGTAGTGTTGATGGTAGAATGAATTTGTGCTTATGCTTAGAGAGATGATTAAAATATGATTAGATCATTACACTACAATCCAAGCAGAATATAATAAACCGTAAACATTCTAGTAAAATTTAGCATTATACTTTGTCATTCTATATTAAATGCATGTATTTCATTATAATACGAAACAACTTCGGATCAACTATCTAAAATACTCCCTGTATTAAGTTATCGTACACTGCAAAAGTATATGTCAAGTTATATGAAGCACTCGAAATTGTTACAGCCAACATGTCAGTCATAATAGGAGAAATTCGGTCTCTCAGGATTCCATTTAGATGTGTAAGTGACAAAACTGTATCTTCCATACGAAGTTTCACGCGGTTATATTCCTCCATCAGGTCCGGAATTTGTTTAAGATTATATAATCTTTCATATGAGTCATCGTCAATATATTTCACCCTACACTCATCGACCAGACTGGATATTTTTTTATCCCTACCACAAGAAGATAGGGCCGAAAATTCCATCCGTAACAGTTGATGAAGTATACTGCGTGCTTCCGCTATGCTCCGGTTTGAGGAGGAGATGATCATAAATTGACTCAACTGCAAATGTAGATTATAAACAAGTCAATTAAAAGAATAAATCATGACTTGTAAAACATGCATATATGTAATAATCAAATCATTCGAATTGAAAAATGGCATGTAAATCATATATACATTTAATAATCGTCGTCTGTATCACTATCACTTAGGACTATTTCTTCTTCACCATCACTATCTATAACGCCCTAAAATTCGGGGGTCGAGCAGGAACCCAACTCTCGAGTTCCAACACATCACTTAATGCAACATAGATAATGATGATTAAATGTTATCCGCATTAGTGCATTAAACATGAGTGAGATTATACTAAAACAACATATCATACTCCAGATATAGTTAAATTACACAAGTGAAAGACTGTGATAGATATATAAAGTATATAAGTGGTTGTGAGTCCCCAGAGTATGAACATGTCACCAGGTCAAATAATTACATGTATAATTCCTGAAATAACAAAATGATGAAATGTGATATCGTCTATCCATATCC
Organism: Magnolia kwangsiensis; assembly: GCA_037074715.1. Lineage (NCBI taxonomy): Eukaryota > Viridiplantae > Streptophyta > Magnoliopsida > Magnoliales > Magnoliaceae > Magnolia > Magnolia kwangsiensis. The sequence goes on along the minus strand of CM073578.1, from coordinate 109,346,763 downwards.
CTGTTGCCCCGATGTGCAACTCTAGGTCTACATAAACCCGCCAGAGAGTTGCATATAGGAGAACTCCTCCTTGTCAACGTAAAAGTCAGGCTCCATCTCATAAGCCGTGACATCACCTGCAACTACAACAGCGTCTGTTTGGTATTTTAAAATACCGTCCTATAATGGGAGTGAGGGATTAACTCAGTGGAGCTATAAGGTAAAGGTTAACATGTTATCAATTCAGTCAAGCAGTAATGATAAAGTAGTACAACACTCATATCCTAAGTACTTTTGTTAATGCAAGAATGATATGTTGTAATGATGCATGCCCTCGCCTACACTCTTTTAGCGACATCATCTCACGATCGCGCATGAAAAACTCCCTAAACGTGTGCTTTCTCGCCAAAGCACATGCAATGTGGTGCATGGTCGTGTTAACCAAGTTCTTGATTAGGTTTATTCAAACAGCATGTTTGGAAAGCTAAGACACCTCCATTTATATCACTTACCCAAACAATGATCCATCTAGGGTCATCAATCCTAGCTATTCACATACGATTGATAGTTCCAGGTCACTGCAGAGAGGCTTGTCACCTTAGCGCAGGCCTGGTTTATTCTCGAGGTTACTACGGAAAGGCTTGTCACCTTAGCGTAGACCAATTATATGCTCGAGGTCACTACGAGTGGCTCGTCACCTAATCATAGGTCGACAGATCAAATACAATGTCCTATACCATCGTATTCGGATCACGAGACTGGGTTGCTCACTAGATACTACGGGGAGGCTCATCACCCTAGCGTAGGCCGATAGCTAGACCACTGTATCCCATACCAACATGCCCGGCTCATGAGTATTAGCGGATCATGGTACCAAGGTTAAACGGGTTTCATTAGTAAGTGGTACCTTAGATTCAAGCAGTTGCGTTCATACATGGTAAACACATATTTAGGCCAATCGGGTTACTTGACAAGCTCGGTTAGTACGAGCGTATGTTGACTTTGTCGACATAGAGCATGTAAACACTCTGCGTGGCCTAACCACTATCAGCAACCTCCGTATGACTTGGATTCTCTGAACGCATCTGATGTGACAAAAGTAGTTCCGCCACTTAATCGAGAACTATTACCAATTGCCTGGACTATGTCATAGTCCCACCCCACTCCAACTAATAGCTTTTACATGTGATAGTCAAAGACAACATATGACAACTAAATCTAAATATAAATCTCATTTGAGCAGTTCAACAAACACATTATACATGTTGTCATACATAGGCATTTCATCTGTAAATTACATAGTAGTAAGATAGGTTACATAAAGAAAATTGTAATTATGTATAAGGGAATTGAGAATCTTATCCCAACATTCTCATTACATACATTACATCAAGCATTTTCTTATTCAGGCATTTTATCATACACTTAGCCTACGCATATTACATACATATAATAAATTAGTTAAAACACATAATATAGCAAATCCTTTCACATGGAGTGGTGAGATCGAATCTCAGAAACAATCGCCAACTCTCTCTCTTCTCCTCACCTTCTTCTACTCTTTTCTCTCTCCCCTCTCTTAGGATTTTGTAAATTCGTATAGTATGGGAGAGAGAGGGTTTAAGGGTCTTATATAGGCCCAGAACTGATCTCAATGGCCCCAGGGCCATGGTATACTTAGGTTATAGCTAAAAGTTGCCTGTTTTAGTCCAACGAAGCACATCTGGAGGCCCCTTTTCTGCATACGGTCGGGAGTAAGCTCACTGACATTGGATCTAGGTCAGGTTAAGATCTCGGTCCGATCGGATTAGTGGATCGGCCGCGGGGGACCAGTTTTAGTTCAATGGTCACCGGTACTCAATCAGGGCCACAAGTGCACTGACATGTGTTAAAATTTTTTTCTGATCCGAGGGTGTAATTGGGTCAGATTTTGACGGTCTAAATCCTTAGAGTTGACCTGCAAGAGAACAGCTCAATTTACTTAAGTTTCAGTTCATTTCCTAAAGATATTCGCGTTTCTCACACACTTCGCTCTGGGCTCAAGTTGTGTGTTCTTGGATACCTTTAGGACTTAATTTTTAAGATGGTTGTCAAGCTCAGTAAGGCGGTCATAACTGTATAGTTTTGCAGAAATCAGCTTTCGACGTGCGGTCCAGGTTCGATACGGAGTTTCATGATGCTCCCGAGAGCAATTGGTTTTGAGATGAATCATAAGTTTTTAGGTAATGTAGCGTTAGCGATTCTTCTAGTTTTGGGTCTTGCAATTCGTATTTAAAACGGTTAGAGCTAATTTCACAGATAATCTTGTTTAACACCTAGTTAATTCGTGTCTAATTTCTAAAGGATTTGATCTTTAATGATTTTTGCCTGAGGTGGTACTCGAGTCTTTGTACGGATTTTTTCAAGACGTTACACTATCGCTAATAAGTATTTCCTCTTCATCGTCTACAACATCATAATCATTAAAACTGCTATCATCTTTAACAATGTCATGTATTATTGAGGCATCAAAATGATCAAGTAACACATCATCTCTGTCCAATTGCACCACATCAATATCAACATTTGGATCAGTCCCTCTATCCCCAGATGACATGTCTTCTTAATATGCTTGTTTAACCCTAGTCGTTTTATTTCCTTCGTCTTCCTTATCTTTAACGTCTGGTTCGAGAACGTCGAATACGTCCCTGAGTTTTATTTTTTGCACCACGTCGTAAAAGCCGTCTAATTTAGTGTCAGCGAGGTAAAATACTTGTTCGGCTTAGCTGGAGAGGACAAATGGGTCGTCCTTAAACCACTTCTGAGATAAATTTATGCTCGTAAAATATTCAGTAGTCTGTATTCCCAACTTCTTATTTCCAATGTCTCACCAATTACATTTAAATAAGTATACCCAATTTCTCATACAATAACTCAACTCAATACTATCTGTCAAAACGCTATAAAAGTTAATTTCTACCTCCTCATGTGTTCTCTTCACAACCACCCCACTATTTTGTATAGTCCTATACTTCTAACGCTCTTCAGTGTGGAACCGAATCGCATTTACAATACAACTTGTATATCTAGATACACGTCCATTAGGGCCACAGACCAATGAGTAGAGTACATCAGACGCATCCGCAGAGTTGTTAGCACGTAACAGTTTTATCTATTATCATGTACAAAATGTAATTGTTTAGAAAATTTCTTAACTTTAAATATTATGCAATACAACAAAATTCTAAGTGTGGTGAGATATAAGGTGAAATCTTACACGTTTGCAAACTATTCTGGAAATTGATCCTAATGCATTCAATCATTATTTGTAAGGATTAGGACTTTATTTTCTCGATGTGTTTGCTACACATAATTGGCACATCCTTAGTAAGAAACATTAAGATCATCGTATGTAGTGATACAAGTATTGAGAAATTTAACTTACTTTAAGTATGACTCTATTTCTTTATAATTGTGCAATACATACCACCACATTTTTTCTTGATCTCCAAGGTCCATATCCTGAAATGTCGAGGATCTTAAAGGATGGACGTTATGTGCGAATATAGATATGAGTCCTTGTTCATGTCCTGTCTTTCGTTGGCATTCCGATCTTCTCGGTTGAATCTATTCTCTATACCAAGAAGATACATAGAGTAAAATGTCAGACATTCATTATCAATGTATGCCTCAACAATAGATCCCTCTAAACGTGCCTTATTCTTCACAAATTGTTTGTGTGTGAAGGTATCTGTACACAAAACTACTATGTTATACGTATGAAAACATAGATATATGTAGTTTATGTAATGAATAAAAATTTTAATATGTCCTACCACCTTTCGATTGGATACATCCAACGATATTGTACTGGGCCTGTAAGCTTCTCCTCGTATGGTAAGTGAATCGCTAGGTGTACCATGACATCGAAAAACGTAAGTGAAAATATTCCTTTAAGTTTATAAATGATTATAACAATGTCCCTCTCTAGTCATTTAATAACCTCTACATTCAACGATTTCAAACACAAATCCTTAAAGAATATCCCCAACTTAATCAGCGCCACACTGATATTCTTGTTCAGGAATCCATGAATCGCAACCGGTATTAGATATTGCAAAAGAAATAATAATACATTCCTGTTACCTTACAATCCATAATATTTATGCGTCGAGATATATTTGATGCATACCCATCGGAAAACTTCACCGATCTCAACCATGCACATAAACATTTTTTCTCTAATTTTATCAATGTGTAGCAGGTTGCTAATATAGTATATGAATTTTTATGTTGTTGCAAGTGCAACTCTTTCCTTAAACTCATTACTTGTAGATTCAATCGAGCCTTGAAATTGTCTTTTATTTTCTTCTCTATGTTCATCAATATTCTAAAGACATTGTCACATATATTCTTCTCAATATGCATGACATTTAAGTTGTGTTGTAATTTTAGATCATTTTAATAGGGCAACTAAAAAAATACTCTTCTTCCTCCAGTTATACTCTTATACTGTACGTTTCCCCTTCTTCAAATGTGGTGCCTTATCAAATCTAACTTCTCTAATGTTACTCGGTTGTTGTATTATATCTTCTCCAGATAGCTCTTTCAATGGTGGCCTATGATCTTGTTTGTAATCAAAGATCATTGTCTTCCTATGTCAATTATGATCGCTCGGAAGGAAGCGACGATGACCCATATAATACGTTTTTTACCATACTTCAATGACAATGAACAAGTATCAATATTACATATAGGACAAGTCAAATTTCCCTTCGTGCTCCACCTAGACAAATTTTCATATGCGGGGAGTCATTTATTATCTACAAGACCGCTGCATGCAATCGGAATGTCTATCCTGTAAATGTGTCATATGTCTGTACACCTTGACTCCATAACTCGTTTAACTCATCTACTAATAGTCACAAATACACAGCAATGTCATTCCCGAGTGACCTGAGTCCAGGTATAAGCAATGATATCATGAAAAATGACTTCTTCATACACAACCAAGGAGATAAATTGTACGGTATAGTACCACTGGTCACATACTGTACGAGCTACTTATATTACCAAATGGATTAAAACCATCACTTGCAAGACCTAGTCGAACATTGCGAGAATCTTCTGTAAATTAGTCATATTGCTTGTCAAAATTTTTCCAAGCTTTAAAGTCCGCATGGTGCCTCAGTATACTATCATCATGAACGTATTTCTCCTTATGCCACCTGATATCTTCAACCATCTTTCAAGATGTAAACAATATTTACAATTTAGGTTTCAATAGGAAGTACCTTAACATCTTTTGCAGGATTTTCTTATGCTTGGCTTCGTCATACTTCTACCTAGACTTCACATTTTGAACACTCTTCATTATTTTTATGCTCTTTCTAATACAATACACAATCATTGATACATGCATGTATGAGGATGTAATCGAGGCCCAAGTCTCACATTAAGGATTTTGCCTCATAATGAGACTTCGGCAATGTCTCACTGTCTAGTAATGCTTCTTTCAACAAGTTAAGTAACATATCGAACGATTTGTTACTCTAATGATTTATTGTCTTCAAATGAAGTAACCTTTTAAGAAAAGTCAACTTGGAGAAGTTCTCACACCTCTGATAAAGTGGACGTTGCGTATCCCTCAATAACCTACTAAACTTTTCTGATTCGACATCACCCATATGAAGAATATCTTAGCTACTATTTGTCGCTGCAAAATTAGTATTCGCAATTGTTCTCGTGAACACATTCCCTATGATATCTTGTATTTCGTCAACGTCTTCATCATCGTCATCCGGCACAATTGGGTCAGTAAGGACTTCAGTGGCCTCAAATCTTTGGTGGATATCTTCACCATGATGGATCCACCAATTGTAACCCTAGTCAATCCCAACTATGAACAAATCATCTTCTACTTTGTTTAAAGTCTTATGAACAATGTTCTTGCATTTTTGATATGGACACCTAATTCTATTATCTGAATCTGTCCGATTTTGTGCAAATTCCCTGAACTTTTGAACCCTTTGTTTATACTATGGGCCAAACCTGTTCTTAGCTTGCATCCAACTCTTATCCATCTCTATAATGAAAAGATTAAAGTCAGTTTACGGAAATAGGTTTAAGATTAAGTTAGGGTTATAGGTTTAGAATTAGGAGTAGGTTTAGGTTTAGGGATTTGAGAATAGGTTTAGGTTTTAGGTTTAGGTTTAGGTTATAGGTTATAGGTTATAGGTTTAGGTTATAGGTTATAGGTTTAATAGAAATACATCGAAGCTTTTTATATGTCATCTAATCCATTCATAAGATGCATCCAACCTGGATAAACATATCCCTGGATCAGCCCTGTTAATTGTAGGCCACACCATTTAAGGGTCCATTTAAGATATATATATATATATATATATATATATATATATATATATATATATATATATATCATTTATTGTCTCAAGATATAAAATTATTTGTTAAAATAGATGAATGGAGTGGGTGAAATACATAAATCATGATGGACCATTGTTTACTATATTATGGTCCACTTGAGATTTGGATCCTACCAAGATTTATATGTTGTATCCAATCGTCTATCCATTTGGATAGATCATTTTATGGCATGAGTTGAAACTAAATGGGGCCACAAAAGTTTTTGATCAAGCTGATATTTATGTTCTCCCTTCTTTCGGTCTAGGTCTGTGTGAACTTACGAATAGGTTGGATCTCAAATAACCATCATGGTGGGTTCCAAGAAGGAATCAACGGTCGAGGGCACTGTCCCCACCATGATGTTTAGTTTTTTAGTTTTAGGTGTAGGTTTCAGGTTATACTAGGGTTTGCTCCATCAATTTTGAGCTAATACATAAACAGGGGCTTATCGAAATGGCCAGGCCACCCATATTGTTGTCCATAGAAAATGGATAGCTTTATCATGGTTATAACAGTGGTTCCCACCTTTCAGGGGCCCCCATTCAATATTCGGATAGCTTCGACACACATCCGGGTCTACTCCATCAATTTTGAGCTAATACATATACACAGACCTGTCCAAATGACCAGGCCACCCATATTGCTGTCCATAGGAAATAAACAGCTTCATTATAGTCATAATAGCGACTCCTACCTTCAAGGGACCCCCACTCAACATCCGGATAGCTCCAACGCACATCTAGGTCTGATCCATCAATTTTGAGCTAATACAATTAAATTCTAAATTAGTTATCCATCTGAAGTTGGATAGATTGTAATACTTTCATATTTCCGTTTAAACGTTTACGCCAAAAATCCAACAGCATTTTTCCGTGCCTCTCCTGATAAGTTGATCTTACGTTACATTCCGATACCAAATATCTAAGGCAATGTAAAGATATTTGACATTGGATACGGAATAGAAGAAACATATCCAGAGAGAAATGAGGAGATGGACCATGGATCAGACATGAATATTTAAATAGATTATATGAAAGCATACTATCCATCTAACCTTGAACTATCCAAAATGGGACAATTTAAGCGATTGTTATGCTACCAAAAATACACCATATCTATGTATGGCCACATAAAAATTCTCAAACGGATAACTAATTATCTAACTTACAAATCACAATCACAAGTCACAATAATAATTTAGACATAAATTGTCATAGAAAAATATGGTTAAAGATTGGATGGTAAGGAGCTCCAAATTAGATTTGGTTGCGTCAGAACCAAAAGAGAACTTGTAAACATCAATTGTCAAGAGAAAATATGGTCAAAGATTTGATGGTAAGGAGCTCCAAATTAGATTTGGTTGTGTCATAACAAAAAGAGAAGTTGTAAAAATGTAAAGATATTACTAACACAATCTGACTGCAAAGAAATCCAAATGTGTTAGCTCCTTGAGGTGTTACCTATTGACAACAAAAATTATGCTACTATAGTTAAGAGTTACACATGAACTGAAAATTTCACATCTATACAAGAATTCCCAAAGAAGGGAAACTCATTTTAAGCAAAAGGCAACATGAGGAATTCCCACAATGAATGATTAATTGCTTTCATATCCATAGATGAATTCCCATATAAGAGAAACCCATTTTAGGGCCTGTTTAATTTTCTAATTATAGGGGCAATTCAAGGTAAATGGGTAATAATTATTTACCTATATATTTCTGGTTGGATTTCTAAGGTGATGTTAACCGCCACCTTTCATTTATAGCACTCCTCACGTCACCCGAGGAGAAAAATGTTAAATCATAGGGCCCACCATGATGTGTATGTCTTACCCACACCGTCCATCCCTTTATCCAACTCATTTTAGGGCATGAGCCAAAAAATGAGGTAGATCCAAAGATTAAGTGGACCATAACACAGGAAACAATGGGAATTGAACTCCTACCATTGAAAGTTTCTTAAGGACTCCAAAAGTTTTGGATCAAACTGATATATTTTTTTCCCCTTTATCCATGACTGTGTGACCTTATGAACAGGTTGGATGACAAATAAACATCAATGTGGGCCCTAGGTAGAAAACAACTTTCAACCATTAAAGTCTTAATGATCATTGTTCCCTATGGTGTGGTCCACTTGAGCTTTTAATTTTTCTCATTTTTGGGTTCACGCTTTCAAATGTATTTTTTAAATGGATGGATAGTGTGGATAACTCACATATATCATGGTGGGGCCCACATATATAAATCAGTAATAACATGTATTGTATAGACCGCTTTTGGAAACTTAATTCCCAGCGAATTTCAAATAGGTAGAGTAAGTAATAATTACTTATTTCCCTGTATTTAGCAGGGAAATTAAAAATCAAACAACCCCTTAAGCAAAAGGTAATAAGAGAAATTCCCATAATGAATGATTAATTGGTTACATTCCTAACCATTGTGCAAGTTAATGAACAGGAATCATAGTAGTTGTCAATGCTTATTAGGAAAAAAAAAAAAAAGAGTTATATTTATTTTGTAATGTACTCTAACATGTCCTTAAATCATAAAGCCATTAAAATGTTGCATTTGTTTAAAGTGCTTAACCATAGAATGTGATTTATCGTATCTTGAGAAGCCTAGGGGAAGAAATATGAGGCACACATGATTGGACCTTTTCAAATACAATCAACACATAATCACCTAAAAAGAAAGAATAATGAGAATCACAGACAATCAAAAGTTGGGGCATAAGGCCTACGTTTTGTCTATACTACCCATTTATTAGTGGGCCACATTCAAGATGATCATTACCTTAAAATCTTAACAATAGGACGATCATAATGGTCCAAATGGTGGGCACTCTAAATGGATGGTCAACAATTTGCCCAATGGTTGTGATTCAATGAGGGGCCCCTCGTGTTAGTGAGTGGAGCACATTTTAGAGATCTCTGATGGATGGCCCCGATTTCTCATCTTGATTCAAAACTTTTCCTTCCCAACAAGTTTTTAATGGTGGGCATTTATCACCACTGTTTCCAGTGTTGTGGTCCACATGAGATTTTGATTTGCCTCAATTTTTACTTCCAGATTTTTCAAATTTTAGAAACATGAATGCACCTCGAGAGTGCTACAATCCACACATAGACTATAATGCAAAAAACAGTGGTAACCGGCCATTAAAAACTTCTTGTGGGCCACAAAGTTTTGGATTAAGCTGATATTTATTTAGTCTCTTCATCCAGATATTTGTGAACTTATCAACAAGTTGAATGGCAAATAAACATTCTAGTAGCCCAATGAAGTTTTTAATAGTGGGATTCAATCACTATTGTTTATGTGATATGGTCCAGATAAGATTTAAATATGCTTCGTTTTTGGGATCATGCCCTAATATACCTTTCAATACCATTGGATGATGTGGATTTAAGGCATACACATCACTGTGAGCCTCACCATTAAGGAGCCGTATACAACTAAGGATGAAACCATACAGCAAAGCACCATTCTCTAATCACTCAAGCTTTTAGAGATAGATAGGATATAAAGCATTTACAGGTTATCCAAATGCCAGCTTAAAGCCAAATAGACATGCTATAAATCATTTACAGCTTAAACCATTTATAGGCATCCAAATGATTTTCAGTTTTGAATATCTAATTTGCATCCTGCAATACTAATTACAGATTGAAATTTGCAAATTCCTAATTAGGGATTCGAATATCCCCAATTACATTCACCATTGCACAACCCTACTTATGGATTCAAAAATTACAAAACAAAATGAAAAAAATTCCCAATTATCTTCAGCATTGAAGAGATGTGGCTAGATAGAGAGAGATACCTGAGACGATTCTAAAGGGCTAGTCGTTGTCACAACTAGGTAGGGACGAAGTGGAACTGGCTGCCTCGTGGTTGAGGGTTGAGAGATTGAGAGACAGAGAGAGATGATGCATGAGCTATTGGTGAGAGAGAGAGAGAGAGAGAGAGAGAGAGAGAGAGAGAGAACAAACGATAAAGAGTCAAGAGATTGAGAGACAGAGAGAGGCAACAGTCGAGAGAGTGAGAAAAGGGCATCGGAGTTGGTTCGAGTTAAAACATATCATTATTACCGACGAAACTTTTCGTTGGTAATACTTTTTACCAATCGTCGGTAAAAGGTTGTAAAAATATTTGGGCCCACTCGTGCTCTATCAGCCCCATCCACTCCATACATATGTTTTTAAATATATTTATTAGCTACACCAAAAATAAAAATTACAAATCAACATCTATAATCAACCACAAAGAGTGAAATAATATGTCCACTGTTCATTTTGTCTACCTTTACTGACGATTTTTTTCATCGATAAAAATCTCCTTTACCGACGATATTGTATAATGTTAGTAAAAATATCCTCTCGGAGGGAATATATTTAGTATGGGCGAAAATCTTTGTAACACCCCGAATTTTAGCTCATCTGGGATTAGACGTCCTTAGGCAATGGGTTAACTAAAACACCTGAGAAATCGCTTAGAACCCAATTTCATAGCCAAAGAAATCACTTAGGATTAATTCCTTTAGAAACTAAGCACAAGTTAGCTAGCGCGACGCTGGAGTGGCTGGGAAACAGTCCCTGATCACTTTAAATACGTTTTACAAGACCTAAATCGAGTAGAACCAATGACTCTATAATACTCTATAACCTGGGATCAAACTCTAAACCGGTTTGTTCTCTGGACCGCTTTGAACTTTTGTATTGGATTCAGACCGTGCTTCGAAAGTCCGATGCCTCCTATCTTACACCGTTAGAACCGCCTAGCTGGACTTGACACTCATTTCGAAAATCAAGTCAAACCGATAATCATAGGCCATTTCATTGAGCCCAGACCGAAGAGAGTGCGAATAGGGACAGAATTGGAATTTCAAATTCAAATTTGGCACACGAATTGACGAGTCAGTATTGAGCGTTCTGACCGTCAGAATTCAGCAAGATTATACCCTCGGATCAGGAGAAATTTCTATTTTATATCATGAGACTTTCAGCCCTGATCTACGTGCGGTGACCGCTGAACTGAAACTGGTCCGCCACGTGCGATCTGTTGACCCAGCCGGACTGAAAACTTAATACGTGCTAGATCTGGTACGCGTGAGCTTAAGTCCGATCGTATTCGGCCAGGGGACCACCAGAAAGCATCTTTTGGACCGAAACAGCCCCGAATTGGATATGCACTAAGTAAACTTCGTTCCCGAGCCTATTTCGGGCGTTTGTAAGCTTATAAAAGGGGTTGAAACCCTCACTCCTCTCTCCCATCCGAAATTGCAAAAAGCCCTAGATTGGGAGAGAGAAAAGGTGAGAGTTTGTGAGAGATGGTGGGAGAGATCTTCCTGCCACCTGCTGCTGCTGCTGTACGTGCTTAGGCGACGCACTCCAATCACTTTCCCGGTGATTCCAACGCACTTCTAGGTAAGAAAAACCCTACCCACTTGCTGATTTGGGAATTTCTTTGATTCAAATAGAATAGTAGCTGATGTACTTGTGTATCAGGTTGTCTGATCGCCGTAGACGAAGCGTATACGCTCCGTTCGAATCAATACCTTTATAAAGTGAAAGGTGCGGATTTTAGACGCTTTGATTGACTGTTTCCAAAGCTTTCAATGTCGTTTAATAGTAGATTCTTGACGGCAACGCCGTTTGACATGTACAACATGCTGTCCGTTTCCTGTTTCGTAAACCAACGAAGAATATGAGATTTAGGGCATTTTAGTCATTTGTAGGAAGTACTGTTTTTACTCATATTTTTCTGATGTGATTGACATGGTTTATTGTCGCATTAGAATGTTAGGAATACGTGCATAATTAGTTTGGCGAAGAGATTCGCCTAAATGCGCACTTCGGGTCAACATACTATATGTAGACTTAAGTGTGTAGTGTAAGTGTTTGTATAAATGCTTGTATTAGTATGTATTGAATTAAATGGTGTTATGAATTAGTTTGAGATTGATTTCTCAAATAATATGCTGGTGTAAATGGTTTTCTACATGTTAGCCATATGCATGATTTCATGATATGAATGAAATGCATGTGCTTGACGATTCGCTTAAGCTGTATGTTATAACATGTGCTTGATGATTTCATTTTGATTTAGTTTGAGATTGAATTCTCAATTAATATGCTGATGGAAATGATTTCCTATATGTTGGCGATATGCATAAGTTCATTATATGTACGAAAGGTATGTGTTAGATGATTTACTTAAGTTATACGATATAACATGTGTTAACATGCTCACATGGTTGTGTTTCATTTCCAATACTCTCACATGATCGCTGACTTGGATTCACATGTGTTTGGGACTATACGTAGTCCAGACAGTCGGCAACCGAACGAATTCGTGGTTAGCTTATCTTGGCCACGAAAGACGCGTCGATGAACACGAGTCGTGTTGGAGTTGACGGCAGTGGTTAGGCCACGCGAAGTGTTTTACGCACTTCATGTCGTTCGACTTGCGATGCGATCGTGCTAGTCGAGCCCGTCAAGTAACCCGACTGGCCGTTGTATGTTCACCCTGGATGAGTCATAACTGCTTGAACCTAGGGTACTGAACTTACCATTGTAAACCCTGTTAACCATGGTACCTTGATCCATAAAGACTCATGAGCCGGGCATGGTGGTATGGGACACCGTGGTCGAGCTGTCGGCCTACGCTGGGGCCAAAAACCTCCCCGTAGTGACCAGTGAGCACCTAGACTCGTGAGCAGATTATGGTGGTATGAGACACTATATTTTAGCTGTCGGCCTACACTGATCAGGCGACGAGTCCTTTGTAGTGACCGCGAGCGTATTCTGAGTCCACGGGAGTCGATGAACCTTCCGTAGCAGTAGAGTACAGTAGGCCTGTATTGATAAGGTGATGGGGGAGTGGAGCAACGAGTGCGTGCAACAGCCCTGACAGCCCTTGTAGCGACCTACAAAATATACATCGTATGAGATTACTAGGAGTGACGACCCTAGATAGGATCTGTGTTGGGATTGATACAAGGGAGGTACCTTAGTTTCCCAATCCTGCTGTTTGAATGGACTAATAATAACTCGAAAATCATATCACCATAGCATTGCATGTGCCTGGAAGATGTGGAGCACTCTAGGGAGTGTGGCATGCCGCGGTCGTAAGATGTTGCCGTATGAGGAAGATTGTCGGTGAGGGCATACATCACGTCATGTCATAATGCATTAATAACAGTATTAGGATTGTTTGATTTACTGCTTTACTATTAGCGCATGATTGATTTGATAACATGTTAATCTCTGCTCTTTTATCCCACTGAGTTGATCACTCACTCCCACGTTACGGGATGGTGTTTCCGGACACCCACCAGTCTCTTTTTGTGATTGCAGATGATGGTGCTGCCTACGAGGCGGAGCTGGATTTGATGATGATGAGGAGGATCTCTCCTTTATGCATGATCTGATTGACGGGATTACAGGGAGGTTGATTAGATACATTGACACTTGTCATTTTATGTTTTTAGCGCCCTCATGTATATTTATTTTGTTTACTTTTGAAGTATACATGTATGTGTATAACCTGGTAATATATTCACACTCTGGAGACATACAACAGTTTATATACGTTATACATACTATCACAGTCTTCCGCTTGTAAATTTAACTGTCTCTGGAGTATGATATGCTGTTCTGGCTTAATCTCACTCATGTTTAATACATTATCACAGACAACATTCAATCATACATATCTATGTTGCATAAATAACATTTTAGAACTCGGGAGTTGGGTTTTTGCTCGACCCCCCGATTTTAGGGATGTTACAGATGGTATCAGAGCATGATTTGGATTAAACCGGGCCTGGGTTATGGTCACACGGCACACGCTGTCACTTTTTTTGACTTAGATGGGTGCGAGAAGGGTCTAGAAACACTTCTAGGATCCCAGATTCACCAATAGGCGAAGTCTATTCATTTCGATCGCGTGATCGAGTCCGTAGCGCATCTAGGGTCGCGTAAAGCAACCCGAATAGCTCCTACGTTGTAAGTAAGTGGGTTGGGACATTCTTTGAATGATTCCAAACCCGTTAATGTGAATCCTTGGGCCGTGGGGCAACCACAACCCCTGTATTCAATCGTCAGGGCTTAAAAACCCCGTTTCACCAAAAATCTTCAAAATTCTTCCTCTCACCACTCCAATCTTCATTTATTTCTTATCCATTTTATGTAAGGCATCAAAAATAATGTGAAAATAACACAAAATAATACTTTCATAAAATTTTACAGTGAATAGTAAAATTTCATGAAAAATGGCTATAAGGCCATTCTAACTTCACTTTCTTTAGCAAATAATAGTCTAGATGGATGTACTAGCTCCTTCTACCCCAAAATCATATGCTGCATGATAGGATTTTGTATTCGAGATTACAGATTGGTCCCGGAAAGCCCCGAACACATGTTTGGGCCTATATAGGTCAAAATACAATGAACCAAGGTGGGGGACACACATTTTTGAGGTCCCTAGACCATGGAGGACCAGACCCATGTGGTCCCACCGACCAAATAGGGAGTTTGTCGGCGATGCCATCGCCGCCCGATGTAGCCCATTGGATCTGATTTTTGGTGGGTTTAGTCGTCTGGGGTAGTACACACCCCCCATGTGTGGTTCATCCATAGAAAACCCCAAATGGGGGTACATCCTTCACAAAAAGCCCCATCCCTAGCTCCATTTTCGTTCTCTAGCTGCCTTCTCCCAAATCCGTGGTTCCAAACCACCCCCAAATCCATTCCTGGCCTAAAACGACCACACTCCATCGTCCCATTGAAGTTTGCAGCCTTCCCTCTTGAAGATCTCATTGTTTGGAGCTCTTACAACCCCCGAATCGAGCTGAAATCGTGAGGTGCTCCATTCTCCTTTTTCATTCTCTTTTCTTTCTGGAAATATATCCTAGGGGAGCTTGAAGCATCCCTCTACAACGCCTAGATCTCCCTTTTCTAGTTTGGTTAGCCATTTCCTTGCATTTCTCCCATTTTCCATGGCTATTGTTAAGTTGTTTTAGCCTTTTTCTCTCATTTCACCATCCTCCCTCTCAATCCTATTTCTCCATTTTTCTTTACTTAAGGGATACTGAAAATATATGGCCGAGAGAGCTCTAGTGAGCAACAGACAGTATTAGACTCGACAGGGATAAAGAAGGTAAGTCGGGACTGTGGTAAAGTCCTTTGGTAGAATTAGGCATCTATGCCGTTACCTTGTAGATTGTTTGATTTTTATTTTAAGGATTTTTGTGTTTGTTGTTATTGGGTCTAGTGATGTCACCGGTAGAAAATGTGTTTGTGTTGTGGTTTGGGCTTAATGTAGCCAAAATTTATTGAATGGAGTGCATGCCGTCTCATTTCGCTGTAAGGTATTGTCCCTGGATCGGGAGTATTGTAACTCCCGGGATTCAGCCTACAAATTAGTTTTTATCCCACCCCACCCTCCTACCAAGCATACCACTTCCAATCCCACCATGGGACTAGGAATGCGGTCCATTTAATACAACTTAATGCTACTAGCCACATAAGCCTTTGGCGTTTTGGACCTAGTGTTAGCACTTCTAAATTTGAAGGGTCTGACGACATAAGAAATTCAATTCCATTTAGACAATCTTGACCCTAAGAAATAGAACAACTCCCTGTAGCATAAATGGTATGGAACCATTTAACGTATAATCTTAGGCTTTGGATTATAGCTTTCTTAGGCTTTGGATTATAGCTGCTGAGTTACAGACTAGCCTATTAGTTACCTTAAGTAGTGTAAAGCCTGTATATGCTGAGGAATTGTAGGTTAGATTTGGTTGAAGTAGAACCTTATTCCTTCGATAGATCCCCTTATGACTTATAGACTTCTGTTGTTGCCCATAGGAAGGGACCATTCACTCTCAGGGAACATTTATAACTCCCTCAGATTGAACTTAGAATGTACTAGCACGCCCCTTAAAATTGCCTTCCCCAAGGGCTTATTGCATTCGAAAACACGGAATAAAGGAACTACATGTAAGCGATGTATTCGCGGTTTGAATTGACTTCTTAATCCTAGTGGTTACCAATAAATCCAATGCTCTGATCAAGCAGAAGATCGGCATCGACTCGGATTAAGAATTGATACAATAAATCTTCTGTCCTAACTAGACAGAAAGTCTATGTATCCGGCTCAGACCCACTATACTACTTTTCTTCCGTGTTGGCTCGACCACATACAACCGAACGGGATCACAGTGTCCTTGGGAAATGGCGAAGACTTAAAGCCAGTAGAGAATTCAACATCTTGCCACTAAGTCATACCTGCCCCTAAACTTAACTACAATAGAGATTAGGCTCATCTCTATGATCATAGGTACCAATGCCATAGAACGGATCATTAGCAAGGAAAACCATGTAGAGAAGTTGTTTCCCAATTTATGTCAAGGATAGGTCTTAAGTTGCACCTCGTTCTTATGTACGGAGCGACGCATAGACTCTTGAACTTTAAGTAAAACCAAGTTTTAAGGGGGGTAGAACGAATTAAGTCCAATCCAGTTAGGTTAGTCAACGCTACCGTTCAATCAGAGTGGCGCAGCGGAGTGTGGTCGGCCTCTTCCCCACTAGCCCAAGATCGAAACCTTTGAGTTCGGATATACGTACGATTAAGTTATTAAGTAGGATTGAACCTCCCTTAGAAAAGTATTCCTTACCCTTCGCCAATGTCGGGGACGACATTGTGTTTTAAGGGGGGTAGATTGTAACACCCCGGATTTTGGCTCATCTGGGATTAGACGTCCTTAGGCAATGGGTTAACTAAAATACCTGAGAAATCGCTTAGAACTCAATTCCATAGCCAAAGAAATCACTTAGGATTAATTCCTTTAGAAACTAAGCACAAGTTAGCTAGCGCGATGCTGGAGTGGCTGGGAAACAGTCCCTGATCACTTTAAATACGTTTTACAAGACCTAAATCAAGTAGAACCAATGACTCTATAATACTCTAGAACCTGGGATCAAACTCTAAACCGGTTTGTTCTCTGGACCGCTTTGAACTTTTGTATTGGATCTAGACCGTGCTTCGAAAGTCCGATACCTCCTATCTTAGACCGTTAGAACCGCCTAGCTGGACTTGACACTCATTTCGAAAATCAAGTCAAACCGATAATCACAGGCCATTTCATTGAGCCCGGACCGAAGAGAGTGCGAATAGGGACAGAATTGGAATTTCAAATTCAAATCTGGCACACGACTTGACGCGTCAGTATTGAGCGTTCTGACCGTCAGAATTCAGCAAGATTACACCCTCGGATCAGGAGAAATTTCTATTTTATATCATGAGACTTTCAGCCCTGATCTACGTGCGGTGATCGCTGAACTGAAACTGGTCCGCCACGTGCGATCTGCGGACCCAGCCGGACTGAAAACTTAATACGTGCTAGATCTGGTACGTGTGAGCTTAAGTCCGATCGCATTCGGCCAGGGGACCACCAGAAAGCATCTTTTGGACCGAAACAGCCCCAAATTGGATATGCACTAGGTAAA
Organism: Magnolia kwangsiensis; assembly: GCA_037074715.1. Classification (NCBI taxonomy): domain Eukaryota; kingdom Viridiplantae; phylum Streptophyta; class Magnoliopsida; order Magnoliales; family Magnoliaceae; genus Magnolia; species Magnolia kwangsiensis. Next base: position 109,328,861 of record CM073578.1, on the reverse strand, counting down.
CTTCGTTCCCGAGCCTATTTCGGGCGTTTATAAGCTTATAAAAGGGGTTGAAACCCTCACTCCTCTCTCCCATCCGAAATTGCAAAAAGCCCTAGATTGGGAGAGAGAAAAGGTGAGAGTTTGTGAGAGATGGTGGGAGAGATCTTTCTGCCACCTGCTGCTGCTGCTGTACGTGCTTAGGCGACGCACTCCAATCACTTTCCCGGTGATTCCAACGCACTTCTAGGTAAGAAAAATCCTACCCACTTGCTGATTTGGGGATTTCTTCGATTCAAATAGAATAGTAGCTGATGTACTTGTGTATCAGGTTGTCTGATCGCCGTAGACGAAGCGTATACGCTCCGTTCGAATCAATACCTTTATAAAGTGAAAGGTGCGGATTTTAGACGCTTTGATTGACTGTTTCTAAAGCTTTCAATGTCGTTTAATAGTAGATTCTTGACGGCAATGCCGTTTGACATGTACAACATGCTGTCCGTTTCCTGTTTCGTAAACCAACGAAGAATATGAGATTTAGGGCATTTTAGTCATTTGTAGGAAGTACTGTTTTTACTCATATTTTTCTAATGTGATTGACATGGTTTATTGTCGCATTAGAATGTTAGGAATACGTGCATAATTAGTTTGGCGAAGAGATTCGCCTAAATGCGCACTTCGGGTCGACATACTATATGTAGACTTAAGTGTGTAGTGTAAGTGTTTGTATAAATGCTTGTATTAGTATGTATTGAATTAAATGGTGTTATGAATTAGTTTGAGATTGATTTCTCAAATAATATGCTGGTGTAAATGGTTTCCTATATGTTAGCCATATGCATGATTTCATGATATGAATGAAATGCATGTGCTTGACGATTCGCTTAAGCTGTATGTTATAATATGTGCTTGATGATTTCATTTTGATTTAGTTTGAGATTGAATTCTCAATTAATATACTGATGGAAATGATTTCCTATATGTTGGCGATATGCATAAGTTCATTATATGTACAAAAGGCATGTGTTAGATGATTTACTTAAGTTGTACGATATAACATGTGTTAACATACTCACATGGTTGTGTTTCATTTTCAATACTCTCACATGATCGCTAACGTGGATTCACATGTGTTTGGGACTATACGTAGTCCAGGCAGTCGACAACCGAACGAATTCGTGGTTAGCTTGTCTTAGCCACGAAAGACGCGTCGATGAACGCGAGTCGTGTTGGAGTTGACGGCAGTGGTTAGGCCACGCGAAGTATTTTATGCACTTCATGTCGTTCGACTTGCGATGCGATCGTGCTAGTCGAGCCCGTCAAGTAACCCGACTGGCCGTTGTATGTTCACCCTACATGAGTCATAACTGCTTGAACCTAGGGTACTGAACTTACCATTGTAAACCCTGTTAACCATGGTACCTTGATCCATAAAGACTCATGAGCCGGGCATGGTGGTATGGGACACCGTGGTCGAGCTGTCGGCCTACGCTGGGGCCAAAAACCTCCCCGTAGTGACCAGTGAGCACCTAGACTCGTGAGCAGATTATGGTGGTATGGGACACTATATTCTACTGTCGGCCTACACTGATCAGGCGACGAGTCCTTTATAGTGACCGCGAGCGTATTCTGAGTCCACGGGAGGCGACGACCCTTCCGTAGCAGTAGAGTACAGTAGGCCTGTATTGATAAGGTGATGGAGGAGCGGAGCAACGAGTGCGTGCAACAGCCCTGTCAGCCCTTGCAGCGACCTACAAAATTTACATCGTATGAGATTACTAGGAGTGACGACCTTAGATAGGATCTGTGTTGGGATTGATACAAGGGAGGTACCTTAGTTTCCCAATCCTGCTGTTTGAATGGACTAATAATAACTCAGAAATCATATCACCATAGCATTGCATGTGCCTGGAAGATGTGGAGCACTCTAGGGAGTGTGGCATGCTGCGGTCGTAAGATGTTGCCGTATGAGGGAGATCGTCGGTGAGGGCATACATCACGTCATGTCATAATGCATTAATAACAGTATTAGGATTGTTTGATTTACTGCTTTACTATTAACGCATGATTGATTTGATAACATGCTAATCTCTGCTCTCTTATCCCACTGAGTTGATCACTCACTCCCACGTTATGGGATGGTATTTTCGGACACCCACCAGTCCCTTTTTGTGATTGCAGATGATGGCGCTGCCTGCGAGGCGGAGCTGGATTTGATGATGATGAGGAGGATCTCTCCTTTATGCGTGATCTGATTGACGGGATTACAGGGAGGTTGATTAGATACATTGACACTTGTCATTTTATGTTTTTAGCGCCCACATGTATATTCATTTTGTTTACTTTTGAAGTATACATGTATGTGTATAACCTGGTAATATATTCACACTCTGGAGACATACAACAGTTTATATACGTTATACATACTATCACAGTCTTCCGCTTGCAAATTTAACTATCTCTGGAGTATGATATGCTGTTCTGGCTTAATCTCACTCATGTTTAATACATTATCACAGACAACATTCAATCATACATATCTATGTTGCATAAATAACATTTTGGAACTCGGGAGTTGGGTTTTTGCTCGACCCCCCGATTTTCGGGATGTTACAATCTTTTACCGACGAAATATGATTTCGTCGGTAAAAGTAATATTTTTCTAAAAAATCATATTTCATTGGTAAAAGTAATATTCGGGCAGGGCTCTATAGGGTCCACTGTGATGTAACTATTTTATCCACTCCATTCATCACTTTTCTCAGATCATTTTAAGGTATGCTCCTAAAAATGAAGCAAGTTCACAGCTCCTGTGGACCACACCAAAGGAAGCTGCGGTGTTAATGACACCCACCATTGAAACCTTTCCAAGGGACACTGTGATGTTTTTTTACCATCCAACCTACTCATTATGTCATGTAGACGTGGATGAAGTGAAAACACAAATATCAGCTTGATCTGAAACTTCTCCAAGAAGTTTTTTATGATGGACGTTCAATCCCCACTTTGTGCTCCAGTACTTAAGCCTTGGACCTGTTCGTTCATAATCATATATTGGGCCCACCTAGATGTAATTCACATATCTAGCCCATTCATTATGTGTGTCCCACTTAGATGAGGGGTCAGACCAAGTTTCAGCCGCATCCAAAACTTATGTGGGCCCCACTAAGTGCTTATATATATTTTAGTATGTCTTCATATAGTTTTAGATGGTATGGCCCACTTGAGTTTTGTATACGGATGATTTTTGACATATCTCATTACCTAAAGGGGACACATCAAATGCACGGTGTTGATGTTCGACGCACATCATGATGGGCTCCACAAAACTTACTAACATTAATTCTTATGTTCTCAGGGGGTCAATAAGTTAGGTCACAATTTTGACCAGAATATCTGGCCCATTTTATATGTCTGGTTCATTCACTATATTTTAATGATCATTACCCTCAATATGACTAGTTACTTGCCCTGATCATGCTACATATGAAAAAGATATTGGGCATACAAGATTGATTAACAATTTGAGAGAATTTTGATTTAAACATTTGAAGTTATTTACTCTTCAATTTGGATTGATCAGAAAAACGGTTAAAGGTTGTTCATAATATCAAAAAGATATGAATGAAGAGAAAACACAAACATCAGCTTGATCCAAAACTTCTATGGCCTCTAAGAAATTTTCAAAGGTAGAGGTTCAATCACACTATTTCCTGTGGTGTGGTCCACTTGAGCTTTGGATATACTTCCTTTTTGTTCTTTAGACCTTAAATTATTTGTTAACATGGATGAACGGAGTGGATAAAATAAATAAATAACGGTGGACTCTATAGAATTTACTTAGTATGCTAAGGGTAAAAATCATGTTTTTTTTTCTTTCAAAATGTATATTTTTTTCTCTTAATTTTTCTTTCAAAATTTTTAACAAAATATCATATTTATTATTAAATATTTCAAAAAAATACAAATTCTAAAATTTTATTGTCAAACTGTTAAAAAATTTATCAAAATTTATTTTATTTTTATCAAAAAATTCAAAATGCCAATTTTTACCGACGATGTATGTATTTTGTCGGTAAAAACTCCTTTACCGATGATTTTTTTTTCATCGATAAAAAGTTCCTTTACCGACAATATTGTATAACGTCAGAAAATAGCCTCTCCAATCTTTTGTCGATGAACTATTTGATTCGTCGAGAAAAATTACTTCTTTACTGGCAATTTTTTTCATCGGTAAAAAGTTCCTTTACAAATGATATTGTATAACATCGGAAACATAGCCTCTCCGATCTTTTGCTGATGAAATATTTGGTTTGTCGGGAAAAATTAATTTTATCAACGAAATGATCGTCGGGAAAAGAGTTTTCGCCAATGATAAATAATTTTGTCGGGTAAAGTTTCCAGGCTGTTGTTGTAAATGGTGGCAGGAACTTATTCCGTCGTGGCTAGAATCTTTTGCCGACGAAACCATATTTCATCAGTGAAAATCATGTTTACTGATGAAATTGATTTCGTCGGGAATAAGTTCATCGGTAAAGGGACAATTTCTTGTAGTGTCAAGGTAAAAGTTAGGCGCATGAGGTTTCATGGGGTGCTGCATCACGTGAATCGTTTAAATTTTGGACTCACATCAAGTATGATGAGTTCTCCAAAAGTCCACATGATTCGTGTGAACTAGTGTACAGCTAAGCAATCATATATATATATATATACCTACAACCACCCCGACTGCATTTTCCGACGTACAGTCACCACCTGGCATATGGGCACTGCCAACAATTACTACAACCCTAAAGATGAGAGTTTTTTTGCTCCAATGACTACATTTCTTAGAGACGGAAGTCATTAATAGGTATAAGACATTTTAAATGGATTTTATTTATTTATTATTATTTTATTTTTTTGCAGAATAACATTTTCTATGATATAAAAGCCACTTTTGGTTGTGGATAAAGAGTAATGGACGTGATTATTGTTGTGAGGAGAAGTGATTGTTGGAAGAAATTTAAGGTGGAGAGAGATGATTGTTGTTGCATGTGGAAGACAATGAAGGAGATAGAATTTGAATTTTATAATGTTTTGTCTTGTAAGACAATGAACATATATAATTTGTTAAGGGTTGAGGTTGTTATGTGTTAACGGTCTCGTTCTGGTGGTCATGTGTTAATAGTTGAGGAGCCCACACTGTCAAATTCACTTAGTCTATTAGACTCATAATTCAATTTAACACCATGAGCTAAAGAATGAGTTACATCAAAAAATTCTATAGCCCCTAAAAAGTTTTCAATGGTAAGTTTTCAATCTCACTGGTTTTTGTGGTGTACTTGAGCCTTTGATATGCCTCATTTTTTAGCTCACGCCCTAAAATGATCTTTCAAAATAGATGGACGACATTGATAAAATATATACATCACAGTGGGCCCCACAACACCTCTATCTCTAGCTAGGTCCTGCTACCTAATCTACATCACGTCTGCCACTAGAAGCTATGTTGGTCTTAGAGGTGCACACGGGTCAGTTCGGTCTGATTTTGGGGTGAAACTGGAACCGAACCGTTCCTAACGGTTCTGCAACTATTGGAACCGGAACCGAACCGTTAGCGCCTTAGAATCGAACCTGACCGGACCGTGAAGAACGGTTCGGTCCCGGATAGATCCACGGTTCTGGGCTTTTAAAAATGCAGCCTAGTTAGTTGATTTGAAAAAAAAAAAGAAGAAGAAGAAGATGAAATAGAAGAAAAAGAATAATGCGGGAAGACGAGATCGAAAAGATTGAAAAGATAATGCAGTTCGATAAAACCCTAATCTTATAATGCGGGAAGATGAGATCGAAAAGATTGTGTTTGCTCTTACCTTAAATCGATAAAACGGGAAGCGAGAAAGTAGAACCACCCCCAGATCCGATGCGAATGCGATAACCGGATGGGTCCACCTTTGAAAACGTGAGCTCGTTGAGATCTGCTAATCCAAAGGAGAGCTCTCTCCTCCAGCATTTAAAGTGAGAGAGAGAGAGAGATGGAAAATCGGTAGTAGGGTTTTCTGAGAAAATCAAGGGTGCGGGTCGAAGAAAAATTCCAGAGCTTTTACCTTTAACTATTGTCGGGTGTTGGAAGAAGGAGAAATGGAAAGAAGATAAACATAAAGGATAAATGTTATGGAAGCAGATTGGGAAAGGGAGAGGCTGAGAGAGAGAGGGAGAGAGAGAGAGAGAGAGAGAGGGACTGAGGAAGGGTAGAGAGAGTGCGGCGAGAGAGAGGGCAGAGGGCAGGGTGAGTAGGTGAGAGGGCAGGGCGGTAAAGGACTTAGGCAACTTAATATTTATTATTATTATTATTTTATTTTAAACTACCTCGGAACGACGGTTCTTGTCACAGATTGATTCTACAGTTCAGATCTATGGTTTGGATCAATGATTTGTTTAACGGTTTGGATCAACAGTTCGGTTCGGTTCTATAGGACACTAAACCGGAATCGATCCATAATTAACGGTTCAGAAAATTTGAAAACCGGAACTGGACCGTTAGTACTCTAGAATTGGACCAAACCGAACTAAGCCAACGGTTCCGATTCGGTTACATGATTCCAATAGTTAGATGTGCACCCCTAGTTAGGCTCACTATGATATTTGTGGGAAATCCATTATGTCCATCCGTTTTGAAAGATTATGTTAAGACATGAGATTAAAAATTAGATAAATTTGAAACTTAGGTGGACCACACAAATGGAAATAGTGGAAAGGGGTAACCTTTTCAGGCTTCACCGTGATGTTTATATGTAATCCAAAGCATTCGTAAAGTGCTTCAAATGCCTATGAGGTCCGTACATATTAACTCGATCCAAAGCTTTTGCAATCTCATGAATGTTTTGAATATGGGATATACAATCTCCACTGTTGTTGCCCACTTGACCTCTTGATCTACTCCATTTTGGGCTCATGTCATAAAATGATTTGCCAAGACATGTGATTGGAATAGATTTCTCATATATATATATATATATATATATATATATATATATATATATATATATACACACCATAATAGGCCCATAGTACTTACCCCATGTGAATACCTCGTTGTCCTATCCAAGGATAGTTTTGTCCCGTTTAAAATTTTTAAAAAACTCTTCAAACACAGTTTGGGTATTTATTTATTTATTTGTGTGTGTGTGTGAAAGGAATGCTTTTTGGTATGTTAGACGATACCATTTTGATCAGAATCCATGTTTTTTTAAAGACAAACCGTGGAGAAAGGAACAGGTCACATGAATTTGTACCAGGGACTGTGCAACAGCTGTTTTCGGCCGTGCGTAGAACACCTCATCTCTGTGGGATCCACCGTGTTGTATATATAAATCCATTCTGTCAATCAAGTGAAACCCTTTATTTTAACCGTACATGGGAAAAATATCAGCCCATGAAAAACTTCGATTGCGTACCCCAATGGGAACAATATAAAATTGTTCTTAAAACATCTAAGCTCTTTTGGATCTTATTGATTTTTAAATTTTATTTTTTAAAATTTTTTTAATAATTATTTCATTCAGATGAGTTACACCTCATGGCCCCAAATACAAATCTATGGTTGGCATCCATTCTCATTGTTCCCTTGGTATTGCCCACCTCAGCTGTGAACATATCTGTTATAGCCCATATGCTGTAATCGAGGATATAACATGTGTACGGAGTGGATTTTGTATTTTCAATATAATGGGTCCTACAGGCTATTTTGCACGGGAACGGATTAGGTGCGCCCAGGCCTCACACATACGGTGCAGCTCTTAGTGTAGGGCCCACCTTGATGTATATATTCTATATCCACACGGTCCATCCGTTTTTTCAGATCATTTTATGGCATGAGACCAAATTTGAAGCAGATTCATTTCTCATGTGAACTATATCATAAGAAACAGTAGTAATTGACCATTAATGGGCCAACTTTTTTTTGAATCAAGATGATATATATTTTTATTTTTAACCTTCATCCACGTTTATATGAACTTGTCTACATGTTTGATGGAAAATAAACATTACAAAAACATTACAGAGTGCCCTCGGAAGTTTTTAATGGTAGATCGTTCAATTACCCTTATATCCTATGCTATGGGTCACCTGAGAATCGTATCTCCTTAATATTTGGTCTTATGATCTAAAATGATCTGAAAAAACAGATGGACGGTATGGATATAGAATAAATAGATCAAGGTCGGCTCCACAGTAAGGACCGCACCGTCTTGGTGAGGCCGTGGCCGCACCTAATCCGCTTCCGTTTTGCACTCTGCCTAAAACAGGTGCTGCAGAGTTTGATATTTGACCGAATTTTTTGTATACTGAGGCATATTACTTAAATGCTTTTTCGACACATAAACGAGGAGTGCTCGGAATGAGATCGACTGATGAATTCCTGGTACATTTCCCAATGTGTCACGCGTGTGACTGATCTGGAACATTCATCAGGTGCTGTCTATCATGAACAAGACCTGACTCAAAATTCAGGCTGGCCCATTCCTTAGGCAGGCCACGTGTGTAGTCATAACATGGATTTCTTGTCAATTTCTTTTAACCATTCATTTTTACAGGTGGCTGATCTTGGGCACGAGAATTGAAGAAGTGGGTCCTGCCTAATGAACGGTCCGGATCTCATTCACGTGTGAGAGACGTGTTTCAGTGTACTAATTCCTCATGTTAATAAGTAACTGCGAACAGGATGAGTGCTCCACCCTCACATGCGGACGCAGGAAGGATTGCCTGTGATAGCAAGCTAGGTGGGGTCCACCGTTATGTTTGTGAGAAATCCACCCAATCCGTCCTTTTTATTTTTATTTTTTTTCCTTTTCTTTCCGATCATCTTGGTTAAGACATAGGCTAAAATAAACGAGGGGTGTGTGTGCGTGTGTTGAAAAAAAAAAAAAAATGATAAAAAAAAAGAGGCTAAAATAAACGAGGCACATCCAAAACTAAAACAGGCGCACCGTAAGTGGGTAAGGAAATGTCTACCGTTGAAACCTCCCTGGAGTCTACCGTGATGTTTATATGCCATCCATACCGTTCATAAGGTCACTCCCACTGGGATGAACTAAAAACATAAAATATTAGCCTGATCCAAAACTTTTGTAGCTCACGAATATTTCAACGGTAGATGTTCAATCCTCACTGTTTCTATCTTGCAGCCAAAGTAAGCATTGGATCTGCCTTATTTTTGGGCCCATGTTTTTAACATGATTTGGCAGAACAGATGGACGTGTTAGATTTCTCATAAACATCACGGTGGGCTCCACCAAGTTCCTATCATGGGCAATCCCCGTACCTCACATGCAGCACACCTGACAATCTAAAAGGTGTGTGGGACATCTGACCCATGAATTAGGTGCCCCCACACATATGAATATAAAAGGAAACCAATCTGAACCCTTCATCAGGCATCCGATCCAATGTGAAAATAACGGTTCACATTAAACATCCAGCCTGCCCTTCAAGTAGACCAACCTGATATTTTCTTTTATTCATATTCAAAGCACGGCCCACATTATGAACGAATCAGATGTCCCACACTCTTGCCAAGTTGGCACGTGTGCCGCGTGTGAAGCTGCTCGAGGAGGGGTGCGTGTAGGGATGCCACACCTCTAAAAAAATTGGTTTATCTGTGTCTGTCTCTAATCGGGTCCATGGTTTGAGGTTTTAAGGGCTGTGGTTTTGTCGTAATCATGATTTGTACGATATCTGTTTTGGCCGGGGTTTTTAATTATTTGAAAGTCTGCTAGACTAAGACCATCCGTACTCTGCACATAGCCACCGTTCACATGGGACCAATGAAATCCAATCTAGACTGTCCCAAAAAAAGACCCTTTCCAGGATTGTGCGTAGCACAAATATAGCACAAATATCACTCTCAATAAATGACCGTCGATTTTCTGATTTGTGGCCATAAATGAACAGTAATGATGAAACATATAAATGACCGTTGATTTTGGGGATGCAGGTCATTTATAGTTCTGATCGTAATTTGGACGGTTTGGATTAACGTTAGTGTGTACCACTGGATGGTTTTAGTCTTCAAGGTATCATTAAAAATAAGTACTTATCCTCGATTAATTTATGAAATAGTTAATAAAACTGATATTTACACCCCTTAAAAAATTGATATTTTCACCCAATATCTTATTCATACACCTTTTTTCTTTGGAGGCATTTTACTTTTTCCAAGAGGCTTCAAAAGCAAAAGAAAGAAAGGACAAATGAAAGGAGTGCAGGAGTGAAAAAAAGGGTTTAAATATTAGATTCTTTATGTTATTTATTTATTATTTAGTAATTATATATTACAAACTGGCCCTACTTTATGGATTGACCTACTGATCTTCTTAAATCACTGATCATTTATGTAACTTTGGCATTTGATATTTACAGCCAACTTCCTTGATTTGCATGCACCCATTTTTCATATTTGGAAATGAATTGGTACACGTGTCCTATTTCAATTCCATGAGTGGAAAACGGGTGAATGTCAAAAAAAATAGAGGGTGGATTTTTCTTATCATCACCTTGTTAATCAGATTCAGGCATTGGATTGAATTGGCACTCTTATATCCATTTGGATTTTAGAAGTAATATTCAAACCGTTCATGGGCCTTATATTAGTAAAATAAATAGAGGAGGCAAAAATTGCTTAGCTATTGTTAAGATTGCAAAGGGTTCCATCAAATCTACTTTAAGGATAATCTATGCCTACTTTTAAGATTGTTGTTGCACAATAGATTTAAAACTATTGTACATTCCAAACATCTTTCAAATATTAAACCATTATTTAAAGAAAGAACATCTATGTCTCTTTGAGATTATACTATAAGAGAATCCTCACAAATATGGAGATCATGTATAATTAAAGATAATGTATAGCAAATCAATTGAGAGAAATTTGTCAAAAGCTTTGTTGTAAAATAATGATTTTAATAAAAAATATTTTAATAATAAAATATATGAAAAGTTATTTTTGAAAAAACTTTTGGGGCTTTGGGAATAGTCCCACATGGAAAAGAGAAGAGAAAGAAAAGTGGTTTAAATGATAATAGTGGAGTACCATAATATTTGCCTACCTAGTCCGTGGACCATGGGACTTGCGTGTTCCAGTGCAAAGCACTGGAACACCGCGCACGCGCTCGCGCTCGGTCTCGGTCTTGGGCTCAGTGCGAGGGCGTGGGCATGTGAAGCAATGTGGCTGTAGAGGCGCTAGTGGCGCACTTCGCACGTGCGCATCGGGTCGCTCCCTTCGCGAACCGGAGCGAGACGTGTGCGAGTCGCGGTGCGACTAGTGGCTAAGGCAAATGGTTGGTTGGAAGAAAAAATTAAAGGACTGAATGAGAGTCCCTCAGAATATATAGAGGGCTGGAAAAAGAGCTGTTGTAGAAAATCTGTAACAGCTGTGCAATAAGTGCAGGGTCCAGCTGAAACTGCTGCATGGCTAGCCCCAACAGCTATAAAACGGCTAGCTGCTGTCTCACAACAGTCAGCATGCAGCAGCTTACTGGCCCCATGCACAACAGTCAGAAAACGGCCATAAAACGGCTAGTTTTCTCAACAGCCAGAAAACGGTCATGGGATTTATTTCCCTGGACCATAACCCCCAGCCACCATAGCCTATAAAAGGAGGGCCTGAATGGGTTTCAAAACCATCTCAACTCACTCCAACAACTCCATACGAATTCTAGAAAAATAACCTCTTCACTCATACATTCTAAGTATTATCCAGCAACACAGCAAGGTGTCAACCTTAGCTTGAAGGATAGACCAGCGGTGTGGTCTAAGACGGTTCAACCGAACCAGCGGCTGAAGATTAGAACCTAATTGAGCAGAATTTTAAACCACTTTTTTATTTTTTTATTTTCTTCTTTTGAGATTTTTTCCTTTATATTGTAATACTGCCAGAAATAGTGAAATTGAGTTTCATTTGGTGGGCTTTCGTGTTTGCTGAACGCAGACCCATATCAGGCTCGTCGTATCCTAGAAGAAATTTGCCTGTAACCTATCAGCATACTTAATTTACTTGAGTTGGGACAAATAACGCTTTAAGGACAGCGTTTTCAGACGTGCTTCAGCCTGTCCATATTATTTTCGGTTTCCATATTATACAGAAACTACATTAATCTGTATAAATTTTTCAACAAACTTAAAGCGTTATTTCCTAAAATAGAAGCCGATAGCGTTTCATCTATTAAGTTGATGAATCAGGACTTGATACGTCTTGATCGGTTCGATGGAACCAATTTTACAAGATGGCAAGTGTAAGACCCGTATCTTGGTCCGTACCTTTCCGTATACTTCCGCGGTCGTACCGGTCGAATTTCGGCAACTTTCGACCCTTAAACAATATCGACGCACGACCCTGATTCACGTGCCAACAACCCGAGTCGACTCAACCCGAGACCAATACCATAGCGACCGCGCCGTCGTTGCGGTTCTGATACCGCGACTCGCGCGCCAAGGCGATACCCTGATCAAGAGTTATGGGCCAACGTTCGGTGCGAGAAAACGCCGCGCGTTGCGAAAACCAAGAGAATCTCTACGATGTGTCACATCAATCACATCAATCCCATCAATCAATCACCCATCAACCCATCACATGTCAAGTACACATCACTCTCACCCATTTTCCCAAGCAACCACAAAAGTCTTCCTAACCCATACCTTTCTTACACAAAAGACCACAAAAGTCTTCACATCCCATACCTCTCTTACACAAAAGACCACAAAAGTCTTCACATCCCATACCTCTCTTACACAAAAGCCACAAAAGTCCAAGATTTCTTACACAAACATCACTCACCCATCCATCCATCACTCTCTCTCTCTCCCTTTACATCACTCTCTCTCTTTCTCTCTTTCTCATTTCAAAATTTCCAAGCAACAAGAGAATTCCAAGAGTCCCACGTATGGAATTTCTCAAACCCTTCTAAGCTCCAAGTGGCCCACCTTCCTACCCCAAAATCTCTCATCTCAACCCTCCATTCTTCATCTTAACCATTGAAGTTGAAGCTAAGGTGCCAAGGAACCCCTAGGAGCGAGAAGATCGGACGGTGGGTGCCTCTATAGGGTAGTTTTTATTGTTTTTACGGTGGACTAAGTGAGGCCCACCGATCCATGGTGTGGATCTCACTTGAGACCCTTATTTGTGGCCGATGGACCACATGGATCATCATGATCATTCCATGATGGGGCCATTCTCCATGGACCCCATCATGATGTTTATTTTCTCTTCAAAGGTCATCTAGACCGTCCATGTCGGTGGGGAAAGGATCCCCACCGTTGATTTTAAATTTCGGAGGTCCCACATGTTTTAAGGCCCACTTGTTACATGATTTGTTGTTAGGGAGGGCCCATAATGACGGGGTCCCTCCATCACAAGCCGTGTCCCACTCTCCATGTCTCTCTCTCTCTCTCTCTTTTATTTTATTTTATTTTATTTTATTTTATTTTATTTCATTTTATTGCAATAGGAGGGTGTGGCCCACTTGAATGGATCCCACCTTGATGTAATTTTTATTCAAGTGGGGCCCACCTTGGACATTGAGCCCATGACACCCATCAGTGGTGGCCCACTCCATCAAGGCCCACACTCAAAAAAAAAAATTTAACAAAAGACCGTCCAGCGTCTGGGACGCTGGACGTTTCAACAGAAAGGGAATAAAGGAAGAAAGAAAAAAGAAAAGGGAAATGGTGGGCTGCTCCAACATGGCCCCACCTTGATGTATATTTTTAATCCAAGCCATCCATTTTATTCTCGGGATCGTTTTAGGCGTTGAGCCGAAAAATGAGATCGATCCAATTATCTGGCGGGCCGTGGCATTAAGAATACTAATATCTTCCTTTAAAACTTAAAAAAATGATTTCTGGGGTCCACCAGAAGCTTGGACCTACCTGAAACTTGTTTTGGACTCCTATTTTTGTGGGAAACATGCAATGGACGGGATAGATTTGTTTAATGTGGGTCCCACCTAGGAAAACAAAATTAAAGCAAATCCATGCATGCGTTTGCTACTTGACGTCCAGAGGTGTCTGGACGTCCAACCAAAAAAAAAAAAAAAGAAAGAAAGGAAAAGAAGGGAAATGGTGGGCCACTCTTGTAAGCCCCAACTTAATGCATGGATTTAATCCAAGCTTTCCACCATCTTCCTCAGATTAATTTAGGCGTTGAACCAAAATTTGGGACCAATCCGGAACTCAGGTGGGCCATACCATCTAAAATCATGAGGAGACATGCCTGAAACATACAAAAACATTTGGTGGGGCCTACCTGAAATTTGGACGTGGCTGAAACTTGGTTTGGACGCCTAATTTTGTGGAACACATGCAATGGATGGGGTAGATCTGGTTAATGTGGGTCGCACCTAGGATAAAAAAATAATTTTCTTTTTTGGCATGACTTTGTGCCATGAGTCCAGAGACGTCCACGTTAAAAAGGGTGGCCGTATTGGCCCACTTGTAGACTCCACCATGATGTATATTTTACATCTATACCGTTCATTTAATAGGTCCCCTTGAATGGTGCGTTGACTCCAAAAATCATCCACAAACTGAACTCAGGTGGGCCATACCATCCAAATCATGTGAAGACATGCCTAAATCATATAAAAACACTTGGTGGGGCCTACCTGAATTTTGAATGTAGCTAAAACTTGGTGTGAACCCTCAAACAGGTGGGACACACGTAATGGACGGGTTGGATTACAAATAAACACTTTGGTGGGCCCTATATGGGACCCACTGTGGTATGTGTGGCTTACCACACCGTACACAACAGTGGGTGGTGACACCCACTGTGATGCAAGTGTTTTACTCACGCCGTCCATCCACGCCAGTGGACGGTGGCCCCCACTCAGATATATGTATTGTGTCCACGCCGTCCATCTCGTGGGCCCCTGGCCACGTGACGTTATGAACAAGTTTGGATGACAATAAATATTACAGTGGGCCCTAGGCCATGTGATTCAATGAACAGTTTGGATGCAAATAAATAGTACAGTGGACCCAGGTTGGGTGGAAAATAAACATTTTGGTGGGCCCCTTGCTACATGGCCTTATCAACAGGTGGAATGTAAAATAAACATTTTGGCGGGCCCCTTGCCACACGGCCTTAACAACAGGTTGGGTGGCAAATAAGCATTTCAGTGGGCCCAGGATTGGCTGGAAATAAATGTTATAGTGGGCCCACATGGGAGTCTACCATGATGCATGAGTTTCATCCAAACCGTCCAACCATTTTGAGATCATTTTAAGGCCATTGTTGAGGCCCATCTTAATGTATTTGTGGCCCGCCCACTAAGGCCCACTTTGTTATTTATGGGCCCATGTGGGTAGGCCCAATTGATGTATTTGTGGCCCATCGTTGAGGCCCACCTTGGTATATATAAGGCCTATGTGATTAGGCCCATTTGATGTACATAAAGCTCATATGATTGGGCTCATTTTAATGAATTCTAAGGCCCATGTGTTATAACCCATTGCAAAATACCTAAGGCCCATTGGTGAGGCTCATTAAGGTGATCCATTTGATGAATGCAAGGCCCATATGATACGGCTCAATTGATGTACTTAAGGCCCAATTGAGTGCAACTAGGTCTATTGCAATGCGTGATCCCTCCATGGCAAATAACGATATTTATAGTAAGTAATGCCTCGGGAACAATGATGGTTAGACGTCCACATTGTAGGTACAATGTTGGTTAAATGTCCGCATTGTAACACTCCCTAAGGCCCACTAATAGGTCCATACTTGTAGTAAGTAGGCCGTCTAGGCCCATCTCAGTTATACACAGAGTCCATCTCTATATACATGTTTAGTATAAATCCATGATTCATTATCATACGCATCATATGTATGACTGATATGAGAAGTGACTGATCATAGCATATGCCTTCGGGCGAACTGTTTATGGGCTCCCTGGTAGGTGGAGTTGCCATAGTGCATGGTACACGTAGGATTGTTGCATGACTGGTAGTGTGACTCATGCACTTGCATTTGTATGATTGTGATTATTATATGCCCTAGCGACATCAGGGCCATAGCCACCACAGATGCATCGTGGGTGGCTGGATTGAATACCGGAAATGTTTGGTTCTAGCATACGGGCGCCATAGATGTCCCTGGGTGAAAATCCCTAAACCCGATGGTACCAGAGGATGACTCTAACGTCGAGACCGAGTGGATACATGAGCGCACGAGGGCCGTATACCAGTAGGTCGCGTCTCCCACTGTGTCGTGGTCGGTTGGAAAGGGGTGTGACCTTACCCGCCTGAGTGAGGGGGCAACTCCTAGGTTGAGTTTGACCAGCTTGAGGAATCGGTCCGCTATCGACGAGCCGGGCCCGATATTGGCAGGCGGATAGTGAGGTCTCTTCTGCTCTCCCAGTTGTGCATTCAGATAGGGACGACAAACTGGCGTAGAGTGTACTAGACCCCGGTGATTATCCAGAATGAGAACTGTACTGATATATGATGAGGATTGGCATGCTTGAGTTGCATCTCGCATCACATGGTCTGGATATGGCCGATCGCATTCATATCTTGCACTGTATAGCCTTGGTACGGCTGATTGCATTCACGTATTCATCAGCATAATTTCGCATTACTCTAACCTTGTATTCTGAGCACGCTCGTATTGCGCACACACTTACACCACCCTCTAAGCTTTCTATAAGCTTATGCACGATTGATGCGTGCAGGTGACGTCAGGACGCAGCCGTAGCGTAGTAGCAGCAGGAGCGTGCAGTCGAGCCTTTGGAGTTTTGTTATTAGCACTATCTTGTATTTCCCTTCATACACCTTGTACTCAAAGTTTTTTTATCATAGTGGAAATGTAATGGAGTTCTTGGTTGTTGTTTGTGGGTTATGCCTTTGGTTATGCTTATTACGAATCAAACTGACATCGAAAATCCTCCTCGTAGCATCTCAGGATCGGAACCTGGCGAATGGGAGCTAGGAGTCGAGAATGGGGTTCTACGGAGGCTGTCGGCGCCGGATTCGGCGATCGGGAATTCTGTGAGCCCGGTTTCCGAGTTTGGGGTGTGACAGCAAGACAAGCTGAAATTTCTCCTGACGGCGCTGAAGATCTATTACATACTAGATCCAAATCTGCAAGCACTGCCTGAAGCAACCGACAAAGACACACCTGAGCAGGTGGCTGCCCACGCCAAAAGAGCCGAAGACGAACTCTTGTGTCGTGGACACATTCTTAACGCACTCTCCGACCGCCTGTATGATCTGTACCAACAGACATCATCAGCAAAGGAGATCTGGGCCGCATTGGAATTCAAGTACAAGGCTGAAGAAGAAGGGACCAACAAATTTCTCATCGCCAGGTATTTTGACTTCAACATGGTAGATAATAAACCACTGCTGCCCCAAATTCAAGAACTGCAGCTAATAGTAAACAAAATCAAAGCGATCAAAATCGATCTTCCTGAATCATTCCAAGTCGGGGCTATAATCGCTAAATTGCCACCGATGTGGAAAGATTATAGAAAGAAGTTGCTGCATAAAATCGAGGACTACACACTGGAACAAATCCAGAAACACCTAAGGATTGAGGAAGAATCCCGTAACCGCGATAAAAAGAATGATAACGGGAATGCCTCGTCCAAGGTACATGCAGTAGAAAACACCAATAACAAGAATCCCGAGAAGGACGATTCCCTAAAACCCAATAAAGGGAAATTCAAGAAAAACGCCCAAAAGAAGAACGAAAAGTTCAAAGGCCCATGCCATGTCTGTGGAAAAACCGGGCACCATGCTCGAGTATGCCGATATTGCAAATCTAAAAAGGAGGCAAGTGCAGTAGAAGAAGGCGATATCGTGGCTATGATCACTGAAGTGAATACCATCCAAGGCAAAGTTCCAGGCTGGTGGTATGATACTGCCGCTACAGTATATGTGTGCTACGACAAATCAGCCTTCAAAACCTATGAGGAATTGACTGATGGTCAAGAAGTCTAAATGGGTAATGAAGTCCGATCGAAGGTCGTCGGTAAAGGAACTGTCGAACTAATATTCACTTCTGGAAAGAAAGTGATTCTGACTAATGTACTGCACGTCCCAGACATGAGGCGAAACTTAGTTTCTGGGGATCTTCTGGGAAAACCAGGTATAAGGGTGGTATACGAGTCAGGAAAACTGATTCTATCTAAGAATGAGAATTTTTTTGGAAAGGGATATGCTTGTA
This sequence comes from Magnolia kwangsiensis, assembly GCA_037074715.1. Taxonomy (NCBI): domain Eukaryota; kingdom Viridiplantae; phylum Streptophyta; class Magnoliopsida; order Magnoliales; family Magnoliaceae; genus Magnolia; species Magnolia kwangsiensis. Next base: position 109,310,680 of record CM073578.1, on the reverse strand, counting down.
ACGGGATGGTTAAGTTTTCTCTAAATGAAAGTAGCACTTCTGCATATATGGTTGAATCTGCTGGACTGTGGCATGATAGACTAGCCCATATAGGGTATAGTACTTTGAAGTTCATGGCTAAGAATGGTTTAATCTCATACACAGATAATGAAACTGATAAATGTGAAGTGTGCATACGATCCAAAATGACGAAAAAACCTTTTCCAAGTGTTGAAAGATCGTCTCAAATTTTGGATCTTGTGCACAGTGATATCTGTGAGTTAAACGGCATTCTTACTCGTGGAGGTAAGCGGTACTTCATAACCTTTATAGATGATTGCTCTAGATATGTGTATGTTTATCTATTAAAGAGCAAAGATGAAGCATTGAACATGTTTAAGATATATAAAGCAGAAGTAGAAAATCAACTAAGTAAGAAGATAAAAATTCTCCGTAGCGATAGAGGAGGAGAATACTTCTCGAATGAATTCGATTACTTCTGTGAAGAACATGGACTGGTACATCAATGTACAACTCCATACACACCTCAACAAAACGGAATAGCTGAAAGAAAGAATAGTACATTAGTAGAAATGGTCAACTCAATGCTAATAAAAGCAAAGTTGCCACTAAGTTTGTGGGGTGAGGCACTGCTTACAGCATGCCATATAATAAACAAACTTCCATCTAAAAAATATAAAGTATCTTCATATGAAACATGGAGAGGTAGAAAACCTAACCTAGGATATCTTAAAGTGTGGGGGTGTCTTGCATGCTGTAGAACCCCTGACCCAAAAAGAACCAAGTTAGGACCAAGAGCTATTAAGTGCGCCTTCGTAGGGTATGCACAAAATAGTAAAACTTATAAACTTCTAGACATGGAGTCTAATACAATTATATAATCAAGAGACGTTGAATTCTTTGAAAACTCACTATCCTTGGAATCAAAGGATAATGAAATTCAAACTCCTAATAGAGAACCAAATAGCACATCTCCACATATAATGGAAGCTCCCACCGAACCTCGTAGGAGTCAAAGAACTAGAATAGAGAAAAGTTTTGGAGATGACTACATAGACTCACAACGCATCATTTTTCATCTGGTAGAAGCAGATAGAGAAAATGTTATAAGACAAATACCTATAGTAATGACTATAGAAGATGATCCTAAAACATATAAGGAAGCTGTATCATCTAGAGACTCAACTTTTTGGAAAGAAGCTATAAATGATGAAATGGAATCTATACTATCAAATCAAACATGGGAACTAGTACACTTACCTCCAGGTTCTAGACCCATAGGTTGCAAATGGGTATTTAGGAAGAAATATCACACTGATGGGACTATCCAAACCTTTAAAGCTCGACTAGTAGCTAAGGGTTTTAGACAAAAAGAAGGGATAGACTACTTTGACACATACTCACCTGTAGCTAGGATAACATCCATTATGATATTATTTGCGCTAGATTCCATACATCATCTTCACATCCACCAAATGGATGTAAAGACTGCTTTCCTGAACGGTGACTTCAATGAGGAGGTATACATGGAACAACCTGAAGGTTTCGTTCTACCAGGAAATGAAAACAAAGTATGTAGATTAGTCAAATCGTTGTATGGATTAAAACAAGCACCTAAACAATGGCATGAGAAGTTTGATTCCAAAATACTATCTCATGGTTTCATGCATAATGTAGCTGATAAATGCATATATTCTAAAAAAGATGGTAGTTATATCATTATTATCGGTCTATATGTTGATGATATGTTAATAATAAGTAATAAAATGGAAGGTGTGATTGAAATAAAGAAGTTTCTTTCTTCCGTATTTAAAATGAAGGATCTTGGACAAGTTGATACCATCTTAGGTGTCAAAGTTAAAAAATATTGTGGGGGTTATGCTTTGTGTCAATCTCATTATATTGAGAAGATACTAAACAAGTTTAACCATCTAAATATAAAGGAAGCAAAAACCCCATTTGATCCAAGTATCAAACTAAAAGAAAATACTGGAAGAACAGTTACACAATTAGAATATGCGAGTGCTATAGGAAGTCTTATGTATGCTATGCAATGCACTAAACCTGATATCGCATATGCTGTGAGTAAACTTAGTAGGTTTACTAGTAACCCCAATAATGAACACTGGAATGCAATCAGTAGAGTCCTTGGTTACTTAAAAGTAATCAAAGACTTAAGACTATTTTATTCAGAGTTTCCTGCCGTATTGGAAGGTTATACCAATGCGAGCTAGATATCGAGTGGAGGGGAAAACAAGTCTACTACAGGGTGGGTATTCACCCTAAGAGGTGCTGCTGTATCTTGGGGATCCAAGAAACAGACTTGCATAACGCACTCGACTATGGAGTCTGAATTTATAGCCCTAGCTACAACAGGCAAAGAGGCTGAGTGGCTAAGGGATCTTCTATTAGAAATTCCTTTTTGTGTAAAGCCTATATCGGCTGTATCACTACATTGTGATAGTGAAGCCACATTAGCTAGAGCCTATAACGGCACTTATAATGGTAAGTTTAGATATATTAGTCTTCGACATGATTATGTCAGACAATTGATTAAAGATGGAATCATTGCTATTTCCTATGTGAAATCAAGCAATAACCTGACAGATCCTTTCACTAAACCTCTACCGAGAGAGGTAGTAAAGGCTACATCTAGAGGGATGGGATTGAAACTCTTCAACCAAAGTTCCACCAGTGATGGTAACCCAACCTAAAATCAGAAAATTTCTAATCTTGGGTTTAATGGGTAAGAACAAGTCACTGATAAGTGGAAAGTTTTCAGCACTAAATTATATAACCTCATCCATAATAGATAAGTGCTGAGCGTTACGAAAGAGGGTTGAGTCTTAGAACTCTTAATGAATTCCAGTCTCTAGGACAAGTGTCTTATAGTAACGGAGACACTGGAAGGATTTCACCTATATGAACGTAGAGATGGTGCCGTCTCTCATGAGAGTTAAGAGTTTTCTCTCGGGATCGTTCACAAATTAGGATAAGCACATGGCCATTAATTGTGCTGAGCAAGATTGTGGAAAGTCTAACAACACATAGCGAATATGTGTGTGGTTTCTCCAACTCTATTATTTAGAAATAACTGGTTCAAAGCTGCGACTACCAGTCATTTCGATAGAGTTTTGAGATACTTACACTAAGGGAAGATTAAAATCGAAAGATATCTTTCTTTATGCATATAAGCTAATTATTCTGGCAGTATGTTTAACCGAGAAAATATTTTTATAAAAAATCAAGTGGGGGATTGTTGTAAAATATTAATTTTAATAAAAAATATTTTAATAATAAAATATATGAAAAGTTATTTTTGAAAAAACTTTTGGGGCTTTGGAAATAGTCCCACATGGAAAAGAGAAGAGAAAGAAAAGTAGTTTAAATGATAATAGTGGAGTACCATAATATTTGCCTACCTAGTCCGTGGACCATGGGACTTACGTGTTCCAGTGCAAAGCACTGGAACACCGCGCACTCGCACGCGCTCGAGCTCTGGCTCGCGCTCGCGCTCGGGCTCGGTGCGAGGGCGTGGGCTCGTGAGTCAGTGTGGCTGTAGAGGTGCTAGTGGCGCACTTTGCACTTCGCACGTGCACATCGTGTAGCAGAGGGTCGCTCCCTTCACGAACCGGAGCGAGACGTGTGCGAGTCGCGATGCGACTAGTGGCTAAGGCAGATGGTTGGTTGGACGAAAAAATTAAAGGACTGAATGAGAGTCCCTCAGAATATATAGAGGGCTGAAAAAAGAGCTGTTGCAGAAAATCTGTAACAGCTGTGCAATAAGTGCAGGGTCCAGCTGAAACTGCTGCATGGCTAGCCCCAACAGCTATAAAACGGCTAGCTGCTGTCTCACAACAGTCAGCATGCAGCAGCTTACTGGCCCCATGCACAACAGTCAGAAAACGGCCATAAAACGGCTAGTTTTCTCAACAGCCAGAAAACGGTCATGAGATTTATTTCCCTGGACCATAACCCCCAGCCACCATAGCCTATAAAAGGAGGGCCTGGATGGGTTTCAAAACCATCTCAACTCACTCCAGCAACTCCATACGAATTCTAGAAAAACAGCCTCTTCACTCATACATTCCAAGTATTATCCAGCAACACAGCAAGGTGTCAACCTTAGCTTGAAGGATAGACCAGCGGTGTGGTCTAGGACGGTTCAACCGAACCAGCGGTTGAAGATTAGAACCTAATTGAGCAGAATTCTAAACCACTTTTTTATTTTCTTCTTTTCTTCTTTTGAGATTTTTTCCTTTATATTGTAATACTGCCAGAAATAGTGAAATTGAGTTCCATTTGGTGGGCCTTCGTGTTTGTTGAACGCAGACCCATATCAGGCTCGTCGTATCCTAGAAGCAATTTGCCTGTAACCTATCAGCATACTCAATTTACTTGAGTTGGGGCAAATAACGCTTTAAGGACAGCGTTTTCAGACGTGCTTCAGCCTGTCCATATTATTTTCGGTTTCCATATTATACAGAAACTACATTAATCTGTATAAATTTTCCAACAAGCTTATCCTCTCCATTATGTTAATTAACATTATAAATCTATAAATTGGAATATATAATTCTCTTAGGAATGCAATTAATTGAGAGATTATCTTCAACAAAGTTCTATTTCATCATATCTAGAGCCTTTAGTCGAGCAATTGCCCTCTTGAGAATTTGTTGAGACTTGTTGCGGCAATCCATATTCACCATTCCAAACACCCATCCACATCCGGCGATACCCATCATCGATGATCCTATCTACTACACCATTCCCATCCGCATCGCTATCTATTGCCCCTCACCACACCGGCGACCAACCAATCTCGGTCCCCATTTTACCATACATCGCCATCTCCAACCTCTCAAAACTCACTCAAGGACCATCCCATCCTATCCTCATTACCGTCCCCAACCCCTTAAAACGCATACAACATCCATCCCCATTCCGATCCACCACTGGTGGCATTACCATTCCCAGCCCCTCAACGCTCCTACAACGTCTCTAGACCCATCTACTATTCAGAATTTTCGGTTGTAGATCAATTACAGGAGTCATTCTAGTTTGAAAGTCTTCAATTTCTCAATTAATAGTGATTTTATGATGTCTAAAGTTTTATAGATTTTGAGCTTTATGGGACTAGTGGCGACTTCAAGCCAATAACACCATTTCATGAGCCAATACCACACTCCATTGCCAACCGAAACCCATAGTGGGGTTGAGGCTATTACGTGGTGTTCACATAGTTGGATGAGTTCCACTCATTGGGTGGACCCCACACGTGTAGATATGTGGATGCAAGGGAACGGGTAAGGAGATTATTTTCCTCTCTTTGTAAGGCGGTGATGCCCAAGGGGTAGGGATGTCTAAGGATCTCTTCCACTTCCTATTGGATAGGATTAATGCATAAGTAGGAGTTCAATTTCACAGAGATATGTCAAATAAGATGCTTTGTCATTGTACAGGCTTTGGTATGCCCTACTTTATTTAAATTTAGTGATCTTGCCTCTCTATGTTACCTATATTAAACTGATCCATTCACTCCCATAGTCGTCATCCTTAGCCCATTATCCCATGCAAGTCTAAGAAATAGATTAACAGATTTCAACCATTAGATGTCTATCAAGATTGCTTTAACATAAATCATTGATTAAAACTGAATTTTAATAGTTGAACAACCTTGGTTTGTTTTTTAATATAATAGCCAGCTAAAAAAAGCTTAAAGGAAGGTCAAAACCATAAGATTACTTCATAAACATATCCTAGATGAACAAGTGGTCCAATGACTCAACAATACCACTCACTTGCCACCAATATAATCTAGTAAAGTAGGCAAAATTAAGTATCAGACATTAAACTCCTCACACATCCTTAAGTCTAAAAATTAAATTCTTCAATGCTAATACATTCACAAGTTAATCTATTGAAGGCACGACGGTTTCAATTTAAAGATTTGAACTAATCCACCATTGCAAGTGCCCAACAAGTTCATCATGAGGCGCCTTTTCCCATGACACTCCTGTATGGGGTAGGCTAATAATACACTGATTTGTCATCATGCCTAATGGTTCCACTTTGACTTTTCATCAATCCCCTAAATAGGATGACCATATCAAGAATAAATAACCACAGGTTTGTCCTACAACTTACAAAGTAGTCATGGTGAAGTAGGGTACTGAGATTCATGTCCCACGACTCTCTCCTAATATGTAACTGTTATGCCAAATCTCAAGTTTCCAAGGAGAATTAGAAGAATCTCTTTGCTTAACATATGCAGAATCACATTAAATCAAGTTCCATACACGTTACAAAACTAGAGGGTTTGAATCTATGAATTAGTGATAGATGGACTCTACTTCAACATTGAGATCATGGGATCAAGTGCCCATATAGTGTAAGTGGGTGTGGGTGGGTATATAAAAAATAAATTTATTATAATAAAGATGAAAACATGTTCTCAAACATAAACATTGATTTTTTTAGGCACAACACTAACAGTAATGACCCGATTTGCTTTCCAAACATAGAACATGCAACACTCTTCTTATACTCTAGTCGTGAATGAGTCAACCTTTCCCAAGTTCACATCCATGTGCTAAGCATCAAATGTCACCGGAATGCAAAAGAAATACAATTGTGTGTGTAAAAGCCTTGTATTCACTAGGGCTCTCAAAACTATAACTCTTGGATGTGTTAACAGTTTATTTTTCTTTTTTTTTTGGGTTAGCTTGTCAGTACACACCCATGTCAGTACACACACTCCATGTTTACAGTTGAGGACCTCTCCTCATATAGGGTTACGAAGATAGTAGAACCTGCAAATTTTGTATGGTTATGGTTGTGCCACATGACACTCATCTAATGGTTGATAATTCTTTAAAATATACTATAACATTATACACTTATCTACATAGGACCCATTCGAGTTTTTTTAAAAAAAAATTCTAGAGATTCTCGAACAAATTTACATCTTTGGAACTTTCTACAATTCTTTAGACCCTTCTATCATTCTCTAAAACATTTTATATACTTCTACTCTATGATAAAATTCTCTACACTTACATATAAAATCTCTCCAATGTACAAGATGAGAATAAATTTAGATAAGTTGATGAATTGGGATCATGGGAATGTGTAGTCTATAATAATTTTCTCCACTTATTGCGTTGACACACCCTCATCAACCAATTATCAATGAAACTCTATGTTGGAACCTTGAGCTGCTTTATGGCGTTTTCTTGCCGCCTTTGAATAGTTGCAAGAATGAGATCTTCTTATCCTTGGCTTTTCCTTTGTGCACCATCCATACCATGCATGGATGTCCCTCATCCATGATACTCAAAAGACCTTTGATTTATACCATTCCACGCAATGGTGGAACTTTCTATAATTTCTCTCAACATTCCACCTTCCTCTACAACTTTCAAGGTTGCTTGCATTGGTTCTTGAACAGGATATATAGGCTTTATTTTCATTTTGGAAGTGGATTAGCTGGTGTACTATACACCACCGACATCAGTGGTGTGTTGATGTCACCAAGGTCTATGGCTCCACCAGGATGTATGCGTTATATCATCGAAACCATCCGTCCATTGGGGAGATTGTTGAAAGGATTAAGCCCAAAAAAAAGATAGATCCAAAATCAAGTGGACCATACTGCACGAAGCAGCAGGGGATTGGATGTCTACCACTGAAACCTTCTTTGAGTCATAAAAGATTTGGATTAATCTTATATTTGTTTTTGTTTCTTTTCATCCAAGTTTGTGTGACCTTATGTATATATTTTGAATGGAAAACAAACATTATAGTTGGCCCATGAATGTTTTAATAGTGGGAATCATTGTCCCCACTGCTATTCCGGGTATGGTCCACTTGAGCTTTGGACACGAGTCATTTTGGGGCGTATGCTCTAAAATGATGTTGCCAAATGAATGAACGGTGGTGTGGATCTAATAAATACATGGTTGTGGGCCCAGATAACTTTGATCTCATTTCAAGGCTAAGGACCTAATGCGCTCGTCTTCTCACGCCACGTACATACACCACCTGCTTTGAATAACGTAGCTTTGTACTCAACTCTTGTGAGCACCGAACAAGATCAGGAAATATATATAAAAAATTAAAAATAAATAAAATAAAATAAATCTCTATGGGATGTGATGTAGAGCAGGTTGTGGACAGTTTCATGGCGAAGATGGATCGGAAAAGGCCTGGTCGACAACAGAAGTGATCCGGACCGTCGGACCTTAGATCGGGCATATCTTGCAATCTAGAATGAGTTATCTAACGTAAAATATATGATTTTGGGGTAGAACAAGCTACTTTAGCCAACCCGGAATGAGTTATCTGACGTCGGGTTGTGCAGCCCGGATTTTCGAAATACCTCTGGATCCACAGTCTTTTTCCTGTTTTAATTTCATTTTTACTATAAATAGTAAGTTTTAGTTTGATTATAAGTCTTCATCAGTTGGGCTTTAGGATTTGTGTCCAACGTGAAAAGTGTGTAGAATAATTAGGAGAATGGTTTGGTGAAGCTAAATAGGACACTATTTTTGGCCAAAAACCTTGCGCACTAGTAGACATCACGACCGTCTATAAATAGTAAGTTTACTATTTATTGTAAGTCGCGGATTCTAAGAGTTTTAGTTGTAGTTCGATTTTGATTTCTTTCATATTGCTTGGTATCCTTATTTAAAGGGTTGTGAACTCGTTTTTATTCATTCATTAATCAATTTTGAATTTACTAGAATTTATTTCTATTTTTGCTTTCTTTTCTCGTGAATTCAAAAAGTCTCTGTGAGGAGTCCAGAGAAGTTCCATGGATTCAGAATAATTATCCTCCTGAGAAAGACGGTGCTCGATCTCACGTCCTCCCCTGCGTCAGTTTGGTATCAAAGCGAGATTTCTCTTCGAATCAATGGCTTCTAACGACGGGTCGGGCAACAATCCCATGAGCGGTGCTTCAGAAAATTTACCTTTAACGACGGAAGCTTTCGAAGCAGCGTAACGAGAGAATCGGCAAGCCATGCAAGGGTTGCAGGCTTCCATCAACTGCATAGCAGATCTCTTGGCGAAAAACCTAGGACAATTCCGTGTTCCTGGTGGTAATCCTTCACCGCCAATTGCTGAAACTCGTAATCGCCCTGATCGTAGGATAGTACCGGCAGTGCATCCAAGGGTCATTTTTGAGGAAGGGAGCTCTAGTGAGGAGGAAATTGACGACATAATCTTTCAACACCTCAGACAAGACGACGATCGAGTAGATCGAACGGATCGAAAATTCAAGATGTGGGTTGATATTCCTAGCTTCAATGACCAACTACACATTGAAGATTTTCTCGATTAGTTTTCTGAAGTTGAGCGATTTTTTGACTATATGGACATCTCTGAAGCAAAGAAGGTGAAGCTTGTGGCCTACAAGTTGAAAGGAGGAGCTTCAACTTGGTGGGAACAACTGCAACTCACGCAAACTGGGGAGATGAAAGCACTAATCTGCACTTGGCAGCGAATCAAGTAGCTACTACGTGCCGAATTCCTCCCTAGCGATTACAATTAAGTATTATTTCAACAATACCAAAATTATCGACAGGGTAGTTAGTCGGTGAGAGAATATGTGGAAGAATTTTATTACCTAGCGGTGCATAACGATTTAGTCGAGACAGAATCGTAACAAGTCGCCCGATTCAAAGGTGGATTACGTATGGCTATCCAGGATCGGGTCTAGATGCAGTCTGTTTGAATGATGAATGATGCGATCAAGTTGGTTACTCGGTCAGAAGCGCAACTTAAATGTCCTAACACACGGATCTATCCTACTGTAAGGATCCCTGTGGCAGGTCCACCCCAGGGAGCTCCACAGCTCAAGGGGAATGAGCTTGTAGGAGCATGCACTCAACCTCCTACATTTGAGAACCGAGATTAAGGAAGCGGGCAAGCTAGACCCCAAGAGGTGTATCGACTGCTGCTATTCAAAGTAGAATCCCGAAACCCTATGCTTGGCCAATGCCCGACAACTGCTATCGTTGTGGCCAACTGTACCACCTATCAAATACTTGTCCCCAGCGAAAAGTGACAAACCTCACCATCAATGATGGTAGTGCTAATAACGCTAATGAAGATCCAGATATTGAAGAACAGAAGCATACCACCGAGGATGAGGTAGATGATTCAGGTTAGGTTCAACAAGATCACGGCGAGTCGCTCGTCGGGAGGCGACTATTATATGCTCAAAGAAAAAAAGTACATCTACAGCGGCATAACATCTTTCACATTAAGTGTACAGTGAATCGAAAGGTTTGTGATGTTATCATTTACAGTGGAAGCAGCGAGAACATCGTCTCAAAGGTCATGGTGAAAAAATTACAATTGAAGATGGAGCGTCATCCCTCTCCATATATAATCGGTTGGATCAAGAAGGTCAACGAAACAAAGGTAACTGAACGGTGCACCATCTCCTTTTCAATTGGTAAACATTATAAGGATGAAGTAGTATGCGATGTCGTTGACATGGAAGCATGTCACATACTACTCGGTTAACCCTGGAAATCTGACCGTGACGCCACTCATAAAGGGCGAGATAACATATATATTTTGTCAAGGATAATCGGAAGACCATATTGGCCCTTATAGATCCAAAGGAACCACTTGAAACTTTTAAAGTGGAGGGCCGTTTTCTCTTAACCATACGAGACTTCGTAGAAGAATCCAAAGAAATAGTACATGCTTATGTATTAATTGTAAAGGGGGAAGAATTCGAGCCTACCATCATCCCTAAAAGACTAAGGCCCTTGCTATATGAATTCAAAGAAATCTGGCCCGGTGACCTTCCTGATAGGTTACCCCCAATGCAGGATATCTAACACCATATTGACTTTGTCACTGGGTTCAGTTTACCTAATCGTTCTCATTATCGAATAAGTCCGAATGAGTGCGAGATTATGCAGGGACAAGTAGAGGAGTTGATCTGTAAGGGTCTTATTCGAGAAAGCATAAATCCATGTGTTGTACCAGCTCTATTAACTCCAAAGAATGATGGGAGTTGGCGCATGTGTGTCGACAGTCGAGCCATCAACAAAATTATCATAAAATACAGGTTTTCTATACCACGGTTAGACGATATGCTAGACATGCTAGAGGGTACAAAAATATTATCTAAATTGGACCTAAGGAACGGCTACCATCAGATTCGAATATGGTTGGGTGATGAGTAGAAAATGTCCTTTAAGATCAAGGAAGGGTTGTACGAATAAATGGTCATGCCCTTCGATCTTTCAAATGTGCCTAGCACATTTATGAGATTGGTGAACCAAGTTCTGAAATATTTCATTGGGCGGTTCGTTGTAGTTTATTTTGATGGTATTTTGATATATAGTTTAGATGAAACCACCCATATGAAACACCTCAAGAAAGTCCTTCAAGCGTTCCCTAAAAATAAACTGTATCTCAATTTTAAAAAGTACAGCTTCATGACTGATAGCTTATTATTTCTGAGTTTTGTCGTAACATCCACGGGCATTCGGGTGGATGAGGAAAAGGTGAAGGCAATTAGAGAATGGCCGGTTCCTATAAATATTCACGAAGTGCATAGTTTTCATGGACTGATAATATTCTATCGTTGGTTTGTGAGAAATTTCAGTACTATTGTGTCACCAATCATAGATTGCATGAAGAAATGACAGTTTCAATAGACTGATGAAGCTGACAGGAGTTTTGTCGAAATCAAGCGCAGATTATTCGTGACCCTAGTTCTTGTACTTCTCAACTTCGGCAAACTATTTGAAGTCAAATGTGATGGCTCATATGTCGGGATTGAGGGAGTTTTATCTCAAGAAGGTAGGTCGATAGCCTTCTACAGTGAGAAACTTAGTATACACGAAAGAAGTGGTCTACATATGAGATTGAGTTATACACGGTGGTCCAGGCACTGTGACACTGGCGACATTATTTGATTCAAAGGGAATTCATACTTTACATATACCATCAAGCTCTCAAATTCATTAATAGTCAAGCTAACATTAATCGTGTGCATATTAGATGGATCTCATTTTTGTAGGAATTCACGTTCGTACTAAAACACAAGTTAGGGTAATAGAGCAAGGTAGCTGATGCGCTAAGTCACCGTGCAACTTTGTTAGTCATTATGAGCAATGAGGTTGTCAGGTTCGAGCACCTCAAGGATATATATGTCTATGACAACGACTTCAAGGACGCGTGGGTTAGATGCCAAGAAGGTCACTTCGATGACTTACATATATGCAAGACGGGTTCCTTTTCAAGGGAAATCGACGGTGCATACTGAACAGTTCGATAAGGGAGCAAATAATCCAAGAGCTACATGAATGTGACCTCAGTGGACGCCTTAGGCGAGACAAGACGTGAGCTCTTGTGGAAGAACGACATTACTAGCCGCAATTGGTATATGATGTGGGATGGGCAGTCCAACGTAGTTATATTTGTCAGACCTACAAGGGGTAATCTCATAATACGGGCCTTTACACCCAGTTACCCGTGCCTGACGACTCTTGAGAGGATTTATTTATGGACTTTGTGCTTGGTCTCTCACGAACACAACGCGACAAAGATTCGGTGTTCATGGTAGTAAATTGTTTCTCCAAGATGGCGCACTTTATTTCATGCAAAAAAACTCTCATGCAACACACGTGGCGAATCTATTCTTCAGAGAAATTATACGGCTACACGGAATTCCCAAGACTATTACTTCCAACCATGACATAAAAGTTCATAAACTACTTTTGACGGACTTTATGGGATTCGATACACGACTTCAGTTTAACACTGCCTACCACCCACAGACTGACGGTCAAACTGAGGTTGTGAATCGCACATTTGGAAACCTCCTTTGATGTATTTCACGAGAAAAATCAAAGCAATGGGATTTGACCTTATCTCAATCAGAGTTTGCATTCAACAACATGGTGAACCGCTCGACAAGAAAATCCCCGTTCCAGGTTATTTACGGACGATTACCTCGCCACACACTAGACTTGGTCTCTCTGCCCAAGCTCCCAAGCATGAGCATTGCAGCAAAACATATGGGAGACAGGATCATGGGTATTCATACGGAGGTGCAGGCCAAGCTACATGCCTCGAACGAAAAGTACAAGGAGCAAGCGAACAAGCATCGACGACAAAAGGTGTTCGAGGTGGGCGACCAAGTAATGGTCCATTTACGGAAAGAAATATTTTCGACCAAAATGTACAACAAGTTGAAGAATAAAAAGATTTGACTGGTACCACTCATCCGAAAGATCAATGACAACGCTTACGTTGTTGATCTTCTAGATGACATGGTGATCTCACATACTTTTAACGTTGCGGACCTGACCGAGTATCATGAACCAGAGCAGGATAAGAACTCGAGGATGAGTTCTTTTGAAGTGAAGGGGACTGATGTAGAGCGGGTCGTGGACAGTTTCATGGCCAAGATGGATCAGAAAAGGCCTGGTCGACGACAGAAGTAATCTGGACCGTCGAACCTTAGATCAGGCGTATCTCACAATCCGGAACGAGTTATCTGAAGTAAAATATATGATTTTGGGGTAGAACGAGCTACTTTAGCCAACCTGGAATGAGTTATTTGACATCAGGTTGCGCAGCCTGAATTTGTGAAATACCCCTAGATCGACGGTCGTTTCCTTATTTTAATTTTTTACTATAAATAGTAAGTTTTAGTTTAATTATAACTCTTAATCCGTTGGGCTTTAGGAGTTGTGTCCAATATGAAAAGCGCATAGAATAATTAGGAGAAAGGTTTGGTGAAGCCAAATAGGACACTTACTATTTTTGGCCGAAAACCTTGCACACTAGTAGACATCACAATCGTATATAAATATAAATAGTAAGTTTACTATTTATAGTAAGTCACGGATTCTAGGAGTTTTAGTTGTAGTTTGATTCTGATTTCTTTCCTATTGCTTGGTACCCTTATTTAAAAGGTTGTGAACTCGTTTTTATTCATTCATTAATCAATTTCGAATTTATTAGAATTTATTTATATTTTCTACTTTCTTTTCTCATGGATTTGAGAAGTCTCTATGAAGAGTCCAGAGAAGATCCATGAATTCGGAATAATTATCCTCCTGAGGAAGACGGTACTCGACCTCACGTCCTCCCCTGCGTCAGGATGGTACTAGTAACTATTCATGTAGTGAATGAATCTTTATTGATGAGTCCACATATTGGATCCATTCATCTCATGAGCCTAACTTTAGATGGGCCATGGTCTAAATCATGCTGATCGAGGATGTTAACAATCCCGCCGGTGGTATTCAAACGGATGGTTGATACAAAATGAAAAAAAGAAAAAAAAAATTCAATGATCTACATTCTTCTGGAAAAATTCGTGGAGTATGGTATCTAAATTTGCATGATCTTTATCCGTGGCCCACCCACAGTGGATCGCTGAATGAACATTCGGATCATCCGACATTGGAGGCATTTGGTCCCCATCCAGCCACACATTTTAAAGAAGTACATTTTGGTCCCCATGCATACATTAAAATGGTAGTGATACGGTTTACAAGCACCTATAATGGAAGAAGTACACTTTGGCTGAATCTTACGTGGGCCCACTTCATCATCACTCCAACAAAGCCAAAAGCAAGTATGGCCCATTTCTCATCATCATTGGGGGATTTGGGTAGACTGCAGGTTTTCCTCATCACACTTACCATATTGGGCCTCTTCTGACTGTCGGATGCCACAATGCATTTGATTTGGGTACTGCACATTCTGATGAACTTGCCATGTACCAAAAATCAGAATTTTACATTGACCAAATGGACCACACACGTACACGGAATTTGGACTGTTGGATTTTCTTTGTCAATGACCATCTTTCTCAAATAAGTGTGATGATCTGACGCAGGGATGAACGTGATGAGGTAGAACACCGTATTCCTCAAGGATAACTACTCCGAATCCACGGAGCTTCTCTGGACTCCTCACAGAGACTTCTCGAATCCACGAGGAAAGAAAGCAAGAGAATAGGAATAAACTCTAATAATTTGAAATTAATTGATGAAAAAAATAAAAACGAGTTTACACCCCTTTAAATAAGGGAACCAAGCAACATGAAAGAAATCAGACTCATACTACAACTAAAACTCCTAGAATTCGCAACTTACTATAAATAGTAAACTTACTATTTATAGACGGTCATGATGTCTACTAGTGCGCAAGGTTTTCGGCCAAAAATAGTAAGTGTCCTATTTGGCTTCACCAAACCGTTCTCCTAATTATCCTAAGCACTTTTCATGTTGGACACAACTCCTAAAGCCCAACGGATGAAAAGTTATACTCAAACTAAGACTTACTATTTATAGTAAAAAGAAAATTAAAACGAGGAAACGACCGTCGATCAGGGGGTTTTTCACAAATCCGGGCTGCATAACCTGGCATAGTGGGGTTGGTTGGCTAAAGTAGCTCGTTCTACCCCAAAATCATATATTTTACGTTGGATAACTCATTCCGGATTGTGAGATACGCCCGATCTAAGGTCCGATGGTCCGGATCACTTCTGTCGCCGACCGTGCCTTTTCTGATCCATCTTGGCCATGAAATTGTTCGCGACCCGCTCTACATCAGTCCCCTCCACTTGAAAAGAACTCGTCCTCGAGTTCTCGTCCTGCACTGGTTCATGATACTCGGTCAGGTCCGCAACGTTGAAAGTCCTTGAGATCGCCATGTCATCTGGAAGATCAACAACATAAGCATTGTCATTGATCTTGCAGAAGATCGGTACCGGTCCAATCTTCTTATTCTTTAGCTTGTTGTACGTCCCGGTCGGAAATCTTTCTTTTCACAAATGGACCATTACCTGTTCGCCCACCTCGAACACCTTTTATCGACGATGCTTGTCCGCTTATTCCTTGTACTTTTCGTTCGACGCATGTAGCTTAGTCTGTACTTCCGCATGAATACCCATGATCCTGTCTGCCATATGTTCTGCTGCGATACTCATGCCTGGGAGCTTGGGCAGAGGGACCAAGTCTAGTGTGTGGCGAGGTACTCGTCCGTAAATAATCTGGAACGGAGATTTCCCTGTCGAGCGGTTCACCATGTTGTTGAATGCAAACTCCGCTTGAGACAAGGCCAAATCTCACTGCTTCGGTTTCTCTCTTGAAATACATCGAAGGAGGTTTCCCAAAGTGCGATTCACAACTTCGGTCTGCCCATCAGTCTGTGGGTGGTAAGCACTACTGAATTGAAGTCGTGTATCGAATCAAGTCCACAAAGTCCGCCAAAAGTGGCTAATGAACTTCGTGTCACGATCAGAAGTAATGGTCTTAGGGACCCCGTGTAGCCGTACGACCTCCCTGAAGAATAAATTCGCCACATGTGTTGCATTAAGGGTCTTCTTGCACGGGATAAAGTGTGTCATCTTGGAGAAACGATCGACCACTACGAACACCGAATCCATGCCGCGTTGTGTTCATGGAAGACCAAGTACGAAGTCCATTGATAAATCCTCCCAAGGACCGTCAGGCACAGGTAACGGGGTGTAGAGGCCCGTATTCTGAGATTGTCCCTTGGAGGTCTGACAAATATGACAACGTTGTATGGCTCTTCCCACATCACGTACTAATTGCGGCCAGTAATACCGCTCTTCCACAAGAGCTCGCGTCTTGTCTCGCCCAAGGTGTCCACCGAGGCCACCTCCATGTAGTTCCTGAATAATCTGCTCCCTTAGAGAACTTTGGGGGATGCACAATCGATTCCCTTTGAAAAGAAAACCATCCTGTAGATGAAAGTCACTGGGGTGACCTTCTTGGCACTTCAACCAAGAATCTTTAAAGTCTTCATCCTCGGCATATAGCTCCTTAAGACAGTCAAAGCCGACCACCTCATTGCTCACCGTAACAAGTAGTGACGCACGACGGTTAAGTGTATCAGCCACCTTATTCTGCTGACCTGACTTATGCTTCAGAACAAACGTAAATTCCTGTAAAAATGTAACCTATCTAGCATGCACATGATTCACGTTAGTCTGACTATTAATAAACTTTAATGCCTGATGGTTGGTGTACAGAACAAACTCCCTTTGAATCAGATAATGCCGCCAATGTGGCAGCGCCTGAACAACTGCGTACAACTCAAGCTCGTAAGTCGACCACTTCTTTCAGGCTTCACTGAGCTTCTCGCTATAGAAGGCTACCGGTCTACCTTCCTGTGATAATACTCCTCCTATTCCGACATATGAAGCGTCACACTCCACCTTAAACAATTTATCGAAATTAGGAAGCACCAAGACCAGTGTTGTAGACAAACGATGCTTGATCTCATGAAAGTTCTTGTCAGCTTTATCAGTCCACTGGAACGGCCCTTTTTTCATGCAGTCTGTTATTGGTGCGACTATGGTGCTAAAATCTCGCACAAATCGACGATAGAAAGTTGTCAATCCGTGAAAACTCCTCACCTCATGAATGTTTGTCGGGATCGGCCATTCCCTAATAGCTCGCACATTTTCATCGTCCACCCGAATGCCTGTGGACGTTACAACAAATCCTAAAAACAATAGGCTGTCAGTTAAAAAGCTACACTTTTTCAAGTTAAGGTACAACTTGTTATCTTGTAGGACCTGCAACACTTGCCTGAGATGTTTCTTGTGCTCCACCTCATCCTGGCTATATATTAATATGTCATCAAAATATACTACCACAAATCGGCCAGTGAACGGTTTTAGAACTTGATTCATCAAACACATAAAAGTACTTGGTGCGTTCGATAGGCCGAAAGGCATGACCAGCCACTCATACAACCCTTCCTTTGTCTTAAATGCCGTTTTCCATTCATCACCGGGTCGAATACGAATCTAATGGTACCCGCTCTTTAGATCGAGTTTAGAGAACACTTTAGCCCCTCCTAACATATCGAGCATGTCGTCCAACCGTGGTATTGGAAATCGATATTTAATAGTAATTTTGTTAATTGCTCGGCTGTCGACACACATGCGCCAGCTTCCATCTTTTTTTGGCGTTAATAATGCTGGTACAGCACATGGGCTCATGCTCTCTCTCAATAGACCCTTACGGATCAATTCCTTCACTTGCCCCTGAAGTATCTCACACTCCTTCAGACTCATCCGATAATGAGGGCGATTGGACAGGCTAGCCCAAGGGACGAGGTCTATGTGATGTTGGATGTCTCCCATGGGGGGTAATCCATCAGGTAAATCTTCAGGCCAAACTTCTTTGAATTCTTTTAGTAATAGTCTTAAGCTTGGAGGGATGTTTGAGGGTTCCTCTTTCTCGCCCTTCACCACTACGGCATATACCTCGCCGGTTTTCTTGGACTCCTCCATGAAATTCCGAATGGTCAAGAGAGAAATTTCCTCCACTTTAGAGGCTTCAGGGTGGTTCTCTGGTGCCATAGGGGCAAGGATTATTTTTCGACTATCCTTGACGAATATGTAGACATTGTCTCGTCCCCGATGGGTCGCATTAAGGTCCGACTGCCAGGGTCGACCGAGTAGCATATGGCAAGCTTTCATGTCAACCACGTCACAAAGTATCTGATCCTTATAATGTTTACCAATTAAAAACGAGATAGTGCATTGTTCAGTTACCTTGGTCTCGTTCACTTTTTTTATCCAGCCAATTGAGTACGGGGAAGGATGTTTCGTCGTTGGTAGCTGAAACTTATCCACCATCACTCTTGAGACGATGTTCTCGCTGCTACCACTGTCTATGATCACATCACAGACCTTTCCATTGACAGTGCACCGAGTACGAAATATATTGTGCCGCTATGGATGTAATTCCTTTCGTGGGGTATACAGTAGTCGCCTCACAACGAGAGATTCGCCATGATCCTCGCCTGTCACTTCATCGCCACCTGTTATTTCTTCAGTGGTTTGTTCATATTCATCAAAGCCATGATTTTCTTCTGCGGCCTCATCTTCAATGCCCCCTTCGTTTATAGTCAAGTGTGCTGCCGGACGTTGAGGACAAGTGTTTGATAAGTGGCCTGGTTGGCCACAGCGGTAACAATTGTTCGGCCTTGGCCGAGCATAAGGATTCAGAATCCTACTCGGGCCCGCTGTTGTGGGTGCTGCCCGTTGAGGTCTGGATGGTCCGCTCCTCGTATCACGGTTCGCGGGTGGAGGAGGTTGAGGACGTTCTTCTACCGGATCTTTTCCTCGAGCCAGCACTGGATCCTGTGTGGGACCTGTCATAGGGGGTCGATTTGGAGGATAGGGACGAGCAGGAGCTCTTGCAAGCTGTCTTTCTGCCCTTCCTGCCAATTGAACTGCTTCATCTACGGTCCTGACTGGGTACATCTGAACTCGATCCTGAATTACCGGTCGCAACCCACCTATAAATCGTACCACCTTTTGTGACTCGGATTCTGACAAATCGTTTCGTGTAGCCAACCGCTGAAATTCTTCAGTGTAATCTGTAACAGTTCGATTTCCTTGTCGACAATTCTGGTATTGTTGGAATAATATCTGCTCATAATCACTAGGGAGAAATCGTGAACGAAGAAGACGTCTCATCCGAGGCCATGATGCGATGAGCGCCTTGTTCTGACGGGCTCGTGAGAGTTGCAATTGTTCCCACCATGCAGAAGCACTAGATTTTAATTTAAACGCTACCAATTTCACCCTTTTATGATCTGGCATATCCATATAATCGAAATATCTCTCTACTTCGGCTAGACAATCGAGAAAATCTTCGATACGTAATAAACCGTTAAAACTAGGAAGTTCAGCCTTACCTCGATAGTCTCTTTCAGCACGATCTAGACGATCACCTCCATGGATTGGTCGTCGATCAAAACCCTCATTAATGTCATCGTCGCTGGAACTAGAATCATCTGGTGTAGCCCTACGATTTACCGCTGGTAGTGCTCTGCGATAATCAGGGTCACGTCGTACAGCAACCACGGGTGGTGGGGCGACCATAGGTGGTGGAGCACCGCCTAGGGCTCGGGGCGGAAGTAGCGCATCCGCAAGACGGTCGAGGGTTGTCTGCAGCCCTTGCATGGTCAACTGACTCTCCCGATGGAAAGCTTCCATTCTTTCCGAAAGATAACGAATCCCTGGATCACCGTCCACAGGATTTTGATTCATACCTTTGTGTTTACCATCGGCCCGAGGGAAAACCTCGCTCTGATACCAAATTGACGCAGAGATGAACGTGATGAGGTCGAACACCGTCTTCCTCAAGGATAACTACTCCGAATCCACGGAGCTTCTCTGGACTCCTCACAAAGACTTCTCGAATCCACGAGGAAAGAAAGCAAGAGAATAGGAATAAACTCTAATAATTTGAAATTAATTGATGAAAAAAATAAAAACGAGTTTACACCCCTTTAAATAAGGGAACCAAGCAACATGAAAGAAATCAGACTCATACTACAACTAAAACTCATAGAATTCGCAACTTACCATAAATAGTAAACTTACTATTTATAGACGGTCATGATGTCTACTAGTGCGCAAGGTTTTCGGCCAAAAATAGTAAGTGTCCTATTTGGCTTCACCAAACCGTTCTCCTAATTATCCTAAGCACTTTTCATGTTGGACACAACTCCTAAAGCCCAACGGATGAAAAGTTATACTCAAACTAAGACTTACTATTTATAGTAAAAACAAAATTAAAACGAGGAAACGACCGTCGATCAGGGGGTTTTTCGCAAATCCGGGCTGCGCAACCCGGCGCAGCAGGGTTGGTTAGCTAAAGTATCTCGTTCTACCCCAAAATCATATATTTTACGTCGGATAACTCATTCCGGATTGTGAGATACGCCCGATCTAAGGTCCGATGGTCCGGATCACTTCTGTCGCCGACCGTGCCTTTTCTGATCCATCTTAGCCATGAAATTGTCCGCGACCCGCTCTACATCATGATCTGCATGATCAGTGGACCAATATGTGCAGACTACCTGATGAATGGTCCAGATATTTGAGGGATACTACACACTGAAGAAGGGGACCCGGGTTAGGTCATTATCCCTCTCTGTTGAAGAGTTGAGGTGATTATTGCAATTCAGTTCAATAATATATCCAAACAGGAAGGGACTCTATGGGGCCCACTTTGATGTGTGAGTTGTATCCACGCCGTTCATCCATTTCCAGATCATTTTAGGGTATGAGCCCAAAAATGAGGCAGATGCAAGGCTTAAGTGGACCACACCACCAAAACTGGATGAAGGGAACAGAAATTTCTGTGGCCCCAAAAAGGTTTTTAATAGTGGCCGTTCAATCACCATTGTGTGGTTCACTTCAGCCTCAGATCTGTCTCGTTTTCCTGCTCATACCCTAAAATGATCTGAAAAAACGGATGAACAGAGTGGATAAAACCCATGCATCACGGTGGGCCCCACATAGCCCCTGCCTGGATTGATTTCATCCACGCAGGGGCAGAACCCAGATCGCTTCCATCCAAACATGGCCGCAACAGATGTTCTTAATTGAGAAATAATCAAATGGGAGTCGGTCACCCTAATGTTCAATGTGGTCACTACACCTAACAACCGTTGGATGAACAGTACGGCTTGTTTATATAGGAGCTGTAGATTAGATTGCATTAGATCCTAGATGAGATTAGATGCTGCTAACTTATACATAATTATTCCTCGCCAGATGGATAGATGTCCACGAAAGATCAAGATCAAGATCGACGGTTTGTAACAACCGTTGTTAAATGGCCGTTCGATCTAGATCAGACGTGGCAATCACTTATGTTTGATCTGATTGGTCCATGCCGAATCGTTGATCATAAAAGGTATTTGGGTGGGCCAACCAAAGTATTTAATTCTAAAAATGTGGTAATAAATAGGAAATGAGTGTTTGGGTGGGCCATCAAAAGTAATAATGAGATTCTAAGGGAACAAATGCTGGTGAGATTCTAAGGAGACAGGAACCTACTTTCTCTCCTCCATTATCGCTTTGTTCTCTACCACAAACAGATCGAATCCGATGCTTTTGTTTCTCTCTCTCTCTCTCTCTCTCTCTCTCTCTCTCTCTCTACACGCGGCACATGTGCCCTCATGTCACATGGGTGTGAAATCCAATCCATCCATCAGAGGGTTACTACTATGTAGAACGCCTGGCCCAAGAATCAGATAAGTGCAGTGGTCATATGAGCCCCATTTTACTTAATATAGTACACCTGCTATGGAGGCCACCTTTATTTTTGGGTTAGAACATCTAGGTAGCAAGACCCAACTGATGGATGGCTTGGATATTGCACCTATCTGCCACGATGGCATAGACGGTGGCCTGTACATAATCAGTCTTGTACGTGCGTGTGGCCTTAAGAAAGATCCTATCTCCCATATGATTGTGGAATGATATTTGCAGCCATGTGTTTTGACTCATGCGTGGTATCTGGACCATCTATCAAAAGGCCCCATGGTAAATGCTTCTTAGTCTGAAAATCCATCCAGTCCGCTCATCAGGTCTCCCACGTGTGTACAAAGAAGTTGACGGTTCCACATTCAAGATACAAGTATGGCCCACATGATGAATCGTCCAGCTTGAGTTTTAGTTTAGGACACAATCACTGAGAAACCCATCTGATGAACGTCCAGGAACTCGAACACGTGTGCCAAGTTGGCACGTGTTTGGTCCATCTTCATGTGTACCTTAAAGTAACATTCTTCTTATCGGAAATGTTTTGTGGGGCCCATCAAAACCATAATCTCCTCACGATTTTGATCCTAGCTTTTGTAAGACTATTCTATTTTTATTTGTTTCTGTTGTTTGGTGGGCCTCATCAAAACCATTTTTTTTCCAAATCACGCGTTTAAAGAGCGCCTGCTTTTGTTAGTGGGTGAGTTTATTGACTCTCTTTCTTTTGTTTTCTTTCTCTTTGGCCGCTTGGTTTGTAAATCGCCGCCCGTAGACTGCTTACGTACATGGCAGCAGATTGTCGGGTCAGACACGAGACCATGCTCCAATGTGCGTTTACTATAAATTACTAATCAGAGCAACTAATTGCCATCCAAACCGTCAAACATTAAAGTGGTCCAGTGTAGATAGAGGATGGCTGAAAATCATAGTTTGATTTGTGATTTTGGGGTACACATGGTGCTTACTACTCGTTGCATGATTAAGTTACTCTAAGCTAAGGCAAACACGCACGGCTGGTGTCTGTTGTCCATGCATCTTTTGACATGAGCCATTCATTTCAACTATATACAACACCATCCAAAGTGCGAATTCGTAACTTACAAACTGTAGCCACTTGATAAGTGATGGTCCAAATTTATTTATTTTTGGCAGAGGTGGCGGTAATGTTTGGCTAATTTTACCTGGAAAAAGTATTTAATGTGTTTGGAGGCATTTTATCATTTTAAATCTTTCTTTCTAAGTAGTCAAACACTACTCGTGATATATGTGCAAGAGAAGATAGAGATTAGTGTGATATTTCAAACAAAGGTCATCCTTGATTCCAGGAGTGATAGCTCTCTCATGTGGGAAAAAGAAATGCCTGCATACCTCACTTGAATAAATACGGAAATTTTAAATTAGGGCTACTTTTGTCTTTATAGCAAAAGAATGGAGAGAAGGATGAGAATGTTTATTTGTATAATGATAGATGGAGAGATTATGCGCAGGTGTCTTCAGAGTGCCACTCGTTCCAGTATATACAAATTAAACTAGAGAAAAAAATGTTTGAAGATGGGTTATACTATTGGTTAGTACCATAGAGTTTAGGATGCTGAGATATATATATATATATATATATATATATATATATATATATATATATATATATATACACACACCAAAGTATTAGATATGATGATATCAAGAATATAAGTATCATGTTGAGAATTTGTGGAAGCAAATTCTGAATTTTGATAACATGACCGAGAATAAGCAAACGTAAACAAAGTAGTCACAAGCACACATAAATTTTACATGAAAAAATCATTGCAGAGAAAAATTACACCATAAAGTGACACCAAATCACAATGAACGCAAGAATACAAGAGATGGAATCACTTACAATATCTGAAAACTATCGTTTTCTCCTCTTCAAATCATAAAAATGATTAGCCCTTGATTAGTATGCTCTAATCCCACAATTACACCTATATATAGTGTTGCACCTGAAATAGGAAATAAACTGCACGATTCTGTAAAATTGCATGCGTCGCCAATCTAAGCATCGATTGATCAAAATCGATTGATCACACCTTCAATCGATTGAGCTCCCATGTTTGAGCGATCGAATATGCTCAAAATTGTTCAAAGAGTTTATAAGTAATTTTTGAGTCTTGATGATCGATTGAGCCAAGACTTTGATCGATTGAGACTGTCTAAAATTATCAAAAGACCAATATGTTTAATTCAAGGCTTACTTGATCAATCGATTAGTGTGGTCAATTGATTAACATAGTGCATGTACAAATTTAAAACATCTCATAACATATCCAACAAGGCAAGAGTAATCTCAATAATAAATAAAATATGGAGACTCGAATAAGATGGTTTGACCATGTGATATGAAAATAAGAGACCACTACAAATGTAGTACTTAAAAGTAGGATGACAAAAAAATTGACGTGGACTTATAGAGGTGTGGACACCTCACTCGTAACAAAATAATTGATCGAACCTGATCAAAAGGGTGAAACCATTCATCAGGCCTGATGAGAAGGATTGGTTTCACGTGAAAACCTTGAACCATGCACCCTTGTCACAGTCTATATTAGTCCATACAAATCATCTCCAATCCAATCCAAACTGACATGAAGCCTAATCTAATCCATTCAAACCCTCGTATGAAGCCAAATTTGCCATCTAGGGGTAGTAAAAATTTAAAATCTATTATTACTTCCTGCGTCGAAAGTTGTCAGGTGCCATTGCAATCAATGTCCAAATAGTCAGATGTCAGAATTTGGTTGTAAGTTGTAAGAAAAAAAAATGAATTTTTGCTATTGATAACAATCCCTCTACTCATAGTTCTAAGCCCTCAATTAATCCAAGCAAATCATTTATTGTTTTCCTTTACATTATTTTTTGCTTACTAGATTGTTATATTTCTTTTTTTCGTATACCATGTACAAAAGTTCTAATTTAGTTTTTACTTTGTTCATTTGTTATTTTCAAGCAATAATTTAGAATTAGAATCCCAAATAATTTTAAATCCTGTAAAGTAGATACTGGATGATTGTATCTATAGTGGATGATTATATGGGTAAGGAAGGGTGCCTCACACTTTCCTTTCCCGTAATTGAGGCTCTTACTTGGAATATATAGACATGGATCATTGAAAATTACTTAAATTAAAACTATACATCTCAATCCCTAGGTCATCGTAGTTCTACGACAACTAGCTTGCTTCAGATTCTGATGTAGAGCGGGTCGCGGACAATTTCATGGCCAAGATGGATCAGAAAAGGCACGGTCGGCGACAGAAGTGATCCGGACCATTAGACCTTAGATCGGGCGTATCTCACAATTCGGATTGAGTTATCTTACGTAAAATATATAATTTTGGGGTAGAACGAGCTACTTTAGCCAACCAATCCCGCTACGCCGGGTTGCGCAGCCCGAGTTTGCGAGAAACCCCCTGATCGACGGTTGTTTACTCGTTTTAATTTTGTTTTTACGATAAATAGTAAGTTTTAGTTTGAGTATAACTTTTCATCCGTTGGGCTTTAGGAGTTGTGCCCAACATGAAAAGTGCTTAGGATAATTAGGAGAACGGTTTGGTGAAGCCAAATAGGACACTTACTTTTTTTGGTCGAAAACCTTGCACACTAGTAGACATCATCACCGTCTATAAATAGTAAGTTTACTATTTATAGTAAGTTGCGAATTCTAGGAGTTTTAGTTGTAGTTTGAGTCTGATTTCTTTCTTATTGCTTAGGTCCCTTATTTAAAGGGTTGTGAACTCGATTTTGAAAATTTATTAATCAATTTCGAATTTATTAGAAATTATTCTTATTTTCTACTTTCTTTCCTCGTGGATTCGAGAAGTCTCTGTGAGGAGTCCAGAGAAGTTCCGTGGATTCGGAATATTTATCATCTTGAGGAAGACGGTGCTCGACCTCACATCCTTCCCTGCGTCAGATTCTAAGATTTTGGCTAGCGGCAACTCTATAAAAAAATAAATTGCATTCTCATGTTGCATCTCACTACTAGTGCGCCCCACTGGTTTGTTTTGTGTGAGGACTACATCAAAATAATTTACAAAATAAGATTTGTAAGCTAACCTTCGATAAGTGATAAAAGGCTTAGGATGAAAATGATGACCATGACCATGATGATTGTTGAAGTGGAAACTTTATATTTTGGATAGTCCCGGGGACTACTGCATGCTATTTTTCTTGTTTGTTTATTTATATAAATTAAAGAGGGGGTGTGAAAGACCTATTGGTAATTTATTTGTGTCACATGCATCTGTTCCATCAAATTATCATGATGCATTGGCACATTTGATTAACATAAAGCTATGGAAGATGAGATGGTGTTACTATGTATCAGACCCACATATGAGAGTTAGCCAACTTGTTGGAAAAATGGTCATAGGGTGCCAATAGGTTTACACAATCAAGTATCACCTAGATGGATCCATTGAGAGGTTCAAAGCATGCTTGGTTGCCAAGGGTTACACTCAAATCTAAGGACTTGATTATGAGGAGACATTTTCTCTTATTGTGAAACTCAAACCTATTCAAGTATTAATTTTTATTGTAGCTACCAAGATTTGGCTTATTTATGAATTAGATATTAAGAATGCATTCCTTCATGATGACTTAATTAAATATGTCTACATGGAGTAACCACCTGATTTTGTTACTCAGGAGGGAGACTAAGAGAGTATGTAGACCGAAAAGTAATTTACAGTTTAAATAGTCTCCAAAGGCATTGTTTGACAAGTTTAATATGGTGTTTCTGGCTTATGAATTCTATTGAAATAAAGTTGATCACTTAGTCTTCATGAGGTACAATGATAAGGGTATAATAGCATTAGTTGTTTATGTCATGCCCCAAACTCGGAAACCGGGCTCACAGAATTCCCGATCGCCGAATCCGGCGCCGACAGCCTCCGTAGTACCCCATTCTCGGCTCCTAGCATTCATATGCCAGATTCCGATCCTGGGATCCTATAAGGAGGATTTTTTTTGTACATATAACTAATAATAAGCATAACCACAAGATTACCCAATTCACAAGACAACACCATCATCACATATCTACTAATATAATCGTTTGAGTACAATACTGAAAGGGAAATACATAAATAAAAATCAAGCCCCAGAAGACCACTGCACGCTCCAAGCTCAGCACTGCTGCAACCTAACATCACCTGCACGCATCTATCGTGCATAAGCTTATAGAAAGCTTAGAGGGTGGTGTAAGTGTGTGCACAAGGTAAGTGCCAAGTATTCAATACAATGCTATAATCATACAATACCAAAAAAATTGGTAATCCATAAACCATACAATGTCTAAATAAGCAGAAACACTAACAAGAGCAGGAATTATCAGAGTAAGCGGAAATACTAACAAGATGTAAGTCATACGATAACAGGGTAAGTGGAAGTATGGACAAGTCTATAAGTTAATCAATATCAGAATACGCAATATAGAACAACTATGCGATAAGGAGTCATAAAGAGCTAAATAGCAGATGTCGAGAATGCAATGCAATATACAAATCCTGCTAAATCTATCTAGGCCATATAAGTGCAGAAATAGCAACCCAAGATGCCATATGCCTGCGGACGTAATGTAATATGCGATGCGAATGAACTAACCATGCTGGAGTGTGAAGTCGGGATGATAGTACGTAGTATCGCAGGCTATGGGGTCCACCACAAGGGACTTCTATCCAAACCAGTCCCATACCTAAATTTGGATAGTCAGACTCATTGTGATAAACTCCTGATCTCAGTTTAGTCGCGCGCCCAACCGAAATCCTTGCCATAACGAAGGTACACAACAATTAGTTGCGCACCACCAGCCCGAGTGGATAGTGAATGAATGAATGAGCATGCATCTCCTACTCAATAAGTCCACATATCAGTACGGTTCCTCTCTGGGAAATCACCGGGGTCTATTACACTCCAAACCAGATTGCCGCCCCATCGCGCGCAACAAGGCGAGTGTAAGAGACCTCACTATCCGCCTGCCAATATCGGGCCCGGCTCGTCGATAGCGGACCCATTCCTCGAGCTGGTCAAACTCAGCCTAGCATTGCCCCCTCCTCTCAGGCAGGTAAGGCCACACCCCCTTCCAACCGACCACGACACAGTGGAGAGCGCAGCCATCTGGTAATCGGCACTCGGCGCTCATCTACCCACTCGGTCTAGACGTTGGAGCAACCTCTGGAACCAAGAGGGTTTAGGGACTTTCACCCAGGGATATCTATAGCACCCCATGTAAAACAGATTTCCGGTGTCCCGTCTGGCCATCCACGATATGCCTGTGGAGGCTACGACCCTGGTGTCGCTAGGGCATACAGTAATCACAGCAAATAATGGAAGATGCGTGAGTCATACAATCCCGTCATGCATCAATCTTGCGCACACCGTGCGCTCATGTGAGACAATCTCCGCCTATCAAAGACTCGCATAATAATCGGCACTATGGCATATGCAATGGTCAATCATATCTCATAACAAACATGCAGATGATGCGTATGAGCATGTATCATGATGCTATGTTGTCACATACTCATAATCGGTATCCACAATCGGCCTCGACAATGTGGACATCTAACCAACATTGCCCTAAGAAATGGTCTACATAGAGCCTAACATATAGTGGACTCACAGCCTCACACAAAGGCCTAATATACAACACAAGGGGTCTTACTCAAGGGCCACATATACACAACCGGTGGACCCTGCTCATGGGCATAATACATATCATAATGGCCTTGCCCATAGGCCATGAATGCATCACAATGGGCCTTGCCCATGGGCCATGAATAGATGTCATGTGGGCCCTACACATGGGTCTTAAATACATCAAATGGGCCATGCATCATGGGCCTAATACGTATCATAATAGGCCTTAACTACGGGTTGCAGTACATCATATAGGTCTCGACAATCGGCCTTAGCAATCGAAGTCGGAATTGGAGTAGGCCTCAGTATTCGGAATCGGTCACGACAATCAGAATCGTCAATCGGCCATGACAATCGAAATTGACCGATAATTGGCCTCAATACTCGGCCTCGATCGCTAATCGATCAATCGGCCACGATAATCATAATTTATCGGTAATAAGAATCAGCAAATCAGTCACGTTAACCGGAATCAGCAATCGGCCATGTCGTTCGGAATCGATCGATAAACAGAATCGGCAAAATCGGTCACGACAAATCAGAATCGGTAATCGGCCTCGATCGATAATCGACAATCGGCCACGACAAATCAGAATCGGTAATCGACCTCGATCGATAATCGGCAATCGGTCATGACAAATCAGAATCAGTAATCGGCCTCGATCGATAATCGACAATCGGTCACGACAAATCAGGATCGGTCGGTAATCGACTTCGATAATCGACCGAACTATGCCTAAGGGAAGGTCACAATGTGGACATTCAACCATCAACACCCATCAATGTGGACATTTAACCAACATTGCTCCTGGGGAGTGGCCCACATAGAGGTGAATATAAAGTGGACCCATGGCCTCGTACAAAGGCCTAATACACATCACTATGGGCCACATCGCATGACCTCGAATGCATCATATGGGTCACAACATATGGGTCAGAATTACATTATAACGGGCCTCGCTAATGGGCCATAAATACATAATAGGTGAGCCCCATCACTTGGGCCAAAGATACAAATAGGTGGGCCTCGAATACAACTCAATGGGCCACGCCAAAAGGGCCATAATCCACAACAAGTGGGCCCTACACACGGGCCTCATCACATCAAGTTGGGCCTCGAATATACATTACAAGTGGGCCTTAAATACACATCACATTGGGCCCCAACATATGGGCCGGGTATACATCATATTGAACTCAAACATGGGCCACAATGCATAACAGGTAGACCCTGCACATGGGCCTCAGATACATCACATGGCCACAACCCATGGGCCTAATGCATATCATAATGGGCCTTGTTAAATGGGTTACAAAACATCGCAATAGCCATGCCATATGGGCCGAAAATACATAACAGGTGGGCCTCAAATATCCAACAAGTGCACCTTAAATAGCCAACAGGTGGGCCTCGTATATTCATCAGAGGTGGGCCTTATACATGCAACAAGTGGGCCTACACATCACAGCTGGGCCTACCAGTGGTCCAACCAAAGGATGGCCAAGATAACATACACATCAAAGGTGGGCCCCATGGATGGGCCTAATATATATATAACAGGTGGGCCCCGCATATGCGGAGAATGGGCCCCCACTAGATGGTCGAGGTGGATATAGAATGCATACATCAGGTGGGTCGCAAGTCCCATGAACAGTGTGGATAAAACATACAACGGGGCAGGCCCTATATGATCTAGATGGTTAGGATATAACACATATCATGGTGGAATCCCCACCGTCCCAACCTATGGACGGTGTGGATTAAATCATACCTTAAGGTGGACCACGTGTATAGGGTCCACGCCCAACACATGGACGGGACGGCGTGGATGGAACACTTACATCATGGTTGGTCCCACATACAGATGGACGGCGTGGCTAGAATACATACATCAGGGCCCAACTGGACAGACGACATGAATATACAACGCATGCATTATGATAGGGCCCATTGTCCACGCTAGGTTGAATGGTGTGGATCAAGACATATATCACAGTGGTCCAATTTGGTAAAACAGGTGGATAGCTTAGAAAAAAAAAACACAGATGTCAGGGTGGATTTCCAGATAGTGGGCCATCACACTGTCACACGTATCACAAATGTGGACAATACATAACTCAAGGTGGGGTCCCACGTTAGTTGGATGGACAGTGTATACAAAACACACTTCAAAGTGGGCTTCCAAGTACGGTGGCGTTGATTAAATCCATTCAGCATGGTGAACCCCACCGTCCAGCTCATCTGGATGGTGCAAATATACCAGCCATTCTGCTTCCACATCAGAGTAGGCCCCATGTGTTGGTTGGGTCCCCACCGTCCCAAACAATGGACGGTGTAGATGGCCCGCACAAACGTTAGAGGCGAGCCCCACATCTTAGCGTATCAAAGTGGAGTCCACACGTGTGTGTGGATCCCATGCTGCTGGCAGCAAGGATAAAACACATAAGCGTGGTGGTCCCACGTAGGGTCCACTACATTATATATATTATATAGTATACTAACAACATCCAGAGCGGTCTGGCCTGGACTAACGCATACATCCAGGTGAGCCCCACACCAGGGGTGTGTCCCACCGTTGTTGGACGGTGGATGTGCTACATGCATCATGGCGTGGCCCATCTAATGGATGGACGACATGAATGGTCCCACGGCGCTGCACTCCGTAGCTTATAGAAAACTACAGAGGTAGGTCCCACGTGATGGGCTACCCCCATTATAATAACATAATATATTTTATTTTATTTTTTTGATGCAGCACGTGAGTACACCCCACCGTCAGCCCCCCTCCATCGCAGTTACGTCCAGTGTCCCGGACGGACAGTGTGGATATACACCTCATCAAGGTGGGTCCCACATGGCCCACCTACTTTGGATCCAAAACTTCTATAAGGACTTCAATGGCAGATGTTTTATCCCACTTTTTCCTGTGACGTGGGCCACCTGAGTCTCAGATTGGGCTGCTTTTTGGAGAGGGCCCACTTCAGGAAGTGGCCCACCCAATGAACGGTGTGGATGTTAAACATACATCATGGTGGGGCCCATGGCTGGGACTCATGGTCGCTGGTCGACCGTCCATGCGGCAGCGCCTGCAGCACATCCGCTGGACGTCAGCGGCAGGGCTGCTGCAGGTATATATATATATATATATATATATATTTTTTATTTTTTTTGAAAAGACAATGCTTTCTCGCGGTTTTTCGCGTGTGGGACCCACGTCAGAAGAATCCACCCCACTCAATAGGTTCTATAGTCTATGACCAACACATCAAGTCCAATATTGGGCATTTTTAGGCATGTAGAAAATTTTAAATGAATTTAATTGGTGAAAATGGCTGTTTGCTAAGGTATGGCCCACTAGGAAGTTGGATTAACTCCAAATTGTGGCTCAACGGTTAAAATGAGGTGGCAGATAGAATGGTCGGTGTGGATTATATTCATACATTAAGGTGGGGCCTACATGAATAGCCCACCCAAAAGTTTAAAATCAAGCTGACACATTTTTTTTTTGTTTTATTTTATTTCTTCTGCTACCATCAGAACATGCCTCTGCCACTTCATACTTAGTGTGTAGCCGCGGCCAGCGTCCAGGGACGCTGGACGGTTCCATATAAAACATTTTAAGGTGGGCCCCACCTACCAAATGGCTTGAGAAAATGCATACTTTAGGGTGGGGTTCATTTAAGTGGGACACATAGCTATATTATCTCATAAAAATGAAAACAAAGATAGGGAGAGAGAAGCACCCACCTATGATATTCTCCTCCTTTCACCAAAGTATTGTAGAGCATCAATGGATGAACTTCAACGGTCGAGATTGGATCATAGACGGTGGAGATGGGAGGTGGGCCACACCAAGCTCTCCTCTCTTGGAGATAGCTTGGACGTGGGTTGCTCTCATGGAGCTTAGGAGAGAATGAGAGAGAGAGAGATGAGAGAGAAAGGTGATGTGAGTGGTGGAGTGATGGGGAGAGAGATGGGTGAGGTGATGGGAGGGTTGACTTTTGGGGATGGGTAGTTGTACTTAGGGATGGGTGTACTTTTAACAAATGATGTGATTGATGTGATGGATTTTCTTGGGATTAGCAACGCGCGGTGTTTTCCTTGAACTGAATGCGGGCCCACAACTCTTAGCCTGGGTATCGCCTCGGCGCGCGAGACGCGGCATCGGAACCGCGGCGACGGTGCGGTCGTCAAGGTACAAGTCTCGAGTTGAGCCGACTCTAAAATACGGGATCTGACTCGGGATCGCGCGCAAATATCAGAAAAGGTCGAAGGTTGCCGAAATTTGACCAGTAAGACCGCGGAAGTTTACGGAACGGTACGGACTAAGATACGGGTCTTACAGTTTATGTCAACGATATTGTTATTATAGGGAGTGACACGTCTGGCATTTCAAAGCTCAAAAAATATCTTGAAAGCATTTTCAGACCAATGATTTGAGGTTGCTTTGCTATTTTTAGGCATTCAATTCATTAGATAAAAGTTAGGCATTAACTTTTTTCAAAGAAAGCATATTCTTGATTTGTTAAAGGAGATTGGCATGCTTGAATGTACACCTATTGATACCCTTAAGGAGACTAGTGAGAAGTTATTGGACGATCAACAAAAATTGTTTGGTGATCAAGGTATATATATATTGGCAAGCTAATTAATATACCTTACAATCACTCAACCAGATATTATGTTTGTTATCACATTGTGAGCATATATGTGCACCAGTTAAGAGTTCGACATTGGGAGAAAGTTCTTAAGATTCATAAATATTTGAAAAAATCATGGCTAGGGGATCTTATATCAAGCTAGTGGTCACCTTCAGATAGAGGCATTTGCAGATGAAGCTGATTGGGTGGGTTTCATCACAGATAG
Organism: Magnolia kwangsiensis; assembly: GCA_037074715.1. NCBI lineage: Eukaryota > Viridiplantae > Streptophyta > Magnoliopsida > Magnoliales > Magnoliaceae > Magnolia > Magnolia kwangsiensis. Next base: position 109,277,037 of record CM073578.1, on the reverse strand, counting down.
GCGGTCCACTTCAGGATATTGTACTTTTGTTGGGGAAAATGTTGGTCACTTGGAAGAATAAAAAGAAAATTGTGGTGTCCCATTCCAGTGTAAAGGCCAGGTATAAATCCATGGGTCATGCAGTTTGTGAGCTGTTGTGGCTCAAGTCCTTATTATAGGAACTCCAATTATTTTCAGGTGGTTAGGTGGTCATATAGTGCTTCATTGTAATAATCAATTAATCAGTGGCTCACATTACAAATAATCCAATCTTTCATAAGGGGACTAAGCATATAGAAGTCTATTACCATTTCATTCGAAAGAAGATTGCTTCCAAGGAAATACAACCTACATTTAGTCCAAATCAGAGATTGCAGATATCTTTACCAAGACTTTGTCATATACAAAATTTTATTTATTATATTTCAAGCTAGGCATGATAGATATCTCAATGATTTGACGGTTTGGGTGGAGATTTGATGGAAAAACCCAAGAAATCACATGTACACAAATGAATAAGAAGTCCTCACAAAACCACACAAATAGATTTAAAAAAGGAAAAAAAAAAAAAAAGAAAAAAAGAAAAAGAAAAAGAAAAAGCATAAGACATAAGCCAAAGTCTTTATTATAAGAACATTTCTTACAAATGCACTTTCCACACAAAGCCAATCTCTTCTTATCGAATCCATTATTGTCATGTGCGACCGTATATAGCATATGCGATCGCATATTGGCCATGGCACATTGAATTTTTATTTTTATGTTTTTGCAAAAAATAAAATAATAAAAAAATATGTTGCCTATAAAAAGGCTTCTAAATCTCCTTCATTTGCAATATTCTCACTCCGAAACTCTCATAATCTATTTTTCTCTTACATTTCTTAATTACAATTTACATCTCTCTCTCTCTCTCTCTCTCTCTCTCTCTCTCTCTCTCTCTCTCTCCTACATTCCCTCTCTCTTGGAAGTTGGAAGATCAAGATCTAGGCACTTTCAAGTTTCAAGGAAGATAACTTGTTAATTTTGTTGTTACTTCTTGTTAACTATATTGTTAAATGTGGATGACTTGATATTTAATTTATTGTTTAATTGATTTTATCTCTCTCAAATGTATTTTAAATGTGTAAAATTAGTTATCTATTAACTTAGAAAAGTTCTCCTTAGTTTCATATATATATTTTTTTACATTTTTGAAAGTTTTTCTTATATATATATATATATATATATATATATATATATATATATATAGGGAAAAGGTACTATGCGCTCGAGCTCACGATAAGCTTATCATGAGGTCGAGCTGTGTGGGCCCCACCGTGATGCATGTCAACCATCAACACCGTGCATTTGATGGTTCCCCTTTAAATAATGGTATATCCCAAAAATTAGCCATATACGGAACTCAGATGGGCCATACCATCTAAAATCATGTGAAGACACTGTTAAAACATATAAAAGCACTTGGTGGGGCCCACCTGAGTCTTGAATGCTACTGAAACTTGGTATGACCCCTAATCCTAGTGGGACACACATAATGGATGAGCTGGATTTGCAAACCACATCTCGATGGGACCCAAAAAATGATTATGAATGTTTTAATGGTGTATGGCCCCCTCTCCACTACTGTATGTGGTGTGGCCCACAAAAGTCACGGATTGACTTGATTTTTGAGACCTAGGTCCATGGTGGAATGGTGCATCTGACTGATGGAGTAGATGTTCGAAATGCATCACGGTGGGGCCCACACAGCTCTACCGCAAGGGATAGAGCCATGAGCTCGAGCGCATAGTACCTTTTCATATATATATATAATTAATCGCATATGCGATTGTGTGAGTGATTCGACAACATTGATCGAATCCGACAATATTCACCTTTTTTTTTTCCCTTTCTTTTTTCTTTTTTCTTTTTCCCTCATATGCACTCACAGCCTAACACACCCATACCAATATGAGATAATTTCACCACAATGGGTAATTGAACACATGACCTTATGTCGGAACTCTTGTTCCCATTTTATGTGGCATAGAAACAAACCAAACAAGAACAAGAACAAAAAAACAAAAATAATACTGGAACCTAAGCAAAAGAAGTCATGTAGGACCCAAAAGATTAACCAATAGCATTTAACATACTCCCTTATTATTAATCTTACATGTGCCATTTAGCGTAAGCGTTCCTTCTTGCCATTTTGAGACGAACACAATATCCATCTTTGTAATCGTCGTATGTTATCTTTTTTTTCAGAAAAAGATTTCATACTAAACGGTCATCGCCTAACCCGAGTAGAACTTGTAACCAGTATCTGATCCATGGATCGACGGATATCTAACATATTCCGCAATCCATATCACAGAACCAACTGCTTCGAATGTTACACTTCATTAGTGGGTGATACCCTTACCTTGGGCCCACCTTGATGATGTGTTGTATATTTAGGCCGTCCATCTGTTTTTCCTACCCATTTTAGGAACTATTCCTGAAAATTAAGCAGATCCAAATCTCAGGTGGACCACACTACAAAAAAACGGTGGTTTTTGAACGCCTACTATTAAAAACTTCCAAGGGATCACTGTAAAAAGATCAGTAATGTTTATTTCCCATCCAACCCATTGATAAGGTCAAACAAACTAGGATGAAGGGAAAATACAAATATCAGATTGATCTAAAACTTTCGTGACCCACAAAAAGTTTTTAACGGTTATTCCCCACTTTTTTCAGTTTCTGTGATCCACCAAAGGTTTGGATCTGCTTAAATTTTGGTATAACGTCCTAAAATAGTCTGAAAAAAATGTATGGGCTGTCGTGGATATATATAACAAATTCATCAAGGTGGGCCCCACACGGTAATGGTAAAACCCATTAAAATGTTACTAGGGCAACACCTAATCCTTCTATTCTTCTCTCAGTCACTCTTTAATTTTTCCATTTACTTTTAATGGAGTTCATAGGGATTTGTAGCTTTGTATTCCAAACTTATTCCCGCGGTTCATCCACATGGTATACACACGTTGTAATCTAGATGATCTGAATCGAGTCCTTATTTTGGATGGGCCATAACTCAAAGATCACACTGAATAGTTAATCTTAGCAATTTGATTTGATTTGATTTTTTTTTTTCCCCAATGTATGTGGACCGTCGACCATGTTTTAATGTTTAGTTGCCCATGTGATGGCTGACGATTATAAGTACTGCTGATTATTTGAGCTCTGTGATTGTAAGCTACTCTTCATCCTAAAAGAACTGCCCTTCACTTTTGGACGGCCTAGATTCCCTTACATCTATATCACATATGTGGTGTACAAGTCACAATCAATTTGGAAACGGGTATGGACCATCAAAGTTGTATTAGTCTTTACAGCTGCCACAAGTATCTCTCCTTGCCATGCTTTGTCTTAGACAATTAATATCTGCATGCTTTCCATCCGCGCCCTTGAAATGGGAATCGGATTCGGTAGTGACCCTCCGTACTGATTTGTGCTGGAAAAAAGCTGTGGGCCCCACCATCATGTATGTGTTTTATCCATGTCGTCCATCCATTTTTAAGGTCATTTTATGGGATGAGCCCTAAAATGAAAAAGATCAAAATCTCATGTGGACCACAACGTAAGAAACATTGTTAATTGAATGCCCACCAATAAAAACTTCTTGCGGCCACAAAAGTTTTGGATCACGCTTATATTTTTGTTTTCCCTTCATCCACGTTTGTGTGAACTAATCAACGGGTTGGATGGCAAATAAGCATTACAGTGGACCCTAAGGAAGTTTTAACGGTGCGCATTCAATCACCACCGTTTCCTATGGTGTGGTCCATTTGAGATTTGGATCTACTTCATTTCTGAGCTCAGTCCCTAAAATTATCTGGAAAAAAAGTAAATGAATGGCGTGGATAAGACACCTGCATTATGGTGGACCCACAGAGCTTTTTTAGCACCCATCAGGGTCTTTATTTTAATTTTTAATAAGGATATTTTGTCATTTCAATATCCAAACAGCCATTTCCCGTGATCGGGCAAAAAACGTCAAAAGATAGAAATTCTATTATAACATCGCAATCTTAACGGATTGTATTTTCACGTGATCAGGAAAATTCCATGAAACGAAGCCCTCAATTATGGTGATGTTTACATGCCTTCTAAACTGTTGATGAGATGGGGCCCACCAGTATGAAGGGTAAGCACATGTAGGAGTATGATCAAGAGCATTTCGATGGTGGGCGTCTGCATCCTTCTGGTTCTTGTGGCGTGGCCTACTTGAGTATACTATATTCCTGATTTTTGGAATCCTTTCTTAACATTAGCTGGTTTAACTGATGGACGGAGTGGATCTCTTGCGGACATCACTGTGGATCCCACAGGCTCTCTACTACAAGTGTTGTAGGAAATCTGTGTTTCCATTGGGCAGGCAGAAATGCAAAATGTACTCTCTCATGCGTGTGAACAAGGAGCACGTGTGTGATACCTGAGCAGCTCATCAAGTGACTCACACTGTGTTTTTTACATGCCATTCAATCTATTAGAAGATGCGTCCCACCAGGATGAATAAACAAACCAATCCGAAACTCAGGTGGGCCACACCATGTAATTTTAAGGCTTTTAGGAATGATTTTATATGGCATGGCCCACCTGATCTTTGGTCACCAAGGAGAACATGAGAGGGTACTCATGATGGACGGATCAGATGGCATGCACACATCACGGTGGGATCATACATCACATTGGAGAAAGTACTTATAATTACATTATTATCACATCAATATCCAAACCGACTCTTGGCGTGATCAGTCAAAAAGACTAAAAAGACACAGATTCTATTCCAATATTGCAATTTGAATGGATTGTATTATAACTTTTTCTGTTTGTAAAATTCTCATGAATAGGGACGCTTATGAGGGAAAGGGCCCGATGACTGGGAGTCCGAAGGAGAGAGACGGGAGAAAGAAATGTCTGCTTTTTTCTAGGCTTCCATGGCCCCATGATGGAATATAATACATGGATACAAAGGTTAGAATGATCAATGAAGCATGATTATAAGATCATAGATTATTTATAGTGGTATCAAGAACACGAACGAGTCAGATCAATCCAAGTATGCAATCTGGGGCTGTAAACCGACCATCATGCCATACTATGGTATGGTGCCGCTACAAGGTGGGAAAGGCTAGGATTTTTGCCAAAATCTTTTTGAGGAGATCAAATCTGAGCCGTTCTTCTAATAATCATGTTTTCCAATTTTTAAAAATATTTTTATCATCTTTAAAAATGTCTTTTTATATCTTTTAAATACTCAAAATTGTCAGCTTCTTACCTCATATATGTAGATATAGATATTTAAGAGGAACGGATACAAAGTACACTCACTCAAGCATGGGAGCTATGCATACATGTGTTAAATCTGAGCCGCTCATCAAGTATATTTCATTGCTTACTAAATTTCATGATGAAGGGGGCCACATGTTTGTAGAATTGGGGCCATTGCCAATTTTACTTGACCATTTATTTCGGTCGTCCATGTCTAGCTCAATGGGAGAACTATATCAAAATATTATTTTGGACCATGGTATTGACACAGTGATGGTCGGTTGATGATGGCACTGATGTTGCACACGTGTGCCTTGTTTGAACATGGAAGGAGAGTGCATTTATAAGTAGCAGTTCTCTTACTGCTGTGAAGGAAAGGTGGGCCTATGATCAGATAGAAGTGCACAATTTTTCACTGATGGTCATCGACCCTAATTTTCACATAAGTGGGCATCGGCAGATGTGGCTCATGTGTACCAAATCGGGATCCATTTCGTTTTGTACATGTGAAGTTTGTACTTTGGTGATTCAAAACATTGATGTGGCCCACGTTATGGAAGGGACACCAACCAAAAATCTACCACCACACTGATGTGGATGAGATCCATGCCGTTCATCAGGTGTGCCATCGTATGTTTGGACTAGGGCCCGAAAATCAAACTGCTGCACTAAGGGGACACTCGGAATTGCACGGGGGAGGGGGGACCACACCATGGGAAAAGTTATGAGATATTTATCCACATACATGTAGGTATGTGCATGTGTACACATTAATTGGATCTATAAAAGCAAATCGGTTGGAATTAGCTTATACTTGCTATGTTTATCGCACTTATCTTTAGACTTCAAATGACATTGACACAGAATTAATTAATTACTTTGATTCACTAATATGTGAGCTTTTAAAGTAGATTATTATGAGTTGGATGGTAAACTACATTTCTTTAAGGAATAGGATTCTCAGCAAATGATCTATAACCTTATCTGAATAATTAATCAATATGGCCAACTAAACTAGCTTTTATAAATTGTATTGATCAAACAATTGATTTTGGATTAGTCCTATGTATTATTTGTAAAATTTGATCAATTATAGCCATGGTATATGATGAACAGTGTAATAGTTGGATTTAACTTGGTAAGCCAAAAGAAATGCGCATGATAACATGCAATAGGTGTTGAAAACATGTGCCATTAATTTATGCTAAATAGGGATCTTCAATAGGTTCGACACCGGGTCGATATTATCGAGAAAATCCCATAAATTCTTATTTGTTGGATGGACAATTTTTTGGGGATCATCAATCCTATCGTGGATGGCTTCGACCCTATATATAGGTCGTCGATGCCACTCGATCCTATCGAAAGTTTCACCGACAGAATTGTGTGATTTTGCACAAGTGTGGGTTTTATTTCTAATTTTATGAGGTGGCTATATATATAAGTGGCTTGTAATCGTGAATTATGGTAGAAGAAGGAGAGCCAAAACATGTATAGGATTTTGAGATGAGGAAGCTAGGGTTTTCTACTCTAGGGATTCGTCTTGAGAGACGATGCCTTGATTGTAAGTTGATTCTATCTCTTGTAACTCCATTTTTATATTGGATATTGTTGCCTTGTGCAATGGTTTTTTCTCAAAAAGTTTTTTCTACATAAATCATTATGTTCTTTATGATTGTTCATATTTTTTGTTTATCTATTTTCTTATTTGATTCATTTTACGGTTGCTTCCTCACCTAACGTGAAGGTGACTGCGCGCAACAAGTGATATTAGACCATAAGCTATTATATTAGGGTTTTACATCTAATCTTAAACATGGCTTCTAAATAATTGAATGTTAAATACAAGATAAAGAAATTTATAAGAAATAATAACTTTGAATTATGGAGTTGAAGATGAAACCCCTCTTGATTTAGGAAGAGCTGCAGGAGGCACTCATTGGTAAAGCGAGACATAACGAAACTATGAAAGATGTGGATTGGAAATACTTAAATCACAAGGCGATGAGCACGATTCAATTGTTCTTTGCCGATAATGTTCTATACAATGTGATTAATGAGACGACTACCACAGGTTTACGAGTGAAGTTAGAAAGCATCTATATGATATAATCACTCTCAAATCGCCTATATTTGAAGAAACTTTTATGTACTCTAAAGATGATAGAAGGGTCGGATCTCAATGAACACATCAGTGCCTTCAACCAATTAATTTTCAAACTGATGAATATGGAGGTGAAGAACAATGAAGAAAATCAAGTCATGATCGTATTGGCATCCTTTTCGAATTCCTACGAGAATTTGGTGGATACTTTGTGCCAAAGTAGAGATACCTTAGACCTACACACTGTTATTTCATTGTTTCAATTGAAGCAATTAAGAAAGAAAATTGATGGGATAGGTACATCTAACAGCGCATAGTTTACTATGGGAAGAGCGCCTAAGTGAGAGAAATGCAAATCATAATTGAGGTCCGAGTTGAATGACAAAGGAAAGTTGAAATGCTGGAATTATAGAAGAATATGTCACATGAAGAAGGACTGCACAAACCTTAGAAATCATAAAGAGGAGAAATCAAATACTTCTCCCTAAGAAGTCAATTCAACGAAATCCAATGAGGAGGTCAGTGGATGTGATGTATTGTCTATATCCAAGGTTAGACACTTGCATAATGAGTGGATTTTGGATACTGGGGCATCGTCTCACATGTGCCCTCACCAGAGTTGGTTCACCATGTATAATAAGTATGATGGTAGCCTAGTGCTTATGGACATTGATCATGCCTGTAAGATAGTTGAAATTGGTTCGATTTACATATGAATGTTCAACAGGGTGAAGCATACATTGACATATGTGAGGCACGTTCCTAAATTGAAGATGAATATAACATCTCTAGGAGAGCTTGATGTTCTTAGATGCAATTTTTCTTGCCACGACGGTGTCCTGAAGATTTCTAAATGGGCACTCATTGTAATGAAGGCACACAAAAACAGAAATATTTACAGGTTGATTGGTAGCACTATATAAGGGGGAGTTACAGCGACAATAAAAGACTCCATATTAGAACATTTGTGGCATGCATGACTAGGCCATCTGAACAAGTATGGTATGAATGTACTATTTGATCATGGTTTAATTACTACCTTTAAGAATTTTGATATGAATGTATGTAAGCACTGCATATACGTAAACGTTTAAATTTGTCTTTTAAAATTGAAAAACATAATAATAAGGAGTTGCTTAAGTATATGCATTTTGATGTGTGGGAGCCATCGTCCATTATTTCTGGAGGGAGGTCATCGTTTTTTGTCACGTTTATAGATGACTACTCTATAAAGGTATGTGTTTACTTTTTAAAATGTAAATTCGATATTTTCATCACTTTCAAGCAATAAAATACTATGATTGAAAAACAGTTATGGCGAAAACTCAAAGTTCTTAAGACCAATAATGGTAAAGATTTACTTCTACAGAATTTAATCAGTTTTATAAATATAAGGAAATTGTATGACATAACATAGTGAGACATACACCAAAGAAGAATGGTGTGGTAGAATATATGAATTAGATTCTCTTAAAGAGAGCCTGAAGCATGTTAAGTAATATTGGGTTAGGTAGAGAGCTATGGATCGAGAACGTTAACATTGCTTGCAACTTAGTGAATCGGTCTCCATTTATACTAATAAATTATAAATTTTCAAAAGAAGTGTGGAGTCGTCATGAAGTTGACTACTGGGGGTACATGTGTTTAGTTTTGATGCTTACTCTCATGTACCGTCAGCTAAGAGAGATAAGTTAAACCAAAATGATTAAAAAATGTACCTTTATTGGTTATGATAATAATGTGAAAGGATATAGGTTGTATGACCGAGTCACAAGGAAGATCATAATTAGTCGTGACGTTAAGTTTGATGAAAGTTTTTTTATTTCGGAAGGATAAACACAAGGAAATTGATAAAAAGTTATTAATATTAAAATAGATAGAGCTTAAGCACATATAGAAGTCGAGCAGTAGGAAGAGGTATAGGAGCAGGTAGAGCAACTACCTGTTAAAAAAAATCCATTGAGAAATGACATACTACCGCTACAATATAAGGATGACTCAAATGTTGTTTGCCCTCACTACGGATGAGAAGGATCCACTTACCTTTCAGAAAGCATTAGACGACACTGATGCTAAGAAGTGGATGGCGGCTATATACAATGAGATAGACTCCTTGTACAAGGACGAGACTTGGGAGCTAGAAGAGCTTCCCTTTGGTTGGAAAGCGATTGGATGCAAATGGATCTTTAGGAAGAAACATGATAAATATAAGGCCAAATTGGTTGTGAAGGGTTATGCACAGAAGGAGGGTGTTCACTTTAGTGAGCTTTTCGTGCCTGGTAATCATGCAAGTATCTAGCATTTTTGTGTTAGTTATGGTTGCCCAATTAAATCTTGAATTGGAATAATTGGATATGAAGACTATTTTCCTACATGGGAAATTGGAAGAACAAATTTACATAAAACAACTAGAGGGTTTGAAGTGGAGAGAGCATAAAATAAGGTTTGCAAGTTGAAGAAGTCGTTATACGGCTTGAAATAGGTACGTAGGTGGTGGTATAAGAAGTTTAATTCATTCATGGTTATTAAATAGTTTATCAGAAGTGAATTCAATCATTGTGTCTATTTTATATTACTGAATTATGAAAAATTCATTACCAAATCATAAAATAACCTAAAAATAACAAAAAAGCGAAACTCAATAAAAATAATAAATTTTGACTAAAAACTCACATTTAATCCTTAAAACAACCTATTTTTGAAAAAAACATTCAAATGACAATCTTATTTATCATTGGTTAAGACGTAGAGCTCTTTAATATATTTCCAACAACATATTTATATACAAAATGATAACCGATGGTAAAGTTATGCTTGTTAGAAACTATAATACATACTTGAATCGTAGTACTTTATAGTGTAATATTTTCTTTTGATACTAACCATTCATGAGGAACACCCAGATCCATAGCTTAACTGGCAGACTGAGTGGAGATACCACGTTTCAACACTTGAGGTATTGGTATCGATCGTTAGCGGGGGTGGCTAACATGGAGTGAGTGTACTGTACTAACAAGCTAACCCAAAAAAAAAAAAAAAAACCATTCATGAGGATAACTTTTACTTTGTCCTGCATCACTTGGTGAATGTTTTTGAGTGATTAGATAAATATATTATGGTGGTTGATTGCATTTTAAGTAATCTTCAAAGATTATCTTAAAAAGGTTTTTCTATAGCAAGTAAATGACATATGCTACAAGTTTATAAATACAAAAGAGTAGTTTAAGAAGTTCCATTGAGTTTTATGCCCTAAAAAAAGTTCATTTGGCACATGGCCAATAAGAAAAATTAAAAAAAGCGTCATACTGATCATCCTCCTCTTCCGATTGTGGTTGAAAGTGTTTTTTTTTTTTTTTTACAATTTTATTAATTCATACACATGTAGAAGTAAATCAAGTTGATATTATTTTGCTTTCATTGTATATAAACTCTCTCACCTTTGTCACAACTTTGGCACCTTCCAGAAAATGTTCAAATTCCTAGATGTACAGTGTTAAATGCCTCTCGAGGTAGATTTCTATTAGAGGCTGATCCACCATGAACATTTCTAAGATGATCTAAACATACAAATCCATCTATGGGGCTACTATTATCCTGGTATCCACATTCAATCTATCTATCATGTGTGTTTCTAAATCTTCTCTTCAGCACAAAAAATAATAATAATAATAAATAAAAATAAAAATTACTGTCGATCAAAAACTTAGATGCATGAGTTGCACCATAAGGAATATATAGTTGGAATAAAGATAGCCATTATTAAAAATCCTCTAAATTGTCTGTGGGTCCAACATGTTTTTATACACCATCTAATCCATTTTGAAAATGCATTCAACAATGATTAATGTACACCCGAAAAAATAGGCTATTCCAAAACTGAGGTGACCATATCACGTGATTGTAGAGGATTTAAACATGTTTTCATCTGTTGTAGCCCACTTGAGTCCTGAGATCTAAGGAGAATAAGGGGCAGCACACATGGTGAACAGATTGGATGTCATTCAAGCATCATGCTGCCCCCCACATAGATTTGTAGGCCAAGGGAGCGGAATAGGTGAGACCCAGGCCCCACCAAAGATGGTGCGGCCCTTTCCGTGGGGCCCACCTGGATGTATCTATTCTGTATCCATGCCGTCTATCCGTTTTTCCAGAGCATTTTCGGGCGGGCATGATTAAAAATGAAGAAGATCCAAACCTCAGGTGGAAGATAATCTAGGAAAAAGTGATGATTAAACACTACCATTACAAACTTCTTAGGGCAAACATTAATGTTTCTGTAGTATTTATTTTCCATCCAATCCCTTGATAAGGTCATGTAAGCCTGGGATGAAGTGAAAAACAAATATCAGCTTGATCCAAAACTTATGCGGCTCATTAATGGCCAATCACCACTGTTTCCTATGGTATGGTTCACCTGGTAATTGGATCTGGTTCATTTTTTGGATCATACATTAAAATATTCTGGAAAAAAAAAAAGTAAACGACGTGGATAAAGAATAGATACATCAAGGTGGGCCCCAGGGTAAGGGCCGCACCATCTTGGGTGAGGCCGGGGTCTCACCCAATCTACTCCCGTAGGCCAAGCTTCTACTAGAAACGTTCATATTAGATCCGGATTCTTTGATAATGACTTTTAGCATTTGTGTAGGGGGTGATTGGTTGCACCAAATATCATGAAATTCATGATATTTGATGCAACCAAACGCAAGATTAGCCGTTGATCTGGAAAATTAGTAGCAGCCGTGAAAAACGGACGCAGATTGCGTACCGACTGGATACTGGACGCTGCTCCGCAGGCCCAACATCCACCTATTTTCCATATCATTTTAGCACATGATCCCAAAAATTAGGCAGATCCAAATCACAGCTGCACCACATGAATGCCCACCATTAAAATTTTCTTGGGGGCACAAAAATTTTGGATTAACCTAATAGTTCGTTTTCCATTCAACCATGTCTCTCACCTAATCAACACATTGGCAAATAAACATTACAGTCGGCCGTAGGAAGTTTTTAATGGTGGGAGTTCAATCACCACTATTTTCCTGTGATGTGGTCCATCTGAAATTTGGATCTGCATCATTTTTGGTTTCGTGCCATAAAATGATCAGGAAAAATGGATGGACGGCATGGATAAAGAACATAAATCACATGGTGGGGCGCACATAACAATGTCGAAAAACCATGTTGACAGTAGGTGTGGGACATGATCACGAGGCCAATACCTGATTTTCCGTTGATTCCTTGCCTACGTAACACGGCGCTGCTCACCAACCGCAGTGCCCTACCTTTGACTACAATGCGCCGGGACCTATCTAATCCCACTAACATCAAAGGCCGAAAATGACAAAATAGTCGGTCGGTGCTTTCTTTCCACCGGAGATGATGGATGATATGATATGACATGACATCACATGATACATACAACTCTGTACACGTGGCATGGTTAGCCTGGTTAGAACTGGAACGGATTGGCTACTCACCCTGCCACCAGCCCCGTGGCTGGTGGTCGGTGCTCTGTGGGACCCACCATGACGTATGTGCTTCATCCATTCCATTCATTCATTTTTACAGATCATTTTAGGTTTTTATATAAAATATTATAAGAATAGAAACCTTATGAGGACCACAACATATGAAAACAAAAGTGATTGGATATCCATCATTAAAATCCTCCTAAGGGTCACTGTACTGTTTATTTGACATCCAATATGTTGATTAGGTCATACAGACCCAGATGAAGGGAAAAAACAAAGATCAGCTTGATCCAAAACTTTTATGGCCACCAAAAAGTTTTTAATGGTCAAAATTCATTCAACACTGTTTCCTGTAATGTGGTCCACTTGAGATAGGGATATACTTTTTTTTCTGTCTCATTCAATAAAATGATCTATAAAAATAGATGGACGGCATGGATGAAACACGTACATCATGGTGGGGCCCACAGAGCTCGCCATTGGCTGGTGGCAGGGGGAGTAGCCAATCCGTTTCCGATCAGAACCGATTATCTAGTAGTCCGTGCCATGGGTAGCGTATGGTTTGCTAATTGGATAATCCTGTCCATCTTTTTTTTCTCACCATTAAATGTGTTACTTTTTACCGTCCATTTGAAGGACACTGATCAGATGTTCCATTATTGGCTATTTTTGGTAATATTTTTAGTCAAGGACCGCCTATGGCAGGCACACAAGATGCACGGTCCGGATTTACTGATTACCCTGCCACGTGTATAGTGGAAGGCTCTATAATATCATGGCTGAGATGGGTCTGTCACATCAATGCTGCCTAAAAATCCATTGTAAGGAATCAAAATTCAAATAGCATACGTCGTCTTGTGTTTTTTTGTCACTTGTGGATGGCTACCACATGTTACGTGCATGAAGCGAACATTTCATACTCGGGTTTTCAGTTCTGATAGGTGGGGTCCACGTTCCAGTAATCCAGACCATTTCATACTCAGGTTTTCAGTTCTAATAGGTGGGGTCCACGTTCCAGTAATCCAGACCATCAGTTGAGCAGTCTTTTGATACTTGCCCGTGAATCTCCTACATGGGATGATCGTGATCTTTTTAGTTGTGGGCTACAAACAGACGGTTAAGATGAGAAATACAGGAACGGTTCATATTCAACTACAGAACTTCCCAATGTTAGCGGCTAAGATATTCCCAAAACCTAAATTTTTGGCACATGGTCCATCTAGGGGGGTCAATGGTATGGATTTTAGACGGATTAGCATCAACCGGAGCACAAACTGGTGCAGGTTGGTACCATAAATCGCCCGCTGGTTCAGCCCTGACTCAGGCAAGTCGAGCCAATCTTACCCAAACGTGTTTGAGATGAGTCACTGAGTCAGTATTAAGTTCTTCCTTAAAAGTTAGGTTGCAAAATTCTCAGAATTTTCAGTTCTCTTTGACTATCATAATTCAAATATGGCTCTATTATTTTTAAGCCATGACATATTCATGATTTGTCCATGTGGACCTCGTACTAGTGGGCCATTAGCATCATTATATGAATTAAACCCTAAATCTCACCCCTATAGCACTGAGCTAGCCCATCATTCACAGGCCAAAAGTTCTAAAATTGGGATTTGCCTACTGGGACTATGAGTTTCATCTCATAGCTAGATTTAAAATCTCCTAACTTCAGGGCTTATTTGTTTGCTGTCCATAAAATGGACTTTGTTAGGATTTTGACCCGTTTAAAATATCAGGTTAGGTTTTTAAAACCGGGATTGGTCAGACCATCAGTTTCTACCAAGTGGGGCCCTTGGGTTGGTGATCCAGATCATTGAATAGTTCGTATGGACCATGTCCCAAAAAAGGCAGTGTTGAATGGTCCACAGCAGTCCAAAGCAATGGATGGTCCAAACATCGCTGCATTTTCTACTATTCAGATTGTTTTTTGATGTTTTGAAACGGTATATCATGGCCCCTACTGTGCCCACATCCATCCAATGCATTACAGATTATGGTCATGCAATAATACCCATTATCTGAGGCCCAGTGTGGAAGTAACACCCAAACTAGCATCTGCACTGGCCATCCAACAACACACATGGACTGAAGACTGCAACTCAAACCGAGTCAAGTCGTGACTCGCCCAACTCACCCAAATTTTCAATGCTGACCCATGGTGCCAAAACAGTTCACGCTCGACCGAGTCTTGCTCATCAATCCACGAAGATTATGAACCACCGTTCATCGCTTTCTCTGAAGACCAGACATGCAAAGAAAAACAATGGGTGGCTATAAGAACTGCCAACAGCCCACATTCAACATCTGCATGACCCAGTTGATGAGTGGACCAGCCCTTCGTGCCACCCATCTACATGGTGGCCCCTACCACCCTTCATGCACAAGTTCCGGGTCCCATGCCTGTGGCCAAATACGGAGGTTGGTGGGCCTACCTACTAAAGCTCCAGTAAAATGACGGACCGATAGAAAACTTTGGAGGAAAGCCAAACAATCACAGCCAAAGGTGAACAAACAGTACATAACTGAAGAGAAGTAGACATTTCCAGGCAGTAAATCAGATCATGAGATGAATAGGATGGCCAAACACCATGAACAAAAATAAATCAAGAGGATGATTTTCTTTCTATATAATACAGACGTCCACAAGTATGGCTTAGAGCCTTCTCTCTTCATCCAAGATGCGTTTCTGGAAATCAGTCACCATCAGAGGAAGCCCTTTTCTTAGGGAGACCTTGGGTTCCCAATTCAGCAGCTCCTTCGCTTTGGTGATATCCGGTTTCCTCATATGAGGATCATCCGCAGTGTTTGGTTTGAACTCAATGGTCGCGCTAGAATCTATCGTGTCTTTCACCACCTGTATAGAAATAGGGAGTATTGTTTAAGCTTTAACTAAAGCTACCTTTGGATGCACAAGTGAATTGAATTACAACGTTAATAAAGACATTGATGGTCCCCAGTAAAATCACAATGAGAAGTTGCTCAAATCACAGTTACGTCTCTTTCAAGTCTGACATGTTTCAGGTGAAGGATTTGCAGTGGGGATTTGTGAAATCCATGGATTTCAAATCTCCACCGTTTTGTTGGGGATTTTCCAAATTCATGGATTTCCCAGAACCATACCTCATAGATCTATGGATTATCTTGTGTCCTTGCTCTTGCTCTGGTGGTAGACTCTTTGGAGTTTCAACACCTGGTCAGGGGTTCGAGTACCCATAGGTGGTGTGTGTGCGTGTTTATAAAAATAAAAAATAAAAATAAAGATCTATGGATTATCCAAATCCCCTAGAAAACTAAAGACTTGGCAAATCCACAAAATAACTCTCTTAAAAGCAATAAAGGTTATTTCCTTGCAATAAATAACCTTTATTTATGTTTAAACTAAAGACTTCGCAAATCCATGGATTTATAGCTTGATTCCCAAACGATGGACTATGGGATTTTTGCCAAATCCAAAATTTGATGCAAATGAATGAATTGGACCAAGTCCATGAGTTTACTAAATTCAAATTCTCTATCCTTGCTTGTACACGTGGCATATCAGTGCAAATGGTGGGCCCATCTTGCTCGTACACATGGCATGCAAGTCCAAATGGTGGGACCATCTTGCTTGTACATGCAGCATGTAAGTGCAAATGGTGGCCCTGCTTTGCTTGTGCATGCTGGCACAGCCACTTGTGGACCACACAGACATGTCTGGACCCCACCTTGGATGTTTAGCCCAGGCAACTTTGACCCTTTTCAAAGTAAAGACAGCAAAATAGTCATTTACAAAAAAGGTATACCTTAAAATGAATAAAAGGAATAGATGTATTTGTCATTCAAGAACAAACCTCAGCTAGCTCTAACATGGAGAATTCGCCGGGGTTCCCCAAGTTAAAAGGTCCAACGTGATCTCTTTCCATTAGTGCTACCAATCCATCAACCTGTTGTTCATACAGAAAAGGAGATGTCAATGTGCACGTCCTCTTTATCATTGCTTTGAAATTCAATTTCAAGAACCAGAAAAAAGCTGTTATCAGCCAAAATCTTGGTGAGCTTGAACTCAGTTTTCTCCAGATGGAACCCATGCAACATTCGAATGCGATTTTCTTTCCCCAAATTTCTTCCAATGGAATAGGATTGTCCAATGGGCGTGATATTTTAGACATGGCCCATCCACGGTATCTGATAATTGGTTTGGATCCTCTAAAGGTTTACCTTTTTTTTTCTTTTCTTCTTCTTCCTTTTTTTTTTTCTTTTCTTTTTGGATCCTCTACTGTATTTGAGACATTTCCTTGATGATTCATTTGGAACCTCTATATGTTACCACGTAGACATGTCTACCATGAGTTGAAAATAAGAGTCAATAATAACTTGAGCAGAGAAGTGACAAAACACTGATCTAGCTCATTCTTGATTACCAAGACAAACGTCTCAAACTCAGTTGGATAAAATTACCAAGGTTTTTTATGCTGCTCTCAAAAGGCTCGGTAAAAAAATGACAAAAATGACAACTAAAAAAAAAAAATGTCAAAAGTGTGCCCATGAATTATGCAAACTTCCATCATTAAATATAGATTATTTGGCGGTAATCAGCAGTGGCTAGACATATAATTAATCATTAACCACGGGATTGAAGAAAGGGATTCTATCACAATAGTGGGAACTGAGCAAGGTATGCCCTTTTCGGGAAAGATGGTGAGCCCACAACACATTCTCAATCATAAAGTCTTAAAAGAAAAAGTACCAGATCAGAAACAAATTGAAAGCTTCGTGTTTGTTTTCCATCACCATAAACTGTCAAAGGCTGTTTACGGAGGGCCTGTAACACAGATATCTCAGCATGATTAGAACACCAACATCTTTGTAACTCTAGTCCATTCCAACTTGATTGTGTTATGAAAGCCACAAACCATTGCTCTGCAATTTAACTAAAGAGGAAGCAAACCTGAGCAACAAAGTTACTGACAACACGCCCATCATCTATACACATACGAGGCCCGTATGTATTGAAAATGCGAGCAATACGCACCTGTAAATATCACAACATCAGATGAATTCCATGTAGTTTATTTTATTTTATTTTATTTTATTTTATTTTATTTTATTTTAAAGAAGGTTGTAGTAAAAGTACATTTGAAGGTATGAATATGCAGGTTACAAATATTTATATATGCATGAAAGAAAAAAGATTTGAAATGAAATATAAAATAAAATAATAAAAAAATGCATGGCTTTCGGGTTCAGAACATGAGCTCATATCACCTTCTAACTCTAAGACCGCACATCTCTCCAAATTTACTCTTCAAGCTTATAGAATATCCAGAAAGACCAGAAAAAATAGCAGGTCTCACTCATTCAAACATGATTGAACAGCAGGAATGGCAATATTTCTACGAAGATAAAGGATGTAAAAAACATTCAGTGATTTCAGCTTGTAATTTGCACTCATAGTTTGGAAGTAGGATATTAAGTCTTGTTAACTTACCAAGGATAGGGCCTTAGAAATGGGATCTGTAAAGCAAACCCTAAATAGCTGGGATATGGCTATTATGATGAGGAAAATGACAGCAATGACCCAATCAGAGGATGCTATGACATGGAGAAACAGAGCCCCTGTACATGAGCTCTTAGCGGCCATCATCCATTGGTCCAAGGAAATCTCAGCCCACAGAAGAATCCACTGGGTTAGATTATTCAGCATCCCCCTTTGTGCCTGTTTTTCTGAAACATAGATGGAAATCGGCGAATGCTATGGGCTTAGTGGTGGAGAATGACCCTGTAACAGTCATAGGGAGCGGGATCAACTTTGCCGAAGCAAAAAATCTATATCAGCAATGAAGAGATCTTGAAGAAATCTATCTTGATCTCTGTTCTAAACAATAGTTTCACAGTCACCACGCCAAAATGGTGCCCATTGTATCACAAAACGCTTTCCAATCCTGATTGCAAAAGGTCTCTAATCCGCTAAAATATCTCCCCAGCTTCACCTACCCACCTGCAAAAGTATACAGATGTCGCTCCCTATGAAAGCAAATCTGTCATTGGGGGATACATCTGATGATGCAGGTAATATCACCATCTCACAAAATGCTCAAAATCCCCAGTTAGCGAACTAACCACAGTTAGCGAAAAAAGGTGCCTATGATAAACCTAGAGTTTGAAGGGTTCGTTTTTCTAACCGAAGTCCTCTACCTCAGGGGGTAATGAAATAGACCAGACAAAATCCCCAGTTAGCAAGGAAAACCCTCTCCCTAAGTTGGATCCTCCAAAGTTTCTATAGATCAGTAGAGAAGATAAGAGGCAGAAAGGAGCCCAATCCCAAAGAGGTCAGAGGTCAGAGATCAGATGCAAGACCCAGAGACTGAGATCATCACAGCAGCTCCTGTTACGTAGAAGGCCCATCAGAAAACAGTAGCCTCCCCCCATTGATGCTGGAGTCACTGCCTATTAGTTCCGTTCCATGGGAGAAAACCTTCTGAGTGGCAGGGGAATCAATCTAATTCAAGAACAAGGATGTCACTAGATGGGGGAGATATGGAAACGAAAGATGACCCAATAGAAGCAGAGCGTGTTTTGGATTTCGCATCAATCAAGGCAGATGAAGAATCTATCTTGGAATATCAGGGGTCTGGCCCCCACTAAGGCAAAAGAAGGTCAGTGTCTTGTTTAGCCATAAAGGAAAAAGTAGATGTTCTACTCATTCAGGAATCCAAGCTCAAAAGTAGTGAACGACTCCACAATTCGGCAGATTTGGTGCATCAGGAACTTCAACTGGTTAGCTAAGGAGGCCGAAGGTACAGTGGGTGCCTGGATTTCATCGTGGGATAGCGAGAAATTTCAAACTACTGACCAATTGACAGAGGATTTTTCCCTTTAATTTCCTAGTGGATCTAGCAGATGGCAACAAAAGATTTTTTTCAAACATAAATGGCCCCGGGTCCGGACTGTGTTCGGAGTTGCCTGCAATGAAATCTTATATCTTCCATTTCAGGGAGGTCCTTTCACCTGTTCCAACCACTGTGAGCATCCCGTTTCGAGCAGACCAGATCGCTTCTTAATGGTCAAGGAGTGGGAGAAGATCTTCCCAGCTTCTAAGCAGACCATCCTTCCTAAGCCAATGTTTCTGCTGAATAGCAACGATCCATACTGCAGTCCAAGATCATCTAAATACAAAGATAAATGGCCATGGTTTCTTCAACATGGCGAAAGTATGGTGGTCGGAATCTAATGCCTCTAGATGGGCTGGTTTCGGATTGAGCAAAAAATTACAGGCCAGCAAAGATAAGCTAGAATGGTGGGACAAGGAGCTGCAACAAGCTGATGCATCTCTCACTGGGAAGGAAGATCACTCTCTTCCTTTCTTTTTCTTTTTTTTGGAAGATTGAATATTATTAAAGAGAGCTAAAGGCAACCCCAAGCAAAACAGAAACAAAAACAAGACAAGAAATCAAAAAACTATACAACTCAAAACAAAAACAAAAGAAAGCTAAAACTATACAACTCAAGTGCAACAATTGCAAGGAGAACTGATGCAGGACAATTAACCACTGGCTCTAAAAGCTCGAACTAATAGAGCATGGTGAATCAATCTCTTTATCTCATAGCCCAGGCCCCACATCTCATGAGTTAGGACCTCGGTTGAACCCTCCTCGTGGGCCCCACTTCATATGGGTTCTGCTTCACATGAGCCACCCGCCTCACATGGTTTGCCCACCCCGAGTGTGCCCCTACATCCCACAAGCCACCCCACTCAAGCCCTAGTGTGAAAATGCCCCTACATTAAGAACTACTCAAGAAAACAACCAAACCCGCCCAACAGTCCCTTGATAGAGCGAAAGAACTAATCCAGGAGTGAGAAGAATTCAAACTATGGTCAATATCGAAAGCAGAGGCCCAATCTTTGATAACCCGAGTAATTATCCCTTGGATTCTCACATGTGAGGCAAAGAGATTATAGAAGGTCCGGTTGTTCCTTTCTTTCCAGATTTCCCACAGAGTTGCTAGGACAAGCAATCTCCAAACATCTTTGAAGGCTTTGTCATTTCCAACTCTATGCTAGGAGAAGAGTAGGTAAATGACAGAACCGGACATGACCCAAGCTACTTGGAATTTGGCAAAGATGGAGGACCATATTCCAAAAACAAAAGGCAATGAAGGAACAACTGGTTGATGGTTTCCTCATTGCCCAAGCAGAGGATGCAAACGTTTGGTAAGATCATGCCCCTATGCTGAAGATTGTCGGCGGTGAGAGTTCTCCCTCTGGCAAAGATGGAGGACCATATTCCAAAAACAAAAGGGCAATGAAGGAAAAAGTGGTTGATGGTATCTTCATTGCCTAAGCAGAGGACGCAAAGTTTGGTAAGATCATGCCCCTAAGCTGAAGATTGTCGATAGTGAGAGTTCTCCCTCTAGCTAAGAGATAAGCAAATGCAAGTAACCTTGGAGGGACTGCCATAAGACCAGATGAGGATGGAAAGGTGGTTTACTTTGCCTGCCTAAAGAGATTCATTTAAATGAACGACTTGCAATTGAAGTTACCCAATGCAGCAAACGCCCAATAAATTGAATCAGACTCCCTTGGGGAAGGTCAAATGAGGTGAAGCAACTTAAGCAGGTTCAAGAATTCGTCGAGATGAGCCTCCGAAAGGGATCGCCTGCAGGAAGGGCACCAGACACCAGGACCAATAGCCGAGAAACAATTAGCCACCGAAATGGATAGATTGTGAACATACCAACAAGGTTGGGGAAAGCAAAGGCTAAAGGACGATCATGAATACAACAATCAAGCCAGAATTTGAGTTTGTAACCGTCTCCAAGATTGAAGAATATGCCCTTCATAAAGGAGAGCTTAAGATTCATGATGGCTTTCCAAACAGAGGATGCTCTGTAAAGGGAGGATGACTTAGTGAATTAGCTCCCTTCCTCAGTGCCGTATTTGCAAGCAATGGTGTTTTTCCACAAAGAGCCATCCTCACCAAAGCGCCATAGCTACCTATAGAGAAGTGAAGAATTAATGTCGAGGAAAATGTGAATGCTACCTCCTCCTTCCGCATGGTTTGCAAATTTCAAACCAACTAAGAAGGTGAAATTTGTAACAGTATGAGTTGCCATTCCACAAGAGATCCCTCCTAAGTTTGTCTCATATTTAAAATAGCCAAAGGGCATCTAAACAGAGAAAGAAAGTAGGAGGTAATATTGGACAAGGAAGCTTTAATAAGGATTAGATGACCTCCAAGAGAGAAATATCTACTTTTCCAAGAAGATAGCTTATGCTCAATTCTCTCTATAACATGTCCTAGTGTTTGTTTGGCTTACCTATGCAAAGAGGAAGACCAAGATAAGAAAAAGGGAAGGAATCGGGTTTGCAGCCAAACACCTTTACAAAGTTAGGGAGGGAATGGGCGGAGATGTTGATGCCTAGCATTTTACTTTTGAAAATGTTAATTTTAAGCCCAGGGATAGCCTCGAAGCAGCATAAAATCTTTCTCAAGTTGGTAACAACTTCTACGGTGGCTTCATAGAACAACAATGAGTCATCAACAAATTGGACATGAGAGAAAGGGACTAGAGGGGGTAACTATGACCCACTGAATACACTCATTGACTCACCTTTACTTATCATACAACTGAGACCTTCACGACAATGACAAAGAGGAAAGGAGAGAGGTCTCCCTGTCTGAGCCCTCCAGAGGATTGAAAGAAACCTTTTGGTGATCTGTTTACCAAAATCGAGAAATGAATGGATATGCATGAATGGACCAATCCTCTCCATTTCAATTTGAAACCCTAATGCCCTAAAATGTAGTCGAGATAGTCCCAATCCACGTGATCGAGGGTTATTTCAATGTCCAACTTGCAGACCAAGCCTTCAAGACATTCTCTATGGCAGGAATCGATACATACGTGGGCACGAACGGCACAATCGAGATTTGTCTGTTAGCCAAAAAGGCCCCTAGGGCCTCAAAAATAACCTTAGACAAAACGGGCCTAGTATATTAGCTAAAACTTTAGCTAGGATTTTATAGGGAGAACCTAATAAGCTAATAGGCCTAAAATCCTTCAAATCAGCCGCACCTTCCACCTTAGGGATTAGAGCTATGAAGGTAGCTTCCATTGCCCTGGAAATTGAACCCGAAAAAAAAAAGTCAGCAATGAAAGCTATAACCTCTTATTTGACTATGTTCTAGAAAGATTTATTTTATTTTATTTTATTTATTTATTTATTTATTTATTATTTTTTAAATGCTATAGGGAAACCTTCAGGACTAGGCGATTTGTCTCCATTGAGGGAGAAGACAACTGATTTAATTTCTTCCTAAGAGAAAGGGGCTTCCAAAGTTGAAGCCTCCTCGGCAAAGATCTGATTGAATTCGAGATTGTCCAACTTAGGTCTGGACCAGTGCTTAGCAAAGAGAAGTGAAGAGAAGTAAGACGTTATTTGAACACATACTTGGTTCTTATCAGAAATGGGAGATCCATTAATGCACACAGAACTTATCTTATTAGATCTTGATCTAGTGCCAGCTATGGCATGGAAATAAGGTGTGTTTTTATCCCCCTCTTTTAGCCAAACAGATCTATCTCCATTTGATTTCAAGTTGTTTGGAGACACTAGTATAAACATCCATATGGTTTTCTCTCAACAAATTATCTTCCTCAGAGAGACAGCCCACTTCTTCCTGCACATCTAACAATTAGAAAGCAGAAAGGGAGTTAGAAACAGCGATCTGGAGATCATCCTGAGCTTCCTTTCTCCTATTAATCAATTTGTTCATAAGGAGGTGGAGTTTGCGAATCAGGACAATATCAAGATTGACAGAGATAGAAAAAGAGGACCACCAAGAGGAGAAAAGAGTAGAAAATCCTTCAAACTCTAAAGTTCGAACTTGAATGGATTAGGACCCCAACTATCCTCTACCGAATCCAAGAGGATGGGATAGTGATCGGACATCGGCCTCGGAAGGCCCCTTTGGAAAACAATAGGAAAGGGCATCCAACCAAGCAAAGGAGACTAGAAATCTATCTGATCGAGACAAGACGGGGGAAATTGTCAATTGGACTAGGTATATCTGACGTCCAAAAGGAGGAGGTCAATAAGGATATCAGCTCCAACCCAATTTAATGTCATCCGACTTTTCATAAGAAAATTGAATGACATTGAAGTCTTCTTCGAGGCACCGAGGGAGGGACTATTTGAATTTAATAGCATTGAGATCGTCCTAGGAAGCCTTGCAAGGACTATAAATCGAAGAAAAGACCCATCAAAAACTAGAGGAGGTATCTTTCAAAACCACCGAGACGGAGGAAATTCCCAGTAGTCTTCCTTAGTCCACATATTAGAGGTCCATCCACCCCAAGGAAGATCCAATCCTTATGCCCGACTCTGTAGAGATATCAAGATCAGACTTACTAACCGACCGGAGCTTGGTTTCTCGAATAGCTATGACCTAAACCTTGTATTTCCACAACATGTCCTTGACTAGATCTATTCCTGCCACATCTAAGACTGCGAACATTCTAGGAGATAATCTTCATGAGGCAACTTTACTACCTCTTCTTCATTTCTTTGAGGATTTGGAACTTGAGCCTACTTTGTAATTAATTGAAGATTTGAGGTTGGCTGGCTCCCGTCCACCCCGAAATGACTTGGGAGATTTCCTTATTGCCAAGGCTGCTCGAGTTCCTAATCATCGATATAGTGGTAAAGGGTGATGCAATCCTCCTCCTCATCCCTAAAAGACATCCCAATAGATCAACCAAATTCCATAAGGGCCTCTTTGATTTTTTGGGGCTCTTTGCAATTAGCTAGAATGGAGCAATTGCCTGTAAATGCCTCCCTAGAACTTGGGAGCTAAGGGAGGTCTATAGGAGAAGGAGAATCCGAAATGGCCTAAAGAGGAACAAAACAACATCCATTAGATGGTTATGAAGGTCTGGGGGGAAAACATGGAGAAAATGTAAGACTGGAGCAATTAGATAGAATGGAGCAATTGCCCAGAAAGGCCTCCCTAGAACTTGGGAGCTAAGGGAGGTCTAAAGGAGGAGGAGAATCTGAAATGGCCTGAAGAGGAACAAAACAACATCCATTAGATGGTTATGAAGATCTGGGGGAAAATGAGGAGAAAAGGTAAGATTGGGATTTAGCCAAGGATCCACCAACTAAAAAGGCATTAGGGTTGTCTTCTAAGGATGAGAGAGAAGAACGAGAGGAGCTGTAGGAATGCCAAATGGGGGCCTAAAGGGAGAGGAAATGTTGGGGTAGGAAAATGAGAGTGGGAGAATAGAAACTGGGGAAAGGAGAATTTTGGAGGGGAAGAGGAATGGAGACCTCATTAAAATCAGGACAGATACGTGACAAAACGAGGAAGGGAAAGAGAGAATGGCATTCAATGCTCGCTCTATTCTGGTGAGAGGAGATCGATTACTACAAGCCACGTGGCACCAAGAGAAAGCTTCTTCAGCGATGGGCTCGAGAGAGGATGTGTCACTATTGGCAAGGGATACCTAACCTTCTGACCGATAGAAGTGACTTGAGGAGTCGTGTAGAGACGCCTCGTGACAATTAAAATTTTCTTCATTGGTGAAGGAATCAGATTCAAATAGAGAAGAGGATAAAGATAGGGCAGGGAATAATGAAATAGGGCTACATGTCATAGGGAGAGAAGCTCCCGATATGGCAGAGTTAATGTGACAACAGTCATCTCGAGAGAGGTGAGGGAGATCGCCAAAAGCAATTCTCCCTTTGACACGTGGCATAGGAACATAAATGCCATAGCTAGAAGGAGGGCATTGTCCCTCTTTGGGCGGCTACTGTCAAAAGAGCCTACCTCGATTAGCTTGAGGCATTGTGAGAGAGCATCAACTGCCCCTGCAAAAGACGAGTGGACGAGCAGGATCCGTCCATGTAGTAGGAAGTGATTTTCTCTCCCTATCGGGTCCAACTCCAACCACAATATTCACTCTGAAAAATCCAAATTGCCTTCCACAACATGAACATCAAGATCTGAGACACTTGCCACTCTCTAGTAGACTCGATACATTCGAAAGGGGGCCCGACTATATCTCTGGCGGGTCATGGTTTACAGCAAAGTTCGGACATCGATCGCCAATGGAGTATACTAGAAGCGACATGTGTGTTTCTCGAGGATTCTGAGAGGGGGGGGGGGGGGGGGGGGGGGGGGGGGGGGGTGGTTTGCAAGAGTAGTGGTGGGGTTGTGCTCCTCCTTCACCAAAGTGTTCTACCGAGGTAGTGACACCATGGCTTTTAGTCATCTTGTCTATTACAGCTAGGGTTTCGAAAGGTGAAGCAAAAGGAGCCTCCAGATGAACATATGAATCTTGAAACAAACATCTCCTACACCAACAGGCATAGAGGAAATTTTCGAGTTGCTCTTCTTCCTCTTGATTTGAATACAGGCCTATCATAGTTCCCAACCTGATTATGTTACTTGATCAAACTGAGTAACCTACCTATACAAGAACCAACTGCAAGGAGGAATTCGAGATTTCATAATTCCAGCAGAATCCCAGAGAAACAATACTAGCCAATGACAAAGTGGGAGAACTCCTCCCATTTACAGACAAGGACCACCAGTCCATCCTGGTACTAGACTCCCGCCATTAGAATGAGATCCATGTTGATTTCTAGCTTGAGTTTGAGGCCTCCGAACCACCCAAGGGCTTTAAGCCGAAATTTTCTACCCTAAGCTGGCTAAGAAATTCCAACCAACCTTGAATGTCGGTTAACAAGGCTCCACCTCAGCATGTTACCACCAGGCTATTAGTGTAAGACATGGTTGCTTCTGTAACAACAAAGCAATTGTCCCTAATTTTGAGTCCCACTTTCAAGGAGATAATACGTATCCAAACAAACGCTACTCCTCAAGAGGAGTCAATGGAGCAGGGGGGGGGGGGGGGGGGGGATGATGATTGCTGAGTAGGGTAGATTTTGTTCACGACCTCTGTGAAGGAGCATCTATCTACTCGGTTACCGACAGCTTTTTGGGGGATTTGGATCACACCCGAGTTTCTGAACCATACTACATAAGCAACTTTAGAGATGAGATGTCCGCCGATGAATCATGTATAAGGCCATACTTAGCCATTTGAATCGAAATATGGTAGCCATTGAATCTTACATGTTGGAAAGGGGGGGTGGTTGAAGAAGCCACTTCCATCGATTCCACTCGGACGAAAGCAAAACCCTCTTTTCTACCAACCATTGCCTCCTAGGGATACTATCTCCATGATTTTCCCTACTCTACAAAAGATGCAAGAAATCATGTACTTGTCCCACTCCCAGTCCTTTAGGACGTTAGAGATGAAGAGAGTGGGGAAGTTTGCGAACTTTGAAACCAGCAGCTTTTTCCTTGAGGCTGCCGGTTTTCCCTTGGAGACTAGAGTCCACCAATCGTCCTTCAGGGCTGCTGCCTCCACGGGAGCTTTTCCCAAGATGCCCCTATGTCCTCTATCGAAATGGTGAGAGGGAATTCTCCCATCAGCTCAATGATTATTAGCTGGGCTCCATCATGGATACGATAGTCTTTTCTAACTCTACTATAGCTTCTTCTCTGCTCTCCAGCAGCTGCCTGAGACTGACTCTTTGTTGCGGGACAATTAACTAATTGCTCTAAAAGATCGAACTGATAGAACATGGTGAATTAATTCATTTACCTCATAGCCCAGGCCCTAACTCAGCCGAACCCCTCTCGTGGGCCCCAAATCACATGAGTACCGCCTCACACGAGTGTGGTTTGTCGGCTACATCCCTTAACAATGGTAGGGGTCGATTTTAAGGCCGACAACAAGTAATATCAAAAAAATCGATATTTTCAGCTAAATCTCGCCAAAAATAGGAAGTGAATCGAAAAAAGGGGGTTTCGATATCGCTGGAGCTGCGATACTGATAATTTCGACGATATTATCAATTTTTTTGCGACAACTCAAACACTAATGTCAGCTATCACAAAGTGCTTTTAGAGTAGAGGACGATAGCATTGATAACCTTTTTTTAGTACGAGAATATCCCAAAAAGATGCATCTAATAAAACAAGGTGCAAGTTTGTCTCGACCAGACCCAAGAATACAGATAAAACAAGTACAACCTATAGAGAATGCTAGTGTATTGTGTGTGGTTAGTGGGCCCTTTTAGTGTAAGTGCATGCGCACACTTCCCTATTCTCCTACGGTGTATTATATGCTTTATCATAGTAAAATATTATGTGTTAGGACAAGCCTAACACATCATCTCTCCCAAACTCTCCTCCTTCTTCTCTCTCAATATTCTCATCTCTTCTTCACATTATCCTCATCAAATCATTTTCTACTTGGTATCAGAGAAAAGATCCAGGCATTCCGCATCCAACAGGTTTGAGAGGCGACACGTCACCTTGCTGACGTCAACAGTCGTACGGCTAACGTCAGCGTTGTACGGATGCATGGACTCCGTTTGAGCTAAAAGTTTAGGGGTTTGATAGATCTTGATTTTAGAAGATTTGTCATGATTTTTTCAGAATTTATTGGACCTCATTTCATAGTATTTTGGGCAAAATAAATAAATTCGAAAATCGGTCCCAGATTCCATTTTTCTTCGATCTACCTCAAATCGGTAAGCTTTTCTTTGGTTTCTTTACTCAAAACGGACCGAAATCTTCCTCCCAAGCTATCCATGGTAGATTTTTTTACTTAAGATCAATGTTTCAGAGGTTTTTAACCTCAAACGAGCGTGCGGCTGGGCCGTTTTTCACTCAGGCCCTTTTTTACTCAGTCAGGCCCTTTTTTACTGCGTTTCATGGTATTTTGGATGATTGATATTTGTTTTAGGTTTATCTCTTGTTATCTTGAAGGATTGAGTGAGATAAAGTTGTTTGAATCACTCTTTCTTGGCATAGGTTTATTTCTCTTGGACTCTACTATGGCTAATAAAGGGCCCTCATCTCTTGGCATAGGGTCTCTTGAATCCAACCCCTTGTAGATTGCCTCCATTAAGTTAAATGGTGACAGCTATCTTCAATGAGCACAATCTGTAAAAGTATTTTTAGGAACCCGTGACAAGT
Organism: Magnolia kwangsiensis; assembly: GCA_037074715.1. Lineage (NCBI taxonomy): Eukaryota > Viridiplantae > Streptophyta > Magnoliopsida > Magnoliales > Magnoliaceae > Magnolia > Magnolia kwangsiensis. The sequence continues at coordinate 109,248,139 of CM073578.1, read as the reverse complement.
TGTATATTTTGGATGATCCCCCAAGCTCTACAGATGTTACCTACAAGTCTTGGACAAAGGAGAATTATCAAGTTATTGCATGGTTGTTGAATAGCATGGATTCCTCGATTAGCCATTCAGTGATGTTTTTATCCTCGACTAAAGGCATTTGGAATACGCTTCATGATATGTTCTCGGAATCTCAGAATTTTTCACGGGTATTCTAGCTTATTCAAGAAACTGGTCGGTTTCAACAAAACTCCAGATCTTTAAAAGACTACTATTCGACGCTTCGAGGTATGTAGGATGAGTTGGATATATACCAGCCTCTTCCTTCCAAATGTAAAGAGGATCATGAACATGCTTATAAGCAACGAGATGATACTCCGTACTCGTATCATGCAATTCCTCGCTGGGTTGAGTTCTGATTATCTTCACATTCGCGATCAGGTTGTTATGCAGGATCCTCTTCCCCCATTAACGACAGTCTATGCCATGTATCAGTGTGCTATGGTCTCCACTCTTCATTCTCATTCATTTGTGCCACTCGAGCGTTCGACACATCTTACTGGCGATTAGTCCTCCTTTGGTCTACCATCTTTGAGCTCAGGGCGCATTTCTGGTTTTAGTGGTCGTGGTAGAGGCCACGAGGGAGATCGCAGTCATGGCGGCCGTAGTCTTCGTGGTCGTGGTGGACGTGGACGAGAACGTGATGGTTCCCGCATTTATTCACATTGCGGTGGAACTAATCACACTGTTGATTATTGCTGACAGCTACATGGTCATTCTACGTATGCCGCTGCTTCTGTTGCTTCCATTGTTGCTTCTGAGACAGTCTTCCACCTCGACAGTTGAGCAGTCTACTTCAGGGGAGTCTTATCATTTCTCGAGCGGCATATGATGCCCTTATGCTGCTTCACATTCGGAATATTCTTGAGCCTTCTCACGTAGCTTCGGCCCAATCAAGTACTGCCCTTCTTACATCATCCTCTTCTACCTCCTGGGTCATCGACTCTGGAGCTTCCTCCTATATGACTGGTAAGTTGCAATTCTTTTCTTCTTATTCTCCTTCTTCTCCCACTCAGTATGTCATGGTCGCAGATAGAACCCGATCTCTCATCTCTGGGATTGGTTTCATCCCTCTTCTTCCTTGTCCGTCCTCCGTATTGCATGTGCCTCGTTTTCCATTAAACTTATTGTCTATTAGTTCTCTTACTAAATCAATCAATTGTTCCATCACTTTCTTTCCTTCTTATTGTTTGTTTCAGGACCTACAGACGAAGAAAGTGATTGGTGGAGAGCATGAGCAAGGAGGCGTTTATCTTCTCGATGATACACCTGTTGCCGTTTCTAGTACTCTTTCTCTAGATCGAGAGTCCATGACTCGGTGGCATTGCCACTTAGGCCACCCATCCATTGCTAGATTGAGACTTTTATTTCCCTCCTTATTTGTCACTAAACAATTATGCTGTGATATTTGTGAATTGTCTAAACATCATCGTGCTACGTTTCCTCCTAGCTCTTCTAGGAGGAAATCTCAACCTTTTCTTCTGGTTCACTCGGATTTCTGGGGACCAGCTCCGGTTACCTCAACTTTTGGATTTAGATATTTTGTTACCTTTATTGATAATTATTCCCGCATGACTTGGATTTATCTTTTGAAATCTAAAAGTGAAGTGTTTGATGCGTTTAAAGTATTTTATCATGAAGTGTGCACTCAATTTCATTGTTCCATCAAATCCCTCCATTCTGATAATGGGGGAGAATACATGTCTACTGCCTTTGTCCTTCTTACAGGAACGTGGTATTTTGTCTAGGACGTCATGTGCTCGCACTTCTCAACAAAATGGTATTGCAGAACGAAAGAATCGTCATCTTCTTGAAGTTACTCGCACCCTTTTGCTTGGTATACATCTACCTAAACATTTTTAGGATGATGCTCTTTTAACTGCTACTTTTCTTATTAATCGTATACCCTCACGTATTCTGTCTTACAAATCTTCATTTACTATATTGTATCCTTATGATAATCCATTTCCTCTACCACCTAAAGTTTTTGGTTGTACATGCTTTGTTCAAATTTTGGATAGGAGTAATGATAACTTAGCCCTAGGGCGATTAAATGTGTCTTTATAGGGTATACTCGGAGTCAGAAAGGGTATAAATGCTTTGACCCATTGACTCGCAAGAAATATGTCTTTGTCGATGTCACCTTCTTTAAGGATCTTTCTTTTTTCTCCTCTCCAGGTCAATGTCTCTGTGATCCTCTTGCGAGTCTATCCTCTTTCTACTAGTGATCATGGAAAAACTCCTCTCCCCTCTATTCAGCATCCTGTTGGTGATATGGGTAAGCCTAAGCCTCTGCGGGTGTATCATCGTCGAGATAAATCTTCACAAGCTCAGTCATTCACCCTTCCGCTCACTTTGAATGTTGGTTCAGGTGACTCTCCTAACTCGAGTTTAGATCTTCTCATTGCCTTACGCAAAGGGTCACGATCTTGTATTCAACACCCCATTAGTAATTTCGTTTCATATGATCATCTTTTACCGTCTTTTCAGTCGTTTGCAGCTTCCCTTTCATCACAGACTATTCCTAGATTTCTCTCACATGCTCTTCAGAGTCTTGATTGGACAAAGGCGATGATAGAAGAAATGTCTGCTCTTGAGAAGAATCATACTTGGGATCTTGTGCCGCTTCCTGTAGGCCATAAACCTGTTGGTTGTCGATGGGTTTATACAATCAAGTTTCTTCCAGATGGCTCAATTGATCACTATAAAGCCCGTCTTGTTGCTAAAGGTTACACACAGACTCATGGTGTGGATTACTTCGAGACATTCTCTCCGGTGGCTAAGCTTAATTTAATTCGTGTTGTGCTCTCCTTGGCCGTTAATTTATCATGGCCCTTGTTTCGGCTTGATGTTAAGAATGCATTTCTCCATGCGGATCTTGCAGAGGAAGTTTACATGCATCAACCTCCTGGCTTTGTTACTTCTCACAACCCTGCACTTATATGTCGATTGAAGAAGGTTTTTTATGGACTCAAACAATCTCCACGTGCATGGTTCGAAAATTTTAGTCAGGCTCTCTTAGAGTTTGACTTTGTTCGTAGTCATGCCGATCATTCTCTCTTTATATGTCGTCGATTGACGGGCATCATGGTTCTCATTGTCTATGTGGATGATATTATTTTATCCGGTAGTGATTCTGCTAGAATGAGGGAGGTCAAAGATTTTTTGAAGACCAAGTTTGAGATCAAAGATCTTGGTCCTCTTCACAACTTCCTCTGAATTGAAGTTGCTCGCTCATCATCCAAATTGGTCTTGTCACAACGAAAATATGCGCTCGGTCTTCTCATGGAGACCGGCATGTTAGGGTGCAAGCCTGCTACCACTCCCATGGATACTTCACAGAAGCTTCGACCAAATGATGATGCTCTCCTTACTGATCCCGAGATGTATCGACGACTTGTAGGCCGGCTTATTTACCTGACTATTACTTGCCCAGATCTCTCATTTGCGGTGGGAGTTGTTAGCCAATTCATGCAAGCTCCCCATACTTTTCATTTCACGGCTCTCTACCGCATACTTCAGTATTTAAAATCAGCCTCGGGTCTTGGCCTCTGCTTTCAGTTACATGGTCATCTTCATCTTTCTGGCTATTCCGATGCTGATTGTGCAGGTAGTACTTTTGATCGCCGCTCTACATCCAGCTTCTGTACCTTCTTAGGTGGCAATCTTATAACCTGGAAGAGCAAAAAGCAGCTAGTTGTTGCCCGGTCCTCGGCTGAAGCAGAATATCGTGTTATGGCTCATGCGACGTGTGAACTCGTGTGGCTTCGTAATCTTCTTAAAGAACTTGGCTATCCTCCTTCGGATCCTATTCCTCTTCACTGTGACAATCAAGCGATCATCCATATTGCTCGTAACCTAGTTTTCCATGAGCGAACCAAGCATATTGAGGTCGACTGTCACTTTATTCGGGAGAAAGTCGCTTCTAAGGAAATCGTCACTCCTTTTGTTCGATCTGGGGATCAACTTGTTGATGTTCTTATAAAGTCCTTGAGTCGAGATGCTCTTCATCGTGTTCGTAACAAGTTGGGCATGATCAACATCTATGCTCCAACTTGAGGGGGAGTATAGAGAATGCTAGTGTATTGTATTGTGTATTGTGTGGTTAGTGGGCCCTTTTAGTGCAGGTGCATGTGCACACTTTCCTATTCTCCTGCAGTGTGCTATATGCTTTATCATAATAAAATATTATGTGTTAGGGCAAGCAAGCCTAACACATCATCTCTCCCAAACTCTCCTCCTTCTCTCTCAATATTCTCATCTCTTCTTCACATTATCCTCATCAAATCATTCTCTACTCAACTAAACACTTTAAGAAGTATTGAAAATATTGGCTAATCAAGACATAACAATGAAAATAAAGTTTCGCCATCTGAAACTAATAAGGGCATCCTGTTTATCAAATGACATGCAATAAGAACAACATTACCCAACAAGACTATGGAACATTCGTTTCTAATAACAAAGCACGAGTAACCTCAATCAAATGTCCATTCTTGTGATCAGCTATCACATTCAATTAAGATGTATAAGTGCAAGAGGTCTAATGGATAATACCCTGACTTTACACATAGGTCTAAAAGTCCCGAGAAATAAATTCTAAAGCATTATAAAATCTAATCATACATAAATTTGCACCACAATAAGTTTTTATTTCTTAATGAAAATTTTAGAATATATGAAAGACTTTTGACCTATATTTCATGAGATATACCCATGTCATTCTAAATAAAAAAAAAAATCATAAATAAATAGAAAAAAAGTACTTAAAACCTAACAAAAACTTGGGACACGAGCTACTTCCTACACATCACAAAGAACTAATTTAAACGGAATATCACTCCTAACATCGAATTTGGACGAAAAATGAGTTCTATGATGTTTTTTCAGCCAATACGTTTCGCACTCAAAATCCAACATCTTCGAAAGGGATGGAACAGAGTCTATAGATTTTAGAGAGATGGATGACCCAAATGACGATGACGATTGCCGGACCTAGTGTTGTCATATGTGATCTTGGTCCATGGGATGGCATATGCGATTTAGCAGTCATTGGACACAATGCAATCGCATAATGTCCTATGTGATGGTTATGCAATAATCCCCAACAGTCATATTTGTGACCATGGGGATTATTTATTTTTATATTTATTTATTTATTATTTTATTTTATTTTTGCAATTCATTACCCCCAAAAAAATCCCTACTATAATGCTCTCTCTCTCTCTCTCTCTCTCTCTCTCTCTCTCTCTCTCTCTCTCTCTCTCTCTCTCTCTGTTTTGAGGCATATTTCTCTCACTTTGTGATATGAAGGGGGCTCAAGTTTAGGTCCAAATTGACCTATTGCTTTAATCATTACTCTGAAGCTTTTCAATTTTGACGGTGTTTAAAGCAACAACAGCTTGGTATAAGCACTTAGTAATATATTGAAGTGTTTTCTTATACCACTAGTAATATAGTTTGTAACTTTGTAGTTACAGTTTGTACAATGTATTTCTACATCAAGTCATCAATAAAATTTCTATTTTTTTCATAATTTTGAGTATACATATCATACAATGTTCGAAGTATCAGTACGCTACAAGTTTCGTTGGTTAAGGATACAAAAATAATATTAATATCTCAGATAATATCGTCAATACCCAGAAATGCAGGAAAACATGGGGGAAAGGTGAAATTCTTTAGTGAAACTTTAGGAGATGCTAAAATACACATGTTTGCACATTTAGGAATCAAAAATTGCAAAAAGAATACATACATAATAAGTTTTCATTTAATGGGGGCCTAAAAGCATGTGCTGATGTAAGAAATCAGCCCAACCATCACATTCACCCAACCATCTAACCATCCAACCATCCAGCCTTTCATCCAAACATCCATCGATATTTCAGGATATCCACAACACGATATTTCATCGAGAAATTGTCAACAACTAAAAGGAAACGAGAGATTTTGGTCTCGATATCGCCTATCTTGTGATAATGATAATATTGCGATATTATTGATATTATCTTCAACAAATTGAACATTGCATACAACCATGCGCTCACAAAAAAATTAAAAAAAAAAAACAGATTTTTGGCGATATTGATACATTGGCGATATTATCAAAATATCGCCAATAAAATGATGATACAAGCGACACCCGGAATTTACACATTCGAAAATATTAGCGATACATCTCCGATATGGCAATACCTGGAATTTCTGATTCTACCATTGTTATTAGTATCGCTACCAATGTTATCGGTGTCACTAAGCTAGAGATACAAATAATTTCATGGATATTTCAATAATAACGGGGATAGTTCAAACAATGGTAACGTATCGTTTGCGCACTTATTACTGTAATACATTGTTAGTTAACTTGTTAATAGTTATAGTCTAATTGTCATTTAGATTTAATGTAATAAAATAGGTTTTTAAAAAACAATTCCAAACACTTTAGTAATATTGCATAATTTTTTTTGGAATTGTTCTCTTTTTTTTTGGCATTTTTCTAAATTTTTTCAGGAAAAAAAAAAAAAAGGCAGCAGGCTGTGAACTGCATATGCAATTATGTGGTCACGTAATCAATCAGCCCCCCGGGGATGCATAGGATCACTTATACAATTTGACAACATTGGTTGAACCCTCAGGAAGCACTGCATCACCTGCTGATTCCCTCTCCAAATAATAGAGGTCCTTCCTCTCACAACTTCTAATCATCTTGCCCATCTTGAGGTCTTGAAAAACACGGTAGGAAAGAAAGAATGAGACGGAACAATTTAAAGATTTTGTTAGTTTACTTATAGACAAAAAACTAAAGGAAATTTGGGGGCATACAAGATAGAAAAAAAGGACAGATGCATTAGGCTTAACAGTGCCCAATTCAAAAATAGTTGATGAGGGTACCATCAGCCAAAGTAACAGTCATGTTGGACAAAACATGATCAAAAGAAGAAAAGGAGCTGCGATTGCCAAAGATAATCAAACGCACCAGAATCGATGATCTAAGGAGAAGGATGAGAAAACAAGGGGCTACCTGAATGAACGAGATGACTATAGAAGTGGAAGAAACATTGTTGGACATAGAACCACTGGAAGAGAAACCGCGAATATTCTTCCCGTGATAGTGTGACACTAATCTAATCACTATCAACAATCAAAGCAGAAGTATTGAATCTACTGTCAACAGAAACGTAGTCCATCACAAGAGCTTGATTAACTTTCGGAGCCTTTCTATGGAAATCCCAACAAAGATTCAGTGTGATTCACCAAACCACGGTGAGTGCATATGCGATCTCCTCTACCACCATGGCCACCTCTACGTCCCCCTAGCAACCTACCACCACGATACATCACACGACCAGACCAACAACAACAACCTCCATGCAAACCAATGAAACCAGATGAAGAAGTCAATGCAGCTTTATCAGATGCATTAACATGAGCACTGTCAAAGTCATTTGCAAAAGAGACTCTAAAGCCTAGCATAGACTTTGGCAGCCAAAGGGATTGACATACCACTCAAAATTTGATCTTTAATCTAAAGATATCCTTTCAGAAAATCAGACAAAAGTTTCACCACTTTCATATCCCCCAACAACTTCCTAGAGTAACATCTGAGGTGATAAGATGATATATCGAAAGCTCTTCCCACATGCCAATCAATTTAGCGAAATACTCACCAAAGGATTTTGTCTCTCTTTTCAAACAAGATCATCTTCCCATACAACTAACAGACCCATGAGATGCTATATTCTTGAGTACATCTTTCTTACGATATCCCAAACATCTTTCACAGTGTTCAAGAACATCAAATTAGAGCTCACCTTGGGTTCCAACCTATTCCATAACGATGATCTGATCTAGGCATCATTATGCATCCACTGTCCATATCTATAATCAGATTCCTCTGGTTCAAACTCTATGATGAATTGAGCCTTTGCTGGGGCTATGAGAAATATTTAAATCGATTTAGGCCAGTAAAGATAATTTTTCTCATTCAATTTCATGGATGTTATGGACGCATTAAACGACTGTCCAGACACTTCTAGTAATGAGGGACCACTAACTACACATTTCGGCTCCATAGCCACCATGGAACTGATTTACTTCAATTTATACAGAAAAAACATTGATTTATAATTCAATTCATGCACAACTACAACTCACAACTATATCACATAAATTTCTAGCCCCTCATCAACTAGAACTCACTTCAATGTCATTTATACATTTCACATAATGTAACAGATGATGAAACTATTAAAAAACCACCTCCGACACAAAGAAACAGAAGGAAAATAACTTAAACATTACCTTAAAAGAAAAATCAGCAAGCCTTCATCTTCAAGGCGAGGCTCCTACGCTTCCTAAATACTACCCAACAGAAAATAAAGCCCAATAGCTCAAATATCATGTACAATAAAGCCCACCCGGGCCTGCATGAGCCAGACAGATGACACTCAAATGCTTTTTAACACCAATAATGCAATCGGCCCAAAATTATGCTTATTTCATCATCCAACTATCAGATAGGTGAACATTTATTGGACAGTGAAGAATGAAAAATATTCAATGTTCCTATTTCAACAAACAAGTGTCCCCAAGTCAACACTTAGGATCATTCAAACAATCTAATTTTTGGAATTTTCACTTAGCAACAACGGGTCCCACAATTTAATTGGTTTATTTTAGATAATATACACCATGTGTACAATTTCTGGGTGCAAGTGTATCTATTGTCATAAGCCTTTTATTTTGAAAACATAAGAGACAGAGATAGAGTGAGAGGGAAAAAAGAGATGTAGAGGAGGAGAAGAAAGCAGAAGCACAAGAAGAGTTTCCCCAGTGGCCTGTACGCTATTTTTCTTCTCCAGAAAATAAGCACTGTGCACAATGACCCTAGGCCATTATGCTGGACTGTAATGGTCCGTTATGGTTATGTTGGACCGCAACGGCTGTTATGCCCTCGTAACAGACCGTTACAGTCCTGAATCGCATAACCGGTTGGACTGTTACCTTTATGTAACAGCCATTATGTAACCGTTCTTTAGTACCCAGACAATCTTAACACTGAAGAAGTTACAGATAATTTAACCCATGTACAAAACAATAAACTGTTACTTTTCTTTTGAGAAATACAAAAGTCCACATAACTAGGTTGCATCTAAACGTTCTGGTACTTTCAACTATATCTGATCTAGCAACACAAATAAAAGATATTATTGATCAGACTTTTCATGAACATACTAGACCTTGATCCCTTGTATGTGGCTATAAGCTTCCGATTCAGTTATGTAACCTTGCGCACACCGAAGAGAACGTAATTGGAATTTAAACACTGTTTCGCGTTCTCTCCTGCATTGTTTTGGGAGCAAGCAGCACTCTCGATGATCTGAATTATGCATTGGCTCAACAGCACCATTTACAGTACTTGGTATCCCATGAGCATGTTGCCTCAACTGGTAATGTTTCAGTACCACCACCAAATTCCATTGTTCTCATGGTGATCGGAAATTTTGAAATTATGACTAGCAAACAATTTGTTCAATCTTTTTTCCATTGGGCTTTGCAGGTGCATCAAGGCCATCCATCCATCGGATTGGTCCCATATGAGCATTAAAAACTGAGTGATTGAAGATCCAACCATCAGAGTGTATCAGGCCTAGATTGGGGCCATCTAAGGCCCTGACCAATGATCCAACTGACCAAGTTGAAGACCTGCTCATTGATTAATGATCCATCAATTCATATTGACAATATAAAAAGCCCAACTGTTCAGATTGTAAACTGTGACCATATTGGTGATCCAGATTGGATGATGGAAGGCCTGGATCAGATCCATGCTTGTATGACCATATTTGATGGTCTAGTTGGAACGTGGAGCCTACGGATGAATATATAGATGGCCTTGAATAAAATTTGAGTTTAGCATGCCTTTGCTTGATTGGTATAAGAGATTGAAGGGGGTAGGGCAGGGAGGTAGACTGTTGGGAATCCTTCCAAAGTCCTATATGATATATTTTTGGCAGCATTTTCTTTGTTTTCTCTGCTGAAACTTCAGATCCAGTTCTGTTAAGACAGATCTAGATCCAAACCGAGTGATTGTGTCAATTTGGTATCAAAGCAAGTTACTGTCTTGGGAACTTGTTTTGCTTTTAATTCAACAGATTTCTTGTGTCAGTCTGTTTCTGCTGCAATCAACTTGTTTCCTACTGTTGGAGCTGATCCGTCATCTAGAATTGTGGGTAGTTCACTGTCCCTCCTTTCTGTCTTCAGCACATGCACATGGAACTTTGAGGGGAATTGGATCCAATTTCTACTGCAAATATTGAGCACAGATTCATATATGCTGTTTCTGCCTAGTACTCCATTCTTTTCTTTTGCTCCCCAAAGACCGAGAATCTGAATATACAGGTTCAGATTTGGCTTCCTCCAACTTGGATCAGATGTCTATGCACACATATAACCCTCAACCACAACCCTTAAACTCACACTACCAAACCTAAAACCCAGTCCCACTTGCAAGTCACTTGCTACCCATCCAAAACAGCCCAAGTGCTATTAAAAAAACAATAGTCCATATTCCTATAAAACAGCCTTAACTGCAGTCATACAATAGCCTCATAACTTCCCAAAGATTTATACTGAACATTCTTTAACTGCTGCAAAACAGTAGGGCAAGAATTGCAGGAATCTCCTATAACTCTGACATGATCCACTGAAAAAGCACCACATGCGCATGTCAGAGATGGGGCCCACAATGAAAGGCAAGGATTCCTTTAGGTGACATGGCATATTTGTTTTCACTGCAGACCCTAGCTCTGACATACGCACATGGCGCATTTTCACTGAGTCATGTCAAGGATCCTGTAGTCAAAATTTACAAGCAATTTATGTCCAAAACATTAGGCCACTCCAAGCCCTCTTTCCAAACTCTACAGCATCCCAGCTCACCTGCATCTTTAAATGCCCAATTTTGTCAATAATTCAGCCAGCAATCTGTCCATCGACCTTGCCCATTCAAATCAGCCTTAATACCAACACAGCTTCATCCAAATACAAGACCCACTTCCAACTGAACAATTTCCCCAAAGTCTCCCCAAAGCTACCTAGAATCAGTTCATAAAACAACCAGTCTAGCCTCTCCAGACAACGCCTATTTTTGTTCTAAACTGTTCCTTAACCTGCCACCAATTAGATCCCATATTCCAGCCACAAACTCAACCTATAAACCCATCCCAGAACCATCTCCAATCTGTCCTGCAATCTCTGTCCATAAGCTGTCCAGACATAGCCCAACATTTTATCCCTTGAACCTAAAGCAACTTCAACAGTACCAAAACCCCAAGCTATAAACCTTTCCCCTTCTGTAGCCAATTCCTTCCCAACCCAAATCTGGAAATAAGATTTGCATTGGTCCTCAAGAGGCTATAGCGTATTTATAATCACTTCCATGGCAGATTACATAATAATCAGATGGGGATGTATGTCCAGGGAAACAATCTTTTCATTTGTATCTGGAGCAACAAATCCTAGAGTAGGAATACTTCCCAAACTGAGATAATATTTAACGGCTCCAGACATACCTGAAGATGTGGAATCACACCAAGAGGAACCCACCATTAGTTTGCTCGATGGATCCATGGATGGATCTACAAATGGATCAACAGCCGGACCAGAGAAGGCTCCTAACAAACCAAAAGATTACTTGACAGATGACCTGATAGAAGAGACTGAAGAATCGACAGATATGGGCGACTTTGATGGTCAAAGAGATGGACACTGTCAGAATCGTAGTGGCAAACTCTATGGAGGCAAACATCAGGGCACCATGGTATCTTTTCAACAATGATCAAGATACATGGATTAGAAGGCGACAGTTAGTTTAGAAGATGACATATGGGAACTAGTCGCATTTTTGGAAGTGGTCTTTTCATTGAAAAGAATTGTATTTGGAATAGTGCAAATGGCTGAAAGAGGTTCTGATTGGAAACAAATTGCATGCATGTATGTTATCGTTCCTATGCATCTAGGAAGTGATGTTCATTAATTGAAAAAGCATTTTGAGTTCAAATATTATTGTCCATACAAATATCACATCCATAAATGAGTTTGAAGTATTGCAAATGCAGTATTTGTAATCAAGAAAGCCTTGTAGAGAAGAGTTAGACCCAAATTTGTCTCTTTAAGCTTTCTTTTGTAATAGAAGGTCCATTCACATAAGTATAAATCAATATGAAGATAAATGCATTTTTTAGTAGTTTGAAGTTGGCCATATCTATCAAGTGCATTTCAAAAACTAGTTACCTCAACATCTGCGCCACGGTGGTAATCCATAGTTAAAGTTTCAGCTGTTCGTTTTCCCTCATCGTAACAGCTCCTTACACCTACACAAGACCAATCCACAAACAATATCATATATAAGTATAATATATGCTACAAAGCCATTTAATATGTGTATTTATTAAAATTATATAAGGTGCAAATCTTTTGAGACATGCAATAATCACAATATGCAACAAGAACGTTTTAGAGTACTAATTTTTCTCAATGAATTAGACGTGCAAAAGGTGGTTCACCTATGGGGTTGACATTGCCCCAATATGTCTCCTTTTGGGGGTGCTCAAGTGGGTCACCATAGACCTCACTGGTACTTGTCAGCAGAAAGCGGGCCCCAATCCTTTTTGCCAGGCCCAACATGTTCAGGCTTCCCATCACATTTGTCTTGTAACCAGAGTCAAGGATCAGATCCCAAATTCATAAAGTTATGGACTGCTGCTTTTGAGCATTCATCAAAAAGGGATTGTACAGAGCAAATGAGCTACTTGCAACTAAAGTCCGATAAAATAGAAGAAATCAAATTGTTGTAAGTCTCCAGTAGCAAACTGAAGGATCACCAACTCAAAACAAAGGAATCCAACCAATTTAAATAAACGAAGGAAATGCATTAAAATAATTTAGTAGAAGAAACTCCTTGTTCATTGAAACACATAAAAACAAAAAGGAAAAGACTGTTTGTGTTTAGTGTGCAAACATTGTTGGCGCACACATATCTCCCACCATCATAAAATCGTGAGTGGGAAGCCGAGAATCTTAAAACCCATTTCAAAATGGACTTTTGAAGATCCATATCTTGAAATGCATATAGATACCCACCAACTGTCTTTAAATGGTACATGAAAAGGAAGGAACTCCGTGTTAAAAATGTATAATGCCTCACCAATTACATTCATGGCTTCAAGAATCCAATGCAAAGTAGCTTTTTCATTACTGTTGTTCACCAAAGATGGTTTTACAGCAAACTAATGCTTCTTTTTTTGAAAAAAAAATTCAAGATAAGTGTTTCATATCACATAGAAAGAAAAGATATCACATAATGCTCATCCTGAATTACTGCCATTTTCATTCAGGGCTAGCACTCCATGCATCTAAGGCCCATCCTTTGATGATCCATACCGTTCATCCAGTGGCCTCACATGTGGCAGACCAAAAATCTTCTCCATCAAACAATCCCAGCCATCAATTAGTGGATTTGTTGATGTTTCATAAGGGCAATTGATTGAATATTGTTTCTACCCATTTTCAGGCCAATGATCCAATGGCTAGAAATGTCCAAAGGAGGAGATTCTGAAGCATCACCTAGATCCAGAACAACAATTCTTGCAAAATCAAGAAATCTCCGAATAAAGATCAGAACAAAGGATATGATAGTCTTGATCGGATTATACTTGTAATGGACGGGCGAAGCAGGGCATGCCAGGTGATAAATCTGATCCACCTCCAACAGGATCGGCTCGACAACGTCGTGCCGGATCAGCTCAAAGCTCGGGTTCTGGAAATGATGCATCACATTCTCCTTCCGCCCAGTAAAAAAATTGTCGATCACAATCACATGATCCCCCCTCGCCAACAGCTTATCCACGAGATGGCTACCGACGAACCCGGCCCCGCCCGTGACGACGATCCTCAGCGGCGGCTTCCGGACCCCCACCGGGACCCGCCGGCTTCTGGACACAAAATTACCCGAACTGCCACCGTTGCCATTGGCGACGTGAAGTATGGGGCGGGGATCGGAAGGGGCCAGATTGGACAGGGTTGGTTGGAGGATGAAGAACGTGGAGGCAATGAGGACACCAACGAGAATAAATAGGAGCCGTTGTTCTTTGAGGAGGTAATTGATGGATCTTGGGAGAGATCTGGGCTGTTTCTGGGATTTACTTGAATATGGAGGGGTGGTTTGGACGGATGGATTTTGAAGTTCTTCATCTCTTTTGGATTGGTTTATGCTGGATTGCTTGTGGAGCTGTTTCATGATTCTTGTTTGGGTGGTTGAGGAGTTTGGTTGGGTATATGGAGAGGAGTTAGAAGGCGGTGGAGATATTAAATATGCGGGTGTGAAATTTCACCTGCAGAAGAGAAGAGATGCTTCTCATTCTGGGGTTTTTGCAGAGAATTCTTGACTTTGGATTGAGATTTGATTGATTTTGGCTTGTTTGGCTGTCTTCCTGACTGTCATCAGTTATTGAAAATGAAACTGGGGAAACGAGATTTCTGCTTGCAGACGCGTATCTTCAAGCGCCGAAGATAAACGCACCGCAACGTGTGGTGTAGCACGTGTTTGTGGGATCCGACGACTGTGGTTGTGTACAAGGCTGAACTCGGTTATCTTGTCGGAAACATACGCACGTATACTTGTTCGCTCCTCGGTTGCTTCACGTGTGCAGATTTGAAATTACGGCTTTGATTTAAAGTGAACAACCATGACCCTGGATGAATGCGATGACAAAGTTATAATGACATCTATTACCTATTCAACCATTCCTTGATATATAAATATAATGAGATAATATTCAAAGGGTGAGCCCCATTGTATGATGATGTATTGTATATTTGTCTCCTTTATTAAAAAAAAAATTCAACATAGATAAAGTAAAATAAGTAATAAATTTTTATTATCAGTTGTGAAAAACAACTGATAAAATATTTTTTCTAATGAAAAACTAAGGGCCTGTTGGCCGGGTGGATTGGAAGGGAGTGAATGGTATTAGGGTGGATGGTGTGGATTTCTAGGTAACGATGGTGTTGTCAGCGGATTGTCTTGAGATCCATGGGATTGCTATATCCCTGGATTGATACATGCAGTCCGTTTGGCACGCCCGGCCAATCCGGCGATTAAAGCTTCCGATCCCTTTCAATCTCACGAACCAAACACGTCACAGGCTAATTTGAACGGTTTTGGATGGATTGGATGGGATTTAAAGGTAATGATGGTGTTGTCAGTGGATTGTCTGAAGATCCATTGGATTTGTATCAGATCACCTACACTGTTTGGCACGCCCGGCCATTCCCGGAATTTACCATCCAATCTCTTCCACTACAATCTAATCCCTTCCAATCCAACCAGCCAAACGGGCCCTAAATTCAATGCATAAGTATAGACTTAAATTATAGTCAAAGATTATCAACTACTTAATTAATATTATAGATCATACTATGGAACCTAAACAATATATTGAAAGTAAAATATTATACTAAGAAATATAATTTACTCAACAATAAAAATTAAAAGATTACACTATGAAATATGTGGAAATTAGTAATTGAAAAGATAATTGAAAAATATATTTAATTTACTTAAATTGGTATGAGTCGTATTTTCTTACTGAATTTCATTATTATTTATAACTTTTACTTATTTATGTAGATCTTTCTCACGATCTAATGATTACTATAATCGTTCACCACTACTAATTTCATCTATTTCTTCTTATACCATCTGTTCTGCAATTCTTTTTTCATTATTAGTTCTTCATCAGTTGCTTAAAGTCAGTTGCTTAAAGAATGATATAGCATTGTTTGATATTTTCCTACTGTTATTATCAAAAATTCTCCTTCATACATGTTCATTGATATTCAAATCTACCATGTAGGTCTATACAAATCATCCTCTGATTGATTCTCAAAGGGAATGGCTATAGAATATACTGCCTAGGTTATTTAGTTAAGTATCATTTGCTATTGGGATAACCCTATTAACGTACCAGATTGCTTATACAGTGAATTTTTGGCATTTTCAGTGTGCATGTCTTTAGCGCTTGAAGATGAGAAGAAAGTATAGATCCAGGGGAAACATGAGCAAATTGCCCTGCCTCGCTTCCATGAATTTCCTGATGCATAAGGTAGGTACTGCTTGAAATCCAACCTGTCCATCTGTTTTTTCATCTCATCTTTAGGACATAGACCAAATAAAGAGGCAGATCCAATACTTACGTGGATGACACAATAGGAAACAGTAGGGATTAAAAACCCACCATTGATACCCTCGTGGAGGTCACTAAAGTTTTGGATCTGCCTAATAATGGTGTTTCAGTTCATCCCTGTTGGAGTAACCTTGCGAAGGGTCTGGATGGCATCTAAACAATAAGGTGGGCCAGGGGAAATTTTCAACACTTCAGGCATCTCTACTCCTCTTTTTTATGGTGTTGGCCCTTTTAGTTTTGGATCTAACTCATTTTTTTTTATTTTTTGGCCAACTTCTTAAACTAACTTGCTAAACTGATGAACGAGGTGGATTTCATATGGACATCAGGTGGGCCTCGCATAATTTCAACGTACAACTTTGCTAAAGTTGGCGTCCAGTATAGTTGGACAGGGCATATCCCTCTCATCGGACGGGGGTTGCGAACGCGGATTGGCTACTCCCTCAACCAAGCCACCTGGGGCGTGTTTGGCCGGACTAATCCCATGGGATTAGGAGGGATGGGATGGGTTTTAAGGTAATGATGGCGGTGTCAGTGGATGGTCGGCTGTGCAATGGGATTTTCATATCCCATTGCAAGCAAGTGATCCTGTTTAGATGGAGATGGGATTGAATTTTAAATTAATTGATCCCACACTCACTGCGTTTTGACGTCCGAGTATTTTCGTACTGGGCTGGAGAATCAGCTATTCAATAGGAAGGGATGCTTTGGCCCAAAATGCATTAGCTACCGTACCCAATCTAAACCGTCTGTAGGTAGTGGCCGCTGCTCCGTGGGACCCACAATGATCTATCTGTGTCATTCGAACCCTTCATATGTTGTACTATATCATCCGAACCGTCTACAACGATTTGGATAGTTGAAAAAGCAGCCCATGACCCACCTTATGATTGTGTGTACATTATGGTTTCTATGTATGGTCATTTTCGAGATGTGTGCAGGCCACCTAATGCATAGGAATGGATTTGGTGCTACCCTGTCTTGATCTCAGTCATACACAACGTGCTGCGAGAAATTTGTGCATATGTGTGGATGTTTACGGAATCAAATCCATATGGATGATTATGATATCAACTAATAATGCATCACCTATCATGACTATACTACATCATGAAATCATCAAAATTAAAAAAGTTGTTCAAAGTATCAGTGTCAATAAAACATACGCAACAATATCTATAATTTAATCATAATATACAATGTAGAAAAAAACAACCATTACTCCAATCAGGAGTGCCAATAATATCTCCGCGGCTGAAGGGGGGAGATCATCAGTAGACGTGAGCATGAAAATAGTAGCCCGGGCTGTCTGTTGGACAGATAGCGTTGCAAAATGATGGACATCAACTACGTCCACTAATGTTGCCACATCTCCCGAGGGAGCTCCACATCCATGTGTCGGCGGTGCAGTTGTCAGACCAAAGAAACTGTCCCAGTATGTTGTAGCCTCTCTCCAATTCTTAAATACTCGATGACGCCCCCACTGTATCCCTCCACCTCGACTCGTTCATCATCCCATGTAAGATAAATACCTGCCCGACGGCCAACCAGAACAACATAGTATTTTTCCTTTGCCATCTACAAAGAGAGGTCTAGTATCGCAATGAATAGCAACAAATTGAAAGTCATATGTATTTACATGTATTTACAAGGAAAGAGTGACATGCACATTGCAATGAAAAGTATATAATCTAATAAAACCATTTGACATATGTTTGGGGAGCGTACCTTTTCTCCGTACGAAGTGTGTGGTCCTATCAGTAAAATAGTTATATAACAAAAGCAAATGATCTAGAATTAGATTAAATAATTACATATTAAGTATATTAAACCGGAAATGATCCAAGGCTAGTGTATAACACTCGCCCTAGTAGATATGTGGAATCCAAAAATATAAGAAATAAAAAAAATATATGTGGAAGTTATTACAAGGCCCCCCCCCCCCCCCCCCCCCCCGGAAAAAATAAATAAAAAAAATAAATAAATAAACCTTAAACCACAAAAAAAAAGTGTTTCTTGTAGTAACTGTTCTCCACCTGAATTACCATATTAACGGTACCCAACTTTCAAAGTTTTTAAACCCCAAAGATCAGCAACCATCAAATAGAACCATCACCATCATTACTCTTCAAATCGAACAGAGACTTTTTAAGCCAATTAACACGACGATCCAACCATATGGCAACAAAAAGGATGCAAGCTTCTCATCTTTATTCAAGAGCTGACTAACCTCAATAAATTCAGCATTGGTTAGCCCCTGAACCTCTTCTATTATGTCTAATACACATCTCATTCAGTTGACATCCTTTCTAATAGAGAAGTTCAGCATAGCCTCTGTGACACTCGTGAGAGATATGCCTACGACATCACATGGTCGAGCAAGTCGCATCCTTTTTGTTTTCGCACTCCCACCACAACTATGATCAGAATTGGTTCTACGATTGGGAGTGTCTTGAAATGGCATATTTTTCTCTATTTGATTGTCCGTTGATTGGCCATATATTCCAGGTGATTCATAGACGTTTTCCTCAAATAAGTCCATGGCAGCATCTGTGTCATCGTCCAACTCTCTCCACGAATCATTCAAGTCTTTATAAACACGAGACGAGAATGCTGCAATGTTCTTACTTCCTTGCGTATATCTGCCTGCAGCCTAGTCAGACTCGACAATCATCGATAAATCATCCATTCGTTCAATTCGCTTACCACGCAACCTCTTAGCTCGCGGATGAGACTATACACATATGATAATTTTGAATATCAGTAAATGTCAGTTGACTTTTAAAATTTTATACAACCAAAACTACAATTTATGTTACCTTTAAATACTTCTCTTAAACATCGTTTGGGGCCGTCACCACCATGCGCTCACTGTCCCAACCAAAACCGCTTGCAGCCAGCATGTCCTTTATATCACCATACTCCCTCTTGTGATACCTCAATATATTTTGAACATTTTACCAGGTGACAAGAATCTGTGTACGTTTATGGACCTCGTCGGCAGCCGCTTGATATGCTTCTCGTTTGAAGCCATTATCTGCCTTTCTAACTAACGCAATTTGCTCAATCAAGGTCTTAAACAAAACTTGATTCATAGTTCCAGTCCATTTGAAGGTTCTGCCAGAGATTTTTTGGACTTCTCATGTGGTGAGCAATGTGTTGGTAGAACCGGCCTATGCAACGGCGATTGCGTCGGAGTCGGAGTAGAGCCTCCCAAATTGGCTGACATATCACCTATGTATAGATGGGAAGACAATTACACAAAGAGAATCATGCGGAATACAATATGTGTCAATTATAAGATTTCCCAACATGAATATGTAGACAAATAAACAGTTGTTGATGTATGTAGAAAAATTTATTCGCTTGGGTGTACAAAGTGTAAAAAACTAGTACTTCGAACTTGTACAAAAAACTCGTTACATCCATTACTTTAGTCATGCAGTATGTCATTATTTGCACAAAAACTAAGTAGGATTATCGAATCCTACTATTGTTTTAGGCGTCTGCCCACATGCGCTCCGCGATCCTGTCACGAGTTCTAATTCAGTCATCCTTCGCTCGTTGAGTGACTTGGACTAGCCATTGCCTTTCATCAATTGTTGATACCTCATTTGGGGTAGGATTATCCTCAACGTAACCCACTGATACACCTATGTCACGCAAGTCTTGGTCCGATCCATCTTTTCTCCATATGAAATTATGTAGCACACAATAAGCAACGACAATTTTAACTTGTGTATCAAAAAGGATATTGCATAGCCGTCTTTAAAATTAGAAATCTCCCCTTTATCACACTGAAACATCGCTCAATTGCATTTCAGAATTGTGCATGTCGATAGTTAAATAATTCTTTCACATTCATGGGTAATCTCCTGCTACGGTACTCCTGCAGATGGTATTGAACTCCATGATGAGGGGTCATGAACCCTGGTGAATGAGTGTAACCAGCGTCCATGACGAAGTATTTTTCTACACAATTGCAGGAATGATTCTTTTAATTTTGTATGAAGACAATATTACGCACTAATTAATAATCGAATGATACTGAATATTAGTTACTGTGAAGTACAATAAGTGGATCGTCTGATCGCGTCAGGGCATTATGTAGGACCCACGCATTTGACGCTGAACCTTCCCATCCAGCTAACACGTATAATATTGACATATCAAAGGAACAAGCAGCAAGTACATTTTGTGACAAGATACCCTTTTGGTTATAAAAGCTTGCATGTTTTGATGCTGGTATGTGTGCCAGAATATGTGCCCCATCGATCGCACCCACGCAATCTTATAGTGGCAAAGTTTTCGAGCAATCTTATAGTGGCAGAGCCTATAGGATTAGTATCAAATGATATCTATTTTTACATGTAGATTAATAAACGATCAGTTGGTCTATAATGATACCTGAAAATAACTGGCCCAACGTGTATTTTCCTGAATCTTAATCCGTGTTTGTGCGCCTGCCTGCTTAACAGACTCAGGGTACAGGAAAACAATTGCATCTAAAACTTGGTGAAAGTGATGACTTATAGTTTCATTAGATCAACAAAATTTGTGTCCTATCACACGATTTCGGACGTTGTGGTTAATTGTATGCAAGAACACCACAAGTTTTTCCTCTAAACTAATGTTACATATATCGCATAGGTTCGTCTTATCACGCACTACTTCACATAGATAGAAAAATGTGTCCTGCTTCATCCTAAGTTGGGTAATGCAATCCTTATCACCTGTTCGAATAATTGAATTGATAAATCTGGCACGCACATCATCCCCTATTTGAGCCAGTTCTCTAAACATGTAGTGTCGACAGTATTCCCCAACAGCTACGACACATGCAACCATTGCAAGAAGTACAATGGAATCAACCATCTCTTCCTCATCTTCAACGTCCATCACCTGTCAACTACGTATGTATACAAGTGGAAGTAGAAGGCTTTAAAATTACTGTGAACCTCCCAAGTATAATTTATTTTCTTCTCAAATCATTTTGTGAAATTGTTTCCCTTAGTATTTTCCTTGATTAATCGAGTTGATAAACACATTCCATCGAGAATATTAACCGAATTGTTCTACACAGACCTTTCCATTTGCTATTTATAGCTGAAAAGTTTAGGAAATCTGTCTAACAACCTTTTGGTAGTGAATGTACTAGAAAATTTGAAGAGATCCATGATGAAAACCTTAAAAAGTTTTACTCAATAATGAAAGTAGAACTTTCTCTTCATATAAACTATTTCCTAAACAAGTTTGAAAAAGAAGAAAACATAGAACTATAACAACAAAAATCATAAATAAAGAAGAGAAATTATGATTATTTTACAAGAAATTACAAACAAGTTGAAAAGAATCACGTGATATCCTCCATGAAAGAAAAGATGGTTACGTGCATGGCTCGTTCAAGCTCCTGACCGAGCCATCAAAGAGCTCGCTACTCATGTACAAACCTTTAAAAAATCATATACTCTATTTTTGAAAACCCAATGGTGGTATGCACATGAATTTCACATATTGCCATGAATTTTAGAGTTGTATGCACATGAATATCACATATTTCCATGCACATTATCAACCTAGCAGTGTCCAAATCCATTGGGTTGTGATAGAACATACCGAAACTACGTGTTGCAGGTATATGAACGCGATGTCGCTATAGGTGAATGCCTTGCTATAATCTGCAAAAACCCAAGCATGAATATGAAAACGTAATTAGTGTTTAAACCAGTTGACCATCACAATAGATCTCAAAGTGAACTAAGAGCATCCACATAATGTTTTGAATCTGCATCATTTTTTAAACTCAAGCTGTAAAATGATCTAACCTGAGTGTGCTGCCAGTTTTATAGTTGTGGCCCTGACATCGAGAGTGTGCTGCCAGTTTTATACCAATGGCCCGCTCAATAATTGTTTTGGTTCTATATCATAGCTGTCTATTTAAAAATGCATATGCTGTAGCTATTTGTTACAAATTTCTTCTATTTGGTATTGCGCTAGTTTTGTAGTTGCATGTGCTTGTGTGCTCTCTAGTTGTAGTGATGGGTGATTGTTTGATTCTCACATGAAAGGAAGGATTGTGTTGGTTACTATGATTTTTTGTAGGAGGGATGGCATTGCATTATAAGAAATGGTGATTGTATAATAATGTGGTGTTCGCGTTTAACTTCCTTTTTTTTTTTTGTAGATGGATGGGCCAAGCCACCTGTTGCTTGTGGGTTGATAGTTTATACCATTGGGGCCAGATTAGGTGGCATTGCCCAAGATGGTGTGGTCCTTACTGTGGGCCCACCTTGATGCATGTATTCAATCCTAGTCACAGCTTTGGCCCTCACCATAAGGACATTTCCATTTTTCTATTATGTTTTCTTATTAGGTTCCTTCATGAAGGTTCATATCCAACCAACAAAGGAATGATTCCACATGTTTTTCGATATCAATAATAATAATAATAATAATAATAAACAAAGGAACATGTGGTAGCTACATGGACTGAAGAAAGGTACATAAAATGGTATTAAATCAAAATAGTAATTAACAGAGATGAACAAAGATTAAATATTCCATATAATCATAGCTCTAACCCCCTGATTCTTAATGAAATATGCACCTTATGCATACTAGGCAATCATGTATAGCAAGTGATCATAATAATGAGAACTAGGAAACATCCAAAATAATTTCAAAGTATAAGCCATCCACAAAAAAATCGTCTCCAGTTCCTAATCCATGCATCAAATTAGATAACTGGGGCTGGTAATAGAGATCAACTATGACGACTTCTTCACCCACAAATATAAAAAAGTAAAAAAGAAGACAGAAGACATTTTTATTTCGAAATTTCAATATTTCAAAGAACCACATAAATAAACTCCTTTCATAATCTGATAAAATAATTACATTCTGTATAAAGATCTTTCTGACAAAGCTGCCAAAACAGATACAATACACCTGAGATGAAAACACACTGAAGATCTCAGATAATGAATTAGCAGTGTCCATCATCAAGATGTAAATAGCTGGTTAAGAGTACTATGAAATGACCATCCACATTGAAAAAATTAACCGTTTAATAGATTTAATTGCCATGATACACCTTGTCTAGGAATTTTCAAGTACTACTTAATCCATGGTGGGAGATCACAGAAACAAACAACATACACAAAGTACTATAGGCCAATCGAAGATATTACACATGTACCTACGAACGATCGATGTTTCTAAAATTTTGGTCACCTGAAATTCATATACAAAATAAAAGCAAATTAATTTATATGTAAGGATTTTCTGAAGTGAAAGGTAGAAACTAGTGAAGAGTAAAACCGTATCCATCCATATCAGGCCATGTTTACTATTGGTACACGGGTTCAAACAATCCACAAATCAATTGAAAAATAAATGAATAGTGAATCTGAAATAGTTATTCCATATTTTAAAATTTATCCACTGGCTGAACGATCAACCATTTGGCAAATTAAATATTTCGTACAGTATCAATTTCTCTTTAGTTGGCAATTCCATAATGACTCCTTATTACAACCTAAACCTCAGTAAACAGAAATAAATAGGAAGAAAGTGCATCCCAAACAAGGGAACCTTTCTCAGCTACCTCAGTAAACAAGGCACATCCTAACTGTACAACAAGTGATCATAATAATGAGAAGTAGGACACCTCCAAACAAATTTGAAATGCTAAGCCATCTAATAAAAACGGTCTCCAGATCGAATTCAACCAGTTGGTATAGATAAATGGTGCTGGTAACAGAGAACAACTATCATTTAATTTTCACCATAGTAAGAAAAATAAAAAATAAAAAGAAAAAAAATAAAAAGAACTATATAGAACATATATCAACTTGAAGTTCCAAAGGATATCCTTTGCCCTTCACGAAAACCAAATTGTTCGGTGCTGATAACATAGTATCAAAAGTGGAAGATAGTAACAGTAATCAAGTAATCTTTAAAGAATAACAAAAGACAATGCTATAGAATTTTATTTATTTATTTATTTATTTTGCTACACATTCTGCGAAAATCTATTTTACGGCACCACCATGTCCATCCGTGAGGTATAAACCAATCCATTTCTGCGTCATGCAAGAAGTCGAGCTTCTCCAACACCCAATGATACGGTATGAAATACCCACTAACGTTATGGTCTCTATGTAAAGTCCGTTTATGATGGATTCCATTCCCAAATCCATTTTGAATCCAAGTCCTCTTCTTAGCCAAAAGAGGTGTTTATCGTGCATGCATGCGAAGCTACAGATCCAATGGCCATACCTTCACATTGCAACCTATGTGGCAATCGAATGGATTTTTAGAACTCAACTACTTGCAATTACAAAGAAATTAATTCCAAGCATGAATTCATTAAAAGGATTACAAGTTTTGAAAACGAGACGACATCCGCTTGAAGTGTAGATAACAATAGAAATTCCTGAAACGGCCAATCCCTAACTAGGAGATAGATTGGGAAAAAATCAGGGTAAGTGAGATATACCTCACGCAAGAACGGTAAACCACATCTAGAGACCGGAGCTTACCTTCTCCCCGTGGGGCAATGAATGGAGCTTGACATGCTACATCCATGGATAAATACTCGGTGATGGACGTCATTGACCAAAGCCCATACCAGAGATATTTCATCTTTGCTAGTACGGACTTCATAGCTGGGAAGAGATGCTGCAGACGGCGACGCAGTTTCCTCTCTCCGTATACACGAAAATCCAGCAGCAGACGGCAGGCCAAAATCCCACGGGATTTGGTTGGTGGGCTCGAGGAGACGAGAGAGGTGGGATGGGATATCTCATCGATATCCACCGTACATGAGTTATAAATACCATGGGATACAGATGAATTTCGGATCCCAAGCGATGCAAACGCACACGTGGGATTGCGTGATCCCATCCGTCGTAAGCCATCTTAATATATCTGCCCAAACACGCCCTTAGCTGTGTGTAACACTCCGTACTTTCCAATACTCGAGTGTTACCATGTAGATAAATTTAATATAAATATAAATAAATATATAAAAATAGTGCAACCTAAATATATACACTATGAGATGGATATACTTTGTAAAGATTTAAAATCTCATGCTAAAACGATACATATGTATTTAATGTATATAAGACATTATGAAAATAATATTATATTAAATAAATACAATGAATAATAATTTCAAAACATAAAATCAAATTTTAAATAATGATGTAGCAGTGAATATTTTTATATCTGTATGTATACAAAAGTCATTAGATAATTTAATGGAATTGTATATTATTTAACAATATTGTCAAATACAAATATAAATTTAATTAAATATGATATTATATAATCTTTAATTCATTTCTACGTATAATATGAATCATGTACATTAATGAATGTGTGATCAGCAGCATGTAATTAGTAATATGTTAAGATTAAAAGTATATATATGTATATATATGTATGAGATTTTAAATATAGTGTAATTATAAGTAATATACAAAAATTATAAAAATTATATTAATACTAGTATCGGTTAGTGATATATGACGAAAGCATTACAAATGGCCCCATTAGAAACTTTTAGCCGTTGACGTTTGATTTCGGGAAGAACGGGCCATTAGATCAATGGAAGCTTACCACCAGAACTAGAAATCAATTTGCGTGGCCCACCTAAGTTTTAGATTAACCCTGTCCCTGGGCCCATGGCCAAAATGAGAGAAATAAAAGAATGGACGGATTGGATTTATCACAAACATCACCATGGGACCCACAAGGGCGTGTATGTATACCAATGCAACAACACCTGAAGTGTACTAAGCACCCCAAGCCGGTCAGTGCACGTTAAGTCGCTAACCCGTGCCTGCCAAAAAATGAGAGATTTCTCTCTCCCGCCTACGGGCATTTTTGAAAAAAAAAAATGGGCAGATGTTGTGCTCGATTAATGGCCCACCATATGATCCCATCTTCAGGATCAAAACCGTCCATCTGACTTGGGCGGAAGGCTTGACCAAGACCCTAGCTATTTCATGTGATTGTGTGCACGTGTGTGGGCACAAATCTAGGCATACCTTGACTATAGAAAATTATTCTTTTTCAAAAATGGAAACTGTCACGCTGGCAATCCGCGTGAGCTTTGTCTCCTCCAATCACAACTCTTCACGTGGGAGAGGATTCCCGCCCATAGAGAAGCAAAATCGCGACCAGTATTTGCAATACCGGTCATGTTCAAAATCGTTTTCTACCAGATCCAATCTGGAGCGTCTGATGTCAATCCAATGGACCATGAGAAGACTAGGTTTCGTTATAAACACAGATGGATCGAGCCATAGGAGCTTGCCCTCCATTCTTGCAGCAGCTCGAGAGGAAAACGGACCGTCACCTTCAAACCTTGAACCCACCATGAAAACCTCCCTGGAGCTTTGCTCCAACCATTCTCCAAGTTTCTCTGAGATCATACATACCACCTACAACAATCACTTCGAAGAAATAAACCTCCATTTGCAATCTGCCATTAACGTCGACATCTTCTTCCCCACCATTCTACTGCACCAACCATTGTAGTTTAAGTCCATTCAGACTCCAGTTATGTTCGGATTCGCGGCTGGAGGTCCCTGGAGAAGGAAAAAGGGAAAGAAAGTGAAAGCTAGAGAGGAAATGAAAGAAGAAAGGAGAGAGAAGAGGAGGAGGTGGTGCAGATGTTGCACCACACCAACATAGCCCGACTCGTCCGAGTTCGGGACGAGTCTGAGCCAGGTCCAGTCTCTGTAAAGGGTAGAGATAAGAGAAGGAAAGAAAGGAGAATGAAAAGAGAGAGAAGAAAGTGATGCCGATGTGCAGTTGTTGCACCACACCTCCTCGACCCCGCTCGCCGCTGCAGCTTGAGTCAGGCCACGGTTAGGTAACTCTCTATCCTTCCGTCTTCATAAGCTCTCAATCCAAGCCGAAAACAGTGTATGCCAGGGCTGTTTAACGTCAGCCAGCCATGAAGGGTGTTGTACCCATTGAAGACCAAGGAGAGCTGCATATGGGCTTCACCAAATGCAGGTGGGCCCTGCACAAATGCAAGTGGGCCTTACCCAAAAACCGGTGGAATGCCTTAGTTTTGGGCCTTGCACATGTGCAAGGCCGCATCCTACATCAGCAGGTGGGCCTCACCCTACAACAGTGTGAAGCCACGTAGGTGGACCCCACCTTGATGATGCAGAACGTCCAGGCCGTCCATCCACTCCTTAGGTCCTGTACGTTTTAAAAAAAAATAAAATCTATACATATGATAAGGTATACACACATCCACCTGTACATGGGTTATAAAATATTATAATACATAAAGCACCTTTGATATGTGCAGCACAATGCACGCGGATTATATCCAAGAATGTCCATCCATTTCAACTTCAGCTGGTGGGCTGCGCCATCAAGCTATGACAGGCCGCACCAAAATCAAACCATCCATTTATGGACGGTACCATCCACCCATTTCGTCAGACCCTACACGTTTTGAGAAAAGAAGAAAAAATAAAAATAAAATAGAGTAAAGGAGTATATATATGTATACATAACACATGCACATAAATCTTATAATAAAAAAATGATATCATGAAATACCACAATAAATGGTGGGTCCCACACGTGTGGACCCACCTGTGGCGAAGATGGCTGGAAAACTCCCCAGTAAGTATATATAATAAGATATATTAAATGGGCCCCACATCTGTGTAAGACCCACCATTGAAGTGATATACATATATGGTATATATGTATGATAGGCCATGAGGGACCCACGTGGCATGATATCAGATGCATGGAAGATGTAATATTTAAATATGCAATGCATATGATGTTAATGTATTATTTTAATATATAGTAGATGCATGGATATGTAATATTTATATATATCTCAGGAGCATGTGACGCTGACATAGTATGTTAAATACATGTGGTGGGCCCCGTGTGAGACACACGTAAGTATGATATTGGAACATGTATCTGATACGTATGATATATGATAATTAAATACACATCAGGTGTTTAATATAACATGTAAGTATATGTCAATACATGTGATACATAATGCCTAAATATATCAAGTGCATGAGTGATGGTGTACATCTGGGGACCACATAATGGAAAATAGTGAGGATGAGCATCCACCATTGATACGGCCATTGTCAATTGTAGTATTGTCCAAGTGGTCTTCCAACTTGATCTACCCTCTTGAAGAACACTCTAAAGGCGAAATGCAATAAGCATCATGGTAAGCCCACTGGCCTATAAAATATATTCACCGTCCACCTGACATGATGCATGGGCCAGTCCACTTGAGTCAAATTGGGACCTAACACCTAGGGCCAAAATGGGCCCAGTTCGGCCTATAACGGTGAAGAGTCTCGAGCCCAGTTGGGACACCTTACTAGGGTATATAAGATAGGTCTAACACAAAACCTAGAAGGCCTTGGTGTCCCTTCGAACCCTCACAATTAGTTGGACAAAACTATGGAAATGCTTGACAGATATAAGTTTTAATTTTAAGAAATTCGTTGACCCTAGGCCACAAGAAGACTTAGGCCGAATTCGTGAACACTACCATACAGGTGATGATTCTTCCTCTTGAGCTTTCCATCTTCCATTAGCTTAAGTTATAGTTTCATTTTAATTCAAATTGATAATTACTATATCTCTATCTTATAATCACATGTGTTAGCTGGTGGAAATTAAATTGTTATATTACATGTTTAATGTTTATCCTGCATACTTATTCATACTTGTGAAATATTTGTGGATTGCCTATGGAACTTAAACTGGTACACCCTGGGAAACCCCCACCTGTATGTATACACCCATACTTGGGATGTAACCCAACTGGTTGTGATAGTAATGGACCTTCGGCTTAGTGGTTATTGAATGGTGATTTAAATTAATCGTTGATGTGGGCCTACCATCCAGGGTTGTTGTGTCTAACGATTTTCAAGGATGGTCTTTTATCTCATGGTTTTGATACTCGCCCTATGTGGCTTGTTTTGATATTTGCCTTATGTGGCTTGCTTTGATATCGCCTTATGTGTCTTTGTCTTAGTATTTTTTTCTATATGGGTTTGATATTTTTATCGTGCAACCATGTGATAGTAAGCCCCATATATTGTAATATGACTGGCCACTAGTCGATGAGTTTCCATTAAACATTCTAAGATGGTAGCCTCATGGGCTGGGGATGGTGGTATGGGACATTATGCCCGAGCTGTCGACCTATGCTGGGCCATGTGCTCCCCGTAATGACCTTAAGCTTACCTAAATTGGCTGATTGTAATTGGACTAATAATGGGTTAGCTAATCATGCATCCATGGCATATTGGCGATGACGGGTGACTAATTCTAAATGTTGTAGCACGTGCCCTAGAGTTGTTGGGGTATCGTTTCGCTAGCTCCCAGACCATCGACTATCGACCCCTGTCCGACTGGATGATTTTCCCAGGTCGATGATTACATGGGCGACGAGCCCAAGTCCGGCTGGATGTGCATCCCCAGGCCGATGTGCATTCACGCATCCATGCATTTAAAAAGACTACATCATATATTATTTTGATTGCATTGTTGTTTTATAACTATGCTTACCTAATGTGACGGTGTGTAATCTTGATGGGAAATTCACACTGAGCTAGCCATTCATCCATCAAAAATATAACCGTACAGGTAGTACATGTGGTTTAAGTGGTATGCAGGTTTAGATTGATGAGGAGCCATCTTGGTGGTCAAGGATGCATGACTGCATTGCCAAGAGGAGCTGCACGATCTTGCGGCTTAGATTTTATATACATTTTATTATCTCACTTGTAGAAATTGTGAAATTCATGTATTTGTTATTTCGGAGACATTAGTTTGTATAAGTCATTATGGGCAACCACTTGTATATTATAAATGAAATAATTTTTTTTTCTTTATGTTGATTTGTCCATTCTACGCTCATCTACTTACTCTGATAAAGGGAAAAAAAAATTTTATACACTTGAATTTGATCATCCTTTAAGGTTAACACTCAGGTTTTTGGAAAACGGGTCATATACTCGAGTCCTGAAAACACGGGGTGTTACACTGCGACCTGGACCTAATCATGTATGTGGCACCTTGACCTTACGTCAATGTATGCCGTGCAAAAAATAAAGTGGTCAGTAAATGCTCACTGTTAAAAACTTCCCAATGTCCACCATTTGTTGTCTAAAATATTTATAAGGTCACACATACTCTAGTTGGACTTTTTTTTTTTACTGTACCTGAAATAGCCAATGATTAAAAAAAAAGCCATATGTCATTGCACGAAAATTTATAGTGTGTAGAGGATCTTTAGAAATATTTGGAGTATTTTTTACTAAAGTATAACTGTGAGGTGGATGATACATGTTATCTGATGACGAGGCATGGTCGAAAAGTCCAAGAGGTGAAAAGTAGTCAGGAAGAAAGTGGTTAAAAAGGACACAAAGGGATAGAAGGATGTGGAAAACTGATGTAGTAACAGTTTAGTTAACATAACTGTTAAAAAAAAAATCCTAAAGAGAAGCTGTAATAAAGATTTATAAATAATAAGAAATTTAATAAAGCAAATCGACTCGTACCAATCCAACAAATCAATCAACTTATCTTTATCTTTTTTTATCATAGCTTAGCTTCATCCTAAGAGTAGCGATAATCCAGCAATAATAATCTTCAATTGTAATTCAAGTCTATGCTTTTGCGTTGCATTATTTTCATTCTCAATACAAATTCATCTTTCATAAAGGCTTTTCGTAGTTGCTCTCTGACTAACTGTAAGTATTTTTTTTTGTTTGATTGCACTGGTATATTAAACTCATTTTGTACAGAAGGCAAGAAGCAACCCATCATCAGAGGAAGAAGCACAACTTTTGAATATTGCCTAATTATATTATAATTCCATCATAAGTAGTTGAATAGGCGACCGACCTTCTCAAATCACAGTCATATGTGAGCACATTCGACGCATCTGCCTATCTCGCACTTGGGCTCAAAGTAGATCGGTTTGAATCAAGCTGCACAATCGATTCTGGCACACCCGCACACACCACATGTGATCAAAATCAAACTAAGTGCCAACAATTTTTGGCACGCTCAATGGGACTTTAAACTACTAGGCTGTTATAAATATTTATTGTTCATCAACCATGCAAAAAAGTTAACAATTTTTTGCACACTTGGTGGGACCAAATGTTTAGTTACTAACTATTATAGTATCTGGTTGCCATAAATATTTAGTGACTGACTATTGTATTATCCATACTAGTGCAATATGACCCGAAGAGGTCGTAATGCTTCTGACACTAATATACCTCTTGCACCAAAAGATGCAATACAGGTGCACCATTCCCTGAGTTGTTGTCGAATCTAATAGCCAATCCTCCAAACTAGAATAAAGCATTGTCATCTCGGACAGATCCCTCTTGAGATAATGTCGGTTGGGCTATGCGATATGTGAATGAGGATTTAGCATATTGCATATCAGTCACTAGCTTAAGATGAGCAGTCTCAAATTCAAGATGAGACTTTTCAACAGGTGGATGACCAGCCAGACTAAAAAGCTTAAATCGGATAACGATAATTTTTGTTGAAATAATGCTTACTGTGCTTCAGCAAACAGTGCCTCAGCCAATCGTGCCTCAACAAACTATCAAAAATAATTTCGTCTGAAACTCGGCACCAGTGCCGCTAGCACCGCCAGTTCTTTATTTCACAATGGAACACACATCCTGTTCTAGTATAAGAAGTGCGGAATGTTCCCCTGCCTACAAATTTTAGACAATTCGGATGAGAAAACATGAATTTTATTCATGAAATCAGACATTAGAGAATCTTCAGGAGAATCTTTCCTTATGAATATCCCTCATAATAGGGAACAATACCTAGTAAGTCTCAAGCCACCTCTTGTGGGATGAACCACTCTATTTGGACTGCGACAAAGCAAATCATCTTATACTAATCTAACAAACCAATCAAGTTATCTTTTTATTTCATTATCATAGCTTAGAGTTCTTGCAGTTGCTCCATGTGATCGAGTATAAGTATTTACTTTTTGTTTGATTATACCAGTATATTAAATTCCTTTCACACGGAAGGCAAGAAACAATCTATCATCAGAGGAAAAACTATGTCCTCTAAATAATATTTAATTATCTTACAATTCCATCACGAGTGACTGAATAAACAACCAATTTTCTCAGACCTCCACCATACATGAGTGCATTTGATGCATCTGCCTATCTTGGTGCTTAGGGTAAAAGTTGTTCAGTTTGAATCGAGCTGTGGAATCGGTTCTAGCATACCCACACACACAACATGTGACTAAAACCAAACCGTGTGCCAACAATTGCATAAAAGGAAAACACAAATATCATCTTGATCTAAAACAATTTATGGCTCACAAAAAGTTTTTAATAGCCAATTACTGTTGTTTCTTGTGGCATGTTCTACTTGAAATTTATTTCTTGTGGTGTGATTCACTTTAAATTTACATATGCTTCCTTTATTTTACCATGACCTAAAATAAGCGGGCAATGTAGGCCCATGATCAGGGTCACATACAACTACATAGGCCCATGATCAAGGTTCCACCACATTGTTGCTTCTGGGTTGCATCTAAGCGGCATCCCCGACCTAGCTAGAGACGAACTCGGTACCAATAGGGGCTTTATGAAGCTAACTGTGATGCATGTGTTTTATACATATCTTCTATTCATTTTGACTCGTCATTTTAGGGCATGAGTCCAATATAGACAAATCAAAGGCCCAGTGGGGATTAAATGGCTCATGAGTTATTGAATGCTTACAATTGAAAACATTTTGAGAGCCACAAAAGTAGAAGCCTTGGGTCAAGCTAACACCTTTATATTCAACTCATTTTTGCACGCATATCCTAAAATAATCTTGCAAAATAGGTAGACAGGAAGGATTTCTCACAAACATCACGGTGAGCCTCACTTAACTTCCCCGCACCAGAACTTCCTGGGAAAGGCTTTAAGAGGAAATCCACATCCGTGGCAAATAAACATCACGTGTGCTGAGGAAGGTTTCAACGGTAAGTATTATGGTCACCACTACTTTTGGTGGTGTGGTCTACTTGAGCCTTCAATTTACCTTATTTTTTGGCTCATAATCTACAATGATTTGCCAGAATGGATGAATGGTGTAGATAAAACACACGCATAATGGTAAGCCCCACAGATCACCTGCGAGGACCCGTCCGGCTCTAATTAGGTCCTGTGAGTGTAGTACCCAATCCACCTCTAGGGAATGCCTAAAATTAGGTGGGCCCCACATGATGTTTGTGAGAAATTTTTACCGATCACGTTAAGACATGATCCCATGATGAGGCAGATTCAAAACTCAAGTGGACCACACCAACCAAAAGAGTGAGGAGGGAAATGCTTACTGTTGGAACCTTCTCATGGTCTATTATGTGGTTTATATGCCATCCAAACCGTTCATAAGGTCATTCCCACTCAGATGAACTGAAAATACAAAATACCAGTGACATCCAAAAATTTGTAGCCCCAGTAATGATTCAATGTGGAGGTGTAACACCTCACTATTTCTTGTGACCAGGCTCATTTGGGTTTTGGATCTGCCTCTTTTTTAGGCTCATGTCTTATGATGAGCTGAAAGCCTAGATTCATGGGATAAATTTCTCACAAACATCGTAGTGGGCCATTCAGCTTCCAAACGCAAGAGGGCTGCAAGCAATCCCCTTCCCTCTCCTCATTACACATGGCAATATGGAGAATCAATCGGGACTGTCCATCCACGTGGAATGGTTATGGATATGGCCAACTGTTTAAACATCACCTCTACCGGACTTCGTGACCACCCAACATCTACCGTTGGCCATTGTTGCTCTTCTTCCGTGGAAAGATGTTTCTTCACTGGATGATCTGATGGAGAAGATCATTTGATCAATGCATTTCTTGAATTACAACCAGAAAGAGTTAAGGCCTACCAAGTGGACAGTCCGTGTAAATAACATACCCCACCACATGTACCGTGGAAAGAGGGAGGGCTCTGCATGTATATTGCCCAACCCGTGCAGGATTCATAAAGCCCAAAGCTCTGTGGGGCCACTGTGATCTATATGCTATATCTACTCTGTTCATCTGTTTCAACAGATCATTTTAATACATCAGCACAGACATAAGGCAGTGTGGACCACACTGTAATACTATATATAGGAAATAGTGGGAAATGAACGGCCACATTAAAAACTGTCTGAGGCAGATACTTTTTGCATCAATCCAATATTTATATTTTACACATTTACCTTAACAGGAAAGGATGTTTCTATACATATTAGGGACAAGAAATGAATTCTTATAATCAAAAGCAACAACAAAACATCCTTCTAGGTGAAGAACTCTTATTGATGCTCAAGCTGAAACTAGCATATGAGCATAGATTCAAGTTATAGTAAAACTTAACCGTTACTTGATTAATAATACAAATTATATTAGGGAATGTAAAAGTAGGAAAAATTAAATTGTTATACTACAAAATGTAATTACATGACAGGAAGTAAGAATGATTATATTAAGAAATATAAATGATGGATAATTAAAAGATGAATTTGGTTTAATTAGGATGGTATGAAATAATTTACTTTGTTGAAATCCTTCGCTGTTTATACTTTTAATCTGGTCATTTATGTGCTTCTTATGTTCTTATGTTGTTGTAACCATTTAACACAACTTAACTCTTTTTATTTAACCACCTTTGCTTCTAAACCTACCATTTTTCTTATATTTGGCATGATCACTCTTCATTCTACCACCCATTTCAATTGGCTGTGTAGATGGAGAGAACAGGCATGGGCCAAAATAAGGATGAAAAGCCTCATGGAGAGAGCTGTTGGCATGCTTACCGAGAGAGGGTGATTGGAAGGATACCGCGTCCTGGTTTGACCGGTTCCAACAACCAGCATTATTGAACACGTGACATATCACGTGAGTAGATTAAGTGGCGTGCAGATGAAGCCGCATGAACCGGATGCGTAGAAATGGACCTCATGCGGTAAGCTATCTTGCTACTAAGGTGATGTCAGCAAATTATATAGCCCACATGATGTATGTGTTGTATCCGCACTGTCTATCCATTTGGTGAGATCATTTTAAGGCAAGAATTCAAAATTAAAGTAGATCCAAAGCTTAAGCAGACTCATTACAAAAAAAAAAAAACTGTGGGAACAGTGACACCCACTAATGAAATTTTCATAGGTCTAACATGATGTTTATTTGAGACCTAACCGTTGATAAGTTTCCACACAAAGAACACCCTGATCGATAGCTGAAGTGGTAGACTAAGTGAAATATACCTCATTTGAGAGGTTTGAGCATTGATCCCTCCGTAGGGGTGACTAGCCGTGAAGCGTGAAATGGCAGTGGGATGCACTAACAAGCTAACACAGATACGAGCTTCTTGGAAAACTTTTGTAGTCACAAAGAAGTCTCCCACGTTAGGCTTTTAAGCTCTATTGTTTCTTGGCTAATGCTTTAAAATGATCTCTTCAAATGAATGAATGAACAGAAACATATATCATAATGAGGCTAACAGAACTTGGTGATCCACTTTAGAACATCAGTCCGTAGCTAATGAGCATTGCCCATCCTAGTCGATAAAAGCAGACCGGATCCGGCTGCCCCGATTCGGAAGAGGCTGGGCCTTTTAGGGGCCACCACGATGAATGGGTTCATCCACCCCATCCAGCGATTTTTCTATATCATTTTAGGGCATGATTTAAAAAAGTCGAGCCATGTTTAATTCTCAATTGGACTACACAGTGGGGATTAAATGCTGGCCATTAAAAACTTTTTGGTAGCCACGGAAGTTTTGGATCAAGCTACTATGTTGTTTTGCTTTCGTACGGGTCTATGTGACCTTATGTACTGGTTGGTTGGCAAGTAAAAATCAAGGTGGCCTTGGCCTAGAAAGGTTTCAGCGGTGGACATAATCATCACCGCTAGCTGCTTTCTGTAGTGTGGTTCACTTGGGCCTTATATCTGCTTCAGCTTTAGGCTTATGCCTTAAAATGACACAAAAAATGGGTGGACGGTGTGGATAAACCCATACATCACGGTAGGCTCCTCAGAGCCTCAGCCAGTTCGGAGTTTGGGACAGCCGGACAGGTAGGGAATACCCAATCGGCGTCCGATATATGGACCCACTCCAGCACTATCCATAACAATGACAGGTACAACGCTTTTATGTTACCATAATCACTGAGTGAAAGGACTTCCTTGTTCACGAAGAATTCGACGTACCTCCCTCGTTACGCGGGAATCAAGATCCAACAGCACGCGGTTTGGCTGAGGACCCCAATGCAAGTTAGCTAGCTGATGTTAAACATCTGTGGGGCCCACCACGATAAATGTGTTTTATCAATGCTGTTCATTCATTATTTGCCAACTCATTTTAGGACAGGAGCTTAAAAATGACTAAATGAGGTAGATACAAAGCTCAATTAAGCCCACCACCCAAAAATAATGGGAAGAATGATGTCCACCGTTGAAAACTTCTTAGGCTTAAAGAGATGTTCATTTGTCATCCAATCTATTAATGACGGTCACACAAACCTGGATGATGGAAAAACACAAACTCCAGCTTGATCCAAAACTACTATGGCTATATCCTAAGTAGTTTTCAACGGTAAGCATTCAACCTTGATAGTTTCTTGTCACGTGATCCACTTAAGATTTAGATCCGCCTCATTTTAAGTCATGCCCTAAAATTAGTGGGAAAAAAATCTATGACGAGCATGGGTAAAACATGTAAGTTGTGGTGAGACGCACAGAGCTTTGACATCAGCAGCTGGCGGACGTGGATATCCTGCCAAAGTCTTTCACAGTGCGGGGAACCTGGGTGGGGAACAAGATGATGTTTGGGAGACATTCACCCCATCCATCCGTTTTGTGAGCTCATTTAGAAGCTAAAGCGAAAAATGAACCGGATCAAATATACAAGTGTGCTGAAAACGTGATGATTGTACATCTACAGTTACTCATGGGCCAAAGAAGTAATTTCTCATGGGCCAAAGAAGTTTTAAATTAGGATAATATTTATTCATTCAGATCATCTTAGTAGGAATGACGCTAAGGAGGTATGAATGACATGTAAACTTCACTGTCGAGGTTTAATGGTATGAATTTTCCTACCCACATTTTCCTTTAGAGGGGCCCACTTGAGTTTGGGATCCCGTCCATATTTAATCTTTAAGTTTTAAAATGATCTCAAAAAATGAATAGACAGAATGGATGTATCAAAAACATCATGGTGGGCCTAGATTTCCAGTGCAGCAACTTCTACCAAAGGCATTGGCAGGAAATCCGGATAACCGGCTAAACTGCGTCCAACCATGCTGAGAATATCTGATTATTTGACCCCTTCATAATCTCTTTATTTACAAGTTATAAGATATTCTCTCATAATCACTCTCCGCTATGATCCTAACCTTTAATTTTTAGAGTTGAATGCAAGCCGTTCAAAAGTTTCTTTTAATTATTCTAAATTTATTTACATATATTTGATTGACATAATCAGCCGTTTAAATTAATTTTCATATGGTGATCTCTATAGCATATATTTGAAGATATGGACAGTACAGATATATTTGAAAATATGGTGGATCACCCAGCATATGGACCCAGGGAGCCTCGGGATAAGCTTAATTTCATGCTAAGTTTATAATACGGTAGTACATTGAATGGATATACCCACCATCACTTGAAACTATTGAGAATAATAAGTGTGTTATATCTAAAATTTTCATCTATCTTATAACCTCATTTTATGGCATGAGCCTAAAAATGAGGCAGGTCCATAAGTCCAAAACTTATGTGGCCCTATAGAAGTTTTCAACAGTAGGTATAAAATCCCCGTTGCTTTCTATGGTGGGTTCCACTTGAGCTTTAAATCTACCTGAATTTTTGGCTCATGCTCTAAAATGATCTCGAAAAATAGGTGGACGGTGTGGATATAGCCCACACATCATGGTGGGACCTACACAACTTACTAACATTGAGTGAAATTAGCGAAGACCAATGCAATTCCATCTAATCTAATTCCAAGCTTTTCCATTCTTCCCCAACATTGAATTGGCACGTACCAATTGCAATTTCATCCCACCTCATCCCATTATCTGCCACTTGAGTTATGGAGCTGGGTGTGCGCATTTAACAGATCTACATGTATCAAATAACATTCAAATTAAGCCCTCCAAACCGTGGGGCCCACTTTAGATAGGTCATGGTCTTAAAATAAAATTGACTGGACTATCCTATCCTCGTTTTAATAGACATTTTCATGTTGAAGTCGAACCATGAACTTCCTTTTAATATTAGCCGTCTAATAGATGTGCCAAGATTTCAACGGTTTAATTTGATTACATACGTGCCACATGTTCACTTTTGAGTTCATACATATGAATAGTAAGGTTATAAAAATTGGACGCGGATTTCCTGCTAAAGCCTTCTGTAGGAAGTTATTGCGCAAGGGTACTGGGTGGGCCCCCCGCTATGTTTGTTTGACATCTACCCTGTTCATCCATTTGACAAGCTCATTCTAGGACAAGTGATAAAATTGTAGGTGGATCCAAAACTCAAGTGGACCACACGAGAGGAAAATTTGGAGAAAGAAATACCTACCATTGAAACCTTCCTGGGATCCACCTTGATGTTTATATGTCATCCAAACCGTTTATAAGGTCTTTACCACTGACATAAAGTGAAAATACTAAAAATTTAGCCCGAAGAAAAGCTTTATGGCCACAAGAATGTTTCAACAATTCTAACTGAATATCCATTGATTCCTCTCGTGTGGCCCACTTGAGTTTTGGATACACCTCATTTTTTTTCCATATATCCTAAAATGACCTCGCCAAACGGATGAACGGTGTAGATGTCCCACAAACATGGCGATGGACCCCACCCAGAATCCTTACGCAGGAACTTCCTGAGAAAGCCTTTCGCAGGAAATCCACGTCCATAAAAATTCTCTCACGCAAGGTCAATGCGAGGATGTGCCCAAGAGGATCTTTCCCCACACGTGAAACTATAAAATCTTGAATTTAGACAGTTGGTCAGGTTGTTCGTAACCATTTATGCTTGTCCGTGAACTTATGGATGCAAATCGGTACCGCCCTTTCTTGGATTCAAATGGGTACAAGCACAACGTGGTAAGAATTTGATTAGACCATGGGTCACTGTAAGAGCCCTCCATCCTATGCTAAGCTCAGCAGAGACCCAGCTTGGACGGATTCAATTGAATTTGGGCTTATTTAATTGGATGGTAGGTTTTCGTTGGAAATGAGGCTTAGTCGATTGTTGTACTTATTGGAAATTTATACAGATTAATATAATTTATGTATAATGTGGAAATTGAAAATTGCAAATGCTATAAATTATGGACGGGCTGAAGCACGTCTGAAACGCTGACCTTAAAGCATTATTTGCCCCTACTTAAGTGAATTGAGTATGCTGATAAGTTACAGGCAAACCGCTTCTAGGATACGACGAGCCTGATGTGGGTTCACGTTCAGCAAATACAAAAGCCCACCTTTTGGAACTCTATTACACTCAAACTGGCAGAAAGTACAATAAAAAAAAAATCATAAAAGAAAAGGAAAGAAGAAGATGTATATGAGATCACTGCACTGGTCTATTTTTCTTGTTCTTTAGCTATTGGTTCAATTGAACCGTCGTTCTATACCACACCGTTGTTCTGTTCTTCAAGTTAAGGTTCAAGCCTTGCTATGTTGCTGGAATCGCTGAAGTATAGGAGTGGAGTGGGGCTGACTGTCTCAGTTTGTATGGGTTTGCTGGAGTGGATTGAGATGGTTTGGAAACCCATCCAAACCCTCTATTTATAGGCTATGGTGGCTAGGGGGTTATGGTCCAGAGACTTAAATTCCATTAAGCCATTTCTGGCTGTTGGAAAACTAGCCATTTTATTACCATTTTTTGAGTGTTTTGCATGGGCCATTAATCTGCTGCATGCTGACTATTGTGAGACAGCAGCTAGCCGTTTTCTAGTTGTTGGGCTAGCCATGCAGCAGTTACAGCTGGACCCTACACTAATGGCTCAGCTGTTATAGTTTCTGCTGCAACAGCTCTTTTCAGTCCATCTATATACATTGAGAGATCTCAAAGTGCGCCACTAGCGCCTCTACAACCACACTGCCTCACATGCCCATGCCCTCATACCAAGACCGAGACCGAGGCCGAGCCCATGCCCGAGTGTGAGTGCGAGCGGGTGCGTGTGCGTGTGCACGGTGTTCCAGTGCATAGCAAGTCCATGGTCCACGGACTAGGTAAGTAAATATTAAGATACTCCACTTTTTTCATTTAAACCACTTTTTCCTCTCTTCCCTTTCCCGTGTGGAACTATTCTTAAAACCCACAAAAAGTCCTTTTTACAAAACTTTTTAATATATCTATTGTATTTTATTTTAAAATATATTTTATAAAAATCAATATTTTTCAACAATACTTGACCAAACAACTTTCAAACATATTTTGTAGCTCCCACTTTTAACTGCATTTGTCCAATTAAATCCCATCACATTGTGCTTATGCCGACCTCGGTACAAGTAAGGGCAGTACCAGTTTAAGTTTGTTTGAAAGTTATTTGATCGAATTATTTGATTGAGTATGTATTTGATTGGCCTCATAATCTAGCATCAGTCTTCCATCCAATCAAATCTTGACATGTTGTGCTTGTGCCAACTGTTCTTGACAATTTAATCAAATATAAGGCTACACATATTATTGGGGGCTTGTATTTAAGATTTCATGTGCGGTTAATGATAACATCTAAATATTACATATTTATCCTCCAATTAGATTATCTTTTCGTGTATTTAAGTGTTAATTCAATATAATTATATATGTTTTCTATATGTGAAGTGATTAGGAAGCCTAAGATAAATATATGCTTAAAAAGATGAATTTAAAGCTTGAAAAGTTATTAAGCTTGAAGATGATGAAGAATTTGAGATTTCGAGAGGACATTAATGAAGTTTCACATGTCAAAGGTTGAAGAAAACATAACACAAATGATGAAGAAAAGACTGAAAAAAAAATCACTTAGTGTATCAATAGAAATAATAGATTGTTCGGTCCCACTTAAGGTTGGTTCAGTCCGACAGAATGTGCATAAAACAAGCTAGCAAGAAACTATGATTTTCAAAGTAAATTCGGCTCAACACTCAGGTTCAAATGAATCCATGTTCGTTGCCATTGAATGAGAGTTCGGTGTGACTTGAGGGAGATAGAGACTTTAAATGAATATTAAAAAAATTCAATTATAACTGAGAGACTCAATTGGTGCGATTGAAGTGATGTTTGGTGCGACCAAAACTCAACAAAAGTGTGTAAATTTAAAGTCGGTGTGAGTGTTAAAGGGGTGTTTTAGCTTTCCAAAGCATGAATTAGGGTTCAGGAGAGAAGCCTAGGAGTTGTAGAGCTTTTTCAAAATCATCATTCCTTCTCAATTCTTCAGTTCTAGTTTGTTTTTCTAATTTTTCTTTATATTTTGTTTAAGATGTTAGTCATGTTTACCTAATCTCTTAGATAAAACTAATGAATAAACCTTTTAGTGAATATTTGATAGTTAATTTGTTTCTTCAATGAAAGTCAAGATTTTTATGTTGAATTGTGATTGAATGTGATTGAATTCCTAAATTGGGGAAAGAATTAATCTATAAAGTTGTTTGATCTATTGTCGCCTACATTAGATGCTTTCAATTTCCAACTATGTGATTATTTAAATCTTCATGAGAGATCAAATCTACCCTGATTCTAATCTATGTTGGATGTTTTTTATTTATATTACTATGTTATCTTCTGATTAGAATAGATTGAAATCTAGTCTTATTTGAGTTATCAACTCGAGAATACGAATTAAATTCAAAGTCCATTG
Source organism: Magnolia kwangsiensis (assembly GCA_037074715.1). Lineage (NCBI taxonomy): Eukaryota > Viridiplantae > Streptophyta > Magnoliopsida > Magnoliales > Magnoliaceae > Magnolia > Magnolia kwangsiensis. The sequence goes on along the minus strand of CM073578.1, from coordinate 109,205,894 downwards.
ATTGGAGATTCCTGGAATCTTAGTTCCTTTTATAATAGTTTTTACAACTCTTAATTTTCGCTGGATTAAAAACCCAGATCAATCATTTTTATAGAATTAGTTCTTAATATATGCTTATCAAATTCCTTGTGGATTGACCTCGATCTTACTAAGTTATTCCTACATCACAACCATATACTTGAGGTTGCCAACCCTTGGATCCGATCAAGTTTTTAGCGCTGTTACTGGGGAGTGTCATTGAACACAATTAGGTTTAGGTTTTCTAGTTTAATTTTTGTTTTATGTTAGGTTTATCTGTTTTTTCTGAATTTTTCTAACCTGGTTTTTAGGATTTTCTAATTTCAAATTTTTTATAAAGATCTTCTAACATTACTAATATTGTTCACTTGTTTTGTTTTTATAGGATTTTTAATTCTGGTTCTTTTCTTCTAGTGATTTCCTTCATCACTCCCTCTACTTTCTTTCATATTACTAAAGGATTTTATTTTCAGTGGGAATTTTTTAAGGTTCAGAATTAGGGTTTCGTCATGTTCATGATGGAGTGGACACGATAATACTTTAATCAACTTCTAAGAGACAAGATATTGGTTGAAGGGTTGTCAGATCATTATGTAAGGAAACACCCTATGTCTCGTAAATTAACTGGAACCACGATCGAGGGCCGACTAGGATATGATGTTCCACCGGTTAAAAAGACAATGCATGATTATATGGGTGGAAACATTTATCATCAACCATTAAGTACACTCACTTATGATTAATATGACCTTGATTGGTGGAACCATTAAAGCTTAAATTGGAGAGATGTAACAACCATAAATTCTAATGACTATCCCCTTAAGCCTCTTACTTATGAGAGATCCCATCGGAAACAACCTAAGATGATCTAGTTCAGAGGTTCATGGATGCTCAAGAGCAAGTAAATTAAAATATCATACCAACATTCTAGGACATCGGAACATCATTAGAGATATTTGCATCCTCCATTCAAAGAATTCAGTCATGCCTCATTGATGAGGAAGAGGCTTGTTTGGCCCAATCTCAGCCCAATCTAGATATACAATGTGAGGAGAGTAATCTCAACACGCTTGTTGAGCATAATGAATTTCAGAATGAGGAGTTGGAGTATGCTTAAGAGCCTATGGTTCATCTTTTCCAAGGGTTGATCTCAATTAAGGTACCAATTAACGATCAAGAGACACATGAAATCTTCAAACAAGGTGATATTGATTTAATCCACTGACATGACATGTTTGATTCCATTGTAGAAGATAAGTCCATTTTCACTAAATGTCCCGACTTTCTAGAAGTTTGCTTGGCATACTTTAAGAATTCTTACGATCCTATGATTAATACCTCGGTATTTGATATTGGCTGGGAGATTTTTTTTTTATACTAAAGTGATTCCTTCCACCGACCTAAATGTTTATCATTAAAAATGGAGCTGGAATTAGAACCGAAGACTGAAACTTTGGAATTTGTTGAGATTGCACCAATACAAGACAAATTTTTACAGATAATTGTAGACTCTGGTTCACCGTGGTATACTGACATTAAAAAATTTTCTGCCACAGATGAATTTTACACAAGATGGATACCTCAGGGTAACAAAAGAAGATATTTTTCCGAGGTCTATAAATTTCTTTAGACATTTATACTCTAGAACATCAAAGCCTACTGCACAACAGGTTTATGGATGATCTTATTGAACAGTTTTTTATTTTTTATTTATTTAATTTTTAAATTTGTCAAGATACTTGTCAGGGGAAAAATCAATGCCTTTGGATAATTAATGGTTTAGATTAGGAATTTTTATTATTTTTTTAGGATTAGTTTAATTTATTAGTTTAGCTTAGTTGCTAAAATACCAATTGATAGAAAGTTCGCACTAGCTTATCTTTAGGTACTTTTTATCTGCTCTTCTTTATTTTTGTTGACCTTATGTTGTTTTGTAGACACCCCACCTAGGTTACATCTTGAGAAGGCTAAGACCATTGGGGAACCATGATCGTACCTTGAGCCAGAACCCCAACCTAAACTGAACCCTAATCTAAAAGTCCCAAATCCGTAACCCAAGACCACGATCCAAACCATTCAGCACATATGCAACCCCACCTATATATCCTATACCATGACCCAGATCCCCTTTACCTAAGCCTAAATCAACTTTTCTGAGTTGAAAAACCAGAAAGAAGACACCTGGACGAAGCCGCACACTATACAAAGCCCGCACGCATGAAACCTGGCTTGAACTGATCCCGGGCAATAGTCTGACTACCGCGGGCGGCAGTCTGATTACCGCCTGCGGTACTTCGGCTGCCGCCCGCGTGCGGACAACTGTCTCAGCGTTCAAAAGTCAACTTTCCTTCACAATTACCCTTCCAAACCCCATATTTACCTTTTTACAGCCCTCCATAACAAATGAGAGTGCCATGTGACATTCCTCTCTCCACAACCAACCATAACTTACCACATCACCTTTCACCCCTCTCAAACCCACTATTTACAGCAATGCCATTGGAGAAGGCTATAAATAACCCTCTCCTCTTCACATTTTGGGGAGGGAGATCTTCTCATCTAAGAGAAAGAAAGAGAGTGAGGAAGAGAGCGAATGAAAGGGAAGGAGCTCCCAAGCCTTCAAAGATATGATTTTTAGCCACCCCCTAGCCTTCCTCTCAACTTTCCCCCAACCATAAGCCTAGCCCGGAGTAATCATGGTTCCACTTATATTTTTGTCTACTCAGAGATCCAAGCCAAAGATCTACTTACACACAAGCATTCATCATGACACTTATTTCCTTCTCACCCCCCTTGCTTCTCTAAATCACTATCGAACGTATGCTCTGTGATTTGCCGTATATCGGATCCCGTCGCATCAGAAATTTCTAGGATCTAGTCCATTTTTCTTACCCCCTTTACATAAGCATCATTACATCCGCCTTCTAAACACGCCGTTAGACGTATGCTCTGTGGCTTGCCAAAATTTTGGACCTTGCCACATCAGAAATCCATGTATGTATCACTAGTCCCATCTCGGCTACAACATTCATCATCCCTTGAGATTGTTTTACCACACTGAGTAGAGACCATACATTTGTACGGGCAGAGAGGGTGCCTAACACCTTCTCTCTTAGTAACTGAAGTCCCTTACCCGGAATCCCAGATCGCAGACCAGGAGTCAATTTAAGGTAGGAAAGTCTTCAGATTTTCCTTAACTTACGTATTCCGTGGTTCTAGCTGACCGTGGGATTTTGAGATTTTTTAGGCTGGTGGCGACTCTAACATCCATAATCAGCCTATCACCCCCTTAATCATCCTTACAAACATAAATCAGCGTGGGTGCCAATTTTTCAATGTCCACAGAATGACGACTCCACTGGGGACTTTCGCTAGCTCGCACTAGCTGACACCCGACTCGAAAGTGTGTGACATCTTAATTTCGAGGGACATCACCACAACATTCATACAAAAAAATATAAGAGCATCTTTGGTTTGCTTTCTCTTGGGCATAAACTCAAACCATGACTACCCGGTCTCATGCAGCCATGACCTCCCAAGCAACCCATGAAGAAGAACTGGCGGCTCAGCCAACTCCCGAAACCTTCACACTCGCACCCACACCCGCGTTACCAGCACCAGCAGTTCCAGTAGACCCACAAGCTAACACCACCATGCAAGAAATGACCCAGAGCCTACGAGCAGTGCAAGAACTGCTACGCCACCTTGTGTCAAACTCCTCCCCAAATACACAGGCAACTCAGCCCAGTGTACAGAATAGCTCACTCCCACAAACTCCCTTTGCCTTCTCTCTTATTCCCCCAGTAAATCCCGTGCTCCCTTTCCCAGAAGAGTCAGCACCAGAACAACAGCAACCAACAAACATGAGTAACCCTCTCGCACATCCCTACTCAATACATCACAACAATCAGGTTACAACACAGGCTCCCCCTAACGGAAACCATCGACAAGAACTGGTGGATGCCCATAAAGGGGGCCAGTTTCGAGTCCAATTCACTCCCCCTAAAGGGAGCAACATCCCGGACTTGGCAGATACCCCAGGCGGGAACCATTTTCTAACGTTACACCCTCCTCCGAAAGGGAATGGTGTTTAATTCCAACCACCTCTCGCCACCGGGAGTCCATCCTCTTTCCAATAACATCCTAACATCGATCCATATGAAGAAGAAGCAGCACAAGCCCTACAGCAAGGGGCACGACACCCACAACAAGGCAAGTCGGAGATCGAGGAACTACGAGAGCAATTACAAATGGTGCAAAGTCAGCTTCAAAAATAGTAAGGAGCGGATCATCCATCTACTAAGTTTAGGGACCTTTGTCCCTTTCCGGATGCCCGAGTACCCCCAAACTTCGAGGTACCGAAGTTTAAAAGGTATGATGGTAGTCGGTGCCCCACAACACATCTAAAACATTTTACGGGGAACTCAATGCGATAGCAGGGAATGATGGAGCCTTGATACAGCTCTTCCAGAAATCCCTCAAAGGCGACGCTTTGGATTGGTATACCTCGTTGGACAACCATTAAATCAAGACCTGAAAAAAACTCTCCCAAGCATTCATTGATCGATTCTCCTACAATTTGAACATGGCTCCAAGGAGATCTGATTTGGTTGCCCTGAGATAAAAAAGTGACGAATCCTTGTCAGCATACGTAGGACGATGGCGGGCCATGGCAGCCCGAATGAGAAACCCCATTGATGATGATGAATAAATATCCATGATCGTACACTCTGTAAATCATATCATTTTAGGATATCTAATCTCGTATCCTTATGTAAATTTCTCCCAACTCATCTGAGCTGGTGAGCAAGTGGAAGCCAGGATCAGAGCCGGAACCGTTTCCCCATGGCCACATCAGACCCCTTCAATCAAAAGAAACAAAATCGAAGGGAAACCTGTAGGATATGGGAATGGAAACGGCACAGCTCTCGCACAACGTACCACAGAGGTTAACAATATCATTGCTAATAATCAGGGCAACCAATACGCTCCACAACAAGATATACAACAAGACAGGCAATACCAGCCGCAGTCAAACAGGCATTACCAACCACAGCAGACCCAACATGGATATCAAGGACAACCATCTCAACAACAACACCAACAGCCGTGGGGGAATGCATCAGGTCCATACAAAAAGGCAATGCTAGGAAGAAAATTCACCCCTTTAGCATAAACATACAGTCAGATTTTGATAATGTTAATACAAAAATAAATCCTGACACCGCTTCAACCGCAACTTCCTCCCAAACCCTTGCCGCCTAGTTACAATGAGAATCAATATTGCGCATACCACCAGGCTCCTGGCCATCTAACAGACCGATATTTCACTTTGAAACATGCGGTCTAGGATTTGATCGAAGCCAAAAAATTGCAATCACCCCGCAGGCTAAAAATGTGGCTCCGACTAACATCCTCCAAAATCCCCTGTCATCGCATCAAAAAGGACCCAATACATTTGGCACCTCCACCGTAAACCACATTGAAGGAGGTCAGTCCATGCATCCTTCACTGCATCATTCCATACAAGCAATCCTTGAAGCAGCACCAGCAACACAACCCCTCATACTCTTGGAAGCAGCATCGGCCGTTCAACCACTCGTGACTCTTGAAGTGGCACCCAACAGGTCACATTTGCCACATCTCGTCTCTCAAGGGGCACACCCCGCATGTCCAAAAAGGTCAAATTCTGAACCTGTCATTCTCTTAATAGGTCTCCCTGACCTATCTTCACTGACTTTACAAGGGGCACCCCCGGTTCAAGGTCTCAAATTCCTGATGCCTCACCAACTGGCACACGGCCAGAGGACCTTATCTGTACATCAAAAGGTGGAAGAAGACACCAATATTAAAACCTTCTAAACTTCAATGGTACCTCAAGAGAAACCATCAAGTCTTCCACAAACTGTCACAACTATAACCCCTCAGCCTCAGGAACCCCTAATATACTTGGAAGGAAGGACGGTTCCATCCTACAACCCGAAGGCAGTCCCATGGCATTACCTAGAATGCGCCGAAGTGGACGACAACAAGAGATACTTCAGGAGAGATAACCAGAATCCAAAGAAAATTCGGGGAGCTTTTTCGGGAACCACCTACAAAACTAGCATTGCTTATGACATAGCAGCCCAGCTCAAAATCATTCCCACACAAATATCCATCTAGGAACTCCTATGCACATCAAGATTGCATCGAGAAATCTTTGCAAAGACTTTGAATGATGCACATATCTCTCCTGACGTACCCCCCGAAATGGTAGCAAGTATGGTTGCACAACTCCTCGCACCGCGAGCCATCACTTTCTCTGATGATGAATTACCACCTGAGGGATGCAAGCACGGGCGCTCACTAAACATAGTGGCCTACCACAAGAATTTTAAAATCTCATTTGTGCTCATTGATAATGGATCTAGCCTTAATGTTTGCCCTCTAAGGATTGCCGAACGGCTAGGGATAGAATCATCCTCTTTTAGGCCCAACACTATGAGCGTCAGAGCCTTCAATAATTCTCGGAGGCAAGTTGAGGTAGGGATTGACATTGAGCTATAAATCAGACCAGACCTAACCCTTGTCATATTCCAGGTCATTGACATCCATGCCTCGTTTAACCTTTTGTTGGGCTGGCCGTGACTCTATGCTTGTTGGAGCCATTCCCTCAACCCTCCATCAAAGGGTTAAGTTCCCTTCAGGAAATCGAATCATCTCAGTGTTGGCCGAGTTGAAAACTATTCTGCCGGTAGCGGTTAATGTCCCAGAAACTGACATCCCTATGATCGACATCCAACATGCGGAGGGCGATGTATCATATCACAGCTTCAAGTTCGAAGTTGTAAATTCAATCGCTAATCCTCGCCCTCTTACTGCTGAACATGTCATTTCCCCAGCTGAACGATTAATCTGGAACTACCGTACTGAGTTTCATGAAAAAGGTACAGTAGTATAGCCAGCACGTTCTAACGTGCAGAGATAGAGGCTGGGGTATCAACCGAAACCGGAGGATCAAGCTGAAAAACCAAAAAGAGGTCAATCCTTCAAGTGCACACCCGTCAAATTTATCAAGGCTGGAATAGTTTGTGGAGACCCGATGATTTCCCTTGAGGACCACCTCCAACAACTCAAATTCTCTGATCATTCCCACTTGGAGTCTGTCTGGCCACCCATGGATGTGACAAGATTCTCGAGGCATCAAAAGCATATCTGACACAAGGGGCAGAACCCCCAGATCCACCACAAAAGGTAAGGGGCATGAAAATAGGTCCACCCACACAGGACCCAGAACCAGGAGTGCTCCATAAAGGGGGAATAGGTAAGAACAGAGAGACACCCATATTTACTCACAGTCAAGAGGACACATCCCCACTACCAGCTCAGCGATACAAGGGGCAGAAGCAGCCCATCCACTGGATTGACAAAGGGAAGTGGCTTGCCCTTGATTGGACAGACATCAAGGTCCCATCGCAGGACCAACCAGAGGAACTAGAAGAATTTCAGCTCTTGAGTGAGGAAGTCGAATCAGATTCTGACTCTGAGCTCAGCCTAGCAGACATCATGGTCATCAAAGCAGGTGAACCACAGGAACACACAAGTCTGGACAGCGAGATTGGAAGGGGAAAGAATCACCATGGACAGCTGTCCCCCTGACAATTGAGTCGGTCGGTGAATCCTCCGTGGATGCTGACCTCAAAAAAAAAATGTCAATGTAAATAGCAATTGGTACCTCGGACTAGGACAAGATCAATCTTAGTTCGTAACACCGTCCTGTTCGGGACCTCCAGTCGACACAAAAACATCAGAAAACTTTCAAAATATAAAAACATCATATATTCCTAAAAGCACAAAAAAATCAGATATTTCTAATCACAAAACATCAGATAGTCTTCAAAATATAAAAACAACAGAAAAGCTTTCAAAAACCACTGTGCCAAACATCCCACACACACCCCAGGAGTTTGAGGTCGACTCGTATGATTTCGATCTCGAGTTGGACTTCGAGCTCATGGGTTTGGATGAAGCCCCGAATGAGAGAAATGATGATACAACTCTCGAATTTGAGGACTCCCTCGAAAAATTCAAAGCAAAGGCCAATATTGTGGCAGATGATTTCGAAATTGTAAACTTAGGGTCAGCGGAACTCCCTAGAGAGGTGCGCATCGGACGGTCGCTCTCCCCAAAATACAAGTAGAGGATGACGAAATTTTTAAAGCCAAGGTTGTCCAACTTTGCCTTCTCATATGAGGATATGCCTGGGCTCGATGAGGATCTGGTGGTGCACCATCTACCTACAAAGCCAGACATGAAGGCTATCAAGCAGAAGCTGCAAAGAATGAAGCCAGAATGGGCCCTGAAGGCCCGTGATGAAGTCATCAAGCAATACAACGTGGGATTCTTGGTAGTCTCCAACTACCCGGAATGACTCACAAATATTGTACCAGTTCTTAAGAAAGATGGGAAAGTCAGAATGTGCATCGACTTTAGGGACCTCAAGAAAACAAGTCCTAAAGATGATTTCCCCCTACCTCATATCGACACACTGGTAGATAATACTGCTGGACACAAGATCTTCTCCTTTATGGATGACTTTTCAGGCTACAATCAAATTAAGATGGCAGTCGAGGATCGTGAGAAGACTTCTTTCATCACATCGTGGGAAACTTTCTACTATCGGGTTATGCCTTTTGGACTGAAAAATGCTGGAGCCACATACCAGCAAGCCATGACTGCCCTATTCCATGATATGATAAACAAGGAAATGAAAGTTTATGTGGATGACATGATCGTCAAATCTCGCACAATCGAAGGACACTTCGAGGATCTCGAAAATCTCTTCAACAGGCTAGAGAAGTTCAAGCTCTGACTCAACCTGTAAGTGTGTCTTCGGTGCAACCGGAGGCAAGCTGTTAGGCTTCATTGTCAGTGGAAAGGTATTCAGGTATATGAGGCCAAGACCAAAGCGATCATCAAAATGCCATCGCCCAAGTCTGAAAAAGAAATCCAAAGCTTCCTCTGGAGGATCCAGTATATCAGCCGATTCATCGCATAACTCACCCCTATCTGTGAGCCCATATTCAAGCTCCTGCAGAAGAACTCGCCAAAGGAGTGGGATGACGACTGCCAAGCAACCTTCGACAAAATCAAAAGATACTTGCTAAATCCTTCAGTGCTCATGCCACCTACTCTGGGTAGGCCATTGCTCCTATATATCTCCGTCGCAGTAGAAGCAATCGGATGCGTCCTTGGTCAACACGACGATACAGGAAGAAAAGAGTAAGCAATTTATTATCTGAGCAGATGGTTCATGAGCTATAAAGCCAAGTACTCCAGCTTAGAGAAGACATGCCTCGCCTTAGTCTGGGCCACGCAACGGTTACGACAGTATATGATCGCTCATTGTTGAGGGTCAAATATTGCATATTAGACCCCAGATATTGTCTGGATTTACGAATATAATGTTGTCTAATGGCTCGTTTTCTCATTCTTGTGTGGCAAAGTGATTTTATGAGTATGGATGAAAAAAGGACGTTAAAAGTTGAGATTTAACGATCTGATGATGCCAAAGGCAAGGGACACACTCCAGGGGACCAAGATTGACAAATATACACGGTCAGAAATTCGAGAAAAGTTAGAAATTGAAGCTCAAGTGGCCTGAAGGACGTCCAGAATGCAAGATCACGAGGTTCCCACCATCCGTTCGGCTCGAAACTTCATACGTCGCCTGAGGACCATAAATTAACCGTACATATAAAATTTCAGCCATTGAAGATCTCGGGAAGTGCCCCAACTGACATATCAGCCCGTAAAATCATGATTTGGGGCCCACATGCTATCTGGATATGCTTCAAAATTTGTCTCTACGGTTTAAATACGATTGGAAACAGGATGGACGGCACGGATTTCTCGTGAACATCACAGTGGACCCCACATGAGGGTGTGCGTGCATTCAGTGCACGCACACGCAAGCCGCACCGGACCAACCAACGGGTCAGCGCAAGCGCTGACCCGTCTCTCTCTCCCTCTCTGCGTAAGGTGCAGCGGACGCACGACCGCTGGCCGTTTTTGCGATCATCTGTGGGCCCCACACGTGCTCCATAAGCTCGATCTGAACCGTCCACCGTGTAGACAGCCGCGAGAACTACAAAACCATGTTATCACTTTTCACCCATGCGTGCACACGTGTGAGATACAGAGGCCACAAAAGGGCTGCTCGGTAACGTTCAAAACTGATTCTTCTGTGATTTCTTCTCTGGGCCACGTTAATGGACGTTCAAAACCACCCATTCTTGACTGAAATTTCGTTCTGAATCCAATGGACGGGGTGAATTTTCCAGAAAATGTTTTTGTGGGGCCCACCGACCACAACAGCGAAATGGTGTGAAAGGTTTCGCACATCCGCGAAAACTGACTTTTTCAGACAGTTTTGGCCCACCATCTTTGATCATATGGCAGATCTGAACCGTCTATCATGTAGAGGACCCAAGAAAGTACTGAGAGACGGTGTTTCTTTGGAATTTGAGCGAGGAAAGTGGCGTATTTCATGGTACCGAACTTGGCTGCGAAAATTACACTCCGTGTCCTGCTACAACTCTGTCACTGATTCCAGCCTTCCAGCAGCTATAAAAAGAGGTTTTTGGACGTGGGGAGCATTCATTCAGGGTCTGGGGAGGAAGAACAGAGGGCTCGAGCTTGGGTTTCAACGTGGGCAGAGGAGAGAGAGAGGAGCTTGGTTTTTTTCTTTCCCTTTTCTTTTCCTTTTCTTTTTCTCTTTATCTATTTGGATTGAGCCCATCCATGGCAAGCTAAAACCTCTTAGCTAGGGCTAAGAGGTGAAGCTTGTAGTGAGATGGGAGATTTGATTTTATTTTAATTTTAATTCATGAATCGACGTTGATTTTAGTTGATTATTATGGAAATATTTTTAGTTCTTAATGGTCTGTTGTGACTGAAATTACAATGGGTCTGCAATGCTTTGAATATTTCTATTTTCTTTTCATGTTTATGACGTCAGGACGTCCTGTTGTCCACCATAGTCTCCTGGGCATGGTTGGATGTCGGTACCCTTCCTAACTTACATACATGTGATTGGGTGGTAATTAGTTTGATTCTGTTATTTGCCATAGTCTGTGGGCATGGTTTGGTGATGGAATCCATTCTAATTTATCTTCCTTTCATCTCTTTGAAAACTAGATCAATGTCAGTTCAGTTAATTTCCATGAAACTGCATAAGATCTCCCTGATCTCTACAAGTGGATCCTCTGAATCCCTAGTTATCCTTCTCTGATATCTCCCAAGTTTTAGATTAATTAACCTACAATTATTCATCAAATTACATTTAATTTAGATTCCATCTTATTCTAGTTCTAGTTCCAGTTAATTTTAGATAACGTACAAGTTTCAGTCCCTTGGGATAGGACCTCGGTCTTACCGAGTTATTACTACATCATAACCCTGCACTTGGGGAGTGAACAAGTTTTTGGCGCCGTTGCCGGGGACTGTCGGCTACGTTTTTCTGAAATTAATTAGTTTTGGGATTAGTTTAAGATTAGATTTTCTTTAGAATTTTTAATTCTAGGTTTAGAAGTAGTTATTTTCCTTGTTAGAAATTTTTCCTAACGTTAGAAACTTACTATTCTTCATTCTATCTGATCTTTAGAACTAACCTAATTTTTTTTTTCTGTTTTGTAGGAAACTTCTAATTTAGTAAGCTCTTTCTAATTTCTCTTTCTTTAGAATTTCTTCTTTTTTTTTTTCTAGAAATTAGTTTACTCTTAATTAGGACTTTCTATTCTTAGAAACTAACTTATTTTGTTTTGTTTTGCAGATTCTTAACCTAGGACTCCAAATTTGGTAACTTCTTTCCATCTTTCCCTTTTATTTTCTAGATTTCTTCTTCCTCTCTTAGGTAAGTTAGAATTTGAGGGTTGAGTGTGTTTTATGCCCCATTGGGCACGCGACAACACTCGACGTCTTGTGACTGAAGGAGGATTAGTTGAGGGGTTGACTGTCCATCGCAGGACTAGACACCACTTGAATTCTCCTGAGTTAGAGGACGTTATGGCTGAAAATCAACCTCAAGCACTACCCCAACCAGGGGTTGAGGAAGTACATGATGAGAATGAGGTGCATCGGGCACCCCCGCCTCGTACTTTACGAGATTATTTACAACCGGCGGGGGTGAGTACGCCCTCATGCATGATTTTTCCTGAGAATACAGGACATATGGACATCAAGCCAGGGGTTATCCAACTCCTTCCTAAGTTTCATGGGCTTCAGTCTGAAGAACCATACTTGCATCTGAAAGAGTTCGATGAAATCATAGGCACCTTATACTTTCCTAATGTATCTGAGGATACTATTAGGCTGAAACTCTTTCCATTTTCCTTGAAAGAAAAAGCCAAGACGTGGTTACATTCACTGCGTCCTAGGTCCATTGGCACATGGAATGATTTGCAGAGGGAATTTATAAAGAAATTTTTCCCACATTATAAGACAATTACCCTCAGGAGAGCAATCATGAACTTTGCCCAAAAGGAAGATGAAACATTCTTCCAATGTTGGGAAAGGTTCAAGGATCTAGTTAATGCATGCCCACAACATGGCTTTGAAATATGGCGCATTACGAATTTTTTCTATGATGGGCTAACATCTTCCATGCGCCAAATGGTTGAGACAATGTGTAACGGAGATTTTATTAATAAAAATGTCGACGAGGTATGGGATTACCTCGATAGTCTCGTGGAAAAAATACAATCATGGGACTATTATCCAAGAACGAACACCACGTCTAGGCCGACTCATTCAAGGGAAAAAGGAGGAATATATCTCCTGAAAGAGGATAATGATCTTAACGCTAAGGTGGCCAATCTCACCAGAAAATTTGAGGCCATGGAAGGAAGGAAGGAAAAGGTTAATGAAAGTGTTTGCGGCATCTGTGATTGCAACATTCATACTACTGAAAATTGTCCTTCAATACCTGCCTTTCGAGAAGTATTGAATGAACAATCTAATGCCGTAAATAACTATCAAAGACCTTTCAATGGACCACCCTCTAATACGTACAATCCTGGTTGGAAAAATCATCCAAATTTCAGTTGGAGGAATGGACCAACGGCTACACCTCAAGGTTTCCTAAACCAAAATCCAACTCAAGAGAAACCTCAAGAGGATTTGGTTCTAAAACATTTTCAAAAGCAAGAGCTTTTCAATCAGGGTATGATGCAAGCCTTTCAAGACCTTACGAAAGCAATACTTGAACTTAAGGCTGAAAATACGATTGGAAACAAGGGAAGCTTCCCAGCTCAACCTCTTCCCAATCCTAAACCGCATTATGGAGATAGTGATCCCAGCTCTTCAAATCAAATGGGGCACGCTAAATCCATCACCACTCTTAGGAGTGGGAAGGTTATTGATAAAACCCTTCCGGTTAGGTCCGAAAAGCCTCAAGAACCAGAAGAGGACAACAATGATGGATTTAGTGGCACCCCACAAAAATTTGAACCGGAACCTCTAGAAAAGCCAGTTGCTCCGTTTCCCCAACGGTTGGTTGAACCAAAACGTCTATCTAACTCTCAGGATATCCTAGAGGTGTTGAAACAAGTGAAAGTCAACATTCCTCTGCTTGACGTTGTAAAACAAATACCTTTATATGCTAAATTTCTAAAGGACTTATGTACTACCAAACGACGGAAAAGTATTTAAAAGAAAATCTCCTTGACTGAGAAAGTGAGTGCCGTCCTAAAACAAGATGTGCCGCAAAAATTCAAAGATCCCGGTTGCCCAACCATATCATGTGTAATCGGGAACTATCGAATTGAACACGCACTTCTTGACTTAGGAGCGAGCGTCAATCTGATTCCCTATTCGGTATACCAACAGTTAGGTTTGGGTGAATTAAAACCCACTCGAACCACACTACAACTTACTGATCGTTCTGTTCGTATACCAAGAGGGATCATCGAGGATGTGTTGGTCCAGGTGGATAGATTCTACTACCCTGTTGATTTTATCATCTTGGACACCGAACCCATCAATGACACGAGCACTCAGATTCCCGTCATTCTTGGTCGCCCATTCCTGTCCACTTCAAATGCAATTATCAATTGCAGGAATGGTGTCATGACTATGTCCTTTGGAAATTTGACATTGGAATCGAATATCTTTTTCAATAACGGCAGCAACTCAGAGGATGATGACGATTTCCACGATGTTAACATGATTGATTCTTTTGTGGAAGATAGAACATCTCTCACCTTATCCTCTGATCCTCTAGAGACGTGCCTGGCCCACTCCCATGATCTTGATGATGATATAATTAGGGAGACGTGTGCCATGCTTGATACTGCACCGGTACTTGAAGTTAACCGATGGAGGCCACACATTGAAGAATTGCCCCAAACTTATGTAGTGCCTCTACCGTCTAACCTCAAGCCACCGAAGCTTGACCTAAAACCTTTGCCCTCTGATTTAAAATATGTCTATTTAGGTCAAGATGAGACATACCCGGTGATGATCTCTGCCCACCTGGAGAAAGAACAGGAGAGTATGCTGATATCTACTCTCATTGAGCATAAGGGAGCTCTTGGATGGACGATAGCGGACCTCAAGGGAATTAACCCATCAATTTGTACTCACCGTATATATCTTGAGGACAATGCAAAGGCTGTTCGACAATCACAACGTAGACTAAATCCAAACATGAAGGAAGTGGTTAAGGCCGAGGTTCTCAAACTATTGGAAGTGGGGATCATTTACCCCATATCCGATAGTCAATGGGTGAGTCCAACTCAGGTAGTTCCTAAGAAGTCCGGGATCACCATCGTATCCAATGCCAATAATGAACTCGTGCCGACCAGAGTTACTACTGGTTGGAGAATGTGCATTGACTACAGAAAGCTGAATACCGTCACAAGGAAAGACCACTTTCCTTTGCCCTTCATTGATCAAATCCTAGAAAGGCTAGCTGGTCATTCCTATTATTGTTTCCTTGACGGGTATTCAGGTTATAATCAGATTGAAATCGCCCCTGAAGATCAGGAAAAGGCCACATTTACATGTCCCTATGGCACCTTTGCTTATAGAAGGATGCCATTCGGGCTATGTAATGCCCCTACCACCTTTCAGCGATGCATGACGAGTATCTTTTCTGACATGGTGGGAAAATATCTAGAGGTCTTCATGGACGATTTCTTTGTTTTTGGTTCATCTTTCAGCGAATGCTTAGCAAGTCTTAAATGTGTGCTGAAAAGATGTGAAGAAAAAAATTTGGTACTTAACTGGGAGAAGTGCCATTTTATGGTTCAAAAGGGAATTGTCCTTGGGCATATCATCTCGTCCAAAGGAATCGAGGTAGATAAGGCAAAAATCGATCTTATCTCTAACCTACCTCTACCCAAGAACATTAGAGATGTGCGATCCTTCTTAGGACACGCAGGCTTTTACAGACGATTCATAAAGGATTTTAGTCTCCTCTCTCGTCCTTTATGTAATCTTCTTCAAAAGGATACACCATACGAGTGGACTGAACAGTGCCAAGAAGCTTTCACTAAGCTTAAGGGCATGCTAACCACTGCACCTATCATGCAGCCACCTGACTGGAGTCTTCCTTTTGAACTTATGTGTGACGCCTCTGATTATGCTCTTGGAGCGGTTCTAGGCCAGAGAAAAGATAAGCGGCCTTACGTTATTCACTACGCAAGTAGGACTCTAAATCCTGCCCAAGTGAACTACTCGACTACGGAAAAGGAACTCTTAGCCGTAGTGTTCGCTTTGGACAAATTTAGGTCCTACCTAATCGGATCCAAGATCATCACCTACACAGATCACGCGGCACTTAAGTATCTTCTTTCTAAGAATGATTCTAAGCCCCGCCTGATACGATGGATCCTTCTACTCCAAGAATTTGATTTGGAAATTAAAGATAAAAAGGGAGTAGAGAACGTAGTGGCCGATCATCTTTCTCGCCTTAATACCTCTGATTCCCTTGAGGCGACCCATATCAATGGCATGTTCCCTGATGAACAACTGTTTAGAGTCTCCCATTCACCTTGGTTCGCTGATATTGCTAATTATCTTGCTACAGGTGCCATACCGACACACTGGACGTCATAAGATAAGAAGAAATTCTTTACCAAGGTGCGTAACTTTTTCTGGGACGATCCATATTTGTTTAAATATTGCCCAGACCAACTCTTAAGGAGATGCGTACCAGACGATGAGCATCAGAGTGTCATCTCCTTCTGTCATTTACAGGCCTGTGGTGGTCACTTTTCTGCTAAAAAGACCACGGCCAAGATTTTACAGTGTGGCTTCTACTGGCCCACTATGTTCAGGGACACTCATGAGTTTTGCAAGGCTTGTAAGCGTTGTCAGAAATTGGGAGCATTGTCCCGTCGAAATATGATGCCCTTGAATCCCATCCTTATTATAGAAGCATTTGATTGTTGGGGCATTGATTTCATGGGACCATTCCCCCAATCATTTGGAAATCTGTATATTTTGCTCGCCGTAGACTATGTCACTAAATGGGTCGAAGCAATTCCGTGCCGCAAAAATGACCATCGCACGGTCATTAAATTTTTGAAAGAAAATATCCTGTCGCGGTTCGGAACACCTCGAGCCATCATTAGTGATGGGGGCTCACACTTCTGCAATAGACCATTCGAGAGTTTAATGAAAAAATACGGTATCTCGCATAAGGTGAGCACCCCATACCATCCACAAACAAGTGGACAAGCTGAGATTTCTAATAGAGAGATCAAACATATCCTAGAGAAAACGGTTAACCCTGATCGTAAGGACTGGTCAATCAGATTGACCGATGCCTTATGGGCGTACCGTACTGCTTTCAAAACTCCTATTGGAACATCTCCCTTTAGACTTGTCTATGGGAAAGCCTGTCACTTGCCTGTGGAATTGGAACATAAAGCATACTGGGCGATCAAAAATCTGAATTTCAATCTGGACAACACTGGCGGGCTACGCAAACTTCAGTTAAATGAACTTAAAGAAATCCGGAACGATGCGTACGAAAACTCGAGAATTTATAAGGACAAGATGAAGGCGTTTCATGATCATCATATTCTACGAAAATCATTCACGCCAGGTCAGAAAGTCCTCTTATATGACTCTCGACTACATCTCTTTCCGGGTAAGCTTCGATCTCGTTGGACCAGCCCTTACATTGTTGTCACTGCTTATCCTCATGGGGCCGTCGATATAAGAGATCCCGACAATGGCAAGGAGTTTAAAGTAAATGGACATCGATTAAAGCCATTTGTTGAGACATTTGATTCAGAGGACATGTCCATGCCTCTGATTGCTCCTGTTTATCAGGACTGATCTCCTAGTCTGATGGAGGTATAGGTACGTTTATCACTTTCATAGGTTTAGGATAGTCGTTTTCATAGGTTAGTTAGTTCAATGTTTGTGGGTGACATTACTGCAAACCCTCACGAGACTACAATTCGTCCGCTAGGGGTAACCTAGGGGTTTAAAGGCTTGTTGCATACGCTAAATGCAATCGAGAGCACCTGCGAAAGTGGTATAGGTAGGATTTTATTTTTTTTTAATTTTTGTTCTGCTTTCTCTCTCATGCTGACAAGCTTCCATGCCATGATCTATTGGAAACTCTCTTGATTCGTTATTCAGGTGCTATCTTCCCATCACTTCTCATTTACTTTCGTTGTCCCATGTGCATTGCATGCTCATATCTTTTACATTGAGGACAATGTAGATTTTAGGTTCGGGGTGGGAGATTAGGTTTCCTAATCAGTATTTTCTTGGTCTTGAGCAACAATTGTGAAAAAAATTTTGAATTTTTCTGAAAATTTTTATGAATTCGAAGTGATTTTGACAGATATCCCTAATTTAAATTTTCAAGGTACATAATGGTGGATTTATGACTCTTGGATTCCGTATCTGTTAGATTTCATAGTTAAGTGAATTATTAATCCATGATTAGAAGTTGTAAACACTGATTGAATCATGATTTCAGGACACGTCTTGCTTACACATTAAGATTTCAGTTCCATATCGAAGGATTAACTTGGTAATCACTAAGCACGAAGGGAACCAGTCTGAAATATCTTGCCATCAGGGTATAAAAATTGAACAGGTTGGGCAATTAATCTTCACCATGGGTTTGCTCCCTACAGGTGAAGGTTTGATTCCCCAAGGTTAAACATTAAAAAAAAAAAAAAATAATAAAATTTTTTTTAGGTAATTGGTCTTTTGCCATAGGTTTGCTCCCTATTGGTAAGGATTTGATTCCTCTTTTTGGCATGACTATTAATGAAAAAATAAAAAGTTGAAAAGATCAAAAGATGAAATTTATGAGGCAAGTTTGGTTATCATGAATTCTCTTTCTGGTTACCAATGAGATCCTGAAATAACAAATTCAATCTTAATGTGATTAGCTGAGATTACACTATACATCCATGGATCTCAATGTTTAAAATTTTTCTAATTGAAGGATTAATGCTTTACACTTGATTATGAAGTCTACGGTGCGCTTGAGCTCAGGAGAATACAATTTCTAACATTCATGAATATTAAATTTCTCATATTTTGTTCAAAATCTCACTTGATTTCATAGAAAGTTCTCCTATAATTCTCAACTTATTTTTCGCATACTTTGCTCGGGACTAGCAAAATGCTGGTTGGGGGTTGTGTTGAGGGTCAAATATTACATATTAGACCCTAGATATTGTCTGGATTTACGAATATAATGCTGTCTAATGGCTCGTTTTCTCATTCTTGTGTGGCAAAGTGATTTTATGAGCATGGATGGAAAAAGGACGTTAAAAGTTGAGATTTAACGATCTGATGATGCCAAAGGCAAGGGACACACTCCAGGGGACCAAGATTGACAAATATACACGGTCAGAAATCCGAGAAAAGTTAGAAATTGAAGCTCAAGTGGCCTGAAGGACGTCCAGAATGCAAGATCACGAGGTTCCCACCATCCGTTCGGCTCGAAACTTCATACGTCGCCTGAGGACCATAAATTAACCGTACATATAAAATTTCAGCCATTGAAGATCTCGGGAAGTGCCCCAACTGACATATCAGCCCGTAAAATCATGATTTGGGGCCCACATGCTATCTGGATATGCTTCAAAATTTGTCTCTACGGTTTAAATACAATTGGAAACAGGATGGACGGCACGGATTTCTCGTGAACATCACAGTGGACCCCACATGAGGGTGTGCGTGCATTCAGTGCACGCACACGCGAGCCGCACCAGACCAACCAACGGGTCAGCGCAAGCGCTGACCCGTCTCTCTCTCCCTCTCTGCGTAAGGTGCAGCGGACGCACGGCCGCTAGCCATTTTTGCGATCATCTGTGGGCCCCACACGTGCTCCATAAGCTCGATCTGAACCGTCCACCGTGTAGACAGCCGCGAGAACTACAAAACCATGTTATCACTTTTCACCCATGCGTGCACACGTGTGAGATACAGAGGCCACAAAAGGGCTGCTCGGTAACGTTCAAAACTGATTCTTCTGTGATTTCTTCTCTGGGCCACGTCAATGGACGTTCAAAACCACCCATTCTTGACTGAAATTTCGTTCTGAATCCAATGGACGGGGTGGATTTTCCAGAAAATGCTTCTGTGGGGCCCACCGACCACAACAGCGAAATGGTACGAAAGGTTTCGCACATCCGTGAAAACTGACTTTTTCGGACAGTTTTGGCCCACCATCTTTGATCATATGGCAGATCTGAACCGTCTATCATGTAGAGGACCCAAGAAAGTACTAAGAGACGGTGTTTCTTTGGAATTTGAGCGAAGAAAGTGGCGTGTTTCATGGTACCGAACTTGGCTGCGAAAATTGCACTCCGTGTCCTGCTACAACTCTATCACTGACTCCAGCCTTCCAGCAGCTATAAAAAGAGGTTTTTGGACGTGGGGAGCATTCATTCAGGGTCTGGGGAGGAAGAACAGAGGGCTCGAGCTTGGGTTTCAACGTGGGCAGAGGAGAGAGAGAGGAGCTTAGTTTTTTTCTTTCCCTTTTCTTTTCCTTTTCTTTTTCTCTTTATTTATTTGGATTAAGCCCATCCATGGCAAGCTAAAACCTCTTAGCTAGGGCTAAGAGGTGAAGCTTGTAGTGAGATGGGAGATTTGATTTGATTTTAATTTTAATTCATGAATCGACGTTGATTTTAGTTGATTATTATGGAAATATTTTTAGTTCTTAATGGTCTGTTGTGACTGAAATTACAATGGGTCTGCAATGCTTTGAATATTTCTATTTTCTTTTCATGTTTATGACGTCAGGACGTCCTGTTGTCCACCATAGTCTCCTGGGCATGGTTGGATGTCGGTACCCTTCCTAACTTACATACATGTGATTGGGTGGTAATTAGTTTGATTCTGTTGTTTGCCATAGTCTGTGGGCATGGTTTGGTGATGGAATCCATTCTAATTTATCTTCCTTTCATCTCTTTGAAAACTAGATCAATGTCAGTTCAGTTAATTTCCATGAAACATGCATAAGATCTCCCTGATCTCTACAAGTGGATCCTCTGAATCCCTAGTTATCCTTCTCTGATATCTCCCAAGTTTTAGATTAATTAACCTACAATTATTCATCAAATTACATTTAATTTAGATTCCATCTTATTCTAGTTCTAGTTCCAGTTAATTTTAGATAACGTACAAGTTTCAGTCCCTTGGGATTCGACCTCGGTCTTATCGAGTTATTACTACATCACAACCCTGCACTTGGGGAGTGAACACTCATCCAGTCCTTCTGCTCGCTTGCATGGACCCGTTGAAGTATTTGTTCAAGAAACCAGCACTAACAGGAAGAATCGTAAAATAAAAATTATTGCTCTTTGAGTTTGACATCACCTATGTCACTCAGAAGGCAATAAAAGGGTAAGCACTGGCCGATCATCTAGCTACACATTCTCTGCCCGACTACCAGCCACTGAAGACCTTCCTCCCTGATGAGGACATCCTCTTAATCGAGGAAGAAGAAGAAATGAAGGCAGGAGAGTGGACACTCTTCTTTAACGGAGCTGCAAACTTGAAAGGGAGTGGAGTAGGCGCCATACTCTACTCTTCCGAAAGCGTCCCAGTTCGCATATCCAGAAGACTAGCATTCTAGTGCACCAACAACGTAGCTGAATATGAAGCATGCATCGCCGGTCTAAGAGAAGCCATAATACTCAATGTGAAGAAGTTACGGGTCTTCGGAGACTTGCAACTCATCATCAATCAGACAAACGGTGACTGGAAGACCAAGGACGAGAAGCTAATACCATATCATGTCTATCTGGAGAACCTAATGGAGGAATTTGAGGAAATCACGTTCTCTTACATGCCTCGGGCCAAGAATCAGTTTGCAGACGCTTTGGCTACCCTCACTTCGATGATGGAGATCCCAAAAGGAGTTGCTGAATGGGAACTCACTATTGAACTTCAAGAGGAACCTGTATTCTGCCTACAGATCAATGAAGCTAAGCTTCCCTCAAACGATCGGCCATTATACACAGACATCAAGGAATATCTCGAGCACCAGAAGTACCCAGAAGGTGCAACTTTGACAGATCATCGCATCATATAACGGCTAGCGGCGCAATTCGTAATTACCGGTGACATCCTTTACAAGCGATCCTTCAATCAGGTTCTTCTTCGCTGTGTGGATGAAACAGAAGCAACGCACGTCATATCAGAAATCTACGAAGGACTATGCGGCCAACACATGAATGGGCACATAATGACGAAAAAGATCTTGCGACTTGACTACTATTGGCTCACGATGGAGACAGATTACTGCAAGCACGTTAGAAAATGTTTTAAGTATCAAGAACATGCAAACCAGATCCATGCCTCTACACTTGAACTCTACAACCTGGCATCTCCATGGCCTTTCTTTATATGGGGGCTAGATATTATCGGCAAGGTCAACCCCAAAGCCACAAATGGGCACGAATACATCCTGGTGGCGGTAGATTATTTCACCAAATGGATAGAGGCAGCATCCTACATCACCATCGCAGCATCTCATGTGGTCAAGTTTATAAAGAACAACATCATCAGCCGTTATGGGGTACCTCAGATCATCATCACTGACAACGAAACTCCGTTCGTTAATAAAAGGATGGGCGATTTCCTTAACAAGTTCAAGATCCAGCGCCATCGGTCGAGTCCATACCACCCTTAAATGAATGGTGGGGTTGAATGTAACATCTCGAAAATTGGGGGTCGAGCATAAACTCTACTCCCTAGTTCCAGAACATCACTTATGCAACATTTTCAATGATGGATGAATGTCGACTGTAATAGTGCATAAAACATGATGTAGATTAAGCCAAAACAACATATCATACTACAGAGATAGTTAAATTATCAAGCGGAAGAATGTGATAGATATATAAAATATATGAACTGTTGTAAGTCTCCAGGGTATAAACATGTTACCAGGTTAAACATATACATGTATACTCCAAAAATGGTCAAAAAGAATATACATGAGTGCTCCAAAAATATAAAATGACGAGTGTCATGGCGTCTAATCAACCTCCCTGTAATCCCGTCGATCAGAACACGGTTTACCTAGACTCGCCTGATAACCGCCCATAGGAGAAATCCTCCTCATCATCAAAAAAGTCTGGCTCCGCTGATCGGCAGCGTCATCATCTGAAACTAAAACAAGGACTGGTTGGTGTGTACAACACTATCCCGTAACGTGGGAGTGAGAACTCAGTGGAATCATAGATCAAAGGTTAACATGTTATCAAATCAATCAAGCGATAATGATAAAGCAAACAAATCAAATATTCCTAAATACTGTAATTAATGCAAGGATGAAATGACATGATGTATGCCCTCGCCAACATACTCTCTCATGCGACACCATCTTACATTCGCGGCATGCTTTCTTCCCTCAGTGCTCCATATCTTCCAGGCACATGTAGTGCGATATGAATATGATTACCGAGTTGTTATTAGTCCTTTTCATACAACAGGATTGAGAAACTAGGGTACTTCCATTATATCATTCCCAACAAGGATCCTTTCTAGGGTCGTCACTCCTAGTAGTCTCATATGATGATATGGTTCTAAGTCAATGTAAGGGCTGTCAGGGCTGTTGTACGCACTCGTTGCACCGCTCCCACATCACCTTATCAATACAGGCCTAGTTGTACTCTTGTTGCTACGGAAGGGTCGTCGCCTCATGTAGACTCAGAGTACGCTCGAGGTCACTACAAAGGGCTGCCAGGGCTGTTGTGTTGCACCGCTCCCCCATCACCTTATTAGTGTAGGCCGACAGCTCGAATATAGTGTCCCATACCACCATAATCGGCTCACAAGTCTGGGTTGCTCACTGGTCACTACGGGGAGGCTTGTGGCCCTAGCGTACGCCGACAACTCGACCACGGTGTCCCATACCACCATGCCCGACTCATGAGTCTTAATGGATCAAGGTACCACGGTTATCAGTGTTATCACTGGTAAGTTCAGTATCCTACGTTCAAGCAGTTATGACCAATACAAGGTGAACATACAATGGTCAATCGGATTACTTGATAAGTCCGACTAGCACGAGCGCACGTTGAATTGACAGACATGAAGTGCACAAGCACTTCGTGTGGCCTAACCACTGCCGACAACTCTAGTACGACTCGGGTTCGTCATATACATCCTTCGTGGCGAATAGAATCCAACCACAAATCCTAATCTGTTACCGACTGCCTGGACTAGAGTATAGCCCCAAGCACATGTAATGTGAATCAGTAATCATATGAGATAAACATAATTAAAATAACAAGTAATTCAAGCATGTTAGCAACATGTTATAAGATACAATATAAGCAATTTAACCAAACAAAAGCATTTCATATATATAAGATAATCAATTCAAATATAACAACCATGGAAGAAATCATATACATCATCAAAATAGTTGAGAATCCTATCTCAACACTATTCTATAACCTCATTTACTCAATACTTACTTATACAAACATTTATACACACACTTAGTCTACATAGCATATGTCGGCCAAAATGTGTATTAGGGCAAATCTCTTCACCAAACAGATCATACACGCATAACTAGTATAGGTACACGGTAAATACTCATGGAAATCATATCAGCAAAATATGTATGTATACAGTATTTCCTATAAATACCCAAAATGCCGTAAATCTCATATTCTTCGTACATATTCGAAATGAAAAACAGACAGCATGTTTTACATGTCAAACAACATTCTTGTCAACAATCTACCATTAAACGACATTGAAAGCTTTGAAAACAAGTAATCTAAGCATCTAAAATCCGTACCTTACGCCATAGAAGTGTAACAAATTCAACAGAGACTTTAAGTCTTTGTCAACGACTGATTGGCAACCTACAGTATGATTTAGGTTAGCTGCATCACCACTTGCACCAATTGAAACCCTAGAACAGGTTAGGATTAGGCTTTCTTACCTAAGAAAGAAACCGGAGTCGCCGAAAAAGTGATATGGAGGGGTGGATTAGGCACGTAGCAAAGCTGAAAAGAATCCTAGGAAGAATCACCAACTTCTCTCCCACTTTCTCTCTCTTTTCTCTCTCTTGATTTGGGTAGGGTTTGAAATTCGTATGGAATTTGTGAGGGAGGGTTTAAGTCCTTTTTATAAGCCCAAACACGACGAAAACAGACTTGAAGTCAAGGTATACTTAAGTTATAACCAAATCGGGTCTATTTTGATCCAACGGAGCACTTCTGGAGGTTCTCTTATCAAATGCGGTCGGACTTAAGCTCACTAGCAACGGATCTTTAGTAAGTTAAGTTTTTAGTCCAATCGGATTTTCAGATCGTCCGTGGTGGACCAGTTTCAGTTCAGGGGTCACCAAAACTCGATCAGGGCTATAAGTGCTATGACATCTAAGGGCCAACTTTCCTGATCCGAGGGTGAAATTTGGTCAAATTCTAACGGTCAGAATGCTTAAAAATGTCGCGTAAGCGACACATGGCAGATTTATTAAAAATTGAATTAATTTTTAAAATATTTTCCTTTTCTCACTCTCTTCACTTCGGACCCAGTAAAATGGTCTCAGGATATCGGTTGAGCTTGATTTTCGAAATGATTGTCAAGTCCAACTAGGCGGTCATCATGGTCCAAGATTATAGATATCGAACTTTCGACGTGCGGTCCAGGTTCGATACGGAGTTTTCAAATGATCTCGAGGGTAACTGGGCTTAGAGTTGGATCTTAGATTTTAGGGTAACGTAGCGTCAACGATTCTATAGGTTTTGGGTCTTACAGATCATATTTAAAGTGGTTGGTGCTATTTCACAGGTAATCTAGTGTAGCGCTAGTTAATTCACGTTAAATTTCTAAAGAATTTCGTTCTAAATGATTTCTATGGCTTTGGAATTGAGTTCTGAGAAATTACCAAGGTGTTATGGTTGACCCATTGCCTAAGGACGCCTAACTCTAGGTTGGCAAAAATTTAAGGTGTTACATTTAAGCTGCCAACAAAACTATCATCCGCATACTGAAGAAAATGGTGAAAACATACCGCGATTGGTCAGAAATGCTTCCTTTTGCACTCTGGGCCTATCGGACGTCTGTACGGTCTGCTACAAGCGTAACTCCATATGAGTTTGCCTATGAAATGGAAGCAGTATTGCCAATCGAGATCGAAATCCCATCACTCCGGATACTGCTTGAAAGTGAAGTCAAGGAGGGCGAGTGGCTACAAGCAAGATACGATCAACTGCATCTGACAGATGAAAAGCGCATGTGAGCGCTGAACCACTCCCAAAGTTATCAAAGAAGGATCGCTCGTGCTTACAACAAAAGGGTCCGCAAGTGAAGTTTCAAAATCGGTGACATGGTAATGAAGCACATCGTACCACCACACTTACCTGACCCCAGAGAAAAGTTTAAACCCTCATGGGAAGGACCACCAATCATTCAAGAAGTATTCCCAGGAGGCGCTCTTCAACTCACCAATCTGAAGGGGGAAGACCTTCCCGAGCCCATCAACGCTGACAACGTGAAAATCTATCACGGGTAGCGTTACCTGACTTTGTCAATGATTATAATTGCGAAGCTGCATTTATCACATCCCCCCCCCCCCCCCCCCAATATAATATATATATATATATATATATATATATATATATATATATATATATATATATATATATATATCCACCACCTCCCCTATCGGAAATGCCAATCACCCCTCCTACAAAAAAAAAGAGAAAAAGTTAAAAAAAAAACAAAAAGAGTCTTAAAAGAAGACCCCAAAAAATCTGTTCTAAAACTTATGCAACTTTCACGCAGATTACAATTGTACCCAAAGACAAAGGATTGACAGGTAACCCGTTGGCCGGCTATGAAGGAAGTCTCTCCGCCTCCTCCATCACTCCTGGCCCTCCAAAGAAAAAAAAATAAAGGGACATGCCTAAGCAAAAGGGGCAAGTTGAAAACCCGAAAGGACGGCTCGAGTAAAAACAGCGGGCATGTAGCGGACTTGGTGAAAACCTAAAAGGCATCAAGGGTAAAAATAGTACGACTGCCAAGGGGTAGGCAAGATTAAAAGCCTGGGACGTAGCGAAAATCCAAAAGGGCGCTATGGGCAAAGATGACGGGGAGAAGCTGAACGTAGTGAAAACCTGAAAAGGTGCTACGAGTAAAAATAGCAAGAAAAATAGAAAACAAAAATAAGTGCAGGTATAAAAGAAGTTGAAACAACAAACATCATAGTGAGAAACAAATGAAATATCAGCCATGGATCAGTTCTCTATCAGACTCTGCTAAAACCCGTGGGATGCAATCCCAAAACACCTTTTTAAGGAACCAAGATCCTAAAGACACGATCTAGGATACTGCTAACAATGTGGGTTGAGCCCAAGATTCTGATCCCAATCATCCAAAGCACAAATGCAAACACAAGCAAACATTGACATTTGACACAAACAAAAATCTTCTTTCATTCCTTTAAAAATTTCTTACAAGTATATTGTCTTCCTTTTTCGCGAAAAGCCAAAAACATAAAAAAAAAAATAAAAGTTTTAGGCGCACATGACAAAGCATTGATTAGCATCAAAAACTGTAGGTAAGCTCCTATCCCTCGTACATCGACAATCTCTGCCTAAGCCTCTCTATCTCCATGCGCAGGTAAAAGGCCTCATCCCTCTCCAGGTGATGTGTTACAAGTATACTCTCATCATATCGCCGCCCCATTGCCAACCGGTGAGCCATGTCCTCACATGTGTGGCGGAGGACAGCGATCTCAGAAATCAGATAACCATGTGTGGCCAATAAGAAAGACGGATCAATGAAGGGGCGCTCCTCAAATGCCTCGAATGAATCAACAACACAAGAAGAAGAGGAAGCGGTATCGCTCACCATGTCCTAATCAGCAGCCTCATCTACTAGATGCCAGTCAGGAACCTGTTGATAAAGTGACTGCTCAGCCACCCATCGCTGGTACGGTACTGTCGCCAGAGGAGGAGCCCAAGATTCGAGCTCAAGCGTCGCTGCATCCAAGGACCCTTGCCACGAAATCCAGACCCGCCTATGTAAAGCAGTCAAATCAGATGGGAAGGAGGCATACCTAAACCCTGAAAAAGAAAACTCTGGGATATCTTGCTAAAAGCCGAACTGTCGAAGGAAGCGCACTGGATGATAGGAGCAATACCCTCGTAGGCCGAGCAACAGAAGAGGAGTGCGAGCAGAGCTACAAATCAATGGAGAACGACAAAGCCAAGTAGCTTTCCAGCTAACCTCCCACCCTCGAAGCTGAGTAAGCATACAGTGATACAGTGACTCCGTAGCCTCAGCACCAAGCGGAAGGCCATTAAGAAGAAGCGCAGCACGTCTCCACGATGGGAATCTGACCAAAGAAGCTGAGGGGTCATGAACAAATGTTTCCACAACCAAACCTGCAAGAGGTTACAAGTCAAGCTCAGGACACAAGCAGATAACCACGCCAAGCAAAGGGGAGGATAAAAGATAGAGCATACCTGGAGAAATGAGCAGCAGCCTCTGAGGATGCGAGAGCGTCCAAGGGAACACTCAGTCAGCCCTAAAAAGAGCTCTGCCAGTACCACAAAGACGATGCTCCTACGGTGGAAGACCCTACGGAAGACATCCAGCAGAGGTACTAGTGAAGATTGCCGACAACCAGAGAAGAGCAACTCAGCCAGGATGAAGAATATCAATACATTTAAACACTGAAGCTGACGATCTGATCCAGGGGCATCTCGGGAGGTAGCGCAACGATCATACAACAAAACCAGAGAAAGCTCGTCAGCCCCACCCTCCACGGTAGGCAGAGCAGGGCGAAAACCAAACTAAGAAGACAAATTTGAGGGACGAACCGGCTCAGATGAGAGAATAAAAGGCTCCTGGGTAAAAGGAAGTCCTGACAGACGAGAAAACTCCTCCAACGACTGACTCAGCTCCATATCATTGAAGGAAAAAAGGTTTAGGCAAGGAACCCAGTCATACAACGCTGTGCTCAAGAGTCGCCAATCAAGGCGAACTCGGTGAAAGTGGAGAACCTCTCGAAAGCCCAAGGAACTCAGCTCCACAATCTCGGACTCGGTCAAGCTCTCTATCCAAGGGCGCAAACGCTCTGAACAAGTATCGCGAGGCTACAATTGACAGGTCCGGATGGTCACGCCCTCCACAATCAGAATCCCCATGTCAACAGGAGAATCATCAAAAATAGGCATCCCCTAATCCAGTAAATCTATCTCATGGTGCTGAAAAAAGCCAGCACTTCCCATCGCATCATGCAGATTATCATGAAAAGTTGCAGTGGGAGGACTAGAGCCGCCCACAACCGCCACGTCAGGAGCTGTCTGAAACACATGAGCCCCAGGAGCCGCAACATCAAGGGACTCCCAAGGACTAACAGGACTGACACCACGAGCCCCGACTGCGACTGCCTATCCCAACACTGTCTCAAGATCCGCGTAAAAAATCTGAGCCAGGCCATCTGCAAGAGAATCATCACCCGCCAAACCCAAGCCGCTGGTGCCACCTCAAAAGGCCCACATCCAAAGCCCACATCAAGGCCCATGTTAAGGCCCATTTTAAAAAGCTCATTCCAAGGCCCACCTCAAAAGGCCTACGTCCAAAGCCCACATCAAGGCCTATGTTCAAGGCTAATTTCAAAAAGCCCATTCCAAGGCCCACCTCAAAACGCCCACGACCAAAGGCCACATTAAGGCCCATGTTAAAAGCCCATTCCAAGGCCCACCTCAAAAGGCCCACGTCTAAAGCCCACATCAAGGCCCATGTTTAAGGCCCATTTCAAAAAGCCCATTCCAAGGCCCACCTTAAAAGGCCCACGACCAAAGCCCACATTAAGGCCCATGTTCAAGGCCCATTTCAAAAAGCCCATTCCAAGGCCCACCTCAAAAGGCCCACGTCCAAAGCCCACATTAAGGCCCATGTTCAAGGACCATTCCAAGGCCTACATCAAGGCCCATGTCCAAGACTCATTTCAAAGAGCCCATTCCAAAGCCCACCTTAAGGCCCATATCCAGAGGCCCATCTCCAAGGCATTCCATAAAACCATTTTCAAAGGTCCTTGTTGATTTGAGTTGGGCTCACTTCCACCACACATCTCAAATAAATGCATCTAAACTAGTCAAAGATCATGATGTGGGGCCCATTTGAAAAAAATTCACCCGTCTATCTTCTGTCACAAATGGCCAACACACAAGGAGGGCCGCAGATCATTCATCAAACGGTCCAGATCATCACCAACAAAAAAAAAATGATGATGAAAAATGCAAAAATCAAAATAAAATAAAGGGAGGGGCTCTTTTCTTATAATAACCCACTCCACCAAAAATATAAAAAATACAATAATAGTTTAGCCAACCATTCGGCCCGAACAAACAAGTCCAACCAAATCCAACGGCTCAGACCAAATCCAGATGATCCAACGGTCCTGATCATGGCTCTCTCCCAACCTAAGGAAAGATCTAACTCAAAGCTCTTTAAGAGGGCAGCCCACAAAGATCCAGCAGAGGTTTATTAGCCAAGTTTACCTGAATTGAAAAGAAGGAGGAAGTTGTAAGAAAATGGGCTGAGAAAACCTCTCCAAAAATAGCTCCATGGACCACAATGGGTCCCTGGACGTCCCAACTGCAAGAATCAAATAGAGGGGAAGGCCACACTGGATGGACCAGTGCACTAAACGGACCAACGGTCTAAACGGCGTGCAGGTGGTAGCCGGACTGCCGCCCGATTGAAAGTGTGCATGGGGCAGCGGGCTATCCCCCAAGGGTGGTGAGAACGATTGGCTTTTCTCTCTAACCACTGGATAATACCCAAAAAATTTTTAAAAATAATCCCTAACTCTCAAGATTTTTAAAAAACAGTCCCGAATTTTTAAAAGTTACCGAAACAGTCTCCAAGTCTTCAAAAATTACCAAAATAGTCCCCAAGCCTTCAAAAGTCACCAAAACAGTCCCCAAGTCTTCCAAACTTACCCAAACAACCTCCTTTTCAAAAAAAAATAAATCCTAAATATTATCAAAATAAGCATACAATGAATCCCTAGTAAGTATAGCCTTAAAAGGGTCCGCTTCTTCTAAGCAATTAGCCCCATTAATTTATTAGTGGAGGCCATCTGACTTTTCTACAAATAAAAACCCAACGATAACGCCCACCCACGAGATCGGACGGATCTTTCAAAATCTAAAAAAAATATTTCAAACTATTAGCCCCATTAATTTATTAGTGGAGGCCATCTGACTTTTCTACAATAAAAACCTGACGACGACGCCCTCCCGTGAAGTCGAATGGATATTTCCTAAAAATCTAAAAAAATATGTTTTCAAATAAAATTTCCAAGGAGTCTAGCTCCAAAGGGAATAGATTTTCATAAAAGGTTTTCAAAATGCACGCGACACGTAGTACACTGAGGAATCTTTCATATTCTCCAGTTGCGATCAGTGCAAATAGCTAAATAAGATTCGATCTCTTCCGGTTTCTCCAGTGGATGATTGAATCCGTACATGATACATGTACGATTGGCCCGATCTCTATATCTGGACAATCGTACGAATGCTAGTAAAATGAGTAGATCTATCTCTCGAAAGAACTATCAAACTTGAAGTGACAACAATCCATTGTAACTAAAGTATCATAATCAGCAGACTGCATAACAACAGATTACCTGCACATACCTAGTTCAGGATGTTCGAAAAATTTGATTAAGACTAAGTCGGCGTAGTGAGTTCCCCGTAAGGCCGCACCAACGCTTAGGGTAGCTAACCACTTTGACAATCAAATAGACTGAATACTCCTAGGATGATTACGTGGCAAAGGAACGACAGACCAAACAGTACGGGAATCCTCGTAAAGCTACGACAAATGCACAAAGGCCCTTACTTTTCAGACTTACCCCTCGATGCTATTAACGATCTGACGTGAAAGGGTTGTGATTGGTAATTCGTAAAGCCACGACGAATGCGAAGGAGGCAATCACAACGTTTTCCTAAACCCTCATGTATGTGCAAGTCATCTCTTTCTCAAACAGTCAAACTGATAATGATACAATGGCAGGCAATAGATTCAAGTCACTACCCCTTTTCTTTCTGACCAGAAAGGTGGGGTGTCCACTCGCTTTGACCATCGGTTGTTCGCAATCTCGGTCAAAGAGAGGCATCTGTAGACACCCCACCCAGGTTACATCTTGAGTAGGCTAAGACCATCCGGGAACCATGATTGTACCTTGAACTAGAACCCTAACCTAAACCAAACCCTAACCTAAAAGTCCGTAATCTGCAACCCAAGACCATGATCCAAACCATTCAGCGCATATGCAACCCCGCCTATACCCTATACCATGACCCAGATCCCCTTTACTTAAGCCGAAATCAACTTTTCTGAGCTGAAAAACCCGAAAGGAGACACCTGGACGAAGCCGACACTGTACAAAGCCAGCATGCACGAAACCTAGCCTGAACTGATCCCGGGCGGAAGTCTGACTACCGCGAGCGGCAGTCTGACTACCGCCTGCTGTACTTCGGCTGTCGCCCTCGAGCGGACAACTGTCCCAGCATCCAAAAGTCAACTTTTCTTCAAAATTACCCTTCCAAACTCCATTATTTACCTTTTTACCGCCCTCCATAACAAATGGGAGAGTGCCATGTGACATTCCTCTCTCCGTAACCAACCATAACTTGCCACCTCACCTTTCACCCCTCTCAAACCTACTATTTACAACAATGCCATTAGAGAAGGCTATAAATAGCCCTCTCTTCTTCACATTTTGGGGAGGAAGATCTTCTCATTTAAAAGAGAGAAAGCGAGAGAGAAAGAGAGTGAGGAAGAGAGCGAAGGAAAGGGAAGGAGCTCCCAAGCCTTCAAAGATCTGATTTTTAGCCACCCCCTAGCTTTCCTCTCAACTTTTCCCAAACCATAAGCCTAGCCCGGAGTAATCATGGTTCCACTTATATTTTAGCCTACTCAAAGATCCAAGCCAAAGATCTACTTACACACAAGCATTCATTATGACACTTATTTCCTTCTCACTCCCCTGCTTCTCTAGATCACTATCGAACGTATGCTCTGTGATTTGTCGTATATCGGATCCTGTTGCATCAGAAATTCCAAGTGATCTAGTCCATTTTTCTTATCCCCTTTACATAAGCATCATCACATCAGCCTTCTAGACACGCTATTGGATGTATGCTCGGTGGCTTGCCGAAATCTCGGACCTTGCCGCATCAGAAATCCATGTATGTGCCTAGTTCCATCTCGGCCACAACATCTATCATCCCTTGAGATTATTTTACCACACTAAGTAGAGACCGTACATTTGTACGGGCAGAGAGGGTGCCTAACACCTTTCCTCTTTGTAACCGAAGTCCCTTACCTGGAATCCCGGATCACAGACCAGGAGTCAATTTAAGGTAGGGAAGTCTTCAGATTTTCCTCACCTTACGTATTCCATGGTTCTAGCCGACCGCGGGATTCTGAGATTTTTTTGGCTAGTGGTGACTCCAACATCCATAATCAGCCTATCACCCCCTTAATCACCCTTACAAACATAAATCAGCGTGGGCGCCGATTTTTCAGTATCTACATGCTTATATTGGATAAGTTTATATATTAAGGACAATGTAGAATTTAGGTTAGGGGTAGGTTTCCTTTGAAAATTCTTTAAATTTTTGTTGAATTTTTGAGCAAAAAATTTTTAAAAATTTTGAAATTTTTTATGAATTTATGTGATTTTGAAGATAATCCAAAGATTATATGATAAGTACTTAATGTTGTAGATTTTTGAAACCTAAATTTTAGTTATTTGATATATTTCAAAGTTAAGTTTGAAGTTTTTAATTCTTAATTGAAAGTTTAAACATTGATTGAGTCATGATTTCACATGTCACATCTAGCTTACTCATTAAAGTCTAAGTTTGATATTGAATTGTTGACTTAATGATTATTGAGAATGATAGAAACAAAACCCATGGAATTTGTCCATCATGTTCAATGAAAAAAATTGAAAAAAAAGGTAATACCCAGCTAACAAAAATTTGTCATCAAATTTGTCATAAAAAATGGCTACCTATTGAAATTCCATAATGTCAAAAAATAAAAAATAAAAAGAAAAGTTTGAAAATATTGTGAGAGTCGTTGATGAAAAAAAATCAAAAGTTGGATGAGTAGAATATTAAACTGCAAGGTAAGTTTTGGTTTAGTCATTGGTTATCTTGAATACTCTTTTAATTGTCAATGTTATCGTAAAAGTAGAGAGCTGAATCTTTGGTTATGTTAAGTCTATATTCTACTATGCACTCATGGAACCCAATATTTAGAATTTTTCTAATTATAAGATTAATGCTTTAAACTTTATTAGGATATTTATCAAGTGCTAAATTTTAGGTGTAAAGTATGATCTCCATTAATGTTCTTTAGATTTCTATAATATGGATTGTTTTTAGAACTGCTTGAGTTTATAGGAAACTTATTATTTGGTCTCGAAATATCTTTCAGATGTTTTGCTCGGGACTAGGAAAATGCAGGTTAGGGGATGTGATAACGCCTAAATATTGCATATTTATCCTCTTAAGTACATTAGCTTTCCTTTTAATTAAGTATTATTTCGATATAATTATATATGTTTTCTACATGTAAGGTGATTCGAAAGGCTAAGATGAATACATGCTTGAAAAGATGGATTTAAAGTTAAAAAAGTTATCAAGATTGAAGATGATGAAGAACCAGAGATTTAGTGGACATTAATGAAGAATTCACATGCCAAAGATGTAAGAAAACCAACCACAACGGATGAAAAAGGGCTGGAAAAATCACGCAGTGCATTAATAGAAATAACAGACTGTTCGATACTACCTGAAGTTGGTTCAGTCCGACCGAATATTCACAGAACAGTCCAAGAGGAAACTGTGATTTTCAGAGTTAATTTGGGTTGACACTTAGGTCTGACCGAATCCATGCTCGATGCCATCGAATGAGAGTTTAATATGACCTGAGGGAGATAAAGACTTCAAATGAATATTGAAGAAATTTAGTTGCAACCGAGAGACCCAGTCGGTGCGACTAAAGTGTAGCAAAAGTGCGTAAATTTAAAGTTAATTCCAAGTCGTTGTGAGTTTTTCCTATTTAAATAGGTGTTTTAGGCTTTCCAAAGCATGAATTACGGATTATGAGAGAGAGCTAAGAGTTGTAGAGCTTCTTCGGAATCATGATTCCTTCTCAATCCTTTAGTTTTAGTTTCTCTTTATGTTTTATTTAAGATGTTA
This sequence comes from Magnolia kwangsiensis, assembly GCA_037074715.1. NCBI lineage: Eukaryota > Viridiplantae > Streptophyta > Magnoliopsida > Magnoliales > Magnoliaceae > Magnolia > Magnolia kwangsiensis. Next base: position 109,171,131 of record CM073578.1, on the reverse strand, counting down.
GTTATGTTTGACTAATCTCTTAGCTAAGGCCAAACGATGAACCTTTTAAGGGATATTTGATAGTTAAGTCATTTCTTCCATAAAAGTTAAGATTTTTATGTTGAATTATGATTGGATGTGATTGAATTATTAAATTGGGGAATGAATCAATATGTAAATGTATTTGATCTTTTATCGCTTTCGAGTATATTAGATGCTTTCAATTTCTTGCGATGTAATTACCTATATCTTCATGGGAGATCAAGTCTATCACGACTCTAATATATGTTAATGATTTTTTTTTTCGACATTATTGTTGTATCTTCTAATTAGATGAGTTAGGGGATCTTATGATTCCTCAATCCATAAATGATTCTATATTTTCTAGCCGGTCATAGATTCCAAGCTTCATTTGGTTAGCGTTGACTCCAAGTTAAATGCATCTTTACATCTGAGTTAGCCCCACACTCCAATTGCCGTAAAGATAAGAAAACCAAGGAAGTGAGAGCATCCACTGCTCATGTGGAGGTGTTCATAGTATCCACATGACATCCTCCCATTAGTTGAAAGTGGTGGTATATGGTGAAAATTTATGAAGGCTCATGGGTAAACTGGTCATTTGGACCCAAGTGATATAATTGAGGTGGGGATAGAATTCTCTCCTCCACCTCAGAGAACCTCAAATTTCACAATGATCCACATAGTAGGTGTCTTATGAATTGTTTACCTCATGCTTTGCACCTAAACTTCATCGGGAGCTCTAATGGAATTTAGGTACCTCCTTGGGCTGTCTTAGGTTTGAAGCTAAATGGGCCCGGGTTTGGGCTTGAATTTGGGCTTCAACTTGGTTTGGATTTCAAAATTTTCTCAGAGGGGTTGCCCATACATAGACTGGTTGTGTTACCCCAGGTGGGGTGTCTAAAGGTTTTTTTTTTTTTTTTTTTTTTTTTTTTTTTTTTTTAAAAATTAAGAAGATGAAGTGTCTCTTGTCATTTATAGTTTTTAGCAATGACTAGTTGGGTCGCTGAATTGAATCCTGTTGGAAATTTTCTTCATTAGATGGCTTCTCCCTACTGAAATGACTTCTTGTTGTGGACTGTTTAATCTTTGATTTACATATGTTAAAGATCTAATTTATGTTTATCGATGTTTTCTTACATAGGCCATTGATCAACTACTAATACTCATTCTTTTAACAGGTGGGATCATTTTTGTGTCTTGGTTGGCCCTTATGATATATGTTTCTCTTGCTTTTAGCAATCACAAATTGTGATTACTGTCTTTAGATTATCTCTACATGGATATGCAGTTTCACATGTGATTGCTGAGTTTTTCCCCATCTCAGTGATAGTTTGATCATTGCTTCTTGGCCATTGCTTGGACCTTGAACAGTGGGCCTTTGTTCGGGTTTTGTGATTGCTTTGGGCCTTGATTGTTGACTAACTCCTCATTACTAGAATATAGTATTTGGACTTATGAGTATAATATATAGACCATGGCCGTTGATCATTAATTGGACTTGATCTAGATTGTGGCCTTGTTTTTATCATTAGTTTTCCTTGTTTGTTGCTCATTAATCCGTTGTGGTGGGCCCGCATCTTTGTAAATGTATAGACTGCATGGTTGTTAGAAACATGTTGCAAATGTGAAGATTGCAAAAGTATTCCTAATTACGTATTATTGGAAAGTGTTGGTAGATTTTGTTGTTAGAAGACTTCTGGATGCATTGTGGTCCCATTTCAATCTATTCAAAATTTTGTGACTGAGTAAAGATGGAGTCTCATGTTGAAAATAGAACGACAAATCTATAAATTGTATGGATTAAGTTATGTGGGGTGTAGAATTACTTACCTTGGGCTCGTTTAGTTACAATTTTTCTACAATCAAACCAAAAATACAAACATGTGCATAGCCTAGCCTGAGTGAAGAATTCGATACCTATTCCAAGTAGAAAGAAGATGATTATCAAGTAATGAGTTGGCTTTTCATTAGTATGGAAGAGTCGATATACAATAAGTGTGAAGTATGGGACAACCGCCAAAGATATTTGGTATAGTTTGTAACAACTCTACTCCACAAAGAAGAATGTGCAACGTTTTTATGATATCTTCCATGAATTTCAAACGATTAGACAAGGGGACAATTTACATAAGTACAATGCATGATTTCATGACCTCTCTAATGAATAGGCACTTCACCATCCATTCACTCAAGATTTGTCCCAATAACAATGTTAGCGGGAAAAAAAAAAAATCTTAGTTGCATTATTATTATTATTATTATTTTTTATAACCATCTGGCCATATCTAGACCCAGTCTGAACTCGAATTCTTAAAAGTGACCAAGTGCCAACCCTCTGATAGTTTTGTGCGTAAATTGAAATAATGCAGTTATCTAATACGATACTATGATGCAGAAGCTTATGAAGGTTAGAATTATGGGCAAGTCCTAGGGGGGTTGGGGATTAATAGGACATTTTAAAAATATTTACTAATTAATCCAATTTAATCGGGTCCAATATCATAGGCTAGAAAGAGACAACTATATATGCAAAAAAGTATATGAAGTGAGATAGAAATATCTAGTGTGTGCAATGAATTAAACTCCTAGCATACAATTTATTCATACATTAATACAAAATAAACAAATCGAATCATAAGCATAGATAGAATTGCATACATAAAAAATTGTAAACATAATGATATATAGTGGTTTGACTAAATCCTTACTCGCTCTCGGATGACAAATTCAAACTCGAGTTGTTCAAATTTCATTATCTTAATGGTTGTCTATAGGTTCACCATTAACCTTTATAATGGTTTTCTATAGGTTTACCACTAACATTTACAATGATTTTTTTATAGATTCACCACCAACTTGTAGTCCTACACAAAGACTTATGTATACTCCCGCCAGAGTCTCCACAGATACTACGTATACTTCCGTTGGAGGCTCACGTAGAAACTATATGTACACACCCACCGATGGCTCACACAGAGACTTAATTTCAACTTTGGGCTTTAAACTTTATACTCAAATCTACACAAGACTTGAGTATATAATAGTCTCTAAGTAAAACTTTTACAAGTTTGGATGAGCCCCATGATAAGGTCATTCTTGAGATGCTCGATCAACCTTGACGCGGCTTCTCTCAGCTCTCCCAATCTTTGATGTGAATCTTCTTCAGATCCAATAATTAGCTACCTTACAATGATGTACATATGAGGATGCCAAAGTAATGGGAGAGTGGGTGGTGAAATCTTTTACAACTAATGGGATAGTTAGTCCCAAATGGTGATTCACTTAAATGGACACTGTAGAGGATGATAGACAAAGAATTTACCTATAGGATTGATATTTAACCTCTAGAGAATGTAGTAGAACATTTACATCTTTAATTTGAGCTTGAAATGCCCATTAGAATGATGATTCACAAAGAAGATGACATGAATATCTTTGGATTAGAGGCCAGAAGTATTGGAAATGAGTTGTATGTACAAGGCTTGTAAAACTATAAAAAACCTATTTCATTTTCAAAGATTCGAATGCTCATTTATATATAAAAATGCTTTAATGAATGTATAACTGCTAGTTATCGGTCGAACCTAAGTATGTTCGGTTTGATCGAAAATAGCCAATATGAGTCTAAAGGGTTGCTGGAAAAAAATCAACACTTTCAATCAGACTGAATGAATAATTCGGCCAGACTGAATTGAGCCGAAAGTTCAACTAGGTTAGATAAAAAATGCTTTGAATTTCTAATTTGCTTGTTGGATTATTTCATTTATTTTCGGTCAGATCAAAAGTGATTTAGGTTGAACTGAAAATCCTTGCAATACCTCTAAAGGCTAATTAAACTTGTTCACATTAATTCATAAGGCTTGAAATGATAAAACAATAATTTTCTTTTAATGTGTATCATCTAGATGTAGGTTATTTCGGAATTAAAGGGGTCTAAGACTAGGTTCACCAAGGTACCTTAATTTACCAGTGTCTCTAAGCCTTGATGCTGTAAGTCTTCAAGTCTTCATCTTCCAATAGAGCTCAACTAACTCAAAACACACAGACACACGTGATTGATAATTCGAGACACTTAATAAACTACGCGTATGCATCTCATCCTCTGCTCATGTATAAGTGGGTGTATAAGTGTATGGCAACGTTTTTCTATATATTATAAGAAAATCAACCATTCAATGGACCAATGTTAGGAACTAAAGAAGAAAAATAATACGTTGAGCTCTCCCCAAGCAAATCTGGTCCTCATTTAGGGAGAGCACTCTCTTACAATGAAATTGCTTACACTCTTGCTCATAGACTTGGAAAAACTTTGGATGTGCCTCTCTTGCATTTCACATGTTAGTACCTCTTCCTCTCATCACCACAAGGGTCAATCTGTTTTAATCCTGTATGTGTTAATTTAGTAAAATTTTGTAGCATTTTGTTTTCTCAATAGAAAGTGTGTACTTGGAAAGAATGAAGGAAATTGGTGAGATCTAGCAAATATCTCGATGCTAACAACGATAATGATGACAATTGATCAGGTCAAGACAATATGCATCTTTTGTCCCATGTGTAAAGGACCATGGCTAAATTTAAGGCCTAAAACATGAGTAACCTTAGCCCAGCCCATTGACAACACCGCTGGCAATACTTTACACCTTCAACCATATCTTAAAGGGCAACATTTTGGTAGCGTTTTGGACTCTTAGGGCATGTGTACATTGAAGTTGTGCCCATCTGATGCTACCTTGGAAATATTCCATTGTGTTGTACATTAGAGGTGCAACTTGGTTTGGATCAACAAGAACCCAACCCACCCAAACTTTGGCTGTGTTGGGTTGAGGTCAGGTGGAAAATCCTTAACTGACCCTCAACCCAACCTAAGTTGAGTTTGAGTTTGAGTTTGGATCAAACTTGTAACACCCCACATCTTTAATACATGGGTGTTACTATTAAACCTTGCTAAGATACCAATGAGTCAAATTATCAAATAATTCTAACTACGATCAAGACAAAGTAAAACCTTCAGCCATGCGTTGAAACCATCCATCCACAACTGGACATGTCAAAACCACACACTTTAGGATGTTCGACAGATCAAGTAGTTGGGCCTGAACATGCTAGGTGACCCTAGGGCTCCCTTGTGACCATTAATATCCAAATTTAGCAGGATCTGGCCCTCAGGTCGGAAGGAATCCGTAGGAAGACACTTGGATCACGATTTATGGATCATCTAAGTATTGGATCGTCCTGATCAACGGCCAAAGATCCAAGATAGGAATCATTAAGGGAAAGGACAGTACAGATTTCTCGATTAAATCGTGATGGGCCCACACCAGAGTGCACGCACACCGCAAGATAATGTGCACGACGTGCACCAGACCGTCGGAGCAGTTAACTGAGCGCTGACCCGATAAGTTTCGAAAATACATGGGATTTCTCTCCCGTTCTCCCGCTGCAGCGAGCCGGATCGAGTGAAGTCCACTCGAACGAGATGTGGCCCACCTTCGGCCACTATCTGTGAAATCTAGACCATTTATCTGGTTGGTGAGATCCGGACGACCAGATCCATGACTACCCACCAAATCCATGCATACATGCATGTGCACGTGCTGTGGGCAGTCTTGGATGGCCAACAGTGTTTTTTGGAAAATAGACGTTTGCAGGGATTTCCACGTAGGCAATCTGTGACAACCACTCTCCCTCCATCCTATCCGTTCTCCCGAGCTTCGATCCACGCTTTCATTCATTGCCGAAAACGGACAGGCAGCCTTCTATAGCGAAGGAATGGCGTGGGAGACAATTCCATTTCGGGTGAGAAGCACTGGCGCGATTCGGACCTCTCACTAGGTTCCGTGGATCGATCCCAGCCACTCCCTCTAGGGCAGCAATGTCCTTGCTGGAAGAGGTATCTCATCTCACAAGAAAACGTGGAGGGCGGATGTTTTCACGAGATGTGAACTAAACTGCTGTGGATGGGGAAAAAAGTGGGCCCTATGATGATCAGTGACTACATCCGACCCGCTCAAATGGATCAGATCATCCCGTCAGACCATGGATGAAAATCCACCATTGCCAGCCGTGTCATCTTCTCCGTTAAACCAGAATACCCATCGTGATGGGTGGATCCCACTGGAGGAAGAAAAATGCTTTTCCGGTGGGCCTTAGCAGCAGGAACCATCCCTCGTGATGGATGGACCCCATGCATTCAGGAAAACAAGATGGGAGTGAAAAATCAGCACCATATCTCAACCGTTGGATGGGCAGTGCAAGCTCTCCTCCCTTCTATAAATAGCATGCACCTCGGGATTCTCACCCCAAAGCCAGAGAGAGAGAGAGAGAGAGAGAGAGAGAGAGAGAGAGAGAGAGAGAGAGAGAGAGAGAGAGAGAGAGAGAGAGAGAGAGAATCCAGGTGAGTGGACTCGGTGCCACATTGCACTAACTCGAACCGTCTATCTCAGGCCGAGTTGGGTCAGTGCAGACTTGTAGCACCACTATTAGAGAGAAAAGAGAGATCCTAGAGAGAAGGAGGGAGAGGGAGAATAGGAGAAAGAGAGAGGGTGTGAGCTTGCTCAAATCGGTGCCGCACTACACTGAGTCACTCCGTTTAGCTCGGATTGAGTTAGGTCAATGTGGGCCAAGGACAGCCAAGGAAGAGAGACCTGCAGGAAAGGCCGAGTGAGGAGATCAGTAGGAGGGCAGCCCAACGACTGTGTCAGACTGACGGTGCCACACAACTCCCTGTTAGAGCATCAACCAAGTATCTGCCAGAATCACGTGAGTCACTGAGCTGACTCAGCTGAGGCACGGGACAGTTTAGGTAACCCCTCAAACCATCACCGTGTTGCCAACTCGGCAACCCAACTTGGTTTCCATCCAACTCATGAACCGTAACCCCGCAGCAACAAAAGTGCTGGGCCTAGTCAAGTTCGAACTCAGCTTCAAAAACCAGCTGAGTCATCATTCTCTACTGCCCATGGGCTGACAGACGGTCTGGCACAGCTCGACATACGAGCTGCTATGTGGTGTTGGACTGGGCCTTCGGCAACTGTTCTGGGCCGAGCCAGACTTCCAGCAACAATGAATGGGCCAAGCCAGACTTCAGCAACAATGAATGGGCCAAGCCAGACTTCCGGCATTAATAATTGGGCTGGACTCAGGATCAGCGGTGGGTTGAGTTGAAATTGATCTTAGCCACAAGACTGGGCTGAAAAGTGGGTCAAAATTAGCCCCTAGTTCTAGGCTGAAATCAGCCCTAAAATTGGGCCGATACCTGGACTAAGCCCAACCGCAGCCGTGGGTCGTGCCTAAGCAAGCTCAGTGGGCCGCATAGCTGGGCCAGGCTAGTCAACCCTGCCATGACTATGGGTTAGCTGCACCTGAGCAAACCCAGTGGGCCGTATAGCTGGCCCGGCCAGTCAGCCCATCCACACTTTGGGCCACAGACTGCTGGGTTGAATTCATTTGGGTTCGAGCCCAACTTTAATGGGTTTGGGTAAATCCCAATAAACCCACCTAATTGTGGTGGCCAAGAAACATGGAAACGAGCCTCACCATTATATGGGAGAAAACCCAAATCAAAGCAGGCCTGGGTAGCTAGGAGTTGTCAAGATCATCCATTAAATTCGATCATTAATCTCTTATTGGGAATGACCCTAGGTGTTCAATTGAGTGACATTGAATCAGGGATTGATTGCTAAAAAGGAAGAACTTTTTCCCTTGGGCTTTCTATCTCTAAGTTAGTCCAAACATAATATACATTTAAATTATGATCGCTAGCTTAAGCCTCTAATTAATTGTGGTAAATTACCAAGTCCTATTTGTTCTCCTACCTTTGATCTATGATTGATAAACCATGTTCATATGAAATAAATGTTACATGTTAGGTTCACATAGTAATTTGATAATTCATATAAATATTGTTCATATATAATGATCATTGAACTTCATATTTTAATGTCGTATCTCTTGATAGTCTATACCTTAGTTTTATGATCCTACATTACAAATCCTAATTCTATTACCATTATATGATTTTGCAAATCTCCACGTGTTAATGATTGTTGTAAGACGCCTATAAAATTTAATTCACTGCATTATACGTGGAAAATTCCACTATTGCATGTGAGCTATACTTAGGATGCAACTAAACAGATTGTGTGAAAAATAAGACCCTCGACTTGGAGGTTATTTTGACGAGGATTGTTTAAATGAGGTCTTACCATCTATGGGGATACTTTCGCACACATGGCCAAGGGATGAATTATTTACCGATCCGATTTAACGTAGTGTAGCATCTCGGATTTTTGCCAACTTGGAGTTGGACGTCCTTCGGCAATGGGTCTATCATAACACCTTGTCGACTTAGGAGGGAGCGATTGAACTTAGCGACGTTAAAGGACCCTAGGATAAGGCCATATAGCTAATCTAAACACTGAAGTCTTAGCCTAAGGTTTAACTATTAAAGCGACCCCTCTTTGCTCTCATGAATCATATAGAAGCACCAGAAGCTTTTCCTAGGGCCATTTCTACTTCACTTATGCCACATTTCTAATCCGTTATACCCTTTTCACTCTTAAGTCATTACCCTATTCTCTTCCCAAGCTCTCAAAACTCAATCCTAAGGTCTCAAATCCCCCTTTTAACTCATCTCCTTCAAAAATCTCACCTTTCACCACCTTATTCTTCAAAATTTTCTAAGTACTTTCATATTAGACAAAAATCCTAAAGTTTAAATGATGAAGAATAATACTTAAATTAAAATTTACTATAAATAGTAAATATATAAATAAAATGGACTTTATACTATTAAACTTATGGAATTTAACAAAATAACCAGGTTATTTGGATACATTAGCTTCTCTTACTCCAAAATCATATATTGCATATTAAATAAATCATTTCGGTTTGCAAGATACGATTGTTTCAAATATCAGGTGGCAGAACCACCACTAGGACCACCAAAGGGGCGCGGCGCCATCGCCCGGTCGGCGGGGCGCCGCCGGTGCAGCGAATTTCGGTGGATCCTCACTGAAATTTTTTACATTTTTAGGCCGACTTTAAAAAGTCATATCACTCTCAATATAACTCCAATTTAGGTGATTTAAAAGTTATATTGAAGCTTGATAAGTTTAATTTTATATAAAAATAAGTAAAAATAAAATAAAAATTTTAATATAGTTAATTTAGGATGATGTGACAACTGTTCAAAAATTATTAGTTCGGACAGCTGCTAGTTTCAAAATTTCTAGAATTTTTTTAAAATATGAAATTTAATGAAATTCGGTGAAGATAAAACAGACTTGATGATGAACTACTAAAAAATAATTAAAATAATATACTAACTAAAAGTGCTAAAAAACATAGAAATACCCAAGGACTGCATCCTGTAGTGTAATTTAGGTAAAATTTAGTTAAGTACTAAACCAAATAATCAGTAGATTTATCTTAGACCACTATATTCACAAATGAGAAGACCTAAAACCATTAATGCTACTGATGCAATGTCCCTTAAAGACCTAGGAAAAATTTCAAGAGTTGTCGTTCTCGGGAGCACTTCGTATTGAACTAAAACTGCACGTCGAGAGTTCAATGACCGTGAAACTATACGATTATGTCCGTCCTACTGGGCTTGAAAACCATCGTAAGAATCGAGCTCAGATAGTATCCAGAACTGCACAACTTGAGCCCTGAGCAAAGTGTGTGAGAAACACGAATATCTTTATAAAATGTATTGAAACTTACGTGAATTAGGCCATTCGCTCACGCACAAAAATGAGAATTTCAGATCGTTAGTTTCTGACCAAACTTCACCCATGGAATTTTTTTTTTTCCTTCACATATCCGTATACTTGTGGCCCCGATCGAGCAAGGATGATCGTTGATCTGACATGGGTCCTCCACGGCCGATTGGCCTATCCAATCGTGCCAAGATCACATCATGACATAGATCCATTGTCAAGGAACTTACCCTATGATGCATGTGAGTAGTGAGCCTCTCTATGAGCCCTATTTGTCAAAAACAGGCGGCCTTTGGATACAAACTAAGTATACCTTGGCCCTGAGGTCATTTGTATCACTTCTGGGCCTATATATAGCCCTTAAACCACCCCGTATCTCTCCCATATGATTTTCTCCAAACCCTAGGAGAGAGAAGAGAGAAAAGAAGAGAAATTTTGAGAGATTGTTGCAGTGTTTCTCTCCCACAACTCCACGTACTGATTCACCTCCCCACTTCGCTACACACTCTGATTCAGCCACAATTTTGGTAAGAAAACCTAGCGCTAAAATTGATTTAGAAATCCAGATAGCATAATCAACGTACTAGCTAACCTATTTTTTGGTTTAGGTGCCCGACGTTCCGTTTTCAGGAACGTAGAATTCGAACCGTGTCCGAATCGTGTATTCCGACGAATGGTGTTGACTATAAACGTTTAGGTTATGGTTTTCAATGCTTTCAATGTTAGTAATGATTTATGTTTGACTTGATTGCTGCCATATCATCTTAGATACGTCGTTGTCGATATAATATACATGTGTGAACTATGCAGTACAAAATACGCATCTCATGTGTTTGTTGAAATGTTTATATGAACACGTAAATATGATTTGTGTTTGCTATGACTACTAAACTAGGATTCATCATTGTCATATGCATGCTGACCTCTCTATGTAAGGATTTGCTAAAATATATGTTGTAACTAACTTAGTCTACATATTTGGTGAAGTGTAGTCTAAGTGTTTGATGAATTGTCCGAATGAGAAATTGTTGATGATTTGTATGTATTACGAGTGTTAAGATATGATTCTTTCTTGCCTTATACATATGTATAGTTTCTTTCATGAAATCATATTTTCCTCTATGCAAATGATTGATAAAATGCTAGTACGTAGTAATATGATCAAGGTGTTTGATGAAATACTTAAATGAGGATTTCACTTAAATTGTTTGTTAAATGCTGAATTGATTATCACATGTATTTAATTGCTGCATCCGAGTAAGACTGAGGCTACAACCTAGCCTAGGCAATCGGTAACAGTTTCCATTCGGGTGGCCAAATTAGTCTCGCCGCATTGGGTAATTTGATGAATCCGAGTCGCACGATGACTGTTGACAATGGTTAGGCCATGAGGAGTGCTTATGCGCTCCATGTCGATTAAGTCAGTGTATGCTTATACTAATCGAACTTACCTAATAAACCGATTAGTCTATTGTGTGTTTACCATGTATGGACACTACTGCTTGAATCTAAGGTACCCCTTCCAATGTGAAAACTTACTTTAACCATGGTACCACGATCTGCTAAGACTCATGAGCCGGACATGGTGGTATGGGACACCATGGTCGAGTTGTCGGCTTACGCTGGGGTAATGAGTCTCCCCGTAGTGACTAGTGAGCAACCCAAAATCATCAGCAGGGCATGGTGGTATGTGACATCATATTCGAGCTGTCAGCCTATGCCGAGGTGATTAGCCACCCCGTAGTGACTGCGAGTATAAATTTTGAATATGCCTATCGACTGCTTTCCATTAGGAGTGATGCCCTATAACTTGCCTATCGTATGTGATTAACTAGGATTGACGACCTTAGATAGATCCTTCGGTTCGGGTTAATGATATAAAGGGAGGTATCTTAGCTTCCCAAATATGTTGTATGAATGAGCCTAATTAAGTACTCGGTTAACACGACCATGCATCGCATTGCATGTGCTTTGATGAGGAAGGTGCACTTTAAAGAGGTTGTCATGTGCAAACTTGGTTGTTAGAGTCGCTTGTGAGGGAGCTTTGTGCAAGGGCATACATCATTACTGCATACCATCCCTACATTAACAAGAGTAGTTAGGAAGTGATTGTCGTATTATTTTATCATTACTGCTTGATTGACTTGATAACATGTTAACCTTAGCCTTATAGTACCACTGAGTTGGCTACTCATTACCATTCTGGGATGGTATTTTAAAACACTAACTAGACTCTTGTTTAGATACAGGTGCTGATGAAGTCTATGCGGCGGAGTTGGACTCCATAGATGAGGTGGAAGAATTCTCCTACGTTCAGCTCTCAGGAGGGTTTATGTAGACCTCATGTTTATTCGACAGGATTACAAGGACATATGGATTAGTTAGACACTGTACATTTTGATATTGTGTCTATTTTGAAACAATATATGTATATATTCAGCCTGGTTACATAATCATACTCTGGAGGTTGTGAAACACTTATCTGTTCAAATATATATATTTCAGTCTTCCGCTTGCTTAATTTAATTATATCTGGAGTATGATATGTTGTTTTGGTATAATCTCACTCAAGTTTAACTCGTTAATATGGACAAAATCTGAACATCATTATCCATGTTGCATAAGTGATGTGCTGGATCTCGGGAGTAGAGCTTTGCTCAACCCTCGAAATTTAGGGCATTACATGTAGTCACCATCTTATCTGAGCATTTTTAGCACATCATTTTTATTGCACCGATTTTACTATTGACCTAAGATTTGGTATAAACCTTTACGGCTTCAACAATTTATACCTACCTAACTATGCGGTGGTAAAATTCCTTATACAAAAATTGATTGACCACTTGTTGAAGGGTTTTATTTAACATCCTAAGGTGGAAGACCTTATGGGCCGGGGATAGTGATCATGGGACACTATGCTCGAGTTGTTGGCTTATGCTGGGTGATGAGCTCCCCATATTGACCATTGAGTTATTCAAACCGGCTGATTGTAATTGGAATAATAACGGTCTGGCTAATCATGCATTCATAACATATTGGCGATGACAATTTGCTAATTCTGGATGCTATAGCACATGCCCTTAGGTTTAGTGGGGTATCGTTTCGATAGCTCCCAGACCATTGACTATTGACCTATATGATGACTTGGTCACTATGTTGTACGAGATATGCTACGCTGGTGGCCAATCTTATGCATGGGTGATGAGCCCAAGTCCGACTAGATGAGCATCCTCAGGTCGATTTGCATTCATGCATCCATGCATTTTAAATAAGATTACATCTTATTTGTTTTGTATGTTTCATTGCTTTTCTTTAAACTATGTTTGCTAAGGTAGCGACGAGTAATCTTGAAGGGAATTCACACTGAGCTACCACTCATTCATCAAATGTTCAACCGTACAGAGTATACAGGTTTAGATGGAGGCGATTGCAGCATAGGCCATGAGGGCATAATGGCCGGACCTGAAGATGGATACTATGAAGAAGAGCCGCAACAGGAAGCGGCTGAATATTTTGGACTTAACCATTAGACGTAGCATTTTCTTTATGGTTGTCTTGGTACATTAAAACTTATAAATTTTGTATTTAAGGCCCCCACCTGGGTGGGTAAAATATTTGAGTTATATGATACTATCCTCTCTTTGATTATGCTATCGCACTCTGATTTTGATATTTTGCTAGTCACCTGATTTATTAACACTCAGGTTTTTGGAACGAGTCTCGTACTCGGGTTCTAGAAACTGGCGTGTTACAAGTTGGTATCAGAGCAGAGTCTGAGATAACCAGGCTGCGGGATCAGTATCTAAAACAAATTCCTAAGGAGTCAATATGTTAAAACTTAGCACTTAGAAAAATTCCCCTGGAAATAGTTAGGATAGGAGAACATAGAAAACCATAAACTTAGGGCCCTTGAAAATCCATAGGGACAATTGCCAAACATAGTAACTTCATATAGGCATCCCCAAGGAAGGAATAAGATGCCAAGTGGCATGGAAATTGTTATTTTAGTTACAAGTAGATAGGCAGATGATGAATCCCTTACTTCTACACCATTAGAAACGTTATCGCATTTCCCCGATTACCTTGAGAGAACATTCAACTAAAGACTAAACTGTGTCATTCTAGCCTCACAAGAAATTATGCTACCCGTATTATGGTCATAGCAGGCTCACACCATCGACATACAAGCCCTCCCGTCGACAAAGCACTAGCGAGAGCGAATTTCAGTATATATGCCAGGCCTTCTACCTAGAGTGGAAAATCCGGACATGGAGTTTGAAGCCGTAAGGGACTCTCCTCCCCCCGAGGTTATTCCATCAGGGTTAACTTCGTGATACTTCGAACAGAGATGCCTTCTGCTGAAGCATCCACAGAGGCACAGACAGGGGGCGCAACTTTTATAGCCTTTGGGCATATGGCAGCAGCCATGCAGCAGCAACAGGATGCATTCATGCGGTAGTAATGATGCACATACACTTACGATGAAGACCTTACGAGATAGAAACCATAGGGTGACATCACGAGACAGTGTTCGGGGCGCAGACATTTTCGAGCAGTTCCAGAGGCTCTGACCGCTGACGTTTGAAGGGGCACCTGATCTAGTACAGGCAAAACATTGGCTAGCGAGGATCACCAAGATGATGAGACCACTGAAGTGTTTAGACACTCAGATGGTAAATTTGACCACATACCTGTTGGAGGGGGAAGTGAAAAACTGGTGGCAAAGCTAACAGTGGGGCGTTCCAGCTACAAATGCATGGACATGGGTAGGGTTCAGGACGAAGTTCCTGAAGAAGTATTTCCCTCGATAATGAGAAGATAGCCCAGTTTTTAAAACTAGAACAGGGTAGCATGACTGTTGCCCAATATGAGGCCCGATTTGATGAGCTCTCCCGATTTGTGCCTAAGGCCCTGGAGGATACGGAGTATAAACTATAGAAATTCAAGGAGGGGCTTAAGTTGAGAATTCAGTCACGGCTATGCGCATGGGATTTCGGGGACTTCGCGGAGCTGGTGGACAAGGCCATGAGGGTTGAGAAAGACTTTGAGTGCAGCATAAGGATACGCCCCCAACTAGGGACACCCTAGCCAGGCCTAAATAGGTACTTCCTGCTCCACCAGTACCAGAGAAGAGAGTTAAGATCATACCTGTAGGTGCTTCACCCATGCCTCCCAGCAGGGGCTGTGATTACTGCCACAGGGGTGGACACAATGCTCAGAACTGCTACAAGAGAATGAGGGATGAGGGCATCCCACCACCAGCGAATTGCCTCCAGCTAAACCAAGCAGTAGTTAGAGTGACACCTAGGCCACAACCGCCTAGATCGGGACCTCCAATTCAGCAGAGGATCTCCCCACTCTCATGTATGCAGTTTCCACTACAGAGGGTGAGGAGGACCCTCTCCAGATGATCCACGGTACAACTCACATCAACAGTACTCCTGTACTCCTTTTATTTGATTATGGCGCAATTTTATCTTTCATAGATTCTACTATTGCAACTAGGCTTGAATTGAACACAACCCAAATATATGCCCCCTTAGTCGTAACATCCCCCATGGGTAAATTCATTGAAATGAATAAAGTATGCAAAGCATGTCCCCTAACTCTCACAAGCCATGAAGTAGTTGTAGACCTATTCATTCTGCCTATAAAACGATTTGACGTTATCCTCGGTATGGATTGACTTTCTTAAGTCCGGGCAATGATGGATTGCCACGGCAAAGCAGTCACTATATCCGTCCCTGGGCAGGCCTCCTTTACAATGAAGGGGAGAAATAGGCACAATACGTTTGAGAGCTTGCAAGCCCTAGATGAACTGGAATAAGTTGAGACCACTATTAGTGTAACGCCCCGAGTTTTTGGAACCTGAGTACATGACTCGTTCTCCAAAAACCTGAGTGTTAACCTTTATAGATAGTCAAATTCAGGTATATATATATTTTTCTTTTTTTTATTAGAGTTAACAATTTAGCGAAAGATGGAAAAATCAAACATAAAGAAAAATTTGCACTACATTTAGAATATACAAGTGACTGCCCATAATGACTTATACAAACCAATGTCTCTATAATAACAAATACAAGAATTACATGATTTATACGAGGAAAATAATAAAATGCGTATAGACTTAAGCCGCAAGATTGCGCAGCTTCTCTTGGCAGATATAGTCGTACATTCTTGATAATTGTACCCTGCTCTTTATCACTTTTGACATGAGTGTCTTTTAAGCTATCTGTGCTACCTATACGGTTATATATTTGATGGATGAGTGACTAACTCAGTGTGAATTCCCTTAGGATTACACACCGCCGCCTTAGCTAAGTATAGTTAAAAATAACAAGGCAATTAAAACAATATATGATGTAGTCTTTTTAAATACATGGATGCGTGAATACACATTGACCTGGGGATGCTCATGTAGTCGGACTTGGGCTCGTCACCCATGCATAAGACTGGTCACCAGCGTAGCATATCTCGTATAGCATAGTAACCAAGTCATCGTACATATCGTGTACGTAGGTCAATAGTTGATGTTTAAGAGCTAGCGAAATAATACCCCACTAAACCTAAGGGCGTGTGTTACAACATCCAGAATTAGTCACCCGTCATCGCTAAGATACTATGAATGCATGATTAGCTAAACCATTATTATTCCAATTACAATCAGCCAGTTTGAGTAACTCAATGGTCACTACGGGGGGCTCGTCACCTAACGTAGGCTGATAGCTCTGGCATAGTGTCTCATGACCACCATCCCCAGCTCATAAGGTTTTCCACTTTAGGATGTTTAGTAGAAATTCTCCACAAGTGGTCAATCAAAATAAGTCCCAAGTCGAGGGTCCCATTTCTCACACAATCTGTATGGTTGCACCCTAAGTGTGGCTCACATGCAATAGTGGAATTCTCCACGTATAATGCAGTGAATTTAGTTTTTATAGGCGACTTACAAACAATCACTAGCATGCAGAGGAGTACAAATCATGTACTAGAAATAGAGCTTGAACTTGACATGTAGGAGCATGAAATTAAAGCATGAATTAACAATTTAAAGTGATGTTAAAATGTTACATATGAACAATATTTATGAACTACCTATTTATCACGTGATATGAGAGAATGGTTTATAAATCAATCATAGATCTAGAGCCAGCTAAAGTAGTTTAGAAATTTAATACAATTAATCAAAGCTTTAAGCAAGAGTCATAATTTTAATTAGTTACAATGTTTGGCTAATCTAGAGATAAAAATCCTAAGGGGAAAACTCATCACCTGGTGGGTCGTAGCTTCTTCCTTGATCCAAATTTTTGCTGTTAACTAACGGCCCAACACCACACATGATTACCTAGGAGTATTTCCAAACCAAGAGTTTGTATTAGATAAGTGTTGTCAAGCCCAATAACTGTTTGAACCATTATAATTAAGTAGGTTTGTAAGGACTCTTTAACATGTGAATTGGGCCTAAATTGGCATAACACTCAAGCCCGAACTGGGCCTGGTTTGGCCTAGAGACTGGCTGGACTGGACCATTCCTGGCCCACCAGCAACATCACGCGCACAACCCTTATGTTTGGCTGGGTTAGCTTACGTCAGCCCAAAAATGCAGTTATTTAGCAGCCAAGGTTGGCTGGCTTGGCCTAGCTGTGCGACCTATTGAGCCTCACTCAGGTGCGGCCCACAACTGTGGCTGGGCTGAGTCCAGGCCCACTACTGATTTGGTCCACTTTTTAGCATAGAGTTAGGCTGATTTCAGCCCAGTTCTGGGGCTGATTTCGGCCCAAAACATGGCCCAAATTAGGGGCTACTCTCAGCCCACACCCTAGCTCAAGCTTGACCCATTGAGCTAATTTTGAGTCTGGCCCAACATCTCTACTGGAAGTCTGGCTCAACCCAGAACTTGGCTGAGCTAGTGACTGGGCCTGGTTTCTAGTTACAGCCTAAAGTGGTGGCCGTTCTTAGCCCAGGTTTGATTTCAGCCCTGATCTGAGGCTGGTTTTGGACTTGATCGGAGGCTGATTTTAGCCCTACAAGGGGTGAGTTTCGGCTGGGCTTCCAAGCGGCAGTAAACATGATCGAGAGGGTCCACTGACCCTACCACAACCGTCTTCATTTGTCTCTACAAGAAAGGAGGTGGCTGCTTGGCATTACCTGGATTTCAATGCCTGTTGGGGCGAACCAGTAGGTCACATAGTTGCTATAACGGCTCAAGATTGGTCGGTAATGCTAATGGTTGTACTAACTACGACATTAAGAGCAGTAACTTTGGCCCTTCTCGAATCTAGCTCGGTTCACATAGTGAGCTAACTTGGTATTAAGACAAGTTTGAGAGACTGCCAAAGTCCACTCGAGCTTAGGCTGGGCTTGGACGTTGCCTGATTCTTGCGAACCTGGTCCTCCCTTCTCTCTAGCTAGGTGATGTTGGTCTGCACTGACCCAACTCGACCTGAGCAGACTAGGTCGACCTAGTGCAGTGCGGCACCGAGTTCATTCACCTCACTCTCTCTCTCTCTCTGTCTCTCGATACTCTCTCTTTTTATCTTTCTCTCTCTCAATGAACTCTGTGGTGGGAATCCTGAGACGAGCAACCCGAATTTATAGGGCCGAGACACGTGTGAACGACCCATCCAACAACTGTGATTCAGTGACCGAATGCACATATCCTTCTTTGATTTTCGCATGCATGGAATCCATCCACTACTGGGGATGGGTTCTTGTTGCTATGACCCATAGAAAAAGTAACTTTTTACCTTCAGTGTGGCCTATGCCATCGTGATGGTTTTGCGACTGGTTGGGGAAGATGGAGTGACCGTTAATGGTCGGTTTCCATTCCTGGCCTAACAGGTTGATCTGGATCATTTGGTCAGGCCAGATGGGACCCTTGATCAGTGTGGGGCCCACTTCCCTTGCAACAGTTGTGCTTCTCCGAACATCTCGTAGGATTTTCGGCCACACCCATCTTCTCACGGGATAGAAGTTTCAATTAGAAAGAGCCGTTGTCACCCTAGTAGGGACGGCTGAGATTAGTCCACAGGACTCGGGGAGAGGCTCGGATCGTTCCAACGCGATTGCCTGAAGTGGAAAGGTTCCCCATGCCTTTTCCGTCTCCCGGCTAGTTGTCTGCCCTTTTTTGGCGTTGTAGGAAATGTTGAGATTGTTCCTTGAAAGGATGGTTGAGATGAAAAAGAGGGGATGCACGCGGATTGCCCATGTGACAAGGAGAAACGAAAGAAAATTCTATTTTCAGAAACTCTAACCACACCCACACCACTTGCACCTTCCGTTGTGTTCATGCACATGTGCATGGGTGCGTACGGACAACGTGGTTTGGGTCGAACGGGAGTCCTTTACCAGATGAACGGTTTGAATCGATTCAAGGTGGCCTACCTCGATCACAATGGATCAGTTTTGGAGAGGCTGAAAGCACAACCTTGCTTGTACACAAAACCTTTTGCGTCCGTTGCTATGCGAACGCACATGTGTATGGATTTACAAAAAGGACATGATCTTGATCAGTTTTGGCATCCCATCGCGATGGACGGCTCAAATCATGAGGGTAGAACCAAATGGTGGGTCTCTGATCAGGACGGTCGGACACGACCTGTTTGTGCGAGCAGAAACACCTATGTGGGGTCCATCATGATGTTAACCTAGCTCCTCTGACTGTGCACAGCGAGTGCACCACTCCTAGTGCACGTGAAACACCTATGTGGGGTCCATCATGATGTTTGTGAGAAATCCACTGTTCATTTGACATCCTATATAAGGCCATGAGCTCAATAATGGGGCTGACCTAATCTTAAGTGGGCCATACTCTTAAATTTCTAGTTCTAATGGTGGATTTTCGTTGATCTAATGGTTGGATCATCTTGAATTTGAATATCTGCAGTTAAAATGGTCCTAAGGATCTTAGGCAATGTTTGGGTATGACATATAAGTTGATATGGAATTCAAGTGGGCCACGGTACATGATTTTTTAGAGTTTTACCAACGTTTAATGGTCAGATTGGCTTAAGATGTTAATCCAATCAACCTCAAATGATTCTTAAGTTACTCAGTCCACAAACTATGATGTATGTCTCCATCCAACCATTCAATTAGGTAATTTTGGGCAAACACACATCTTTGTAGTTATATGCTCAACTGTAGTGTTTGTCCTATAAACTAATGGTCAAATTGATTCAATTACTAGTCCATTGCCCTAATAGTCCTAAAAGTCATCTAAGTGGACTTTGGTACATGATTTAATGCTTAGGTGGCAATAATATTGGATTTGGGTGTCTAAATGGCGATACCCAACAATCTTCAAAGATTTAACGGTAAGATCTTTTCCTAATCTGGTTTAATTAACTATTTAGGATCTCGAGGGCTGATTACATGGAATCTTATAGTGAATATTAAATTGGAAGACCAATCTGATACATTGGAGTGGGGGTTGTAGGTTTGGACATCATAGATGATGGCAGTTGATTCTTCTTAATAGGGTGTCACACTCAATGAGTTTTCAGTTTGCTTGTTGACTCTCATTAATTTGACGATCGGATAATTTCAAAACTGATAGTTAGCACATCTAATATTCCCTGTACTAGTTTAGAGAGCTTTTAGCAACTGCGTTTATAATCTAACGGCTAACTTAATCAATTAAGCGATCATTCATCCTATCAAGGTCGTGGATCTGATCTACAGTAATTGATCTATGGTTTCTCTGGTGGTGCGATTATCCATTTTGGAAATCGATGGATGGATAGCTTAGTATACGAATGGGGATTGTTTTCAACGGTTGGATTTAGGCAAGAATGAGTGTGAATGTTCATTTAAGCTAGGCTTGTATTTATACTAAATTAGATTATATGGTAACACTCGAGTACTAAAAAGTATGGGGTATTACAATCAGCTTGATTTCAGTAGTGTGGGATTTTCCTGAGGTATTTCAAGAGATACTAGGGTTGCCCCCTAGACGAGCAGTAGACTTCTTCATAGACCTCAAACCAGGGATCTCCCCCATAACATTTGCCCCATTTCGCATGCCCCCTTGCGAAATGGAAGGACTAAGGAGCCAGATAGACGAGCTACTGACCCAAGGCTTCATTCCCCCTAGCGTCTCCTCGTGGGGAGCACTGGTCCTCTTCATGAAAAAGGATGGGTCGATGTGTCTCTGTATAGATTACAGGAGACTGAATGAGGTGATGATAAAGGACAGATACCCTTTGTCACACATCAACGACCTTTCGACCAGCTCAAGGGTGCCAAATACTTCTCCAAGATTGATTTGCGATTGGGGTATCACCAGTTGAGGATCAGGGATGAGGATACCCTTAAGACGGAATTCAAGACTCGCTATGGGCACTACGAGTTCTTAGTAATGTCCTTTAGCTTCACCAATGCTCCGACAGTATTTATGAACCTAATAAATTGGGTCTTCATGCTGTACCTGGACTGGTTCGTAATCGTGTTCATCGACAACATCTTGGTTTATTCCAAAAGCCAAGAGGAACATGAACAACACCTGTGTGTGGTCCTGAGTACTCCAAAGGAGAATCAGCTGTATGCTAAGCTGACCAAATGCGAGTTTTAAGAAGAGGAAGTGAAGTTTCTGGGGTACGTAGTGAAAGCAGAAGGCATAACAGTTGATCCCATTAAGGTGGAAGCAGTATCCAAGTGGGAACAACCCACCACGATCACTGAGGTTCGAAGCTTCTTGGACATCACAGGGTACTATAGGCACTTCATCAAGGAATTCTTGAGGATCATGCGACTGCTTACTCAATTGACAAAGAAGAACACCCGATTCACTTGGGACGAGAATACGGAAGCATCCTTCTAAGAACTAAAGATGAGACTGACATCCACACTAGTGCTTACTCTCCCACAAGAAGGGGATAAATTCGTGGTATATAGTGACGCTTCAAAGATGGGGTTAGGATGTGTACTAATGCAGAACGATAGGGTGATCACTTATGCTTCATGACAGTTGAAGAAGCATGAGGAGAATTACCCGATGCATGACCTAGAATTGGTAGCAGTAATCTTCACTTTAAAGATATGGAGGCACTATCTTTATGGGAAGGAATTCCAGTTATTCTGCGACCACAAAAGTTTAAAATATATCTTCATGTAGAAGGACTTGAATACTTTCCAACGTCAGTGGATGGAGACACTCAAGGACTTCCACTTCGATATATCTTACCATCTTGGTATGGAGAACTCTGTGGCAGATGCAATGAGTCGGAAGAAAAAGCATGACTCGATAGCTACCTTGATGATCAAGGAATGGGAAATGATGGAGTTTGTCTAGGACTTCGATATCCAACTCATGCTTGATGAACCAGATGCTTATGTGGCCCTTTTAACTGCAGAGCTAACCTTAGTCCGTCATATAATTATTGCGCAAGACCAGGACAAATGGCTTAGCAAGATGAAGGGAAGGTGTACAAATGAAGAAATACTTGACTGGAGAGTTGGAAGTGACGACAGTCTTCGATATTAGGGATGTGTGTGTGTGCCCGACAATGCAGACTTGAGAAGAGTGATGATGGTAGAAGCGCATCATTCCAGATTGGCCATACACCTGGGGAGTATGAAGATGTATAATAATGAGAAGAGACATTATTGGTAGAGCAATATGAAGAGGGACATAGTAGACTTTGCAGCTAGATGTATGGTGTGCCAGAAGATAAAGGCCGAGCATCGCTAGCCTGCAGGCCTTCTTCGCCACTAGTAGAATGGAAGTGGGACAACATCTCTATGGACTTCATCGCTGGACTTCCCAGAACTTAAAGGAAGTATGACTCGATTTGGGTCATTATGGACAAGCTGACAAAATCCGCTCGATTCCTTCCCATTTGTATGACAGATTCGACTGATGATCTGGCAAGGCTGTATGTTCATGAAGTTGTTCGATCTTATGGGCCTCGAGAAATCATATAAGATCGAGACCCTGGTTCACGTCCATTTTTTGGAGGAGATTATAGGAAGAGCTCGGCACAAAACTTAAGTTTAGTATAACGTTTCACCCCCAGACAAACGAGTAAACAGAAAGGGTAAATCAGATACTGGAAGATATGCTGAGGGCATGTGTATTTGACCTCAAGGGAAATTGGGACGACCATTTGGCTCTTATAGAATTTTCCTACAATAACAGTTTTCAGTCCAGCATAGGCATGGCTCCCTACAAAGCCCCTTATGGTCGCCCTTGTTGAGCTCCCCAGTGCTAGGCAGAAGTAGGAGAGAGGAGTTTTCTAGGGCTTCAACTCATCCAAGTTACCACTCACGTGATCGAGGTCATTTAGAAATGCTTGCGCGCTGCCTAGAGTAGGTAGAAGAGCTATGCAAATAATCGCCATTTCAACTTGGAGCTTACGATAGGTGACCACGTATTCTTAAAGGTTTTGTCTATGAAGGGCTTGATGAGGTTTGGATAGAAGGAAAAGTTGGCAACGCGTTTCATCAGACCTTTTGAGATCTTAGATCATGTGGGAGCCATAACATACCACCTTGTGCTACCTACTGTGTTGGCTAACATCCACAACGTCTTTCATGTATTGATGCTAAAGAAATACGCTCCGAACAAGTCGCACATTGTTAGCTGGGAGTAGGTCGAGCTTATCGATGATGCCTCCTATACCGAGGAACCTATCGACAACATGGATCTCAAGGAACAGGTCCTACGAACAAAGACTATACCGCTGGTCAAGGTTCTCTGGTCACATCATGGAGAAGAAGAGGCAACTTGGGAGCGAGAAGAAGAGGTTAGGGAGAAGTATCCTCACCTATTCAACAACACGCCACAGGTAATTTCGAGGATGATTTTTTTTTTTTTGTAGGGGGTTGTAACGCCCTTTACTTTCTAGTACTTAAAAATGTTACCATGTAATATAACTTAGTATAAATACAAGCCTGACTTACATGAACTTTCAAGTTCATTGTAGTCTAAATCCAATTATTGAAAACAATTCTCACCCATATACCAAGCTATCCATCTGTCGTTGTTCAAGATGGACCATCACATCGCTAGAGAGACCTATTTTTAGAATTCCAATTTCATTGGTGGACAAATCTAGTTGACCTATTTGTATTTAGAACCGGGAATCATGAAATCCACCGTTCACCGAGTTTACAACGTCCCGTTAGGCTATCCACCCATTTCAACTGTTAGTTTAAAGGATCATCCACCCCATCATCAAATGAACCTACTTTTCTTCTATGTCTTCAATCACAGTAGTAGATAAATCAAATCCTCTATCAGGTCCTGAATTTATCCGTAGAGCGACCCACTACTTAGTTTCAACAGTTAGAACATCGAATATCTTTTAAGATTTAACCATGAAAATAAGATGATAACAGTACATTGAGACCCATGTATTAAGATTCACATAAACAACTTAAGGAAAAGTAGAATAAAATTTACAAGAACAATAATGATGATAATAATAATAATAATAACAAATGATATTATTAAAAGTATTCTAACATGATATTTAATATTATAAAACATAATAGGTCATATAATGCATAAGCTAGCCATTGATTTCTAGCTTAAATGGCCCCTTGGACCCTTTTAACCGTTGACGTTCGATTTCGAGATGATTCGACCATCGGATCGATGAGAATCCACAAGTAGGACTTAAAATTCAAGTTATATGGGCCACCTGAGCCTTGGACCCGTTTGATATCCAGTCAAGGGCTCTTATTGGGCCCTCCAAGTGAGGTAGACGGAGTGGATTTACAAATCACATCATGGAGGACCCCACTTTGAGGCTGTACATGCACCTGTAAGTGGTGCACTCACCGTGTACCATATCCACTATATCGGTCAAACCTGGTTGACCTGACAAGTTTCTAAAAAAGAGGAAACCTCCTCTTCTCCTTTCATTTCCTTCCAACAACGGACAACGTTCTTTTGTTTAAAATCAGGCCCAACACCATCCTTTGATTGGACGATCAGAACCATCCATCATGTTAGGGAAGTCAGTCTGACCATAACCACGTTGTCCATGCATATTTATGCACACACACGTGCACACAATAACTCGATCAAGAGAATGGCATGTAGTGGATTTTTTCAAAAATGGGAATTCTGCCAGACTGGCAATCTGGGTGCATTGTTCTCCTTCATTTGCAGCCATGAGATGCAAAGCATCTCAGCCATCCAATTTTTAGGGTTTTCGAAGTAAAACCAGGGTCGGTTTCGGTTCCTACCCACCATTTTGAGAGGCGGTTTTTACCAAATTAAATCTACGACCCTTGTTGATGATCCAATGGCCTAGGAAAGCTAGGTTTTCCTACAAGAAGAAGAGAAAATGTCTCTTCTCCTATCCTTATACAAAACACCATAGAAACCGCCGTTTCCTTCTTCCTTCGAAACCACTGCCCAAAGCCTTTCCAACCTTCATTTCAATGCATCGAGAAGCTCCGTGGGGTTCATCTAGACTGCCCAAAAGAGACGGTTCGAAGAAAGATATTGTGCAAAAGAAAACACCATTAATGGTGGTCTTCTTCCCCACCGCATTTATCCGGTTATCGGGCGACTTTGTTCAGGTCTAGTTCAGGCCATGCTGGATGCTTCAGCTAGAAGAAAAGAAAGAAGAAGAAAGAAGAGAGAACGAGAGATAGACTTGAGCTAGGGCCGCACCAACCCGATTCGTTGTTGGGTCATCGGGTCTGGTCCGATCCATGTTTCTTACTCCTAATGGTGAAAGTAGAAGGAGAAGAGGAAGAGAGAGGGAGGAAGAGAAATGAGAGGAGATGGAGGTTGAGGCCTTGTGCTACCGAGTTGGGTTTGAGAATATCGGGTGGAGACAACTCACTGAGTTGCATCAGTGATAGTTCCAGTAGGTCCAACACTGTTGCTGGACAATGGTGAAAAGGAGAAAATGAGGAGAAAAGGAGAAGAAAGAAAGGAAAGGTGAGGAAGAAAGGAGGAAGAGGAAGAGAGAAGAGAGTGTGCAGTTGGAAGTTGCACCACTCGACTCGGCTGGGTTATGCTCGAGTCAGATTTAGTCCAGGTGGCTGGATGATGCAAAGAAAATAAAAGGGGAGAGAAGAGAGAGAGAGAGAGAGAGAGAGAGAGAGAGAGAGAGAGAGAGAGAGAGAGAGAGAGAGAGAGTAGGTGAAGGCTTGGTTGAGCCGAGTTAACTCGCTTGGAGCTCGGTTGGGACCGAGTCCAACTAGTTTTTGTTGAGGTTGAGTTGGGACAACTCAGTTGCATTGAGTCGAGCCGAGTTGACAAAGGTGAGTCAGCACTTTCTTCCTAAACTAAACAGATATCAATCCATTGGTATCATTGTTGCTACCATTTGTTTTTAGGGTTATAAATATTAGATATAATTAGCCGATATTGGATTACTTATACTCAAACTAGATATCATAAACAAGATTTTAATGATTAAGTGGTATTATTTTATTCATCACTCTTAAATAGTAGCATTAATAGTATATTATAATACTTATTATCATAACGATTATTCGGGTCATGTTAGCTAATAGTAATTATATATCGCTAGTATCAATGGCGATTTTCCAATTATTAACATTATTAATATTGTGATTAATCATACATTAATTGGTATTTAAATCCTATAATCTAAGCCTAGAACTAAACCCAAGGATGAAACCCAAGACCTAGGCAATCCAAACCCTACGTTATGACTTTAAGTATAAATAGTGTATTAAGCAGGATAAACCATTGGCTGATTCTTCATATTAGCATTGAATATTATAAATAGAACTACGATTATTAGAAACTTACATTTTATTTACTATCCTTAAGTATTATCATGAAAAGACTCAGTATTGATAGTTATTATTATTACTAATAGAAAATATTATCACTTGCATTATGGGGTTAGTATAATTATTGTTAATATGAATATTATTATTAGTCATCATTACATTATTGTTAGTAAATATTCTATCTCCAGTACCTTTATTAATTAATAGATTATTAATTATTATAAAACATTAGGCATTGTTGGTATATTTAAGTACTGACTTGTGAACCATTATTATTAATATTGATCGATTAATATTCCTATTATGAATATTACTCGATCCATTATACAATAATAATAATAATAATAATAATAATTTAGGATTCAAATCCTATAATTTAAGCATTTAACAAAACTCTAGGATGAAAACTTAATTCTACATCAAAACCCTAAAAATAATCCAAGCCCTAGGTTATATTAATCTTGGCCATAGATACTTTGTAGAACATTGATCTCATGTACAACTTCACAATTCATGGTAGGATTCAATTTGAAGGGTGCACATACCTCCAAGCGATGATGTAGGCGGTTCAAAACATAAGGTGATGACTTCTTCCCCTTAAGCTTTCCACTTCCAAATTAGTTTAAGTAACAGTCTTTATTAAGAATCACAATTGTTATCTTATGGAATGTGACCTCTTACATTAGTTATAAATTCTTAAGATATGGCTTATGTCAAATTTTTAATTGATAATTGTGAATGATGATTGCATGCGATAGTTATGTATATGATAGTTCTCATTTAAAGTTCAATTGATAGTTCATACCATGACTTGTTACAATTATTATAAATCAAATGCTTAACATATCCCATCATGCTATAATTGTATGCCTTCACATGAATTATTGTAAGTCGCTTGGAACTTATTTCACTACACCTACTAGTGGAAAAATTCCACTTGTGTATGTAAGCCCACACTTAGGGTGTAACGAGATTGATTGTGTAAAAATAGACCCTCGACTTGGTGGTTGCTTTGGTGGTGAGTTATTGATGTGGATTTACTATTCATGGGATGTTTTTACCTACGTGGCCTTAGGGTGAACTCTTTACCGCCCTGATTTAACGTTGCCCTACCTATGCTCTTTTTACTGCACCGACTTAATTTGTCCCAAGATTTGGTATTTGCCCTTACGACTTCAATGGTTCATTCCCATACAACCATACGATGGTATTCTCATCTGTATTAAAGTTGATTGACCAGTAGTTGATGGGTTTTGATAAACATCCTAAGGTGGAAGAACCTCATGGGCCGAGGATGGTGGTTATGTGACATTATGTCCGAACTGTCTGCCTACGTTGGGTGATGAGCCCCTCGTAGTGACTATTGAGTTACTTAAATTAACCGGTTGTAATTAGAATAATAATGGTTTAGCTAATTATGCATTCATAGCATATTGACGATGACAGGTGGCTAATTTTGGATGCTGTATCACGTGCCTTTAAGCTTACTGAGGTATCATTTTACTAGCTCCCAGACCATCGACTATCTGCCTTTTTTGATGACTTAGCATCATGTTGTACAAGATATGCTACGCTGGTGACCAATCTTATACATGAGTGACGAGCCCAAGTCAAATTGGATGAGCATTCCCAGGTCGATGATTGCATGGGTGATGAGCCCAAGTCCGACTAGATGAGCATCCCCAGATCGATGCGCATTCACGTATCCATGCATTTTTTTTACACCCCCCCCCCCCCCCCCCCCCCACACACTCATGCTAGTGGAATTCACCATGTATGGGTACGCGAACCCTTGACCCGGTGTTGAAACTCTTGAGAGCTTACCACCCGAGCAAGAGTAAGGATCCACGTATCCATGCATTTAAAAAGACTACATCATGTATTGTTTTGAATGCATTGTTATTTTTAACTATGCTTAACTGAGGCGGCAATGTGTAACTGTCAAGTAGCATACTGAGTTGGTCACTCATCCATTAAATATATAACCGTACAAGTAGCATAGGTGGCTTAGATGATATTCGTGTTTGGACTGATGAGGAGACGGGTGTAACTGTCAAGGATGAATTGTTGTACCTATCAAGAGAAGCTGCGCGACTTTGTGGCTTATGTTTAAATGCATTTTAATATTTCTCATGTATGAAATTTTATAAATCTTGTATTGTTAATATCGAGACATTGGTTTATATAAGTAATTATGGGTAGCCTCTTGTATATGATATTATAAATTTCCTTTATGTTGATTTGTCCATTATATGCTAAACTGCTAACTCTGAAAGATAAAGAAAAAAATGTGTGGAATTTGGTTCTCTGTGGGTTAACACTTGGGTTTTTGGGAAATAAGTCATATACTCGGGTCCTAAAAATATGGGGCGTTACAGGAGTAGAATGTAACACTCCACATCTTTAGTACACGGGTGTTACTATTAAATCATGCTAAGATACCAATGAGTCGAATTATAAAATAATTCTAACTAAGACTAAGATAAAGAAAAACCTTCAGCCATGTGTTAAAACCATCCATCCACAACTGGACATGTCAAAAAACCCTCACTTTAGGATGTTCAAAAGACCAAGCGGTTGGGCCTGAACACGCCAGGTGACCTTAGGGCTCCCTTGTGACCATTAATATCCAAACTTAGTAGGATCTGGCCCTCAGGTCGAAAGGAATCCGTAGGAGGACACTCGGATAACGATTTATGAATCACGTAAGCTTTAGATCGTCCTAATCAACGACCAAAGATCCTAGATAGGACTCCTTAAGGGAATGGATGGTACGGATTGCTCAATTAAATCGTGATGGGCCCACACCAGAGTGCACGTACACCACAGGCCAATGTGCAGGACGTGCACCAGACCGTCGGAGCAGTCAACTGAGCGCTGACTCGATAAGTTTCGATAATACATGGGATTTCTCTCCTGTTCTCCTGCAACAGCGAGCCAAATCGAGTGACATCCACTCGAATGAGATGTAGCCCACCTTCAACCACTATCTGTGAAATCCAGACCGTTCATCGGGTTTGTGAGTTCAGACGACTAGATCCATGACTACCAACCAAATCCATGCATATGTGCATGTGCACATGCTATGGGCAGTCTCAGACGACCAGTAGTGATTTCCAAAAAATAGACGTTTGCAGGGATTTCCACGTAGGAAATCCACGTTAACCACTCTCCCTCCATCCTAGCCATTCTCTCGAGCTTCGATCCATGCTTTCCATTCATTGCCGAAAATGGATAGGCAGCTTCTGTAGCAAAGGAATGGCATGGGAGACAATTCCATTTCAGGTGAGAAGCGCTGGTGTGATCCGAACCTCTCACCAGGTTCTGTGAATCGATCCCAACCACTCTCTCTAGGGCAATAACGTCCTTGCTGGAAGAGGTATCTCGTCTCACGAGAAAATGTGGAGGGCAGATGTTCTTGCGAGATGTGAACTAATAGCTGTGGACGAGGAAAAAAGTGGACCTTATGATGATCAGTGACCACATCCGACCCGCTCAAATGGATCAGATCATCCCGTCAGACCATGGATGAAAATCCACCATTGCCAGCCGCGCCATCTTCTCTGTTAAACTAGAATACCCATCGTGGTGGGTGGGTCCCACTGGGGGAAGAAAAATGCTTTTTTGGTGGGCCTTAGTAGTAGGAATCCATACCTCGTGATGCATGTGTTGGAAAATTGGTTGAATTAAATAGACTATTAAAAATCGAGAACCAAAAAAAGAAAATAAAATTTTGAGATAGAAAACTTATTGAATTGAGTCGAGGCGTGATTGAGTCACTCGGTTTGAAATCGAATTTTCCCCCCTTGGACAGCATCCCAAGTGCAACAGGTTTTCAGAGCAATCGACCTCCAGGATACAATAACTATGACTCGGTCCCAGCGGTGCACTCACTATACATGGGCTTGAACCACTTGCAGTTTAATCCGAAAGTGCTAAGTTGACTTAGCGATGAACTCAGTAATAATGTTTAAAACCGTATCAGAGAGAGTTTTATAAGAGAGTATTTTTATATATTTGAAACTGAAATCGGAAATCTTTATATAGACTCTGAAGTGGTGCATAAGCACCCTTTATAAAAGGTTAGGTCTGTTGGGTTTAAACCCAATAGGGGTGACCAACCGGAAGGGATGCATCTCTTTGGTTTAAAATAAAAAGGCACAAGCGCAAGTACACGAGCACATAAAGTCCTGCGAGTACCCATACATACACCCAAGCGAGTACACTCACACTGCACCCGCACTCGCACCCGCGCCCACGCCCAGCCCAGCCCGTCCCGTCCCGTCCCATCGCATCTCGCACACGCACACGGACATGGACATGGCTCGGCTAAAAAAAATATAACAGGATGGACCTCATGCATTAAGGAAAACAAGATTGGAGTGAAAAATCAACACCTTATCTCAACCATTGGATGGGCTATGCAAGCTCTCCTCCCTTCTATAAATAAGATGCACCTCAGGATTCTCACCCTAAAGCCATAGAGAAAAAGGGTAGAGAGAGCGAGAGAGAGTGACGAGGACGAAGGAGAGAAATCTAGGTGAGTGGACTCGGTGCCGCACTGTACCAACTCGAACCGTCTATCTCAAGTCGAGTTGGGTCAGTGCAAACCTGTAGCAACACTATTAGAGAGAAAAGAGAGATCCAAGAGAGGAGGGAGATGGAGAATAGGAGAAAGAGAGAGGGTGTGAGCTTGCTCGAATTGGTGTTGCACTGCACTGAGTCACTCCGTTTAGCTCGGAATGACTTAGGTTAGTGTGGGCCAGGGACAACCAAGGAAGAGAGACCTATAAGAAAGGCTAAGTGAGGAGAGAGGTAGTGCCATAAAACTCCCTGTTGAATCAACTGAGCATTTGCTGGAACCACGTGAGTCACTGAGCCGACTCAGTTGATGCACGGGACAGTTTAGGTAACCCCCTGAACCATCACCATGTTGCCAACTCAGCAACCCAACTCTATTTCCATCCAACTCATGAACCGTCACCTCACAACAGAAAAAGTGCTGGGCTGAGTCGAGTTCGAACTTAGCTTCAAAAACCAGATGAGTCATCATTCTCTACTGCTCATGGGATAGCAGACGGTTCGGCCCAGCTCGACATACGAGCTGCTGTGTGGTGTTGGACCGGGCCTTCAGCAATTGTTCTGGGCTAAGCTAGACTTCCAGCAACAATGAATAGGCCGTGCCAGACTTCCAACAACAATGAATGGGCCAAGACAAACTTCCGGCAATAATAAATTAGCCGAACTTAGGATCAGCGGTGGGCCGAGTTGAGCTGGATCTTAGCCACAAGATTGGGCTGAAAAGTGGCCGAAATCAGCCCCTAGTTTTAGGCTGAAATCAGCCCCAAGACTGGGTTGATACTTGGACTAAACCCAGCTGCAGCCATGGGCCACACTTGACCAAGCTCAATGGGCTGCATAGCTAAGCCAAGTTAGTCAGCCTAGCCACGACTATGGGCCGCACTTGAGCAAGCCCAGTGGGCCACATAGCTGTTCCGACCAGTCAGCCCATCCACACTTTGGGCCGCAGACTGCTGGGTCAAATTCATTTGGGTTCTGGCCCAACTTTCATGGGTTTAGGTAAATCCCAATAACCCCACATAATTGTGGTGGCCAAGAAACATGGAGACGGGCCTCACCATTACATGGGAGAAACCCAAGTCAAATCAGGCCTGGGTAGCTAGGAGTTGTCAAGATCATCGGTCAAATTTGATCATTAATCTCTTATTGGGAATGACCCTAGGTGTTCGATCGGGTGACATTGAATCGGGGATTGATCGACAAAAAGGAAGAACTACGTAAGGAATCCAACCCGGAAGGTGTTAGCTTTTCCCCTCGGGCTTTCCATCTATAAGTTAGTCCAAACATAGTATACATTTAAATTATGATCACTAGCTTAAGCCTCTAATTAATTGTGGCAAATTATCAAGTCCTATTTGTTGTCTTGCCTTGATCTATGATTGATAAACCATGTTCATATGAAATAAATGTTACATGATAGGTTCGCATACTAGTTGATAATTCATAAATATTGTTCATATACAATGATCATTGAACTTCATATTTTAACGTCGTATCTCTTGATAGTTTATACCTTAGTTTTATGATCCTATGTTACAAATCCTAATTCTACTACCATTATATGATTTTGCACATCTCTACATGTTAGTGATTGTTGTAAGACGCTTTCACTACACTATACGAGGAAGATTCCACTATTGCATGTGAGCCATACTTAAGATGCAACCAGACAAATGGTGTGAAAAATAAGACCCTCTACTTGGAGGTTATTTTGACGAGGATTGTTTAAATGGGGTCTTACCATCCATAGGGATACTTCCTCCTACACGGCTGAGGGATGAATTATTTATCGATCCAATTTAACGTAGCCACCATCTTGTCTTAGCATTTTTAACACAACACTTTTACTGCACCGATTTTAATGTTGACCCAAGATTTGGTATTTTCCCTTATGGTGTCGACAATTCATACCTACCCAACCATGCAGTGGTAAAACCACTTGTTGAAGGGTTTATTTAACATTCTAAGGTGGAAGACCTTATGGGCCGGGGATGGTGGTCACAGGACACTATGCCTGAGTTATCGGCCTACACTGGGTGACGAGCCCCCCGTAGTGACCATTGAGTTATTTGAAGTGGCTGTTTGTAATTGGAATAATAACGGTTTGGATAATCATACATTCATAGCATATTGGTGACGACGGGTGGCTAATTCTGGATGCTGTAGCATGTACCTTTAGGTTTAGTGGGGTATTGTTTCGTTAGTTTCCAGACCATCGACTATCGACATACATGATGACTTGATCACTATGCTGTACGAGATATTCTACGCTAGTGACCTATTTTATGCATGAGAGATGAGCCCAAGTCTGATTGGATGAGCATCCCCAGGTCGATGTCCATTCATGCCTCCATGCATTTTAAATAAGATTGCATCCTGTTTGTTTTGTATGTTTCATCGCTTTTCTTTAAACTATGTTTGCTAAGGTGGCGGTGTATAATTTTGAGGGGAATTCACACTAAGTTGGCCACTAATTCATCGAATGTTTAACTGTACAGAGTTTGTAGGTATAGATGGAGGCGATTGCAGCATAGGCCTTGAGGGCGCGATGGACGGACTTGAAGATGGATATTATGTAAAAGAGCCACAGCAGGAAGTGGCTGAATATTTTGGACTTAACCAGTGGACGTAACATTTTCTTTATGGTTGTCTTGGTACATTGAAACTTATAAATTTTGTATTTAAGGCCCCCACCTGGGTGTGTGAAAATTTGGGTTATATAATATTATCCTTGCCTTGATTATGCTATCGCACTCTGATTTTGATATTTTGCTAGTCACCTAATTTATTAACACTCGGATTTTTGGAACGAGTCTCGTACTCGGGTTCTGAAAACCGAGGTGTTACAAAACTTGACCTTAAATGCAATACATATACATGTGGGTTATGACTAATATACATAATATAAATGTAGGATCAAGGCATAGTTACATAGATAAAAACTAGAGTTCCTTGAAGTTTAATAAGCATGATGAATGGACTCCATTATTATTATTATTGTCTATGCATGTTAACGTTAATCACCACTTGATTAATGGCATATGTAGATCTTTAACACGTGTGCATCTATTGGGATCTTTCACACATGTTCCATCCCCTCGTAATATTAGGGGCTCTTTAGTGAATATTTATGAGTCATGACTTTATTAGAAAGGTTAGAATCATCTACAATCTATTTTATACAATCCACAACACTTAAACTCTGTGGGGCTCCTATGTTGTATATGTGACATCTATTTTGTCTATTCTTTAATTTTATCTATTATAAATAGTGATTATAGACTTTATTATTTAAGTTGCATGTTGATTGTTATGTGTGTTACTTTAATGATGCTACTTGTGATCATAGACTTTATCATATTATAGACCTTACTCATGCCTCCATGGTAAACTCACAAAAGTTTCAACACAAAGACATGGGTTCGTATACCCATTGTGATGAAATCCTACTGTGTGGTGTAAGTACATATGTGTGTGTGGGAGTGAGAGTTCGTGTGTGCATGTGTGTGTGTAGCCCAATGTTCAGTTACGCACCGGTTCTCATGAGTTCACGTGAGAACTTTTTGAGAACTCATCACAACTCATCACACATGATGTGATCCCAAAATTTGAATGGTCCATGTGATCCAGCACCCCATGAAACCCTTTAGGGCCCAACTTTTATCCCGATCCAAAACTTTGGTGGGCCATGGCCAAAGAAAACTATTTCCACCCTTGATTTGTATCTCACTTTGCTATGGCCTACCAGAGTTTTAGATCAATGTGAAAATTGGTCCTTGAGGGTTTCATGGGGTGTCGCATGACATAGACTATTCAGATTTTAGGCCCACAATAGGTGTACAAAGGTGCGCACATGCGCAGGTGAGTGCACGTGCACGCGCATACACACACACACACACATATATGCTCACCTGTGCACCTTCTTACATGAGCACCAGTGTGCACCTTTGAACGTGTCATGGGTACAAAATTTGAATGGTCCATGTGATGCGGCACCCCTTGAAACCTCATAAGCCCAACTTTTAGACTGATCCAAAACTCTAGTGGGCCATAACAAAGAAAAATACAAATCAAAGGAGGAAACTTTTTCCTTTTGCCATGGCCCACTAGAGTTTTGTATCGGGTTGAAAGTTGTACTTGTCAGGTTTTAAGGGGTGCCGCATCATGTGGACCGTTCAAATTTTGTTCCCATGACACATGTGCAAAGGTGCACACGGGTACTCACGTAAGGTCCACAGGTGAGCATTCATCTCTCTCTCTCTCTCTAGGAATGCTCACCCGCACTAATTCTCATAAGTTCTCATGAAAACTTTTTTAGAACTCATCTCCCATGATATGAGCACAAAATGTGAACCATCCATGTGATGCAACACCCCATGAAAACCCCAGGACCCAACTTTCACCGTTATACAAATTTTTAGTGGGCCATGGTAAACGAGAGAGACAAATCAAAGGAGGAAATTGTTTCCTTTTATCATGGCCCACCAAAATTTTGGATTAGGGTGAAAGTTGAGCCTTTGGGGTTTCATGGGGTGCTGCATCATATGAACATTTCAGATTCTGCGCTCATATAAAAGGAGATGAGTTCTGAAATAGTTCTCATGAGTTTTCGTGAGAACTGAATGCAGCCAAGCATTCGTCCACCCCCCCCCCCCCCCCCCCCCCCCCTCTCTCTCTCTCTCTCTCTCTCTCTATATATATATATATATATATATATATATATATATATATATATGAGAAAAGGTTCTATATGGTCGAGCTCATGGGAACTCCCCATGAGGTCGAGTTGTGTGGGCCCCACCATGATGTGTGTCGAACATCAACACCGTGCATTTGATGGGTCCCCTTTAAATTATGGGATATCCCAAAAATCAGCCGTATACAAAACTCCGGTGGGCCATACCATCTAAAATCATGTGAAGACATGCCTAAAACATATAAAAACACTTGGTGGGGCCCACTTGAAATTTGGATGCATCTTAAACTTGGTCTGACCCCTCATCCAAGTGGGACACACATAATGGATGGTCTGGATTTGTGAACCACATCTCGGTGGGCCCAAAAAATGATTATAAATTTTTTAATGGAGGGTAACCCCTCTCAACTTTTGTATGTGGTGTGGTGCACGCAAGTCACGAATTGACTTGGTTTTTAAGCCCTGAGCCTACCATGGAATGGTGCATCTGACTGATGGGGGTAGATGTTCGACACGCATCATGGTGGGGTCCACACAGCTCGACCTCACGGGGAGTTCCCGTGAGCTTGGCCGTACAGAACGTTTTCTATATATATGTGTGCGCGCGTGTGAGTCATTGTCAAGTCCAACCAGTTGGACAACAGTTTGCAGTCCACCCAGCGGATTACTTCCTAACTTGTTAAGTGCTTGTGAAATCCAAACCTCCTAGTAGGTTGGCCTGACCGTAAGGATGCAAAAATCAGCCCTAATCAATCATTAAGTGAGCCATGATATAGAAAATAGTGTATAGCCATTAATTAAGAGAAAAATACAAGTGTAGTACATTGGGTCAGTGGATGCAGGTGATTTTTGCATGAAGTGTTCCTCACAGTGGGGTCAGCCTATTAGGAGGATGGGATGTCACAAGCACTTGATAGGTTGAAAGCAACCCACTGGGTGGATTGCAAACTGTGGCCAACATGTTGGACTTGAGTCGCTCTATTTATGTGTGTGTTAGTTTAATAATAGATAGATATTTCATATGGTATATTAGTTGCAGGTGTTAATCCGTTCCAACCGGATCTAACCAAACGCAATCTAAATTTTACTTAGGTTGAATATTCAGCACCTTATGTTAGGTAGCTTCGGTTGGGTTGGGCCTTGGGCTGACTTCCTTTGAGTTTGGGTTGGGCTTCAGTTGACGGGCAACCTGCCCCACTTGCACCCTACAGTACAGGGAGCGGAGCTTTTCACCATATTACCATCTTAAAAATGAGTTAGGTCATGCTCAGTCAGGTCAGGGGAGTCAAGCTTGGCCTGTTTACAACCAATGGGTCGGGTCGGGCTTGGCTTTGATGAATTTTAAGGGAAGCAGATGACGGACGAGGGCCAAGCTCTGTGGGGCCACTGTGATGTGTGTGTTTTATCCACTCTATCCATCTGTTTTGAAGGCTCATATTAGGGCATGAGCCCAAAAATAATGCAGATCTAAAGCTCAAGTGGACCACGTTGCAGAATAAAGTGAGAAGTGAACGCCCACCAGAATAAAGTTTTATTTTCCATCCAACTTGTTCATAAGGTCACACAGACCTGGATGAAGGGAAACTATAAATATAAGCCTGATCCAAAACTTCTGTGGCCACCGAGAAGTTTTTAATGGTGACCATTCAATCCACATTCTTTTCTGTAGTGTGATCCACTTGAGCTTTAGATTTGCATCATTTTTGGGCTCATGCCATAAAATGAGCTGGAAAAACTGATGGACGGAGTGGATAAGATACATAAATCAAGGTGGGCCCCACAGAGCTTGGGCATGTCCTGTAGCGGGGTGCTGCAAGCTACTGGCTTCAAATTTGAAGCCGGTTGGGTGAGGCGACGGGTAATGAATGGGTCGCGGGTTTGTTTCTGGCTAGACTTTTGGCCCATTTAGTGAAGGGGTCGGGCTTGGGCTGATCCCTGACCCTAACTAGACCCTTTGGCACTTCTTGCCTGCTATGCTGTCGGGGGATAGAACTGGGCCCTTTTCTCGCCCGTTTGTCCATTCGTCTGGGTCCAATCCTAACTTTAGACCCATAATATAAATGGGCCTGCCTGGCCGTTGGTTGTCTGGCTTGCCCTTTCAACAACCCACGGGTGCTTGGGCTATAGCTTGATGGGCCAGACTCTATATTGTTTTTGTTGTAATTTTACAATATTTGGCTACTCATCCATCATACATCTATAGGTCAATCTAGAAGGCCCAAACTTGGAGTCCTCATCGTGAATATTATCTCTCTCAACATAAATGGACAATGCTCTCCAAATCTCCCAAATTGGATGATCCTGGCCATCAATTTTTTAGGGTTTCCTCCGTTGGATGTAGCTTTGCCGGGGCATATCATTTATTTACATCCCAATGATGGAAAGGCTAAACAAGGATGTCAATTTTTTGGCTAATCTTATAGTCATGCTGACGCAAGAATACAACATTATATTGGGGATGGATTGATTATCTCAATATCGGGCAAAAATTGATTGTTATAGAAAGATAGTCATATTGAATATTGTTAGGTGACCACTGTTTCAATTCAATGGAGCATGAATGAAGGGAACGTCGGTTAGTTTGTCAACAATCTCGGAAGTTGAACCCTAAGATGGAGTAGAGCAAATTTTGGTTGTTAATGAATTTTAAAAAATATTTCAGGATATTCTTGAATTACCTCTGAAGAGATGAAGATGTGCTCAATACTGCCTTTAGGACTCGATATGGTCATTATGAATTTCTAATGATGCTGTTCTGACTAATGAATATCCTAATAGTATTCATGAATCTCATGAACAATGTCTTCAAACTATATTAGGATTGATTCATAATAGTGTTTATATATGACATCTTAATTTACTCCAAGACACAAGAGGATCACGCGAAACACCTTCCAATGGCTCTACATATTCTAATGGTCAATCAATTGTATACCAAAACTTCAAAATGTGACTTTTAAAAAGAAGAAGTAAACTTTTTGGGACATGTGGTGTTAGATAAAAGGAGTATCTGTAGGCTCCTCGAAAGTCGATGTTGTGTTAAATTGGAAGTAGCATTCCAATGTGACAGAAGTGCACAGTTTTCTCGGACTAACTGCTTATTATAAAAAAAAGTTATTAATGGATTCTCCAAGATAGCAAGACCGTTAAATAACTTGACCAAGATGGACACCTCTTTTAAATGGAATGAAGATTGCGAGCAAGCTTTCTCCAAGTTGAAGAAATAATTAACGAAAGCCCTGGTCATTTCATTACCGACTGAAGGAGAAAGATTTATGATCTATACTGATGCATTTTATCAAGGCTTAGGATGTGTGCTGATGTAAATATGTAAAAAAATAGCATATGCGTCTAGACAGTTGAAACCTCATGAGCAGAATTATCCCACACATGAATTGGAGCTTGCAGCTGTAGTATTTGCCATAAAAATTTAGAGGTCTACCTTTGTGGTGAGAAATTTGAACTGTATTGAGATCATAAGATTTTAAAGTTTTTTTTTTTTTTTAATGACTAAACATGTGGTAGAGAAGATGGATGAAATTCTTAAAGGATTTTTTTTTTACATTTGTTATCATTCAGGCAAGAAAAACGTTGTAGCAGACGCGTTAGGCAGCAAGACGCGTAAACTTGTGACAAGTTTAATGATTAAGGAATGAGAGATGCTTGATATAGTTAAAGATTTTAATGTTAAATTCCATTTTAAGGAACCACAAGTTTTTATTTGTAACTTAATGATGCAACCCCCTTTAATATGTAATATCTTAATTATCCATTTAAATTAGTCATTTAGTTCTTATATTAGAATGTGGGTTATTCTGGATTTTTTTTTACTAGGTGCGGCAAATAATAAAAGCACAGAAGGATAATGTATGGCTACAATGGAAAATAACAGAAGAAGCAAGAAATGATAACTTGAAGTGACAAATAGGTTCTGATGGTAGGATTAGATTATGAGGGAGTTATGTGTTCCAAGCATACTTGAAATGAAGTAGGAAGTCTTGGATGAGGCACACCATAGAAAATTCACCATCCACTCAGGAGGAACTAAGCTGTATCATGATGTGTGACGTCAATATTGGTGGAACAATATGAAGAAGGAGATAGCCAACTACGTTGCAAGGTGCCTTACTTGCTTGCGGGTTAAAATGGAGCATAAGAAATCATTAGAACTTTTATAAACATTACAAGTTATAGAGTGGAAGTGGGAGCACATATCGATGGATTTAATTGTTAGATTACTGAAAACAAGCTATCATCATGATGTGGTATGGGGGATTGTTGATAAGTTAATGAAAGTAGTGCACTTCCTTCTTATACATATTTTTGCATCCTTGGATGAGTTGAGCAAACGATATATCGATGACATCGTTAGGCTTCACAACATCCCTATGTTCATTGTATTCAATCAAGACCTACTGTTTTTATTGTGATTTTGGAAGAGTCTTCAGAAGGCCTTGGGAACAACGCTAGACTACAACATAACTTTTCATCCACAGTTCGACCAACAAACGGAAAAGGTAAATCAAATCTTAGAAGACATACTTCACAGCTACATTCTTAACTTTAAGGAAAATTGGGATGACCATATTCATTTAGTAGAATTTTCCTACAACAATATTTTTCAGTCCAGTATCGGCATAATGCCATATGAAGATTTAGATGAAAGACCTTGCAAATCACCAAGTTGTTGTATCGAGTTAGGCGAAAGAACATTGTTGGGACTAGAACTAGTGCAACAAACATCCGAGAAGATTACTGTTATCATGGAACATGTATGTGCCGCTAAGAGTCGTCAGAAGAGATATGCTGACAATCATCGGAGGGACTTTGAGTTTTCCATAGTAGACCATGTATTCCTTAAGTTATCTCTGATGAAAGGAGTCATGCTACATCAGACCATCTTACAGAGAGTATGCGTTGAAGCCTACAGATTAGCCTTACCTCCTTAACTTTTAGGTGTTTTCGACGTATTTCATGTATTTATACTTCAAAAGTATGAGAGAGATGCATCACATATCATTGACTGGGAGCCATTAGAAATTTGAGAAGATGTCACATATATAGAGTAACTGATTCCCATCCTGGACAAGGAGCATGTACTTCGAACAAAAATAATACCACTTATGAAGGTGTAGTGGGAGCATCATGGCGATGAGGAAACTTTGTGTGAGACCTGATCTGAGTTCGCATGTATGCATGTATGTGTGTGAGTATACATTTTGTATATTTTGGTCCCATGGTCCTACCGATCAAATTCCAGTGACCCGTGACCTTTGGATAGTGTTTATAGTCATCCTTAAGTTCGGTTATGTAAAACCGACTCAGATTGACCCGAGACCTATGCCATTGCATTCGGCTCATCACTGTGATTCCGACGCTGCATCCCGTGCGTTAATCCGGTATGTACATCTCAAGTTATGAGCATTAATCGATATGGGCTATTGATTGCATGATTGGTGGACCCCACAATGGGTTGCACATTTTCTCATGTCATCATTTCACTATAGGTTGAGATTTCTAGAATGGCTATTACCCTAAGCCTTGTTAATATCACCATAGGCCACCATCATTGCCTAGGAGAGGGAGAGCTCATTATTACAAGGCTTAAAAGTCTCTCTCTCTCTTTCCCTCTCATTTCTCTCTCTCTTCTCTTCTTCCCTAGAAACTTTCCTCTATTTCTCCAACTTATCTTCCCTCCATTCCAGCCCCTTCTCCCTAAAATACCTCCTCATCTATCCCTTCTCACCTGATTTTAACCATTGATCCATGTTGATTGGAGCCTCTAGATGATGGTGATGTAAGTTTCAAGGTTGATCTAGGTGGGTGCTTTCTTCATCAAGTAAATCTTTTCTCTTCTTCATGTAGCTTTTTATTCCTCATGTAATCTCTTTCCTCTCTCTCATTTGGATGTGTAGGACCCACCAATTAATGGTGGAGATCCTACACAACTATTTAGATGTGGCCATGAGGCTCACATTGTACATGCATGTCCATGCATGAGATTTTTCTCTTGATGGACCTCTTGCATGGGAATTTTTTCTATTTTTCTAGGTATGATGGGTCATCTAGGCCCTTGCATGTGGCCGGGATGGCATCTCAACCACTCATTTCAAAGATCTAGGCCATGCATCATAAGATCTATGTTGTACAATGTGTTTATATTATTAGTTGTGGTTGTGATTGTGTGGGGATGACTTAATAGTGGCGGAGCCCTCCGCTGATGGCTGAATGCTCTTCCTTCTTTTTCTTTTGTTAGTAATATAATGATATTATGTGTGGTCCACTTAATGGGCCTGGATTGCGCAGAAAAGCCCAGTACGGAAGAGACATCTATACTCAACCTACACCATGGTTTAGATGCCCCTTTTTGCCACCTTAAATGTCCTTGCAAGGGTGGAAATTTAGGGGTTTGTCTTGGATAATTATGGGGCCCAGTATGGTGGGCCATGAAACCCAATTTATGGGCCAATCCCTTCCTTAATAGACCCATATATTTATTTTATTCCATGCATGTATTGCTGTTCAAAAATTTCTGGACAGATTTTTGTTGGACCTTGGGCTTGAATTTGGGACTGATTGGGGGACCATTTGTACTCATCAAATATATTTTTCTAAAAGGTGGAAATCTCATCTTGATGTTCTCCAAATTTCAGACCCACCTGATTTTGATAGAGGTCCCAAAAGTGTGGCCCAAGTGAGGTGGATAGTCTGGATTTTCTGCACTATTCTAGCAACATCCCACCCTAGACAGGTTAGAAATTTTGAAATTCATTAAAATACATTTGGGTGTCTAAAAATTTATAGAGAGGTGGCTCACTCATGGTAGGACCCACATACAAAATTTTGGAGCCAATGGATGCTTGTACACACCATGGTAGTGGCTGGACCGGCCCATTATAATATGGTGTTAAGATTAGTCCGATTTTTAGGATAAATTGTTTTATTTAAATTAATTAAAATATTTTTAGGTATCCAAAAATTTTAAAATTTTATATAGGTGTGGTCCACCCATGTTAAGACCCACTTACCAAATTTTAGGTCAAATGGACCCTTGTACACACCGTGGCAAGGGCCGGACTGGCCCACCACGTTGGCATGTCTAAGTCAGTCCGATTTTCTGTACAGACTATTTTATTTAAATTAATTAAAATAATTATGAATATCTAAAAATTCTAAAATTTTGTGAGGGTGTGACTCACCCATGAAAGTATCACCCTACAAAATTTTAGACTCAACGGACATTCGAGCTGACCGTGGTGCAGCCTGATGTAGGCCACTAGGCAGGGACGCCCAGGTTGGGGCGTCTAGCCTCAGCGGGCCATCCAGCCTACTTTGTGGGCCCACCTAGATGTGTTGTATTCACTCCGTTCATCTAGTGGGACCCACTATAATATGTGTGGGTCACCATGGGTTAATAACTCATTTAGATTAAATAAATTTCTGGACTCCAGCAGGCCCTGGAAATGGGTGGGCTGAAATTCCAGCAAGGGGCCCAAATTTTGTTGCATGGTTGACCATTTTGGGGCTGATGTGGCCCACCAGATTTAAGGGAGTA
Organism: Magnolia kwangsiensis; assembly: GCA_037074715.1. NCBI lineage: Eukaryota > Viridiplantae > Streptophyta > Magnoliopsida > Magnoliales > Magnoliaceae > Magnolia > Magnolia kwangsiensis. The sequence continues at coordinate 109,127,849 of CM073578.1, read as the reverse complement.
TTGCATACACTCTAGCCTTGATTCTTTAGACATTTTTTGGCTTAATTAGTATCTCTTAAGGCCCACCTTTGCAGGGATATTGTGGGCTAGCCTTAACCAGATTTTTGATAGTTTCATAGGCCCAATGGGCTGGGAACCTCTTCTTTGAGCTCAAGAATGTGTAAGGGCTGACCTTATTGATTTAAGGGCCCAATGGGATATTTATAAGATGATCATGAGTATTAATGATCCTTGAAGCCCTCATGAAGTGTTTGATTATGGGCTGACTTGCAAGGCCCACATTGATGCATTTTGTGGAGGGCATTGCTAAGTCTTTGGGTTGAGGTGGCAAGGCCCACCCTGTCGGTTTAGCCCTTGCCCATGTGTATTCTTGGGTTTATGGACTGCTCTCTAAGTCCACCATAAAGCATGAATTGGCTGACTTTTGTTTTTGGACTATTTTCTTAGGGCCCATTATGTGATAATATATATATGGCCGCCATTTTGTGTTGGTAATTAGGCCTTGTAGACTAAGTCCTATTGGATAGTCCCATTGATCTTAGGCTTATGCTTTCCCATCTATTGTGATGGGCTTAGGGGCAAGAATATGCAAGAAGTTGGGCCTTTGACCACCCATTAAAATTGACCCTATACATGGGCTAAAAAGTGAGGCCCAACTCACTTGTGTTAAATGTGAGAATTGCCCATATAAATGAACTACTGGGCTGCCCATGAAGCCCACCACAACATATGAGTTTATAACTATTATGGTTGGGCCCAAGCCTCACTTGAGGGCCCACTATATGATCTATGAGATTGGGCTCAGAGTATGACCCATTAGACCATACATTGCTTAGGCCATATATCATACATTTTATGCGTAGTGGGCTGCCTTTTGGGACCCAGTTGAGGTTGGATGTCCTCCTTGGTAGCCCTAAGGCAGGCCTATACAGGCCCTTATGGGTGGTTGAAGGTCCACCTTGGGCCTGGCTAGGACCGTTCCTTTTTAAGATCAAGACCCTCTCTTAGCTTGTGGGTCATCCTAAAGTACTGGGCCCCCACTAGAGGATTTTTCTTATAAGACCCCTGTCTATGTGCTTAGACCTTGACCCTTCTTAAGATGGAGGATTCCATATTTCACAGGTAGCACACTGGCATTCTTGTGACCCATATGCATCATCTGTATGAATTGATTGTATTGTGTGGTGGTCATTGAGGGATGGAGTTTATCCCCTTGTGCACATTGTATGCCTGCAGCTTGTGCATGATTTGTGTATGTGACTCATGTATTGCTATCACATTTCATGATGATACCGCCCTTGCTTCATCAGGGCCTTGCCTCCACAGGGACGTTTGTGGATGGCCATATGTGTGGACACCGAAAATATTATTTGAGTATACCGGGTGCATAGGATGCCCACAGGTGAAATTTCTAAAACTTCCATGGTACCAAGGGAATGTCCTAACGCCGTGACCGAGTGAAAACTTTAAGCGCACAAGGGCCTTATACTTTTAGGCCGTGACTCCCACTGTCGTGTAGTCGGTTGGGTAGGGATGTGGCCTTATCCGCCTGTGAGGGAGGACATTATTAGACTGAGTCTGACCAGCTCATAAAGTGGGTCCACTACCATCAAGCCTTGTTGGTGATTGGCTGTCCATAGGTAGGTAGTGAGATCTCTTACACTTGTTTGACTGTGCGGGTCTGTAGAGTGACAGTCATTCAGCAGTGTAATGGACCCTAGTGATTTCCTTATAACTGAAAATGTACTTGATATGTGGTTTGGATATGAGCACTGACATTAGTTGTATCACATTAGCATTAGTTATGTAAGCCCCTTCATGCATTGCCTTGGTATGGCGTCCAGTACTCATTGTATCGTATTCATGATAAGCCTTGGTAAGGCTACTGATATTCTCATTGAGCATGTTTCTTTCCTTGTACCTCTTGTTATTCTTCTATGTACCTTTGTCACACACTTTCACCACCCTCTAAGCTTCTATATAAGCTTATGCATGATTAATGCGTGCGGGAGACTCTAGGCAGGCGTCGTAGTAGTGGAGCGTGGAGTAGAGTTGAGCTTAAGGACTCTAGTATTGCTGACTTTTCCCTCTTTTCCTATTTCCTTATGTATGTCCTTTTGAACCTGATGTAAACTTGTAAAAGTTCAAATTTATAGTGGATTTTATGATGTGTGTCTTGGTTATTCTTAGATATACTTATTGTGATCTTAGGTATGCTCGTATTGGAATGATTATACTGTTGTGAAAATTCTCTTTGTAGGATTTCAGGATCGAAACTTGTCTCGAGAGCCTAGAATGGGGTATTACGGAGGCTATTGCTGCCAGAACCGGCCATCGGGTTCCTTGTGAGTCCAGTTACCGAGTCTGGGTCGTGACAGGAGTTGGTATCAGAGCCTAGCAAGTAATTTTGGAATGACTCAGGATAACATCACATGTCTACCAAGAACATACGACAAGTAGTGTTCCGAGATTCTTCCCTTCTCTCCGTATTGAGCTTATAATTGTCCTGATTCCTTGCATCGTCATTATTTTGTAGACGACAATGCGTGGACATGGCGCCCATGGTCGTAGCACCTGTGGTTATGCCGCCCGTGGTCATGGTGCTTGTGGTCGAGGCGCCCGAGATACCCATCTTACTCGAGCACATCCTACTCCTATTGTTGAGGATCCGATTCCAGAGGTACCGATCCAGCCTATTCCTCTGGTTGAGCCTGTAGTGCCTGCTCCTTTAGTTGCTCCAATTCTCTCATTAGTTCCCCCTCCTCAGCCTGCTGTTCCAGTTACAGAGGTTCCTACCTCGTCGGCCGCACTCGTGCCTTCACCTGAGGCTAGTGCCGCTCCTGGCTTTTCGACAATACCCATAGGAGCCGAGCATTTCCAGCAGCTGATGCAGCTGGTTACCACCGCATTGCAGACCCTTCAACTAGCTACCACTGAGGTTTCTGGGCAGTCTGATTACTATGTGCTAGTGCGATAGCCTGAGAGTTCCGACAGCATGATCCCCCGAGGTTTAGTGGTGACCCTAATCCTTCTACCTCCGAGGCTTGGCGCACTAAGGTTGCGAAGATTTTTGACACTATAAAGTGTCTTGTGGATGAAAGAGTATCCCTTGCGACCTATCTTCTTCAGGGTGAGGCCCGTCACTGGTGGTCATCTGTATCTAGGATGCTCGAGCCTCAGTTCGTTTGGACATGGGAGGAGTTCGTGGTTTGTTTCGACCAGAAATTCTTTCCCGAGCACGTTCAGATCCAGCGGGCTATCGAGTTTCAGACCTTGGTACAGGGAGATTTGACCATATCTCAGTATGAGGCCCATTTCTTGACCTTGTCTAGATTTGCTCCTCATCTCACCAGCAATGAGAAGATGAGAGCTCGTCGTTTTGTGACTGGCTTACGTCCTGCCCTTCGTAGTCTTGTGGTGGGGCATTGCTTGGAGACGTTCGACCAGGTCGTACATCGGGCACTAGTTTATGAGGACTGGGCTATGACCCAGAGGTCGAGAGAGAAGAGTTCCGGTGGAGACCGGAAGAGGAGAGCACCAGCCGGCAGTTCCAGGAAACACCGTCAGTAGAAATGGAGGGGCAGATTAGGGTTTCGGTAGCCTGCGGTTTAGACAGTAGCTTCATCATCATCTTTAGCACCGCCAGCCGCTTCATCTTCCGTTCCCTTTTTCGATGTATGCTTCGGTTGTGGGCAGGCTGGGCATCGAAGGCGTGAGTGCTATCTCCCCATTCTGCTGCTGACTGGGCTGCGATACATACTAGACCCAAGGACCGGACATACGGATATCCCCTTTGTTAGTGTTGCAGTTATTGTTGTCTCTGATGCTACTGTCTCTGCTGAGAAGGTCTGCTTGGCTGCCTCTGCTGCTGAGGAGAAGCCCTAGGAGCGGCGGGTGGAAGCTGTGCTCTATGCTGCTGCTGAGGAGGATGAGGAGGAGGCTTTAGTCATTGAGAATTTTGTGGTAGAGAGTATTGAGTAGTTGCCAGTTGTTTTTGAGTACCTGGATGTGTTTCAGGAGATCCCGAGTTTGTCTCCACGTCGGCAGGTGGAGTTCTAAATTGATTTGGTGCTCTATACCGTGCTTATCTCAAAAGCCCCCTACCGAATGACACTGTTAGAGTTGAGGGACCTGCAGGAGTAGTTGTATGAGCGCCGAGAGTTAGATTTCATTCATCCCAGCAGTTCTCTTTGAGGAGTCCCGGTGTTGTTTGTAAAGAAGAAGGATGGTTCGTTGCAACTCTGTGTGGACTATCGCGAGCTCAACAGAGTCACCATTAAGAACCGATACCCGCTTCCCCATATTGATGATCTATTCGACCAGTTGCAGGGTGCATAGTATTTTTCAAGATAAACTTACGTTCTGGTTACCAACAGATTCGGGTCTGAGAGGAGGACATTCCGAAGACGGCTTTCTGGACACACTATGGTCACTTTGAGTTCCTGATCATGTCGTTTGGACTGACCAATGCACCCGCCGTATTCATGCAGCTGATGAATGAGGTCTTCCGGCTGTTCCTCGATCAGTTCGTGGTGGTATTCATTGATGATATTCTTGTATATTCGAGGACCCGTGAGACCCATGCCGAGCACCTGCGGATTGTGCTTGAGACCCTTCGTGCTCACTAGCTGTATGTGAAGCTAGAGAAGTGCGAGTTTTGGCAGAATGAGATGAAATTCCTCGGTCACGTGGTAATGAGGGAGGGTGTTGCTGTGGACCCCTCGAAGGTTGATGCAGTGCGTTAGTGGGGACAGCTCACGAATGCATCCGAGATTCACAGTTTCCTTGGTCTAGCGGGATATTATCAACTGTTTATCAAGGGTTTCTCCCGTATTGCAGCACCGCTAACCTGGTTGACGAGGAAGGGCGTCGAGTTCTTCTGGAGTGACGCCTGTGAGAAGGCATTCACAGAGTTGAAGGACCGCCTCATGTTGGCTCCTGTTCTCACTCTTCCTGATGGGAGTGAGGGTTTTGTTGTTTTCACCGATGCCTCTAGAGTTGGCTTGAGTGTTGTACTGATGCAGCACAGGAAGCTAGTGGCGTATGCCTCACGCCAACTCAAGGTCCATGAGCTGAACTACCCCACTCATGATTTGGAACTTGCAGCAGTCATCTTCGCACTGAAGGTGTGGAGGCATTATCTATATGGGGTCAGGTTCGAGCTCTTCTCGGATCATAAGAGCTTGAAGTACCTATTTTCACAGTCCGAGTTGAACTTGCGTCAGAGGCGATGGATGAAGTTGTTGAAGGACTATGATTTTGACCTTCAGTACCACCCGGGCAAGGTGGACCTGTTGGCAGACGCGCTCAGCCGTCAGCCACGAGACATGGTGGCACATATGATGGTTTGACAGTGGTAGATGCTCGAGGATGTTTCAGAGTTTGACTTTGAGTTCGGTTTGTGGTCTTCCATTATTCAACTTTTGAGCTTGTCGATTCAACCCTCTTTGGTAGCTAAGGTGATCAAAGTTCAACAGACAGACGAGTCACTTTAGGAGTACCGAGCAGAGGCCGCCTTTGTGGAGCAGTCAGACTGGTAGATTGGTTTTGATGGTGGATTACGCTTCAGAGGACGATTGTGTGTCCCGGACGTTCCAGAGTTGTGTCGTGATCTAATGACTGAGGCACACTGATTAAGAATTACTATCCACCCGGGCTTCATGAAGATGTATCGTGATATGAGGAGGCAGTACTTCTAGTAGGGGATGAAGCGCTAGATTCTAGTTTTGTGGCTGACTGTGACACATACCAGCGTGTCAAGGCTGATCATCAGAGACCGCCTGGTCCCTTGCAGCCATTGAGTGTTCCAGAGTGGAAGTGGGAGCACGTGTCGATGGACTTCATTGCAGGTTTGATGAGGACTCAGCGTGATCATGATACCATCTGGGTTATCGTCGATCGTTTGACGAAGTCGGCTCATTTCATTCCAGTACGTGCTTTCTGGTTTATGGACCAGCTTGCTAAGGTGTTCATTGAGAAGATAGTGAGACTGCACGGCATCCCAGTTTAGATCGTTTCAGACTGAGACTCCAGATTTACGTCTCAGTTTTGAAGGAGTTTGCAGTAGGCATTGGGGGTCACTTTGCATCTCGACATCGCTTATCATCCGCAGACAGATGGGCAGACCGAAAGGGTCAACCAGATCCTTGAGGATATGCTCAGATCTTGTGTGATCGACTTTGTAGGCAGTTGGGATGAGTATATGCACCTCACCGAGTTTACATACAGTAACAACTATCAAGCGACTATCGGCATGGCTCCTTTTCAGGTATTTTATAGTAGACCGTGCAGATCTCCTAGTTGTTGGACCGAGGTTGGAGAGCGTTGTCTCTTACGTCCTGAGCTTGTGCAGCAGACATCAGAGGCTATTGATGTTATCAGGTAAAGGATGCGCATAGTTCATAGCCGGCAGAAGAGTTTTACTAATTTTCGGCATCGGAGACATGATATATCTCAAGGTCTCACTTATGAAAGACGTCGTTCGCTTTGGTGTGAAGGACAAGCTCTCCCTAAGATTCATTGGAACTTTTGAGATTACCGAGCGCATAGGCACCGTGGCTTATAGGCTTGCCTTACCTCCTGAGTTGTCCACGATCCACGACGTATTCCATGTTTCTATGTTGTGGAAATGTAGGTTGGACATTATTCCTGTGATTGATTGGTAGCCACTTGAGGTCCGTGAGGATGCTTCCTACATCGAGCAACCGATTCGTATTCTAGATCGGAAAGAGCAGGTTCTTAGGACCAAGGTCATCCCCTTAGTAAAGGTGCAATGAGATCATCATTCGAAGGCCGAGGCGTCTTTGGAATGTGAGGCTGAGTATTATCCCCATTTGTTTGATGATAGATTACTTGTACTGCCTGTGTTGCCTTCTCTTGATTGCCGATTGATGTATATGATGATGTTTATGCATTTTGTTGTTTCAGTTTTGTCAATTTTGAGGATGAAATTTTTTATTAGTGGAAAGAATTGTGAGACCTGACCTGAGTTCGCATGTGTGCATGTATGTGTGTGAGTATGCATTTCGTATATTTTGGTCTCACGGTCCTACCGGTCAAATTCCAGCAACCCGCGACCTTCAGATAGTATTTGCGGTCATCCTTAAGTTTGGTTACATATAACCGACTCGGATTGACCTGAGACCTATGCCATTACGTCCGCCTCGTCATCGTGATTTCGACGCCACGTCCCGTGCATTAATCCAATATGTACATCTCAAGTTATGATCATTGATCGATATGGGCTATTGATTACATGATTGGTGGACCCCACCATGGGTTGCATGTTTTCCCATGCCATCATTTCACCTTAGGCTGAGATTTTTAGAAAGGCTATTGCCCTAAACCTTGTTAATATCACCATATGCCACCATTATTGCCTAGGGGAGAGAGAGCTCATCATTACAAGGCTTAAAAGTCTCTCTCTCTCTCTCTCTCTCTCTCTCTCTCTCTCTCTTTCTCTCTCTTTCACTCTCATTTCTCTCTCTTCTCTTCTTCCCTAGCAGCTTCCTTCCATTTCTTCAGCTTATCTTCCCTCCATTCCAGCCCCTTCTCCTTAAAATACCTCCCCATCTATCCCTTCTCACTTGATCTTACCCATTGATCCATGTTGCTTGGAGCCTCTAGATGATGGTGATGTAAGTTTCAAGGTTGATCTAGGTGGGTGCTTTCTTCATCAAGTAAATCTTTCCTCTTCTTCATGTAGCCTTTTATTCCTTATGTAATCTCTTTCCTCTCTCTCATTTGGATGTGTAGGACCCACCAATTAATGGTGGAGATCCTACACAGCTATTTAGATGTGGCCATGAGGCTCACATTGTACATGCATGTCCATGCATGAGATTTTTCCCTTGATGGACCCCTTGCATGGGAATTTCTCCTATTTTTCTAGGTATGATGGGTCATCTAGGCTCTTACATGTGGCTGGGATGGCATCCCAACCACTCATTTCAAAGATTTAGGCCATTCATTATAAATCTATGTTATACAATGTGTTTATATTATTGTTTGTAGTTGTGATTGTATAAGAACGACTTAATAGTGGCGGAGCCCTCCCCTAATGGTCAGATGTTCGTTCTTCTCTTTCCTTTGTTAGTAATCTGATGATATTATGTGTGGTCCACTTAGTGGGCTAGGATTGTCTAGAAAAGCCCAGTAAGGAAGGGACATCTATACTCAACCTACACCATGGTTTAGATGCCCCTTTTTGCCACCTTAAATGTTTTTGCAAGGGTGAGAATTTGGGAGTTTATTCTGGATAATTGTGGGGCCCAATAGGGTGGGCCATGACACCCAATTTATGCCCAATCCCTTCCTTAATAGGACCATATATTTATTTTATTCCATGCATGTATTGCTGTTTAGAAATTTCTGGACAGATTTTTGTTGGACTTTGGGCTTGTATTTGGGACTGATTGGGGGACCTTTTGTACCTATCAAATATATTTTTCTGAAAGGTGGAGATCTCATCTTGATGTTTCCTAAATTTCAGCCCCACCTGATCTTGATAGAGGTCCCAAAGGTGTGGCCCAAGTGAGGTGGACAGTCTGGATTTTCTGCACTATTCTAGCAACATCCCACCCTGGACAGGTTGGAAATTCTGAAATTTATTAAAATATATTTGGGTGTTTAAAAATTCTAAAATTTTTTAGAGAGGTGGCCCACTCTTGTTAAGACCCACATACAAAATTTTGGAGCCAATGGACGCATGTACACACCATGGTGGTGGCTGGACTGGCCCGCTGTAATATGGTGTCCAGATCAGTTCAATTTTCAGGATAAATTGTCTTATTTAAATTAATTAAAATATTTTTAGGTGTTTAAAAATTTTAAAATTTTGTGGAGGTATGGTCCAACCATGGTAGGACTCACCTACCAAATTTTAGGGTAAATGGACACCTGTGCACACCGTGGCAAGGGCTGGACTAGCCCACCATGTTGGGACGTCCAGGTCAGTTCGATTTTCTGGATAGACTAATTTATTTAAATTAATTAAAATACTTAAGAATGTCCAAAAATTCTGAAATTTTGTGAGGGTGTGACCCACCCATAGAAGTATTACACTGCAAAATTTCAAACCCAATGGACATTTTAGTTAACCGTGGTGTAGCCTAATGTGGCCTACCAGGCAGTGACGCCCAGGCTGGGGCGTCTAGCCTTGGCGGGCCATACTGCCTGCTTTGTGGGCCCACCTAGACGGGTTATATTTACTCTGTTCATCTGGTGGGGACCACTGTAATATGTGTGGGTCATCATGGGCTAGTAACTCATTTATATTAAATAAATTTCTGGACTCCAGCAGGCCCCGAAAATGGGTGGGTTGGAATTTCAGCAAAGGACCCAAATTTTGTTGCATGGTTGAACTTTTTGGGGCTGATGTGGCCCACCAGATTTAAGGGAGTGATGCATACACTCTAGCCTTCCTTCCTTAGACATTTTTGGGATTAATTAGTGCCTCTTAAGGCCCACCTTTGTAGGAATATTGTGGGTTAGCCTTAACCAGATTTTTGATAGTTTCATAGGCTTAATGGGTGGGGAACCTCTTCCTTGAGCCCAAGAATGTGCAAGCGCTCATGGGCTGTCTATAATTTGATCATGAGTATTAATGGGCCTTGATGCCCTCATGAAGTGCTTGATTATGGGCTAACTTGCAAGGCCCACATCGATGCATTTTGTGGAGGGCCTTGTTAAGTCTTTGGGGTGATGTGGCAAGGCCCACCTTGTCGGTTTAGGCCTTGCCCATGTGTATTCTTGGGTTTATGGGCTGCCCTCTAAGTCCACCATAAACCATGAATTGGATGGTTTTTATTTTTGGGTTATTTTCTTAGGGCCCATTATGTGATAATATATATATGGCTGTCCTTTTGTGTTGGTAATTAGGCCTTGTGGACTAAGTTCTATTAGATAGGCCCATTGATCTTGGGCCTATGATCTCCCATCTATTGTGATGGGCTTAGGAGCAAGAATATGCAAGAAGTTAGGCCTTTGGCCACCCATTAAAATTGACCCTATACATGGGCTAAAAAGTGAGGCCCAACTCACTTGTGTTAAATGTGAGAATTGCCCATGTAAATGAACTACCGGGCTGCCCATGAAGCCCATCACAACATATGGGTTTATGACCGTTATGGTTGGGCCCAAACCTCACTTGAGGGCCTACTATATGTTCTATGAGATTGGACTTGAAGTATGGCCCATTAGACCATACATTACTTAGGCCTTAGACCTTACATTTTATGTGTAGTGGGCTACCTTTTGAGACCCAGTTGAGGTTAGATGTTCTCCTTGGTGGCCTTAAGGTAGGCCCATAGAGGCCCTTATGGGTGGTTGAAGGTCCACCTTGGGCCTGGCTAGGACTGTTCCTTTTTAAGATCATGACCCTCTCTTAGCTTGTGGGTCATCCCAAAGTACTGGGCCTCCACTAGAGGGTTTTTCTTCTAGGACTCTTGTCTATGTGCTTAGACCTTGACCCTCCTTAGGATGGAGGATTCCATATTTCACAGGTTGCACACTTACATTCTTGTGACCTATATGTATTATATATATGAATTGATTGTATTGTATGGTGGTTATTGAGGGATGGAGTTTCTCTTCTCGTGCACATTGTATACCTGTAGCTAGTGTATAATTTGTGTGTGTGACTCATGCATTGCCATCGTATTTCGTGATGATATCGTCCTTGCTTCATTAGGGCCTTGCCTCAACAGAGATGTTCATGGATGGCCGTATGCGTTGACACCTGAAATATTATTTGAGTATATCGGGTGCATAGGATGCCCATGGGTGAAATTCCTGAAACTTCCATGGTACCAAGGGAATGCCCTAATGCCGTGACCGAGTGAAAACTATGACCACACGAGGGCCTTATACCATTAGGCTGCGACTCCCACTATCATGTAGTCGATTGGGTAGGGATGTGGCCTTATCCCCCTGTGAGGGAGGGCATTATTAGGCTGAGTCTGACTAGCTCGTGAAGTGGGTCCACTACCGTCAAGCCTTGTTGGTGATTGACTATCCACAGGAAGGTAGGGAGGTCTCTTTCCCTCGTTCAACTATGCAGGTCTATAGAGAGGCAGTCATTCAGCAGTGTAATGGACCCCGGTGATTTCCTTATGACTGAAAATGTACTTGATATGTGGTTTAGATATGAGCACTGACATTACTTGCATCATATTAGCATTGGCTGTATAAGCCCCTTCATGCATTGCCTTGGTATGACATCCACTACTCATTGCATCATATTCATGATAAGCCTTTGTATGGCTAGTGATATTCTCATTGAGCATGTTTCTTTCCTTATACCTCCTTGTAACACCCTGAAAATCGGGGGTCGTGTATAAACTCAACTCCCGAGTTCCAGACCGTCACTTATGCAACAAAAATGGTTATGATTCAATGTTGTCTGATTTAAAGCATCCACATGAGTAAAAGTATACCAAAACTGCAATTCATACTTCAGATTCAGTGATAAAAGCAAGCGGAAGACTAAACAAGATATATATCACTGTATGGAAAAACAAAGTAATCTCAACTGTCTCCAAAGTATGACTACATCTCTGAGTCTCATATACATGTACATAACAAAAGAATAATGTTCAAAAAGAAAAGTCCCACTGATGTCCCCTCGATCCAGGTCACCTACGGGAAGCCGTCATGATACTGCATATACGAGAACTCATCCTGGTCCTCGTCATCATCTAGCTCCACCTCCTGGATCTCATCGACACCTGCAACTACAACAGGGTCTGGTGGGTGTTGCAAACACCATCCCGTAACGTGGGAATGAGTGATCAACTCAGTGGAATCATAGAGCAAAGATTAGCATGTTCACAATTCAGTCACGCGATAATAGTAAAGCAGTAAATCAGACAAGTCCTAAAACTGTTGTTAATGCAAGATGATATGACGTGATGTATGCCCTCACCGACGATCACCCTCATACGGCAACATCTTACGACCGCGGCATGCCACACTCCCTAGAGTGCTCCACATCTTCCAGGCACATGCAATGCTATGGTGATATGATTACCAAGTTATTATTAGTCCATTCAAACAGCAGGATTGGGAAACTAAGGTACCTCCCTTGTATCGATCCCAACACGGATCCTGTCTAGGGTCGTCACTCCTAGTAATCTCATACGATGTACATTTCGTAGGTCACTGCAAGGGCTGCCAGGGCTGTTGCTCGCACTCGTTGCACCGCTCCCCCATCACCTTATCAATACAGGCCTACTGTACTCTACTGCACGGAAGGGTCGTCGCCTCCCGTGAACTCAGAATACGCTCGCGGTCACTACAAAGGGCTCGTCGCCTGATCAGTGTAGGCCGACAGCTAGAATATAGTGTCCCATACCACCATAATCTGCTCACGAGTCAAGGTGCTCATTGGTCACTACGGGGAGGTTTGTGGCCCCAGCGTAGGCCGACAGCTCGACCACGGTGTCCCATACCACCATGCCCGGCTCATGAGTCTTCGTGGATCAAGGTACCACGGTTAATAGGGTTTACAATGGTAAGTTCGGTACCCTAGGTTCAAGCAGTTATGATACATACATGGTGAACAAACATCGGCCAGTCGGGTTACTTGACGGGCTCGACTAGCGCGATCGCATCTCGAACTGAACGACATGAAGTGCGTAAAACACTTCGCGTGGCCTAACCACTGCCGCCAACTCTCAACACGAATCACATTCATCGACGCGTCATTCGTGGCTATGACCAGTCAGCCACGAATTTGCTCGGTTACCGACTGCCTGGACTAAGTCAAGTCCCACACATCTATGGAATCACTATAAAAGGTATTGGAATTGAAATACATCATGTGAGCATGTTAGCACATGTTATGACATTCAACTTAAGCAAATCTTCAAGGCATACTTCCCATGCATATTCAACTTAAGCAAATCCTCAAGCACATACATTCCATGCATGTAGTGAAATCATGCATTTTGTCAACATGTAGAAAATCATTTAGGTCGGCATAATAATTGAAAAATCAATCACAAAGTATCAAATAACATCATTTAATTCAATACATACTAATACAAGCATTTATACAAACACATGCACTACACACTTAGGTCTACATATAGCATGTCGACCCAAAGTATGCAACTAGGCGAATCTCTTCGCCAAACTAATTATGCACGCATTCCTAACTTCCTAATGCGACAACAAACCATGTCAATCACATCAGCAAAATATGAATGCAAACAGTACTTCCTACAAATGACTAAAATGCCCTAAATCTCATATTCTTCGTTAGCTTACGAAAGGGGAAACGGAGAGCATTTTGTACATGTCAAACGGCGATGCCGTCAAGAATCTACTATTAAACGACATTGAAAGCATTGGGAACCGTCAATCCAAGCGTCTAAAATCCTCACCTAGTGTCTTGTAGACTCGGGAATTGAAGCGGAGTGTATATGCTTCGTCTACGGCGAGTAAGGAGCCTAATACATAAGATCCATAAGCTACATCGCCATGGAAACAAGAAAAACTCAAATCACCAACTATTTAGGGTTTTTACTTACCTAGGATTGCGGTGGAATCGCCGGGAAAGCGGTAGAGAAGTGTCGCTTAAGCATGTGCAACACGTAGCACAAGTGGCGGGAAGAACTCTCCCACTCTCTCACAATCTCTCACTCTTTTTCTCTCTCCCAAGCTAGGGCTTCTCTCAAATTCGGATGGGAGAGAGGAGTGAGGGTTTCAACCCCTTTTATAGCCCAAAACATTCCCAAAATAGGCTTGGGAACAATGTTTACTTGGTGCCTAACCAAATCGGGGCCGTTTTGGTCCAAAAGGGCATTTCTGGAGGTCCCCAGGCCAAATGCGGTCGGACTTAAGCTCATGCATACTGGATCTAGCACACATCCAGTTTTCAGACCGGTTGGGTTCCCAGATCGCACGTGGCGGCCCAGTTTCAGTTTAACGGTCACCGCATCAAGATCAGGCCTATAAGTCCCGTGATATATAATAGATATTTTTCCTGATCCAAGGGTGTAATTTGGCTGTATTCTGACGGTCAGAATGCTTAATACTGATGCGTCAAATTTGTGTGCCAGATTTGAATTTGAAATTCCAACTATGTCCCTATTCACACTCTCTTCGGTCCGGGCTCAATGAAATAGCCTGTGATCACCGGTTTGACTTGATTTTTGGAATGAGTGTCAAGCCCAGCTAGACGGTCCTAACGGTCTAAGATAGGAGGTATCGGACTTTCAACGTGCGGTCTAGATCCAATACAAAGATTCAAAGTGGTCCAGAGAACAAACCGGCTTAGAGTTTGATCCGAGGCTTTAGAGCATTATAGCACCCTTAGTTCCACTCGCTTCGGGCCTTGTAGAACGTATTTAAAGTGATCAGGGACCATTTCCCAGCTATTCTAACGTTGCACTAGCTAACCTAGTCAAATTTTCCAAAGGAATGAATTCTACTCAAATTCGGGTCGAGTTGGTACTCGAGCCCAAGGATGGATTTTTCACGGGCGTTACAATCTACCCCCCTTAACAAATAATTTCGTCCTCGAAATTTTGTACCTTTTCGTACTCCTCGAGAAGCTGTGGGTAGTTCTTTCTGATCTCGGCTTCTGTCTCCCAAGTAGCCTCCTCCTCAGTATGATGCGTCCATAGTACCTTCACAAGGGGAATCACCTTGCTACGCAGTACCTGCTCTTTCCGGTCTAAGATGCGTGTCGGTCGCAGGATATAAGTAACATCCTCTCCTAACTGCACCTGCTCCCATCTGATGATATGAGAAGGATCAGCAACGTACTTCTTCAGCATAGAAACATGAAATACGTTGTGGACGCTCGCGAGGGGCGTGGGTAAAGCCAATCGGTAAGCCACTGCTCCCACACGATCGAGGATCTGAAATGGACCAATGTATCGCGGTGCCAGCTTCCCCTTCTTTCCGAACCGAAGGACTCCCTTCATAGGGGAAACTCGCAAAAACACATGATCCCCGACTGTGAACTCTAGTGGTCTCCGTCTCGTATCGGCGTAGCTCTTCTGTCTGCTCTGCGCTGTAAGAAGCCGACGTCGAATAATATCAATCTTCTCTGACGTCGCCTGCACCAACTCTGGACCAATCAAGCTGCGCTCACCGACCTCTAACCAGCAATGCGGTGCGCGACAAGGTCGCCCATACAGCGCCTCATAAGGTGCCATGCCGATACTCGCCTGGAAGCTATTGTTGTACGCAAACTCCGCATATGCAAGACAGTCATCCCAACTGTCCTTGAAGTCCAATGCGCAAGCTCGCAACATGTCCTCCAGGATCTGGTTCACTCGCTCTGTCTGTCCGTCCGTCTGTGGGTGGAAGGCAGTACTGAACTTCAACTTCACACCCATAGCCTCCTGAATGCGAGTCCAGAAGATAGAAGTGAACCGCGTGTCTCTGTCCGACACGATCTCCAACGGAACTCCATGCAGACGCACGATCTCTCTAATATACAATCTAGCCAGCTCGTCTGCAGAGTTCGTAACTCTGATCGGTAGGAAGTGCGCCGACTTCGTCAATCGGTCGACGATCACCCAAATAGAATCATGCCCCTTCCTCGTCTTCGGCAACCCAGAAATGAAGTCCATGGAAATGAAATCCCACTTCCACTCTGCAATCGGCATAGGCTGCAAAAGTCCAGGTGGTCGGCGATGCTCTGCCTTCACCTGTTGACAAGTGAGACAACGGGACACGAACTCAGCAATGTGGGTCTTCATACCTTCCCACCAGTACGTCCTCTTCACGTCACGATACATCTTCGTGCTGCCAGGATGCATCGCGAGTCTAGTAGAATGCGCAGCCTCGAGAATCTCTCGTCTCAAGTCAGGGACATCAGGAACGCATAGGCGGCCACGGTAACGTAAACCCCCATCCATGCCAACTCGCCAGTCGGCGTCATCATCATCACTGGCCTGCTCTCGAAGCTCAGTAAGATGCGCGTCGTCCCTCTGCGCCTCGATGACACGGTCATCGATCGGGGATCGCACCTGAACATGTGCGATGAACTCAAATGGCTCCTCTACGGTGAGTTTCTGCTCAAAGTCTCGCAAAAACTCAACCATATCCCACTCGGCAACCATCAGCGGAGCCGCAAACTCTATCGCCTTCTTGCGGCTCAACGCATCAGCCACAAGGTTCGCCTTCCCAGGATGGTAAGAGACTTCAAACTTGAAGTCCTTCAGCGTCTCCATCCATCGCCGCTGCCTCATATTCAAGTCCCGCTGTGTGAATATGTACTTGAGGCTCTTGTGGTCGCAAAAGAGCTCGAACTCCTCTCCATAGAGGTAATGTCTCCAGAGTCTCAGTGCGAATATCACGGCTGCCAACTCCAGGTCGTGTGTAGGGTAATTCTCCTCGTGCTTCCTTAATTGTCTCGAGGCATACGAAATTACCCTGTCCCTCTGCATAAGGACACAACCTAAACCAACGCTAGACGCGTCAGTGTATATAGTGTATTTAACCCCTTGCTCTGGCAATACTAGCACAGGGGCGGACGTAAGTCTGTCCTTCAGCTCCTGAAAAGCTGACTCCGCCTTATCATTCCAGGCGAACTTCACGTCCTTCCGTGTCAACTGAGATAAGGGTCTCGCGATCTTCGAGAAATCCTGAATGAAGCGCCGATAGTAGCCAGCGAGACCCAAGAAACTCCTCACCTCAGTGACAGAACCAGGCTGCTCCCAGTCCTGCACCGCAGCTACCTTAGACAGGTCAACTGCCATGCCATCCTTGGACACCACGTGTCCCAGAAACTTCACCTCCTGCTTCCAGAAGTCGCACTTCTTATACTGTGCGAACAACTGATGCTGTCTGAGCGTATCAAGGACCAAACGCAAGTGCTCCTCATGCTCCTCTCGACTCCTAGAGTATACCAAAATGTCGTCGATGAAGACAACGACGAATCGATAGAGGAAAGGCCGTAGTACCCGGTTCATCAGATCCATGAACACGGCCGGTGCGTTCGTGAGACCGAACGACATCACAAGGAACTCGTAATGACCAAAACTGGTCCTGAACGCTGTCTTCTGCACGTCCTCATCTCTGACGCGCAGCTGATGATATCCTGACTGAAGATCAATCTTCGAGAAGTACTGCGCTCCTCTCAACTGATCAAACAAGTCATCGATCCTGGGCAAAGGGTACTTGTTCTTCACTGTGAGTTGGTTCAACCTGCGATAATCAATACACAATCGCAGCGAACCATCCTTCTTCTTCACGAACAAGACCGGTGCTCCCCAAGGAGATACGCTAGGCCGTATAAGGCCAAGCTCTAGTAGACCATCAATCTGTGTCCTCAACTCCTCCATCTCACATGGTGCCATGCGATACGTCGGCAGTGAGACGGGTGTAGAACCAGGAATCAGATCGATAGTGAAATCGATCTCACGTCGGGGCGGCAAACCAGGGATCTTCCTGAACAGATCCCCGAACTCAGAAACAACCGGCGTCTGCTCAAGTACCTGGGCACCAGCGTCGTGCAACAGGGTGGCGTAGCTAAGAATGCGGAATGGAAGATTTACCCGCACTGAAAATGTGAAAGGCGTGCCCTCAGGCTCGTACACCGTCACCACACGAGCCTCGCAGTCAATCTCGGCTCTCGCTGCAGTCAACCAGTCCATGCCAAGGATGACGTCGAGATATACGAGCGAGGGATCGACGACCAAATCAAGAGTCATCGTCCTGCCTCCCAGATCAAGTAAACAACCCTCACACATCTGGGTGACATCCGAATAATCTCCATGAGCTGCAAGGACTCGCACACTATCCATAGTAATAGTCTGCAACCCAAGACGTCTGACTACGGCACGCGATATCAAAGAAATCGTGGAACCAGTGTCCACCATGACAAGAACGGGAGTACCTCCGATATGGCCCGTGACCTCGAAGGCTGAATGCTGGAAAGTCGGCGTCGTAGCTGCCTCAGCGGTCAGTGCATGAACTCGAGCCTGCTGTGGCCGGTTCGGCCGCTGTGTCAAGGGCCGTGGGGGCTGTCGAATCTGCGATACTGTGGGTCTGAAAGAGGACTGCGCAGGAGCTGACCGTATAGGCGGTGCTGATATCGCCTGTGGACGTACACGATCAATCTTCTGCGGCGGCGAGAACCCACTGTCCCGCATCCTCGCAAAGCAACTCGGCGCTAGGTGGCCCGTCCTCCCACAGTATGTGCATGATAGATCAGGGCGCCGAAACGGTCCTACTGGCGCCGTGGTCCTGGTAGGAGGATCAATGCGAGGCCTCTTGCCCGCGAAGGGCCTATCTGGCAACTCCGGTCGCGGCCTAGGAGTAGTCGGGCCTCGTGACCGCGCAAGTCGATCCACGTCCTGCTCTGCCCGCATGGACATGTGAACCAACTCCGCATAGGAGGAGAAACTGATGCAGCACATCTTCGACCGAATATCCGGTCGCAAGCCCTCCAAAAAGCGCCGTATGCGCATCTGCTCATCAGCTAAAATCGTCGGGACGTACCTGCCCAACTCTGTGAACCGATGCTCATACTCGGTGACCGTCATCGCTGCCTGCCTGAGACGGAGAAACTCATTCTCCCTCTCGTGTCTGTAGGTCTGAGGATAATACTTCTCATGGAAGCGAAACTCGAATGCTGCCCATGTCCATACGAAGTCTGCGGTAACAGTCCGCAATACACTATCCCACCACATACTGGCCTCTCTCTCAAACTGGAAGGTAGCCAGCTCTACCTGCTCTGCCTCAGTACAGTGCAACATGCGCAGAATCTTCGACACTCGGTCGAGCCAAAACTCAGCCTCCTCGGGTCTGTGAGAACCCGTGAAAGTAGGAGGCCGCAAGCGCTGAAATCGCTCCAGAAGGCCCCGTGTGTCGGCAGGGTTCCCCGCAGGGAAAGCAGGCTGCGCAGGAAGTGCTACGCCCTCATCCTGGGTGTAAGCATAGGCATCCTCAGCTGGATGCGCAGGTGGTGCAGGCGGAGTAGATGCAGTCGCACCCCCACCCTGGGCTAAAGTCCCAACTATGGTGGTCAGAAGCTGCTGCTGCTGTAGCATCATAGCCATCATCTGCTCGAATCTATCAGGGGGTGGAGCAGGCTGTGGCGGATGAGGTGCGGAAGTAGATGCGCGCTGTGGCTCTCTGACTGATGGTGTAAATGGCGGTGGTCCATCTGTAGGACCAGTAGCAGGCTGAGACGATCGAACAGTCTCAGGAATCGGGCCCACAGCAGGGTCCGGACGAGTGCCAGACTGAGAAGGAGCCTGATCCATCTGCTCTAACAATGAAAGCCGAACCGCGCTCCTCGTAGTCTTAGGTGGCATTCCCTATATTCAAAATAGGGCGCAACCTTGTCAGTCTCAATTGCACAAATACACCACAATCATTCACTAAAGAGTCAAGGCATTCCATGCACTTCAATTAATCAAAATTGTCACAATACAAGGGATATATCCTTACAAGCATCATGACTAGAATGACATGGAAATTAAGACAGTTAAGCAACAGCGACAAAAGCAAAGCACTAGCCCTAATAGGCTTTACACACATGAAACAGAAAATAGCTAACTACTCATAACAACATCAAAGATCGCGTTGCTAGTCGGAGTCTGGCGACGGAGGAGGAGCACCCTTATCCTGTAAGCAGCACAGGATTGCCTTCAAGGTGCGAGTCACCTTGCCAAATTTCTTCTTCGTAACGGCCTTGGCATCAGCGACCTCTGCTCGAAGTTCTTGGACTTCCCTTCGCAAAGCGGTCTGACTCTCCTCCATCCGGGCAATGCGATCGTCAATAGTAGTCTGCGCAGAAGGAGGAGGACTCTCATCAGTATCCTGAGCCTCCTCTTCTGCTTCTTCCTGAGTCTCTTCCTGAACTTCTGCACTAGGTTCTCCTTCGCTTTGATCTTCCTCTTCATCAAAGTCGTCCCCACTATCCCTTTCAAGTTGATTTTCACGATATTGCGACCCAATCTTCATCTTAACCATCGTCGACTCATCGATGGTGTGAATCGATACCGGCAACTCGGGTCCAAGTCTATAGGCAAACTCAAGCGCAATTCTGCAAATGAGTCGGCCAAAGGGAAGGGATTCGGATGTTCTCCTCGACCTGGCTATGAGAACTATCTGCCGTAAGATGAAAGTGGCCATACATACGTTCTCTCCCTGGGCCACCAGAAATAAGAAATCGACCATAAGACGTGTACATTCAATGCGGTTCGTCGACCTAGGATAAACATTGAACGTGCAGATGTGATGCAGCAGACGCAAATCCTCAGACATGTACGTCGCCTTGAGGCTATTATTAGGCTGCCATGGAACCAACTTACCGCACAGAAACCTGGTGCGGCGATCTCGTTCACGTCTAGTCCTCAAATTTTTCTCACTTGGATGTACATCACCTAGAGGCACGTTGAGAAGTCGCGCAACCAACTGGACGTCGATCGTAGCCATCCGATCTCTACCAAAAGGGATTTTAAACTGCAAGGGCTCCAAGGTAGGACTCTGGATGCTAGCATAGAAGGCACGAACAGTGCTCACATTAGCACGAGCGCGAGCTTCAAAGATCGGTCCCCAGTGCGCAGCTTCAATGCGTTCGAACAACAGATATTCGCCGAACAATCGCCCATCTACGTCCGCCTCAAATAACACTCTACGATCAGTGTATTCACCATGAGGCATCTCTGATAGGATGGTTCGTCCAAGGTGTGCATGGGGATCCAAATCCCGCTTCGTACGGCACTCCAGGACTGCAGCTGGACCTGCGGCGGCGCTTGAACTTGCGGCACCACCCCGCGGTCTTCTCAATCGAGCAGGGCGGCTCGGCCCAGCCTCGTCTGTTGCAGTTTTCCTCTTACCCATCAAAGACAGGATGGATGAGAGTGACAAAAGACCCAAAATAGCTTCCACGAAAGCCATGGAAAACGCCGAAAATGCGAAGAAATGGCTGCCCAATCTGACAAAAGGAAATCTAGGCGTCGTAGAGGGATGCTTCAAGCTTCCCAAGGCTGTAGTTTCAGGGAAAAATAAGAACAAAAAGATGGAATGGAGCTGCTCACGATTTCGACACTATTTGGGGGATTTTGGAGCTCCAAATGGGAAAATCTTCAAGGAAAGGGGCTGCCAACACCCAATAATCAATGGGTGGTGGTCGGTTTTGGCCAAGGAAGGGATTAGGATGGGTTTGGGTCGCCGGGATTTGGAATGGAGCGCTGAAACTCAAATCTAGGGCATGCAAGGGGGCTGTTTGTGAAGGAGAGGGGTGTTTTAGGGGTTTTCGTGGGATGGGAGGTAGCTAGGGGTGTTGGGGGGTGTATTTAAGTGGGTGCGCCCAAAGGGCAGCACCGTCCGAGGTGGCCGGCCGGCGATGCATCGCCCGGCCGGCGATGGCATCGCCGGCCAACCTCCAGGTTGGCCAGCGGGACCCCATGGGTCTGGTCCCCCATGGTCCCAGGGTCCCAAAAAGTCTAGTCCCACCCCTTAGTTCATAGTATTTTGGTCCCTATGGGCCCAAACATGTTTTTGGGGCTTTCCGGGTCCACATCGCAGTCCCGAATACCAAACCATATGATGCAGCATATGGATTTGGGGTAGAAGGATCCAGTACATCTTTCTAGCTCCTTAGTTGCTAAAGAAAGTGAAGTTAGAATGGCTTTATGGCCATTTTTTATGAAATTTTACTATTCACTGTAAAATTTGGTGAATGAACTAATTTGTGTTATTTTCACATTAGGTTTGATGCCTAACATGAAATGGATAAGAAAGAACTGAAGGTTGAAGTGTTTAGAGAAGGAATTTTGAGAATTTTTGGCAAAACGGGGTTTTTAAGCCCTGGCGATTGATTACTGGAGTCGTGGTCATTCCACGGCCCAAAGATTCACTTTTGCGGTTTAAAACCGCTCATAGGACGTCTCCACCCGACTTCCTACAGCTTAAAAGTGATTCGGGTCGCTTTACGCGACCCGAGATGCGTTACAGACTCGATCTTGCGATCGATCCTTATAGACTTCGCCTATCGGCGAATCTGTGATCCTAGAAGTGTTTCTAGACCCTTCTCGCACCCACCTAAGTCAAAGGAAGCGACAGCGTACGTCGCAAGACCATAACCCAGGCCCAGTATACTCTCATTCATTCTCTGATACCAACTTGTAACACCCTGAAAATCGGGGGTCGTGTATAAACTCAACTCCCGAGTTCCAGACCGTCACTTATGCAACAAAAATGGTTATGATTCAATGTTGTCTGATTTAAAGCATCCACATGAGTAAAAGTATACCAAAACTGCAATTCATACTTCAGATTCAGTGATAAAAGCAAGCGGAAGACTAAACAAGATATATATCACTGTATGGAAAAACAAAGTAATCTCAACTGTCTCCAAAGTATGACTACATCTCTGAGTCTCATATACATGTACATAACAAAAGAATAATGTTCAAAAAGAAAAGTCCCACTGATGTCCCCTCGATCCAGGTCACCTACGGGAAGCCGTCATGATACTGCATATACGAGAACTCATCCTGGTCCTCGTCATCATCTAGCTCCACCTCCTGGATCTCATCGACACCTGCAACTACAACAGGGTCTGGTGGGTGTTGCAAACACCATCCCGTAACGTGGGAATGAGTGATCAACTCAGTGGAATCATAGAGCAAAGATTAGCATGTTCACAATTCAGTCACGCGATAATAGTAAAGCAGTAAATCAGACAAGTCCTAAAACTGTTGTTAATGCAAGATGATATGACGTGATGTATGCCCTCACCGACGATCACCCTCATACGGCAACATCTTACGACCGCGGCATGCCACACTCCCTAGAGTGCTCCACATCTTCCAGGCACATGCAATGCTATGGTGATATGATTACCAAGTTATTATTAGTCCATTCAAACAGCAGGATTGGGAAACTAAGGTACCTCCCTTGTATCGATCCCAACACGGATCCTGTCTAGGGTCGTCACTCCTAGTAATCTCATACGATGTACATTTCGTAGGTCACTGCAAGGGCTGCCAGGGCTGTTGCTCGCACTCGTTGCACCGCTCCCCCATCACCTTATCAATACAGGCCTACTGTACTCTACTGCACGGAAGGGTCGTCGCCTCCCGTGAACTCAGAATACGCTCGCGGTCACTACAAAGGGCTCGTCGCCTGATCAGTGTAGGCCGACAGCTAGAATATAGTGTCCCATACCACCATAATCTGCTCACGAGTCAAGGTGCTCATTGGTCACTACGGGGAGGTTTGTGGCCCCAGCGTAGGCCGACAGCTCGACCACGGTGTCCCATACCACCATGCCCGGCTCATGAGTCTTCGTGGATCAAGGTACCACGGTTAATAGGGTTTACAATGGTAAGTTCGGTACCCTAGGTTCAAGCAGTTATGATACATACATGGTGAACAAACATCGGCCAGTCGGGTTACTTGACGGGCTCGACTAGCGCGATCGCATCTCGAACTGAACGACATGAAGTGCGTAAAACACTTCGCGTGGCCTAACCACTGCCGCCAACTCTCAACACGAATCACATTCATCGACGCGTCATTCGTGGCTATGACCAGTCAGCCACGAATTTGCTCGGTTACCGACTGCCTGGACTAAGTCAAGTCCCACACATCTATGGAATCACTATAAAAGGTATTGGAATTGAAATACATCATGTGAGCATGTTAGCACATGTTATGACATTCAACTTAAGCAAATCTTCAAGGCATACTTCCCATGCATATTCAACTTAAGCAAATCCTCAAGCACATACATTCCATGCATGTAGTGAAATCATGCATTTTGTCAACATGTAGAAAATCATTTAGGTCGGCATAATAATTGAAAAATCAATCACAAAGTATCAAATAACATCATTTAATTCAATACATACTAATACAAGCATTTATACAAACACATGCACTACACACTTAGGTCTACATATAGCATGTCGACCCAAAGTATGCAACTAGGCGAATCTCTTCGCCAAACTAATTATGCACGCATTCCTAACTTCCTAATGCGACAACAAACCATGTCAATCACATCAGCAAAATATGAATGCAAACAGTACTTCCTACAAATGACTAAAATGCCCTAAATCTCATATTCTTCGTTAGCTTACGAAAGGGGAAACGGAGAGCATTTTGTACATGTCAAACGGCGATGCCGTCAAGAATCTACTATTAAACGACATTGAAAGCATTGGGAACCGTCAATCCAAGCGTCTAAAATCCTCACCTAGTGTCTTGTAGACTCGGGAATTGAAGCGGAGTGTATATGCTTCGTCTACGGCGAGTAAGGAGCCTAATACATAAGATCCATAAGCTACATCGCCATGGAAACAAGAAAAACTCAAATCACCAACTATTTAGGGTTTTTACTTACCTAGGATTGCGGTGGAATCGCCGGGAAAGCGGTAGAGAAGTGTCGCTTAAGCATGTGCAACACGTAGCACAAGTGGCGGGAAGAACTCTCCCACTCTCTCACAATCTCTCACTCTTTTTCTCTCTCCCAAGCTAGGGCTTCTCTCAAATTCGGATGGGAGAGAGGAGTGAGGGTTTCAACCCCTTTTATAGCCCAAAACATTCCCAAAATAGGCTTGGGAACAATGTTTACTTGGTGCCTAACCAAATCGGGGCCGTTTTGGTCCAAAAGGGCATTTCTGGAGGTCCCCAGGCCAAATGCGGTCGGACTTAAGCTCATGCATACTGGATCTAGCACACATCCAGTTTTCAGACCGGTTGGGTTCCCAGATCGCACGTGGCGGCCCAGTTTCAGTTTAACGGTCACCGCATCAAGATCAGGCCTATAAGTCCCGTGATATATAATAGATATTTTTCCTGATCCAAGGGTGTAATTTGGCTGTATTCTGACGGTCAGAATGCTTAATACTGATGCGTCAAATTTGTGTGCCAGATTTGAATTTGAAATTCCAACTATGTCCCTATTCACACTCTCTTCGGTCCGGGCTCAATGAAATAGCCTGTGATCACCGGTTTGACTTGATTTTTGGAATGAGTGTCAAGCCCAGCTAGACGGTCCTAACGGTCTAAGATAGGAGGTATCGGACTTTCAACGTGCGGTCTAGATCCAATACAAAGATTCAAAGTGGTCCAGAGAACAAACCGGCTTAGAGTTTGATCCGAGGCTTTAGAGCATTATAGCACCCTTAGTTCCACTCGCTTCGGGCCTTGTAGAACGTATTTAAAGTGATCAGGGACCATTTCCCAGCTATTCTAACGTTGCACTAGCTAACCTAGTCAAATTTTCCAAAGGAATGAATTCTACTCAAATTCGGGTCGAGTTGGTACTCGAGCCCAAGGATGGATTTTTCACGGGCGTTACACTCCTGTTTTCTTATGTGCACCTTTACCACATACTTTCATCTAAGCTTCTATTTAAGCTTATGCATGATTGATGCGTGCAGGAGACTCTAGGTAGGCATCGTAGTAGTAGAGTGTGGAGTAGAGTTGAGCTTGAGGACTCTAGTATTGCTTACTTCTCCCTCTTTTCTTATTTTCTTATGTATGTCCTTTTGGACCTGATGTAAACTTGTAAAAGTTCAAATTCATAGTGAATTTTGTGATGTGTGCCTTGGTTATTCTCAAATATACTTGCTATGATCTTAGGTATGCTCGTATTGGAATGATTATACTACTGTGAAAATCCTCCTTATAGGATCCCAGGATCAGTACCTGTCTCGGGAGTCGAGAATGGGGTACTTCGGAGGCTGTTGCGGCCAGAACCGGCCATCGGGTTCCTTATGAGTCCGGTTACCGAGTCTGGGGCGTGACACTTTGTGGGAGCGAAATGATGAAATTCGAAAGAAGTACCCCCATTACTTTATATGTTATATATGTTAAATTATGGGAACAATTTTTTTTTGATATGGGGGGTATAATGTAATAACTTTGTTATTTTCTACGGTGGGAACCAAATCCCACAATTCCCTTTTGTGTGGCCCACTTGATTTTTGGATCGACCTCATTTTTGGGCCCATGTCCTAACATGGGAAAGCGGAGCCGATGGATGAAGTGGATTTGACATGACAGGTTAGTGGGGCCCATCGCATTTAAAACAAAAATTGTAGTGATGTGCGGAAGCACGTCACTGCCTGAAACTCACTCCCTCCTAACTTTATCTCTCCTCTTTCTTCTCCACACCACAACAAGGGTCTCAGACCTGTCACTGACCTCGAATCCACCATCCAAGTGGGCCTAAGACAATGATTTGAATCGTTCATTCAATGGGTCTCGCCAATCCGATTCACCATATATAAACAAAAAAAATATAATAAACAAATCAATGATGTGTGCCATTACCGCACCCTGCCATAAATCATGTCTCCACTCTTCGAAATTCTTTCATGTTTCATTCCTTCTCCACCTTTTAAATTAAGAAAAAAATAGTAATCAGATGGAACATAAGAGAATAGAGAGAGAGAGAGAGAGAGAGAGAGAGAGAGAGAGAGAGAGAGAGAGAGAGAGAGAGAGAGAGAGAGATTAGATTGGGTTTGGGTCGTGTCCGAGTTAGTTTTAGTCATCTAAACATAGTTGATGTAGGTGATCCTACTTGATCTGAATTTTTAGATTTTATCTATTTGGTTCATGAAGTTTCACTAGTTCAATCATTTAACATTATAATTTTGAGATTTAAATTTGTATAGGTTTGGATGAAATGTAATACTGTTGTAAATGATCTTATCTTAGATTTATAGTTCTCCAACAATTCTTTTTCCTAAATTTTATTGTTAGATAAAATCTATATATTTATATATATTGTAATATTAAATTAGAAAATTGCTTTATATTATTAATTTATGAAATTTTATTAACATATATATATATATATATATATATATATATATATAATTTTTATTTTATTGTAATATATATAGGCTTAAGTGAATCGAATTAATGTATTAAGATTCGATTAGGAATCAACTAAACTTTTGGGTTATAAATTAATTTATGAATTAATTCGATTAATTAAAATTAGTATAAAAAATTATAATGGTTCTGTTAAATTAGAATAAGATATGAATTAAATTTTGAAATATTGAACTAGTTGATAATGAATGTGAAAATTATTAATTTAATTAAATATTACTAAATTTCATTAATTTAAATCTAATTAAGTCTTGGTTGGACATAATTTTTGAAGTCTTGATTAATTGATTTAATTTGAATTTAATATCTGATTATATGTGTGGAAATAATTGACTTATAATAATTATTTAATTTTGATTTAAATGTTAAATTCGTTTAAATTTATTAGGAAAGATTCCTATTTAAAAATTAAATATACATTTCATATAGACTTTCTTAAAAATATTGAAAAAAAAGTTACAAGCGATCTTGTTGAAGTCCTAAATTATAATTTTATCCTCTTTGGTTAAGAATTTTTATTTTAATCATAGACTTTATTGTTAGAGTTTATATTAGCTTTCATTTTATTATTGAAAATTATATTATAAATAATTTGGATCAACTCATTCACCTCATATTGTATGAATTATGTTTTAAATGTTTAATTTATGTAACTTTTAAAATTAATTAAATGAAAATAAATTTTGATAGGTAAATTATTCCATGGATAAAAATTTGAATTATAGATATTTGTTTGTTAGATTTGATTAAAAAAATAGAAAGAAATCCAATTTAGAGCTGAAACTTTAAATATTAATGGTTAAGATAATTTAAGATTATTATTTATCAAAGCTTAGTAATTAGAAGTATTTATCCATTGGAATTTGTATTTATATATGTATTCTTATACTAAATAAATAAATTAACTCTTTTGACTTACATGTTAGTATTGTAAGATAATTGATTCATATTGACTAATTAGATCTAAACTTAAGTTGAGTAAATTCAAAGAAATTGAATTAATTTATAATTACTAGTTAAATTAATTACATTATATGGTTAATTAATTATAACAAAAAGGTTAGTCATAATTGTTGGGGGCCTTGCACAAAACCTTAGGATCTAGCCTCTGAAAACAAACCAGAATTATGGGATGAGAAAGCAATGAAATAAATCAAAGTATAAACCACACCACACAAGAGATTTTTACGTGGAAAACCCTCAATGAGGTAAAAACCATGGGATCTCATCCAGATCAAGAATCCACTATGAAGTCAAATGTTAAAACCTTATTCACTCACACAAGAGTGGATAAACAATAAGAGAATTAAAAAAAGAAGGAGAGATCTCATCGATTACGAGGACGTAGAAGGGCTGAGATATCAAGTGCATAGTAGATCACCTTTACGAGCATAACCTCCCTTCCATAAGCTTCTTCTCTCTCTTTCTCTCTATCTCTCACACCTTTGATAGCCCTAAACCCTTTAGCAAACCCTTGTAAAGCTTTAGAAAACCCTCTTACATTACATAGAAAAGCCCTAGACACCCCTATTATAGTTTAAGAAATTCCCTTCTGCACCTTGTTACGAAAGGCCTCAGATTTTCGCAGTCCACACAAGATTCGGACTCAAATCTGCATAAGCACAACTGGTCGATCTAATTCCTCAACCGGTTGAGTGGTCCACTCGACCGGTCGAGCATGTTGGAGAAAATAATCAGATGGTCGTTGGACTTTGAGTCGAGCCCCACTCGACCGGTCAAGCGCCACCCACGACCAGTCGAGCGAGGCTCACGACCGGTCGAGTCCTGGGAGGAAATTTCATCAAAACTCTCCCTTTCTAACCCATGAGGGATTTAGCTTCTTCAAGCCAGTTAGGTTTCTACAGACCCTAAACTTGCCCTTAAACAAATCCTTGGTCATCATGTCTGACCCATTATCGTCCGCGTGGATCTTCTCAAGTTGTAACACCTTTTGTTCCAAAGTATCCCTGATCTAGTGATATCGAATCTCTATGTGCTTCGACTTGGACTGCTGACTTGGATTTTTACTCAAGTGTATAGCATTTTGACTATCGTAATAGATCATGTGCTGCTCCTGCTTCAGGCTAAGTTTCTGTAGGAATCTCTTCATCTAAAGCATATCTTTACATGCCTCTGTGACTGCATGTACTTGATCTTTATCATTGATAATGCCACGACTTTCTATTGCTTGCTCTGCTAAGAAAGCGCTCCCCCCTGCAAACGTGAACATAAACTTCGATGTAGACTTCCCGGAGTCTATATCGTCTGCCATATCTGCATATGTGTAGCTCTCTAACACAGGTTTTCCATCACCATAGCATAGGCTCAACCTGAATGAGCCTCTTAGATACTGTAGTATCCACTTCACTGCTGCCCAATGCTCTTTGCTAGGATTGGTAAGATATTCGGCTAACAACCCCAACTACATATGCTATGTCTGGGCGTGTACACACCATAGCAAACATCAAACTTCTTACAACTGAAGCGTAGGGTATCTTTTACATCTCATTTGCCTCTGCCTTCATCTTGGGACACCGTCTGTCGCTTAATCTGAAGTGACCATCTAGTGGAGTACTGACCAGCTTTGTTTCATTCATATTGAACAGCTCTAGGACTTTTTCAATATACCGCTCTTGTGACAGCCAAAGCTTCTTGCTACTTCTGTCATGAGTTATCTCCATTCTTAGGATCTGTTTAGCTTTGCCCAAGTCTTTCATCGTAAACGACTTGGCCAACTCCTATTTTAGCTTGTCGATCTTCTTGATGTCTTTTATCATGATGAGCATGTCATCAACATATAAGAACAAAACTAAGAAATCACCATCTGAGAACTTGTGTGTGAACACACAGTGGTCCGACTTTGTTCTATCATATCCATGCTTAATCATAAATGAGTTGAACGTCTTGTACCATTGCCATGGAGCTTATTTCAGCACATACAAGCTCTTCCTCAGCCTACACACCATATGCTCTTTGCCCTTGACTTTGAACCCTTTTAGTTGGTGCATGTAGATCTCTTCTTCCAGGTCACCATAGAGGAAGGTAGTTTTAACATCTAACTGCTCTATCTCCAGATTTATGCTAGCCACTAACTCAAGCAACACCCGTATGGATGTCATCTTCACCACTAGTGAGAATATCTTCTTGAAGTCTATGCCTTTCATCTGACCAAACCCTTTCACCATAAGTCTGGCCTTGAACCTCGTCTGTGAATTCTTCTGTTCAACCTTCTTTTTAAATACCCACTTGTTGCTCAAAGCTTTCTTGACCTTAGGCAATTTTACCATATCATAGGTGTGGTTCTTATGCAAGGATTCCATCTCGTCTTGCATAACTTTCAACCACTTCCCCTTATGCTCATCGTCTAGGGCCTCATAATAATCTTCTGGATTTCCCTCATCAGTCAGCATAATGTACTCATGCGACGAGTACCTCTTGGACGACTGTCTATCCCTAGATGACCTCCTCACCTGTGGCTCAACAGGTGGATCAAGTGGGGGCTGCTGTCTATCCATCTTCTGAAGGAACTCCCTCGTCTTCTACACCTTGCTATACTCTCTCATCATTAGACACCATGGGAGGAATAACCGGATCCATGTCTTTTAGCTCACCTAAACTAGGCTGCTTCTTCTCTGGCTTACCAATGTCTTGATTTTTAAAGAATACCACATCTCTGCTCCTAATAAGCTTCCTCTTGGTCAGATCCCTTAATCTGTAATTGAACTTTTCATCACCGTACCCCAAGAACGCACATTTCCTGATCTTCATATCAAGCTTGGTCCTCTAGTCCTTTGGTACGTGAATGGATGCCCTGCATCCAAACACCATGAGATGACTATATGATGGATCAACGACCCCTGCATCCAAACAACTTCTCAGGCACTTCTCCATTCAACGGTGCTGATGGAGAACTGTTTATCAAATACACTGCTGTATGCATTGCCTCTCCCCAGAACGACTTGGTCAATTTCGCATGGGATAACATGCATTTAATTCTCTTTACAATGGTACGATTCATTTGCTTAACCACACTATTATTGTAACGCCCGTGAAAAATCCGTACTTGGGTTCGAGTACCAACTCGACCCGAAATCGCGTAGGAATAATTTCCATGGAAATTAAGCGTAAGTTAGCTAGCGCAACGCTAGAGTAGCTGGGAAATAGTCCCTGATCACTTTAAATACGTTCTGCAAGACCCAAATCGAGTAGAACAGACAACTCTACAATACTCTATAACCTTGGATCAAACTCTAAGCAGGTTTGTCCTCTGGACCACATTGAACTTTTGTATTGGATTTAGACCGCGCGTCGAAGGTCTGATACCTCCTATCTTAGACTGTTAGAACCGCCCAGCTGGACTTGACAATCATCTCGAAAATCAAGTCAAACCGATAACCACAGACTATTTCGTTGAACCCGGACTGAAGCGACCGCGAATAGGGACGAATTTGGAATTTCAAATTCAAATCTGGCACACGACTTGACGCGTCAGTATTAAGCGTTCTGACCATCAGAATTCATCCAGATTACACCCTCGGATCAGGAAAATTTTTTATTTATTATCATGAGACTTTCAGCCCTGATCTATGTGCGGTGACCGCTGAACTGAAACTGGTCCGCCACGTGCGATCTGCGAACCCTGCCAGACTGAAAACTTAATACGAGCTACATCTGGCACACATGAGCTTAAGTCTGATCGCAATCGATCAGGGGACCACCAGAAAGCCATTTTTGGACCGAAACAGCCCCGAAATGGATAGGCATCAAGTAAACTTCGTCTCGGAGCCTATTTCCGGCGATTTCAAGCTTATAAAAGGGGTTGAAACCCTCATTTCTCCCTTCCATCCGAAAATCACAAACCCTAGGAGAAAAAGAGGGAGAGTTTGAGAGAAAGAGAAGAAGAGAATTTGCCCGCTTCCGAGCCCTGACAGTTGTTGCTTCAGCACTTCCTTCCAATCACCTGGCTGGTGATTTTTACACTTTTTCGGGTATAAAATAATCCCAAAAACTTGCTGATTTAGGGTTTACATAGATGCATAACATGTTAGCTAACGTATTCCATAAATCAGACTCTCCTACTGCCGTAGACGAAGCGTACACGCTCCGTTCGAAATCCCGCGACCGTAAGAGACTAGGTGAGGATTTTAGACGCTTTGATTGACGGTTTACAACGCTTTCAATGTCGTTTAATAGTAGATTATCGACGGCATCACCGTTTGACATGTACAACATGCTCTCCGTTTCCTGTTTCGTAAATTAACGAAGAATATGAGATTTAGGGCATTTTAGTCATTTGTAGGAAGTACGGTCTACATGCATATTTTGATGACGTGATTGACATGGTTTGTCACCGCATTAGAGAGCTAGGAATGCTTGCATAATCAGTTTGGCGAAGAGATTCGCCAAGTTGCGCACTTTGGGTCGACATACTATATGTGGACTTAAGTGTGTAGTCTATGTGTTTGTATAAATGCTTGTATTAGTATGTATTGAATTGAATGATGTTATGTAGTAGTTTGAGATTGATTTCATGATTAAAATGCTGACCTAAATGATTTCCTACATGTTTACCTTATGCATGATTGCATTACATGCATAGAAAGTATGCCTTGAAGATTTGCTTAAGTTGAATGTTATAACATGTGTTAACATGCTCACATGATGTATTTCAATTCCAATACCTTTGCGTATAGTGCTGATAGGATTCCATAGATGTGTGGGACTAGACTTAGTCCAGGCAGTCGGTAACCGAGCGAATTCGTGGCTGACTGGTCATAGCCACGAACGACGCGTCGATGAACGTGATTTGTGTTGAGAGTTGGCGGCAGTGGTTAGGCCACGCGAAGTGTTTTACGCACTTCATGTCGTTCGACTTGAGATGCGATCGCGCTAGTCGAGCACGTCAAGTAACCCGACTGGCCGATGTATGTTCACCTTGTATGTGTCATAACTGCTTGAACCTAGGGTACTGATCTTACCACTGAAAACCCTGTTAACCGTGGTACCTTGATCCACGAAGACTCATGAGCCGGGCATGGTGGTATGGGACACCGTGGTCGAGCTGTCGGCCTACGCTGGGGCCACAAACCTCCCCGTAGTGACCAGTGAGCACCTTGACTCGTGAGCAGATTATGGTGGTATGGGACACTATATTCTAGCTGTTGGCCTACACTGATCAGGCGACGAGCCCTTTGTAGTGACCGCGAGCCTATTCTGAGTCCACGGGAGGCGACGACCCTTCCGTTGCAGTAGAGTACAGTAGGCCTGTATTGATAAGGTGATGGGGGAGAGGTGCAACGAGTGCGAGCAACAGCCCTGGCAGCCCTTGCAGTGACCTACGAAATATACATCGTATGAGATTACTAGGAGTGACGACCCTAGACAGGATCTGTGTTGGGATTGATACAAGGGAAGTACCTTAGTTTCCCAATCCTACTGTTTGAATGGACTAATAACAACTTGGAAATCATATCACCATAGCATTGCATGTGCCTGGAAGATGTGGAGCACTCTAGGGAGTGTGGCATGCCGCGGTCGTAAGATGTTGCCGCATGAGGGTGATCGTCGGTGAGGGCATACATCACGTCATATCATCTTGCATTAACAACAGTGTTAGGATTGTCTGATTTACTGCTTTACTATTATCGCGTGATTGAATTGTGAACATGATAATCTTTGCTCTATGATTCCACTGAGTTGATCACTCATTCCCACGTTACGGGATGGTGTTTGCAACACCCACCAGACCCTATTGTAGCTGCAGGTGAGGACGAGATCCAGGAGGTGGAGCCAGAGATCGACGAGGACCAGGATGAGTTCTCGTATATGCAGTATCATGACGGCTTCCCGTAGGCGACCTGGATCGAGGGGGCATCAGTGGGACTTTCTTTTTGAACATTATTCTTTTGATATGTATATGTACATGAGACTCAGAGATGTAGTCATACTTTGGAGACAGATGAGATTACTTTGTTTTTTTATACAGTGATATATACATTGTTTAGTCTTCCGCTTGCTTTTATCACTGGATCTGAAGTATGAATTGCAGTTTTGGTATACTTTTACTCATGTGAATGCTTTAAATCAGACAACATTGAATCATAACCATTTTTGTTGCATAAGTGACGGTCTGGAACTCGGGAGTTGAGTTTATACACGACCCCCGATTTTCAGGGTGTTACAATTATGCTGGGGGGTCTTGGAAATTGTCTGTTTATGCCGTATAACCAGGGACTTACAATACTCATGAAAGTCGCCAATGTATTCACCACCATTGTCAGTGTGGATGCACTTCAATGATCTACCTGTCTCTCTCTCAACCATATCATGAAATAATTTAAACACACCAAAGACCTTGTCCTTGGATTTCAAAACATAAACCCAAAACCTCCTAGATGCATCATATATAAAATGACAAAATGCCCCACACAAGGTTTTTATCCTCATAGGACCACAAACATTAGAGTAAACCAAATCTAATGTATGCACTTTATTAACATGAGAAATAGATTTAACAAATGAAACTCTATGCTGTTTCCCTGATAAATAATTAATACACGTTTTGAGAGGTGTACCTGTCATGTCTAGAAGGAGCCGCTTCCTTATTAGTAGCTGAAGCCCTTTTTCACTCATGTGGCCTAGACGCTTGTGCTACATGTCAATAGTTGAATCTTCCGCTGCGTTCAACCCACCCTTGCACACACTGACACTTACTTTGTAAAGGGTGAAATACTTCTTTCCTCTGGCTGTGATCAACGAACCCTTGATGAGCTTTCAGCACCCACCAGCAAACCGGCTTTCATAGACATCATCATCCAACCTTTCCGTTGACATCAATTTGAGGCAAAGGTCTGGGATATGCCTCACATCCCTGAGAACCAATGTGCAGCCTACAACGGTCTTCACATAAATTTCACCAACCCCTACGATCTTCAATATGCAAGAATTTTCCATCTTCACGGTCTCATAGTCACCTGACTTGTAGCTTGTGAAGAAATCCCTGCATGGAGTCGCATGAAAAGAAGCTCCCGACTCAATCACCTAGTTGGTGTCCTGACTCATAGCCATGAGACATACATCGTGATCTGTTGAAGGTTTAACTATAATGTTGCCATCTGAAGCGACCGTAGTGGATTTTGCTGATATGCCTAAAATTGGAGAATACAGGTCCTTGTAATAAAGCAAGTTCTCCATCTTAACATTCCATATGGTCCAGTTAGAACCATTGAGGATGATCATTCTTGATGAGCCACCTTCCATAATTCTAAATTGATCCCACTCCATTCAATGAACTTAGCTGTGATACCACTTTGTTGGGGGCCTTGCACAAAACCTTAGGATCTAGCCTTCCAAAATAAACCAGAATTATGGGATGATAAAGTATTGAAATAAATCAAAGCATAAACCACACCACATAAGAGATTTTTACATGAAAAACCCTCAATGAGGTAAAAACCACGGGACCTCATCCAGATCAACAATCCAATATGAAGTAGAACGTTACAACCTTCTTCACTCACGTAGGAGTGGATAAACAATAAGAGAATAAAAGAAAAATAGAGAGATATCACCAATTGTGAGGACGTAGAAGTTTTGAGATATCAAGTGCACAGTAGATCACCTCTATGAGTAGAACCTCTCTTCCACAAGCTTCCTATCTCTCTTTGTCTCTATCTCTCAT
The DNA here is from genome assembly GCA_037074715.1 of Magnolia kwangsiensis. Classification (NCBI taxonomy): domain Eukaryota; kingdom Viridiplantae; phylum Streptophyta; class Magnoliopsida; order Magnoliales; family Magnoliaceae; genus Magnolia; species Magnolia kwangsiensis. The sequence goes on along the minus strand of CM073578.1, from coordinate 109,092,340 downwards.
ACCTTTGATAGCCCTAAACCCTTTAGCAAACCCTTGCAAAGCTTTAGAAAACCCTCTTGCATTGCATAAAAAAGCCCTAGGCACCCCTATTTATAGTTTAGAAAACTCCCTTCTGCACATAGTTGCGAAAGACCTCAAATTTTTACAGTTCACACAAGATCCGGACTCAAATCTACGTAAGCTCAACTGGTCGAGCCAATTCCTTAACCGGTCGAGCGATCCACTTGACCGGTCAAGCACCTCCATCGACTGGTCGAGCACCTCAGAAAAAATAATCAAATGGTTGCTGGACTTTGAGTCGAGCCCCACTCAACCGGTCGAGCGCCACCTACGACCAGTTGAGCAAGGCTCACGATCGGTCGAGTCCTAGGAGGAAATCCCATCAATAATATGTGTATTATTAATTTTATAATAATTGGATAACTTAGGATTAATTTAAAAAAATTAAATCAGTAAAATTAGTTAGAACGGGTTTTAACATCCTTATCCATCCATACCAAAGTACGGTCTCTAGTTTGCGAGATTTATGGATTTTTTAGGGATTATTCAATTTTAGAAGGACAAAATTATCTTAGATTTATTATGATCATGACCATGAAGACAGAGCTTGACATCAACTATGATTGAGGAGATAATTGTTATATTAAAAAAAGAAAATATAATATGAATGTATAAAAAAAAACAAATGTTGCGACTAAAACTTGAAGTGGATTATAATGCAATTATAGATGTGAGGGAAGAAATAAGAGACTCGATATTCTAACTAATAGGGATGATCGAATATTTCAAGATCCACCTCTACTCCACTTGATCTGAACCACTGGAAAGGTTTGAAGTAATGTGATACTGAGTTAGATGGCTTAGATTTCTCCTCTCTCTCTCTCTCTAAATATATGTGTGTGTGTGTGCGCGTGCGCGTGTATGTATATAGAAGTTTACAAGATGATTAGGATGGGCTTTGGGTGCTTTTATGATCAACTTCAAGTGCTAGTTGAGATCAAATGATCAATGTTGATTTTTCTATCTAAGGCAGGGTGTCTACAAACAACACACACAAGACATGGTGGACTCCACACTGATAGTTTAATACATTTATAGGTAGATGAATAAGTTTGACATATCTTTGATATATATAATTTGAGCAACTATAGAGAACTCACTTAAAATAATAGAATAATACTTTATAAGATTTCAGTGTAATTAAAAAAAAAAGGCTTCCAAACGACATAGGAAGCATTGTAGCACTAAAAATACCGGATGGAGAGGTTCCGTACACCCTTGTAGAGACATTAATGGTTTAGATTAGGATAAGGGTATCAATGGGAAACAAATTTTTTCCAATCTTTTAAGCCCACCGGAATCCACCTGATGGACCATAAGATGATTATAGGGTGGTAAAAATTCCTTAAAATATATGTAAAAATAATTCACTCAAGTCCAAAAAGACTTATTAGCTGAGACAACTCTTATTACCAGAAGGACCTAAAAAATGCAAATATTTGCTATGTCAACACAAGCAGGAATTTTACTTCTACTGGTCTAATATGTAAAAATACAACTCATTTTCTTCATTTACATAAGAAAGTTGGCTCTGTTGGAGGCCTTGCACAAAACCTTAGGATCTAGCCTCCTAAAACAAACTAGAATTATGGGATAATAAAACAATGAAATAAATCAAAGCATAAACCACATGACACCAGAGAATTTTTATGTAGAAAACCCTCAAAGAGGTAAAAATCGTGGGACCTCGTCTAGATCAGCAATCCACTATAAAGCAGAACATTACAAGTGATCATAAGCACACATTGATTGGATCAAACCTTCTTCACTCATATAGGAGTGGATAAATGATAAGAGAATAATGAAAAACGGAGAGATCTCACCGATCACGAGGACATAGAAGCACTAAGACATGGACCGTGAAGTAGATCACCTCTACGAGCAAAATCTCCCTTCCACAAGCTTCCTTTCTTTCTCTCTCTCACCTTTGATAACCTTAAGCCCTCTTAGAAAATATTTAAGAAACCTTAGAATACCCTGGAATCTACCCCAATCCTACATACACCCTTTTATATAAGAATAGAAAGTGGTAGAATCAAAATATGAAATAAAATTCACAGAATCTGCATTTTTGCAATCACATCTGCGTAACTCTTCGATGATATCGAAGGTCCTTCAATGACAACATTTGATATAATCTAAGGTCCTTAGATGTTAACTTTCAATATCATCTAAGGTCCTTCGATAATAACGCAATAGGACTAAAAATTGTCCAGTGAACAGGGGTGAAAAATACCGACAATTATCAATGATATCGAAGCTAGTTTAATTTCATCAAACCTAGCAATGAGGAGAAAATTTCCATCAAATCTCCTCCTTTTCAACTCAGGAGGAGTTCATCTTCTTCAATCTAGCTTAATTTTTACAAACCTCAAACGTACTCTTGAGTAAAGCCTTGGTCATTATGTTGACCCATTATTGTCCGTGTGGACCTTCTCAAGCTGTAACACCTTCTGTTCCAAAGTATCCCTGATCTAGTGATACTGAATCTCTATGTGCTTCGACTTGGAGTGCTGACTTAGATTCTTGCTCAAGTGTATAGCACTTTAACTATCGCAATAGACCACGTGCTGCTCCTGCTTCAGGCTAAGTTCCTATAGGAACCTCTTCATCCAAAGCATCTCTTTACATGCCTCTATGACTGTAATGTACTTGGCCTCTGTTGTCGACAATGTTATGACCTTCTGTAGCTTGCTCTGCCAAGAAATCGTTCCCCCTACAAACGTAAACATGAACCCCGATGTAGACTTCCTGAAGTTTATGTTGCCTGTCATATATGCATCTGTGTAGCCCTCTAACATAGGTTTTCCTTCACCACAACATAGGCTCAACATGGGTGAGCCTCTTAGATACCGCAGTGTCCGTTTCAATGGTGCCCAATGCTCTTTGCCAGGATTGACAAGATACCGTCTGACAACACTAACCGCATATGCTATGTCTGGGTGCGTACGCACTATAACATATATTAAACTTCCTACTAATGACGCGTAGGGTATCTTTTCCATCTCATCTACCTCTGCCTTCGTCTTGGGACACTGCTTGTCACTCAATCTGAAGTGATCATCTAGTGGAGTACTGAATAGCTTCGATATATTCATATTGAACCGCTCTAGGACTTTCTTAATATACCGCTCTTGTGACAGCCAAAGCTTCCTGCTGCTTCTGTCACAAGTTATCTCCATTCTTAGGATCTATTTAGCTAGGCCCAAGTCTTTCATCATAAACGACTTGCCCAACTCCTGTTTTAGCTTATCGATCTTCTTGATGTCTTTGTCCATGATGAGCATGTCATTAACGTATAACAATAGAACTAAGGAATCACCATTTGAGAACTTGCGCATGAACACATAGTGGTCTGACTCCGTTCTATCATATCCATGTTTCAACATATATGAGTCAAACTTCTTGTACCATTACCGTGGAGCTTGTTTTAGCCCATACAAGCTATTCCTCAGCCTACATACCATATGCTCTTTGCCGTTGACTTCAAACCCCTTTGGTTGGTGCATGTAGATCTCTTCTTACAGGTCACCATGGAGAAAGACAGTTTTAACATCAACTGCTCTATCTCTAGATCCATGCTATCTACTAACCCAAGCAACACCCGTGTAGATGTCATCTTCACCACTGGTGAGAATATCTCCTCGAAGTCATACCTTTCCTCTGACCAAACCCTTTCACCACAAGTCTAGCCTTAAACTTTGTCTGTGAATTTTTCTGCTCAATTTTCTTTCTAAACACCCACTTGTTGATCAGAGCTTTCTTACCCTTAGACAGTTTTACTATGTCATAGGTGTAGTTCTTATGTAAAGATTCCATCTCTTCTTACATAACTTTCAACTACTCCTCCTTATGCTCGTTGGCTACGGCCTTAGAATAATCTTCCCTCTCCTCCTTATCAGTCAGCATAATGTACTCAAGTGGTAAGTATCTCTTGGACGGTTGTTTGTCCCTAGATGACCTCTTCACCTGTGGCTTAACAGGTAGATCAAGTGGGGACTGCTTCCCTGGTCCATCTTTTGAAGGAACTCCCTCGTCCTCTGCACCTTGCTGTACTCCTCTATCATCAGGCACCACGGGAGAAATAATCAGATCCATGTCCTTTAGCTCACCTGAACTAGGCTGGTTCTTCTCTAGCTTACTAATATCTTTTATATATTGATCTTCAAAGAAAACCGTATCTCTGCTCCTGATGAGCTTCTTCTCGGTCGGATCCCACAATCTGTAACTGAAATTTTCATCACCGTACCCCAAGAATACACACTGCCTAATCTTTAAACATCTTTAAATGACTATACGATGGATCCTATCCTGTCCACACCTTCTCAAGTACTTCTCCATTCAACGGGGCTGATGGAGACCTATTTATCAAACACACCACTGTGTGTATTGCTTCTCCCCAGAACATCTTAGGCAATTTCGCATAGGATAACAAGCATCTAATTCTCTCTACAATGGTGCAATTCATTTACTTAGCCATACCATTATGCTGGGGGGTCTTGGGAGCTATCTGTTCATGCTGTATACCTAGGGACTTACAATATTCATGAAGGTTGACGATATATTCACCACCAATGTTAGTGCGGATGCACTTCAATGATTCACCTGTCTCTGTCTCAACCATAGCATGAAACAATTTAAACACACCAAAGACCTCATCCTTAAATTTTAAAGCATAAACCCAAACCCTCCTAGATGCATCATCTATAAAAGTGATAAAATACAATGCTCCACCCAAGGTTTTTATCTTTATAGGACCACAAATATCAGAATAAATCAAATCTAATGCATGCACTTTATTAACATAAGAAGTAGATTTAACAAATAGAACTCTATGCAGTTTCCCTGATAAACAATCAATACACATTTTGAGAGGTATACCTATCATGTCTGGAAGGAGCCGCTTCCTCGCTAGTAGCTGAAGCCTTTTTCATTCATGTGGCCTAGACGCTTGTGCCACATGTCAATAGCTGAATCGTCCGTTGCGTTCAACCCACCCTTGCACACACTGACACTTGCCTTATAAAGGGTGTAACACTTCTTTCCTCTAGCCGTGACCAACGAACCTTTGATGAGCTTTCAACGCCCACTAAAAAACTGGCTTTCATAGTTATCATCATCCAACCTTCCCGTCGACATCAAGTTGAGGCGAATGTTTGGGATATGCCTCACATCCCTGAGAACCAATGTGCAGCCCACATCGGTCTTCACACAAATATCACCGACCCCTATGATCTTCAATACACCAGAATTTTCCATCTTCATGGTCTCATAGTCACCTGACTTATAGCTGGTGAAGAAGTCCTTGCGTGAAGCTGTATGAAAAGAGGCTCTCGAGACTATCACCCAATCGGTGTCCTGACTCGTAGCCATGAGACATACATTGTGATCTACTGAAAGAAACTACAACGTCGCCATCTGAACTAACCGCAGTGGAAACTGATTCATCTTCCTTCTCCTTTCCTTTTCCTTTCTTGTCATTCTTATTCTTACGACATTCATGCTTATAGTGGCCCTTCTTGCCACAATTCCAGTATTTAACATCCTTCCTGGTACTCGACTTACCTCTTAATTTATCTCAGGCCTTCCCGCCCTTCTTTTTTCTTTTCTCTCCCCCATTCCTGCGTTATGAGAGCCTCTTGCTTAGTAGACCCCTGAAACTTCCTCCTTGTCTCCTCATTGAAGAGACAACTGATTAACTGTTTCATGGATATCTTTCTGTCTGGCACGGAGTTATTTAGAGATACCACCAATGTCTCCCAACTGTTCGGCAATGAACTAAGCAATAGTAGAGCCTGTAATTCATCATCCATGACCATCTTCATAGTGGAGAGTTGGTTCACTATATTGTTGACCTCATTCATGTGCTCAGCCACAAAATCACCATCTTTGAACTTGAGATTTACAAGTCGTCTTATCAGGAGGATTTTATTATCGGCTGTCTTCCTCTCATACAGCTCTTCCAATTTCAGCCATAGGTTAGCAGCCAAGGTCTCCGTAGACACATGGTGGAACATAGAATCATCCAGCCATTATCTAATAAACCCCACCACCTTCTGGTCCATCTTCTTCTAATCATCATCTATCATATCCTTTGACTTTGGTGATATACATTGAATTGGAGAATACGAGTCTTGCAATAAAGCAAGTCCTCCATCTTAGCCTTCCATATGGTACAGTTAGAACCATTGAGACTGATCATCCTTGATTAGCCACCTTCCATAATTCAAAACCAATCCCACTCCGTTCAATGAACTTAGCTCTGGTACCACTTTGTTTGGGGCCTTACACAAAACCTTAGGATCCAGCCTCCCAAAATATACCAGAATTATGGGATAATAAAGCAATGAAATAAATTAAATCATAAACCACATGACACTAGGAAATTTGTACGTGAAAAACCCTCAAAGAGGTAAAAACCATGAGACCTCGTCTAGATCAACAATCCACTATAAAGTAGAATATTACAACCGATCACAAGCACACACCACTTGGATCAAACCTTCTTCACTCACGTAGGAGTAAATAAACGATAAGAGAATAATGAAAAACAGAGAGATCTCACCGATTACGAGGATGTAAAGCACTGAGACGTGGACTGCGAAGTAGATCACCTCTGTGAGCAGAATCTCCCTTCCACAATCACATTTGCATAACTGTTTATGCCCTTTGATAGCCCTAAGCCCTCTTAGAAAACCTTTAAGAAACCTTAGAATACCCTGAAATCTATCCCAATTCCGCATACACCCCTTTATATAAGAATAGAAAGAGGTAAAATCAAAATAGAAAATAAAATCTGCAGAATATGAGTTTCCACAATCACATTTGCATAACTCTTCGATGATATCGAAGGTCCTTCAATGACAACCTTCAATATCATTTAAGGTCCTTCGCTGATATCGAAATAGGACCAAAAACTGTTTAGCGACCATGGGTGAAAAATCTTGACAATTATCGGTGATATCGAAGCTAGTTCGATTTCATCGAACCTAACAATGAGGAGAAAATCCCCATCAGGCTTGAGAGTAGTAAAAAAATCCAACTCATCCAAGCTTGCTCATAAACACTTCGAGAAGCTTTGAGAGGTAAGGGAGATAGCTTCGAAGTGGGTCTTTCTGGTGAGAAAGGTGCTTACCTTAGAGACTTTGTAGAAGAAATCTTCCATTGCCAAACACTACGGTAAAACAGCGAAAAAAGGATGGTCGAAAATCATCTCAAAAGGCCAAAAAGGACGGTCCTGGGCCGTCGCAACGGCCGTCAAATTTTGACGTGTCGTATTTTTTAAAGGATGGCCATAAACCGTCTCTAAAGAAGGACGATCATAGACCGTCTATAATGGTATACTTATATGAAGCTTAAAAGGACGGTCCTAGACCGTCTGTCAAAAGGATGGCCCATGACCGTCAATAAAAAGGACGGCTATTGACTGTCTCATATGAATCTGAAAAAAATGGTCATGGACCGTCCCTTATGAACCGGAAAAGGGCGGTCATGAACCGTCTCTTATGAGTATGAAAAGGACAGTCATGAACCATCTCTGGACGGTCGTGAACCGTCTCTTATGAGTATGAAAAGGACAGTCATGGACCGTCTCTTATGAACCTGAAAAGGACGATCTTCAGCCATCTCGTATTTGCATATACACCTGTTCATATCATATTCTTCCTGATATACACCTCTTATACACCTGTTACAACATCGTATTCTTCCTGATATATACCTGTTATATAATATATTTCATCATATTCATATTCACATCCATTTAAACCCAAACTACGTAAATCCGTCTAAACAAAAACTACATCCATCCAAACATAAACTACATTCAACCAAACACAAACAATATACACCTATTATAATATCATATTCTTCCTAATATACACCTGTTACAACATCTTATTCTTCCTGATATACACCTGTTATATAATATATTTCATCATATTCACATTCACATCTATCTAAACCCAAACTACATAAATCCATCTGAACATAAACTATATTCATCTAAACATAAACTACATCCATCCAAACACAAACAATCTTCCATGTTACATTCATCCACGCATAAATACATTAACATCATAAATAAAAAAAGGAAATCGACAACAATTTTCTTTTTATCTTTCATATAAAAAAAAATATTCAACCAACAAAACATTATAATTCAGAATCATGAAGAATTACAGAAACTTCATTTTTTTTTTATTTTTATTTTTTTCCTTATAGGTTTAGGTTTAGGTTATAAGTGTAAGTTATATGTTTAGGTTTAGGTTAAGTTATAGGTTAAGGTTTAGGGAATTGAGAAAAGGTTAAGGTTTAGGTTAGGAAATCGGGTTCGGGTTCGAGATCGGGTTTAAGTTTGGGTTTTCAAGTTTAGGTTTAGGTTTAGGTTAGGGAGTTGAGATTAGGATTAGGTGTAGGTTTAGGTTTAGGGATTTGAGAATACATTTAGGTTTTAGGTTAATGTTTACGTTTTACTTTATAGGTTAAGGTTTAGGTTTTAGGTTTAGGTTAAGGTTAGATTATAGGTTATAAGTTTAGGTTGTAGGTTATAGGTTAAGGTTTTAGGTCATAGGTTTTGGTTTAGGTTAAACGTTATAGGTTTAGGTTTAGGTTTAGGTTAAGGTTTAGGTTTAGGTTTAGTTTATAAGCTATAGGTTTAGGGATTTGAGAATAGGTTAAGGTTTAGGTTTAGGAAATCGGGTTCGGGTTCAGGATCGGGTTTAAGTTTAGGTTTTCAAGTTTAGGTTTACGTTTAGGTTAGGGAGTTAAGATTAGGATTAGGTATAGGTTTAAGTTTAGGGATTTGAGAATACATTTAGGTTTTAGGTTTAAGTTTAGGTTATAGGTTCAGGTTAAGGTTTAGGTTTAAGTTTAGGTTTAGGTTATAAGCTATAGGTTTAGGGAATTGAGAATAGGTTAAGGTTTAGGTTTAGGAAATCAGGTTTAGGTTTGGGATTGGGTTCAGGTTTGGGTTTTCAAGTTTAGGTTTAGGTTTAGGTTAGAGAGTTGAGATTATGATTAAGTGTAGGTTTAGGTTTAGGGATTTGAGAATACATTTAGGTTTTAGGTTTAAGTTTTATGTTATAGGTTAAGGTTTAGGTTTTAGTTTTAGGTTAAGGTTTAGGTCGTAGGTTTTGGTTTAGGTTAAGGTTATAGGTTTAGGTTATAAGTTATAGCTTTAGGGAATTAAGAATAGGTTAAGGTTTAGGTTTAGAAAATCGGGTTCGGGATCGAGTTTAGGTTTGGGTTTTCAAGTTTAGGTTTAGGTTTAGGTTAGGGAGTTGAGATTAGGATTAGGTGATGGTTTAGGTTTAGGAATTTGAGAATACAGTTAGGTCTTAGGTTTAGGTTTAGGTTTTAAGTTATAGGTTAAGGTTTATGTTTTAGGCTTAGGTTAAGGTTAGGTTATAAGTTATAAGTCTAGGTTATAGGTTATAAGTTAAGGTTTTAGGTCATAGGTTTTGGTTTAGGTTAAGGTTATAGGTTTAGGTGAAGGTTAAGGTTTAGGTTTAGGTTTAGGTTTAGGTTATAAGCTATAGGTTTAGGGAATTGAGAATAGGTTAAGGTTTAGGTTTAGGAAATCAAGTTTGGGTTCGGGATCGGGTTTAGGTTTGGGTTTTCAAGTTTAGGTTTAGGTTTAGGTTAGGGAGTTGAGATTAGGATTAGGTGTAGGTTTAGGTTTAGGGATTTGAGAATACATTTAGGTTTTAGGTTTAGGTTTAGGTTTTAAGTTATAGGTTAAGGTTTATGTTTTAGGTTTAGGTTGAGGTTTGGTTATAGGTTATAAGTTTAGGTTATAGGTTATAGGTTAAGGTTTTAGGTCATAGGTTTTGGTTTAGGTTAAGGTTATAGGTTTAGGTTATAAGCTATAGATTTAGGGAATTGAGAATAGGTTGAGGTTTAAGTTTAGGAAATCGAGTTCAGGTTCGGGTTCGGGATCGGGTTTAGGTTTGGGTTTTCAAGTTTAGGTTTAGGTTTAGGTTAGGGAGTTGAGATTAAGATTAGGTGTAGGTTTAGGTTTAGGGATTTGAGTTATAGGTTAAGGTTTAGGTTAAGGTAGGTCATGGGTTGTAGTTTAGGTTAAGGTTTAGGTTAAGTTTTAGGTTATAGGTTATAGCTTTAGGAAATTGAGAATAGGTTAAGGTTTAGGTTTAGGAAATCGGGTTTGGGTTTGGGATAGGGTTTAGGTTTGGGTTTTCAAGTTTAAGTTTAGGTTTAGGTTAGAGAGTTGAGATTAGGATTAGGTGTAGGTTTAGGTTCAGGGATTTGAGAATACATTTAGGTTAAGGTTATAGGTTATAGGTTAAGGTTTAGGTCATAGGTTTTGGTTTAGGTTAAGTTTATAGGTTTGGGTTTAGGTTAAGGTTTAGGTTATAGGTCATAGCTTTATGGAATTGAGAATAGGTTAAGGTTTAGGTTTAGAAAATCAGGTTTGGGTTCGAGATAGGGTTTAGGTTTGGGTTTTCAAGTTTAAGTTTAGGTTTAAGTTAGGGTGTTGAGATTAGGATTAGGTGTAGGTTTAAGTTTAGGGATTTGAGAATACATTTAGGTTTTAGGTTTAGGTTAAGGTTTTAGGTTATAGGTTAAGGTTTAGGTCATAGGTTTTGGTTTAGGTGAAGGTTATAAGTTTAGGTTTAGGTTAAGGTTTAGGTTATAGGTTATAGCTTTAGGGAATTGAGAATAAGTTAAGGTTTAGGTTTAGAAAATTGAGTTTAGGTTCGGATTTAGGTTTGAGTTTTCAAGTTTAGGTTAGGGAGTTGAGATTATGATTAGGTGATGGTTTAGGTTTAGGGATTTGAGAATACATTTAGGTTTTAGGTTTAGGTTTAGGTTATAGGTTATAAGTTAAGGTTTATGTTTTAGGTTTAGGTTAAGGTTAGATTATAGGTTATAAGTTTAGGTTATAGGTTATAGGTTAAGGTTTTAGGTCATAGGTTTTGGTTTAGGTTAAGGTTATAGGTTTAGGTTATAAGCTATAGGTTTAGGGAATTGAGAATAGGTTAAGGTTTAGGTTTAGGAAATCAGGTTCAGGTTCGGGTTCGGGATCGGGTTTAAGTTTAGGTTTTCAAGTTTAGGTTTAGGTTTAGGTTAGGGAGTTGAGATTAGGATTAGGTGTAGGTTTAGGTTTGGAGATTTGAGAATACATTTAGGTTTTAGGTTTAGGTTTAGGTTTTAAGTTATAGGTTAAGGTTTTTATTTTAGGTTTAGGTTAAGGTTAGGTTATAGGTTATAAGTTTAGTTTATAGGTTATACGTTAAGGTTTTAGGTCATAGGTTTTGGTTTAGGTTATGGTTATAGGTTTAGGTTTAGGTTAAGGTTTAGGTTTAGGTTATAAGCTATAGATTCAGGGAATTGAGAATAGGTTAAGGTTTAGGTTTAGGAAATCGGGTTCAGGTTTGGGTTTAGATTTGAGTTTTAAGTTTAGGTTTTGGTTTAGGTTAGGGAGTTGAGATTAGGATTAGGTGTAGGTTTAGGTTTAGGGATTTAAGAATACATTTAGGTTTTAGGTTTAGGTTTAGGTTATAGGTTATAGGTTAAGGTTTAGGTTTTAGGTTTAGGTTAAGGTTTAGGTTATAGGTTATAAGTGTAGGTTTAAGTCTAATTAGGTTTTAGGTTTAGGTTATAGGTTTAGGTTTAGGTTTAGGTTATAGGTTTTTGGATTTGAGAATAGGTTTAGGTTATAAGTATAGGTTTAGATTTAGGTTTTATGTTTAGGTTAAGGTTAGAGGTTTAGGTTTAGGTTAGGTTACAGGTTAAGGTCTAGGGAATTGAGTTTAGGTTATAAGTTTTGGGATTTGAGAATAGTTTTAGGTTATAAGTATAGGTTTGGGTTAGGTTATAGGTTAAGGTTTAGGGATTTGAGTTTAGCTTATAAGTATAGGTTTAGGTTTAGGTTTAGGTTATAAGTGTAGGTTATAGGTTTAGGTTTAGGTTAGGTTATAGGTTACGGTTTAGGGAATTGAGAATAGGTTAAGGTTTAGTTTTAGGAAATCGGGTTCGGGTTCGTGTACGGATTTAGGTTTGGGGTTTCAAGTTTAGGTTTTGGTTAAGGAGTAGATTAAGATTAGGTGTAGGTTTAGGTTTAGGGATTCTCTAGTATTATCTACTATTGAACCTAGTATTATCTACTACATACTAGTAACATACAACCAATATTGGGGCACCATACCATAAGCTACAAGAATTTCATGTCCCCCTAAACAAGGTATCCTCCATTGATAACATATATATATATATATTATAAGTTTTTTATTTTCATTTACATTCCCAGATACATTCATCATCCATCCAAGAAAATTAAAACTAGTACTGTCAATCTATGACTAATAGTTGAAAAGGAAAATCATGCATCTTATCTTACCGACCGCCTTAGATTTTTTTTCACCTTTCTAACTCTCATATTTGTTGTAGTTGCTAGTTCACCATCAGTAGTCTCCCTAACCAAATCTTTGTGCAGTCCCTCCATTTGAAGCAGTGACTGAAGTTACAAGAAGTAGGACTGATAATCCTTTTTTATTTTTATGTTATGTTATAGATCTCTAATGGATTAGGTGTAGGTTTAGGTTTAGGGATTTGAGAATATATTTAGGTTTTCTCATGAAAATCTAAAAACCCAATGTAATCCACATATAAATCAAAATTGAAACAAAATTTCAAATTAAAATAAATATATTACCTGTTTCACATCTCTTCAATAGTAAGTTTGAAGATTCCTTCTCCATTGGGCTTTGTTTCTACCATGTCTAATGGTGAAGAAAGAGAAAATGGTAGAAATCAATAGTACAAAAGAAAAAAAATGTTCTAAGGAAAATCCGCACTCCAAGAAAATCCCAATCAGATGCCCATATCTAAATATATAAAAGAAATAAAAATTAAAATAAAATAGAGAATCTTAGGTGGTGGATGGCTTCTATGCATTGGGGTTGAGGGGGGCCTTAAAAGAAAAGAATGACAGAAAACATGATTTGGAAAGGATGAAAAGATGGAAAAAAAAAGAAAGCCTTAATCATGGTAGCAACAAACAATGGCTTTAGTAGTGGCAATAACACAAACCTTAATGATTTGAGCCTTAGAGGTAGTTAGCACCTAGTCACCATTTTCATTCCACTTGACACAGAGCATAGTATTTTTGTGACCATGGCTACAAAAGATACGCAAGAACAACCTTGAAGTATCCAATTATCAACTGGAAAAATAAAAAAATGGCATGGCAACCATGAAGAGCCATTCTTGGTTAGAGTCTCAAAATTGAGGGAATCATTGAATTACTCATTGAAGATACCTTGCAGCTTCCTCTTTGAAAATCTTCATAGGCTGCTTGTCAACCAAAGCAAATAGCTCCCCACCTAGGCAAAAATCTGTTATCAAATAGACATGTGCAGAAGTCTGTGGAGTAAAAGAAAACTGTCAGTATATAGGATAACATGAAACAGAATGAAGGCATGAAATATGTCAAATTAACAACTATAACCACGCTTGAATTAAATGGTTGATTTACAATCCCTGATATGTATCTCTAGGAAGAAAAGAAAGAAAATATAGTAAATAAAATATGAAATGTTCCTCTTTTTTGTTTAATTAAAGGATAATTAATCAAATTATGGTATGTTTCATTTAAAATAGTGGTGTAGTTGCTACTTCTCTCTTGATATACCGTATGTTTTGGTTGTGGGAGACCCAAACCTAACAATACAAGCATCATCATCATCATCATCGTCGTCGTCAACAACAACAACAACAACGAGCTAACTTAAACAACATTACCAAACACATCATTTGGCCAATTAAGAAGGACAAGGCACACCTGGCCAAATGATAAGAAGAAATAAACACATGCATGGCCTAGCTATCTAGCCTTTACACATTGCAGGCCTTTGAGAACTATTCTCCCATGACAAAAGCTTACACCACAAACCATGTATAGAGCCCAAGAAAACCACGAGAATGGAACAACCTGGAACTGCCTGTTGGCAATTAGTTCAAACACCATCATCATTTTGCTGTTGAGGAATGTTTTCAAAGAAAATGGTGGAGGCCCATCCTGCCAATTCACAAGAAGAAATTTTTGATTGAGAAAGTAAGTAGTCACTTGCAAAGTCGCATATCCCAAGATTCTGAGAATCAACTAACTAATGGCTACAACATTTTGTCAAACAGAACTTAATTTAGCAATAGCATTAGAAAGAATAAAACACAGATAAATTCACTGTGATTAACATAAGGATGATCACTTACCAGTAGCCAAATAATTTGAGACATTTTTTCTCCTGTTGGTCAAAATTTTAATAAAAAATCCCATTCTACTGGTATACTAAACTTCTCACAAATTGCTTCTGTAGAAGCATTCACTGAAGGTCTATTAGAATCTTTCTTCGAGTCATTGAGGATTGTTCTTATTGAAATCTTCTCATATTTGACCTCTAAATACATGAGATCATGCAAAAATGGCAGTGGTAAGATGTGAAGGTTATGCAATTGATCGCCCAAGAATGAAGGTAGATTGAGAACATCATCCCACAACAATTCATCTCTTTAGCAAAAAGAGAGATCAATGTCAGTAACCATTTGGTTGCATCCTGACTTTCATTTTGTATGAGTAAAAGTTGAACAAGTCAAATGCGTGAAATACCAAAAATGTTAAAATTGGAGCTTTCCACATCTAAATTGAAATCAAAAGCGAACTACAAAACTTACAAATTGGCAAATATATTCCCTTTCCATCTTTTAGTTATTATGTCTATGCAACAACACATCTGATGTCTATGCAAGTAATAAAGTGAGCCATCTTGGGAAACCAATCCTACCACTACATATATAGAATTGTAGCCATGCTGTCTTAGGTAAGCCTAGGACAAACCCCAAGATATCATCCCATGGAGCATCTGGTACTAGCAATTCTGTGTAGATTCATGTGTTCTCCTTTCATCCTTTCCCAAGCTTATCCTTGGCATAGGTAGCCAACTTTTGACTGATGCATTAACAACGATCCGACCATTGCTCTGCCTCAAGGAAGAGCTGCATACGTAGGATATATGTTCCCTCAGAAATTAATATCCTGATATAAACCAACCCAAAATCAGAATATTGTAGTTGTATAGACTTCAGTTAACAGTGGCAAATGTGTTTTCATACATTTACCAATTTATGTTGCATTGGTAAGTAGTTCCTACCATATTGCTCCATGTCTCTTCTGAAGCATTCTTCCTCTTCTTCTTCTTCTTCAAAGCACACTTACCTACATTGCAGACAGGCACAAGATCTGGGACACATCATGAGGTGGTGCCCACTGTGAACATGCCCCTCACTTGAAAATCAAGCTCGTCAGCTCATAAAATAGGCACATGAGTGCATTGAATTAGGATGATTGGTCATTTTCCTATAATCGTCCATGCTTAGCATTTGCATGTCTATACCTGATGAGTTGACCACAATGATTTTTTAGGTTCAGGCATGTTCACCATGAACATCACATAACATATGGCTTGGATCTTATGAATGGTTGCCCTGCTGTAACAAGTGTTGAGAGGCCCCCTCTCCATCTCACTCGAGAGTCTAGAGATAGTGTTCCTGACTGCTATCTCCAACATGCGTTGTGCATTCCAATTACTAGTGCTTACTAAGTGAAATTTGATTAATAGCCAGAGTAATCTATCTTCAATTCATTACAAAGCTCTAAATGTTTTGGAATAAAAACTCAAAAATATTTCTAGACTGGATAGGGCCCGTACTTGTTTGGACTCAAAACCCCAACAAGTGATTGGATGAATTAGAAAATTAGTTTCCTTGAAGAACAAAAGATATATTCAAATACTAATGCAACAACAATAAACTAGACTAACAATGGTATACATGCATTAAGTCTACTGAAGAATGCATGCCACTACATCTATTGATTTTGTAGAAAATCTGAATCAGGGACCTAAATTCCTACAGACTATCACCTCCAATTTGATACAAATCATAAAACTATGTCATGTGAGTCTCGAGAGGACTGGTCTCATGACTATTTAAACTAGGTGGACTAAAAAATACACATTTTTGTTTCAGGAATTTTATCAAACACGTGACATGCTTGTTGCTCATTGGAATTCCATCAAACACATTTACATAGATCTTGCACACATGTTCCAGGACGGAACATGTTGCATAGACAGGCTTCCTTACACATGCGTGGGCTTAGCAAAGCTCCCACACCATCAAGTGATTTAGGCAGACATAATACCATCTCCAAGATTCAGCTTAACAACATGCACGCAATATTTTAATGAAATTACATCATTGCCACTATCAGCACCACCCAATGACCAAGAACATGGATATCCATGTTCTAGCATGAACAAGCATACAGTATGTACCTACGAATGCAAGTATACACGACCGACCGATTCAAGCAGATGAAGAGAAGTTCATGAAAAAATATTTCACATTCCAGTTATATCATCTCCATCTTCAACAACACCTGCATATACAAGAAATAATCTACAATATCCAGTTTCAAAAATAAAAACACTCCAAAAACAAAAATAAAAAATAAAAAATCAAGAAGAATATTTAAAATAAAAAATAAAAACAAACAAAAGAAGATCCAAAAAAGGACACCGAAGGGAGATGATTCTAATAATATCTCAGATCTAACAGAAAAGGCAGAGAAATGGATAAAATTGAAAAATCTAAAGAAAAAACAGATGGACGGTTCTGATTCAATCAGACCCAGATAACAGAAAATCTGGAAATAAATCACCCATTTACATAAACAGAACTCAAAATTGGTTAAAAACCACCAAATCCAATGCAGATTTTTTTCATCATTGCCTGAAATCCCTTGAAAAACTTGAAGAAGGGGAATAAATTCGATTCCAGCTATCAAAACTGGTTTCCTCAAGTAATATCGGATCAGGAAGAAAAAAATAACTGAAAGGATCATCGATCGTAAAACATGAAACTGGAGAGAGATCGGAAATGAGATTTCATACCGTATAATGTAATTCACAGTGGGCGACAGAGCTCCTATCTGGACGACGTCCGTCCTTGCAGGGCCATGTCCATCTTAAATGGTGGGGGTCACTCATCTACCGTCTGCATGTGCATGTGTATCTAGCAATCACCCATCATATACCCATCCAAAACCACATTTCCAAAGCCACAAGACATCAGAAAGAGACATCCACAGGCCCCGATTGTTTCAATGGTGGACAGGCATTAATTCAACAGAAAGTGGAGATCTAAACATAACAGAAAGTGGTGTGGAGAAAGAAAAACTCACCTATTTGAAGATGATGCTCGATGGAAGATGACACTCAAATGGCCCTAGGAGGATTTCTCGATGGAAGATGAAGGAAAGAGGGAAAAGAGGAGCGGGCGTTGGATGGATTTTCTTCTTTTAAATTACATAATGTTTTCAAAACCGTATATTGTGAGTTTTACATTATTTATAACACAAAATCTATTAATGGTCGTACATGCATGGGACCATTTTCTAGAAGGTTAAGATTGTGTTACATAATAAAATGTATAAATATTTACTATTTAAAAATAGACCGATTATTTGGATGGTCTGGATAACTCTATATCTTAGCAACTATTGTTATGGATGAGTCACCACCATTTTACATCAAATACAAAACTCACAATAGAAAACCTTCTATTAAAAACGTTAACTTGACCCTTGGACCTGGTATCACTCCATGGGCCCCACCATGATGGATTTGTTTCATCCACGCCGTCCATACATTTCACAACATCATTTTGTGTAAGATCCCAAAAAATGAGCTTGAAATAAATCTTGGGTGGACCACACAATCAAAAAACACTATTGATTAGATGTCCACCATTAAAAAGTGACCTTCACCAACGGATTTTTGGCATTTGGCTACGGCTAAAAGCCGCTGGAAATGTCGCCGGCTTTGCTCTATTTTTTGATAGTAACATCTAGGGCATGTTTGATTTCCAGGTGAAATGGTAAATATCGCATAAAAAAATAATTATTATTTCCCTGTGCATTTATATCATACCTGATTTGACTGCTTACTTTTTGACCCAAAAACCAAGAATATTACAAAATATCCATGCGTCTCACTATGATGCATTTTGTTTATCCACACCATTCATCCATTATTCCAGTTGAATTTATAGCATGAGTAAAAAAATGAGGCATATCCAAAACTCAAGTGGACCACGTCATATGAAAAAGGAAATTGAATACCGGCCATTAAAAACTTTGTAGGGCCACTGTTTCTTTTGGCGTGGGCCACTTGAGTATTAGGTCTACTTTATTTTTTGCCTCATGCTTCAAAATATTGTAGTAAAACAGATGGACGGAATGGATATATCATATGCATTATCATGCGGTTCAAAAATTAAAGTTACCTCTTTTGAACAAATTTTAAAGACACGAATTCCTATGAATTTTCAAACATGTGAAATAGGGGGAATTATCGTTTACCGTGTATTTACCATCTCTGTGAAAAAACAAACATGCCCCTAAAGTTATTTACTGTTCATGTCCGGTCTGATCAGATTGTCCAAAAACAGTTAAAGGTTGTTCATAATATCAAAAATATATTAATGAATAGAAAACACAAACATCAGCTTGATCCAAAACTTCTATGGCCTCCAAGAAATTTTAAATGGTAGAGGTTCAATCACACTATTTCCTGTGGTGTCGTCCACTTGAGCGTTGGATATGCTTCCTTTTTGTTCTTTAGACCTCAAATTATCTGTTAACATGGATGAATGGAGTGGATAAAATAAATAAATAATGGTGAACCCCACAGAGTTTACTCTGGTAAAGGTAACGAGTAACTCACTTAGGGGCCTATTTAGCCGGACTGATCCCACAGTATTAGGTGGGATGGGATTCAAAAAAACATAATTATTGCCCATGGTAGGGATTGTTCCCTGGTACCATGGGATAAGCTTAATTTCCTGCTTTATTTGTAATACGGTGGTACATTAAAAGGATATACCCACCATTATTTGAAGCTATTGAGAATAACATACATGTGTTATACCTGAACCATTCATTTGTTTTGTAACCTCATTTTATGGCATGGGCCTAAAAATGAGGTAGATTCAAAACTTATGTGGCCCCAAAGAAGTTTTCAACAGTAAGTATTCAATCCCTGTTGCTTTCTATGGTGAGGTCCACTTGAGCTTTAGATCTGCTTGATTTTTTGGCCCATGCTCTAAAATGATCTCAAAACATGAGTGGATAGTGTGGATATAGCCCACTCATAATGCTAGGACCTACCCAACTTACTAACATTGAGTGAAATTGGCACGGGACCCAATACGGTTCCATCTAACCTACTTCCAAGCTTTTCCACTCTTCCCAAACATGGAGTGGAATTAGCACAGGACCAGATATAATTCCATCCCACGTAAGCCCATCTAATCTAGCCGGCCAAACAGGCCCTAAATGTAGTGGAGAAAGGTTTCCTTAAAACATTCATAATCATATATTGGGCCTGCCTAAATGTGATTCACATATCCAACTCACTCATTATGTGTGTCCCACTTAGATGAGGGGTCAGACCAAGTTTCAACCGCATCCAAAACTCATGTGGGCCCCATCAAGTGCTTTTATATTTTTTAGGATGTCTTCACATAGTTTTAAATGGTATGGCCCACTTGAGTTTCGTTTACCAATGATTTTTGAGATATCTCATAACCTAAAGGGGACACAAATCAACGGTGTTAATGTTCGACACACATCATGATGGGGACCACAAAACTTACTAACATCAATTCTTAGGTTCTCACGAGGTCAATAAGTTGGGTCACAATTTTAACCAAAATATTTGGCCCATTTTAAATGTCTAGTCCATTCACTCTATTTTAATAATCAATACTCTCAATTTGACTAGTTACTCGCCTCAATCAGGCTACATATGAGAAAGATATTGGGCATACAAGATTGATCAACAATTTCAGTGAAATTTGATTTAAACCATCTGAAGTTATTTACTTTTCAATTTGAACTGATTAGATTTCCAAAAATGATTAAAGGTTCAAGTAGTGGATGTGCCTAATAATTTAGTAATTTTATTTTTCACAAACAAATTTAACATTTTTTTCCAAAATGTATAGTTTTTTTACTCTTTTAACTAAATATAATTTTTATTATAAATAAATTTAACATTTTTTTTTACAAAATTTAGTTTTCTTTTAAAATTTTTTTTTTTTTTTTACAATTTGTCAATTTTTTCACAATTTTGTTTAATTTTAAAATTATTTTTTTTTTCAAAATATCATTTTTTTAATCTCACTTTTGTTATATAACTTTTTAATTTTTCTTGTCAAAATACAAAATCTAGTTTTCTTTTTTAAAAAATATATTTTTTTTACAATTTGTCAATTTTTTCACAATTTTATTTAATTTTTTAAATTTTCTTTTTCAAAATATCATTGTTTAAATCTCACTTTTGTTATATAACTTTTTAATTTTTCTTGTCAAAATACAAAATCTAGTTTTCTTTTTTAATATATATTTACAATTTGTCAATTTTTTCACAATTTTTTTTAATTTTTTAAATTTTCTTTTTCAAAATATTTTTTTATATCAAAATTTTTTTTCAAAATTATCAATATTATTCAAAGTTCTTACTTTTTTTTTTTTTTTCAAAATCTAGATTTTTATAAAATAACAGTTTTTTTTTTTCAAAATTTAAATTTTTCTTAAACATTGTTAATTATTTTTCTAAGCTTCTCAACTATTTTTTTTTTTTTTTCAAATTCATAATTTTTTTGAGCTTTTTCATTTTTAACTTGAGCATTAGAGACGGTCTTTGACATGGCTATAAGATGGTTTAGGACCGTCTCTAGTAGAGACTGCCTTTGACTGGGCTGTAATACGGCTAAGGACCATCTCTAATAGAAACGGTCTTTGATAGTCTCAGATTACAAGTAAAAGACAGTCAATGACCATCTCTAATGCAGACTGCCAATGACTGTCTCAGATGACTGCATATAAGACGTTCAAGGACAGTCTCTAATGTGGACAGCCAATGACCATCTCAGATGACCCATATAAGACGGTCAACGATCGTCTTAAATGATTTTTGTATGTTCAAATTTTTAAGACAATATTAAGGACGGTCGGGGGCCGTTTAAAATTTTAGAGACGGTTTACGCCGTCTCTAAAGCGTCATTAAACTAAGCAATTTTAGAGACGGTCCAGAACCGTCTCTAAATCTGTCAAATTTTTTTTTTTTTTTTTTCCATTTTTTATGTAGTGAAAAGGTCGCCAATTTCAAAAGTAGTTTTCCGACATTTGGAGTAGATTCAGAATCAGGGATGCCCAATCATCTCTTTTTATATAAAGGTTCTTGGTTTCCCTTATTCTTTCTCACATTTCCAAGTTTGCATCAACACCCCATATATACCATCCACACACTCTTTCACTAATTGCTATTTATTCCAATGTTTGTCATTTGACCTCGATGTAGTCACTTCTAGAATTCATTTATATTCCTGAAAAATTTAAAATCCTGTAATTAGAGAGCATAACCCCTTTCTTTTTCATTAGTGTGGCACTAAAAATCTTCAATAAAAGGCGAACGGTAGGTGTCACTTAAGTTGAAGGAAATTTTGATCCCTTAGACCCCTAAGCGATTTTACTATTTCTAGTTAGTCATAGATTCTAAGCTTATTTGGTTAGTGGTGACTCTAGATAAACATATTATCACAAATTCAAAACTTATTTGGCTAGTGGTGGCTATTATTAAACGTATCATCACATCAGAGTCAATACCACAATCCATCTTTGTAGATTATAAAATCGGGACCCAAATGGGCGCACATTCCATGGTGTTAACAATAACAAGAACAAATTATTTTTACTGCAATTATGTTTTAATTTTGCTGATACTCTATTATTAAAGGACTTGTGGTGGGTGGGTGTAAAAAGAGAAGGATATTTCAATAATTTGTGAGTGAGTCCGATCTTATGCTTCATAATATACGGGTGAGATTTGGACCACTCCCCAAGAAACAAGGGTAAAGAGTATATTTTACTCACTCCCTTACGGCTAAGATAGAATACTTTGTTTGCTAAAAATGGAAGAAAGTGGATACAATACTCAAGCTTTTTGGGGTCCTGTACTATTCGTTTGACATCCACTCCATCCATCGATGTAACCCTTCACTTTCACCCCTACACCATAAACTCAGCCTGATTTAAAACTTGTCTGGGCCACAATACAAGAAACAATGTCAAATTATGCTTAAAACTTCTAAGTTCATGCTTTGTGACTCGCTTGAGTACTTTTGGGTCAATCTAATTTTTTACGAATTTGTTCATCCTGGTTATTATTAACTGATGAAAGGGTGAGATGGTGTGGCCATAACCACAATTTAATACTTATGGTTGGCATTCCATTCTAACTGTTGAATGGCACAGCTCGCTTGAGTTGTGGATGGGGAAAATATTTCATGACCACAAGGCCTAAAATTAATGTGTGCACCTAATGATGGAGTGGATGTAAAGTTAATGTATAACAAGATGGGTCACATATATTAGTACTCTTTTTCCAACCATCTTTTCTTGTGTGAGGTTATGGGGTGCTGCATCACATGGACTGTGTAATGGGTCCAAAATCTAAGCAGTCCATGTGATGCGGCACCCCATGAAATCCCCATAGACCAATTTTCACCATAATCCAAAACTTTTGTGGGCTATAACAATGAGACATGCAAATTAAGAGAAGAAACTATTTCCTTTGTGTAATGAGTTCTCAAAAAATTCTCCCAAGAACTCATGAGAATATATATATATATATATATATGTGTGTGTGTGTGTGTGTGTGTGTGTGTGTGTGTGTGTGTGTGGGAAATGGTTCTATGTCGTCGAGCTCATGGGAACTTCCCATGAGGTTGAGCTGTGTGGGCCCCACTGTGATGCGTTTCAAACATCTACCCCATCAGTCAAATGCATCATTTCAAGGTGGGTCTCGGGCTTAAAAATCAAGTCAATCCATGACTTGTGTCGGCCACACACATACAAAAGTTGAGAGGGGTTATCCTCCCATTAAAACATTCATAATCATTTCTTGGGCCCACCGAGATGTGGTTCACAAATCCAGTCCATCCATTACGTGTGTCTCACTTGGATGAGGGGTCACACCAAGTTTCAGATGCATCCAAATTTTAGGTGGGCCTCACCAAGTACTTTTATATGTTTTAGGCATGCCTTGACATGATTTTAGATGGTATGGCCCACCTAAGTTCCTTATATAGCTGATTTTTAGGATATCCCATAATTTAAAGGGGACCCATCAAATACATGGTGTTAATGTTTAACGTGTATCACGGTGGGGCCCACACAACTCAACCTCATGAGAAGTTCCCATGAGCTCGAAGGCATAGAACCATTTCCATATATATATATATATATATATATATATATATATATATATATATATATATATATATATATAGGGAAAAGGTAGTATGCGCTCGACCTCACGATAAGCTCCTATGAGGTCGAGTTGTGTGGGCCCCACCATGATACATGTCGACCATCAACACCGTGCATTTGATGGGTCCCCTTTAAATTAAGGGATATCCTAAAAATCAGCCATATACAGAACTCAGGTGGGCCATACCATCTAAAATCATGTGAAGACACTGTTAAAACATATAAAAGCACTTGGTGGGGCCCACCTGAGTTTTGAATGCTGTTAAAACTTGGTCTGAACTCTCATCCAAGTGGGACACACATAATGGATGGGTTGGATTTGCAAACCACATCTCGGTGGGCCATTAAAATGATTATGAATGTTTTAATGGTGCACGGCCCCTCTCCACTTTTGTATGTGGTGTGGCCCACACAAGTCACGAATTGACTTGATTTTTGAGACCTAGGCCCACGATGGAATGGTGCATCTAACTGATGGGGTAGATGTTCGAAACGCATCACGGTGGGGCCCACACAGCTTTACCTCATAGGACGGACTCGTGAGGTCGAGCGCATAGTACCTTTTCCCACACACACACACACACACACACACACACACACACACACACACACATATATATAGCATGCTCACTATACACTTACGCACGTGCGCACATTTGCACATGTGTCATGGGTGTCGAATCCGAACAGTCCATAAGATTGGGAATCCCATGAAACCTTAACAGATGAATTTTCACCCTGATCTAAGATTCTGGTGGGCCATAACAAGGAAAAATTCAAATCAAAGGAAGAAATTGTTTACATTTTTCATGGCCCACTGAAGTTTTGGATTAAATTGAAAATTCTTACCAAGGGGTTTCATGAGGTTCTACTTCATGTGGACTGTTCAGATTTGCGAGACTCATCAAATATGATGAGTTCTCAAAAAAGTTTGTATGTAGTATGTACGAACTAGTTCGCAGGTGAGCGTTTCCGTGTGTGTGTGTGTGGGAAAAGGCACTATGCACTCGACCTCACAGTAAGCTCCTGAGAGGTCGAGCTGTGTGGGCCCTAGCGTGATGCGTGTCGATCATCAACACCGTGCATTTGATGGGTGGCCTTTAAATTAAGGGATATCCTAAAAATCATCTGTATACGAAACTCAGGTCGGCCATACCATCTAAAATCATGTGAAGACACCGTTAAAACATATAAAAGCACTTGATGGGGCCCACCTGAGTTTTGAATGCTATTGAAACTTGGTATGACCCCTCATCCTAGTTGGACACACATAATGGATGGGCTGGATTTGCGAACCACATCTCGGTGGACCATTAAAATGATTATGAATGTTTTAATGGTGCACGACCCCTCTCCACTTCTGGATGTGGTGTGGCCCACACAAGTCACGAATTATATAGGGAAAAGGTACTATGTAACATCCCGAAAATCGGGGGGTCGAGTAAAAACCCAACTCCCGAGTTCCAAAATGTTATTTATGCAACATAGATATGTATAATTGGATGTTGTCTGTATTAATGTATGAAACATGAGTGAGATTACGCCAGAACAGCATATCATACTCCAGAGACAGTTAAATTAACCAGTGGAAGACTGTGATAATATGTATAACATATATAAACTGTTGTGTGTCTCTTGAGTGTGAACATGTTACCAGGTTAAACATATACATGTATACCTCAAAATAGAAAGAAAGTATATACATGAGTGCTCTGAAAATATAAAATGACAAGCGTCAAGACATCTAATCAACCTCCCTATAATCCCGTCGATCAGAACACGCATAAAGGAGGGATCCTCCTCCTCCTCATCATCATCAAGTCCGGCCCCGCCTCGCAGGCCGTGCCTCATCTGCAATCACAAAAAGGGACTGGTGGGTGTCCGGAAAGACCATCCCGTAACGTGAGAGTGAGTAGCTAACTCAGTGGAATAATAGAGCAAGGATTAACATGTTCTCAAATCAATCATGCGATAATAGTAAAGCAGTAAATCAAACAATCCTAATACTGTTGTTAATGCAATATGACATGACGTGATGTATGCCCTCACCGACGATCTCCCTCATACGGCACCATCTTACGATCGCGGCATGCCATACTCCCTAAAGTGCTCCACATCTTCCAGGCACATGCAATGTAATGGTGATATGATTTTCGAATTGTTATTAGTCCATTTAAACAGCAGGATTGGAAAACTAAGGTACTTCCCTTATATCAATCCCAACACAGATCCTGTCTAGGGTCGTCACTCCTAGTAATCTCATACGATGTATATTTTGTAGGTCGCTGCAAGGGCTACCAGGGCTGTTGCACGCACTCGTTACTCCGCTCCCCCATTACCTTATCAATACAGGCCTACTGTACTCTACTGCTACTGAAGGGTCGTCGCCTCCCGTAGACTCAGAATACGCTCGCGGTCACTACAAAGGACTCGTCGCCTGATCAGTGTAGGCCGACAGCAAGAATATAGTGTCCCATACTACCATAATCTGCTCATGAGACTAGGTTCTCACTGGTCACTACGGGGAGGTTTGTGGCCCTAGCGTAGGCCGACAGCTCAACCACGGTGTCCCATACCACCATGCCCGGCTCATGAGTCTTCGTGGATCAAGGTACCATGGTTAACAGGGTTTACAATGGTAAGTTAAGTACCCTAGGTTCAAGCAGTTATGACTCATGCAGGGTGAACATACAACGGCCAGTCGGGTTACTTTACGGGCTCGACTAGCACGATCGCATCTCAAGTTGAATGGCATGAAGTGCATAAAACACTTCGTGTGGCCTAACCACTGCCGCCAACTCCAAAACACGGCTCGCGTTCATCGACGCGTCGTTCGTGGCAAAGATAAGCCAACCACGAATTCGCTCGGTTACCGACTGCCTGGACTAAGTACAGTCCCAAACATGTGGAATCACATCAGCAAAGCATGTGAAAGAATTGGAAATGAAATACCACCATATGAGCATGTTAACACATGCTGTAACATACAACTTAAGCAAATCACCTGATACATGCCTTTCATACATATAATGAAATTATGCATATCGCCAACATATAGAAAATCATTTCCATCAGCAAATTAATTGAGAATTCAATCTCAAACTAAATCATAATGAAATCACCAAGCACATGTTATAACATACACCTTACGTGAATCATCAAGCACATGCATTTCATTCATATAATGAAATCATGCATATGGCTAACATATAAGAAATCATTCACATCAGCATATCAATTGAGAAACCAATCTCAAACTAATCCATAACATCATTTCATTCAATACATACTAATACAAACATTAATACAAACACTTACACTACACACTTAAGTCTACATATAGTATGTCGACCCGAAGTGCGCATTTAGGCGAATCTCTTCGCCAAACTAATTATGCACGCATTCCTAACATTCTAATGCGACAACAAATCATGTCAAGCACATCAGCAAAATATGAATGAAATCAGTACTTCCTACAAATGACTAAAATGCCCTAAATCTCATATTTTACATTGGTTTACGAAACAGGAAACGGACAGCATGTTGTACATGTCAAACAACGTTTCCGTCGATAATCTACTATTAAACGACATTGAAAGCTTTGGAAACAGTCAATCAAAGCGCCTAAAATCCACACCTTGTCTCTTATAAACGTGTGAATTCGAACGGAGCGTATACGCTTCGTCTACGGCGAATAGAGGACCTATTTTACAAGATCTATTAACTATCAAGCTATGGAACGGAAGAAACATCAAATCAGCAACTTTCTAGGATTATTTCTTACCTGAAAATGTGGAGAAATCACCGGCCAGGTGATCGGAGTGTGTTGCTTAGGCACTTGCAGCAGGTGGCATGAGCAGCAAGAAATTCTCTCCTACTCTCTCTCATAAACTCTCACCTTTTCTCTCTCCCAATCTAGGAATTTTTATAAATTCGGATGGAAGAGAGGAGTGAGGGTTTCAACCCTTTTTATAAGCCCAAACTTGCCCGAAATAGGCTCGGGAACAAGTTTCACTCGAGGGGTAACCAAATCGGGGCTGTTTCAGTCCAAAAGGACATTTCTGGTGGTCCCCTGGCCGAACGCGATCAGACTTTAGCTCATGCATACTAGATCTAGCATACATCAAGTTTTCAGTCCGGCAGGGTTTGCAGATCCCACGTGGCGGTCCAGTTTCAGTTCAACGGTCACCGCACGTAGATCAGGCCTGCAAGTCTCATGATATGAAATAGAAATTTTTCCTGATCCGAGGGTGTAATTTGGCTGAATTCTGATGGTCAGAACGCTCAATACTGACATGTCAAGTCGTGTGCTAGATTTGAATTTCAACTTCCAAATCTGTCTCTATTCTCACTCTCTTCGGTCCGGGCTCAATGAAATAGCCTGTGTTTATCGGTTGGACTTGATTTTTGAAATGATTGTCAAGTCCAGCAAGGTGAATCTAACGGTCTAAGATAGGAGGTATCGGACTTTCGACGCGCGGTATAGATCCAATACAAAATTTCAAAGTGGTCCAGAGAACAAACCTGCTTAGAGTTTGATCCGAGGTTATAGAGTATTATAGAGTCATTGGTTCTACTCGATTTGGGTCTTGTACAACGTATTTAAAGTGATCAGGGACTATTTTCCAGCCACTCCAACGTTGCGCTAGCTAACTTATGTTTAGTTTCTAAAGGAATTAATCCTAAGTAGTTTCTTTGGCTATGGAATTGGGTTCTGAGTGATTTTCCAGGTGTTTTAGTTGACCCACTGCCTAAGGATGTCAAATCCCAGATTGGCCAAAATCCGGGGTGTTACATACTATGCGCTCGACCTCACGAGTCCGTCCCATGAGGTCAAGCTGTGTGGGCCCCACCGTGATGCGTTTTGAACATCTACCCCATCAGTCAGATGCACCATTCCATCGTGGGCCTAGGTCTTAAAAATCAAGTCAATCCGTGACTTGTGTGGGCCACACCACATTCAGAAGTGGAGAGGGGCCGTGCACCATTAAAACATTCATAATCATTTTAATGCCCCACCGAGATGTGGTTTGCAAATCCAACCCATTCATTATGTGTGTCCCACTAGGATGAGGTGTCATACCAAGTTTCAACAGCATTCAAAACTCAGGTGGGCCCCACCAAGTGCTTTTATATGTTTTAACGGTGTCTTCACATGATTTTAGATGGTATGGCCCACCTGAGTTCCGTATACGGTTGATTTTTGGGATAACCCTTAATTTAAAAGGTACCCATCAAATACACAGTGTTGATGGTCGACACGCATCACGGTGGGGCCCACACAGCTCGACCTCACAGGAGCTTGCATAGTACCTTTTCCACACACACACACACACACACACACACACACACACACACACACACATATATATATATATATATATATATATATATATATATATATATATATATATATATATATATATATATATATATATATATATATATATATATATAAAGTCGTTGAATGTGGAAGTTGGCCATCCCTAAGAGGGACTATGTAATGTAATTTATCTATCACATTATAACCATGCATTATACAATATGCTGTATGGTATGTGTTGAAGCACATACTTTGAGTGTGTATTGGGCCGAATATTTCAGTACAGACTCATCATTCATCATAAAGAGTTTTTTTTTAACCTGATGCTGATCCTTCTTCATTCAAATATCCCAAACTCAAATGGTGAGATTCACCGCTACTCCTTGTCAACAGATAGTATATCATTAGATCATATCTTCCAATATACCTAATGAAGGGGGAGTGTTTGAGTGGAGTAGGGGTGTCAATGAGCCTGTCTTGGGCCTAAAAAATCAGAATTTTGAATAGGGCTAGCCCAACAGCCCAACCCGAAATAGTTCAAAATCCAGGCCGAGACTTACCCCAAGCCTGACCCATTGACAACCCTAGAGAGGATTCTAACGAGTGGTTAAAAGACAGTGACTCGAATTGACTTGTTACGTCCCGAGTTGAGTAGACCTGAACGAGTCGGGTCCACTTCTTCCATCAGCTGTGCAAACTCATTATGAAAAGCTAAAAAAATCAGGAAGATGCTAAACCCAAGTGGGCCACACCAAAAAAAAATAAAATAAAAATGATAGCATCTAATGCATACCACTGATACTTTTTTAAATTAGAAGTTTTAGATTCATTCTGGAAGAATGATTTTATAAATAATTTAGTGAACATATGAATATCATGGTGGGCTCTAGGAAGGGTTTAGTTGTGGTTGTTTTCATCCCTACATTTTCTTGTGTTGTCGAATACTTGGGTTTTCCAAGTGGGGGAGCGGATTAGGTGCGGCCCAGCTTCACCTAAGATGGTGCAATCCTTACTGTAGTGGCTACCTTGATGTATGCAATCCAAATCATTTTTGGGAATGGGCCAAAAAATGAAGCAGATCCAATTCTCAGGTGGACTGATCCATAGGAAACAGTGGTGATTAAACATTAATGGGCCACATAAGTTTTGACTCAAGTTGAATTTTTTTTTTCTTCATCAGGTTTATGTGATATTATTAAGAGGTTTGATGGAAAATAAACATTACGAAAACATTACGGCAGGTCCTAGGAAGTTTTTAATGGTAGGGCATTCGATCACCACCTTTTCCTATAGGTCAGGTTGACATTTGGATTATTTTTTTCTTTTTACAAAACAGATGAACAGTGTGGATATAATACATATATCAATGTGGGCCCCATGGTAAGGGCCGCACCATCTTGGGTGAGGTCGGGTGCACCTACCCTCACTACAAGAAATATGGTTTTTACTGACGAAAATTTTACCAACGAAATTATTTTTCGTAGGTAAAGATGACTTTTACCAACAAAATTTACTTTTAGAGGCAAAAGTAAACTTTTACCGACGAAATTAAAATTCGTAGGTAAAAGTCATCTTTACCTACGAAAATCTTCGTAGGTAAAGGGTGTTTTCCCTTTTTTCCTTCCGTGAATACACGAAAAGTGTACTTTTGCCTATGAAACATAATTTTGTAGGTAAAAGACATCTTTACCTATGAAAAGTTCGTAGGTAAAGGGTATTTTAAAATTTTAAAATAAATTAAAAATCAAAAAGTTTACTTTGACTAACGAAATTTAATTTTGTAGGTAAAAGCTATTTTCACCTACGAAACTTTTTGTAGGCAAAAGGTGTTTTCAATTCAAAATAAAACAAAAGTTTATTTTTACCTACAAAATTGTTTACGAAATATAATTTCGTAGGTAAAAGACATCTTTACCTATGAAAATGTTCGTAGGTAAAGGGTGTTTTGAATTTTTAAAATAACTTAAAAATTGAAAAGATTACTTTTACCGACGAATTTTAATTTCGTAGATAAAAACTATTTTCACCTACGAAACTTTTTGTAGGTAAAAAGTGTTTTAAATTCAAAATAATTGAAAAGTTTAGTTTCACCTACGAAATATAATTGCGTAGGTAAAAGCTGTCTTTACCTACGAAAATGTTCGTAGAGAAAGGGTGTTCTGAATTTAAACTCGAAAAGTTTACTTTTACCGACGCCATATAATTTCGTAGGTAAAAGTGATCTTTACCGATGAAGATTTTCGTAGATAAAGGTGTTTTCAATTTTTCAAAAAACCAAAAATCGAAAAGTTTACCTTTACCTACCAACGATTTTGTATGCAAAAAATGTCTCTGAGGCTTTTACCTACAACTATTTTTGTAGGTAAAAACATATTTAAGAGACTTTTACCTACGAAGGATTTCGTAGCTAAAAAATGTGTAGGAGACTTTTACCTATGCAATGGTTTGTAGGTAAACATATACTCTCTAACATAAATTTCAAATGTAGTTGTGACCTTTGCCTACGAAAATTTTCGTAGGTAAAAAACGTGTATCAGACCTTTACCTACGAAAATATTCATAGGTAAAAAAAGTGTTTCACACTCTTACCCACGAAATTATTCATAGGTAAAAATATAATCCCTACGAAAATATGTGTAGGTAAAAAACGTGCTTCAGACTTTTACCTACGAGATGGTTCGTAGGTAAAAATATAATATTTAACTTAAATTTCAACCGTTTAGACTTTTGCCTACGAAAACTGTCGTAGGTGAAAAACGGTTCTGAGAATTTCACCTACGAAATTTTTTGTAGGTAAAGTGCTTTACCCATGAAAAATTTTGTAGGTAAAAGCCTTTTCTTTTTTAAAATGTTTCGACTCAAAATTCCTGATATACACTTATTACAGTATAATTCATCATATTCTCATCATATTCTTCCTAATATACACCTGTTATATAATATATTTCATGATATTCACATTCACATCCATCTAAACCCAAACTATGTAAATCCATCCAAACATAAACTACATTCATCAAAACATAAGCTACATCCATCCAAACATAAAAATTATTATCCACATGACATTCATCCACGTATAAATACATATAAGTTTAACATCATAAATAAAATATAAAAAATTATTCATAGCGTTACGGAATTGAGAATAGGTTAAGGTTTAGGTTTAGGAAATCGGGTTCGGGTTTAGGTTTGGGTTTTCAAGTTTAGGTTTAGGTTTAGGTTAGGGAGTAGAGATTAGGATTAGGTGTAGTTTTAGGTTTAGGGATTTGAGAATACATTTGGGTTTCAGGTTTAGGTTTGGATTTTGGGTTATAGGTTAAGGTTTAGGTTATAGGATATAAGTTTAGGTTAAGGGTTAGCTCATAGGTTTTGGTTTAGGTTAAGGTTATAGATTTAGGTGTGGGAAATCGGGTTCGGGTTTGGGATTGGGATTGGGTTTAGGTTTGGGTTTTCAAGTTTAGGTTTAGGTTTAAGTTAGGGACTTGAGAATACATTTAGGTTTTAGGTTATAGCTTTAGGGAATTGAGAATAGGTTAAGATTAAGGTTAAGGTTTAGGTTATAGGTATAGGTTTAAGTTATGAGTTAAGGTTTAGGTTTAGGAAATTGGGTTCGGGTTCGGGATCAGATTTAGGTTTGGGTTATAGGTATAGGTATTGGGATTTGAGAATAGGTTTAGGTAATGGTTATGAGTCTAGGTTTAGGTTATAGGTTTAGGCTATAGGTATAGGTTTAGGTTATTGGTTAAGGTTTAGGTTTAGACTATAGGTATAGGTTTAGGTTATAGGTTAAGGTTTAGAAAATCGGGTTCGGGTTCAGCATCGGTTTTAGGTTTGGGTTATAGGTATAGGTTTTGGGATTTGAGAATAGGTTTAGGTTAAGGTTGTAAGTATAGGTTAAAGGTAAAGATTAAGGTTTAGGTTTCGACTATAAGTATAGGTTTTGAAATTTGAGAATAGGTTTAGGTTAAGGTTATGAGACTAGGTTTAGGTTATAGGTTAAGGTTTAGGTTTAGAAAATCGGGTTCGGGTTCGGGATCGAGTTTAGGTTTAGGTTATAGGTATCGGTTTTAGAATTTGAGAATAGGTTTAGGTTAAGGTTTTAAGTATAGGTTATAGGTTAAGGTTAAGGTTTAGGTTTCGGCTATAAGTATAGGTTTTAAGATTTGAGAATAGGTTTAGGTTAAGGTTATAAGTCTAGGTTTAGGTTATAGGTTAAGGTTTAGGTTTTAGTTATAGGTATAGGTTTTGGTTATAGGTTAAGGTTTAGTTTTAGGAAATCGTGTTCGGTTTCGGTATCGGGTTTAGGTTTGGGTTATAGGTATAGGTTTTGGGATTTGAGAATAGGTTTAGGTTAAGGTTATGAGTCTAGGTTTAGGTTATAAGTTAAGGTTTAGGTTTAGGAAATCGAGTTCAGGTTCGGGATCGGGTTTAGGATTGGTTTATATGCATAGGTTTTGGGATTTGAGAATAGGTTTAGGTTAAGGTTGTAAGTATAGGTTATAGGTTAAGGTTAAGGATTAGGTTTGGGCTATAAGTATAGGTTTTGAGATTTGAGAATAGGTTTATGTTAAGGTTATAAGTTTAGGTTTAGGTTATAGGTTATAGGTTAAGGTTTAGGTTTAAGAAATCGGGTTCGGGTTCGGGATCGGGTTTAGGTTTGGGTCATAGGTATAGGTTTTGGGATTTGAGAATAGGTTTAGGTTAAGGTTATGAGTCTAAGTTTAGGTTAGAAGTTAAGGTTTAGGTTTAGGCTATAGGTTAAGGTTTAGGTTTAGGAAATCGCGTTCGAGTTCGGGATCAGGTTTAGGTTTGAGTTTTGGGATTTGAGAATAAGTTTAAGTTAAGGTTGTAAGTATCGGTTATAGGTTAATGTTAAGATTTAGGTTTTGGCTATAAGTATAGGTTTTGGGATTTGAGAATAGGTTTAGGTTAAGGTTATGAGTCTAGGTTTAGGTTATAGGTTAAGGTTTAGGTTTAGGCTATAGGTATAGGTTTAGGTTATAGGTTAAGGTTTAGGTTTAGAAAATTGGGTTCGGGTTCGGGATCAGGTTTAGGTTTGGGTTATAGGTATAGGTTTTACGATTTGAGAATAGGTTTAGGTTAAGGTTGTAAGTATAGGTCATAAGTTAAGGTTAAGGTTTAGGTTTCGGCTATAAGTATAGGTTTGGGGAATTTAGTATAGGTTTATGTTAAGGTTATAAGTCTAGGTTTAGGTTATAGGTTAAGGTTTAGGTTTAGGTTATAGGTATAGGTAGAGGTTATACGTTAAGGTTTAGGTTTAGGAAATCGGGTTTGGGTTCGGGATCGGGTTTAGGTTTGGGTTATAGGTATAGGTATTGTGTAAGACCCATATCCTAGTCGGTAATGTTCCGTTAATTCTTGCGATTCTTCCCATCGAATTTCGGCAACCTGCGACATATAATCGACGTTTGCACTCGACCCTAAGTCATTTTCCATAGATTTAAGTCAGTTTAATCTAAGATTTGCACCATTGCAGCCGCACCATCACCGCGGTTCTGGCACCGCCTCTTGCATACCGATCCGATACCCTGGTAGGGAGATGTGGATACACGTTCAGTTCGAAAAAAAACACTGCATGTTATAAATTCCAAGAGAATCTCTACAATATATCCCATCAATCCCATCAATCAATCTCATCAATCACCTCATGTCAAGTATAAAGCAACCCATGCTTTCTTTCTCCACAAGTCAAGCAAACCCAAAAGTCAACTAATCTATTACCTCACCCATCACTCACATCCATCACCCATCTCCCATCACTTCTGTTACAACCACCTTTCTCTCTCTCATTCTCAACACATTTTCCAAGCAACATTCCAAGGGAGAGAGAGTGGTGGACGTCTAACACTTCTAAGAGAGAAAAGTGAGTTGTGTGGCCCACCTTTCCATCCCAAAAACCCATCATCCTAGCCATCCATTTCTCATCCTCTCCATTAAAGTGAAGCACAAGAAGATTGACTATCCAATGGACCAAGACAATCATAGGTGGGTGCTTCCATAGCCTAGATTTCATGTTTTTATAATGGGCCAAGTGAGGCCTATCGATCAATGGTTTGGATCTCACTTTGGACCGGCCCACCTTGATGATTAATATCATTCCATGATGGGACCATTCTCCATGGATCCCATCATGATGTTTACTTTTTAGTTTGAAAAGTGGTCATCTAGACCTTCTATTTCGGTGGAGAAAGGATCTCCACCGTTGATTCTCGATTTGATGGGTCCACGTGTAATGAGACCCACTTGATGTATGTTGTAGATCATGGAAAGGAGGGCCCATAGTGTCGGGGCCCCTCTATCATCGCGTGTTTCTCTCTCTCTCTCTTTCATTTTCTTGTGATGATGTAGCCGTGTGGCTCATCTGGATGGACCCCACCATGGGCATGTTTTGTCCAAACATTTGTAGGTGGCGCCCACTTTATATATGTGTTGTACACCCCACCATGTACCATTTAGTGGCCCACGAAAGAAGGGCCCACCTTGTATGTACGGGTGCCCAACCCGTCCAGCATCCAGGGACGTTGGGCGTTGGCTGAAAACACGAATATTAGCTTTGTTTCAAAGCTATTTGAGTGGGCCACGTGTGTAGGCCTCACCTTAAAATATGTATTCAATCCACGCCGTTCATCTTTTTTCTCAGACCATTTTAGGCGTTGAGCCGAAAAATGGGGCCAATCCGACCTTCTGGCGGGCCATAACATAGAGAACGGTAGTTTTCGCCATTAAAAATCCACCTGACGTTTCTATAGACTGAAAAATATCAGATATTGGGTTCCTTTGGATGGTATTGGGCCATGGAATCCAGTGGACAGGGTGAATTCATCCGATGTGGGACCTACGTGTGAAAAACCATGAAAAAATCACGTTTAACAAAAAAAAAGAGGTAGCAGACGCTGCTGCCGCTGTCAGGCACGCAGGCAGCGCCTGCGCCAGGCGGGCGGAGGGCTGCGCAAGGACCCACGGCTCCAGTCGTGGCCCCACCATGATGTGTATTTTCCATCCAACCCATTCATTTGGTAGGCCCCCTCCTGAGGTAGGGCCCCTCCAAATTTTAGCGACATTCAAAGCTCAGATAGCCCACATCATAGGAAATAGTGTGATTGAACATATGCCCTTGAAACCCTTTTCCTGGGCCACAAAAATTTTTGATCAAGATGAAATTTGTTTTGCTTCTTCATCTGGGTCCACATGACTTTATCAATGGTTTGGATGGAATATAAAAATATGGTGGGCCCCACATGGGACCCACAATGATGTAAGTATTTTATTCACACTATCCAGGCGGACGGTGGAACCCACCACGGGTATGTGTTTTATACATGCCGCCCACCCATTTTACAATGGACAGTGGGTCCCACTGCTGTTGACATCAGCAGGGTCTGTGGGACCCACCATGATGCATGTGCTGCATCCAAAATCGTCCAACCATTTGGCCAGCTTGTCCTTCAGGCTTGAGGCTAAAAATTAGGCAGATCTAGGATCAAGTGGACCATATAGTAAAAACAATAAAAAAAAAATAAATAAATAGTGGGGATTGTGTGTCTGCCATTGAAAACTTGTGTTTCACGTAAGTTTTGGATCATTAGGAAATTTCTTTCCTCTTAATCCAGGTCTGTGTGACCTTATGGCTAGATTGGATAGAAAATAAATGATATAGTGGGCCTTGAGGATTTTAATGGTGGAAATCATTGTTACCACTATTATTTGGAGTGCGATCCAGTTGATCCTTTTGAGATGATTCATGTATATATATATTGATGTATTTGTGGCCATTGTTGAGGCCCACTTTGGTATATATAAGGCCTATGTGATTAGGCCCATTAGATGCACATAAAGCTTATATGATTGGGCTCATTTTAATGCATTCAAGGCCCATGGGTCGAGGCCCATTGTAGTGTATTTAGGGCTCATGGATTGAGGCCCATCTTGATTTAATTGTGGCCGTCCATTGAGGCCCACCTTGGTATCTGTATGAGGACCATTTTGATTTATTTGGGGCTATTATTGAGGCTCACCTTGATATGAATGTAAGGCCCATTTGATGAGGCCCGATGTAATGTATTTGGGGCCCATGGGTTGAGGCCCATTGTAGTGTATTTAGGGCACATGGGTTAAGGCCCATTGTGATGTATTAGGGCCCGTGGGATAAGGCCCATTGTAATGAATCTAAGGCCCATGGGTCGAGGCCCCATGGGATGTCCTTAAGGTCCATTACAATGTGTGATTTCACCATGGTTTATGAATGATGTTTATGACGGGCTGTGTTTTGGGAACAATGTTGGTTTGATGTCCACATTATAAGAATAATGCTGGTTAAATGTCCACATTATGACTTTTCCTAGGGCCCATTGATAGGCTTGTACTTGTTGTGTATAGGCCATTTAGGCCCATCTTCATGGTAAGGACATTTTATCACTTTATAACATGCTTAGTATAACTCTATGATTCATGCCCATACACATGTATGTCTGATATGAGGATTATTTGATCATAGCATATGTCATTGGGCAGACTATTTATGGGACTCCTTATGAGATTGAGTGCCCACATTATCACGCCGTATGCATAGGATTGCTGCATGACTGGACAGTGTGACTCATGCATCTCGCATACGTGTGGCTTGATCACTATACGCCCTAGCGACATCAGGGCCGTGGCCTCCACAAGCACATCGTGGATGGCTAGATGGGACACTAAAAATATTTGGTTCTAGCACTTTGGGCATTTAGGATGTCGTTGGGTGAAAACCCTAAAACCTCCGAGGCCAGGAGTAGCCCAAACGTCTAGATCGAGTGGAACATGAGCGCCCGAGTGCCGAATACCAGTAGGCCGCGTCTCCTACTGTGTCGTGGTCGGTTCGGAGGGGGTGTGGCCTTATCCGCCCAAGTGAGGGGGCTATAAGCTAGGCTGAGTATGACCAGCTCGTAAATGGGTCCGCTATCGATGAGCCGGGTAGGTATTGGCAGACTACTAGTCAAGCAGATAGTGAGGTCTATTCTGCTCATGGGGCTGTGCAGCTAGGGAAGAAGCAGTCGGCGTGGAGTGTAATAGACCCCAGTGATTTTCCTAGAGAGTAACTGTACTGATATGTGGACTTATTGAACAGGAATTGCATATCCATTTATTCATTCATTCATTATCCACTCGGGCTGGTGGTGCATAACTATTTGTTACGTGTACCTTCGCATGACCAGGATTTCGGTTGGGCACACGACTAACCTGAGATCAGGAGTTTACCACATTGTGTCTGACTATCCAAATTTAGGTATGAGACTGGTTTGGATAGAAGTCCCTTGTGATGGACCCCATAGCCTGTGATACTTCATACTATCATCCCGACTTCACATTCCAGCATAGTCATTTCATTCACATCGCATATTACATTGCATTCACAGTACTTAGCATTTTGGATTACTATGTTCTTGCACTTATATGGCTTAGATAAGGTTGATGGTATTTGTGGTCCGTCAGGATTTACATATTGCATTGCATCTTCAGCATTTGTTATTGTCTTATTATGTTTTGCATCGCATAACCTTGGTACAACTGATTGCACTCATGGACTTACCAATATATTTTCGCTTACTTTGATATCGTATGATTCATTATCTTGTCAGTATTTTTTCTTATTCCAATGATGGATGATTTATGGGCTTTATGGTATATTTGGTACTTACCTTACACATACTTACACCACTCTCTAAGCTTTCTATAAGCTTATGCATGATAGATGCGTGCAGGTGGCGTTAGGTTGCAGCAGCATTGAGCTTGGAGCGTACAGCTATTTTCTGGAGCTTTGATTTCGATATATGTATTTTCCTTTCAGCATTGTATTCAAATGATTACATAGTGGATATGTGGTGATGTTGTTTTGTGACTTGGTTATGCTTGTGGTTATGCTCCATTACAAACAAAAAAATTCATACTGAAAATCCTCCTTGTAAGATCCCAGGATCGAAATCTGGCATGTGAGTGCCGGGATTTGAGAATGGGGCACTACGGAGGCTGTCAGCACCGGATTCGATGATCGAGAATTTTATGAGCCCATTTTTCGAGTTTGGGGCGTGACAGAAGTTGGTATCAGAGCATAACTTGGGACTACCTAAGGATAACATCACGTATCTGCTGATTGCTACACTACACTGTGTGATTGTTGAGAACTTAGAATTGTTAGACCCCCGAGTTTAAATGTAACGACTCAGAAAATTCCATACCAAGACCCGAGTACCACCTCGATTAGAAATCACTTAGGATTAATTTTCTTAAAAATTAAACATAAGTTAACTAGCGCTGAAGTAGATTGGCTGTGAAATTAACACTGTTCGCTTTAAATACGTTCTGCAAGACTCAAAACTTGTGGAATCATTGACGCTATAATACCTTAAAATATAGGATCCAACTCTAAATCAAGTTGTTCCCGGGAATGTTTGGTAACTTCATATTGGATCTAGACCGCACGTCAAAAGTCCGATATCTATAATCTCTGACCATTATGACCACTTAGTTGGACTTGACCATCCTTTCGAAAATCAAACCCAAATGATGTCCTGAGACCATTCTATTGAGTCCGGAGTGAAGAGAGTGAGAAAAGAAAGATATTTAGAAAATTAATTCTATTTTTAAGTAATCTGGCACGTGTCACTTGCATGACATTTCTAAGCTTTCTGACCGTTAGATTTCAACCAAATTTCACCCTCGGATCAGGAAAGTTGACCCTTACATGTCCAAGTACTTGTGGCCCTGATCGAAGTTCGGTGACCGCTGAATTGAAACTGTTCCACCACGAACGATCTGGAAATTCGATCGGACTAAAAACTTAACTTACTAAAGATCCGATGCTAGTGAGCTTAAGTCCGACCACATTTGATAAGAGGACCTCTAGAAATGCTTCGTTGGATCAGAAAGATCCCGATTTGGTTATAACCTAAGTATACCTTGACTTAAAGTCCATTTTCGTTATGTTTAGGCTTATAAAAGGGGCTTGAACTACCCTTAGTTCTCAAACCCATAAGAATTTTCAAACCCTAGTCTTCCAAGAGAAAGAAAAGAGAGAGAGTGTGGGAGAATCAGTAGAAACTCCGTAGGATTCTTCCTAACCCATCTATACATTGAACTAGCATTTCTGAATCATTCTTCCGGCCATTCTGGTTCCGTTCTTGGGTAAGTTAAGCTAACCCTAACCTGTTTTGAAGCTTAGACTAGCTGTAGTAGAGTTCTAGCTAACCTGTTTCATGCCATAGGTAGCGTATCCGCCGTTGACGAAGACACAACGTCTGAATCATATCGAATATGCATTTTCTGGTTTAAGGTGCGGATTATATACACTTAGGTTATGGTTTTCAACACTTTTAATGTTAGATAATGATTTATTCTTATTGTGAATGTCGTTACACATGCCAAATGTGCTATCTATTTTGTCTTTTGCATACGTATACTTTATATTGTAAATATCATATTTCATGTATATGTTAGAATACACGTATGCGTATGAAATCTGTTAATTTTCTTGCCATGATAAATTGTCGTTATTATATGCTTGACATGTATGCGGCAACTCCTTGGGGAAAGAACTTGCCCTAGAGACGACATACGTGATGTATGTTGAATAGTATAACCTAAGTGTTTGAATAAATGCCTAAGTAAGTTAGTAGTTAGTAAAGTGTGATTGATAAGGTGGTTGAGATATGGATCTCCATCACAATACATGCATCTATGATTTCCTCCATGAATCATGTAACTTAAGTTATCCATACTAAATGAGTGTATGATTTCCTCCATAGATTGTGTACTTAGTTGAAGCATGTTAAATGTGTGTATAAATTTCTGCATGTATTATTTACATTCAAGTTATACTTCATGATTGTTTATATGGATATAGGATATGGATCATATGCTAGTTATTAGATTTGTATATGAATGAGGCTGTACTACAGTCCAGGCAATCGAAAACTGTTCTGTAAATAGTGGTTGAGGTTGTTTTCGTCACACAGGATAAGTTTAGCGAATCTGAGTCGTGCTTGGGCTGTTCGACAGTGGTTAGGCCACACGGAGTGCTTATGCATTACATGTCGTTCAACTCAACGTGCGCTTGGCCTAGTTAAGCTTATCAATTAACCCAATTGACCGATGCTTGTTCACCATGTTTGGTCGCTACTGTTTAAATCTAAGGCACTGAGCTTACCAGTGAAACTCCCATTAACCATGGTACCAAGATCTCCTAAGACTCATGAGCCGGGCATGATGGTATGGGATACTGTGGTCGAGTTGTCGGCCTACGCTGGGGCCACAAACCTCCCCGTAGTAACCAGTGAGCACCCTACTCTGAGCAGATTATGGTGGTATGGGATAATATATTCTTGCTAATGGCCTACACTGATTGGTGATGAGCTCTCTGTAGTGACCTTGAGTTTATCCTAATACTGCATAGGGGCGACGAGTCCTGTTGTAGTCTTAAGGATATAAATAGGCCTCTATTGATAAGGTGATGGGGGAGTGGTGTAACGATTGCGCGCAACAGCCCTGACAGCCCTTGCAGCGACCTAGAACCATAATATCGTATGAGATTCCGTAGGACTGACGACCCTAGAATGGATTAATGTTGGAAAATAATACAAGGGAGGTGTCTTAGCTTCCCAATCCTGTTGTATGAAAAGGACTAATAAGAACTTGGTAAGTATATTCATAACACCTCATTGTATGTGCTAACGAAGTTGGTGATAGAGCACTGAGGAAGTGAGTCATGCCGCGATCGTTAGATGATGTCGCAGAGGGGATTGTGGTGAGGGCACGCATCATTCTTCATGTCATCCTTGCATTAAAAAGAGATCTAGGACCTATTTGATTGTACTGCCTTATCATTACTGCTTGATTGGATTGATAACATGTTAACTTTTGCTATATAGTACCACTGAGTTGATCACTCACTCCCACGTTCTGGGATGGTGTTTAAACACCAACCAGACTCTGACTTAGCTGCAGGAGATGGCGATGTTTGTGAGGCAGAGCCAGACTTCGATGAGGATGAGGAGGCGTTCTCATATATGCAGTTCTCAGGCGGGTTCATGTGAGCCTCGTCCTGACCAGCGAGGATTATTTTTGGGAAATGTATTGGATCATTTTAAACAGTTCATGTATGTATTTTGTGATAAAGATGTATGTATATTACCTTCGGCAGAGCACGCATCATTTGGAGATTTATTTTAAATTATATATGTATTTAAGTCTTCCTCTTGCATTTCCTCAATATCCCTGAATTATGTCTGCTAATCTAGCTTGATCTATTTCATGTTTTATGCATTAATACAGACAACATACAATCATCATCAAATATGTTGCATAAGTGATGTTTTGGAACTCGGGAGCTGAGTTGTGCTCGACCCACGAATTTTATGACGTTACATTGAATAACTTAGAAACTCCATGATATAACTCCCTATAATGTGTGCATTCGAGAGTTTTCAAGGATGATAGGCCCTTGTTCCTTCCTGTAGGACATGACACCCAAGAGAGTAACCCGAGCGACTTTCGTTTCCTTCCTTGTTCCTTCTTGTAGGACATGGGCACTTAGGATGTCCTTGGATGAAAATCCTAGAACCTCCGAGACCAGGAGTAGCCCCAACATCTAGACCGAGTGGAACATGCCCGTACGAGTGCCGAATACCAGTAAGTCACCTCCCCCACTGTGTCGTGGTCAGTTGGGAGGGGGTGTGGCCTTATCCGCCCGAGTGAGGGGGATATAAGCTAGGCTGAGTATGACCAGCTCATAAATGGGTCCGCTATCGACAAGTCAGGTAGGTATTGGCTGACTACTAATCAGGCAGATAGTGAGGTCTATTCTGCTCGTGGGGCTGTGCATCTAAGGAGGAGGCAGTCGGCATGGAGTGTAATAGACCCCGGTGATTTCCCCAGAGAGTAACTGTACTGATATGTGGACTTATTGAGCAGGAATTGTATATCCATTCATTCATTCATTCACTATCCACTTGAGCTGGTGCTGCATAACTATATATTACTTGTACCTTCTCATGGCCAGGATTTCGGTTGGGCGCGCGACTAACCTGAGATCAGGAGTTTACCACATTGTGTTCGACTATCCAAATTTAGGTATAGACTGGTTTGGATAGAAGTCCCTTGTGATGGACCTCATAGCCTGTGATACTTCGTACTATCATCCCGACTTCACATTCCAACATAATCATTTCATTCACACAGCATATTACATTGCATTTGCAGTACTTAGCATTTTGGGTTACTATGTTCTTGCACTTATATGGCTTAGATAAGGTTGATGGTATTCGTGGTCCTTTAGGATTTGCATATTGCATTGCATCCTTAACATTTGTTATTGTCTTATTATGTCTTGCATCGCATAGCCTTGGTACGGCTGATTGCACTCATGAACTTATTAGTATATTTTCGCTTACTCTGATATCGTATGAATCATGATCTTGTCAGTATTTTTACTTATTCCAATGATGGATGATTTCTGGGCTTTATGGTATACTTGGCACTTACCTTACACACACTTACACCACTCTCTAAGCTTTTTATAAGCTTATGCACGATAGATGCGTGCAGGTGGCG
The DNA here is from genome assembly GCA_037074715.1 of Magnolia kwangsiensis. Classification (NCBI taxonomy): domain Eukaryota; kingdom Viridiplantae; phylum Streptophyta; class Magnoliopsida; order Magnoliales; family Magnoliaceae; genus Magnolia; species Magnolia kwangsiensis. The sequence goes on along the minus strand of CM073578.1, from coordinate 109,048,931 downwards.
TTATGTTGCAGCAGCGTTGAGCTTGGAGCATGCAGCTATTTTCTGAAGCTTTGATTTCGATATATGTATTTCTCTTTCAGTATTGTATTCAAATGATTACATAGTGGATATGTGGTGATGTTGTTTTATGACTTGGTTATGATCTATTACAAAAAAAAAATCATACTGAAAATTCTCCTTGTAGGATCCCGGGATCGGAACTTGATATGTGAGTATTGGGATCTAAGAATGGGGCACTACGGAGGCTGTCAGCACCGGATTCGACAATCGAGAATTTTATGAGCCCGTTTTTTGAGTTTGTGGCGTGAAATATTGTGATTTGAGAATAAGTTTAGGTTAAGGTTATGAGTCTAGGTTTAGGTTATAGGTTAAGGTTTAGGTTTAGGCTATAGGTATAGGTTTAGGTTATAGTTTAAGGTTTAGGTTTAGAAAATCAGTTCGGGTTCAGGATCGAGTTTAGGTTTGGGTTATAGGTATAGTTTATAGGTTATGAGAATAGGTTTAGGTTAAGGTTATGAGTCTAAGTTTAGGCTATAGGCTAAGGTTTAGGTTTAGGCTATAGGTATAGGTATAAGTACAGGTTATAGGTTTAGGGAATTGTTTAGGTAATCGGGTTTGGGTTTGAGATCGGGTTTAGGTTTGGGTTATAGGTATAGGTTTTGAGATTTCAGAATAGATTTATGTTAAGGTTGTAAGTATAGGTTATATGTTAAGGTTAAAGTTTAGGTTTTGGCTATAAGTATAGATTTTGGGATTTGAGAATAGGTTTAGGTTAAGGTTATAAGTTTAGGTTTAGGTTATAGGTTAAGGTTTATGTTTAGGTTATATGTATAGGTTTAGGTTTAGAAAATTGGGTTCGAGTTCGGGTTCGGGTTTAGGTTTGGGTTATAGGTATAGGTTTTTAGGATTTGAGATTAGGTTTAGGTTAAGGTTATGAGTCTAGGTTTAGGTTATAGGTTAAGGTTTAGGTTTAGGCTATAGGTATAGGTTTAGGTTTAGGAAATCAGGTTCGGGTTCGGGATCGGGTTTAGGTTCGGGTTATAGGTATGGGTTTTTGGATTTGAGAATAGGTTTAGGTTAAGGTTGTAAGTATAGGTTTTAGGTTAAGGTCAAGGTTTTGGTTTCGGATATAAGTATAGGTTTTGGGAATTGAGAATAGGTTTAGGTTAAGGTTATAAGTCTAGGTTTAGGTTATAGGTTAAGGTTTAGGTTTAGGTTATAGGTATAGGTTTAGGTTTAGGAAATCAGGTTTGGGTTTGGGATCAGGTTTAAGTTTGGGTTATATGTATAGGTATTGGGATTTGAGAATAGGTTTAGGTTAAGGTTATGAGTCTAGGCTTAGGTTATAGGTTAAGGTTTAGGTTTAGGTTTAGGCTATAGGTATAGGTATAGGTTATAGGTTAAGGTTCAGGTTGAGGAAATCAGGTTCAGGTTTAAGTTTGGGTTATAGGTATAGGTTATAGGTTATGAGAATAGGTTTAGGATATGGTTATGAGTCTAGGTTTAGGTTTAGGATATAGGTATAGGTTTAAGTTATAGGTTTAGGGAATGGTTTAAGAAATCGGGTTCGGTTTTGGGAATGGGTTTAGCTTTGAGTTATAGGTATAGGTTTTGGGATTTGAGAATAGGTTTAGGTTAAGGTTGTAAGTATAGGTTATAGGTTAAGGTTATGGTTTAGGTTTCGGCTATATGTATAGGTTTTGGGATTTGAGAATAGGCTTAGGTTAAGGTTATAAGTTTAGGTTTAGGTTATAGGTTATAGTTTTGGTTTAGGTTATATGTATAGGTTCAGGTTATAGGTTAAGGTTTAGCTTTAGGAAATCGGGTTCGGGATCGGGTTTAGGTTTGGTTTTTAGGTATAGGTTTTGGAATTTGAGAATACGTTTGGGTTAAGGTTATGAGTCTAGGTTTAGGTTATAGGTTAAGGTTTAGGTTCAGGCTATAGGTATAGGTTTAGGTTATAGGTTAAGGTTTAAGTTTAAGAAATCGGGTTCGGGTTTGGGTTTAGGTTTGGGTTATAGGTATGGGTTTTGGGATTTGAGAATAGTTTTAGGTTAAGGTTGTAAGTATAGGTTATAGGTTAAGGTTAAGGTTTAGGTTTCAGCTATAAGTATAGGTTTTGAGATTTGCGAATAGGTTTAGGTCAAGGCTATAAGTGTAGGTTTAGGTTATAGGTTATGGTTTAGGTTTAGGTTATGGTTATAGGTTTAGGGCATAGGTTAAGGTTTAGGTTTAGGAAATTGTGTTCAGGTTCGGGATTCGGTTTAGATTTGGGTTATAGGTATAGGTTTTGGGCTTTGAGAATAGGTTTAGGTTAAGGTTATGAGTCTAGGTTTAGGTTATAGGTTAAGCTTTAGGTTTAGGCTATAGTTATAGGTTTAGGTTATAGGTTAAGGTTTAGGTTTAGGAAATTGGGTTCGGGTTCAGGATCGGATTTTGGTTTGGTTTATAGGTATAGGTTTTGGAATTTGAGAATAGGTTTAATTTAAGGTTATGTGTCTTGGTTTAGGTTATAGGTTAAGGTTTAGGTTATAGGTTAAGGTTTAAGTTTAGGAAATTGGGTTCGGGTTCGGGTTTAGGTTTGGGTTATAGGTAAAGGTTTTGGAATTTGAGAATATGTTTAGGTTAAGGTTGTAAGTATAGGTTATAGGTTAAGGTATAGGTTTAGGTTTTGGCTATAAGTATAGGTTTTGAGATTTGAGAATAGGTTTAGGTTAAGGTTATGAGTCTAGGTTTAGGTTATAAGTTTAGGTTAAGGTTATAGGTTATAGGTTTAAGGTGTAGTTTAGGTTAAGGGTGTGGTCCCTGCAAATACAGATATAAACAAGATATAAACACGGCTTGTCCAATTGGCCAGGCCATCCCAATGCTGTCCATAGGAAATGAATAGCTTCATCATGGTCATAATAGCGGTTCCCACCTTCCAAGGACCCCCGCTCATCCGGATATCTCCGACTCACATCCGGGTCTGCTCCATTATTTTCAACCAAATATTAAAACACGGCCTGTCTAAATGGTCAGGCCCCTCCAATGCTGTTCATAAGAAATGGACAGTTTCATCATGGTCATAACAGTGGTTCCCACCTTCCATGGACCCCCGCTCATCCGGGTAGCTCTGACGCACATCCGGGTCTGCTCCATTAATTTTGAGCAAATACATAAACATGGCCTGTCTAAATGGCCAGGCCACTCCCATGGTTTAGGCTTTCCTTATCTTTCATTGTATGTTTCTAAGTGCAGATGGCCATTGAAACACACATACATCCTGAGAATCGCTTCTCAAAATCGCAGACTATTTTGTTTTTAAACTCGTTCATCTCACCTGAAAACCTATCACATAATGAATAACTATAACCACAATGATAATGTAAGACCCGTATCTTGGTCCGTACCTTTCTGTAGACTTCTGCGGTCTTACCGGTCAAATTTCGGTAACCTTCGACCCTTAACCGATATCGACGCGTGACCCTGATTCATATACCGACAATCCGAGTCGACTCAACCCGAGACCAATACCATAGCGACCGCGCTGTCATCGCGGTTCCGATGCCGTGACTCACACGCCGAGGCGATACCCTGGTCAAGAGTTGTAGACCAACTTTCGGTGCGAGAAAACGTCGCGCGTTGCGAAACCCAAGAAAATCTCTACGATGTGTCACATCAATCACATCAATCCCATCAATCAATCAATCCATCAAGCCATCACATGTCAAGTACACATCACTTTCATCCCTTTTCCTAAGCAACCAAAAAAGTCTCCCAAACCCATACCTCTCTTACACAAAAAGTCACAAAAGTCAAGCTTTTCTTACACAACCATCACTCACCACATCCATCCATCACTCTCTCTCTCTCCCTTACATCACTCTCTCTCTTTCTCTCTTTCTCATTTCAAATTTCCAAGCAACAAAAGAGTTCCAAGACTCCATACGTATGGAGTTTTCCAAATCTCTCTAAGCTTCATGTGGCCCACCTCTTCATCCCAAAATCTCTCATCTCAACCCTCCATTCTTCATCTCATCCATTGAAGTTGAAGCTAAGGTGCCGAGGAACCCCTTGGAGCAAGAAGATTGGACAGTGGGTGCCTTTATAGGGTAATTTTACTTATTTTTATGATGGGCCAAGTGAGGCCCACCGATCCATGGTGTGGATCTCACTTGGGACCCTAAAAGGTGATCGATGGACCACTTGGATCATCATGATCATTCCATGATGGGGCCATTCTCCATGGACCCCCATCATGATGTTTATTTTCTTTTCAAGGTCATCTAGACCGTCAATGTTGGTGGGGAAGGGATCTCCACCGTTGAGTTTGGATTTCAGTGGCCCCTCATGCTTTAAGGCCCACTTGATGTATGATTCGTTGTAAGGGAGGGCCCATAATGTCGGGGTCCCTCCATCACAAGGTGTGTCCTACTCTCCATGTCTCGCTCTCTCTTTTATTTTATTTTATTTTATTTTATTTTATTATTATGCAAGGGTTGTGTGGCCCACTTGAATGGACCTCACCTTGAGGTATTTATTTGGTCCAAGAGTCCTTCAAGTGGGGCCCACCTTGCATGTTGTACCCCCATCATCCATTAGTGGTGGCCCACTTCAAAAAGGCCCACCACCATGTACATTTTAAAAGGAGCTCACCATCCAGCGTCTGGGACGCTGGATGTCCCTGTACAAAAAAAAGAAAAAAAGAAAAAGAGAACTTTTGGGTGGTCCACTTACCTAGGCCCCACCGTGATGTACTCAGACAATCCAAACCGTCTACCCTCTTACTTGCAGTGTTTTAACCATTGGGTAGAAGTTTGGGGTTGATTGAAAGACCTGGTGGGCCATAGCATCAAAGAATGCACCTCTACCATTCAAGGATCCTTTTCCTTATTTTATTTCATTTTTTATCATAAAAAAAAATCCAAACTTTAGACTCATTTGGACGGCCTCAGGCCACTGATCGTAATGGCTGAGGCGAATTTTATTTTAGCGGGCCCCACGTGCGAAAAACCCCAGGAAAACGGGTTTTTCCCTTTTTTTGTAAAATGCAATGGCAGAGGCCTTGCCTCTGCCTCTGACAGTGGCCAGCGTGTGGGCCCCACTATAATGTTTATCTGTTATCCAACCCACCCATTAGGTGGGCCACCCCAGTGGTGGGCCCCCCTCCAAAAATGAGACAGATCCAAAACTCAGGTGGCCCACACCACGTGAAACAGTGTGAATTGAATTCTACCGTTGATAAGTTTTTGGGGCCCACAGAAGTTTTGAATCAAGCTGAAATTTATGTTATCCCTTCATCAAGGTCCGAGTGACCTTATGAATGGGTTGGATGCCAAGCAAATATTACAGGGTGGGCCCCACAAGGGACCCACAGTGATGTTTGTGAATAAATCCACCGTCCGTACGGACGGTGGAGCCCTGTAAAGTCCACACTGTCCAACCATCTTTGAGGGCCGCTGGACGGTCAGTGGCCCATCCATGATGTATGACTTGTATCCTAACCGTCCATCCATTTATTTTTTTTTGTTTATTTTATACTTTCGATTGGGCTAAAAATGAGCCAGATCTATGCTTCAAGTGGGCCCACTTTAGTATGCGTATCGGGCCCATGTTGACCCACTTATGGGTATCCATTGGGGCCCACTTTGACGTGGATCTTAGGCCCATGCAATGGGGCCACCTGGTGTCTTATGAGGCCCATGGGATTGGACCCTTTGATGCATTCTTTTTAAAGCCCATAGAAGTATGCCCATTTGACTCATATAAGGCCTAGGGGTTTAGGCCCACTCTGATATGCAAGCAAGCTCATGGGTTAGGCCCCTTTGATTTGTTTAAGGCCTAGGGATTTAGGCCCATTTGACTCATATAAGGCCTAGGGGTTTAGGCCCACTCTGATATGCATGCAAGCTCATGGGTTAGGCCCCTTTGATTTGTTTAAGGCCTAGGGATTTAGGCCCATTTGACTCATATAAGGCCTAGGGGTTTAGGCCCACTCTGATATGCATGCAAGCTCATGGGTTAGGCCCCTTTGATTTGTTTAAGGCCTAGGGATTTAGGCCCATTTGACTCATATAAGGCCTAGGGGTTTAGGCCCACTCTGATATGCATGCAAGCTCATGGGTTAGGCCCCTTTGATTTGTTTAAGGCCTAGGGATTTAGGCCCATTTGACTCATATAAGTCCTATGGGTTGAGGCCCATTTGATGTACATGTGGGGGCCCAATTGGTGTGGCAAATTTGTTACATATTAGACTTATGAGGCTAGGCCCAATTGATGCAATCTAAGGCCCACGGGTTTTGACCCATTGCAATGCACTTAAGACCCATTGGTGTGGTCCATTGATGTGACCCATTGATGAATAAAAGGCCCATATAATAGAGCCCATTTGATGTATTTATGGCCCAATGGGATGCACTTAAAGTCCATTGCAATGTGTGAGCCCAATACGGTTTATGTAACGATGTTTGTGATGATCGTACCTTGGGAGCAATGTTGGTTTGACGTCCACATTGCGAGTGTAATGTTGGTTGGATGTCCACATTACGACTCCCCCTAGGGCCCCTTTGATAGGCCCGTACTTATTGTGTATAGGCCATCCAGGTCCATCTGCATTGTAAGATAGTTCATTTTATTATAACATGTTTAGTACAGTTCCATGACTCATGATCACACGCATCATATGTATGCTTGACGTGAGAGTTATCTGATCATAGCATTTGCCTTCGGGTAGGTTGTTTATGGGCTCCCGGTTAGGCGGTGTTGCCCTACATGAGCGCACGATATGCACAGAATTTATTGCATGACTGGATAGCGTGAATCATGCATTTCGCATTTGTGTGACATGGTTATTATTACACCCTAGCTACATCAGGGCCGTAGCCTCCACAGACGCAACGTGGTTGGCAGGATTGGATACCGAAAATCTTGATCTACATGGGGTACTATTGATATCCCTGGGTGAAAGTCCCTAAACCCTTATGGTACCAAGAGGTTGCTCCAACGTCTAGACCGAGTGGGTAGATGAGCGCTAAGTGCCGAATACCAGTTAGCTGTGCTCTCCACTGTTCGTGGTCGGTTAGAAGGGGGTGCGGCCTTACCCGCCCGAGAGTAGGGGGCAATGCTAGGCTGAGTCTGACCAGCTCGAGGAATGGATCCGCTATCGACGAGTCGCGCCCGATATTGGCAGACGGATAGTGAGGTCTCTTCCACTTACCTTATTACGCGCGATGTGGGGGCAATCTGGTTTAGAGTGTACTAGACCCCGGTGATATTTCATATTTGAGCTGTATTGATGTATGGACATACATGAGGATCTGTATGCTTGAGTTGCATTGCACATCGCATGGCCTTGGGATGGCCGATACCATTCATGTCTTGCATCGCATAAGCCTTGGTACGGCTCATGATATTATAGATCCATCTGCATATTCCGCTTTACTCTAACATTGCATGTTCATATTACTACCTTGCGCACACACTTTCACCACCCTTTAAGCTTTCTGTAAGCTTATGCACGACCATTGCATGTAGGTGACGTTGGTTCGCAGCAGGGTTGAGGCAGGAGCATGTTGCGGAGCGTTTTGGAGTTTTTGTTCTTTACCGTTGTATTTCCCTTTATGCTCATTGTACTTGTAAAGTTTTTTATCATAGTGGAAATGTAATGGAGTACTTGGTTGTTGCTTGTGGGTTATGCCATTGGTTATGCTTATTACGAATCAAACTGACATTTAAAATCCTCCTCGTAGCATCCCAGGATCGGAACCTGGCGAATGGGAGCTAGGAGCCGAGAATGGGGTTCTATGGAGGTTGTCGGTGCCGGATTCGGCGATCGAAAATTTTGTGAGCCCGGTTTCCGAGTTTGGGGCGTGACAGATAACTATTGTGAATGCACTATAATGAACAAATTATTATTATGATAGATAACTATAATTACAACATGGATGTTGGAGTCACTTATGAATGGGTAGAATGACATATAAAGATTATAATTGACCTTAGAAATATAAGTGCCATATTTGATACAAAAATGGGAGCAGGTTGTACCTGGGACAATGGCACAGATGCTTTACTAGCCTTTTTCTGGTTCTCAAGAGAGCAGATGTATGAATAAAGGATCATTCCAACTAAGGCAACAAGGATGCCGATAATGTTTCGCTAGCTAAATGGATCGTGAAGTAAAACATATCCAAAAGCCAAAACCAGGCATGTTTTTAGATGCCCCAGGACTTGATAGGTGACAGGTGATATCTTTCCAATTACAAGAAATGTACTGAAGTTGACGAAAACAGAGATCAAGCAAGAGAGCACAATGAAAACCTACAATAAAAATAATATGGATTTGAGAAATTTCAAACAATAGGAATGAGAAAGCCCACACATTTCTGGACATAAAACAATAATGACCTTTGATTCATTGATGAAATGATTACCAGACCTAGATGTCAAACAATGCAATGCTGATGTTTTTTCCCGATTATTAAAAAAACATCAACTTCGAAGTTTATGGGAGTATCATTGTGACACTGATTATTTTTTTTTCCTAATGAGAATAGACCAAGGTTTTCTATTTGGGAAAAAAAAGAAGAAGAAGAAGAAGAAGAGAACCAACAATGATCAATTTTGTGAATGGCAACACAATACCAACAATTTTCCTAAAGAGATGATTTAGTGGGCGAAGTGTATAGAAACCTTCCCATACACACAGTTGCATTTGGCCTCATGAGCACATCACCTACTTGGACCATCCATTAGGTCTAACCCATTCTTCTTCCACTGCTATGCACAAAAAAAAGCACATCAATCATCTGGTAATTATGAATTTTCAAGGCAGCCCAAGAAGAGTGGACTTGGCCTAATGGACAGAGTAGATAGGTGATGCAGAGGGCAAAGAGTAGGGGGAGAAGAACTATGGAAGTGATGAAGACAATTCACTGCTACAAATTCTGGATTCATGGTACAATAACAAGGATGATAGTGGTAAGGATCAGTTGCAGAATGGCGATGGGGTTGTTATGCTTGCACTCCGAGAACCGAATCTGTCATTTGTTAGGGAGGACCAATATCCAAAAACTTCATCTCAGCCAAAGCTACTAATGAAACCAGGGTCAAGAAAAATGCAGACTGAATTAATCAATAGATCACGCATGAAAGATATGAAACATCAAATATACCATCATCAGCATTGTAATAACAAATGAACTCAGAGAAAATCCAGGACTGATCTGATTTCAAATGCATCTGATGCTGAGTAACTAAAGAGATGAGAAAGAAAAGAATCTTGAAGAAATCATGGCCAAAAATGAGAATGTATGTATCACGCATGAAAGATACGAAACATCAAATATACAATCATCAACATTGTAGTATGACTGATCTGATTTCAAATGGCACTAATGCTGAGTAACTAAAGAGATGAGATGGAAAAGAATCTTAAAGGAAATCATGGCTAGAAATGAGAATATCTCTACACAAATGAGATATCGAGTGAAGAAAATCAAAGAAAAGCGATTAGATCTAAAGACTGTGAAATGGCTAAGATCCCAATGCATACATATATTTTTTTTACAACAAAAACATAATTTCTCATCTTCTATATGTAAAAGTTCAAACCACGCCTCTGTAAGTGTCTAGACACCACATACAACAAAGCTCCATCCAGCAATGAGGAACTCCTAACAATCAATAGCCATAAACATATGAACAATGAAAAGAACCCTAAAAAAATAGAAAATTCTAATAGTAGAAACATCTATAGCACTTGTCTAGACATGAACAAGCTCATCGCTGATCTGCTTGACTCTCAATGTCAGACATATCAGCACCATTGTTCCCATGGTTGATTGTTAAAACTGTAGTGACACAAATGAAGGTGGGATCAATTCAAGATGGAAGAGGAGAACTATTCTCCTTAAATTGAATGAAGCAGACCGCTTGTATCTCTGCCATTTGTTATTAGTTGTATCATACCCCCTCTCATTATTACATTTGTCTCTAGAAGTACACGTCAGTAATGTTGCACTGTGATCCATTAAAAATTGCATCATTTTCCCACTCAATTTTAGACTACTCTTAATTGACAAAGCACTGTTTAGCGGCGCCTAGCTTCTCATTGGGCTACCAATAGTTTCATCATTGATTTTAGAGTTTCTAAACATCCATCCTGCATCTCTACACCCACACAAACAATTGACATTTGTCAGCAATATCTATTTGTAAATCGATGTGATTACTGCAATTCCATTGGACATTCGAGCATGGCTGAGTTTCAAATGGATACGGAACTTCTAAGAAACTAAAAAAAGTTAGCTAAGCATCAATTATGCCACACCACAGGAAGCAGTGGGGGTGTAAAGGACATTATAAAATTATGATGAAGGACGCAGAGCCCATCACAAAACAATTGACTTGCTAAGCATTGGATTCTTAGGATTCCTTTCAACAGATCAACTGTAGCACAGAAACCGACGTCTCATTCAAAACCATGAGGCTGCTTCAAAATGATTGACTCACAAAGCAGCAATTGACTCAAGTCATAGAAACACCACCCTAATTTTCCCCGTTTTTTCTTTTTCTTCTTTAAATGGTATATCCCAAATCTATCTAAATAGCAACTAAAAAATACAGCATGGTATATCACAGAATAACATTTTTTTCAGAAATAATATCTCAAAATACTGTAGAAAAACAAAAGCTCTAAATTGATTTTGAAAAATGTGCCTGCACTTAAAAATGGTTTAGAACCGTGTTCACTTAGAAACAGTTTAAAATTGTACTTGAACCAAAGCATCGCCCATTCTTGATAAACAATTTTGGTGTAGTGCGGGATCATTTCATGCATTCTTTGATGATTATGATATCTAGTTTACTCGTAATTGCTTCCTATTCGAGAATGATGAAGCTTGTAACCATGTGTAAGAAAAGTATGCACCAAAAAAGGGAAAAGCAAGTAAAATCAGGTTTGACAATGCTAGAAGCTGTATGCTAAAATGTGCAAGATGTGAGCTAGTCATCAGGTGGTCTTTGTCATGTCATTGCCTAAAAATGGTTGTTCTGCCTATATGTGACCCACCCTTCTACAACAAGGGAAGGGCAGTTGAAAAAGAAATGACCAAACTAGCCAAACTGTCCATCCTAAAAATACAAATGCAATAACGACCAAACTTGCCCATCCTTAACATACATAGGATGTAACCTGGACCACACACATACACATGCCAGGTATAAATATGGGCATTCATTTCAGGTCCAACATGAGTACAGATATAGGTTTTAGTACCCTTACACCTAACTCAAATAGGCCAATTGCAATACTTTGAAAAGATTAGGCCTTGGAAACTAGTTAGCCTGTGGTTGGTTCGGGCCTTATAATTGAACTGGTTGGATTTTTTTTTTGGACATTTAGTAGTCAAATAATTGCAAAAAGCGGCATACATGATAAGTTCTCATTTTATGGGGGTTTAAAAGCACGTGTCATTGTGAAATATTAGTGCAATAGTAACCAGAATGAGTTTGTATAATATAAATGCATCCAATCCAATCATGCATCCATGCATATGTACATGTCTAACCATCCAACCATCCATCCATGTAAATCAAAAATTCCTAATTCTGGTTGGATCCTCAGATCCCCAAAATCCTAAAATCCCCCAATCCCTAATTCGTAAATCAGAAAAACCCCAATTTGGGGTCCACATTCAAATCTGTAAGCCCCAAAATCCCTAATTTGTAAAATCAGAAATCCCTAATTCTGGATGGATCCTCAGATCCCGAAAATTCTAAAATCCCCAAATCCATAATTTGTAAAATTAGAAAAACCCCAATTCGGGGTCCAAATTCAAATCTTTAAGCCCTAAAATCCCCAAATCTCTAAGGGGTCGTTTGGATGCCTGTAACTTGTGTAAAATGTAAGAAAGTTACGGGTGACTTTCTTACAGTTTGTGTTTGGGGGAGAAATGTTACAGGTAACAAAGTCTCAACATGTAACTTTCTATCAGGTAAGATTGCAAGAAATGTAACGGAGGAATTAGGTATTTTTCAAGTCACAGGTTACTTTGTTACAGGCAACAGCTATCCATTTTGAACTTGGAAGAGGGTGGTGGAAACACAGCTGGATTGGAAGTGCACCTACCTTCTCTGACACAACGTCTCCTTCTCCCTCTCTCACCATCTCCTTAGATCTCTCTCCTTCTCAGTGTCTCCTTCTCTCTCTGTCGCAGCGTCTCCTTCCCTCTCTCTCTCTCTCTCTGTCGCAGCGTCTCCTTCCCTCTCTCTCTCTCTCTCTCTCTCTCTCTCTCTCTCTGAGCGTCTCCTTCCCTCTCTCCACTATGGCAAGGGAAGCCCTATCCCTTATTGATTTGCTTTTTTAATTTTTTCCTCTCCTATTTTTTTTTTCTTTTGCATGAGTGCGAAATGGGGCTGTTTAGCGTGGCAGTTTCGGATGCCTGTGGGGCCCACAATGATGTGCTTTCCTTACATCCACACCGTCCATCCGTATTGAAAGCTCATTTTAGGAGATGATTAAAAAAAATGAAGTTGATCCAAATCTCAAGTGGGCCACACAACAAGAAATAATCTCAACTAAATTCCTACCATTAAAAATATCACGGTTCCACTTAAATATTTATTTGCCATCCTTAGGAAGCGGATTATCTAGGGAGTTTTTTCCTAGGTAATTTTAGGAATTGAGCCCAAAAATGAAGCATATATAATTTTCAAATGGACCACACCATAGTAAACAATGGACTTGAACTTGTAACATTGAAAATTTCTTACTGCCACGTAAGTTTTGGATCGAGCTTAAATTTTTGTTTCCCATACATATGTTTGTATAATCTTATACACTAGTTGGATGACAAATAAACATTACTGTGGGGCCTAGAAAGGTTTCACAAGTGGAAATCATTATCCTAATTGTCTTGTGGTATGATCCACTTCATTTTTGTATATGCACCAATTTTGGGCTTAACCCCTTACATTAAATGGAAAAATGGATGAACGACATGGATAGACCACATACGTTCAAGGTGGGCCCGACTAAGTTTACTTGGTGCAATAAGAGTGTACCGAGTAACTCAGTACTCAATCTGATTTACCATCCAACCTATTGACAATGAAATCAAATCTTTTACTGAGTAAACTCAGTTGGCCCACGATGAATGTATATGATTTATCCCATGTCATCCATCCATTTTTCCAGCTTATTTACGGGATTGAGACCAAAATTGAAGCAAATCCAGAGCTCAAGTGGATCATACCACATGAAACAGTGGGAATAATGATTTCCACCATTGAAACCTTACTAGGCCCCGTAGTCATGTTTATTTGACAACCACTTAAGTTTGGGATCCAACTCATTTTTGGTTTTATGTTGTCAAATGAGCTCAAAAGATGGATGAACTGATGTAAATGGGCCACACCATATGAAATGATGTAAATGGGATGTCAATCATATTTAGGTTTGTTTGTGCGTGGGCCACCATGTGGTATATATTTAATCAACTCCATTAATCAGGTTTACATTTTTAGGAAGCTCTTTCACAAATTGTGTTTAATCCAATCTCCACCATAGACATGTGTGCAATCTTGATCGCAAATAATTAGCTGATGAGGCCATGTAGTTAGGCTTTCTTGCCATGAATTTGGTGAGGGACACAATTTGAGGTACCACCATAGACATGTATGGTTCATCTCAAGTGCTGGGCCATGGCCCAACTCTCTTCAGCCTGAACGACTAATTGTCTTAGATGTAGCACATATACAGTGATTAGAATTTTTGGTTTGGTGGGCCATAGTTACCCTAATTGCCTGATATGTGTAATTTTTTTACTTAAGGAAGCTACTGGTGATTTTCTCAAGGACTGACTTGACTTGATGATCTTTACAAAATCTCATTCTATGTGAACAGGGCTTTGGTGGATCCTTAACTATGGGGCGTGGTGGGCCCCACATTCAGGGATCCACCTAATCCATGTCCATTCTCTGTGCATCTTTTTCTTTGAGGAAGTTGCCGATGATTTTCTTGTAGTATGGTTGACCGAAGGGACGCGTTCTTCGCTTGACTTGACAACCTTTGCATGAAAGGATATTAAAAATAAAATAAAAAATAAAAACTAAAAAACTCCCTTCCTATCTAGGTACATAAACAATGGCACACTTACAATAATTTAAAAGTAGTGATATAGACAACCACCAACCTGTAAGGCCCACCGAAGTTGGGAAATGATAATATCTTGCTAGTTGCTCTCCTGAAATTTCCAATATCTCGTGATGAGATAACTATATATATTTTTGCCAATTGGCATGGCCCACTAGATGGATAGACTGGATCACCACATGCATATTTAGCACCAGAACAAGGACCTGGCAAGTTACAACATTTTTGGATAGATGTCACTACCTTAACCATTCACTCATTCATACAATTAGGAACAAGCCATGGTGTAATAATCACACCAGTCGGATGATCATAGCCCTTTGAATGGAGCCAATTTGCTAACAACCATCCATTGTTTGCAAGCCATAATTCACATGGTGCCCCTATCCATAATTGACAATGGACCTGGATGGCTTTAAGCATAACCATCAATTAGGGTTGTCCAAGGGCCCTGGCTTGGTTAGTCTGTTATCACATTTTAAACTACAGGTGACAATGTATTGGGTCAGTTAGCAGGTTAACAGACCCGAGCTGTTCCTAATGAAGGTTGGAGTAAGCCAAATGGGTATGGATCTGAGTAGGGTTGAACCATATCCAACCTAAACCTAAACCTAAACCCGATCCCGAACCCGAACCCGCCATGAAGGCGGGTTTAGATTAGACAACATTTGTTGGATGGTCAGAAATGAAAAAGTAAAATAAAATTTGATAGTCCTACTAGGGCCAACAAGCGTGTTCAGGAATCAGATGCTTTGGGAGAGACTTTAAGTCTTATGAGCTTGCGAAACTACTGAATATACAAGGTGGGACCTGCCTGATGGATGGTTTGGGTCATGCACCTAGTGGTCATCTTGGCACATGTGGTTGAATGTAGAACATAGATGGGCTACCTCACACAAGCATGTAGGATTAGAGGGTAGGGTGAGTGTTTTGAACTTTTGCTTGCTTCATGCCCAAGAGTCCTTGGGAAGTTCTCTTGATGTTTGTGTTTTCTATTCATTAATATATTTTTGATATTATGAACAACCTTTAACCATTTTTGGACAATTTGTTCAGTCCAGATTGAAGAGTAAATAACTTTAGATGTTTAAATCAAAATTCACTCAAATTGTCGATCAATCTTGTTTGCCCAGTATCTTTCTCATATGTAGCATGATTAGGGTGAGTAACCAGTCAAATTGAGGGTAATGATCAGTAAAATAGAGTGAATGGACCAGACATGTAAAATGAGTCAAATATTCTTGTCAAAATTGTGACCCAACTCATTAACACCTTGTGAATGTCTGGGATGGCTCATCTAATGGATAGGTTAGGTATAGAATATATTCATCTAAATCGGATTATGTACCCACTGTGAATGTCATCAGATGTGATATCCTCTCTATCTATCAAGCGAGTCCTTCAATTATAAACCATGGATCCCAAAATCAGCAAATAAACAATTCATGTGGCTCATCTAATGGATAGGTTGGGTATAGAATATATTCATCCTAATCAAATTACGTACCCACTATGAATGTCTGAGGATGTGATATCCTCTCCGTCCATCAAGCGAGTCCTTCAATTATACACCATGGATCCAAAAATCAGCCAAATAAACAATTCATGTGGGCCACACTATAAGGGAAAATGGCTATGGGATGCCAACCTTAGGTTTGTCATTAGGGCCACCATATCGTGTATCTTTCATCAAACCTGTTCATCATGTGTGAATTAAAAGGATGAAGGCAATATACACAAATCATCCTGATGAAAAACTCAGGTGTGCCATAATTGATGAAATTAGAGATTTAGCCATAGTTTTACATTGCTAACATTGGTGTGACTGACCCGAATCATTTCTGAAGTTCATATTTTGTATGAACACTGAAGCTAATGGTTATAATCTGATGGACAAAGTGGATTTCATATATAAAATATATTGGGCCCGAAAAACTGAAGTGTTTTACACTCAGCTTAAAACATGCGAGGATTACTATCCTTATCCATCTAATCGTAGGAAGGCTTTTCGTATGAAGTTACTGTGCACAGATGCTGGGTAGGGCCCACCACCATGTTTGTGGTAAATCTACCCTGTTCATCCATTTGGCGAGCTCATTTTAGGACAAAAAACCAAAAATGAGTGGATACAATACTCAAGTGGGCCACCCGAGAGGGAAAAATGGGGAAAGAAATATATACCGTTGAAACCTACCTGGGCTCCACCTTGATGTTTTTATGCCATCAAAACCGTCTATAAGGTTATTACCACTTGGATGAGGTAAAAATACAGAAAATTTAACCTAAAATAAAGCTTTTATAGCCATAAGAATGTTTCAACGGTTCGCACTGAATCCCCACTGTTTCCTCTCATGTGAACTACTTAAGTTTGGGATCCAACTCATTTTTGGTTGTATGTTGTCAAATGAGCTCAAAAGACAAATGAACGGAGTAGGTTTCTTACAAACATGGAAGTGGGCCCCACCCAAAAATAGCTCTCAAAATGAATGGATGGTGTGGATAGACGACCGCCTGTTTCCGCTCCGTCTCGCACCCAAAAAAATCCCCCCATGCTCAAATAGATTCCGCGCCCAAATTAAAGAAAAAAATGCTACCCTTTTACCCCACCCTCTCATGCCTCTCTCTCTCTGTGTGTGACCCTGCCCTTTTCCCCCACTCTCTCACGCCTGCCTCTCTCTCTCTCTCTCTCTCTCTCTCTCTCTCTCTCTCTCTCTCTCGTTGAGTCCAAGCAGAAGACGGTTGAAAATCTTCATTTGATCAGGTAAATGTTCATTTGATCCAAAAAAAGAAGTAGATGAGTTCTTTTCAAGGTTATTCAAGATCACTGATTTTTATTTTTATTTTTCGTTTTAAAAATAGAAAAAAATGTCATGACCAAATCTTCATTTATGTGTAACAATGCATGTTTGATGGATTTTTTTCCCCTTCCTTGTGAGTAAATACTTTTTTCCTTTTATTAAGTCTCAATTTCTTATCTACAGGGGCTACCACAAATAGGGCATTTCGAACATCTTGTAGTGTGTCCAAGAATCATCTGTTGTCATGATTCATGAGATAGGGGATGAGTTGTCTGTTATGGAGCCATTTTCTAAGCTGCTTGGAAGGTGTTATGTATTTTTCTATGGTGTTGGTCACATGCTCAATGACATCACTTCCGCTTGTTGGTTTACTTATCTCTTGTTGTTCTTGACAGACATTGGACTGAGTCCAAGGTATGTTTCTAGTAGTCTATTTTTTATTGGATCAACATGCTTCTTTCAGCCTTCTCCTTTTTCTTCTAATGAATAGGCATGTCTCTGTGTCTTTATTAGTGTTATTAGTGTTTGATCCATGCTGTTTTAGAAGCAATTTTGGCACTCTTGAATTTATATCTATATACTCATTTGACAACATTTCTTTACTTGGGTGCATTGGAGATACATACAGAACATTTGGTTGGATACAATTTCAAGATTCATACAAGATTTCAAGATCAGCGTACTTCTTTCTGCCTTCTTTACTTTGCTAGGATGCAATATACCAAAACCTTTCGTTGGATAAAAGACAATTGCAGTGCTGCTAGGATGCATTTGGTTGCAACAAATCATGATATTTTACACCAAATTAGACTGATTAATCAAGAAATATCATAGAATTTCATGATATTTTTTGCCACCAAATGTAGCCTACAAGGGGAAAAAAACAACAAGAAGTAGGAAAGGCCAGTTTATTTCTTTGCTTTGTACTTTTTAAGTATCATTTGCATTCCACATAACTTTAGCGTACAGTCTCATCTGCAAAGACAGATTTTTCCCATCTTTCCTACCTTTTCAAAATAAAATATTCACATGAAAATATATCTTCTAAGACCTTGGATTTTTTTTTTTTTTTCATTGCTTACGATTTCATTAGCTTCCAGACTTCATGAATAAGTTTTGGGATGCAATTGATTCTCTGCAGCTGTGTTTGGATATGCAAGTGATTTGAATTGAAAACACTCATACAATCAATAAAAGACCAAACTAACTAATTTTCTGAGTTCAGTTCACTGTAAGGATGTGTTTGGATGCACCATTTTTTGGTCGTTTGAATGCTTGTAAATGGGCTAAGTTGCAAATGAGTTACAGGTAAATCATTTACACTATTTGGATGGCCACTTTCTTCCATGTTTCCCTTTGTGTAGTTGGTCATGGTGTTGTGTTTTCTGTGATATTTTCTCTTGGACAGCACCTATTTGGGTTTTCTTTTTTTATTTTAACAATACAAGAAATCTCAGGCTACATATTGCAGAGGACTGAAACGATTGTGGGACGAGAGTTATTTAATACTCTATGTGGTGATTGTGGGTTTTCTTTAGTTTAAACATTTTCTATTTAATACTCCATGATTACTCTTATTATATGTGATCACAAAAATATTATTTTTCTTTTCAATCTGTCACTTGTGTAGAACATCCAAAAATTAGCAGGGTCCACCAACAGGTGTTGCCTAGCTAAGTAAATAGGTCAACCTAATTTTTACAACAGGTGATATTTGGTGGGGTCCATCATTTCATAAGTGGGATGTTAGAAAACATGACAGGTTGGTGGGAAGGGGGGGGGGGGACTGTGTGAATCATATCTCCTATCCATTCTGCTAGTGTACTATGATATTAGAAATAAGTTGACAGGTTAGAAAACTTTGGCTAATTTTATCACAACTGTATATTTATTCAGTTAATTGTGGCCCGCCTGACTCGTTGACCAACCTGATTCTGGTAATAGGGAATCTATATAGTGGTACCCTTCTAATGGATGAATCGGATATTCCACCTGTCTTCCATGTTGGTAAATGTGTTGGTGTGGCATTTGCAGAAGGATTTTCTCTATGCACTCAATATGTTCACAGTAGGAAACTTTCCTGCTTTGTAGGTGACCTCACTTGCTGCATAAGCTGTGCAGTTGCATGGTAAATCCCATATTTGAGCAACCGGTTAATATGTAAGGCAACCATCATCATCCAATGGAAGACTTTTTTGTTTTTGTTTTTTTAAATTTTTTTTTCTCTTGAAAATAATCCAAAAAAAAGTTATGCTGTTATGAGGGAGTACAATAAAACCCAGAATATGTCTCAGGCCATGTATTCCAAACTATAGATTGCTGTATAGAACAATAGTCTTAGGCCATAGCTTAATTAAGGCTGAAAACCCAGAATGTCTGTTAGTAAATTTTAAATCTTGAATCTCTACATTAGAGAATGCACGCAAAATAAATTTTTGAACTATTTTTTTTTAAAAGAAAGTAAAAAAGAAAAAGAAAACAAGAAGCACAATTGAGCTTCACAGCTAGCACTGTATTTGATTTTTGTTTTAAGAAATTATGCTTTTGGTCCCATAGTCTACTTTAAGACTAGATAGTTGCTAGGAGGACTAAATTTCAGTAGAAACCTAAATTTCAAGGGAAAAGTATGCATGTCTTGTTCCACATAAAAATTTGTTGTATTCATTGACAAACATGTTAGAGAGCTTTGGGCGGTTGGTTGAACCGGATTGCAAGTCTGCTATATTGCAATGAAATATGTAGAAATTCGACCATTGTGGAGGTGGGATGTAGCGACAACCAAATTCTCTTTGCAAAATATTATGTTATTTTTTAGTGTAGTCATCTTTTCATCTATGACTTATTACTAATTCCCTCCACTTGATTACATAACTCACTATGAGAAAACGTGTTTTTGCTGACAGAATTATGCTGTTGATCAGAAAGGGAACTTTATTTTTCACTTGAATGTTAAGGAAACTAAAATATGATGTTTTTCACTTGCAATGGATGCACGATGGAAGTGGGGATCTCAAAATGTGAAAAGTGGTGTGCAACTGCTTTTAAATCGGGCCTAGTAGAATTTTACAGCTTCCAACCTACTCTGCCCATTTAATTAAAACATATAAAAACTAAACTAGAAATAAAATACTGTCATTTTGTAGAAAAAATAAAAATATTGAATTATATTTGATTCGTTCCCATACTACTGAATTGGTGGTTAACGTCAGACTTTTGGTGCAACTATTTGGTGACAATAAAGCAACAAGTCATATTGTTGAGAATCTAGTTTCTGTAAGCGGGCTAAATAATCTGAGATTAATTGTTGTTTCATTAGGAAGAAGGCGACAACTAAGCCACTCAGATGAGATAAAGATTAAAATACACTTAGTAAGTTGGGAAGGATGGACATACATTTTCTACATTGAGGGAAAATGTTGTTAGAATAGTGATCTTTTGCTTTCTTCTTAGGGCTATTAGAGTCTTTTGTTCTTTTATTGGTTCTATTGTGACAATGTTCCCATTTGGAGTTATTTCTACCCTTATAAGGATTTAGCCAATAAATAAAGACTAGTCTTTATGATAAGAGATAAATTGAATGGTTACAACTCTAATATTTCATTTTTTTCCTTCCTTTCTTAGTTTTTGTTTCCAATCTCCTATTCTCTTGCTTTGGATCTCTCTTCCTTGATATCTCTTTTGTTAATTTAAGAAATTAGCTAAATTCTTAGGGATAAAAGCATAGTTACATGTGAACTCAAGCCAAAAAATACACAAGGCCTATCATACTTTGTTCTCCCCACTTTTTTTTTTTTTTTTTTTAAATTTATTTTTTTAAGGGTTGGGTAGTTATAATAGAGGTGAGAAAATACACAGGCCCTCTCAAAGCTTTTCAGGGTGGGGGTTGGGGTACAACGCAAACCTGCCCCACCAAGATGAAAATGAAAATAAAATATAATCTCTAAATTCTGCAATTTTTTGCCTTGATGAGCCCAGCAATTTTCAATCCATGTATGTGGAGCTAATGAATCTTTTGTATGGTTTGTTTCATTGGCTAAAGAGAAAAGCGCACACCATACAATCTGTTGGTTAATAATATCTTCTCAGTGCAATCTGTTGGTTATGCTCCTTTGGTACTTGGATCAGCAATTTGGACAGTTCGGATTACCATACAATTATGGCATGCATGCAGTTGAAGAAGAGCCACTACTATTTTTAAATGGTGTAGAAACTAACTTGGGGGTGTAGCCCATGTTTCTAAGTACTTATATTTGTATTCCATATTATCTTTTCTTCATTAAAATACATCTTTATGGGTGGTTTCACTTTTCAAGGAGAGGGCCTTAGATAGGAATGATTGGCAATACATGATTTGTAAAGTTGACTCCAAATAGTTAGGGTAAGGACATGATGATGATTGGAGTAACAATGTAGGGCATCTAATTACAGGTTATTTTAGCTGATTTAAATTTGTTTAAACATCTAGAGGTCTGAGGGTTTTGGAGTTTAACCTCCATAGGATGGTATTGATGGGTCTCCTCATCCCTAGGGACAAATCAATGCATTTCTTGAATGGCCTTGAGAGCAAAAATGGATCTTCAACCTTGTTGAGAGTCATGAGACAACTAGCTTGCCAACAGGAGTAGCATTTTATTTTTTATTTTTTTTTATTGTTTTCTTTAATGAACAGGAGTGACATATCATGATAAAACTAAACCATTAGTGTTGTGTGTTCTATTTTATACTGTTCTCACCTTACATAGAGAACTGTAAGAAAGGTCCCATGACTTTGTATCATCATTTCTAGAAAATGAGTCATGTAATATGGTTGAATGGTTAGTTTTTCTAAGAATGATTGCTTTATCATGTTTCAATTTAGGACTAGTTGTTGGTCAAATGGTTAATTTTTCTAGGGATGTTTTCTGTATCATGTTTTATTTTAGGACTGGTTCCTTGTTTTATTTATTTATTTTTCGAGTCACTAGAATTTAATGTTTTGTCTAGATTAGCGGTCTGTTTTATCCACTTGCTTAGATGCTAACATTATGAACTTGGGAAGAATGTGTTCATAGGATGAGTGTAGCTGGCACGAGGATGTTGATATGAATGAGTGGGAAGACAAGGAAGGATAGAAATAGAAATGAATGCATTAAAGGGAATTTGGGAGTAGTACCAATAGGTAATAAAATGAGGGAAAGTAAATAGATTGTTTGGTCACATGCAATGGAGAGACCAAGAACTGCAATGGTTAGATGGAGTGAGTTGGTATAAGTTGAAGTTTAAGAAACATAGAGAAACAAATATGGTGATATGTACATGAGGCTATTGAAGTTTAAGAAACAAAAGTCTTATAATTTTTTTGAATGACTATAAAGGTATTTAAATTTAGTTTGTCATATAAATACCTCGAATCATAATCATAAATATTTTTTTAATTTTAGTTGGTCGTCCAAATGATTCTTGAACTTTTATTGAAAATGATACTCTTGTCATTCAACATTTAAAACCGCTTCCCATACTCCAGATTTTTTTTTATTCAGTAGCTCAGTCAGGTTAATGGTAAGCACACAAACTTCATCAAAGAATCACAGATTGGAAGGGAGTCAATTAGATAGTTTCTTTAATTTTCTTTTTTCATCATAACTTGATACTGAGTTTAAACCAGCCATTACATTCTTTGGCACATATATTTTTAACTATGGAAAACAGTCTTAGAATCTCCATCATGCTATATATATGTAGTTTCTCTTTCACTTGGGAATTTATTTCTCTACCTAGTTTTAAAACTAATGAGTTCTTCGTACTAATTTCATGTTGCATTTCTTGGTATCATCAGATTTTGCCTCCATACAGTAACATATACTGCATCAAAGTTTCTACTAAAATGGTTGTTTTAGTATGAACATGAGCACAGACAATGGTCGACCACTATCTCTTTGAGACTGATATTAAGTAGTTTACGTGCATGGATTCAAGACAAATTCTAAATCATTATCGGACTTCTTAAGGTACATACTGGTTCATGCATACATACAAATGCATACTCAGACCCGGATGTGCCTCAGAGCTATCCGGATGAGCGGGGGTCCCTGAAAGGTGGGAACCGCTGTTATGACCATGATGAAGCTGTCCATTTCCTATGGACAGCGTTGGAGGGGCCTAGCCATTTGGACAGGTTATGTTTATGTATTTGCTAAAAATTAATGGAGCAGACCCGGATGTGCGTCGGAGCTATCCGGATGAGCGGGTTCCCTGGAAGGTGGGAACTTCTATTATGACCATAATAAAGTTGTCCATTTTCTATGGACAGCATTGGAAGGACCTGACCATTTGGATAGGCCGTGTTTATATCTTGTTTATATCTGTATTTGCTGGGACCACACCCTTAACCTGAACTACACCCTAAACCTATAACCCATAACTTAAACCTAATCCTTAACCTATAACCTAAAACTAGACTTATAACCTTAACGTAAACCTATTCTCAAATCCCAAAACCTATACTTATAGCTAAAACTTAAACCTTAACCTTAACCTATAACCTATACTTATAACCTTAACCTAAACCTAAGCCTTAACTTATAACCTAAACAAATACCTATAACCTTAACCTATAACCTAAACCTAGACTTATAACCTTAACCTAAATCTATTCTCAAATTCTAAAACCTAAACCTAAACCTTAACCTATAACCTAAACCTAGACTTATAACCTTAACCTAAACCTAGTCTCAAATCCCAAAACCTAAACCTAAACCTTAACCTATAACCTAAACCTAGACTTATAACCTTAACCTAAACCTATTCTCAAATTCCAAAACCTATACTTATAGTCGAAACTTAAACCTTAACCTTAACCTATAACCTATACCTACAACTTTAACGTAAACCTAATCCTTAACATATAACCTAAACATATACCAATAACCTTAACATATACCTATAACCTAAACATATACCTATAACCTAAACCTATACTTATAACCTTAACTAAAACCTATACTTATAACTGTTACATAAACCTATTCTCAAATCCGAAAACCTAAACCTATAACCCAAACCTAAACCCGATCCTAAACCTAAACCTTAACCTATAACCTAAACCTATATCTATAGCCTAAACCTAAACCTTAACCTATAACCTAAACCTAGACTTATAACCTTATCCTAAACCTATTCACAAATCCCAAAACCTATACTTATAACCCAACCCTAAACCCGATCCCGAACCCGAACCCGATTTCCTAAACCTAAACCTTAACCTATAACTTAAACCTATACCTATAGCCTAAACCTAAACCTTAACCTAAACCTAGACTTATAACCTTAACCTAAACCTATTCTTAAATCACAAAACCTATACTTATAGCCGAAACCTAAACCTTAACCTTAACCTATAACCTATACTTATAACCTTAACCTAAACCTAAGCCTTAACCTAAAATCAAATCCCTAAACCTTAACCTTAACCTATAACCTATACTTATAACCTATAACCTATACCTATACCTAAACCTTAACCTATAACTTAAACCTAGACTTATAACCTTAACCTAAACCTATTCTCAAATCCCAAAGCCTATACTTATAGCCTAAACCTAAACCGTAACCTATAACCTAAGAGCTAAATCCTAAACCCGATCCCGAACCCGAATCCGAACATAATTTTCTAAACCTAGACCTTAACCTATAACCTAAACCTAAACCTATAGCCTAAACCTAAACCTAGAATTATAACCTTAACCTAAACCTATTCTCAAATCCCAAAACCCATACTTATAGTCAAAACCTAAACCTTAACCTTAACCTATAACCTATACTTACAACCTTAACCTAAACCTAAGCCTTAACCTAAAATCAAATCCGTAAACCTTAACCTTAACCTATAACCTATAACCTATACCTATACCTAAACCTTAACCTATAACTTAAACCTAGACTTATAACCTTAACCTAAATCTATTCTCAAATCCCAAAACCTATACTTATAGCCTAAACCTAAACTGTAACCTATAACCTATAAGTTAAACCTAAACCCAAACCTAAACCCGATCCCGAACCCAAACCCGATATCCTAAACCTAGAGCTTAACCTATAACCTAAACCTAAACCTATAGCGTAAACCTAAACCTAGACATATAACTTCAACCTAAACCTATTCTCAAATCCCAAAACCTATACTTATAGCCAAAACCTAAACCGTAACCTATAACCTACAAGTTAAACCTAAACCCAAACCTTAACCCGATCCCGAACCCAAACCCGATATCCTAAACCTAGAGCTTAACCTATAACTTAAACCTAAACCCATAGCCTAAACCTAAACCTAGACTTATAACCTTAACCTAAACCTATTCCCAAATCCCAAAACCTATACTTATAGCCAAAACCTAAACCTTAAACTTAACCTATAACCTATACTTACAACCTTAACCTAAACCTAAGCCTTAACCTAAACTCAAATCCTTAAACCTTAACATTAACCTATAACTTATAACCTATAACCTAAACATATACCTATACCTATACCTAAACCTTAACCTATAAACCTAGACTTATAACCTTAACCTAAACCTATTCTCAAATCCCAAAACCCATACTTATAACCTAAACCTAAGCCATAACCTATAACCTATGACCTAAAACCTAAACCCAAATATAAACTCGATCCCAAACCCGAAGCCAATTTCCAAAACCTAAACCTTAACCTATAACTTAAACCTAGACATATAACCTTAACCTAAACCTATTCTCAAATCCTAAAACCTATACTTATAGGCGAAACCTAAACATTAACCTTAACCTATAACCTATACTTACAACCTTAACCTAAACCTAAGCCTTAACCTATAACCTAAACATATACCTATAACCTTAACATATACCTATAACCTAAACATATACCCATAACCTAAACCTATACTTATAACCTTAACCAAAACCTATACTTATAACCTTTACCTAAACCTATTCTCAAATCCTAAAACCTATACCTATAACCCAAACCTAAACTTGATCCCGAACACGATTTCCTAAACCTAAACCTTAACCTATAACTTAAACCTATACCTATAGCCTAAACATAAACCCTAACCTATAGCCTAAACCTAGACTTATAACCTTATCCTAAACCTATTCACAAATCCCAAAACCTATACCTATAACCCAAACTTAAACCTGATCTCGAACCCGAATCCGATTTCCAAAACCTAAACCTTAACCTATAACTTAAACCTATACCTATAGCCTAAACCTAAACCTTAACCTATAACCTAAACCTATACTTATAACCTTAACTTAAACCTATTCTCAAATCCTAAAACCAATACCTATAACCCAAACCTAAACCTGATCACAATCCCAAACCCAATTTCCTAAGCCTAAACCTTAACCTATAACCTAAATCTATTCTCAAATCCCAAAAACTATACCAATAACCTTAACCTAAACCTATTCTCAAATTTCAAAACCTATACGTATAATCCAAACCTAAACCTGATTCCAAACCCGAACTCGATTTCCTAAACCTAAACCTTAACCTATAACCTAAACCTATACCTATACCCTAAACCTAAACCTTAACCTATAACCTAAAACTAATAACCCTAACCTAAACCTATTCTCAAATTCCAAAACCTGTACCTATAACCCAAACCTAAACTTGATGCCGAATCCGAACCCGATTTCCTAAACCTAAACCTAAACCTTAACCTATAACCTAAAACTATACCTATAACCTTAACCTAAACCTAAACCTATTCTCAAATCCCAAAACCTATACCTATAACCTAAACCTAAACGTGATACCGAACCCAAACCCGATTTTCTAAACCTAAACCTTAACTTATAACCAAAACTTATTCTCAAATCCCAAAACCTATACCTATAACCCAAACCTAAACCCGATCCCGAACCCGAACACGATTTCCTAAACCTAAACCTTAACCTATTACCTAAACCTATACTTATAGCCTAAACCTAGACCTTAACCTATAACCTAAACCTAGGCTTATAACCTTAACCTAAACCTATTCGTAAATCCTAAAACCTATACCTATAACCCAAACCTAAACTCGATCCCGAACCCGAACCCAATTTTTTAAGCCTTAAACTATAACCTGAACCAATACCTATAGCCTAAACCTAAACCTTAACTTATAACCTAAACCTATTCTTAAATCCCAAAACCTATACCTATAACCTTAACCTAAACTTATTCTCAAATTCCAAAACCGATACTTATAGCCGAAATCAAAACCTTAACCTTAACCTAAACCTAAGCCTTAACCTATAACCTAAACATATACGTATAACCTTAACCTATAACCTAAACATATACTTATAAACTTAACCTAAACCCATACTTATAACCTTAACCTAAACCTATTCTCAAATCCCAAAACCTATACCAATAACTCAAACCTAAACTCGATCTCGAATCCGAACCCGATTTCCTAAACCTAAACCTTAACCTATAACCTAAATGTATACCTATAGCCTAAACCTAAACCTTAACTTATAACCTAAACCTAGACTTGTAACCTTAACCTAAACCTATTCACAAATCCCAAAACCTATACCTATAACCCAATCCTAAACCCGATCCCGAACCCGAACCCGATTTTCTAAACCTAAACCTATACCTATAACCATAACCTAAACCCATTCTCAAATCCCAAAACCTATACTTATAACTCAAACCTAAACCTGATCCCGAACCTGAACCCGATTTCCTAAACCTAAACCTTAACCTATAACCTTAACCTAAACCTATTCTTAAATCCCAAAACCTATACGTATAACCCAAACCTAAACCCGATCCCGAACCCGAACCTGATTTCCCAAACCTAAACCTTAACCTATAACCTAAACCTATACCTATAGCCTAAACCTAAACATTAACCTATAACCTAAACATTAACTTATAACCTAAACCTATACTTATAACCTTAACCTAAACCTATTCTCAAATCCCAAAACCTATTCCTATAACCCAAACCTAAACCCGATCCCGAACCCGAACCTGATTTCCTAAACCTAAACCTTAACCTATAACCTAGACCTATACCTATAACCTTAACCTAAACCTATTCTCAATTTCTAAAAACTACACCTATAACCCAAACCTAAACCCGATACCGAACCTGAACCCAATTTTCTAAACCTAAACCTTAACCTATAACCTAAACCTATTCTCAAATCCCATAACCTATACCTATAACCCAAACTTAAGCCCGATCCCAAACCCGAACCTGATTTCCTAAACCTAAACCTTAACCTATAACCTAAACCTATACCTTTAGTCTAAACCTAAACCTTAACCATTAACCTAAACCTAGACTTATAACCTTAACCTAAACCTATTCAAAAATCCCAAAACCTATACTTATAACCCAAACCTAAACTCGATCCCAAACCCAAACCTGATTTCCTAAACCTTAACCTATAACCTATAACCTAAACCAATACCTATACCTAAACCTAAACCTTAACCTATATCCCTAACCTATTCTTAAATCCCAAAACCTATACCTATAACCTTAACCTAAACCTATTCTCAAATCCCAAAACCTATACTTATAGCCGAAACCAAAACCTTAACCTTAACCTATAACATATACTTACAACCTTAACCTAAACCTAAGCCTTAACCTATAACCTAAACATATACCTATAACCTTAACCTATAACCTAAACCTATAGTTATAACCTTATCCTAAACCTATACTTATAACCTTAACCTAAACCTATTCTTAAATCCCAAAACCTATACCTATAACCCAAACCTAAACTTGATCCCGAACCCGAAACCGATTTCCTAAACCTAAACCTTAACCTATAACCTAAACCTATACCTATAGCATAAACCTAAACCTTAACCTATAACCTAAACCTAGACTTATAACCTTAACCTAAACCTATTCACAAATCCTAAAACCTATACCTATAACCTAAACCTAAACCTGATCTCGAACCCGAACTTGATTTCC
Organism: Magnolia kwangsiensis; assembly: GCA_037074715.1. NCBI lineage: Eukaryota > Viridiplantae > Streptophyta > Magnoliopsida > Magnoliales > Magnoliaceae > Magnolia > Magnolia kwangsiensis. Next base: position 109,020,027 of record CM073578.1, on the reverse strand, counting down.
TAAACCTAAACCTTAACCTATAACTTAAACCTATACCTATAGCTTAAACCAAACCTATACTTATAACCTTAACCTAAACCTATTCCCAAATCCCAAAACCTATACCTATAACCCAAACCTAAACCCGATCCCGAACCAGAACCCGATTTCCTAAACCTAAATCTTAACCTTAACCTATAACCTAAACCTATTCTCAAATCCCAAAACCTAAGCCTATAACCTTAACCTAAACCTAAACCTATTCTCAAATCCTAAAACCTATACCTATAACTCAAACCTAAACACGATCCCGAACCTGAACCCGATTTCCTAAACCTAAACCTTAACCTCTAAACCTATACATATAGCCTAAACCTAAACCTTAACCTATAACCTAAACCTATACATATAACCTTAACCTAAACCTATTCTCAAATCCCAAAACCTATACCTATAACCCAAACCTAAACTCGATCTCGAACCCAAACCCGATTTCTTAAACCTAAACCTTAACCTATAACCTAAATCTATACCTATAACCTAAACCTATTCTCAAATTTAAAAACCTATACCTATGACCCAAAGCTAAACCCGAACCCGATTTCCTAAACCTTAACCTTAACCTAAACCTAAGCCTTAACCTATAACCCAAACATATACCTATAACCTAAACCTATACTTATAACCTTAACCTAATCCTATTCTCAAATTCTAAAACTTATACTCATAACCTAAATCGAGACCTTAAGCTTAACCTATAACCTGTACTTTTAACCTTAACCTAAACTTACAACCTTAACCTAAACATAAACATTAACCTAAACTCAAATCCCTAAACCTTAACTTATAACCCAACCTAAACCTATACTTATTGCAATTGCGGTGAAGACCGCTTTAGTTGAAGTAGGAATAGGTCAGTATATCCTAGAGGGGGGTGAATAGAACTTTTTAACGTTTTTATAAATTATTAAAGATCCTTATCACACTAATCCTATCACAGAGTATTGATTAGGATTACTCAACCTTAACTCTACTGGCTTCCAAGCCTAATAGAGGATCCAACCACAAACTATTTATAAGACAAACAATGTATAGATGAGATTGTGATGGATATGACTGTGTGTGCATAGGATGTGATCATATATAAAGACATGCAAGAAAATCACATATATGAAAGATAATATCAACCTCAAACACAGTCATTTTATAGTAGTTCGATGACTTGTCTACTCCACTCCCGGCTTCCACACTCAACCCTTGAGTGACCGGATTTCACTAAGGAGGTTTCTCATGGTTCACCTCAAACCTAAGGTTTTAAATCAGGTTCACCTTCAACCTTTACAGAGGTTTCTACTCGGTTCACCTCAAACCCTGGAGTTCTACTGGCGTTCTCCTAACCAGATGTTTATGCCCACACAGGACAAGGGTCCACACAACGCACCCTGAGGTTTCTACTCGGTTCACCTCTAACCCTGGAGTTTTTCTAGCATACTCCTAACCAGATGTTTATGCTCTCCACAGAGCAAGGGTCCACACAACGCACCCCGCACGTACACTCCCGTCGGAGGCCTCCTTCGAGGATTTCAAATGGTGAGCAACACTTAAAACCCAATCCTAAAAACGAATGATTGCAAGTGTCCTCTGGACTCTTAGTACTTACAGATAAGTTGATGAGTCCCTTTCAGCACAATGATGAAGACCTTCTACTTGTTGATGAAGAGTCTTCAGCTCCCTTGATCTGCAACATGAAGATGTATATATGCTAGGCTTAGGTTGGGTCAAGGTTATGATGGACTACCACTCTCTAAAGGTTTTCCTATAAGGAAGATAGAGAGGTTCCCATCATCTATACATTCAAGGCATCCCAGCTCAATGATATGTTATTAAAGCAGTAGCTGAAGGATCCTTGAATGCAGAAGTTCATTCCCCAATCCACTCTATGAGATATCAATGATAAGGGTGGATTGGAGGATGAACTTCCCGAGAGAAAGGCCTTAGGTAAATGATAGGAAGGTTAAAACACTCTAAAGCACTCTCTTCTTTCTCTACCAGCAATGAAGACAACTCTCTCTATTTATAAGCAAAAGGTTCCAACGAATATAAACGGTCATATTTATGACAGAGTTCGATATCATCGATCAGTCGTCGATATGATCGAGCGTATACTCTCGATTGTATCGGCCGACCTCTCATTGATAAGAACTCAATTGTCATTTCGCTTTTGAAAACCTTCTGCCAACTGGTCGATGGGATCGAGACACACATCGATGATATCAGATTTCGAATTCCGATTCCATCGAGTGATGGTTCGATTCTATCGACAGTTGAAAAATAAGAGAGAATTCTTGAAGAATTTCAGGATCATAGATATGATCGGGGAACCAGTCGATGTCATCGGAATTTGTACATCAATCATATCGGCAACCATTCGATGGGATCAAAAATCGTATAGATTTTACATGTAAGCTTGCTGGACGAATCATGTCCTGACTCGATCCAATCGACTTGGTCTCGATATAATCGATATATGAATATCGATTTATCGACAGATACCCCGATCAACATTAAAAGCAACCTAAAATTCATGCTGGAGAGAACATGCGCCCCACAGTCGATATGATCGACTGACTCCCGATATGATCGATATTTGAGTTCAGATTGAATCGGACAATCATTGATATATCGAAGAAGTTGATAGTTTTCTTTAGAAAAATAGGGGCGCCAGATAGCAGTCTGTCGATACGATCGATCCACTTCAGATATAATCGATTTTTGAATGTTGATGATATCGACTCGAAGGTCGATATATCGATAAATCGTCCAGAAGATTGTTTGATTGCTGGACGCTTTTTGTCCTCACTCAATTATATTGATTGATATGCCGAGGATATCGACAGAGCTGGTCGATCATATCGAAAGGGGAATCGATATAATCGATAATGTAAGAAAAACTTAGAAAATTTTCTTTTGGATAAAAAGCTTTCTTACACATAAACCCTAAGATGTTCTAGTTCTTTTTAAGGGTTTAATCACCTGGTGTTTTGGGACATGGGATGTGAGGCTATGATTTACCTTTTGGTGAGCTTCCACATATCTAGATGAGGCAGACACTTGACTTGATCTTCTTTTTAGGTGCTGTCGTCCGACTGACTCAACATACAACGTAATTGACAAACCAGGGTACGTAATAGGTACACTTTCACTTATAACATAAACCTATTCTCAAATCCCAAAACCTATAACCTAAACCTAACCTTTCCCTAAACCTATAACCTACACTTATAACCTAAACCTAAACCTAAACCTATAACCTAAACCTAAACCTTAACCTTAACCTATAACCTATACTTACAACCTTAACCTATACTTATAACGTAAACCTTAACCTATAACCTAAACTTATAACCTAAACCTATAACCTAGCCTAATCTTAAAGCTATTTCCATAAACTGACTTTAGTCTTTTTATTGTAGACATGGATAAGAGTTGGATGCAAGCTAAGAATAGGTTTGGCCCAGAGTATAAACAAGGGGTTCAAGAGTTCATGAAATTTGTACAAAATCAGGCAGATTCAAGGAATAGGGATTTAAGAAGAGTGAGCAGCTGGAAAGGAAGATGGAGGATCTAATGAGGTAGAGGGAGGAGCATGAGAGGAGGATGGAGGATCTAACGAGGTAGAGAGAGGAGCACGAGAGGAGGAGGATGGAGGAGCAGGCGAGGGAGAGAGAGGAGCAGGAGAGGAGGATGGAGGAGATGCGGGTGGAGTATGAGCGACTGATGATGGAGATATTTTAGGCTCTTGCTTCATGCTTACCCATTGATGCTCCACCTCATCCGCCTTCATCTTTGTCATTTTTTGTATTTTATTTATGATATTAAATTTAAATGTATTTATGTGTGAATGAATGTCATGTTGATGGATGTAGTTTATATTTGGATGGATCTACTACTTTGGGTTTAAATGGATGTGAATGTGAATATGATGAAATATTTATATATAACAGGTGTATATCAAGAATATTGTAACAGGTGCATATCAGGAATATTTTGTTAGAATATTGATAAAAAAAAGGACACTTTTACCAGCGACAAATTTCGTAGGTAAAAGTATCATATAGGTTTTTTACCAATGAAAATTTTCGTAGGTAAAAGTATCATATAGGTTTTTTACCAACGATAATTTTCGTAGGTAAAAGTATCATACAGGTTTTTTACCTACCAAACTTTTCGTAGGGAAAAGTTCAATAAATTTTTTTACCTAGGAAAATATTCATAGGTAAAAGTTATGAAAATATTTTTACCTACAAAAATATTCATAGGTATATGTTTTCAAAATGGTTTTACCTACCAAACAATTCGTAGGTAAAAGTTTCTAGCTACGAGAAGACTCGTAGGTAAAAGTTCTGTAAATATTTTTGCCTACGAAAATATTCATAGGTAAAAGTTTTGTAAATATTTTTATCTACGATAGTATTCGTAGGTAAAACTTTTGTAACAATTTTTACCTACGAAAGAATTCGTACGTAAAAGTTTTGTAAATATTTTTAGCTACGAAAATTTTAGTAGGTAAAACTTTGGTAAGATTTTTTACCTATGAACTACTTCGTAGGTAAGAGGTTTGTCATAATTTTTACCTACGAAAAAAATCGTAGGTAAAACTTTTAGAAAATTTTTAGCTACAAAATTATTCGTAAGTAAAAGTTTTATCATAATTGTTACCTATGAAAAAAATTCGTAGGTAAAACTTTTGTAAGTATTTTTAGCTACGAAATTATTTATAGGTAAAATTTTGTCAAAATTTTTACCTACGAAAAAATTGGTAGGTAAATGGTTTATAAATCTTTTTAGCTACGAAAATAAGGCAAAAATATTTGTCAATATTTTTGCCTGCGAAAAAAAAAGTTGGTAAAATACTTTACCTACGAATGAGAATCGTCAACAAAAGTCTTATTTTTGCCAACGAATCTTTTTTTTTGTTAGTAAAAGTTTTCTCCCTCGGTCTTTTAGCAACGAAATTGTCAACGAAAACTTTCGTCAACAAAAGTTTTTGCCTATGAAAAATAGGCTTTTACCTACTAAAATTTTCATAGGTAAAAGTGTCTTTTCTTGTAGTGTCAGCTCCCTTAGATCTATGTTTAAGTTCATGTCCTGAATGAGCTTGCAAAACTAATGGACAGAAAATGATCTTGCAAACCTAATGGACCAAGTGGATTTCACATGGACCCATAGCTTTTCATGTGTTCAATCATTTTTTCTTTAAAAATAAAAATAAAAAATCATGTTTCCTTTTGGCTTCCTGAGTTGACTCGACTGACTTAGTCGAGTTGGCTCAAGTCAATTCCCCACCAAACGAAGTGTGTGGTTCTCCAATTCTAAGTCGACTGTTTACGAGCCTTAAAACTAATGTAGGATGATTGGATGGACACAATGAGGTGGTGTGAACATTGGGAAATCGGTGCCTACTCTGGTTTGGCGTTTATAGCAGGTGATTGGACTGATTTGGATTGCTGATGCGGTAGTCTTGGAGTCACCACTAGTCACTTAATTCAAAATCTCGCAGTCAGCTAGAACCTGTAAAATGTGTAGAGCCAGAGAATCTAAGGACTCTCTTGCTTTAAGTTGACTTTTGATTAGTGATTTAAGATTCTGAGTAAGGGACCTCGGTTACAAAAAAGGAAGGGATTCTGAAAAGATGGGAGCTTGAGAACTTAAGCACTCCCTCTTACTCTTACTCACTTAATTTCTCTCACTCTCACTCTCCTCTTTATAGTTAAAAATTCTTCTTGATCTTGGTCCCTTGAAATGAAGAGAAGGGAAGGCTATTTATAGCCTTTTAGGATGACATTTTGGTAATTTTAGTGTTTATGGAGGATAAATGCTAATGTGGTAACTTGAGATTGGTTAAAGAAAGGGTAATGCTACATGACATGCTTTAATAGGCTCTTAGATTTGGTAAGATGGTAAATAGAGTGAATGTTGGGGGTAAGTTTATAGAAGAGTTGACATTTGGAGGGGAAACAGCTGTGTGCTCAAAGGGCACATTTGTCGAGGAAGGGCGGTGGTCCGACTACTGTCCGCAGTAGTCAGACTATCGCTCGGGTATGGTTGCTTCTGCAGTTTGGCCAGTAGGCCTATTTCGGGCCCTGAGAGCGACCTGAAGCCCCTTTTTGGATATTTAGCTCAAAATGGCTCGAAATTGGCTTGAAAATAACTTGAGAATGGTTTGAGAAATGGATTGATTTTTGGGCATGCTCTGGCTTGGATAATGACTTGAGTCGAGTTAGGTTTTATGGTAACATAATGACTCAGGTTCGGTTAGGGTTTGGATCAGGTTTGTGAAATGACTGCGGTTTTGAGTAGAGTGTAAGGTTTAGGTTCAGTCACTAAGGGTCATCCATACCTTATCAAGTTGCAGCATGGGTGTGCTGTCTACAGATGCCTCTCTTTAACAGAAGTTATGAGCACCTGAGTGCCAAAGTGAGTGGACACCCTACCCTTCTGACAAGAAAAGATTGTGGTTTAGATCCATTATTTACCATATTATCATAGGTAGCTTACTGTTTGGAAAAGAGATGGCTCGCACATATCACGAGGGTTTGAGAAAAATATTGTGATTGTCCCTGTGCTTTCTGCAGCATTACAGGCCATGAATCACAACTTTTTTGCATCAGATTGATAATAGTATTGGATGATAAGTCTGAAAAGTAGGGCCCTTGTGTGTTTTACGGCTTTACGGGGATTCCCATACTGTTTGGATCTTGTTGTTCCTTTGTTATGTAATCACCCTAGGAGTAGTTGTTCCGTTTGATCATAAAAGTATTTAGCTGCCCCATGCGTTCTATGGCCTTGTAGGAAACTCACTACACCGACATGGACTCAATCAAACTTTTCAAGTATCCCAGACTAGGTATGTGCGGGTGACCTTTTTCCATGCAGTCTTCTGATTTTGACATTTTGGTTACAACGAATTTTGCCCACTTTGAGTTGGTTATTCTTACGAGAGATGGATCAAATTATCACTTGTATTATAGTTTCTGGTATAACTATCCTGATATTAAAAATCTGGCCAATCATATTTATATCGCATATAGATTTGATTATTTCCTGGGGAAACCGGAAAAGGTCGAATCTTATTTTATTATTTTCACTGGACGTTACTAGGAAATATAGGAGATTTCTTAGTATATTGCATGTCAAATGTTATATATATATATATATATATATATATATATATATATATATATATATATATATATATATATATATATATATATATATATATATAAATTTTGTTTGTTAAAAACTATCCTCCATAGAGCTATACTCCTTGGGGATTTTATTACAAATGTTTTTGAATTTTTTTTGAAAAGATCCGTTCGATCTCGCGGGAAGCCATCGTCGTTCAGTTTTTATTGCATTTAAAAAAAAAATAAAATAGTCCAGGTAATTGTGTTGCCTTCACTAGTGAATTAATGGGGCTGATTAATAATCCTAGATTTTATTTTGTCTTTATATATATGTATGTATGTATGTATATGTATTTTCTTGTATTTTTTTAAAAAAATTCTCCATTTTCTTAGCTTAAGATTCTCAATTTCTCGTGAGATATTCATTTTCCCTTTTATCTCATGAGAATCTCTCCCTTCTCCTTTATTCCTCCTCTTTGTCCGTCAGACCAAGTAATTGCCAAGGTTCTCACATCCCATCAGCAGGGGACACTGTGTAGAGCCGTGCATTTGGGTAGTGGGCAGTAGTCAAATTACCGCCTAGAACTCGTTTGCCCATTGGGTCGAAGTGGGGCGCTGGTCAGGGACTGGCTCTCACCTCTCTTATTTCTTCCTCCCATTTTTCTTCCATGGACACCATTGTTGTCCCTTGCAAGTTCTTTCTTTCTCTTAGTGTTGTTCTTTGCCTTCTTCGCTTTTCTTCTTTGCTTCTTTTCCTTGTTCATAAACTTTCTTCTCAAGTTGTTACTTCTCCCTTGCGCAATGATTTTTTTTGTTTTGATGGATTGTAGCATTCATGCCCATGGAGCTTTGAGGTTCACCTTATCTATGACCATGGACTTTCTTTTGGACAGGAAAGACCAAAAATTTAGGATTTTGGAATGTTTTCTTGGAATTCCAACACTTTGATCTTGCTGGAAAATCTTCTTTTTGCCATGAAATGATGTATATTTTTTTTAGTGGGGTGTGATAAGAAAAGTGCCCCTCTCTTATTTTGTGCATGAATATTTTTCTTTCTTTTTTTCATATTTTTCATATATTTCTCCTTTTTTTTTTCTTTCTTTTTTTGGAAGAAGGTTCAAACCTTACACATCATGAAATAGTAGCCATTAGAATATGATCCTTTGATGGGCTGGATTGATGATTTATGGCCCACTAAGATTTTTTAACTTTGCGGATTTTGATGGTGAGCCACCATTTTGAAGTGGGGCCCACCTTTTGACATGATTTTGGTTCCAAGTGTGGATTTTGATTTGAAGGACTTTCTAGATGGGCCTTCGAATGACTTTGATGATCTTGGATCATGAGCCTTGAAATGGTTTGGGATGGGCCTTGAAATGTGGGGCTTAGACAATGAGCCTTAGAGTGGACCTTGGAATAGTCCTTGAGATGGGCTTTGGAATGGGCCTCGAAATGTGGGCTTTGAGATGGACTTTGAAATGTGGGCTTTAAGATGGACCTTGAAATGTGGGGCTTGGTCAATGGGCTTTGAAAGGGGTTGGAATGGTCCTTGAAATGTGGGCCTTAGATAATGGGCCTTGGAGTGGACCTCAGAACGGGCTTTTAGACAATGAGCTTTGGAGTAAGACTTGGAATGGGCCTTAAGATGGGCCTTGGAATGTGGGTTTTGAGATGGGCTTCAAAAGAGGTTGGAATGGTCCTTGAAATGTGGGCCTTAGAGTGGACCTCAGAACGGGCTTTGAGACAATGAGCCTTAGAGTAGGCCTTGGAATGGGCCTTGAGATGGGCCTTAGAATTGGGGTTTTAAGATGGGCTTCTATCCATGGGCTTTGGTTAATGGGCGTTCAAGAGCCCATTCATGATGTGTATTTCTCTTTTAGAAGTGAGTTATTTAGGAAGGTGAGGGTGGATACTTACCTGTGAACGTTTGACCATGCAACATGCCTCATCATGGTAGGAATGAGGGTGAACCTTTTTTCCAGTCAGTCGATCCTTGTTATGTTCCTCGGGAGGGTCGGCACCTTTTAGATGTGGTTTGGGAAGGAGGGGTTCCTGCTGTCTCGAGGGGTCGTGGGGTTCTCACCCATTGGCTGGATTGGTTTAAGGATTCTTAGCCACTATTTTTTTAGGTGTTGGAGCGTACTCCACTCTTTAGCTTGTTCAGAGTTCGCCTGAGTGAGACGAATATGGCGCTTTTCTCTGTGTTGACTGAAAGGTGGCGTGCCAAGACCCACACATTTCATCTCCCTTTTGGAGAAAGAGGGATCACCCCCTATGACATTTTCATTCAGCTTGGTCTTCGATACGAGGGAGGATCCATTCCATTCAAGGAGGACCACCCTGTTTCCACTGAGAATGATTGGATGAGTCTTTTAGGGATGGTTTCTCATTCTTTGGACTTCTCAGGGCCTCGATTTAAATTGCTCTAATTGTCAGTGAATTTCTCCTAGCGCATTCTGTAAACTAAGGCCGAAGTTATTGTGAAAGCTCGTGCCTTGATTTTGTACACTTTGGGAGCCATGATCTTCTATCATAGAAATAAGTTAGTGAGCTCCCATCTGCTAATGCCCGTGGCAAATATCACTTTTCCTATGATGTATAACTAAACGTGACACTCCTAGCCCACTTGTATGAAGGGCTGGACATGGCCAGTCATTGCATCAACAGGTCGATGACTAGCTTTTATCCAGTTATCGAGGTGTGTATTGAACCCTTTTGTCTTACATTCTTTCTCATGAATGTGCCTTTTGATGATTGATTTGCGCAGTTCTACTTTTTTGACCACTTTCCATACATGGGGTCCACTTTAATAAACCACACCCCTTCTTTCCCTCGCATGATGCTATGTTATAAGGATAACCGCAACCGTACCCGCCAGTTTTTTGATCTCGCCTAGAGATTTAATGTTAATGCCCTAGTTCCTAATGATGTAAGCGATCGTCTTTTCCTGCCCTCTTCTCTTTGCTTGTACCTTTATCCTGATCCTATTTTGTTTTTGCCAGTTTCGTACTAGGCCTTACTTTCAATCGGCCGCTGCTCTCACTCCTGAGGCTTAGGAAGCTTTCCAAGCCTCGTGTTGTCGTCACATTCTGGAGGATCCTCGAGTGGCGAAATGATACTTAGGAGAGAGACTCTTTTGGTAGTTGACTAGTAGCCCCCTTGTACCATTTAGTCCTCCTTCCGAACCGGTGAAATGGAGGGCAGTCCCTAAGCATGAGTTGGCAGCTGCTCTATAGGGTTATGAAGCTAATGCTTTCGTTAACCCGTGGAGAAGTACAAATCTTAGTGTGAGCAGTACGGCATAAGTCTTATTTCGAGTAATGCCTATGCTCTGGGTGGCAGTGCACGCATTACTAGAGGGGGCCTTTTCAGACTTGAAGTTCCTTCGAATGATATAAATGATTATGTACCTGATGGGTAGTATTTATTTTCCTTTTCTGCTCATGTATCTTCGTGTACATTCTTCCTTATACATCAGAGTTAGCTCATCCAGTGTTGCCTTTCGCATTGCTTTTCGAGCCCTTCTATTGATCTGATTGCACAAAACATTGAGTTTTTGGCTTCCCCTAACTTCTTTGGCGGACCTCATGCATGACCGGTGCAAAATCCATGTCTAGAAGTAGTTGGACTACCGAGGGCTGTAGTTGGACTACTGCCCGGAGACCTTTGTCTGCTTCTCTAGAACTGGCAGGCTACTGCAGTAGAGGGCACATGTTTCAATGACAAGCGATAATTAGATTACCGCGAGTAGTAATCTGATTACCTCCCCTGTTTTGCTTTTCTTCCATCAAAGGTCGGTCCTTCTTTGTTCACCTGAAGTCACTGTCCTGTTATTCTCTCCCTATTCTGATACATGAATCTTCCATTTTGTCTCCCTTTCTTCCTTTTTACCTCCTCTTTTGTCCTTTTTCTCTCTCTTGTCTTCTTCTTGGTGTCCTTTTTCAATGGCTGGAAATGAAGGAAGCCTTGGTGGGTCCAACAATGGTGGCAGCATGGGTCCACTTATTAAGGTAAATGATGCACCTCTTTCCACTTTTTATAATGAGATGGTGGGTGGGAGCTCATTTATGGATGGATTTGATGATGTGTTGGTGGATGTTGATGATGGTTTGGTAGGGCTACTTGAAGAGGTTAATGCCATTTATGGTGTGGCTCCAACCACCATTAATGGTGGGATGGGTTTTGGTGATGTGGTAAGAGGAAGTTTGAGAGATGGATGGTTGTTTGATGGTTTGGATGGGCCTACATTTGGTGGGCCATAGGGTAGTGAGGATGGGGGATTTAGTGGATTGGTTTTTGGGGGTTTGGGTGGGGACATGCCAATGGATGGTGTGGATGGGACCATGATGATGGTGGATGGTCTGGATTTCACCATGATTGATGGCATGGGTTTTGATGGTAGGGATGGTGGTTTGACTGTGATGGATGGGATAGACCATATGGATGGTTTGTTGGATGGTGGGTCTCACCTTGATGGTTTAGGTATGATGGGTGGTTTAGATAGGATGGATGGTTTGTTGGACGGTGGGTCCCACTTTGATGGTTTGGGCATGATTTTTTGCGCAGGTTACGAGGTTGTGATAGGTAGTGGTGGTGCAGATGTTGATCTGTGTGATGGTGGAGATTTGGGTGGTGGTCCTAAGAGTTCTTTGCACTGGAGTGGTCCGGGTATTACGACGCTTGGGGCAGGTACTTTTCTGACAGCTCCGGATGTGATGATTGTGGGTGACTCTAGTCCACCTATTACTGCTTTTCAGGATATGCTTCACGAGGCTATGGGAGCGTCGGGCTTCTTTCATTACGATGAGATCGACTTTTTGGGCGAGGGGAAGCCTATTTTTGACAACTCACCAGCTGATCCAAGCTTTCAGATCGTCGAGGGTGTGCTGGTTCATACCTGTTGCCTGCAACCACGTGCTATCTGTTCAGAGTGGCTGCGTGTCTAGATAGGGAGTTTGACCACCTCTGAGAGTCACGAGTTGCATCTTCTAAGATTTAGAGAGGTCCTGCACCTTTGTCGAGTTCGCCTGGATTGGCGATTGCTAAGTGTTGTGTCCTACGACTGGGTTCCAATGTTGAACCAGTTCTCCTTTAATGACCTAGAGTTAGGTCCTTCCTTTGAGTTGTCTCATTTGACTGGCCTCCCCTTTTCTCAGGAGCCGTATCTTCCTCCATCTCGTCAGGTGCGGTCTTCAGACTTTGAGCCCTGGTTTGGATTGTTGGCAACTCTCCCCATAGTTGATGGTACTATTGGCGAGTTCACCTTTGAGCTTCTATATGATTGTTGTTCATCTACTCGAAGAGACGATGGATCTGCTCGTCAGCTTCAGTGCTTGAATGCACTGATATTTTGTGTTTCGATAGAGCTACTCTTCTCGAGATTGCGACAATCATCTTTGACAATTCTTTTCTATGCTTTTCGCCGCGTTCTCTCTCATCAAAGTGTTGTTTCGGTGGTGCTGGCAAAGCTTTTCCTAAGCATGTTCGAGTGTTCTCTTGGGCAGCCCGCATCCTCAGGGGGTGCATCTCTTTCCTCCAAGTACTTCTCGTTCCACCTCCTTTTCTCCTTTTTTTTGTGTTTTCTTATTTCTCATGCATGGTCCTTTTCCTTTTTAGGTGTGGTTATGGGAACACCTGTTTATGACTCCTCTCTTTTCTTGGCCTGATTCCCATCATACTGATGTCTTTTCTTTACTTTTGGATGGGCTCCCTCTTGGGGCCGAGGCCACTGAGTCCCTTTACTGCCGCATGTTCTCCGAGCTTCGAGGATGGGAGGTTAGTTGGGAGGCTTCGTGGCTTTGTTGGGTGCCTTTGATTTGTAGTGCTGCTCATACTCCTCTGCTCCTATTAGGCTTCTGAGGGTATTGCTCTTATCACTCGATTTGATTCCTTCGGCAGTTTGGCTTTTGGCAGGACATCCCTATTTTTTTCTTTTTCGAGATTTGGGCATACTCCTCTCCTATGTGTATATCAGATCTTTGTCAGTTGATTCAGACCTTGTGGCAGGATTGCCTAAATGTGACTGTATTGGAGTTTGAGTCTTAGGATCCTCCTTTGGTAACAATGTCATATCAGCTGTGGGTAGCGGAGTAGTCGCTCTATCGTCAGGTTCATTGTTGACACTTAGCTGATGATGAGGCTGACAGGGACATCATCGAAGATTTTGCTTTGTCCTCTTCAGGGCGATGACTCTTTTGAAGTGTTCGAAGAAAGGCCCTTCATTAATCCTTCATTTCTGTCAACTACACATGGCCAATTCTTATCTGAGCTTTTTGTGCTTGGCATGCCTGTGAGGATATGACTTGTTGTATGGTGGTGGGGCGGCGAAATGATGAGAACATGATAGCGTACCACCGATTCGAGATAGTGAGGTCTTTTACTTGCACATGGAGGATGATAGACTTAGGCAGCGGTTATCGATGTATGAGGGAGGAGAACGAGGCTTATTGGGCAGTCTTTGACTCTGCTGGATACTGTCTTTTATATATATATATTTTTTTTGTAGAAAAACAGTGCATTTTTGTATACAAAAGCTTTGAAAGGAAAAGGAATGTTTTTGTTTGTGCAATAGCTTGTCAATGTATGTTTGTGTTTGGATTTGTGCTTTAGGTGATGAGATGAGAACAATGGACTTAGCCCACATCAAATTTGGCATTCTGAATTTTTTACTAGGGATCCCGGTTCACTGAGAATAGTGCATACTAGGATCATGCTCCTTAAATTTGAGTGATTCTAATAGAATTCATGATCCAGGATTTATCTTTTCCTTATATTTCTTTACTTTGTTCGTTGCCTTGACCCTTTCTGTACCTACAAATTTGTGTTATTTTTTTCTGGCCATTTTTGCCCATAGCGCCTTTTCAGGTTTTCGCTACGACCTACTTACCGTCATTTTTACTTGTGACATCCTTTCTGATTTTCACCATGTCCCAGACTTTTACTCTTGCTTGCCCCTTGGTAGCTGTACTCTTTTTACCCCTGGCGCCTCTTTAGGTTTTCACCAAGTCAGCTACATTCTTGCTATTTTTACTCGAGCCGCCTTTTCGGGTTTTCAACTCGCCCTTCTTGCTTAGGCATGTTATCTTTTTTTTTTTTTTAACTATACCCATAGAGATGAGGGGATTTCCTTCATTGCTGGCCGATTGGATACTTTCCTATCTTTGTCTCTGATTACAATCATAAGCTATTTATTTAGGTCAGACTATTTTGTTAGGGAAAGTGAGATGGCTTTATAGGATTTTTTGCTTTTTAAAAAAAAAATATCTATTTCCATTTCGATTTTCCCCCCCTTATGAACTGTATGCTCTCTCTCTCTCTCTCTCTCTCTCTCTCTCTCTCTCTCTCTCTCTCTCTCTCTCTCTCTCTCTATATATATATATATATATATATATATATATATATATATATATATATATATATATATATATATATATATATATATATAGTTGTCTTTCTTTTTCGTTTTGGCTTGTATGGGGGAGGAATGGTAAGCATTTTTTTCAAGCTTTAAGATTGTAACTATTGACAAATTTAGGTATGGTTATCCATGATAGATTTTTACGTTGTTGGCATTGATGGGTTCTGGAAGATCTTCTCATCTCAGGTTGGTAAGCTGAAAGGCACCTCCTGGTAGTACTTCTCAAATGATTAGTGGTCCATCTCACAAAAGTTTAAACTTTCCTTTGGGCTCTGACAAATGCAACGGCAGAATGCGTTTTATGACCATGTCACCGACTTCAAAGCTGCTCTTTTAGACCCTCTTATTGTAAGCCCATGCGATCCTCCTTTGGTAGCATTGTGAGTGGCTTAGCGCGCACATGCGCTTTTCATCTGCCAGGTGCAGTTAATCATATCTTGCTTGTTGCTACTTGCTTTCCTCGATTTTGTTTTCCAGTAATACTCGGAGAGATGAGATTTTGACTTCGACTGGTAGTACTGCCTCTATTCCATATGTGAGTTCGAAAGGAGTTGCGGTTGTAGTAGATCGTTCGGACGTTCGATAACACACAAAGTGCGTATGGGAGCATTTTCGACCAGTCATGATACGTTTTGACCATTTTCTCCAGCATTCGAATCATTGTTTTATTTGTGGCTTCGACCCCACCATTCATCTGAGGGCGGTAGGGGCTCGATTTATGGCTTTGGATTTTAAATTTTTTGAGGAACTCGCTCATCCTTTTATTGACGAATGGTAACCCGTTGTTTAGAATGATGGCATGAGGAATCCCGTATTGGCTAATGATGTTATTTTTCATAAACTTTATCACATGAGATGCTGCGATGGTGGTGTAGGATGCTATCTCTATCCATTTTGTGAAGTAATCTACTGCTACCATGATGTATTCGTGCCTGTTTGAAGCTTTTGAGTTGACTTTCTCGTTGATGTCAAGGCCCCATATAAAGAAAGGCCATGGTGTTGATAGATTGTACAGTTTGGAAGCAGGCACATGGATTTGATTCGTGTGATCCTGACATTTGAAGCAGTTCCTGACATGTTTTTTGCAGTCTATCTCTTTCATTAGCCAATAATAGCCGAACCATAGGATCTTTTTCGCCATCATATGACCATTCATGTGTGAGCCGCACAGTCCTTCATTAATTTCTAACATGATTTTGGCTGCTTTTGTTTCATCCACACAGCGGAGGAAGACTTGATTGAATGATCGCTTGTAGAGGATACCCCCAGTGATCATGAATTGAGCTGTCAGTTGTTGGATAGTGTGACGATTGGTTGAAGCGGCTCCTTAAGGGTATTTTTGGTGCTCGAGATATTCTCTAATGTCTTCGTACCAAGGATGACTACTTGGGGAGGCCTCTGCTTCATCAATTTGTAGGCAGAAGGTGAGCTCTTCTTGAAGCTCTACGATAAGTTCCCACTTAGAAATTCCCTTAGGAATCTTTAGCATTAAGGCAAGGGTGGCAAGGGAGTTTACAAACTGATTTTTAGCTCGGGGCATGAACGAGAATGTGACTTCATCGAATTCTTTAGTTAGATTTTCCAGATAGACGTGATAGGGAATCAACTTTTCATCTTTGGTCCTCCATTCATTGTTTGTCTGGTTGATGATGAGTTGTGAGTCTCTGAAGGCTCGCAATCTTTTCGCATTGAGGATGATGGCTTCTCTCAGATCGGTGATACATGCTTCATATTTAGGGTAAAGAAGGTCTTCAATGATTAATAATCAGGTAGAGAGTGTGTTGCTAGGTGGTTAGCTAGTGCTTGCCCCTTGATTACTTTTTGGTGACATAGGTGATGTCGAACTTCGAAAGTAGTAGTTGCCATTTTGGGATCATACTTGTTAATGTTGGATCTTCGCATAAGTATTTTAATGAGTAGCAGAAGGATTGGATAGGCGATCATGTATTGTCGAAACCATTGTGTTACCCACACTAATGCGAGACATGTTTTCTCTAAGATGGAATACTTGGATTTGTAGCTAATGAGCCTTCGGCTTAAGTAGTAGATCACTTGTTCCTTTCTTCCTGAGATGTCATGTTGACCAAGGACGCATCTGATCGCTTTTGCTGCGATAGAGATGTAGAGTAACAATGGCCTACCTAGTGTAGGTGGCATAAGCACTGGGGATTTCAGCAGGTACCTCTTGATCTTGTCAAAGGCCGCTTGGCAATTGTCATTCCATTCTTTTGGCGAGTTTTTCCTTAGGAGCTTGAATATGGGCTCACAATTGGGTGTGAACTGAGCGATGAATTGACTAATGCATTGTATTCACCCGAGGAAGCCCCAAATTTCTTCCTTAATCCTTAGAGACGACATTTTGATGATAGCTTTTGTCTTGGTTTTGTCCACCCCGATGCCATCTTCGCTGATGATGAAGCCAAGCAATTTGCCCCTAGTTGCATTAAAGATACATTTTTTATGGATTGAGGCAGAGCTTAAACTTTTCCAACTTATTGAAGAGATTTTTGGGGTCTTCAAAGTGTCATTCAATTGTGCAATATTTGAAAATCATGTTGTCCACATAGACTTCTATCTCCTTATTTATCATGTCGTGGAATAAGGCAGTTATGGCTCGCTGGTATATAGCACCCGCATTCTTCAACCCGAATGACATAACCTGATAGCAGAAAATTTCCCACAGTATGATGAATAATGTCTTCTCGTGGTCTTCAAAGGCCATCTTGATTTGCTTGTATTCGAAGAAACCATCCATGAATGAGAAGATCTTGTGTCCTGCCATATTGTCTACTAGTGTGTTGATGTGAGGCAGTGAGAAATCGTCTTTGGGACTTGCTTTGTTCAGATCTCGGAAGTCAATACACATCTTGACTTTGTTGTCTTTCTTTGGAACTGGTACGAAATTTGTAAGCCACTTTAGGTAGTTGGAGACTACCAAGAATCCCACGTTGTATTGCTTGATAACTTCATCATGAACTTTCAGGGCCCATTCTGGCTGCATTAGTAGGAGCTTTTATTTGACCGGCTTCATTTTAGGCCTTGTTGGTAGGTGATGTATTACCAGTTCTTTGTCTAGTCCAGGCATATCTTCGTAGGAGAAAGCAAAGTTGGATCATCTTGGCTTCAAGAAATTCATCATCCTTTGCTTGTATTCCTGAGGCAAGGATCTATCGATGCACACTTCTTTAGGGAGTTCTAATGATCCCAAGTTTATAATTTCAAAATCCTCTGCAACAACATTGGCATTTGTTTCAAACTTTTTGAGGGAATCCTCTAGTTTGAGAGCTGGGTCATCACTTCGCTCATCTTGGGCTTCATCCAAACCCATGAGTTCAAATTCTAACTCTATATCGAAATCGTATATGTCGACCTTGAACTCTGATGCTGCGAGTGGTGTGTTTGACACATTATTGTTTGTGAGTTTTGAAGGGTTTTCTACAGTTTTTTATTTTTACAAAGTTTCTGGTTTTTTGGGATTTTGACAAATATCTGACTTTTTTTTTTTGGTAATTTTGAAATATCTATTATTTTTGAATTTTGGAGTTTTGTTGATTTTTTTTGTTCCAAGGGATCCCGAACAGGATGGTGTTGCAAACCATGATTGATCCTGATATGGTTCGAGATGCCAATTGCTATTTATATTAGCATTTTTTTAAGGCCGATACCCTTGGATGGCTTACTGGTCGATTCGATAGTCAGGGGAATAGCTGACCAGTTTGGTTCCTTCCCCCTTTTGATCTTGTTGGCTTGGTCCAGCTGTATTGACCGGTTATCTAACCCAATGACCATGATATCTGCTAGACTGGGTTCAAAGTTTGTGTTTGACCTAATTTCTTCGCTCAGGAGTTGGAGCTCTTCCGACTCCTTTGATCCACATTCCCGTGGGATCTTGATGTCTATCAAGTCAAGGGAAGGCCACTTCCCTTTTTCGATCCAATGAATGGGCTGCTTTTGCTAGTTGTTACTCTGAGTAGCTAGTGGGAGGTTCTCTCCCTGGCTGATGATGGGGATGGGTGACTCCTCGTCCTTGTCTATTGGTCCTGTAGAGGGTGCCTCTTGCCCTTGGTCTTTAGTGGGGATCCCGCTCTCATGCCCTTAGCTTTATCTGATGGGTCGGGTGGTTTTGCCGATTGCATTGGTAGTTCTTTTGGGGTCTTGATGATCTTATCCCATCGTATTAGTGGCCAGATGGATTCATGGCTGGGATTTTCAGATAGCTTCATGTAACACCCCGTACTTTCCAGTACTTGGGTGTAACCGTATAACCAAACTTAGTATCAATACAAGCCTGACATGTTACTTATACACCTTATAAATATTTAAAATTTCATATTAAAACGATGTATAATTATAATCCATAACATATTTATACATTTGTAACGTCATTTATATAAATTACGAACCATACAAATTTTTATGATGTAAATTAATAAGAATTTATGGTAAATAACACAGCTCAAACAACTTTACATTTTATATAAAATTTAAAACATAGGACAGATATAACTACACGAATAATACCCCAAATAATATATGTTAATCTTCATTCTTCCTCACTATATTCATATAATTTAAATATATTAATAATCTATGATAAAATAAACTATATATGAAAAATTCCATTAACGAAATTCTTAGTAATGTAAGACAATGATAGTAATGGGTAATCACACTAACAAAATTAATATTAAAATTAGTAATTAGTAATCTATTATGAAATGAGCCATTTGGACTGCTTCAACTGTTGATGCCCAATCCCGAGATGATCCAACCATTAGATTTACAGAAATCCACCGTTAGGACTAGGAATTTATGTGTATGGCCCACTTAAGATTTAGGTCAGCCCCATTCTTGAGTTCATGGCCTTATATACGTGAATGCACCTAATGGACGGTGGGGATTACACAAATCAATCTCGTGGGCCCCGCTTTGAGGCTCTGCATGTGCATAGTGGCCATGCACTTGAGGTGCATCAGGGCTGCCAACACGGTCAGCACGAGCTGACCCATGCTTCACCAAAAGCAGAGAGATTTCTCTCTCTCCCTCTGTTTTTGCTAACTGACGGACACCGTCTGTTTCCTTCACACTATGGCCCACCATCACAGCTCCCACGGTTGATCCAAGCCATCTATCTTGTGCGTAGCTGAGTCCTGACCAAAACTTAGTGGGCCTCTCACCTAGACGTGAAGGCGTGCGTTCATAAACGTCGGTGCAAGCAGGCCCCACAAGCACATAGTTTCCAGAAATGAAAACTTTCTTCCGTAAAACCTGTCGGCGATCCACATGAGCTCCATCTCCTTCAATCTCAACCTTCCATTCGGTGAGATCTCAACCATCCATTCTACTGTCTAGGGGTTTCTTAGCAAACTGAAAGGAAACAACTATGGTTTCCATTCTACCCACCGGATTTGCTAGTAGTTTCAATCAGAACAAATCCAAGCCATATGTTACTGATCCGACAGTGCTGGGATATTAGGTTTAACAAATAAAATGGGATGGATCGAGCAACAGGAGCTCGCCCTCCATTTTCATAGCCACACCAAAAAAAAATCTAGCTGTTTCCCTCCAACCTTTGAACCCACTAAGAGAACGTTGTTAGAGCTCCACTCCAACTATCCTCCAAGCCCCATGTGATCCATACGAACCTTCTGCAATAGGTAGATTGAAGGAAAGCTGTCAGGGCGAGATTCCACCATTGACGACCATGTCGTCTTCACCGAACCGCTGGCTCACTCGGACTCAGTTAAACCGAGTCCTGAGCTTGTTAAACAGGTTAGAAAGGAAGAAACAAGGAAAGAAGAAAGAAATGGAAGGAGAGGAGAGAAGCAAGAAGAAAGAGAGGAAATAGTAGTGCCATTTCCGCACTACCTGCTACTGTCAAGCCAACCGAGTTATACTCCCAAAAAGCAACAGGTCTGAGTTGAGTCCGGAATCGCCCAGTCTTGTTGAGACTGAAGAAGAAAGAAGAGAAATGTGATGGTGCAAGCCGTCGCACCAGCTCGTTCCGGCAGAGCTGCCGTTGGACCTGGACCCGTTGACGTGACTCAGGTCAGTCACTGAGCCACAGTCCCATCCCTAGCCTGGTTTTGAGCACCTCTGGACCTCCAGAGGAAAGGATGGAGAGAGGTATGAGAAAGACAAGAAAGAAGAGAAGAAAAAACAAGAGGAGAAAAGAGAAAAGAAAAGCAGAGAAGGAAACACAGTAGGTGGTGGGCGATTGCCGAGTCGGATCGAGTTGACTCAGTCCACACTCCATCCAAACTTCGAGTGGGAGCGGCCTTGCAATACCCTGACTCTCCCAATCAATTTCAGACCCATTTCAGTTGAACACAACACATTATAGCTAGTAAGATGAAACTGAACTGAGCTAACTTAGCCCCCAAGTTGTGACGATCTGAGTTGACTCAGTGAGCTGGTTCTCATCTTAAAGGCAGTTGGCTTGTATTGATAATCTGACTAGATCTTTTGCTAAATCAACACCATCACAGAGTGTCAAACCAACCAACCAACTACTCATCCTTGACTTGGTTTAAGGTTAGTAGATCTTCCCACTCCCTATTTGAAATTTAGTTAGAATGTTTCTTAGCTATGTGTAGCATTAAACCTACTCATCTTGGTGTAGGAACCTTGATTCCTCCAAACTCACACAACAACCTTCCTTATTGGATAAAAGAGCAAGCCAAGTGCAATTAGCAGATAGGGATGGCCATTAGTAAATTATTTATGCTAATAATAGTTATTATAGACAAGGTAATAATAATAATTATAATATCATTATTAACTTCTAGTGTTTCGTTCTACCACTCTTAGATGTTATAAGAATAGATCACAATATTAGCCATCATCATAACTATTTCCATTACTATGTTAGCTAATATAAATTATGACACTAATGATAATGGTTATCTTGTAAATTATTAAGTCTATATTGTAATTAATGGTACACCAAATAGAGTTCAAATTCCATAATCTAAACACTAGGATGAAAGCCATAAGTTCTACACTACAAACCTTAAAAGATAACCCTAAGCTATGATCTTAAACCTTAGGTAGTATGTAGAACTTGGATCTAATTGTACATCTTAATTTATGGTAGGAATTGATTCCAAGGAAGCACGGACTTCTTAGCAATGGTACAGGCGGTTCAAACATAAGGTGAGGACTCACCCTTTGAGTTTCCCACTTAATTTCATCAATCTGAATATAGATGATGACATGTTTCTTCTAATTGAATTACGTACCCTACTATTGAATAAGCTAAATTGTTGTGTTTGTTGTGTTAGATGGTAGACATCTCTCTTTAATTCTATCATGTATAAATGATTTAGTGATAACATGCTACCTTTAGTCATACATTGTAAATTAATTGTATGTCTGTCGTTTGTGATTGAGTGATGTAATGAATGTGACCTGTCATGAACTCGCCATTTTACAATTCATATTTGACTTATGCGACTTGGATCGTGCATCCTTACATGTCTTGGACTGCATATTTACCCTACGTGGCTTAGATTGTTTATTTGCCCTTCATGACTTTGATGGGTCATTAGTGCCCTTTTGTGGCTTGATGGTTATATTCGCATATCTTGTTGGTTTTCTGGATATCTTGCGGTATTCAGTCGTACCATGATTTTCGGGTGGAGTGGGTGTTCACGTAGCAATTTCTTAGCCATCTTGCGGTGTTCACATATGATATGATTTTTGGGTGGTCTAGAGTTTATGTTTTTTTTATCTCTTCATCTTGCGGTGTTCACTCGTACCTTGATTTTCGGGTGGAGCAGGTGTTCGCTTAGCGATTTCCTAACCATCTTGCGGTGTTCACGAACGAGATGATTTCTAGGTGAAGTAGATATTTGTATGTTGTTTTCCTACCCATCTTGCGATTTTCAGTCGTACCAAGATTTCTGTGTGGAACAGGTGTTCACTTAGTGATTTTCTAGCCATCTTGCAGTGTTCATGTACGATTTAATTTACGGGTGGTTTAGAGTTTGTATGTTGCTTGTCTCTTCATCTTGCAATGTTCAGTCATACCATGATTTTCAGGTGGAGCAGATGTTCGCTTAGCGATTTCCTAGCCATCTTGCTGTGTTCTCGTATGATATGATTTTCGGGTGAAGTAAATGTTAGTATGTTGTTCTCTCTTCATCTTACGGTGTTTAGTCATACCATGATTTTCGGGTGGAGCGGGTGTTCACTTAGCGATTTTCTAGCCATCTTGCGGTGTTCACGTACGATTTGATTTTCGGGTGAAGTAGAGTTTACATGTTAATTTTCTAATCATTTTATGGAGTTTGTAAGGTTGATTATTTGATTATCTAGACATAGTTCCTCGCATTATGATTGTTATTGTATTTTGTTTGTGATGAGCTTATGCTAATTGGCTTAGTTTTTCAGTATGTGATCATAATTATGAATTACCCGGTTTATTATATCTATCCTCATGACTTGCGATCTGTATTGGATTATGAATGATGAGTGTGCAATCTTAGAGGGTGCTCCTCACTGCGATAGTCATTAACGCTATCAAACCATAACAGTTGATGCAGGTGTAGAGTAAGCCGATGCTGTTCACAGGATTACTACAGGATTTCACATCCCAAGATTATTGTAATTTACTTTATTTCATATGTAATATTATTTCATTTTGTAATTGTAAGAATGGGGGCATTGGTTTGTATAAGTCATTATGGGCAGCTTCTTGTATATTCCAAATGTAAATGAAATTTTTTTTTATGCTAATTTGTCCATTCTACTCTCATTTGCTTACTCTGAATGAATAAAAGAAATATATATGTACTTGAATTTGACCACCCTTTAAGGTTAACACTCGTGTTTTTGGAAAACGGATCATATACTCGGGTCCTGAAAAGTTGGAGCATTACAGTTGGTATCAGAGCATAGTTTAGACAAACTTGGCCTTAGGAAATGATCTTATACAAGCCTTAAATGTCTCAGTTAGGATATTTGGAATTAGAAATTGAACTCAGGATAATTTGCCTTAGACTTAAAAGGATGATTGAGAATGTAGAAACCCAAACTTAAATTCCCTTAGAAGTGGTTTGGATGGCAAATGAAATTTCATCTCAACTAAGGAAAATTTGAGAACATGGGTAGTTCAAACCTTAGGCCCTTGGTAAATTTTAAGACTAAACCTTTAAACTTTAAACTCATGTGGAGATCCTTAGAAATTTTAGGTTAGCCCTTGAAACTTGTATGAATTTCCCTTGAGATTAAGGGAGGTTGAGAACATAGGAACTTAAAACTTTAGGTTTCCTTGAACATTTTAGATTTAGTCATTGAATTTAGAATTGAACTTTATTCCCTTGAACATTTTTAGCTTAGTTAATTAAACTTAGAAATGGAAATTTTGGTTCTCTTATAAACTACCAGGATGGTTGTCTGAACTTAGAGACCAAGCTTAGGTATTGTGGGGAATAAGTGCCCACTATGATGCAAATGGGAATTATAATGAACATTCCTCGAATTTGACTCTCAATAAACAATCCTATGAAAACTTAGAATTTGAACTTTTTCAAAATTTTCTTAAAGTTAGCGATAATATTGTTATAACATTTGACAAATGAAACTAACTAGGAATTGTAGCTTGGATTCCCTAATATGTTTCCTTACATAGAGAAAATATTTCCTTCAATTCCACCACATAAAAATTTATTAGAAGCAGAATTATAGAACTTTAGGTGAATTTCCAACTCTAGATAAAGCATATTGGAATTTGGTTTAAAACCCCAGATAGATTTAGCAATTTTTATTTTTTTTAATAATAAAAAAAAAAACTCAGGTTTCATGTAGGGATCCTGAACTTGGAATTTTCAAGTAGTGCTTAGATGATTAGAGTGCACAGCGGAAGTGTAACGTGCCGCATAGACTTGTCATAAAAAGAATATAAGGTTTCATGACATTTCCTAGGAGTCTAGAACAATTGGGATTCATGGACTGATGAAAACATGTTTAAACGAAGTTTACATGGTTTGGCTCAAGTTCTAGGTCCTATCAAATCTCAACGATCTCGATGCCCTGATTAAGCAAAGGATCGAGATTTAACAGAACTATGAATTAATATCGAAATCATCTGTTCTGCAGGCAGATGATTAATGTATCAGGCTCAAACCTACTATGACCATCTATTCGTGTTAGCCTGAACACTGAAAAAAATAGAAATTGTGTTGTACTTTGGACAACTAGGAACTATCACTAGGAGTAAAGGAAAATAAAAAGAAAGATAAAACATTATTAATAGCCACCTAAATGAACTTGTAATTTTAATAAATAATATAAAAAATTCTATGTTGACAAGCAACAAGATAACTCCCTAGTCCTCATTAATACTGGAATGGTTTCTAATGATTAGTAGGACTTAAACACACCAGTTAATCTACTAGACTATAGACTTAAGGGTCGTAGGAATGTTCGACGTAACCTGTTAACAATATATGCGATATGATTTCACACTTAAGCTTGTGCAAGATAGGGTACAGTTGTACGATAGCCGAACCACTCATAGCTTCGATGGTTATAACGAGCATTATCAAGTTTCAATAGTAAAATCTTCTTTAAGGGGGGTAGATGAAATGAACCTTGTGCTAGTATCATGGGTGCTTGCGCACACAAATAACCCTAATGGGATAGCTAGTGAATACACAGGGACACCGTAAGTTAAATGGTCGTTCCCATTCCTAATGGAAGTGATGAATTTCGTGGACGAAATTCTCTTTAAGGGGGGTAGATTGTAACACCCCACACTTTCCAGTACTCGGGTGTAACTGTATAACCAAACTTAGTATAAATACAAGCCTGACATGTTACTTATACACCTTATAAATATTTAAAATTTCATACTAAAACGATGTATAATTATAATCCATAATATATTTATACATTTGTAACGTCATTTATATAAATTTCGAACCATAAAAATTTATATGATGTAAATTAATAAGAATTTATGATAAATAACACATCTTAAACAACTTTACATTTTATATAAAATTTAAAACATTGGACAGATATAACAACATGAATAATACCCCAAATAATATATGTTAATCTTCATTCTTCCTCAGTATATTCATATAATTTAAATGTATTAATAATCTATGATAAAATAAACTATATATGGCAAATTTCATTAATGAAATTCTTAGTAATGTAAGACAATGATAGTAATGGGTAATAATACTAAAAAAAAATAATACTAATATTAGTAATCAGTAATCTATTATGAAATGAGCCATTTGGACCACTTCAACCGTTGACGCCCAATCCCGAGATGATCCAACCATTAGATTTATAGAAATCCACCATTAGGACTAGGAATTTAGGTGTATGGCCCACTTAAGATTTAGGTCAATCCCATTCTCGAGATCATGGCCTTATATACGTGAATGAACCTAATGGACGGTGGGGATTATACAAATCAGTCTCGTGGGCCTCACTTTGAGGCTGTGCATGTGCACAGTGGCTGTGCACTCGAGGTGCATCAGGGCTGCCAACATGGTCAGCATGAGCTAACTCGTGCTTCACCAAAAGTGGAGAGATTTCTCTCTCTCCCTCTGTTTTTGCCAGTTGACGGACACCGTTTGTTTCCTTCGCACTATGGCCCACCATCACAGCTCCTAGATTGATCCAAGCCATCCATCTTGTGCGCAACTGAGGCCTGACCAAAACCCAGTGGGCCTCTCACGTAGATGTGAAGGCATGCATTCACAAACGTTAGTGTAAGCAGGCCCTATAAGGACATAGTTTCCAGAAACGGAAACTGTCTACCGTAAAACCTGTGGGCGATCCGCGTGAGCTCCATCTCCTTCAATCCCAGCCTTCCATTCGATGAGATCTCAGCCATCCATTCCGCTATTTAGGGCTTTCTTACCAAACTGAAGGGAAACCACTACGGTTTCCATCCTACCCACAGGGTTTGCTAGCATTTTAATCAGAACAAATCCAAGCCATCTGTTATTGATCCGACGGTGCTGGGATGTTAGGTTTAGGAAATAAAATGGGATGGATCAAGCAACAGGAGCTCACCTCCATTTTCGCAGCCACACCAAAAAAAAACTGGGTGTTTCCCTCCAACCTTCGAACCCACCTAGAGAAAGTTGTTAGAGATCCACTCCAACTATCCTCCAAGCCCCTTGTGGTCCATACGGACCTTCTGTAATAGGTAGATTGAAGGAAAGCTATCCGGGCGAGATTCAACCATTGACGACCATGTCGTCTTCATCAAACTGCTGGCTCGCTCGGACTCAGTTAAACCGAGTCCTGAGCTTGTTAAACAGGTTAGAAAGGAAGAAACAAGGAAAGAAGAAAGAAATGGAAGGAGAGGAGAGAAGCAAGAAGAAAGAGAGAGGAAATAGTAGTGCCATTTCCGCACTACCAGCTACTGTCAAGCCAACCGAGTTATACTCCCAAAAAGCAACAGGTCTGAGTTGAGTCCGGACTCGCCCAGTCTTGTTAAGACTGAAGAAGAAAGAAGAGAAATGTGATGGTGCAAGCCGTCGCACCAGCTTGTTCCGGCAGAGTTGCCGCCGGACCTGGACCCGTTGACGTGACTCAGGTCAGTCACTGAGCCACGGTCCCATCCCTAGCCTGGTTTTGAGCACCTCTGGACCTCCAGAGGAAAGGATGGAGGGAGGTATGAGAAAGAAAAGAAAGAAGAGAAGAAAAAAGAAGAGGAGAAAAGAGAAAAGAAAAGCAGAGAAGGAAACAAAGCATGTGGTGGGCGACTGCCGAGTCGGATCGAGTCGTCTCATCCCACACTCTGTTCAAACTTAGAGTGGGAGCGGCCTTGTAGCACCCCAATTCTCCCTATCAGGTTTGGACCCATTTCAGTTGAACACGGTACACTATATCTAGCAAGATGAAACTGAACCGAGCCAACTTAGCGCCCAGGTTGTGATGAACTGAGTTGACTCAGTGAGCTGGTTCTCATCTGGAAGGCAGTTGGCTTGTATTGATAGTCTGACTCAATCTTTTGCCAGATTAACACCATCGCAGGGTGTCTAACCAACCAACCAGTTACTCATCCTTAACTTGGGTTAAGGTTAGTAGATCTTCCCACTCCCTATTTGAAATTTAGTTAGAATGTTTCTTAGCTATGTGTAGCACTAAACCTACTCATCTTGGTGTAGGAACCTTGATTCCTCCAAACTCACACAACAACCTTCCTTGTTGGATAAAAGAGCAAGCCAAGTGCAATTAGTAGATAGGAATGGCCATTAGTAAATTATTTATGCTAATAATAGTTATTATAGACAAGGTAATAATAATTATTATAATATCATTATTAACTTCTAGTATTTCGTTCTACCACTCTTAGATGTTATAAGAATAGAGCACAATATTAGCCATCATCATAACAATTTCCATTACTATGTTAGCTAATATAAATTATGACACTAATGATATGGTTATCTTGTAAATTATTAAGTCTATATTGTAATCAATGGTACATCAAATAGAATTCAAATTCCATAATCTAAACCCTGGGATGAAAACCCTAAGTTCTACACTACAAACCTTAAAAGATAACCCTAGGCTATGATCTTAAACCCTATATAGTATGTAGAACTTGGATCTAATTATACATCCTGATTTATGGTAGGAATTGATTTCAAGGAAGCACGCACTTCTTAGCAATGGTGCAAGCAGTTCAAACATAAGGTGAGGACTATCACGTCCCAAACTCGAAAATCAGGCTCACAAAATTTCTGATTTTTGAATCCGGTGCTGACAGCCTCCGTTGTACCCCATTATCGGCTCCAAACGCTCATACGCCAGATTTCGATCCTGGGACCCTACAAGGAGGATTTTTTTTTCAACGTACATTTAACTCGTAATAAGCATAACCCCAAGTTAACCCAAATCACAAGGGCAACATCATCATCACATATCCACTAATATACACATTTGAATACAATGCTGAAAGGAAAATACATATGTCAAATAAAATCATAGCTTCAGAAGACAGTTGCACGCTTCAAGCTCAACGCTGCTGCAACCTGACGCCACCTCATGCATCTATCATGCATAAGCTTATAAAAAGCTTAGTGGGTGGTGAAAGTGTGTACACAAGGTAAGTGCCAAGTAAGAAATATCAGAGTAATCAAAGTAAGAGAAAACACTGACAAGCCCATAGATCATACAATATTAGCAATACTGGCAAGTTTATAAATCATATAATATCAAAGTAATGCGAAAACATGCTGATAGACCCATAAATACTATCAGCCTTATCCAAGCTATGCAATGCAAAAAAAATATATAATAAATGAATATCATATACTGATGAAGCAATGTAGATCAACTATGCAATGCAGAGACAGTAAGCCAAATACTATATGCTGATGATGCGATGAAATATGTGATGCGAAATGATCAAGGTGGAGTGTGAAGTCGGGATGATAGTATGTAGTATCATAGGCTACGGGGTCCATCACAAGGGACTTCGATCCAAACTAGTCCCATACCTAAATTTGGATAGTCAGACTCAATGTGGTAAACTCCTGATCTTAGGTTAGTCGCGTGGACAACCGAAATCCTGACCATGTGAAGGTATACAATAATTAGTTGCGCACCACCAGCCCGAGTGGATAGTGAATGAAATGAATGCATGAGTATGCAACTCCTACTCAATAAGTCCACATATCAGTACGGTTCCTCTCTGAGAAATCACCGGGGTCTATTACACTCCAAACCAGATTGTCGCCCCATCGTGCTCAACAAGGTGAGTGAAAGAGACCTCACTATCCGCCTGCCAATATCGGGACAGGATCGTCAATAGCGGACCTATTCCTCGAGCTGGTAAGACTCAGCCTAGCATTGCCCCCTCCTCTCGGGCAGGTAAGGCCGCACCCCCTTCCAACCGACCACGACATAGTGGGAGACGCGGCCTAATGGTATACGGCTCTCATGCACTAATGCATCCACTCGGTCTAGACGTTGGAGCAACCTTTGGAACTAAGAGGGTTCTGGGACTTTTACCCAAGGATATGTATAGCACCCCATGTAGAACAGATTTTCGGTGTCCCATCTGGCCATCCACGAAATACCTGTGGAGGCTACGGCCCTGGTGTCGCTAGGGCATACGGTGGTCATGTCATACAAATGTGAAATGTATGAGTCACACAGTCCAATCATACATCAATCCTACACATGCCGTGCTCTCTGTAGGGCAACTCTGCCTATCAGGGAGCCCTATGAATAACCTGCCCAATGGCATATACAATGGTCAATCACATCTCATAACAAACATGCAGATGGTGTATGGGCATATATTATGATACTATGCTGTCACATACTTATAATTGGTATCAATAACCGGCATCAACAATCGGCCTCGACAATGTGGACATTTAACCAACATTGCCCCCAAGGAATAGTCACATAGAGTTAAACATATAATGAGCCAATGACCTCACACAAAGGCCTAATATACAACACAATGGGACTTACTCAAGGGCCACATATACACAACAGGTGGACCCTGCTCATGGGCCTAATACATATCACAATGGGCCTTGCCCATAGGCCATAAATACTGTAACACCCTGAAAATCGGGGGTCGTGTATAAACCCAACTCCCGAGTTCCAGACCGTCACTTATGCAACCAAAATGATTATGATTCAATGTTGTCTAAGTTAAAGCATTCACATGAGTAAAAGTATACCAAAACTGCAATTCATACTCCAAATTCAGTGATAAAAGCAAGCAAAAGACTAAAAGATATACATATCACTGTATGGAAAATAAAATATATCTCAACTGTCTTCATAGTATGAATACATCTCTGAGCCTCATATACATGTAAATATACAGAATCAAAAGATCAAAAATAGTCCCACTGAGAAGTCCCGCCAATCCAGGCCACCTAAGCAAAGCCGTCGTGGTACTGCATATATGAGAACTCATCCTGATCCTCATCATAATCTAGCTCTGCCTCCTGAATCGGTGCCTCACCTGCATCTAAGACAGGGTCTGGTGGGTGTTGCAAATACCATCCCTAACATGGGAGTGAGTAGCTAACTCAGTGGAATAATAGAGCAAAGATTAGCATATTCTCAAATCAATCATGCGATAATAGAAAAGCAGTAAATCAAACATTCCTAATACTGTTGTTAATGCAATATGACATGACATGATGGATGCCCTCACCGACATTCTCCCCTACACGGCACCATCTGCGTCCGCGGCATGCTTGCGTACCACTCAGTACTCTACATCTTCCAGGCACATGCAATGTGATAGTGATATGATTATCGAGCTATTATTAGTCCATTCAAACAGCAGGATTGGGAAACTACGGTACTTCCCTTATATCAATCCCACACAGATCCTATCTAGGGTCGTCACTCCTAGTAATCTCATACGATGTATATTTTGTAGGTCGCTGCAAGGGCTGTCAGGGCTGTTGCTCGCACTCGTTGCACCGTTCCCCCATCACCTTATTGTTCACTCCCCAAGTGCAGGGTTGTGATGTAGTAATAACTCGGTAAGACCGAGGTCGAATCCCAAGGGACTGAAACTTGTACGTTATCTAAAATTAACCAGAACTAGAACTAGATTAAGATGAAATCTAAACTGAATGTAATTTGAGGAATAATGGTGAAAATATTAATCTAAAATTTATAGAAATCAGAGGAAAGGAAACTAGGGATTCAGAGGATCCACTTGTAGAGATTAGGGAGAACTTATGCTTGCATCAAAAATCATGAAAATTACTGAACTGCCGTTGATCTAGTTTTCAAAGAGATGAAAGGAAGATAAATTAGAATGGATTCCATCACCAAACCATGCCCAAAAGACTATGGTAAACAACAGAATTAAACTAATTACCACCCAATCACATGTATGAAAGTTAGGAAGGGTACCGTCATCCAACCATGCCCAAGAGACTATGGTGAACAACAGGACGTCCTGACGTCATAAACATGAAAAGGAAATAGAAATATTCAAAGCATCGCAGACCCATTGTAATTTCAGTCACAACAGACCATTAAGAACTAAAAATATTCCCATAATAATCAACTAAAATCAACGTCAATTCATGAATAAATAAATAAATAAAAACATAAATTAAAACCTCCCATCTCACTACAAGCTTCACCTCCTAGCCCTAGCTAGGAGGTTTAGCCAGACATGGATGGCTGGATCTCCTAAATGAAAATAAAAGAAAGAAGAAGAAAAAAATAATAATAATAAATAAGAAAGAAAACCAAAAACCTCTGTCTCTCTCTCTTCTCTCTGATCCACGTCCAAACCCAAGCCTCCACGTCTCTCTTTTTCTTCCTTCCTAGCCTGAATGAATGCTCCCCACGTCCAAAACCTCCTTTTATAGCTGCTGGAAGGCTGGAGTCAGTGACAGAGTTGTAGCAGGACACGGAGTGCAATTTTTGCAGCCAAGTTCGGTGCCTCGAAACACGCCACTTTCCTCGCTCAAATTCTAAAGAAACACCGTCCCTTAGTACTTTATTGGGTCCTCTACATGATAGACGGTTCAGATCTGCCATATGATCAAAGATGGTGGGCCAAAACTGTTCGAAAAAGTCAGTTTTCGCGGATGTGCGAAACCTTTCGCACCATTTCGCTGTTATGGTCGGTGGGCCCCACAGAAGCATTTTCTGAAAAATTCACCCCATCCATTGGATTCAGAATGAAATTTCAATCAAGAATGGATGGTTTTGAACGTCCATTGACGTGGCCCAGAGAAGAAATCACAAAAGAATCAGTTTTGAACGTTGCAGGGCAGCCCTTTTGTGGCCTCTGTATCTCACACGTGTGCACGCATGGGTGCAAAAGGTCAGCATGATTTTGTAGTTCTCGAAGCCCTTTACACGGTGGACGGATCAGATCGGCCATACGAGCAATGGGTGGGGCCCACTACCGTTCGCAAAATGGACGCTGGCCGTCCGTTACGCAGCCATTTTTTTTTTTTCTTTTCTTCGGTCAGAGACGGTCAACCGTCTCTGCCGTTTCTCATGCACGTGTAGTGCACTTGTGCACTATGCACACTTTATTCATGTGGGGTCCACTATGATGATTTTCAGAAATCTTCACCGTCTAAATTATTTCTCATCTCATTTAAACCGTCAATAATAATTTTGAGGCAGTTCCAGATATCAGGTGGGCCTAGAATCAACGGTTTATGGGCTGATCTGTCAGTTGGGGCACTTCCCGAGATCTTCAATGGCTGAAATTTTATATGTACGGTTAATTTATGGTCCTCAGGCGACGTATGAAGTTTCAAGCCGAACGGATGGTGGGAACCTCATGATCTTGCATTCTGGACGTCCTTCAGGCCACTTGAGCTTCAATTTCTAACTTTTCTCAGATTTCTGAGCGTGTATATTTGTCAATCTTGGTCCCCTGGAGTGTGTCCCTTGCCTTTGGCGTCATCAGATCGTTAAATCTCAACTTTTAACGTCATTTTTCCATCCATGCTCTCAATTACACCCTGAAACATAAACACGATAAAAACAGGCCGTTAGACAGCATTATGTTCGTAAATCTAGGCAATATCTGGGGTCTAATATGCAATATTTGACTCTCAACACAACCCCTAACCAGCATTTTGCTAGTCCCGAGCAAAGTATGCGAAAAATAAGTTAAGAATTATAGGAGAACTTTCTATGAAATCGAGTGAGATTTTGAACAAAATACGAGAAATTTAATATTCATGAATGTTAGAAATTGTTTTCTCCTGAGCTCAAGCGCACGGTAGACTTCATAATCAAGTATAAAGCATTAATCCATCAATTAGAAAAATTTTAAACATTGAGATCTATGGATGTATAGTGTAATCTCAGCTAATCAATACCAAGATTCAATTCTCTATTTCAAGATGTCATTGGTAATCAACGAGAGAATTCATGATGACCAAAACTTACCTCACAGAGTTATTTATTTATTTTATTAATAGTAATGCCAAGAAGGGGAATCAAATCCTCACCTATAGGGAGCAAACCTATGGTGAAGACCGTACACCTGACTCTTTTTCACATATCATTCATGGGGAATTAACTCTACACCTATAAGGAGCAAACCTATGGTGAAGATTAATTATCCAACCTTTTCAATTTTTATACCATGATGGCAAGATACTTCAGACTGGTTCCTTTCATGCTCAATGATTACCAAGTTAATCCTTCGATATGGAACTGAAATCTGAATGTGTCAGCAAGACGTGTCCTGAAATCATGATTCAATCAATGTTTAAAATCTCTAATCATGGATTGATAATTCAAACTCAACTGTGGAATCTATCAAGTAGCTAAATCCAAGAGTCATAAATTACCAACATCACGTATCTCGTAATTCTAGATCAAAGATATATGTCAAAATCACGTTGAATTTACAAGAAATGTCAGAAAAATTTTAAAAATTTTCACAATTTTTGCTCAAGACCAAGAAAATACTGATTAGGAAGCCTTAGGAAGCCTAATCTCCCACCCCCAACCTAAAATCTACATTGTCCTCAATGTAAAATATATAAACATGCAATGCACATGGGACAAAGAAAGTAAAGTGATGGGAAGATAGTACCTGGATAACGAATCAAGAGAGTTTCTAATAGATCATGGCATGGAAGCTTGTTAGCATGAGAGAGAAAGCAGAATAAAAATAGCAAAAATAAAATCCTACCTTTACCACTTTCGCAGGTACTCTCGATTGCATTTAGCGTATGCAAGAAGCCTTTAAACCCCTAAGTTACCCCTAGTGGACGAGTTGTAGTCTCGTAAGGGTTTGCAGTAATGTTACCCACAAACATTGACTATCTAACTAAATAAAAATGAAATGAAATGGAATAAAAAGACTGGGTTACCTCCCAGGAGCGCTAAATTTACCGTCTTCAGCCAAACAAATAAAGCAAACTACCCTAGACCTATGAAAGCGATAAACCTACCTATACCTCCATCAGACTAGGAGATCAGTCCTGGTAAACAGGAGCAATCAGAGGCATGGACATGTCCTCTGACTCAAATGCCTTGACGAATGGCTTTAATCGATGTCCATTAACTTTAAACTCCTTGCCATTGTCGGGATCTTTTCTCTCGACGACCCCATGAGGATAAGCAGTAACAATAATGTAAGGGCCGGTCCAACGAGATCGAAGCTTACCCGGAAAGAGATGTAGTCGAGAGTCATACAAGAGGACTTTCTGACCTGGCGTGAATGATTTCCGTAGAATATGTTGATCATGAAACGCCTTCATCCTGTCCTTGTAAATTCTCGAGTTTTCGTACACATCGTTCCGGATTTCTTCAAGTTCATTTAATTGAAGTTTGTGTAGCGAACCAGCGTTGTCCAGATTGAAATTCAGATTTTTGATCGCCCAGTATGCTTTATGTTCCAATTCCACCGGCAAGTGACAAGCCTTTCCATAGACAAGTCTAAAGGGAGATGTTCCAATAGGAGTTTTAAAAGCAGTACGGTACGCCCATAAGGCATCAGTCAATCGAATTGACCAGTCCTTACGATCAGGGTTAACCGTTTTCTTTAGGATATGTTTGATCTCTCTATTGGAAATCTCAGCTTGTCCACTTATTTATGGATGGTATGGGGTGCTCACCTTATGCGAGATACCGTATTTCTTCATTAAACTCTCGAATAGTCTATTACAGAAGTGTGAGCCCCCATCACTAATGATGGCTCGAGGTGTTCCGAACCGCGACAGGATATTTTCTTTCAAAAATTTAATGACCGTGCGATGGTCATTTTTGCGGCACGGAATTGCTTCGACCCATTTAGTGACATAGTCTACGGCGAGCAAAATATATAGATTTCTAAATGATTGGGGGAATGGTCCCATGAAATCAATGCCCCAACAATCAAATGCTTCTATAATAAGGATGGGATTCAAGGGCATCATATTTCGACGGGACAATGCTCCCAATTTCTGACAACGCTCACAAGCCTTGCAAAACTCATGAGTGTCCCTAAACATAGTGGGCCAGTAGAAGCCACACTGTAAAATCTTGGCCGTGGTCTTTTTAGCAGAAAAGTGACCACCACAGGCCTGTGAATGACAGAAGGAGATGACACTCTGATGCTCATCGTCTGGTACGCATCTCCTTAAGAGTT
The DNA here is from genome assembly GCA_037074715.1 of Magnolia kwangsiensis. Lineage (NCBI taxonomy): Eukaryota > Viridiplantae > Streptophyta > Magnoliopsida > Magnoliales > Magnoliaceae > Magnolia > Magnolia kwangsiensis. The sequence goes on along the minus strand of CM073578.1, from coordinate 108,984,350 downwards.
GGTCTGGGCAATATTTAAACAAATATAGATCGTCCCAGAAAAAGTTACGCACCTTGGTAAAGAATTTCTTTTTATCTTGTGACGTCCAGTGTGTCGGTATGGCACCTGTAGCAAGATAATTAGCAATATCAGCGAACCAAGGTGAATAGGAGACTTTAAACAGTTGTTCATCAGGAAACATGTCATTAATATGGGTCGCCTCAAGAGAATCAGAGGTATTAAGGCGAGAAAGATGATCGGCCACTACGTTCTCTACTCCCTTTTTGTCTTTAATTTCCAAATCGAATTCTTGGAGTACAAGGATCCATCGTATCAGGCAGGGCTTAGAATCATTCTTAGAAATAAGATACTTAAGTACCGCATGATCTGTGTAGACGATGATCTTTGATCCGATCAGGTAGGACCTAAATTTGTCCAAGGCGAACACTACGGCCAAGAGTTCCTTTTCCGTAGTCGAGTAGTTCACTTGGGCAGGATTTAGAGTCCTACTTGCGTAGTGAATAACGTAAGGCCGCTTATCTTTTCTCTGGCCTAGACCCGTTCCAAGAGCATAATCAGAGGCGTCGCACATAAGTTCAAGAGGAAGACTCCAGTCAGGTGGCTGCATGATAGGTGTAGTGGTTAACATGCCCTTAATCTTAGTGAAAGCTTCTTGGCACTGCTCAGTCCACTCATATGGTGTATCCTTTTGAAGAAGATTATATAAAGGATGAAAGAGGAGACTAAAATCCTTTATGAATCGTCTGTAAAAGCCTGCGTGTCCTAAGAAGGATCGCACATCTCTAATGTTCTTGGGTGGAGGTAGGTTAGAGATAAGATCGATTTTTGCCTTATCTACCTCGATTCCTTCGAACGAGATGATATGCCCAAGGACAATTCCCTTTTGAACCATAAAATGGCACTTCTCCCAGTTAAGTACTAAATTTTTTTCTTCACATCTTTTCAGCACACATTTGAGACTTGTTAAGCATTCGCTGAAAGATGAACCAAAAACAGAGAAATCGTCCATGAAGACCTCTAAATATTTCCCCACCATGTCAGAAAAGATACTCGTCATGCATCGCTGAAAGGTGGAAGGGGCATTACATAACCCGAATGACATCCTTCTGTAAGCAAAGGTGTCATAAGGACATGTAAATGTGGTCTTTTCCTGATCCTCAGGGGCGATTTCAATCTGATTATAATCTGAATACCCGTCAAGGAAACAATAATAGGAATGACCAGCTAGCCTTTCCAGGATTTGATCAATGAAGGGCAAAGGAAAGTGGTCTTTCCTTGTGACGGTATTCAGCTTTCTGTAGTCAATGCACATTCTCCAACCAGTAGTAACTCTGGTTGGCACGAGTTCATTATTGGCATTGGCTACGATGGTGATCTCGGACTTCTTAGGAACCACCTGAGTTGGACTCACCCATTGACTATCGGATATGGGGTAAATGATCCCTACTTCCAATAGTTTGAGAACCTCGGCCTTAATCACTTCCTTCATGTTTGGATTTAGTCTACGTTGTGATTGTCGAACAGCCTTTGCATTGTCCTTAAGATATATACGGTGAGTACAAATCGATGGGTTAATTCCCTTGAGGTCCGCTATCGTCCATCCAAGAGCTCCCTTATGCTCAATGAGAGTAGATATCAGCATACTCTCCTGTTCTTTCTCCAGGTGGGCAGAGATCACCACCGGATATGTCTCATCTTGACCTAAATAGACATATTTTAAATCAGAGGGCAAAGGTTTTAGGTCAAGCTTCGGTGGCTTGAGGTTAGACGGTAGAGGCACTACATCAGTTTGGGGCAATTCTTCAATTTGTGGCCTCCACCGGTTAACTTCAAGTACCGGTGCAGTATCAAGCATGGCACACGTCTCCCTAATTATATCATCATCAAGATCATGGGAGTGGGTCAGGCACGTCTCTAGAGGATCAGAGGATAAGGTGAGAGGTGTTCTATCTTCCATAAAAGAATCAATCATGTTAACATCGTGGAAATCGTCATCATCATCTGAGTTGCTGCCGTTATTGAAAAAGATATTCGATTTCAATGTCAAATTTCCAAAGGACATAGTCATGACACCATTCCTGCAATTGATAATTGCATTTGAAGTAGACAGGAATGGGCGACCAAGAATGACGGGAATCTGAGTGCTCGTGTCATTGATAGGTTCAGTGTCCAAGATGATAAAATCAACAGGGTAGTAGAATCTATCCACCTGGACCAACACATCCTCGATGATCCCTCTTGGTATACGAACAGAACGATCAGCAAGTTGTAGTGTGGTTCGAGTGGGTTATAATTCACCCAAACCTAACTGTTGGTATACCGAGTAAGGAATCAGATTGACGCTTGCTCCTAAGTCAAGAAGTGCGTGATCAATTTGATAGTTCCCGATCACACATGATATGGTTGGGCAACCGGGATCTTTGAATTTTTGCGGCACATCTTGTTTCAGGATGGCACTCACTTTCTCAGTCAAGGAGATCTTCTTTTGAACACTTTTCCGTCGTTTGGTAGTGCATAAATCCTTTAGAAATTTAGCATATGAAGGAATCTGTTTTACAACGTCAAGCAGAGGAATGTTGACTTTCACTTGTTTCAACACCTCTAGGATATCCTGAGAGTTAGATAGACGTTTTGGTTCAACCAACCGTTGGGGAAACGAAGCAACTGGCTTTTCTAGAGGTTCCGGTTCAAATTTTTGTAGGGCGCCACTAGATCCATCCTTGTTGTCCTCTTCTGGTTCTTGAGGCTTTTCGGGCCTAACCGGAAGGGTTTTGTCAATAACCTTCCCACTCCTAAGAGTGGTGATGGATTTAGCGTGCCCCATTTGATTTGAAGAGCTAGGATCACCTGTCTCGTATTGCGGTTTCGGATTAGGGAGTGATTGTGCAGGGAGCATCCCTTTTTCCATAGCCGTCATACGTGAATCTATTTTTTGCATAAAATCTGAAATTTCTTGCATTGTCCGCGCCAGCTCTTGTATGGAAATTTGAACCGATTCTTCTTGAGGTTTCCCCTGATTTGGATTTTGATTGAAGAAACCTTGAGGGGTAGCAGTTTGTCCGTTCCTCCAACTAAAATTCGGGTGATTTTTTCAGCCAGGATTGTAAGTATTAGAGGGTGGTCCATTGAAAGGTCTTTGATAGTTATTTACAGCATTAGATTGTTCATTCAATACATCTCGAAAGGCAGGTATTGAAGGATAATTTTCAGTAGTATGAATGTTGCAATCACAGATGCTGCAAACACTTTCATTAACCTTTTCCTTCCTTCCTTTCATGGCCTCAAATTTTCTGGTGAGATTGGCCACCTTAGCGTTAAGATCATTATCCTCTTTCAGGAGATATATTCCTCCTTTTTCCCTTGAATGAGTCGGCCTAGACGTGGTGTTCGTTCTTGGGTAATAGTCCCATGATTGTGTTTTTTCCGCGAGACTGTCGAGGTAATCCCATACCTTGTCGACATTTTTATTAATAAAATCTCCGTTACACATTGTCTCGACCATTTGGCGCATGGAAGATGTTAGCCCATCATAGAAAAAATTCGTAATGCGCCATATTTCAGAGCCATGTTGTGGGCATGCATTAACCAGATCCTTGAACCTTTCCCAACATTGGAAGAATGTTTCATCTTCCTTTTGGGCAAAGTTCATGATTGTTCTCCTGAGGGTAATTGTCTTATGATGTGGGAAAATTTTCTTTATAAATTCCCTCTGCATATCATTCCATGTGCCAATGGATCTAGGACGCAGTGAATGTAACCACGTCTTGGCTTTTTCTTTCAAGGAAAATGGAAAGAGTTTCAGCCTAATAGTATCCTCAGATACATTAGGAAAGTATAAGGTGCCTATGATTTCATCGAACTCTTTCAGATGCAAGTATAGTTCTTCAGACTCAAGCCCATGGAACTTAGGAAGGAGTTGGATAACCCCTGGCTTGATGTCCATATGTCCTGTATTCTCAGGAAAAATCATGCATGAGGGCATACTCACCCCCGCCGGTTGTAAATAATCTTGTAAAGTACGAGGCGGGGTGCCTGATGCACCTCATTCTCATCATGTACTTCCTCAACCCTTGGTTAGGGTAGTGCTTTATGTTGATTTTCAGTCATAACGTCTTCTAACTCAGGAGAATTCAAGTGGTGTCTAGTCCTGCGATGGACAGTCAACCCCTCAACTAATCCTCCTTCAGTCATAAGACGTCGAGTGTTGTCGCGTGCCCAATGAGGCATAAAACACACTCAGCCCTCAAATTCTAACTTAAACCTAAAAAAGAAAATAAAAATCTAGGAAAAGGGAGGGTTGGAGAGAAGTTACCAAATCGGAGTTCCTAAGTTAAAAACCTGCAAAACAAACCAAAATAAGTTAGTTTTTAAGAGTAGAAAGTCCTAATTAAAAATAAACTAATTTCTAGGGAAAAGAAGAAATTTCAAAGAAAGAAGAATTAGAAAGAGCTTACTAAATTAGAAGCTTCCTACAAAACAGAAAAATTGAGTTAGTTCTAAAAATCAGATAGAAGGAAGAATAGAAAGTTTCTAAAGTTAGAAAAAATTTCAAATAAGGAAAATAACTAAGCTTCTAAACCTAGAATTAAAAATTTCTAAAAAGAAAATCTAATCCCAAAACTAATTAATTTCAGAAAAATGTAGCCGACAGTCCCCGGCAACGGCGCCAAAAACTTGTTCACTCCTCAAGTGCAGGGTTGTGATGTAGTAATAACTCGGTAAGACCGAGGTCGAATCCCAAGGGACTGAAACTTGTACGTTATCTAAAATTAACCAGAACTAGAACTAGATTAAGATGAAATCTAAACTGAATGTAATTTGAGGCATAATGGTGAAAATATTAATCTAAAATTTATAGAAATTAGAGGAAAGGAAACTAGGGATTCAGAGGATCCACTTGTAGAGATTAGGGAGAACTTATACTTGCATCAAAAATCATGAAAATTACTGAACTGCCGTTGATCTAGTTTTCAAAGAGATGAAAGGAAGATAAATTAGAATGGATTCCATCACCAAACCATGCCCAAAAGACTATGGCAAACAACAGAATTAAACTAATTACCACCCGATCACATGTATGAAAGTTAGGAAGGGTACCGTCATCCCACTATGCCCAGGAGACTATGGTGAACAACAGGACGTCCTGACGTCATAAACATGAAAAGGAAATAGAAATATTCAAAGCATCGCAGACCCATTATAATTTCAGTCACAACAGACCATTAAGAACTAAAAATATTCCCATAATAATCAACTAAAATCAACGTCAATTCATGAATAAATAAATAAATAAAAACATAAATTAAAACCTCCCATCTCACTACAAGCTTCACCTCCTAGCCCTAGCTAGGAGGTTTAGCCAGACATGGATGGCTGGATCTCCTAAATGAAAACAAAAGAAAGAAGAAGAAAATAATAATAATAATAAATAAGAAAGAAAACCAAAAACCTCTGTCTCTCTCTCTTCTCTCTGATCCACGTCCAAACCCAAGCCTCCACGTCTCTCTTTTTCTTCCTTCCTAGCCTGAATGAATGCTCCCCACGTCCAAAACCTCCTTTTATAGCTGCTGGAAGGCTGGAGTCAGTGACAGAGTTGTAGCAGGACACGGAGTGCAATTTTTGCAGCCAAGTTCGGTGCCTCAAAACACGCCACTTCCCTCGCTCAAATTCCAAAGAAACACCGTCCCTTAGTACTTTATTGGGTCCTCTACATGATAGACGGTTCAGATCTGCCATATGATCAAAGATGGTGGGCCAAAACTGTCCGGAAAAGTCAGTTTTCCCGGATGTGCGAAACCTTTCGCACCATTTCGCTGTTGTGGTCGGTGGGCCCCACAGAAGCATTTTCTGAAAAATCCACCCCGTCCATTGGATTCAGAATGAAATTTCAATCAAGAATGGATGGTTTTGAACGTCCATTGACGTGGCCCAGAGAAGAAATCACAAAAGAATCAGTTTTGAACGTTGTAGGGCAGCCCTTTTGTGGCCTCTGTATCTCACACGTGTGCACGCATGGGTGCAAAAGGTTAACATGGTTTTGTAGTTCTCGAAGCCCTCTACACGGTGGACGGATCAGATCGGCCATACGAGCAATGGGTGGGGCCCACTACCGTCCGCAAAATGGACGCCGGCCGTCCGTTACGCAGCCATTTTTTTTTTTCTTTTCTTCGGTCAGAGACGGTCAACCGTCTCTGCCGTTTCTCATGCACGTGTAGTGCACTTGTGCACTATGCACACTTTATTCATGTGGGGTCCACTATGATAATTTTCAGAAATCTTCACCGTCTAAATTATTTCTCATCTCATTTAAACCGTCAATAATAATTTTGAGGCAGTTCCAGATATCAGGTGGGCCCAGAATCAACAGTTTATGGGCTGATCTGTCAGTTGGGGCACTTTCCGAGATCTTCAATGGCTGAAATTTTATATGTACGGTTAATTTATGGTCCTCAGGCGACGTATGAAGTTTCGAGCCGAACGGATGGTGGGAACCTCGTGATCTTGCATTCTGGACGTCCTTCAGGCCACTTGAGCTTCAATTTCTAACTTTTCTCGGATTTTTGACCGTGTATATTTGTCAATCTTGGTCCTCTGGAGTGTGTCCCTTGCCTTTGGCGTCATCAGATCGTTAAATCTCAACTTTTAACGTCCTTTTTCCATCCATGCTCTCAATTACACCCTGAAACATAAACACGATAAAAACAGGCCGTTAGACAGCATTATGTCCGTAAATCTAGGCAATATCTGGGGTCTAATATGCAATATTTGACTCTCAACACTTATCAATACATGCCTACTTTTACTCTCGTCGCTACGGAAGGGTCGTCGCCTCCCGTAGACTCAGAATACACTCGAGGTCATTACAAAGGGCTGTCAGGGCTGTTGCTCGTACTCGTTGCACCGTTCCCCCATCACCTTATCAATGTAGGCCGACAGTAAGAATATAGTGTCCCATACTACCATAATCTACTCACGAGTCATAGGTGCTCACTGGTCACTACGGAGAGGTTTGTGGCCCCAGCGTAGGCTGACAGCTCGACCACGGTGTCCCATACCACCATGATCGGCTCATGAGTCTTTATGGATCAAGGTACCATGGTTAATAGGGTTTACAGTGGTAAGTTCAGTACCTAGGTTCAAGTAGTTATGACTCATATAAGGTGAACATACAATGGCCAGTCGGGTTACTTGACGGGCTCGATTAGCACGAGCGCATCTCAAGTCGAACAACATGAAGTGCATAAAATACCTCGTGTGGCCTAACCACTGCCACCAACTCCAAAACACGACTTGCGTTCATCGACGCGTCGTTCGTGGCAAAGATAAGCCAACCACGAATTTACTCAGTTATCGACTGCCTGGACTAAGTATAGTCCCAAACATTTATGAATTCACATCAGCAATCATGTAAGAGTAATGAAAATGAAATACAACAATGTGAGCATGTTAACACATGTTATAACATACAACTTAAGTAAATCATCTAACACATGCATTTCATACATATAATGAAATCATGCATATATCCAACTTGTATGAAATCATTTACATCAGCATATCATTTGAGAATTCAATCTCAAACTAATTCATAACATCATTTAATTCAATACATATTAATACAAACATTTATACAAACACTTAGACTACACACTTAAGTCTACATATAGTATGTCGACTCAAAGTGCATATTTAGGCGAATCTCTTCGCCAAAATGATTATGTACGTATTCCTAATATCCTAATGCGACAAGAAGTCATGTTAATCATCTCAGCAAAATATGGATGGAAACAGTATTTCCTACAAATGACTAAAATGCCCTAAATCTCATATTTTTCGTCTGCTTACGAAACAGGAAACGGACAGCATGTTGTACATGTCAAACGGCGTTGCTGTCGATAATCTACTATTAAACGACATTGAAAGCGTTGAAAACAGTCAATCAAAGCGTCTAAAATCCACACCTTTTATCCTAGAAGTGTATTGATTCGAACGGAGCGTATACGCTTCGTCTACGGTGAACCGGGAACCTAATACACAAGATCTATAAGCTACCATGCTAAGGAACCGAAGGAATCTTAAATCAGCAAGTGTTTGGGGTATTTTCTTACCTAGAAATGTGGCGAAATCACCGGGAAAGTGATTGAGGCGCATTGCTTAAGCACGTGCAACAAGTAGTGCAAGCAGAAGGAAATTCTCTCCCACTCTCTCTCACAATCTCTCACCTTTTCTCTCACACCAGCTAGGGTTTCTAGCAAATTCGGATGGGTGAGAGAAGTGAGGGTTTAAGCCCCTTTTATAACCTAAAACTTGCCCAAAACAGGCTTGGGAACAATGTTCACTTGATGCCTAACCAAATCGGGGTTGTTTCAGTCCAAAAAGATATTTCTGGAGGTCCCCTAGCCGAACGCTGTCGAACTTAAGTTCATGCACGTCGGATGTCGCTCACATCCCATTTTCAGACCAGTAGTGTTCGTAGATCGCACGTGGCGGTCCAGTTTCAATTCAGCGGTCACCGCACGTAGATCAAGTCTACAAGTCTCATGATATGAAATAGAAATTTTTCCTGATCTAAGGGTGTAATTTGGCTGAATTCTGACGGTCAGAACGCTTAATAATAACGCGTCAAGTCGTGTGCCAGATTTGAATTTCAAATTCCAAATGTAACCCTATTCTCACTCTCTTTACTCCAGGCTCAATGAAATAGCCTCTGAATGTCGGTTGGACTTGATTTTTAAAATGATTGTCAAGTCCAGCTAAGCGGTTATAACGGTCTAAGATTGTAGGTATCGGACTTTCGACGCGCGGTCTAGATCCAATACAAAGTTTCAAAGAGATCCTGAGAACAAATCGGTTTAGAGTTTAATCCGAGGTTTTAGAGTATTATAGCGTCATTGGTTCTACTCGCTTTGGGTCTTGTAGAATGTATTTAAAGTGATCAGGGACTATTTCCCAGCTACTCTAGCGTTGAGCTAGCTAACTTACACTTATTTTTCAAAGGAATTAATCCTACGCGATTTTCTGGTCGAGTTGGTACTCGAGTCCAAGTACGGATTTTTCTAGGGCGTTACAATACATCACAATGGGCCTTGCCCATGGGCCATGAATACATCACAATGGGCCTTGCCCGTGGGCCTCAAATATATGACATGTGGGCCCTACACATGGGTCTTAAATACATCAAATGGGTCATGTATCATGGGCCTAATGCGTGTCACAATGGGCATCAACTATCGGTCGCATGTACATCATATAGGTCTCTACAATTGGTCTTGGCAATCGAAATCAGCAAATTGGTTACGACAATCGGAATCGATCGATAAATCGGTCACGTTAATCAGAATCGGCAATTGACCACGACAATCGGAATCGATCTATAATCGAAATTGACAAATCTGTCACGTCAATCGAAATCAGCAATCGGTCATGATAAATGGCCTCGATCGCTAATTGGTAATCGGCCACGATAATCGGAATCGGCAAATCGGTCACGTCAATCGGTCATGATAATCGGCCTCGATGGCTAATCGAAATCGGAAAATTGGTCTTGATAATCGGCCTCGATCGCTAATCAGAATCGGTAAATCGATAAAGACAATTGGCACCGATAATCAACAGATAAATAAAGTGGGGTCCATAGATGATCAGTTGATCAACCATAGTATAAAGATCGGCCCTTAGCCGTAGTTATATCAAATTCGATAACATGGAGCCATCCACCTATGGTAAGTGGGGCCCACTTATTTGGGTTAACCCACTAAGAGAATGATGAGAATGGGCCCAGTAAGGCCTAAGGGAAGGTCACAATGTAGATATTTAACCATCATCGCTCACCAATATGGATATTTAACCATCATTGCTCCCAAGGGGTGGCCCACATAGAGCCAAACGTATCGTGGGCCTATGGCCTCACACAAGGGCCTAATACACATCACTATGGGCCTCGGCACATGGACCATATATACATCACATTGGGCCTTGCTATATGAGCCAACATACATCACATCGGGCCTCGAATACACCACAGGTGAGCCCTGTGCTTGGGCCTCAAATACATCATATGAGCTTAATCGTATGGGCCAGAAATATATCACAATGGGCCACAACATATGGGCCGAAAGTACATCACAATGGGCCTTACCAAATGGGCCAAAAATACATCATAATAGGCCTCATGCCTGGGCCTCAAATACATCACATAGGGCCTCGCCCATGGGCCTCAAATATATCACATAGGGCCTCGCCCATGGGCCTCGAATACATCACATTGGGCCTCAAATTCAAACAGGTGGCCCCTGTCACATGGGCCTTAAATACAAGGCAGGTGGGCCCTATCACGTGGGCCTCAAATATACATCATAACGGGCCTCATGGATATGCCGCACCAATGGGCCTCAAGTGGGCTTGGACCACACCAAAAATCATTTCACTAGTTGCAGGTGTAACATGTGTGTCACTACACACTATCATTTTATGGGGCACATGGCTCTTTAATGATGATCAGTACTGTTCAAACATTGTCCAGGTGAATCAGCGTCATCCAAAAACTTCCCATGTAAATTAGCACCATCCAAACATTGCTTATATAAATCTGCACCATCCAAACATGTCCAGCACCGTCCAACACTGCCTGGACGATGTGGATAAAACAAGTACATCATGATGTGGTCCCCACAGTAGACAGACGAATGGCATGGACATGCAACACATGCATCAAGTGGCCCACGTCCATATAATGGACATTGTGAATAAACCCATACATCAGTGGGTATAAATCACATACACTAAGTGGGTCCCACATAAGGATAACATGAATAAAATACATACACTCCCACATCCAGGGACTGGACGTGAGGTGTCCCACATCCACCATCCAGATGATGGACGGTCTGGATGGCGTGCATATAAAATATACCTCATGTGGGTCGCATATAGATGGGCGGTCTAGATACAACTTAGACCACATGATGAACAGTGTTGATGAAACACCCACACCATGGTGGAGTCCACACATGTGTGGGTCCCATGGCTATCATGCAGCATGGATAAGACACATTTATCATGAGTGGCCCCACAGGTTTTGCTGACGTCAATACAGCAGTTATATAGCTGTTGTACGATCTTGAAAATTCAAAGCAGGTGGGTCCCATATGGCCACCAAATTATATTATAAATATATATATTCAGACGTCTTGCCTGGATGGTCAAGATGACGACGTCATGTGAGACCCACGAACGGATGGTTAGGATATGCAATGCATGCAAGGTGGGGCCCACAGGTGCCAAACATCATGGATGGTACATTCATCAAGCAGGGCTCACTATCCTGATCTGCTAGACGGTGTGGATAGAATACATATATCAAGGTGGGTTACCACGTGGGGCCGACCACATATACAGTATATGTATAAGTCACATATATTATTATATTATATAATTATTATTATATTTATTATTATTATTTATATAAAAAAAAAACATCCAGTCCCTGTCCGTGGATAGGGTATACACGCATACAAGGTGGGTTGCCACCATCAACAACTGGACAGTTGAGATGAGACCCATGCAATCATGGTAGGCCCACACATGTGGTCCCCACACACGTGGAAGGATGGTAGGCCCCACACATGTGGATGAATGGTAGGCCCCACACACAACTACGGACGTCGTAAGCAGCTTAAACCGCTTGACGGCTTGGCTATTACAGATACACCACGGTGGAGACCAACCGTCCAGTAGCTGGACGGTGAGGATGAAGTCGTACATCAAGGTGGGTTCACGGATGAGTGTCGAATATTGCATATTAGACCCTGACTATTACCTAATTTTACCAACATGATAATGTTTAATGCCATATTTTAATTGTGTTTTTATTGCAGAATGTAATCAGGAGCGTTGATTGAAAAAGGATATTAAAAGCGTGGATTTGACGATTTGAAGTAACCAAAGTAAAAGGATGGACTCTAAAGGACTAATATTGAAGAATTTATATGTCAGGGATCTGAGGAAATCAAGCCGTTCACGTTAAAGAGGCCTGAAATTGGTGAAGAATGCAAGATTACAGGGTTCCCACCATTTGATTGGTTCGAAACTTCATACATGAGATAAGGGCCATAAATTAACCGTACGTATTAAATTTTATCCTTTGGATATCTCGAGAAGTAGCCAAACGGTTAGATCAGCCCCTTAATTCATTAAGTGGGGCCCACATGCTATCTGGTCATGCTTCAAAATTTGTCTCTATGGTTTAAATAATATGAGGAAAAAGATAGACAGTGAAGATTTCTTAGAAACATCTCAGTGGACCTTATATGTGCAACATGTGCATAGAGCACACGTGCACGAGCGTTGCACCGGACAGCTGAGCTGGTCAGCGCAAGAGCTGACCCGACCCTTCTTCTCGAAAAGGAAACTTCTGTTTCCTGCAGCGTGTGACGGACGGACTCTGTCCATTTTACGGATGATAGTGGGCGGGCCCCACACATACCCCGTACTCTCAATCCAAACCGTTCATCGTGTAGAAAGCCGCGAGAACTACAAAACTATGTTTACACTTTTCACCCATACATGCACACGTGTGCGGTACAGAGGACACAAAAGGGCTGCCCTGTAACGTTCAAATCTGATCTTTTAGTGATTTTTTCTCTGAGACACGTTAATGGACATTCAAAACCACCCAGTTTTTACTAAAATTTCATCCTGAATCTAATGGACGGAGTGGATTTTCATAAAAATACTTCTTTGGGGCCTACCGATCACAACAGCGAAAGAGTACGAAAGGCTTCGCACATCCGCAAAAATTGACTTTTTCAGGCGGTTGGGGCCCACCATCTTTGATCATATGGTAGATCTGAACCGTCTATCATGTAGAGGACCCAAAAATTTCCTAAGAGACGGTGTTTCTTTAGAAATTAAGCGAGGAAAGTGATGATTTTTGAGGCACTGAACTTGGCTGTGAAAAAGCTTTCGCTGCGCGTGCAACAGCTTTCCAAATTTGATTTTCACTACTCCAGCAACTATAAAAAGAGTTGCAAAACATGGAGACCTTGGGAAGATCCAGAGCTTAAGGAGAGCTAGAGCCACAGAGAGAGAGGAAGAAAGAAGGGAAGGATGTTTTCATTGTTTAAATATTATATTTCCTTTTTTCTAATTAATTTTATGAATTGCTAATCTTTTAGCTAGGGCTGAGATGAAGGCCCCAATTTGAATAATTCTTGTTTACTGTTGAATTTATTTTAATTTGATTGATTTGTTTCTTTTTCTAGTGTGCTTTCCTGAGATTTTCGTACTTCTCCATTCTATGAGCTCGACCACAGTCTAGATATGGATGTTGTTTGAAATATTATTCTAGGTACTTGTGTCTGACCATGAACAGGTCTCCTATAGAGGAAGAAATGAGATTTACATCTCTCCATGCCTGACCATGGATGGAAAGATGTGATCCATATGCTTTAAAGGATTATACATTCTGTGTGCCTGACCAAGGACATAGGATGTGGTTTGTTTATTAAATTTATATCAATCTGAATTAGGGTGAATAAACAGATAAAACAAGGGTTAGGATAATTAGGAGTGGATTCGAAAGTTCTAGTTTCCTCCTGGAATGAATCTTCCTCATTATTGCTCGTGGTTATTTTTCATAGATTTATGCTAGTTTACTTAATAGTTTATTAAACCATTCATTGGATTAGTTAAGAAGAGTCTTAAATTTCGAATTGTGACAACCAGTCCTCGTGGGAACGATCTCGTAATACGTACCATATCTACATCTGATTTGTATACTTGTGAGTTTAAAATCATTTAAATCAGATTAGTTTAAAATAAAACATCAAGTTTTTGGCGCCGTTGCCGGGGACTGTTTCAGTCCAAATTGAATTTAGGATTCTCTCTTATCATAATTCATAGCCTTAGGATTTTACTAACTATAGGTTAAAATTTTTATTTTGTTTTATTTTAGAAACTAACATATTTCCTGTTTTGTAGGGTCCTGATTTGAACTTCTATTTTGGTAATCCCTTTCTAAAATTCTCTACTTTTTCTAATTTCTATTTTTTAGAAATTTTCTAATTCTAGGCTTTCTTCTTAGAAATTTTCTAATTTCTAATTTTAGATTTTCATTCTTCTTCTAAGTAACCTTCTATTTTCTAGTTTTAAAATTTTTTCCCTTTTTAGAAACTAACTTTCTATTTTTACTTTTAGTAACTTTCTAATTTTAGGATTTTCTTCCTTTTTAGAAACTAACTCTTCTTTGTTGTTCTTTAGAAAATTTGTAATTTTAGATTTTCTATTTTTTAAAAACTAATTTGTTTTGTTTTCTTTTACAGGATTCTAACATAGATGTCCAAATTGCTAACTTCTTTCTAATTATCTCTCTTCCTATTTCTAGATTGGTGTAGGATTTTTCCTTTAGAATTAGATTTAGAGTTAGGGTTTTACCATGTATATGCATGGGTGGGAATGTCAGTATGCTGAGAAGAATAACATATATTGGGATGATGATTATCATAGAAATCCACCAATGTCTCAAAACTTTTCTGAAACTATCATCGAGAACCAACCGGAATCTAATGATCCACCGGTTAAGAAGTCCTTACTCGATCATATACGGGAGAATAATTACACTCCACGGATTAATAAGACAGTACGTGAGTGTTGGGATTATCATAACTATAGGCGTGAGTACTATTATCAACCATCATATTCTCCCACCTATGATCTGTATGACTATAATCAGTGGAAACATCAAAATTAGGAAAATAAACCAACAACATGTTATACTGATTATTCTCTTGGGTTCCCTACTGTTGAATATCCACCAGAAACAATCCAAGAGGAGTCATCTCCGAGTTACACAACCTATGACTTGATGAAATTATTAGATGCACTTGAATCATGCATTGATAGGCTAGTGGAGACTAATTCATCTCGACCACAACCCGTTGATTATTCCTTTGAATTCCCTACTTATGATGCGCTGATGAAAGCTAGTTCATCTTAGCCACAACCCAATCTAGAAATACAATGCGAAGAAGGTGATCCTCACTCACTTTTAAAACACTTTGAAATTTAGGATGAAGAGTTGAATTATGTTAATGAGCATATGGTTCAATTTCAAGATGAATCGATCTCGATGACGATTCAAAGGAATGGTGAAGAGACATGGGTGTCTTTTAAATATAATGATGAGAACATACTTCACTCACATAAGACACTTGAGTTGAATGATGATGAAGAGGTCAACTCATTTGAACCTCCACCCAATTTAGGAATAGAATGTGAGGAAGGCAATCCCATCCCAAGTGTGCATGACAAGGAATTAGACGATGATATGTATTGGGATGATGATTATGAATGTTCAGCCCAAATTCTCTCGGAATCAATCTCAAGTATGGTCCAGGTCAATGATCAAGAAGTACACGAAGTGGTTAGTCAAAATGAGTCACTCCTCTCATCTAACATGTATGATTTAAAAGTGGAGGATGAGCCCATTACAACCGACCCTTCTAACTCTCATGAAACATATTTGGGCCACTCCTCTGAATTGAATGATGATATGATTCGGGAAATGAACGAACCGCTTGATTTGACTCTTGAAGTTGAAACCACCCAGTTGAGGCCACCATCTAAGTCATACACTTTTGACGATTCAATACCTCTTCTGAGTAGTATCAATGAGCAGAGTCCTCACATTAATACTTCGTTTCTTGATCATCAAAATGTTTGGAGCAAGAGAGTGTACTTCCATCCACTTTCAAAGACGATGGATTCCTTGGACAGATCATCATAATCTCCAATGCGAAAAATAAATCATGCTCAGCTACACGTCCCAACTCTTTAGATGACTGCTTAGCGTATTTTGTAGATTCAAATGATCCCCTGTTACAAGAAATAGTGAATGCCTTGTAAAATAATACATCGGCAGTTGTCATGAATCGAGAGAACCTGTATTCTGAAGTACCTCCTTCCCCGGATCTTGAATGTTTACCATTAAATGTGAAAGAGTTGAAAATTGAACTACAGAGTGAAACATCGGCGTTTGTTAAGACTACACCACCTACTACAATTTTTTCTAAATTTCATTTACGAGTAGTCTCTGATTCACCATGGGATATTAACGTTGAAAATTTTTCTATCACAGGTGAATCGTATATACTCTGGATACCTCAAGCAATGCAAAGAAAATTTTCTTATAAGTTTCTCTGGAAAGTCATGCTCCAAGGCATCCAAACCTTTTGTAAAAAGGGCTTTTGGATGATCCTATTGAGGAACTTACTGAGAAACTTATCAAGATATTGGCCAGAAGAGGAACCTTGCGGCATGATCGAGTAGTTTTTTCCTACTTTCATAGGACTAGGGTAGTTTGTTTTATGCTGTTTTAGGATAAATGGTAAACTTAGCGCTCCTGGGAGGCAATCCAGCTTTTCTTTTTATTTCTTTTTCTTAGCTAGTTAGTTATTTCAATGTTTGTGGATAACATTACTGCAAACCCTCACGAGACTACAACTCGTCCACTAGGGGCAACCTAGGGGTTTAAAGGCTTATTGCATACGCTAAATGCAATCGAGAGCACCTGCGAAAGTGGTATAGGTAGGATTTTCTTTTGTGATTTTATTTTTTTTATTTTACTTTTGTTGATCTCTCTCGTGCTGACTCGCTTTTACATTAATATATTTGAAAAATCTCTCTTTATCCTTTCATACAGGTACTATCTTTCCATCACTCCTCATTTACTTTTGTCGTCCCATGTGCATTGTATGCTTACATCTTTTACATTGAGGACAATGTAGATTTTAGGTTGGGGGTGGGACATTAAGTTACCTAATCCGTATTTTCTTGGTCTTGAGCAGAGAAAAAAATTGTGGAAAATTTTAAATTATTCTGAAAGTTCTTGTGACGTTAAAGTGATTTTGAAGGATAGTTGTGATTTTAAAATTCCACGATATAGAATGTTGGGAATTTATGCCTCTGGAATTCTGCTATATGTTAGATTTCATAGTTAAGTTTGAATTGTTAATCCATGATTAGAGGTTGTAAACATTGATTGAGTCATGCTTTCGCATATCACATCACGCTTACACATTTTAAGATTCTGGTTCGATATTGAATGATTAACTTGGTAATCACAAAGCATGAAAGGAACCAACCAAAATAAAATTTCATGTTCAGTAAGAAGAATTGAAAGGGTAAGTCAGATAATCTTCACTATAGGTTTGCTCCCTATAGGTGTAGATTCGATCCCCCATGGTTGATATTCAGAAAAACTGAGACGACAAGTTTCCATCATAGGTTTGCTCCCTATAGGTGAGGATTTGATTCCTCTCTTTGGTGTTATTATTTATAAAAAAATCAAAGGCTGATAGAATGAAAAGTTAATCTGTTGGCAAGTGTTGGTTTCAGTTTTGATTGTCATGAATTCTGTTGTTATCATGAAATTGACAATTGGATCTCTTAATGATCTTAAGCCAAGATTACACTATACACTCATGGAACTCGATGTTAGAATTGTTCTAATCAATGGATTAATAGTTTAAACTTGATTATGAAGTTTACCATGAGCTTGATTCCAGGAGAAAAATTCTACTTACCATTCATGAATCTTAGAATTTTCACATCTCAACTATCTGTTCACAAGTCGCTCGAGTTTATAGGAATTGTCTTTTATTTCTGAAATTATTTTTCGCATATTTTGCTCGGGATTAGAAAAATGCTGGTTGGGGGTTGTGATGAGTGTCGAATATTGCATATTAGACCCTGACTATTAACTGATTTTACCAACATGATAATGCTTAATGCCATATTTTAATTGTGTTTTTATTGCAGAATGTAATCAGGAGCGTTGATTGAAAACGGATATTAAAAGCGTGGATTTGATGATCTGAAGTAACCAAAGCAAAAGGATGGACTCTAGAAGACTAATATTGAAGAATTTATATGTCAGGGATCCGAGAAAATCAAGCCGTTCACGTTAAAGAGGCCTGAAATTGGTACAGAATGTAAGATTATAGGGTTTCCACCATCTGATTGGTTCGAAACTTCATACATGAGATAAGGGCCATAAATTAACCGTACATATTAAATTTCAGCCTTTGGATATCTCGAGAAGTGGCCAAACGGTTAGATCAGCCCCTTAATTCATTAAGTGGGGCCCACATGCTATCTGGTCATGCTTCAAAATTTGTCTCTATGGTTTAAATAATATGAGGAAAAAGATGGACGGTGAAGATTTCTTAGAAACATCTCAGTGGACCCTATATGTGCAACGTGTGCATAGAGCACACGTGCACGAGTGTTGCACCGGACGGCTGAGTTGGTCAGCGCAAGAGCTGACCCGACCCTTCTTCTCGAAAAGGAAACTTCTGTTTCCTATAGCGTGTGATGGACGGACTCCGTCCATTTTGCGGATGATAGTGGGCCCCACACATACCCCGTACTCTCAATCCAAACCGTCCATCGTGTAGAAAGCCGCGAGAACTACAAAACTATGTTTAAACTTTTCACCCATACATGCACACGTGTGCGGTACAGGGGCCATAAAAGGGCTGCCCTGTAACGTTCAAATCTGATCTTTTAGTGATTTCTTCTCTAAGGCACGTTAATGGACGTTCAAAACTACCCATTCTTTACTGAAATTTCATCCTGAATCTAATGGACGGAGTGGATTTCTACAAAAACACCTCTGTGAGGCCCACCGATCACAACAGTGAAAGAGTGCGAAAGGTTTCGTACATCCGCGAAAACTGACTTTTCAAGGCGATTGTGGCCCACCATCTTTGATCATATGGTAGATCTGAACCGTCTATCATGTAGAGGACCCAAAAACATCCTAAGAGACGGTGTTTCTTTGAAAATTAAGCGAGGAAAGTGACGATTTTTGAGGCATCGAACTTGGCTGTGAAAAAACTTTCGCTGTATGTGCAATAGCTTTCCAAATCCGATTTTCACCACTCCAGCAACTAAAAAAAGAGCTGCAAAACATGGAGACCTTGGGAAGATCCAGAGCTTAAGGAGAGTCAGAGCCAGAGAGAGAAAGGAAGAAAGAAGGGAAGGATGTTTTCATTGTTTAAATATTATATTTTCTTTTTCCTAATTAATTTTATGAATTGCTAATCTTTTAGCTAGGGCTGAGATGAAGCCCCCAATTTGAATAATTCTTGTTTACTGTTGAATTTATTTTAATTTGATTGATTTGTTTCTTTTTCTAGTGTGCTTTCCTAAGATTTTCATACTTCTCCATTCTATGAGCTCGACCACAGTCTAGATATGGATGTTGTTTGGAATATTATTCTAGGTACTTGTGTCTGACCATGAACAGGTCTCCTATAGAGGAAGAAACGAGATTTACATCTCTCCATGCCTGACTATGAAAAGATGTGATCCATATGCTTTAAAGGATTATACATTCTGTGTGCCCGACCAAGGACATAGGATGTGGTTTGTTTATTAAATTTATATCAATCTGAATTAGGGTGAATCAACAGATAAAACAACGGTTAGGATAATTAGGAGTGGATTCGAAAGTTCTAGTTTCCTCCTGGATCGGATCTTCCTCATTATTGCTCGTGGTTATTTTTCATAGATTTATGCTAGTTTACTTAATAGTTTGTTAAACCATTCATTGGATTAGTTAAGAAGAGTCTTAAATTTTGAATTGTGACAACCAGTCCTTGTGGGAACGATCTCGTAATACGTACCATATCTATATCTGATTCGTATACTTGCAAGTTTAAAATCATTTAAATTAGATTGGTTTAAAATAAAACATCATCTACACGTGTGGAACCCACCAGCCCTTAGATTAAACTAATATTTATGTTTTCTCTTCATTCACGGCCAGCAGCACTACTGCTGTTACGGTGCATTGCACATCTGCACTGGATGAACAGTGTGAATATAATATACATTATATATATAAAAATCGAGGTGGGGTCCACGTGGTGTGGCCTATCAGAGTTTTGATCAAGAAGATATTTGTGTTATGCTGCTGTCCAGCGTCCAGGGTTGGACAGCGTGAATACAATACATACGTCATGTGGGTCACCACTGTCCAGATGATGGATGGTGCTGATCATATATTCAGCAGGTGGGTCCCACCGTCCACACAGATGGGTAGTGTGAATTTACATCAGGGTGGGCCACGTTCATGCCTTGGGCATCCTGGCCCCCCAACACGTCATGAGGTGGGCCATAAGCATTATCATCATAAAAGAAAAATGAGAAAAAGGGAGAGAGGGAGAAAGAGAGGAGAAGAGAGAGATCAGATGGGTCCCACCACAAGTGGGCCCTCAATCAACTATTGAAAATAAAATAAATCACTCACTTTTGATCATCTTGGACTGCTTCTTCCATCTACGCATCCTAAAGCTCCGAGGGATGCATTTCAACGGTGGAGATGATCATTGGATAATGAAGATGGGAGGTAGGAAGGTGGGCCACACATGACTTTCTCTCATGGAAGGGTTGAGATGTTGGAGTGCTTGGAGAATGAGGGAGAGATGAGAGAGAGAAAGTTGTAAGAGAGAGAGTGATGGGAGAGTGATGGGTGATGGGTGATGGATGTGTACTTAGTTGTAAGAGAGTGTTGACTTTGGGGTTGCTTAGGGATGGGTGAAAGGTGATGTGTGCTTGACATGAGATGTGATGTGGTACTTGATTGATGGTATGTGATGTGACTGATTTGAAAGATTACCTTGATTTTACAAATGTGGGGCGTCTCCTCGAACTGAATGCGAGCCCACATCTCCTGGCTTGGGTATCGGTTCGATGCGCGAGTCGCGGTGATAGTGTGGTCGCTAAGGTACAAATCTTGGGTCGAGTCGACTTTGGTAAATAGGACTCGACTTAAGTTTGATCACAAACATTGGATACAAGTCAAGGGTTGTCAGAATTCAACTGGGAGGATCACGGAAGCCTACGGAATGGTACGGGCTAGGATACAGGTCTTACAAGGACTCACCCTTTGAGCTTCCCACTTAATTTCATCAATCTGAATATAGATGATAGCATGATCCCTCTAATTGAATTACTTACCCTAGTATTGAATAAGCTAAATTGTTGTGTTAAATGATAGAATGTCTCTTTAATTATAACATGCATAAATGATTTGGTGATAACATGGTATCTTTAGTCGTACATTGTAAATTAGTTGTATGTCTGTCGTTTATGATTGAGTGATATAATGAATGTGACCTGTTATGAACTCACCATCTTACGGTCCATATTTGACTTACGCGACTTGGATCGTGCATCCTTACATGTCTTGGACCGCATATTTACCCTACGTGGCTTGGATCATTTATCTGCCCTTTGTGGCTTTGATGGGTCATTGGTGCCATTTTGTTGCTTGATGGTTGTATTCGCATATCTTGTTAATTTTCTAGACATCTTGCGGTATTCAGTCGTATCATAATTTTCAGGTGGAGCGGGTGTTTGCTTAGCGATTTCCTAGCTATCTTGTGATGTTCATGTATGATATGATTTCTGAGTGGTCTAGAGTTTGTGTGTTGTTTGTCTCTTCATCTTGCGGTGTTCAGTTGTACCTTGATTTCTAGGTGGAGTAGGTGTTTGCTTAGCGATTTCTTAGCCATCTTGCGGTGTTCATGTACGATATGATTTTCAGGTGAAGTAGATATTTGTATATTGTTTTCCTAGCCATCTTGCGGTGTTCATTAGTACCATAATTTTCGGGTGGAGCGGGTGTTCACTTAACGATTTACAAGCCATCTTGCGGTGTTCACGTACGATTTGATTTTCGAGTGGTCTAGAGTTTGTATGTTACTTGTCTTTTCATCTTGCGATGTTCAGTCATACCATGATTTTCAGGTGGAGAGGGTGTTCGCTTAGCGATTTCCTAGCCATCTTGCAATGTTCACGTACGATATAATTTTCCGGTGAAATAGACGTCGGTATGTTATTCTCTCTTCATCTTGCGTTGTTCAGTCATACCATGATTTCTGGGTGGAGCGGGTGTTTTCTTAGCGATTTCCTAGCCATCTTACGGTGTTTACATATGATTTGATTTCCGGGTGAAGTAGAGTTTATAGGTTAATTTTCTAACCATTTTATGGAGTTTGTAAGGTTGATTATTTAATTATTTGGACATATTCCCTCGCATTGTGATTGTTATTGTATTTTGCTTGTGATGAGCTTATGTTGATTGGCTTAATTTTTCAGTATGTGATCATAATTATGAATTGCCCTGTTTATTATATCTATGCTCATAACTTGTGATCTCTATTGGATTATGAATGATGAGTATGCAATCTTGGAGGGTGCTCCTCACTGCGATAGCCATTGACGCTATCAAACCGTAACAGTTGATATAGGTGTAGAGCAAGCTGATGCTGTTCACAGGATTACTACAGGATTTCACATCCCAAGGTTGTTGTAATTTACTTTATTTCACATGTAATATTATTTCATTTTATAATTGTAAGAATGGGGGCATTGGTTTGTATAAGTCATTATGGGCAGTTTTTTGTATATTCCAAGTGTAAATAAAATTTTCTTTTATGCTGATTTGTCCACTCTACGCTCATCTGCTTACTCTAAATGAATAAAAAAAAATGTGTACTTGAATTTGACCACCGTTTAAAGTTAACACTCGGGTTTTTAGGAAACGGGTCGTATACTCGAGTCCTGAAAAGTCGGGGTATTACACTTCAACCTTTGGAATTGTTCTTTGAGGGTGGACACCATGTCCCCCCAAACCATCCCGAATTTGACAAATCAGATGGGTGTGCACTTGAATGGTTATCTCTTCTTGCACCTTGCGTCTGGCTCCTCCGGCGAGGGTTGGTACCCCAATCCTTATCTTCTTTCATTTGCCACAGCTTACCTTACTATCTTACCTTTTCCATGGAATTTGGTACAGTAGTTAAGGATTTGTTGTTTAGCAGGAGGGATGATGTATTCTGAAGCGAGTGGGTAGAGATTGGTGATGGAATTCATAATTTCAAACTCGAAACTATGATACGATACTTCACCCTCCTCATACTAAATATTGATTACCAGGATATCAGGTTTTGGGGCAGCGATCGCTGTCGGTATTATGATCTCAAGTTTGGACAATACAGAAATGATTTTATTTCCAGAAGGAAATTTAACCCTTTGATGAAGAGTTGATGAGATGGCCCCGACGACATGGAGCGAGGGTCGTCACAGTAAGAGGTTAAACAAGGCAGAGATATCAAGGACCTGAAAAGTGATAATGGATACGTCTGGTCTAATTTGTATCTCTATGTTTGTTTTTGCCTCTACTTGTCTTCGGGAATTATAAAAGGC
Source organism: Magnolia kwangsiensis (assembly GCA_037074715.1). Classification (NCBI taxonomy): domain Eukaryota; kingdom Viridiplantae; phylum Streptophyta; class Magnoliopsida; order Magnoliales; family Magnoliaceae; genus Magnolia; species Magnolia kwangsiensis. The sequence goes on along the minus strand of CM073578.1, from coordinate 108,961,073 downwards.
TCTAACGCTCATGTTACTGGGTCTAAAGGAGGATGGTTCGATCCCAAGACAATCAACAATCCTCATCGAGCAGACATTCAAGCTTGATCCGTTATCAATGAGGACTAGGGGGACCTTGAGATCCCTATAACGGACAATTATGTTGAGTGAACGCCCATGTTTACAGCCTTCTGGCAGTACCTCATCGTTAGTAAATGTGATTTCTTATGGTGCGAGGAGCTGCATTGTTCAAAGTCTTTGCAAATATTTCTCGGTGTGACCTTGATGTGCACAAAAATTCCCAAATGGAGATTTATACAGGAATGGTTTTAAGCTAGGCTGCTACATTGTAGGCAGCTTCGGTCTTATTGGTCACTCCTGACAAAGTTCCTCGCGTTTCATTCCGATTTTGATTCTCTCCAAAAACACTTCCCATTTTGATTCATGTTTCCGACCTCGGCTCACTCGGGGAAATGCTATGGGACTACTTTTGTGTCATAGGGAGGAATTGATCTTCATTCTAGAAATACCTGATCTTGAGACAGGGATGGTGTTTTCGATTTCGATATGATCTGTGGTGGACACGGTTTTTTTCCTTGGAACACAATCGAATTTTCTTGGGGTTTTGGCTATTCCGGGATAAGGCTCTCCTCCCCTCTTTAGGGCATGTTTTGTCGGGGAGGGGTCCTTTTGGCATGTGCCAATTGATGGGGTAAGAGGGAAAACTCGAAGATTGTTCATGGGTAGGGGATGCCCCTTGCAAAATCAGTGGAGCAAGGTCAGGGGGTCTTTCTGAAAAAATGAGAGGTTCAAAGTTTGACCTGTTTGAGCTTTGATATGTGGGATTTGGTGCTAGGGGCACCCCTTGGAGGATGATAGGATTTTCTCCTGGTGCTGCTTCCAAAAATACCTGTGGTTCGAGTGGGGGTATCTGTTGATGCCCCCATGACCAATTTGTTGGGTCGGGCATGATTGCATGTATGGATTGAAGAGGAAAGGAGTACGAAGGATGTCCTTCCTTGATGTTGTTGATGGTAGAGGTGCCCAATGAGCTGGCCTCTACTTGATGTGATGGCAAAGGATTTTGGAGAATGTTGGCCTAAGTCGTGGCATTAGCTTGAGTGGTGATCCTAATTTTCTAGCTCTCGATCAAGCTGTGGACCGCATGTTTCAAAGCGAAGCAGTAGTCCGTTGGATGGCCTTTTGAGATTGGTGATATGCACAGTACTCATTTTCATTGTAACTAGGTGGTAAGGGATTTGGTGGAGGCTGAGGTTGGAGTGGTGTGAGAATATTTTTGTACTAACATTGTTATGATTTGGCTATACGTTTGTGCTAATGGGGTGAATTTCCTGGCCAACATTGCTTGCTTGTTCTGGTATGAGTATTGTACATTTCCCCTGCACTATTGCTGTTAAGGCGGCTCTGCCTGGTATCCCTGTTGAGTTTGTTATGGATGGTACTGTCAGTTTTGATGTTGCTCTTGTTGTGGAACATATTGATTATCTTGAGTGGTTTCCATGATATTGTTAATTAACTTTTGTGGTTCGTTACACAGGAGCAGTGCCGTTTCCATTCCCATGCATAATGGGTTTTCTCTCGATTTTATTTCACTTGATTGAGGAGGCCTGATTGGCCATGGGGAGATGGTTCCAGCTCTTATCCCGGCCTCTACCTGTTCTCTAGCCTGGATGAGCTGGGAGAAGTTTACATATGGGTACGAAATCAAGTATCCGGAGATATTCGGATTTCCCGAATGGACTATCATGGAAATTTATTCCTCATCATCGATGGGGTTTCTCATTCTTGTGGCCATGGCCCGCTAACATCCCACATATATGGATAATGATTCGTCAGCTTTTTATCTCAAGGCAGCCAAGTCTGCTCTTCTAAAAGTTATATTCAGATTGTAAGAGAATCGATCAATGAAGGCCTGTGAAAGTCTTTTCCGGGTCCGAATCTGATGGCTATTGAGTGGCGTATACTAATCCAAAGCATCACCCTTAAGGAATTTTTGGAAGAGTCGTATTAGTGCTCCATCATTCCCTGCGATTGTGTTGAGCTCCCCACAAAAGGCCTTTAAATGTGTTGTGGGGCACCCACTACCATCATATTTTTTGAACTTTAGTACCTCAAAGTTGTGCGGTATCCTAGCATCTGGAAAGGGACATAAATCCCTAAACTTGGTGGATGGATGATCCACTCTTTGCTGCCTTTGCAATTGATTTTGCTCAACTGGAGCTATTCTCATAGTTCCTCGATTTTTGATTGGTTTGCTTGAGGGTATCTTGCTCCTTGTTGCATAGCTTGGGATGCTTCTTCATCATAAGGGTCAATTTTATCGACCCTATGATTTCCATGGGTGGGGGGTTGTTGAAAAGATGGACTCCTGGTTGCGGCAGGTTATTGGAATTGAACTCCACTCCCTTTTGGGGAAGGATGTGATGTCCAGGAGTGGGGCATCTACTAGATCTTGATTGTGACTCCCGTTAGGGGGAGTATGTTGGACTCGAAATTTGCCTCCTTCATGGGCATCTATCAATTCTTGTTTGTGACTCCCATTAAGGGGAGCTTGTGTTGTGATTTGATTGGGATTCCTGTTTTCGTAGAGATGTGCTGAAAAATATACTAGAAGATGTGTTGGAGTATGTGTGGGAGGGTTATTCCCGTTTATAGGGGGATGTTGGTGATCTTGTGCTGATTTAGTAGGAAAAGATAAAATGGGATTTGTTAGTGGAGAAAAGGAGAAGGCGAGAGGAAGTTGTGGGATTGAACTATTTTGAGCACTAGGATGTGGTGCTTGCATGATTGGTATGATTCCTGGTACCAGGAAAAGTAGTAGTTCCTGCATTATCTTGAGATTTTGAGCCATTTCGTTCATGGTTGTAGTAGTTGGTGAGTTTGTGAGATTCGCTGGAGGTGTCGGTGTTGGTGTCAGTGGGGTGCTTCGGGAGCTAGAAAGGCTGCTGGCTTTTCTTCTTGGCTAGCCATTGCTGCGCGAGATTGGGTAGTCATAATTGGGATTGATGCTTAAACAAGTGTAAGCCAAAGATCGATTTTTTTATTTTTATTTTTTTTGTGTTTTATGAATACAAATGTTTGAAGAATATCCCTTAAAATTGTAGTACCATATATTTTCAAGTCGGGTCTCAGCTAGTGTGCTCTAATAATTCCCTAGTGGAGTAGCCATTCTATGAACGCTGAGAAATCGGCGCCCACGCTGGTTTGGCATTTATGGCGGGTAATTGGGCTGATTTAGATTGTTGATGCAATAGTCTTGGAGTCGCTACTAGCCACTTAATTCAAAATCCCGCAGTTGGCTAGAACCTGCAGAATGTGTAGAGCTAAAGAATCTGAGAACTCTCTTGCTTTAAGTTGATTCTTGATCTGCAATTCGGGATTCTGAGTAAGGGACCTCGGTTACAAAGAGGGAAGGTATTAAGCACCCTCTTTGCTTGCACAAATGTACGATATCTAATTTGTGTGATAAAATAGCCTTAAGGGATAAAATGATGAGGTTGAAATGACACTAGACAGACTTAGATTTCTGATGCGAAAAGGTCTGGAATTTCGGCGAATCGCAGAGCATATGTCCAAAAAATGTCTAGAAGAGTTTTTGAACAGATGTGATGATACTAAACTATCATTAAGAAGATTAGGCTACCATGGGTTTCTAATGTGACAGGATCCGATTTTTCGGTAGGTCACAGAGCATACATTCAATGGTAACTTAGGGAAGCAGGGGGGTTAAGAAGGGAAGTAATGATGTGATAAATGCTAATGATGATAGTATGATCTTTAGATTGTACTTGAAGTAGCTTGGATGTTTGGATGCACTATGGTTTAAAATGATTGACCCAAGTAGGATTTTAAAATCTGAGGATGGCTGGAGGAGGCTAGAGGGGGGCTGAAAAGATGGGAGCTTGAGAAGTCAAGCACTCCCTCTCACTCTCACTCACTTGATTTCTCTCACTCTCACTCTCCTCTTTATAGTTGAATGATCTTCTTAATTTTGGTCCCTTGAAATGAAGAGAAGAGAATGCTATTTATAGCCTTTTACGATGACATTTTGATAATTCTAGAGTTTATGGAGGGTAAATGCCGATGTGGTGGCTTGTGATTAGTTGAGGGAAGGGTAATACCACATGGCATGCTTTAATAGGCTCTTGGGTTTGGTAGGATGAATAAAGTGAATGTTAGGGGTAAGTTTATAGAAGAGTTGACTTTTGGAGGAGGAATAATTATATGCTCAGAGGGCACGTTTGTCGAGGGAGGGCGATAATCCGATTACCACCGGCGGTAGTCAAACTCATGCTCGGGTACGGTTGCTCCCGTGGTTTGGCCGGTGTGCCTATTTCAGGCCTTGAGAGCGGCCTGAAGCCCCTTTTTGGATATTTGGCTCAAAATGGCTCGGAAATAGCTTAGGAATGGTTCGAGAAATGGATTGATTTTTGGGCATGCTCTGGCTTGGATGATAGCTCGAGTTGAGTTAGGGTTTATGGTAACGTAATGGCTTAGGTTCGGTTAGGGTTTGGATCAGGTTTGGAAAATGGCTGTGGTTTTAGGTAGGGTGTGAGGTTTAGGTTCAGTCCCTAAGTGTCATCCATGCCTTATCAAGTTGCTAGTCTGAGAGTGGATGGATGATTAGGGATGTGATGCTTTTAGTACTGAGTAATCTTTATTGGGCCCACAGTGAATGTATGTAGTTTATCCACACAGTCTATCCATTTTTCTAGCTCATGCTCATTCCAGAGTTAATCTGGTGAATTGAAGCATATCCAAAGCTCAAAGGGACTGTACCACATAAAAGAGAGGGTATAATGATTGATACTACTAAAACCTTCCTAAGGCCCACAGCGATGTTTATTAGCATCGATCTAAGTTGTTCATAAGATGATACAACAAATATTAGCTTAATCCAAAGCTTCTGATCCCCCAAGAACTTTTTAACAATAGATCAATGTTCAATTCACACTATTTCTTGTAGTGTGGTCCAGTTAAGCTTTGGATATTCTTCATATTTGGGCTATGACATAAATGGGCGTTTGGCGCAGGGTATTAGATGGGATTAAGTGGGATAGAATTGCATCTAGTCTCATGTAATTTAACATTTGGAGAGGATGAGAAAAGTTGGGAATAGGCGGGATGGAATTTCATTTTGTCCCACGAAATTGCATTTGGTCCCATGCAGGATTTCTGTAGATTTTGAAATCCACTACACATGTAGGCCCCACATTGATGCATTCGTTTATCCATGCCATCCATCCATATACACCGTTTGCAAGTGACATTCTGATTATGTGTATAAGTGGACGAAGTTTGCCGTGAATTTGGTCAGTTGATTGCAACTCCAGGGTCCACCAAACATGATTTTACTTAATTGGGTGATTTCCTGTAGCAAAAATTTTATCCCAAACATGAGATTGGGTGGCTATGATAGTATTTCCTAACATACAATTATCGTGCAATAATGATATTAATCCCATCTAATAAAATCATCTGATAAATTGGATGGACGGAGTTGATAAAATACATAGATAATGGTGGACCACACGGTTTACTCAGTACGCTTATCATGATTCACAAGATGTACTGTCTATGACTAGGAAGTACCATCACGTGAATGATGATTGATTTGCCGTGCTATAAGCCTTTTGGAATGGTGAGTATTAGACTTGGTAGTTGCCCTGTAGGGTGGCAGGTTACGTCCTCATACGGCGGAAAGCTGAAAGGGCTAGTTTTTAAACTTAGTCCTACACGAGGTTTCCATCCATTAACCTAACCCAACTCAACTTTAAGTTAAGAATTTTCAACCCAAGCCCAACTCAAGTGAGGTCAGTCAGGCTAATTAGGTTAGTTGAGTAGATATATGCTAATATTTTTATTATTATATTAATTTATTATAATATCAATACACATCTTATTTTTTGTATTTATGATTTGTGTGTGTGTATATATATATATATATATATATATATATATATATATATATATATATATATATATATATATATATATATATATCACAAAACACTATATTTTTTTAACAAGTTAAAATATAAGACAACTATTCTTTTAAAAGTCGTGTTGTGTAACACACGGGAGAAACTAGGTGTATATTATTAGCTCGAGTCTTTGGAAACTACGTGGACCAATGAAGCACATTAGAATTTTCCGTACCTTTAACATAGGCGATCCACAATCAATTATAATTTATAAGTAACTTATATATTAATCGGGTTCGAGTTAGACTGGGCAACCCAAGACCTCAACCTGAGCCCAACCTAAATTTTTTCGGGTAAGTGTTTGTGTAGCCCAAGCCAGAGACTAAACCCAATACATTATGCTTGAACCCAACCCAATGTCGGGTGGGTCACAGGTCGGTTGGGTTGAACCTGCCCGACTTTCAGTCCTAATATTGTGGAAGCAGATTAGGTGAGCCCTGAACTAACTCAAGACGGTGTGGCCCTTACCATGCATCCACCTTAGTGTATGTTATTCTCTATCCACACCGTTCATCTGTTTTTTCATATCATTTTAAAGCATTATGCAAAAAATGAAATAGATCCAATGAACAGGTGGACCATAGCTTCAGAAACAATGGTGATATTCAAAGCATATCTTGGGCTCAAAACTCATTTAGAGCCTTATCCATGTGTCCATCAGCTTATTTTAGGGCTCAAAATTAAAGCATATCCAAAGCTCAAGTGGACCACACCATAGGAAAACAGCGGTCACAGTGATGTCCACAGTTGAAACCTTCCTGTGGCCCACAGTGATATTTATTTGTCATCAACCTGCTCATGAGCTCACACAGACAGTGTTGACGGAAAAGCCAAATATCAACTTGATTCAATTAGATTTCAACGGTTGGCATTCGCATTCAACTCCCACTATTTTCTGTGGTGTGGTCCCCTTGGGCTTTGGATATGTTAAATTACCGGCTCATGCCCTAGCTGAAAAAACGGACCGATGGCATGAATAATTCACATGCATCACGGCGGGCACACAAAGTTTACACGGGAAGCAATCCGCTTCCCACCCAAAGTATACCTCCAAAAAATATCCGTTCGATCTGGATCATGTTTAATAATCTAAGCCGTTCATACGATAGGACTCACCTATGCATAACAAATACCGCAAGAAAAAAAAAAAAAAAAAGCCTCTAAAAATCGAACATTTTCAACCCTTCAATCGTTTAACTTTTTCCCTTTAGGCACATGGATCGTCTCCATATATTGCTTTTTTTCTTTTTTTTTTCTCTCTCCCGAAGTTAGGATTTACAAATCTTGAAATTTTTTGAGCCAACAATGATCAGCTGCGTATTTCCTCACTTCAACGGTTTGGATCACCAAACATGACCTTAGATAGTTGTGATACTCATATCGGGACGATGGGGATGTGTGGTGGGGGATGATAACCTTTTTTGAGACGTTCCACCGACCTCACGTACGTTAGCTTGATGGTTGTCTCATGCGTAGGTGGATTGCATCTATCCAGGCAGGGCTATCCAGCGGCTGCCTACCGTATATGTTTTATCCACGCCATCCATTCATTTTTTTTTTATATTATTTTATAATATGAGTTCATAAATGAGACAAAACTAAGGATCAAGTGAGCTAAACAGCAGGGATTGAACACCATCTTTCAAAACTTTTTGAGAGCGGTAGAAATTTTAGATCAAGCTGATATTTGTATTTTTCCCTCACTCCGCTATGTTTAACCTTATGAGCTGGTTGGATGGAAAACGAACATCTGGGTAGCCCTAAGAAAGTTTCAATAGCCAGTATCATTGTTACCGCTGCTTCCCGTGGTGTGTGGTAATATGTCTCATTTTTTGACTCATACCTTAAACTGCTCTGAAAAAAATAGATGGACTACTTGGATAAAACCCATACATATGAGCGTGAGTCCCACCTTATACCTAGAAGTTTATGCTCCGACTGGCTGTTTTCTTATTTTATTTTCGTTTTTACTATAAATAGTAAGTTCTAATTTGATTATAACTCTTCATCCGTTGGGCTTTAAGAGTTGTGTCTAACATAAAAATGGTGAAGCCAAATAGGACACTTACTAATTTTGACCGAAAACCTTGCATACTAGACATCACCACTGTCTATAAATAATAAGTTTACTATTTACAGTAAATCACAGATTTTAAGAGTTTTAGTTGTAGTTTGATTCTGATTTCTTTCCTATTGCTTGGTACATTTATTTAAAGGGTTGTGAATTCATTTTTATTCATTCATTAATTAATGTTGAATTTTATTAGAATTTATTTTTATTCTCTTGCTTTCATTCTTTATAGATTCGAAAAGTCTCTGTGAAGAGTCCAGAGAAGCTCTGTGAATTCAGAGTAGTTATCCTTGAGAAAGACGGTGATTGACCTCATCACGTTCATCCTTGCACCACCTAGTATGAAATTCACTTTGTCCATCAATTTAACCGGCTCATGGTGGGATGATAGCTTTAAAATGGAATATATCTAAGATTCATTGACAATTGTTTACTATGGTGAAGCCCACTTAAATGTTGGATTTGTCTAATTTTTAGACTGTCATCACATGAACGATCGATGGAGGGGGATGGATATCCGAGGTATGTCCCACAGAGATTTGGGTGTCCGGAACTTCCTATTACAGGAAACTCGTCTGGCACTGGCCGAGGCTTTTCTAGGTATACATGGGTTTTTAGTTCTGATGAGTTGGGCCCATGGTTCAGTAATCTAGACCGTTGATCTGTTGCATTACAAAGTAGATGGGTCATGTTCCCACTTAATTGGAATCCTAGTGCCAATCTGCAGCTCTTTCTTTACTTTGAATGTTGATGGTTGTATTACTCTTTTCATCTATTTATTAGTCATAAGCTGAGACGTTGCCATTGATGAGAATTTCTTTAGGGCATGGTTTAATGATGCTAATAACCAAAAGAGACGGTCGATTATTCTGATTGGTGATGGTCTACTTTTATGAGATGGCCCATTGGAGGGTTCAGATTCAATCATATATAGTTGTAGCACCCGATGTCCGTTGTTTAACACTTTTCCATTTGTTTCGTTATACTAATTGGGTTGGATTTTATTGCTTTGGCTTAAGTGATTATCATAATACCTATATGGAGTTTTGAATTTGGTTTTAAGATGCCCATAATGTAAGGCCATCTGAAGCACATGTGGCAATGTGAGAAGCCACCTTGTACATCTATTGTTCCAAAAATCAGGTCCGTCCACACGTCATGTGGGTTCACTGAGTACTCCAAAAGTCGTATATGAAGATGACAGGCAATAGTTTAATTGAATAGAGTATGACTCTGAATGACAATATTTAATTGAGTCATGTGCGGCCGTTAGAGATGAGTCATCCAAAAAATGTTTGAGAGTTATTTAGTTGAACTTGACATGGCCTTTAGTGATGAGATTTGATTGAGTGCGGACGTTTGATTGGATCATGTGTCACCAGTAGAGATAGAGACATTAAAAGCATCAAGTAGTTAGTCTGCTAACACAATGAAGCCTTTAATGATAAGATTTGATTGAGTTAGGTGGTTCTATTAAAGATGGAGCAATTCAAAACATGTTTGAAAGTGATTCAGTTGAACACAGCAGCCTTGATCAACAATATTTAAATGGATCATATACCATAGGCAGAAATACAGCTGCATAAAGCATGTTTTAAAGTGATTTAGCTGAAAACTGAAGGCAATAGATGGTGAGGGGATTTGATTAGGTTATCCGTTGCCGCCAGAGATGAAAGTGGTTTAGACCGGCATCATATTGGGCTTTACCGGTCAAATCTCGTTATTGTTTTTGGTGAGACCACTTAGCCTCATTGAATCCGCTCCATGCTTGGGGGGTGTGGATTACCCAGCTTGGTTTATGTGTTGTATATCCACTTTTTTCCTTCAATTAGCTCGCTTATTCAAGGACATGGACTAAAAAATGAATTAGATCCAAATCTTAGGTGGACCACACTAAAAATAAATAATGATCATTAAATGCTTACCATTAACAACTTCCTAAGATTCACCTTAATATTTATTTGCCATCTAACATGTAAGATCATAGAGATCTAGACAAGCAAAATATATATATATATATATATATATATATATATATGGGAAAAGCTACTATGCACTCGAGCTCATGATAACTTATCATGAGGTCGAGCTGTGTGGGCCCCACCGTGATGCATGTCAACCATTAACACCATAAATTTGATGGTTCTCCTTTAAATAATGGGATATCCCAAAAATCAGCCATATACGGAATTCAGGTAGACCATACCATTTAAAATCATGTGAAGACACATTTAAAACATATAAAAGCACTTGGTGGGGCCTACCTGAGTTATGAATACTTCTGAAACTTGGTCTGAACCCTCATACAAGTGAGAGACACATAATGTATGGGCTGAATTTTCAAACCATATCTTTTGTGGCCCCAAAAATGATTATGTTTTAATGGTAACTTATCATGAGGTCGAGCTGTGTGGGCCCCACCGTGATGCATGTCAACCATTAACACCATGAATTTGATGGTTCTCCTTTAAATAATGGGATATCCCAAAAACCAGCCGTATACGGAATTCAGGTAGACCGTACCATCTAAAATCATGTGAAGACACATTTAAAACATATAAAAGCACTTGGTGGGGCCTACCTGAGTTATGAATACTTCTGAAACTTGGTCTGAACCCTCATACAAGTGGGAGACACATAATGTATGCGCTGGATTTTCAAACCACATCTTTTGTGGCCCCAAAAATGATTATGAATGTTTTAATGGTTGCACAACCCCTATCCACTTCTGTATGCAGTGTGGCCCACAAAAGTCATGGATTGACTTGAATTTTGAGACCTAGGTCTACAGTGACTGATGAGATAGATGTTCGAAAGGCATCACGGTGGGGCCCACACAGCTCGACGGCATGGGACGGAGCCCTGAGCTCGAGCGCATTGTACCTTTTCCCCCCCCCCTCTCTCTCTCTCTCTCTCTCTCTCTCTCTCTCTCTCTCTCTCTCTCTCTCTCTATATATATATATATATATATATATATATATATATATGAACTTATCCAAAAAAAAAAATTTCAATTGTGAATCACCACGGCTCGAAAGATGACCCTAAGAAGTGTACGTGTCTGGGAATAGGATAAGAGCAACGGTCCGGAAATTGCTGGCCTTGACTAGTGAGCCCAATCAAATCTCATCACGTCCGGGCCTTATCGTATTCCCTTGATGGAATTCACTCCACTGGTGCCACTGAAAATGGGTTTATAAAACTTTCATCCCAACCGCCTATTGAAAGCCTACCCGTGAACCACTGGTATCAATGACCTGAAATTTCTAGGGATTGTGTTTTTCACGATGCCGAATTTGATGAACGGTTCAGATTTTCAAACGTGGCACAGATGAACATGTCAACTTGGAGGAGGATTCAATAAAAAATGTATACTTGAGAGCATCCACATAAAATCGAATTCCTGCAATTTTCACTACTAGGCTGCATAGGTGACCTTTGAATGATATCAGCCGCCTAATAACTTTAACAAAACAAACTTATCATGAAATAAGCTTGCATCAGTTTACGAGGAATTACAACCTTCACAGTGGCAATTTCCATCAGATGGACCATCCATACCAAGCTATTCTCAAGGATCTTATTTAAAACCTACATCACATATGTCCCACTTTTCTGGTCCTCATCATTCATCTCCACCGTTGAAAATATAACATTACTATGCAATCGCCTTCTCGTTATGTACACCTACTAACTGAGCATCATGCTCTGCTTTCCTCTCCCTCTCCGATCTCGGATTTCCTGCGGCTGTCCTTTCATCCAACCAAGCTACAATATCAGAGAAAACAAGATTGATACTTTCAAGCGGCTCTCCGGAAGTGAGAGCATGCCACATGCCGGGATACAACTTTAACGTTTTAACGGTACTGGACGCCGATTCGTAAAGCAATTTGCTGACAGATGGGTCTGTTACGATGTCGGCCTCTCCATGAACGATGATGAACGGTAGAGATACCTGTGTGAATTTTAATCAAAATCACATCAACGGTCTAAGATAAATCACATTGTAATAATGTATAATGTGGTATAGATCAGGCATTGCACGTGAGATAGTGAACGGATAGATGACTTGGAAATAGATTCAATGAGTAGAACCTTCTCTACTGCGTCCATGGAATAAAACAGGAGCTACGTCCTATAAAACTCAATGGGACTACCATGTTGGGACTGATTGGGAAGCGTAGAACGCAATAATGATGCTGATACTGCAATGACGGGGCAAAGTTTTGTGGGCCTCACCATGATGTATGTGTTATATTTAAACCGTATCGCAGCCGGCATCATGGTGAGAGTTGCGCTCATTCCACGGGCCAATGACGCCATGACCCATTCATCTATTTTACCAAAATCACTTTAGGGCATTAGCTAAAAAATGAGCAGATCCATGTGTTACAAAGCTATGGGTAATGCAGAGCTATCATTAAAAACTTTTTGAAGCTGTTTTGGATCAAGCTGCTAGTTGTGTTTTACTTTCATCTGCGTTCTGTACCTTATGAAGAGGTTCGATGGCAAGTAGACATCATGGAGGACCCTACGGAGGATTTGAGGGTGGGTGGGTATTATTGTCCCTGCTACACATGGTGTGGTCTGCTTGAACTTTAGATCTGCCTTAGTTTTGGGCCCGTGCTCTAAAAAGGTTTGAAAAAAATGAATGAAGAACATGATATAACACACATGGGCCACAAAACAAACTTTGCCACATCAAAACGGTATCCGCATTGGTGTTGTGTTCTTTACTTCCTAATCGGAGTCCACCCCGACGTGGACTTTGTCAAGAACCGTGCACATCAGTTTCACCGGCTCATGTTAATAAGGAAGATTCAAAAGTAAGGTGGGCCACACTATTAAAATAAGCCGGTATTAGTTTTGGGTCTGCCTCATGATTTGGACCACATCCTAATTGGATAAGGACAGCTGGACTTAGTCTTGGATCCGCCTCATTATTTAAACCACGTCATATGTACGGAGTGGATGTGAAGAGAACATCTCGGTAGGCCCACAGAGTTTTATGATAGGTCGATTAGACGACCCAGTCAATACATGAACACTAACCTGGAATAACCGATCTAGGACTCATTGCAAATGGGCCATAGGTCAGAATCACATTGAGAATGCGGGTCGACAATAGGCTACAGATTATCCAATCAGAGTGGCTTAGGACTACGCTCTATCAACAGTGGGGCCCACAATTTGGTGGGTCGAGATGGATCCTTGTATGCCACGTATGCAGCAGCTTAGCTGGCCTAATCAGTGAAATGTGGACAACGAATTTGTATATATTAATACTCAGGTTATACTCATTTTTTCATATCACCGTGATGTATGAATTTTATCCACACTGTCCATCCATTTTTTCATATCATTTTAGAGTAGTGGACCAAAATTAAGTGAGATCTAAGTCTCAAGTGGACGACACCATAGGAAGCATCGGTGCTAAGGATTTCCACCACTGAAACCTTTTTAGGTCCACTGTGTTTTTTATTTTCCATCCAACCTGTTGATATATATACACGGACTACATACCAATGGTCCACATGAAGCAGAACCTCTTGAAACCCCTTGGTACCAATTTTTACTTTGAATTAAAACTTTGGTGGGCCATGAAAAATATAAACAATTTCTTCTCTTGATTTGAATTTCTCTTTGCTATGGTCCACCAGAATCTTAGATCAGGATGAAATTTCACCCCTTGATTTTTCATGGGATTCCGCATCTTATGGACCGTTCGGATTCGACACTCATTACACGTGTGCAAAGGTGCACACATGCCTAGGTGAGCATATCTCTCTCTCTCTCTCTCTCTCTCTCTCTCTCTCTATATATATATATATATATATATATATATATATATATATATATATATATTTATATACACACACACCTGGATGAAGTGAATATCATCTTGATCCAAAGTAGCCACCAAGAAATTTTCTACAGTAATAAATTAATACCCCACTTTGTGGTCCATTTGAGCCTTCTATCTTCTCTATTTTTATTTTTATATTTAAAATAATATTTAAAAATAGTGTTGGTCACTCAGGCCCTTAGAGCCTCCGCCTGTCCAGGGCTCCAAACAGGCGGGGGTAATACCAAATCCGCGCGCCATGCAAATGCCTCCGCAAACGACTCACACGTGTGCACGTGGCACATGTAGGTGTCCAGGACATTCGCAAGATGCTCTCACGTGAATGATCATTTGCCCCTAAAACCATTGGTTCATCGGCTTGCACATGTCGCTTCCTGATGTATGCCCCATCGCGACTAAGGGGTCCATCTGATGAACTTCGCTGAACTCTGAACACATCTTACACGTTGGCACGTGTGACTCGCTTGAAGATGCGATATCCGGAATTAGCACTCATGCTAATAGAACATGGTCACAAAACAGTGGTTTGGTCATTATACTGAGCCGTCTGATTGTGTGAAGTGTAAATTAGCTCATTGAATCTAGGACCGTTGCTTATTTTAGACTGTCCATTCGCGCAGCATTGACGTGACAGCTAAGACTGTTTGGTAACCTGTTGTTGTCAACCAGATTAGGTGAGGCTCTAGAAACCCGGACGTTGTGTTGAGATAGACTGGTCTACCATAATCAGGTTCCAAAGAACTACTTTCAAAAGTATTTTGTGTGGCTAAGAGCATAGTGTGACTACTGGTCTACTATACTAAGAATTGCTTGACCACTATCAAAAACTTCTTACGGCTGCAGAAATTTTAGATCAAACTGATACTGTTGTTTTCCTTCGTTAAAGTCTTTGTGACGTTGCCGACAGGTTGGATAGCAAATAAACACTACCATGGGCCATAAGACATTTTTAATGATATCCATTCAATAACTATTGACTATCATGTGGTCCACTTGAGATTTAGATCTGCTTCATTTTTTGGACTATGCTTAAAATAATCTGTAAAAAATAATGGATGGCATGGATATATAACACATACACCTAACAGTCCCCACTGTTGGGTCCATATAAGATCCAAGGTGTACCACACCCCTTCTTAAAATGTTTTTTATTATTTTATTTTATTTTATTTTATTTTTATATGAAAGAAAAGGGGAAAACAAACCGTGGGACCAATATGAATTAGAGGATTATTAAGGATTACAAATTGGCAGCTAAAAAGAATAGGCTCAATATTAAAAGGGCCTCTAATTGGGTGGTATAACTATCTAATTGGACCTACTGAGGTGGAAATCTTTGATTATCTGGCTTAGGTTATTTTATTCTAGACAAGATTCCTAACTTTATGTATGGTAAAAGCCAACCACATGTATCCCGCCATTTCACCTAACCCATTTGCCTTATATTATTTTATTAACAAAAGTAGACTAAGAGTGGGTGTCCATGAACTAGCAAATGCAAACAAACAAAATTAAATGACCAAGTGCAGCCATTTTCACTCTAATAAGGGTGCAAACACCGTAAGCCTCACTATGATGTAATGATGACATCTTTATCATGCATGTCTTCTCATGTTTTGCCATGTGTCAAAAAATCATATCAATCCATTAGTCAGGTGGGCCACACCATATGGAACCCTTAAGAGGATAGTGTGGTCCGTCTGATTCTTGGATTGATCTGAATTGTTGGGCCCGCAATCAAACGAGGAATAGCGTGCATGATGGTTGGAGTGAATGATATGAACACATCATCTTTGGGCCCACACAACTTATTTATACTATAATTTAGTAAAACCATTTACACTAGCTCATGACCCATAAACAAGAAATAAAAGTAATATTTACCTGATCTAGCTTCTTTTCTATTTCTAAGCTGACCAAGAGAAGTTCATTGCCTGTTTTCAATCGAGGCTTTCCCTTGTAGCAATATGGATTGGAACGAACCTATTTCAAAATAAAATATAAAAAATAAACAAACCCAAATTCAAAAAGTCATTAAATAATTAAATAATTCATTAAAATAAAAATAATCCTTTCTTCAAATTGAGTTTTTAATTTAGAAAATGTATATATTACCTCCTGCCTCCTCTCAGGGCTCTTTATAGCAATATCAACGATATCTAGGGTTGGTATTATCTTCCATGTAGGAATGATCTTACAAAGCTTGCTTAAAATGTTCATAACAGCCGGATGTGGCCTCATTTCTTCAGCAATCTAGAAACACCCAAATCCATTTTTATGTTAAAAATCTCCTTTTACACCATCATAG
This sequence comes from Magnolia kwangsiensis, assembly GCA_037074715.1. Classification (NCBI taxonomy): domain Eukaryota; kingdom Viridiplantae; phylum Streptophyta; class Magnoliopsida; order Magnoliales; family Magnoliaceae; genus Magnolia; species Magnolia kwangsiensis. The sequence goes on along the minus strand of CM073578.1, from coordinate 108,944,844 downwards.
CCATTGGTTACAAAAAAGAAAAAAAGAAAAAAAAAAGTAAGCGTCTCTGTCAAAATGGTGGATGTGATTATCAATTCTCCATGCAGTCCTTATATAGTATAGCCCTGATGCATCAGATATATGATGTGTCAGTTTCTAAATGTAGGGATCCAAATTGGATGACAGATGGGACCTAAATATTCCTCGAGAGTGGGCGATCCTATCCCATGGATCAGTGGCCTACCAATAAACGGTGAGGAAAAAGGCACAAGAATGATCCAACATAACAAAATTTTGGTGTAAACGACCACTGTATGGTCCCACCATGATGTATGGCCGACATCTACTCCAACCATCATGCACATCCACCCATTTTTGGCCATGTGCATAAAAATCATGGAAATTCATGTATCAAGTGGGACACACCATATGAAACCCTTGAGAGGGCACACCCTCCATCTTCCAACTATTCTGCTTCTGTGGCCCGCTTGATTCATGGATTAGCCTGATTTTTGGGTCCATCGCAAACAGATAAATGGGTACATGATGGTTGGTTGGAGTGGATGTCATAAAAACACTACGTTGGGCCTTTTCTACAAGATTCGAATACCAAAATAAAATCAACTATTTTTTTTGTATACCAAAACAAGAGAAAAGTAAAAACAGAAAACATTGAAAGAAAGAAGATGAGAAGCTGTCAGAGAGAGAACAATGAAAGAAAGAAAACAAGAGAAGCTACAAACAGTAAACACTAAAAGAGAAACTACAAAGAAAGTAGGAGACCTTGCACATGGGAGCAACCAAAACAGCACCATCCCAGTAGCTTGGCTTTTTCCAGTGTAATAAAAGAACAACTGCACCTCCCATGGATTCCCCCAGTAGAAATCTCAGCTTCTTCTTATTTTCCTTCTTTTCTACAAGATTCAAGAATACCAAAATAAAATCAACTATTTTTTGTACACCAAAACAAGAGAAACAAAGAACCATGCAAAAACGCCACTAGACTTACCACATATGCTTGTGAAATAATCCGAGCAGTCATCAACAAGCTCATCAAAACATGGGATGTAACCTTGCAAGCCAGATGATTTACCATGGCCTACATAGTCAATACCATAGATGGCGAATCCTGCTTTCGCAAGTCGAATTCCAGTATCTGAATCAAATGCCAAATACCCATTTAATGTCATGGTACATAATTTAATCTTCATCACTCTAAATTCATTAGAAATGAAAGGAGAAAAACAAAGGATATTCAATCTGTCAATTACCTTTCATTGAGATGCTGCACTCCATAGCGTATCCTATCAAACACCAGCAAATAATTAGAATAGCATGGCCCACCTTGTTATATAAAAAATCAATCTTGGAATGGGCCATGATGTGGAAAACTCCTCCATCGTGTGATGCTAACCATTGGATTTGACTCCTTTAAATCTCAACATTGGTCATCATTGTTCATTTCACTGAATTTCTAGTATCATCTGATAGGGGAGATTTTAGACCATGGGATGAGGCCCACCAAATCAACGGTTTAGGATAACCAATACACTCACTGGGTCTCTTCAGTCGAGAATTAAGTAATACCTCAATTACAAAATAAATGAGGAAAAAAAATAATGAAATCTTTTATGTGAACTAACAATATACCATGGCATATAAAGATTAGAGCTTTTGGCTCTTGATTCGCCGGCAGCCATCGACACGTAAAAAGCTTCAATCCCCGAGGATTCAAGATGAATTCCTAGAATTAAAATAAAATAAAATAAAAACCCAAAATCACTAACCACAGTCCTCATAAAGACGTTGGAAAAAAAAAAAAAAAAAACCCCATGAATCAAAATCAGATTTTCATAAGCTAACCTCTTCATATATGATGTTTTCAATATCTTGGGCCTAAAACACAAAACCCATAAAAACAAAAAGTGAGAAAAGAAATTCATATACATAAGCTATAGAGAATTAGATATGAGCGTGTTAGCAACAAACGCTACCATGAAAGATGACTTCAATTAAAAAAAACAATAGTCTTTTGGGTTTATTTGTTTTTGGTAGAATATATAGAAGAAAGAAAAGAAGAAGACAGAGAAAATCGAAAAGAGGAGATACGTAGAGAGAAAGTAGGGATAGGATGGAGTTAAAGAAGGCGAGATAGTAGGGAAGGTTTTGACTTAATCTTTACTTAAATAGAGGGAATCGGCAGAGAATCCATTTGTATTCATTTGGCAGATTTAAAAAGATTAGGTCGTTTCTTAAGAGGGTCCCTGATAAGATGAGTGGCCCATATCAAATCTACCATGCAGGGCCTTATTCCCACCGTTGGATGGGGAGCGTATCAGAGATCCTGGCCATTTGTCGGTTAGTGTATATTTTGAAATGTTAGTTTTAAAAACAGAAAAAAAAAAAAAAAGAAAAAAAAAAAGAAAAGAAAAAAAAAAAAGATTCGATTCAAAGCTGAGTCGACTCAAAAACTCGTACGACTTTTTTCCAACCTCCGCGGACGAGTTGTTTGTTACCTAATCTGTACAGGTGGGGCTATATTTAGTTTATCCAAGCCGTTGATCATAAGTCCACCATCATTGATTAACCATGCTTAAAAAATCTCCCAATTTGGAAGATCCTAACCATCAGATCTTTTGTCTTTTCTTAATTGAATTTAGACCATCGGTGCATTTAATATTCACCATGTATTTATATTCCAACGACTAAGGGAGAAGATTAAAATTGATCGTCTATGATAAATCAACCCAGGCCCCACACGTAACGAACAGTAACTCACACGCTTGAGTGTGGGCACACACACTTTTATATTATGTCTAGTTGTATTGTGTGGAGTGGAGTTATCTTGAATTGGGCGGTGAAATTTTGATTAGGTCACGTGTAATTATCCCGAAAGAAGCACGCAAAGCAAGTTTGAAAATGATTGAGTCCACATCATACGTTGGACCAATAAAATTTTGCCACGTCAGGGCTTCACCGACTTTAGTGAAGATACATTTTTGGCTCACTTGATCAGCACAATTCGCATTACCTACTGAAAGGCTCAGATTGATCACACGTGTCATCAGATGGTGGGTTCCATGTAGATGGCCCACCTTGAATGTATGTGGTCAATCCACGCCATCCATACATTTTCGATCTAATTTAAGGGGTTGAGCCCAAAATTTAAGCATATGAAAAGATCAATTAGATCATACCATAGGAAAGAGTGGGGATAATGATTTGCACCATTGAAACTTTGATAGATCGTATAGTGATATTTATTCGTCATCCAACCTGTTAATAAGATCATACAGACGTGGATAAAGGGAAAACACTTAATCCAAAACTTATGTAGCCCGCAAGAATTTTTCAACAGTAGACATTCAATTCACACGGTTTCATGTGGTGTGGTCCATTTGAAAATTGGATATGCTTCAATTATGGGCTGAAGCACTAAAATTATCTGTTAAAATTGATGGACGGAGCAGATTAAATACATAAATTATGGTGGACCTCACAGAGTTTACCCAGAATGCAAAGGGTAGTGAGTTACTTAGTACGCAATCCGTTTCCTCCGGTAGTACGGCATCTCAGTTAACCACAAAGGTGCAAATGAGGCAGGTCTAGCCAACGGGTGATTGGACCCGACCTGAGTGAACGAGAAGTAAACGCGTATTTGATTTGGACCTAAAACAGTAGCCGTATTTCCCATAACATGCTGTGTGTGCAATGGGTATGTGCAGGCATAGAGATAGCTTAGATGGTTTCACCTAAACCCGGCCCGATCTAGAAAGGATTCAATTGGGTCATGTTCGGGATGAAATCCAGACCCGATCACTCAACCAGCCAGGTTTGGGCTTAAAACCAGACCCGATTATGACATGCTCTACCTAACTCGAGGCCTGTTTAGTAAAACCTTAAGGCCTGTTTGGTAAATTTTAATTTCAAAACTTATAACTCAACCATCCTTTTATCATTTATAGCTGAATGCACTACGTCATTTTGCTATAAACTTTCCAGGGAATTGTTGATGGGAAATATCCCAAACAACATTTTGAAAAAGACAATATTACCCTTTGAAGTTTTAAAAATATATTAAGTGATGACGTGTAAAAGTTTAATGGCCCCACAGTGTGACAAAAAAACAGAGAGGCTGATCCATTACCGTTGAAATCTTTCTAGGACTCACCGCATGCTTCTTTGCCATCAAACCTCTTCATAGGACCACAACGACCTTCAATGTATAAATATCTACTTTGATCCAAAACTTCTGTGGCCCAAGGAATTTTCCAATAGTATGCATTTTATTCTAATTGTTATCTATGCTGTGATCCATTTGAGCTTTGGATCTACCTCATTTTTATGCTCATGCCTTAAATTGATCTAAAAGAATATACAGACGGTGTGAACATAACTCATACATCATGGTAGGCCCCACACAACTTTCCCATATTAGAGGTGCCATGTTAATAGCATGCACAAGAAGCCAATTACGTATCATTGGGCAACACACCGGTTGTTCACTCCCCAAGTGCAGGGTTGTGATGTAGTAATAACTCGGTAAGACCGAGGTCGAATCCCAAGGGACTGAAACTTGTACGTTATCTAAAACTAAGTAGAACTAGAACTAGATTAAGATGAAATCTAAACTGAATGTAATTTGAGAAATAATGGTGAAATAATTATATAAACTTGAGAGAAATCAGAAGAAAGGAACTAGAGATTCAGAGGATTCACTTGTAGAGATCAGGGAGAATTTATGCTTGCATCAAAAATCATGAAAATTACTAAACTGGCGTTGATCTAGTTTTCAAAGAGATGAAAGGTGTATGAATTAGAATGGATTCCATCACCAAACCATGCCCACAGACTATGGCAAACAACAGAATTAAACTAATTACCAACCAATCATATGTATGAAGGTTAAGAAGGGTACCGTCATCCAACCATGCCCAGGAGACTATGGTGAACAACAGGGCTTCCTAACGTCATAAACATTAAAGAGAATGGGAATATTAAAAGTCATTGCAGACCCATTGTAATTTCAGTCACAATAGACCATTAAAAACCTAAAATATTTCCATTAAAATCAAATTAAAACCAACTTCAATTCAAAAATTAAAATTAAATTAAAAGCATATAATCTCTCATCTCACTACAAGCTTCACCTCCTAGCCCTAGCTAGGAGGATTTAGCCTACCATGGATGGGCTCAATCCAAATAAATAAAGAGAAAAAGAAAAGGAAAAGAAAAGGGAAAGAAAAAACCAAGCTCCTCTCTCTCTCCTCTGCCCACGTTGAAACTCAAGCTCGAGCCCTCTGTTCTTCCTCCCAAGACCTTCAATGAATGCTCCCCACGTCCAAAAACCTCTTTTTATAGCTGCTGGAAAGCTGGAGTCAGTGACAGAGTTGTAGCAGGACACGGAGTGCAATTTTCGCAGCCAAGTTCGGTGCCTCGAAACACGCCACTTTCCTTGCTCAAATTCCAAAGAAACACCGTTCCTTAGTACTTTCTTGGGTCCTCTACATGATAGACGGTTCAGATCTGCCATATGATCAAAGATGGTGGGCCAAAACCGTCCGGAAAAGTCGGTTTTCGCGGATGTGCGAAACCTTTCGCACCATTTCGCTGTTGTGGTCGGTGGGCCCCACAGAAGCATTTTCTGGAAAATCCACCCCGTCCATTGGATTCAGAACGAAATTTCAGTCAAGAATGGGTGGTTTTGAACGTCCATTGACGTGGCCCAGAGAAGAAATCACAAAAGAATCAATTTTGAACGCTACCGAGCAGCCCTTTTGTGGCCTTTGTATCTCACACGTGTGTACGCATGGGTGAAAAGTGACAACATGGTTTTGTAGTGCTCGCAGCTGTCTACACGGTGGACGGTTTGGATTGAGCTTATGGGGCACGTGTGGGGCCCACAGTCGATCGTAAAAACGGCCAGCGGCCGTGCATTACGCGGTGCGAAAGCGGAATTTTCTTCCTCTGTGATAATCGGTGGGGTCCACTTAGCTTTCTTTTCAAAAATCCACACCGTACATTGGCTTCAGGACGAAAAACCGTCCAGGAAGGGGTGTTTTCTGAGTGAAATCAGTGCGGCCCGCTTGATCTTTTATTCCACCGTCTGTCCTGTGTTTGGACGGCTGGATTTCTCTCCTCGCGATATTTTGGAGGTCTGCCACCTAGGCAGTGTTGAGAAACTCCCTAGGGATCTGATGGACGGTCCGGATTATCAAGATGTGTCACTGGTGGGCCCCACTAGCGAAATCAGCGATCGCGGTTGCATCTGTTTAAAACAGAGAAGAAGAAGGAGATACGGGTCAGCGTTGCTGACCCGTTTTTAGAGAATTGGTGCACTGGCGGTCATGCATGGGCCGTGCACATGCACATGTAAGGTGGGCCCCACATTGATGTTCATGCAAGATCCAATCCGTCCATCCACTTCCTCACCTCATTTAAGGAGTTGAGACCAAAATTAAAGCAGGTCCAGATAGCAGGTGGGCCCCAAAATTGAGAATTTATGGGCTGATTTGACTGTTGGGCAACTTTTAGAGAGATCTAACGGCTGAAATTTGACGTGTACGGTTAATTTATGGTCCTCAGGCGACGTATGAAGTTTCGAGCTGAACGGATGGTGGGAACCTCGTGATCTTGCATTCTGGACGTCCTTCAGGCCACTTGAGCTTCAATTTCTAACTTTTCTCGGATTTCTGACCGTGTATATTTGTCAATCTTGGTCCCCTGGAGTGTGTCCCTTGACTTTGGCGTCATCAGATCGTTAAATCTCAACTTTTAACGTTCTTTTTCCATCCATGCTCATAAAATCACTTTGCCACATAAGAATGAGAAAACGAGCCATTAGACAGCATTATATTCGTAAATCCAGACAATATCTGGGGTCTAATATGCAATATTTGACCCTCAACACAACCCCCAACCAGCATTTTGCTAGTCCCGAGCAAAGTATGCGAAAAATAAGTTGAGAATTATAGGAGAACTTTCTATGAAATCGAGTGAGATTTTGAACAAAATACGAGAAATTTAATATTCATGAATGTTAGAAATTGTATTCTCTTGAGCTCAAGCGCACCGTAGACTTCAAAATCAAGTGTAAAGCATTAATCCTTCAATTAGAAAAATTTTAAACATTGAGATCCATGGATGTATAGTGTAATCTCAGCTAATCATATTAAGATTGAATTTGTTATTTCAGGATCTCATTGGTAACTAGCAAGAGAATTCATGATAACCAAACTTGCCTCATAAATTTCATCTTTTGATCTTTTCAACTTTTTATTTTTTCATTAATAGTCATGCCAAAAAGAGGAATCAAATCCTTACCAATAGGGAGCAAACCTATGGCAAAAGACCAATTACCTAAAAAAATTTTTTTTTTTTTTTTGAATGTTTAACCTTGGGGAATCAAACCTTCACCTGTAGGGAGCAAACCCATGGTGAAGATTAATTGCCCAACCTGTTCAATTTTTATACCCTGATGGCAAGATATTTCAGACTGGTTCCCTTCGTGCTTAGTGCTTACCAAGTTAATCCTTCGATATGGAACTGAAATCTTAATGTGTCAGCAAGACGTGTCCTGAAATCATGATTCAATCAATGTTTACAACTTCTAATCATGGATTAATAATTCACTTAACTATGAAATCTAACAGATCCGGAATCCAAGAGTCATAAATCCACCATTATGTACATTGAAAATCTAAATTAGGGGTATCTGTCAAAATCACTGCGAATTCATAAAAATTTTCAGAAAAATTCAAAATTTTTTTCACAATTGTTGCTCAAGACCAAGAAAATACTGATTAGGTTACCTAATTTCCCACCCCCAACCTAAAATCTACATTGTCCTCAATGTAAAAGATATGAGCATGCAATGCACATGGGACAATGAAAGTAAATGAGAAGTGATGGGAAGATAGTACCCGAATAACGAAGCAAGAGAGTTTCCAATAAATCACGGCATGGAAGCTTGTTAGCATGAGAGAGAAAGCAGAACAAAAATAATAAAAATAAAATCCTACCTATACCACTTTCGCAGGTGCTCTCGATTGCATTTAGCGTATGCAACAAGCCTTTAAACCCCTAGGTTACCCCTAGTGGACGAGTTGTAGTCTCGTGAGGGTTTGCAGTAATGTTACCCACAAACATTGAATCGATCACGCCGCAAGGTTCCCCTTCCGGCCAATATCTTGATAAGTCTCTTAGTAAGCTCCTCAACAAGATCATCCAAAAACCTTTTTTGCAATAGGCTTGGGCGCCCTGGAGCATGACTTTCCAGAGAGACTTATGTACCTCATAAAAAATCTTCCATTGAATTGCTTGAGGTATCCATAATTTATACGATTCACCTAAGACAGAAGAAGTTTCAACGTTAGTATTGCATGGTGAATCAAAGACTACAAGCAAATAAAGTTTAGAAAACTTCTTAAAAAGTAATGTAGTCTCAACATATTCCGAAGCTCCAAACTTCGATTTTAGATTCAGCTCCTCTTCCTTTACTAGTAGACGTTTAGGATCAAGGGAAGAGAGGGTTTCAGAATAAGCGTTCGTTCAGTCAGTGATGACTACCGAGATGTTGTCTCGCAAGGTATCCACTTTGTCTTTTAACATGGGATCGTTTGAAACCGCAAAGTGTGCCAAGCAATCCCACGAGTTGGGAAATTCAGATGCGCGTGACTCGTTTTTGTGGCTTGTGATGATCTGCGCAAAGAATCCATCATCCTTTAAAGTGGATGGAGGTACGCTCTCTTGCTCCAGTCCTGCACAGATAGATTGAAAATCAGTAAGTGAAGCATTGATGTGATCACTCTGTTCATTGAAATTACTCAATTGAGGCGCTGAATTCTCAATTGTTTGCAGCTCAGATGGTGGCCTCAACTGAGTGGTTTCAAATTCCAGAGTCGTAGCGGGCAACTCCTCTTCCCGAATCATATCATCATTCAATTCAAGGGAGTGGTCTAAATATGTCTCACAAGAGTTAGAAGAGTCAGTTGTAAGAGGTTCATTCTCCACATTTAAATCAGGCATGTCAGGTGAGTGGAGTAGATCTTCTTGACCGATCACTTCGTGCACGTCTTGATCGTTGACCTGGACCAGATTTGAGATTGATTCAGGGAGAATTTGGGCTGCACATTCATGATCATCATCCCAATACGCATCATTGTCTAGTCCAGTGCAGTGCACATTTGGGATGAGATCACTTTCCTCACATTCTGCACCTAGCATGGGTTGAGGTTCGCATAAACTAACCTCTTCCTCATCATTGAAATCTTGTGTGTCATGTAAGGAAGGTGTGTCATCATCAATGTATTTAAAAGACACCCATGTATCTTCACCATTCTTTCGAATAGTCATTGAGATTGACTCATCGGGAAATTGAACCGCATGCTCATTAAGGGAATCCCACTCCTCATTCCAAATTCCAGAGTTTTTCAAAAGAGAGTGAGGATCACTTTCCTTACATTGTACTTCTAGATTTGGATGAGGCTGGGATAACCTAGCCTTTTCCTTCTCCATAAGGTGTGACTGAATTATTGGAATTGAGGATTTGAGCAGTTCACATGATTGTATGACAAGTTGATTGAATTGCTCTTGTGCTTTCATGAGTTTCTGAAGTGAATCCTCTTGGATTATTTCTGGTTGGGCTTCAAAGATAGAGGACCCAAGAGAATTATCACTATAATATATAGCTGGTTCAGCTTCCCGACATTGATGTTTCCACTGGTTATAGTCATACGGATCATAGGTGGGAGAATCTGATGGTTGATAATACTTATTATCACTCATAATATAATCACGTATTGTTTTCTTTTTATCGGATGAGTGATAATAATTCTCACAACCATAGTTATGATAACCCCAACACTCACGTACTGTTTTGTTAATCTGTGGGGTGTAATTGTTCTCCTGCATATAATCACGTAAGGACTTCTTAGCCGGTGGATCTTTATATTCTGATCGGTTCTCAATGATAGTTTCAGAAAAGTTTTGAGACATAAGTTGATTTATCTCATTATCATCCCAAAATAAGTTATTCTTCTCAGCATACTGACGTTGCCACTCGTGCATATACATGGTGAAACCCTTAACTCGAATTTAATCCTATAAAAAATAGAAGAGAAGGTCCTACAGCAAAGTGAAAAGTAAGAGGGGGAGAAGTTAGAAAGATGTTACCATACTAGAGATTCCTATATTAAAATCCTGCAAAATAAGACAAACAAGTTAGTTCTAAAAAAATCAGAAAAATCTAAACCTAAAACTAAAGTTAGTAAAAATCCTAATCTAGAATAGAGAGGAAGAATTTAAGAAAGAATTTACCAATTTTGAAATTATCTTAAAAACCTACAAAACAGGGAAGACAAGTTAGTTTCTAAAAATCGAAAAAAAAAAAAATAAAAAAATCTAAACTTAATCTTAAACTAATCCTAAAACTAATTAATTTCAGAAAAACGTAGCCGACAGTCCCCGGCAACGGCGCCAAAAACTTGTTCACTCCCCAAGTGCAGGGTTGTGATGTAGTAATAACTCGGTAAGACCGAGGTCGAATCCCAAGGGACTGAAACTTGTACGTTATCTAAAACTAAGTAGAACTAGAACTAGATTAAGATGAAATCTAAACTGAATGTAATTTGAGAAATAATGGTGAAATAATTATATAAACTTGAGAGAAATCAGAAGAAAGGAACTAGAGATTCAGAGGATTCACTTGTAGAGATCAGGGAGAATTTATGCTTGCATCAAAAATCATGGAAATTACTGAACTGGCGTTGATCTAGTTTTCAAAGAGATGAAAGGTGTATGAATTAGAATGGATTCCATCACCAAACCATGCCCACAGACTATGGCAAACAACAGAATTAAACTAATTACCAACCAATCATATGTATGAAGGTTAAGAAGGGTACCGTCATCCAACCATGCCCAGGAGACTATGGTGAACAACAGGGCTTCCTAACGTCATAAACATTAAAGAGAATGGGAATATTAAAAGTCATTGCAGACCCATTGTAATTTCAGTCACAATAGACCATTAAAAACCTAAAATATTTCCATTAAAATCAAATTAAAACCAACTTCAATTCAAAAATTAAAATTAAATTAAAAGCATATAATCTCTCATCTCACTACAAGCTTCACCTCCTAGCCCTAGCTAGGAGGATTTAGCCTACCATGGATGGGCTCAATCCAAATAAATAAAGAGAAAAAGAAAAGGAAAAGAAAAGGGAAAGAAAAAACCAAGCTCCTCTCTCTCTCCTCTGCCCACGTTGAAACTCAAGCTCGAGCCCTCTGTTCTTCCTCCCAAGACCTTCAATGAATGCTCCCCACGTCCAAAAACCTCTTTTTATAGCTGCTGGAAAGCTGGAGTCAGTGACAGAGTTGTAGCAGGACACGGAGTGCAATTTTCGCAGCCAAGTTCGGTGCCTCGAAACACGCCACTTTCCTTGCTCAAATTCCAAAGAAACACCGTTCCTTAGTACTTTCTTGGGTCCTCTACATGATAGACGGTTCAGATCTGCCATATGATCAAAGATGGTGGGCCAAAACCGTCCGGAAAAGTCGGTTTTCGCGGATGTGCGAAACCTTTCGCACCATTTCGCTGTTGTGGTCGGTGGGCCCCACAGAAGCATTTTCTGGAAAATCCACCCCGTCCATTGGATTCAGAACGAAATTTCAGTCAAGAATGGGTGGTTTTGAACGTCCATTGACGTGGCCCAGAGAAGAAATCACAAAAGAATCAATTTTGAACGCTACCGAGCAGCCCTTTTGTGGCCTTTGTATCTCACACGTGTGTACGCATGGGTGAAAAGTGACAACATGGTTTTGTAGTGCTCGCAGCTGTCTACACGGTGGACGGTTTGGATTGAGCTTATGGGGCACGTGTGGGGCCCACAGTCGATCGTAAAAACGGCCAGCGGCCGTGCATTACGCGGTGCGAAAGCGGAATTTTCTTCCTCTGTGATAATCGGTGGGGTCCACTTAGCTTTCTTTTCAAAAATCCACACCGTACATTGGCTTCAGGACGAAAAACCGTCCAGGAAGGGGTGTTTTCTGAGTGAAATCAGTGCGGCCCGCTTGATCTTTTATTCCACCGTCTGTCCTGTGTTTGGACGGCTGGATTTCTCTCCTCGCGATATTTTGGAGGTCTGCCACCTAGGCAGTGTTGAGAAACTCCCTAGGGATCTGATGGACGGTCCGGATTATCAAGATGTGTCACTGGTGGGCCCCACTAGCGAAATCAGCGATCGCGGTTGCATCTGTTTAAAACAGAGAAGAAGAAGGAGATACGGGTCAGCGTTGCTGACCCGTTTTTAGAGAATTGGTGCACTGGCGGTCATGCATGGGCCGTGCACATGCACATGTAAGGTGGGCCCCACATTGATGTTCATGCAAGATCCAATCCGTCCATCCACTTCCTCACCTCATTTAAGGAGTTGAGACCAAAATTAAAGCAGGTCCAGATAGCAGGTGGGCCCCAAAATTGAGAATTTATGGGCTGATTTGACTGTTGGGCAACTTTTAGAGAGATCTAACGGCTGAAATTTGACGTGTACGGTTAATTTATGGTCCTCAGGCGACGTATGAAGTTTCGAGCTGAACGGATGGTGGGAACCTCGTGATCTTGCATTCTGGACGTCCTTCAGGCCACTTGAGCTTCAATTTCTAACTTTTCTCGGATTTCTGACCGTGTATATTTGTCAATCTTGGTCCCCTGGAGTGTGTCCCTTGACTTTGGCGTCATCAGATCGTTAAATCTCAACTTTTAACGTTCTTTTTCCATCCATGCTCATAAAATCACTTTGCCACATAAGAATGAGAAAACGAGCCATTAGACAGCATTATATTCGTAAATCCAGACAATATCTGGGGTCTAATATGCAATATTTGACCCTCAACACAACCCCCAACCAGCATTTTGCTAGTCCCGAGCAAAGTATGCGAAAAATAAGTTGAGAATTATAGGAGAACTTTCTATGAAATCGAGTGAGATTTTGAACAAAATACGAGAAATTTAATATTCATGAATGTTAGAAATTGTATTCTCTTGAGCTCAAGCGCACCGTAGACTTCAAAATCAAGTGTAAAGCATTAATCCTTCAATTAGAAAAATTTTAAACATTGAGATCCATGGATGTATAGTGTAATCTCAGCTAATCATATTAAGATTGAATTTGTTATTTCAGGATCTCATTGGTAACTAGCAAGAGAATTCATGATAACCAAACTTGCCTCATAAATTTCATCTTTTGATCTTTTCAACTTTTTATTTTTTCATTAATAGTCATGCCAAAAAGAGGAATCAAATCCTTACCAATAGGGAGCAAACCTATGGCAAAAGACCAATTACCTAAAAAAATTTTTTTTTTTTTTTTGAATGTTTAACCTTGGGGAATCAAACCTTCACCTGTAGGGAGCAAACCCATGGTGAAGATTAATTGCCCAACCTGTTCAATTTTTATACCCTGATGGCAAGATATTTCAGACTGGTTCCCTTCGTGCTTAGTGCTTACCAAGTTAATCCTTCGATATGGAACTGAAATCTTAATGTGTCAGCAAGACGTGTCCTGAAATCATGATTCAATCAATGTTTACAACTTCTAATCATGGATTAATAATTCACTTAACTATGAAATCTAACAGATCCGGAATCCAAGAGTCATAAATCCACCATTATGTACATTGAAAATCTAAATTAGGGGTATCTGTCAAAATCACTGCGAATTCATAAAAATTTTCAGAAAAATTCAAAATTTTTTTCACAATTGTTGCTCAAGACCAAGAAAATACTGATTAGGTTACCTAATTTCCCACCCCCAACCTAAAATCTACATTGTCCTCAATGTAAAAGATATGAGCATGCAATGCACATGGGACAATGAAAGTAAATGAGAAGTGATGGGAAGATAGTACCCGAATAACGAAGCAAGAGAGTTTCCAATAAATCACGGCATGGAAGCTTGTTAGCATGAGAGAGAAAGCAGAACAAAAATAATAAAAATAAAATCCTACCTATACCACTTTCGCAGGTGCTCTCGATTGCATTTAGCGTATGCAACAAGCCTTTAAACCCCTAGGTTACCCCTAGTGGACGAGTTGTAGTCTCGTGAGGGTTTGCAGTAATGTTACCCACAAACATTGAATCGATCACGCCGCAAGGTTCCCCTTCCGGCCAATATCTTGATAAGTCTCTTAGTAAGCTCCTCAACAAGATCATCCAAAAACCTTTTTTGCAATAGGCTTGGGCGCCCTGGAGCATGACTTTCCAGAGAGACTTATGTACCTCATAAAAAATCTTCCATTGAATTGCTTGAGGTATCCATAATTTATACGATTCACCTAAGACAGAAGAAGTTTCAACGTTAGTATTGCATGGTGAATCAAAGACTACAAGCAAATAAAGTTTAGAAAACTTCTTAAAAAGTAATGTAGTCTCAACATATTCCGAAGCTCCAAACTTCGATTTTAGATTCAGCTCCTCTTCCTTTACTAGTAGACGTTTAGGATCAAGGGAAGAGAGGGTTTCAGAATAAGCGTTCGTTCAGTCAGTGATGACTACCGAGATGTTGTCTCGCAAGGTATCCACTTTGTCTTTTAACATGGGATCGTTTGAAACCGCAAAGTGTGCCAAGCAATCCCACGAGTTGGGAAATTCAGATGCGCGTGACTCGTTTTTGTGGCTTGTGATGATCTGCGCAAAGAATCCATCATCCTTTAAAGTGGATGGAGGTACGCTCTCTTGCTCCAGTCCTGCACAGATAGATTGAAAATCAGTAAGTGAAGCATTGATGTGATCACTCTGTTCATTGAAATTACTCAATTGAGGCGCTGAATTCTCAATTGTTTGCAGCTCAGATGGTGGCCTCAACTGAGTGGTTTCAAATTCCAGAGTCGTAGCGGGCAACTCCTCTTCCCGAATCATATCATCATTCAATTCAAGGGAGTGGTCTAAATATGTCTCACAAGAGTTAGAAGAGTCAGTTGTAAGAGGTTCATTCTCCACATTTAAATCAGGCATGTCAGGTGAGTGGAGTAGATCTTCTTGACCGATCACTTCGTGCACGTCTTGATCGTTGACCTGGACCAGATTTGAGATTGATTCAGGGAGAATTTGGGCTGCACATTCATGATCATCATCCCAATACGCATCATTGTCTAGTCCAGTGCAGTGCACATTTGGGATGAGATCACTTTCCTCACATTCTGCACCTAGCATGGGTTGAGGTTCGCATAAACTAACCTCTTCCTCATCATTGAAATCTTGTGTGTCATGTAAGGAAGGTGTGTCATCATCAATGTATTTAAAAGACACCCATGTATCTTCACCATTCTTTCGAATAGTCATTGAGATTGACTCATCGGGAAATTGAACCGCATGCTCATTAAGGGAATCCCACTCCTCATTCCAAATTCCAGAGTTTTTCAAAAGAGAGTGAGGATCACTTTCCTTACATTGTACTTCTAGATTTGGATGAGGCTGGGATAACCTAGCCTTTTCCTTCTCCATAAGGTGTGACTGAATTATTGGAATTGAGGATTTGAGCAGTTCACATGATTGTATGACAAGTTGATTGAATTGCTCTTGTGCTTTCATGAGTTTCTGAAGTGAATCCTCTTGGATTATTTCTGGTTGGGCTTCAAAGATAGAGGACCCAAGAGAATTATCACTATAATATATAGCTGGTTCAGCTTCCCGACATTGATGTTTCCACTGGTTATAGTCATACGGATCATAGGTGGGAGAATCTGATGGTTGATAATACTTATTATCACTCATAATATAATCACGTATTGTTTTCTTTTTATCGGATGAGTGATAATAATTCTCACAACCATAGTTATGATAACCCCAACACTCACGTACTGTTTTGTTAATCTGTGGGGTGTAATTGTTCTCCTGCATATAATCACGTAAGGACTTCTTAGCCGGTGGATCTTTATATTCTGATCGGTTCTCAATGATAGTTTCAGAAAAGTTTTGAGACATAAGTTGATTTATCTCATTATCATCCCAAAATAAGTTATTCTTCTCAGCATACTGACGTTGCCACTCGTGCATATACATGGTGAAACCCTTAACTCGAATTTAATCCTATAAAAAATAGAAGAGAAGGTCCTACAGCAAAGTGAAAAGTAAGAGGGGGAGAAGTTAGAAAGATGTTACCATACTAGAGATTCCTATATTAAAATCCTGCAAAATAAGACAAACAAGTTAGTTCTAAAAAAATCAGAAAAATCTAAACCTAAAACTAAAGTTAGTAAAAATCCTAATCTAGAATAGAGAGGAAGAATTTAAGAAAGAATTTACCAATTTTGAAATTATCTTAAAAACCTACAAAACAGGGAAGACAAGTTAGTTTCTAAAAATCGAAAAAAAAAAAAATAAAAAAATCTAAACTTAATCTTAAACTAATCCTAAAACTAATTAATTTCAGAAAAACGTAGCCGACAGTCCCCGGCAACGGCGCCAAAAACTTGTTCACTCCCCAAGTGCAGGGTTGTGATGTAGTAATAACTCGGTAAGACCGAGGTCGAATCCCAAGGGACTGAAACTTGTACGTTATCTAAAACTAAGTAGAACTAGAACTAGATTAAGATGAAATCTAAACTGAATGTAATTTGAGAAATAATGGTGAAATAATTATATAAACTTGAGAGAAATCAGAAGAAAGGAACTAGAGATTCAGAGGATTCACTTGTAGAGATCAGGGAGAATTTATGCTTGCATCAAAAATCATGGAAATTACTGAACTGGCGTTGATCTAGTTTTCAAAGAGATGAAAGGTGTATGAATTAGAATGGATTCCATCACCAAACCATGCCCACAGACTATGGCAAACAACAGAATTAAACTAATTACCAACCAATCATATGTATGAAGGTTAAGAAGGGTACCGTCATCCAACCATGCCCAGGAGACTATGGTGAACAACAGGGCTTCCTAACGTCATAAACATTAAAGAGAATGGGAATATTAAAAGTCATTGCAGACCCATTGTAATTTCAGTCACAATAGACCATTAAAAACCTAAAATATTTCCATTAAAATCAAATTAAAACCAACTTCAATTCAAAAATTAAAATTAAATTAAAAGCATATAATCTCTCATCTCACTACAAGCTTCACCTCCTAGCCCTAGCTAGGAGGATTTAGCCTACCATGGATGGGCTCAATCCAAATAAATAAAGAGAAAAAGAAAAGGAAAAGAAAAGGGAAAGAAAAAACCAAGCTCCTCTCTCTCTCCTCTGCCCACGTTGAAACTCAAGCTCGAGCCCTCTGTTCTTCCTCCCAAGACCTTCAATGAATGCTCCCCACGTCCAAAAACCTCTTTTTATAGCTGCTGGAAAGCTGGAGTCAGTGACAGAGTTGTAGCAGGACACGGAGTGCAATTTTCGCAGCCAAGTTCGGTGCCTCGAAACACGCCACTTTCCTTGCTCAAATTCCAAAGAAACACCGTTCCTTAGTACTTTCTTGGGTCCTCTACATGATAGACGGTTCAGATCTGCCATATGATCAAAGATGGTGGGCCAAAACCGTCCGGAAAAGTCGGTTTTCGCGGATGTGCGAAACCTTTCGCACCATTTCGCTGTTGTGGTCGGTGGGCCCCACAGAAGCATTTTCTGGAAAATCCACCCCGTCCATTGGATTCAGAACGAAATTTCAGTCAAGAATGGGTGGTTTTGAACGTCCATTGACGTGGCCCAGAGAAGAAATCACAAAAGAATCAATTTTGAACGCTACCGAGCAGCCCTTTTGTGGCCTTTGTATCTCACACGTGTGTACGCATGGGTGAAAAGTGACAACATGGTTTTGTAGTGCTCGCAGCTGTCTACACGGTGGACGGTTTGGATTGAGCTTATGGGGCACGTGTGGGGCCCACAGTCGATCGTAAAAACGGCCAGCGGCCGTGCATTACGCGGTGCGAAAGCGGAATTTTCTTCCTCTGTGATAATCGGTGGGGTCCACTTAGCTTTCTTTTCAAAAATCCACACCGTACATTGGCTTCAGGACGAAAAACCGTCCAGGAAGGGGTGTTTTCTGAGTGAAATCAGTGCGGCCCGCTTGATCTTTTATTCCACCGTCTGTCCTGTGTTTGGACGGCTGGATTTCTCTCCTCGCGATATTTTGGAGGTCTGCCACCTAGGCAGTGTTGAGAAACTCCCTAGGGATCTGATGGACGGTCCGGATTATCAAGATGTGTCACTGGTGGGCCCCACTAGCGAAATCAGCGATCGCGGTTGCATCTGTTTAAAACAGAGAAGAAGAAGGAGATACGGGTCAGCGTTGCTGACCCGTTTTTAGAGAATTGGTGCACTGGCGGTCATGCATGGGCCGTGCACATGCACATGTAAGGTGGGCCCCACATTGATGTTCATGCAAGATCCAATCCGTCCATCCACTTCCTCACCTCATTTAAGGAGTTGAGACCAAAATTAAAGCAGGTCCAGATAGCAGGTGGGCCCCAAAATTGAGAATTTATGGGCTGATTTGACTGTTGGGCAACTTTTAGAGAGATCTAACGGCTGAAATTTGACGTGTACGGTTAATTTATGGTCCTCAGGCGACGTATGAAGTTTCGAGCTGAACGGATGGTGGGAACCTCGTGATCTTGCATTCTGGACGTCCTTCAGGCCACTTGAGCTTCAATTTCTAACTTTTCTCGGATTTCTGACCGTGTATATTTGTCAATCTTGGTCCCCTGGAGTGTGTCCCTTGACTTTGGCGTCATCAGATCGTTAAATCTCAACTTTTAACGTTCTTTTTCCATCCATGCTCATAAAATCACTTTGCCACATAAGAATGAGAAAACGAGCCATTAGACAGCATTATATTCGTAAATCCAGACAATATCTGGGGTCTAATATGCAATATTTGACCCTCAACACAACCCCCAACCAGCATTTTGCTAGTCCCGAGCAAAGTATGCGAAAAATAAGTTGAGAATTATAGGAGAACTTTCTATGAAATCGAGTGAGATTTTGAACAAAATACGAGAAATTTAATATTCATGAATGTTAGAAATTGTATTCTCTTGAGCTCAAGCGCACCGTAGACTTCAAAATCAAGTGTAAAGCATTAATCCTTCAATTAGAAAAATTTTAAACATTGAGATCCATGGATGTATAGTGTAATCTCAGCTAATCATATTAAGATTGAATTTGTTATTTCAGGATCTCATTGGTAACTAGCAAGAGAATTCATGATAACCAAACTTGCCTCATAAATTTCATCTTTTGATCTTTTCAACTTTTTATTTTTTCATTAATAGTCATGCCAAAAAGAGGAATCAAATCCTTACCAATAGGGAGCAAACCTATGGCAAAAGACCAATTACCTAAAAAAATTTTTTTTTTTTTTTTGAATGTTTAACCTTGGGGAATCAAACCTTCACCTGTAGGGAGCAAACCCATGGTGAAGATTAATTGCCCAACCTGTTCAATTTTTATACCCTGATGGCAAGATATTTCAGACTGGTTCCCTTCGTGCTTAGTGCTTACCAAGTTAATCCTTCGATATGGAACTGAAATCTTAATGTGTCAGCAAGACGTGTCCTGAAATCATGATTCAATCAATGTTTACAACTTCTAATCATGGATTAATAATTCACTTAACTATGAAATCTAACAGATCCGGAATCCAAGAGTCATAAATCCACCATTATGTACATTGAAAATCTAAATTAGGGGTATCTGTCAAAATCACTGCGAATTCATAAAAATTTTCAGAAAAATTCAAAATTTTTTTCACAATTGTTGCTCAAGACCAAGAAAATACTGATTAGGTTACCTAATTTCCCACCCCCAACCTAAAATCTACATTGTCCTCAATGTAAAAGATATGAGCATGCAATGCACATGGGACAATGAAAGTAAATGAGAAGTGATGGGAAGATAGTACCCGAATAACGAAGCAAGAGAGTTTCCAATAAATCACGGCATGGAAGCTTGTTAGCATGAGAGAGAAAGCAGAACAAAAATAATAAAAATAAAATCCTACCTATACCACTTTCGCAGGTGCTCTCGATTGCATTTAGCGTATGCAACAAGCCTTTAAACCCCTAGGTTACCCCTAGTGGACGAGTTGTAGTCTCGTGAGGGTTTGCAGTAATGTTACCCACAAACATTGAATCGATCACGCCGCAAGGTTCCCCTTCCGGCCAATATCTTGATAAGTCTCTTAGTAAGCTCCTCAACAAGATCATCCAAAAACCTTTTTTGCAATAGGCTTGGGCGCCCTGGAGCATGACTTTCCAGAGAGACTTATGTACCTCATAAAAAATCTTCCATTGAATTGCTTGAGGTATCCATAATTTATACGATTCACCTAAGACAGAAGAAGTTTCAACGTTAGTATTGCATGGTGAATCAAAGACTACAAGCAAATAAAGTTTAGAAAACTTCTTAAAAAGTAATGTAGTCTCAACATATTCCGAAGCTCCAAACTTCGATTTTAGATTCAGCTCCTCTTCCTTTACTAGTAGACGTTTAGGATCAAGGGAAGAGAGGGTTTCAGAATAAGCGTTCGTTCAGTCAGTGATGACTACCGAGATGTTGTCTCGCAAGGTATCCACTTTGTCTTTTAACATGGGATCGTTTGAAACCGCAAAGTGTGCCAAGCAATCCCACGAGTTGGGAAATTCAGATGCGCGTGACTCGTTTTTGTGGCTTGTGATGATCTGCGCAAAGAATCCATCATCCTTTAAAGTGGATGGAGGTACGCTCTCTTGCTCCAGTCCTGCACAGATAGATTGAAAATCAGTAAGTGAAGCATTGATGTGATCACTCTGTTCATTGAAATTACTCAATTGAGGCGCTGAATTCTCAATTGTTTGCAGCTCAGATGGTGGCCTCAACTGAGTGGTTTCAAATTCCAGAGTCATAGCGGGCAACTCCTCTTCCCGAATCATATCATCATTCAATTCAAGGGAGTGGTCTAAATATGTCTCACAAGAGTTAGAAGAGTCAGTTGTAAGAGGTTCATTCTCCACATTTAAATCAGGCATGTCAGGTGAGTGGAGTAGATCTTCTTGACCGATCACTTCGTGCACGTCTTGATCGTTGACCTGGACCAGATTTGAGATTGATTCAGGGAGAATTTGGGCTGCACATTCATGATCATCATCCCAATACGCATCATTGTCTAGTCCAGTGCAGTGCACATTTGGGATGAGATCACTTTCCTCACATTCTGCACCTAGCATGGGTTGAGGCTCGCATAAACTAACCTCTTCCTCATCATTGAAATCTTGTGTGTCATGTAAGGAAGGTGTGTCATCATCAATGTATTTAAAAGACACCCATGTATCTTCACCATTCTTTCGAATAGTCATTGAGATTGACTCATCGGGAAATTGAACCGCATGCTCATTAAGGGAATCCCACTCCTCATTCCAAATTCCAGAGTTTTTCAAAAGAGAGTGAGGATCACTTTCCTTACATTGTACTTCTAGATTTGGATGAGGCTGGGATAACCTAGCCTTTTCCTTCTCCATAAGGTGTGACTGAATTATTGGAATTGAGGATTTGAGCAGTTCACATGATTGTATGACAAGTTGATTGAATTGCTCTTGTGCTTTCATGAGTTTCTGAAGTGAATCCTCTTGGATTATTTCTGGTTGGGCTTCAAAGATAGAGGACCCAAGAGAATTATCACTATAATATATAGCTGGTTCAGCTTCCCGACATTGATGTTTCCACTGGTTATAGTCATACGGATCATAGGTGGGAGAATCTGATGGTTGATAATACTTATTATCACTCATAATATAATCACGTATTGTTTTCTTTTTATCGGATGAGTGATAATAATTCTCACAACCATAGTTATGATAACCCCAACACTCACGTACTGTTTTGTTAATCTGTGGGGTGTAATTGTTCTCCTGCATATAATCACGTAAGGACTTCTTAGCCGGTGGATCTTTATATTCTGATCGGTTCTCAATGATAGTTTCAGAAAAGTTTTGAGACATAAGTTGATTTATCTCATTATCATCCCAAAATAAGTTATTCTTCTCAGCATACTGACGTTGCCACTCGTGCATATACATGGTGAAACCCTTAACTCGAATTTAATCCTATAAAAAATAGAATAGAAGGTCCTACAGCAAAGTGAAAAGTAAGAGGGGGAGAAGTTAGAAAGATGTTACCATACTAGAGATTCCTATATTAAAATCCTGCAAAATAAGACAAACAAGTTAGTTCTAAAAAAATCAGAAAAATCTAAACCTAAAACTAAAGTTAGTAAAAATCCTAATCTAGAATAGAGAGGAAGAATTTAAGAAAGAATTTACCAATTTTGAAATTATCTTAAAAACCTACAAAACAGGGAAGACAAGTTAGTTTCTAAAAATCGAAAAAAAAAAAAATAAAAAAATCTAAACTTAATCTTAAACTAATCCTAAAACTAATTAATTTCAGAAAAACGTAGCCGACAGTCCCCGGCAACGGCGCCAAAAACTTGTTCACTCCCCAAGTGCAGGGTTGTGATGTAGTAATAACTCGGTAAGACCGAGGTCGAATCCCAAGGGACTGAAACTTGTACGTTATCTAAAACTAAGTAGAACTAGAACTAGATTAAGATGAAATCTAAACTGAATGTAATTTGAGAAATAATGGTGAAATAATTATATAAACTTGAGAGAAATCAGAAGAAAGGAACTAGAGATTCAGAGGATTCACTTGTAGAGATCAGGGAGAATTTATGCTTGCATCAAAAATCATGGAAATTACTGAACTGGCGTTGATCTAGTTTTCAAAGAGATGAAAGGTGTATGAATTAGAATGGATTCCATCACCAAACCATGCCCACAGACTATGGCAAACAACAGAATTAAACTAATTACCAACCAATCATATGTATGAAGGTTAAGAAGGGTACCGTCATCCAACCATGCCCAGGAGACTATGGTGAACAACAGGGCTTCCTAACGTCATAAACATTAAAGAGAATGGGAATATTAAAAGTCATTGCAGACCCATTGTAATTTCAGTCACAATAGACCATTAAAAACCTAAAATATTTCCATTAAAATCAAATTAAAACCAACTTCAATTCAAAAATTAAAATTAAATTAAAAGCATATAATCTCTCATCTCACTACAAGCTTCACCTCCTAGCCCTAGCTAGGAGGATTTAGCCTACCATGGATGGGCTCAATCCAAATAAATAAAGAGAAAAAGAAAAGGAAAAGAAAAGGGAAAGAAAAAACCAAGCTCCTCTCTCTCTCCTCTGCCCACGTTGAAACTCAAGCTCGAGCCCTCTGTTCTTCCTCCCAAGACCTTCAATGAATGCTCCCCACGTCCAAAAACCTCTTTTTATAGCTGCTGGAAAGCTGGAGTCAGTGACAGAGTTGTAGCAGGACACGGAGTGCAATTTTCGCAGCCAAGTTCGGTGCCTCGAAACACGCCACTTTCCTTGCTCAAATTCCAAAGAAACACCGTTCCTTAGTACTTTCTTGGGTCCTCTACATGATAGACGGTTCAGATCTGCCATATGATCAAAGATGGTGGGCCAAAACCGTCCGGAAAAGTCGGTTTTCGCGGATGTGCGAAACCTTTCGCACCATTTCGCTGTTGTGGTCGGTGGGCCCCACAGAAGCATTTTCTGGAAAATCCACCCCGTCCATTGGATTCAGAACGAAATTTCAGTCAAGAATGGGTGGTTTTGAACGTCCATTGACGTGGCCCAGAGAAGAAATCACAAAAGAATCAATTTTGAACGCTACCGAGCAGCCCTTTTGTGGCCTTTGTATCTCACACGTGTGTACGCATGGGTGAAAAGTGACAACATGGTTTTGTAGTGCTCGCAGCTGTCTACACGGTGGACGGTTTGGATTGAGCTTATGGGGCACGTGTGGGGCCCACAGTCGATCGTAAAAACGGCCAGCGGCCGTGCATTACGCGGTGCGAAAGCGGAATTTTCTTCCTCTGTGATAATCGGTGGGGTCCACTTAGCTTTCTTTTCAAAAATCCACACCGTACATTGGCTTCAGGACGAAAAACCGTCCAGGAAGGGGTGTTTTCTGAGTGAAATCAGTGCGGCCCGCTTGATCTTTTATTCCACCGTCTGTCCTGTGTTTGGACGGCTGGATTTCTCTCCTCGCGATATTTTGGAGGTCTGCCACCTAGGCAGTGTTGAGAAACTCCCTAGGGATCTGATGGACGGTCCGGATTATCAAGATGTGTCACTGGTGGGCCCCACTAGCGAAATCAGCGATCGCGGTTGCATCTGTTTAAAACAGAGAAGAAGAAGGAGATACGGGTCAGCGTTGCTGACCCGTTTTTAGAGAATTGGTGCACTGGCGGTCATGCATGGGCCGTGCACATGCACATGTAAGGTGGGCCCCACATTGATGTTCATGCAAGATCCAATCCGTCCATCCACTTCCTCACCTCATTTAAGGAGTTGAGACCAAAATTAAAGCAGGTCCAGATAGCAGGTGGGCCCCAAAATTGAGAATTTATGGGCTGATTTGACTGTTGGGCAACTTTTAGAGAGATCTAACGGCTAAAATTTGACGTGTACGGTTAATTTATGGTCCTCAGGCGACGTATGAAGTTTCGAGCTGAACGGATGGTGGGAACCTCGTGATCTTGCATTCTGGACGTCCTTCAGGCCACTTGAGCTTCAATTTCTAACTTTTCTCGGATTTCTGACCGTGTATATTTGTCAATCTTGGTCCCCTGGAGTGTGTCCCTTGACTTTGGCGTCATCAGATCGTTAAATCTCAACTTTTAACGTTCTTTTTCCATCCATGCTCATAAAATCACTTTGCCACATAAGAATAAGAAAACGAGCCATTAGACAGCATTATATTCGTAAATCCAGACAATATCTGGGGTCTAATATGCAATATTTGATCCTCAACACCGGTGGGTATGCCCTTAACGTGAAGCCCACCTCATTCTATGTGCTGTATATTCGGAACGTCCATCAAAATTTCTGGATCAATCTAGGGCATGGTCCCAAAAACATACTAGATCCAATTCTAGTCCATCCTTAATTACTTCTCTTTATTATATCATAGAGAATTACCGCAAGGCTCTAAGTTACGGTGCACCTCATATAAGTGGGTTTATTAGTTCCGTGACCAATAATATTATTAATATGAAGTCCGTTGTGTAATCACCGTGCCCCTTAAATCAATTTTTCTTAGTTAAAAACCTAAATACGAGATGTCGTTGCATTTCTCTTATTAGTTATTTAGTTCAAGGACACCAATGAAATGATTATAATTGATTATTTAGTTCAAGGACACCAATGAAATGATTATAATTGTTTCATCAAGAGTAATATAGTACACTAATTAATCAAAGGAAAATTTTCAGTGTTGTAAGTTCAAAAATTCAACACTTCAAAATTTCAGTATATTAATTTTCAGACCTTAATTTTAATTTACCAAATGACATCTTATTTTTACCACTTATCAATAGATTAGGCAATCTTTAGCGATTTTACCTCATTTAGTTTGAATTTTCACATGAAATTTTAGTGTTTTTAAACTTCCCTCTTAATTTAAAACTCAACATGGAATGCCGTAATTAAGTGGTTTTGTTTAAAATATTTAATTTCTTTTTATCAAAATATCCTTAAATATTTTAATAAATGACAGCTTTACACGTTTGTAAGTGATTCCCGTAAGCGTTTGAAATACTCCTATTGCAATCCCACCTGGCAAAGTTTTTTGAGCCTCACCGTAATATGTTATATCCACATTTTCTATCCGTTTTATGAAATTATTTTAGGGTCGGAAGTTAAAAAACGAGATAGATACAAAACTCAAGTGGACCACACCGCAAAATGCAATGAGGACAATGATGTGAATGATAGAAACCTTCTTAGGGGCCACTATGATATTTATTAGTCATCCAAGCTGTTCATAAGTTCATATAGACCTGGATGAAAGGAAAACAAAAACATCAGCTTGATCCAAAAGTTATGGGATCTTAAGAAGTTTTCGATTGTAGGCGTTTAGTTTCCACTGTTTTCTATGATGTGGTCCACCTGAGCTTTGTAAATGCCTCCTTTTCGGACTCATCCCTTAAAATAATCTAACCACATTAATTGACGGCTGGATATAACACATACATCATCGTGGGGCACATAGAATTCTGCCACGTCAACCCGTTAGTTAGGTGCCGTGACCCCTCCAATACTTGCCATCCAATTTGAAAGGGATTCGGGATTCTGCCGTGACCCCTCCAACACCCGGCTCGGTACTGGTCAAAGTTAAGTTGGACACACCATGATGTTTGTGTTTTATCTACATCGTCTATTCAATTTTTCAGCTTATTCTAGTGCAACATGCAAAAAATGAGGCACATTCAAGCTCAAGTGGACCTTACCCTACGAAGCAGTGGGATTCAATTATTACTGTTAAAAACTTTTTGACGGGCCACACAAGTTTTGGCAAGTTGGTTTTTTTTAAAAAAAATTCTATTCTTTCATATTCATATTATTTTGTGAACAGGCTGGAGGGCAAATAAACATAGCAGTGGGCCATAGGAAGCTTTCACCGGCGGGCGGTGTCACAATTCCCATTACTTATTGTGTGTGGTCCACTTAAGATTTGGATCTTTCTCATTCTATAAGCCATGCGCTAAAATGTGCTCGGTCAAAATAAATGGGCAGCACGGTCAAACGATATACATCAGGGCTAGTAATGACGTCGAGTGAATGGACTACGTTGGAAAGGGATTGGTATCAGTATAGAGTGAATGGACTACGTTGGAAAGGGATTGGAATAGGTGTTATACAGGTAGTAGGTGCTACCCTGACCGTAGAGCTCACTTTAATACATATGTAGTATATCCACGCCATTCATCAACTTTTCTAGCTCATTTTAGAGTATGGTTGAAAAAATGAAGTAGATCCGAATCTCCCGTGCATCGGACGGTGGGGTATTGAATGTTACCGCTGTTAAAACACTTCTCGATGGCTATGAAAATTTTGCATCAAGCTAATATTTGTGTTTTCCATTCATCCAAGTCTCTGTGATCTTATCAACAAGATAGATGAAAAATAAACATTGAGGTGAGCCTTATGAAGTGTTTTCGGGTAGATGTTTAATGACTGCCGTTTCCTGTGGTATGGTCTCGTTGTTACTCACCTTGAAAAGAAGATTCAATGGTTCAAGATTTTGTTAATACACACCACAAATTCATCTAGGTTGACGTCATAGCAATAACCTTTCTGTTTTTTTTGTTTTTCAACCAAACTATGTTTCATTCCAGCAACCAAAAGCTTTGCAGTGCAGGACATACGTTTCGGATTCCCCCTAAGAAAGTTGACCTGGGCAGATCCAATCATAGGAACCAGAGGAAAAAAATATAGGACCGGAACAAACTGCCAAGCGCTGACAACCCCCCGATCACTGGCCGCCTGTGCTGGAGCAGTACCTACTTATCCCAAGCCCACTCTATCCAGGAAGGGCTGACCCCACATAGATAGGGATATCCGCCCCAAGCCGGCTCAGCATAGAGCTCTCTCTCTCTCTCTCTCTCTCTCTCTCTCTCTCTCTCTCTCTCTCTCTCTCTCCTCTGGCTATCCCGTCCACCTGCGCATTTCCTTCCCGAAGAACGTGCCTGAACCCCCTTTCTGCGTTAGACTATTTATCCTGGCGAGCTAATACTTCCACTTCCACCTCGGTTTGGACAACCTATTTAGGAATGCTACCACCAGCCGGGAGTAGAACTCCACTACAACCCTGGGGAAACCCAAGCTGAAACAAAGGGGGAGGCCATCGTGAACCGCTCGGATTTCCACCCTAATGTTTGAACTCATCCCGTAACCCTTGAAGAAGCCAAATAGGAAATCATCCTTTTTCCCTCTACAGATGCCCTGCGCCTCCTGCCATACTTGAGTTTCTTTTAGCAGACCCATCGACATTCATCTTGACCCAACCCCAGCTCGACTTGGACCACTTCAACACTTAGATTTTTCTCCCTGGCTGGGTTCGGACTGTGATCCCCAAAACCGTGAGCGTCAGACTGTTGGCCCTCAATTGGGAGGGAGAACCGGCCATACTGTTTGAGATGGCATAGACCATCATCTCACTTGAGCTAAGAGATCTTCCCTTCGAATTTTGCTGAGTTTTCACATTTCCAGATTTCCCATAGAATTAGACTCTGGAGTAACTTTTGCAAGGACCCAACCTTACCACCTGTCAAAGTGGCTTGCTACCATTAGGAAAGCCTAGCCTCGACTGTTTGGGCCCCCATGACAGGCATACCAAAAACACCACCAAAATGGGCCCATATTGCTTCCGCCGGAGAGCTATGCAGGAACAGGTGGACAAGGGACTCTCCCGATGGCCCCTCGAGAGGGCTCCCATCAGAGCAGACACACACATGGACACCAGGTGAATCCCGTGTGTTTGGATTGCATCATCCACTGGGATCGCTCCCTTGATCACTTTCGGAATGAATACGGAGATTTTTGGCGATAGCCGTGGGTGCCACACCCACCTACCCCAGCTTCTGTTGCGCCTGCTCTCTTTAGAGGACTCCCACGTTGATTTGACCGAGAAGGCACCTGAAGGATTTGGAGGCCAAAAACTGCTGTCTGGGCCTTTCGAAAGACTGAAACCACCCTAGAAGATAAAATCCACTATCTCTCGAGTGAGGAAATCGAAAACGACAGATGGAGGGAGGGGACCATCCCGGCCCAGGAAATCCGTCACTTCCCGTGCTTGAAAATTTCCTAGGATTAGCCTAATTGCCCGCCATTCTAGCGGGCGAAGCCCTATCCAATTATCCCACCAAAGGCTACAGTCACCCTTACCGAGCTGCCATTGCACCTTTGAATCCAGCAGAGGGAATAACTTGAATTCTTTTCCACATTGGGGAGGTTGCCACTGCACCCGGCCCAGCCCATCAGGGGCGATATGCTGGCTGTATTTGGCTCTCATAAATGTGCCCCATAGGCTCCCTTCTTTCCTGAACTTAACAGCCCATGTCATTTTTAGTCGGAGGGCCTGCATGACTTCTAAGAGATTTCTTATGCTAAGGTCCCCTTCGCTTTTGGACAACACAATTTCCTTCAAGCTTCTACAGTGAAGCTTCCTCTTCCCATCTGGCCAACCCTAGAAGAAGTTTGCAAAATGACTTTGTAAAGCCACTACGATCATCGTAGGAATGTGAGAGGCTGCAACGAGTGCACTAGGATGCTCCCTAGAATGTGTTGAACCAACATCTCCCTAACAGCCTGCATGAGACATCCGGCCTGCTACCCTCTAATCCAACCATCCGCTTTATTTATCAGGGGCTAGAAAGCTTCTTTTTTCCTCCTACCTGTTGTGACCGGGACTCCTAGATACGTGAGGCCAGACGAGGCTCTGGCCATCCCAAGATTTTTTTTCACTGAAGCTGGCCCTGGTTGTTGGAAGTAGATCCTAGCAGATGAAACTTGTACGGGCTGTATTATAAAACACACCTTTGTTTATCAAATTTTGCTTAGACAAAATAACTTATGTAGTGGTCCGTCTAATGTGGATCAAGATAAAAAGTTCAAGTCTTCACTTCAAGTCCAGCATGTTCAATATCTACTAAAGTGCGAGACTCTACTGAAGTTCAAGTCAAGAAATGGATTAAGAAGTTCAAGCTTCACGTTCTACTAAAAGATCAAGAAGTTCAAGCTTCACGTTCTTCTAAAAGATCAAGTTCTATAAGTTCTAGTGAAGAATTAAGTAGAAGAACAAGTTTCGTGAAGTTCAAACTTCAATGTTCAGTCTTTTCAGGTGTAATAAACCCTAGAAAGACATTAGGCTTAGGTTTTTTCAAGAGACAAACTTATATGAATTTTTATACTTCTATTAGGCTAAAGTTCGACTAGTCTAGGCTTAACTTTAACTAGTTAAAGTTGTGGCTTGACCAGTCTAAGAAATCTTCAACCAGTCCAAGTTTGAATTCAAAAAAATGAATTTTTCTATTGCTTCCTCGACCAGTCAAGCAGACTGCTCCACCAGTCAAAGAAGGGCCTTCGACTAGTCGAGGATTGCTCGACTCGAAGTCCAACAACTAAATTTTAGGACCCTCGATCAGTCGAAGCCCATGCTTGACTAGTCGAATAGGGCCTTCGACCAGTCGAAGAACCGTTTTATCCGATCACGCTCAAATTTTGAAAATTTGTTGATCCTTAGATGAGTCAAAGTAACAACCTTTCAGCCTATAAATAGAGGCTTTCTTTGAATATGAAATTACCAATCTAAGCTAGTAAAAGCCTTCATCAAGAAAGAGAAGTCCTCATCATTGTCAAGCTATTGCATGATATTTTTTAATATTTCTTTAATAGACTTTTGTTTTAATTCCTTGATCTCCTTTTTATGAATCTTATTCTTTAAAAAGAGTAGATACTCTTTTTTGAGATTTGAGGAATTCGAACAAGTAGCATTTGGTTTAAATCGGTTTAAAATCAATCTAGAACCTAGAACCCTTGTTGATATGAATGGATATTGAACAATCTACTTCAAGAGAAGGAGTTCTATAGGCTACATCAAGAGATATGTCTTGAGGTAAAGATAAGTATATTCTATCTTTTGTATTTTGGTTTCATTAAAATAGCTAGAAAATCTCATTTACTAGTTTACCTGAGATAGCCAGAAAATCTCAGTGAGAATTTTTTTTATTTTTTTTTGTGATAGCTCTTAAAAATCACAACTTTCTAAGGTTTTAAGGTGACCCTGTGAAAATCTTATTTATATTGAAAACTAATATCACGTGGATAGTGATTATTAAGAGTGGAGTAGGTGTGACTGTTTGAGAACAGTTATTGTACACACTGAACCACTATAGCTTTAGGTGTTGTAGTGAATGTTTATTTTTTATATTTGTGGAGAATGGTTATAATTTTATTTATGCAAAGTGGTGAATGTTGGTAATAGACAGCTTTATTTTCTCTTGCATGGTTTGAGATTTTTTTTTTATATATTTTTATTTAGGAAAAGGTGGAAGCTCGCCACCTAATTTTATTAAATGAAGATAGATACAGGATGAACACCTCTTTGGGCGGGGTCCCACAAAAAGATTAAGGAGCCCCACCTATCATATACGAGCACACCTACATGACTATAGACAACAAACTAAGGCCAACAAAAGGAGAGCCACGCAGCAAAAGGAAGGTCGACCCCACCAGCCAATCGAAAAGGAAAAGAGCCAGCACCAAAGTCATGCTCTCAAATAGCCCAACCCTGCTTTGTCGAGAACCAAGAGACCTCTAATAGTCCTAGGCAGGTCCAAGCGGGACCAAAAGAAAGAATTGGCACAACCATCAGCAGCCATCCTGGTAAGTGCGTCTGCCACGGAATTACCCTCTCGATAGATATGCCTAAAACAAAGGCTGAGCCTGGGCTTGAAGGAATGAATGGCTCCCAGCTTGTACCAGATGTTCCAAGGGTAGTGGGCTAAAG
The DNA here is from genome assembly GCA_037074715.1 of Magnolia kwangsiensis. Classification (NCBI taxonomy): domain Eukaryota; kingdom Viridiplantae; phylum Streptophyta; class Magnoliopsida; order Magnoliales; family Magnoliaceae; genus Magnolia; species Magnolia kwangsiensis. Next base: position 108,913,462 of record CM073578.1, on the reverse strand, counting down.
GGTCCGCAGTGGCCTCCACCACTAACTTGGAGTCGGATACAACAACAATATTAGAGAGCCCCAATTTGCTACAAAGAGTAATTCCATCCAATATAGTCTGGGCCTCAACGATCGTATTGGAGGCAAGGCCATAATTCCTATGGAAAGAAAAAATTACCTGACCATGGGAGTCCCTGGAAACACCTCCTCCACCAGTCTCACTTGGGTTCCCACGAGAAGAACCATCAACGTTCAACTTTACCCAGCTAGGGGGAGGTCTTGACCATTTAACAGTCGTAGGGAAAGGAGCGGGTGTCACTCTTCCACTGTCCAGATGGAGAGCATGAATGGTCATCGACTCCCTAAGAGATTGATGATTATTGTGTTGCAAGGGGTTGCCAATTTCCTGCATCCATCGAGAAACTCGAGCAATTACCTTGAGGGCCGACATCTTTACACCTTCAAAGCGTGAGGCGTTGCGGCTCAGCCATAATTCCCAGGAGATTAACGCAGGAGTCATGCCAAGTAATCGCTTGATGCGAGAGGAACTCGATGCTCTTGAGGATCTGCTGAATGGACTGATTAGGAATGTGTGGAACATCAAATATTCTATGGAAATGCATCCAAACTGCTCTTGCTACTGACCCAAAACAGAGGAGGTGGTTTAAGTTCTCCACACTGTGAGCCTGGGGGATGGGGATACTGTTGTTGTTCATATGTGGATTGTGATTGGAGAAGGCCTCTCTCCGACCATGGTGGGGCGGATGGGAATCATCAGCAATGGGTAAAGAGACTGGACCGTGAAGAAGAGAAACATTTGAGTCCACAACAGGGACCTTGACCTGAGAGTGGTCATGAATAGATCGGGACTGGAGATTATGGGCCTGTGTCGATCTGTCTGAGTAGCCCTCTTCCGAAGGGTTGGATGGGGCTGATCGCTGCTGCGCAGAGTCGTGGGTGGGCTGATGGAGATGACCCTGATCAGTGCTACGAGAAGGAGGGTAGGAATCCAAAGCGGGGCCATACTCCCAACCGCAACATTCAGACCAAGATGCCATAGACACGCCAGATTATATGACAACAGCATCCACTAGAACGACATTGTGCATTTTTTCCAGAGGAAAATGCCCACTTTTGGTGGGAGAGCATCATTCCAGGCCCACCGTGCCCAGTTCGCCTTCGGCCGATGATTCCGGATACCATTCCAAGCCGACTTTTGCGAGAAATTCCTAGATGTTGTTAGGTCCCATGCCAACGTATTCCCCCTACTAGACAACGGGACATGGCAGTCCTTCAATTGTTGGACAGTGGACGAGGGGAGAACGTCCTATAAATATTGCCAAGAGAATGTACCTGGAGCACCAAAAAAATCTCTGACAGTAGCATCCCTTAGATGAGTCGGAATGGGTCCTAACACAAGCAAAGTAAGGAAACCTTCCCCAAACCAGTTTTGAGTCCAGAAATTCACTCTTCCTTCACCCAGGAGCCATTTGGAATGAAGAGTAGCAAACGGGAGGGCTTTGGATATATCCCTCCAGATAGTTGAGTTTACAGCTGATTTGGAGCCCCTAGAGTGGATGTATTTATTGATATACTTGGTGTACATAAATCTCGCCCATAGGGATCTTCCTTCGAGGAGGTTTCTTCCCATCTTAATCTTGCAGGCTGTCATCACATCTGTCAATCTTCTGATACCAAGACTTTCCTCCGATGTAGGGAAACAGATATTCGACCACTTCAGCCAGTGCTTTTTCTTTTTTCCCTCCGTAATCCCCCTGGCAAAATTAGCCAGGCTAGATTCAAGCACCCTGCATGTTGCTTTGGGAATATTGACTGTCGATAGGACATGGATTGGGATGCTTAATAGAACGTGTTTGATGAGAGTCAGTCTGGCAGCTGGGCTGAGGATTTTACCTTTCCACCCTTCCATTTTGCTTAGAATTTTGTGGACAAGCGGCATCATGAGAGGCGCTCAGATTTTCCCTTTGGTTAGAGGAATACCCAGGTAGGTGTAAGGGAGGTAGGCTTGCATGTAACCTATCATACATGCAATTCGACGGGCTTTGGATGGCAACGTCTTCCTGGAAAGAATGAATGCAGATTTGGAAGCATTCACCTTTTGGCCAGACAGTTCTTCATATTCACCTATGAATTTGAGCATGGAGCGCACTGTTGTCAACCTAGCATTCAAGAACAGAATCGCGTCATCTGCAAAAAATAAATGTGTTAGCATAGGGCTTTGTTGATGAAGTTTGAATGGCTGGCAAACTCCAGATTGGAATAGGTTGCGAATTCCCCGACTAAGCACTTCTGCTGCTAGAATAAACAAGGAGGGGGAGAGGGGGTCCCCTTGTCTTAAACCTTTGGATGAAGGGAAAAAACCAAAGGGCCTGCCATTAATAAGAATCAAGAACCAACTGCCTATTCAACACCGCTGAACTTGAAGAATCCAACGATGGTCAAAACCGAATCTGCCAAGCACTTGGGCGAGGAACGACCAATCAACCCGATCATAAGCCTTCTCCATGTCTAGCTTAAGGACCATGTTCCCTCTAAAAACTTTGCTGTCCAAATTTGGCCACTTCCCTCGCAATTGAGATGTTCTCCGCAATGTATCTCCCCTTCACAAGGGCCCCTGTTCTTCAGATATGATTGGCGGCAGGATGGAAGCCATTATAGTAGTAGCAATCTTTGAAAAGATCTTCATAATGCCATTGCATGGGCTAATGGGACAGAAGTCAGCAATAGTTACTGAATTTGGCTTCTTAGGAATTAAGCAAATGTGGGTGCATTGAAAGGATCTAGGCAAGGGTCCAATTGAGAAGAAATCCTTCATTGCCTCATAGATATCACTACCAATAATATCCCAATAGGAGGAGAAAAAAGCTCCTTCAAAACCGTCGGGTCCGGGAGCACTATCAATCAGAATGGATAATGCCGCGACTTTCACTTCGTCAATCATTAAAGGTGTCATTAGGTCCATATTCATTTGCTCAGTGACAATGGTTGGGATGGACGATAATAGGGCCCCATTATCAGTCCTGCTTTGAGCTGAAAATTGATCCTTGAAATAGGCATTTGTCTCCCTTCTAATGTCCTCTCGATTATCTAAGATCTCTCCCAAAGAGGTTTTGATCCTATCAATCACCAGCTTTCTGCATTTGACCCTCACTGAATCATAGAAAAACTTGGTATTCCTATTCCCTTCATGAAGCCATCGTATCCTTGACTTCTGCTTCCAAAATAATTCCTCCTAAAGTTATGCTAGCTTAAGACTCTCCTAGGCTAATTTCAGGTACACTAAATCAGTTTCTGAGTTGGAGGAGAGGAGGGACTTTTCAGCTCTAGCTAGCTTATCCTCCGCCTTCTGAATATTACTGTGCACATCACCAAAAATAGCTCTATTCCAGTCTTTTAGTTTCCTCTTTAGAAGCTTCATCTTAATGAAGACTTTGAACATTGGAGCAGCAGTCACCATAGTTTCCCAGGCTTCTCTTACAACCATGTTGAAGTCTTGATGGGTGGTCCACATTCTTTGAAATCGAAAAGGCCATGGAAAATTGGTTGATTCATCGTTGAAGGTCACGATGATTGGGGAGTTGTCACGCCCCAAACCCAAAAATCGGATTCACATGAATCCCGATTGCCGAATCCGGTGCCGACAACCTCCGTAGTTCCCCATTCTCGGCTCCTGATAATCAAATGCCAGATTCTGATCCTGGGATCCTATAAGGAGGATTTTCAGAATGATTTTTTTTGTAATGGAGCATAACCACAAGTATAACCAAGTCACAAAACAACATCATCACATATCCACTATATCAAAAACTTTAAGTATAATGAGGAAAGGGAAATACAAGGTGATCAAAAAGCTCCAAAAGGGCCTGATACGCGCTCCTGCCTCAACGCTACTGCTGTCTAACGCTACCTACACGCAACTGTCATGCATAAGCTTACAAAAGCTTAGAAGGTGGTGTAAGTGTGTGCGCAAGGCAAACGTCGAGTGTACAATATCAGGTAATGCAGAAATATGCGGTAAGTCCATGAATAAAATCAACTATACCAAGGCTATGTAATGCAAGACATGAATGCTATCGGCCATACCAATGCCATGCGATGTGAGACATGAATGTCATCGGTCACACCGATGCAATGCAAGGCCTACATAGCCGAATGTCATATGCGAAAAGCAATCCAAGCAAGTCGGTACTCATCAAGTACACATATCAGTACAGTTCCTCTCTGGATATCACCGAGTCTAATACACTTCGCAGTGACTAACACCTCCCTAGCTGCACGGTCAAGCAAGCGGAATAGACCTCACTATCCGCCTGACCAGTACTCTGTCAATATATACCCGGCTCGTCGATAGCGGACTCATTTGTGAGCTGGTCAAACTCAGCCTAGCTTATAGCCCCCTCACTTAGGCGGATAAGGCCACACCCCTTTCCAACCGACCATGGCACAGTGGGAGATGCCGCCTACTGGTATTCGGCACTAGGGCGCTCATATATCCACTCAATCTAGACGTTGGAGCATCTCCTGGTACCAAAAAGGTTTTGAGACTTTCACCCAAGGATATCGTAAGTACCCACAGTGCTAGAACCAAGTATTTTCGGTATCCGATATGGCCATCCACGATGTACCTGTGGAGCCACGACCCTGATGTCGCTAGGGCGTGCAGTGATCAAGTCATACATATGCGAGATGCATGAATCACACTGTCAAATTATGCAGCAATCCAGCGCTTACTATGCGATCATGTGGGGCACTCTGTCTCATAACGAGTTCTGAAAATGGTCTACCTAATGACGTATGCTATGATCAGTCACTACTCATATTAAGCATACATATGATGCATATGGGCATGAGTCATGGGGTTATACTAAGCATGTTATAAAGAGAAGAATATTAACGAGTATGGGCCTATCAATGGGCCCTATGGAGAGTTACAATGCGGATATTTAACCAACATTGTACATACAATGTGGACGTCAAACCACATTGTAATAGACCCTAAGGACGTCCCGTTAGGCCTCGACCCATGGGCCTTAGATGCATCAAATGGGCTGTATCACATGGGCTTTACATTCATTAAATGGGCTGCATTAATGGGCCTCACCAATGAGCCTTATGTACATTACAATGGTCCATGACCCATGAGCCTTGAAATACATCAAAGTGGGCCTCAAAACTTGGGCCTTATATGTATCAAATGAGCTTAATCTTATGACCTTATCGAATGGGCCTAATCCCATAGGCCTTATATATGTCAAATGAGCCCTATCCCATGGACCTTATATATGTCAAATGGGCTTAGTCCCATAGGCCTTATACATGCCAAATGGGCTTAGTCCCATAGGCCTTATACATGTCAAATGGGCTTAATCCCATAAGCCTTATACATGCCAAATGGGCTTAATCCCATAGGCCTTAAATATATACCAAGGTAGGCCTCAATAAATGGCCACAGTTAAATCAATATGGGCCCTATACACATGCCAAGGTGGGCCCTACTTGAATCATAGATCTGACTCATTTATTAGCTCAAACCATGAATTTATAAAATAAATGGACGGTTTGGATGCAACACATGCATCATGGTGGGTTCCACCGTCCGTCTGTACGGTGTGAATAAAACAAATACATCATTGGTGGGTCCCACCCACGCCAGCACACAGTACATGTTAGCCACCACCAGGGATCAATACCAAGACCTGTTGAAACGAGGTATCTCCACTCAGTCTGCTAGTGAGCTAGGGATTGGCGTGGATAGTGGGTCCCACGTGGGGCCCACCATAACGTTTATATTCCATCCAGACCGTTGACAAGGCCACACGGGCCCTGGGTGAATAGGAGACACAAATATCAGATTGATTCAAAACTGTCGTGGGCCCAAAGGGATTTTAATGATAGAGTTCCATCACCGCTGTTTCTAGTGGTGTGGGCCACCTGAGATCTGGATCAAGTTAATTTTTGGGTGGGGCCTACTTAAGGTAGGGACCCACCATATGGACGGGTTGGATTGGAAAATAAACATTAAAGTGGGGCCCACATGAGGAGCCGTGGGCCCATGGCGTCAGCCCACCCTCTGAGCGCAGGCTCTGCCTATGCCCTTGGCAGCAGCCCAACCTCTGAGCGCAGACGCTGCCTGCATGCTCCTTTGTATTTTTTTTTTTTGAAAAACTTATTTTTTTGAGGTTTTTCATATGCGGGGCCCGCTTCAAGTAAATCCACTCCAGTCATTGGATTTCACTGCTCATAATAAATCCAACGAGTCCAATATCGGGCCTCTTTCATTGTGTAAAAAGAAATCTGGAAAGATTTCAATGGTATTAATACTATTTTCAACACTATGGCCCACTAGAAAGTTGGATCAGCTTCATATTTTGGCTCAACGCCTAAAATAATCTGAGGAAAGGGATGGACGGCGTGGATTGAATACATCCATCAAGGTGGGTCCTATACAAGTGGCCCACCCCAATGGCTTGAAACAAGCTTATATTTGTGTTTTCGTTCCAGTGACGTCCAGAGATACTGGACTATTTTGGGCTTTAACATTAACATTAAGGTGGGCCTTGCTTAGGTGGGCCACCACATGATAGGTGGTGTGGGTACAATGCATATAAGGTAGGCCCCACTCATGGACAGTTTAGATAAGATACTCACCTCATGGTGGGGTCCATTCAAGTGGACCACACAAACTCATCATCATCACACAAAAAAATATAAAAGAGAGGGAGAGAGAGAAAAGAGTGGGACACACGTGATGGAGGGACCCCGACACTATGGGCCCTCTGTTTCAAGCATCCAATCTACATCAATGGGTCCCATTGCATATGGGCCCTCCAAATAAAAGATCAATGGTAGAAATCCCTCTCCATCCAAAATGAACGGTCTATATGACCTCTTTAATGCAAGGAAAGTAAACATCATGATGGGGTCCATGGAGAATGGCCCCATCATGGAATGATATTGATGATCAAGATGGACCATCGACCACATCTTAGGGTCCAAGTGAGATCCATACCATTGATCGGTAGGCCTCACTTAGCCCATCTTTAAAACATGAAAAAATAGTCTATGGAAACACCCACAACTTGATCTTCTTGGTCCGTTAGAAAGCTACTCTCCTAGAGCTTCACTTTGATGGTAGAGATGGGAAATGGATGGCTAGGATTAGAGCTTTTGGGATGGGAAGTGGGCCACCAAAATCACTTTTCTCTCATGGAAAACCTTGGACGTGGGAGTGCTCTCTCCTTGCTTGGAAATGGTGTGAGAAAAGAGAGAGGGAGATGGGATGTAAGGAGATGTGAGAGATTGATGATGGATGTGAGTGATGGGTGAGGTGATGGTGTACTTGATATGAGGTTGACTTGGTGGTTGTTTGACTTATGGAGAAAGAAAGCATGGGTGCTTTGTACTTGACATGAGAAGTGATTGATGGGATCGATTTGACATGTTGTAGAGATTCTCTTAGGATTGTAAATGCGTGACGTTTTCTCAAAATAAACGCCGGCTCACATCTCTTAGTCAGGGTATCGGATTGGTATATGAGTCGCGACGTTAGAACCGCAGCGACTGTGCGGTCGCAATGATACAAGTCTCGGATTAAGCCGACTCAAATGTATAGGATACGACTTACGGTCGTGTACAACGTCGACTACAGGTCGCAGATTGTCAAAATTCGACGGGAAGGATCGCGGGAGTTGACCGAACAGTACGGTATAGGATACGGGTCTTACAGGAGTGATCCGAGAAGGCCCTAGTTATGTGATCCACTCTGAACTAAGGAAGTAAGCTCAACCATCTTGCATTAATAAGCATTCTTTCAAGCTTGGCCCATCATCGCCTCCTCCCTGACCTGTTGTTACACCAAGTGAAGATGGAGCCAGAATATCCTGCATCGATAAGGCAAGCATCGTTGATGGTCTTAATGAACTTAGCCATGGACATTAACAAGGAAGGAGCTCCCCCCATCCTTCCCTCAATGCTCACTGTGGAGTTAAAATCCCCACACACCAGCCAAGGCCCTTAAGGAAGAGCCGAGATCATCCTCAGTTCGTCCCAAAGCTCCCTTCGATGCTCCTTATCGCAACTTGCGTACACCACAGTTATCATGATAGAATGGGACGTACCGTCAGAAAACATACATGTAACACACTGCTGTGACGCTGAGATAGTTTGAATTTGGATGCTTGTTTAACTAAGATCCAGATTCGCCCCTCCGATGCTTCCTTCATCATGTGATTCGGCAATCCTAATTTTACAGCTACAGAATCCCTCTTATCCGCTTTGATCATCAGTTCCTGAAGCAGAAGCATTGAAATTTTGTGCTTATTAGTCATCTGTCTTAGGTGACGGGTAGTTTGAGCATTACCTATCCCTCTCGCATTCCAAGATAGGATATTAAACATCAGAAACCCATCCTATTCTCTCATCCCTTTTTCGGATACTTTTGATTCTCTGACTCTTCCTCTTAAACAAAGAGGCGGTGGGCCCTCCTCTAATTCTAGCTACCACCGACGGGGTTACACTATCTGTACCTGATCTGGTATTTGGGTCTGAATTTTCAGTCTGTTTGTTCACCTCCCCTGTAGCAATGTCCACCCATAGAGCTATGCCATTTTCATCAGTGATGGTTGCGTGCTTAACCACCAAGTCTGCATTCTCATCTTTTTACGGGATGATAATTATCTCAGGAAGTGACCTGGTTTCTGTCTTAGTTTAATCTAGATTATTACCTTCATGATTCTTTATTGCTGGAGCCATGGTCACCGTTCTTCGAAATTGCACCTCAGTTCAATTTTCCCAAGTTCTAAGGATTTGGTTTTCTTCAAAATTCATTGCAGCTTTCCCAGTTAGATCATGAGATAGTAGCTTGGATGTCTCCATGGATGAACCTTCTGTGAATAGGTGTTGGACCCCTGAAATCCAGCCATCCCATTCCTCTAACACATTTCTATCAATGGGAATTCTTGGGCAAGGGGTAGTTTGAGGAGAAAAGATGAAAGGATTGGTCAGACTATAGGGTTCAGGCAGGACGTCGGACTGGGAGGTTTGGTTGGCAGGGATGATGATGTGGGAGGGGGTCAGGAATGGGTTCTGGGTGGGTAGAGGGGGCTAACGTAATGCCCCAATCATTGGGATGTCACATTATTGAATTGGAGGGGGGCATGTGCTGGGCTTTTGGGCGAAGAGGTCAGGGAGCAAGGGGTCCATGAGGAGGTCGCGTTGCTGTGTAGTTAGGTTCATTTCTAAAGCAGCATTTTGTTTATCTCCCCTTCGCTGAGAATTGAGTTGAGCTTGGGCAAAGACACTTGTTTTTGATTCCCCCTCATGTTGGCCGATTTGGTTACTAACCTATCTCACCGAAGTATCTCTGAATAGTTCTCTAACCCCTAATAACCAATTATCCCCTGCTGTCGTAACCTCAGGAGAAAGGTGAAGTTATGGGCTAGGGGTTAGTTACTGTGGCTGGTGGGTGGAAAGAGGCCTAAGATTGATGGTCTGTGAGGAATGCAATTGGGTTGGAAAAATATCCGGAGAGTGGGTTGTGGTGAAGTGCGGATGTGGAGGGGGTTGCAGTGACACTAAATGAGGTAGCTAAGCTTCATGGAGGCCATATCTAATTGGCTAATAGGCTTTAGCAGGTAAGCTCGGTTGAGGCAGCATATCGAGTGTTTGGAGGTCAGGAGGGGAAGAGGGTCGATGACAGGGAGAGGGAGGGTGGTGGTGGGGCAATGTTGGCAAGGAAAGGGCTGGCACTAGAACTGGTTGCTGGCACTGGGAGTCTCCCTGACAAACAGATGGTGGGCAGTTTTGGTGGTCGGCCAGGCCATCAGCTTGCTGGTGCTGGGAGTCATCCTGGAAAACAGTTGGTGGACAGATTAGCTGGTTGGCCAGACCTTCAGCTTCCAGGTTACCTTCCTCTGGATTGAGCTCTTCTTCATGCTGTTGGTTGACAAACGCCCTAACAACCCACTGTTTGGTAGTTTCCTTGGTGGAGGCTTGGGGAGATCAGCTGTTTGTAGTGCTACTATAGGGTAGGTACCTGTTTCAACATGGACTGAGATTAGGTGGGCTCTCCCTTCTACCAAGAGGGTAGATTGCTTGAATATGAGAACTTCTGCATGAGGAATTACTTTAGCCCTGGCGTACCAACGGTTTGGACCTTTCAAAGAACACCTATCGAGCTTAACAATTATTTCCATCTTTTCTGCTATTTGGCCGATGGTATGCTCACACCAGGCGTGAGCCGGGATGCCCTCGATCCTGATCCAGGTTCTCGGGCAAGGACCAACATAGCTGGACTCTAAGGTCGGGTGTTTTTTAGAGATAGTTTATTTTGGAGACTCTTATCCCTTAAAAATGTAATGAGACAGGTATCCTGACGTAGAGATTCTTAATATCTGCACCTTTAACCTGCTGAAGGTGGATGAGCGGATCCCTTCCTGAAGGTGATGTGATGCCTCATGAGTGGCTTGGACTTCACCGACCAGAGCAAAGGCGAGGCTTGCCCTTCCCTGGTACGAGATCCACTTGGGCACAATCAGGGAATCAGGCATTGATGGTGGCCTAGGGAGCTTGAGAGCTGCTATGTATGATGTAGGAGGGTGGGGGGCAGCAATGTGCTCATCCAGGTGCATCTGCTGGGTGGGAATGTTCTTCCTGCTTTTTGGGATACAGAGGACATGTGGATGGAGAGTTAGGTTAGGAGGGAAGAAGATGAGAACTGGGCATTGGGTTGCATCCCGGACCACCATCCGTCGCCTAAGTAAAAACAGCTCATGAAGCATATCTCTCGCCGAGGTTGCTTCCTCCTTCTTCTTGAAACGGACAAATCCGTACCCCTTTTTCCTTCCAGTGACTGCAAATGCCAAGAGGTATACATCGGAGATTTCTCCAAATTTTCCAAAATGTTTCCAGATGTCCTCAGCTGTAATGTTGAAGGCCAAGTTTCCTACGAATAGACTCCACCCTATTTTCTTAGTGCTTCTATTTTGGACTTGCTGCCATGCCCCTGTGTTGAGATCCTTAATGGGTATGTTTGTCTGAATGTCGGGCAAAAGGGGCAGAAAGGGTTTGCTGCATTGGTTGGAATCTCGGCGGAAGGCGCTCCGGCCGGGGAGTGGGCCCTTCAATCTAGAGCTTCTGTGTGGGGATGTTGATCCCAAGCATCATGGCCACACCTATCCTGTCTGGTTTGATATCTTAATCCTTATGATTGTTCATGAAATAAGGTTGTACTGCATAAACTTTATTTTAGGTGAAGGTTGTCCTACGAACTAGTTTGAATTAATTTTTAAATACTAGTGTGATCGAGTCTCTGATTTTTACTTATTATTTCAGTACTTTAAGTTTTATTTGACAGTCCTATTCACCCCCCCTTTAGAACTGTTAAGCTCGCCCTTTTTAAAACTACTCTTGTGTAGATTCACTTTCTACCCTCATGCCACTTGAAAGGACTCCTGGAATTGTTTGGCCACTCGAATAGACTTTTGGCCCCCATTGAGAAACAACAATATGTCATCTGCATAAAGGAGATAAGAGACCATTAGGCACCCCTAACAAAGCTTGAAAGGCTTGCAGATGCCCCGAGTAGCCAGATTATTAAGGCCTCTGCTCAGCAGCTCCGTTGCAAAGATGAAAAGACTGGGCAATAACGAGTCTCCTTGACGGAGTCCTCTGGAGGATTTGAAGAAACCCCTAGCTTCTCTGTTAACTAGCATCGAGAACTAACTATTGCCCCAACAGTTCTCCACCAGATCAACCCAAGAATCATTAAACTTAAAACGTCTAAGCACCTTCTTCAGGAACAACCATTCCACTCTGTCGTAAGCCTTCTCCATGTCAAGCTTTAGAATAATGTTCTATCCATGGACTTTTCTATTAATCTCCCTGAGCATCTCCTGCGTGAGGGCGATATTCTCTGCAATAGATCGACCTTAGAGAAAAACCCCTTGCTCGAGGGAGATAAGCCTAGGTAGCACTACACTCAACCTAATAGCAATGATTTTGGAGAATATTTTGTAGACGTAATTGCAAAGGCTAATTGGATGGTAATCTGAGAATCTTTTGGGGGCCACATCTTTGGGGATAAGGTAGATCAGGGAAGTCGTGACTGCCTTAGCATGGGGACCCCTTGGAATAGGAACATGGCTGCCTTGTGGAGATCCTAACCCACTATGTTCCAGCAGCTTGAGAAGAACATGCTAGAAAAGCTGTCTGATCTAGTAGCTCCGTCCTTTGGAAGGGAGTTGATTGCCTGTTGGACTTCTTGTAGGGAAGGAGGAGTTAACAACTGAGCATGTTCCTCTGATGATACCAACGCTAGAATGACAGAGAGGTCTTCGTTTGGACCCATGCCCTTCACAAAGAAAAGGCCCTCGAAGAACCTCACTGCTTCCGCTATAATTTCTGCAAGGGCTTCTACTATTTGCCCTGAATCTAGCTCTATGGATCTAATATCTGCTTTCCTATTTCTCTCTATAGCTGAGGCGTGTGTAAGCGCCATATCCTAGACCGTACCGTTCCATAGACTTCCACGGTCTTCTTGGTCGAATTTCGACAACCTTTGACCCTTAACTGGTATTTACGCACGACCCTGATTCATACGTCGTCAACCCGAGTTGACTCAACCTAAGACTTGTACCATAGTGACCGCGCCGTCGCCGCGGTTTCGATGCCGCAACTCGCACGTCGATCCGATACCCTGGTCAGGAGATGTGGGCTAGCGTTTAGTGCGAAAAAAATGTGGTAAGTTGTAAAATTCAAGAGAATCTCTACAACATGTCACCTTAATCTATCAATCAATCCCATCAAGGGTCAAGTACATGTTAAGTACACATCACCTTTCACTCATTCCCAAGCAACCCCTAAAGTCAAAAAGTCTCTTACACATCCATGCTTTTTCTTACAAAATATACCCAAAATTTAAAAAGTTCTTACACCCATCACTCACCACCTCCATCACTCCATCACCCATTTATCTATCTCTCTCTCTCATTTTCAAACTCATTCCCTAGTAAGAGAAAGCCTCACACATCCCATGCCTCTCCAAGATTTCTCAAGCCACAAGTGTGGTCCACCTTCCCACTCTCTCATCTCCCATCTCAACCATCTAAACCTCATCTCCTCCATTAGGATTGAAGCTAAGGAGCAAAGAATCCATTGGAGCCAAGAAGAAAAGATCTAAGGTGGGTGATCCACCGTTGATTTGCTATTATAAGGCCCACTTGTGATGAGATCCATTTTTTTTGTATGTATTGTGATCATGGAGGGCCCATAGTGGCAGGGTCCCTCCACCACCATTCGATCTCTCTTTTCTTTTTTGCTTCCTCTCTCTTTTCCTCTTGTATGGTAATGATGATGATAAGGTTTGTGGACCACCATGATGTTTGCATCCAAGCCACCTACCGGCGGACCCCACCCATGTGGGACACACCATGATGTTTATAAGTCATCCCAACCATCCATAGGGAGCCCACCTTGATATGGCTAATAGTGAAGTGTGATCTGACGTGGGCCCAGCACCATTGCTCGCGTGATGGACCGAGTGAAAGATACATCGTCTAAACGCTGGACCCACCCAGCACCATAGCTAAAGTAGTAGGCTGAGTGAAAGATGCCTCGTTTCAACACTTGAGGTCTTGGTATCGATCCCTGTGGAGGTGGCTAACATGGAGTGTGTGTCCTGACATGGGTGTGTACTGACATAGGTGTGTAACTGATGGTGGGGCTCAGGGGACCCATCCAAGCAATCCATCCATCCTGATGGTGGGGCCACCTAGAGGATGCGCTACATCCACTGTCCAGCCCATGGACGGTGGATTCCAGCCATGATGTATGTGTTTTACACATGCCGTCCATCTATTTTGATGATGGGACCCACTACCATCTTGATGTTAACAGTTATGTGGGTCCTAGATGGTGGGACCTAGGTCCAATAGCTCAACTGGCAGACTGAGTGGAGATACCTCGTTACAACGCTAGGGGGTATTAGCCTTCCCTAATACGGGTGTCTGCCAACTGACGTGGGACCCAACATCCATGGCTCCAGAGGTAGACTGTGTGAATGATAGCTCGTTTCAATGATGAGGTCAGTGGGCCGTGGGACCCATCCACACCGTCCATTCATTTGGAGTGGGCCACACCATCATGTATGTGTTATGTCCACCGTCCAAGGACGGTGGGACAGACCCCACGTGTGGGGCCCTCCTTGATGTAGGTGATGATCCAGGCCATCCAAAGGCATGGACGATTGCACGGATATATTATATATGTTATATATTAAATATATTATATATATTCCTGTGGTGGGCCCTACGTGGGACCCACCCCTGCTTCCTTTAAATGCATTAAAACTACTTAGCAGCAGTGATATATATGGTATATATTATATTATATATTTTATATACATTCCTGTGGTGTGCCCTACGTGGGACCCACCCCTGCTCCCTTTAAATACAAGCTGCAGTTGCAATAGCCATATATATATATTAAGTGTATATTATATACTGTATGTATGTACAGAGTGGTGGGCCCTACGTGGGACCTACCTTTGCCCTCCTAGTGTAGCCGCTTGTGCAGCAACCACCTAGCTACTCGTTTGTTGGCGGCAGGCCCCACATTAATGTATATCGATATCGTCCACTATTTGAACGGTGGGGCCCACCATGATGCAAGTGTTGTATCCATGCCGTTCAACCATTTGTGACATCATTTTACAGCATGGGAAGATAGTGGTGAGTCAAATCTAAGGTTCGGGTGGACCCCACTCTTAAATAGTGGACAGTGACAACCACCGTTCAAACTTCTAGGGCCGTAGTGGTTTCCAATTAAGATGATATTAATTTCACTTCATTTATCTCTATGTTAGCTTATGAATAGGTCGAATCTCAAATATACATGAGGTTGGGCCCAATTTGATATAAATGAGGCCCATCGGTGTAGCCTATTTGATATACCTGAAGCCCATTGGTGTGGCCCATATAATGCGGCCTATGTAATGTGGCCTGCTTGACATAAGAGGCCCATTGTGATATATTTGAGGGCCCAAGTGCGAGGCCCACCTGATGTGTATTCCAGACCCGATGCGATGTATGTGAGGCCCATAAGCGAGGCCCAATGAAATGAATGTGTGTGGCCGTTACAGTGTAGGTCGTGCCTTGGGAGAAATGTTGGTTTAACGTCCACAATGTACGAATAATGTTGGTTAAATGTCTGTATTATAATTCTCCCTAGGGCCCATTTTTAGGCCCATCTTCGTTAAGAACAACATTCATTACCATATAACATGTTTAGTATAGTTCCCTGATTCATGATCATATGCATCATAAGTATGCTTGATATGAGAAGTAACTGATCATGGCATATGTCTTAGGGAAGATTGTTTAGGGGATCCCGGTTAGGTGGTATTGCCCCACATGAGCGCACAATACGCGTAGGATTGCTGCATGACTGGATAGTGTGATTCATGTATTTCGCATTGTGTGACATGGTGATTATACGCCCTGACTACATTAAGGCCATAGCTTCTACAAGCGTATCATGGTTGGCAGGATTGGATACCAGAAATTTTATTCTACATGGGGTGCTATATATATCCCTATGTGAAAGTCCCTAAACCTGTATGGTACCAAGAGGTTGCTCCAACATCTATATTGAGTGGGTGCATGAACGCCGAGTACTGATTACCAGGTGGCCGATCTTTTCACTATGTCATGGTCGGTTGGAAGGGGCTGCGACCTTACCCACCCGAGAGGAGGGGACAAAGCTAGGCTGAGTTCGATTAGCTCGAGGAATGGGTCCATTATCGATGAGCCAAGACTGATATTGGCAGGTGGATTGTGAGGTCTTTTCCACTCACCTAATTACACGCGATGGAGTGTACTAGACCCCGATGATATCCCAGAGTTGAGCTGTATTGATATGTGGACTTAGATGAGAATTTGTATGCTTGAGTTGTACCTCGCATCACATGGCCTTGGTATGGCCAATAGTATTCATAGACCCATCAGCATATTCTGCATTACTTTGATATTACATTATTATATTGCGCACACACTTATACCACCCTTTAAGCTTTCTATAAGCTTATGCATGACCATTGTGTGCAGGTAATGTTGAATTGCAGCAGCGCTGAAGATTGAGCACGTGGCAGATTATTTTAGAGCTTTTGGTCTATCATCATTGTATTTCCCTTTATGCTCATTGTACTTGTAAATTTTTTTATCCTAGTGGAAATGTAATGGAGTTTTTAATTATTGTTTATGGGTTATGCCTTTGGTTATACTTATTACGAATCAAACTGATGTTGGAAATCCTCCTCATAGCATTCCAGGATCGGAACCTGGTGAATGGGCATTAGGAACCTAGAATGGGGTTCTACGGAGGCTGTCGGTGCTAAATTTAGCGATCAAAAATTTTGTGAGCCCAGTTTTCGAGTTTAGGGCTGGACCGAAGTTGGTATCAGAGCATAACTTGGGTATAACTGAGAACAACATTACATGTCTTCTATAAGTTTAGAATGACTAAGTCTCGAAGTTCGGATAGCTTAGCGATCTTCTGTTATAGGCCTTTAACGTGCGTGCCTTCGAGAGTTTTCAAAGTTGATATGCGCATTCGCTCTTTCCTGTAGGACAAGATGCCCACGAGAGTGACTCGATCGACTCCCACTCCACCCCCTGAGACTCCCGCTCCACCACCTACAGCTCCCGCCCTACCAGCTACGATCCCCACTCCACCACCAGAGATTCCTATTGCACAACCTATGGACGCAGCTCCTCCACCAGAGACCAGTGCGGACCCAACCATATCTGTGAGTTCCTCCCAGTTACAGCAGATGTTATAGGCTGTGACGGCTGCACTTCAGGGGTAGGGCAGGCACCCTATTGTTTCACCGGCCCAGGCAGAGAAGGAGCGCGTGAGCGCCCTTCTTCGTGAGTTTCGATGGCTCCATCCGCCACGTTTCCAAGGCGAGCCAGACCCAACAACAACTGAGAGATGGCGCTCCGACGTGGAGAAGATATTTGATATGATGAGATGTACGACCGAGCGGTGAGTCCGATTAGTCGTATTTCTTCTCCATGGTGAGGCTGTGCATTGGCGGACATCAGTCTCTCGAGCAGCAGGCACCAATTTTATGTGAACCTGAGAGGATTTTGTGGATTTGTTTGACCAATAGTACTTTCCTGATCACATTCGACGATAGCGAGCATTAGAGTTCGAGGCCCTCGTGCAGGGTAATATGATAGTGGCTTAGTATGCAGCTCACTTTGTAGCGCTGTCCAGATTTACGCCGCACCTAGTAGATGATGAGGATCAGAGAGCCCATCGATTCGAGGATGGCTTGTGTTATGGTCTTCGAGGCCGTGTTATTGGGCATGAGCTCCCGACTTTTGAGGGGGTGGTACGGAAGGCCCAGATTTTTGAGGTTGAGTGGGTCGGTTCTTAATCTGATCACGGTCAGAGGAGAGACCGAAAGAGGCAGGTTCCTTCCGTTGACTCCCAGCAGCGTCGACCATAGCAATAGAGGCACATAGGTCCCCCAGCCTTTCGAGCACCAGCACCACCTCCGAGGCAGTTCACCGGCACCTAGTTTGGGTGCGATGCAACGGGACATCGTATGTGGGAGTGTCCCCACCCCTAGCAGTAGTAGCAGTAGAGAGGTCCACAGCAGCCTCCACGACAATTGCAGTAGAGACCCTCACAGCAGCAGTGATAACAACCCCCACCACCGAGGCCACCTCAGTAGCAGCATTAGCACTAGCCTCCGAGACCGTAACAAAAGAAGTAGCAGTTTCGACCGCCTCAGTAACCCCAGCAGCACCAGCATGCTCAGAGGGGACAAGTACCTCCCCATCCAGCTCATCCTAGGTTTTATGCGGCTCAGCAGGACCCACAGTCATCTGGAGGAGTCGTCGAGGGTATGCTTTTAGTCTTTGCATGCACTGCACGTGTGTTGTTTGATTCTGGTACATCGGATTCTTCTGTGGCTGGGAGTTTCTGCTGATCGATTGGCTTATCATTGGAGTTTGCTCATGAGGGTCTATCAGTATCGACTCCCTTAGGGAATACAACAGTGTTAGGCCGATTTTGCTCGTCTTGCCTCGTTCTGGTTGGGGATACCTTTTTGCCTGTCGATCTGTTTATAGAGACGATGTTCGAGTTCGATGTCATCCTGGGCATAGATTGGCTTGCCGAGTACTATTTCATATTGGACTGTATGGTAAGGACAGTCACGTTTTGTATACCTAGCTGCCGCAGTTTCAGTTCATTGCAGAGCCCAAAGGAGAGCCGTTGTCTTGTATGATATCGTGTGCCATTGAGGAGCCCATAACAGTGAGCATCGACTATTTGCCCAAGGTTTGTGATTTTCCTGATGTGTTCTAAGAGATTTCAGAATTACCGCCTCTTCGACTCACCGAGTGTCAGATTGATCTCGTGCCCGGTACCGTGCCTATTTCGAAGGCCCTGCATCGTATGACACCATTGGAGTTGTGGGAATTACAGAAATAGTTGGACGAGTTACACGAGTTAGGTTTTATCCATCAGAGCAGTTCACCATGGGGAGCGTCGGTACTCTTCGTGAAGAAGAAGGATGACTCATTGAGGCTCTGTGTAAATTACCGCGAGCTAAACAAAGTCACGATCAAGAATAGGTACCCACTCCTGAGGATTGATGATTTGTTTGACCAGCTATAGGGTGCACAGTTCTTTTTAAAGATTGACCTGCATTCCAGTTATCATCAGATTCGAGTATGAGAGGACACTACCAAAATAACGATTAAAGGCTACGGACTATTCTGGTTTTTGGCTACAGCTTAAAACCGTAGCTCCTTTACTACGTCTTAAAATCGTAGTTAAAAGTGTAATGACCGTAGCAAATCGCTAATTCCACCAGACGTCCTTACAACATTGGATACCTTCATAAGGGCCTCTATGAGGCCCATTAAAATGTGTGTACTCTATCTAATACATCTATCAATTTTTTTAAAATATTTTAAAAAGGAACCTAGAAAAGGAAGTAGATCGAAAGCTCAAGTGGACCACATGGTATAAAAGAATAGAGATTAATCCATTGCTCAATGGTGTGATTTAATTAACCTTCGATTTGCCTAGATTTTTGGTTTGTTTCCTAAAAAAATTTACAAAATTAAGGGAGGGAGTGGATATATCGAATGCATCAAGATGGACCCCACGAAGCCCTTGAAAAGGCCGTCCATCTGGATCCATCGAATGTGAGCCATGGAGGGCTGGTTACAGATTGGTCAATTTCTATGGTTATAATAACTTTTAGCTATGGTTAAAAATCGTAGTATGACCGCAGCAGGCAAATATGTAAAAAACCGCGTTGCCTTTTTATCTTTTCCCCCTCTCACGAATTTCATTTCCCTCTCGTCTCTCACCCGTATTCCCTCTCACGTCCGTCCCTTTCTCTCCCCTTTCTCTCCCTCTCTCTCTCTCTCTCTCTCAATCTCTCAATCTCCTGCGCCCCTCTTCTCTATCTCTCCCAATCTTAATCTCATGCCGCCCCTTTCTCTCTCTCTCTCAATCTCCCGCGTCCCTTGTCTCTCTATCTCTCTCAATCTCCTGCACCCCTCTTCTCTATCTCTCTCAATCTCAATCTCACGCCTCCCTTTTCTCTATCTCTCTCAATCTCCCACGCCCCTTGTCTCTCTCTCTCTCTCTCTCTCTCTCTCTCTCTCTCGATCTCTCTCGCCCCTTTTCTCTCTCACTCCAGAAGACATCTCGGCAACGAATGCAGAACTTGGTAAGCTTTGAATATGAGCTTCTTTTTTTTTTTTTCCATTTAGATTTGTGTATGTGGATCTTTCTGATTACTTCCCATACGATTTTACTTCCCCTGCAAACTTAGAATGCAAGGGAAGCCAAAATGTGGAGTTCCGATTGCCGGTGGTTTGGCACTTCACATTGAAAGAACTACATTTTGGCTCACATGAAAGAACTGCATTCTGCCAGTGTTCATTCCTTTACTATATTTTGTGCCAGTCATCAACCAGTTCCTTCAAGAATGATCTAAAGGTGCTCAATGATATTACTGACAGTAAGGAGAATGGTAGATTACTTTAATGTGATCCTCATGATGATGGTTGTTGGTTTGCAGGCATCCGCATGTTTTTTTTGCTGCCCATTCCGAATCTGATCTGCTGAAGGCATATGAAGCACTGAAAAGAGTTGTCTATGCTCTCAGATTAGTGTGACAGGTTCTTGTCTGATCTTTTCTAACAACGATTCTTTTATGTTCGTGTGTGCGTGTGCGTGTGTGTGTATTGTAAATATACATTACATTCAGGACATGTAGCTTGCTCTGTGGTAGATCAAGCCATCTGAATTGTGGAGCATTGCCCAAAAACCACTCCGATTGGATAATCTTCTAGATCTAATTTTATTCGTTGAATTTTGACTATCGACCTTTCTCTTTCGAACCATCCATTTGATAATGACCATCAATGCTAGGATTATCTGATCAGTGTGGTTTCCAGGCCTTGTTTTGATCAGTGTGGTTTCTAGGCCTTGTTCATTCACAATGGGGCCATAATTTGGCTGGCCAGGATTGATGTGCATGCATGCAAAATTACCATGGTAAGGTATGCAATTGTTAGCACTGAGTTAATTTGGGAAAATATACTTTGTCCCAATGCTACAACATGTAGATTTGATTATACCTGTTACCTTCGTGAAAATTGAATGCGTAGCACAACAACTCATTGTCTTAGTCACTAATCTGGTGTACTCCAGTAACTCCACCATGAATGTGTTTTTGTAAAAGGATTATCTCAATCATCCAGTCAGCATGACAATTCATTGTCTTAGCCATTCATTTAGTGTAATCCACCATGAATGTGTTTCTGTAAAAGGATGATCTCAACCATCCAGTCAACTTGTTGTAAATGACTCTTAGAGAAGAATGTTAGTATTGAATGGTAAAATACCATCAATCAGAGACATAGTCGTGTCCAATCCTTGCAATTGACCTATCCACAGTGGGACCCATTAAATGAAAAGGTTGAAGATCACCACTGTTGTGACAAGTCCTTTTTCTACAGCACACTTGGTGTTAATATGTGCAATCTACAAGGGTCAAACCACCATTAGTTAGTTATCTGTTCAGAACAATTGAATTTGGAAGATGTGATTTAACTGAAATCAGACTTGTCAATGAATTTCTGTAAGTAATGCTACAATATTTGTGATAATCATTTGGATGGGGTGTTATGTGCTCCTATTGGCACGTATCAGCCAGCTCTGTTTTCGAGAAAGAAAGGTACCTGGTAGCATCACTTCTGTTTAATAATGGGAATGATACAGCAGAGAAGGAACTGAAATATGGTAAGAGGCATCTCTTCATAGCACAAGAGGAAGGGTTATGCATCACTTGATCCATTTTAGGACATAGAATGGATGTATATTGATAACAACAATGAACCATTTCTGACTAGCATTTTAGCTAAGTATTTCAAAACTCTTTGGTGTTTTAGTTTCTTGATTATACATGAAAATCTCTGATCATTGATCTAGACTGGACATAATGTGGGGCCTGCCCATGATTGGTCATCTCTTTTCACTTTTGTCAGATAATATTAATCATCCATTTGGTAGCTAGAAAAATGGATGGTCTATATTGTTTATGTACTATTCAATGTTTCTCATTTACCTGGACTATCTGTCATGTGGGTCCCACCTTTCAACGTTCATCCTTCTCACAGATTACTTTGATTGAATGATCAACCATCCAAGTAATGGCTACGGCGAATTAGGCGGTTCTTATCAATTATACTAAAAATGAACTGATTGTTGAGATGATCCATCTTGTTGGTCAAAAGTCACCTTGATTGGATGAACCTAACCATCATCCACTCATAGAGAAAGATTTGGTCCAGTTTGTATTTTGTATGGGTCCAATCCTTAATCCAGATTATCCATTGTGTGGGTAGCAACTTTGATTTGCCATCTCTCTCTCTCTCTCTCTCTCTCTCTCTCTCTCTCTCTCTCTCTCTCTCTCTCTCTATATATATATATATATATATATATATATATATATATATATATATATATATATATAACCACTTTGATTGGATGATCCTAACCATCCAGTGAATGTATTAGGAAATGGACAGGCCTACACTAAAAAGGGCCCTATCATGATGGATGATCCAGATACTCCTAAAAAAGGGTCCTATCATTGGTGTATATCATTCCATGCGAACCGTTGAGTCAATGGGTTGGGTAAATAGGTGATCCATATTTTGTCCTAGAAAATGTTCAATAATTGATCTTGAATATCCATCATGTGGGCTGCACCTTTGAGTGGCTATCCCTCAGAAAATCGCTTTGGCCAGGTAATCCTAACTGTCCAGTCAATCACTAGGGAAATGGATATATAATTCATATTCATTATACTAGATACTGTTTAATGGTTGATCTAGACTGTATATCATGTAGGTCCCACCTTTGATTGTCCATCCTTGTCAAAATAACCACTTCAATTAGATGATCCTAGCTGTCCAATCAATGGACTGTCTAGGGAAGTGGATGATCAATTTTAACTCTAGTAATAATTGATCTAGATAATTCATTTGCTGGTTCTGCCTTTGGTTGGACAAGCAGGATCATCTAACTAGTGTGAGCTTTGCACCACATGGTTGGTCCAACTTGATAAGTGGTATGTATGGATTTCCATGTAGAGTCATGTACAAAGGTAGGATGGCTCTCAAAGTTCTTTCAACTTGAAATAACACTAGATCATAGATGCATGTGTTTAGAATTATATTCGTGAATGAGTGAAAAATACTTATTAATTATTTTTTTGGTAAGGTGCAGGTTCAAAAAGGAGCCTTTGGTTAATCGAGTTTCGCCTGTAATGGATAGGGAGTAGATAACACTAAGTTTTCCTAACCCACGTTTTATTTTTGGAATGAGAAGTTTTTTAAAGTTTGCAGGAGATCACCTTCTTGGTAGAGAAACCATTTTTTGTCCATGCACCATTTGCAGATGTGCACGTTTATCGATTTCTTATGATGATTTCGAAATACATCTAATGAAAAATGGATTCGATCCAAGATATAGGGTTTGGAACATGCATGGTGAGCATGTATCACCTGAGTGCACTGAACGTGCATCAAGTTCCCAACAATGCCATAGTGTCCTAAACTTAAATGACGTTCACAACATGATCATTCAAGAACTCGGTGGTAATAACTTAGATAAAGTTGTCCAGGATGAGTCGAACGTGACCACTGTAGTCGAAGGTGAATTTGGGAAAAATGAAAGTAATGATTTTGAAGCAAATCTACAAGAAGCAATGACTAAGCTATACCATGGGGCAGAAGATTTCACCGTGCTAACTTTCATTGTACAGCTTTTTAAATTAAAGGTGAACCATGGATGGAGTGAAAAAAGCTTTACATAGCTCCTTCAACTACTAAAGAAGGTGTTACCTTCTAGTAATAAGGCCCCAACTAATACCTACTAAGCGAAGAAGATCATTACAAAGTTGGGTCTTGATTATGTGAAGATTCATGCTTGTCCAAATGACTGCATCTTGTACTGGAGAGAGCACGAGAAGAAAACTAGTTGTCCAACTTGTAACGCTTCTAGGTTCAAGACAGAAATGGATGATGATAGAAAATAATTTTAAGTACCTGCCGAGGTGTTAAGGTATTTTCCATTAACACCAAGGCTTTAAAGAATGTTCAGTGTGCCATGGTTGGCGAAAGAAATGTCCTGGCACTCAACCAGGAAATTACAACATGAAAAGATGGAGCATCCAACTGATTCTATTGCATGGAGGAATCTCGATGACAAGTATATGGATTTTTCAGCTGAGCCTCGCAATGTTCGATTACGTTTGGCTACAGATGGGTTTAACCCATACGACACTTATAGTGCTTCATATAGTTCATGGCCCGTTATGTGTGTGACATACAACCTTCCAACAAAGCTTTGTATGAAACCTCAATTTACTATATTGACTTTGCTCATCGAGGGACCGCGACAACCGGGAAAGGATATTGACATTTACTTATAACCATTGATTGATGAACTTCAAGACTTATGGTAGAAAGGGGTCATGACGTTCGACGCATACCATGAAAGCAATTTCAATATGTGTGCAGTTCTCCTCTGGACAATCCATGACTTTTCAGCATATGGCAATGTTTTCAGTTGTAGAACCAAGGGTAAATATGGTTGTCTTGTATGTGGTCCCAACACAGATTCCTTGCGACTCAAGTATGGAAAGAAACATGTTTATATGGGCCATAGACGACAGTTGCCAATGTTGGACCAGGCTATAAAGGACACAAGTGCTGGCACTTACAATACAAAAGTGGAGATATGACGACAACCAATCCGTCTAGATGGGATTGAGGTCGAAAGATAAACTGTGAACCTTAATATGCGGTGGGGGAAGTCTGGGAAGAAGAATAGAAGGTGTATTGATGGAGGCCGACAAGAGCTAACCGATGACGTTGAATCACTGTGGTTCTTCAAACAGTTTATATTATTTGATCTGGAGTATTGGAAAGATATTCTTATGTGCCACAACCTTGATGTTATGCATGTCGAGAAAAATATATATGAAATCCTTGTCGCTTTGATGTTGAACATGCCTGGTAAAACCAAGGATGATGTTAATGCGGATAGGGACCTGAAACGGTTGAGAATTAAGAAGCGTCTATGGCTGAAAAAGAGCAATGGCAAGACGATTCAAAAATAAGGTCCTTTCTGTCTAAGAAAAGAAGAGAAAAAGCTTTTCATCCGAACTTTGCATTATCTGCATGTTCCTATTGATTTTAGTGTGAACTGGAAGACCATTGTAACGGAAGATTGCATGGATTTAAAGGGAATGAAGTCTCATTCTTATCATGTGTTGATGCAACATCTACTCCCGGTTCTTATCCAGCATGCATTCAAGGATAGGAAGGCCATTCGTCCTATAATTATAAGCTTTTGCACCTTCTTTAATGCCTTGTGCTCGTCAACCATAAACCTTCAAACGCTCATTATTCTCG
The DNA here is from genome assembly GCA_037074715.1 of Magnolia kwangsiensis. Lineage (NCBI taxonomy): Eukaryota > Viridiplantae > Streptophyta > Magnoliopsida > Magnoliales > Magnoliaceae > Magnolia > Magnolia kwangsiensis. The sequence continues at coordinate 108,888,443 of CM073578.1, read as the reverse complement.
AGAGGGGCATGGCTAGGACGTTATGTCAGCTTGAGATTATATGCCCTCCATCAATATTTATCATGATGATGCATCTTACCATCCACCTGGCCTACGAAGCTCGCATATGTGGTCCTGTATACTATCGATGGATGTATCCATTCGAAAGGTACGCTATGAGCTTACTAAGAATAAATAGGTGAAACGTCTAAAAATGCATCTATATGTAATGTATCATTATTTTTGTCAGGTTCATGAAGACATTCAAGGCTTATGTCCGTAACAAGACGTGACCTGAGTGTTGCATTGCAGAACAATACATCAAAGAGGAGACGATTATATACTGCAACCAATACAGAGGAAAACATAAAACAAGCCTCTTGGAAAAGCTGGAAAAATGTTTTGATGGAGTCATTCCAAAACCACAGAAGTTATAAGAAATTGTTGACGATGATTTTAATGATGACAATGTTGGTCCAGTAGGTTCGAGTCAAAGTGTCATCCTAATGGGTATCGAATATGAACAAGCTCGTACTTGGGTCATGAAGAGTCATCCCAGCTATGATGCGTGGGAAGGGTATGTACTTTTAGCTCATATGTATATATCTTCTTTACTTTATGCAATTTCAATATAACATTGGTATCGAATAACCCACAGGAAGTATAAAGATTTCTTGCAGCGATGCTATAGGAGGACCAACAAGGTGCCTAGCGAGGATGAATTCATACCTTGGTTGAAGAAACAAATAGAGTTCAACGAATCTAACGAAGAAGAATTCAAAGATATAGTGAGAGGACCTCTAGCTGTTGCTATGCAATACAATAAGTATTATATTAATGGTTTCCTTTTCATCACTAAGGAATATGAGGAGAATAAAATGAACCAAAATAGTGGGGTTATGACAGAGGGTATGACCACCTTCCGATCTAGTGCTAAGGATATAAATACAGTGGATGAAAATTAACCTTACTATGGAGTCCTTCATAGAATTATCCAATTGGAGTACCGTACAGGGTATAATCCCATCCTATTTAAGTGTGATTGGGTGAAGGTGACACATCATGGTGTTGCTGTTGATGTTGAAGTGAATTTGAGATTAGTAAATTTGTCTAGTCTTTATAGTTCATACAAAGTGGGTGACGAGCCGTTCATTCTCGTGGAGCATGCCGTACAAGTTTTCTACTTTAAAGATCATAAAAATCCTGAATGGCACGTGGTCTTGGAGGTTTCAAAAAAGATTTTTGTCGAAGAGGAGACATGCCTTTTATCAAAACGATTGAAGGCTGTAACTAATGCCGATGCAGGACCTGATCTCACCACCTTAACAAATGCCGATGAGTTGATATTCAATGAACCTGAAGAAGTCAGTGTCGTAGTTGAGAAAATAAAGAAAAGAAAGTGATCAAGGAGAATCTATTGAATTCTTTATATTTTTAATCCATGTAAAAAAATGATATATATCGAAGGAAATATAATAAAGGTATGGATAATATAGTGAATTGTTTGTGCTTTATCTGTTATCTAAATTTTTTCTTAACCATTAGGGTTTTTTTTTTCTATTAGCATATAACTAAGCACATGGACTCACATCCAGAGGCATTGGGTGCAAATGCAAGCAACACCTAAGGTAATAAGATAGTTCTCATTAATTAGATATGTAGATTTCATTTTTCTTATATATTTGCAGTAATCAACGATGTTTATATATAATTATTATTCTTTTTTATGTAGATGTGCCAGCCTCTTCTTCATCTAGAAAGAGAGGCCCTACTAAGGGTGCTTCTTTACATGTGCAACCTGATAGGAAAAAAGTCCTTAAGATGAATGAATTCGGGCAACCGAATGAGGACAGTCCTAATCACAAAGACTTTGCATCGCATATCGGTAAACTAGCCCGTGCTCATATCCCGATCATATACGAGGACTTTCGCCAGGTGCCTTATGCACACATTCAAAAGGTCATAGAAACATTGTCACTGTTTTATGAGTTTGAGGGTCAAAGTTGGGATGCAGGTGTTTTCTACATAACACAACGCATCAATGAAACATGGAGAAATTATAAGAAAAGGTTGACTAAAAAATATATAAAAAACAACGATCCTATAATTGTTAGAGATAGTCCTGCCCCCCCAGGTGTCCCTATGGAGGATTGGAGGATTTTTGTTGATCAACACAACACCGAGCAATTCAAGAGAGTAAGTGTAAGGAATAAAGTCAATCAGGCAAAGCTAAAAGGACTTGCGTGTCTTGGGAGGCACAACATGGCTGTTACTCGCCATCAGATGGTATGTATATGAAGTTAGGTATTATAGTTTAAAATTAAATTTAATTTTGATCTAATTAACTCTATTAATGATGTGTATTTAAATGTTATGTTATGTTGTCAAAGGCGATGGAGAGGAATCTTACCTCTGATGCCGAGATAGGTAGAGGTGATGTCTATTTAAGAGCTCATACGAGCAAGGACAAAGTCATCCAGTATCCTGACCTTATTGTAAGTGCACCCCTCTTACCACTAACTAGTACCATTATGAAATATCATTATATAACTTTAAATTATTTTACATTCATTTGTATTAATTTTGTCACAGCAAAAACTAGATGAGCTTTATAGTAACAATCTTGCTTCTAAGATGACCGGCGTTGACGATGCCCTTACACAGGTACTAATAAAATTTTAAAATTATTTGAGTTTCATGGTGATTATGAATTTCCTAATAACTTGATTTGCAATGTTTTACAGGTGGTTGGTTCTGATAGTAGAGGACGAATGCGTGGGCTGGGTTGCTCGATAAGAAAAACAGGACTAAAGAAGTCAACCCCTGCCCGTTCAAAGCTATATAATATGGCAAAAGAAAACGAAGGCCTAGCGCAGGAGATATTAGAGATAAAGAAATCATTGGTTGATATAAAGTCTTGGGTGGGTATGTATCAAGAAGGACAGTCTGGTCAAAACCTCCCATCACCACCAGTGGCTAAATCTACTCAGGGATTATCGGTATATACGATATATGTGTACATGTAGCTGGATACGATATATATTAGTAAGAAATGCGAGTTGCTTGGTTGGGGCTTACGTGGTGTTGTTGCTTGTGGTCAAGTACATGAAGTTAGTCCAAATGCAGTTGTCCATTGTGAGCCGTTAGCAAAGAGAGCTTTTGTTGTTATCCTGACTAAGATTATACACCTTGATGCTCCTTTGTGGAAAGAAGATGGATTCGCATCTACACTTGGAGAGACCGGTCCAGGATCACTTGTGTAATGGAGGAAGCAATCAATGAGATTCCTATAATTTGAACAAATATAGTACTATATAATTGAACATATAGTAATTTGGCTTAAGTGGGTTTTGGTTGGGGCTTACATGATGCTTTTTTTTTTTGGCTTAAGTAGTTACTCTAAATGATGTTTGGCCTAAGTAGTTACTCTATATGATGTTTGGCTTTTTCTTTTTTTTTTTTTGGTACTCTATAGTTCATCGATATTTATAGTCTGCGTGAATTTTGCACTAAATATTTGAATATATTTATAGTCTTAGGCTCCATTTGGTCATCACATTGGGGTTTATGAATGTAAATTTATCTCAAACCAAATGGAGCTTAAGCCCTTTTTTAACTCTACCAATGCAACTCCTTGCATTGCCAGTCCCAAGCCCGGGTAAAGGAGGAGGGAGAAGGGGTTCAAGGTGAGTTTTATCATTTTATTTTTTTTCATTTTTTGAAGCTGTTATAATTTTTGAGTTTATTTTTACTTGCAGGCTGGCAGATTTGCTCGCATATGCTAGTTTATGGCCTTACAATTCTCAGAGGTATGCATGTGTTTATGGAGACACTCTGTTTTTGAAATTTCTGTTTAGTCATTTTAATGGTTTTGAGAAATCAAAACCCATGTAAATAGAATAAATATGAAATCTAATTGCAAGGACAATGGAGAACTCCCTAACTAAAATCTAATTGCTAAATATTTATTGCTAGAAGTGCAGTATGAAGAAATTATTATAGTATTTTTAATGTCTGTTTAAAGTCACAAGCCTCACATTTATTTTAATGTCTGTAACTTCATTGATTGGGATGAGCTCATGGTCGTTAAAGTTCATCTTGTCGTTTGTTCAACATATTGAGTTCATCTTGTCAAGTTTTTAGGTCCTCATGGTCGTTAAAGTTCATCTTGTCATTTGTTCAACATCTTGAGTTACCCTTAATAGGATGAATTAGCAAAAATTCTAATATTTATATATGATGCCATTGTGTTTTTCCATGAGAAGCTGTCTTCACTTTGGAGAGCTGTTGAATAGCTGTCAAAATTCGTTTCTCATGTATTGCTGCTGCATTAAAACTGATTCCACATGGTTGGTAATTTTTTTCCCGTTTCTGGATTACATTAATTTGCTGAGGTGATACTGAGCTCAATACATGAGCTGGCCTGGAGCCTAGGTCTTCCCTTGTATCTGCTTCTGCACTAACTTTGCTAATGATCTGGACGTGAAACAATGGTTTTGAGCTGGCTTCATGTGTTAGATGAGATGGCAAATTGATCTCGTGGATTTTTCCTTCCCATCTTTAGGGTTGTTAGTAACCAGCATTTTCTTGTGTGCTGCAGAATTGGTTTTATTATGGAAGAAAACCAATTGATTGATCTCAAAGGTATAGAATTCGGTGAAATTACGCGGTCATACTAGTAATTTGTGGTGGAAAGTTGATTTTCCATTTGTGGTGGGCATCTTGATTTCTTGCTATTGGACATCCATGATATCTGGTCACCCCTTTGTGTGAACTCCGTTAGTTACACTTGTGCATTTTGTTGGAGATGGGTCTCTGGATTGGAATAAATGGCTGTCTGAAGCTATGACAATTGTCTGAATTTTCTGATATAGGATAGTTCCACTTAATCGTCTGTTAAGTCCTTTGGGCCAACAAACCATTGTAAATGGGCCTTAGTCCACCTCTAAATCAGGGGAATTTATAGTCTTATTTCCTTCGAATATGGCTAAATGTGGTATAATTTTAGATAGTTTGGTGCATGCTTCTTTGACTGCATACGAACTGAGCCTTGGACATCAATCATGTTAGTGCATGTGAAAGGTTGGTGCATTTGTAATAATGTCTTCAGAAGACATGATCCTTCCTACTCCAAACTTAGCCGTTCTGTTTGAATCTCAGCCTGTGTGGGGTCTGCTTCAGAAGCCCATGATGATTCGGTGAAGTGGTGGAAGTTTACGCTGAGATTTTTCTGCTGTGGGTGGGAAGTTTTTAACTACTAGTGTAGCTGCTAGTTTGGGTCTTTAGATTTGAAGATAGCAAGTTGCCTTTGCATATCATGGTAAGGAGTCATCTCTGCTATCTGCGTGGTGGCAGCTTGCAATCTCATCGAAGGCAGCCATTATGTCCAGTCCTTTGGAATCAGCAATTTGCTGACAGCCAAATATTGAAAAATTCCATGAGATCTTGCACAATCAAGAAATGTCATGATATTTAGTGCAATAAATGCACATGAGAGCTTGCACAATCAAGAAATGTCATGATATTTGGCTTGTTCCTTTTCTAATCTTGAACTAATTTGGTACTCTATGGTTCAACGTATTGCTAGTCTGCATGTCACTGGAGATCTTGCAACTGTTATAATTTTTGAGTTTATTTTTGCTTGCAGGCTGGAAGATTTGCTCACATATGTTGGCATATGGCCTTACAATTCTCAGAGGTACATTAGGGCTTGTAGATTTTCTAGCGTATGGTCTTTGGATTTGAGTTAATTTTTTTTCATTTTCTTAACATAGAATTCGATTGAATTCTTATATGAATTATATTGGCAGGGTGTTCTTACAGAGACAACAGTTGAGTTATCGGCTTCGCTATCACTGGGAGCTGCCATAATTAGAAAGTTGAAGTAGATCAATTCATGAAGGTGAGTACTACCAGAAAACAGGCCTAAGGCTACTGCAGCACTTCATCACCAATTAGGAGATACTGATGAGCCAAAAGATGGCAATGCCTCAGTGAAGAAGAGAACTAATGTGTTACTTCTTGGTTGGAATGAAGACAAAGGACAAGATGAGTTGAATCAACCAACAAGATCTCTTGTTTGGAGTTCTTCTCCTATTGAGAAGTCTTCAGATGACAACAGTTGGAAAGAAAAAAAAGCACACGATTAGTCAAATCAATCGACCAGAGCTCCTGGATGGTGTTTTTTGAGTGCGGGTGACTGAAGAAATCAGAGAAGCTGTTCTACCCAGTCACCTACACCTGTGGTGCCTGATGGTCGGAATGATAATGGGATTCTCAATGCCACTAGAAGACACTTGGATCTATTCATATGTGAGGAAGAGAAAATTCTTAATGATGTTGAACCAATTTCGCTGTCGAAAAAATGAATTTTGCATAATTCCAGATACAATGATGGTGATCGGCTATCGGATGAAGATCAGTCCTGGGTACTCGATAATGTTTTTCAGCACCATCCTGACAAAGCGACAAAAATGGGTGAAAAGATTGACTATGTCACAGTTGGTAAGCACGACCATTACGGGGCCCGAAGTGTCATGAAGCTGCATCCAGGCTTTGATGTTGATAAAGGCAGGAAGAACGTAAGGAAAGCAAGCTAGAAATGCATGCCATGAAGCCGAATGACGCTCTTAAGTCAGAGACCTCAAAATCGAGGGATAGGCACATCGTGACATGGACTCCTTAGGCAAATTCCTCTGACTAGAAAGTATTTTCTTCTTCTTCTTTCAATGTTTTGATGTTAATTGCTTCAAGCCTTTCTAATGAGGTTTTAAAAATGCAGGAGGATGATATGCTTAGAGAGCAGATCACCATCCATGGAACTGAAAGGTAGAATAATACCTGTTTGGTAGACAGAAGAAAAGTTTCCTTTTCCTTTTCAAGAAAATCAGAAATCAAGAACTGATATGTTCTGCTATATTGTTACATGTAGCTAGGCAACTATTGCAGCGTAATTAAAGTATAAAAAAGGTAGGTAGTGCAGGTAGCTATACTACATGGATGTTTTGAATATCATTGCCATTTTTTTCTATTTGTGCTAATGTTAATAACATGATAAAGAAAGAAATCTGTATGGATAGATTTTAGTATATTGTATTATCATTTTTTTTCTAATTTTTTCGGCATATATTGTGTAATCATATTAAACCTAAACCATTCAGGAACTCCAAGATTTCTTACTGCGAACTGAAGAAAATGAGATGCTGAGAAGCAAGATTGCTGGAATGGATTTTCTACTAGAAGACTTCAAGGACCTAGTGGAGGAACTAAAGAGTGGTAACATGGGGAATACGCTATCATGGAGGTACAGAGAAATGATAAAATAACACCCTTAATTATGCAGGTTTTTCTGTCAGTATGAAGACATCTAATGAATGGACCATGCAGGCAACTTGATTTATGTGAGGATTCCCAAGGCAGTTTTGAGTATAGCACTGAATCAACACACCAGTTGCTTGCCTCAGATGATGAGAAGGATGGGCATCAAACCGAGGAATGTTCTCTAAACCACAATACCAATACTGAGATGCACATGAATCATAGAGAAGTAGAGATTGGTACTGGTTGTGATGATGGACTTTGTGCTAGAAAGAGCACGGATCAAGGTAATCGATATGCCGAATTAATGTTCCTTTTTTTTCAGCTTCTAATAGATTTCCATCAGATTATGCTAAATGATCTTAGGTTTAAAAAAATCCTGCTGTTATTGCAGTGGCAGTCCTTACATCTTTTGATGAACCAAAAGATGGTGATGGAATCATGTCTGCCTTAATGAATACTGAGTTCAGCTCCCCACTTCAAATGATCCCACCATTCCAGACCTTCGTTGAGGGAATTCGAAGCCCAAAATTTTCAGAGAGTGTAAGTAATTTCAATTTCTTGAATCTCAAAATTTTTATACCATTTAACCCCAAAAATCATGGCTTGTAAATGTTAATCTGAAATTAACTAAGATATCCATATTCATAACTTTATTTTTTAAGAAAAAAAAGAAGAAAAGAATAAAAAAGGGATACCTTAGGCTATACTTGTATGCTTAGTTACGTTGGATATCCATAACACAGCAACCCAAACCAATAAAGTGGAAAATGACCCAAGTGAGGCTAGCTCCCCTCCATACTTATGATGAATCACACTGGCTATCCCATTGAAATTGCAATCATTTCACATCCAACTTGAAATACATGGAATTGGTAGTTGGGATTTTGGTCACTATCATGAATTAAATGGCGCATCCTTGACTTTGGTCAATTCTTCTATATTGAACTAGACTATTGCAATTCAGTTCAATGGAGCATCCAAACACACCCTAAAGTCTGTGTATATGACATGTCCAGTGCCTATTGGTTCGGTCTTTCTTCTTATCAATGCTTGCCATGGGGTCAGTCTGGGTAAGCATAGGACGAAGATCTGGCGCATGGCGATCATAGCTATTTAGTGGTCGGTTTGGGAAAAAAAACAATAGGTGTTTTAAGGACATCTCAAATATCGAATCGGCGACCGCTAGTAAAGCCAAGCGCCTTCTGATTGAATGAATGGCCTATGTAGTTGGTTTTAAGGAAGTAAATTTTCTTTTCCTTGGGGTTTAATGGCTTGTTTGCCTGCTCAGCAACCCCCAATTGCTCCCGTTTATGTTCCCCTGTCTTCTTCTTTCCTCCCATATTTTAATATATATATTCAGTGAATTTTCAAAAAAAAAAGAAGCATCGCTTAAGAAAAAAATATATATATACTTGTGAGATTACATGGCTCAAATTTAAATGGGAATAGGAGTAATGTATGTTAGAGAAAGAGAGAGAAATTGCCTGAGGAATCATGTTCTTTACGAGTTTGACTCAACTAAGCTTATGAAAATCATGCAGATTTTCTATGACCACATGCTTGGATGCTCGAATGAACTGAACTGCAATTCATTCAAATTCATTATGGTGGAAATGTGCACATTGTCCTATCACCATTTAATTCATATTGACAACGAAAATCCTGTGCAATCTTGTTTGCCTCAAGTTGGAACCTAAATTGTAGCAATTGCGATTCAGTGGCAGCTCCTAGTTAGGTACAGAATAGGGCTAACCCCACTATGCTCATGTACTCTATCGATTTGAATATTATGATATGATCTGATTGTTATCCAAACACGTCCTAAAAGAATTAGACAGATTGTGGGATTAAACCATGGTCGCAAGCTAGCAAACCAATTTAAATGGCAGAGTTTGGTCTCAATCAGCAACTTTCTGAACATAGCTAAACTACCACCAACACTTCTCTCAGCCAGATGGTGAGATTGGTCCAGTAGTATGGCCATCGTCATTGTCATATGCTCTCACATAACTTTAACCATAGCTGACTAAAAGCAACTAGTGACTAAACTATCAGCCAAAGAAACTAAGCATTTGTGTTTTTTAATGTTTAGAAGCTGTTATGTTTGGGGTTAAATCATAGAAAATTCTCATTCCAAAGTATGAGAAATGCAATTGCTACTTGCAATAGTATTTCTCTCCCAATACGCACCAATGTGGCGCATGCATGAAATCTTGTTTGTTCATCTGGTAGCAACCACCATACATGTAGCATGGCCCACCCCTGCTTGGGCCATGACACATACATGGTGAGGCCCACCTACCAAATGTCTATATCTTACACACATATACATGTTTGGCTCACTATCCCTCCTATGTAAAAGCATATAGATCTTACTGATAGGAGTCTTTCACATGCATATCAAAATGGCATTTGAAATTTCACATTTTGAGATGCTTGTTGATTCTTACCATCAGTAGTAGAAGATAATAATATTACATCTTCTGCCGTATTATAAGCTCAACTGCCGTAGGTTTCGGTGCTTTCTTATTCTTCTTCTTCTTATTATTTTTTAAGGGCTTTTATTGTTGGAGATCGGTCAAAAGAAGCTACCTTTGGTTTTAACTTAAAGTGAATGAAGAGAGAGGAAAGAAGTGAGAGGACTCAGATTCTGTAGTGATCCGGTGCCAACCATTCATGCAATCCATCCATTTTTCCATGTCATTTTAGATCATCATCGCAGAAGTGAGGCAGATCCAAAGCTTAAGTGGAGCACACCACAGGAAACAATGGAGATTGAATTCCTACTGTTGAAAACTTCCTGTGAGCTATAGAAGTTTTGGAAAAAGCAGATTTTTCTGTTTTGCCTTCATGTGAGGTCTTTTAACTTTCAAGGAACACAACCATGTTGAGGTTTACATTCCTTTATATAACACATTCCTTTTCTACTTGGCTAGTAGATTCTATCGACACCCAACATAGCCATGTTGAGGTCTTTTAACTTCCAAGGAACACATTGATTTGACATTTTAAGGAATGAAAACACAACCCCCAATTATTAATATTAATTGTTCATTCTTTATTCATGTCTATCTGTTTGTGCACACAAAAATCTAGGAGATATAAGTTTGACTGTTTGAATTTTCATGATTAGTGATGCTGATTTTAGTTATTTAGTGGGCAGAGGTAGTCCTCAGTACTGCTCGAAGCAAGTTCGTTTGTTGTCCATCCACTTTTGCTGGCCCACAGATTTTTGTGCAGCTTCCATCCACTTCTGCTGGTCCACTTATGCAACAACAAAAAGATTAAAATTGTAGTAATTGCCTGTTTTTTGTTGATCTTATAAACCATGGAGTTGTTCGTGATTCATGGTTCTGCCAGTGTCTTGATTATTAACTCTTTAATGATATTGTTCTACCAGCTCTTACTGACAAGAATGTTTTAACAGGTGCTCCACTTCCAAGATTAGCAAGAATAGCTACAGCTAGCAACGAAGAAATTTAGATTCTACACACTCGTGACAACCGAACAGAGCTCAGTTCAGGTAGAGCAGAGGCGACGATAATGGAAGTCAACAACAGTTAGGATGGCAGAGGAACATATTCAAATGCGGCATCAGACATTGTTAATAGGCTTACCACAGGAGGTCAGTCCTTCCACATTCACAAGTTGAGTGCTAAAATGTTTACTCTCTTGAGTTCCATTGGCGATCTAACGATAAAATAAAAATAAAAAATGCTCAAAAAAATAATAGAGAGAGAAAGAAGAAGAAGAAAATATGAATTTACTCACTAAAATATATAAGGATTCACTCACAGTACTTAAAAATGATCAAAAGATCTCATAAAAGGAGAAAAATATTATATTAACTCTTCTCAACTTATAAAATGATATTTATAAAAATAAGAAAAGGAAGAGAGAAAAAGAGTAAATGGGGGAGCATGAAATTAGGAGGGGACAAGATAATTAGGTCCCTCTCCAAAGCTATGTCAATTTTTTCATCATAAAAAAAATCCATCTGTGAGTTCACTTTATTGATGTCTTCATGAAATTCAAGAAGTCCACAACACTAAAAGTATGTGACATATCTAAGCCTTTCTATAACTCAATACGATACACATTATCATTGACTTTTCTACACCCAACAAAGGCCAACTTTCTTTAGGTTCAACTTATTACAAGTACTGGTTGAAAATCATTTCTCACGCAAGTACACCATAACCAAATCGCTTTTAAGGACCGTTTGGCCGGTCAGATTGGAAGGGATTGGAAGTTAAATCCCAGGATTGGCCGGGCGTGCCAAACAGAGTCGGTGATCTGATCTCAATCCCATGGGTATTAAGACAACCAACTGACAACACCATCATTACCTTTAAATCCCATCCAATCCACCTTAATCCATTCAGATTTTCCTGAGACGTATTTGGTTCAAGGGATTGGAAGGGATGGGAAGGTTTAATCCCAGGCTTGGCCAGGTGTAACACCCTGAAAATCGGGGGTCGTGTATAAACTCAACTCCCGAGTTCCAGACCGTCACTTATGTAACAAAATTGGTTATGATTCAATGTTGTCTGATTTAAAGCATTCACATGAGTAAAAGTATACCAAAACTGCATTTCATACTTCAGATCCAGTGATAAAAGCAAGCAGAAGACTAAACAATGTATATATCACCGTATAAAAAAAACAAAGTAATCTCATCTGTCTCCAAAGTATGACTACATCTCTGAGTCTCATGTACATATACATATCAAAAGAATAATGTTCAAAAAGAAAGTCCCACTGATGCCCCCTCGATCCAGGTCGCCTACGGGAAGCCGTCATGATACTGCATATACGAGAACTCATCCTGGTCCTCGTCGATCTCTGGCTCCACCTCCTGGATCTCGTCCTCACCTGCAGCTACAACAGGGTCTGGTGGGTGTTGCAAACACCATCCCGTAACGTGGGAATGAGTGATCAACTCAGTGGAATCATAGAGCAAAGATTAGCATGTTCACAATTCAATCACGCGATAATAGTAAAGCAGTAAATCAGACAATCCTAACACTGTTGTTAATGCAAAATGATATGACGTGATGTATGCCCTCACCGACGATCACCCTCATGCGGCAACATCTTACGACCGCGGCATGCCACACTCCCTAGAGTGCTCCACATCTTCCAGGCACATGCAATGCTATGGTGATATGATTTTCAAGTTGTTATTAGTCCATTCAAACAGCAGGATTGGGAAACTAAGGTACTTCCCTTGTATCAATCCCAACACAGATCCTGTCTAGGGTCGTCACTCCTAGTAATCTCATACGATGTACATTTCGTAGGTCACTGCAAGGGCTGCCAGGGCTGTTGCTCGCACTCGTTGCACCGCTCCCCCATCACCTTATCAATACAGGCCTACCATACTCTACTGCAACGGAAGGGTCGTCGCCTCCCGTGGACTCAGAATACGCTCGCGGTCACTACAAAGGGCTCGTCGCCTGATCAGTGTAGGCCGACAGCTAGAATATAGTGTCCCATACCACCATAATCTGCTCACTGGTCACTACGGGGAGGTTTGTGGCCCCAATGTAGGCCGACAGCTCGACCACGGTGTCCCATACCACCATGCCCGGCTCATGAGTCTTCGTGGATCAAGGTACCATGGTTAACAGGGTTTACAGTGGTAAGTTCAGTACCCTAGGTTCAAGCAGTTATGACACATACAAGGTGAACATACATCGGCCAGTCGGGTTACTTGACGTGCTCGACTAGCGCGATCGCATCTCAAGTCGAACGACATGAAGTGCGTAAAATACTTCGCGTGGCCTAACCACTGCCGCCAACTCTCAACACGAATCACGTTCATCGACGCGTCGTTCGTGGCTATGACCAGTCAGCCACGACTTCGCTCGGTTACCGACTGCCTGGACTAGGTCAAGTCCCACACATCTATGGAATTTCATTAACACTATATACAAAGGTATTGGAATTGAAATACATCATGTGAGCATGTTATCACATGTTATAACATTCAACTTAAGCAAATCTTCAAGGCATACTTTCTATGCATATTCAACTTAAGCAAATCTTCAAGGCATACTTTCTATGCATGTAGTGCAATCATGCATAAGGTAAACATGTAGGAAATCATTTAGGTCAGCATTTTAATCATGAAATCAATCTCAAACTACTACATAACATCATTTAATTCAATACATACTAATACAAGCATTTATACAAACACATACACTACACACTTAAGTCCACATATAGTATGTCGACCCAAAGTGCGCAACTTGACGAATCTCTTCGCCAAACTGATTATGCAAGCATTCCTAACTCACTAATGCGGCGACAAACCATGTCAATCACGTCAGCAAAATATGCATGTAGACCGTACTTCCTACAAATGACTAAAATGCCCTAAATCTCATATTCTTCGTTAATTTACGAAACAGGAAACGGAGAGCATGTTGTACATGTCAAACGGTGATGTCGTCGATAATCTACTATTAAACGACATTGAAAGCGTTGTAAACCGTCAATCAAAGCGTCTAAAATCCTCACCTAGTATCTTACGGTCGCGAGATTTTGAACGGAGCGTGTACGCTTCGTCTACGGCAGTAGGAGAGCCTAATTTATGGAATACGTTAGCTAACATGTTGTGCATCTAAGCAAACCCTAAATCAGCAAATTTTTGGGGTTATTTTATACCTGAAAAGGTGGAGAAATCACCAGCCAGGTGATTGGAATGAAGTGTTGAAGCAGCAACTGTCAGGGGCTCGGAAGCGGGAAAAATCTCTTCTTCCCTTTCTCTCAAACTCTCTCTCTTTTTCTCTAGGGTTTGTGAATTTCGGATGGAAAGGAGAAATGAGGGTTTCAACCCCTTTTATAAGCTTGAAAACGCCGAAAATAGGCTCCGGGATGAAGTTTACTTATTGCCTATCCATTTCGGGGCTGTTTCGGTCCAAAAACTGCTTTCTGGTGGTCCCCTGGTCGATTGCGATCAGACTTAAGCTCATGGGTACCAGATGTACCTCGTATTAAGTTTTCAGTCTGGCAGGGTTCGCAGATCGCACGTGGCGGACCAGTTTCATTTCAGCGGTCACCGCACATAGATCAGGGCTGAAAGTCTCATGATAATAAATAGAAATTTTTCCTGATCCGAGGGTGTAATCTGGATGAATTCTGACGGTCAGAACGCTTAAAACTGACGCGTCAAGTCGTGTGCCAAATTTGAATTTAAAATTCCAAATTCGTCCCTATTCGCGGTCGCTTCAGTCCGGGTTCAACGAAATAGTCTGTGATTATCGGTTTGACTTGATTTTCGAGATGATTGTCAAGTCCATCTGGGCGGTTCTAACGGTCTAAGATAGGAGGTATCGGACCTTCGACGCGCGGTCTAAATCCAATACAAAAGTTCAATGTGGTCCAGAGGACAAACCTGCTTAGAGTTTGATCCAAGGTTATAGAGTATTGTAGAGTTGTCTGTTCTACTCGATTTGGGTCTTGTAGAACGTATTTAAAGTGATCAGGGACTATTTCCCAGCTACTCTAGCGTTGCGCTAGCTAACTTACGTTTAATTTCCATGAAAATTATTTCTACGCGATTTCGGGTCAAATCGGTATTCGAACCCAAGTACGGATTTTTCACGGGCGTTACACCAGGCGTGCCAAAAAAACTGGATATAGTAATCCAGGGACATAGCAATCCCATGTATCTTAAGACAATCCACTGACAACACCATTATTACTTAGAAATCCATGCCATCCAACCTAATACCATTCAATCCCTTTCAATCCACCCGGCCAAACGGGCCCTTAGCAAACACCGTGAAACACCTATGTATGTTGGTATCCTCTTTATATTTTTTATATCATTTTAGAACTCAACTTGTTAATAGACATTGCTAATTTCTTCTTCTGTTGCACCCGATTGAATATCAAATGAATGCTTCTAACCATGCATATTTGAGCATTTTACTACCATTACAATAGCTCACATTGTAGAACTCGACATTTCAAATAGAAATAAGTCAGTGCTTTATGATTTGTCATTACTCATCAAAGTTACCAGTTATACATTTTTGTATCATAAATAAGAGCATCACATTACATCTTTATCTTATTTTCTATAGTATAGACTGAAAGATTTGTGTAAAGTTTTTCTAGCCAAGTAGCTGACTTATTTTATTCGAACTTGCAATATCTTCTCAAGGAGCCAAGTGTATGGACTGATGTGCTCCAAGAAGCTGAAAAGAACGTGCTCGAATTGACAAAAGCTATGAATGCTCCAAGATGATGAGGTGCTGGAGCTGAAAGAATGAATGATGAGGTGCTCGAGCTGAATGAATGATTATGTTGAGATCAGGGAAAATTAATGATTGTATTTGATTGAATGAATGAATGATTCAATCATGAAGTATTTATCTATATCAGCTTATATGAGTTATTATGGTGTACTACAATGGTAAGAGTTGCCATTACTGTTTAAATATTTTATTAACAATAGGCATTAGCTACAACTATTTACCGTAGCCCTTTATTGAAAACCGTAGCTCTTGCTAATTTTAGCGTTTTGCTATGGTTCGCCTTCTACTTTTCGTGACAGATACAATCCGTAGCTGTATATAAATTTAAAACTACGGACAATATCGCTACGAATTTAATCCGTAACTATAGTTTTAATAGCTACGGCTATTAACCGTAACCTTGTATCTGAAAATCGTAGCTATTATTAAATTAAGCCTAATGCTACGGTTCTTGCTAAACTTTAGCTACAGATATAATCCGCAACTATAAGTATTTTAGGCTACAGAAGCTATGGTTATGGTTTTAATCTGTATCCATTGCTTCTATGGCTACGCATAGAATCCATAGTTATAGCTCTTTTACCTATGGCTACGGTACCAATGGCTACATCGTGCTACGCTCGATAACCGTAGCCATAGGCTTTTGGCTACGATTTTTGTCTGTAGCCTTTTTCCATTTTTTTGGTAGTGGGAGGACATTCCGAAGATAACTTTCAGGACGCGTTATGGTTATTTTGAGTTCCAGGTCATGTCATTCGGACTGACCAATGTACCCACGGTCTTCATGCAATTAATGAACGAGGTCTTCCGCCCTTTATCTCGATCAGTTTATTATAGTCTTCATCGACGATATTTTGATCTATTCGAGGACCTGTGAGGAGCACGAGCAACATTTGGAGATTACCTTACAGACCTTTCGCCCACACCAGTTGTATGCGAAGCTGGAAAAGTGTGAGTTCTGGAAGGAGGAGGTGAAGTTCCTTTGTCACGTGGTGACGAGAGAGGGCATCGCAGTGGACCCCTCGATGGTTGAGGTAGTGCGTCAGTGGCCCCAGCCCATGACTGCATTAGAGATCCACAGTTTTCATGGTTTGGCCGGCTACTACCGACGTTTCATTGAGGGCTTCTCTTGTATTGTAGCCCCGCTGACCAGGCTGACTTGGAAGGGTACAGAGTTTATTTAGAGTGACGCCTGCGAGAGAGTATTTACGGAGTTGAAGAACCACCTCACGTCCGCTCCTGTCCTCACTCTTCCCTCTGGGAGTGATGAATTTATTGTATTTACTGATGCCTCACATATTGGTTTAGGTGCTGTCCTGATGCAGCACGGGAGACCAGTGACCTTCGCATCTCGCCAGCTCAAGATCCATGAGCTAAACTACCCCACGCATGATTTAGAGTTGGATGTAGTTGTCTTTGTACTGAAGGTGTGGAAGCACTATCTTTATGGGGTTAGGTTCGAGCTCTTCTCCTACCACAAGAATTTGAAGTACCTCTTCTCGCATTCTGAGTTGAACATGAGGTAGAGGCGCTGGATGGAGCTCCTGAAGTATTATAACTTCGATCTTTAGTACCACCCGAGCAAGGCGAACGTGGTGACGGATGCCCTCAGTCATCAACCACGAGGCCTGGTAGCGCATATGATGATTCAGGAGTGGCGGATGCTTGAGGATATAACAAAGTATGATTTCGAGTTTGACCTGCAATCTTCTATTGTGCAGTTATCGAGCCAGTCGATTCAACCCTTTCTTGTCGCAAGGGTGATCAAGGCTCAGCAGGCTGATGAGTCGTTGTAGAGTTATATGGCTGAGGCGGCATCTGAAAGTAAGGCAGATTGACAGATTGGTATAGATGGTGGACTTCGCTTCAGAGGCCGATTATATGTCCCGAATATTTTTGAGTTGCACAGAGATCTTATGACCAAGGCACATCGATCGCGGTTTTCTATCCACCTTGGCTCGACGAAGATGTACCGTGATACGAGGAGAGTATTTTGGGCAGGGATGAAGCGTCAGATTACAAGTTTTATGGCTGAGTGTGACACGTGTCAGGGTGTCAAGGCCGATCATCAGAGACCCCCTGGTCTATTGCATCCGTTGAGTGTCCCGATGTGGAAGTGGGAGCACGTGTAAATAAATTTCATTATGGTCATGATGCCATCTGGGTTGTTGTGGATCATCTGACGAAGTCGGCACATTTTCTTACGATGCGTGCGATTTGGTCTATGGATCGGCTTGCAAGGTTATTTATCGAGGAGATTGTGAGACTGCATGGTGTTCCAGTCTCGATCGTTTCTGACCGAGACTTGAGGTTCACGTCTCAGTTCTGGGAGAGCTTCTAGAGAGCGATGAGGACTGATTTACAGCTCGGCACCACGTACCATCCGTAGACCGATGGCTAGACTGAGAGGGTCAACCAGATCCTTGAGGATATTCTTCTAGCTTGCGCGATTGATTTTGGGGGTAGCTGGGACGAGTATCTGCGATTGGCTAAGTTCACGTACAACAACAGCTATCAGGCAACCATCGGCATGGCTCCTTTTGAGGCACTATATGGCAGACCATGCAGATCACCTACTTATTGGACCGATGTTGGAGAGTGTCGTCTCCTAGGTTCCAAGCTTGTGTAGGAGATGTCAGAGGCTATCGATATCATCAGGCAAAGGATGCACACAGCTCAGAGCCAGCAGAAGATTTTTACTAATCGTCGACGTCGTCCCTTGGAGTTTAATATAGGGAACCATGTGTATCTCAAGGTCTCGCCCATGAAGGGCATAGTTCAATTTAGAGCGAAGGAAAAGCTTGTCCCGAGATTCATAGGACCTTTTGAGATCACTGAGCGCGTTGGCGCCATGGCTTATCGGCTTGCCATGCCATCTCAGTTGTCTGGCGTCCACAACGTTTTTCATGTCTCTATGTTGAGGAAGTGTGGGTCAGACATAGTTCTCGTTATTGATTGATAGCCGCTGGAGGTTCGTGAGGACGCTTCTTACATCGAGTAGCCAGTCCATATCCTTTATCAGAAGGAGCAGGTCCTCCGGACCAAGGTCATTCCATTGGTGAAGGTTCAGTGGGGTCACCATTCTGTAGAGGAGGCTTCTTGGGAGCACGAGGCCGAGATTCAAGAGTGCTATCCCCACCTTTTTTATGATTGATTGTGTTGTATTTTGTATGTTATCTCTGATTTTATATGATGATGTTATGTTTCTTCTCCCTCATGAGTTATGACTAGTTGCAATGATTGTGTAAATTTTGAGGATAAAATTTTTATTAGGAGGGGATAGCCGTAAGCCCCGTATCCTAGACCGTACCATTCCATAGACTTCCACGGTCTTTCCGGTCGAATTTCAACAACCTTCGACCCTTAACCGGTATTTACGCACGACCCTGATTCACACACCGTCAACCCATGTCGACTTAACCCAAGACATGTACCATAGCGACCGCGTCCTCGTTGTGGTTCCGTTGCCGTGACTCCCGCGCTGATTCGATACCCTGGCAGGAGATTTGGGCTAGCGTTCTGTGCAAAGAAAACGTTGCGTGTTGTAAAATTCGTGAGAATCTTTACAACATGTTACCTCAATCCATCAATTAATCTCATGAAGGGTTAAGTACATGTCAAGTACACATCACCTTTCACCCATTCCCAAGCAACCCCTAAAGTCAAAAAGTCTCTTACACATCCATACTTTTTCTTACAAAATCTACCCAAAAGTCAAAAAGTTCTTACACCCATCACTCACCACATCTATCACCCATCTATCTATCTCTCTCTTTACAACTCTCTCTCTCTCTCTCTCTCTCTCTCTCTCTCTCTCTCTCTCTTATTTTCAAACTCATTCCCAAGCAAGAGAAAGCCTCACACGTTCCAAGCCTCTATAAGCTTTCTCAAGCCACAAGTGTGGTCCACCTTCCTACTCTCTCATCTCCCATCTCAACCATCCAAACCTCATCTCCTCCGTTAGGATTGAATCTAAGGAGCAAAGAAGCCATTAGAGCCAAGAAGAAAAGATCTAAGGTGGGTGATCCACCGTTGATTTGTTATTACAAGGCCCACTTGTGATGAGACCCTTTTTTTGTATGTATTGTGATCATGGAGGGACCATAGTGGCGGGGTCCCTCCACCACCATCCGATCTCTGTTTTCCTCTAGTATGGTAATGATGATGATAAGGTGTGTGGACCACCATGATGTTTGCATCCAAGCCACCTACCGGCGGACCCCACCCATGTGGGACACACCATGATGTTTATAGGTCATCCCAACCGTCCATAGGGAGTCCACCTTGATATGGCTAATAGTGGGTGTGGCTGCCAGTGAAGTGTGATCTGACGTGGGCCCAACACCGTTGCTCGCGTGATGGACCGAGTGAAAGATACATCATCTCAATGCTGGACCCATCCAGCACCATAGCTAAAGTAGTAGACTAAGTGAAATATGCCTCGTTTCAACACTTGAGGTCTTAGTATCGATCCCTGTGGAGGTGGCTAACATGAAGTGTGTGTCTTGACATGGGTGTGTACTAACATAGGTGTGTAACTGATGGTGTGGCCCAGGGGACCCATCCAAGCCATCCATCCATCCTGAAGGTGGGGCCACCTTGAGGATGCGCTGCATCCACCGTCCAGCCCATGGACGGTGGATCCCAGCCATGACGTATGTGTTTTACACATGTCGTCCATCTATTTTGATGATGGGACATACTGTCATCTTGACGTCAGCAGTTATGTGGGTCCCACGTGCGATCAAGACCGTCCAGATGGTGGGACCCAGGTCCAATAGCTCAACTGGCAGACTAAGTGGAGATACCTCATTGCAATGCTGGGGGGTATTGGGCTTCCCTAGTACGGGTGGCTGCCACCTGACGTGGGACCCAACATCCATAGCTCCAGAGGTAGACTATGTGAAAGATACCTCGTTTCAACGCTGAGGTCAGTGGGTGGTGGGACCCATCCACACCGTCCATTCATTTGGAGTGGGCCACACCATCATGTATGTGTTGTGTCCACCGTCCAAGGATGATGAGACACACCCCACATGTGGGGCCTTCCTTAATGTAGGTGATGGTCTAGGCCGTCCAAAGGCCTGAACGATTGCACAGATATAATATATATGTTATATATTAAATATATTATATATATTCCTATGGTGGGCCCTACGTGGGACCCACCCCCGCTTCCTTTAAATGCAATAAAACTGCTCAGCAACAGTGATATATATGGTATATATTATATTATATGTCACGCTCCAAACCCGAAAAATCGGATTCACAGGAATCCTAATCACCAAATCCGGTGCCGACAACCTCCGTAGTGCCCCATTCTCGGTTCCTGACAATCATATGCCAGATTCCGATCCTGGAATCTTACAAGGAGGATTTTCAGAATGATTTTTTTTTTGTAAGGGAGCATAACCACAAGCATAACCAAGTTATAAAATAACATCACCACATATCTACTATATCAAAAACTTTAAGTACAATGCGGAAAGAAAAATACAAGATGATCAAAAAGCTCCAAAATGGTCTGATACGCGCTCCTGCCTCAGCGCTGCTGCTGTCCAACGACACCTGCACGCAACGGTTGTGCATAAGCTTACAAAATCTTAGAAGGTGGTGTAAGTGTGTGTGTAAGGCAAGTGCCAAGTAAATAATATTAGAGTAATGCGGAAACCTGGGGTAAGTCCATGATTGCTATCAACTGTACCAAAACTATATGATGCAAGGCATGAATACTATCAGCCATACCAAGGCCATGCGATGCGTGGCCTATGTAGGCAAATGTCATATGGGAGATGCAAAGCAAACATGGCAGTCCTCATCAAGTACACATATCAGTACAGTTCGCAGCGACTGCCACCTCCCTAGCTGCACAGTCAAGCAAGCGGAATAGACCTCACTATCCGCCTGACCAGTAGTTTGTCAATACCTACCCGGCTCGTCGATAGCGGACTCATTTGTGAGCTGGTCAAAGTCAACCTAGCTTATAGCCCCCTCACTCAGGCGGATAAGGCCACACCCCCTTCCAACCAACCACGACACAGTGGGAGACACGACCTACTAGTATTCGGCACTCAGGCGCTCATGTATCCACTTGGTCTAGATGTTGGAGCAACTCCTGGTACCAAAAAGGTTCTGGGACTTTCACCCAAGGACATCCTAAATGCCCACAGTGCTAAAATAAAATACTTTCGGTATCTGATACGGCCATCCACGATGTGCCTGTGGAGGCCACGACCCTGATATCGCTAGGGCGTGCAGTGATCAAGTCACACATATGCGAGATGCATGATTCACACCATCAAATCATGCAGCAATCCAGCGCGTACTGCGCAATCATGTGGGGCACTCTGCCACATAATGAGTCCCGTAAATGGTCTGCCCAATGGCATATGCTATGATTAGTCACTACTCATATCAAACATATATATGATGTGTATGGGAATGAGTCATTGGATTACACTAAGCATATTATAAAGTAATGAACTACTCTTACGATGCAGATGAGCCTAGACGGCCTATACACAATCAATATGAGCTTATTAATGGGCCCTAAGGAGAGATACAATGCAAACATTTAACCAACATTGTACTTACAATGTGGGTGTCAAACCATCATTGCTCCTAACGCACGACCCGCCATAAAATGTCATTACATAAACCATGGAGGAATCACACATTGCAATGGACCTTAGGTACCTCCCATTGGGCCTTAAATACATCAAATGGGCCATATCATATGGGCCTTCTGGTTATTAAGCAAGTGGGCTGCATTAATGGTCCTGATGTACATTGCAATGGGCTATAACCTATGAGCCTTACAATACATCAGAATGAGCCTCACAACTTGGGCCTTATATGTATCAAATGGGCTTAATCTTACAGCCATATCAAATGGGCCTAATCCCATAGGCCTTATATATATATATATATATATATATATATATATATATATATATCAAATGGGCCTAGTCCCATGGGCCTAGTCCCATGGGTTATTAAATGGGCCTAGTCCCCAAACATAAGTGGTGGCAATGATTTCCACCATTAAATTCCTAAGCCCCGTCATAATGTATATTTCCCATCCAACTTATTCATAAGGTAACATGGTGATGAATAAAGTGGAAACAAATATTAGCTTAATGGGGAATTATTATGGCCCCTTAGAAATTTTGAATGGTGGACGTCATTGACCGTACTTTAATGGTGGGGACCACTTGAACTTTAGATCTGCCTCATCCTCTGGCTCATGCCATGCAATGAGCTCACAAAGTGGATGGACGGTTTGGATGCAGCACATGCATCATTGGTGGGTCCCAAAAAGATGGACCGTGTGGAGAGAACACATACATCACGGTGGGTCCCACCCCGTCAGTACACACGCTCCAGGCAAGCCACCTCCACCAGGGATCGGTACCAAGACCTCAAGTGTTGAAACGAGGTATTTACACTCCGCCCGTCAGTCCAGCGGCTGGACTGGACGTGGACAGTGGGTCCCACGTGGGGCCCACCATAACATTTATTTTACATCCAAACTATTGATAGGGTCACACAGACCTGGGTGAGGAGGAAAAATAAATTTCAGCTTGATCCAAAACTTCTGTGGACCCAAAAATGTTTTCAATGGTAGGCTTTAAATCACCACTGTTTCCTCTGAGCTGGGCCACCTGAGCCTTGGATGGGCTTGATTTTTGAGTGGGGCCTGCTTCAGGTAGGGGCCCACCATATGGATGGGTTAGATGGTAAATAAACATCAAAGTGGGGCCCACATGAGGAGCCGTGGGCCCTGGTGTCTGCCCACCCTCTGAGCGTAGGCGCTGCCTGCACCTCTGGCCAGCAGTAGCCCTGCTGCTTCCCTTCTATTTTTTTATTTTTTTTGAAATCCTATTTTTTTGAGGTTTTTTGTATGCGGGGCCCGCTCCAAGTGAATCCAGTCCAGCCATTGGATTCCACAGCTCATAATAAATCCAACGAGTCCAATATCGGGCCTCTTTCAGCGTGTAAAAAAAAAATCTGGATAGATTTCAATGGTATTAATACTATTTTCAACACTATGGCCCACTAGATACTCCGATCAACCTCATCATTTGGCTCAACACCTAAAATGAGTTGGGAAAAATGATGGATGACTTGGATTGGATACAAATATCAAGGTGGTCCTAAACAAGTGGCCCACCTCGAATGCCTTGAAAAAGGCTAATATTTGTATTTTACTTTTACACATCCAGAGAGTCCCTGGACTCTCTCCCCTCTTTTTTTTTTTTGTTTGGGTGTGCAAGGCCTTTAAGGTGGGCCCTTCATAGGTGGGCCACCACATGGTGAGGTGGTGTGGTTACAATACCTATGTAAAGTGGGCCCCACCTTTAGGTGGTTTGGATCCAATACATGCTCCATTTTGGGGTCCATCTAAGTAGGCCATAAGGCCATAATATCATACACAAAAAAATAAAAATAGAGTGGGACACGTGTGATGGAGGGACCCCGACACTATAGGCCCTTCGTTTCAAGCATCCAATCATACATCAATGGGTCCCATTACATATGGGCCCTCTAAATAGAAGATCAACGGTGGAGACCCCTCTCCACCCAAAATGAACGGTCTATATGACCTCTTTATGCAAGGAAATATAAACATCATGATGGGGTCCATGGAGAATGGCCCCATCATGGAATGATCATGAGGATCAAGGTGGGCCATCGGCCACACCTAGGGTCCCAAGTGAGATCCATACCATCAATCAGTAGGCCTCACTTGGCCCTTCATCATAAAAGTGAAATCTAGGCCTATGGAAAACATCCACCACTTGATCTTCTCGATCCGTTGGAAAGCCACTCTCCTTATGCTTCACTTTGATGGTGGATATGAGAAATGGATGGCTAGGATGGGAGTTAAAGGGATGGAAAAGTGGGCCACCAAAATCACTTTTCTCTCTTAGAAATGCATGGACATGGGAGCATTTTTCTTGCTTGAGAATGTGTTGGGAAATGAGAGAGAGAGAGAGAGAGAGAGAGAGAGAGAGAGAGAGAGAGAGAGAGAGAGAGTTGTAGGAGAGATGAGGGATGGGTGTGATGGGTGAAAAGGTGAGCTGAGTGATGGATGTGGTACTTGACATGTAAGGTGGTGTAAGAGAGAGGGTGAGAAAGAGTTGACTTTGGTGGTTGCTTGGGGATGGGGTGAAAGATGATGTGTACTTGACATGAAGTGATTGATGGATTGATGGGTTGATTGATTTATTGATGGATTGATGGGACATGTTGTAGAGATTCTCTTGGGATTGCAATGTGCGATATTTTTCCTCTAATTGAATGTGGGTCCACATCACCTTGTCTGGGTATCGGATTGGTGTGTGAGTCACGGTGTTGGAACCGTGGCGACGGTGTGGTCACAATGATACTAGTCTCAGATTAAGCCGATTCAAATGTATAGGATATGACTTACGGTCGTGTGCAAACATCGATTACAGGTCATGGATTGTCGGAATTCGACGGGAAGGATCGCAGGAGTCGATGGATCTTAAATATACATTAGGTTAGGCCCGATTTGATATAAATGAGGCCCATCGATGTAGCCTATTTGATATTCCTGAAGCCCATTGGTGTGGCCCATATAATGCGGCCCATGTAATGTGGCCCGCTTGACATAAGAGGCCCATTGTGATATATTTGAGGCCCAGGTGCGAGGCCGACCTGATGTGTATTCAAGACCCGACGCGATGTGAGGCCCATAAGTGAGGCCCAATGAAATGAATGTGTGTGGCCATTATAGTGTAGGTCGCACCTTAGGAGCAATGTTGGTTTGACATCCACATTGTATGAATAATGTTGGTTAAATGTCACTACCAAAAAAAAGGGGCAAAGGATTCAGATCATGTTACTTTTTTTCTACAGATATAAACCTTAGTTATACTTGCTATGGTTTTAATCCTTAGCTAAAAAGTTGATACACCATTAATAATTATTAGTGTTGTAAGGGGCTCTATGAGGCATAAAAAATAATATATTATATCTAAGCCGTTTATATATTTTTAAATATTACTTTAGGCGTTGAAAAAAAAATCAGCTAGATTGAAGGCTCAAGTGGACCACACGATAGGAAACATTGATATTAAATTACAGTTGCTTCTTATGGTGTGGTCCAGTTGGGTCTTAGATATATCTGAAATTTGGTTTCTTAAAGTAAAATAATGTATTAAAATTATGGATAGGAATGGATTAATGAAATACATCAAGGTGGGCCCCACGGAGTCCCTAATCGGTCGGTCTGTAGAAAGCCCCCATTTTTTGGGCACGCGCTCAAAACAGAGCCACGCCCAAACACACTAATTCACACTCTCTCTCCCTGTCTCTCTCTCTCTCGCGCACACTCTCTCCCTATTTCTCTCTCTCGCCCACTCTCTCCTTCTCTCCCTGTCTCTCTCTCTCTCTCGTACGCACTCTCTCTCCCTGTCTCTCTCTCTCACCCACTCTCTCCCTGTCTCCCTGTCTCTCTCTCTCACCCACTCTCTCCCTGTCTCCCTGTCTCTCTCTCTCTCTCTCGCGCACTCTCTCTCCCTCTCTCTCTCTCTCTCTCTCTCTCTCTCTCTCTCTCTCTCTCTCGCGCGCGCGCGCGCACGCACTCTCTCTCTCTCTCTCTCGTTGAAGATGGTCGGTTTGCCATCCACACCGACATCGACACTGATAGAGGTGAGTTTGGGGATGATCAGATCTCTGAGTTCAAGGAGGCATTTGACATGTTTGAGAAGGACAGAGACAGTCAGATCCATCCCTTCGATCTTCACTTTTCCCCCCTTTATTGCTGGAAATCTGTTGATTTTATGATTTTTTAATAGCATTTTTATGGTTGAGGATTTTTTTTTATGGAAATCTGTTGATCACTTCGTTGTGTAGAAAGGGGAAGCTGAATGAAGCATATATGTGTTTGACGAAATGCATAAGAGAGGGATAAGTACTGCTAATGCAACATTAGCTGCTTTGGTTTATGAAGGTGATAAGATAGCTTGATTTGAGTGTTTACCATGGGCTGATCAAGGGTTCGTTGAAAGCTTAGGAAGGCGAAGGAAGACACTCAAGTGTTTAGAATAGCACTTTTTTAGCCTATGTTACTCTATCCATGTTGTGTCTCATAGGTTTTGGCTCTTTCATGAATTTAGTATTTTGATGCTACACTAATATATCTTGTCCTGATTTTATCATTGTTCAATTTCTATAGGCTGAGACTCAACAATATGGGGTTGAAGAGGTACAAAGCATTAAACAAATACGGGTTTGTTAATGGTGCTCTATTTAATGTAGAAGTTGTGTAAGACCCGTATCTTAGTCCGTACCTTTCCGTACACTTTCGCGGTCTTACTGGTTGAATTCCGACAACTTTCGACCCTTAACCGATATCGACGCGTGACCCGGATTCATGTGCCGACAACCCGACTCGACTCAACCCGAGACCAATACCATAACGACCGCACCATCGCCGCGGTTCCGATACCGCGACTCGCGCGCCGAGGCGATACCCTGATCAAGAGATATGGGCCAACGTTCGGTGCGAGAAAACGCCACGCGTTGCGAAAACCAAGGAAATCTCAACGATGTGTCACATCAATCACATCAATCCCATCAATCAATCACCCATCAAGCCATCACATGTCAAGTACACATCACTCTCACCCATTTTCCCAAGCAACCACAAAAGTCTTCACATCCCATACTTCTCTTACACAAAAAGCTACAAAAGTCTTCATTTTCCATACTTCTCTTACACAAAAGCCACAAAAGTCAAGTTTCTCTTACACCACCATCACTCACCCATCCATCCATCACTCTCTCTCTCTCCCTTTACATCACTCTCTCTCTTTCTCTCTTTCTCATTTCAAAAAAAATATCCTAAGCAACAAGAGTTCCATACGTATGGAATTTTGCAAAGCCTCCTAAGCTCCAAGTGGCCCACCTTCCTACCCCAAAATCCTCCATCTCAACCCTCCATTCTTCATCTTAGCCATTGAAGTTGAAGACAAGGTGCCAAGGAACCCCTAGGAACGAGAAGATCGGACGGTGGGTGCTTCTATAGGGTAGATTTTCTTATTTTTTTTTATGGTGGACCAAGTAAGGCCCACCGATCAATGGTGTGGATCTCACTTGAGACCCTTATTTGTAGCCGATGGACCACTTGGATCATCATGATCGTTCCATGATGGGGCCAATCTCCATCGACCCCATCATGATGTTTATTTTCACTTAGAAAGGTCATCTAGACCGTCCATATCGGTGGAGAATGGATCTCCACCGTTGATTTACATTTTCAATGGTCCCATGTGCAAGGGATCCATTTATTGTATAATCTTCTTGTAAGGGAGGGCCCATAATGACGGGGTCCCTCCATCACAAGCCGTGTCCCACTCTCCATGTCTCTCTCTTTTATTTCTTTTATTTTATTTCATTTTATTTTCATGCAAAGGGATTGTGTGGCCCACTTGAGTGGATCCCACCTTGATGTGATTTTTATTCAAGTGGGGCCCACCTTGGACATTGAGCCATGGCACCCATCAGTGGTGGCCCACCTCATCAGGCCCACCACTCCTTAATATATATATATATATATATATATATATATATATATATATATATATATATATATATATATATATATATATATATATATATATATATATATATATATAGAATCGTCCAGCGTCTGGGAAGCTGGACGTTGCAAAGGAAAGAATAAACAGGAAAGAAGAAAATAAGAGTTTTTGGGTGGTCTCTTGTGTAGGCCCCACCTTGATGCATTTGTTCCATCCATGCCGTCCATCCTTTCTCTCAGATTCATTTAGGCGTTGAGCCAAAAGGTGAGTCTGATCTGATTAACAGGCGGGCCGTACCATAGAAAATGGTATTTCTAACCTTTTAAAGGCTCTTAAGGCCCATTTTATTGTTCCATACGCTGATAAATGTCCAACTTTGGACTCTTTAGGTTTGTTTTGGGCTACTGAACATAATGGGTGGAGTGGATCTATGAAATGTGGGTCACATGCGTGAAAAATCCCCAAAATCAAGATTTTTCCCAAAATTGTGAAACAAGAGGCTTTGCCTCTCTGACACTGGCAGTGACGTGCAGCAGGCGCTGCACGTCGGGCGGGCGGGCAGCGTGCAGCCACCCACGGCTGCTGCCGTGGGCCCCACACGATGTATATGTTTTATCTACACCGTCCATTAGGTGGGCCCCCTTCTCAGGTGGGCCCCCTCCAAATTTTAGGTTGATCCAAACCTCAGGTGGGCCACATCACACGAAACAGTGAGATTGAGCACCTACCATTAAAATTTTTCTGGGGCCCACAAAAGTTTTGAATCAAGCTGAAATTTTATGTTTTCCCTTCATCCAGGCTGAGTGACCTTATGAATGGGTTGGATGGCAAATAAACATTACAGAGTGGGCCCCACATGGGACCCACAGTTGATGCATATATTGTATCCCACCGTCCAGGCGGACGGTGGCAACCACCTGACGCACGTGCTGCCCCCACCGTCCACGGACGGTGGGGCCCTGTGTGATGTATGTGTTATATCCGCACTGTCCACTGGACAGTGGGACCCACTTTGATGCATATGATGCATCCGGACCGTCCATCCACTTTAACATATAAAGGTCTATGGGTTAAGCCCCTTTGGACTGTAAAAAAAGGGCTATGGGTTAGGCCCATTTGATTTATAAAATGCTAATGGACTGGGCCCATTTGATCTATTTGAGGCCTAAGAATTTGGGCCCACTTGATACGTAAAGCCTATGGGCTTGGGCTCACTTGTTATTTAAGCTTATGGGCTAGGCCCATTTGATCCATTTAAGGCCCAAGAACTTAAGCCCATTTGGCGTGTTGCAAGTCCATGGGACTAGGCCCATTCGATGTACTTCAAGGCCCATATACTTGGACCCTTGTATTGAAATTTTAAAGTCTATGGGAGCAGGACATTTGATATGTTGTAAGGCCCATGGGACTAAACCCATTTTATTATAAAAAGGGTCCATGGGATTAGGGCCACTGGATTTAATTGAGGCTCATGGGTTAGGCTCATTTGATTTGTTTAAGGCCTAGGAATTTAGGCCCATTTGACTCATGTTAGGTCTATGGGTTGAGGCCCACTTGACCTGCATGTGGGATCCCAATTGGTATGGCCCATTTGATGCATATTAGACTCATATGACTAGGTCCAATTGATGCAATCCAAGCCCACGGGTTTGACCCATTGCAATGCACTTAAGGCCCATTGGTTTGGCCCATTTATGTGGCCCATCTGATGAATAAGAGCCCATAGGATATGGCCCATTTGATATATATATATAAGGTCCAATGGGGACAACCTACGGTCCATTGCAATGAGTAAATTCATTACAGACTAAGTACTAAGGTTTATGAAGATCGTACTTGTGATGCAATGTTGGTTTGACGTTCATATTGCGAGTGTAATGTTGGTTGGATGTCCACATTACGACTCTCCTTAGGGCTCATTACTGGATCGTACTTATCGTGTATAGGCCGTCCAGGTCCATCTGCATTGTGAGGTAGTTCATTTTATCATGTTTAGTACAGTTTCATAACTCATGATCATACGCATCATATGTATGCTTGATATGAGGATTGACTGATCATAGCATATGCCTTCGGGCAGGTTGTTTATGGGCTCCTGGTTAGGCAGTGTTGCCCTACATGAGCGCACGATATGCGCAGGATTTGATGCATGACTGGATAGTGTGAATCGTGCATATCGCATTTTGTATGACATGGATATTGTACGCCCTAGCGACATCAGGGCAGTAGCCTCCACAGACGTATCGTGGTTGGTAGGATTGGATACCGAAAATCTTTTTCTACATGGGGTATGATAGATATCCCTGGGTGAAAGTCCCTAAACCCTTATGGTACCAAGAGGTTGCTCCAACGTCTAGACCGAGTGGGTAGATGAGCACTGAGTGCCGAATACCAGTTGGCTGTGCTCTCCACTGTGTCGTGGTCGGTTGGAAGGGGGTGCGGCCTTACCTGTCCGAGTGTATGGGGCAATTCTAGGCTGAGTTTGACCAGCTCGAGGAATGGGTCCGCTATCGACGAGTCGCGCCCGATATTGGCAGACGGATAGTGTGGTCTCTTCCACTTACCTTATTGCGCGCGATGTGGCGGCAATCTGGTTTAGAGTGTACTAGACCCCAGTGATATTCCATATTTTGAGTTGTATTGATGCGTGGACATAGATGAGGATCTGTATGCTTGAGTTGCATTGCACATCCATGGACTTGGGTGGCCGATACCATTCATGTCTTGCATTGCATAGCCTTGGTACGGCTCATGATGTTTTGGTTCCATCTGCATATTCCGCATTACTCTGACATTGCATTCATATTACTACCTTGCGCACACACTTTCACCACCCTCTATACTTTCTGTAAGCTTATGCACGACCGTTGCGTGCAGGTGACGTTGGACCGCAGCAGCGCTGAGGCAGGAGCACGTTGCTGATCATTTTGGAGTTTTTGTTATTTGCCATTGTATTTCCCTTTATGCTCGTTGTACTTGTAAAATTTTTGATCATAGTGGAAATGTAATGGAGTGTTTGGTTGTTGTTTGTGGGTTATGCCTTTGGTTATGCTTATTACGTATCAGACTGATGTTGAAAATCCTCCTCGTAGCATCCCAGGATTGGAACCTGGCGAATGGGAGCTAGGAGCCGAGAATGGGGTTCTACGGAGGCTGTCGGCGCCGGATTCGGCGATCGGGAATTTTGTGAGCCCGGTTTCCGAGTTTGGGGCGTGACAAGTTGTCCACATTTAGGGACTGTTTGGCAGACGCCTAAATTGAGTTCATCTCATATTCGTCAATCTTTATCATGTATTAGAGATCACATTTCAGGATTAAAAAGAATCTTGATAACCAACATTCATTATATCTAATACATATTATGAGTAACTAAAATGAGATGAACTCATTTTTAAGTGTCTAGCAAACATCCCTGTATATAATGCATGAAAATGTTTCCTAGTTATTGTTTCTATACATTTTTAAAAAATAAAATATTGTTGAATCTTAAAATTTTTTATATTGATGTATGTTTTAACTTCTTTTTTTTTTTTATGGCGAGTTACAGAATATTTTGGACCAGAGTTTGCATCTAATTGCTGACAATTATCAAGAGTTGGAAGTGTTCAATTTGATGAGGTGTGCATACTCATTAAAATGTTCTAATTTCATCTTGTGTATGAATTTCAGCCTATCCCAATATAACTGGGATAGGCCTTAATGGCAATGTTAAGAATTCTGAATTTCTTATTTTAAACCAGTGTGGACTACTCTCGTTCAATGCATATGCATCTTGATTATCATGTATACCAAATGCAATAATATTTTTCCTCCATTCTTGCCATGAAATTTTGTCATGATCTTTTCTCATTTCATCTGAATCACAAGTGGAGACATCTAGTAAAATTTCTCAAAAGTTACGTGCATGGCTTTGGCATGGTGTCATTTGGATCACAAGAGGAGGCACCCCATGAATGCATGGCTTTGGTAGTCATGAGCCTGGTTTGTCTAATATCACAAGTGGAGGCCATCCCTTTAGTGGAAGACCACTAACGCCTTGGTTCAATCCTGAATAGAAGATGAAAAAAAAATTTTCAAGTTTAGAAACTTTGGAGAACAAATCCTATAATGTAAGACAATCTACTAAAATGAAACAACATGTGATAACATTCCTTACATCAAATGCATTAGACAGTATTTAAAGAAGGGAAATGAAAAAAAAGAAAAAAAAAACAGAGAACAGAAAAGAAAAGAAACCAACACATGCCTGCATTCTTTTGTGCTCTTTGGAAAGCATTCTTTAAAGGGTGGAGGTGGCAAGAATTTAGGGCCTGCAGTATTAACTATTGGCTTCCTTTGTTTTGTCTTTTTCAATTCAATGGTGGAAGCAACTATTGTTTGCAATTGAGCAAAACAGTTCACTTTTAGTGGTACAAACGTTACTGACTTTTAGTGCTTTTTTATTTTATTTTCTTTTTTCTTGCGGAGGTGTTTGAAGGTTTGAAAACCAAATAAATTGGGCGTAATTCCTGACCCTGGGTGTAATTTTTCTACTGTTTATTTAGTATGATTGGTCCACCATATGGATTATCCAGATGCACCAATTGCTCTCTTTGACCACACTACAGGGTTTCAACATTGTCGTGCTTTTATGTAGAGTTACTCTTACTTTTATTGTATTTTCTAAATATCAAAATTTTTAATGAGAAATACATCAATGTCCCTTATTCTCTTTATAGGACATCATCATACATTCTAAATTGGTTATGGGCTGCTTGCAATTCTATTTGTCATTGAATTGTTTTTACTCTAAGAGTGGGTTGTGCATTTCTTTTTTGATTTGCTGGCTATTGAAAATCTTGTGGTTGCTGGAACAATGGTGCAGTGTCTGCTTCTTATCCACTTGCCTGCTCCTTGCACTGGAGTGGCTCATGGGGAAGAATTTTCAATCCGCTAAAGTTGCTACAGATCTTTAGTCGCGGTTCTGGCTCTTGTGCAATGGTTGCCACTGTTCTGAGTGGCCAAGTGAGTTTAGCTATCTGTCCTCTGTTCAGGTATAGGCCTTTTACAGGTTTTAGCTTTTCAGTGTTGCATATGTTTACATTTAGCTAGGTGTGGCATGCCACCCCCCCACCACCCCCCCTTTTTATGTACTGCCTCACATGACATGTTGAATCTACTGGTTTTCAAATAGTCACGAGACCAGAGCTACTTTTAGTCTAGTCCTCAGTTAGTTTGTGCAGCTGTAACTGGCTTCTTCCGTGACCCAAACATAGTATGTGGTGTTGGCTCTTTTACCAATTGCTAAGAGCCTTACGAACTTGCCAAAAGCATTAGAACTCATAAACCATTGTGGTTCATAACATAGTGACTCTTGGACTCATAAACCCTGCACTTACACAATATACTTTTTTTACATTTTCACATGCCCACATCACACCACAAGGGCACTCAAACACATGATCTTATAGTTGAAACACAATCTGTCTAAACTGAGCTGTGGAACCAGAGCATTTTATGATATATACTTCCACATGTGAGGCCAGCATTTTTTTAAAAAAAATCATGGCACAATCTAAGCCACAATGCAATGTACATTATGATTTATGAGTATGTCAACAGTTTATCACATTTTAGTATTTATAACCCTTAACACGCCCTTCTCTTTTTGCATCTTCACGTGTAATGTAAATTCTAAGGTGGCAAGCTTGTGGGACATTTGAACACTAGGTAGAGAGGTTCACCATCAAAACGTCCATACAAAAATCAGGATAGTCTACTCATCAAGCAATCCACACGTGGATATTGGATGTAGATCATAAGCAAGTTTTTATTCTAAAAGATAGTAACTGGTGGTTCACATGATGATTAGACAAATTATTGGTATTCTTTGATAAGTTATTTGGCTTGGCATAGGCAAATAAATAAAGACAAATGTCATAAATGATAGATATTGGTTTTATGTAAAATCATATCAATGTGATTTACAAGGTATATTATTAT
Organism: Magnolia kwangsiensis; assembly: GCA_037074715.1. NCBI lineage: Eukaryota > Viridiplantae > Streptophyta > Magnoliopsida > Magnoliales > Magnoliaceae > Magnolia > Magnolia kwangsiensis. The sequence continues at coordinate 108,854,317 of CM073578.1, read as the reverse complement.
GAAGATGGTACATGTACAATGACTAAACATCACAAGCAACTAGTTTAATCTTCATATGTGTAGGATGATAGTTCATGTTCATAGCAGAATCATCTTTTCTCCACTTTAGCTTGAGGAAATGGTCAAATTTTAGGGTTTGCCACATCTTAATGTTAGAATAAAGTGGTTGAATGATCTTGGTCAACCCAATTGGCCAAGAGATCTATTCTCCACTTCTTCTAACAATCAAGTGTTTGTACATGAAATTATTCTACTTTCATGAGAAATCTGAAGTGCTTCTCTCAATCTGCTACTTTCATGATATGCATTATTTGATTGATTTCTTCTTAATAGTCAGGACCTATTAAGCAGCTATTCCTTGACAAGCTCAATCGCTCAGAGGTGCCAATAAAAACTAAATGATGGATGGAGAGTTTTAAATTGCTGGGCCTGAACAAGAGGTTTTTATTCTGCCTCTCTCACATTGCTTAGACTTTTTCGTTGTCTAAATGTAGATTTCATTCATATCGCAGGCACACACAGTTAGGCTTGAGAGTGTTGTCAAGTAGGCAGATTGGTTATATTTACTCTGGAGCCTTTCTGTTCAGTCCATTTGCAAACTCGAACACGTTACATGCTCGACATGTTTCTAATTCATTTTTCTAAGCCTCCCTCAGCTCAACAGCGTCCTTGTACCACTGCCTGAAAAAAATGAAGTTTCTAAGTGCATGAATGCTTGAATAAAGTGAAAGAAAGAATACCACAAAATGATCTATTAGGAATGTTTTTTATAATCACTGGTTACCATCGATTTGTTTCTTCTTCTTCTTCTTCTTTTTTTTTTTTGGTGGAGTATCTCCAAATTCCATCTGGCAAAGAATGATAAGAATATGTGATATGGGTTTTCACAGAATTTGATCCATTAGTCAATGTCTCTTAGCCCTTCATTTATTTTGTATAGAAGTGCTTGCTTGGTGACTATATCTAGGCTTGGTTTTCAGATCATCAACAATTTTCTTGAAGGGAGACTGTAAGCCCCGTATCCTATACCGTACCATTCCATAGACTTCCACGTTCTTACCGGTTGAATTTCGGCAACCTTCGACCCTTAACCAATATTTGCGTGCCACCCTGATTCGTATGCCGTCAACCCGTATCTACTCAACCCAAGACCTTTACTATAACGACCGCGCCGTCGGTGCGGTTCCGATGCCGCGACTTGCACGCCGAGGCGATACCCTAGTCAAGAGATGTGGGCCAACGTTCGGTGCGAAGAAAACGCCGCGCGTTGCGAAACCCAAGAGAATCTCTACGAGGTGTCACATCGATCCCATCAATCCATCAATCCATCACATGTCAAGTACATGTCAAGTACACATCACCTTTCACCCATTCCCAAGCAATTACAAAAGTCAAGAATCTCTTACAAGCCCATACCTTTCTTACATCAAAAGCCCTCAAAGTCAAAAAGTTCTTACACCACCCATGCTTTTCTTACACAAATGGTCACAAAAGTCAAGATTTTCTTACACCCATCACTCACCACATCCATCACCCATCTCTCTCTCCCTTTACAACTCTCTCTCTCTCTTTCTCATTTTCAAACTCAAAAAAATCTGAGAGAAATTCCATACGTATGAGAATTCTCTAAGCCTCTCCCTCTCTTTCAAAACTTCAAGTGTGGCCCACTTTCCTACCCCATGATCTCCCATCCTAACCATCCATTTCCCATCTCCTCCATTGGAATCAAAGCTAAGGTGCTAATTAACTCATAAGAGCAAGAAGATCAAACAGTGAGTGCTCCTCTAGATGTAAAAAAAATCTAATTTCTATAGCCTGGATGTTTTCTTTCTTTCATGAGGGAAGTGTAGGACCCACCAATCAATGGTGAAGATCCTACACAATCCCATGGTTGTGGCCTAATGGCCTACCTTATGCATGCATGATCCATGCATGGGGCCTTTCCCTATGGGCCCCATCATGGTAGTTTTATTTCATATCATATTATGTTTGGGTCATCTAGACCTTATAACCATGGTGGGGATGACATCCTCACCATGTATTTTAATTATAGGCCATGCATGTGCAAGATCCATGTTGTAAATGTAAATCTAGGTATGATGTGCGGGTGTGATTGATCTTGGGAGGGCTCAATAGTGCTAGAGCCCCTTTTCCTATGGCCAGATTGTCCTTCTATCTCTCTTTTCCTATATTTTATTTTCTGATGTGTGTGGCCCATTAATGCATTTCACTTTTTATTTAACTTATATAATAAATTTTATCTAATTACATGTTGCTGTCCAAAATTTTCAGGACAGTTTCTGGTTGTTTTTGGATCAGATTTTGGTACTGTTTGGGGGACTATTCATACCTATTAAATATACTTTTCTGAAATGTGGGGATCTCATCTTCATGTCACCCAAATTTCAGTCCCAACCGACCTTCATTGGGGTCCCAAAGGTGTGGTCCAAGTGAGGTGGATAGTCTGAATTTTCTGCACTGTTCCAGCAACATTCCACCATGGACAGTTGGATTTTTGAAATTTATTAAAACACCTATAGGTGTTTAAAAGTTATAAAACTTTTCAGGGGGGTGGCCTACTTATGGTAGGACCCACCTACAAAAGTTTGGGGCCAATGGACACCTGTACACACCATGGTGATGGCGGGACCGGCCCATTATAATATGGTGTCCAAATCAGTCCGATTTTCAGGACAGATTGATTTATGTAAATGAATTAAAATATTTACAGATGTCCAAAAATTCTAAAATTTTTTAAGAGTATGGTCCACTTATTTTAGAACCCACCTACCAAATTTCAGGGCTAATGGACCCCTGTACACACCGTGGTGAGGGTCGGATTGTCCCACCACGTTAGGACGTCCAGGTCTGTCCAATTTTTCTAGACAGTCTGTTTTGTTTAAATTAATTAAAATACTTAGAGATAAATAAAAACTATAAAAAATTTTCAGGGTGTGGCCCACCTATGGAAGTATCACTCTGTGAAATTTTAGCCTCAAGTGTCCCCGTTTGGGTATCCAAAAGAATGGGCCAAGATAGTTGGACTCCCAGATTTTTTCTGCTGTGCAGTCCAGCAATATGCCTTGATAAAAAATCATAATTCAAAAATATTTCTTCTGATGGTAGGCCACCTTTTTGGGTTTTCTCTCATTGTATACATGATGAAGGACCTTGGCCCTCAATTTTTAGAGTTTTAAAGGCCTTGGACCCACTCCAATGGAGTGACCAAATTTAGGATAGCAACATGTTATAATAATGCTGGCCTTGGGCTGAAATTTTGAGGAGTGGGGCCCACCATATTATAAAGATCTTAGAGAAAATGATTTATACCTTTAGTTCCTTAAATGTTGGGCTTAATGAATGCACTTTTGAGGCCCACCACAGTTGAATTTAATTGGGTCCATGAATGTAGCTAGTTGTTGAACTATTTAAGGCCCATAGAGTGGACCCATTTGATGTGTTCCAAGGCCCATGGGATTAGGCCCATTTGATGTAATTTAAGGCCCATATAGTGGACCCATTTGATGTGTTCCAAGGTCCATGGCATTGGACCCATTTGATGTATTTTAAAGCCCATGGGATTAGGCCCATTTGATATGTATAAGGTCCATGGGTCGAGAACCATTTGAAGCAATCTAAGGCCCACAGGTTATGACCCATTGCAATGCACATAAGGCCCATTGGTGCGGCCCATTGATGTGGCCCATTTGATGAGTAAAAGGCCCATATGACATGGCCCATTTGATGTATTTAAGGCCCAATGGGGAGTACCTAAGGTCCATTGCAATGTGTGATCCCAACCTGGTTTACGTAATGTTATTCACTACGGGCTACACCTTGGGAGCAATGTTGGTTTGACGTCCACATTGCGAGTATAATGTTGGTTAAATGTCCGCATTGCGACTCTCCCTAGGGCCCATTGGTAGGCCCATACTTGTTATATGCAAGCCGTCTAGGCCAGCTGCGTTGTAAGGATAGGACATTACTTTATAACATGCTTAGTATAACTCCATGATGCACAGCCCATTTGTATCGGTCCATTTGATCGGCCTGCTCGTATCGACCATTTGATTGATTTATCCCATATAATTGATTAGGCCCATCTTGATATATTTGTGGCCTGTTGCTAAGGCCATATATGAGGCCCGGTGTTGAGGCCCGCCTTGATGTGTATGAGGCCCGTTAGGCCCGTTGTTGAGGCCCACCTTGATGTGTATGAGGCCTGTTGTTGAGGCCCACCTTGATGTGTATGAGGCCCGTTGTTGAGGCCCACCTTAAATATATATGAGGCCCATGTTGCAAGGCCCATTGTGATGTATGCAAGGCCCATGGGTCATGGCCCATTGCAATGTATGTAATGCCCAATTGGTGCGGCCTATTCGATATATTTATGGGGTCCATGTCATTAGGCCCATCCTACTGTATTGGTGACCCATCCATTGAGGCTCACCCGTGGTATATATTTGAGGCCCATGTGTAGGGCCCACCTATTGTGTATTTAAAGCCCATGGGTTGTCGCCATAGTGATGTATATTAGGCCTATGTGATGTAGCCCATACTGATGTGTATTAGACCCAGGTATGTGACTCACCTGCGAAGTATATTTGAGGCCCATTGTGATATATCTGAGGCCGATGGGTGCGACCCATCCAGATGTATTTGAGGCCTATGGGCAAGGCCCATTGTGATATGTGTTAGGCCCATGACCAGGGCCCACCTGTTTCGTATATTTGGCCCTTGTGTGAGGCCATGTGCCCATTATATATTTGATTCTATGTGGGCCATTCCTTAGGGGCAATGTTGGTTAAAAGTCCACATTGTCGACGCCTGTTATTGATACCATTTATGAGTATGTGACATCATAACATCATGATACATGCCCATTCGCATCATCTGCATGTTTGTTATGAGATGTGATTGACCATTGCATATGTCATTGGGCAGGATGATGTGAGACTCCTTGATAGGTGGAGATTATCTCACATGAGCGCATGGCATGCGCAGGATTGATGCATGATTGGATTGTATAACTCATGCATCTTGCATTGTGTTGTGATTACTGTACGCTATAGTGACATCAGGGCCGTAGCCTCCACAGGCATATCGTGGATGGCCAGATGGGACACTAAAAATCTGTTTGAGCATCGAGCCGCCATAGATGACCCTGGATGAAAATCTCTAAACACCTTCTTAGTTCTAGAGGAAGCTCCAACGTCTAAACCGAGTAGGTAAATGAGCGTTGAGTGCCGATTACTAGATGGTTGCGCTCTCCACAGTGTCGTGGTCAGTTGGAAGGGGGTGCGACCTTACCCGCGCGAGGGAGTAGGCATGGCTAGGCTGAGTTTGACCAGCTCGAGGAATGGGTCCGCTATCAGTGAGCCGGGTAGGTATTGGCAGACTACTGACAGGTGGATAGTGAGGTCTTTTCCGCTTACCCAGTTGTGCGCTTGATTGGGGCAGCAGGTGGTGTGAAGTGTAATAGACCCCGATGATTTTTTCAGAGAGGAACCGTACTGATATGAGGACTGACATGATATTATGACACCTCATCACTGTTGTGCATGTGGGCGGGCGCACGTGGGTGGACGCTGATGTGAGCGGGTGTGATGTGGGCGGGGCTGAGGCCTGGGCAAGCTACCACACTGGGTGAGCTACCAGCGGTTGGCAGGCTACTAAGCTAACAGACTACTGAGTAGGAGTTGCATACTCATTCATTCATCCATTCACTATCCACTCGGGCTGGTGGTGCGCAACTAATTATTGTGTATCTTCGTCATGGCAAGGATTTCGGTTGGGCGCGCGACTAACCTGAGATTAGGAGTTTACCACATTGAGTCAGACTATCCAAATTTAGGTATGGGACTGGTTTGGATAAAGGTTCCTTGTGGTGGTTCCCGTAGCCTGCGATACTACGTACTATCATCCTAACATCATACTCCAGTATGGTCATTCCATTAGCACCATATACTGCATATTCCATTACATCTTAGGCCTGTGGCATTGTGGGTTGTTATGTTTCTGTATTCCTGTGACTTAGATGAGAGTGATGATATTTGTTAGCTCTTTCGAATTGTGTATTATATTATCTCCTTGTCATTCGACATTTGATTATCTATGACTCATCATTTGCATAGCTGTCCTATATTGCGTATTCTGATATTGATTAACTTATGGACTTGTTCATACTTTCACTTATTCCGTTATCGCATGATTATAATCTTGTCAGTGTTTCTATTTACGCTAATAATTCCTGCTCTTATCAGTGTTTCTGCTTATTCAGTCATTGTATGGTTTATGGATTAAAAGCTTTCCGGTATTGTATGATTATGATATTGTATTGAATACTTGACACTTATCTCGTGCACACATTTACACCACCCTCTAAGCTTTCTATAATCTTATGCACGATAGATGCGTGCAGATGATGTTAGGTTGCAGCAGCATTGAGCTTGGAGCATGCAGCTATTTTCTGGAGCTTTGATTTTGACATATATATTTTCCTTTCAACATTGTATTCAAATGATTATATTAGTGGATATGTGATGACGATGTTGCCTTTATGATTTGGGTAAACTTACGGTTATGCTTATTACTAGTTAAATGTATATAAAAAAAAATCCTCCTTGTAGGATCCCAGGATTGAAAATCTGGCATATGAATGATAGGAGCCGAGAATGGGGTACTACGGAGGCTGTCGGCACTGGATTCGGCGATCGGGATTCTTATGAATCCAATTTCTGGGTTTGGAGCATGAAAGAAGTTGGCATCGGAGCATAACTTGGGAATACCTGGAGATAACATCACATATCTGCTAATAGTTATCCTTCACTCTATGATTGTTGAGAACTTAGAATGATTAGATCCCGGAGTTCGAATAACTTAGAGATTTTTTGATATAGTTCCCTACCGTTGAGATTGAGGCTGTATAGTGTTCCAGTTCGATCGTTTCTAATCCAAGATTTGAAGTTCTGTTGGATCATCGTAGTGTTGGTGAGGCATTTTGGGAGCAGAGGATTGGGATTCAGAGGCATTGTTCCCATCTCTTAGGTGTTTGATTATGTTGGCATATTCTGTTCGGATAGGATTTTCCTCCCCTGGTAAGCTCTGTATTGGTTATGTTGTGGTTTAAATTTCGATGATGAAATTTTTATTAGGAGGAGAGAGCTGTAAGCCCCGTATCCTAGACCGTACCGTTTCATAGACTTCCACGGTCTTACCGGTCGAATTCCAGCAACCTTCGACCCTTAACCAATATTTGCGTATGACCCTGATTCGTATGCCGTTAACTCGTATCGACTCAACCCAAGACCTTTACCATAGCGACCGCGCCGTCGCTGCGGTTCCGATGCCGTGACTTACGCGCCGAGGCGATACGCTGGTCAAGAGATGTAGGCCAACGTTCGGTGCGAAGAAAACGTCGCGTGTTACGAAACTCAAGAGAATCTCTACGAGGTATCACATTAATCCCATCAATCCATCAATCCATCACATGTCAAGTACATGTCAAGTACACATCACCTTTCACCCATTCCCAAGCAACTACAAAAGTTAAGAATCTCTTTCAAGTCCATACCTCTCTTACACCAAAAGCCCTCAAAGTCAAAAAGTTCTTACACCACCCATGCTTTTCTTACACAAATGGTCACAAAAGTCAAGATTTTCTTACACCCATCACTTACTACATCCATCACCCATCTCTCTCTCCCTTTACAACTCTCTCTCTCTCTTTCTCATTTTCAAACTCAAAAAAATCTAAGGAGAGAAATCCCATACGTATGAGAATTCTCCAACCCTCTCCCTCTCTTTCAAAACTTCAAGTATGGCCCACTTTCCTACCCCATGATCTCCCATCCTAACCATCCATTCCCCATCTCCTCCATTGGAATCAAAGCTAAGGTGCTAAGGAACTCATAGGAGCAAGAAGATCGAACGGTGGGTGCTCCTCTAGATGTAAAAAAAAAATCTGATTTCTATAGCCTAGATGTTTTCTTTCTTTCATGAGGGAAGTGTAGGACCCACTAATCAATGGTGAAGATCCCACACAATCCCATGGTTGTGGCCTAATGGCCTACCTTATGCATGCATGATCCATGCATGGGGCTTTTCTCTATGAGCCCCATCTTGGTAGTTTTATTTCATATCATATTATGTTTGGGTCATCTAGACCTTATAACCATGGTGGGATGGCATCCTCACCATGCATTTTAATTATATCTCATGCATGTGAAAGATCCATGTTGTAAATGTAAATCTAGGTATGATGTGCGGGTGTGATTGATCTTGGGAGGGCCCAATAGTGGTGAAGCCCCTTTCCCTATGGTCGGATTGTCCTTCTATCTCTCTTTTTTCTCATTTTATTTTCTGATGTGTATGGCCCATTAATGTATTTCCCTTTTTATTTAACTTATATAATAAATTTTATCTAAGTACATGTTGTTGTCCAAAATTTTCTGGACAGTTTCTGGTTGTTTTTGGATCAGATTTTGGGACTGTTTGGGGGACTATTCATACCTATTAAATATACTTTTCTGAAAGGTGGGGATCTCATCTTGATGTCACCCAAATTTCAGTCCCAACCGACCTTCATTGGGGTCCCAAAGGTGTGGTCCAAGTGAGGTGGACAATCTGAATTTTCTGCACTATTCTAGCAACATTCCACCATGGACAGTTGAATTTTTGAAATTTATTAAAATACATATGGGTGTTTAAAAATTATAAAACTTTTCATGGGGTGGCCTACTTATGGTAGGACCCACTTACAAAATTTTAGAGCCAATGGACGCCTGTACACACCATTGTGATGGCGGGACCGGCCCATTATAATATGGTGTCCAGATCAGTCCGATTTTTAGGATAGATTGATTTATATAAATGAATTAAAATATTTACAGATGGCTAAAAATTATAAAAAATTTTAAGAGTGTGGTCCACTTATTTTAGAACCCACCTACCAAATTTCAGGGCCAATGGAACCCTGTACACACCGTGGTGAGGGCCGGACTGTCCCACCAGGTTGGGATGTCCAGGTCTGTCCGATTTTTCTGGACAGTCTGTTTTGTTTAAATTAATTAAAATACTTAGAGATAACTAAAAATTATGAAATTTTTTGGGGGTGTGGCCCACCTATGGAAGTATTACTCTGTGAAATTTCAGCCTCAAGTGACCCCGTTTGGGTATCCAAAAGAATAGGCCAAGATGGTTGGACTCCCAGATTTTTTCTGCTGTGCAGTCCAGCAATATGCCTTGATAAAAAACCATAATTCAAAAATATTTCTTCTGATGGTGGGCCACCTTTTTGGGTTTCCTCTCATTGTATGCATGATGAGGGACCTTGGCCCTCAATTTTCAGAGTTTTAGAGGCCTTGGACCCACTCCAATAGAGTGCCCAAATTTAGGATAGCAACATGTTATAATTATGCTGGCCTTGGGCTGAAATTTTGAGGAGTGGGGCCCACCATATTATAAATATCTTAGAGGAAATGATTTATACCTTTAGTTCCTTAAATGTTGGGCTTAATGAATGCACTTTTGAGGCCCACCACAGTTGAATTTAATTGGGTCCATGAATGTAGCTAGTTGTTGAACTATTTAAGGCCCATAAAGTGGACCCATTTGATGTGTTCCAAGGCCCATGGGATTAGGCCCATTTGATGTAATTTAAGGCCCATAGAGTGGACCCATTTGATGTGTTCTAAGGTCCATGGGATTGGAACCATTTGATGTATTTTAAAGCCCATGGGATTAGGCCCATTTGATATGTATAAGGCCCATGGGTCGAGAACCATTTGATGCAATCTAAGGCCCACAGGTTATGACCCATTGCAATGCACATAAGGCCTATTGGTGCGGCCCATTGATGTGGCCCATTTGATGAGTAAAAGGCCCATATGACATGGCTCATTTGATGTATTTAAGGCCCAATGGGGAGTACCTAAGGTCCATTGCAATGTGTGATCCCAACCTGGTTTACGTAATGTTATTCACTACGGGCTACACCTTGGGAGCAATGTTGGTTTGACGTCCACATTGTGAATATAATGTTGGTTAAATGTCCGCATTGTGACTCTCCCTAGGGCCCATTGGTAGGCCCGTACTTGTCATATGCAAGCCGTCTAGGCCAGCTGCGTTGTAAGGATAGGGCATTACTTTATAACATGCTTAGTATAACTCCATGACGCACAGCCCATTTATATCGGTCCATTTGATCGGCCTGCTCGTATCGGTCATTTGATTGATTTAGCCCATATGATTGATTAGGCCCATCTTGATATATTTGTGGCCTGTTACTAAGGCCATATAGGAGGCCCACCTTGATGTGTATGAGGCCCGTTGTTGAGGCCCACCTTGATGTGTATGAGGCCCATTGTTGAGGCCCACCTTAATGTGTATGGGGCCTGTTGTTGAGGCCCAACTTGATGTGTATGGGGCCTGTTGTTGAGGCCCACCTTGATGTGTATGAGGCCCGTTGTTGAGGTCCACTTTGATGTGTATGAGGCCTGTTGTTGAGGCCCACCTTGATGTGTATGAGGCCTGTTGTTGAGGCCCACCTTGATATGTATGAGGCCCGTTGTTGAGGCCCACCTTGATGTGTATGAGGCCCGTTGTTGAGGCCTACCTTAAATATCTATGAGGCCCATGTTGCAAGGCCCATTATGATGTATGCAAGGCCCATGGGTCATGGCCCATTGCAATGTATGTAACGCCCAATTGGTGCGGCCTATTTGATATATTTATGGGGTCCATGTCATTAGGCCCATCCTGCTGTATTGGTGACCCGTCCATTGAGGCTCACCCGTGGTATATATTTGAGGCCCATGTGTAGGGCCCACCTATTGTGTATTTAAACCCTATGGGTTGTGGCCATAGTGATGTATATTAGGCCTATGTGATGTAGCCCATACTGATGTGTATTAGACCCAGGTATGTGACTCACCTGCGAAGTATATTTGAGGCCCATTGTGATATATTTGAGGCCCATGGGTGCGACCCATCCAGATGTATTTGAGGCATATGGGCAAGGCCCATTATGATATGTGTTAGGGCCATGACTAGGGCCCACCTGTTTCGTATATTTGGCCCTTGTGTAAGGCCATATGCCTATTATATATTTGATTCTATGTGGGTCATTCCTTGGGGGCAATGTTGGTTCAAAGTCCACATTGTCGATGCCGATTATTGATACCGTTTATGAGTATGTGACATCATAACATCATGATACATGCCCATTCGCATCATCTGCATGTTTGTTATGAGATGTGATTGACCATTGCATATGTCATTGGGCAGGATCATGTGAGACTCCCTGATAGGTGGAGATTATCTCATATGAGCGCATGACATGCGCAGGATTGATGCATGATTGGATTGTATGACTCATGCATCTTGCATTGGGTTGTGATTACTATACGCCCTAGTGACATCAGGGCCGTAGCCTCCACAGGCATATCGTGGATGGCCAGATGGGACACTGAAAATCTGTTCGATCATTGGGCCGCCATAGATGGCCTTGGGTGAAAATCTCTAAACACCCTCTTGGTTTCAGAGGATGCTCCAACGTCTAGACCGAGTGAGTAGATGAGCGTTGAGTGCTGATTACCAGATGGCTGCGCTCTCCACTGTGTTGTGGTCGGTTGGAAGGGGGTGTGGCCTTACCCGCCCGAGGGAGTAGGCATGGCTAGGCTGAGTTTGACCAGCTCGAGGAATGGGTCCGCTATCGGCGAGCCGGGTAGGTATTGGCAGACTACTGACAGGTGGATAGTGAGGTCTTTTCCACTTACCCAGTTGTGTACTTGATTGGGACGGCAGGTGGTGTGAAGTGTAATAGACCCCGGTGATTTTCCCAGAGAGGAACTGTACTGATATGAGGATTGACATGATATTATGACACCCCGCCACTGTTGTGCATGTGGGTGGGCGCACGTGGGTGGACGCTGATGTGAGCGGGTGTGATGTGGGCGGGGCTGAGGCCTGGGAAAGCTACCATACTGGGTGAGCTGTCAGCGGTTGGCAGGCTACTGTGCTGACATGCTACTGAGTAGGAGTTGCATACTCATTCATTCATCCATTCACTATCTACTCGGCTGGTGGTGCGTAACTAATTATTGTGTATCTTCGTTATGGGAAGGATTTCAGTTGGGCGCGTGACTAACTTGAGATCAGGAGTTTACCACGTTGAGTCAGACTATCCAAATTTAGGTATGAGACTGGTTTGGATAGAGGTTCCTTGTGGTGGACCCCATAGCCTGCGATACTACGTACTATCATCCCGACATCACACTCCAGTATGGTCATTACATTAAAACCATATACTGCATATTCCATTACATCTTCGGCGTGTGGTATTGTGGATTGTTATGTTTCTATATTCCTGTGACTTAGATGAGAGTGATGATATTTGTTAGCTCTTTCGAATTGTGTATTATATTATATCCTTGTCATTCGACATTTGATTATCTATGACTCATCATTTGCATAGCTGTCATATATTGCGTATTCTGATATTGATTAACTTATGGACTTGTTCATACTTCCGCTTATTCTGTTATCGCATGATTATAATCTTGTCAGTATTTCTGTTTACGCTGATAATTCCTACTCTTATCAGTGTTTCTGCTTATTCAGTTATTGTATGGTTTATGGATTAATAGCTTTCTGGTATTGTATGATTATGATATTGTATTGAATACTTGGCACTTATCTCGTGCACACACTTACACCACCCTCTAAGCTTTCTATAAGCTTATGCACGATAGATGCGTGCAGGTGATGTTAGGTTGTAGCAGCATTGAGCTTGGAGCGTGCAGCTGTTTTCTGGAGCTTTGAATTTGACATATATATTTTTCTTTCAACATTGTATTCAAATGATTATATTAGTGGATATGTGATGATGATGTTGCCTTTATGATTTGGGTAAACTTGTGGTTATTCTTATTACTAGTTAAATGTATATAAAAAAAATTCCTCCTTATAGGATCCCAGGATTGAAAATCTGGCATATGAATGCTAGGAGACGAGAATGGGGTACTACGGAGGCTGTCGGCACCAGATTCGGTGATCAGGATTCCTGTGAATCTGATTTTCAGGTTTGGGGCGTGACAGAGACCTAATCTTGCATGCATGCACGTTGATTTCACATGTGAGGTGAGCAAACTTGCAAAATTCAATTAGCATTTCTCTAAGATCTTGCTGTTTTAATGTTTTCCAAATGTAAGGTATGGAATTATATGATCCTCAATCCATGATCCTTGAATATTTAGTTGTAAAAATTAGACCGTTAGATGTTGATCTTAACCATTGATCACATACGATATGCAAAGACCTAACCCTTTTTTAGAGCAATCTCTGCACCTTGTATAATGTCTTTTCTCTATGTTCAATATAGTTAATTCATTTATCAAAATAAATAAATAAATAACCCTCTGATCCTTTGATTTTTCTGGCATTTAAAGTAGCTGTTGATTATTTTAATATCCAGAATTCTGTTTGTCACAAGCCACAACTGTAATATAGTTGTTTGTTAATTTATTTATTATTTTAGGATGTTTAACTCAGAGGTCATGAGATTGATTTCCCATGTGGTGTGGGAGATGGACAAATATCTTTCATGTTAAAATCATCCTTGTAAGTTGTTGGCTTTGACTCAGGTTCTCTTCTAGAAAGATGAGTGCAAAATAAGCTTCACTGATTCCTTTGCCTATGGACTTTTGGCAGTGGACACAATTTCATGCTCATGTATAAATATGTTGGAATATATCTACAGATAACAGGCTAATGTGTCAAAGCAAAGAATTCATTAAAAGGGCTAAAAGGATAAAGTTTTTGATCTCATTCTGTAACACTTGTGTCCCAAATCTGTCACTTCGAATCATGTGCTTGTTGTACCCAAACCCCATCATTCTTCATACCCTAGTTTATAAATAGCTAACCAAGGATGCAAGTAACCTGAAAGCTCAGACTTTAATAATGAAAAAATAATGATAATTAATTAATGGTAACTATCATTATAATAACAAGAATAATAAACGATATTATTAGCTTATAACACCCAAAGAAAGCAACTTACACAGAGAGATTGAACACCCCCCTCAATCTGAGTCCAGATGCCAGTAGACTACAGGTTCCAAAATCTTTTACGAATAAACAGAGCTGGACAGACAAGAGGCCCACCAAAACCTTACCTAAATCACCAACTATTAACTGATCCAGATTATGGGTAATCTAAGACCTAGATTGCTATTTTTACCAACCTAAATCATCATCATCTAAGCCTTATTCCAACTAAATTAATATCAGCTACATAAATCCTGTTCCACTGTTCCACTTTATCATGTGATTTGGGTTTGTCATAGATGAAATACGTTAGTTCAGTTGCCATTGCCCTCAAACTAGGTGCAATGTTGTTATGAGCTGGAATAGTGGGTCACACTAGCATGAAATTATAGCTGTGGGGAGCCCAATGGAAAAAATAGCAATGATGTCCACAGTTGTGCTAGATAGCTACCATAGTATGACCAACCTGACGTGTTTGCATGGCCGGAGTGGGTTAATAGTGCACCCAGTATGCTCTGGTGGAAATTTACAGCAGCAGTATGCAAGAAGCAAAGAACCTATGGACTGGAAGCGGTGGATCAAGGTTACTGGGATTGTAAGATGCTCAGATACAAGATACGGGCAGTGATTTAAATATCAGTGTTGATGCACATATTGGTGCACCCTTGGGATACAAAAACATATCAGTATCACATGGGAAATAATGAGAATGTGTTGTTCTTTAAGGGAAAGATTGGGAAATGATGGAATTTCTCAATAGAACTTTATGATACGTTGAAGTAGGCATGATTACACACTTAGAACTAAAAAAAAAAAATCATAAAATCCATTAATGCACAAACAAGTTTCCTTTGTATATGGTTCTAAATGACGTGTTCTTTCACAGAAGTGATGCAATTATACCCAGAATGAGCTCATATAATTAATGAATCATATAATAATAGAAAAACAGATTCCCCCAAAAAAATTCAGAAGAAAATGGATTTTTGTGGAGTTTTTTTGTGATTTTTTTTTTCAAATTTCTGATAGGGTAATGTACTGCAATGTATCGTATGTATTGGTGATAAGGGAGAATTTTATGAAGGGTTTTTGGCAAAATGTCACAGAGCCAACAGGACATTTGGTAGAATTTTATTGGTCACCTTTGACCAATTGATGTATTGAAACTGTTGACAACTTCTCATTTCCTATTCTATTGCCTACCTCATCTTCTAGAAGACAGGCCCTCGTGATCCATTTCATAATTTTCATAGAGAAAAGGTATAGCATTTACTTGAGGAAAGAAGAGGAGATGATTTATTTGGTAATGATGTGAAACAACTCTTGTAATTACACATGGTGCTATTGCCTTTCTGAAGTTCATCGCTATGGTTGGTGTACTTCCTAAGTCATATTTATGGCTTGGTTGATGACATGATGCTTATTTCTTATATAATACCTCCAAGAGCCACGGTTCCTATTCAACGTGAGACTGAACTACCCTGTTTGGTACCTAATCTGTACATGCCCCACCGGTGATTTATCCAATCCATTGATCTGACGGCCCCTGCCAGAGATGAACCATGCCTGAAAATATCTTCATTTGATCAAACTCTAACCATTCCATTGTTGGCATGTAAATATGCAGTTAAGAAAAAATGCACCAACAGTCCAGATGCAACGGAGAAAAGTCAACATTTGATGGTTAGCATCTCCCAATTTGGGAGATTGTTTTTAGCATGGTTCATCCATGGCAGGTGACATCAGACCAATGGCTTGTATAAACTAACCATTAGCTCCACATGTCCCTATTCATATTGAATTGGAAACTCAGCCTCTAGCTATAAATGTTATTCATTAAGCTATTTCTTGTTGGCATCAGCATTTCTTTTGCTGTAGGTTGGTGTAAACAATGGATTATTCAGTTATAGTGTTTGGCGAGGATGCAATGTAGGAAAGCTTGAAGGCATGAGAGATGTGATTGCAAGTGAATAGGCAATTCAAGGATCCTGTAAGATTTTGTTGCTTCAAAATGTTATTTCTGTTAATATATTGAACATGTTTCTTACATCCAAAATATCACCTTTTTACACTTTTATTTCTATTATTAGAGCTTCAACAGGACTTCCATATATTGTTTTCATGTTTTTTGCCCTGATTTTGAACTGCTGCTTGATTTATGTAGGGGAAATGACCTCTTGGTCAAATACACCACTAGTGTTGTAGATGAATCCATTGGGACTCTTGGACAGTCCAGTCAATCAATCTGGACTATCCATTAGGTCAATAATGCATTTCATAAGCTATCATGCAAAAATCACACCAATTGGGTGATTTGGTCCAATTGGAGTGATTTGGTCCATCACTAAGATGCCCCTCTTTTCTATAGCCATCCTTTTTCCAAACCATCCATTTTTTTGCGAGCCATAGATTGGGTAGTTAACATCATCTAATAGTAGTGCAACAAGTAAAAATCATAAGCAATCCATGCGGTAGGGCCTTTTGAACTTCAAGACGATGATTGGACCTAATTTTTTCTCTGCTTGATGTTGACTGTCCATTTTTATGCTATTAGTTGGATGATTAGGACCATCTGATCTATCTGATTTTACATCTGATCAATGTGATTTTTGCATCATGGTTTGCCAATAGTGGTATGAAACCAGTGGACTGTCTGGATATATGATTGGCCGTTGAAAGTATCATTTAAAAGCTTTGGGGATGCTACTAATTTCCCCATGAAGGTGGGTTATGTCAGAAACCTTGATGTATTCTGATGAAAAAAGAATTATTTTTATTTTTATTTTTTTAAAGGAAAACATTCAGTTAGGTCAATTGATCCAACTGATGTATTTTGATGAAGACCAACAATCCTTCTCTGCATAAATGGAATGAGAATATAGCCGACAAATGCAATTGCTTCCCAAATAGATATAAATTCCTTGTTGAGGCAAACTAGTTGCATTTGATCACATTTGAGCATCAACATAGGCAAAAGCAATCCCAACAAGAATAAGACCGATTCAATTCCATCTTCAATAGACAACAAGGTGCATTCTTGCACACACTTCTTATTGTAATTGGTGCATTCTTGCACATGTTTGTTTTTGAATTTCGATGCATTCAATTGTGAAAGGATTTATGACTTTGAAAATGAAAGAGAGAGGCTCATTATGGAGAAGGACGCAATCATTCAAGAGCATGCTTCCCTGGAAAATCAATTGGTTTCTTTACAGACACAAATAAACAGCCTCACTGTAGAAGTAGATAACCTTACAAGCAAGGTGCTTAAACTTACAATCTAACCCTTTTTGCTCAACACAAAATGCACACATCTTTATTGCCTTTCCTATTGCAGGTTAGTTCCATAAAGAAGGAATATGATCAAGCCCAATCTGAGCTCAATTTGAGTCGTTCAAAGATGAAAGAATGTGACATTGAGATCAGTGCCATTGTCAAGGAGCAACAGAAGCTTCAACATAAAATTAGTGATGCAAATGTTGAGAGGAAAAAATTAGAAAATGAGGTACTTGCAGTGGTTATTCTATTCCTATTTTATTTAACTTGCTTGATCTATGAAATTGTGTATGTGTTCTTGATAGAAACCCACTCTTTCCCATTCACACAGATTAAGCGAATGGAGATAGAACAGAAAGATTGCTCCCTGAAGGTAGATAAACTACTAGAAAGGCATGGTTGGATTGCAGCTGAGAAACAATTATTTAGAAAAAGTGGGATAGATTATGACTTCTCATCTCGTGATCCTCGTAAATCAAGGGAGGAGCTTGAGAAACTTCAAGCTGAACGTGTGATTAGATTACTTGTTGTGTTGTTTCTTGTGCATTTTTGTTTTCTTTTCCATGACAATGAAATAGTATGATTCAACACCTAATTAATGTTTAATTTTGCATTTTTATTTTTTTTTTGAAAGAAGAAGGTTAATGGACATGCATCTCAGTTAATCTGATTGATTGCTTTCAGCCTTGAGAAGAGGGTCAACAACAAAAATTTATGGCAATGTTCGAGAAAGCTGAAGATGAATACAATGACTTATTATCCAAGAAAAACATCATTGAGGTATATTGCTGTATTTCTCAGCCTGTAAAGGATCTCATCTTTTTTATTGTTATTTTTATTTTTTAAATTAAATTTGTTTATGTCTGAAGTTGTTTGTTTACTGTATTCTTCTCTTGCTTTGAATGATAAGTCAAAAATCAAGAAGGTGATTGAAGATCTTGATGAAATGAAGAAGGAAACACTAAAAGTTTCTTGGGTGAAAGTGAACAAGTGAGTCAACACTTCTCTGCTCTCATCTTCCAGTTCATATTTTGTGCTTTCTAGTTGAAAATCAAGAATGCCATTTACTTTTGTTGGTATATTTCAACAAAAGAAATTTTCTTTTCGGATTATGTTAGTGTACTTGATTTCAGTGTTTCAGATAGCTGAAACTATGACCCAAATTATAGTATCCGGCTTCCTTAGATCCTTGGATCAGACGAATTCGGTGGCCCCCGGGGACAGGCCGTGTTTATGTATTTGCTCAAAATTAATGGAGAAGACCCTGTGTGAGACCCAACCCGAGTTTTCATGTGTGCATGAGTGTGTGTGTGTGTGAGTGTGCATTTCATTTCTTGTGGTCCCCCCGGTCCTACTTGTCAAATTTTGGCAACCCGCGACCTTCGGATTGTGCTTATAGTCATCCTTGAGTCCGGTCACGTAGACCAGACTCGGATCGAGCTGAGACCTATGCCATTGCGACCACTTCGTCGTTGCGGTTCCGACGTCGCGTCTTGTGCGTCCATCCGATGTGTGGATCATAAGTTTTGTACATTTCATTCTATGGCCCTTAATTTTAATCATGTGGCCCACCTTGGAGTGGTGTATGTGGCCCACACTCTCTCTTTTGCACAAGTTTCAACACACACCACTTAAATCTCCATAACTCACACTACCAAGACCTCACACACCACCGACACCTAACCTACCCTAGCAACATTATTTCTAACTCCTTACTATAATGATTACTCTTCTCTATCCAAGGCAAGATAGAGATGATTGCTTGCCTTGAAATCTCCTTCCTCTCTTTTTCCCTCTAATTTCTCTCCCTCCCTCTCTCTCTCTCTCCCTCTCTCTTCTCTTCTTCTCTAGTAACTTTCTTTCATTTTTCTAGCCCACTTTCCCTTATCTATCCCCCCATCTAATCATTAAAATAAGATCTCAACCATATATCCATGTACCTTGGAGCTTGAAGACCATCTTGGAGGTGTTTGCTTGAAGACCTTGTAGGTGTGTGTGCTTGTACTTAGAACCTTAGGATCTCCATTCCCTCCTCTTATTTCTCTTCTTCATCTCATTCTTGAAGCATGTGGGGCCCACCAAATGATGGTGGAGGCCCCATGTCTTCTTGGATGTGGCCATTGGCCCATCTTTTTGTGCATGCATTACTCATGGGTGGGGCCATTCTCCATGGACCCCATCATGGTTTCTTTTCTTAGTTTGAAGGATCCTTAGGTCATCTAGACCCTTGATCCTTGGTGGAGATGACATCTCCACCATTGGATTTTGATTTGAAGATGCATGCATGGGTAGATCTTGTAATCCCATCAATATAGTGGAATTTGTATGCATGAGTGATAAAGGTAAGGGCCTCAATGTGGCGGAGACCCTTCCCTTGTGGCAAAATCTTTATTTTTCTTTGTTAATAATCTTCTGATCATGAATGTGTGGCCCACCTTGTGGACCAAAAATATCCAGACCATCCATGGAGGGTGGACGTCCATGACAGTCCACCCTTGGACGTTGGAGCCGCTAATCCACCTATATGGGACACATGCAAGGGGTATTTTGTAATGGGTAGGGTTTGTATATTTGTGGGGCCCACTGAGGTGGTCCATACCATGATTTCCTTGGATGAAATCCCCTTTTAAATAATGTTTATATTTATTTATTTTTTGTTATATGTTGCTGTCCAGAACCATCTGGACAGATTTTTGGATTATTTTAAGGCCAGATTTATGGGCATTTGGAGGGTTGTTTGGTCCCATGTAATATATGTTTCTTGAAGTTGTGGACCCCACCTATATTCATGCCAAATTTTAGCCCCAATTGATCTTCATTAGAGTCCCAAAGGTGTGGTCCAAGTGAGGTGGACAGTCTGGATTTTCTGCACTGTTCCAACAACATTCCACCCTAGACAGGTTGGATTTCTGAAATTTATTAAAATATCTATGGGTGTTTAAAAATTATAAAAAAATTATAAGGGGTGGATCACTCATGTTAAGACCCACCTACATAATTTTGGGGCCAATGGACACCTGTACACACCATGGTGGTGGCTGGACCGGCCCATTACAATATGGTGTCCAGATCAGTCCGATTTTCAAGACAGATTGATTTCTTTAAATGAATTAAAATATTTATTAATGTCCAAAATTTATGAAATTTTTTATAGGTGTTGTAAACTAATTTTAGGACCCACCTACCAATTTTCAGGGCCAATGAACCCCTATACACACCGTGACAAGGGCCGGACTGGCCCACCACGCTGGGATGTCTGTCCAATTTTTTGGACAGTCCATTTTTTAAAAATTAATTAAAATACTTAAAGATATCTAAAAATTTTAAAATTTTGTGAGAGTGTGGCCCACCTATGGAAGTATCACTCTGTAAAATTTTTAGCTCAAATTACACCGTTTGGGCATCCAAAAGAATGAGCCAAGATGGTTGGACTCACAGATTTTTCTGATGTGCAGTCCAGCAATATACCTTGATAAAAACCATAATTCAAAAATATTTCTTCTGATGGTGGGCTAACTTTTTAGGTTTCCTATTATCTATTCATGATAAGGGACCTTGGCCCTCAATTTCCAGAGTTTTAGAGGCCTTGGACCCACTCCAATGGAGTACCCAAATTCAGGACAGCAACATGTTATAATTATGCTTGGCCTTAGGCTGAAATTTTGAGGAGTGGGACCCACCACATTATAAAGATCTTAGAAGAAATGATTTATACCTTTAGTTCCTTAATGTTGGGCTTAATAAATGCACTTTTGAGGCCCACCACAATTGAATTTAATTGGGTCCATGAATGTAACTAGTTGTTAAACTCTTTAAGCCCAATTGGGCTAGAACTTTCCAGATAGGCCGATTGAACTCTTGGGCCATTTTTACCATACTATTATATTGGGTTAGTGGGATGACTTATACAAGTAAATGGGCCCTTGTTTGCCCACTAAATCAACTTTATACTTGGGCCGGGTTGTAGGCCCAACTCACTTGACTAAGAGCATGACATTTGCCCATATGGTTTGAGCAATGGGCTGCCCACTAGGCCACCATAATATATGGGATTAGTGGCATTTATGTTGGGACCTAACATTTTCCTTATGGGTCCATAGTGGCATATATGAGTTGGGTTATGTGTGTTCCCTTTGGATCCATATTTTGGGTAGACCTCGGGCCGCTCTTTTTGAAGCCCAACATGAGTGTCTATGGTATAATTATGGCTGCTCATTTCTTATTTCTGATGTTGCATAGACTTTGGGCCTTGATCCATGATTAATTAGAGATGGGCTACCTCTTGGGGACCAATTGTGGTTGGATGTCCACATTGGTGGCCCTAAGGTAGGCCCATGGGCTTCCATGGGTGGTTAAAGGCCCACCATAAACCCTTGCTAAGCCGTTTCACTATTTAGGCCCGTACCATTATTCTCCTTAATCTCGTGGGCTACCCCAGGTATATGGGCCCCCACTAGAGGTTGTATTCCTTATGAGGAATTGGTTAAGTACCTAGACCCCTTCTTGGTTAGGTAGAGAGTTCATCTTCACCTTATTGGCACCCTTATTCATCTTCATGGCCCACTCTCATACACATCATATGCATGCTTGGTTGAGGTATGATTGGTCATGGTTGTGCCATTGTGTAGGACATGTTGGTATCTCCCTGAGAGATGGATGCTTGAGATTGATGCATGGGTGATTGTGTGATTCATGCATCTGGCATTGCATACTTTGTGGATATCCGCCCTTACTTCATCAGGGCCTTGCCTCCATAGGGGTTTTCGTGGATGGTCATATGTGTGGATACCGAAAATATTACTTGAGCATACCGGGTGCATAGGATGCCCATGGGTGAAATTTCTAAAACTTCCATGGTACCAGGGATTTGCTCCAACGCCGTGACTGGGTGGAATACATAAGCGCACGAGGGTCTTATACCGTTAGGCTGCGGCTCCCACTGTCGTATAGTCTGTTGGATAGAGGTGTGGCCTTACCTACCCAGTGTGTAGGGGGCATTGCTAGGCTGAGTCTGACCAGCTCATAAATGGGTCCACTACCGTCAGGCCTTGCTGGTGATTGGCTGTCCACAGGCGGGTAGTGAGGTCTCTTATGCTCGTTTGACTGTACGGGATCTGTAGAGTGACAATCATTCAGCAGTGTAATGAACCCCGGTGATTTTCTTATGATTGAAAATGTACTTGACTTATGGTTTGGATATGAGCTCTGACACTACTTGCATCGCATTAGCATTGGCTGTGTAAGCCTCTTCATGCATTGCCTTGGTATGACGTCCAGTACTCATCGCATCGTATTCATGATAAGCCTTGGTAAGGCTAGTGATATTCTCATTGGGCATGTTTCCCTTCTTGCATCTTCTTCTATTCTTCTGTGCACTAGGTCACACGCTTACACCACCCTCTAAGATTCTATATGCTTATGCACGATTGATGAGTGTAGGAGATTCTAGGCAGGCATCATAGCAACAGAGCATGGAGTAGAGCTGATCATTTGAGGGCTTCAGTGTTGCTGACCTTTCTCTCTTTTCCTTTTATCTCATGTATGTCCTTTTGGACCTTATGAATAGTTATAAAAGTTTAACTTTATAGTGGATTTTGTGATATGTGCCTTTGTTATTCTCAGATGTACTTACTGTGATCTTGGGTATGCTCGTATTCGTAATGATTATACTGTTATGAAAATCCTCTTTGTAGGATCTTAGGATCGAAACCTGCCTTAGGAGCTGAGAATGGGATACTATGGAGGCTGTTACGGCCAGAACCGGCCATCGAGTTCCTTGTGATTCCGGTTATCGAGTCAGGGGCGTGACACCCGGATGTGCGTCAGAGCTATCCGGATGAGCGGGGGTCCCTGGAAGGTGGGAACCGCTATTATAACCATGATGAAGCTGTCCATTTTCTATGGACAACATTGGAGGGGTCTGGCCATTTGGACAGGCCGTGTTTATGTATTTACTCAAAATTAATGAAGCATACCTGGATATGCTTCGGAACTATCCGGATGAGCAGGGGTCTTTGGAAGGTGGGAACCACTGTTATGACCATGATGAAGCTGTCCATTTCCTATGGACAACATTGTAGGGGACTGACAATTTGGACAGGCTGTGTTTATATCTGCATTTGCAGGGACCACACCCTTAGCCTAAAACCCAAACGTAAACACGATCTCGAACCCAAATCTGATTTCCTAAACCTAAACCTTAACGTATTCTCAAATCCCTAAACCTAAACCTACACCTAATCCTAATCTCAACTCCCTAACCTAAACCTAAACTTGAAAACCCAAATCCAAACCTAAACTTGAAAACCCAAACCCAAACCTAAAACCTAAACTTAAACCTAAAACCTAAATGTATTCTCAAATCCTTAAACCTAAACCTACACCTAATCTTAATCTCAACTTCTTAACCTAAACATAAACTTGAAAACCCAAACCTAAACCTGATCCCGATTTCTTAGACCTAAACCTTAAACTGTTCTCAATTCCCTAAAGCTATATCCTATAACCTAAACCTAAACTTATAGCCTAAACCTAAACCTAATACCTAAATGTATTCTCAAATCCCTAAACCTAAACCTACACCTAATCTTAATCTCAACTCCTCAACCTAAACCTAAACTTAAAAACCCAAACCTAAACCGGATCCCGATTTCCTAAACCTAAGCCTTAACCTATTCTCAATTCCCTAAAGTTATAACCTATAACCTAAACCTAAACCTAAAACCTATATGTATTCTTAAATCCCTAAACCTAAACCTACACTTAATCCTAATCTCAACTCCTAAACCTAAACCTAAACCCGAACCCGAACTCGAAGCCGATTTCCTAAACCTAAACTTTAACCTATTCTCAATTCCCTAAACCGTAACCTATAACCTAACTTAAACCTAAACCTATAACCTACACTTAAAACCTAAACCTAAACCTGTAACCTTAACCTAAACGTAAAACCTAAACCTAAACCCAATCTCGAACCCAAATCTGAATCCCTACATCCTTAGCTTAAACCTAAAACCCAAATGTACACCCGATCTCAAACCTGAACCTGATTTCCTTTACCTATACCTTAACGTATTCTCAAATCCCTAAACTTAAACCTACACATTATCCTAATCTCAACTCCCTAACCTAAACCTAAACCTAAACTTGAAAACCCAAACCTAAACCCGATTCCGAACCCGAACACGATTTCCTAAACCTAAAATTATAACCTAAACCTAAACCTATTCTCAAATCCCAAAACCTATAACCTAAACCTAAACCTTAACCTAAACCTAATCCTTAACCTATAACCTAACCTTAACCTATAACCTAAACTCAATTCCCTAAACCTTAACCTATAACCTAACCTTAACCTAAACATAAAACCTAAACCTAAACCTATACTTATAACATAAACCTATTCTCAAATCCTAAAACCTATAACCTATAACCTATAACCTAAATCTAAACCTAAACCTAAAACCCAAACGTAAATCCAATCTCGAACCCGAGCCTGATTTCTTAAACCTAAACCTTAATGTATTCTCAAATCCATAAACCTAAACCTACACCTAATCTTAATCTCAACTCCCTAACCTAAACCTAAACCTAAACTTGAAAACTCAAACCTAAACCTGAACTCGAACCCGATTTTCTAAACCTAAACTTATAACCTTAACCTAAACCTATTCTCAAATCCCAAAACCTATAACCTAAACCTAAACCTTAACCTATAACATAAACTCAATTCCCTAAACCTTAACATATAACCTAACCTAAACCTAAACCTAAACCTATAACCTTAACCTAAACATAAAACCTAAATCTAAACCTATACTTATAACCTAAAACCTAAACCTAAACCTAAAACCTAAATGTATTCTTAAATCCTTAAATCTAAACCTACACCTAATCCTAATCTCAACTACTTAACCCAAACCTAAACTTGAAAACCCAAACCTAAACCCGATCAAGATTTCCTAAACCTAAACCTTAACTTATTCTCAATTCCCTAAAGCTATAACCTATAACTTAAACCTAAACCTATAACGTAAACCTAAACCTAAAATCTAAACGTATTCTCAAATCCCTAAACCTAAACCTACACCTAATCCTAATCTCAACTCCTTAACCTAAATTTAAACTTGAAAACCCAAACCTAAACCTGAACCCGAACCCGAACCCGATTTTCTAAACCTAAACCTTAACCTATTCTCAATTCCCTAAACCGTAACTGATAACCTAACCTAAACCATAACCTAAACCTATAACCTTAACCTAAACGTAAAACCTAAACCTAAACCTAAACTCGATCCAGAACCCGAATCTGAATCCCTAAACCCTTAGCCTAATCCTAAAACCTAAACGTAAATCTGATCTTGAACCCGAACCTAATTTTCTATACCTAAACCTTAACCTATTCTCAAATTCCTAAACTTAAACCTACACCTAATCCTAATCGCAACTCCCTAACCTAAACCTAAACCTAAACTTGAAAACTCAAACCTAAACTCGATCCCGAACCCGAATCTGAATCCCTAAACCCTTATCCTAAACCTAAAACCCAAACGTAAACTCGATCTCGTACCCGAACTAATTTCCTATACCTAAACCTTAACGTATTCTCAAATCCCTTAACCTAAACCTACACCTAATCCTAATCTTAACTCCCTAACCTAAACTTGAAAACCCAAACCTAAACTTGATCCCGAACCTGAACCCGATTTCCTAAACCTAAACCTTAACCTATTCTCAATTTCCTAAAGCTATAACCTATAACCTATAACCTAAACCTAACCTAAACCTATAACCTTTACCTAAACCTAAAACCTAAACCTAAACCTAAACCTAAACCTATAACCTTAAGCTAAACTTAGGTTTTGAGTTTAAAAGTTCATCCTAGGTTTGAACACATTACTCATGTTGGATTTTGCTATAGTGTAGAAGATTTGTAGGTACATTTTTTATTTCTTCATATATAAGTGTTTTTTTTTATCTTTCTTCCTTTTAAGATGTGTACAAAGGCATGCTTGTTTGATTGTGTCTACAAATGCTATTTTATACAGACTGACAAGCTAAAGAAGTCAGTGGAGGATGAAATTCATTTTCTCAAAGGAAGGGTTTCAGAACTTGAAAGTAATCTTGTGTCGAAGTCCACAGAAGTTACATCTACAGTTTCAAGGAAAGAAGAAGCTCTATCTTCTGCATTTGCTGAAATTGACCGTTTGAATGAAGAAAATTCTGTAAAAATGTGAGCATTATTGAATGCATATGGAGGGTGTTTACTGTGTTGGAGTATATTTATTTCTTGCACATGAGGGCATGCCTTAGTTGTAATTCTTATGATAGGTTGAGCAAAGTGAAGTATTGTTTATTTAGAAATGTGAATGTAGGATGCATTGTTTGATTTGATTGCTATTTGTAATAAATGCATCATTTTTTTTCTGAGTGCATTTTATATACTATTTCTATCAGCATTAAGAGTAGATGAGTTATCAATCACAACAGGTTCTTGCAATGGAAACAGGTCATATTATTATAAAATTTAAAAAATAGCTACAAATATAATCCGTAGTTATAGTTATGGCTTTTGTTCGTAGCTATTGGTATCTATTTCTATGGATATTGTTTGTAGCTATTGGTATCTACTGCTACGGATATTATTGGTGCTATTGGCATCTATTGCTACGGATTAAGTACCTTTTGCTATGGATATTATCCTTAGTACGTCCGTCACTATTGGTGGGGTAGCTAAAGGTATTGCTACAGATATAATCCGTAGCTATTGGTATCTATTGTTATGGATATTATCCGTATCTATTGGTATCTATTGCTAGGGATATAATCCGTAGCTAAACCTTTAGCTACCCCACCAATAGCGACGGACGTGCTACAGATTATATCCGTAACAAAAGGGCTTTTGCTACGGTTTTTGGCCGTAGCATTTGCCCATTTTTCTTGTAGTGTGTCCGCATTATAATTCTCCCTAGGGGCCTTTGTTAGGCCCATACTTGTAGGTCGTCTACGCCTATCTTCGTTAAGAACAACATCCATTACCATATAACATGTTTAGTATAGTTTCATGATTCATGATCATACGCATCATATGTATGCTTGATATGAGAAGTAACTGATCATGATAAATGCTTTCGGGCAGATTGTTTAGGGGCTCTCAGTTAGGCAGTGTTGCCCCACATGAGCGCACGATACGTGCAGGATTGCTGCATGATTGGATAGTATGATTCATGCATTTTGCATTGTGTGACATGGTGACTGTACGCTCTAGCGACATCAGGGTCGTAGCTTTCACAACCGTATCGTGGTTGGCAGGATTGGATATTAAAAATTTTATTCTACATGGGGTACTATAGATATCCTTAGGTGAAAGTCTCTAAACCCTTATGGTACTAGGAGGTTGCTTCAACGTCTAGACAGAGTAGGTGCATGAGCGTCGAGTGCTGATTATCAGGTGGTCGCGCTTTCCACCGTGTCATGGTCGGTTAGAAGGGGGTGTGGCCTTACCCGCCTGAGAGGAGGGGGCAAAGTTAGGCTGAGTTTGACCAGCTCGAGGAATGGGTCCGCTATCGAAGAGTCGAGCTTGATATTGACAGCCGGATAGTGAGGTCTTTTCCACTCACCTTGTTACGCATGATGGGGCGGTGATCTGGTTTAGAGTGTACTAAACCCCGGTGATATCCCAGAGTTGAGCTGTATTGATATGTGGACTTAGATGAGGATTTGTATGCTTGAGTTACACCTTGCATCGCATGGCCTTGGTATGACTAATAGTATTCATGGACCCATCAACATATTTCACATTACTCTAATATTTAATTACTACCTTGCGCACACACTTATACCACCCTCTAAGCTTTCTATAAGCTTATATACGACCGTTGCGTGCAGGTGATGTTGGATTGCAGCAGCGCTGAGGCTTGAGAACATGGCAGATTATTTTGGAGCTTTTGGTCTATCATTATTGTATTTCCCTTTATGCTCATTGTACTTGTAAAGTTTTTTATCACAGTGGAAATGTAATGGAGTTTTTGGTTGTTGTTTGTGAGTTATGCCTTTGGTTATGCTTATTACAAATCAAATTGATGTTGAAAATCCTCCTCGTAGCATCCCAGGATCAAAACCTAGTGAATGGGCACTGCGAACTGAGAATGAGGTTCTACGGAGGCTGTCGGCGCCAGATTCAGTGATCAGAAATTTTGTGAGCCCAGTTTCCGAGTTTGGGGTGTGACAGTATGAAAAAAATTAGTATTTTTATCCCCTTCTTCTAGCCAATTGATCCTGGGGCTTTCTGCTTCTAGAATATCTCTTCCATAAGTTCTAAATGACTGAGATTGGACCTTGTTGCATTTAGGCCATGCTGAAACATACTACTATCCCCTATGGAAACACCTGACTTTAATTTGCATATTTCCTTCTATTTCTTCTAGGGTCTTTTCCCCCTGTTTAACTTGCCTAAAAATATTACCAAAAACTTCCTTATTCCAAACTTTGATGTCCATCTTAACATTTCTGAGCTTCATAAAGATATTGAGAATTGGTTGCAGGATGTCGTCTTTGTCTCAGGCCTTCTTCACGACTTGAAGGAAAGTATCATGTTGGAACCACATCTGCTAGAATCTAAAAGGTTTAGGAGAGGAGAAAGCTTGCCGAGGAAAAACCAGAAGAAGTAGTGCATGATCTGGGTTAAGCCGAGGGAGATTCTCCACCTAAAAATGGGGGAAAATATTATTCCAGGAAGCATTGAATAACACTCTGTCCAGCCTAGCCCACACCTTGGCGGATCCCACTTGATTTTTACACCAGGCGTATCTATTCCCTTGATAACCTGCATCTAGCAACCCCGCATTATTGATATCTTCTGTAAACTCCGTGGAGCTCGCACTGTCTGGGTTCCTATGGCTTTTTGTAATGCCCTGACTCTTCAGGACCCGAGTGTTAACCTTAAAGGATGGTTAAATTTGGAAAAAAAATTTTCAACTATTAGAGTAAGCAGATGATCGTAGAATGGACAAATCATACAAAATGAAAAATTTATAATTACATTTAGAATGTACAAGAGGTTGCCCATAATGACTTATACAAACCAATGTCCTATACTTACAATTACAAAGTGAAATGATATTATATGTAAACAAAGCAAATTGTAACAAATTTGGAACTGTAAAACCATGTAGGAACTCTTGACAATATAATCATGCATCTTCACAGTGGTACTTTGCTCCTCATTAGTTTGAACCTGAAAATCAATAGAGCCACCTGTGCGACTTGTACAGTTGTATATTTGATGGATGAGTAGCCAACTCAGTGTAAACTCCCCTCAAGATTACACATCGCCGCATTAGGTAAGAAATAGTATAAAACATCCAGGCATCCAAAATAGAGTAAATACAGTCTTATTATATGCATGGATGCATGAATGCAATCATTGTCCCGGGTAAAACATCTAGACAAATATTGGGGTCGTCACCCATGTAATCATCGACCTGGGAAAAACATCCATATGGTCTATGCCCTGGGTAAAACATACAGATAGACAAATATGTACGATAACAATAGATGATGGTTTGTGCTCCAGGTAAAACATCCAGTCAGGCGAATCCGTATACCACGTACGACAGCAATTGATGTTGGTCTGTGCTATGCATGCATGATTAGCCAACCCATTATTAGTCCAATTACAACCGTCCAATTTAAATAAGCTCACGGTCACTATAGAGAGCTTATGACCCAGCATAGGCTGACGACTCGGGTATAGTGTCCCATGACCACCATCCCCGACCCATGAGATTACCATCTTAGGATGTTTGATAGAAACTCATCGACTAGTGGCTAATCATATTAAGTATATGAGGCTTACTATCGCATGGTTGGACAGTATAAAATATCGAACCCATATAGGGAAAATATTAAAACAAAATTATGCAGGGCAAGTATCAAAATATGACATATAGGACCGATATCAAAACTATACGATAAAGACCATCTTTAAAAACCATTGGACACAACAACCTTAGATGATAGGCCCACATCATTAATCCATTTAGACCACCATTCAACAACCACTAGATCGAAGGTCCATTACAATCACCATCAATCAAGTTACATCCTAAGTATGGGTGTACATTTATAAGTGAGAGTTTCCTACTAACGTACTAGTTTAAATTCCATAAGAAATCCACAAATAATCCATAAGCATGAACAAATATACAAGATGAACATTAAGTATGTAATATAACAATTCAATTTCCACCAGCTACCACATGTGATTATAAAAGGGAGATATCAATTATAAATTAAAGTACAAACTATAACTTAAGCTAATGGGAAGATAGAAAGTTCAAGGGGAAGAATCATCACCTTATACTTTGAATTGCCTCCTAGTATCGCTAAGTGCTTTTGCCCTTAGAATCAAGTCCTATCATGAATCATGAAATTGTATGGTTAGATCAAGTTCTACATACTTCTTACGGTTGAGATTGTAACCTAGGGTTGAGATTACTTACTCTTAGGATTTTGATGTGAAATTAGGATTTTTACTCTAGAGTTTAGCCTTAAACTTAGACTTTTAGGATTTTAATCCTAAATTATTAATAATATTATTATCATTATTATTATACAATTGGTTGAGTAATATTCCTATTAGGAGTATTAATCTCTCAGTATTAATAATGATGGTTCATAGGTCCACATTTAGATGTACCAACATTATCCAGTATTCTTATAATGACCAACTATCTTTTAAATAATATGTGTAATAATAATGGAATATTTACCAGTGAAAATATAATAGGGGCTAATACTGATGATTATATTAACAAGTATTATACTAATCCCATAAGGGAAATTATGAATATTTCCTAATGCTAATATTGATTTTTATTATTAATGAATCCATATATTATGACCTACCATAAATTATGACATTCTACAATTAGGCCCAGAGCTTAACTTACTATTTATATTTTAAGTTTAGGTCTAGGGTTTATATTAATTAAGTCTAGGATAAGTTATAGGATTTAATATGCCAATTGATGTAGGATTATTCACTATACTAATGATATTGATAATCGAAAAATCACCATTGGTTCTAGCGATTATCATTAGCTAACATGACCCCAATAACTGTTATGATATTAGGTATCATGGTACACTATTAATGCTACTATTTAAGGGCGATAACTACAATAATACCACTTAGTAATTATAGTCTTACTTATGATATCTAGTTTGCGCACAAATAATCCAACACTAGCTAACTATTTCTAATATTCATAATCTTAATAAAATGGTGGCAACAATGATAACAACACACTGACATGGGTTTGGTTTAGGAAGAAAGTGCTGACTCATCTTAACTTGGTTTGAGTCGAGTCAACTCGGCTCGACACAACTAGCAACCATCCTAACCCTCATTTTCTTCCTTCTTGATTCCCTGAATAACCACAACCAGCAACTTGCTAGGTCCAACTGACCCACAGAGTTAATGAGTCAAAGCCCGGTTGACTCAGCAACAACCAAGGCCTCAACCCCCATCTCCTTCCACTATCTTCTTCTTCATTATTCCTCTCTTTCTTCTTCTGCTATTGGACTAGGACAAGCTTACACTCAGCTGAACCTGAACTTAGCTCAAACTCACCAGTGAGTCGAACTCGACTCGGTTTGAGTCGAGTCAGTGCAACAACGCACACTCACCCACTCTGTCTCCTCTCTCCCTCTCTCCTCGTCTTCTGATTCTTCTCCTTTTATCTTCTATTTCATTTTTCTTCTTCTTACTACCACCACTGGGAATGCCCAGCAATAACCTATACCAAAACCAGATGATTTGGTCTAGCCAAACCGACGCAACAGCACCCCTTTCTGGCTGGCGGCTTGGGTGGGCTGAGATTGGTGCAACATGCACCATCTCCCCATCTCTCTCTGTCTCTCTGATTTCCTTTCTTTCTTCTTTTCTCTGTTGGGTTCCCAAAAGGAACTGGACTACCAGATTCAACCCGAATCGACTCGGTTTGGTGCTGGTTGAATGAGGAAGAAGCTCCGCCATTAATAGCAGATTCTATCCCTCTGCTTCTTCCTTTAATCCGATAACATGGGAGGGTTTCTAGGGGTGTAATGGAGCTTGGAGGATGGATGGATCGAAGGTTTGAAAGGTTCAGATGGAGGAGAAAACAGTAGGTTTTCTTGAGCAGCTGCAAGGGGCGGAATCGTGCCCCGGTGTTTGGGTTATTTCTTCCTTATAGCAAGCCCTAGATCTCTTAGAGCCATCCAATGAAGCTAAAGGGCTAGGATCTAATCCCGGTATCTGGTTTTCTAGAAAAATAACCAACGGGAGGGAGGTTTTTGCGCTAGTTTTTCATAGAGAGTCCTAGCTCACGCGAATGGTGAATGAGTGGTTGAGATTGCACCATTGGGACGGTCGAGATGAGCCCTTGTTGGCTCACGCGGATCGCCAAGCTGGCGCATGGAAAGCAGTTTCCATTGTTGGAAATAAGTGTTAGTAGAGGTTATTTACAGCGGCGTTTGTGTACGTCTGCCTTCACGTCTACATGTGAGGCCCACTAGGTTTTGGTCAGAGGGATTGTCCGAACCCGATGGACGGTTCAGATCGTGCACATGAGCACGATGGTGGGCCACGTTCACAGCAACAGACACCCACAAATTTAAAAATGCCCGCAGGCGGGAGAGAGAAATCTCTTTCCTTGGCATTTCACAAGTTAAAACCATTTGACCGCTCATGTTGGTCTAGTGCACCACTGGTGCGCCTGCCATTTATGAACACTCACTCAAATGTGGGGTCCACCATGATTCTTACATGAAATCCACTCCATCCAATAGGTTATAGGGGCCTAAATGGGTCCCCCAACTAAGGATCAGGCATATCCAAGATTTTGGTGGGCCATACTAACAAAACTAGGGTCCTTTAGTGCTGATTGAGTTGATTCGATGGTTGGATTGATTCCAAACCAAGTATCAACGGTCAAGAGGTTGGACTAGGTCGTTTACATCTTCAAGACTTTCTACTACCCATATAATAATTATTATTTTATTTTGTTATGTGTATATATGTATTTACATTATTTTGTATTATTATTATTATTATATGCACACACACACACACATATATAATCCATGTTGTGGGCCACTCTGTAGGTCATTAGGGCCATTATCTCATGGTTTAAACAATCCACGATTGGATTGCCTAGTATTTAATTATTAATAGCTCTAAGGGTCCTAACGAATGTTTAGGTGTAATTTGGGAGTTGGATAGGATGGATCTTCCTATGGGACGTTGTAGACTGATGAATGGTGGATCTTATGATTTTGATCCCTGAATTTATTACATGCGATTCAATTGTACTAAAAAGGTGTATGATGAGATGTCATCACGCTCAAGATTCTAAAAATAAAATTTTCATTTATTTAAATACGGGGTCAACTTGTGACAGTCAAATGGACAGATTGATCTCAAATCTTATTATGATGTTGTGAGTTGTCATAGCATGAGATCTAAGGGTTAAGATGGATAGATTGAGAGTCGTTGGATGGTGACATGTAAGGTAAATTATGTGGGTCACTGCATACACGTAAGCTAATTTAGATCTACGTGGTGACACCCGAGTATGGAAAAGTACAGGGCATTACACTTCACCACTTTGAGGCCTCTGCAATATCATTAAAATCTCCAAACATCGCCCAAGGCCCTTGCACAGACCTGGAAAGAGGGGCCATGTCCTCCCAGAGGGCCCTTCGCTGACCCCTTACGCAGTTAACACAGACAAAAGTGAGGTTTATTGTATTTTAGAGATTCTGAAAACTAACCACTAGAGAGATTGATTGATTAGTCTTGTTTAAAACTATGATCGAGAGAAGATTCTTATAAAAAAAGCCCATATCTTTCCTCCCTCATCTCCATTCGAGAAGGAGGAGCGATATCTTAACTTGAGCCCTATCTCCACTCTCTTAGCCTCCCTAAGCATTGGCTCCAGGATCGTAATGATCCACGGGCTGTGATTGCTGATTAACCTCTTAACAATCTTGATGGTTGGATGATTTCCTATACCTCAGGCGTTCCATATAATGACCTTATCCATCCATAACACAACCTGAGAACACGACCCTTCTTTTCAGTCTTTGCAATATGAAGTCCCATTCCCCCTTGGAGGAGGTACCAGGGATCTTCTTCTGGGTGTGCTTCACTCCTTCCCTACTTGTGGTTTTCTTCTTGGGGCTCTTTCCTTCTAAACAATGCACTTCTTGCTCCCATATCCCCCTCTAGACCAGGGTGGGGGGCTCAACCACCTCTACTGCCTCTGGATGGAGCCTAACCTTAAGCTTCAAGGGACTGCTTCTAATCCCTGATCCTTCATTTTTAGAATTTGAACTTCCCTCCTCAAACTCTTCTAATTATCTGTAGAAATAGGGGGAGAGATCCACTCATAACCCCCTCCCCCTGCTAGTTATCTCCTCCACTAGCTACACCAGGGAGAGAGGGGAGCTATGAGGGTTGATCCCTGCTAAATTAGCTGACTTCTAGAAGGCTAATAGACCCTTGCCTACTCCACTTTGGCTAGAGCTTAGAGGGGGACATCGACTGATCTGGACCTGAAATGACTCCCCACTACAATAGCCTTCAATGGGGGAGCACCCTCAACAAAGCTACATTACATGATAGTACCCAAATGGGAATGGATAGGGAGGGATTTACTTAAAGAGAGCTGGTTTGGGAGTGGTCTAAAGGCATTGGGAATCGAGGGTCTGAGGGTTGTGACTTGATCTTTATGAGTGCTGATGTCCTACTTATCTTCAGAATGAGGATCTTGCTTGGTGGAAACCTCCATCAAAAGGGCCATGGGCATGATTGTCCTTAGCTCACTGCTATAGCTGGAGGTATGAACTTGAGTCGCAAGGCTGGAGGGACCTACTACAGAGCCACTTTTGTCATTTTGTCGAGAAGTGGGGCTAGAGGGATTTTGTTGATCAATGGGGCTTGAGGGACCTACTTCGAAACGGACTACTGCATTTTTTCAAGCATCTAGCTTGGGAGTGATTGACCTCAGCTCACAGCTAAAGCAGGTGGTAACCACTTAAGTAGTAGGGCTGGAGGGACTTGCTTCAGAAACGCCTTAGTATTTTGTTGAACATTTGGAAGGCTTTGTTGGATTCCTCTGTGGCAACTGGATGAATATCCACTGAGCGAAATTTGTTGCCTGAAGTTTGTGATTGGAACCTTCTCTCCACCCAGTGCTTGGTGCTTTCTAGTCTTCTTTAATGTCTTCTGGAGTGGTTGATATATAGGGGTGAGCTCCCATACAAAGGTTCCAATTCCTTTTGAGCATATACTGGGTGTGTCTTTCCTTCAACTAGGAGTTTCAGGACCCATTGCAAGTCCATCCCTAGGCGTAACATGACTTTAATTCGAGAAAATACTTGGAATAACCTGAATCTACTGTTTGAATCCATTTCAACCATTTTCCCAAAATAATTCCCAAGATCAAGGATAATCGCTTCTAGCTAGGCAGGGTTCGATATTCCAACTAGCTGGATCTAGGTCCCTTCTCCTCCTTGAACCTCTGCTGGCAACTATGGGAAAATTGAATCCAGACCCATCTGCTTCTTTACCTCAGAGTCGTCCATGATGTCAGATTTAGATTTAAGTATAAATAAGAGCTGTGTTGGGGATAATCTAACCACATCTATTGCTGATGCCGCACATTTAAAAGCTCTAATCATGCCTATTATCTTTAAGATTGAAATGTTAGGACCTAAGGCTACTCCAACTAGACCCAATTGCAATTCCTCCCTTTTTCTAGTCACTACTTTCAGGTCAGCCACTATGATGATACCTTCTTCCAAATTACCCTGGATTTGGTTACCCCTACCCCTGGTGGATACACTACGCCAAAACAGCGAAAAACGGATGGCCAAAAACTATCTCAAACGGCAAAAAAGGATGGTCATGGACCGTCATTTATATTGACATTAAAAGGACGGTCATGGACCGTCTCTAATGACCATTTAAAGGACAGTTATGGACTGTCCTTAAAAAGGACGGTCATAGACCGTCCTTAACAAGGACTACTATGAACCGTCTCTTAATGAGCCATAAAGGACGGTCATTGACCGTCCTTAAAAAGGATTGTTATGCACCATCTTTTATCAACCCCGTCCGTCCTTTAAAAGGACGGTCATGGATCGTCCTTAAAAAGGACTGCCATGAGCCGTCTCTTATGACCCATAAAAGGACGGTCCTCGATCGTCTCAAATTTGAATATTTAGAAAAAAATATAAACCGGCCTAGAGCCATCAGAAATGTTCAATTACACTTGATATACACCTGTTATATAATATATTTCATCATATTCACATTCACATCCATCTAAACCCAAACTACGTAAAGCCATCCAAACATAAACTATATTCATCCAAACATAAACTACATCCATCCAAACACAAACAATCTTATCCACATTACATTCATCCACGCATAAATACATATAAGTATAACATTATAAATAAAAAAGGAAAAAAAAAATCAGCAATAATTTTCTTTTTGTGTCTTTCATCTAATTCGCCTCGATGACACCTTGCTGCCATGGCGCTAGCCCCACCCGCTTAACACGGCGTCCCTGCACGCCGCCTAATATTTAGAAAAATATTCAACCAACAAAACATTATAATTCAGAATCATGAAGAATTGCAGAAACTTCATTAGCTTCTTTTTTTTTCAAAAAAGTGGGCACACTTTTTAAAAATAAAACTGATCATTAAAATAAAACTAATG
The DNA here is from genome assembly GCA_037074715.1 of Magnolia kwangsiensis. Classification (NCBI taxonomy): domain Eukaryota; kingdom Viridiplantae; phylum Streptophyta; class Magnoliopsida; order Magnoliales; family Magnoliaceae; genus Magnolia; species Magnolia kwangsiensis. Next base: position 108,817,215 of record CM073578.1, on the reverse strand, counting down.
CAAGCAAATAATGCAAAAAAGTGTTTCAATTCAAGTTAATAAAAACAACAACAAAAATTAAAGCTTTCTAAAAAGGGGCATGTGTTACAAGGGATACATTCTTGTTTGTTGCCATGTGATTAGGCTACATTATTACAACAATTGGGTTCGGGTTCGGGATCGGGTTTAAGTTTGAGTTTTCAAGTTTAGGTTTAGGTTTAGGTTAGGGAGTTGAGATTAGGATTAGGTGTGGGTATATGTTTATGGATTAGAGAATACATTTAGGTTTTAGGTTTTAAGTTTAGGTTTAGGTTATAGGTTTAGGTTAAGGTTAGGTTATAGGTTATAAGTTTAGGTCATAGGTGATAGGTTTTAGTTTTGGTTTAGGTTAAGGTTTAGGTTTAAGTTATAGGTTTAAGTTAAGGTTTAAGTTTAGGTTATAGGTTATAGGTTATAGCTTTAGGGAATTGAGAATAGGTTAAGGTTTAGGTTTAGGAAATCGGATTCGGGTTCGGGTTCGGGTTCGGGATCGGATTTAGGTTTGGGTTTTCAAGTTTAGGTTTAAGTTTAGGTTAGGGAGTTCATATTAGGATTAGGTGTAGGTTTAGGTTTAAGGATTTGAGAATACTTTTAAGTTATAGGTTTAGGTTTAGGTTATAAGTGTAGGTTATAGGTTTATGTTTAGGTTAGGTTATAGGTCTAGGTTTAGGGAATTGAGAACAGGTTAAGGTTTAGGTTTAGGAAATCGGGTTCGGGTTTAGGATCAGGTTTAGGTTTGGGTTTTCATGTTTAGGTTAAGGAGTTGAGATTACGATTAGGTGTAGGTTTAGGTTTAGGGATTTGAGAATACATTTAGGTTTTAGGTCATAGGCTTAGGTTTTAGGCTTAGGTTTAGGTTTAGGTTTAGGTTATAAGTGTAGGTTAAGGTTTAGGTTTAGGTTTATGTTAAGGTTTAAGTTTATGTTATAAGCTATAGGTTAAGGGAATTGAGAATAGGTTAAGATTTAGGTTTAGGAAATCGGGTTCGAGTTCAGGATCGGGTTTCGGTTTGGGTTTTCAAGTTTAGGTTAGGGAGTTGAGATTAGGATTAGGTTTAGTTTTAAAAATTTGAGAATACATTTCGGTTTTAGGTTTAGGTTTAAGTTTTAGGCTTAGGTTTAGGTTATAGGTTTAGGTTATAAGTTCAGGTTATAGGTTTAGGTTTAGGTTAGGTTATAGGTTAAGGTTAGGGAATTGAGAATAGGTTAAAATTTAGGTTTAGGAAATCGGGTTCGGGTTCGGGATCGGGTTTAGGTTTGGGTTTTCAAGCTTATGTTTATGTTTAGGTTTAGGTTAGGGAGTTGAGATTAGGATTAGGTGTAGGTTTAGGTTTAAAGATTTGAGAATACATTTAGGTTTTAGGTTTAGGTTTAGGGAATTGAGAATAGTTAAGGTTTAGGTTTAGGAAATCGGGTTCGGGTTCAGGATCGGGTTTAGGTTTGGGTTTTCAAGTTTAGGTTAGGGAGTTGAGATTAGGATTAGGTGTAGGTTTCAGTTTAGGGATTTGAGAATACATTTAGATTTTAGGTTTAGGTTTAGGGAATTGAGAATAGGTTAAGGTTTAGGTTTAGGAAATTGGATTTGGGTTCGGGATCAGGTTTAGATTTGGGTTTTCAAGTTTAGGTTTAGGTTTAGGTTAAGGAGTTGAGATTAGGATTAGGTGTAGGTCTAGGTTTAGGGATTTAAGAATACATTTAGGCCTTAGGTTTAGGTTTAGGTATTTGGTTATGGGTTTAGGTTAAGGTTAGGTTATAGGTTATAAGTTTAGGTTATATGTATAGGTTTAGGTTATAGGTTTTGTTTTAGGTTTAGGTTTAGGTTTATGTTAAGGTTTAGGTTTAAGTTAGGGTTTAGGTTGAGAATAAGTTAAGGTTTAGGTTTAGGAAATTGGGTTCGGGATCGGGTTTAGGTTTGGGTTTTCAAGTTTAGGTTAGGGAGTTGAGATTAGGATTAGGTGTAGGTTTAGGTTTAAGGATTTCAGAATACATTTAGGTTTTAGATTTAGGTTCAGGTTTTAGGCTTAGGTTTAGGTTATAGGTTTAGGTTTAGGTTATAGGTTTTGGTTTAGGTTATAAGTGTAGGTTATAGGTTTAGGTTTAGGTTAGGTTATAGGTTAAGGTTTATGGAATTGAGGATAGGTTAATGTTTAGGTTTAGAAAATCGGGTTCGGGTTCAGGATCGGGTTTAGGTTTGGGTTTTCAAGTTTAGGTTTCGGTTTAGGTTATGGAGTTGAGATTAGGATTAGGTGTAGGTTTAGGTTTAGGGATTTGAGAATACATTTAGGTTTTAGGTTTAGGTTTAGGTTATAGGTTTATGTTTAGGTTTAGGTTATAAGCTATAGGTTTAGGGAATTGAGAATAGGTTAAAGGTTTATGTTTAGGAAATCGGGTTTGGGTTCGGGATTGGGTTTAGGTTTGGGTTTTCAAGTTTAGGTTTAGGTTTCGGTTAGGGAGTTGAGATTAGGATTTAGTGTAGGTTTAGGTTTAGGGATTTGAGAATACATTTAGGTTATAGGTTAAGGTTTAGGTTTTAGGTTTAGGTTAAGATTAGGTTATATGTTAAGGTTTTAGGTCATAGGTTTTGGTTTAGGTTAAGGTTATAGGTTTAGGTTTAGGTTAAGGTTTATGTTTAGGTTTAGGTTAAGGTTAAGGTTTAAGTTATAAGCTATAAGTTTAGGGAATAAAGAATAGGTTAAGGTTTAGGTTTAGAAAATCAGGTTCGGGTTCGGGTTCGGGATCAGGTTTAGGTTTGGGTTTTCAAGTTTAGGTTTAGGTTTAGGTTAGGGAGTTGAGATTAGGATTAGGTGTAGGTTTAGGTTTAGGTATTTGAGAATACATTTAGGTTTTAGGTTTAGGTTTAGGTTATAGGTTATAGGTTACGGTTTTAGGTTTAGGTTAAGGTTAGGTTATAGGTTTAAGTTTAGATTAAGGTATAGCTTTTGGGATTTGAGAATAGGTTTAGGTTATAAGTATAGCTTTTGGGATTTGAGAATAGGTTTATGTCATAGGTTTTAAGTTATAAGTATAGCTTTTAGGATTTCAGAATAGGTTTAGGTTATAAGTTATAAGTTTAGGTAATTGAGAATAGGTTTAGATTATAGGTTTAGGGTGTGGTTTAGGTTAAGGGTGTGGTCCTTGCAAAAATAGATATAAACACAGCTTGTCCAAATGTCCAGGCCCTTCCAATGTTGTCCATAAGAAATGGACAGATTCATCATGGTCATAACAGCGGTTCCCACCTTCCAGGGACCCCCGCTTATCCGGATAGCTCCGACGCACATCCGGGTCTACTCCATTAATTTCGAGAAAATACATAAACATGGTCTGTCCAAATGGCTAGGCCCCTCCAATGCTGTCCATAGGAAATGGACAACTTCATCATGGTCATAACAGCAGTTCCTACCTTCCAAGGACTCCCGCTCATCTGGATAGCTCCAACGCACATTCGGGTCTACTCCATCAATTTTGAGCTAATACAATTAAAAACAACATAAATATATCTAAAAGCATCTGAATACCTGAGGAAGGCCTCCCATATTTGTATTATTGGTTACTCATCCCTTTGTCCACAAGCCACAATCGACCGAAGGAATAATATCATTAAATGACCTGTACACATCATTTATTGTTTACACATCATTAAATGTTTACACATCATTAAAGATATAATATAAGGAATACGAAAAAATGAATTTACCTGTACACATCATTAAATGTTTCCCTATAAGGAGATGATATTATATCTTTTATAGCCACAACCTATATGACATAGAAAAATGCAACCAATACAGTCTGTTACAATTGAAAGGAGAAAAAAGATTTGTGCCTGCATCGATATTATAGTACATTATGAATGGCTGCCTACGTACCCAAAAAGTCAGATTGGGATCAAGCCACTACGTAGTTCTTTTTAATTAACCAAGTTACTAAAGTTCATAAATTTCATATTTAACGAAGTATCATTAAACGTCGTCTCAAATCGTTTTTGGTTGGTGCATTGAAAAAAAATTAATGCATAATCAATGTATATTCTTGTTACATCTCGTACTGCAACAAAAGACAACGTTCTGTCAATACTTCAGTTACATTTGAAATTGAAATCCTTTAGTGACTTAGTTAATAAAAAACAAATGACAACAAGCCATAATTAATAAAAATGATGCTAAAGATTAAATAAATAAAAAAGTGAACTTGATCAAAAAAGTATTTCATTGAATAATCAAGTTTTCATCATACAAAATGTCCTAAAGTTCAAAAAGTTAAATAAAACTACTGAATATTCAAATTTGCATCAGGAATTTGGGCCAAACAACAATTTCACCCAATTGAATATCTTCAAATGTCCTGTCATCATTAAACAACTCTGTTGTGCGAACGTTAATATCATATATCACAACTCTAATGCATTCTGGAGGGATGCCTATATTATCTGACACCATCTGCCCACTAGCAACAGTCCGACCACGGATATCTCTCAATTGGCAAATTTGTTCCATTGATGGAGTTGTTGCAGAGTCTTCTCGAATACTTGAGGGCTCACTAGATCGACGGTGGGCCTATAAATAAAATAATGGTTTCATATAGAAAATAATGTTACTTTTATCTTTAAAAATAATAATTATATCATTTGATTATGACAAATGCAGTACCTGAGATGCAGCTGTATCAGAGGAATGGTGAAGTAGTTGGCTTTGAGTAATTTATTGCCTAAGTTCAACAAATTCTTGCCTAAGTTCAGTAATTTGAGTCATTGATGCTTTAAATTTAGCCTCAATGGATATACGTGCATTCCTCTCTGACCGAGCTTCTATAATGTAGGGGGTGGCAATCTTCATAGTAGTCTTAGAAATATCAAAACCCATGCGCCTAACTCGGCCTCTGCTATCACGACCACAAGTCTAAACAATAATTTTTAAGTTTAGTGATGTGTATATATTATTATTAAAAAAAAAAACCAACAATAATGTATGTAAAGTGAGTAGAATTGATGGAAAACCTGTGAAACTGGGTCGTGGTGTAAATCCTTATACTTACTGGAAGGATCACTGCTAGCTATCGATAATATTTTTTCCTGTTAGAAGATAATTGTTACAATAAATCCTTCATTGTACTTAAATAAAAAATTGATTAAAAACTGAAAAATTTAAGTCACCGCTGTTTCAAGATGTGTTTGTGTTGGGTAAAACCTATCAAGTCTACTATGAGTGGCAACAAACAAGTCGATCCTGGTGATGATAGTATTTGGATTTTCCATTCGCTGTAATTATATAAGCAACTTAGTTAACAAGAATTTATATTCATCAATTAAATTTTCAAAAAATGTAGTACAAATTACCATTTTCTAATGTCCCAGCAGCACCTCGTCTTCCAGTCGTGTGAGAGCATTTCACCTGTGCTTTGGAAGTCTTCCCCTTCTTACGAAGATTGATTAATAATTTTATGAATTGTAAATTAATGAAAATGTCCCAATCCTCTTGCTTTACACCGATGAGACAATTTCTTCTTCTTCACTACAAGAAAATAAGCCATTAGCCACAATTTTTTAGCCTCAGTTGAAAAAATGGAGGCTACATGTGTCTTTTAGCCTCGGTTGTTAAGGAACTAAGGCTAAAAGTTCATCTTTCACCTCCGTTGTATGAGAAGCGAGGCGAAAAATCTACCTTTTAACCTCAGTTGCATAGGAACTGAGGCGAAAAGTTTACCTTTTAGCCTCAGTTGCATAAGAACCGAGACAAAAGGTCTACCTTTTAGCCTCAGTTACATAGGAACCGAGGCGAAAAGTCTACCTTTTAGCCTCAGTTGCATAGGAACCGAGGCAAAAATTCACCTTTAGCCTCAGTTGCATAGGAATTGAGGCGAAAGGTCTACCTTTTAGCCTCAGTTGCATAGGAACCGAGGCAAAAAGTCACCTTTTAGCCTCAGTTGCATAGGAACTGAGGTGACAAATCTACCTTTTAGCTTCAGTTGCATAGGAACCGAGGTGAAAAGTCTACCTTTTAGCCTCAGTTGCATAAGAACCGAGGTAAAAAATCACCTTTTAGCCTCAGTTACATAGGAACCGAGGCGAAAGGTCTACCTTTTAGCCTTAGTTGCATAGGAACCGAGGTGAAAAGTCACCTTTTAGCCTTAGTTACATAGGAACCGAGGCGACAAGTCTACCTTTTAGCCTCGATTGCATAGGAACTGAGGCGAAAAGTCTACCTTTTAGCCTCAGTTGTATAGGAACCAAGGTGAAAAGTCTATTTTTTAACCTAAGTTGCATGGGAACCAAAGCGAAAGGTTTGCTTTTTAACCTCAATTGCATAGGAATTGAGACGAAAAGTCTACTTTTTAGCCTCAATTGCATAGGAACCGAGGTGAAAGGTTTACTTTTTAGCCTTAGTTGCATAAGAACCGAGGCTAAAAGTCTACTTTTTAGTTGCAGTTACATAGGAATTGAGGCCAAAAGTTTACTTTTTAGCCTCCGTTTTATCAATACCGAGCCCAAAAGTCTATATTTAGGAATATTGAAAAAAATTGAGAATATTGAAAGAATTAAAATTTTATAAAAATTTTGACAATTGTGAAAAAATTGAGAATTTTGAAAAAAAATGGAGAAAATTCGGAAAAAATTAAGAATTTTGAAAAAAAAATTGAGAGTTTCGAAAAAGATTTGAATTTTGAATTTTTTTTAAATTTTGAGAACTTTTAAAAAATTAAGATTTTTGTTTTTGAAAAATTAATAATAATAAATGATAATTATGAAAAAGTACGATTTTTTTTTTTAAATTGAGAATTTTAAAAAAATTAAGATTTTTGAAAAATTTTGAAATTTTTGAAAAAAAAGAATTTTAAATTTGAAAATCTAAAAAAAAATTGAAATTTTTTTAAAAATTAAGAAATTTGAAATAATTGAAAATTCTGAAAAAAATTCAAAAATTTCAAATGAAATCGGACGGACGAATGAAAGAGAGATTTCAGACGGAGGGTTTTTAGCCTCGGTTGCATAGGATACGAGGCTAAAAGTCTTTAATATATAACTTCGTCGTGCGCGGATGAAGGCTTTTTCCCCTGACTCAGAGAGCAGAGAGGGTAGCGAAGGGCAGCAAAGTATCCTCAGATCCTGATCTCCTCCACACTGCTGTATATATATCGTTCTCACCATCATCTTCTCAAACCCTTTCTCTCTATCTTAAGAGCAGAAAGAGAGCGAAAATGCAGAGAAACAGCCCGGTCCGAAAACCCCACACATCTACAGCAGATCTCCTCACATGGTCCGAAAATCCCTCTCTCAATTCCCTCTCCCTCGACTCTTCGACTCCAGGATCGCGTCCGACGATCTGTATGCACCAGGTACGTCTTTTTCCTGGCCAGATTCGGGCTTTTTCTCGCCGATTATGTCAATTTTTCGGTGACTTAGGGTTTGACTTTCTGGATCTTTTTCAGCCGGCTGGAGGAATCAGTACAGTTCTCTTTAGAGGGCAGATGACGGACGAAGAGGCCGAAAGTCTGTTGAAAAGGTCAGATCCGGACTTGGAATCTCGAATCTAGGGCTTCTTTTGTGATTATCTGACATTTGGGTCCGAATTTGGTTTTAGAGTTGCTATTTGTGGTAAAGTACATTTCGATCGGATTGTATTGAATATTTTTTTCATTGTTTTCGTTTCTTGATGATCTTTATGAGGTGCTCTGTTGTTGATCTGCCTGTTTTCATGAGTTCATTTGACTAGAGGTAGATTAAATCAGTAAGGACTCCATAGATGTATGAAATGGGTGTGCACCTGAGACTTCATATGTGGAATGAACAGATCTGCATGTTTTAGCAGCTAAATTCGTTGATTTGTGCAGTTATGGCATCCAACGGTACAATTTGTTATGAAATCTAGAACTCTAAGATTCTCTTATGGTGTTTAGATTCTGGATTAGAGCCTGTGAGTTTGTTGGAAAGCATGTATTTGCATTTCGAGGCACATGGTTCGTTTTATATGAACTGCTTTTGAAATTAGTACCGAAACGAGACGTTTTCTTGACTTTCGAAGTCGATTTCTGCTGGAAAAGTTGCTGAAGTCGTACGGTTTTTTATAGTTTATCCTCCTGATTCCGTGTATTTAGGTTCCATTTCTGGTATTTTCTGCCTAATTTTCGGAGCTTTTCTAGGTGATCTTCAATAGCATCATGGTGCAGCAAGCCTCTTGTAATCCACTTCCTAGGAAATTCTCCAATCACCCAGTCACAGGAGAATGTCATGTCAGAGTATCTGAAATTCTGATTGTGTTCAACCCATACGATTTATCTGAAATTCTGAATGTGTTGAACCCATATGATTTCCAGTTCTCTCTGGCTCAATCTAGTTATATAACAGAGGTTAGCATTTTATACTATTGTATGTCTATTGGCACACTAGATTCTACAGCAATGATCTGTATGAATTATTATTGCTTTATTCTGGTGCAAATTCCTCTATGTGACCCAGGTGGGCCCCCCTTACAATATGATGGGCCATTGGATGGTAAAGGTCCACCATTGACTGCACATGACTACATACAAGGCCTAAAAATTGAATTTTAAGACCATTTACTCTTACCATCCATTTTCTTGCCTTAATTGGATGGCTTTGATCATCTGATCATATTGATTTTCGGTCCATGTCCACAGTAGACCCCTCCAATTCGATGGTGATTGTTGGTGATATACCAGCCATGGTAATTTATACTGGAATCATGTGAGAATTCAGTGGATGCTATATTAACTTGCATTTAAATGGAAAGAAATTAAATTTTAGTCAGACCCATCATATGGGTAACTCCACATATATTAGAATTCAGTGGATGCCAATCTTGCATGGTGCTCACCTACCTGAATATGCTGTGTAACTTGAAAACGGTTATTCCATTTGGAAGATTAGATATGTACAATGTCTTCCATTTCTTCCAGGCTTCCTTACCTCCCTTGAAATCAGATCAAAATTTATTTTAATTTGCAAAGCTAATGCCAAACTGCTCAAAACTAGGCAAGTAAGAAAGGCCGTTAATGTTTTGAACAGCGAATATGGACAACAAGACAGGCAGGACTGAACTTCTTCTTGTAAATGTTTGAGTTTGGCACAATCTATCAGTAGAGTGGCTTGATTTGTGGGACAGTGCACAGTAACAGAGGGTTAACCTGATGAAAAGCCCAGATCTTGCAAATATGTGTCTAGTTGGGATGTGTTAGGGTGTCTGTTTTTTTGTCCTTCTTCTTAGGAGACTAAGATGACTACTTGCAAGTAGCATTTCTCTTTAGAAGTTAGAACTACCTACTGGGAAGAATGTCTAGTAAGAAGGAAGTCCCCATTGAGTTTCTTTACATTTATAGAGAAATACCTCTCCTTCCTTGCCCTTATTTAGATTTTTGCTATCTTTGCTAAGCTCTTTGGAGCTTGTATAAGATGCAGAAATCCAGGTTAAGGACCAGTGTATGCTAATGGATGCTTAAGTTGACCAGTGTCCAATGAAATTGTAAGTGTGGTATGAACTTGAGGGTTCTGAGGGTTGTCAATCAGCTTGTTATTGGCTGAGTCTACTTGGTCTCATCTGACCTTTGATTCCTAGGTAGAAATTGCAGCTTATTCTACCTTAGCTTCAAATGCCATGCGAGGTTTAGAACTGGAAGTGCTGTGCCTATCTGCAAACAGTCACCTGATTTACATCTGGATGTCAATGGAAGAAGAGTTTTGAACTTTGGATGGGGCTACATTTCACTATTCTTTCCATGTTAAAGATCTTATTTTTTCCAATGTGTCACTATCATGGAGTGGGATGTTAAAAACTAAGGGGTTTTCGTGTAACGAAGGTACTGTCATGGTTATTATTCGAGCATTTTTTTCCATCTGGTATTTGTTCCTTTTATCTATTATAATTATGAGGTAATTATTATCAAATGATTGACTGGGTCAATTTGAACCTGCAGATGTCCAGATTTCTGTTGACTCCCAGTTTAAACACAGTGATGCTAGTCCACAAGGTAGTGACTTTGTATGCCCTCTAAATGATGCACTGAGAAATGATGATCACCATGGGGGGCTGTTCTTACGTACAAACTGGCAAGTCCAAGGGTACCTAAGGGAGCAGTCGGACTTGATTGAGAAGTAAGAGACTTATTGATCATGATTTCCAATGTATGAGCCCCACAATGGCTACTCAAGAGATCAGGAGGCCTTTCATCATGTTAGCTCCACAGTGCATGCACCACAAGTCCATGAGCTGATATCTGCCACTCTGGTCTGCTGATGGGCCATATGGGTGTGATGATTATGGAAAATTGGCCTTTTAAAAAAAATAAATCCATTTTTTGTATCTTTGCTGCTCACCTAATGACCAGACTGGTCTGATTTTTGGGCCATGGCACATACACGATGGGGCTACAAGATAACAACTGTATCTTCTATACATGGAAAGAGTAGGATTCAAAATTCCACTTTTGCTAGTAGCCATCACATTTCTCTTAGTTTATTGATAGAAATATATTCTGGACGGTATGAAATGGTGTATTTTCTGTACTAGGCATGCCATCTCATTCCCTTTGAATGCATTTGAGGCCATCCTAATGCAGCTTCAGAAGCTAGCTCCAGAGCTGCATCGTGTAAGTTGTAAATTTAGATATTGGAGGTGTTTGTTTAATTTCTCCCTTTTCATGCAAAAGATATATAATGTGTAGTAATTCTAGCTAAGTTAAAACAATACCTTTCTTTTGCCTTTGTCCTTTGATTTCTATGTAGGTCCACTACTTGGGGTATTTGAATAGTCTTTACCACGAAGACCATCCGGCTGCTTTGGAAAATCTTCATTGCTATTTCGATTATAGGTAAATGTTATGTTGTTCTTTTTTTTTTCCTGTTTCCGGAGCAATTTTTATTATATATATTTCATCTGAGAATCAACTCAGGTTGCAACCTTGAAGTTCCAATTTTGGTGGCTCTAAATAACAATACCATATCTCTATGCATGAACTCCTTTTCCTCCATGTGCAAACACATCTACTGTCACTTGTTTTCTCCTTTTCTCTTCACCTTCTTTGTCAAGATCTTGTAAATCCATCTAGTTCATGAAATTGATGTGAGTTTTACAATTTTTTATTTTTTTTAAAGAAATTCCTTTGGATGTTGTTGGACTACCCTGCTCATGAAATTACAAAAATTCCATTGGTTCTAAAACTTTCTTAAATGCTATTTTGCGCTAGAAGGCATGGAACTGCTCCCTTAATTCCAAGTCACACCCCATCTATTAAACCTGTAACTTGCAAAGCTAATCCAAGCTGCACATACTGGCTAGATCCATTTCTTTCTTTTTTGGATCATTTTGGTGCTACGTTGAAGTTCTTTTTTGTATGCGAAATCCTCCACTAAAGTTTCCTTTTTCTTTTTGTGTATCCTGTCTTCCTATGTTGATTTCTATGGCCCTTGAAGGGTAAATATCACTGTGCCTGTACAATATCTAGTTCATTTATCATTTACTAACATGCAACATTATGTGTTCGTGGCGAGTATATAGGTCAAAATGTCACCAAATTCTGTTTACTCATTAATGTGCATAAAATGAAAGTCATCTCACCTTATTACAGTCTCTTGTTTCATTAAACCCCTCATAAGGGAATCTTAGGTTGTTTCCAGATGGTGTACTTGTCCTTGAAAAGTGTGAAAAATGGTAATGCTATAGCATCTTACTGAAGTGCTTTCTTTATGCTTTCAACATGATTTATAGATCGTAATTATATGTATGCTAAAGTCTTCATGCACAAAGCTGGTCCTTGGTGGCTTGCTTAGATAATGAATTCTTCCTTAATAATGCGGGGAAACTATTGCCTTTGCAGTAAGGTGCGTACTTGTCTTTTGGCTTTTCAAAACTTCTCACTCAGACAAACTTAGGATCTTTGTTCATTGTTTTCTTGTTAATCATTATCCTGAAATGTTTCCTTCATTAACATTTAGGCTCATTCGTCACTGATCTGGTTCATCTCACCTAATTTTTATTCTTTTTACAAAATGCTCTGGCATGGAGTTTGTGCAGTAAGTTCAGTTTTTTACTTTTTACCTGTGTGTCCCATTGTTTGGTGATCCAAAACGTTGATAAGATGTTCCTCACTATGGACAGCGCGTGCACCAAAAACCCCCCATATTGGAAGAGCCTATCTCTAGTACCTTTGGCCCTTTTCTGGATGAGTGCAAACAATTGCTGCACCTTTTCTTTTATTAATTCTGTTTGTTGGATACCCTATTGAAGGGTTGTGATTTCTCCATCTGCAAGATTTTTGTGCATGGACTATCTACATCAGCATCATAGATTTTTTCAAGTTATCTGGGACCCACGATATCAGTGCCTTGAATCATGGAACCATGGGTGCTATCTCCACTGACTGCAAACACCAATGGTACTACTGTACTCAGTCTGAGCGTTTTGTATAATTCCTCTCAATGAATTAAGTTGATTTGTTAACAGTTTGTGGGTCAATTTAAGTCACCAACCCAATAGATCAAATATGCATTAAGGTGGAATAATGTCATTTGAGTTCTCCCAAGTTAATTTGTTGATCTATAATGTGATAATATTTCTGGAGTTGAATCCATTATAAAAATCAATCACAAAGACTAACTCCTTCAATATCATGTTCTTTCTTCTGATTCAATTACTATCCATATTTGGTTCTAGTTTCTAAATTTCATGCTACATGTATAAAATTGTTTGGCATTACTGGTTCTCATGTGCATTGCATCTTTGCTTTTGGGAAGCATTTTTTCTTTTTAAAACTAGACTATAAGCAAGTATATGTTCGTGCTAATTTTGTTAACAATAATTTTGCTTGTGTTACTTGAATTTTATCATTGGTATCTAATATTAAGAGTCTTTATAGATTGAAGTGTTAAACTATTGCAAAGTAGTGAAGGATTTTAATTTAATAGTTTTGCACTTAAAGTGCAGGGATAGGAGTAGAAGGTGGTACATCTTCTTCCCCTCTTGATGATTCTGTTGGAAGGTATGAAACTGCTTTATTGTGCTTGGGCATCATGCACAGTCATTTAGGGCATTCTAATCAAGCTTTAGAGGTAATATGGCGAGAATTCTCTCTATTGATCTTATTTTCTTTTATTTTGTCCATTGTTTTTGGTTCATTTAGTTTCACACACAACTATTTTTCTTGATATTGTTCAGGCCCTAACTGAAGCGGTTCGGATTTCTCAACAGGTAATTTTAGTGTTGTCAACCTTTGTTATACCATCACACCATATTCTAGCAAGCTCGGTAGTGCAGTTTTTTCTGTTATTTAAGGCCTAAGTGATTCCACACCCTTTGTGGTTCCTTGGTTTGCATGGATCAGGGGATTGTATTGAACCAAAGGAGACCATTTTGTGAACCAGGATGTTTCAACCAATTCATAGTTTGTCCTACTACAAAGCAAATTTGGTAACATAGGTCTGTGATATTTGAGAAAATGTGTAAATTACTACCAAAGGAGACCATTTTGTGAACCAGGATGTTTCAACCAATTCATAGTTTGTGCTACTATAAAACGAATTCGGTAACAGAGGTCTGTGATGTTTGAGAAAATATGTAAATTACTTGATTTATCCATTTATGTGATCCATGATTTCCATCCGGATCATCTGTGTACTGAGGCCTTCCCAAATCTAAATATTCTCATATTCGTGAGGTTTGTGATGTTTGAGAAAATATGTAAATTACTTGATTTATCCATTTATGTGATCCATGATTTCCATCCGGATCATGTGTGTACTGAGGCCTTCCCAAATCTAAACATTCTCATATTCATGAGGTTGATATTGTTTCTGATGCGTGTTGTAAATAAAATATGCTTTGAGAAGAAGCAGGCCGTGCGATTTGATGACGATTAATTCATATCTTAAAGTTGCATTTTCAATTTTAGTTGCTTTCAGATCGAACACTGCCATCTACCTGTTGGGAAGATATTGTATGCTCTTTAGTTCCAGCATGTGGTTGTTGTCATCAGATGTGGTAGTGCACTTCATTCTTTTTGTAAATCATCCCACAATGTCCCAGCTGAGTTTGCCATATGCTTCACAACATTCAAGATTTTTTCTTATACAAGTTTTGTATTCAGTTTTCTCAATTGATTGTTTCTGTATTCTGAATAGTATGTTACATCCATTTGTTTCTGTATTCAGTTTCATTTCATATCTTGCAGCCAGCAGGCCAGAGCTACCTGTTGAGGTTGCAGGGTCTGCTATGCACAATTCGAATGGAGAATGCTGGTGGAGGTAATGATGACGTTGGCCTGGAAGCAGCAGAAGATGGACGGGCAATGTTATCTCAGGGTCCGCCAAGCACGACGGCACCGGTGATGACGGGCGCAACCATGACTTTGTATTATTTGTGGAACCGAATGTTGTGTAACAGTTTAATTGAGTTAAACTTTAAATAGATTGTTGTTAACTGTTTTGTTGGTATTGTGGCTTTCATGATTGATTGTTTCATGAGTGGATTGAATGAATGGTTTAGTAGTTTAAATAAATATATATATAAAAAAAAACATCTTTAGCCTCAATTTGTAACTGAGGCTTGAATTTAGCCTCGGTTGTTGATAAACAAGGCTGAAATTCTCGTGGCTAAAGGCTTTAGCCTCGGTTGTTGAGAACTGAGGTTAAAAATAGATTTAGCTTCGGTTGGAGGCAATTGAGGCTAAAATTCAGATTTAGTCTCAGTTGAAAACAATGGAGGCTAAAATTTTGATTTAGTCTCATTTCGAGAAAATCGAAGCTAAAAGGGTTTTTAACCTCACTTGAAGAATTGAGGCTATAAAAGTCATTTTAGCCTCGGTTGCTAAAACTGAGGCTAAAGCCTTTAGCCACGGAGGGTTCAACCTCGGTTTGAATAACTGAGGCAAAACTGAGGCTAAAGGCTTTAGCCTCAGTTTTTAACCTTTTTAGCCACAGTTTTGAACCGAGGCTAAAATCCTCTTTTCTTGTAGTGTTTATACATCATTATCAAATTTATCATATTCCTTTCGCAGATTGTATTTTCATACCTTCGAAGCTTTGCTTACTTTCGAAAATGCATATTATTTTAACTCATCATCGATGTCGTACGTGGCCTATTTCATTAAATTAATAATCAAACAATCTTATTGAGTAAGAATTAAAAATAAAATCAAGAACAAACATGCTCACCAAAATCATAGACCAGATATTATCTTTAATTGCACCATGCACTTTGCGCCAATCAGCAAATGAAATTGGACAGTGTGTCCTGCCAAGTTGTCCTAAAAATGTGTTGAAAGACGCTGATGTTTTTTCGAGTGGTTGTTTATATTCATTTAATTCAAGTCTCTTCCTTGTATTGCTTCCTTGGGTTGAAGCTGATGAACCACCAAAATTTGACATAATTCGTACAATTTTATAAAACAAAACAATATCTCATTATTATGTAATTGACATTCTATTAATATTTTGATAGCTAAAAGATTGTAACAATCATTACTAAATAGAATTCAACTCACTTTCAAACTAATTTGAATCTTATTAGTTTCTTTTCCGTTTCTTATGATGTGAGGTACTCGACTCACTCTCAACCCATGATTTTTCTTGTACATCTTCATCTTCATCATTTAAATCATCAATTAATGAAAGTATTGAAGAACCTACATTTCTTCTGGCCTCAAACTCAAGTGGATCTTCAAATGCATATGCATCTTTCGTCAATCTCTTAGGAGCATCCAGTACAACATGTCAGCCATCTCTAGTTGGATCCTTACAGTAGAAGACCTGAGCTACCTGAGATGCAAGAATAAACGGCTCATCGTCTTCCTTTAAGTTCCATCTAAACCTTCCTAGATTGATAAATATTAAATTTATTTCGAGATCTATGAAACATCCATTCCCTTTATCTTCGATATGTACCCAATCACAGTAGAAGAGTACTACTCTGAAGTCGAAGTAGTTCAATTTGAGAATTTATCTAATGATGCCATAATAAGTGACTTCTTCTTCTATAGGATTCCTATCCTTGGCATTTGCCCTGAAGCTAGTTAGCGTTTTCATTGAGACTCCACTGTTCTGTATTGTTCTGTTCATTTTGAAATTCGCAATGCTAAAAACATATTCATTTACAGAGTAAGTATTATATGATATGCATTTGAAGTGAGGACCATCGAAAATTCTCTTAAATTGAGTCATTTCTTAATTATGTAGTTGATGTCTTAACTAAAGAATGTATTCCATTGGTTTCCTGCTGACAGATTACCCTTTCGATTTTGTCCCCTACGTGTTTGGCCCTGGATGTATGTTTAGTACTTCCTACAAATTCCAAATCATAGCAATTCATTTTATATATATAATAATGTTTATTATCATAAGCCATTTAAAAATATAAAAAAGAATAATATACTTCATTAACTTACTTCTCCCGTTGATAATTTTCAACATGATGTTGCAAAACCCATTTGTGTGCTTGTTGGTATTGCACTGTAGTAAGATCATAAACTTTTCCTTTCTTATCATTCTGGGAATCACCAGCATTTTCGTCATCATTGAATATTTTTAGTCCTTGCTTGTGACCTCCTATTATATTATTCCATGCAGTACATCATAGATTCCTCTATAATGTAGCGTTCCGCAATACAACCCTCCGGGTAAGCTTGATTTATCACATACTTTTTGTATGTTCTCATAATCCTGTTAAATATTAAAATCAGGTATTGATGAAAAAATATAAGCTATTTTGAAAAAGTTAATAAATTAAAACAGTTAAAGTTACCTCTCAAAAGGATACATCCATCGATATCTGACAGGTCCGCAAACTTGTGCCTCCTTCACCAAGTGCACAATAAAGTGTGTCATAGAAACGAAAAACGATGGTGGAAAATACTTTTCGAAAACACATAATATTTCCGCTATTTTATTTTTCATTTCTTGAAGCTCCACACGATGAATTTCTTTAGAACATATGACGTTAAAGAATCTTGACAATTGTATAATGACGGCGCGCAATGACTTTTCTTTCTTGAATGAATGCATTAATAATACGGGTAGTAACTGCTGCATTAGAATGTAATAATCATGTGACTTAAGGCCCTTGAGGTGATAGTCATCCATACTGATATGATGTTTCCAGTTTGCACTATACCCTCTCGAAACTTTCAAATCACTCAAGGTTAGACAAATGAGTACTCTTTCAGATATAGATAATGTGAAAGGAGCCTTCGGCAATAACAACTTACCATTTTTTCCTCTGGCCAATATTTTGATCTTATCTTCATAGCCATAAGATCTCGATGGGCTTGTAAACCATCCTTAGACTTGTCCTTCATGTCCATGATTGTTGCAATAGGGTTCTCAGTAACATTTTTATCAACATGCATCACATCCAAATTATGACGAATGGGCATATGCTGCCAATACGGCAATGTAAAGAAGATTGATCTCTTCGACCAAGCAGTAAGGTTAGACTCTTCATCCGTGGTCTTCTTCCTCTTATCTCTTATATGCTTTCCGAACTTGGTTTGTATATTATTCATTTTAACCAGAACCTGTTCTCCAGACAAACACTTTGGAACCTGTCGATTTTCATCATTCCCATTGAATCGAGATCTTTAACCCCTAAAGATATGAGTTCTTAGGAGGAATCTTCTGTACCCCATATAAGCAAACTTCTTTCCATGTTTTAGCCAAACTGAGTTAGTCTCCTCACTACAAACAGGACGTGCATACTTTCCTCCTGTTTTACAAACTTCTTTCCATGTTTTAGCCAAACTGAGTTAGTCTCCTCACTACAAATAGGACATGCATACTTTCCTCCTGTTCTACACACAGAAAGATGTCCATAGGCTGAAAAATCATGTATTGCCCATAATAAAATCGCCTTCATTGTAAACCTGTTCTTCCCAAACGAGTCATATGTTATCGACCCTTTCCACAATTCATTTAATTCTTCAATCAATGATTGTAAATATATGTCGATGTCATGCCCTGGACTATTTTTTCCAGAAATTAAAAGTGTTAACATAATAAATTCCTTCCGCATACATAAATGAGGTGAAAGATTGTATGGAACAACCATAATAAGCCAGCAACTATATGAGATGCTCATATGCCCAAAGGGGTTGAATCCGTCTGTTGCAAGTCCCAACCGAACGTTATTTGGATCCGCAGCAAAATCACTAAATTTTCTATCTACAAACTTCCACATAGAAGAATCCACAGGATGACGCATGTACGAGTCATTTTGAGCCACCTTTAAATGCCACAACATATTCTCTACAATCCATGATACGCTATAAAGTCTTTGTAACCTTGGTGTTAATGGGAAGTATCTTAGCACCTTCCATGGTACATGTGAGACTCTTGATCTTACAACACTATTCACTTTCTATTTGATTGCTTTACATGTAAGACAACTTTCCCTATTAGCATCCTCCTTCCAGTATAGAATTCAATCATTACGGCATGCATGTATCACCTCATAGTTCATACCCAACGAACTGATCAATCTCTTTGCATTATAGGTACTATTTGGCAAAGAGTTCTCGCTTGGAAAAATCTTCTTGAGCAGTTGCAACAAACTCGTAAAGCTATTATCTAACCACTGATATCTAGCCTTCATGCTCATCAACTCAACTGTCACTGACAACTTTGTATACTCACGTTTACACGATGGATATAGGGATTGTACTACATCCTCCCTTAATTTATTGTACTGAGTATCATTGTCTATGTCATCTTGAGGCTGACTACTATATTCCTCATTGACCTCATTCATACATGCATCTAAGTTATCGGGTTGAACACGACCAAAAGTATCATTAACCAAATCAACCATTCTGGGCAACAACTCTTCATTACAATTAGTGGAAGATGTACTAGGAGCCGTGGCATTGACACCCATATTGAGAAGTTGTTCTCTATGAAAAAACCAAGTTGTGTATGTCTGATCTATACCATTCATAATCAAATGTTCAGAAACTGTACTTAGTATTTTCTTCCCATGCACATTACGACATATAGCACAAGGACAACTATACCAATCAACACCTCTCGAATTCCTTTTCGCAAAAATAATAAACGATTTAACGCCTTTAATATATTCATCACTCAATATATCTTTCGTCATCCAATTCTTGCTCGGGGACGTCAAATCCATTTCTGATATCACGTGCATGTAGCATATAAAAAGTGAGATACAATAAAAAAGAGATTTTTCATAAACTGTCAAAACATGCCACACATGTGGTCACTAATCATCAAAAAATATATATATATATATATCCGTAAATATATGCACATGATTAGGTGTAGGTTTTAGGTTATAGGTTATAGCTTTAGGGAATTGAGAATAAGTTAAGGTTTAGGTTTAAGAAATCGGGTTCGGGTTTGGGATCGGGTTTAGGTTTGGGATCACGCATACATACATACAAACATGCATGATGATACATCCATCTATCCATGCATGCATACATACATAAACACATGCATGATGATCCACCCACCCATGATCTAACAATCCATCCATCTATCCATGAATGCATACACACATACACACACATGCGTGATGATCCATCCATCCAGTCTTCCATCCATGCATGCATACATACATACATATACACACACATAAATCCATCCATGCATGTATGCATGCATACACACATGCATAATCTGTCCATCCATGCACGCATGCATACATTTCATCCATCCATGTGTGCATGCATACATATACACACATACATACATGTGTTTTATGACAGGCTGAAGCATACATATACACACAACTATGATTGTTCAATGTAGAAATATAGGTTTCGAGGCTTGTTTTCCTATGCTTTTGCAACCTTTCAATAAATAAATAAAAATCTGTAGAACAACAGGTTTTGATGCTTGTTTATGTGATCTATTAGGCTTAGCCAAAGGTCCTTACAATTGGCCTTGGTTTTGCAAGGTTTCTTTCATTTTTATATTAAAGTGACAATTTTGGAAATAACACAAATAAAGTAAATGAGTGAGCATCCTTCAAATACAAATGGCAAGTGAGCTTACCTCATCAAATAGAAGAAATGAACACAATGGCCACAATTTTCTATAATTCTATTTTTTTTTTCTCATTCTTGCTATTTCTGGTACAGGGTGTCGACCCAAGAATCAAGGTGGAGGTTTGGCCAAGAGTAAGATTTTCTAATGTTGTCATCATCTTAGCCTTTCTCCAATAGTTTGGGGTCAACTTTTAAATGGTAGATTGGTGACGTTAGGATTGATTGCCCACATTAGATCAACCTTCCTATTTTATGCTCTGGAATTGGCCATTTCAGAGGTTTACATTCAACAAAAAGATGGGCAAGAAAGAAAATACAGCAACAGTCAACACTTAATCAAAATGCAATGGTTAGGATACCCGATTTGGCAAAAAAGTACTATTATTGTCTACTGTAAGCCTGTAGCCATAAACCAGCCCTACAAATTTCCATTTTAAAATAATTTCAGCAGAAATTGATGTTTTTTTGGGGGTTTTTTCTAGATACCCATTACAAGAAATTCCAAATGGTGTTTAGTTTTGTGTGTTGATTTGGAGCTTCCAAAGCTCTAATGCTAAAAGGGTCATTCTAGTTTTGTGCATGGAAATGGAAAAGAAGCTGTAGTAATGAAATTCATGGTATTGTGTTTTTTAAAGTTATTGAGTAAAAAAGAGAAGGAATCTACTTTCCATTTTTCTAGTTTGGTGAGCTATTAACTAATGCCATTTTAACATTTTTTATTCGTGGCGTACAAATAGATGGTTAAGAAGAGCAGTAACTGTATGCAGGGGATGAAGAGACTGGGCTGAGCCTTGCAGCCTGTTGGTTTCATCATCCACCCTGGGTGGCAAGAACCCAATTCATGCGGGCCTCGACTCAGGTCCTCAACTCATGTATTGGACTTGAGAATGCTTCAGCCTGTCCACACCCAGCCTAGCCCCATTTGTCGGCCTTGCACGCTTCAGCCTGGCCACACCCAGCCTAGCCCCATTCTGGAACACACACAGGAAAGAGTGGGGATTATGACATCCACCGTTGAGACTTTCGTAGGGCCCACAACGATGTTTATTTATCACCCAACTTGTTCATAAGCTGACACAGACATAGGGAAAACATAAATATCAGCTTGATTCGAAACTTCTGCTCCCTAAGAAGTTTTCAACAGTGGGTCTTCGATTTCCACTGTTTCCTGTGGTGGGCCCACTTGAACACTAGATATGCTTCTGTTTGGGTTCATGCCACAAAATGAGTTGAAAAATAGATGGCCTGCATGGATAAGACACACACATCGCAGTGGTCCCATAGAGTTTACTCGCATGCTGAGTTACAAAGTATGCAATCCACCTTCTCCAGCAGAGACATTTCATCAAAAACATGTTGTGCACACCTTAAACATTCACAGAAATGAGTACCTGGTCGGGGAAGAGATGAAGGGCAGGGGCTGCTGGCCGCACCAGATCTTGGACTCGGATGGAGAGAGAGAGAGAGAGAGAGAGAGAGTCGCGGTAGGAAGAAGCTGTTTCTCGCGTGGGTCTGGGACTGGGACGGAGAGAGATAGAGAGAGTCGCGCGCGTCTGGGACCGGGACGGTGAGAGAGAGAGAGTAGAGGGATAGAAAGGGAGAGAGGGAGAGATAGAGAGAGGGCGGGCGGGCTATCTGTTGGAATGGTGGGGGGGGGGGGGGGGGGGGGGGGGGGGACATTGGGCGCGCGGCTTTGTTTTAAGCACGCGCCCAAATTTGGGCCGTACTATGGCTGGTGTTCGATGCTCTATGGGCCCCACTATGATGTACATGTTTCATCCATTTGGTTCATCCATTTTTACAGATCATTTTAGTGCTTGATGTAAAACATGATAGGGATATAAATCCTGGGTGGGCCACACCACAGGAGAAAATTAATGAATGGATATTCACAATTAAAATCCTCTTAAGGCCCACTGTACTGTTTATTTGACACCCAATCTGTTGATTTGGTCATAAAGACCCAAATGAAGGGAAAAAAAAATATCGGCTTGATCCAAAACTTTTATGGACCCCAAAACATTTTTAATGGTCAAAATTCATTCAACACTATTTCCTGTAATGTGGTCCACTTGAGATTGAGATATAATTCATTTTTTTTTATCATATCATAAAATGATATATAAAAATAGATGGACGGCATGGATGATACACATGCATCATGGTGGGTCCCACAGAGCACCGACCACCAACCATTGGCCGATGTTAGGGGAGTAGACAATTTGTTCCCCACCATAGCAAATACGTGTGATTTAATCTCCATGTTTCCTACTTTATGGTCTACTTTAGCCTTCGATCTAGATGATTTTTAGTTTCATGCCCTATAATAATATTTTAAAATATATAGACGGCTTAGATAAGACATTTTTTTAGGCCCTATAGGGCCCCTTATACCCTAAGCGTACTGAGTAAATCCTGTGGGGCCCACTATGATTTATTCAATTTATCCACTCTGTCCATCCATTTTAACATATAATTTTATTATGTAAGGTCAAAATTGAAGCCTATAAAAATCTGAAGTGGACCACATCATAGGAAACAATATAAATTGAACGTCTACCTTAGAAAATTTTTGGGAGGCCACTGAAGTTTTGGATCAAGTTGATATTTTAGTTTTCCCTTCATCCATGTATTTGTGATCTATTGAATAGGTTGGATGACAAATAAAAATCATTGTAGGCCATAGGAATATTTCAACGGTGGAAATCATTATTCCCACTGTTTCCTGTGGTATGGTCCACTTGAGCTTTGGATATACTTTAATCGTGGACTCAACCACTAAGGGTCTGTTTGGATGGGTGGATTGGAAGGGATTGAATGGTATTAGGGTGGATGGCATGGATTTCAAGGTAATGATGGCGTTGTCAATAGATTGTCTTAAGACCCATGGAATTGCTATATCCCCCGGATTGCTATATTAAGTCTGTTTGGCACACTCGACCAATCCTGGGATTAAACCTTCCCATCCCTTCCAATCCCTTGAACCAAACATGTCCCAGGAAAATTTGAACGGATTAGGGTGGATTGGATGGGATTTAAAGGTAATGATGGTGTTGTCAGTGGATTGTCTTAAGATCCATGGGATTGCTATATATCCCAGGATCAGATCACCCAGTTTGTTTGGCACACCCAACCAATCTAGGGATTTAACTACCAATCCCTTCCAATCCACCCGTCCAAACGGGCCCTAAAATGATCTGGAAAAATGGATTGACGGTGTGGATCACACCACATGAAAATAATAGTGATTGGATATCCACCATTAAAACCCTCCTAGGCCCACTGTACTTTTTATTTAACATCCAATTTGTTGATTAGGTCATACAGGCTCGGATGAAGGGAAAAAAAATATCAGATTGATCCAAAACTTTATAAGGCCCCCAAAAGGTTTTTAATGGTCGACGCTCATTCAACACTGTCTCCTATAATGTGGTCCATATATCTCATAAGCTAAAGGGGAGACATCAAATGCACGGTGTTGATGTTCGACACATATTGTGATAGGCCCATTTTACTTGTCTGGTCCATTCACTCTATTTTACTGATATTTACCCTCAATTTGACTAGTTACTCACCTTGATCATGCTACATATGAGAAAGATATTGGGCAAACAAGATTGATCAACAATTTGAGTGAATTTTGATTTAAACATTTGAAGTTATTTAATCTTCATGTCCAGACTGATCAGATTGTCCAAAAACAGTTAAAGGTTAATATCAAAAATATATAAATGAATAGAAAACACAAACATCAGCTTGATCCAACACTTCATTGCCTCCAAGAAATTTTAAATGGTAGAGGTTCAATCACACTATTTCCTGTGGTGTGGTCCACTTGAGCTTTGGATATGCTTCCTTTTTGTTCTTTAGACCTCAAATTATCTGTTAACATGGACGAATGGAGTAGATAAAATAAATAAATAATGGTGAACCCCACAGAGTTTACTCTGGTAAAGGTAACGAGTAACTCACTTAAATGTAGTGGAGAAAGGTTTCCTTAAAACATTCATAATCATATATTAGGACTGCCTAAATGTGATTCACATATCCAACCCACTCATTATGTGTGTCCCACTTGGATGAGGAGTCAGACCAAGTTTCAACCGCATCCAAAACTCATGTGGGCCCCACCAAGTGCTTTTATATTTTTTAGGATGTCTTCACATAGTTTTAAATGGTATGACCCACTTGACTTTTGTTTACCGATGATTTTTGAGATATCTCATAACCTAAAGGGGACACATTAAATCCACGGTGTTGATGTTCGACACACATCATGATGGGGCTCACAAAACTTACTAACATCAATTCTTAGGTTCTCACAAGGTCAGTAAGTTGGATCACAATTTTAACCAGAATATTTGGCCCATTTTACATGTCTGGTCCATTCACTCTATTTTACTGATCAATACTCTCAATTTGACTAGTTACTCGCCTCAATCAGACTACATATGAGAAAGATATTGGGCATACAAGATTGATCAACAATTTCAGTGAAATTTGATTTAAACATCTGAGGTTATTTACCCTTCAATTTGAACTGATTAGATTGTCCAAAAACGATTAAAGGTTCAATTAGTGGATGTGCTTAATAATTTGGTAATTTTATTTTTCACAAATAAATTTAACATTTTTTATTCAAAATGTATATATTTTTTTACTCTTTTAACTAAATATCATTTTTATTATAAAATGTTTCAAAAATATTTAAAATACAAATTTTGAATTTTTATTTTCAAAATCTCAAAAAATCTCTCATATTTTAATTTTTTCTCAAAAATTTCAAAATGCCGATTTTTTTTCTTCAAAAGCATTATTTTGCTCTCAAAATTTTTCTTAAACATAGTTAAAATTTCTAAACTTTTCAATATTCTTTTTCATTTGATTTTACAAATCATTTAAATATTACCTTTTAATTATATATAAAAAAAAATTTTCCATTCATATGATATAAAAACTATACACATATACATACACACACACACACACACACACACACACACACACACACACACACACACACACACACACACATTTTTACCGACAACAATTTTTAAAAATTAAAACATTTTAACATTATTACCTGGCCTAGAAATGGGTTGGAGAAGCATAGGGGGCGGTAAGGATATACAACACATCATCAAAATATCACTTTTGTTATCTAACTTTTCAATTTTTCTGGTTAAAATATAAAATTTAGTTTTCTTTTTTAAAATATATATTTTTTTACAATTTGTCAATTTTTTTCACAATTTTGTTTAATTTTTTAATTTTTTTTTTCAAAATATCATTTTTTAAATATCACTTTTGTTATATAACTTTTTAATTTTTCTTGTCAAAATACAAAATCTAGTTTTCTTTTTTAAAATATATGTTTTTTTAATTATAATTTGTCAGTTTTTCATAAAATTTTTTAATTTTCTTTTTCAAAATATCATTTTTTTATCAATTTTTTTTTCAAAATTATCAACATTATTCGATATTCTTAATTTTTTTTTTTTCAAAATCTAGATTTATATAAAATCACAGTTTTTTTTTCAAAATTTAAATTTCTCTTAGACATTAATAATTATTTTTCTAAGCTTCTCAACTATTTTTTTTTTCAAAATTCATAATTTTTTTTGAGCTTTTTAATTTTTGAACTGAGCATAATAGAGACGGTCTAGGACCGTCTCTAATTTTACATTACGGCTTCCTCCTTGATATTTGACCTGACCATTAAAGACGGTTTAAGACCATCTCTATTAGAGACGGTCTTTCACAGTCTCTAATAGAGACGGTTTAGGACCGTTTTAATTTTCACCAAGGCTTTCAGTTAACCTGAGCATTAGAGACGGTCTAGGACCGTCTCCAATAGAGATGATCTTTGACAGTCTCTAGTAAAGACAGTCTTTCACAGGGATATAAGACGGCTAAGGACCGTCTCTAATAGAGACGGTCTTTGGCAGTATCAGATTACAAGTAAAAGACAGTTAATGACTGTCTCTAATGCAGACGGCCAATGACCGTCTCAGATGACCGCATATACGACGGTCAAGGACCGTCTCTAATGCGGACGGTCGTTGACCGTCTTAGATGTTCGCATATAAGACGGTTAGCGATCGTCTTAAATGATTTGTGGACAACTTTTTAAGACAATATTAGGGACGGTCAAGAACAGTCTACAAGTTTAGAGATGGTTTACGGCCGTCTTTAAAGCGTCTTTAAACTAAGAAATTTTAGAGACGCTCTAAAACTATCTCTAAATCCGTCATTTCTTTTTTCCATTTTTCACGTAGTGATACGATCGCCACATAAGAGGTGGTTGGGGATGAGGTTGTGGTGTGAGTTTCAACAATTCCTTTCAGAGACATGGAAGAAGGTGAATACCTAAGTTTTGCTAGGCTGACTGATACGACCCTCCCATCTATTCTTCGTCCGTTTAGGATTTCCATTGTCGCTTTCGCATTGTGCTCGTACTGAAAATCGACAACAGTGTAGCCTCGTTATAGCTTAGATTCGGGGAGGACCAGAATGTATACATCCAGAACTTTCCCATATCTACTAAAAATACCATGCAGGCATTACAAGAAAAAACACTTTTACCTACGAAAATTTTCGTAGGTAAAAGCCTTCTTTTCGTTGGCAAAAACTTTTACCGACAAAAATTTTCGTCGGCAATTTCTTTGCTAAAAGACTGAGGGAAAACTTTTACCAACGAATTTTTTTTTTCATTGGAAAAGTAAAGACTTTTGCCGACGAATTATTTTCGTAGGTAAAAGCTTTTACCAACGTTTTGTTTCGTAGGTAAAAATATTGACAAATCTTTTTACCTACGATTATTTTCGTAGCTAATAAGATTTACAAAACTTTTACCTACAAATTTTTTTGTAGGTAAAAACTATAACAAAACTTTTACTTACAAATATTTTTGTAGTTAAAAATATTTACAAAATTTTACCTGCGAATTTTTTCGTACGTAAAAATTATGACAAAACTTTTACCTATAAATTTTTTCATAGGTAAAAATTATTACAAAACTTTTACCTACGAAGACTTTTGTAGCTAAAAATATTTACAAAAATTTTACCTATGAATATTTTCGCAGGTAAAAATATTTACAGAACTTTTGCCTACGAGTATTTTCATAGCTAAAAACTTTTACAAAACTTTTACCTACGAATTGTTTTGTAGGTAAAAACATTTTACAAAACATATACCTACGAATATTTCTGTAGGTAAAAATATTTACAAAACTTTTACCTACAAATATTTTAGTAGTTAAAAATATTTACTGAACTTTTCCTGACGAATATTTTCGTAGGTAAAAACGTGGATGAGACTTTTACCTATGAAAAGTTTCGTAGGTAAAGAACCTGGATACATTTACTTACGAAATTTTTTGTTGGTAAAAGTGTCTTTTTTTTTCCAATATTCCAGCAAAAAATTCATGATACACACCTGTTACAATATTTTTGATATACACATGTTACAATATACACCTGTTACAATATTCCTGATATACACCTGTTATGTAAATATTTCATCATATTCACGTTCACATCCATTTAAACCCAAAGTACGTAAATCCATCCAAATATAAACTACATCTATCAACATGACATTCATTTACACATAAATACATATAAGTTTAACATCATAAATAAAATACAAAAAATCACAAAGATGAAGGATGAGGTGGTGGAGCATCGGTGGGTAAGCGTGCAGTGAGAACCTAAAACATCTCCGTCATCTGTCGCTCATGCTCCACCCGCATCTCTTCCATCCTTCTCTCCTGCTCCTCTCTCTCCCTTGCCTGCTCCTCCATCCTCCTCTCCTGTTCCTCCCTCTGCCTCGTCAAATCCTCCATCCTCCTCTCTTGTTCCTCCCTCTGCATCGTCAGATCCTCCATCCTCCTCTCCTGCTCCTCCATCTGCCTCTCCAGCTGCTCACTCTTCTTCTCCAGCTGCTCTCTGATGTCATGGACGATGACCCGTAATTACTGAATCTCTTTCTCTGCGATATCAGCTCGGTGGGTGGCGCTCTCTCCAATGACAATAGATCGGGTGGAGGCAGCTCTAGCGGGTGCCATGAGCTTGACACCATGGCTAAGCCCACGCACATATCCAGAATGGGTGCTTAGCACCTCACTCAGGATCTTTGGCTCACTACGCTGAGTACCATCGAGAGTGGGCTGACTGCGTAAGGTGTCCATCGCCGCCTGTAATGAAAACATATGAATTTTCTCTAAAAAATGACATTATTATAATTTAGTACAATTAAATTTTACAATGTAAGGATTTTTATCCAAATCTCACCAGATCTAAGATGTACCCAAGATCCCGTCACCTGTCGACAGTGAGTCCCTCTATAGAGGTCTACTGGTCTGGGCTCCTGGCTAGTGACAGAATCTCGTTGCGCAATCGAAAGGACAATAGAGTTAATATAAATGCATGAAAAGAATATATCAACTTAATAATTACCAGTAATTTCTTACTATGTCGTGATG
Organism: Magnolia kwangsiensis; assembly: GCA_037074715.1. Classification (NCBI taxonomy): domain Eukaryota; kingdom Viridiplantae; phylum Streptophyta; class Magnoliopsida; order Magnoliales; family Magnoliaceae; genus Magnolia; species Magnolia kwangsiensis. Next base: position 108,788,703 of record CM073578.1, on the reverse strand, counting down.
AATTTCTACAAATGACTTTGAAACAGCTACGTGGTTCACTTTTAACTTTTCCCTGTTGTTAGAATTTATTTTGTTCCTCTTCTGAATAAATTATTCATAACACATTGTTATTAATTACGAATTTAATTGTTATCTTAAGGTATCATAAATATGTAAATATTACCTGAAAAGAATAAGATAAAAATCTATCGCAGAGTATCTGCCAGTCGTCATAGGTCATGTGTGGCAGTGTGGACAGTGCGGCTTCCTTGTGACTCATGCACTGCTTGCACCGTTTGTGTAACAGGGAGTGGTACTCCTTGAACCGCTCCTTGATCATATAGTCGATGGCATAAGAAATATGCGGAACACTTAAATTCAAGTCAAATTTATCTTGCAGTTTCATAAATAATAGATTAAGGCAATAAACTTATTAAGAAAATAACTTAACTGTAAAATGAACTTTCATAAAATAAATTTTAATTTACTAAAATTTATCTAAAGGCCCTGACGGATGAGCTGTCGCACATCATTTGTCACGTCTGCCCAACGGGGGTGGTAGGGGGATCAGAGATTGGCATGAGATACTGACTTCCGACGTAAACAGTCTGACATTTTTCCCAACAGGTCTAATGTAGTCCTGTGAGAACTTTACCGTCACCCTACCCTCATGCGTAAGTCGCTCTAAAAATAATCCACACGTGGGTCCACGTCCTCGTCGGCTGGTCAACGATGCTATTGCCAAAGAAATACATAAGTCTGAACATAAATAAAAGTTATTAAAAGAAATATATGTCTAGACTTACATGCAGTGCCCGGTGTATGTGCGACTGAGGGATCAGACGCCTGCGATGCAACATGTGACTGCGATGCTGGCTCTGTCGCATCACGAGTAGAAGGGGTAGATCCAGTGCACGAACGATGTACTCTCCCACCTAGTGTCATCACTATATATGTGCGAGCTACGAACTTATAAATTTAAACAATGCCAAAACAAGTATAGGTTATAGGTTAGGTTAAGGTTTAAGTTTTATGATTTGAGAATAGGTTAAGGTTATAAGTTTAGGTTAAGGTTGTAAGTATAAGTTATAGGTTAAGGTTAAGGTTTAGGTTTAGGTTATAGGTTTAGGTTTATGTTTAGGTTTATGTTTTAGGTTATAACTTTAGGGAATTGAGAATATGATAAGGTTTAGGTTTAGGAAATCGGGTTCGGATTCGGGATCGGGTTTAGGTTTGGGTGTAGGTTTAGGTTCTAGGGAATTGAGTTTAGGTTATAGGTTATAGGTTAAGGTTTTGGGAATTGAGTTTAGGTTATAGGTTATAGGTAAAGGTTTTGGGAATTGAGTTTAGGTTATAGGTTATAGGTTTAGGTTTAGGGAATTGAGTTTAGGTTAAGGTTATAAGTTTAGGTTAAGGTTGTAAGTATAGGTTATAGGTTAAGGTTAAGGTTAATGTTTAGGTTTATGTTTTAGATTATAACTTTAGGGAATTGAGAATAGGTTAAGGTTTAGGTTTAAGCAATCAGGTTCAGATTCAGGATCAAGTTTAGGCTTGGGTTTTCAAGTTTAGCTTTAGGTTTAGGTTAGGGAGTAGAGATTAGGATTAGGTGTAGGTTTAAGTTTAGGGATTTAAAAATACATTTAGGTTTTAGGTGTAGGTTTTAGGTTTAGGTTAGGGAGTTGAGATTAGGATTAGGTGCAGGTTTAGGTTTAGGGATTTGAGAATACATTTAAGTTTTAGGTGTAGGTTTAGGTTTTAATTTTAGTTTATAGGTTTAGGTTTAAGTTTTAGGTTTAGGTTAAGGTTAGGTTATAAGTTTAGGTTATAGGTTATAGGTTATAGGTTAAGGTTATATTGGTTTAGGTTTTAGGTTAAGGTTAAGGTTATAGGTTTAGGTTAGGTTTAGGTTTAAGTTATAGGTTATAGCTTTAGGAAATTGAGAATAAGTTAAGGTTTAGGTTTAGAAAATCGGGTTCGGGTTCGGGATTGGGTATAGGTTTGGGTTTTCAAGTTTAGGTTTAGGTTTAGGTTATGGAGTTAAAATTAGGATTAGGTGTAGGTTTAGGTTTAGGGATTTGATAATACATTTAGGTTTTAGGTTATGAGTGTAGGTTATAAGTTTAGGTTCAAGTTAGGTTAGAGGTAAAGGTTTAGGGAATTGAGAATAGGTTAAGGTTTAAGTTTAGGGATTTTAGAATTCATTTAGGTTTTAGTTTAAGGTTATAAGTATAGGTTTAGGTTATAGGTTATAGGTTGAGGTTTAGGTTAAGGTTTAAGTTTAGTTTATAAGTATAGGTTTTGATATTTGAGAATAGGTTTAGGTTAAGGTTATAAGCTTAGGTTAAGGTTATGAGTATAGGTTTAGGTTATAGGTTATAGGTTAAGGTTTAGGTTTAGGTTTGGGTTAAGGTTTAGGTTTAGGTTTTAAGTATAGTTTTTGGGATTTGAGAATAGGTTTAGGTTAAGGTTATAAGTTTAGGTTTGGGTTTAGGTTTAGGTTTTAGGTTTAGGTTTTATGTTTAGGTTATAGGTTTAGGTTTGGGTTTAGGTTAAGGTTATAAGTATAGGTTTGGGTTTAGGTTAAGGTTAAGGTTTAGGTTTAGGTTTTAGGTTATAGCTTTTGGGAATTGAGAATAGGTTAAGGTTTAGGTTTAGGCAATCGGGTTCGGGTTTGAGATCGGGTTTAGGTTTGGGTTTTCAAGTTTAGGTTTAGGTTTAGATTAGGGAGTTGAGATTAGGATTAGGTGTAGGTTTAGATTTAGGGATTTGAGAATACATTTAGGTTTTAGGTTATAAGTGTAGGTTATAAGTTTAGGTTAAGGTTCAGGGAATTGAGAATAGGTTAAGGTTTAAGTTTAGGGATTGTAGAATACATTTAGGTTATAGGTTTAGGTTAAGGTTATGTTATAGGTTATAAGTTTAGGTTATAGGTTATAGGTTAAGGTTTAGGTTATAGTTTTTGGTTTAGGTTAAGGTTATAAGTTTTGGTTTAGGTTTAGGTTTTAGGTTTAGGTTTAGGTTATATGTTATAGCTTTAGGGAATTGAGAATAGGTTAAGGTTTAGGTTTAGAAAATCAGGTTCAGGATCGGGATCGGGATTAGGTTTGGGTTTTCAAGTTTAGGTTTAGGTTTAGGTTTGAGAGTTGAGATTAGGATTAGGTATGGGTTTAGGTTTAGGGATTTAAGAATACATTTTAGGTTTTAGGTTTAGGTTTAAGTTTTAGGTTTAGGTTATAAGTGTAGGTTATAGGTTTAGGTTTAAGTTAGGTTGTAGGTTAAGGTTTAGGGAATTGAGAATACTTTAAGGTTTAGGTTTAGGAAATCGAGTTCAGGTTCGGGATCGGATTTAGATTTGGGTTTTCAAGTTTAGATTTATGCTAAGGTGTTGATATTAGGATTAGGTGTATGTTTAGGTTTAGGGATTTGAGAATACATTTAGGTTTTAGGTTTATGTTTAGGGTTTTAGTTTAGGTTTAGGTTTTAGGTTTAGGTTAAGGTTAGGTTATAGGTTATAAATTTAGGTTATAGGTTATAGGTTAAGGTTTAGGTTATAGGTTTTGGTTTAGGTTTAGGTTATATGTTATAGCTTTAGGGAATTGAGAATAGGTTTAGGTTATAGGTTCAGGGTGAGGTTTAGGTTAAGGGTGTGGTCCTTTGAAATACAGATATAAACATGACCTGTCCAAATGGCCAGACCCCTTCAATGCCATCCATACGAAATAGACAACTTCATCATGGTCATAACAGCGGTTCCTACCTTCCAGGGACCCTCGCTTATCCGGATAGCTCCAACGCACATCCAGGTTTGCTCCATTAATTTTGAGAAAATACATAAACACGGCCTGTCCAAATGGTCAAGCCCCTCTGAAAGGGCCTAACTATATGCCCTAGAGGGGGGGTGAATAGGGCAATGCCAAATAAAACTAATAACAGCGGAATAATAAAATATTTAAAGCACAATGCTGAATATAAAACAATCACAATAGGCTAAAATAAAGAGATTGATACTTTATCAGTTCTAAGGACAACCTTACACCAAAAACTAGAGGTTTAAGGTAGGACAACCTTACTTCTAGAACGCCCTTAGTATCACAAACCAAAGAGGAATAATAAGTAATGAAATCAAAATAACTTGTGGAAAATAAATCCTAAGTTATTATAATATTCATCCACACTTGCTTGAAGTGATTACAACATTCATCCACAAACACAAACCATAAAACTGAATGAATAAAGGAATGAAAGAATGAAGCACATCCACAACACAACGATATATAGTGGTTCACCTGTGTGTACACCAACTGTTATCCAACAGCCACACAGATTGCTACTCCACTCCTAATATCCTCACACAGGAGATATTAGCATGCATTATCAAAATAGGTTTCACAGGTTCACCTAAAACCTTCACAATTGTGTCTTTGATCTCGGGCTTACACAATCCAAAAACTCCACAATCTGAGTTTTCTGGCTCTCCTCAGATAACCACTACAATGAGATTTTTCTGGCGAATCTCAAACAAAAACCAGAGAAAGTAAATTACAAAACATGTAAAATACCCGAATCATCTTTTGAAGAAGCCCGGTAGAACTAATCGGAGTAGAAGTTCGGTTCGACGTTCAAAGTCCAATACTCACTTTAAGAATGGTTCCAAGTCTAATTGATTTTAGATCAAACGGGCTAGATCTATTTGATTTTGAATCCAAGAAGAAGAAACATCAGAAATTCTCCTTTTTTAATAAGATTAGAATGTAGATCAAAATCAAATAAAAATAAGCTAGCAAAAGGAATATTAAATACGCACAATGTAGCTTAAAATAAACACAAACTATCTCAGAGAATAGCCTAAAGAATGCTTGAATAGAATTGATTTGAAGTACTAAAACTCTGAAGTTCGTGCTCTATTTATAGCCTGAAAAATCCCGTCTACGACTGGTCTTAGGATCCTAGGACTGGTCGTAGCATCAAAGATTTTTGAAAGATTTCCACGGGATAAGATTTTCAGTTCCACGACCGGTCCTGGGTGGTCTATGACCGGTCGTGGGTCACCTACGACCGGTCGTGGGTCACCTACGACCGGTCGTAGGATCCCAAAAATGGTTGATGGAGTTTGAGTCGTAGGGCTACGACCGGTCGAAGTATGAGTCGTAGAACTTTCAGGACTGATCGTAGGATGTCCAGGACTTGTCGTATGACAACCAGAAAGATCCAAAAATCTTCAACTACCTAGGACTGGTCCTGAAAAACTTAAGACTGGTCGTAGCAAAGCTAGAACTGGTCTTAAAGTCCTTAGGACTGGTCTTAGAACACTCCAAACAAGCATATTAAAATATATGAGTTATGTATCCAGAATGACCTACAATAAAGCCCATCCTAAGGTCAATCTAAGGTCAAACAAACCTTAAAAGTGAGATGGATATTGAAAGTATGTACACTCAGATGACCCTTAAGAGAAGCTTGAGAATATACAAATCTTGTAGTAGGCCTTCTTGAGCTTAATCTTGACTTGACAAAGTCTTCTACTAAACTTGAACTTGATCGAATCTTGAACATACAAACTTGAAGACTTCAATACTTGAATTCTTCATCCATGTCTTTAAAACTTTCTTCATTTAAGATCTTGTCTTGAAATGCGATGACTTGATTGCAATGAATAGTCTTCAATCATAAAATACAAGATGTACAAGACATAGATATAGGTTTTGGCACCACAAAATTTGACAACTAAAGGGATATGAAATCATAGCACTTACAATCTCCCCATTTGTCAAATTTGTGATAAAACACATAGCATCAAAGATAATAAGGAATGATTGTAATGCCCTGGAAAAATCCGTACTTGGACTCGAGTAACAACTCGACCAGAAATCGCGTAGGATTAATTCCTTTGGAAAATATGTGTAAGTTAGCTAGCGCAACGCTAGAGTAGCTGGGAAATAGTCCCTGATCACTTTAAATACGTTCTACAAGACCCAAAGTGAGTAGAACTAATGACGCTATAATACTCTAAAACCTCGGATCAAACTCTAAACTGGTTTATTCTTAGGACCTCTTTGAAACTTTGTATTGGATCTACACCACTCGTCGAAAGTCCGATACCTACAATCTTAGACCATTATAACCGCCTAGCTGGACTTGACAATCATTTCAAAAATTAAGTCCAACCGACATTCACAGGCTATTTCATTGAGCCTAGAGTGAAGAGAGTGAGAATAGGGTTAGATTTGGAATTTGAAATTCAAATCTGGCACACGACTTGACGCGTCAGTATTAAGCGTTCTGATCGTCAGAATTCAGCCAAATTACACCCTTGAATTTGAAAAAATTTCTATTTCATATCATGAGACTTGTAGACCTGATCTACGTGCGGTGACCGCTGAACTGAAACTGGACCACCACGTGCGATCTACAAACACTACTGGTCTGAAAATGGGATGTGAGCGACATCCGACGTGCATAAACTTAAGTCCGATCGCGTTCAGCCAGGGGACCTCCAGAAATATCTTTTTGGACTGAAACAACCCCGATTTGGTTAGGCATCAAGTAAACATCGTTCCCAAGCCTATTTCGAGCAAGTTTTAGGTTATAAAAGGGGCTTAAACCCTCACTTCTCTCACCCATCCGAATTTTCTAGAAACTCTAGCTGGTGTGAGAGAAAAGGTGAGAGATTGTGAGAGAGAGTGGGAGAGAATTTCCTGCTGCTTGCACTACGTGTTGCACGTGCTTAAGCAACGCGCCTCAACCACTTTCTCGGTGAATACACTGCATTTTCAGGTAAGAAAAGACCCTAAATACTTACTGATTTAAGGTTCCGTCAATTTCATAGCAAAGTAGCTTAAAGATCTTGTATGTTAGGTTGCCTGTTGGCCGTAGACGAAGCGTACACGCTCCGTTCGAATCAATACACTCCTAGGATAAAAGGTGCGGATTTTAGACGCTTTGATTGACTGTTTCCAACGCTTTCAATGTCGTTTAATAGTAGATTATCGACGGCAACACCGTTTGACATGTACAACATGCTGTCCGTTTTCTGTTTCGTCAGTAGACGAAAAATATGAGATTTAGGGCATTTTAGTCATTTGTAGGAAATACTGTTTTCATCCATATTTTGCTGATGTAATTGACATGGCTTCTTATCGCATTAGGATATTAGGAATGTGTGCATAGTTAGTTTGGCGAAGAGATTCGCCTAAATGCGCACTTTGAGTCGACATACTATATGTAGACTTAAGTGTGTAGTTTAAGTGTTTGTATAAATGTTTGTATTAGTATGTATTGACTTAAATGGTGTTATGAACTAGTTTGAGATTGAATTCCCAAATTATATGCTGATGTAAATGATTTCCTACAGGTTCGCTATATGCATGATTTCATTATATGTATGAAATGCATGTGTTAGATGATTTACTTAAGTTGTATGTTATAACATGTGCTAACATGTTCACATTATTGTATTTCATTTCCATTACTCTCATATGATTGCTGATGTGAATTCATATATGCTTGGGACTATACCTGGTCCAGGCAGTCGGCAACCGAGCAAGTTCGTGGTTGGCTTATCTTTACCACGAACGACGCGTCGATGAACGCGAGTCGTGTTTTGGAGTTGACGGCAGTGGTTAGGCCACACGAGGTGTTTTATGCACTTCATGTCGTTCGACTTGAGATGCGTTCGTGCTAGTCGATCCCGTCAAGTAACCCGACTGGCCATTGTATGTTCACCTTGTATGAGTCATATATGCTTGAACCTAGGTTACTGAACTTACCATTGTAAACCCTATCAACCATGGTATCTTGATCCATAAAGACTCATGAACCGGGCATGGTGGTATGAGACACCGTGATCGAGCTGTCGGCCTATGTTGGGGCCACAAACCTCCCCATAGTGACCAGTGAGCACCTATGACTCGTGAGCAGATTATGGTGGTATGGGACACTATATTCTTGCTGTCGGCCTACACTGATCAGGCGACGAGTCCTTTATAGTGACCGCGAGCGTATTCTGAGTCTACGGGAGGCGATGACCCTTCCGTACCAGTGAGAGTACAGTAGGCCTGTATTGATAAGGTGATGGGGGAGCGGTGCAACGAGTGCGAGCAATAGCCCTGACAGCCCTTACAGCGACCTACAAAATATACATCGTATGAGATTACTAGGAGTGACGATCCTAAACAAGATCTGTGTTGGGATTGATATAAGGGAAGTACCTTAGTTTCCCAATATTGCTGTATGAAAAGGACTAATAATAACTCGGTAATCATATCAGCATCACATTGCATGTGCCTGGAAGATGTGGAGCACTGAACGGTACGCAAGCATGCCGTGGACGAAGATGGTGCCGTATGAGGGAGAATGTCGGTGAGGGCATCCATCATGTCATGTCATATTGTATTAACAACAGTATTAGGAATGTTTGATTTACTGCTTTACTATTATCGCATGATTGATTTGAGAACATGCTAATCTTTGCTCTATTATTCCACTGAGTTAGCTACTCACTCCCACGTTACGGGATGGTGTTTGCAACACCCATCAGACCCTGTCTTAGATGCAGGTGAGGCAGCGATTCAGGAGGCAGAGCAGGATTATGATGAGGACCAGGACGAGTTCTCATATATGCAGTACCACGACGGCTTTGCTTAAGTGGCCTGGATTGACGGGACTTCTTAGTGGGACTCTTTTTGGACATTTGATTCTGTATATTTACATGTATATGAGACTCAGGGATGTATTCATACTTTGGAGACAGTTGAGATATATTTTGTTTTTCATATAGTAATTTGTATATTCTTTAGTCTTCCGCTTACTTTTATCACTGAATCTGAAGTATGAATTGCAGTTTTGGTATACTTTTACTCATGTGAATGCTTTAACTCAGACAATATTGAATCATAATCATTTTTGTTACATAAGTGACGGTCTGAAACTCGGGAGTTGAGTTTATACACGACCCCCGATTTTCAGGGTGTTACAAGTTGGTATCAGAGCATGAATGAGATTATACCGGGCCTGGGTTATGGTCATGCGACGTACGCTGTCGCTTCCTTTGACTTAGGTGGGTGCGAGAAAGGTCTATAAACACTTATAGGATTACAGATTCGCCAATAGGCGAAGTCTATTCGTATCGATCATGCGATCGAGTCCGTAACGCATCTAGGGTCGCGTGAAGAAATCTAAGTAGCTCCTAGGTTGTAGGTAGGTGGGTTGAGATGTTCTTTGAAAGGTTCTAAACTCATAAATGTGAATCTTTAGGCTTTGGGACAACCACAACCCTTACCTTCAATCGTCAGGGCTTAAAAATCCCGTTTCACCTAATTTCTTCAAAATTCTTCCTCTCACCGCTCCATTCTTCAATTCTTTCTATAAATTTTCATGTTAGGCATTGATCCTAATGTAAAAATGATATAAAATCATACTTCAACAAAATTTTACAGTGAATAGTAAAATTTCATAAAAACTGGCCATTAGGCCATTCTAAGTTTGCAATATTTAGCAACTAATGAGCTATATGGATGTATTAGCTCCTTCTACCCCAAAATCATATGCTACATGATAGGGGATTATATTTATGTTTATAAATTATCCCTAGAAAACCCTGAATGTATGTTTGGGCCTCCTTAGGCCAATTTAGAATGAACGAAGGTGGGGCCCATACATATTTGGGGTCCCTGAGGCAGGGGGGACCCAACCCATGTGGTCCCACCAGCTATCTTGTGAGATGGCCGGCGATGCCATCGCCGATCCGGCGATGCATCGCTGTCCGGTGGGCCCTGTTTGGGCTGAAACTTGGGCGGGTGTGGTTTTTGGGGTAGGGAACCCCTACTACATGCGGTCTGTCCGTAGAAAACTCCTAAAATGAGTACTTCCTTCACAAACAGCCCCATCCCAAGCTCCCTTGCTCGTTTTCTTGCTGCCCATCTCAAAACTGCGACCCCAAATCACTCCCAAATCCTCCCATTGCTAAAAACGACCCTATCCCATACCTCCAACGTGATTAGCAACCCTCTCCCTCTCCGATCTCGTCCGTTGGAGCTCCTACAACCTCCATTTGTGGCTGAAATCGTGTGGAGCTCCATTTTCCTTTTTTCTTCTCTTTTCTTTTTGAAAATCCAGCCTAGGAGAGCTAAAAGCATCCCTCTAAAACACCTAGATTTTTTTTTCTAATTGGGTAGCCATTTCTCTACATTTTTCACATTTTTCATGACTTTTGTTGAGGCCATTTTGAGTTTTTTCTCTCTCTCCACCATCCTCTCTTTGATGGGAAAGAGAAAGACCGCAGTGGATGAGGCTGGGCCTAGTCACCCTGCGCAATCAAGAAGACCGAGGGGTGGCACCGCTAGCTCATGCGCTGCCACAAGTCCAAGCACAGCCCGGGAGTTCCATATAAAGCGGGATTTGGATCCCCATGCTCAAATTGGGTGAGTGATATTAGCAGAGATGCCTCACGACTAATATACTGACCGTAAGGTGTTGTTTGAGGTGGACGTGGAAGGGCGACTCTTCGATGAATTCCTTTTATTCGAGCGCATTGAAGCTGCACATTGGGGTCCTCTCTTTCGAGCCCGTTCTCGTGCTAATATGAGTACCGTTCGTGCCTTCTACGCTCGTATCCAGAATCCTACATTGGAGCCATTGCAGTTCAAGATTCCCTTTGGTAGAGACTAGATGGCTACGATCGATGTTCGGTTGATAGCGCGACTTCTGAACGTGCCCCTTGGTGATGTTCATCCCAGTGCAAAGAATTTGAGGAGTCGGCGTGAGCGAGATCGCCGTACCAGATTCCTATGCGGTAGTCTGGTTCTGTGGCAGCCTAACAATAGCCTCAAGGTGTCTCATATGTCTGATGATTTGCGCCTGCTGCACCACATTTGCACGTTCAACGTGTATCCAAGGTCAACAAATCGCATTGAATGTACGCGCCTTATGGTTGATTTCTTGTATCAGGTGGCCCAGGGAGAAAATGTGTGTATGGCCACTTTCGTATTGTGACAGATTATCCTCATAGCGAAATCAAGAAGAACGTCTAAGTCGCTTCCTTTTGGCTGACTTATATGCAAGATCGCACTTGAGTTTGCTTACAGACTTGGGTCAGAGTTGCCAGTTCCGATTCACTGCATTGATGAGTCTACTATGGTCAAGATGAAGATCGGGTCTCAGTGCCGTGAGACTCAGCTTGATGAGGATAGCGAGGACGATTTTGATGACGAAGAGGATCTAAGTGAGGGAGAACCTGGAGCGAAAGTAGAGGAAGAAGTCCAGGAAGAGGTTGAAGAGGAGGCTCAAGATACAGATGAGAGCCCTCCTCCTTCTGCTCAGGCTACTAGTGATGATCGCATTACCTAAATTGAGAAGAACCAGGTTGCCTTGCGACGGGAAGTTCAGGAACTTTGGGATGAGGTCAAGGATACCAAGGCCGTTATGAAGAGGAAATTCGGCAAGGTGACTCGCACCTTAAAGGCGATCCTGTGCTGCTTGCAGGATAAGGGTGCTCCTCCATCATCCGACTCAGACTAGCGATGAGATTTTAGATGTTGTTGTTAGTAGTTAATCGTTTCCTGCTTTAAGTTGTGTAAGCATGTTAAGGCTAGTAGTTTACTTGTGTTGCTGTTGTAGCTTTAACTGTCTTAGTTCCCATATACTTCCTGTCATGATGCCTATAAGGAGATATCTCTTGTATTATGACAATTTTGATTAAATGAAATGCATGGAATTCCTTTGACTCTTTATGTGAATGATTGCGGTGTGTTTGTGCTATTGAGACTGATAAGGTTGCGGCCTATTTTGAATATAGGGAATGCCGCCAAAGGCTACACAGAGCACAGCTCGACTTACACTGGGTGAGCCTATGGATCAAGTTCCTTTTCAGTCTGATGCTCATGCGGACCCTGCTGTGGGCCCGATTCCTGAGACAGCACGTGCGTCTCAGCCTACTACTGGTCCTGCAGTTGGACCACCGCCTTTCACACCGCCCGTCAGAGAGCAGTACCGTGCGTCTTCTTCGACGCAGTACATGCCACAACCTGCTCCACCTCTAGATAGATTTGAGCAGATGATGGCCATGATGCAGCAGCAGAAGCAGCTCTTGACTACTTTAGTGGGGGCTCTAGCCCAGGGTGGGAGTGTGCCTCCACCTGCACCACCTGCGCATCCAGCTGAGGATGCCGAGACATATGCTCAGGATGAAGGCATGGCTCATCCTGTACCACCTGCTTACCCTGCGGGGAATGTCGCAGACACACGGAGCTTATTAGAGTAATTTTAACGCTTACGGCCCTCTACTTTTACGGGTTCTCATAGACCCGAGGAGGCCGAGTATTGGCTCAACCGTTTGTCGAAGATACTACGGATGCTGCATTGTTCAGAGACTGAGCAGGTCGAGTTGGCTACGTTCTTGTTCGAGCGGGAGGCCAGCTTATGATGGGACAGTGTATTACGGACCGTGGCCGCTGACTATATATGGACCTGGGCAGCGTTCGAGTTTCGCTTCCACGAGAAATACTATCCCCAGACGTATAGGCATGATCGGGAGAATAAGTTTCTACGCCTCAGACAGGGAGGCATGACAGTGACGGAGTATGAGCATTGGTTCATTGAGTTGGGCAGATATGTCCCGACTATACTGGCAGATGAGCAGATGCTCATACGACACTTTTTAGAGGGTTTGCGACCGGATATTCGGTCGAAGATGTGTTGCGTGAGTATTCCCTCCTACGCAGAGCTGATTCACATGTCCATGCGGGCAGAGCAGGATGTGGATCGACTTACGCGATCTCATGGCCCTATTGCCCTTAGGCCATGACCAGAGTTGCAGGACAGGCCCTTTGCGGGCAAGAGGCCTCGCGTCGACCCTCCTTCTAGGGCTACAGCGCTAGTACCCCCGATGCAGCGCCCTGATTTATCATGTACTTATTGTGGGAGATCGGGCCATTCGGTACAGAGTTATTTCGCTCGGATGCGGGACAGTGGGTTTTCACCACCGCAGAATATCGACCGTACACGTCCACATGCTATATCAGCACCGCCTTTACGGTTGGCTCCTGCGCACCCTTCCTTCAGACCTCCGGTATCTCAGTTCAGGCCACCTCTACGGCCCACGGCACAGCGGCCTAACCGGCCACAATAGGCGCGAGTGCATGCCTTGACAGCTGAGGCAACTGCGACAGAGACTTCTCAGCATTCGGCCTTTGAGGTCACTGCCCACATCAGAGGTATTCCTATTCTTGTGATGGTGGACACAAGATCCACGATTTCATTGATATCACATGCCATAGTCAGGCACATTGGGCTACCGACTATTAGGATGGATGGGGTGTGAGTTTATACAGCTCACGGGTCCTTTACAGATGCCACCCTGATGTGTGAGGGCTGTTTGGTGGATCTGGGGGGCAGGACGATGGCTCTTGAACTTGTCGTCGACCCCTCTCTTGTTTATCTCGACGTCATTCTTGGCATGGACTGGTTAACTGCAGCGAGGGCCGAGATTGACTGCGAGACTCGTATAGTGACTGCCTACGAGCTAGAGGGCTCATCCTTTACATTCCCAGTGCGGGTAAATCTCCCCTTCCGCATATTTAGCTACGCTAATTTACTATGGGACGCTGGTGCCCAGATGCTTGAGCATACGCCAGTCATTTGTGATTTTGGGGATCTGTTCAGGAAGATCCCTGGTTTGCCGCCTCGACGAGAGATTGATTTTACTATCGATCTGGTGCCGGGTTCCACGCCCGTCTCACTGCCGACGTATCGCATGGCACCGTGTGAGATGGAGGAGTTGAGGACGCAGATTGATGGTCTGTTGGAGCTTGCCCTTATTTGACCTAGTGTGTCTCCTTGGGGAGCACCAGTCCTGTTTGTAAGGAAGAAGGATGGTTCGATGCGATTGCGTATTGATTATCGTAGGCTGAACCAGATCACGGTGAAGAACAAGTACCCTTTACCCAGGATCGATGACTTGTTTGATCAGTTGAGAGGAGCGCAGTACTTCTCGAAGATTGATCTTCAGTCAGGATATCATCAGTTGCGCGTCAGGGATGAGGACGTGCAGAAGACTGCATTCAGGACCAGCTTTGGCCACTACGAGTTCCTTGTGATGTCGTTCGGTCTCACGAACGCACCAGCCGTGTTCATAGATCTGATGAACCGGGTATTTCGGCCTTTCCTCTATCGATTCGTCGTTGTGTTCATTGACGACATTTTGGTATACTCCAGGAGTCGAGAGGAGCATGAGGAGCACTTGCGCTTGGTCCTGGATACACTCAGACAGCATCAGTTGTTCGCATAGTACAAGAAGTGCGATTTCTGGAAGTAGGAAGTGAAGTTCCTGGGACACGTGGTGTCCAAGGATGGGATGACAGTTGACCTGTCTAAGGTAGCTACAGTTCAGGACTGGGAGCAGCCTGGTTCTGTTACTGAGGTGAGGAGTTTCTTGGGTCTCGCTGGCTATTATCGACGCTTCGTTCGGGATTTCTCGAAGATCGCGAGACCTTTATTTCAGTTGACACGGAAGGACGTGAAGTTCGCCTGAAATGATAAAGCGGAGTCAGCTTTTCAGGAGCTGAAGGACAGACTTACATCTGCCCCTGTGCTAGTATTGCCAGATCAAGGGGTTAGATACACTATATACACTGACGCGTCTAGCGTTGGTCTGGGTTGTGTCCTTATGCAGAAGGATAGGGTAATTTCGTATGCCTTGAGACAATTAAGGAAGCACGAGGAGAATTACCCTACACACGACCTGTAGTTGGCAGCCGTCATATTCGCACTGAGACTTTGGAGACATTACCTCTATAGAGAGGAGTTTGAGCTCTTTTGCGACCACAAGAGTCTCAAGTACATATTCACGTAGCGAGACTTGAATATGAGGCAACGGCGATGGATGGAGACTTTGAAGGACTTCAAGTTCGAAGTCTCTTACCATCCTGGGAAGGCGAACCTTGTGGCTGACGCGTTGAGCCGCAAGAAGGTGATAGAGTTTGCGGCTCCGCTGATGGTTGCTGAGTAGGATATGGTGGAGTTTTTGCAAGACTTTGAGCAGAAACTCACTGTAGAGGAGCCGTATGAATTCATCACACATGTGCAGGTGTGATCTTAGATAGATGACCGGGTCATCGAGGCGCAGAGGGATGATGCGCATCTGACTGAGCTTCGAGAGCAGGCCAGTGATGATGCAGACGCCGAGTGGCGAGTTCGCACGGATGGGGGCTTACATTATCGTGGCTGCCTATGCCTCCCAGATATCCCTGACTTGAGACGAGAGATTCTCGAGGCTGCGCATTGTACCAGACTCGCGATGCATCCAGGTAGTACGAAGATGTATCGCAATGTGAAGAGGACCTATTGGTGGGAAGGTATGAAGACCCACATAGCAGAGTTCGTGTCCCGTTGTCTTACTTGCCAGCAGGTAAAGGCAGAGTATCGCCGACCACCTGGACTCTTGCAGCCTATGCCGATCGCAGAGTGGAAGTGGGACTCCATTTCCATGGATTTTGTTTCAGGGCTGCCGAAGACAAGGAAGGGACATGATTCCATATGGGTGATCGTCGACCGTCTGACGAAGTTGGCTTACTTCCTACCGATCAGAGTCACGAACTCTGCAGACGAGCTGGCTAGACAGTACATCAGAGAGATCGTGCGTCTGCATGGAGTTTCGTTGGAGATCGTGTCGGACAGAGACACGCGGTTCACTTCTATTTTCTGGACTCACATTCAGGAGGATATGGGTGTGAAGTTGAAGTTCAGTACTGCCTTCCACCCACAGATAGACGGACAGACAGAGCGGGTGAACCAGATCTTAGAGGACATGTTGCGAGCTTGCGCACTGAACTTCAAGGACAGTTGGGATGACTGTCTTGCATATGCGGAGTTCGCGTACAACAACAGTTTCCAGGTGAGTATCGGTATGGCACCTTACGAGGCGTTGTATGGGCGGCCTTGTCGCACACCGCATTGCTGGGCAGAGGTTGGTGAGCGTAGCTTGATTGGCCCAGAGTTAGTGCAGGCGACGTCGGAGAAGATTGATATTATTAGACGTCGGCTTCTCACAGCGCAAAACAGACAGAAGAGTTATGCCGATACGAGACGGCGACAACTAGAGTTCACAGTTGGGGATCATGTATTTTTACGAGTTTCCCTTATGAAGGGAGTCCTTCGGTTTGGGAAGAAGGGGAAGCTAGCACCGCGATTCATTGGTCCATTCCAGATCCTCGATCGTGTGGGAACAGTGGCATACCGTTTGGCTTTACCCACACCTCTCGCGGGCGTTCACAATGTATTTCATGTTTCTATGCTGAAGAAATACGTTTCTGATCCTTCCCATATCATCAGATGGGAGCAGGTGCAGTTAGGAGAGGATGTTACATATATCCTGCGACCGATGCGTATCCTACACAGGAAGGAACAGGTACTGCGTAGCAAGGTTATTCCCCTTGTGAAGGTATTGTGGACGCATCACTCTGAGGAAGAGGCTACATGGGAGACAGAAGCCGAGATCAGAAAGAACTACCCACAGCTTCTCGAGGAGTACGAAAAGGTACAAATTTTGAGGATGAATTTTTTTGTTAAGGGAGGTAGATTGTAATGCCCTGAAAAAATTCGTACTTGGACTCGAGTACCAACTCGACCAGAAATCGCGTAGGATTAATTCCTTTGGAAAATATGTGTAAGTTAGCTAGTGCAACGCTAGAGTAGTTGGAAAATAGTCCCTGATCATTTTAAATACGTTCTACAAGACCCAAAGAGAGTAGAACCAATGACGCTATAATACTCTAAAACCTCGGATCAAACTCTAAACCGGTTTGTTCTTATGACCTCTTTGAAACTTTGTATTGGATCTAGAACGCGCGTCGAAAGTCCGATACCTACAATCTTAGACCGTTATAACCGCCTAGCTGGACTTGACAATCATTTAGAAAAGCAAGTCCAAACGACATTCACAGACTATTTCATTAAGCCTGGAGTGAAGAGAGTGAGAATGGGTTAGATTTGGAATTTAAAATTCAAATCTGGCACACGACTTGACGCATCAGTATTAAGCGTTCTGACCGTCAGAATTCAGCCAAATTATACCCTTGGATAAGGAAAAATTTCTATTTCATATCATGAAACTTGTGGACATGATCTACGTGCGGTGACCGCTGAACTGAAACTGAACCGCCACGTGCGATCTACGAACACTACTGGTCTGAAAATGGGATGTGAGCAACATCCGACGTGCATGAACTTAAGTCCGATCGCGTTCGGCCAGGGGACCTCCATAAATGTCTTTTTGGACCGAAACAGCCCCGATTTGGTTAGGCATCAAGTAAACATCGTTCCCAAGCCTATTTCGGGCAAGTTTTAGGTTATAAAAGGGGCTTAAACCCTCATTTCTCTCACCCATCCGAATTTGCTAGAAACCCTAGCTGGTGTGAGAGAAAAGGTGAGAGATTGTGAGAGAGAGTGGGAGAGAATTTTCTGCTGCTTGCACTACATGTTGCACGTGCTTAAGCAACGCCCCTCAACCACTTTCCCGGCAAATACACCGCATTTCCAGGTAAGAAAAGACCCTAAATACTTGCTGATTTAAGGTTCCGTCAATTCCATAGCGAAGTAGCTTAAAGATCTTGTATGTTAGGTTGCCTGTTCGCCGTAGACGAAGCGTACACGCTCCGTTCGAATCAATACGCTCCTAGGATAAAAGGTGCAGATTTTAGACGCTTTGATTGACTGTTTCCAATGCTTTCAATGTCGTTTAATAGTAGATTATCGACGGCAACGCCGTTTGACATGTACAACATGCTGTCCATTTTCTGTTTCTTAAGTAAACGAAAAATATGAGATTTAGGGCATTTTAGTCATTTGTAGGAAATACTGTTTTCATCCATATTTTGCTAATGTGATTGACATGGATTCTTATCGCATTAGGATATTAGGAATGTGTGCATAATTAGTTTGGCAAAGAGATTCTCCTAAATGCGCACTTTGAGTCGACATACTATACGTAGACTTAAGTGTGTAGTTTAAGTGTTTGTATAAATGTTTGTATTAGTATGTATTGACTTAAATAG
This sequence comes from Magnolia kwangsiensis, assembly GCA_037074715.1. Classification (NCBI taxonomy): domain Eukaryota; kingdom Viridiplantae; phylum Streptophyta; class Magnoliopsida; order Magnoliales; family Magnoliaceae; genus Magnolia; species Magnolia kwangsiensis. The sequence goes on along the minus strand of CM073578.1, from coordinate 108,770,680 downwards.
TGTTATGAACTAGTTTGAGATTGAATTCCCAAATTATATGCTGATGTAAATGATTTCCTACAGGTTGGCTATATGCATGATTTCATTATATGTATGAAATGCATGTGTTAGATGATTTACTTAAGTTGTATGTTATAACATGTGTTAACATGTTCACATTATTGTATTTCATTTTCATTACTCTCATATGATTGCTGATGTGAATTCATATATGCTTGGGACTATACCTGGTCCAGGCAGTCAACAACCGAGCAAGTTCGTGATTGGCTTATCTTTGCTACGAACGACGCGTCGATGAACGCGAGTCGTGTTTTGGAGTTGACGGCAGTGGTTAGGCCACACGAGGTGTTTTATGCACTTCATGTCTTTCGACTTGAAATGCGTTCGTGCTAGTCGAGCCCGTCAAGTAACCCGACTGGCCATTGTATGTTCACCTTGTATGAGTCATATCTGCTTGAACCTAGGGTACTGAACTTACCATTATAAACCCTGTCAACCATGGTATCTTGATCCATAAAGACTCATGAACCGGGCATGGTGGTATGGGACACCGTGGTCGAGCTGTCGGCCTACGTTGGGGCCACAAACCTCCCCGTAATGACCAGTGAGCACCTATGACTCATGAGCAGATTATGGTGGTATGGGACACTATATTCTTGCTGTCGGCCTACACTGATTAGGCGACGAGTCCTTTATAGTGACTGCGAGCGTATTCTGAGTCTACGGAAGGCGACGACCCTTCCGTAGCAGTGAGAGTACAGTAGGCCTGTATTGATAAGGTGATGGGGGAGCGGTGCAACGAGTTCGAGCAACATCCCTGGCAGCCCTTGCAGCGACCTACAAAATATACATAGTATGAGATTACTAGGAGTGACGACCCTAGACAGGATCTGTGTTGGGATTGATATAAGGGAAGTACCTTAGTTTCCCAATATTACTGTATGAAAAGGACTAATAATAACTCGGTAATCATATCAGCATCACATTGCATGTGCCTGGAAGATGTGGAGCACTGAGCGGTACGCAAGCATGCCGCGGACGAAGATGGTGCCGTATGAGGGAGAATGTCGGTGAGGGCATCCATCATGTCATGTCATATTGCATTAACAACAGTATTAGGAATGTTTAATTTACTGCTTTACTATTATCGCATGATTGATTTGAAAACATGCTAATCTTTGCTCTATTATTCCACTGAGTTAGCTACTCACTCCCACGTTACGGGATGGTGTTTGCAACACCCATCAGACCCTGTCTTAGATGCAGGTGAGGCAGCGATTCAGGAGGCAGAGCCGGATTATGATGAGGACCAGGACGAGTTTTCATATATGTAGTACCACGACGGCTTTGCTTAGGTGGCCTGGATTGACGGGACTTCTCAGTGGGACTCTTTTTGGACATTTGATTCTGTATATTTACTTGTATATGAGACTCAGGGATGTATTCATACTTTAGAGACAGTTGAGATATATTTTGTTTTCCATATAGTGATATGTATATTCTTTAGTCTTTCGCTTGCTTTTATCACTGAATCTGAAGTATGAATTACAATTTTGGTATACTTTTACTCATGTGAATGCTTTAACTCAGACAACATTGAATCATAATCATTTTTGTTACATAAGTGACATTCTGGAACTTGGGATTTGAGTTTATACACGACCCCCGATTTTCAAGGTGTTACATAAGTCATGAAATCACAAAATACTCTACTCCCCCTGAGTGATACGAGTATTGCTCATATAATCAGTACATAACATGAAAACCTCAAGACTTCAATTCACATATCCAATAATCCACATATCCTTTTTAAACAATACAAACAAATTATTCCCCCTATCCGTATTTCTCTCCTTTTAGCATTAGCTTTACTACTCCCCCTTTTTGTTACAAAATGACATGGGAAAGGCACAATAGGAAGGAGAACATAGAAAGTAAAAAAAAAAAAAAAAAGAGAAAGAGATATGAAAGGACATCATATAAATCTTAAGCATCAAGTCATAATCCATTATCCAAAAGACAATGTTATGAAACCATAATTCATAATACATACCCAAAATAAAAGGAAATGACATACTATCCAGAAGATAATTCACTTAATCTGATCCAGAGGAGGGAGCAGGGATAGTTGGATCAATCTGGTGTAAGCCCTTATTATGCGACGAAGATATTTTCGCATGTACTTAAATCTCATATCGTGGGCTATATTCATATTATCAAGTTTTTCCTCCAATGCACAAAGGCGTGCATCAAAACCAAAAGGATCATAATCTGGATCATTAGGTGAATCAGTTTCAATATCATCAAATATGTCATCCATATTAACATCTTGAGGAAGATCGCCAGCTTTCCCTTCGTTTCCAGCATCACCACCAACACCACTAACACCAGCTTCATCAAATTGGTCAGGAAGCAGATCCAATTTCATCTTATTAAGATTGACATTGTTGAAAATAAGATGATGAATTGGTGCCTCATTAACAGGTTTATCGACAAGCATGTGAGTGGCTAAAACAGTCATAAGATAACCGAATGGAATATCACTATGACCCAGATGGACACGAAATTGTATAATAGAGTGACAAATCAAAGAAGGAAGACAGACCTTAGTTCCAGAAGCAATAGAATGCAACACACGAACCATGAAAGAAGTCAACTCGGTTTTATTACCGGACCGAGGATATACATTGAAAATGAAGAAACGATGTAATATTCTGTAACTGGGTAATAAATACTTTGCAGGGAGCGCATTCCCTTTGTGAGAACAATGCACATCAATTTTGCATAAATCTCTGGTTAACATGCATTTTTTCGATTCTAAAGGTTTGTCGTATAAAGTATGAATCGGTATTCCTTCATCATTAGCAGGTATATCCATAATACCTGATATCAAATGACGGTCAACTTCAAATTTTCCTTCTCTAGTATCAATTGAAAATGTTAAATTATCAAAAAAAAAAATCTGAAATGCATGCTACCATTGATTGAGCAATGGACTGGTATGCAGACCCACTCCAAAGTAAAATGTTAGTCTAGCCTACAGATTCAAGAAGGGGAATGACACCATATGGAGCAATGTGATTTAAATCAGCGGTATGCTCAACGATAATGTTACGGATATACAAATCCCGTACATATTGAGTATCATCTTCGGGTGACCGAAGGTGCCGTTTAGTTATCGGTGCAGATCTGGATGAAGATGGACCACGGGATGTTTTCTTTTTTCCTCTAGCATCCATATTCAAAAAGATATATAAAGAGCAAGCAAGATGCATAAAAGAAAGATGGGTTTTCTCTAGATCAGTAAATTGAGAGGAAATCCTTGAAAAACTCAACAAGAGATGAAATCAAGCTGTACTATGAACAAATTAAAGCATAGAGATCATGAATCTTCAAGAAAAATGATGAAATAGGACTTACTTTGAAGAAAAACTAGAAATCTTATGACTGGTCGAGCCACGACTCGTCGTAGGTCGGTGTGGAAATGAAGAAGAAAGAGATTTTTTCCAAACTATATCACATTCACGAGATCCACGACCGGTCGAGTGTGGTTCACGACCGGTCGAACCATGACTGATCGTGTACAACCACGACCGGTCGAGCATCAACCAAAAATGTATTTTTAATAAAAAGATTTAAAATTTAAACAATTATAATTTGAAATATAATACACTATGATACATGAAAGCAAGAATATTCAATGTAAAATGCACATACCAAGATCAAATTTCAATTTATTAAACCTGCTTTTGTCGAGCGATTTAGTAAATATATCAGCAAGTTGAGTTTCGATTGGTATATATTCCAATGAAATAACTTTTTCTTCAACCAACTCACGAATGTAATGATACCTAATGTCAATATGCTTAGTACGTGAATGCTGGATTGAGTTTTTGAAAATTTTTATAGCACTGGAATTATCACAATGTAAGATCATTGAATCTTGATTAATTCCATAATCGCTAAGTATGCGTTTCATCCAAACTAGTTGAGTATATGCATATCCAGCAGCAATATATTTAGCCTCAGCAGTAGAGAGCGATATTGAGCTTTGCTTCTTGCTGAACCAAGAAACTAAGCAATTTTCAATGTAAAAACAACTACCACCGGTTGATTTTCTATCATCAATATTTCTGGCCCAATCAGCATCTGAATACCCGGCTAATTGAACATTAGTATCAAAAGGATACCAAAGTCTCAAATTTATAGAACTTGCGACATATCTAATAATCCGTTTAATAGCAATAAGATGTGATTCCTTAGGATTAGACTGATATCTCGCACAAATACCAACACTAACTACGATATCAGGTCTACTAGCAGTAAGATATAATAAACTACCAATCATACTGCGATATAATTTAGGATCTATATCTTCACCTGAAGAGTCTTTTGAGAGTCTTAATGTTGTACTCATAGGAGTATCAAAGTTCTTACCATTCTCAAATCCAAACCTTTTAACTAAGTTTGAAGCATATTTGTCTGGGAAATGAAAATTCCATCAGGTTGTTGTTTAACTTGTAACCCTAGGAAATAGTTAAGTTTGTCAACCATGCTCATTTCGAACCTTGATTTCATTAACTCTACATACTCAGTAGACATGTTAGAACAAGTAGATCCATAAATAATATCATCAACATATATTTGAACCATCAAAATATAATTGTTATTCTTTTTAACAAAAAGCGTCTTATCGACACTACCTACTTGAAAGCTATGACTAAGTAAGAATTTAGTCAATTTTTCATACCATGCCCTGGGTGCTTATTTTAGACCATAGAGAGCCCTTTTGAGACGAAATACATGGTCAGATAACTTAGGGTCTTCAAACCCTGAAGGTTGTTCAACATACACTTCTTCATATAAATCGCCATTCAAGAATCTTCTGACTCGGTTTAACACCATTGCCATAAGGGCTTTAACACCATCGTCCGACTCAGTTTCAGAATCTTCTGATTTAGAAGAGGATTCAGAATCAGATGATTCATCCCAAGTAGCTATCATGCTTTTCCTTTTTGATTTGTCTTTTTTTAGGACATTTGTTAGATAAGTGCCCATACTCTTGACAGTTGTAACATTGACTATCTTTCAAGGATTTATGAGTTCTAGGTTTAGATCGTCTCTTATCATTTGATTTTTGAAAATCAACCCTTTTCTTGTTTTTAAAAATTTTGTAAAACCTTTTTGCTAAAAGTGCCATATCATCTTCGGTATTTTCTGAATCCGAAGTACTCTCTTGTGAAACATTTTTAGATGATTTGAGAACAATTGATTTTCCTTTGGGAGCCTTAAAGGATAACTCATAGGTTTGAAGTGAACCAACTAATTCCTCAACCCTCATGGTATCCGTATCACGAAGTTCTTGAATCACGGTCACTTTAGAATTGAACCGTTCAGGAAGTGAACGTAGTATTTTTGCGCACACTTTACTTTCAGGGATTCTATCACCAAGACCCCACATAGAGCTCACAATGTCATTCAATCTAGTGTAGAAGTCCATAAACATCTCATTCTCCTCCATATGAATTTCTTCAAATTTAGTTGTGAGGAGTTAGACTTTAGATTTCTTGACAATAGATGTACCATCGTGTGTCATTTCTAATATATCCCATGCTTGTTTTGCATTTTCACAAGAGATGATTCTTTTGAATTCATCTGGTGATAATGCATAAGTAATTGCATTTAGTACTTTTACATTTGCACTACTTTCAGTTTTCTGAAGTGTGGTCCAAAGCGAATAAGCCGTTACTTTCATAGATTTTGATCCATCGCCATTAGTTACTTCAGTGATAGGAGGGTTCCATTCATTCACTGTGGCCAGCCACATAATTTCATCCAAGGATTTGAGGAAGATCCACATCCTGGCTTTTCAATAGGCATAGTTTGTGCCATTAAAGGGTGGTGGCCTAGTGACTGATAGGCTATCAAAATTTGACATCTTAATATAGCTTAGATCGTTAGCTCAAGAAATAAATCCAATAAATAAACAATAAGCACGAGCTATTAGGCTCTGATACCACTTGAAAGGGCCTAGCTATATGCCCTAGAGGGGGGTTGAATAGGGCAATGCCAAATAAAACTAATAACAACGGAATAATAAAAGATTTAAAGCACAATGCTAAATATAAAACAATCACAATAGCCTAAAATAAAGAGATTGATACCTTATCAGTTCTAAGGACAACCTTACACTAAAAACCAGAGGTTTAAGGTAGGACAGCCTTATTTCTAGAATGTACTTAGTATCACAAACCAAAGAGGAATAATAAGTAATGAAATCAAAATAACTTGAGGAAAATAAGTCCTAAGTTATTACAACATTCATCTACACTTGCTTGAAGTGATTAGAACATTCATCCACAAACACAAACCACAAAACTAAATGAATAAAGGAATGAAAGAATGAAGCACATCTACAACACAACGATATATAGTGGTTCGCCTGTGTGTACACCAACTGTTATCCAACAGCCACACGGATTACTACTCCACTCCTAATATCCTCACACAGGAGATATTAGCATGCACTATCAAAATAGGTTTCATAGGTTCACTTAAAATCTTTACAATTGTGTCTTTGATCTCAGGCATAGACAATCCAAAAACCCCACAATCTGAGTTTTCTGGCTCTCCTCAGATAACCACTACAATGAGATTTTTCTGGCGAATCTCAAACAAAAACCAGAGAAAGTAAATTACAAAACATGTAAAAAATATCTGAATCACCTTTTGAAGAAGCCCGGTAGAACCAATCGGAGTAGAAGTTCGATTCGACGTTCAAAGTCCAATACTCACTTTAAGAATGGTTCTAAGTCTAATTGATTTTAGATCAAATGGGATAGATCTATTTGATTTTGAATCCAAGAAGAAGGAATATCAGAAATTCCCCTTTTCTAATAAGATTAGAACGTAGATCAAAATCAAATAAAAATAAGCTAGCAAAAGGAATATTAAATAAGCACAATGTAGCTTAAAATAAACACAAACTTATCTCAAAGAATAGCCTAAAGAATGCTTGAATAGAATTGATTTAAAGTACTAAAACTCTGAAGTTCGTGCTCTATTTATAGCCTGAAAAATTCCGTCTACGATTGGTCTTAGGATCCTAAGACTGGTCATAGCATCAAATATTTTCGAAAGATTTCCGCGGGATAAGATTTTCAGTTCCACGACCGGTCCTGGGTGGTCTACGACCGGTCGTGGGTCACCTACGACTAGTCGTGGATAACCTACGACTGGCCGTAGGACCCCAAAAACGGTTGCTAGAGTTTGAGTCGTAGGGCTACGACCAGTCGAAGTATGAGTCGTAGAACTTCCAGGACTGGTCGTAAGATGTCCAAGACTGGTCGTAGGACAATCAGAAAGATTCGAAAATCTTTAACTACCTACGACTGGTCCTGAAAAACTTAAGACTGGTTGTAGCAAAGCTAGGACTGGTCTTGAAGTCTCTAGGACTGGTCTTAGAACACTCCAAACAGACATATTAAAATATATGAGTTATGTATCCAGAATGACCTATAATAAAGCCCATCCTAAGGTCAATCTAAGGTCAAACAAACCTTAAAAGTGAGATGGACATTGAAAGTCTATACACTCAGATGACCCTTAAGAGAAGCTTGAGAATATACAAATCTTGTAGTAGGCCTTCTTGAGCTTGATCTTGACTTGACAAAGTCTTCTACTAAACTTGAACTTGATCGAATCTTGAACATACAAACTTGAAGACTTCAATTGTAACACCCTGAAAATCGGGGGTCGTGTATAAACTCAACTCCCGAGTTCCAGACCGTCACTTATGCAACAAAAAATGGTTATGATTCAATGTTGTCTGATTTAAAGCATTCACATGAGTAAAAGTATACCAAAACTGCAATTCATACTTCAGATCCAGTGATAAAAGCAAGCGGAAGACTAAACAAGATATATATCACTGTATGGAAAAACAAAGTAATCTCAACTGTCTCCAAAGTATGACTACATCTCTGAGTCTCATATACATGTACATAACAAAAGAATAATGTTCAAAAATAAAAGTCCCACTGATGTCCCCTCGATCCAGGTCACCTACGGAAAGCCGTCATGATACTGCATATACGAGAACTCATCCTGGTCCTCGTCATCATCTAGCTCCACCTCCTGGATCTCATCGTCACCTGCAACTACAACAGGGTCTGGTGGGTGTTGCAAACACCATCCCGTAACGTGGGAATGAGTGATCAACTCAGTGGAATCATAGAGCAAAGATTAGCATGTTCACAATTCAGTCACGCGATAATAGTAAAGCAGTAAATCAGACAAGTCCTAATACTGTTGTTAATGCAAGATGATATGACGTGATGTATGCCCTCACCGACGATCACCCTCATACGGCAACATCTTACGACCGCGGCATGCCACACTCCCTAGAGTGCTCCACATCTTCCAGGCACATGCAATGCTATGGTGATATGATTACCAAGTTATTATTAGTCCATTCAAACAGCAGGATTGGGAAACTAAGGTACCTCCCTTGTATCAATCCCAACACGGATCCTGTCTAGGGTCGTCACTCCTAGTAATCTCAATGTACATTTCGTAGGTCACTGCAAGGGCTGCCAGGGCTGTTGCTCGCACTCGTTGCACCGCTCCCCCATCACCTTATCAATACAGGCCTACTGTACTCTACTGCACGGAAGGGTCGTCGCCTCCCGTGAACTCAGAATACGCTCGCGGTCACTACAAAGGGCTCGTCGCCTGATCAGTGTAGGCCGACAGCTAGAATATAGTGTCCCATACCACCATAATCTGCTCACGAGTCTAGGTGCTCACTGGTCACTACGGGGAGGTTTGTGGCCCCAGCGTAGGCCGACAGCTCGACCACGGTGTCCCATACCACCATGCCCGGCTCATGAGTCTTCGTGGATCAAGGTACCACGGTTAATAGGGTTTACAATGGTAAGTTCAGTACCCTAGGTTCAAGCAGTTATGATACATACATGGTGAACAAACATCGGCCAGTCGGGTTACTTGACGGGCTCGACTAGCGCGATCGCATATCGAATTGAACGACATGAAGTGCGTAAAACACTTCGCGTGGCCTAACCACTGCCGCCAACTCTCAACACGAATCACATTCATCGACGCGTCGTTCGTGACTATGACCAGTCAGCCACGAATTCGCTCGGTTACCGACTGCCTGGACTAAGTCAAGTCCCACACATCTATGGAATCACTATAAAAGTATTGGAATTGAAATACATCATGTGAGCATGTTAGCACATGTTATAACATTCAACTTAAACAAATCTTCAAGGCATACTTCCCATGCATATTCAACTTAAGCAAATCCTCAAGCACATACATTCCATGCATGTAATGAAATCATGCATTTTGTCAACATGTAGAAAATCATTTAGGTTGGCATAATAATTGAAAAATCAATCACAAAGTATCAAATAACATCATTTAATTCAATACATACTAATACAAGCATTTATACAAACACATGCACTACACACTTAGGTCTACATATAGCATGTCGACCCAAAGTGTGCAACTAGGCGAATCTCTTCGCCAAACTAATTATGCACGCATTCCTAACTCCCTAATGCGACAACAAACCATGTCAATCACATCAGCAAAATGTGAATGCAAACAGTACTTCCTACAAATGACTAAAATGCCCTAAATCTCATATTCTTCGTTAGCTTACGAAACGGGAAACGGAGAGCATTTTGTACATGTCAAACGGCGATGCCGTCAAGAATCTACTATTAAACGACATTGAAAGCATTGGGAACCGTCAATCCAAGCGTCTAAAATCCTCACCTAGTGTCTTGTAGACTCGGGAATTGAAGCGGAGTGTATATGCTTCGTCTACGGCGAGTAAGGAGCCTAATACATAAGATCCATAAACCACATCGCCATGGAAACAAGAAAAACTCAAATCACCAACTATTTAGGGTTTTTACTTACCTAGGATTGCGGTGGAATCGCCGGGAAAGCGGTAGAGGAGTGTCGCTTAAGCATGTGCAACACGTAGCACAAGTGGCGGGAAGAACTCTCCCACTCTCTCACAATCTCTCACTCTTTTTCTCTCTCCCAAGCTAGGGCTTCTCTCAAATTCGGATGGGAGAGAGGAGTGGGGGTTTCAACCCCTTTTATAGCCTAAAACATTCCCAAAATAGGCTTGGGAACAATGTTTACTTGGTGCCTAACCAAATCGGGGCCGTTTCGGTCCGAAAGGGCATTTCTGGAGGTCCCCAGGCCAAGTGCGGTCGGACTTAAGCTCATGCATACTAGATCTAGCATACATCCAGTTTTCAGACCGGTTGGGGTCCCAGATCGCACGTGGCGGCCCAGTTTCAGTTTAACGGTCACCGCACCAAGATCAGGCCTATAAGTCCCGTGATATATAATAGATATTTTTCCTGATCCAAGGGTGTAATTTGGCTGTATTCTGACGGTCAGAATGCTCAATACTGATGCGTCAAATTTGTGTGCCAGATTTGAATTTGAAATTCCAACTATGTCCCTATTCACACTCTCTTCGGTCCGGGCTCAATGAAATAGCCTGTGATCATCGGTTTGACTTGATTTTTGGAATGAGTGTCAAGCCCAGCTAGACGGTCCTAACGGTCTAAGATAGGAGGTATCGGACTTTCAACGTGCGGTCTAGATCCAATACAAAGATTCAAAGTGGTCCAGAGAACAAACCGGCTTAGAGTTTGATCCGAGGCTTTAGAGCATTATAGCACCCTTAGTTCCACTCGCTTCGGGCCTTGTAGAACGTATTTAAAGTGATCAGGGACCATTTCCCAGCTATTCTAACGTTGCACTAGCTAACCTAGTCAAATTTTCCAAAGGAATGAATTCTAAGCAATTTCGGGTCGAGTTGGTACTCGAGCCCAAGTATGGATTTTTCACGGGCGTTACAATCTACCCCCCTTAACAAATAATTTCGTCCTCGAAATTTTGTACCTTTTCGTACTCCTCGAGAAGCTGTGGGTAGTTCTTTCTGATCTCGGCTTCTGTCTCCCAAGTAGCCTCCTCCTCAGTATGATGCGTCCATAATACCTTCACAAGGGGAATCACCTTGCTACGCAGTACCTGCTCCTTCCGGTCTAAGATGCGTGTCGGTCGCAGGATATAAGTAACATCCTCTCCTAACTGCACCTGCTCCCATCTGATGATATGAGAAGGATCAGCAACGTACTTCTTCAGCATAGAAACATGAAATACGTTGTGGACGCTCGCGAGGGGCGTGGGTAAAGCCAATCGGTAAGCCACTGCTCCCACACGATCGAGGATCTGAAATGGACCAATGTATCGCGGTGCCAGCTTCCCCTTCTTTCCGAACCGAAGGACTCCCTTCATAGGGGAAACTCGCAAAAACACATGATCCCCGACTGTGAACTCTAGTGGTCTCCGTCTCGTATCGGCGTAGCTCTTCTGTCTGCTCTGCGCTGTAAGAAGCCGACGTCGAATAATATCAATCTTCTCTGACGTCGCCTGCACCAACTCTGGGCCAATCAAGCTGCGCTCACCGACCTCTAACCAGCAATGCGGTGCGCGACAAGGTCGCCCATACAGCGCCTCATAAGGTGCCATGCCGATACTCGCCTGGAAGCTATTGTTGTATGCAAACTCCGCATATGCAAGACAGTCATCCCAACTGTCCTTGAAGTCCAATGCGCAAGCTCGCAACATGTCCTCCAGGATCTGGTTCACTCGCTCTGTCTGTCCGTCCGTCTGTGGGTGGAAGGCAGTACTGAACTTCAACTTCACACCCATAGCCTCCTGAATGCGAGTCCAGAAAATAGAAGTGAACCGCGTGTCTCTGTCCGACACGATCTCCAACGGAACTCCATGCAGACGCACGATCTCTCTAATATACAATCTAGCCAGCTCGTCTGCAGAGTTCGTAACTCTGATCGGTAGGAAGTGCGCCGACTTCGTCAATCGGTCGACGATCACCCAAATAGAATCATGCCCCTTCCTCGTCTTCGGCAACCCAGAAATGAAGTCCATGGAAATGAAATCCCACTTCCACTCTGCAATCGGCATAGGCTGCAAAAGTCCAGGTGGTCGGCGATGCTCTGCCTTCACCTGTTGACAAGTGAGACAACGGGACACGAACTCAGCAATGTGGGTCTTCATACCTTCCCACCAGTACGTCCTCTTCACGTCACGATACATCTTCGTGCTGCCAGGATGCATCGCGAGTCTAGTAGAATGCGCAGCCTCGAGAATCTCTCGTCTCAAGTCAGGGACATCAGGAACGCATAGGCGGCCACGGTAACGTAAACCCCCATCCATGCCAACTCGCCAGTCGGCGTCATCATCATCACTGGCCTGCTCTCGAAGCTCAGTAAGATGCGCGTCGTCCCTCTGCGCCTCGATGACACGGTCATCGATCGGGGATCGCACCTGAACATGTGCGATGAACTCAAATGGCTCCTCTACGGTGAGTTTCTGCTCAAAGTCTCGCAAAAACTCAACCATATCCCACTCGGCAACCATCAGCGGAGCCGCAAACTCTATCGCCTTCTTGCGGCTCAACGCATCAGCCACAAGGTTCGCCTTCCCAGGATGGTAAGAGACTTCAAACTTGAAGTCCTTCAGCGTCTCCATCCATCGCCGCTGCCTCATATTCAAGTCCCGCTGTGTGAATATGTACTTGAGGCTCTTGTGGTCGCAAAAGAGCTCGAACTCCTCTCCATAGAGGTAATGTCTCCAGAGTCTCAGTGCGAATATCACGGCTGCCAACTCCAGGTCGTGTGTAGGGTAATTCTCCTCGTGCTTCCTTAATTGTCTCGAGGCATACGAAATTACCCTGTCCCTCTGCATAAGGACACAACCCAAACCAACGCTAGACGCGTCAGTGTATATAGTGTATTTAACCCCTTGCTCTGGCAATACTAGCACAGGGGCGGACGTAAGTCTGTCCTTCAGCTCCTGAAAAGCTGACTCCGCCTTATCATTCCAGGCGAACTTCACGTCCTTCCGTGTCAACTGAGATAAGGGTCTCGCGATCTTCGAGAAATCCTGAATGAAGCGCCGATAGTAGCCAGCGAGACCCAAGAAACTCCTCACCTCAGTGACAGAACCAGGCTGCTCCCAGTCCTGCACCGCAGCTACCTTAGACAGGTCAACTGCCATGCCATCCTTGGACACTACGTGTCCCAGAAACTTCACCTCCTGCTTCCAGAAGTCGCACTTCTTATACTGTGCGAACAACTGATGCTGTCTGAGCGTATCAAGGACCAAACGCAAGTGCTCCTCATGCTCCTCTCGACTCCTAGAGTATACCAAAATGTCGTCGATGAAGACAACGACGAATCGATAGAGGAAAGGCCGTAGTACCCGGTTCATCAGATCCATGAACACAGCCGGTGCGTTCGTGAGACCGAACGACATCACAAGGAACTCGTAATGACCAAAACTGGTCCTGAACGCTGTCTTCTGCACGTCCTCATCTCTGACGCGCAGCTGATGATATCCTGACTGAAGATCAATCTTCGAGAAGTACTGCGCTCCTCTCAACTGATCAAATAAGTCATCGATCCTGGGCAAAGGGTACTTGTTCTTCACTGTGAGTTGGTTCAGCCTGCGATAATCAATACACAATCGCAGCGAACCATCCTTCTTCTTCACGAACAAGACCGGTGCTCCCCAAGGAGATACGCTAGGCCGTATAAGGCCAAGCTCTAGTAGACCATCAATCTGTGTCCTCAACTCCTCCATCTCACATGGTGCCATGCGATACGTCGGCAGTGAGACGGGTGTAGAACCAGGAATCAGATCGATAGTGAAATCGATCTCACGTCGGGGCGGCAAACCAGGGATCTTCCTGAACAGATCCCCGAACTCAGAAACAACCGGCGTCTGCTCAAGTACCTGGGCACCAGCGTCGTGCAACAGGGTGGCGTAGCTAAGAATGCGGAAAGGAAGATTTACCCGCACTGAAAATGTGAAAGGCGTGCCCTCAGGCTCGTACACCGTCACCACACGAGCCTCGCAGTCAATCTCGGCTCTCGCTGCAGTCAACCAGTCCATGCCAAGAATGACGTCGAGATATACGAGCGAGGGATCGACGACCAAATCAAGAGTCATCGTCCTGCCTCCCAGATCAAGTAAACAACCCTCACACATCTGGGTGACATCCGAATAATCTCCATGAGCTGCAAGGACTCGCACGCTATCCATAGTGATAGTCTGCAACCCAAGACGTCTGACTACGGCACGCGATATCAAGGAAATCGTGGAACCAGTGTCCACCATGACAAGAACGGGAGTACCTCCGATATGGCCCGTGACCTCGAAGGCTGAATGCTGGAAAGTCGGCGTCGTAGCTGCCTCAGCGGTCAGTGCATGAACTCGAGCCTGCTGTGGCCGGTTCGGCCGCTGTGTCAAGGGCCGTGGGGGCTGTCGAATCTGCGATACTGTGGGTCTGAAAGAGGACTGCGCAGGAGCTGACCGTATAGGCGGTGCTGATATCGCCTGTGGACGTACACGATCAATCTTCTGCGGCGGCGAGAACCCACTGTCCCGCATCCTCGCAAAGCAACTCGGCGCTAGGTGGCCCGTCCTCCCACAGTATGTGCATGATAGATCAGGGCGCCGAAACGGTCCTACTGGCGCCGTGGTCCTGGTAGGAGGATCAATGCGAGGCCTCTTGCCCGCGAAGGGCCTATCTGGCAACTCCGGTCGCGGCCTAGAAGTAGTCGGGCCTCGTGATCGCGCAAGTCGATCCACGTCCTGCTCTGCCCGCATGGACATGTGAACCAACTCCGCATAGGAGGAGAAACTGATGCAGCACATCTTCGACCGAATATCCGGTCGCAAGCCCTCCAAAAAGCGCCGTATGCGCATCTGCTCATCAGCTAAAATCGTCGGGACGTACCTGCCCAACTCTGTGAACCGATGCTCATACTCGGTGACCGTCATCGCTGCCTGCCTGAGACGGAGAAACTCATTCTCCCTCTCGTGTCTGTAGGTCTGAGGATAATACTTCTCATGGAAGCGAAACTCGAATGCTGCCCATGTCCACACGAAGTCTGCGGTAACAGTCCGCAATACACTATCCCACCACATACTGGCCTCTCTCTCAAACTGGAAGGTAGCCAGCTCTACCTGCTCTGCCTCAGTGCAGTGCAACATGCGCAGAATCTTCGACACTCGGTCGAGCCAAAACTCAGCCTCCTCGGGTCTGTGAGAACCCGTGAAAGTAGGAGGCCGCAAGCGCTGAAATCGCTCCAGAAGGCCCCGAGTGTCGGCAGGGTTCCCCGCAGGGAAAGCAGGCTGCGCAGGAAGTGCTATGCCCTCATCCTGGGCGTAAGCATAGGCATCCTCAGCTGGATGCGCAGGTGGTGCAGGCGGAGTAGATGCAGTCGCACCCCCACCCTGGGCTAAAGTCCCGACTATAGTAGTCAATAGCTGCTGTTGCTGTAGCATCATAGCCATCATCTGCTCGAATCTATCAGGTGGTGGAGCAGGCTGTGGCGGATGAGGTGCGGAAGTAGATGCGCGCTGTGGCTCTCTAACTGATGGTGTAAATGGCGGTGGTCCATCTGTAGGACCAGTAGCAGGCTGAGACGATCGAACAGTCTCAGGAATCGGGCCCACAGCAGGGTCCGGACGAGTACCAGACTGAGAAGGAGCCTGATCCATCTGCTCTAACAATGAAAGCCGAACCGCGCTCCTCGTAGTCTTAGGTGGCATTCCCTATATTCAAAATAGGGCGCAACCTTGTCAGTCTCAATTGCACAAATACACCACAATCATTCACTAAAGAGTCAAGGCATTCCATGCACTTCAATTAATCAAAATTGTCACAATACAAGGGATATATCCTTACAAGCATCATGACTAGAATGACATGGAAATTAAGACAGTTAAGCAACAGCGACAAAAGCAAAGCACTAGCCCTAATAGGCTTTACACACATGAAACAGAAAATAGCTAACTACTCATAACAACAACAAAGATCGCGTTGCTAGTCGGAGTCTGGCGACGGAGGAGGAGCACCCTTATCCTGTAAGCAACACAGGATTGCCTTCAAGGTGCGAGTCACCTTGCCAAATTTCTTCTTCGTAACGGCCTTGGCATCAGCGACCTCTGCTCGAAGTTCTTGGACTTCCCTTCGCAAAGCGGTCTGACTCTCCTCCATCCGAGCAATGCGATCGTCAATAGTAGTCTGCGCAGAAGGAGGAGGACTCTCATCAGTATCCTGAGCCTCCTCTTCTGCTTCTTCCTGAGTCTCTTCCTGAACTTCTGCACTAGGTTCTCCTTCGCTTTGATCTTCCTCTTCATCAAAGTCGTCCCCACTATCCCTTTCAAGTTGATTTTCACGATATTGCGACCCAATCTTCATCTTAACCATCGTCGACTCATCGATGGTGTGAATCGATACCGGCAACTCGGGTCCCAGTCTATAGGCAAACTCAAGCGCAATTCTGCAAATGAGTCGGCCAAAGGGAAGGGATTCGGATGTTCTTCTCGACCTGGCTATGAGAACTATCTGCCGTAAGATGAAAGTGGCCATACATACGTTCTCTCCCTGAGCCACCAGAAATAAGAAATCGACCATAAGACGTGTACATTCAATGCGGTTCGTCGACCTAGGATAAACATTGAACGTGCAGATGTGATGCAGCAGACGCAAATCCTCAGACATGTACGTCGCCTTGAGGCTATTATTAGGCTGCCATGGAACCAACTTACCGCACAGAAACCTGGTGCGGCGATCTCGTTCACGTCTAGTCCTCAAATTTTTCTCACTTGGATGTACATCACCTAGAGGCACGTTGAGAAGTCGCGCAACCAACTGGACGTCGATCGTAGCCATCCGATCTCTACCAAAAGGGATTTTGAACTGCAAGGGCTCCAAGGTAGGACTCTGGATGCTAGCATAGAAGGCACGAACAGTGCTCACATTAGCACGAGCGCGAGCTTCAAAGATCGGTCCCCAGTGCGCAGCTTCAATGCGTTCGAACAACAGATATTCGCCGAACAATCGCCCATCTACGTCCGCCTCAAATAACACTCTACGATCAGTGTATTCACCATGAGGCATCTCTGATAGGATGGTTCGTCCAAGGTGTGCATGGGGATCCAAATCCCGCTTCGTACGGCACTCCAGGACTGCAGCTGGACCTGCGGCGGCGCTTGAACTTGCGGCACCACCCCGCGGTCTTCTCAATCGAGCAGGGCGGCTCGGCCCAGCCTCGTCTGTTGCAGTTTTCCTCTTACCCATCAAAGACAGGATGGATGAGAGTGACAAAAGACCCAAAATAGCTTCCACGAAAGCCATGGAAAACGCCGAAAATGCGGAGAAATGGCTGCCCAATCTGACAAAAGGAAATCTAGGCGTCGTAGAGGGATGCTTCAAGCTTCCCAAGGCTGTAGTTTCAGGGAAAAATAAGAACAAAAAGATGGAATGGAGCTGCTCACGATTTCGACACTATTTGGGGGATTTTGGAGCTCCAAATGGGAAAATCTTCAAGGAAAGGGGCTGCCAACACCCAATAATCAATGGGTGGTGGTCGGTTTTGGCCAAGGAAGGGATTAGGAGGGGTTTGGGTCGCCGGGATTTGGAATGGAGCGCTGAAAATCGAAGATAGGGCATGCAAGGGGGCTGTTTGTGAAGGAGAGGGGTGTTTTAGGGGTTTTCGTGGGATGGGAGGTACCTAGGGGTGTTGTGGGAGACATATAAGTGGGTGCGCCCAAAGGGCAGCACCGTCCGAGGTGGCCGGCCGGCGATGCATCGCCCGGCCGGCGATGGCATCGCCGGCCAACCTCCAGGTTGGCCAGCGGGACCCCATGGGTCTGGTCCCCCATGGTCCCAGGGTCCCAAAAAGTCTAGTCCCACCCCTTAGTTCATAGTATTTTGGTCCCTATGGGCCCAAACATGTTTTTGGGGCTTTCCGGGTCCACATCGCAATCCCGAATACCAAACCATATGATGCAGCATATGAATTTGGGGTAGAAGGATCCAGTACATCTTTCTAGCTCCTTAGTTGCTAAAGAAAGTGAAGTTAGAATGGCCTTATGGCCATTTTTCATGAAATTTTACTATTCACTGTAAAATTTGGTGAATGTACTAATTTGTGTTATTTTCACATTAGGTTTGATGCCTAACATGAAATGGATACAAAAGAACTGAAGGTTGAAGTGTTTAGAGAAGGAATTTTGAGAATTTTTGGCAAAACGGGGTTTTTAAGCCCTGGCGATTGATTACTAGAGTCGTGGTCATTCCACGGCCCATGGATTCACTTTTGCGGTTTAAAACCGCTCATAGGACATCTCCACCCGACTTCCTACAGCTTAGAAGTGATTCGGGTCGCTTTACGCGACCCGAGATGCGTTACAGACTCGATCTTGCGATCGATCCTTATAGACTTCGCCTATCGGCGAATCTGTGATCCTAGAAGTGTTTCTAGATCCTTCTCGCACCCACCTAAGTCAAAGGAAGCGACAGCGTACGTCGCAAGACCATAACCCAGGCCCAGTATACTCTCATTCATGCTCTGATACCAACTTGTAACACCCTGAAAATCGGGGGTCGTGTATAAACTCAACTCCCGAGTTCCAGACCGTCACTTATGCAACAAAAAATGGTTATGATTCAATGTTGTCTGATTTAAAGCATTCACATGAGTAAAAGTATACCAAAACTGCAATTCATACTTCAGATCCAGTGATAAAAGCAAGCGGAAGACTAAACAAGATATATATCACTGTATGGAAAAACAAAGTAATCTCAACTGTCTCCAAAGTATGACTACATCTCTGAGTCTCATATACATGTACATAACAAAAGAATAATGTTCAAAAATAAAAGTCCCACTGATGTCCCCTCGATCCAGGTCACCTACGGAAAGCCGTCATGATACTGCATATACGAGAACTCATCCTGGTCCTCGTCATCATCTAGCTCCACCTCCTGGATCTCATCGTCACCTGCAACTACAACAGGGTCTGGTGGGTGTTGCAAACACCATCCCGTAACGTGGGAATGAGTGATCAACTCAGTGGAATCATAGAGCAAAGATTAGCATGTTCACAATTCAGTCACGCGATAATAGTAAAGCAGTAAATCAGACAAGTCCTAATACTGTTGTTAATGCAAGATGATATGACGTGATGTATGCCCTCACCGACGATCACCCTCATACGGCAACATCTTACGACCGCGGCATGCCACACTCCCTAGAGTGCTCCACATCTTCCAGGCACATGCAATGCTATGGTGATATGATTACCAAGTTATTATTAGTCCATTCAAACAGCAGGATTGGGAAACTAAGGTACCTCCCTTGTATCAATCCCAACACGGATCCTGTCTAGGGTCGTCACTCCTAGTAATCTCATACGATGTACATTTCGTAGGTCACTGCAAGGGCTGCCAGGGCTGTTGCTCGCACTCGTTGCACCGCTCCCCCATCACCTTATCAATACAGGCCTACTGTACTCTACTGCACGGAAGGGTCGTCGCCTCCCGTGAACTCAGAATACGCTCGCGGTCACTACAAAGGGCTCGTCGCCTGATCAGTGTAGGCCGACAGCTAGAATATAGTGTCCCATACCACCATAATCTGCTCACGAGTCTAGGTGCTCACTGGTCACTACGGGGAGGTTTGTGGCCCCAGCGTAGGCCGACAGCTCGACCACGGTGTCCCATACCACCATGCCCGGCTCATGAGTCTTCGTGGATCAAGGTACCACGGTTAATAGGGTTTACAATGGTAAGTTCAGTACCCTAGGTTCAAGCAGTTATGATACATACATGGTGAACAAACATCGGCCAGTCGGGTTACTTGACGGGCTCGACTAGCGCGATCGCATATCGAATTGAACGACATGAAGTGCGTAAAACACTTCGCGTGGCCTAACCACTGCCGCCAACTCTCAACACGAATCACATTCATCGACGCGTCGTTCGTGACTATGACCAGTCAGCCACGAATTCGCTCGGTTACCGACTGCCTGGACTAAGTCAAGTCCCACACATCTATGGAATCACTATAAAAGTATTGGAATTGAAATACATCATGTGAGCATGTTAGCACATGTTATAACATTCAACTTAAGCAAATCTTCAAGGCATACTTCCCATGCATATTCAACTTAAGCAAATCCTCAAGCACATACATTCCATGCATGTAATGAAATCATGCATTTTGTCAACATGTAGAAAATCATTTAGGTTGGCATAATAATTGAAAAATCAATCACAAAGTATCAAATAACATCATTTAATTCAATACATACTAATACAAGCATTTATACAAACACATGCACTACACACTTAGGTCTACATATAGCATGTCGACCCAAAGTGTGCAACTAGGCGAATCTCTTCGCCAAACTAATTATGCACGCATTCCTAACTCCCTAATGCGACAACAAACCATGTCAATCACATCAGCAAAATGTGAATGCAAACAGTACTTCCTACAAATGACTAAAATGCCCTAAATCTCATATTCTTCGTTAGCTTACGAAACGGGAAACGGAGAGCATTTTGTACATGTCAAACGGCGATGCCGTCAAGAATCTACTATTAAACGACATTGAAAGCATTGGGAACCGTCAATCCAAGCGTCTAAAATCCTCACCTAGTGTCTTGTAGACTCGGGAATTGAAGCGGAGTGTATATGCTTCGTCTACGGCGAGTAAGGAGCCTAATACATAAGATCCATAAACCACATCGCC
Source organism: Magnolia kwangsiensis (assembly GCA_037074715.1). Lineage (NCBI taxonomy): Eukaryota > Viridiplantae > Streptophyta > Magnoliopsida > Magnoliales > Magnoliaceae > Magnolia > Magnolia kwangsiensis. The sequence continues at coordinate 108,749,983 of CM073578.1, read as the reverse complement.
ATGGAAACAAGAAAAACTCAAATCACCAACTATTTAGGGTTTTTACTTACCTAGGATTGCGGTGGAATCGCCGGGAAAGCGGTAGAGGAGTGTCGCTTAAGCATGTGCAACACGTAGCACAAGTGGCGGGAAGAACTCTCCCACTCTCTCACAATCTCTCACTCTTTTTCTCTCTCCCAAGCTAGGGCTTCTCTCAAATTCGGATGGGAGAGAGGAGTGGGGGTTTCAACCCCTTTTATAGCCTAAAACATTCCCAAAATAGGCTTGGGAACAATGTTTACTTGGTGCCTAACCAAATCGGGGCCGTTTCGGTCCGAAAGGGCATTTCTGGAGGTCCCCAGGCCAAGTGCGGTCGGACTTAAGCTCATGCATACTAGATCTAGCATACATCCAGTTTTCAGACCGGTTGGGGTCCCAGATCGCACGTGGCGGCCCAGTTTCAGTTTAACGGTCACCGCACCAAGATCAGGCCTATAAGTCCCGTGATATATAATAGATATTTTTCCTGATCCAAGGGTGTAATTTGGCTGTATTCTGACGGTCAGAATGCTCAATACTGATGCGTCAAATTTGTGTGCCAGATTTGAATTTGAAATTCCAACTATGTCCCTATTCACACTCTCTTCGGTCCGGGCTCAATGAAATAGCCTGTGATCATCGGTTTGACTTGATTTTTGGAATGAGTGTCAAGCCCAGCTAGACGGTCCTAACGGTCTAAGATAGGAGGTATCGGACTTTCAACGTGCGGTCTAGATCCAATACAAAGATTCAAAGTGGTCCAGAGAACAAACCGGCTTAGAGTTTGATCCGAGGCTTTAGAGCATTATAGCACCCTTAGTTCCACTCGCTTCGGGCCTTGTAGAACGTATTTAAAGTGATCAGGGACCATTTCCCAGCTATTCTAACGTTGCACTAGCTAACCTAGTCAAATTTTCCAAAGGAATGAATTCTAAGCAATTTCGGGTCGAGTTGGTACTCGAGCCCAAGTATGGATTTTTCACGGGCGTTACATCAATACTTGAATTCTTCATCCATGTCTTGAAAACTTTCTTCATTTAAGATCTTATCTTGAAATGCGATGACTTGATTGCAATGAATAGTCTTCAATCATAAAACACAAGATGTACAAGACATAGATATAGGTTTTGGCACCATAAAATTTGACAACTAAAGGAATATGAAATCATAGTACTTACACCCTCCCGTGGTGTCCATAGAAAATGGATAGCTTCATCATGGTTATAACCGCAGTTCCCACCTTCTAAGGACCCTCACTCATCTGAATAGTTTCGACTTACATCCGGGTCTACTCCATTTATTTCGAGCAAATACATAAATACGGCCTGTCCAAATGGTCAGGCCACTCCAATGTTGTCCATATGAAATGGACAGCTTCATCATGATCATAACAGTGGTTTCCACCTTCCAGGGACCCTTGTTCAACATCCGGATAGCTCCGACACACATTCGGGTCTGCTCCATCAATTTCGAGCTAATATATTTAAAAACAAGCAAGGCATCTATTCTTTTGAGAGTTCTTAAAATTGATCTCATATCTCTACATCATGTTTAGCTATTATGTGGGTCCTCGTAAACCTCGTACTGATTCAACGAGATTACAGGGTTACATGGATTAGTTGGACATTTATATTTTGAAATTTTATATATTTTGAAACAAACCCTGGAGTTTGTAAAACGTTTACTGTTCAGATATATATATATATATAAATCTCACTCATGATTGATGCATTGATATGGAAAACATCTAAACATCATTATCCATGTTGTATAAATGATGTGTTGGAACTCGGGAATAGAGCTTTTCTCGACCCTTGAAATCCAGGGCGTTACATTGTAATTTGACTTATGATTTAATTTTATATTAATTATTAAGAGGTCTAAATATGCGTTTAATAATTTATATTTTTATATAAAATAATAATAAGTTCTTATTTTTAGTTTTCTTATATTTTAATTAAATAACTAAGGTTTAGATTAACCCATTTATTAATAGCTTGGGTTCGAATTTAGGTTTTTAGCTTATTTTAAGTGAATTGGGTTCGAGCTGGACCATCCTCATTGTCACGGGAACTTAACCTTACTAGGGACTCATTGCCACCCAGGCAATAGTTCCAACGATTGTAGATTGGTGACGACTCATTGATGGTACACGTGGTATACAATTACGGGAAGCCTGATCTCGCAGGCCTCGCTGTGATGGAGGATTGCCTAGAAATCATAATGATTCGATGTTCTAAGTCATCTGGTTCTGTCTTTTTAATTTGTACCTTTGGCCATTTGTACAACCTCCGTTTGATAGCTGCTTTAGATCTATAGGCTTTTCTGATCTATTTGATTTTTGGGCTATCTTTCATTGATCAAGGGCCCAATTTTGACGGTCAGGATTGACGTATGAATCTATGACCTTGGTCACAACCCAATTAAAATGGTGGTGATCTACCATTATTATTATTATTATTATTATAAAGTTCTTAAAGTAGTACAGTCAGTCGATCTTATGGGAGCTTTCCATAACGTTGAGCTCTGTGGGCGCCACCATAATGTCTGTCGGCCATCTCAACTATGAATCAGGTGGGTCCCCTATAATTGAAGGGATGCCCCCAAAAATCAGTTGTATCCAGAACTTCGGTGGACCACACTACATGAAACCGTGAGAAATCATGACCAAATAAAACATCCAAAAATCACTTTCTGGGGCTACTCGAGTATTTAAATGACCTGAAATTTTTGTAGCTTTCTCCTTTTTAATACAATTTTCATTAAAAACAAAACGGCCTGAAATTTGAAGGACCCTCATTCAGGTGTTCCACACAAAATGGGTGGGCAAACTCAATGGACCACAAAATTAATTGTCAGAAAGATTTTAATGGGAGGACCTCCACACTCATTTTTCTCTCTGTGATGTGACCCACATATGCCATGGATTAACCTGATTTTTTTTCTCATGGCCCACCGTGGGAGTACACACTTGATGGACAGTGTGGATATCTGACATACATAATGTGTTTGGCACACAGACATCTATGGTCCCCGTTCCACGTGCCAGAAATGTGCCTAGATTCATAAGCCTGTTGAGTTAGGTACAGTCTAAGACGTTCAAACCTGATCGGGAATGCATCTGGTCATGAACCAATGTTATTTGTCACTTGGCTGGGCCCAGCAAATGACATGCCATGATGACGACGACTATGGTTGTATATATTAATTACATGTCTCTGACATACATACATAATATATTAGTTGCATGTTACTATGCCAAAGTAACAAAAAAAGGATGGTCCAAAACCGTCTCAAATGATCAAAAAGGACAGTTATGGACCATCGCATGGGACGTCAAATTTTGACATGTCGTATTACGTAAAGGACGGTTGAAAACCGTCATTCTTATTGACGAAAAAAGGACAGTCATGGACCATCCTTAAAAAGGACAGTCATACACTGTCTCTTATGAGACTTTAAAGGGCGGCCATGGACCGTCCTTTAAATGGACGGTCATAAACCATCCTTAAAAAGGACTTTCATGGACCTTCTCTTATGAGCCTTCAAAGGATAGTCATGGACCGTCCTTAAAAAGGATTGTCATGGACCGTCCCTTATGAGCCTTCAAAGGACAGTCCATGACCATCCTTAAAAAGGACGACTATGGTCCGTCTCTTATGAGCCTTCAAAGGATGGTCATTGACCGTCCTTAAAAAGGACTGCTACCATCCGTCTCTTATAACCCTTGAAACGATATTTTCAAATTTGAGACGATCAATATACACCTGTTACAATATATTTCATCGTGTTCTTCCTGATATACACATGTTATATAATATATTTCATCATATTCACATTCACATCTATCTAAACCCAAACTACATAAATCCATCCGAACATAAACTACATTCATCCAAACATAAACTACATCCATTCAAACAAAAACAATCTTATCTATATTACATTCATCCACGCATAAATACATATAAATTTATATCATAAATAAAAAAGGGAAAAAAATCAGCAACAATTTTCTTTTTGCGTCTTTCATATAATAAAAAAATATTCAACTAACAAAACATTATAATTCAGAATCATAAAGAATTGCAGAAACTTGTTCCAAAAAAGTGGACACTTTTTTAAAATAAAACTGATCATTAAAATAAAATTAATGCAAAAAAGTGTTTCAATTCAAGTTAATAGAAACAATAACAAAAATTAAAGCTTTGTAAAAAATGGGCATGTGTTAAAAGGGATACATTCTTGTTTGTTACCATGTGATTAGGCTACATTATTACAACAATCGGGTTCGGGTTCGGGATCGGGTTTAGGTTTGGGTTTTCAAGTTTTGGTTTAGGTTTAGGTTAGGGAGTTGAGATTAGGATTAGGTGTGGGTCTAGGTTTAGGGATTTGAGAATACATTTAAGTTCTAGGTTTAGGTTTAAGTTTTATGCTATAGGTTTAGGTTTAGGTTAGGTAATAGGTTGCAAGTTTAGGTTATAGGTTATAGGTTAAGGTTTAGGTTATAAGTTTAGGACCAACAGAGAGAGGACACAACAAGAGGGTGAGAGCAGGCGCGAGGGTGAGAGTGAGAGAGGACAGAGCGAGAGAGACTTAAGTCTCTCTCACGAGCAGGCTACATTCATGTGGTTGGTGCTCTATGGGCCCCACCATGATGTATGTGTTTCATCCCTGCCGTCCATCTATTTTTCCATTACATTTTATGTTATGAGACAAAAAATGAGGTATATCCAAATCTCAATTGGACCACATTATAGGAAACAGTGTTAAATGAGTGTCGACCATTAAAAACCTTTTGGGGGCCATCTAAATTTTTGGATCAATCTGATATTTTTTTTTCCCTTCATCTGAGCCTTTATGACCTAATCAACAGATTGGATGTCAAATAAAAAGTACAGTTGGGCTTGGGAGGGTTTTAATGGTGGATAACCAATCACTATTATTTTCATGTGGTGTGGTCCACCTGAGATTTTGTAACGCCCTGGAAAAATCCGTACTGAAACTCGAGTACTAACTCGACCAGAAATCATGTAGGATTAATTCCTTTAGAAAATAAGCGTAAGTTAGCTAGCGCAACGCTAGAGTAGCTGTGAAATAGTCCCTGATCACTTTAAATACGTTCTACAAGATCCAAAACTTGTAGAATTCATGACGCTATAATATCCTGAAACCTAGGATCAAACTCTAAACCAGTTTGTCCTCAGGAACCCTTTGAAACTTTGTATTGGATCTAGACCACGCGTCGAAAGTCCGATACTTACAATCTTAGACCGTTATGACCGCTTAGCTGGACTTGACAATCATTTCGAAAATCAAGCCCAACCGACGTTCAGAGGCTATTTCATTGAGCCTGGAGTGAAGAGAGTGAGAATATGGTTAGATTTGAAAATTTAAATCCAAATCTGGCATGTGACTTGGTGCGTTATTATTAAGCGTTCTGACCGTCAGAATTCAGCCAAATTACACCCTCGGATCAGGAAAAAATTTTCTTTCATATCATAAGACTTGTAGACCTGATCTAGGTGCGATGACCGCTAAACTGAAACTAGACCGCCACATGCGATCTATGAACTCTGCCAGACTGAAAACTAGGTGTGAGCAACATTCAGTGACCATGAGCTTAAGTCCGACCCCGTTCGGCCAGGGGACCTCCCGAACTACTCTTTTGGACTAGAAAAGCCCCGATTTGGTTATACCTCAAGTAAACATTGTTCCCAAGCCTAATTTGGGAATGTTTTAGGCTATAAAAGGGCCTTAAACCCTCACATATCTCACCCATCCGAATTTACTAGAAACCCTAGCTAGAGAGAGAGAAAAAGTGAGAGTTTGTGAGAGTGGGAGTGATCTTCCTGCCACCTGCACTAGCTGTTGCACGTGCTTAAACAACGCATCTCAATCACTTTTCTGGTGATTTCGCCGCATTTCTAGGTAAGAAAAGACCCTAACTACTTGCTGATTTAAGGTTCCATCGATTCCTTAGCGATGTAGCTTACGAATCTTGTGTATTACGTTGTCTGTTCGCCGTAGACGAAGCGTATACGCTCCGTTCGAAATGATACACCTTTAGAGAAAAAGGTGCGGATTTTAGACGCTTTGATTGACTGATTTCAAAGCTTTCAATGTCGTTTAATAGTAGATTATTGACGGCAACGCCGTTTGACATGTACAACATGCTGTCCGTTTCCTGTTTCGTAAACGTAGGAAAAATATGAGATTTAGGGCATTTTAGTCATTTGTAGGAAATACTGTATACATCCATATTTTGCTGAAATGGTTGACATGGTTTTTTGTCGCATTAGGATATTAGGAATGTGTGCATAATTGGTTTGGCGAAGAGATTCGCCCAAAGGCGCACTTTGAGTCGACATACAATATGTAGACTTAAGTGTGTAGACTAAGTGTTTGTATGAATGTTTGTATTAGTATGTATTAAGTATATGGTGTTATGAAATAGTTTTGAGATTGAATTCTCAAGTAATATGCTGATGTAAATGATTTCCATCATGTTGGAAATATGTAGGGATTACATTGTATGTATGAAATGCATGTGTTGAATGAATTGCTTAAGTTGTATGTTATAACATGTGATAACATGCTTGTATTGTTGTATTGCATTTCAATTACTCTCATATGATTATTGATGCTGATTTATAAATGTTTGGGACTATGCTTAGTCCAGGCAGTCGGTAACAGAGTAAATTCGTGGTTGGCTTCTATTGGCCACGAAGGACGCGTCGATGAACGCGAGTCGTGTTTTGAGTTGACGGAAGTGATTAAGCCACGTGAAGTGTTTCACGCACTTCATGTCATTCGACTTTAGATGCGCTCGTACTAGTCGAGCATGTCAAGTAACTCGACTGGCCGTTGTATGTTCACCCTGTATGAGTCATAACTGCTTGAGCCTAGGGTACTGAACTTACCATTGAAAACCCTGTCAACCATGATACCTTGATCTATAAAGACTCATGAGCCGGGCATGGTGGTATGGGACACGTGGTCGAGCTGTCGGCCTACGCTGGGGCTACAAACCTCCCTGTAGTGACCAGTGAGCACCTATGACTCGTGAGTAGATTATGGTGGTATGGGACACTATATTCTTGCGGTCGTCCTACACTGATCAGGTGACGAGCCCTTTGTAGTGACCGCGAGCGTATTCCGAGTCTACGGAAGGCGACGATCCTTCCGTAGCGATGAGAGTATAGTAGGCCTATATTGATAAGGTGATGGGGGAGCAGTGCAATGATGCGAGCAACAGCCCTTGCAGCGACCTACAAAATATACATCGTATGAGATTATTAGGAGTGACGACCCTAGACAGGATCTATGTTGGGATTGATATAAGTAAGGTACCTTAGTTTTCCAATACTGCTGTATGAATGGACTAATAATTACTCGGTAATCATATCACCATCACATTGCATGTGCCTGGAAGATGTGGAGCATTGTGGAAAGAAAGCATGCCGCGGGCGTAAGATGGTGCCGTATGAGGGAGATCGTCGGTGAGGGCATCCATCATGTCATGTCATATTGCATTAACAACAATATTTAGGAATGTTTGATTAATTGCTTTACTATTATCACATGATTGATTTGAGAACATGCTAATCTCTACTCTATTATTCCACTGAGTTGATCACTCACTCCCACGTTACGGAATGGTGTTTGCAACACCCACCAGACCCTGTCTTAGATGCAGGTGATGCGGCGATTCAGGAGGCAGAGCCGGATTACGATGAGGACCAGGATGAGTTCTCATATATGCAGTTTCACGACGACTTTGCATAGGTGGCCTGGATTGGTGGGACATAATGGTTGGACTTCTGACATTTTGATTTTGTTTTATTACATGTATATGAGACTCAGATATGTATTCATACTTTGGAGACAGCTGAGATTTATTTTGTTTTCCATACAGTGATATATATATTCTTCAGTCTTCTGCTTGCTTTTATCACTGAATCTTGAGTATGGATTGCAGTTTTCGTATAATTTTACTCATGCAAATGCTTCAACTCAGACAACAGGGAATCATAATCATATTTATTGAATAAGTGACGGTCTGGAACTCGAGAGTCGGGTTTATGCATGACCCCTGATTTTCAGGGTATTACAGATTTATATCCCTCTCATTTTTGGCGTCAAGCCCTAATATGATTTGTAAAAATGGATGGACGACATGGTGAAACACATACATCATGGTTGGACCCATAGAGCACTGACCAACATCCACCAAGTTTTGTGGGCCCCACTATGATGTATTTGTTATATCCACACCGTCCATCCATTTTGAGATATCATTTTACGTCATGAGCCAAAGAATGAAGCAGACAAAAATTTGTAAAGGACCCCACCACAGAAATCTCAGGTGCACCACACCACATGAAATCAATAGTAATTAGATATCCATCATTAAAATCCTCCTAAGGCTTACTGTATTGTTTATTTGACATCCAATATGTTGATTAGGTCATGCAGGGCTAGATGAAGGGAAAAAAACAAAAATCAGCTTGATCCCAAACTTTTATGGCCCCAAAATGGTATGACATCCAATTTTATCCAATTTATAATTTTAAAAATGTCTTCACATAGTTTTAGATGGTATGACCCACCTGAGTTTCGTAACGGATGATTTTTGAGATATCTTATAAGCTAAAGGGGAGACATCAAATGCACGGTGTTGATGTTCGACACACATCATGATGTATGTGTTTGGGGTTGTGGGAGATGGGCGCGTGGGATTGGGTTTTTGGGGTGGAACGGATTGGCTACTCCCCCTGACACCAGCCCCGTGGCTGGTGTTCAGTGGTATGTGGGCCCTACCATGTTGTTTGTGTTTCATCCAATCCATTCATCCATTTTTAAAGAACATTTTAAGCCTTCGTCCTAAAAATAAGAGGGATATAAATCTTAGGTGGACCACACCATAGGAAAACAATAATGATTGGATATCCATCATTTAAATCCTCCTAAGGCCCATTGTACTGTTTATTTGACATCCAATCTGTTGATTAGGTCATAAAGGCCCAGATGAAGGGAAAAAACAAAGATCAGCTTGATCCAATACTTTTATGGCTCCCAAAGAGTTTTTAATGGTCGACATTCATTCAACGCTTTTTCCTGTAATGTGGTCCACTTGAGATTGGGATATAAATCATTTTTTTTTGTAATATCATAAAATGATCTATAAAAATAGATGGACACCATGGATGAAACACATACATCATGGTGGGGCCCACAGACCACCGAATACAAAAGTTGAGAGGGGTTACCCTCCATTAAAACATTCATAATTATTTTTTGGGCCCACATAGATGTGGTTCACAAATCTAGCCCATCCATTATGTGTGTGACACTTGGATGAGGGGTCATACCAAGTTTCAGATGCATCCAAATTTCAGGTGGGGCCCCACCAAGTGCTTTTATATGTTTTAGGCATGTGTTCACATGATTTTAGATAGTATGGCCCACCGGAGTTCTGTATACGGCTGATTTTTGGGATATCCTATAATTTAAAGGGGACCCATCAAATGCACGGTGTTGATTTTCGACACGCATCATGGTGGGGCCCACACAGCTTGACCTCATGGGGAGTTCCCATGAGCTCGACGGATAGAACCTTTTCCACATATATATAATATTTTAAAAATATAAAAACTTATGATGTATTTGTTATATCCACACCGTCCATCCATTTTCAGATATCATTTTAAGTCACGAACCAAAGAATGAGACAGATAAAAATATGTAGTGAACCCCACCACAGAAAACAACGAGAGGGTGATTCCCATTGTTGAAACTATTCTGGGGCCCATCGTAATGTTTATTTGAAATCCAACTAGTTCAAAAGTATATAATTTTATTTTTAAAGGTCGTGGGGCAAACACAGCACCAACCACCAGCCAATGGATGGTGTAGGGGGAGTAGCCAATCTGTTCTCCTTATTTGTGGTGTGATCCATTTAATCTTTGAATATGATTCATTTTTTAGGTAATTCTGTAAAATGATCTCGAAATATGGATGAACGGTATGTGTTGATCCCAAATTTTTGGTAAATCCAAAACTCAAGTGGACCATGCCACACAAAACAGTGTGGAATAATGATTTCCACCTTGAACTTTGGATCTGTCCCGTCAGTCAGATGAACCATTCCATGGTAGGCAACAAGCTTAAAAATAAAGTCAATCCATGACTTAGGTGGGCCACACTACATACTATAGTTGAGAGGGTTACCCTCCCATTAAAACATTCATAATCATTTATTGGGCCCACCTGGATGTGGTTCATAGATCCAACCCATTCATTATGTGTGTCCCACTTGGATGAGGAGTCAGACCAAGTTTCATACACATCCAAAACTCATGTGGGCCCTACCAAATGCTTTTATATGTTTTAGGGATGTCTTCACATAGTTTTAGATGTTATGGCCCACCTGAGTTTCATATACGATTGATTTTTGGACATAAAAGGGACACATCAAATGCATGGTGTTGATGTTCTACATACATCATGGTGGGGCACACACAGATTAACCTCATGGGAAGTTCCCATGAGGTGACCTTATAGTACAATTTCACTATTTAGGTAACTCCTTCATGGGTGTTACTCTAACCGTGTAGGGCCCTCCTTGATATATTTTATGTATATCGACACCGTCCATATATTTTTCCATCCTAGTTTAGGATGTGATTTCAAATCATAAGAACTCAATAATCTCAGGTGGGTCATACCAATCAAAACAATGATGAATAACTATTAAAAACCTTTAAAGGCCACAAAAGTTTTGGATCAATTTGATCTTTGTGGTTTACCTTCATGTAGATCTTCTTTACATTATCAACAAGTTGGATTGCAAATAAACATTACTAAAACCTTACGATGGGCTCTTTATAATTTTTAATGGCGAGGTACTATATTATCATTCTTTCTAGTGGTGTGCTCTACTTAAGATTTAAATCTACACAATTTTTTATACCTGACCCAAAAACAGGTTGGAGAAATATAGGGGCGATGAGGATATACAACACATCATCAAAATCTCACTTTTGTTATCTAACTTTTCAATTTTTCTTGTCAAAATACAAAATTTAGTTTTCTTTTTTTAAAAATATATATTTTTTACAATTTGTCAATTTTTTTCACAATTTTGTTTAATTTTTTTTAATTTTCTTTTTCAAAATATCATTTTTTAAAATCTCACTTTTGTTATATAACTTTTTAAGTTTTCTTGTCAAAATACAAAATCTAGTTTTCTTTTTTTTTAAAAATATTTTTTTTTTACAATTTGTCAATTTTTTCACAATTTTGTTTAATTTTTTAAATTTTCTTTTTCAAAATATCATTTTTTAAATCTCAATTTTGTTATATAACTTTTTAATTTTTCTTGTCAAAATACAAAATCTAGTTTTTTTTTTTAAATATATATTTTTTTACAATTTGTCAATTTTTTCACAATTTTGTTTATTTTTTTTATTTTTTTTCAAAATATCATTTTTTAAATCTCACTTTTGTTATATAACTTTTTAATTTTTCTTGTTAAAATACAAAATCTAGTTTTCTTTTAAAAAAAAAAAAATATATTTTTTACAATTTGTCAATTTTTTCACAATTTTGTTTAATTTTATAAATTTTTTTTTTCAAAATATCATTTTTTTATCGAAATCTTTTTTTTTTTTTTTAAATTATCAGCATTATTCAAAGTTCTTAATTTATTTTTTTTCAAAATCTAGATTTTTATAAAATTACATTTTTTTCTTAAACATTGTTAATTACTTTTCTAAGCTTTTTAACTTTTTATTTTTAAAAAAATTCATAATATTTTTTGTTCTTAATTTTTGACCTAAGCATTAGAGACGGTTTAGGACCATCTTTAATGCGGACGGTCTTTGACCATCTCAAAAGACCATTGTAGGATGGCTAAGGACCGTCTCTAATAGAGATGGTCTTTGACAATCTCACATGGAGACTGCTAAGGACCATCTCTAATACAGACTCTTTTTTACGGTCTCAGATAACCACTAAAAGACGGTCGGTGACCGTCTCTAATTGAGACGGTCTTTGACAGTCTCAGATTACCAATAAAAGACGGCCAATGACCGTCTGTAATACAGACGGTCTTTAATTGTCTCAAATGACCACATATGAGACAGTCAAAGACCGTCTCTAATAGAGACGGTCTTTGACAGTCTCAAACGGAGACAGCTAAGGACCGTCCTTAATACAGACTATTTTTAACAGTCTCAGATTACAGGAAAAGACAGCCAATGACCGTCTCTAATTGAGATGGTCTTTGACAATCTCAGATTACCAGTAAGAGATACGGACAGTCTTTGACCGTCTCAAATGGCTGCATATAAGACAGTCAGAGACTCTTATTCCAGATGGTCAATGGCCGTCGTTTATCCACAGTTAACGACGGTTTTTTACCGTCTTAAATGATTTGTGGACGTTCAAATTTTTAAGACAATATTAAGGACGGTCAAGGGCCGTCTAAAAGTTTAGAGACGGTTTACGACCGTCTCTAAAGCGTCTTTAAACCATGCAATTTTAGAGACGGTCCAGAACCATTTCTAAATCCGTCATTTTTTTCAATTTTTCACGTAGTGGATTTAGCAAGGCCGGATCACTCAAGTACAACCCAATGTGTAGGTCCACCCGTGTTGTGTGCATGACATCCAATCAGTGCATCATGTGCGGCCCTTATATTCTCCTTGTGCAGAAAAATCATTCCAACCCTTGAATCAGGTGGGCCGCCATAGGGAAGAGTTGGGATGGTTACACCTAAAAAAAATCTTTTAGATTGTGTGTGGCGTCTGTGTTTTCTACATTCCATCCAATCCATTCAGAAGATTAGCCCCCATCAAGATGAATGGGACACCCCAAAATCAAACCATTCCAAAGATCAGGTGGGACAGTACCTGTGATTTCAGAAGTTTGGTGCATTACTTTATGCGGAGTGGAACACTTTAAGTTTTGGATCTGCTTGATTTTTGGGCGCCATTGAAAGCATGAGGAGCTTACATGCCACACGGGGCTTTGGATGTTAACTAAAGCTAAAAGACTTTTTATTTATGTACATTTTTCTAACACAAGTAGCTATACACGAGTAGTTGAACCACATCGAGCTTGGCACAGCTTGACTCGGCTCGGCCACTAGCTGACCCCAGCTTGAACTTGGTTCGGCTCACTCCTCGATCTTAGTTGGCTTGCTTGTCTCGGTTTGGTCAGCAGCTTGGCCAATTCGAGCCAAGTTCGAGCTTGTGCAACATTTTTTCAAACACATGGAGTGCACCTTCAATTTCTCACAGTATGTAAAAGTACAGTAAAAGTTTACAAGTATTTCATCAAACACTTAGTAGGTAACATTAAAATCAAGATACAAAGGTAGTTTAATCATACAATTTTTTATAATTTTTTTTTTATTAATTTGTTTCATATCCATACCTTCCTCGCTAGCAACCAATCACGTGGTGAATGTACGCAGTCAATCCGAGTCAATTCGAGCTCAGACGGCTTAAAATTTTTTTGAGCTTCAAAAATTAGCTCGATTAAGCTCAAACTTAGTTTTAAACCGAGTCGAATCAAGCTTTTCGAGTCGACTCAAGCAAGTTAACCCGGCTAACTTGGTTTGTGTACACCTTTAAACACAAGTGACATAGAGTGGGTCGTGAACAACTTCATGGCCAAGATGGATCGAAAAATGCCCGGTCGACGACAGAAGTGATCTGGACCGTCGGACCTTAGATCGGGTGTATCTCGCAATTTGAAATGAGTTACTAGACGTAAAATATATGATTTTGGGGTAGAAAGAGCTACTTTAGCCACCTAACCTAGCTACTGTGAAAGTCGGATTTGCAAAATACCCTCAGATTGACAGTGATTTCTCCATTTTAATTTCGTTTTTACTATAAATAGTAAATTTTAGTTTCATTATAACTCTTCATCCGTTGGGCTTTAGGAGTTACGCCCAACATGAAAAGATCTTAGAATAATTAGGAGAACGGTTTGGTGAAGGCAAATATGATACTTACTATTTTTGGCCGAAAACCTTGTGCACTAATAGACATGAAAATCGTCTATAAATAGTAAACTCTATAAATAGTAAGTTTACTATTTATAGTAAGTTACGAATTCTAGGAGTTTTAGTTGTAGTTTTCTTCTAGTTTCTCTTCCATTGCTTGGTATCCCTATTTAAAGGGTTGTGAACTTGTTTATTTCAATCATCAATCAATTTCAAATTTTATAGAAATTATTTTCTATTTTGCTTACTTTCTTTCTCGTGGAATCGAGAAATCTCTGTGAGGAGTCCAGATAAGTTCTGTGGATTCAGAACAGTTATTCCCTTAAGGAAGACAGTGCTTGACCTCAACAAATACCTAAATTTCAAGTAGATCAGGGTCAAACTTGCACCCGTAAAGGTTGGTCCTAGTGGACCTCATTAAGAGCCCTAGATAGAACTGTGTGCTATCATCGTGAAATTGGCCGTACTCACTTCGAAGTCTTGGCAAGTTACCTACAAAGCTACAACATTCCATATATCCTGAATGTGGCGTTCTGATAAGCTTCCAAAAATTACTTGGACCAAAATGCCCTTATCCATGTTTCAGTAGTTGTATGATTTTCTTGGGAATAAGTTACATCGTATTTAATGCTAAGAAAGTGATGTGTACAGAACCCTTTTTTGCGAGTGGGCAAGGACCAAACTAGTGGGGCCCACATTGATGTATGTGTATAATCTATGCCGCCCATCCTTTTTACCGTGTCATTTTAAGGTTAGGGCCAAAATATCATCCTTAACCAGAGCTCATGTGGGTCACATAATAGAAAATAATGGAACCCACTATTGAAACCTTCCAGGCTCACTGTGATGTTTGTTAAAAGTGGACACTGCCCAAGTAAGGACTTTTTGGGGCCATGACGAGCAGGCCGATAAGGTGGACGGAATGGATCACCCCATTATAGGCGTTAGGCTATTGTACCAATGACTATCCTTTCATTTGGTAGTAAAGAAAGTGAACATGTAACAACTGCGACCCATAGCACATGAGAACCACGACCCATATAACATAACAACTACAACTCATATAACATGACACCCACGACAACTTCAACCCTTACCACATTACAACCACAATCCATATAATATGACAACCATGACCCATATAATATGGCAGCTACGACCCATGCAAACCACCACCCAAATTGGCCCACATTGATGTATGTGTATAATCCATTCCCCCCATCCTTTTTGTGGTTTCATTTTAGGGTTATGGCCCAAATAATAGCCCGATCTGGTAATTTTGTGGCCCATAAAATAGAAATGAATGGTCATTGTTGAAGGTTTCTAGGCTCATTGTGATGTTTGATAGAAGTCGACATTACTCAAGTCAGGACTTTTTTAGCCCACGCCGAGCTGGCTGATAAGGTGGATGGATCGGATCACCCCAGTGTGGGCCGTAAGCTATGACACTATGTGAAAAATGGAAAAAAAAGACAGATTTTGAGACGGTCCTAGACCGTCTTTAAAATTGCTTGGTTTAAAGATGCTTTAGAGATGGCTATAAACCGTCTCCAAAATTTGAGACGGCCCCTGACTGTCCTTAATATTGTCTTAAAATTTTTTACGTTCACAAATCGTATAGGACGGTCGATGACCATCTTATATGCGGCCATCTGAGACGGTCATTGGCCGTCTAAATTAGAGACGGTCACTAATCATCTTTTACCTGTAATTTGAGACTGTCAAAGATAGAGACGGTCCTTAGCTGTCTTATAGTTTGGGCAAAGACCGTCTCTATTAGAGACTGTCAATGACCGTCTTTGTTAGAGACGGTCTAGGACCGTCTATAATAGAGAGACTGTCAACAACCATCTCTATTAGAGACGGTCATAAACCGTCTTATAACCCTGTGAAAGACTGTCTCTATTAGCTGTCTCTAACACCCATGTCAAAAATTAAGAAGCTAAAAAAAAATTATGAATTTCGCAAAAAAAAAAATAGTCGAAAAGCTTAGAAAAATAATTAACAATGTTTAAGAAAAATTTAAATTTTTTTTAAAAAAACCTGTAATTTTATAAAAATCTAGATTTTGATAAAAAATAAATTAAGAACTTTGAATAATATTAATAATTTTGAAAAAAAAAATCGATAAAAAAAATGATATTTTGAAAAAGAAAATTTAAAAAATTAAACAAAATTGTGAAAAAATTGACAAGTTGTAAAAAAAAATATATTTTTTCAAAAAGAAAGCTAAATTTTGTAAAAAAATGTTAAATTTATTTATAATAAAAATGATATTTAGTTAAAAAAGTAAAAAAAATATACATTTTGAAAAAAAAAATGTTAAATTTATTTGTGAAAAATAAAATTACTAAATTATTAGGCACATCCACTAATTGAACCTTTAATCATTTTTGGTCAATCTAATTAGTTCAAATTGAAGAGTAAATAACTTTTGATGTTTAAATCAAATTTCACTTAAATTATTGATCAATTGTATACCCAATATCTTTCTCATATGTAGCCTGATTGAGGCGAATAACTAGTCAAATTGAGAGTATTGATAGTAAAATAGAGTGAATAGACCAGACATGTAAAATAGGCCAAATATTCTGGTTAAAATTGTGACCCAACTAATTACTGACCTCGCGAGAACCTAAGAACTGATGTTAGTAAGTTTTGTGGAGCCCATCATGATGTGTGTTGAACATCAACACCGTGGATTTGATGTGTCCCCTTTAGGTTATTAGATATCTCAAAAATCATTAGTAAACAAAACTCAAGTGGGCCATACCATTTAAAACTATGTGAAAACATTCTAAAAAATATAAAAGCACTTGATGCAGCCCACATGAGTTTTAGATGCAGTTGAAACTTGGTCTGACCCCTCATCCAAGTGGGACACACATAATGAGTGGGTTAGATATGTGAATCACATTTAGGGCCTGTTTGGATGGGCACGGTGGATGGGATTAGATGGTATTAGATTGGATTACACGGATTTAAAGGCAATGATGGTGATGTCAGTGGATTGTCTATATCCCTGGATTCCTATACCCAGTCTGTTTGGGCACGCCCGGCCAAATCCGGGATTAAACCTTCTAATCCCTTTTAATCCCTCTAACCAAACATGTCCAGGCAATTTTGAAGGGATTAGGATGGATTAGATGGGATTTAAGGTAATGATGGTGATGTCAGTGGATTGTCTTAAGATCCATGAGATTCCTATATCCCGGGATCACAATCTCATGTCTGTTTGGGCATGCCTTGCCAATCCTGGGATCTATCTTCCAATCCCACCTAATCCTTTCTAATCCCATCCAGTGTGCCCGTCCAAACAGGCCCTTAGGCACGCCCAATATATGATTATGAATGTTTTAAGGAAACCTTTCTCCACTACATTTAAGTGAGTTACTCGTTACCTTTACCAGAGTAAACTCTGTGGGGTTCACCGTTATTTATTTATTTTATCCACTCCATTCATCAATGTAACAGATAATTTGAGTTCTTAAAGAACAAAAAGGAAGCATATCCAAAGCTCAAGTGGACCACACCATAGGAAATAGTGTGATTGAACCTCTACCATTTAAAATTTCTTGGAGGCTATAAAAGTTTTGGATCAAGCTGATGTTTGTGTTTTCTATTCATTTATATATTTTTGATATTATGAACAGCCTTTAACTATTTTTGGACAATCTGATCAGTCCGAACATGACCAAATCAAGCTGATTTTTTTTTCTCCCTTCATCTGGTCCTGTATGACCAAATCAATAGATTTGATGTCAAATAAACAGTACAGTGGGCCTTAGGTGTATTTTAATAGTGGATATCCAATCACTATTGTTCTCATGTGGTGTGGGCCACCTGAGATTTATATCCCTCTAAGTTTTTACAAAAAGCTCTAAAATGATCTTTAAAAATGGATGAACGGAATGGATGAAACACACATCATGGTAGGGCCCACAGAGCATCGTTAATGGTTTCATCCATGCCATCCATTTGTTTTTACAGATCATTTTACGGTATAAGTCAAAGAATGAGGTATATCCAAATCTGAAGTGGACCACATTACAAGAAACAGTGTTGAATGAGCGTCGACCATTAAAAATATTTTGGTAGCCTAAATCTATTGGATCAAGCTGATTTTTATTTTTTTCCCTTCATCTAGTCCTGCATGACCACATCAACAGATTTGATGTCAAATAAACAGTACAGTGAGCCTTAGGAGGATTTCAATAGTGGATATCCAATCACTATTGTTCTCATGTGGTGTGGACCACCTGAGATTTATATCCCTCTATCTTTTTTTGTAAAAAGCTCTAAAATGATCTTTAAAAATGGATGAACGGAATGGATGAAACACACATCATGGTAGGGCCCACAGAGCATCATCGACGGTTTCATCCATGCCATCCATCTATTTTTACTAATCATTTTACAGTATAAGTCAAAGAATGAGGTATATTCAAATCTTAAGTGGACCACATTACAGGAAACAGTGTTGAATGAGCGTCGACCATTAAAAATATTTTGGTAGCCTAAATCTGTTGGATCAAGCTGATTTTTATTTTTTTCCCTTCATCTGGTCCTGTATGACCAAATCAACAGATTTGATGTCAAATAAATAGTACAGTGGGCCTTAGGAGGATTTTAATAGTGGATATCCAATCCTTATTGTTCTCATGTGGTGTGGACCACCTGAGATTTATATTCCTCTAATTTTTTGTAAAAAGCTCTAAAATGATCTTTAAAAATGGATGAACGGAATGGATAAAACACACATCATGGTAGGGCCCACAGAGCATTGTTGACGGTTTCATCCATGCCATCCATCTATTTTTACAGATCATTTTACAGTATAAGTCAAAGAATGAGGTATATCCAAATCTTAAGTGGACTACATTACAGGAAATAGTGTTGAATGAGTGTCGACCATTAAAAACATTTTGGTAGCCTAAATCTATTGGATCAAGCTGATTTTTATTTTTTCCCTTCAGCTGGTCCTATATAACCAAATCAACTTATTGACACCCTGAGACTCTAAGAATTAATGTTAGTAAGTTTTGTAGGGCCCATCATGATGTGTGTCGAACATCAACACTGTGCATTTGATAGAAGTTTTGGATTAAGCTGATGTTTTTGTTTTCCCTTCATTCATATCTTTTTGATATTATGAACATGTTGGATGGCAAACATTACTGTGGGCCCAAGGAAGGTATCACGGTGGAAGTCATTATTCCACACTGTTTTGTGTGGCATGGTCCACTTGAGTTTTGGATTTACCAAAAATTTGGGATTAATTAACACACACTATTCATCCATTTTTCGAGATTATTTTATAGAATTATCTAAAAAATGAATCATATTTAAAAATTAAATGGACCACACCACAAATAAGGGGAAGAGATTGCTACTCCCCCTACACCGTCCAATGGCTGGTGGTTGGTGTTGTGTGGGCCCCACCATGATGTTTGGCCCCACGACCATTTTTTTAAAACTTTTGAACCAGTTAGATATCAAATAAACATTACAATGGGCCTTAGGATAGTTTTAACGGTGGGAATCACCCTCCCGTTGTTTTTTATGGTGGGGTCTACTACAGATTTTTGTCTATCTCATTCTTTGGCTTGTGACTTAAAATGATATCTCAAAATGGATGGATGGTGTGGATATAACAAATACATCGTAAGTTTTTATATTTTATAAATATTATATATATATATATATATATATATATATATATATATATATATATATATATATATATATATATATATGGAAGAGGTTCTATTCGTCGAGCTCATGGGAACTCCCCATGAGGTCGAGCTGTGTGGGCCCCACCATAACGTGTGTCGAAAATCAACACCGTGCATTTGATGGGTTCCCTTTAAATTATGGGATATCCCAAAAATCAGCCGTATACAGAATTTCGGTGGGCCATAGCATCTAAAATCATGTGAACACATGCCTAAAACATATAAAAGCACTTGGTGGGGCCCCACCTGAAATTTGGATGCGTCTGAAACTTGGTATGACCCCTCATCCAAGTGGCACAAACATAATGGATGGGCTAGATTTGTGGACCACATCTCTGTGGGCCAAAAAATAATTATGAATGTTTTAATGGAGGGTAACCCCTCTCAACTTTTGTATTCGGTGGTCTGTGGGCCCCACCATGATGTATGTGTTTCATCCATGCTGTCCATCTTTTTTTTATAGATCATTTTATGATATTACAAAAAAAAATGAGTTATATCCCAATCTCAAGTGGACCACATTACAGGAAAAAGCGTTGAATGAATGTCGACCATTAAAAACTTTTTGGGAGCCATAAAAGTATTGGATCAAGCTGATCTTTATTTTTTCCTTTCATCTGGGCCTTTATGACCTAATCACAAATTGGATGTTAGATAAATAGTACAGTGGGCCTTAGGAGGATTTAAATGATGGATATCCAATCACTATTGTTTTCTTATGGTGTGGTCCACCTAAGATTTATATCCCTCTTATTTTTAGGACAAAGTTCTAAAATGATCTTTAAAAATGGATGAACGGATTGGTTGAAACACATACATCATGGTGGGGCCTACGGACCACCGAACACGTGTCAGGGAGAGTAGCCAATACGTTCCACCCCAAAAATAACATCCCGCGCGCGCCCATCTCCCAAATCTCTCTTGCGCCCCTTCCCTCCCAAAATTGAAACCCACTTTCTCCCTCTCTCCCAACATCACTCTCTCAACCTCTCTGTCTCTCACTCTTGCGCACCCTCTCGCTCTCTCGGTCCCTCTCTCTCTGTCTCTTTGTCTCTCTCGGTGCTCTCTCGCTCGCGCGCGCGCATCCTCTCTCTCTGTCTCTCTTGGTGGACCGTGATCGAGGCTCCAACTCAAACAGGTTATCTCTCTCTCTCTCTCTCAATCTCTGTCAATCTCAATACCGATTGAAATGATTTGGAGATTTAGGGATTTGGGGATTTGGGGATTTGGAGATTTGAGGATTTAGGGATTTACGGATTTGGGGATTTGGGGATTTAAGGCTTTGGGGATTTAGGTGGGCATTTCTATCTCCACTGTTTCATGCGGTCCACCTTCATGTATGTGTTGTATATCCATGCCATCTCTGTTTTGCCAGCCCATTTTAGGTAATGGCCCTGAAAATAAAGCCCATTGCACTACAGGAAACAGTGGAGATTGAATGCCCACCAATGAGAACTTCCTGCGGGCCACAAGAGTTTTTTATGGGAATCGGATTGTGTACTGAGTAATCTCTATGGGGTCCATCTTGATTTATGTATTTTATCATCCCTGTCCATCCATTTTAGAAGATAATTTTATGGCTTAAGCCCAAAAATGAAGCATATTCAAAGCTCAAGTGGACCACACCACAAGTAATAGTGTGAAATGATCCTCTACCGTTGAAAAACTTCCTGTGGGCCCTAGATGTTTTGGCTCAAGCTGATATGCGTGTTTTCCTTTATTCATGTCTTTATGATAATATTAATGGTTTGGATGATAAGAAAACTTCACCGTGGGTCCTGAAAATGTTTCTAAAGAGTGAATATTGTCATTTTCACTTATTCTTGTGGCGTGGGATTTTAGGGTGGATTGTACATTTATGTTTTTATAAAAGTGGTATCATATACGATTCAAATTGTTGGAGTCCATAACCAAAAGAAAATGATTTAAATGATTAACAAGTTAAAAATCCCATTGTAAATGATTTTTTTTTAAAAATTCCACAGCTACAAATAGGTCCATTACATGAATAGCTTGGATCATTGAAATATGACCTTGGATTCAAATTATCAGTTAAGATTTGGATTTGACTCATCTTTTGGCTCATGCTATGAACTGAGCTGGAAAAATGGATGGACATTGAGGATATAAATTAGATACATCATGATGGAATTGGGGTCTTTTGGCTCATGCTATAGACTTTGCTGGAAAATTGGATGGACATTGTGGATATAAATTAGATACATCATTATGGAATTGGGGTTTTTTGGTTCATGTTATAAACTTAGCTGCCAAAATGGAAGGACAGTGTGGATATAAATTAGATACGTCATGATGGAATTGGGGTCACTAGCCAAACCGTGTCCACTTTTAGAAGGTTGAGATGGAAAGTGAATTAGGTGGTGTTGCCAACACCATACTTAAAGATAGTGCGTTGATGTCTTGGGCAATTTTGGGCTAAGGTGATGTATCTAACATCCACAACATCCAGTGTCTTTATGCCCTTGTTTACATGCTTATTTATCTCCACTCCAGTGTCTTTAAGCCCTTTCACAATCCGCTGCTTGCAATCCTTCTCGGTAAATTCCTTATCTCTCAAGACTTTCCCTTGAAAAGAAAAGAGACGGGTCATGTTTTCATTGATCAGATTGATGATTTGAATAGAAGCTTTGGTGGAAATACAAAAGCAAAGCCTGCATATTTCTTGAAAAATGTGGACTTGACTTGCAGTCAAGTATGCTAGGTTCAAGCCCCTCATCATGCAGGGTGCACTTAGTGCTGGTCCACTCATCTGGTGGATCACACATGTATGCTGGAAGTGGACTGCAAAAAGGCATGCCTCCTCCAGGGCCTGTTTGGATGCAACTTCAGTAAAAGGGAGTTTCAGCAAAAGGTCTGTAAAGTTAACTCACTAAAAACCAATCCAATTGGTTTTTGGTGAGTGGGATTTTTAACACCTATTTGTCCAACAGGGGATAAAAGGTGGGTTACAAAAGTGCATCCAAACACTCAACTTGAAAACGAGTTTGGCTCAAAAAAATGGCATTTAGGCATCAAGAGCTCTTAAGGGTGCCTCCAAATGGGACCTAAGGAACTCTTCTAAAAGAAAAGACCAATTCCCAGCTTTTTAGTTCAAAGGCGATCCACAAATGGGCGGAATTACCCAACATTTTGAGCTAGGACATCTAAATGATGGAGTGACACTTGACAAGGCAGTTTGGGTGTCACATGCATGTTGTATCGGCACGTAAGAACTACTCATGCAAGTCCCATTAGCAGCACTCATAGGCAAGCATTATTTACCAATTTTGAAGGGAAGCCATCATCATCCTCATCATCTTTGTCGCCATCTTCATCCCCAAAATTTTTCATGTTCAACAGATCGTCTTTTGAATACATCTTCATGCTTGGTGCTCCTGGCATGCCCTGAGACAGTAAATCACACAGATTAAACTGTCAAATCAAGTGGACAAAATGCTAATGGCAGTTAATTTCTAAATTTCTATCTATTAGAGAGAATTGTATGATATCGTAGAAGATCGACACTGCATGGTAGATGACCACAAAAAACTGTTTCTTAGAGCTTGTTGATGAATGATAGATGAACAGGTGGTAGTTGTTTGTTTCATTGTCTAGAAATTTGTTAAGTCTGTTGAAGGTTAGTTATGATTAGCACATTTGTATCAAGATTAGTTGGATGTTAGTTGCAGAAAATCTTTACACATCATGCTTCCCTATAATTTAATTTCTAGTTTTGAACATTGTTGACAATATGATAGAGTTACAAAAGGAATGAAGTCTCTTTCCCCTCTTGTTTGGAAGGTCTTTGGCATTGCAATACACTTGGATTTTGCTGATTCCCATTGCCTCTTTGATCCCTTTTACAGTCACATCGTAAGCTTTGACTCTCATAAAATCAAGATGATCTAGGATTTCATCATGAGCTCTCTTTTTCATATTGATTTATTGTGTTCATATATTTCTCATCTTCACAAAACTGTAACTATTTTCCATTCCAATGCTTCAATTTAAATATGCTTTCCATCAATAAAGAGAGTACAAGTTTGGATTTCTTTTTCCAAATGGTATGCAAATCCGAAACAAATTGCAGGTATATATATATTTTTTCCTTCCGTACACCAGTCTTATTTTGGACACATTGGGAAAACCTTGGATCTTGTGCAGATGTGACATGTTGGCCCATCTGTTGGCCATGTACATGAGCAATGTTGGCATATGTGCTGGCATGTACCCGAGTAATTTTGGCAAATGTGGAGGTGTGTAGATGAGTAGGGTTGTGAATGCATGTGAGCTTAGCAAGTTTCCTCATTTTATCTTTTTATTTTGGATGAACAGTTATCCAATATATATGAATATATTTTTTAGTTATTTCTTTAAGTAGATACAATTGAATCTTAAGATCTTTGGTTTTTGTATTATTTATTATTGAATGTTGTACTTTATTTCTTCCAAATTTGTATTCTTTGGCCCTTTCTATAACCATTAGATAGATGATAATCTATGAAGAACAGTATGTCAGGCACTGGCACTCTTAACAATTACATACTGCTACACTTTACACACTGCATGGAGATAGATTGATGGCAAATACATCTGTTCAAAGATGGCACATGTGGGCATTCATGTCTTGTGGCTGCAAGTAGTATTCCTCTGTTTTGTAACTTTTGTGTAACAGTAACATGTATTAGTAACTAACAACCAACTCCACCTAGCTAGTTGCTTGTCTAGTTGCCTACAAACTGAGAGTGTAGCATGTGTGAGTGATCCAGGTTTACTAGTGTACCAAAAAAAGGAAAGTTGTAGAAGCTTCACACATTCATATTGGGTATATGCTCTTGAAAATGAGAGAATAACATTAACTATAGATTATGAAGAGCTTTTGATAGCCATGAATGTTATAAAAGTCTAAGAAACAACCCATACAGATTGACCATCACATTCGTTAAAACAGCCCCTTACCTAGTATATGAAGAGCAGTGTAGCCTTTGACGAGTGATGAGCCGCAAATGTCACATCATTGGTGGCATGAGTAGCCCTGCAAATGATATTAACAAACCATTAAAAAAACAAGGCAGCTCCTACCTAATTACAACCGTATGGATAAATAATAAAGAGAGGTATTTGCCAAAAAAGTTTTACATTTCTCTTTATTATAATATAGGTAAATAACATTTAAAAAAAAAGAAGAAGATCTGTATGATTATCAAATAGCCATTAATTCAGGATTACCTTCACTCCAGCCATCCAACAATATAGCATGGCAACAGGGCTTAAGGAATTATATTGATTTAGCTGAGTTAACTTCAATTGTTTCTTGTATTTCAGGAAGCTATCAATTTAATGTTCAGATTTCACCCACACATAACTTTCTGTTTAGATGTTATGATTGATTGGATTTGATCATATTCTTGATTAATTGGTTAGATCAAAGCTCAAGTGGACCACACCATAGATGTATATGTAGGTTTAACAAGCAGTATTCTCCATGTACCTTCTTTTATCTGCATCCTTAAACCTTACTTATAACCTAAAATTATTCTCAAATCCTTAAACCTTAACCTATAACCTAACCTTACTTCTTGTAACTTCAGCCACTGCTTCAAATAGAGGGACTGCACAAAGATTTGGTTAGGGAGACTACTGATGGTGAACTAGTAGTTGTAATAAATATGAGAGTTACAAAGGTGAAAAGAAACATAAGGCGGTCGGTAAGATAAGATGCATGATTTTTCTTTTCAATTGTTAGTCATAGATTGACAGTACTTGTTTCACTTTTCTTGGATGGATGATGAATGTATTTGGGAATGTAAATGAAAATAAAAAACTTATATAATTAATATATATATATATATATATATATATATATATATATATATACACACACACACACACACACACACACACACATATGTTATCAATGGAGGATACCTTATTTAGGGGGACATGAAATTCTTGTAGCTTATGGTATGGTGCCCCATATTGGTTGTATGTTACTAGTATGTAGTTGATAATACTAGGTTCAATAGTAGATAATATTAGAGAATCTCTAAACCTAAACCTACACCTAATCCTAATCTACTCCTTAACCCGAATCCAAACCTAAACCTATACTTATAACCTAAAACTATTCTCAAATCCCAAAACCTATAACCTAAACCTAAACCTATAACCTAAACCCGATCTCGAACCCGAACCTGATTTCCTATACCTAATCCTAATCACAACTCCCTAACCTAAACCTAAAAAAGAACTTGAAAACCAAAAACTAAACCCGAACCCGATCCCGATTTCCTAAACCTAAACTTATGACCTTAACCTAAACCTATTCTCAAATCCCAAAACCTATAACCTAAACCTAAACCTAAACCTTAACCTATAACCTATAAGCTAAACCAAAATCAAAACCTATAACCTTAACCCAAACCCAAACCCGAACACGAACCCGAATTCCTAAACCTTAACCTAAACATATAACCTATAACCTATAACTTAAGCCTATACCCAAACCCGAACACAAACCCGAATTCCTAAACCTTAACCTAAACATATAACCTATAACTTATAACTTAAGCCTATACCCAAACCTAAAACCTTACTTATGACCTAAAACTATTCTCAAATCCTTAAACCTTAACCTATAACCTAACATAAACCTATACTTATAACCTAAAACTATTCCCAAATCCCAAAACCTATAACCTAAACTCAATTCCCTAAACCTAAACCTATAACCTAAACCTAAACCTATAACCTTAACCTATAACCCAACCTAAACCTATACTTATAACCTAAAACTATTCTCAAATCCCAAAACCTATAACCTAAACCTGAATCCAAACCCGAACTCGAACCCGAATTCCTAAACCTTAACCTAAACATATAACCTATAACCTATAACCTAAGCCTATAACTTAAACCTAAACCTAAACCTTAACCTATTCTCAAATTGCTAAACCTAAACCTACACCTAATCCTAATCTCAACTCCCTAACCTAAACCTGATCCCGAACCCGAACCTGATTTTCTAAACCTAAACCTTAACCTATTCTCAATTCCCTAAACCTTAACCAATAACCTAACCTAAACCTAAAACTATAACCTACACTTATAACCTAAACCTAAACCTATAACCTAAACCTAAGCCTAAAACCTAAACCTATGACCTAAAACCTAAATGTATTCTTAAATCCCTAAACTTAAACCTACACCTAATCCTAATCTCAACTCCCTAACCTAAACCTAAACCTAAACTTGAAAACCCAAACCCAAACCTATAACCTACACTTATAACCTAAACTTAAACCTATAACCTACACTTATAAACTAAACCTAAACCTATAACCTAAACCTAAGCCTAAAACCTAAACCGTTGACCTAAAACCTAAATGTATTTTCAAATCCCTAAACCTAAACCTACACCTAATCCTAATCTCAACTCCCTAACCTAAACCTAAACCTACACTTGAAAACCCAAACCTAAACCTATAACTTACACTAATAACCTAAACTTATAACCTAAACTTATAACCTAAACTTATAACTTAAACCTGATCCCGAACCCGAACCCGATTTTCTAAACCTAAACCTTAACCTATTCTCAATTCCCTAAACCTATAGCTTGTAACCTTAACCTAAACATAAAACCTAAACCTTAACCTATAACCTAAAATCTAAACCTAAACCTAAAACCTAAATGTATTCTCAACTCCCTAAACATAAACCTATAACCTAACCTAATCCTAAACCTAGAACCTACACTTTTAACCTAAACCTAAACCTAAGCCTAAAACCTAAACCTATGACCTAAAACCTAAATGTATTATCAAATCCCTAACCCTAAACCTACACCTAATCCTAATCACAACTCCCTAACCTAAACCTAAACCTAAACTTGAAAACCCAAACCTAAACCCGATCCCGAACTCGAAACTGATTTCCTAAACCTAAAACTTAACCTATTCTCAATTCCCTAAACCTATAGCTTATAACCTAAACCCATAACCTTAACCTAAACTAAAACCTATGACCTAAAACCTAAATGTATTCTCAAATCTCTAAACCTAAACCTACACCTAATCCTAATCTCAACTCCCTAACCTAAACCTAAACCTAAACTTGAAAACCCAAACCTAAACCTGATCCCGAACCCGAACCCGATTTCCTAAACCTAAACCATAACCTATTTTCAATTCCCTAAACCTATAGCATATAACCTAAACCTTAACCTAAACCTAAACCTAAACCTATAAACTTAACCTAAACCAAAACTTATGACCTATAACCTATAACCTAACATTAACCTAAATATAAAACCTAAACCTAAACCTAAATCCTAAATGTAATCTCAACTCCTTAAACATAAACCTATAACCTAACCTAAACATAAACCTAGAACCTAAACATATAACATAAACCTAAACCTATAACCTAAACGTAAGCCTAAAACCTAAACCAATGACCTAAAACCTAAATGTATTCTCAAATGCCTAAACCTAAACCTACAACTAATCCTAATCTCAACTCCCTAACCTAAACCTAAACCTAAACTTGAAAACCCAAACCTAAACCCGATCCCAAACCCAAACCCGATTTCTTAAACCTAAACCTAAACCTATTTTCAATTCCATAAACCTATAGCTTAAAACCTAAACCTAAACCTAAACCTAAACCTATAAACTTAACCTAAACCAAAACCTATGACTTAAAACCTTAACCTATAACCTATAACCTAACCTTAACCCAAACATAAAACCTAAACCTAAAACCTAAATGTATTCTCAAATCCCTAAACCTAAACCTACACCTAATCCTAATCTCAACTCCCTAACCTAAACCTAAACCTAAACTTGAAAACCCAAACCTAAACCCGATCCCAAACCCGAACCCAATTTTCTAAACCAAAACCTTAACCTATTCTCAATTCCCTAAACCTATAGCTTATAACCTAAACC
This sequence comes from Magnolia kwangsiensis, assembly GCA_037074715.1. NCBI lineage: Eukaryota > Viridiplantae > Streptophyta > Magnoliopsida > Magnoliales > Magnoliaceae > Magnolia > Magnolia kwangsiensis. The sequence goes on along the minus strand of CM073578.1, from coordinate 108,721,259 downwards.
TAAACCTTAACCTAAACCTAATCCTAAACCAATAAACTTAACCTAAACCAAAACCTATGACCTAAAACCTTAACCTATAACCTATAACCTAACTTTAACCTAAACCTAAAACCTAAACCTTAACCTAAAACCTAAAACCTAAAACCTAAACCTAAACCTAAAACCTAAATGTATTCTCAACTCCCTGAACCTAAACCTACACCTAATCTTAATCTCAACTCCCTAACCTAAACCTAAACCTAAACTTGAAAACCCAAAAACTAAACCCGATCCCGAACCCGAACCTGATTTTCTAAACCTAAACCTTAACCTATTCTCAATTCCCTAAACCTATAGCTTCTAACCTTAACCTAACCTTAACCTAAACATAAAACCGAAACCTTAACCTATAACCTAAATCTAAACCTAAACCTAAAACCTAAATGTATTCTCAACTCCCTAAACATAAACCTATAACCTAACCTAATCCTAAACCTAGAACCTACACTTATAACCTAAACCTAAACATATAACCTAAACCTAAGTCTAAAACCTAAACCTATGGCCTAAAACCTAAATATATTCTCAAATCCCTAAACCTAAACCTACACCTAATCATAATCTCAACTCCCTAACCTGAACCTAAACCAAAACTTGAAAACCCAAACCTAAACCCGATCCCGAACCCAAACCTGATTTTCTTAACCTAAACCTTAACCTATTTTCAATTTCCTAAACCTATAGCTTATAACCTAAACCTAAACCTTAACCTAAACCTATAAACTTAACCTAAACCAAAACCTACGACCTAAAAACTTAACCTATAACCTATAACCTAACCTTAACCTAAACCTTAACCTATAACCTAAAAACTAAACCTAAACCTAAAACCTAAATGTATTCTCAACTCCCTAAACATAAACCTATAACCTAAACTAAACCTAAACCTAGAACCTACACTTATAACCTAAACCTAAGCCTAAAACCTAAACCGATGACCTAAAACCTAAATGTATTCTTAAATCCCTAAACCTAAACCTACACCTAATCCTAATCTAAACTCCCTAACCTAAACCTAAACCTAAACTTGAAAACCCAAACCTAAACCCGATCCCGAACCCGAATCCGATCTTCTAAACTTAAACCTTAACCTATTCTCAACTCACTAAACCTATAGCTTATAACCAAAACCAAAACCTAAACCTAAACCTTAACCAATAACCTAAACCTAAACCTAAAACTTAAATGTATTCTCAAATCCTTAAACCTAAACCTACACCTAATCCTAATCTCAACTCCCTAACCTAAACCTAAACCTAAACTTAAAAACCCAAACTTAAACCCGATTCTGAACCCGAACCCGATTTCCTATACCTAAACCTTAACCTATTCTCAATTCCCTAAACCTATAACTTATAACCTAAACCTAAACCTTAACCTAAACCTAATCCTAAACAAATAAACTTAACCTAAACCAAAACCTATGGCCTAAAACCTTAACCTATAACCTATAACCTAACTTTAACCTAAACCTAAAACCTAAACCTTAACCTATAACCTATAACCTAAACCTAAACCTGTAAGTGCTATGATTTCATATCCCTTTGGTTGTCAAATTTTGTGGTGCCAAAACCTAAATCTATGTCTTGTATATCTTGTGTTTCATGTTTGAGACTATTCATTGCTTCAAGACATCGTATTTCAAGACAAGAACTTAAATGAAGAAAGTTTCAAGTCATGGATGAAGAATTCAAGAATAGAAGTCTCCAAGTATGCATGTTCAAGATTCAAACAAGTACAAGTATAGAAGAAGACTTTGTCAACTCAAGAAAGGATCAAGCTCGAGAAGTGTAAGACCCGTATCTTGGTCCGTACCTTTTCGTACACTTCCATAGTCTTACCGGTCGAATTACAGCAACCTTCGACCCTTAATCGATATCGATGCGCGACCCTGATTCATGTGCCGACAACCCGAGTCGACTCAGCCCGAGACTAATACCATAGTGACCGCGGCGTCGTTGTGGTTCGGATACCGCGACCCACGCGCCAAGGCGATACCCTGGTCAAGAGATATGGGCCAACGTTCGGTGCGAGAAAACGTCGTGCGTTGCGAAAATTAAGAGAATCTCTACGATGTGTCACATCAATCACATTAATCCCATCAATCAATCACCCATCAATCCATCACATGTCAAGTACACCTCACTTCCATCCCTTTTCTCAAGCAACCACAAAAGTCTCCCAAACCCATACCTCTCTTACATAAAAAGCCACAAAAGTCTTCACCACCCATACTTCTCTTACACCAAAGCCACAAAAGTCAAAATTTCTTACACAAACATCACTCACCACATCCATCCATCACTCTCTCTCTCTCCCTTTACATCACTCTCTCTCTTTCTCTCTTTCTCATTTCAAAATTTCCAAGCAACAAAAAATTCCAAGAGCCCCCACGTATGGAATTTCTCAAACCCTCCTAAACTCTAAGTGGCCCACCTTCTTACCCCAAAATCTCCCATCTTAACCCTCCATTCTTTATCTTAACCATTGAAGTTGAAGCTAAGGTGCCAAGGAATCCCTAGGAGCGAGAAGATCGGACGGTGGGTGCCTCTATAGGGTAGTTTTACTTGTTTTTATGGTGGACCAAGTGAGGCCCACCGATCAATGGTGTGGATCTCACTTGAGACCCTAAAATGTGGCCGATGGCCCATTTGGATCATCATGATCGTTCCATGATGGGGCCATTCTCCATGGACCCCATCATGATGTTTATTTCATTTAGATAGGTCATCTAGACCGTCCATATCGGTGGGGAATGGATCTCCACCGTTGATTTGCATTTTTAACGGTCCCATGTTCAAAGGGATCCATTTATTGTATGAATCATTGCAAGGGAGGGCCCATAATGTCGGGGTCCCTCCATCACAAGGCGTGTCCCAGTCTCCATGTCTCTCTCTCTCTCTCTCTCTCTCTCTCTCTCTCTCTCTTTTATTTCTTTTTATTTTATTTTATTTTGTGTTTATGCAATAGGATTGTGTGGCCCACTTGAATGGATCCCACCTTAATGTATTTATTTTATTCAAGTGAGGCCCACCTTAAATGTTAAACCCATGTCACCCATCATGTGGTGGCCCACTCCATCAGGGCCCACCATTTCAAAAAAAAAAATACATAGAACCGTCCAGCGTCTGGGACGCTGGGCGTTGTAAAGGAAAGAAGAAAAGGGAAGGAAAAGAAGGGACCTTTGGTGGCCCCCTTGCATAGGCCCCACCCTGATGTATTGCTCTAATCCAAGCCGTCTATCCTCTTACCCACGGTATTTTAGCCGTTGGGTAGAATTTTGGAACTGATCCAATCACCTGGTGGGCCATAGTATCATAAATTGCGTCCTCACCATTCAAATACTATTTTCCTATTTTATTCTACTTCTTTAGCTTATAAAAATTCAAACTCTGGACTCATTTCGACTGTTGCGGGCCACTGAACGCAATGGCCGGAGCGGATTTCATTTTAGCGGGACCCATGCGCGAAAAACTACAGGAAAACCAAGTTTCCTGATTTTTGGAAAGAGGCATGGCCTCTGCCTTTACGTCAGCAGCAGGAGGGCTGCACGCAGCAGGCAGGCGGGCGGCCGCTAGCCACCCACGGCCCTGCACGTGGGCCCCACAGTGATGTTTATTTGCATTCCAACCCGTTCATCGGATGGGCCACCCCCTAAAGTGGCCCCCCTCTAAAAATGAGACGGATCCAAAACTCAGGTGGCCCACACCACGTGAAACAGTGTGAGTTGAATTCTACCGTTGAAAGGTTTTTGGGGCCCACAGAAGTTTTGAATCAAGCTGAAATTTATGTCGTCCCTTCATCCAGGTCTGAGTGACCTTATGAATGGGTTGGATGGCAAATAAATATTACAGAGTAGGCCCCACATGGGACCCACATTTATGTATGTGTTTTAATACACTGTCCACAGCTGTGGATGGTGGACTCCCACCATGACATGTGTTATACTCCACCATCCAGCGGACGGTGGAGCCCCTTTGTGATATATGTGTTCAATCCGCACTGTCCACTGGACAGTGGGACCCGCCATGGTGCATGTGATGTACCCAGACCGTCCATCTACTTGTAAAGATGATTTTAAGGCCTATGGTCCAGGCCCATTTTCTTTGTTAAAGGCCTTTGGGTTTAGGCCCACTTGATATGTTCCAAGGCCATGTGACTAGGCCCATTTGAATTAAATGTAAGGCCTAGGGATTTAGGCCCATCTGACTCATAGAACGCCTATGGGCTAGGCCCGTTCGAATTTTAAAAGGGCTATGGGCTAGGCCCATTTGGTTTATGAAATGCTTATGGGCTAGGCCCATTGGATTCATTTTAGGCCTAAGAACTTAGGCCCATTTGATGTGTTACAAATCCATGGGTCTAGGCCCATTTAATGTACTTCTAGGCCCATGAAATTGGACCCATTGTTGCATTCTTAAAGCCCATGGAAGTGGACCCAGTTAATATATTGTAAGGCCCATGGGACTAAACCCATTGATTATAAAAAGGGTCCAGGGGATTAGGCCCATTGGACTTATTTGAGACCCATGAGTTAGGCCCATTTTATTTGATTAAGGCCTAGGGTTTTAGGCTCATTCGACTCATGTTAGGTGTGTGAGTTGAGGCCCACTTGATCTACATGTGGGACCCTATTGGTGTGGCCTATTGGTCACATACTAGACTCATGAGACTAGGTCCACTTGATGCAATCCAAGGCCTACGGGTTTTAACCCATTGCAATGCACATAAGACCCATTGGTGTGGCCCATTTATGTGGCCCATCTGATGAATAAAAGGCCCATAAGCTATGGCCCATTTGATATATATGTAAGGCCCAATGGGAGGAACCTAAGGTCCATTGCAATGTGTAAACCCAATACCGATTATGCAGCAGTGTTTAAGAAGATCGTACCTGGGATGCAATGTCGGTTTGACGTCCACATTGCGAGTGTAGTGTTGGTTGGATGTCCACATTACGACTCTCCTTAGGGTCCATTACTGGGCCGTACTTATTATGTATATGCCGTCCAGGTCCATCTGCATTGTAAGATAGTTCATTTTATTATAACATGTTTAGTACAGTTCCATAACTCATGATCATACGCATCATATGTATGCTTGACGTGAGAGTTGTCTGATCATAACATTTGCCTTCGAGCAGGTTTTTTATGGGCTCCCGGTTAGGCGGTGTTGCCCTACATGAGCGCACGATATGCGCAGGATTTGTTGCATGACTGGATAGCGTGAATCATGCATTTCGCATTTGTGTGACATAGTTATTATTACGCCCTAGCTACATCAGGGCCGTAGCCTCCACAGATATATCGTGGTTGGCAGGATTGGATACTGAAAATCTTGTTCTACATGGGATACTATAGATTTCCCTGGGTGAAAGTCCCTAAACCCTTATGGTACCAAGAGGTTGCTCCAACGTCTAGACCGAGTGGGTAAATGAGCGCTGAGTGCCGAATACCAGTTGACTGCGCTCTCCACTGTGTCGTGGTTGGTTGGAAGGGGGTGCGGCCTTACCCGCCCGAGTGTAGGGGGCAATGCTAGGATGAGTTTGACTAGCTCGACGAATGAGTCCGCTATCGACGAGTTGTGCCTAATATTGGCAGACGGATAGTGTGGTCTCTTCCACTTACCTTATTGTGCGCGATGTGGCCGCAATATGGTTTAGAGTGTACCAGACCCCGGTGATATTCCATATTTTGAGATGTATTGATGTGTGGACATAGATGAGGATCTGTATGCTTGAGTTGCATTGCACATCGCATGGCCTCAGGATGGCCAATACCATTCATGTCTTGCATTGTATAGCCTTGGTACGGCTCATGATGTTATGGTTCCATCTGTATATTCCGTATTACTTTGACATTGCATGTTCATATTACTACCTTACGCACACACTTTCACTACCCTCTAAGCTTTCTGTAAGCTTATGCACGACCGTTGCGTGCAGGTGACGTTGGTTCGCAGCAGCGCTGAGGCAGGAGCACGTTGCTGAGCATTTTGGAGTTTTTGTACTTTGCCATTGTATTTCCCTTTATGCTCATTGTACTTGTAAAGTTTTGATCATAGTGAAAATGTAATGGAGTGCTTGGCTATTGTTTGTGGTTTATACCTTTGGTTATGCTTATTACGAATCAAACTGACATTGAAAATTCTCCTCGTAGCATCCCAGGATCGGAATTTGGCGAATGGGAGCTAAGAGCCGAGAATGGGGTTCTACGGAGGCTGTTGGCGCCGGATTCGGCGATCGAGAATTTTGTGAGCCCGGTTTCTGAGTTTGGAGCGTGACAAGAAGGCTTACAACAAGATTCTTAAATTCTCAAGCTTCTCTTAAGGGTCATCTGAGTGTACAGACTATCAATGTCCATCTCGCTTTTAAGGTCTATTTGACCTTAGATTGATCTTAGGATGGTCTTTACTATAGGTCATTCTGGATACATAATTTTTAAATTTTAATATGCTTGTTCGGGCTGTTCTAAGACCAGTCCTAGGGACTTCAAGACCAGTCCTAGCTCTGTTAAGACCAGTCTTAAGTTTTTCAGGACCAGTCCTAGGTTGTTGAATTTTTTCAGATCTTTCTGATTATCCTACGATCAATCCTTGACATCCTACGACCAGTCCTGTGAGCTGTACGACTTGTCCTTCGACTAGTCTTAGCCCTACGACTCAAACTCCAGCAACTAAACTGGGGGTCCTACGACCGGTCGTAGGTGACCCACGACCAGTCGTAGGTGGCCCATGACCGGTCGTAGGCTACCCAAGACCAGTCGTGGAACAGTTAATCCTTATCCCGTGAAAATCTTTAAAAATCTTTGAAGCTACGACCAGTCCTAGGATCCTAAGACCAGTCATAGATGGGATTTTTCAGGCTATAAATAGAGCACAAACTTCAGAGTTTTTCAATTCAATTCAAGCAATTTTTAGGCTATACTCTGAGATAAGTTCGTGTTTATTTTTAAGCTACTTTGTGCTCATTTAATATTCCTTTTTCTAGCTTATTTATTATTTAATTTTGATCTACATTCCAATCTTATTTGAAAAAGAAAATTTTTGATATTCCTTCTTCTTGGATTCAAAATCAAATAGAACTAGCCCTTTTGATTTAAAATTAATTAGACTTAGAACCATTCTTAAAGTGAGTATTGGACTTTGAACATTGAATCGAACTTCTTCTCCGATTGGTTCTACTGGGCTACTTCAAAAGGAGATTCAAGTATTTTACATTTGTGTAATTTACATTCTTTGGTTTTGTTTGAGATTTGCTAGAAAAATCTCATTGTTTTGGTTATCTGAGGAGAGCCAGAAAACTCAGATTATGTGGGTTTTTAGATTGTATAATCCCGTGATAAAAAGACACAATTGTGAAGGTTTTAGGTAAACCTCTGAAACCTATTTTGATAGTGCATGCTAATATCCCCTGTGTGAGGATATTAGGAGTGGAGTAGCATTCTGTGTGGCTGTTGGATAACAGTTAGTGTACATACAGGCGAACCACTATATATCGTTATGTTGTGGATGTGTTTTATTCTTTCATTCCTTTATTCATTCAGTTTTATGGATTGTATTTGTGGATGAATGTTATAATCATTTTATTTCAAGCAAGTGTGGAAATGTTGTAATAACTTAGGATTTATTTCCGCAAGTTATTTTGGTTTCCTTACTTTTTATTTGTTATTGGTTTAAGATACAAAGGACATTCTAGAAATAAGGTTGTTCTACTTTAAACCTTTGGTTTTTGGTGTAAGGTTGTCCTTAGAACTGATATAGTATCATTCTCTTATTTCTAGGTTATTGAGATTACTTTTAATTCAGCATTGTACTTTATTTCTTTTATTATTCTGCTGTTTTAAGTTTTATTTGGCATTGCCCCTATTCACCCCCTCTCTAGGGCATATAGCTAGGCCCTTTCAAAACTTAAAACCTAAATGTATTCTCAACTCCCTGAACCTAAACTTACACCTAATCCTAATCTCAACTCCCTAACCTAAACCTAAACCTAAACATGAAAACCCAAAACTAAACCCGATCCCGAACCCGAACCCAATTTTTAAAACCTAAACCTTAACCTATTCTCAATTCCCTAAACCTATAGCTTGTAACCTTAACCTAAACCTTAACCTAAACCTATAACCTTAACCTAAACCAAAACTTATGACCTAAAACCTAAATTGATTCTCAAATCTGTAAACCTAAACCAACACCTAATCCTAATCTCAACTCCCTAACCTAAACCTAAACCTAAACCTAAACTTAAAAACTCAAACCTAAAACACGATCCTGAACCCGAACTAGATTTCCTAAACCTAAACCTATGAACTAAAACCAAAATGTATTCTCAAATCCCTGAACCTAAACCTATACCTAATCCTAATCTCAACTCCCTAACCTAAACCTAAACCTAAACTTGAAAATCCAAACCTAAACCCGATCTTGAACCCAAACCCGATTTCCTAAACCTAAACCTTATCCTATTCTCAATTCTTTAAACCTACAGCTTATAATCGAAACCTAAACCTAAACCTAAACCTTAACCTATAACCTAAACCTAAACATAAAACCTAATGTATTCTCAAATCCCAAAACCTAAACCTATACCTAATCCTAATCTCAACTAACCTAAACCTAAACCCGATCCAGAACCCGAACCCGATTTCTTAAACCTAAACCTTAACCTATTCTCAATTCCCTAAACGTATAGCTTATAACTGAAACCTAAACCTAGACCTAAACCTTAACCTATAACCTAAACCTAAACATAAAATCTAAATGTATTCTCAAATCTCTAAACCTAAACCTACACCTAATCCTAATCTCAACTCCCTAACCTAAACCTAAACCTAAACTTGAAAACCCAAACCTAAACCCGATCTCGAACCCGAACCCGATTTCCTAAACCTAAACCTTAACCTATTCTCAATTCCCTAAACCTAAAGCTTATAACCTAAACCTAAACTTAAACCTTGACCTAAACCTAAACCTAAACTAAAACCTATGACTTAAAACCTTAACCTATAACCTATAACCTAACCTTAACCTAAACCTAAAACCTAAACCTTAACCTATAACCTATAACCTAAACCTAAACCTAAACCTAAAACCTAAATGTATTCTCAACTCCCTAACCTAAACCTAAACTTGAAAACCTAGAACTAAACCCGATCCTGAACCTGAACCCGATTTTCTAAACCTAAACCTTAACCTATTCTCAATTCCCTAAACCTATAGCTTATAACCTAAACCTATACCTTAACCTAAACTTATAACCTTAACCTAAACTAAAACTTATGACCTAAAACCTAAATGTGTTGTCAAATCTCTACACCTAAACCTACACCTAATCTTAATCTCAACTCTCTAACCTAAACCTAAACCTAAACTTAAAAATCCAAACCTAAAACCCGATCCCGAACTCGAACCCAATTTCCTAAACCTAAAACTTAAATGTATTCTCAAATCCCTAAATCTAGACCTACACCTAATCCTAATCTCAACTCCCTAACCTAAACCTAAACCTAAACTTGAAAACCCAAACTTAAACCCGATCCCGAACCCGAACCCGATTTCCTAAACCTAAACCTTAACCTATTCTCAATTCCCTAAACCTTAACCTATAACCTAACCTAAACCTAAACCTATAACTTACACTTATGACTTTAACCTAAAACCGAAATGTATTCTCAAATCCTTAAACCTATACCTACACCTAATCCTAATCTCAATTCCCTAACCTAAACTTAAACCTAAACTTGAAAACTCAAACCTAAACCCCATCTTGAACCCAAACCCGATTTCCTAAACATGAACCTTAACCTATTCTCCATTCCCTAAAGCTATAACCTATATACTATAACCTATAACCTAAACCTAAACCTAAACCTATATACTATAACCTATAACCTTAACCTTAACACATTAGCAAGAGCTGATAAGAGATCTTTTTCAAGTTGTACAAGATCCTCAGAGAGGTTCTATGAACAAAGGGATGATCTGGTAAGTCTTTTTATCCTCTGTTTTTGTATAATCATTGGTGCATGTGTTTGAATTCAGTATTTAAAGAATATCTATGGTATTTGGTAGAGAACAACTGATTGCATTTAGGCAAACAACGGAACAGAATCCTCATCGCATCTTATTCTATAGGTAATTCTTCACCTTGGGAGTCTCTATAAAGTATGAATATTATGATTTAGTTTTGGTTTTTATTGGATGACAAACTGTTTGGTATTTTGGCTCATGATCTGGAGTTTTGCAGGGTTGGTGTGAGTGTATTTATGCGTGGATGAATGTAATGTGGATAAGATTATTTGTGTTTGGATGGATGTAGTTTATGTTCGGATGGATGTAGTTTATGTTTGGATGGATTTATGTAGTTTGGGTTTAGATGGATGTGAATGTGAATATGTTGAAATATATTATATAACAGGTGTATATCAGGAAGAATACGATGTTGTAATAGGTGTAGATTAGGAAGAATATGATATGAACAGGTGTATATGGAAATACGAGATGGTTGAAGATCGTCCTTTTAAAAGACGGTTCATGACCGTCCTTTTTAGGTTCTTAAGTGACGGTCCATGACCGTCCTTTTCAGACTCATAAGAGACGGTCTATCACTGTCTTTTTGCAGGTCATATGAGACGGTCTATAACCGTCCTTTTTATTGACGGTCATGAGCCGTCCTTTTTATGGACGGTCTAGGACCGTCCTTTTCAGCTTCATATAAGTCCACCAATTATGTATCATTATAGACGGTCTATGACCGTCCTTCTTTAGAGACGGTCCATGACCGTCCTTCTTTAGAGACGGTTTATGGCCGTCCTTTAAAAAATACGACACGTCAAAATTTGATGGCTATTGTGATGGTCCAGGACCATCCTTTTTGGCCTTTTGAGATGGTTTTCGACCGTCCTTTTTTCGCTGTTTTGGCGTAGTGTGGTTTTAACATCCCGAAAATCATGGGTCAGGTAGAAACCCAACTCCCGAGTTCCAGAACATTACTAGACATAACAACAACAAAACACAGAAATCATTAAAACGGTAATAAAAGAATCTACAGGACTGGCATAGATGCCTAATTCTACCCAAGGGCTTCTACCACGGTCTCGACTTACCTTCTTTAACACTGTCTAGTTTAATACTGTCCGTTGCCCATTAGAACTCTATCGGACAAGTATTCTCAATACTCCTCAAGCGAAGAAAGTGGAGAAAAAGGCTAAAATAGCCTCTACAAAGCCATGAAAAATGGAGGAAATGGGGAGAAATGACTGCCTTAAAGGGATAAAACGAATCTAGGCCCTATAAAGGAGTGAATCAGGCCCTCAAAGGCTAGGATTTTAAAGAGAAAAGAGAAAAATAGGTTGGGATGGAGGACACTGAATTTTCGGCCTTCAATGGAGGATGAGAGAGCTCCAAAAGATGAGAATGGAGAGAGAAGGGAGCTTATATGGCTGTGAGTGATGGAGTGGCGTCGGTTGAGGCAGAAAATGAGAATGGAGGTGGTTTGAAATGGAATTTGGGAGGGGAGGCAGCAAAAACGTGAGAAGGGAGAGCTTGGGAGGCGTTTTTATGAAGGAGGTGAGTGTTTGAGGGACTTTTAAGGGATGACCCACATGTAGGGGGGTACCCTACCCACCAAAGTGGGTAGGCCCGACGTCCGGCCCGAGTGGGGCCCACTGTACAGCGAGGCCTCGCTGAACCATTAAAGAAGGTAAGTCGGGACCGTGGTAGAAGCCCTTGGGTAGAATTAGGCATCTATGCTATTGTCCTGTAGATTTTTTGATTTCCGTTTTAAAGATTTCTGTATTTTGTTGCTGTTGGGTCTAGTGATGTTCTGGAACTCGGGAGTTGGGTTTCTACCCAACCTCCAATTTTTGGGATGTTACAGATGGTATCAGAGCATGATTTGGATTAAACCGGACTTGGGTTATGGTAACACAACGCACACTGACGCACTCTGACTTAGGAAGGGGGTGATGGAAATTTAGAAACTACATTAGACTCCCAAGTTTCACCGACAGGTGAGAATATACGGTAATTTAGGCCATAATATACCTTCGATCACGTGAAGTGACCTAAGTCGCCTCTAGGTCGTTAGTCGACAGGTTTGAGACGTTCCCTGAAAAATTCCAAACCCAGAAATGGATGTCCTTAGGTTGTGGGGCAACCACAACACCTTACACTTAATCTCAAGGCCTTAAAATCCCTTTTTATCCAATTCCTTCAAAAGTCTCTTTAAGTACTCATAACCCTTAGCTTTCTAACCCATACGAATTTGCTAGAAACCCTAGGAAGGAGAGAAAGAAAAGAGAGAGAAAGTGAGGGAGAAGCTGGTGTTTCTCCTGGAATTCTTCCCTGCTGCTCTACGTGCCAAAGCCACCTACCTGCATCGTTATTCCGACGATTCTGGTTTCGTTCTAGGTAAGAAAATCCTAACCCTAACCTGATTTGAAGCTTAGACTAGCTGTAGAAGAGTTCTAGCTAACTGTTTCTCGCCATAGGTAGCGTATCTGCCGTTGACGAAGACACATCGTCTGAATCTTAACGAATACGTATTTCTAGTTTAAGGTGTGGATTTTAGACGCTTAGATTACCTGTTTTCAAAGCTTTCAATGTCGTTTAATGGTAGATTGCTGATGAGGATGCTGTTTGACATGTAGAACATGCTGTCCGTTTTTCATTTCGAATACGTACAAAAAATATGAGATTTAGGGTATTTTAGGTATTTGTAGGAAATACTGTATATGTACGTATTTTTCCGATATGATTGCCATGAGTATTTGTCATGTACCTATACTAGTTATGCGTGTATGATCTGTTTGGCGAAGAGATTTGCCCTAATGCACATATTGGCCGACATATGCTATGTAGACTAATGTGTGTAGACTAAGTGTTTGTTGAAATGCCTAAATCAATATGACTTATGCCTGCCTTATGTATTGAATGTAAGAACATGATTGTTGTGTATTAGACATCTCCTTGTTATAAGGATTTGTCATATTATACGTTGAAATCAACATACGTCAAGTACGTTGAAGTTGTGTAGTCTAAGTGTTTGTATAAATGTAAGTATTGGTGAGTGTTGAGTAAATGGTGTTGTAGATTAGCATTGAGATTGGATACTCAACTGATTTGATGATACACATGAATTCCTCCATGCTTGTTGTATTTCAATTAATTACCTTATATGTGAAGTACTCGTGTATGGTTAACTGCTTATGATGTATGTTATAACATGCTGATAACATGCTGGAATTTCTTGTATTTCAATTCTGTCTCTCTCATATGATTATTGATTTACATTACATGTGTTTGGGGCTATACTCTAGTCCAGGCAGTAGGTAATAGATTAGGATTCGTGGTTGGATTCTATTCGCTGCGAAGGATGTTATATGACGAACCCGAGTTGTACTAGAGTTGTCGGCAGTGGTTAGGCCACACGAAGTGTTTGTGCACTTCATGTCGGTCGATTCAACATGCGTTCGTGCTAGTCGGACTCATCAAGTAACCCGACTGACTATTGTATGTTCACCTTATATTCGTCATAGCTGCTTGAACCTAGGGTACTAAACTTACCATTGGAAAGCTCCTCTAACCTTGGTACCTCGATCTCCTAAGACTCATGAGCCGAGCATGGTGGTATGGGACACCGTGGTCGAGATGTCAGCCTAAGATGGGGCCACAAACCTCCCCGTAGTGACCAGTGAGCACCCTACTCTTGGCAAATTATGGTGGTATGGGACACTATATTCTTGCTATCGGCCTACATTGATAAGGTGATGGGGGAGTGGAGCAATGAGTGCGAGCAACATCCCTGACAGCCCTTTGTAGTGACCTTGAGTTTATCCTAACACCGCATGGGGGCGACGAGTCCTGATACAGTCTTAAGGATATAAACTATACCTGTATTGATAAGGTGATGGGGGAGCGGTGCAACGAGTGCGTGCAACAGCCCTGCAGCCCTTGCAGTAACCTAGAAATATATCATCGTATGAGATTACTAGGAGTGACGATCCTAGATAGGATCATTGTTTGAGTATTGATATAAGGGAGGTACCTTAGTTTCCCAATCCTGCTGTATGAAAAGGACTAATAACAACTCGATAATCATATTCATATCGTACTGCATGTGCCTGGAAGATGTGAAGCACTGAGGAAAGAAAGCATGCCGCGGACATGAGATGGTGTCGCATGAGAGAGTATGTCGGTGAGGGCATCCATCATGTCATTTCATGCTTGCATTAATCACAGTGTTTAGGAATGTTTGTTTTATTTGCTTTACCATTGTCACTTGATTGATTTAATAACATTCTAACCTTTACTCTATGATTCCACTGAGTTAGCTACTCATTCCCACGTTACGGGATAGTGTTCCGGACACCCACCAGTCCCTATTTTAGTTTCAGATGATGGCGATGCTTGTGAAGTGGAGCCGGACTTATATGAAGATGAGGAGGATTTCTCCTATATGTATGTTTTGATCGATGGGACTACAGGGAAGTTGATTAGACGCCTTGACACTTGTCATTTTATATTTTTGAAGCACTCATGTATATTCTTTTCTTTCCATTTTTTTGAATATATGTATTTAGTTAACCTGGTTATATGTTCACACTCCGGAGACTTACAATCATTTATACATTTTATATATCTATCACATTCTTCTGCTTGCTAATTTAACTGTCTCTGGAGTATGATATGTTGTTTTGGCTTAATCCACTTCATGTTTTATGCATTATTATGGCCAACATTCATCCATCATTGAAAATGTTGCACAACCGATGTTCTGAAACTCGGGAGTTGGGTTTATACCCGACCCCTGATTTTTGGGATGTTACAGTGGTACCAATGGTATGGTAGAAAAGGAAGTGGACACGTTGAAAACCATGATCTATAGAACATGACAACCATGATTTATACAACATGACAACCATGACCCATATAACATGGCAACTACGACCCATGCAAACCTCGACCCAAATGGGCCCACATTGATGTGTCTGTATAATCCATTCCGCCTATCCTTTTTGTCGGGTCATTTTAGGCCCATTATGATGTATATGAGGCCCATGCGATGTGGTCTATTGATATATATGAGGCCCATTGTGATATGTATTAGGCCCATATGATGTGGCCCATTGTGATGTATTTGAGGCCCATGTGATATGGCCTGATGTGATGTATATTAGGCCCTTGTGTGAGGCCATGGGCCCCACTATATTTTACGCTTTATGTAGGCCACTCCTTAGGAGCAATGTTGGTTAAATGTCCACATTGATGGGCAATGATGGTTAAATGTCCACATTGTGACCTTCCTTCAAGCCCTTTATTAGGCCGATTATCAAGGCTAATTATTGATGTTCATTATCGATACCGATTATAAGTATGTGACAGCATAGCATCATGATACATGCCCATATGCATCATCTATATATTTTTTATGAGATGTGGTTGACAATTGTACATGTCATCAGGCGGATTATTATGAGACTCCCTGAGAGATGGAGTTATCCCACATGAACACACAGTACGTGCAGGTTTGATGCATGACTGGATGGTATGGCTCATGCGTCTCGCATTTTGTGACATGATCATTTGACGCCCTAGTGACATCAAGGTTGCGGCCTCCACAGGCATATTGTGGATGGCTAAATGGGATACCAAAAATGTTTAGTTTGAGCATATGGGCACTTTGGAGTTCGTGGGTGAAAGTCCCTAAACTCCCATGGTTAAGGGATGCTCCAACGTCTATATCGAATGAAAGATATGAGCGTCGAGTGCCGAATACCAGGAGGCCGCCCTTCCCATTATGAAGTGGTCGGTTGGGAGAAGGTATGGCCTTACCCTCCTGAGGGAGTAAGCAATGTTAGGCTTAGTCAAACCAACTTGAGGAATGGGTATATCGACGAGCTGGGCTCGTTATTGGTAGGCGGATAGTAAGGTCTCTTACACTTACCCAGTTGCACGCTCAGATAGGGGCGGCAAGCTAGCGTAGAGTGTACTAGACCCTGATGATGATCCTAGATATTTACGGTACTGATATGTGGACTTACTGAGTAGGAGTTGCATACTCAACATTTCATTCATTCATTCACTATCTAAACCTTAGCTTAAACCTAAACCTAAACCTATATACTATAACCTATAACCTTAACCTTAACGCATCGGCAAGAGCTGATAAGAGATCTTTTTCAAGTTGTGCAAGATCCTCAGAGAGGTTCTATGAACAAAGGGATGATCTGGCAAGTCTTTTTCTCCTATGTTTTTGTATGATCTTTGGTGCATGTGTTTGAATTCAGTATTTAAAGAATATCTATGGTATTTGGCAGAGAACAACTGATTGCATTTAGGCAAGCAACGGAACAGAAGCCTCATCGCATCATATTCTATAGGTAATTCTTCACCTTGGGGGTCTCTATAGAGTATGAATATTATGATTTAGTTTTGGTTTTTGTTGGATGAGAAACTGTTTGGTATTTTGGCTCATGATTTGGAGTTTTGCAGGGTTGGTGTGAGTATATTTATGCGTGGATGAATGTAATGTGGATAAGATTATTTGTGTTTGGATGGATGTAGTTTATGTTTGGATGGATTTATGTAGTTTGGGTTTAGATGGATGTGAATGTGAATATGTTGAAATATATTATATAACAGGTGTATATCAGGAAGAATACGATGTTGTAATAGGTGTAGATTTGGAAGAATATGATATGAACAGGTGTATATAGAAATACGAGATGGTTGAAGACCGTCCTTTTAAAAGACGGTTCACGACCGTCCTTTTTAGGTTCATAAGAGACGGTCCATGACCGTCCTTTTCAGACTCATAAGAGACGGTCTATGACCGTCTTTTTGCAGGTCAGACGGTTTATAACCGTCCTTTTTATTGACGGTCATGGGCTATCCTTTTTATGGACGGTATAGGACCGTCCTTTTCAGCTTCATATAAGTCCACCAATTATGTATCATTATAGACGGTCTATGACCGTCCTTCTTTAGAGACGGTCCATGACCGTCCTTCTTTAGAGACGGTTTATGTCCGTCCTTCAAAAAATACGACATGTCAAAATTCGACGGCCGTTGTGAATGCCTTTTGAGATGGTTTTCGACCGTCCTTTTTTTGCTATTTTGGCATAGTGTGGTACTAATGGTATGGTAGAAAAGAAAGTGGACACGTTGAAAACCATGATCCATACAACATGACAACCATGATTTATACAACATGACAACCACGACCCATATAACATGGCAACTACGACCCATGCAAACCACGACCCAAATGGGATCACATTGATGTGTGTATAATCCATTCCTCCCATCCTTTTTGTCGGGTCATTTTAGGGCTATTATGATGTATATGAGGCCCATGCGATGTGGCCCATTGATGTATATTAGTGTGTCTACCGTTGAAATACACCCTAATGTTTCGGTACGCTAAAATATATCAAATATTGGGCTCGTTTGGTCCATTATGAGCCATGGAATGCGATGGCGGGGTTGGATTTTGTTGATGCAGGCCCCACCCACAAAAAAAACCTTAAAAATTTAATTTTTCAAAATAAAATAAAATAAAATAAAAGTATAGCAGCAGCAGCGCTGCTGCTAGAGGCGCAGGCAGCACTGCCTGTGGCTGACGTACGGGCAGAGAGGCAGGGACCCACGGTCCCAGCCGTGGGCCCCACCATGATGTATGTTCGAAATCCACACCGTCCATCCCTTGGCCCCCTCAGGGTAGGGGGCCACGCAAAAACTCAGCTTCATCGAGGCTCAGGTGGTCCACACCATAAGAAACAGTGTTGATTGACCGTCTGCGAAACCCTTTTGGGGTCCACAGAAGTTTTGAATCAAGTTGAAATTTATTTTTCCTCTCCTCTAGAGGTCCACGTGACCTTATCAACGGTTGGATGTAAAGTAAACATTATGGTGGGCCCCACGTGGGACCCATTGTCCAGGCCAGTCCCACTGGCGAACTGAGTGGAGATACCTCATTCCAACACTTGAGGTCCTGACATCGATCCCTAGTGGGGCTGTTACCATGAAGTGCGTGTACTGGCAGGGTGGGACCCACCACGGTGTATGTGTTTTATTCACGCCATCATCCATGTGGTGGGCCCTCCTGATGTATGTGTTTTATCTATGCCGTCCAGCCATGAGTCGGGCTACTGGACGGCTAGTGGACCCACCCCATGATGTATGGGTTGCATCTAAACTGTCTAGACATTTTTGAAGACCCTCTTATGGCATGAGCAAAATAAATGTTATGGTGAACCTCAAAAATTTTAATGGTGGAAATCATGGCCACCACTGTTATTTGGAATGCGGTCCAGTTGATCTTTTGATATGACTCATACTCGTATATACATGAGGCCCATTTTGGAAGCCCATCTTAATTTACTTATGGCCATCCATTAAGGCCCACCTTGGTATATATATAAGGCCCATTATGAATAGGCCCATCTTGATGTATTTATGGCACATTGCTGAGGCCCACTTTGTTATATATGAGGCCCACATGATATGGCCCAATTAGATGTATTTGAGGCCCATGGGCCGAGGCCCAATGGGACGTACACATGTTCATTGCATGTAATCCCATCATGGTTTATGAAACGATGTTTATGGTGGGCTATTCCTTGGGAGCAATGATGGTTTGACGCCCACATTGTAAGTATAATGTTGGTTAAATGTCCGCATTGTAACTTTTCCTAGGGCCCATCGATAGGCCCATACTAGTTGTGTATAGATTGTCCAGACCCATCTGCATTGTAAGGTTAGTTCATCACTTTATAACATACCTAATATAACTCCATGATTCATGACCATACGCATCATATGTATGCTTAATATGAGTAGTGACTGATCATAGCATATGCCATTGGGCAGACCATTTGCGGGACTCGTTATGAGACGGAGTGCCCCACATCATCGCGCTGTTAGTGCTGGATTGTTGTATGATTTGACGGTGTGATTCATGCATCTCGCATTTGTGTATCATGATCACTACACGCCCTAGCGACATCAGGGCTATCATCTCCACAGGCACATCGTGGATGGCTAGATAGGACACCGAAAATATTTGGTTCTAGCACTATGGGGCACGTAGGATGTCCTTGGGTGAAAATCTCAGAACCTTCGAGGTCAGGAGTAGCCCCAACGTCTAGACCAATTGGAACATGAGCGCCCGAGTGCCGAATACTAGTAGGCCGCGTCTCCCACTATGTCGTGGTCGGTTGGGATGGGGTGTGGCCTTACCCGCCCAAGGGAGGAGGCTATTAGCTAGGCTGAGTTTGACGAGCTCACAAATGTGTCCGCTATCGACAAGCCGGGTATGTATTGGCAGACTACTGGTCAGGCGGATAGTGAGGTCTATTCCGCTTGCTTGGCTGTGCAGCTAGGGAGGAGGCAGCCATTGCTAAGTGTATTAGACCCCGGTGATTTCTCAGAGAGGAACCGTACTGATACGTGAACTTGATATGAGGACTGACCTGATAGTATGACACCTCATCACTGTTGCACATGTGGGCGGGCGCACGTGGGCGGACGCTGATGTGGGCGGGTGTGATATGGGTGGGGCTAAGGCCTGGGCGAGCTACCATACTGGGTGAGCTACCAACGGTTGGCAGGCTACTGTACTGACAGGCTACTGAGTAGGAGTTGCATACTCATTCATTCATCCATTCACTATCCACTCGGGTTGGCGGTGTGCAACTATTTGTTACTTGTATCTTCGCAATGGCTAGGATTTCAGTTGGGGCACCCGACTAACCTGAGATCAGGAGTTTACCATATTGTGTTTGACTATCCAAATTTAGGTATGGGACTGGTTTGGATAGAATTCTCTTATGATGGACCCCGTAGCCTGCAATACTACGTACTATCATCCCGACTTCACTCCAGTTTGGTCATTTCATTCACATCGCATATTGCATTTTATCCATGACATATGACATTTGGATTACTACGTTTCTACACTTATATGACTTGGAAGGACTTGACAGGATCTGCATATTGCATCGCATCTGTAGTATATAATATTTGGCTCATTATGATTTACATTGCGTACTCTGATATTATGTGACTCATGGACTTACCAGTATATTTTTTCTTACTCTGATATCGTATGATTCATGACCTTATCATTTTTCCTGCTTATCTCGATAATGT
Source organism: Magnolia kwangsiensis (assembly GCA_037074715.1). Lineage (NCBI taxonomy): Eukaryota > Viridiplantae > Streptophyta > Magnoliopsida > Magnoliales > Magnoliaceae > Magnolia > Magnolia kwangsiensis. The sequence continues at coordinate 108,701,066 of CM073578.1, read as the reverse complement.
ATGATCTATGGACTCTATTGTATACTCGGCACTTACCTTACACACACTTACACCACCCTCTAAGCTTTTGTAAGCTTATGCACGATAGATGCGTGCAGGTGGCGTTAGGTTGCAACAGTATTGAGCCTGGAGCATGCAACGGTTTTCAGGAGCTCTGATTTTGATATATGTATTTTCCTTTCAGCATTGTATTCAAGTGATTATATTAGTGGATATGTGATGATGATATTGCCTTTATATTTTGGGTAAACTTGTGGTTATGCTTATTACAAGACAAATGTACGTTGAAAAATCCTCCTTGTAGGATCCCAGGATCGGAATCTGGCATATGTTGTGCTGGGAGCCGAGAATGGGGTACTAGGAGGCTGTTGGCACCGAATTCGGCGATCGAGATTCCTGTGAATCTGATTTCTGGGTTTGGGGCATGACAAGCACCAATAAGGTAATTGGACAGGGAATCATTAAGGGAATCCAGTTGATCAAAAATGAGAATGCCTTTTGCATAAAAGGATTAACATACAATCTTTAAAACATTTCTCAAATTTGTGACAATAAGCATGTGGTTGCATTCTACAAGGAGAAATGTGAAATCCTGGACCTCTCAGGAAAATCAGTAATGAAAGGGTATCACACAAATAACCACTCCTATGTCATCCAAGGAACGGGAAAGGATGATCCCTATGCCTAGAAATACTGAACATAGAGAGAACAAGTCTAGATCATGCATTAAGATTTGGATATTTACTGAAATGATGCAAATTTTGCTAAGCTTCAAATGATATATCTAAGGTTCCTCACCTCAATCTTTTGTATATAAACATTCAAATGTTTATAATTTTAACGTGTACAGTGATTGTACATAATTTTACTATGTATACTAGCGAGTCTTAAAAATATTAAAAGTATACATGAAAGATTGTTTGAATACTGAAAATTGAAAACATCCACCATTGAGATACCCATCGATACATTGAGTGAATGGCTCGATTGCATTGATCGTTAATCGATACCATCGACGATCTCTCGGGAAGCTGAATTGTCGGGTCGGTTGGGCTTCCCTCTCATCTTCATTGAAAATATCAAAAAGGGTACCTCGATGTCATTGAAATGTTGTTCGATAATATCGATGGCTACTGTTGAATTAAAAATGGAAGAACGAAAAGAAGAGACTCAATGTTTGATCCGAGGATAGGACTGCAATCTCTCAAAACAGTTTTTTTTTTTTTTTTTTTTTTTAAAATAAAAAGAAAAAATGTCTGAAGCTTTGGATCTTTCACAATGATTCATAAAGAAAAAGAAAGGTAAGAAGAGTCTAACCGCTCCATCTTTTAACCTAAACTTTGTGGCAGAGCGGTTTGTTCAGAGAAGATGCATTGAATCCTTTGGGATTCTTGGTCTCTTAGAACTAATTGGGTGGGGGAATATCATGAATTGTGGTGGTGAACTTTAGCATAATTTGGTGCATTAGTTTTTGAGTTTAATCTACAGTATTGAAAATAATCCTCCAATCATTTCAGTCATTATCATAAATCGGACCGAACACATCACTCTTAGACTGATAAGTAGGTTGATTGGGGTAGAAGTCACTAGGATACCTGTATCAGAATGAAATACGAATGGTCTCGGTGTATGGGGAGAAGTTACTCGTGCACTATGTAGTGGTGCTACTATACCAAGAAATGCAAAGAATGTTCTTCATGTTAAATACCTCAATCCTGCATACAAGATCCTTCACAACATTTTCAGTACAAATGTTTATCCTTGTGAAGTCTCTGGGAACAAGCTTTCTCCATACATTCTAAATATTTTGTATGATGTTTATCTCGATATTCATGTTTGCCTACCCACTCTTATTCTACAACAATTGATTAGGGTATCCTCAGATGAATCCATCACTATCCTTCCATTCTTGTGTCTTGTGACCAAGCTATCATGACAACTTGGGCTGCCTCCTACTAACAATCTCCCACACCTGCGTATTTGGTTTAGTCAAGAAGACAACTGCAATATCATTGCCAATGCGCCTCGTAGTGAAATCAATTCAAGCTCAGACAAAGACTATTCTGTACACAGCCCCATCTCTAATGAAAACATTCAGGCTGTCATCGATCAAGACACTATACAAGATCTGCTTGATAGACAATCCTACATGATGAAACAGCTAGATGAGTGTGAAGTCCGTCTACTGGAGACCAAAACCATGCTAACAAATCTATAACATGATACACAACAAATTCTGAATGTCCTGCCAGCACAAAAGAGGTTATTGATTGTCTATAGAATGTCTAATGCATCACAGACCTAGATTCTCACTGAAATGCTGAGGGCATTAATATCTTTTTTAATGCTCTTCGCTCTTGCATAGGTTTGATGCATTACTAAAGCTCCAATTTTTTAAAAACCTCTGAGTAAGGAAGACTTAGTCTTTTGATGGTTTTCTGTTTTGCTACTACTAAACTTGGGCAGTTTATATAGGTATGTTTTGGATGTTGTTAAATGTGGCTAGATATAATTCTCATTTTTACTGTCATAATTACGCTTTAAGATGCCCTGGTTTATTTAGTTTTTGATATGGAGTGCATGTGATTTTCAAGATTATTTTATCTGCTTTTATCACTACTCTAATTGATCTGATATGCATCCATACTTTCTGAAAATGATGTATGCTTAAACTGATTTTATCTCTATACATCTATATCTGTATGTTCTCCCACATGTCTTTAAAACTTCAGTCAATATCTACTATCATGCAATCTTTGTCAATGACTGACAAAAAGGAGGAGAACAATTCAAACATCCCGTCAAGAAATGTATATCTGCTTGAGTATGGTGTTGTAGGTGTTAGGGGGAGCAGCTGCACCAAGCGAGGGGGAGTTTACAGATAGGAGGAGCAGCTTCTGAATATGTTATGTGTGTGACATTGTTAGCATTGTACAATTGTGTAAAGAACATGTACACACAATTTAGGATATCAGTATAGAAGCTAGTTAAGGGTGTTTTGGTATTTTTGTCACACAATTGACAAAGGGGGAGATTGAAAGTGCCCTGGTTTGTCAATTAGTGTGAATGTTGGGTCAGTCAGACTGCAGAGCCTTATAGGAAGATCAATTCAAAGTGTTTGCCTCAACCGGATGTATGAAAGCTTGCCATAGGTAAATTTAAGCCTCACATCCCATGTCCCAAAGAACCAGGTAAATAAAACCCTTAAAAGAAGTTAAAACATCATAGGGTTTATAAGTGAGAAAACTTTTTCTGAAAATAAAAAATTTCTAAGTTTTCTTGCTTTGTCGATTTTATTGATACACGTCTCGATATGATTGACTCGCGTTGTCGATGTCCTCGATGACAAATCGATTCCATCGGAATGAGGACAAAAAGTGTCCAACAACCACATGTATATCTGGACGGAATTATCGATGTATCGATGTACCTATCGATACCATCGATAATTGAATCTCGAGCCTATCGAAGGTGACTCGATAAATTGACAGACAGATCTTTGAAGCCCCTATTTTTCCTTAAGAATATCATATGTGCTTCAATATATTGAAGCCCTCCTCGATACCATCGAAGTTCAAACCTCGATGACATCGGAATGATCTCGATGATATCGATCATGGGTGCGAAAATTTCTAGCAAAATATTTTAGGATAATTTATCTATGATCAAGGGTCACTCGATAGAATCGATATTCAAATATCGATGATATCGGTACAGTCTTAACGGCATCGAACTAGGACAAACTGTCCAGCAAGCTTAAACGAAAATCTTTTAGATTTACCGATGCATCGACACAGCTATCGATATCATCGATATTCAAATTCTGATGATATCGAAGGTCCCTCGATCATTCTTGTAAACCTGAAATATTTCATAGCAAATCTCTTTCATTTTCAAATGTCGAGAAATCGATCCTCGTATCGATGAAATTGGAGTTCAAAATCCGATGACATCGACATGAGTTTCGATTCCCTCGACTAGCTGGCAAGAGGTTTTCAACAGCGTATGACATTAAGTTTGTGTCATTGAGTAGACCATCGATGCAATTGAGAGTATATGCTCGATGATATCGAACTCTGTCATAAATGTAACCGTTTTATATTCGTTGGAACCTTTTGCCTATATAAAGAGGACTTGTCTATTATTGCTGGTAGAGAAAGAACAGAGTGCGTTTGAGTGTTTTACCTTAGATCAAATACCCAAAGCCCTTTATCTCAAGGGAGTTCATCCTCTAATCCACCCTCATCATTGATATTCAATAGAGTGGATTAGGAAATGAAGTTTCACATTCAAGGATCCTCCAACTACTACCTTAATGGAAAATCATTAAGCTAGGATGCCTTGAATGCATAGATGATTGGAATCACTCTATCTCCTTTATAAGAAAATATTTGAGAGTAGGATTCTATCATAACCTTGACCTAACCCGTAGCCATGTATTAGTACATCATTTGAGTTGCGGATCAAGGAAGCAGAAGATTCTTCATCAACAAGGAGGAGATCTTCGTCAACATGTTGAATGGGACTCATCCACTTATCTGTAAGTATCTAGAGTATAGAGGTCTCTTTGATCATTCCTTTGTAGGATTGAGTCTAATGTGTTTCTCACCCTTGTAAGTCTTCAAGGAGGCCTCCAGCAGGAGTGTACGTCGAGGGTGTGCTGTGTGGACCATTACTCTGTGAAGAGCATAAACATCTGGTTAAATGTGAACTAGTTAAAACCTTAGGTTTAAGGTGAACCGTGTGAAACCTCTGTTAGGGCCTTATGGAAGATCCTTTGTCAATGTGATTAAAAGTGGGTGCGTTGTGTTGACCCTTACTTGTGAGAGCATAAACAGTTAGCTTATCACGCCCCAAACTCAAAAATCGGGCTCACAAAATTCTCGATCGCCGAATCTGGAGCTGACAGCCTCCGTAGTACCCCATTCTTGGCTCCCGGCACCCATATACCAGGTTCTGATCCTGGGATGCTACAAGGAGGATTTCTACTATCCATTTAATTCATAATAAGCATAACCATAAGCATAACCCACGAACAATAACCACAAGAACACCATCACAAAATCCACTATGATCAAAAACTTTGAGTACAAGGTATATGATGGGAAGTACAAGATAATGCTAATAACAAAACTCCAAAAGCTCGACTGCACGCTCCTGCTGTTACTACGCTACGGCTGCATCCTGATGTCATCTGCACGTATCAATCGTGCATAAGCTTATAGAAAGCTTAGATGGTGGTGTAAGTGTGTACGCAATATGAGTGTGCTCGGAATGTAAATGTGGAAACATGATGATGAGTATTATGAATGCAATCAGCCGTACCAAGGCTATGTGGTGTAAGATATGAATGCTATCGGCCATATCGAGACCATGTGATGCGAGATGCAACTCAAGCATGTCAATCCTCATCATACATCAGTACAGTTCTCATTTTGGATAATCACCGGAGTTTAGTACACTCTACACTAGCTTGCCGTCCCTATCCGAATGCACAACTGGGAGAGTGGAAGAGACCTCACTATCCGCCTGCCAATATCGGGCCCGGCTCGTCAATAGCGAACCGATTCCTCAAGCTGGTCAAACTTAACCTAGAAGTCACTCCCTCACTCAGGTGGGTAAGGTCACACCTCTTTCCAACCGACCACGACATAGTGGGAGACGCGACCTGCTGGTATACGGCCCTCGCGTGCTCATGTATCCACTCGGTCTCGACGTTGGAGTCATCCTTTGGTACCATCGGGTTTAGGGATTTTCACCCAGGGACATCTATGGCGCCCTTATGCTAGAATCAAATATTTAATATTTTCGGTATCCAATCCAGCCACCCACGATACATCTGTGGAGGCTAAGGCCTTGATGTCGGTAGGGCATACAATGATCACAATCACACAAATGCTAATGCATAAGTCACACTACCAGTCATGCAATAGTCCTACGTGTATCATGCACTCATGTAGGGAAACTCCACCTATCAGGGAGCTCATAAACAGTTCGCCCGAAGGCATATGCTATGATCAATCACTTCTCATATCAGTCATACATATGATGCATATGATAATGAATCATGGATCTATACTAAACATGTATATAGGGATGGGCTCTGTGTATAATTGAGATGGGCCTAGACGGCTTGCTTACTACATGTATGGCCTATTAGTGGGCCTTAGGGAGAGTGACAATGCGGACATTTAACCGACGCCATCCTTATAATATGGGCATCTAACCATCATTGTTCCCAAGGCATTACTTACTATAAATATCGTTATATGCCATGGAGGGATCACGCATTGCAATGGACCTAGTTGCACTCGTTTGGGCCTTAAGTACATCAATTGGGTCGTATCACATGGGCCTTATATTCATCAAGTGGGCCACCCCAATAAGCTTCACCAATGGGCCTTAGGTGCTTTGCAATGGGCCATCACCCATGGGCCTCGGAATGCATTAAAATGAGCTCAATCACATGAGCTTTATGTGCATCAAATGGGCCTAATCACATAGGCCTTATATATACCAAAGTGGGCCTCAACAATGGGCCACAAATACATTAAATGGGCCTACACACATGGGCCCATATATAACAAAGTGGGCCTCACTATTGGGCCATATACATGTCGAGGTGGGCCTAAATAAATGAGCTCATATGCATCCAAGTGGGCCTCAATAATAGGCCTGAAAATGCATCAAGATGGGCCTAAACATATCAGCCCATATTTATCGAAGTGAGCCTCATGTGAGGCACGTCATAGTGCTTATTTTCCCACTCAATCTGTTGAAAAGATCACATAGATAGGGGCCCACCAAAAATGTCTAGTTTCCATACAACCTGTTCATAAGGTTACATGACCATGGGGTCCCATCATAATATTTATTTTCCATCCAACCTATTCATAAAATCAAGTGGACCATGGGCCCACAGAAATGCTTATTTGCCATACAATCTATTCATAAGGTCACATGGATAGGGAGGGCCCACTGTAATATTTATTGCCATCCAAACCCGTTCATATGATCACGTGGGCCAGGGCCCACCGTGATGTTCATTTGCCACCCAATCTATTACCACACGGTTAGGGGAGGGGCCCATCGAAAATGTACTTGACATCCAATCTGTTAATAGGGTCACACGTACGTGGAGCCCACTGTAATATTTATTTTCCATCCAATCTGTTGATCGGGTCACAAGGGGCCCACTAAAATGTGGTCCACAAATCCAGTCCATCCATTATGTGTGTCCCACCTGGATGAGGGTTCAGAACAAGTTTCAGCCTCATCCAGATTTCAGGTAGGCCCCACCAAATGATTTTATATGTTTTAGGCATGTCTTCACATGATTCTAAATGGTATGGCCCACCTGAGTTCCGTTTACGGCTGGTTTTTGGGATAACCCCATACACAAAGGGGACCCATCAAATGCACGGTCTTGATGTTAGAAAAACATCACGGCGGGGCCCACAGCTGGGCCGTGAGGGCCAGCCCCAACCGGCTGCCCACCTGGCGTCTGCAGCAGGAGCGTCAAACGCTGCTGCCTCCTTTTTCTTTTTTTCTTTTTTTCTTTTTTTTGTCTTTTTTTTTTAAACATGGGGCCAACATTAAGATGATCCAAACCGTCTATTGTGTGTGTCCCACGTGGTGGACTATTCAGTCCAAGTTTAGGATGCATCCAAGTTTCAAGTAGGCCCCACCAAGTGCTTTTATATGATCAGGTATGTCTCCACATGTTTTTAGATGGTATGGCCCACTTGAGAATCAGATTGATCCCCAATTTTGGCTCAACGCCTAAAATATTCTGAGAAAGAGGATGGACGGCTTGGATCAAGAACATACATCAAGGTGGGGCCATGTTGGAGCAGCCCACCATTTCTCTTCTTCTTTTTTTTCTTTTTTTTTTAACGTGGACGTCTCTGGACGTCATGGCAAAAAGTCATGCCAATAAAAAAATATCTTTTTTATCCTAGGTGGGACCCACGTTAACTAGATCTATCCCTTTCATTGCATGTGTCTCACAAAAATAGGGGTCCAAAACAAGTTTCAGGTGGGTCCAAGCTTCTGGTGGACCCCAGCAATCATTCTTCCAAGTTTCAACGGAAAATACTACCATTCTTAATACCACGGCCTGCCAGATGATTGGATCGGTCTCATTTTTCGGCTTAACGCCTAAAATGATCCCGAGAATAGAATGGACGGCTTGGATCATGTATAAACATCAAGGTGGGGCTTGCATGAGTGGCCCATTCTAAAAGAGTACCTTTTTCCCCTTCTTTTTTTTTAAAACTGTGGAGTGTGTTAAACAGATACAAAACGGTGGGTCCCACAGGGACATGGCCCACCTGACGTATGTATACATGTATACATACATCTATATATACATGTATATATACATATATATATATATATATATATATATATAAATATATAATATACATACAATTTATGTCATCTCACCTAAAATGTGATGGGCCACCCATTTGATAGATGGAGTTAATTTAACACAATTTGGTGGGGTCCACCACATTCAAGGGAGAGAAAAGAGGGAGGTAGAGAGAGATATACGGTGAGATAGAGGGACCCCGCCACTATGGGCCCCTCTCTACATTGTATACATCAATTTGGGTCCCACAAAAAGTGGCCCTAAAAACATCAATTAACGGTGGATCACCCACCTCTTTTCCTTCTTCTTGCTCCCCTAGCCTCTTTAGCTCCTTGCCTTCACTTTGGATGGTGGATGATGGACCTTTGATGGTGTGGATGAGAGATGAGAGGTGTAGACGGAAGATCAGAAGGTGGGCCACACTTGGGATTTGGGAGAAGAAGCTTGGACGTGTGAAATTTGCTTGGGAGAGATTTTGAGAATGAATGAGAGAGAGAGGGAAGTGATGGGTGATGAGGGTGATGGAGTGATGTGGTGTGATGGGTGATGGGTTTGGTGATGGATGAGGTGATGTGAAAGTTGACTTTGGGCTTACTTGTGTAAGAGAAAGGTATGGGTTGTTGTACTTAACTTGATGTATGATGTGTACTTGATTGATGGGATTGATTGATTGATTGATTGATTGATGGGACATCTCGTAGAGATTCCCTCGTAATTTGCAACGCGCGGTGTTTTCTTCGAATTGAACATAGACTGACATCTTTTAGCCTGGGTATTGGGTTAGTGTGCGAGTTGCGGCGTTAGAACTGCGGCGACGGTGCGGTCGCTAAGGTATAAGTTTCAATTTTAGCCATCTTTAGCATATAGGTCTTAGCTTAGGATCGCGCGCAAACATCAGAAAGTGGTCGAGGATTGCCGAATTTGACCGGAAGGATCGCGGGAGTCGACGGAACAGTACCAACTAGGATACGGGTCTTACATAGCTTCAGTGTAGGTTGTAAAGGTTGAAGGTGAACTTGATTTAAAACCTTAGGTTTAATGTGAACCGCTGTGAAACCTCCTTAGTGAAATCTGGTACACTCAAGGGTTGAGTGCGGTTAATGGGAGTGGAGTAGACAAGTAGTCGAACCACTATAAAAATGACTGTGTTTGATATTGCTATTCTTTTATTTGCGTGATTTACTTCAATATTTTCATATCTGTATATCTGAGATCACACCTCATACACATACACAGTCATATCCATCATAAACTCGTATATATATTGTTCACCTTTTGAATAGTTTGTGATTGGATCCTCTACCGGGCTTAGAAGCTAAAAGAGTTACTTTTTCATAATCCTGATAAGTGTCTATTGTTAGGATTAGTGTAATAATATTTTTAAATAAACCATAAAAACTTTAAAAAGTCCTATTCACCCCCCTCTAGGACATATTGGCATATTCTTACTTCAACAAAAGCGGTCTTCGCCGCTATTTCAACAACTGCGACCCAAATAACAGGACAACTGTGATCGCGATCCATGTAACAAGACAACTGTGACCACGACCCATGTAACATGACAACTGCGATCCATACAAATGTGAACCATATAACAGAGAAACTACGACCTAAATAACAGGACAACTGCAACCGCGACCCATATAACATGATAATTACAACCTATATAACAGGATGACTCCGATCCACACAATTGCAAACCATATAACAGGACAATTGCGACTCAAATAACAGGACAACTGTGACCGCGACCCATATAACAGGATAACTGCGACCCATATAATAGGACAACTGTGATCAATACAAATGAGACCCATATAACGGGACATCTATGACTCATATAACATGACAACTAAGATCCATACAACTGAGACCCATATATCAGGACAACTAAGACCCATATAACATAACAACTAATATCCATATAACAACGGCCCATTTGGGTCGTGGTTTGCTTGGGTCGTAGTTGCCATGTTATATGGGTCGTGGTTGTCATGTTGTATGGATTGTGGTTTTCAACGTGTCCACTTCCTTTTTTACCAAACCATTGGTACCATAGCTTAAGGCCCGCAATAGGATGATCTGATCCATCACCTTGTCGGCCAGCTCGGCGTGGACCCAAAAAGTCCTAACCTAGGCAATGTCCACTTCTAACAAACATCATAGTGAGCCTGGAAGCTTTCAACAGTCACCATTAATTTTTATTTTGTGGGCCACAAAAGCACTGGTCGAGATGATATTTGGGACCTAGCCCTAAAATGACACAACAAAAAGGATGGGCGGAATGGATTATACGCATACATCAATGTGGGCCCATTTGGGTCGTGGTTTACATGGGTCGTAGTTGACATGGTATATGGGTCGTGGTTGTCATGTTGTATGGAATGTGGTTTTCAATGTGTCCACTTCTTTTTCTACCAAACCGTTGGTACCATAGCTTAAGGCCCACAATGGGGTGATCTGATCCATCCACCTTGTTGGAAAACTCGGAGTGGACCCCAAAAGTCCTAACTTGGGCAATGTCCACTTCTAACAAACATCACAGTGAGCCTGAAAACTTTCGACAGTCACTATTAATTTCTATTTTATGGACTACAAAAGCACTGGATCAGGATGATATTTGGGCCCTAGCCCTAAAATAACACGACAAAAAGGATGGGCGGAATGGATTATACACATACATCAATGTGGGCCCATTTTGGTCATGTTTGCATTGGTCATTGTTGCCATGTTATATGGGTCGTGGTTGTCAGGTTGTATGGATCATGGTCGTAATGTGGTAAGGGTTGTAGTTGTTGTGGGTCATGGTTGTCATGTTATATGAGTCGTAGTTGTTATGTTATATGGGTCGTGGTTGTCATGGGTCATAGTTATTATATTATATGGGTCATGATTCTCATATAATATAGGTCGCGGTTGTTATATATTCACTTCCTTTACTACCAAATGAAAGGATAGTCATTAGTACAATAGCCTAAGGCCCACAATGGGGTGAGCCATTCTGTCCACCTTGTCAGCCTTCTCGTTGTGGGCCCAAAAAGGTCCTAACTTGGGCAGTGTCCACTTCTAACAAAGATCACAATGAGCCTCAAAGGTTTCAACAATGGGTTTCATTGTCACCATTATTTTCTATTATGTGCCCTACACGAGCTCTAGATAAGGTTGATATTTGGGCCCTAGCCCTAAAATGACTTGGCAAAAAGGATGGGGGGCATGGATTATACACATACATCAATGTGGGCCCCACTAGTTTGGTCCTTGCTCACGCGCAAAAAAGGGTTCTGTACACATCACTTTCTTGGCATTAAATACAACGTAACTTCTTATTCCCTATAAAACCGTACAACTTCTGAACCAAGGATGAGGGCATTTTGGTCCAAGTAATTTTCAGAAGCTTGTCAGAAGGCCCTTCTAAGGATATATGGAAGGACGTAGCTTTTTAGGTAATTTGCCCAGACTTCAAGGCGAGTACGATCAATTTCTCGCTGTCATTTTGGTTTAGGATTGACCTTGACTGGGTCTAGCTGCCTTGACACCCTATGTGAAAGGGATGTTTGGATGTACGTCTATATCGTGAACCATGCAATTAACTGGGTCATCCAAACAAGCCCAAAAAATTAGAAAAAAGACTTCATGACTTCATACCTAACAATGTCTTTCATTATTGGGAAAAATAAAAATAAAAAATGGCATGCATGATTTGCAAACACATTTTTCTATGTTTTGCAACTTGGTTGGACATATTTTTAAGGAGCATAGTTATAATAAAATATCTAATTCTATACCACTAATGATGATTGATGGGAACATTTCGATTGTGCAGCTCACCCTTAGATGTGGCCCCCACCAAGATTGATTTGGACCGTCCACCTAATGGCCAATCTTGTGGACTGTTGATCGGTCGCTGCGTCGGTCCATTCAAAAGCTTGCAAATGGAAGGTCATGAAAACTAAATGGGGTCGGTCCATACTAATGGCCAAAGAATTACATTGATTAGGTGGTTGAGATCGTTCCAATAGATTTTCTTAAGCAAAGACCAAAGAAGAGTACATTGATATGCCATCCTGTAAGGCTTAAGCTTATAGAGCAGGTGGTATTTTGACATGGTATCATAGCACCATGAATATCACCGTGCAAGTGCACCATGGTTTTACGTGTGCCTACAACTAGCTAAGTTCCCCTTATATGCCACATGTACCACCATCCCATCATTCATCTTAAGTTTCCCAAATATTCACATGGGGTGGGATGTGATGAGGTCGATCATAGTCTTCTACGGGAGATAACTACTCTGAATCCATGGAGTTCTTTGGACTCCTCACATAACTTCCTCAAATCCAAGAGAGATAAAAGTAACAATAATTCCTAATAAATTTAAAATAATTTGATTGATTATAAAAAAGTGAAATTTTAACTCTTAAAATAATGAACTCAAACCTTGGACGTAATTTTAGACTTAAACTTCAACTCAAACACCCTAAAAATCTGACTTACTATAAATAGTAAACTTACTACTTATAGATGGGTTCTATTCCTAGTAGACTTCATGGTTTTCAGCCAAAAATAGTATATGTCTAATTTGGCCCAACCTCATTATTCTCCTCACTTTTCTAAGTCCTTTTTTTATGTTGGGCACAACCTCTACAACTCAAAGGATCAAAAGTTGTACTCAAACTAAAACTTATTATTTATAAAAAGAACGAAACTAAATATGACAATTGACCATTGATCTGATGGAATCTCTCAAATCTAGAATGGGCAACTCGATGTAGAGGGTTGATTGGCTTAATTAAGTAGGTTCTCCTACACCAATTCATATATAATATGTCGAAAAAATCATCCCATTTTGCGAGATATGACTAATTTAAGTTTCTAATGGTCTGGATTGTTTTTACCTCCGATCAGGCCTTCTCTGGTTCATCTTTGACATGAAACTGACTACGACCCACTCTACATCGGTCCTCTCCACTTCAAAAGAAATCATCATCGAGTTCTTGTCCAACTTTGGTTCATGATACTCTTTTAAGTTCGCAACATTGAAAGTATGCGAGATCTTCATATCATTCGGAAGATCAACAACGTAAGCTTTGTCATTAATCCTTCCGAAGATCGGCACCAATCCAATCTTCTTGATCTTGAACATATTGTGGGTCCTGATCAAAAGTCTACCCTTACGTAGATGAACCATAGCATTGTTGCCCACCTCAAATACCTTTTTTTGTTGATGTTTAGGGCCTTGCTCCTTATACTTGTCATTCGAAGCTTACAACTTAGCTTGCACATCCTCATGAATGCCCATGATTCGGTGCACCATATGTTTTGTTGTAATGCTCATTCCCGGGAGCATGGCCAATAAGACCAAATCAAGTGTGTGGTGGGGAACTCGACTATAAATAATCTGGAACGGTGATTTCCCTATTAAATGGTTTACCATATTATTAAATGCAAACTTTACTTGAGACAAAGTCAAATCTCACTGGTTCGACTTGACACATGAAATATACCAAAGGAAGTTTCCCAACGTGTGATTCACAACTTCAGTTTGCCCATCGGTCTGTGAATGGTAGGCACTATTTAATTGAAGTCACGTACCGAACTGATTCCATAATAAAGTTTGCTAGAAGTGGTTAATGAGATAAGAAGTAATGGTCCATGTAGCCGCATGGCCTCTCTGAATAATAGATTTACCACATGTGTTGCATCGAGGATTTTCTTACATGGAATAAAGTGTGTCATCTTTGAGAAATGATCTATCATCACGAATACTGAATGCATGTCGTACTATGTTCGTGAGATACCAAGCACGAAGTCTATAGATAAGTCCTCCCAAGGGCCATTAATCATATGTAATGAGGTAAAATGGTCCATATTCTAAGATTATCCCTTGGAGGTCTGACAAACATGACAACGCTGCACTAATTTACCTACGTCACATACTAATTATTACTAGTAATACCATTCATCAACAAGAGCCCATATCTTGTCTCACCTAATGTGTCCACCAAGGCCACCTCCATATAGCTCTTGGACAATATACTCCCTTAGAGAACTTTAGAGCATGCACAGTTCATTCCCTTTGAAGAGGAAACTATCTCGTATATATAGGTCACTTGGATGACCCTCTTGACACCTCATCCATGCTTTCTTGAAGTCATCATCCCTGGCATACAACTCCTTAAGATAGTAGAAGTCAATCATCTCATTGCTCATCGTAATTAGTAGTGATGCACGACGACTAAGTGCATCAGCCACCTTGTTCAGTTGCCCTAACTTGTGCTTCAGAACAAATGTGAATTATTGCAAAAATGTGACTCATCTACTATGTGCACAGTTCACATTAGCCAGACTATTTATAAACTTTAAGGCTTGATAGTCAATGCAGAGTATAAAGTCTCTCTGAATCAGATAATGCCTCCAATGTTGCAACTCATAAACCATTGCGTACAACTTAAGTCCATATGTCAATCATTTCATTTGGGATTCACTGAGCTTCTCGATGTAAAAGGTTATCGATCTACCTTCTTGTGATAAGACTCCTCTAATTCCAACATATGAGGTATCACACTCAACCTCAAACGGCTTGACGAAAGTGGGAAGAACCAAGACTAGTGTTGTGGATAATCGATGTTTAATTTAAGCAAAGCTCTTATCAGCCTCATCACTCCATTGAAACGGCCCTTTTTTCATGCAATCTATATTGGGTGCAACTATAGTGCTAAAATTTTGCATGAATTAATGAGAGAATGCCACCAACCCATAAAAATTCCTCACTTTATGAATGCTCATTTGAATCGACCATTCCCTGATGGATCAGAAATTTTTATCGTCTACACGGATACCCGTGTACATTATAATAAATCCTAATAACAAGCTATCTGTTAAAAAAATGCATTTCTTCAAGTTGAGGTACAAGTTGTTAACTGTTAGGACTTGTAGCACTTGCCTGAGATGTTCCATGTGTTCCATCACACCCTAGCTATAAATCAGGATCACACCCTAGCTATAAATTAGGATATCATTAAAATATACTACCACAAACCGACCAATGAATGACTTCAATACTTGATTTATCAGACACATTAAAGTGTTCGATGCATTCGATAGACAAAAGTCCATGACCAACCACTCATACAACCATTCCTTGATTTTGAATGTCGTTATTTACTCATCATTGGGCCAGATACGAATCTAATGGTACCCGCTCCTTAGATGATCTAGTTTAGAGAAAACCTTAACACCTTCTAACATATCAAGCATGTCATCCAATCGAGGTATCATGAATTGGTATTTAATGGTAATCTTGTCTTGTTAATTGCCCGGCTGTCAAAATACATGCATAAGCTCGCATCTCTCTTTAACATTAATAAAGCTAGCATGACACATAGGCTCATGTTCTCTCTAAAAGATCCTTATGAATCAATTCCTCTACCTTCCTCTGAAGTATGTCACACTCTTTCGGACTTATTCAATAGTGATGGAGATTGGGCGATCCAGCCCTAGGGACGATGTCTATATGATGTTGGATGTACCGTATGGGGGGCAATTCATCGAGTAACTCTTTGAGCTGGATTCCTTTGAATTCATTCAGCAATGACCTTAAACTTGGAGGAATGTTTAAGGGCTCTAATTCCTCGCCCTTTACCTCCACGACGTACACCTCACCAATTTCTTTGGATTCCACCATGAAATCCCAAATGGTCAAGAGGGAACTCCCCTCCACTTAAGAAGCTTTGTGGTGGTTATCTGGTTTCATAGGGACAAGGATCATCTTGTGACCATGCTTAATGAAGATGTAAACATTGTCTCGTCTTTTGTGAGTCGTGTCATGGTCTAATTGTTATGATTGACAGAGCAACATATAATATGCTTCAATATCAACCATGTCACAAAGTACTTGATCTTTATAATTCATATCAATTGACGAGATAGTCAATTGTTCAGTTACCTTTTTATCCAGCCAATCGAGTAAAGCGAATGATGCTTTGTCGTAGGTAGTCATAACTTATCTACCATCACCTTTGAGATGATGTTCTTGCTACTGCCACTATCTATGATTATATCACGGACCTTGTTGTTAATGGTGCACTGCATGAAGAATATAGTCCTGTTACGGGTGCACCTCCTTCCTTGGGGTGTACAATAATCACCTCATGACTAAGGATTCACCATTATCCTCGGCTAACCATTCTTCATCACCAACTCATTCTTGAGCAAATTGTTAATCCTCATCAAATCTAGGGCATTTTTTCACCGCCTTACCTTTAACGACCCCTTCATTAATGACCAAGTGGGCTATGGGGTGTTGAAGGCAAGTATTTGATAAGTGGCCCGATTGGCCGCATTTATAATAATGGCCTAACATTGGTCAACCATAAGGATTTGAAATCTTCCTTAGACCCATTGATGTGGGCACTGCATGTTGATGCCTATATGAACCACTCTCCATTTCATGGTTTGCAGTTATAGGAGGTTGAGGACGCCCCCTACTAGTTCATTTCCTTTAGCTAGTGTTAAATCCTGCATGGGACCTGTCAGGAGGGGCTGGAATCGAAGGATAAGGCCGAGTAATGGCTTTTACAAGTTACATTTCTACCCTACCCACAAACTGAACCATTTTATCTATAGTCCCAACTAGGTGCATTTGAACTCGATCCTTAATTGTCAGTCGTAAATCACCTATAAACCGTGCTACCTTTTATGATTTGGTCTCTGTTAAATCATTTCATGTTCCCAACCATTAGAATTCTTCTGTGTAATTTTTGATGGTCTGATTTTTCTTTCAAAAATTTTGATATTGTTGGAATAACACTTGCTCATAATCACTGAGAAATCATGATCGAATAAGGCATCTTATCTGCAACCATGGATGAGCGCTTTGTTCTGTTGGGCACGTCAGAGCTATAATTGCTCCACCATGTAGAAGCATCAAATTTCAATTTGAAAGCGACCAACATAAGTTTTTTTTTCTTCCTACATGTCCATGTAATTAAAATACTACTCTACTTCGGCTAACCAATCGAGGAAGTCTTTTATATGCAATAAGCCATTAAAATTGGGAAGTTCGACCTTACATCTATATTCTCTTTTAGCACGAACTAGTCAATCATCTCCATGGACTGACCATCGAGCAACGACACCACCAACGTCCTTGTTGCTTGAGCGCAACTCTTCTGGGATAACAGGGTGGTGACAATGCAATGGTAAGTGATAATGCAGTTATGAAGGAAGGAATAAATAGAGATGGTGATTGATAAGGAGGTATGAAGATTGAAGATTGAAGACATGGTAGAGATTGTTATTGATGTCTTAAATTTGACAATAACAGGTTATGTCGATGCCTTTAATCTCCACTATGTCTTCAATCTTCATTCTTCATACCTCCTTATCAGTCACCATCTCTAATTCTACCTTCCTTCATAAATACATTAGCACTTACCATTACATTGTCAGCACTTTGTTGATCGACAAACCTCAATGGCATCCAGCAAATGTCGATCTCATTAACAGGTGCTCGATCCCATTGGAAAAATCATGACTATCCATGTTGATTGTTGGAACGTTTTAGTGTTGCTACTTGAGGACATCAAAATAAGTTAATGTCATTGATAGATCCTCGATGGGGTGTCAATGCCATCAAAGGTGTCATGCTATGAAATTCGAGTACAGGGCTAGTGTGCACCCTTAGACAAGTCATTACTCATATACTGTATGTACTTAACTCATTCCATTATATAATTATTCAAAGACAAAATTATTATTCATTTTTATATTTCAACTAGGTTCATTCATAATCATTTACACAAAATGATTTAAGCACCAACATACGTCAATTCTTAATATCCATAAATATTCAATCAATAAAAATTAGGCATCATTCATCAGTTGATACAACTTACCAATGAATACTTACTACTGACCTAGAACAATTCAATTAAATAAAACCAATTAAATGCTTAAAAGCTTACAACTAATATCATCATTCATTATATATGAATCATACTATCCTAACAAGTAAAATTTTAATTAAATAATTATGAATGGTCCAAATGTAGTCAATTCATCTTTTTATAGATATGACCACATCTCACATATATTGTGCATCAGTTCAGTCACAACTTATTGTTCCTACACCAACTCATCAACTAATTGCTCATTTGTATGGTTTTTTCATAAACAAAAAAGTAAGCTGGCCAGGCTTAGTGAGAAAACCTAGCATGGTTCATAATTATTGAAATTAAGATACAATATAAACAGAGTATGCACATGTATGGATATAAATAATGTATGAATGTATTAGATCATTCATCTGCTTGGGTTGAAGATCGCCTACCTGCATCCACCCGTTGGGTAGGCTTCTACCTTTCGAAAGGCTTAGACATAGACCACATCTGGTAACGCTCTAACAGGATCGACATTTCTTCCATGAACCCTTATGATCGACTATTCATTATGCAAATGAAATGAATGATGGATAATTGTTCACTCCCCAAGTGCAGGGTTGTGATGTAGTAATAAACTCGGTAAGACCGAGGTCGATTCCCAAAGGACTGAAACTTGTACGTAATCTAAAACTAACTAGAACTAAAACTAGAATGAGATGAAATCTAAATCAACTAGAATTTAAGGAAGATTTGTGAAATTATTATCTAAAACTTAAGGAAATTCAGAGGAAGGAAAATTAGGGATTCAGAGGATCCACTTGTAGAGATCAGGGAGATCTTATGCTTGTTTCATGAATTATGGAAATTAACTGAACTGTCGTTGATCTAGTTTTCAAAGAGATGAAAGGTATATGAATTAGAATGGATTACATCACCAAACCATGCCCAGGAGACTATGACAAACAACAGAATTAAACTAATTACCAACCAATCAACATGCTATGAAAGTTAGGAAGGGTACCGTCATCCGACCATGCCCAGGAGACGATGGTGAACAACAGGGCTTCCTGACGTCATAAACATCAAAAGGAATAAGAAAATATTCAAAGCATTGCAGACCCATTATAATTTCAGTCACAACAGACCATTAAAGACCAAAAATATTTCCATTAAAATCAAACTAAAACCAACTTCAATTCAAAAATTAAAATTAAATTAAAAGCATATAATCTCTCATCTCACTGCAAGCTTCACCTCCTAGCCCTAGCTAGGAGGATTTAGCCTGCCATGGATGGGCTCAATCCAAATAAATAAAGAGAAAAAGAAAAGGGAAAGAAAAGGGAAAGAAAAACCAAGCTCCTCTCTCTCTCCTCTGCCCACGTTGAAACCCAAGCCAAGAGCTCCTTGCTCTCCCTCCAGCCGTGGATTGAACCTCTATCCCTCCTCTTTGCTGCTTCCTTCCTTTTTATAGTTGTGAAGGTCGTGGAGGGGTTAGTGTTGGAAACCCACCTTGTTAGAGTCGGTGCGTGCAAGCTATGCAGCCCGTTCGCAACACAGAAGTCGGCCGAGTGCGTAAAGAATTCGCACCAGAATGTCAGCCCTGCATTCCATCCTTCCCTCACTTTTATCAAAAGAGAAAATGTCCCATGAACCATTTTTGAGGGACCTTCACGATAGACGGTTCAGATCTTGGGTCCAAACAATGGTGGTGGCCCACCTAATTCGTCAGCAAGTCACTGTGCGAAACAGAGCTTTTGCAAAAGCCCCTGACGATTTTTGTTGGCTCGCCTGTTGAATTCAGGTGAACAATCCACTCCATCCATTGGTTTTAGGATGAAAACGAACCCAGGAAGGGGTGTTTTTGAAGTTGATTCGGTGCGGTCCACATAATCTTTTACTCCACCATTAATCGTCCGTTCGGCTGAGATCTTCGCACTTTTTCTTGCATTGAAGTATACAGACACCTAGGTGAATGTGTTAGCCACCTTCTGGGACCAGTGAACGATGTGGATCATCGAACCGAGCAATGAGTGGGGCCCACTAGTATAATCAGCGTTCGGACAGCATTCGAACTGCGTAATGCATTACGCAGGTGGCTGCTGATTCTTGATGGGGCCCATTAATGATGTCAAATGAGGAATCCACGCCGTCCATCAGATGTGTGATGAAAAAATAGTTGGAAAGGGTATTTTTTTTCTATCCTTTGGTGCGGGCCATGGAGTTCTTATTTAACCGTCCATCACGCGTTTAAATGGAGATATACACGAGTAAGCATGCATGGGACAAAAATAAAGACTTGCAAAGGGGTTTGGCCCTCCTCTAGAGAGAATGGACGGTCCAGATCATCCATTTGGATGATGAGTGGGGCCCACTGTCAAAATCCAATACGAATCACGTCCATCCCTGGACGTTTTTAGTTCCATTCCCTTGTTTTGTACAAAAAAATAGGTGGGGCCTACTTCTGATGACATTTTTGGGGATCTACTCCGCTCATTATCTTCTTAGTAACGTGTAAGCCCATGAGTCAAAGTATGAAGTAAATCTGAATTCTATGTGGGCCACACCATTCACCTGTGATGAGTTCCTTCTCACCGTTGAAGCAACCTCCGTGACTTACGTGCATGTATATGAAATTTCGGTTGTTTATAAATTTGCCACTCTCCACTTTAGAATTGTCCGTCGTTCGTTTCTCCCTACTGCATCGTCCAAAAGAAGTGAAACTTGACAACTATTCACCATTTTTCATGCTCTTTCTATCGGTTCAGTTTGGGTCCCGATCTCCCAAAGATACCCAAGATGCTTTCTTAATGGTTATTATCTACTCTTGCCTATCGGGTCACTTATACACTGATCCAAGGGATGAATTTTGACGTGTACGGCTAATTTGTGGTCCTCAGCCCATATATGAAGTTTTGAGCCGAACGGATGGTGGGAACCCTTTGATCTTACATTCTGGACCAAATTTGGGCCACTTACGCTTTAGTTTCTCGATTTTCACGGATCTCTGGCGTGTATATTCGTCGATTGTGGTCCCCTTGGGTCGATCCCTTGCCTTGGTGATCATCAAAGCGTTAAATCCAAGCTTTTAGCATCCTTTTTCAGCTCAAGCTCCTAAATTCAACCTGCAGCATAAACACGATTAAATCAGTCGTTAAACAATATTATGCTCGTAAATTTAGATAATATCTGGGGTCTACTATGCAATATTTGACCCTCAACAATAATGTATGAATGCATCATTTTCATAACTATAATTGTTACTTATCTTGATTAGAATATCCATATGTGAATTTAACGTATAATTATTATAATTCATATAATTTGACATATATTAGCATATGATTTACCATAGCATACAACATTGCAACAAAATACTTCAATCATTACATCAATCAATCAAACCATTACAAATAATTTATTTTAATTTCAATGAATCATGAGACACGTGGGTTACTCACCTAGGTCTAGTAGTGAAGAATCCACAAGATTATTTGAATTCAGAAATTCTATCAGTTATATCCACCACGTTGTTATTCATCTGATTATATTACATGGTGGGGCCTGCCTTTAATTAAATCCTAGGTGGTCAAACCCTAAATGACCAAATATTAAAATAATATATTCATTAAATTCAATTATTAAAATTTAGATTTTCTTTTTCTTTTAAGATTCTAAAATTGAATGACAAATATTGATTGGGGTGGCCCACTAAATGATTTGATCCTCCAAATTCTTGAGGTCCTGACATATTTTGCCTCTACACATTAGATGAATAGTGTGGATTTAACCACATATACATCAATGGCCCATCTCAACCTTTTACGCCAAGTAGGGTTGTTCACGAGTCAAGCTAGCTCGAAAAACTCACTTGACTTGGCTCGAGTCAGCTCGGATTGACTCGGCTTGAATGGCCGATTCAAGCTGAGCCAAGCTAATTATTTGAAGCTCGAGTTGAGTTCAAGTCAAGTTCGACCAGGGAGCATTTCAACTTGACTCGAACTCGACTCGACTCGACTCGAAGCTCGAACTCGAGCTCGACTCGGCTCGATTAATAAATATATTAAATATTATATATTTTATATATTATATTAATATAAGTTTTAAGTTTTAACTTAAAAAAAAAAAAATAAACAAACCCTAAAGTCTCTACCCGATCGCATGCACCCCCTTTCCCTTTCCCTTTCTTCTCTTTCTCTACGCACTAACAGTTGCACGCCCGCCCGAACTGCCACCACTAGGTTTCCTCATCTGATTCGATGCTTTGTTTGGTTTTTTCATTGGGTTTTACTTTTATTCTGTTAAGATTTTTGAATTTTTCATTAATGGAGGAGGATCAAGAACAGAATCCATTATTCTCTCACCCAACAAGCTCGAGCTCGACTCGAGGTAAATTCGACTCGACTCGAACTCAACTCGATAGCTTTGGCAAATAAGCCAAGCTTTAATGTTGAGCTCAAGGCCAAGCTCAAACTCGAGTACATTATGGACTAGACGAGCCGAGCTTGGACCACTTCGACTCGACTCGGCTCGATGCCCACCTCGCCAAGTGATATCAACACTTGCGCAAAAATCTGAGGTTTTCTTATTAAGCACTTCTAGATCTGATCAGTAGGACCCATTCCATGGTGAGATTGATTTAAAAGTTAGAGTCCTTATATATTTTTACCTTAGGGTTCATATGATCCGTATAAATCTAATCTAATTCGATCAGATGCACATCAATTAATCTTTACAACAAGAAACTTCACATAGAATTTTATACTTATATTATATTTGCATCATATCTACTCACAGATCAATGTAATGAATGGGTGGTCGATCCACACTGTTCATTGCATAGATCGATTCAAATTACATTAAATGCATAAAAAATACTAAAAGAATGACAATAAACTTGTCGAATATAAGCTCTATAAAATCCTCTCTCTCACGCCCTTTCTCAGCTACAAGTAGGGTGCCTTTTGCTTAATATCTAAGCTGGAGTGCAACTCCTCTTATGACATGCTCTTTAAAAGAAAGTCTCATTTGAGAGATTGGGAGATACGGGGAGAGTTAAAGATATATATATATATATAAGGGAGAACGATTATGGATGACGATAACATATGAGATAAGATAGAGATAAGATAAGATATAAGATACAGATAATATATGAGATAAGATAGGAGATAGAGATAATTCAATTTTTTTAAAGGCGTTATAAAAGTTCTCATTGAAGATGTGCGCAGAATTGAGTAAGTGCATAAGTTGTTTCCTATTCTAGTTATAACACAATATATATCAAGTGTAATAGGATTTTGGGAAAGAGATATGTGTATTAGGGCTTTGTAATTTGTTCTTAATGGTTCAAGGGGAAACAAAGGGATAGAGCTCCATCTCGAAGAGCTATCCCCAGGTATTTCGATAGGATTAGCCCCCGATTGAGAGGAAGATTGCCCAGAAGATTTAATACCCCAAGAAAATCGGAAGCCCTCTATCCTAAAAATGATTTTAACCTATTTGTCAACAATATTCCTTTCGACTACTCCAGTGAAGATCTGTGGGGCATTTTCAACAAATATGGGAGAATACTGGATGTCTACATCCCTACACTCCTGGGGCACCAAGAAACCTAGGGGTTTTGCTTTTGTGCTATTCCATTATGAGCAGGATGCAAAGGCAGCCATGGACATCCTGAACGATCGGCGTATAGATGGAAGAGTGGTATCAGTCAGATGGGCAAAAGCTAGGGCTGTTACATCCTCCAGGACAAATCAGGGGCCTCCGACTTCAGAGGCAAATCTAGGGTAGCCAGATAAGTAGGTTCCTACCAAGTCTTCAGGCCCTTTGTATGCAGCATTAGTATCTATAAAATTTCATAGAAGGCCGTTTAAGGAACCGCCAAAGGATGATATCACTTCAATGGCCAACCCGAGAGCAGTGGCTCACAAACTACAGAAACTGCAACTGGGGCTAGTGGGAATAACGACAGGTCCAGGTATCTCCATTCTGAGAATAATTGGAGCTATTAGGGCATCAAAATTCGCAGCCTCTGCAATTGATATGTAATGCCCCGACTTTTCAAGACCCGAGTAGATGACCCGTGTCCCAAAAACCCGAGTGTTAACCTTAAAGGATAGTCAGATATAATATTTTTCTTTTATTAAAGTAAGCAGATAAGCATAGAGTGGACAAATCAGCATAAAGGAAAAATTCAAACTTCATTTAGAGTAGACAAGAGAGTGCCCATAATGACTTATACAAATCAATGTCTCCATTCTTACGAATATAAAATAAAATAACATTACATGTGAAACAAAGTAAATTTGCAATAATCTTGAGTTGTGAAATCCTATAGCAGCTCTTAGCAAATATAATCATGCACCCTTGTCAACCATAGCCTGCTCCTCACCAATATGAATGTAAACATCATTAGGGCCACCTGTGCTACCTATACGGTTATATATTTGATGGTTAAGTGGCCAACTCAATGTGATCTCCTGCTAAGATTACACACCGCCGCCCTAAACAAGGAATAACATAAAAGACATACAGATAATCCAAAATACAGTAAATACAATCTTATTAAGTGTGTAGATATATGGAATGCGTTCATGCCTTGAGAATGCTCATCTATGCGGACAGTGGGCTACCACCCATGCAATCATCAAACCAGTCAGAACATCGAACCCGGGACACATCATCCAGTCGGAACGATATGTACATTACGTACAATAGCAATAGATGCTGTTTTGTGCGATGTATGCATGATTAGCTAGTCCCTTATTAATCCGATTACACTCAGCCATTTTAAATAAGCTCACGGTCACTACGGGGAGCTTGTGTAATGCCCTGAAAATCGGGGGTCGAGCATAAACTCCACTCCCGAGTTCTAATGCGTCACTTATGCAACATAGATAATGATGATTGAATGTTGTTCATATTGGTGCATTTAACATGAGTGGGATTATACCAAAACAACATATCATACTTAAAGATAATTAAATTTTGTAACCAGAAGACTGTGATAGATATATAAAATATATAAACCGTTGTAAGTCTCTAGAGTGTGAACATGTTACCGGGTTAAATATATACATGTATACTCTAAAAATGAACAAAATGAAGTTACATGGGTGTTCCAAAGGTGTAAAATAATAAGTGTAATGACATCTAATCGACATCCCTATAACCCTGTCAATCAAGAAATGGTCTACATAGACCCACCTTATAGCTGCATATAGGAGAAACCTTTCTCATCATCATAAAAATCCGGCTCTGCTTCACAAACATCACCATCATCTGAAACTAAAAACAGGGGTTGGTTGGTGTTTAAAACATCATCCCGTAACGTGGGAGTGAGTGATCAACTCAGTGGAACAATAAAATAAAGGTTAACATGTTATCATTTCAATCAAGCAGTAATGATAAAGCAATACAATCAAACAAGTCTTAAGTACTTTGATTAATGCAAGAATAGAATGTAGTAATGATGCATGCCCTCACGTGCACTCCCTTTGCGATCTTCATCTCACGGTCGCGCATGTCAGTCACTTCTTCAGTGCTCTGCCCAACGCCAAACGACATATGCAATGCGGTGCATGAACATGATTACCAAGTTCTTATTAGTCCTTTTCAAACAGTAGGATTGGAAAACTAAGGTACCTCCCTTATATCAATTCCCAAACAATGATCCATTCTAGGGTCGTCAGTCCTAGTAAATCTCAAACAATGTTACAGTTCTAGGTCACTGCAAAGGGCTCGTCACCTGATCAATGCAGGCCTAGTTGATACTCTAGTTGCTACGGAAAGACTTGTCACCTCAACGCAACCTCAGAATATGCTCGAGGTCACTACAAAGGGCTCATCACCTGTCACTCCCTAAACTCAGAAACCAGGCTCATAAAATTTTCGATCGCCGAATCCGATGCCGACAGCCTCCATACTACTCCATTCTCGGCTCCCAGCGTCCATACGCCAGATTTCAATCCTGGGATCCTACAAGGAGGATTTTACAATGAATATTTAGCTCATGATAAGCATAACCACAAGTTTACCCAAGTCAAAAAGGCAACATCATCATCACATATCCACTAAAATAAATAGTTGAATACAATGCTGAAAGGAAAATATATATGCCAAAAATCAAAGCTCTATAAGTTCGTTGCATGCTCCAAGCTCAATGCTGCTGCAACCTGATGCCACCTGCACGCGTCTATCATGCATAAGCTTATAAAAAGCTTAGTGAGTGGTGAAAGTGTATGCACAAGGTAAGTGTCAAGTAACCAATATCAGAGTAATCAGAGTAAGCGGAAGTACTGATAAGTCCATGACTTATACAAATCAGGGTACACAATGCAAATCAATTATGCAAATGAGGAGTCAAAGTGAGTCAAATATTAGATACCAAGGATACAATGCCGTAAATCATACAATATCGAAATAATGTGAAAATTAACTGATAAGTCTATGAGTGCCATCAGCAGTACCAACGCTATGCGATGCAAGGCATGAGTACTAATGGCCATATCAATACAGAAACATGGTAACCCAAAATGCTAAGTACTATGGATGCAATGTAATATGCGGTGCGAATGAAATGATCAAGCTAGAGTGAAGTCGAGATGATAGTACGTAGTATCGCAGGCTATAGGGTCCATCACAAGGGACTTCTATTCAAACCAGTCCCATACCTAAATTTGGATAGTCAAACTCAATGTGGTAAACTCTTGATCTCAGGTTAGTTGTGTGCCCAACCGAAATCTTGGCCATATGAAGGTACACAATAATTAATTACGCACCACCAGCCCGAGTGGATAGTGAATAAATGAATGAATGATTAAGCAACTCCTGCTCAATAAGTCCACATATCAGTATTGTTCATCTCTAGGATCATCACCGGGGTTTAGTACACTTCAAATGGCACTGCCGCTCTCCCTAGCCGCACAGTCCAAGTGACCATAAGAAACCTCACTATCCGCCTGGCCAATTGTTTGTCAATACCTATTCGGCACGTCGATAGTGGACCCATTCACGAGCTGGTCAAACTCAGCCTAGCAATGGCCCTTGCGCTCAGGTGGGTAAGGCCACACCCCCTCCCAACCGACCATGGCATAGTGGGAGACGCGGCCTCCTGGTATTCGACACTCAAGCGCTCATGTATTCACTCAGTCTTGGCGTTGGGGCATCCTCTAGTACCAAGAGGGTTTTAGGGATTTTTATCTAAGGCCATCTATGGCAGCCCGATGCTCAAACCAAACATTTTCGGTGTCCCATCTGGCCATTCACGATATGCTATAGTCCTGACGTCGCTAGGGCATACAGTGGTCATGTCACACAAATGCGAGATGCATGAATCACACAGTGCAATCATGCATAAATCCTGCGCATACCGTGCTCTCATGTGGGACAATTCCGCCTATCAGGGAGCCCCATGAATAACTTGCCCTATGACATATGCGATGGTCAATCACATTTCATAACAAACATGCAGATGATGTGTATGTATTATGATGTTATGCTGTCACCTACTCATAATCGATATCAATAACCGGTATTAACAATTGGCCTGACAATGTGGACATTCAGCCAACATTGCCCCCAAGGAATGGCCACATAGAGCTAAACATATATGGGACCATGACCTCACACAAAGGCCTAATATACAACAAGATGGGCCTTACTCAAGGGTTTAATACACATCAAATGGGCCATGCATCATGGGCCTAATATGAGTCACAATGGGCCTCAACTACAGGTCGCATGTACATCATATAGGTCTCTATAATTGGCCTTGACAATCAAAATCGGCCTCGACAATCGGAGTCGGAATCGACAATCGGTATCGACATCAATAATCGGCCTCGACAATCAGAATCGGCAAATCGGCCAGGTCAATCGGAATCAACAATCGGCCATGATAATCGGAATCGGTCAATAATCAGAATAGGCAATTTGGTCACATAAATTGAAAATCAGCAATCGGTCATGATAAATGGCCTCGATCGCTAATCGGCAATTGGTCATGATAGACGGCCACGACCCCTAATCGGCAATCGATCATGATAAACAGCCTCGATCGCTAATCGGCAATCGATCATGATAAACGGTCTCGATCGCTAATTAGCAATTGGTCATGATAAATAGCCTCAACCGCTAATCGGCAATCGGTCATGAAAAACGGCCTCGATCGCTAATCGGTAATTGGCCATGACAATTGACACCGATAAATGGCATCGCTAATTGGCACCAATAATCAAGGTCGATAATTGGTACCGATAATCAACATCGATAATCAACACCGATAATCAACAGATAAATAAAGCGGGGGCCATAAATGATCAATCGATCAACCATAATATAAAGATCAGAACTCGGTCGTGGTTATATCAAATCTGATAACACGGAGCCATCCGTCTACGGTGAATTGGGCCCACTGATTTGGGTTAACCCACTAAGGGAATGATGAGAATGGGCCTAACAAGGCGTAAGGGACAGTCACAATGTGGACGCTTAACCATCATCAAACATCAATGTGGACATTTAACCAACATTGCTCCTAAGGAGTAGCCTACATAGGGCCAAACATATAGTGGGCCCATGGTCTCAACTACAATCACGATGGGTCTTATTTACATCACATAGGCCTTGTCATATTGGGTCAACATACGTCTCATCGGGCCTAGAATACACAACGGGTGGGCCTCGCACCTAGGCATCAGATACATCTCAATGGGCCTCTTATGTCAAGCGGGCCTCATCACATGGGCCACATTATATGAGCCACGCAACGGGCTTTATGTACATCAAATAGGCCGCACTGATGGGCCTCATGTATACCAAATCGGGCTGCATTTCATGGGCTTCAAATCCATCATATTGGGTATCAACAAATGGGCCGCAATTACATCATATTGGGCCCCAACATATGAGTCATATATGCATCACACTGGGCCTCACTTATGGGCCTCAACACATGGGCCATAAATACATCACCTTAATGTGGGCCCTACATATCTCAATGGGCTACAAATACATCTCAGTGGGCCTCATCAAATGGGCCTCATAGTAGGTGGGCCTGCACCTTCTAAATGGACCCACCAGATGAACAACATGGATGCTCATCACATAAAATAAGAGGGTCGCACGTCCAGTGAACTAGACGGCGTGGCTAAAACATACATCAAGGTAAGCTCCCATCGTGGTTGGACCGTGTGCAGATACAACACATACATCTGGTGGGTCAAACTGTCACACGTACAGGGACAGTGTAGATAAAACACTTACACCAGTACCCCACCATCCATGTACATAAAACACTTACACCAGGACCCCACCGTCCACGTACTGGACGGTGGAGTACGATACATATACCATGTGGAACCCAAGGAACTTGCTGACGTGATAAAGCAGCAATGCTGCATGTGGCTAGATGAATGGTTGGGATATAACACATCCCTCACGTGGAGCCTACAGAACTTTGCTGACGTCAGCCACAATAGCAAGCTGCTGTGGGACCCAATGAGCTTGATGACGTCACATATGCAGCAGCTGTATAGCTGATGTAATGCGCACACCAGCCAGTCCACTCACAGCAGGTGAGTCCCAAAGAAATGGATGGCGTTGATGAAGCACATGCATCTCGGTGGATCCCGCATGATGGACGCCTTAGGTAAAACACCTGCCTCGAGATCCAGACCCACAGGCTTGCTGAGGTCAATCCAATAGCTATGTGAACGGTTGGATATGCAGATACATCACAGTTGGATTCCCAACGTCCCAACCATGGACGGTGTGGATAAAACATAAATATCAAGGTGGCCCCACCCCACACGTGCAGGGTGGGTCCCATTTAAAATTTAGACCTATCTCATGCTCCTTATAATGTTATAAAATGATCTCTATAGATGGCTAGACGGTATGGATTTAATGACGTTGGAGCAGCAGCTGCTGCTACGTGGGACTCACATCAGATGAACGGTTTTGACATAAATCATATCTCAAGATGAACGGTTTGGACATAAATCATATCTCATGGGTGGGTCCCACCATCCGTTTGATAAAGTACATGAATCAAGGTGGGTCCACATGGGTGTGTGTGTGTGTATATATATATATATATATATATTATATTTTATATTATTATTATTTTTTTTTGAAAACGAACAGTCACTGTCCTTGGACAGTGTATACACACATGTAAGGTGGGTTGCCACCGTCCAGAAGATTTGGATGGTGCAAATACATTAATGTGGGTCCCACCCACAGGTGTGGGGTGGGCTGCGGATGACGAGATACATATATCATGGTGGCACAGCACATGCATCACATGTGGGATTTCCACACGGATGAACGGTTGGATTGAAACATATCCGCGGTGGGTTCCACATAACTTGGTGACGTTACACCAGCCAATCCCTTTCCAGGCTGGTGGATCCCACGTGATGGTCCACCAACTGGAGGGATCCAGCTGATATTAGTGTTTTCTCTTCGTCCATATGGACGACATAGATGAAACATATGCAAGGTGGGGCCCACAAACTTGTTGACATTAATACATCAACTATATAGTTGATGTGTGATAACCAGCCAAACCAGCCCTTCTAATAGGTGGGTCCCACGCTGCATCAAGCTGGTATTTATGTTTCCCTTCATTTGGACCGTCTAGATGGACCGACGGCAAGGTGGGCCATACAATCACCATCCTCATCATCAAAGGAAGAAAGTGAGAGAGATAGAGGGAGAAAGAGAGAGACATCAGTTTATATGGAGGGGTCCCCGCCACTATGGGCCCCTCTTTGATACAAAGCCTATATCAAGGTGGGTCCCAATAGATATGGACCCTTAAATCACATAATAATAAATAAGTGGAGATCCAAGATCACCCACCGTTCTTTCTTGCTCCTTAGGCTTCCTTTGCTCCTTAGCTTCGATTTCAACGGAGGAGATGGAGTTTGGATGGTTAAGATGGGAGATGAGAGAGTAGGAAGGTGGGCCACACTTATAGCTCTCTTGAAATAGAAGAGCTTGGACGTGTGGAGGTTCTCTTACTTGGGGATGAGTTTGAAAAAAATGAGAGAGAGAGAGAGAGAGATGGTTGTAAAGGGAGAGAGAGTGATGGGTGATGGAGTGATGGATGTGGTGAGTGATGAGTGTAAGAGACTTTTTGACTTTGGGGTAGATGGTGTAAGAACTTTTAAACTTTTGAGGTTGCTTGGGGAAGAGTGAGAGGTGATGTGTACTTGACATAATGGGATTGATTGATTGATTGATGTGACAAGTCGTAGAGATTCTCTTAGATTTTACAATGCGCGGTGTTTTTCTCGAACTGAACGCGGGCCCACATCTCTTGGCCAGGGTATCGCTTCGGCACGTGAGTCGCGACATCGAAATTGCTGTGACAGCGCGGTTGCCAGGGTACAAGTCTTGGGTTGAGTCGATTCGAGTTAACAGGGCTCGGCTTAGGATTGCTCGCAAACGTCGAATATGGGTCGAAGGTTACTGAAATTCGATCGGGGAGACCGTGGAAGTCTACGAAACGGTATGGTCTAAGGTATGGGTCTTACATCACTTGATCAATGTAGGCCGAAAGCTCGAATACAGTGTCTCATACCACCTTATTCGGCTCACGAGTCTGAGTTACTCACTGGTCACTACGGGTGAGCTTGTCACCCAGGCTTATGCCGACAGCTCGACCACGGTGTCCCATACCACTATGCCCGGCTCATGAGTCTTAGTGGATCGAGGTACTAAGGTTAAAAGGGCTTTTCACTAGTAAGTTTGGTACTTTAGGTTTAAGCAGTAGCGTCCATACATGGTGAACATACATTGGGCCAATAGGTTTATTAGATGAGTTCGACTAGTACGAGCGTACGCTGAATTAATAGTCAAGGTACCGTTGACAACGATCCTTGTACGACTCAGATTTACCGAAGTCATCAATTGTGCAAGACTAGCTCGCCCACTCAAACATGAATTGTTACCGATTGTCTGGACTAAGTCGTAACCCCAATCATATCCAAACATAGTAGGCATTCCTATGTGGTAGTAAAGCAGCATGTGACAACTAGTTTTAGGAATAAATTTCATTGAGCATTCTAACAAACTCATATTGTACATGTTATCATACATAGGCATCCCATACATAAAACATATAGTAGTAAGATAGGTTACATGAAGGAAATGGTAACTATAAATAAGGGATTTGAGAACCCTATCTCAATACCCTCATTAAAATACATTTCAACAAGTATTTTCTCATTTAGGAATTTTATCAAACACGTAGACTACACATTACAACATACATGTAACATGTTAGTTATAACATATATTATAGCAATCCTTTCACAAGGAGTTACCATACAGCCAACAAACCTATATGCACAATATAATACTCATGGTAAGCACAAATCATGAATCCATATTCATTCAAACATTTCAACAAACACATGAAATGCATTATATTCAACATAGTTCACATATATATGTAATAAATGAAAATCCTTGTATCTAAGCACATGTGACAGTAATCAAGTCAGTCATAAATCATTAACTGACATTGAAAGCTTTGAAAACCATAACCTAAATGTTTATAGTTCGCACATTTTTCCCGTACGCCGACTATGAACTTGGTTCGTCTACGACACCTTCGTCAATGGCATAACGGCTACCTAATTTATGAAATAGGTTAGCTATTTCATAATCTACTCTATTTGAATCCCTAAGACAGATTAAGGTTATGGTTTACTTACTCAAATCGAACTCAAAGTTCATAGAATAACGTAGAACAGAGATGATTTAGTGTGCGTAGCAACAAGAAAGGATTACAGTAAAACTCCTCACAAACTCCCCCTTCTTCCTTCTTCTTTTCCTCTCCCTTTTCCTCTCTCTTACCTAGGATTTTGAAATTCGTATGGGAGAGAGAGGGGTGGGTTTATGGTCCTTATATAGGTCCTTATACTTATATTTTAGCCAAATGCAGGCCGTCTTGATCCAACGGAGCTGTTCTGGAGGCCCCTTTTCTGCGTGCAGTCGGAATTAAGCTTCCTAACCATGGATCTAGGTTAGGCTAAGTTTTCAGTCCGATCGGGTCAGTGGATCGGCCACGGGGGACTTGTTTCAATTTAACGGTCACTAGCATTCGATCAGGGCCACAAATGCACTGACATGTGTGAGACATTTTCCTTGATCTGAGGGTGTAATTGGGTCAGATTCTGATGATCTGAATCCTTATATTTGGCCCGCAGGTGACATGACTCAGATTACTTAAATTCAAATTTTATTTCTAAAGAGATTTACGTTTCTTACTCACTTTACTCCAGACTCAAGTAAATAGTTTTAGGACACCACCTAGACTTGATTTCTGAGATGATTGTCAAGTCCAACTAGATGGTCATAATCGTATAGTTTTGTAGCTATCGAACTTTCGATGTGCGGTCCAGGTCCGATACGGAGTTTTCAGATGCCCCCGAGAGCAACTGGGATTAGAATTGCTCCTAGGTTTTAGGGTAATGTACCATTAGTGGTTTTACTCATTTTGAGTCTTACAAATCATATTTAAAGTGGTTCAAGTTAATTCTACTGAGTATTCAGTTTAGTATTATGCCCTAATTACGACAGAATATGGTCCTAGGGCAGTTCTACGCCCCTTTCTGACACTTTTAGTTATTATATTATTTTAATTATTTTTCTAGTAGTTCATCATCAAGTTTATTTCTTCTTTACCAAATTTTATGAGATTTTATATTGTAGAATAATTCTAAAAATTCCAGAAGCAGCAGCTGTCCAACGAATAATTTTCGGATAGTTTTCACAACAACCTACTTTAAACTATATTAAATATTTTATTATATTTTTTACTTATTTTTATATGAAACTAGACTCATTTATCTTCAATCTGACTTTTGAATCACCTAAATCAAAGTTATAACGAGGGAGATATGAATTTTTAGAATTAGATGAAAATTATAGAAATTTGTGAAAAACGGACCGCTCGGCCCAATGCGGCCCGACCTGGCCCGCTGTACGGACGAGGCCTCGCTAAACCGGCAAGTTCCTCGCCGACCACTGGACTTTTCGGTGATGGCTCGTCCCAAGAGAGAGGTCCTCCTGCCCCCTGGACCCTAGAAACATGTGGGACCCACTGTGGGGCCCCTTAGACATGCTCCGATAGGCCCCCGACTCCATTTGATGTGGTTTTGCCGATCTGATATTTGAAATGGGTGCATCTTTCAATCAAAAATTGGTTACATGACATACTATATATGATTTTAGGATAGGAGAAGCTAATCTATCCAAATATCATATCTATATTATGAGATTCTAAAAATTTAATAGTAAAAATCCCATTTATATTTACAGTAAGTTTTAGTTTAAGTATAGTTCTTCACCATTTAAACTTTATTATTTGTGTTTAATATGAAAGTACTATGAGAAATTTGAATAATAAGATGGTGAAAGGTAAGATTTTGAAGGAAATGGGTTGAAAGGGGATTTAAGGCTTTAGGATTGACTTCTGAGAAGTCAATTTAAGGTATTATGATTGACACATTACCTAAGGACGTCTAACTCCAGGTTGGTAAAAATTCAAGATGTTACAGCTTGTGGCCCAGCGTTGGCCGACGGCTCAGGCATAGTATCCCATTACCACCATCCCTGGCCCATGAGACTACCGCTTTAGGGTGTGTGTAGCACCCACTAACATGTGGTCAATCAATTTAACATGAAGGGGCTACCACCAATGCTGACTAGGGGTGAAACGTTGATATTACCAAAAGTGGCGATTTAAATATGTCGGCATGAATGGTTCAAAAAGGGCAATCAATGGTATTTGGAAGGGTTATGAGATTCCCCTCAAGTCAGTTAGGTGAAACCACACATGGATGGTAAACCCTATGGTCAAGCACCACAACCAAAACCTCCATGTCATGGGCCTACTTATGTTACAACCAATCTAGTTACACCCCAACCACGGACTCTCCTTTGCTAGGACTTCTCATGGAGAGATTTTAGCAGTATGTATGTCATAGCAACACATATTATGTTATGAAAGGGAAATAAAGAATGACACATGTATTTCTATCAATATACAACAACTGAATGACGTAAATGACTAGATTATTCACTTAGGCAGTTCAAAGAGATCAAGAATCTAAACAATAGTAAGCATGAGAGTTATCATGTTAAACAGATGAATCAAGTGAATACAGTTTATTTCTACACACAGTTATCATTAGTCTATCTAGCCATTTACACTAATAAAGCTATTATTTCTGGTCTAGTTAAGGGTGGAAAGCTTAAGAGGAAAGAATCATCGCCAGATAAAGCGTAGAGTGCTTTTGGACGTAGGTTTTCTTGAGAATGTAGTGAGTTTACATCACTCCCGTATCTCCCTGTACATTTTCCATTTGTAATAGATAGTGAGCCACAAGGTTAAATACTTGGGGTTAGGTGGAGGTTTGGAAAACCTTAAGCCAAGTTTGTCTTGGCTGGACTTGCCCCATACGTGGACCTTAAGTCCACCAGATGGGTGGCTCACATGTAGCAGGTACCCACGAGGTGGGTCCACATGTGTAGGACCTATCATGCTAACTGCATGGTGCACATATATATGTATATGAGGCATTCTTCCTTATGCACCTACACACGTAAGCACCTTTGCACGTGCCATGGGTGCCAAATCTGATTGGTCCATAGGATGTGGAATCCCAAGAAACCTTAGGAGGTGAATTTTTACCCTGATCTAAGATTCCGGTGGGCCATAGCAAATGTAAATTCAATTTCAAGGGAAGAAACTGTTTGCATTAATCATGGCCCACCGAGGTTTTGGTTTAAAGTAAAAATTGAAACTAGTGGGTTTCCTGAGGTTCTACTCCAAGTGGACCATTCAGATTTTTTAGACTCATCATATCTGATGAGATCTCAACTTTTTACGTAGTTTATGTGGACAGGCAGGTGAGCGTTCAACAGGGTGCATGCATGCAAATGCATGCACATGCAATACGTTGCTGCTAGCTGTCAACGTCCAGCACTGGACGGTCAGGACTCAATGTCCCTTGATGGATTGCACCCCTGTAGCCCAGTGTGGCCCACCTGCAGTTTGGTGTGGCCCACACAGTGTAGTCCACTTGCGATTAGTACGGCCCACCTGCAATTTGCGTAGGCCCATCACAAAAACACCCTACTAGCATGCTCTTCAGACGTGCAGAGAGATGCTCCCATGCATCTCACTCGTTCATGGCCAGGTAGAGGGCTGGAACAGGCCCTGACCTGCGTCTGATTATGGCTTGATGGACAGTCCATTTTCAGCTCAAAACAGAGCTTGTGTTTCTCTCTATTTTTGGACGGACGCTTGGCCATTGTTTGGCCGGGTCTTAGCCCAAAACAGGTGCTATAAATGGGTCAGTTTCAGCTTGGAACAAAGCTACTGATTGGTTCAGTTTTAGACCGAAAATAGGGCCATGGGTTATCTCAGTTCCAGCCTAAAAACAGGGACCCAGTTCACTCCTTTCTCGATTCGCCTCATAAGAATTAATTGGATTATTTTTCTGAGTTAGTTTAAAGCTCTGCAGAGAGCTTAAACAGACATGAACTGGGGCCTGAAATGTGGTCTGAAACGGCCATTATTTGGCTTGTCTTAACATTACTGTGGCTGGACTGAACCCAACCATTTGTTTGGCATGGTTCCGGTTTCGACAATGCTACCCCTTACCTAGCTAGAATTTATAAGGAAAGGGAATAAGAAGGATCACCTGAGGTGGTGGATGCTGACCCTGGATACGAACTACAATGGGAGAGAATGACTCCCTGTTTCTCTCTTTCACTTATACTCTCTTTTTTCCTTCTCTTGATACGAATTTCCAAAGGCTACAGGACCCATCTTATAGAGGGAGTGAGAGAGAGAATGACTGAGATTGTTCTCCCAGTGGACGGTCGAGATTGGTCCTTCCTAAAGAGGAAGTCGGTTTCGTTTTCACAGGCTTGGGTCGGGTGGTTTTTGGCATAGATTGGACGGTGGCATTCAATCTCCTTCGTGCGTTTACGAGTGATCAAACGGCTATACTGTTTTGTTCGTGTGGGTCCCATGAAGAATTTGAATGGTTTGGAATGCTTGGAAAGTGGACGTGGTGGCCCACTTATAGGTTTGAAGTAGGTTGGTTTCAAACAGAGGGAAGGCAGGAGGATGCAAGAACTTGGGTTTTTAAAAGGTGCTCGGTCAGAGCTGGTCTGACAGAGTCCCTGCTTCTAGTGCACCTCGTGCATGAGCACTCTTAGTGCACATGCATCTCATAGGGGTTCACTGTAACATTATTTTCACAATCTGCTCCATTCATTTGTATTGGGGACACTATACAAGGGCCCTGGTCCATTTTGGGTTGATGGTGAGCCCTAGGTGGCCAGTTACATGCATCCTTGGGCCATCATTGGTTCATATGTCATGATCCGTCGATTAGGTGGGCCTGAGAAACTTTTTCAATGGTTAATATAGGGTATTAGTTACGATGAAAATGTGGTTTGCCCCTAACTGGTTCTCATGTAGTGGTGACAGGTGTGTTACAGCAATATCTATTGTCACAAGGGCTTTAATTTAGAGTGTTTGGTTAGTCGTACCTACTTGACTGTCACAAGGCCCGTTCTAGCTTTAACGTCGACTAGAATCCCCATCCTGTGTATGTCGAGTTTAAACCTTTGGTTAACCCAAATTTGTTTCAGTTTAGTGTGGGTTTAAAAGGTAACACCTAAGTACGCAAAAGTACAGGGTGTTACATGGTATCACTAGAATTTCTCCAATCAGCTTCCTGATTACTCTCAAACCAAAGGCTTACTTCAAAGATTTCTTGAAAGACTCTGCATTACATGGCCTAATGGGGATGGAGTTAGTCTTTCCTTGGTCCACGGATGTGGTAGTAGGAGGGGAGGGGTTTGGTTAAAACTATTTAGCGTCCTGGCCCATGCCTAGTTGGAGGTAGTAATCCTAGACCTAGGAAACTATTTCGGCAAGGTAATCCAAAAAGACTATAGTAGCAGATTCGAGATCTTCTAAGTTTATACTCACATTAAGGTAATTTTACACCCATGGGTTAATTTGAAGCGGGTCCTGAAATTGCAGGTGACAGATAAGCTTTTCCCAATCCATGTGGAAATGTAAATGCTTGAAGATGTGGGACATTCTGCAAAGCACATTACAAGCAAATCCATCTCAGAGAGCATCAAAGAGTGGGTGGAAAGAAGGTTCCAACAAATTTCCTCAGACACTTTCTGCCATCTAGTAGATGTTTGTGAAAAGGACAGACATGCATTGGAAATTACAGAGAATAGATAGTAGCTTTAGCCACATGTTGGAGGTACAAGAACAGAGGAAATTCAACCATGCCCTCCAGATGTTCGACATAATACCTCAAGGGATTTCAGGGCCAAAGAAAATGACTTAGAGATCGGTAATGGTCGATGCACAAGTCCTAATCCATACAAGGGATAGAACTTGGAATTATGGGTCACCTACCAATCCCTCTAAACCTTCTCCAAGATAACCCCATCCAGATAAAATAACCTGTTCTAATTTTGGATAGGAACCCTCAGGGAGAGAAACCCCCCCGAGTCTTGGTTAGGAAGCTCATCCCCACTCCTTTCAGTTAGGGAACCCTGTCAAGACAAGTAGGGGGCTACCACCCAGGGAAGGAGATA
Source organism: Magnolia kwangsiensis (assembly GCA_037074715.1). Taxonomy (NCBI): domain Eukaryota; kingdom Viridiplantae; phylum Streptophyta; class Magnoliopsida; order Magnoliales; family Magnoliaceae; genus Magnolia; species Magnolia kwangsiensis. The sequence continues at coordinate 108,662,150 of CM073578.1, read as the reverse complement.
GAGGATTGTCAGTTATATTGGGCCAGGTTAGTAAGAAGCTCCCCTATTAAGATCATCAAAACACAGAAAGGACCAGGGAGTGTTTGCAATTCCCTCCTTTTTGCCACAAACAACTGTAGAGGAATCTTCACCCCATCTTTTTTCCCCCATTTGCAACGCTGCCCTAGTTTGCATCATTGGAAGAAGCGTTATCTGAAGACTATTGTACAAAAATGTTCCCAGAGCGTTGTCCCTCCTTAGTCCAAGTCACTGTAATTGTAACACCCCATACTTTAAATACTCGGGTGTTACCATTTAAATCATAAGAAACATTTAGGCACGCAAGAAATACGGAATAAAACTATAAAACTATCGTCAAGAGACCATCCTTATAACCCATGAATCCTTTTAAAAGATCATATTTGTCTACAACTCCCATTGAGTTAAATCTAAGGTCATTTTAAGAGTCCATTGAAAATGGAATCAACCACTCCACTCCTCAACATTATGAACTATCATAAGCCTAATAACGAGATCCTAGCCATAAAGAAGATTATATCACCCTTTAAACATGCTTGGGACCACTAATATGCACACTGAAGTAGGAGACCAACCGTTCAATTGAAATACACAATCCTTACCAAGGATAGGCATCCAAGCATGAACCTTACGAAAATAAGGTTGATCTTCAACCCAGAGCAATTAACAAATCTTGTAAGTAGAATATACAGTTCAGATTACACCTACGAGCGTTTGGGACCCAAATAATCCATGGTTACTGACGACCTGAAATAACGAACACCTAATCCTTAGAACTTCAACCCTTAAACTGTAGCCATTGCTAGGTCTTCCAAGTCAAATGGACGGCCTAGATTGACTCAGACCATCGAACTATGATAGAGGAAAATCAAGCCCTTCGTTGTCAACCTCTGATCGTCAAATCCACTGTATATCAGGTCTGGCACTCCCTTCACGGATCTAGTACCAAATCATGTGAATCTGCCTATTAAAGGGCAATATTCACCATTTAAATACACCTAGGATAGTCTAGGACTCTTTTAGACCATTGATGATTGACAGCGGGTTGATCTGACAGTCGTATAGTCAGTAAACATCTTTTCATAGTGCACAAAGAATGTTTTATAGTCACTCGAGCCATTAGATCTGCCTCATCCCTTTGGGATGGGTCCTAAATCAGCTAACCTAATGAATGGATGGTGTGGATCGATTGAGAATTATACGTGTACACCACCTCTGACCTGTACGTGTACACAGATAGCGTACACAGGTTGTGCACCACACCTAAGTAGCGGGTAAAATGGGCGTTGACCCGATATAAACCAAGCTCCAGCAATTTTAAAATAAAATCCTCCCACCCGTCAAGCGTTCAAACCTGACTGTCCGTTTGACGGTGCAGATGGCCATCCTTCCGAATACAGAAGTCAGATCCATACCGTCTATATGATTTGTTAGGTCCCATCGACCATTATCATGAAGAGAATACCGATTGAAAATCATCCACGTCTCCTCTGTTAACAACTCGGCAAGCAACGCTCGAGTGTGTCGCTGACGTGGAGGATAAATCCATGTCCGCCACTTCTCTGGCCAATCCGACCGTTAGAACCTGTCAGACGGTAGCCACGCATGCAGATAACAGCCCCATCAGCCGTACTGTTTCTAAAAATACACCCTACCCGACGGATTGCGGAAAGAATCTTTCCTTATTGAGGAAAGATGAATCTCGTCTGATCATTAGCGTCTGGAAGCTTCTCTCGAGCTAATTCGAAACGTCAAAATTAGGTTTCAACGGATATCCCCTAGCAAACGAGATGCGGGCAAGAAATTGAAACGACGGAGGATTTCTCGCCTGTAGAACTGCTGTCTTAATCAACGGTCTACCTTGCATCATAAGATGGACCCCACACTACTTTTAGACCATATCAGGACAGTCCAAACGGCCCTGATCTATGGATCAACCACCCATATGAAAAACACCATTATCATCCCTCATCTTCCTCAAATTGACTGTGGAACCCACTTTCTACGAAATCGGACCCATTCACTGATCTGGTCCGTTCATCAGGTGGACCACCACATTTGATGTCCATTCATGACAATCAGATGGACCCATGCACGATATCTAAACCGATTAGGTGATCCTAGTGCCATGCTATTTTTGATTAGCTTAAGTGATCTCTGCATTAATCCTTGTGATTAGTTGTGGACATTTCTAGAAACGGAAATGCCTATTAAAGGCTGGGAATTAGGGCGTCTCTCGAGGAAAAGCCTAAAGAAAGAAAAGAGAAAGTGATAGAGAGAGAGAGAGAGTTCGTGAGGGAGAGTGAGCGCCGCTGGGTGAGTTGCAGGCCTGATAACAACTCGACTCAGCTAAGTCGTCGGTTCGGAGAGAAAACTGACAGAGAAGACGAAGATAGTGAGGGAGAATAGAGAGGAATAGGTGGGGAAACGGCTGCTGGAATCGATTTTCAGCTGCCATTTTAACTCGTCCCATGTCAACTGAGTTCGTACCACCGCCCAGCTGCTTCATCTGTTGGGAAGCCAGTCATCCCAAACCATTTATCAGCACCCGAAAAATATTCCGAGCCAGGTAAATTCTTGTCACTCCTCCCTCTGTTATTGGCGAACTCGTCGGTTCGGTTGACTGCGTCCATAGTCACCTCGACCCCGTTTCTAGCTGAGTAACTTAGCTACACATTCCAGGTATCCAAGCTCTGATCCGACACCATGACTGTGGTCGAATTACTCCAATGTAACCACACCATCAAACGCCCTAAATCAATCTTGATTATTGCTGATATGCTGCGTCCTGATCCTGGACCAAGTCTGGGAACACATTCCCTGACCAGGTTGAACTCGGATCCAGGAATAACTCGTCCTACTTCCTTCAATGGTTAAGAACAACCCCTACTTAAGTATCCCAACCGATCTCAGTCATTTACTGTGACATTGCACTCGACTCATTAAACAATTTGGCTCTACCCAACTGAGTCAAGTAGTGAGTTAACTCTAGAAATCCATTTTTGGAAGCCTTGGAGATAACGCAAAACCCCTGAGCTGAAGTAACCCAGAAACAGTTGTAAATGGGTTTCATTACCCTCTCATCCTTACCTTAAGAAACAAGACTGAGTTGACTCAGTGATAGTGTGTGGAAATGGTGTATCCAGGGAGTCGTTTAACTGGCTACTTTGGGGGTTAATCACACCCCCATCCATCCTTCAACGGCTGAAAATAATCACCATTCGAGTATAAAAAAAAACCAATACCTAATTTGTTATGAGTTGACTCGTCCAATCTCCAACCGAGTCAACTCAGTCGCGACTCGCTTGAGTCTTGTACGTATTACTCCGGGCTGTTTACAACTGAAATCCTTGAAGGAATACTTTCATTCGACCTATTTCAAATCAAATAAGTACAAACAATCTCAAATCACCCATAGTCCATGCATGTACAAGAATAGTAGTTGATTCTCATTGCTTTGATTCAGGAAACCACCTTATAGGAAGGATCAAACTGAGAGGAATATTCATTCAAGGTGAGGAGCATCCCCCTTAGATTCTTCCATTCACTAATTTCCATGTGGATTAACTCTTTAATGTAGAGTATTTTAGAAAAATATTGATTCCTAGTTATCTTGACTTTTATGAAGATATTATTTTAATACCATGTTTCCTTTTAATATTGTGTATGATGTATTGTCTTGAAAATCCCATGCCACATTTATATTCAATTGCCTGTGTGTATATCCCCATTAGACATGATGAGAAAAGAAAGCTTTCCTACTAGATTATTTGTGAAATGTGTAGTGAGACGTTACCTTCATGATTTTCTATATTTTAATCTCAAATTTGTAGGTACAATCTTGTGAATAATTCTTACAATATGGAAAATGAGAATTTATTTACATATAGTGTACTTATGGATGGACTCTTAGTCAATGATGTGACCTCACTTGGAAATTTACATGATACTTAGTGTGCCCTCCCTTGAATGTAAAGAAATTATGGAAGTCCTTATGGAACGCATAGTTGGATATCCCTTATTTAAAAATTGATGATCTTTCCTATTCTATCAAAAGTAATGTATATATGTGTCATGGTGCATAACATCCACACATGACATGTGAGCTTTTCCGAGTGTTCATCGTAAGTCACATCTTGTTGGGCAAGGTTCTATTACCTAAGTCCAGCCATCAAGTTTGTGCACTTGTACACTTTAGGCCGCTCATTCTTTACATGAGGCTTTTTCGGGATTTTATACCTCCTCGGGCGTACCCCCGAGTATTTTTTCAGGAGGTTGTCCTTGGGCGCACTCACCTTCATGGCCTTTTCCAGGTAGTTAACCTGCCGCGGGCGGTCTGCATGGTCTTTTCCGGGCAGCTAGTTCTCATTGGGCGTAACTATGTGTATTTCTTCGGGTGACTAGTTTGCCTTGGGCGACCCCTTTATTTTGACAGCTGGATGTGCATCCCCAGATCTGTGACTTGAGCATACATTCATACCTTCATGCAAACGCATTGTTAGTTATATTGTCCTATGAATTATATTTAAATTGTTAACCCATCTTGGAATGATGTGTCATAGTTGAATCTATGAGGGAAATTCCCACTGAGTTTTCACTCACCCATCGTGCAGTTGCACCAAATAGATGCAGGATTGATGACAGGTGGAGACCCCTATGACGGGATTTCAGGGACGGCTAAGGTGGATTGTGGTGAAGAAGAACTCTATGACATTACATTTGAGCCGTTGGAGCCCGACTGATGATTTAGGATTTACTTGCTTTCATATTCCAGATTTTTGTATCTTGCTTGAATTGTAATAAAATACTTCCCTTGTTGTGGGATTTCATTTTGCTCCCATTTATATGTATTAAACTTCCTTGTTATTACTCTTGATATCCATAGTTTATGCAATGTTGCCTTACTCTCTGTTATGGAATTTTCCGCTATTTAGATGTATGTTAGTCCACTTCATAGTGTAATACTCGGGTTCTCTGTGAGGAGCGACTATCCTCGGGTTTTGAGAACCAGGGTGTTACACCAACGCAGGGCTAGTTTAGAAGTCAATCCCTCCCCCGTTTTCTCCTCAACCATCAGGTCTGATGGATAGAAGGTTGGCGGATTAGCAGATAACATAGAAGAGGCATGAGTCACACATATGACAGTACAATGTGGGATTAGGAGCTCCTCGGAGATAGGAGAGTTGGAAGAGACCCCAACCCAGAGGCTGAGGAATCACATGGAAAATGGATCTGACCAGGAGTAGAGAGTGCTAGTATCCACAGTGCCACTACATCAACAAACCCCCATCATAGGGAGAGGATCAAAACTTTTAAGGAGGTCCAAGGTGCTTTACACAAAGGAAGATTGGGAATCCAGATTACGAAGGCTAAAGAGAAGGGCTATGAACTCAGGATGTGTTACTGATGGATAAAATTATAGTGTAGAATGCTTGTGGTATAAGAAATCAGCGAACCGTCACGACAACAAAATGGCTTATCAGTAGCCACAACACATGGATTGTAGCCATTCTCGAACCAATGCTCAAAGATGAAAAGAGAGTGTGGTTAGGCCTAACTCTAGGCTTCCATACGTCCTACTCTAACGGAGAGGAGGGAGGGAAGATTTGATTTATTTTTTTTCAAAAACCTTATCTCCTACACAGTTTTAAATAAGACTAGCCAATCCTTATCGCTTGTAGTTACTTTGCAGAATATTCAGTCCACTATCTACCTAACATTACTATATGTCAACTGTGTTAGGAGCCAGAGAAAAGCTCTATGGGATGACTTGACATCCTTTTCCACATCAGTGCAAGGACCTTAGGTGGTGTGCGGGGATTTCAATGTATTGTTGAAGCCGCCAAGAGAAGGAATCATAGAGATGCGGACTGAGAAAGCACATTGGAATTTTCAGATGCAATCAACAATGCTGGCTTGCTCGATGCTGGGTTCTTGGGGAATCAATTCACATGGAGTAACAATCAAGGAGGTGTTGCACGAGTGTTGGCAAGGCTGGACAGGGTGCTCATCAATGCAGGTTAGTCTACCATCTTTCCCAGATTTTATGTTGTTCATCTCCCCTAAGTTAACTTTGATCATGCCCCCCTGCTTTTGGCCTTCCCCCATCAGGTCGCTTGTAACACCCTGAACTCACTACAAGAAAAATGGGCAAAGGCTATGGCCAAAAACCGTAGCAAAAGCCTTTTTGCTACGGATATGATCCGTAGCACGTCCATCGCTATTGGTGAGGTATCTAAAGGTATAGCTACAAATTTTATCCGTAGCAATAGATACCAATAACTACGGATATAATCCGTAGTAATAGATACTAATAGCTACAGATTATATCCGCAGCAATAGATACCAATAGATATGGATTATAACCGTAGCAATACCTTTTGCTACCCCACCAATAGCGACGGACGTGCTACGGATTATATCCGTAGCAGAAGGGATTTTATTCGTAGCAATAGATACCAAAAGCACCAATAATATCCGTAGCAATAAATACCAATAGCTACGGACAAAAGCCATAACTATAGCTACGAATTATATTTGTAGCTATTTTTTAAAAAAATTGTAATAATATGACCTGTTTCCATTGCAAGAACGTGCTATGATTGATAACTCATCTAAGCTTAATGTTGATAGAAATAGTATATAAAATGCAATCAGAAAAAAAATGATGCATTTATTATAAATAACAATCAAATCATACAATGCATCCTACATTCACATTTCTAAATAAACAATACTTCACTTTGCTCAGCCTATCATAAGAATTACAACTAAGGCGTGCCCTCATGTTTAAGAAACGAATACACTCCAACACAGTAAACACCCTCCATATGCATTCAATAATGCTCACATTTTTATAGAATTTTCTTCCTTCAGACGGTCAATTTCAGCAAATGCAGATGATAAAGCTTCTTCTTTACTTGAAACTGCAGATGTAACTTTTGTGGACTTTGACAAAAGATCACTTTCAAGTTCTAAAATCCTTCCCTTGAGAAAATGAATTTCATCCTCTACTGACTTCTTTAGCTTGTCAGCCTGTATAAAACAACATTTGTAGATACAATTAAACAAGCATGCATTTGTACACATCTCAAAAGGAAGAAAGATAAAAAAAAAACACTTATATATGAAGAAATTAAAAATGTACCTACAAATCTTCTAAACTATGGAAAAATCTAACATGAGTAATGTGTTCAAACCTAGGATGAACTTTTAAACTCAAAACCTAGGTTTAGGTTAAGGTTATAGGTTTAGGTTTAGGTTTTAGGTTAAGGTTATAGGTTTAGGTTAGGTTTAGGTTATAGGTTATAGGTTATAGCTTTAGGGAATTGAGAATAGGTTAAGGTTTAGGTTTAGGAAATCGGGTTCGGGATCGGATTCAGGTTTGGATTTTCAAGTTTAGGTTTAGGTTTAGGTTAGGGAGTTGAGATTAGGATTAGGTGTAGGTTTAGGTTTAGGGATTTGAGAATACATTTAGGTTTTAGGTTTAGGTTTAGGTTTTAGGTTTTAGGTTTAGGTTTTAGGTTTAGGTTTGGGTTAAGGTTAGGTTCTGGGTTATAGGTTAAGGTTTAGGTTATAAGTTTTGGTTTAGGTTAAGGTTATAGGTTAAGGTTAAGGTTTAGGTTATAGGTTTAGGTTTAGGTTGTAGGTTATACGTTATAAGTTAAAGCTTTAAGGAATTGAGAATAGGTTAAGGTTTAGGTTTAGGAAATCAGGTTTGGGTTTGCGATCGGGTTTAGTTTGGGTTTTCAAGTTTAGGTTTAGGTTAAGGAGTTGAGATTAAGATTAGGCGTAGGTTTAGGTTTAAGGATTTGAGAATACATTTAGGTTTTATGTTTTAGGTTTAGGTTAGGTTTAGGTGTAGGTTATAGGTTTAGGGAATTGAGAATAAGTTAAGGTTTAAGTTTAGAAAATCAGGTTCGGGTTCGGGATCGAGTTTAGGTTTGGGTTTTCAAGTTTAGGTTTTGGTTTAGGTTTAGGTTAGGGAGTTGAGATTAAGATTACGTGTAGGTTTAGGTTTAGGGATTTGAGAATACATTTAGGTTTTAGGTTTAGGTTTAGGTTTTAGGTTTAGGTTTTGGTTAAGGTTAGGTTATTAGTTATAAGTTTAGGTGATAGGTTATAGGTTATGGGTTAAGGTTTAGTTTATAGGTTTTGGTTTAGGTTAAGGTTATAGGTTTAGGTTTAGGTTAAGGTTTAGGTTTAGGTTATATGTTATAAGTTATAAGTTATAACTTTAAGGAATTGAGAATAGGTTAAGGTTTAGGTTTAGGAAATCGGGTTCGGGTTCGGGATCGGGTTTAGGTTTGGGTTTTCAAGTTTAGGTTTAGGTTTAAGTTAGGGTGTTGAGATTAGGATTAAGTGTAGGTTTAGGTTTAGGGATTTGAGAATACATTTAGGTTTTAGGTTTATGTTTAGGTTTTAGTTTATAGGTTTAAGTTATAGGTTAAGGTTAGGTTATAGGTTAAGGTTTAGGTTTAGGTTATAGGTTTTGGGATTTGAGAATAGGTTTAGGTTAAGGTTATAAGTTTAGGTTTAGGAAATCGTGCTCGGGTTCGGGATCGGGTTTAGGTTTGGGTTTTCAAGTTTATGTTTAGGTTTAGGTTAGGGAGTTGAGATTAGGATTATGTGTAGGTATAAGTTTAGGAATTTGAAAATTACGTTAAGGTTTAGGTATAGGAAATCAGGTTCAGGTTTGAGATCGGGTTTACGTTTGGGTTTTAGGTTTAGGCTAAGGATTTAGGGATTCAGATTCAGGTTCTGGATCGAGTTTAGGTTTAGGTTTAGGTTTTACGTTTAGGTTAAGGTTTAGGTTATAAGTGTAGTTATAGGTTTAGGTTTAGGTTAGGTTATAGGTTATGGTTTAGGGAATTGAGAATAGGTTAAGCTTTAGGTTTAGGAAATCGGATTCGGGTTCGAGTTTGGATTCAGGTTTAGGTTTGAGTTTTCAAGTTTAGGTTTAGGTTAAGGAGTTGAGATTAGGATTAGGTGTAGGGATTTGAGAATACATTTAGGTTTTAGGTTTAGGTTTACATTATAAGATATAGCTTTAGGGAATTAAGAATAGGTTAAGGTTTGGGTTTAGGAAATCGGGATCGGGTTTAGGTTTAGGTTTTCAAGTTTAGGTTTAGGTTAAGGAGTTGAGATTAAGATTAGCTGTAGGTTTAGGTTTAAGGATTTGAGAATACATTTAGGTTATAGGTTTAGGTTTAGGTTATAAGTGTAGGTTATGGGTTTAGGTTTATGTTAGGTTATAGGTTAAGGTTTAGGGAATTGAGTTTAGGTCATAGGTTTAGGTTATAGGTTATGGTTATAGGTTAAGGTTTACGTTTAGGTTAAGGTTATAGGTTTTGGGATTTGAGAATAGGTTTACGTTAAGCTTATAGGTTTTGGTTTAGGTTTAGGTTTAGGTTTCAGGTTTAGGTTAGGTTTAGGTAATAGGTTTAGGTAATAGGTTTAGGTTAGGTTTAGGTTTAGGTTATAAGTTATAGGTTATAACTTTAGGGAATCGAGAATAGGTTAAGGTTTATGTTTAGGAAATTGGGTTCAGGTTCGGGATTGGGTTTAGGTTTGAGTTTTCAAGTTTAGGTTTAGGTTAAGTAGTTGAGATTAGGATTAGGTGTAGGTTTAGGTTTAGGGATTTGAGAATACATTTAGGTTTTAGGTTTAGGCTTAGGTTTTAGGCTATAGGTTAAGGTTATAGGTTTTGGTTTGGGTTTTAGGTTTAGGTTAAGGTTATAGGTTTAAGTTTAGGTTATAAGTCATAGGTTATAGGTTATAGCTTTAGGGAATTGTGAATAGGTTAAGGTTTAGGTTTAGGAAATCGGGTTCGGGTTCGGCATCGGGTTTAGGATTGCGTTTAGGTTTAGGTTATAGTTTATAGGTTTAGGTTTAGGTTCAGTTATAGGTTATAGGTTTAGATTTAGGTTGTAGGTTAAAGTTTAGGTTATAGGTTAAGTTTTAGGTTTAAGTTATAGGTTTAGGGTGTGGTTTAGGTTAAGGGTGTGGTCCCTGTAAATACAGATATAAACACGGCCTGTCCAAATGACCAAGCCCTTCCAATGCTCTCCATACAAAATGGTCAGCTTCATCATAGTCATAACAGTGGTTCCCACCTTCCAAGGACCCCCGCTCAACATCCGGATAGCTCCGACGCACATCCGGATCTACTTCATCAATTTCGAGATAATACATAAACACGGGCCTGTCCAAATGGCCAGGCCACCCATATTGTTGTCCATAGAAAATGGACAGCTTCATCATGGTCATAACAGTGGTTCCCACCTTCTAAGGACCACCCACTCAACATTCTTATAGCTTCGACGCACATCCAGATACATAAATGGGTACAATTTCAAAGAACATTATTAGCAATGTTTCAAATGCATACCTCCCTTAGAAAGTCCTTCAGTTGATCCTCATGAAAGTCCTGATCTGTAAGAACGTTAATGAAAACATCCTGCATTCCATGATTGAATAAATAAGAAGATGCATCACCTTTACTTTCAAGTCAAATAAAAATGGGACAGAGAACCATGCAAGAAACATGAAGAAAAATGTGGATTTCTTTGAATATGATAGGGAGATTGGTCCAAGAACTGAACCACAAATTACTCTCATCAGGTTAGTTATCAAAATAACATTTCCAGAGAAGTTCCCTGCATTAAACACTTGCCTATGTAATTCAATTGTCTTCAGTTAAATCAAATTACTGTCTTAAAAGAAATGCACGCCACGCATGTAAAACATCATTTTCAAACTAAACTACACTCGCTATTTTTAAATCTCACGCGGCCACTTCATTCCCCCACTATCTCCCTCAATTTCGCCACTCTCACCTCTCCGTCTCTCTCTCTTGAAGCAAAAAAGAAGAAGAAAAAAAATCTCTTTTATATTTTTTCAATCCATCTTCCATTTTCTTCTTAACAAGAAAATCCATATTTACTAATATTCTCATTTTTCTATTTTTCCAAAGAATGAGTTCGGACTTGGAAAGTGTCGGCTCCAACACTCATACTTTTAGCCCAAACCCTAACCAAGGACTCCAAAATTACCAAGTACTCATAAACATTGATTGCAAGCATTTTCTGTCTATGACGACCATACTGTTAAGATCAATCCTCTTATTTGCGCTCCCCTATGTGTGGATTTTGATAAGGATTGCATTCATATGCTACTTCATAAATCATATTCCGAGATAAAAGGTGTCAATTATATAAAAAATTATAATTAAAAAATAAACAATAAAGAGCACAAATTCTTATTATAAAGGTGATATTTAGAGTTAAGCTTACCATCATTGTCATGTTGAACGGGGACGTCTCTTATTGATCTAAAATAGTCAAAGAGAATTACAATTAAAAGAAAGAAAGAAAGAAGAAAAGAAAAGAAGGCAAGAAGGTAATTAAACACTCAAATGCAACCAAAAAGAAAAACATAAACTTATATAGTTAATTCCCCCTGAAGTGACACCTACACCAACCTGCAACAATGGAAACTAGATCAGTCCCAAATGTGTACTTAACAATTGAGGCATCAAAAAAATGTAAGAGTACCTTTGAGGTGAGAACCAGCCAGTGTAGCTTCAGCGGGATGATCTTGCAACACTTAAAACCAGATCCTTCAAATAAGAGTACCTCTGGCATCAGCATCTTGCTATTTAAATGATGTTAAGATAGCCAGAGTAAAACCATTTACCATTGAAGTAACTTACAGCCTAATTGCTATCAACACCACATCTATCTATTTCTAGAAAGAGAATAGAAATCAAAGAAATGATGCTCATAATAGAGCTCCAAACTTTTCACTTGCATCTGTCAATGCATATATAGGATAAAGGTCTACAACTTGATTGCTATCAACACTGCTAGGCATCTAGATAGCATTATTTTTCTACAAAAAAGTATATCAATGAAAAACATATATACCCAAGAGCATGACATCCACCATTAAAAACAGTATGAGAAATTAGACCCATTAGCCTACAGTTCCTTCCACCACCATAAATCAAATTGACTTTTCTCTCAACCTGGAAAAACTGGCATACACATAAGAGAGATTAAGCCAGACAATAAAAAATACCAATTTAAAATGCTACTAGCAAAGCAGAATGGAAAATGTACAAATCACTTTCATAGAGAATGACAACATCTGCAGTGGCAAGGTTGATACCCAGACTAATGTATCAAGTAAATATAATTTTGTTTGAGATGATGCATAACAAAAAAGACCAACAAGTTTCGTTCTCACCCAAAAAACAGACCATTCTTTTCAAAAAGAAAAAAAAAAGAATCTGAAATGGGTCTTTTCTCTATTTTGCCTACTTTTGAGAGGATTTGTGAGAAAATGAATGAGAACCATTCAGAATTTTATTTTTTTTCTGTAAAGGTGAATACACACACCTGTAGTCTCTTTCCAACTGCATTCATAACTAGAATTTGGTGTCACGCTCCAGACTCGGTAACCGGAATCCCAAGGAACCCGATGGCCGGTTCTGGCCATAACAGCCTCCATAGTATCCCATTCTCGGCTCCTGAGGCAGGTTTCGATCCTGGGATCTTACAAGGAGGATTTTCATAACAGTATAATCATTACCAATACGAGCATACCCAAGATCACAGCAAGTACATCTGATAATAACAAAGGGTATACATCACAAAATTCACTAAGAATTTAAACTTTTACAACCATCCATAAGGTCCAAAGGACATACATGAGATAAAAGGAAAAGAGAGAAAGGTCAGCAACACTAGAGTCCTCAAATGCTTAGCTCTACTCCACACTCTGCTGCTACGATGCCTGCATAGAATCTCCTGCATGCATTAATCGTGCATAAGCTTATAGAAGCTTAGAGGGTGGTGTAAGTGTGTGACAATGGTGCACAGAAGAATAGTAGGAAGTGCAAGAAGGAAAACATGCTCAATGAGAATATCACTAGCCTTACCAAGGCTTATTATAAATACGATGCAATGAGTACTGGGAGCGATACCAAGGCAATGCATGGCGGGGCTTGCATAGTCAATGCTAATGCAATGCAAGTAATGCCAGTGCTCATAACCAAACCATATGTCAAGTACATTTCTAATCATAAGGAAATCACCGGGGTCCATTACACTGATAGATGACTACCGCTCTACAGACCTCTCACAGTCAAACGAGGGTAAGAGACCTCACTACCCACCTGTGGATAGTCAATTACCAGCAAGGCTTGAAGGTAGTGGACCCATTTATAAGCTGGTCAAACTCTACCTAGTAATGCCCTCTTACATCAAGCGAGTAAGGCCACACCCATATCCAACCGACTACACGACAGTGGGAGTCACGGCCTAACAGTATAAGGCCCTCGTGTGCTCATATATTCCACCCAGTCACGACACTGGAGAAGATCCTTAGTACCATGGAAGTTTTGGAAATTTCACCCATGGGAATCCTATGCACCCGGTACGCTCAAGTAACATTTTCGGTGTCCAAACATGTGTCATGCCCCAGACTCGGTAACTGGACCTCACAAGGAACCCGATGACAGGTTCTGGCCGTAACAGCCTCCGTAGTACCCCATTCTCGGATCCTGAGATAGGTTCCGATCTTAGGATCCTACAAGGAGAATTTTTATAACAATGTAATCATCTTCAATACGAGCATACCCAAGATCGCAATAAGTAAATCTGAGAATAATAAAGGCACACATCACAAAATTCACTATGAATTTAAACTTTTACAAGCTTACATCAGGTCCAAAAGGACATACATAAGATAACAGAAGAAAGATGGAAGAGAATCTGCAACACTGGGTCCTCAGATCATATACCTATCCAAGCTCCATTGTTAGGACGCCAACTTAGGATCTCCTGCACGCATCAATCGTGCATAAGCTTATTGAAAGCTTAGAGGGTGGAGAAAGTGTGTGACAATAGTGCTAAGAAGAAGATAGAGAATGCAGAAGGGAGTCATAATCAATACCAATACCACTAGCCTTATTAAGGCTATCATGAACATAAGAAACTATACCAAGGTAGTACGATAATGCAGGAAGCCATACCAAGGCTATATAGTGCAATGAGTACTGGGCGTCATGCCAAGGCGGTGCATTATGAGGCTTACACAGCCGATGTAAATGCAATGCAAAGTAATGTCAGTGCTCAAATCCAATCCACCTATCAAGTATATTTCCATCATAAGAAAATCACTGGGGTCCATTATAGTGCTGGATAACTGCCGCTCTACAGACCCCGCACAGTCAAACATGCATAAGAGACCTCACTACCTACCTATGGACAGTCAATCACCAGCAAGGCCTGAAGGTAGCAGACCCATTCATGAGCTGGTCAAACTCAGCCTATCAATACCCTCTTACATCAGGCGAGTAAGGCCACACCCCTATCCAACCGACTACATGACAATGGGAGTTATGGGCTAACGGTATAAGGCCTTCGTGCGCTCATATATTCCACCCAGTCTCGACGCTGGAGTAGATCTTTAGTACGATGGAAGTTTTGAAAATTTCACCCATGGGCATCCTATGCACCCGGTATGCTCAAGTAACATTTTCGGTGTCCAAACATGGCCATCCATAATGTATTTGTGGAGGCTACTGCCCTGATGAAGTAAGGGTGATAATGCTCATATGTTATACAATACCAGATGCATGAATCACACAATCAACCATGCATCAATCCCAAGCATCCAACGTGCTCAAGAGGGGATACTACATCCCTCTGGAAAAGTATCATGCAATGTCTAATGACACAATATGACCATACACATAATGTCAACCAAGTATACAATGATGTACATGGGCCATGAAGATAGGTCTAGACGCATTATGCGGTGATATACAAAGTAGTACACTCCTCCTATCTAAGAAGGGACCGAGACTAGGTATTTAGACAATATCCATAAGGAATCTCACCTCTAGTGGGGGCCCATTTACCTGGGATAACCCACGAGACTAAGTATACAAACTATGAGTTTAAGCGATATAGAAATGATCCTAACAAGAGTCTAAGATGATCATCCAATCACTCTTAAATGCAACTAGGCCTAGAGGGATTCATAGTGGGGACATTTAACCACCATATACATATATGTTCCTCATAATTGGTCATAAAAAGATAAAATACTACTTTTAACAATATGGGCCCCAAGAGAAAAATTAAGGCCCAAGACTCAATTCCCAATGGCCATAGAATCCATGCATTGAGTCAGACTTGGTGGGCAGCCTGCGTACACAATATATGACTAAATAAGTTTAAGTTTGGATGAAATGGGCCCAACTATATTAGCCCAATAACTTAGCAATTTAAGTAGCCCAATACTATCATTATCTTAGCCACAAGTCCATCAAAATGGTGGAAGTCGGCCCAATATACGGTTGGGCCAAGCTGGGACAACCCTGCCCACTCTGGGCCCATGGGATGCCCTAAAAAAATTTGATCTAAGATAGGGTCCTCATCTGATCACTAAAGGTGACCCAAAAGATTGCACTGATTAAGCCCAAAGATTATAAGGAAACATAAGCATGTAACACGTACACAAGTTCTCAATATGGTGGGCCCCACAACCAAATAAAGTTTTAACCATAAAATTATACATTTAACGCCCTTGATAAACTTTTGGCCCGTTTGACTTCCTGGATTTGCTAAGGTCCAGAAATTAGTAAACTATATGGAAATAATCTCATGAAGGCCAAGTATACTCACTGGGGATCCCACCAGATGGAGAGTGTTTATATATCATGAAAAGATTAAGTGGGCCTTTTACTGGATTGTGAGTCCAGCAGTAACCCAGACAGAGAGTGCATCCATAATCGGGCGATCCAAGGCTTGGATGGCCTGGACTAAACATGCGTTAAGGTAGGTTTCACATACATACACATTAAGCCCTAAACAAACGGCCTAGGGTATATGGTTGGCCTTTAACCATCCATAGAGAAATCTATGGGTCTACCTTAGGATCACCCAAGATGACGTTCAACCTCAACTAGCTTCTAAGAGGTAGCCTACCACTACTCATATAATATAAGGTCTAAAGCCCACGCAATGCATGGCCTAATGGGCCATACACTGAGCCCAACTTATAGGTCAGATAGTGGACCCTCAAGTAAGGTTTGGGCCCAACCACAAAGGTCATAATTCCATATATTGTGGTGGGCTTCGTGGGCAACCCAATAATTCATTTACATGGGCAATTTTTACATTTAATACAAGTGAGTTGGGCCTCACTTTTGGCCCAAGTACAGGGTCGATTTAGTAGGCAGCCAAGAGCCCAACTTCTTGCATATTATTGTCCTTAAGCCC
Organism: Magnolia kwangsiensis; assembly: GCA_037074715.1. Classification (NCBI taxonomy): domain Eukaryota; kingdom Viridiplantae; phylum Streptophyta; class Magnoliopsida; order Magnoliales; family Magnoliaceae; genus Magnolia; species Magnolia kwangsiensis. The sequence goes on along the minus strand of CM073578.1, from coordinate 108,645,837 downwards.
ATCACAGTAAATGGGAGAGTATAGCCCCAAGATCAATCGGCCTATCTAAAAGAAGTGAGTCTGAAAGGCCTAATCACTACCACAAAAGGGGTGGCCATGCATATACTATATTACATAATGGGCCCTAAGGAAATGGACCAAAACAAAAGTCATCCAATTCATACATTATGGTGGACTAGAGCTCAGCCTATAAGCCCAAGAATACACAAGGGTAAGGCCTATACTGATAGTGTGGGCCTTGCCACAACAGCCTAAAGACTTAGCAAGGCCCTCCACAATATACATTTATGTGGGCCTTGCAAGTCAGCCCACCATTAAGAATTTTATGAGGGCATCAAGGCTAATAAATACACATGATCAGTATGTAGATGGCCCATTGGGCCCATAAAGCAATAAGGTCAGCCCCTGCACAGTCTTGGGCTCAAGGAATAGGTTTTCAGCCCAAATGTCCCATAAAACTACCAAATTTTTTGTTAAGGCTAGCCCATATTATCACTTCAAAGATGGGCCTTAAGAGGTACTAATTACACTAAAAAAAAGTCCCTACTGGAGGCCCACTATGTCTAAGGAAGGAAAGCAAGGAGTGTATGCAACACTCTCTCAAATCTGGTGTGCCACAATAGTCCCTAAACAATCAACCATGTAGCAAATTTTGGGCCCCTTGCTGGAATTCCAGCCCACCCATTTCCTGGGCCTACTGGAGTCAAGAAATTTATTTAATTTAGATGGGTTACTGACCCATGGTGATCCACATATATCATAATGGGCCCCACTAGATAAAAGAGATATATAGCACTTACTTCAAGTGGGCCATGCCATTAGAATGCAGGCCCAGCAACCCAAAGTAGGGGCATGCCTGGGTACTTGGTCCAAAATTGATAAACATTGCAGGCCACACCACCGTCAGTACAGAGGCCCGATGGCCCTAAAATTTTATAAGGTGGTCCTTCCATGGGTGGGTCAGACCTCCGTAAAAATTTATAATTTTTAGACATCTAAAAATATTTTAATTAATTTAAATAAAATAATCTATCCAAAAACTCGGACTGATCTGGACACCATATTATAGTGGGCCGGTCCAGCCACCACCATGGAGTGTACAGGCGTCCAATGGCTCCAAAAATATTTAGGTAGGTCCTACCATGAGTTTGACACATTCCTGTAAAGTTTTATAATTTTTAGATATTTAAAAGTATTTTAATAAATTTTAAGAATATAATCTATCCAGGGTGAACTATTGCTGGAATGTAACTGTTTTGAATTTGGGCCATCCAAATGGGTAGGTTCCGGGCCTTCAAAATTCTGGAAATATGGAGACAATGTCTCTCATTTAGCCTACATCAATATGGGACTCAGAAAGGTGGCCCACCTTCTGAGAAAAATATTTTTAAAATTTTATTTTTATGGAACTATACTGTTTGGTCTGCACAGCAGAATTTTTCTGGCGATCCACTATGTTGGCCCACCCATTTGGATTCCCAAATGGGATCCATTAGCCCTAAAATTTTGCAGGTAGGTCCTACCATGGGTGGGTCACCTCACTAAAAAATTTTAGTATTTTTGAGGTAGTATAAATATTTTATTTATTTCATACAAATTATGGACAGCAAGGTCCAGATTTTATTTTCCTGCTACAGCAATGCTGTTGTCCATGACTTGTGTACCCCATTAGAGTGGGCCCAGGTCTACAAAAATTTGAAGAAATACAAGGCCAACATCCTTGTCCAAGTATAAAATAAGGTGGGGTCCACGAAGGTGCCCACCATTTCAAAAACCCGCTGACATTTATATTTTTCCAGCAAGCAGAGTGGCTGGACAGTCCAGAAAATCTGGACCATCCAACCTCCTTGGCCCACCCTTTTGGGTGATCAAATAGGGACGGGTGAGGGTGAGGTTTAACATACTCTTAGGTAGGATCCACATCTCAAAAAAAATTTTAAGAAATCAGAGAAAAAGAAGCCATAAACAATGCCTACAACCCATACATTACAGCATAAAAGAAACAATTCTAACAATTTGGACAACAACGTTACATTGGAATAAAATAATTTAAATCACTAATTAAAATGGGATTTAATCCCAGAAAATTAGAGGATGGACCACCCTAGTGGGTCCCACAAATATCCAGATCATCCTACCATACAAAATACCTTTGCATGTGTCCCAATTAGTTAGATTTTAGGGATACATGACATGGGATGGGATGCCATGAGTGTCCTCTCCTTTTTGGGTGGCTGGATTTTTATTATCCCACAAGGTGGGCCACACACCATGATCAGGGATGGGAATAATGGAAAAGAAGAGAAGGAAGGGAAATTCAGCCATAGGGAAGGGCTCTACCACTATTAAGCCCTCCCAAGAAAATCCAACCACACATCATACACCAATATACATTTACACTATGAATCTCATACATGCATGACTAAGAATTAAAACGGATGATTGGGATACCATCTTCACCATAAAATGAAGGTCTAGATGACCTTAGAATGATTTGGATCGTGAGATACATTATGATGGGGTCCATGGAGAATGGCCTCATCATGGAACAATGCATGCATGTAGGATGGGCTAAGGGTCACATCCAATGGATCAGATGGGATCCCCACCGTGGATTGGTGGGTCCCATATGTTTCATACCTGAATAAATAAAAGGATCAAGATAGAGAAGAAAGATCAGCAAGTTATAGACACCCACCTTTAAATCAAGCTCTCAATCTCCCACACAAGATAGATGTTGGACCAAGGAAGAAGGTTTAATGGCTAGGATGAATTTATAAGGGCGGGATTGAGGGATTTTGAAGCTTTAAGGGGCTAGAGTAATGGAGGAAAATGGGTTGTTTGAGAGAAAAAATTGCTGGAATGAAGAAAATGAGAAGGAGGGAGAGAGATAAGGAGAGAGAGAGAGAGAGAGAGAGAGAGAGAGAGAGAGAGAGAGCAAAAGAGAGTAATGATTTATTTGTTAGAAAAGAAATGATTACCTTAGGGAGGAGAAACCAAAGTTGCTAGGGGTAGGGTAGGTCTCTTGGTAGTGTTTGTGGTTGGTGGTGTTAGTTATGGATCTTTGTGTAGTGTGTGGGTAGTATACCTTGAAACTTGTGCCAAGGGTGATGGTGGTCCACATGCATTTGTACAAAAAGTGGGCCACATGATAAAATGCTCATAACTTTTGATCCATAGGTCGGATAGACGCACAAGATGTGTCGTTGGAACCACAACGACGATGCGGTCGCAATGGCATAGGTCTCAAATCGATCCGAGTCGGGTCTTCATGACTAGACTTACAAATGACTGCAAAAACTATCCAAGGGTCACGAGTCACCGGGATTCGACCGGTAGGGCCGTGGGATGAAGATGGACGGAATGCATAGTCACACAGACATGCACACATACAAACTTGGGTTGGGTCTCACAATCCTCCCCACCAACAAAAAAATTTCATCCTCGAAATTAACAAAACCAGAACAACAAAAAAAATGCATAACATCATCATATATGTATCATTCATCAATCACAAGAGAAGGCAACACAAGCACTACAAGCAATCAATCTCGATACGTGTTCCCACTTCCACTCTGAAACTCTCAACGGCTGCAAGGGACCAATGGGTCTCAGATGATCGGCCTTGACATGCTGATAAGCGTCACACTCGGCCACAAAACTAGCAATCTGGCCTACCATCCCTAACCAGGAATACTGCCCTGACAACAAAACAAGCTCGACATTGGCAATACAAAACTTTTCAGTGAGTAAGAACAACTCATCATCCAAAATGGAACACGATAATATCATCGACCTAACACATCGATCTTCCCAAAAATGTCGATACTGACAATCTCTTACGACAGACCCTAATAGAAATCTGATCGAATAAAAGTCCTTGGATACGAAAGAGGTGCGATGCACCAAAACATAAGACTTATATATAGAGACAAGGAGAATACCCATAACGACTCCCCTAATAACTAAGGGTCCTGCAGAGTTGCGCAAAATTAAGCCTGAGGTAGATGGGGAGGTATCTGTCTCCTTTGCATCTGCAGTCTCTGCTGCTACTGCGGTTGCTGCGAAGGTCCATCCTGCAGTCTCGGCTACTGTCGGGGTCTCGATGGCGAGAGCCACTGTCGCTGCTGCAAAGGAAGAGGGCACTCGTGCCTACGGTGTCCTGTCTGCCCACATCCATAACAAATGCCAGAAAAGGGCCTAGAAGAAGAAGCTGTTGTATGCGATGCTGATGCTCTGGCGGCTCGATAGGCTAGGCACCTTTGCCGCTGTCGAGGTTGTCAGGAGCTACTAGAGGAGGCCTTCCTCTTCCGGCCTCTCCTCTGATCACAATCCCTCTGCGAACCAGTCCACTCGGCCTCGCCCTGAAGTAGAAACACAGCCAACGGAGCACGCTGCAGAGTCAAATTTCACAAAAGGGGGCTCGCACGCTCCTATTCCGCCTATCCGGGCGTCTCAGGAACGAGCTGATGGGTCTGAAGAACATCAGTGATGACCTGCATCAACTGCTGAAGATGCTCAGCTCCTACAGGAATCGTCAGATAAGAGGGGGTAGCACTGGCCTCTGACGGAGGCACAGGTGCGGCGGGAGCCTTAGGAATAGGAACGGCAGGCTCTAGAGGGGAAAAAGGAATCACAAGTGGTGAAGCAAAAGTCACTCAGATCACTGGAGTGGAATGAGAACCATGTCCATGACATCAAGGCCACGGGTGTCACAATCATGGGCACCTCGACTAGACGGCATGGTCTACAGAAAGAACAAAGATGATGGACACTTAGGAATTAGAATCCTTGAAGGATCAAACGGAACGAGGGGAACACACTCATGACATTATGTGTCCTAAGCTCACAGCAGATATATGATACTATCCAAAGTTATTCTAAAATTACTTGTTATGCTCTAATACCAACTCTTGTCACGCCCCAAACTCGATAATTGGACCTCACAATGAACCCGATGACCGGTTTTAGCCGCAACAGCCTTCGTAGTACACCATTCTCAGCTCCTGAGATAGGTTCCGATCCTGGGATCCTACAAGGAGAATTTTTATAAAAATGTAATCATCTCCAATACGAGCATACCCAAGATCACAGCAAGTAAATCTGAGAATAACAAAGGCACACATTATAAAATCCATAATGAATTTGAACTTTTACAAGCTTACATCAGATCCAAAAGGACATACATAAGATAACAGAAGAAAGAAGGAAGAGAATCTGCAACAATGGGTCCTCAGATCGTACACCTATCCAAGCTCCGCTATTAGGACGCCAACTTAGGATCTCCTGCACGCATCAATCGTGCATAAGCTTATAAAAAGCTTAGTGAGGTGGTGAAAGTGTGTGACAATATTGCTCAGAAGAAGATAGAGAATACAGAAGGGAGTTATAATTAATACCAATACCACTAGCCTTATCAAGGCTATCATGAACGTAAGAAACTATACCAAGCCAGTACGATAATGCAGAAAGTCATACCAAGGCTATATAGTGCAATGAGTAATGTAATGCAATGAGTACTGGGCGTCATGCCAAGGCGGTGCATTATGAGGCTTACACAGCCGATGCAAATGCAATGCAAAGTAATGTCAGTGATCAAATCTAATCCACATATCAAGTACATTTCCATCATAAGGACATCATCAGGGTCCATTACATTGCTGGATGACTGCCGCTCTACAGACCCTGCACAGTCAAACGAGCATAAGAGACCTCACTACCCATCTGTGGACAGCCAATCACCAGCAAGGCCTGAAGGTAGTGGACAGACTCAGCCTATCAATGCCCTCTTACATCAGGCGAGTAAGGCCACACCCCTATCCAACTACTACACGACAGTGGGAGTCGCGGCCTAATGGTATAAAGCCCTCGTGCGCTCATATATTCCAACTGGTCATGACACCGGAGCAGATCCTTGGTACCATGAAAGTTTTGATAATTTCACCCATGGACATCCTATGCACCCGGTATGCTTAAGTAACATTTTCGATGTCCAAACATGGTCATCCATGATGTATTTGTGTAGGCTATAGCCCTGATGAAGTAAGGGCGATAATGCTCATATGCTATGCAATACCAGATGCATGAATCACACAATCAACCATGCATCAATCCCAAGCATCCAACGTGCTCAAGAGGGGATACTACGTCCCTCGGAGAAAGTATCATGCAATGCCCAATGACACAATATAACCACACACACATAGTGTCAACCAAGCATACAATGATGTACATGGACCATGAAGATGGGTGTAGACGCATTATGCGGTGATATACAAAGTAGTACACTCCTTCTATCTAAGAAGGGACTAAGACTAGGTATTTAAACAATATCCATAAGGAATCTCACCTCTAGTGGGGGCCCATTTACCTGGTGTAACCCACGAGACTAAGTATACAAACTATGGGTCTAAGCGGTATAGAAATGAGCCTAACAAGAGTCTAAGATGATCATCCAATCAATCTTAAATACAACCAGGCCTAGAGGGGTCCATAATGGGGTCATTTAACCACCATATACATATATATTCCTCATAATAGGCCATAAAAAGATAAAATATCACTTATAACAACATGGGCCCCAAGATGAGAATTAAGGCCCAAGGCTTAATTTCCAATGGCCATAAAATCCATGCATTGAGTCAGACTTGGTGGGCAGCTCGCGTACACAATATATGACTAAATAAGTTTAAATTTGGATGAAATGGGCCCAACTACATCAGCCCAATAAGTTAACAATTTAAGTGCCCCAATATTATCATTATCTTAGCCAACAAGTCCATCAAAATGGTGGAAGTCGGCCCAATATATGGTTGGGCCAAGCTGGGACAACCCTGCCCACTCTGGGCCCATGGGATGCCCCAAAAAAATTGTAATCTACGAATGGGTCCTCATCTGATTATTAAAGGTGACCCAAAAGAATGCACTGATTAAGGCCAAAGATTATAAGAAAACATAAGCATGTAACACGTACAAAAGTTCTCAATATGGTGGCCCCCACAACCAAATAAAGTTTTAACCATAAAATTATACATTCAAGGCCCTTGATAAACTTTTGGCCCATTTGACTTCTTGGATCTACTAAGGTCCAAAAATTAGTTAGCTATGTGAAAATAAACTCATAAAGCCCAACTATACTCACTAGGGATCCCACCAGATGCAGAGTGTGTATATATCATGAAAAGATCAAGTGGAATTTTTAGTGGATTTTGAGTCCAGCAGTAACCCAAGACAGAGAGTGCATCCATAATCGGGTGATCCAAGGCTTGGAAGGCCTGGACCAAACATGCGTTAAGGTAAGTTTCACATACATACACATTAAGCCCTAAACAAATGGCCTAGGGTCTATGGTGGGCCTTTAACTATCCATAGAGAAATCCATGGGCTTACCTTACCTTAGGATCACCCAGGATGACGTTCAACCTCACCTGACTTCCAATAGGTAGCCCGCCACTACTCATATAATATAAGGTCTAAAGCCCACGCAATGCATGACCTAATGGGCCATACACCGAGCCCAACTTATAGGTCAGATAGTGGACCCTCAAGTAAGGTTGGGGCCCAACCACAAAGGTCATAATTTCACATATTATGGTGGGCTTCATGTGCAGCCTAGTAATTCATTTACATGGGCAAGTTTTACATTTAACATAAGTGAGTTGGGCCTCACTTTTGGCCCAAGTACAGGATCAATTTAGTGGGCAGCCAAGAGCCTAACTTCTTGCATATTATTGCCCTTAAGCCCATCACAATAAATGGGAGAGTATAGCCCCAAGATCAATGGGCTTATCCCAAAGAAGTGAGTCTAAAAGGCCTAATCACTGACACAAAAGGGGTGGTCATGCATATACTAAATTACATAATGCGCCCAAAGGAAATGGCCCAAAATAAAAGTCATCCAATTCATAAATTATGGTGGACTAGAGCTCAGCCTATAATCCCAAGAATACAAATGGGTAAGGCTATACTGACAATGTGGGCCTTGCCACATCAGCCCAAAGACTTAGCAAGGCCCTCCACAACATACATTTATGTGGGCCTTGAAAGTCAGCCCACAATTAAGCATTTTATGAGGGCAAATACACATGATCAGCTTGTAGACAGCCCATTGGGCCCATAAAGCAATAAGGTTAGCCCCTACAGAGTCTTGGGCTCAAGGAATAGGTTTCCAGCCCAAGTGTCCCATAAAATTACCAAAAATTTGGTTAAGGCTAGCCCATATTATCACCTTAAAGATGGGCCTTAAGAGGCACTAATTACACCAAAAAAAAAATATCTAAGGAAGGAAAGCAAGAAGTGTATGCAACACTCTCTCAAATATGGTGTGCTACAATAGTCCCTAAATAATCAACCATGTAGTAAATTTTGGGCCCCTTGCTGGAATTCTTGCCCACCTATTTCCTAGGTCTGCTGGAGTCCAGAAATTTATTTAATTTAGATGGGTCACTGACACATGGTGATCCACATATATCATAGTGGGCCCCACCAGATAAAAAAGAGATATACAACACTTACTTTAAGGGGGTCATGCCATTAGAATGCAGGCCCAACAACCCAAAGTAGGGGCGTGCCGGGGTATTTAGCCAAAAACTGATACAAATTGCAGGCCACACCATGGTCAGTACAGAGGCCTGATGGCCTAAAAATTTACAAGGTAATCCTTCCATGGGTGGTTCACACCCTCATAAAATTTTATAATTTTTTTACATCTAAAAATATTTTAATTAATTTAAATAAAACAATCTATCCGGAAACATAGACTGATCTGGACAACATATTATAGTGGGCCGGTCCAGCCACCACCATGGTGTGTATAGGCGTCCAATGGCTCCAAAATTTTTTAGGTAGGTCCTAACATGAGCTTGACACATCCCTATAAAGTTTTATAATTTTTAGACACTCAAAAGTATTTTAATAAATTTTAAGAATATAATCTATCCAGGGTGAACTATTGCTGAAATGTAACTGTTTTGAATTTGGGCCATCCAAATGGATAGGTTCTGGGCCTTCAAAATTCTTAAAATTTGGACCCAATGTCTCTCATTAAGCCTACATAAATATGGGACTCATAAAGATGGCCCACCTTCTGAGAAAAATATTTTTAAAATTTTATTTTTATGGAACTATACTGTTGGTCTACACAGCAGAATTTTTATAGTAGTCCAATATGTTGTCCCACCTGTTTGGATGCCCAAATGGGACCCATTAGCGCTAAAATTTTGCAGGTAGGTCCTACCATGGGTGGGCCACATCACTACAAAATTTTAGTATTTTTGAGGTAGTATAAATATTTTATTTATTTCATACAAATTATGGACAACAATGTCCAGATTTTATTTTCCTGCTGCAGCAATGCTGCTGTCCTTGACTTGTGTACCCCATTAGAGTGGGCCCAGGTCTGTAAAAATTTGAAGAAATGAAAGGCCAACATCCCTGTCCAAGTATAAAATAAGGTGGTGTCTACAAAGGTGGCCCACCATTTCAAAAACCAGCTGACATTTATATTTTTCCAGCAATCAGAGTGGCTAGACAGTCTAGAAAATCTGGACCGTCCAACCTCCTTGGCCCACCCTTTTGGGTGATCTAACAGGGACGGGAGAGGGTGAGGTTTAACATACTCTTAGGTGGGATCCACACCTCAAAAAAAAGTCTAAGAAATCAGAGAAAAAGAAGCCATAAACAGTGCCTACAACCCATACATTACAGCATAAAAGAAACAATTCCAGCAATTTGGACAGCAACATTACATTGGAATAAAATAATTTTAATTAGTAATTAAAATGGGATTTAATCCCAGAAAATTAGAGGATGGACCACCCTAGTGGGTTCCACAAATATCCAGATCATCCTACCATACATAAAACCTTTACATGTGTCCCAATTAGTTGGATTTTAGGGATACATGACATAGGATGGGATGCCATAAGTGTCCTCTCCCTTTTGGGTGGCTAGATTTTTGTTAGCCCACAAGGTGGGCCACACACCATTATCAGGGTTGGGAATAAGGGAAAAGAATAAAAGGTAGGAAAATTCAGCCATAAGGAAGGGCTCTACCACTATTAAGCCCTCCCAAGAAAATCCAACCACACATCATACACCAATATACATCTACACTATGAATCTCATACATGCATAAGTAAAAATTAAAACGGATGATTGAGATACCATCTCCACCATAAAATGAAGGTCTAGATGACCTTAGAATGATTTGAATCATGAGATACATTATGATGGGGTCCATGGAGAATGGCCCCATCATGGAACAATGCTTGCATGTAGGATGGGCCAAGGGCCACATCCAATGGATCAAATGGGATCCCCACCATGGATTGGTGGGTCCCACATGTTCCATACCTGAATAAATAAAAGAATCAAGATAGAGAAGAAAGATCAGCAAGTTGTAGACACCCACCTTTAAATCAAGCTCTCAATCTCCCACACAAGGTAGATGTTGGACCAAGGAAGAAGGTTTAATGGTTCTGATGAATTTCTAAGGGTGGGATTGAGGGATTCTGAAGCTTCAAGGGGCTGTAGTAATGGAGGAAAATGGGATGATTGGGAGAGAAAATTGCTGGAATGAAGAAAATGAGAAGGAGGGAGAGAGATAGTAATGATGAGATATAGTAATGATTTATTTGTAAGAAAAGAAATGATTACCTTAGGGAGGAGAAACCAAAGTTGCTAGGGGTAGGGTAGGTCTCTTGGTAGTATTTGTGGTTGGTGGTGTTAGTTATGGATCTTTATGTAGTGTGTGGGTAGTGTACCTTGGAACTTATGCCAAGGGTGACAGTGGTCCACATGCATTTGTACAAAAAGTGGGTCACATGATAAAATGTTCATAAATTTTGATCCATAGGTCGGATAGACGCACAAGGCACGTCGTTGGAACCGTGATGATGATGCGGTCGTAATTCCATAGGTCTTAAATCGATCTGAGTCAGGTCTTCATGACTGGACTTACGAATGATGACAAACACTATCCAAGGGTCACGGGTCACCGGGATTCTACCGGTAGGACTGCGAGACCAAGATGGATGAAATGCATACTCACACACACATGCACACATGCGAACTCGGGTTGGGTCTCACAACATGGCCATCCACGATGTATCTGTGGAGGCTACAACCCTGATAAAGTAAGGACGATAATGCTCATATGCTATGCAATGCCAGATGCATGAATCACATAATCAACCATGCATCAATCCCAAGCATCCAACATGCTCATGAGGGGATACTACGTCCCTTGGAAAAAGTATTATGCAATGCCCAATGACACAATATGACCACACACACATAGTGTTAACCAAGCATACAATGATGTACATGGCCCATGAAGATGGGTCTAGACGCATTATGCGGTAATATACAAAGTAGTACACTACTATCCAAGAAGGGACCAAGACTAGGTATTTAAACAATATCCATAAGGAATCTCACCTCTAGTGGGGGCCCATTTACCTGGGATAACCCACGTGACTAAGTATACAAACTATGGGTCTAAGAGATATAAAAATGAGCCTAACAAGAGTCTAAGATGATCATCCAATCACTCTTAAATACAACCAGGCCTATAGGGGTCCATAATGGGGATATTTAACTACCATTTCCAAAAAAGGCATATCAACGATGAATGATGTGGATAGAAGGCTCAAGGCCTACATTAAAAATAAAAATAAAGGTAACCATAGACATATATTCCTCATAATAGGTAATAAAAAGACAAAATACCACTTTTAACAAAATGGGCTCCAAGAGGAATTAAGGCCCAAGGCTCAATTCCCAATGGCATAGAATCCATGTATTGAGTTGGACTTGGTGGGCAGCCCGCGTACATAATATTCGACTAAATAAGTTTAAGTTTAGATGAAATGGGCCCAACTACATCAGCCCAATAACTTAGCAATTTAAGTGGAAAACCAAGGGCTCAATACTATCATTATCTTAGCCCACAAGTCCATCAAAATGGTGAAAGTTTGCCCAATATATGGTTGGGATAAGTTGGGAGGACCCTGCCAACTCTGGGCCCACGGGGTGCCCCAAAAAAAAATCAGATCTAAGATGGGGTCCTCATCTGATCACTAAAGGTGACCCAAAAGAATGCACTGATTAAGCTCAAAGATTATAAGAAAAGATAAGCATGTAACACGTACACAAGTTCTCAATATGGCGGGCCCCACAACCAAATAAAGTTTTAACCATAAAATTTTACATTTAATGCCCTTTGATAAACTTTTGGCTAGTTTAACTTCCTAAACCTGCTAAGGTCTAGAAATCAGTTAAATATGTGGAGATATTCTCATGAAAGCCACCTATATTTGTTGAGGGACCCCACTAGATGGAGAGTAAGTATATATTATGAAAACATTAAGTGGGCCTGTTACTGGATTGAGAGTCCAGCAGTAACCTAAGACAGAGAGTGCATCCATAATCGGACGATCCAAGGCTTGGATGACCTCGACCAAACATGCGTTGAGGTAAGTTCCACATACATACATATTAAGCCCTAAACAAATGGCCTAAGGTCTATTGTAGGCCTTTAACCATCCATAGAAAAATCCATGGGCCTATCTTAGGATCACCCAGGAGGACGTTTAACCTCAACTGGCTTCCAAGAGGTAGCCCACCACTATTCATATAAGGTCTAAAGCCTATGCAATGCATGGCCTAATGGGCTATACACCAAGCCCAACTTATAGGCCAGATAGTGGACCCTCAATTAAGGTTTGGGCCCAACCATAAAGGTCATAATTCCACATATTGTGGTAGGCTTCATGGGCAGCCCAGTAATTCATTTACATGAGCAAGTTTTACATTTAACACAAATGAGTTGGGCCTCACTTTTGGCCCAAGTACAGGATCAATTTAGTGGGCAACCAAAAGCCTAACTTCTTGCATATTATTGCCCTTAAGCCCATCACAATAAATGGAAGAGTATAGCCCTAAGATCAATGAGCCTATCTAAAAGAAGTGAGTCTAAAAGGCCTAATCACTACCACAAAAGGGGTGGCCATGCATATACTATATTACATAATGGGCCCTAAGGAAATGGCCCAAAACAAAAGTCATCCAATTTATACATTATGGTGGACTAGAGGTGAGCCTATAAATCCAAGAATACACATGGGTAAGGCCTATACTGACAGTGTGGGCCTTGCCACATCAGCTCAAAGACTTAGCAAGGCCCTCCACAATATACATTTATGTGGGCCTTGCAAGTCAGCTCACAATTAAGCATTTTATGAGGGCATCAAGGCTAATAAATACACATGATCAGCTTATAGACGGCTCATTGGGCTCATAAAGCAATAAGGTCAGCCCCTTCATAGTCTTGGGCTCAAGGAATAGGTTTTCAGCCCAAATGTACCATAAAACTACCAAAAATCTGGTTAAGGCTAGCCCATATTATCACCTCAAATATGGGCCTTAATAGGCACTAATTACACAAAAAAAAAGTCTAAGGAAGGAAAGAAAGGAGTGTATGCAACACTTTCTTAAATCTGGTGTGCCACAATAGTTCCTAAATAATCAACCATGCAGCAAATTTTGGGCCCCTTGCTGGAATTTCAGCCCACCCATTTCCTAGGCCTGTTGAAGTCGAGAAATTTATTTAATTTAAATGGGTCACTGACCCATAGTGATCCATATATATCATAGTGGGCTCCACCAGATAAGAAGGGAGATATACAACACTTACTTCAAGTGGGTCATTCCATTAGAATGCAGGCCCAACAACCCAAGGTAGGGGGGTGCCTCGATATTGGGCCCAAAACAGATCCAAATTGCAGGCCACACCACGGTCGGTACAGAGGCCCGATGGCCCTAAAAATTTATAAGGTGGTCCATCCATGGGGAGGTCAGACCCTCATAAAATTTTATAATTTTTGGACATCTAAAAATATTTTAATTAATTTAAATAAAAAATCTATCTAGAAACTCAGACTGATCTGGACACCATATTATAGTGGGTCGGTACAGCCACCACCATGGTGTGTACAGGCATCCAATGGCTCTAAAATTTTGTATATACGTTCTAAAATTAGTTTAACACTTCCATATAAATTTTCACAATTTTTAGACACTCAAAAGTATTTTAATAAATTTTAAGAATATAATCTATCCAGGGTGAACTATTGTTGGAATGTAACTGTTCTAAATTTGGGTCATCCAAATGGGTAGCTTCTGGGCCTTCAAAATTCTTGAAATTTGGGCCCAATGTCTCTAATTAAGCCTACATCAATATGGGACTCAGAAAGATGGCTCACCTTCTGAGAAAATTATTTTTAAAATTTTATTTTTATGGAACTATATTGCTGGTCTGCACAACAGAATTTTTCTGGCAGTCCAATATGTTGGCCCACTCGTTTGGACGCCCAAATGGGATCCATTAGCCCTAAAATTTTGCAGGTAGGTCGTACCATGGGTGGGTCAGCTCAATTCAAAATTTTAGTATTTTTGAGATAGTATAAATATTTTATTTATTTCGTACAAATTATGGACAGAAAGTTCCAGATTTTATTTTCCTGCTACAGCAATGCTGCTGTCCCTGACTTGTGTACCCCATTAGAGTGGGCCCAGGTCTGTAAAAATGTGCAGAAATGCAAGGCCAACATCCCTGTATAAGTATAAAAAAAGTTGGGGTCTACAAAGGTGACCCACCATTTCAAAAACCAGCTAACATTTATGTTTTTTCAGTAAGCAGAGTGGCTGGACAGTCCAAAAAAATCTGGACCGTCCAACCTCCTAGGTCCACCCTTTTGGGTGATCAAACAGGGACGGGTGAGGGTGAGGTTTAACATACTCTTAGGTGGGATCCACACCTCAAAAAAAAAACTAAGAAATCAGAGAAAAAGAAGCCATAAACAATGCCTACAACCCATACATTATAGCATAAAAGAAACAATTCCAGTAATTTGGACAGCAACATTACATTGGAATAAAATAATTTAATCAGTAATTAAAATGGGTTTTAATCCCAGAAAATTAGAGGATGGACCACCCTAGTGGGTCTCACAAATATCCAGATCATCCTACCAAACAAAAAACCTTTGCATGTGTCCCAATTAGTTGGATTTTAGGGATACATGACATAGGATGGGATGCCATGGGTGTCCTCTCCTTTTTGGGTGGCTGGATTTTTGTCAGCCGACAAGGTGGGCCACACACCATGATCAGGGATGGGAATAAGGGAAAAGAAGAGAAGGTAGGGAAATTCAGCCATAAAGAAGGGCTCTACCACTATTAATCCCTTCCAAGAAAATCCAACCACACATCATACACCAATATACATCTACAGTATGAATCTCATACATGCATGACTAAAAATTAAAATGGATGATTGGGATACCATCTTCACCATAAAATGAAGGTCTAGATGACCTTAGAATGATTTGGATCATAAGATACATTATGATGGGGTCCATGGAGAATGGCCCCAATATGGAACAATGCATGCATGTAGGATGGGCCAAGGGCCACATCCAATGGATCAGATGGGATCCCCACCATGGATTGGTGGGTCCCACATGTTCTATACCTGAATAAATAAAAGAATCAAGATAGAGAAGAAAGATCAGCAAGTTGTAGGCACCCACCTTTAAATCAAGCTCTCAATCTTCCCCACAAGATAGATGTTGGACCAAGGAAGAAGATTTAATGGCTAGGATGAATTTCTAAGGGTGAGATTGAGAGATTTTGAAGCTTCAAGGGGCTGGATTAATGGAGGAAAATGGGATGTTTGGGAGAGAAAATTGCTAGAATGAAAAAAATGAGGAGGGAGAGAGAGAGAGAGAGAGAGAGAGAGAGAGAGAGAGAGAGAGAGAGAGAGAGATAGTAATGATTTATTTGTAAGAAAAGAAATGATTACATTAGGGAGGAGAAACCAAAGTTTCTATGGTTAGGGTAGGTCTCTTGGTAGTGTTTGTGGTTTGTATTGTTAGTTTTCATTTTGGATGATGAGATGTTCTTACTCGCTGAATAGTTTTGTATTGTCAATGTCGGGCTTATTTTGTTGTCAAGACAGTATTCCTGGATAGGGATGGTAGGCCAGATTGGTAGTTTTGTGGCCGAGTGTGACGCTTGTCAACATGTCAAGGCCGATCTTCTGAGACCCCCTGGTCCCTATCATGTAGCCCACTTGATAAAATGCTCATAACTTTTAATCCATGGGTCAGATAGACGCACAAGACGCGTCGTTGGAACCGCGATGATGATGCGGTCGCAATGACATAGGTCTCAAATCAATCTAATTCAGTTCTTCATGACTGGACTTACGAATGACCGCAAATACTATCCAAGGGTCACGGGTCACCGGGATTCGACCGGTAGGACCGCGGGACCAAGATGGACGGAATGCATACTCACACACACATGCACACATGCGAACTTGGGTCAGGTCTTATATTTAGTGAGTCTTCTAATGTAAAAAAATAAATCATTGACCAGGGCTTGACAAACATAAGCGCAAAAAAAAAGTGTCCTACAATCTGATTGTAGCTTAGATTGGGAAAACATGTTTTTAGAGATCCTTGTGCTAATAAAGTTCTTGTCAAACAAGAAAAGATCATCCACAAGAAAATGTATAAATTGAAGAGATGTATCTTTCGTATGCTATCAAATGAAACTAATATAAAAAATAAATGAAATTTTCTTGAAGATTTTGAGATAAAAATTACATTTTTTTTTGCTGCAGCAAGATAGTTTACACAAGAGTGTTGGCAGAGTGTATTGGTGCATGTCCCATTAGACAAATGATAGAAAAATATATTTTGGAGCTTTGGGGACTGTAAACTTCCTCAGCATCTCAATCGGCCATTCTTTTCTTTTAGCCTAAGATAGGGAAAAAAAAAAAACATCTTTATATGAGCCGCATACAGGATTTTTTGGGTGCACAGAAATGGACAAGCATCAATGCAGTAAAATTTAAAGTAGTGAAGTTCCATGTTACATAGGAAAAACCAGAAATGAACAGATCTAATCATAATAGCCATGTTGAGCACAGGACTTCTCCTCAGCCAAGGTTTTCGAAAATAAAGGTAAAGAGACCACACACATAAGCTAAATCTCTACATTGATGGTGACACACACACACACACACACACATGAATTTCAAAGAGATTTTGGCCTGATAAGCCCAAATAAATCAGCAAAAAACTTGAGCTCATATCCAGTCCTAGGTCCCACTCCTTGAAATCTGACGATACCTGAAATAAAGGAAGCTTAACTTGAAGACTCAAGCATGCTTTATATATTCTTGGGTATGTGACCTGCTGTAGATGGACCACACTTCCTAACCCTCCCAGATTGAAAGCCGAATGTGGACCATTGCCGCATTTCTAGGATAAGGAAATGGAAAAAACAAAATTAAAAATTAAAAACTGAAAATGAGAATCCAGTGCCTATCACAGAGTTATTATGAGGATTACACATCATCAAAAGAACGCAATAATGGCCCACTTTCTTGTAGCAACATTGCACATTTTAACAAGAACTCATGGATTTTGGCAAAAAAATGAAAGCAAATTTCCTTTTCACAGCAACTTTATCAGTTGTCCACTAAGGCTTTATTTAGTTCCAACCATTAAAAAAATTCCTACCATGTTATTAAAAAAACATAAGGCTTTATTTAGCTCCAGCCATTAAAAAAAAATGATTTTTGGAATCTATAGTATAAGTACAATTCTACAATTCAATCTGTCCAGATTTGACTCCTTTTAGAGGCTGTTTGATAGTCTAATACTACTAACTGAATATATATATATATATATATATATATATATATATATATATATATATATATATATATATATATATATATATATATATATATATATATATATATATATAACATCAAAGCTCCATAAATTATATAAATATAAATAAATGTTATATATCAATTCCCCTCTTAAATCAATTTCCATCGAGGGTTTCATGCTAAAATAATCAAACACCCTAACAATACAATCAAAATCATACAAGAGTAGGTCAGTCTTGGAGGTGATTAGGAGGCAACTACAGAATTCAATTCAAAAAGTGTCTCCCATTTTGACCTGACCTTAAGAAAGCTAAAAAAGATTTAAACAGAAACAGATACACAAATGCAAAATAAGGTAAGATCCCACTTTCTGTATCTCATACATGAATAAAAAGAAAGGAAGAAAGAAAATGCTAAGAGAAAGATCATTGACAAAGACTTCCAAGAATAAATGGCAGTAATCCAGTCTTCATTTACAAATTAGCTAATCTTTGATAAAGACTTCTTACCTCCAAAAGAAGAAATTCAAATTCAAATAGTTTCAATTATATGCAAAGATAACCGAGAGCAGCATTGCCACAAAATCTATACATTGAAGAGCTTTCAAGCATCAAGAAATAAGAAGGCTTGGTCTCTCTCACTGTCATTTCCACAATATGAAGATCGTGTTGACTGATATAAACTGATGTCCTTTGAGGAATGAACTCCTCCATCCCATGGCCATTGTAGGTAGCATAAAAGTAAGTGAAATCACTTCTTTTGCATACAAGTAAGTGAAAATGGAGAAAATGGAGGAATGTAAAGGAGTATAACTTGAGAAGATGGCCCTTTGTATTATAGAGGTTTAGTGCAACTGACCTGGGTTTTCTTCATCTGTTGTTTTGAATTTGCTTGGGTACTCCATGCAGCTCCCACCTATAAAGAGAATAAGGGATATTGATGTACTCCTCATTAAAAAATTTGATATTTAGAAAATACAATAAAAGTAAAAATAACTCTACATAAAAGCATGATAATGATGAAACTCTGTAGTGTAGTCAAAGAGAGCAATTAGTGCATCTAGATCATCCATCTGGTGGACCACTTATAGTGAACAAACAGTAGAAAAATTACACCCAGGATCAAGAATTACACCAAATTTATTTGGTTTTCAAACCTTCAAACACCCCTGCACATGGGTTTCTTTGTTTTTTTTTTTCATCAGTATGTTATTGTGGGCAGCACCACTCAATGACTTAGATTTAGCACATGTGAGCACAAGACATCATATGTATATGCACAAATGCTCAATCATTGAGAATGAATCCAAAACTTTAATTTATTTATTTTTCATCTTCTATTTAGGATTGAACCAAGGTGTTAGTGAGAAAACGAACAGCCACCTGATAAAAATCACTTCATGAAGGAGAGGGACAACCTAAATCCATGATGCGGGCACCTATGATGAGGAATCCGAATACGGTACAGACTGTTGGAAATCCTCTAAAGATCAAGCAATCCACAAAGGTCTTGAGTGTCAATCAAACCCAATCTCAATACGAGAAAGAGAAGGGAAATCCCTTTCGTCATCTTTTCTCTCCTCTTCTTTACTTTGAAGGGGGAAAAAAAAGCAATTTTCACTTCAAAAACCCAAAAAGACCTCTTAGAATCTTTCAAACATAGTATTTATAAAACAACCCTAACTAATTCTGGTAATTGGTGTGCTGCTCACATTTTTTTTTTGTGCTACTCACAATTAATCCTAAACTAATCAAAATTAAATCTAACAACCTTGTAAACCCATTGTTAAAAAAATAATAATAACAAAGAAAGGAAATGACTAAAACAACCCGACAAAAGCTCAAGATACAAAGAAACAAAATCTAGCCATAATTACAAATTCCTCTCAATCTTTGCCCTCGAGATAAGTGAGGTGCACATGGACACATCACACATCACTAGCCCTAGAACCTATGTTCCCATTTATCATGGATGGTAAATGCATAAATGATAATGACAATGGGGCATAAAAAGCCTCATAGGGTTTAATTGATCTCCTAGCAAAAAAATTAAATGCCCATCAATTATATCACACATCCCAAGAACAAATCTTTAGACGAGCATAATATCCTAAAGTTTACCCATTACCTACCCATTCATGGAAGATTCCCTTGATAGTTGAAACCATTCTCTCGAGATTTGTAGAAAAATTCAGTTTTTATTCTTTTCATAATCATGGCACCTTTGAACTGCATTACCTAGAGTTTCATTTCAAATTATTCTTACTTGTAGATACACCAATACAGGATCACTTTGAGTAGAGTATTATCTATGAAGTGGCAAATTTTAAAAGCTAGGGCACAACAAATACATCAATCATCATGTGTGTAAGTTTGTCCCACATCTCAACATTACATTCAAATCAGAGACATAATAAAGTCAAATTTCATAGAAAATTATAGGAGTATTGTAAATGGGTTATACAAATCTTTAAAACATGAACTTCATAGAGCTTTGTCTTGATTGCTGATGGTCTTAAAGTTGGTTCATTATGTGTCAAGGGAGAAGAAATGGAACTGACTATAACATACTAAGATCAACTTCTTTCCAGTATCACCATTACCAATGCACTATAATTCTGCATTGTATGTAACAAGTTAGGGTAGACAAGGCCACAACTTATTTTTCCAGATTCTAAAGTAATTTTTATTAATTCAATAATTCTGTAGAAAAAAAAAATCAAGAATGTCGAATGATATACAATACAATTCTGAATTTGCTCGCCCCATTCACGCTAACTGCATTTTCATAATGTTGAGATAGGAACACAAAAGATGCTTACATCACCTTAGGATCTGCCTCTGTTAGAGTATGCAGTCCTCGATGTGCACACGTTGCAGCATATTTGAGTTGTTAGAGTATACAATCTTGTCATAGACCATTGTCTCCAAGGATACGATGCACCACAGGATGACTGAATATGTTTGCACTCTCAAACTCAAATATACCACCACATACTTGACATCAATGACTGTATACTCTAACAGGCCCAAATCACAACTTAAAAAGGTCCCATGATCCAAAGTAACAACTAATCTTTGCTTGACACTCCACTTAATAGGTCACCGCATACAACCATTGAAATGAATCATTTCACATAGTCAGACCAAGCAATCCATACTTGGTTCAGTGAAAAGCATAAAGAATGCTATAGAACTAGACTGAAGGAGTTTTCCTGTGAAGGGAAAAAGATTAAAACGGTTCCTATCAGCTTTAGGAGATTATGCCTAAGAGTTCAAATCACTTCGAAATTATCTCTAACAAACTGGGTAGAAATTCATGTTCAGTAATTCATAGGACCATTCAAGTTTCATTGGGCAGAGATCATTTCCAACTCTCTGCTACATAAACACTTTGATTGAGTTCTTATATTGGCAAGAAACATTTTAAGTATTTCTAATGATTTTATCATGATTTGAAAAGCATAGAAAAATAATAGACTACAACAATAGTGTTGTAGGTTTGGAAAGTACAAAGACCTACACTAGATTGACCTGGAAAGAGAACTGCATTAGATACAGGGTGCTTTGCAATAATTTAACTTATAAATGATTCAAGATACTAATGAAAAGAAGGGTAGGTAAATACCACCCAGACTCATATTCTCCACATAATTGTCAGGCGTGCCAAATCTTCTTGAAAGCTAGCTATCCACTGCCCGAATTGAAGGTCATAAATATGAACCTGACCATCCTGGTAAAAAGAGATCTAGAAGTTCAGTTACTTGCATTTATTATATTATCTGAAGTTGGAGCGCAACAACAGAAATCAGAAGATAAGTACCTGCCCACTTGTACCAAGATGAGTGCCGCTCAATATCAAAGAATATCTATTGATTTGTGAACTCCGACGATCTGTATAACCTAGTGCAGGATCCAAACAAAAAATGCAAGCACTTCAAAGCTGTTCAGAGCCAACCAACTTAATTCTATTTAGTAACTAACATTAAACAAGCATTAACCTACATGGCAACTATAAAAGCAATAAATTGTAGGAAAAAAGATCATAAATCCATTTGTAAGGACATGGTATTGCCTCGTGAAACATATGTTGTCACGCCCCGAACTCGAAAACCGAGCTCATAAAATTTTCGATTACTGAATCCGGTGCTGACAGCCTCCGTAGTACCCCATTCTGGGCTCCCGGCACCCATATATCAGGTTTCGATCCTAGGATGCTACAAGGAGAATTTCTAATATCCATTTAATTTGTAATGAGCATAACCACAATCATAACCCACGAACGATAACCAGAAGAACACCATCACAAAATTCACTATGATCAAAAACTTTAAGTACAATGTGTATAAAGGGAAATACAAGATAGTACTAATAACAAAACTCTAAAGCTCGGCTGCATGCTCCAACTGCGATGGAGCTACGGATGCGTCCTGGCGTCACCTGCACGCATCAATCGTGCATAAGCTTATAGAAAGTTTAGAGGGCGGTGTAAGTGTGTGCGCAATATGAGTGTGATTAAAATGCAAGGTCAGAATAATGCGGCAATGTGCTGATGAGTATATGAATGCAATCAGCCATACCAAGGCTATACGGTGCAAGATATGAATGTTATTGGCCATGACACGGCCAAGCGATGTGAGATGCAACTCAAGCATGCCAATCCTCATCATATATCAGTATAGTTCTCATTTTGGATAATCACCGGAGTTTAGTACACTCCAAATGGCATTGCCGCTCTCCCAGCCATACAGTCCAAGTGAGCGTAAGAAACCTCACTATCTGCCTAGCCAATACCTACCCGGCACGTCGATAGTGAACCCATTCACGAGCTAGTCAAAGTCAACCTAGTGTTGCCTGTAAGTGCTATGATTTCATATCCCTTTGGTTGTTAAATTTTGTGTTGCCAAAACCTATATGTATGTCTTGTATATCTTGTGTTTCATGTTTGAGACTATTCTTTACTTCAAGACATTGCATTTCAAGTTAAGAACTTAAATGAAGAACGTTTCAAGTCATGGATGAAGTATTCAAGAATAGAAGTCTTCAAGTATGCATGTTCAAGATACAATCAAGTTCAAGTATTGTAGAAGACTTTGTCAACTCAAGAAAGGATCAAGAAGACTTTATCATCTCAATTCAAGATCAAGCTCAAGAAGGCCTACAACAAGATTTGTATATTCTCAAGCTTCTCTTAAGGGTCATCTGAGTGTTCAGACTTTCAATGTCCAGCTCACTTTTAAGGTTTATTTGACCTTAGATTGACCTTAGGATGGGCTTTACTGTAGGTCATTCTGTATACATAATTCATATATTTTAATATGATTTTTTGGGCTATTCTAAGACCAGTCCTAGGGACTTCAAGACCAATCTTAGCTCTGTTACGACCAGTCTTAAGTTTTTCAGGACCAGTCCTAGGTTGTTGAAGATTTTCGGATCTTTCTGTTTGTCTTACGACCAGTCCTGGACATCCTACGACCAGTCCTGTAAGTTCTACGACTCATCCTTCGACCAGTCGTAGCCCTACTACTCAAACTCCAGCAACTAAATTGGGGGTCTTACGACAGGTCGTAGGTAACCCACGACCAGTCGTAGGTGGCCCATGACCGGTCGTAAACTACCCAGGACCGGTCGTGAAATAGCAAAATCTTATCCCGTGAAAATCTTTGAAAATCTTTGAAGCTACGACCAGTCTTAAGATCCTAAGACCAGTCGTAGATGGGATTTTTCAGGCTATAAATTGAGCACGAACTTCAGAGTTTTAGCAATTCAATTCAACTCTATTCAAGTATTCTTTAGGCTATACTCTGAGATAAGTTTGTGTTTGTTTTAAGCTACTCTGTGCTTATTTAATATTTTTTTTGATAGCTTATTTTTTATTTGATTTTGATCTACATTCCAATCTCATTAGAAAAGAGAAATTTCTGATATTCCTTCTTCTTGGATTCAAAATCAAATAGAACTAGCCCTTTTGATTTAAAATCAATTAGACTTAGAACCATTCTTAAAGTGAGTATTGGACTTTGAACATTAAATCGAACTTCTACTCCGATTGGTTCTACCGGGCTACTTCAAAAGGTGATTCAGATATTTTACATTTGTGTAATTTACTTTCTTTGATTTTGTTTGAGATTTACCAGAAATATCTCATTGTATTGGTTATCTGAGGAGAGCCAGAAAACTCAGATTGTGGGGATTTTTTTATTGTGTAAGCCCAAGATCAAAGACACAATTGTAAAGGTTTTAGGTGAACCTGTGAAACCTATTTTGATAGTGCATGCTAATATCCCCTGTGTGAGGATATTAGGAGTGGCGTAGCATTCTATGTGGCTGTTGGATGACAGTTGGTGTACACACAGGCGAACCACTATATATCGTTATGTTGTGGATGTACTTTATTCTTTCATTCCTTTATTCATTCAGTTTTGTGGTTTGTGTTTGTGGATGAGTGTTGTAATCATTTTAGTTCAAGCAAGTGTGGATGAATGTTGTAATAACTTAGGATTTATTTTCTTCAAGTTATTTTGATTTCGTTGCTTTTTATTCCTCATTGGTTTGTGATACAAAGGACATTCTAGAAATAAGGTTGTCCTACCTTAAACCTTTGGTTTTTGGTGTAAGGTTGTCCTTAGAACTGATAAAGTATCATTCTCTTTATTTTAAGCTATTGAGATTACTTTAAATTCAGCATTGTGCTTTATTTCTTTTATTATTCCACTATTATTAGTTTTATTTGGCATTGCCCTATTCACCCCCCCTCTAAGGCATATAGCTAGGCCCTTTCAAGTGGTATCAGAGCCTAATAACTCGTTCTTATTGTTTATTTATTGGATTTATTTCCTGAGCTAACGATCTAAGCTATATTAAGATGTCAAATTTTGATAGCCTATCAGTCACTAGGCCACCACCCTTTAATGATACAAACTATGCTTATTGGAAAGCCAGGATGAGGATCTTCCTCAAATCCTTGGATGAAAGTGTGTGACTGGCCACAGTGAATGAATGGAACCCTCCTATCACTGAAGTAACTAATGGCGATGGTTCAAAATCAATGAAAGTAACGACTTATTCTCTTTGGACCACACTTCAGAAAAGTGAAAGTAGTACCAATGCAAAAGCACTAAATGCAATTACTTGTGCATTATCACCAGATGAATTCAAAAGAATCATCTCTTGTGAAAATACAAAACAAGCATGGGATGTATTAGAAATGACACACGATGGTATATCTATTGTCAAGAAATCTAAAGTCCAACTCCTCACAACTAAATTTGAAGAAATTCATATGGAGGAGAATGAGATGTTTATGGACTTCTATACTAGATTGAATGACATTGTGAACTCTATGTGGGGTCTTTGTGATAGAATCCTAGAAAGTAAAGTGTGCACAAAGATACTACGCTCACTTCCTGAACGGTTCAATTCTAAAGTAACCGTGATTCAGGAACTTCGTGATACGGATACCATGAGGGTTGAGGAACTAGTTGGTTCACTTCAAACCTATGAGTTATCCTTTAAAGCTCCTAAAGGAAAATCAATTGCTCTCAAATCATCTAAAAATGTTTCACAAGAGAGCACTTCGGATTTAGAAAATTTCAAAAATGATATGGCGCTTTTAGCAAAAAAGTTTTACAAAATTTTTAAAAGCAAGAAAAAAATTGATTTTCAAAAGTTAAAATGATAAAAGACGATCTAAACCTAGAACTCGAAAATCCTTGAAAGATAATCAATGTTATAACTGTCAAAAGTATGGGCACTTAGCTAACAAATGTCCTAAAAAGGACAAATCAAAAAGGAAAAGCATGATGGCTACTTGGGATGAATAGTCTGATTCTGAATCCTCTTCTAAATTAGAAGATTCTGAAACCGAGTTGGGCGAAGATGTTAAAACCCTTATGACTCTAGCCAAGATCACCTTTTCAGATAATGATGATATATCTAGTGAAGAAAATTTGAATAGTGATTGTGATAATGAAGATGATCTTCAGGATGCTGATAATGCCCTTTATAAGGAGAGTTGTAAAATTGCTGTCAAGCTTAAATTACAAAAAGAAAAATTTTCTAAGCTTAAGGAAGATTATGAGTCTCTTGTTTTAGAAAAATCTCATATTTCTAATTCTTTTAAAAAGATCAAAGGTGATTTAGATTTCAAAACCTCCAAAATTGAAGATTTGAGATCCGAAAATGAGAAACTCAAAAAATGAGGTAGCTTCTCTTCAGAGTTTGAAAGACACATGGAGATATGCCCACGGTGATCCTAAATTGAAAAAAATATTGTCCGAATTAAGAAAATGTGGCGATCGATCCGGGTTGGGCTATAATAAGAATACATCTCCTAAACAAAAGAACATTACTCCTAAATTTATAAAAGGAGAGTCTTCAATCTCAAAAGAAAAGAATACCTATCAAGGTTTTTTCAAAAATTCAAGGACTTTTCAAAAACCTAAAAGTAGCCATGTCAACTTTAATTTTTAAAACTGAAATCCATTGGCTGAAAAAATAATTGATCTACTCAAGGAGCTATTAAAGTCTAACTCTATAGGTCTCTCCTATAACAACAGACAGAAAAAGACCATCTATACTCATAAACCCAAAACAGTTCTGAAATGGGTTCCTAAAGTTGACTGCTTGGTTGCCCACACTGCTTTCAAAGCTACAAGCCATTCAAAGTGG
The DNA here is from genome assembly GCA_037074715.1 of Magnolia kwangsiensis. Classification (NCBI taxonomy): domain Eukaryota; kingdom Viridiplantae; phylum Streptophyta; class Magnoliopsida; order Magnoliales; family Magnoliaceae; genus Magnolia; species Magnolia kwangsiensis. The sequence continues at coordinate 108,619,416 of CM073578.1, read as the reverse complement.
TACCTAGACAGTGGTTGCTCCAGGCATATGACAGGCGACAAAGCTTTATTCACGGATCTAAAAGATATGACTGACGGGTCAGTCACATTTAGTGATGGAAGCAATTGCAAGATCATTGGCTAAAGTACGGTTCAGCTTTATAACCTTCCCTTATTTAAGAATGTTTTATAAGTTGAGGGCTTAAAACACAACCTATTAAGCATTTCTCAGATATGCGATAACAACCATAGTATGAAGTTTTCTAATCAAGGTTGTGAGATACTTAATAAAAAGGGTTCTGTTATATTAACTGATCGCAGAACTTCTGAAAACTGCTACATCGTTAGTGATGCAAGCTCATCTACTCAATCATGTTATATGGTTCATACCGATGAGACTGAATTATGGCATAAACGCCTTGGACATGTACACTATCAGAACTTATTTAAATTGAGCAAAAGAGAACTAATTAGAGGTCTACCCAAATTATAAAAAGTAGACAAAATATGTGGTGAATGCCAGTTGGGCAAACAGACTAGGAGCTCTCATAAGAAATTGAACTCCAATACCATATCTAGACCACTCGAGCTTCTCCATATGGATCTTATTGGACCAACCAGATCGGAGAGTCGAGGAGTCAAAAAATACATCTTGGTTATCGTAAATGACTATACCAGATTCACTTGGGTATCATTCTTAAAAGACAAAACTGAAACCCTGGATGAAGTGAAAAAATTCATCAAACGAATCCAAAATGAGAAAGGTTCTCATGTTAGTAAGATCCGTAGTGATTATGGATCCGAATTCGAAAACAGTAGTTTTGAGAAATTCTGTAGCGATCAGGGAATATCACATGAATTCTCTGCGCCCAAAACACCGCAACAAAATGGTATAGTTGAAAGAAAAAATAGAGTGTTTCAGGATATGGGTAATGTTATGTTGAATAGCATGAAGCTCTCTAGAAATCTTTGGGCTGAAGCAGTTAATACCGCATGTTATATTATTAATCGGGTTTATACTAGTAAATCTGATAATAAGACTGCTTATGAATTATGGTTTGAAAAGAAACCTACTGTCAAATACTTTCGGGTTTTTGGCAGCAAGTGTTATATTTTATAAGATCGTGAAAATTTGGGAAAGTTTAATACGAAGAGTGATGAAGGTATTTTTCTTGGTTATTCTTTAAACAGTCGAGCTTATAGAGTTCTAAATAAGAGAACTGGTGTGATTCAAGAGTCCATCAATGTGGTCATTGATGATCATTTGAATACACCAACTCTGAGTTCAGATGATGATGAAGCTCTTATTATCGACAATCAAGATATCTCATCAAGTCAAAAAGAATCTGAACTAAGGACTGTCAAAGATCATCCAACCAATCAAATACTTGGAAACCCTCTCACTAGAGTTCGTACTTGGAAACAACTTGAGAACATATGTAATTATGTTTGTTTTACATCCCAAATAGAACCGGTCAACGTGAAAGAAGCACTTTCTGATGAAAATTGGATTGTTGCTATGCAGGATGAACTTAATCAATTTATTCGTAATGATGTCTAGTATCTTGTTCTTGGACCTAAAGATAAACACATTATTGGAACAAAATGGATCTTTAAAAATAAGTCTGATGAGCTTGGAAATATAATTCGAAACAAGGCTAGACTAGTTGTACAAGGTTACACTCAAATTGAAGGCATCGATTACGATGAAACTTTTGCTCCAGTCACTCGCCTTGAATCAATCAGACTTTTTATTTCCATCGCATGCTTTAGAAAATTTAAGATTTATCAGATAGATGTAAAGAGCGCCTTCTTGAATGGCGATTTACATGAAGAAGTGTATGTTAAACAACCTTCAGGGTTTGAAGACCTCAAGTTATCTGACCATGTATTTCGTCTTAAAAAGTCTCTCTATGGTCTAAAATAAGCGCCCAGGGCATGGTATGAGAAATTGACTAAATTCTTACTTAGTCATATCTTTCAAGTAGGAAGTGTCGATAAGATGCTCTTTGTTAAGAAGAATAACAATGATATTTTGATGGTTCAAATATATGTTGATGATATTATTTGTGGATCAACTTGTTCTAACATGTCTATTGAGTTTGCAGAGTTAATGAAATCAAGGTTCGAAATGAGCATAGTTGGTGAACTTAACTATTTCCTAGGGTTGCAAGTAAAACAACAACCTGATAGAATTTTCATTTCTCGGACCAAATATGCTTCAAACTTGGTTAAAAGGTTTGGATTTGAGAATGGTAAGAACTTTGATACTCCTATGAGTACAACGTTAAGACTCTCAAAAGACTCTACAGGTAAAGATATAGATCCTAAACTATATCGTAGTATGATTGGTAGTTTGTTGTGTCTTACTGCAAGTAGACCTGATATTGCGTTAAGTGTTGGAATTTGTACGAGATATCAGTCTAATCCTAAGGAATCACATCTTACTGCTATTAAACGGATTATTAGATATGTCACAAGTATTATAAATCTGGGTCTATGGTACCCTTTTGATACTAGTGTTCAATTAGCTAGGTACTCAGATGCTGATTGGGCCGGTAATATCGATGATAGAAAATCAACCAGTGGTGGTTGTTTTTACATTGGAAATTGCTTAGTTGCTTGGTTCAGTAAGAAACAAAGCTCAATATCGCTCTCCACTGCTGAGGCTGAGTATATTGCAGCTGGATATGCATGTACACAACTAGTTTGGATGAAACGCATGCTAAGCGATTATGGAATTAATCAAGATTCAATGATCTTACATTGTGATAATTCCAGTGCTATAAATATTTCTAAAAATCCAATCCAACATTCACGTACTAAGTACATTGACATTAGGTATCATTACATTCGTGAATTGGTTGAAGAAAAAGTTATTTCTTTGGAATATATATCAACCGAAAATCAACTTGCTGATATATTTACTAAACCGCTTGACAAAAGAAGGTTTAATATATTGAAATTTAATCTTGGTATGTGCATTTTACATCAAATATTCTTGCTTGCATGTATCATAGTATATTATTTTTAATATTATTTGTGTTTAAATTTCATTTTTTTCATTAAAAAATGTATTTTTAGTCGATACTCGACCGGTCGTGGAGCTCGTGAACATGATATATTTGGGGAAAATCCCTTTCTTCTTCATTTTCACTCCAACCTACGACGAGTCGTGGCTCGACCAGTCATAGGATTTCTTATTTTTCTTCAAGGTGAGTCCTATTTCATCATTTTTCTTGAAGATTCATGCTCTCTATGTTTTGATTTGATCATTGTATAGCTAGATTTCATCTCTTGTTGGGTTTTTCAAGGGTTTCTTCTCAATTTACTGATCTAGAGAAAACCTATCCTTTCTTTTGTGCATTTCGCTTGCTCTTTGTATATCTTCTTGAATATGGATGCTAGAGGGAAAAAGAAAACATCTCATGGTTCATCTTCATCTAGATCTGTACCGATAACAAAATGGCACCTTCGGTCACCCGAAGATGATTCTCAAGATGTACGAGATTTACGTGTCCGTAATATTATTGTTCAGCATACCGCTGATCTCAATCACATTGCTCCATATGGTATTGTCCCTCTCCTTGAATCTGTTGACTGGACTAACATTTTTCTTTGGGGTGGGCCTGCATACCAGTCCATTGCCCAATCAATGGTAGCATGTATCTTAGAATTTTCTCTTGATAATTTAACTTTTTTAATTGATACTAGAGAAGGAAAATTTGAAGTAGACCATCATTTGATATCGGGTATTATGGATATACCCGTTAATGATGAAGGTATATCGATTCATACTCTATACGACAAACTATCTGAATCAGAAAAATGCAAGTTAATAAGAGATTTATGAAAAATTGATGCACAATGGACACACAAAGGGAATGTGCTCCCTTCAAAGTATTTGTTACCTAAATATAGAGTGTTACATCGTTTCTTCATTTCCAATGTATATCCTCGGTCCGGTAATAAAACTGAGTTGACTTCTTTCATAGTTCGTGTGTTGCATTCTATTGCTTCTGGTACCATGGTCTGTCTTCCTTCTTTGATTTGTTATTTCATTATACAGTTTCGTCTCCATCCGGGTCATAGTGATATTTCGTTTGGTTATCTTAGGACTGTTTTAGCCACTCACATGCTTGTCGATAAACTTATTAATGAGGCACCAATTCATCATCTTATTTTCAACAATTCCAATCTTAATAAGATGAAGTTGGATTTGCTTCCTGGCCAAGTTGATAAAGGTGGTGTTGGTGGTGATGGTGGTGAAGCCGAAAATGAAGGGGAAGCTGGCGATCTTCCTCAACAAGATGTTAATATGGATGAGTTTTTAATGAGATAGAATCTGATTCACCAAATGATCCTGATTACGATCCATCTGGTTATGATGCACGCCTTCATGCATTGGAAGAGAAGGTTGATAACATAAGTATAGCCCATGATATGTAATTTAAGTAGATGCGAAAATATCTTTGTCACATCAATAGGGGCTTACACCAGATTGATCCGACTATCCCTGCTCCCTCCTCTGGATCAGATTAGGTGAATTATCTTTTGGATTGTATAACATTAACTTTTTATTTATCTTTTGGATATTGTATTAACTTGGATAATGACTTGATGCTTCAGGTTTATATTTTGAAATATACTTTGTCCTTTCATATCTCTTTCTCATTATCTGCTTATTACTCTCTATGTTCTCTTTCCTTTTGTGACTTTCCCTTGTCATTTTGTGATAAAAAGGGAGAGTAGTAAGCTAAAAGGGAGTAGTATGGAAAGGGGGAGTAATTTTTGTCTAGATTAAATGATTGAGAAGGATGCGTGGGATTGAGAATATGGAGTCTTGAGGTTTTCATATTGTTTACTATTTATATGAGCAGTACTCGTATTACTCAGGGGGAGTAGAGTATTTTGTGATTTTATGGCTCATGATTGCGTATTATCTTCTTTGCTATGTGTTTTGTCACAAATTTGACAAAGGGGGAGATTATAAGTGTTATGATTTCATATCCCTTTGGTTGTCAAATTTTGTGGTGCCAAAACCTATATCTATGTCTTGTATATCTTGTGTTTCATGTTTGAGACTATTCTTTACTTCAAGACATCGCATTTCAAGTCAAGAACTTAAATGATGAACGTTTCAAGTCATGGATGAATTATTCAAGAACAGAAGTCTTCAAATATGCATGTTCAAGATACAATCAAGTTCAAGTATTATAGAAGACTTTGTCAACTCAAGAAAGGATCAAGAAGACTTTGTCATCTCAAGTCAAGATCAAGCTCAAGAAGGCCTACAATAAGATTTTTATATTCTCAAGCTTCTCTTAAGGGTCATCTGAGTGTTCAGACTTTCGATGTCCATCTCACTTTTAAGGTTTATTTGACCTTAGATTGACCTTAGGATGGGCTTTACTGTAGGTCATTCTGGATACATAATTCATATATTTTAATATGCTTTTTTTGGCTGTTCTAAGACCAGTCCAAGGGACTTCAAGACCAGTCCTAGCTCTGCTACGACCAGTCTTAAGTTTTTCAGGACCAGTCCTAAGTTGTTGAAGATTTTTGAATCTTTCTGTTTGTCTTACGACCAGTCCTGGACATCCTACGACCAGTCCTGTAAGTTCTACGAATCATCCTTTGACCAGTCATAGCCCTACGACTTAAACTCCAACAACTAAATTGGGGGTCTTACAACCGGTTGTAGGTGACCCACGACCAGTCGTAGGTGGCCCAGGACCGGTTGTAGACCACCCAGGATCGATCGTGGAACAGCAAAATCTTATCCCGCGAAAATCTTTGAAAATATTTAAAGCTACGACCAGTCCTAGGATCTTAAGACCAGTCGCAGACGGAATTTTTCAGGCTATAAATTGAGCACGAACTTCAGAGTTTTATCAATTCAATTCAACTCTATTCAAGCATTCTTTAGGCTATACTCTGAGATAAGTTTGTGTTTGTTTAAGCTATTCTGTGCTTATTTAATATTTCTTTTGATAGCTTATTTTTTATTTGATTTTGATTTACATTCTAATGTCATTAGAAAAGGGAAATTTCTGATATTCCTTCTTCTTGGATTCAAAATCAAATAGAACTAGCCCTTTTGATTTAAAATCAATTAGACTTAGAACCATTCTTAAAGTGAGTATTTGTAAGACCCGTATCCTAATTTGTAATGTTCCGTCAACTCCCGCGATCCTTCCGGTCGAATTCAGCAATCCTCGACCACTTTCTGATGTTTGCGCACGATCCTAAGCTGAGACCTGTATGCCAAAGATGGCTAAAATTGAAACCTATACCTTAGCGACTGCCCCGTCACCGCGGTTCTAACGTCGTGACTCGTACACCGATCCGATACTCAGGCTAAAAGATGTCAGTCTGCGTTCAATTTGAAGAAAACACCGCACGTTGCGAATTACGAGGGAATCTCTACAAGATGTCCCATCAATCAATCAATCACTCATGTCAAGTACAAGTCAAGTCACTCCATACCCAAGTACAACAACCCATACATTTCTCTTACACAAGCAAGCCCAAGGTCAACCCTCACATCACTTCACCTCTCTCTCTACCCATCCCTTCTTACAACACACCACTCCACCCATCACACCACATCCATCACCCTTTTTCACCCATCACTCCTCTCTCTCTCTCATTCATTCTCAAAAAAGAAAAATTCCAAGCAAAAGAGCTTCACACGTCCAAGCTCTCTCTCCCTCTCCCAAATGTCAAGTGTGGTCCACCTTCCCTACTCTCTCATCTCTCATCTCAACCGTTGATCCATCATCTACCACCGTTAAAAGTCAAGCAAAGGAGCATTGGAGGCCAAGGGAGCAAGGAGGAGGCTTAGAGGTGGGTGATCTACCGTTAAATTCTTTTTAGGGACCACTAGTTGGTGGGACCCATTTTTGATGTATGATTTGTATTATGTGGGGCCCATAGTGGCGGGGCCCCACCATCACCATTTCTTGTCCTCTCTTTCTCTCTCTCTCTCTTTCTCTCTCCTTATCCTTCCCCTAAAATGAAGTGGGCCCCACCGATTCATGATAAATCTACTCCATCCATCAAATGGTGTGGCCCACTACATCTTAGATAAATGATATTGATTTATATATATATATATATATATATATATATATATATATGTACATGCAAGGTGGGCCATGATCATGTGGGACCCACCTTGGTGAACGTGGACCACGTGCATGTGGGACCCACCATGATGTAGTGTTTATCCAGGCCGTCCAGCGTCGAGGGACACTGGACGAGCGTGGTGTGAATGGAGCGTGTGTACTGACATGGAGGGTACTAACGAACTGACAAAAGAAAGAAAAAGGAAAAGTAAATGGTGGGCCACTTATGCAGGCCCCACGTTGATGTATGTGCTTGATCTAAGTCGTCCACCACCTTCCTCAGACTATTTTAGGCGTTGAGCCAAAGTTTGGGACCAATCTGATTCTCAGGTGGGCCATACCATCTAAAAACATGTGGAGATATGCCTGAATATATAAAAGCACTTGGTGGGACCTACTTGAAATTTGGACGCATCTTAAACTTGGACTGAACGGTCCATCACGTGGGACACACATATTAGACGATTTGGATCATCTTATTGTGGGCCCCATATTTTTTAAAAAATAAAAAAATAAAAAATAAAAAATAAAAAATAAAAAAAAAAGGGAAAAGGAAAGAAAAGGGAAGGGAAATGGTGGGCTGCTCCAACATGGCCCCACCTTAATGTATATATTTAATCCAAGCCATCCATTTTATTCTCGGGATCATTTTAGGCGTTGAGCCAAAAAAATGAGACCGATCCAATTATCTGGCGGGCCGTGACATTAAGAATACTAATATTTTCCTTTAAAACTTGAAAAAAAAAGTATTGCTGGGGTCCACCAGAAGCTTAGACCTACTTGAAACTTATTTGGGACCCCTATTTTTGTGGGAAACATGCAATGGATGGGGTAGATCTGGTTAATGTGGTCCCATCTAAGATAAATATATATATATATATATATATATATATATATATATATATATATATATATATATAATTTTTTTTGGCATGACTTTGAGCCATGATGTCCAGAGACGTCCACGTTAAAAAGGGTGGCCGCATTGGCCCACTAGTAGACTCTAACATGATATATGTTTTACATCTATACTGTTCATTTAATAGGTACCCTTGAATGGTGCGTTGACTCCAAAAATCATCCACAAACTGAACTCAGGTGGGCCATACCATCCAAATCATGTGAAGACATGCCTAAATCATATAAAAACACTTGGTGGGGCCTACCTGAATTTTGAATGTGACTGAAATTTGGTGTGAACCCTCAAACAGATGGGACACACGTAATGGATGGGTTGGATTGCAAATAAACACTTTGGTGGGCCCTACATGGGACCCACTGTGGTATGTGTGGCTTACCACACCGTCAAAACAGTGGGTGGTGACACCCACTGTGATGCAAGTGTTTCACTCACGCCGTCCGTCCACGGCAGTGGACGGTGGCCCCCACTCAGATGTATGTATTGTGTCCATGCCGTCTATCACATGGATCCCTGGCCACGTGACGTTATGAACAGGTTTGGATGGCAATAAACATTACAGTGGGCCTTAGGCCATGTGATTCTATGAACAGTTTGGATGCAAATAAATAGTTAGGCCATGTGATTCTATGAACAGTTTGGATGCAAATAAATAGTACAGCGGACTCAGGTTGGGTAGAAAATATACATTACGGTGGGCCCTGGGTCTATATGACCTTATCAACAGGTTTGGATGGAAAATAAACATTTTGGTGGGCCCCTTGCTACATGGCCTTATCAACAGGTGGGATGTAAAATAAACATTTTGGTGGGCCCCTTGCCACACGGCCTTAACAATAGGTTGGGTGGCAAATAAGCATTTCAGTGGGCCCAGGATTGGATGGAAAATAAATGTTATAGTGGGCCCACATGGGAGTCTACCATGATGCATGAGTTTCATCCAAACCGTCTAACCATTTTGAGATCATTTTAAGGCCAATGTTGAGGCCCACTTTGTTATATATGGGCCCATGTGTGTAAGCCCATTTGATGTATTTGTGGCCCAATGTTGAGGCCCACTTTGGTATATATAAAGCCTATGTGATTAGGCCCATTTGATGCACATAAAGCTTATGTGATTGGGCTCATTTTAATGCATTTTAAGGCCCATGGGTGATGGCCCATTGCAAAGTACCTAAGGTCCATTGGTGAGGCCCATTGAGGTGGCCCACTTGATGAATATAAGGCCCATGAGATACGGCCCATTTAATGTATTTGAGGCCCAATGGGATGTACCTAAGGTACATTGCAATGTGTGATTCTGCCATGATTTATTTAATGATATTTAAGGCGAACCGAGCCTTGGGATCAATGATGGTTTGATGTCCACATTGTAACATTAATGTTGGTTAAATGTCTGCATTGTCACTCTCCCTAGGGCCTACTGATAGGCCTAACTCATTGTGTATGAGGCCCATGTGCAGGGCCCACCTGTGACGTATATTAGGCTCATGTGTAGGGCCCACCCATTAAGTATTGGGGCCTGTGGATTGTGATGTATCTTCGGCCCAGATGGCAAGACCTGATGTTATGTATGAGAGACCTAAGGGATATGGCCCATTATGATGTGTTCGGGGCCTATGGATATGGTCTATTATACTGTACATGCGGCCTGTATATGGGGACCATTATAATGTTACATATGGCCTTATGTGAGGACTAATGTGGTACATGTCAGGCTTAGGTGATAAGGTATACTTTGATATACTTGTGGCCCATTAGTGCGCCCCATTGATGTGACTCACTTAATGTGTATGAGGCCCATTAGTGCGGCTCGTTGATGCAGCCCACCTGTTGTGTACATGTAATCCTTGAGTAAGGCCCATTGTGTTGTATATTAGGCCCTTGTGTGAGGCCGTGGGCCCATTATATGTTTGAATCTGTGAGGGTCACTTCTTGGGGCAATGTTGGTTAGATGTCCACATTGTCGAGGTCGATTGTTGATGCCGGATATTGATACCAATTATGAGTATGTGACTGCATAGCATCATGATCCATGCCCATACGCATCATCTGCATGTATGTTATGAGATATGATTGACCATTGCATATGTCATAATGCTGGTTGTTACGAGACTCCCTGATAGGCAGAGATTGTCTCACATGAGCGCACAGTTTGCGTAGGATTGATGCATGATTGGATTGTATGACTCATGCATCTTGCATTGTGTGCTGTGATTACTGTATGCCCTAGCGACATCAGGGTCGTAGCCTCCACAGGCATATTGTGGATGGCCAGATGGGACACTGAAAATCTGTTCTACATGGGGTGTTATAGATATCCCTGGGTGAAAGTTCCTAAACCCTCTTGGTTCCAGAGGTTGCTCCAACGTCTAGACCGAGTGGGTAGATGGGCGCCGAGTGCCGATTACTAGATGGCTACGCTCTCCACTGTGTCGCGGTCGGTTGGAAGGGGGTGTAGCCTTACCTGCCCGAGAGGAGGGGGCAATGCTAGGCTGAGTCTGACCAGCTCGAGGAATGGGTCCGCTATTGACGAGCCGGGCCTGATATTGGCAGGTGGATAGTGAGGTCTCTTCCACTCAGCTTGTTGCGCGCGATGGGGCGGCAATCTGGTATGGAGTGTAATAGACCCCGGTGATTTCTCAGAGAGAAACCGTACTAATATGTGGACTTATTGAGTAGGAATTGTATGTTCATTCATTCATTCGTTCATTCACTATCCACTCGGGCTGGTGGTGCACAATTTATTGTTGTGTACCTTCGTTATGGCAAGAATTTCGGTTGGGCGCGCGACTAACTTGAGATCAGGAGTCTACCACATTGAGTCTGACTATCCAAATTTAGGTATGGGACTGGTTTGGATAGAAGTCCTTGTGGTGGACCCCGTAGCCTGCGATACTACGTACTATCATCCCGACTTCACACTCCAGCATGGTCATTTCATTCGCATCGCATATTGCATTACATCCGCAAGGATATGACATTTTGGGTTGCTATATTTCTGTACTTATATGGCCTAGACAGACTTAGCAGGATTTGTATATTGCATTACATCCTCGGCATCTGATATTTGACTCTTTATGACTCAGTGCATAGCTATTTTATATTACGTTTCTGATAATTGACTGACTTATGAACTTGTCCATACTTTCGCTTACTCTGTCATTGTATGATTTATGATCTTGTCAGTATTTCAAGTTATTCTGATAATGTACGATTTATGAATTACCAGTAATTTCAGAATTGTATGATGATAGTATTGTATTGAACATTTGATACTTACCTTGTGCACACACTTACACCACCCTCTAAGCTTTCTATAAGCTTATGCACGATAGATGCATGCAGGTGATGTTAGGTTGCAGCAGTGTTGAGCTTGGAGCGTACAGTGGTCTTCTGGAGCTTGATTTTTCTTTATTTATGTATTCTCTTTCAGTATTGTACTCAAATGATTATAGTAGTGGATATGTGATGATGATGTTGCCTTTGTGAATTGGGTAGTCTTGTGATTATGCTTATTACTAGTTAAATGTACATTTCAAAAAAAAATCCTCCTTGTAGGATCCCAGGATCGGAATCTGGCATATGAATGCTAGGAGCTGAGAATGGGGTACTACGGAGGCTGTCGGCACTGAATTCCGCTATCGGGATTCCTATGAATCCGATTTCTGGGTTTGGGGCGTGATAGTATTGGACTTTGAACGTTGAATCGAACTTCTACTCCGATTGGTTCTACCGGGCTACTTCAAAAGGTGATTCAGGTATTTTACATTTGTGTAATTTACTTTCTTTGGTTTTGTTTGAGATTTGTCAGAAATATCTCATTGTATTGGTTATCTGAGGAGAGCCAGAAAACTCAGATTGTTGGGGTTTTTTTATTGTGTAAGCCTGAGATCAAAGACACAATTGTGAAGGTTTTAGGTGAACCTGTGAAACCTATTTTGATAGTGCATGCTAATATCCCCTGTGTGAGGATATTAGAAGTGGAGTAGCATTCCGTGTGGCTGTTGGATAACAGTTGGTGTACACACAGGCGAACCACTATATATCGTTGTGTTGTGGATGTGCTTTATTCTTTCAGTTTTGTAGTTTGTGTTTGTGGATGAATGTTGTAATCATTTTAGTTCAAGCAAGTGTGGATGAATGTTATAATAACTTAGGATTTATTTTCTGCAAGTTATTTTGATTTCCTAGCTTTTTATTCCTTATTGGTTTGTGATACAAAGGACGTTCTAAAAATAAGGTTGTCCTACCTTAAACCTTTGGTTTTTGGTGTAAGGTTGTCCTTAGAACTGATAAAGTATCATTCTCTTTATTTTAGGCTATAGAGATTACTTTAAATTCAGCATTCTGCTTTATTTCTTTTATTATTCCGCTGTTATTAATTTTATTTGGCATTGCCCGATTCACCCCCCCCCCCCCCCCCCCTCTGGGGCATATAGCTAGGCCCTTTCATTGCCCCCTACCCTCGGGCGAGTAAGGCTACACCCCTTTCCAACTGATCATGAAATAGTTGGAGACGTGACCTCCTGGTATTCAGCCCTCGTGCGCTCATATATCCACTCGGTCTCAGCGTTAGAGTCATCCTCTGGTACCATCGGGTTTAGGAACTTTCACCTAGGGACATCTATGGTGCCCCAATTGCTTAGAACAAGGTTTTCGGTATCCAACCAGCCACCCACGGTGTGTCTGTGGAGGCTACGGCCCTGATGTCTCTAGGGCATATCACAATCACATAAATGCATGTATCACACTATCAGTCATGCAACCATCCTGCGTGAAGCACACGCTCATATAGGGCAACTCTGCCTATCAAGGAGCCCATAAACAGTCTGTCAGAAGGCATATGCTATGATCAGTCATTCCTCATCTCAAGCATACATATGATGTGTATGATCATGAATCATGGGGCAACACTAAACTTATGATATGATAATGGGCTCTGCTCAAAACATAGATGGACCTAAACGGCCTGCAGACTACAAATATGGGCCTATCAATGGGCCTTAGGAAAAGTGATAATGCAGACATTTAACCAACATCATCTATACAATTGGACGTCAAACCATCATTATTCCCAAGGCACGTCTCATTATAAACATCATTATATATACCACGGAGAAATCACACATTGCAATGAACCTAAATTCATCTCACTGGGCCTTAAGTACATTAAATGGGCCGTATCACATGGGCCTGCAAGTAGGCCATATTAATGGGCCTTATATTTATCAAGTGGGCCGTTTCAATGGGCCTTAAGTACTTTGTAATGGGCCATCACCCATGGGCCTTAGAATGCATTAAAATAAGCCCAATCACATAAGCTTTATGTATATCAAATGAGCTTAATCACATAGGCCTTATATATATCAAAGTGGGCCTCAACAATGGGCCACAAATACATCAAATGGCCTACATACAAGGGTCCATATATACCAAAGTGGACCTCAACATTGGGCCTATATACATGCCAAGATGGGCCTAAATACATGAGCCCATATATATCAGAGTGGGCCACAACATTAGGCCTAAAAACACATCAAGGTGGGCCTAAATACATGAGCCCATATATACCAAGGTGGCCTCAACAATGAGCCTATAAACATCTCAAGATGGGCCTAAATACATGGGCTCATATATATCAAAGTGGGCCTTAAAATAATCCCCAAATGGTTGGACAGTTTGGATGAAACACATGCATTATGGAGGATCCCATACGAATGGTAAGGATGGTTGGCATAGATGAAAAACATACCTTATGGTGGGGCCCATAGTAATGGAGGGTACGGATTACAATACATACATTAGTGGGTCCCATGTGGGGCCCATCAAAATGTTTATTTTCCATCCAACCAAGTGATAAGGTCACATGGGCTTAGGCCCACTGTAATCTTTATTTTTCACCCCACCTGTTGAGAAGATCACATGGACCAAGGGCCCACTGTTATGTTTATTAGCCATTCAACCTATTCATAAGGTCACACGTTCAAAGGGGGGCCCACCGTAATATTTACTTGCCATTCAACCTATTCATAAGGTCACGTGGACATGAGGGTGGGCCTGAAGCCCACTGTGATATTTATTTGCCACCCCACCTGTTCATATGGTCACGTGGACCAGAGGCCCACGATGATGTTTTTTTGCCACCCAACCATTCATTGGGTCACACGGTCAGGGGCCCACCGTAATGTGGTTCACAATTCAGCCCACTCATTATGTGTGTCCCACTTGGCTAAGGGTTCAAACCAAGTTTCAGCCACATCCAAATTTCAGGCAGGCCCCACCAAGTGATTTTATATGTCTAAGGCATGTCTTCACATGATTTTAAATGGTATGGCCCACCTGAGTTCCGTATACGACTGATTTTTGGGGACGACCCCTATTTAAAGGGGACCCTTCAAATGCACGGTGTTGATGGTTGACACACATCACAGTGGGGCCCACAGCTGGAGCCGTGAGGCCCAGCCCATCCGTCCGTCAGGCGCAGGCACTGCCTGCGTGCGTCTGCAGCAGCAGCAGCGCTGCTGCTGTTCTTTTTTTTTTTTCAAAATTTTATTTTCCTGCAAAATCACCTAGGTGGGGCCCGCATTAGGTAAATCCGTCCCGCCCTTTGATCACCATAGCCCAATACAAGCCTATAAAGCCCAATATGGGTATATCTTGGTGAATAAAAAACATCAAGGCGAGTCTTAACGGTATACACTACTATTTTTCTATGGTATGGCCCGCTTGATCATCAGATTTATCTAATTTTTCGGTTCAACGCCTCAAATGGTTTTAGAAAGAGGATGGACGACTTGGATTGAGTACTTACATCAAGGTGGGGCCTGCATGAGTGGCCCACCATTTCCTTCTCTTTCGTTTCCCCCCCTTTTTTTGTTAGCTCGATAGTACACTCCAAGTCAGTACACACACTCCATGATAGCCACAACCGTCCAGCGTCTAAGGACACTGGACGGCATGGAAAAACACATCATTGTGATGGGTCCCACATGCACGTGGCCCACCCATCAAGGTGGGCGCCACATGAACGTGGCCCACCTAATATTTATGCTTTCCTTCCATCCGGGGCCGCTAATGGGCTGGATGGCGTGGATTCACTCCATTCCTCCGACGGGTCCCACAAAAAATATATGATTCATGGTGGGCCACACTCACCCCTTCATCATCATCACCAATCAAAGAAAGAGAGAGAGAGAGAGAGAGAAAGAGAGAGAGCGAGAGAGAGAGAGAGAGAGAGAGAGAGACGGTGATAGAGGGGAGGGTCCCCGCCACTATGGACCCTCCATAGTTACAACACTTACATCAAGTGGACCCACAAATCATGAAATCAACGGTAAAACTCAAAGATCATCCACCTCTAGGCCTTCCTTCTTGCTCCCTTAGCCTCCTTAGCTCCTTGCCTTCAACTTTGATGGAGGTTGATGGAGTTTTGATGGTGTGGATGAGAGGGTGGGCCACACTTGATATTTTAGAAAGCTTAGAAATGCTTGGACGTGTGAAATTTTGAGTTACTTTGGGAGTTTTGAGAAATGAGAGAGAGAGTGAGGTGATGGGTGAAAAAGGATAGGTGAGGTGTGATGGGTAATGGGTTTGGTGATAGATGAGGTGATGTGAGAGTAGACTTTGGGTTCCTTGTGTAAGAGAGAGGTAAGGATAGGTATGGGTTGTTGTACTTGGGTATGGAGTGACTTGACTTGTACTTGACATGAGTGATTGATTGATTGATAGGACATCTCGTAGAGATTCCCTCGTGATTCGCAACGTGCAGTGTTTTCTTCGAATTGAACGTGGGCCTACATCTTCTACCTTGGGTATCGGGTCAGTGCGCAAGTCGCGGCATTAGAATTGCGGCGACAGCGCAGTCGCTAAGGTATAAGTTTCAATTTTGACTTTGGCATACAGGTCTCGGCTTAGGATCGCGCGCAAACGTCAGAAACGGATCGAGGATTGCCGAATTTCTACCGGAAGGACCGCGGAGGCCAACGGAACGGTACGGACTAGGACACAGGTCTTACATATGTCACCCTCTCATGCAGGAGAGCTAAAGAGTTATTTATGTCTATATATTAAGCACCAGCATGGAAAACAAAAATTGTTCAACAGTTCAATGAACTTTCAAGTGGCTAGTCTAGGCAACACTTGATATGTGCATGGACACGAGTTATAAAACGGGTAGGGACAGTTGACCCATCAGGATTTGGGCATGGCCCACTATTGGAAAGGCTTGGGCTTGATTTCTATGCCTATGCTTCAATCAACCCATTTCTACAAATTAGGCCCCTGGTATGGTGATCCAGATCGTTGATCTTATGTTCCCTACACCTAATGGGGGATTCTACAAATTAGGCCCCTCTAGTATGGTGATCCAACCCTATCCTACCAAGATCTGATTGCCTATCAATTACATCACTTGGAATGAGATATGGTCTTATGGATTTGACACATCTAAACATGCATTCATTGCTTGTACAGAGCTTTTACATAATAATTTTTTTAAAGAAAAAAACATTTAATCTCAGATTCAAGTTGTGGTAACAAGGAAATCAACAAAACCCTAGAAATGTAAGGGAGACAAAACCTTTGAAGAGGAAGAAGCCTCAATGATAGGGGGAGTGAGGGCGAGGGAGAACAAGTGGAGGCAGCGCTGCTAAAGATCCAGTGCTGTTGAAGGAGGTGTGAGGGTGCGGGAGCTCGAGATATGGGGGAGGGAGACAGCGAAGGAGAGGGACCTCGAGAGAGGGAGAGGGAGAGGGTGTCACGCCCCAAACTAGAAAATCGGATTCACAGGAATTCTAATCGCCGAATCCGGTGCCGACAACCTCCATAGTACCCCATTCTCGGCTCCTAGCATTCATATGTCAGATTTTTGATCCTGGGATCCTACAAGGAGGATGTTTTTTGTACATTTAACTAATAATAAGCATAACCACAAGTTTACCCAAATCATAAAGGTAACTTCATCATCACATATCCACTAATATAATCATTTGAATACAATGTTGAAAGGAAAATATATATGTCAAAATCAAAGCTTCAGAAAACAGTTGCATGCTCCAAGCTCAATGCTGCTGCAACCTAATATCACCTGCACGCATCTATTGTGTATAAGCTTATAAAAAGCTTAGAGGGTGGTGTAAGTGTGTGCACGAGATAAGTGTCAAGTATTCAATACAATATCATAATCATACAATACCAGAAAGTTATTAATCCATAAACCATACAATGACTGAATAAGCAGAAACAATGATAAGAGCAGGAATTATCAGCGTAAAAAGAAATACTGACAAGATTATAATCATGTGATAACAGAATAAACTGAAGTATGAACAAGTCCATAAGTTAATCAATATCAGAATACGTAATATAGGACAACTATACAAATGATGAGTCATAGATAATCAAATGTCGAATGAGAAGGATATAATGTAATACACAATTCGAAAGAGCTAACAAATATCATCACTCTCATCTAAGTCACAGGAATACAGAAACATAATAACCCACAATGCCACACGTCGAAGATGTAATGGAATATGCAGTATATGGTGCTAATGGAATGACCATGCTGGAGTGTGATGTCGGGATGATAGTACGTAGTATCGCAGGCTACGGGGCCCACCACAAGGAACCTCTATCCAAACCAGTCTCATACCTAAATTTGGATAGTCTGACTCAACGTGGTAAACTCTTGATCTCAAGTTAGTCGCGCGCCCAACTGAAATCCTTGCCATAACGAAGATACACAACAATTAGTTACGCACCACTAGCCCGAGTGGATAGTGAATGGATGAATGAATGAGTATGCAACTCCTACTTAGTAGCCTGTCAGCACAGTAGCCTGTCAACCGCTGGTAGCTCGCTCAGTGTGGTAGCTCATCCAGGCCTCAGCCCCGCCCACATCACACCCGATCACATTAGCGTCCGCCCACGTGCGCCCGCCCACATGTACAACAGTGACGGGGTGTCATAATATCATGTTAGTCCTTATATCAGTACGGTTCCTCTCTGAGAAAATCACTGGGGTCTATTACACTTCACACCACCTGCCACCCCAATCAAGCGCATAACTGGGTAAGTGGAAAATACCTCACTATTCGCCAGTCAGTAGTCTGCCAATACCTACCCGGCTCATCGATAGCGGACCCATTCCTCGAGCTGGTCAAACTCAGCTTAGCCATGCCTACTCCCTCGGGTAGGTAAGGCCGCACCCCCTTCCAACCGACCATGACACAGTGGAGAGCGCAGCCATCTGGTAATCGGCACTCAACGCTCATCTACCCACTCGGTCTAGACGTTGGAGCATCCGTTGAAACCAAGAGGGTGTTTAGGAATTTTCACCCAGGGCCATCTATGGCGGCCCAATGCTCGAACAGATTTTCGGTGTCCCATCTGGCCATCCACGATATGCCTGTGGAGGCTACGACCCTGATATCATTAGGGCGTACAGTAATCACAATACAATGCAAGATGCATGAGTCATACAATCCAATCATGCATCAATCCTGTGCATGTCATGCGCTCATATGAGATAATCTCCACCTAGCAGGGAGTCTCACATCATCCTGCCCAATGACATATGCAATGGTCAATCACATCTCGTAACAAACATGCAAATGATGCGAATGGGCATGTATCATGATGTTATGATGTCACATACTCATAAACGGTATCAATAACCAGCGTCGACAATGTGGACTTTTAACCAACATTGCCCTCAAGGAATGGCCCACATAGAATCAAATATATAATGGGCACATGGCCTCACACAAGGGCCAAATATACGAAACAGGTGGGCCCTGGTCATGAGCCTAACACATATCACAATGGTCCTTGCCCATAGGCCTCAAATACATCTGGATGGGTCGCACCCATAGGCCTCAGATATATCACAATGGGCCTCAAATATACTTCGCAGGTGAGTCACATACCTGGGTATAATACACATCAGTATGGACTACATCACATAGGCCTAATATACATCACTATAGCCATAACCCATGGGCTTTAAATACACAATAGGTGGGCCCTACACATGGGCCTCAAATATATACCACGGGTGAGCCTCAATGGACGGGTCACCAATACAACAGGATGGGCCTAATGACATGGATCCCATAAATATATCGAATAGGTCGCACCAATTGGGCCTTACATACATTGCAATGGGCCATGACCCATGGGCCTTGCATACATCATAATGGGCATTGCAACATGGGCCTCATACACATCAAGGTGGGCCTCAACAACGAGCCTCATACACATCAAGGTGGGCCTCAACAACGGGCCTCATACACATCAAGGTGGGCCTCAACAACGGGCCTCATACACATCAAGGTGGGCCTCAACAACGGGCCTCATACACATCAAGGTGGGCCTCAACAATGGGCCTCATACACATCAAGGTGGGCTTCAACAACGGGCCTCATACACATCAAGATGAGCCTCAACAACGGGCCTCATACACATCAAGGTGAGCCTCATACACATCAAGGTGGGCCTCAACAATGGGCCTCATATATGGGCTTAACAACAGGTCACAAATATATCAAGATGGGCCTAATCAATTATATGGGCTAAATCAATCAAATGGCCGATACGAGCAGGCCGATCAAATGGACCGATACAAATGGACTGTGCGTCATGGAGTTATACTAAGCATGTTATAAAGTAATGCCCTATCCTTACAATGCAGCTGGCCTAGACGGCTTGCATACAAAAAGTATGGGCCTACTAATGGGCCCTAGGGAGAGTCCTAATGCGGACATTTAACCAACATTATACTTGCAATGTGGACGTCAAACCAACATTGCTCCCAAGGTGTAGCCCGTAGTGAATAACATTACGTAAACCAAGTTGGGATCACACATTGCAATGGACCTTAGGTACACCCCATTGGGCCTTAAATACATCAAATGGGCCATGTCATATGGGCCTTTTACTCATCAAATGGGCCACATCAATGGGTCACACCAATGGGCCTTATGTGCATTGCAATGGGTCATAACCCATGGGCCTTAGATTGCATCGAATGGTTCTCGACCCATGGGCCTTATACATATCAAATGGGCCTAATCCCATGGGCTTTAAAATACATCAAATGGGTCCAATCCCATGGACCTTGAAACACATCAAATGGGTCCACTCTTTGGGCCTTAAATTACATCAAATGGGCCTAATCCCATGGGCCTTGGAACACATCAAATGGGTCCACTCTATGGGCCTTAAATAGTTCAACAACTAGCTACATTCATGGACCCAATTAAATTCAACTGTGGTGGCCCTCAAAAGTACATTCATTAAGCCCAACATTTAAGGAACTAAAGATATAAATCATTTCCTCTAAGATCTTTATAATATGGTGGGCCCCACTCCTCAAAATTTCAGCCCAAGGCCATCATAATTATAACATGTTGCTGTCCTAAATTTGGGCACTCCATTAGAGTGGGTCCAAAGCCTCTAAAACTCTGAAAATTGAGGGCCAAGGTACCTCATCATGCATACAATGAGAGGAAACCCAAAAAGGTGGCCCACCATCAGAAGAAATATTTTTGAATTATGGTTTTTTATCAAGGCATATTGCTGGACTGCACAGCAGAAAAAATCTGGGAGTCCAACCATCTTGGCCCATTCTTTTGGATACCTAAAAGGGGTTACATGAGGCTGAAATTTTACAGAGTGATACTTCCATATGTGGGACATATCTCTACAAAATTTCATAATTTTTAGATATCTCTAAGTATTTAAATTAATTTAAACAAAACAGACTGTCGAGAAAAATCGGACAGACCTAGACGTCCCAATGTAGTGGGCCAGTCCGGCTCCCACCACGGTGTGTACAGGGGTCCATTGGCCTTAAAATTTGGTAGGTGGGTTTTAACATAAGTGTACCATACTTCTAAAAAATTTTAAAATTTTTAGACATCTGTAAATATTTTAATTCATTTACATAAATCAATCTATCCTGAAAATCGGACTGATTTGGACACCATATTATAATGGTCGGTCCCGCCATCACCATGGTGTGTACAGGCGTCCATTGGCCCCAAAATTTTGTGGTTGGGTCTTACCATAAGTAGGCCACCCCCATGAAAATTTTTATAATTTTTAAACACCCATAGGTGTTTTAATAAATTTCAAAAATCCAACTGTCCATGGTGGAGTGTTGCTGAAACAGTGCAAAAAATCCAGACTGTCCACCTCACTTGGACCACACCTTTGGGACCCCAATGAAGGTCAGTTGGAGCTGAAATTTGGGGGACATCAAGATGAGATCCTCACCTTTCAAAAAAGTATATTTAATAGGTATGAATAGTTCCCCAAACAGTCTCAAAATCTGGTCCAAAAACAACCAGAAACTGTCCAGAAAATTCTGGACAGCAACATGTACTTAGATAAAATTTATTATATAAGTTAAATAAAAAGAGAAATACATTAATGGACCACACACATCAGGAAATAAAATGAGGGAAAAGAGAGATAGAAGGACAATCCGGACATAGGGAAAGGGGCTCCGCCACTATTGAGCCCTCTCAAGATCAATTACACTCGCACATCATACCTAGATTTACATTTACAACATGGATCTTGCACATGCATGGCATATAATTAAAATGTATGGTGAGGATGCCATCCCCACCATGGTTATAAGGTCTAGATGACCCAAAAATAATATGATATGAAATAAAACTACTATGATGGGGCCCATAGAGAAAGGCCCCATGCATGGATCATGCATGCATAAGGTATGCCATTAGACCACAACCATGGGATTATGTGGGATCTCCACCATTGATTGGTGGGTCCTACACTTTTCTCATGAAAGAAAGAAAACATCTATGCTATAGAAATCATTACATCTAGAGGAGCACCCACCGTTCGATCTTCTTGCTCCTATGAGTTCCTTAGCACCTTAGCTTTGATTCCAATGGAGGAGATGGGGAATGGATGGTTAGGATGGGAGATCATGGGGTAGGAAAGTGGGCCACACTTGAAGTTTTGAAAGAGAGGGAGAGGCTTGGAGAATTCTCATACGTATGGGATTTCTCTCCTTAGATTTTTTGAGTTTGAAAATGAGAGAGAGAGAGAGAGAGAGAGAGAGAGAGTTGTAAAGGGAGAGAGAGATGGGTGATGGATGTGGTGAGTGATGGGTGTAAGAAAATCTTGACTTTTGTAGCCATTTGTGTAAAAAAAGCATGAGTGGTGTAAGAACTTTTTGACTTTGAGGGCTTTTGGTGTAAGGGAGGTATGGGCTTGTAAGAGATTCTTGACTTTTGTAGTTTCTTAAGAATGGATGAAAGGTGATGTGTAATTGATATGTACTTGACATGTGATGGATTGATGGATTGATGGATTGATGGGATTGATGTGACACATCGTAGAGATTCTCTTGGGTTTCATAACGCACGGCATTTTCTTCACACCGAACGTTGGCCCACATCTCTTGACCAGGGTATCGCCTCAGCGCGCAAGTCGCGGCATCGGAACCCTAGCGACGGCGCGGTCGCTATGGTAAAGGTCTTGGGTTTAGTCGATACGGGTTGACGACATACGAATCAGGGTCACACGCAAATATTGGTTAAGGGTCGAAGGTTACCGAAATTCGACCGGTAAGACTGCGGAAGTCTATGGAACGGTACGGTCTAGGATACGGGGCTTACAGAGGGAGACGGCGAGGGCGCTGACGGTGGGAATGTAGAGAGAGAGGGGATTGGGGAACGGAAGAGAGTGGGAGGAAGATGAGAGAGTAAGGAATGGAGAGAGAGAGAGAGAGAGAGTTGTAAAGGGAGAGAGAGATGGGTGATGGATGTGGTGAGTGATGGGTGTAAGAAAATCTTGACTTTTGTGGCCATTTGTGTAAAAAAATCATGAGTGGTGTAAGAACTTTTTGACTTTGAGGGCTTTTGGTGTAAGGGAGGTATGGGCTTGTAAGAGATTCTTGACTTTTGTAGTTTCTTGAGAATGGATGAAAGATGATGTGTAATTGATATGTACTTGACATGTACTTGACATGTGATGGATTGATGGATTGATGGATTGATGGGATTGATGTGACACATCGTAGAGATTCTCTTGGGTTTCGTAACGCACGGCATTTTCTTCACACCGAACGTTGGCCCACATCTCTTGACCAGGGTATCGCCTCAGCGCGCAAGTCGCGGCATCGGAACCCTAGCGACGGCGCGGTCGCTATGGTAAAGGTCTTGGGTTTAGTCGATACGGGTTGACGACATACGAATCAGGGTCACACGCAAATATTGGTTAAGGGTCGAAGGTTACCGAAATTCGACCGGTAAGACTGCGGAAGTCTATGGAACGGTACGGTCTAGGATACGGGGCTTACAGAGGGAGACGGCGAGGGCGCTGACGGTGGGAATGTAGAGAGAGAGGGGATTGGGGAATGGAAGAGAGTGGGAGGAAGATGAGAGAGTAAGGAATGGAGAGAGAGAGAGAGAGAGAGAGAGTTGTAAAGGGAGAGAGAGATGGGTGATGGATGTGGTGAGTGATGGGTGTAAGAAAATCTTGACTTTTGTGGCCATTTGTGTAAAAAAATCATGAGTGGTGTAAGAACTTTTTGACTTTGAGGGCTTTTGGTGTAAGGGAGGTATGGGCTTGTAAGAGATTCTTGACTTTTGTAGTTTCTTGAGAATGGATGAAAGGTGATGTGTAATTGATATGTACTTGACATGTACTTGACATGTGATGGATTGATGGATTGATGGATTGATGGGATTGATGTGACACATCGTAGAGATTCTCTTGGGTTTCGTAACGCACGGCATTTTCTTCACACCGAACGTTGGCCCACATCTCTTGACCAGGGTATCGCCTCAGCGCGCAAGTCGCGGCATCGGAACCCTAGCGACGGCGCGGTCGCTATGGTAAAGGTCTTGGGTTTAGTCGATACGGGTTGACGACATACGAATCAGGGTCACACGCAAATATTGGTTAAGGGTCGAAGGTTACCGAAATTCGACCGGTAAGACTGCGGAAGTCTATGGAACGGTACGGTCTAGGATACGGGGCTTACAGAGGGAGACGGCGAGGGCGCTGACGGTGGGAATGTAGAGAGAGAGGGGATTGGGGAACGGAAGAGAGTGGGAGGAAGATGAGAGAGTAAGGAATGGAGAGAGAGAGAGAGAGAGAGAGAGTTGTAAAGGGAGAGAGAGATGGGTGATGGATGTGGTGAGTGATGGGTGTAAGAAAATCTTGACTTTTGTGGCCATTTGTGTAAAAAAATCATGAGTGGTGTAAGAACTTTTTGACTTTGAGGGCTTTTGGTGTAAGGGAGGTATGGGCTTGTAAGAGATTCTTGACTTTTGTAGTTTCTTGAGAATGGATGAAAGGTGATGTGTAATTGATATGTACTTGACATGTACTTGACATGTGATGGATTGATGGATTGATGGATTGATGGGATTGATGTGACACATCGTAGAGATTCTCTTGGGTTTCGTAACGCACGGCATTTTCTTCACACCGAACGTTGGCCCACATCTCTTGACCAGGGTATCGCCTCAGCGCGCAAGTCGCGGCATCGGAACCCTAGCGACGGCGCGGTCGCTATGGTAAAGGTCTTGGGTTTAGTCGATACGGGTTGACGACATACGAATCAGGGTCACACGCAAATATTGGTTAAGGGTCGAAGGTTACCGAAATTCGACCGGTAAGACTGCGGAAGTCTATGGAACGGTACGGTCTAGGATACGGGGCTTACAGAGGGAGACGGCGAGGGCGCTGACGGTGGGAATGTAGAGAGAGAGGGGATTGGGGAACGGAAGAGAGTGGGAGGAAGATGAGAGAGTAAGGAATGGAGAGAGAGAGAGAGAGAGAGAGAGAGAGAGAAATGGGGGTGGATTTGGGCACGGCTCTGTTTTGAGCGTGCGCCCATTTTTGGGCGTAGGGACCTAATGACGTTCCTCTCAGGGGCTCCATGGGGCCCACCATGATGTATTTTCTTAATCCATTCCGTCCATTAATTTTATTAAAATATTTTAGTTCATAATCTAAAAAATAAAGTATATTGAAGGCCCAAGTGGACCACACCATATGAAGTATATGTGATTTAATCTCCATGTTTCCTGTTGTGTGGTCCGTTTTGCCTTTGATCTAGCTGATTTTTGTTTTCATGCCCTAAAATAATATTTCAAAATATATGGACCGCTTAGA
Organism: Magnolia kwangsiensis; assembly: GCA_037074715.1. Classification (NCBI taxonomy): domain Eukaryota; kingdom Viridiplantae; phylum Streptophyta; class Magnoliopsida; order Magnoliales; family Magnoliaceae; genus Magnolia; species Magnolia kwangsiensis. Next base: position 108,594,220 of record CM073578.1, on the reverse strand, counting down.
TAGAACACATATATTTTTTTAAGCTCTATAGAGCTCCTTACACCACCGTTAATTAGTAATGGTGTGGCACCTTTTTAGCTATGGATTAAATCCGTAGTAAGTGTAGCTACAGTTTAAATTTGTAACAGAAAATTGATGTGGTCTGTATCCTTTGCCCATTTTTTGGGTAGTGACTTTTCAATATTCGAGTATTGAAACTTTTTAAGTGTTACCTTAAAATTTAACTTATTATGTACATGTGTACGATACCAATGTAGCTATCCTAACCATACATCTATTCTTTAACACGATTCTGACCGTTGAGAATAATCTTCATTCATATATCAAGCCATCTGACTATTTGTAACACCCTTTACTCTTCAATACTCGAGTGTTACCATTTAGTATGGATACAAACTTAACCTATTTAAATATTCACGTTCATTACAGTTTAAATCTGATCGTTTCAAAACAGTCCCCATCCATATATTGACCAATCCATTCGTTGGCATTCGAGACGAACCATCACATCATCAGCATAACCCGTTGTTAGGACTTTGGTCACCTCGATAGATGCATCAAACCATCCAGTAATATTTAATTAGTATATTATATTTTTTATTTAAATTTTACATAAACATAGATAAAAAAAAAATTATAAATGTATTTTGATAATTTATTTATCATATAGAAATGTATGAAAATGTATTGTAATAGTACGTATATATTTAATGTATATAAAATATTATGAAGACAATATCATATTAACTAAACATAGTGAAGAATAATATTACAATATATAATTGAATTATAAATATTAATGTAGTATTAAATATCTTTTATAACTATGTATACAAAGATTATTAGATATTTTAATAAAATTGTATATTATTTAACAATGTGATTTTAAATATGATATTGTACAATTTTCAATTCGTATATATGTATAATATGATATTGTATATTATGAATTAGATATTAATAAATATGTGATTAATGACATGTATATAATAGTATGTTAATATTAAAATTATATTTATATATGTGTATGAGATTTTAACGATTGTAATTATAAGTAATATACAATAGTAATAAAATTTATATTAATATTAGTATTGGTCAGTAATATATGGTAAAAGCCTTACAAATGGCCCATTAGAACCCTTTTAACTGCTGGTATTCATATTCGGAGTTATCCAACCGTTAGATCAACAGATAACCACCGTTAGAGCCAGGAATCAATTCTTATGGCCTACCTAGGCATTGGATTTGTCTCACCATTGGCTGTATACCTTAATAGGGCCGATTGAACTCAATGGACGGAGTGGATTTATCACGAACATTACGGTGGACCCCACTTGGTGGGGTGCGTGTGAACAACTGGTGCACACCCGCTCTGCATCAGACTTGGAAGTCCGGTTAAAGCGGGCTGACCCGCAAATTGCCTTAAAAAGGGTTGGATTTCCCTCTCTCTTGGTTTCCGCTCGCACCCCTTACGAACCGACCGAACCCATCTGTTTTGATCGGTGGCCCACCATCTTCCATTACATGCATGATCTGGACCGTCCATATTGTGTGCAGAGTGTCCCTAACCAAAACCATGTCTCCCATACGTATCCATACAACCATACGTGCACACACTCCTTCGTGCAAACAGGTACACACCATGTTTTCAAAAACGGAAACTGTTTCTTTGCCCCACACTGTCAATCCGCGTGAGCTTCGTCTCCTTCAATCCCAGCCTTCCATTTGGTGAGATCTCAGCCACCCAATCGGCGGTTTAGGGCTCTCTCCCATATCCAAGAGAAAACAACGGCCGGTTTTGCAAATACCAGCCGTATTTTGAGGTAGTTTTTAGTGGATCAAATCCAATCAGCTCATCGTTCATCCGAGGGTTGTGAGGAATCCAGGATACTATAGAAATGAAAAGAAAACTCCCTACCTCCCCATTCGTGCAGCAACCCAAGAGAAAACCGGCCGTCACCTTCCATCTCCAAACCCACCAATTAAACCCTCTCCAAGCTTCAATTTCTCTATCCCAGAAGCTCCCTACCACTAATCCAAAGCCTCCACTAGAACCAGATCCGAAGAAAACCCCTCTTCCTACAATCTGCCATGATCATCCGACCTTCTTCCACGTTCGAGATGCACCAGCTGCCTCGAGTTGGGGCGGGATCGGGTCGAGACAGGGCCTCTGTTGGGCCTCCAGAGAAGTAGAAAGAGAAGAGAAAGAGAGAAAGAGAGGGAGAGAGCGTCTGTCATGCGCGGCAGCTGCTCGAACCGAGCTGAATTGGGGTGCAATAAACCAGTCGAGTCAGTTGACTTCCGAGTCCGCCCTGACTAGCTGAGATCAGATTTCACTGAGTTTGGACGACTCAGAACCTCCCTAGGCATCCGCAGGAAGCTGGGACCAGACCCATCTATCCATCCGACCAAAATCGCTGAGGGTCCTGGCTCGAGCTGGTCCGACTGCCGGCATCATTGGAGCATCAGGAGGGGTGCCAACCGAGTCCTTGTAGCAGGCACTGAGCTGACTCAGCTGACATTATGGGCAGCCCAGGTAACGTCCTGCCCCCTTACCCTTTCATTTTCTTCCAGTCATAGGTACCGTGGCTGGGACCACTACTGTTCTCCAAGTCGTGAACTGAGCTGAAACAGGCTTTCAGCAGGCCTGCAATCTGGAATGAAAACGTTGCTCAGTCGGGCCGAAAACAGCTCCCAGACCGGCAGTGTAAATGGACTGAAGAAAGCCTCAGCTAGGCTGTGAAAAAACTGGACTGAAACCAGTCTTTTAGTGGGCCAGAAAAGGGTTGAAATAGGCCTCCATCAGGCCATGAGAAGAACCGAAAATGGGTCTTCAGATGGGCATGCAATACACTGAAAACGCCCATTAGGTGGACTGTGGAAGTGGGCTACACGTCGGGCTGAAATCGGCCCCAACCCAGGCCGACATCACAGTGGGCTGGCCGCATTTGGTTTAAACCTAGTGGGCCGTCGTTGCTGGGCTGGGTCGCTGAACTCAGTAGGCCCCAAAAAGTCTTGAAACAGCCCAGTATCTGGGCCATCATTGGACTATAATGGCTGGGTCGAACCAGACCCAGTTCAGGCCGCAAGTGTTGGGTCAAGTCGGGCTAAAGTCGGGCCAGTTTTGAGTCACAGTTTTGGGCCGCAACTAGTACAGGCCCAGTTCCCACTTGTGATGGCTTAGATAACTAGGAGCCTTGGAAATTACCATTAGACTCTATTAATTCCACTACTTGATTGTTAGCATTAAATATTAACATTAATGTTATTCTCATTTTGTCATTAATAGATTATTGATTATAAGGTTAGTGTGTTAATATTAACTGACAATCATTGCTTATTATCATTTCCCTCCTAATATCATTAGTAAATCCTAGTTTTTTTTTTTTGCCACTCTTAAATGTTATCATTAAGAGTAGATCATAATATTAGCTATTATCATAACCATTGTCATTACTATGTTAGCTAATATAAATTATAACACTAATGCTAATAATTATTTTGTAATTATTAAATTTTCATTATAGTTAATGGTACACCAACTAGAGTTCAAATCTTAGAATCTAAGTCTGGAACTAAACTATAGGATGAAACCCTAATTCTACATCAAACCTTAAGAATAATCAATTCAAACCCTGGGCTAAGATCTTAACTCCAAATAGTGTGTAAAGTTAGATCTAACCGTACAACTTTGCGACTTATGGTAGGATTTGATTCTAAGGGAAACGCACCTCCTAACGATGACGTAGGCGGTTCAAAATATCAAGTGATGATTTCTTCTCCTTAAACTTTCTATTTCTAAATTAGTTTAAGTAATAGTCTTTACTAGGAATCACAATTGTTATCTCATGGCATGCGACCTCTTACATTAGTTATAAATTCTTAAGACATGGCTTATATCTAATTTTTAGTTGATAATTATGAACCATGATTGTATGCGATAGTTATTCATATGATAGTTCTCATTTAAAGTTCAATCGATAGTTCATACCATTATTATAAGTCAAATGCTTAACATATGTGCGTCATGCTATCATTGAATGCCTTCACATGAATTGTTGTAAGTCGTGTGGAACTTATTTCACTACACCTGCTAGTGGAAAATTTTCACTTGTGTATGTGAGCCCACACTTAGGGTGTAACGAGATTGAATGTGTAAAATTAGACCCTTGACTTAGTGGTTGCTTTGGTGGTGAGTTATCAATGTGGATTTACCATTCATGAGATATTTTCACTTATGTGACCTTGGCATGAACTCTTTACCGCCTTGATTTAATGTTGCCCTACCTATGCCCTTTTTACCGCATCGACTTATTTTATCCTAAGATTTGGTATTTGCCCTTGTGGTTTCGATGATTCATATTTATACAACCATGTGATGATATTTTCCTATGTATTGAATGTAATTGACGACTAGTCGATGGGTTCTGTTAAACACCCTAACATGGGAAGACCTCATGAGCCAAGGATGGTAGTCATGAGACACTATGCCCGAGCTGTCGACTTACGCTGGGTGACGCGCCACCCGTAGTGACCGATGAATTACTTAAAATGACTAATTGTAATTGGAATAATAATGGTTTAATTAATCATGCATTCATATCATATTGCCGTTGACGGGTGGCTAATTTTGGATGTTGTAGCACGTGCCCTTTCATTGGGGCATCGTTTCGCTAGCTCCCAGACTACCGACTGTCGACCTACTTTAATGACTTGGCACCATACTGTACGAGATATGCTACGCTGGTGACCAGTATTATGCATGGGTGACGAGCCTAGGTCTGACTGGATCATTCTTAGGTCGATGATTGCATGGGTGATGATCCCAAGTCTAACTAGATGAGCATCCTTAGGTCGATGTGCATTCACACATCCATGAATTTAAGAAGACCGCATCATGTATTTTTGGTTGCCTTGTTGTTTTAACTACGCTTAACTCAGGCAGTAGTGTGTAATATTGAGAGAAATTCATACTGAATTGGCCACTCATCCATTAAATATATAACCATATAGGTAGTACAAATGGCTTAAGTAATATTCAGATTTATACTGGAGTCAAGTGTAAGTGTCACAAATCCATGGTTGTACCTGCCAAGAGAAGCTGCATGACTTTACGGCTTATGTTGAAATGCATTTTAAAATCTCTCATGTATTGAATTTTGTAAATATTGTATTGTTAATATCGAGACATTGGTTTGTATAAGTCATTATGGGCAACCTCTTGTATATTCTAAATATAAATGCAAAATTTCTTTTATGTTGATTTGTCCATTTTACGCTAAGCTGCTAATTCTGAAAAATAAGAAAAAAAATGTATGGAATTTGGTTCTGTATGGGTTAACATTCGGGTTTTTGGGAAAAGAGTCATATACTTGGGTCCTGAAAACATGGGGCATTATACCGTTGATTTTGAAATAGGATCATCATATATCCAAGTATTCTCACTTGTCCATCATAACCAACTGTTCAGCCAACTATTCATTGAAAGGTAAAGATATATGACCATCAACTCTGAGTTTGGACCACCTGATCATAGTAAACTAGCTACTTAATCTCAACATCCATTCGTACACATTAAATTGAGATTTTGATCCATTCATCTTGTTCACCACCTATGAATATGCTTAACCTACCATCAAAATTACAATATGAGAAACTTACACATGTGAATAAGTCACTTGAATCTAACAGTATATATATTCTACCTCTTAATCACTCTAAAAACTCACTTGTGATCATTCGTTTATAAAACGGATCATACGCTCATATACATAAATGATCAGTGTTTTAACCATCAAGTTTTTCTATTTTTAACATATCATCTGATCATCTATTATGTTGGTTGATATATGTACATTCTCTTAATTAGTTTAGTGAATAATTCCTTATTCATAATGATTTAGATATAATTTTTTTTTTGTAAGAATTACTTAGAAACACGCGTATAATCATGTAGAACCATTAAATTTTTCAAAACTCTCATATCAACAATAATTACGAAAATGCCATTAATCTAGACTCTTGAATTGTAGATCACATGGTTTCCATGATCTGTTTGATGTGAAATTTTATACCATGGCTATGTATCATAAATTAACCATACGTGTCAAATTTTGGCCCTTAGATCATTGTAAAACTGACTCAATTGAAAAATCAAGTCCTTAACAGTTGATTTTGGTGTCCATCTAGTGAAGAAATCTCGTGGGTAGTCGTAGTAGGATATTTTCCTTCATATGAACGACTTGGATTGCCTATCATATAAAACAAGTGTGAAATATGAAGACCCCACTTTGGTAGACTTTTTCTTAGGCGCAAAGTTATCCTTTCGAGGCTTACCAACTCTTTATAAATCTGGATCTTCCAATTTAACCGCTTCCTACCATCCATCATAACTCAAATTTGGACCAAACTTTGGTCTCATATGACTATGAGGTTATACAAAATTTAGACCCTAATATATGATCCTACACCATTGAATGTTGAAACTAGTTCTTTCATTTTGGTACAAAATATAAAATTTTAGATACATGCTTGTTCCACCATTAATCAATCACTAAAATTTGTCCAACCGTTTGCCTATCATAACTACACATTTCTTCCAAAATTGGGCATTGATCATTAAGTGTAAACTGTTAATTGAGATCAAGTTCTTTTTAGCACTCGTTAAGAGAATTTTTAAGATAGACTAATCTATATTTCGGATCACCAAGAAAATTATACACCCCGGCTCTATTCGACAGTCCTAACACAATTGATAAATTAGATTTAAATAAAGATCGTCAGAAAAGGAAAAATTGGAGAAACCCAACCCAAGTAGGATGTGAAACACAACCCTCTCACACGCCTACTCTTTTTAAAAAGGGGTGTGCGTCCCCTCCACTCATACGCCCAATCTTCCCAATGCCCGAGAGAGAGAGAGAGAGAGAGAGAGAGAGAGAGAGAGAGAGTAGACACCATCATCCTATTCCTTCTCCACATGTGTAGTGTCTCCCTCTTTCTCAAGAGATGTCATGATTTATGTAGAATCTTCCTACATAGATATCTACATAAGATTTAGATCTAAGGCTAAGGTGAGAGATTCCTTCAAGCTTACACTAATTTGAGTTGATATGATTTATCTTTTTTTTTACATACTTTCATATTACTGTGATTTTTTATGCAATTGATTGATTTACCATTATCAATTATTTATCCTTTTGAGAATTATGGTTAATATATAATTTTAATTATACATGATTTTTATTAATTTATGTGGGGTGATGGATACAAGCCTTGTCCTTTACCAATTTTGAGAGCTACGCGTGCTTCCACTATATATTGAGATGGTATTTTGCTCCTCTCCCCTTATTTTTATTGAGTTAGCTTATTTATTACTCTTTTCTTTTATTGAGTTAACTTATTGGTACTCTTCTCCTTTATTAGGCTAGCCTTGTGCTACCTCCCTTTATGGCTTGGGCATGTGGCTTAGAATTCTAAGACCCTCACGGTTCGACTTATTCCTCTATTAATGCAAGTGATGTGTTATAGGCCTCATATATAGTGGTTCATATATATTATCGTAGACGTAATACGTTTCGGATAGTGGCCCTCTTCATCGACACGTAATCTCGCGTGTTGGTGAGTGGTGCACAATCGAGGTAAGTAAATTGTCATGTGCGTTACATCACTTCTCAGGATTGGATGTCACAAATAGTCACTCTATGAACACATCGATGTAATAAGCTCCTATTAAGAGGGCATTAATGAATTATTTGTACACTTTTTATTCTAATGAAATAATAATTATGGTCAATTTTATTTTCATGAATGGTTACCTTTTTGAATGTAGCTGGATGTGATTCATCTAACATAAAAAAAATAATGTGGGATTTTGAAGCATCCATTTTTTACATTATTAACACCCGAAATTCTCAGGCATGAGTAGCTACTCAGGCAGCGAAAATTCGAGATGTTACACCACCGGCGCGCTGAAACCATTTAGATTCCACCATATATGGCTCTAACACGACTCATTCCTCCAAGTGGTGAAGTCAGCATAGGATAAAGTTGATTTCACTCAGCAAATATTCAACCTGTTTATTAAACTTAAAAGTGTCAAGCAGGCCCTCGGGGTGTGGAATAAGGAAGTATTTGGTAATATTTTTGAACCGGTAAGATAGGCAGAGTGGTCCTTAGAAGAAATTGAGCACATAATACAAGATTCAACGGTAATTGTTGGGCCAGATAATGATCTTCAACAAGTTTTTAACGAAGCCTCTGCCAAATCCAGTTGATTAGAACTTATAAAAGAAATATTTTGGAAGTAGAAAGCTAGGATTAGCTAGTTGGAAGCGGGGGTTAGGAATACCAAGTTTTTCATGCGGCAGCCACAGAGAGACAAAGAAGAGCTAATATCAAAAGCATCGAGCCGGATTCAAGGTAGACAGTGGAGGACCTAGCTGAGATCAAAAGGGCAGTTGTGGCTTACTTTGAAAAGCAATTCAGAGCTGAGCACTATGTGGATGGAAATCTTTTAGAGGTGCTTCCTTCTTTAGTTTCTCAGGAGGAAAATGAGAGGCTCATGGCCCCCCATCATTAATGGAGGTGCAGTAGGTAGCCATGTCCATCCCCGTGGATGGAGCTATAGGTCCAGACAGTTTTTCAGGGGGATTGTTCTCTGGATGTTAGAATGTTGTGGGCTATGACCTCCATAGGGTAGTTACGTTCATCTTCTAAGGCAACAAGCTTCCCAAGGCGGCCATATCCTCGCCAATCTGTCTTGTTCACAAATCAGACACCCTTAGGAACTTCCCAAACTTCCACCCGATCAGTCTCTACAATTGCCTCTATAAGGTATTCTCGAAGATCATTACTACCAGATTGAGTTAGGTGTTGTCCTCCTTGATCTTGCCCGAGTAAGGGGCCTTTATTCAGGGGGTGGTCTATTTCAGAGAATATAGACCTCTCTTAGGAATTGTTCAGGGAGATAAACATGAAAGTTTGGCGCAGGAACATAGTGCTCGAGTTGGATATGAAGAAGGTCTATGATAGGGTGGATTGGGTTTTCCTCAAGTAGGTTTTGTAGTGGTTCGTATTTAGTCCTCCTTGGGTGGAGATGGTGGAGAAATGTTGGGCCGACAGTTAGTTCTTTATCCTAGTCAATGGAGAGGTGGCGGGGTTCTTCAAATCTTTAAGTGGCCTCCATCAGTGGGAGCTGCTATCCCCTAGCATCTTTATCCTAACTACGGAAGTGCTGAGTAGGGGGCTTAAAGCTCAGGTGGTCCAGGGCCTCTGCCACCCATTTAAGCTACAGAGAGAGTGTCCTACAGCCTCGCATCTTCTTTATACGGATGATACCCTCCTTTTCCTCAATGGGGGCTCTTTTCGCTTCAGGCAACAAAGACATTTCTGGACTCCTACCAAGCAGTCTTTGGGCAATGTGCAAACCTCCGGAAAAGTTCTGTCATCTGTTTACCCATGATCCCCACATCCGGAGTGAGGTCCATCGAAAATACACTTCGTATTTCCAAGTCATTTGGGTCTCTGACATACTTAAGCATCCCAATGACCACTGGTAGGCTGGAATCTAGTGCTTTCTAGTCTCTATTAGATAGAGTGGAGGGGCGTATTAAAGGGTGGCAAGCAAGATGCCTTTCCTAGGTAGGCAAGGTTGTTATGGTGCAACATATCCTGAGTAGCATTCCATGTGTTGGTTGCATCCCATCTTCCTGCACAAGTCCTTATTTCTTTAGAAAGGCGATTGACGAATTTCTTTTGGGGATGGGCTAATGGGAAGAGAAAATTACATTGGAAAAGCTGGAAGGCAATTGCCTTGCCAAAAGAAGGAGGCTTAGGCATAAAAAAAATTTCTGACATCGTGAAAGCGTTCCATTTAAAGATGGCCTGTGCGATCAAAATTAAGGAGGAAGGAAGCCTGTGCTACTCCTTTATGTCTGCAAAATATGGACAGGATCTTTCTCCTGTAGGTCTCGGTTGTCCGTTAGCATTTGCCTCTCCATTGTGGAAGAGGATTCTTCCATTGTTGCCCTTTTAGAGTCTTATGTGAAAAGGAAGCTAGGAGAGGGAGAGTGCATTTTATGGAACTTGAACTAGATGGGGCTTGGCCCTCTTTAGCAATTAGCAGTCAACTTAATTCTTGCAGCCACGTTGTTCATGAAAGTGAAGCAATTCCTGGACAAGAATGGCTCGCTCCTTCCCTCTGCGGTTTTTAACTTTCTTCCTCAGCGTGTTGTGGACTTCATATTCCAGGCAGGCTTCTACTTATCAAATGGCCCAGATAGTCCATTTTGGCCGTTCACTCCTTAGGGCGTTTTCTCGGTCAAATCCGCTTAGGAGAAGTGCAGATTGAGTTTTCTTTGAAAAGGCTGGGTTAAGTGGGTTTGGCATGTGAAGCTGCTCTCACGAATATGTCTCTTTTCCTGGAAAGTTTTGATGAAAACAGTCCCAGTGGATGGAGCAGTGCAAGGCCAGGGTATCCACATGGAATCCAAATCTGTGTTGTGGTGACATGTAACGTCTTGGATTTTCACTATTTTGGATTTTCAAAAATCCTTAAATTTTTTTATACAATTAACTTATATTATTACTTACTGACCATTAGCACTCAATGTTAATTTATACACGGGTGGTACCACTAACGAACCGCACAAGTTCGATTAATCAATCGTAGGAAGCCAACGAATCTGCCCAATCACTTGAACATCAAGTTTAGCTCCATGATTTACTCACATAGGGCCCAAATCTAATCGACCCGTCACTAACTAATCAAGACAATCATAACTAAATTAAATATCTAATCGAAGTCGAGTTAGATAAAGCCCAGATCTTGACTAATAGACCAAATCAACCTCGTTATTCTTTTAGCCTAAAATCGACGGTTTAGAGTAATCATGACTAAATCTCGACTTTCACTAGTTATAAATAGGCCACACTATGAACATAGTTAATCTAAACACAAATCATTGCCCACAAGAAATCTCAATATCTAATTCATTCCATAAATGCCTCAATTTTTGAATGAGCTCTAGACTGCTCATTGGTGGGCCACTAGTTCCAAAACTATATAATAATGTCCATCTTACTGGGCTTGATGTCTATTGCGGGAGTCGGACCTGGGTATTGTCCAGAACTGCTCAACTTAAGCCAAAGGATGAGTGCATGAGAAGTGTAAATACCCTAAAGGAAGAAGCTGAAACTTAAGTGAATTGGGTCGTCTACTCTTATGCAAAGTTAAGGATTTCGGACGTTGGTTTATGACCAAACTTCACATGTGGAGTAAGGATATTTTTCTACTCATATCCGTATAGTCGCGGCCCCAATCGACTATTAGTGACCATTGAACAGACTTCTAATCATATCTGTCGATCGGCGCATCCAAATGGCGGGCCGATCATATCCATACATAGATCATCGTTAGGACTAACTATCTTACGATGTATATCAATATATACATCCTATAGTGAGCCCTAGAGGTTAGAAACATCCTCCCATAGAGCTAGTATAGTAAAAATCTAGCCCTTGGGGCCATTTATACCAAATCTGGCACTATATAAGGGTTTCATTTGGGCACCCCTCTCCCCATACGAATTTACCCTAGAAGAAAGAAAGGGAGAAAGGAAGAAGAGAAAGAGGAGAAAAGTGGAGAAAGAGAGAGGGAGAGCTTGGAAGCATAAGGGTTTGTGCACCTTCACCCTCTTATCTCCTCTATAGCAACATTGTCTTTCATTAATGTCGATTCGACGACGATTGAAGGTAAGTATTGAGTTATATTTGCAGGTTTAGGTCTTGTGATTAATTCCTTCCAATTCTTATAAGCTTATATGCTTATTTAAGCATTTCAACGATGATTTCCTAACACCATAACCCTACGGGCACCGTGAATCGAGCGATTTGTCATAGGGTACAAACTATTATCCTTAGGTGATCTTGCACTAATTTTACTATGAGTTTAATGATTATGAGTGTTAGGATGATGTGCTTAAGTAATCTATAGAGAGAACTTAGCTAAGACCCTACATGATAGGTCCCCCTAAATTCTGTGAAATGATTAAATATTATTTATTTATTTTTCGACATGATTAGGTTTAATTTTCGTGTGGCATGTTCATCCCATATATGGTTTTAGTATAACCTTCCTTGTGGCATGTATGATTGTATAAAATCCTTGTTGTATATTGGTGCTTGCATAAATCTTGGTTGTATATTTGTGCTATGAATAATGCATAACTCTTGATCTTTTTAGTTACCCATCACAATACACATGCACATTAATTTCTTATTTTTGTTAGTAGTTGCATTGTAGAAAAATCTGAATTTTATGTTTAATGTATGAGAGCATGACTTCACTCGTGTAGAAGATGAATTCTGAATTGTTGGAATATTATTCAACATCATCAAACCCTTAGGTTGGTTAGGGAGCTGAGGTGGGAGGAGGTCGTCCCGTTGGTAGGACCATCCTGCGGCTAAACCAGTGGGTTTGGACGGATGCGAATGGGCGACCGTAGTTGGAGTACATGGGTCACTTGTACTCGATGTCGTTCGTCACGCACTCGCCTAAACTCGCATGGTCTAGTCCACTTACTCACCAATCATGTTTATTAACCATTTCTACTCACGCTTGTATGGAACTTGAAATACCCTTCAACCACTAAAGCATATTGATAACCATTCGAAACCGATCCACAGACTCGAGAGCCAAGAATGGTGGAATAAGACACTATGTTCAAGTTGTCGGCCTACGCTGGGGTGATGAGCCTCCCCGTAGTAACTGCGAGCGATCCCTCTTCTCAGCACTCCCTATGTGCTTAAAATTAGGGATGAAGAACTTAATGGAATCAAGGATCGCGGGGTCCTGGCCTCGCACGTTGTGGGGCCTTAGCCTCGCAACTAATTGAAGTCAATGATACGTGGGCTGTACTAGTTTTCTCAATTTGCTGGATGAACGAAATTAATTAAATACTCAGCTAACATTATTCATGTATTGGATTAACTAGTATTTGGTGACTCAGCAGTTGAGGTCGCAATGAGGGAGTATTGGTCATGTGCAATTGTGAGATGAATTCGCTCGAGGGAGTGTTGTTGCGAGGTCATGCATTATATCATAAAATATACATATACATTAACAAGACTAGTTAGAGATCTGTGAATGTATGACTTTTATTAAATTCATTATATAATTGATGCTTGTTGTAACTTAAGGCTAATAGTAACCACTGAGTTAACTACTCACTCCCACTTTGGGACGGTGTTTTAAAACACCAACCAGACACATCATTAGATACAAGTGAGGTGGAGCTCGACAAGCTGAGCAACATGAGCATAGATGAGGTAAAGGAGTTTCCCTGCTTTCAGACTTTTGGCGAATTCTTCTAGTCAGAGTTCGGGTTACCGCGGGATATGGGTCAGGGCTTCAGTCACTTTGGCGCATGTATGGGTGGCACCCAGTTCCTTATTTAAATGATTTTAGATTTGTGGGTTTGATACTTTTATATTTAGTGGCACTTGATACTGCTTTATGACTTACTTATGCTTCATGGCTTGCTAAACTCTCCATTGTTTATGAGATCATCCAAATGTAATTAAAATATGAAGCCCATTAGGGGACCCGTGGCACCTGGTAATTTGGGAGCCGAGTTCCTACACGGCCCATGAAAACCTGGGGTGTTATAAGACAGAACTACCCAAGGCCACTCAGGTGAGTCCATTTAACACCTATTCCTTGATAGCAACCTGGCGATAGCTAGTTGGACATATTTTTGGGGGATGTTCAACATCGACGTTATGGGGGCCACATCAGTTGAGTCCAGATTAGCTCAGTGGTGGATCGCCCCTGCGGCCATGGCCAGAAGTTCCCCCACCTAGAAGTTGGCCCCGTGTCTAATTCTTTGGGAGATCTGGAACCCTAGAAATGTGGTCGTTTTTAAAGGGAAACCCCCCTCTTTAATAAGTCCGATTGCTCGAGTCTGATGGTGGATCTCCACTATTAACGACTACAATTTAGAGGTCAATCAGCGGCCATTCCCCATCAACAGCTCCAACATGGGAGTCTTGCAGCTTCTTCTACCCTTCTCAGGATCTCCATTTCTGCTCGAACTTTACTTGTGAAATGGTTTAAATGAAACAACGGTTGGGCTAAGGTTAATGTGGACGGATCTGCTAGGGGCAACCCAGGTAAGTCTGATGGTGGGGGCATCTCCAGAGTTGACCAAGGTGAGTATCTCTTTGCTTTCTCAAAAGGCTATGTGGAAGGCTCCAACATCTATGCTGAGCTCTACGCAGTTCATGATGGCCTGTCCCTATGCTTCAATAGGGGCCATTCTAAAGTGGTTGTCAAATCAAACTCACAGCTGGTGGTGAATTTTCTAAAGGTGACCTCCCTCCCAGGTTGGAAATGGAGGTATTAGCTTACCAAGATAGAGAGGCTCAAGCTCAGAGGGCAGGTTGAGTTTGTCCACATTTTTGGGGAGGAAAACACATTGGCAGATGCCATGGCCTGTATGGGAAGCGCCAATCAATCTTCTGCATCAGTGGATTGTTTTACCGACCTCCCAGCCCAGGTCAAAGGGCTCCTCTTTCTTGCATTGACAGGGTGGGGTTGGGTGTGATCAGGGATGTCTCAAGTGGGGACGAGTGATGAGTGGTGACCCTGCTGGGTAGCTCATGAGATTCCGACCATTGGCTTAGGCTGGGTAGCCACCCCTCTTGGGAGGGGTTTTTGGTTTTCCATGGGTCTATCTTGTTCTTTTTCTAATTCAGTTATGATAGGTGTTCCCCACGTCCTTTTTCTCTTAGGGAAGCTCAAATGTATATTTTTGATGATATATATATATGAATTGCAGGAGTGCGTTAAAAAAAAAAAAGGTTCAAGGGATAAGTAGCACTTTCTAATTTGTTCCTAAAGGTTCAGGGGCATAACTAGGGCTTGTGAAGTAGATTTGAGGCTTATTTGAATTGGTAAGACTGTATCTTTTATTTTTTTTGGTTTCATAGTGCTTTACTCATTGCCTTGTGTTGTGGTTTTTTCCCGCAATGGTTTTTTCAAGTAAAATTTGGATTGTTTTTATTTAGACTTGGTTGTGAGATTGCAACAAGCACTTTGCTTGATTTATATATGGGTGTGTAGTTTCCAACACACATTGCTACCAATCCCCTTTCTCATGAACAAATCAAAAATATATAGACTGATTGTCAGCTTATGCAAGTAATGATATCCTTTGGGGTTCTCTGCCTATCATATGATTTTTTATTTTTTATTTTTATTTTCTTGAAGAAAAGTGGGAGCACCCTACCTGAACTTTGTTGATAAAAAATATACAACTTTCAGGTGGGAACGATAAAAAAGGACAAAGCCTCACCTATTGTGTATCATAACCACTCCAACGCTATAAAAAAAAAAAAAAAACAAACATCCAACAGCCCCTCTACCTATACACAAACTCTACAGAAAAAAAAAAAACACAAAAAGCAAAAATAGCCCCAATTGAGGAGATTACAACTTCGGACATATTAACCAAACCTTCTGGTTGCAACCATCTTCATCTTTTACTTTTGGGTCCTAGCACCAACTTGAAGGGAGAGTATTAAGAAGGATTTAATTTTGACATATTCCCACATATAATATCTTTTCTTATTAGGGTCAAAGAGAACAAGAAAAAATAAAAAATAAAAACAATTCAATCCAAAAATTCGTTTCCCCCTTTCTATTTTTTTCAGTATACTTTATTGGCCCCAACCAACAAAAATATTACTATATTTCACTAGGCAACCCCAGCCATGAAGATGAAGTGACCCAATTGTTGCGGTAGCCACACATAAGGGGAGCCCTACGAAATGGTTGGGGAAGTGAGACGGCCATACACGATGCCAAGTCGTCAGCCATTTGTGGCTGTATGTGGTCGTCATCTTCTTCATACCTGCCTCATTTGTAATTAGAATAATACAAAAAAATAAAAAATAAAATAAAATAAAATACTGGGGGATTTTTCTAGCTACCTTCCAAGTGGCTTTATGATCAGACATGTTTGCCGGCCTCACATGCTTGCCCCCCAAATGAGCTCTTTTACATGCAGCACACGTGTAAACCTGACAAATTTAGGGCACGTGAATGAAGAATCAGGTGGCAAGATAACCCATGTGAGAAAGTTAATTAAACTATCCACTTATCGAATTATCCACTCTTTCCGTTTAAATTGTCAATGGTTCTCATGCAACATAGATGTATGGTTTTCTGATTAGTAGGCCATCGTGATTTTTGGACATGGTCATCTCCATGGTAGGGGATAACTTGGTTTGCATGTAATGGTACATGTGAAGCGTGTGGTGCAAGCAAACCTCTTAAAAGATACAGAAGAAGAGAGCTTCTAGGTGCATTTGTTTTTTAAAATCCTGTACAGGACATGTCTGGACCATGAATCATGTAGAAACATCAACCCAAATAAAATATTCAGGATAGATGTGATTTGATTTATATTTTCTTGTATTTTATTTGCGTTTTGGTCAAAGAACCGAAAATGCTTATGCTAGCCTATGTTTATATATAATCTTCTCACCAACGCCACATAACGGTCGTTTTCCTTATTCTAAGGAAAGAAAGATAAAGAAGAGTGGAAACGCTCCCATGCTCTTAGAGCAGAATAAGTAATAATGCTCTTAGTTTCATTGGTATAGTTAGATAATCCAACCATTGATACAGATTGTTCATCAGGCCCAACATACATTCGGGGTGTATATGATGGGCGAAGCTCGTTTGCTTTTCATGGAGCCTACCTGAATTCATATACAGCTTGTCGCTTATTCAACATGGTCACACGTGGTGTGCTCTCACCTTCTTGGAAAAAAAAAACAACAACAACAACAGGTCCAACAGAGTTTACATAGTAATATTACGACAAATATTAACCATTTGATTGATAGACTCAAACATGGATGATCAAAAGACCATTTCTACAAAAATAGTCCAATCAACAATTCAATCCATCTATCAGGGATCATGATCATGAATTGTTGGTGTTTTTCTAAAGAATCATTTTTGTTAGACAACCGTGAGACTATAACGACGGCTATAGAAAATATATAAGACCAAATCATGAAATGTGCTCTTAACTTAATTTACAATTCATATCCATCAATTGGACTGTCCACGTGAACCAATGCACCTAGGAGCACTATAACTTATAAGTGCACTGGAATGTTTCTCAATATATAATATATTTATTAGTAGAAGCACCCTTCTTTGCCATTTCGATATGTATTTACCACTAATATATTACCAGGGTGCGTGTACTTATCAATTTCTTAACAAAACTTAGGGTTGGGATTTGATCCACATGACTCATGGAGAGAGAGAGAGAGAGAGAGAGAGAGAGAGAGAGAGAGAGAGAGAGAGAGAGAGAGAGAGAGAGAGAGAGAGAGAGATGGGATCGCCATGATTCGCGGCTAGAAAAAAAGATGGGAGCGCCATGATTAATCATGGCTAGAAAAAGAGAGGTGTAATAACCATGATTCATGGAGAGAGATGTGATCACCGTGGATCACTTTAGATATTTGTAATCATTGTTGGTGATTTTAAAATAAGTATGGACTTTTTATTATAAAGCTTATTCCAACATTGGAATTCACAAAGGAAAATTTGAAGCTCATAAAGGTTTTTACTCTTACCATGTGAGAAAATATTAAGAAAAACCAACCACACTCATCTGCATAAAAGTAAAACTAAAAAAATCTAACTGTAATTCCCCCAATTTCCTCATTTCGATTATAATACTCTTGCAATGGAAACCTGAGTATTATACACTTAGGTAAATCGCCCGTATCATTCGCAAAAAATCAGAGTAGCATTCGTTTGTTCAGTGAGATAAAAAGTTAATTACTAAAAATAACTATATTAGAGAATATGATGATTAGTGCGAATATCAACAAGTCCAAATGGTTCCACCTAAATGGGAACTATAGACCAACCATATATAAGCAAACGTGGCTAGCAGACTACTGCTCAGCCACGCTCGCATAGGGCTCCTTATCTCTTGGCTCATAACCAGCTTCCTTAGGATCCCCCTCACACTTCCCACCATCCCACTCTATATCTCTATCACCAGGTTGGTGCAATGCACATAGCAAATGATCTGGGTGGCCAGCTCAACAAGAAATCCATAGAAAAATACACACATAATATATTAACCGAGTATAGTTTTTAGGTAAAAGCGATAGTTCATAACACCTAATTCATATATATTAGTCTTATTTTAATGCCTAAATGCATGAAATACACACGGACCTGGGGATGCACATCCAACAAGTAATTAGCGATAAAATCCATAATGCAAAGGGGAAGACTACATGAGGATTTAGCCATCTAGTAAAATACACTAAGGTACAGGCGTACAACGACTAGCCACCGATAAAATTACATGCAAAAGGGATGGCCGCACAACGTTTAAGACATTCGATAAAATATATTAAGGTACGTCTGCACAATGTCTAGTCACCTGGTAAATTTCCATAAAAAGGATAGCCACACAATGGTCCAAAAGCATATAAAGTTACAGCGAAGTCAAGAATTCAATACTCTAAACAATCGAGTATAATTGTTTTATTAGTCCCATATTGTATCAAAATATTTGGCATTATTCTATTCACCCCCCTCTGGGACATCTATAACTTGTCATTTTAAGTGGTATCAGAGCAATGTTTCTCTCTTTTTGGTATTAACATCCTAACGCTAGATACAAAGCTATTAGAATGTCAAATTTTGATAGTCTATCCATTTTCAAGCCACCTTCCCTTAATGACTCAAATTATTCTTATTGGAAAGCAAGGATGAAGATTTTCCTCAATCCATTGATAAAAGTGTCTGGCAAGCCATCATGACCCAATGGATCTCTCAAATGATGTAAGTTGTGGTTAAAATGGAACCATGTCCATGAAAAAAATCACTTATACTTTTTGGATGACAACTCAGAAAAGTAAAAGTAGTGCTAATGCAAAAGTCGTTAATGCTATTACTTATGTTTTATTATCAGATGAATTCAAAAGAATCATTTCTTGTGATACAACAAAATAAGTATGGGATATTCTCAAAATGACACATGAAGAGATTAACATTGTTAAAAAGTCTAAGATTCAAATTCTCATAACAAAGTTTGAGAAAATCCATATAGAAGAGAATGAATCATTCATAGACTTTTATATGAAACTAAATGTCATTGTTAACTCTATGTGAGGTCTTGGAGAAAAAGGTCTCTGAAAGCAAAGTGTGCGCAAAAATACTACGATCACTTCCTGATAGATTTAATTCTAAAGTCACCGTGATTCAAGAATTGAGAGATACCGATGCTATGAAGGTAAATGAATTAGTTGGATCTCTACAAACTTATGAGCTAAATTTTAAAGCTCCTAAGAACAAGTCCATAGCTCTTAAATCTAAATCTAAAGACAGATTCTGAAAATGATGAGAATGGTGATGATATGGCTATGAAAAAGTTTTATAAAATTTTCAAAAATAAAAATAGATCAAATTTTCAAAAACTTTTTGATAAAAGAAAAGGAAACTCAAATGTTTGGAAACAAAAATCTAAAGATACTCAATGTTGAAAGTGCACCTACTACGTGCCCTGGTTTGTCAATTACGTTGTAGGTTGAGTCAGTCGGATAACAGCGCTTAACAAGAAGATCAAGTCAAGCGTCTGCCTCAACTGGATGTGTAGAAGCTCACCGAAAGGTAAATCATAGCCTCACATCCCATGTCCCAAAACACCAGGTGATTAAACCCTTAAAAAGAACTAAAACATCTTAGGGTTTATGTGTAAGAAAACTTTTTATCAAAAAGAAAAATCTTCTAAGTTTTTTTTATACTGTCAATTATATCGATTCCCCTTTCGATATGATCGACCAGCTCTGTCGATGTCCTCGGCATATCAATCGATACAATCGAGTGAGGACAAAAAGCGTCCAGCAATCAAACAATCTTCTGGACGATTTATCGATATATCGATCTTTGAGTCGATATTATTGATATTTGAAAATCGATCATATCTGAAGTGGATCGATCATATCGACAGACTGCTTTCCGGCGCCCCTGTTTTTCTAAAGAAAACTAACAAATGCTTCAATATATCGATGACTGTCCGATACAATCAGAACTCAAATATCGATCATATCGTGTGTCAGTCGATCATATCGATTGAGGGCGCATGTTCTCTCCAGCAAGAATTTCAGGTTGCTCTTAATGTTGATTGGGGTGCCAGTCGATTAATCGATATTCTTATATCGATCAATCGAGACTTTGTCGATTGGATCGAGTCAGGACATAAATCGTCCAGCAAGCTTACATGTAAATCTATATGATTTATCGATCCCATCGACAAGGTATCCGATATGATCGATGTACAAATTCCGATGACATCGACTGTTTCCCCGATCATAACTGTAATCCTAAAATTTTTTAAGGCTTCTCTCTTGTTTTTCAACTGTCGATAGATCGAACCATCACTCGATGGAATCGGAGTTTGAAATCCGATAACATCGATGTGTCTCGATCCCATCGACCAGTCGGCGGAAGGTTTCCAAAAGTGAAATGACAATTGAGTTTGTATCATGGAGAGGTCGGTCAATACAATCGAGAGTATACGCTCGATCATATCGACGACTGATCGATGATATCGAACTCTGTCATAAATATGACCATTTATATCCGTTAGAACCTTTTGCCTATAAATAGAGAGAGTAGTCTTCATTGCTGGTAGAGAAAGCAGAGAGTGCTTTAGAGTGTTTTAACCTTCCTATCATTTACCTAAGCCCTTTCTCTCAGGAAGTTCATCCTCCAATCCACCCTCATCATTGATATCTCATAGACTGGATTGGAGAATGAACTTCCGCATTCAAGGATCCTTCAGCTACTACCTTAATGACATATCATTAAGCTGGGATTCCTTGAATGCATAGATGATGGGAACTTCTCTATCTTCCTTATAGAAAAATCTTCAGAGAGTGGTATTCCATCATAGCCTTGACCCAACCTAAGCCTAGCATATATACATCTTTGTGTTGCGGATCAAGGGAGCTGAAGATTCTTCATCAACAAGAAGGAGATCTTCATCATTGCGTTGAAAGGGACTCATCAACTTATCTGTAAGTACTAAGAGTCCAGAGGACACTTACAATCATTCCTTTTTAGGATTGGGTTTTAAGTGTTGCTCACCATTTGAAGTCCTCGAAGGAGGCCTCCGACGGGAGTGTACGTGCGGGGTGCGTTGTGTGGACCCTTGCTCTGTGGAGAGCATAAACATTTGGTTAGGAGTATGCCAGAAAAACTCAAGGGTTAGAGGTGAACCGAGTAGAAACCTCAGGGTGTGTTGTGTGGACCCTTGTCCTGTGTGGGCAAAAACATGTGGTTAGGAGTACGCTAGTAAAATTCCAGGGTTTGAGGTGAACCGAGTAGAAACCTCTGTAAAGGTTGAAGGTGAACCTGATTTAAAACCTTAGGTTTGAGGTGAACTATGGAAAACCTCCTTAGTGAAATCCGGTCACTCAAGGGTTGAGTGTGGAAGCCGGGAGTGGAGTAGACAAGTCATCGAACCACTATAAAATGACTGTGTTTGAGATTGATATTGTCTTTCATTTCTGTGATTGCCTTGCATGTCTTTATATATGATCACATTCTATGCACACACAGTCATATCCATCACAATCTCATCTACACATTGTTTGTCTTTTAAATAGTTTGTGATTGGATCCTCTATTAGGCTTGGAAGCCAATAGAGTTAATTATTGAGTAATCCTAATTTATACTCTGTGATAGGATTAGTGAGATAGGACTGAAAAATAACTTATAAATCTTTAAAAAGTCCTATTCACCCCCCTTTAGGATATATTGGGATATTCCTACTTCAACTTAAGCGGTCTTCACCGCAATTTCAAATGTTTCAACTGTTCTGAATTTGGGCATGTAGCTTCAAAATGTCCCAAGAAGGATAAATCCAGAAGAAGAGGCATGATTGTCACTTGGGATAAATCATCAGAATCTAAATCCAATTCAGAAACTGATGAATCAGACCAAAAAACTGAGAAAGATCAAAAGGCTTTTATGACCATAGTTAGAATTACTCCCTCAGATGAATGTGAAACTTCTGACTATGAAACCCCTGGAAGTGATTTTGAAAATGAAGAAGATCTTTAAATGCTTATGATGCCCTTTACAAAAAAGTTAGTAAGATTGCGGCTAAACTGAAAATTCAAAAATAAACTTTGCTAATATGATATTAAAACTTGAAAAATCAATTTTGAAAAAATCTCATTTTTCTGATTGTTTTAAGAAAACCAAACTAGATTTAAGTTTGAAAATTTTTAAAATTCAAAATCACAGAACTGAAAATGAGAATTTAAAATTAGAAGTTGTTTCCCTTAAGACTTCAAAAGATACTTGGATATATACCCAAGGTAATTAGAGACTTGAAAAATTATTAAATGCACCTTTACGAAGTAGCGATAAATCTAGCTTGAGACATATTAAGGATCACATAAAAAGATATAAAAATTCTGCTCCCCTATTTGTAAAAGGTGAATCTTCAAAGTCAAAAGTAGAAACTGTAAGGGAAGTAAAGAAGAATGGAAAAACATTTTAAAAAAAACTCCTAATCTAAAAACTAAGGCCAACTATCATGAAAAGAGAAACAGTGATCCTCTCCAAATAGATAAGATAGTGGACTTACTTAAAGAGCTCTTGAAATCTAATTCTAGAAATAATATAGTAAGGAAAAATAAGAAAAACTCTTACTCCCAAACACAATAAATAATAAGATATCCTCCTAAGATTAAAACCATATTGAAATGAGTTCCAAAAGATAAGTGTCTTGTTATCCACATAGCTTTCAAAGTAGAAATTCAAGATATATCTGGATAATGGATGTTTTAGACATATGATAGGTGATAAGACAATTCTATCAGACATCAATCAAATCGGTGGAGGCTTAGTGACATTCGGAGATGGTAACAACTACAAGATCATCCGAAGAAGTAATATAAAACTTTCAAACCTACCTATCTTTAAAGATGTCTTATAAATTGAAAGTTTAAAACATAATTTTTTAAGTATATATCAAATTTGTGATAACAATCATAGTGCTAAATTTTCAGATCACGGATGTGAGATAATTAATAATCAAGGCCATACAATATTAAAAGGTCGAGAACCTCTGAAATTTTTATATCATTGATGACTTTTGTTTTTCAAATCACTCTTTCTACATGGCCCAAACAGACGAAATTGAATTGTGGCATCAACGTCTTGGACATTTAAACTATAGAGACCTGTATTATAAATTAAGCAAGAGAAATCATCTTCGAAATTTACCTGAACTAAAAAAATTAGAGAAGAAAGTATTTGGTGCCTGCCAAATAAGTAAACAAATTAGGAGTAGTCACAAAAAGGTGAACTTCTTAGCCACAACAAGACCTCTTAAACGACTTCATATGGACTTATTTGGACCAACTTGAACGGAGAGTAGAGGCGGTAAGAAACACTTTCTAGTTGTAATTGATGACTACACTAGATACTCTTAAGTAGCTTTCTTAAGAGAAAATTCAGATGCTTTTGACAAAGTCAAAAAGTTATTTAAACACATTCAAACTAAAAAAGAACTATCTGTGAACAGAATAAGAAGTGACCATGACACTGAATTTAAAAGTAGCAATTTTGAGAAGTTTTATAATGACCATGGAATATTACATGCATTTTCTTCTCTAAAAATCCCTCAATAAAATGGTGTTGCTGAGTGGACAAACAGAGTTCTACAAGAAATGGGGAGTGCTATACTTAACAGTAGCAAAAAATCTATGGGCTAAAGCTGTTAATACCGCATGTTATATTATTAATTGAGTTTATATAAGAGCAAGTAAAAATAAAACAGCACATGAACTTTGGTTTAATAAAAAACCTTCCATGAAATATTTTTGTACCTTCGTAAGTAAATGCTTCATTTTATGAGATCAGAAACATTTAAGAAAGTTTGAAGCTAAAAAAGATGAGGGTATATTTTTGGGGTATGCTTTAAATGGTAGAGCATATCATTTCCTAAATAAAATAACTAGGGTGATTCAAGAATCAGTAAATGTTGTAATTAATGATCAACCGATCAATCTCAGTCATCACCAAGAAGATGATGATAATGATATTATTATGATGAATCAAAGTGAAACATCATCCAAATCAGATTCCACTAAGTCAAGGTTGGTAAAAGACAATCCAATGAATCAAATACTTAATAACCCTATTTATGGTGTTCAAACCATAAGACAATTGGAAAATATTTGTGATTATATTTGCTTTACTTCTCAAATAGAACCGGCTAACATAAATGACACACTAGCTGATGAAAGTTAGACTTTGGCTAAGTAAGAGCCTAAAAACCATTGATCCTGAGAAGCTTTTTTCGTTTGAATAATTTATAGTAATTTAAGTTTTAGCATGTTTACTTGATATTGTTTAGATATTTCATTTATTTTTTTCTGTAATAATTATTATTCTCTTTTTGGATTACTTACATTAATTGGATGGCTTTTCCTTATGTACATTTGGATATTTGTCATATTTACATTCAGATGATTTTATATATAACGTTTAAAAGACTTTTTATCCTTATGTTGTATGCTATTATCCTTGATTATCTGGTTGAATACTTGATTTATTTATTTCTTCCTTTGTCTACTTCTAACCAAAAGGGGGAGAAAAACTATGGATAATAATATGAGCATGGGCACAACTCTCGCTTTGACTTTAAATACATATATAAGCACCTACACTCACATGCATGAATCTTATGAATATATATTTTGGCATGTAATTGAATTGTATGGATATATATTTTATGTGATAAGTGCTCAAGGGGAGTTACAAATGCTTGTTGTAAGGAGGAATATTAAGATCCAAGATATGATATCACTAGTGGTGTACAGATGTTCCTTTGAACCATAAATCATATGAGTATAATGAGTCAATGTAATATATTGTGATGAGTTATATGTTTGTATGAGTGTGTTTTGTCACGTAATTGTATTGTGATTGTAGCGATATTCTATTCACTTTCTCAAGTTAGTTTAATCTTTTTAATTCTTTTTGGATTGAATACATATACGGCATCATTAATATCCCAAGAAAGAATATCGCTACAATCACAATACAATTACGTCTTCAAATCGCCAATTAAAGATAAATACTGTATTTACTTTCATTTTATTTTGAGTTTTTTTAAGATAGCTCGGAAATCTCAGTGGGTTGTTTTGTTGTGTGCTCATGAAGATCACAAAGAGGGTTTTGTTGTGATAGCCCGTGAAAATCACAAAGATAGTTTAGTTGTAATAGCTCGTGAAAATCATCAAGAGAGTTTCGTTGTGATAGCCCGTGAAAATCACAAGAATTGTATCAGGTTGTTAAGGTGACCTTGTGAAAACATAAAAATAGTGAAAGCCAAAATTACGAGGGTAGTAGTTTTAGGAGTGGAGTAGGTATGGGTTTAAGCACTGAACCACTATAATTCCTTTGTCTGTTATGGTGATTGTTTTTATTATTTATATGCTTGTCTTATGATTGATTCTCTTTTGCAAAGTTTGATATTAAGATTTCAAAGACGTCATGAAAAAAAGTTGTCCGACCTAAATCTTTTAGGTGTAGATTCTCCTACAAACTATTTGATATCAAGAATTTAATACTCTTAAGTAATGGAGTATAATTGTTTTATTATTCTATATTGTATCAAAACATTTGTCATTTTCCTATTTAACCCCTGTTCACACCCCAAGTGCAGGGTTGTGATGTAGTAATAAACTCGGTAAAACCAAGGTCAAATCCTAAGGGACTGATACCTGTACATTATCTGAAACTAACTAAAACTAGAACTAGAATGAGATGAAATCTAAATTGAGTTGTAATTTGAGAAATAATTGTGAAATATTAATCTAAAACTTAAGGAATTCAGAAATAGAAAACTAGGGATTCAGAGAATCTACTTGTTAAGATCAGGGAGATTTACGGTCGATTCATGAACTCAACTGGACTTCGAGTCCCATCTTCATCCAGTTGAAAGATATAACCTGAAAATCAATTCTGAACTTCATTCGATCTAATTTTCAAGAGATCAGACAGGTGTAAATTAGAATAGATTCCATCACCAAACCATGACCAGGAGACAAAGCAAACAACAGAACTTAGCCAATCCACAACTAATCTAGGAGAGTTATGAATGCAAGGAAGGATTCCATCATCCATCCATGCCTATGAGACGATGGTGAATAACAGGGTCCCTAGGATCATAACTTCCGTACATGCATGAAAGTACCAGGAGATATCGTAAATCTATTGTAATTTAAGTCACAACAAACCATTAAAAACTAAAGGCATTCCATAAAATCAAACTAGGATCAGAATTAGTTCAAACATGAATCAAAGCCGTAAGAACCACCCCATCATACTACAAAGCTTCACATCTTAGCCCTAACTAAGAGGTTTAGCCTGACATAGACAGACTGGATCTCTCCAAGAAGAACATAAAAATAACAAATAATAAGAAAATAAATCCGAACTCTCTAATCTTTCTCTCTTCCTCTCACTTGCACGTCCAAGCTTTAGATCCCCCTCCCCCTCATCTTCTCTCTCTCCTTTATTCTGCTAGAGGTTGGTCGGATGGTGCATGGAGAATGCGTAGCTGGCAGCGCAACAATTTTCACAGCCATAGTCGTTTACACAAGAAACGTGCTAGTTAGGACAAAGGTTTTGGACGACTGATCATCCAGACTTCCTGATTTGGCTTTATGGATAGGGTCTAGACCTCCTTCTGCATCTTCTAGACGGTTCGGATCATTGATCCGATCCCATCTATGAATGCACAACAGCCCACAACCTCCGGTTTCCAGACGCACTGTAATAGGGTGCGTATTTGCTTTCGTTGCAACGTCGGTGGATCCTACGGACGATAATATCAGTAGAATCTGTCCCATCCATTCAATTTATCTCGAAAAACTGGTCTAAGATGGACCGTTTTACTTCACTGTTGACGTGGCCCACTTGATTTTCTGATTCGCCGTCCAACTTACGTTTGAATAATCAAAAACCAATCTTCATCATCCTTTGAAAATTTTCCACCTAGGCCTTGGTCATGCCTGCAATATGGAGTGAATGATCGGTGTGGATCATCTAAATACATGATGACGGTGGCCCACTGAGATCGTCCGATCTCTGTTTCGCGGACGCTGGAAATGGCTGTTGCCGTTTTTGAATTGAGTCAGTCAAACTGACTTGGACCGATTTTAGTGGATCGGTGCACTTCTCGTGGACGTGTACACTATGTACATGCAATGCATATGTGAGGTCCATCGTGATGTTTGTGAGAAATCCGCTCCGTTCATCTGCTTTACCACCTCATTTTAAGTGTTGAGACCAAACTGGAAGAATATCCATACATCAGGTGAGCCCCACTTAGTGAATTAAAGGGCTAATCTATCCGTTGGCCCACTTCCACAAAGATCCATCGCCTGAAATTCGACATGTACGGTTCATTTATGGTCCTCATGCTTTGTGTAAATTTTGGAGCCAAACGGATGGTGGGAACCCTATGATCTTGATCTCTGAGCATCTTTTAGGCCTCTTTAGAGTGAAACACGTGATTTTCTCGAATCTCGGCCATTTAAATCCATCGATCTTGGTCCCTTAGGGTCCATCCCTTACCTTGATGAATTCTGAATGTTAAATCCATCCTTTTAGTACCTTGTTTCGGTCTAGGCTTGAAAATACACCCTGCATCACAAACACGATGAAATCGGGTTGTTAAACAGTGCCAATGTCCGTAAATCGATGTAATACTAGGGTCTAATATGCAATATTTGACCTTCAACACAACCCCCAACCAGCATCTTGCTAGTCCCGAGCAAAGTATGTAAAAAATAAGTTGAGAACTACAGGATAGTTTCTATGTAATCGAGTGAATTTTTGAAAAACAATCCAGATACTAGGATTCTAAGATTCATGAATGTCAGTCATTACTCTCTCCTGAACTCAAGCGCATGGCAAACTTCATAGTCAAGCTCAAGGTATTAATCCATCAATTAGAGAACATTCTAAACATTGAGTTCCATGAGTGTATAGTGTAATCTCAGCATATCAACATTAAGGTTCACTTCTCTATTTCATGATATTATTGATAACCAATAAGAGAATTCATGACAACCCAAACTTTCCTCATAGATCATCTTTTCATCAACCAACCTTTCATTTTTTCATTAAAATAATGCCAATGAGGGGAATCAAATCTTCACCTATAGGGAGCAAACCTATAGTGAAGACTATTGCCCACATTTTTTCAAATGGCTTCCTTAGAAAATCGAACCTTCACCTATAGGGAGCAAACCTATGGTGAAGATTATTCGCCCGATCCTTTCAATTTTCTCAAGCTGGAACCTTTCATTTTTAGTGAGTACCAAGTTAATCCTTCAATATCGAACCGAAACCTCAATGTGTAAGCGAGATGTGACATGTGGAATCATGACTCAATCAATGTTTAAAATTTCTAATCATGGATTAAAAATTTGAACTCAACTTATGAAATCAGTTAGATGGCTAAATCCAGGAGACTTAAATTACCAACATTATGTATCTTGAAATTCAAAATCAAGGATATCCACTGTAAGACCCGTATCTTAGTCTGTACCGTTCCGTAGACCTCCGCGGTCTTACCGGTCAAATTTCGATAACCTTCGACCCTTAACCGATAGTCATGCGCGACCCTGATTCATACGCCGTCAACCCGAGTCAACTCAATCCAAGACCCGTACCCTAGCGACCGTGCCATCACTGTGGTTCTGATGCCGCGACTTGCACGCCGAGGCGATACCCTGGTCAAGAGATGTGGGCCAACGTTCGGTGTGAGGAAAACGCCACGCGTTGCGAAACCCAAGAGAATCTCTACATGTGTCACATCAATCCCATCAATCTATCAATCAATCAACTCATCACATGTCAAGTACATGTCAAGTACACATCACCTTTCACCCATTCCCAAGTAACCACAAAAGTCAAGAATTTCTTACAAGACCCATACCTCTCTTACACAAAAAGCCTCTAAAGTCAAAAAGTTCTTACACCTCCCATGCCTTCTTACACAAAAGGCCACAAAAGTCAAGGTTTTCTTACACACCCATCACCACATCCATCCATCACTCACTCTCTCTCCCTTTTACAACTCTTTCTCTCATTTTCAAAAACTCAAATCCAAGCAAGAATCCCATACGTATGAGATTTCTCCAAGCTTTCCAAAACTCCAAGGTGGCCTACTCTCCTACCCCATCACCTCCCATCTCAACCATCCATTTTCCATCTCCTCCATTAAAATCCAAGCTAAGGTGCTAAGGAACCCCTTGGAGCAAGAAGATCGGACAGTGGGTGCTTAATACTATTAGATTTTCATGTTTTTAAGATGGGCCAAGTGAGGCCAACCGATCAATGGTTTGGATCTCACTTGGGACCCTAAGATGTGGTCGATGGCCCACTAGGATCATCATGATCATCCATGATGGGGCCATTCTCCATGGACCTCATCATGATGTTTATTTCATTACATTTAAAGGTCATCTAGACCGTTCATGTTGGTGGGGAAAGGATCTCCACCGTTGATTTTAGATTTTGGTGGTCCCACATGCTTTAGGGCCCACTTGATGTATGATTCATCGTAAGGGAGGGCCCATAATGTCGAGGTCCCTCCATCACAAGCGTGTCCCACTTTCCATCTCTCTCTCCCTTCTTATTTCAATTTTTTTATTTTTTTATTTTATTTTATGTCATTATATATGGTTGTATGGCCCACTTGGATGGACCCCACTAAGATGCATGTTTTGGATCCAATCCATTTTTAGATGGAGCCCACCTTGTATGTGCATGGGGTAGCCATGTGATGGCCCACCTAATCAGGGCCCACCACAATTTTTTTTAAAAGACCAAACCGTCCAGCGTCTGGGACGCTGGACGCCCCTGTATAAAAAAAAAAAAAAAGAAAAAAAAAAAGAAAGGGGGCTTTTGAGGTGGGCTACTTGCATAGGCCCCACCTTGATGTATATATCCAATCCAAGCCGTCCATCCTCTTAACCATATCGTTTTAACCGGTGAGTAGAAGAATGGGGCTGATCTGAGCTTCTAGTGGGCCATAGCGTCGAAGATTGCATCATCACCATTCAAATATCATTCTCTTATTTTATTTCATTTTCTAAACACAAAAAAATTCGAACCTTAGACTCATTGGGACGGCCTCGAACCACTGAACACAATGGCTGGGGTGGATTTTTGTAAAGAGGGCCCCTCGTGCGAAAAACCCTGAAAAAATGGGTTTTTCCATTTTTTTGCAAGAGGCGCTGCCTCCTCTCTGACCTGCAGCAGCAGCAGCTGCACGCTGCTGCGTACAGCATTGGGCGGGCGGACAGCCACCCACGGCCCCTGCCGTGGGCCCCACCGTGATGTATATCTTTTATCCACGCCGTTCATGTGGTGGGCCCCCTCGTCAGGTGGGCCCCCTCCAAATTTCAGCCCTATCCAACGCTCAAGTGGGCCACACCGCAAGAAACGGTGGGATTAAACTTTTACCATTGGAAATCAATTTGGGCCCACATAAGTTTTGGATCAAAATGAAATTTATTTTTCTTCCTCATCCAGGTCTGTGTGACCTTATCAGCCAATTGGATGGAAAATATACACGGTGGTGGGCCCCACGTGGGACCCAAAGGGATATATGTGTTTTATTACCACCGTCCAGCAGACGGTGGAACCCACTGTGATATTTTTTGTTTACTCCACCGTCCACAACGTGGGACGGTGGGGGCCACCATGATTTATGTGTTTTATATACACTGTCCACTGGACAGTGGGACCCACGATGATGCATGTGTTTTGTTCATGCCGCCTCGCACGCTGGATGAGAAATAAATATCACAGTGGGCCTTCCCCTGCCCCACACGTTGGATGACAAATAAACATTGCAGTGGGCCCCTCTCCAATTTGGGTGGCTAATAAACAATGCAGTGGGCCTCTAGGCCCATGGGACTAGGCCCACTTGACGTATTCTAAGGCCTATGGGTTAGGCCCATTTGATTTATAAAAGGCCCATGGGTTAGGCCCATTTGATTTACAAAAGGCCTATGGGTTTAGGCCCATTTGAATTATATTAGGCCCATGAGTTAGGCCCATTTAAATTGTAAAAGGCCTATGGGTTTAGGCCCATTTGATTTATTTAAGGTCCATGGGATTGGACCCATTTGATGTATGATAAAGCCCATGGGAGTAGGCCCATTTGATATGTATAAGGCCCTTGGGTCGAGAACCATTAATGCATTCTAAGGCCCACGGGTTATGACCCATTACAATGTACTTAAGGCCCATTGGTGCAGCCCATGGATGTGGCCCACTTAATGAAAATAAGGCCCATGGGATATGGCCCATTGGATATATTTAAGGCCCAATGGGATGTACCTAAGGTCCATTGCAATGTGTGATCCCAACCTGATTTATATAAGGATATTCTCTACGGACTATACCTTGGGAGCAATGTTGGTTTGACGTCCACATTGCAAGTATAATGTTGGTTGGATATCCACATTACAACTCTCCCTAGGGCCCCATTGATAAGCAGTACTTGTTGTGTATAGGCCGTCTAGGCCCATCTGCGTTGTAAGAATGGTTTATCACTTATTCACATGTTTAGTATAGTTTCATGACTCATGATCATACGCATCATATGTATGCTTGATATGAGACTTAATTGATCATAGCATATGCCTTCGGGCAGGTTGTTTATGGGCTCCCAGTTAGGCGGTGTTGTCCTATATGAGCGCAAGATACGCGCAGGATTTATTGCATGACTGGATAGCGTGATTCATGCATTTCGCATTTGTGTGACATGATTATTGTACTCCCTAGTGACATTGGGGCCGTAGCTTTCACAGACAGATCGTGGTTGGAAGAATTGGATACCGAAAATCTCATTCTACATGGGGTGCTATAGATATCCCTGGGTGAAAGTCCCTAAACCCTTATAATACCAAGAGGTTGCTCCAACGTCTAAACCAAGTGGGTAGATGAGCGTTGAGGGTCGATTACTAGATGGCTACGCTCTCCACTGTGTCGTGGTCGGTTGGAAGGGGGTGCGGCCTTACCCCCCCGAGTGTAGGGGGCAATGCTAGGCCGATTCTAACCAGCTCGAGGAATGGGTCCGCTATCGATGAGTCGTGCCCGATATTGGCAGACGGATAATGAGGTATCTTCCACTTACCTTATTGCGTGCGATGAGGCGGAGATCTGGTTTAGAGTGTACTAGACCCCGGTGATATCCCAGAGATGAGCTGTATTGATATGTGGACTTAGATGAGGATTGTATGCTTGACTTGCATCTTGCATCGCATAGCCTTGGTACAGCTCATGATATTTATGAATCCATCTACATATTCCGCATTACTTTGATACTGCATGATTATATTACTACCTTACGCACATACTTTCACAACCCTCTAAGCTTTCTATAAGCTTATGCACGACCGTTGCGTGCAGGTGATGTTGGATCGCAGCAGCGCTGAGGCGTGAGCACGTGGCAGATTACTCTGGAGTTTTTGGTCTATCATCATTGTATTTCCCGTTATGCTCATTATACTTATAAAGTTTTTGATCATAGTGGAAATGTAATGGAATTCTTGGTTGTTGTTTGTGGGTTATGCCTTTGGTTATTCTTATTACGAATCAAACTGACGTTGGAAATCCTCTTCGTAGCATCCCAGGATCGGAACCTGGCGAATGGGCGCTAGGAGCCGAGAATGGTTCTACGGAGGCTGTCGGCGCCGGATTCGGCGATCGGGAATTTTGCGAGCCCGATTTCCGAGTTTGGGGCGTGACATCCACCAAAATTACATCGAATTCACAAGAAATTTCAAAGAATTTTTTTAAAAAAAATTCACAATATTTGTTTAAGACCGAATAAAACACTGATTAGGAGATCTAATCTCTCACCCCCAACTTAAAATCTACATTGTCCTCAATGTAAAAGAAATAAACATGCAATGCATATGGGATAACGAAATTAAAAAAGGAGAGATGAAAAGATAGTACCTGGACCACAAAATCGAGAGGCTTTTCCATAAAGATCTCAGTATGAAAACAAGTCAACACAAGAGATAAACCAACAAAAGCAAACTACCCTAGTCATATGAAAATGATAAACCTACCTATACCTCCATTAGACTAAGAGATCAATCCTGGTAAATAGGAGCAGTCAGAGGCATGGACATGTCCTCTGAATCAAATTTCTTGACAAATGATTTTAATCGATGTCCATTTACTTTAAAATCCTTGCCATTTCAGGATCTCTTATCTCTACGGCCCCATGAGGATAAGCAGTAACAACGATGTAAGGGTTAGTCCAACGAGATCGAAGCTTACCGGGAAAGAGATGTAGTCGAGAGTCATACAAAAGGACTTTCTAACCTGGCATGAATGATTTTTGTAGAATATGTTGATTATGAAATGCCTTCATCCTGTCCTTGTAAATTCTCGAGTTCTCGTACGCATCGTTCTGAATTTCTTCAAGTTCATTTAACTGAAGTTTGCGTAACGAGCCAGCATTGTCCAGATCGAAATTCAAATTTTTGATCGCCCAATATGCTTTATGTTCCAAATCCACAGGTAAGTGACAAGCCTTCCCACAGACAAGTCTAAAGGGAGATGTTCCAATAGGAGTTTTAAAAGCAGTACGATATGCCCATAAGACATCGGTCAATCGGGTTAACCAATCCTTACGATCAGGGTTAACCATTTTTTCTAGGATATGTTTGATCTCCCTATTAGAAATCTCGGCTTTTCCACTTGTCTGTGGATGGTATGGGGTGCTCACCTTATGAGAAATACCGTATTTCTTCATTAAGTTCTTGAATGGCCTATTACAAAAGTGTGAGCCCCCATCACTAATGATCGCTCGAGGCATTCCGAACCGCGAAAGGATGTTCTCTTTTAAAAATTTAATGACCGTGTGATGGTCATTGTTTCGGCACGAAATTAGTTCGACCCATTTAGTGATATAATCTACGACGAACAAAATATACAAGTTTTCAAAGGATTGGGGGAATGGTCCCATGAAATCAATGCTTCAGCAATCAAATGCTTCAATAATAAGGATGTAATTCAAAGGCATTATATTTCGACGGAACAATGCTCTCAATTTTTGACAACGCTCACAAGCCTTGCAAAACTCATAAGTATCCCTGAACATAGTGGGCCAATAAAAACTACACTGTAGAATCTTGGCCGCGGTCTTTTTAACCGAAAAGTGACCACCACAGGCTTGTAAGTGACAGAAGGAGATGACACTTTGATGCTCATCGTCTGGCATACATCTCCTTAGGATTTGGTCTAGGTAATATTTAAACAAATATGGATCGTCCCAGAAAAAGTTACGCACCTTGGTAAAGAATTTTTTCTTATCTTGTACAGTCCAATGTATCGATATGGAACCTGTGGCAAGATAATTAGCAATATCAGCAAACCAAGGTGAATGGGAGACTCTGAACAGTTGTTCATCAGGGAACATATCATTGATATAGGTCACCTCAAGGGAATCAAAGGTATTAAGGCGAGAAAGGTAATCGGCTACTATGTTCTCTACTCCCTTTTTATCTTTAATTTTCAAATCAAATTCTTGGAGTAGAAGGATCTATCGTATCAGGCAAGGCTTAGAATCATTCATGGAAAGAAGATACTTGAGCGCCGCATGATCTGTGTAGATAATGATCTTGGATCTGATTAGGTAGGACCTAAATTTATCCAAGGCAAACACTACGGCTAAGAGTTCCTTTTCCGTAGTCGAGTAGTTCACTTGGGTAGGATTTAAAGTCCTACTTGCGTAATGAAAGGCCTCTTATCTTTTCTTTGGCTTAGAACTGTTCTAAGAGCATAATCAGAAGCTCAAAAGGCAGGCTCCAATCGGGTGGCTGCATGATAGGTGCAGTGGTTAACATGCCCTTAAGCTTGGTAAAAGCTTCCTATCATTGCTCGGTCCACTCGTATGGTGCATTCTTTTGAAGAATATTACATAAAGGATAAGAGAGGAGACTAAAGTCCTTTATAAATCGCCTGTAAAATCTTACGTGTCCTAAGAAGGATCGCACGTCTCTGATGTTCTTGGGTGGAGGTAGGTTAGAGATAAGATCAATTTTTGCCTTATCTACCTCGATTCCCTTGGATGAGATGATATGCCCAAGGAAAATTTCCTTCTAAACCATGAATGACACTTCTCCCAATTAAGTACTAGATTCTTTTCTTCACATCTTTTCAGTACACATTTAATACTCTCTAAGCACTCGCTGAAAGATGAACCGAAAACAGAGAAATCGTCCATGAAGACCTCTAGATATTTCTCCACTATATCAGAAAAAATACTCATCATACATTGCTGAAAGGTGGCAGGGGCATTACATAACCCGAATGACATCCGTCTGTAAGCAAAGGTGTCATAGGGACATGTAAATGTGGTCTTTTTCTGGTCCTCGGAGTGATTTCAATCTGATAGTAGCTCGAATACCCATCAAGAAAATAATAATAGGAATGAGCAGCTAACCTTTTCAAGATTTGATCGATGAAGGGCAAAGGAAAGTGGTCCTTCCTTGTGACGGTGTTTAGCTTTCTATAGTCAATGCACATTCTCTAACCAGTAGTAACTCTAGTTGGCATGAGTTCATTATTGGCATTGGCTACGATGGTGATCCCGGACTTATTGGGAACCACCTGAGTTGGACTCACCCATTGATTATCAGATATGGGATATATGATACCCATATCTAATAGTTTAAGAACCTTGGCCTTAACCACTTCCTTTATGTTTAGATTTAGTCTACGTGTGATTGCCGAGCAGTCTTTACATTATCTTCAAGATATATGCGGTGAGTACAAATCGATCGGTCAATTCCCTTGAGGTCCTCTATCGTCCATCCAAGAGTTCCTTTATGCTCAATGAGAGTAGATATGAGCATACTCTCCTGTTCTTTCTTCACGTGGACAAAGATCATCACTGGGTATGTCTCATCTTGACCTAAATAACATATTTCAAATCAGAGGGCAAAGGTTTTAGGTCAAGCTTCGGCGCCTTGAGGTTAGACGGTAGAGGCATTACATCAGTTTGGGATAATTCTTCAAATTGTGGCCTCCACCGGTTAACTTCAAGTACCAATGTAGTATCAAGCATGACATATGTCTCCCTAATCATATCATTATCAAAATTATGGGAGTGGGCCAGGCACGTTTCTAGAGGATCAGAGGATAAGGTAAGAGGCGTTCTATCTTCCACGAAAGAATCAATCACATTAATGTCGTGAAAATCGTCATCATCCTTTGAGTTGCTGCCGTTATTGAAAAAGATGTTTGACTTCAATGTCAAATTTTTAAAAGACATAGTCATGACACCATTCCTACAATTGATAATTGCATTTGAAGTGGCAAGGAATGGGCGACCAAGAATGATGGAAATCTAAGTGCTCATGTTATTGATGGGTTCAGTATCCAGGATGATAAAATCTAAAGGGTAGTAAAATCTATCAACCTGGACCAACATATCCTCAATTATCCCTCTCGGTACACAAATAGTGCGATCAGCAAGTTGTAGTGTGGTCCGGGTGGGTTTTAATTCACCCAAACCTAACTGTTTGTATACTGAGTAGGGAATCAGATTAACGCTCGCTCCTAAGTCAAAAGCACGTGATCAATTCGATAGTTTCCAATTACACATGATATGGCTGGGCTACCGGGATCTTTGAATTTCTGCGGCACATCTTGTTTTAGGATGGTACTCATTTTCTCAGTCAAGAAAATCTTCTTTTGAACACTTTGCTGTTGTTTAGTCATGCATAAGTCCTTCAGGAATTTGACATATGAAGATATCTGTTTTACGACGTCAAGTCGAGGAATGTTAACTTTTACTTGTTTCAACGCCTCTAGGATAACCTGAGAGTTAGAGAGAGGTTTTGGTACAACCAACCGTTGGGGAAATGGAGCAACTGGCTTTTTTAGAAGTTTCAGTTCTAATTTTTATGGGGAATCACTAGATTTATCATTGTTGTCCTCTTTTGGTTCTTAAGGCTTTTCGAGCCTAACCGGAAGAGTTTTATCAATAGTCTTCCCACTCCTAAGAGTGGTGATGGATTTAGCGTGCTCCATTTGATTGGAAGAGCTGGGATCACTTATCTCGTATTGCGATTTAGGATTAGGGAGTGGTTGTGTAGGAGGCATCCCTTTTTCTATAACCATCATACGTGAATCCATTTTTTGCATAAAATCTGTAAATCCTCGCATTGCCTGAGCCAGCTCTTATATGAAATTTTGAAACGATTCTTCTTGAGGTTTTCCCTGATTTGGATTTTGATTGAAGAAACCTTGAGGGGTAGCAGTTTGTCCATTCCTCCAACTAAAATTGGGATGATTTTTCCAACCAGGATTATACGTATTAGAGGTCGGTCCATTGAAAGGTCTTTGATAGTTATTTATGGCATTGGATTGTTCATTCAATACTTCTCAAAAGGCAGGTATTGTAGGATAATTTTCAGTTGTATGAATATTGTAATCAAAGATGCCACAAACACCTTCATTAACCTTATCTTTCTTTCCTCCCATGGCCTCAAATTTTCTTATGAGTGTAGACACTTTATACTTGAGATCATCCTCTTCTTTCAAGAGATATAATCCACCTTTCTCCTTAGATTGAGTCAGCTTAGACGTGGTGTTCGACTTTGGATAATAGTCCCATGATTGTGTTTTTTCAGCAAGACTATCGAGGTAATCCCATACCTCGTCAACATTTTTATTAATGAATTCTCCATTACACATTGTCTTGACCATTTGGCGCATGGAAGATATCAGTCCATCGTAGAAAAAATTTGTAATGCGCCACGTTTCAAAGCCATGTTGTGGGCATGAAATGACCAAATCCTTAAACCTTTCCCAACATTAGAAGAATGTTTCATCTTCCTTTTGGGCAAAGTTCATGATTGCTTTTCAGAGGGTAATCGTTTTATGATATGAGAAATTTTTCTTTATGAATTCCCTCTGCATATCATTCCATGTGCCAATGGATCTAGGATGTAATGAATGTAACCATGTCTTGGCCTTCTCTTTCAAGGAAGATGGAAAGAGTTTCAGCCTAATTGCATCCTCAGATACATTAGGAAAGTATAAGGTGGCTATAATCTCGTCAAACTCTTTCAGATGTAGATACTGTTCTTCAGACTCAAGCCCATGAAACTTAGGAAGGAGTTAGATAACCCTTGGCTTGATGTCCATCTGTCCTGTATTTTCAGAAAAAATCATGCATGAGGGCGTACTCACCCCCGTCGGTTGTAAATAATCTTGTAAAGTACGAGGTGGGGGTGCTTGTTGTACCTCATTCTCATCATGTAATTCCTCAATCCTAGGTTGGGGTAGTGCTTGAGGTTGATTCGCAGTCATAACCTCAATTAACTCAGGAAAATTCGAGCAGTGTCTAGTCCTGCGATGGACAGTTAACCCCTCAACTAATCCTCCTTCAGTCAAGAGACGTCGAGTGTTGTCACAGGCCCACTTGGGCATGCAACACTCACAGCCCTCACTTCAGATTCTAAACCTAGACCTAAGAGGAAAAATAAAAAGGGCAGTTTAGAAATAAAGAGAAAAGATGGAAAGAAGTTACCAATTTGAAGTCCTACGTTAAAAACCTGAAAAACAAACAAAACAAGTTAGTTTCTAGAATAGAAAGTCTAAGAATAGAAAATTCCTATAAGGAAAGATAGAAGTACTAGTTTTTAAAGAAGGAATTCCTAAAAAAAAAAAAAGAAGGTAGAAAATTTCTAAAATGAATTAGGAAAGTCTTAAACTAGAAAGAAAGTTAATAAAAGGGATATGAAAAATAGAAATTAGAAATTAGAAAGAGCTTACTGAATTAGAAGTTTCTATCTTAAAAACCTACAAAACAAATAGGTTAGTTCCTAAACAAAAAGTCTATAAATAGAAAAATTCTAAAAATTGAATAAGAAACAAAGTTAGGATTCTTAAAAGAATTAGAATTAGAAACTTGATACAAAGGAAACAAATCTAGCAATAGAAAGGAAGAAGTTAAGAAAGAAGTTACCAATTTAGAAGCCTATCTCAGAATCCTACAAAACAGGAAAGCAGGGTTAGTTTCTAAAAAAGGAAAAGATATTTAAGATTAAGGAAAAATAGAAAATTTCTAAAATTAGAAGGAAAGCCTAAATTAGAAAGTTGTTAAAAATAAGAAAACAGGAAAGCAGAGTTAGTTTCTAATAACGAAAGAGGAAAGTTTCTAAAAATAGAAAAATACTAGAATTAGAGAATCTCTAAAACTCAAGCCCTAATTCTAAAAATAGAAAAAGTAGAGGAGTTAGAAAGGGATTACCAAATTAGAAATTTCTATCAAGATCCTACAAAATATGAAAACAGGTTAGTTTCTAGAAATCAACAACAAATAATCTAACCTAAAATTAGAGAAATCCTAATCTTAAACTAATCCTAAAACTAGTTAATTTTGAAAAAAGTAACCGTCAGTCCCCGGTAACGGTGCCAAAAACTTGTTCACACCCCAAGTACAGAGTTGTGATGCAGTAATAAACTCGGTAAGACCGAGGTTTTAATCCCAAGGGACTGATACCTATACGTTATCTAAAACTAACTAGAACTAGAACTAGAATGAGATGAAATCTAAATTAAGTTGTAATTTGAGGAATAATTGTGAAATATTATTCTAAAACTTAAGGAATTCAGAAATAGGAAACTAGGGATTCAGAGGATCCACTTGTAGAGATCAGGGAGATCTATGGTCGATTCATGAACTCAACTGGACTTCAAGTCCCATCTTCGTCCAGTTGGAAGATATAACCTGAAAATCAATTCTAAACTTCATTCGATCTATTTTCAAGAGATTGGGCAGGTGTAAGTTAGAATAGATTCCATCACCAAACTATACCCAGGAGACAAAGCAAACAACAGAACTTAGCCAATCCACAATTAATTTGGGAGAGTTATGAATGTAAGGAAGGATTCCATCATCCATCCATGCCCATGAGATGATGGTGAACAGCAGGGTCCCTACGATCATAACCTCCGTACATGCATGAAAGTACCAGGAGATATCGCAGATCTATTGTAATCTAAGTCACAACAAACCATTAAAAACTAAAGGCAATCCATAAAATCAAACTAGCACCAGAATCAGTTCAAATATGAATCAAAGCCGTAAGAACCACCCCATCACACTACAAGCTTCACCACTTGGCCCTAGTTAAGAGGTTTAGCTCGACATGGACGGACTAGATCTCTCCAAGAAGCACATAAAAATAACTAATAATAAGAAAATAAATCCGAACTCTTTAATCTCTCTCTCTTCCTCTCACTTGCACGTCCAAGCTCTAGATCCCCCTCCCCCTCACATTCTCTCTCTTTTAAATCTGCTAGAGGTCGGTCGGATGATGCATGGAGAATGCGCAGCTGACAACGCAATAGTTTTCGTAACCAGAGCCGTTTACACAGTAAATGTGCTGGTTTGGACACAGATTTTAGACGACTGATCATCCAGACTTCCTGATTTGGCTTCATGGACAGGGTCTAGACCTCCTTCTGCATCTTCTAGGTGGTTCAAATCACTGATCCGATCCCATCTATGAACGCATAACAGCCCATAACCTCCGATTTTCGGATGCACTGTAACAGGGTGCGTATTTGCTTTCGCTGCAACGTCGGTGGAGCCCACGTATGATAATATCAGTAGAATCCGTCCCGTCCATTCGATTTATCTTGAAAAACTAGTCTGAGATGGATGGTTTTATTTCGCTGTTGACGTGGCCCACTTGATTTTCTGATTCATTGTCCAACTTATGTTTGAATAATTAAAAACCAATCTTCATCATCCTTTGAAAATTTTCCACCTAGGCCTTGGTCATGCCTACAATATGGAGTGAATGATCGGTGTGGATCATCTAAATACATGATGACGGCGGCCCACTGAGATCGTCCGATCTCTCTATTTCGTAGACGCTGGAAACGGCTGTTGCCGTTTTTGAATTGACTTGGTCAAACCGACTTTGACCGATTTTATTGGATCGGTGCACTTCTCGTGGACGTGTACACTATGTACATGTAATGCATATGTGGGGTCCATCGTGATGTTTATGAGAAATCCGCTCCGTTCATCTGCTTTACCAACTCATTTTAAGTGTTGAGACCAAACTTGAAGAATATCCATACATCAGGTGAGCCCCACTTAGTGAATTAAAGGGTTGATCTGTCCGTTGGCCCGCTTTCACAAAGATCCATCAGCTAAAATTCGACGTGTACAGTTCATTTATGGTCCTCATGCCTTGTGTAAATTTTGGAGCCGAACGGATGGTGGGAACCCTATGATCTTGATCTCTGAGCATCTTTTAGGCCTCTTTAGCATGAAACACGTGATTTTCTCGAATCTCAGCCATGTAAATCCATTGATCTTTGTCCCCTGGGATCCATCCCTTGCCTTGATGAATTCTGAACGTTAAATTCATGCTTTTAGTACCTTATTTTAGTTCAGGCTTGAAAATACACCCTGCATCACAAACACGATGAAATCGGGTTGTTAAACAGTGTCAATGTCCATCAATCCATGTAATACTGGGGTCTAATATGCAATATTTGACCCTGCATATTAGACCCTCAACAACCCCCTCTAGAACATCTATAGCTCATCCCTTCCCATACCCTAAAAATTTCTTCCAAAATATGGTAGAGTCTTTTCACCTGCCTATCAGTTTGCAAGTTGAATATTGTGTTATACTTGAGCATGATGCCCATTTCTTCTTACAACCTTTTCAGGAATGTTGAAGTGATCTGAGAGTCACAATCAGAGATAATTTCCAATGGCAACCCATGTAAACATACAATGTCTCTAATATATAACTGAGCTAACTCATCTGAAGAGGCAATTATGTGGATTGGCAGAAATTATTCCGCTTTTGTCAATAGATCAATGATAACCTAAATTATATGGTGCTTCTTTTGAGTTTTGGAAAGTCCATATATAAAATCTATAAAAATATTGTCCCACTTTGACATAGTAGTGGCAAGGGCCGAAGAAGACTTAATGGCTTTCGATGCTCTTCTTCTACTGACAAATGTAACACTCCGGATTTTTGCCAACCTGGGATTAGACGTCTTTAAGCAATGGGTCAACCATAACACCTTGGTAACCTCTTAGAACCCAATTCCAAAGCCAAAGAAATCACTTAAGATTAATTCCTTTAGAAATTAAGAGTAAGTTAGCTAGCGCTATGCTAGAGTAGCTGTGAAATTGTCCCTGATCGCTTTAAATACGTTCTACAAGACCCAAAACTCGTAGAATCGTTGATGCTACGTTACCCTAAAATTCAGGATCAAACTCTAAACCGGTTTGTTCTCGGGAACCCTTTGAAACTTTGTATTGGATTTAGACCGTGCGTCGAAAGTCCGATATCTACAATCTTAGACCGTTATGATCGTTTAGCTGGACTTGACGATCTTTTCAAAAATCAAGCTCAATCGACTTTCAGAGGCTATTTCATTGAGCCTGGAGTGAAGAGAGTGAGAAAAGGGTTAGATTTGGAAATTTTAATCCAAATCTGGCACGTGACTTGGCGCGTTATTATTAAGCGTTCTGACCGTCAGAATTCAGCCAAATTACACCCTCGGATCAGGAAAAATTTCTCTTTCATATCATGAGACTTGTAGACCTGATCTAGGTACGATGACCGCTGAATTGAAACTGGACCGCCACATGCGATCTGGGAACTCTACCGGTCTGAAAATTTCGTGTGAGCAACATCTAGTGACCATGAGCTTAAGTTCGACCACGTTCGGCCAGGAGACCTCTAGAAATGCTCTTTTGGATCGGAACAGACCCGTTTTGGTTATAACTTAAGTGTACCTTGTTCCCAAGCCTAATTTGGGAAGGTTTTGGCCTATATAAGGGCTTTAAACCCTCTCACAACCCTCCCATCCGAATTTGCTTGAAACCATAGGAAAAGAGAGAGAGAAAGTGAGAGTTTATGAGTGAGTAGTGGGAGAGAATTCCTGCCACTTGCTGCAGCTTTTGCATGTATCGAAGCACCATACTCCAATCACTTTTCTGGCAATTCCAACGCACTCCTAGGTAAGAAAAACCCTAACTACTTGTTGTTTTGGGATTCTTTCGATTCAAATATCGAAATAGCTTATGTATCTTGTGCATTAGGTCGCCATAACGCCGTTGACGAAGCGTTGACGTTCGATTTGAATCGATACACTTCTACGACACAAGGTGAGGATTTTAGATGCTTTGATTGACTGATTTCAAAGCTTTCAATGTCGTTTAATAGTAGATTATCAACGGCAACACCGTTTGACATGTAGAACATGCTGTCCATTTTCTATTTCGTATACATATGGGAAATATGAGATTTAGGGCATTTTGGGTATTTGTAGGAAATACAGTATACGTCCGTATTTTGCTGAAATAATTACCATGACTATTTATCGTGTTATGATATTAGGAATGCGTGTATGGCCTGTTTGGCAAAGAGATTCGCCCTAATGCACACTTTGGGTCGACATACGCTATGTAGACTAAAGTGTGTAGACTAAGTGTTTGTATAAATGTTTGTATTAGTATGTATTGAGTAAATGGTGTTGTGTATGAGTTTTGAGATTGAATTCTCAAGTAATATGCTGATGTAAATGATTTCCATCATGTTGGCTATATGTATTGATTTCATTATATACATGAAATGCATGTGTGGGATGATTTTCTTAAGTTGTATGTTATAACATGTGTCAACATGCTTACAATGTTGTATTTCATTTCTGTTACTCACAATGCTTACTGATGGTGATACATAAATGCTTGGGGCTATGACTTAGTCCAGGCAGTCGACAATGGATTGAACTCGTGGTTGGCTTCTATTTACCACGAAGGACGCGTCAATGAACGCGAGTCGTGTTTTGAGTTGGCAGCAGTGGTTAGGCCACACGAAGTATTTTATGCACTTCATGTCGTTCAACTTGAGATGCGCTCATGCTAGTCGAGCCCGTCAAGTAACCCGACTGGCCATTGTATGTTCACCTTGTATGAGTCATAACTGCTTGAACCTAGGGTACTGAACTTACCATTGAAAACCCTTTTAACCATGGCACCTTGATCCATAAAGACTCATGAGCCGGGCATGGTGGTATGGGACACCGTGGTCGAGCTGTCGGCCTATGCTGGGGCCACAAACCTCCCCGTAGTGACCAGTGAGCACCCTACTCTGAGCAGATTATGGTGGTATGGGACACTATATTCTCGCTGTCGGCCTACACTGATCAGGTGACGAGCCCTTTGTAGTGACCTTGAGTTTATCCTGACACCGCATAGGGGCGTCGAGTCCTAATGCAGTCTTAAGGATAATTAGGCCTGTATTGATAAGGTGATGGGGGAGAGGTGCAACGAGTGTGAGCAACAACCCTGGCAGCCCTTGCAGCGACCTACAAATATAACATCGTATGAGATTACTAGGAGTGACGACCCTAGACAGGATCTGTATTGGGATTGATATAAGCAAAGTACCTTAGTTTCCCAATACTGCTGTATGAAAAGGAATAATAACAACTTGGTAATCATATCCACATCACATTGCATGTGCCTGGAAGATGTGGAGCACTGAGCGGAATGCAAGTATATCGTGGGCGTAAGATGGTGCCGTATGAGGGAGAATGTCGGTGAGGGCATCTATCATGTCATCTCATCCTTGCATTAACAACAGTATCTAGGAATGTTTGATTGTTTGCTTTACTATTAACGCATGATTGATTTGATAATATGCTAATCTTTGCTCTATGATTCTACTGAGTTAATTACTCACTCCCACGTTACGGGATGGTGTTCCGGACACCCACCAGACCCTTTTGTAATTACAGATGA
Organism: Magnolia kwangsiensis; assembly: GCA_037074715.1. NCBI lineage: Eukaryota > Viridiplantae > Streptophyta > Magnoliopsida > Magnoliales > Magnoliaceae > Magnolia > Magnolia kwangsiensis. The sequence goes on along the minus strand of CM073578.1, from coordinate 108,549,239 downwards.
TAGTGCTGCTTGTGAAGCGGAGCCGGACATGAGATGATGAGGAGGATCCCTCCTTTATGCGTGTTCTGATCGACGGGATTACAGGGAGGTTGATTAGATGCCATGACACTTGTCATTTTATATTTTCGGAGCACTCATGTATATTCTTTTCTTTCTATTTTGAGGTATACATGTATATGTTTAACCTGGTAACATGTTCACACTCTGGAGACTTAAAATGAATTATATATTTTATGTATTTATCACAGTCTTTCGCTTGCTAATTTAACTGTCTCTGGAGTATGATATGCTGTTTTGGCTTAGTCTCAATCTTGTTTAATGTCATTCTACAGACAACATGTATTTATCATTATCTATGTCGCATAAGTGATGTTCTGGAACTCGGGAGTTGGGTTTCTACCTGACCCCCGATTTTCGGGGTGTTACAACAAACCATACACTTCATTATATAATCTGATATGTCGCTCTTCATACTATTGTACCAATATTAATACCTCATATCCCAATACATCTTCGTACTACCTGGGTAAATAATAAGCTTGGATTGGTGGGCCTCCACCATAACAACCCAACTCAACTTGGGAATATTTAGCACACATACACGACCTTGATATCTAAGTCCATCATCAAAGCCGACCCACCAATTAGGCGTTTCTCCATTCTTACATTTATCCTTCATCTTCCATTCATTGTAATTTTTTGCGTCAATTATCTGACGTACCAAAGTTGGCTTTACTTTTAAGAGCATAAAAAATGCATCTGGTTCATCTACCGTTAGTCGAATATTGAAGTCCTAAACGAGCGACATCATCTCTCATTCCTTGGTCATAAGCGTGCCCGCCAACTCGTGTTTATTGTTTTAGCTTAGAGCATCAACTGCAAGATTAGCCTTTCCTAAATGGTAAGACACTCTAAACTTGATGTCTTTTAATGTTTCCATCCATCTTTGTTGGCGCATATTTAAGTCTTTTGTGCAAAAATATATTTCAGACTTTTGTGATTACAGAATAACTCAAACTCTTCTACATACAGGTAATGTCTCCTTATCTTTAAAGTGAAGACCACAATTGCGAGCTCTAGATCATGCATCAAGTAATTATCTTTGTGTTTCTTTAACTGCCTCAAAGTGTAGGCAATTACTCTCTCATTCTATAGCAACACATATCCCAATTGAATTTTTGATGCGTTAGTATATACCACATACTTCTCCCCTACTCATTGTAGAGCAAGCACCCGAGCCAATGTTAACCTCATCTTGAGCTCTTGAAAGGCCTTTTCTGCATCCTCATCCCATATAAACCAACCATTTTTATTTTTTTGTCAGCTGAGTAAGTGGTTGAGCAATCTTTGAAAACTCCCACATGAAGCATCGGTAATAGCCAGCTATGCCGAGGAAACTTTTAACCAGTAACTATGGTGGGACGTCGTTCCCACTTTACAACTACTTCCACCTTAGCAGGATCAACTGCGATATCCTCTTTCTTCACAACATGCCCCAAAAACTTAACCTCCTTCTAGAAGTTACATTTAGACAGTTTGGCAGACAGCTAAATTTTCATTCAAGGTATTCAATGATAAGCTCAAGTGTTCCTCGTGCATCTCCTGACTTTTGAAAGAAATCAAGATGTTTTCGATAAAAAAAATAAAAAAATGATCGAAATATGGCATGAATACCTAGTTCATCAGGTCCATAAATACAGTCAGTGAATTTATGAGACTGAATGGTATGACCAAAGACTATTAATGCTCATACCTCGTCCTGAGCACGATGTTGGAAATATCCTAATTCTCAGCAGATGATACCCATATCACTACAAGGATAGAATCCATTGATCAAATTTTATATAACCTTCACATGATTAATAAGACCAATTCAAGATATAACACCATGTGTGTGCCCATAAGCATTCAACTTCGCAATTTCATGAATCTAGGTATGTTAGGACATGCTATTTTCCCCAATGTATAATAAAATCCATATTCAGGAGATTCATACAAAATTAGAGTGATATCTATATAATTTGGGGTGTTCATATGAGTGCGCATTTGTGAATAATTATAAACAGAAAAGCTAACATGTGAATAAAGAGTTTACGCATATCATTAATGCTTGTAGGTAGAAAATTTGAGAAATGTCATATGATTTCACTATTCAAAATAACCAAATAATTCATATACGAAACTAACATCAACTACTAATGTCAGGGAAAGCTTAAGGGGAAATTCTCTCCTTCAAATCAAGATTCCTTAGATCAAGTGCACCATAGGTGTACAAATTTTGGAGGACATTTCCAATACCTATAATTAATTCCAAGTTTAATTCAATTAATTATAAGTTAATTTCTAATTAAGTATCATCTACTAAGATTTTGGGACAGACTCACCTTAATTATTGATTTGTAACTAAACTTGGCACAAACCATGACTCTCGTGAAGTTATTCCCACACACGGTTCTTGCATGCAACTGCCTACCAAGTTTGCGGAAACCCACATGGGTTGATCAGGAAGTATGGGCTTATGTGCTATAGGTAGTGTTTCCGCAGCAACGTCAAGGAGATTGGCTTCATCATGTACCGCTGAGAAGACAAGTACTAGGTAGACTAGCATTCAATGGAGGCAGACAAACGGATTTTGGTAGACGGCATCCAATGGAGGTAGAAAAGGCAAATTTTTTTTAGTATTTATTTAGTTGGGAGTCGTTTTCTATAACATGCTTAAAAACTATCTGGGTGGGGTTGTTTGCTTACCCTAACATGCAGGAACTTGCATACTTATCTGGGGATCTTATAGGTAGCTTTCTCTAAATATTTAATGATGCCTCTACTGATTTAGAAACCCCATTGTTATCCATGTCCATAAATAAATTTAAAAAAACCCAGGCTGCTCTTAATTGCGAGTCAAAATCCTACAGACCTAAACATATATAAAGCATTGGGTCAAAATTCCAAACTTTGCAGTACAAGAAAGATAACTTAGCTGGCCAACCTTGTCCTACCATTAAGTTGTAGGGCATGTGAAACAACATGCACGCTCTGATTAGTGGACATGTAACATTCATATGCCAGTTAGTGAACATCCGGGATGACTTACCTGACCTAAACCTGATGAAGAATGGCTGAGACAACCCGGCTAGGATGCATGTAAGAGATGGACTCAATCCCACCCCCCCCCCCCCCCCCCCCCCCCCCCCCCCCCCCCCTCCCCTGACTGATCTTAATTACGAGTCAAAATCCCACAGACCTGAACATGTATAAAGTATTGGGTTGGGTCAAAATTCCAAACTTTGTAGTACAAGAAAGATAACTTAGCTGGCCAACCTTGTCCTACCATTAAGTTGTAGGGCATGTGAAACAATATGCACACTCTAATTAGCGGACATGTAACATTCATATGCCAGTTAGTGAACATCCGAGATGACTTACCTGACCTAAACCTGATGAAGAATGGCCGAGACAACCCGGCTAGGACACATGTAAGAGATGGACTCAACTGGCAAGCCACACACCCCCCCCCCCCCCCCCCCCCCCCCCCCCCCCCAACCAATGTCTAAATTCTCCCTCCCTCCCTATTTCTAAATCTAAGTTAAGTGGTATGTCATTATACACATTACGAGAGTTTGTTGTTGGTCAGACCGACAAGAACCGACAGTTTTGTTGTTCAGAATGACAAAACCCAAAATCTATTTATTTTTAACTATTCACAGTTAATCAAACTGAAAGAGCACTAAGTTATCTTCTAATGGATTTTTTTCCACTGTTTTATGGTACTAAGGACTGATTAATGTAATGTATTAGTGAATCTTGAAGTGAATATTCAAATTCGGTGTGATCAAGTGAGGATTTTGCCTAACCAGACATTTGGGGTGAAATGGCCTATGGATCCGAGGGTCCAGGTCCCACAATTAGTTTCACATGGTTTGATTTTCTTACATGTGAAGGTTTATTGAGCTGCGGGTGTTTGGAAATAAGGTTTCACTTGTAACCTATAAAAATTTTCAGTTCAAGCATGTGTGTGCACATGCAATTGCATAATTATTTAAAAACTTTCCTAAGGGACACCCAGAATATTCAATACTCGAGTATTAGAGTGCCAGGGTGTTACAAAAACTCCCTATACTTTCTTTCTTGAGTTAGGATTTTTCACACACTATATGATGTGAATTCTTAAACGGGTCGAACACACTAAATGGTGTGAATTCCTAAATTATAGCCCCACTGTCCAACACTAATGGTGGGAATTCCAAAACCATAGCCCCATTTGTCAGAAATGAAAAGTGTGATAATATTCATCCAACAATTCTCTTATAATTCTCTGTTAATTAAATAAATAAAGAAAGCAAAGCAACACCTGCTGTAGGTAAACAAGTATTATATATATGTTAGCAATTGTGCAGTTTTACAAATAAAATAATCCTATATGTTGACAATTAAGTGGTTTTACAAATAATATAATTCAATCCGATTTTGACTTGATGCATTAGAAAAAAAGAAAAAGAAAAAAGAGATTGTATGAAGTAAAAGGACGCACGTACCTTACACCATTGAACTACACAATGAAGCGGGATGATGATGATCCATTTTTAGAATATTTTTAATTGTATCCATACCGTAGGACACTTCTAACTTGGTCGAACTAAGATCACAAAGATTTGATCTTCTCCCTCAATTTTTTATAAAGCATGAATAAAGATAATTATATTCTACCTCAATATTGAGTTCGAGAGGACCAAGAGCCCTCGATTTTATAGATGATTTAGTTTCAAACCATCCATGGAATCTATTTATTATATAATTATTTCTCTTCAAAGTATTACTAAAGAATTTGAAGAGTTTTATACTAAAAAAATAATCTCTTTAAAATGAAAAAAATAAAATAAAATCACCTTCTTAGAAATGGCAAAAGACATTATTAAAATAAGAAAAGACATTCTTAAAATATGCATGACTGAAATGAATAAAGATACACATGGGAGATGAAAGTGTAGTCATGTGGGACACCCCATCTATATAATTCCAATATTATAGCGTCTGATAAGCCTATCGATCAAAACTGTATATAAGAAAATGCATCAACATAGGTTGTTGGAATATGGTGCATTAATAGAGGGGCGAATATCCATCCAGATCACTCCATCAAGGCCCCAATTGTACAAGTTGTACAAACAAGTGTGCTGGGCATCTCACTGGGTAGGGTTACAACTGGGCTTCAATGGATGCTCTAAGACTAGGAAATTTTAAATCCATTGAGTGGGTAGGCCCAGTTGTAACGAGACATTGGGCAGATGCAACAGCTGGTCTAGCCGAATTAGTTACGGGCCTGAAGAATGGGCCCGGTATTAATCAATGGGCCTGGGGTCGTCTCACAATGATCCCTGTGCAAAGGGGTCGAACCTATTTTGTGGTGATAGATGGCCAATATTTCCATGTCTAAGCATGTCAATAAAGAGGCATGATAATGAAAGGCGTAGATCTTCTATACTAAGTAGATTTTATGCACATTCAATACCTATGGACCGATGGCCTATCATATCAATGGTATGGATCAAATAAACATGGTCCCAACTAGTACAATATTACTACAACAAGAAAAGATTCAATTATCAATCTGGACCGTCTATAATATGACACCTACCTTTAATTTACCCCTCCCTACCTTCGATATCATGACTTCATTGATCACAATGACAAAAACTGTCAATGATCCAGATTGTCCAACATGTTAGGGCCATGGTTTAGTAATACGCTGTTTCGGTGGCCCTCCATAGGACAATCCTATCATCTTAATCTATCTTTTGCAAGTAGGCTGTGAGAAGTGAACATATCAATGGTCCATGTTCAAGTGTAAAAATGGTAAACTATTGGTGGCTAGGTTATGACAATTTAGGCCAGTTTTGTGTAATGTTCCATTAATGGAGAGTCAAATCAAACCGTCAGTATAGATTACATAAATAATGTGATCCCATCGTACAAACTGAGATTTGTAATCAGCTACGCTGCAAGGAAGCAATCCATTGGGCTTGGGCTCAGATGGTCCTGGTCTCCTTAGCCCTGGTACTAATCGAGCTAAAAAGGCCCAACCTTGTAAGTAAAGAGTGGACATTTTTTTTTTGGAAAGCAGGAGGGAATCCCCCACCTGATTTTTATTGCAAAAAGAAGATGTATGGCCATGTATTTGGGGTGGACGCCTCAAAAAGAATGGACCTCATTTATCATATAGCCAAAACACAACCCTCACATAAAGGAGACCAAAAAGAAAATAAAAATGAGGACCGAATTCAAGTAGGCAACACCCAAAATAGCCCCTATCCATATAATGTTTTCTGCGAGACAGGTTTCCGCTAAAACCAACTGTAGGTGAAATAGTTTGAATCTTAGGAATTTTGTTTCAGTTTCTCTTCCATTCATCATGAATCCCATATCATAAGTGATTTTGATCATAAAAATATACCCCAATGTAAAATTGCTTTTAAACTACACTTCACTATGCCAAAATAGCAAAAAAAGGACGGTCGAAAACTGTCTCAAAGGGCCATAAAGGACGGTCTTGGACCGTCGTAAGGGCCGTCATATTTTGAGGCATCGCATTACTTAAGGACGGCCATAAACCGTCTCTAAAGAAAGACGGTCTAAGACCGTCTATAAGGGAAGACACTAAATGTGTGTTTTGAAGCTAAAAAGGACGGTCCATGACCGTCAACAAAAAAGACTACTATAAGCCGTCTCTGATGAACCTAAAAAGGACGGTCTTAGATCGTCCTTAAAAAGGACTATTTTAGACCGCCGTCTCTGATGAACCTAAATAGGACGATCTTAAACCGTCCCTGATGCTGAAAGACTTGTAATAAAAAATATGATATATTCAATTGAAACCTGTATTTTTTAATATTTTAAACATAAAAAATGTTGCAATACAATTAAAACTAAATATTAAACAAAATTTATATTACTTCACAATAAAAAAAAAATAATATTTACAACAATAAATTGAAAATGGTCTTAAATAAAAATAAATAAATAAAAAACAAATCCTCTGTGGTCTACTCCTAACACGAGTGGCGTCAAAAGGCTGAAGTGCTTGTAGGCCTAAATTTAGGCACAATTAATTAAAGTCCTGCACAAGAAAAAAAAAAGAGTCAAAATGTAGCATTCAACAAAGATAAAAAAAAAAATAAAAAAAATATACCATTAATTACAAGGTTGAAAGATTTTACCAACAATGACTTATGCAAATAACTAGAATATGCTTTTAAGGGAATCAATGGACCAAAATACCTTTTTTTTCCTTTTGATTTTTCCCTAGAAAGTGTCAAGGTAAAGCATTTTTAGGCTCTCATGATGTGTTCATCACATTCAACCCATACAACAGGTTCATTCCACCGTAAAGATCATGTGAGGCCAAAAAATTAAGTCCAATAATTAGGTGGGCTACATATGAATTTGAAGGTCTTTGGGTGGTTTAGGCCAATCTTTTATTCCATTCTAATATAATAAACATTGGATTTAGCAGACGACGTGGAATTGAGAATAGGTTAACGTTTAGGTTTAGGAAATTGGGTACGGGTTCAGGATCGGGTTTAGGTTTGGGTTTTCAAGTTTAGGTTTAGGTTTAGGTTAGGGAGTTGAGATTAGGATTAAGTGTAGGTTTAGGTTTAAGAATTCGAGAATTCATTTTGGTTTTAGGTTATAGGTTATAGGTTTAGGTTTAGGTTTAAGTTATAAGCTATAGGTTTAGGGAATTGAGAATAGGTTAAGGTTTAGGTTTAAGTTATAAGCTATAGGTTTAGGGAATTGAGAATAGGTTAAGGTTTAGGTTTAGGAAATCGGGTTCGGGTTCGGGATCGGGTTGAGGTTTGGGTTTTCAAGTTCAGGTTTAGATTTAGGTTAGGGAGTTGAGATTAGGATTTGGTGTAGGTTTAGGTTTAGGGATTTGAGAATTCATTTAGGTTTTAAGTTTAGGTTATAAGTTATAGGTTTAGGTTAAGGTTTAGATTTAGGTTATAAGCAATAGGTTTAGCGAATTGAGAATAGGTTAAGGTTTAGATTTAGGAAATTGGGTTCTGGTTCGAGATCGGGTTTAGGTTTAGGTTTCAAGTTTAGGTTTAGGTTTAGGTTAGGGAGTTGAGATTAGGATTAGGTGTAGGTTTAGGTTTAGAGATTTGATAATACATTTAGGTTTTAGGCTTAGGCTTAGGCTTAGGTTTAGGATTCAGGTTATACGTTAAGGTTTAGGTTTTAGGTTAGGTTATAGGTTATAGGTTAAGGTTTTAGGTCATAGGTTTTGGTTTAGGTTAAGGTTATAGGTTTAGGTTAAGGTTTAGATTTAGGTTATAAGGTATAGGTTTAGGAGATTGAAAATTGGTTAACGTTTAGGTTTAGGAAATTGGGTTCGGGTTCGGGATCGGGTTTAAGTTTGGGTTTTCAAGTTTAGGTTCATGTTTAGGTTAAGGAGTTGAGATTAGGATTAGGTGTAGGTTAACATTTAGGGATTTGAGAATACATTTAGGTTTAAGTTTTAGGTTATAGGTTAAGGTTTAGGTTTTAGGTTTAGGTTTAGGTTAAGATTTGGTTATAGGTTATAAGTTTAGGTTATATGTTATAGGTTAAGGTTTCAGGTCATAGGTTTTGGTTTAGGTTAAGGTTATAGGTTTGGTTTAGGTTAAGGTGTAGGTTTAGGTTATAAGCTACGGTTTAGGGAATTGTGAAAATGTTAAGGTTTAGGTTTAGGAAATCGGGTTCTGGTTTGGGATCCGGTTTAGGTTTGGGTTTTCAAGTTTAGGTTTAGGTTTAGGATAGGGAGTTGAGATTAGGATTATGTGTAGGTTTAGGCTTAGAGATTTGAGAATACATTTAGGTTTTAGGTTTAGGTTTAGGTTTGAGGTTATAGGTTAAAGTTATAGGTTTAGGTTATAGGTTTAGGTTTAGGTTATAGGTTTAGGTTTAGGTTATTTTATAGGTTAAGGTTTAGGGAATTAAGAATAGGTTAAGGTTTAGGTTTAGGAAATCGGGTTCGGGTTCAGGATCGGGTTTAGGTTTGGGTTTTCAAGTTTAGGTTTAGGTTTAGGTTAGGGAGTTGAGATTAGGATTATGTATAGGTTTAGGCTTAGGGATTTGAGAATACATTTAGGTTTTAGGTTTAGGTTTAGGTTTGAGGTTATAGGTTAAGGTAATAGGTTTAGGTTATAGGTTTAGGTTTAGGTTATAGGTTTAGGTTTAGGTTAGTTTATAGGTTAAGGTTTAGGGAATTAAGAATAGGTTAAGTTTTAGGATTAGGTGTAGGTTTAGGTTTAAGGATTTGAGAATACATTTTAGTTTTAGGTTTAGGTTTAGGTTATAGGTTATAGGTTTAGGTTTAGGTTTAGGTTTAGGTTTAGGTTTAGGTTATAAGCTATAGGTTTAGGGAGTTGAGAATAGGTTAAGGTTTAGGTTTAGGAAATCGGGTTCGGGTTCGGGTTCGGGATTGGGTTTAGGTTTGGGTTTCAAGTTTAGGTTTAGGTCTAGGTAAGGGAGATGAGATTAGGATTAAGTGTATGTTTAGGTTTAGAGATTTGATAATACATTTAGGTTTTAGGTTTAGGATTAAGTTTTAGGCTATAGGCTAAGGTTTAGGTTTTTTATTTAGGTTAAGGTTAGGTTATAGGTTATAGGTTAAGGTTTTAGGTCATAAGTTTTGGTTTAGGTTAAGTTTATAGGCTTAGGTTTAGGTTATAAGCTATAGGTTCAGGGAATTGAAAATAGGTTAAGGTTTAGGTTTAGAAAATCGGGTTCGGGTTCGAGATAGGGTTTAGGTTTGGATTTTCAAGTTTAGGTTTAGGTTTAGGTTAGGAATTTGAGATTAGGATTATGTGTAGGTTTAGGCTTAGAGATTTGAGAATACATTTAGGTTTTAGGTTTAGGTTTAGGTTTGAGGTAATAGGTTAAGGTTATAGGTTTAGGTTATAGGTTTGGTTTTAGGTTAGTTTATAGGTTAAGGTTTAGGGAATTAAGAATAGGTTAAGGTTTAGGTTTAGGAAATCAGGTTCGGGTTCGGGATCGGGTTTAGGTTTGGGTTTTCAAGTTTAGGTTTAGGTTTAGGTTAGGGAGTTGAGATTAGGATTAGGTGTAGGTTTAGGTTTAAGGATTTGAGAATACATTTTGGTTTTAGGTTTAGGTTTAAGTTATAGGTTATAGGTTTAGCTTTAGGTTTAGGTTAAGGTTTAGGTTTAGGTTATAAGCTATCGGCTTAGGGAATTGAGAATAGGTTAAGGTTTAGGTTTAGGAAATCTGGTTCAGGTTCGGGATCGGGTTTAGGTTTGGGTTTGAAGTTTAGGTTTAGGTTTAGGTAAGGGAGTTGAGATTAGGATTAGGTGTAGGTTTAGGTTTAGAGATTTGATAATACGTTTAGGTTTTAGGCTTAGGCTTAAGTTTTAGGTTATAGGTTAAGGTTTAGGTTTTATATTTAGGTTAAGGTTAGGTTATAGGTTATAGGTTAAGGTTTTATGTCATAAGTTTTGGTTTAGGTTAAGTTTATAGGTTTAGGTTTAGGTTATAGGTTTAGGTTTAGGTTAGTTTATAGGTTAAGGTTTAGGGAATTATGAATAGGTTAAGGTTTAGGTTTACGAAATCGGGTTCGGGTTCGGGATCGGGTTTAGGTTTGGATTTTCAAGTTTAGATTTAGGTTTAGGTTAGAGAGTTGAGATTAGGATTAGGTGTAGGTTTAGGTTTACGGATTTTAGAATACATTTTGGTTTTAGATTTATGTTTAGGTAATAGGTTATAAGTTTAGGTTTAGGTTTAGGTTTATGTTAAGGTTTAGGTTTAGGTTATAAGCTATAGGTTTAGAGAATTGAGAATAGGTTAAGGTTTAGGTTTAGGAAATCGAGTTCGGGTTCGGGATTGGGTTTAGGTTTGGGTTTCAAGTTTACGTTTAGGTTTAGGTAAGGGAGATGAGATTAGGATTAAGTGCATGTTTAGGTTTAGAGATTTGATAATACATTTAGGTTTTAGGTTTAGGATTAAGTTTTAGGCTATAGGCTAAGGTTTAGGTTTTTTATTTAGGTTAAGGTTAGGTTATAGGTTATAGGTTAAGGTTTTAGGTCATAAATTTTGGTTTAGGTTAAGTTTATAGGTTTAGGTTTAGGTTATAAGCTATAGGTTTAGGGAATTGAAAATAGGTTAAGGTTTAGGTTTAGAAAATTGGGTTCGGGTTCGGGATCGGGTTTAGGTTTGGGTTTTTAAGTTTAGGTTTAGGTTTAGGTTAGGGAGTTAAGATTAGGATTATGTGTAGGTTTAGACTTATAGATTTGAGAATACATTTAGGTTTTAGGTTTAGGTCTAGGTTTGAGGTTATAGGTTAAGGTTATAGGTTTAGGTTATAGGTTTAGGTTTAGGTTATAGATTTAGGTTTAGGTTAGTTTATAGGTTAAGGTTTAGGGAATTGAGAATAGGTTAAGGTTTAGGTTTAGGAAATCAGGTTCGGATACGGGATCGGGTTTAGGTTTGGGTTTTCAAGTTTAGGTTTAGGTTTAGGTTAGGGAGTTGAGATTAGGATTAGGTGTAGATTTAGTTTTAAGGATTTGAGAATATATTTTGGTTTTAGGTTTGAGTTTAAGTTTAGGTTAAGGTTTAGGTTTAGGTTATAAGTTATAGGTTTAGGGAATTGAGAATAGGTTAAGGTTTAGGTTCAGGAAATCGGGTTCGGGTTCGGGATCGGGTTTAGTTTTGGGTTTCAAGTTTAGGTTTAGGTTTAGGTAAGGGAGTTGAGATTAGGATTAGGTGTAGGTTTAGGTTTAGAGATTTGATAATACATTTAGGTTTTAGGCTTAGGCTTAAGTTTTAGGTTATAGGTTAAGGTTTGGGTTTTATATTTAGGTTAAGGTTAAGCTATAGGTTATAGGTTAAGGTTTTAGGTCATAAGTTTTGGTTTAGGTTAAGTTTATATGTTTAGGTTTAGGTTATAAGCTATAGGTTTAGGGAATTGAAAATAGGTTAAGGTTTAGGTTTAGAAAATCAGGTTCGGGTTCGGGATCGGGTTTAGGTTTGGGTTTTCAAGTTTAGGTTTAGGTTTAGGTTAGGGAGTTGAGATTAGGATTATGTGTAGGTTTAGGCTCAGGGATTTGAGAATACATTTAGGTTTTAGGTTTAGGTTTAGGTTTGAGGTTATAGGTTAAGGTAATAGGTTTAGGTTATAGGTTTAGGTTTATGTTATAGGTTTAGGTTTAGGTTAGTTTATAGGTTAAGGTTTAGGGAATGAAGAATAGGTTAAGTTTTAGGTTTAGGAAATCGGGTTTGGGTTCAGGATCAGGTTTAGGTTTGGGTTTTCAAGTTTAGGTTTAGGTTTAGGTTAGGGAGTTGAGATTAGGATTAGGTGTAGGTTTAGATTTAAGGATTTGAGAATACATTTTAGTTTTAGGTTTAGGTTTAGGTTATAGGTTATAGGTTTAGGTTTAGGTTTAGGTTATAAGCTATAGGTTTAGACAATTGAGATTAGGTTAAGGTTTAGGTTTAGGAAATCGGGTTTGGGTTCGGGATTGGGTTTAGGTTTGGGTTTCAAGTTTAGGTTTAGGTTTAGGTAAGGAAGATGAGATTAGGATTAAGTGTATGTTTATGTTTAGAGATTTGATAATACATTTAGGTTTTAGTTTTAGGCTTAAGTTTTAGGTTATCGGCTAAGGTTTAGGTTTTTTATTTAGGTTAAGGTTAGGTTACAGGTTATAGGTTAAGGTTTTAGGTCATAAGTTTTGGTTTAGGTTAAGTTTATAGGTTTAGGTTTAGGTTATAAGCTATAGGTTCAGGGAATTGAAAATAGGTTAAGGTTTAGGTTTAGAAAATCGGGTTCGGGTTCGGGATCGGGTTTAGGTTTGGATTTTCAAGTTTAGGTTTAGGTTTAGGTTAGGAATTTGAGATTAGGATTATATGTAGGTTTAGGCTTAGAGATTTAAGAATACATTTAGGTTTTAGGTTTAGGTTTAGGTTTGAGGTAATAGGTTAAGGTTATAGGTTTAGGTTATAGGTTTAGTTTTAGGTTAGTTTATAGGTTAAGGTTTAGGGAATTAAGAATAGGTTAAGGTTTAGGTTTAGGAAATCGGGTTCGGGTTCGGGATCGGGTTTAGGTTTGGGTTTTCAAGTTTAGGTTTAGGTTTAGGTTAGGGAGTTGAGATTAGGATTAGGTGTAGGTTTAGGTTTAAGGATTTGAGAATACATTTTGATTTTAGGTTTAGGTTTAGGTTATAGGTTATAGGTTTAGCTTTAGGTTTAGGTTAAGGTTTAGGTTTAGGTTATAAGCTATCTGCTTAGGGAATTGAGAATAGGTTAAGGTTTAGGTTTAGGAAATCTGGTTCAGGTTTGGGATCGAGTTTAGGTTTGGGTTTGAAGTTTAGGTTTAGGTTTAGGTAAGGGAGTTGAGATTAGGATTAGGTGTAGGTTTAGGTTTAGAGATTTGATAATACGTTTAGGTTTTAGGCTTAGGCTTAAGTTTTAGGTTATAGGTTAAGGTTTAGGTTTTATATTTAGGTTAAGGTTAGGTTATAGGTTATAGGTTAAGGTTTTAGGTCATAGGTTTTGGTTTAGGTTAAGTTTATAGGTTTAGGTTTAGGTTATAGGTTTAGGTTTAGGTTAGTTTATAGGTTAAGGTTTAGGGAATTATGAATAGGTTAAGGTTTAGGTTTACGAAATTGGGTTCGGGTTCGGGATCGGGTTTAGGTTTGGGTTTTCAAGTTTAGATTTAGGTTTAGGTTAGAGAGTTGGGATTAGGATTAGGTGTAGGTTCAGGTTTAAGGATTTTAGAATACATTTTGATTTTAGATTTATGTTTAGGTACTCGGTTATAAGTTTAGGTTTAGGTTTAGGTTTATGTTAAGGTTTAGGTTTAGGTTATAAGCTATAGGTTTAGAGAATTGAGAATAGGTTAAGGTTTAGGTTTAGGAAATCGAGTTCGGGTTCGGGATTGGGTTTAGGTTTGGGTTTCAAGTTTACGTTTAGGTTTAGGTAAGGGAGATGAGATTAGGATTAAGTGTATGTTTAGGTTTAGAGATTTGATAATACATTTAGGTTTTAGGCTTAGGCTTAAGTTTTAGGTTATAGGTTAAGGTTTAGGTTTTATATTTAGGTTAAGGTTAAGTTATAGGTTATAGGTTAAGGTTTTAGGTCATAAGTTTTGGTTTAGGTTAAGTTTATAGGTTTAGGTTTAGGTTATAAGCTATAGGTTTAGGGAATTGAAAATAGGTTAAGGTTTAGGTTTAGAAAATTGGGTTCGGATTCGGGATCGGGTTTAGGTTTGGGTTTTTAAGTTTAGGTTTAGGTTTAGGTTAAGGAGTTGAGATTAGGATTATGTGTAGGTTTAGGCTTAGAGATTTGAGAATACATTTAGGTTTTAGGTTTAGGTCTAGGTTTGAGGTTATAGGTTAAGGTTATAGGTTTAGGTTATAGGTTTAGGTTTAGGTTATAGATTTAGGTTTAGGTTAGTTTATATGTTAAGGTTTAGGGAATTGAGATTAGGATTAGGTGTAGATTTAGTTTTAAGGATTTGAGAATATATTTTGGTTTTTGGTTTAGGTTTAGGTTTAGGTTTAGGTTAAGGTTTAGGTTTAGGTTATAAGTTATAGGTTTAGGGAAAGGTTTAGGTTCAAGAAATCGGGTTCGGGTTCGGGATCGGGTTTAGGTTTGGGTTTCAAGTTTAGGTTTAGGTTTAGGTAAGGGAGTTGAGATTAGGATTAGGTGTAGGTTTAGGTTTAGAGATTTGATAATACATTTAGGTTTTAGGCTTAGGCTTAAGTTTTAGGTTATAAGTTAAGGTTTAGGTTTTATATTTAGGTTAAGGTTAGGCTATAGGTTATAGGTTAAGGTTTTAGGTCATAATTTTTGGTTTAGGTTAAGTTTATATGTTTAGGTTTAGGTTATAGGCTATAGGTTTACGGAATTGAAAATTGGTTAAGGTTTAGGTTTAGAAAATCAGATTCGGGTTCGGGATTGGGTTTAGGTTTGGGTTTTCAAGTTTAGGTATAGGTTTAGGTTAGGGAGTTGAGATTAGGATTATGTGTAGGTTTAGGCTTAGGGATTTGAGAATACATTTAGGTTTTAGGTTTAGGTTTAGGTTTGAGGTTATAGGTTAAGGTAATAGGTTTAGGTTATAGGTTTTGGTTTAGGTTATAGGTTTAGGTTTAGGTTAGTTTATAGGTTAAGGTTTAGGGAATTAAGAATAGGTTAAGTTTTAGGTTTAGGAAATCGGGTTTGGGTTCAGGATCGGGTTTAGGTTTGGGTTTTCAAGTTTAGGTTTAGGTTTAGGTTAGGGAGTTGAGATTAGGATTAGGTGTAGGTTTAGGTTTAAGGATTTGAGAATATATTTTAGTTTTAGGTTTAGGTTTAGGTTATAGGTTATAGGTTTAGGTTTAGGTTTAGGTTAAGGTTTAGGTTTAGGTTATAAGCTATAGGTTTAGGCAATTGAGAATAGGTTAAGGTTTAGGTTTAGGAAATTGGGTTCGGGTTCGGGATCGGGTTGAGGTTTGGATTTTAAGTTTAGGTTTAGGTTTAGGTAAGGGAGTTGAGATTACGATTAGGTGTAGGTTTAGGTTTAAAGATTTGATAATACATTTAGGTTTTAGGCTTAGGCTTAAGTTTTAGGTTAGAAGTTAAGGTTTACGTTTTATATTTAGGTTAAGGTTAGGTTATGTTATAGGTTAAGGTTTTAGGTCATAAGTTTTGGTTTAGGTTAAGTTTATAGGTTTAGGTTTAGGTTATAGGTTTAGGTTTAGGTTAGTTTATAGGTTAAGATTTAGCAAATTATGAATAGGTTAAGGTTTAGGTTTAAGAAATCGGGTTCAGGTTCGGGATCGGGTTTAGGTTTGGGTTTTCAAGTTTAGGTTTAGGTTTAGGTTAGAGAGTTGAGATTAGGATTAGGTGCAGGTTTAGGTTTAAGGATTTGAGAATACATTTTGGTTTTAGGTTTAGGTTTAGGTTATAGGTTATAGGTTTAGGTTTAGGTTTAGGTTTAGGTTAAGGTTTAGGTTTAGGTTATAAGCTATAGGTTTAGGGAATTGAGAATAGGTTAAGGTTTTAGAAGTTTTAGGTTATAAGTTAAGGTTTAGGTTTTATATTTAGGTTAAGGTTAGGTTATAGGTTATAGGTTAAGGTTTTAGGTCTTAAGTTTTGGTTTAGGTTAAGTTTATAAGTTTAGGTTTAGGTTATAAGCTATTGGTTTGGGGAATTGGAAATAAGTTAAGGTTTAGGTTTAAAAAATTGGGTTCGGATTCGGGATCGGGTTTAAGTTTGGGTTTTCAAGTTTAGGTTTAGGTTTAGGTTAGGGAGTTGAGATTAGGATTAGGTGTAGGTTTAGGTTTAGGGATTTGAGAATAGGTTAAGGTTTAGGTTTAGGAAATCAGGTTCGAGTTCCGGATTGGTTTTAGGTTTGGGTTTTCATGTTTAGGTTTAGGTTTAGGTTAGGGAGTTAAGATTAGGATTAGGTTATTGGTTAAGGTTTAGGTTTTAGGTTATTGGTTAAGGTTTAACGATTTGAGAATAACTTTAGGTTATAGGTAGGGTTTTAGGTTTGGGTATAGGCTTAAGTTATAAGTTCTAAGTCATATGTTTAGTTTAAGGTTTAAGAATTCAGGTTCGGGTTCGGTTTTGGGTTTGGGTTAAGGTTATAGGTTTTGATTTTGGTTTAAGGTTATAGGTTTTGGTTTAGGTTATAGGTTAAGGTTTAGGTTATAGGTTTTGGGATTTGGGAATGGGTTCGGGTTTAGGTTATAAGTTTTGGTTTTGGTTTAGGATATAGGCTATAGTTTTAGGTTAAGATTTAGGTTTAGGTTATAGGTTTTGGGATTTGAGAATAGGTTTAGGTTAAGGTCATATGTTTAGGTTTAGAAAATCGGGATCGGGTTCGAGTTCGGGTTTAGTTTTTGGTTTTCAAGTTTTGGTTTAGGTTTAGGTTAGGGAGTTATGATTAGGATTAGGTGTAGGTTTAGGTTTAGGTTATAGGTTAAGGTTTAGGTTATAGGTTATAAGTGTAGGTTTAGGTTTAGGTTTTAGGTTTAGGTTTTAGGTTAAGGTTTAGGTTTAGGTTATAGGTTTTGGGATTTGAGAATAGGTTTAGGTTATAAGTACAGGTTTAGGTTTAGGCTTATGTTTTATGTTTAGGTTAAGGTTATAGGTTTAGGTTTAGGTTTAGGTTAGGTTATAGGTTAGGGTTTAGGGAATTGAGTTTAGGTTATAGGTTTAGGTTAGGGTTTAGGTTTAGGTTAAGGTTTAGGTTTAAGGATTTGAGAATAATTTTAGGTTACAAGTAAAGATTTAGGTTTAGGTATAGGCTTAAGTTATAGGTTATAGGTTATATGTTTAGGTTAAGGTTTAGGAATTTGGGTTCAGGTTCGGGTTTGGATCCACTTTGGGTTATAGGTTTTGGGATTTGAGAATAGTTTTAGGTTATAATTAGGTTTAGGTTGGGTTATAGGTTAAAGTTTAGGGATTCTCTAGTATTATCTACTATTGAACCTAGTATTATCTACTACATACTAGTAACATACAACCAATATGGGGCACCATACCATAAGCTACAAGAATTTCATGTCCCTCTAAACAAGGTATCCTCCATTGATTTTATATCTATATATATATATATATATATATATATATATATATATATATATATATATATATATATATATATATATATATATATATATATATTATAAGTTTTTTATTTTCATTTACATTCCCAAATACATTCATCATCCATCCAAGAAAATTGAAACAAGTACTGCCAATCTATGACTAATAATTGAAAAGGAAAATCATGCATCTTATCTTACCTTCCGCCTTATGTTTCTTTTCACCTTTGTAACTCTCATATTTATTGCAACTGCTAGTTCACCATCAGTAGTCTACCTAACCAAATCTTTGTGCAGTCCCTCCATTTGAAGTAGTGGCTGAAGTTACAATAACAAACAAAATAAAAAGAAAGCCAATGATAAACCCATATAAATAGCCATTATAGTTTAAAATAAACCTCTCAAAAGAACCACAAGATTATATTTACTTAGGATGATTAGACTGTCAAGGCTCCATGCTTGCTGACGTTCCAAAATCATTTGGGTGTAGATCACAGATTACCTTGCAGGTCTTGTTTTTCTGTTTACATTTTTTTCCCCAAAAGGACTCGATGTCCTGAATTGGATCTTATCTGTTCATTGCTAGCTCTAGTAATCTGTTTCTTTAAGGGCTGAGGTTGACATCTCTTCATCCATGAGTGCTTTTATGCTTGTCCTTTGGGACCCGACATTGGTTGTTCTGCTTTCTTCACAGTCCTGAAACACTCACTTATGTTAAGAATCCACATCTCATAACCAATGATAACGGACACCTCAATGGGCGGAAAACCATACACCATAGGACACGTGACAGCATGTCATGTATGTGACATGTAAAAGGCGGGCCCTGCAATGAAGATAACTGAGCTGGTGGATTCATTAGTTAGTTGCACATATATTTTGAATTACATTGTAATTCTGATTTAAACCATCAATGTTGTATGGGATGGCTTGCTCTCTTGGTGATTCGAATTCCTGATGTTTGTGCCTGGGTTTTCATGGTGTGGCCCACCTTTTGCGTGGATTGGTTATCATACAAATCTAGGTTGGACAGTAACTTGCCATCCATTGAGGGCTGTTATCATTTTTGTTTTATAATTACAAATAGATAGGGAGGCATAAACAAGCACATTAGTAATGATAAACATATCTTGAAAGATTAATTTTCTGAAATGTGACTTGAATGTAACCCTTTTGGTTTCTATCTCTAGCTGCATCAGATGCCTGGTTGGCAAAATCAATGGAGAGCAACTAGGAAAGGATATAGGAATCCTTCCATTATCTATAAAAGACATTACAGAAGCCATTATGTATCAATTTGAGTGTAAAATATGGATCTAAACTCAAAAGATACAAAATTATATACAGTTTTTTAAGGAAACAGCTAGAAACAATGTAGTCTTAAGTTGTGGTAGCATGTCTTGCATGAATTGAATAGTTTACTGCTCACTCCATTGACATGAACTACTCTCGCAATGTTTGATATAACATTGAAAAGCAGATGTACTGATTGAAGAGGAAAAAAGAATTGAAACAAACCTCTGTGCTAACCGGAAATGCAGCTTGCCATAAATCGTCCTGCAAAATAGAAACACTCATTTTTAATAAATCTTCTTGCAAAATAGAAACAATCATTTTTAAACAACAGAAAGAAAAAGAACAAATAGCATACAACTGTTAGAGAACATGTAATGCCTGTACATTCTTGAAATATGACTACTCTCATGTAATTACCGGTGTAATTTGCAAAACAAATAGGACTAAACAACTAGGGAAACTAACAATTGTCAATTTATACAAATGTGTGTGATGACAGATTGAACATGAACTAATGCTTCCATGGCTTGCTTGATTGGATCATCTCGAGCACAGAGTGACCATTGAAAGAACCAAAACAAACTATTTAAGATGGAAAAGGCCTCATATTATAGGTATGGAGGTCCAACTGTCATCAATTCATCATAATTGCACATCCTATTTTTTCAAGATCAAATGACAGAGCTTTATAGTAGGTTATCATTCCTAAACAACAGTTTTCTACTACAACTAGCAAAGGAAAACTACACACAACATCAATCAATTTTCATGAACGAACTGGAGGAGTTGACAAGGTGGTAAACTCATTTTCTAGTACATCTATTTGATCTTCTCCATTAATTAGATCCATTGCAAACATTTTTACTGCAATTATAGTGCAAATAGTTTTCATGGGACCCGACTATGATGTTCTAATTATAATAACATCCACATCGATCATTTTACATGTCATCCTTCATTTGCCATGGGCCAAAAAGAAGTCTAGCCAATGCATGACTCAAGTGTATACACACAAGTAATTTTTCTAAGCTTTAACCATTTTCATATTATTTTATTATTGTGAGTCCCTACTCGTGGCTCTATAATATAGACCCTGTAAGTTTCAACACTCAAGTCATGAGTTTGAGTGCCCATTATGGAGTGTGTGGGTGTGAGTGTGTCTATAAAAAAAATCACTCATTAAAAAATGCTAAGGTAGTTCATTTGTGAGGTATTGAAGAGGCAGTTCTGTAAGTGCTATGATTTCATATCCCTTTGGTTGTAAAATTTTGTGGTCTCAAAACCTATATCTATATCTTGTACATCTTGTGTTTTATGATTGAATACTATTCATTACAATCAAGTCATCGCATTTCAAGACAAGATCTTAAATGAAGAAAGTTTTCAAGACATGGATGAAAAATTCAAGTATTGAAGTCTTCAAGTTTGTATGTTCAAGATTCGATCAAGTTCAAGTTTAGTAGAAGACTTTGTCAAGTCAAGATCAAGCTCAAGAAGGCCTACTACAAGATTTGTATATTCTCAAGCTTCTCTGAAGGGTCATCTGAGTGTACAGACTTTCAATTCCATCTCACCTTTAAGGTTTGTTTGACCTTAGATTGACCTTAGGATGGGCTTTACAGTAGGTCATTCTAGATACATAACTCATATATTTTATTATGCTTGTTTGGAGTATTCTAAGACCAGTCCAAGGGACTTCAAGATCAGTCCTAGCACTGCTACGACCAGTCTTAAGTTTTTCAGGACCAGTCTTAGGTTGTTGAAGATTTTTGGATCTTTCTAGCTATCCTACGACCAGTCCTGTGAGTTCTACGACTCATCCTTCGACCGGTCATAGCCCTACGACTCAAACTCTAGCAACCATTTTTGGAGTACTATGACCGGTAGTAGGTGTCCCACGACCAGTCGTAGATGGCCCAGGACCGGTCGTGGAACAGAAAATCTTATCCCGCGAAAATCTTTCAAAAATCTTTGGAGCTACGACCAGTCCTAGGTTCCTAAGACCAGTCGTAGACGGAATTTTTTAGGCTATAAATAGAGCACGAACTTCAGAGTTTTAGTACTTCAAATCAATTCTATTCAAGAATTCTTTAGGCTATACTCTGAGATAAGTTTGTGTTTATTTTAAGCTACTTTGTGCTTATTTAATATTCCTTTTGCTAGCTTATTTTTATTTGATTTTGATCTACATTCCAATCTTATTAGAAAAGAGGAATTTTTAATATTCCTTCTTCTTGGATTCAAAATCAAATAGAACTAGCCCTTTTGATTTAAAATCAATTAGACTTAGAACCATTCTTAAAGTGAGTATTGGACTTTGAATGTTGAATCGAACATCTACTCCGATTGGTTCTACGGGCTTCTTCAAAAGGTGATTCAGATATTTTACATTTTTGTAATTTACTTTCTCTGGTTTTTGTTTGAGATTCGCCAGAAAAATCTCATTGTATTGGTTATCTGAGGAGAGTCAGAAAACTCAAATTGTAGGGTTTTTGGATTGTGTAAGCCCGAGATCAAAGACACAATTGTGAAGGTTTTAGGTAAACCTATGAAACCTATTTTGATAATGCATGCTAATATCCCCATGTGTGAGGATATTAGGAGTGGAGTAGCAATCTGTGTGGCTGTTGGATAACAGTTGGTGTACACACAGGCGAACCACTATATATTGTTGTGTTGTGGATGTGCTTTACTCTTTCATTCTTTTATTCATTCTGTTTTGTGGAGAGTGTTTGTGGATGAATGTTGTAATCACTTTAAGCAAGTGTGGATGAATGTTGTAATAACTTAGGATTTATTTTCTGCAAGTTATTTTGATTTCCTTGCTTATTATTCCTCATTGATTTGTGATACAAAGGACATTCTAGAAATAAGGTTTTCCTACCTTAAACCTCTGGTTTTTGGTGTAAGGTTGTCCTTAGAACTGATAAAGTATCAATCTCTTTATTTCAGGCTATTGTAATTGTTTTATATTCAGCATTGTGCTTTATATCTTTTATTATTCCGCTGTTATAAGTTTTATTTGGCATTGCCCTATTCACCCCCCCTCTAGGGCATATAGCTAGGCCCTTTCAAGTGGTATCAGAGCCTAATAGCTCGTGCTTATTATTTATTTATTGGATTTATTTCCTGAGCTAATGATCTAAGCTATATTAAGATGTCAAATTTTGATAGCCTATCAGTTACTAAACCACCACCTTTTAATGGCACAAATTATGCTTATTGGAAAGCCAGGATGAGGATCTTCTTAAATCCTTGGATGAAAGTGTGTGGTTAGCCACAGTGAATGAATGGAACCCTCCTATCACTGAAGTAACTAATAGTGATGGTTCAAAATCAATGAAAGTAACGACTTATTCTCTTTGGACCACACTTCAAAAAAGTGAAAGTAGTGCCAATGCTAAAGTACTAAATGCAATTACTTGTGCATTATCACCAGATGAATTCAAAAAAATCATCTCTTGTGAAAATGTAAAACAAGCATGGGATGTATTAGAAATGACACACGAGGGTACATCTATTGTCAAGAAATCTAAAGTCCAACTCCTCACAACTAAATTTGAAGAAATTTATATGGAGGAGAATAGGATGTTTATGGACTTCTACACTAGATTGAATGACATTGTGAACTCTATGTGGGGTCTTGGTGATAAAATCTCAGAAAGCAAAGTGTGCGCAAAGATACTACGTTCACTTCTTAAACGATTCAATTCTAAAGTGACCGTGATTCAGGAACTTCGTGATACGGATACCATGAGGGTTGAGGAACTAGTTGGTTCACTTCAAACCTATGAGTTATCCTTTAAGGCTCCTAAAGGAAAATCAATTACTGTCAAATCATCTAAAAATATTTCACAAGAGAGTACTTCGGATTCAGAAAATACCGAAGATGATATGGCGCTTTTAGCAAAAAGGTTTTACAAAATTTTTAAAAACAAGAAAAAGGTTGATTTTCAAAAATTAAATGATAAGAGACGATCTAAACCTAGAACTCAAAAATCCTTGAAAGATAGTCAATGTTACAACTATCAAGAGTATGGGCACTTAGCTAACAAATGTCTTAAAAAGGACAAATCTAAAAAGAAAAGCATGATGGCTACTTGAGATGAATCGTCTGATTCTGAATCCTCTTCTAAATCAGAAGATTCTGAAACCGAGTCGGGCAATGATGTTAAAGCCCTTATGACTCTAGCCAAGATCACTTATTCAGATCATGATGATATATCTAGTGAAGAAAATCTGAATAGTGACTGCGATAATAAAGATGATCTTCAAGATGCTTATAATGCCCTTTATAAAGAGAGTTGTAAAATTGCAGTTAAGCTTAAATTATAAAAAGAAAAATTTTCTAAGCTTAAGGAAGATTATGAGTCTCTTATTTTAGAAAAGTCTTATATTTTCGATTCTTTTGAAAAAACCAAATGTGATTTAGATTTCAAAAACTCCCAAATTGAAGATTTAAAATTCGAAAAAGAAAGACTCAAAAATGAGGTAGCCACTCTTCTGAGTTTGAAAGACACATGGAGATATGTCCAAGGTGATCCAAAATTGGAAAAATTATTGTCCGGATCAAGAAAATGTGGCGATCGATCCGGGTTGGGCTATGATAAAAATACATCTCCTAAATAAAAGAACACTGCTCCTAAATTTGTTAAAGGAGAGTCTTCGACCTCAAAAGAAAAGAATACCTATCAAGGTTTTTCCAAAAATTCTAGGTCTTTCCTAAAACCTAAAGGTGGCCATGTCAACTTTAATTTTCAAAACCGAAATCCATTGGTTGAAAAAATAATTGATCTACTCAAGGAGCTATTAAAGTCTAACTTTATGGGTCACTCCTATAACAACAGACAGAAAAAGATCATCTATGCTCCTAAACCCAAAACAGTTCTGAAATGGGTTCCTAAAGTCGCTATCTTGGTTGCCCATACGGCTTTCAAAGCTACAAGCCATTCAAAGTGGTACCTAGATAGTGGCTAGATAGTGGTTTCTCCAGGCATATGACAGGTGACAAAGCTTTATTCATCGATCTTAAAGATATGACTGACGGGTCAGTCACATTTGGTGATGGAAGCAATTGTAAGATTATTGGCCAAGGTACGGTTCAGCTTTATAACCTTCTCTTATTTAAGAATGTTTTATATGCTGAGGGTTTAAAACATAACCTATTAAGCATTTCTCAGATATGCGATAACAACCATAATGTGAAGTTTTCTAATCAAGGTTGTGAGATACTTGATAAAAGGGGTTACACCAGATTGATAAGGGGTTACACCAGATTGATCTAACTATCCCTGCTCCCTCCTCTGGATCAGATTAGGTGAATTATCTTCTGGATAGTATCACATTATCTTTTTATTTTGGATATGTATTATGGATTATGGTTTGATAACATTGTCTTTTGAATATTGTATTTTGGATTATGGATTATGACTTGATGCTTCAGGATTATATTATGTCCTTTCATATCTCTTTCTCATTATCTGTTTATTCCTCTATATGTTATCCTTCTTATTATGCCTTTTCCTTGTCATTTTGTGACAAAAAGGGGGAGTAGTAAGCTAAAGCTAAAAGGGGAGTAGTATGGAAAGGGGGAGTAAATTTGTTTGAATTGATTGATTGAGAAGGATATGTGGATTGAAGTCTTTAAGGTTTTTATGTTGTGTACTGATTATATGAGCAATACTCGTATTACTCAAGGGGAGTAGAGTATTTTTTGATTTTATGGCTCATGATTCCTTATTATCTTTTATGCTATGTGTTTTGTCACAAATTTGACAAAGGGGGAGATTGTAAGTGCTATGATTTCATATCCTTTTGGTTGTCAAATTTTGTGGTGTCAAAACCTATATCTATGTCTTGTACATCTTGTTTTTTATGATTGAAGACCATTCATTGCAATCAAGTCATCGCATTTCAAGATAAGATCTTAAATGAAGAAAGTTTTCAAGACATGGATGAAGAATTCAAGTATTGAAGTCTTCAAGTTTGTATGTTCAAGATTCAATCAAGTTCAAGTTTAGTAGAAGACTTTGTCAAGTCAAGATCAAGCTCAAGAAGCCCTACTACAAGATTTGTATATTCTCAAGCTTCTCTTAAGGGTCATCTGAGTGCACAAACTTTCAATGTCCATCTCACCTTTAAGGTTTGTTTGACCTTAGATTGACCTTAGGATGGGCTTTACAGTAGGTCATTCTAGATACATAACTCATATATTTTATTATGCTTGTTTGGAGTATTTTAAGACCAGTCCTAGGGACTTCAAGACCAGTCTTAGCTCTGCTATGACCAGTCTTAAGCTTTTCAGGACCAATCGTAAGTTGTTGAAGATTTTTGGATCTTTCTAACTGTCCTACGACCAATCCTGTGAGTTCTACGACTCATCCTTCGACCGGTCGTAGCCCTACGACTCAAACTCCAGCAACCATTTTTGGGGTCTTACGACCAGTTGTAGGTGTCCCACGACCAGTCGCAGATGGCCCACGACCGGTCGTAGACTGCCCAGGACCAGTCGTGGAACAGAAAATCTTATCCCGCGGAAATCTTTTAAAAATCTTTGGAGCTACGACCAGTCCTATGTTCCTAAGACCAGTCGTAAATGAAATTTTTTAGGCTATAAATAGAGCACGAACTTCAGAGTTTTAGTACTTCAAATCAATTCTATTTAAGAATTCTTTAGGCTATACTCTGAGATAAGTTTGTGTTTATTTTAAGCTACTTTGTGCTTATTTAATATTCCTTTTGCTAGCTTATTTTTATTTGATTTTGATCTACATTCCAATCTTATTAGAAAAGAGGAATTTCTGATATTCCTTCTTCTTGGATTCAAAATCAAATAGAACTAGCCCTTTTGATTTAAAATCAATTAGACTTAGAACCATTCTTAAAGTGAGTATTGGACTTTGAACGTTGAATCGAACATCTACTCCGATTGGTTCTACCGGGCTTCTTCAAAAGGTGATTCAGGTATTTTACATTTTTGTAATTTACTTTCTCTGGTTTTTGTATGAGATTTGCCAGAAAAATTTCATTGTATTGGTTATCTGAGGAGAGCCAGAAAACTCAGATTGTGGGGTTTTTGGATTGTGTAAGCCCGAGATCAAAGACACAATTGTGAGGGTTTTAGGTGAACCTGTGAAACCTATTTTGATAGTGCATGCTAATATCCCCATGTGTGAGGATATTAGGAGTAGAGTAGCAATCTGTGTGGCTGTTGGATAACAGTTGGTGTACACACAGGCAAACCACTATATATCGTTGTGTTGTGGATGTGCTTTACTCTTTCATTCTTTTATTCATTCTGTTTTGTGGAGAGTGTTTGTGGATGAATGTTGTAATCACTTCAAGCAAGTGTGGATGAATGTTGTAATAACTTAGGATTTATTTTCTGCAAGTTATTTTGATTTCCTTGCTTATTATTCCTCATTGATTTATGATACAAAGGATGTTCTAGAAATAAGGTTGTCCTACCTTAAACCTCTGGTTTTTGGTGTAAGGTTGTCCTTAGAACTGATAAAGTATCAATCTCTTTATTTCATGCTATTGCAATTGTTTTATATTTAGCATTGTGCTTTATATCTTTTATTATTTCGCTGTTATAAGTTTTATTTGGCATTGCCCTATTCACCCCCCCTCTAGGGCATATAGCTAGGCCCTTTCAAGTTCTTACACAAGGGCCAAGGCATGATACCTATTTGTGATCTAGATCGTTCAACAACATGGAGCCCACCATAAATTTGCCTGGCCAAATGTCTGGCTGCTCATTTCATTAGCTAAAAAACAAATGTTTGCACTGAATAAAGATTTTATGCCATCACTCTTTTTCCTCTTGCTGTCCAACTTTTTTTTTAACAAACAAAGCAGTTTCTCTCAAACAAGCATAATAGGATGCCTCGCAACCAAATCACGGATACAACATAAGTAAATATAAATGATTGTGCATAGACATTCATTGTAATCCAACAGACTACAATCTACCATGCCAATAATCCCAACATCCCTCCACTCTTCTACTCTAGGCAACACATGAAACAAGGGTAAGCTCACATATGACATAACCTGATTCTTTGCATGTTTGTATAAATTTTTCAAAGCAAGGAAATCGTAATAGATATAATCTTAACCATCCATGCTTTTAATCCTATCTATTCCAAATATATTTAAAAAGACAAAAATGTCCCCTGATCTTGACATACATCTCTTCCGATCAGACAGAAACCACTTAAATGATATCAAAATAGCATAATATTTTGGCTCATTTGAAACATAGACTAACAAGCTTTCAAATGACAATAATTTTGTGTCATCCCAACATTGTTTGATGCCCGCAGACGCCCACAAAATAAATTCTAAAAATACAAATGGGGTCTTGTTGAGCTAGTCATAAACTAACTCTAATTCCAACAACTAATCAATTGACAGACCCCATGAACTTGTAGAATGTCTAACTCATCACATGAGGCCACAATCTAACTTGATTATTAATGTGATCCAGATTTGTCATCACACATTTGATTTCGACATATGACCAAGACAATCCAGATAGTTGGATTAATCAACCATTTTGTGTGGCTTGAATGTTACTTTAATAGATGAGTATGGTATGGATGCATCATGAAGTAGCACAGATGCAACCTGTCAAAATGCAACCTTTCATTATGCATTTTCTTCAAAAATAAAAATAAAAAAATCAATACATGGCTAAACCGATATTCATCATTCCACAATTTATAAACTATCCAATGTCAATACAAGGCACATCCAAATGGTACATCAGTAAACAAATAATTTAAAAATAAACCTGATCATCACTACTAAAAACAAGCCTGTAATGTTAAACATAAACAATACACAAATGTTACCTGTGGTGTGGTCCACTTGAGCTTTGAATATGCTTCATTTTTGGGCTTAAGCCATAAAATTATCTTGTAAAATGGATGAACAGGGATGATAAAATACATAAATTAAGGTGGACCCCACAGAGATTACTCAATACACAATCCGATTCCCATACAAAACTCCTGTGGCCCGCAGGAAGTTCTCATTGGTGGGGATTCAATCTCCACTGTTTCCTGTAGTGCAATGGGCTTCATTTTCAGGGCCATTACCTAAAATGGGCTGGCAAAATAGAGATGGCATGGATATACAACACATACATCAAGGTGGACCGCATGAAACAGTGGAGATAGAAATGCCCACGTAAATCCCCAAATCCGTAAATCCGTAAATCCCCAAATCCCTAAATCCCCAAATCCCCAAATCCCTAAATCCCTAAATCCCCAAATCCCTAAATCCCTAAATTATTTCAATCGATATTGAGATTGACAGAGATTGAGAGAGAGAGAGAGAAACCTGTTTGAGTTGGAGCCCCGATCACTGTCCACCGAGAGAGACAGAGAGAGAGGATGCACGAGAGAGAGAGAGAGAGCACCAAGAGAGACAGAGAGAGAGAGAGGGACCGATAGTGAGAGAGGGTGCGTGAGAGTGAGAGACTGAGAGAGGTTGAGAGAGTGAGGTTGAGAGAGGGAGAGAGAAGGTTTGGGTTTTGGGAGGGACGGGAGCGCAAGAGAGGATGGGATTTTGGGAGGGGTCGCGCGGGATTAAGCTTTTGGGGGTGGAACGGATTCGCTACTCCCCCTGATACCAGCCCCGTGGCTAATGTTCGGTGGTCTGTGGGCCCCACCATGATGTATGTGTTTCATCCAATCCGTTCATCCATTTTTAAAGATCATTTTAGTCCTTTGTCTTAAAAATAAGAGGGATATAAATCTTAGATGGACCACACAACAGGAAAACTTTAGTGATTGGATATCCATCATTTAAATCCTCCTAAGGCCCACTGTACTGTTTATCTAACATCCAATCTGTGATTAGGTCATAAAGGCCCAGATGAAGGGAAAAAACAAAGATCAGCTTGATCCAATACTTTTATGGCTCCTAAAAAGTTTTTAATGGTCGACGTTCATTCAACACTTTTTCTTGTAATGTGGTCCACTTTAGATTGGGATATAACTCATTTTTTTTTTGTAATATCATAAAATGATCTATAAAAATAGATGGACAGCATGGATGAAACACATACATCATGGTGGGGCCCACAGACCACCGAACACAAAAGTTGAGAGCGGTTACACTCCATTAAAACATTCATAATTATTTTTTGGGCCCACAAAGATGTGGTTCACAAATCTAGCCCATCCATTATGTGTGTGCCACTTGGATGAGGGGTCATACCAAGTTTCAGACGCATCCAAATTTTAGGTGGGGCCCCAACATGTGCTTTTATATGTTTTAAGCATGTTTTCACATGATTTTAGATGGTATGGCCCACCGGAGTTCTATATACGGCTGATTTTTTGGATATCCCATAATTTAAAGGGGACCCATCAAATGCACAGTGTTGATTTTCGACACACATCATGGTGGGGCCCACACAACTCAACCTCATGGGGAGTTCCGGTCTCAAAAATCAAGTCAATCCGTGACTTGTGTGGGCCACACCACATACAAAAGTGGAGAGGGGTCGTGCACAATTAAAACATTCATAATCATTTTTTGGGCCCATAGAGATGTGGTTTGCAAATCTAAACCATCCATTATATGTGTCCCACTTAGATGAGGGTTTAGACCAAGTTTCAGATGCATGTAAATTTTAGGTGGGCCCCACCAAGTGCTTTTATATGTTTTAACGGTGTCTTCACATGATTTTAGATGGTATGACCCACCTGAGTTCAATATATGACTGATTTTTAGGATATCTCATAATTTAAAGGGGACCCATCAAATGCACGGTGTTGATGGTTGACATGCATCACAGTGAGGCCCACACAACTCGACCTCACGGGAGCTTATCGTGAGGTCGAGCGCATATATATATATATATATATATATATATATATATATATATATATATATATATATATATATATATATATATATATATATAGAAATGGTCTCATGCGCACAAGGCCGCATGAAGCTTTAATATGAGCTTATGTATGAGCTATTAGATTCCACTCACGGCTGGGATTCAACACCCGTTAGAATGAGAGAGTCTGCAAAATAATGACTCGCGTGCAAAGATTTTCTCAATCTCACAGAAATTGCATGTTGTACATAGTTAGGAAGCTATTGGATGGTGCTCTTTGGGTTTATCATAATATATGTGTTTAATCCATGTCGTCCATCTAATTTTTCCAATCGTTTTCAATTAGAAGCCCAATAACAAAGTTATCCAAATCTCAAATAGACCTCACCACAGGAAAACAGTTGTGATTAAACACCCACCATTAAAAACTTCCAAAGCCCACTGTAATGTTTATTTGCCATAACCTGTTCGTTAGATCATACATACTTGGGCAGTGAGAAAATAAAAATATCTATTTCATCTAAAACTTGTGGCCCTCAAGAAATCTTTTAACAGTGGGCATGATTCTCACCATTACAACATTCGTAGGCTCCCCATAACATTTACTTTCTATCCAATCTGTTCATCAAGTCACATAAACCTGGATGAAGAGAAAAAATAAATATCATATTAATCCACGATTTATGTGACCCCAAATGGGTTTCAATGGAAGGCGTTCCATCCCCCACTGCATTTTACAGTGGGTCACACGGAAGGGAAATTTATGAAAAGAAATTCCTACCGTTGAAACCTTCCTGGGCCTCACCCTGAAGTTTACATGCCATCCAAACCGTTTACAAGGTCATTACCATTGGGATGAAGTGAAAATATCAAAAAAATTTCCTGAAACACAAATTTTATGGCCCCAAGAATGTTTCAACGATTCACACTGAATCCCCACTGTTTTAGATGAATCTTGGCGCGAGTCATTATTTTGCAGACTCTCTCATTCTCATGACGGATGAATCCTAGCCGTGAGTGGAATCTAATGACTCATATATATGCTTGCATTAAAGCTTCATGCGGCCTTGTGTGTAGGAGACCGGGACTCTTTATATATATAATATTTAAAAAATATAAAAACTTACGATGTATTTGTTATATCCACACCGTCCATCCATTTTGAGATATCATTTTAAGTCACGAGCCAAAGAATGAGATAGATAAAAATATGTAGTAGACCCCACCATACAAAACAATGGGAGGGTGATTCCCACCATTAAAACTATCCCAAGGCCCATCGTAATGTTTATTTGAAATCCAACTGGTTTAAAAGTTTTTAAAAAAAAATGGTCGTGGGACCAAACATCATGGTGGGGCCCACACAACACCAACCACCAGTCATTAGATGGTGTAAGGGGAGTAGCAATCTATTCCCCTTATTTGTGGTGTGGTCCATTTAATTTTTGAATATGATTCATTTTTTAGATAATTCTGTAAAATGATCTCGAAAAATGGATGAACGGTGTGTGTTAATTAATCCCAAATTTTCGATAAATCCAAAACTCAAGTGGACCATGCCACACAAAACAGTGTAGAATAATGATTTCCACCGTTGATACCTTCCTTGGGCCCACAGTAATGTTTGTCATCCAACATGTTCATAATATCAAAAAGATATGAATGAAGGGAAAACACAAACATCATCTTGATCCAAAACTTCTATCAAATGCACAGTGTTGATGTTCGACACACATCATGATGGGCCCTACAAAACTTACTAATATTAATTCTTAGAGTCTCAGGGTGTCAATAAGTTGGGTCACAATTTTGACTAGAATATTTGACCTGTTTTACATGTCTGGTCCATTCACTTTATTTTACTGATCATTACCCTCAATTTGACTAGTTACTCGCCCGATCATGCTACATATGAGAAAGATATTGGGGAACATGATTGATCAACAATTTGAGTGAATTTTGATTTAAACATCTGAAGTTATTTACTCTTCAATTTGAACTGAGCAGAGTGTCCAAAAACGGTTGAAGGTTGTTCATAATATCAAAAATATATGAATGAATAGAAAACACAAACATCAGCTTGATCCAAAACTTCTATGGCTTCCAAGAAATTTTAACTAGAATGAGGTTCAATCACACTATTTCCTATGGTGTGGTCCACCCGAGCTTTGGATATGCTTCCTTTTTGTTTTTTAGACGTCAAATTATCTGTTAACATGGATGAATGGAGTGGATAAAATAAAAAAAAAATAATAGTGGATCCCACAGAGTTTAATTATTCTAGTAAGGGTAACGAGTAACTCACCTAAATGTAGTAGAGAAGGGTTTCCTTAATTAAAACATTCATAATCATATATTGGGGCTGCCTAAATGTGATTCACATATCCTATGTCCCACTTGGATGAGGGGTCAAACCAAGTTTCAACCACATCCATGTCTGTATTAACTTATAAACATCGCGGTGGGCCCTAAGAAGGTTTCAATAGTGGATGTCACTATCCCACTCTTTTCTATGGTGTGGGTCCACTTGAACTTTGGATCTGCCCTGTCAGTCAGATGCACCATTCCATGGTAGGCCACGAGCTTAAAAATAAAGTCAATCCATGACTTGGGTGGGCCACACCACATGCTATAGTTGAGAGGGTTACCCTCCCATTGAAACATTCACAATCATTTATTGGGCCCACCTAGATGTGGTTCATAGATCTAGCCCATTCATTATGTGTCCCACTTAGATGAGGAGTCAGCCCAAGTTTCATACACATCCAAAAATCATGTGGGCCCCACTAATTAAATGCTTTTATATGTTTAGGGATGTCTTCACATAGTTTTAGATGTTATGGCCTACCTGAGTTTCGTATACGACAGATTTTTGGACTTAAAGGGGACACATCAAATGCATGGTGTTGATGTTCTACATACATCATGGTGGGGCGCACACAAATTAACCTCATGGGAAGTTCCCATGAGGTGACCTTATAGTACCATTTCACTATTTAGGTAACTTCTTCATGGGTGTTACTCTAACCGTGTAGGGCCCACCTTAATATATTTTATGTATATCGACACTGTCCATATATTTTTCCATCATATTTTAGGATGTGATTTCAAATCATAAGAACTCAATAATCTCAGGTGGGTCATGCCAATCAAAACAATGATGAATAATTATTAAAAACCTTTTGAAGGCCACAAGTTTTGGATCAATTCAATCTTTGTGGTTTACAATCATCTAGATTTTCTTTACATTATCAACAAGTTGGATTGCAAATAAACATTACTAAAACCTTACGATGGGCTCTTTATAATTTTTAATGGTGAGGTACTATATTATCATTCTTTCTAGTGGTGTGGTCCACTTAAGATTTAAATATACACAATTTTTTATACCCAGCCCAAAAATGGGTTGGAGAAACATAAGGGCAATAAGGATATACAATACATCATCAAAATCTCACTTTTGTTATCTAACTTTTCAATTTTTCTTGTCAAAATACAAAATTTAGTTTTCTTTTTTAAAAAATATATTTTTTTACAATTTGTCAATTTTTTTACAATTTTGTTTAATTTTTTTAATTTTCTTTTTCAAAATATGACTTTTTTAAAATCTCACTTTTGTTATATAACTTTTTAAGTTTTCTTGTCAAAATATGAAATCTAGTTTTCTTTTTTAAAAAATATATTTTTTTACAATTTGTTAATTTTTTCACAATTTTGTTTAATTTTTTAATTTTTTTTTCAAAATATCATTTTTTAAATCTCACTTTTGTTATATAACTTTTTAATTTTTTTTGTCAAAATACAAAATCTAGTTTTCTTTTTAAAAAAATATTTTTTTTTTTACAATTTGTCAATTTTTTCACAATTTTGTTTAATTTTTTATATTTTCTTTTTCAAAATATCATTTTTTTATTGAAATCTTTTTTTTTTTCAAAGTTATCAACATTATTCAAAGTTCTTAATTTTTTTTTTTCAAAATGTAGATTTTTATAAACTCACAGTTTTTTAAAAAAAAAAACATTATTAATTATTTTTTCTAAGCTTAAGTCGTACTTGAGCATTAGAGACGGTTAAGGACCGTCTCTAATACAGACGGTCTTCCACGATCCTAGAAGACGGTTAAGGAACGCCTCTAATAGAGACAGTCAATAACAGTCTCTAATAGAGACAGTCTTTGAAGGTCTCTAATAGAGATGGTTTTTGACAGGGCAATAAGACGGCTAAGGACCGTCTCTAATAGAGACGGTCATTGACAGTCTCTAATAGAGACGGTCTTTGACAGTCTCTAATAGAGACGGTTTTTAACAAGGCAATAAGACAGCTAAGGACTGTCTCTAATAGAGACGGTCTTTGACAGTCTTAGATTACAAGTAAAAGACGGCCAATGACCGTCTCTAATACAGACGGCCAGTGACCGTCTCAAATGACTGCATATAAGACGGTTGAAGACCGTCTCTAATGCGAACGGTCTCTGACCGTCTCAGATGAGGTATAGAAGACGGTCAAAGACCGTCTTAAGTTATTTGCGGATGCAGAACATTTAAAGACAATATTATGGACGGTCAGGAGCCATCCCTAATTTTAGAGACGGTTTACGGCCATCTCCAAAGCGTCTTTAAACCAAGCAATTTTAGAGACGGTCCAGAACCATCTCTAAATCCGTCATTTTTTTTCCATTTTTCACGTAGTGCTTGTAAGTTAAATGTGAGCACTCACAAGTATATTAAAATCATTCATTCTTTTATATTATAGTGATCCACTTGATAATTAGATTGGACAGTTCATTATTGACACTGGCCTTAGTGGGCCTAACCCCAGGCCTAGATTTCAAGCCTGAATTTAGTTTTGGGCCAAGTTTAGCAGCCCAAGCCCAGTCCTATATGGTAGGTCCCAGGCCACCCAGTCCATTGCGACTGTAACTTTTGGTCAATTTTTATAATTTTATATTTTTCTCCATTTTTGAGTTTAGGGGACGGAGATATGGACGAAATAGTCTGTGCATGGACCGATGTCGACCATGAAAGGCCCATGCTATATCGATTTACCTTTCTCTTTTAGATACTTCGAATATTTCCCAACAAATTTCTGTAACACCCAGGGTCTGACCTCCATGGGCCCACCTTAATGTCCATGTGACATCTACCCTATCCATCTCACAATATTAGAACATCAGCGCCCAAGATGTGGCGGATTCTAACTCAACTGGTCCTCATCAAAGTAAACACCGTGGATTGAAAGCTCACCATTGAAACCTGCACGGGGCAACGGAGTTTTGGATCAGGCTGATATTTGTGATTTATGTTCATCCCATTGGAAATCACCTAAAGAAGGAACTGGATAGCATATAAACATTATGGTGGCCGAATAGATTTTTAATGATAGGTGTTTCCATCCACCATTTCCTGTGGTGTCTCTTGCTTGAGTTTTGGATTTGTCTTATTTCTTGAGCTTATGCCTCCAAATGATTTGGAACACGTGATGGATGGAGTGAATATCATAAAAACATCCTTTTGGCTCTCCACGGGAGGAGGTGAGAAATATGTAACACTTCGTTCCGTAACTAAAGTGTAATGATCTATTTACATAAAACCTGAGCATTAACATGGGGAAATGTAATGTATAAATGATACAAAGTCAATGGCCCTTCAAAGTACCAGAGAAACTATCCATGGAATAACACCAAGTATCAAAACACCAGAAAATGATAGTCCACTCAGCTGGGGACTTGGTAAAAAAAAAAAGTTGGGGACTTGGTACAAACCCAAAGCATCAAATGTCATAACAACTATTGAAATGCAAAAAAACTAATAACTATTGGTTGGGCCCATTAAACTCAACCACATTTTGATGGGGCTCCTCCTTAAAAAGCTCTTCTCCCTCCATAGTGGGATCGACATTAGGGTTTTCCTCATGAACTCCACCATCTAATGTTATTTCTGCATCATCTGTATGATTGTCTTTTCAAAACATGAGTGGCTAGCTTAGTGAGAATTCTCCTCAAGATTATATAACATTGTATTATTCAAGTATAATTTTGAACAAGGAAAATATACAAAATAATAATTCATGATACAATCTTATTTAAATACATGAATGCATGAATGCACATCAGCCTATAGATGTTCATCTAGCTAGCTTTTGGAAAAAACTCACGAATACCGAAAGACCCACATGCAAGTGGCTAGTCACACTACAATAATTTAGACTTTTAGTGATGACTTTTTCAATGACGAGTCTAATTTCAGTGCAAAAAGTTGAATTTTTATAATGATATCCTACGTTGTAGCAAAAAATTCACTATTTACGATGGTATTTTAAATCGTCACTAATAGTAAATTTTTTTACAACAAGCATCAATAGTCATCGTAAAACTTGTCACTAAAACTTACAGTATGAGTTTTTCCCATGAAATCATGTGGCGGGAAAGACTTTTCATGACAAGCTTAAACAGTTATCGCTAATAACCACTTTTTGTAATGAATTAGGTGTAGTTGCAAAAATAAAATAAAAATTGTGGTGACACAAAAGTTGTTGCAAATAGTGGCTTAAGCGACGATTGGTTAAGCTCGTTACACAAATACAAAATTAGACTTTTCCACAGGTCTTTTTGCGATGACTATGTCAATTCATTGTGAGAAATACCAACTTAAGCTTTTTGCGATGACTATAGTTTCATTGCGAAAAGGTAAAGTATTTGCAACAACATTGTAGGTCATCGCCAATATTTGACATTTTTGCGACGAGCAGCAATTGTCATCGCAAAAACCTATCGCACTGGTTATTTTGTAGGAAATTACATGGCCAGAAAAACTTTTCGCGACACGTTTCAATTGGCGTTGCTAATGTCTACTTCATGTAACGAATTGAGTGTCGTTGCAAAATGTTAGTTTTTACAACAACGCAAAAGTCATTGCAAACAATTTATTTTAGCAATGACTACATCAACTCGTTGTAATGGTAGACAACCAGTGGAGCAGAGACAGAAAAAGGCGAAATGGTAAACTCGCAACGAGTTGACGGATCTAAGCTATACAGATTGGAAAAAGGTGGCTAGATCCAGCACCGAGCTAAGCAATATAGATTGGAATGGTAGACTCAGAAGCCTTAGAAGACGGGTCAAGAAATTCAGAAAATATACTCATGGATATTATTCTAGTTTAGAATGCCTGTGGAGTGGGCAATTCTCCCACCATCCGTTCATTGAAGACCATCATCAGGCAACACCATCCTACCATGATTGCCATTCTTGAACCGATGCCCCAGGAAGAAAAATGTGTTAGAATTGAGCTAAAGCTGGGATTCCACTCATCTACCTCCAACGGAGCCCAAGGAGGGAAGATATGGGTATTCTTTGCCTTCGATCCAAGCGGATGCGGTTACAGTTTCAAATCAACTTTTCTCGCTATTGGTGGGCTTCCTAGGAAACATAAACAAAATCAGAATATCCTTCATCTATGCGAAGTGTTTGTGGGCATTAAGAAGAGATCTTTGGGAGTATATAGTCAACCAGGGGCAAGGAATGTTGGTCCCGTGGGCAGTGAGTGGCGATTTCAACGCCAGCTTCTCTCTGTCCGAAAGACCGGGGGCTAATACATATGGCTCCATTAGTGCGGTTGATTTTGCTGATAGTTTGGATAGAGTGGGGCTTCAGGATGCTAATTTTTCTGGGTGTAGATTCACTTGGTGTAACAGCCAGTCAGGCTAGCCGAGAGTTTGGGCCAGACTTGATCGAGTCTGCTGTAATGAACACTGGTTCCCAGCTTTTCCAAATTTCTAGGTCACCCATCTACCTAGATGCAACTCGGATCATGCGCCGCTGCTTATCTCCTTTCCCAAACCTCGGTAGTCAGTCCCCAAACCATTTAAATTTCAACAAATGTGGATTTCCCATAAAGGATATAAAGACCTGATAACAAGCACTTGGGCTGACCATTCACTGGGTAACCCGATTCAAGCCCTGATCGGGAAAATGAAACATACCAAAGCGGCCCTCAAAATCTTGAATAGACAAATTTTTTAGGGACCTTTTCCTTAACCTGAAGAAGGTAGATACGGACCTACACGCTGTTGAATCTGTAGCACAAGACTCATTAGATCCAAGGGACCACCAAGTGCTACAGGAGGCTAGAAACAGAATGACCCACCTTGAACAATGCGAAGAAATCTATTGGAAATAAAAGTCGAGAAATCATTGACTAAATGAAGGGGATAGAAATACAAAATATTTTCATGTATCCGCCTCGGTTAAACTCAGAAGAGCCAGGATTCAAGAGATCATGGGGGACGACGGTGTCAGGATTACAAGCTGCAATAAAATTAATGATGCAGGAGTTTCTTTCTTTCAAAATCTAATGCAGGAGGTCACGGACGAGCACCAGCCACAGGTGGAAGATTTTCTCCAATCATCCCTTGCCTAGTGATGCAATAATATAATTGGGGACTTCTTCTTGGACCTTCCATGGAAGAGGTGAGAGAGGTGGTGATGGCCATTCCACTGGATGGGGCACCTGTCCAAGATGGATTTTTCAGGGCCTTCTTCCAAGCAAGCTAGGCCAGACACAGTTAGCGAAGACATCATGAAAGTGGTCAAATTCTTATTTAGAGGGGGAGCTTTACCCTGAGGCTTAACATCCTCTCTCATATGCCTTATCCCAAAAATTAACACCCCTAGATCCTTTACGGATTTTAGACTAATCATCTTATGCAATTGCCTGTATAAAATATTTTCCAAAGTCACTACGGGCAAACTAGGAAAAATTCTCCCAGCTATCATTCCCCAGAACAAGGGGCCTTTATGCAAGGCCGATCTATAGCTGAAAATTGTGTGCTAACCTAGGAATTTTTTTGTGATATTAACAAGAAAATGCGTGGAGGGAATATTTTGATGAAGCTCGATATCAAAAAGGCATATGACAAGCTTAAATGGTCTTTCTTGAATCAGGTCCTTTAGAGATTCGGGTTTAATAAAGATTGGATTACATTGGTGGAAACATGCTAGTTAAATTCTTGGTTCTCGATCATCATTAATGGGGAATCTGCCGGCTACTATAAATCCTTTAGAGGTATCCGTCAGGGAGACCCCATCTCTCTTGGCCTCTTCATCCTCGCTGCAGAGGTTCTTAGCAGGGGATTCAAATAGCTCATGTCTACGGACCCCACCTTGCAATTCAAGACTACCAGAAACTGCCCCCCTGTATCTCACCTGTTGTTCGTAGATGACACCATTTTGTTTGAAAACGGCAGCAGGAAATCCCTAGCTACCATAGCTTCTTTTCTTCAGCTATATGAGAGGGCCTCGGGGCAAAAAATCAGTGGCAACAAGAGCTTCTTCATTCTTGCTGACTCCATTTCAGACGCTAGGTGTAGAGATGCAGCGTCAATTATGGGTTTTAGAAAGTTATAGCCCCATTCACATATCTTAGAGTTTCGATCTTCAAAGGGAGACCAATGAAGGCTTATTTTCTATCTTTGGTTGAAAAAATACAAAAACACATTGAAGGGTGGAAAGGAAGGATCCATTCTCAAGCAGTGAGACTCAGGTTAGTTAACCATGTCCTATCTAGCATGACGGTGCGTCTAATGGCAGCATTGGACATATCGGTTTCAGTTTTAAACAATCTCCAAAAATCATTTTTTTATTTTTCTGGGGGCTCGACGGTGCTAGGAAGAAGCGGCACTGGGTTTCATGGGAGAGAATGGCTTTTCCGATTGTGGAAGGTGGGTTGAACTTGTGAACTCTTTCATTAGTCATGGAGGCCTTCAAGATGAAGCTTGCCTAGGCAGTGACAGATTGTGAGACTGAGAACATTTGAAGCTCATTTGTTAAAGTGAAATATGCAACAAACCTACAATCCTTTGATGGGAAATCAAGTTATGCGACGACCTCCCCACTGTGGAAACGTGTCTGTAAAAAGCTGCCCAAGGTGGATGCCCACTCCCGGTGGATAATGGGGTAAGGAAACCTGCATTTCTGGAACTGTAATTGGATAGGGCTTGGCTTACTTCGGGATACTACGGACTTGCCAATTCCTCCCGATCTTCAACAACTCCAAGTGAAAGACATAATTGGACCACGGGGCTGCATTTCTCCAACCCAGATTGTGACTCTTCTTCCTCAGCACATTGTTGATCTCGTTGTAGTGGAGGGAGTCTGCACCTCGTCGAACAGGGACAAAATTTTGGCAAGGTACAAACAATGGGAAGTTTCAGGTGGGCCAAGCTTGGGAAACCATCAGGCCTTGTGTGGACTAAACACTGGGTGCTTAGGGTTTGGAACTCAAATCTCCCTTTGAAGTTATCCCTGCTCGTCTGGAAACTGTTATTCAATGCGTTACTTGTTGATGGAAACATTCAAAAAAAAGGGCATCCCCCTCTATTCTAGGTGTCGTTGCAGTACTGAGAATCAGTCTCTAGACATTGAATCGACAAACCACCTGTTCTCTAAGAATGAGACTGCTAGCTCGATGTGGCAGCACTTTGGGCAAGCCTTCAGCGTAAACCACAACACCTCCTCTACAACGTCTGATGTGTTTAATCTCTGGTGGGTGAATTCTTCTCTCTCTAAATCAGTTTTGTTGTTGAAGGGGCTCATTCCTACCTTCATAATATGGGAGATGTGGATGGCCTGCAATAGGGCTAGATTTGAAGACATAGATATGAAAGTGCATAATTTCATTGCTAAGGTTCATTGTTGGGTTCTCCTCGTTAGTAATTCATTGTCACGGCCTGAAACCTTCAAGTTGTCGGCCCAACTCACCTACAGTCTACTAGGTGTCAATCCCCTCACTCTAAGACAACCAGTTCATCAGATTGTGAAATGGACAAGACCCCTGCAGGGGTGGGTCAAGATTAACGTCGATAGAGTGGCTAGAGGTAACCCAGGCTAGTCGGGTGGAGGAGGTGTGGAACGTGCTCATAGGGTAATTTTCTTTTTGCATTTTCGGTAGGTTATGGATTTGGGACATTAACTTTAGGGTCGAAATGAGGGCAGTGTTGGATGGGATTTCAATGACAGCTAAGCAGGGGTTCTCTAACATAGTCATTGCTAGTGATTCCAGCTCGATGGTTGCAGTGTTATCAGGTCTTTCCTCAGACCCATGGCCTTCGTGGTATTAGAGACAAAGAATTAAAGTGGAGAGAAGCAGA
Source organism: Magnolia kwangsiensis (assembly GCA_037074715.1). NCBI lineage: Eukaryota > Viridiplantae > Streptophyta > Magnoliopsida > Magnoliales > Magnoliaceae > Magnolia > Magnolia kwangsiensis. Next base: position 108,508,355 of record CM073578.1, on the reverse strand, counting down.
CTAAATGTGTCCATCATCCAAATTTCGAGGGAGGTAAATGCGGTGGCCGACGGGTTGGCCAGGCTGGCGAGTCTGAACAAATCTAACTCCTTTTTTCATGATGTGCAGTCTCTACCTGTTATATCTAGAGGTCGCATCTTCCTCGATAGTGTAGTAGTGGGTTATATTCGTGAAGGTTAGTATATAGGTTTTTCGACTTCCATACAGGATAGGAGGGCTTGCTTCTTTTTATACATTGGCCCTCCTGAAATCTTCCTCTGTACAGGCTAGGGCCCCGCCCTTTTGCAATAAAAAATTTATTTTAAAAAATTCTTTTTGCGACAACTGTAGTTTCATCGAAAGGGTAGAGTATTTGCAACAACATTGTACGCCGTCGCCAATATTCAATATTTTTGCAACAAGCTGCTATTGTCATCACAAAAAATTATCGCACTAGTAAAAATACACTAAGAACATGCTACAATGACTAGCTCCCACAAATTGAGTCGATCGTCAGTGGTTTGAGAGCTAGCGAAACATAACACAACAAAGAATACATGCTATAACATCCAGAATTAAACACTCATTATCGCTTATATGCGATGAATGCATGATTAGCCCAACCGTTAATATTCCAATCACAAACAGTTATTTTAAGAAATTTCAAAGGTCACTATAGGGGACTCGTTACACAACATAAGTTGACAGCTCAGACATAGTATCCCATACCACCATTGTTATCTCATGAGACTTTAATAATTATGATATTTAATGGTAACCTTTTTAACTAGTGGCCAATTATAATATAATAAGAAAAACTTACCATCACAAAGTTATACGTAAATAGTTCATTAAAGCTGAAATGGTCAGGCTATATGTCCTAGAGGGGGGGAGGGTGAATAGGACTATGCCAAATTAAAAATAAATACAGCAGATTAAAATAGCCTTACAAATTAAATCAATTCACAATGCTGAAATTAAATCAATCTCAATAAACAAGTATTAAGAGGTTGATACAAATTTCATAAGACCCGTATCCTAACCCATACCGTTTCGTAGGCTTCCGCGGTTCTCCCGGTCGAATTCCAGTGACCCGTGTTCTGTTATCGGGGTTTACGCGTAACCCTAAGTCATGTCGTGTATTTCAGAGTTGGCTTGACCTGAGACTTGTACCTGTGCGATCGTGCCGTGGCCGCGGTTCCGATGCAGCATCTCATACACTAAGGCGATACCCTGGCCAGAAGATGTAAACCTGCATTCAGTTCGAGGAAAAATACCGCATATTGTAAAACCCAAGAGAATCCATCACATCAATCTCATCAATCCCATCAATCAAAGCACACATCAACTCCATCAATCACCCATCCCCAAGTACAACTATCCTCCCCAAAATTCAACACTCTTCTTACACAAGTACACATCTATCACTCACCTATCACGCCTCATCACTCACCCATCCCTCTCTCTCTTACACCTCTCTCTCATATCTCTCTCTCTCATTCCCCAAGTAACTCCAACGTCCAAGTCTTTCAAGAGAGAGCCATGTGTGGCCCACCTTCCTACCTCCCATCTCCACCATCAAAGCCTCATCTCAACCGTTGGATCATGTTCTTTGGAGCTATAGAATGCGTTGATGGAAGAAGGACGAAGAGACCTTAAGGTGAGTGTTCATTATTTCATTGTTTTGATTTAGGGTCCACATATGGTGGGACCCATTTTGATGTATGCATTGTATTGAGGGGCTCATAGTGGTGGGGCCCCTCCTTCATCCGTTTTCCCTCTCTTTCTCTCTCTTTCCCTTTTTTTCGTTGTTGTTGTTTGGTGATGATGTTGATGAGGTGTGTGGCCCATCATGTTGAGTTTGATCCACACCGTCCGAATACGGGAACCACCATTGTTGTTCATCCATTTGGATAGGCTTGGATGAAGGAAAATACAAATATCAAGTTGATCCAAAGCTTTGGTGGGCCACCACGTGGACCCAGCTTGATGTGCGGGTGCTGGATGCCCATGACGTGTGTCCCACATCCGCACGTCTATTCATTTTGTCTAGGCCACAGGCTCACCTGATCTTGATCGACCAGGTTCAGGCGTCCAGCAGCAATGCTACTAGACTGTATGAAATGGAAATATAAATATCAGCTTGATCCCAAAACGGGTGGGTCATTGGCATGGTACCACGCTGATGTATGTGTACCATCACACTGCCCATCTGCTGGACGTGTAGGGTCCACCTTGAGGAATGTATATCCGTCGTCCATCAGGGATGGTGGGATCCACCGTGATTTATATGTTTTATCTTCACCGTCCAGAGGTTTTCTGGACGGTGGGATTCCACTGTAATGTAAGTGTTTTATTTATGCCACCCACCCTGCTCATGTGCTGCATCCATGCAGCGTGGGACCCACTTGATGGTTTGTAACCCATCCCAGCCGTACGTCCATTTTCTGGACGGTGGACCCACTGCAGAGACGTCAGCAATGCTATTTGGGGACCGTGATATATGTATTATACTCATGCTGCCTAGCAGCGTGGCCCACACACGTGTGGACCCCACAATGATGCATGTGTTTTAGATCCATCCCGTCCATGCAGGGGATGTGGGGCCCACCTTCTTGCTGCCGAGTGTGGCTTGCCCTAACGCATGTATTTTATACCCCAATCGTCCATCCGTTCAGGACGCTGGAGGCTGGTAGGTCTTCTTTAAATAAAACATATATATTATATTTTATATATTATGATATACAATATTATCTGGTGGGCCATACATGGGACCCACCAATATGATTGGATGGTGTATATTACCCAACAGCAAAGCTGCTTTATTGACGTCAGCAGGTACTACGGGCCCCACCGTTTAGATTGTTTTATATTCAAACCGTTCATCCCTGGATGGGATTTGGATGGCTACTTTGGTAATGTGTTGTATGTCCATGGTCCACATGTGGGATTGTGGACCCCACCTCAACTTACGGTCGTATCTGCACCGTCCATGCAAGGTGCATGCGACCTCACCTTGATGTATGCTTTATTTGCACCATCCCATGCCTTGACGGTGCTGATTTACTAGAAATGAATGGATGGTGCTGCGGTACCCACCATTTATTATTATATATATATTTTGTACTTTAAAGTGGGCCCTACATGGTGGAGTGGAAGGGGATTGACTAGTTTATCTCACACCAGCTATTCAGCTAGTGTGAATGACGTCACCAAGTTCTGTGGGACCCACCTGAAGTTTGGGATCCACGTTGATGTATGGGATGCATTTCCACCATCCAGTTGGGATGGTGGATGCACTTGATGTATGTATTGTCCTCTGTCCATCTGTGGATGATGGGACCCACCAGAGGTACGTTTTATATCCCTATCGTCCACCTGTTTGGACTTCAGTAGCTACGGGCCCTACCATGCGATATGTGTTCTATTTGAGCCATCCACCTACTGGACGAGCAGCATAGCTGCTGTACTGACGTCAACAGTTGGGTGGGCCCTGATCATGAGGGATGTGTTATATCCCAATTGTTCATCTGGGGACCCCACCACTCGGCTGTTGTCTTCATGTCAGCAAGTTCTTTGGGTCCCACATCGACGTATACATTGTATACATACCATCCAAGTAGGACGGCAGGATCCACCGTCATGTATGTATTTTACCTACACCTGGAACGGTGCTAACCCCAATCATGATGTATGTATTTCTCCAAGCTATCCAACTATATAGGACGTGGGCCCCACGTAATGTGTATGTTCGATCCAGATCGTCCATCTGATGGGCTCCATTTAGAGTATGCAGGGCTACCTCAATCTAATTTGTATGAGGCCCATTGGTGTGGCCTATATGATGTGGCCCATCGGGATTGTATATGGCCCACCATGATTCAACGAATTATGATACATGTGGCCCACTGTGATGCGGTCCCTTGTGATGTATATAGTCTTATAGTGTTATATATGTAGCCCTTATATGAGGCCCATGGAAGCGGCCCACCTATTGGGTATTAGGCCCATGGTTGTGGCCTATTGTGATGCATTCGAGGCCCATTGATGTAGCCCACTTGATGTGTATGAGAACCATTAATGTGACCCATTGATATAGCCCTCTTGATGTGTATAAGACCCATGTGTAGGGCCACTTATTATGTATTTGAAGCCTATGGGTTGTGGCCCATTGTGATGTACTCGAGGCCCATAGGCGAGGCCCATTTGACGAATTTGAAACCCATGGGTAAGGCCTGATGTGATGTAATCATGGACGATGTGCCAAGGCCACTATGATGAGTATTTGGCCCATGAATGAGACCCATAGTGATGTATATTAGGTCCTTGTATAAGGTCATGGGCCTACGATACATTTACCTCTATGCGGGCCACTCCTTGGGAGCAATGTTGGTTAGATGTCCACATTGATGGGCAATGATGGCTAGATGTCCTCATTGTGACCTTCCCTTAGGCCTTGATTGACCGATTGTCGATTAGCGATCGGGGTCAATTATCATGATCGATTGTTGATTAGTGATCGAGGCCGATTATCATGACTGATTAGTGATTGAAGCCGATTATTATGACCGATTAGCGATCGAGGCCATTTATCCTGACGGATTGCCGATTTCGAGTGGCGTGACCGATTATGATGGCCGATTGCCGATTATCGATCGAGGCCAATTACCGATTCTGAGTATCGAGGCCGATTATCGATCAATTTCGATTGTCGATTGTCGTGACCGATTCTGATTACTGAGGCCTACTCCGGTTGTTGAAGCCGATTTTAATTTCGATTGTCGAGGCCGATTGATGAGGCCGGATATCGAGGCCGATTGTCGAGGCTTAATGTGATGTATATGTGACCTGTATTTAAGGCCCATTGTGATGTGCATTTGACCCATTTTTGAGGCCCAATGTGATGTATACGCGGCCCGTATTTAAGGCCCGTTGTGATGTGTATTCAGCCCGTGTTTAAGGCCTAATATGATGTATATGAGGCCTATGTGATAAGGCCCATTGAGACGTATTTAAGGGCCAGGCGATGGAGCCCATTGTGACGTATGTTAAGCCCATGTGAAAGGCCCATCATGATGTGTACTAAGCTCTTGAGTGAGGCCCATGGTGTTGTATATTAGGCACCTTGTGAGGTCATGAGTCCACTATATGTCTGGCTCCATATGGGCCACCCCTTGGGGGCAATGTTGGTTAAATGTCCACATTGTCGAAGTCAATTATCGATGTCGATTGATGATGCCGGTTATTGATACCAATTATGAGTATGTGATAGCATAGCATCATGATACATACCCACACGCATCATCTGCATGATTGTTATGAGATGTGATTGACCATTGCATATGTCATAGGGCAGGTTGTTCATAGGGCTCCCTGATAGACAGAGTTGCCACATGAGCGCACGGTATGCACAGGATTGATGCATGAGTGGACTGTGTGACTCATGCATCTCACATTTGTGTGACATGACCACCATACATCCTAGCGACATCAGGGTCGTTTCGTGAATGGCTAGATGGGACACCAAAAATCTGTTCTACATGGGGTGCTATAGATATCCCTGGGTGAAAGTCCCTAAACCCTCTTGGTTCCAGAGGTTGCTCCAACGTCTAGACTGAGTGGATGTATGAGCGCATGAGGGTCGTATAGCGTTAGGACACGTCTCTCACTGTGTCGTGGTCAGTTGGAAAGGGGGTACGGTCTTACCTGCCCGAGAGGAGGGGACAAAGCTAGGCTGAGTTTGACTAGCTAGAGGAATGGGTCCGCTATGGACGAGCCGGGCCCGATATTGGCAGGTGCATAGTGAGGTCTCTTCCACTCACCTTATTGCGCGTGATGGGGTGGCAATCTAGTTTGGAGTGTAATAGACCCCGGTGATTTTTCAAAGAGGAACCGTACTGATATGTGGACTTATTGAGCAGGAGTTGCATGCTCATTCATTCATTCATTCACTATCCACTTGGGCTGGTGGTGCGCAACTAATTGTTGTGTACATTCGTTATGGCAAGGATTTCGGTTGGGCACGCGACCAACCTGAGATCAGGAGTTTACTGCGTTGAGTCTGACTATCCAAATTTAGGTATGAGACTAGTTTGGATAGAAGTCCATTGTGGTGAACCCCATAGCCTGCGATACTACGTACTATCATCCTGACTTCACACTCTGGCATGGTCATTTCATTCATATCGTATATTGCATTACATCTGCAGGCATATGGCATTTTGGATTACTATGTTTCTGCACTTATATGGCCTAAATAGACTTATCAGGATTCGTATATTACATTGCATCCTCGGCATCTGATATTTGGCTCTTTATAACTCCTTATCGCATAACTGTTCTATATTGCGTATTCTGATATTGATTGACTTATGGACTTGTCCATACTTCCTCTTACTCTGTTATCGTATGATTTCTGCTCTTGTCAGTATTTCTGCTTACTTTAATAATTCATGATCTTATTAGTGTTTTTGCTTATTTAGACATTGTATGGTTTATGGATTACCAGTTTTTCGGTATTGTATGATTATGCCATTGTATTGAATAACTGGCACTTTCCTTGTACACACACTTACACCACCCTCTAAGCTTTCTATAAGCTTATGCACGATAGATGCGTGCAGGTGATGTTAGGTTGCATCAGTGTTGAGCTTGGAGCGTGCAGTGGTCTTTTGGAGCTTGATTTTCTATTTATGTATTTCTCTTTCGATGTTGTACTCAAATGATTATATTAGTGGATATGTGATGATGATGTTGCCTTTGTGAATTTGGTAATCTCTTGGTTATGCTTCTTATGAGACAAATGTACGTTGGAAAATCCTCCTTGTAGGATTCCAGGATCGGAATCCTAGCATATGAATGCTAGGAGCCAAGAATGGGGTACTACGGAGGCTGTCGGCACCGAATTTGGCGATCGGGATTCCTTTGAATCCGATTCCCGAGTTTGGGACGTGACAAATTCAGTTCTAAGGACAACCTTACACCATAATCAACAAGGGCTTATGGTAGGACAACCTTATTTCTAGAACGTCTTTTGAATCAAAAACTTAATTTGAAAATAAATAGCAAAGAAATTGAAATCTTAAGAATTTGTTATTTAAAGGACAACCATGCACCATAAAAATGGCAGGGCAACCTTATTAGAATAATTATTGGAATTGAAGCACAGATTGATAAAAGTATAAAATACTGAAGTAAATCTCTAGATTATTACAACATTCCCCACACTTGCTTGAAATGTAAATAGTTACAGCATTCACATCCAAATATACATTCCACAAAGCTGAATGATAAAAAAATGAAGAATTAAGCAAGCAATCAATCTACAAGACAAAGAGTTATAGTGGTTCGCCTGTGTGTACACCAACTGTTTTACAACAGCCACATAGAATGCTACTTCACTCCTAATATCCTCACACAGGGATATTAGCGTTCACTATTAAAGTAGGTTTCACAGGTTCACCTAAAACCTTTACAATTATGTCTTTTAACTTAGGCTTACACAATCCAAAAACCTACACAATTATGAGTTTTCTGCCTCTCCTCAGATAACCAACGAATGGAATTTTTTTGGCGAATTCCAAATAAAAACCAAAAGAATGAAAATTTTACAGAATTATAAAATACCTGAATTTCTTCTCTTGTAGTAGCTCGGAAGAACCAATTGGAGTAGATATTCAGATATGAATGTTCAATGTCCAATACTCACTTTATAATGGTTCTAAGTTCTAATTGATTTTAAATTAAATCAGACTGGGCTAGCTCTATTTGATTTCAATTCCTAGAAGAAGAAAAATAATATTTTCTCTTTTCAAATCTGATTGAAATATAGAATCAAATCAAATAGAAAAAAGCTAACAAAAGGAAATAGAATTATGCACAATATAGCTTAAGAATAGACACAAACTTATCTCAGAGTGGAGCTTTGAATTCACTTAATTTTCAATGAAAAACTCTGAAATTCGTGTGCTATTTATAGCTGAAGAAAGTCATCTTCGACTGGTCCTAGGGTCACCATGACTAGTCGAAGAAGAAACGGATTTTTGAAATTTTCGGGCGCGATTGGATAAACCGTTACACGATTGGTCGTGAGCAGTCCACGACTAGTCAAAGGTCATCCACGACTAGTCGTGGACCTCACACGACTAGTCATGCGACCCATGATTTAGTTGCTGGAGTTTGATTCGTGGTTCCACGACTGGTCGAATCGTGACCGTCCCACAACTAGTCGAGCAGACTCCAGGACTAGTCGTAGCCGAACAAAAAAAATCTGATAATTTGCAACAAAACTTCGACTAGTCTTGGATTTTCTAGGATTGGTCGAACTAGTGCTAGGACTAGTCGAACAAGGTCCAGGACTAGTCTTAGAACAGACCAAAAATATTTATATAAAATATATGAATTATGTATCCTAAATAACCTACTCTAAAGGTCATCTTAAGGTCAATCAAACCTCAACAAGGACATTGAACCTTCATAATCTTAGATATTGAACTTTATGAAGCTTGAGTTCTTCTTGATGTAGCTTGAACACGTTGAACTTTATGAAGCTTGAGTTCAACTTGATGGAACTTGAACACTTCATAAGCTTGAAGTCACCAACAGTAAGTATGCGTTGTGCTCAATTCCCTATCTTATGCTAGAGGCTTGACCTTGAATATACGAACTTTAAGTCTTGAACTTGAACTCTTCGTGAACTTAAACTGTTCTTGAATAACATCAAATATGTAGCTTGAACTAGCTTGAGAAATTCATCAGCGTGTCTCGATGTATAGATGTCTCAAACATATATAACAAGATAACAACACAAGATACATATATAGGTTTTGACACACAAAATTTGACAATCAAAGAGGGTTCTAACGACCGCACTTATAATCTCTCCCTTTGTCAAATTTGTGACAAAACACACTCCTATATTCAATGCATAAAATACAATAAGAGAAGCATCATAAGTATCAATAAAGAATCATGCACCGGTTGGCATTGACATGAGATAAACTCCCCCTGAGAAGTACACCTACCAATCATCAAATTCATCATATGTGCATCATATGTGTACACAATTATCATCATAAATCACATAATTCTCCCCCATTTTGTCAAAAATATGACAAAGGAAGAATCAAAAGTAACATAATTAATAGAGGAGTCAGAATATCATGACATAAAAAATTATCAAGTCAAGTCAAAGAACTCAGTCACATAACCAAAGAGAAAGCAAAGTCATATAGGTATTACAAACCAAAGAGTAAAATCCTCAATCTGAGCCAGAAGATGGAGCAGGTATGGTTGGATCAATTTGATGAAGGCCTTTTTATAAGCGCCTAAAATATTTGCTCATACTTTTGAATTGGGCATTTTAGCCAACATGCAGCTATTCTACCTTCTCTTCTAATGCACTCAGACGTGCATCAAAATAAGATGGCTCATAGTCAGGATCATTCCCAGAGTCAGACTCAATTTCATTAAAAATATCGTCCATATTGATATCATCTAGAGGAGGAGCATCACCCGCTTCATCATTCTCTGCTTCAGCAGCAGCTCCACCCGCACCAACATTAACTTGTCCTCGAGCCAAATCCAACTACATTTTGTTTATGTTGGAGTTGTTGAATATAAGGTGTTGGATAGGAGCCTCTCCAATGAGCATAGCTACCAACATGTGAGTTGTTAGCACATTCATCAGATATCCAAATGGAATATCACTATGACTAGGATGAATACGGAATTGAATGATAGAGTAACAAATCAAAGAGGGCAAACAGATATTAGCACCAGTGACGATTGAATACAAAATGCGAACCATAAGCAGAGTCCACTCATTCTTGTACCCTAAACGGGGATATAGATTGGAAGTGAAAATACGATGCAAGACTCTGTATCTGGGCAACAAATACTTGGTTGCGAGGGCATTCCCAGTACAATTCCATGGTGCATCCATGTTACACAAAGCTCTAGTAAAAATGCATTTTTCAGATTCTGACACTTTCTCAGCAAGTGTACTAAGATGAACACCATCATCATTTACAGAAATATCCATGAAGCCTGAGATTAAATTTCGATCAATATGAAAAGGCCCTACTCTTGTAGCAATAGAGAAAGTTAGTTGTTCAAGTAAAAATTCAATAATGCATGCTACCATGGCCTGCGCTATGGATTAGTATGTCGGCCTACCCCATCGTAAAATGTTTTCCCATCCTACAGATTGAAGGAGAGGAAAAAGATTGAAAGGAGCAATATGATTGAAATCAATGGTCTTTTCTACAATTACATTGCGCATACGCAAATCACGAACAAACGATGGATCATCTTCGGCAGCCTTAAGGTGCCGTCTGGTGATAACATTAGATCGAGAAGAAGAACACCTCTAGGATTCTTCTTTTTAGGTCTAGGGTCTATTTTCTTAAAGAAATACAAGAAATTTCAAGAAAATAAAGATGAGTTTTTCTAGAATTAGCAAATGAGAAAGAAAACTCAAAAATCTTGAAGAAAGAGATGAAATAGACAACACTAATCAAGAAATTGAAGAGAAGACAATGAATCTTAAAGAAAAACAACCAAAATGCTCTAACCTGAAGGAATCGAACACAGGGGTTCGATTAGTCGAAGCTTGGCTCGTTGGAGAGGAGGTTAGAATGAAGAGGATGAAGGACTATCCCCAAATAAAAGCAATCAGCGTGCTACACGACTGGTCATGGGTCGTCCTCGACCGATCGTGGCACGACTGGTCGAGTACATCCTCGACTGGTCGTGTACCGTAAAAAAAATACAATTTTCATCAAAATTTGAAATAAAAATCATTAATATATTAACATATATACACTATATTACAGAGATGCATAATCAATCATTTTAAACACATTTCAAGATCAAATTTTAATTTATTAAACCTGCTTTTGTCGAGCTGTTTAGTGAATATGTCAGCAAGTTGAGTCTCAATAGGAATATATTCTAAAGATATTACTTTTTCTTCCACTAATTCACAAATATAATGAAATTTAATGTCAATGTGCTTAGTACGTGAATGCTGGATTGGGTTTTTCGAGATATTTATCGCACCAAAATTATCACAGTATAAAACCATTGAATCATGTGCTATACCATAATCACTCAACATTCGTTTAATCCAAACCAGCTGTGTACATGCATTTCCAGCTGCAATGTATTCAGCCTCAACGGTTGAGAGTGATATGGAACTTTGCTTCTTGCTAAACCAAGAACCAAGCAGTTTCCAATGTAAAAACAACCACCACTGGTTGATTTTCTATCATCGATATTACCGACCCAATCAGCATCTGAATATCCAGCCAATTGAACACTAGTATCAAAAGGATACCAAAGACGCAAGTTAATTGAACTTGCGACATATCTAATAATTTTCTTAACAACAGTTAAGTGAGATTCTTTAGGATTAGACTGATATCTAGCGTAAATTCCAACACTTAAAGCAATATTAGGTCTACTTGCAGTTAAGTAAAGCAAACTACCAATCATGCTACGATACAACTTAGGATCTACATCTTTAAATGTAGAGTCTTTTAAAAGTCTTAGAGTTGTACTCATAGGTGTATCAAAATTCTTACCATTTTTAAATCTGAACCTCTTAATCAAGTTCAAAGCATACTTGGTTTGAGAAATGGAAATTTCATCAGGTTGTTGTTTTACTTGCAACCCTAGGAAATAATTTAATTTCCCAACCATGCTCATTTCAAATTTTGATTTCATTAACTCTGCAAACTCAACAGTCATGTTAGTACATGTTGATCCATAAATAATATAGTCAACATAGATTTGAATCATTAAAATATCATCGTTATGCTTCTTAACAAAGAGCGTCTTATCGACACTACCCATTTGAAAATTGTGACTGAGTAAAAACTTTGTCAATTTTTCGTACCAAGCCTTGGGAGCTTGTTTCAAACCATAGAGATCTTTTTTAAGACGATATACATGATTAGTAAACTTAAGGTCTTCAAACCCTGGAGTTGTTCCACATATACCTCTTCATGTAAATCACCATTCAAAAAGGCACTCTTTACATCCATTTGAAAAATTTTAAACTTCTTGAAACATGCTATGGATATAAAAAGTCTGATAGATTTAAGATGGGCTACAGGGACAAAGGTTTCATCGTAATCGATGCCTTCAATTTGAATGTACCCCTATATAACTAGTCTTGCTTTATTTCGAATAATATTTCCAAGTTCATCAGACTTGTTTTTAAAAATCCATTTTGTTCCAATAATGTGTTTATTTGTAGGTATAGGAACAAGATACCAGACATCATTACAAATAAATTGATTAAGTTCTTCTTACATCGTAACTATCTAGTTTTCATCAGAAAATGCTTATACGTTTACCGGTTCAATCTGGGATGTAAAACATACGTAATTACATATGTCTTCTATTTGTCTATGAGTGCGCACACTAGTGAGAGGGTTTCTAAGAATTTGAGTAGTTGGATAATCTTTAACAGTCCTTAATTCATAATTAATTTCACTTGATGAAGTATCTAGTTTTTCAATTACAAGAACTTCATCATTATCTGAACTAGGAGCAGGTGTATTCAGGTGATCATCAATGACCACATTGATTGATTATTGAATCACACCAGTCCTATTATTCAAAACACGATAAACATGACTATTTAAAGAGTATCCTAAAAAGGTCTCTTCGTCACATTTAGTGTTGAACTTACCCAAGTTTTCACGGTCACGTAAAATGTAGCACTTACTGCCAAAAATACGAAAGTATTTGACAGTAGGCTTCTTGTCAAACCACATTTCATAAGCCATTTTATTATTTGATTTACAGGTATAAACACGGTTAATAATGTAGCATGCAGTATTTACAGCTTCAACCCATAGATTTCTAGGGAGCTTCATGCTATTCAACATAACATTTCTCATTTCTTGAAGCACTCAATTTTTTCTTTCCACAATACCATTTTTTTATGGTGTTTTGGGTGTAGAGAATTCATGTAATATTCCCTGTTCGCTACAAAATTTCTCAAAACCGCTATTTTCAAATTCGGATCCATGATCACTACGAATCTTACTGACTTGATAACATTTTTCAGTTTGGATTCATTTGATGATCTTTTTCACTTCATCAAGGGTTTCTGATTTGTCTCTCAAAAATGAAACCCAAGTGTATCTTGTATAATCATCTACGATAACCAAGATGTACTTTTTTCCACCTCGACTTTTCGTTCTTGTTGGTCCTATAAGATCCATGTGGAGAAGCTCGAGTGGTCTAGATGTGGCATTAGAGTTCACCTTTTTATGAGAGCTCGTAGTTTGTTTACCGTACTGACATTCACCACATATTTTGTCTATTTTTTATAAATTAGGTAGACCTTTAATTAGTTCTCCTTTGCTCAATCTGTATAAATTTCGATAATGCACATGTCCAAGGCGTTTATGCCATAATTCTGTCTCATTAGTATGGACCATTAGCACTTTTGGTTAGATGAGCTACCATGACTTACAATATAGCAGTTTTCAGAAGTTCTGTGACCAGTTAATATTACAAAACCCTTTTTATTTATGATTTCACAACCTTGATTGGAAAATTTCACACTATGGTTGTTATCGCATATTTGAGATATGCTTAACAGGTTGTGTTTCAGCCCCTCAACATATAAAACATCTTTAAATAAAGGAAGGTTGTAAAGTTGAACCGTACCTTTACTAATAATCTTGCAATTGCTTCTATCACCAAATGTGACTGACCCATCAGTCATATCTTTAAGATCAGTTAACAAAGATTTGTCTCCTGTCATATGCCTGGAGCATCTACTATCTAGGTACCACTTTGAATGGCTTGTTGCTTTGAAAGCAGTGTGAGCAACTAAGTAGGCACCCTTAGGAACCCATTTCAGAACTGTTTTGGGTTTAGGAGTATAGTTGGTCATCTTTTGATTGTAGTTGTAAGAATGACCTACCGAGTTAAATTTCAAGAGCTCCTTGAGTAAATCAATTATCTTTTCTGTTAATGGGTTTCTGTTCTGATTTTTGAAATTGACATGGCTGCTTTTCGATTTTTGAAAAGTCTTTGTATTTTTAGAAAAACCTCGATAAATATTTTTCTCTTTTGAGTTTGAGGCTTCTCCTTTCACAAATTTGAAAGGAGTATTTTTCTGTTTGAGAGGTATATTCTTATCATAGCCCAACCCGGATCGATCGCCATATTTTCTTGATCCAGATAATAAATTTTCTAATTTTGGATCACCTTGTGCATATCTCCATGTGTCCTTCAAACTCAGAAGAGAGGATACTTCATTCTTAAGTTTCTCATTTTCAGATTTCAAATCTTCAATCAGGGAGGTTTTGAATTCCAAATCACATTTTGATTTTTTAAGACTATGAAATTTGTGCCTTTGCTAAAACAAGTGTCTCAAAACATTCTTTGAGTTTAACAAACTTTTCTTTTTGGACTTTAAGTTTGACTGAAATTTTACAACTTTCCTTATATAAGGCATTATAAGCATCTTGAAGATCTTCTTCATTTTCATGATCACTATGCATATTTTCTTCACTAGTTGAATCATCATGATCTGAGAATGTGAACTTAGCTTGAGTCATAAGGGATTTTACATCATTGCTCGACTCGGTTTCGGAATCTTCTGATTCAGAAGAGTCTTCAGAATCGGATGATTCGTCCCATGTAGCCAACATACCCTTCTTCTTGGGTTTGTCCTTTTTAGGACATTTATTTGTTAAATGCCCATATTCTTGGCAGTTGTAACATTGACTATCTTTTAAAGATTTTCAAGTTTGAGACTTTGGTTTAGATCGTTTCTTTTTATTTGTCTTTTGGAAATCGACCATTTTCTTACTTTTGAAAATCTTATAAAACTTTTTAGCTAAAAGTGCCATATCATCTTCTGAATTTTCTAAATCCGAGTTTTCTTGAGAAATTTCTTTAGAAGATATTAAAGCAATAGATTTACCTTTAGGAGCTTTAAAATTTAATTCATAGGTTTGTAAAGAACCAACTAGTTCTTCTACCCTCATATTATCCGTATCACGAAGTTCCTGAATCGCGGTTACTTTAGAGTTGAACCGTTCAGGAAGTGAGCGTAGTATCTTAGCACACACTTTATTTTCTGGGATTTTGTCGCCAAGACCCCACATTGAGTTTACAATGTCATTCAGTCTCGTGTAAAAGTCCATAAATATTTCATTTTCCTCCATATGAATTTCTTCAAATTTAGTTGTGAGGAGTTGGACTTTAGACTTCTTGACAATTGATGTACCCTCATGTGTCATTTCTAATATGTCCCAAGCTTGCTTTGCAGTATCACAGGATATAATTCTTTTGAACTCATCCGGTGATAGTGCGCAAGTGATAGCATTTAGTACTTTAGCATTGGCACTATTCTCACTTTTCTGAAGTGTAGTACATGAGAAATAAGGAGATACTCTCATTATTTTTGAACCGTCGGTTCCAGTTACTTCAGTGGTAGGGGGTTTCCATTCGGTTACTGTGGCTTGCCACACACTCTCATCTAATGATTTGAGGAAGATCCTCATTCTGGCTTTCCAATGGCATAGTTGTAGCCATCAAATGGTGGAGGCTTAATGACTGAGAGGCTATCAAAATTTGACATCGTATAGCTTTGATCGTTAGCTCAGGAAATAAATCCAAATAAAAATAATAAGAACGAGCTATTAGGCTCTGATACCACGTGAAATGGCCAAGCTATATGTCCTAGAGGGGGGGGGGGGGTGAATAGGACTATGCCAAATTAAAAATAAATACAGCGGATTAAAATGAAGAAATAGCCTTACAAATTAAATCAATTCACAATGCTGAAATTAATTCAATCTCAATAAACAAGCATTGAGAGGTTGATACAAATTCAGTTCCAAGGACAACCTTACACCATAATCAACAAGGGCTTATGGTAGGACAACCTTATTTGTAGAACGTCTTTTGAATCAAAAACTCAATCTGAAAATAAATAGCAAAGAAATTGGAATCTTAAGAATTGATTATTCTAAGGACAACTATGCACCATAAAAATGGCAGGGCAACCTTACTAGAATAATTATTGGAATTGAAGCATAGATTGATAAAAGTATAAAATGTTGAAGTAAATCTCTAGATTATTACAACATTCCCCACACTTGCTTGAAACGAAAATAGTTACAACATTCACATCCACATGTATATTCCAAAAAACTAAATGATAAAAAGATAAGGAATTAAGCAAGCAATCAATCCACAAGATAAAGAGTTATAGTGGTTCGCCTGTGTGTACACCAACTGTTTTACAACAGCCACATAGAATGCTACTCCACTCCTAATATCCTCACACAGGGATATTAGCGTTCACTATTAAAGTAGGTTTCACAAGTTCACTTAAAACCTTCACAATTGTGTCTTTTAACTTGGGCTTACACAATCCAAAAACCCACACAATTCTGAGTTTTTTGGCTCTCCTCAGATAACCAACAAATGAAATTTTTCTGGCGAATTCCAAATAAAAACCAAAAGAATGAAAATTTTACAGAATTGTAAAATACCTGGATTTCTTCTCTTGTAGTAGCCCGGAAGAACCAATTGGAGTAGATATTCAGATATGAATGTTCAATGTCCAATACTCACTTTATAATGGTTCTAAGTTCTAATTGATTTTAAATTAAATTAGACTGGGCTAGCTCTATTTGATTTCAATTCCTAGAAGAAGGAAAATAATATTTTCTCTTTTCAAATCTGATTGGAATATAGAATCAAATTAAATAGAAAAAAGCTAACAAAAGGAAATAGAATTATGCACAATATAGCTTAAGAATAGATACAAACTTATCTCAGAGTGGAGCTTTGAATTCACTTAATTTTCAATGAAAAACTCTGAAATTCGTGTGCTATTTATAGCTAAAGAAAGTCGTCTTTGACTGGTCCTAGGGTCACCACGACTAGTCGAAGAAGAAACAGATTTTTAAAATTTTCGGGCGTGATTGGATAAACCGTTACACGGCTGGTCGTGAGCAGTCCACGACTAGTCGAAGGCCATCCACGACTGGTCGTGGACCTCACACGACTAGTCGTGCGACCCATGATTTAGTTGCTGGAGTTTGAATCGTGGTTCCATAACTAGTCGAAGGTCGAATCGTGACCATCCCACGACTAGTCGAGCAAACTCAAGGACTAGTCGTAGCCCAACAGAAAAAATCTGATAATTTGCAACAAAACTTTGACTGGTCTTGGATTTTTTAGGATTGGTCGAACTAGCGTTAGGACTAGTCGGACAAGGTCCAGGACTAGTCTTAGAACAGACCAAAAATATTTATAAAAAATATATGAATTATGTATCCAAAATGACCTACTCTAAAGGTCATCCTAAGGTCAATCAAACCTCAACAAGGACATTGAACCTTCATAAGCTTAGACATTGAACTTTATGAAGCTTGAGTTCTTCTTGATGTAGCTTGAACACGTTGAACTTTATAAAGCTTGAGTTCAACTTGATGTAACTTGAACACTTCATAAGCTTGAAGTCACCAACAGTAAGTATGCGTTGTGCTCAGTTCCCTATCTTATGCTAGAGGATTGACCTTGAATATACGAACTTTAAGTCTTGAACTTAAACTCTTCATGAACTTGAGCTGTTCTTGAATAACATCAAATATGTAGCTTGAACTAGCTTGAGAAGTTCATCGGCGTGTCTCGAAGTATAGATGTATCAAACATATACAACAAGATAACAACATAAGACACATAGAGGTTTTGACACAAAAAATTTGACAACCAAGGAGGGTTCTAACCACAGCACTTACAAAAGCCACATAGGGTAATAACTCCATCAAAGTCACATAAGGCAAATAGTCCATCTAAGGATGCAATAAAAAGTGATTATCTCCAAAAGCTACATATGCACAAATGATCAATAAGATGGTAAGTTCACAAAAAAAATAAAAATCTATTAGACAAACTGGCTACTAGTTTAAGAGACTATTATAATCACAATCAATTAAGTTTACATCATTATATATATATATATATATATATATATATATATATATATATATATATATATATATATATATATATATATATATATATATATATATATATATATATATATATAATACAAGTGGAGTTTTTAACTAATTGATGTGGAAATTCAAGCTTCACAAGAATGAGGAGATATTTAGGTACAATATATAAGTGTTTATAATAAATAAATGTTGAGCATATGATTTGAGGATACATTCCAATAACTAATAAAAGTAATTATGAAATAAAACTATTAGTTATTAGTCAAAATTAAAAAGGAAAACTATCACTTAAACTAACATGAAAATAGAAACCCCAAGGAAAAAGGTCATCACCTTACGAGTCGAATCACCTACTAGTGTTGCTAAGGCATTCGTGTGCCCTTAGGTTTGGTTAGAATACAATTTTCTGCCTTATGTGAATTTTACCCTAAACCACCACAATGCATGATTAAGATCAACATTAGGGTCTAAATTATGCAATTTAATGAACTTTGATCTAAAATCTAACCTTGGTTTAGGGTTTCAGAATATCCGATTTTTATAATTATAACTTGTAGCACATTATCAAATATGAATTTCCACACAAGAGGTCATAGAGATTACTCAGCCTCAAATTGAGATTGCACGTGATGACTTAGATAAACTTAGATTAGATGTATTTAATTGAATTCCTATTAAATGAGAAAATTTAATAACTTAAATAAACATTAACTAGCATTTTAAAAGACGATTAAAAGTTTAACTTAGCTAGATTATTAACCAGATTCAACTCAGTTCTGCATAAAAATGGACATAGATTTAATTAATGATCATGAATTTGGGAATTTTCAATTCTTTCGTAAAGTCATAAAATCAAAATCATTAATCTAAGTTAAGCTCTTATTTGAATCCCATAAGAGATTGGAGAGATAAAATACCTCAATCAACTGAGTCAATCTGACCCAAAACTCAAACTCGATCTTGACTCAAACTCCATACTCTAGTGCCACATGACTAAACTAGATTATCCCCAAAATCAGAACTCTGCTAACTCCAAACTCAGTGGCTGAATTGAGTCAAATCGACCACAAGAAACATAACCTGCTAAAACTCATGTCAAACCCAAACTCGTCAACATATCAACTCGAACTCGGACTTTATCTCTAGTTTTTTTCTTCTTCTTTTTTTCTTTTTTTTTTAACACTTGATTTCATTGATGTGTAAAAGGATTACAAAAGGCCTGAATTCGGGGTTCCCTAGTAGAAAAGATCTGGGGAAGCCTACCATATTAAGAAAGCAAAGAAACCAACAAAACCCAGCCACTATTTAACCTCTCTAATCGCCCCCAGCCCCAATTTATCAAGAAAAAGAAGACCTCGGATATGTGGAAGAATCTCCGAAAGTGAAACAAAACAGGACGAGAGTTGGGAAACGCTCCCTTAATGGGCCAAGGCATCGCCGGGAGCATTCCCTTCCCTGTAGATATGCGCAAATTCAATACGGTCTCTCCTTCAAGTGATTAATTCGTCTAAGTTAGTAACTCCATTTCTAACCAGGTCGGCCCAGCTCGTTTAGAGCTTTCACTACTTGCAGAGAGTCAGATTTAATAATAACTTGTTTGAAACCATTAGACAAACACATGGCTAAACCATCATAGACTGGACAGAGCTCCGCATATGTATTGGAACCTAGGCCATAGCTTGCCGAGATGGCCCGTGTCTCCTCTGCAAACACCGCTACCACCTGCAATGCCAGGGTTGTTCTTTGAGGAACCATTAACATTCATTTTTACCCAGTTACAGCAAGGCCTAATCCATTTAACCACTTCAACAAACTTGGACTTATTTACCCCTCCCATACATAGCGCGGAGGATGAACGCTGGTTCTAAGAATATCGCCGAGGACGTGGACCGATAGGTAGCGAAAACGGCTCCCGGTTGTTGTCTATTTAGGTAGTTCTCCCACCAGCTAATGTGCCCCATCAATGTCATTAAGGAGGTGGACTTGCCTTCAAAGTGAGCTACATTCCTAGCCTTCCATAACTCCCACAGAAGGCACCTAGGGAGGAGATAAGAAACCACTGAGGGAGCCTTCCCACCTGAAATGGCACCCCACCATTGAGACAACCTTGCTTCCACTGAAATAGACGAGTGAACGTTGATGCTAAAGATGTTTCCCAGGCGCAGCCACGCTGCACGCATCATCTCTCCATCGAGAAACAGGTGGTGAAGAGTCTTAATCGATGATCCAATCGAGGAGCCTGAGTTGTAGCATTCACATCTGGACGCGAGGTGTATGCCCCTGCACTGAACAGCCGCGTCCACCGGGATAGCTGCGTTTAGAAACTTCTAAAGGAAAGTGGAAATCCTCGGGGGCATCTTGGCGTGCCACACCCATTTCGCCCAACCTTTTCTCTCCCTAGAAACTCTACTCGCAGTCCAAGCCGAGGAAACAGAGAAGATCCTAGTTGGGGTGAAAGGCTAGACCAGAGACTTTATCTTTGGTTGGCTGAACATCTACCATTCATCAAACCTTCTAGCAATATTTGGACTAACACTGGCATAAAACCAAGCCCAAACTCGGTTGAACTCTGTTGAACTTGATGAGTCAACTCAACAAACCTACCACTGCCACTTCTTCTTCTTTTCCCTCACTTTTTATCTTCTATGCTTTCCTTCTTCCTCTGGAAGTGTTCCAATAGCTCAATGCCCAAACTAAGTCAACTCAAGGACGAGTTGCATAGCTCGAACCTGACTCAATTCAATTCCAATTTGAATGATGGCTATAAGACAAGCTTCAGCCACAACATTGGCTTCCAATGGAGCGAAATCTTGTGCTTGACTTAGATGGCCCCACTCAACAGAATGATCAAGTCAACTCGACAGGGGGTGCGCTGCTTGTGGGTTGGAATTGACAACTCCCACCCTTGCTCTTTCTTCTTCTCCTTCTTTCTTCTACTTCTCTACTTCTTATTTTCTTCTTTCTTTCCTTTTCAGCTAGTGGAGAACAGATCTAGACTCGCTCGAACCCACTCGACTTGACTTGACTAAGGTCGGCACAAGATGGACCTCTCCCTCTCTCTATTTATGGAAATAGACTGACCTAAAAGGTAGCATCTTATAGGTTTTCCTAATCCTATTCTTAAGGTTTCGCAGGAAACTAATCCATGGGACTATTTATGGTTTAGTTGCTCGACAATACTAGTTTTTTAGACAATGTATCCAAATTCGATTTCCATGGCTGAAATCTAGCCATATAGATGGACATCTAAGGCTATGGGCCACCAGATGGACATCTTTGATCGGATGATGTGCCTGAACACACACGATGGTGTGATTCCTGGCCATACGGAGAAGATGATATAGCCATTAATGGTCAATCATCAATGAATGGTTATCCTTTCGATTTAATTTGCAGGGATGGTGTGGATTTGACTAAAGAACACTATATGGCCCACCTTTTAGAGAAATGTCACCCACAACTCGATAGTGCATAAGATGTTTGGATGTTGCTCTTTTATGCGAGTTATTGCTATTTCAGATGAGAAATCATGATGTCAACAAGATAAACATATTTCTGCCCTAGGATTGATGCCTGAGATTGATCGGAAAGGGTTCTAGAAGCTAGGGGACAGTCGATATTAAGCCAACTCTAAAATGAGAAGATTCTCTCCGCCTTTTTATAGGTCCTAAAAAACCCTAATTTGGGGTTGCATGGTTGCATGGAGAGCTAAGATTCATGGTAAATAAGGGCTAAGATGGAGAGAGCTTCTGCTGCAATTGCCAGCGCAGTATGAGAGAAATTAGATTTTCAAATTTGGAAAAAAAAAAAAAACTTTTCCCGTGCACCTTGTTTACGCTCTAACTCGTGTGGACATCGTTGCATACCAAAAAGTGAAATGACAAGGATTTTTGTCAGGTCCGCCCTCTGTATCAAATGGATGGTTTGGATTGATTTCCCGGATGCTAG
Organism: Magnolia kwangsiensis; assembly: GCA_037074715.1. NCBI lineage: Eukaryota > Viridiplantae > Streptophyta > Magnoliopsida > Magnoliales > Magnoliaceae > Magnolia > Magnolia kwangsiensis. Next base: position 108,486,417 of record CM073578.1, on the reverse strand, counting down.
AGGTGGCCCACTCATCCGAGACATGGACGTTGTCCATTTGAGTCTGCTACTGGCGGGAAAGAGGGAGAGAGTCCTTCCTCTTTGTGCGGTCTCGGGTTAAACTCAGTTTGACCCATTCTAGCATCCAATACACCGTGCATGTACACCAATAACGCACGTGCACTACTGCAAAAGTGGGTTTTACCGAGATGTGTGATCAAACCCACATCGACCATTCAATACTACGGGTCCCACTAGGTCATTTGACAATTGATGAGGAAGATCCAAAGCTCATGTGGTCCAAAATATTGGATGTTTATGTCTAAATGCCGATATTTGGTGATCTTCGAAGATTTGATGGTAAGATCTTTTCATAACATGGTTTAATTATCTATCTAGGGTCTTGAGGGTTGATTATGTGGATTCTAATAGTTAATCTTGAATCGAATGACCAATCTGATATATTGGAGTGGGGATTTTATCTAATCGGACATCGTAAACTAATCACTACAAGAAATAGGGTTTTAGCGACGAAACACATTTTCGTCACTAAAAGTGACTTTTAACGACGAAAGAAATTTCCGTCGCTACAAGTAAACTTTTAGCGATGAAATGTTTAGCGATGAAAATTTTCGAAGCTAAAAATCATTTATGAGACTTTTAGCGACAAATATTTTCGTCGCCAAAGGCTGCAAAAAATTTTTCATAAACTTCGGATGGATTACTTTTAGCTATGAAAATTTCCATAGCTAAAAACGTGGATGTGACTTTTAGAGATGAAAATTGTCGTCGCTAAAAGTTGCAATCACTGTTTCAAAAAATTGGAATGGATTACTTTTAGCTACAAAAATTTTCGTAGCTAAAAAACGTGGATGTGACTTTTAACGACGAAAATTATTGTCATTAAAGGCTACAATCACTCATTCAAAAAATTAGAATCAATTACTTTTATCTATGAAAACTTTCGTAGCTAGAAATCTCCATCGTAAGACTTTTAGCGACGAAAATGTTTGTCGCCAAAGGCTACAAACAATTTTTCAAAAATTCGAATGGATTTCTTTTAGCTACGAAACTTTTCGTAGCTAAAAATCATGGATGAGACTTTTAATGACGAAAACATTCGTCGCCAAAGGCTACTAGCATATAATCTAAAATTCGAGTGGATTACTTTTAGCTACAAGCATGTTCGTCGCTAAAAATCGTGGATGTGACTTTTAGCGACGAAAATTATCGTCGCTAAAGGCTGCAAACAATTATTTAAAAATTAGAATGGATTACTTTTAGCTACGAATATTTTCATAGCTAAAAATCATGGATGACACTTTTAGCAACGAAATGTGTCGTCGCAAAAGGATGCAAATATTTTTTCAAACAGATATGAATGGATTACTTTTTCCTACGTAAATTGTCGTAGCTAAAAATCGTGGATAAGACTTGTAGCGACAAAAAAGTTTCGTTGTTAAAGGCTACAAACAAATTTTCAAGGTTACTTTTAGCTACGAAAGGTTTCGTAGCTAAAAAACATTACTGAGACTTTTACCTACAAAATATTTCTTAGGTAAAAGTCTTTTTTTTTAAAAAATAAAAAATATTTCATCTCAAATATCCTGATATACACCTGTTAGAATATAATTCATCATATTCTTCCTAATATATACCTGTTATATAATATATTTCATCATATTCACATTCACATCCATCTAAACCCAAACTACGTAAATTTATCCAGACATAAACTACATTCATCCAAACAAAAACTGCATCCATCCAAACACAAACAATCTTATGGAAAAAAAAATAAATGAAAAGAGAGAGAACATATGAGAGGTGATCCAGACAAATGAAATGAAAAACAACCTTAACCTAAACCTAAACCTATAACTTAAACTTATAGGTTTAGGTTTAGATTAAGGTTAGGTTATAGGTTATGGGTTATAGGTTATAGGTTAAGGTTTAGGTTATAGGTTTTGGTTTAGGTTAAGGTTATAGGTTTAGGTTTAGGTTTAGGTTTAGGTTATAGGTTTAGGTTTAGATTTAGGTTTATGTTTAGGTCATATATATGTTATAGGTTATAGCTTTAGGGAATTGAGAATAGGTTCAGGTTTAAGAAATCAAGTTTTGGTTCGGGTTCGGTATCAGGTTTAGGTTTCGATTTTCAAGTTTAGGTTTAGGTTTTGATTAGGCAGTTGAGATTAAGATTAGGTGTAGGTTTAGGTTTAGGGATTTGAGATTACATTTAGGTTTAAGTTATAGGTTTAGGTTTAGGTTATAAGTGTAGGTTATAGGTTTAGGTTTAGGGAATTGAGAATAGGTTAAGGTTTAGGTTTAGAAAATCGGGTTCGGGTTTAGGCATGAGGTTTCAAGTTTGGGTTTAGGTTAAGGAGTTGAGATTAGGATTAGGTGTAGGTGTAGGTTTAGGGATTTGAGAATACATTTAGGTTTTAGGTTTAGGTATAGGTTATTAGTGTCGATTATAGGTTTAGGTTTAAGTTAGGTTATAGGTTATAGCTTTAGGGAATTAAGAATACGTTAAGGTCTAGGTTTAGGAAATTGGGTTCAGGTTCGGGATCGGGTTTAGGTTTGGGTTTTCAAGTTTAGGTTTTGGTTTAGGTTAGGGAGTTGAGATTAGGATTAGGTGTAGGTTTAGGTTTGGGGATTTAGGTTTTAGGTTTAGGTTTAGGTTATAGGTTAAAGTTTAGGTTATAGGTTATAGTTTAGGTTATAGGTTATAGGTTAAGGTTTTAGGTCATAGGTTTCGGTTTAGGTTAAGGTTATAGGTTTAGGTTAAGGTTTAGGTTTAGGTTATAAGCTATAGGTTTTGAGAATTGAGAATAGGTTAAGGTTTAGGTTTAGGAAATCGGGTTTGGATTCAGGATCGAGTTTAGGTTTGGGTTTAGGTTATAGGTTATAGGTTTTAGGTTTAGGTTTAAGTTTATGTTATAAGTATAGGTTTTGGGATTTGAGAATAGGTTTATGTTATAAGTATAGGTTTAGGTTGGGTTACGGGTTAAGGTTTAGGGATTTGAGTTTGGGTTAAGGTTTAGGTTTATGTTAAGGATGTATGTTTAGGTTAAGGTTATAAGTATAGGTTATAGGTTAAGGTTAAGGTTAGGTTTAGGTTATAGGTTAAGGTTTAGGTTTAAGTTATAGGTATAGGTTAAGGTTTAGGTTTTTAGGTTATAGGATATAGGTTTTGGTTTAGGGTTAGGGTTAGGTTATAGCTTTAGGGAATTGAGAATGAGTTTAGGTTATAGGTTTGGGGTTATAGGTTTGGGTTAAGGGTGTGGTACCTGTAAATACAGATATAAATACGGCCTGTCCAAATGGCCAGGCCTCTCCAATGTTATCCATAGGAAATAAATAGCTTTATCATGATCATAATAGCGGTTCCCACCTTTCAGGGATCCCCGCTCATCCGGATAGCTCCGACGCACATCCGGATCTGCTCCATTAATTTCGAGCAAATACATAAACACGGTCTGTCCAAATGGCCAGGCCTCTCCGATGTTGTCCATAAGCAATGGATAGCTTCATCATGATCATAACAGCGGTTCTCACCTTCCAAGGATCTCCGCTCATCCAGATAGCTCTGACTCATATCCGGGTCTGCTCCATTAATTTTGAGCAAATACATAAAAATGTGAAAATATCATAGGTAAAAAAAAGGAAAATGAGAAATACAAGAATAATGCAACCAAATGGCTATACAAGATGGTGAACCAAAGATTTGACAAATACCTTTGCATGGTATATGGACCCTCTGGTAGGCATTTCCCTTCCTTCATGCAATTCTTAAACCAAAGATGGTTAACTATTTTTGTTCCCAAATCCTTAGCCAGACTATATTTCCTTCCTTCAAACTCATCAAGCTCATCACTCAAACCAGTACTATAATTGATTCCTTTATTTCAAAACTCACTCGGGCCTACCAACTCAAAAGGTGGACAACCAATTTTTATTGGTTGTTAACTAGTTTTATTAACTATGGCCCATCTATTTTGTTAATCAATCTGAATTTTTTTTTGGAAGAGCATCCACATCTACACTTTGATACACCTAAAAATCTTTCATAGTTTGGATCAATAGAGTCATTTACACATGCAAATCATCATGCTTTGCCAGATAATCAAATAACTCAAAAAAGAAAAAAGAGGAGATTGTCAATCTTACAACATCTAATTCATCCATGGAGAGGACCAAGGACTGCACTAATATGATCAAGTGACTAAAAAATACAGTACAAACGTTTCATAATTTCAAGAAAAGTAGGATGATCATACAGTACAATATCAATTCAAATTCTTCATATATGAAAGATGAACATCGTATTTTGAAGAAATTCCAGAAAGATTCATGATTTATAAAAAAAAAAAAAAAAACACTATACCTATATACCCACCAACCATACGCTCAAAACTATGATGTGCTAGATTTCAAAAAGGTAAAAGACATCACATAATTTCTTAATGAAACATACAATTGAAATAGTATCTCACCTGGAATTATTGTTTCAACCTGGAAGTTCATAGCTAACAATAACTAGTTAAACATATCCAATGAGGAACATTGTGGGGATGTTCCAACCACAATGTGGCCAAAGTGTGAACTATTGAGACCACCAAAAGTCATGATTTTCAAGCTACAGTACATACGAACCAATGCATGTAAGTGGGACAAATGGGAAGGCTCCAAGGCCTTCCAACTTTACATGTGCAACAAAAATTTAACTACTACTTCCAAAGGCCTAACTAAAATGGACAGGAATATGAACAGAAATTCTGCTTCATGCTCAGTAGCCAAGATGGTTACTCTAAACGGTTATCTGATTCTCAATCCTTTCAAGTAACACATGGATAGTAATGGTCACTACAAGAAAAATGGGTAAAGGCTATGGCCGAAAACCATAGCAAAAGCCCTTTCACGTCCGTCGCTATTGGTGGGGTAGCTAAAGGTATTGGTACAGATTATATCCGTAGCAATGAATACCAATAGCTACAAATATAATTCGTAGCAATAGATGTCAATAACTAAGGATTATATCCATAGAAATACCTTTAGCTACCCCACTAATAACGATGGACGTAGTACGGATCATATCCGTAGCAAAAAAAAATTAATCCGTAGCAATAGATACTACTAGCACCAATAATATCCGTAGCAGTAGATACCAATAGCTACGGATTATATCTGTAGCACTAGATCTAATAGCTACAAACAATATTCGTAGCAATAGAAACCAATAGCTACAAACAAAAGCCATAACTATAGCTACGGATTATATTTGTAGATATTTTTAAAAAAAAATTGTAATAATACGACCTGTTTCCATTGCAAGAACCTACTATGATTGATAACTCATCTAAGCTTAATGTTAATAGAAATAGTACATAAAATGCACTCAGAAAAAAAAATGATGCATTTATTACAAATAGCAATCAAATCATACAATGCATCCTACATTCATATTTCTAAATAAACAATACTTCACTTTTCTCAACCTCTCATAAGAATTACAACTAAGACATGCCCTCATGTGCAAGAAACAAATACACTCCAACACAGTAAACACCCTCCATATGCATTCAATAATGCTCACGTTTTTACAGAATTTTGTTCCTTTAGACGATCAATTTCAACAAATGCAGAAGATAGAGCTTCTTCTTTCCTTGAAACTATAGATGTAACTTCTGTGGACTTTGACACAAGATCACTTTCAAGTTCTGAAATCCTTCCTTTGAGAAAATGAATTTCATCCTCTACTGACTTCTTTAGCTTGTCAGCTTGTATAAAACAATATTTGTAGCCACAATCAAACAAGCATGCCTTTGTACACATCTTAAAAGGAAGAAAGACAAAAAAAAAATACTTATATATGAAGAAATAAAAAATGTACCTACAAATTTTCTAAACTATGGCAAAATCCAACATGAGTAATGTGTTCAAACCTAAGATTGACTTTTAAACTCAAAACCTACGTTTAGGTAAAGGTTATAGGTTTAGGTTTAGGTTTAGGTTTAGGTTAAGGTTATAGGTTTAGGTTAGGTTTAGGTTATAGGTTATAGGTCATAGCTTTAGGGAATTAAGAATAGGTTAAGGTTTAGGTTTAGAAAATCAAGTTTGGGTTCGGGATCAGGTTTAGGTTTGGGTTCGGAATCAGGTTTAGGTTTGGGTTTTAAGTTTAGGTTAGGGAGTTAAGATTAGGATTAGGTGTAGGTTTAAGTTTAGGGATTTGAGAATAAATTAAGGTTTAAGTATAGGAAATTGGGTTCAGTTTCGAGATCGAGTTTACGTTTCGATTTTAGGTTTAGGATAAGGGTTTAGGGATTCAGATTCGGGTTCGAGATCGGGTTTAGGTTTGGGTTTTCAAGTTTAGGTTTAGGTTAAGGTTAAGGAGTTGAGATTAAGATTAGGTGTAGGTTTAAGTTTAGGAATTTAAGAATATGTTAAGGTTTAGGTATAGGAAATCAGGTTCGGGTTCGAGATCGGGTTTACATTTGGGTTTTAACATTAGGCTAAGGGTTTAGGGATTCAGATTCGGGTTCGAGATTGGGTTCAGGTTTAGGTTTAGGTTTTACGTTTAGGTTAAGGTTACAGGTTTAGGTTATAGGTTTAGGTTTAGGTTTAGGTTAGGTTATAGGTTACAGTTTAGGGAATTGAGAATAGGTTAAGGTTTAGGTTTAGGAAATTGGGTTCGGGTTCGGGTTCAGGTTTAGGTTTGGGTTTTCAAGTTTAGGTTTAGGTTAAGGAGTTGAGATTAAGATTAGGTATAGGTTTAAGTTTAAGGATTTGAGAATACACTTAGATTTTAGGTTTAGGTTTAAGTTATAGGTTTAGGTTATAGGTTTAGGTTTAGGTTATAGGTTATAGCTTTAGAGAATTGAGAATGAGTTATGGTTTAGGTTTAGGAAATTGGGATCGGGTTTAGGTTTGGATTTTCAAGTTTAGGTTTGGGTTAAGGAGTCGAGATTAAGATTAGGTGTAGGTTTAGATTTAAGGATTTTTTTTTTTTTTTTACACATGCACACACCCCACACACTCACGCTGGTGGAATTTCACCACCTATGGGTACTCGAACCCTTGACCGGGAGTAGAAATTCCTGAGAGTCTACCACCCGGGCAAGTTTAGATTTAATGATTTAAGAATACATTTAGGTTTTAGGTTTAGGTTTAGGTTTTAGGTTTAGGTTATAAGTATAGGTTTAGGTTTAAGTTTTATGTTTAGGTTAAGGTTATAGGTTTAGGTTTAGGTTTAGGTTAGGTTATAGGTTAAAGTTTAAGGAATTGAGTTTAGGTTATAGGTTATAGGTTAAGGTTTAAGGAATTGAGTTTAGGTTATAGGTTATAGGTATAGGTTTAAGTTTAGGTTTAGGTTATAGGTTTTGGGATTTGAGAATAGGTTTAGGTTAAGGTTATAAGTTTAGGTTTAGGAAATCGTGTTCGGGCTCGAGATCGAGTTTAGGTTTGGGTTTTCAAGTTTAGGTTTAGGTTTAGGTTAGGGAGTTGAGATTAAGATTAAGTGTAGGTTTAAGTTTAGGGATTTGAGAATACATTAAGGTTTAGGTATAAGAAATCAGATTCGGGTTCGAGATCGGGTTTACGTTTGGGTTTTAGGTTTAGGCTAAGGATTTAGGGATTCATATTCGGGTTCGAGATCGGGTTTAGGTTTAGGTTTAGGTTTTATGTTTAGGTTAAGGTTACAGGTTTAGGTTTAGGTTATAAGTGTAGGTTATAGGTTTAGGTTTAAATTAGGTTATAGGTTACGGTTTAGGGAATTGAGAATAGGTTAAGGTTTAAGTTTAAGAAATCGGGTTCGGGTTCGGGTTCGGGTTTAGGTTTAGATTTTCAAGTTTAGGTTTAGGTTAAGTAATTGAGATTAAGATTAGGTGTAGGTTTAGGTTTAGGGATTTAAGAATACATATAGGTTTTAGGTTTAAGTTTAGGTTATAGGTTATAGCTTTAGGGAATTGAGAATAGGTTAAGGTTTAGGTTTAGGAAATTGGAATCGGGTTTAGGTTTGGATTTTCAAGTTTAGGTTTAGGTTAAAGAGTTGAGATTAAGATTAGGTGTAGGTTTAGGTTTAGGGATTTGAGAATACATTTAGGTTTTAGGTTTAGGTTATAGGTTATAACTTTAGGGAATTGAGAATAGGTTAAGGTTTAGGTTTAGGAAATCGGGATTAGGTTTAGGTTTGGGTTTTCAAGTTTAGGTTTAGGTTAAGGAGTTGAGATTAAGATTAGGTCTAAATTTGGGTTTAAGGATTTGAGAATACATTTAGGTTTTAGGTTTAGGTTTAGGTTATAGGTTATAGGTTTAGGTTATAAGTGTAGGTTATAGGTTTAGGTTTAGGTTAGGTTATAGGTTAAAGTTTAGAGAATTGAGTTTAGATTATAGGTTTAGGTCATAGGTTAAGGTTTAGGTTTAAGTTTAGGTTTACGTTTAGGTTATAGGTTTTGGGATTTGAGAATAGGTTTAGGTTAAGGTTATAAGTTTAGGTTTAGGAAATCGGGTTCGGGTTCGGGTATAGGTTTGGGTTTTCAAGTTTAGGTTTAGGTTTAAGGTTAGGGAGTTGATATTAGGATTAGGTGTAGGTTTAGGTTTAGGGATTTGAGAATACGTTAAGGTTTAGGTTCAGGAAATTGAATTCGGGTTCGAGATCGGGTTTACGTTTGGATTTTATGCTAAGGGTGTGGTCCCTGCAAATACAGATATAAACATAGTCTATCCAAATGGTCAGGCCCCTCCAATGTTTTCCATAGAAAATGGACAGCTTCATCATGGTCATAACAGCGGTTCCCACATTCTACAGACTCTCACTCATCCGAATAGCTCCGACGCACATCCGGGTCTGCTCTATTAATTTCGAGCAAATACATAAACACGACCTATCCAAATGGTCAGGCCCCTCCAATGTTGTCCATAGGAAATGGACAACTTCATCATGGTCATAACAGCGATTCCCACCTTCCAGGGACCCCTACTCATCTAGATAGCTCCGACGCACATCCAAGTTTGCTCCATTAATTTGAGCAAATACATAAACACGGCCTGTCCCCAGGATCCACCATATTTGTCTGATCCAGGGATCCAAGGAAGTCGGATACTATAATTTGGGTCATAGTTTCAGCCATCTGAAACGCTAAAATCACGCACACTAACATAATCCGAAAATAAAATTTCTTTCGCTGAAATATACCAACAAAAGTAAATGGCATTCGTGATTTTCAACTAGAAAGCACAAAATATGAACTGGAACATGAGAGCAAAGAAGTGTTGACTCACTTATTCACTTTCACCCAAGAAACTTTTAATGTTTCCTTCTTCTCTTCATCAAGCTCTTCAATCACCTTCTTGATTTTTGACTTATCATTCAAAGCAAGAGAAGAATACAGTAAACAAGTAACTTTAGACATAAACAAATTCAATTTTTTTAAAAAAATAAAAATAACAATAAAAAAAATGAGATCCTTTACAGGCTGAGAAATATGACAATATACCTCAATGATGTTTTTCTTGAATAATAAGTCATTGTATTCATCTTCAGCTTTCTCGAACATTGTCATAACTTTTTTGTTGACCCTCTTCTCAAGGCTGAAAGCAATCAATCAGATTAACTGAGATGCATGTCCATTAACCTTCTTCTTTAAAAAAAAAAATGAAAAACTAAACATCAATTAGGTGTTGAATCATACTATTTCATTGTCATGGAAAAGAAAACAAAGAAGCACAGGAAACAACACAACAAGTAATCTAATCACACATTCAGCTTGAAGTTTCTCAAGCTCCTCCCTTAATTTACGAGGATCACGAAATGAGAAGTCATAATCTGTCCCACTTTTTCCAAATAATTGTTTCTCAGCTGCAATCCAACTATGCCTTTCTAGTAGTTTATCTACCTTCGGGGAATAATCTTTCTGTTCCATCTCCATTCGCTTAATTTGTGTGAATGGGAAAGAGTGGGTTTCTATCAAGAACACATACACAATTTCATAGATCAATCAAGTTAAATAAAATAAGAACAGAATAACCACTGCAAGTACCTCATTTTCCAATTTTTTCCTCTCAACATTTGCATCACTAATTTTATGTTGAAGCTTTTGTTGTTGCTCCTTGACAATGGCACTGATCTCCGCATCACATTCTTTCATCTTTGAATGACTCAAATTGAGCTCAGATTGGGTTTGATCATATTCCTTCTTTATGGAACTAACCTGCAATAGGAAAGGCAATAAAGACACGTGCATTTTGTGTTCAATAAAAATGGTTAGATTGTAAGTTTAAGCACCTTGCTTGTAAGGTTATCTACTTCTACAGTGAGGTTGTTTATCTGTGTCTGTAAAGAAACCAATTGATTTTCAAGGGAAGCATGCTCTTGAATGATTGCGTCCTTCTCCATAATGAGCCTCTCTCTTTCATTTTCAAAGTCATAAATACTTTCACAATTGAATGCATCAAAATTTAAAAATAAACATGTGCAAGAATGCACTAATTACAATAAGAAGTGTGTGCAAGAATGCACCTTGTTGTCTATTGAAGATGGAATTGAATCAGTCTTATTTTTGTTGGGATTGCTTTTGCTTACGTTGATGCTTAAATGCGATCAAATGCAACTAGTTTGTGTCAACAAGAATTTATACCTATTTAGGAAGCAATTGCATTTGCCGGTTGTATTCTCATTCATTTTATGCAGAGAAGGATTGTTGGTCTTCATCAGAATACATCAATTGGATCAACTGACATAACTGAATGTTTTCCTTCTTAAAAAAAATTAAAAAAAAAATTCTTTTTTCTTCAGAATATGTCAAGGTTTCTAACATACCCACCTTCATGGGGAAATTAGCAACATCCCCAAAGCTTTTAAATGATACTTTGAATGGCCAATCATATATCCAGACAGTCCACTGGTTTCATACCACTATTGGCAAACCATGATGCAAAAATCACATTAATCAGATGCAAACATCAGACAGATCAGATGGTCCTAATCATTTAACTAATAGCATAAAAATGGACAGTCAACATCAAGCAGAGAAAAAATTAGGTCCAATCATCGTCTTGAAGTTCAAAAGGCCCTACCGCGTGGATTGCTTATAATTTTTACAGAAGCACTACTATTAGATGATGTTAACTACCCAATCTATGGCTCGCAAAAAAATGGATGGTTTGGAAAAAGGATGGCTATAGAAAAGAGGGGCATCTCACTGATGGACCAAATCACTCTAATTGGACCAAATCACCCAATTGGTGTGATTTTTGCATGATAGCTTACGAAATGCATTATTGACCAAATGGATAGTCCGGATCGATTGACTGGACTGTCCAAGAGTCCCAATGGATTCATCTACAACACTAGTGGTGTATTCGACCAGGAGGTCATTTCCCATACATAAAGCAAGCAGCAGTTAAAAATCAGGGCAAAAAACATGAAAACAATATATTGAAATCCTGTTGAAGCTCTAATAATAGAAATAAAAGTGGCAGAAGGTGATATTGGATGTAAGAAACATGTTCAAATATTAACAAAAATAACATTTTGAAGCAACAAAATCTTACAGGATCCTTGAATTTCCTATTCACTTGCAATCACATCTCTCATGCCTTCAAGCTTTCCTAACATTGGATCCTCGCCAAATTCCTAATGAATGCCAAAAATTTGAGTCACCTATCATGAGTGTCATCAACACTTTTCCTTGAAAACCAATACCAATTCAATATCAATTTGGTGCTAAGCACTGTTATAGATTCACATGTAAATTAGTTAATCAAGTAGCTAATAGGGCTGCAACTAGGGTTTGGGTCAACCAGAACTTGTTCTTGTTAGGGTTGGAAAACACCAAACTGATTCAAAATTGGGTTGAGCAAATTCGGATCAGGTTGGGTATGATCGCATGAATTTGGGTCGGGTTGATTTGGTTAAGGTCGGGTCGAGTAAAGAGGAATTATGTTTGGGTTTGTCTTGGGCACCTCAGGTTGCAATTCATGTTGGGTCAGGTTGCATGCCGGGTCCTCTTGAGGTCAGGTTGAGGGCTTGGGTTACAATTTGCGTTGGGTCAGGTTGACCCTCAACCCGACGCAATCTGCCCAAGTTGCACCCCACCCCCAGCACCTAATAGAATCACATACTAGCTAATTGACAGGATTGTACAGTAGTTCTAATGGTATCCTAAACATGAAATATTCAATGTATTTTCAAATCTATTCATATTCCACAAATATTATCATGTAATCCTTTGTTTACCTTAATATTTGTTTGCACCAATTTGAATTTCTTATGAATCCATATATGGGCATCACCTGCTAATTATGATCGATAGATCCCGCAAGTGCGAACTAAAAATCCTTGTAGCAAGGGAGCCAAGAAGAACGGAAAAACTGTAACTTATCATGCCTGATTCAATGGGTCACTGAATCTTTTTCTCATGCTCATCATTTTGTCCAACCCCTTCTCTAATGTTGTGGGGAATTGCAGAAGCCACAACGTATGGCCAGTTGGAGCCGTATCAAACACTATAACTGAATAATCCATTGTTTGCACCAACTTGCAGCAAAAGAATTGCTGATGCCAACAAGAAATAGCTTAATGAATAACATTTGTAGCTAGAGGCTGAGTTTCCAATTCAATATGAATAGGGACTTGTGGAGCTAATGGTTAGTTTATACAAGCCATTGGTCTAATGTCACCTACCATGGATGAACCGTGCTAAAAATGATCTCCCAAATTGGGAGATGCTAACCATCAAATGTTGACTTTTCTCCGTTGCATCAGGACTGTTGGTGCATTTTTTCTTAACCGCATATTTACATGCCAACAATGGAATGGTTAGAGTTTGATCAAATGAAGAGATTTTTAGGCATGCTTCATCTCTGGCAGGGGCCGTCAGATCAATGGATTGGATAAATCACCCGTGGGGCATGTACAAATTAGGTACCAAACAGGGTAGTTCAGTCTCACGTTGAATAGGAACCTTGGCTCTTGGAAGTATTATATAAGAAATAAGCATCATGTCATCAACCAAGCCATAAATATGACTTAGGAAGTACACCAACCATAGCGATGAACTTCAGAAAAGTAATAACACCATGTGTAATTACAAGAGTTGTTTCACATCATTACCAAATAAATCATCTCCTCTTCTTTCCTCAAGTAAATGTTATACCTTTTCTCTATGAAAATTATGAAATGGATCACGAGGGCCTGTCTTCTAGAAGATGAGGTAGGCAATAGAATAGGAAATGAGAAGTTGTCAACAGTTTCAATACATCAATTGGTCAGAGGTGACCAACAAAATTCTACTAAATGTCCTGTTGGCTCTGTGATATTTTGCCAAAAACCCCTTCATAAAATTCTCCCTTATCACCAATACATGCGATACATTTCAGTACATTACCCTATCAGAAATTTGAAAAAAAAAATTGCAAAAATACTCCACAAAAATCCATTTTCTTCTAAATTTTTTAGGGGGAATCTGTTTTTCTATTATTGTATGATTCATTAATTATATGAGCTCATTCTGGGTGTAATTGCATCACTTCTGTGAAAGAACACATCATTTAGAACCATATACAAAGGAAACTTGTTTGTGCATAAATGGTTTTTATGATTTTTTTAGTTCAAAGTGTGTAATCATGCCTACTTCAACATATCATAAAGTTCTATTGAGAAATTCCATCATTTCCCAATCTTTCCCTTGAAGAACAACACATTCTCAATATTTCCCATGTGATACTGATATGTTTTTGTATCCCAAGGGTGCACCAATATGTGCATCAATACTGATATTTAAATCACTGCTTGTATCTTGTATTTGAGCATCCTACAATCCCAGTAACCTTGATCCACCGCTTCCAGTCCATAGGTTCTCTGCTTCTCGCATACTGCTGCTGTAAATTTCCACCAGAGGATACTGGGTGCACTATTAACCCACTCTGTCCATGCAAACACGTCAGGTTGGTCATACTATGGTAGCTATCTAGCACAACTGTGGACATCATTGCTATTTTTTCCATTGGGCTCCCTACAGCTATAATCTCATGCTAGTGTGACCCACTATTCCAGCTCATAACAACATTGCACCTAGTTTGAGGGCAATGGCAACAACACTAATGTATTTCATCTACAACAAACCCATATCACATGATAAAGTGGAATAGTGGAACAGGATTTATGTAGCTGATACTAATTTGGTTGGAATAAGGCTTAGATGATGATGATTTGGGTCGGTAAAAATAGCAATCTGGGTCTTAGATTACCCATAATCTGGATCACTTAATAGTTGGTGATTTAGGTAAGGTTTTGGTGGGCCTCTTGTCTGTCCAGCTCTGTTTATTCATAAAAGATTTTGGAACCTGTCTGGACTTAGATTGAGGGTGGTGCTCAATCTCTCTGTGTAAGTTGCTTTCTTTGGGTGTTATAAGCTAATATCATTTATTATTCTTGTTAGTATCATGATAGTTACCATTAATTAATTATCATTATCTTTTTCATTATTAAAGTGTGAGCTTTCAGGTTACTTATATCCTTGGTTAGCTATTTATAAACTAGGGTATGAAGAATGATGGGGTTTGTGTACAACAAGCACATGATTCGAAGTGACAGATTTGGGACACAAGTGTTACAGAATGAGATCAAAAACTTCATCCTTTCAGCCCTTTTAATGAATTCTGAATTCTTTGCTTTGACACATTAGCAAGAAGAAGAAGAAGAAGAAGAAGAAGAAGAGGAGGAGGAGGAGGAGGAGGAGGAGGAGGAAGAGGAAGAAGAAGAGGAAGAGGAGGAGGAGGAAGAAGAAGAGGAGGAGGAGGAGGAGGAGGAGGAGGAAGAAGAAGAAGAAGAAGAAGAAGAAGAAGACTTCTTTTTTTTTTTTTTTTCGGGCAGTGGTACAAGGACTCTGCTGAGCTGAGGGAGGCTTAGAAAAATGAATTAGAAGCATGTAGATTAAAAAACAAACCCATTCACCTCCGGTCACATTCCTATTAAGCCCAATGCACTGCTTCCAAGTTGGGAGTATGAAGAAATGCAACTACTATTATCTGTAGAGAACATCACCCCATTTGACCACAACGTTTAAGGAATTGGAATTTCACTTGCGCATCTAAATCTGAATCTAATCAGAGAGGAAAGGACTCACAGTTCAATCAAAGGCGCAAATGACAAAGTATAATGATGTGGTCCCACCATCCGTAGCAAGGAAGCACCACTGTTGTGTTCTTCCAAGTCCAATTCCAAAGAAGGCGATCAGTTGCTTTCATTCATCAGATTGGCAATAACAATTCAATTTGATTGTGCATCCAAACACAAATCAAAGTTGTTATAAAAGAGAAATGATGAGAAAAAATAACACCAGTTCATGGAGTCAGCAAAATGGGACGATTTTCATTTTACACAGCCATAAGAAATCAAAATGGGGCAAACCCTATAGCATTACCCACAACGCAAGACAATGATTAAGTGAGATGAACTAAAGAAGAACACTGCATTAGTAATGGAAAATCAGCAGCTCTATACAGGAAAGAAAATGCAATATTCTATTAACATACAGAACAAATTTGCAGTCCAACACACTTCTTACAAAGTAATAATAGATGAAAGTTGTATAATGAATGAAATTATATCATGATGGTTACCCGAGGAAGCTGGCCAACCAACACACCAAGCAAACCTGTGGTGCCCATGACTGTGAAAAGAAAAGCTGCCTGCATCACTAAAAGATATCAAATTTATGGATGGTAGTTTAAAAATAACCCCTGTGGAGGAGTGAAGCACACAGACCAGGTACCTCATCTAATGAAGACTTAGACATACAATTGATGCTATGATGTTACAACTTCAATTATCACAGCAAGGCATATATATTGTGAGTAGGAACATAACTGAAAGAAGTAAATATTCTAAAACAATGCACAGTATATCCAAATCATGGTTCAAAATATAAGCTGACATATCGTATTTTAAAACTGGCATGATGCATTTTATATATATATATATAACAGATCCATTCCATGATTAAATCAGTCAAAATTCATGATACATTTTTTTTAAATGGATCTCCAATCCACAATTAAATCAATCAAAATTCACACCGAGACAGGTTACATGTAGCTCTTGTTGGCCGATGTGTAACGGTTTGGAAGCCAGATGATAAGTGATCTAATAATGATAATTGAACCTTAATTCCAAATAACATTAAATATTTATTCCAGCCAGATATTAAACTGAAGAAACAAGTTTTGAATACTAAACAGATAAATGTAATTTGTTTATGTATGTCCGAGTTTGTGAATGTAGTTACTGTTTGAGTAACACGTGCCCAAAACTTCACACTGTAATGCAGGACTGACCATATGACGTGATACATATGGTTGAGAACTCCATTTTTTAGCCCAACCAACTTGGCTCAGCTGATTAAGTGTCTCTTTGACAGCATCACTATCTTTCTACAACAAAACATTTTTGTCACACTAATGTTCTTTTGAGTATTGTCTTCCATAAACTTGCATCATATTTTCAAAGGCTTACCTTGATAAAACAGCATTATATGTATGCATTAGAAAAAGCTGGTAGGGGTAAGAACCATTCTCGAAATTATAGTTCTCAATTGGTCAGAAACATGAAATAAAAATGACCAAAGAACAATGTAACCACCGAGAATAAAATAAAAATTGGAGAAAAGGGAGGGAAGCTCACCTGATTGAAAGTTAAAACCCTTCCTCTGTCCTAAAATAATGTAAACTGCAAATCAAAGTACCTGCTTCAAATGAATAACTAAATTGAGAAAAAATCGAAAAGGAAGGCACCATGTATCATCATCTCAACTATATAAGAGGCGACATCTGGTAGGGGCATTTGCTCGAACACTTGGAATGCAGTCTCGGATAGGATTTTGGTGGGATTTTGAGAATGAATGAATAGAGGGGATCTTCCCTCCAAAAAAGGGGGCTTGGATTTTACCACTGTGCGATTATGATCGCCCGAGCAGTGAGATGTTACCAATGTGCCCAATCCACAGTGGGACCCAACTGATGAATGGTCTGGATGGTGGACCACATTGCCATGCATCTGATTTCTAGAAAGAGAAGCGGAAAATACAGACCTGAACAGAGAGACCTAAGTAAGGTAGGACGGCCACCACATCTCAGCAGGCTCAAGCAAATATTTCCTAAGCATCCCAGCCCATCCATACCCCAAAATCTGCAACAAAACCATTCAAATCTTCAAGAGGAAAGGGGTTTCGAAAACCCTAGCACAGGATGTGCTCATAGATCAATGGAGAGTGTGCAGTAAAAGGGGGTTTTGAAAACCCTAGCGAGAGAGAGAGGTTGGTAAACAAAGAGAGGGAAATAGGGCTAAGAGACAGAGAGAGGGTGAGGAAGCGTGGGAGATCGAGAGAGGATGATGGAAAAGGAGAGGATGAGTGCGAGAGAGAGAGAGAGAGAGAGAGAGAGAGAGAGAGAGAGGGTGAGTTGTGAGCGAGAGACAGAGAGAGAGCGAGGTTTGGTTTTGGGAAATTGGGTGCGTGGGAGAGGAGCTCGGACGGGTTGTGTCCCAGGGGTGACGAAATATTACCATCTTGATTTATTTTATGATTTGTGGGGCCCACCGTTGTGTATGTTAATTATCCACTCCGTCCATTCATTTTAATAGCTTATTTTTAGGGTTGATCCAAAAAATGAGTCAGATCAAAGATGTAGGTGGACCACACCACATATTAACGATATAAATTTATTTTTCAATGTTTCTTATGATGCGGTCCACTTAGACTTGTGATCTTTCTACTTTTTGGGCTCATTCACTGAAATAATATTTCAAAATTGATGAACGTATTAGATAAAACACATATATTACAATTGGACCCATGGAGCCCCTTAAGCATCATCAGTCTCTAATAAGGTTATATGGGGAGGTATGTTTTAGCTACGAATTAACTATATTTTAGCTACGGATTAAATTCGTAGGAATATAGCTACAATTTATATCCATAGAAAAAAATCTACACAGTCTGTATCCTTTGCTCATTTTTTTGGTAGTGGGTGGACATTAAATAACATGATGCCATTTTCTTAGAAACCCAAACGATGGAAACACAAAATGTAGAAGAAAATATAGTAACTAATGTATTGAACACCTGAGAACTGAACTAATGCTGGCCGTTAATAAGATTCGAATTAAGGTTAAAACAGCTATAATTTAAGATGAAAGCCAGATATGGAAGGAAGAACTAACCTATTGTAGATGATCGTGGACAGCATTTGAACGACTTGGACAATGTATGGTTGATATGGACTTTAGATGATTAGATGTGCACAGTCCTATTTAAATCATCAAAATTCTGTTAGTCAGTTCAGAGATCAATAAGCATGTAAAAAATGAGTTTTAGCAGATGAAAGATCAAGAGAAATTGGGATACATATGCAGTAAATGTATTTAGAACATATCTGATTGCACTTTTATCTAATCTGATCAAATTGTAACTATTCTGATTAGCTTGCATCTGATTTGATTGGATTTCGATAGAGCATTGAATTGTTGTTGATCTAATAACACAACAGGTGTTTTAACCGAAATGAAGCTTCCACTAACATGATCATGAACAAAATAATGACCTAAGACATACGATGCAAGATAAATATCTTGGTCTAATTAAAATACCATAACTTCTAGAGATCCACATTAAATCAATGCATGATCAGACATCTAGTGATGTGCATTTGGAAGTCTTCCTAGTGAATGAAGAGAAAAGAAGAAACAAAGAATGAAAAGGAAAGGAAAAGACAAAAAAAAAAAGAATACATTCTCAAAGACATAATTCAATTGGTACAAAACTGGAATAATGTGAGTTGTGGCTTTAATTTGATTCCTCTTAAGTTCTGATATATAATGGGCCTTCCGCTCTTTCGAACGAGCAACAAACCGATAATTTGCAAGAATCCTGCATTGAGTAACATCCAAAATAGCTCAAAGGAGAATTTCAAAATCATCAAACAATCTAAACTAAATTCAGGATAGGACAATTGAAACTTCAGCCCAAATCAACATTGTAATTCTAAATTTTAAGTGTTGGGATGTAGAACATACATAAATGATAAATGCCATATTTTATAGCAGAAAAAAGATGGTTGACAAATATGTGAAATCCAAATTACAAAGAAACAAAAACTGAATGTATCAATTGTAGTTCTCCTGCATAAGGAGCCTTAAAACTTAAGTCGTGAATGGTTTGGAAATTTGCAAGGACTAATGAGAAAAAAGACTGGGCTGAAATCTAAGTAGATAAAATAAAATTCTCAGGTGGATTAAAATTCCAAGTAGAAAAAAGACTGGGCTGAAATTAAATGGATTTCTGAAGTTATTGTCAGTTGAACAATGATGCTCAGCTGCAAGCAAAAAAATTAAAAGTGAAACTTATAACATATTTCAAATGGAAAATAAAATTGAGCAATACTTGTACATAATGTTTAAGAGCATGTTTGGTGGATGGTTGAAAATGAATTCATCTTATTTTCGTTAATCATAAATATATATTAGATATCACATAAAATGAGATTAAATCATTTTCATGTCAACCAAACAAGTCTTAATTATATTCTTGATAATAATAATAAATAAATAAATAATCCAACATCAGTGCCATCAAGAATTTAAAGGATCTAAGCCTACTATAGGTCATCTTAATGGGAAATCAGACCATTTCTGACTTTCTGGTAATTCTACTAACTCATACTGCAATCAGCATATTATCTTTTCACATAGTTTTCACAATGAATTGGCTAGAATTCTCATCAAGTGAGTTGTCTAGGCCTGAGATTAGAATGATCCATCTACCATGGTATACCACAGGTAAGCCATGACACAAAAACCAGCATAAACAAAAACAGTCGAGCCGGAAATGTAAACAGTTAAAAAAATAAAAACCATAAATCGTCAAAGCTTCATTTTTAACTCCAATCAATCATTAGGATGATTCACTCCACATGATTTTTGTACCATGCCCCATCCCCAACAGCACCAAGCAGATGGGCAGTTTAGATCATCTCCACATATGGGGCCCGTGGTATCCATGCTACATGAGCAATACAATGTAGGTCATGTGAAATGGACCCAAAGAAATATGAAAGAAAGTCATTCTACCTATCAACTAAAGAAGTCTTAAGCAAACTGCACATCACTTGAATGTAGGGATGTAAACGGGCTGCACAACTAGTTTTATGGGGATAGAGAAAAAAAAAAAAAAGAATCTAACTAGAGACAGAAGCTAACTAAATGTTCAAAACAAAAATAAAAACAATCCATGCACACACATATACAGATTAAATCGGTCAAGTATTTCTTTCTCCAAACTTTCAAAATGAATTAAATGGATTTATTAACTGCTATATTAACAAAGCTAGGAAGACTAGCTGCTCCAATTCAATGTCTACATGAAACGAAAGCCGACCAATTAAAATTCACAAACTACAAAGTAAAATAACAATGTGGTCCAATAGAATTATATCTGTCTCTAAATATAAGGAAGGTTTATTTCACAGAAGTGGTCCAATAGATCATATGCAACTAGGATGCTCTGGTCCTTAAAAGAGCTGCTCTACCTGCAAAGAATGGAGGGTTCAATGTGCTTTACAAGACAACAGTAAAGGTTTATATGGTAAAGAGATTTTAAAGATAGAGATGAAGAAATAATCAAGTTATAAATAAATAAATAATGAAATAGATGAAAAAACAGAGAAAAAATGCCCCGAGCAGATCAAAAGGTCATATACTACATGGAAAGTGATAGAAAAAATAATTATTATAAAAAATAAAACATACAGAAAACTTTAGTAGATAATCACTGCTTAAAGAAACCACATAATCATGTGGCAAATACCACAAATGCAGATAAATGCCAGCACCGAAAGATGAGCATCTCCCCACGAAATTCCACAGAAACGCTAGGAGAACAAAAACCCCCAAAACTAATTTCAATTTCCTAAGAACCCAAACAAAAATCACCAGACAACCCAATATAACCCCTTCCCCAAACTACCACTAACAACGCCCATGCAACTGCATTGGTAAAATGTAACCACTACATTGGTGACAAATAGATCAGAATCAAAGCCATGCCGAAGCACAGAAGCGTGAATCTCCTTACCCAATATCGGATGCGGAAGCAGCACCGATGACAAGGCTTTCAAGAGGGAGGAGATGGTGAAACTGTCAGGTTTTTAAGGGCAAGTTTGAATGATGCCAAGGACGAGAAGAGCCTAAGGGCTTCGGAGTGTTGGTCATGTGAAGAATAGGCAATGAGCATGGCGTTGAAAGAGAAGATATTTCTGTGGGGAATTTCATCGAACAACTTGTGGGCGTGATGGATTTGGCGGGATTTGGAGTACATGGAAACGAGCTTTGAGGTGAGGATGTTGTCGGGGATGACCGAGAGGAGGATGAGTCAGGCATGGATCTGCTTTCCCTGGAAGAAGAGGTTGTGGTTAGCGCAGTGCTGTGAGAGATGGCCGCAAGCCCGGTAGTCGAAGAAGCCATTAGAGTCGATGAGAAAGAGAGAGAGAGAGAGGTGTGGATTTTGGGGGCAGAGAGGGTGTGTGACTTTGGGTATTTTCGGATTTTGGGGGTAGAAAGGGCGGGTGATTTTGGGGATTTTCAGATTTTGGGGAGAGATGGAGGGACGCGGTTAGCTAGGGAAACAGATTGACTACTCTCCCTGACACCAACCAATGGCTGGTGATCGATGGTTTGTGGGCCCCACCATGATGTATTTGTTTCATCCATTGCGTCCACATATTTTTATAAATCATTTTACAAAATGAGTAAAAAAATGAGGTATATCCAAATATCAAGTGGACCACGTTACAGGAAACAATGTTGAATGAGGGTCAACCATTAAAAACATTTAGGGGGCCATAAAAGTTTTGGAATGAGCTGTTCTTTATTTTTTCTATTTCATCTGGGCCTATATGACCTATTTAACAGATTGGATGTCAAATAAACAGTCTAATAGGCCTTAGGAGGATTTTAATGGTGGATATTCAATCACTATTGTCCACCTGAGATTTATATCCAATCTCATGTTTGGGATCAATGATAAAATGATATGTAAAAATGGATGAACGAAATGGATGAAATACATACATGATGGTGGGGCCCTCAAAACACTGACCACCAGCCATGGAGCTAGTGGCAGGGGGAGTAGCCAATCCATTTCCGTTAGCGATAGAGAAGGGAAGTGGCCTGTGTCCTACCCTCGCCTGGACCATGATCGGTCTGTCAGGGCTCTGTGGGGCCCATCATCATGTAATGACTTTATCCACACTATTAATCCATTTTATTACATCTATATACAGTAGTATGTAAAAATTGAGGCAGGTCCACGGTTCCAATAAGCCACACCAAAGGAAGCATTAGTGATAATGATGCACAGAGTTGAAACCTTTGGAAGGGCCACCATGATGTTTTTTTTACCATCCAACTTATTCATAAGGTCATGTAGAACCGGCTGAAGTGAAAACACAAATATTAACTTGATCGGAAACTTCTACAGGTCCTAACAAGTTTTTAATGGTGAGCGAGCGTTCAATCCCTACTTTGTGGTCAACTTAAGCATTAGTTCAAACTAATATTTGGGTTCAAGCCCTAACATTATCTATAAATATGGATGGATGGTGTGGATAAAAATCTTACATCAATATGGGCCCCATATAGCCCTCTTTAGACAAATCGGGTGGGGTAGGACGTAATCCGCTTCCACAACAACTGAGCTCGTGGCGGAAGCGGATTGGCCGGTGTACCTCACACCAACTATCTACCAGCTGTATTGATGTTAGCAAGTTCTGAGGGTTTGATCATGATATATGTCTTATATCCAAACCATCCATCCATTTGTCGAGCTCGTATTAAGGCTTGAGACAAAAAAAAGAAAGATAAATCTAACTATCAAGTGGACCACAATACAAAAAGTAGTGGAGGATTGAACACCTACCATTGAAAACCTGTTAAGGCCACAGAAGTTTTGGATCAATATGAATTTTGGATCAAGCTGATCTTTGTTTTTTTCCTTCATCAAGGCTTATATGATCTAATCGACAGATTGGATGTCAAATAAATAATACAGTGGGCCTTAGGAGGATTTTAATGGTGGATATCCAATCAATATTGTTTTCCTACGATGTGGTCCACTTTAGATTTATATCCCTATCAATTTTTTTTTTGGATCAAGCCCTAAAATGATCTGTAAAAATGGATGAAATACATACATCATGGTGGGGCCATAGAGCACCGAACACCAACCATCGGGCTCTATTCAATGTCATTCTCCTGCTATATGTATTCGGATTCGTGTTACTGAGAACCTCTCATAGCAGGTGTTATAGTCTAAATGATACTGATAGGTCCATGGGAGAGAGACCTGAAACATTCTTATCACACGAGCTTATAGAAATTACTTTATGTCGTATCAAACGGAATGTTTGTCGTAAAGAACAGAATTGTAGTCTTACCAAACGGAATTGCAGTCTTAACGAACTGAATTTATGTAAGCATACTGTATTATGACCATGCGGTAAGCAGGGAAATCCAAAGGTTTAACCTCTAAACTAGAAAACTTAAGAATGTAATGCCTCACACAAATTGGGTCACTCGATCATTTAAAATTTCGCCGAGAACAAACAAAAAAAAAAAAGGAACTAATTCGGTTTTGAAATGAGTTTTACAATGATTTATTTCTTAAGGGTGAGCCTATATACACAGTACACGACAACTTAAGTGGGCCTACAGGGGAAATATATGATCATTACTGCCGGTTAAGTACCGGTAAGATTCATAAGGATGCTTCTTAAGGGTGCGCCTATATACACAGTACATGACATGGTGAAGACATGCCTAAAACATATAAAAGCACTTGGTGGGCCCCACTTGAAATTTTGGATGCATCTGAAACCATCCAAGTGACACACACATAATGGATGGGCTGGATTTGTGAACCACATCTCGGTGGACCCAAAAATATAATTATGAATGTTTTAATGGAGGGTAACCCCTCTCAACTTTTGTATGTGGTGTGGCCCACACAAGTCACGAATTGACTTGATTTTTAATCCTTGGGCCCACCATGGAATGGTGCATCTGACTGATGGGGTAGATGTTTGACACGCATCATGGTGGGGCCCACACAACTCTCCCGGTTGTGGAGATTTCAAATAAACATTACAATGGGCATTAGGATAGTTTCAACAGTGGGAATTACTCTCCCCGCTGTTTTCTGTGGTGGTCTTCACTACAGATTTTTATCTCCCTCATTCTTTGGCTCATGACTTAAAATGATATCTCAAAATGGATGGACGGCTAGTGACTTAAAATGATATCTCAAAATGGATGAACGGTGGTCTCCACTCTGCTTACGGCTTTGATATGACTCCTTTTTTGGATCAACCCTTAAAATGATCCGTTAAAATGAATGGATGGAGTGGATCAGTAACATACATTACGGTGGGCCCCACAAATCTAAGCACTTTCCGTCCGTCACCAGCCCCCAAAACCAAATCCCTTCTAATCCTCCCACGTGCGCACCTCGTTGAGTGTCAATGGTGTTGAACACTGAATTTTCTAGAATATATAGTGTCTTATTACATACACACACAGAGACAGATATATATGGTGAAAATAATAAAAATGAGAGGAAATCTTGAAAACTAATGATGTTAGGATATATGATTAGTAGATACAATCCTGAAATCTAGACTGATGAAATTGTCCAAAAACTTATAAAGCCTCCAAGAAATTATAAATAGTAGAGGTTCAATCACACTATTTCCTATGGTGTGGTCCACTTGAGCTTTGGATATGCTTCCTTTTTGTTCTCTAGACCTCAAATTATCTATTAACAGGGATGAATGGAGTGGATAAAATAAATAAATAATAGTGGACCCCACAGAGTTTACTCTGGTAAGGACTTTTTGAGGCCCACCACAATCTATGTGTTCTATCTAATCCGTCCATCTGTTTTGAAATATAATTTTAGGGTGTCATCCCATAAAATGAGATATATCGAAGGCTCAAGTGGACCACATGGTAAGAAACAATGGAGATTAAATCACACATGATTCCTATGGTGTGGTCTACTTGGGCCTTCAATATACCTTAATTTTGGGATCATTCACTAAATGTATTTTTAAAAATGAATGGACGGAAAGGATAAACCATATACATCATGGTGGGCCCCACGTAGGTACCCAATCCACGCCCAAAATAATTGGACGCACGCTGAAAAGAGAGCCGTGCGCCCAAATCTCTTCCTCTCTCTCTCTCTCTGCCCAAAACTGATTCTCCCTCTTTACGCCCAAAACACTCTCCCTCTCTCTCTCCCTCTCCCTTTCTCTCTCCCTCTCTCTCAATCATCCCATTTTCAAAGCCCTAGCATTTTCCAGCTTTGAAAATTTTACTAAAGAATTACTTGGGTTTGGATGGCATTGCAGATTGCAATGATGGGTTGATGATGGAATTGGAGTCTATGATTGATAAGGCGGAGATGACTCCGGCCGATATCAGTGAGATCTTGATCAAGAACAGGATAGACAGGGAGAAGGAAATGGCGGAATTGCTCAAGGCATTGAAGAGCCGTGCTGAGAGGCCACAGAGAAGGCGAGCGGTGATTGTGGGAGACAATGGTAATGATTAGGAAGAAGAAGAAGAGCAGGAGAAGCGGGCGTTAGAGACACCAAAGGACGGTGAAGAAGGAGAAGATGGGGAGGAGGAGCTGAATTTTTTTGGCCTGTTTTAAAGAGGAGAAAAGATAGAGAGGGATTGTGAGTTTTTGTTTTTTGGATTTTTGAAATTTAGGTGGTGGGGCTTTTTTGCTAGAACTATAAGAACCTTCTCTTTGCTCTATTTTTTTTTTAATAGTTTATATTTTGTCTTTTGTTTGTTTGATCTTTGAATTTAATAAAAAAATATATAATATAATATCTGATATTATCTATGAATTTGCATTTACATCTTGCTGAATTTGCTTCTTTTTTTTTTTCTTTTTTCTTTTATAAATTCTTATATTAAACAGTTCATGTTATTCGATAATCAATTTGATTGGACATTGAAATTTGCACCCACACATTTTATAAATCCAACCCATCTTTCCAGTTGTTGTGATATAGTAGTACAACTCTTCAAATATTTACTTACCAAAAGTAGAAACTAGTGCTATTGGAAAAGTGCTATCTTCTTATTAATTTTTATATTTTTATATTTATGTCATTTTATAATCAATCCACACCATCTACTTCTCATATCATCATGTCGATAGGTGTTGATATCTACACCCACCTTTTTTTATATATAAATCCATCCTTTTCTTTCCAATTTTGTATAGTAGTACAATTAGTGTTGTTGGGAAATCTTATAAAGTATTATTTTATATAGTTCATGTCATTCCTACAATTAGTGTTGTTGCCTCTGATCTAGCTATATTGTTGTAGAGGATATTGTCACTTTATGGGACCTAGACACAAATGTTCTTGTAGCTGTAATTGGAGAGACTCTTACAGTGATTGTCTGAATATCATTATCAAATTGTGTTGTGTGCAAAGAAGACATTTGCTAGCTGTAATTGGAGGTTACGTAAGTTGATTGCTCCACTTGGCATCTTAAGGTATTTGATTAGGAGAAGATGCCTCAATTGCATCAGCATCTCTATTCCAGCAGGCAAGCATTTCAAATTGGAATCCCTTACATCCAATGTCTGTAAGTTCCAAGGCAAACTATTTGAGGATGCAAGTGCAGTACATGCATGACTCCAAGAATGCATGTTTCAAATCAGTACATGCGTGACTCCAAGAATGCATGTTTCAAAACTCTTAATTAGGACTCCAGATTACAGTTGAAGGAAGATGATAACGGACTTTTGGCTACTGTGATCAAGCACATGCATTACTGATGTCGCCACATGCTTACCTAAATAAATTTTACTTTTTTTTTTGTTTCCCCCTCTTTTGAGATGGTTCTGATTGTTTATTCTTCATTTCCTTTCTAGGACGTTACACTTCATGATTTAGATGCTACAAATGCCTTCCCACAAGGAGGACAAGATACATTATCGCTCATGGGCTAGATGATGAAACCTAGGAAGACTGAAGTTACTGAAAAGCTATGGCAAGAAATTAGCAAGGTTTTGCTACTCATTCTTTGAATGGAATATGGCCTTTAATGTAAATTCATTATTTTACGGTGCGTTTGGTTGCACAAAATATCAAGAAATTTCATGATATTCTACAACAAATTAGACTGATTAGGCTAGAATTTCATGATATTTGGTGCACTCAAATGTAGCCTTAGATATTTCGTTCATCTTATTTAGTCAATTAATATCGAGTCTAGTGGAGATATATGTGTAGTGGGATGGTGTAAGTGTGTAAGCCTTTCTTGAAAAACCACATGGTTGATAGCTGTTAAAAGATGTTATATTGACGAGGGGTAGTGAAGCTTGTCCCTGGAGTCCTATTCATTGATGAGGTGCCTTTTCCTTTCAAGTCCCTTTCATTTTCTACATGGGTTGGTTTGTTCCTCTGGTTTGACATATCTTATTTGCAGGTTCACATGTTCGATATGGAATGCTTTTCATACCTTAATCGTGCCCTTGAAAGCTCACTATTACCAATAGTAATTTTTTCTTCAAACAGAGGAATATGCAATGTTAGGTAATGAGAAGTTCTAGGCTTTCATGAAATGTGAATGGTGTGAAAAGGCTTAAACTCAATTCCATGAATAGTC
Organism: Magnolia kwangsiensis; assembly: GCA_037074715.1. NCBI lineage: Eukaryota > Viridiplantae > Streptophyta > Magnoliopsida > Magnoliales > Magnoliaceae > Magnolia > Magnolia kwangsiensis. The sequence continues at coordinate 108,458,693 of CM073578.1, read as the reverse complement.
ATTCATTTTCCATACTTGGTTTGGTTGAATGGATGAGTAAGTTGTCAATCATATGAAAAGTGCCCAAGTCCATCAAGTAGGCCTATTTTGAATAATCAAGGGTTTGGAATAGGAACTTGGAGCTTGTTCAAACTTTAAACAAATCTGCATTTTTGTTTCTTTTCCCTGATTTACTAGACCAGTAATTGTAATTGAATTCAAAATTGTATCCAAATGCAATTGCAGTTTTTGGGCCCTCATCGAAGAAACCCACCATGTACTAAAAACCAGGGCTTCAACATTGAGCTAAAATTCGATGACAATATAGTCTATCAAGATGAAGAGCTTATACATGTTCTTCAAGCAATCTTTCTGGTAACTTTTTAAAATCAGAGATTTTTTTATTGGACATTGTCAAATACATGAATTTCTTAAATGGGCATCTGTTCATTCTCATTTTGAGGGATTTCGAGATTTGTGGTAGGATGATGCACAGGGGATTTTTGACAATATGGCTAGGCTTCTTGATAGATCATGGTTCATGCTATTACATATGCCTAACTTGCTTCCATTCTATAGATCTTTCATTTATTTACTATTCATGCTTTTCCTTCCTTTTTTTCAAAGGGGTTTTTTGTTCCTTGTTTTATAGTTCTTTTACTTGTTTATTTATGTTTCAAGGTGAAGCTGATGACAAATCTCATTGATATAGTGTCACGCTCCAAACCCAGAAATCGGATTCACAGGAATCCCGATCGCCGAATCCGGTGTCGACAGCCTCCGTAATACCCCATTCTCGGCTCCTAGCATTCATATGCCAGATTTTCGATCCTGGGATCTTATAAGGAGGATTTTATTTTTGTACATTTAACTAGTAATAAGCATAACCACAAGTTTACCTAAATCATAAAGGTAACATCATCATCACATATCCACTAATATAATCATTTGAATACAATGCTGAAAGGGAAATATATATGTCAAAATCAAAGCTCCAGAAAATAGCTGCACATTCCAAGCTCAATACTGCTGCAACCTAACATCACCTGCACGCATCTATCGTGCATAAGCTTATAGAAAGCTTAGAGGGTGGTGTAAGTGTGTGCATGAGATAAGTGCCAAGTATTCAATACAATATCATAATCATACAATATCGAAAAGCTATTAATCCATAAACCATACAATGACTGAATAAGGAGAAACACTGATAAGAGCAGGAATTATCAGCGTAAACAGAAATACTGACAAGATTATAATCATGCGCTAACAGAATAAGCAGAAGTATGAACAAGTCCATAAGTAAATCAATATTAGAATACGCAATATAGGACAGCTATGCAAATGATGAGTCATAGATAATCAAATGTCGAATGACAAGGATATAATGTAATACACAATTCGAAAGAGCTAACAAATATCATCACTCTCATCTAAGTCACAAGAATACAGAAACATAACAACCCACAATGCCACACGCCGAAGATGTAATGGAATATGCAGTATATGGTGCTAATGGAATGACCATGTTGGAGTGTGATGTAGGGATGATAGTACGTAGTATTAAAGGCTACGAGGTCCACCACAAGGAACCTCTATCCAAACCAGTCATATATTTAAATTTGGATAGTCTGACTCAACGTGGTAAACTCTTGATCTCAGGTTAGTCGTGCGCCCAACCGAAATCCTTGCCATAACGAAGATACACAACAATTAGTTGCGCACCACCAGACCGAGTGGATAGTGAATGGATGAATGAATGAGTATACAACTCCTACTCAGTAGCCTGTCAGCACAGTAGCCTGCCAACTACTGGTAGCTCGTACAGTGTGGTAGCTCGCCCAGGCCTCATCCCCGCCACATCACACCCGCCCACATCAGCGTCCACCCACTGTGCCCTCCCACATGCACAACAGTGACAGGGTGTCATAATATCATGTCAGTCCTCATATCAATACTGTTTCTCTCTGAAAAAATCACCGGGGTCTATTACACTTCACACCACCTGCCGCCCCAATTAAGCGCACAACTGGGTAAGTGGAAAAGACCTCACTATCTGCCTATCAGTAGTCTGCCAATACCTACCCAGCTCGCCTATAGCAGACTCATTCCTCGAGCTGGTCAAACTCAGCCTAGCCATACCTACTCCCTCGGGCGGGTAAGGCCGCATCCCCTTCCAACCGACCACGACACAGTGGAGAGCGCAGCCATCTGGTAATCGGCACTCAACACTCATCTACCCACTCGGTCTAGACGTTGGAGCATCCTTTAGAACCAAGAGAGTGTTTAGGAATTTTCCCCCAGGGCCATCTATGGCGGCTCGATGCTCGAACAGATTTTCGGTGTCCCATCTGGCCATCCACGATATGCCTGTGGAGGCTACGGCCCTGATGTCACTAGGGCGTACAGTAATCACAACACAATGCAAGATGCATGAGTCATACAATCCAATCATGCATCAATCCTACGCATGTCATGCGCTCATGTGAGATAATCTCCACCTATTAGGGAGTCTCACATCATCCTGCCCAATGACATATGCAATAGTCAATCACATCTCATAACAAACATGCAGATGATGCGAATGGGCATGTATCATGATGTTATGATGTCACATACTCATAAACGGTATCAATAACCGGCGTCAACAATGTGGACTTTTAACCAACATTGCCCCCAAGGAATGACCCACATATAATCAAATATATAATGGGCACATGGCCTCACACAAGGGCCAAATATACGAAACAGGTGGGCCCTAGTCATGGCCTAACACATATCACAATAGGCCTTGTCCATAGGCCTCAAATACATCTGGATGGGTCGCACCCATGGGCCTCAGATATATCATAATGAGCCTCAAATATACTTCGCAGGTGAGTCACATACCTGGGTCTAATACACATCAGTATGGGTTACATCACATAGGCGTAATATACATCACTATGGCCATAACCCATGGGCTTTAAATACATAATAGGTGGGCCCTACACATGGGCCTCAAATATATACCACGGGTGAGCCTCAATGGACGGGTCACCAATACAACAGGATGGGCCTAATGACATGGACCCCATAAATATATCGAATAGGCCACACCAATTGGGCCTTACATACATTGCAATGGGCCTGACCCATGGGCCTTGCATACATCACAATGGGCCTTGCAACATGGGCCTCATATATATTTAAGGTGGGCCTCAACAATGGGCCTCATACACATCAAGGTGGGCCTCAACAACGGGCCTCATACACATCAAGGTGGGCCTCATACACATCAAGGTGGGCCTCAACAACAGGCCTCATATGCATCAAGGTGGGCCTCAACAACGGGCCTCATACACAACAAGGTGGGCCTCAACAACGGGCCTCATACACATCAAGGTGGGCCTCAACAACGGGCCTCATACACATCAAGGTGAGCCTCAACAACGGGCCTCATACACATCAAGGTGGGCCTCAACAATGGGCCTCATACACATCAAGGTGGGCCTCAACAACGGGCCTCATATATGGCCTTAGCAATAGGCCATAAATATATCAAGATGGGCCTAACCAATCATATAGGCTAAATCAATCAAATGGCCGATACGAGCAGGTCGATCAAATGGACCGATACAAATGGGCTGTGCGTCATGGAGTTATACTAAGCATGTCATAAAGTAATGCCCTATCCTTACAACACAGCTGGCCTAGACGGCTTGCATACAATAAGTACGCGCCTACCAATGGGCCCTAGGGAGAGTCGCAATGCAGACATTTAACCAACATTATACTCGTAATGTGGACGTTAAACCAACATTGCTCCCAAGGTGTAGCCCGTAGTGAATAACATTACATAAACCAGGTTGAGATCACACATTGCAATGGACCTTAGGTACACCCCATTGGGCCTTAAATACATCAAATGGGCCATGTCATATGGGCCTTTTACTCATCAAATGGGCCACATCAATGGGTCGCACCAATGGGCCTCATGTGCATTGCAATGGGTCATAACCCGTGGGCCTTAGATTGCATCAAATGGTTCTCAACCCATGGACCTTATACATATCAAATGGGCCTAATCCCATGGGCTTTAAAATACATCAAATGGGTCCAATCCCATGGACCTTGGAACACATCAAATGGGTCCACTTTATGGGCCTTAAATTACATCAAATGGGCCTAATCCCATGGGCCTTGGAACTCATCAAATGGGTCCACTCTATGGGCCTTAAATAGTTCAACAACTAGCTACATTCATAGACCTAATTAAATTCAACTATGGTGGGCCTCAAAAGTGCATTCATTAGGCCCAAAATTTAAGGAACTAAAGGTATAAATCATTTTCTCTAAGATCTTTATAATATGATGGGCCCCACTCCTCAAAATTTCAGCCCAAGGCTAGCATAATTATAATATGTTGCTGTCCTAAATTTGGGCACTCCATTAGAGTGGGTCCAAGGCCTCTAAAACTCTGAAAATTGAGGGTCAAGGTCCCTCATCATGCATACAATGAGAGAAAACCCAAAAAGGTGGCCCACCATCAGAAGAAATATTTTTAAATTATGGTTTTTTTATTAAGGCATATTGCTGGACTGCACAGTAGAAAAAATCTGAGAGTCCAACCATCTTGGCCCATTCTTTTAGATACCCAAACGGGGTCACTTGAGGCTGAAATTTCACAGAGTGATACTTTCATAGGTGGGCCACACCTCCACAAAATTTTATAATTTTTAGATATCTCTAAGTATTTTAATTAATTTAAACAAAACAGACTGTCCAGAAAAATCGGACAGACCTAGACGTCCCAACATGGTGGGCCAGTACGGCCCTCACCACGATGTGTACAGGGGTCCATTGGCCCTACAATTTGGTAGGTGGGTTTTAGAATAAGTGGACCACACTCTTAAAAAATTTCATATTTTTTGGACATCTTTAAATATTTTAATTCATTTACATAAATCAATCTGTCCTAAAAATCGGACTGATCTGGACACCATATTATAATGGGCCGGTCCCGCCGTCACCATGGTGTGTGTAGGTGTCCATTGACCCTAAAATTTTGTAGGTGTGTCCTACCATAAGTAGGACACTCCCTTGAAATTTTTTATAATTTTTAAACACCCATAGGTATTTTAATAAATTTTAAAAATTCAACTGTCCATGGTGGAATGTTGCTAGAACAGTGCAGAAAATCTAGACTGTCCACCTCACTTGGACCACACCTTTGGGACCCCAATGAAGGTCAGTTGGGGCTGAAATTTGGGGGACATCAAGATAAGATCCCCACCTTTCAAAAAAGTAAATTTAATAGGTATGAATAATTCCCCAAACAGTCCCAAAATTTGGTCCAAAAATAACCAGAAACTGTCCAGAAAATTCTGGACAGCAACATGTACTTAGATAAAATTTATTATATAAGTTAAATAAAAAGACAAATACATTAATGGGCCACACACATCAGGAAATAAAATGAGGAAAAAGAGAGATAGAAGGACAATCCAGTCATAGGGAAAGGGGCTCCACCACTATTGAGCCCTCTCAAGATCAATCACACCCGCACATCATACCTAGATTTACATTTACAACATGGATCTTGCACATGCATGGCCTATAATTAAAATGCATGGTGAGGATGACATCCCCACCATGGTTATAAGGTCTACATGACCCAAACATAATATGATATGAAATAAAACTACCATGATGGGGCCCATAGAGAAAGACCCCATGCATGGATCATGCATGCATAAGGTAGGCCATTAGGCCACAACCATGGGATTGTGTGGGATCTCCACCATTGATTGGTGGGTTCTACACTTCCCTCATGAAAGAAAGAAAACATCTAGGCTATAGAAATCAGATTTTTTTTACATCTAGAGGAGCACCCACCGTTCAATCTTCTTGCTCCTATGAGTTCCTTAGTACCTTAGCTTTGATTCCAATGGAGGAGATGAGGAATGAATGGTTAGGATGGGAGATCATGGGTTAGGAAAGTGGGCCACACTTGAAGTTTTGAAAGAGAGGGAGAGGCTTGGAGAATTCTCATACGTATGGAATTTCTCTCCTTAGATTTTTTTGAGTTTGAAAATGAGAGAGAGAGAGAGAGAGAGAGAGAGAGAGAGAGAGAGAGAGAGAGAGAGTTGTAAGGGAGAGAGAGATGGGTGATGGATGTGATGAGTGATGGGTGTAAAAAAATCTTGACTTTTGTGGCTATTTGTGTAAGAAAAGCATGGGTGGTGTAAGAACTTTTTGACTTTGAGGGCTTTTGGTGTAAGAGAGGTATGGGCTTGTAAGAGATTCTTGACTTTTGTAGTTGCTTGAGAATGGGTGAAAGGTGATGTTTACTTGACATGTACTTGACATGTGATGGATTGATGGATTGATGAGATTGATGTGACACCTCGTAGAGATTCTCTTGGGTTTCGTAACGCGCGGCATTTTCTTCGCACCGAACGTTGACCCACATCTCTTGACCAGGGTATCGCCTCGGTGCGCAACTCGCGGCATCGGAACTGCAGTGATGGCGCGGTCGCTATGGTAAAGGTCTTAGGTTGAGTTGATACAGGTTGACGGCATACAAATCAGGGTCACATGCAAATATTGGTTAAGGGTCGAAGGTTGACGGAATTCGACTGGTAAGACTGCGGAAGTCTATGGAATGGTACAGTCTAGGATACGGGGCTTACATATAGTATTAGCTGAAAATTTTATTGACGTGGGATCTTTCTTTGAAGGTTATCGATTTTTGAACCATTAGCCTTCAAGGAATGCTATGAAGTAAGAAAAATTTCAGATATTACTTCTTGGGTTTGTACAGCATGTGAAACACCTTATGTCAACCAAGAGTGTTGCCTTTGTCCTGTTAAAGGAATTTTTTCTAAAATTGTTAGATCACAACTTTTTGAGTCTATTAGATAATATTTGTTATAGTTTTAGATTAAGGAAATACAGCCAAAGCCAACCTATGTGCCAAGCTGGCATAAGTGGTGGCTTGTTCATTAGCTAACTTCTATATGCATGTGGGCTTAGTAAAGCTCTCTAAAATTTGTTGTTGAAAATTAGATATCTGTAATTGAATGTTATCACTGAAATATACCATTTTGAGGCATTTTAACGCATAGTGGAAATGACGGTGTCAACTCATATTCACTCATATTTTAACTTATATTTTATGATGGAAGTTTGCATAATTCATGGGCACACTTTGATTTTATTCTTTATTTTTTTTTTGTCATTTTGGTCATTTCTTTATCGAGCCTTTAGAGAGCAGCATAAAAAACCTTGGTAATTTTATCCAACTGAATTTGTTGTTGCATATCTCGAAACATTCATGTATGCACCAAGCATACATTTATTAGTCGATCCAAACTTGGTGGGATAAAGGCCTATCTGATGAGTGGAACTGCTATTTATTTCTTGTTATGGGAAACTTGGGTTGGTGGAACCCATTTATAAGATTTTCAAGTTGTATCCCATCACAACATGTGTGGTTTGTTGGCATTTAGACCTTGAAGATGGAGATGAATCTTTTATAATTCTCAATTACCTGAAATCACCCAAATTTGCAGCAAATAGAAAAAACTTGAGATGATTGCATGTTTTTTGATTGAGAATGATTGTCATTTCTATTATCACAATTTCTACCTTGAAACTGAATTTGAAGCGAAGGTAAGTAATAAATTGTTTGATTCTTCCTCTTAATGCCAATTTTCTAACATTTTTACAAGGTGAAGTGATGTGGAAGATGGGTGTGAATCACTTCGTATGTTTATATTCTATTATTCTTTATTTGTATTAGTTTAGTTGGGTATATGGGTTTGTAAGCCATGAAGTCTTTATCTGTATTAGCTTAGATGAGTTGATCAATTAGGGCATGTACTAGCAATGGTAAGAGACACCATTATTATTTTATATATATATATATATATATATATATATATATATATATATATATATATATATATATATATATATATATATATATATATATATATAAGAAATGGCTACGGATAATGGCCATTCATTACCAGGTCTTCTTGATGAGAAAGTGCATTTTCTTTTTTAATTTCAAAATGCACTGGTAGCAGTGGGTTATGGATGGTTGGATTTAAAGGTGTAGTGTTATAGAATCAATGGGTCTGCCAATAAAGGGTGTTGTATAGTTTCATCTTGATGGATTCAAGAGGTAAGTGACTTCTGTTCCCATTACACCGTAAAACTTGGCTATGATTAATTCTTTTAGAAATAAATTTTTGTAGTCCATTCTTCTAAAAAAAAGAAAAAGGGATAGGTGCCAAGGCCCTTAGCTCACATTCGGGTTAGAAAATGCATAGCCAACTTGAAATCAAGTTTGTTTCAGGAAAAATGTTGGATTTGGAATAATCATATGTATTTGGGTTAAGTTGGTTCAGCACAGAGGATTTTGCATGGGCTTCATTTTGGGCATCTCAGTTGAAACTTAATTGTTCAAGGAAACTTATTTCAAACAAGCCAGATCAACTTGAGAAACAACATCTCTTATTCGGATATGATCACCCCTAAAATGTAGAGAGTTTCGTGACTGCAGCCAGCTAACTACCTTTGTTTAGACATATATATAATCTGATATTTTCTCCTTATAAAAGGTCTTCAGGTGTTAGCCAAAGTATCAATCTGATATCATTATGCTTAGCAGCATTATAGAATTTCTAACTATAAGCATTAGCATGTCACTTTTTAGTCTTTGATTGTCACAGAACATGGGCTGGTTCTTAACCTGCATAAGTTCAGTGGTAGGAGCCATGAATATTTAAACTCTGTTTTGGAATATATTTTTTTTGGTTTTCCATTGAGTTCAATATAGGTCATTCTGTGTACATTTCTGGAGATTGGGACTTAATAATAATGCTTCAGAAAATAGCAACCACGTCTTTCATTTTCCTAGCATGGGGCTTCTAGCGGCAACCTATGCATCATTTTAGGTGGCAATTGGATATATTCCTTGATTGTAGTCGGTGGGGCTTCCTAAATGTACTTAATAGCAGCCACGTCTTTCATTTTAGCTTGTTGCAATTGTCCACACAGTAATCATTCTCGAATGTCCATGCAGGCTACATATTGGAAGAGGATATAGTTCAACAATCTTCATCAGTAAGCTTCTCAAACATACTACTTTGTATCTAAGAATTGTAAGGAAGATAGTAATTTGTAGTTTTGTAAAGTATTCAATTTATTATTATTATTTTTTTATATATGGAAATTTGTGCACTAATCTTTGAAGAAATGACTCAACCAAGACCCTTTTAGGATAAAACCATGCTAGAGGTCCTCCAGTTTAACACACACAGGTCATCGTAGGGTAGAAAGAAATCACTGTATCAGCCATTTAGTGAACCTGACTCTTCTTTGATGGACCATTGTATAAATTCTCAATGATTTGACAACTTTTATTTGTTAGATCAATGACTATTCCTTGTTATATGTGGACTATAGGCCATTTTTTGTTCAAAGGACATTGTTCATATGATCAGCATCATCTTTTTAGTTTGATTTTAAATAGTAGTCATTCAAATAGTTTGCCTGGCATTAGCTGAACTTCTATGGACAAAGAGAATTAAGAAAGATCCAATTAATAAAATCATAATTCTTGCAGTCCAACCTTATTTCATATCAGTTACCATGTAAGATGTGCAATGTAAGGTTAATGTGTCCAACTTGACCTCACCTACAAAGAACAACAAATAATTTTAAAAAAAGAAAAAAGAAAAAGAAAAGAACCATTTCACCTCCAATCCAAAAAGAAAATCGAAACATGTTTAGGCTCCATTTGGAAGATACTATTATTTACAAAATAGGGCCTCGAATTTTGCCACAAGAACACTCTTGCAAGTATGCTTAAATAGGTTTCTCCTTTTTCTGTGGAAGATACTATTATTTGCGAAATAGGGCCCAAAAAATAGGTTTCTCCTTTTCCTTCTAAATCTCTTATAACTCCTTTAGAATAATTAGATAATTGCTTTGGTGTAAGCAAGACATGGAATTACTTAGGCAAGATTTTGGGGTATGTCGATTGTTTTTTTTTTTGGATGTGGTCACTGAAAATCTTAATTTTTTCGACCCATTTCACAACATTAGCTGGAGTAACTGCTCAGAGTGGATGTCATGCAAGAGTGGATCATCTTCTTCAAATTGAATATGATGTAGTTTATTTCTTTAATTTTGATGTAATAAAATGATGAAAGTTGCATAAAACTTTGAAAGGATTGGGCATGGTGTTCAAGTAGAGATTTCTCGCATTGATAGTTCTTTGAAAATAAAATGTATTGATGTGTTTAGCAGTACAATACTTGATTTATTCTTCAATTTGGTATTGTGCCTTATATTTAAATTGGGAATTTGGTGTGTTAGCTAAAGGGCAACTGTTTTTCATATTTCAAATGTTTCCTTCTTGGTATGCCATTACTTTATTTTGAATTCATGTATGACTTGATGTTGAAGTTTTGTTTTCTCCATGTAAGAATATTTCTGGTGCCATTGGAGATCTGAAATGCCTACTCTCCATGTACATGTCTTCTATATCTCAATTTAGTTTCTAACATTTATATATAAAGTCATTATTTTCTCCAATGTCAGCACATGGGTGATTTTGTTGTAAGTTATGGATTTTTTGGCGTTATTTTTGTTGCTAACATTTTATGAGTGGGTTTGTGGGTGTTGCCCTCAGGATTGGTCTTTCAATGATATCTATGGGGATATACCATTTTCAATTTCAAAGTTGAAAAAGTTGGAATTCACGTAAGTCACATTCTTCTATAGTATGTTTTACTTGCATGGGAAACCATTGTTTCTGTAGAAATTTTTATTTTGATTTATGTTTAGTAGGAAACCGGCGTCGATTGAAATCTCAATACTCGTCGGGCAAATCAAATCATCGCACTAATTTCTCTTCCTCGAGAGGGCCAAAAGTCACCTCACCACCATTTCTCTCTCTTTCTTTCTCTCTCTTTAAAATGTACTCATTCTAGAGTGAGCGGCGGTGCAAGCTCTGCGTGTGAGTTTGATTTTGACCTTCGTAGCGTCACTCGCAAGCATGAATCTTTTTACTAGATTTACAATGAAAATGGAAGACGATGGTGAAATTTTTCCAAAGGTCCCTCCGGGTTTTTCGGCTGCCAGAGGTGTCACCTTATTGAGGGTTGATGATGATGATCTTATTGAAGAAGATGGCCCTTTAAAGGTATAAATATATATATATATATATATATATATATATATATATATATATATATATATATATATATATATATATATATATATATATGCTCATGCACAACTAATGGATGGGAATTTTAGGTGTGATGCAGAAATGTTCTTTATCATTAGGGCTGCTTTCGCCGGGTTTGATGCAGAAATCGTCGCCAACTTCACAGAAAGACAAATAGCATTAGCGACCATAGATTGCAACCTGGATTTAAACAAGGTTCGAGGTGCCGTTAACAATGCTAACAGAATCCTCTAGGTCAGATTGTTGATTGGACTTTATTTTATTTAAATGATTTTGATAATCCATTTTATTTAAATGAGCAGACTCGGATGTGCGTCAGAGCTATCCGGATGTTGAGCAGGGGTCTCTAGAAGGTGGGAACCACTGTTATGACCATGATGAAGTTGTTCATTTCCTATGGACAGCATTGGAGTGGCTTGACCATTTGGACAGGCTGTGTTTATGTATTTACTCGTAATTAATGGAGCAGACCTGGATGTGCGTCGGAGCCATCCGGATGAGCGAGGTTCCCTGAAAGGTGGGAGCTGCTGTTATGACCATGATGAAGCTGTCCATTTCCTATGGACAGCATTGGAGGGGCTTGGTCATTTAAACAGGCCATGTTTATATATTTGCTCGAAATTAATGGAGCAGACCTGGATGTGCATCGGAGCTATCTGGATGAGCAGGAGTCCCTGTAAGGTGAGAACTGCTGTTATGACCATGATGAAGCTGTCCATTTTCTATGGACAGCATTGGAGGGGCCGGACCATTTGGACAAGCCGTGTTTATATCTGTATTTGTAGGGACCACACCCTTAACCTAAACCACACTCTAAACTTATAACCTATAACCTAAACCTATACTTATAACCTAAACTTATACTCAAATCCCAAAACCTATAACCTAAACCTAAACCTAAACCTAAACCTAAACATATAACCCATAACCTAAGCCTATACCTAAACCTAAAACCTAAACCTATAACTAAAACCTAAACCTATAACCTAACCTAAACTTAAACCTAAACCTAAACCTAAACCTTAACCTATAACTTAAACCTAAAACCTAAACTTATAACCTACACTTATAACCTAAACCTAAACCTATACTTATAACATAAACCTATTCTCAAATCTTAAAACCTATAACCTAAACCTAAACCTTAACCTAAACCTATAGCCTAAACTTAAACCTAAAACCCAATTGTAAACCGGATCTCGAACCTAAACACGATTTCTAAAACCTAAACCTTAACTTATTCTCAAATCCCTAACCTAAACCTACACCTAATCCTAATCTAAACTCCCTAACCTAAACATAAACCTATACTTGAAAACCCAAACCTAAACCCGAATCTCGAACCCGAACCCGAACCCAATTTTCTAAACCTAAACCTTAACCTATTCTTAATTCCCTAAAGCTATAACTTATAACCTAAACCTAAACCTATAACCTAAAACCTATACCTAAACCTAAAACGTAAATGTATTCTCAAATCCCTAAACGTAAACCTACATCTAATCCTAATCTCAACTCCCTAACCTAAACCTAAACCTAAACTTGAAAACCCAAACCTAAACCCGATCCAGAACCCGAACCCGATTTCCTAAACCTAAACTTTAACCTATTCTCAATTCCCTAAAGCTATAACTTATAACCTATAACCTAAACCTAAACATAAACCTTAACCAAAACCTATAACCTAAACCTTAACCTATAACCTATAACCTAAACCTAAAACCTAAACCTAAACCAAAACCTATAACCTAAAACCTAAACTTAAACCTAAACCTAAAACCTAAACCTATAAAATAAAACCCAAAACCTAAACCTAAACCTAAAACTTAAATGTATTTTCAAATCCCTAAACCTAAACCTACACCTAATCCTAAACTCAACTCCCTAACCTAAAACTTAAACCTAAACTTGAAAACCCAAACCTAAACCCGATCCTGAACCCGAGCCTGATTTCCTAAACCTTAACTTATAACCTTAACCTAAGCCTATTCTTAAATCCCAAAACCTGTAACCTAAACCTAAAACTTAACCTATAACCTAAACCTTAACCTATAACCTTAGCTTATAACCTAAACCTATAACCTAAACTCAATTTCCTAAACCTTAACCTATAACCTAACCTAAACTTAAACCTATAACCCAAACCTGATTTCCTAAACCTAAACCTTAACGTATTCTCAAATCCCTAAACCGAAACCTACACTAATCCTAATCTCAACTCCCTAACCTAAACCTAAACTTGAAAATCCAAACCTAAACCCAATCCTGAACCCGAACCTGATTTCCTAAACCTAAACTTATAACCTTAACCTGAACCTATTCTCAAATCCTAAAACCTATAACCTAAACTTAAACTTATATGACCTTAACCTAAACCTTAACCTATAACCTTAACTTATAATCTAAACCTATAACCTAAACTCAATTTCCTGAACCATAACCTATAACCTAACCTAAACCTAAACTTATAACCCGAACCCGATTTCCTAAAACTAAGTCTTAACGTATTCTTAAATCCTTAAACCTAAACCTACACTTACACCTAATCCTAATCTCAACTCCCTAACCTAAACCTAAACCTAAACTTGAAAACCCAAACCTAAATCCGATCCCGAACCCGAACCCGATTTCCTAAACCTAAAGTTATAACCTTAACCTAAACTTATTCTCAAATCCCAAAACCTATAACCTAAACCTAAACCTATATAACCTTAACCTAAACCTAAAACTTAACATATAGCCTAAACCTTAACCTATAACCTAAACTCAATTTCCTACACCTTAACCTATAACCTAACCTAAATCTAAACTTATAACCCAAACCCCATTTCCTAAACCTAAACCTTAACGTATTCTCAAATCCCTAAACCTAAATTTACACCTAATCCAAATCTTAACTCCCTAACCTAAACCTAAACCTTAACGTATTCTCAAATCCCTAAACCTAAATCTACACCTAATCCTAATCTCAACTCCCTAACCTAAACCTAAACCTAAACTTGAAAACCCAAACCTAAACCCAATCCAGAACCTGAACCCGATTTCCTAAACCTAAACTTATAACCTTAATCTAAACCTATTCTCAAATCTCAAAACCTATAACCTAAACCTAAACCTAAACTTGAAAACCCAAACCTAAATCCGATTCCGAACCCAAACCCGATTTCCTAAACCTAAACTTATAACCTTAATCTAAACCTAAACCTAAACTTGAAAACCTAAACCTAAACCCGATTCTGAACCCGAACCCGATTTCCTAAACCTAAACTTATAGGTTATAGTTTAGGTTTAGGTTTTAGGTTTAGGTTTAGGGTATTTTTATTTATGATATTAAGCTTATATGTATTTATGCATAAATGAATGTGATGTGGATAAGATTGTTTGTGTTTGGATGAATGTAGTTTATGTTTGGATGGATTTACTAGTTTGGGTTTAGATGGATGTAAATGTGAATATGATGAAATATATTATATAACAGTTGTATATTAGGATGAATATGATGAAATATATTGTAACAGGTGTATATCAAGAATTTTGTGCAGGAATATTTGATCTAAAAAGAGACTTTTAGCGACGAAAATTTTCGTAGCTAAAAGTTTTACAAAATATTTTTAGCGACAGAAATTTTCGTAGCTAAAAGTTTTGCAAAATTTTTTTACCGACGAAAAGTTTCGTAGCTAAAAGTTTTGGAAATATTTTTTAGCGATGAAAATTTCCGTCGCTAAAAGTTTCAGAAATATTTTTAGTGAAAAAAATTTACGTAGCTAAAAGTTTTACGAAATATTTTTAGCAACGAAAATATTTGTAGCTAAAAGTTTTGCAAATATTTTTAGCGTCAAAAATTTTCATAGCTAAAAGTTTTACAAACATTTTTAGCAACGAAAATTTTCATCTCTAAAAAAACAATAGCTAAAATGCTTACCCTTGGCGATGATTCAAAATTTTCGTCAATAATAACCTTTCTCGTCGGAGTATTAGTGATGAATTTAGCAATGAAAATTTTCGTCGCTAAAAGTGTTTAGCTACGAAAATTTGAATGTTAGCGATGAAAATTTTCGTCGTTAAAAGTGAGATTTTTTGTAGTGAATGAATTGTTGATAAGACAATCCGGTACTCAAAATTGCGTTCATACGACTTAGTTAATCTAATAAATATTTATTTGATGTTTTATCCCTATTGTGTTCTTAGAAATAAGTATTTTATGTTTGGATGTGGATTCCGTGAGGATGTAATAGTCCATCCTGAAAATCAACAGTTGGATGGCTTAATCTATGGATAAATATGGTTCCTAATGGTCAGATTTATGTGACACTGAAAGTGAATGTTAAAATGAGTCAATTATCTAAGTTTATACTAAGTTAGGTTTTCATGGTAACACCCGAGTACTAAAAATTATAGGGTGTTACAAAACAACATGGTACCATCGACGCATCTTAAATGGTAAACAACCTCCATTTAACACTAGATCCCAAAAATTGTTACTAAAAACCTCAGCAACAATAATAAACATGCTTGGGAATATTGGGTCCCCTTGTTAAAGTCCCATGGAGGATTCGAAGAAATCACATGGTTTCCTATTGACGAGAACCGAAAACCAGCAGTTTGCCCAACACTTCACCAAATTCACCTACTGACCAAAACCAAACCTTCATAAGACCTCTTTCAGGAAACCTCATCCAACCATGTATATAACTTCTTTAAATCTGACTTTAATACTGCATTTCCCATACAAGTTTTCCTGTTTAAATCCCAGAAGAGCTCCTACGGTCTTACTATACTTTATTATAGAGATCTCTCCTAAACAAATGCTCCTTGTTCATGCTAGATTATCCTAAGTAGAAGTCTTCCCTGCTTGTCTGCAATAACCTTCGAGAAGACTTTATAAATAATGTTGCATAAACTTATAGGACGAATATCTGAAAATTTTATTGGTGATGCATATTTAGGGACAAGGCAAATGAGAGATGACTTGAAGGCATGGGGGATCTTCCCACTTACAAAAAGAAACTTTAAGGATTTTAGGATATCTTGGCTGATAATTTCCCAGCAACAAGAGAAGAAGGCACCCAAATAACCATACAGGGTCGAGGTTCTATCCTTAGGTAGCGTAGCAACCACTAACTTTACCTCTTCCAAGATTGGATCCATGAGAAGGGAGATATTATCCTCCTCAGTTAGGATAAGCAAGATGCATTCTATAAGATCACCTCCTTAAGCCACTCCCTCAGCCTGAAACAACTTAGCAAAGAGAGCTATTGCTTCCCTTTTAATCACTAACTGATAAGACATTTTCTTGTCAAACTCTAGCTAAATCTCATAAATCGCCACTCTTCTTTACCACTCCATTGCCACATTATTGAAGAATTTCGTATTTCGATCTCCTTCTTCGAACCACTAGTCACACGCCTTTTGCTTTCAGCACACTTCCTCTTTCAGCTTCAGCTGGGGCACCAGAAGATCTTTAACAATTTTTAGACCATCCCAATTACGCTGCACCTTAGTGATTTGCAGTGCATCCTCAGCCCTCAAGACTTCCTCTTCAACCTGCTTAATCTGTTCAAAGACACTTCCAAACACATCTTTATTTCACATTTTCAATGCTAGCTTAAGGTTCTTCAATTTACTCTGCAAATGAACCATGGACTGGCCATGAACATCCAAAACCTAGGCTGCCTTCACCAATTGCATAAATAATTTATGAAGAAACCACATTCACTGGAACCAAGAAGGTTTACCTGAGGAAATAATAGCAACAAAAGAGCATGGTCAGACCCCATTCACAGCAACTGCATTACTCTAAAATTGGGAAATTAATTTAGCCAATTTGCATTGCACATCACATGGTCCAGACTAGCCCAAACTTTGGAAGGCTTGGCCTGGTTGTTGCTCCAAGTGAAGCGATTCCCAACGAATGTCACATCTAGCAAACCTACTACATTGATTGCTAAAGAGAACTCCATAAAGCTTAGAAGGTCATGGCCCCTACCCCTTAGCCTTTTTAAAGGATTAATGACAGCATTAAATGAAAGTTCACCTATTACGTGCCCTGGTTTGTCAATTACGTTGTATGTTGAGTCAGTCGGACGACAGCACCTAACAAGAAGATCATGTCAAGCGTCTGCCTCATCTGGATGTGTGGAAGCTCACCAAAAGGTAAATCATAGCCTCACATCCCATGTCCCAAAACGCTAGGTGATTAAACCCTTAAAAAGAACTAGAACATCTTAGGGTTTATGTGTAAGAAAACCTTTCATCCAAAAGAAAATTTTCTAAGTTTTTCTAACTCTGTCGATTATATTGATTCCCCTTTCGATATGATCGACCAGCTCTGTCAATGTCCTCGGCATATCAATTGATACAATCGAGTGAGGACAAAAAGCGTCCAGTAATCAAATAATCTTTTGGACGATTTATTGATATATCGACCTTCGAGTCGATATCATCGATATTCAAAAATCGATCAAATCTGAAGTGGATTGATCGTATCGACAGACTGCTTCCGACGCCCCTGTTTTTCTAAAGAAAACTATCAACTGCTTCGATATATCGATGACTGTCCGATTCAATCTGAACTCAAATATCGATCATATCGGGAGTCAGTCGATCATATCGACTGTGAGGCGCATGTTCTCTCCAGCATGAATTTCAGGTTGCTTTTAATATTGATCGGGGTGCCTGTCGATAAATCAATATTCATATATCGATCATATTGAGACCAAGTCGATTGGATCGAGTCAGGACATAATTCATCCAGTAAGCTTACATGTAAAATCTATACGATTTTTGATCCCATCGAATGGTCGCCGATATAATCGATGTACAAATTCCGATGACATCGACTGGTTCCCCGATCATATCTGTGATCCTGAAATTCTTTAAGACTTCTCTCTTATTTTTTAAATGTCGATAAAATTGAACCATCACTCGATAGAATCGGAGTTCGAAATCTGATAACATCGATACGTGTCTCAATCCCATCGACTAGTCGGCAGAAGGTTTTCAAAAGTGAAATGACAATTGAGTTCTTATCATCGAGAGGTCGGCCGATACAATCGAGAGTATACGCTCGATCATATCGACGACTGATCGATGATATCGAACTCTGTCATAAATATGACCGTTTATATTCGTTGGAACTTTTTGCCTATAAATAGAGAGAGTTGTCTTCATTGCTGGTAGAGAAAGAAGAGAGTGCTTTAGAGTGTTTTAACCTTCCTATCATTTACCTAAGCCCTTTCTCTCAGGAAGTCTATCCTCCAATCCACCCTCGTCATTGATATCTTATAGAGTGGATTGGGGAATGAACTTCCGCATTCAAGGATCCTTCAGCTACTGCTTTAATGACATATCATTGAGCTGGGATGACTTGAATGCATAGATGATGGGAACCTCTCTATCTTCCTTATAGGAAAACCTTTAGAGAGTGGTAGTCCATCATAACCTTGACCCAACCTAAGCCTAGCATATATACATCTTCATGTTGCGGATCAAGGGAGCTGATGACTCTTCATCAACAAGTAGAAGGACTTCATCATTGTGCTGAAAGGGACTCATTAACTTATCTGTAAGTACTAAGAGTCCAGAGGACACTTGCGATCATTCCTTTTTAGGATTGGATTTTAAGTGTTGCTCACCATTTGAAGTCCTCGAAGGAGGCCTCCGACGGGAGTGTACGTGCGGGGTGCGTTGTGTGGACCCTTGCTCTGTGGAGAGCATAAACATCTGGTTAGGAGTACGCTAGCAAAACTCTAGGGTTAGAGGTGAACCGAGTAGAAATCTCAAGGTGCATTGTGTGGACCCTTGTCCTGTGTGGACATAAATATCTGGTTAGGAGTATGCCAGTAAAACTCCAGGGTTTGAGGTGAACCGAGTAGAAACCTCTGTAAAGGTTGAAGGTGAACCTGATTTAAAACCTTTGGTTTGAGGTGAACCATGGGAAACCTCCTTAGTAAAATCCGGTCACTCAAGGGTTGAGCGTGGAAGCCGGGAGTGGAGTAGACAAGTCGTCGAACCACTATAAAATGACTGTTTTTGAGTTTGATATTATCTTTCATTTATGTGATTGCCTTGCATGTCTTTATATATGATCACATCCTATGCACACACAGTCATATCCATCACAATCTCATCTATACATTGTTTGTCTTTTAAATAGTTTGTGATTGGATCCTCTATCAGGCTCTGTGATGGAAGCCAGTAGAGTTAAGGTTGAGTAATCCTAATCAATACTCTGTGATAGGATTAGTGTGATAAGGATCTTTAATAATATATAAAAATCTTTAAAAAGTCCTATTCACCCCCCTCTAGGATATACTGACCTATTCCTACTTCAACTAAAGTGGTCTTCACCGCAATTTCATTAAAGTCCACAGTAACCATCATGACCTAGGCTTAGGCATCACTAAATCCTCCAGTTCCTACCACAAGGACCTTCTACGAATCTTGTAGCACTAGGCATATGCCACCAAAAAAAACAACGAGCTCAATTTTCCTTGGGTCCCCAACTCCAATGTTTAAGACCTGATTTGAAGAAATAAGAACTGTAGAAAACAAGTGGTTAGAAAAGAAAACTCAAATCTTATATCTTGTTGCCACATTGGAGATTGAAGAGTGGAATCCCAATTTTAGCCTCACATAAATTCTTTTTACCTCCTCGATTATAGGCTCCAAGATGGTCAGAAGAGAAGGCTTAAAAGAATCGATCAACCGCTTTAAAGATCTGATGTTGGAAGTGTTTTTCACTCCACGAGCATTCCACACTATGCAACTATTCATCTGTCATACACCCAGAGTTTACAATCCAACATTTCAATCTTCTCAACCTCCTGTTCTAATCTTCAAATCCTAATAATAGCCCCTTGGTAGAAGATCTCCCAATCTTAATAGTCTTCTTCACTCCTTGTCCCATAAAATGTTTTTTGATGGATCAGTGGGAGATAACACCCACATTGAAGGATTTAAACAATCCTTCCCTTTGGTTGAAATCATGGTAATGACCACTTTAGTTGAAGTAGGAATATGTCAATATGTCCTAGAGGGGGGTGAATAGGACTTTTTAATAATCTTATGACAATTTAAAATCATTTCACTTTAATCCTAACAACAACCATATATTAGAATTACTCAAGAGTAACTCTACTGGCTTCTAAGCCTGGTAGAGGATCCAATCACAAGCTATTTGAGAAATGAACAATATGCAAATTAGTTTATGATGGATATGATTATGTGTGTGTGAGGTGTGTGTAAGTGCTATGATTTCATATCCCTTTGGTTGTCAAATTTTGTGGTGCCAAAACCTATATCTATGTCTTGTATATCTTATGTTTCATGTTTGAGACTATTCATTGCATCAAGACATCGTATTTCAAGACAAGAACTTAAATGAATAAAGTTTCAAGTCTAGTCATGGATGAAGTATACAAAAATAGAAGACTTCAAGTATGCATGTTCAAGATTCTAATAAGTACAAGAATAGAAGAAGACTTTATCAAGTCAAGAAATGTTCAAGCTCGAGAAGGCCTACAACAAGATTCGTAAATTCTCAAGCTTCTCTTAAGGGTCATCTGAGAGTACAGACTATCAATGTTCATCTCACTTTCAAGGTTTGTTTGGCCTTAGATTGACCTTAGGTTGGGCTTTATTGTAGGTCATTCTGGATACATAATTTGTATATTTTAAATATGTTTATTCGGCCTGTTCTAAGACCAGTCCTAGGGACTTCAAGACCAATCCTAGCTCAGCTACGACCAGTCTTAAGTTTTTCAGGACCAGTCACAGGTTGTTGAAGATTTTTAAATTTTTCTGATTGTCCTACGACCAGTCCTAGACTTCCTATGACCAGTCCTGTGAGCTGTATGACTCGTCCTTCGACCGATCTTAGCCCTATGACTCGAACTCCAGCAACTAATCTGGAGGTCCTACGACCAGTCGTAGGTGACCCATGACCAGTCGTAGGTGGCCCATGACTGGTCGCAGGCTACCCAGGACCAGTCATGGAACAGCTAATCCTTATCCCGCAAAAATCTTTAAAAATTTGTTGAAGCTACGACCTGTCCTAGGGATCCTAAGACCAGTCGTAGATGGGATTTTTCAAGCTATAAATAGAGCACGAATTTCAGAGTTTTTCAATTCAATTCAAGCAATTTTAAGGCCATTCTCTGAGATAAGTTCGTGTTTATTTTTAAGCTACTTTGTGCTCATTTAATATTCCTTTTGCTAGCTTGTTTTGTATTTGATTTTGATCTACATTCAAATCTTATTAGAAAAGAGGAATTTTTTATATTCCTTCTTCTTGGATTCAAAATCAAATAGAACTAGCCCTTTTGATTTAAAATCAATTAGACTTAGAACCATTCATAAAGTGAGTATTGGACTTTGAACGTTGAATTGAACTTCTACTCCGATTGGTTCTACCGGGCTACTTCAAAAGGAGATTCAGGTATTTTACATTTGTGTAATTTACATTCTTTGGTTTTGTTTGAGATTTGCCAAAAAAATCTCATTGTTTTGGTTATCTGAGGAGAGCCAGAAAACTCAGATTGTGTGGGTTTTTGGATTGTGTAAGCCCGAGATAAAAAGACACAATTGTGAAGGTTTTAGGTGAACTTGTGAAACCTATTTTGATAGTGCATGTTAATATCCCCTGTGTGAGGATATTAGGAGTGGAGTAGCATTCTGTGTGGCTGTTGAATAACAGTTGGTGTACACATAGGCGAACCACTATATATCTTTGTGTTGTGGATGTGCTTTATTCTTTCATTCCTTTATTCATTCAGTTTTGTGGATTGTATTTGTGGATGAATGTTATAATCATTTTATTTCAAGCAAGTGTGGAGAATGTTGTGATAACTTAGGATTTATTTCTGTAAGTTATTTTAGTTTCCTTACTTTTTATTCCTCTTTGGTTTGAGATACAAAGGACGTTCTAGAAATAAGGTTCTCCTACCTTAAACCTTTGGTTTTTGGTGTAAGGGTGACCTTAGAACTGATATAGTATCATTCTCTTAATTCTAGTTTATTTAGATTACTTTTAATTCAGCATTGTGCTTATTTCTTTTATTATTCCGCTGTTATAAGTTTTATTTGGCATAGCCCTATTCACCCCTCCCCCCCCCCCCCCTTCCCCCCCTCTAGGGCATATAGCTAGGCCCTTTCAAGTGGTATCAGAGGCTTATAACTCATGCTTATTATTTATTTATTAGATTTATTTCCTGACCTAACGATCTAAGCTATATTAAGATGTCAAATTTTGATAGCCTATCAGTCACTAGGCCACTACCCTTTAATGGCACAAAATATGCTTATTGGAAAGTCAGGATGAGGATCTTCCTCAAATCCATGGATGAAAGTGTGTGGCTGGCCACAGTGAATGAATGGAACCCTCCTATCACTGAAGTAACTAATGATGATGGTTCAAAATCAATGAAAGTAACGGCTTATTTTCTTTGGACCACACTTCAGAAAAGTGAGAGTAGTGCCAATGCAAAAGCACTAAATGCAATTACTTGTGCATTATCACCAGATGAATTCAAAAAAATCATCTCTTGTGAAAATACAAAACAAGCATGGGATGTATTAGAAATGACACACGAGGGTACATCTATTGTCAAGAAATCTAAAGTCTAACTCATCACAACTAAATTTGAAGAAATTCATGTGGAGGAGAATGAGATGTTTATGGACTTCTACACTAGATTGAATGACATTATGAACTCTATGTGGGGTCTTGGTGATAGAATCTCAGAAAGTAAAGTGTGCGCAAAGATACTACGCTCACTTCCTGAACGGTTCAATTTTAAAGTAAACGCGATTTAGGAACTTCGTGATACGGATACCATGAGGGTTGAGGAACTAGTTGGTTCACTTCAAACCTACGAGTTGTCCTTTAAAGCTCTTAAAGGAAAATCAATTGCTCTCAAATCATCTAAAAATATTTCACAAGATAGCACTTCAGATCTAGAAAATTCCAAAGATGATATGGCGCTTTTAGAAAAAAAGTTTTATAAAATTTTCAAAAGTAAGAAAAAAGTTAAATTTCAAAAGTCAAATGATAAGAGACGATTTAAACCTAGAACTCAAAAATCTTTGAAAGATAGTCAATGTTACAACTGTCAAGAATATGGGCACTTAGCTAACAAATGTCCTAAAAAGGACAAATCAAAAAGGAAAAGCATGTTGGCTACTTGGGGTGAATCGTCTGATTCTGAATCCTCTTCTAAATTAGAAGATTCTGAAACCGAGTTGGGCGATGATGTTAAAGCCCTTATGACTCTAGCCAAGATTACTTTTTCAAATAATGATGATATATCTAGTGAAGAAAATTTGAATAGTGATTGCGATAATGAAGATGATCTTCAGGATGCTTATAATGCCCTTTATAAGGAGAGTTGTAAAATTACCGTCAAGCTTAAGTTACAAAAAGAAAAATTTTTTAAGCTTAAAGAAGATTATGAGTCTCTCGTTTTAGAAAAGTCTCATATTTCTGATTCTTTTGAAAATACCAAATGTGATTTAGATTTCAAAACCTCTAAAATTGAAGATTTGAGATCTGAAAATGAGAAACTCAAAAATGAAGTAGCTTCTCTTCTGAGTTTGAAAGACACATATAGATATGCCCAAAGTGATCTTAAATTGAAAAAATTATTGTCCAGATCAAGAAAATGTGGCGATCGATCCGGGTTGGGTTATGATAAGAATACATCTCTTAAACAAAAGAATATTGCTCCTAAATTTGTAAAAGGAGAGTCTTCAACCTCAAAAGAAAAGAGTACTTATCAAGGTTTTTCCAAAAATTTAAGGACTTTTCAAAAACCTAAAGGTAGCCATGTCAACTTTGATTTTCAAAATCGAAATCCATTGGCTGAAAAAATAATTGATCTACTCAATGAGCTATTAAAGTCTAACTCTATAGGTCTCTCCTAAAACAACAGACAGAAAAAGACCATCTATACTCCTAAACCTAAAACAGTTCTGAAATGGGTTCCTTAAGTTGCCTGCTTGGTTGCCCACACTGCTTTCAAAGCTACAAGCTATTCAAAGTGGTACCTGGATAGTGGTTGCTCCAGGCATATGACAGGCGACAAGGCTTTATTCACTGATCTAAAAGATATGACTGACGGGTCAGTCACATTTGGTGATGGAAGCAATTGAAAAATCATTGGCCAAGGTACGGTTTAGCTTTATAACCTTCCCTTATTTAAGAATGTTTTATATGTTGAGGGCTTGAAACACAACCTACTAAGCATTTCTCAGATATGCGATAACAACCATAGTGTGAAGTTTTCTAATTAAGGTTGTGAGATAGTTAATAAAAAGGGTTCTGTTATATTAACTAGTCGCAGAACTTCTGAAAACTGCTACATCGTTAGTGATGCAAGCTCATCTACTAAATCGTGTTACGTGGTCCATACTGATGAGACTGAATTATGGCATAAACGCCTTGGACATGTACACTACCGGAACTTATTTAGATTGAGCAAAAGAGAACTAATTAGAGGTCTACCCAAATTATAAAAAGTAGACAAAATATGTGGTGAATGCCAGTTAGGTAAACAGACTAGGAGCTCTCACAAGAAAGTGAACTCCAATACCACATATAGACCACTCGAGCTTCTCCACATGGATCTTATTGGACCAACCAGAACGGAGAGTCGAGGAGTTGAAAAATACATCTTGGTTATCGTAGATAACTATACCAGATTCACTTGGGTATCATTCTTAAAAGACAAAACTGAAACCCTGGATGAAGTGAAAAAGGTCATTAAACGAATCTAAAATGAGAAAGGTTCTCATGTTAATAAGATCCGTAGTGATCATGGATCCAAATTCGAAAACAGTAGTTTTGAGAAATTCTGTAGCGATCAGGGAATATCGTATGAATTCTCTGCACCCAAAACACCGCAATAAAATGGTATTGTTGAAAGAAAAAACAGAGTGCTTCAGGATATGGCTAATGTTATGTTGAATAGCATGAAGCTCTCTAGAAATCTTTGGGCTAAACCAGTTAATACCGCATGATATATTATTAATCGGGTTTATACCAGTAAATCTGATAATAAGACTGCTTATAAATTATGGTTTGAAAAAAAACCTACTTTCAAATACTTTCGAGTTTTTGGCAGCAAGTGTTAGATTTTACGAGATCATGAAAATTTGGGAAAATTTGATACAAAGAGTGATGAAGGTATTTTTCTTAGTTATTCTATGAACAGTTGAGCTTATAGGGTTCTAAATAAGAGAACTGGTGTGATTCAAGAGTCCATCAATGTGGTCATTGATGATCATTTGAATACACCAGCTCCGAGTTCAGATGATGATGAAGTTCTTATTATCGACAATCAAGATACCTCATCAAGTCAAAAAGAATCTGAACCAAGGACTGTCAAAGATCATCCAACCAATCAAATTCTTGAAAACCCTCTCATTGGAGTTCGTACTCACAAACAACTTGAGAACATATGTAATTATGTTTGTTTTACATCCCAAATAGAACCGGTCAATGTGAAAGAAGCACTTTCTGACGAAAATTGAATAGTTGTTATGCAGGATGAACTTAATCAATTTGTTCGTAATGATGTCTGGTATCTTGTTCCTAGACCTAAAGATAAACACATTATTGGAACAAAATGAATCTTTAAAAATAAGTCTGATGAACTTGGAAATATAGTACGAAACATGGCTAGACTGGTTGTACAAGGGTACACTCAGATTGAAGTCATCGATTACGATGAAACCTTTGCTCCAGTCGCTCACTTTGAATCAATCAGACTTTTTATTTCCATCGCATACTTTAAAAAATTTAAGATTTATCAGATGGATGTAAAGAGTGTCTTCTTGAATGACGATTTACATGAAGTGGTGTATGTTGAACAACCTTCAGGGTTTGAAGACCCCAAGTTATCTGACCATGTATTTCATCTCAAAAAGGCTCTCTATGGTCTAAAACAAGTGCCCAGGGCATGGTATGAGAAATTGACTAAATTCTTACTTAGTCATAGCTTTCAAGTAGGAAGTGTCGATAAGACGCTCTTTATTAAGAAGCATAAAAATGATATTTTGATGGTTCAAATTTATGTTGATGATATTATTTATGGATCAACTTGCACTAACATGTCTATTGAGTTTGCAGAGTTAATGAAATCAAAGTTTGAAATGAGCATAGTTGGTGAACTAAATTATTTCCTAGGGTTGCAAGTAAAACAACAACCTGATGAAATTTTCATTTTCCAAACCAAGTATGCTATGAACTTGGTTAAAAGGTTTGGATTTGAGAATGGTAAGAACTTTGATACTCCAATGAGTACAACGTTAAGACTCTCAAAAGACTCTACGAGTAAAGATATAGATCCTAAACTATATCGTAGTATGATTGGTAGTTTGTTGTATCTAACTGTAAGTAGACCTGATATCGTGTTTAGTGTTGGTATTTGTTCAAGATATCAGTCTAATCCTAAGGAATCACATCTTACTGCTGTTAAACGGATTATTAGATATGTCGCAAGTACTATAAATCTGAGTCTTTGGTATCTTTTTTATACTAATGTTCAATTAGCCGGGTACTCAGATGCTGATTGGGCCGGTAATATCAATGATAGAAAATCAACCAGTGGTGGTTGTTTTTACATTGAAAATTGCTTAGTTTCTTAGTTCAGCAAGAAGCAAAGCTCAATATCGCTCTCCACTGCTAAGGCTGAGTATATTGCAACTGGATATGCATGTACTCAACTAGTTTAGATGAAACGCATGCTAAGCGATTATGGAATTAATCAAGATTCAATGATCTTACATTGTGATAATTTCAGTGCTATAAATATTTTTAAAAATCCAATCCAGCATTCACGTATTAAGCACATTGACATTAGGTATCATTACATTCGTGAGTTGGTTGAAGAAAAATTTATCTGCTTGGAATATATACCAACCGAAAATCAATTTGCTGATATATTTACTAAACAGCTCGACAAAAGCAGGTTTAATAAATTGAAATTTGATCTTGGTATGTGCATTTTACATTGAGTATTCTTGCTTGTATGTATCATAGTGTATTATATTTAGTATTATATGTATTAGAATTTTATTTTTTTACATTAAATATGTATTTTTGGTCGATGCTCGACCGGTCGTAGCTGTACACGACCAGTCGTGGTACGACCGGTCGTACACAGCACTCAACCGGTCGTGGAGCTCGTGAACATGATATAATTTGGAGAAAATCTTTTTCTTCTTCATTTCCACTCCGACCTACGACGAGTCGTGGCTCGACCAGTCATTGGATTTCTTTTACTTCTTCTAAGTCTTATTTCTTCATTTTTCTTGAAGTTTCATGCTCTCTATGCTTTGATTTGATCATTGTGTAGCTAGATTTCATCTTTTGTTGGGTTTTTCAAGGGTTTCTTCTCAAATTGCTGATCTAGAGAAAAATCGTCCTTCTTTTTGTGCATTTCTCTTGCTTTTAGTATATCTTGTTGAAGATGGATGCTAGAGGGAAGAAAAAAATATCCCGTGGTCCATCCTCATCTAGATCTACATCGATAACTAAATGGCACCTTCGGTCACCCGAAGATGATCCTCAAGATGTACAGGATTTGCGTGTTTGTAATATTATCGTTGAGCATCCCACTGATCTCAATCACATTGCTTCTTATGGTATTGTCCCTCTCCTTGAATCGATTGGCTTGGCTAACATTTTACTTTGTGGTGGGCCTGCATACCGGTCAATTGCAAAATCAATGGTTGCATGTATCTCAGAATTCTCCCTTGACAATTTAACTTTTTCAATTGATACTAGAGAAGGAAAATTTGAAGTAGACCGTCTTTTGATATCAGGTATTATGGATATACCCGTTAATAATGAAGGTATACCGATTCATACTCTATACGACAAACCATCTGAATCGAAAAAATGCATGTTAATAAGAGACTTATGCAAAATTAATGTGCAATGGACACATAAAGGGAATGTGCTCCCTTCAAAGTATCTGTTACCTAGATATAGAGTGTTGCATCATTTTTTCATTTCAAATTTTTATCCTTGATTTGGTAATAAAACCGAGTTGACTTCTTTCATGGTTCGTGTGTTGCATATTCTATTGCTTCTGGTACTATGGTCTGCCTTCCTTCATTGATCTATCATTTTATCATACAGTTTCATCTCTATCCAGGTCATAGTGATATTCCGTTTGGTTATCTTATGACTATGTTAGCCACTCACATGCTTGTCGATACACATATTAATGAGGTACCCATTCATCATCTTATTTTCAACAATACCAATCTTAATAAGATGAAGTTGGATTTGCTTCTTGGTCAAGTTGATGAAGGTGGTGTTGGTAGTGATGGTGGTGAAGCCAGAAATGAAGGGGAAGCTGGCGATCCTCCTCAACAGGATGTTAATATAGATGAGTTATTTGATGAGATAGAAACTGATTCGCTAAATGATCCTGATTATGATCCATCTAGTTATGATGCTCGCCTTCGTGTATTGGAGGAGAAGGTTGATAACATGAGTATAGCCCACAATATGCAATTTAAATATATGCGAAAATATCTTCGTCGCATTAATAGGGGCTTACACTAGATTGATCCTACTATCCCTGCTCCCTCCTCTGGATCTGATTAGGCGGATTATCTTTTGGATTGTATAACATTATCTTATCTTTTATTCTGGATATTATATTAACTTGGTTATGGCTTGATGATTCTGGATTTATATTTTGAGATATGATTTTTTCTTCCATATTCCTTTCTCATTATCTGCTTTTTTTACTCTCTATGTTGTTGATCTCTTTCCTATTGTGACTTTTCCTTGTCATTTTGTGACAAAAAGGGGGAGTAGTATGGTAAAAGGGGAGTAGTATGGAAAGAGAGAGTAATTTGTATGGCTTTATTGATTGGAGTATATGTGGATTGATAATATGAAGTCTTGATGTTTACATGTTGTTTATTGTTTATATGAGCAGTACTCGTATTACTCAGTCGTATTACTCAGGGGGAGTAGAGTAATTTGTGCCTTTATGGCTCATGATTCTTTATTAAGCAAATGTTGTCTTATCTTTTATGATATATGTTTTGTCACAAATTTGACAAAGGGGGAGATTGTAAGTGCTATGATTTCATATCCCTTTGGTTGTCAAATTTTGTGGTGCCAAAACCTATATCTATGTCTTGTATATCTTGTGTTTCATGTTTAAGACTATTCATTGCTTCAAGACATCGTATTTCAAGACAAGAACTTAAATGAAGAAAGTTTCAAGTCTAGTCATGGATGAAGTATACAAGAATAGAAGACTTCAAGTATGCATGTTCAAGATTCTAATAAGTACAAGAATAGAAGAAGACTTTATCAAGTCAAGAAATGTTCAAGCTCGAGAAGGCCTACAACAAGATTCGTAAATTCTCAAGCTTCTCTTAAGGGTCATCTGAGAGTACAGACTATCAATGTTCATCTCACTTTCAAGGTTTGTTTGAGCTTAGATTGACCTTAGGTTGGGCTTTAATGTAGGTCATTCTGGATACATAATTCGTATATTTTAAATATGTTTATTTGGGCTCTTCTAAGATTAGTCCTAGGGACTTCAAGACCAGTCCTAGATTTGCTACGACCAGTCTTAAGTTTTTCAGGACCAGTCCTAGGTTGTTGAAGGTTTTTAAATTTTTCTGGTTGTCCTACGACCAGTCCTGGACTTCCTACGACCAGTCCTATGAGCTGTACGACTCGTCCTTCAATCGGTCTTAGCTCTATGACTCGAACTCCAGCAACTAATCTGGGGGTCCCACGACCAGTCGTAGGTGACCCACGACTAGTCGAAGGTGGCCCACGACCGGTCGTAGGCTACCCAGGACCAGTCGTGGAACAGCTAATCCTTATCCCGCAGAAATCTTTAAAAATTTGTTGAAGCTATGACCAGTCCTAGGGATCCTAAGACCAGTCGTAGATGAGATTTTTCAGGCTTTAAATAGAGCACGAATTTCAGAGTTTTTCAATTCAATTCAAGCAATTTTAAGGCCATTCTCTGAGATAAGTTCGTGTTTGTTTTTAAGCTACTTTGTGCTCATTTAATATTTCTTTTACTAGCTTGTTTTGTATTTGATTTTGATCTACATTCCAATCTTATAAGAAAAGAGGAATTTTTTATATTCCTTCTTCTTGGATTCAAAATCAAATAGAACTAGCCCTTTTGATTTAAATTCAATTAGACTTAGAACCATTCATAAAGTGAGTATTGGACTTTGAACGTTGAATCGAACTTCTACTCCGATTGGTTCTACCGGGCTACTTCAAAAGGAGATTCAGGTAATTTACATTTATGTAATTTATATTCTTTGGTTTTGTTTGAGATTTGTCAGAAAAATCTCATTATTTTGGTTATCTGAGGAGAGCAAGAAAACTCAGATTGTGTGAGTTTTTGGATTGTGTAAGCCCAAGATAAAAAGACATAATTGTGAAGGTTTTAGGTGAACCTATGAAACCTATTTTGATAGTGCATGCTAATATCCCCAGTGTGAGGATATTAGGAGTGGAGTAGCATTCTATGTGGCTGTTGAATAACAGTTGGTGTACACACAGGCGAACCACTATATATCTTTGTGTTGTGGATGTACTTTATTCTTTCATTCCTTTATTTATTCAGTTTTGTGGATTGTATTTGTGGATGAATATTGTAATCATTTTATTTCAAGTAAGTGTGGTGAATGTTGTAATAACTTAGGATTTATTTCTACAAGTTATTTTGGTTTCCTTGCTTTTTATTCCTCATTGGTTTGAGATACAAAGGATGTTCTAGAAATAAGGTTCTCCTACCTTAAACCTTTGGTTTATGGTGTAAGGTTGTCCTTGGAACTGATATAGTATCATTCTCTTAATTCTAGTTTATTGAGATTGCTTTTAATTCAACATTGTGATTTGTTTCTTTTATTATTCTGCTGTTATAAGTTTTATTTGACATAACCCTATTCACCCCCCCTTTAGGGCATATAGCTAGTCCCTTTCAGTGTGTGATCAAATATGAAAGTATTTAATGAAATCACATAAGTAATCAAAGACAAACATCAATCACAAACACAATCATTTTTATAGTGGTTCGACTACTTGTCTACTCCACTCCCGGTAGACGCACTCAACCTTTGAGTGTATCGAATTTCATGAAGGAGGTTTCACAACAGTTTCACCTTTATCTGGAGGTTTTAAATCAGGTTCACCTCAAACTGGAGGTTTTAAATCAGGTTCACCTCTAACTAGTACAACCTACACCTTGGCTGACAGTTTATGCTCCCACGAGTAAGGGTCAACACATAACACTTGATTTTAAGCACACTGGCTAAGGATCCACATAAGGAACCTCTCATGTTTATGCTCTCATGAGCAAGGGTCAACACAAAGCACCCACTTTTAGGCACACTAGCCAAGGACCTACTACAAGGCCCAATTGTTTATGCTGTCCACCGAGTAAGGGTTAACATAAAGTATTCACCACGTACACTCTCGTCGGAGGCCTCCTAGAGGACTTGCAAAGAGTGAGAAACACCTTAGACCCATTCCTACGAAGGAATCATCACAAGGGTCCTCTGGACTCTAATGACTTACAGATAAGTAGATGAACCCTGTTTAGCGCATTGTCGGAGATCTCTTCCTTTGTTGAGAAGAATCTTTTAGTTCCTTGAACCACAACTCAGAAGATGTATCAATACAAGGCGATGGGTTGGGTCAAGGTTATAATGGAATCCTACTCTATTGAAAGTTTTCCTATAAGGGAAATAGAGTGATTCCAATCATTTATACATTTAAGGCATCTCAGCTTAATGATTTGTCATTAAGATGGTAACTAGAGGATCCTTAAATACGAAAGTTCATTCCTCAATCCACTCTATTGAATGTCAATGATGAGGGTGGATTAGAGGATGAACTTCTATAAGAGAAAGGGCTTTAGGTATATGATCTAAGGTTAAACACTAAAAAGCACTCTCTTCTTGCTCTACCAGCAACTAAGGACAAGCTCTCTATAAATAGGCAAAAGGTTCCAACGGATATAAAATAGTCACATTTATGATAGAGTTCGATATCATCGAACAGGGTCGATATCATCGAGTGCATACTTTCGATTGTATTGACTAGCCGCTCGATGACGCAATCTTAAATGTCAAATGCTTTTGAAACATTTTGCCAACTGGTTAAGGGAATCGAACCTGCGTCGATGTCATTAGATTTCGAACTCCAATTTTATTGACATGAGGATCGATTCCTCGACATTTGAAAATGAGAGAGATTTTTCTTTGAAATATTTCAGGTCAAGGATATGATCGAGGTATACTCGATATCATCAGAATTTGAATGTCAATGATATTGGTAGTCGTGTCGATGCATTGATAAATCTCAAGAATTTTCCAGTTAAGCTTGCTGGACAGTTTATGTCCATTCTCGATGCAATCGACCCAGACTCGATATCATTGATATTTGAATATCGATACTATCGAGTGACCCTCGATCCAAGATAACACAACCTAAAAATATTACATGAAAACTGTGTCCAAGATCGAAATCATCGAAGGCGTCCTGATATCATCAGCATTTGAATTTCAAAGATAACGAGGAGAACTTCGATATATCAGAGATTTTATGATTTTTCTTAGAAAAACAGGGACACAATATCTTTGCTTTTAATTTTATCGAGTCAACTTCGATAGACTCGAGATTCAAATTTTGATGATATCGATATAGCTATCGATACATCAACAATTCCGTCCAAAAGTATATAGAAGTATATGCGGTTACTGGACAACTTATGTTCTCATTCAATACTATTTAGTGAACTTCAAGGACATCGACAACACTTCTTGATTATATCGATCAAATTATCGATAAATCGACAGAGGTAGAAAACTTAGAGATTTTTCTGAATTTTGAAAAAAGTTTTCTAATCCCAAAAACCCTATGATATTCTAATTAATTTTAAGGGTTTTAATTACTTGGTGTTTTGGGACATGGGATGTGAGGCTTAAATTTGCCTGTGGCGAGTTCGGGCACACATCCGGTTGAGGCAGACGCTTGAGTGATCTTCTTATGGAGCTTCTCTGTCTAGATGACTCAACACTCACGCTAATTGACAAACCAGGGCACTTTCACTGGTCACTAGAGACAGAAATACTATTTGTTATATTTTTCACCAAATTTGGTACTTCAGAGGGAGACAAAAGACCTGCCTCATTCATGTGAGGTGTAATGTCAAGATAGACTTCGGGAGTTATTATACTTAGTTGGATGGAACTGCAGCCAATAGACTAGGAGCCACCTCCTTGATCTTGACAAGATGTGCATATAACTAACCCTTCACTAATCATTTGCACAATGAGAGAACGTACTAGCTCATTAACTTTCCACAGAGAGATCTTAACTCCTCTGTCTTGATCTCCCTAGCATACAACAAAAGTTTCCTACGTTTAACCCTAACATCAGCTCCCTTTCATGGTTCCCCAACAATGAGTAAGGGGAGAGATCAACTTCAAGTTGTACTTCTTATAGTGAATCCCTCGAACTGGATGGAGCCCTAGTAAAGTAATCCTCCTCTAGTGGACTAGCTCTCAAAGGAGTAGACATCACCGCTGCCCAGAACCCTGTTGAGAACATAAGTGGTTCCACCCTGTTTTGTCCTCTTTAATTTACACAACATCACCTATTTCATAGGGTTGTTCCCTTCTGATCTAGCACGTACCCTACTACTAAAAGAAGCTCAAAACTTGGCCTTTTGCACCCTCCCTATCCCCCAGAGGGAGCCTATTAGGAGGGAAAAGGAGATGCACATCTGACATTGTATCTTCCCATTATGTTAGGAGTTGCAATTGAAATATGTCTAGTAAAGGAGTTACAATTGAAGAACAATTGCTAAAATCATGTCACTCCTAATAGGCATCCATTGAAGTGTTAGATTCATGTTTTCCAAGGCTCATTAGAAGTTGAATCACTAAGCTTTTAAAAGAATCCAATTTTGTGTCGTTTTGATGCTTATTTAATCCCTTAAAAGTGTATAGTATGTTATTGCACTAGATTTTACTAGATATTTGGGTCATGGGTCCACCAATCGGACGTATTATCCATCGTGGTTGAAAAATAAACCAAAGACATGAGATTATAGGAAGCCTCATGAAGATTTCCCTGTTTGGATTTGATGAGCCCTAGGGGGTCATGAGAAAACAATCTACGCTAGCATCCACCTCAAATAGTTCATCTGGTGACTTCTTGGGTTGAAAATGATCTTTCACACATTATCTTTCATAAATTCATGTCTTTAATTGGATGGGATGAAGACATGTTCTACATCAGTCGACCTTGATGTTTAAGTCAGTGTTGGAGAAGAAGAGAGGAAGAAGAGATTTTTGGACTAAGGAGCATTGCAAATAGAATGCTTTTGTATATTTTGAATTATGAAAGTGGGATTTTTTTAAATTATTTAAAAACCAAAGGGCACTAGGCCCTAATTTCATTTCATAAGCCTCACGATATACATTCGAGAATGCCCAAGAAAAATGTCTAGGCATACCTATCATAGCTCCCAAAAAGGAGACCACCACAAGAATAATAATTTTAAAAAAAAATACACACAAACACCCATCCCTTAACGCACCTAAGCCAACCTTGTCTAGGAAAAGGCTCCCTCTAACATTTGACAAAAGATCTTGAAGGTGAGAGCTGAAGAACCGAGAGTTACTCTGACTACCCAAACGCGCCATCCCATCTGCCGCCGCATTACCTTCCCTGTAAATATGCATGAACTGGAACTGTCCCTTACACTTAAGTTGATTAATTCTGACAATCCAGTATCCCCATTTCCAATCGGGATAAACAGCACCTAACAGGAGCTTTACTACTAGCTAGGAGTCCGATTTGACCCTCACCTTATTAAAACCATTCTAAAGATAGAAATTTATCCCATCATGAATGGCTCTAAGTTCAGCGATCACATTTGAACCGATGCCATATTTAGACGAGAAAACAAACAAAAAATCACCTCTATCATTCCTACAAATCCCACCCCCTCCTGATTGACCGGGGTTTCCCAAGGACGAACCATCAACGTTTATCTTCACCCAACCTGGAGGGGGGTTTAGCCAACACATCACTAGCGAATGGGATGATGAGGAGCTGGCCACATGAGACAGATGGTGAGAAGATGTTGCCCTGTACATGGGACCTAAAAATTGTCTGTCTGCAGAAACATGGCCATCTAAAGTTACCAGAACTGAAGGAGGAGCATAAAACATCGGGCCACCAGGGACCTAACAGCCGATCATAGACAACCACCAAAACACCTGGGCAATCGCTGTTGCAATGGAAAACTGCCTCCCATCGAACAGGGCCGCATTCCTATACTTCCATATGGCCCAAAGGACCACTGCTGGGAAAACCTTGTGGGCCACCTGATCGGCCGATTTGATCACTGTCATACCCCACCACTGAGCGAGCCTACACCCAATCAACTGAGTATCCAATAGGTGTATACCGAACTTGTTACTAAAGAATGACCATAGGGACCTTGCCAAATAGCTGAGCAAAAATAGATGAGTAATGCTTTCAGTCCCATGGTCCTGCCAAGGATCACCTGCACAATAAACACATTTCAATGCCAGCAAAATACCTCTAGCCTGAACAAATTCATCCACCGCTACAGCTCCCATAAAGATCTGCCAAGAAAATAGAGAAATTTTTAGGGGAAGGGATTGCGCCAGACCGCCCAAGCTTTATGGGGGAGGGCAGTTCAACACTTCCACAAAGTCGAGGAGACAGAAAACTTCCCTAAACTAGGGAACAGGCAAATCGAGGAATCTGGGCCATCAGCGATGCAGAAACCTAGCTGGAATATGTGATCAATGACAAGTTGCGACAGGAAATTGTAGGTAGCTGACAACGGAAGAGGGCCTTCCTTGCCCAACACTTGGGAATCTTCATGGAGAGAATAGCTTGGGGAATAGTGGCCGAAGCTAACCTGTAGAGAGGGCTTAATCTCGACCAGTTGGAGTTCTAGAAGCTACAATTCCCCTTGCCCAGATTCCACTACAATAGGTCCTCAACAGTTGGAATCAAGGCCTGGATCCTTTTCCATAATGGGGACGCTAAAAGAGGTGGGACAGGAGGGATTAGAGTGGAGAGATCTTTCTTATATTTAGCTACCATAAAGGAACCCCCAATACTATTGCTTAAACCATATTTAATAGCTCAGGCCATCTTGAGGCACATCGATGTCATAGTTTCCTTCAGCCTTTTAATTCCTAAGCCCCCTCATCCTTAGGGGTCGCAATTTTCTTCCAGCTCGTCCAATGACATTTTCTCTTGCCGTCTTTCCAACACCAAAAGAACGACGCGAACCTCTTCTCCAGAGCGACTAGAACCTGAGACAAAATGTGGGCTCCCACTAACGAATGAATCGAGATATTACTCAGGATGTGACAAATCAGCACAGTTCTGCTAGCCTGCAATAGGTACCAGGCCTGCCAACCGCTGATGCAACTGACAACCTTATCAACAATCGACTGAAAATCAACCGCTTTGATTCTCCCTACCAGCAGAGGGACTCCCAGGTATGTGAAACCCCCTGAGCCTCTAGTGATGCCAAGGATCAATTTTATTGACCAAATTCTAGCCATTGTCATCTTACGCTAGTGAATAAATGAACTCTTCCTTAGATTTACTTTCTGCCCCAACGCCTTTTGATATGATTCCAAGAACTTTTTCGTCTCCCTTAAAGTAGTGACACTCCCATTTACGAACAAAAGCGTGTCATCCGATATAGCAGGTGGGAGACTGACCGACAGCCATCTCTGACTTTATACGCTGGGATACTGTTATGGCTGGAGAGACTTTTACAGCCTCTCCTCAACACTTCTATAGCAATAATGAAGAGGCTGGGAGAAAGCGGGTCGCCCTGCCTCAAACTACGATAAGACTTGAAGAAACCCACATTCTCGTCATTGATAAGCACCAAGAACCAGTTATTAGCCCAACATTTCTCCACTAGAGATATCCACCAAACATCAAACCCAAACTACTACAATACCAGTTTAAGGAAGTCCAAATCCAGCTTATCATAAGTTTTTTTCATATCCAACTTGATCGCTATGTTTCCACCCCGCACTTTATGGTTCAATTCTCTAAATAGTTCCTAGGCAAAAACAATATTCTTCACAAAAAACCTACCTTTAATGAAGGCCCCTTGCTCCGCTGAAACCAAATGAGGAAGCACCCAACTCAATCTGCCCGAAATGACCTTGGAGAAAATCTCATATAAGCAATTACATAGGCTAACTGGGCGAAAATCTGAAAATCTCTTTGGACCCACAATCTTTGGAATGAGACATATAAGCGAGGCTGAGATAGCCCTCAGAAGAGGGCCCCCAAGGAAAAGAAACCGGATCCCTTTGAGGAAGTTCAGACACACAATGTCCCAACAAGCCATGAAGAAGCTCCCAGAAAATCGATCAAGGCCAGCTGCTCCTTTAACTAGGATGGACATCACCGCCTGGTGGACTTCTTGCATAGAAGGCGGGGCCATGAGAGCCTTATTCTCTTCTAGAGAAACCAGTGAGAGGATCACATCCAACAGCCCACTGTTAATCTCACACGGGTACGCCTTGAAAAGACTCTCAAAATTTTCCACCGCTGCCTGTTTGATATCCGATATGTTGTCCATCACCTGACCCAAATCTAGAATAATGCTATTGATGGAAGCTGTCTGTTGCTTTTCCTTTGCCGACGTATAAAAAACTTCGTATTCTTGTCCCCTCCTTCCAGCCAGCTGATCCAGGCCTTTTGTTTCCAATATAGCTCTTCCATCCCTTGGATAGAAGCCAAGGACTGAGAAGCTGCATCATGCTCCCACTGTAGGCTAGCCGACTCTGCATCACTAACTGCCTCTTACAACTGAGCCTTAATATTGTCCACTGCCCTTTCAGCCTAGCTCAGTTGAAGAAAAATGTTATCAAAAACATTTCTATTCCACTCTTTAAGAGCCTACTTCACACTTTTCAACTTTGCCAAGATATTGTAAATAAGATGGTTTGAGTTTACTGCATTCCATGCTAACCTGACCAGCTGTTGAAATGAATCATGCTTGGTCCACGTAATTTGGAACCTGAATGGTTTCACTACTGAATGAGCCTGCTGAGGAAAGGAGACGAGGATTGGAACATGATCCAAGTTGATATGGGGAAGATAAAGAACTCAGAAGGACATGAACGCTGACCCCCATGCGGCATTATGAGCACCCTGTCTAGATGGGCCCACACTCTGGCCACTCCACCTTGATTGTTACTCCAAGTAATCTGGTTACCTAAAAATCCAGCATCCTGAAGGCCTTCAACGTTGATTGCGGTAACAAAGTCTGATGCGCTAACCAGATTTGCAGCTCCACGACTTTTCCTTTCTCTTACTTCCATAACTGCGTTGAAGTCCCCACAAACAACCCAGGGGTGGCTGATGACTGAGGAAAGGGACTGTAGATCGTTCCAAAGTAACCTTCTCTAGACTACAGAGTAGCTGACATAGATGAAAGAAATAGAAAATGCCAAAGGTGTGGCCTGCATAGCAAAAGAAATGGATAAGGATTGATTAGTCTGGAGGATAACCGAGGTCGCCAACTGATTTTTAAAATACACCCAGATCTTGCCCCCGACTTTTGCATTGGAAATGAAAGCATGGAAACCCAGGGATAAGCCTATCCCAACTCTCTTGTTGTCAGGAAGCATGGGCTCAAGGATCACCACCACCCATGGATTATGCTTATTAATTATCTTTTTAACCGCAGACACTGAATGCCGATTACCAATACCACAAACATTCCAAATAAGGATGTTATCCATTAGTCACATAGCCTGAATTAACCAGCCAACATTTTAGCCTTCTAAGCCTTGATTCCCAATGTCCACATGAATATTGCACTCTTACCCTTCTGATGAATTTTTTCCCTTTTGCTGCCAAGGGGAACAAGTTATTTTCCTGAGCTTCCAAGACCTTACTGCGTTACTCCTAATTTTTAGTTAAGCTCTTGTTCCTCCCCTTGGACCTGCTAAGAAGCTATCTGCTGCTTTGTTCAAAGATATGGGAGTCAGTGGACCAGCCCAAGTAGCACCTCCTTGGTCCATGTCGTGCCTAGATTTTCTAGTCCTTGGTGAGAAAAAGGGGGACAGATCTATCTGTAAATCAATACCACACTGATCCGAGGTTGAGCTTCCTGGCGAGCTGCATTCAGTACCTTGATCTTTGATTTCCCTTTGCTCAAATTGAGGAGTGCACTCAGTGGTGTGAACTTGACTTCTATCTCCTTCAGGCATCCCAACCACTTCAGATGGAGAAAAATGCTTCTCTAGAAGGGAAAGGAATGAATTTGGGGCTTGAATCTCAATTTCAGAACACACTAATGAGGATTCACCTCCCCCTACAGCCTTTGAAGTTCATCTCATGGGGGAGAATCCAGACGATCTTGAGCGACGATGACCCGAATACCTTCTTGGCAACCTGAGCAATGCACCATCAACAAATAGGGGCATTTCCACCAATGAAGCATTTCCCAACTCCCTTCTATTTGGGGCACTTCCTGCACCATAATTCTCAAGCCTCAAACCTGTAGTAGGATCAGGTTGATGGACATCTACCACCGTCGAGTTGACTCTTTGGCTGGCTCCATTTGTAATCAGTAGTCTGTCAACAGAGGCCTTTTGACAAACAGATTGCAAGGCCTCTGGAATAGTTGTGCTTTCCTCCCTGTGAGGCAGATTCCTCCCCCTTGGAAAGAGTTGAACTGGATCGTCAACTGGCTTGACCCTGATTAGATCTAACACCTGGCCATTGCCCTGATCCCGTCGCTCTTCAAAGCTTCTCTCAACCCAAGCCTTGGTACCCTCCTAAGCAATGTTACCAGCGGCTGGATGCTGCAGACCCCTGATCTCCTCAAACGGTTCCATCGCCGTGACTACCAGATAAATCCTATCCAAGACTTGTAGCTTGAGGACTCTATTGAAGCAGACTCCTGGGTGGACCTTTACCTTGATACGGTCGAACACCTAGAATATGCTGAGGCTGGTATTTACATCTATATGTAGGACCTTCCCAAACAAGTTCCCTAAGTCAAGGATTGCCGATTCCCGCTAAGCATGGGTTGAAATACGATACAGCCTAATCTAGACACCTTCCCCTACCATCACCATGTTCCCATTCCATGGACTCACCGATTCCAATCCCATTTGAGTTTAGATCTGAGCATCCTCTCAGAAGTCTATATATTCAGATTTGGATTTAAAAATAAAGAGAAAGTTGTCTAGGAAGATTCTGGATATGTCAATTGCAGACGTTGCAAAATTAGATGCTCTTATGGCTTCTATTAAGGAGAGAATAGAGGTGGAGTGGACACTCACCTTACCGATTAAGCTCAGCTTCAGTTCCAACAATTTATGTTCCGCTCCTTTCTAATCAGGCATTGAGGTGCTCATGTCTTCTGTCTCTCCTCCAGGAACATTGGTATCACTGTTCACCCTCAGCGTTCCCGTGTAAGATACACCTAGCCTGCTAGCACCGCTCATGGCTGCTGGTTGGGACTGGGTTTCATTTTCCCCTGCTTTTTGAGACCCCTAGATCCCCTTCCCCTGTTGATACTGCTTACAAATTGCCCAACTGATAGACACTATCTTTCCGCTTGTGTGCTTCTCATTAAGGGTGCCCATCGCTGCCCTCACGTCTTGCTCATAAAGGAGCCACATGAATGTGTATCCCCAGGGCTTTCTTGTTCCCGGGTGGGATGGGATGTACACATCTACTAGCTTTCCAAATTTGGAGAAAATACCCCATAGGTCTTGGATGGTAATTATGAAAGTTGATATTACAATGTTTTGAATTGTTGTAAGGGAGTATTTTTTTTTTCTTGTTACCTTTCACGTACATGAATTCCCTTTTTATAGACTTTTGAGGAAGAATTTACATACAGGAGTAATTAAATGCACTACAATTTTTTATAAAGAGTATTAATTACCTAGGAAACTCAAAAGACACTTTCTAAACTAAACTAGGACACTTTCTAGATTTTTCTTATACACTTTCTAAACTAGAATAGGAAGAACAATTATTTTTAAATTATATTTTCAATAGTCAACTCATATTGCCTCCATTAATGTTTAACCTTCAAGTGATGCATGGGCCACATATATCAAGTTATACATGTGTTATATGCGACATGTCCTACCATATATTGTCAAATTTCACATGTGCTACCTGTACATCTTCAAGCACTATAAGTGCTTTCATGTGTTTTTTTTTCAAGAACCACATTACGTCAGGCACTAAAGAAACCAAAGTTTCTTTGTTGACCTTGAAAAATACCCTTCTTACATAATAAATAGATCTCAATAAGCCTCAAAGATATTCCAAGGAACAAAAAATTTATAGCAGGCATTACATAACATCTGCTGCTAATGTCGCCAACCCTATGATTTCCATGGACAAAAATAATTGAAAGAAGGGGTCCACTAGAAAATTTCAACACAATAAAATAAATCATCTCATACTTAAATAATGATTAGAATAAAACATGCAATAATCAGTTAAAAAGAAATTTTGATACATATTTACACCCATGGCCATATTTATAATGAATTTATGACGTGTATCTAGCAAGCATATCATGACAGCCAAGAAAAAAAAGAAAAAGAAAAAGAGATCTTCCCAAACCTCCAATCCAAGATGTGTCATCCTCCCAACATCATGCATATCTCCAACCTCCCCAGTTTGGTCCCTCAACCCCCTCAAATTATCCCCGGCCTTATGACTTCTATCAATCCTAGCTCATCCCTATATCAGCCCCATTCCCCTGTTACTAAGAAATCCATTTCATCAAAGCCCAGACATGGCCGAAATATTGTGTGCAAATCCTCCCGTACCATTAGCCTTGAACTTAGGTGGAAAGGTAGACTCAGAAAGATGAAGAAATGTGGCCAATTATCTAAATCATTATCCCATGGATAGCTAGCTCATTTGGAATGCTCGTGGGGTTGGCAACTGTGCCACCATCAAATCTTTAAAGTGTCTAATTAAGCTATACAAGCTTGCTATCATGGCTATCTTAGAGTCGATGTTGGTAGATTCCAAACGTGTGAAGACGGGTCTAAAGCTTGGGTTCCACTCATCCTATTCTAATGCTGCTGATGGAGGAAAAATCTGGGTTTTCCACTCACCTACGGTCTCCTTAGACCTGATTTCTTCCTCAAACCAGATGTTATTTGTCATGGTTCACTTCCAGGGTAGGTTGAAGCCCTCCCTTGTGTCATTCGTGTATGCCAAATGCTCCAAGATCCTTCGTAGATCCCTATGGGATCAGCTAGTCCTCCTGGCTAATGGCTCCCCGAGTCCTTGGATCGTCGTTGGGGACTTCAACTCGGTTCTCTACTCTTCTGAGAGGAGAGGCCCGGGAGTCTTTGATGCCTCTTCATCAGTTGATTTTTCTGAGGGTCTGAATAAAGCAAGATTGTCTGACATGGGTTTCACTGGCAACTCTTACACCTAGTGCAACAATCAGCAAGGCCGAGCCAGATCTTGGGTCAAGCTTAACAGGATTTGCAGCAATGCTAGCTGGATGTCTTGTTTTCCATCACCCCGCGTGTCTCATTTGTCCAGGGTCCACTCTGACCACGCCCCGCTGCTGCTCTCTTTC
Organism: Magnolia kwangsiensis; assembly: GCA_037074715.1. Lineage (NCBI taxonomy): Eukaryota > Viridiplantae > Streptophyta > Magnoliopsida > Magnoliales > Magnoliaceae > Magnolia > Magnolia kwangsiensis. Next base: position 108,415,790 of record CM073578.1, on the reverse strand, counting down.
CCTAGTCAAGCGAGATCCTTTCTGAAACAATTCAGATTCCAGCGAATGTGGTGCCTCCAAGAGTCCGTCCAGGACCTTATCAAGAATTCTTGGATTTCTGACATCATGGGGGATCCTATGTATGTGCTCCATAACAAATTCCAACATGTCAAAGCAGCGTTAAAAAACTGGACTATCAGCACATTTGGGAACATCTTCCAGAACCTTAAGCTTACTGAAAATGAGGTCCAAACTGCTGAAATTTTAGTGCAACAGGCTGAGGATCCTTCCATTCATCTACAGCTTCATTTAGTCAAGGAGAGGCTGGCCCACTTGGAGTTATGTGAAGAAATTTTCTGAAAACAGAAAGCTAGAAACAATTGGCTCAAAGAAGGTGACTGTAACTCCAAATTTTTTCACTATCAGGTCTCCACTCGTGCTAGGCACTTGGCTATAACCAAAATCATATCAGATGATGATACTGTGGCCTCCATCCAATCAAAAATTCAACAGGCGACAATCCTTTTCCATTCGGAGATTCTTAAGGCTGAAAACACTTCGGGCTATGTCGATGTCCTAGACTTTATCCAGTCGCTTATCAGCCCACAGGACAATGCTAATCTGATGCACTCCCCTTCTCTAGAAGAGCTATCTGCAACCATCAACAGCATGCCTAATGACGACACCCCTGGTCCTGACGGTTTTCTAGCTGCCTTCTTCCAACAATGCTGGGAAATTGTGGGTTCTGACATTCTTGCGGCTGATAGGTCTCTTTTCTTGGGTGGCCCTATTCCTATGGCCTTAACATCCACCCTCATCTGCCTCATTTCAAAATCCTCATACCCTGGAAAATTTTCTGACTTCATGTCCATTAGCCTCTGTAATTGTGTGTATAAAATTTTTTCTAAATTAATTGCTGACAGACTTGCAAAGATTCTTACAAAAATTATTTCTACAGAACAAGGAGCTTTTGTCAGAGGGAGATCAATAATTGAATGTTGTACGCTCGCCCAGGAATTTTTCCACGACATTGATCGTAAGGTCAGGGGTGGAAACATCCTCATCAAGCTCGACCTAGAGAAAGCCTATGATAGGCTTGACTGGAATTTCCTCAAAGCATTTCTTTGCAAGTTTAGTTTTTTGTCCAATTGGATTTCTCTGGTTGAAAAATGCTAGTCCAACTCATGGTTTTCCATCCTCATTAACGGCGAACCCTCCGATTTCTTCAAGTTGTCACTTGGCCTCCGCCAAGGGGATCAGCTATCTTCTATGCTTTGATGGGATTTTTCCTCCTTAGTTCAGAGGAGAGATGGAGCAGTGGGTGAAAAATTGGAGTAATACACCGCGCTGCTCGACCAATCGTGAGCCTTGTTCGACCAATCAAGTGGGGCTCGACTCAAAGTCCAGTGACTATTTATTTTTTTCCTCCGAGGTACTCAACCAGTCATGGGAGGTGCTCAACCGGTCGAGGACACTACACGACCGGTCCTGGTTGCACAAATTCGTTCCGCGATTTATGTGGATTGTGAAAATTTGAGTCCTTTCGCAACAAGAATGCGGAAGGGAGCTTCCTAAAACTATAAATAGAAGATCCCTAGGGTTTTCTAGGGTATGGAAAAGAATACAAGAGGGTTTTCTAAAGCTTTATAAGGGTTTGCTAAAGGGTTTAGGGCTATCAAAGGTGAGAGAGAAAGAGAGAGGAAGCTTGTGGAAGGGAGGCTATGCTCATAGAAGTGATCCACTATTTCTCAGCGCTTCCATGTTCTCATAATCGGTGAGATATATCCATTTTCTCTGTTTCTCTTATTATTTATCCACTCCTGCATAAGTGAAGAAGGTTGTAACATCCTATTTCATAATGGACTGTTAATCTGGATGAGATCCCGTGGCTATTACCTCTTTGAGGGTTTTTCACATAAAAATCTCTTGTGCGGTGTGGTTTATACTTTGATTTATTTCATTGCTTTATTATTCCATTATTCTGGTTTGTTCTGGGAGGCTAGATCATAAGGTTTTGTGCAAGGCCCCTAACAAAGTGGTATCAGAGCCAGGTTCATTGAATGGGTAGGATCGGTTTTAAATTATGGAAGGTAGCCAAGGATGATCAACCTCAATGGTTCTAACTGGATTATATGGAAGGCTAAGATAGACTTACTTTATTGTAAGGACCTATATTCTCCAATTTTAGGTATATCAGCAAAATTCAAGGATATATTTGATGATGATTGGAAGAAGATGGATCGAAAGGTGGTGGGGTTTATTAGATAATGGTTGAACGATTTCATATTCCACCATGTGTCTACGGAGACCTCAGCCACTAGCCAATAGATAAAATTAGAATGGTTGTATGAGAGGAAGACAACTAGTAATAAAATTTTTCTGATAAAGCGACTTGTGAATCTCAAGTTTAAGGATGTGGTTCTATGGCCGAGCACATAAATGAGGTCAGCAATATAGTGAACCAACTCTCCTCTGTGAAGATGGTTCTAGATGATGAATTGCAGGCTTTACTTTTGCTTAGTTCATTACATGACAGTTGAGAGACATTGGCGGTGTCTCTAAGTAACTCCAAGCCAGACGAAAATATATCCATGAAACAGGTTACCAATTGTCTCTTCAATGAGGAGATAAGGAGGAAGTCTCAGGGATCTACTCAATAAGAGGCTCTTGTGATAGGGTAACGAGGGAGAGAAAAGAACAGAAAGGGTGGGAAGGCCCGAGATAAATCAAGAGGCAAGTCAAGTACTAGGAAGGATGTTGAATGCTAGAATTGTGGCAAAAAGGGCCACTATAAGTATAAATATTGTAAAAATAAGAATGAAAAAAAAGGAAAAGGAAAGGAAGAGGAGGACGAATTAGATTCCACTGTGGTCGCTTCAGATGATGACATTGTAGTTATTCTTTCAGCAGATCATGATGTTTTTCTCACGACTACAAGTCAGGACACCGACTAGGTGATTGACTCAGGAGCTTCTTTTCATGTGACTCCACACAGGGACTTCTTCATAAGTGATAAGTCAGGTGACTATGGGACCGTGAAGATGAAAAATTCTGGTGTATCGAAGATCATATTGAAAGTGCACCTACAAGTGCCCTAGTTTGTCAATTATGGTGTAAGTTGAGTCAGTCGGACAACAGCGCCTAACAAAAAGATCATTTTAAGTGTCTGCCTCAACTAGATGTGTGGAAGCTCGCCATAGGTAAATCATAGCCTCACATCCCATGTCCCAAAACACCAGGTGATTAAAACCCTTAAAACTAAGTAGAACACCTTAGGGTTTTATTGTAAGAAAACTTTTTACCAAATAGGAAAATCTTCAAGTTTTTTTACCCTATCGATTGTATCGATTCACATTTTGATATGATCGACCTGCTCTGTCGATGTCCTCGGCATCTCAATCGATACAATCGAGTGAAAACAAAAAGCGTCCAGCAATCAAACATTTATCAGGACAATTTATTGATATCTCGAAGTTACAATCGATATCATCGATATTCAAATATCAATCCCAACAAAAGTGGATTGATAATATCGACAAGTAGTTTTTACAGCGCTCCTATTTTTTATAAGAAATTCATAAGGTGTTTTGATATATCGACACCATTTCGATATGATTTGAAATCAAATATCAATTCGATCGGAAGTCAGTCGATGATATCGAACTTGGGCGTGCATTTCTTCGAGTAAATATTTTAGGTTGTTTTTAACTTTAATCAGGGGGACAGTCAAGAAATCGATATTCATATGTCGATCATATCGAGGCCTGGTCGATTGGATCGAGACCGGACATAAACCATCCTGCAAGCTTATAGGTAAATCTATACAATTTATCGATCCCATCGACTTGGACTCTGATATCATCGATATACAAATTGTGATGACATCGGCTATTCTCCAATCATATCTTAGAAATCTGAAATATTTCTAAGCTAGTCTCTCTCATGCTTCAAATATCGATAGCTCGATCCCAGTATCGATGGAATCGAAGTTCGAAATCCGATAACATCGACACCTGTATCGATCCACTCGATAAGCCGGCAAAAGGTTTCAAAAGCGAATGACATGAAGATTGTGTCATCGAGTGGATCATCGATACAATAAAAAGTATACGCTCGATCATATCGACTCTTGCTCGATGATATCAAACTCTGTCATAAATATGACCGTTTTATATCCGTTGGAACCTTTTGTCTGTTTAAAGTGAGGCTTATCTTTATTGCTGGTAGAGAAAGAAGAGAGTGCTTCTGAGTGTTTTAAACTTCATATCATTTATCTTAAGCCCTTTCTCTCAAGGAGTTCATCCTCCAATCCACCCTCAACATTGATATTCAATAGAGTGGATTGGAGAATGAACTTCCGCATTCAAGGATCCTCCAGCTACTACCTTAATGGAAAATCATTAAGCTGAGATGCCTTGAATGCATAGATGATTGGAATCACTCTATCTTTTTAATAGGAAAATCTTTAGAGAGTGGAATTCCATCATAACCTTGACCCAACCTGAAGCCAAGTACTGCTACATCTTTTGTGTTGTGGATCAAGGGAGCAGAAGACTCTTCATCAACAAGAAGGCGATCTTCATCACTGTGCTAAAAGGGACTCATCAACTTATCTGTAAGTACCTAGAGTCCAGAGGACATTTGTGATCATTCCTTTCTAGGATTGGGTCTTAAGTGTTGCTCACACTTTGAAGTCCTCAAAGGAGGCCTCCGGTGGGAGTGTACACTGTGGGTACGTTGTGTGGACCCTTACTCTGTGGAGAGCATAAACATCTGGGTGTGTTGTGTAGACCTTTGCTCTGTGTGGGCATAAACATCTGGTTAGGAGTGCACCAGTAAAACTCCAAGGTTAGAGGTGAACCGAGTAGAAACCTCCGTGTAAAGGTTGAATGTGAACTTGATTTAAAACCATAGTTTTGAGGTGAACCATGGGAAACCTCCTTAGTGAAATTCAGTACACTCAAGGGTTGAGATTGGCAGCCGGGAGTGGAGTAGACAAGTAATCGAACCACTATAAAAATGACTGTATCTGTAACTGATTCTTATGCTTGATCATTTGTGTGATTATGTTAATTGCATTCATATCTGCTTACACTTCACACACACAGTCACATCCATCATAGACTATAACTGTTTCATGCTTATTAATTAAATGGTTCTGTGATTGGATCCTCTACTGGGCTTGGAAGTAAGTAGAGTTACATTTGAGTAATCCTGAAAATTGCATACCTGTTAGGATTAGAGTGATAGAATTTTTAATATAACTCATAAATCTTTAAAAAGTCCTATTCACCCCCTTCTAGGACATATTGGCATATTCCTACTTCAACTCAAGCGGTCTTCACCGCTATTTCACATATAAGTCGGTAATATTTACGTGAAGACCGATGTGGGTTGCACATTGGTTCCCAGGGATGTGAGACATATCCCAGACCTTCGCCTCAACTTGAGTCAACAGGAAGGCTAGATGATAATGACTATGAAAGCCAGTTTGTTGGTGAGCGCTAGAAACTCATTAAAGGTTTGTTGATCGTAGCCAGAGGAAAGAAGTGTCACATCCTTTACAAGGCAAGTGTCAGTGTGTGTAAGGGTGGGTTAAATGTAGCGAAAGATTCATCTAATGACATGTGACAAGGTGTCTAGGCCACATGAGTGAAATGGGGCTTCGGCTACTAGCGAGGAAGTAGCTCCTTCCAGAGGTGAAAGGTATGCCTCTCAAAACCTGTCTTGATTGTTTATCAAGGAAACAGCATAGAGTTTCATTTATTAAATCTGTTTCTCATGTTAATAAAATGCATGCATTAAATTTTGTTTATTCTGATGTTTATGGTCTTATGAGGACAAAAACTTTAGGTGGGGCATTGTATTTTGTTACTTTTATAAATGATGCATCTAGGAGGGTTTGGGTTTATACTTTGAAATCCAAGGAAGAGGTCTTTGGTGTATTTAAGTTATTTCATTCTATGGTTGAGAAAGAGACAGGTAGATCATTGAAGTGCATCCGCACTGACAATGGTGGTAAATACATTGGTGACTTCCATGAGTATTGTAAGTCCCTGGGTATCCAGTATGAACAGATGGTTCCCAAGACCCCCCTAGCATAATGGTGTAGCTGAGCGAATGACTCGCACTATTATAGAGAATATCAGATGCATGTTATCCCATGTGAAATTATCTAAGACGTTCTAGGGAGAAGTAATGCATATGGCGGTGTATTTGATAAATAGGTCTCCATCAGCCTTGTTGAATAGAGAAGTACCTGAGAAGGTATGGACTAGACAAGATCTATCGTACATTCTTCTCATGGTGTTTGGATATGTAAGGTATCCGTTCACATACCAAAGGACGAGAGGTCCATGCTCGATATGAAGATTAGGCAGTGTGTGTTCTTGGGGTACAGTGATGAAAAGTTCAGTTATAGATTTTGGGATCCGACCGAGAAGAAGCTCTTCAAGAGCAGAGATGTGGTATTCTTTAAAGATCAGTGTATAGAAGACATTGGTAAGACAGAGAAGAACCAGCCTAATTTATGTGAGCTAGAGAACATAGATTTGATTATTCCTCCCATGGTGCCTAATGATGGGGAGTACAGCAAGGTACAGAGGATGAGGGAGTTCCTTCAGAAGATGGACTAGGGGAGCAGCCCCCACTCGATCTACCTATTGAGTCACATGTGAGGAGGTCATCTAGGGATAAACAACTCTCTTAAAGGTACTGGCCACATGAGTACATTATACTGACAGATGGGGGAGAACCAGAAGATTATTCTCAGGCCCTAGCCGATAAATATAAGGGGGAGTGGTTGAAAGCTATGCAGGAGGAGATAAAATCTTTGCATAAGAGCCACACCTATGATATGGTGAAATTACCTAAGGGCAAGAAAGATTTGAACAACAAGAGCAAAAGAATTCACAGACGAGGTTCAAGGCCAGACTTGTGGTGAAAGGGTTTGGTCAGAGGAAAGGCACAGACTTCGAGGAGATATTCTCACCAGTGGTGAAGATGACATCTATGTAGGTGTTGCTTAGGTTGACGGCTAGCATAGATCTGGAGATAAATTAGTTAAATGTTAAAACTGCCTTCCACCATGGTGACCTGGAAGAAGAGATCTACATGCACCAACCAAAGAGGTTCGAAGTCAAGGGCAAAGAGCATATGGTGTGTAGGCTGAGGAAAAGCTTGTATGGACTGAAATAAGCTCCATGGAAATGGTACAAGAAGTTTGACTCGTTCATATTATAGCATGGGTATGAGAGAATAGAGTCAGACCATTATGTGTTCACGCGCAAGTTCTCAAATAGTGATTTCTTAGTTCTGTTGTTATATGTTGATGACATGCTAGTCATAAAAAAAGATATCAAGAAGATAGACTGGCTGAAACAGGAGTTGGGTAAGTCATTTGCGATGAAAGACTTGGGTCCAGCTAAATAGATCCTAGGAATGGAGATAACCCGTGATAGAAGCAGTAGGAAGCTTTGGCTGTCACAAGATCGGTATATTGAGAAAGTCCTACAGCGGTTCAACATAAATGCAGCGAAGTCGGTTAATACTCCACTGGATGCTCACTTCAGATTGAGCGACAGGAAGTGTCCCAAGACGAAGGCAGAGGTAGAAAAGATGCATAAGATACCCTACGCGTCAGTTGTAGGAAGTTTGATGTATGCTATGGTGTGTATACGCCCAAACATAGCATATGTGGTTGATGTTGTTAGCCGGTATCTTACCGATCCTGGTAAAAAGTATTGGGCAACGATGAAATGGATATTGCGGTATCTAGGAGGCTTATCCAGGTTGAGCCTATGCTATGGTGATGGAAAACCTGTGTTAGAGGACTACACAGATACAGATATGATAGGCGACATAGACTCCAGAAATTCTACATTACAGTTCATGTTCACGTTTTAGGAGGAGCGGTCTCTTAGTAGAGCAAGTTATAGAAGGTAGTAGCATTGTCGACGACAGAGGCCAAGTACATTGCAGTCATAGAGGCATGTAAAGAGATACTTTGAATGAAGAGGTTCCTACATGAACTTAGCCTGAAGCAGGAGCAGCACGTGGTCTATTGCGATAGGTAAAGTGCTATACACTTGAGCAAGAATCCAAGTCAGCATTCCAAGTCAAAGCACATAAAGATTTGGTATCATTGGATCAAGGATACTTTGGAATAGAAGGTGTTACAGCTTGAGAAGGTCCACATGAATGATAATGGGTCAGACATGATGACCAAGGCTTTGCTCAAGGGTAAGTTTGAGGTTTGTAGAAACCTGGCTGGCTTAAAGAATGTGAATCCCTCCTAAGTCAGAAGGGAGAGATTTGATGGGATTTTTCCTCCTCAGTTCAGAAGAGAGATGGAGTAGTGGGTGAAAAATCAAAGTAATACATTGAGCTGCTCGACTAGTCGTGGGCCTTGTTCGACTGGTCGTGGGTGGCGCTCAACCGGTCGAGTGGGGCTCGACTCAAAGTCAAGCGACCATTTATTTTTTTCCTCTGAGGTGCTCGAACAGGCGTGGGAGGTGCTCGACCGTTCGAGTGGGCTGCTCGACCGATTGAGGACATTGCACGACGGGTCCTAGTTGTGCAAATTCATTCCGCGATTTGTGCAGATTGTGGAATTTTAAGTCCTTTCGCAACAAGGATGCGAAAGAGAGTTTTCTAAAACTATAAATAGGAGGTCCTTAGGGTTTTCTAGGGTATGAAAAAAAATACAAGAGGATTTTCTAAAGCTTTGTAAGGGTTTGCTAAAGGATTTAGGGCTATCAAAGGTGTGAGAGAGAGAGAGAAGGCGAGAGTGGAAGTTTGTGGAAAGGAGGCTATACTCGTAGAGGTGATCTATCATATCTCAGCGCTTCCACGTCCTCGGAATTGGTGAGATCTCTCTGTTTTCTTTATTTCACTTATTGTTTATCCACTCCTGTGTGAGTAAAGAAGGTTATAATGTTCTACTTCATAGTGGATTGTTGATCTGAACGAGATCCCTTAGTTTTTACCTCTTTGAGGGTTTTTCACGTAAAAATATCTTATGTGGTGTGTTTTATACTTTGATTTATTTTATTGCTTTATTATTCCATAATTCTGGTTTGTTATGGGAGGCTAGATCATAAGGTTTTGTGCAAGGCCCCCAACACCCTTTTCTTCTTAGCGGCCAAAGTCCTTAACCATGGCTACAAACAGCTGATTGAGAGAGGAATCTACCATCCATATCACACTCGCAGTAATTGCAAACCCATCTCCCATCTACTGTATGCCAATGATACTGTCCTCCTTGCCAACGGCAGCACTGCTACCCGTCGTCACATCAAGAGTTTCATTTCTCTCTTCCAAACTGCTTCCGGCATGAAATTCAATTCCCGTAAAAATTTCTTTATCTGCTTGGCTGCCCAATCTGAGCCGTGAGTTCACTCCATCCAACGTATCCTTGGCTTTAACAAAGGTTCAGCCCACTTCCTATACTTGGGTGTCCCGATCTATAGAGGTAGACCGCGCAAGTCAATTTTCTAGCCTATCATTGAAAAGATTTCCCTTCAGTTGTCTGGTTAGAAAGGTAGAATCTTATCCCAAGCTAGCCGCCTGACCCTGATTAACCACGTCCTTACTAGTATTCTTATTCATATCATGGCAGCTGTGATGGTCCCTTTAGGGTTGATTGAGGAGTTGGAAAAAGCCTTTTCCAATTTCTTTTGGGGCTGGGAGGGCTGTAGGAAATGTCACCATTGGGTGAGCTGGAAATCCATTTGTTGGCCTAAAACTTAGGGAGGGCTGAATGTGAAGAGCCATAATAGTATAATGAAGGAACATCGATTGAAGATGGCTTGGACGGTTTTGTGCAGAGGTAATGGTAGTTGTTGGGCTTCTTTCATGAAGGAGAAATACGCCCTCAATGTGATAGATCCAGGGGACTCTAGCCATGTCTCATATGCTTCCCCTCTTTGGAGAATTTCCCTTTTCCCCTCCATCCCTCCCCACTCCCGCTGGCTCATCGGTCGGGGTGATTGCAATTTCTGGGATTCAAACTGGTCCGGTCTTAGCCCTTTTAAAAACTTGAACCTCTGGCTTTATCATCTTCAGCCCGTTCGTGTCTTGGACTGGATTGGCCCTAACGATTTGCGAGACCCCCCTCACGCTAGTCTATTCTTTCCTCATGTGGTCATTAACCACATCATTGATGAGGGTTTCTGCACCTCTTCTTCAGACAACTCCAAGATTTGGATCTACTCTCCATCTGGGGAATTCACTACTGCTTCAGCCTGGTTGTGCTCTCGTCTCTCTGGCATGAAACGGAGTTCTTCCAAATGGGTCTGGCATTCCATCCTTCCTCCTAACTTTTCCCTTCTCACTTGGAAGCTCAAGCGAAAGGCATCTCCATATCCTCCAAGTGTGTTTTCTACCTCCCCCCTTCGACTCCTAATCTTGAGACGATTGACCATGTCTACTCCACTGGTCAGTTAACTTCTCAGGTGTGGGGCTCATTCGAAGATCTCTTCCATATCCCAAGATCATCTTTTCAGCTTTCAGCCTTTTCCAGAGCCTCTATTTGGTGGTCTATGGCTGGGTCAAATGACTGTTTCCTCTCCCCTTACAGGCTTGGCACCGGCTCTTATTTTCTGGGAACTTTGGAAGGCCAAGAACACAGCCCGGATGGATGATCTTCCTATTGCTCCAGCCAGCATCAGACATTGGATGAGGATACTCGTTTCTCTCCTCCCTCGCCCCAAAACTACTCTTAGCTCATCCATTGTTGCCCTGCGTCAGTTGGGCCTGGACGGTGATAAAACTACACCAACTAAGATGCAGGTTGTTCACTGGGTGTGGGCTAAAGCTGATTGGATCATGGTCAATGTTGATGGCTTAGCTCTGGGTAACCCGGGCCCCTCGGGTGGTGGGGGAATCACTAGGGATAGCTCTAGGTCTTTCTTGTTTGCATTTGCATCCGGATATGGGATTGACTCTAATGGTCGGGCCGAGGTCAAGGCTATCTGGGAGGGTCTAGCCTTTTGTGTTGAGAGAGGTTTCTCCAAGGTGGAAATTATAAGCTACTCCAAGTCTATGGTGGACTTGATCAGAAATAGGAGCTCCCAATCTTGGGCCCTGCGGTATTGCTTGATCAGAATTCGATCTCTTGTGTACAGTATCGATGCCTCCATCTCCTATTCTCCTAGGGAGTCGAATGTGGTGGCAAATAGCCTTGCCCGCTTGGGTAGTAGGGCCCAGATCAACAAAGTCTTTCAATCCATAGCTGATCTCCCTCCCATCGTTCGCGGTAGGTTGTTCCTAGAGAAGGTTGGGCTAGGCTACATCAGAGAAAAATAGTCCTCTTCTTTCATTTGCTGTATTTTTTCCTTTCCTTGTTGGGTTGGCTGCTCCTTTTTTGTTCCACCGACCCTGCCATACTCGTATATTTCCTTTCTCGATCATATATGAAATCACCTTTTGATTAATATAAAAAATAAAAAAAGAGGAAGAAGGGGAAGATTGAACTGTACGAGATGACTGATTAAATGGACTTAGCTCCCTTTAAACACCATGGAGCTCCCCAGGTGCCTGGTCTCGATCAACCAATCATACGACCACCAAAGGATACATCTGCCCGTGGCAATAACATGGCCTAATTAAGAAAAAAGATCATAACCACTAGCATGGTAAACCACATCAAGGATAGCCATTCTACTGAAAATAACAATTGATCAATGGCCTCTGACAAATGGTGAAAGCTAAAAGTGGCTAGCGGGTAGCATTCAACAATGTTAAATGGATGTGGTAAGAGATCTGTAGAAATATTAACAGATACGCATAAATTCATCTAAAGAGATATCTATAGTAAATATGTTATAGTTTAACACTTTCGTTAATTTAAAAGTGATTTAAAAGAAGAGTAAATTCATGAGTTTGAAAGATATGTTCAGCATTTAATTTAAACAAAAAAGAAAAACTCAATGGTAACGTGACGGCAAAATAATTAGTAACATCATGTGTGTAGAAACTTTCGATGGCTTATGGGATGCAAACAACCGGCAGTTCTATCGACTGCTGAATGATTTAGCATAACTTTTGATGGTTAAGATTTCGACCATTACTCTTTTAATAAATAAACACTTCTAGTGGCAAGGAGTTTATCTATTGCTCTTATGGTGCCTCTAATTAAACATTTTACCAGTAAGAAAAACTAAAAAACAAAACATAAAAGGTCAGGCCATAAGGCTAATATAGTACATCGGAAAGCCCCTCACAATAACAAATCTAATTGATGTAGAGCGGGTCGCGGGCAGGTTGTGGACAGTTTCATGGCCAAGATATATTAGAAAAGGCTCGATTTGAAGTGGAGGTACCGTCAAAACTTAATATGGATGTTTCTCACAAACCAAAATGAGCTATCTGATATTCCATATAGGATTTTGGCGCAGAACGAGCTACTTTAGCCATCCAACTCGGCTACATCGGATTCTCCAAGCGAAATTTGCAAAATACCATAGAGTTGACGGTTGAATTCCTATTTTAAATTCATTTTTACTATTTATAGTAAGTTTTTGTTTGATTATACCTTTGCATCCATAGGGGTTTAGAAGTTGCGCCCAACATAAAAAGTGGTTAGAATAGGTAGTGGAACATCATGATCAAGTCAAATAGAACACTTACTATTTTTGTCCAAAAACCAAGCGCACTAGTAAGAATCATGGCCATCTATAAATAGTAAGTTTACTATTTATGGCAAGTTGCAATTTCTAAGAGTTTAAGTTGTAGTTTAATTCTGAAACTTCTTCTATGGCTTAGTATCTTTATTTAAAGGGGTGTTAACTTGTTTATTCAAACAATCAATCAATTTAAAAATTTTTTAGAATATTATTTCTATTTTCTAACTTTTTTTTCTCGTGGATTTAAAAAATCTCCATGAGAAATCTAAAAAAGCTTCATAAATTGGAAGTAGTTATCCTTCAAGAAGATGATGATGGACCTCATCACGTTCATCCCTGCCTCACCAATCCAAAAGCCCCACATAAATGAAATGTGTATTTTATTGAAAGGGCCAGTACGAGAAAGATACATCATCAAAAGCAGGGAGGCGCAGGAAATAACTGCACATCAACTAACATGCTTTTACGGATCAATAAATGAAAAAAGCTAATAAAAAATACCAAGGGCGAAAATGAGTTTGACTGACTCTTATTCTGAATTTGACAGGAAGAGCTGAGGGTGATTGATGACGATTGTTAAGGTTGTCGTTCCGACTTGGGAATTGCAAGGCAGCAGTCTTCCAACGATGATAATCCGATGAGAATGGCAACAAGGAATGGCAACAAGGACGTCTTCATGATAATGTGTGCAGGATTAAATTTTTAGATTTTTGACGACTTTAGGGCCGAAAACAGTGCGACTGGCTGAGATTTGAAGACCCAGATGGCTGTGATCTAATTAGTTCCGAAGAGAAAAGGGGTGGTGATGGGGGACAGTAATGATTGGATGGATAGGATCATCAGATGCATATAATATCCATGTGTGGTCAATTTGTAGTGGGGCCATTACGAGTGGTCCCGATTGCAATACCCTAGTCTCAAGAAATAGCCGTCTATTCCCTTAATCTGTCTAAGCTATCCTGATCACGTGCAGTCATACAGTAGCATGCCTGCGAATCACCGTGCACCTAGTCATTAGGGAGAATGTGCATCATGTTCACCCTGTCCATCCGGTGCACTGCCGCATTTTCACCGTAGAACATGAAAAATGAGTCCGATTGAAGATTTAGGTGGGGAAAATCATAGGCAACGATGTAAAAAGACCACTAAAATCCCTAAAACTCACCATATGTGAAGAAAATCATCACTCGATCAATCAATCAAACCAAAACTCAATCGAACTACCACCATGTTGTTTATCTTATCTTATTTTATAATTCTCACTGCTTCAATTGTGAGATATTTAACCACCAGGAGTATTGCAGTTCATCGTTGCACATACGCCGGACAAACTTGAGATATATTTACTAACTGTATTTTTCTTTCACCTGCGCTGCATGACGGATATGAAACAAGATCTTATTATCACAAGTTCGACAGTAGTTATAATTATCAGCACTCCCTCAACCTCGCTCTCAAAAGTGTCTTCGAGTGTCCTTATTTTGGGAGAATCCATTCAACGTGCTGTGAAGCTTCAAATGAGTGGATTGTATGTAATATAAATTAATTCCATGGTGGACACAAACCATTTGGACTGTTTAATGGTGGGACTTTCCATCTCAACTATTCCCTTGGTGTTAGCCCACCGGAGTGATGAATCAACCTGATTTTAGGCCCAAACAGATGGTGGGCCACCTGATGGACGGAATGAATCTCATCCATATGAAGTGGTCCATCACATCAGCAAATCATTATGCCATCACGTGACTACTGATTGTGACGCAAGCATTTTCGTTTTCCCCCGTTAGGTTAGAGTGAATGCAGAAGGTCAGTTTCATTGATCATTGTAGATTTTCTTTTCTTCCATGCAAAAGTCAGTTTCATTCATCATTATGAATGCGTTTTCCTTCCCATTTACCGCTGTGTTGACTTTCGCTGTTTCCTTCGTGGATCTGCAGAGAAGTTTCCACATCTATATATCACGCGTCTTCGTTCGAATTCTGCCACATGTCTCTCTTCAATGACAACAGCTAAACAGATGACATGCCAACACGGCTGCCCATAATTTCAAATCACGTGTTTGGACTTTTCTTTTCTTGCGTTTTCATACCTTTAATAATCATCATTTCAAAAGCGAAGTTGGTTACGCTTCCAGAGACAACGGTTTCGTGGAAAATAGATTGCTAGTTTCGTACAGATCCATGGTATTTGATATGTCTTTTCAAGACTTAGAAAGGCATTGCTATGTGTTTTTAAAAAATAAAAATAAAAGTTTTGACGTATTTTTTCCAATTAAGAAAGCCACTGAAATTTAGGTCTGCGTTTTGGGTCAATAACATGGAATTTCATGTATTACAATTTGTTACATTTCATCCCTTCCGTTAGTCATGTCTATGTGACAAAGATTAACCAATAGGATGATTCTAGCCGTCTGATCAATCCGATATAAACTAGATGAACCAGATTGCTTGTGGAAAATTAGATCCAACAGTCAACTTGAACCGTCAATTAGGCGGGGCAATCATGGATTGCTTGAAGTTCCTAAGAATCAATTTCGATTAGAGAATCCTAGCCATCCTATCCATCCTATCCATTGGTATATTTTGGGCATGGGCGGCGCCAATCTGGCCGTCCATCAGTTTTTCAAGTTCACAGTGGGATAGGAGTCCAAAAATAGAACGATCCAAAACTCAGGTGGGTTGCACTGTATGTCCACTATTGAAACCTTCCCTGAGTCAATCACGATGTTTATATGCCATCCAAACCTTCAGATAAGCTGTAGACACAAATATCATCCTGACATAATACTAAGGTGGCCCCTACAAAGTTTCCACTCGTGGGTATTCAATCACTGCTGTTTCATGTGGTGGGGCCAACTTTAGCCTTGGATCTGCTTGATTTTTAAATTCTACACCTATTGTGATCTCGAGAAACTGATGGACAGACAGGATTTCTCACAGTCATCTCTGTGGACCCACATTGCTTCCAACCACAGGAACTTCCCATGGTGGGGCCACAGGCAATTCGCGTCCTGGGCGGCCAGAGAAGTGTGGGCTGGGAAGCGGATTGGCTGTAGCTGGTGTAGATACGTGTCGTGCGAAGACGAGCGCCGTCGCACTTCAGCTCCTAGTTGTACAAACGGTTGGAAGGAGATCAAAGTTACGTAGCCCCAAAATGATGTATTTATTATATCCACACCGTTCATCCATTTTTTGAGATCATTTTAGAGTATTAAAAAAAAAAAAGAATCATATCTAAAGCTCAAATGGACCACGCTAAAATAGCAGCAAGGATAATGGTTTTCACCGTCAAAAAATCCGTAAGGCACATCATAACATTTAGTTTCCATCCAATATGTTAGTAAGGTCACAGATAAATGGATGAAGAGGAAAAACAAATTTCATATTGATCCGAAACTTCTGTTACCTCCAAAAGGGTTTCAATGGTAGATATTTAATCCCCCACTACTTTTTGCAATGCGGCCCAGTTGATCTTTAGATTTATCTTATTTTTCAGCTCATGCCTTAATAGATCTGTCTTATTTTTCGGCTCATGTCCGCCAAATGGATGGATGGTTTGGATATAACACATAACTTATGATGGGACTCATGGAACTTGCTGACGTCAATACAGCAGCTATATAGCTGATGTGTGGTACACCAGCCAATCTGCTTCCGTGGGCTGGACCTAATTGCCTAATGGACAGCCTAGATGGATTGAACGTACTGCACACGTCCAAATGCAGGAGGCCTCCTTAAAATGGCCATTTTCGTACTGTTGAAAATTCTGACCTTATGGACCAAAATTAAGTTGATTAGCTGACATCCCAACATATTATATTCAAAGTTAAAAATAAAGTCCACATACACGTCATTAAGTCTAATTCTACACACGTGTGCAAACCCTGCTGCTCAACACACCGGCTGACGTGGCAATGTGGAAATTGGGTACTTGATCAGATCTTTTCAGTAGGTGGACTACATTGTTTAGATTTTCTGGCCACAAAATCATATCATTTCACACCTCAGGTGGGCGACAACATTCAAAGTAAAACAAATGGATGACCAGAGAAAATTGCTTTGTGCATCAGTCGCCTGTGAACACTGTGGCCGACCTGATTGATGATCTAAGCATCGTTCACCACCACATTGAAATTAGTTCAAATCTTTCACAAGCATTACGCATTTTAGCATGTGTGCTTGTCATGGATGGCAAAGGCTCCGTGATTTTATTTTTATTTAGTAAAAAATAATTTCTTTATAATCTAAAACATTTTCAAACCAGAAATAGGAACAAATGTGTCAAATTAATATATTTAGACATTTAAGATGCTTGTTAACAAACAAATTATTTCAAAATTCAGTAATTAATTTTCAAACTTTAGCCATAATTATCAAACAAGTTACCAGCTAATTTCCGAACGTGAGCCTAAAATCAAAGCATATCTGAGGACTCAGTCGACCACACCAAAAAAAAAAGAAAAAAGTAAAACTGACCTGTCATTGAAAACTTTTCAGGGCCTACTGAAGTTTTCGAACACGCTGATATTTGTGTTTTTACTTCATCCACATCTGTGTAACCTTAACAACAGATTGGATGACAAATAA
This sequence comes from Magnolia kwangsiensis, assembly GCA_037074715.1. Classification (NCBI taxonomy): domain Eukaryota; kingdom Viridiplantae; phylum Streptophyta; class Magnoliopsida; order Magnoliales; family Magnoliaceae; genus Magnolia; species Magnolia kwangsiensis. The sequence goes on along the minus strand of CM073578.1, from coordinate 108,398,599 downwards.
ATGTCAATGTGACTATAGGAAGGTTTCATCGGTGGATGTCATTATACTCACTTTTTCCCTTGGTGTGGTGTACTTGACCTTTCAATATGCTTCAATTTTTTTATTCATAGCCTTAAATGAACGGGTAAAACAGTTGGAACATATCATGGTGGGTCCCAAAGAGTTTACTAAGTAGGCTATAGCCGATGATTATAGCTTATCAATGGCGTATGATAGGTTGTAATTATAGAGATGAACCAGCTTTGCTTGCGCTTGTTATTACGACCTAATACGATGTCAAATACGAAATGGGTAGCAATGTATTACCCGATGCTGGGGCCAGAAGCTAGTTCGTTGCCTTGTTAGGATCCATGCTCGGGTTTTCCATTTCTACAACTGGGGTCCATGGTCTAATAATCGAAACCGTTGATATAACAGGCCTCAATATGGATGGCCTATCCAGTGAAAATCAAATAGATTGGAAGATTCAGTCTGTATGAAGTTTGGCATTTTCTTCCGTGAACGTTTAATCTCATTTAACTGTCTATTTCTGGACCACTATTGAAGGGAGAGGATTTTCGCAATATGGGGGATTTCGATACCGTTCAGAGAGAAGCCTACATTGCCAACGTTGTGGATCAGAAGGTCCACTTGCTCCGTTGTGTGCCATGAAAATAAGACCGCAACTAGCCCTTTTGACCGGTCGTTGTATGACAACCATTTCTTTTAAGGGAATTATGTGATGCGAGGCATGTGTCAATGGAAAATCATTCCTAAGACCTATAAATTCACATGGTGTGGCCCACGTGGATATTGAAATTTCCTGTTTTTACAGACAATCCATTTATCCTGGGGTGTTATGTCAGATGAGTAGAGTGGATGTGATATATAAACTGCGGTGGACCCCAACTGATATTTGGACAATTGTAACGGTGGGTCTTCCCCTCTCCGCTGTTTCCGACGGTGTATCTCAACTCAGTGTTTTATCGACCTGATTTTTCAGCCTTAGCATACATGCATGGCGGCATACTTGATGGGCAAGGCGGATCTCATCGCCATGAAGTCATTCCGTCCACTTGCAAAAGTAATGCGTTGATGGTCGGTACAAAATTCACGCGAATTTTTCATCCACGGACGCCCCCAGTGATGTGTTGTGTTGGCAGCGGTGGGGCCCACAGTGGTGTATGTGTTTTATATCTATGCTGTTCATATATTTTTTCAGATCATTTCAGGGCATGGATGATCAAAAAATGAAACCTTTGAAACCTTCGTAGGCCCATTGTAATGTTTATTAGCCATCCAACCTATTTGCAAGGTCACACAGTTATGGATTAAGAGAAAACACAAATATAATCTTGATACAAAACTTTTGTCCCTACTATGAAGTTTTTAATGGTGGGCGTTCAATCACCACTGTTTCCTCTGACGTAGTCTACTTAATATTTGTTTTCATGACATAAACTGAGCTGGCAAAATGGTCGAATGTTTTGAATAAAAACAAATACATCAAGATGGCCCCACAAGACCCCACAACACCCATGGGGGTGCAGTGGGCAGCACCACCTGATCCGCTTCATTCATCAAGAGAGCATGACTGCATAGGCCTTTTACAAATGACAAAGAAAACTCAGTTATGGCTCACCTTTTTAAAATGCCCTTAAATACCTTATTATATTGGAAATCCTTCCTAGTTGAAGACTCTCGAATACTAATTGTGTCGAGAAAATCAACCAAAACTATTGGCATAATATAGGGTGATGTGAACCTAGGTAGCCCTCCACTGAATGAAGGCAAGAATTTGACCATCCATTGAATTTGACGACCCAGACAAGCCACAGTTCCAAAGTTATGCTTAAAATTTTTTAACTACACTACAAGAAAGTGTAGCTTAGCTGAATGATGGGGCTACCATTTGCTGGCGGCCAGTTTTAACAGCCGCGTGTAAAGGATCCTATAAGAAGAAAAAAAAAAACCATACCTTCATTTCCCCCTTTCATCTCTAGCCACGCGCTGATTCTCCTCTCCAGTCCCTCAAGCTCTCCCTCTCCACTCGCTCTTCCTCCCTCTCCCTTTCCCTCTCGCGCGCTCTCCCTCTCCCTCCCTCTCTCTCCCTCTCCGCTCGCTCTTCGTCTCCCTCTCCCTCTCTCTCTCTCTCTCTCTCTCTCTCTCTCTCTCTCAAAATCCTAGTCATCTCTCTCTCTCTCTCTATCTATCTATCTATCTATCTATCTATCTATCTCTCTCTCTCCCCCCTCGATCCTCTGCTGTAGTTCGGCCTTCCGCTACTCGTGAATCTCCGATTCTCAGGTATGATGTAAATCTTTTCCCTTCTTGTTATTACTTTCTGCAATTCAGAATACCTAATTAGGGATTTGAATTGTCGAATCCCGAATTAGGGATTTGCATTGTCGAATCCTGAATTAGGGATTTGCATTGTCGAATCCCTTTTTAGGAATTTGCATAAGGGGGCCAGGGTTTAGGCCTTCGGACTCCTTACCCTGGGGACCTGAAATCAGTTGTAATTCCACCTTTTCTAAGGACATCACAAGCAAGCTAATGAAAAAATAAACATTCATTTTGCATGTACAGGTATTTGAAATTGATTTTCTTTTTTCCTTTCCCTTAAGGAATTGATGGATCTGATCAGGAATCAAATTCCTATGCTAGGATAGAAAGTTGGCCACTACAGAACATGTTGTTGTATAATCTCATGAGCCCCGTTTGTGCAGACTGGGCTGTTAAATTTTTATGCAAAATGCCAAGTGATTGGGTGTGCACATGGGGTGTTCGATGAAATTCCTATGAGGAATTTGATCGATTGGAGTGCACTTATTTCAATCATTATATTCAGCAAGTGTACTGAATAACTCATGTTGCTCAGTGGAAAAGTGAGCCTATTAAAAATGCTTTTGGTTTTCTTGATTCAACAAATGCTTATAGTCATGGATGTGCAATTTGGCAATAAATGCTAAGCCATTTGCAATTTTAGTGCATCACATATGATTGTTTTTTTTTTTTTTTTTTTTCCATTTGATTTCATTTTGACTTGATTCATGATTTTTTATTATTTATTTATTTATTTATTAGCTCAGTTTTAATACTTCATTGCTTTGAAGCATTGCTGGAATTTTTTATTGTTGTCAATGTGGTGGCATGTTGCCTAGTTTAAGGATTTAATTTATGGATCTTGGGCCTTTCATTTGCATTTAAGAATAATCAATTGTCCTATTTATCTTGTGGGTGTGAGATCTGATGGTTTGAGAATCTTTTACATTACTCGAATACATTCAATGTAGGTGCAGATGTAAGTAAATCTCCTACCATAGATGCCTTATTTGGCTATCAAATCCTTTTAGCCTAGACTTTCCCTTTGTTTAATTAATCGCTTGTAATATTACTGAAAGTCAATATGAAAAATGGCTGAAATCAGATTATTAATCAATTCTTGCATTGATTGTGTTTGTTGAAATTATTGTGAGCTGGCTCATCATCTTCCTACTAGCTATTTTGTTGTTGATGATTCTCCATGTATAAGATCTATATCTGATTTGTCAATTTCATTTTTGAAACTTCTGCTAATTTTCATTCAGATAGTTTGGATAAAAATTCCATATTATAAAACAACATTCCTATTTTGATGGGGTTGTTTACTTGTTGCTTGTTAGTTAGGTATATAAAATGCATCATGGTGTGGAGCTCTTCATCTGCTTGATAGACTTCATTGAATTAAGTATGTCTAACATAGGCAGAAAGTAATTTCGCACGAGATATTATACAATGCACGAGCTGAAATTTGTACAGTGATAGGTTTTCTATACAAATGGGGTTGAGGGTTCAGCAGTCCAAACTGTTTGTACAATGCACGAGTTGAAATTTGTACAATGATGGATTTTTGTATAAATGGGATTCATGGTTCAGCAAAATGTGTGCGTTTCTATTGAAACTAAAATAGAGATAACAATCTTTATCTAATGCTGAAAGTGCGTGTGTTATAAATTTTTTTTCTTCTCCTTAATGAGCATGTGATTCCAGTGGCTGATTCTTTTGAGGCATATTATAGTTCCCAAGGAAAGGTATTACTCAACCTTCTACGCATTTATAGGCTTCTAAAACATGTTATTATTTTATTCCACTTTGTTTTCTTCTCCTTATGTTTTAATGTTTTAACTTCTAGGACCATGTTCATTTAAAAGCAAGGAGTTGGCAACTTCACTTGCAACAAGGTCAAGATTTCAAGAGCAAGTAATACAGGAAGAAAAATGTATCCGTTTTGTGGTAGTCACTGGTTTTATGATTGTTGAAAAACCAAATAATATGACTATTAAGGATGACGAATGGTAAGTTGGCAATGATGCCCTTCTCTATACCTATCCTAGAGCCTTGTATTGTGCCAAGGAAATGAGTTTATGGCTTGAAAATGGAGGCATTTCTCAAAAATAAAGTTTTAAGATGGATTAGTAATTGAATGACCAAAAAGAATCAAGTCGTTGTGCAATCTTACAAAAATCTCATGAATCATGTGAAATTACACTAGAGGTTTTCTGATGGGAATGAGGGTCCAGTTAAATGTTCAATAGCTATTTCCCCCTCCACTGTACGTGGGCCATGCGCTAATGGTTTGCCCTCCATTAAATGGGTTAAAAACTGTTGGTTTGGGGTTGTGTTTTAGAACAACTATGTTCATTCGAATTGATTTCTACTTGATGAAGAATTTATGTGACGACACTATGGGATGCACCTTGAATGAAATGCACATTGTCATTGGTTTACCCACACTATGGGATGCACCTTGAACTGATACATGCATACATAAAGGTCCATTCACATGCATGCAAAATAAAAAATAAAAAAACACATATATGCATACATTTTTTTACCTATTAGAAAACCTATTCTGAATTGTTGTTTAGAAGCAATTCTCTTTTTATTTTTTGTGTTTGAAGGAGTTGTTGATTGTCTACTTGTTGCTTCCAGGAACTAGACTTTCTGACAGCAATATGCTTTCAGATTTTTGTGACTAGTGTAGCTGTACCTAAACTGTCTTGGAGTTTTGTGTGGCACCTCTAATGCATTTCTGCTTTCATTTCTCTTGCCTATTTGCTTATGCTTGATGAAACTTGTTGTTAGTGTTTTACCTATTTCATCTATTATGTTGTAGCCTCAGTCTATCCAGTTAAGGATCTTGGCCTGACTCAGTCAACTAGCAAGTACTAGAGGCTTGGAGAGTTTAAATAAGTCACGAACATTGAGTACATAAGCAGCCGTTCATACTAGACCATATTGGTGCAGCCACAAATTCTTTTTTTTTTTTTTCTATTCGTGTAGATGCATTTTCATCAGGACTACTTGGCAGTAATAGTAAGGTGGATGTAAGTTCTCAAAACCTTACATTAATCTTGAAACATTTATATCTTTATCACTTCATTTATATGCTGTCGTCAGGGTCGACTTGTAACTCCTCAGAACCCGCTCTGCCGTAAGACATTGTGGTGCATGAAGGTTCCCAGTATGTTAAGATTTATGGCTCTTCTAATAATTTCAGGTCTAATCAGGATTCCACCCCATAAATGTCACTAACAGTAACATGCTATTGTATATAGTTGGTAGTGCTTATTAAATTTTTTATAATCCATGTGTATGAATTAAATGCCTCGATGTTAGATTTGAATCACTAAAATTCCATCTAACCAGACCATGATCAAAATATACCACGGTTTTCATGGCTTTTAACATTATAAAATCATGTATGGTTGTGGAATGCATCTGATAAATGGTTGTCATGGCTTTTTGTGGTTTGCATGTGTTATATACTCATCATATTGCCAGGATTCTTGATAAAAAGGAGTAAAAAAAAGAAGAAGAAGAAGAAGAAAAGATTGTTATGTGTATCTTTTCTCTATGTTCCTTACAAGGCTAATTGGTTGACTTGCCTGGACCACTCAGTATGTGGACCCCAATGGACGGTGACATACACTGGATCCTAAGTCACAGCAACGGTAAAACTCAGTTGGTGATTCTTATGAAACTTTAATTGGGTTTCTTGTTTTCCTAGTGACATGCATAGTGGCGATATGCCACGGTTTTCAATTCTCTTTCAAAAGAAGTAAACAGGCTTTCTTTCCATAAGTCTCTTACCTTAGCTCGGCACTTGTAATCATATCCTGCAGTTCTGTTCTGCCAATTCATGCATTCATATGCCTTTTTTCAGGGGCAATGTCTTAGAAAGAAGACCAGTCACCAAACTCTTTCCAATGGAACATATCTAAATTGGATTGGTTAGACTAAAGAAAGTGTGAAGTGGAAATTGGAAAATATAATTCTAAGAAGTTAAGAATAGAAAATTTGTAACCAAGTACAATTTCAGTAGAAAAAACATGTGATTTTCTAAAGTTGACTCAACTAAGTTTCTCCTATTTACCAAAATCTTTTGAATATCCAGTTGAAGATAGTCTTAAGAAAAAAGCATAAAAAATAAAATAAAATAAATTAAAAAAAATAACAACAATGGCAACAATTGAAGATGAGTTAACAAGTGAAGAATAAATCTATATGCTAAGGGCAAAATCTTGAATTAGAGTCCTCTCTAACCAATCAAAGCACATAATAACTCTAGAGAATCAACTAGAGCTTATCTGGCTTGAATAATTATAAAGGACCAAAAAAAAAAAAAAAAAACTATGTATAGGCGAATGTCTATCTAAAAATAATACACAAATGTGAATCTTTAGCCAGACATGGGGCTAACTTAATATTTTTAGAGATTCATTTGTGTTTTTAACAGTTATTGGTTGAGCTAATCTAGTATGCTTCTCTCTCTTGTGGATCTTTAGCCAGACATGGGGTTGACTTAATATGAGATAATATGGCAAATATTAATATACAAAAATTTTAGCTATGGACCTGCATGAAGATGGGTGGCAAAGTATATCACCATTTGAAGGGGTAGTTAGAGGGCGATATAGGCAGATGTGGGGCTGTATCATATTAGTGATTGAGGCCTGTTACTGGTATTTAAAACCTTATTTTAGGGTTAGCTAGAGCCCAACCTCAAGAATCAAGTAGCTCTCTCAGTAGATTCAATCATCTCTTCATATTTACCTTTTCAGTTTTTTATGTTTTTAATTTCGATTGTTGTTCTAGGACCGTCCATACCATGAGATCAAAGAAGTTTGTAGGCTGCAAAAGATCACAGAGGAACATCTGTCACAATTGCATTGGACTGCAATAGAGATTCTTCCATTTCCAATATCGAAATTTATCTTGAACAGAGTAATTCAGGTTTGTTTAGTTCTGCTTTAGCTTTTGGAAGCAATCCAACATATCCCTTTCACTACTATTGAAACTGTTATAATTGAAATAACTACTATGCTTTTCCCCTTTTCCATATTACTTCAGGTCTTGACCTTTTATATGCTTTATGTGTGAGGGAAATTATAGGGATCAAATTTTCGATTGATTGAAGTACGAGGGAAATTTTTCATGACTTACAATGTTAAATTGTATTAATCGATTTTTTTCAAGTTCATGATCTGACTCACCAACTTACATTCAATTTTTTCAGTTGCCACCCCACATTGAATTACTAGTTGCAGCGGTCACACAAATCAATGAACCTGACAACATATATGGGACCATCCAATCACACAAGGTTGCATGAATTTTGTTTTGGTTTTGTACTGCCACCCCATATTATTTCTTCAAAATGTTAGCAAGTATGAATAGCTAGGAGGCAGGAGCAGGAGAACAAATCAAAAACACAATTCAAAGTGATAGTGGCACCTGGGTAGAAAATTTTGCAGCCGAGGTTGTGCAGTTCTTATGCTGTTGTGTTTTTTTTTTTTTTTTTTTTTTTTGTCCAGCATGAGCATGCATATCTGACATCCTTTATTATTCTTTTTTAAAAAAAACTTTTTCATAAGAAAGATTTTCTCTATTGTTACGGACTGTCGGTGGATATGATCCCTATAGCTACGGATTTAATCCGTAGTAAAGTTTTAAAGAGTTACGGTACCAATGGCTACGGTCACACTATGGGCTACTCGTATTTAGCTACGGATTTTATCCATAGCTTTTGGCCAATTTTTTAGTAGTGAGGCAAAAACTGGCAATTTAGAGGCGTCCAACACAATTGTCAGTAAAGGTCTTGACCGCCAGTAAAGCCTTTACCGACCGAGGCTTTACTGGCTGTTAGCTGACCACAGGCAAAGGATTTGCCGGTGGTTTTCTGGTCCTTTGCCGGAGGTTTTGACCACCGGTAAAGGCCAATTTTCTTGTAGTGCTATACCTAGATAAAATCTAGCTTTTAAAGTAGATTAGATTAGTGTAATAGTATCTTGGTGCATCTATCCTCTATACTCCAATCGTATGTGTAGACACCTCATACGAGATATGAAAATTTACTTGGTTTAATCGGAACCACCCGTTGAAGCTAGTTTTAGGAACACCTAAATCATATACACCTCATTCTAGATAAGAAAATTTACATCGTTCAATCTGATCTACCATTTGAAGCCAATTTTAGGAACACCTAAATCATATACCAACTAGTCTAAAAGGAAAGAATCAAGAGACAAGAGGGGAGGGAATCTATTTCGTCACCTTATGGCTCATGTTCATGGGGATCAAGTTAAGAACAAAAGATTTTTAAATTGCTTTCTCGAATGCTTGTTTGAAAATAGTCAATTTGTCACTCATAGAGGAAAGAATGGGAGGCATCTTTGTCACTCATAGAGGAAAGAATGGGAGGTGTCTTCGGGATGCAAAAGGGTGGAAGCAGAAAAAATTAGAGAATTTCCTACTGAACTATTACTGCTTCTATACACTTCGAGGTTGCTTGCATTGGTTCTTGAATTGGACAACTTCACTCTCACTTCTATATTTTGAATAGCGTAGCTTCGTACTTGAACAATAATTGAATTCGAAGATTATGTGAAAAAAAATATTTATGCCTCTTCAACATACAAAATTCTAACCCAATCACTACCCTCTTCAACATACAAAATTCTAACCCAATCACTACTTAATTTTCTATTTGTTGTAAGATATCTTCAAATAAGTGTTTCACCGTAGAAGTAGATATGTATATTTTAAGTACTATATTCATTGATAGTAGAGAGCCTTGCGTTTGTATGGTGTGGACTAGAATAGACATTGCACTAGTAAGAACAACTGGTAAATACATGGTGAATCCGGGTATCGATCTATGGACCTGCTATGAAGTGAAGAATTGATTACTTGAGGGGAATGTCTAAGGTGATAATTTGTTAAGTTACAAAATTAAGGATGCAGGTTATGTAAGAGATTGTAGTAAAAGAAGATACACTACGGGTTTTATTTTAGCTTTAGTTGACGATGTAATTAGTTTTGATATCAAGATTGTAATCAGTGGTGACCTTATCTACTAGGGAAGTAGAGTATATGTATGCTACATAAGCTATAAGGATGGTATTTGGTTAAAGAGACTACTAGAATAATTAAAATTCAATAAGAAAGTCACAGTATAATTCACCGTTAGTCAGAGCACATTATATACTCGATTAAGAATTCAGTATTTCATGTTTGAACTAAGCACATTAATGCTCAATATCACTTTTTCTATGCATTGCTAGAGGATCAACAGATTTCATAGAACATGATTCACACCAACAATAATGTAGAAAATATGTTAACAAATCGTATTACAAGAGAAAATTTTATTTGATGTTGGACTTTTCCTAGACTTATTATTACCTAGTGATTTGTGTTGTTTGAGCAATTATTATTGACAATGTTTTTCACACTATTAGCTAAACTAGTTTTCAAGTAAAAGAATGTTAAGATGATGCCTCATCTCCACACGGAGGTAGTGAAATCTCCTAGTGGGAGATATCCCCTCTCACCCCTCGTATGGTTGTACAGTCGAGCCCAGTTCTCTAAGGCTTTGTAACATGCTCTTTTCTATGGTGTTTTCTATATAAGGAAGATATGTGTAGAGTGTGGGTATTATCTCATAAAAAATTTCATGTGAGAGTTTCTTGCAAAATAAAAGAGTGTGAGAGAGGTAAGCCTTTATTTTTGTTTTCCTTATATTAGTGAAGAAAGGTTCATATTGCTATCACATAGACATATTCACACAATCGAATTACGTAAATTTTTATAGCTATTATTTCTTATGTTTGTTTGGCTTTTAGGTTTTGCGGTTTTGCTTTCCTTGCCATGATCTTGTGCAGGTGTTTTTATACAATGATAATCATGCCTCGTTAGTGATCTTAACCTTTGAATATTGGATTTGAATACGAGGTATTAAAAATTCATCTTCATACACATTCACTCTAACAAGTGTTTCTTGCACGGGCTTGAGTTGGGTAGGATCCAGACTATGAGAGGTTCACATTATCATGTAAGATGGCACCGAGGGTGGAAATTCGACCCGTACCCGTTAGTTTCCTTGAAATTGAAATCGGATTGCGTAATGAGTTGCTAAGCATGCTCTTATTAGTAAACTCAGTTGGGCCCACCTTGAATGTATGTGGTCTGTATATGTTGTACATACGTTTTTTAATCTAATTTAAGTGATTGATCACAAAATTGAAGCATACCCAAAGATCAAGTGAATCATACCACTGGAAACAACGGGATAATGATTTCCTCTGTTGAAACCTTTCTAGGCCCAACGGTGATGTTTATTTATCATCCAACCTATTTATAAGATCGATATACAGACATGGATGAAGGTAAAACACAAGTATAAGCTTGACACAAAACTTTTGTGGCCCCTAAGAACTTTTCAATGGTAGACGTTCAATTCAATTGTTTCCTGTGGTGTGGTCCATTTGAACATTATGTATGCTTCATTTTTAAGCTCAAGCCCTAAAATTATCTGGTAAAATGGATGGATGGAGCGGATCAGATACATAAATCATGGTGGACCTCACAGAGTTTACTCAGTATACGCTAAGCATAGTGAGAAATCCACTTCCCAAAGCAATTCATCAAATATTTTTGCTTGGAGATCAGCACGATATCTTCATTTCACCTAATCAAATAAATTAAAATGACCACTTCTAATTTTTATTTTTATAAAGTCCTCGTCAGCTAAGATACAGTTTTCAAGATAGCCATAGGAAACCCACGTTTAATAAATATCCCAACTTTAAATCCAACACGTCGTTGACAAAACTCAATAACATCGAACATATTTGCAAAATATTACTATCCCATGGATGCAGCACACCTGCTGAGGTGAATTCCCACGTGATGAGATCTGAGTCATTGAACAGACAGCATACTGTGAGCATGCACAGGCTTCTTGATTTCTGTTTAGTTACATGGTAGGCTGGCTGAGGCTGTTTTTATTTTTATTTTTATATTTTTAAGCCTCCGGCCTGCCCGAATGGGTCTGCATGTTTGCACACTTAACCTTTTTATATGATAGTTTCCTTTTTCAAAAGTAAAAGTAAAAAATAAAAAATTATTAACAATAAAACATATATATATATATATATATATATATATATATATATATATATATATATATATATATATGTATTGTGAGCATGCACTTGTCCACGGACCACATATGTTCGATCATCAGACGGGTCAGGGACCAGAGCTAATTTTTACTCCAGGGAATTTCATAGTGGCAACCATTAGCTGAATTTCCATCAATTTCGTCCCGAAATGTTGCAGTCAGTTCTGGTTTTCAAATAGACTATCTGTTTCACGAGTGATTATTTGGGTACAGCCACCACTACTGCGGCCAAATCTATATTCATAAAGTAAACCTACACTGCGGTGGAAGTGTTGTAAAAAATATTGATTTTATAAAAATATATATAATATAATATATAAAAGTGTTTGGAAAACACCTTTTATGATTTTTTGGGAATAGTCCCACATTGGAAAAAGAGAAGAAGGAAATATAGTTTAAATGATAATGGTGGAGTACTATAATATTTGCTTACCTAGTCCATGGACTATGGGACTTGCGTGTTTCAGTGCTATATAGTTTAAATGATAATGGTGGAGTACTATAATATTTGCTTACCTAGTCCGTGGACTATGGGACTTGCGTGTTCTAGTGCGAAGCACTGGAACACCGCGCACGCACACGCGCTCGCACTCGGGCTCGGGCACGGGCACAGGCTCGGTCTCAGTCTCGGTCTTGGTCTCAGTCTCAGTCTCGGTCACGGTCTCGGGCACGGGCTCGGTGCGAGGGCGTGGGCATGTGAGGCAGTGTGGCTGTAGAGGCGCTAGTGACGCACTTTGCACTTCGCACGTGCGCATCATGTCGCAGGGGGTCACTCCCCATGCAGCAGCTTAATGGCCCATACACAACAGTCAGAAAACGGCCATAAAATGGCTAGTTTTCTCAACAGCCAGAAAACGGTCATGGAATTTATTTCCCTGGACCATAACCCCCATCCACCATAGCATATAAAAGGAGGGCCTGAATGGGTTTCCAAACCATCTCACAACCCATTCCAGCACTATCATACGAATTTAAGACAACCCACTACTCCTCTCTCTATACTCCAGTAATTCCAACAAGATAGCAACGGTTAAACCCTTTGAGAGAAGAACAGACCAACGGTGTGGTCTAGAACGGTTCAATAGAACCAGTAACTGAAGACTTGACCAGTGTAGTGGTCTAAAATAATTTTCTTCTTCTTTTGTTTCTTCTGAAATTTTTTCATTCATTGTATTTCTACCAGACTGTGTAATAGAGTTCCATTAGTGGGCCTTCGTGTTTGCTGAATGCAGACCCACATCAGGCTCGTCGTATCCTAAAAGCTATTTTCCTATAACCTATCAGCATACTCAACTTACCTGAGTAGGGGCAAATAACGCTTTAAGGACAGCGTTTCAGACGTGCTTCAGCCTGTCCAAATTTTTATAGTATTTGCGATTTTCGGTTTCTACATTATACAGAATTATATTAATTTGTATAAAATTCCTAACAATCTTAAAGCATTATTTTCTAAGATGGAAGCCGATAGCGTTTCATCTATTAAGTTGATGAATCAGGACTTGATACGTATTGATCGGTTAGATGGAACCAATTTTACAAGATGGCAAGACAAGCTAAAATTTCTCCTGATAGCGCTGAAGATCTACTACATACTAGATCCAAATCTGCAAGCGCTGCCTGAAGCAACCGACAAAGACACACCTGAGCAGGTGGCTTCCTGCGCTAAAAGAGCCGAAGACGAACTCTTGTGTCGTGGACACATTCTGAATGCACTCTCCGACCGCATGTACGATCTGTACCAACAGACATCATCAGCGAAGGAGATCTGGGCTGCACTGGAGTTCAAGTACAAGGTCGAAGAAGAAGGGACCAACAAATTTCTCATCGCCAGGTATTTTGACTTCAGCATGGTAGATAATAAACCGCTGCTATCCCAAATCCAAGAACTGCAGCTAATAGTAAACAAAATTAAAACGATCAAAATCGATCTTCCTGAATCATTCCAAGTCAGGGCTATAATTGCTAAATTTCCATCGATGTGGAAAGACTATAGAAAGAAGTTACTGCATAAAATCGAGGACTACACATTGGAACAAATCCAGAAACACCTAAGGATTGAGGAAGAATCCCGTAACCGTGACAAAAAGAATGATAACGGGAATGCATCGTCCAAGGTACATGCAGTAGAAAACGCCAATAACAAGAATCCCGAGAAGGACGATTCCCTGAAACCCAATAAAGGGAAATTCAAGAAAATCGCCCAAAAGAAGAACGAAAAGTTCAAAGGCCCATGCCATGTCTGTGAAAAAATCGGGCACTATGCTCGAATGTGCCGATATCGCAAATCTAAAAAAGAGGCAAGTGCAGTAGAAGAAGGCGATATCGTGGCTATGATCATTGAGGTGAATACCATCCAAGGTAAAGTTCCAGACTGGTGGTATGATACTGCTTCTACAGTACATGTGTGCTACGACAAATCAGCCTTCAAGACCTATGAGGAATTGACCGATGGTCAAGAAGTCCAAATGGGTAATGAAGTCCGATCGAAGGTCGTCGGTAAAGGAACTGTTGAACTGATATTCGCTTCTAGGAAGAAAGTGATTCTGACTAATGTACTGCACATCCCAGACATGAGGCGAAACTTAGTTTCTGGAGACCTTCTGGGAAAACCAGGTATAAGGGTGGTGTACGAGTCAGGAAAACTGATTCGGTATAAGAATGAGAATTTTGTTGGAAAGGGATATTCTTGTAACGGGATGGTTAAGTTTTCTCTGAATGAAAGTAGCACTTCTGCGTATATGGTTGAATCTGCTGGACTGTGGCATGATAGACTAGCCCATATAGGGTATAGTACCTTGAAGTTCATGGTTAAGAATGGTTTAATCTCATACACAGATAATGAAAATGATAAATGTGAAATGTGCATACGATCCAAAATGACGAAAAAATCCTTTCTAAGTATTGAAAGATCGTCTCAAATTTTGGATCTTATTCACAGTGATATCTGTGAGTTAAACGGCATTCTTACTCATGGAGGTAAACGGTACTTCATAACCTTTATAGATGATTGCTCTAGATATGTGTATGTTTATCTATTAAAGAGCAAAGATGAAGCATTGAACATATTTAAGATATATAAAGCAGAAGTAGAGAATCAACTAAGTAAGAAGATAAAAATTCTCTGTAGCGATAGAGGAGGAGAATACTTCTCGAATGAATTCGATAACTTCTGTGAAGAACATGGACTGGTACATCAATGTACAGCTCCATACATACCTCAACAAAATGGAATAGCTAAAAGGAAGAATAGAACATTAGTAGAAATGATCAACTCAATGCTAATAAGAGCAAATTTGCCACTAAGTCTGTGGGGTGAGGCACTACTTGCAACATGCCATATAATAAATAGGATTACGTCTAAAAAATATAACATATCTCCATATGAAACATGGAGAGGTAGAAAACCTAACCTAAGATATCTTAAAGTGTGGGGGTGTCTTGCATACTGCAGAACCCCTGATCCAAAAAGAACTAAGTTAGGACCAAGAGCTATTAAGTGCGTCTTCGTAAGGTATGCACAAAATAGTAAAGCTTATAGACTTCTAGACATATAGTGTAATACAATTATAGAATCAAGAGACGTTGAATTCTTTGAGAACTCACTATTCTTGGAGTCAATGGATAATGAAATCTAAACTCCTAATAGAGAACCAGATAGCACAGCTCCACATTTAGTGGAAGCTGCTATTGGACCCCGTAGGAGTCAAAGAACTAGAATAGAGAAGAGTCTTGGAGATGACTACATAGACTCACAACACATCATTTTCTAACTAGTAGAAGTAGATAGAAAAAATGTTATAAGACAAATACCTATAGTAATGACTATAGAAGATGATCCTAAAACATATAAGGAAGTATCCTCTAGAGATTCAGATTTTTGGAAAGAAGCTATAAATGATGAAATGAAATCCATACTATCAAATCAAACATGGGAACTAGTAAACTTACCTTCAGGTTCTAGACCCATAGGTTGTAAGTGGGTATTTAGGAAGAAATATCACACTGATGGGACTATCCAAACCTTTAAAGCTCGACTAGTAGCTAAGGGTTTTAGAAAAAAAGAAGGGATAGACTACTTTGACACATACTCACCTGTAGCTAGGATAACATCCATTAGGATATTATTTGCGCTAGCTTCCATACATCATCTTCACATCCACCAAATGGATGTAAAGACCGCATTCCTGAATGGTGACCTCGATGAGGAGGTATACATGGAACAACCTAAGGTTTCGTTCTACCAGGAAATGAAAATAAAGTATGTAGATTAGTCAAATCGTTGTATGGACTAAAACAAGCACCAAACAGTGGCATGAGAAGTTTGATTTCAAAATACTATCTCATGGTTTCATGCATAATGTAGCTGATAAATGCATATATTCTAAAGTAGATGGTAATTATATCGTTATTATCTGTCTGCATGTTGATGACATGTTAATAATAAGTAATAAAATAGAAGGTGTGACTGAAACAAAGAAGTTTCTTTCTTCCGTATTTAAAATGAAGGATCTTGGACAAGTTGGTACCATCTTAAGTATCAAAGTTAAAAAATATTATGAGGGTTATGCTTTGTGTCAATCTCATTATATTGAGAAGATACTAAACAAGTTTAACCATCTAAATATAAAGGAAGCAAAAACTCCATTTAATCCAAGTATCAAACTAAAAGAAAATACTAGAAGAACAGTTGCACAATTAGAATATGCGAGTGCTATAGGAAGTCTTATGTATGCTATGCAATGCACTAGACTTGATATCGCATATGCTATGAGTAAACTTAGTAGGTTTACTAGTAACCCCAGTAATGAACACTGGATTGTAATCAGTAGAGTCCTTAATTACTTAAAAGCAACCAAAGACTTAGGACTATTTTATTCAGAGTTTCCTGCCGTATTGGAAGGATATACCGATGCGAGCTGGATATCGAGTGATGGGGATAACAAATCTACTACAGGGTGGATATTTACCCTAGGAGGTGCTGCTGTATCTTGGGGAACCAAGAAATAGACTTGCATAACGCACTCGACTATGGAGTCTGAATTTATAGCCCTAGCTGCAACAAGCAAAGAGGCTGAGTGGCTAAGGGATCTTCTATTAGAAATTTCTTTTTGTGTAAAGCCTATATCGGCTGTATCACTACATTGTGATAGTGAAGCCATATTAGCTAGAGCCTATAGCGGCACTTATAATGGTAAGTCTAGACATATTAATCTTCGACATGATTATGTCAGAAAATTGATTCAAGATGGAATCATTGATATTTCCTATGTGAAATCAAGCAATAACCTGGCAGATCCTTTCACTAAACCTCTATCGAGAGAGGTAGTAAAAGCTACATCTAGAGGGATGGGATTGAAACTCTTCAACCAAAGTTTCACCAGTGATGGTAACCCAACTTAAAGTCAGAAAATCTCTAATCTTGGGTTTAATGGGTAAGAACAAGTCATTGATATGTGAAAAGTTTTCAGCACTAAATTATATAATCTCATCTATAATAGATAAGTGCTGAGCATTACGAAAGAGGGTTGAGTCTTAGAACTCTTAATGAAATCTAATCTTTAGGACAAGTGCCTTATAGTAACAGAAACATTGGAAGGATTTCACCTATATGAACGTAGAGATGGTGCCGTCTCTCATGAGAGTTAAGAGTTTTCTCTCGGGGTCGTTCAAGAATTAGGATAAGCACATGGCCATTAAATGTGCTGAGCAAGATTTTGGAAACTTTAACAACACAGCGAATATGTGTATGGTTTCTCCGACTCTGTTATCTAAGAAAAACTGGTTCAAAGTAGCGGCTACCAGTCATTTCGATAGAGTTTTGAGATACTTACACTAAGGAAAGATTAAAATTGAAAGATATCTTTCTTTATGCATATAAGCTGATTATTCTGGCAGAAATGTTTAACCGAAAATAAAGATATTTTATAAAAATCAAGTGGGGGATTGTTGTAAAAAATATTGATTTTATAAAAATATTTTAAATAAAAATATATAATATAATATATAGAAGTATTTGGAAAATACCGTTTGTGGTTTTTTGGGAATAGTCCCACATTGAACACCGCGCATGTGCACGCGCTCGCGCTCGGGCTCGGCCATGGGCACAGGCTCGGTCTCGGTCTCAGTCTTGGTCATTGTCTCTGGCATGGGCTCGGTGCGAGGGCGTGGGCATGTGAGGCAGTGTGGCTGTAGAAGCACTAGTGGTGCACTTTGCACTTCGCACGTGTGCATTGTGTCGCAGACGTGTACGAGTCGCGGTGCGACTAGTGGCTAAGGCAGATGGTTGGCTGGACGAAAATCTAAAGGATTGAATGAGAGTCCCTCAGAAAATATGGAGAGCTGAAAAAGAGCTGTTGCAGAAAATCTGTAACAGCTGTGCAATAAGTGCAGGGTCCAGCTGAAACTGCTGCATGGCTAGTCCCAACAGCTATAAAACCGCTAGCTGCTGTCTCACAACAGTCAGCATGCAGCAGCTTAATGGCTCATGCACAACAGTCAGAAAACGGCTATAAAACGGCTAGTTTTCTCAACAGCCAGAAAATGGTCATGGGATTTATTTCCCTGGACCATAACCCCGGCCACCATAGCCTATAAAAGGAGGGCCTGGATGGGTTTCCAAACCATCTCACAATCCATTCCAGCACTATCATACAAATTTGAGACAGCCCACTACTCCTCTCTCTATACTCCAGTAATTCCAGCAAGATAGCAACGGTTAAACCCTTTGAGAGAAGAACAGACCAACGGTGTGGTCTAGAACGGTTCAATAGAATCAGTAGCTGAAGACTTGACCAGTGCAGTGGTCTAAAATAATTTTCTTCTTCTTTTCTTTCTTCTGGGATTTTTTCATTCATTGTATTTCTGTCAGACTGTGTAATAGAGTTCCATTAGTGGGCCTTCGTGTTTGCTGAACGCAGACCCACATCAGGCTCGTCGTATCCTAGAAGCTATTTGCCTATAACCTATCAGCATACTCAACTTACCTGAGTAGGGGCAAATAACGCTTTAAGTACAGCGTTTCAGACGTGCTTCAGCCTGTCCAAATTTTTATAGTATTTGCGATTTTCAGTTTCCACATTATACAGAATTATATTAATCTATATAAAATTCCTAACAGGAAGTCCTTGGGTCACATTGGCTAATTCATGTCATTGCCATGACACATGGACGGGGCATTCGTGTCAGTCTAACATGCGGATGTGTCTCGCCTAACAAGCTGCAGACGTGTCGTGCCACAAAAGAAACAGAAAAGAAAAACTTTTGCCATGACTTTGTTGCCAATTCATTAATTGAGTGTTGTCCAGTGGCCCTAATGATTGCATGGATATTGTGGTGGTCTCTCTTTCCGGCCTGGTCGTGCTAAAACTGCCATGTGGCAAAATTTCTCCACCCGCCACGTTCGAAGCGTGGACATGTACCCGGCCACCTAAAGGTTGAATGATTTTCTGTTAGCTGTGTTTCAAGATTAATTTAGTACTGGGAGTCCTTATTGCCGGGGGAAAAGGTGAAGAAGAGAATTTTTAGATTTTGCTATTAGGGCCGTACATCTAGCTCAGCTTAGACGAGTCGAGGTGGGCCAAACTTGGCTTAACTCATTCATGCTATACTTGAGTTCGAGCTTGAGCTTGAGCTCAACATTGAAGCTTGGCTTGTTTACCAAAGCTGTCGAGTCAAGTTCAAGTCGAGATAGTGGTTCAAGTCGAGTCGAGTATACGTCAGGTCAAGCTCGAGCTTATTTATATGTTAACTTATTAAAATTTTGGCTAAAACTTATAAATTAAATGTCTCATATGCCACATTACTAAGGCATAAACCTCCACATACTATCAGTATCATACCACAAAACTACATTTTGCCCTCAACAATCAATATCAATTCCAAAGAATTAAAATATATACTACTAAAAAATCGACTAAAGGCTACAGACAAAAACCGTAGCCATAGGCCTTTGGCTACAGTTTTGGTCCGTAGCTTGACCGTGACCGTAGGTACCGTAACAATAGGTCTTAGACCTATGGCTAGGGATTTAATCCGTAGCTATAGTGTGTAATAGCTACAGATATAATCCGTAGCAATTATATCTGTAGCGAAAACTTCAAACAGCTACGGATATTATTTGTAGCTAAAAGTCCGTAGCAATATGCCTAAATTGAAAAGGCTACACCTATCAGATTAATGGGTAGAGATATTATTTGTAGTTAAAAGTCCGTAACAATATGCCTAAATTGAAAAGGCTACACCTGTCAGATTAATGGCTACAGATATTATTTGTAACTAAAAGTCTGTAGTAATATGCCTAAATTGAAAAGGCTACACCTGTCAGATTAATGACTATGGATATTATTTGTAGCTAAAATTTCGTAGCAATATGCCTAAATTGAAAAGGCTACACCTGTCAGATTAATGGCTACTGTCAAAATCCGTAGCTATTTTGTACATTAAAAAATTATATATAATCATTTTTTTCATTCAATTACCACCTGTACAATCATTCATTCATTCAATTACAATCAAAATACAATCACTCATTCAATCAATTATAATTACAATTCAATTCATTCAATCAATTACGATTACAATTACAACAATGCTGAAAATACAAATCTTTGGCTTCATTAGAGAAATGTGCTCGACCTCACCCTGAAATTTCAACAACTTCGTATATTCTATCATCCTACAAACAGTCATGTCATACATAAATTAGAATACCTATTAGGAAAAAAAAAAAGACAAAGTGCAAGAAGTGCATCATGTATAATTACTTTCTTTTTTCTAAATGAATTTAAAAAAAAAAATCAAAGAGGAATGAAATTGATACAAAAGAAATGGTCTCACCATATGATTATAGGTTTTGGTTTAGGTTTAGGTTAAGGTTTAGGTCAAGGTTAAACTATAGGTTATAATTAAGTTTAGGTTATAGGTTATAGGTTAAGGTTTAGGTTATAGATTTTGGTTTAGGTTTATGTTATAGGTTTAGGTTTAGGTTTTAGGTTTAGGTTTAGGTTATAGGTTATAACTTTTGGGAACTTAATTATAGGTTAAGGTTTAAGTTTAGGAAATCGAGTTCGGGTTCAGGATTGGGTTTAGGTTTGGGTTTTCAAGTTTAGACTTAGGTTAAGGAGTTGAGATTAGGCTTAGGTGTAGGTTTGGGTTTAAGGATTTGAGAATACATTTAGGTTTTAAGTTTAGGTTTAGGTTAAAGGTTTAGGGAAAGGTTATAGGTTTAAGTTTAGGTTTAGGTTATAGGTTATAGGTTATAGGTTATAACTTTAGGGAATTGAGAATGGATTATGGTTTAGGTTTAGAAAATCGGGTTCAAGTTCGGGATTGGGTTTAAGTTTGGATTTAGGTTTAGGTTAGGGAGTTGAGATTAGGATTAGGTGTTGGTTTAGCTTTAAGGAATTGAGTTTAGGTTATAGGTTTAGGAAAAGGTTAGGTTTAGGTTATAGGTTTTGAGATTTGGGAATAGTTTTAGGTTATAAATATAGGTTTAGGTTAGGTTATAGGTTAAGGTTTAGGTTTAGGTTATAGTTTTTGGAATTTGAGAATGAGTTCGGGTTTAGGTTATAGGTTTTGGTTTAGGTTATAGGTTATAGGTTTAGGTCATAGGTTGTTGGATTTGAGAATGGGTTCGGGTTTAGGTTATAGGTTTTGGTTTTGGTTTAGGTTATAGGTTTTGGTTCAGGTTATAGGTTATAGGTTTAGGTTTAGGTTTAGGTTTAGGTTTAGGTTTAAGTTATAGGTTTTGGGATTTGAGAATGGGTTCGGGTTTAGGTTATAGGTTTTGGTTTAAGTTAAGGTTTAGGTTTAAGTTATAGGTTTTTGGATTTGAGAATGGGTTCTGGTTTAGGCTATAAGTTTTGGTTTTGGTTTAGGTTATAGGTTTTAAGATTTGAGAATGAGTTCGGGTTTAGGTTATAGGTCTTGGTTTTGGTTTTGGTTATAGTTTATAGGTTTAGGTTAAGGTTTAGGTTTAGGTTTAGGATATAAGTTTTGGGATTTGAGAATGGGTTTGGGTTTAGGTTATAGGTTTTGGGATTTGAGAATGGGTTCGAGTTTAGGTTATAGGTTTTGGTTTTGGATTAGGTTTAGGTTATAGGTTTCTGGATTTGAAAATGGGTTATGGTTTGGGTTTAGGAAATCGGGTTTAGGTTCGGAATTGGGTTTAAGTTTGGGTTTTCAAGTTTAGGTTTAGGTTTATGTTAGGGAGTTAAGATTAGGATTAGTTTTAGGTTTAACTTTAGTGGATTGAGTTTAGGTTATAGGTTTAGGGAAATGTTAGGTTTAGGTTATAGGTTTTGGGATTTGAGAATAAGTATAGGTTTAGGTTAGCTTATAGGATAAGGTTTAGGGATAAGTTATAGGTTTTGGGATTTGAGAATGGGTTTGGGTTTAGGTTATAGGTTTTGGTTTTGGTTTATGTTATAGGTTTTGGTTTAGGTTATAGGTTTTAGGATTTGAGAATGGGCTCGGGTTTTGGTTTTAGGTTATGGTTTTGGTTAAGGTTTAGGTTTAAGTTATAGGCTTTTGGATTTGAGAATAGGTTTGGGTTTAGGCTATAGGTTTTGGTTTAGGTTATAGGTTTTGGTTAGGTAATAGGTTTTAGGATTTGAGAATGGGTTTGGGTTTAGGTTATAGGTTTTAGTTTTAGTTTAGGTTATAGGTTTTGGTTTAATTTATAGGTTTTAGGTTTTAGGTTAAGGTTTAGCTTCAGGTTTAGGTTATAGGTTTTAAGATTTGAGAATGGGTTTGGGTTTAGGTTATAGGTTTTTATTTTGGTTTTGGTTTAGGTTTCGGTTATAGGTTTTGGGATTTGAGAATGGGTTTGGGTTTGGGTTTGGGTTCTAGGTTTTGGTTTTTGTTTAGGTTATAGGTTTTAGGATTTGAGAATGGGTTCGAGTTTAGGTTATAGGTTTTAGTTTTAGTTTAGGTTTAGGTTATAGGTTTTGAGATTTGAGAATGGGTTATGGTTTAGGTTTAAAAAATCTGGTTCAGGTTCGGGATTGGGTTTAAGTTTGGGTTTTCAAGTTTATGTTTGGGTTTAGGTTAGGGAGTTGAGATTAGGATTAGGTGTAGGTTTAGCTTTAAGGAATTAAGTTTAGGTTATAGGTTTAGGGAAAGGTTAGCTTTAGGTTATAGGTTTTGGGATTTGGGAATAGTTTTAGGTTATAAGTATAGGTTTAGGTTAGCTTATAGGATAAGGTTTAGGGATAGGTTATAGGTTTTGGGATTTGAGAATGGGTTCGGGTTTAGGTTATAGGTTTTAGTTTTGGTTTATGTTATAGGTTTTGGTTTAGGTTATAGGTTTTAGGATTTGAGAATGAGTTTGGGTTTAGGTTATAGGTTATGGTTTTGGTTAAGGTTTATGTTTAAGTTATAAGCTTTTGGATTTGAGAATGAGTTCGGGTTTAGGCTATAGGTTTTGGTTTAGGTTATTGGTTTTGGTTAGGTAATAGGTTTTGGGATTTGAGAATGGGTTTGGGTTTAGGTTATATGTTTTGATTTAAGTTATAGGTTATAGGTTTTAGGTTAAGGTTTAGCTTCAGGTTTAGGTTATAGGTTTTGGGATTTGAGAATGGGTTTGGGTTTAGGTTATAGGTTTTTATTTTGGTTTTGGTTTAGGTTTTGGTTATAGGTTTTGGGATTTGAGAATGGGTTTGGGTTTAGGTTCTAGGTTTTGGTTTTAGTTTAGGTTATAGGTTTTGGGATTTGAGAATGGGTTTGAGTTTAGGTTATAGGTTTTAGTTTTGGTTTAGGTTTAGGTTATAGGTTTTGAGATTTGAGAATGGGTTATGGTTTAGGTTTAGGAAATCAGGTTCAGGTTCGGGATTGGGTTTAAGTTTGGGTTTTCAAGTTTAGGTTTGGGTTTAGGTTAGGGAGTTGAGATTAGGATTAGGTGTACGTTTAGCTTTAGGGAATTAAGTTTAGGTTATAGGTTTAGGGAAAGGTTAGCTTTAGGTTATAGGTTTTGGGATTTGGAAATAGTTTTAGGTTATAAGTATAGGTTTATGTTAGGTTATAGGTTTAGGTTTAGAGATAGGTTATAAGTTTTGGGCTTTGAGAATGGGTTCGGGTTTAGGTTATAGGTTTTGGTTTTTGTTTAGGTTATAAGTTTTGGTTTAGCTTATAAGTTATATGTTTAGGTTAAGGTTTAGGTTTAGGTTTAGGTTATAGGTTTTGGGATTTGAGAATGGGTTCGGGTTTAGGTTATAGGTTTTGGTTTTGCTTTAAGTTTAGGTTATAGGTTTTTGGATTTGAGAATGGGTTATGGTTTAGGTTTAGAAAATCAGGTTCAGGTTCAAGATTGGGTTTAAGTTTGGGTTTTGAAGTTTAGGTTTAGGTTTAGGTTAGGGAGTTGAGATTAGGATTAGGTGTAAGTTTAGCTTTAGGGAACTGAGTTTAGATTATAGGTTTAGGGAAAGCTTAGGTTTAGGTTTTAGGTTTTGGGATTTAGGAATAGTTTTAAGTTATAAGAATAGGTTTAGGTTAAGGTTTAGGGATAGGTTATAGGTTTTGGGATTTGAGAACGGGTTCGGGTTTAGGTTATAGGTTTTGGTTTTGGTTTAGGGTATAGTTTTGGTTTAGCTTAGAGGTTATAGGTTTAGGTTATAGGTTTTGGGATTTGAGAATGGGTTCAGGTTTAGGTTATAGGTTATAGGTTTTTAGATTAGAGAATGGGTTATGGTTTAGGTTTAGGTTTAGGTTATAGGTTTTTAGATTAGAGAATGGGTTATGGTTTAGGTTTAGGATATTAGGTTCAAGTTCGGGATTGGGTTTAAGTTTGGGTTTTCATGTTTAGGTTTAGGTTTAGTTTAGGGAGCTAAGATTAGGATTAGGTATAGGTTTAGCATTAGGGAATTGATTTTAGGTTATTGGTTTAGGGAAAGGTTAGGTGTAGGTTATAGGTTTTGGGATTTGGGAATAGTTTTAGGTTATATGTATAGGTTTAGGTTAGGTTATAGTTAACGTTTAGAGAGAGGTTATAGGTTTTGAGATTTGAGAATGAGTTCAGGTTTAGGTTATAGGTTTTGGTTTTGGTTTAGGTTTAGCTTATAGGTTTAGGTTAAGGTTTAGCTTTTGGTTTAGGTTATAGGTTTTAGGATTTGAAAATGGGTTCGAGTATAGGTTATAGGTTTTGGTTAAGGTTTAGATTTAGGTTTAGGTTATAGGTTTTGGGATTTGAGAATGGGTTCGTGTTTCGGTTATAGGTTTTGGTTTTGGTTTAGGTTATAGCTTTGGGATTTGAGAATGGGTTCAGGTTTAGGTTATAAGTTTTGGTTTTGGTTTAAGTTATATGTTTTGGGATTTGAGAATGGGTTCGGGTTTAGGTTATACATTTTGGTTTTAGTTTTGGTTATAGGTTTTTAGATTTGAGAATGGGTTATGGTTTAGGTTTAGGAAATCGGGTTCAGGTTTGGGATTGGGTTTAAGTTTAGGTTTTCAAGTTTAGGTTTGGTTTAGGTTAGGGAGTTGAAATTAGGATTAGGTGTAGATTTAGCTTTAGGGAATTGAGTTTAGGTTATAGGTTTAAGGAAAGGTTAGGTTTAGGTTATAGGTTTTGGAATTTAAGAATAGTTTTAGGTTATAAGTATAGGTTTAGGTTAGGTTATAGGTTAAGGTTTAGGGATAGGTTATAGGTTATGGGATTTGAGAATAGGTTCGGGTTTAGGTTATAGGTTTTGGTTTTGGTTTAGGTTATAGGTTTTGGTTTAGGTTATAGGTTATAGGTTTAAGTTAAGGTTTTGGTTTAGGTTTAGGTTTAGGTTATAGGTTTTGGGATTTGAGAATGGGTTCGGGTTTAGGTTATAGATTCTGGTTTTGGTTTAGGTTAAGGTTTAGGTTTAGGTTATAGGTTTTGGGATTTGAGAATGGGTTCAGGTTTAGGTTATAGGTTTTAGTTTTAGTTTAGGTTATAGGTTTTAGGATTTGAGAATAGGTTCAGGTTTATGTTATAGGTTTTTGTTTTAGTTCAGGTTCAGGTTATAGGTTTTTAGATTTGAGAATGGGTTATGGTTTAGGTTTAGGAAATCGGCTTCAGGTTCGAGATTGGGTTTAAGTTTGGGTTTTCAAGTTTAGGTTTAGGTTTAGGCTAGGGAGTTGAGATTAGGATTAGGTGTAGGTTTAGGTTTAGGGAATTGATTTTTGGTTATAGGTTTAAGGAAAGGTTAGGTTTAGGTTATAGGTTTTGGGATTTGAGAATAGTTTTAGGTTATAAGTATAGGTTTAGGTTAGGTTATAGGTTAAGGTTTAGGGATAGGTTATAGGTTTTGGGATTAAGAATGGGTTCGGGTTTAGGTTATAGGTTTTGGTGGTGGTTTAGGTTATAGGTTTTGGTTTAGGTTATAGGTTATAGTTTTAGGTTAAGGTTTAGGTTTAGGTTAAGGTTAGAGGTTTTGGGATTCGAGAATGGGTTCGGGTTTAGGTTATAGGTTTTGGTTTTGGTTTTGGTTATAGGTTTTGGTTTAAGTCAAGGTTTAGGTTTAGGTTATAGGTTTTGGGATTTAAAAATGGGTTCGGGTTTAGGTTATAGGTTTTTGTTTTGGTTTAGATTATTAGTTTTGAGATTTGAGAATGGGTTCGGGTTTAAGTTATAGGTTTTGTTTTTTTTTTAGGTTTAGGTTATAGGTTTTTAGATTTTAGAATGGGTTATGGTTTAGGTTTAAGAAATCGGGTTTAGGTTCAGGATTCGGTTTAAGTTTGGGTTTTGAAGTTTAGGTTTAGATTTAGGTTAGGGAGTTGAGATTAGGATTAGGTGTAGGTTTAGCTTTAGAGAATTGAGTTTCGGTTATAGGTTTAGGAAAATGTTAGGTTTATGTTATATGTTTTGGTATTTGGGAATAGTTTTAGGTTATAAGTATAGGTTTAGGTTAGGTTATAGGTCAAGGTTTAGGGATTTGAGTTTAGGTTATAGGTTTAGGTTTAGGGAATTGAGTTTAGGTTATAGGTTTAGGGAAAGGTTAGGTTTAAGTTATAGGTTTTAGGATTTGAGAATAATTTTAGGTTATAAGTATAGGTTTAGGTAGGTTATATGTTAAGGTTTAGGGATTTGAGTTTAGGTTATAGGATTAGGTTTAAGGATTTGAATTTAGGCTATAGGTTTAGGTTTAGGTTTATGTTTGGGTTTGGGTTTTGGGATTTAAGAATGGGTTTGGGTTTAGGTTATAGGTTTTGGTTTTAGTTTAGGTTATAGGTTTTTGGATTTAAAAATCGATTCAGGTTTAGGTTAAGGGTGTGGTCCCTATAAATATAAATATAAACATAGCCTGTCTAAATGGTCAGGCCCTTCCAATACATCCATAGGAAATGGATAGCTTCATCATAGTCATAACAGCAGTTTTCACCTTTTAGGGACCTCCTCTCTTCCAGATAGCTCCGACGTACATCCGGGTCTGCTCCATTAATTTCTAGCAAATACATAAAAACAGCCTGTCCAAATGGCCAGGCCCCTCAAATGTCATCCATAGGAAATTGACCGCTTCATCATGGTTATAACGGCGGTTTTCACCTTTCAGGGACCCCCGCTCTTCTGGATAGCTCTGACGCACATCCGGGTCTGCTCCATCAATTTTGAGCAAACACATAAATATTGTCTATCCAAATGGCTAGGCCACTCCAATCGTGTGTATTCTTGACAAGAGATGTACCAGATGCTTGAATCTGAAATATGCATTTACACATAAAATGGCATTGGGAATCGCTTCTCAAAACTACAGACTATTTTCTTTTGAAACTCGTTCATCTCACCTGAAAACCTGTCACATAATGAATAAGTATAACCATAGTGATAACTACACATGTGCATTCTTGACAAGAGATGTACCAGATGCTTGAATCTGAAATATACTACTCCAATCCTCCCACATGCAACATTCACCTAAAAGAATGCGCATAACCATCATGATTGAGTAATCAATACAGGAATGTACAAGTAAAATCATAAAACCAAAGATACTGCATTTTCAGGATCTCCTCTATAGTTAACGATCTCATTCAAAAGCCCTTCTCCCTCCTCCTTTACCCGGGCTTGGGACCGGCACACAGGTCCTTTTAGCTTGGCCCGATTAACTTTATTCCTTTCAGGTTAGGTTATAGGTTAAGGTTTAGGTTTAGGTTATAGGTTTGGGATTTGAGATTTGAGAATACGTTTAGGTTATAAGTTTAGGTTTAGGTTGGGTTAGGTTAAGGTTTAGGTTTAGGTTATAGGTTTTGGGATTTGAAAATAGGTTTAGGTTATAAGTTTAGGTTTACGTTGGGTTATAGGTTAAGGTTATAGGTTTTGGGATTTGAGAATAGGTTTAGGTTATAAGTTTAAGTTTAGGTTGGGTTATAGGTTAAGGTTTAGGTTTAGGTTATAGGTTTTGGGATTTGAGAATAGGTTTAGGTTGGGTTATAGGTTAAGGTTTAGGCATAGGTTATAGGTTTTAGGTTATAGCTTTAGGGAATTGAGAATATGTTTAGGTTATAGGTTTAGGGTGCGGTTTAGGTTAAGAGTGTGGTACTTGCAAATATAGATATAATTAAACATAACCTGTCCAAATGGTCAGGCCCCTCCAATGTTGTCCATAGAAAATGGACAGCTTCATTATGGTCATAACAGCGGTTCTCACCTTCCAGAGATCCCCGCTCATCCGGATAGCTTCGACGCACATCCGGGTCTGCTCCATTAATTTCGAGCAAATACATAAACACGGCCTGTCCAAATGGTCAGGCCCCTCTAATGCTGTCCATAGAAAATAGACAGCTTTATCATGCTCATAACAGCGGTTCCCACCTTCCAGTGACCCCCGCTCATCCGGATAGCTCCGACGCACATCCGGGTCTGCTCCATTAATTTTGATCAAATATATAAACACGGCATGTCCAAAAGGTCAGGCCACTCCAATGCTGTTCATCGAAAATGGACAGCTTCATCATGGTCATAACAGCGGTTCCCACCTTCTAGGGACCCCCACTCAACATCCAGATAGCTCCAACGCACATCTGGATTTGCTCGTTTAAATAAAATGAATTATCAAGATCATTTAGATCTCTCTCTTTTAATTTTTTAACTTTCCATTACAATAATTACCTAAAATCATGGCGTTTTCTCAAGATAGAAGTCCAATCCATCCCAACTTGTGCACCTGTTAAGACAAGCAATTCAAAGAACATCCTGCAACACATTTAAATGCCTAATCAGTCTCACTCCAGTCTTATATATTGAATGTCTAATGTACAGTCTCTTGAATTGGTGCAAACCATACCTAAATTGAGTGTAATGAATCTACCTCTTCTGCTCTTGAATAGCATTAGCCATCGAAGAAGAGTTAATTTGAACTGCTTTCCCTTAAATCTTCGCAGGCATTCTTCCATAATGAGCAATTCTCATCTTCCGCATAAGTAAAAGCTCTGATGAAATTCTAAAGACAAGATGGCAATATATTCATTGCCAAAAAGAGGAAGGTCAAATACAAAACAAAGGTAAATGGAAAGCCTAAGATTCATCTTGAGCTTACAGAATTCCCTTCAGTAGTCAACTTGGAGAAAATTTAAAGGAAACTCATTATTTTAAAGTGTGAAAAAGGCTTTGAATATTTGTTTCTTTAGCAATTGAAGTGCATTGTGAGATTCTAGATCTTAGGAGAGTTGTTGTCATCCTAGTATCTTGAGGATATGTAAGATCAAGTGTCAAGTGACTGGTGTCTTATGGATAGATGGGGGAAGAAATGGACCAAAAGCTTTTTACATAAAGATGCAGAAAAGGTTAAAATGGATATCACTGATGAAAACAATCTTAACCATTTGATTGGTGGCCTATAAACTAAAATTAGATAAACAGGTCAAAGCAAATGCACTCAATTTGAATAATGTGACAAAAGGAGGTAAGTTTCAAAGGCTGAATTTCCACCAAACAACATTGCACCACTAGTTAAGTTTCAAAGGCAAGAAACAGATGAGAGTTAGAGTCATGACTCTAATACTGCTTCAAACTGGATGAAGAAAAAACCACATTGAAAGCGACCCCAATACCTCAGATATTTCATGGCCAACGTTTTAGACATGAATAACCTTAGAAGGCATTGTCATCTTAGCAAATCTCTACAGTAAGAAAAATGCAGAGAATCCAGGAATTTCACTATTTACTATTTACATACAGGTGAAATATAGTTGAATTCAAAGTAAAGAAAAACAATCACTACCAATTCATGTCATTTACTTTAACATATAAAGTTAGGGGGAAAAAACCAATAATCTTTATAGATGAGGGCCTTGTAAGCCCAACTTTCATTGATCCAGACCATACGTATGGTGGTAACTAGACACTTTAGATCCAGATCGCTGCTAGAAACTAGACACTCTACCCACAGAAGATTCTAGCCAATCCATGTCCATGGAGAGACCTTTTGAATTAATGAACAATCAAAAGTTTCAATTAAGGGGATCGCAAATTAGGTGGCATGGCATGCAACAAGGTTATTACATGCCATCTCACAAAGACTACACAAAAGGGCAGGCTAAATCAGATGATCCCAGCTCTTTGAGTGTGGGTTTATTTTCTCACCACCATCTGTTTTTACATATCATAGATAATTAGCATCATCAAAACTAATAACATATAAGTATGCATGTTATCAAATGTACAGTAAGATCTAATGACTTTGAGACTCAGCTGAACATCGAATCTGAGTTTTCGAGTTTTTGAACATGTCAGAGTTTCTCTTATCAACTCACTGTTAGGTTTTTATAATGAGGATGGTGTTAGTAGCTTCCATTGGCCTTCCATGTATACTGAACAGTCCCATAAAGTCACACACATGAAGAAGATGAGATTTGTACACCATGCATCTAGTGGCCTTGTTATGGATGGTACGATGGACCATACAAAAATCACATTGCACTAGTCAATACAAACTGTTGATTGCTAAATTACATTAACCAACAGATTAACCTTTTAACATTGTGTCAAAAAGGTAAACTTTGTAGTCTAATCCATATAAAGCAATCCAAGAGATACTGAATCAATGAAAAAAGAAATCCAAACTCACTTGGCTTGTAGATGTTTATAGAACGACACACGTCCCCTTCCTTCATGAGTCAAGATCAACATTGGCACCATCTTCCTCAACTTCATCTTCTAGGTCATTTACATGATCTAAAAAAGTCAATGATTAACCATTAAAATGCTTCATCTTCTAGGTTCATTTCCAAATCTTCTAGGTTCATTTCCAAGATGTTATATAAGTTCATTTCCTGCAACATCCTTTTGATTCTAAAAACCATTAATTAGAAATGGAACCAATTCTCTGCAAAGAACAAAGGTTAACATAGATACTCTTGAACCATGTAAGAAACACTTCAAAAACATGAATACTCTAGCTCCAGCTTCTTGGCATTCATGATGCATTACATTCCCCAATAAAGGCTGCCTACATTAGCTAACAAATCAAATATTTAAAAATGATTGCTTCTGGATGAATAATTTCCTGTGGAATCATGAAAGATTTGAAAATATTCAAACATATAAGAGAACTATTCTTCTGTTTTTGAGGTAGCATTTGGAGTTACTGGAAAATCACGGATGACAGTTGGTAGGGCTTTCAGCTACCTACCCAATCATAATCATAAACATTTAAAGAATAAATATCGAAATATATAAGAAAAAGAATGAGATAATGATGTAAATGTACGTTAACTTAGTGAAACATATTTTTCCAAACATGTCATCTTGGCTTTTGGATGAGATAATGATTTAAATGTAAGTTCCTAAGCACACTTCCTTCTTAGGAACTTGCAAGCTCCATAAGGAGATCCAAACCCTGTCATCTTGGCCTTTGGATGTTTAGTTTCGATATCTTTTCCAGACCAGTGCAAGCACTAGAGAGATAGAAGGTGGGCCACCTTATATGGATATTTTAAGTACACCTGGTCTGTAAAGTGGCCTTTTTTTTTCTTGGGTCGACCTTGTCGACTTTCCAAAAACCAATCAGCGAGTGGATTTTTTTAGCTCCCATTTCACCAAGTGGTGACACAATAGAATTGGCAGAAATGAATCCATGGTGGTTGGCTCAAAATAACAATTAGCCATCAAAATGCCCCTTTTGAGGATGCATTGAAACAAGCCCTGAATGAGCAAATATTATGCCCATCTGTTGATAGACAGGTTTCCATCAATGTTTCATGCATTCCAATCACTGAAAAACTATAAACTAGTGTTGATAGACAGGTTTCCAGGGATGTTTCATGCATTCCTATAACTGAAAAACTACAAACTATGACTATCCCACATCTACAATCAAAGATTCACCACCATTTTATAAATGGTCATGGACTATCACATTAGTCTAGACCCATTTTCATTTGCTTCCTCCATGGGTCTTATTTTTCGATAAGTTAGCCCTTTTTTTTTGTAATTTCGAGTACTTTTTCCAGGGAATGTTTGCACTTATGTCAAAACTGTATAAAAGCTCTGCAAAGATATCTAAATATATTTGGGTTTTTATGTCTAGTCAATTTGTCACCTAAATCATAGGTGATTACCAAACCGGCAATTGCAGGTGGTATCCAAACAAGGCTCAAAACCCTCATTTCAGATTGATGCAGGGGTTTCATCTTTAAACACTACTTTTAACATTTTTTCAAAACAGCATAAAAAATTCACAAACCGATTAACCTTTCTCTGAACTACTAGCATGCTTTGCAAGGCAGTTGTATCTTTATGCATGTATCTCATCTTACTTGCAACTCCAATTGCAATGCCCTCAAATATCAAGTGAAAACAAAGGGCAACAATCAGCAAAACGCTATCACCTTGTTACCAGTACTACTAGAGCATGGCCCATTTCCTGCATAGCATGCTCAACCAAAATCGTAAGATGTACGGAGTAAAAGTCAGTGGTCCATTTCAAATAAACCCATCAAATCTCATTCATTTTATGATATATAAATAGATTATGTACAATTCCAACTCCCAATTACAATTGATCTAGATAGATGGCGATAGAAGGGTCTGTTTGTGTTGACAAAATCCTGAAGGATTCTGATTTCCAATCACCAACAGTTTCTGATATGGGATCCATGTTTCTGTTGTCTAGTGGGAATGTGCCAAATAATATAAATGCATTCCATTTCCTAGAATGAACTGAAACCCCGGCTTAATCTAACATGGCTCCCATGTTAGATAATGTGTGATTGAAATTCATCTGGATTTTGTTTACAGATAGTGGTATACAGTTAGTGGTTTGCATCTTTCCAAAGATGTATACGCGTCACTATTCGTATGTTGTCCAAACAATAGAAACCACATCAATTCATGAGTAATGAGCGAAACTGGAACCCCATGCATTATCTTATGCAATATTAGATGCTAATCTTCTTTCTTTCGGAAAACAAATAAGAATTTAGAATTAAAAAAAATAATAATAATCTAGGAGCTAAAACTATGAGCAACGTGTTGTTAGTTGCAGGACATAAAAACTAGCCCCATGTACTGTTCTTAATAATGACTCTAACATTAACTAAAAAAAATCCATTAATGATTTTATGCATGAACCATCTACTAGTAGGGGTGTACACGAACTGAGCTAGCTCGGTCAACTCGCTTGACTCATCTTGAAAAAGCTCAATTCGGCTTGGTTGGAAACTGAGTTCGATCAGAGTCAAGCTGGTTTTTAGCTGCAATTAGTCATTGAACACCACTAAATCATGCAACACAAAAGGACATGAAAAGGGTTTTAAGTAATAAACATATGTCGAAATATTTATGGAGAGAAATTAAAAACATAAAAACATAAACACGTCAAGAATTTATGATGCAAAATCCTCAAATATCGTCATCTTTGTTTCACAAGAGAGATTGAAATAACAAATCCCCAAATCCCTAAATCCCCAAATCCCTAAATCTCCAAATCCTCAAATCCCTAAATTCCCAAATCGTTTCAATCAGTATTGAGATTAAGAGAGATTGAGAGAGAGAGAGAGATACCTCATGGTTAATGGCTGCAGAGGGCTATGGGATTCGGTGCACCCCAGAGCTTGAGGATGCCATAGATTTCGACAGGGTTATAGGAAGCTGTCGTGCTTGTGCCAAAACTCGCCCGCGCCCACGGATCGGAGGACGGAGACGAGGATCGGGAGGTTAGGATCGACGGATCCGAGGACTCGCCCGTACTTTGTTAGAAGAAGTGATTGTTTTCTGGAAAAGAGAGAGAGAAGGCAAGGGAAAGAGAGAAACTGAGTGTGAGAGAGAGAGATGGAGAGAGATGGAGAGATGGGTTCAGTGGGAGAAAATGGCGGATGGGGTTTTTATTTTTGGAGGGGTTTGGGGTTTCGGAGGGGCGCATGACTGACGGCTCCCTGAACATTTTATGGTTTTAGGACCATGGAGCCCACTGTGATGTATTTCATATATCCACTCCGTCCATTAATTTGAAATTATTATTTTAAGTGCTGATAAAAAAATAAGTCAGATCGAATTTGTAAGGAGACCACACAACATATTAATAGTAGAAATTTAATTTATATTATTTCTTATGGTGTGGTCCACTTAGACATTTAATCTACATAATTTTTGGGCTCATACATTAAAATTATATATCAAAATTTTTGGGCAGCTTAGATCAAAAAAATATATTCCAATGTGTTGAGGGTTAAATAGTGCATATTAGACCCTAAATATTATCCGGATTTATGAGCATAATAGTGTTTAACGGCTGATTTAATCATGTTGATGTTGCAGGTTGATTTTACAAGCTTGGATCGAAATAGGATACTAAATGCATGGATTTAACGCTCCAAATTCACCAAAGCATGGGATGCACTCCAGGGGACTAAGATCGACTGAAATTACACGCCAGAAATTCGAGAAAACTAAGAAACTGAAGTTCAAGTGGCTTAAAACTCATCCAAAATGCAAGATCATAGGGTTCCCAATATCGGTTCGGCTCGAAACTTCATACGTGGCATGAGGACTATAAATTAACCGTACACGTCAAAAATCATCCATTGGATCATTGCGGAAGTGCCTCAACGGACAGATCAGCCTATAAACAGTCGATTTCAGGCCCGCCAGATATCTGGAACTGCCTCAATTTCGGTCTCAACCGTTAACATGATGTGAAAAAATGGATGAATGGAGAAGATTTCAAATTAAATCATGATGGATCCCACAAGTTAAGTGTGTGTACACTAAGTACACGGCACCCGCCGTGCAACGAGCGGCTCAAGTCGGTCAGCAGGCGCTGACCCGACTCTTTTTTTTAAAACAGAATTTCCATTTTCTGCGGGAGCTGCAGCAAGTTGCGGACGACGTCAGGTGGGCCACCATCATCACACATCCGGCAGATCAGAACCATCCATTTGTTCAAGAAGGGAAAACCGACCGTACAAGTAAGGTTTGTCCGAAAAGAAAATGATCGTACATGCAGGAAAATCTCGATCCCATGCAGTTTAGATGGTAGAAGCAAGTCTCGGCGAGCCACACCTCTTCCACTCTCAAAAGACTCCTCCTCGGACGGTTTTTCGACATGAATGTAATGGACGATGTGGATTTTCAAAACAGCAAGTAGCATGGGCCACACCAACATCGCACAGCAACGTGCGCAGCCTCTGTTTCGCAACAGAGGCTGCGGTGGATCACTGTGGGCCCCACTTACCGTCCTATTCTACAATCCAGACCGTCCATGGAATTCAGAGGGCGGGTGTAACCCACACCTAGGTTTCCTTTTGGATCATGTACGTAAAGAAAGGACAGATCGGCGTTCA
This sequence comes from Magnolia kwangsiensis, assembly GCA_037074715.1. Lineage (NCBI taxonomy): Eukaryota > Viridiplantae > Streptophyta > Magnoliopsida > Magnoliales > Magnoliaceae > Magnolia > Magnolia kwangsiensis. The sequence continues at coordinate 108,363,372 of CM073578.1, read as the reverse complement.
AACACAATTCGAACGGCAGTTTAAAAATCTCAGTAGGCCACACCGAATTCAGTCAAAAACCATCCATTTCCATTTGGTTTTTCGAGAGGAGCGCAATAGACAGCCTAGATTCCCCCGTTAAAATCAATATTGGGCCCCACCATTAGCTCAGCGTAAGCTATTACGCACGCCGTGCGTCCGAGCAGCGGCCGGACTCTGTGGGCCAAAAACGTGATCAAGATCACGTTTGGATGCGTGATCCAGACCGTCCAGCAGAAGCCCAAGGACTCTCTCATCATCACCTAGACGATAGAATCCTGGAAGACAATGGAGATCTGTTTTCATCCGTTCAAATGCAAGACGAACGGTGGAGTAAAAGTCCAGGTGGGGCAAACCAAATCTAAGCCGAACAGCACCATATCCGACCGTTTTTATGAGAAGAATCTAATGATCGGAATGGATTTATCTTTCAGCGTGGATCCTAAATCCCACCATGCATCAGCGCAGGCAGAGGACACGTGAACTCTATTTTGCATACGAAACTGATGCTCCAGGTGGGCCATAACGGTTGGATGCCAAGGAAATCTAAACCATTCATATTCTCAGCAATCCACAACTTACCAAAGAGGAGTAGATTTCGCACAGGGAGGATCATGGATGCACGAGCAATCAAAACGGCAAATTTGCTGGATTTCTCTAATTGCGTAAAGCATCTCCAGCTGCGAAAAAGAGTCGGTTTTGGAAACCGACTTGCGGGTTCCGCACTCCACCAACCCAGCCCGTCAGTAGATGCTATAAATAGGGAATGTGAGGGGAGAGAGGAGAAGAAGAAAAGCGGGAGTTTTGGACGTGGGGAGCATTCATTCAGGTCTTGGAAGGAGATCAGGAGGTGGAGAGCTTGAGGCTAGGGCTGGAAACGAGGGCAGAGGGAGTAGAGTAATTTTATTATTTTTATTTTTTTCCTTCTTCATATTTTCTTTTAACATGTCCAGCTTCATCATGTCTGTGATGGGCTGAATCTCCTAGCTAGGGCTAGAAGGTGAAGCTTGTAGTGAGATGGGAGGTTTTAATTTATATTTTTATTTATTTATTTATTTATGAATTGACGTTAAATTTAGTTGATTATTAATGGCATGTTCTATTTAGTTTTTAATGGTTTGTTGTGATAGAAATTACAATGGGTCTGCAATGGCTTGGAGAATGTTCTTTTTTCTTTATGTTTATGACGTCAGGAAGCAATGTTGTTCACCATAGTCTCTTGGGCATGGTTGGATGATGGTACCCTTCCTAACTTTCATAGCATGTGATTGGTTGGTAATTAGTTTAATTCTGTTGTTTGCCATAGTCTCTTGGGCATGGTTTGGTGATGGAATCCATTCTAATTCATACACCTTTCATCTCTTTGAAAACTAGATCAACGGCAGTTCAGTAATTTCCATGATTTTTGATGCAAGCATAAGTTCTCCCTGATCTTTACAAGTGGATCCTCTGAATCCCTAGTTTCCTATCTCTAATTTGTTTCCTAAGTTTTAGATTAATTATTCTACAAGTATTCCACCATTGCTAATTGATTTAGAATTCATCTTAGCCTAGTTCTAGTTCTAGTTAGTTTTAGATAACATACAAGTTTCAGTCCCTTGGGATTCGACCTCGGTCTTACCGAGTTTATTACTACATCATAACCCTGCACTTGGGGAGTGAACACAATGGACCTCATAGATCCCCTTAAGCACCATCTATATTTAAGGTGGGAAGGTACGGTTTAGCTACAGGCACTTAGGCTAAATCCATAGCTATATTGCTATGGATTAAATCCGTAGCTAAAATCTTTCAACCTTCGTAGCCATTGCTCAATTTTTTGGCAGTGAAACTTAAACGTATTCTCAAATCCCTAAACCTAAACCTACACCTAATCCTAATCTTAACTCCCTAACATAAACCTAAACCTAAACTTGAAAACCCAAACCTAAACCCAATTCCAAACCCAAACCCAAATCTGAATCCCTAAACCCTAAGCCTAAACCTAAACCTATAATCTAAACCTGTAACCTAAACCTAAACCTAAACATTTAACCTTAACCTAAACATATAACCAAAACCTAAACCTATAACCTATAACCTAAACCTAAACCTAAACTTATAACCTATAACCTAAACCTAAAACTATAACCTATAACGTAAACCTAAACCTACAACCTATAACCTTAACCTAAACCTATACCTATACCTATAACCTTGACCTAAACCTACAATCTTAACCTTAACCTTAACCTAAACCTAAACCTAAACCTATAACATATAACATCAACTTAAATATAAATTTATAACCAAAACCTATAACCTTAACCTAAACCTATAACGTATAACCTTAACCTTAACCTAAACCTATAACCTAAACCTACACCTAAACCTATAAACTAAACCTATAACCTAAACATAAACCTAAACTTATAACCTATAACCTAAACATATAACCTAAACCTAAACCTACAACCTATAACCTTAACCAAAACCTAAACCTTATAATCTTAACCTATAACCTAAACATATAACCTAAACTTAAACCTATAACCTACAACCTAAATCTAAACCTAAACTTATAACCTATAACCTAAACCTAAACCTATAACCTATAACATAAACCTAAACCTATAACCTATAACCTTAACCTAAACCTAAACCGATAATCTTAACCTTAACCTTAACCTAAACCTTAACCTATAACCTAAACCTAAACTTATAACCTATAACATTAACTTAAACCTAAATCTATAACCAAAACCTATAACCTTAGCCTAAACCTATAATGTATAATCTTAACCTTAACCTAAACCTATAACTTATAACTTATAACCTATAACCTTAACCAAAACCTAAATCTATACCTAAACCCAAACATATAACCCGAACCCAAATTCCAAAACCTAATCTCAAATCGCTAAAATTATAACTTAAACCTAAACCTAAACCTATAATTTAACATAAACCTAAACCTAAACGTAAAAACTTAATCGAAATCTAAACCTAAACCTATAACATATAACCTAACCTAAACCAAAACCTAAACATATAACCTAAAAACTAAACCTAAACCTAAAACCAAAATGCATTCTCAAATCCTTTAACCTAAACCTACACCTAATCTTAATCTCAACTTCCAAATCTAAACCTAAACCTAAACTTAAGAACCCAAACCTAAACCTGATCTCGAACCCAAACCTGAATCTAAATCCCTAAACCCTAAGCCTAAACCTAAATCTATAACCTATAACTCATAACCTATAACCTAAACTTATAACCTAAACCTAAACCTAAACCTATAACCTATAACCTAAACCTATAACATATAACCTAAACGTAACCTTATAACCTATAACCTCAACCTAAACCTTATAACCTCAACCTAAACCTAAACCTATAACCTCTAAACTAACCTAAACATAAACCTATAACCTAAACCTTAACCTAAACCTAAACCTAAACCTAAACCTATAGCCTAAACCTAAACCTAAACCTATAACCTATAACCTTAACCTAAACCTAAACCTAAACCTAAACCTATAACCTTAACGTAAACCTATAACCTATAACCTTAACCTTAACCTTAACCTAAGCCTATTCCCTAAACCTAAACCTATAACCTATAACCTATAACCTAAACTTACACCTAAACCTATAACCTATAACCTTAACCTAAACCTATATCTTATAACCTTAACCTAAACCTAAACATATAACCTTAACCTTAACCTTAACCTAAACCTAAACCTATAAACTAAACCTAAACCTATAACATATAACCTAAACCTACACCTAATCCTAATCTCAAATACTTAACCTATACCTAAACTTAAACTTGGAAACCCAAACCTAAAACCGATCCCAAACCCGAACCCGAATCTGAATCCCTAAACCCTAAGCCTAAACCTAAACCTAAACATATAACCTTAACCTAAACATATAACTTAAACCTAAACTTTATTCACTTAACTTATACCTACACCTAAACCCAAACGTATAACCCGAACCCAAACCCAAATTCCTAAACCTAATATCAAATCCCTAAACCAATAACATATACCTAAACCTAAACCTAAACATATAACTTATAACCTAAACCTATAACCTATATAACCTATAACCTAACCTAAACCCAAACCTAAACCTAAACCTAAAACCTAAACCTAAACCTAAACCTAGAACCTAAAACCAAAAACCTAAACCTAAACCTAAACATACTTATAACCTAAACCTATAACCTATATAACCTATAACCTAACCTAAACCCAAACCTAAACCTAAACCTAAAACCTAAACCTAAACCTAAACCTAGAACCTAAAACCAAAAACCTAAACCTAAACCTAAAACCTAAAACCTAAATGTATTCTCAAACCCCTAAACCTAAACCTACACCTAATCCCAATCTCAACTCCCTAACCTAAACCTAAACCTAAACTTGAAAATTCTAACCTAAACCCAATCCCAAACCCGAACCTAAATATAAATCCCTAAACCCTAAGCCTAAACCTATAACCTAAATCTAAACCTATAACCTATAATCTATAACCTAAACCTATAACCTAAACCTAAACGTATAACTTATAACCTTAACCTAAACCTAAACCTATAAAGTTAACCTAAACCTAAACCTATAAACTAAACCTAAACCTATAACCTATAACATTAACCTAAACTTAAACCTATAACCTTAACCTAAACTTATAACCTAAAACCTTAACCTAAACCTAATCCTATAACCTATAACATTAACCTTAACCTAAGCCTATAACCTAAACCTATAACCTACAACCTAAACCTAAACCTAAACCTATAACCTAAACTTATAACTTATAACCTAAAACCTAAACCTAAACCTAAAATCCAAATGTATTCTCAAATTTCTAAACCTAAACCTACACCTAATCCTAAACCTATAACCATAACATAATCTTTAACCTATTTCTGTAAATTGACTCTAGTCTTTTCATTGTAGAGATGGATAAGAGTTGGATGTGTGCTAAGAACAGGTTTGGCTCAGAGTATAAATAAAGGGTTCAAGAGTTCATGGAATTTGCACGTAATCGGACAGATTTAGGCAATATGATTAGGTGTTCATGTCGAAAATGCAAGAACATGATTTACAAGACTTTAGACAAAATAGAAGACGATTTGTTCATAGTTGGGATTGACCAGGGTTACACTTGGTGGATCTATCATGGTGAAGATATCTACCAAAGAGTTGAGGCCACTAAAGTCCTTGCTGACCCAATTGTGCAGGATAACGAGGATGAAGACGTTGACGAAATTTAAGATATCATAGGAGATGTGTTCAGGGGAACAATTGCGGATACTGATTTTGCAGCAACAAGTAGTAGCCAAGATATTTCTCCTATGGGTGATGTCAAATCAGAAAATTTTAGTATGTTGTTGAGGGATGTGCAACGTCCACTTCATCCGGGGTGTGAGAACTTGAAAGAAGCATTACTGGATGGTGAGACATTGTCTAAGTATCATTACGAGGCAAAATCCTTGATGCAAGACTTAGGCCTTGGTTACATTCTCATACATGCATGTATAAATGATTGTGTATTGTATTGGAAAGAGCATGAAAATGTTGAAGAGTGTCATGAATGTGGAGAGTCTAGGTGGAAGTATGACGAAGTCAAGCGTAAGAAAATCCCGCAAAAGGTTTTAAGGTACTTCCCCTTGAAATCCAGATTGCAAAGATTGTTTACGTCTCGTAAGGCGGCTGAAGATATGATGTGGCACAAAGAGAAACACGTTCACCTGCAGACTCTAAAGCCTTGATTGACATTTTTATGTATGAAAAATTTCGTAGGTAAAAGTTTCATCGACATTTTTTACCTACAAAAAATTTCGTAGGTAAAAGATTTATCCACAATTTTACCTATAAAAACTTTCGTAGGTAAAAGTTTCATCCACATTTTTTACCTACGAAAAATTTTATAGGTAAAAGTCTTACCATTGCCGACGAACAAGCTTCACATTTTTTACATATGAAAATTTTCGTAGGTAATAGTTTCATCCACATTTTTTACCTACGAAAAAATTCATCAGTAAAAGTCTTACCATTGCCGACGAAGTGATTTTTCATCGATAAAAGCCTTTACCCACGGTCTTTTACCAATGATTTTTCCGACAACATATTTCATCGGTAATACTCTTTACCGACAAAATATCATCTTTTACGGACGAATTTTTTTCATCGGTAAAAGAGCGATTTCCTGTAGTGTGATAATCAATGTATTGAGGAGGGAGCTTCACACACCATCTTCACAAAGCTATAATTTAAAGTGTTAGCCTTTACTGTAGCTTATTTTGTAAATTTTATTTGCAATGAAACATATTCAAGTACATTATTTTCTTATGTTTTTCTTTGGATTAATCTCTATTTTGATGGAATGCAAAAAACTCCTATTAAGTTATTTTCCTTGACCCTAAATTTCATGTGTTTATTGCGGTTTTAAATTGTTCCTAAAATTCCATCCTAAAATTTGACCATTGGCAACATTAAGAACGGTTTAAAACCGTTCATAAAATTTCGTTCCTAAAATGTGACCATTGGCACTAGAACAGTTTAAAACCATTCCTAAAATTCCATCTCTAAAATTTGAAACGGTACCCAAAATGGTTCTAAACCATTCTTCTTTTTTTTTTGCGACACCTCATTTAGGAACGGTTTTAAAGCGTTCCTGAAGCATTTAGGAACAGTTTAAAACCGTTCCTAAATGACGATTTTGGTGTAGTGAATTTGGGATCTACCTCATTTTTGGGATCGAGTCCTGCCATGAGCTGATCAAACTGATGGACAGATTAGATTTCTCACAGACAGCCCCATCTCACTCTAGGAATTTCCCTAGGGTGGGGACAATGGCAATTCACCTCGATTTGAGACCACGCTTGCGGCCAAGATTTCGATTTGGACCAGACAACTCACCTCCTTCATTTAACACCATGATTTCGATTCGAACCAGGCCATCTTCACGGTGGGCCCAGCTTGTCAATCTCAAGCGGACCACATTGTTTGAAGTAGAGATTGAATGCCTATTGTTGAAAAGTTATTGCGCCACAAAAGTTTCGGATCAAGATGATATTGTGGTTTTCCCTTCATCCACGGTTATGTGAGTGTATGAACAGGTTGGATGGAAAATAAACATTGTGGTGGGTGCCAAGAAATTTTTTTAATAGTAGACATTCAATTACCACTGTTTCCTATGGTATGGTCCACCTACGATTTGGCTGTGCCTCACTTTTTGGGCTCATGCCCTAAATGAGCTGAAAATATGGATGGACAATGTTGAAAAAACACATCTTGGTGGGGTCCACAGAGCTTTTCCACCAGCTACTTTGCTGGTACAGGGGCATGGCCAATCCGCCTCCATGTAAGAAAATAAGCCTCACGGTGACCTGGACTTGGCCTTGAAGTAAAACCTAAGGAGGCACATTGCCCTATTGAGTAAACTTTATGGGAGCCACATTCCATTTATATGTCCATTTATCTGTTTTTCCATACATATAAGAATATGAGCCTAAAATTGAAGCATATCTAAAACTTAAGTGGACCACATCACACGAAACAGTGGGGATAATATTGCCCACAATTAAAACCTAAGGCAGACTGTGATGTTTATTTGTCATCCAACCTTTTTATAAGTACACACATACATGGATAAAGGGAAAACATAAATACCAGCTAGATTCATAATTTCTGTGGCTCAAGAAGTTTTCAATGGTAATCAACTTAGATTGTTTCATGTGGTATGGTCCACTTGAGATTTAGATATCCTTCAATTTTGAGCTCATGCTAAAAACTTATCTTTTAAAATTGATGCATAGCATGGTTAAGATACATACATCATGATTGACACTATAGAGTTAAGTCAGTACGCAATCTACTTCCAAAACCAATCTACTGAGAACGTAATTTGTGGACACGAATTGCCTGTGACAGACTGTCACATGAAGGTCCCTAAAAAGTTAGGTGGGCCCACCATGGTGTTTTGAGAAATTGACCCATCCATCTGTATTTCAGCTCATTCCCATTAGGAAGATCTGAAACTATATATATACTTCCAAAACCAATGTACTGAGAACAGAAATTGACCCATCCATCTGTATTTCAGCTCATTCCCATTAGGAAGATCTGAAACTATATATATACTTCCAAGACCAATGTACCGAGAACCTAATTTGTCCACACGAATTACCTATGACAGGCTGGAAGTTAGGTGGGCCCACCATGATGTTTTGAGAAATTGACCCATTCATCCAATTTTCAGCTCATTCCCATTAGGAAGATCTGAAATTATTTATATTTTTATATATATATATATATATATATATATATATATATATATATGGAAATGGTTCTATGCGGTCAGCTCATGGGAACTTCCCATGAGGTCAAGCTGTGTGGCCCCCACCCTGATGTGTGTCGAACATCAACACCGTGCATTTGAAAGGTCCCCTTTAAATTATGAGATATCTCAAAAATCAGCCGTACATGGAACTCAGGTGGGCCATACCGTCTAAAATGATATGAAGACATGCCTAAAACTTATAAAAGCACTTGGTGGGCCCACCTGAAATATGGATGCGTTTGAAACTTGGTCTAAACCCGCATCCAAGTGGAACACACATAATAGATGGGCTGAATTTGTGAACCATATTATATATATATATATATATATATATATATATATATATATATATATATAGTGGTACAAAACACTGTGGCCATATGAATATTTTAATGGTCGTGGCTCCATACCTACCGTTCCCTCTGATGTGGCCCACTTGAGTCTTTTATCTTTTTTAGTTTTATTCTGATGTCCTCAAGTGAGCTCAAAAAAGGATGGCCTGAGTTGATTCTCACCAAACACGGTTGCCCCATCGAGCTTTCGATTTCATGCGCAGCCTGTGGCAGGCCATCCGCGTTCCGCGTTCCGCGTTCTGCATGCTTGCCTTTCAAAAATAAAACCACTCGGAAAGTATGCTCCAGATGCAAAATGAAACAACAACGGCTGCCTACTGTTTTTATATGGTACTTCAAGGTGGGACCCACTTAAAACGATCAACTCATCCTGAAGGGACGCGGATTGGGTACTATCCGCGCCTCGGCCCTTAGGTGCGAACCCATAGAGGCTCATGCATGGTCTATTTTCGCATATCATTTTTGGGCAAGCTTAAGTAGACTACATAGTGGGATTAAACACTAAACGTTGGAAACTTTCATGGGCGTACAAAAGTTTTGAATCAAGCTGATATTTGACTGTTTCCTTCATCCACATACAGGTGGCCTTATGAGCAGGCTGGATTTCAATTAACCATTACGGTAGGCTTTAGAAATGTTTCAATGGTGGGTATCATTATCAACGCTGCTTCCTTTTGCGTGGTTCACTTGAGCATTAGATCTGCCTTTTATTTTTTTGTTAATATTTTAAGGTTTATACCCTATAATCTAAAATGGTATGGAAAAATGAATGGATGGTGTGGATAAAACCCATACATCGGCCCCTTGGAACTCCCGTCTGTTCCTAGCCAGGGACCGACAATGGTAATACCCAATCCGCGTCCATCTTGAAAGACTTGGATCTTCCACGGGCTTTGATTTGCACATAGTTTTTGAACGTGTGCTCAAACTCTATTAGCTCTTCATTTTCAATCATGCATGGGTAGAGGTGTACACCAGTTGAGCTGAGTTGGGCTTTGCCCAGCTTGTGCTCGACTCAGATTGCTTGAGTCTCAGCTTGTGCTCAGCTCGGTTCAGCCTTCGATCTTGGAACAGCAGCTCCTGCTCAGCTCGGCCGAGTTCAAGCAAAGTTTGAGCCGAGTTCGAGTCGAGTTCGAAGGAGTAGGGGCTTACTGGATTGGCTTGTTGCAGAAGTAGCAGGGGCAACCGAGCAGTGGCAAGGGAGACTGGACTGGCAAGCTGCAGTGGCAGGGGCGATCGGACTGTCGAGCTACAGCAGTGGCAGGGGCGACCGGACTGTTGAGTTGCGGTAGTGGCAGGGGTGACCGGACTGGGGAGTTGTAGGCAGCACTGACAAACTTAGCGGGCCATTGCTGGTAAGAGAAGAGGGAGAGAGTAGGGATATCGGATGGGCATGCGTCAGTGAGAGAGAGAGAGAGAGAGAGAGAGAGAGAGAGAGAGAGAGAGAGAGGTTAGCTTCATCGGACAGAGAGAGAGGGAGGAAGAGACAAGGTCTAGGGTTTGTGCAGGTGGAATAGTTTTTGAAAATGGGTAGATTTTTTATTTTTTTTTATTAAACAGTATATATATCTTGTACTTAGACGAGCCAAGTGGAACCGAGTCGAGACGAGTTCGAACAGTATTTGAATCGAATCAAGTCAAGTTGGGGCAAGATCGAACTCGGCTCGAACTCATTTCGCGCTTCAAAAATCAGCTCGACTCAGTTCGAACTCAGCTTCAATTCGAGTTGAGTTGAACTTTTTCGAGTTGAGACGAGCGAGCTATGGGCTAACTTTGCTTGTGTGCAGCTCTATACATAAGTAGTGCCCAAGGTTCATTATAAAACTGACCTGAGGTTCCGCAGTAGCTGCACCATGGAATAGAAAATATAATCAACCGGGAAAACCTAACCCTTCAATTGATTTCATGAAAATGGACGGTTAGAAAATAGAAATACACCATCAGTCCAAATTCAACTAAAATATATGGCCAAAAATTGAAGCGTAGCTTTTTGAATCCGTGAGATTTCGTATGACAGTGTGGATCACCGAATCATTAGTCTCACTTGTAAGAATAAAGACCCGAGGATACCATCTCGAGGTCTGCGGACGAGGTTTATCAAACTCCACACGCAAAATCGTTAAGATGATGTGACTCCATACGTGCCTTCACTCCTCTTTCGCCCACAAAAGCGACATCTCAGATTGAAATTACACAACAAGAGACAAACATCATTTCGTCATTCGGTGCGCCAAAACACGACGAAACGCGTTCGGAGGGACCAGTCACTCGTTTCAAAAGAAAGAACCTTTTTCATCCTTCCTCTATAAAAATCCCTCATCACCTCCACCCCTCCCAAAACAATAGGAGCCACAGCAACATCCATCTCTCCCCCTATCCTACAAAATCAAATCAAACCACCCAATCACACCCACAAAAAGTCCAATCCAAAAAAATCGCAAACATGCCGAGGAAAGGAATGAGGACTCTCTTCTTCCACAACAACTCCTCAATGTCTCCTTCCTCTTCTATCCCATCCTCTCCTTCCCATACTCAGACCTCCTCCCCTTCTTACTCCCATACTCGTCCCTCCTCCCCTCTCCACCTATCCTTCTCCGAATCAATCATGGACGGAAATATCACCACCGCCGAAGCCATCATCACCAAATGGAACCCAGACTCATCTTCCTACGCGAAGTACACATCACTCTTCTATGAAGACCGTGGTGAAGCGAGAGAATTCCTACGAGTAGTAAAAGACCTCCAGCGATCTCTGCATTTCTACATAAATCAAAATTCCAGCTCTCAGAAGCTCATCCATGCTCAGACTCTCATGCAGATAGCCATGAAACGTCTCGATAAAGAATTCTATCAGATCCTGGCTACCAATCGTGATCATCTGGACCCAGAGTCAGTATCTGCTCGCAGCTCAACTACAACAAGATCGAGTGTTTCAGATTACGAAGATGATTTGGGGTCTGAAGATGAGATCCAAATTGCTGGTAATTCAATCCAGGAAGTCGAACGGGAGGCGTCAGTTGCTATGTTGGACCTCCGAGCCATTGCAAACTGTATGATCTCATCTGGGTATGGCAGGGAATGCGTGAATATTTTCAGAAACATTAGAAAATCGATTGTTGAAGAAGCAATCTATCGACTTGGGTTCCAACGGATTAGTTCGAAGCTTATACAGAAAATGGACTGGGAGGTCTTGGAACATAAGATCAAGAACTGGGTGAAAGTGATGAAGATAGCCGTTAAGACACTTTTCTACAGCGAACGGATCCTATGCGATCACGTCTTTGGTGCCTCGAACTTAATCAAAGAGTCATGCTTCTCTGCAATCGCCAAGGAAGCTGCAACCCACCTCTTCAAATTCCCAGAAATCGTTACAAAGTGCAAGAAATCACCTGAGAAGATGTTCCGATTCTTAGACCTCTATGACACAATATCCGAGCTTTGGCCGGATATTGAGTCCATCTTCTCGTATGAATTGACATCCACCGTCCGATCTCAGGCCATAAACTCTCTCATCAAACTTAGTGAAGGAGTCCGAACCATGCTTGCTGAATTCGAATCGGCAATACAAAAGGATTCATCACGATCACTTGTCCCAGGTGGTGGGCTCCACCCACTGACTCGATACGTGATGAACTATTTATGTTTCCTTGGCGACTACAGTGAAATCCTCACTGATATCTTTTCAGACTATCCATTACAAGTGCAGAGTCCATCACAAGTGCAGAGTCCATTGCCAGAGGCATTGCTTGAAAATTCAACCACAGAGAAGAATCCGCTAACAGCCGTCTCTACCAGACTCGAATGGCTGATCTTCGTCCTTCTTTGCAAGCTCAATCGAAAAGCGGAGCACTATAAAGACGTCGGATTATCATATCTCTTCCTCGCAAACAATCTACAATACGTTGTGTCGAAAGTATGCGGCTGTAATCTACGGTACATACTCGGTGATGACTGGATTTCCAAGCATGAATTTAAAGTCCATCAATATACAGAAAATTACGTTCAGGTCGGGTGGAGAAAGGTGACAGCCACCACATTGCTGCAGAATCCAACGGCCGAGATGGAACCCCAGATGGTGAAAGAGCGGTTTCAGGAGTTCAATTCAGCCTTGGAAGTTGTGTATCGAGTCCAGTCTGGGTGGATCGTGCCAGATGGGAAATTGAGGGATGAGATTAAAGTTTCGTTGGCGACGAAGATTGTGCCAGCGTATCGGGTGTTTTATGAAAAGTATCGGGTTTTGTTGGGAGGTGAGAGTAGTGATTTGGTAAGATTATCACCGGAAGATTTGGAGAATTATATATCGGATATGTTTCAGGGGAATGGAGTATCGGGTTCGGGTTCAGGTTCAGTATCAGTATCGATATCGGGTTCTTCGTTACAGTCGCAGGGGTCACAGTGAGAAGTATATTGATACGGTTTTGTATATGTATTTGTACTGAAACTTGTTGTATAATAATACGAGATGTTGGCCAATTTTTGTGACGTGAATTGCGCCTTTCTATTGTGATGAAAGCTGAGAAATCTCTTTTTAAATGAGAAAAACGTTGATACTCTGACAAAGCGTGCTGGATGATATGCAGGCACTTAGAAGCTACGTATTAGTTGCATACATGGCAAATGAGTAAATTCAAATTAAACCGTCCCAATTATAGCTATAAGTTTAGATTGTCAATTATCATAATGTATGGTACCAAATATCAATTATCAATTAAATCATCTGACAATAGTTGAGAAATAAAAATTATGTAATGATCCTATTTTAGTAAATAAGTGTCCAAGAATCAGAGGTTAGTATCGTCCAACCAATCTGATTCAGTTAGTGGCCCACCAAAGAAAGGGTCCTGACCACTACGGCTGTCAATGGAACGGGCTTGGGCTTGGAAATAAATATATATATTCATGAAAACGCTCACCTGCGAACCAGTTCGTACGTAATACTTACTCACTTTTTTGAGAACCTAACATAAGTGATGTGGATCCAAAATCTGAACCGTTCATGTGAAGAAGCACCTCATGAAACCCCCCAGGCCTAAGTTTTACCTTGATCTACAACTTTGATGGCCATGAAAATGAAAACATTTTCCTCCCTTGATTTGCATTTCTCTTTGTTATGGCCCACCAGAATTTTAGATCGGGGTCAAAATTTGGGGCATAAAGTTTCATGGGATTCCACATCACATGGACCGTTCAGATTAGACACCCATGGCACGTGTGAAAAGGTGCACACGTGCCGTAGGTGCGCGGGGGAGCATGACTCTCTCTCTCTCTCGCTCTCTCTCTCTATATACATAGGCTCGGACTCGGATTAGCTACTGACAGGTTGAGTAGCCAACTCGGTACTCACCAAGTTCTGTGGGCCTACCCTGATGTATTTTTATTTTTTTATTTTTATCTACACGGTCCATCCATTTAGAAAAATCAATTTAGGACAAGAGCAATGAAATGAATGAAATCCAAATCTCCCGTGGGCTCCACCACATAAAACAGTGGGGACGGTGATGACCACAGTTAAAAACTTCTAAAGGCCACAAAAGTTTTCGGTCAAGCTGATATTTGTGTTTTTCTTTCTTTCATATCTGTGATAACTTTTGAACCGGTTGGATTTCAAATGAACATTATAGTGGCCCTTAGGAAGGTTTCAACGGTGGGCATCACTCACCCCACTGTTTTTTGTGGTGGGATCCACCACAGATTTGAATCTGCCTAATTTTATGGTTATGCCCTAAAATGATATCTCCAAATGAATGGACGGTGTGGATAAAACACATACATCATAGTGGGGCGCACAGATCTTGATGACGTCACTTCAGTGCCCAGTCTCGCTACTCAACTTGTCAGTACCTAATCGGGCGTCCGCTGATCTCAGCAAACGGCGGTCTAATTCCCACGTTCTATTTTTCAAAAGACGAACAGCCGTTAACTTGGACGGAAGCGAGAGTCGACCATGTTGACTAGGATCGACGTGGATAATTTCTTTCCATTTTGCCCAACCGTAAGTTCCGGACCTTTCTAGCTCCTCATGATAGCGGAGAGAAAGTTTCTCGAGGTTTCGCTGGGACTCTTCAGAAGGAGCGGATCAGGTCGGTATTTCTCTAACCATAGGTCCTACCTTTTACATATCCATGGTGTCCTTCCAGCTCATTTCAGGAGAGTGTCCCAAAAATGAAGCAGATGTTTAGTAAAGCCCATTATAGCAAAGAGGTGATAATTTACCACTAGAAACTTGGGAGCCTTAAAAGTTTTGGTCAGGCGGATATTTATGTTTATCATTTATCAAGGTTTGTGTGCAACATGTTGGATGGCAAATAAACATTAAGGTGGCCCTAGGAAGTTTTTAACGGTGGGTGTTTGATAGCGTGGATGAAACACTCGCTACGGTGTTGCTCAGGGGAAAGGATTGGCTATTCCCCTGCCACCTGCCAATGGCTGATGGTCAGTACTCTGTGGGCCCTACCATGATGTATGTGTTTCATCCATACCGTCCATCTATTTTTATATATAAATTTATGATATGAGACCAAAAATGAGGTATATCCCAATCTCAAATGGACCACATTACAGGAAACAATGTTGATTGAAAGTGGACCATTAAAAACTTTTTGGAGGCTATAAAAGTTTTGGATCAAGCTGATATTTTGTTTCCCTTCATCTAGGTCTGTATGACCTAATCAACAAATTGGATGTCAAATAAACAGTACACTGGGCATTATGAGGATTTTAATGGTGGATATACAATCAATATTATTTTCCTGTGGTGTAGTCTACCTGAGATTTATATCTATCTCATTTTTAAGATCAAATTCTAAAATGATTGGCAAAGTGAAATAACAGCATGGACGAAACACATACATCATGGTGGGGCTCACGGAGCACCACCAGCCACGCAGGGAGTAGCCAATCCGCCTCGGTTGCTCAGGTGGCAGCTGATCCGCTTGCCTCTCGAGACGTATCTCCTGTCATATCCGGAGATGGATTGGCCACTACCCTACCACCGGCCATTGGCGGTGCACCGTGGGCTTATTATAAAATATGTTTCATCCATGTTGTCTATCTATTTTTATAGATCATTTTATAATATAAAAAAAAAATTGAGTTATATAACAATCTCAAGTGAACTACATAACAGGAAACAGTGTTAAATGAACATTGACTATTAAAAATATTTTGAAGGCTATAAAAGTTTTGGATAAAGATGACCTAATCAACAGATTGGATGTCAAATAAACAGTACAATAAGCCTTAGGAAGATTTTAATGGTGGATATCCAATCATTATTGTTTTCCTGTAGTGTGGTCCACTTAAGATTTATATTCTTATTATTATTATTTTTATCAATTCCTAAAACAATATGTAAAATTGGATGAACAAAACACATACATCATGATTGGCCCACGGAGGACCGCTGGTGTCAGGGGGAGTAGTCAATCTGTCTCCATCATATCAGACAAACACGCTATTTATTGACACGGCTGTTCAGCATTTCAACACGGTTGTTCACACCATGCTTATCATTTTAAACATCAAAATATCATGTGTCAAAGGCAAAAGTGAACTTGGAGACGTTTATAGAGAACGGATTCAATGACATTTACAGCAACAACGGTTTCTTAGAAAAGGGATTTCCTTGTTTGTCGGCATTTGGAGGGGCTTTTTATTTTAATAACGCGTGTGGAATTTTGTGTTTCTTTATGGTTAAGCAGCCCCAACGGTTACTAGGAATAAGAATTTTCTAGTTTGTATGTATTTGGAAGATCTTTGTCTTCTACTATTGTGCAATGAATTGTGTTCGTTTATAGTTAAGCGCCCCTGGGGACACCCGAGGGCATGGAATTTCACGGGTTACAAGACAACTAACTAATGGACGGTCAATTTAGTCTTTTTGATCCGGCTCATTTGTCATGTCTATATCTATAGCACAAAATCACATTATTGTATGCGTTGTCGGCATTTCAATCAAACACAAGGATATATGTGTGACGGAGGGACTTTCATGTGCGATTATAATGTGTGGGCATGCAACATCACAATGGACTCAATGTTTAATTGAACATTAGTGCCCCTGACGTTGAGTTTATTTGAGACTACATGCAAGATGCAGTTATCCTCTCAAACATTGTTTGTAATTAATGACCATGCAATTTACGAAAAGGTAAGGGTTAGTTCTTCCTAATTGATTCTTTTGACTTGCAACTTCAAGACCTTTTAAAAAAAATAATAATAATAATAATTACAGATATTTCTCAAAAGAATAAAGATAAATAAAAAGTCTAAACAATGACTATTTTTGTTAATAATCAAATATGTGGCTCATTACAGTCGGCAAATTATCCAAATAGCCTAGAGAAATAGATAAATGAAAGATATATACCTGATCTGTTTGTAAGAACAGATAATTAAGGTGAATGGTCAATAGGATGTGGCTAGAGATGTGATTGCCTAAGTCAAAACTCGATTAGTTAGGATCTAACAACTTAGGGTTGTGGACATTTAATTGAATCATACGGTACTATAGTAATGGACGCTGGATAGTAGTGATTTATGCTAAGATTGGGCTATGTTATTCTATGCTAGGATAGGGTAAAGATAATAAAAAAGATAGATTTTCGTTTAGTCTGGGCCTCGAGCGCTTCTTCGCGTGCTTCTTTTATAGGTTGTCAAGGTAGCAATGTTCTCACTGGATTTCTTTGTTGATCATGGATCCTCTACATTTATGTATGCATTCTAAATAGAAAGATTCTGGATAAATCTAAAATTGTTGGCTTTTCAGATCTTCTTCTGTGGTTGATCCCCTTTAGGAACTAACTGTACGTAGATTTGAGATCAATTAGGGGAATCTCTACCGCTGGCCTAGACCTCAAATCAATCATGGTTATGCATATGAATGACTTAATTTATCCTCTCATGATCTAGGTCTTATTCGTATACATATTTTCTTGGATATCAGACTAATCTTCGGGATGTGGTCTTTGTAAACTTTCTGAATGTCTTTGGAAAATTTTTTCATTTTAGAAGGATTGTGAGAGATGGCCTTATCGAGTTTATTATAATTAAGTTTGTGATAAGATTCTATCTATTAGTGTATTTTTATATACATGTCAGGAATGCTGCCTCATTAATTGGCTCACTAATCATGGCCACGTGACATGCGTCGATTTGCTCCCTTGAAGGCATGCATAAAGGTCTGTGCCACTGCATTATTAACAAAATGTGTATCACCGAAAGAAGATCAAACGAATATATGTTTAGGCACGAGTATAATTTTTATGAGTACAAAACTTATAGTTTCAACATGAGGTTGCTTCCCATTCGTCGAGGACAGGGCATAATATGATTCTAGTTACTTCAACAAATTACATATAGAGTAGACAATCATGATTATCCATGAAAATTTAGGCTCGATAATTAGCTTGAACCATCCATTTTGTTGGACCATCTTGGATTGTTTTGTAGTTCCAAAGAATTAATAAATAGGTATAAAATAGATAAGTTTATCCAATAAGACCTCTGATTGCAGACAATCAGTACAGCAGGATACTAGTTAGATGATGTATGCTTGTTAGATATGGGCTTATTGGGGAAAAGGCAATAAATATCATTTCAACCTGAACAATAGTATTTTTTTTAATAATGTTTGGCTGGATTTCAGTCATTGGCATATGTGTTAGAACCAGATGCAACTCAATTGGAATCGAACACCTTTGACCCCAAGCATTGAGAGAGACTAAGAAATTGAGAACATTGCAGACCAGTCATCTACTTAACCACTTGTTAAGTGAGACCAAACTATTTGCGAATGAGAGGGTTCGTCCTTCTAATTGGTTCTTTTTCGTGGTTATCAATAAAAAAGACTTAATATTCATGTCATTATGATCATAGTTTAACAATGTAATAATATAAAAAGAAGATAAAATTGTATTGATGATTTTATAATACACATTTTACAATTAGCTTTTGGGAACAACACACAGTTGGTTTCCCTAGTAGAGACTTAGCTTTGTAGCAGGATAGCTGTTTAGTAGAGGATAAAAATTATCTTAATGAAGGGTGGTGATTGTCTAATAGAGGATGGTGATCTTTTATTTGAAAACTCGATGTGAGCCAAGCATGTAGTGAAATGATTATCTTGATGGAGGATGGTGCGGAGTTGAGTTGAGGGGTAGTGCCTTGGTTATCTATTCTAACCTAGGCGGAAGACCATGCAGGTAGGCAAAACGGTCGGTAGAAACTACACTATTTTCCTTCAGGTCTAATGGTATGAGCATAGATGGAAGAATTTTTAAAGTACAATCTACTTTAGTCCAATGATGTGGGACGTAGACGAAGAGAATTATACTAGAAATTAAAAAGAAAAAGGTCATCACTGGAATCTAATTAATGTTTGGCATAAATGGACCAAAATTATACTAAAAAAAAGGTCTTCTTTGTGATACAACACTTGGTAGAAATTGAAGAAAATTATACTAAAAAGTAAAATGAAAAGGTGATCCTTGCAATCTAGTGTTTGCCATAAATGGATGTGAATTACACTAAAAAAAATAAGAAAAAAAAGAAGAGATACGTGTCCATGAGGGACAAAAGATAAGCAGCTTTGCGCTAGATTTGATTAATTTGGCAAGGAGCCTCGAGCTCGTCAATCATTTTCCTATTTATAGAATTTATGAATGACTCTTGAAGAGTTAATTATGTAACTATTTCATCACCTTCTTTTTTATGGATAGTTATTGCAGAGTGTACAGAACTCGCCTCCTTCACTGCTTCTACTCCAACTCAAACATAAAGCCTCTTCCTCATTTAAACTGATAGATCGACAAGTAGATTAAAAGAAAGCATTGTTTACTTCCCGTTCCACCTAAAATAGGAACTCAACTCCTCGATTCACTAAACCAACAAAAAACACCCTTGACTTCTTAAAATATGAACTCAAACATATTGTTCATGGAATTCGTCTTATTACTTCATTAATAAAAGTATGTTTATTACTTACTCACTAGAGCTTTTCCACGTGTAGAAGAATCAAACCATCATTATAATTATTCATTTTCCCACTTATTCTTTAAAAAAAAAAAAAACAAGGGATAATGGTTTTATCCCCTACTAATTGGGGCCTTTCCCTCCCCACTTGCATGGGAATAGTTTACAAAGGTAATAAGTACTCATCTTATAATATGACACTTTATGTAACTACTTCATCACCTTATTTGTTGTGGATAATTATTGGAGAGTTGGTAGATCTAGTGATTAGGCTATTGAGTTGTTGTAAGCTATTATTCTTCACAACATGTAAGTGTCAGCTACTACCGAATCAACTGCTTTTGCCATTGGAACTACCATTTATGCCATTAGTTTAATCATTTTTATCTTGAGTAGAGGTGTACATGAACTGAGCTAGCTCGGTTAGATTGTTCGACTCGACTCGAAAAAGCTCGATTCGACTTGGTTCAAAGCTAAGTTCGAGTCGAGTCGAGCCGATTTTTTGAGCTTGAAAATGAGTTCGAGCTAGCCCTAGCTCTACTTGACTTGGATCGAACCTAGCACAAATCAAACTCAGATCGAACCAGTTCGGTACCTCAGTTACTTTGATATTGATGTTGCTCACCATGTGTTTGATGAAATGACTTAAATAAGTGTGACTGGTGGTAAGGAAAGTATGTATATGAAACCAACATACTTTTTTTCTTGATTTTTTATGTTGCTTAGAAGGTGTTTAATAAAATACCTGTAAAACCAATGTTGTTATCTCAAATACAGTGAGATTTGAAGGTTCAGTCCAGGTGTTTGTGAAAATGCTGTAATGGAGAACTCGACTTGATCTTGGCTCAAATTGGCCCAAGCTGTTGGCCAAATCGAGCCAAACTGGCTAGTTAGGCTTGAGGACTGAGCCAAGCCGAGTTCGAGCTGAGGTCAGCTAGTGGCTGAGCCGAGTTGAGCTGAGGCCAGCTCTACTCCATGCAATTCGATGTACACCCATAATCTTGAATGGTGGCTAGCCAATGACAGAAAATTAGTTGTTAAGGACATTGTCAATTGTAGTAGTGGCCATTGTTGGCTGTTAATTATTAGTTAGCCATTTTAGGATTTAAAGACTAGATTTATATTTTAAGGGTTAAATTTATCATTTTAATGGCCCTAAAAATTATTGTTAAAATAATATTGTCATGTGTCGTCTTTCAAACCATCTCATCTAACATAAATCAGGTGTAAACACGTGAGCACCCAACTTTTAGGCTGGACCAATTGCCGATTGATTGGACTAATTTGATTGATTGGACTACAGACGTCCAGATGCAATTTAAGAGGACTATCACTTGATTGGACCATACACGTCCATCGAATTGTCGTTGGAAAAGGTTTCCATTAGGCACAAAAGTCAAATTCATTAGCCGACATCTCCCATAATAATAGTCTAAGTATATGATTTTTATTTTTCTTTTTTATTTTCCTATGTTTTAAAGAGTCTACTTTATGTATGACTGAGTTCCTGATTCTACACACGTGTGGAGTATTACTCATTCTCACGTCGGCACATGTGCTAGTATAAATAATGACTGCTTGATCAGATCTTTTCCATCAGGTGTCTATAATGGTTGATATTTCTGGCATTGTAATCAGTCATTAGACACCTCAGGTGAGCCATACTGTACTGATCAAATGGATATAAGCTAGAAAAAAAATGTCTTAAATATCAATCTCATCAGTACATCGTGGCCCACCTGATTTTTCAGAGAGGAAATCCAAGAATCGATTTCGGCTAGATGGAAAGCTCAACCCTTGTACGTGATTTCCATTTTCTCATGTTTACCTGCTTCTGGACTGCGAAGTCTCCATGATAGCATGTAATCAGCTTAACCTCTTATAAAAGGATAGGTTAGCAGTGACGTGTGATAATATATTGTAGTTGTGGATACGACGGGCTTTGCTTGAGCATCTTAGCACGATTTCCGTCAAAACATGATGTCAAAGTTGGAAACATATATATATATATATATATATATATATATATATATATATATATATATATATATATATATATATATATATATATAGGGAAAAGGTACTATATGCTTGACCGTATTATACCTTCTACAAGGTCGAGTGCTGGCGGCACATTATTGGTCAGGTGGTAAAAGTTTTAAACAACGGAAAGATTTTATAGGAAACTGAATAAACACGACATGGATTTTATAAGAAATCTAGATAAACAAAACTGGTGCTATGTGGACCCCAATATGATGTATATTTTCTATCCATGCCGTCTATCCATTTTGAAATATAATTTAAGGGATTTACACCAAAAATAAGTTATATCTGAATCTCAGATGCACCACACCATGGGAAAACAGTTGTTATTGAATTTCTACCGTTACAAACTCCTAGGGCACACTGTAATGGTTATGTAGGGAAAAATAAGTTGTTATTGAATTTTTACCATCCAACCTATTCATAAGGTCATGTAGATGTGGATGAAGTGAAAACAAAAATATCAGCTTGATATCAAACTTCTCTAGCTCGTAAGAAGTTTTTAATGGTGGATGTTTAATCCTCACCTTGTGGTCCACTTAAGCCTTGGACCTGCGTCATTTTTTTGGTTCATATATTAAAATGATCTGAGAAAATCATTGAACGGTATGGATATAAAACACTTACATCACGTTAGACCCCACAAAGCTCTACCTGGATGGTAATCCGTCCGGGCTGTGGTAGGATGTGGAAGCGGATTTCCTGCTAAAGGCTTTCGCGGGAAGCTCCTGCATAAGGATTCTGGGTGAGGCCCACAACATTGTTTGTGAGAAATCTAACCCGTCCATCCGTTTTTCAATCACATTTTAGGATATGCGACAAAAAATTAGGAAGATCCAAAACTCAACTGGGTGATACAAGATGAAACAGTGGGAAAAGAAATTCCTACCGTTGAAACCTTCTTAAGCTCCACCTTAATGTTTATATGCCATACAAACCGTTTATTAGGTCACTTTTATTGGGATGAATTGAAAAAACCAAAAACTTAGATCGATACAAACCTTTTGTGGCTATATAAATATTTCAACGGTGGTCACAAAATCCCCAATGTTTCCTCTTGTCTGGACTATTTTAATTTTGGATCCACTTTATTTTCGATAAAGTATACTAAAACGTGACCGAAAAATGGATGGACAGGGTTGGATTTCTCACAAACTGTAGTGGGCCCCACCTAGAAAGCTTGCGTAAGAACTTCATCCCACTAAGGGTTTAAAGGAGATCAAAGTTACAAACGGTCAATGCGAGACAAGCACTGACGCTCCTCATCTCTGAGTTGTACAAACGGTTTAAAGGAGATCAAAGTTACATGGCCCACACTAATGTATTTATTATATGTACACGGTTCATCTATTTTTAGAGATCATTTTAGAGCATTATTCAAAAAATGAATCATATCCAAGGATGATCTGGACCACACCACAGATACCGACGGAGAATGATTTTCCCCGTTGAAAATTTTATAGGGCCTACCATAACGTTTATTTTCTATCCAATCTGTTTATAAGTTCAAAAGGACCTGAATGAAGAAAAAAAAATAAAATTCATACTAATCCAAAACTTCTATGACCCAAAAAGAGTTTCAATGGTAGATGTTCAATCTCACACTACTTTTAGCAGTGTGGTCCAATTGATAGTTAGATCTATCTTATTTTTTGTCCAAATCCTTAAAACAAGCTCACCAAATGGATGGACGGTTTGAATATATATATATATATATATATATATATATATATATATATATATATATATATATATATATATATATATATATATATATATATATATATAACACATACCTCAGGATTACACCAAAAAAACTGGTTAACCAGCCAATCCGCTTCCCCTTTTAATTTGGAATTAGACGTACGTGAGTGGGTTACTGAAGCTACGTCACCAAGTTCTGTGAGCCCCACTATGATGTATGTGTTGTATCCACACGGTCCATCTATTTTGAAATATCATTTTAGGGCATGAGTAAAAGAATGAGGAGATAAAAATCTGTAGTGTATCCACCACAGAAAACAGTGGGGAGAGTGATTCCCACCATTGAAACTATTTTACCATGGTGTGGTCCATCTAAGATTCAGATATAACTTATTTTTAATATATATATATATAAATATATATGGGAAAAGGTACTATACGCTCGACCATATTATACCTTCCATAAGGTCGAGTGTTGGCGACACATTATTGGTCAGTTGGTAAAAGTTTTAAACAAATGGGAGATTTTATAGGAAACTTAAGAAACACAAATTTTGGAGAAATAAAATTGGTGCTATGCAGACCCCAACATGATGTATATTTTCTATCCATGCCGTCTATCCATTTTGAAATATAATTTAAGGGATTTATATTAAAAATAAGTTATATCTGAATCTCAGATGTACCACACCATGGGAAAACAGTTTCAATGGTGGGAATCACTCTCCCCACTGTTTTCTATGGTGGATACATTACAAATTTTTATCTCCCCATTCTTTTACTCATGCCCTAAAATGAAATTTCAAAATTGATGGACCGTGTGGATACAACACATACATCATAGTGGGGCTCACAGAACTTGGTGGTGTAGCTTCAGTAACCCACTCGCCTACATCTAATTCCAATATAAAAGGGGAAGCGGATTGGCTGGTTCGCAAGTTTTTTTTGGTGTAATTCTGAGGTATGTGTTATATATATATATCTAAACCATCCATCCATTTGGTGAGCTCGTTCTAAGGCTTTGGACAAAAAATAAGACAAATCTAACTATCAATTGGACCACACTACTAAAAGCAGTGTGAGATTGAACGTCTACCATTGAAAATCTTTTTAGGTCACAGAAGTTTTGGATCAGTATGAATTTTTTTTTTCTTCATTCAGGTCCTTTTGAACTTATAAACAGATTGGATAGAAAATAAACGTTATGGTAGGCCCTATAAAATCTTCAACGGTGAAAATCATTATCTCCGCTGCTATTTGTGGTGTGGTCCAGATAATCCTTGGATATGTTTCATTTTTTGAATAATGCTCTAAAATGATCTCTAAAAATAGATGAACCGTGTAGATATAATAAATACATTAGTGTGGGCCATGTAACTTTGATCTCCTTTAAACCATTTGTACAACTCAGAGATGAGGAGCGTCAGTGCTTGTCTCGCATTGACAGTACCTACGGACGCGGATTTCCTGTGAAAGGCTCTTGCAGGAAGTTCTTGCGCAAGGTTTCCAGGTGGGGCCCACTACAGTTTGTGAGAAATCCAACCCTATCCATCCATTTTTTGGTCACATTTTAGTATACTTTATCAAAAATAAAGTGGATCTAAAATTAAAATGGTCCAGACAAGAGGAAACAGGGGATTTTGTGACCACCGTTGAAATATTTATATGGCCACAAAAGGTTTGTATCGATCTAAGTTTTTGGTTTTTTCAATTCATCCCACTAACAATGACCTAATAAACGGTTTATATGGCATATAAACAATAAGGTGGAGCCTAAGAAGGTTTCAACGGTAGGAATTTATTTTTCCACTGTTTCATCTTGTATCGCCCAGTTGAGTTTTGGATCTTCCTAATTTTTTGTTGCATATCCTAAAATGTGATTGAAAAATGGATGGACGGGTTGGATTTCTCACAAACAACGCTGTGGGCCCCACCTAGAATCCTTACGCAGGAGCTTCCCGCGAAAGCCTTTAACAGTAAATCCGCTTCCGCGTCCTACCATCGCCCGGACGGATTACCATCCGGGTAGGGCTTTGTGGGGTCTAACGTGATGTAAGTGTTTTATATCCATGCCGTTCAACGATTTTCTTAGATCATTTTAATATAAGAACTAAAAAATGAGGCAGGTCCAAGTCTTAAGTGGACCACAAGGTGGGGATTGAACATCCACCATTAAAAACTTCTTACGAGCTAGAGAAGTTTGATATCAAGCTGATATTTTTATTTTCACTTCATCCACGTCTACATGACCTTAAGAATAGGTTGGATGGTAAAAATTCAATAACAACTTATTTTTCCCTGCATAACCATTACAGTGCGCCCTAGGAGTTTGTAACGGTAGAAATTCAATAACAACTGTTTTCCCATGGTGTGGTCCATCTAAGATTCAGATATAACTTATTTTTGGTGTAAATCCCATAAATTATATTTCAAAATGGATAGACGACATGGATAGAAAATATACATCATATTGGGGTCCACATAGCACCAGTTTTGTTTATCTAGATTTCTTATAAGATCCACGTCGTGTTTATTCAGTTTCTATAAAATCTCCCGTTGTTTAAAACCTTTATCATCTAACCAATAACGTGCCGCCAGCACTTGACCTTATGGAAGATATAATACGGTCGAACGTATAGTACCATTTCCCACATATATATATATATATATATATATATATATATATATATATATATATATATATATATATAGCGGAACGCTCACCTGCGAACCAGTTCGTACGAACTTTTTTGAGAACCCATCATATGTGATGTGGATCCAAAATCTGAACCGTTCAAGTGAAGCAGCACCTCATGAAACCCCCCAAGACCAAGTTTTACTTTGATCTAAAACTTTGATGGGCCATGAAAATTGAAAACAGTTTCTTTCCTTGATTTGCATTTATCTTTTCTATGGCCCACCAGAATTTTATATTGAGGTGAAAATTTGGCACATAGGGTTTCATGGGATTCCGCATCACATGGACCGTTCAGATTAGACACCCATGGCACGTGTGCAAAGGTACGCACGTGCGTAGGTGCGCAGGGGAGCATCTCTCATATATATATATATATATATATATATATATATATATATATATATATATATATATCTGTTGTTCCGTTGAGAGCAATCCTCAGGTTTTCCATTTCTATCCGTAGAATTCATGGTTCAATAATCTAAACCGTTGATATGACAAGACAAGCCTAACAATAGATGTCTTACGCGGTGAAAACCACTCAGATTGAAAGGTCCTAACTGTATCATAGTTACCCTTTTCATGGGTGGATCCCAACCGTTTATATGATCTCTCTTAGCTGTCTTTTTTTATTTTTTATACCACCTATCGAACGGTGAGGATTTCAAATCTTGGTGATTTTGATACACAGGATATCCACATAAAGTCTACGTTGCCAACTGCATGTCTAGATCACTGAAGGCCCACATGCTCCCATGTGTGCAAAATAGAACCTGTTCAACCACTGTACAGGCCGGTAATTTATAATTGTAAATGATAGGTGAGACCACCAAATGATCTGTAAAAAAAATGGCCATATTAGTGGCCACGTGTACGGATATAAATGAGTGTGTTTTACTTATTTTTTAATAAAAGCAATTAGTCCAATATTTTTGGATGGAGATCTATGGAAGCGGATTGCCTCCTGCAACGCCTATAGACTGAATCCGTCCAGGCAGGGGCTATGTGGGACCACCGAGTGTATGTGTTTTATCCACGCCGTTCATCCCCTTTTTCAGATAATTTTAGGGAATAAGCTCAAAAATGAGCAATATTCAAGGATCAAGTGGACGACACAGTCGGGATTCAACGCCCACCGTTGAAAATTTCTTGCGGGCACAGAAGTTTTGGATGAAGCTGACAACTGTGTTTCCCTTCTTCTTGTATGTAACCTTTTGCACAGGTTAAATGCTTCAGGAACGGTTTAATACCGTTCCTAAATGAGGCGTCGCAGAAAATCAGGAACGGTTCAGAACCGTTTTGGGTACCGTTTGAAAACGGAATTTTAGGAACGGTTTTAAACCGTTCTGGTGCCAACGGTCATATTTGACAACCGTATTTGTTTGTTATTTCGGAACGATTTTAAATAAAAAAACCTGCTGTATAAAATAAAATAAAATATATTTAAATCATATTCATTTAAGAATCAAAAGATTGTAAAAACAACCACGATGTAATTTGAAATATTATTTATCTGACTCGCAAACCTGACAGTAAAAACTAAAATCTACAATGGAAGACTTCAAAATAAAGAGAATTCAATGAAAGTCCGTCAAACAGATGAAGAGCTCCACAATGTGATGGCCTTTTATGTACCTAATTACAAGCAACAAGTAAAAAATAAGAACAAAAACATGTGAATAGATTGAAAGAACAATCAACTATCAAAACAGTGTGAAAAAAATTGTGACAACTGAACATACATATGGGGGATTGTTGTTAGTTGACTCACCTGGTTTTTGGATATGCTCGATGTACTCCTGACCCAGGGGAGCTCGTTCTAGACCAAGCGGGGCTACGAATGGTAAGGGAGACATTATCAGCTCGTTCTAAACTAAGAGGGGCTACAATGTTCAGAAATGAGTTACACGGAGTTACATAGACAACAGACCTTCTGGTGATCCAAACCGTTTAGAAATAGGAAACTATTTTGAAATAATTAACATCTAAAACAGGGAGGGCAATTCGGTTCCCACTTGCAAGGGAATTAGTTACCAATGAAGAATATTGAAAAAGAAGAATATTCTTATTTGAATTAATGTCTTCCTGGAAAGTCTAAAGTGAAATTTCTGAAGGACAAGACAAGGACATGAAAAGCACAATAGAAGTAAATAATATATAATGGAAGAAATAAGAGAATAGAACTTACAACAATGAGCTTTCCAACCTTTTTTGGCCTCTTTGCAATCTTAATTACAGTAGCATCTGCTGCTCCAGATGATATCCTGACTTGTATGTTCACTCTCAATCATTGTAGGGAGGTAAAAGAGAAAAACTGAATATTTTGAGTTTCATAATAAATATTTGTACATTACAGCTATTTCTGGGACTACATGAAGATAACTGTTTGCCAGACACAAAAGAACAAATCAAAGTTCTAAAGACTCATTTGGCCTCACCTTTGAAACCCAAGGCAGGGCCTCACATGGATGGACCTTAAAAACCCATTAGGGCTACCCATCCAGTTGCATCCCTACCTATACTCATAGCCAAGGTTTTAAAAAATCACGACTCCAACCTTTTTCTTCTTCTTCTTCTTCCTTTTTTTTTTCCCTGAGATACTGAACTGGGACTTACGCCTTACTTTCTCAATCAAGCACTATCTAATAGTCTATTGATACTCAACAAGTTAGATATATAAAGAATACATAATATCAAAATTAGGACAATCAAATTCTGAAGTAAAGAAATTAAGCGCAAATGTTTTGTTTATTTCATCAAAACTACTAATGAGCAACAACATGGTATAACACATAAGCAACAAGGTGAACTTCAAAAAATTGTTAGATACTTATATCTGCTACCTGTTCACTTAATACCTAAAAATAGAAATGCCACTAGATTAACCTATATGGTGAGTCCTATAAATGCAACGTCAATAACTGCTCCAAATTAAAGCTCAAAACTCATAGGCATCGCTCACAACTGACCAAATCAACTAGGATCAGGAGACCAAAAGAAAATTCTGAAAGAATTCATCAACAACTAGTATCACTCATATTGACTCATAAGTAATAGGTTGGCGGTGACTTTTCTGAGAAAACTGAACCTAAACCAGGCATCTCTTAAAATTTTAACTTCTTTCAGTTTTTCCAGAAGGCATAGCTAATAACATTAGTTAACTTTGATTTTTTACCTTCATTTCAGTTTCTTCCTCAACTCCTAAATGCATGAAATAGGAGAGTCTAGTAGCTCAATTGACAACTTTGAACATGAAGTTAGCACTAGAAACCAATCGGCAAGCTAAAAAACATCACATATGCATTAATTCTATAAAAATTAAAAAATTAAAAAAAAAAATCATTAGGATGCATAAAACTAGGGAACTTCAGTGATTTGACGAACAACCATGAACATGAAATTCACTTCAAAACAAACTCGTCAGGTAAAGAACATAAAATGGAAAACCCAAATCATATAGTACATCAATATAATTAAAAAGAAAAAAAAAACCATCAAATTGCATAGAATTAGGGATTTATAGCAATCCAAAATATGACTGAGAACATGAAATTACCATTGAGAACATGAAATTACCATTGAGAACAGACCGTGAGCTAAAAAACCAAGTACAAAATGCATTAATAGAGGAAAAAACATCAAGATGCATATAGTTAGGGATTTAAGTCGGTCCAACAGACGACCGTGAGTAAGAATATTAGCTTCGACAACAAAACAATGAGCTAAAAACTATTTTTTTAAAAAAAATAATACAAAAAAAACAAAACACCAAATCAGAAAATGCATCAATAGAAAAAAGGTTGTATGGTGAAAATTAACGGAAGTGAAATTCACATGAATCTATCAAAATAATGGAAAAAATCTATTTTTTCTAAATGAAACGAGATGGATCGAAGCAAAACAAGCAGATGGTAATAGCAGATCTGGAAAATCAAATACAGAGCAGAATTATTATTTAAAAAAAAAAAGAAAAAAAGAACTTAACTATTATGCCAAGGTTGAATGGCTAGAACCTTTGAGCACCACAGCTACAGCAACATCATTGTGTTGGAAACATCCACATTGGTTGTAAATATCAAAATTATGCTACTTGACAGAGAACATCACAATCACACCTACACATAAACTCTTTTACAATCCAAATAGTGTAAACAAAAAATATATAAGATGAGGCATTTACTGAAGATATTAGAAAAGGCTATAAACAAGATTTCATTAAAAAGAAAAAAAGAAAAAAAAAAAGTAGTTACTCCTACCATGGAAGAATAATCAAACTCAAAGACTTCCCTACCTCTATAGCAATATTCATAGCACCACCCACCTCAGCTAATAGAAAAGGATCTCACTATCATCATCATATCTTACCTAGGACGCAAAATGAGAATTAAAAGTTGTCAAAAAACAACAGTAGATGATTGGTGCAGGCAATGCAAAACAGTCACAGCCTAGATCACATTGCATCATGGAACGTGTCCAATTTTTCTAATCAAAGAAAGTTCAGCACAATTCAACTCGTCAAAATCATTTTTCTTAATGGAAAAATGTGAATTAGATCAAAGATGCTGACAAAATTTTCCAAAGAGAGAATTTGTAGCACACAGCAAGTACAGCTGTTAATGAATAATATTATAAGGGAAGCAAACAATACTAGGTGTCCTATTCTCCTAGATTTATCCGATCTGCCTATGACTAGAGTATTAGAATATAAACAAGATTTCATTTCTAAAAATTGCAAGAACTGAACAGTTGGGTTACACTAAAGATGCCCCAAGTGAAAATCTTACTCTTGGCCAAACCTCCACCTTGATTCTTGGGTCGACACCTTGCACCAGAAATAACAAATAAAAGGATGAATTCCACTAAACAATATCCGAGGAATTATTAAAATAAATGTTTGAAATCCTTCTATAAATTTGCACCTAACTGAATATGACAAAGGAAGCAGAACGACAGTCAGAATTCAAACCTCTTTTGAGAAATGAACTCCAAAGCATCCAAAACCAATGAATATAAATATTCCACTTTCCAATACACCTGAATCGACCTTGAATAAGCAGAATACTGCATAGTGGAAGAAAAAAGGCCCCTCATGATCTAACAGGCTTGTTGAGTAAGCAAAGGAGCAAAATACTGCACAGTGGCTCCAATATGCACGATAGGTCCTTGTGGAATGCCTAAGAAAGTATCTCTGATTTTCTTTATTCAATATCATTTAAGTGAGACGGACATTAAACAGTTACTGAAAAGGCATTAAACCCTTCATAAGGGCACTTCTGGGAACTTAAATTCCAAACTCCCTTTCTTTCAAGTAGAAAAAATCCCATGAGCAGAAAATTCACACAGATTTTTAAGAGGAAAAAAATAGAAGCGAATTTCCTACCATCCAATTCTCATCCTATGCCAGAACCCCCTGCTTCAGCTTACATCAACTATGCCAGAACCCCTTGCATTAGCTTGCATCAGTTTTTCTCATCATTCTTGAAGATGCCTACTTTGCCACGTTGAGAGCACATATCCTTGCACTAAACAGTAAATAAAAGCATTAGTGGATGCAAAGCAAGGTCGCAACTAAAATGTCCAATACTGCTAAAAAAGAACATGCTAATTGTTCTTTCTTTGGTATGGAGTTGGAATCACATGGAGCACAAACAACAAGAAAAAACCAAGTTTCTATTAGTTATTATATCAAGCATTTGGTATACATATCTCCCTTTGGCATTTCATTGAACATCTGGTACTCATCACCATTAACCTTCTGTTCTTCAACCTAGGACATGTAATAATTTGCAAGAAAATTCAAATTAGAAGGGATGATAATAATGATCCGGATTGCAGTGAATGAAATCATCATGAGAGAGAATATTTAAAAATAAAAAAAAAATACACCTAGATGAAATGAAGAATAGATATGATATGCATATGCTGAGCATTTTAAGAGAATGAGGTTGGGCAAAATTAGCTTCAGCCCAAAAGTAACAGCCACATAGCTTTCTGTCTTACAAAACCTAAGCAGAATATTAATTTTGAGTTCAGAAGGAAGAAAATGAATGGCCTTCCTAATAAGAAAATCACTCTCTGTGCCCTGCACATCTCCCACCTTTCCAGTTGCAAGTAGCTTTTTTCTTTTTCCTGATACAAAATGCTGCCAATCAATCCCTAGACCTTCTGTTTGACGGATTAGCTGCTCATTCAAGACTGGTCTGTGGCAGATAGTATCCTATTCTGGTTCCAGTAGCTCTGCATGCCAACCACCATAAAAGAAATGAAATATCGTCCAACCTGTTACTGTTGAAAATATAATTTGAAAATTAATATATCCATTGCGGGTGTTATCCACCATTGAATTGTATCTTAGATGATGATCTGAACCAAATCATGTTGTGGATTATATACTACTAGTGCCATTTGAAGAAAATTGGTTTCAGATGATTGTGCATGAATAGGAACATGGAATATTGAAAAGTAAATTTTTTAATGAGTCATGTTCAAATCCAAGATTCAAAGGTTATAGGATCATCAATGATGCATGATTACAAGAAAGTAGCTAACATGAACAGTTGAGATCAATATGAGAAAGTACCCTGTGTCTGTTGCAACCCTGATAAAAATGCACCCATCATGTCTACTTTCTAATTTAGTATTATTATCTGACTAAAAGCAGAAGGGATGGGGGCGTATTTTTCAAATCAGTGGGTCTATACAAGAATGGTGATTCCTTACATTTGCGGACATACAAAACATGTGCAGGATTTGTGATGATCAATGAGTAGTAAAGATTAGGTGAATGTATTTCAGCAAAAAATGTTGTGCAAATTGCATGTGACAGATAATTGTAATAAAAAAATAATAATAATTTAAAAAAAAAAAAAAAAACAATCACATACCTTTGTCACATCCTACACCCGATGTCCATGTCTATCACCGAAACTCTGCATAGTTCTGCATAGTCACAACGAACCCTAAACTAAAAACAAGAAATTGAAATTCGCACTCAAACCAGAAAACACCCAACAGAAGACAAATCAAGAAACAGAGACATACGCGTACATAACTTCCCAATCTTTGCCTAAAAGGAAGAAAGGGAAGAAAAATACACCAAGGAAATATTATATACCATGGGATGTAGAAGTTTGTGCTTCTCTTATGAATTCTGAATATGAAGCCTGACCAACAAATAACCAGATTATACTCCTGCCAGCAAGGACCTTCAAAGAGAACCCATAGTTAATGCTTATAGAGAAGATGAGAGCACCTTCATTACTTCCATATTTCCACTAATCTAGTCTGATCATTTCTTATATTCTTTCTCTGCTTCCTTTGTTACTTGCAGACATGCCTATTGACTCTTTTTTTTTCTTTTGTTTTAAATTTTTTTAAAAAAAGTCACAATAGGCATGTAGACATGCCTATTGACTAGATCTGAAATAAAACAAACTATGAAAGATAGAACAAAGTGCCCTGGTAAGAGTTTGAAAATATTTTTTCTTTAAGACATGGCTGTGTAATTTTGTTGGCATTCATATCACCTATCTGAATCAACTAATATTCCTCCCTGCTCCCTGTGCATCAATTGGTCCCCATGGTCTACATGACCTGCCCATTATGTTTTCGAAATGGTTTTTATAGGATCATCTCTTGTAGTGAGCTAAACCTTGGTATTCCCGACTAGCATTGTTAATAGAAAATTTGAAAAGTAATGTGCTACTACCCACAACTAGCCAATTTGTTAAGGTATGATTGCTTTCTCCTTGCAACATACATGTTTATTTTGGATTTCTATCCACATCTACGGTTCCCTTGAATTGGTTAATTATCCTTTTTATGTCAATGGTTACTCCGAAATTTGTAATGCATTGACCTCAATAAGAGTACATAGGTATGATTTCTTTGTAATCCAAAATAAACATAAATGTAATGTACTACTGGCCACAACTAGCCAACTTGGTAAGGTATGATTTCTTTCTCCTTGTAAGTAACATGTTTATTTTGAATTTCTATCCACGTCTCTGCCCTCCATTTCCTCCTTTGCTACTACTAACTATAAATTTGGTGGCACTCTTTAACTTTTTGGTTGTTACAGAGTCACAGTCATCTGTTGTACCAAAGACGATATATAATGAATATTGCACCAAAGAACAAAAAGCCTACTAAGTGCAAAATGGTACTTTCACGAAACTCAAAATATCCCAAAGTATCCATATCCTGTTATTAAAAAAAAAAAAGGATCTGAAATCAAAACCTATAATTCATCGACTGGTCCCCACAGATCAGGCAGTGAGCATGATAGCCCTGCCAGCCTCCTTGATCTTCTTATCCACGGTCTTTGACATTAGCGTTGCCTTCACGATGACAGGCTGCCCCTCCGGTAGCATCCCCTTGCCGAGGAGCTTGACATACCCAAACTGCGTGAGATCGATCACAGGGGCCTGATCCGATGGAGCAGATTTCGCCTTCTCCTTGACGTGGACAGAGAGCTTCATTTGGAAATTTTTGTGGAAATTTCAAAAGAAGTTCAAAATCGTAGGAAATTAATGCAACAAAAATGTGTGAAATTTTTGTACAAATCAATAGAGAATGAACGGATTCAGTGGCTAGAATTGCCTAATTTTCTTGAATTAAAGAATACAAAAATTTTCATTTGAACATGAAAATCACCCACGAAATTCTATGAAAACACGTACGGAACAACAAAACCAAATAGGAATTTTGAAAATAAAAAATCAGAGAAAATGACAAAAAGAAAATTCTTATTTAAAGTGGAAACCCCTAATTTCACAGATATTCGAACAACATAGAAAAATCATCCATAAAAAAATTAAGAAAAAAAAAAAAAAAAAAAACGTACCCGATAACTCCACTCACAACATAAACAAAACTTTAGAAATACTGTACACAGTTATTCCACTTTGGGCGATTCATTTGAATCACAATTGAATTAGGATGTATGACAAGTGAGGTTACTGTTCATGGTTCCAAATATAGGTATAAGGGATGCATCAGCCTGGCTAAAAATGATACGATATGGGCACCACATCAGCCTGTATTGGCCCGCATCAGTCAAAATTTTTCTTTAAGCCAAATATTTAAGGAAAAATATCAGAAAAAAAGAAAGACAAAATATATACCTTCTACACCTACATCAGCTTACTGGTGCATTGCAGTCCTGGTGCTAGTTTCACCATGGCCCTTGTAATGGAAAAATAGTTTAAATAAGTTTTTCACAAAGAATGATACTAATCACAAGAAGAAATTTAAAAAGTTGAATTTTATTACCAAGCCTCACATCCATTACTTCGTCCATTCAAGATGGGACATGAGTGGTGGAATGGATAGATTATCTAGTCCATCAAAAAATAGTTTAGATAAGTTTTTCCCAAAAAATGCAAATAAGAAAGAAAGACATTCTTGTACCTGTGTCATTACATCATCCATTACCAACATTTGTATCTTACTCAACAATTCAACAATGTACATGTAAAAAAATAGGTAAAACAATATTGTTGAGAGCAAGTGTATAGAAATATAGTTATAATAAAACAGATCATACTAGGTTTCCTAGAGTAATATGTATCAGTTTTTTAAATCCAACACTGTCAAATATTACAGGAACCTTAAAGATGACAAAACAGATTAAAACTTGTTAAAGACTCATGCTGAAGATTTTCTGAAACATTGGAAGCAAATACTCACGTGTGGAAACGTTCTTCTTTGGAAACTTCTCTTTCACATTGTTCTTGGTGCCCTTGTGGCACCTAGGTGTGAGGTTTCACTTCTTGTGAAGGTTTAGGGCAATATCAAGCGATTAGTCAGATGCAATGTTCTAAAACCCATATGAGATCTGTAATCATAAATTGCAAGATCCTAAGTATTGGAGTCAGCCATATCAGATTTGTAATCATAATGCCATGTTCCAAAAGCATTAACATCTTCAGTTCTGCTATAACCATCACAATTGGAGTCAACCATGTATGTTGTAAAAGATACAAAACTCAAAAATGCCCACACAAGTGCTTAATGCAAGTGCAAGGGATGGTATTAGACATAAAAACCTCAAAAAACTACACAATGATTTGGATTTGCAGATCTAGAAGATAAGGAGATAGAATGATCAAACCAAAATAATAAAACAGGCATATATTAATATGACCACATAATGTGAATATCTGAATACTTGGAAAGGGATCTTTGTATGTAAAATCCATGAGGATATATGACTTACCTAGGATCAGTTCCAGATAAGGATATATAAACCCACCTAACTGGCTTCACGACTTCCACAGTTTTTATTTCCTGGAAAAGGAAAAAAGATGTAAATAAAAAATAGCGTGTGGTATGGTAGTAATATTAGTACAGTTCTGACATCTTTGGCCAAAGGAAGAAAGAAAGAAAAGAAAGGAAACGGATTACTGCTGGAAATAGAAAGGCAAACTGTTAAATGAACTTGGTTTAAAACTGATAGTTTCTGTGTATGTATATAACAAAAAAGACTCCAAAAAATCAAATACCATCTTCCTCACTCATGCATTCTAAAGCGAACAATCTACGATAGGATAAAGCATTGGATGTCAACATATTGGGTTCAGGTCAGGTCCTACAATACTTGTACTAGAGTTAACAGCATCCGAGTCTTACCACATCACTTACAATAGCTGCAAATCAAACATAAGCAACTTATTATATTGAATTTTAGAAGATTAGTAGCAAAAAATATATATATAACACATCAATATCTCATCACTCGTATTTATCTCATAGAAAACTATAAATAGTTGTCTTTGTTTCTAACAGAATTTTTAATAAGAAAATCAATATGATCAGATTCTAACCCTTCCGTTAAAGATCCGAATGAATCAATCCTTCAAGATAATACATCAAATAAAATCAAAATGATCATCAATTAAAAAACAATAGCTCTTACTGTTTTCTTATTAGTTGTAATGATCGTGGCATCTTGGCCATGGATTTTTGTCACTTCCCCGTCGATCCACGCGACCTCCAAATCATCCACAAGAAGTAATTGAGCATGCTTGCCACTCTATCAACCTACAAAAACAGATGTTGCCAAAAGAAGCAATTTGTTGATATATCAATGGTGAGAGACCAAATATATCAATAAAAAATGAAAAAAAAAAGGTCAATTTGTTGATATACTCTCAATGCAACATTATATTTGGATGCAAAACATTCAGCTCAATCAAGAGAAAATGACAAACATTATCGACATATCCATGAATTCATAACAAAGAACTACTCCAATTGAAGAAGTGTATCATTCAACTCCCAACTTGAAAGTTGAAAGTAATGTGCTAGCACCAGGGAGCACAGACCAATCAGAGGCATGGTGGGCCTATTAATCACATCTTCTTGAACACATAGCAATGCAAACTTTGGGTTATTGGGTCCAATTTGGGGACCGACGTCCGACCTGAAAATTGTAAAATTACAAAACATCAATTAAATCGTAATTTTGTTGTGTCCGAACAGCCTTTTGCCCAATCCTAAATTTGAAATTTGTAAAACTAAAGAACCACAATTAAACTGCATTTTTACTACTACTGTCCCAACAAACCCTGAAAGTCCTTTCAAACTGGTAACATTAATAAGAGCAATCTAGATGTTCCACATTGATAGAGTACTACTACCCATTCAAAAAAGAGAGAGTTCCAGATTTGGTGCAGTTTATAATCTTAACCTTTTCAACTGTTGGCCTGAAAATAGCTGGTTAAGAAATACACCAAAAGTTGAGATTCAATGGAAGGATCAAACATTCAATAGCTAGGATTTTCAAAATTGGGAGATTCTTACTGCATGGTCCCTTCATGAGGGCCCATCAGATCAATGATATGGAGCACTGAATCATGGTCACCACATGCACAAACTCTTTATGAAATAGTTAAGTTCTCAATTCCTTGCTAAAAGAGTACTCAAACTCCAACAATAATAATAAAAATATAATATAAATTAATAACAAACAACGAAGATGATGATGACAAAAACCACAACAACAATTACCTTTTGAACTTATCTGGAAAGAACACTAGGGAAAAGTATAACAAACTGACACCTAACCAGTTTACAAGAATTGCCCTTGACAAATAGACTAGCACACAATCCGTGAGGTTCCTCAATAGAAAAATAGAACTGCTAAAAGATGCAGTCAATTGCTAAAAGATGTAACATATGTTAAAAAAAAATAATGAACTTTAGTTGATTGGTTGTGGGTGTCATGAAGCCTTGGTCCTAGAAAAGCATACTTCATACAGAGAATTAGGTGCTGAGCATGGATTCAGATAAGCATCCTCAATATAATCCTTGATTTTGCTGACATGCCTGCAAACATTGGAACTACAAATAGCATTTGCATTGTAACAAACCAATCCATCCCTAACCCACATAAAAATCTATGCACAAAGTTTATGCCTCTGTAACTGCTAAAAAATGCGAGTAGCAACCTTTGGCGGAAGTCATTTGATGAGGAGCAGCAATGTCTGTAAAACTGATTCAATATACCTACAAAATTCATAGGCCAAAAGCAAATTAGGACTACATAGTTTATGGAGAATAGTGACTATATTTACACTACCAAAAAAGGAGCAAAATCCGTAGCTATAGATCTTCCATCCACCATGGGCCCACCACAAAATGATTTGGATCACCAAAAGTGCTCCCCATACATACAGTTTGTCAGGCCAAGCAAATGTTCATGAAACATTGTATATTTCTTCAAGAAGAATGTGCAACCTATCGTGGAAAGTACTACAGGATCTGCAAAATCAGGTTGTTGCCCCTGCGGCTTTGCGTAATCTCTTACCAGACCACTCATCGCATGCGCCATGAGTGTATACTGAACCTGGACCAGTGACAACTTGTAGCCCATCTAACAGGTGGAGCCCACTTGAGAGTTTGAAAGGCCTGATTTTTGGTGTAGCACAACTACCTTACTTGCATGAACACCACTTCCATCAAATAAACACAATTGGCAAAAAGAAACAAGCAAACAACCAGACATGAGAGCAGCTCCCTTGGATATGATCATAAGAGAAAATATTTGCATATTGGATACTTCCAAATATTTGCAGGATCATTTTCCAATATGATCATAACAGAAAAGATTTGCATGAATTAGATCCTACCGTTTTCCAAGATAGCCAGACAATTAGATCCTCAACAGACAAGCCAGCCAGACCAATTCCACCCTGATTTGCATCAACAGAAAAGATAGAGATTTGGTTGGGTACTTCATCAAAGCATACAAGTATTGCCAAAAAAAATAAAAAAATAAAAAATTTGTAAGCACATACATGCTCCACATTAATGAAAGTAAGGTATAACAATAGATCTGCATTCAAAGCAAAATAATGGATCTAAAGATCTGCATTCAAAGCAAAATAATGGGTCTAAAATAATTCAACTTCCACATGTTAGAGTACAATAGAATCCAAAATCTGCAAATTTCAATATAGAATCTTGAATGTACTAAAAAAATTCACTTAAACATCAAAAGTTTGGCAAAATTCATAGATTTGAAGTTCCAATGTTCAAAATCCCAGAATTTCAACAAAAATTAACAGATCAGAAGATCCAATGGTCAAAGTCAAGATCAAGATCCATACCTTGCAGTTGGTAATTCCAAACAATAATTTAAAAAATTAACAGAAAAAGAAAACCCTGCAGATCTCACATTTCAATCAAAATCACAAATCCAGACAAATTCATCTCTAAAAATATCCAAAACCCTGCACAATTCAACGTACATTCCACAATAACAAAAGCAAACACCACTCCCTGCATTTCAATAAAATCCACATATCAAAAGATCCAACAATCAACATCAAGATCAAGATCTATATGTCTACAATGCGGTAAAAAATTCTCAGATAAAAAACTAGATAGAGAAAGATGAAAGATCAGATCTCACATTTCAATCAACACAGATCCAAAATGATTCATTCTTTGAAATAATATTCCATATCAGGAATAAGCCACTAATTTGTAATGTTAATTTACTAGGTGCTTAACCAACAGCATTCATCAAGCTTGATAGATATTCGACTCTTAGACCATACTTCTTTTATTCAGGAAATTTTTTGAACAATTTGTGCTTTCCCCACAATGTAACCAACAACTTTAACCAAATATTTATTTTACCATTTTATGGACATTGACAATAGTAGATTAATACTTGAAATCGTGAAGCTATCAAATTGATTACATAATAAGATAGACCTTCACTGGAGATAGTCCATTTCTTGGCTTCTTTATGCCCATGATTAGACTAGGCCTGTGCTACTACAACATCTGAATGGGGGGTTTAGTGATCGTTTCTCATGAGGTGGAGGGATTTCTTTAATAATCACATTCTAATTTTTTCCCCTTAACTGTGTCAGTATGGAGGTTCAGTTTGGATGCCTAGCCTTCTGCCTATGGCAAAGCAAGGCACCACCAATTTAAAAATCAAGAAAGCAAATCAGCAAAATGATTTCCAAACAACAGGAACCCATAAACAATGGAACTACAATAGCAAATGATTTGAAATCTGCAGCAACGATCACAATAAGGACTTCAACAGAGAAAATTCATAAAAATATAGAACCTATTAAATATACTCACAATAGGTCCATTTTTTAAAGCATGCTCCTTAGCAAATTTGCATACTTGCTTCACGGCAAGAGAATCCATTCCATCTACCCGTTACAAAATACAAGTATGAGAATTCATCAAAAGAAATAATAGCATTATATGGATTATAAAAGGGCAACTGAGCTCACTACAGATTTCGGGGCATTTTCATGAAAAGACAAGCCGTTCCAGAGAGACTTCTCTCAAAGACGCTGGCAGGCTTTAAATCGGCTGTTTCAGTCAAAAGAAGAGCATTGCTTTAATTTGCCTTTTCCTTTTACCTTTTACAGATCGTCGAAACCAAGCGATTCAGTAAGAACTGAAAAACAGGCTTGCTTTTGTAGATCTAGTCACAGACGAAGCAGTGTGCTTCGATTTTCGTCGAAGATCGAGTGCTTTACCACAAGCCTTTGTCAAAAATCGAGATCTAAGCATCTAAGAGCAGAAAATGAAACAGGAATTCCAAATCCCAAAACAGTTTTGAAAATTCTAGAGAACATAAAATCAAGAAAAAATACACCAAAATCCAGCATTTCCGAGCGGTTTCCAAGAGCTTGAAAGAAAAGAAAAGAAAAGAAAAGGATGAGTTTGCTTCTACTTTGTAGGAATGACTCTCCTCATAAACAGGAAAAAGAAATGACTTCTCTAACTGGTTTTTGCTTGCGAAAACAGCATCCGATGCAGAGAAATTGAATAATCATATCATTCCACAATATGACGGAAAAGAAAAGCAGTTCTCTGCAGAAATAGGGACATTTTGCATGCGAGGAGAGAGCGAAAAGCGGAGAAGAGCGGCATTTCTGCCATTTCTAAGCAGGAGAGCATGGAAATGGCAGCAGACAGCCAGGAAATTGCCATTAAAGCTCTCCAACAACCACACCTAGGGTTTCTGCAGCTCTCTCTCTCTAACGGATAACAGTTAATAAATGGGCAGACGGGAGAGGAAATCGGTAATGAGATCGGCAGAGGAAGAGGGAGATCGAGAGAGAGAGAGAGAGAGAGAGAGAGAGAGAGAGAGAGAGAGAGAGAGAGAGAGAGAGAGAGAGAGAGAGGGGATCGGGAGAGGGTGAGGGAGAGGGAGGTCGCGTGAAAATGCGAATGAGGGTTTTCGTCCAAAAAAAAGGAGAAATTGATTCGGTAATCTACGGCAAATAAAAACTACTGTGCCTATAGGGCTGTGTGGGGTCCAGTGAGGTCTTCAAAACAAATCCTATCCGTCCATCTGTTTTAAAATATAATAACAGAACATAATCCTAAAAATTAGTAATATCCAAAACGCAAGGAAGATACACCAACAAAATATCAGAAATAACAGCATTTGTTGTTTAAACAGGTACAAATCTGAACACGGTTTAAAACCGTTTCAAATTAAACACGGCTTTGAACCGTTTTCAAACCAAAATCCCAGCCGTTCCTGTCCAGAGATTTTGGTGTAGTGGCTGCTTCCTATGGTATGGTCCACTTGAGCCTTGGATCTGCTTATTTTGGGCTCAAACCCTAAACCGATATGGAAAAATGGATGGACGGCATCGATAAAACCCATATATCACAGTAGGTCCCACCGAGCCCCATCCAGGCAGGGGCAGGACGCAATCCGCTAACCAGATCAACACGCACATATTAATTACTCCTAATTAAATAAAATGAAAACGACCCTCTTCCAAAATTTTCTAAGTCGGTGTAAAGCATGACCCGTCTTTCTACCTAATTAATTTTGTTGATGCAATTTTCTGGTAGACCCTCCGTGCTTGACCCTCCTAAACCTGCAATGGTGAACAAAAAAAACAAAGGAGACTCTGGTTAGTATAGGGGCTCTCCGATGCCTTATTCAGGAACAGGGTATTTTGTTTGTAGGGCAGGGTCTCCAGAAAGGAGACACCAGTCAAGTGCTAGGGCAAGAATGAGCGTACATTGGATGCTTGGAGGCACCTCTATACAAAAGCGTGAGGACTCTTCCCTGATATCTTGGAGATCTACTTGGATCCGGGATCTTTATGAGATTACCAGTTTCCGAAGCTATTGGGATCTAATCTTATCCTTTGAAGATCTTAGGAGAGATCCTCAGGATGTTAAGAGATTCCTTGAATATGTAGCTTAAATTTAGTTTGATTCCAATAGGCAGGTAATGACTCGGGAGTAAGCGATATCACTTTGTTTGACAGATCGACATTCACCATTTTCGAGCAACGGTTGAGTCGACAAACATGTGTTCCCTTTAGCTGGGCCCTAATAGTTTCTGACCTTATTAGGGACGTTGCCGACTTGTAACTGAACGTTGGCCGATCTATGGTCATCCAGTGACTGAGCCGACCCATGGTCGATCTATGGTCAACCTATGGTAGATCTATAGCTGACCTATGGTCGATCTATAACCGACCTATGACTTAGGTAGGTATTCGACTATTCGAATAGGCTCGTTGTCGTGTTCTTTGAGTGTCCTTACAATTGTATCGACTTCCTTGAAAGTCGGCTTGTTTTTTGGATGTAGACACCTTATCAAGCTCGAGTTTCATTGGACCCGTGCTAGTTTAGTAGAGTTGGTCCATTCCATAAGTCGACTTATCGACTTGTTGATTTTTCCCCCAACAAGGGCCATGTTTAATAAATGGTCCATCCTTAAATCCATCACACTATTGACAGAACACAA
This sequence comes from Magnolia kwangsiensis, assembly GCA_037074715.1. NCBI lineage: Eukaryota > Viridiplantae > Streptophyta > Magnoliopsida > Magnoliales > Magnoliaceae > Magnolia > Magnolia kwangsiensis. Next base: position 108,319,973 of record CM073578.1, on the reverse strand, counting down.
TAACATTAAGAAATTTGCAAAATCCTCCACTGCGATGGATGGGGGCTTCATGGCACACGTGCTGACGTGTGAGTAGTGAGATCTGGGCCATTCATTGGGTAGCATACTATGAACATGCACTCATCCATGAATCAAAATGGTTCAATCATTGGACAGGCCATCTATTCAATGGACCATGCTAATTTTTCCTCCCGTGAATATCATGGTGTTAGCCACCTTATGAGTGGCCCAGATCTTTTGCACAAATAGATGTATTCTATGTTGGAAAGGTTGGTTTTGAATTCGGTCGTGTGTGTCATATATGTGTGCATGTTTTGGGCGTGGTAGACCCAAAATTGACTCAACTTAAACCGAATGCCTTGTTACCATAGGATGAATTGACAGAGAAACTGAGTTTTGGAGAATTGGGTCGTCTATCCAGCCCCCCGATTGTGAAAGATAGGGCAATTAGCAAAAGAAAGGAATTTGTCTTTCCAATGAGTTCTTTTTGTTTTGAGCAAAACTTTCAATTAAAGCCATGAAATCTCACTTAGTTCAACAATAATTAAATTAATAAAAGAAATACTTTGGACATATATAGCTAATAAAACAATTCGTATGAATTACTACACTTTCTTAATAAAAGTAAAACATTAAAAAGAAAGGATAACTAATAATTGTCATGTCCAAAGATAAAATTATCATCTATGGCTTTGTGAGGAAGACACTCATTGTGAAATAATTGAATGTTCGTCTAGTCATTGAGTCTTGTTAAGTGAGACAGTCTAGTATAATGGATGAATCTTCAATAATCTTATGAGAAAGTCAGTAGAAGGCGGATGATCAAAGGTTTCGTCATCTGATTAAGACCCCATAGGCAAGAAGGTTGTCGTCGAATAGTCAAATATTTGTTTTGCTATTGATCGAACTCCATAGACTCAATGACTGTATCTATGAGCTCATATGCAAGAAAACCTTGTCAACAATCCCTACAACTACTCTTTCCTTTGGGAACCTCTATCAATACTGCTCTTTCCTCACCTATAAATGCCATCCCACTGCAGCAGCCATGTCCTAAGAGTAGGTCAACAGATAACACAAACATCATCTGCCCTAGCCCATCTCTCCTTCAATGTTAGATACTTAGTCCACTGCACCAATCCTCATCCCAGCACCAACACCACAAAATGGACATTTCAAGAGAGCTTTTTCCTCTGGGTCCCACTACTATTGAAGCCTCTCCCCTAGGAGATCATCAACGCAACAACTCGGGGCAAATAACCAGCAGCATCAACGTACATCATTCCATTCGCCGTCGATCGAGATCGGAAGGCAATTCTCCGTTCAGGTTTGGGGAACATCCCTCTCTAAAGGAGGACATTCATCTCACTACATCTGTAGACTCTGAAAATGACTCAGAGCAGGGACTAGTTGGAATTCAGGGCCCTTCGTACCCACCTCTTCCAAAGGGAAGTTCACCATTTCCAGACGTATGCAGATCCCCAGAGAGTAGGAACTTGTTGCTACATCAACATTTGGAGGGGGACCAAGGGATAAATGTAGTAACATATCAGCAACATAAATCTTCACAGGAAAATCTAGCTATCTAGTCAGGGAACCAGCAAGGAAGACGGTCATCCAATCGAATCAAAGCTCTAAGAAGAAGACAACGGATTCTTTACAGCAAAGGGGACTGGGAGTCTTGATTAAGACGCATCAAACGCCGGGCAGTGAATTCCGGATGTATCACGGATGGATAAAGTTTTTGTGTGGAACGCTCGTGGGGTTGGAAATCGTAACACAATTAGATCGCTGAAATGCTTGATTTCAACTCATAGCCCAGGGATTGTGGTCATCCTTGAACTGATGATTAGCGATGCTCATCGAGTGAAAACTAGTCTTACTTTGGGCTTTCACCTCTCTTTCTCGAATGTTGTAAGGGGGGGAGGGAAGATTTGGTTTTTCTTTAAAAATTGTACTTCCTGTACAGTCATAAAGGCTACTAATTAGCTCTTATCTGTTAATGTAGTCTTTCGATCTTGCAGATTTCTATTAACCTTACCTGTGTGTATGCCTGCTGCTCCAAGCTTACCAGGCATTTTCTCTGGGAGGTCTAGCTGATCTTTCTATCGTGCTGCAAGGCCCTTGGGGAGTTCGTGGGGACTTCAATGCTATTATAGAAGCTTCAGAAAGACGTAGCAAAGGATCTTTCGATAGAGCGAGTGCCAGGGATTTCTGTGAGGCAATTGATAATGCTAGCCTCTCGAATGCAGGCTTCAATGGGCCGCGCTTCACTTGGTGCAACAATCAGTCCGGTACTTCCAGAAGTTGGGCCAGGATGGATAGAATGCTCATCAATTCAACATGGGCTTCTGCCTTTCCAACTTTCTAGGTTGATCATCTTCCAAGAACTAGCTCCGACCATAGTCCTCTACTTCTTTCCTTTCTTCCTTCACTGTCATTGGCGCCAAAGCCTTTTAAATTTCAGAAGATGTGGACATTGGACAATTCCTTCTTACAGGTGGTTAAGGAGGCCTGAAACAGTGTTGATTCCTATCATCTGGTATTCAATGTCCTAGCCAAGTTGAAAAAGGTGAAAATACAACTCAAGATTTGGAACAGGGATCATTTTGGGGTTATTTTTTAGAAGCTGAAGATAGCTGAAACCGAGGTGGCTGACCTTGACCATCAACTCCAGCAACCTGACCTACCCTAGGATGAATTAGCATCCTTGCATCACAAATTTTTGGAGGCTTCAAATTAGCTCGATCAGTGGGAGACTAAATAGGATTTTTTTTTTTAGAAACAGAAATCTAGATCTAGCTGGCTAATTGAGGGAGACCGTAACACTAAATACTTTCATGTAGCTGCCACAGAACATCATCAAAGAGCTAGGATTGCAAGCATTCAGCTGTAATCAGGGGAGGTTGTGACAGATCATGAAAACATCAAAAGAGAAGCTAATATTTATTTTGAAGAAATTTTCAAGGGAAGATCCAATCAGGCTAATGCGGAGTTACTAGACTTGGTGCTTCAACTTGTAACGCAAGACATGAACAACTCTCTCACTGCTCCGCCTTCTATCCAAGAGGTCCAAGCAGCCATCCAATCAATCCTGTCTGACAGTGCACTTGGGCCAGATAGTTTCTCTGGTAACTTCTACTCCACATGTTGGGACATCATTGGCTGTGACATCTACCACGCCATTGTCTATTTCTTCTAGGGTGGTAAAATTCCTCAGGTGGTTAATTCCATGCTCATCTGCTTGATCCTCAAACGAGATGCGCTGACTAAATGGACTGACTTCAAGCCTATAAGCCTTTGCAACTGTCTTTATCAAATCTTCTCTAAAATTATAGTAGTTCATCTCAGTGGTATTCTCCCCGCTCTGATTCCCCTAGAATAGGGTGCCTTCATCAAAGGAAGAGAAATCTCAGAAAAAATTGCTCTGGCCCAAGAATTATTCAGGGAAGTAAATAGGAAGAACAGAGGCAGTAATGTGGTGTTAAAACTTGATATGGAAAAAGCGTACGATAGAGTCGACTGGAACTATCTTAAACAAGTTCTTATACGTTTCAGTTTCTGCGACAAGTGGGTTTGTCTAGTTGAAAATTGTTGGGCTTCCTGCTAGTTCTCGGTTCTCATTAATGGGGATTCATCTAGATTTTTCAAATCCTCTCGTAGATTAAGGCAGGGTGATTCGCTTTCACCGAGCCTCTTCATTTGGGAGTAGATGTCTTGAGCTGTGGCCTCCACAACTTGATGGTAAAGGGTAGCTACCTTCCTTTCTCGTTAGGGAGAGGCTACCTATGTGTCTCTCACCTGCTTTATGCAGATGACATCCTTCTCTTTCTTAACAATGGAAGGGCCTCTATGAGGAAAATTGTGGCTTTCTTGGAGGAGTACCAATCAGCACCGGGCCAACTTATTAACAAAGAGAAGAGTTCGTTTCTCTGTTCCGACAAGATCCCAGCATCAAGGATTCGCCATATCAGTTCTCTTCTTGGAATTATCTGGTCCACGGGCACATTTCGTTACCTAGGAGTTCCTCTTTCAGTTGGTAGGCTGAAATCTTCTGATTTTTAGCCTTTACTGGACAAAGTTAGGGGTTGTATTAAGGGTTAGACAGCCAGAATTTTATCCCAAGCAGGGAGAATGGTCCTCATCAAGCATGTGCTGAATAGTACCCCTATTTACTCAATGGCTGCCTCTTGTATTCCTAAGCAGGTTCTGGCCGACCTTGAAAGAAGAATGGCTTCTTTCTTTTGGGGATGGAGTGAAAGCAAAAGAAAACTACACTAGAAGAGTTGGAAAACGATCTCAACGCCCAAAGATGAAGGTGGACTCGGTATCAGGAAACTAACTGACGTGATGCAAGCCTTTCACACTAAAATGGCCTGGGTACTAAAATTTCACCAAGATTCTAGTCTATGGGCCTCTTTCTTAGCTGCTAAATATAAGCTCTCCCACGATCTGATGAGGACTGATCTCATCCAACGAAAAGCCTCCCCATTCCTCAAGAGAATCCTCAGTAAATTTTTGACCATCGATGACAACGTCCAATGGCAAGTTGGCGCAGGTGACTGCAATTTTTGGCAAGTAAATTAGACTGGCCTTGGCCCCCTCCGAAACTTCTTATCATATGATGTTGCAGCTACTGTCTAGCCCTTGCAAGTTATTCAAGTTTTAGGGCCTAAGGGCCCACTTCCTCCTTCGATTGCCCTATCGTTGCTCCCAAATAAGGTGACTGATTTCATCTTCCACTGTGGTTTCTGCACCTCAATTGAACCAGATCATCCCCTGTGGCCTTTCACCTCTTCAGGTTCCTTCTTAGTCAAGACCGCTTGGAACATCTGCAGACTACCTGGCCTCTCAAAGGAATGGGCGAAATGGTTATGGTACGATCAGCTTCCGCTTAAAATCTCTCTTTTCCTGTGGAGACTTCTTCAAAAGGCGCTTCCTCTTCAGCTAGTAGTCCAAGCTAGAGGTGTTACCCTCGATTCTAAATGTTTATGTTGCAGAGATGGATTTGAGCAGGGCCCAGACGCAGAGTCTTATACTCATCTCTTTCTACACGACCAAATTGCTAAAACTGTTTGGAGCTTCTTTGGTCTGCAGGCGAGGATCTCCATCATGCAGGCTTTGTTAGTGGAATCCAGGATAGGCCAATGGAGAAGTGCTTGTGCCAGCAGGGAATACCAGGGGCATCGTCACCTTCTCACCCCTGCGTTCATATTGTGGGAGTTATGGAACTCTAGGAATGGGGCTTTTTTCGATGACAGGCTGATGAATCACCATTCGATCATTGCTAAAGTACTCTGGTGGCTATCTACCATCCGGGAAAGAGTTGCAAAACTCAGGCTCGTCCACCATCCCCTTCCTATGGATGGCCTTCAGTTGGTCCGCTGCTTAGGTTAGAACTAATCGGCACCTATGGTCATCCATTGGCAAAAACCACCCACTGGTTGGGTCAAAATCAAGGTGGACGGATCTTCTAGAGGAAACCTAAGCCTGGCTGGGGGAGGTGGTGTCTGTCGAAATGACAAGGGTGATTTTCTCTTTGATTTTGCTTCAGGATATGGAATTATGACAAACATTGGTGCCGAGTTCAGGGCAGTTCATGATGGAATCCTTTTATGCTTGGAGAAAGGTTTCTCCCATATCATAGTGGAATCGGATTCGGCTATGGTGATTAAGGTTTTCAATGAGGGGGCTAAGATTGCGTGGACATGGAAAGGTTGGAAAATCATTACTGAGAGGCTCCATGGGCTCGCCTCGATAATTTTCAAGCACGTTTATAGGGAGGGCAATAGCTCGACAGATGGCCTTGATCGAGTGGGAAGTGTGTCCTAATCCTCATCCTTTTTCCCCTGCACTACTGATCTCCCTCAGCATGTGTAGGGCATCCTTTTCCTTGACAAGGTGGGGCTCAACGCGATTAGAGAGAGGAAGTCTTAATGCATTGTCACGCCCCAAATTCAAAAATTGGATTCACATGAATCCTGATTGCCGAATCCGGTGCCGACAGCCTCCGTAGTGCCCCATTCTCGGCTCCTGGTAATCAAATGCTAGATTTCGATCCTGGGATCCTACAAAGAGGATTTTCAGAGTGAATTTTTTTTTTGTAATGGAGCATAACCACAAGCATAACCAAGTCACAAAACAACATCACCACATATCCACTATATGAAAAATTTAAGTACAATGCGGAAAGGGAAAATACAAGGTGATTAAAAATCTCCAAAAGGTCCTGATACGCGCTCCTGTCTCAGCGCTGCTGCTGTCCAACGCTACCTGCACGCAACTATCGTGCATAAGCTTACAAAAGCTTAGAAGGTGTGTAAGTGTGTGCGTAAGGCAAACGCCAAGTGTACAGTATCAGAACAATGCGAAAGTATGTGATAAGTCCATAAAATCAACCATGCCAAAGCTATGCGATGAGATATGAATGTCATCGGCCACACCGATACAATGCAAGGCCTATATAGCCGAATGTCATATGCGAAATGCAATCCAAGCAAGTCAGTACTCCTCAAGTACGTATATCAGTACAGTTCCTCTCTGGATATCACCGGGGTCTAATACACTTCGCAGTGACTGCCACCTCCCTAGCTGCACAGTCAAGCAAGCGGAAAAGATCTCGCTATCCACCTGACCAGTAGTATGCCAATACCTACCCGGCTCGTCGATAGCGGACTCGAACTCATTTGCGAGCTGGACAAACTCAGCTTAGCATATAGCCTCCTCTCTTAGGCGGATAAGGCCACACCCCCTTCCAACCGACCACGACACAGTGGGAGACGCGGCCTACTGGTATTCGCCACTCGGGCACTCATGTATCCACTCAGTCTAGACGTTGGAGCATCTCCTGGTATCAAAAAAGTTCGGAGACTTTCACCCAAGGACATCCTAAGTGCCCACAGTGCTAGAATAAATATTTTCGGTATCCAATACGGCCATCCATGATGTACCTGTGGAGCCACGACCCTGATGTCGCTAGAGCGTGCAGTGATCAAGTCATACGTATGCAAGATGCATGAATCACGCTGTCAAAACATGCAGCAATCCAGCGCGTACTGCGCGATCATGTGGGGCACTCAGTCACGTAATGAGTCCCGTAAATGGTCTGCCCAATGGCGTATGTTATGATCAGTCGCTACTCAAATCAAGCATACATATGATGCGTATGGGCATGAGTCATGAGATTATACTAAGCATGTTATAAGGTGATGAATAACAACGAATATGGGCTTATCAATGGGCCTTAAGGAGAGTTACAATGCGGACATTTAACCAACATTGCACATACAATGTGGACGTCAAACCAACATTGTTCCTTAGGCACGACCCGCCATATATATCATTACATGAACATGGGAAGTCACACATTGCAATGGACCCTAAGGTCATTCCGTTGGGCCTTGACCCATGGGCCTTAGATACATCAAATGGGCTGCGTTAATGGGCCTCACCAATGAGCCTTATGTACATTGCAATGGTCTATAATCCATGGGCCTTGGAATACATCAAAGTGGGCCTCATAATATGGGCCTTACAGCTATCAAAGTGGGCCTTAACCACGGACCACAAATATATCGGATGAGCCTGATAACATGGGCCTCATATTCACATCAAAGTGGGCCTCAACAATGGGCCATAATTATGACAAGATGGGTCCAATCACTTGGGCCTTATACATATACCAAGGTGGGCCTCAACAACGGCCACAATTACATCAATCATGGGCCCAAAACAGATAGCAAGGTGGGCCCATTTGAACCATAGATCTACCACATTCTTTATCTCATGCAATAAAATAGACTTTCAAAATTAGATGGACAGTTTGGATGCAACACATGCATCAAGGGTGGGTCTCACGTGAACTACGGATCTGACTTAGTCTTGGTCTCAAGACCTGAATTAATAGCTGAAAATGGTTGGAAGGTTTGGATACAACCCATGCATCATGGTGGGGGTCCACAGAACTATGGATCTGCTCATTCTTTAGATCACCATATGAAAATTAGCCTTCAAAAGTGGCTGGGCAGGTTGGATGCTACACATGCATAGTGGTGGGGTCCACATGAAGGCCCACCATCTGACATCAAGGGTGGGGCCCTGGATGGCCTTACAAAAACACATAGACGGTGTTTTCCACCGTCCACAGTAGTGGACGGTGCTAATAGAACACATGCATCATTGTAGGTCCCATGTGGGGCCCACCATAATGTTCACATGCCATCCTACCCGTTGATAAGGTCACGCAGACCTGGGTGAGGAGGAAAAAAATAAATTTCAGCTTGATCCAAAACTTCGGTGGGCCCCAAAAAGGGTTTCAATGGTAGGTTTGAAGTCACCACTGTTTCCTCTGATGTGGGCCGCCTGAGCCTTGGATGGGCCTAAATTTTTGGTGGGGCCTGCTTCGGGTAGGGGTCCACCATGTGGACGGTCAAGATGGCAGGTAAACATCAAGGAGGGGCCCACGACTGGAGCCGTGGGTCTGCCTCTGTCCGCCCGCCATCCTGGCACATGCGCTGCCTGCGCCTCTGCAGCAGCAGCGTCTGCTGCCTCTTGTATTTATTTATTTATTTTTTTTGAAAAAATGTTTTTTTTAAGGTTTTTCAGGTGTGGGGCCCGCATTGGATGAATCCACCTCGGCCACTGGTTTCCATGGCCCGAGACTGACCAAACAAGACCAATATCGAATATTTTTTTCCGTGTATAAAAGCGGTAGGGTGGTCTTCAACGGTAGAAACCATTATTTTGTATGATATGGCCCGCTAGAAGATCTGATGGACTTTATTGTTCAGCTCAACGGCTAAAATGTGCTTGGGAACGAAATAGACGGCGTGGATTCCATTTATGTGTCAAGGTGGGGCCTATACAAATGGTTCTCCCCAATGGCTTGTAGAACTAAGCCCATATTTGTGTTTTCCTTGCACGTCCAGCGTCCAGGGACGCTGGACGGTCTGTACATGAGTGATGGGCTTACTCAGGTGGGCCACTATATGAATATATGATGTGGTGCAACACACACACTAGGCCAGCCCCATTCATAGACAACCTAAATAAAATATTACTTCATGGTGGGGTCCATCCAAGTGGGCCACACGACCATTCCATCACACACAAATATAAATAAATAAATAAATAAGTAGAAAGAGAAGGAGAGAGAGATAGAGTGGGACACGCGTGTGATGGAGGGACCTCGACATTATGGGCCCTCCGTTGCATGATCTACAACATACATTAAGTGGGTCCCATTGCATATGGGCCTTCCAAATAAAAGATCAATGGTGGAGATCCCTCTCTACTAAAAATGAACGGTCTAGATGACCTCTTAATACAAGGAAAGTAAACATCATGATGGGGTCCATGGAGAATGGCCCCATCATGGAATGATTTGATGATCAAGATGGGCCATCGGCCACATCTTATGGTCCCAAGTGAGATCCACACCATTGATCGGTGGGCCTCACTTGGCCCATCATAAAAATATAAAAAGTAGTCTAAAGAAACACCCACCACTTGATCTTCTTAGTCTGTTGGATAGCCGGTCTCCTAAAGCTTCACTTTGATGGTGGAGATGGGAAATAGATGGCTAGGATGGGAGATTTGGGAGTGGAAAGTGGGCCTCACACATGCACTTCTCTCATGGGAAGCCTTGGACGTGGGAGGCTCTCTTGGTTGCTTGGGTTTGGTGTGAGAAAGAGAGAGAGAGAGAGAGAGAGAGAGAGAGAGAGAGAGAGAGAGAGAGAGAGAGAGAGAGAGAGAGAGAGATGTAGGGAGATGTGAGGTGAGTGATGGGGTGATGGTTGATGGATGTGAGTGATGGGTGAGGTGATGTATTAGTTGACTTGGGTGGTTGCTTGACTTGTGGAGAAAGGAAGCATGGGTGCTTGTATTTGACATAAAGTGATTGATGGGTGATTGATTGATGGGATTGATTTGACACTTTGTAGAGATTCTCTTGAAATTTGCAACGCGTGGTGTTTTTCCTCGAACTGAACGCGAGTTCGCATCTCATCGTCTGGGTATCGGATTGGTGCGTGAGTTACGGCATTGGAACCGCGGTGACGGTACGGTCGCAACGATACAAGTCTCGGATTAAGCCGGCTCAAATGAATAGGATACGACTTACGGTCGTGCGCAACATCAACTACAGGTCGCGAATTGCCAGAATTTGACAAGAAGGATCGCGGGAAACAATGGAACAGTACGGATTAGGATACGGGTCTTACAGCTCTCCCCACCTAATAAAAATTTTATCCTCAAAATTTACACTACCATCGCAACTAACCATAACTCAAAAAGGAAATAGGGAACATAATGTCATATATAATCAAGCACCATAATACATCATACAATCAATCATCGAAAAGATGGGGATAACGCTCGTGGATCTCTGCCTCGCGCTCCCAAGACGCCTCATCCACACTATGGTGGCCCCACTGCACCTTCACCAAGGGAATGACCTTGGTCCTAAGGACCTGCTCCTTTCGATCGAGGATACGAACTGGCTGCTCAATATAAGAAGCGTCCTCACGAACTTCCAACGGCTGTCAATCAATAACAGGAACGACGTCTGACCCACACTTTCTCAACATAGAGACATGGAAGACGTTGTGGACGCCAGACAACTGCGATGGAAAGGTAAGCGGGTAGGCCACAGCGCCAATGCGCCCAGTGATTTCGAAAGGTCCTATGAATCTAGGGACAAGCTTGCCTTTCGTCCCAAAACGAACTACACCCTTCATGGGTGAGACCTTGAGATACACATAGTCCCCAACGGCAAACTCCAAGGGACGACGCCGACGATCAGCAAAACTCTTCTGCCGGCTCTGAGCTGTGCGCATCCTCTATCTGATGATGTCGATAGCCTCTGATGTCTGCAGCACAAGCTCGGGACCTAGGAGACGTCGCTCTCCAACCTCGGTCCAACAACTCAGAGATCTGCACGGTCTGTCATATAATGCCTCAAAAGGAGCCATGCCAATGGTCGCCTGATAGTTGTTGTTGTATGTAAACTCAGCCAATCGCAGGTGCTCGTCCCAACTACCCGCGAAATCAATCGCGCAAGCCCGAAGCATATCCTCAAGGATCTGGTTGACCCTCTCGGTCTGACCGTCGGTCTACGGATGATACGCGGTGCTGAGCTGCAAATCAGTGCCCATCGCTCTCTGAAAGCTCCTCCAAAACTGAGACGTGAACCTCGGATCTCGGTCTGAAACAATCGAGACGGGAACACCATGCAATCTCACGATCTTATCAATAAACATCCTGGCGAGCCAGTCTATATGCCAAGTCTCACGAATCGCAAGAAAATGTGCCGACTTCGTCAGACGGTCCACAACAACCCAGATGACGTCATGACTTTGCTGAGTCCTCGGTAAACCCAAGACAAAATCGGTAGATATATGCTCCCACTTCCACATCGGGACGCTCAGCGGCTGCAATAGGCCAGGGGGTCTCTGATGATCGGCCTTGTCACGCTGGCAGGTGTCACATTCGGCCACAAAACTGCTATTTGGTGCTTCATCCCTGACAAAAAATACTAGCATCTCATATCGCGATACATCTTCGTCGAGCCAGGGTGGATAGAGAAACGCGATCGATGTGCTTCGGTCATAAGATCTCGACGTAAATCAGGAATATTCGGGACACATAATCGGCCTCTGAAGTGAAGTCCACCGTCAGAACCAATCTGCCAATCCGTCCGACTCTCAGATGCTGCCTCCGCTCAGTAATCCTGTAACGACTCGTCTGTCTGCTGAGCCTCGATAACCCTTGTGACAAGAGAGGGTTAAATCGACAAGCTCGATAGCTGAACAATAGATGACTGCAGACCAAACTTAAAGTCGTACTCTGCTATATCCTCGAGCATCCTCCACTCCTGAATCATCATATGCGCCACCAGGCCTCGTGGCTGACGACTGGGGGCATTCGCCATCACGTTCACCTTGCCCGGGTGGTACTGAAGATCAAAATCGTAATCCTTCAGGAGTTCCATCCAATGCCTCTGCCTCATATTCAGATCGAACTGAGAGAACAAATACTTCAAGCTCTTATGATCGGAAAAGAGCTCGAATCTCACCCCATAAAGATAGTGTCTTCACACTTTCAGTGCAAAGACAACCGCTGCCAGCTCCAGATCGTGCGTAGGGTAGTTCAACTCATGAACCTTGAGCTGTCGGGACGCATAAGCCACCGGCTTCCCGTGCTGCATCAGGACATCACCTAAGCCAACTCGTGAGGCATCAGTAAATACAACAAATCCATCACTCCCAGAGGAAAGAGTGAGGACATGAGCGGACGTGAGGTGGTCCTTCAACTCCATAAATGCCTGCTCACAAGCTCGCTCCAAATGAACTCGGCACCCTTCCGGGTCAACCTGGTCAACGGGGCTGCAATGCGAGAGAATCCCTCAATAAAACGTCGGTAGTAGCCCACAAAATCAAGAAAACTGCGGATCTCGGATGCATTCATGGGCTGGTCCCACTGACGCACGGCATCAATCTTCGAGGGATTTACAGCGACACCCTGCCTTGTCACTACATGGCCGAGGAACTTCACCTCCTCCTGCCAGAACTCGCACTTCTCCAGCTTCGTGTAAAGCTGGTGTGCACGGAGGGTCTGTAATGTAATCTCAAGATGTCGCTCATGCTCTTCACGAGTCCTCAAATATATCAGGATGTCGTCAATAAACACCACGACAAACTGATCAAGATACGGACGGAAGACTTCATTCATCAACTGCATGAATACTAAGGGCGCATTGGTTAGCCTGAAGGACATGACCTGGAACTCAAAATGACCGTATCGCGTCCTAAAGGCTGTCTTCGGGATATCCTCATCTCGAACCCGAACCTGATGATAACCGGACCGCAAGTCTATCTTTAAAAAGAACTGCGCCTCCTGCAGCTGATCAAATAAGTTATAGATCCTCGGAAGCGGGTACTTGTTCTTGATCGTGACCTTGTTGAGCTCGTGGTAGTCTACGCAAAGCCTCAACTAGCCATCCTTCTTCTTTACGAAGAGTACCGGCGCTCCCCATGGTGAACTGCTTGGACGAATAAAGCCTAGCTCGAGCAACTCGTCCAACTGCTTCTGCAGTTTCTGCAACTCCAACGGTGCCATACGATGCGGGGCCTTCGAAATAGGCGCGGTATCGAGCACAAGATCAATTTGGAACTCAGTATGCCGACGAGGTGGTAATTCCAGAATCTCCTGGAACACATCAGGAAAGCCATAAACAACCGGCAGCTAGTCGATATTCAAAGCAGCTGGCTCCTCAACGGTACACGATAACAGGCAAGAAAGCTGCCCTCCTCTGAGCTCAGCAACAAACTGAAACTCTGGCACGCCGGGTATGCAGAACGTGACTGCCCTCGCAGAGCAGTCTAATATGGCGTAATACTCGGCAAGCCAGTCCATGCCCAGGATAACATCAAAACCGGACATCGGCAATACAAATAGGTTGGCAGGTAAGAAGATATCCCCAATCAAAATAGGGCAAGACACGTAAAATCGGCCCAACACTGCGGTCTTCCCTAATGGCGTCGATACTACCAAATCCTCACGGGCAGACTCCAACGGCAAATCGGTCAATCGGCAGAAATCATCGGTGATAAATGAATGCGATGCACAAGAATCAAATAGTACATGTGCAATGCATGCAGAGACAGGAAGAGTACCCTCGATAACGCCTCCTGATGACTGAGGGTCCCGCTGGGCAGCATAGAATTTGTCCTGAGCCTGCTGGGGAGGTGCGGGTCCCCTTTGAGGTCTCTGCTGCTGCTGTAGTAGCTGTGGGGGTCTAACCTGCAGCCTCTGCTGCTGTGGGGGAGGTACAGGAGGCTAGTGCTGCGGTCGCTGCTGCTGTGGTGGCTGTCGTGGAGGTGGATGCGGTGCCCTCGGCTGCTGTTGCTGCTGCGGATGGGGACACTCGTGCCTACGATGCCCTGTACGACCGCACCCAAAGAAAGTACCTGTAAACGATCCCAAAGAGGGTGCTGGGGGTACTGCTGGTGCTCGGAATGCTGGACGGGTCGTGCGCCGCTGTTGTGAACGATGCTGCTGATGGGAGCTACTAGAGGGTGCCTTCCTCTTCTGATCTCCCCTCTGATCGCGAGCTCTCTGCACACTGGCCCAATCTGTCTCATATATCAAGGCTCTCTCTATTATCTCCTCAAACGTCGGAAGCATGTGTCTGATCACACGGCTCCGGAGGCAGGACGTAAGCCGTTCTCAAAACGGCGGGCCTTCTGCCCCTCATCATCAACAAGATACGTCGCAAATCTGGATAGTGCGATAAACCGAGCCTCATACTGGGACACAGACATGTCCCCCTGGACCAACGTCTCAAACTCAAGTGCGAGCTGCTTTCGCACATGCTTGGGAAAGAACTTTCGGTCAAATCGGTCTATAAAGTCCTCCCAGGTCTACTCAAAATCGGTGGCTACTGATCGGGCCACAGATGCCCACCAATACTGAGCCTCGCCCTGCAGAAGGAATACAGCTAATGGAACTCGCTGCTGGGTCGTACATCTCATGGTGTCGAATATCTTCTCCACCTCGGAGCACCACAACTCTGCAGCAGTAGGGTCTGGCTCACCCCGAAAACGTAGGGGATCGTGCCGTCAAAAATTCTTGAGAAGAGCACTCGCACGCTCCTGCTCAGCCTCGGCCGGTGACACTATGGGACGCCTGCTCTGTCCCTAAAGAATGGCAGTCATCGCCTGCAACATCTGCTGCAGCTGAGTAGCACTCACAGGTATGGTCGGATCCGCACCGGTCTCAGAAAAATGAGTGGCATCCTCAGGCTCAAAGGTAGGACTATCTGGTGGTGGAGTATGAGTAGCAGGTGGTAAAGCAGGAGATGCGGGTGGTGGTACGGGAGTCGCAGGTGGTGGAGCGGGATTCGCTCGGGTCGTTCTTCTAGCCATAATGTCTCCTAAAGGAAGGAACAATGGCCTATCAGTCTTGAGAATTCTCAAAGGCACTTACATTAAGGGTCTATGTCAGAAAATAGCTAAATCATTCAGACTCGAAACCTATTTATAGTAGATATGTGATGTGATCCTCAGGTATTCTCAAGTTATGCTCTGATACCAACTTCTGTCACGCCCCAAATTTAAAAATCGGATTCACATGAATCCCGATTACCGAATCCGGTGCCGACAGCCTCCGTAGTGCCCCATTCTCGGCTCCTGGTAATCAAATGCCAGATTCTGATCTTAGGATCCTACAAGGAGGATTTTCAGAGTGAATTTTTTTTTGTAATGGAGCATAACCACAAGCATAACCAAGTCACAAAACAACATCACCACATATCCACCATATCAAAAATTTAAGTACAATGTGGAAAGGGAAAATACAAGGTGATCAAAAATCTTCAAAAGGTCCTGATACGCTCTCCTGTCTCAGCGCTGCTGCTGTCCAACGCTACCTGCACGCAACTATCGTGCATAAGCTTACAAAAGCTTAGAAGGTGGTGTAAGTGTGTGCGTAAGGCAAACGCCAAGTGTACAGTATCAGAACAATGCGAAAGTATGTGGTAAGTCCATAAAATCAACCATGCCAAAGCTAAGCGATGAGATATGAATGTCATCGGCCACACTGATACAATGCAAGGCCTATATAGCCGAATGTCATATGCGAAATGCAATCCAAGCAAGTCGGTACTCCTCAAGTACGTATATCAGTACAGTTCCTCTCTGGATATCACCGGGGTCTAATACACTTCGCAGTGACTGCCACTTCCCTAGCTGCACAGTCAAGCAAGCGAAAAAGACCTCGCTATCCGCCTGACCAGTAGTATGCCAATACCTACCCGGCTCGTCGATAGCGGACTCATTTACGAGCTGGTCAAACTCAGCCTAGATTATAGCCCCCTCTCTTATGCGAATAAGGCCACACCCCCTTCCAACCGACCACGACACAGTGGGAGACGCGGCCTACTGGTATTCGCCACTCGGGCGATCATGTATCCACTCGGTCTAGATGTTGGAGCATCTCCTGGTACCAAAAAGGTTCTGTGACTTTCACCCAAGGACATCCTAAGTGCCCACAGTGCAAGAATAAGTATTTTCGGTATCCAATATGGCCATCCACGACGTACCTGTGGAGCCACGACCCTGATGTCGCTAGGGCGTGCAGTGATCAAGTCATACGTATGCGAGATGCATGAATCACGCTGTCAAAACATGCAGCAATCCAGTGCATACTCCGCGATCATGTGGGGCACTCGTAACGAGTCCCGTAAATGGTCTGCCCAATGACGTGTGTTATGATCAGTCGCTAATCAAATCAAGCATACATATGATGCGTATGGGCATGAGTCATGAGATTATACTAAGCATGTTATAAGGTGATGAATAGCAACGAATATGGGCCTATCAATGGGCCCTAAGGAGAGTTATAATGCGGACATTTAACCAACATTGCACATACAATGTGGACGTCAAACCAACATTGTTCCTTAGGCACGACCCGCCATATATATCATTACATGAACATGGGAAGTCACACATTGCAATGGACCCTAAGGTCATTCCGTTGGGCCTCGACCCATGGGCCTTAGATACATCAAATGGGCTGCGTTAATGGGCCTCACCAATGAGCCTTATGTACATTGCAATGGTCCATAATCCATGGGCCTTGGAATACATCAAAGTGGGCCTCATAATATGGGCCTTACAGCTATCAAAGTGGGCCTCAACCACGGGCCACAGATATATCGGATGAGCCTGATAACATGGGCCTCATATTCACATCAAAGTGGGCCTCAACAATGGGCCATAATTATGACAAGATGGGTCTAATCACTTAGGCCTTATACATATACTAAGGCGGGCCTCAACAACGGCCACAATTACATCAATCATGGGCCCAAAACACATAGCAAGGTGGGCCCATTTGAACCATAGATCTACCACATTCTTTATCTCATGCAATAAAATAGACTTTCAAAATTAGATGGACAGTTTGGATGCAACACATGCATCAAGGGTGGGTCCCACGTGAACTACGGATCTGACTTAGTCTTGGTCTCAAGACCTGAATTAATAGCTGAAAATGGTTGGAAGGTTTGGATACAACCCATGCATCATGGTGGGGGTCCACAGAACTATGGATCTGCTCATTCTTTAGATCACCATATGAAAATTAGCCTTCAAAAGTGGCTGGGCAGGTTGGATGCTACACATGCATAGTGGTGGGGTCCACATGAAGGCCCACCATCTGACATCAAGGGTGGGGCCCTGGAAGGCCTTACAAAAACACATAGACGGTGTTTTCCACCGTCCACAGTAGTGGACGGTGCTAATAGAACACATGCATCATTGTGGGTCCCATGTGGGGCCCACCATAATGTTCACATGCCATCCTACCCGTTGATAAGGTCACGCAGACCTGGGTGAGGAGGAAAAAAATAAATTTCAGCTTGATCCAAAACTTCTGTGGGCCCCAAAAATGGTTTCAATGGTAGGTTTTAAGTCACCATTGTTTCCTCTGATGTGGGCCGCCTGAGCCTTGGATGGGCCTAAATTTTTGGTGGGGCCTGCTTCGGGTAGGGGTCCACCATGTGGACGGTCTAGATGGCAGGTAAACATCAAGGTGGGGCCCACGACTGGAGCCATGGGTCTGCCTCTGTCCGCCCGCCGTCCTGACGCAGGCTGCAGCAGCAGCGTCTGCTGCCTCTTATATTTATTTTATTTATTTTTTTTGAAAAACTATTTTTTTAAGGTTTTTCAGGTGTGGGGCCTGCATTGGATGAATTCACCCCGGCCACTGGTTTCCATGGCCCGAGACTGACCAAACAAGACCAATATCGGATATTTTTTTCCGTGTATAAAAGCGGTAGGGTGGTCTTCAACGGTAGAAACCATTATTTTGTATGATATGGCCTGCTAGAAGATCTGATGGACTTTATTGTTTAGCTCAACAGCTAAAATGTGCTTGGGAACAAAATAGACGGCGTGGATTCCATTTATGTGTCAAGGTGGGGCCTATACAAATGGTTCTCCCCAATGGCTTGTAAAACTAAGCCCATATTTGTGTTTTCCTTGCACATCCAGCGTCCAGGGACGCTGGACGGTCTGTACATGAGTGATAGGCTTACTCAGGTGGGCCAACATATGAATATATGATGTGGTGCACCACACACACTAGGCCAGCCCCATTCATAGACAACCTAAATAAAATATTACTTCATGGTGGTCCATCCAAGTGGGCCACACGACCATTCCATCACACACAAAAATAAATAAATAAATAAGTAGAAAGAGAAGGAGAGAGAGATAGAGTGGGACACGCGTGTGATGGAGGGATCCCGACATTATGGGCCCTCCGTTGCATGATCTACAACATACATTAAGTGGGTCCCATTGCATATGGGCCTTCCAAATAAAAGATCAACGGTGGAGATCCCTCTCTACTAAAAATGGACGGTCTAGATGACCTCTTAATACAAGGAAAGTAAACATCATGATGGGGTCCATGGAGAATGGCCCCATCATGGAATGATTTGATGATCAAGATGGGCCATCGGCCACATCTTATGGTCCCAAGTGAGATCCACACCATTGATCGGTGGGCCTCACTTGGCCCATCATAAAAACATAAAAAGTAGTCTAAAGAAACACCCACCACTTGATCTTCTTAGTTTGTTGGATAGCCGGTCTCCTAGAGCTTCACTTTGATGGTGGAGATGAGAAATAGATGGCTAGGATGGGAGATTTGGGAGTGGAAAGTAGGCCTCACACATGCACTTCTCTCATGGGAAGCCTTGGACGTGGGAGGCTCTTTTGGTTACTTGGATTTGGTGTGAGAAAAGAGAGAGAGAGAGAGAGAGAGAGAGAGAGCGAGAGAGAGAGAGAGAGAGAGAGAGAGAGAGAGAGAGAGAGAGAGAGAGAGAGAGATGTAGGGAGATGTGAGGTGAGTGATGGGGTGATGGTTGATGGATGTGAGTGATGGATGTGAGTGATGGATGAGGTGATGTATTAGTTGACTTGGGTGGTTGCTTGACTTGTGGAGAAAGGAAGCATGGGTGCTTGTACTTGACATAAAGTGATTGATGGGTGATTGATTGATGGGATTGATTTGACACTTTGTAGAGATTCTTTTACGATTTGCAACGCGCGGTATTTTTCCTCAAACTAAACGCGGGTTCACATCTCTTCGTCTGGGTATCAGATTGGTGCGTGAGTTGCGGCGTTGGAACCGCGGTGATGGTGCGGTCGCAACGATACAAGTCTCAGATTAAGCCGGCTCAAATGAATAGGATACGACTTACGGTCGTGCGCAACATCAACTACAGGTCGCGGATTGCTGAAATTTGATGAGAAGGATCGCGGGAAACAACGGAACAGTACGGATTAGGATACGGGTCTTACATGCATGCCCCCTCCCTGGTTCCCTCCCCTTTGTTTCTTTTTCTTTCCTTTGTACTGCCTTTACAATAGGTCTTCTTTCGCCTTTTTTCGAAGGAAGACCCGAAGCATTGTAAATTTTTTCCCTGATTGAATATATGAGCAGTCTTTTTTGAAAAAAAATAAAATAAAAATAAATCCCTACAACTACTCAGAAATCTTTCATAAAGGTGAAGTTATATGATTCTACTCCTAGTTGGAATATAAAGGCATTGGACTATAAAAGAAATGACATAAGGTAAAGAACAATATAAGGATAAAATAAAGCATTGGCATGAAATGGATTTACAAAGGCCTTAAGCTTTTTGTTCTCTACTGAATTTATAAAAATTGTAAGACAATACTTGGAGAGTTGTACTAGGATTTGACCTCCATGAGCTTCATTTAATTAATTAACTAATCAAGATTTATGGATGATCATGTTTTCATTCTTGGGAATGTTTTTCAACTTTTTTGTTAAATTGGCCAATCATTTGAGAATCATAGTCAATTTAGTTTCCATCTTTGGGTGATTCGTGGTTTCCTATATGATCTTTCAGCTATCAATTTTTATACTGACAATTATAATTTTTTATAAGGTCAGAAGAAAATCACTGTCTAGCACTGCATGCATTTTTTACACTACAAGAAAATAGGCCTTTAGCCATAATTTTTTAGCCTTAGTTGAAAAAATGGAGGCTAGATGTGTTTTTTAGCTTCGGTTACTAAGGAAGTGAGGCTAAAATTTCATTTTTCGCCTTAGTTGCTAAGGAACCGAGGCTAAAAGTCTACTATTTTGCCTCAGTTATTTAGAAACTGAGGCGAAAAGTCTACTTTTTAGCCTCAGTTGCATAGGAACCAAGGCGAAAAGTCTACTTTTTAGCCTCAGTTGCATAGGGACCGAGGCTAAAAGTTTACTATTTTGCCTCAGTTGAATAGGCGAAAAGTCTACTTTTTAGCCTCAATTGCATACGAACCGAGGCCAAAAGTTTACTTTTTAGCCTCAGTTGCATAGGAACCGAAGCGAAAAGTCTACTATTTTGCCTCAATTGCATAAGAACCAAGGCCAAAAGTCTACTTTTTAGCCTCAATTGCATAGGAACCGAGGTGAAAAGTATATTTTCTAGCCTCAGTTGCATAGGAACCGAGGCAAACAGTCTACTATTTTGCCTCAGTTGCATAGGAACCAACACAAAAAGTCTACTTTTTAGCCTCAGCTGCATAGGAACCGAGGCCAAAACTCTACTTTATAGCCTTGGTTGTATAGGAACCAAGGCTTAAAGTCTACTTTTTAGCCTCAGTTGCATAGGAAATGAGGCCAAAAGTCTACTATTTTTCCTCAATTGCATCGGAACCAAGGCCAAAAGTTTATTATTTTGCCTTAGTTGCATATGAACTGAAGCCAAAAGTCTACTTTTTAGCCTTAGTTGCATAGGAACCGAGGCCAAAAGTCTACTTTTTAACCTCAGTTGCATAGGAACCAAGGCCAAAAGTCTACTTTTTGGAAAAGCTAATATTTATTTTTCTTGTTCATCCAAGTCTGTGTGACTTTATCAATAGGTGGGATGGAAAACAAACATCACATTGGGACCCTAAAATTTTTTAATGGTGGTCGTTCATTCACCATTGTTTTCCTATGGTGTGGTCAAACTGAGATTTAGGTCTAGTTCATTTTTTTTGGGCTAATGCTAAAATGACCTGGAAAAACAGATGGACGGTGTGGATATACAAATACATATATCAAGTTAGGCCCCACAGTCACGGCCGTACCGTGTTAGGGTTGGGCCGGGCCGCACTTAATCCGCTCTCCCATGACACCCTTGCATACATTTACGGGCTGAGAATATTGAGATCGTAGGTCTGTGGCCTATCTGTGATAGAGCTTGGGCCCATTAAATGGACAGTTTTAAAAGAAATAACCAATAGTCCAGACTCAACAAGTGGTCTGGATTTCCCTGTATGTATGCTGGATGGCTTAAATGATAGCAAATCACACCAAAGTATGCCCCGTCATTTTTTAGCTGTTCATTTGATGACCAACCATCAGATGGTTAAGATGGTCTAGTTAGGAACAAATGCCCACTTAGTGTGGGACCCATGACATATCATCATGGATGAAGTATATGGACACAACATGTACTTCATGTATGGTACGCGTATAATGACCGAACCATATAAATGCCAGCTTATACCGAAAATAACCCCTAAACCCAATATCTCCGACGGATTTTTGGCCATCCGAGGAAGGGCATTTTGGGAATTAAAGATGTTGCATATAACATGTTGATATTTCCTCTCTCTCACTTTGTCTTGCCCTAATCCTCTCTCTCTCTCTCTCTCTCTCTCTCTCTCTCTCTCTCTCTCTTCCTCTCATTCCGTCTCCCTCCTCTCTCTCTCTCTCTCTCGATCTGTTTCCCTCTTCTCTCTCTCGATTTGTCTCCCTCTTCTCTGTGTGTGTGTGTGTGTGTGTGTGTGTGTGTGTGTGTGTGTGTGTGTGTGTGTGAGATCCAAAGAAGGGAGGGAGCCAATTTCTGTGTAGGCCTGGTAGGTCACAATCTACTTCCCACGCTAGATAAATAAGATGCATTTTCTTGCAGAAATTTCCAACTGAGAGCTTTGAGTCTCAATGTTTTGTTTTCTTTTCTTAATGAGATTTGAGCCTCCCTATCTTTAGATTGCATTTTCTCTGCTATTTTTTGGAGATTTTGTTAAATCTGATAGATCGAAAGGATCTAGGGTTAAGTTTTGGTGCTTGTAGTGGTTTGATTTTATGGTAGATTTGTTCATATATTTAATGTTTGGATTATGCTTATCAATTTTTTTCTATTGTCTTTTTACTAAAATGAAGTAGAGGAGATGTATTGTTTGGTTAGTATGAAGGCGATCTGGCATATCAGTAGCTTTTCTGACGATACAATGGAAAATTATAGATCTGTTTTCTTTTCAGATCTCATTGTTTAGATCTTTGTTTTTTTATTTTTGTTTTGAGCTGATAATGCATATTGCCTTCCTTTTCGATTTTTTTTTCTTAATTTGATTATTCCACTTAGGGTCTAACTGTTGTAATTTTTTCTTGATTTCTGGTGCTTGATCTATTTTGATCTTGATCCAACTTATGTCTCTTTATTCCTAGAGATTTCATTGGATTTTGATCTAATTCTTATTGATTAAGTTGTAATTTAGGTTTATGTATTTAGATTTTAGAGATTAAAAAAAAGGTGATTTAGCTTCTCTTATTCAAGGGGGTCCCATCGATAGTAGTAATATAGGCCATTGATCTGTTGTCCAACACACAACAGATCTATTTTTTTTAAAATTTTTTTAATTTAATTTTATTTTTTAAAATTTTAATTTTAATTTTTTTTTTTGTTGCATGCATCTTATGAAAGTTGTTCTTTTCTTGTGTTAACATATGACCTCCTAAAAATTTAGTAAGTAGTGACATTAGGTAGCCACATTATACCATCATATTCAGTTAATGAGGGCACAAAGCTCTTCGATATTCTTATTATTTATAGAAATATTAAGCAATAGTTGGAGAGAGATCTTCTTAGTCACTTCTCACGTTTACTAATGGGAAAATAATCATATAAGCCTATAAACAATCATGGCCTATTCTACAAGGCCACATGTGTTAATTGTTTATCATGGGTTAACAATTTGTTGTGTGCATGTCATGAGCCCATTATGTAGCAATATTTCTTCATAGGACATCATGTGTAGATGTTCTTTATTCCTTCTTTCGGTCAAATGTGCGTTATGCCTCGTGAAAACTGACCAAATTTGCATTGCCTTCATGTTGCTTCATAGCTCCTTGATCGAGATTGAGACCATAAGGGATTTTTTATATGACCCTATGGTGCATCGGTCGAGTCTCTCACCAGCCATGATCGTATTTTGGTCATTACCCATTATCGGCGATGAGGCTAATAAGGTGAGTAATTGACTCTGTTATGTGAGCAATATATGTGACATGTGTCCTATGACAATAGCCAACATGACTTAACCCTTTAGGCTACTCATTTTTGGATTTTGATCAAATTAAAATGTCAAAGAAGTTGAAAAGATATTCCATTTACCTCTTATTGAGATCTCGTTACTACGTGACATCATCTATACTACTAAATTTGACATGGTTAAATTAGATATAAATAATTCTCCCACATCTCTTTTCATTTGAGCAAAATGTGGAGAGACTTTCCCATGTTTTATGAAGAGTCGTATCGATGCCTCTCATTTGACAACGGTCGGTTGATTTGTATTCTCATCCATAACCTTTGTCTCAAGAATTTAACTAGCAATATTATCTGAATTTAATAAGGATATGATGGAATCATTATATGTATCTTCCTTATAACTTGAATAAAATCAGTCTAATTTTCATTTGCATTTCTTTTGACTCCTTCTGGCTTCCCTTTCTTCTTAGAGAGGGTTTTCATTCTCAAAATGCTTGGTATTACTTTCATTATTTGATTTCCGTTCAACCATCTCTACGGGTCATGTAAAAACTCCAACATCCGTGGTCAAAATGGCTCCCTCTTTAGTCATTCCTCTGATTGAGCTACTGAAATACCTCTTCTACAACCATGTGCTTTTCTCTTCTAATACTTCTACGTATGGTTCAAATTTAGTTATTGGCTTATCCTTTATTATGACTTATTCCTTAAATCTTTCTTCTCTTTCCCCTTCATTTCCATCTCAAGAAGGGGAAACTTTCCTTTAGGATTCTGGCTAACTCAACTAGTTATTATGGGCATCTAATAAGAAATCTAACACTTGGCCTATGCTATATAATAGGTGGTTGAATTGGATTGAAGCCCAATTTGGGAGCATTTCTAATAAATTTAAAATAACTTGATTGATGATGAAATGAAAAGAAAAGAAATACCAACCATTTAAATAATGATCTCAAACCTAGAATGGAGTTTTGGACTCAAACTCCAACTCAAACACCCTAAAAACGTGACTTACTATAAATAGTAAACTTATGATTTATAGACAACCTCCACTCCTACTAGACTTTATGTTTTTAGATAAAAATAGTAAGTGTCCAATTTGTCCTAACCACATTCTTCTCTTAACTTTTCTACACCCTTTTCATGTTGGGCACGACTCCTACAACTCAAAGGATCAAAAGTTATATTCCAAGTACTAAAACTTATTATTTATAGTAAAAATGAAAATAAATGGGACTTTTGATCGACAATATGATGGAATATTGCAAATTTATCATGGGCAACCAAATATGCACTCTTCAGATCATATATAATAAGTTGAAAGAACTCATCCCAGTTTGTGAGATAAGACTGATTTAAGGTCCTGATGGTCTAGATTGTTTCCACCTCTGATCGGGCCTTCTCTGGTACATATTTATCATCAAAGTGTTTATGACCTGATCTAAATCAATCCCCTACGCTTTAAAAGAACTTGACCTTGAATTTTCATCCAGCTTTGGTTCATGATACTCGGTCAGGTCTGAAATGTTGAAAGTACGTGAGATATCTTTTTATCCGGAAGATCAACAATGTAAGCCTTGCCATTGATTTTCAGAGGATTGATACCAGTCTAATCTTCTTGTTCTTCAACTTGTGGTAGGTCTCAGTCAAAAATCTCTCCTTGTGTAGATGTGTCATAACATGGTCGCCCACCTTGAACACCTTTTGCCACCGATGCTTGTTGGCTTGCTCCTCGTACTTGTCATTTGAAACTTGTAACTTTTCTTGCACATTCACATGAATGCCCACTATTCGGTCCACCATATGTTTCGCTACAATGCTCATGCCCGAGAACGTAGGCAAAGAGACTAAGTCAAGTGTGTGGCGAGGCACTCGACCATAAACAATTTGGAATGGGGACTTCCTTGTCAAGTGGTTTATCATATTGTTGAATGCAAACTTCACTTTAGACATGGACAAATCCCATTGTTTTAGTTTGTCACATGAAATATATTGGAGGAGGTTTCACAAAGTGCGATTCACAACTTCAATCTGCCCATCGATCTGTAGGTGGTAGGAATTATTATAGTAAAGTTGTGTAAAGAAGTAATTCCATAAAGTCCACTAAAAGTAGTAATGACCTTTGTGTCATAATCAGAAGTAATGGTTTTAGGAACCCCTTGTAGCCGCATGACCTCTTTGAAGAATAAATTCGTCATGTGTGTAGCATCGATGGTCTTATTACATGGAATAAAGTATACTATATTTGAGAAATGATCTACCACCATGAACATTGAATCTATGACGCATTATGTTTATGAGAGACCAAGAATGAAGTTCATAGATAAGTCCTCCCAAGGGCCATTAGGCATAGATAGTGGAAGATAGAGGCCTGTATTTTGAGACTATTGATTACTTGCCTCCAAGTGCAGAGGTTCGTAAGTAATATCCAATGAATACACGGTTGATCTCAAAGGGAGATGATTTATAGGAATGAGAAAATCAAATGCAAAATTAACTAAGTAGTGGAAACTAAATAAATAAAATGATTTTAAAGGTTTTAAATATATGGAATTCAATTAATTTGAAAACAACACCCAAGCTTCAAAGTTTCGCACATAGGTTAATGTTCCATAAGTCATGATGACTTTGATAACACAAATAGGATCTGAGAACTATGGTCAGCCTAATCGAAAAATAAAGCAGTTTAAATATTTTAATAAAAGATTAGAGAATCATGGATTAGCATCATTGATATATATTTCCAAGCGCCAGTGATTTTAAGCATTCAATATCCATGAGATAATGAAACATAAAAATGTAGTAGGTTGATAACATCTCCCATTTAGGAAATCTAACTAATCCAGGTTAAGCCTATCCATTAATATCGATCTCATATGATGGAAACATATGGATCTCACATGAGGATAAAAAACCTAAACTTAAACAATTGATAACATGCATTCACCATTCTTCTCATTATTAAAACAATTGATCATCATAACTATGAAAATATTAAGCCAATGTGCTTACCGTTTAGCTTGGGCTAGAGGGAACTTAGAAAAAATAATTAAATTACAAAATAGAAAAGCAACAAGAAATAAATAAATGCAAATAGAAAAGATTTAAATAATTCATAAAACTTTAATAAAATTGAAAACTCTCTAAAAACCCTAAATCTAACCCTTGAATGCTTTGAATAATGCTTAAGAATGCCTTGGGAAGCCCTATTCATAAGTGAGGAACTCCAATTTTCGTACCTAATCGAAAAACTCTAGAAATCGCCTCAAATTTACGCAGTTTGCTAAAATAAACTTCATTTTGTGTAATTTTTCAAAATAGACTTCCCTTTACGTAGTTTTTCAAAATAAACTTCACTCTGCGTAATTTTATTAAATGACCCAGAGTTTTATAATATGATTTTTTAGGATGATTTTAGGATTCCTTTTATTTACTTCAAATTTTTGATTATCTTCATTCATCACTAGGTTTTCTTAGATTTTTAATATGTGAATTCTTTAATCTTGGTCTCCTAAGATCCATCCCTTGCCTTGGTGATTCTTGAGCATCAAATTCATGCTTTTAGCACCCTTTTCGATTCAAGCTCTTAAATTCACCTTGTAATACAAACATGAGTAAAATAGAACATTAAGCTGATCCGTGTTCATAAAACCAAAATATAAATGGGGGAAATTATATAATATTTGAATCTCAACACTGCCTCCTTAGAAGTCTGACAAACATGACAACATTATACTATTTTACCCATGTCATGTTCCAATTACAGTCAGTAATACCGTTCCTCAACAAGAGCACACATCATGACTCGCTCAAGGTGTTTATGAAGGCCATCTCTAAGTAGCTCATGGATAATGTGCTTTATCAAAGAACTTTGGGGGATACACAGTTAATTCCTTTTGAAGAAGAAACTATCTTCATATGTAGGTTATCGGTTTGTCAATCACGTGAGTCATTGTGTTATGTAGTCGGTTGAGTATTTGAAAAGTAAAAATCGAAGACACAGGCAAAGCTGAAGCATCAAGGAAGTAACAATAGGTAAATGAGGTGCCTTGGTGACCCTAGCCCTTAACCCAAAATGTGAGAACCGTATCTTAGCCCATACCATTCTATACGCTTCTGTGGTCCTCCCGGTTGAATTTTGGCAACCTACGATCTATGATCGGCATTTATACGCGATCTTAAGTTATGTACCATATATCAAAGTCAGCTCGACCCTAAACTTGTATCCTTACAACCGCGCCATCGCCGCAGTTTCGATACCGCATCTCGCACGCTGATGCGATACCCGTGTCAGGAGATATGGACCCGCATTCATTCTGAAGAAATGCCACACATTATAAATTTTGAGAGAATCTTTATGACCCATCACATCAATCAAGTCAAGTACACCCTCCATACCTCAATGCCACCTCACCCTATCCCAAGTACATGCACCCATTCCCTCTTTTTCTCAAGTCAACACTCTCTCCCCACCCATTCAACCTTTATACCAAATTCAAAATAACCCATACTTTTCATTTCCATTTCTTACAACACCCACTCCATCCATCCATCACTCCTCTCTCTCTCTCTCTCTCTCTCTCTCTCTCTCTCTCTCTCTCTCTCCCATTTCAAACTCATTCTCCCAAGTAACCATGGGAGGTGGACGTCCAAGCTCTCCATGAGAAAGAGCTATGTGTGGCCCACCTTCCTACCTCCCATCTCCACCCTCCAAAATCAATCTTAACAATTGAATCTTGATTCCTAAAGCTCTAGAACCCGTTGGTGGAAGAAGGAAGAAGAGATCTTGAGGTGGGTGATTTGTTCATTTGATTTTGATGTTGGGTCCACATGATTTAGGACCCACTTGATGTATGCATTATATAGGGAGGGCCCATAGTGATGGGGTCCCTCCCTCTATCTCACCATCTCTCTCTCTCTCTCTCTCTCTCTCTCTCTCTCTCTCTCTCTCTCTCTCTCTCTCTCTCTCTTTCATGTGTTGTATGTCCTCACTGTCTTAACGTGACTGGTGGGGCCTGCCTTGATGAGGTGTGGCATCCACATCGTCCAAACATGCTAGACATGATGCCTGCGTTCCATCCATGCTGTCTACCGTTCGGACCCCCTGGACGGTGGGACCAGCCATGCGGTATGTGTTATACCCAAATTTTCCATCTGCTTTATCCAGGCCGTCCAGATGTCTGGACGTGACCCTGGACCCCACACCAGGTGAGGGGTACATCCAGGCCGTCCATCTGTTGTAGGATGTTGGATGCTGGAGCCTTTCATGATACATATATTTATAATATATATTATTATATTATATTATAATATGGTGGGACCCACCTTGATGAGGTGCTGATCCACACCGTTCATTTAAAGCTAGGATGGTGGGCCCCTTGTAGTAAATGCTTCTTGCAAGATTGATAAATCCACTCCGTTCGTCCATCTTGATGGACTGGTGGGCCACACGTGTGGACCCACCTGACCTATGTATTTTATCCAGCTATCCATCCCTGGGACGATGGGACCCACCCTGCATGTGTGGGATCTCCACCATCCAACAGGGACGTAGACCCACCGTGATCTATGTCTACATATCAACCATCTATCTATTTATAGCTGGGACGGGCAGGAGCTTTGAGTAACCATTATGATGTATGTGTTTTATACACACTTTTCATGGTGGGCCCACCCCACATGTGTGACATGTGTGGGAAGGTGGGACCCGCCTTGATGTATTTATTTTATTTCCACACCAGTTTATCTGGATGGTGGATGTGGGGCCTACTGTGATGTAGTGTTGTATCTTGGCCGTCCACCTCCTGCCACGTGGGAGACCCTAGCAGCCATAGCCACTACGGTTATGTCAGCAAGTTCCATGGGTCCCTTTGATCCACATCGTCTAGATGGCTAAATGGTGGGACCCACCCCTGATGTATTTATTCTATATTCACGCTATACATCAGGTGGACCACACTACAACCAGTGGTGAATTGAACATCTATCATTGAAACCCTTTTTGGGTCATAGAAGTTTTGTGTCTATATAATTTTTTTTTCCTCTTAATTCAGGTATTTATGAACTTATGATTAGAATGGGTGGAAAATAACGTTATGGTGGGCCCGACCTTCATGATGTGTTGTATTCACACTATCTATCTATTTTGATGTAGGTGTGGTCCGCCTTGATGTATGATTTCATCTACGCCATTTAGGGACGGGGAACCACCATGATGTATTTATTTCATCCACACCATCCAGATTGTGCTGGACGGTGCTGGACAATGTTTGGACAGTCCTGATTTATATGGACAATGTTTGGATAGTACTGATTCATGTGGCCATGTTTGGGTGGTGCTAATCATCGTTAATGAGCCATGTACCCCGTAGAAAGATAGTGTACAGTGATACACATGTTGCACTTACCATTATTGAAATGATTTTAGATGCAATCCAAGCTCTCACCCACATCATAGTGGGACCCACCGCGATATATATGTTATTCACACCGTCCAGGTGACCCTCACATAATGTACGTGCTTGATCTGAGCTATCCATGCGACGTGGCCCATGTGATGTATTTGAGGCCCTTGTGTAGGGTCCACTTATTGTTTATTTGAAGCCCATGAGTTATGGCCCATTGTGATGTACTTGAAGCCCATCTGATACAGCCTATCATGGTGTATTTATGATCCATTTAGTAAGGCCCATTGTGATATATTTGAGGTCCATAGGTTAAGGCCCATTGTGATCTAATTGGGGCCCATGGGTTGAGACCTATTATAATGTATTCGTGGCCTATGGGCAATGCCCATTGTGATATGTATTAGGCCCATGGGTTGTGGCCTGTGCAATGTATTTGAGGCCCATGTGATGCGGCCCGTTGTGATGTGTGAGAATCTTGTATAAGGCCCATTATGATTGTATGAGGCCCCATTGAGATTGTATGCAACCCATTGTATTGTGTATGAAGCCTTTGTGTGAGGCCATGGCCCCACTACATGTTTAGCCCTATGTGGACCACTTCTTGGGAGCAATGTTAGTTAAATGTCTACATTAATGGGCAATGATGGTTCAAAGTCCACATTGTGACCTTCCCTTAGTCCTGGTTAGGCCCATTCTTATCATTCTCTAGTAGGTTACCCCAAATGACTGAGCCCCATTGATATTGCTTGGTCCATCATCGGCCATCCATCTATGGATCCTACCATGCGTAGAGGACGATTCCGATTGTCGAAGCCAATTTCGATTGTCAATATTGATCCTGATTGTTGAGGCTGATCATAGAGGCTGATTATGATTATGGAGGTCGATTCTGATTGACGAGGCCGATTTTAATTGCCGAGGTCAATTTTTATTCTGATTGTCTAGACCAATTATTAAGGCCAATTTGAATTCTGATTATCGATGTCAATTTCGATTGTTGAGGCCGATTGTTGAGGCCGATTCTGATTCTGATTATCGAGGCCGATTCCAATCGTCGATACCGATTTCGATTGTCGAGGTTGATTATCGAGGCCGATTTCGATTGTTGATACTAATTCCAATTGTCGAGGTTGATTGTCGAGGCCGATTCTAATCGTCGATACCAATTTCGATTGTTAATACCGATTTCGATTGTCGAGGCCGATTTGGATTTCGATTGTTGAGGTCGATTCTGATTTCGATTGTCGAGGTCAATTTTAATTTTAATTGTTGAGGCCAATTATGATTCTGATTATCGAGGCCGATTCCAATTCCGATTGTCGAGGGCGATTGTTGAGGTCGATTTCGATTCCAATTGTCGAGGTTGATTGTTGAGGCCGATTCTGATTCTGATTATCGAGGTTGATTCCAATCGTTGATACCGATTCTGATTGTCGATACTGATTCCGATTTTCGAGGCTGATTTTGATTTCAATTGTCGAGGCCGATTCTGATTGTCGAGGCCGATTGTGGAAGCTAATTCCAATTGTCGAGGCCGATTGTTAAGACCCTATGTGATGTATATGTGGCCTATATTTGAGGCCCATTGTGATGTGTAATTTTTTCGTGTTTGAGGTCCAATGTGATGTATATACGACCCATATTTAAGGCCCATTATGATGTGTATTCAACCCATGTTGAAGGCCCATTGTGATGTATATTAGGCCTATGTGATAAGGCCCATTGTGATGCATTTGAGGGTTTGGCTATGAAGCCCATTGTGATGTATATTAGGCCTATGTGATGAGGCACATTGTGATGCATTTGACGGCCAGGTGATGGAGCCCATTGTGATGTATATTAGGCCTATGTGATGAGGCCCATTGTGATGCATTTGAGGTCTAGGCAATGGAGCCCATTGCGACGTATATTAGCCCCATGTGAGAGGCCCATCGTGATGTGTATTAAGCTCTTGAGTAAGGCCCATGGTGTTATATATTAGGCCCTTGTGTGAGGCCATGTGTCCACTATATGTTAGGCTCTATCTGAGCCACTCCTTGGGGGCAATGTTGGTTAAATGTTCACCTTGATGGGCAATGATGGTTGGATGTCCACATTGTGACCTTTTCTTAGACCCTTTATTAGGCTCGATATCGAGGCCGGATATATAGGCCGATTTCTGAGGTCGATTATTGATATCGATTATGAGTATGTGACAACATAATATCATGATACATGTCCATGCGCATCGTCTGCAAGTTTTTTATGAGATGTGGTTGACCATTGCATATGTCATTGGGCAAGTTATTATGAGACTCCCTGATTGGCGGAGGTTATCTCACATGAGCGCATGGTATGTGCAGGATTGATGCATGACTAGATTGTATGACTCATGTATCTTACATTGTGTGTTATGATTACCGTACATCAGGGTTGTAGCCTCCACAGGCATATCGTGGATGGCTAGATGGGACATCAAAAATATGTTATTAGCATTGGGCTACCATAAATGGCCTTGGGTGAAAATTCCTAAACTCTATTGGTACCAGAGGACGTCCCAACGTCGAGACCGAGTGAATATATATGAAAGCATGAGGGTTGTATTCCAGTAGGTCATGTCTCCCACTGTGTCGTGGTCGGTTGGGAGGGGATGTGGCCTTACCCACCTGAGGGAGTAGGGATAGATAGGTTGAGTTTGACCAACTCGTGAATGGGTCAACTATCGACGTGCCAGGTAGACATGAGCTGACTACTAGCCAGGCGGATAGTGAGGTCTCTTCCACTTACCTAGTTGTCCGCTTGATGGGGCGACAAGGTGGTGTAAAGTGTAATAGACCCCGGTGATGATCCCAAAGATGTACAATACTGGTTTATGGAGCAGGAGTTATATATTCATTCATTCATTCACTATTCACTCGGACTGATGGTGTGCAACTGTTTGTTACGTTTACCTTCGCAATGGTCAGGATTTCGGTTAGGGCGCATGACTAGCCTAAGATTAGGAGTTTACCACATTGAGTCTGACTATCCAAATTCGGTATGGGACTGGTTTTGATAGAAGTCCCTTGTGATGGAACCCATAGCCTGCGATACTGCGTACTATCATCCCGATTTCACAGTCCAGCATGGTCATTCCATTCGCACCGCATATTGCATTACATCCGCGATATATGGTATTTTGGGTTACTGTTTTTCTGCATTCATATGATCTAGGTACGGTTGACGCTATTCGTGATACTCATCAGGAATTGTATATTGCATTGCACCCTTGACATATGATATTTGGCTCTTTATGACTCCTCATTTGCATAATTGATCTATATTGCGTATTCTGATATCGATTGACTCATGGACTTGTCAGTATTTCTGTTTACTCTGATATTGTATGATTCATGATCTTACTAGTATTTTTGATATTGTATGATTATGGCACTGTATTGAATACTTGACACTTACCATGTGCACACACTTACACCACCCTCTCAGCTTTAGCTTATGCACGATAGATGCATTCAGGTGATGTTATGTTGCAGCAGTGTGGAGTTTGGAGCATGTAGCTGACTTATGGAGCTTTGATTTAACATATGTATTTTCCTTTCAGCATTGTATTCTAACGTTTATATCAGTAGATATGTAATGATGATGTTATTTTTGTGATTTTAGTAAACTTGTGGTTATACTTCTTACGAGATAAATATATGTTAGAAAATCCTTCTTGTAGGATCCCAGGATCAGAACCTATCATATGGGCATTGAGAGTTGAGAATGGGGTATTACGGAGGCTGTAGGCACTAGATTCGGCCATCGGGATTCCTGTGAATCCGATTTCTGAGTTTGGGGCGTGACACAAAATAACCCATAGACCTCTAGATGATCTTGACCCAATTGGAATACCTAATTGATCATCCCTTAACATTAAGAGACTAAGAAAGATATGATAAATAAGGCTAAAAGAAACTTTTGTGGCCATATAAATATTTTAACAGTGGACACTAAATCCCCACTGTTTCCTCTCATGTGGCCCATTTGAGTTTTTTATACACCTTAGTTTTGGTATTATGTCCTAAAATAATATCTAAAAATGGATGAATGGGTTGGATATATCACTACCGTCGAGTGGGCCCATCTAGAATCCATGCGCAGGATCTTATTGCAAAAGACTTTAGCAGGAAATCCGCATCCCCGTTAGACATGTGAAATCGGATTGCGTACCGAGTCTTATCATACTGAGTAAACTCTGTTGGGCCCGCTGTGAATTCATGTGGTTTATCCATGCCGTCCATCTGTTTTTTTAGATCATTTTAGGGGTTGAGCCCAAAACTTAAGTATATCAAAAGCTCAAGTAGACCATACTAAAGGAAATAGTGAAAGTATTGATTTTCACCATTGAAATGTTTCTAAGCCCCCAATGATGTTTATTTTTCATCCAAACTGTTCATAAGATCATAAAGACATAGATGAATGGAAAAAACAAATATCATCTTGATATAAAACTTCTGTGGGCCCCAACAACTTTTCAAAGGTAGAATTCAATTCACACCGTTTTAGGTGGTGTGGTCCACTTGATCTTTGGATATGATTAATTTTTATTGTAAAACCCTAAAATTAGATGATAAAAGAGATGGATGGAGTTGATACAATGCACGAATGACGGTGGGCTCCACAGGCTTTACTCAGTACGCTTACCATACTGATTTACTCAGCACGCAAACCGCTTCAGTTTAACGTCTTCGTTATACTTCTTATTAAATATATTTTTTAATATATTAAAAAAGCTGATGATGTGGCACTTATAGTCACGTTGACCAATGAAAATGCTGGAGGCTGGGAATTCCTACCTTCGGGAGGCAGAGGATCCGCACTCTTAAAAAATCTGATGACATGGCACTTATAGTGACGTTGACCAATGAAAACGCTGGAGGCAGAGGATCCGCACTCCCTAAAAAAGGTCCAATCCAGAAAAATCTCACTTCTACGGTTCTACCCATACCATTCTCATCAAATCACACTCATGGAGAATCGGGAGTCTCTTCTTCCACCACCATCCATCAAAACCTGCTTCCTCTTCCATCCCCTCCTCTTGTTCTCATACTCGGCCCTCCTCCCCTTCTTACTCCCATACCTGTCCCACCTCCCCTCTCTTCCCATCCTTCTTCGAATCAATCATGAATGGAAAGATCGCCACCGCTGAAGCCATCATCATCATCAAGTGGGACCCAGAGTTATCTTCTTACATTTAGTTCACATCCCTCTTCTATGAAGACGACCATGAAGTGAGAGAATTCCTACGATCATTAAAAGACCTGCAACAATCCATGCATTTCTACATAAATCAAAACTCCAGCTCTCAGAAGCTCATCCTCTCTTAGGTTCTCATGTAGATAGCCATGAAACGGCTTAAGAAAGAATTCCATCAGATCCTGACTGCTAATCGTGATCATCTGGACCCAGAGTTGGTGTCTGTTTGCAGCTTGACCACAACAAGATCGAGCGTTTTAGATTATGAAGACGATTTGGTGGTCTGAGGACGAGATCCAGACTCCTGGTAACTCAATTTAGGAAGTCGAATGGAAGGCATCGGTTGCCATGTTGGACCTCAAGGCCATTACCAAGTGCATGATCTCATCTAGGTATGGCAAGGAATATGTGAATATTTACAACAACATTAGAAAATCAATCGTGGATGAAGGAATTTATTGTCTTGGGTTCAAATGGATTCATTCAAATCATATGCAGAAGATGAACTGGGAGGTCTTGGAACATGAGATCATGAACTGGGTGAACGTGATCAAGATAGCAGTTAACACACTTTTCTTCAGTGAAAGGATCATATGTGATCATGTCTTTAGGGCCTCGAACATGATCAAAGAGTCTTTATTCTATGCAATCGCCAAGGAGGCTGCAACCCACCTCTTCACATTCCCAGAAGTCATCACAAAGTGCAGAAAATCACTTGAGAAGATGTTCCGATTCTTAGACATCTATAACACAATCTCTGAGCTTTGGCCAGATATTGAGTCCATCTTCTCGTATGAATTGACATTCACCGTCCGATCGCATTCTATAAACTCTCTCATCAAACTTGGTGAAGGAGTCCAAACCATGCTAACCAAATTTGAATTGGCAATAAAAAGGATTCATCATGATCGCCTGTCCCAGGTGGTGGGCTCCACCCACTGACACGATATGTGATGAACTATTTATGTTTCCTTGTTGACTACAGTGAAATCCTCTCTGATATCTTTACTAACTATCTACTGCTAGTGTAGAGTCCATTACCAGAGACATTGCTCCAAAATTCAAGCACTGTGGAGAATCCGCTTTCAGCGATCTCGACCAGACTCAAATGGCTTATCTTGGTCCTTTCACTACAAGAAATCCCATAGCGATGAAAATTTTCGTTGCTAAAAGCCAAGTTTTCCTCGCTAAAAGGTTTTAATGATGAAAATTTTCATCACTAAAAGACCGACGCAAAAGGTTTTTATCGACAAAAAATTTTAATCGTTGGCAAAGGCAAGCTTTTTAGTGGAGAATTTTTATGTCACTAAAAAAACTTTTAGTGACGAATTATTTTGTCGCTAAAAAACTTTTACAAAACTTTTAGCTACGAATATTTTTGTCGCTAAAAAATAATTGTTAAACTTTAAGCGACGATAGATTTCGTCGCTAAAAATAATTACAAAACCTTTACCGACGAATATTTTCGTAGCTAAAAAATAAATGTTAAACTTTTAGCGACGATTGTTTTTGTCGTTAAAAATAATTACAAAACTTTTAAAGACGAATATTTTTATCACTAAAAAATAAATGTTAAACTTTTAGCGACGGTAGTTTTCGTCGCTAAAAATAATTACAAAATTTTTAACGATGAAACTTTTCGTCGCTAAAAAATAAATGTTAAATTACAAAACTTTTAGCGATGAACATTTTCGTTGCTAAAAAATAAATGTAAACTTTTTGCGATGATAGTTTTCGTCACTATAAATAATTCTAAAACTTTTATCGAAGAAAATTTCCATCGCTAAAAAAGTACGTAAAAAACTTTTACCGACGAAAATTTTCGTAGGTAAAAAAATTTACAAAACTTTTACCTACAAAAATTTTTGTAGGTAAAAGTCTCTTTTTTAAAAAAATAATCCCGCATAAAATTCCTGATATACACCTGTTACAATATATTTCATTATATTCATCCTGATATACACCTGTTATATAATATATTTCATCATATTCACATTCACATCCATCTAAACCCAAACTAGTAAGTCCATCTAAACGTAAACTACATTCATCCAAACACAAACAATCTTATCCACATCACATTCATTCACACATAAATGCATGTAATCTTAACATCATAAACAAAAATACCCTAAACCTAAACCTTAACCTAAACTTAAAACCTATAACCTGTAACCTAAACCTGAAACCTAAACCTTAATCTAAACCTAACCTATAACCTATAAGTTTAGGTTTAGGAAATCGGGTTCGGGTTCAGGATTAGGTTTAGGTTTGAGTTTTCAAGTATAATTTTAGGTTATGGAGTTGAGATTAGGATTAGGTGTAGGTTTAGGTTTAGGGATTTGAGAATACGTTAAAGTTTAGGTTTATGAAATCGGGTTCGGGTTATAGGTTTAGGTTTAGGTTAGGTTATAGGTTAAGGTTTAAGAAATTGAGTTTAGGTTATAATTTTAGATTATATGTTAAGGTTTAGGTTATAGGTTAAGTTTTAGGTTTAAGTTAAGGTAATATAAGTTTAAGTTTAGGTTATAGGTTTTGAGCTTTGAGAATAGGTTTAGGTTAAGGTTATAAGTTTAGGTTTAGGAAATCGGGTTCGGGTTCGGGATCGGGTTTAGGTTTGGGTTTTCAAGTTTAGGTTTAGGTTTAGGTTAGGGAGTTGAGATTAGGATTAGGTGTAGGTTTAGGTTTAGGGATTTGAGAATATGTTAAGGTTTAGGTTTAGGAAATCAGGTTCGGGTTATAGGTTTAGGTTTAGGTTAGGTTATAGGTTAAGGTTTAGGAAATTGAGTTTAGGTTATAAGTTAAGGTTATAGGTTAAGGTTTAGGTTATAGGTTAAGTTTTAAGTTTAGGTTAA
The DNA here is from genome assembly GCA_037074715.1 of Magnolia kwangsiensis. Classification (NCBI taxonomy): domain Eukaryota; kingdom Viridiplantae; phylum Streptophyta; class Magnoliopsida; order Magnoliales; family Magnoliaceae; genus Magnolia; species Magnolia kwangsiensis. The sequence continues at coordinate 108,282,150 of CM073578.1, read as the reverse complement.
GGTCATAGGTTTAGGTTTAGGTTATAGGTTTTGGGATTTAAGAATAGGTTTAGGTTAAGGTTATAAGTTTAGGTTTAGGAAATCGGGTTCGGGATTGGGTTTAGGTTTGGGTTTTCAAGTTTATGTTTAGGTTTAGGTTAGGGAGTTGATATTAGGATTAGATGTAGGTTTAGGTTTAGGGATTTGAGAATACGTTAAGGTTTAGGCTTAGGAAATCGGGTTCGGGTTCGAGATCGGGTTTACGTTTGGGTTTTAGGTTTAGATTTAGGCTATATGTTTAGGTTATAGGTTATAAGTGTATGTTTAAGTTTAGGTTTTAGGTTATAGGTTATAGGTTTAGGTTATAGGTTTAGGTTTAGGTTATAGGTTTAGGTTTAGGTCTAGGTTATAAGTATAGGTTTAGGTTATAAGTTTAGGTTTAAGTAAGTTATAGGTTTAGGTTATAAGTGTAAGTTATAGGTTTAGGTTTAGGTTTGGTTATAGGTTACGGTTTAGAAAAATGAGTTCAGCTTATAGGTTAAGGTTTAGGTTTTGGTTAAGGTTTAGGTTTTGGTTTTGGTTATAGGTTTTGGGATTTGAGAATAGGTTTAAGTTAAGGTTATAAGTTTAGGTTTAGGAAATCGGGTTTGGGTTCGGGATCGGGTTTAGGTTTGGGTTTTCAAGTTTAGGTTTAGGTTTAGGTTAGGGAGTTGAGATTAGGATTAAGTGTAGGTTTAGGTTTAGGGATTTGAGAATACGTTAAGGTTTAGATTTAGGAAATCGGGTTCGGGTTCGAGATCTGGTTTACATTTGGGTTTTAGGTTTAGGTTTAGGCTATAGGTTTAGGTTATTGGATATAAGTGTAGGTCTAGGTTTAGGTTTTAGGTTATAAGTGTTAGGTTATAGGTTTATGTTAAGGTTTAGGTTTAGGTTTAGGTTATAGGTTTAGTTTAGGTTAAGGTTTAGGTTTAGGTTATAGGTCTAGGTTTAGGTTATAGGTTTTAGGTTATAAGAATAAGTTTAGGTTATAAATATAGGTTTAGGTTATAGGTTTAGGTTTAGGTTATAAGTGTAGGTTATAGGTTTAGGTTTAGGTTAGGTTATCTGTGAAGGTTTAGGGAATTAAGTTTAGGTTATAGGTTAAGGTTTAGGTTTAAGTTTAAGTTATAAGTTTTGAGATTTGAGAATTGGTTTAGGTTAAGGTTATAAGTTTAGGTTTAGGAAATCAGGTTTGGGTTCGGGATCGGGTTTAGGTTTGGATTTTCAAGTTTAGGTTTAGGTTTAGGTTAGAGAGTTAAGATTCGGATTAAGTATAGGTTTAGGGATTTGAGAATACGTTACGGTTTATGTTTAAGAAATCGGGTTCGGGTTATAGGCTTTGGTTTAGGTTAGGTTATAGGTTAAGGTTTAGGTTTAGGTTATCGGTTTTGGGATTTGAGAATAGGTTTAGGTTTAGTTTAGGTTATAGGTTAAGGTTTAGGAAATTGAGTTTAGGATATAGGTTTAGCTTATAGGTTAAGGTTTAGGTTTAGGTTTAGTTTAGGTTATAGGTTAAGGTTTAGGAAATTGAGTTTAGGATATAGGTTTAGCTTATAGGTTAAGGTTTAGGTTTAGGTTTAGGTTTTGGGATTTGAGAATAGGTTTAGGTTAAGGTTATAAGTTTAGGTTTAGGAAATTGGGTTTGGGATCGAGTTTAGGTTTGGATTTTCAAGTTTAGGTTTAGGTTTATGTTAAGGAGTTAAAATTTGGATTAGGTGTAGGTTTAGGTTTAGGGATTTGAGAATATGTTAAGGTTTAGGTTTAGGAAATTAGGTTCGGGTTATAAGTTTAGGTTTAGGTTAGGTTATAGGTTAAGGTTTAGGAAATTGAGTTTAGGTTATAAGTTAAGGTTATAGGTTAAGGTTTAGGTTATAGGTTAAGTTTTAGGTTTAGGTTAAGGTTATTGGTTTAGGTTTAGGTTATAGGTTTTGGGATTTGAGAATAGGTTTAGTTTAGGTTGTAGGTTAGAGTTTAGGGAATTGAGTTTAGGTTAATGTTTAGGTTTAGGTTATAGGTTTTGAGATTTGAGAATAGTTTTAGGTTATAAGTATAGGTTTAGGTTAGGTTGTAGGTTAGAGTTTAGGGAATTGAGTTTAGGTTATAGGTTATAGGTTTAGGTTGTAGTTATAGGTTTTGGGATTTGAGAATAGGTTTAGGTTATAGGTTAAGGGTGTGGTCCCTGTAAATACAGATATAAATATGTCCAAATGGCCAAGCCACTCCAATGCTATCAATAGAAAATGGACTGCTTCATCATGATCATAACAGCGGTTTCCACCTTCCAAGGATCCCCACTCAACATCTGGATAGCTCCGATACACATCTAGGTCTGCCCATCAATTTCGAGCAAATATAGATATAAACTTGGCTTGTCCAAATGGCTAGACCACTCTAATGTTGTCTATAGAAAATGGACAGCTTCATCATGAACTTAACAGCGGTTCTCAACTTCTAAGGACCCCCGCTCAACATCCAGATAGCTCCGACGCACATCCGGGTTTGCTCCAACAAATTCGATCTAATACATAAACACGGCCTGTCCAAATAGTCAGGCCACTCCAATACTGTCCATAGAAAATGGACAGCTTTATCATGGTCGTAACAGTTGTTCCCACCTTCCAAGGACTCCCACTCAACTTTCGGATAGCTCTGACGCACATCCGGGTCTGCTTATTTAAATAAAATAGATTATCAAGATCATTTAAATAAAATCATGTCCAATCAACAATCTGACTTGGAGGATTCTATTAGCATTATTGACGGCACCTCGAACCTTATTTAAATTCAGGTTGCAATCTGTGGTCACTGATGCTATTTGTCTTTCTGTAAAGTTGGCGATGATTTCTGCATCAAACCCAGTGAAAGTAGCCCTAATGATAAAGAACATTTCTTTCCATGAATTTATTATCTCTCACTCTTTTAATTTTTTAAATTTCTATTACAATAATTACTTGAAATCATGGCATTTTCTCAAGATAGAAGTCCAATCCATCCTAACCTGTGCACCTGTTAGAACAAGAAATTCAAACAACATCCTGCGACACATTTAAATGCCTAATCAGTCTCACTCCAGTCTTATATATTGAATGCCTAATGTACAGTCTCTTGAATTGGTGTAAACCATACCTGAATTGAGTGTAATGAATCAAAGAAATAAAATTGATTACAAGAAATGATTATAATCAATGAGTTAAGGAAAACAAAAAGGGAAATCAATGTTAATTACTCCTTGACTTCACTTCTGTGAAGAGGAACTGTACGACCCATGAACAAATGTATAGTTTACTGACTTTTAGAATCCCATGCACATCAGCCCATTGTTCAGTGATCCAGAGCATTGATCCAATTGGATCCACTATGGATGGGGGGATGGGGCTTGCCCTAAAAATTCTTCGATTAGATGATCCTAACTCTCTAAACAATGGCCTAGAAATTAAATGTTAACATGAAAATACAATGGCAGATCACACTCAATTGAAAAGAGTCCAAAGGTTAGTTGGGATCCTCCAATATAGGAGATCTCTGCATTTGTGCTAGCTAACTATATGTTTATTCGATCCCAAATGGCAATAATGAGTAAATGGATCCTTTTTTTTTCCCTTCTTTCTTTTCCTTCTATTTATTTACATATTTTTATTGGTAGTATAAGCATCTCATTAGCACCAAACAAAAAGGAATTAGACCACAAAGCATAACAAGAAAGGGATGCCCCTTCTTGAAATTAATAAACAACACAACATGACCCCAATCTAGGAATTGAAGGTTAACAAGAAAATACAACGGCATACCACATTCAGTTGAAAAGCATCCAAAGTGTTAGTTGGGATCCTACAATCTAAGAGGATCTCTGAATTTGTGCTAGCTAACTGTTTGTTTGTTAGATTCCAAATGGCAATGATGCTAAAACAGATCTTTTTTTTTTCTTTTCCTTTTATTTATTTATTTATTTTTATTGGTAGCATAAGCATCTCATTAACACCAAACAAAAAGGAATTAAAAGGTAAAGCGACTATACCATAAAGGCTTGTTTGGATTGAATGTAAACTAGAGGAATGCAAGGAAAGAAAACTTCATTGAGCAATGCAACATTATTTAAACAAACATAGGGAATTCAAGTACACAAAAACTTCCCACCATCCAAATCCTCTTAGTAAAAGATGTCTTTACTACAACTGAATATAAAAAAAATGAAATGATGAATGTAGAGAAAGTTTCTTCTTCTTCTTCTTCTTTTCTTTTGCATTGAATGAATTTCAGTTTAAGCCATGCTTGAATCCAAGGTTACTTCAAACATGAGGAATTTGAATTCACAAAAATATTTTTGCTTTGTGATTTTCTAAGTTGTGAATCAAATCTTAGTACAAGAATTCTTTAATACAATGGAATATCAGAGAAGTGAAAAGAAGAATGTATCCAATCAAGTTTCAAGCCAACTAGGAGTAGTCCCCTTATCAGGTTTAAATTGTGATTTAACCATAATCCTTCACGAACTAAATGAACGTAGTTGGACAAATGGTATGAAGATTACTGAAATAGTAAAATTTTTTACTTTTTTTAGTCTTGTAAATATGCCGATTGAAATACATACACCAACACTTATCCAACTATTAGCAAAACCACTGCGATAACAAGATGGATGGACTAAATAAATGCAGCTAAAATCCCATGAATGGTGCAATCACTGCATAAGAAAAATGCAATACTCACCTTGTTGGAATAGTATTGTACTCAATACTCAATACCACTTTGTTCCACGCAAGGGCTCCTAACTTCTATAATCTGTAATGAAGTTAAATTAAAACATCAATTTTCGTCTCAAAACATGAAAGTTATAAGCACTTTGTTGTTGTTAGGATTCAATTACGCTGGTTCATTGTAAGTGGTTCTCTGAAATGCACGAATGATTTTTGGGATATCCCACTTGAGTTCCGTATATGACCCATTAAATGCACAGTGTTGATGTTCTACACACATCATGGTGGGGCCCACACAGCTCGACCTCATGGGAAGTTCCCATGAGGTTGACCTCATAGTATCATTTCCCATATATACATATACATATATATAAGCACAATTTTGAAATGCTATCACTATTGAAATTCATCCATATCCAGTGCAATATACTCTTTCTCCATTTACAGTAAGGATAAATTGAGGTACATTGAAGTGGAAGCACAATTTTGAAATGCTATTACCATTATACGCATATCATTGTGAACTATGACTTGAATGCACAAGTGTCTGTCTTCATGAAAATCATTCATATAACCCATTTTATTAATAACATATAAAGTATGACATGTTCACTGGACCATTAGATGCATATCATTGTGAATTCAGACTTGAATACACTAGTGTCTACTAGCCTCTATGTACACTTGGAAGTCTTTATCTCCATTTAGGTTGCCACACACAAATACCAGGCAATGAGATAATTGCAACACGGTACATGATATATAGCATAATGAGTGGGATAGAGAAATAGAAAAGGTGGATATGTGTTAAACAAGATGCTCGAGCCAAAAGCTAAATTTTTCAAGAATAATGGGTTAGGTTTCAATCTTCCCCAAATATTTCTGGCACAAACAGACTTAGAAGAGTCATAGAAGCTCTATCTAGAGGTGGATAGCTCATCATGATTTCATGCATCAAATCAGTTTACCATTGATTTGGAAAACTAAGTTGCATCTAGGAGTCCGTTGAAGTATTGACCATGTTCCCCCAACTTAGCCAGGTTTGAGTAAGCTCGATGAGCTCTTTAAAATCCATTTGGTAAGGGAAACATGCTAAGTATATGGACAGGTAAATGAAAACCTAGATCATTATCATGAAATGGACAACAAAGACAATTTTCACCCGTGAGACTGAAGTATTTCTTAGGGCCTCCAACTATTCCGGAATGAGGTGATCTTCAAAGTCTCCATGCCCTAGTTGACCATATTTTCTCCATCCATAGGTGTACAAACTCCCAAAAGAGGAAAAAGATATTGTATGCCACCACCCACATGCGATCAGTGTCATCTTCTGAGAATTTTGAAGTTACCAGAGAATGGGCCATAAATTAAGCGACAAACATGAAATATACATGGTGTGAGAAATCACTTGAAATGAGTATAGAGCAAAACAGATTGTCAAAATTCACAAAATATGGAAAACATGGGAGTATTTTCCATTATGACTCTCATTAGCCACTAACCATGCGAATGTAGAATGATGAACTATTATGAAATATTTTCATTATGAACACCTGTGTCATGTGATAGGGATAAAAATGTAATAAAAAATAGACATAATGATGTGTTTCAGATACTTGGTTAATATCATGATTTGATGTGAAAGCTTGATACAAGTTTATGAGAATCTTTCTCCAGAATCCTTCAGTCAAGTTTTGCAATTGGCTCATACAAAGAAAAAGGTAAAAAAATCTCTTCTATTTAGACCTTCCATACACTAAACTGGCAGTATGTCAATATGCTTGGTCCAAGCAAATGCTTAAGCACATTGCACCCCAATTTTTAATGTAGTGTGGCTTCTTTGGTCATGCATAAACATATAGACCTTGTAACACCCTGGATTTCTTCTAACCTAGAGTTAGACGTCCTTAGGCAAAGGGTCAACCATAACACTCTCAAAGCTCAATCCTAAAGTCTAAAAATCGCTTTTCAACCCATTTCCTTCAAAATCTCACCTTTCACCACCTCATTCTTCAAATTTCTACAAGTACTTTCATATTAGACACAAATCCTAAAGTTCAAATGGTGAAGAACTATACTTAAACTAAAACTTACTGTAAATGGTAAATACATGAATAAAATGGGATTTCAACTATTTAATTTTTAGAATATCATAATATAAATAGGTTATTTGGATATATTAGCTTCTCCTACCCCAAAATCATATATTGTACGTCACGTAACTCATTTTGGTTTACAAATGAGACCCGATAATGCCTCGACGAACTCGTGGGCTTAAACGACACATTTCGGGGGGACCTGGGGTGGGTCCCACATGTATCCGACACCCCCCCTCGTCCCTGGGGAGTGCCATCGCCAAAATGACTAGTGACCGGCGAGGCCTCGTCTGTAAAGTGGGCCTAGTTGGGCCAGGCGGTCCGTTTTTGCATTTTTATCCAACTTTGAAAAGTCATATATCCCTCGTTATAATTCTGATTTAGGTGATTAAAAATCTAAATTTAAGATAAACGAGTCTAGTTTCATATAAAAATAAATAAAAAATATAATAAATAATTAATATAGTTAAAAATGGGTTGTAGTGATAACTTTCTAAAAAACATAGTTTGGACAGCTGCTGCTTCTGAAATTTTTAGAATTTTTCTACAACACGAAATATCAAAAAATTTAGTGGAGATGAAGTAAAATAGATGATGAAATACTATAAAAATAATTAAAATAATATACAACTTAGAAGTACAAAAAAGGGGCATAGAATGGCCCCAGGACCTTAATTTGCCATAATTAGAGTAGAATTTGGTTAAGTACTAAAATGAATACTTACTAGAATTAGCTTGAACCACTTTAAATATAAAATATAAAACCTAAAATGAGTAGGACCGCTAATGGTATGTTACCTATAAACGTAGGATCAATCTCTAAACCTAGTTGCTCTCAGGAGTATCATGAAACTTCGTATCGGACCTGAACCGCACGTCGAAAGTCCGATTGCCTCGAAACTATACGGTTATGACCGTATTGCTGGACTTGACAACCACTTTGAAAATCAAGTCCAGATGGTATCCTGAAACTATTTACTTGAGCCCGAAGCAAAGTGTGTGAGAGACGTGAATTTCTTTAGAAATAAAATCTGAATTTAAGTAATCTGAGTCGTGTCGCGTGTGGGCCAAATATAAGGATTCAGACCATCAGAATCTAACCCAATTATACCCTTGGATCATGGGAAATGTCCCACACATGTCAGTGCACTTGTGGCACTGATTAAGTGCCGGTGATCATTGAATTGAAACTGGTATGCCGCGTCTGATCTGTAAATTCGATCGGACTGAAAACTCAGCTTGACCTAGATCCGTGGTCAGGGAACTTAAGTCCGACTGCACATAGAAAAGGGGCCTTAAGAAATGCTCCGTTGAGTCGAAACAGATAAGATTTGGCTATAACCTAAGTATACCTTGGCCTTGGGGCCATCAGTCCTAGGCCTATATAATGGCTAAACCCACCCCATTTCTATTCCATACGATTTTGCAACCCTAAGAGAGAGAAGAGAGCAAAAAGAGAAGGAAAGAGAGATAAAGTGAGAGAGAGATTGGGAGAGAGTTCTTGGGATTCGATCTCATCGCTCCCCGGGCTAAATTACCACTTCTACATCGCTATTCCGACAATTTTGATTCCAAAATTGCGTAAAAAAACCTAACCCTAATCTATTTTAGGGTTTCAAATAGTGTAAGTATTGGAATAGCTAACCTATTCCCTATTATAGGTAGTTGTTATGCCGTAAACGAAGGAATAGTATTCGAACCGAGTTCATTACGAGTCTACCGGCGAAAGGTGCAGACTATAAACGTTTAGGTTATGGTTTTTAAGGCTTTCAATGTCAGGAATAATTTATGTCTGACTTGATTGCTATCACACATGCTAGATACGATGTCTTCCGTATATTACATAAATATATATATATATATATATATATACTCTGTTGATTTTTAAATGCATTCCATGTGTTTGTTGAATTGCCTAAATGAATATGGAATTATGGTTTACACTTGTTATGATTGATGTTTAGAAATACATGATTAGTGTATGTGTGGCAACTTCTATGTGGAAGGAATTGCTGTAATATGTGTTTAACTAAGCTTTTACATGTATGTGCATATGTGTAGCCTAAGTTTTTGATAAAATGACTGAATGAAAAAATGTATGTTGTAATGTATTTAATGAGGATGTTAAGATGCGATCCTCAATCCCCTCATACATAGTTACAGTTTCCTCAGTGTAACCTATCTTACTACTATGTGATTTATGGATGAATTAACTATGTATGATAATATGTTTAATACATGTTTGTTGAAATGTTTGTATGCATTTGGAATCTGGATTTGTGATTGCCATGATTAACTGTCGTAGGTATATGGTTGTTATATATGCGACAACTCCTTGGTAAGAGGATTTGCCCTAAGACGTAACATAACCAATATACGTGATGTATGTTGAAAGGTGTAGTCTAGATGTTTGTAAAAATGTCTGAAAGAGTTAGTAGTTATTAAATTATTATTTATAAGGGAGTTGAGATATGAATCCCAACTACCTTAGATGTGTGTATGATTTCCTCCATGTACTGTATATTCATGTTTCCATAGTATGCTCAAATGATCGTAGGATGGACTTATTTATTCATTACTTCTTTGACAATCTCATATGCTTACTTATTGTAATTGCACGTGGTTGGGACTATATTATAGTCCAAGCGATCGGTAACAGGCCTCGAACTGGTGGCTGAGGTTGTTTTCGCCACACAGGATGTGTTCAGTGAATCCGATCCATAGTTGGGATGTCGGCAGTGGTTAGGCCACACGGAGTGCTTATGCACTTCATGTCGGTCAACTCAACGTGCGCTCGTCCTAGTCGAGCTCATCAAGTAACCCGATTGGCCCGATGTATGTTCACCATGTTTGGACACTACTGCTTAAATCTAAGGTACCAAACTCACCAGTGAAATCCTGTTAACCTTGGTACCTTGATCCGCTAAGACTCATGAGCCGGACATGGTGGTATGGGACACTGTGATCGAGCTATCGGCCTACGCTGAGGTGACGAGCCTCCTCGTAGTGACCAGTGAGCAACTCAGACTCGTGAGACGAATATGATGGTATGGGATACTGTATTCGTGCTGTCGGCCTATACTGATTGGTGGCGAGACCTTTGTAATGACCTCGAGCATAGCCTGAAACTGCATTGAGGTGACGAACCCTTTTGTAGTAACTAGGGTATAACTAGGCATATATTGATTGGTGATGAGCCCTTTACAGCGACCTAGAACCATAACTTCGCATGAGATTTACTAGGACTGATGACCCTAGAATGGATCATTGTTTAGGAATTGACCCTAGATACCTTAGCTTCTCAATCCTGTTGTATGAAAAGGACTAATATGAACTTGGTAATCACATTCATGCACCACATTGCATGTGCTTTGGCGAGGAAGAGCACTTTCGGGTGGTTCCCATACGCGCCATAAGATGAAGACGTTGAGGGAGTGCAGGCAAGGGCATGCATCATTTCTTCATACATTTTTGCATTAACCATCGTACGTAGGAGTGTTTGATTATACTGCTTTATCATTACTGCTTGACTGAATTGATAACATAATAACCTTTGCTTTATTGTTCCACTAAGTTGAACACTCACTCCCATAATGCGAGATGGTGTTTTAAACACCCACCAGACCTTATTTTAGTTTCAGATGATGACAATGCATATGAGGCGGAGCTGGATGATAAGGTGGGTTTCCCCTTGATGTAGCTATCAGGCGGGTCTATGTAGACCATATTTTGATCGACGGGGTTACAGGGATGCTGATTAGACCCCATTACTCTAGTTATTTTTGCACTTTTGGAACACACATGTATATTTTATTTTGTTCATTTTGGAGTATACATGTATATATTTAACCTGGAATCATGTTCACACTCTGGAGACTTACAATAGTTTATATATTTTATATATCTATCATAGACTTCCGCTTACAAAATTTAACTATCTCTTGAGTAGGATATGCTGTTTTGGTATAATCTCACTCATGTTTAATATACTAATATGAACAACATTCAATCATCATTATCTATGTTACATAAGCGATGCGTTGGAACTCGGGAGTGGAGTTTATGATCGACCTTCGATTTTCATGGCATTACAAGATGGTATCAGAGTATGATTTGGATTAAACTGGACCTAGGTTATGGTAATATGATGCACACTGACACACTCTGATTTAGGAAGGGGGCAATGGAATCTAGAGACAACATTAAGATCCCAAGTTTTTCTGGCCGACGAGATTAACTACCGTCGTATAGCCCGTACGTAACCGAGACAATGTAAAATGATCTCACGTGTCCATTTCTATTCACTCAAGCTTCCATCTTCTTCTACATCTTACACCCATCCACCACCATTACCCTAAAATTACTCTATATAACTCTTCACCTTCCTTATACCCCCCTCATTTGGGCACAAAACTCACATTTTTATGTCCCATAACCTGCAAAACCTCTAAATGATGGGACATTTAGGGCCCATCCGACCAATTGCATTAGGTAAGATTAGCTGCAAAACCTCTAAATGATGGGACATTTAGGGCCCATCCGACCAATTGCATTAGGTAAGATTAGGGCGGATGGAATTGTAAAAGTAACAATAAATGCATGTGTAAGGTATTGTCCCTAGATGGGGTGTATCCCATGGTTTCCAATGCCATGGTTGGAATGTATAAAATTAGCAATAAATCCTGAGATTTCCTTTCAAATTACACTTGAAAATTCATCATCATGGGATTTGGAAATCCCATCTCACACTTTCCAACACAAGGCTCATTTTCCAAAGCCTATAAAATTAATTTTAATCCCATCCCACCCTCCTTCCAAACATATCATTCCCAAATCCTGAGGTGAGAATTAGCAACGCAATTATCTGGTATGGTCCTATGTGTAGTGCTCGAGCATAATCACATTTATGTCTGGGCAACTTAAATTCCATCTAGCGTATAAACATAGACTTTAGAATGCAACTAGTGGATTGCCGCTACGCATAAGATAAGACAAGGATACTGATTATCTTAAGGAATATAAAAGACTTATTTTGCTAAGATAATTGAAATATAGACTTAGTTAGTTGTCTTGATTTGGTTGAGTGAGACCTCGTTTCCTTCGTTGGATTCCCTTGATACTTATAGGCATCCTTATAACTCATAGGAAAGCTGTTTTGATTTAGAAACTAGTCACACTTAGAGAAAATTTTTATATCCCTCGAATTGAACGCTAGGATAAATCAATACACCCCTTAGAATTGTCTTTCTAAGGACTTATTACAATTAGGAACACAGAGTAAAGGAATTATATATAAGTGAAGTATTTGCGGTTTGAATCAAATTCTCAATCCTAATAGTTACCAATGAACTCTATGCTTTGATCAAGTTGAAGATCGGGATCGATTAGGATTAAGAACTGATACGATAAAATTTCTGTCCTAACTAAGCGGAAGGTCTATATATTTAGCTCAGACCCACTACACAACTTTTCTTCCGTGTTGTCCCGACCACTTACAACCAAAAGTTTATTACTTTACCCTTAGAAAGTGTTAAGGACATATAGCCTATAGAGATTAGGCATCTTGCCGTAAACTCACACCCGTCCCTGGAATCAACCACAACACCCATCATTTTTATATCATTTCTATAATCATGGGCACCAATGCCATAACACACATCATCGGTGGAAGGAAGACCAATGTATTGAGAGATCGTATCCCATTCCATGTCAATGATAGGTCTTAAGTTTACCTTTTTCCGACATACGGATCGGGACATAGATTCTTGAGCCTTAAGATTAGAAATAAGTTTTTAAGGGTAGTAGAACATTATGAGCCCAATCTAGTTAGGTCAGCTAATACAACCGTTTGATCAAAGTGGCACAACGAAAGCATGGTTGGTCCCTTCCCCACTGGCCTAGGATTGAAGGAAATTGATTTAGGTTATTCGTAAGATTAGGTCATTAAATAGGGTCTAAATCTTCCTTAAAATGTCAATAGTGAAGTCTTTAAATGAACGTAATTAGGGCTTAAGTGTTGAACCCATTAATATTAAATCATAGGCCTAACAATGGAAACGAGCAAAGGTCAATGTGTCCACAAATCTACTCGTTAAATATAAACATAATAGAAGCCTTGGCCAACTTTATACAATTAGAAATCCTTTTAGGATGATCTATTAAAGTGCTTATTAACCCCTACCTTTGACATAGATTCAAACAAGGACTCTCCTAAACCAAGACCCAAAGGGCAACCTTATAAATAGGAAATTTGAACCTTTCAATGATGGGCATTCCTTAAGCTTTTAGAGTGATTGGACTACGAAGTTACTAAAATATACAACTGCGAAGTATTCGCGGCTTGACCCAATTCTTAATCCTGGCAGACTACCAATGGACTAGCTACTTTGACCAAGAAGAAGACCAGGATCTATCAGGACTACGAAGGGATACGATGAGCTTTCTACCCTAGTCAGGTAGGTGATTAAAGTATCAGGGATCATGCCCACTACAACCGTCTCTCCGTATTAGTCGACCATTAAAAAATATATATATATTACTCTAATTAGATGGGAATCATTGTCAAGACTCCAAATAGATAAAGAACTAAATTGTAGCAAACCATCAGGGCATAAGCAAGAGATAAAGTGTAAGTTTTTAAGGAGGGTAGACTAAAATGCACCAAACTAGCATAGATAGTATACATCCTACCACGCATATAAACTTGAAATCAGTAAAGTTTAGGTAAAAGGAATAATAAAATCTTTACTCATTACCCTTAGCCAATTTCGGAGATGAAATTATTTTTAAGGGGGGGTTAGATTGTAACACCCCGGATTTTTGCCAACCTAGAGTTAGACATCCTTAGGAAATGGGTCAATCATAACACTCTCAAAGCTCAATCCCAAAGTCTAAAAATTATTTTTCAACCCATTTCCTTCAAAATCTCACCTTTCACCACCTCATTCTTCAAAAATGAGATTTATACTTTCATATTAGACACAAATCCTAAAGTTTAAATGGTGAAGAATTATACTTAAACTAAAACTTACTGTACATGATAAATACATGAATAAAATGAGATTTTGACTATTGAATTTTTGGAATATCATGATATAGATAAGGTACTTGGATAGATTAACTTCTCCTACCCCAAAATCATATATTGTATGTCGCATAACTCATTCCAGTTTACAAATGAGACCGGATAATGCCTCGATGGACTCGTGAGCTCAAACAACACATTACGGGGGGACCCGGGGTGGGTCTCGCATGTATCACCCCTGGGGTGAGCCATAAACAAAATGACCAGTGACTAACGAGGCCTCATCCGTACAGTGGGCTCGGTCGGGCTGCATTGGGCCGGGCGGTCCGTTTTCTACATTTTTCTACAATTTTTATCCAACTTTGAAAAGTTATATCTCCTTCGTTATAACTTCGATTTAGGTGATTCAAAAGTTAGATTGAATATAAATGAGTCTAGGTTCATATAAAAATAAGTAAAAAATATAATAAAATAATTAATATAGTTAAAAATGGGTCATAGTGACAACTGTCTGAAAAACATAGTTTAGACAGCTGCAGCTTCAGAAATTTTTAAAATTTAAATATCATGAAATTTGGTGAAAACAAAGTAAAATTGATGATTAACTACTATAAAAATAATTAAAATAATATACTAACTAGAAGTGCTAAAAAATAGGGCATAGAATGGCCCTAGGACCTTAATCTATCATAATTAGGGTAGAATTTGGTTAAGTACTAAAATGAAGACTCAGTAGAATTAGCTTGAACCACTTTAAATATGAACTACAAGACCCAAAATGAGTAGGAGCGCTAATGCTACGTTACCTAGAAACCTAGTATCAATCTCTAAACCCTGTTGCTCTTGGGAGCATCGAAAAACTTCGTATCGAACCTGGACCACACGTCGAAGGTCCGATTACCTCGAAACTATATGGTTGTGACCGTCTTGATGGACTTGACAACCACCTCAAAAATCAAGTCCAGATGGTATCCCAGAACTATTTCTTTGAGCCGGGAGCGAAGTGTGTGAGAGACGTGAATTTGTTTAGAAATAAAATCTGAATTTAAGTAATCTGAGTCGTGTCACTTGTGGGCTAAATATAAGGATTCAGACTATAGAAATCTAACCCAATTACACCCTAGAATCAGGGGAAATGTCCCACACATGTCAGTGCACTTGTGGCCCTGATCGAATGCCGGTGACCATTGAACTGAAATTAGTCCGCCGCGTCTGATCTGTAAATCTTATCGGCCTGAAAACTTAACTTGACTTATATCCATGGTCAGGGAGCTTAAGTCTGACTGCACGCAGAAAAGGGGCCTCTAAAAATGCTCCGTTGAGTCGAAACAGATGAGATTTAGCTATAACCTAAGTATACGTTGGCCTTGGGGCCATTTCCATCAGTCCTGAGCCTATATAAAGGCGTAAACCCACCCCATTTCTATTCCATACGATTTTGAAACCCTAGGAGAGAGGAGAGAGCAAAAAGAAAAGGAAAGTGAGAGAAAGTAAGAGAGAGAGTGGGAGAGAGTTCTTGGGATTCGATCTCATCACTCCACGGGCTAAATTACCACTTCTGCATCTCTATTCCAGCGATTCCAATTCTAAAATTGGGTAAGAGAACCTAACCCTAATCTATTTTAGGGTTTCAAATAGTGTAAGTGTTGGAATAACTAACCTATTCCCTATTATAGGTAGTTGTTATGCCTTAGACGAAGGAATAGTGTTTGAACTGAGTTCATTACGAGTCTACCAGCGAAAGGTGCAGACTATAAATATTTAGGTTATGGTTTTCAAGGCTTTTAATGTCAGGAATGATTTATGTCTGACTTGATTGCTATCACACATGCTAGATACGATGTCTTCCGTATATTACATAAATATATATATACTATTGATTTTTAAATGCATTCCCAGTGTTTCTTGAATTGCCTGAATGAATATGGAATTATGGTTTGCACTTGTTATGATTGATGTTTAGAAATACATGATTAGTGTATTTGTGACAACTCCTATGTGGAAGGAATTGCTGTAATATGTGTTTAATTAAGCTTTTACATGTATGTGAATATGTGTAGCCTAAGTGTTTGATAAAATGCATGAATGAGAAAATGTATGTTGTAATGTATTTAATGAGGATGTTGAGATGCGATCCTCAATCCCCTCATGCATAGTTACAGTTTCCTCTATGTAACATATCTTACTACTATGTGATTTATGGGCAAATTACCTATGTATGATAACATGTTTAATACGTGTTCGTTGAAATATTTGTATGCATTTGAAATCTGGATTTGTGATTACCATGATTAACTGTTGTAGGTACATGGTTGTTATATATGCGACAACTCCTTAGTAAGAGGATTTGCCCTAGTACGTAACATAACTAATATACGTGATGTATGTTGGAAGGTATAGTCTAAATGTTTGTAAGAATGTCTGAAAGAGTTAGTAGTCAGTTTGTAATTTATAAGGGAGTTGAATCTTAACTACCATAGCTGTGTGTATGATTTCCTCCATGTACTGTATATTCATGTTTTCATAGTATGCTCAAATAATTGTAGGATGGACTTATTTATTCATTACTGTTTTGACAATCTTATATGCTTACTTGTTGTAATTGCACGTGGTTGGGACTATATTATAGTCCATGCGATCAGTAACAGGCCTCGAACTAGTGGCTGAGGTTGTTTTCGCCACACAAGATGTGTTCGATGAATCCGAGCCGTACTTGAGATGTCAGCAGTGGTTAGGCCACACGGAGTGCTTATGCACTTCATGTCAGTCAACTCAACGTGCTCTCATCCTAGTCGAGCTCGTCAAGTAACCCGATTGGCCCGATATATATTCACCGTGTTTGGACACTACTACTTGAATCTAAGGTACTAAACTCACTAGTGAAATCTTGTTAACCTTGGTACCTCGATCTGCTAAGACTCATGAGCCAAACATGGTGGTATGGGACACCGTGGTCGAGCTGTCGACTTTCGCTAGGGTGACGAGCCTCCCTGTAGTGACCAATGAGAAATCCAGACTAGTGAGCCGAATATGGTGGTATGAGACACTGTATTCTTGCTGTCGGCCTATACTGATTGGTGACGAGCCCTTTATAGTGACCTCGAGCATACCCTGAAACTGCATTGAGGTGACGAACCTTTTTGTAGCAACTAGGGTATAACTAGGCCTGTATTAATTGGTGACGAGCCCTTTATAGCGACCTAGAAACATAACATCATATGAGATTTACTAGGACTGACGACCCTAAAATGGATTATTGTTTGAGAATTGATATAAGGGAGGTATCTTAGCTTCTTAATCCTGTTGTATGAAAAGGACTAATATGAACTTGGTAATCATGTTCATATACCGCATTGCATGTGCTTTGGTGAGGAAGAGCACTTTTGGGTGGTTGCCATGTGCGCTGTAAGATGAAGACGCTAAGGGAGTGCAGGCGAGGGCATGCATCATTTCTTCATACATTCTTGCATTAACTAGAGTTCTTAGTGATGTTTGATTGTACTGCTTTATCATACTACTTAACTGAATTGATAATATGTTAACCTTTGCTTTATTCTTCCAGTGAGTTGATCACTCACTCCGATGTTATAGGATGGTGTTTTAAACACCCAACAGACCTTGTTTTAGTTTTAGATGATGGCGATGCGTATGAGGCGGAGCCGGACTTTTATGATGATGAGGAGGGTTTCTCCTTGATGTAGCTATCGGGCGGGTCTATGTAGACCATATTTTGATCGACGGGGTTACAGGGATGCTGATTAGACCCCATTACTCTAGTTATTTTTACACTTTTGGAACACACATGTATATTTCATTTTGTTCATTTTGGAGTATACATGTATATATTTAACCTGGAATCATGTTCACACTCTAGAGACTTACAACAGTTTATAGATTTTATATATTTATCATAGTCTTCCACTTGCAAAATTTAACTATCTCTAGAGTATGATATGCTGTTTTTGTATAATCCCACTCATGTTTAATGTACTAATATGAACAACATTCAGTCATCATTATCTATGTTGCATAAGTGATGCGTTGGAACTCAGGAGTAGAGTTTATGCTCGACCCCCGATTTTCAGGGCGTTACAGACCTATTCATATGGAATTGGAAAACACATGGATGTATTTGAACATGAGTGTGCACCTAAGGAAATCTCTTCCTGGAGAAGTCACTCAAGGACCTGATAAATCACAAGACATAGGAGTCAGTCAAGGACTAACATGTTGGCTGTAGCATCTTTCTGAACGACTTCAATGAAATCAGGCAAGGGCGGCCACTTTGGTTCAATCTGATTTAGGAGCTAACATCAGAAGCAAAGCGTCTTCAAAAAGCAAGCAAAATAATAATAATAATAATAATAATCCAAAACCGTTAAGTTCTCAATCATAGCACAAAAACCCATCACCAGCTTGTAAAAATGTAAACCTGCTTCCAAATCAAGCAAGAATCAATACCCTTAACCTCAAACTCTCCATTGCCAAAGAAAGCCCCAATCATCATGTACTGAAAATGCAAATAAACCAAACAAAAGATCAAAACCCCAAAATCCAAACAACAAAGAAAAGCCCAATCACCATCCCTACAAGTCACAAACCTCTACAATTAACGAAGAATTAAAACCCGAATAACCAAACAAAACCCAATCACCGGCTTAAGAAACAAAAAACCCACATCCAGAATCAAGCGAAAATCAAAACCCAAATCTCCAAAATCCAAAACAAGCAAGGAAAAAAAATCCATACCTCCATTGAATGCAGATACTTGAAGATATCCAACGCATAAGGAACACACAACTGGGGATCATCTGTATTCACTTCAACATCCATCGATAGCTTCCGTTCCATCTTCTTTGATGGTCGTAACTTGCGCTTTGATGATTCAGCATCCGGAACAGAATCCGCCACAACATTGGAGAAGTTGGGGAGCTCACCCAACACCGTCCTCTTCTTGTTCGTGGCCAGAACCAGGTCTTGCTGAGATTTTACGGTAGCCGTCGTCAGAAGGAGGGCGACGCACAAACTCTGGGCTAGGGGTGTCTGAGACCGGGACGGCGAGAGAGAGAGGGCAGAGGGATTTGGTGCAGCTCTATTTTGAGCACGCACCCAATTTTGGGCGGGACCATGGACGGTACTCTGTGGGCCCTACCATGATGTATGTGTTTCATCCATTTCGTTCATCTATTTTTAAAGATCATTCTAGATCTTTATGCCAAAAATTAGATGGATATAAATCTCAAGTGGTCCACACCACATGAGAATAATAGTGATTGGATATCCACCATTAAAATCCTCTTAAGGCCCACTGTATTTTTTATTTGACATCCAATCTGTTGATTTGGTCATACAGGACTGGATGAAGGGAAATAACAAAAATCAGCTTGATCCAAAATGTTAATGGCTACCAAAATGTTGTTAATGGTCGACACTCATTCAACACTGTTTCCTATAATGTGGTCCACTTGAGATTTGGATATATCTCATTTTTGGTCTCATATTGTAAAATTATCTGTAAAAATATATGGACAACATGGATGAAACACATACATCATGGTAGGGCCCACTGAGCACCGACCACTAGCCATTGGCTGGTGTCAGGGGGAGTAGCCAATCCGTTCCCAAGCATACTGAGTAAATCCTGTGGGGTCCACCATGATTTATTCATTTTATCCACTCCATCCATTTATTTTAACATATAATTTTATTACATAAGCTAAAAAATGAAGCCTATAAAAATCTAAAGTGGACCACATCATAGGAAATAGTATAAACTGAACGTTTACCATTGAAAATTTTTGGGAGGCCACTAAAGTTTTGGATCAAGTTGATATTTTAGTTTTCCCTTCATCTATGTATTTGTGATTTATTGAACAAGTTGGATGACAAATAAAAATCACTGTAGGCCATAGGAAGATTTAAACGGTGGAAATCATTATTCACACAGTTTCCTGTGGTATGGTCCACTTGAGCTTTGAATATGCTTTAATTTTGGGCTCAACCACTAAAATGATTTGGAAAAATGGATTGAAAGTGTGGATAAACTAAATACATTCACTGTGTCATTGCTAACTGGATACGGTAGGGTAGGATGTAATGTGCGTTGAAACTCTAAGGTATTGAGATTGAGAGAGAGAGAGAGAGAGATACCACACTATAGTGAATGACCTTCAACCTAGCTTCAGAGAGAGAGAGAGAGAGGGCATGTGTGGGTGGGGGGTTTGACAATGGACCGCAAGAGAGATCAAAGAGAGAGGAAGAGAGAGAGAGAGAGAGAGAGAGAGAGAGAGAGAGAGAGAGAGAGAGAGAGAGAGAGAGAGAGAGAGAGAGAGGGCATGTGTGGGTGGGGGTTTTGACAATGGACTGTAAGAGAGATCAAAGAGAGAGGAAGAGAGAGAGAGAGAGAGAGAGAGAGAGAGAGAGAGAGAGAGAGAGAGAGAGAGAGAGGATGTGAGAGAGACAGAGGGAGGAGATGGTGGAGAGATCAGAGAGAGGAAGAGAGAGATAGAGAGCGAGAGGATGGAGAGGGTGCGAGACAGAGAGTGAGAGTGAGAGAGGGAGAGGCCAAAAATTGTGTGACTTATCCACACCGCTCATTCATTATGCCAAATGAATTTAAAGCATGAGCCCAAAAATTAGGCAAATCCAAAGCTCAATTGGACCACACCACACGAAATTATGAGAATCGAATGCCTACCATTAAAAACTTGTTGAGGCCCTTAGAAGTTTTACATCAGGCTTATATTTAAATTTTTCCCTTATCATGTCTATGTGACCCTATGAACAAGTTAGATGGTGAATAAACCTCAATGTGGGCCTAGTAATAATTTTAAAATTTTTAATATTATATATATTATATTTATATTATATATATATATATATATTATATTTAATTTAAAGTTTAAAAAAAAAACTCTAATACCTTATACCCGACCAGCACCTCTTTCTTTCCCTTACCATACCCTGCCTCTCTTTTTTTCTACCCTAGTTGTTGCCTGCACGGCCGTACCTAATAGTCCAGCATGTTGCCTGCCAGTCACCATCTCTGCCTGTAAGACCCGTATCTTGGTCCGTACCTTTCTGTATACTTCCGCGGTCCTACCGGTCGAATTTCGGCAACCTTCGACTCTTAATCGATATTGACGCGTGACCCTGATTCATATGCCGACAACCCGAGTCGACTCAGCCCGAGACCAATACCATAGTGACCGTGCCGTCGTTGCGGTTCCAACGCCACGACTCGCGTGCTGAGGCGATACCCTGATCAAGAGATGTGGGCCAACGTTCGGTGCGAGAAAACGCCGCGCGTTGTGAAACCCAAGGGAATCTCTACGATGTGTCACATCAATCACATTAATCCCATCAATCAATCACCCATCAATCCATCACATGTCAAGTACACATCACTTCCATCCCTTTTCCCAAGCAACCACAAAAGTCTTCACCACCCATACCTCTCTTACACAAAAAGCCACCAAAGTCTTCATCTCCCATACCTCACTTACACAAAAACATCAAAAGTCAAAGATTTCTTACACAAACATCACTCACCACATCCATCCATCTCTCTCTACATCACTCTCTCTCTCTTTCTCTCTTTCTCATTTCAAAAATCCCAAGCAACAAAGAGTCCATACGTATGGAATTTTTCAAAATTCCCAAGCTCCAAGTGTGGCCCAACTCTTCACCCCATCATCTCTCATCTCAACCCTCCATTCTTCATCACATCCATTAAAGTTGAAGCCAAGGTGCCAAGGAACCCCTAGGAGCAAGAAGATTGGACAGTGGGTGCCTCTATAGGGTAGTTTTCTTATTTTTATGGTGGACCAAGTGAGGCCCACCGATCAATGGTGTGGATCTCACTTGGGACCCTAAGATAAGGCCGATGGCCTACCAGGATCATCATGATCGTTCCATGATGGGGCCATTCTCCATGGACCCCATCATGATGTTTATTTTCTTGCATTTGAGAGGTCATCTAGACCGTCCATATCGGTGGGAAACGGATCTCCACCGTTGATTTTCGTTTCGGTAGTCCCATGCGTAAAGGGATTCATTTGATGTATGATTTTTTTTACAAGGAAGTGCTCATAGTGGCGGAGCCCTCCATCACAAGCGTGTCCCACTCTCTATCTCTCTCCCTTCCTCTCTTCTTTCTCTAAGATTGATGGCTACCTATGATGTGTGCACTTTATCCATGATGGCCAACAAGTGGGCCACCTTGATCCCAGTTGGGGCCTACATGACCAGACGGTCACATAGGCCCGGATGAAAGGAGAGGTCAAATATCAGCTTGATCAAAGTTCTGTGGCCACTACGTAGGCCCACCATGTGATGGTGCATCATCCAGCACCGTGGCTAGACGCTGGCCAGATGATTCATATAACACATATATATGATATGTATATATGTTATAATATTATACTATATTGTAATAATATAACATGATATAGTATTATATTATATTATATAAATATATATACTGTAAGTATATGCCTTCAACAGGGCCTAGCCATTCGTGTGGGGCCCTCATGAGGGACCCACCCTTTTTATATTTTGAGGTGGCGTGCACTGATCGGCAGCCACACTCAATCACCTGCGTGCGATGCCATCCATCCATTTTTTTTTTGGGTCGTCCATGTGTTGGACAGCCAGCAGCAAGGTGCTGCCTCTTGGCGTCAGCAATCCCAGGGGCCCCACGTAGTGTATACGTGTATCCAAACCGTCCAGATGGTGGGGCCCATATGCCGATTAACGTCAGCAACTCTAGGGTCCCACGTGTGTGGATGCCCCATCTACACCATTGATTTTTGGGGCCTGCCTGCACCAGCAGTTTGGCTGGGTACCGCACTCCAGTAAGTAGCTGGTGTGATGACGCCACTAGGGTATGTGGGTCCCACTACTGTGGACGTCAGTAGGACATCCTGACCCCCACCCCACCATAATGTATGTTTGTATCTCACCGTCCAGATGGCTGGACGGTGGCCCCCTTTCATGTCATATATATGCCATCCAAACCGTTTATCCAGTTGGCGAGCTCGTGCTACGGTGGGCCACATTTGCGGGCCCCACCCCAATGGATGTGGTTCACCCAACCGTCCATTCATTTGGTGAGCCAATCTTAAGACTTGGGACTCAAAAAAATAAAATAAAATAAAAAATAAAATAAAATACGATGATAATAAAAATAAAAATAATATTAATAATAATAAGGCAGGTCTAATACTAAGAGGACCACATTGCAGAAACAGTGTTAAGTAA
The DNA here is from genome assembly GCA_037074715.1 of Magnolia kwangsiensis. Lineage (NCBI taxonomy): Eukaryota > Viridiplantae > Streptophyta > Magnoliopsida > Magnoliales > Magnoliaceae > Magnolia > Magnolia kwangsiensis. The sequence continues at coordinate 108,259,057 of CM073578.1, read as the reverse complement.
ACGACCACCATTGAAACTCTCCTCGGATAGGGTCACAGCAGTTCTGGGTCAATTTGAAATTTGATTCAGGTCTGTGTGACCTTATGACCAGATTGTATGGGAAATAAATGATATGGTAGACCCTGAGAATTTTAATGGTGGAAGAATCATTATTACTACTATATTTATAGTGTGGTCCAGATAATCTTTGATATGATTTATTAATTTGGGTGTTCTAAGATAATCCTTATCATATAGATGAATGATGTAGATGAAGAGGCCTATCGGTGCGGCCTATTTGATATAGATGTGGCCCATTTGTGCTCTAAATAGGCCCATTTGATTTGGATCGGCCCATTGGCTCGGCCCATGAGATTAAGCTCATTTGATGCAATCCAAGGCCCACGGGTTTTGACCCATTGCAATGCACATAAGACCCATTGGTGTGACCCATTTATGTGGCCCATCTGATAAATAAAAGGCCCATAAGATATGACCCATTTGATATACATGTAAGGCCCAATGAGAGGAACCTATAGTCCATTACAATGTGTAATTCCCATACAGACTACCTAGCAATGTTTACGGCGATCGTGCCTTGGGGGCAATGTTGGTTTGACGTCCACATTGCGAGTGTAATGTTGGTTGGATGTCCACATTACGACTCTCCTTAGGGCCCATTCTTGGGCCATACTTATCGTGTATAGGCCGTCCAGGTCCATCTGCATTGTAAGATAGTTCACTTTATTATAACATGTTTAGTACAGTTTCATGACTCATGATCATACGCATCATATGTATGCTTGACGTGAGAATTGTCTGATCATAGCATTTTCCTTCGGACAGGTTGTTTATGGGCTCCCGGTTAGGCGGTGTTTCCCTACATGAGTGCACGATATGTGCTGGATTTGTTGCATGACTGGATAGCGTGAATCATGCATTTCGCATTTGTGTGACATGTTTATTATACGCCCTAGCGACATCAGGGCCATAGCCTCCACAGATGCATCGTGGTTGGCAGGATTGGATACCGAAAATCTTGTTCTACATGGGGTACTATAGATATCCCTGGGTGAAAGTCCCTAAACCCTTATGGTACCAAGAGGTTCCTCCAACGTCTAGACTGAGTGGGTAGATGAGCGCTGAGTGCCGAATACCAGTTGGCTGTGCTCTCCACCGTGTCGTGGTCGGTTGGAAAGGGGTGTGGCCTTACCCGCCCGAGAGTAGGGAGCAATGTTAGGCTGAGTTTGACCAGCTCGAGGAATGGGTCCGCTATCGACGAGTCGCGCCCGATATTGGCAGACGGATAGTGAGGTCTTTTCCACTTACCCGATTGCGCACGATGTGGCGGCAATCTGGTTTAAAGTGTACTAGACCCCGGTGATATTTCATATTTTGAGCTGTATTGATGTGTGAAAATAGATGAGGATCTGTATGCTTGAGTTGCATTGTACATCGCATGGCCTTGGGATGGCCGATACCATTCATGTCTCGCATTGCATAGCCTTGGTACAGCTCATGGTATTATGGTTCTATCTGCATATTCCGCTTCACTCTGATATTGCATGTTCATATTACTACCTTGCGCACACACTTTCACCACCCTCTAAGCTTTCTGTAAGCTTATGCACGACCGTTGCATGCAGGTGACGTTGGATCGCAGCAGCGCTGAGGCAGGAGCACGTTGCAGAGCGTTTTGGAGTTTTTGTACTTTACCATTGTATTTCCCTTTATGTTCATTGTACTTGTAAAGTTTTTGATCATAGTGAAAATGTAATGGAGTTCTTGGTTGTTGTTTGTGGGTTATGCCTTTGGTTATGCTTATTACGAATCAAACTGATGTTGAAAATCCTCCTCGTAGCATCCCGGATCGGAACCTAGCGAATGGGAGCTAGGAGCAGAGAATGGGGTTCTACGGAGGCTGTTGGCGTCGGATTCGGCAATCGAAAATTCTATGAGCCCGGTTTCCGAGTTTGGGGCGTGACACTGCCCCTCTATCTCTCTCTTTCTCTCATTCTCCCGGTCTCTTCGAGGCTCCGAGCCAACCTGCGCCCAATCCCAACTCGGTCTGATCTCTTTGATGTAGGTGTTTAAATAGTTTATTTATTTATTTATTTAACTTATATATTTATATGATTGTAGATTTATTTTAGATTTATGGTTGGGGGGCTAAGTTGGGTTAGGTTAGGATTTGGATCGGGTTGGAAGGGCTAGATTAGGTCAGGTTGTAGGTTTTTTTATACTTAACATGATTGACATTTAATTTTTATTATTTAGTCAAAAATATAATAAGTTAACATATGAACAAGCTCCACTCAACTCGACTCGAACCGCTAGCTCGACTTGATAGCTTTGGCAAACAAGCCATGCTTCAATGTTGAGCTCGAGGGTGAGCTTGAGGTCGAATATAGCATGGACAAGTCAAGCCTAGCTTGGCCCACCTCGACTCGACTCGGCTTGGCTTGATGAATAGCCATAGTAACTCCAGAGTGGGCAACGTTTAAAAATTGGAGATAATTCTTTAGCTACACAGGTGGCATGTTTTTATAGTAATCACAACCGTCCAAATCGTTAAACCAAGTGTGGATGGTGTATGAATGAAAAATGAAAAAGAGAAGATAATGAACCATGCGCGTGATTTTTTACTTTGAATTTGGACCACTCACTGCTTACTTGTAATAATCGATTTGAAGGCCATTAATTGGATGGTCAAGATTACTTGACCTTGTGGTTCTAGAGATTTGATTAATCCCACAATTTGAGTGGTCTGGATAGTTGTACATCACCGTCACGCGTAAGGAGAATGAATGAACGATCAGCCTGTTTTTGGAGAAGGACAATCTTCATTAAGGGGCCTACCTTTTTCATGGTATTGATGTCCTCCATAAATGACAAGGTAACGCGAACCATGGTACCGTTGCATGTAGGTGATCAATTCTCTTTTTAAAATGTTGAAATATCAATATTGTATTCTGAGCTTTGCTAAGCCCACACGCATGTACAATACAGCTCGAGTACATGTCATATATTTGCCAACATGACACAATAGATCTGAGATCCAGTCCATCCATCAGAACAGAAACACAATAATAATAACTTAATTCAAGAATCCGATTGGTCCACGTGTTATGTGAGCCATAATTTGTATAAAAAAAAAAGTATGGCTCTGAAAAACCTGGTTGAAGTTTTCTAACCCATCCGCTATTTTCAAATTGAGGCCCACATGCTTATTGGACCAGATTTTATTTTGAAGAAAAAAAACATATACGTAGTAGGACCAACCTGATGGATGGATGAGATCTAGCATGTATGTGCCATGCTGGCATATGTGTGGCATGTACATGAGTTTAATTGCACACGCGTGTGCGCTTAGAAAAGCTCTACGATTTGCTATTATTTTCTACTATCACTATAGAATTTCAGACGATGCAAATCATACCAAACTCAAATGAATAATTTTAGAAGCTTCTCACTGTCCGATTGAAATTATCATATGAATAATTTTGGAACCTCAATCAGGCTATATATGAGAAAGATATTGGGCATATAAGATTGATCAACAATTTCAGTGAAATTTGATTTACATATCTAAAGTTATTTACTCTTCAATTTGAACTGATTAGATTGTCCAAAAATGATTAAAGGTTCAATTAGTGGATGTGCCTAATAATTTAGCAATTTTTATTTTCACAAATAAATTTCAATTTCCTTTTAAAAATAACAATTTTTTTTTCAAAATGTATATATATATATATATATATTTACTCTTTTAACCAAATATCATTTTTATTATAAAATATTTTTAAAATATTTAAAATACAAATTTTGAATTTTTATTTTCGAAATCTCAAAAAATTTCTCATATTTTATTTTTTTCTCAAAAATTTCAAAATGCCAAATTTTGTTTTTCTTCAAAAGTATTATTTTGTTCTCAAAATTTTTCTTAAACATAGTTAAAATTTCTAAACTTTTTAATATTCTTTTTTATGTGATATTAAAAATCATTTAAATATTACCTTTTAATTATATATATAAAAAATTTCCATTCATATGATATAAAAACTAAACATACACACACACACAGTTTTTTAAATTAAAATATTTTTACATTATTACAAAAATATATATATTTTTACATTAGGAAAAACACTTTTATTGATGAATATTTTCGTCATTAAAAGTCTTACTGCGAATATTTCCAAGACAGCGCAAATTTTTTTTGTTAAAATTCAAAACACCCTTTAGTGACGAAAATTTTTGTTGCTAAAAGGAAACATCTCGACTTTTTATTTTTTAAAAATTCAAAACACCGTTTAGCGATGAAAATTTTGGTCGATAAAAGCCCCCTTTAGCTACGAAATTAATTTCGTCGCCAAAAGCAGACGTCTCGACTTTTTGCCTTTTTCAAAAATTCAAAACAACCTTTAGCAACAAAAATTTTCGTAGTTAAAAGTAAACCTTCCAATTTTTTTGAAAATTTGTTTACAGCCTTTAGTGATGAAACTTTTCGTAGCTAAAAGTAAACCTTCCGAGTTGTTTGAAAAATTATTTACAGCCTTTAGCAACGAAACTTTCGTAGCTAAAAGTCTCATCCACGTTATTTAGCTATAAAAATTTTCGTAGCTAAAAGTATTTAAAAATTGATAATGACGAAACCTTTTGTAGCTAAAAGTCTTCTCCACATTTTTAGCAACGAAAATTTTTGTAACTAAAAGTATACCTTTCAATTTTTTCAAAAATTCTTTACAGCCTTTAGCGACGAAACTTTTCGTAGCTAAAAGTCTCATCCATGTTTTTTAGCTATGAAAATTTTGATAGCTAAAAGTAAACCTTTCGATTTTTTCTTCAAAAATTGTTTATAGCCTTTAGTGATGAAACTTTTCATAGCTAAAAGTCTCTTCCACGTTTTGTACCTACAAAAATTTTTGTAGCTAAAAGTAAGCCTTTCGATTTTTTTTCAAAAATTGTTTACAACTTTTAGCGACGAAACTTTTCATAGCTAAAAGTCTCATCCACGTTTTTTTAGCTACGGAAATTTTCGTAGCTAAAAGTAACTTTTCGAATTTGTTTGAAAAAAAGAAAACAACCTTTACTGATGAAAATTTTGGTCAGTGAAAGTGACTTTTAGCTACGAATTTACAATTTCATTGCTAAAAGTAAACTTTTAGTGCTGAAAATTTCTTTTGTCGCTAAAAGTGAAAAAAAATTTCGTCGCTAAAAACCCTCTTTCTTGTAGTGTTTGTAAGCTCGATAGAAAAGCAGAACTCTATAAAGATATTGCATTGTCATATATCTTTCTTGCAAACAATGTACAATATGTGGTATCGAAAGTACACGGTTGTGATCTACATTACATACTCGGTGATTAGTGGATCACGAGTTAAAAGTCCATCAGTATGTAGCAAATTACGAGCGGATAACATGGAGCAAGGTGGCCTCCACACTACCAGAGAATCCAACGGCGGAGATGGAACCCCAGATTGTAAAAGAGTGGTTTCAGGGGTTCAATTTGGCTTCGATGCAGTATATCGGGTCCAGTATGGGTGGATCGTGCTGGACAGGAAATTAAGGGACGACATTAAAGTTTCAGTGGCCATGAAGATTGTACTAGCATATCGTGCATTTTATGGAAAGTAGAGGGTTTTGTTGAGAGGTGTGGGTAGCAATTTGGTGAGATTTTCACCATATGATTTGGAGAATCATTTTTCGGATCTGTTTAAGGGAAATGGAAATTCAGGTTTGGTATCTGTATCGGGTTCTTCGTTACACTCGCAGGGGTCATGGTGAGTGGTATATTCATATGGTTTTGTATAGGTATTTATATTGAAACTTATTTCTTGATAATACGAGAGGTGGGATAATTTCTGTGCCACGAATTACCAGTTTATTGTGAAGAAAGTTGAGAAACCCCATTTAAATAAGGAAAACTCGATACTCTTGCAAAGCGTGTTTGATGATATGTACGCACTTAGAAACTACATATCGATTGTTGAGAAAAAAGTCTTCACCGCTTTGGACCGCTCGTAAGGACTGTATGACTGGTCAAAGGGGCCCTTCGACCAGTTGTAGGGATTATTCGACCAGTCGTAGTTCGACTGGTCGTAGCTCCCCTTCGACTAGTTGTAGGTTACGTAGATTCGCTTTGCAATTTTACGGATTGTGAAAATTTGCGTCCTTTCGCAACTGGGATGCGGAAGGGAAGTTGCCTAAACTATAAATAGGTGTTCTTAGGATTTTTCTAGGGTATGGGAATGGATGGGAAGGCTTTCTAAAAGAGTTTCAGGGAAATTAAAGGGTGTAGCAAGGGTGAGATTCAAGGTTGTTCGAATCGGGTAAGTCCTCTCTCTTTGTAATTTCTGTTTTCATAGTGGAGATCTGTCGCTTTGTGCCATGGTTTTTTCCCGCAAGGGTTTTTCATGTTAAATCTGAGTTCTCTTGTGTGTGCTTGGTGTCATTGAATTGTTATCCTAGATATAGATCTGTGTGATTCCACAGGTCAAAATCTCCAACAACTGGTATCAGAGCTATTGTTGGGGCACAGATCTGAATCTGAGGGATTAATAATAATGGCGAGTGCTAAGTATGAGATTGAGAAGTAATCAGGAAAAAATAATTTTGAGTTATGGAAAATCAAGATGATGATTTCCTTAATCAAGCAAGGTGAAGATGGTGCTCTTGAGGAGCGAAAGTCTACTATGATTGATTGATGATGATTAGAATACTCTTGATAAGAAGGCTTTATCATCGATCCATTTATGTCTCATGGATGAGGTTCTCTACAACGTCATGAGAGAGAAAACTGCGGCTAAGTTATGAGTGAAGTTAGAGGATGTCTACGAGAAAAAATCCTCTGAAAATTGCCTGCACTTGAAGCGACAGTGGTATAACTTCAAGATAGCAGAGGGTGGAGATCTGGAGGCTCACATCAGCAACTTTAATAAATTAGTTTGTAAATTTCTGGATATGGAGAAAGTAATGAAAGATGAAGAACAAGCATGTATGTTGCTGAATTCTCTTCCGGTGTCGTATGAGTCATTTAAGGACACTATGTGCAGCATGAATAAAACCCTGAGTGTCGACACTGTTTTCTCAGCCCTTCAAGGGAAGTTTATGAGACAACTAAATAGCGACATGGGGACATCTTCTGATGCATTATTTACAGTGGATAGGAATTCTGGATAAGGTACAGGTTCTTCAGGTTCTAGATCTAAATCCAAGGGCAAGGGCAAAGGAAAGGTAAAGTGGTGGAATTGTGGGAAGGAAGGACATGTGAAGAAGGATTGTGAAAATTCTAAATCGAAGAGGGAAGATTCTGAGGCTTCATGTAGGGAGGCCAACGCTGCTGCGTCAGATGGATGTGATGGTGATATTTTATCTATGTCTTCACTCAGACGGTCATACGATGATCGTAAGGACGAGTGGATGCTAGACACAGGGGCATATTTTCACATGACTCTTCATCGAAGTTGGTTTACCAGTTACAGGGAGTGTGATGGTGGATAGGTATTTATGGGCAATGACATTACCTGTAATGTTGTAGCTGTTGGTTCTGTGCGCATCAGGATATTTGATGAGGTGGAGCGTACCTTGATAAAAGTGAGGCACGTTCCTGATTTGAAGCGGAATCTGATTTCTCTTGGTGTGCTTGAGGTAAAAGGATGTAAGTACATAAGTATTGATGGTGCTCTTAAGGTATCTAACGGGGCACGGGTAATCATGAAAATGCAATGACTTGGTAACTTGTATAGGTTGATTGGGAGCACTTCAAAAGGTGGAGTTGCAGTGGATGTAATGAATTTCACCTCTGCGCGTGTGTGACATGTTGGGCATGACCACATGAGTGAGCAAAGTAGGAAGGCTGAGATGCACGGACAGGGATACAAAGCAGGTGGAGCAGCCACTTGTGAGAAGAATCACACGGCATGATCGCAGGATATCGACGAGATACATGGATGACTCCAATATCGCAGGAGGATTCATCTTTTATTCAGATGGATCTAGGTAAGCCTGGTGTTGAGAAGTGAAAGGTGACTATGGGTGATGTGATGGATTCATTGTACTAGACCGACATATGGGAGCGTGTAGAGCTTCCAGTGGGCTGAGGAGCGGTTGGATGCATGTGGATCTTTAGGAGGATACAACATAGATACAGGGCGAGGTTAGTAGCGAATGGTTATGCTCAGAGAGAAGGGATCGACTTCTCAGAGATATTCGCGTCGACACTATAGTAAGTATCTATTAGATCTGTGATTGGCGCTGTTTGGCAAATGTGATCTTGAGCTGGCAGGATGGATGTGGAACTTGCACTTCTATAAGGGAAAGTGAAGAGTAGATTTACATGAAGAAACTAGAGCGGTTCGAAGTTAAAGGGGCTGAGAAAAGACTTTGCAGGAGGTCGTGGTTCGACCTGTCGCCTAGGCAGTGGTTTGATTCCTTCATGGATGAAGGATCGGGGGGGCTGCAAAGATGGTTCTCGGCATTGAAGAATACCTTGTGTGTAGGTATTGATCAAGGATGTGATGGGCCAGGGAAAGTCAGAGAGCGTTGCCTACGCATCTCTCCTCAAGTTTTCTCAGGACATGTCCCAAAACAAATGAGAAAAAGCAGGATATCTCATGAGCCTTATTTGAATGCGGTTGACAGTGTATGCCATGATTTGGATTAGACCGGTTATTTCACAGGCTATCAGTGTTATGAGCAAGTACCCCAGTAAATAATATTAGGTAGCAGTGAGATGGTAAGAAGACTATGTCTTTCCTTTTGAGAAGACAGGAGTAAGGATAGTTGGACACGTAGATTCTGATCCGATGGACATGCTCTCCTAGATCGTTCCTGTAGAGAAGTTCAAGTTCTGTGAAACTTCTCTAGGCTTGGCGATGGTGTAGAAGAAGGACAGAGTGTGCACAAGAAGCTATGATGTGATACAAAAATAAGAGAAGAGGTCAAGGTGCTACACGGTTGAAGGGTGAAGACTTAGTGGAGATTGTTGAGAAAAAAGTCTTCACCACCTTCGACCGGTCTTAGGAACTACACGACCAATCGAAGGGGCCCTTCGACCAGTCGTAGAGATTGTTCGACCAATCGTAGCTCGACTGGTCATAGCTCCTCTTCAACTAGTCGTAGGCTACGCAGATTCGTTTCGTGATTTTGCGGATTGCAGAAATCTGTGTCCTTTCGTAACTGGGATGCGGAAGGGAAGTTGCTTAAACTATAAATAGGTGTTCTTAGGGTTTTTCTAAGGTATGGGAATGGATGGGAAGGCTTTCTAAAGGGGTTTCAGGGAAATTAAAGGGTGTAACAAGGGTGAGATTTCAGGTTGTTCGAATCGGGTAAGTCCTTTCTCTTTGTAATTTCTATTTTCATGGTGGAGATCTGTCGCTTTGTGCCGTGGTTTTTTCCCCCAACATCGATTGCATTTAATTGGATATATGGTATGCATATAATGATTCTGAATTTTATTACACTTAAAAACTTTAGTTAATAGGTTATAAATTTATTTTTTGGATTATGAAAAAAAATAAATCACTTAGTCTTGTTGGAAGAGACTCTTGTTAAGAGAAAGGTCGATTAATTAATTCATGCCTCACTTTTCTTGTTGTGACACAATCATTATATTGGCCCATGGGGAGATCTGAGGAAGAGATCGATGGTATGAAATTTAGATCTGAGTGGTAATGTTTTGTTGTTGTAGAAATTGATTATTGTTATTTAGTGGTTTTAGATTTAATCTAGATAGATTATATGATCCTTAAGGCCAAAATATACAAAGGCCCTAATTTTCAAATCGATCTAATCATATGATGGGCCACATCAATCAAATCGAATTATAGATATTTATTTGTATGTTGGATTCTAAGATGTTGATCTGACGAATTAGACCTGATCCGTACTATTAATGTTTAATATAGGATAAATCTATCTATCTTTTATTTATTTATTTTATTTATTTTTTAAACGCACACACACACACACACCCCGCACACTTTAGTGGGATGTCACCACCTATGGATACTCGAACCCTTGACCTGGTGTTGAAACTCCTAAGAGTCTACCACCCGAGCAAGAGTAAGGATCCTGGATAAATCTATCTTTAGATACATAAAGATTGGTACATCCAATCGTCTGGTAGGCTATAAGGATGGATTGAAGGAACCGTGTAAGCATATGTGGATTTCGAATTTAAGATCATGGAGAGTCTGGATCATTCAAAGGTGGTGAAATAGTCCAGAGACTTAAACATGAAATTTCAGATTTATTCGATCGATCAAAGATGGTAGTTTTATCGATTAAAGGGGATAAAAAATGTCCAGAGAGTTGGAAGAAAAAATTAGAATATTTTGATCGATCGATGGATCCTTGAAAAATCTTGTTTAAATGTGATGTTTTATACAATGAAATCATGATAATAATTAGATCACTTTGGGATAATCAGTGGGCCCCACATTGAAGAATAACCATTTACGATCGTATGTTAAGAACGCTATTTAAAGTAATTCAAATTAATGGTAAGATGTTCTAATTGGATCTTAAATAAAATGTGATTAACTAAGAGAGACTGATTATATAACTACTAATACATAAATATATTTGATTATGATATTTATTTAGGTGGCCGTCAATTGATTAAACTTAGGGTAACATCTCGAAAATTATATCACCAAAATACAGGTCAGTGATCCCAGCATGTTTCATCTTCATTATGATTAAAATACTTGTTTAGTTGCATTGTTGAGTGTATTCATTGCATTGATTGTTATATTGGAATTTGTTTAAGTTGAAATGATATTACTGAAATATGATGATGTATGTGACAAATTATGAATATGATGCATCGATCATTCTCATATCACTATATCATGCATAATACTCTTATGCTGACTCTTAGGGACACGTCTTGAAAGACCTATAGGTACCTATAGTATCGGGTGACCTATGTGACCATCCCTTCATGCATATAATGTGTGAAAGTCTACCAAGATGGTGGAAGCTTGCTCAAGAATAAGTAGATGCAAGTTGATGGAATTTAATTCAAGCAAGTGGATGGATTAACCTACTTGATATATTCACGACACGTTGCAAAACATCCATACATTTACTATTTTAATTGTAACATTAATGAACCATTATAGGTTCACTCACTGAGCCTAACCAGCTGATGTTGTATTGATCAAAAAATCATACATATAGTGTTGAAGTTGAAATAATAAAAAGTGCCACGACAGGAAGCTAAGCTAGTAGATGATCCATAAGGACAATGACACTATCTAGATGAAGATGAGTTGAATGTGTTGGATCAATAGAATGTTGGAATTGAACTATGTTTTATTCTTTATTATGCTTTTGAGTTTATTATAGTTGAGAAATGTGAAATTATGAATGCTTTAACGTATTTAATCAGTCAATGCTTTAAATAAAGTCTCAAATGGGTAGACTATAATATAGTGATTAGTACCTTACAAGGATTAAAGACATGTAGCTGGGATGTTTATAAATACTTTTGATAGTTAATGTACATGAGCAAATGAAATGAGAACTTAAAATATAAATAACGCTATGCTTCTAAGCAAATAAAGTAACTCATTGATTTAATACACTCATTATAAGTTACAGACTATAACTCAAGTATAAGGGTGCGCACTCTGTATCAATTACAAGCCGTGACTATGCCAAAATCAAATTAAACTGCACAAGACAAGTCTGAGTTTAGATGTACCAATTATAATAAACCAAAAACAGCAACTGTTTGATCATCTGACAATTAGAACTGTTGATCTTTTATGGGACGATTCAAAATGAAAATATCCAATTATCCAAATTTAGCAAATATGTGTCCACCAACCAGAGGTCAGGATTGTCCAACTAATCTGAATTTCATAAATAACCTACTTGCTTGGAGATGAGGTCACATCCATGGTTATGCCAACCGATGGGCAGCTCAGATCCATTTTTCGGTCCACCGATCAACAGTCATAGTCACTACGGCTGTATATGGTGCTGGCTTCGGCCTGGGAACAACAAAATTTTGAATAAGCCCAAATGGCCGCCCAATTCCCATATACCTGGATGGAAGTTGGACGGAAGCGATAGTTGGTTATGCTGACTCGGATCAATGTAGATTTTCTCTTGCCATTTTCCCCTGCCACTGTATTTCCGGGTTTCTCTCCTGGAAGATTTCCACCTTAACCGACTGGTTTCGTTGGGACTCTTGCCACGTGTGATCTCCTCTTCATATCAGACAAACGAACTATTTGATTACGCGTTTGTCCAGGAATTCTACTCACACGGTTAGTTTTTCCTTCACAAGTGTGTTCACACCTTTCCTATCATTTCATATTACAAAATATCACGTGTCAAGGACAAAAGGTTACTTGGTGACGTTTACAGAGATAACGGTTTCGTGGAAAAGGGTTTGTCAAGGATGAACGTGACTGGTTGCCATTAAAACGCTGTTCCTTGGGACGTCCTTTCCCTTCCTTCTGTGGTAGGCTCACAAAAGAGTTTCGACACAAGGTCATGAGCTGGAGTGCCCATTGTAGTGAAATTCCACTGTGTGGTGTGAGTATGTAGGTGTGTGTGGTGTGTAAGTGCATCTGTAAATTAAAAAAAAAAAAAAAACATTATTCCTAGCTTTTCCTTATTATATTTATGTTCCATTATGTTGTAGTTGTCAATAAATTTATCATGTTAATAATATGAGTAAGGAATTTATGATAATTTCCTCCTTAACATGCTCAACTAACTTTAATGCAGTGGCAAGTTCGGGCATTTCCATGAGATGTTCGTTAACCGAGGTGCCTTCTTCAAGCCTCACTACAACAAAAATGGATAAAATCAGCACTTTGGGTGCACCATGCACCGATGCTATTTAAAAGCGGGCCCACAGATGTTTCCATATAAAAATAAAAACAAAAAGCGATTTCCATTTCACTCCTGGCTCTCTCTCTCTCCCGACGACTCTCTCTCTCTATCTCCCCCCCCCCCCCCTCTCTCTCTCTCTCTCTCTCTCTCTCTCTCTCTCTTGCGTGCGACTCTCAGCTTCTTCCTACCCCCGACTCTCTCTCTCTCTCTCTCTCTCTCTCTCTCTCTCGCACGCGCGCGAGCTGCTATTAATTTCAGGGCTTAGATGAAGATCTGAAACATGTAAGAGTCTAGATTTCATCAATTTCAACCTTAGTGATTTCCTAATTAGGGATTTACAATGTTGAAACCCTAATTAGGGATTTATTATGTTGAAACCCTAATTAGGGATTTTCTATGTGGAAACCCTAATTCAATGCTGAAACCCTAATTAGGGATTTTTCTATGTTGTTTGATGCGAATACATAGAAACGATTTGTTGTGTGATACAGTTCTAATTTGTTCGATACTTCGATTTGCAGTTTTTTATCTAAATTCTGTTGGATTTCATGACGGGTGGAGTATTTTCTGCACTCGATTATGTAGTCAAAATTTTCAAGTGTTTATCTATTTATTTTATTTTTATAAATACTTGGTTTAGATTTGTGTTATTTCTGCTGTGCTTGATTCCGATCTGATTAGGTTATTATCTGATGCTTCAAGGATTTCAGAGAAGAGTTATCAGTTTGAATTCTACTAGTTTTTTCATTTGGGACTTTGTGTTTTGGATTTTACCATGGAAGGTGGTAGTGATCCGGAAGGGAGTCAGTTTCTGAGGTTTCTCTTTTCTCCATTATTATTATTATTATTTTTTTCATCTGAGAATGTTGAATTGTGTAGAGAAAAAGGGTGTATTTTCTGGTAACAAGGTAGGCTCAATAGTGGAAGTGGTGCAGAAGACAGAACTGGAACTATGTGAACTTCCATTTTTCTGGTTTTTTTTTTCCCACCCCAAATTGCAAGATATGGAAGGGGGAGTCCGGAATATATCTCACTAGAAATATGGTGATAGATTATCATGTTTGACTTGGGAACTAAGAATTACCAGCCCTCTTAAGACACATTTCGCAGTTTGGGACTAGCCTATCTTATCACAAGAAGTTCTGCAATTTAAAAGATTGTAATAGTAGACATCTTTGCAGTCTTAGAGTGTAATATCCCATCTCAATGCTACTAACAAAAAAATCTCTGTCTCAGTCAAAGTATGAATACTGGCTCACCCATGTTTAATAAATTAGCAAACGCATACCAGGGATGAATTCATGTTTACTCACCAGTCTCTGGTTTGCAACAGAACCCGTACAAGGTGCCTCTCATATATATTCCTCCATTGTTGTAAGAAATGAAGGAGGTGGCTGTCGAAAATGAGATGCATAAAGAACCATAAAAAAGACGTCCCAAAGTATGAACGACTAAAGTAATCAAACAAAAAAATTTACCCACTTTACCCAAATTTAAACAAATAAATTGGAAGAAAAAAATAAAAACCTGTCTCAACTTAGGAAATTGGAAATTTCTAGCAAGCTCCAAGCCTTTGCCAAATTCTTAAAAATTAGCAAGATTTAGTGCCTGTTGAAAGAATGAGCAAACTCAACAACTGATTCGTGGATTCCAAAAAAATCCTAGAAATCTACAGCTGAGCATCAGTTGTTCTCAACATTAAGCACTTCAAATAAAAATAAAGGGCAATGAGACCTGGTGGCCTGCTCTTTTATAAATGTTGAGGGCTTTGACAGCACCATGTCTTGACATATCAAAAAATTGCATTGAGGTATAAAAATTATCATTTAAATAGAAGGCCCAATGTGATCCATTCTTAGAGGTGATTATAACATCTAGAATGTTGAAATCACCATACCATATCCACAAGATTGATGATTCCATCATTCATGGAACAATATATTTTAAAACTCTCCTTCAATACCTGCATAACAAAAGTGGAAACGTTAAGATATTGCATGTATATGTACAAATATAAATACTCTCTACTTTTATGCATTTTCTTCCCATGAATAGGAACCAATTCAAGAGTAGAGCCCAGCTCATGAATCAGGCCCAAGCCTCGGTATTCAGCCCAAAATTTACAGCCCTACTGCACTTACATATCTTTATAATGTATGGCGCCTTTGGGCCCATGTGGCAAGCATAGGAAATGAAAGAAATTTTGAGATTCATGTATAGCTTGGGAAGGTCCTTTTTTATGGTTTTTTAAGTTGTATTTTGTTTTTAGAAATTTGTAGTATGTAGACTCATGGTTGTTCTTAAATGTAGTTAAGAGAGGTTCGTGTAATTGGCCTATGTAAGGACCTATTTGAAATGTGAAGAAAATCCAATTTTGACTTCTAATACACACACACACACACACACACACACACACACACACACACACACACACACACATCATTTCTTGCTATTTTTGGTAGAAGAAAGAGTTGGATGATTCCTCGTTGGTCATGAGTTAGTCCAACCCATACCAGCCAAGTGATTCTTGGTTCATCGGCACCAACTTGGTGATTGCACAAATTTTTAGCTTTGGCAGGTCTATTGCTTGCAACCAATGAATGATGTTCAGGAATCCATAAATAGTTAGTTATGGACACTGATTCTGTTTTTCCTCTATATTGGGCATGAATACTTGCTAATGTTTCAGAGGCTTGTAAGCAAGATCTTGACTTTTTGTATCCCAGCCATTGCAGTAATTCGGTGAATTTCTACATAGGAGATAAATTACAATTGTTATTTCTAGCTGACTCCAATTCTAACATGTTTCCAAGTTCAAATGATTGCATTTATTTCATAATCTTGGAGTTAGTTTCTACTACAAGGTGACTGTCCAAACAAAGGACATGCAGTTGGCATGGGCTGCATTTTTTGCATTGGCACATGACTATCGGCTCATGGCCTCTAACTATGGTTATATTTTCATGAATGAGGTAATGATTAAAATCACCAAGGGTGCATTTGGATGTGTAATTGAATTGATTTTTTTTTTTTGTTAGCTTTTTAGTACACCCCATTGTTAGTTCATACATTACTGTTAGCCATATTTAATCTCCATCTCTTGTGTATTTTTGTAAATGTAAAAAGGACACTTCTCCTATTTGTTATTAAAAATTCTGAGCATGTCATAGTGATACATTTCTATGCATCATAACAAACACTTCTCCAATCCACTTACTGTTTTCTCGAGATTTTCAACTTCTAAGAACTCCGGATCGCTAGTTCATTTGATAGGATCTCAAGAAATAAAAGACATCGTAAACTAAAATTTTTGGCAACCAGAGGATGATTTAGTACTTGCCTAGTAGGTGAAAATTCTTTGCTTTGGATGGTTGAAAAGGCTGGTTCAAGCACCACCTATATGAAGCATGAACCAACAAGTTATTACAGTTTCAATTATCTTCATGTTGTAAGAATTAGTTTCCTTTATCTTTAAATTTTATCATACATAGATTATTGTTATCACACATATGCATTTGATCTTAACCAAGAACTGCCACATAATGGATTTTCATGCTTCTTACATCCAGTAGAGTGCAATCAATTCACATTGATGGTTCTATTTGTATTATTGCGAGAAATATGACATTCTCATTTAATATAAGATGTTTACACTTTGTTTCATCTC
Source organism: Magnolia kwangsiensis (assembly GCA_037074715.1). Taxonomy (NCBI): domain Eukaryota; kingdom Viridiplantae; phylum Streptophyta; class Magnoliopsida; order Magnoliales; family Magnoliaceae; genus Magnolia; species Magnolia kwangsiensis. The sequence goes on along the minus strand of CM073578.1, from coordinate 108,242,553 downwards.
CCAGGACCCCGCAACAAAGTAGATTGGACAACTAAATAAAAACTCTGATATAAAAATTGGTTTTGACATACGGTATCACTCACCACCAAAACACATGACAGTTGATATAAGGCCAATAGAGAGTGAGCTTTGTTCAGTCCAAATCAGATAGTTAGGTTTTTTAATAACTGTTTTCTTAGATATATGGTTCATCCTGCAAAAAGATGGTTCTGATGGATATATGTAAGTGCCTCATTTGAGATGGATGAATGTGAAACTCCTCTTCCATGTCATTAAGAGGGAGTTTAGGACCACTTGATTGGTGCCATTTAGAGTTATGTCACTAGTGTGAAAACTAGTGCATGGATTCAACCATTTCTTTGGCTTATTTAATAGACTTAGCAGTGTGTTTGCAGAGACATTTGAAATAATATACAGTTTTATAGAGAGAGTTAGAGAATTGTAGAGTGGTCTACACTACATGGTAATATGCATAGCTTAGAATATTTTGAATGGTTGTAGAGTTCTGTAGTAAATTTTGTTTTGGGTAGTGGGCTGGCCTTTTTCGAGACTGTTTAAAGATATAATAGCAATTAAAAACATTATGGCTCATGTGTTTTGAGTATGGGATCTTTTTTTCCAACTACTAGATTGACGATTTATTCTTGATTTTTTAATCTTTGTTTAATCCGTTAATAATGCATGCTTTGCTTTGTGAAGGAAATATAGGCAATACTTAGCTAGTGATCATATGTACACTTTTCAGTTTGTTCAAGTGCAGCCTAGGGGTTCAACTTTCTTAACCCTTAGACTATTAGGACAGATCATGGATGGGTCATGCCTTGTTTTGGCTCTACTAATTTTCATTTGATGCGCTCTTTAAAGAAAGCAGCACATCAATGGTAGAATTGAATGTAACATAAGTATGTGCACACTAAAGATTTGAGGCAGGGTGAATTATCAATCAGGTCCAACTATCTATTTTCTGTATATTAGGTACATGCTTGCTAGTCATGTAGGTATCACTCTTACTAGGTCTTACTATGCTTTTTCTATGCGGTATATTATTAATTTGATTGATATTTTTCTGCTTTATAACACCGACTCTTTTCAAGTGAAGTTTGGAGTAGCACCAATACGTAATCATAAGAGGGAAATTTGACTTAGGTAGTTTGGCCATATGCAATGGAGACCAACTTATACAAGTCAATAGATCAGCCTACTACTGAGAGTTATAGTAGTTCTAGTCAGATTGAGGAGGATTGGAAAAAAAATAATTTATTTTCAGATCGAGGAGGATTGGAAAAAATAATTATTCAGATTGAGGAGGATTGGAAAAAAAAAATTATTTCTCAGGACGATTTGAAGCCATATTCAGATTGTAGGATGTTTGTCAACACCCTGAAAAGGTTGTATATCATCAGTGGCTCTAGGGCACAACTATCTGATTTTCCTTTTATTAAAGCTTGCTGCAAGTGAAGTTAAATTAGAAAATCTTAAGAAAATTATATTTTAGTTGTTTGTTTGGTTTTAGCTGAAAATCTACATGTGTGGATTGATCAGATTTTAAGATTAAAAAGAGAATATAATCTGCCCATTCTAAAGGTTGGAAAATTCTATTAAGATCCTACAATGCTTTGGACTGAAAATTGATTCTAGATCAAGCATCCGTATTTAATCTCGATCGCTTGTGTATTCATGTAAATGTAAAAAGGACACTTCTCCTATTTGTTATTAAAAATTTTGAGCATGTCACGGTGAGACATTTCTATGCATCATAATAGCTAAAACCTGAATTTAGGGACTGCCAAATGGACTCTAATTTTGTTTTCTTTGTTGGCCCAATAAATCTTTGTGGTTGGCTGGGTTTCAGGGGTGCAAACTTCTTTAGAAAGTAGAAATCAACTATCGTTTCTAACTTTTGATGCATTGATGATCTAAAAAAATATGTTCTTTTTTTTAAAAAAAAATAATTTTATTTTTAATTTTTATGGGATATGATTGTAGGATGTGCATTTATAATATATTAACTGTAAGTTGTAGCTATGTTTGTGTTATCTACTAAAAAATTTCGGCAAAATTTTATTTTGTCATCCATAGATTTTCTCCTCCTCCAAGTCAATCCATTGGTCATAGGAAAATCAACTGAGATAAGTAAAATTTCTAATTTCTCCAATTTTAAGTGATTATTTTTATATTATTTTGATTTGGGTTATTTTCTATTTTGAATTTCTCATTTGGGTTTTTTCATTTTACTTGAAAATTTTTTTAGTTCATGCATTAATTGCTAGTTGTTGGATTTTATCATTTTACTTGGACGGTTTGTTATAATTTTGATGTGAATGTTTGGATGTGTTGTCAAAAAAAATTGTGATTATTTGTAGTTATAAATTGAAATGACCAAATTGTAATTTCCATGCTTCTAAATATACACTTCAAGTCATGTTGTATTGTTTGGGTGTTGATTATGTCAGAAAAATGAATTTAAAACATTGACTTTTGTTTTCTTAAATTGCAGATTTAGTTGCATAAGAAGGCAATATAAGTACCTTTTCTGGAAAGAAAATTTGCACGTATCGGTATGCAATAGATAAATCTGGATATATCTTTCAAACAAACTCACATGAATACGAGGAAACTATGAACAAACCCACCATATCCCGTAAGCTTTCATGACACATCTTGTTTATTTTCTATTCAGTATAAACATTGGCGTAATTCTTTGAAAATTTTTACATCAGGAAACATCACAAAGGAAGCTGGACCTGTAAGCATGATTTTCACCATATTAATGTATAATGCTTCAAAGCTTCCGGTGAGTTGGTCCTTTGACTATAAAGGAAAATTGTACATGCTTCTTTCTTCATTTGTTTCTTTCCTTTTTTTGAGAGCTAAGCTGAGTGAATCCTGATTAATGTTGAAAACACTATCTACAAAACATTGAGTTACGGTCCGAAATTGTTCTTCCAAGCTTCTTTCTTCATATAAGATGTTTTCTTGTAGTGAGAGTAACATTTTTAAACACAAATCCCAAATCGGAGCTGCTCTCCCATGAAATGACAGACTCACCAATTGTAATTTCTAAGTTAGAGGGTGAACAACCCATCCAAGAACTAACAACTCCGTATAAATTTATTTTTATTCATGTTATATAACCGTTCTGGCCAATCCACTTGCTGTTTTCTTAAGATTTTCAACTTTTAAGAACTCCGGATCGCTAGTTCACTTGAATTGTACCATGTACTCATGTTACATTAGATAATAATTGTAAGCTTAAGAGTGCCTAGTTGGTCTGGAAATTTTGGCATAGTTAACGGTTCTTATTAGTAAACTCAGTTACCATCCTTCTCTTTTCTTTTCTTTTTTTTTTTTTTTTTGAAATGTTGATAGGTTCTCGGGGCTTGGGGATTGGGCTGGGAAATTTCAATGGATGGGATGGAGGTTACACAATTCACATGCTTCCGGCAGGTATCTTATATCTTTTTATAAAATTTATGTGTGTTGTGGGAGATCTGAGCTGTGAATAAGATAGGATCCATTTGTATAGTGATAGAAAAATGCTTATCTTCCTTTGATGCTTATCTTGTTCTGATTTTCTTGTATCCTGATTGTCTAGTGCACGTTACTGTCCTCATTTCTTGTATCCTGATTGTCTAGTGCATTTTCTCAGTAAGGAAACTGTTGTTCAGGCAATTGCTCGGTCTGCCACTAAAGTGAGTTTGCTTCTGCCTTGAAATGACTTCTTAGCTATTATATTTCTCTCTTTGTACTCTCAGATCTTTTCCTAAATGGAACTGTCTGTTGTATTTGAATTTTGAAAGTTCAATTCCATCTCATTTGCACTATTTCTTCAACATGGGCATGTTTCTGTTATTAATTGGTTTTGATTAGTGTTCACATTTGTAACTGCAATAAGTGATACTTAAATATTTAAGTCACATTCTCTTTTCATTTACCTATTTGACTTTCATTTAGCTTTTCTTCTTTCATGTTCTCTGTCTCTCTAATATTGCTTGTGAGGGAAGCATAAGGATACCAAACCACGTTCCTTCATACAATGTTGTGAAAAGGGTAAAAGATGGATATTATATCTGGAAATTGGACTCATGACTACTGTTATTTAAAACTATTCACTTTCTAATGCATCAGGACCTTATCATACACTTCTGAAGGATGCTTCCTTTTTATGTGGCCCATCCAAACTGAGTCCACTAGATGAATGATTTTACACCCTATGCTGTCATGCATCTGCTAGAGTGTCAGGCCAGCAAATCTGATGCACTCTACCTGAAATTATTTGCGATGCCTTTGTTTTTTCTTCCCCTACTATCTGCAGGATGTGCTAATTGATATGTTTTTGTTCATGTAGATAGCAAAGACTCTGAAGCTTAGTCCAGAGGATGCTGATCCAATCAGGTGAAATGACCAGAAGGTGTACGCTTTAGGTATATTCGTGTGATGTGTGGATAGTCACTTTAGGTATTTCACACCCTTTTTTTTTATACAAGTTGAAGGCTTCTCTTCTTTTTAGTATATCTGCATGTAAGTCTGTCATGTTGACAGGTCATTGATTGCTTGGAATTTCTTATTGCTAGACACTGATTTGCAGTAACTGGAAGAAAGTTTACACATGCTAGAATTTACATTTGAATGCTGGGAATTGTGATCAAACTGCTAGATTATTTTTATTTTTATTTGGAAAGATGATGATCTTGTTAAGGTCAAAAGGCTAAAAAAACAAAATAAAGAAACAAAAACTATAGAAAAACAAACACAAATATTTGCTAGAATATTGATCATAGAAATTGAATAAACTTGCTAGAATTTCAGTTTAATTGCTAAAATTTCACCATTACTTGCTACTTTTGTGATTAAATACTCCGATTGTTAGATTTCATGAATGCCTACTTAAGTTGCGTTATTCTGGATCAATTGTCTTTCCTTACTTAAGTTGCCTTATTCTTTGATTTTTATTTTTATTTTTTAATATTAGAGTGTAATTAAATTAAGACTTGTTGTAGATGCTAATAGATTCTCAAGTTTCTAAATATGTTCCTTTACTACTATTATTGTGATCATTATGTAGAAGATTCTTGCTTAGATTCTCAACACATCTTAGATACCATCCAGTTTCATCCATGTCACCTAAAGCAGATCAATGAAAGAATGCTAAATCAATCCAATGGGCTGAGGAATAAATGATGTGTTGTCTCTTCTACAACACAACTTGATCATTTGTTACCTTGATAGTTTTTGGCTTTTTAAGGATAGGATCAAAGGATTGATAATTTTTCATGCATCAATTTGTTGGATGCTACTTTTTGACTCTTTTTTTTTTAAAAAAAAAAAAAAATATAAAAATAAAATTCAATTGTGCCTGAATTTAGGCCTACAAGCACTTCAGCCTTTTGACGCCACTTGCGCTACAAGTAGACCATATAGAGGATTTGTTTTTATTTTTATTTATTTGAGACCATTTTTAATTTATTGTAATAAATATTATATATATTTTTTATTGTGAAGTAATATAATAAATTTTGTATAATATTCAGTTTTAATTGTATTGCAACATTTTTTATATTTCAAATATTAAAAAAATGCAGGTTTCAATTGAATTGTATATAATAAAAACTATTATTGGTCCGCCGAGGCCTTTTAAATCTACACAAAGACTTTTACGGGCGCTTTTGTAGACTTTTAGCGGCGCTTTTCCTTGAAAAAAGTGTTCATACACTGTCACGCCCCAAACCCGAAAATCGGATTCACAAGAATCCCGATTGTCGAATCCGGTGCCGACAGCCTCCATAATACCCCATTCTCGGCTCCTAGCGTTCACACGCCAGATTCCGATCCTGGGATCCTACAAGGAGGATTTTTTTTTTTTTTTAATTTTAATTTTTATTTTTTACATTTAAATCGTGATAAGCATAACCACAAGATTACCTAAATCACAAAAAGCAACATCATCATCACATATCCACTAATATAATCATTTGAGTACAATGCTGAAGGGAAAAATACATAAATAAAAAATCAATCTCTAGAAGACAGCTGCACGCTCCAAGCTCAACACGGCTACAACCTAACATCACCTGCACGCATCTATCGTGCATAAGCTTATAGAAAGCTTAGAGGGTGGTGTAAGTGTGTGCACAAAGTAAGTGGTAAGTACTCAATACAATGCTGTAATCATACAATACCAGAAAATTGGTAATCCATAAACCATACAATGTCTGAATAAGTAGAAATACTGACAAGAGCAGGAATCATCAGAGTAAGCAGAAATACTGACAAGATATAAATCATACGATAACAGAGTAAGCGGAAGTATGAACGGGTCTATGAGTCAATCAATATCAGAATACGTAATATAGAATAGTTATGCGATGAGGAGTCATAAAGGGCTAAATATCAAATGCCGAGGATGTAATACAATATACAAATCCTGTAAAGTCTGTCTAGGCTATATAAGTGTAGAAACATAGCAACCCAAGATGTTATATGCCTGTGGATGCAATGTGATATGCGATGCTAATGAAATGACCATGCTGGAGTGTGAAGTCGGGATGATAGTACGTAGTATCGCAGGCTCTGGGGTCCACCACAAGGGACTTCTATCCAAACCAGTCCCATACCTAAATTTAGATAGTCAGACTCAACGTGGTAAACTCTTGATCTTAGGTTAGTCACGCGCCTAACCGAAATCCATGCCACAACGAAGGTACACAATAATTAGTTGCGCACCACCAGCCCGAGTGGATAGTGAATGGATGAATGAATGAGCATGCATCTCCTACTCAATAAGTCCACATATCAATACGGTTCCTCTTTGAAAAATCACCGGGGTCTATTACACTCCAAACCAGATTGCTGCCCCATCGCCCGCAACAAGGCGAGTGGAAGAGACCTCACCATCCGCCTACCAATATCGGGCCCGACTCGTCGATAGCAGACCCATTCCTTGAGCTGGTCAAACTCAGCCTAGCTTTGCCCCCTCCTCTCGGGCAGGTAAGGCCGCACCCCCTTCCAACCGACCACGACACAGTGGAGAGCGCAGCCATCTGGTAATCGGCACTCGGCGCTCATCTACCCACTCAGTCTAGATGTTGGAGCAACCTCTGGAACTAAGAGGGTTTAGGAACTTTTATCCAGAGATATTTATAACACCCTATGTAGAACAGATTTTTCGGTGTCCCATCTGGCCATCCACGAAATACCTGTGGAGGCTACGACCCTGCTGTCGCTAGGGCGTAAAGTAATCACAGCACACAATGCAAGATGCATGAGTCATACAATCCAGTCATGCATCAATCCTGCGCAAACCATGCGCTCATGTGAGACAATCTCCGCCTATCAGGGAGTCTCATAACAACCCACACTATGACATATGCAATGGTCAATCATATCTCATAATAGACATGCAGATGATGCGTATGGGCATGGATCATGATGCTATGTAATCACATACTCATAATCGATATCAATAACCGGCATCAACAATCGGCCTCGACAATGTGGACATCTAACCAACATTGTCCCAAAGAGTGACCCTCACAGATCCAAACATATAATGGGCCCGCGGCCTCACATAAGGGTCTAATACTCAACACAATGGGCCTTACTCAAGGGCCACATATACACAACACAACGGGTGCGCCCTGCTCATGGGCCTAATACATATCACAATGGGCCTTGCCCATAGGCCATGAATACATCATAATGGGCCTCGTCCATGGGCCCTAAATACATGATAATGGGCCTTATCACATAGACCTCCTATTCATCACATTAGGCCTTAAACACGGGCTGGATACACATCACAACGGGCCTCAAATACAGCTCGTATATACATCACATTGGGCCTCGACAATCAGAATCGGTGATCAGCCACGATAATCGGAATTGATAATCAGCCACGATAATTAGCATCGACCGATAATCGGCCTCGATAATCAGAATCGATCAATCGGCCATGACAAGCAGAATCAACAATCGGCCACGTCAATCGACAATCGGCCACGATCGGTAATCAGTCTCGATAATCAGCCTCGATCCGTAATCGGTCAATCGGCCACGATAAGCAGAGTCGGCAATCAGCCACGTCAATCGACAATCAGTCACGATCGGTAATCGGTCACGATAATCGGCCTCAATCGATAAACGGTTAATCGGCCACGATAAACAAAATTAACAATCGGCCACGTCAATCGATAATCAGCCACGATTGGTAATCGGTCACAATAATCAGTCTCGATTGGTAATCGGTCAATTGGCCACGATAAGCAGAGTCGGCAATCGGCCACGTCAATCGACAATCGGCCACAATCGGTAATCGGCCTCGATCGATAAACGGTCAATCGGCCACGATATACAGAATTGGCAATCGACTACATCAATCGACAATCGACCACGCTCAGTAATCGGTCACGATAATCGGCCTCGATCGATAATCGGTCAATCGGCCACGATAAGCACAATGGACAATCGGACACGTCAATCGACAATCGGCCACGTCAATCGATAATTGCTCACGATCGGTAATCGGTCACAATAATCGGCCTAAGGGAAGGTCACAATGTGAACATCTAACCATCATTGTCCATCAATGTGAACATTTAACTAACATTGCTTTAAGTAGCTCACACAGGGTTAAACATATGGTGGATTCGTGGCCTCTTACAAGGGTTTAATATACATCATAATGGGCTGAATACATGGGCTTAATATACATCTCCATGGGCCACAACCCATGGTCCTCAGATACATCATAATGGGCTACGACCCATGGGCTTCAATATACATCAAGTGGACAGCATTAATAGGTCTCATATACATGACAGGTGAGCCCTGCACATGGGCCTCAAATATACAGTATGCAGGCCCTACACATGGGTCTCATATATATCTAATGGGCCACGTAGCGGGGTCTTGAATACATCAAATTGGGCCTCATCATATGGGCCTAAGACGATCAAGTGAGCCTCAAACTTGGGCCTTAGGTACATTAAAGCGGGCTACATCAATGGGCCGCACTAATGGGCCTCATATATATCAAATGGGTTACACCAATGGGCCGCTCAAGTGGGCCATAAACACATCAAGCGGGCTATACCAATGGGCCGCACAAGTGGGCCATATACACATCAAATGGGATGCATCAATGGGCAGCACTAATAAGTCGAATCAAATGGGTCGAATCATATAGGTTAAGCCAAATGAGCCCAAACCAACCACACCATTAATCAATAGTTAGAGATCATTTTAGAGCATTATCATAAAATGAATCATATCGGAAGATCATTTGGACCATACTACAAATAGCAGTGGGGATAATGATTTTCTCCGTTTAAATTGTAGGACCCACCACTTTATTTTCTACCCAACCTGATCATAAGGTCATGAAGACCTGGATTAAGAGGAACTAAATCTCATATTGAACCAAACTTCCGTGACCCCAAAAAAGGTTTCAATGGTGGACGTTCACTTAACCTTGTTTTCTGTAGTGTGGTCCCTCTAACCATCCGATCTGCTTCATTTATTTATTTATTTATTTATTTTAGCCCTTAAGACAAACTTGCCGAATGGATGGACGGTTCGTATTTTACGCATATCATGTGTGAGACCCACAAAACTGCTGAGTACAGCATCTATATTACTGGTGAGAGGTACACCAGCCAATCTGCATCATTAAGATGGTCCATATGTGCAGTCTACTAGTCCATTAAATTGGACAGATGGTGTGGATATACAATGCATTCACTAAGGTGGGTCCCACCTTCTAATGGATGGCGTGAATGAACATATATCATGGTGGGCTCCACAGAGGCTTGCTGACGTCATATAGTGGGGCCTACAGAGCTTGCTGATGGACGGTTTAAATATAATACATACCACATGGTGGGGTCCCACTGCACGAACGAACAGTGTAGCTAAAACAATACGTCACGGTAGGCCCCACAGGATTTGTTGACGTTAACCAGCAATGGGACCCACCGTCCTGACTTTGGACAGTGTGGATATGAACCACATACATCAGGTGCGCCAAACATCACCCGTCCAGATGGACGGGTGTGGATAGAGATAAGATACATCAAGGTGGGTCCCATCCACACGTGTTACACGTGTGGGATGGTCCACATATCAAAATAGATGGACAGCTTTGATAAAGCACATGCATCTTATTTATGGACGGTCTGGACAATCAGACCCTAGAGCTGACGTCAGTACAATGGACCACCGTCCAAAATGGACGGTCTGGATTAAACGCATACATCAAGGGTCCCACCTCACACGTGTCACACATGTGGGTGGTCCCACATCACAAGAAAGAAAAAATAAAATACGATAAAATAAAATGATTGGATGATATGTATACAATACATACTCCATGGCGTCCCTACAGCCCTTGCTGCGTTAGGTCATCAGCTGTACATCCAACAAATGGACGGCCCAAATGTGGCATACATGTATGAGGTGGGTATACATGTGTGGGTCCGCCAATAGTTTTTGGATCAAGCAATTTTTTTGCGGTTTCCTTCTCGTCTAGGCTGCTGGATGGTGCGAGCAGCACTGGACCGTTCAGCCACCTGTTGTAAATCAGGAAAGTGGGCCCCACGATTGGCTGGCATGAGTAAAAAAAATACATGCTCCATGGTGGGGTCCATCAGGGTGGACCATGCAGCCCCAGAATCGAGCCGATATAGTTTTTTCCCTTCACCCGGGCTGACCCGAAAATGGGCAGCAAGATAGGCCCTTCTCAATGAACGGCTAGATGGCCCCCACTGAATGGACGGCCTGAATATCATGTATCATCATGTGGGCCATATATTGTTGACACCAAAATAAGAGAGAGAGAGAGAGAGAGAAGCACCCACATTTGATCTTCTTGAATTTCTTCTTCCATGAACGCCTTTTAAAGCTTCAATGGTTGAGATTTAACGGTCGAGATGGATCATGGATGGTGGAGATGGGAGTTAGGAAGTGAGCCATGCATGGCCTCTCATGGAGGCTTGGATGATTCTTGCATGGAGAATGAGAGAGAAATGAGAGAGAGAGAGAGTGATGGGAGAGAAGTAATGGTGAGTGATGTAAGCATGTACTTTGTTGTAAGAAAATGTTGACCTTTGGGGAGGGGTGGTTGTACTTGGCATTAATTGGTGATGTGTACTTTGATTGATAGGATTGATGGGATGTTTCGTAGAGATTCCCTTGATACTTGCAACGCGCGATGTTTTCTCGAACTGAATGCGGGCCCACATCTCCTGGCCTGGGTATCGCCTCGGCGCGCGAGACGCGTCATCGAAACCGCGGCGACGACGCGGTCGCTAGGGTATAAGTCTCGGGTTGAGTCGACTCGGGTTAACGGCGTGTGAATCAGGGTCACGCGTAAATGCCGGTTAAGGGTCGAGGTTGCTGAGATTCGACCAGGAAGACCGTGGAAGTCTACCGAACGATACGGTTTAGGATATGGGTCTTACATAAACAGTGCATTTAGCGGAGCTTGGACAGACTTCTGTCATAGCTTTTTCTACTTTTGGCGGCGCTTCTGTCAGAAATAACACTAATATTTGGCGGCGCTCAGAGAAGCGTCGGTGAAAGTGTACTAGTGCTGGTAAAACTTTTAGCGACACACCCATTTATCGGCGCTTGCCAAGCGCTGCGAAAAGAAAACGCCGGCACTTTTAAGGATTCTAGTGGCGCTTAAAAGCACCGGTAAAGTTCCTTCTTCTTGTAGTGCCTACACAAATATTTCTCCTAAAATCTCAGTTTTTATTTGGAAGGCGATGAAAATAGTGATTCCGATTGATATTGTTGTTTAGAGATATGGTGTTAACTCATCTTCTAAATGTAACTATAGTGAAATTAATGTAGAACGAGCCATGGACCTATTCTTGGCCTAGATAGACTAAAAAATGACCGAACGGAAGAAGATGTAATCCATCAGATCTAAGCCTAGTCTTATGGGGGCATGATGTAACTGGGTCCCAAGTGCGTTTGGATTAGAGAAATTCATTCTAGATTGACAAAAAATGTTTTTCAAAGTGCAAACCGAAAATCAGCAATAACTTTTTTTTTAGGAATGAGTTATGCGACACATGACCTATGAATTTAAACTAAAATTTCACTCTGGGGCTAACCAAGAAATTGGACCATTTTGTGAGAAAACAACTAATTTCTACTCAAGTCTCTTGCTTCTAAAAAAATAAAAAAATAAATTAAATTAATATTTTTAGTAAGTTTTAAGTTAAATGTAATTTTTTATTCTTAGAGTTTTAGTAATGGGTGTCTTCTTAGTATTTACTTCTTATCATACCAGGAATCATCCTACATATTTTGAATTAAACTTTATATTTTTAATAAGTTTCCTATTTTACAAAAGTTTCAATTTATTTGCATTTGGACTCTAAATTAATGTTTCATTTTATTATTTAAAGCTTTATAATCTCCATTAAGAGATAAATTTCTATAAAGTATTTTAAAATTTCTTAATTATTATGGATTCGAGAGTCATTACGCCTTATTGATTTAAGGTCTTATTCTCTTGAGGAAGACGATGATCATTCTTTTTATCCCTTCATGCTATTTCCTGCATCAATTGGTATCAAAGAGCAACTTTTCCTTTGAATGATTGCATCTAATGAAGGTGTGAGAAACAATCCCATAAGCAATGCTTTAGAAAATAATTGTATAACAACTGTGGCATTTGAAGCTTTTCATCAAGTGAATAGACAAGACATGCAAGGACTTGTAGACACCCCACCCCATGCTAATAAGTTGCTTGAGTTTGGACTAATGGATGGAAAACCAAACCCCAATTCTATACCCTTACCGTGTAAGCCTAAACCTTAGGAACCTCGGTCCTAAACCCTAAACTCAACCCATTCTATTTAGTCAACCTAAAACCCTGAACCTTATGAACCCAAAACCTTATACCCTTGAGTCAGCTCGGTGAGTTAACTCACCCAGTCAACTCACCAGGTCAACCTACCCAAATCCAACAATCTAGTCAACTCACCTAATAAAGCCTAAAACCAAGCCCAATTAGAGATATAGGGAAAACCTCAAAGCAGTAACCTTCATATATAGCTGAGCCTCCACACACTTGGAGGATGCTTCTTGCTAAAGCAAGGAGTCCAAGTGGGGATTGGAGGCAGCCAAGATGTCGTTGGCCACATGACATTCCCCCTCTTTGGGGCATTGTCCCTCAAGCATATGGAACTCTTCTTTTTCAAGCCCCAAGTGTGAGGTTAATGTGCATTTACTTCGGTGCCCATTTCCTAACTCAAAATTATCCTTTTACCACTTCATCTAACCCATGAGATGGTGCCAAGTGACAATCTCCAATCTTAGACTTTCAACCACTTTTTGCCCCTAGGATCATTAGGAATTATAAGAAAATTGGGTTGAAGGATATAAATAAACCCATTTCCTTCTCATTTTAAGCAACCGAAAAAAAATAAATCCAAAAAGCATCATCTCTCATCAGAAAACACACTCCCATCTAAGACATCCACAATAGATCTCTTAGCTTTAGCGGTAGCCACATATCCATCCTTCCACTAAGGAGAGAGAGAGAGAGAGAGAGAGAGAGAGAGAGAGAGAGAGAGAGAGAGAGAGAGCCCAACCATAGTCTTATCTGGCTTAACCAGAGTCCAAGCCACTTGAGCTACCTAAGTTCAAATATAATCCACTCAATCTAGCCTTGCAACACTACCATTCATCTTGCCATTCAAGTTTCAATCAGTTTCATCAACCCAAGCATTAACATCGTGCAACATTCATTCCCTTCTCAACCCCATTGCTCTTCACATACATCAATATTATAGTGCATTTCATCTTTTTCTTGCATCTAGCTAGTGGGCGTATGCTCTAGGGCTTGTCAATATAATAGGATCTTGCCCAGCAGAAACCTTAGCCAATTAGATGTCATTTTAACATATACATTACTTTCTATTATTTTCCAATATATGACTGGCGGGCATATACTCTAAGGCCTACCGATATAATTAGAGAAGATATATTGAAACCTTAGCTTATTGGCCATTGATTTATCATAAGCATCAATAGAACTTCAAGCATCCCATACATACATACCTTGTACCTTGCATTTGATCGTTTCGAATATATGCTCTACAACTTGCCAATATAGTCGAATCTTGCTCATAAGAAATTCGGATCGATCAATGACTAGTACCATTGCATTGTATTATATTTTCTACACGCAAGAACTAACCTTATTCCTAAGAAATTGGTCAGATCTTGTGAAGAAAAGACCATACATGTGTATCGGCAGAGTGGGCACTCAACACCTTCCCTCTTTGTAACCAAGGTCCCTTACTAATTATAATCTTTGAAATGTAAATTGACAAGTCAAATTAGGGTTAAGAATCTTCAGGTCCTCAATCTTAATCATTTTACAGGGCCTAAACAACTATAGAATCGTAATAATTGGTTCCCTTGAGCGAGGCAGCTGGTGGAAGAAGAGAGTCGATCTCCCGACGCCTCAGGAAATTCACCCTCCAACTTCCACAGACTGGCGATTCTGCTGGGGAGTAACAAGCCACACTAGTTACAACCCTAAAATAAGATCTTGCAAATTCTGGAAGAATACCAGTTCTCGCACGTTTGCACTTGAATCTTCATATGTAACAACATTCATAGTAAAATGAATAAAAAATTAAGTCTCTACGAGACAGGCGCCATAAAAAAGTCTCCCTTATTGCAACATAATCCGCACCAGATTTCAAATAGCAATGGATCATCATAAGGAATGTTGAGAATTTCATTGCATTGGTTAGAGAATTCCATGGTGCGGATCTTTCAAGGGATATTTTGGTAAAAATTGGTCTCCAAGGGTAGTTTAGGTATTTTGGTAAAAATCCAGCTCTAGGGGTATTTTATGTATTTTGGTAAAATCCATGTCTGGGGATAGTTCAGGTATTTTGGTAAAAATCCATGTCCGAGGGTAGTTTAGGTATTTTGGTAAAAGTTAATATCTAGGGGTAGTTTAGGCATTTCAGTAAAAGGCATTGAAAAGGGTAGTTTGGTAAAAAAGGGTGCACTGGTATCATTTTAAGGGAAAGAGGTTATACACCACCATTTAAGAGGGAACTTGGTGGACACCATGGTTTAAGAAAGGAAGATGTCCATATGTGAAGGGATAGGTGGTGGTGATCACCACTCTGTATGAGTGGTGGAGCCTATAAATACCCCACTCCTGCTCTATTTGAAGGGTTGGATCGGATGAGATCAGTTGGTGGGCCAGGAAATAAGAGAGAAGCAAGGTGAGAGAGAGAGAGAGGAAGGGAAGTCGTTGTGTCAACCCGCGCAATAGGAATCTGTTGCGCAGAACCGCGCAATGAAGATGCTGGGGGCGCTGCTTCATATGGAAGCCTGTCTTTAAGATATGTCTTGCGCAAGGCCGCGCAATGAGAATGGGAGATTCCCATAAACCCTGTGATTCGAGAGGCTATCCGAGGGAGTATTTCCCTTGCGCGGGACTGCGCAACCGGTCGGACTGGCGGTCATTTGTAAACAGAGGAAGAAAGTTTCTTCCTTTCAACTGTGCTATTAGTGGGGCCCAATACAGCATCCTTTTGAGAAATCCACATCGTCCACTGCCTTCCCCTTGAAATTTCGACCATGAATGATAAGCTTTAATCGTCTGTTGATGTGACCCACCTAGATAATCAAGCTACTAAAGAAGCCAAACGGTCTTCTTTTGATCATTGTAGTGGTCATGAGGAAGAACATAGCCATGAAAGCTCAAAATGGTTTTGATGGGTGTTTATCCCTCTACCTGACAGACGGCTTAGATCCACCTTTAGCTGCGTGATGATGGCCCACTACAAAGGAACGAAAGCTTTGTTTTAAACAGAGTCAACGTACTTCGACTCTGTGATGTTCGGTGGCCCGTTTACTGGAGTTTTTTGAAAAATCGACTTCGTTCATTGGTCTCAGGAAGAAAAACCATCAAGAATAGAGTGCTTTTGGAGGAAAATTAGCTTGGCCTATTAGCCTATCTACTCCGCCGTCCATTTTATGTTCAACGGTCATAATTTTACAACAGCTTGCATGGTTTCAGAATGCCACATTGCCAAGGGTTAAATCTCCCTTTTGTACACAATGGACGGTACGGATCGATGATTTGAATGTGGAATGGGCCACACTGAGAAAATTATAAAAGAACTCTAAAGACGCTGTGTATTTTGAAATGAAGAAGAAGAAGTCGTTCAGCGCCTGTTGACTGACTTTAAGAAATTCCATGCAGAGCCCGTGATCATGCACACCATATACATGCGATGTACATGTGGCTCTAGTATGATATTTGTTAGAAATCTGCTTCGTCCATTTGCTTTGTCAGCTTATTTAACACGTTGGGACCAAATCTGAAGCATATCCAGATTATAGGTGGGCCTAAATCATGATTCGACCTGATTTTTTTGGGTTCTGGCCACACTTCAATGGACTTCTTCATATTTTAAAGAAGAATTACCAGAAGGATGCTCTATATTTCTAAGAAAGATGACTGGAATGATGCTCAGTGCTGGTCTCGACGGTCAAATCAGAGGATTCAAGCTTGCACAAGCGCCGTTTCTTGGAAGATTGGTTGATCAAATCAACATTCCTCCTAAGTATTAGGAGATGACTAAAGTAGGCGCCAGAATGCTGCCGAAATTTCTATCTGACCATCTTCTCTTTCGCATTAATTATATTTTATTTTCAGAATCAAGGGAATCATAGGATGTAAATGAACTCAGATAAATGTGATCAATGTTCTCTCAACAAATTCTTTGTTATCGTTGAATAAATCCCCCAAATCAAATGCTTTTGTTTCTTGTTCGAAACAAGGAAGATGCTCAACCCTTCCATTCTCTCAATCTCACAGAAGCTTAGCTTGCACAACCATACTAGGAAGAAGTTGCGCCAATGGCCTACATCCAGCAATTGACACAAGGCATGAAAGCAATGCAAGAAATGTTTTGGCAATTCATGCAAGCATAAGTTTCCGCAGGGTTAAGCTCAACAACAATAACAATCATCACACATGCTCTTTCCAGCCTCTAGTTCAAATCAAGCATAGTAAATAAAGTGCCGACCTTCCAAGTCATTCTTCCTCTTGATCTATCTCTCTCCCTTATCTCTCTCTCTCTCTCTCTCTCTCTCTCTCTCTCTCTCTCTCTCTCTCTCTCTCCCCCCCCCCCCCCCCCCCCCCCCCCTTATGCCTGGAGAGAATGTCCCATGCTTATGAAGAGAGAACAGTTCCTTGGATGAGATAATGGTAAGGATGTTACAACAAATCCAATCCTTCCTTTAAATTTTAAAATTTGAATTTTAGCCTATGAAAAAAATTAGGTTGTTACAGAGAGTTTCTTTTTGGACTCATCTATCAAGGATAAAATTCTTTTTGGAGATTAACTTTTCTTATCAGACTTATCATTGCCTTGATTCACTTGAATCATCATTTTCTTTACCTTTTTCATTTAACTGGCCAACTTGCTTGACTAGTTCATTCTTTTATCCATTTTAGGTGGATGGCAAACTTTCTCCTTACATTTTCCTTCTTTTATAGTGATTTCTTAGGAGGACTCCTCATTGACTGCATGCAACATTCTCCCAGTCGGTATAAATTTAACTACATTGCTTGAAATTGCGGTGTATCGTGGGTTTCTAAATTTATGGAAGATATGAGATGCTATCGGCTTGCTTCCTGAAGTAATTGAGTCCTTTCTAATCATAGGAGTAATAGATGTTGAACTAGTCTTGAAGCTATCATATCCTATACCTCTCTTATCCCCCGATCTCTTACCTATACATGGTAATTTCTCAAAATTTTCTTCACCTTGGGTAAAATTGTAATTTACGTTGGCATGAAACTTAAATTGGTCAATTAACAATTTTTAATTTTTTCCATTTTAGTCCTAAGTTCTACATTTTTCTTTAGAGCTATTTCTAATTTTTCTTCAATGCTTATATTTAACTAATACAACTTCTCATTCTCACTTTTTTATTCTTCTAGTTCATCAGCCACTTGTTTATTTTCAATCTTAACCTGAACAAGCTTGTTAATGACTTCTAAGCTTTCAATATACGACTAGTCATAGGCTTCTTGTAGACCATCATTTCTTCCTTCTTCCTCTTCTTCCTTTTCATCATCTGGGGAAGTTTTTTCCTTCTCTTCTTTCTCATGGTCATCATTGTCTCCCATGTGCTTTAATTCTGGAAGAGTTATGGTGGTTAAGGTTATAAGAATTCTCAATGAACCGTGGTCCTCATCACTTTGGGATTCATAAGAGTTTGAATCTGAATCCTCGAAATCATCCCATGTGGTAACAAGTGGCATGCTTCTACTAAGTCCAATGAAAGATTGTGGTGGTAATACCATCATAAGATAGTATTTGTTCCACCAGTGCTCGCCACCCATTTTTAACAATCTCCCAAATTGCATGTTCTAAGGATGTAAGGAAGATTCACATTCTTGCTTTTCAATATGCATAATTAGATCCATAAAAAAATAGTGGTCCCATCAATCTTATACATATTTTCAAGCTCTAACTAGGATCTCCTTCTAGACTGTAAAGCCCTTCAAAAGGAACCTGCTCTGATACCAATTAAAATTATGTTCAAAGTTCAATAGCCGCTACTATGAGAGCTAGAAAATAAGGTTAAGTCCTAAAGAGGGTGAACAAGCCCTTTGAAAATTTTCTAAATTAAATTGCCAAGGTCGATCTCCAATTACTCAATCAATCATAGAAGATATAGATTGATACACCAATTCAACCACTACCAAAAAATGGGTAAAGGCTACGGATTTAATCTGTAGCAATAGACCTATGGCTGTGGATTAAATATGTACCACGATCGTCATCGTAGATGCCGAAGCAATAGGTCTAAGACCTATGGCTACGGATTTAATTCGTAGAGATAGCTTAAAATAGCTACGGATCTAATCTGTAACAAATATTTATGTATCTAAAAGCACCTACAACTACAGATATTATTGATAACTAAAAGTAGTGCTGGATCCGTAGCAAATATGCCGAATTTTATAACAGCTACGATTGTCAGATTACTAGCTACGGTTAATATCCGTAGCTATTTCCAACATAAAAAATTATAATCATTCATTCATTCAATTACCACCTGCATAATCATTCATTCATTCATTCAATTGTAATCATTCATTCAATAATGAATCAATTACAATCCTTCATTCAATCAAAAGTTTATCTCTACTCCTTGCAAATTACCCCTAACCACATATGAGCAGAAAGAGCTCCATATAGCCATTCTACTCCTTGAGAATTGTCATCAACTGACAAGCCTATCAAAAGAAAAAGAAAAGAAAGAAATGAAAGAAGTTATAAACCTCCTTTCCAATTGGAACAAACAACAGTACACGTCAAGAACAGAGCAAGAGAAAAAGAAAAGATAATGATATTCTTAGAAGCTTCCTTCCAATTTAAAGGAAAAACTTTACATCAAGAACAGAGCTTCATTAAGTGCACATACATGTGCAATAAAGCAATCTAATCACATAAGCGTATATTAAGAACAGATAAAACAAGTACAAGTAATATTCATTTATAAATGGACGATTTCACTCTTTGGGAAACATGTGCCCATGATGGAAGCCAATAGTAGATGATGGAAGCTAGTAGTAGATTGTTTATTTGAAAAACACAAACCAAATCCTAGCTTGCTTCTCACTATGACTTTTCTTAATTTTCACTTTTTTTTTTTTTTTTTACTTGGCTATTACTACGCTATATGTGAGACATGGCCAAAAATTGTAAATTTTCCACAATCCCAGCTACTCAATTAGCATAGGGTCCAAAATGCATGTGATCATAGTTCTGCCTCAATTCAAGGGCCCAGGATCATCTAAGAAGCTGGAACTTTTGGGACAAGGCCCATATTTGGTGTGGTCCGGAATTTTATACATCAACTGGGTGACCCATGGAAATTAGCACCTTACATTTAGCAAACATTCGTTGAGTTGATGTGCAATACTAAATCATTCTCAAATAGAAAAAAAAAATAAAACATCAGAAATGGGCTAATGTTAAGAGAACAACAAACTACTCAGTGTATTCAGCAATGGAATTTGATCAACAAATAGATTTTCATGGGATCCTGCTCGGGCTACCCTCAATAGCTGGGACAAGGCTATAGTGATGAAATAGATTCAATAAAAACCATTTGAGGCCTAATAAGTTATTAAAAAAATACATTTGAGGCCTTTGATTGCTAGCTAATTAGACAAAAAACAAAATTCAGACTATAAATGAAAAAAATTATTTAAGAGTGCTACTTATGCACCATTTTGATCCACTTCCAAGAAAAAGATCCAAACATGTTAGAAGTATGCATCCATATCGCAAATTACCTATTATACAACCAGCAATGCAGCAATAAAAAGTGTGTACATTGATCAAATTGAATCCAAATTAGCCGTTGGTATCCTTATAAATATTGTCTCGTACACAGTGTGTGCATTGATCAATGTTGAGTAGTATATAGCACAGTCCAAAAGCTGGCTACCAAGAACTATTTGTCTGTATAAAGAAGAAAATAGTACATGCCAAGCAAATGACCCATAATAATACCATTTGAATTACCAGGCGCCCATACATATAAAGGCTCAAAGGTAGAATGCAGCTAGTAAGCTGATGTGCTAGTTCTTTTCTTTGTTTAGGGCTTCCATGCTCAAAAAACTATAAAGAAAAAAAATTAATTAAGCATTTTTATATCATAGGCAAGCAGAGTTCATGCGACCAACATGAGAATGAATATAGAGACTACCAGATCACCAGCCCATAGCCTTGCCTACTCTTCCTTCAGTCTCAATGCCAAGAATCATCTTAGCGGCCCCCCGATCCTTCATCCATGAAGGAATCAAACTACTGCCTAGGCAATAGGTTGAACTACAACCTCCTGCAAGGTCTTTTATCAGCCCCTTTAACTTTGAATTGCTCTAGTTGCTTTCACTTTTCCTTACAAAAGTGCAAACTCCACATTCATCTTTCCAGCTCATCACATTGGTCAACCAGCACCAATCACTGATCTAATAGACACCTGCTATACCGTCGGCGCGAATATCTCTGAGCATAACCCTTCACTACTAACCTCGCCCTGTATCTATGTTATATCCTTTTGAAGATCCACCTACATCTAATTGCTTTTTGACCCATTGGAAGCTCCACCTGCTCTCATATGTCAGTCTGATACAACGAATCCATCACATTGTCCATAGTCACCTTTCACTTCTCAGCACCAGTCTTACTTAGAGCCATCTGAATAGAAGATGAATCCCCTACGATATTGGAGTCATCCATATACCTCGCTGATATCCTGCGATCATGTTGTGTGATTCTTCTCATAAGTGGCTGCTCTACCTGCTCTGCATCCCTGTCCCCACGTCTCAGCCTTCCTACCCTGCCTGCTCATGTGGCCATGCCTAGCATGCCACACACGTACAGAGGTGAAATCTGCTACATCCACTACAACTCCACCTTTTAAAGTGCTCCCGATCAACTTGTACATGTTATTGAGTCATTGCGCTTTCATGATTACCCATGCCCCCTTAGATACTTTAAGAGCACCATCAATACCTGTGTACTTGCATCCTTTTACCTCAAGCACTCCAAGAGAAATCAGATTCTACTTCAAATCAGGAACGTACCGGACATCAGTCAAGGTACGCTCCACCGCATCAAACATCCTGATGCGCACCGAACTAATAGCCATAACATTACAGGCAATGTCATTGCCCATAAATACCTGTCCACTATCACACTCCCTGTAGCTGGTGAACTAACTCCGATGACGAGTCATATGAAAAGATGCCCTTGTGTCTAGCATCTACTTATCCTTACAATTATCGTATGGCTGTCTGAGCGAAGACACAGATAAAAAATCACCATCACATCCATCTGTCGTGGCAGCGTTGGCCTCCCTGCATGAAGCCTCAGAATCTTCCCTCTTCAATTTAGGATTTTCACAATCCTTCTTCAAATGACCTTCCTTCCCACAGTTCCAGCACTTTACCTTTCCTTTGCCCTTGCCCTTGGATTTGGATTTAGAACCTGAAGAACCTGTACCTTGTCCAGAATTCGTACCCACTGTAAACAGTGCATCAGAAGATGTCCCCATGTCATTGTTTAGCTATCTCATAGCCTTCCCTTGAAGGACTGAGATAACGGTGTCGACACTCAGGGTTTTATTCGTGCTGAACATATCCTCGAATGACTAATAAGACACTGAAAGAGAATTCAGCAACATATATGCTTGTTCTTTATCTTTCATTACTTCCGCCATATCTAACAATTTGTAAACTAATGTATTAAAGTTTCTGATGTGAGCCTCCAGATCTCCACCCTCTGCCATCTTTAAGTTATATCACTACCGCTTCAAGTGTAGGAGATTTTCAGAGGATTTTTTCGCATAAACATCCTCTAACTTCACCCATAACTTAGCCGCAATTTTCTCCCTCATGACGTTATAGAGAACCTCATCCGTGAGACATAAACCGATTGATGATAAGGCCTTCTTATCAAGAGCATTCCACTCATCATTAGTCATAGTAGACTTTGGCTCCTCAAGAGCACCATCTTCGCCTTGCTTGATTAAGGAACTTATTATCTTGATTTTTCATAACATAAAATTATTTTTTCCTGAGTACTTCTCAATCTCATACCTGGTGCTCGCCATTCTTATTAATCCTTCGGATTTAGATTTGTGCCCCAACGATAGCTTTGATACCACTTGTTGGGGATTTTACCTTACGAAATCAAAAAATGATAAAGGAGAGGGCAGATGAACAGGGGAAAAAGAATGGATGGTATCTTTACGGGGGGAAAATAAGAAGAAAAAGAATGGAAGGAAACCAATGATTGTTTTTCTAGAAAAATCATACCTTTTGAATAACATAATTGCCGAACACATCAGTCATCAATGTTGGAGCATGTGGGAGAACTTCTTCAAAAGCAGAATAACTACAAAGTGAATTAAGAATCAAAAGCAGCATAAAAGACGACAACTAGCATATGGTAGCCACATTCACATAAGCAGGGTACTGCTTAGAAGTTTTACACAATTGTAAAATCTTACAAGGAATAAACTCTTCATCTTGCCACTAATCTATCTGAACATCCTCATTTCAACTATAATCATCCTAGATATTTACAAAGTTGTGTCATTTTTTTGAATGATGGAATTTTATTAATAATCCAAAAGGCCACACAAATACCTGTAGTTATAAACAAATTACCGTTGCAAGCGTACCTACAGGAGGAATTACTCAAAGCAGGAGGAATCGGACCAACAACAATGTTAAATCTGACAGGCACCAACATAGATGTTTTCCTTCTCAATTGAAATTTAACTAATGAAACAAAGGAAATGGTGAAGTATCCGATCTTCGATAAATTTATTACTTATTGCAAAACAGAAAAGAAAAAATTTCAATAAAGAAAAGGAAAAAAGGGAAATTTTCAAGAGTAATTACAGTAATATTAGAAGGAAGTAGGATTGTAGCTGCAACATTTGCATCAGCTCTACAGCCACTACATTATTCAAGGAAAAAGAAATAAACAAGATTTTCCATTTTACTGAAATGTTCCCTTGTAATGAAAATGTAACTCAGAAATGACAAAGTACAATTTAGAAGGTTGGTTGTATAAAGAGCGAAATCAAAGAAGTATACCAAAAATACCCAGAACTTAATATGGATAAGTAAACAATGACAACCTCCTCGAAAAAATCAATCACCATAGTTATCAAACCAACCTATTTCCATGGCAGTAAATGACACATGGTACGGGAATGCTTTCTGGGAAAGTTGATGGAACATAATGGATGCACTTCAAAGTATGGCCTCTTCGATTTTGAAGCCAACCATCATATAGAAGTAATATCTTGAATGTTTCTTACTTCATAGCATTCCTTGAAGGCTAATGGTTCAAAAATCGATAGCCTTCAAAGAAAGATCCCACGTCAACAAAATTTTCAGCTAATATTATATCAATGAGATTTGTCATCAGCTTCACCTTGAAATATAGATAAACAAGTAAAAGAAATGTCACATCCTAAACTCAGAAATTGGATTTATAGAAATCTCGATCACCGAACCCGGTGTCGACAGCCTCCGTAGTACCCCATTCTCGGTCCCCAGCGTACATATGCTGGTTCCGATCTTGGGATCCTACAAGGAAGATTTTTCGAAGTACATTTGTCTCATGAGAAGCATAACCACAAGCATACCCAAATCATAAAGGCAACATCATCATCACATATCCACTAATATAATCATTTGAATACAATGCTGAAAGGGAAATACCTATATTGAAATCAAAGCTCCAGAGGACAGCTGCATGCTCCAAGATCAACGCTGCTATAACCTAACGCCACCTGCATGCATCTATCATGCATAAGCTTACAAAAAGCTTAGAGGGTGGTGAAAGTGTGTGTAAGGTAAGTGCCACGTATATAATGAAGCACATGAATCATACATCATCGAGATAAATGAAAATACTAACAAGATCATGAATCATACGATATCAAAGTAAGCAAAAATATACAGGTAAGTTCATGAGTACTATCAGTCGTACCAAGGTTATGCTATTCAAGACATAGTAAGACAATAACAGATGTTGAGGATGCAATGCAATATGAAAATCCTGACGAGCCATGAATACCATCAACCTCATCTAGGCCATATAAGTGCAAAAACATAGTAACCCAAAATTTTAAGTACTGCAGATGGTGCGAATGAAATGACCATGCTGGAATGTGAAGTCGAGATGATGGTGCGTAGTATCACAGGCTACGGGGTCCACCACAAGGGACTTCTATCTAAACTAGTCCCATACCTAAATTTGGATAGTCTGACTCAATATGGTAAACTCCTTATCTCAAGTTAGTCGCGCGCCCAACCGAAATCCTGGCCATGCATAGGTACACGTAACAAATAGTTACACACCACCAGCCCGAGTGGATAGTGAATGAATGAATGAATAGATATGCAATTCTTGCTCAATAAGTTCACATATTAATACAGTTTCTCTCTGGAAAAATCACCGGGGTCTATTACACTCCACACTGAGTGCCTCCTCCCTAGCTGTATAACCATGCGAGTGGAAGAGACCTCACTATCCGCCTAGCGAACAGTTTGCCATGATACCTACTCGACTCATCGATAGCGGACCCATATACAAGCTAGTCATACTCAGCTTAGCTTATAGCCCCCTCACTCGGGCGGATAAGGCCACACCCCCTCCTAATCGACCACGACACAGAGGGAGACGCGGCCTACTGGTATTCGACACTTGGGCACTCATGTTCCACTTGGTCTAGACGTTGGGGCACCTCTTGGCCTCGGAGATTTTAGAATTTTCACCAAAGGACATCCTAAGGGCCCACAGTGATAGAACCAAGTATTTTTGGTGTCCCATTTAGTCATTCACTATGTGCCTATGGAGACCACTGCCCTAATGTCATTAGGGTGTATAATGATCAAGTCACATGTATGCGAGATGCATGAGTCACACTATCCAGTCATGCAACAATCCTGCGAGTACAGCACAATAATGTGCGTACTCCATCTCATAAGGAGTCCCATAAATAGTCTGCCTAATGGCGTATGCTATGATCAAACATTCCTCATATCAGGCATACATATATGATGCGTATGGGCATGAATCATGGAATTGTACTAAGCATGTTATAAATTAATGAACTATCCTTACAACACAGATAGGCCTTGACGGCCTATACATAATAAGCACGGGTCTATCAATGGGCCCTAAGGAGAGTTATAATGCGGACATTTA
Source organism: Magnolia kwangsiensis (assembly GCA_037074715.1). NCBI lineage: Eukaryota > Viridiplantae > Streptophyta > Magnoliopsida > Magnoliales > Magnoliaceae > Magnolia > Magnolia kwangsiensis. Next base: position 108,216,742 of record CM073578.1, on the reverse strand, counting down.
ACCAACATTATTCTCACAACGTGGACGTTAAACCAACATTACTCCCAAGGCATGGCTGCCATAAGTGTCATTACATAACTGATAGTGGAATCACATAATGCAATAGACCTTGTATACATCCCATTGGGCCTCGACCCATGGGCCTTGAATACATCAAGTGGGCCTCAACCATGGGCCATAATACATCACAATGAGCCTCAACCCATGGGCCCTAATACATCACAATGGGCTTAACCCGTGGGCTCCAAATACATCACAATGGGCCTCCAACCATGGGTCTCATATACCACATCAAGGTAGGTCTCAACAATGGCCTTGTACACATCAAGGTGGGTCTCGACAATGGCCTTGTACACATCAAGGTAGGTCTCAACAACAGGCTATAATTGTGGCAAGTGGGCCATATCCCATGGGCCATATGTATATCAAAGTGGGCCTCTCGAATGGGCAACAAAGTATATCAAAGTGGGCCTTATAGATGGGAGCTCATATATATATATATATATATCAAGGTGAGCCTCATAGATGGGAGCTCATACACATCACAATGGGCTGGAAGGTGGGCCTCATGAATCACAAAATGGGCCCCACCATCTGGATATACCACACATACATTATGGTGGGTCCCATGGATGGACTGTTAAGGTAAAATAAATATACGATTGTGGGCCTCGAAAAGATCTAAAAATAGGGTGGACGGTGTGGATACAACACCTACATCATGTGGGTCCTGTCACGCTCCAGTCTCGGTAACTGGAATCACAAGGAACCCGATGGTCTGTTCTGGTCGTAACAGCCTCCATAGTACCCTATTCTCGGCTCCTGATACAGGTTCCGATCTTGGGATCCTACAAGGAGGATTTTTATAATAATGTAATCATTACTAATATGAGCATATCAAAGATCACAGCAAGTACGTCTGAAAATAACAAAGGCACACATCACAAAATTCATTATAAATTTGAACTTTTATAATTTTCAGAAGGTCCAAAGGACATACATAAGATAATAGGAGAAGGAAAGGAAGATCAGCAACACCGGGTCCTCAAGCTCAACTCAACTCTGCGCCCTGTAACTATGACGCTTTCCTAGAGTCTCCTGCATACATCAATCATGCATAAGCTTATAGAAGCTGAGAGGGTAGTGAAAGTGTGTGGCAATGGTGCACAGAAGAATAGTAGGAGATGCAAGAAGGAAAATATGCTCAATGGGAAAATCACTAGCCTTACCATGGCTTATCATAAATACGATGCGATGAGTACTGGATGCCATACCAAGATAATGCATGAAGGGTCTTGTACAGCCAATGTTAATGCGATGCAAGTAATGTTAGTTCTCATATCCAAATCATAAGTCAAGTACATTTTCAATCATAAGAAAATCATCGGGGTCCATTACATTACTGAATGACTGTCACTCTACAGACCCCGCATAGTCAAACGAGCGTAAGAGACGTTACTACCCGCCTGTGGACAGCCAATCACCAGCAAGGCCTGATGGTAGTGGACTCATTTACGAGCTAGTCAGACTTAGCCTAATAATGCCCCCTGCAAACTAGGCAGGTAAGGCCATACCCCTATCCAACCGAGTACACGATAGTGGGAGTCGCAGCTAATGGTATAAGGCCCTTGTGCGCTCATGTATTCCACCCAGTCACAGCGTTGGAGCAGATCCTTGGTACCATGAAAGTTTTGAGAATTTCAACCATGGGCATCCTATGCACCCGGTACGCTCAACTAATATTTTCGGCGTCCACGCATGCGGCCATACACAAATTTCACTGTGGAGGTAAGGCCCTGATGAAACAAGGGCGGATATCCACATACTATACAAATGTCAGATGCATGAATCACGTAATCACCCTTGCATTAATCTCAAGCATCCATTGTGCTCCAGAGGGGATAACTCTACCCCTCGGGGAGATACCAACATATCTTATACAATGGTATAATCATGATCAATCATACCTCAACCAAGCATGCATATGATACGTATGAGAGTGGGCTATGGAGATGATTAGGGGTGCCAACGAGGTGAAGTTGAACTCTCTACCTAACTATGGAGGGTCTAGGTACTTAACCAATTCCTCATAAGGGATACAACCTCTATTGGGGGCCCATTTACCTGGGGTAGCTCATGAGACTAAGGATACAAGTTACAGGCTTAAATAATATAGAGATGGGCCTAGTAAGAAATTAATGTGGGCATTCAACCACACTTAGAGGGGTCCATAATGGGGATATTTAACCACCATTTTTTCAAGGCATAACCAACCATAATACATAAAGCTATAAGGCCCAAGGCTCACATCCAAACCACATACATAACCCCCATAAAAAGGCATGAGAAAATGGGTCCAATACTACCTTCAATAACATGGGCCCAAGGAGAGGAATCAAGGCCCAAGGCCCAAGCCCCAATGGCCATAGGACTCATACATTTAGTTAAACTTAATGGGCAGCCCATGAGCACAAAAACATGGCTTAAAAATAAGTTTAAGTTGGGTGAAATGGACCCCACTACATCAGCCCAACAACTAGCAATCTAAGTGGGCAACCAAGGGCCTAATACTACCTTTATCTCAGCCCATAAGTCCATCAAAATGGTAGAAGTCAGCCTAATATATGACTAGGCTAAGCTAGGATATTTCAGCCCAATCTGGGCCTACTAGGAAGTCCTAAAATCTGGTTTATATTTGGGTCCCACAAATAATCATCAATGGAGACCCAAAAAGGCCTTAATTAAGCTCAAGAATATTCTAAAATATAAGAGAGCAATCGATACCCAACTTTCTCAATATAGTGGGCCCCAAATTCATGGCCCCAATAGGTCCTCAAGTAATCATAAACAAAGCCCAAAGGGCTGGGGCCCAAAAGTTATGAAATAACAAGGGACTATAATGTATAGAAAATTTCTACAATGCATGCTGCTGTCCTAAATTTGGGCACTCCATTGGAGTGGGTCTGGGGCCTAAAAAAATCTAAAAATTGAGGGTCAAGGTCCCACATCATGCATAAAATAATAGGAAACCAAAAAGGTGGTCCACCATTAGAGAAAATATTTTTGAATTATGGTTTTTATCAAGGCATATTGCTGGAATGCACAACAAAAAAATTTGACAGTCTAACCATCTTGGCCCATTCTTTTGGATGCCCAAATGGGGTCATTTAGGATTAAAATTTACAGAGTGATACTTTAATAGGTTTTCCACACCTCCAAAAAATTTTAGAATTTGTGAATATTCCGAAGTATTTTAATTAATATAAACAAAACAATTTATCCATAAAATCAGACAGACCTGGACGTCCCAAGATGGTGGGCCAGTCTGGCCCTTTCCACGGTGTGTAAAAGTGTCCATTGGCCCTAAAATATGGTAGGGGGTCTTAGCATAAGTATACCACACCCTTACAAAATTTTAGAATTTTTGAACTTCAATAAATAGTTTAATTAATTTAAGAAATCAATCTATCCTGAAAATCAGACTAATCTAGACACTATATTATAGTGGGTCAGTCCAGCCACCACTATGGTACGTATAGGTGTCCATTGGCCCCAAAAATTGGTAGGTAGGTCCTAACATGGGTGGGACACCTCTCTGTAAAGTTTTAGAGTTTTTAGATATTCAAACGTATTTTAATAAATTTTAGAATTCCAACTTGTCCAGGGTGGAATGTTGCTGGAATAGTGCAGAAAAATCCAGACTGTCCACCTCACTTGGACCACACCTTTGGGACCCCAATGAATGTCAGATGGGGCTGAAATTTGGTATGGTTGTAGGTGGGTCATGAGGCTATAAGAATGATATATTAGTTTATTACAGTATTCCCACCAAAGATCCAAAAATCAGGCCCCAAGGTGGCCTAAAAATCTGTCCAGGTAGATTTGGACAACAACATGTTGCTATCCAAACCACCCCAAAAGATAATTAAAAGAGAAATAAATCACCATTTCCTCAGGGTGGGGTCCACCTAGATGGGTCAAACAACTCTCAGACCAAAGTCCTTTCCAAGATCATCTATACAATCAAGCCCAAAGGTTGTCCAAAACATGCCAATAATATGGGGCAACAAGGTGGGCCTGGATGTCTAACCACTTGGGCCTAGTTGCATGGAACATCAAGTGGGCCACACATACATCAGATTCACTATAAAGACAGGAAAGCAAAGATGGAGAAGAAATACAATCCGGCCACGGGGTAGGGCCTCACCACTAATGGGCCCTCCTAAGAACGAATCATACCCATGCAACTACATTGATTGCACATGCAATATAAAATCACTACATGAATGATTTATAATTGCTATGGATGGTTGGGATGTCAACCCAACATGAACCTTAAGGTCTAGATGACCTTGAGATGGAGTGGATTATTACATACATTATGATGGGGTTCATGGAGAATGGCCCCATCATGGATCATGACATGCATGTAAGATGGGCCAGAGGGCCACATCCATGAGATCAAATGGGATCCCCTCCATGGATTGGTGGGTCCCATGTGATCCATCCATGAAGAAATAATGAGATTAAGGAAAAGAAAGGAATTCAACAAAAGAATAGTCACCCACATCACAGATGACTACCAAACTTTCATACTAAGGTCCTTTAGCACCAAGGGAGATGAATCTATGGTGGAGATGGGGTTTCAAGGGTTAGATGGTGGGGGATTAAGGAGGAAGCTAGCAAGAAAAATGGAGGAAAATGGGCTAAATAAATGGAGGGAAATTGATAGAGAAGAAGAGAAGAGAGAGAGAAATGAGAGGAAAAATCTTTTTAAGGAAAGTAATCATAACCTATGGTGATACAAACAATGTTTGCTAGGGTAGATTAGGTGTGGGTAGTGTGTAAGGTCTTGGTAGTATGAGTATGGAGACTTAGGTGGTGTGTGTAGTGTGTGTTGGAAATTGTGCAAAAGAGGGAGTGTGGGCCACACGCACCACTCCAAGGTGGGCCACATGATCAAAATCCAGGGTCGTAGAATGAAATTTACACAACTAATTATCCACACATCGGATGGATGCACAAGACATGGCGTTGGAACTGCGGTGATAATGCAGTCGCAATGGAACAGGTCTCAGCTCGATTCGAGTCGGGTCTATATGACCGAACTCAAGGATGACCGCAAACACAATCCAAAGGTCGCAGGTTGCCAGAATTCGACTGGTAGGACCGCGGGACCAAAATGAAATAAATGCATATTCACACAAACACATGCACACATGCAAACTCAGGTCAGATCTCATAGGTCCCATGCTGGTAAAATAGATGGATGGCTAGGAGAAATGCATGCATCACAATGGACCATTGATATAGACGGTTTAGATGTAACCCCCCACATCAAAGGCGGGGTCCACTGACCGTCCAGTAGCCCATGGCTGGATGGCAAAAAAAAAGAATACATACAACGTGGTGGGTTCCACCGTCCATAGCCGTGGACGGTGTGCATAGAACACATACATAAGTGGGTCCCACATGGGGTCCACCATAACATTTACATTTTCCATCCAGCTTGTTGATAAGGTCACATTGACCTGGATGAAAAGGAAAAATAAAATTTCATATGATCCAAACCTTCTGTGAAAGACCCCAAATGGGTTTCAATGGTAGACATTTAATCAACAATATTTCCTGTGATGTGGGCCTCCTAAGTTCCCGATGGGGTTGATATTTGGAGGGGGCCCACTAAATGAACGGCTTAGATAATAAACATACATCATGGTGGGGCCCACGGCCTGTCCACCCGCCTACAAGCGTATGTGCTACCTGCGCTTCTGGCAGTAGCAGCGTCTGCTGCCTATATTATTTATTTTTATTTTTTATTTTGAAAATCGAGTTTTCCCACGATTTTTCCTAGGTAGGGCCTGCATCCGAAAAATCCAACCCTGCCATTGCATCCCACGGCTCAAGACAGTCCTATTGAGCCTAATATTCGAGGTGTTTTGGGGTGTAGAAAGATCAAAGTGTATTTTTAACGGTGAAAATCACTATTTTCGAAGGTATGGCCCTATCAGAAAGTTGGATCAGACCCATTTTTCGGCTCAACGCCTAAAATGGCCTAAGGAAAGGGATGGATGGCGTGGATTGCATTTATACCTCAAGGTGGGGCCTATACAAGTGGCCCATCCAAATAGCCTTAAACTAAGGCTAATATTTGAGTTTTCCCTTCAATGTCCAGGTGTCCAGAGATGCTGGACATGATGTCTTTCAAGTGGACTGCCCACATGGGCCACCAAATGATGGATGGGGGTGGATACAATACTTATAAAGTGGGCCCCACCTATAGATGACTTGGAATTAAATACATGCCTTATAGTGGGGTCCGTCTAGGTGGGCCACATGGCCATATCATCCCACAAAAAAAATGAATGAAAAAAGAGAGGGAGAGAGAGAGAAAGAGACAGATCGAGTGACACGCGTGATAGAGGGCTCCGCCACTATAAGCCTTTCCTTGCATTCAATCATACATCAAGTGGGCCCCCAATATATGCGGACCCACTAAATCAAAGATGCCACACGTCGAACTCTGAAACTGGGCTCACAAAATTCCCGATCGCCTGATCCGGCGCCGATAGCCTCCATAGTACTCCATTCTCGGTTCTCAGCACCCATACACTAGGTTCCAATCCTGGGATACTACAAGGAGGATTTCTAATCATCAATCCGATTCATAATGAGCATAACTACAAGCATAACCCACGAACAATAATCATAAGAACATCATCACATAATTGACTATGATAAAAAAACTTTTGAGTACAATGCGTAAGAAGGAAAATACAAGATAATGAAAATAGCAGAAACTCCAAAAGCTCGACTGTGTGCTCCAAACTACGGACTGTATGCTCCAACTATGGTAAGACTATGTTGAGGGTCAAATAGTGCATATTAGACCCCATTTATTACTTGGATTTACAAGCATAATATTGTTAAATGCCCAGTTTTAATCGTGTTTTGTTGCAGGGTGTGATTAGGAGAGTTGACTGAAAAAGGATGCCAAAAGCTTAGATTTAACGTTTTGATGATCACTAGGGCAAGGGACGGACTTCAGAGGACCAAGATTGACGAATATACATGGTCAGAAATCCGAGAAAACTAAGAAACTGAAGCTCAAGTGGCTTGAAACGCATCCAAAATGCAAGAACACATGGTTCCCGACATCTGATCAGTTCGAAACTTTATACATGAGATAAGGGCCATAAATTAACCGTACATTTTAAATTTCAGCTCTTGGATCACTATAAAAGTGCTCCAACTAACCGATCAGCTTATAAACCGTTGATTTTGAGCCCACCTGATATCTGGAATTGCCTCGAATTTGGAGTCAATGCCTTAAATGAGGAGTCAAAACAGATGGACGGTGCAGATTTCTCCAAAACAGTGCAATGGACCCCATATGAGATGAGTGTATATAGTGCATATGTACTCTAGCCGTGCATGACAAGTGTCAGAGACGGTTTGACCGTCTCTGACCGAAAGAAAGAAAAAAAAAAAAAAATTCTACGTGCAGCGAACGGACGGCTCTAGTCCGTTTTGAGGGACCTTTGTGGGACCCACACGTCACCCATACGAAAAATCTGACCCGTTCACCGTGTAGAGGGGCTCGAATACTACAAAAATATGTTGACTCTTTTCACCCATGCGTGCACACGTGTGAGATACAGAGACCACAAAAGGACTGCCCGGTAGCGTTCAAATCTGATCTTTTAGTTATTTCTTCTCTGGGCCACGTCAATGGACATTCAAAACCACTCATTCTTGACTGAAATTTTGTTATGAATCTAATGGATGGGGTGAATTTTCCAGAAAATGCTTCTGTGAGGCCCACCGATCACAACAGCGAAATGGTGCGGAAGGTTTCGCACATCCGCGAAAACTGACTTTTTCAGGCGGTTTTGGCCCACCATCTTTGATCGTATGGCAGATCTGAACCGTCTATCATGTAGAGGACCCAATAAAATCCTAAGGGACAGTGTTTATTTGGAATTTGAACGAGAAAAGCGGCATGTTTCGAGGTACCAAACTTGGCTGCGAAAAAGCTTTCACTAGGCATGCATAGCTTTCCAAATCCGATTCAAATCCGATTTTCACCACTTCAGCAGCTATATAAGGAGGTTTTGGACGTGAGGAGCATTCATTCAGGTCTTGGGAGGAAGAACAGAGGGCTCGAGCTTGGACGTGAAGCAAAGAAGGAGAGAGAGAGAGAGAGAGAAAGAGAAAGAGAGAAATTCTTAGTTTTTTTCACTTTTCTTTTCCTTTTCTTTTTCTGTTTATTTAGTTGGATTTAGCCTGACCATGTGTAGCTGAACCTCCTAGCTAGGGCTAGGAGGTGAAGCTTGTAGTGAGATGGGAGGTTTTAATTTATGTTTTTATTTATTTATTTATTCATGAATCGACGTTGATTTTAGTTGATTATTATGGGAATATTTTTAGTTCTTAACGGTCTGTTGTGACTGAAATTACAATGGGTCTGCGATGCTTTGAATATTTCTATTTCTTTTTCATGTTTATGACGTCAGGACGTCCTGTTGTTCACCATAGTTTTCTGGGCATGGTTGGATGACGGTACCCTTCCTAACTTTCATACATGTGATTGGGTGGTAATTAGTTTGATTCTGTTGTTTGCCATAGTCTTTGGGCATGGTTTGGTGATGGAATTCATTCTAATTCATACACCTTTCATCTCTTTGAAAACTAGATCAACGGCAATTCAGTAATTTCCATAATTTTTGATGCAAGCATAAGTTCTCCCTGATCACTACAAGTGGATCCTCTGAATCCCTAGTTTCCTATCTCTGATTTGTTTCCTAAGTTTTAGATTAATTGTTCTACAAGTATTTCACCATTGCTAATTAATTTAGAATTCATTTTAGTCTGGTTCTAGTTCTAGATAATTTTAGATAACGTACAAGTTTCAGTCCCTTGGGATTCGACCTCGGTCTTACCGAGTTATTACTACATCACAACCCTGCACTTGGGGAGTGAACAAGTTTTTGGCGCCGTTGCCGGGGACTGTTTGATACGTTTTCTGAAATTAATTAGTTTTAGGATTAGTTTAGGATTAGATTTTCTTTTTAGAAATTTTTAATTATAGGTTTAGACGCTTAGTTATTTTCCTTAATAGAAATTTTTCCTAACTTTAGAAACTTTCTATTGTTCCTTTTATTTGATTTTTAGAACTAACTCAATTTTTCTGTTTTGTAGGAAGCTTCCAATTTAGTAAGCTCTTTCTAATTCTTTTTTCTTTGGAATTTCTTCTTTTTCCTATAAATTAATTTACTTTTAATTAGGACTTCCTATTCTTAAAAACTAACTTGTTTTGTTTATTCTGCAGGTTCTTAACCCCAAATTTGGTAACTTCTTTCCATCTTTTCCTTTTTCTAGATTTCTTCTTCCTTTCTCTTAGGTTTAAGTTAGAATTTGAGGGCTGAGTGTGTTTTATGCCCCATTAGGCACGCGACAACACTCGACGTCTCGTGACTGAAGGAGGATTAGTTGAGGGGTTGACTGTCCATCCCAGGACTAGACACCACTTGAATTCTCCTGAGTTAGAGGACGTTATGGCTGAAAATCAACCTCAAGCACTACCCCAACCAAGGGTTGAGGAAGTACATGATGAGAATGAGGTGCATCGGGCACCCCCGCCTCGTACTTTACGAGATTATTTACAATCGGTGGGGGTGAGTATGCCCTCATGCATGATTTTTCCGGAGAATACAGGACATATGGACATCAAGACAGGGGTTATCCAACTCCTTCCTAAGTTCCATGCGCTTGAATCTGAAGAACCATACTTGCATCTGAAAGAATTCGATGAAATCATAAGCACCTTATACTTTCCTAATATATCTGAGGATACTATTAGGCTGAAACTCTTTCCATTTTTCTTGAAAGAAAAAGCCAAGACGTAGTTACATTCACTTCGTCCTAGATCCATTGGCACATGGAATGATATGCAGAGGGAATTTATAAAAAAAATTTTCCCACATCATAAGACAATTACCCTCAGGAGAGCAATCATGAACTTTGCCCAAAAGGAAGATGAAACATTCTTCCAATGTTGGAAAAGGTTCAAGGATCTGGTTAATGCATGCCCACAAAATGGCTTTGAAATATGGCGCATTACAAATTTTTTCTATGATGGGCTAACATCTTCCATGCGCCAAATGGTCGAGACAATGTGTAATGGAGAATTCATCAATAAAAATGTCGACGAGGTATGGGATTCCTCGATAGTCTCGCTGAAAAAACACAATCATGGGACTATTACCCAAGGACAAACACTACGTCTAGGCCGACTCATTCAAGGAAAAAAGGAGGAATATATTTCCTGAAAGAGGATAATGATCTTAACGCTAAGGTGGCCAATCTCATCAGAAAATTTGAGGCCATGGAAGGAAGGAAGGAAAAGGTTATTGAAAGTGTTTGCGGCATCTGTGATTGCAACATTCATACTACTTCCTTCAATACCTGCCTTTCGAGAAGTATTGAATGAGCAATCTAATGCCATAAATAACTATCAAAGACCTTTCAATGGACCACCCTCTAATACTTACAATCCTGGCTGAAAAAATCATCCGAATTTTAGTTGGAGGAACGGACAAACTGCTACCCCTCAAGGTTTCTTCAATCAAAATTCAAATTAGGGGAAACCTCAAGAAGAATCGGTTCAAATTTTCATACAAGAGCTGGCGCGGACAATGCAAGGAATTTCAGATTTTATGCAAAAAAATAGATTCACGTATGATGGCTATGAAAAAAGGGATGCTCCCTGCATAATTACTCCTTAATCCGAAACCGCAATACGAGACAGGTGATCCCAGCTCTTCAAATCAAATGGGGCACGCTAAATCCATCACCACTCTTAGGAGTGGGAAGGTTATTGAAAAAACCCTTCCAGTTAGGCCCGAAAAGCCTCAAGAATTAGAAGAGGACAACAATGATGGATCTATTGGCGCCCCACAAAAATTTGAACCGGAACCTCTAGAAAAGCCAGTCGCTCCGTTTCCTCAACGGTTGGTTGAACCAAAACGTCTATCTAACTCTCAGGATATCCTAGAGGTGTTAAAACAAGTGAAAGTCAACATTCCTCTGCTTGACGTTGTAAAACAGATTCCTTCATATGCTAAATTTTTAAAGGATTTATGCACTACCAAACGACGGAAAAGTGTTCAAAAGAAGATCTCCTTGACTGAGAAAGTGAGTGTCATCCTGAAACAAGATGTGCCGCAAAAATTCAAAGATCCCGGTTGCCCAACCATATCATGTGTGATCGGGAACTATCGAATTGATCACGCACTTCTTGACTTAGGAGCAAGCGTCAATCTGATTCCTTACTCGGTATACCAACAGTTAGGTTTGGGTGAATTAAAACCCACTCGAACCACACTACAACTTGCTGATCGTTCTGTTCGTATACCAAGAGGGATCATCGAGGATGTGTTGGTCCAGGTTGATAGATTCTACTACCCTGTTGATTTTATCATCTTGGACACCGAACCCATCAATGACACGAGCACTCAGATTCCCGTCATTCTTGGTCGCCCATTCCTGTCCACTTCAAATGCAATTATCAATTGCAGGAATGGTATCATGACTATGTCCTTTGGAAATTTGACATTGGAATCGAATATCTTTTTCAATAACGGCAGCAACTCAGAGGATGATGACGATTTTCATAATGTTAACATGATTGATTCTTTTGTGGAAGATAGAACACCTCTCACCTTATCCTCTGATCCTCTAGAGACGTGCTTGGCCCACTCCCATGATCTTGATGATGATATAATTAGGGAGACGTGTGCCATGCTGGATACTGCACCGGTACTTGAAGTTAACCGATGGAGGCCACAAATTGAAGAATTGCCCCAAACTGATGTAGTGCCTCTACCGTCTAACATCAAGCCACCGAAGCTTGACTTAAAACCTTTGCCCTCTGATTTAAAATATGTCTATTTAGGTCAATATGAGACATACCCGGTGGTGATCTCTGCCCACCTGGAGAAAGAACAGGAGAGTATGCTGATATCTACTCTCATTGAGCATAGGGGAGCCCTTGGATGGACGATAGCGGACCTCAAGGGAATTAACCTATTGATTTGTACTCACCGTATATATCTTGAGGACAATGTAAAGGTTGTTCGGCAATCACAATGTACATTAAATCCAAACATGAAGGAAGTGGTTAAGGCTGAGGTTCTCAAACTATTGGATGTGGGGATCATATACCCCATATCCGATAGTTAATGGGTGAGTCCAACTCAGGTAGTTCCTAAGAAGTCCGAGATCACCATCGTAGCCAATGCCAATAATGAACTCGTGCTGACCAGAGTTACTACTGGTTGGAGAATGTGCATTGACTACAGAAAGCTGAATACCGTCATAAGGAAAGACCACTTTCCTTTGCTCTTCATTGATCAAATCCTGGAAAGGCTAGCTGGTCATTCCTATTATTGTTTCCTTGACGGGTATTCAGGTTATAATCAGATTGAAATCGCCCCTGAGGATCAGGAAAAGACCACATTTACATGTCCCTATGGCACCTTTGCTTATAGAAGGATGCCATTCGAGTTATGTAATGCCCCTGCCACCTTTCAGCGATGCATGACGAGTATCTTTTCTGACATGGTGGGAAAATATTTAGAGGTCTTCATGGACGATTTCTCTGTTTTTAGTTCATCTTTCAGCGAATGCTTATCAAGTCTTAAATGTGTGCTGAAAAGATGTGAAGAAAAGAATTTGGTACTTAACTGGGAGAAGTGCCATTTTATGGTTCAAAAGGGAATTGTCCTTGGGCATATCATCTCGTCCAAAGGAATCGAGGTAGATAAGGCAAAAATCGATCTTATCTCTAACCTACCTCCACCCAAGAACATCAGAGATGTGCGATCCTTCTTAGGACACGCAGGCTTTTACAGACGATTCATAAAGGACTTTAGTCTCCTCTCTCGTCCTTTATGTAATCTTCTTCAAAAGGATACACCATACGAGTGGACTGAACAGTGCTAAGAAGCTTTCACTAAGCTTAAAGGCATGTTAACCACTGCACCTATCATGCAGCCATCTGACTGGAGTCTTCCTTTTGAACTTATGTGCGACGCCTCTGATTATGCTCTTAGAGCGGTTCTAGGCATGAAAAAAGATAAGCGGCCTTACGTTATTCGCTACGCAAGTAGGACTCTAAATCCTGCCCAAGTGAACTACTCGACTACGGAAAAGAAACTCTTAGCCGTAGTGTTCGCTTTTGACAAATTTAGATCCTACCTTATCGGATCCAAGATCATCATTTACACAGACCATGCGACCCTTAAGTATCTTCTTTCTAAGAATGATTCTAAGCCCCGCTTAATACGATGGATCCTTCTACTCCAAGAATTTGATTTGGAAATCAAAGATAAAAAGGAAGTAGAGAACGTAGTGGCTGATCATCTTTCTCGCCTTAATACCTCTGATTCCCTTGAGGTGACCCATATCAATGACATGTTCCCTGATGAACAACTGTTTAGAGTCTCCCATTCACCTTGGTTCGCTGATATTGCTAATTATCTTGCTACAGGTGCCATACCGACACACTGGACGTCACAAGATAAGAAGAAATTCTTTACCAAGGTGCGTAACTTTTTCTGGGATGATCCATATTTGTTTAAATATTTCCCAGACCAAATCTTAAGGAGATGCGTACCAGATGATGAGCATTAGAGTGTCATCTCCTTCTGTCACTCACAGGCCTGTGGTGGTCACTTTTCTGCTAAAAAGAACACGGCCAAGATTTTACAGTGTGGCTTCTACTGGCCCACTATGTTCAGGGATACTCATGAGTTTTGCAAGGCTTGTGAGCGTTGTCAGAAATTGGAAGCATTGTCCCGTCGAAATATGATGCCCTTGAATCTCATCCTTATTATAGAAGCATTTGATTGTTGGGGCATTGATTTCATGGGACCATTCCTCCAATCATTTGGAAATCTGTATATTTTGCTCGCCGTAAACTATGTCACTAAATGGGTCGAAGCAATTCCGTGCCGTAAAAATGACCATCGCACGGTCATTAAATTTTTGAAAGAAAATATCCTGTCGCGGTTCGGAACGCCTCGAGCCATCAGTAGTGACGGGTGCTCACACTTTTATAATAGACCATTTGAGAGTCTAATGAAGAAATACGGTATCTCTCATAAGGTGAGCACCTCATACCATCCACAGACAAGTGGACAAGCTGAAATTTCCAATAGGGAGATCAAACATATCCTAGAAAAAATGGTTAACCCTGATCGTAAGGACTGGTCAATCCGATTGACCGATGCCTTATGGGCGTACCGTACTACTTTTAAAACTCCTATTGGAACATCTCCCTTTAGACTTGTCTATGGAAAGGCTTGTCACTTTCCGGTAGAATTGGAACATAAAGCATACTGGAAAAGCATACTGGGCAATCAAAAATCTAAATTTCAATCTGGACAACACTGGTTCGCTACGCAAACTTCAATTAAATGAACTGGAAGAAATCCGGAACGATGCATATGAGAACTCGAGAATTTACAAGGACAGGATGAAGGCGTTTCATGATCAACATATTCTACGAAAATCATTCACGTCAGGTCAGAAAGTCCTCTTGTATGACCCTCGACTACATCTCTTTCCGGATAAGCTTCAATCTCGTTGGACCGGCCCTTACATTGTTGTCACTGCTTATCCTCATGGGGCCGTCGAGATAAAAGATCCGGAAACTGGTAAGGAGTTTAAAGTCAATGGACATCGATTAAAGCCATTTGCCGAGGCATTTGATTCAGAGGACATGTCCATGCCTCTGATTGCTCCTGTTTACCAGGACTGATCTCCTAGTCTGATGGAGGTATAGGTAGGTTTATCGCTTTCATAGGATTAGGGTACTTGTTTTATTTGTCTAGCTGAAGACGGTAAATTTAGCGCTCCTGGGAGGCAACCCAGCTTTTTTTTTTTTTTTTTTTATTCCTTTTCATTCTTTAGTAGATGATTCAATGTTTGTGGATAACATTACTGCAAACCCTCACGAGACTACAACTCGTCCACTAGGGGTAACCTAAGGGTTTAAAGGCTTGTTGCATATGCTAAATGGAATCGAGAACACCTGCGAAAGTGGTATAGGTAGGATTTTATTTTCGTTATTTTTGTTCTGCTTTTTCTCTCATGCTGGCAAGCTTCCATGCCGTGATCTATTGGAAACTCTCCTGATTCATTATTCAGGTACTATCTTCCCATCACTTCTCATTTACTTTCTTTGTCCCATGTGCATTGCATGCTCATATCTTTTACATTGAAGACAATGTAGATTTTAGGTTGGGGGTGGGAGATTAGGTTTCCTAATCAGTATTTTCTTGGTCTTGAGAAAAAATTGTGAAATTTTTTAAAATTTTTTTTTGAAAATTCCTACAAATTCGAAGTGATTTTGACAGATATCCCTAATTTAGATTTTCAAGATACATAATGGTGGATTTATGACTCTTGGATTCCGTATCTGTTAGATTTCATAGTTAAGTGAATTATTAATCCATGATTAGAATTTGTAAACATTGATTGAATCATGATTTCAGGACACGTCTTGCTCACACATTAAGATTTCAGTTCCATATCGAAGGATTAACTTGGTAATCACTAAGCACGAAAGGAACTAGCTTGAAATATCTTACCATCATGGTATAAAAATTGGAAAGGTTGGATAATTAATTTTCACCATAGGTTTTCTCCCTATAGGTGTAGAGTTAATTCCCCATGAATGATATGTGAAAAAGAGTCAAGTGTACGATCTTCACCATAGATTTGCTCCCTATAGGTGAGGATTTGATTCCCCTTCCTTGGCATTACTTTGAACAGAAAAATCACAAGTTAATAGGCTAATCTATGAGGCAAGTTTTGAGTTAGGTTTTGGTTGTCATGAATTTTCTTGTTGGTTACTAATGATATCATGAAATTGACGATTGGATCTCTTAATGATGATAAGCCGAGATTAGACTATACATCCATGGATCTTAATGTTTAAAATTTTTCTAATTGATGGATTAATACTTTACACTTGATTATGAAGTCTATCGTGCGCTTGAGCTCAGGAGAAAATAATTTCTAACATTCATGAATATTAAATTTCTCTTATCTTGTTCAAAATCTCACTCGATTTCGTAGAAAGTTCTCCTATAATTCTCAACTTATTTTTCGCATAATTTGCTCGGAACTAGCAAAATACTGGTTGGGGGTTGTGTTGAGGGTCAAATAGTGCATATTAGACCCCATTTATTACTTGGATTTACGAGCATAATATTGTTTAATGCCCAATTTTAATCGTGTTTTGTTGCAGGGTGTGATTAGGAGAGTTGACTGAAAAAGGATGTCAAAAGCTTGGATTTAACGTTCTGATGATCACTAGGGCAAGGGACGGACTTCAGAGGACCAAGATTGACGAATATACATGATCAGAAATCTGAGAAAACCAAGAAACTAAAGCTCAAGTGGCTTGAAACGCATCCAGAATGCAAGATCACATGGTTCCCGACATCTGATCAGTTCGAAACTTTATACATGAGATAAGGGCCATAAATTAACCGTACATTTCAAATTTCAGCTCTTGGATCACTATAAAAGTGCTCCAACTGACCGATCAGTTTATAAATCGTTGATTCTGTGCCCACCTGATATCTGGAATTGCCTCGAATTTGGAGTCAACGCCTTAAATGAGGAGTCAAAACAGATGAACGGTGCAGATTTCTCCAAAACAGTGCAATGGACCCCATATGAGATGAGTGTGTATAGTGGATATATACTCTAGCCGTGCATGTCAAATGTCAGAAAGAAAAAAAAAAAATTCTACGTGCAGCGAACGGACGGCTCTGGTCCGTTTTGAGGACCTTTGTGGGACCCACACGTCACCCGTACGAAAAATCTAACCCGTTCACCGTGTAGAGGGGCTCGAATACTACAAAAACATGTTGACTCTTTTCACCTATGCGTGCACACGTGTGAGATACAGAGACCACAAAAGGGCTGCCCGGTAGCGTTCAAATCTGATCTTTTAGTTATTTCTTCTCTGAGCCACGTCAATGGACGTTCAAAACCACTCATTCTTGACTGAAATTTCGTTCTGAATCCAATGAATGATGTGGATTTTCCAGAAAATGCTTCTGTGGGGCCCACCGATCACAACAGCGAAATGGTGCGGAAGGTTTCGCACATCCGCGAAAACTGACTTTTTCAGGCGGTTTTGGCCCACCATCTTTGATCATATGGCAGATCTGAACCGTCTATCATGTAGAGGACCCAATAAAATCCTAAGGGACAGTGTTTATTTGGAATTTGAGCGAGAAAAACGGCGTGTTTCGAGACACCAAACTTGGCTGCGAAAAAGCTTTCACTAGGCATGCATAGCTTTCCAAATCCGATTCAAATCTGATTTTCACCACTCCAGCAGCTATATAAGGAGGTTTTGGACGTGGGGAGCATTCATTCAGGTCTTGGGAGGAAGAACAGAGGGCTCGAGCTTGGACGTGGAGTAAAGAAGGAGAGAGAGAGAGAAAGAGAAAGAGAGAGAGAGAAATTCTTAGTTTTTTTCACTTTTCTTTTCCTTTTCTTTTTCTGTTTATTTAGTTGGATTTAGCCTGACCATGTGTGGCTGAACCTCCTAGCTAGGGCTAGGAGGTGAAGCTTGTAGTGAGATGGGAGGTTTTAATTTATGTTTTTATTTATTTATTTATTCATGAATCGACGTTGATTTTAGTTGATTATTATGGGAATATTTTTAGTTCTTAACGGTCTGTTGTGACTGAAATTACAATGGGTCTGCGATGCTTTGAATATTTCTATTTCCTTTTCATGTTTATGACGTCAGGACATCCTGTTGTTCACCATAGTCTCCTGGGCATGGTTGGATGACGGTACCCTTCCTAACTTTCATACATGTGATTGGGTGGTAATTAGTTTGATTCTGTTGTTTGCCATAGTCTTTGGGCATGGTTTGGTGATGGAATCCATTCTAATTCATACACCTTTCATCTCTTTGAAAACTAGATCAACGGCAGTTCAGTAATTTTCATAATTTTTGATGCAAGAATAAGTTCTCCCTGATCTCTACAAGTGGATCCTCTGAATCCCTAGTTTCCTATCTCTGATTTGTTTCCTAAGTTTTAGATTAATTATTCTACAAGTATTCCACCATTGCTAATTGATTTAGAATTCATCTTAGTCTAGTTCTAGTTCTAGATAATTTTAGTTAACGTACAAGTTTCAGTCCCTCGGGATTCGACCTCGGTCTTACCGAGTTATTACTACATCACAACCCTGCACTTGGGGAGTGAACAGACTACGGCTGCGTCCTGGCGTCTCCTGCACGCATCAATCGTGCATAAGCTTATTGAAAGCTTAGAGGGCGATGTAAGTGTGTGGACAATAAGAGCGTGCTCAGAATGCAAGGTCAGAGAAATGTAAAATCATACTGGTGAGTACATGAATGCAATCAACCGTACTAAAGCTATATAGTGCAGGATATGAATGTTATCTGCCATAACACAGCCATGTGAAGCGAGATGTAACTCAAGCATAAAAATCCTCATCATATATCAGTACAGTTCTCATTCTAGATAATCGCTAGGGTTTAGTACACTCTAAATGGCACTGTCACTATCCCAGCCGCACAGTCCAAGTGAGCGTAAGAAACCTCACTATCCGCCTGACCAAAAGTTTGTCAATACTTATCCAGCACGTCAATAGAAGACTCATTCATGAGCTGGTCTGACTCAGCTTATTATTGTCCCCTACCCTTGGGTGAGTAAGGCCACACCCCTTTCCAACCGACTATGACATAGTCGGAGACGCGGCCTCCTAGTATTAAGACCTCGTCTGCTCATATATCCACTCGGTCTCGATGTTAGAGTCATCCTCTGGTACCATTGAGTTTAGAAATTTTCACCAAGGGACATCTATGGCGCCTCGATACTTAGTAACAGTATTTTTGGTATCCAATCCAGCCACCCACGATGTCTCTATGGAGGCTATAGCCCTGATATCGATAGGGCATACAATAATCACAATCACACAAATACAAGTGCATAAATCATACTACCAGACATGCAACAATCTTGCGCGTATCGTGCGCTCATGTAGAGCAACTCTACCTATTAGGGGGCCCATAAACGATCTGTCGGAAGGTATATGCTATGATCAGTCACTTCTCATATCAGGCATACATATGATGCATATGGTCATGAATCATGGATCTATACTATACCTATTATGTGGTGATGGGCTTTGATTAAAACGAAGATGGGCCTGGACGATCTACGCACTACAGGTATGGGCCTATCAATGGGCCCTAGGGAGAGTGACAATGCGGACATTTAACCAACATCATCCTTACAACGTGGACATCAAACCATCATTGTTCCCAAGGTATAGCCCGCTATAAAGGTCAACACATATACCATGGCAGAATCATACTACAATGGGCCTTAGGTACGTTCTAATGGGCCTCAACCCATGGGCCTCCAGTACATCAAATGGGCCTCATAGCATGGGTCTCGTATATATCGAAGTGGACCTTAACATCGGGCTATAAATACGTCAAGATGGGCATAGTTACGTGGGCCTTGCATACATCACAATGAGCCTCATAATATGGGTCTCATATTTATTAAGGCAGGCCTTAACATCAGGCCTTATACAAACTAAGGTGGGCCTCAACAATGGGCCATAATTATATCAAGATGGGCCTGATTGTATGGGCCACATGTAAATCAAGGTGGCCTTAACAATGGGCCTTAAATTATCTCCAAGATGGTTGGACGGTTTGGATGAAACACATGCATCGTGGTAGATCCCATAGTGATTGAAAGGATGGATAACATAAATGAGGTACATACCCATGGTGGGGCCCACACTAATGGGAGGTGTGGATTACAATACATACATCAGGTGGGTCTCATGTGGGGCCTACTATAATGTTTATTTTCCATCCAACCAATTGATAAGGTTACTCAGACCTGAGGCCCACAGTAACGTTTATTTTCCACCCAAGTTGGGCCAACCGTAATGTTTATTTACATCCAATCTATTCATAAGGTCACGTGGACTAGGGGCCCACCATAATGTTTAATTGCATCCAATCTATCCAGGCCCACAGTGATGTTTATTTGCCACCCAAACATTTCATAAGGTCACGTGGACTTAGAGCCCATGGTGATGTTTGTTTGCCATCCAAACTGTTCATGAGGTCACTTAGACCTGGGGCCCACCATGCTGTTTATATGACATCCAACCTATTCACAAGGTTACGTGGACCAAGGGCCCACCGTAATATTTATATGACATCCAATCTATTTAAAAGGTCACGTGGACCTGGGTAAAACTGGGGCCCACTAGAATGTGGTTCACAAATCCAGCCCACCCATTTTGAGTGTCCCACTTGGCTGAGGGTTCAGACTAAGTTTCAGCCACACCCAAATTTTAGGTAGGCCCCACCAGATGATTTTATGTGTTTTAGGCATGTCTTCCCATGATTTTAGATGGTATGGCCCACTTGAGTTCCGTATACGGTTAATTTTTGGGGCAGGGCATTTTTAGAATGGGGCCCCCACAATGGACGGTGTTGATGTTCGAAACACATCATGGTGGGGCCCACAACTCGGACCATGAGGGCCAGCCATCCGTCCGCCCGCCCACTGACAGCGGCAGCAGCAGGTGCTGC
Organism: Magnolia kwangsiensis; assembly: GCA_037074715.1. Lineage (NCBI taxonomy): Eukaryota > Viridiplantae > Streptophyta > Magnoliopsida > Magnoliales > Magnoliaceae > Magnolia > Magnolia kwangsiensis. Next base: position 108,196,050 of record CM073578.1, on the reverse strand, counting down.
TGCCTTGCTTTTCCTTTTTCTTTTTCTTTTTTGAAAATGGGAAATCCCGTGATTTTTGGTAGGTGGGGCCCGCCTAAGAAAAATTCAACCTAGCCATTGGATTCTATGGCCCCTGATCGACCAAATGAGACCAATATGCAGCATGTTTTTGGCATAAAAAAACGTCGGGGTGGATTTTGACGGTAAGGCCACTGTTTTCTATGTTATGGCCCGCCTGATGATCAGATTGGTCCCAAATTTTGGCTCAACGCCTAAAGTGATTTGGGGAATAAAATAGATGGTGTGGATTAAACTTATATGCTAAGGTGGGGCCTGCATGAGAAGTCCACCCCAAATACTAAATATAAATAATATTTTATTTTATTTTTGTTAGCCGCCAATGCACACCCAAGCCAGTACACACACTCCATATCACACGTCCAGCGTCCCTGGACACTGGACGGCGTGGATAATCACCATATCATGGTGGATCCCACACGTACGTGGCCCACCATATACATATATATTTATATGTGTGTGTGTGTGTATATAATGTTAATATAATATAATATATTATATATCATCTCGCCTGAAATGTGGTGGGCCACACCGTTTGATGGATGGAGTAGATTTATCATGAATTGGTGGGGCCCACTTCATTTTAGGGGAAGGATAAAGAGAGAGAACAAGAGAGAGATGGTGATGGAGAGTAGGGACCTCGCTATTATAGGCCCTCCATTGATACAACACATACATCAAGTGGGTCCCACAACAAGTGGACCCTTAAAATTAAAATAAACGATGGATCACCCACCTCTAGGAGTTTTCCTTGGTCCCTTAAGCTTGATGGAGGTTGATGGGGTTTTGATGGTTGGGATGAGGGATGAGAGGGTGGGCCACACTTGTGGTTTGAGAAAGCTTGGAGGGAGTACTTGGGAAGGCTCGGACGTTTGATGCTTTGATTACTTGGAAGTGTAGAGATGGAATGAGAGAGAAAGAATAATAAATGGGATGGGATGATGTGGAGGCATGGGTTTGGTTGAAAATTGTAAAAAGAGGGATGGGTTTGTTTAAAAACTTGTAAAAAAGGAGTGGTGAATGGAGAGAGAGGGTTGACTTATGGAAAAGGAGAGAGAGGCCACTTGTACTTGTTGTTGGGTGAGGTGGCATGGATGTAAGGTGGTGTACTTGACTTGATTTGATGTGATACGTCGTAGAGATTCCCTCGAAGTTCGCAATGCTTGACGTTTCTTTAGAATGAACGCAGGCCTACTTCTTCTAGCCTGGGTATTGGTTCGGTGCGCGAGTCATGGCGTTGGAACCGCGACGACGACATGGTCGCTATGATACAAGTTCTGATTCAAGTCTACTTTGGTATGCGAGATCCGGCTTATGATCGGGCGCAAATATCGGATATGGGTCAAGGATTGCCGGAATTCAATCGAAAGGACCACGGAAGCCAACGGAACGGTACGGACTAGGATGTGGGTCTTACAAAAGATCAATAGTGGAAGTTCCTTCTCCACCCAAAATGGAGTGTCTAGATGACCTCTATCCATGAAAATTAAGAAAATAAACATCATGATGGGGTCCATTGAGAATGGCCCCACCATAGAATGATCATGATAATCACGATGAGTCATCAGCCACATCTTAGGGTACAAAGTGAGATCCATACCATCGATTGGTAGGCCTCACTTGGCCCATCATAAAAACATAGAAACTAGCTTATAGAAGCACCCACAAACGATGAAGATTCACCCACCTTTGATCTCTTCTTCCTTCTTCCTCCTATAGGCTATAGAGCTCTAAGGAAACAATTCTGACGATTGAGATGGTCTTTGGAGGTTGAGATTGGATGATAGGAAGGTGGACAACACTAGCTTCTCCTCTCCCATGGAAAATTTTTTGGACGTTGGATTGCTTGGAGTTTGCTTAAAAAATGGAGAAATGAGAGAGAGAGGATGGGATGTAAAGACAGAGAGAGAGAGAGAGGGATGGGTGACTGATCGGTGATGGGTGAGTGATGTTGATGTGTACTTTGACATGTGAGGGATGAGTTGCTTTGACTTTAGGGTTGCTTGGGAATGAGATTTGTACTTGACATGAGAGGTGATTGATGGGATTGATTTGACATATTGTAGAGATTCTCTTGGAATTACAAATGCGTGGCATTTTTCTTAAACTAAATGCGAGCCCATAGCTTTTAACCTGGGTATCGGCTCGGTGCACGAGTCACGACGTTGGAACCGCGGCGATGGTGTGGTCGCATTGGTACAAGTATCAAGTCAAGTTGACTCTGAAATACAGGATATGACTTACGATCACGCACAAACGTCGGTCATAGGTCGCGAGTTGCCAAAATTCGACAGGAAGGATCGCAGGAGTCGACGGAATAGTACATGCTAGGATAAGGGTCTTACAGCTCTCCCCACCTAATAAAAATTATCATCAAAATTTAAAATAGAACATGACCAATATAGAGCTCACCGAGGGAGGAAAATCCTATCCGAATATAACATGCCAATATAATTAAACACTTAAGAGATAGGGACAACACCTGCGAATCTCAGCCTCCTACTCCCAAAACGTCTCATCAACACTACGATGATCCAACTGGACCTTGGATCCTAATCAAAAGTGATTGAAACTGAAATACTATACAATCTCACAATCTCAACGGTAGAGAGCTATATCAGAAAATCTCTAAGTTATTCGAACTCGAGGATCTAACCATTATAAGTTCTTAACAATCATAGAGTGAAAGGGTAGTTATCAACAGATATGTGATGTTATCTTCAGGTATTGTCAAGTTATGCTATGATACCAACTTTTGTCACACCCCAAACCCAGAATTCAGATTCATAAAAATCCTCATAGCTGAACCCACTGCCGACAGCCTTCGTAGTACCCCATTCTTGGTCCCCAGCGTACATATGCTCGGTTCCGATCCTGAGATCCTACAAGGAGGATACCCAAATCATAAAGGTATCATCATTATCACATATCCACTAATATAATCATTTGAATACAATACTGAAAGGGAAATACATATATTGAAATTAAAGCTCTAGAGGATAGCAACACGCTCCAAGCTCAACGCTGCTGCAACCTAACGCCACCTGCACGCATCTATCGTGCATAAGCTTACAAAAAGCTTAAAGGGTGCTGAAAGTGTGTGTAAGGTAAGTGCCACGTATATAATGAAGCACATGAATCATACATCATCGGGATAAACGAAAATACTAACAAGATCATAAATCATACGATATCAGAGTAAGCGAAAATATACTGGTAAGCCCATGAGTACGATCAATCGTACCAAGGCTATGTTATGCAAGACATAACAAGACAATAACAGATGCTAAGGATGCAATGCAATATGCAAATCCGGACGAGCCACGAATACCATCAGCCTCATCTAGGCCATATAAGTGCAAAAACATAGTAACACAAAATGCTAAGTACTGCGGATGGGGCAAATGAAATGGCCAGGCTGGAATGTGAAGTTGAGATGATAGTGCATAGTATGACAGGTTACGGGGTCCACCACAAGGAACTTTTATCCAAACCAGTTCTATAACTAAATTTGGATAGTTCGACTTAATGTGGTAAACTTCTGATCTCAGGTTAGTCGCGTGCCCAATCGACATCCTGACCATGCGAAGGTACATGTAATAAATTGTTACGCACCACCAGCCCGAGTGGATAGTGAATGAATGGATATATAATTCCTGCTCAATAAGTTCACATATTAGTACGGTTGCTCTCTGAAAAAATCACCGAGGTCTATTACACTCTGCATCGACTGCCTCCTCCCTACCTGCACAGCCCTGTGAGTGGAAGAGACCTCACTATTTGCCTAGCCAACAGTCTGCCAATACCTACTCAGCTCGTCGATAGCGGACCCATATACGAGTTAGTCATACTCAGCCTAGCTTATAGCCCCCTCACTCGGGCGAATAATGTCACGCCCCGAACTCAGAAATCGAGCTCACAAAATTCTCAATCACCGAATCTGGGGCCGACAGCCTCCGTAGTACCCCATTCTCGACTCCCGGCACCCATATATGAGATTCTGATCCTGGGACGCTACAAGGAGGATTTCAAACATGATTTGATTCGTAATGAGCATAACCCATGAACAATAACTACAAGAACACCATCATAAAATCCATTATGATCAAAAACTTAAGTACAATGCGTAGAAAAGGAAAATACAAGATAGTGCAAATAACGGAAACTCCAAAGCTCGAATGCACGCTCCTACTGCTACTATGCTACGACTGTGTCCTGGCGTCACTTGCACGCATCAATCGTGCATAAGCTTATAGAAAGCTTAGAGGGTGGTGTAAGTGTGTGCGCAATATAGGCGTGCTTAGAATGCAAGGTTAGAGTAATGCAAAATCATGCTAATGAGTACATGAATGCAATCAGCTGTACCAAGGCTATGCGATGCAAGATGTGAATGCTATCAGCCATAACAGGACCATACAATGCAAGATGCAACTCAAACATGTCAATACTCATCATATATATATCAATACAGTTCTTATTCTGGATAATCACTGAGGTCTAGTACACTTTAGTTAGCTTACCGCCCCTATCCGAACGCACAACTGAGAGAGTGAAAGAGACTTCACTATCCACCTGCCAATATTGGGCTCGGCTCGTCTATAGCGGACCGATTCCTCAAGTTGGTCAAACTCAACCTAGAAGTTACCCCCTCACTCAGGCGAGTAAGGTCACACCCCTTTCCAACCGACCACGACACAGTGGGAGACGCGGCTTACTGGTATACGGTCCTCGCACGCTCGTGCATCCACTCGATCTTGACGTTGGAGTCATCCTCTGATACCATCAGGTTTAGAAATTTTCATCCAGGGACATCTATGGCGCCCGTATACTAGAACCAAACATTTTCGGTATTCAATCCAGACACCCACGATGTGTCTGTGGAGGCTATGGCCCTGATGTCGCTAGGGCATATAATAATCATAATCACACAAATGCAAGTGCATGAATCACTCTACCAGACATGCAATAATCCTGCACGAACCATACGCTCATGTAGGGAAACTCCGCCTATCGGGGAGCCCATAAACAATCTGCCCGAAGGCACATGCTATGATCAGTCACTCATATCAGGCATACATATGATGCACATGATTATGAATCATGGATCTATTCTGAACATGTTATGTGGTGATGGGCCCTGTGTATAACTAAGATGGGCCTAGACGGCCTTCACACTACAAGTATGGGCTTATCAGTGGGCCTTAGGGTGACTGACAATGCGGACATTTAACCGACATCATCCTTACAATGTGGGCATCTAACCATCATTGTTCCTAAGGCACGTCTCATTATAAATATCATTATATATACCATGGAGAAATCACTCATTGCAATGGACCTGAATTCATCTCACTGGGCCTTAAGTACATCAAATGGGCCGTATCACATGGGCCTTTTATTTATCAAGTGGGTCGTATCAATGGGCCTTACGTACATTGCAATGAGCCATAACCCATGGGCCTTGCATACATCACAATGGGCCTCACAACATGGGCCTTATACAAATCCAAGTGGGCCTCAACGATGGGCCACAAATACGTCAAGATGGGCCTAGTCACTTAGGCCTTATAAGCATACTAAGGAGGGCCTCATGAATATATGAATCAAATCAAAAGATTAATTGGACCGCACTTCCAATACAGTGGTGGCAATAATTTTCACCGTTAAAATTTTTTAAGGCCCACGATAATTTTATTTTTCTCATACTATGAAGTGATCTTCCAAAATGGTTGGACGAATTAGATGCAACACATGCATCATGATATGGGTCCACTTGAACTCTAGATCTAACTCATTCTTGGCCTCAAGCCATAAAATAGGCTTATAAAATGGTTGAATGGTTTAGATGCAACACATGCATCATAGTGTGGGTCCACTAGCCGTCCAGCAGTCCAGCTCATTGCTGGACGGCATAGATAAAACACATGTCATTGGGGCCCACCAAATGAATGACGGTGTGAATAAAATACACACACTATGGTGGGTCCCACCCTACCAGGACACACACTCCAGTTAGCCACCTCCACCGGGGATCGATGTTAAGACCTCAAGTGTTGAAATGAGGTATCTCCACGTGGCTGACAGGTGAGCCGTGGACAGTGGGTCCCATGTGGGGCCTACTATAATGTTTATTTTCCATCCATCCTGGGCCCACTGTAATGTTTATTTTCATCCAATCTGTTCATGAGGTCACGTGGACCAAGGGGGGCCCTTAGGGATGATTATTTTTCACCCAACCTATTGATTAGGTCACACGGACCGGGGGGGGGGGGCACTGAAATGTTTATTTACCACCCAACCGTTCATTGGGTCACACAGTCAGGGGCCCACCATAATGTGGTTCACAAATCCAATCCACTCATTATGCGTATCCCACTTGGCTGAGAGTTCAGACCAAGTTTCAGTCGCATCCAAATTTCAAGTAGGCCCCACCAAGTGATTTTATACATTTTAGGCATGTCTTCACATGATTTTAGATGGTATGGCTCACCTGAGTTCTGTATACGGCTGATTTTTGGGGACGCCCCATAGACAAAGGGGACCCATCAAATGCAAGGTGTTGATGTTCGAAACGCGTCACGATGGGGGCCCACAGCTGGGGCCGTGAGGCCCAGACATCCATCAGCTCATTAGCACGTAGGCGGTGCCTGCGTGCATTCTGACAGCAGCAGCGCCAGCTGCTACACTTGTTTTTTTTTTTTTTGTAAACCAGTGATCTCGTGGCTTTTGATAGGTGGGGTTCGCATCTGAAAAATTCGGTTCGACCATTGGATTCTATGGCCCCTAATCAACCCAATGAGACCAATATGCGATATATTTTTGACCAATGGAAGAATTAATGTGGGTTTTAATGGTAATACCACTATTTACTACGGTATGGCCTACTTGTTTATCAGATCAGCTTCATCTTTTGGCTCAGCACCTAAAATAATCTGAGAAAAAGGATGGATGGCTTGGATCAAGCACATGCATCAAGGTGGGCTTACATGAGTGGCCCACCAATTTTTTTAAAAAAACTTACACATACACACCCCTGCCATTACACACACCCCACGTTAGATACTTCCATGCCTCTCATCCAGCGTCTAGGGACGCTGGACGGCATGGATAAGCACATCATCATGGTGGGTCCCACATATACATGGCCCACCATATACATATACATATATATTTATATTAATATAATATAATATATATGTACGTATATATGTATCATATCACCTAAAATGTGGTGGACCACACCATTTGATGAATGGAGTAAATTTAATATGAGTTAGTGGGGCCCACTTCATTCTAGGGGAAGGATAAAGAAAGGGAAAGAGGAAGAGAGAGAAGAACGGCGATGGAGAGGAGGGACCCCGCCACTATGGGCCCTCTATTGATACAAGACATAAATTAAGTGGGTCCCACAACAAGTGGACCCTCAAAATGAAAATAAACAATGGATCACCCACCTCTCTTCCTTCTTCTTGCTCCCCTGGCTTCCTTAGCTCCTTGCCTTCGGGTTTAACGGTGGATGATGAGAACTTGATGGTGAGGATGAGAGATGAGAGAGTGGGCCACACTTGGTGTTTTGGGAAGGTTAGAATTGCTTGGACGTTGGAATGCTTGGGAGATATGAGAAATGAGAGAGAAAATGAGATGATGGGATGATATGGATGGGATGATGTGTGATGGGGATGGGTGGAGTGATGTGTTGTAAGAAGAGGTATAGGTTGGGTTGAAATTTTGATAAAAGAGGGATGAGTAGAGAGAGAGAGAGAGAGAGAGAGAGAGAGTTGACTTTGTGGAGAAAGAGGGATGAGTTGTTGTACTTAGGGTATGGAGTGACTTGATTTGTACTTGACATGAGTGATTGATTGATTGACGAGACATTTCGTAGAGATTTTCTCGAAGTTCGTAACGTGCGATATTTTTTTTGAATTGAACGCATGCCGATATCTTCTACCTTGGGTATCGGAAAGTGCGTGAGTCATGGTGTTAGAACCGCAGCGACGACGCGGTTGTTATGATATAGGTTTCGGTTTAAGCCAACTTCGGTATGCGAGATCTAGCTTAAGATTGCACGCAAACATTGGATAAGAGTCGAGGATTGTCAGAATTCGACCGGAAGGACCGCAGAAGCCAACAGAACGGTACGGTCTAGGATATGGGTCTTACAAATAAGGCCACACCCCCTCCCAACCGACCACGACACAGTGGGAGAGGCGGCCTACTGATATTTGGCACTCGTGCGCTCATGTTCCACTCGGTCTAGACGTTGGGGCACCTCCTGGCCTCAGAGATTCTAAGATTTTTACCCAAAGACATCCTAAGTGCCTACAGTGCTAGAACCAAGTATTTTTGGTGTTTCATTTAACCATCCACAATGTGCCTGTGGAGGCCACTACCCTGATGTCGCTAGGGCATATAATGATCAAGTCACATGTATGCAAGATGCATGAGTCACACTATCCAGTCATGCAGCAATCCTGCACGTACGGCGTGATAATGTGGGCACTCCATTTCATAAGGAGTCCTGTAAATAGTCTACCCAATGGCGTATGCTATGATCAAAGATTCCTCATATCAGGCATACATATATGATGCGTATGGACATGAATCATGAAATTATACTAAGCATATTATAAAGTAATGAACTATCCATATAACACAAATAGGCCTAGGCGGCCTATACACAACAAGCACGGGCCTATCAATGGGCCCTAGGGAGAGTTATAATGCGGACATTTAACCAACATTATTCTCACAACATGGACGTTAAACCAACATTGCTCCCAAGGCATGGCCGCGATAAGTGTCATTACATAACCGATAGTGGAATCACATAATGCAATAGACCTTGTATACATCCCATTGGGCCTTAACCCATGGTCCTCAAATACATCAAGTGGGCCTCAACCCACGGGTCCTAATACATTACAATGGGCCTCAACCCATGGGCCCTAATACATCACAATGGGCTTAACCCATGGGCTCCAAATACATCACAATGGGCCTCAACCCATGGGCCTCATTTACAACATCAAGGTGGGTCTCAACAATGGCCTTGTACACATCAAGGTGGGTCTCAATAATGGCCTTGTACACATCAAGGTGGGTCTCAACAATGGCCTTGTACACATCAAGGTGGGTCTCAATAATGGCCTTGTACACATCAAGGTAGGTCTCTACAACAGGCCATAATTATGGCAAGTGGGCCACATCCCATGGGCCATATGTATATTAAAGTGGGCCTCTCGAATGGGCCACAAAATATATCAAAGTGGCCCTTATAGATGGGAGCTCATATATATATCAAGGTGGGCCTCATAGATGGGAGCTCATACACATCACAATTGGCTGGCAGGTGGGCCTCATGAATCACAAAATGGGCCCCACCATCTGGATATACCACTCATAAATTATGGTGGGTCCCATGGATGGACTGTTAAGGTAAAATAAATATATGATGGTGGGACTCGAATAGATTTGAAAATAGGGTGGACGGTGTGGATACAACACCTACATCATGTGAGTCTCATGCTAGTAAAACAAATGGATGGTTAGGAGAAATGCATGCATCACGGTGGACCATTGATATAGACGGTTTGTATGTAATCCCCCACATCAAAGGCGGGTTCCACTGACCGTTCAGCATCCCATGGCTGGACTGCAAAAAAAAAAAATACAATGTTGTGGGTTCTACAGTTCACAGCCGTGGACGGTGTGCATAGAACACATACATAAGTGGGTCCCACGTAGGGCCCACCATAACGTTTATATTTTCCATCCATCCTGTTGATAAGGTCACACTGACCTGGATGAAAAGGAAAAAAAAAATTTCATATGATCCAAACCTTCTGTGAAAGACCCCAAATGGGTTTCAATGGCAGACATTCAATCAATACTATTTCTTGTGATGTGAGCTTCCTGAGTTCCCGATGGAGCTGATATTTGGAGGGGGCCCACTGAATGAACGACTTAAATAATAAACATACATCATGGTGGGGCCCCTGGCTGGGGCCGTGGGTCCCTGTCCGCCCGCCCACACCCGCAAGCGCTGCCTGGGCCTCTAGCAGCAGCAGCGTCTGCTACCTATATTATTTATTTATTTTTGAAAACCAAGTTTTCCCACTGTTTTTCCTAAGTAGGCCGTGCATCCGAAAAATCCAACCCAGCCATTACATCCCACAGCTCAAGACAGTCCTATCGAGCCCAATATTTGAGGTGTTTTGGGGTGTAGAAAGATCAGAGTGTATTTTTAACAGTGAAAATCACTATTTTCTAAGGTGTGGCTCGCCAGAAAGTTGGATCAGACCCATTTTTCGGCTCAACGCCTAACATGGCCTGAGGAAAGGGATGGATGGCGTGGATTGCATTTATACCTCAAGGTGGGGCCTATACAAGTGGCCCACCCAAATAGTGTTAAACCAAGGCTAATATTTGAGTTTTTCCTTCAACGTCCAGGCATCCAGAGACGCTAGACGTGATATCTTTCAAGTGGGCTGCCCATGTGGGCCACCAAATGATGGATGGGGGTGGGCCCTACCTATAGATGACTTGGAATTAAATACATGCCTTATGGTGGGGTCCATCTAGGTGGGCCAAATGGCCATATCATGCCATAAGGAAAATGAATGAAAAAGAGAGGGAGAGAGAGAGAGAGAGAGAGAGAGAGAGAGAGAGAGAGAGAGATCGAGGGACACGGGTGATGGAGGGCTCCGTTACTATGAGCCTTCCCTTGCATTCAATCATACATCAAGTGGGCCCCAACACATATGGGCCTACCAAATCAAAGATCAACGGTGTAAGTTCCTTCTCCACCTAAAATGGATGGTCTAGATGACCTCTATCCATGCAAATTTAGAAAACAAACATCATGATGGGGTCCATGGAGAATGGGCCCACCATGGAATGATCATGATAATCAAGATGGGTCATCAACCACGTCTTAGGGTACAAAGTGAGATCCATACCATCATTCGATAAGCCTCACTTGGCCCATCATAAAAACATGAAAACTAGCCTATAGAAATACCCACAAACGATGAAGATTCATCTGCCTTTGATGTCTTCTTCCTTCTTCCACCTATAGGCTATAGAGCTCTAAGGAAACAATTCCGACGGTTGAGATGGTCTTTGGATGATGGGATTGGATGATAGGAAGGTGGGCCACACTAGCTTCTCCTCTCCCATCGAAAATTTTTTGGACATTGGGTTGCTTGGCGTTTGCTTGAAAAATGCAGAAATGAGAGAGAGGATGGGATGTAAAGAGAGAGAGAGAGAGAGAGGGATGGGTGAGTGAGTGATGTGTGATGTGTACTTTAACATGTGAGGGATGGGTTGCTTTGACTTTGGGGTTGCTTGGGGATGAGGTTTGTACTTGACATGAGAGGTGATTGATGGGATTGATTTGACATGTTGTAGAGATTCTCTTTGGATTACAAATGCACAGCGTTTTTCTCAAAATAAACACGGGCCCACAGCTTTTAACCTAGGTATCGGGTCGATGCGCGAGTCATGGCGTTGGAACCGCGGCGATAGCGCGGTCGTACTGGTACAAGTCTCGAGTTAAGCTGACTCTAAAATACGGGATATGATTTACGGTCACGCATAAATGTCAATCATAGGTCATGGGTTACCGAAATTCAACAGAAAGGATTGCAAGAGTCGACGGAATAGTACATGTTAGGATACGGGTCTTACAAAAAATATAAAACAAGAAACAAAAAATCTCTTTGAAAAAAAAAAAGAAGGAAAAGCATGAATACTAAATAAATGAAAGATCCATAGAATAGAAGCAAGTTAGGCATATGTATTAGCATGAAACCCAATCATGACATCAAATCTCTCTATACTTTTATTTGCACGATAACAACTGCTCTAAATTTTTTACTAGAGTAGACCAAAGTGTGACTTATAATAGCTCACAACTTTGAAAAGAGAAAAAGATCATATAGTGGTTGTTGAAACATTATAATCTATGCTACCACATGCATATATACATGTGCATGTGTGCATGTATGTGTGCACCTATGCATATATGTATGTAGTGTATGAGATTTGCTGAGAGCACACGTGTACAATGGAGCCTAGCTACATGCCACCTCATGTGCACAACATCCAGACCATCGATCAGATGGTCCCACAATGGAAGTGTCCTTGACCAAAAATTAAGATTAGTTGGGCTACCATTTACAAAACTGTAAATGATCTGATTTTTCTTAGCTATCCTTTTGCTCGTAGGGGCTGTTTGATGGGTGGATTGACCTGATTTTTAAGACAGTTCATCTACAGGTTGGGACTTGGGACCCACCCAGTCTGACTGGATATCAAACAAGTCTGCCACCTTTGCACATGGTGTACCATGAAGATGGCTCCCTTTTGCACTCATGTGCTTTGGCCAACATACATACACGCACGGATATACATACATACACGTATATGTGACCTATGTACACAAACACCTGCTGGCGCATGTGTGTGCTCACATATGCTGGCACCAATTTCTCAAAGAAAAAGGGTAACAAAACAACTATTTTCTACTATTATATAACAGAAAACCTTTTGGCCATCTCAGCTGGATACAGAGAAGGGCGTTACAGTCATTCCCCCCCCCCCCGTTTTTCATATTTTCATCATTTCTACAACCACCAATGTTGGCCGATATAAAGGACATTCAGTCATTTTTTGCCATTTCTTCTCATTCCAATCACTAAAGAAAACTGCGTAACAACAGTGCATGTAAGATTTCCCGTCACTTGTGAAAAAATGGCCCCAAAGAATCAATTTCGATATCTCTCGATCTTCATAAAACAATAAATTTCCACTTAAAAAAAAATCCACTTCTAAGTAACGGATTTCCACGAAATTCCAAATACTGGTTCGAAATCCCAACCCGTGAAATTAAGATCATATCATGAATAATGAGAAGCAAATTTTCAGCTTGAGTATGAAATTAATATTTGCATCCAATACTGGCTTTAAAGGATGAATGGACTCCAAATCCTCAATAAGTTTGCTATAGATGAAAAAAATCACATGGAAGGACCAAAACGAAGTAAACAAATTAATGTTGTATGAGTAGACCTAAAATAGAGGTTTTTTTTTTAATTTATTATTATTATTTTTCACACACACACACACTCACACTAGTGGTATTTCACCACCTATGGGTACTGTTTTAGAGGTTTGCTACTCCTACCGCCATGTCGAGGCCTACCCATCCACTTTTGCCAATATAGCATGAGTGTGAGAAATAGGAGCTTTCCATCAAGCGGGTAATGTTTTTTAGAACATCTGACCTAAAATTCAAGGTTTCATACCTTCGATGAACCTGTCTACAAAGGAAATGGATGTCCGCACCTGATGAACAGATTTGATCATGCACCCATGTAAACTCCCTAGTGAAGCATTGTGGACCACCTCCCAAGCCTACACTCTAATAATTGCTTCCACTCTGAATAAGTATATTACAACTAAACATAGATAAAGTAATACAACTAAAGAATTGTAGAAACAACTTATTAGATTAAATTACTAACTTTTAGTAGCCAAAAAAACAAAAAAAAAACTACCCACATAATAATGCTACAGTTTGAAAACATATCCATATCTCTCACACCATTCATGCATGGGGAAGTCAGAGAAACCATAAAAGGGAAATATATTTTCATTCATGACCATTCTCTACATCATGTCCAATCACCTCAACATTCCTAGTAGATTATCCTATACAAGAAAGAACATATACAAAAATAATAATCAAATTAAAACCTAAAAATAATGTGCTGCTATTTGTGTTAAAACATACCATGAGCAGAACAGAAGCAATGGGCTCCATGGTGCATTGGGGTGTGAAAACTGTCTTAGGTCAATTATCTACAAGCAGTGCAGGTGGTAATCCAGACTTGATTTGATGGATCTTGGTGTGGATGGAGCATGCCCATAGACTTCGATCGACAGCCTATACATAAATGGTTGTGTAAAAAATAAAACAAAAGCCTGGGAAAAGGACAGATTTGATGGTCAAGAACTTCCATTTAGATTTGACATGTTGAGTCTATGATACAAGTTGGCATGGAGAAACAAGCCAATTTCATTGCTGAGATCACCCCAATTGGTTCTTTCTTAGATTACTATTTAAGATTATGATATGAAATTACCATTTTCATCCAATATGAGCTTCAAACCATGTAGGTATTAGTGCAGGTGAGGCATCAGTCAGTCCTAGAAATGGTGGCAGCGGAAGTGCGAATCAACTTCAAACTTATCCAAATGCTTTGGCCCCTCGATGAGATTTTTGTGGACTAAAAAATTTACACTGCCACAACTAAAAAATATACATTAAAGCCAACCATCATATAGAAGGACCAAACAATTCATCAACTCCCACCATTTAATGGCAGCTGGTAGGAATCCATAGGCACTTTGAAATTTGAATTCTTAATATTGAACTTTGAAATGCATGCTAATATTCCCACCCATAAATTGTTGGATGGTGGGACTTAAAAGATGTGTTTGCACCAACTCTCTGTGCACACTGAACAGACAATCTTATCCAAATCAGCAAGTAAAAAAAATATTCAGGTAATTGATAAGAAATAAGAAACTGAGTAACTTAACAGGAGCAAGTTCTATATGTTACCCCAGCTATGGGAGGAGATTGCAAACTAGAACAATGACATCAATACTTGCTGACACCAAGCCAAATCATCCAAGTCGACTCAGTTTCAGCCACCACCATTCCGAGTTAAATCCCTTATAAATCATACATGCATGGATTCTGACCATGCTGGAATGTGACATTTAGGATCTGATAGATAGCTGAGTTACTCTCCAAGAGAATTTTGATTCCCTGAGTGGAACATCAGGGATCACAATAAGAGTTTAGTACAAAGCATAGATTACCTAGGTTGCAATTGAATCAAGCTCGTCAAAGAAAACCACGCACAGAGCTAATTGACAAGCTTTATCGAATATCTCCCTCACATTAGCCTCACTCTCTCCAAACCACATAATCAGCAGCTTAGGACCCTTGATGCTTATGAAGTTAGCCTGGCACTCATTAGTGAATATTTCATAGGTGGTAGATAATTTGTGAATTACTCAGGAAAATCCTTTTTCCTAAAAAATTTCATGAATTATCCATGATTGTTTCAGAAGGGCAGAGCACTCTCTATTATAATGCAATCAGAAGAATATTTGTAGCTATTCATAAATAGTGGTGATTCCATGCATGCATGTGTTAGAAAAGAAGAATTGTATGATACAGGGGGCAGAGTATAATGGACCATATTGTTCATGAAACCACCTAGAAGACACAGACGTGTACTCACTCCAGGCAGTTCAATGTGTGGACCCACTGGGGTGCGTCATTGCTACAAAAACACACTGACTAGACAATCATAATGTCCAATCAATGGACATGCCCATTGAATTCTGTCATTTGGAGATTTCTCATTCTAGCTAGTTAGCTGATTCCCAATGATGGAAGAATTATAATCAATCCAGCATACACTCCATTACAGCACTACCATAATTTGGACAGTCGGAGTTGAAACATATCCACAAATAGCAAAATGCAGACCATGTGCATGTGGTTGCATGAATGATTATGATCCACCATACCCTGCCCTAGTATCATCCAAGTCTTCTGTAGAAAACAACAAATGCTGCAGTTCTTAGACTTTACATATCAATATTAAAGAATATCAAACCAACAAAAAAGAAAAATCAGAACTGCAAAAAGCTTCCAACAACATTCTTTGATGCTGGATACCATTTGTGTGCTGGAATCCATCCACCCTGCAATCTCCTTGGTGCCAAAAAATCAGGCCAACCCAAAGCTCCAGTGAGCTAAACCATAGGGGGCAGTTGAGGTGAGGTTACTCATCATTAAAAACTTTCCACATTATATGTAGAGCCATAATGCTTCATATCTGCCATCCAATCCATTCGGAAGATGCGCCCAAGCAGGATAGACGGACACCAAACATTAGTCCATTCCAAGACTAACCTGGGCCACACCACGTGATTTGAGAAGCTTTAGGCATGCTTTACATGGTGGCCCACCTGAGTTTGGATCGGCATAAATTTTTATTTTGGCGTGCTAAGGAGATATTGAGGGGGTTCATATAATGGATGTTATCAAACAGTTTTAACTACATAAACAAAACCCCAAATGGATAAATGAGAGTAAAAACACAGGAAATACAACAAACGAGGCGATAAATTCAAAAATCATGACAGAAAGATCTGATTTCTTCATCGATAATAGAGATCTTTGGTCAAGAATCGGAGAAGATTTGCAAAACATGCATAAGGAAATCAATAAAAAGAATAGGAGAAATCGCTCACCTTTCCACATCCATTGAGATAGCGAGAGAGAGAGATTGCAAAGGCTTTGAAAATGGGATGAGAGAGAGAGGGAGAAAGGGTTTTGGGTGGAAATAGGGAGATTCGGTTTTGGGCACGGAGATAGCGTCAGAGAGAGAGAGGAAGACAGGTTTTGGGCACCGTAAATTCGTTTGGGCGCGCGGCACTGTTTTGAGAGCGCGCCCAAAGATTTTGGCCGTGGATTGGGTACCTACGTGGGGCCCACCATGATGTATATGGTTTATCTATTTCATCCATTTATTTTTTAAAATATATTTAGGAAAATAACCCCAAAAATGAGGTATATTGAAGGCCCAACTAGACCACACCATAGGAATCATGTGTGATTTACTCTCTATTGTTTCCTACCATGTGGTCCACTTGAGCCTTCGATATACCTCATTTTATGGGTTATTTACTAAAATTATATTTGAAAATAGATGGATGGATTAGATAGAACACATATATTGTGGTGGGCCTCAAAGAGTCCCTTACAAGACTGTCAATTTCTAGTGCTGTAGCAACTTTTTTGCTATGGATATAATCCGTAGCAATTTAGCTATGGTTTATATCCGTAGCTAAAAGCCTACATATTCTGTATCCTTTGCTCATTTTTTTTGTAGTGAACTCAAATCTAAAACATAAATATAATGAATCATCATTGAGCAATTCATCAAACATGTTGGGTACAATAAGGATATGCATTCTAAACATTTAGTAAAAATGAAACCAACAATAAACAATATTCATTCAACCCATTGCACACTATGTATAGTGGTTTGGCTATGTTCCTACTCTACTCCTGGCTAACACACTCGCTTCTAAAGTGTATTAGATTTCACTATCACAATGATTTTAAATCAGGTTTACCATAAACTTTT
Source organism: Magnolia kwangsiensis (assembly GCA_037074715.1). NCBI lineage: Eukaryota > Viridiplantae > Streptophyta > Magnoliopsida > Magnoliales > Magnoliaceae > Magnolia > Magnolia kwangsiensis. Next base: position 108,178,753 of record CM073578.1, on the reverse strand, counting down.
ACAACCTATACAAGGTCTACATATTTTGCATTCGTTGATAGCCTATAAAAGGTCTTAGAAGTTTGGATCTCAAACTCAACAAAATTTCCTACAGAGGGATGACAAATATTCTCCTGTCAGAGGCCTACATAAGGATTTGGCAAGTTTGGTTTATTAAACTCTGAAACCCAATTCTACATAATACTCGATTTTTAGGGAAAATGGACTAAAATTATTATTATTTTTTTAAAAAAGAAACTATATTAAAAGTCGTGAAGAAAAGTACCGACATTCGAGTCGGCCCCACTTAGCAGAAAATGGGCCACACCTAACTTATAAGCAACAACCAAAATTTAAACATATAATATATATAGAAAAAGGAATAAAATCCCTAAACACCTACCTAGAGGTGGTGACCTTTTTTAATGAATTAACACCAATGTTATCCATGGCAACCAGACCTCTAATCTCAAGTGGGAGCTTGACTTTATTTCGAAACACCTGATTTGGCCCCTTGCTACTCATGTGGACTCAAAAATAGCTTTCTTACTCAAAGCAAATGAGGCCCCATGAATGCGCCTTATTGAAGAGCTTCCTCTATCATGAAAGCTTCTCCTTCTGCTTCCTTGAACAACAACCTTTCAATAGATGTACCTTTGTAGTGCCAAGGTAAGGAGGAAAAAGATAAGTGAATCTTCCTAAAAGATAGCCCTTACAGAAGACATAAGAGATTCGACTAGTTTAGTATTGATTGGCCACAATGAAAAAAGTTTTTTCTGATAAGGTCAATGCCATTACTGAATGCATTGAGTTCATCATTCATTTGAGCTTTGAATACTCATTGATGCTCTCATAAAGAGGAGTGCATGATGAATCAATGGATTAGTGTTTGGGAAGAAGGTTTTAAGCTAGGGAACTCACCTAAAACTCTAATGGATTCTCCTCAAAATATCCAAATGCCCTTTCCACATATAAATAGAGTGTTTTGCAATGATTGAAAAATAAGAACATAATTGCTAGGCTCAAGTGATCGAGCCTGACCTCGATCGATCAATCTCCAGAGCAATTTAAAACAAAAGCTCACTGGACATGTTTAGAGAAGTTTGACCACTAGAGAGCGATTGAGGACTTCCTCAATCAATGAAATAAGAGCTTGACCGCTTGAACTAAATTGTTTTTAGGCCATATTACTTACTAGACATTTTTGGCCAGGATTGATCAGTCGAAGTCAATGGATTAAGCATGAGTTTGATTCCTCGAGATAGAGCTTGATTAGATTACATAAAAAACTAATTTTAAAGATTGGATTGATGCACTTATTCAAGGTTCAAGCTGTCTATTGGACAAAGCTCTAAACACTTGGCAAAATGATTTCCTAGCAAAGGATAGGCCAACTAGAGCTATTTGGATTTTTGGCTTAATGGTCATAGGTTTTTGAACTAAAACACCACAATATATACACTACACAAAAATCATCATTTAGGAATGGTTTTAAACTATTCCTAAATGCTTCAAGAATAGTTTAATACTGCTCCTAAATGAGGTGTTGCAAAAAATCAAGAACGGTTCAGAACCGTTTTGGGTACCATTTAAATTTTTAGAAACGGAATTTTAGGAACGGCTTTAAATCGTTCTAGTCCAAACGGTCATATTTGAGAATGGTATTTTTTTTTTTCTTATTTTGGAACGATTTTAAACAAAAAAACCTGCTATGTAAAATAAAATAAAATATATTTAAGCCATATTCATTTAAGAATCAAAAGATGGTAAAAACAACCATGATGTAATTTGAAACATTATTTATCTGACTTGCAAACCTGGCAGTAAAACCTAAAATCCACAATGGAATACTTTGAAATAAAAAAGAAAATTCAATGAAAGTCCGTCGAGCAGATGAAGAGCTCCACAATGTGATGGCCTTTTATGTACCTAACTAAGAAGGAACAAGTAAAAAAATAAGAACAAAAACATGTGAATAGATTGAAAGAACAACAATCAGCTATCAAAACAGTGTGAAAAAAATTGTGACAATTGAACATACATATGGGGGACTGTTGTTAGTTGACTCACCTGGTTTTTGGATATGCTCGATGCACTCCTGACCCAAGGGAAGCTCGTTCTAGACCTAGCGAGGAAAACTTATTCACTTGCTAGATGCAAAAATGCATCTTCTGTGAAATCTATAACAACATAAGAACACCTATGGCAGTTCAACAAGGAAACTCCGGCAATCATCATAATTGAAACCTGTAATGCATATAGAACTAGCAAAAGGTAGAGATGCTGAAAATTTCTGCTGAGGAATGTTCACAATCCAGAATGGAATACTCTAGATTCTTATGAGAAATGCATCATGTACATTGTAAAAAGATATTTGGAATGGCATTGTAGGTATAATTGGACTTACTTTCCAGGCTGATTTGGAATGACATTGCAGGTATAATCAAGAATAGTAATCAGACCAAGGTTCTTAAGTTTTCTAAAATGTATTTCTGAAGAGGAATGGGTTAGAAGCATTTCCTTCAGCTTCATCTTCCCATCATTAGCCATAAACCTGCAAATTACATTAAAATATTAGTTGTCAATGCACACATCTCCCATAATCCAAAATGAACCAGGCTAGCAAACTGAGAGCCCCTTGGGTGGAACTTTCATAAGATCCACCCCATTATAATATTGGTTGTCAATGCACACGTATCTCCCACAAACCTGCAGATTACATTAAAACCATTCTTCTAATGTTCCTTGGTCAAGATGAACGAACTACCTAAAAAGTGCAGTATTCCAAAAACTAGGTAGGCCACACCATGGGAAAGAAGTGGAGGAACACTGTGGGGCTCCACAATGAGTTCCCCAGTTATTAAACTTTCAAATTCCAAAAGCGGCATATGCATGAAGTTGGAAATTATCATTAGTATGGTTTCTATAATTTAAAGGACAAAAAAAGAAACAAAAATTATCATTAGTATGGTTTTTATAATTTGAGCAAAAATTATGTTGATGAACATGTAAAGAAGTGTCACGAGAAAACAAAAATTGAACATAAGGAGCAATAATAGTTCTTAAAGAAAAATAAATTTAATTTAAATAGCCATTCATTTCTTCAACAAATCTGAGCAATGTTTGATTTAAATAGCCAACATGCGGTCTAATCATAAGGAAATGGCAAAAGAATTAATAATGATGTTTCTTGCCATTCATATCATAGTAAAGAAGGTGACGGTATGCAGAATGTCCTAGGAAAAGAAGCACTATTTGAAGTACCTTTCAAATATACCACATTTAGAATGCTCATAAGGTCTTTGAAGTACACAATCTCATCATTGGCTGAATATGACATTCCATAAAAGAGATCCACCTAGGTATTCATAGTAATCCTCCACTATGGGACATTAATGCATGGATATGGAAAAGTTACCATTCCTCATTATTATAAAACAAAAAAGAAAAAGGAAAAAAAAAAAATGTCCTATTCATGAATTCCCAAAACACACTCACTTAAGCTGACATGTAGTGAAGACCGTTTCATTATTATGAAAAACACTATTCTATTTATGATTTGATCTCAACATTCAAGGAAAAATTTACTGTCATGGTTTGGGAAGAATTTGGGTGGCTTTAAAATTTTTGACATTGGCCAGTCCTTTAGCTTCTTTTTAATCAACAAGGCATTATAACAATACTTATGTTGGATATTCTAATAGCATCCTTTAAGGTTTTGGTTTGTACAAGTGAAATCAATAGTTTAGTTATCCCACCCATTGATATGATTGGTCCCACTCTGGTGGACCATCAACCAAAAATAGAAAAATCAAAACACTTCAATAGGGGAATTGAATACATTATACCAATTTGTAGTTCAATCATAACCATCTTGTTTAAGGGAGAAGAAGATTCCTAGAGAATACCTGAATGATAGCAACACCACCAGAGAGTTTTGCTATTCTTTCATTAAGCTTCTCTCTTTCATAATCCTATTGAGCAGCATGCAAAAACCCAAAATATGTATGCCACTAAAGATGCTCAATAGCTTAAGGATGATGGAGAAGGAAAGGCTAAGAGCAATTTAATTACAATTGAAAAATGAAAAATGAAAAAACAAAAAACCTTAACAAAAAATGTAATTTACTCTTCTAAAACTTCACCTAAAAGTTAAAATGCAACCAAAAACTTGTTCACTCCCCAAGTGTAGGGTTGTGATGTAGTAATAATCTCGGTAAGACTGAGGTCGAATCCACAGGGACTGAAACCTGTACGTAGTCTGAAAATAACCAGAACTAGAACTAGACTAAGATGAAATCTAATCAGGTGAATATGAAGGAATAATTGTGAAAAATATTAATATAAAACTGGTGAAATTTAAAGGTAGGAAACTAGGGTGCCAAGGATCCACTTGTAGAGATCAGGGAGATCTACGCTTGATTCACAAACTCAACTGGACTTCGAGTCCCATCTTCATCCAGTTGGAAGATATAATCATGAAAATCAATTATGAACTTCTTTTGATCTAGTTTTCAAGAGATAAGAAGGGTATAAATTAGAATAGATTCCATCACAAAACTATGCCCATGAGACAAAGCAAACAACAGAATTAAACCAATTCACAGCCAATCTGAGTGATGTATGAATATTAGGAAGGATTCCATCATCCAACCATGTCCAAGGGGCGATGGTGAACAACAGGGCTTCCTATCTTCATAATCATAAAAAGGAAAAGAAAATACTCAAGCCATTGCAAATATACTGTAATGTAAGTCACAATAAACCATTAAAAACTAGAAATATTTCTATTATTCAAAACTAGAATCAACATAGTTCATGACATGAATCAAAGTCGTAGGATCAACCCCATCACGCCACAAGCTTCACCCCTTAGCCTCTTAGCCCTAGCTAAGAGGTTTAGCCTGTTATGGATGGACTATATCTCTTAAAAACCATTAAAAAACAAATAAAAATGAACATAAAATTCTCAACAACTCTCTTTTTTTCTCTCTCTCTTCTCATTCACGTCAACCTAAGCCCAAGATTGGATTCCTTTCTCATGTTCTCTCTCTCCCCCTTTTATAGGTTCTAAAGACGGTGGATGGGAGCTGTCGGTGGAGAACTAATGTTGCTGCTGTTTACGCAGCAATTGTGCATAGCAGAAAAACACGCACGGAAAGCTCTTCCTTTCATATCAAAAATAGGAATTTGATGCGAGATCCAATCCGGTCAGGCTCCTTGGGATTGTTTGACCCCACCTTGGGATGATTTTTAACGGTCCAGATGGGTGAACCGATGAAATATGGTGGACCACAACATTCCAGGATGTCCAGTTCTTTCGGGTTGCGAAACAGAGGTGCGCTTCTTGCGCTGGCTGCTGGTGGGGCCCATGATCAACATCAGTTGGGGAATCCACACCGTCCATTGAATTCTAATCAAAATTTCAGTTGGGAAAGGGTATTTTTGGACATCCCTTGATGTGACCCACGGAATCTGTAAAGCTACCGTCCATCTTCCGTTTGAACGGTTAGAGTGCCCTTCCACTGTTTAAGAGAAATCTGCACTATCCATCTTCTGTATCATCGATTTTCGGGGTTCAGACCAAATTTGAAACATATCCAGATATCAGGTGGGCTCCAATTTGAAGATTAATGGGCTGATCTGTCCGTTGGCTCACTTTTCGAGATCTTCAATGGCTGAAATTTAATATTTATGGTTAATTTATTGCCCCCATCACTTGTATGAAGTTTCGAGTCAATCAGATGGCGAGAACCCTGTGATCTTGCATTCTAAACTAGTTTCGGGCCATTTTCCACGTGAACGGCTTGATTTCCTCGGATCCCTGGCATGTAAATTCGTTGATCTTGGTCCTCTGGAGTCCGTCCCTTATCTTGGTGAATTTAGACTGTCAAATCCACGCTTTTAGTACCCTTTTCCAGTCCAAGCTCCTAAATACATCTTGCATCAAAAATACGATTAAAGCAGGACGTTAAACGATATCATGCTCATAAATCTAGGCAATAACTGGGGTCTAGTATGCAATATTTAACCCTCAACACAACCCCCAACCAGTATCTTGCTAGTCCCAAGCAAAGTATGCGAAAAAGAAATTGAGAATTATACGACAATTTCTCTGAACTCGAATGATTTTTGAAAACAATTTAGATTTTAGAAGTCTAAGATTCATGAATGTTGGTTATTACTCTCTCCTAGACTCAAGCACACGGTAAACTTCATAATCAACTTCAAAGTATTAATCCATCAATTAGAACAATTCTAAGCATTGAGTTCTATGGATGTATAGTCTAGTCTTGACTTATCATCATTAAAATCCACTTCTCTATTTCAGGATATCATTGGTAACCAACAGGAGAATTCATGATAACTAAAACTTGCCTCACAGATCATCTTTTCATTCCTTTAGCTTTTGATTTTTTCAGTAAAAGTAATGTCAAAAAGGGGAATCAAACCTCACCTACAGGGAGCAAACCTATGGTGAAGACTGTTCGCCCAACCTTTTTCTCATATCATCCATGGGGAATTAAATCCACACCTATAGGGACAAAACCTATGGTGAAGAATATTAGCCCAACCCTTTCCAAAGGTATCTGTAAGTATTTTCTTTTTTTTCAATTGATCATGACGGGCAAATTATCCAGGCTGGTTTCTTACATACTTAGTGGTTACCAAGTTAACCATTCAATATCAAACTGAAACCTTAATGTGAAATCGGGATGTGACATGTGAAATCAAAACTCAATCAATGTTTATAACTTCTAATTCTGGATTAACAATTCAAACTAACTATGAAATCTAACAGATACTGAATCCAAGAGTCATAAATTACCAACATCATGTATCTTGAAATTCTAAGTCAAGGATATCTGTTAAAATCACCTCGAATTCATAAGAAATTCTCAGAAAAATTTAAAAATTTTCATAATTTTTGCTCAAGACTAAGAAAATACTGATTAAGAAACCTAATCTCCCACCCCCAACCTAAAATCTACATTGTCCTCAATGTAAAAGATGTAAGCATACAATGCACATGGGATAATGAAAGTAAATGAGAAGTGATGGGAAGATAGTACCTGGATAATGAATCAAGAAAGACTTTTCTATAGAGATCTCAACATAAAAGTAAGTTAGCACAAGAGAGAAACCAACAGAAGTAACCTATCCTAAAATAATGTAAAAAGCAAACTAACCTAGAACAGCATAAAGCAACCTACCCTAATCCTATGAAAACAGGGAAAAACTACTTGATCATGCCGTAAGGTTCCTCTTTCAGCCAATATCTTGATAAGTTTCATAGTAAGTTCCTCAACAGTATCATCTAAAATCCCTTTTTACAATAGGCTTCGATGTCTTGGAGAATGAATGTCCAGAGAAACTTATGTACCTCAACAAAAATTTATCGTTGATTCGCCTGAGGTATCCAAAGTATATATGATTCACCTGTGACAGAAAAAGTTTCAATGTTAGTATCACATGGTGAATTAGGGACTACAAGTAAATAAAACTCAGAAAACTTCTCAGAAAATGATGTAGTCTCGACACATTCTGAAGTTTCAGACTTCGGTTCAATTTTCAGCTTCTCCTCCCATAATGGTAAACAGTTAGGATCTAGGGAAGAAGGGGCTCTAGAGTAAGGGTTCTCTTGATTAGTAACAACTACCAAGGATTACTTGTGAGGCATCCACCATTTCATGTATCATGAGGTCATCAGAATCCACAAAGTGTGTCACGCATGTAGTCAAAGGGTTGGGACAATCAATTGAGAGTGACTCATCTCCTGCATCGACGTCTGTGATGATTTATCTAAGGATTTTATTGTGTTTTGAAGTGGATAGGTGCATGCTCGCTTGCTCTTGCCCTTCACAGATAAATGGACAATCAATAGGCGAAGAATTAATGTGAAGACTTTGGTCATTGAAGCTTCTCAGTGGAGGCATTGAATCATCTAAAGTGTGTAGCTCAGATTGTGGCCTCAACTAGGTAGTTTCAAATTTCAGAGTCATATCAAGCAAATCGTTCATCGCCCGAATTATATCATCATTCAATTCAAGATAGTGGTCCAAATATGCATTACAAGGTTTGGAAAGGTTAGTTAAAAGTGGTTCATTCTCCACATTCAAATCAGTCAAATCAGACAAGTGGAGTAGATCATTATGGGTGAAAAATTTCCGAACCTCTTGATCACTGGCAGGGGCCACACTTGAGATTGAATCCCAATACTCATCATTGTCACATTCCGTGCAGTGTGCACTTGGGATGGGATCACATTCCTCACATTCCATTCCTAGATTAGTTTGAGGTTCGAATAAACTAACCTCTACCTCATCAGTGTAATCATGTATGTCATGTGAGTGAAGAGTGTTACTATCATTATATTTGAAAGGCACCCATGTCTCTTGATCATTCCTTTGGACAGTCATCGATATCGACTCATCAAGGAATTGAACTATTTGCTCATTAATAGAATCCAACTCCTCATTTGTAATTTTAATTTCTTCCACAAGCGAGCTATGATTATTTTCTTCACATTGTGCTTCTAAATTTGGATGAGGCTGGGATAACCTAGCCTCTTCCTTCTCCATAAGGTGTGACTGAATTATTGGAATTGAGGATTTGAGCAATTCACATGATTGTATGAACAATTGATTGAACTGCTCTTGTGCTTTCATTAGTTTCTGAAGTGAATCCTCTTAGATTGTTTCTGATTGGGTTTCAAAGGTAGAGGACCCAAGAGAATTATCACTATGATATATAGCTGGTTCAGCTTCCCGACATTGATGTTTCCATTGGTTTTAATCATACGGATCATAGGTGGGAGAATCTGATAGTTGGTAATACTTATTATCACTCATAATATAATCATGCATTATTTTCTTTTTATCAGATGGGTGATAAAAATTCCCACTCTCATAGTTATGATAACCCCAACACTCACGTACTGTCTGTGGGGTGTAATTGTTCTCCCGTATATGATCGTGTAAAGACTTCTTAACTGATGGAGCGTTATACTCTGGTCGGTTCTCCATGATTGTTTCAGGAAAATTATGAGACATAGGTTGATTTATATCATAATCATCATACGTCCCTTCAGATTGTTTCGCATGCTCAAAAGCTATCTCAGCATATTGACGTTTCCACTCGTGTGTATACATGGTGAAACCCTAACTCTGAGTCTACTCCTAAAAGAAAATAAAATAAGAATCCTATAGCAGTATGGAAAGTAAAAGGAGGGGAAGTTAGAAAGAAGTTACCAGACTTGGAGTTCTATGTTAAGGTCCTGCACAAGAAAACAAAAGAACTTAGTTTCTAAAAATAGAAATCCTAAAGTTAGAAAATTCTAAGATGGAAATAGAAAGTTAGTTTTTATTTTTTTATTTTTTTATTTTTTTTTAAGTATGAAGATTTCTAAAAAGGAAAATACTAACTTAGCTTCTAAAAAGAAAAGTTCTAAACCTAAAGTTGGAAAGTTTTAAATTAGAAATCTTAATCCTAAAATACAAAGTAATGTTAGTTTCTAAAAAGGAAAAAAAATAAAATAAAATAAATGAAAGCCTAAAAATAGAAAAAGTAGAGAAGTTAGGAAGGGATTGCCAAATTAGAAATTTATGTCAGGATCCTACAAAACATAAAAACAAGTTAGTTTCAGGAACTCAAACAGAAAAATCTAAACTTGTTAATCTTAAACTAATCCTGAAACTAATTAATCTCAGAATACGTAACCGTCAATCCCCGGCAATGGTGCCAAAAACTTGTTCACTCCCCAAGTGCAGGGTTGTGATGTAGTAATAATCTTGGTGAGACCGAGATCGAATCTACAGGGACTGAAACCTGTATGTAGTCTGAAAATAACCAAAACTAGAACTAGACTAAGATGAAATCTAATCAGGTGAATATGAAGGAATAATTGTGAAAAATATTAATCTAAAACTGGTGAAATTTAAAGGTAGGAAACTATGGTGCCAAGGATCCACTTGTAGAGATCAGGGAGATCTACGCTTGATTCACAAACTCAACTGGACTTCAAGTCCCATCTTCATCCAGTTGGAAGATATAATCATGAAAATCAATTATGAACTTCTTTTGATCTAGTTTTCAAGAGATAAGAAGGGTGTAAATTAGAATGGATTCCATCACAAAACTATGCCCATGAGACAATGCAAACAACAGAATTAAACCAATCCACAACCAATCTGAGTGATGTATGAATATTAGGAAGGATTCCATCATCTAACCATGTCCAAGGGGCGATGGTGAACAACAGGGCTTCCTGTCTTCATAATCATAAAAAGGAAAAGGAAATACTCAAGCCATCACAGATATACTGTAATGTAAGTCACAATAAACCATTAAAAACTAGAAATATTCTTATTATTCAAAACTAGAATCAACATAGTTCATGGCATGAATCAAAGTCGTAGGATCAACCCCATCACACCACAAGCTTCACCTCTTAGCCCTAGCTAAGAGGTTTAGCCCGTCATGGATGGACTATATCTCTTAAAAACCATGAAAAAACAAATAAAAATAAACATAAAATTCTCAACAACTCTCTTTTTTTCTCTCTCTTCTCACTCACGTCAACCTAAGCCTAAGATTGGATTCCTTTCTCATGTTCTCTCTCTCCCTTTTATAGGTTCTGAAGACGGTGGATGGGAGCTGTCAGTGGAGAACTAATGTTGTTGCTGTTTACGCAGCAATTGTGCATAGCAGAAAAACATGCACGGAAAGCTCTTCCTTTCATAGTAAAAATAGGAATCTGATGCGAGATCCAATCCAGTCAGGCTCCTTGGGATTGTTTGACCCCACCTTAGGATGATTTTTAACGGTCCAGATGGGTGAACCGATGAAATATGGCGGACCACAATGTTCTAGGACGTCCAGTTCTTCCGGGTTGTGAAACAGAGGTGCGCTTCTTGCGCTGGTTGCTGGTGGGGCCCATGATCAACATCAGTTGGGCAATCCACACCGTCCACTGAATTCTAATCGAAATTTTGGTTGGGAAAGGGCATTTTTGGACATCCCTTGATGTGGCCCACGGAATCTATAAAGCTACCGTCCATCTTCCGTTTGAACGGCTAGAATCTTATCCTTTTTATTTCTTCAAATTTCGTCAGCTAGGCGTGGGTTGTGGCTGCCCAAGGAAGCGAATGCCCGGTTTGGATTGTCCATTTGGAAAATTTAAGAGAAATCTACGCCGTCCATCTTTTGTATCATCGATTTTATGGGGTTCAGACCAAATTTGAAACATATCCAGATATCAGGTGGGCCCCAAATTAAAGATTAATGGATTGATCTGTCCATTGGCTCACTTTTCGAGATCTTCAATGGTTAAAATTTAATATTTACGGTTAATTTATGGCCTCCATCACATGTATGAAGTTCCGAGTCAATCAGATAGCGAGAACCCTATGATCTTGCATTCTAAACTAGTTTCGGGCCATTTTCAACGTGAATGACTTGATTTCCTCGGATCCCTGGCATGTAAATTCGTTAATCTTGGTCCTCTGGAGTCCGTCCCTTACCTTGGTGAATTTAGACTGTCAAATCCACGCTTTTAGTACCCTTTTTCAGTCCAAGCTCCTAAATACACCTTGCATCAAAAACACGATTAAAGCAGGGTGTTAAACGAAATCATGCTCGTAAATCTAGGCAATAACTGGGGTCTAGTATGCAATATGTAACCCTCAACACTACGTAACTGATGGAATTTACTCTTCTCAAATTGGTTAATCTCCATTTGAAAATATAAGTATTTAATTGAAAATTTGAGGAAAAGGACAGGTTCAAATGGCTATTTAGCACTTTTTTTTTCTAAAAATTAAAATAAAATCATATATATAACAAAAAAAAAAAAGGGAATATGTGAGTGCTAGTGTTCCTATTACTAGAGCCTGATGCAATTTGAGATGAGATGTGTAGTTATATAATGATTTCATTTCCTCAAATATGAAAGTGAATCATCATAATAATGAACAACCAAAGGATGTTTCCATCATCTTCATCCTTTTGAATTTTATAGTGCATTGATTAAGAAAAAGAATGCCATCATCATCCACATGCATATCAAAGGCACTTACATATACACATCATATACATAGGCAATTAGACATCACGGATTTTAGCTAATTCATGCATTTTTAGCTACAAAAAGTCAAGGGAGAGCTTTTCCAGAAATTTCTATTCTTTTCCACAATTTGTTATGATAAATCATTGCTTACTTCTAAAAACTATAGTATTGGCTATAAGAAGAAACATGGTTTTGTTACAATATACTGTTCATTATAGATATTGTAATTGGTGGTTTCTCCTGCTTCACGATGGGAATACTATAGATTTAAGCTAAAAGTTCTAAAAACTTAAGGAAACACTTGATTTTTAAGCTAAAAGTTCTAAAAAGTGTGACCCACTTAATGGAAAGCTTTTATCTCACAACCTTACGCTACATTGGTGCATGTGGCTGCATTTTGTTAGGCAATGCTTCACACGCATGTTAGTAAAACTTACCCACAAGTTATGCTTGGTCCAAGATTCAGGTTGGAAGAATCAGGTTAGATGAGTAGCTTGGTCATGCATATGTGTAAACTCTCTCATCAATCACTTGAAATGTGCAAGCAGCATCACCTATAAAATCTAGAGAGTACAGATTAAATCTTTAGTTAAAGCCTAAAAATGATGTGCAATTATTCATAGTAAAGTAATTCATCAACAAAATAGAAATACATAAATGCAAAAAATGTGATGATGCACTCATTCCATCCAAATGGGGCAAGTGATAATCCACACTATAAATCCAATGAATCTCGGTGTGGATGGAAGATGCCCTTTGATTGTCACACCCTAGACTCGGTAACCGGAATCCCAAGGAACCAGATGGCCAGTTCTAGCAGTAACAGCCTCCATAGTACCCCATTCTCAGCTCTTAAGACAAGTTCTGATATGGGGATCCTACAAGGAGGATTTTGATAACCATATAATCATTACCAACATGAGCATACCCAAGATCACAACAAGTACATCTGAGAATAACATATGCACCCATCACAAAATTCACTATAAATTTGAACTTTTACAATCATCCAAAAGGTCCAAAAGGACATACATGAGATAAAAAGGAAAAGAGAGAAAGGTCGGCAACACCAGAGTCCTCAAATGCTCAGCTCTACTCCACGCTCTGCTGCTACGACGCTTGCCTAAAATCTCCTACATGCATCAATCGTGCATAAGCTTATGAAGCTTGAGGGTGGTGAAAGTGTATGACAATGGTGAACAGAAGAATAGTAGGAGATGCAAGAAGGAAAAAGTGCTCAATGGGAATATCATTAGCCTTACCAGGGCTTATCATGAATACGATGCGACGAGTACTAGACGCCATATCAAGGCAATGCATGAAAGGGTTTGTACAACCAATGTTAATGCGATGCAAATAATGCGAGTGCCCATATCCAAACCACAAGTCAAGTACATTTTCAATCATAAGGAAATCATCGGGGTCCATTACATTGCTGAATGACTGCCGCTCTACAAACCTTACACAGTCAAACGAGTGTAAGAAACCTCGCTACCCTCCCGTGGACAGCTAATCACGAGCAAGGCCTGACGATAGTGGACCCATTTACGAGCTAGTCAGACTTAGCCTAGTAATGCCCCCTACACACCAGGCAGGTAAGGCCACACTCCTATCCAACCGACTACATGATAGTGAGAGTCGTAGCCTAACGGTATAAGGCCCTTGTGCGCTCATATATTTCACTCGGTCTTGGTGTTGGAATAGATCCTTGATACCATGAAAGTTTTAAAAATTTCACCCATGGGTATCCTATGCACCCGGTATGCCCAACTAATATTTTCGATGTCCACATATATGGTCATCCACGAATATCCCTGTGGAGGCAAGGCCCTAATGAAGCAAGGGCAAATATCCACATGCTATGCAATGCCAGATGCATGAATCACACAATCACTCATGCATCAATCCCAAGCACCCATCGTGCTTATGAGGGAAAAACTCCACCCCTCGAGGAGATACCAACATGTCCTACTCAATGACATAACCATGGCCAATCATGCCTCAACTAAACATGCATATGATGCATATGGGAGTGGGCCATGAAGATGATTAGGGGTGCCACTGAGGTGAAGATGAACTCTTCACCTAACTATGAAGGGTTTATGTACTTAACAAAATCCTCATAAGGAATACATTCTCTAATGGGGGCTTATTTACCTGGGGTAGCCCACAAGATTAAGGAGAACAATGATATGGGACTAAATAGATGAAACGGGCCTAGAAAGGGTCTATGGTGGGCCTTTAACCACTCATAGAAGCCCATGGGCCTACCTTAGGGCCACCAATGTGGACATCCAACCACAATTAGTCCACAAGAGGTAGCTCATCTCTAATTAATCACGGATCAAGGCCTAAGGCCCACAAAACATTAGAAATAAAAAATGGGCAGCCATAATCATACCACATACACTCATGTTGGGCTTCAAAAAGGTGGCCCAAGGCTTATCCAAAACATGGGTCCAAGGGAAACACACATAGCCCAACCCATATATACCACTATGGGCCTAAAGGGGAAAGGTTAAGGCCCAACATAAAGGCCACTAATTACATATATTGTGGTGGCCTAGTGGGCAGCCCATTGCTCAAACCTCATGTGCAAATGTTATGCTTTTAGTCAAGTAAATTGGGCCTATAACCCGGCCCAAGTAATAAGTTGATTTGGTGGGCAACCAAGGGTCCATCTATTGGTATAATCCGGGCCATTAACCCAACACAGTAGTATGGTAAAAATGGCACAGGAGCTCAATGGGACTATCTAGAAAGTTCCAGCCCAAATTGGGCCTAAAGAGTTCAACAACTAGCTACATTCATGGACCCAATTGAATTCAACAGTGGTGAGCTTCAATAGCACATTTATTAAGCCCAACAATTAAAGGACTAAAGGTATAAATTATTCCCTATAAGATCCTTACAATGTGGTGGGATATACAACACATCTAGGTGGGCCCACAAGGTAGGCTGGAGGGCCAGCCAAGGCTAGGTGCCCCAGCCTGGGAGTCCCTTCAAAGTGGGCCACTCCCGGCCATACCACGGCCAGCTCAAATGTTCGTTAGGTCTGAAATTTTGTAAGGTGACACTTCCATGTGTAGGCCACACCCATAAAAAATTTTAAAATTTTGAGATATTTCTATGTATTTTAATTAATTTAAACAAAACAGATTGTCCAGAAGATCAGACAAACCTGGACGTCCCAACGTGGTGGGCCAATCCGACCCTCTCCACGGTGTGCATAGGGGTCCATTGGACCTTAAATTTGGTAGATTGGTCCTACCATGAGTGGACCACACTTTTAAAAAATTTTAAAATTTTTGTACATCTAGAAATATTTTAATTAATTTAAATAAAACAATCTATCCAATGTGAAGTATTGCTGGAATGTAACTCACCTGAATTTGGGCCATCTAATGGGTGGGTTTTTAGGCCTCCAAAATTCCTGAAATTTGGACCTAAGGTCCCTCATCAGGTATACAACAAGATGGAGTCTAGAAAAATGCACCCACCATTATCAAAATAATTTATAAATTTCAGTTTACAACAGTCTACATTGTTGTACTGCACAGCAGAAAATCAGGTTGACCACCCCTCTTGGCCCACCCTTTTGGATAACCAAATGGAGTCAGATGGGGCTGAAATTTGGCATGATTATATGTGGGGTCCACACCTTCAAGAAACATATGTTACATGGGACTAAAAACCACTCCAAATGTCCAAATATCTGGCCTTAAGATGACCCAAAAATTTGTCCAAACAGTTTTGGACAACAACATATAACTGAAAATAAATAAATATAAACACTATTTTAAAGGGGATTTAATCCAAAAAATTCATGGTATGGACCACCCCAGTGAGCCTCACAAATATACAGACACTTTCCATTACAAAATGCCCCTTGCATGTGCCCCATATAGGTGGATTAGGGGGCTCCAACATCTAAGGGTGGACTGTCATGTACGTCCACCCTCTATGGATGGTTTGGATATTTTTGGTCCACAAGGTGGGCCACACACTCATGATTAGAAGGTTATCAACAAATGAAAATAAAGATTCGGCCACAAGGGAAGGGTCTCCGCCACATTGAGGCCCTTCCCCTCATCACTCATGCACACACATTCCACTATCACAAGAATACAAGATCTACATGATCATCGGATTTCTGCTCGAGATCTATGGTGGAAATGAAATCTCCACCAAGGATCAAGGTTCTAAATGACCCAAAGATCCCTGATCAAAGAGAGAAAAGCCATGTAGGGGTCTATGAAGAATGGCCCCCTGCATGGAACATGCATGCAAGTAAGATAGGTTATGAGCCCCATCTACCACCATCATTTGATGGGTCCCACAAGCTTCAACATGAAAGAAAAAGGGAAAAATAAGTAAAAAGAAAAAGAAAAAATCTGAATTTTCAATTACATGCACACCAACCTATAAGGTCTTCAAGTAAACACCTCCAAGATAGTCTTCAAGCTCCAAAGAAAGAGGTTTAATGGTCAAGATGCTAGACTAAGGGCTGGATTATGGGGTAGAAGGGAGGATGAAGGGCTAAAAAATGGGTAAAAAATTGCTGGAGAAGAAGAGAAGAGAGAGGGAGAGAGAGAGAGAGAGAGAGAGAGAGAGAGAGAGAGAGAGAGAGAGAGAGGGAAAAAGAGAGAAAGGGGATTTCAAGGCAAGCAATCATCTCTCACTTGCCTTAGATAGAGAAGAGCAATCATAGCAATAGAGAGTTAAAAATAATGTTGTAAGGTTAGTGGGTGGTATTTTGAGGATGGGTGGTGTAGAGATAGGGCCTAGGTACTGTGTGTTGAAGATAGTGCCAAGAGGTGGGACTTACCTAGAAATTTGTGCACACCACTCCTAGGTGGGGCACATGATCATGATCAAGGGCCTAGAAAATGAAATACACACAACATATGATCTACACACCGGATGTACGCATAAGACGCGGCGTCGGAACCGCAATGACGAAGCAGTTACAATGGCATAGGTTTTAACTTGATCCGAATTGGGTCTTCATGACTGGACTTATGGATGATCCCAAACACTATCCAAGGGTCACGGGTCACCGAGATTTGGCCGGTAGGACCACGGGACCAAGTGGATGGAATTCATACTTACACATGCACACAAGCAAACTCGGGTCGGGTCTCACACTGATAGAGAGGTTCTTGATCTTTCGATCAATGTCCTTGGAGTAAATGGTTAATGAATAAAAAATATAGCAATAGTCCATAAAAAATGCCAAAGAGTGGATGGTTAGGAACTACCACTTGGTTCAGGGTCCAATGGTACAAAAGATAAGACTGATCATACCACAACAATTTTCCCCTTTTGAGGGAGAGGAGCACGAACATAAAGGTTGCATTGTGGTCCAACTGACTAAAATAAGTCACCCAACATTGTTCAAATTTTAATTTTGAATCTAGAAAGAGAAAACAATAACCACAAGCAATCTTAAATGCAACTACTAAAGTAAATAAGTTATTACTTTACCGGCCAGAATCTTCAAATATTAAAACCATTGACAAAAGCAATCCCTTTATTCTAGCTTGTTGAGGGTCAAATATTACATATTAGACCCCAGTTATTGCCTGGATTTACAAGCATGATATCGTTTAATGGCCCGATTTAATCGTGTTTGTGATGCAGAGTGTATTTACGAGCATGGACTGAAAAAGGGTGCTTAAAGCATGAATTTAACGCTCTAATGACACCAAAGGCAAGGGACGGACTCCAGGAGACCAAGTTCGACAGAATTACATGCCATAGATCGGAGAAAATCGGGAAATTGAAGCTCAAGTGGCCCGAAAATCATCCAGAATGCAAGATCACGGGGTTCCCACCATCCGTTCTACTTGAAACTACATACATGGCCTGAAGACCATAAATTAACCGTACACGTCAAAAATCATCCATTGGATCCTCGTGGAAGTGGCCTAACGGACAGATCAGCCCATGAATTTCTGATTTGGGGCCCACATGATCTTTGGATTTGCCTTAATTTTAGATTCAATACCTAAATTGAGATGGGACAACAGATGGACGGATCAGATTTCAGATATACATCAATGTGGGAACCACTTTGCATGATAGGAGTGCATAATCGACTGTGCACGCACGTTGCACTGAACTAACACGAGCAGTCAAACAGCGTTTGATCGCAAACTTCCACTTGCAATAGGAAAGCTCTGTTCCAACAAACCGACGGTTGCGATCATGTAGTGGGCCACCATTTGAAGTTTTTAGGCCGATCTGGACCATTCAGTAAACTCCAACGACCCAGCTAATGTAGACAGAGAGCTGCATGATCGATTTTTCATCGTTCAAACACAATTTGGATGGCGGTCTAAAAATCTCAATAGGCTACACCAAATTTAATCAAAAACCATCCGTTTTTAGTTGGTTTTTCGAGGTGAATACAATGAACGACATGGATTCTTTCATTACCAACGATAATGGACTCCATCAGGAGTCCAGCGCGAGTGCGTTCGCACCCCTGTGCCAAGAAATCCGACCGTTGTGGGCCCTTGTGTGTTTCTGATCATCATCAGATGGGTAATCCAGACCATCCATCATGTAGGGCGTTCAAATTTTGTCCCAAGGGACGTTTTTCTTTTGGATAGAATCAAAGGAAGAAGGGAGTTAGGAGGCTCCATTTTTTGCTAAGTAGGAAGAGCTGCGTAAAGCTCCAAACAGCCGTTGTTTCTCCACCACCTCTACTTCTCCACCGACAGCTCCTCTCCACTGCCCCTGGCACCTATAAAACAGAGAGAGAGAGAGAGAGAGAGAGAGAGAGAGAGAGAGAGAGAGAGAGAGAGAGAGAGAGAGAGAGTTTTTTTTTTCCTTTTGTTTTTTCTTGTGTTTTCATTATTTTTTGAGAGATCTAGCCTCATCATGTCTATCAGTGGCTAGACCTCTTAGCTAGGGCTAAGAGGTGAAGCTTGTAGGGTGATGGGAGAGTCCTTTACTTATGTTTCATTTATACTGAATTGATTTTAATTATAGTTTAATTAAAGGGAATGTTTTTAATTTTTAATGGTATGTTGTGACTGAAATTACAATGGGTCTGCGATAGCTTTAAGCATGTTCCTATTCCTTTATGTTTATGACGTCAGGAAGCCCTGCTGTTCACCATCATCTCTTAGGCATGGTCGGATGACAGTACCCTTCCTAACCTTCATAGCATTCTTGATTGGTTGGTAATTAGTTTAATTCTGTTATTTACTTTGTCTCTTGGGCATGGTTTGGTGATGGAATCCATTCTAATTCATATACCTTTCTTCTCTTGAAAACTATATAAAAGGAAGTTCAGTTGATTTCTATGGTTACACTCTTCAACCGGATGAGGATGGATTCTAAGTCCAGTTGAGTTCTTGAAACAGGCATAAGATCTCCCTGATCTCTACAAGTGGATCCTTGAATCCCTAGTTTCCTACTTCTGAATTCCTTAAGTTTTTAGATTAATTATTTAACCATTATTCCTTCAATTCTATTTGATTTAGATTACATCTTAGTTTACTTCTAGTTCTAGTTAGTTTCAGATAATGTACAAGTATCAGTCCCTTGGAATTTGACCTCAATCTTATCGAGTTTATTACTACATCACAACCTTGCACTTGGGGTGTGAACACAGCTTCTTAGTGATATGAAAGTGTCTTTAACCTGGTTTATTGGATCAATAGTGAAATGTACTCTTCAAAAAGTAACTTGATCATAATCATTGTTATTAGCACCTGATACTTAATTGATGTGTGCTTGTAACATAAATCGTAGAAAGCAACAATCATTAAAGATATAGGAGACAACAAATAAAGCTGGAATCAACAATTGTCTAGTTACTTGGCAAACACACAAGATTTCCTTTTTTAAGTGATGACTATAGACAACAAACGATTTCCCAAATCCCAAGTCAGGTAGTCCCAATTTTTTGAGTATAGTTTTCTAGAAGTCCTTGATTATGGAATTTGGATGACAACACAGGCTGACCCATTAATCCAAGTTGAATCTGGCAAGTCCTAAGTCAGGTCACTGAATTTTCAAAGCCATACTGCAAAATTTTAATAATCGGAACAAATGATAAGCATGCAATCGCCAATAATAGACATACAGGCCACAAAGTTTAAGCAAATAAGAAACCATTCAACAATTCCTTAGCCTTTCTTGGCTTCTTAACTGACATGCATTGTGACCAAAAATATATGACTGATACTCTTTTCATGCTTGATTGTATCAGTCCGAGCCCAACCCATTAGCAAATGGGAGAAGAAACCTGGCCCTAGCCCTAGCCCAACCCACAACAGATTGCCCAGGGACCTAATTTAACCCCACTTGAAATTTCTAGAGCCCTGACCCAACCTGACCTGATGTCACACCGCGAACTCAAAAAATCAGGCTTACAAAGTTCCCGATTGTCGATTTCAGTGCCGACAGCCTCTGTAATACCCCATTCTTGGCTTCCAACGCCTATAAACTAGATTCCAATCCTGGGATCCTATAAGGAGGATTTGTAAGTGATTTTTTTTAACATAACCACAAGTGTACCCAATTCATAATAGCAACATCTTCATTACATATCTACTATAATAAATCATTGATTACAATGTTGAAAGGTAATACATGAATATAATAAAATCTCCACAAAGCTTGGTCGCACACTCCTGCCCTTGCTCAGCTATGACTATCCAAGTGTCTCTTGCACACATCTATTGTTCATAAGCTTATAAAAAGTTTAGCGGGTGGTGCAAGTGTGTGCGCAAGATAAGTACCAAGCACACAAATATCAGAGTAAGCGGGAATACTAGTAAGTCTGTAGAAATATTATCAACCCTTTCCAGGATATGCAGTGTAAGGAGATAATGAGCCAATGCCATGAACTGAGAAAGTAATGTAGAAGAGTTATGCAATGTGGAAATATAGTAAGTCAAATATTAATCACCGAGAATACATTAAGATATACAATACCTGACGATCCTCGAATACCATTGACCTCATCTAGGTCATGTAGAAACATAGTGAATCAAATGCTATGTGCTGAGGATGAGTCATACGATATCAGAGTATGCAATGTGGATGACCAAGCTGGAGTGTGTAGTCGGGATGATAGCGCATAGTATCGCAGGCTATGTGGATCCATCACAAAGGAATTTTATCCAAACTAGTCCCATACCTAAATTTGGATAGCTAGTCTCAATGTGATAAATTCCTGATCTTAGGTGGTCGCGCACCCAACTGAAATCCTAGTCATTGCGAAGATACACGTAAAGATTTGGTTGTGCATCACTAGCCCAGGTGTATAGTGAATGAATGAATAAATGAATCAAGTTCTAAGTATGTAACTCCTACTAGCAAGTTAACATGTGACCACTATAGTGTCCGATGTGGGACAAGGTTCCACCACAGTGTGTGCACAGTAGCCTACTAGCACAGTAAGCTGCCAACCACTGGTAGCTCGCCCAGGCCCTTAGGCCCCGCCCACGTCAGCGTCCACCCACGTGTATAACAATCATGAGTCATCACAATATCTAAAACCATACATCTCTAGGATTATCACTAGGATTTAGTACAATGCTGCCATGTCATATGAGAGTTACATCATGTAATACATGAATGCTATGGGTCATATCAAGGCTATGATGCGATGTAGTGCCTATATAACCAAATGTCATATGCAATATGCAATGGGATCATGTTAGTCCCTATATCAAGTCCACACATCAGTACACTTATTCTTTAGGAAATCACCGGGGTTAAATACACTACAAGCTGGTTATCACCTTCTAGGAAATGCAGCCCAGCGAGTGTAAGAGACCTCATTACCTGCCTGTGGATAGTCAATCACCAACAAGGCTTGACGGTAGCAGACCCATCTATGAGCTGGTCAAACTCAGCCTAGCATATGCCCCCTTCACCCGAGCGGGTAAGGTCACACCCCATCTCAATCGACCACGTTACAGTGGGAGTCGTGGCCTAATGGTATAAGGCACTCTGGCGCTCATGTTTTTCACTCGATCTCGGCGTTGAGGCGTCTCCTAATACCATGGAGGTTTAGAGGCTTTCTCCCAAGGACATCCTAAGTGCCTTAAATGCTCGATAACATTTTCAGTATCCCAACTGGCCATCCACGACATGTCTATGGAGGCCACAGCCCTGATGTCACTAGGGTGTATGGTAGTCATATCACAAGTGTTAAGATATATATGTCATATCATCCAGTCGTGCAATAATCCGCCTAATAAAATGTGCAATGATCACTCCTCATAACACGCATACATATAATGCGTATGGCTTGTAACAGGAAGCTATGCATGATTATCAAACTTAACAATGATCGATCACACAATCACAATGGGCCTCTCACATCACAGTGGGCCTCGTCTAGTCACAATGGGCCTCACAATCACTTTGAGTCTCGTGTCATAGGCCTCATACTATCACAATGAGCCTCATACAACCATAATGGGTCTTGTAAAATCCCGACGGGCCTCATACAAACATAATACTATGTTAACACATACCCAATGCATATACTAACATAGTCAAAATCAATGATCGACCTATATACAACGGGGTCCATAGAAGGACAGAAGATCTAATTCATAACATGATGATCGGTTCTCAACGGTGGATATACCAAATCTGATACCACCGATCCTACCATCTACAGTGATGATGTACTGGCCTCATAATATGGGTTGATCTAGATGGCCTACTCATGGGCCTAATGATGGGCTTCTAGGTTTGGGTACTTCTAGTAGCATTTGTGGGGACCCAAAGAATTGGGATAGCCCAATAAGGTGGGATGGATCATATTAATAATAGTAGGGACCCATCCATTTGGGCTAGCCCACAAAGGAGGGAATGAGAAAAGGCTTAATCAATGGGCCCTAGGGAGGATCATAAGATGGACATTTAACCACCATTGCTCTTACAATGTAGACATTTAACCATCATTGCTCCTAAGGCAGAACCCATAGAATATATCTCATGATGGGGGCCCAAAGCTTATACTAACCAAGAGAATGATTGGGCAAACATAATTATAGTAGATTTACACATTATAATGGCCTCATCACATGGGCCTTTCATATATTGCATTGGGCCCCAACAAGGGTTGTAAATACATCATATTGGGCCTCTCTCAAGGGCCATAAACATATCATGTTGGGCCTCATACAAGGGCCATAAGCATATCATGTTAGGCCTCGTTCAAGGTGCTAAATATATCAAATGGGCTTCATGAGGGGCAGCCCATGGCCCAAAACATCATGGCTATGGAGGACATCCTGCTCATACATTATGTTAGACTTCATAGGCAATCCACATGCCCTAATTAAATAACTAGGGTGTAACCAACATCCACCAATGTG
The DNA here is from genome assembly GCA_037074715.1 of Magnolia kwangsiensis. Taxonomy (NCBI): domain Eukaryota; kingdom Viridiplantae; phylum Streptophyta; class Magnoliopsida; order Magnoliales; family Magnoliaceae; genus Magnolia; species Magnolia kwangsiensis. The sequence goes on along the minus strand of CM073578.1, from coordinate 108,155,347 downwards.
TGCTTTACAATTCAACCCAAAACTAGGCAAGTTGGATGGGCGGTAAGGATTTAGTCACATATATCATATTGGGTCCTTATGGGGCGGCCCATAAAACCCAACAAAATAGATAGGCAGCATGTGCAACACATACATCATAACAGGCCCTCATGGGGTAGCCCGTGGCCAGGGAACTGATAAACAATATGCTTCCACTACACACATCAAGGTGGACCTCACAACTATACAATGGGCAACCAATCATACAACAAATGAGGGCCCTGCACATCATAATTAGTGGCCTCACCAAAGGTGGCCGACATGAATATGGTACATTCAACATGGTACAGGCCAATTGGAACATGGAATCTAACTCATAATGGGGTCCACGGCCCATACACAAACTGGTAAACGGATGGATAGCATGGAATGTCTACCACTCAAATCGCAAGGTTTAACAATAGTCCTTTTAAGACATACATAAGTTGAGCCTTACTAGGTAAAGATACTTCCCACAAGAAAAAAGGTCCACTCAAGATTTTGGGCACACCACAACCCGAGGGTTCATATACAAGATTTCGATACTCTATTAAGTTATTTGGGAGGGTGGTTGACCCCATATAAAATTTCTATCAAATAGATTTAAAACTACATGGGGTCTGCTTATGATGAAGGAAAATATTTATATTATAGTTTTATGTATGAGTACCAAAACCTGTGATGCAACCCTCCTTGATCATGTATGTATAAGTTTCTATGAAGGCCCAAACACTGGTGCTTAGGAGAGGTGAACAAAATCTGTGCAGAAATGACTTTTGGCCATTTTTGGGCGTCCCACGATTAGGTGGGGCCGCCTTTTGGAATTCCATCAGGTGCCTTAGGTAACCCTATGTTTGTACTTCAAAACCTAAAAGGTCCAGTCTGCTAGATGTACACATACGATATTTGGCGCAAGGCCAAACATGAGCATTTAAATTTTCTATGCAAAACTTCCTTCACCACTATGCCTAGCACCATTTTGAGATCCACTCCCCAATTAGGTGGGGTCTTCTTTGACCCAATTAAAATATTATCTCTCTGTTCAATGGTATATTTTGAAAGTTTCAAGTGGTGTTCAACTCGTATCTTGAACGTGGGGCCCAGTACATATGCCCAAAGTTGGTCTAAAACTTAGAAAATCAAACGTGCATTTCAGAAGTGGATTTGCCCCATCTTTACACCTAGATTTCAAACACTTGGGGTCCATTCTAGACGAAGTCGTAAGGCATACTAATAATCCGACATGTAAAAGAAACATCCTCCATAGTGGGCCTTGACAGATTCGCATACACGCTTTTTAGCATAAGGCCGAACATGACCCGCTGAAATTCCTGCAGAGAAATTTCTAGACAATCGTCCTTGGCCCTACTTTTAAACACCGTTTTCCAAGTATTAGAACGGGCCATAAATTCTTGGTGGTCGCCCGCACATATCTGAATGTGGGGCCTGAGACTTAAAATCAAGTCAATCCGTGATTTATGTGGGCCTCACTGTGCACAACGGTGGAGAGGTTTACCCTCCATTCAAACATTCATAATCATTTGTTTGGCCCACCAAGCAGCGGTTCACAAATCCAGCCCATCAATTATGTGTGTCCCACTAGATTAAGGGGTCAGATCAAGTTTTAAGATGCATCCAAATTTTAGGTGGGCACTGGCAAGTGCTTTTATGTGTGATAACATGTCATCACATGATTTTAGATGGTGTGGGACATCTGAGTTCCGTGTACGGTTTATTCTTGGGATATCCCAATAATTAAAGGGGACTCATCAAACGGACAGTGTGGATGCTCAATATACATCATTGTGGGCCTATGGCTGGGACCCATGGTCCCTGCCCATTGTTACATGCAGTAGGACGCTGGCAGCCCATCGTCAACATATATATATATATATATATATATATATATATATATATATATATATATATATATATATATATATATATATATATATATTGTACTTACGATTTTTTTAATAGTTGGGGCCCACATCAGGAGGATCCACTCCACTGGTTGGGTCCTCCAGCTTGTGACGGGTCTAATAAACCCGTATTCAACATTTTTTAGCATACAGAAACATCACAGCGGGTTTAACAATTTATTACTATTAAAATAGTCTACTTGATGATGAGGCTCAGGTTTAGATTGGCTTCATCCTACAGCTCAACACCTAAAATAGGTTGGGGAGTTAGATGGACGGTGTGGATACAACACATACATTATGGTGGGTCCCACTATCCAAGTGTGGGCAACATGGGAAAAACACATACATCCTGGAGTCCCACGCCCAGGCTCCTGACGAATGGCCTATATGTAAAGTGCATACCTGACCTGGGTCCCACCGTCCACGTGTGGATGGTGGACTGTATGGATGAAACGCATACATCAGTGGTGGGTCCACACGTGTGGCCCACCTCATCTTTGGATAAAGCTGATATTTATTTTCCCTACATACAGTCCGGCAACCCTTGCTACTGGACACCTCCTGGCTGAACGGCCTGGATAAAACGTACCATGGTGCGTCCCATGTTGTCGGATGGTGGATACTACACATATAATAGGGTGGGGTCCACGTGAGTGGGCCGCCCTATTGGAAGTCAAGGTGATATTTGTGGTTTCCCTCCAAACAGAGCTTGCCCAGAACGGACAGCAAGATGCTCTGTTGGGCGGGCAGCATGGATAAAATACATACACATGGTGGGTCCCATCCGTAGACGATCCACTAGGAGGGTGGGACCTGTCCAGATGTGCCACAAAAAGGATGGATGGAGTGGATTAAACATGAACATCACCATGGGCCTGCGGCTGACAGATTTTTACTGCAGGTCCTGTCCCAAACAGAGACCCACATCCTAAGATGATCTCCTTAGATGGACGGTTGGGGGTAGAAAACATACATCAAGGTGGGGGCCACATGTTAGTGGGCCGTCCCACTCCACCAAAGGACCAAGATGATTTGTCCCTACATCCAGCCCTGCATGTCCAACTGGTCATGCAGATTATAAAAAGGGAACAACATGTCGTCCAGATTGTTGGACAGTTGAGAGGTGACGTATGCATCATAATGTGGTCCACCTGGATGGGCCATGCACTCTAGATCAAGCTCATATTCATGCATTCTCCCATACATTTGAACCATGCGAAACAGGGCAGCAAGGAGGCAAACTGATGTCCAGAAAATGGGACAGTCAAGCCGTCCCACCTACTGGACAATGTAGACCAACAGAGTACACACATCAGGTGGGCCACATCTACATGGAAAGAGAGAGAGAGGGAGAGAGAGAAAGAAGCATCCACCTAACCTTCTTCTTCCTCCCTAGCCTTCCAATTCACCTATAAGGCTCTTACAACGGTGGAGATCATGATCTAAAGGCTAGATTGAAAGGGATCTATAGTGGAATGTGGCTAAATTTTTTAATGAGTTTCTCTCTCTAGCTTTAGACGTTCATGGCTTCTCTTGCTAGGGGAGATAAAAATGAAGAGAGAGGGAGAGAGAAGAAAGAAAGATGTGTAATGATGGCTTTGTAAGAGCCTAAGGAAGAGAAGAAAGCATGCTTGTACTTATTACATGTAAGGCATGCTCATAGGGATGATGTCATCAACCTAGTCTAGATGGGCTAGGCTATACATAGCTCTCATGGGACACGATGAACCTAGGTTAGGTTCGCCTAGGAAAATGTGCACGAGCACATGGTGGGCTCCACATCATGATCAATGGTCCCAATGATGGGCGGCCTAAACTTTTAATCTACAACTTGGATTGACGCATGATGCACGACATTGGAACCACGACGATGACGTGGTCGCAATGGCATGAGTCTCGAGTCAAGCCGACTCGGATATACAAGATGCAAGTTAGGGTCATGCGCAAATGCTATCTACGCATCGCAGGTCGCTGGAATTCGACTGGGAGGACCATGGGGCCTTAAGGAATGAAATGACCACTAGGACTCAGGCCTAACACCTGACCCATTTAATTATAACTGGGTCGGGTTCAACTGACCTGATATGGCCAGTTCAAGAATATAAGCTAATATGTTGCTATTAAAAGTGAGATGCCCACCATATGCCAATGCCATGTAAAATTCAAAAGCGGAATGCGTCCTGACCTTTCATGTTGAGAGGAGCAATCAAGGCCTCGAGTGCTGACAGCATCAGTAGTAACTTCTTGAGAACCTTTCATGTCAACATTATTAACAGAGGTTTCACCATCTGAGTTTCTACCAATTCCACAATCCATATTGAGAGGAGCAATCTCTTGAAGAGCTTGGACCAAGATCCGCCTGGTACACTTTTGAGGATCTGGTAGGGGTTTGCAGTCCTTATGCTGAAATTCAGAGCATATTTCTGATAAGAAAAGTATGTGCATTAAAAAATTATGTATTATACATTAAAGACATCATTCAAACATGATGTTCACCTGATGGTAGTGCAAGGCCACCATCCACAATTCCCCTATAAACACAGTACTTGTGAACAAGTTCATCAAGCATTGGAACATCAAGTCTTATCCGGCACATTTCATTCTGAAAAAAACATCAGAAGACAAAAACAGTAAGACAAGACAGGCCCTTCTTGTTCCATTTCTAAAATAACGCTACATAGAAAATGCATTTCAAGAACTTTAACAATGATTAGCAGGCCAAACTGTAGTTGAAGTTCTTCTCTATGTTTAGAATATCTGGACTGAAGATGATATAAAAGTGATATGTTCAATCGATTCTCAACTCTAAGCAGTTAAACCTATAAGAATAAGAATATTTTATGTGACTGGTCTGATCAATGGAATTTGTCTTTTAGACTTCAAGCACAAAACTTTTCTTCATGAAAATAACAAATTATAGAATTTGTTTACCACATTAAATTGTGCAAAATCCACCAACAAGAAACAGAGCCAAACAGTTTTCGGTGATTAAATAAAAAATGAAAAAGAACCTGAAATGCCTGAAATAGATCTCCTTCAGCAATTCTTAAGCTATCGACTGTCACTTGTCTTGTTAGCTCCACATCATGTGCAAGGGAAAAATAAACTCAGAAAATGACATAAACTCAGCATGGGGTCTCCCTCCTCAAGAAGAAACCTTTCAGTGAGATCTGATATTGGATAGATGGGAAACATAAACCCAAAAAATGACAATAATACAACCTTTAGTGAGTACAATACCCTACTAACTAAATGTGTTTAAAGTGAATAAAAAAATTCTGATGCATGCTTTAGTGAAATAAAACAAGCTTTTTATTTCCATTTTCAATCACAAGTATGATAACAAACTAAAATAAAGTGTTTTAGATTTTCCTGAAACTTTGTTTTAAACACAAACATTAGATGATCTACCATCAAAGACCTTTTGCAAGACAGCCAATATCTTTTTGAACATGGTTTCATGCCATTAGGTCCTAAGGGCCTGTCTGGGAACAACAAAATCTTTAGAAAAGAAAAGTGCAGATTTCTAAGATGAGGGCTGTTGACCGCTTAAAATTTCCATGGAAAACATCCATTCAAACCAAATAAGGAATTTTATGTTGGATTCTGCATTTCTCTATTAACAAAGGAATCCACATGGGTTCTCCATGTCCATGTTTTGGGTTCTCTATCCAAGCAGAAAAAATAAGAAATATGGTCATGTTGCTTATTCTTAAATCTTAACTATATATACACTGACATAGACAAGATAATGTTCCAAACTATCCACATTCGTCGAATGCCCAGAATTATGCTTAGTTTATCTAACCATGTGCCCCAACAGCAATGCCATGTTCATATTAATTGAAAAAAACACACACAAAGGTCTATGAAAAATGAAATCTTCCCAGGATGGAAACAACTATAATCATCATCATCATTGTATCCTTGTCGTAGCTAATTAAAGTTGGCTATATGAGTTTCCATATTGCTAGGCAAAACGTCAACTACCATCTGCCTGACATTAACCCTCTACCCATGCAGGGGATCAGTTAGCGGATGGCTATGTCGTGGAATTTTGGTGATATCATTACATTGTACATTTAATAAATTAAAAACCTTGAAGTAGAAAATTAACAAAGCAACACATCATGCATGTAAAGAACAAAGAACCTATCACGTGTTAACTAGAGACCTTGTTGAACATCTCCCTTTTTATCTTCTCCTTTTTTGTTTTTTCTTTTTTCTTTTTGGAAGAGTTATAAAATTAAGTACGTAATGATGGATCAATGGAACAAAACTATTAAAACATGTCACAAAATATATTAAACATTTAATTATGTAAAATATGGTTAAAGTTATTTAAAGTTATTATTTTTATTTTTTGACACCACTTTTAACAGTGTGTCAAAACAAAGCGTGGCCTATTTCTTGCATAGCATGCTCAACCAAAATCCTAAGATGTACGGAGTAAAAGTCAGTGGTCCATTTCAACTAAACGCATCGAATCTCATTCATTTTATGATATATGAATAGATTATGTACAATTCTTACAATTGATCTAGATAGATGGCTATAGAAGGGCCTGTTTGTGTTGACAAAATCCCGAAGGATTCTGATTTCCAATCACCAGCAATTTCTGATATGGAATCCATGTTTCTGTTGTCTAGTGGGAATGTGCCAAATAATACAAATGCATTCCAGTTCTCAGACTGAACTGAAACCTCGGTTTAATCCAACATGGCTCCCATCTCAGATAATGTGTGATTGAAATTCATTTGGATTTTGTTTACATAAAGACCATAAAAGAGACGCATATCTTACAAAAACCAATTAAATCAACCCACATTCCTACAAAATTCCAATTGTGCAGGAAATACTCAAATCATTACTCGAGCAGTAGTCTGTCTGGTCTCAAATTTACCTGGATGCCCCAGTAACGATAGTGTTGTTATCATATCCTCCCTACTGCTCCTCTTTCACGAACTCTTCGAGTAGTGTCCACTGCCTCTATGTCAGATTCCTACCCAAAAAAATAAAAAATAAAAAAATCCATCAGAAATTGTTCTGAAACAACAACGCAAACCTGCATGACTAAATGCTCATACCTAAATGTGGCATGTGTGAATGTTTATAAGATGATGAAAAACAAAGAGAAATGAAGCTAATTGGTCCCCATTAACAACAACAATGATAAACAACCATGATTATCTACCCTGGCGGCTGCAAGAAGATTAGCACAAGGACTAGAGCAATGACCACTACGGCCACTACTGGAGTAGTAGCTTGGCCCTGATCTGTAATAGTTGGCGCATTCAGCACTTGTGCTAGAGGTTGTTCACCCTACCAACCAATGTAAACAATTGGCCCTAATCCACACCTGTTACACAGAACGAGAGGGAGATCGAGCGAGCAAGGGAGAGTAAGAGGGAGATCGAGAGAGAAGGTTGAGATTGGGAGAGGGAGATCAAGAGAGAGGGTTGAGATTAGGAGAGTGAGATCGAAAGAGAGGGAGATCGAGCGAAAGGGAGGGAGAGTAAGAGGGTGATCGAGAGAGAGGGAGATCGAGAGAGAGGTTGAGATTGGAAGATCGAAAGAGAGGGAGATTGAGAGAGGGAGACGGAGACGGAGACGGAGATGGAGACGGAGATGGAGAAGTGAAATGAGGAATTTCAGGGCTTTTAGTGTAAGGAAAGGATTAAAACCCATCAGTAGTCTACGGCAGATAGAGAGCAATGTGCTTCTTGGGCGTTGTGGGGTCCACTCGGAGGTTTTTAATTGAATCCATTTCGTCCATTTTTTTCAAAATAAAATAATAAAACAATATAATAAGAAATAAGAAGATCCAACACTCAATTGCGACACACTAACAAAACAGTGGAAAGAACAATGTATAGCATAGTGACTCCAGTACGGTTGATTACCGTTTCAAATCAAGAACGGCTTAGAGCCATTTCTGAACCAAATTCTCAACCGTTCCAGTTTGACTATTTTGGTGTAGTGATACTTGTCTTTCAACAGCCTTCGGATGTTGTAGAGCTTCAAGTCTTCAATTCTTCTCTCTTGATGGGGCTCACCTGACTCAATGACTCACAACTCATGCTAATTGATAAACAGTACACCTACAAATTCGAGTTTCTTTAATTTTCTTGAGAACATAACTCGTGGATAAGCACAAATAAAGGTTTAAAACCCGCACAACTCTTCTATCACTTCGATGAATATTTAGCAGGGTCCGAAATGCTGCTGAGATCATTCTTTCAATTGATCTTCAATACTGAATAATTAACCATATCTTGTTTTAAGATCAAGGGAAATATAAGGAATGTAAGAAGAACTTAGATCAATAAAACCTTCGATGATGAACACTCATTCATTTAAGTTTTTCTTATTACTTTTAAAGTATAAATATTCCGACCACTGAAATAAGTTTCTGACCAAAACACCAAACTTTTTGGAAAAGCAAGTTGGGGAGCTGAAAACACTTTTTTGAAAAAAATAAAAATAAAAATGAGAAGTGACTTACAGGAGACTATCCTTCAACACATCCAGGGGGACATTTTCCTAGACAAGGTAGGGCTGGGGAGTCTAAGGTAAGAGTGAAAGCCTCGGGTGTGGGATCTGCGTCTATTTCCCTTCTTTCCTCCCTTGCCTCAGTTGTTTGGCATTGTAGCTATAGAGGGATTTCGGTTGGATGGGATGGCTGACCAGTCTCGGTATAGGTTGTAAGGGTTTGTATAGGTGGTCCTACCACTTAAAGCAGAGGATTTTGGATTGGTTCCTTGGAGTTGGATTGTGTGTCGTCTACGTCACATGCCCTGCTTCAGTCTCAGTTCTTTCTCATTTTAGATTTTTTTTTCTAACTAGCTTATATGATAGGTGATGCCCAATTTTGTGGCGCCTACCTGAAAATCAGTTTCTTATTTATCAAAGATTCAGGGGCATGGCTATCCTTTTGAATAACTTTTTTTAAAAATAAATAAATAAATAAATAAAAACCCTTCAACATTGGAAATTTGTTACCCTTAGATGCCCTCCTCCATAAAGATGCACGGACAGAGAGATAGGTCACCAAGGAGGGGAACATCAAACACACTACTAAAAATGAAGCCATACGTTGGCTGCTAACATACTCCATACCTTCTTCACTAAGGAAATAAAAATATATGTACATGTCCTTGGTTAGAATGTGATGCAGGTAAGGATGTGTAGATGTCGAGCATCATCTTCCTCTAGGATAACTACTTTGAATCCATGGAACTTCTCTAGACTCCTCATGGAGATGCCTCGAATCCACAAGGAAAACTAGAAATTAATTCTAAAAAAATCGAAATAAGTTTATTGATGATGAAAACTGACTTTACAACTCTTTAAATAAAGTTACGAACCCTAGGGAGAAGTTTCAAAGTTCAACTATAACTAAATATCCCTAAAATTGTGACATATTATAAATAGTAAACTTATTATTTATAGACGGTCGTGATTTCTACTATTATGCATGGTTTTCGGCCAAAAATAGTAAGTATCCTATTTGGTTGAACCATGATGTTCCCCTGATTTATACAACACTTTTCGTGTTGGTCACAACTCCTAAAGCCCAACGTACGAAGAGTTACAATAAAATTAAAACTTACTATAAATAGTAAAAATGAAAATAAAATGGGAATTTGACTGTTGATCTAATGGTATTTCACAAATTCAGCATGCACAACCCAACATAGCGGGGTTGGGTGGCTAAAGTAGTTCGTCTTACCCCAAAATCATATATGGTACGTCTAATAGCTCATTCTGGTTTGCAAGATACGTTTGTTTTAAGTTCTGACGGTTTGGATAACCTCCATCTTAGATCGGGCCTTTTTTTGTCCATCTTGGCCATTAAATTATCTACGACCCACTTTACATTAGTCCCCTCCACTTCAAAAGAACTCACCCAACTTCGGTTCATAATACTTGGTTAGGTTCGTGACGTTGAAAGCACGCGAGATCTTCATGTCATTCGGAAGATAAAAAATGTACGCATTGTCATTGATCTTTTAAAGCATTGATATCGGCCCAATCTTCTTATTTTTCAATTTGTTGTACATCGCGGTTCGAAATCTCTCCTTGCGTAGATGGACCATAACTTGGTCACCTACCTTGAATACCTTTTGTCGTTGATGCTTGTCGGCTTATTCCTTATACTTATTGTTTGAGGCGTGTAACTTGGCTTTAACCCCCGCATGAATGCTCATGATCCTATTTGTCATATGTTTTGCTGCAATGCTCATCCTGGGAGCTTGGACAAAGGGACCAAGTCAAGTGTATAGCAAGACACTAGGCCGTAAATAACCTGAAATGAGGACTTTCCTATCAAGCGGTTCATCATGTTGTTTAATGCAAACTCCACTTGAGATAAGGTTAAATCGGATTACTTCGACTTTTCTCCTAAACTATATCGAAGGGGGTTTCCCAACGTGCGATTCACAACTTCAATTTGCCAATTAGTCCGTGGGTGGTAGGCACTGCTAAATTGAAGTTGTCTACCAAACTGCTTCCACGAAGTCCATCAGAAGTGGTTAATGAACTTTATATCACAGTTAAAAGTTATAGTCTTGGGGACCCCGTGTAGCCGCACAACCTTTATGAAGAATAAATTCACCACATACATCACCTCGAGAATCTTCTTGCATGGGATGAAGTGTGGCTTCTATTGAAAACAGATGTCTTAAATATGGTTTCATCGCACTTCTCAACTAGTCGAGGGGCTAGCTCAACTAGTCGAGGATCCCCTCGACAAGTCAAAGCCTGCTCGACTCGAAATCCAGCGACAATGTTTTCTGAAAATCCTGAGGTCTTTTACCATTCAAGGGACTGACTGACTAGTTAAAGGTGCCCTTCGACTAGTCAAAGCCCAGGCTCGACCAGTCGAGGGTTACACAGATTCTACTTGGACTGTAAATTTGAGGCGGTTTCAGAGAGGTACATAAGTGGAGTTTCCTAAACTATAAATAGGGGTCCCTAGGGTCTTTTTAAGTAATGTTAAGTTTTCTAAAGGGGTTCCAAGGGTTCCTAAAAGGGTTTTAGGATTTCTAAAGGGTGTAACAAGGGTGAGATTCGAGGTTGTTTGAATCGGATAAGTCATCTCTCTTTATAATTTCTATTTTTATAGTGAAAATCTATCGATTTGTGCCTTCATTTTTTTCTGAAAGTATTTTCCATGTTAAATCTTTGTGTTTCTCTTGTGATTGCTTGGTGCTCTTGGATTGCTATCCTAGATCTAGATCTATGTGATTCTGTAACACAAATCCCAACAAGTGGTATCAAAGCAATCATTGGGGCACAGATATGAATCTGAGGGATTAGCATAAATGAGGAGTACTAGGTATGAGATTGAGAAGTACTCAAGGAAAAATAATTTGAAGTTATGGAAGATCAAAATGATCAGTTTCTTGATCAAGTAAGGCGAAGATGGTGCTCTTGAGGAGCGAAAGTCTACTATAACTGATGATGATTGGAATACTCTTGATAGGAAGGCCTTATCATTGATTCGTTTATGTCTCATAGATGAGGTTCTCTACAATGTTATGAGGGAGAAAACTGTGGCTAGGTTATGGGTGAAGTTAGAGGTTATCTATATAAAAAAATCCTCTAAGAATCACCTACACTTGAAGTAGCAGTGGTATAACTTCAAGACGACAGAGGGTAGAGATCTAGAGGCTGATATCAACAACTTTAATAAATTGGTTTACAAATTGCTAGATATAGAGGAAGTGATGAAAGATGAAGAACAAGCATGTATATTGCTGAATTCTCTTTTGGCGTCATATGAGTCATTCAAGGACATAATGTGTACCATGAATAAAACCCTAAGTGTCGACATCATTATCTTAGCCATTCAAGGGAAGGCCATGAGAAAGCTAAACATTGACATGGGGATATCTTCTGATGCAGTATTTACTAGGAGTAGAAATTCTGAACAAGGTATAGGTTCTTCAGGTTCTAGATCCAAATCCAAGGGCAAGGGTAAAGGAAAGATAAAGTGTTGGAATAGTGAAAAGGAAGGACATGTGAAGAAGGATTGTGAAAATCCTAAATATAAGAGAGAAGAATACGAGGCTTCGTACAGGGAGGCCAATACTACCATATCAGATGGATCAAGTGGATGTGATGGTGATGTTTTATCTATGTCTATGATCAGACGACCATACAATAATTATAGGGGTGAGTGGATTCTAGACATAGGGGTATCCTTTCACATGAATCCTCATCGGAGTTGGTTCATCAACTACAGGGAGTGCAATGGTGGGCAAGTATTTATGGGCAATGATAATGCTTGTATTGTTGTGATTGTTGGTGCAGTGCGCATCAAGATGTTTGATGGGACAGAGCGTACCCTGACTGATGTGAGGCACCTTCCTGACATGAAGAAGAATTTGATTTCTCTTGGTGTACTTGAGGTAATGGGCTATAAGTTCATAGGTATTGATGGTGCTCTTAAAGTATCTAAGGGAGCATGGATAATTATGAGAGCGCAACAACTCGATAATATTTACAGGTTGATCGGGAGAATTTCAAAAGGTGGAGCTACAGTGGTTGTAATGGATTCCACCTCTGCACGTGTGTGGCATGCTAGGTAAGGCCACATGCGCGAGCAGGGTAGGAAGGCTAAGACGTGCGGACAGAGATACAGAGCAGGTGAAGCAGCCAACTGTGAGAAAAATCATACAACATAATCGTAGGATATTGAGGAGGTACATGGATGACTCCAATATCACAGGGGATCCGTCTTCTATTCAGATGGCTCTATGTGAGCCTAATGCTGAGAAGTGGAAGGTGACTATGGGTGATGTAATGGACTCGTTGTACTAGATTAACGCATGAGAACTGGTGGAGTTTCTAGTGGGTCGGGAAACAGTTGGATGCAAGTGGATCTTTAGGAGAATCTAACATAGATACAGAGTGAGGTTGGTAGCGAAGGGTTATGCTCAGAGAGAAGGGATCGACTTCTTAGAGATATTTACGCTTAAAGTATAATAAGTGTCTATTAGATTCATGATTGGCACTGGTTGACCAATGCGATCTTGAGTTGGAAAGGATGGATGCAGAGTTTGAACTTCTGCATGAAAAATTGTAAGATCAGATCTACATAAAGCAACCAGAGCGATTCGAAGTTAAAGGGGCTAAGAAAAAGGTTTGCAGGAGGTAGTGGTATGACCTGTCACCTAGGCAACAGTTTGATTCTTTCATGGTGGGTCAGGTATTATATATTGATGACATGTATATCGCTAATTATGACATGTTTAAAATCAATGTACTATAGATTTGGTTAAGTGGGACATTCAGGATGAAGGATAAAGGGGATGCAAAGATAGTTCCTGGCATTAAGACTGGAAGAGGAATAGGTTTTGCTAATCACAAGTAGAATACCTTGGGTAAGTATTGATTAAGTATGTGATGGACTGGGTAAAGCTGGAAAGCGTTCCCTACGCGTCTCTTCTCAAGCTTTTCTCAGGACATGTCCCAAAATAGATGAGAAAAAGTAGGATATATCTCATAAGCCTTATTCGAATGCGGTTGACAATGTATGTCATGATCTGTATTACATCGATTATTTCAAAGGCTATCGGTGTTGTTAGCAAATACCCCGACAAGCAATATTGGGTGGCAGTGAGATGTAAGAAGACTACATCTTTACTTTTAGGAAGATAGGAGCAAAGGTAGTTGGGCATGTGGATTTAAATCTGACAGACATGATCAGCTAGATCATCCCTACAGAGAAGTTGAAGTTCTGTACAACTTCTCTGGGCTTGGTGATGGTATAAAAGGAGGACGAAGTGTGCATAAAAAACTGTGATGTGATGCAGAGATAAGAGAAGAGGTCAAGAAGCTATATAGTTGAAGATTGAAGACATGACAGAGATTGTTGAAAATAGATGTCTTAAATCTGGTTTCAGCGCGCTGCTTGACTAGTAGAGCGGTTGGCTCGACTAGTCGAGGATCTACTTAACCAATCGAAGCCCACTAGATTCAAAGTCCAGTGACAATATTTTTTGAAAATTTTGAGGTCTTCGTCCAGTCGAAGCCCAGGTTCAACCAATTGAGGGTTATGTAGATTCTGTGCGAACTGCGTAAATTTGAGGCAATTTCAGAGAGGTGCGTAAGTGGATTTTCCTAAACTATAAATAGGGGTCCCCAAGGTCTTTGTAAGTAATGCTAAGGTTTTCTAAAGGGGTTCCAAGGGTTCCTTAAAAGGTTTTAGGGTTTTTGAAGGGTGTAACATGGGTGAGATTTGAGGTTGTTCAAATCAAATAAGTCCTCTCTCTTTATAATTTCTATTTTTATAATGAAAATTCGCTGACGCTTTATGTTGTGGTTTTTTCTTCAAAGGGTTTTTCACGTTAAATCTATGTATTTTTCTTGTGATTGCTTGGTTCTCTTGGATTATTATCCTACATCTAGATTTGTGTGATTCCATAGCACAAATTCCAACACCATCTTCGAGAAACGATCTACCACCATGAACATTGAATCCATGTCATGTTGTGTTCATGAGAGACCCAATACAAAGTCCATTAATTGGTCCTCCTAAGGGCCATCAGGCACTAGTAACAGTGTGTAGAGGCATGTATTCTGAGAATGCCCATTAAAGACCTGAAAAATATGGCAACACTGCACCACTCCACCCAGATCACATACTAACTGTAGCCAGCAGTACCGTTCTTCAACAAGAGCTCGCGTATTGTCTTGTTCAAGGTGTCCACTAAGGCCATCTCCATGTAGCTACTGGATGATCTTCTCTCTTAGTGAGCTTTTGGGATGCACAATCGATTCCCTTTGAAAATGAACCTGTCTTGCATATGTATGTCACTGCGGTGACCTTCTTGGCATCTAACTCATGCTTCCTTGAAGTCATCATCATTGACATATATGTCCTTGAGGCACTTGAATTCGACAACTTCACTACTCATAGTGACTAACATAGTTGCACGGTGACTCAGTGCATCAACTACTTTGTTTTGCTGCCCAGCCTTATGTTTCAGCATAAACTTGAATTCCTACGAAAACGAAATCCACCTAGCATGCACACAATTCATGTTAGCTTGGCTAGTAATGAATTTACGAGCTTGATGGTCTGTGTAAAGAATGAACTCCCTTTGAATCAAGTAATGTCGTTAATGTCACAGTGTCTGGACCACTACGTATAAAGAATTGAGGGTAGTGTCACAAACATTTAAAGGGAATTTTAGGGGATTCCCACCCTTGGTTTTTTACGTTTTCACCATCATGTGTACGTGAGATCTACTCTTACCATTAGATGTGTAATCCAACAATAAGCTCAGGGCCAAAATTTAGAAAAATTTGTGATTCAAGTGGGCTACACGAAAGGAAATAATTGAGAGAGAGACATCCACCTTGGATTTCTATAAGGCCCACCATGATGATTTTATGAATTCAATTGAAGCATTAGATGTCACACCAAAATCTATGGTTGGATGATATGGAGTAGGTCGTGGACAGTTTTATAGCCAAGATGGATCATAAAGGCCCGATTAGAGGCGGTAGTGATCTAGACTGTCAAGGCCTTAAAATAGAAATATCTCGCAAAAAGGAATGAGTTATCCGACATGTCATATATGATTTTAGGATAGGATGAGCTACTTTAGCCACCCAGCTCTGTTATCCCAGGTTGCGCAAGCCAAATTTTTTAAATACCATCACATTGACATTGAATTATTATTTTATTTCTATTTTTACTATTTATAGTAAAATTTAGTTAGGTTAAAACTCTTTATCCGTTGGCCTTTAGGAGTTGCGCACAACATAAAAAGTTCTTAAAATAACTAAGAGAATAGCACGGTAAAGCCAAATAGGATCCTTACTATTTTTGGCCAAAAATCATGCGCACTAGTAGGAATCATGACCTTTTATAAATAGTAAGTTTACTATTTATAGTAAGTAGCAATTTCTAGGAGTTTTAGTTGTAGTTTAATTCCAAAACTTCTTAACATGGTTTAGTATCCTTATTTAAAGGCATGTAAAAATGTTTATTCATTCATCAATCAATTCATGAAATTTCTAGAATATTATTTCTATTTTATTTATTTTTTATTTGTGGATTTGAGAAGTCTCTATGAGGATTCCAAAGAAGTTTCATGGATTTGAAGTAGTTATCCTTGAGGAAGATGGTGATCGAACTCATCATGTTCATCCCTGCATCACTGGAGCTGAAACATCAAGCCTTCATGTTAAAGTCGGACACAAGGAAAACAGTTTGGAGGGTGAGGGTTAGTTCCCATGTATATTACTTCTATGCTTGTAGTGATCCACTGAAATCACAAATGGGGCTGATTTTTTAGCCTTGTGCCTAACATGAGGTGATGCACATGGTGGTCCGGTAGATTTCACATAAACATCAAGGTGGATCCTAACCTAGCTGTTGATCCCTTTGCTTGGAAGGTTAACCCAAACTTTCACATAAACATGTCGGATTCTCGGTCGACTTTAAAAAAAAAAAAAAGAAGCCCTATCTCTCTCTTTACCTGTCACTGTCTCTCTCCCTCTCCCTCTCCATCTCCGTCACCTCGTCTCTCCCTCTCTCGTCCTCAATCTCTCTCCCTCAAACTCTCTTGATCTCTCTCCCTTCCTCTCCCTCTGCCTCTCGATCTCCCTCTCCTCCCTCTCTCTAGATCTCTCTTTCCCTCATTTTCTTCGACGTGTTGTTCCTTCTTATATCTCCAACAATCGAAGAAAGTAGAAGAAAGAAGAGAAAATCGAAGGTACTCTCTCTCGATCTCTCTCCCTTCATCTCTGTCTCTCTCACTTCCCATTTTGATTATCAAAATTTGGGCAGCAGCCATTGTACCGTTGTCCATGGCCACTGACATCTGCATGTTGGTTGTTTGAAGAAATGCTTCAACCAATAACGTGTACCACTGTTGTACATTTAATCTCTTTGTTTCTTTTATACTTTTTTAACCCATCCATGAGTGGACTAGCCTGATATATGGGAGGGGAACAGTCAACATAGATCCAGCTCATTAGAGGCAGTGATCCCACACATATACCACTTTAGACCATGTATTAAAATGGAATTTCTCACTTCGTTTTTAGTGTATGATTGATTTTGTTAGTTTTTTAGGGCAACTCAATTCTAAGGGAAGGATTTGCTATGGATAAAGAGTCGTTTAGAAGGAGAAATTTCACTTTGCATTCCTTTCCTCAGTTCTGAAACTCGCTGAATTGAGAGTTGCTGAAAAAAATCAAACTGAGTTAATAAGAATTAAAACCTTGTACTCTGTTGCAGGGAAGAACTTAAACTAACCATTGATTAGTTTGATGACATTATTTGTAATTTATATTACTCATCTAAGAAATATTAAATATTTAATAATCCTAATGTAATTATTAACTATCGAGTCAGGTTGAGTCTTTGAGTCAACATGAACCTTCTTAACATGGTTTTGAGTTTTCCAACCCTCAATCCTGCGGTGAATCAGTGGCTCCCATGGCAGATGACTAGTTTCATCTTCACAACATTCATGTGAATGCATGTCTGTTTGGGTTGGCTGTGGAGCAGAGAACATGCCCAAGAATGCCTAGCCCCACTGATTCAATTGAAAATGGCATAGTTTGCCTGTTGATTCTTAATACCTAATAGAACTAATTTCCTCTTAATTTTAATTAACAAGGCCCACTGTTAGTTGTTAATACTTATAAGCTGGCATAAGTTGGCAACTTACAAGTATTAATTTCCTTTCCTAATTTTGTTGTAAGAATTACTTTGGATTAATTGGGATTATCTTGCATTGTGAAAATCTTAACGAGATACTTGCCTTGACCTGTATTGTGAACTTGATGAATTCTTGATTATACCTGCCTGAAAGTTTTTTTTTAAAGGTAATGTCTTTCTGAATGTCCATCACTGGGTGCATGTTATGTACCCTATAACTTCATAAGACCAGAGCATTGACATGGTAAGTTATATGGGAAGAGGAGACCGTTTAAATGGTTCTGTGTATGTCTGTAACTTACCTCCTTGAACTGCTAAGAGTATGCTGGTTTTTTTTTTTTTTTTCTGCACCATAGGGTTGCTAAAGCTAGGGAGTTCCACCAGGATCATTTTGGAACTATACTTGGTCCTAGTTTTGCTTATCTTTACATATGCATAAATTGTGAGCTTTGGTAAGCCCACATGTGTACAGGTTAGCTAATGCACACACCACCACATATGCCAGTGTGGCAGACAGGTGAAATATCCAAACCATCATTAGAAGGGTACCAATGCATAGATTCCCTATTCCAAGAATTAGGTTGGTCCACTATTCAGTTGGCCAGAATTAAATGAATAAACGTACGGTTATGAAAAAAGCAGCCAAGGTTTTCTAATCTGCCAACTTATGCCTAGCCCCACTGTTAGTTGTTAATACTTGTAAAACCATGTTGCTGTTGTTGGTTTTTTATTTTTTTATTTTTTTTCTTGTAGAATTATACATACGAATGTTGAGCCTCTCAGCGGTTAGTTGCTTTTTGTCCCGCATACAAAACTGTTTCCTATCACTTCTAATGTTGTTAGTACACATACAATTTGTTATTGGTAGACTCTCATGTCTTATCTAATGGCACAATACACGCTAATAATTAGTCATTTGCATTGATTTGTTACATTAATTGGAAACTTGAATTTGGTTACCCATTAATTCATTACACTAGTAGTCATAATTAAATTCAATCCAAACATGCCCTTAAATTGTCTTTTAAGATGTCATGTTGCAATAACAATGTACTCAAAACAATGGATTTCACTAGCCAATGAATAATTATAAGCCACCTTCTTAGTGACACCTGTTCTCTAAACTCATCGCCTTAAGAACTTTGGTTGATTTCATTTAGGATGTTTATCTGGAGTAAGGCTACTTTTTGACATCTTTATGATTTCTCATCATAGAATGTAAATGGATAAGGTGTTTACTAAAATATCACATGATATTCTTCTTTTACTGCAGTGCGGTGAATGGGGCTCTGGAATACCTTTCTAAGGATCTTGTGATTGCTGAGAACACCGTGCTACAAGGAAAGTGCAGCAATGATGCGTTTCTTTGATCATGATGCAAATCAGCATTTATTATTCATATCAGTCCAATTAAACTAACTGTCATGGCATGCTACAATTAACCTATTTTAACCTTCTGACCTTACAATTTCATTCAATCCACACCAGTTCACGCCTTATAAGTTGTAACAAAGTTTCATATGATCTCCATTATTATCTTTCAAGTGTTCAACATTACAATTTCTCATAACATTTAAATTTTTGGACAAGATGGGTTGTTGGCACAACCCTTGCAGGTGCCACTGTTGGTTCATGCACTGGGGGAGCATTAGCTGATAAATTCGGTAGAACAAGGACTTTTCAACTAGATGCAATCCCACTTACAGTTGGAGCATTTCTCTGGTCTTTGACATATCCTTTGACTGTAAGTTTGTAAAATTGGATTTAATAGTAGCAAGGTATTTTGTGTAATGCGCTTAGCATGCTATTTTACTATGTTAAAGTGAATGTACTAGTACGCACTATTCGTACTCTTGTATTATTGTTCCAAGTGTGTATATTTACTCTTTTTTTCTCTCTTCTTGAGAGGTAGCTTTAATTTTTTTCTCTTTTTTTAAGAGGTAACTTTAATTTTTCCATTTGAGCAACTTCTACTCCTTTTCCCGCAGCCTTGGTATGCACATGGTATTGCTGAAGCCATATTACGCACAGCTGACCTTTCAGTTCCTCTAAAAGTAAGCCCTCTCTCTCTCTCAAAATGCATAAAGGTTGGCTGACACATTCCATTAGTTCTGGGCACTTGTGAGAATGTGGACGTAATCTGAACCCATTTTTTAAAATGTCATATTCATGTGGCTTATATTTCCATTGGGTGTAAGTGATGTTTTAAAATCTGGACCCATTTTTGTGTGCAGTTTGGTCAAACTGGTCCAACCAATGAAGTCAACATGGTGTCATTTTTGAATGAGCTATAAATACAAAAATGGGGAAAAAGGATCCTAGATAGAAAAAGATCCTTACTCTTTAACAGGTGGCCTTGCAAACAGACGGTTAAGAAAGAAAATTCAACTTTGGTTACATTCAACAAAAAGAAAGTGGCTGAAAATTTTATAGCTCAGATTTTCCAGTCTGGGGGATTTTTACTGCATGGGCCATCTAGGGTGAGGTCCATCATGTCAATGGTTTTGACTTACTATTGTTGAACCATCACCTAAATAGATACATTCATTACAGGGACTAAACAGGAAGATTAGTACACCACCATGTTCATCGATGAGAACCCAAATGCATGTTCTACCATGTAGATGATGCTATTGCAGGAATGATTTCTCTGATGATGGTTCAGGGATGCCAAATACTGTTGCACTCAGTGAAGTCCAGGCATGTTCTTTTCATCCTCTTTATTATTCACTTAAATAAGGCCATGTATTCTAATCGTGGTTTGATTTCTTTTGTGGCATCTTATGCATGTTAAATGTCCCTTTATGGTAACTCCCTACTTCATTTCTCTAATCTTTTACCTTCCCATAGTGTAATTTGTCAATTTGATACTCTTCTAAACCATCTTTTACTTTTTTAGTTTACCAACCTTCCATTGCAATAGCTATTCGTTCTCTTGTAGTGCAAGTAGAAAAACCAAATACTGAGTGGCCAAAGTCATTTCAAAGGTACCTTTCTTATTGAACCTGCACTCCCCAATTATTGTTAGTCAATAACATCTTTCAATACAAACTTCTAAATATATACCAAACTCTGTTTCTCATGTTTGACAAACTTCTAAATATATACCAAACTCTGTTTCTCACCAATGAATTGTACCAGCTCTAAGTTGATTTCTCGACAACTCTATAAGAACTTGTAGCATTATTGTCGAGCTCATCTAAAATATAACTCTAAAGAATAGCTCTAGAAAATACTGCATCATTACCAAGTTGTTCTTTGTAGTCAGCTATCAGGCACAAATTATCATCACCTATTAAATGTTCAGATACACTCAATACCACTGTTTAATATTGCACAGATTTGGGACAAGTGAGAGATGTGGGTTGAAGCCCAAGTTGAAAATGCTAAGCAGCAGGCTATTCTTGCGGCACTTAAATCTCAAGTATCATCTGATGAAGCTCACATTCATCATGATCTTCATTCTCTTTGGTAACTTTCTTCCTTTTGCTAGTTGTTCTATTCGACCGTCCACCTTGGTACTAAATTCTTTTAGGTACAGTGCTACCAATTTTTATTTATTTTTTAGTTTTAGGTGCTTCTTTTCACTGGATGATATTCCTGGCAAGCACTTTGTGGATATAATATGTTTGAGTATTCTAGCTGATGATCATCACAGATTCTCCAAATACATGTACAAACCAGTGTTTTAAATAGCACACCCATAGCATATACATAGTATATTGTAGCTATACCGCCTTCACATGCATACAGATGCATTTCACATCCAAGTCAGAATTTGGCTAATTGGTATTCACTTTATGCTTTCTTTGCAAAGGTACAACGATATAGGAGATTTCTTCCAAGTAGCTTGTGGAAAGGAGATTTATATCTAGGGGCAACTGCAATTTCTGGTGCTTATCATCCAATGTTCATCATCAGCTTTCTCACTTTTAATTTCCCGTCTCCATTGATAAATCTGTGAACTCTTGTTCCTCCTCTTAGATGGGCAGAAGTCTTAAACTTCTTTTTTATAATATATTCGTAGGCAATAAACTTTTGGAATTGATAGTTTCTGATACCAGGGGATGTACTTGGTTTCACTATTAGATACATTTCATTGATATGTAGATTTACATGGTATTTTTCCATGGTATGCACTTGTGTTGTTTTAAAGACTTAAATTGAATATTGAGAATATCTTCGAGTGTGTATAATCAAAAGTATTCAAGCCACTGGTGGCGGTGAATACTGGAAATTCAAAACCTTTCTTGAAATATGTGGTGATACTCATGGTTTCTTTTGTACAGTCCATGATTCTCTATGGTGTCTCACGGTTTCTTTTGTACAGTCCATGATTCTCTATGGTGTCTGGTGGCCACATCCCACCAATTATGCCATTCAATGTTGTAAATTTTCTCATTAACCATCTACTTTTTCCAAACATACAGAAACTCTTTTTTATTTCTCTTTTTTATTATCAAGTTCTTGGGGTTTTGGATACGAATGTTTTAATTAGGCTAGCTATGTATTGACTGATCCTCCTCGCATGTGATACTAATGTACATCTAGACCATCCAAATTGTGGATGAAGCATATCTCTAAAATCACAATAATCACCAATTAATGACCATCAAATGGATGGTTATAAGTAGGGAGTGGTCCAAATTTGAAGGGAAAAGTCAAATGGTTAATATTATCTTACAAATGCAAATTTTTCGTTTATGCTTTCATTCCAGTAATGGTAGCTTATTTTTTAATTCCATATGCATTCAAAATCCCAATGCAACAATCCTAGATAAATCAAAATCAAGTCCAACAAGGACTTTAACAAATGAAGGAAGCTTATCCTAATGACATGGAAGCTAATCATACTAAAAATTATTTCTCTTTAACCAATGTTAACAATTCTTACCTCATGAGTAAGGTCATTTGTGTGACTCTAGGATTTATATGCTCCCCATGATTAATGAATATCCCCAGGGTGAGTTCTCTTCGTTCTTAGGTTTTCTATTTTTTTTTTTTGGCATATTTTGGTGATTTTACCATTTACTTTTGCATTTCTTATATTATATTATTTTATTTTTATCTTTGTGCATTTGAGTTTTCTAGGTCGTTCTATAAATGGTAAAGAATACTTTTACATCGTTTCATTGCCACATTGCCTATAAATGCGTATTTATGATCAATTTTAAAATGTTCATGCTTTCTTGTAAAGATAGGGTAAACATTTCTTAACTCATTTGATTGCACCAGTAATTTAGTTGTCAAATGACAGCGACTTGCTAATTAGATTAACCCTCAATGTTGGCTTTCCATTAAACCATCATCAAGATTCAGGAACCATTCTCAAAAGTTATACTTTGATATTATTCTCATTGCCTTCATTATCTTGATTGTTGGTTGCCAGATTGATCTTGCAAAAATGTTATTGGCGGAGGGACAAAGTCATCTTTTTGTACATTGGCCTGAACAAGGTGTTGATGATGAAGAAAAGAAAAGTTTCTTTGAACAGGTTTATTTTCATGGAACTTTTTTTTTGTTATTATTATTTTAGTTCTTATGAGTACAAGAACCTTGTATTCCATGCATTCTCAGTATATTTTTACAACTCCGCTGCTGTATCCTGGAAATATTAAATGGTCTCTGTTGATTTCCAAGTCCAAGCAGCAAAAGTTTAACATCGGTTTCAACTTTTAAATTGCCATTTTCCTCATACAAACATTTATTTTTGTTATTATTATGATTATTTTGAAATTTATCTTTGGAAGCCTTGCTGACCACAAATTTCTGGTAGAAGACCAAACTGATTTTGATGGGTTTCTGGAAATCTACATTGCTTTGTACCTGTAAGCAAGATTGTTAATACTCTTCACATATCTGCTTATTGATGTCAAGTAGCTCTTTTTTATAGGAAACTCGGCTTAATTCAAGCTATCCAGGTGGTTTGGCATCATATATTCGAAATGCTAGGAATCCATTAGCAGATTCAAAAGCAAGGAAAAATCCATTTAATGGCTTTACTCCGATAAGTGAATCCATAATTTTTGTTTTGCAATCTGTGTTTCTTGTATATTTCTGCTAGATTTTTGTCTTGAATTTCACTTTTTCTTTTTGAATGAGAAAAATTTGCTCTATGGCTACGGTTGCACAGTGTTGCACTATCCTTAGCTACGGATTTTATCCGTAGCTTTGACCACTTTTTGGGTAGCAAAACTTTGTGATTTAGTGGCGTCCAGCACAATCGTCAGTAAAGGTCCTGACTACTGGAAAAGCGTTTACCGACTGAGGCTTTACCGGCTGTTAGCTGACTGCGGGCAAAAGATTTGTCGGCGGTTTTGTGGGCCTTTGGCAGCGGTTTTGACCGCCGGTAAAGACCAATTTTCTTGTAGTCTCTTACAGGCCAAGTGGGGAAATAATTGAATAATTTTTTTACTCTTAATTAGGTGTGGCCCACATGACTGCACTTTTAGTCATCCAAGGGCTGTCCTTTCTAGTTCTTAAGGAAATTTGTATTATTTAGTAAAAGCTATTGAATTTGGTAATGAGATTCCCTAACTACAATGATCATTTCTAATAATAATCAGTGGAAACAAAGGGTCGCTTATCGGGGTTGAAACCAAATCACGTATGGCTCTCGGTCCATCTTTATAATTCAATGTTGTCTTGTGACATGTCGATCTCTATATGCATTGCAAGTTGAGGAGATGATTGGAGTGAAGTCCTGACAATAGACCAGACTCCACCTATCCTATATGCATCGCAAGTTGAGGAGATGATTAAATTTAGTTGATTTCAACCGTTGATCAGACTTGAGGTGTAGCATAGTAAAGATCCAGATTATTGAAATCATTCAAGCCGCCGCTCATCACCATGTTAAAATCATTCAAATAATAACTCATCACCATCAAGTTTCATCAGGTAGTTCAGTGGCTTTATAGATCCTTTTGGTGTATAGTATTTGTAAATCCGTATGATTTCTTACATTTGCATGGTTGGGCCCCACAAATAGATGGATTAAAATTGCACGCACATGTAAAAGGGCTCTCTGACATGTGTGTGTCTTAGAGAACCTCATTTTGTTCAGAGAGAGAGATTTTCAAGCCCACACAAATGTTCAAGTCAGCTAATGCACACACCATTATATGTAATACATTGGACAGGTGAGATATCCAACCAATCTGTAATCATGTATGTCTGACCATATGTAGATTCTGGTGCTAAGAAGATAAAGGTGGTCCACTTAGTAGTGCCATAATATTAGAAATCAGTGCATAGGTTAGAAAACTTTTGGCTGACTTTTCAGCATCTCTATATTTTTTGGGTAATTGTAGCCCACCTGCCTATTAGATTGACTTGATTCCTAGTTACAGAATCTACGTAGCAGTACCCTTCTGATGGATGGACACGGATTGCGTCCTTCCCTCGCCCAGACGGTAATCCATCCAGGGCAGGGCTCTGTGGGGCCCACCGTAATGTAAGTGTTTTATCCACGCCGTTCATCACTTTTCACAGATCATTTTAAGGTATGATAATAAAAATGAAGTAGGTCCACATCTCTAGTGGTCCACACCAAAGGAAGTTGTAGTGATAATGAAACCCACCGGTGAAACATTTATAAGGGCCACCGTTATGTCTTTTTACTATCCAAATTATTCATAAGGTCATGTAGACATGGACAAAGTAAATATATATATATATATATATAGGGAAAAGGTACTATGCGCTCGACCTCACGGGTCCGTCCCATGAGGTCGAGTTGTGTGGGCCCCACTATGATGTATTTCGAACATCTACCCCACAGTCAGATGCACCACTCCATCATGGACCTAGGTCTCAAAAATCAAGTCAATCCGTGACTTGTGTGGGCCACACCACATACAAAAGTGGAGAGGGGCCGTGTACCATTAAAACATTCATAATCATTGTTTGGGTCCCATCGAGATGTGGTTTGCAAATCCAGCCCATCCATTATGTGTGTCCCACTAGGATTAGGGGTCATACCAAGTTTCAGCAGCATTCAAAACTCGGGTGGGCCCCACCAAGTGCTTTTATATGTTTTAATGGTGTCTTCACATGATTTTAGATGGTATGGCCCATCTGAGTTCCGTATACGGCTGATTTTGGGGATATCCCATAATTTAAAGGGGACCCATAAAATGCATGGTGTTGATGGTCGACATGCATCACGGTGGGGCCCACACAGCTCGACATCACGATAAGCTTATCGTGAGGTCGAGCACATAGTACCTTTTCCCATATATATATATATATATATATATATATATATATATATAGAGAGAGAGAGAGAGAGAGAGAGAGAGAGAGAGAGAGAGAGAGAGAGAGAGAGAGAGAGAGAGAGAGAGAGAGTAGTGGTCTCCTACACACCATACTGTATGAAAGTTATATGCGAGCTTTCATATAAGCCATGAGATGAGGAGAACGGCTGGGATTCTCCAGAGAGTCTTCGTAAAAATAACTCTCCTACGCTCACGCATAGATTAGTTATTGCTAAGTGAGTCTAAAGTAACATCACTAAGTTCTATGGGCCCACCTTGATGTATTTGTTGTATCCATACCGCCCTTTCATTTTTAGAGATCATTTTAGGATATGAAAAAAAAGAAAGAGCAAATTGAAAGGTGGAGTGGACCCACCATAGAAAACAATAGTGCGAGAGATGCCCACCATTAAAAATTTCCTAAGGTCTATTGTGATGTTTATTTAAGATCCAGCCTGTTCATAAGTTAACATAGACATTAAAGAAGGAAAAAAACTAGTATCGCCTTGATCGAAAACTTTTGTGGCCCTTGAAATATTTTAATGGTGAG
This sequence comes from Magnolia kwangsiensis, assembly GCA_037074715.1. Classification (NCBI taxonomy): domain Eukaryota; kingdom Viridiplantae; phylum Streptophyta; class Magnoliopsida; order Magnoliales; family Magnoliaceae; genus Magnolia; species Magnolia kwangsiensis. The sequence goes on along the minus strand of CM073578.1, from coordinate 108,128,908 downwards.
TGTCACTCACTCCACTGTTTTCTATGGTGGGGTCCACTCGAGATTTCGATCTGATTCATTCTTTGGCTTATGCCATAAAATGATCTCTACAAATGGATGAACGGTGTGAATACGACACATACATCATGATCTCTCCATTCTCTGTCAGATTCGGGAAACAGTTGCTGCCCATTCCTGAATCTCATGACCACCACTGGGTCTCACCTGATCCGCTCCTAATTTTAATCAAAACAGATTGGCTACTCCCCAAATGGTTGGTGGTCAGTGCTCTATGGGCCCCACCATGATGTATGTGTTTCATCCATGCCATCCATCTATTTTTCTAGATTATTTTAGGGTATGAGACGAAAAATGAGGTATATCACAATCTCAAGTGGATCACATTATAGGAAACAGTGCTAAATGAGCGTGGACCATTAAAAATGTTTTGGAACCATAAAAATTTTGGATCAAGCTAAACTTTGTTTTTTTTTTTTCCCTTCATCAAGGTCTGTATGACCTAATGGATGTCAAATAAACTGTATAGTGGGACTTAAGAAGATTTTAATGGTGGATATCCAATCAATATTGTTTTCCTGTGGTGTGGTCCACCTGAGATTTATATCCCTCTCATTTTTTTATCAAGCCTTAAAATGATCTTTAAAAATGGATAAACGGAATGGATGAAATACATGCATCATGGTGGAGCCCAAATAGCACCGAACACCAGACATCAAGCTAGTGGCAGGGAGTAGCTAATCCATTTCCGATTTGCACTGGGAACCCAGGTGGTGCCACTTTGATGTTTGCAATAAATCCTCTCCGTCCATCCGTTTTGTGAGTTCATTTTAAGCGATGATACCAAAAATGAACATTATCCAAAGCTCAAGTATGACGTACCAAAGGAAAATGTGAATAGGGAAATTCCTACCGTTGAAACCTACATGGGTTCGACTGTGATGTTTACGTGCCCTCTATACCATTAATAACATCATTCCTACTAGGATGAATTGAAAACACTAATATTAGCATGATTTAAAACTTTTGTAGCCCACGTTTATTTCAACTGTGGACATTTAATTATCACATTTTCAGCTCACTTGAGCATTTGATATGGTTCATTTTATGCATCATTTAATAAAATAAACTCACAAAAAGGATGGATGGGGAGGATTTCTCAACAAACATCAAAGCAGCCTCACGTGGGTTAATAGTGAAGGAACTTGTCTTCCACAGGAAATCTGCATCCCGCCGCGATGGGTTAGATGCCATGTGAACAAAAGTAGATCGCGTGCTGCTTCGCCTGGACAGAATCGGTCCAGCCAAGTTCTCTATGCAGCCCACCGTAATGTATGGGTCTTATCCACGCCGTTCATCCAATTTTTTATAGATAATTTTAATTTAGATTTTCAAAAATTAGAAAGCTCCAAATCTTAAGTAGACCATACAATGGAAATTGAACGCTCACCATTAAAAAATTCTTGAGGGTTGCAGAAGTTTTGGATCTACCATACATTTGTGCTTTTCCTTAGTACAGGTTTATGTGACCTTATGAGCAGATTAGATGGCAAATAAACATCAAGGTGGGCCTTAGAAAATTTTCAGCGTTGGCCATCATTACCACCACTGCTTCCTGTGGTACGGTCCACTTGAGCCTTTTATTGGTTTATTTTCGAGGACAAAGCCTAAACTTATTTGGAAAAATGGATGCATAGTGTGGATAAAACCCATACAACATGATGAGTGAAAACTAAAGAATTAGTGACATTCAATTCAACTATTTCCTGTGGTGTGGTCCATTTGAACATTAGATATACCTCCTTTTTTGGTTCAAGTACTAAAATTATATGTTAAAATGTATGAACGGAGTGAATAAAATAAATAAATCATGGTGGACCTTGTAGAGTTTACCCAGTATGCTAAGCGTACTGAGTTACTCACCACGCAGTCCGCTTCGTAACACCCCTGACCGCACTCTACGAAAGCGACGTCACCAAGTTCTTTGGACCTCACTATGATGTATGTGTTGTATCCACAATGTCCATCCATTTGGGGATATTATTTTAAGCCATGAGCAAGAGAATGAGGCAGATCCAAAGCTTTAGTGGACCCCACTATAAAAAATAATGGGAAGATTGATGCCCACCGTTGAAACCTTTCTAAGGCCCACCATGATTTTTTCTAAAAATCCAACCTGTACAAAAGTTAACAAAGACATTAAAGAAGGGAAAATATAAATCATTACAAGAAATCCCACTTTTAGTGATGAAAACTTTCATCTCTAAAAACCAAATTTTCGTAGCTAAAAAGTTTTAGCGACGAAAATTTTCGTCGCTAAAAGATCGAAGCAGAAGGGTTTTATCGGCAAAAATTTTGAATTGTTGCCAAAGGCAAGCTTTTTAGCTACGAAAATTTTTGCCACTAAAAATATTTGTAAAACTTTTAGCTACAAAAATTTTCATAGCTAAAAATATTTTTCAAAACTTTTAGCTACGAAAATTTTCGTCGCTAAAAAATATTTGCATAACTTTTAGCTACGAAAATTTTTGTCGCTAAAAATATTTTGCAAAGATTTTAGCGACAAAGATTTTCATCGCAAAAAAATATTTGCATAACTTTTAGCAATGAAAATTTTCATCCTTAAAAATATTTTGCAAAACTTTTTGCTACGAAAATTTTTGTCGTTAAAAGTCTCTTTTTGAAAAAAAAAATATTTCAGCACAAAATTCTTTATATACACCTGTTACAATATATTTCATCATATTCATCTTGATATACAACTATTATATAATATATTTCATCATATTCACATTCACATCTATCTAAACCAAACTAGTAAATCCATTCAAACATAAACTACATTCATCCAAACACAAACAATCTTATCCATAATACATTCATTCACGCATAAATACATATTACCTTAACTTCATAAACAAAAATACCCTAAACCTAAACCTAAAACTTAAAACCTAAAACTTATAACCTAAACCTTAACCTTAACCTATAACCTATAAATTTAGGTTTAGGAAATTGGGTGGGTTCGAGTTCGGGATCGGATTTAGGTGTAGTTAGGGAGTTAAGATTAGGATTAGGTGTAGGTTTAGGGATTTGAGAATATGTTAAGGTTTAGGTTGAGGAAATCGGGTTCGGGTTATAGGTTTAGGTTTAGGTTAGGTTATAGGTTAAGGTTTAGGAAATTGAGTTTAGGTTATAGGTTAAGGTTTAGGTTATAGGTTAAGTTTTAAGTTTAGGTTAAGGTTATATAGGTTTAGGTTTAGGTTATAGGTTTTGAGATTTGAGAATAGGCTTAGGTTAAGGTTATAAGTTTAGGTTTAGGAAATCGGGTTCGGGTTCGGGATCAGGTTTAGGTTTGGGTTTTCAAGTTTAGGTTTAGGTTTAGGTTAGGGAGTCGAGATTAGGATTAGGTGCAGGTTTACGTTTAGAGATTTGAGAATATGTTAAGGTTTAGGTTTAAGAAATCGGGTTCAGGTTATAGGTTTAGGTTTAAGTTAGGTTATAGGTTAAGGTTTAGGAAATTGAGTTATCGGTTAAGGTTTAGGTTATATGTTAAGGTTTAGGTTTAGGTTATAGGTTTTGGGATTTGAGAATAGGTTTAGGTTAAGGTTATAAGTTTAGGTTTAGGAAATCAGGTTCACGTTCTGGATCGGGTTTGGGTTTGGGTTTTCAAGTTTAGGTTTAGGTTTAGGTTAAGGAGTTGAGATTAGGATTAGCTGTAGGTTTAGGTTTTGGAATTTAAGAATATGTTAAAGTTTAGGTTTAGGAAATCAGGTTCGGGTTATAGGTTTAGGTTTAGGTTAGGTTATAGGTTTCAGTTTAGGAAATTGAGTTCAGGTTATAGGTTTAGGTTATAGGTTAAGGTTATAGGTTTAGGTTTAGGTTATAGGTTTTGGGATTTGAGAATAGGTTTAGAGTAAGGTTATAAGTTTAGGTTTAGGAAATCGGGTTTAGGTTTGGGTTTTCAAGTTTAGGTTTAGGTTTAGGTTTAGGTTTAGGTTAGGGAGTTGAGATTAGGATTAAGTGTAGGTTTAAGTTTAGGTTTTGGTTTAGCGATTTGAGAAAATGTTAAGGTTTAGGTATAAGAAATTAGGTTCGAGTTCAAGATTGGGTTTACATTTGTGTTATAAGTGTAGGTTTAGGTTTAGGTTTTAGGTTATAAGTGTTAGGTTATAGGTTTAGGTTAAGGTTTAGGTTAAAGTTATAGGTTTTAGGATTTGACAATAGGTTTAGGATATAAGTATAGGTTTAGGTTTAAGTTATAGGTTTTGGGAATTGAGAATAGGTTTAGGATATAAGTATAGGTTTAGGTTTAGGTTAAGGCTATTGGTTTAGGTTATAAGTGTAAGTTATAGGTTTATTTTTAGGTTAGGTTATAGGTTAAGGTTTAGGGAATTGCGTTTATGCAATAAGTTTAGGTTTGGGTTAAGGTTTAGGTTTATGTTTAAGTTATAGGTTTTGGAATTTGAGAATAGGCTTAGGTTATAAGTATAGGTTTAGGTTAGGTTATAAGTATAGGTTTAGGTTTGGGGAATTGAGTTTAGGTTATAGGTTAAGGTTAAAAGTTAAGGTTATAGGTTAAGGTTTAGGTTTAGGTTTAGGTTATAGGTTTTGGGATTTGAGAATAGGTTTAGGTTATAGGTTTTGGGATTTGAGAATAGGTTTAGGTTAAGGTTATAAGTTTAGGTTTAAGAAGTTGAATTTGGGTTCGGGATCAGGTTTAGGTTCAGGTTTTCAAGTTTATGTTTAGGTTTATGTTAGGGAGTTGAGATTAGGATTAGGTGCAAGTTTAGGTTTAGGGATTTGAGAATACATTAAGGTTTAGGTTTAGGAAATCGGCTTTGGGTTATAGGTTACGGTTTAGGTTAGGTTATAGGTTACGGTTTAGGGAATTGAGTTGAGGTTGTAGGTTTAGGTTTAGGTTAAGGTTTAGGTTTAGGGATTTGAGAATAGGTTTTGGTTAAGGTTATAAGTTTAGGTTTAGGAAATCGGATTTAGGTTTGGGTTTTCAAGTTTAAGTTTAGGTTTGGGTTTTCAAGTTTAAGTTTAGGTTTAGGTTAGGGAGTTGAGATTAGGATTAGGTGTAGGTTTAGGTTTAGGTTTAGCGATTTGAGAAAACGCTAAGGTTTAGGTTTAAGAAATCGGGTTTGGGTTCGAGATCGGGTTTACGTTTGGATTTTAGGTTTAGGCTTAGGCTATAGGTTTAGGTTATAGGTTATAAGTGTAGGTTTAGGTCTAGGTTTTAAGTTATAAGTGTTAGGTTATAGTTTTAGGTTATAGGTTTAGGTTTAGGTTTAGGTTTATGTTTAGGTTATAGGTTTTGGGATTTGAGATTAGGTTTTGGTTATAAGTATAGGTTTAGGTTTAGGTTAAGGTTATAGGTTTAGGTTTAGGTTATAAGTGTAGCTTTAGGTTTAGGTTTAAGTTAGGGAATTGAGATTAGGATTAGGTGTAGGTTTAGGTTTAAGGATTTGAGAATACATTAAGGTTTAGGTTTAGCAAATTGGTTTGGGTTCAAGATCGGGTTTACATTTGGGTTTTAGGTTTAGGTTTAGGCTATAGGTTATAAGTCCGTGTTTAGGTTTAGGTTTTAGGTTTAAGTTATAGGTTATAGGTTTAGGTTAAGGTTTAGGTTTAGGTTTTAGATTTTGGGATTTGAGAATAGGTTTAGGTTATAAGTATATGTTTAGGTTATAAGAATTGGTTTAGGTTATAAGTATAGGTTTAGGTTTAGGTTTTATGTTTAGGTTAAGGGTATAGGTTTAGGTTTAGGTTTAGGTTATAAGTGTAGGTTATAGGTTTAGGTTAGGGTGTAGGATATTGTTAAGGTTATAGGTTTAGGTTTAGGTTATAAGTGTAGGTTATAAGTTATAGGTTTAGGTTTAAGTTATAAGTGTAGGTTATTGGTTTAGGTTTAATTTAGGTTATAGGTTTAAGTTATAAGTGTAGGTTATTGGTTTAGGTTTAATTTAGGTTATAGGTTAAGGTTTAGGGAATTGAGTTTCGGTTATAGGTTTAGGTTTAGGGATTTGAGAATACGTTAAGGTTTAGGGTTAGGAAATCGGGTTCGGGTTCGAAACGGGTTTACTTTTGGGTTTTAGGTTTAGGTTTAGGTTATGGGTTATAAGTGTAGGTTTAGGTTTTGGTTTTAGGTTTAGGTTATAGGTTATAGCATTAGGTTATAGGTTTAGGTTTAGGTTAAGGTTTAAGTTTATAGGTTTTGGGATTTGAAAATAGGTTTAGGTTATAAGTATAGGCTTAGGTTAGGGTGTAGGTTAAGGTTTAGGGAATTGAGTTTAGGTTATAGGTTATAGGTTTTTGGTTAAGGTTTAGGTAATAGTTATAGGTTTTGAGATTTGAGAATAGGTTTAGGTTATAAGTCTAGGTTTAGGTTAGGTTATAAGTTAAGGTTTAGGGAATTAAGTTTAGGTTATAGGTTCAGGTTATAGGTTATAGGTTTAGGTTAAGGTTTCGGTTTAAGTTATAGGTTTTGGGATTTGAGAATAGGTTTAGGTTATAACTATATATTTAGGTTAGGGTGTAGGTTAAGGTTTAGGGAATTGAGTTTAGGTTATAGGTTTAGGTTATAGGTTATATATTTTTGGTTAAGGTTTAGGTTATAATTATAGGTTTTGGGATTTGAGAATAGGTTTAGGTTATAAGTATAGGTTTAGGTTAGGTTATAGGTTAAGGTTTAGGGAATTGAGTTTAGGTTATAGGTTTTAGGATTTGAGAATAGGTTTAGGTTATAAGTATAGGTTTAGGTTAGGTTGTAGGTTAGAGTTTATGGAATTGAGTTTAGGTTATAGATTATAGGTTTAGGTTAAGGTTTAGGTTGTAGTTATAGGTTTTGAGATTTGAGAATAGGTTTAGGTTATAGGTTAAGGGTGTGGTACCTGCAAGTACAGATATAAACACGGCCTGTCCAAATGGTCAGGCCACTCCAATACTGTCCATAGAAAATTGACAGCTTCATCATGGTCATAACAGCAGTTCCTGCCTTCCAAGGACCCCCGCTCAACATCCAGATAGCTCCGACGCATATCCGGGTCTACTTCATCAATTTCAAGCAAATATAGATGTAAACATGGCCTGTCCAAATGGCCAGGCCACTCCAATGCTGTCCATAGGAAATGGACAGCTTCATCATGGTCATAACAGTGGTTCCCATCTTTCAGGGACCCCCGCTCAACATCCAGATAGCTCCGACGCACATCTGAGTCTGCTTATAGTGGATATGGATTATATGAAGTTTATCTATCAATGGTAAAGAGTCATCTATTTTAGCTTTGCATGCTTGAGATCAGGTGGAATATAACTAGTATAACCTAAATTTATATTTTGTGAGGTATTGTTCAGAATTGCTTAGGTCCAAAACTCGAGAGGTATTGTTCAGAATTGATCAGGTCCAAAACTACTCACAGAAAGAGTTACCAGGATCTTGAGACCAAATGCATATGATATAAAGTATAAAGAGACCACAACTGACATTACATGATATATAATCTTACACTCCTAAACACAAACAACTCTCAAATAGTTTTAAGTTACATGATCAAGAAAATGAAAAGAGCATAAAAACCATAGACAACATAAATGATTTAAGATCTAGAGCGTACCACATAGCAGAGGTACAACCGATCCATTTCATAAGGCTCCAATTGTTCTTACCCACATAACAGAGGTACAGAAACCCATCATCCTTGACACAACCTATCAAATAGGGCTGTAGTACAAAAAGGAGCTAGCATCTATCAACATAAAAAATATCCTGTAGTTTGTATCAGTCATAGGAAACAAAGGATATTGCCTATCTACATCAGAAATACTTACACATCAAAGTGTCCAACAGCCCCACGTAACAACTATTTCAGCTCTAATCACCTTGCAATTCAATGCAATTCCTCTTAAAAAACAAAAGGATACTAACCATCATTGAGTCGAGGATCATGTAATTCCTATTAAAAAACAAGGATTGAAAATTGAAATAAGCATATTATAATGTCCCTGACTCACCATCGTCTAATACACCAACAACCTTCTCAAGTGCTTCGCTAAGTTCTTTTTCATGCTCCTATTTAATAATAATAATAATAAATCACATCAATTGAAAAAGATCTGATCTTGAATATCCAATTTTTTAAATCCAATGTGTGAGATCATTAATAAAGCAACAAGGAATTATGGTATGGATGAGTATTGAAAAGGAGAAAGTTACCCCAAGGATTAGTTTCACCTTCTCCACTTAAGACAGATTAGGATGCTTTCGAAGGACTGTCTCAACCTGATACATATGATTCTAGTTGCCCTACTAAGAAGGGCTTCTCTTTTCTTCTTTCTTCATTTATTTTATTTTATTTTAAATTTGAGATGGAAACAACTAAAAATGGAAAACAATACAATATAGAAAGCAAAGCTAATGATTTAGATAGTAAAATATGAAGAATGAAATGTATGATTTGATTAAAAAGGGGAAACAACAATAGGTATAACGCTTATGAAACTTCATGAGTCAGTTAAAAGCACAACAAATCAACCTAATCAAGTCAAGTTTTAGGTAGAACTGGGGGATTTCTAAATCCCAAGTAGAAAAATATTAAATGACATATTAGATTGTTACATTTAAAAAACTAAAGTATATTAAATGATAGAGAAAAAGAAGCACAATGAAATCTATTACATGGATGTAAAGAAATACAATGAAATCTATTACATGGATGGTGGGTACAACATTACATGTGAAGTAAGCCTCGTAATATTATATTTCCTGTAAATTGAATAAAGAGAAACCGAAAGTAGTCTAATGTGAACTGAGAAGAAGCACATGACATTTAAGACTAACATGAGTACTGGTTCCTCAAATAACACATTAATGATAATCCAGAATAAGATGGAAACTAGTACATCAACAACCAAACTAAGCTACCAATTCTAGCTAATCCAAGGTGGCTGGATATGCAAATGATTCTGTAAGGCTGTCTGGATACGCAAATGATTTAAATTGCAAACGCTCATCTAATCTATAAATGAGAAAATTGTAACTAATGTGCTGAGTTTAGTTCCCTGTCAATTCAAATTGAAATACCGACTCTACTAAGACTGTGTTTGAATACACAACTGATAAACACATCGAATCAAGAAACTACTATTTCGAACTAATTCCATGGGTTTATTTTGCTGTCAATTTAATTCCTCACAATGATTTTCTAAAGATGAATTTGGAACTTTAGATATGCAAATAAGTGGAATTGCAAATGCTCACCCAATCAAGATTGCTTGATGCTTTTATCTTCCGGAATCATGTAGATCTTGCTCATATGGATGATATTTTTTCCCCTTTAAATATCTTAGAGCTGATCTTTTGTGTTGCATTGCAAACTTTACAGGTTTCTTATTATTTTAAAGATCCTAATGTCACAGACTGATTTTCAAGACTCCTCCTGCCTTGTAGGTATGTTTTTTTAAATCTCATACTGCAATACATCTTAAGTAGCAATTGTTGCCAATGGAATGATATGCATGACTAGGACCCTATAATTATGATCATGATACCACTATGTGCAGGGAAAGGGTTTCAGTTCAAGTGATGTCTTTATCAAATGAGTTTTCGCCAAGGCAGGGGACTATGTCAAAGTGAGTTTCGCTTCCAACTATTTTTTTAAATCATTTTCATTGATCAAGAATTATTCGATATGCATTTGATTCTGTACTTCACTTTCATCCTCTCTCTTCTTCTTTTTTTTTTTAAATTTTTACTGAAGTTAGGCATGGCCTGCATGGTAAGTATGATACTCCAACAGTACCATGAATGTAAGCCAATGGCCTACATATCTACAAAATACGAAAACAAAAGTGAGAAAATTTTCCATTACAAAACATCTCATACAGTTTCTTGTCAGAAAATGAATCAGCATAATGCCAGCAACTCAAACACCATGAAAATTTGCATTGGAAATTTAAAAGCTGACATCAACTCACAATAATCCACCCACCCAAACCCAATGCAACAAAATTGAAGTTACGAGCAGATATCAAGAATTTACTTGGTTTCTCATACAAAAAAAAATTGTCATATAGAAAACATGCTCCACAAGTTAGATTCAAGTATTCAAATTCAAATAATTGACAAAAAAAAAAAAAGGCCAGTAAAACATAATACAACCGATGCATTACTTTCTACAGAAACTTTGTGCAAAACAAGGATGTGTAGATTAAAGATAATGTGTATGCACTTAAAATCATTGGCAATTTCTTTACCTGAAAATCCATTGCTGCTGAGATCCAGTTCTACTAGACTAACAAATAGATCAAACAAGGAATGGGTTTCCTGAAATGACCAAATTTGCAAGGAGGAAGAAATAAGGGGTTGTTTGGATTGGTGGAATCCTATAGTTAAAAAAAACCATGGAAATGAAATTGATTTCCACAAATGTGATGTTCTCTACTATTTGCAAGAACATATTTATCTTTGAAAAATTGGAAATTGATTTTCATTTCCACGGTTTTCCTCAAAAAATAGTGATTTCTATTTGAGGAGTTGTGGCACATGGTCGTTTTGGGAAACAAGAAAAACAAGATGATAAAAAGATTAAAAAACTCAACCACACCATAATTAGAAACCCTCCCCACATGCCAAAGTTGACAAAAGAAAATTTCACCCTTCTCATGAACAACATCCACAATCGGCTTCTAGGCTTCCACCTGCTCTTTCTTCCAAATCCAAGGTGTGTTTGCATAACTTTAAGGTAGGGAAGAAAATTACAGAGAGATTAGGAAAAAAAAACTTGGGTTGCATTTGGATGATCAAATGAATTGAAGAGGAGCCATAAAGTTCTGATACCTCGGAACGTGAATGGTTTCCTAACGTGCCATTATATGTAAATGGGATCTGTTTTGGTCATTCGGACCACTTATCTTGTGATCCATACTCTGCATTGGGTCCCTTTGATCATTTTATCCCACAAATAAACAGGTAAGAAAAAAGCAACAATGGTCCGGAAAAAGTCCAATAGTCTGATGACTATGATCTTCCAATCTGGCAAATTTTCGGCTCATCTCGCATTTGCAATGGATCTGACGAGATCATGAGATCAATGAAACATGAGCCCCACTTGTACGGAACGGGAACATTAGGAAGTTATTTTCATTATGACGTGTAAGAGATCCAATAATTCTCCATGAGTTGTGCTGTAAACACTTAGTTCATTCGCAAGGAAATGAACAAACTGTAGGTGTTTTCTAGTATTCATAATGAAGAAGCAACCCTTAAAGTAGAGCACCTTCTTTTTAAGACCTACTTGAAAGTAATGTAATTGTAGTTTGGAGCCTAGTCCAATGATATGAAGACTAAGGCCTTGTTTGGTAGATGCCTAAAAATGAATTCATCTCATTTTAGTTAACAATAATTATGTAATAGAGATGAAGATTTCAAATATATAATTACTGTTAAATAAATAAAATGAGATAAACTCATTCTTAGGTGTCTGCCAAACAGGGTCTGAACTAATTAAAATCCACTAGGACATCAAAATGCAGTTATAGTTATAACTATACAAAGTATAAAGTATAAACTATGCATGAACCTCTATATGTAAGCCATCTCCTCTATCCAACCATTGCATATGCCTATGAATCTGGATAATGAAATTAATGGCCACCTATTGGATGACAATGCCTAAAATTCACCAATTAGATGCCCATCGATTAGTCAAGGAGTATGTGCATTATCAGATGGTAGATGTGGTTTATGCACAGATTTGTGTTATACAGGATACAAGATCATTATCTCCAAATAAATAAGAAGCAAACACGAAAAATAAAAACATAAGTTGCAACTTCAAGTTTCACCATCGTGCTTGATCTGCCAAAGCTATTCTGCTAAAAAAAAGAAAAAAAGGGGAAGAGTTTCTTGAGTTGGGCATTGTTGACTCTGTCAAGGTAGAAAGTTCCACTTCATTTGATCCATCCTCATCTTCACATAAGGGAAAAAAATAGTAAAAAAATAAAGGGCTATACTTGTGTGTCACAAAATGTGCTGCCCTTGATTTACAACCACACACATTGGCATGTAAGAGATCTAAACTGTTAATTCTGTGGGGCCCACCATTTTTAGGATGCCCAAAATCAAATTGCTAAATCCTGGCTAAGTGATGAGTTTCTGTCCATTGAATGAGGGCTGCTGCTCATTCAAATATTTGCTCTTAGATTTCCATTTGTAGGTTATCCATTGTATGATCCACACTAGCAAATCAGTATGGTTTGTGGTTTGTGGCAAATTGGCATCTCCTCATCCTGGCCATTGGACGAACTATCTAGAACTTGTACATGGGCACCACATATATTTCTTTAAGTAAAAAGATTTTTTTTAAAAAAATCACAAATAAAGAAAGGATTAGCATATAATGGGAACAAGTCACAAATAACTTGCTTTGGTGATGGTTGACAAAGGATTCCGAGGTTCTTAGAATTAAAGAAATATATAGTTGGGAACACCAAAAATATTTACAAATGAGATCCTCTAAAGTTCTTTAATCCTGAAGAACATGGGAATATTAGCCGATATAAATAATCAAGTGTATCTCTACCCCATCAATGAAATCTATTCAAATTGGAAAGTTTCAGCAACCTACAAGCAGTTTCCACAATTCTCAGGAACTTAAGGGATTAATTTCTCCAATGATCTTTTCAATAGTTGAGAAATTTAGACTAACTGATCCTACCCCTTATTTTCTTTGCACTAGGACAAAGAAACTGACAAAGATGACCCCAAATGCCTAGGACAATGCTATGATGATGAAAACGAAAATGACAATGATGAACAAGGAAAACGACATCATAACTGAAAGGTTGAGATGATCGTTGGATCGGGCAATGTAGCAGATGTAAACCAAATCATTTCAATGGTTATTGAAAGTCTCATAGCTGAAGGGATTTATGGCCTACCCTAGTAAACCCCCAAAAAAAAAAGTGTCCTAAAATTCAAGCAAATAACTAGAAAATGATTTAGCCAAACCTCAAATGTATTAAGGAAAAGGCACCATTTAATGTTGGGCCAAGAGTTTATGGTGTCGTTTGGCTCCATTGGTCTTAAAAGGGGTTGTGAATCTATTTTTGGGATGCAGATATTCTATTAAAGAGTTTTTTTCTATAGTATTTAGGTACTACAAAGGCTAATAATAGCAAGGACCTAGTTTTTGTGCCCTATAGTGTTGTCAACCACGGCTTTGAGGTAAGATGGATAAGATCTCTCCATAAACTAGGATAAAAAACATCATTCTAGGGTTTCAACACCCTTGGACAAGCCCTATACTGGTAGATCTGAGATAAGAGGAGAGAGAGAGAGAGAGAGAGAGAGAGAGAGAGAGAGAGAGAGAGAGAGAGAGAGAGAGAGAGAGAGTTTACATGCGAGAGAGCAAGGGAGATTTCAGGCTATGCGAGAGCAGATTTCGAGATGCTATCCTCCACAACTAGAGGGAGAGTGAGACGGAGAGCAAGCGGAGAGGGAGAGCGAGCGAAGAGGGAGATGGAGAGGTAGAGAGAGGGAGGGAGAGGGAGAGTGCACGAGAGGGAGAGGGGGAGAGAGAGAGAGAGAGGGCAGAGGGATTGGGGAGAAAGAGAGAGAGAGGGTAGAGGGATTGGGCGCGGCTCTGTTTTTTAGTGAGCGCCCAATTTTGGACGGGACCATGGACGGTGCTCTGTGGGCCCTACCATGATGTATTTGTTTCATCCATTTTTAAAGATCATTATAGAGCTTCATGCCAAAAATTAGAGGGATATAAATCTCATGTGTTCCACACCACATGAGAACAATAGTGATTGGATATCCACCATTAAAATCCTCCTAAGGCCGACTGTATTGTTTATTTGACATCCAATCTGTTGATTTGGTTATACAGGACCAGATGAAGGGAAAAAACAAAAATCAAATTAATCCAAAACTTTTATGGCTACCAAAATGTTTTTAATCGTCGACGCTCATTCAATATTGTTTCCTGTAATGTGGTCCACTTGAGATTTGGATATATCTCATTTTTGGTCTCATATTGTAAAATTATCTATAAAAATATATGGACAGCATGGATGAAACAGATACATCATGGTGGGGGCCACAGAGCACAGACCACCAGCTATTAGCGGGTGTCAGGGGGAGTAGCCAATCCATTCCCAAGCGTACTGAGTAATGTGGGGCCCACCAAGATTTATTCATTTTATCTACTTCATCCATCCATTTTAACATATAATTTTATTACATAAGCTCAAAAATGAAGCCTATAAAAATCTTAAGTGGTCCACATCATAGGAAATAGTGTAAACTGAACGTCTACCATTGAAAAAATTTGGGAGGCCATTGAAGTTTTGGATCAAGTTGATATTTTATTTTTCCCTTCATCCATGTATTTGTGATCTATTGAACAGGTTGGATGACAAATAAAAATAACTGTAGGCCATAGGAAGATTTTAACGGTGGAAATCATTATTCCCACTATTTCCTGTGGTATGGTCCACTTGAGCTTTGGATATGCTTTAATTTTGGGCTCAACCACTAAAATGATCTGGAAAAATGGATTGACAGTGTGGATAAACCAAATACATTCACTATATCATTGCTAACTAGATACGGCAGGGTAGGATGAAATGTGCGTTGAAACCCTTTTGGGGCTCACAAAAGTTTCGCATCACTATGAAATTTATTTTTCCTATTCATTCAAGTATTTGGGCTCAACTACATGAAATGGTGTTGATTGAATATCCAACATTAAAAACTTCTTGTGATTGAACCAAAGTATGAGGCAGATTCAAAGTTCAAGTGGACCCAATCATCCGTATACGAAACTCAGGTGGGCTATACCATTTAAAACTATGTGAAGACATCCTAAAAAATATAAAAGCACTTGGTGGGGCCCAGATGAGTTTTGGATGCAGCTGAAACTTAGTTTAACCCCTCATCTAAGTGAGACAAACATAATGAATGGATTGGATATGTGAATCACATTTAGGTAGGCCCAGTATATGATTATGAATGTTACCCCTTTCCACTATATTATGTGGTGTGGCCCACCTAAGTCATGGATTGAGTTTGAGTTTATTTTTAAGGTCTTGGCCCACCCAAGTCATTGTTCTGCCTATATGTGACCCACCCTTCTACAACAAGGGAATGGCAATTAAAAAAGAAATGACAAAAGGTCCACCCTCAAAATACAAATGCAATAATGACCAAATTGACCCCCTTTTTTTTTCAATCAATGCAAACTTTCCTATCCTCAACATATACAGGATGTAACCTAGACCACACACTTACACATGCCATGCGGGCAAATGTGCCTGTAAGTAGCCTTCACATCTATCATAACAAACGCATGCAAAATTTACATGGGGGGGAAGGCCTCAGATAAATCAAAGAGCTTCATAGCAACCTGACCTTCCATAGAGCTAAGGGAAATACCTATAGGTTGCAATCCAAGTTAGAAAGTATTGATACTTATGATTCATACTTGGACTTGTTTGAATAGATCCATACTTGGACCCCCAAAACCTATGAAGTATCAAAATGTAGAACTGTCAGCTCAACTGGACCTAACCAATTAAAGGATAGTATATTGATAAGTAAATTAACAGTATTGGACTGTAGACTAAATGAACATACCACATTGGCAATAGCTATAGACTGCCCATGTCCCACATGCTGTAAACTTAGTAATGATGTCATTTATCAATGGAAAAGGAAGAAGATGTCAGGCGATTAAAATGTCAGATTACTGCAATGGGAGCATGGTGCATCTGCATATGAAACCTCTACAGTCTTTAGTCCTAATATACTACTAAAAATTGATTTAGATCCAACTACATACTTGGATTTAACATTTTAAAACAAGATAGTCATATGTTTCAAGACCTAAACATTCATACTCAATCAATGTGCAAAACTGTCAATGATGGGTCTGATGAAGTTGTCTAGGCCTATTTACAGTTATGTTATATTGCCACATTAGCTTCTATATAAATGACCAAGTTGCACAATCCATGTGGGCTGAACATATCTCAACATATACATCACAGATTGTCCAAGTATTCCCCATAGTAGGAAGCATCAAAATGTGTACCAACCATTGGACAAGTCCCACCATGAATGGTCTACATCCAACCACTTGTCTCATCAGTGAACATTTTCCCAATCAATTAACCGTGGCCAATAACCAACTGAATGTTTAAGATTATTTGTTCATGAGATTTTCCTAGCATGGCCAATTCAGTGGACCCCACCGGACATTTAAGATCACAAACTATTGAGCATTGCCATGATCCATCAATTCAAACAGCTTAGAATAATCCGAAGAGGATCGAGGGTTATAGATGGAATTACCATATATAAGAATCATTGTTGCCCACTGTGAAACTTCTGTTGTGGGTAGAAATGGAGGTGGCGTAGATGCATTCGCTACCTCCATGTACGACGAAAGTGTTGCCCTGCTCATGAATCTCAAGACCGAGGAGTTGTGTATGAAGGCATTTGTGGGAGTGAGAGAGAAGGACAGAGCAAGAGAATGAAGGGAATGGAAAGGATCTTCCTTGCCATTTTCTCCCTCTTTTCATTGCAAGAAGATAGAGAGAGAGAGAGAGAGAGAGAGAGAGAGAGAGAGAGAGAGAGAGAGAGAGAGAGAGAGAGAGAGAGGGATTAAGGTCAGGGCGTTTCAGGCTATACCTCAATTTTTCATCTCATATCATAAAATGATATAGAAAAATTTATGGACCCTGTGGATGAAATACATACATCATGGTGGGGCTCACAGATCACCGACCACCAAGAATTGGCCGATGGCAAGGGGAATAGCCAATTTGTTTATGAAAGAGTCCTACTAAAGTGATGTCACTAGTTATATGGGTTCCACCATGATGTGTGTTTTGTATCCACACCATCCATCAATTCGGAGAGATGTATGAATTGTATCCACACTGTCCATCCATTTTTTTCATATCATTTTATATTATGGTAGATTAAAAAAAAGAAGCAAACATCTACCCCATCAGTTAGTAGCATACAATGTAGGTGCACCCACAAAGTGATTCAGATCATATTTCTGGTGCACTATGAATGGATCATGAATAAAGATAACCTCCATTAAACAAACCAACCATCTAATTAGTGTACATTGCACCATTGTATATATACCACTGGACATGTCTTACTTTCACTACAAGAAATCCCACCTTTAGCAACGAAAATTTTTGTCGCCAAAATTTAAATTTTCATAGCTAAAAACTTTTAGTGACGAAAATTTTTGTCACTAAAAGGCCGACACAAGAGGTTTTTATCAACAAAAAATTTGAATCGTCGGCAAAGGCAAGATTTTTAGTGACGAAGTTTTTTTAGCAAGGAAAATTTTTGTTGCTAAAGATAATTCCAAAACTTTTAGCTACGAAAAATTTCGTCGCTAAAAATATTTTGCAAAGCTTTTAGCTATGAAAATTTTCGTCGCTAAAAATATTTGCATAACTTTTAGCGATGAAAACTTTCGTCGCTAAAAAATATTTGCATAACTTTTAGCTACAAAAATTTTTGTCGTTAAATATATTTTGCAAAACTTTTAGCAATGAAAATTTTCGTCGCTAAAAAATATTTGCATAACTTTCAGCTACGAAAAGTTTCGTCGCTAAAAATATTTTACAAAACTTTTAGCTATAAAAATTTTCATCACTAATAAATATTTGCATAACTTTTAGCTTTGAAAATTTTCGTCGCTAAAAATATATTTTATTAAAAACATATTCTAACACAAAAAGCCACACAAAATTTTTGATATACACCTGTTACAATATATTTCATCATATTCATCCTGATATATAACTTCTATATAGTATATTTCATTGTATTCACATTCACATCCATGTAAACCCAAACTAGTAAATCCATCTAAACATAAACTACATTCATCTAAACACAAACAATCTTATCCACATCACATTCACTCATGCATAAATACAAATAAGCTTAACATCATAAACAAAAATACCATAAACCAAAACTTAAACCTTAACCTAAAACCTATAACCTAAACGTAAACCTAAACTTGAACCTATAAGTTTAGGTTTAGGAAATCGAGTTCGAGTTTAGAATCGGGTTTAGGTTTGGGTTTTCAAGTTTAGGTTTAGGTTTAGGCTATAGGTTTTGAGATTAGAAAATAGGTTTAGGTTAAGGTTATAAGTTTAGGTTTAGGAAATCAGGTTCGGGATCGGGTTTATGTTTGGATTTTAAAGTTTAGGTTTGGGTTTATGTTAGGGAGTTGAGATTAGGATTAGGTGTAGGTTTAGGTTTAGGAAATCGGGTTCGGGATCGGTTTTATGTTTGAGTTTTCAAGTTTAGGTTTAGGTTTAGGTTAGGGAGTTGAAATTCGGATTAGGTGTAGGTTTAGGTTTAGGAAATCGGGTTTGGGTTATAGGTTTAATTTTAGGTTAGGTTATAGGTTAAAGTTTAGGAAATTGAGTTTAAGTTATAAGTTTAGGTTATAAGTTAAGGTTATAGGTTAAGGTTTAGTTTATAGGTTAAGTTTTAGGTTTAGGTTAAGCTTATATAAGTTTAGGTTTAGGTTATAGGTTTTGAGATTTAAGAATAGGTTTAGGTTAAGGTTATAAGTTTAGGTTTAGGAAATCGGGTTCGAGTTCGGGATCGGGTTTAGTTTTGGGTTTTCAAGTTTAGGTTTAGGTTTAAGTTAGGGAGTTGAGATTAGGATTAGGTGTAAGTTTAGGTTTAGAGATTTGAGAAAATGTTAAGGTTTAGGTTTAAGAAATCGGGTTGGGGTTATAGGTTTAGGTTTAGGTTAGGTTATAGGTTAAGGTTTAGGAAATTAAGTTTAGGTAATAGGTTATAGGTTAAGTTTTAGGTTATAGGTTTTGGGATTTGAGAATAGGTTTAGGTTTAGGTTATAAGTTTAGGTTTAGGAAATTGGGTTCGGGTTCGGGATCGGGTTTAGGTTTAGGTTTTCAAGAATAGGTTTAGGTTTAGGTTAGGGAGTTGAGATTAGGATTAGGTGCAGGTTTAGGTTTAGGGATTTGAGAATACGTTAAGGTTTAGGTTTAGGAAATCGGATTCGGGTTATAAGCTTAGGTTTAGGTTAGGGAGTTGAGATTTGGATTAGGTGTAGGTTTAGGTTTTGGGGTTTGAGAATATGTTAAGGTTTAGGTTTAGGAAATCGGGTTCAAGTTATAGGTTTAGGTTTAGGTTAGGTTATAGGTTAAGGTTTAGGAAATTAAGTTTAGGTTATAGGTTTAGGTTATAAGTTAAGGTTATAGGTTAAGGTTTAGGTTATAGGTTAAGTTTTAGATTTAGGTTAAGGTTATATAGGTTTAGGTTTAGGTTTAGGTTATAGGTTTTGAGATTTGAGAATAAGTTTAGGTTATGGTTATAAGTTTAGGTTTAGGAAATCGGGTTTGGGTTCGGGATCGGGTTTAGGTTTGGGTTTGGGTTTCCAAGTTTCGGTTATAAGTTTAGGTTTAGGTTATAAGTGTAGGTTATAGGTTTAAGTTTAAGTTAGGTTATAGGTTAAGGGAATTGAGAATAAGTTAAGGTTTAGGATTAGTAAATGCGGTTTGGGTTCGGGATAGGGTTTAGGTTTGGGTTTTCAAGTTTAGGTTTAGGTTTAAGTAAGGGAGTTGATATTAGGATTAGGTGTAGATTTAAGTTTAGGGATTTGAAAATATGTTAAGGTTTAGGTTTAGGAAATCGGGTTTGGGTTTGAGATCGGGTTTACATTTGGGTTTTAGGTTTAGGTTTAGGCTATAGGTTATAAGTGTAGGTTTAGGTTTAGGTTACAGGTTTTGGGATTTGAGAATAGGTTTAGGTTATAAGTATAGGTTTAGGTTTAGGTTAAGGTTGTCGGTTTAGGTTTAGGTTATAAGTGTAGGTTATAGGTTTAGGTTTAGGTTAGGTTATAGGTTAAGGTTTAGGGAATTGAGTTTAGGTTATAGGTTTAGGTTCAAGGATTTGAGACTTTGTTAAGGTTTAAGTTTAGGAAATCGGGTTCGGGTTCGAGATCGGGTTTACGATATGGTTTTAGGTTTAGGTTAAGGTTATAGGTTATAAGTGTAGGTTTAGGTTTAGGTTTTAGGTTTAGGTTATAGGCTATAGCATTAGGTTATAGGTTTAGGTTTATAGGTTTTGGGATTTGAGAATAGGTTTAGGTTAAAAGTATAGGTTTAGGTTAGGGTGTAGGTTGAGGTTTAGGGAATTGAATTTAAGTTATTGGTTTTTGGTTAAGGTTTAGGTTATAGTTATAGGTTTTAGGATTTGAGAATAGGTTTAGGTTATAAGTATATCTTTAGGTTAGGTTATAGGTTAAGGTTTCGGAAATTGAGTTTAGGTTATAGGCTCAGGTTATAGGTTAAAAGTTTAGGTTAAGGTTTAGGTTTAAGTTTTAGGTTTTGGCATTTGAGAATAGGTTTAGGTTATAAGTATAGGTTTAGGTTAGGGTGTAGGTTAAGGTTTATGGAATTGAGTTTAGGTTATAGGTTTAGGTCATAGGTTATAGGTTTTTGGTTAAGGTTTAGGTTTTAGTTATAAGTTTTGGGATTTGAAAATAGGTTTAGGTTATAAGTATAGGTATAGGTTAAGGTTTAGGGAATTGAGTTTAGGTTATAGGTTTTGGGATTTGAGAATAGGTTTAGGTTAGGTTGTAGGTTAAAGCTTAGGAAATTGAGTTTAGGTTATAGGTTATAGGTTTAGGTTGTAATTTTAGGTTATAGGTTAAGTGTGTGGTCCCTGCAAGTACAGATATAAACACGGCCTGTCCAAATAGTCAGGTCACTCCAATATTGTCCATAGGAAATAGACAGCTTCATCATTGTAATAGTAGTAGTTTCCACCTTTTAGGGACCCCCGCTCAACATCCGGATAGCTCCAATGCACATCTGGGTCTGCTCTATCAATTTTACGCAAATGTAGATATAAACACGGCCTATCCAAATGGTCAGGCCACTCAAATGTTGTCCATAGGAAATGGACAAATTCATCATGGTCATAACAACGGTTCTCACCTTCCAGGGACCCCTACTTAATATCCGGATAGCTTCGACATACATCCGGGTCTGCTTCATCAATTTTGAGTAAATACAGATATAAACACGGCCTGTCCAAATGGTCAAGCTACTCCAATGCTATCCATAAGAAATTGACAACTTCATCATGGTCATAACAGTGGTTCCCACATTCTAGGGACCCCCGCTCAACATCCAGATAGCTCCGACGCACATTCGGGTCTACTCATTTAAATAAAATGGATTATCAAGATTATTTAAATAAAATCAGGTCCAATCAACAATCTGACCTGGAGGATTTTGTTAACATTGTTGACGGCACCTTGAATCTTATTTTAGGGCCTAAAAATTTAAAATTAGATACAAAAATTTGAAAAATTAAAGAAATTTAAGAAAGATAGTCAAAGTCCATGTGAATGAGCACGAGTATGCACTTACATATGAATTCTAAAAAGTTATTGCATATCACAAAATAATAATAATAATAACAATAATAATAATAATAAATAAATCCTTTCATTTGGATATTCAACAAAATGAGTTAGAATGAATTCATTTGCCTAATTCATGGAAACCTTGTGTTTGGATATTCAACAAAATTGAATTATAATAATTCAATTCAGTTTAATAAACTCAAATTTCTGAGAAGGATTTAATGGTTTTAAATCCATGGTTTTTCAGAAAAGGTCCATTTCCTGGACGTCAAATTCAACGGGAAAAGTAAGATGGTTAATATTACTTTTCACAGTGCAAAGTTTCAGTTATGTCTTGTCACGCCCCAAACTCGGAAACCGGGCTCACAAAATTTTCAATCACTGAATCTGGCGCCAACAGCCTCCATAGAACCCCATTCTCAGCTCCTAGCTCCCATTCGCCAGGTTCCGATCCTGGGATGCTACGAGAAGGATTTCCAAGGTCAGTTTGAATCGTGATAAGCATAACCAAAGGCATAACCCACAAATAACAACCAAAAACTCTATTACATTTCCACTATGATCAAAAACTTTACAAGTACAATAAACATAAAGGGAAAATACAATGATGATGAACAAAAACTCCAAACGATCTGCTAAGCGCTCCTGCCTCAACGCTGCTGCGAACCAACGTCACCTACATGCAACGGTAGTGCGTAAGCTTATAGAAAGCTTAGAGGGTGGTGAGAGTGTGTGCGCAAGGTAGTAATATAATCATGCAATATCAGAGTAATGCAGAATATGCAGATGGATCTATAAATATCATGAGCCGTACCAAGGCTATGCGATGCAAGATGTAAGTCAAGCATAGAAATTCTCATCTATGTCCACACATCAATACAGCTCAAATCTGGGATATCACCGGGGTATAGTACACTCTAAACCAGATCGTCGCCTCATCGCGCGCAATAAGGTAAGTGGAAGAGACCTCACTATCCGTCTGCCAATATTGGGCTCGACTCGTCGATAGCGGACCCATTCCTCGAGCTGGTCAAACTCAGCCTAGCTTTGTCCCTTACTCTCGGGGGGGAAGGCGCACCCCCTTCCAACCTACCACGACACAGTGGAGAGTGCAATCATCTGGTATTCGTCACACAAAGCTCATCTACCCACTCGATCTACACATTGGAGCAACCTCTTGGTACCATAAGGGTTTAGGAAATTTCACCCAGGGATATCTATAACACCCCATGTAGAATAAAATTTTTGGTATCCAATTCTGTCAACCACGATACGTCTGTGGAGGCTACAGCCCCGATGTCACTAGGGCGTACAGTAACCATATCATACAATGTAAAATGCATGAATCACACTAACCAATCATGCAGTAAATCCTGCGCGTATCGTGCACTCATGTAGGGCAACACCGTTTATCCGGGAGTCCCTAAAATAATCTGCCCGAAGGCATATGCTATGATCAATCACTTCTCATATCAAGCATACATATGATGCGTATGATCATGAGTCATGGAACTATACTAAATATGTGATAAATTAATGCACTGTCCTTACAAAGCAGATGGGCCTAGACGGCCTATACACAACAAGTACGGGCCTAACAATGGGTCCTAAGGAGAGTCATAATGTGGACATCCAACCAACATTACACTCGCAATGTGGACGTCAAAACAACATTGCTCCCAAGGCACGATCGTCATAAACATCATTATATAATCCGTATTAGGATCACACATTGTAATGGACTTTAGGTACGTCCCATTGGCCTTAAATGCATCAAATGGGCCATATCGTATGGGCCTTTTATTCATCAAATGGGCCACATCAATGGGCCTCACCAGTGAGCCTTAAGTGCATTGCAATGGGTCAAAACCCGTGGGCCTTAGATTGCATCAAATGGGTCTAATCTCATAGGTCTTATATGTAACAAATGGGCCACACCAATTGGGCCCCATTTGTACACCAAATGGGCCTCAACCCATAGGCCCTAGTACATCTCAATGGGCCTTAACCCATGGGCCCCTAAAACATCAAATGGGCCTTAGAATACATTAAATGGGCCTCGACCCATGGGCCTTACATCCACATCAAAGTGGGCCCCCATGAACTACTACAACTACATTAAGATAGGACTCAAAACAGGCCAAGGTGGGGTCCACTTGGACTATGATTTGGCTCATCTAAGCCTCAATTTATGAGCTTTAAAAATGGATAGACAGTTTGAATTTAGCACATGTATCACGGTTGGGGGGGGGGGGGGGGGGGGGGGTCCACATGAGCTAACGATCTGACTCATTCTTTAGCTCATGTGTGAGCTTTTAAAATGGGTGGACAGACAGGATGCAACACATGCATCATGGTGGGTCCACAAAAGCCCACCATCAGGTATATTATATATAAAATAATATATAAACTACATATTATATATATAGAATATATACAATATTATATATAATATAATATACATATATATATACACACACACACGCTACACACAGGCACACCGCACACCAGTGGGCTCCACCGCCCATCGGACGGTGGAAAATAAGGCACATACATCACTCTGGGCTCCACCGTTCGTTGGATGGTGAAAATGAAACACATACTTCACTGTGGGCTCCACGTGGGGCCCACCTCAATGCTTACACGCCATCCAATCCGTTCATAAGGTCACTCAGACCTGGATGAAGTGAAAATAAAAATTTTAGATTGATTCGAAACTTCTGTGGACCCAAATTTGGGATTTAAAGGCAGAGGTTCAATCCCACTATTTCGTGTGGTGTGGGCCACCTGAGTTTTGGATTTGATTGAAACTTGGAGGGGGCCTACCTAAGGAGGGGGCCCACCTCATGAATGGTTTAGATGGCATATAATATTAAGGTGAGGCCCACGGCTGGAGGCCGTGGGTCCCTGTCCTCCGCCTGCCCGCTTGGCACTGTGCAGGCGCTGCTTACACTGTCTGACACCAGCAGCAAGCTGCTGCTTCTTCCTTTCTCTCTCTCCTCTATTTTGGTTTTTTTGTGATTTTCCACAGGTGGGGCCCATATTTGAACAATCCATCCCAGTCATGGGATTCTTCAGCTCGTAACAAACCAAATGAGTTCAAAGTTTGAGATTTTTGGGTGCATAGAATCATCAGGAAATTTTTTTAAGGATAACCACCAAAGTTCCCTATGCTATGGCCTATCAGATGCTCAGATCAGCCCCATTCTTCTACTTAACGGTAAAAATGATGTTAGTAAGAGGATGGACGACTTGGATTGGATATATACATCAAGGTGGGTCCTATACAAGTGGCCCACCTCCAATGCCTTAAAAGGCTAATATTTATGTTTTCACAGCCACGTCCAGAGACAGCGTCTCTGGACTAGTTCTCCTTTTTTTTGTTTGGACCTAGGAATTAGGTTAAGGTGGGCCCTGCTTAGGTGGGCCATCACATGGCTACCCATACACATACAAGGTGGGCCCCATCTATAAATGGATTGGATCCAATACATGCATCCTAGTGGGGTCCATCCAAGTGGGCCGCACAACCATATTATAATCTCATAAAATAAAAAAAAATGAAATAAAAGGGGGAGAGAGAGATGGAGAGTGGGACACGTGTGTGATGGAGGGCTCCGCCACTCTAAGCCCTCTCTTCTAAGAGATCATACAATAAAATGAGTCCCTTTACACATGGAACTAACAAAATCGAATTCAACGGTGGAGATCCTTTCTCCACCAATATGGATGGTATAGATGACCTTTAAATGTGTAATGAAATAAACATCATGATGGGGTCCATGAAGAATGGCCCCATCATGGATGATCATGATGATCAAAGTGGGCCATCGGCCACATCTTAGGATCCCAAGTAAGATCCAAACCATTGACCGATTGGTCTCACTTGGCCCATCTCAAAAACATGAAAAACTAACATTATCAAGCACTCACCGTTCGATCTTCTTGCTCATATGGGTTCCTTAGCACTATAGCTTTGATTTTAATGGGTGAGATGAGGAATGGATGGCTAGGATGGGAGATGATGGGGTAGGAAAGTGGGCCACCTTTGTTGCTTAGGAATGCTTGGAGAGCTCATACGTGTGGGATTTTTTTTTCTGCTTGGAGATATGTTTGAAAATGAGAAAGAGAGATAGAGTTGTAAAGGGAGAGAGAGTGATGGGTGATGGATGTGGAGGTGATGGGTGTGTAAGACACCTTTTTGACTTTGGTGGCCTTTTGTGTAAGAGAGGCATGACTTTGTAAGAATTTTGTTGACTTTTGTGGTTGCTTGGGTATGGGTGAAAGGTGATGTGTATTTAACATGTACTTGACATGTGATGTGATGGGATTGATTGATTGATGGGATTGATGTGACACCTCGTAGAGATTCTCTTGGGTTTCACAACACGCGGCGTTTTCCTCGCACCGAACGTCGGCCCATACCTCTTGACCAGGGTATCGCCTCGGCGCGCAAGTCACGGCATCAAAACCGCAGTGATGGCGCGGTCGCTATGGTAATGATCTTAGGTTGAGTCGATATGGGTTGACGGTATATGATTCAGGGTCATGCGCAAATATCGGTTAAGGGTCGAAGGTTGCCGGAATTCGACTGGTAAGACTGCCAAAGTCTACGGAACAGTACGGACTAAGATACGGGTCTTACAAGTCTCTTTTATACCTTCCATTTTCTTCTTAACAAGAAAATCCATATTTACTAATATTCTCATTTTTCTATCTTTTAAAAGAATGAGTTTAGACTCCGAAAGTGTCGGCTCCAGCACTCGTACTTTCAGCCCAAACCCTAACCAAGGACTCTAAATGTCACACCCCTGACTCGGTAACAGGAATCACAAGGAACCCGATGGTTGGTTCTGGCCGTAACAGCCTCCATAGTATCCCATTCTCAGCTCCTGAGGAAAGTTTCGATCCTGGGATCTTAGAAGGAGGATTTTCATAACATTATAATCATTACTAATATGAGCATACCCAAGATCACAGTAAGTGCATCTGAGAATAACAAAGGGCACACATCACAAAATCCACTAAGAATTTAAACTTTTACAACCATCCATAAGGTTCAAAGGACATGCATGAGATAAAAGGAAAAGAGAGAATGGTCAACAATACTAGAGTCCTCAAATGCTCAGCTCTACTCCACGCTCTGCTGCTACGATGCCTCCCTAGAATCTCTTGCATGCATCAATTATGATAAGCTTATAGAAGCTTAGAGGGTAGTGTACTGTATGACAATGGTGCACAGAAAAATAGTAGGATGTGCAAGAAGGGAAACATTCTCAATAAGAATATCACTAGCCTTACCAAGGCTTATCATGAATACGATACAATGAGTACTAGGAGCCATACCAAGGCAATGCATGAAGGTGCTTACACAGCCAATGCTAATGCAATGCAAGTTATGCCAATGCTCATAACCAAACCATATGTCAAGTACATTTCTAATCATAAGAAAATCACCGGGGTCTATTACACTGCTGAATGATTGTCGCTCTATACACCCCGCACAGTCAAACGAGTATAAGAGACCTCCCTACCCACCTGTGGATAGCCAATCACCAGCAAGGCCTGACGGTAGCGGACCCATTTATGAGCTGGTCAGACTCAGCCTAACAATGCCCCCTACACACCAGGCAGATAAGGCCACACCCCTATCCAACCGACTACATGACAGTGGGAGTCGTAGTCTAATGGTATAAGACCCTCGTGCGCTCATGTATTCCACCTGGTCACGGCGTTGGAGCAGATCCTTGGTACTATGGAAGTTTTAAAAATTTCACCCATGGGCATCCTATGCACCCGGTATGCTCAACTAATATTTTCGGTGTCCACACATACGGCCATCTACGAATACCCCTGTGGAGGCAAGGCCCTGATGAAGTAAGGGCAGATATCTACAAGCTATGTAATGTCAGATGCATGAATCACACAATCACCCATGCATCAATCCCAAACATCCATCTCTCAGGGAGATACCAACATGTCCTACATAATGGTACAACTATGACCAATCATACCTCAACCAAGCATGCATATGATGTGCATGGGAGTGGGCTATGAAGATGAATAGGGGTGCCAATAAGGTGAAGATGAACTCTCTACCTAACCATGAAGGGTCTAGGTACTTAACCGATTCCTCATAAGGAATACAACCTCTAGTGGGGGTCCATATACCTGGGGTAGCCCATGAGACTAAGGAGAACAATGGTATGAGCCTAAATAATGAAACGTCTTAACAAGGGTCTATGGTGGGCCTTTAACCACCCATAGAAGCCCATGGGCCTACCCTAGGGCCACCAATGTGAACATCCAATAACAATTGGTCCCCAAGAGGTAGCCCATCTCTAATTGATCATGGATCAAGGCCCAAGGCCCATGTAACATTAGAAATAAGAGATGAACAACCATAATTATACCACAAACACTCATGTTGGGCTTCAGAAAGGGTGGCCCAATGCCTACCCAAAATATGGGTCCAATGGGAACACACATAACCCAACCCATATATACCACTATGGGCCCATAGAGGAAAGGTTAAGGCACAACATAATGGCCACTAATCCCATATATTATGGTGGCCTAGTGGACAGCCTATTGCTCAAACCACATGGGCAAATGTCATGCTCTTAATCAAGTAAGTTGGGCCTACAACCCGACCCAAGTATAAAGTTGATTTGGTGGGCAACGAAGGGTCCATCTACTTATGTAATTCGGCCCACTAACCCAATACAATAGTATGGTAAAAATGGTCCAAGATTTCAATGGACCTATTTGGAAAGTTTCAGCCCAATTGGGCCTAAAGAGTTCAACAACTAGCTACATTCATGGACTCAATTAAACTCAACTGTTGTGGGCCTCAAAAGTGTATTTATTAAGCCCAATATTTAAAGAACTAAAGGTATAAATCATTTCCTCTAAGATCTTCATAATGTGGTGGGCCCCACTCTTCAAAATTTTAGCCCAAGGCCAAGCATAATTATACCATGTTGCTGTCGTAAATTTGGGCACTCCATTGGAGTGGGTCCAGGGCTTCTAAAACTCTAGAAATTGAGGGCCAAGGTCCCTCATCATGCATACAATGAGAAGAAACCTAAAAATGTGGCCCACCATTAGAAGAAATATTTTTAAATTATGGTTTTTATCAAGGCATATTGTTGGACTGCACAACAGAAAAATCTGGGAGTCCAACCATCTTGGCCCATTCTTTTGGATGCCCAAATGGGGTCATTTAGGGATGAAATTTTACAGAGTAACACTTTCTCCACACCCCCACAAAATTTTAGAATTTTTAGATATTTTTAAGTATTTTAATTAATTTAAACATAACAGACTGTCCAGAAAATCGAACAAACCTACACGTCCCAACGTGGTGGGCCAGTCCAGCCCTTGTCACGGTGTGTAAAGGGGTCCATTGGTCCTAAAATTTGGTAGCTGGATCCTACCATGAGTGGAACACATCCATAAAAAATTTTAGAATTTTTGAACATCTATAAATATTTTAATTCATTTAAATAAGTCAATCTGTCCTGAAAATCAGACTGATGTAGACACCATATTATAGTGGGCCGGTCCAGCCACTACCCTGGAGTGTACATGCGTCCATTGGCCCCAATATTTTGTAGGTGGGTTCTAACATGGGTGGGACACCTCTCTGTAAATTTTTGAAAATTTTGAGATAGTACAAGTATTTTATTTAACTCCTACAATCAGTAAGGTATTTCTGAAAAAATAAATTTGCTACTGAAACAATGTTGGTGCCCCTGATTTGTGCACCCCATTAGATTGGGCCCAGGTCTGCCAAATTTTAAGAAAATGTAGGACCAAAATCCCTACACACATATACAATAATGTGGGGTCCACAAAGGTGGCCCACTACTTCAAAAATAAGTTGATATTTATGTTTTTACAGTAGAAGAATGGCTGGACAGTCCAGAAAAATCTGGACCGTCCAATCTTCTTGGCCCACCCTTTTGGGTGATCAAATAGGGACGGATGAGG
Source organism: Magnolia kwangsiensis (assembly GCA_037074715.1). Taxonomy (NCBI): domain Eukaryota; kingdom Viridiplantae; phylum Streptophyta; class Magnoliopsida; order Magnoliales; family Magnoliaceae; genus Magnolia; species Magnolia kwangsiensis. The sequence continues at coordinate 108,099,458 of CM073578.1, read as the reverse complement.
GTGAAATTTGGGAGACATTTAGGTGGGGTCCTCACATTTAAGAGGAATATATCAAATGGGACCAAACACCCCACCAATCATCCCCAAAACTGAGCTCAAGATAGTTCAAAAATCTATCCAGATAGCTTCTGAACAGCAACATAATACTGAATTAAAATAATTATAATCACTGTAAAAAGAGGAAATCAATCCATGGAAATTGTGGTATGCACCACCTTAGTGGGCCCCACAAACATCTAGACCATTCCCATCAACAAATACCACTTGCATGTATCCTTTTTGAGTACATTTAGGGCCCCAACATCCAAGGGTGGACTGTCATGGACGTTCTCCCTCTTTGGACGGTCTGGATGGTTCTAAGCTGAAAGGTGGGTCACACACATCTTGATTTCAGAGATATAAATAAGGCTAATAAAAAATCCGGACACAAGGAAAGGATCTTCACCACATTGAGGCCCTTCTCTTGATCACACAATCACAATCATCCACTATATCATGATTTACATGGTTCCATATGAGCATAACTTGTCCTACTCAAGATCTATGGTGGAGATGTCATCTCCACCAAGGATCAAGGGTCTAGATGACCCAAGGATCCTTGATTAAGAAAAGAAAACCATGTGGGGGGATCCATGGAGAATGGCCCCTTGCATGGACCATGCATACACAAAGGATGGGCTATAAGCCACATCCATGAAGACATGGGGGCCACCACCATCATTTGATGGACCCCACAATCTTCAAAATGAAAGGAATGGAAGGAACATCCATGGAAATCAAGGAAATCAAAAATTTACATCTAAGGAACCTTAAGATCTATCTATCAAAACTCCACTCCAAGCTTCTAACTGCCCAAGGAAGCAAGATGAAGGGTTGAGATGGGTTTTCAATTGAGGGATTGAGGGGAAAAAGGAGGAGAAGGGGCTGGAAAAGGGAGAAAATGGGCTGGATTTTTTTTTTTTTTTGCAAGAGAGAAAGAAGGAGAGAAGAGAGTGGAGAGAAATGAGAGGGAAAAAGAGAGAAGGGAATTTTATTTAAAGTGATCATTATATTTGCTAGAAAAGAGGATATGGTGGTCTCTCTCTCCCTAGAGAAGAGAAATTTTAAAAAATTCAGATTGGGGAAGAGAAATTGCATGGGAAAGAAAAAAATCCCATGATGACTTTTAAAAGAGAGAAAAAGAAAGAGCTATGATGAGTTTGGAGAAGGGAGTTCATCATTGCTAGACTAGGCCATTATGACATCATGGAAATGGTGATGTCATCACCATTGAAAATCGTTCACATGGAGAAATGTGCAAATCATGTGGGTCTCACCAAAAATGCGATCAATGGTCCAAATGATGCGCGGCCCATAACTTTTGAGGGACGTCAAATTTTCGCACGAGACGCGTCGTTGGAACCGCGACGATGATACGATCGCAACGGCGTAGGTCTCAAGTCAATCTGAGTCGAGTCTACATGACCGAACTCAAGGGTGACCGTAAACACTATCCGAAGGTCACGGGTCACTGAAATTTGACCGGTAGGACCGCGGGACCAAAATGAACGAAATGCATACTTATACATGCACAAATGCGAACTCGGGTCGGGTCTTACACCAAAATTACCAAGTACTCATAAACATTCATTGCAAGTATTTTCTGTCTATGTGCATGACAACCATACTATTAAGATCAATCCTCTTATTTTCATTTACAGAAACTAGTGGATGACAAATTATGTGTAACATATAGAGATGGTTCAACCACTTGCCACTTAAAAACCATTCAACAAAGGAAATACCAAAATAGACAAGCTAAAAGAGATTGACATGTTAACTAGAGAATGAGAGTAAGAAAAATTACATCATTATTTAAAAGAAGACTGGAGTGTATCGATGTGAGACATGCAGACCTTTCACTATCCTGCTACCTTTTTATTCCCTCATTGGTCGATTTAATATTATTACCATTCAACAGATCAAATTAGGTTTATTTTGTCATAGGAGAAGTATGTATCATGTAAAAGACTCTTTTCAGTAACAGTAATGGTGGCAATAATGGCCACCGCCATTACCATTACGATACAGGACGTAATAGACTTATGACCCTTTTTCTTGGGAAAAAATAAAAAACAAAATTGGCCCATAGTGGGCCATAAACATCCTTGTCATGCGTAAAGGTGTCCACTGTTACTGTTGCTAGCTGCTACAGCGGTTACATAACCATTTTTGCACAATATGGTTCCATCACCTGAAAATCAGGTGGCGTGGTCATCACTATGGATACTCCATATTCTAGCTAGAATATGTCATCTTCGCAGTTAGAATATGTCAAATCAGGTGGCCTGGTCATCACTATGGATACTCCATATTCTAGCTAGAATATGGAGTATCCATAGTGACAACCAATTTTTATGATTTCAGACATATGGAGTATCCATGGTTAGGTATAATAGATGAACAGTTTGGATCTCATACATATGTGCCTTACGTAACTGAGATAACTAAGATATTAGCATCTAGCACTAGATACTTGAAAGGAAAACAAAATGACAAGTGGAATTATGCAGATATACTAGTTTGCATTGGAACAAATAACCAACCAATTAAAATCCATACACTTCTAAGAACAAAATTCTTGTCGATTACAAGAGATGAACTGATAATTTGATTACAACTATTCACATTGAGGGTCCATCGAAGTAAATTGCAGCTATTCACATTGAGGGTCTGATTGCCAAATTTCAATTTGTTACCTTAAAGTTAGAATAGAAAGAAACCCAACTGCAATTTGAGGGCTATTTCCTCACAATGATAATTTGATTGGCTTATGCATCCGAACAGTGAACTATCTGGCACAAGGACAAAAAAAGAGTAATTAAGATATAAGACTTATGGGCACATGCATGGACTATAGATTCAACATAATCGGACTTCCTCAAAAAAACCTTCCAGGAGTTTCAGCATAACGCATATTTGGCTTGCTGCGAATGGAACGAATATCAGTCTGCAACAAATTCCAAATGTGGTTTAACACAAATAAGCCTCTGATCTTGAAACAAATTATTGACCGATGAAGAAATCATTCTAGCATCGACCTCGGTGAAAGGACGGTGAGGATTTGGATTGTAGCATGCAAGAATAACCACAAGTGCTCCCCTGTATGCCAACTTCAGCTTTAACTCCTCTGGAATTTCAGTACTATCTTCTTCACCGGTTTCAAACGTACCCTTTTGCTGCAAGTGGGTAGATTGAGAACATGTGTACATAGTTGAATTAGTGAAACACTATAATTATCCATGTAAGTGGGAAAAAAACAAATGAAGGTTAAATTTTTTTTTTTAAAAAAAATTACAGTTATTTCCTTTGCAAATTCAAAATAACCCAACTTGATTCCATACCAACCTCTATGATTTTAAAATCCTATTCATTGAAAATCCCATGGAAGTATTTTTCAAGGTTAAAATTGAATGCAACTTGATTTATATATAATAAAAAAATAATTTTAAAAGGAAGCACATATGATCTGCTAGAAAATAAAAGGCCACAGTATTACTGTATCAAATATGAAAGGCATTGTATTGCCAATGTTGCAAGAAGATACAAGAGCCTGCATTCAAATTCCAAAAACCAATCAACAACTGAAACTGAATATTTTATTAAGACATGATACATGCTAAATAATTATCTATTTTTATTTCCAACTGCTTTAAATGGAAGCACAAAAAGAAGTAACACCATATAGTACTGATTTTTTTTAAAAAAGATTGTTACTGCGTGAAAAGAAAATCTCCTTATTCAACTAACACATGATAGTTGCAGATGATTACATACATCTTTGTATGTGGTTGTATTTTTGGCCCGTTCACCATGGTAGCGGGAATCAATGGCAACAACTATATATCCTTGTGAAGCATACGCCTGAGGAAATGAAATTGGCAGTTGAGAAGCCATCCTGTTGTGAATTTTGTATAATGACAAAGAGATAAGAAAATTCACAGCAGTGTTTGATTTTTACCTTGAGTAATGGCCGCACCCATTCTTTGGTTTTGTAAGAGCTATGCAGAGATACAATAGCCGACCTGTTATTTTTTTTGCTTTCCTTCATGCTCAAGATCAATAATGGTCACACCCATTCCTTAGGAAAATGCAGTTGGAAACAACAAAGGCAGTGGCAGGCAACTTACTACAAACATTAGGAACTTCCAATAATTGTCAAGAAAGGCACGCTTCTTCCTCAACTTTTCATACTGGCTCAAACACTTTTTGAAGAGGTGCCTTATACAAGTGTGGCTTGCTAGCATCAAACTACTAACCCATTAAAGAGTTTGTGGAAGCATAAAAAATGAATCCTTCAAATATCTATTTTAAGCATTTTGGTAATCCAACCAAAAGAAATAAAACAGTTGAGTTTAAAAATCAAAATTCATGACCGGAAGAAATTTCAATAAAGTTGGTAAGTTTTAGGAAGAGTACAAGAAGTCAAGAACTAAGTACAGTTGTTGGATACAAATAGAGATTGAACAAAAGAAAACCAACAGAAGATCTTACTCTATGAGCCGTTTGAACATATGGAGATTTTCTAGAAAAGGCAACATGTGATCATCTTGTGTTTGTGTGACTGATTTGTAGTCGGGATAATAACTACGAAGCACCTGTGGAAAAGTCATATGGCATAAATGGAACAGAAAAAAAATAAAAATAAATAAATAAATAAAATTGTTGGTACTCCTTATTAAGCTACAAAACAAGAACAAAAAGGACTGAATCACAATCTTTGTCCCATATGGCATAAATGGAACAAAAGTCTTCATCAAGGATTTTATTAACACTTTTTAATTACAAGAACACAAATACTGGCATGTCAGAGTATTTTCCAACAGCAGCAGAGGACCCATGACTTCAAGTTCCATTCCCTCTAACTTTCCTTAAAATTGGTCTACCCAATGAAGACGGAATTCACATAATTTTGTCTTCATTGGGTAGTTGAATTCAACCTCTATGTTGATGTAGCCGAATTCATAGAATTTCTAAAATTCTAATAGAAGCTTCGTAGATTTTCATAATTTATATAGTTTTGTGAACCTGGTGGAAACATAACAAGGAAGAGAAGAAGCAGAGAGCCATCTAATCCTGGTGTTCAGTTTACCTCCGCTACTGTACACAAATTCGATGATCAAGACCGTTGATCTTGATCTTTCATGCAAGAGATAGAGACCCATTTCAAGTTTTTGACTGTTGGGAAACAGGGTAGGAATGTAAGGTTTATAATTGTCTAGAGACCCAAAAAACAGTGATATTACTTTTGAATGATAGTGGTATTGGTGTGGCTTTGGGAAGGCTAGAAAATGCAAACTAAGACCAGTGTATATTAACATTGCAATAGACATTTCTGAGTAACATTTGTTAGCTATAACTCTAACCACATTTCACTGGAAGAAATCATTATCCTTCATGTCTATCTTATTTGCTGGGTTCAAATCTTCGATTTGCATTAAGGGCCTACCATTGGCGAAAAAGGGACAGCATTTTATGAAAAAATGGAAGGGCCATGATGCATTTGGATGCGACAAAGTCCTGTTGCAGCATGTCCATGCCAGTGCGCCCACAGTGGTAATTGTCACATGATGCACTCTGATGTCTGCTACAGAACACTTCTTTATAACCAAAACATTAATCCATAGTTTCTGACAAAATCAGCATATGAAATACCTGGTATCTGTTGGGTCCATCGCCAACCAATCCAAGCTCAGCCATATAAGGCCTGGCACAACCATTGGGGCATCCAATTACCACTATTACTACTGACTCATTGTACTTGAGGCCAACCTATAACAACAAAACACCATTTTCAAGAGTCTGGGCGACCCTATGGAAAAACAGGTTTGATGCCTATTTCTGCTCATTTTGAATTACATGATAATATTTACATCTAAGTTAAACACACCCACATGCCAAACCAAGGATTGACTATAAGGCCTCTAACCCCATTGGAAGAATTCAACAATGCATAGTTGAATAGTTAAAGGAAACAAATGAAACAATCGAAGAAGATCTAGATTTTACCTGTGGAGCTTTATCCAGTCCTTGATGACCACTGAGCGATCACTATTTCAAAACTGTGTTACTTTCACACAACAATGCTTGTGAGGCCCTTGCCAGTTCCTCATCATCATTGACAATGTATTATATATAAAAAGGTCATTAATCACAACAACCAAGGAGTAATAACAGTACAATCTCTAATAAAAGAATTCTTGGGTATTTTTAGATCTCTATTTTTATAGGGTCATTGGTATAACCACCTATATGCAACCCATAAATCAGATGGATATGATAGTATGATACTCTGGTGATAGCTTCTCATAACCTCACTCACTCTGTGGACTGTCCTGCAACTTACTCATTTTAGATTGGAGCTTCACATGAGACATCGTGCTCTTCCACTATCATTGAGTTTTGGATTTCCAGCAACTCAACATATGTTTGAGAAAGCCTCCATATAAGATAAACTGAGAAATATAGACCCAAAGATGGAAAACAGAAGAAAAGAAAACCAACATAAAAAATTCTATAGAAAAGAAATTAAATAAATACCAAAAACAAAACTGGAAGGATAGAAAAATTAAATTGAAAAAAAAGGAATATAAATAGAAGAAGCATTGATGAGACAGAGATGAAGATTCAGAAAAACAACCCAAAGGATTCTGATGAATTGACTTTATTGGACCGAAATAAATGCTACGTACATCAATGGGAAACTACCCTTGTTGGCTAAACGTATTCCATCCTTGATGATTTCCTTCACGACCATACCCTATGAAGTGGCAATTCATACACAATCCAGAAACCCCCAAGAGAAGTGATGGCCAAATGAGGTAGTACATTTGACGAGGAACAAAAAATTGAAAAGGCCTAGCTATATGTCCTAGAGGGGGGGGGGGGGGGGGGGGGGGCAGGGGGGTGAATAGGACTATGCCAAATAAAAATTTATAAAAGCGGAAATTAAAGGAATATGATAGCCAACAAGATAATAAAATAAACCACAATGCAAGATAGTAAGGCAACCTCAAAATTCAGATCTTGAGAGGTTAACAGAAATGTTGTTCTAAGGACAACCTTACACTAAAAACTAGAGTTTATGGTAGGACAACTTGATTTCTAGAAAGGTATTTGTATCAAGTCTCAAACCGAAGAGGAATAGAAAAATAAATACAAACTACACTGAAGTATAAATTGTAATCACAAATATGTATTGTTCTAAGGACAACCATGCACCATAAGAATGGTAGGGAAACCTTACTAGAACAAAATAATATCAAGCTGATAAATGAATAGCAAAAAATAAATTCTAAACTATTATAACATTCCCCATAAAACTTGAAATAAAAGATTACAACATTCACAACCACAGTACATCCCTCAAATGAATAAATAAAGATATGAAAAAAAACCATTCAACCACAACACAAGGTGTGAGACCCGACTCAGATCGAGTTGAAACGTATGTCATTGCGACCACATCGTCGCCACGGTTCTAACGCCACGTCTCATGCGTAAATCCGATATGTCCATCAAAAGATGTAGGCTGAGTAATTTTTTACCCTTGATCATGGTCATGTGGTCCACTTAGGGATAGTGTGCATGAATTTCTAGGTAATTTTCATCTCTTAACACTATTTTCAACACACACACTACCTAAGCCCTACTCCTAACACCACTTATCTCTAAACACTACCCACAAGCCTAGAAAACCTACCAACCTTATAACTTTGGTTGTATCTCCCTATAACAATCATCATTCTTCTCTAACCAAGGCAAGCATGCCTCCATCTTTCTAGAAATTCATCATTACTCTCATGTTACATCTCACTCCCTTCCCTCTTTTTCTTTTCATTTTCTCTTCTCCTATTGCTAGAACCTCCAAAACATCTTACCTTGTTGAAAATTCCAGCCACATTTCTTCCCTCTCCTTCCTCATCTAACCCTCAAAAACTCATCCCAACCATTGATCCATTTCCCTTGGAGCTATATAACCCAAGTATGGAAGAAAAGGATAATCTTTGAGGTGGGTGTATCCTATGATCTAGGATTTCTATTCTCATATTCTTAGGCCTCTTTTCTTTTTATATGGGATGTTTAGGACCCACCAATCAATGGTGGAGATCCTACATCATCTATTAGTTGTGGCTAAATGGCCTATTTGATGCATGCATGCCCATGCATGGGGTTTTCCCTCTATGGGCCCCCTTCATGGAGGATTACTTGGATTCTATGGCATGATAGGTCACTTAGACCTTAGAATCATGGGTGGTATGACATTCAAACCGTTGATCTTGAATCTAAGACATGCATGTGGTGGATCTTTGTTGTAGCATATGAATAGAAAGAATGTATGGTGTGATTGATAAAGGGGAGGGCCTCAATGTGACGAAGCCCCTCCTCTTATGGCCGATTCTTTATTTTTATTTGTGATAGAATTCTGATCTTGTATATGTGGCCCACCTTGTAGGCCAACAAAAATTCAGACCAACCATGGAGCTTGGACGCCCATAGCGGTCCATCCTTAGACATGTGGCCCCAAAATCTACCTAAATGGGGCACATGCAAGGGGTATTTGATGATGGGGAAGGTCTGGACATCTGTGGGGCCCACTGGGGTGGTCCACCATACAAATTCCTGGGGTTAAATCCCATGAAAAATAATGTTTATATTTTAATTCTTTCTATTACATGTTGTTGTCCAAATTGCTGGAATTGTTTCTTTTATGCTGTAATGTATTGGTTGTAGGCATTGTTTGTGGTTTCTTTTTCTCTGATTTCTTAGACTTTGCTTTGAGGCGTGGATCCCACCTAAGAGTATGTTAAACCTCACCCTCATCTGTCCCTGTCTGATCACCCAAAAGGGTGCACCAAGGAGGGTGGACGGTCCAGATTTTCTGGACTGTCCAGCCACTCTGCTTGCTGGAAAAACATAAATGCCAGTAGGTTTTTGAAATGGTCGGCCACCTTTGTGGATCTCACCTTATTGTATACTTGTACAGGGATGTTGGCCTTACATTTTCTCAAATTTCGGCAGACCTGGGCCCACTCTAATGGGGTACACAAGTCAGGGACAGCAGCATTGCTGCAGCAGGAAAATAAAATCTGGACCTTGCTGTCCATATTTTGTATGAAATAAATCAAATATTTATACTATCTCAAATATACTAAAATTTTGTAGTGAGGTGACCCACCCATTGTAAGACCTACCTACAAAATTTTATGGCTAATGGATCTCATTTGGGCATCCAAACGGGTGGGCTAACATAGTGGACTGCCAGAAAAATTCTGCAGTGCAGTCCAGCAGTATAGTTCCATAAAAATAAAGTTTTAAAAATATTTTTCTCAGAATGTGGGCCATATTTTTTGGTTTCATATTTATTTATGCTTAATGAGGGACCTTGGATCCAAATTTCATGAATTTAGGAGGCCCAGAACTCACCCATTGGATGGCCCAAAGTTAGGACAGTTACATTCTAGCAATAGTTCACCCTTGACAGATTATACTCTTGAGTGTCTAAAAATTGTAAAAATTTATATGAATATTTTAAACTCATGTTAGGACCTACCTACAAAATTTTGGAGCCATTGGATGCTTGTACACACCATAGTGGTGGCTGGACCGGCCCACTATTATATGGTGCCCAGATCAGTCCAAGTTTTAGGACAGATTGTATTATTTGAATTAATTAAAATATTTTTAAATATCTAAAAATTATAAAATTTTATGAGGGTGTGGCCCACCCCTGTAATGACCACCCTATAAAATTTTAGGGCCATCAGGCCTCTGTACCGACTGTGGTGTGGCCTGCAATTTGGACCAGTTTTAGGTCAAATACCCAGGCACACCCTTACCTTGGGTTGTTGGGCATGCATTCTAATGGCATGGCCCACTTGAAGTAAGTATTGTATATCTCCCTTCTTGTCTGGTGGGGCCCACTGTAATATTTATGGATCACCATGGATCAATAACCCATCTAAATTAAATAAATTTTTGGACTCCAGCAGTCCTAGGAAATGAGTGGTCTGGAATTCCAGCAAGGGGCCCAAAATTTGCTACATGGTTGATTGTTTAGGAACTATTGTGGCACACTAGATTTGAGAGAGTATTGCACACACTCATTGCTTTTCTTCCTTAGAAATTTTGGGCTTAATGAGTGCCCCCTTGAGGCCCACCTTTGTGGTGGTTTTGTGGGCTAGCCTTAATCAGAAATTTTTAATAGTTTTATAGGCGTAATGGGCTGGGAGCTTCTTTCTTGAGCCCAAGATTGTGCAAGGGCTGACCTTATTGATTTACGAGCCCAATGGGCTATCTATAAGCTGATCATGTGTATTAATGGTCCTTGATGCCCTCATGAAGTGTTTAATTGTGGGCTGACTTGCAAAGCCCACATAAATGCATATTGTGGAGGACCTTGTTAAGTCTTTGTATGATGAGGCAAGGCTCACCCTATCGGTATAAGTCTCTCCCTTGTATATTCTTGAACTTATGGGCTGCCCTCAAGTCCACCATAATGTATAAATAGGATGAATTTTGTTTTGGGTCATTTCCTTAAGGCCCATTATGTAATATAGTATATGCATGGCCACCCCTTTTGTGGTAGTAATTAGGCCTTTTGGACTCACTTCTTTTGGATAGGCCCATTGATCTTGGGGCTATACTCTCCCATTTATTGTGATGGGCTTAAAGGAAATAATATGCAGGAAGTTGGGCTCTTGGTTGCCCACTAAATTGACCCTGTACTAGGGCCAAAAGTGAGGCCCAACTCACTTGTGTTAAATGTAAAACTTGCCTATGTAAATGAATTACTGGGCTGCCCATGTAGCCCACCATAATATGTGGAATTATGACCTTTATGATTGGGCCCAAACCTTACTTGAGGGTCCACTATCTAGCCTATAAGTTGGGCTTGGTGTATGGCCCATTAGGCATGCATTGCGTGGGATTTAGACCATATATTATATGAGTACTGGCGGGCTACCTCTTGGAAGCCAGTTGAGGTTGAACGTCCTCCTGGGTGATCCTAAGGTAGGCCCATGGGTTTCTCTATGGATGGTTAAAGGCCCACCGTGGACCCTAGGCCATTTGTTTAGGGCTTAATGTATATGTATGTGGAACCTACCTTAACACATGTTTGGTCCAGACCATCTAAGCCTTGGATCGCCCGATTATGGATGCACTCTTTGTCTTGGATTACTGCTGGACTCACAATCCAGTAACAGGCCCACTTGATCTTTTCATAATATATACACACTCTCCATCTGGTGGGGTCCCTTAACGAATATAATTGGCTTTCATCAGACTATCTCCACATAGTTAACTGATTTTTAGACCTTAATAGGTCTAAGAAGTTAAACTGACCAAAAGATTATCAAAGGGCCTTAAATGTAATATTTTATGGTTAAAACTTTATTTGCCTGTGGGGCCCACCATATTGAGAACTTGTGTACGTGTTACATGCTTATGTTTCCTTATAATATTTGGGCCTAATCAGTGCATTCTTTTGGGTCACCTTTAGTGATTAGATGAGGATTCCATCTTAGATCAGATTTTTAGGGCATCCCATGGGCCTAGAGTGGGCAGGGTTATCCCAGATTAGCCCAACCATATATTGGGCCCACTTCCACCATTTTGATGGACTTGTGGGCTAAGACAATGATAGTATTGGGCCCTTGGTTGCCCACTTAAATTGCTAAGATATTGGGCTGATGTAGTTGGGCCCATTTCATTCAAACTTAAACTTATTTAGTCATATATTGTGTATGCGGGCTGCCCACCAAGTCTAACTCAATGCATGGATTCTATGGCCATTGGAAATTGAGCCTTGGGCCTTCTATCCACATCTTTCATGGTTGATATGCCCTTTTTGGGGAATGGTGGTTAAATGTCCCCATTATGGACCCCCTCTATGCTCGGTTGTATTTAAGAGTGATTGGATACTCATCTTACACTCTTATTAGGCTCATTTCTATATCGCTTAGACCCATAGTTTGTATACTTAGTCTCGTGGGTTACCCCAGGTAAATAAGCCCCCACTAGAGGTGAGATTCCTTATGGATATTGTCTAAATACCTAATCTTGGTCCCTTCTTGGATAAGAGGAGTGTACTACTTTATATAACATTGCATAATGCGTCTAGACTCATCTTCATGGCCCATGTACATCATTATATGCTTGGTTGACACTATGTATGTGTGGTCATATTGTGTCATTGGGCATTGCATGATACTTTCCTCGAGGGACGTAGTATCCCCTATTGAGCACACTGGATGCTTGGGATTGATGCATGGTTGATTGTGTGATTCATGCATCTGGCATTGCATAGCATATGAGCATTATCGCCCTTGCTTCATCAGGGCTGTAGCCTCCACAAATACATCATGGATGGCCATGTTTGGACACTGAAAATGTTACTTGAGCATATCGGGTGCACTGGATGCCCATGGGTGAAATTTTTAAAACTTCCATGGTAGCAAGGATCTGCTCCAACGCCGTGACTGAGTGGTATATATGAGCGCACGAGGGCCTTATACTGTTAGGCCGTGACTCCCGCTGTCGTGTAGTCGTTTGGATAGGGGTGTGGCCTTACTCGCCTGATATAAGAGGGCATTGCTAGGCTGAGTCTGACCAGCTTGTGAATGGGTCTACTACCTTCAGGCCTTATTGGTGATTAGTTGTCCACAGGCGAGTAGTGAGATCTCTTACTCTCATTTAACTGTGCGGGGTCTGTAGAGCGGCAGTCATCCAGTAGTGTAATGGACCCCGATGATTTCCTTATGATGGAAATGTACTTGATATGTGGATTGGATATGATCATTGGCATTACTTCGCATTATTGCATTTGCATCAGCTGTGTAAGCCTCATATTGCATCGCCTTGGCATGACGCACAGTACTCATTGCATTACATTACGCATTGCACTATATAGCCTTGGTATGGCTTCCTGCATTATCATACTGCCTTGGTATAACTTCTTGTGTTCATGATAGCCACGGTAAGGCTCGTGGTATTAGTATTGATCGTGACTCCCTTCTGCATTCTCTATCTTCTTCTGAACACCATTATCACACACTTTCACTACCCTCTAAGCTTTCTATAAGCTTATGCACGATTGATGCGTGCAGGAGATCGTAAGTTGGTGTCTTAGCAGTAGAATTTGGATAGGTGTGCGAGCCGAGGACCCAGTGTTGCAGATTCTCTTCCTTCTTTCTTCTATTATCTTATGTATGTCCTTTTGGACTTCATGTAAGCTTGTAAAAGTTTAAATTCATAATGGATTTTGTGATGTGTGCCTTTGTTATACTTAGATTTACTTGTTGTGATCTTGGGTATGCTCGTATTGGAGATGATTACATTATTATAGAAATCCTCCTTATAGGATCCCAGGATCGGAACCTGTCTCAGGAGCCGAGAATGGGGTACTACGGAGGCTATTGAGGCCAGAACCAGTCATTGGGTTCCTTGTGAGGTCCGATTACCAAGTCTGGGGCGTAACACAAGAGATTATAGTGGTTCACCTGTGTGTTCACCAACTGTTATACAATAGCCACACAGAATGTTACTCCACTCCTAATATCCTCACACAGGGGATATTAGCATTTACTAACAAAGTAGGTTTTTCATCGGTTCACCCAAAACCTTACAATTGTGTCTTTATCTATGGGCTTACACAATTAAAAAAATTCCACTTCTGAGTTTTCCTGGTTCTCCTCAGATAACCAATACAATGAGATATTTTTGGCGAATCTCAAAAGAAACCAAAAGAAAGTAAATTACTCAAACGTAAAATACCTGAATTTCTCCTTCATTGTAGCAGCCCAGAAGAACCAATCATAGTAGAAGTTCAAATCAACGTTCAATGTCCAATACTCACTTTAAAATGGTTCTAGTTCTAATTGATTTTAAATTAAATCAAATTGGGCATAACTCTATTTGATTTTAATTCCAAGAAGAAGGAATACAACAATTCCTCTTTTCAAATCAGATTAGAATTCAGGAGCAAAATAAAATAAAGAAAGCTAACAAAAGAGAATAAAAATTAAGCACAATGTAGCTTAAAATGAATACTAACTTATCTTAGAGTGGAGGCTTGAATTTACTTGAATTACTTATCAAAACTCTGAAATTCGTGTTCAATTTATAGGAAAGCATTTCACATCTTCGACTGGTCTTACAACATCTACGGCTGGTCGAAGATGCAACAGATTTTTGAAAAAATCGGGCGCGATAAGATTTTCAGTTGCTCGACCAGTCTTGGGTATCCTACGACTAGTCGAAGGTCCCCTTCGACTGGTCGTAGGTTCCATATGACTGGTTGAAGAAGGTCCAATCTCAATGCTGTACTTTGAGTCGAAGAATCAGTCGACACTGTTCACAGGACTGGTCGAACAGTGTCTAGGACTGGTCGAAGAAAAATCAAAAAATTTCAAAAATCCTCAATAACTTATGACTGGTCGAGGAATTTCTTGGACTGGTTGAACCAGTGCTAGGACTAGTCGAACAAGGTCTAGGACTCATCTTAGAACAGATCCAAGTCACTTATAAAAGATATACGGATTATGTATCCAAAGTGACCTACTCTAAAGGTCAACCTAAGGTCAGTCAAACCTCAATAGTGAAGTTAGGACATTGAAACGTGAATACCAGTGACCTTGAGTATCATGAAGATTGAGTTCTTAAACTGAAGATCTTCAGCTTGAAAAACTTCTGAGAACTTGAACTTAAAACCTTCTGAGATCTTCAACTTGAATAACTTTCGAGAACCTGAGAGCTTCTGAAATCTTCTCCTTCGAGATTTTCAACTTGAATAGTTGTGCTTGTCTACTCAAAGCCAATCTTGTGTCTTGAATAAATCTTTTGTTCATCACATAAATAAGTTTTAAAGCAGTGTCTTTATCACCACAAATTTGACAATCACAAGGGGCTATTCACTGTAGCACTTACAATCCCCCCCTTTGTCAAATTTGTGACAAAACACACTTCCAAGATAGGATACATATCACAGATTATATGATTAAAGAATCATGCACCAGTTGTTAAACCAGAACACATGAACCTACAACTCAATAGTCAACCGACAAGCAGTCCATACTCATATACTCATGCTCATACAGTCCACCACTGTACATATACTTCCCCGGAGTAACATACCATACTCATATACTCATGCTCATACAGTCCACCACTGTACATATACTCCCCCTGAGTAACATATTTCACCAATCCTACTGTAGCCAAAAGAATATCTACTCCCCCTTTTTGTCACAATATGACAAATGAAGAATAAAGCAGATTGGAAAGGAGTAATAATCAAGGAAGTAACCAAATAAGAATGGAAACCTATAGCATAAGCAATACATATAATAGATAAACTGAACCATAAACTGTGATAGTGACAATAGAAATTCCAGTCAAGTGAACATGAAAAAAAGGTTATTATAGACCAGAAAATAGAAAATAAACTAATTTGACCCAGATGAAGGTGCAGGGATGGAGGGATCAAGTTTGTGCATGCCTTTGTTCAAGCACTTAAGATATTTGTGTATATACTTGAATTGTAAATCATTGGAAATAGACATGTTTTCCATCCTAGCATTTAAAGATTCAACCTTAGTTTCCAATGCAACAAAGCATGCATCGAAAGTAGAAGGCGGATAATCTAGATCATCTGCAGAGTCAGAATCAAGCTCTTCAAGGATATCATCCATGTTAATATCATTTGGAGGAAGATCACCAGCTTGTTCCTCATGTTCAGCTTCAGCTGTACGACCACCATTAACTTGGCCAGGAAGAAATTCCAGCTTCATCCTGTTGAGATTAGAATTATTAAATATCAAGTGATGGATAGGGGCCTCTCTAACTGGCATATCAACTAACATATGAGAAGCTAATATGGTCATCAAATATCCAAAGGGAATATCATTATGACCAGGATGTAGTCGAAACTGAATGATAGAATGACAAATCAAGGAAGGTAGGCAGAGATGAGCACCTCAGGCTACATTATGAAGAATACGAACCATAAAAGACGTTAACTCTATCTTATTGCCCGACCAAGGATACAGATTAGACACAAAAATCCTATGCAACACTATATTTGGGTAACAAATACCTTAAGGGGAGCGCATTTCCTTTAGGTGTCCATGGAGCATCCAAATTGCATAAATCCTTAGAAAGCATGCATTTTTTAGTTTGAGAGGATTTTTCAGTCAATGTATGGATGGGAATTCCCTCATCATTAGCTGGAATTTTCATAAGAGCAGATATCAAGTGACGATCACCATTAAATGGTTCTTCTCTTGTGGCAATTTTAAATGTCATATTTTTAAGTGAATAATCACATATACATGCAAACATGGATTGAGCAATGGACCGATATGCAGCCCACCCCAATGTAGTAAGTTATCCTAACCTACAGCTTGTAGCATGGGAAAGATATCAAATGGAGCTGTATGATTAAGATCAACAAGGTGTTCAACAATTATATTTCGCATACGAATGTCACGAACATATGATGGATCATCTTCAAAATTCGTAAGATGACGTTTAGTGAGAGGCACTAATCTGGATGAAGATGATGAACCACGAGAAGTTAATTTCCTTCCTTTAGAAGCCATTTGCAACAAAGAGTTCAAAAATAAAATGATTTACAAACGAAAGAAAATGGGTTTTTCTAGAATCAGATTTTTCAGAATAAGTTCCCCAAATCACAATGAAACTCAAAATAAATAGCTACAAGAGTAAAAGAGAAGTATTCTAGAATCAAATCTAGAAGAAAAATGCAAATGAAGCACTTACAATGAAGATTTTGGGAGATGGCTTCGACTAGTCGAGGTTCGACTGGTTGGAGGAAGAAATAGAAATGAGGAAGATGAAAAATTTTCCAAATAAAAAGGGTTTCACGAGTTCCTCGACTGGTCATGGATGTACATGACCGGTCGAGCTATGACTGGTCGTGTATTTCCACGACCGGTCGAGTACCAGCCAAAATTTTTTTTTCAAGTTTTTCAAAATATTTTGCAAAAAAAATTGAAATCTAACCTATTAAACATATACAATATGATACGAAAATGCATAAAATATCATCTTATAATGCACATGCCAAGATCAAATTTCATTTGACTAAACTGAATTTTGTCTCGCGGTTTCATGAAAATATCAGCACGTTGATTCTCGATAGGTATATATTCCAGAGATATAACCTTTTCTTCTACCAATTCACGGATATAATGAAATCTAATGTCAATGTGCTTAATATGAGAATGCTGAATAGGATTTTTTGAAATATTAATGGCACTGGAATTATCACAATATAATACCATAGAACCCTGTTTAATTCTATAGTCACTTAACATTCTCTTCATCCAAACAAGCTGCGTATACGCATTACTAGCTGCGATGTATTCGGCTTCAGTAGTTAAAAGTGATATAGAACTTTGTTTCTTGCTAAACCAAGAAACTAAATAGTTTTCAATATAAAAGCAACCACCACTGGTTGATTTTCTATCATCAAGATTACCAGCCCAGTCAACATCCGAGTACCCAGCTAATTGAACACTAGTTTCATGAGGATACCAGAGACCGAGATTCACAGTACTTGCGACATATTGCATAATCCGCTTGACAACAATCAAGTGTGATTCTTTAGGAATAGACTGATATCTAGCGTAAATACCAACACTTAGCACGATATCAGGTCTACTAGCAGTTAAATACAATAGACTACCAGTCATACTTCGATAAAGTTTTGGATCAACATTTTTACCTTCAGAGTCTTTTGAAAGTTTCAGGGTAGTACTCATAGGAGTATCGAAGTTTTTACCATTTTCAAATCTAAATCTCTTAATTAAATTCAATGCATATTTAGATTGATAAATGAATATTCCATCAGGTTGTTGCTTTACTTGCAACCCTAGGAAGTAATTCAATTCCCCAACCATGCTCATTTCAAACTGAGATTTCATCAAATCTGTAAACTCAGTAGTCATGTTAGTACAAGTAGATCCATAAATTTTATCATAAATCTGTACCATCAAAATATGATCATTATATTTTTTAATGAACAGAGTTTTATCAATAGATCCCATTCGAAAATTATGGCTTAACAGAAATTTTATTAGTTTCTCATACCATGCCCTAGGGGCTTGTTTTAATCCATAAAGTGTCTTTTTAAGTCTATACACATGATCAGTATTCTTTAGATCTTCAAAACCCATCGGTTGTTCCATATAAACTTCCTCATGTAGATCACCATTTAGAAATGTACTTTTCACATCCATTTGATAAATCTTAATCTTTCTAAAGCACGCAATGGATATAAACAGTCTAATTGATTCAAGACATGCTACAGGTGCAAAGGTTTCATCAAAATCAATTCCTTCAATTTGAGTATAACCTTGTACCACTAGTCTGGCCTTATTTCTAATTATATTTCCAAGCTCATCAGACTTATTTTTGAAGATCCATTTCTTTTCAATGATGTGTTTTTCTTTAGGTCTTGGTACGAGATACCAAACATCATTTCTTGCGAATTAGTTAAGTTCTTCTTACATCGCAACTATCCAGTTTTGATCAGTAAGAGCTTCTTTTACGTTAGATGGTTTTATTTGGGATGTAAAACACATATAATTACATATATCCTCAAGTTATCTACGGGTACGAACACCAATGAGAGGGTTTTCAAGAATTTGTGTGGTTGGATGATCTTTAACAGTCCTTAATTCAGAATCATTTTGAAGAGATGACGTATCAAATTTATCGATTACTAGAACTTCATCATTATCTGAATTTGAGACTGGTGTGTTTAAGTGATCATCAATGACAATATTGATGGACTCTTGAATCACATCGGCTCTTTTGTTCAGAACCTTATAAGCTCGACTGTTTAAGGAATATCATAGAAAAATTCCTTCATCACTCTTTGTATCAAACTTTTCCAAATTTTCACGATCTTATAAAATATAACACTTGCTGCCAAAAACTTGAAAGTATTTAACAGTAGGCTTTTTATCAAACCACAATTCGTAAGCCATTTTATTATTATTTTTGCTAGTGTAGACTCGGTTAATAATATAACAAGCTGTATTGACCGCTTCAGCCCAAAGATTCTTAGAGAGCTTCATGCTATTCAACATGACATTAGTCATTTCTTGAAGCACTTTATTTTTCCTTTCCACTATACCATTTTATTGTGGAGTTTTGGGAGCTGAGAATTCATGTAATATTCCTTGATCGCTACAGAACTTCTCAAAACTACTATTCTCAAATTCAGATCCATGATCACTACGAATCTTACTGATTTGAGAACCTTTTTCAGTTTGAATCCTTTTGAGAACTTTTCTTACTTCTTCAAGGGTTTCTGATTTGTCTCTTAAGAAGACTACCCATGTATATCTGGTAAAGTCATCCACTATTACCAAGATATACCTTTTGCCACCTCGACTCTCCATTCTGGTAGGTCTTATCAAATCCATGTGGAGGAGTTCGAGTGGTCTTGATGTGGTATTTGAATTCACCTTTTTGTGTGAGGTTCTTTTTTGTTTGCCTATCTGGCATTCACCACATATTTTATCTAGTTTTTGAAGCTTGGGTAGACCTCTTATGAGTTCCCGTTTACTCAATCTATATAGATTTTAGTAATGTACATGTCTAAGACATTTGTGCCACAAATCAGTCTCTTCTGTATGGACCATGTAACATGTTTGATTAGATGAGCTGGATTCGCTAACAATATAGCAGTTTTCAGACGTTCTACGTCTAGTTAGTATTACAGAACCTTTATTGTTTAGAATCTCACAGCTTTAATTAGAAAACCGTACACTATGGTTATTATCGCATATTTGAGATATGCTAAGAAGGTTATGTTTTAGACCTTCAACATATAAGACATTTTTAAACACTAGTAGGTTACAAAGTTAAAACGTACCTTGGTCTATAATCTTGCAGTTACTGTTATCACCAAAAGTGACTGACCCATCAGTCATATCCTTTAGATCAGTGAATAAAGCCTTGTCGCCTGTCATGTGCCTGGAGCATCCACTATCTAGGTACCAGTTTGAATGGCTTGAAGCTTTGAAAGTGGTGTGGGCAACCAAGCAGGTAACCTTAGGAACCCATTTTAGTACTATTTTGGGTTTAGGAGGATAGTTGGTCTTCTTATATCTGTTGTTGTAAGAATGACCTATAGAGTTAGATTTTAAGAGTTCCTTGAGTAAATCAACTATCTTTTCAGCTAATGGATTTCGTTTCTGATTAAAGTTGATATGGCTACTTTTAGATTTTTGAAAAGATTTTGAATTTTTGGAAAAATCTTAATAAGTACTTTTTTCCTTTTGAGTTTGAGGATTCTCCTTTCACAAACTGAGGAGGAGTATTCTTCTGTTTAGGAGATATGTTCTTATCATAGCCCAACCCAGATATGTCACCACATTTTCTTGATCCAGATAATAGTTTCTCTAACTTAGGATCACCTTAGGCATATCTCCATGTGTCCTTTAAACTCAGAAGAGAAGATACTTCATTTTTAAGTTTCTCATTTTCAGATTTTAGATTTTCAATTTGGGATGTTTTGAATTCTAAATCGTATTTTGATTTTTCAAAACAATATGAAATTTGAGATTTTTTTAAAACAAGTGACTCAAAACATTCTTTAAGTTTAAATTTTTTTTCTTTTTGAAGTTTAAGTTTGACAGCAATTTTACAACTTTCTTTGTATAAGGCATTGTAAGCATCTTGAAGATCATCTTCATTTTCACAATCACTGTTTAGATTTTCCTCACTAGTTGAATCATCATGGTCTGAAAAAGTGAACTTGGCTAGAGTCATAAGGGCTTTCGTTTCATTACCCGACTCGGTTTCAGAATCTTCTGATTTAGAAGAAGCTTCAAAATCAGATGATTCATCACATGTAGCCAACATACCCTTCTTCATGGGTTTGTCCTTTTTAGGAGATTTGTTTGCTAAATGCCCATATTCTTGGCAACATTGACTATCTTTCAAAGACTTCCAAGTTTTAGATTTAGGTTTAGATATTTTCTTCTCATTTGATTTTTAAAAATCTACTCTTTTCTTGCTTTTAAATATTTTATAAAACTTTTTTGCTAAAAGAGCCATATCATCTTTAGAATCAGAATTTTCTTCAGGATTACATTTAGAAGATTTTAGAGCAATAGATTTACCTTTAGGAGCTTTAAAGTTTAACTCATAGGTTTTTAAAGAACCAACTAGTTCTTCTACCCTCATATTATCTGTATCATGAAGTTCCTGAATCGCGGTTACTTTGGAGTTGAACCGTTTAGGAAGAGAGCGTAGTATCTTTGCACACACTTTACTTTCTAAGATAGTATCGCCAAGACCCCACATAGAGTTTACAATGTCATTTAGTCTTTTATAAAAGTCTATAAATGTTTCGTTTTCCTCCATATGAATTTCTTCAAATTTGGTTGTAAGGAGTTGGACTTTAGATTTTTTTACAATTGTAGTACCCTCGTGTGTCATTTCAATATATCCTAGGCTTGCTTTACATTATCACAGGATATGATTCTTTTGAACTCATCCAATGATAGTGCGCAAGTGATTGCATTTAGTGCCTTTGCATTGACACTACTCTCATTTTTTCTGAAGGATGGTCCAAGGGAAATAAGGAGTTACTCTCATTGATTTTGAACTATCGACTCCAGTCACTTCAGTGGTAGGAGGTTTCCATTCAGTCACTGTGGCTTGCCACACACTCTCATCCATTGATTTGAGGAAGATCCTCATTCTATCTTTCCAGTAGGCATAATTGGAGCCATCAAAGGGTGGAGGCTTAATGACTGATAGGCTATCAAAATTTGACATCTTAAATAGCTAAAATCGTTAGCTCATGAATTAAATCTAAGAAATAAGAAAAAATGAGCAATTAGGCTCTGACACCACTTGAAAAGGCCTAGCTATATGTACTAGAGGGGGGGGGGGGGGGGGGAATAGGACTATGTCAAATAAAAATTTATAAAAATTTATAACAACGAAAATTAAAGGAATATGATAGCCAACAAGATAATAAAATAAACCATAATGCAAGATAGTAAGGTAACCTCAAAATTTACATCTTGAGAGGTTGATACAAATGCTATTCTAAGGACAACCTTACACCAAAAACCAGAGTTTATGGTAGGACAACCTGATTTCTAGAAAGGTCTTTGTATCAAGTCTTAAACCGAAGAGGAATAGAAAAATAAATACAAACTGTACTGAAGTATAAATTGTAATCACAAATATGTATTGTTCTAAGGACAACATGCACCATAATAATGACAAGGCAACCTTACTAGAACAAATTAATATCAAGCTGATAAATGGATAGCAAGAAATAAATTCTAAACTATTACAACATTCCCCACAAAGCTTGAAATAAAAGATTACAACATTCACAACCACATGAACATCCCTCAAATGAATAAATAAAGATATGAAATAAAAACCATTCAACCACAACACAAGGGATTATAGTGGTTCACCTGTGTGTTCACCAACTGTTATACAATAGCCACACAGAATGCTACTCTACTCCTAATATCCTCATACAGGGGATATTAGCATTCACTAACAAAGTAGGTTTTTCACCGGTTCACCAAAAACCTTACAATTGTGTCTTTATCTGTGGGCTTACACAATTAAAAAAACCCCACTTCTGAGTTTTCCTAGCTCTCCTCAGATAACCAATACAATGAGATTTTTCTGGCGAATCTCAAAAGAAAACAAAAGAAAATAAATTACTCAAACATAAAATACCTGAATTTCTCCTTCATTGTAGCAGCCCAGAAGAACCAATTGGAGTAGAAATTTGAATCAACGTTCAATGTCCAATACTCACTTTAAAATAGTTCTAGTTCTAATTGATTTTAAATTAAACCAAATTGGGCGTAGCTCTATTTGATTTTAATTTCAAGAAGAAGGAATACAACAATTCCTCTTTTCAAATCAGATTGGAATTCAGGAACAAAATCAAATAAAGAAAGCTAACAAAAGAGAATAAAAATTAAGCACAATGTAGCTTAAAATGAATACTAACTTATCTCAGAGTGGAGGCTTGAATTTACTTGAATTACTTATCAAAACTCTGAAATTCGTGTTCAATTTATAGGCAAGCATTTCACGTCTTCGACTGGTCTTGCAACATCTACGACTGGTCGAAGATCCAACAGATTTTTAAAAAAATCGGGCGCTATAAGATTTTCAGTTGCTCGACCGGTCATGGGTACCCTACGACTGGTCGAAGGTCCCCTTTGACTGGTCGTAGGTTCCATATGACTGGTCGAAGAAGGCCCAATCTCAATGCTATACTTTGAGTCGAAGAACCACGACCGGTTGAAGGATCAGTCGACACTGTTCACAGGACTGGTCGAACAGTGTCTAGGACTGGTCGAAGAAAAACCAGAAAATTTTAAAAATCCTCAACAACTTATGACTGGTCGAGGAATTTCTTGGACTAGTCAAACAAGGTCTAGGACTCATCTTAGAACAGATCCAAGTCACTTATAAAAGATATACGGATTATGTATCCAAAGTGACCAACTCTAAAGGTCAACCTAAGGTCAGTCATACCTCAATAGTGAAGTAAGGACATTGAAACGTGAATACCAGTGACCTTGAGTATCATGAAGATTGAGTTCTTGAACTTGAGATCTTCAGCTTGAAAAACTTCTGAGAACTTGAAATTAAAACCTTCTGAGATCTTCAACTTGAATAGCTTCTGAGAACTTGAAAGCTTCTGAAATCTTCTCCTTCGAGGTCTTCAACTTGAATAGTTGTGCTTGTCTACTCGAAGCCAATCTTGTTTCGTGAATAGATCTTTTGTTCATCACATAACAAGTTTTAAAGCAGTGTCTTTGTCACCACAAATTTGACAATCATAAGGGGCTATTCACTATAGCACTTACAAAAATGGATAGTACACAAGAGTTACAAGGGTAACTAATAAGCATTTAGAATTCCAAGCAAATAAATAATGGTTTACTACTGCATAAATATCTTTTTCGGCTCGAGAAGGCAACCATTACTAACTTTCTAGCCAACAACTTTTCAAAGTATTACCGCTTTGAACTACGATAGGTAGTGGTTGAGCAGTGCATGATCCCTAGCATTCTTTGTAGCCACGACACCAAGGGCACACACACTAGCCTGACCACAGATCAATGTCACATGTTTTCATATATAAAGATGCACACAGTAAGAAGCAAGATGATAATAGTGCAATACCCGTCAAGGTCCACCTTAAAACAAAATGCTCCTTCTAGAGGCTCCTTTCACGCACAATCCACGACATATCCCAAGATTGTTTGTTATTACACTAAATAGAGTTTGTGGAATGCAATTTTAACAATTTTAGTAATGATATGAATGCAAAGTGAGGAATTAATTAAGATTGATTGCCATAAGGTAACCCAAAATGACCATTTCTGACATCTTCGGTCAAAAATTCATGATGACAGAGAGATTGAGAAGAATGTTGCTCATTGAATTAGAGAAAGTAGGTGAAAGAGAGATGAGCTTCAGAAGTTTATGAGATCCTTGCATACCAATCAAAATGAAGGGGAGATTTTATAGGACCGCTATCAGATTAGCCATGCTTTTATAGAACAGAATGCTAGACAACAGAATGTTTATATAATGTGTAGCTAAACAAGGATGTTGAGATAGATGAATGGCAAGGCGAGGAAGGATGGAATTAGAAGTGAATGCTATGACCGAAGAATGCAATTAGAAGTGAATGCTATGACCGAAGAATGCAATTATTGCAATTTAGAGTCGTAGAATCACTATAATTTTCGATTACATGGATGACCCAACAGATTGAATTATTGTAATTATGTTCAACTGAACACCCATATATCAAATGTTTTTCACACACACAAGAAATGAATGTAAATATTCAGCTCAATAAAGAGACGAAATTTTTTTTAATAACATCATATTCTTGCAATCAACTATGTGCATCCAAACAAATAATCCATGAAAAGAATAAAAGCAGCTTGCTTTTCAAGTACAAACCAAAATGGTTTAATAAAGAGAGTTGAACCTTGCAAAGTTTGTGTCTGTGGCTGAAGGAAATGAATTAGAAATAAATGTTCCTCTGCCTCTACTAGACAGGACAGAAGAGCCTCATTCTTGAACAATAACACTGTTGGAATAACCTCCTTTAACAAAATAAATTGTTGGCATACCAATTAAGCCACATTCTGTTGGTAAGTTTTTTCTTTCTAAAACTGCAATGTAAGCAAATCTGAACATTCTCATGCCATCAAAATGATCCATAAGCCTGTATTTAAATTGAGAGCTTCTTTTTTTTAGTCCATAAGCCTATATTTAAATCTAAACAAAATAAAATATTCTTCTAATGGGCTGAGCCAAACACAGTTCAATTGAATTGTGCATTCAAATGATATCCATATTGAAACCACCTTACACTCAGTTGGAGTTAAAAGAAACATAACTGCATTTTGAGGGCTTCGTCCTCATTATAATAGTAGGACACATTTTCATCATTTAAAATTGAGTGAAAAGCTACACTTGTGGCTATACTAATTTGTGATTTTGGAATTTCTACTCTTAGTAGATTTCCAAAAATCACAAAATGGGGATGTTTTGTGTTGTATTAGGAATAAACAAAAGAGTTCTTTCAAATCCACATGAATACCCTTTAACTAATTTTGGATTTTCTACTACTAGTGTAAGAGTAGAAATCCAAAATCACATATTAATGTTCTCAGAGGCTAAGCCAAACACAACCTAAATTGATTAATGGTTCCTTTTTTCTTTTCTTTTTTGAAATGTGAGAACACAAGCACTCTTACACCCCCATGCACACTTTCAAGAGTACCCGATGGAAAAGTTTTGAAATGAAATATCCAGATCAGAGAAATTATCCATATCTGATTTTTCTAGTCATCAACATGAGAATCCAAACAAGGGTTTCTCATGAAACAACTGCTGGAGAAAGATAAAACCTCGAACACTTGACGTAGTTTACTAGTTACCTATCTTTTCTTTTCTTTCTTTTTGTTTTTTTGTATCAAAGTCATCATTTCTAAATGTGGTAAATGTGTATGAAATCCAAAACAATCATCCAGTGGCATTGCTTAAATGGACCATATATACCCATAAAAAACAACAAACGACCCATAGAAACAATAGAAAATGAAAAATACCTAGATTATAATTATTCCAGTAACATTATCTCAGCACATTCCAAATACAAAACCCATAAAATCAACAAAAAAAAATTGAAAAATACCTAGAACATAATTCATCCATATCAAGCAACCAACAAAAAAATCCAAACATGATGTGCTCGAAAAAGTAAAAAAAGAAAAAGAAATCATGAAAACTACTGTTCTTGGATCCAAACAACAATAAGAAGCAAAAATCGCAACATAAATGAGTGAGAAAAAAAAAACTAAAAATTTCTCCTATCATTTCAAATTCGAAAATAAACCCAACAAAGGAAATGAGAATCAGAGCAGTATCTGGTGATTTTTTCTTACATGAGAGAGAGAGAGAGAGAGAGAGAGAGAGAGAGAGAGAGAGAGATTGAGATATTTGCCATTAAAAACCCAACGTAGGGTCTATGGACACCTTTAAAAACTTCCTAAGGACTAATGTAAGGTTTATTTGTCATCCAACCCTAAATCCCTAAATCCCCAAATCCATAAATCGATATTGAGATTGAGAGAGATTGAGAGTGAGAGAGATACCTCACGGTTAACCGAGCTTCGGAGAGAGAGAGAGAGTTGGCGTACGTGGATAGGGCGTTCGACAGTAGTCAGCGAGAGACAGATCAGAGAGAGAGAGGAAGAGAGATATATATAGAGAGAGAGAGGATGGGGGGAGATTAGGTGCGGCTTTGTTTTGAGCACATGCCTAATTTTGGGCGGGACCATGGATAGTGCTTCGTGGGCCCTACCATGATGTATGTATTTCATCCATTCCGTTCATCCACTTTTAAAGATCATTTTTGAGTTTTATGCCAAAAATTAGGGGGATATAAATCTCAGGTGGTTCACACCACATGAGAACAATAGTGATTGGATATCCACCATTAAAATCCTCCCGAGGCCCACTGTACTCTATATTTGACATCCAATCTGTTGATTTGGTCATACAGGACCAAATGAAGGGAAAAAACAAAAATCAACTTGATCCAAAACTTTTATGGCTACCAAAATGTTTGGTCGATGCTCATTCAACACTGTTTCCTGTAATGTGGTCCACTTGAGATTTGGATATATCTATTTTTTTGTCTCATATTGTAAAAGTATCTGTAAAAATATGTGGACAGCATGGATGAAACACATAAATCATGATGGGGCCACAAAGCATCGACCACCATGTAAGTGCTATGATTTCATATCCCTTTGGTTGTTAAATTTTGTGGTGCCAAAACCTATATCTATGTCTTGTATATCTTGTGTTTTATGATTGAAGACTATTCATTGCAATCAAGTCATCGCATTTCAAGACAAGATCTTAAATGAAGAAAGTTTTCAAGACATGGATGAAGAATTCAAGTATTGAAGTCTTCAAGTTTGTATGTTCAAGATTCGATCAAGTTCAAGTTTAGTAGAAGACTTTGTCAAGTCAAGATCAAGCTCAAGAAGGCCTACTACAAGACTTGTATATTCTCAAGCTTCTCTTAAGGGTCATCTGAGTGTACAGACTTTCAATGTCCATCTCAATTTTAAGGTTTGTTTGACCTTAGATTGACCTTAGGATGGGCTTTACAGTAGGTCATTCTGGATACATAACTCATATATTTTATTATGCTTGTTTGGAGTGTTCTATGACCAGTCCTACGAACTTCAAGACCAGTCCTAGCTCTGCTACGACCAGTCTTAAGTTTTTCAGGACCAGTCCTAAGTTGTTGAAGATTTTTACATCTTTCTAGCTGTCCTACGACCAGTCCTGGACATCTTACGACCAGTCCTGTGAGTTCTACGACTCATCCTTCGACCGGTCGTAGCCCTACGACTCAAACTCCAGCAACCATTTTTGGGGTCCTACGACCGGTCGTAGATGGCCCAGGACCGGTCGTAGACCGCCCAGGACCGGTCGTGGAACAGAAAATCTTATCCCGCGAAAATCTTTCAAAAATCTTTGGAGCTACGACCAGTCCTAGGTTCCTAAGACCAGTCGTAGACGGGATTTTTTAGGCTATAAATAGAGCATGAACTTTAGAGTTTTAGTACTTCAAATCAATTCTATTCAAGCATTCTTTAGGCTATACTCTGAGATAAGTTTGTGTTTATTTTAAGCTACTTTGTGCTTATTTAATATTCCTTTTGCTAGCTTATTTTTATTTAATTTTGATCTATATTCCAATCTTATTAGAAAAGAGGAATTTTTGATATTCTTTCTTCTTGGATTCAAAATCAAATAGAACTAGCCCTTTTGATTTAAAATCAAATAGACTTAGAACCATTCTTAAAGTGAGTATTGGACTTTGAACGTTGAATCGAACATCTACTCCGATTGGTTCTACCGGGCTTCTTCAAAAGGTGATTCAGGTATTTTACATTTTTTGTAATTTACTTTCTCTGGTTTTTGTTTGAGATTCGCCAAAAAAATCTCATTGTATTGGTTATCTGAGGAGAGCCAGAAAACTCAGATTGTGGGGTTTTTGGATTGTGAAAGCTCGAGATCAAAGACACAATTGTGATGGTTTTAGGTGAACCTGTGAAACCTATTTTGATAGTGCATGCTAATATCCCCTGTGTGAGGATATTAGGAGTGAAGTAGCAATTTCTGTGGCCGTTGGATAACAGTTGGTGTACACACAGTCGAACCACTACATATCGTTGTGTTGTGGATGTGTTTTTCTCTTTCATTCTTTTATTCATTCTGTTTTGTGGAGAGTGTTTGTGGATGAATGTTGTAATCACTTCAAGAAAGTGTGGATGAATGTTGTAATAACTTAGGATTTATTTTCTGCAAATTACTTTAATTTTCTTGCTTATTATTCCTCATTGATTTTTGATACAAAGGACGTTCTAGAAATAAGGTTATCCTACCTTAAACCTCTGGTTTTTGGTGTAAGGTTGTCCTTAGAACTGATAAAGTATAAATCTCTTTATTTTAGGCTATTGTGATTGTTTTATATTCAGCATTGTGCTTTATATCTTTTATTATTCCGTTGTTATAAGTTTTATTTGGCATTGCCCTATTCACCCCCCCTCTAGGCCATATAGCTAGGCCCTTTCAAGTGGTATTAGAGCCTAATAGCTCATGCTTATTGTTTATTTATTAGATTTATTTCCTGAGCTAATGATCTAAGCTATATTAAGATGTTAAACTTTGATAGCCTATCAGTCACTAGGCCACCACCTTTTAATGGCACAAACTATGCTTATTGGAAATCCAGGATGAGGATCTTCCTTAAATCCTTGGAAGAAAGTGTGTGGTTGGCCACAGTGAATGAATGGAACCCTCCTATCACTAAAGTAACTAATAGTGATGGTTCAAAATCAATGAAAGTAATGACTTATTCTCTTTGGACCACACTTCAGAAAAGTGAAAGTAGTGTCAATGCTAAAGCATAAATGCAATTACTTGTGCATTATCACCAGATGAATTCATAAGAATCATCTCTTGTGAAAATGAAAAACTAGCATGGGATGTATTAGAAATGACACACGAGGGTACATCTATTGTCAAGAAATCTAAAGTCCAACTCCTCACAACTAAATTTGAAGAAATTCATATGGAGGAGAATGAGATGTTTATGGACTTCTACACTAGATTGACTGACATTGTAAACTCTATGTGAGGTCTTGGTGATAGAATTCCAGAAAGTAAAGTGTGCGCAAAGATACTACGTTCACTTCCTGAACGGTTCAATTCTAAAGTAACCGCGATTCAGGAACTTCGTGATACGGATACCATGAGGGTTGAGGAACTAGTTGGTTCACTTCAAACCTATGAGTTATCCTTTAAGGCTACTAAAGGAAAGTCAATTGCTCTCAAATCATCTAAAAATGCTTCACAAGAGAGTACTTCGGATTCAGAAAATATTGAAGATGATATGGCGCTTTTAGTAAAAAAGTTTTATAAAATTTTCAAAAATAAGAAAAAAGCTGATTTTCAAAAGTCAAATGATAAGAGACGATCTAAACCTAGAGCTCGAAAAGCATTGAAAGATAGTCAATGTTATAACTGTCAAGAGTATGGGAACTTAGCTAACAAATGTCCTAAAAAGGACAAATCAAAAAGGAAAAGCATGATGGCTACTTGGGATGAATCGTCTGATTCTGAATCCTCTTCTAAATCAGAAGATTCTGAAACCGAGTCGGGCAATGATGTTAAAGCCCTTATGACTCTAGCTAAGATCACCTATTCAGATCATGATGATATATCTAGTGAAGAAAATCTAAATAGTGATTGCGATAATGAAGATGATCTTCAAGATGCTTATAATTCCCTTTATAAAGAGAGTTGTAAAATTGCAGTTAAGCTTAAATTACAAAAAGAAAAATTTTCTAAGCTTAAGGAAGATTATGAGTCTCTTGTTTTAGAAAAGTCTCATATTTCCGATTCTTTTGAAAAAACCAAATGTGATTTAGATTTCAAAAACTCCCAAATTGAAGATTTGAAATCCGAAAAAGAAAGACTCAAAAATGAGGTAGCCTCTCTTCTGAGTTTGAAAGACACATGGTGATATGCCCAAGGTGATCCAAAATTGAAAAAATTATTGTCCGGATCAAGAAAATGTGGCGATCGATCCGGGTTGGGTTATGATAAAAATATATTTCCTAAACAAAAGAACATTGCTCCTAAATTTGTTAAAGGAGAGTATTCGACCTCAAAAGAAAAGAATACCTATCAAGGTTTTTCCAAAAATTCTAGGTCTTTCCAAAAACCTAAAGGTGGCCATGTCAACTTTAATTTTCAAAACCGAAATTCATTGGCTAAAAAAATAATTAATCTACTCAAGGAGCTATTAAAGTCTAACTCTATGGGTCACTCCTATAACAACAGACAAAAAAAGACCATCTATGCTCCTAAACCCAAAACAGTTCTGAAATGGGTTCCTAAAGTCGCCAGCTTGGTTGCCCACACTGCTTTCAAAGCTACAAGCCATTCAAAGTGATACCTAGATAGTGGTTGCTCTAGGCAGATGACAGGTGACAAAGCTTTATTCACCGATCTTAAAGATATGACTGACGGGTCAGTCACATTTGGTGATGGAAGCAAATGCAAGATTATTGGCCAAGGTACGGTTCAACTTTATAACCTTCCCTTATTTAAGGATGCTTTATATGTTGAGGGCTTGAAACACAACCTTCTTAGCATTTCTCAGATATGTGATAACAACCATAGTGTAAAGTTTTCTAATCAAGGTTGTGAGATTGTTAATAAAAAAGGTTCTGTTATATTAACTAGTAGCAGAACTTCTGAAAACTACTATATCGTTAGTGATGCAAGCTCATCTACTCATTCATGTTACATGGTCCATACCGATGAGACTGAATTATGGCATAAACGCCTTGGACATATACACTATCGAAACTTATTTAGATTGAGCAAAAGAGAACTAATTAGAGGTCTACCCAAATTATAAAAAGTAGATAAAATATGTGGTGAATGCTAGTTGGGCAAATAAATTAGGAGCACTCACAAGAAAGTGAACTCCAATACCACATCTAGACCACTCGAGCTTCTCCACATGGATCTTATTGGACCAACCAGATCGGAAAGTCAAGGAGACAAAAAATACATCTTGGTTATCGTAGATGACTATACCAGATTTACTTTGGTATCGTTCTTAAAAGAAAAAACTGAAACCTGGATGAAGTGAAAAAGGTCATCAAACGAATCCAAAATGAGAAAGGTTCTCATGTTAGTAAGATCCGAAGTAATCATGGATCTGAATTCGAAAACAGTAGTTTTGAGAAATTCTGTAGCGATCAGGGAATATCACATGAATTCTCTGCGCCCAAAACACCGCAACAAAATGGTAAGAACTTTGATACTCCTATGAGTACAACATTAAGACTCTCAAAAGATTCTACAGGCAAAGATATAGATCTTAAACTATATCGTAGTATGATTGGTAGTTTTTTATATCTTACTGCAAGTAGACCTGATATTGCATTAAGTGTTGGAATTTGTGCGAGATATCAGTCTAATCCTAAGGAATCACATCTTACTGTTGTTAAACGAATTATTAGATATGTCGCAAGTTCTATAAATTTGGGTCTATGGTACCCTTTTAATACTAGTGTTCAATTAACCGGGTACTCAGATGCTGATTGGGCCGGTAATATTAATGATAGAAAATCAACTAGTGGTGGTTGTTTTTACATTGGAAATTGCTTAGTTTCTTGGTTCAGTAAGAAGCAAAGCTCAATATTGCTCTCCACTGCTGAGGCTGAGTATATTGCAGCTGGATATGCATATACTCAACTAGTTTGGATAAAACGCATGCTTAGCGATTATGGAATTAATCAAGATTCAGTGATCTTACATTGTGATAATTCCAGTGCTATAAACATTTTTAAAAATCCAATCCAGCATTCACATACTAAGCATATTGACATTAGGTATCATTACATACGTGAGTTGGTTGAAGAAAAAGTTATTTCTTTGGAATATATATCAACCGAAAATCAACTTGCTGATATATTTACTAAATCGATCGACAAAAGCAGGTTTAATAAACTAAAATTTGATCTTGGTATGTGCATTTTACATTGAATATTCTTACTTGCATGTATTATAGTGTACTATATTTAGTATTATTTGTGTTTAAATTTTAATTTTTTCATTAAAAAATATATTTTTGGTCGATACTCAATCGGTCGTGGATGTACACGACCAGTCGTGGTTCGACTGGTCGTGCGACTGGTCGTGAACCACACTCGACCGGTCGTGGATCTCGTGAATGTGATATATTTGGGAAAAATTCTCTTCTTCCTCATTTTCCACACCGACCTACTACGAGTCGTGGCTCGACCAGTCATAAGATTTCCTATTTTTCTTCGAGGTAAGTCCTATTTCATCATTTTTCTTGAAGATTCTTGCTCTCTATGCTTTGATTTGTTCATAGTATAGCTAGATTTCATCTCTTGTTGAGATTTTTAAGGGTTTCCTCTCAATTTGCTGATTTAGAGAAAACTCATCTTTCATTTATACATCTTGCTTGATCTTTGTATATTTTTTTTTAATATGGATGCTAGAGGGAAAAAGAAAACATCCCGTGGTCCATCTTCATCCAGATCTGCACCGATAACTAAACGGCACCTTCGGTCATCCGAAGATGATTCTCAAGATGTAAGAGATTTACGTGTCCGTAACATTATCATTGAGCATATAGCTGATCTCAATCACATTGTTCCATATGGTGTTATTCCTCTCCTTGAATCTGTAGGCTGGACTAACATTTTGCTTTGGGGTGGGCTGCATACCAGTCCATTGCTCAATCGATGGTTGCATGCATCTCTGAATTTTCTCTTGATAATTTAATTTTTTCAATTGATACTAGAGAAGGAAAATTTGAAGTAGACCGTCATTTGATATCAGGTATTATGGATATACCTGTTAATAATGAAGGAATACCGATTCATACTTTATACGACAAACCTTCTGAATCGAAAAAATGCATGTTAACAAGAGATTTATGCAAAATTGATGCACTGACTCACAAAGGGAATGCGCTTCCTGCAAAGTACTTGTTACCCAGTTACAGAATATTACATCATTTCTTCATTTTCAATGTATATCCTCGGTCCGGTAATAAAATCGAGTTAACTTCTTTCATGGTTCGTGTGTTGCATTCTATTGCTTCTGGTACCCAGGTCTGTCTTTCCTCTTTGATTTGTCATTCCATTATTCAGTTTCGTCTCCATCCAGGTCATAGTGATATTTCGTTCGGTTATCTTATGACTGTTTTAGCCACTCACATGCTTGTCGATAAACCTGTTAATGAGGCACCAATTTCTCATCTTATTTTCAACAATTCCAATCTTAATAAGATGAAATTGGATCTGATCCCTAGCCAAGTTGATGAAGGTGGAGTTGGTGTTGTTGGTGGTGAAGCTGGAAACGAAGGGAAAGCTGGCGATCTTCCTCAACAAGATATTAATATGGATGACTTATTTGATGATATAGAAACTAATTCACCTAATGATCCAGATTATGATCCATCTGGTTTTGATGCACGCCTTCGTGCATTGGAAGAAAAGGTTGATAATATGAATATAACCCATAATATGCGATTTAAGTACATGTGAAAATATCTTCGTCGCATTAATAAGAGGTTACACCAGATTGATCTGACTATCCCTGCTCCCTCCTCTGGATCAGATTAGGTGAATTGTCTTCTGGATAGTATCACATTATTTTTTTATTTTGGATATGTATTATGGATTATGGTTTGATAACATTATCTTTTGGATATTGTATTTTGGATTATGGATTATGACTTGATGCTTCAGGATTATATTATGTCCTTTCATATCTCTTTCGCATTATCTGTTTATTCCTCCATATGTTATTCTTCCTATTGTGCCTTTCTCTTGTCATTTTGTGACAAAAAGGGGGAGTAGTAAGCTAAAGCTAAAAAGGGGAGTAGTATGGAAAGGGAGAGTAAATTTGTTTGAATTGATTGATTGAGAAGGATATGTGGATTGAAGTCTTGAGGTTCTTATGTTATGTACTGATTATATGAGTAATACTCGTATTACTCAAGGGGAGTAGATTATTTTGTGATTTCATGGCTCATGATTCCTTATTATCTTTTATGCTATGTGTTTTGTCACAAATTTGACAAAGGGGGAGATTGTAAGTGCTATGATTTCATATCCCTTTGGTTGTCAAATTTTGTAGTGCCAAAACCTATATCTATGTGTTGTATATCTAGTGTTTTATGATTGAAGACTATTCATTGCAATCAAGTCATCGCATTTCAAGACAAGATCTTAAATGAAGAAAGTTTTCAAGACATGGATGAAGAATTCAAGTATTGAAGTCTTCAAGTTTGTATGTTCAAGATTCGATCAAGTTCAAGTTTAGTAGAAGACTTTGTCAAGTCAAGATCAAGCTCAAGAAGGCCTACTACAAGACTTGTATATTCTTTAGCTTCTCTTAAGGGTCATCTGAGTGTACAGACTTTCAATGTCCATCTCACTTTTAAGGTTTGTTTGACCTTAGATTGACCTTAGGATGGGCTTTACAGTAGGTCATTCTGGATACATAACTCATATATTTTACTATGCTTGTTTGGAGTGTTCTATGACCAGTCCTACGGACTTCAAGACCAGTCCTAGCTCTGTTACGACCAGTCTTAAGTTTTTCAGGACCAGTCCTAGGTTGTTGAAGATTTTTAGATCTTTCTAGCTGTCTTACGACCAGTCCTGGACATCTTACGACCAGTCCTGTGAGTTCTACGACTCATCCTTCGACTGGTCATAGCCCCTACGACTCAAACTCCAGCAACCATTTTTGGGGTCCTACGACCAGTCGTAGATGCCCCACGAACGGTCATAGACCGCCCAGGACCGGTCGTGGAACAGAAAATCTTATCCCGCAAAAATCTTTCGAAAATCTTTGGAGCTACGACCAGTCCTAGGTTCCTAAGACCAGTCGTACACGGGATTTTTTAGGCTATAAATAGAGCACGAACTTCAGAGTTTTAGTACTTCAAATCAATTCTATTCAAGCATTCTTTAGGCTATACTCTGAGATAAGTTTGTGTTTATTTTAAGCTACTTTGTGCTTATTTAATATTCCTTTTGCTAGCTTATTTTTATTTGATTTTGATCTACATTCCAATCTTACTAGAAAAGAGGAATTTTTTATATTCTTTCTTCTTAGATTCAAAATCAAATAGAACTAGCCCTTTTGATTTAAAATCAATTAGACTTAGAACCATTCTTAAAGTGAGTATTGGACTTTGAACGTTGAATCGAACATCTACTCCGATTGGTTCTACCGGGCTTCTTCAAAAGGTGATTCAGGTATTTTACATTTTTTGTAATTTACTTTCTCTGGTTTTTGTTTGAGATTCGTCAGAAAAATCTCATTGTATTGGTTATCTGAGGAGAGCCAGAAAACTTAGATTGTGGGGTTTTTGGATTGTGTAAGCCTGAGATCAAAGACACAATTATGATGGTTTTAGGTGAACCTGTGAAACCTATTTTGATAGTGCATGCTAATATCCCCTGTGTGAGGATATTAGGAGTGGAGTAGCAATCTGTGTGGCTATTGGATAATAGTTGGTGTACACATAGGCGAACCACTATATATCGTTGTGTTGTGGATGTGTTTTTCTTTTTCATTCTTTTATTCATTCTGTTTTGTGGAGTGTTTGTGAATGAATGTTGTAATCACTTCAAGCAAGTGTGGATGAATGTTGTAATAACTTAGGATTTATTTTCTGCAAGTTATTTTGATTTTCTTGCTTATTATTCCTCATTGATTTGTGATACAAAGGACGTTCTAGAAATAAGGTTGTCCTACCTTAAACCTCTAGTTTTTGGTGTAAGGTTGTCCTTAGAACTGATAAAGTATCAATTTCTTTATTTTAGGCTATTGTGATTGTTTTATATTCAGCATTATGCTTTATATCTTTTATTATTCCGCTGTTATAAGTTTTATTTGACATTGCCCTATTCACCCCCCCCCCCCCCCCCCCCTCTAGAGCATATAGCTAGGCCCTTTCACACCAGCCATTGGCCGGTGTTGGGGTAGTCAATCTGTTCCCAAGCGTACTAAGTAAATCCTGTGGGACCTACCATGATTTATTCATTTTATCCACTCTATCCATCCATTCTAACTTATAATTTTATCACATAAACTCAAAAATGAAGCCTATAAAAATCTGAAGTGGACCACATCATAAGAAATAGTATAAAATGAACGTCTACCATTAAAAAATTTTGGGAGGCCACTGAAGTTTTGGATCAAGTTGATATTTTAGTTTTCCCTTCATCCATGTATTTGTGATCTATTGAACAGGTTGGATGACAAATAAAAATCACTGTAGGCCATAGGAAGATTTCAACGGTGGAAATCATAATTCCCATTGTTTCCTATGGTATGGTCCACTTGAGCTTTGGATATTCTTTAATTTTGGACTCAACTACTAAAATGATCTGGAAAAATGGATTGACAGTGTGGATAAACCAAATACATTCACTATGTCATTACTAACTGGATACGGCAAGGTAGGATGTAATGTGCATTGAAACCCTCTCGGGGGTCACAAAAGTTTCAGATCAATATGAAATTTTTTTTTCCTATTCATCCAAGTATTTGGAGCACACCACATGAAATGGTGTTGATTGAATATCCAACGTTCAAAACTTCTTGTGATTGAACCAAAGTATGAGGTAGATTCAAAGTTCGAGTGGACCCCATCATTTGTATACGAAACTCAGTGGGTCATACCATCTAAAACTATGTAAATATATCCTAAAAAAGTTTAAACCCTCATCCAAGTGGGACACACGTAATGAATGGGCTGGATCTGTGAATCACATTTAAGTAGGCCCAATATATGATTATGAATGTGACCCCTCTCCACTATATTATGTGGTGTGGCCCACCCAAGTCATGGATTGAGTTTGAGTTTATTTTTATGCTCTTTGCCCACCTAAGTCATGGATTGACTTTCTTCATACCGCTTAACACTTTTCTCGGATCATTTTAAGATATGAACAAAAAAATGGGGCGGGTCCAAGGCTCAAGTGGACTAGAGTGGGGATTGAACGTCTGCCATTAAAAACTTCTTAAGAGCTGGACAAGTTTCAGATGAAGCTGATATCTGTGTTTTAACTTCATCCACATCTACATGACCTTATGAATAGGTTGGATGGTAAAAAAAAAAAAAACATCATGCTGGCCCTTAGAAAGGTTCAACGGTGGGTGTCATTAGCATTAAAAAAGAAAAGCTGATACCTCATTTTTATTGCTCATACCTTATAATGAACTGAGAAAAATGATGAACGACATGGATAAAACACTTACATCATTTTGGGCTAAAAATGAAGCATATCCAAAGCTCAAATGGACCACACTGTCGAAAAGAGTGTGGATTGAACATCTACCATTGAAAATTTCATGGGGGCCACAAAAATGTTAGATCAATATGATATTTGTGTTTTCATTTCATCCTTGTCTTTGTGATATTACGAACAAGTTGGATGACAAATAAGCATCACCGTGGGCCATAGAAAGGTTTCGATGGTGGAAACATTATTCCCATGGTTTCCTATGGTATGGTCCAATTAAGCTTTAGATATACCTCAATTTTGGGCTGAACCACTAAAATGATTTGAAAACATGGATGGATGGAGTGGATAAGACAAATACATTCACAGTGGGCCCAACTCAGTTTACGATATCATTTTAGAAAATTATCCAACAAAATGAATAATATCCTAAAATTAAATGGACCACACCACAAATACCAGCAGGGGATGATGATTTTCACCGTTAAAATTTTCATAGGGCCCACCATAACATTTTTTTCCCATCCAATCTCTTCATAAACCTGATCTAAATAGAAAAACGGCTCAACCCGGTTTTGGATTTTGGACTGGTTCTTCTGTTGTAAGCCCGATGAAATCCAACAGGCCAACCCAGTCCGTTACCAATCCTAGAAATCCATACCTGGCGATGGAGGCATTGTCCTCACAGACGGCTGAGGATGAATCACACGAATAACACAACCTTCACCGTAGGGTTTCTCTCCCTATGAAGGGGTGGAGAGTTTTAGGGATTAGCGTTTAGGGTGGGTGGAGAGTTTTCTGCCAAGCGTCTTATTTATAGAAGGTTGGTTTAAAAATAATGTCATGGGCTAGAAGTGTATGGTAATCTATGCATGCACATAGTTTAATCTGTACTCACTGAAGTGCTGATCATCTATCAGGATCGTACATCAGTTCAAGTCCGTTCATGAGGTAACTTGGATTTTAACATGAGGTTCTCTCACAAGCAATTACCTCTTGAAAGCAATGCTAAAAATGGAGTACACTTATTTTATATGACATAAGAAAATCGTAGTTTCAGTGGCCAGGTGTCAATCTAAAGAAGATTACAAGGATAGAGCCTTCAAACACATGAAGTGATTTCTTAGTTTTGATGGCCACAAGGACAAGAAGTGGGATAAATCATTTATAATGATTTCTTAGTGGTGAAAAACACATAATGGGCCCTACAACCTAGATGGTTCTGATCGAGGAACACTAATGTCATGTTTACAATGGCCGTTCGCATGGATGATAATATTAATACTTTGGCAACAGATCAAATAAATCCTTTCAAAATATACTTTTACTAATGCTATTTGGCGCCGATTTTGATTTGGCGAGTATTTTTGCATTTCGCTCCCTTTTTTGTTTAAATCGTACCAAATTAGTGCCAATAGGTGAGAAAATGCTTGATTCTTCATGTTTTTCTAGCAAAATCAAGGATTTGAACCTTTGATTTCAAAATTTGAGGGTAGGTGATCCAATTTGGGAGAAATTAGTGAATTTGATTTAAACATCTGAAGTTATTTACTCTTCAATCTGAACTGATTAAATTATCCAATAAGAGTTGATTAAAGGTTCAATTAGTGGATGTCCTTAATAATTTAGTAATTTTATTTTTCACAGATAAATTTCGATTTCCATTTAAAAATAAATTTTTTTTCCAAATTGTATATTTTTTTACTCTTTTAACAAAATATCATTTTTATTATAAAATATTTCAAAAAAAAAATTAAAATACAAATTTTGAATTTTTATTTTCAAAATCTCAAAAAATTTCTCTTATTTTAATTTTTTCTCAAAAATTTCAATTTATTTCCTCAAAAGCATCATTTTGTTCTCAAATTTTTTCTCAAACATAGTTAAAATTTCCTTTTTCATATGATATTTTAAATCATTTAAATATTACCTTTTAATCATTTAAATATTACCTTTTTAATAATTCAAAACACCCTTTAACGACGAAACTTTTCGTTGCTAAAGGTGGATTTTAGCTACGAAATTAATTTCGTCCCTAAAAGAAAACTTCTCGACTTTTTTGTTTTTTTTTTTTCAAAATTCAAAACACCCTTTAGTGACGGAAAATTTTGTCACTAAAGACCACCTTTAGCTACGAAATTAATTTTGTCACTAAAAGGAAGCTTCTCAACTATTTTAATTTTTTTAAAAAAAAATTCAAAACACCCTTTAGTGACGAAAATTTTCATAGCTAAAAGTAAACCTTTCGAATTTTTTTCAAAAATTGTTTACAACCTTTAGCGACGAAAAATTTCATAGCTAAAAATCTAATCCACGTTTATTAGCTACGAAAGCTTTCGTAGCTATTTTGTAGCTAAAAGTATGCCTTGAAAAATTGTTTGCAACCTTTGGCAACAAACATTTTCGTCACTAAAAGTCTTTGAAAAATTGTTTATAGCCTTTAACAACGAAAACTTTCGTCGCTAAAAGTCCCATCCATGTCTTTTAGCTACAAAACTTTTCGTAGCTAAAAGTATAGCTTTCGAAATTGTTTCCAGCCTTTAGCGACGAATAGTTTCATCGCTAAATGTCTCATCAAAATTCGTTTCTAGGCTTTAGCGACGAATATTTCCGTCGCTAAAAGTCTTATCCACGTCTTTTAAGTATAAAAAAATTTGTAAACTTTTTGTAACTAAAAGTATATTTTGAAAATTTGTTTCCAGCCTTTAGCGGCGAAAATTGTCGTCGCTAAAAGTCTCATCCAATTTCGTACCTACAAGTCCAAAAATTTTCGTAGCTAAAAGTATACCTTTTGATTTTTTTGAAAAATTGTTTCTAGCCTTAAGCGATGAAAATTTTTCGTTGTTAAAAGTCTCATCCATGTTTTTTAGCTATGAAAATTTTCGTAGCTAAAAATAAACCTTTCGATTTTTTTTGAAAAATTGTTTCCTGTCTTTTGCAACAAAAATTTTCGTCGCTAAAAGTGACTTTTAGCTACGAATTTAAAATTTCTTTGCTAAAAGTAAACTTTTAGCGGTGAATTTTTCTCTTTCTTGTTGTTTTTAAACCATCTATAGAGTTTATTATTAAAATGGATGGATGGGGTGGATCAAAGACATAAATCTAGGTGCATCCCATAGAGATTACTCAGTATCCAATCCCCTACCATCAAAATGCTTAGTCGTGCAATTGGTACAAGTTCTTGTGAGAACTTTTTGAGAATTTTAGTCCAAAATCTGAATGGTCCACATGATGAAGCATCCCATGAAACACGCTGGGCTCAACTTTTACAATGATCCAAAACTTTCATGGGCCATGTAAAAAGAAAATAGTTTTCTCCTTTGATTTTCATATCACTTTTCTATGACCCACCAGACTTTTAGATCGGAGTGAAAATTAGTACTTGGGGGTTTAATGGGATGTTTCATCACATGAACCGTTCGGATTAGAGTCCCATGACATGTGTGGAAAGGATTGCATGTGCGCACGTGCACAGGTGAGCATGCGTACGAGTAACACCTAATCCACTCCCGTTTTCAAAGCAGAAAAGGAAACAAATCAAACCCTACCATTTTGGGGAGGGAGGACGGTCATTGTAGAGAGAGAAAGAAATTGCAGAGAGGGAGGGTGGTCATTACAGAAAGAGAGAGATTGCAGACACGGAGGGCGGTCGTTGCAGACAGAGAGAGATTACAGAGAGGGAGAACGAGAGATTGCAGAGAGGGAGAGTGCGTTTCTCCATCTTCCCCTCTTTTTAAATCTCCAGCAACATTGAGGTATTTCTCTCTTTCTCTCTCTCAATCTCTCTTAATCTCAATTTCGATTTAAGGTTTTTTGGATTTTAGGGTGGATTCTACCAGAATGTTTATTTGCCATACAACCTATTGATATGCTAGGTGGGGCCCGCGGTGATGTTAGTCCCAATGGGCTGTGTAGCCCTCCTTATCTAACAATCCGACCTGGATTTGGGGATTTTAGGGCTTACAGATTTGGAGATTTCAGTTGTTTATGTTGTTTGTAACTTTAAAAACTAATTTTATGGCAATGTTGTTTGCATATGGTGTTAATGTTCAAATAGTTTCAATTTTTATTTTTTTTCCCATTAAATGTTCATGGAGTTTTAGCTTCTAACAGATCAGGCCTCTTTTTTTCCATTGAAAGTTTGGGTTATTGAGAAGACTGAAAAGATTTACTGGGCATGGGATTCGAATGATTTTGGAAAATTAGTAGGTTCATGGAGTTTTAGTTTCTGAAAGGCCTACCTTTTTGGTCCACATTGCTGAAATCGTCTATTAAGTTGATATAGCTTTCATTTTTAAATTACTTCCCAGTGCATGTTTGGTATTTTAAGGAAGCCCAAATCTTATAAGAATTGAGATTCAACT
This sequence comes from Magnolia kwangsiensis, assembly GCA_037074715.1. Classification (NCBI taxonomy): domain Eukaryota; kingdom Viridiplantae; phylum Streptophyta; class Magnoliopsida; order Magnoliales; family Magnoliaceae; genus Magnolia; species Magnolia kwangsiensis. Next base: position 108,057,088 of record CM073578.1, on the reverse strand, counting down.
GGTCTAGAATCATCACCCGAAAGAGTTTTCAGTGTTTAAAAGAACTGGATTTTTTTTTAAAAAAGAGTTTTTTAACTCTTTCATTATAAGTTTGGATTTTTAAGAACACTCAAAAACCTTTTGGGATATGAGATTCCATGATGCAAATACCTTCTACTTTGGAGCTTGCATTTGGAACTAGTTAATTGGCTTGTTTTGATTTGTATGCTTTATTAAGCTTTCACAGTACAAACTAAATCTTTTATCATTCCCATTCCTCAAATTCACCAAAAGTATGGATTTTTAAGGAAAAACCACAAATTATTTTGGATTTTGAGACTAAAATCTTGAAGAACTTGTTTATTTGTCATCTTGAAAATGTTTGTGCAGTACATTTGAACATCTAAGACCTACTTCTCAGTCGTTAATCAAAACCTTAGAATATTTTCATTTTGTTTGCTTCCCCGCTTCATGACTCTGCTTAATTAACTAATATGTTCAGATGAATTTGGGGGTCATGTACGAGCTGAGAGGATTGTCAACTTGCGGTTTTGATGCATTCGATATCATGAAGATTAGAGGGAAATTGGGATTTCTCAGTTTGTCTATCTATTGTTAGAGTAATGTTTGCTAACAATGCGCTGGTTGTGGTGGCTACGATTGCCACTGATTATTATAACTTTCTTTTGGCACCAAATGCATTAAGGGCGATGTCCTTTAGCAAAAAACAAAGAATTTATAGTATGTTGTTTCTTCTTCCTTCTCTTTTGTACTCTTTCTTTTTTCATTTGTCTTCCAAAGTCGATATTTGCAGTTAGGAGTTCCAAGCATTTAACATCAGAAATGGTTACAACCAATGTTCAAAAACTCAAAAGACTCACTTGAGAAATTGGTCTGCTTGACCAAGTCAATAAAAACCTTACTAATTTTATAGAGCTTGGGCAAGTCGATAAACAAGGCTTCTAACTTGTAATACACTAAACTCAAAGGTTGGTTGAACTAACTTGGCTTGGCAGACATTCCAGTTGGTCTGTGAGTTTTTAAAACACTAGTTACAGCCAATCCAAAGATTATCTTCATGAAATAAAAATAAAAATAAATTGTAGAAGACTATCAAATGCATCATCACGACTCTTCGTATGCCTCCAATGACTCTTCGTATGCCTCCAATGAGGCATGGAAATTTGTCTCTAAAGTGTGTCGATTTTGCATGCTGACCACATTTGCAATGGAACTTGCATAATTGATAGCAAGGATCCCCTAAATGTATGTTGATTTTGCATGCTGACTCTCATTGCAAAATATAGATCCCTGGCCAGCCTTCATAGTTTCCATTTAACAATTCCTTGTAAGAATTTTATCTGATATCTCAGCCACTCATTAGGTTGGGCCACAGAGAAGCATGCCTGGCACAAAACTCACGTTGATTCACCCATTTGGTACATGCATGAGTTTTTTTTAAAAAGTGAATATGTATGAACAGTTTTCACCACCCATAACAACAAAAAAGCATCCATGACAGTTAAAGCCTGGTAAGTGTGATGTGGGTAAAATACTCTGACAGGTTATTTTCATTTATATTGATAAAAATAGTCATGGAATTGGTGAAAATGGAAGCAAGAAATACTGTCTATAGAAACTATTTGCAAAATGAGCACCACAATCACATAGGATGAAATAGCTACAATGTTTGGCACATCAGTGATGTGATGTAAAACATTGCATAGAACATCCCCATAACTGTGTTGGCCTACCATTTAGTGATCCATAACTGTCCAACTGATCGCTTTGAAGGAATATAGATACACTAGTAATGCAACCCTCATCACATATATTGTAATATCAACATCTTAATCATAATCAACTCAAAATCAACCTAGTACATAGAAGGAATATAGATACACTAGTAATTCCCCTCAATATCTTCTATATGGATATTTACTTTTGGAAGGTCAATTTTGAGTTTCTAAACCATGAAATAGAAGATAATAGAATTTCAAGCGAGCACCAGAGAATTGCATTATTCAAAAATTTGTATGTACGTATGTATGCCGTAGCCCTAGAATTGGGTTAGGCACCTGTGTTGAATAGGAGCTATTTGTCAATTGATTTAAACCGTCCATTTTGTTTACACTTTATGGATCACCTGATGAATCCACCGGCCTATTCTGACACTCATATTGTCATTCCTATGTAGGCGAAGTTTCAGGAGTTCATTCCCAGCATTTTGGCTGGATCCTTATTTTTTTTGGTCTGTCGAGTGACTCTTATCAACTAGCTATAAATGTATTAGCTTAAAATTGATGGAGCAGACCCGGATGTGCGTTGGAGCTATCCGGATGTTAAGAAGGGGTCCCTGGAATATGGGAACTGCTGTTATGACCATGATGAAGCTGTCCATTTTCTATGGACAGCATTGGAGTGACCTAACCATTTGTACAAACCATGTTTATGTATTGCTTAAAATTAATGGAGCAGAACCGGATGTGTGTCGAAGCTATCAAGATGAGTGGGGGTCCCTAGAAGGTGGGAACCACTGTTATGACCATGATGAAGTTGTCCATTTCTTATGGACAGCATTGGAAGGGCCTCGCCATTTGGACAGGCCGTGTTTATGTATTTACTCAAAATTAATGGAGTAGACCTGGATGTGCGTTGGAGCTATCCAGATGAGCGGAGGTCCCTAGAAGGTGGGAACCGCTGTTATGACCATGATGAAGCTGTCCATTTCCTATGGACAATATTGGAGGGGTCTGGCCATTTGGATAGGCCGTGTTTATGTATTTACTTAAAATTAATGGAGCAGATCCGGATGTGTGTTGGACCTATCCGGATGAGTGGGGGTCCCTAAAATGTGGGAACCGCTGTTATGACCTTGATGAAGCTGTCAATTTTCTATGGACAGCATTGGAGGAGTCTGGCCATTTGAACAGGTCGTGTTTATATCTGTATTTGCAGGGACCACACCCTTAACCTAAACCACACCCTAAACATATAACCTAAACCTATTCTTAATTCCCTAAAGCTACAACCTACAACCTATAACTTATAACCTATAACCTAACCTTAACCTAAACCTATAACCTAAATGTATTCTCAAAAACTTATAACCTAAACCCAAACCTTAACCTATTCTCAATTCCCTAAACCTATAACCTATAACCTATGAACTAAACCTAAACCTAACCTAAACCTATAACTTAAACCTATAACCTAAACCAAAACCAAAACCTATAACCTTAACCTAAACCAAAACCTATAAACTAAACCTAAAACCAAAACCTAAACCTATAACCTTAACCTAAACCAAAACCTATAAACTAACCTATAACCTATAACATATAACCTAAACCTAAACCTAAACCTATAACTTAAACCTATAACCTATAACATATAACCTAAACCTAAACCTAAACCTATAACTTAAACCTATAACCTAAACCTAAACCTAAAACCTAAACCAAAACCTAAAACCTAAACCTACACCTAATCCTTTTCTCAACTCCCTAACCTAACAAACTTGAAAACTCAAACCTAAATCTGATCCCGAAACTGAACCCGATTTCCTAAACCAAAACCTTAACCTATTCTTAATTTCCTAAACCTTAACCGATAACTTAACTTAAACCTAAACCTATAACCTACACTTATAACCTAAACCTAAACCTAAACCTATAACCTAAACTTAAACCTAAAACCTAAATGTATTCTCAAATCCCTAAACCTAAACCTACACCTAATCTGAATCTCAATTCCTTAACCTAAACCTAAACCTAAACTTGAAAACCCAAATCTAAACCCGATCTCAAACCCAAACCCGATTTTTTAAACCTAAACCTTAAGCTATTCTCAGTTCCCTAAAGCTATAACCTATAACCTATAACCTATACCTAAACCTAACCTAAACCTAAAACCTAAATGTATTCTCAAATCCTTAAACCTAAACTTACACCTAATCCTAATCTCAACTACTTAACCTAAACATAAACTTGAAAACCCAAGCCTAAACCCGATCCCAAATGCAAACCCGATTTCCTAAACCTAAACCGTAACCTTTTCTCAAATCCCTTAACCTAAACATACACCTAATCCAAATCTCAACTCCCTAACCTAAACATAAACCTAAACTTGAAAACCCAAACCTAAACCCGATCCAGAACCCGAACTCGATTTCTTAAACCTAAACCTTAACCTATTCTCAATTCCCTAAAGCTATAACCTATACCCTAAACCTAAAACCTAAACCAAAACCTATAACCTTAACCTAAACCATAACCTATAATCTTAACCTAAACCAAAACCTATAACCTAAACCTTAACCTATAACATAAACTTATAACCTTAACCTAAACCTAAAACTAAAACCTAAACCTATAAACTAAAACCTAAACCTCAACATAAACTTAAACCTATAGCCTAAACCAAAACCTATAACCTTAACCTAAACTAAAAGCTATAACCTAAACCTTAACCTGTAACCTATAACCTATAACCTAAACTTATAACCTTAACCTAAACCTAAAACCAAAACCTAAACCTATAACCTAAACCTATAAACCTAAACCTAAAACCTAAATGTATTCTCATATCCCTAAACCTAAACCTACACCTAATCCCAATATCAACTCCCTATACCTAAACTTGAAAACTCAAACCTAAACCCGATCCCAAACCCGAACCCGATTTCCTAAACCTAAACCTTAACCTATTCTCAATTCCCTAAAGCGATAACCTATAACATATAACCTATTACCTAAACCTAAACCTTAACCTATAACTTATAACTTATATCTGAAACTTATACCCTATAACCTAACCTTAACCTAAACCTAAAACCTAAACCTAAACCTAAAGCTATAACCTAACCTTAACCTAAACCTAAAACCTAAACCTAAACCTAAACCTATAACCTAAAATTAAAACCTAAAACCTAAACCTAAACCTAAACCTAAAACCTAAATGTATTCTCCAATCCCTAAACTTAAACCTACACCTAATCTTAATCTCAACTCCCTAACCTAAACCAAAACTTGAAAACCCAAACCTAGACCCGATCCCGAACTCGAACCCGATTTCCTAAACCTAAACCTTGACCTATTCTCAGTTCCCTAAAGCTATAACATATAACCTAAACCTCAACCAAACCTAAACCTATAACCTAAACCTTAACCTATAACCTATAACCTAAACTTATAACATATAACCTAACCTTAACCTAAACTTAAACCTATAAATTAAAACTTAAACCTAAACTTAAAACCTAAATGTATTTTCAAATTCCTAAACCTAAACATACACTTAATCCTAATCTCAACTCCTTAGCCTAAACATAAACTTGAAAGCCCAAACCTAAACCCGAACCCGATTTTCTAAACCTAAACCTTAACCTATTCTCAATTCCCTAAACCTTAACCTATAACCTAACTTAAACCAAAACCTATAACCTACACTTATAACCTAAAACCTAAATGTATTCTTAAATCCCTAAACCTAAACCTACACCTAACCCTAATCTCAACTACTTAACCTACACTTAAACTTGAAAACCCAAACCTAAACCCGATCCCGAACCCGAACCCGATTTCCTAAACTTAAACCTTAACCTATTCTCAATTCCTTAAAGCTATATCCTGTAACCATAACCTATAACCTAAACCCAAACCCAATTTCTTAACCTAAACCTAAACCTAAACTTGAAAATCGAAACCTAAACCCGAACCCGAACCCGAACCCGATTTCCTAAACTTAAACCTTAACCTATTCTCAATTCCCTAAAGCTATAACCTATAACCTATACCTAAACCTAAACCTAAACCTAGACCTAAAACCTAAACCTAAACCTAAAACCTAAATGTATTCTCAAATCCCTAAACCTAAACCTTAACCTATTCTCAATTCCCTAAACGTTAACCTATAACCTAACTTAAACCTAAACCTATAACCTACACTTATAACCTAAAACCTAAATGTATTCTCAAATCCCTAAACCTAAACCTTAACCTTTTCTTAATTCCTTAAACCTTAACCTATAACCTACACTTATAACCTAAAACCTAAATGTATTCTCAAATCCCTAAATCTAAACCTTAACATATTCTCAATTCCTTAAACCTTAACCTATAACCTAACTTAAACCTAAACCTATAACCTACACTTATAACCTAAAACCTAAATGTATTCTCAAATCCCTAAACCTAAACCTAAACCTACACCTAATCCTAACTAATCTCAACTCCTTAACCTAAACCTAAACTTGAAAAGCCAAACCTAAACCCGATCCTGAACGAAATTTCCTTAACATATTCTCAATTCCCTAAAGCTATAACTTATAACCTAAACCTATAAACTAAAACCTAAACCTAAACCTAAAACTTAAATGTATTCTCAAATTCCTAAACCTAAACCTACACCTAATCCTAATCTCAACTCCCTAACCTAAACCTAAACCTAAACTTGAAAATTCAAACCTAAACCCGATCCCGAACCCGAACCCGAATTCCTAAACCTAAACCTAAACTTGAAAATTCAAACCTAAACCCGATCCCGAACCCGAACCCGAATTCCTAAACCTAAACCTAAACTTGAAAATTCAAACCTAAACCCGATCCCAAACCCAAACCCGAATTCCTAAACCTAAATCTAAACCTTAACCTATTCTCTATTCCCTAAAGCTATAACTTATAACCTATAACCTAAACCTAACCTAAACCTATAACCTTAACCTAAACCTAAAACCTAAACCTAAACCTAAACCTAAAACCTAAGGGCCTGTTTGGCCAGATGGATTAGAAGGGATTAAATGGTATTAGGGTGGATGACGTGGATTTCTAGGTAATAATGGTGTTATCAGTGGATTGTCTTCAAATCCATGGGATTGCTATATCCCTGGATTGCTATATCTACACCGTTTAGCACGCCTAGCCAATCCGGGGATTAAACCAAACATGTCCTAGGCAACTTTGAACAGACTAGGGTGGATTGGATGGGATTTAAAGGTAATGATGGTGTTGTCAGTGGATTATCTTGAGATCCATGGGATTGGGATCCAATCACCAACTCTGTTTGGGTCACGCAGCCATTCCCGGGATTCAACTTCTAATCCCTTCCAGTACCATCCAATCCAACTGGCCAAACGGGCCCTAAATGTATACTCAAATCTCCAAACCTACACCTAATCCTAATCTCAACTCCCTAACCTAAACCTAAACCTAAACTTGAAAACCCAAACTTAAACCCGAACCCGAACCCGATTTCCTAAACCTAGACCTTAACCTATTCTCAATTCCCTAAAGCTACAACCTATAACTAACTTAAACCTAAACCTTTAACCGACACTTATAACCTAAACTTAAACCTATAAGCTAAACCTAAAACATAAATGTATTCTCAAATCCCTAAACCTACACCTACACCTAATCCTAATCTCAACTCCTTAACCTAAACCTAAACTTAAAACCCCAAACCTAAACCCGAACCCGAACCCGATTTCATAAACCTAAACCTTAACCTATTCTCAATTTCCTAAACCTTAACCTATAACCTAACTTAAACCTAAACCTATAACCTACACTTATAACCTAAACCTAAACTTAAAACATAAATGTAATCTCAAATCCCTAAACCTAAACCTACACCTAATCCTAATCTCAACTCCCTAACCTAAACCTAAACCTAAACTTGAAAACCGAAACCTAAACTCGATACCGAACTCAAACCAAAACTTGATTTCTTAAGCATAAACCTTAACTTATTCTCAATTCCCTAAAGCTATAACCTATAACCTATAACCTATAACCTATAACCTAAACCTAAACCTAAACCTTAACCTATAACTCATAACCTATAACATAAACTTATAACCTATAACTTAACCTTAATTTAAACCTAAAACCTAAACCTAAACCTATAAGTGTAGGTTATAGGTTTAGGTTTAGGTTAAGGTTGTTTTTCTTTTCATTTGTCTAGATCACCTCTCATGTGTTCTCTCTCTTTTCATTTGTTTTTTTCATAAGATTGTTTGTGTTTGGATGGATGCAGTTTATGTTTGTATGAATATAGTTTATGTCTGGATGAATTTACGTAGTTTGGTTTAGATAGATGTGAATGTGAATATAAATATGATGAAATATATTATATAACAGGTGTATATCAGGAAGAATATGATGAATTATATTCTAACAGGTGTATATGAGGAAGAATATGATGAATTATATTCTAGCAGGTGTATATCAGGAAATTTGAGATAGAATATTTTTTAAAAGAAGAGACTTTTACCTACGAAATATTTCGTAGGTAAAAGTCTCATTAACGTTTTGTAGCTACGAAGATTTCCGTCGCTAAAAGTCTCATCCACGGTTTTTATCTACGAAACTTTTCATAGCTAAAAGTAATCATTTCAATTTTTTTTAAAAATTTGTTTACAGCCTTTAGCGACGAAACTTTTCGTCACTAAAAGTCTCATCCACATTTCAGAAAATTTGTTTACAACCTTTAGCAACGAAAATATCGTTGGTAAAAGTCTCATCCACGTTTTTTAGCTACGAAACATTTCGTAGCTAAAAGTAAACAGCCTTTAACGATAAAACTTTTCATTGTTAAAAGTCCCATTCATATTTTTTAGCTACGAAAATATTCGTAGCTAAAAGAAATCCTTTTAATTTTTTTGAAAAATTGTTTACAACCTTTTGCAATGAAAATTTTCGTTGCTAAAAGTCCATCCACATTTTTTAGCTACAAAAATTTTCATAGCTAAAAGTAATCCTTTTGAAAAACTTGTTTACAGCCTTTAGCGACAAAAATTTTCGTCGCTAATCCATTTGATTTATTTAAAAATTTTGTTTAGAACCTTTAGCGACAAAAAATTTCATCACTAAAAGTCTCATCCATGTTTAATACTTTAAATTTTTTTGAAAAATTGTTTATACCCTTTAACGACTAAAATTTTTGTCACTAAAAGTCCTATCCACATTTTTTAGCTACGAAAATTTTCGTAGCTAAAAGTAAACATTTTATTTTTTTTGAAAAATTATTGATAGCCTTTAACGATGAAAATTTTCATCATTAAATATCTCATCCACGTTTTTTAGCTACGAAAATTTTCATAGTTAAAACTAACTTTTCAAATTAGTTTGAAAAACTGAAAACAACCTTTAGCGATGAAAATTTTCTTCGCTAAAGGTGACCTTTAGCTACGAATTTTCAATTTCATCGCCAAAAGTAAACTTTTAGCGATGAAAATTTTTTCATCGCTAAAAACCCTCTTTTTTGTAGTGAATATAGGCTTGATTAAAAACTTTTTATGGCCTTTAGAAATTTTTAATGGTGGCATCGCTCTCCCCACTGTTTTCTGTACTGGGGTCCACTAGAGCTTTGTAAGTGATTCATTCTTTGGATTTCACCCTAAAATGATCCCTTCAGATGGATGGACAGTGTGGATACAAAACATATATCAAGGTGGGGCCACAAATTCAGTAGCAGTCCCAATAGTCAACCTATCAGTAGCCAATTTACACCCGCATAATTGGACCGCACCAGGTATCATGCGGGATGGTTTGTAAGAGACCATTTCTCTCTCTCTCTCTCTCTCTCTCTCTCTCTCTCTCTCTCTCTCTATATATATATATATATATATATATATATATATATATATATATATATATATATATATATATATATATATATATGGAAAAGGTTCTATACGGTCAAGATCATGGGAACTCCCCATGAGGTTGAGCTGTGTGGGCCCCACCATGATGTATGTCGAAAATCAACACCGTGCATTTGATGGGGTCCTTTTAAATTATGGGATATCCCAAAAATCAGCCATATATGGAACTCTGATAGGCCATACCATCTAAAATCATGTGGAGACATGTCTAAAATATATAAAAGCACTTGGTGGGGCCCACCCGAAATTTTGATGTGTCTGAACCTTGGTTTGACCCCTCATCCAAGTGGGAAACACATAATGGATGGGCTAGATATATGAACCACATCTTGGTGGGTCCAAAAAATGATTATGAATGTTTTAATGGAGGGTAACCCCTCTCAACTTTTGTATGTGGTGTGACCCACAAAAATCACGTATTAACTTGATTTTTAAGCCCTAGGCCCACTATGGAATGGTGAATCTAACTGATGGGGTAGATGTTCAACATATATCATGGTGGGGCCTACATAGCTCGACCTCATGGGGAGTTCCCATGAGCTTGACCATATAGAACCTTTTCCCATGTGTGTGTGTGTGTGTGTGTGTGTGTGTGTGTGTGTGTGTGTGTGTGTGTGTGTGTGTATCAGCTTGATCCAAAACTTCTCCTGCTCCTAAGACGTTTTTAATGGTGGAAGCTCAATCCTCACTTTGTGGTCCACTAGAGATGTGGACCTACCTCATTTTTTGTCTCATATATTAAAATGATCTAAAAACCGATTAACGGCATGGATAAAATACTTACATAACTGTGGGCCCCACAGAGCCCTGCCTGGATGATCGTCTCGGTGAGGGCAGGACGCAATCCGCGTCCCTATAGATAACTTCGTATTGCACCTGCTGCCCAGCTAGCATATTTTGTGGTGTCTGGATTAGCTGACTTGCACAATTGTGTGGGATTTTCAAAGCTCATACTATTCAAACTATCTAAATCCAATTCTGACTTGTCTAAACCAAGCCCAAACCAACTTTAAATAGGTCCATCAGATGGAACTAATTGAATAATCCTGATTTTTATCCAGGCCAAAAGGTGAGATCTAAACTTGACACAATTTCTTAACCTAGGGGTTCCAGTCCTTGCTTTAGTGGTAAACTTTGAGTATCACACAAAACTGGATTAAGGGAAAAGAAAAGTAAAAAAAAATCAACTTGATCCAAAACTTTTGTTTCCCACAAAGTTTTTAATAGTTAACCACAACTGTTTCTTGTAGTATGGTCCACCTGAGATTTGGAACTGCTTCATTTTCTTATCTCATATCCTAATAAAATGATATAAAGCAGGTGGCCGACACTTTCATGGGAAAGATGGACAACGAGAAGGTCCGATCGGAGGTGGAAGTGACCAGGACTGTCGAAACCTTAAAATAGAGGTATCTCGGAAATTAGAATGAGTTCTTTGACATACCATATATGAGTTTGGGTAGGAGAAGCTATTTTATCCAACCAATAACGTGGTTATGCTAAATTGGAAACTTACTATTTTTAGACGAAAACCATAAAGTCTAATAGGAATCATGATCGTCTATAAATAGTAAGCTTACTATTTATAGAAAGTTACATTTTTAGGTAGTTTAAGTCAAATTTTGAATCTAAAACTCCATCCTAGGTTAGAATTCACTATTTAAAGGATTGTAATTTGATTTTTTTATCATATACTGATTTATTTCAAATTATTAGAAATTATTTTCTATTTTCATCCCTCATGGATTCGAGGAATCTCTGTGAGTCCAAAGAATTATGTAGATTCAGAGTGGTTATCCTTGAGGAAGATGATGATCGGCCTCATCAAGTCCTTCCCTACAACAATTGGTATCAAACCGAGGACTTCCGTTGGACTGATGACAACTAACGACAGAATTGACCAAAATCATGTGGACGGTGATGTAGGGATTCATTATATATTAAGAAGAATAGAAGATTTTCACCAAGAGAGTCAATTAACCATGCAAGGCTTGCAAATAAGCCTCAACTGTATTGCGAATGCGCTAATTCCACCTCGAGCCCAAGGCGATGCTTAGTCGCATGTGGTCACTGTATGGCCCAACCTCGATTTTTGTAGAGTACTTCTGGAAGTGAATCGTAAGGATAGCCCAGATGAGTCAACCTCGAGTGATAAGTAGGCACTGCCCAACGACCATTTCATAGAGACGATCGACTAGATCATGTTGAAAGAGACTATCAAGGTAAGGTGAGTGAGACCAAGGTAATTGAACAATGCAATGTCTTGATTTCAATTGCTAAGAATTGTAAGGATCAAGTACTTTCTAACGTAGTCGACATGGAAGCATGGCATATATTACTCAGTCAACCATGGTAATCGGACCATGATGTGACCCACTGAGGACGAAACAATGCTTATATCTTTGTTAGTGACAATAAAAAAATGATCATTGCCCCTATGGCAACAGAGAACCACCCCGAAGCTTCTAAAGTGGAGGGTAGCTCCCTTTGGACCATTTGAGATTTTATGGAGGAATCCAAGAAAATAGACGAAGTGTACACCATAGTGATAAATGACAAGGAATCGGAGCCCTTAAACATTTCTCCAAGTTTAAGGCCATTGTTGAACGAGTTCAAAGAAATCTAGCTCGAAGAGTTACACAATGGATTGCCCCTATGCGGGATATCCAACATCATATAGATATTGTCCCTTAGGCTAACTTGCCCAACCACCCTCACTATCGAATGAGTCCAAAAATGTGTGAGATACTTTAGGGAAAAGTGGAGGAATTGATCCGTAAGGGTCTTCTGAGAAAGTGCATGAGCCCATATGTCATGCCAACATTGTTAACGTGTAAGAAAGAAGGGAGATGGCACATGTGTGTTGATAACTAAGAAATTAATAAGATTACTATTAAATATTGATTCCTAATACCATAGTTGGATGACATGCTTGATATGTTAGAAGGTGCCAAAGTGTTCTCTCTAAACTAGATTTGAAAAGCAGGTACTATCAAATTCCTATCCATGAGAGTTGTATGAGTGACTGGTCATACCTTTCGGTCTATTAAATGCATCGAGCACTTTTAAGCATGTGATGATTTAAGTGTTGAAGCCATTCATTCGTCGGTTTGTGGTAGTATATTTTTATGACATCCTGATATATAGCCAGGGTGTGATGAGCACATGGAATATCTTAGGTAAGTGCTACAGGTCCTAGTAGTTAACAAGTTGTACCTCAACTTGAAAAAGTATATATTTTTAATGGACAACCTGTTGTTCATAAGATTTGTCGTGATGTCCACAAGCATTCTTGTGAATGATGAAAAGGTGCAAGCCATCAGAGAATGGTCGATCCTGATGAACATTCATTAAGTGAGGAGTTTCTATGGGTTGACCTTCTATCGTCGATTTATGTGAAATTTTAACACTATAGTCACACCTATTATAAATTGCATGAAAAAGGGAAAGTTTTAGTGGACAGATGAGGCTAACAAAAGCTTTGCTGAAATCAAGCATCGATTGTCCACAACACTAATCTTGGTTCTTTCCAGTTTTGACAAGTTGTTTGTGGTTGAGTGTAATGCCTCATATGTCGAAATTGGAGGAGTTTTATCAAAGTAAGGTGGGCCGATAACCTTCTAAAGAAAGAAGCTCAATGAAGCTCAAAATAAGTAATTAGCATATGAGCTCGAGTTATTACCAATTGTTCAAACATTGCCACATTAGCGGCATTATCTGATTAAGAGAGAGTTTGTTCTTTAAACTGACAATCAGGCTTTAAAGTTTATTAATAGTCAGGTAAATGTGAATCATGTGTATACTAGACGAGTTGCATTTTTGTAGAAATTCACATTTGTTTTGAAGCACAAGTCATGGCAGCAGAACAAATTAGTTGATACACTTAGCCGTTGTGCATCACTACTTGTTACGATAAGCAACAATGTAGTCAATTTAAACTATCTCAAGGATCTGTATTCCGAGGATGAGGACTTCAAGGATGCATGGATAATGTGCTAAGAGGATCATCTAATCGACTTACATATGCAAGACAATTTTCTCTTTACATGGAATCAACTTTGCATTCCCCGAAGTTCTCTAAGGGAGAAAATTATTCAAGTGCTACATGGAAGTGGCCTTGGTGGACACCTTAGATGAGACAAGATGCGGGCTATTGTTGAGGAGTGGTATTATTGGCCGCAATAGGTATGTGATGCAGGTCAAGTCATACAGTGTTGTCATGTTTGTTAGACCTTCAATATGAAGTCTCAGAATATAGGACTCTACACCCCATTACATGTACCTAACGGCTCTTGGGAAGACTTATCTATGGAATTCGTGCCTAATTGGTCTCCCACGAACACAACACAGTATGAATTCAATGTTCATGGTAGTGGATCATTTCTCAAAGATGGCACACTTTATCCCATGTAAGAAGACTATCAATGTAAAACACGTGGCGAACCTATTCATTAGAGAGGTCTTGCAGCTACTCGTGGTTCCCAAGACACTTCTGACCATGACATGAAACTCATTACTCACTTTTGGCGAATTTTGTAGAATCAGTTCGATACATAATTTCAGTTTAGTGGTGCTTACCACCCATAGATTAAAGTTGTGAATCACATGTTGGGAAACCTCCTTCAATGTAATTCAGGTTAAAAACCGAAGTAGTGTGATTTGGTCTTGTCTTAAGCAAAGTTTGTATTCAACAACATGGTAAATCACTCGACAGGGAAGTCCTCGTTCTAAATTATTTATGGCCGAGTGCCCCGCCACACACTTGACTTGGTCCCTTTCCCAAGCTCACAGGCATGAGGTGGTCGATTTCTACTTTCATAGTAATCATTCATCGCTTTGTACTGTGGTTTTTTTCCTGAAAAGGTTTTTCCATGTTAAATTGTTGGGTTCTCTCTCTGCTTGCGTAGTGCGATTAGATTACTTCTTTAAATTCATCTTTGTGTGCTTCCGCTATCCCCCAATGCACAGTACTTGTCAATTCACATGTGGTGAGATCTAGGCCATTCACCCCATAACATATTGTATATATGAACTCATCCATCAACCAAACATGTACAGCTATTGAGTGACTTGATATTTTCTCTTCGTAAATATAGGGTCTGGTAGTTTGCCATTTAAAATGTCATCGAAATCTTAAACATAGATTTCAACCACTTATATATTATTTTAAATGTTTGTTTAACATACTTAAAATAGTCTTTTATTAAATTAACCACATAATTTATCAAGAATTGGTGTATGCACCAGAAGTAACAAGTGATGTGAAATTTCCATGTCATTTCTCTTTTGAAAATTATTCAAAGAAATTCATTAGTTTTGGACCTTTCCTTTTCCTTCTCTCAACAGTCTTTGTATTTTTGCCGCATGCTTACTTGAGCATCTAAGACTAAAGGACGTGTGAGGGTCATTTCCTTGTATGTTCATTTTTTCCAAGGTCATATTGGGAAAGGGTGTGGATTAGGTTGGCCCCAGCCTCACCCAACGTGATGCAGCCCTGACCGTGGGGTCCACCTTAATGCATGTATAGTATATCCCCACTTCCATCCATTTGGCAACTCATTTTATGGCATGAAACAAGAAATGAAGCTAATACATTAAAAACTATAGGAAACAATGTTGATTGAATGCCCACCATTAAAAACTTCCTAGGGCGGACCGTGGTGTTTATTTTCCATCCAACCTGTTGATAATATCACACAAAACTGAATTAAGGGAATATATATATCACACAAAACTGAATTAAGGGAATATATATATATATATATATATATATATATATATATATGTATATATATATATGTATATATATATATATGTATATATATATATATGTATATATATGTGTATATATATATATATATATATATATATATATATATATATATATATATATATATATATGTATATATATGTATGTATATATATATATATATGTATATATATATATATGTATATATATGTATATATATATATATATGTATATATATATATATATATATATATATATATATATATATATATATATATATATATATATATATATATATATATATATCAGCTTGATCCAAAACTTTTATTGCCCACAAAGTTTTTAATAGTTAATCACCACTGTTTCGTGTAGTATGGTCCACCTGAGATTTGGATCTGCTTCAATTTTTTGTCTCATATCTTAATATGATCTCCAAAAATGGATAGATGGCATGGATATGCTACATATACATCAAAATGGGCCCCATAGTCAAGGTTGCACCGTGTTGGGTACGGCTAGGCCGCACCTAATTTGTTCCCAGTGAGAAGTATAATGGTATTTTGCACATCTTCAAACCTTTACATGGTTAGATTTAAAAAACTATATTGGTTAGAAATTCAATCATACAGGCAATAGATTATCGAAGCTCTTTCCGTTTTGACGCTAGTTTATGTCCCAAGTAATGTAGCTATTGTCTCTGATTTTCAAAAAGAAATATCTATTTCATATACAAATGCATTCAAAACTCCTCCTAAGTGAATTTGTGATGTATATCATAGACACTTCCATGGCAAAGATGGATTATAGAAGGCCTGATCGAAGGCAGAAATGATCCAGACTTTCAGAACCCTAAATTAATCGTATTTCGCAAACTGGGATGATTTTTTGACATATTTTATATAATTTTAGGGTAGGAGAACTTGCTTAAGCCAACCAACACTGCTACGCCAAGTTGCCCATGTTGGATTTGGGAGATTCCATCAGATCGATGGTTAAAAGTCCTATTTATTTTCATTTTTACTATACATATTAAGCTTTAGTTTGAGTATAACTTTTGATCCTTTGAGTTGTAGAAGTTGTGCCCAATATGAAAAAGGTTTAGAAAAGTTAGGAGAGTAACATGGTTGGCAAAATTGGACACTTACTATTTTTCTCCGAAAGCCATGAAGTCTCATAGGAATAGAAGCCATCTATAAATAGTATGTTTACTATTTATATATAGTAAGTCACATTTTTAAAGTATTTGAATTGGAGTCTAAGTCTAAAACTTTGTTCTAGGTTTAAGCTAATTATTTAAAGGGTTCTAATTTCATTTTCTATTATTAATCAAATTATTTCAAATTTATTAAGAATTATTCCTTCTTTTATCCCTCGTGGATTCGAGAAAGCTTTGTGAGGAGTTTAAAGAGCTTTGTGGATTTAAAGTAGTTATTACCTGAGGAATATGGTGATCGAACTCATCAAGTCTCTCCCTGCACCAATTTGCTGCTCTACAAACTGCACTCAGTGTGAAGACTTGCACCACCGAATGTTTGGGAGCCATATTGCGAATGTAATTTGGGGCTTTTTCTATGGTGATCTTAATGGATCATTAGCTAGTGTGTGCAACATTAGCTTTATGACTCTAGGTAGCCCTAGTTGTTCCTAATTTTCTGTTTATAGTTTTGTCATGTTTAGGGGTGGTTTTGCTCTTTTAGTTTGTTGATGTTGTTTTAGGGTATCATAAGATAGGTGAGGCCTCGGGTTTCTTTATGGAGCACACCCGAATATTTGTACATCCTTTATTCATTTCAACAAAGTTTCATGGGGTGTGTTCCCACCTTCTTGGTAGAGAGAGAGAGAGGCTTCTCTCTCTCTCTCTATATATATGTGTGTGTGTGTGTGTGTGTGTGTGTGTGTGTGTGGTATTATGAAGTCAACCTCAACGGAACTTCCCATGCAGGTCGAGTTGTGTGGACCCCACCGTAATATGGATTAGACATCAACACCATTAATCAGAAGCACTATTCCATGATAAGCCACGAGATTAAAAATTAGGTCAATCCATGGCTTAGGTGGGCCACACCATAGATAACCATTTAGAAGGGTTACCCACCCATTAAAACCTTCATGATCATTTACGGGGCCCACCAAGATGTGGTTCACAAATCCAGCCCATCTATTGTTTGTGTCCCACTTGAATGAGGGGTGGACAAAGTTCAACTGTGTCAAAAACTTAGGTGGGTCCCATCAAGTACTTTTATATGCTTTAGGCATGTCTTCGCATGGTTTTATACGGTACAGTCCACCTGAGTTTTGTATATGGCTGACTTTTGAGATATCCCATGAGCTAAAATAGACCTATCAAATGCACATTGTTGATGTCTGATCCACATCACAGTGGGGCCCACACAACTCGACCTCATGGTACCCCATATAATATATATATATATATATATATATATATATATATATATATATATATATATATATATATATAAAGGTGAAAGCCACCTGCTACGTATTGATGAGAGTAAGATGTACCATTGAGATTCAAGTTGGGCCCATAAGGGTTGGCCAAACCTATCATATGAAAAAGGAATAAGCAGCAAAATCTACAAAGCAAATGCAAGAATTGAAGACAACTGGTGACAAGGATGAAGCGCTAAATGCTAACAAGTAGAACCGAGAGGATCTCCCAGGAAAAGGATAAACTGCACAGAACAATCGGGGTTGGCAGACCATGCCCACATAGCAATGAGAAGGCAAGAACTACAGAGAGCCTCAATCAGTCGATACTAGTTTTGGGCCTAGAGAGCCTAATCTGGCTAAGATTAGCATTATCTAGCAGCATCAAACCTCTAGTGGGCCACAGAAGGTCATTAGGCTTCAGGAAGAAAGAGTTGGGGTCACCCATGCTAGCTCGTTTTACAAGACTGTCGGCCACTGAGTTCCTATCTCTTAACATATGAGAAAATTTGATATTAAGGGGTGGAGGCCCCTAGAGGATTGGAAGAAATTGAACGATCGTCCATTGATGAGCTTAGAGAACCAATAACCCTCCCAACATTATTTTGCTAGACGAATCTATACCGGGATGAATCCAAATGCTAGGAGAACATCTTTGATGAAACACAATTCCATCCTATCGTAGGCTTTTTCCATGGCTAACTTGAGAATGATGTTGCCCCCAAGCGATTTCCTATCTATATCGAAAGCCATCTCTAAAGCTATAGATATGCTTTCTGCCATAGATTTGTCCTTCATAAATGCACTTTGCTCATTGGAAATAATAGCAAGAAGAATGTAAGACAGTCTAGAGGTGATGATCTTGGAAAAGATATTCTGGACACAGTTGCAAAGGATTATGGACCTGTAGTCAGTGAAACTGGATGCATTTGGCTTCTTAGGAATAAGGAAGATTGAATGCAGCAGAATGATATGGGAATATTGCCTCCATGGAAGAATTCAATAGCAGCTTGAAGGATGTCATTCTCTATAACCTCCCAACAAGAGGTGTAAAAACCACCAGAAAAACCATCTGGGCTAGAAGCGCTATCAGCGGGGATAGAAAAAACAACATCTTTGACTTCCTCCATAAAAGGAGGACACACTAGCATAGAATTTGTATGGCTTGTTATAAGATTGGGGATATAGTGAAGTAGATTTGGTGGGGTCGTGGGGTTCTCAGTGGAAAAGAGGTTAGAAAAGTACCTTGTAGCTTCATCTCCTATCTCTAAATCTGAATGAAGAATGGAACCTGAAGGGACTCGGATGGATGAGATTGAAGCTTTTCTTCTTTTGTCGATGACGAACGCATGCAAGAATCTGGTATTCCTATCTCCTGCCTTCAGCCATGTTACTTTGGATTTCTGTTTCCAATGTGTATGTTTCTTTTAAGATGAGGGCCTTCTTTAGCTCAGCCTAAGCTAAATTCAACTTCGCCCTATCTTTGATAGAATTCGATTGAATGAGATTGAATTCAGCCCTATTCACTTCATCTTCAGCTCGTTTGACTGATTGGAAAACATTCCTAAAAGAAAGTCTGTTCCAAGTTTTGAGGGTAGCTTTGAGCCTTTTCATTTTAAGAAAAAGACTGACCATTGGGGTGACCTGTTGTGTTTGTGTCCAAGACTCTATAACCACCTTAATGAAATCCTCATGAAGTGTCCACATGTTTTGGAATCTGAATGGAGTGGTTCTAAATATTAAGAGGATCTCCTCCCAAAGGAGTTCTCTTTCTCATCTGTTACATGCAACATAAACTGTGGAGATCAGAAAAGATGAATTGTTTTCTACGGAAGTTGCAAGAACTGTGATACATTACTTAGATGCTGAAACTGGAAGGACATTGACTAAGGGGTTATATAGAATCCACATCTTGCCTTCAGCTGAGTCTTCCTCAATAGTCTGCTGAAAACCCAAAGAGGTTGCCACTGCATTTCTCTTGGATGGATGAATCATTGGTTCTTAAAGGAGGAGGATATCAATCTTCTTAGATCTAATCATTTGTTTTAGGTACCTAATGGTTGGTCTGTTCCCAACCCCGTACACATTCCAGAAAAGAATACTAGGCATTGGACACCCATCCTTCAATCACGACCCTTTTCCTAAGCCACTCCAGACTGTGAATCTTCCTAGATGGAGTCTTCCTATTAATGCAGGTGCATTTTGAGCATTGGTGGAATGTTGGCATGGATGATGAAGATAATAAATGGGCGACGTTGGGTCCAAGGTCCTATTAACCCCTAATCTCAACCCATAAGTCCAGGTCTGCTGCTGAGGAGTATGGAAGTTCTGAAGGTCCTGAGTTATCAGATTGAGAATCTGAGCTATAAGGGGATAGAAGATCATCCTCATCAGATAAACAAACTATGTCTAAGGTAGAAGGGTCTTACTCAAGCCAATCCCACCTCTCATAGCTAGCATATTTGTTGTCTTTGGTTTGGAGAATTTGGGCATAGACCTCATCAGAATGGGGAGAGAGCATTTGGACTGAAACTTAGTAGAGGTAGGTCGGATGTTGGATGATGAGGGTTGGCATTGGTTATAGGAGCCATTAGGATAACCTGCTGAGCGAGGGTAGCTAGATTGAAATTTGGTTGAGGTTGGAGGGATGTAGGATTATGAGTGTTGGGATTGGATATAGGAGCTAGCTGTAATGCCTGCTGTGCTAGGTAGGAGGGGTGATGGTAACAAGGTGTTGGATTGTGTGGGTTGGGATGTAGATCAAGGGAAGAGGATTGGACCATATGGATGATGGTAGGGGTGGATAGGATATTTGGACTGGTTGGTCTGGGAGTGGGGTTCATTGGTTCAGAGTATAGAGTTGGTAGGGGGGATTTTGATTTGGGTTGGGATGATGGGTATGGATAGGCATATGGGGTAGGGCCTAATGAGAGGAGGTAGATTGGTTGCTAAATGGACTGACAGTACTGGTTGGAAGGGTGTGGTGAGGCCTATGACTGAAGGATGGATAGATCTGATGTTGGTTTAAGGGAATGGGTTGGTGTCTAGCATCAGATGGGTTGCTGAGAGTTGTAGTTTGGTGGGTGGAATTGGGTGAGGCATATTGTCGAACAGGGGATGTGTGCTGGTTAACCATAGTTTCCTTGCTACTATTTTGGCCTTAAAGAGCTTCCTTGCTTGACTAGATTTGTTGAGTGGCTAGATGAAGCACGGTAGGGATCGACAAGGTTTCTCAATCTCATAGAGAGCTTATCTATGATCAAGAGCCAAAGGTTGGACTATGCGTTGAACCATCATCAGCTGAAGGGATATTGGTTCGATCGAGGAGATGATTAGGAAGGATAGTTCTTTATCTGCAGATCCAGCGAGATAGATAAAGCTACTCCAGAAAAGAGTATGATCTTCACTCTAGAAAAAATTAGAAAAACCCTTGATAGAGAGATGGGATCTATATCTACAACGGATCCAAAATGACCTGCTACCTGTTCAATGGTTAGTCTACTCCAAGCATGGACAAGAATCCCATGGATTCTGATCCAAATACCTCTGTTGGTGGAAACAGCAGAAGGCATCCATGGGGACATGGAGCAAAGACCAATAGACTTGTGAAAAACAAAGTCTCGGTCGAATGCAATCGCTTCGACCCTAGTACGAAATGAGATGAGGAAGGAAAATTCTGAGATCCTGGTAACTTCCACCCTAATGCGCTAAATGAGGAGGATCTCAATGTGTCTAGTGAAGTTGGGATTGAGAGACTAGGATTAGCTGCTTCTCCGATCAAGGCATTAGCAAGGTCTTTCCGTCTCGAGTTTAAAATCCAGAGAGGAACATGGATAGGGAAGGTTCCCTGATTGGGATGTGGAGGGTGAGGATTGGGTTCAAAACTTGTATGTTGATGGCATTCCGGTCTAGAGGGCTGGTGGTTAGGGAAGGTGGGTATATTTGGTTGTCGAAGCAAAGCTAGGGGAGCGGGATGAGGTTTAGGGATAAGGTTTGGCTTATGTCGATCGTTCCTCTATTGATGGGTGTGTTAAATAATGATGGATCTACCCAAAAGCTTGGCACCTTGAAGTTTTCCATTGTCGCTAAGGCTGCATCTTTCTAAAGGAACCTGACGAATGCAAAACCCTTATTCCTCTCCGAGTTTTGGCATCTGCGGATGAAAGCGTCTGATACTTCTCCAAACTTAGTAAACAGGGTCTAATTTCTTCCTCATCGCAGGTGAAAAGAATATTAGCTAGGAAGAGAGAGTGGGGGAGGGCGGAATCATTCTGAAGTCAACAACGCTGGACTTCCATCCAAAGACCCGTTCCCTCTCCCATACTCCAGATTCCTATATATATATATATATCACCAACAATTTTGTTAAATTTGGATGAAATTTACAAACTTCATGCTAACATCACAAAAAGCCTATCGTATACCACGACACAGCAAACGCTACAAAAAATACCATGCATCAAGTTGTCCCAACTTTTACACAACTTCCTTTACATATAGCATCTCCTCAAAATCTTACCTGCTAGAGCAGGCAGTGTGACGTTGCTTGTATTAGCCGTGGATAAGGCAGTATAAGCATTATTCACAATTTCATTTTCTCTGTTGTGGGTAGGTGAAGACAACACCATTGTGTCCTAAAGTCCATGTGTCACATTGCCCCAGCTCCACCTCCACCTCCACTGTGACATTACGGCGCAAGTCCTTGTGCTACATTGCCATACCATGTGGACCTTGCTCACAAAATGGATGAAAGCAAGTCTAGATGACGAATTTGTGTGATACCACCTTTTACTTTTTGTACTTTTGGCATGACTTTATCGAACCTTCATTAATTGGTATGGTCCACAACTCATCCTAAATTTTGGGTGGCTCGCCTCGCCTTTTGACCAACCAATGTTACCATTTTGCCAAATATCGCTGAGGTATTTACAATCTAGTGATATTTTTGCCGATCTAAGGATATTTTCGTCGTAATATGGTGAGATTTTTGTTTTAATTTTAAAATTTTTTTATAGCTTTGTGACAGGACTTCATATACTGTAATAATATGAATGACTTGCTATTCATTTGGTTTCTTTGTCTAATTACAAGCTTATGCAAGGGAAACGTAAGCCTACATTTTGCCTAGCATTACTCGTTATGTATGAGAAGAACGTTGACACTAAGACTGCATGGATCAGTGCACATGCGTGCTAATGGTCTATTTAGACGGCTTGAAATTTTTCCACACACTAAAAGAAAGAGGGTTTTTAGCGACGAAACTTTTAGTGATGAAACGTTTTTTTGATGAAAGAAATTTTCGTCGCTGAAAGTTTACTTTTAGTGACAAAATTGTAAAAATTTAGCTAAAAGTCACTTTTACTAACAAAAATTTTCATTGGTAAAGGTTATTTTCAATTTTTTAAACAAATTCGAAAAGTTACTTTTAGTTACGAAAATTTTCATAACTAAAAAATGTGGATGAGACTTTTAGCTATGAAAATTTTCATCGCTAAAGGCTGTAAACAATTTTTCAAAACAATCGAAAGGTTTACTTTTAGCAATGAAAATTTTCGTAGATAAAAACGTGGATGAGACTTTTAGCTACAAAAAGCTTCGTCACTAAAGGCTGTAAGTAATTTTTAAAAAATCGAAAGGTTTACTTTTAGCTATGAAAATTTTCGTAGCTAAAAAATGCGAATGAGACTTTTAGCTACGCAAAGTTTCATCGCTAAAGGCTGTAAACAATTTTTGATACTTTTAGCTATGAAACTTTTTGCAGCTAAAAACACGGATGAGACTTTTAGCTACGAAATGTTTCATCGCTAAAAGGCTGTAAACAATTTTTTTTTAAAAATCGAAAGGTTTACGTTTAGCTACGAAAATTTTTGTAGCTAAGAAACGTGGATGAGACTTTTAGCTACGAAACGTTACATTGCTAAAGGCAGTAAACAATTTTTTTTTAAACTAGAAAGGTTTACTTTTAGCTACGAAAATTTTCGTAGCTAAGAAACGTAGATGAGACTTTTAGCTACAAAACGTTTCGTCGCTAAAGGTAGTAAACAATTTTTTTAAAAAATAGAAAGGTTTACTTTTAACTACGAAAATTCTAGAAATTTTAACTATGTTTAAAATAATGCTTTTGTAGAAAAAAAAAATCGGCATTTTGAAAGTTTTGAGAAGAAATTAAAATATGAGAAATTTTTTGAGATTTTGAAAATAAAAATTCAAATTTTGTATTTTAAATATTTTTGAAATATTTTATAGTAAAAATGATATTTAGTTAAAAGAGTAAAAAAAAATACATTTTGAAAAAAAAAATGTTATTTTTAAAAGGAAACTGAAATTTATTTGTGAAAAATAAAACTACTAAATTATTTGGCACATCCACTAATTGAACCTTTAATTATTTTTGGACAATCTAATCTGTTCAAATTGAAGAGTAAATAACTTCAGATGTTTAAATCAAATTTCAATGAAATTGTTGATCAATCTTGTATGCCTAATATCTTTCTCATATGTAGCCTGATTGAGGCGAGTAACTAGTTAAATTGAGAGTATCGATTAGTAAAATAGAGTGAATGGACCAGACATGTAAAATGGGCTAAATATTCCGGTTAAAATTGTGACCCAACTTACTGACCTCGTGAGAACCTAAAAATTGATGTTAGTAAGTTTTGTGGGCCCCATCATGATGTGTGTTAAACATCAACACCGTGGATTTGATGTGTCCCCTTTAGGTTATGAGATATCTAAAAAATCATCAGTAAACGAAACTCAAGTGGACCATACCATCTAAAACTATGTGAAGACATCCTAAAAAATATAAAAGCACTTGGTGGGGCCCACATGAGTTTTTGATGCGGTTGAAACTTGGTCTGACCCCTCATCCAAGTGGGACACACATAATGAGTGGGTTGGATATGTGAATCACATTTAGGCAGGCCCAATATATGATTATGAATGTTTTAATGAAACCTTTCTCCACTACATTTAAGAGAGTTACTCGTTACCTTTACCAGAGTAAACTCTGTGGGGTCCACCATTATTTATTTATTTTCTCCACTCCATTCATCCATGTTAATAGATAATTTGACGTCTAAAGAACAAAAAGGAAGCATATCCAAAGCTCAAGTGGGCCACGCCACGAGAAATAGTGTGATTGAACCTCTACCATTTAAAATTTTTTGGAGGCCATAAAAGTTTTGGATCAAGCTGATGTTTGTGTTTTCTATTCATTTATATATTTTTGATATTATGAACAACCTTTAATTATTTTTGGACAATTTGATCAGTCTAGATTGAAGAGTAAATTGCTTCACATGTTTAAATCAAAATTCACTCAAATTGTTGATCAATCTTGTTTGCCCAATATCTTTGTTATATGTAGCATGATGAGGGCGAGCAACTATGTGAAGACATCCTAAAAAATATAAAAGCACTTGGTGGGGTCCACATGAGTTTTGGATGCGGTTGAAACTTAGTCTGACCCCTCATCCAAGTGGGACATATATAATGAGTGGGTTAGATATGTGAATCACATTTAGGCAGGCGCAATATATGATTATGAATATTTTAAGGAAACCTTTCTCCACTACATTTAAGGCCTGTTTGATTTTTATCCATTCACCTAGAAATGGTAAATACCTGGGAAATGGGTGATTATTTTCGTTTCACCTATTTGAATATTCATGTGAATTTCATTCTTGTAAACCGGTTCAAAAGTACTAGTGGCCATTTTAGGACCTCATCTTGATGTATATGACATATCTGTTCCATCCATCCATTTTATCACAACATTTTGAGATATGAGAAGAAAAATGAGGTAGATCCAACACTCAACTAGCCCATACCAAAAGAAACAATGGCCCTAGGAAGTTTTTAACGGTAAGTGTTTGATTCACATTTTTCTATGGCGTGGTCCACTTGAGATTTGGATATGCCTCATTTTTTTGGCTTATATCATAAATTCATCTGACATAATGGATGAATGGTGTAGATATATGATATGCATCATGGTCGGACCCATAAATATTTCACAATTTTTGCCATTTTTACACTGAAAAAGTAAGCCGTCAAATCAATTATGGGAAAGAGTGCGACAATTAAGGAGGGAAATATTTATTACCATTCATGGGGCATTTCACTGGGAAATGGAAAATCAAACATGCCCTTGGGTGAGTTACTCGCATACCTTGGCAGGATGGATTACCGTATGGGCGGGTAGTATTCTATGAGAAGCGGATTGCGTATTGAGTAACTTAGTATCCTTACAATATTGAGTAAACTATGTAGGTTCCACAATTATTTATTTATTTTATCCACTTGGTTCATCCATGTTAATAGATAATTTTAGTGTAGAGTACAAAAAGGAAGCATATCCAAAGCTCAAGTGGACCATACCACAGGAAATAGTGTGATTGGACCTCTACCATTGAAAAATTCTTGGAGGGCACTAAAGATTTGGATCTACCTCATTCTTTGGTTTGTGGCTTGAAATGATATCTCCAACTGGATGGACGTTGTGGATACAACACATACATCATAGTGGGGTCCACAGAACCTAGTGACATCACTTCAGTAGCAAGTCACACTACTTAACCTGTTAAGTATTTAATCCGCGTCCTCTCTCACCCAAACCCTCGTCTCTTCTCCCCCTATCTACGCCCCAAAGCCCCAAACCCTCATCTCTCTCTCTCTCTCTCTCTCTCTCTCTCTCTCTCTCTCTCTCTCTCTCTCTCTCTCTCTCAATGGCTTTCTCCATAAGCTCACGCCAATCCCTCCTCCCTTCCTATCTCTACTCATCTCCTTCATCCCAAGCCATAGATTTGCAGAAATTCCTCCACAGAAACCCTAGTTTCACAGCGTCTCCATCTCCATCTCCCTCACTCTACAAGAAAACGTTCTATGGCCAATACTTATGGGGATCTTTTGCCAGTGCTGATTAAAAATAGGGCGTTTGCAAAAAGTCCCTATACATAAAAAAAAAAAAAAAACTACCCTACCTTCGTTCACTCTCCTCGCATAGACTCTCTCCTCTCCCACCACTGACTCTTTCTCTCTCTCTCTCTCTCGCGGCATTGGATGTTGGATCTTGTTGCCGAAGCCCTACCCACGCATGCGATCTCTCTCTCTCTGAAGCTCAGTTGAGGTATCTCTCTCTCTCTCTATCTATCTATCTCTCAATCTCTATCAATCTCAATGTTGATTTAGGGATTTGGGGATTTTAGGGTGGATTGTCCGAAATAGGGATTTGGGGATTTTAGGGTGGATTTGTCATTGCATATGGGATTAAAGTGTTCTGAAAACCCATAGTTTTTGTGCATTTTCTGAGGTTTTGATCTTGTGATTAGAACTTCAGGTATCAAAAATTTCACTTGAAATGCTTCAAAAACCAACAGACTACTCTTCTTCTTCTTCTTCTTTTCCATTGTCGATGTGGAACCATCAGATTTTATGCACTTTCACTTGAAATGCTCTGGAAACCATCAGATTCTATACATTTTCTTTCAATGTTGGTATTTAAACTTTAGATGTGGTTCGTTTCACTTGAAATGCTCTGAAAACCCCCCAAATGCTCACAAACATGTTGATGGGCCCCATGATCCTGTGATTTAGACCATTGGTTTGATTACCCACACCATGGATGGACCATGCCCAAAGAAATATCCCTATTAGAAGATCCCAGCTGCCAATTCCGGTGCCTTTCTATCTAGTTGAATGTGGACGGTTGCTATATTTCTATTCCTAATTATCTATTTACAAGTAGCAAATTGGATGTTTCGATTGTTCCAACCGGGATGATTTTCATTGCACTGTCTATCTACGACAGTACCCAGGCAGTGGACTGGCTTCTGGATTGGTGAGTCGTGGTCCTGCTTGTGAAAACTGGAAAATGGAGTATTCTATTTCCTTCAGGGGTTGTTTGGATGCCCATAAGTGGGGCTAGTTGTAAATGATTTACGAGGAAATCATTTACTCTATGCATTTGGATGACCTTTTTTGCCTATAAATTATTTATAGGTTGTAAATGATTTATAACATTTAACCCCATCTCATTTACAGGAGAAAGGGTAGGATTTCATTTATAGGCTCTCCATTTACAGCTTAACCACTAGATTTTCAAAAATTGGCTCTCCATTTAAAGGACTTGAACCATTTACAGGCTATCCAAACACAGACAATCATTTACCTGTAAATCATTTACAGCTTAAGCCAAACAAGATAGGCTGTAAATGGTTTACACATGTAAATCATTTACAGGCATCAAATGACCCCTTATGTTTTGAGTAATCAACATTTGTACATTTTTTTCTTATGTGTTTTTATTAATATCTTGCATTGATTTGTCCCTTCACAAGTTTGGTATCAATTTCTTTTTCTTTTAAGCATAATTATTATGACATTTTAATGAGTATAATCTTTTGATCCTTTCTTTCAGGTTATGTTTGGTTGCACCAAATATCATGATATTTCATGACATTTTGCATTGAATTAGACCGATTAATCATGAAATATTATGATATTTGGTACAATAAAATGCCACACCAGCAAGCTACCTTTGCACAAGTAATACAAAATTACCCTTTGGCTAGCTCAATTTGCTAGGTCACTCTTGGATGGGCAATCCCTTTAGCTAGTTCAATCCGCAGGTCACTCTTGGATGAGAACGAGCTGATTCTGAGTTCATATAGAAAAATCTATAGATTTGATGGCAAAATGCATTTAGTTAAAAAATTTGGGCACATTGACATATCCACGAGGTGGTGAAAATTTGTGGATGCATTTACCAATTACTTGAGTTGGCAGTCTACACCATTAATTAAATACCTCATTTCCAATAAAACAACTATTATACAGCAAGGACGAATATTCTATTATAGAATTTTGGATAAGATATTACTATACACAGTTGCCTCATCTGTAGGACACCTGAACCTCAATCCAAACTAACTAGTTCATTGCCAACTTCCTTATTGGAAATCTGTCTTATACAAGACGAAATGATTAAGATTGGTCAGTTAACCATAAGAAGCTGAACATTTAATCATTTCCATAGAAGGAAAATGGAAGAACGGAAAAAGCCAAACTCATTTAAAATAACAAAATATTAATTAAAGTTAATTAAAGTTAAATAGGCTAGTGGCAAGTTTCTTCATTTTTCTCATTTGGGTTTTAAATAGCGACCAGTGCAATGGCCTATTAGTATGTCAGAGTCTCTCGAGATGTGATGTTATGGTTAGAACCACTGGGACCAATGGCTCAATGGGTCAATTGAATGCGCTTAATTAGTCTGGGCTTGAAGTTCTCTTGATTGTCCCAGAAAATACTAGCTCATTAGAAAAAATATTAAAGTTGCATTTGGTTGCTAAAGTCAAATGAATTGCAATATGGTCTAGTAAAATCTTAATAACCCAAGTGATCCAGACCTATGCTTCAAGACAAGAGGTTAAGTTGAAGCATTTAATATTCTAACAAGCTTATTTCACAATGATTTGGCTCTATTTTGACATTGTTACAGGTAATCGTTTGTCAAAGGATGAGTTCCTGAAATTACAACACAGATAAGAAAAGCCCAAGGTATTGCTAGAAGTTCTACCTGTGAAATGAGAACTATCACTTTTGTAGGATGCTTTCCAATTTTATCTGTCTAACCTACACCCCAATCCTCAGTCTCCTTATAGGGTGTCAATGGCTTGGCTGGGTTGGGGTTAGCCACCTCTAGTGCAAGTTCAACTATGGGTTTTCTTATAGTGAGTGGGACAGTGACGCCCACCATTAAAAACTTCTAAAGGTAACAAAATCTTTATATATCAAGATGATATTTGTGTTTTCTCATATTTCATGTATTTTTTAACTTTCCAACAGGTTGGATTTCAAATAAACATTACGATGGACCTTAAGATAGTTTTAAAGGTGGGAATCACTCTCCCCATTGTTTTCTGTGGTGGGTTCCGCTGTAGATAAATGCCTGACAAATGTTCTATTGAAGATAAATGCCTGATAAATGTTTTTCCTCCAAATGGCACCACTTTCCTATTAGCTTTTTTTTTTTGAAGATCGATTAATATCAAAAGTGCATATTTTTCATCTGTATCATGTTTTCTTGTTTCTCAAATTCTTGGTTCCATCTCTATAAACCACCAGTTGGACTTAAA
The DNA here is from genome assembly GCA_037074715.1 of Magnolia kwangsiensis. Lineage (NCBI taxonomy): Eukaryota > Viridiplantae > Streptophyta > Magnoliopsida > Magnoliales > Magnoliaceae > Magnolia > Magnolia kwangsiensis. Next base: position 108,027,108 of record CM073578.1, on the reverse strand, counting down.
TGAAGCACCTTTGACACTCTTATTTGTCAGTCATAATCCATTTTAATTGTGCTTTGAAACTGATGTTGCAATTTGTTGACGTATGTGACCAGAATGAAGAAACCTAAAATTGGGAATATTTTTATGGATTGTTACAATCATATTGATTTATATGTATTGTAGAATGATGCTTAAAAATCAAATATCTTTTTTTCAACGTTCTAAATTATTAAATGTTGTTTTGGGAAGGTTATATGTTGACTGGTAAATATAAACAATCATATATGTCGTTGATGGAGAAGCCCTAGATGTGCTTCGAAGCTATTCGGATGTTGAACGGAGGTCCCTGGAAGGTGGGAACCGTTGTTATGACCATGATGAAACTATCCATTTCCTATGGACAACATTGGAGTGGCCTGACCATTTGGACAGGCCGTGTTTATGTATTTGCTCGAAATTAATGGAGCAGACCTGGATGTGCGTCAGAGCTATCCGGATGAGCGGGGGTCTTTGGAAGGTGGGAACCGCTATTATGACCATGATGAAGCTATTATTTTCTATGGAAAACATTGGAGTAGCTTGGCCATTTGGATAGGCCGTGTTTATGTATTTTCTTGAAATTAATGGAGCAAACCTGAATGTGCGTCGAAGCTATCCGGATGAGCGGGGGTCCCTAGAAGGTGGGAACTGTTGTTATGACCATGATGAAGCTATTATTTCCTATGGATAACATTAGAGTGGCATGGACATTTGGACAGATCGTGTATATGTATTTGCTCAAAATTAATGGAGTAGATCCGGATGTGTGTCGGAGCTATCTGGATGAGCGGAGGTCCTTGGAAGGTGGGAACCACTGTTATGACCATGATGAAGCTTTCATTTCCTATGGACAAAATTGGAGTGGCCTGACCATTTCAACAGGACGTGTTTATATCTGTATTTACAGGGACCACACCCTTAACCTAAACCACACCCTAAACCTATAACCTATACTTATAACCCAAACCTATTCTCAAATCCAAAAACATAAACCTAAACCTTAACCTATAACCTACAACATTAACCTAAACCTTAACCTATAACCTAAAACTTAACCTATAACCTAACCCAATAACCTAAACTCAATTCCCTAAACCTTAACCTATAACCTAACCTAAACTTAAACCTATAACCTACACTTATAACCTAAACCTAAACCTATAACCTTGACCTAAACCTAAACCTATTCTCAAATCCAAAACCCTATAACCTAAACCTAAACCTTAACCTAAACCTAAACCTATAACCTAAACATATAACTTATGACTTATAACCTAAACCTAAACCTAAACCTCAACCTATAACCTAAACCCATAACCTATAACCTAAAACCTAAACTCGATCCCAAACCCGAACCCGATTTCCTAAACCTAAACCTTAACGTATTCTCAAATCCTTAAACTTAAACCTACACCTAATTCTAATCTCAACTCCCTAACCTAAACCTAAACCTAAACTTGAAAACCCAAACCTAAACCTAATCCCGAATCCAAACCCGATTTCCTAAACATAAACTTATAACCTTAAACTAAACCTATTCTAAAATCCTAAAATCTATAACCTAAACCTATTTTGAAATCCCAAAAACTATACTTATAACCTAAATGTAAACCTTAGCCTATAACCTAAACCTATACTTATAATCTTAACCTTAACCTAAACCTATTCTCAAATCCCAAAACCTATACTTATAACCTAAACCTAAATCTTAACCTATAACCTAAACCTATACTTATAACCTTAACCTAAACCTATTCTTAAATCCCAAAACATATACTTATAACCTAAACCTAAACCTAAACCTATACTTATAACCTATAACCTAAACCTTAGCATATAACCCAAACCTTAACCTATAAAATAAACCTAAAACCTAAAACCTAAAACCTAAACCCAAACCTAAACCCGATCCTGAACCCGATTTCTTAAACCTAAACCTTAACGTATTCTCAAATCCCCAAACCTAAACCTACACTTAATTATAATCTCAACTCCCTAACCTAAACCTAAACCTAAACTGAAAAACCCAAACCTAAACCCGATCCCGAATCCAAACCCAATTTCCTGAACCTAAGCTTATAACCTTAATCTAAACCTATTCTCAAATCCCAAAACCTTTAACCTAAACCTAAACCTTAACCGAAACCTATAACTTATAACATAAAACCTTAACCTAAACCTATTCTGAAATTCGAAAACCTATACTTATAACCTAAACCTAAAGCTTAAACTATAACCTAAACCTATACTTATAACCTTAACCCACTACGCCAAAACTTTGAATTTGTGACTTATTTTGGCTGGCAAAAATCTCTTGGTTTAACGACGGATTTAATCCGTCGCTAATGGAAAAAGTCCGTCGCTAAGCCCATCTTTCTCAAAAATCTGGTCCAAATAGTGGAATTTCGCAACGGACCAAAATCCGTCGCTAAAATCTGATTTACGATGTATTTTCGACTGATTTTGGTCTGTCGTAAGTTAGCGACGGACTAAATCCGTTGTAAAATTTGATTTTGCGGCATCGACCAAATTCCTACCCAAAATACCAAATCACAATGCTTTTCATTTGCTTTTGTGACGGATCATGGTTTGTTGTAAAAGGACTTTTTCCTTAAAACATTAATTTTTTTCATTTTTTTAAGAATATGGTGGAAAATTAAGTTTTTTTGTAGTCTAAAAATTGTTTTTGAATAGAATTTCAATGGTTTAATTATACATATTTGTATCTAACATTATTTTTTAACAATTGACTGAATGCAAAAAAGAAAATTTATTTTGTTTTTATATCAAATGAGTGGAATTTTTATTTTTATTTTTATTTTTTAATTTAAAACTAATATTTAAATGATTTGTAATATCACATGAAAAAGAATATTGAGAAGTTTAAAAAATTTAACAATATTTGAGAAAAAAATTAGATTTTGAAAAAATAAAAATCATGATTTAATACAAATCTATTTTGTGGGAACAAAAGAATATTGAATAAAGTTGATAATTATGACAAAAAAAATTTTAAGAAAAAAAATATCATGAAAAAAGAAAATTAAAAGGATTTTAAAAATGTGAAAATTTTCACAATATTGAAAAATGAAAATATTTTGAAAAAGAAAATGAGAATTTGTATGGTGAAAAATAAAATAAAACTGACAAGTTCAATAAAAATTGACAAGTTCGAAAAAAAATGCTTAAAAAAAATTTGGAGATGTTAGAAAGAATTGAAAATTTTAAAATAAAATGATATTAAAAAATCTGTACTTCAACAGAAAACAAACATTTTGAAACCAAAAATAAAGAACTTAAAAAATTTTGTGATTTTCAAAAATAATTGAAAATGTTCAAAATTTGAAATTAAAAGAAAAGGTTATTTATAAAAACATTGAGATTTTGAAAAAAAAAATATCATTTTCAAAAAGAAAATTGAAATGTTGAAAATACAATGATGCTTTTGAAGAAAAAAAATTTGGCATTTTGGAATTTTCGGGAAAAAAATAATTAAAATTTGAGAAATTTTTTAAGATTTTAAAAATAAAATTTAGAATTTGTATTTTAATTATTTTGAAATATTTTATAATAAAAATGACATTTTGTTAAAAGTTTTCAAAGAAAAATTAAGAGTAAAAAAATATACATTTTGAAAAAAAAATGTTATTTTTAAATGGAAATTGAAATTTATTTGTGAAAAAAATATATTTTTTTAAAATAAATTATTAGGCACATCCACTAATTGAACCTTTAATTGTTTTTGGACAATCTAATTAGTTCAGACTAAGGAGTAAATAACTTCAGATGTTTAAATCAAATTTCATTCAAATTGTTGATCAATCTTTTATGCCTAATATTTTCTCATATGTAGCTTGATCGGGGCGAGTAATTAGTCAAATTGAGGGTATTCATCGATAAATGTTGAGGGTCAAATACTGCATATTAGACTCCATTTATTATCTGAATTTACGTACATAATGCCGTTTAATGGCCCGTTTTGCGGTGTTTGTGATACAGGGTGTAGTTGAAAGCATGAAATGCAAAAAGTTGCTAAAAGTATGAATTTAACACTCTGTTGACGCCACAGGCAAGGGACACACTCCAGGGGACCAAGATTGACAAATATACACGGTCAGAAATCCGAGAAAAGTAAGAAATTGAAGCTCAAGTGGCCTAAAGGACGTCCAGAATGCAAGATCATGGGGTTTCCAATATCAGTTCAGCTCGAAACTTCATACGTCGCCTGAGGACCATAAATTAACCGTACATATAAAATTTCAGCCATTGAAGATCTCAGGAAGTGCTCCAACTGACAGATCAGCCCATAAACCGTTGATTCTGGGCCCACCTGCTATTCGGATATTCTTTAAAATCGGTCTGAACGACGTAAATGAGATGAGAAAAGAGATGGACGGAGCAGATTTCACATATACATCACGCTGGACCCACCTGTGCATTGCACGTGTACAGCGAGGGTAGTCTAGCAGTGCATGGCAAGTGTCAGAGACGGCTTGACCGTCTCTGACCGAAAGAAAGAAAAGAAAAAAAAAAAAAAAAAATTCGCAGCGGATGCACGGTCGCGACCGTTTTTGCGAACGGTAGTGGGCCCCACCCATTGCTCGTATGGTCAATCCGATCCGTCCACCGTGTAGAGGGGCTCGAATACTACAAAAACATGCTGAATTTTTGTACCCATGCGTGCACACGTGTGAGATACAGAGGCCACAAAAGGGCTGCTCGGTAACGTTCAAAACTGATTCTTTTGTGATTTCTTCTCTGGGACACGTCAATGGACGTTCAAAACTACCCATTCTTGACTGAAATTTCGTTCTGAATCCAATGGACGGGGTGGATTTTCCATAAAATGCTTCTGTGGGGCCCACCGACCACAACAGCGAAATGGTGCGAAAGGTTTCGCACATACGTGAAAATCGACTTTTCCGGACGGTTTTGGCCCACCATCTTTGATCATATGGCAGATCTGAACCGTCTATCATGTAGAGGACCCAAGAAAGTACTAAGGGACGGTGTTTTTTTGGAATTTGAGCAAGGAAAGTGGCGTGTTTCGAGGCACCGAACTTGGCTGTGAAAATTGCACTCCGTGTCCTTCTACAACTCTGTCACTGACTCCAGCCTTCCAGCAGCTATAAAAAGAGGTTTTTGGACGTGGGGAGGGGGCATTCAAGGTCTTGGGAGGAAGAACAGAGGGCTCGAGCTTGGGTTTGAACGTGGTCAGAGGAGAGAGAGAGGAGCTTGGTTTTTTTCTTTCCCTTTTCTTTTCCTTTTCTTTTTCTCTTTATTTATTTGGATTGAGCCCATCCATGGCAGGCTAAAACCTCCTAGCTAGGGCTAGGAGGTGAAGCTTGTAGTGAGATGAGAGATTATATGCTTTTAATTTAATTTTAATTTTTGAATTGAAGTTGGTTTTAGTTTGATTTTAATGGAAATATTTTAGGTTTTTAATGGTCTATTGTGACTGAAATTACAATGGGTCTGCAATGACTTTTAATATTCTCATTCTCTTTAATGTTTATGACGTTAGGAAGTCCTGTTGTTCACCATAGTCTCCTGGGCATGGTTGGATGACGGTACCCTTCTTAACCTTCATACATATGATTGGTTGGTAATTAGTTTAATTCTGTTGTTTGCCATAGTCTGTGGGCATGGTTTGGTGATGGAATCCATTCTAATTCATACACCTTTCATCTCTTTGAAAACTAGATCAACGCCAGTTCAGTAATTTCCATGATTTTTGATGCAAGCATAAATTCTCCCTGATCTCTACAAGTGGATCCTCTGAATCCCTAGTTCCCTTCTCCTGATTTCTCTCAAGTTTAGATAATTATTTCACCATTATTTCTTAAATTACATTCAGTTTAGATTTCATCTTAATCTAGTTCTAGTTCTGGTTAGTTTTAGATAACGTACAAGTTTCAGTCCCTTGGGATTCGACCTCGGTCTTACCGAGTTATTACTACATCACAACCCTGCACTTGGGGAGTGAACAAGTTTTTGGCGCCGTTGCCGGGGACTGTCGGCTACGTTTTTCTGAAATTAATTAGTTTTGGGATTAGTTAAGATTAGGATTATTTTAACCGTAGATTTTTATTTTTATTTTCCTAATTTCTAGAAACTAACCTATTCTTCCTGTTTTGTAGGATTCTGAAATAGAAACTTCTAATTTGGTGATATTTTTTCTAATTTCTCTATTTTTTCTCTATTAATGTTTTTAAAAATTTGTTAATCTTAGACTAACTGTTTTAGAAACTAACTTGTTTTATTTTTATTTTTTATTATTATTATTATTATTTTTTGCAGGATCTTAATATAGGAATATCTAGTCTGGTACATTCTTTCTAAACTTCTCCTCTCTTACTTTCCACTTTGCTATAGGATCTTCTCTTCTATTTTTCATAGGATTAAATTCAGATTAAGGGTTTCATCATGCATATGCACGAGTGGCAACGTCAGTATGCTGAGAAGAATAACTTATTTTGGGATGATGATGATATAAATCAACCTATGTCTCAAAACTTTTCTGAAATAATCATCAAGAACCGATCAAAATATGAAAATCCACCGGTTAAGAAGTCCTTACGTGATTATATGCAGGAGAGCAATTACACCCCACGGATTAACAAAACAGTACGTGAGTGTTGGGGTTATCATAACTATGGTTGTGAGAATTATTATCACTCATCCGATAAAACAATGCGTGATTGTATCATGAGTGATAATAAGTATTACCAACCAGCAGATTCTCCCACTTATGATCAGTATGACTATAACCAGTGGAAACATCAAAAATGGGAAAATGAACCAACTACATGTTATGATGATTATTCTCTTGGATCCCCTACCTTTGAAATCCATCCAGAAACGATCCAAGAGGATTCATATCAGCGTAATCTTTCAGCCTGTCTTGTGGAAATGAGAAAAGTAATGGAAACAATGAAAGGACTCGATGCGCGTCTTGATAGGATAGAGGAGGCTCGGTCATCCCAGCCACGACCTAATTTAAAAATACAATGCGAAGAAAGTGATCCGTACTCACTTTTAAAAGAATCTGGAATTTGGAATGAGGAGTTGGATTCCGTTAATGAGCATGTGGTTCAATTTTCCGATGAGTCAATCTCGATGACTGTCCGAAAGAATGGTGAAGATACATGGGTGTCTTTTAAATACATTGATGATGACACAGTTTCCTTACATGACACACAAGATTTCAATGATGAGGAAGAAGTTAGTTTATGCAAACCTCAACCCATGTTAGGTGTAGAATGTGAGAAAAGTGATCTCATCCCGAATGTGCACTGCACTGGACTAGACAATGATGCATATTGGGATGATGGTCATGAATGTGCAGCCCAAATTCTCCCTGAATCAATCTCAAATCTGGTCCAGGTCAACGATCAAGACGTGCACGAAGTGATCGGTCAGGAAGATCTACTCCACTCATCTGACATGCCTGATTTAAATGTGGAGAATGAACCTCTTACAACCGACTCTTCTAACTCTTGTGAGGCATGTTTAGACCACTCCCTTGAATTGATTGATGATATGATTCGGGAGGAGGAGTTGCCCGCTATGACTCTGGAATTTGAAACCACTCAGTTGAGGCCACCATCTGAGCTACAAACAATTGAGAATTCAGCGCCTCAATTGAGTAATTTCAATGAACAGAGTGATCACATCAATGCTTCACTTACTGATTTTCAATCTATCTGTGCAAGACTAGAACAAGAGAGCGCACCTCCATTCACTTTCAAAGATGAGGGATTCTTTGCGCAGATCATCACAAGCCACAAAAACGAGTCACACTCATCTGAATTTCCCAACTCGTGGGATTGCTTGGCACACTTTGCGGTTTCAAACGATTTCATGTTAAAAGACAAAGTGGATACCTTGCGAGACAACATCTCGGTAGTCATCATTGACCAAACGAACCCTTATTCTGAAATCCTCTCTTCCCCTGATCCTAAACGTCTACTAGTAAAAGAAGAGGAGCTGAATCTAAAACCGAAGTTTGGAACTTCGGAATATGTTGAGACTACATTACTTTTTAAGAAGTTTTCTAAACTTTATTTACTTGTAGTCTTTGATTCACCATGTAATACTAACGTTGAAACTTCTTTTGTCTTAGGTGAATCGTATATATTACGGATACCTCCAGCAATTCAATGGAAGATTTCTTATGAGGTACATAAGTCTCTCTGGAAAGTCATGCTCCAGGGCGGCCAAGCCTATTGCAAAAAGGGCTTTTGGATGATCCTGTTGAGGAGCTTACTGAGAGACTTATCAAGATATTGGCCGGAAGGAGAACCTTGCGGCATGATCGATTTAATGTTTGTGGGTAACATTACTGCAAACCCTCACGAGACTACAACTCGTCCACTAGGGGTAACCTAGGGGTTTAAAGGCTTGTTGCATACGCTAAATGTAATCGAGAGCACCTGCGAAAGTGGTATAGGTAGGATTTTATTTTTGTTATTTTTGTTCTGCTTTCTCTCTCATGCTGACAAGCTTCCATGCCGTGATCTATTGGAAACTCTCTTGATTCGTTATTCAGGTACTATCTTCCCATCACTTCTCATTTACTTTCGTTGTCCCATGTGCATTGCATGCTCATATCTTTTACATTGAGGACAATGTAGATTTTAGGTTGGGGGTGGGAGATTAGGTTTCCTAATCAGTATTTTCTTGGTCTTGAGCAACAATTGTGAAAAAAAATTTTGAATTTTTCTGAAAATTTTTATGAATTCGCAGTGATTTTGACAGATACCCCTAATTTAGATTTTCAAGGTACATAATGGTGGATTTATGACTCTTGGATTCCGTATCTGTTAGATTTCATAGTTAAGTGAATTATTAATCCATGATTAGAAGTTGTAAACATTGATTGAATCATGATTTCAGGACACGTCTTGCTTGCACATTAAGACTTCAGTTTGATATTGAAGGGTTAATTTGGTAATCACTAAGCACGAAAGGAACCAGCCTGAAATATCTTGCCATCATGGTATAAAAATTGGAAAGGTTGGATAATTAATCTTCACCATAGGTTTGCTCCCTATAGGTGTGGAGTTAATTCCCCATGAATGATATCTAAAAAGAGTCAGGTGTACGATCTTCACCATAGGTTTGCTCCCTATAGGTGAGGATTTGATTCCCCTTCCTTGGCATTACTTTGAATAGAAAAATCACAAGTTAATAGGCTAATCTATGAGGCAAGTTTTGAAGTAAGTTTGGTTATCATGAATTCTCTTGCTGGTTACCAATGAGATCCTGAAATAACAAATTCAATCTTAATGTGATTAGCCGAGATTACACTATACATCCATGGATCTCAATGTTTAAAATTTTTCTAATTGATGGATTAATGCTTTACACTTGATTATGAAGTCTACCGTGCGCTTGAGTTCAGGAGAAAATAATGCCCAATATTCATGAATCGTAGAATTCTAATGACTGGATTATTTCTCAAAAATCATTCGGCTTTACAGAAATTTTCATATAAGTCTCAACTTATTTTTCGCATACTTTGCTCGGGACTAGCAAAATGCTGGTTGGGGGTTGTGTTGAGGGTCAAATACTGCATATTAGACCCCATTTATTATCTGAATTTACGTACATAATGCCGTTTAATGGCCCGTTTTGCGGTGTTTGTGATACAGGGTGTAGTTGAAAGCATGAAATGCAAAAAGTTGCTAAAAGTATGAATTTAACACTCTGTTGACGTCACAGGCAAGGGACACACTCCAGGGGACCAAGATTGACAAATATACACGGTCAGAAATTCGAGAAAAGTAAGAAATTGAAGCTCAAGTGGCTTGAAGGACGTCCAGAATGCAAGATCACGGGGTTTCCAATATCAGTTCAGCTCGAAACTTCATACGTCGCCTGAGGACCATAAATTAACCGTACATATAAAATTTCAGCCATTGAAGATCTCAGGAAGTGCTCCAACTGACAGATCAGCCCATAAACCGTTGATTCTGGGCCCACCTGCTATTCGGATATTCTTTAAAATCGGTCTGAACGACTTAAATGAGATGAGAAAAGAGATGGACGGAGCAGATTTCACATATACATCACTGCTGGACCCACCTGTGCATTGCACATGTACAGCGAGGGTAGTCTAGCAGTGCATGGCAAGTGTCAGAGACAGCTTGACCGTCTCTGACCGAAAGAAAGAAAAAAAAAAAAAAAAAAAATTTTGCAGCGGATGCACCGCCGCGGCCGTTTTTGCGAACGGTAGTGGGCCCCACCCATTGCTCGTATGGTCAATCCGATCCGTCCACCGTGTAGAGGGGCTCGAATACTACAAAAACATGCTGAATTTTTGTACCCATGCGTGCACACGTGTGAGATACAGAGGCCACAAAAGGGCTGCTCGGTAACGTTCAAAACTGATTCTTTTGTAATTTCTTCTCTGGGACACGTCAATGGATGTTCAAAACCACCCATTCTTGACTGAAATTTCGTTCTGAATCCAATGGACGGGGTGGATTTTCCAGAAAATGCTTCTGTGGGGCCCACCGACCACAACAGCGAAATGGTGCGAAAGGTTTCGCACATACGTGAAAACCGACTTTTTCGGACGGTTTTGGCCCACCATCTTTGATCATATGGCAGATCTGAACCGTCTATCATGTAGAGGACCCAAGAAAGTACTAAGGGACGGTGTTTTTTTGGAATTTGAGCAAGGAAAGTGGCGTGTTTCGAGGCACCGAACTTGGCTGCGAAAATTGCACTCCGTGTCCTTCTACAACTCTGTCACTGACTCCAGCCTTCCAGCAGCTATAAAAAGAGGTTTTTGGACGTGGGGAGGGGGCATTCAAGGTCTTGGGAGGAAGAACAGAGGGCTCGAGCTTGGGTTTGAACGTGGTCAGAGGAGAGAGAGAGGAGCTTGGTTTTTTTCTTTCCCTTTTCTTTTCCTTTTCTTTTTCTCTTTATTTATTTGGATTGAGCCCATCCATGGCAGGCTAAAACCTCCTAGCTAGGGCTAGGAGGTGAAGCTTGTAGTGAGATGAGAGATTATATGCTTTTAATTTAATTTTAATTTTTGAATTGAAGTTGGTTTTAGTTTGATTTTAATGGAAATATTTTAGGTTTTTAATGGTCTATTGTGACTGAAATTACAATGGGTCTGCAATGACTTTTAATATTCTCATTCTCTTTAATGTTTATGACGTTAGGAAGCCCTGTTGTTCACCATAGTCTCCTGGGCATGGTTGGATGACGGTACCCTTCTTAACCTTCATACATATGATTGGTTGGTAATTAGTTTAATTCTGTTGTTTGCCATAGTCTGTGGGCATGGTTTGGTGATAGAATCCATTCTAATTCATACACCTTTCATCTCTTTGAAAACTAGATCAACGCCAGTTCAGTAATTTCCATGATTTTTAATGCAAGCATAAATTCTCCCTGATCTCTACAAGTGGATCCTCTGAATCCCTAGTTCCCTTCTCCTGATTTCTCTCAAGTTTAGATAATTATTTCACCATTATTTCTTAAATTACATTCAGTTTAGATTTCATCTTAATCTAGTTCTAGTTCTAGTTAGTTTTAGATAACGTACAAGTTTCAGTCCCTTGGGATTCGACCTCGGTCTTACCGAGTTATTACTACATCACAACCCTGCACTTGGGGAGTGAACAGTAAAATAGAGTGAATGGACCAAACATATAAAATGGACCAAATATTCTTGTCAAAATTGTGACCCAACTTATTGACCTCGCGCGAACGTAAGAATTGATGCTAGTAAGTTTTTGTGGGCCCCATCATGATGTGTGTCGAACATCAACCCCGTTCATTTGATGTGTCCCCTTTACGTTATGAGATATCTCAAAAATCACCCGTATACGAAACTCAGGTGGGCCATACCATCTAAAACCATGTGAAGACATTAAAAAAAAAGCACTTGGTGGGGCCCACATTAGTTTTGGATGCGGTTGAAACTTGGTCTGACCCCTCAACCAAGTGGGACACACATAATGAGTAGGTTAGATATGTGAATTGCATTTAGGCAGGCCCAATATATAATTATGAATATTTTGAGGAAACCCCTCTCTATTACATTTAGGTGAGTTACTCAGTACCCTTAGCATATTGATAAACTCTGTGGGGTCCACCGTTATTTATGTAATCTATCCACTCATTTTATCCATGTTAACAGATAATTTTATGTCTAGAGAACAAAAAGGAAGCATATCCAAAGCTTAAGTGGACTACACCACAAGAAATAGTGTGATTGAACCTCTACCATTGAAAAATTCTTGAAGGCCATGGAAGTTTTGAATCAAGTTGATGTTTGTGTTTTCTTTTCATCCATATCTTTTTGATATGATGAACAGGTTGGATGACAAATAAACATTATTGTGGACCCAAGGAAGGTATCAATGGTGGAAATCATAATTCCACAATGTTTCGTGTGACATCTTCCACTTGAGCTTTAGATTTACTGAAAATTTAGGATCAACCTACACCATTCATCCATTTTTTGAGATCGTTTTAGAGAATTATCTAAAAAATGAATCATATCCAAAGATTAAATGGACCACACCACAAATACCAATGTGGGTGATGATTTTCACCGTTAAAAAATTCGTAGGGCCAACCATAAGGTATATTTTCCATCCAATCTATTCATAATGTCAAAAAGACCTGGATGAAGAGGAAAAACAAATTTCATATTGATCCAAAACTTCTGTGACCCCCAAAAGGGTTTCAATGGTAGACATTCAATCCCCTATCATGTGGTCTAGTTGATAGTTAGATCTGTCTTATTTTTTGTCTCAAGCCATACAACGAGCTTACCATGTGGATGGACGGTTTGGATATAACAAATACCTCATGATATAACCCACAGAACTTGATAACGTCACCCAGCCCCCTCTCTCTAGGGTGCGGATTAGATATGATAGGTGGAGTAGCGAGACTCACCACTGAAGTTACGTCACCAACTTTTGTTGGCCCCACCATGATGTATGTTTTATATCTACACCATCCATTCATTTGGAGAGATCATATTAGGGCATAATCAAAAGAATGAGTCAGATCCAAAGCTTGAGTGGACCCCCACCACAGAAAACAGTGGGGAGAGAGTGATGCCCACCACTAAAAAGTTCCAAGGGCCATGAAAGTTTTCGATCAAGCTAATATTTGTGTTTTCCCTTCTTTCATGTCATCTTTAACACATGAACAGGTTGGATCTCAAATAAAAATTATGGTGGACCTTCGAAAGGTTTAAACGGTGGGTGTCACTCTCTCCACTATTTTCTGTGGTGGGGTCCACTCCAGCCTTGGATCTGCCTCATTCTTTGTATCATACCCTAAAATGACCTCTCAAAATGTATGGATGGTGTGGATATGTAACATCCCGAAAATCGGGGGTCGAGTAGAAACCCAACTCCCGAGTTCCAAAACGTCACTTATGCAACATAGATAATGATGAATACATGTTGTCTGTAGAATGACATTAAACAAGATTGAGACTAAGCCAAAACAACATATCATACTCCAGGGACAGTTAAATTTTACAAGCGGAAGACTGTGATAAATACATAAAATATATGATTGATTGTAAGTCTCCAGAGTGTGAACATGTTATCAGGTTAGCTATATACATGTATACTCTAAAGATGAGCAAAAAGAATATACATGGGTGTTTAAATAAAAGGCAAAATACCAAGTGTATTGGCATCTAATCATTAACCCTGTAAGCCCGTCGATTAGAACCTGCATGTAGGAGAAATCCTCCTCAACATCATCAAGTCCGGCTCTGCTTCGCAAGCATCGCCATCATCTGAAACGAAAAAAAAACAGGGACTAGTTGGTGTTGCAAACACCGTTCCGTAACTTGGGAGTGAGTAGCTAACTCAGTGGAATCATAGAGCAAAGGTTAACATGTTATCAAATCAATCAAGCGATAATGATAGAGCAAGCAAATCAAACATTCCTAAATATTGTGATTAATGCAAGAATGAAATGACATGATGGATGCCCTCGCCAACATACTCCCTCATGTGACACCATCTTACGTCTGCGGTATGCCTTCTTCCCTCAGTGCTCCACATCTTTCAAGCACACGCAATGTGATATGAACATGATTACTGAGTTGTTATTAGTCCTTTTCAGACTGCAGGATTGGAAAGTTAAGGTACTTCCCTTATATCAATACCCAAACAATGATCCATTCTAGGGTCGTTAGTCCTAGCATATCTCATACGAAGTACGGTTCTAGGTCGCTGCAAGGGCTGTTAGGGCTGTCAGGGCTGTTGCATGCACTCGTTGCACCGCTCTCCCATCACCTTATCAATACAGGTCTAGTTTATACTCTGTTTACTGCGGGAAGGCTCGTCGCCTCTCCGCAAATTCAGAATATACTCGAGGTCACTACAAAGGGCTGTCAGGGCTGTTGCTCGCACTCGTTGCACCGCTCCCCCATCACCTTATTAGTGTAGGCCGACAGTAAGAATATAGTGTCTCATACTACCATAATCTGTTCACAAGTGTGGGTTGCTCACTGGTCACTACGGGGAGGTTTGTGGCCCTAGCGTAGGCCGACAGCTCGACCACGGTGTCCCATACCACCATGCCCGGCTCATGAGTCTTAGGGGATCGAGGTACCAAGGTTAGACAGGCTTTCCAATGGTAAGTTTTGTACCTTAGGTTCAAACAGTTATGACGAATACAAGGTGAACATGCAATAGTCAGTCGGGTTACTTGATGAGTCCAACTAGTACGAGCGCACATTGAATCGATCGACTTTAAGTGCACAAGCACTTCGTGTGGCCTAACCACTGCCGACGACTCTAGTACGACTCGGGTTCGTCATACACATCCTTCATGGCCAATAGAATCCAACCACGAATTCTAAACTGTTACCGACTGCCTGGACTAGAGTATAGCCCCAAGCACATGTAATGTGAATTAGTAATCATATGAGATAAACAAAATTGAAATAATAAATAATTCAAGCATATTAACAACATATTATAAGATACAACATAGGCAATTTAACCATACACAAGCATTTCATTTATATAAGATAATCAATTCAAATATAATAACCATGGAAGAAATCATATTCATCATCAAAACAGTTAAAAATCCTATCTCAACACTAATTTACAACCTCATTTACGCAATACTTACCTATACAAACACTTAGTCTACACACTTTAGTCTACATAGCATATTTCGGCTAAAATGTGCATTAGGGCGAATCTCTTCGCCAAAAAAATCATACATGCATAACTAGTATAGGTACACGGTAAATAATCATGGCAATCATATCAGCAAAATACGTACGTATACAGTATTTTCTACAAATACCCTAAATCTCATATTCTTCGTACGTATTCGAAATGAAAAACAGACAGCATGTTGTACATGTCAAACAACATTCTTGTCAACAATCTACCATTAAACGGCATTGAAAGCTTTGAAAACAGGTAATCTAAGCATATAAAATCCGCACCTTACGCCGTAGAAGCGTAAAGAAGTCGATGGAATCTCTAAGTCTTCGTATACATGGAATATTAACCTGTAATACAAGCTAGGTTTGCTATTTAGCTACTGGCATCAATGGAAATCCTAAAACAAGTTAACGCTAGGCTTTTCTTACCTAAGAATGACGTCAGAATTGTCAGGATAGTGATTGTAAAGCGATGGGTAAGCACGTAGATCAGCAGGGAAGAATAACAAGAAGGTTCTCCCACTTCTCTCACACTTTCTCTCTCTTTTCTCTCTTCTCTCTCATAGGGTTTCTCTCAAATTCGTATGGGCTGAATGGGAGAGGGTTTAAGGCCTTTTTATAAGCTAAAAACTCACCTATATAAACTTAGGTCCAAGTATACTTAGGTTATATCCAAATCGGGTCTGTTCCGATCCAACGGAGCACTATTGGAGGTCCTGTTACTAAATGCGGTCAGACTTAAGCTCTCTAATATTGAATCTAGGTCAAGCTAAGTTTTCAGTTCGGTCGGATTTTCAGATTGACCGTGGTGGACCAGTTTCAGTTCAGCGGTCATCGAAACTCGATTAGGGCCACAAGTACTATGACATGTAAGGGCCACCTATCCTGATCCGAGGGTGAAATTTGGTCGAATTCTAATGGTCAGAACGCTTAAAAATGTCATGCAAGCAACACGTGCCAGATTTATTAAAAATTGAATTAATTTTCTAAATATTTTCCTTTACTAACTCTCTTCACTCCGAACTTAGTAAAATGGTCTCAGGATATTGGTTGGGTTTGATTTTCGAAATGATTGTCAAGTCCAACTAGGAGGTCGTAATTGTCTGAGTTCATCATTATCGGACTTTCGACGCGCGGTCTAGATCCAATACAAAGTTTCAAAGGGTTCCTGAGAACAAATAGGTTTAGAGTTTGATCCTGGAATTTAGGGTAACGTAGTGGTAACAATTCTAGAGGTTTTGGGTCTTATAGATCGTATTTAAAGTAGTTGGTGCTAATTTTGCAAGAAATCTAGTGTAGCACTGGCTAATTCACATTAAATTTCTAAAGAATTAGGTTCTAAATGATTTCTCTGACTTTGGAATCAAATCTTGAGAAGCTACCAAGGTGTTATGGTTGACCCATTGCCTAAGGACGTCTAACCCCAGGTTGGAAAAAATTTGGGGTGTTACAGGGTACAAAACATACATCATAGTAGGGCCCACATAAACTTGGTGACGTCACTTCAGTAGCGAGCCCACTCAACCTGTCAGTAGCTAATCTGCGTCCCTCTCTCAAGAGTTGAGGATTGGTTTGGGCACCGGCCCTAACCAGTCCCTGTTTTAGCCCCTCTCTCCCTCAATCTCTCTCCCTCCCTCTCGATCTCTCTCTCGATCTCGATCAATCTCCCACTCTCTCTCTATCCCTCTTCCTCTCCAACTCGGAGCTCAATGAAGAGATCTTCAACGAGCACAACCAGGTAATTCATGGTCTGCGTCTTTTAGGGTTTTTTTCCACCTGTTTCTCTCTTGACAAAACCCTCTGCAACGAAAATGGTGAAAGGGCACTAGGGCTTTTTTTTCTACATGTTTCTCTCTTGCGGCATGAGGATGTCATACATCCTCAAGGCCAAGGTTAAGAAGGATGAAAACCCTCTCGATCCCTCTGCCCATCTGTCTCCCACTCCCTCACTGCCGATCCCTTGATCTCTCTCTCTCTTTCTCTCTCTCTCTCTCTCACTATTATCCTCTCTCCCTCTCCCTCTCCCTCTCCCACTCCCTCTCCCTTCCTTCACCAGAAACAGCGAGCCATTGATCTAATCGATCTTCTGACGATCGAATTTTGCAGGTGTGGATCGGCTGGAGTTCAGATCTGGTCCGTACGCTTAGGGATTGCATTCAATCCATCCATAAGGTTTGAATCCACATTTCCCTGATTTTTCCTACTCAGTTTCTGTTTTCCCCCAAATTTCTGCAAATTTTGGCCAATGAAATCTTTACTACTGTTTTGATTTGTAATGGCCTTATTCACTGAACCATCGACCAAACTTGGGACACCTGAAACCCTTCATTGTGTTGCAAAGTGTACCTCGAACATGGCATCTGTTGTATAATGGTTGTAGTGTGCATTACCATATGTCAATCTTGATTTTCTTTTGGTTTTGTAATTAGTCTAAGGAATTCTGGAAAAATCTATGATCTACTGCCCAATTTACAGTTCAATTCACTTTAACATCAACTGTGATTTAAAATCTGATTGAGTTTTTCTTAGCATTTCAATGTATTTATTTACCTATTGCCTCTTTTGCAGCCGAGAAAAGCAGAAGAGAAAAAGTAGTAGTGTGCATTACAATATGTCAAGATGTTGGCTCCATCTTCAGCAGAAACTGAATCAGGTATCCATGTGCCTAGACCCTTCAGTTTTTGGAGAAAATAGGACAATCTTGAGCTTTATTTTTATTTTTTGAAAAGCATGATGTTGGGCTTTATCTGTTTCTTCTCAGTAGTAGCCATTTATTGTGTCAGAGAAACATCTCTACCGATATAGATTTGAGAGGCTGACTTTTCATCAACCATGAAATCTTGAACATTGTTATTTGTGATTTGGCTCTGGAAATTGGGCTGTTTGGATGCCTGAGCAAATTGAATTCTAGACATTTAGTTAAAAAAAAAATAACTGTTGTTTCCTAATGTTGACAAGGGAGTAGTGTACATACAAAGTGAAGGTAACAAAATTGCAATTTGGAGCTCAAGCTTAAGTGAGGAAGACATTTTATACAAATTTTCCTGATGAATGCATGCAAGCTATTGAAGATCTAGTTGTCCTAAGGACTTATCTTCTTCTTGTTGTCCTCTTCTTATTGTTTTTTCGAATTTTGATGTTTTGAAAAAAATAAAGGGCAATTTAAATAGCAAGAAAGCAATCAGATGCATTTTTTTAGCAATGTAGGAATTTTTCTGTGGAAATAGGAAATATGTGTAGTTACTCTTTGTTTTGTAGCGATCAGTTTCAATTGAGGCATGAATTAACTCAAAATAAACTGATTAAATAAGTGTATTTTTTGGTTCATGGTGCATCTAAAATGCGACCTTATAGTTTGGACTATTTGATTGGCTACCTGCTTTGATTGCTTACCTTTGGTCTTGATGGCCATATCAGCTAATTGGTGGGCATCACAAGTGTCATTGTGCTGTGATGGTTGGTGAATAGAGGATTCTATGATGTACCTGTTTGGATTAATTGTTGGTTGCAGGTCTGCATGTGTAGAGTAATTGGATATTGTGATGTGATGGGTGCAGATTGGAAGAGTTGTGTAGTCTATTTAGATGACTTGCATTCTGTGTTGGGATGGTTACAAAATGGATGAAGAGTGCTTATTTGGAGGAATTGTTGGTTGTAGGTCTGTTAGTTTGGAGGGGAATTCTTGCATTGGATGAAGAGTGTTGTATGTTTTCAGGTCTGTATTGTTGGCTGCCTTGGCTGCTCATCTTTGGGATTGATACAAATGTAAGATGCATTGACATGATCCGACATACAATTCTGTTTATGTTTGTCTTTAAAATTCACACTATATTGTCCTTCTTTTTTTTGTGCAGCAAGTGAAGAGCAAAGCTACAGCTGCATTTGGTAATGGAGTTTATTTGGAGAATTACATAAAATATCCCAAGCACATTGAGTTCTAGGTATATATTCCGATTGAACTTTCTATCACATCCATTCCCTTGGGGGCTGTTTGGATTGGTGGAAATAAATAACTGAGAAAATGAAATCAATGTCCTCAGATGTGATGGTTTCCTTTATTTGCGAAAGACAAGGATTGAGGAGATTGATTTCCTTTTCCTTTCTAAGACCCAACAATCAGCCAGAGGATGGATTATGATGTTGATGTATCGTTTATAGTTGCAATAGTTTTAGTTATTTATTTATTTAAAAAAATCTTTGATGGCATTTTCATAAATTTCATAGCATTCCTCTGTCGTAGATCTTGTGATAGATGCATGAACTGATTATCTTAAAAAAAAATAAAAAAAATACATGATATCATTCTTGGTGAAGTTGTTGGTGCCCATTTGATTTGCCATGCTGGAAGTCATACAAATCTAGCTAAGTGCCCTGCATCTACACTTCAGATCCTTGGTGCCGAAAAAAGCACTTTTCAGGTGCATGCTTCAGCATCTACTTATGCCTTATCATTCATCATCATCATTGTTGTTGTCATTCTCATCGTTGTTGTTTTTCATGGCAGATCCTGCTGTCAAACCATCTAGGCGAGGATGATAGCCAAGTGCATAGCCTTATGGCGTTGCTATATTATCCCAGCTTTGTTCTGGTCCAATTAATTATCAGGCCTCAAAACTCTTGTGGGCCCATCCCATGGGCCTTAAGCTCTTGCCAAAACATCCAACCTGTCCCACATTCACTGCAGAACATGTATTCTAGAAAGCCATGATTATTGATCTGGATATGGGGGGCTATATTTCCTGTCTTCTTCTTATTATTATTTTTAAATATGACTATTGGATAGGAATTGTTATGTTCCCCTATATCAGCTGATAGACTTTTATTTCACCCAAAATTTTTTTCTCCCATTAAAATTTCCAAAAATGGTTCATTCTACTTTGATTCATCACTCTCATTTAAATTTTGTGTTTTTACCCCCAAAATAGGCCTAGATATAAATATGAAAAGAGTTTTAGAACTTCCTCCATGGTTGAAATGAAGAAGCAAGTGAAAAAAATAAAATAAAATAAAATAAAAACAATAGGAAACTTGGAAAAAAAAATGAATTGGAGACTTTGTGGGTGTATTGGCACTGATATGGGCCCATTGTTTTTGCAACGGACTAGTTAAACATTGCATTACATAATGGGCATGGCTAATGCGACTATACTGTAACTGATTTTCGAAACCAAACAGGTATGGATCTTCAAAACACAAGGATCAATGAAATTAGTCGTACAAGCAGTTATTTAGGTTGTCCATGTTAAATCTATATTCTGCATTCTTATTGTCTTTCATTGAGCTATTTGCTTGCAGGAAATCATTTACAATTCATTTGCTTCATCTTATGACATCATGGGCTGTTGTTTGTGACGTGTGCTACTTGGAACCTCAAAATCTAAAACTTGACGAGTTGCCAATAGAATTTGCAGAAAGGTATTTTTTACTGTTTTGCAATTCCTATGAGATAATCCTGGGCACACTGCAAGAAAAATGGTTATTAGGGGCGTTTTTAGCACAGGCGGTCACAAAAAACCGCCACTGTAGACGAAATGAGGGGCGTTTTTATGTGGCCACCCGTGCACAAAACAGGCCACCGCCGCTATTTTTTTTTTTTTTTAACCCCGAATTAAAACCTATCCCGTGCGGTGCCCTATCCCCAAATATCGAAAACCCTTGCGCGCGCTCCATCCCGCCTCTTCTTCTCCCACCTCTTTTCTACCAAAACCATCTCCAAAACCCTTTTCTCCCTCTCACTCTCCACATCTCCCTCTCCTTCTGTCTCTCTCGATCTCCCTCTCCTTCCAAGTGCGCCCCAAAACCCTCCTCTCCCTCTATCTCTCTCGATCTACATCTCTGTCTCCCTCTTGATCTCCTTATCTCTCTCGATTTATCTCTCCCTCTATAGCAACAACGCATCTTCTCCAGCAACGGCGCATCTTCTCCAGCAACGGCGCATCCTCTCCAGCATCATCTTCACCACTCCAAGTGCGGCCAGCAGCCCCACCCTTCACCTCATCCCCGACCATTTCTGGTAAACAATGGGACCAATGATCTAGATGGTCTGGGTTTTTATAGATGTATCCCATTTATACAATGGATGTAGATATAGAATAGTCTTGCCATTCATCATTTGCTGTGAATGTTTAAGGTGTGCACAACATGTGTTTGATGAAATGTCTCTGTTGGTTATAAAGGATGTAGCAATCCTGATGTTGGTTGTAAAGGATGCAGGACCCTGTGCCGACTAGTTGCATCCATGGAGATGGATTTTAATGTTCTAACTCAATTCATATGCTGATCACAGAACCACTTCTTTGGCCCACTTTTCACATGGGTTGTGGCCCAACATAGCTAACCACCAAACCACCTTCATATTTAGAAAGGGAAAACCCTCATTTATCTGATAAAGCAGAGTAAAGAGTCTTTTAATCTTTCTTTCTTTCCCTCTCTCTCTCTCTCTTTTTTTTTTTAACACTGACAACAAATTCCATATCAATACATTCTTGAATTTTAAGGTCTTCCATACTTGCGAATCCTCCACAACCATCAAGTGCCCTTAGACCTTTACAATCATATAATCGTAAACTGGTAGTTTGTGGTAAAAGCATTCTAACCAACTGAGGGATAGCATTACAACCACCAAACAGCATCCATCTCAAGGAACTGGAAATGAACTTAGTTTCATACTCGGATGCAATTCCTTCATACCCTGATTGGTACACACATAAATGAAATTTCTTCAACTTTGCCCAATGCTTAATCTGAGGATTGTGGGAAACGTTTCACATCCACAGTCTGGAGGTCTAAATAAGATAACTCTTTCAAAGATGCCACCTCACCCAAAGTAGTGCTGTTGTTGTTGTTTCTTGCATCTTTTCCTTCAACTCCCCAGTTGCAGAAGCTGTCCCACATCCTCAATTCTTCCAAGCGAGTCAACTTTGATATAACACCCTTCGGAAAGATTACAAGACTCAGAGTCATAGTTAAGTCCAAGCTCTGCAGATTAACCAATTCTCCTATTTCAAATGGTAGCTCTTGTAAGTATTTGTTATATGATAGATCGAGGGATTCGAGCTGCTTTAGTCCCCCAAGTGCTGAAAGACAACTCCCTTCAAACATGCACTCTCTCAAGAAGAGAACCCTTAGATTGACTAGGTTTGACAGCGAGGGTGGTAACTTACTGATAGCCGTTTGGCTTAGATCTAAAACCCTAAGGTCTTTTGTTGCTTTCAAAAACTGACCATGTATTTTAGTCAGTTTCTTATTTTCTGGCATAATCAATGTAAGTAATTTGGGACAATGCATACCTTCTAGCAGTTTATCAATTCCACTTCGTATAAGAGAAATCCTCTTCTGTTCTTCCCAGTTTTGTTCCAATGGCAAACCTTTTAGTCTAACTCCCGCTCTCACCAAAGATTTGCAGCCCTCATCTTCTTTTAACGAAATTGAAATGGCAACATCCCTAACAATGTCATGCATCTTCACATACCCTTTCCCTCTACCTTCTAATAACAAAGAAGAAGATTTGAGTTCCTCAACCCAAGAATGCCCTTTATTTATTGTTTCCTCCAAACTTCCAACGTCTTCCAAAAAGCCTTCACCCTTCCACAATCTGATCATCCTCTCTACATCAATATCATAGTCTTCAGGAAATAAGCTGCAGAATAAGAAGCCCGGTTTCAGCTCAGGTCGTAAATGGTCATAACTGACTTTAATAGACTGATACATCCTATCCTCCATACCTCTAATATCTCTTGGTTCAAACTTCTTCAACTGTGACAATGCATTATCCCACACGTTAGAATTTCTCACACCTCTTAGTGCCCTTCCAAGTGTTATAATTGCAAGTGGAAGACCACCGCATTCCTTAAAACCTCTCTTGCCATTGTATGCAAGGAAGGGTCATCAACAACATCACCTACTTTCTCTTTGAATAGTTTCCAAGATTCATCATCTGAGAGCACATGTACTTTAATGTTAACTTGACTTTCCATTCCTCTACAAACATCTTCACTCCGTGTTGTAAATATGATCTTACAACCCTCAAAACTGTTAATAGAGGGAATCCCTACATCAGCCAAATCAATCTGCTCCCATAAATCATCCAAGAGTCTTTTAATTTGCATTCTATATATTTATTAACCATGAGGGCTGCTGTATCAAATCTTGGTTGCCTATTTTACTTATTTTGGCAATAAAATAGGCAAACTCCTATCTCCCCTTACCACAAATGACACTTTCACATGCCCTAGTCATCAAAAGTTTGGTTCTCAAATTCATATTCTTTGGCTAACCAAGATAGCCCAACTGGCTCTTAAATTCTGTTCTTAAATGAAAGAGACATGTTTTAAGTAGAGCCTACCTTTATGATGAGGTGGTTGCTGACAGAAATAAGAACACCCCAAGACCCTCCACACATTCAATCAGCACATGACTACGCTTCTTAGAGACAAACATTAAAAAAAAAGAAAAAGGTACACTTAAATGCGTTGTCTACCTGTCCAACTGTATATATACAAAAAAAAAAAAAAAAAAAAAAAAACTGTATATATACAGCTAAACACCTCCATTGCTTTCTACTCAACCCAGCAACATCTTTCACATTCTAACCTCTCTTATTTTATTTTATATTCACTGTCAAGCTGTTTCTTTGCTTCACAAAGAATCAATCATGATCAATCCCAAGAGGCTCGTTGCAATCGCGAGGAAGTGGCATAAGTTAGCTGCCAATGGTAAGAAAAGAATCTCCATCTCAAGAACAGATTTCACTGCAGACTGGGAAGAATGCAATACATCTACACCCAATAAGGGACATTTTATCATCTACACTGCAGATGGAAATGGTTCGCAATTCCCTTGATGTATCACAACAGCCCCATCTTTCAAGAGTTTTTTAAAATGTCCAACGATGAGTATGGATTACTAGGCAACAGTCCTATCAAAATGCCTTTCCATACGATCTTCATGGATTACATTGTTTCGTGGCTCCAAAGAAAGATCCCTAAAGATGTTGAGAAAGCTTTCCTTATGGAGGGTGTTTACTGTGTTGGAGTGTATTTGTTTCTTACACATGAGGGCACACCTTAGTTGTAATTCTTATGATAGGTTGAGCAAAGTGAAGTATTGTTTATTTAGAAATGTAAATGTAGGATGCATTGTATGATTTGATTACTATTTGTGATAAATGCATCATTTTTTTTCTGATTACATTTTATGTACTATTTCTATCAACATTAGGCTTAGACAAGTTATCAATCACAACAGGTTATTACAACGGAAACAGGTCATATTATTACAATTTTTTAAAAAATAGCTATGAATATAATCTGTAGCTATAGTTACGACTTTAGTCCGTAGCTATTGGTATCTATTGCTACAAATATTGTCCATAGCTATTAGTATCTATTGCTACAGATATAATTCATAGCTATTGGTATCTATTGCTACGGATATTATTGGTAGCTATTGGTATTTATTGCTACGGCTATTATCCATAGCTATTGGTATCTATTGCTACGGATATAATTTGTAGCTATTGGTATCTATTGCTAAGGATATAATCTGTAGCTATACCTTTAGCTACCCCACCAATAGCGACAGACATGCTACGGATCATATTCGTACCAAAAGGGCTTTTGCTACGGTTTTTGGCCAGAGCCTTTGCCTGTTTTTCTTGTAGTTCGTCAAATCAACTCAAGTTTGATTTGAATTACTTGTAATATATTAATGTTCAAATGTTTAACAAGCCTATTAAAGACTTCAATATTCTACTGAAATGACACATCAGCTTGGCCTGTTTTAGTATATTACTTTATTTTAGTTTGACTAATTTTAAATCTTTTAGATTCTAAAGCACCCCTCCATAAACCAGAGCTTAACAATAAAATAAATTGCTTGCCAAGTATTGAAAATTGAGACTTTATGGTAGTGCAGAGCCAAATGATGGTTCAAACCGTGTTTAGAATGAACTTCAATCTCTATTTAAAATGTCATTGCTACATTTTAGGAGTACATATCTTTTCAACTTCTCACCCTTACTCCATTTTCTTCCTGATTTTTTCGCTAAAAAACTAAGTTTGTATCATTGGGTCTAAGTCTAGTCCAACTTTCAAGCTGTTTCAAGAAACATGTTTTCATTTTCTTGTTTTTCTTCTCTATGTTCTTGTAGCCAGCAAGGTTTATTTTCTCTATAATATATTGTTTCTCATCTTATAATAGATAATAAAAAGAGAAAAGATGGCAGCAAGGCTTCGAGAGCAGATAGCTATGCAAAAGGCCAAAGAAATAGAACTGAATAAAATAATTCACATAAAAGGTATTGCAATTTCTACTATTTGTCTAAATCTGGATTGGAACTTTAGATGACTATAAGTTTCACTTATTATATTTCTTTTCTTTTTTCTTTATCCCTTTCATTAGAGGAAATGATGCGGGCAAAACAAATGTTAGCAATTGTCTCATGAAATCTCCCCTTACCGGGGTTAGTATGGCTAAGATCCTTGCCAACACGAATCTAGATCAAGAACAAAAAAAATTGTTAGATGTTATGCTATCTTCTAGAGATTTGGTTTTGCAACTTATCAATGACATTCTTGACCTCTCTAAGGTGGAGTCAGGTACAAGTTTTATTTATTTTCTAGTAAGGCATGTAGAAGTGACTTATAATTTCATATCTATAGACTTGAGAAATAAATCAATACAAGTGGTAATGTGTTTGAATTCAAGTACCTTACACACAATTCAAGTTAATTGTGGAGTTAGAAGTCTTATTACAGTTCTTTTAGTTTCCTTCTCAAAGTACAATCTCTTACTAGTGATAATGTGTTTGAATTCAAATACCTTATACCATTGTGTTTCCATTTCAACATATTCTAGCATGTCTTGGGATATTTTAGCTTTTCTTTGTTTACTAAAGACAATTTAATTTAGTATTGGCTGAAATTATAGATGAATAAGGCACATTAAATTGTAAGTCTTTCAAAATTATTGTAGATTGTTGATGCTCTTTCACTGTAATGCAACAATGACACTTGGCATATTACAAAAGCTTGGGTTTATGTTTGGATCATTTAGTTTATGTTTGGATGGATTTATGTAGTTTGGGTTTAAATGGATGTGAATGTTAATATGATGAAATATATTATATAACAGGTGTATATTAGGAAGAATATCTGTGAAATTTATTGTAACAGGTGTATATCAAGAATTTGTGCAGAATTTTATGCTGGAATAGTTTTTTTTTTTTTTTTTAAAGAGAGAGAGAGAGAGAGAGAGAGAGAGAGAGAGAGAGAGAGAGAGAGAGAGAGACTTTTACCTATGAAAATTTTTGTAGGTAAAAGTTTTGTAAATATTTTTACCTACGAAAATTTTTAGCGACAAAAAAGTTTTGTAATTATTTTTAGCGATGGCGATAAAATATTTCATCGCTAAAAGTTTCGCATTTATTTTATAGTGACCAAAATATTCGTCGTTAAAAGTTTAACATTTATTTTTTAGCGATGAAAATATTCGTTGCTAAAAGTTTAACACTTGTTTTTTAACGATGAAAATATTCGTCGCTAAAAGTTTTGTAATTATTTTTAGCAATGAAAACTATCGTCGCTAAAAGTTTTGTAATTATTTTTAGCAATGAAAACTATCGTCGCTAAAATTTTAACACTTATTTTTTAGTGATAAAAATATTCGTCACTAAAAAATTTCTAATTATTGTTAGCGCGAAAAAGCTTACCTTTGCCGACTCATCGATAATAACCTTTTGCATCGGTCTTTTAGCGATAAAAATTTTTGTCGCTAAAATTTTTTAGCTACGAAAAATTGGCTTTTAGCTATGAAAATTGGATTTCTTATAGTGACATGTAACTCATTTGGCTTATCCTGAGAGTTGAGGCATGCCGGTACAGTCTAGTATAAAGTATGTTGCAATTGGGCCTGGCTTATCTGAAGCATGTCATGGCCCAATCATGGACTAATTAATGACCTGTGATGAGGCAGGCAATCTAGCTATGAGACAAGAAAACAGCTTGGAACAAGATGGGTAGGGCAATTAGTCATACTTTTAGGCATACATAAACCATGCTTTTTCTTAAGGGCCCATTTGAATACTACACAATAAATAACTTTTTAAACTTATGCAAGCCAATAAGTTACTTTTTTTTTCACTTAAATTAGTTTCGGTAGGACGATTATAAAAATAACTTATGTGATGAAAGTTATCCCTAGTTTACTTTTTTAGCTTTTCAATTCTCTCTCTCTCTCTCTGAATGTGATGGATGGTCCATATGAAAGGAGGCCCCACACAATGGATGGTCTGCATCAAAGGTGGGGCCCACTTGATAGAACAGCCCTCATCCAAAGTGGGCCTCTCATGATGGATGGCCCACATTGAAGGTGGGTCCCACAAGATGGATGATTCATATCAAAATAGGCTCCACATGAGGGGAAGTGGGTATTGAAGGTGGCTCCACATGATGGACAATAACATTGAAGGTGTGCCCCATATGATGGATGATCCACATCAAGGTGGGCCCCACATAATGGATGGTCCATATCAAAGGTCAGCCCCTAATGATGAATGGCCCACAACCAAGACCCCACATGATGGGCAGCCCACATCGAAGTTGGGGCCCACGCAATGGATGGTCCACATCAAAGGTGGGTTCCACATGATGGGCGATGGACATTGAAGGTAGCCCCACATGAAGGATGATTTGATTTAATGGTGGGATCCATGTGATGGATGATCCAAATTAGGGTGGGACCCACATACTAGATGGTCCACAAAAAGTTGCAGATGATGAATGCCACACATCTCTCCTCACCCTTGAATCTCTCCCTAACTCCCCAACCTCAAATCTCGCTAAACTCGTCATCTCTCTCTCTCTCTCTCTCTCTCTCTCTCTCTCTCTCTCTCTCTCTCTCTCTCTCTCTCTCTCTCTCTCTCTCTCTGCATAACCCTTCTTCCCCACAGAACCATCTTATGCTACAACTGTAGAAGCTACCCACCGCGGCGCTCTCTCTCTCTCTCTCTCTCTCTCTCTCTCTCTCTCTCTCTCTCTCTCTCTCTCTCTCTCTCTCATTCTACCAAGCAAGCGCTCTCCCTCCTTACTTGCTACAAAGAGTTCAAAAATCTAGGGTTTACAAGTCTTACTCTTTTCTCTAATTGTAATAGATTTACAAAATACGTAAAAAATGAATGTATGCTTCTCACTCTCAATTGTCCTTTGATTAATTGATTTCAAATCTATCCATCCTCTTTATTGTTTGCATTGTTTTCTATTGCGGTGGAAGCACTTGGACCCCATCTCATTGATTTTAGTGATGCTAAAAGTTTTTCTAGCGTTTCATGTAACTATGACTGCTCTTTTTCTAACATTTTTGGCAAATATGTTGTTTTGTATATATGAATCTTAATCTATTTAATTTCTAGTGATTTTTGTTGTTTGTAGAGAATTCTAGCCCTTTTTATGAAGCTTACTGGAAAAAGTGATGTCTCTCAGATATGAATCTAAATATGTTTTGTGTGAGAGGCCTTTTTTATGTTTTTTTTATTTTGTTGTGGAATATAAATTGGCTTTGTGCTTCTGAGTTATTTTTCTCTATTTGGTGTAGAGAACATCTCAAATGAGTTTTTCTTACTTTCTCATGATTTTGCTTCTGGTTTAGGATTTTTGTGGAATTTTAGAAATTGGTATTGCAGAGAGGATTTGGGGTTTCATGCTTGGATCTTGAAAATTTTCATATGGATTTTCTAATGTTTTTCTTTCCATTTTTAAGAGAATGACCTTTGTCGATAAGTTCAACAAAATGCAGCAACAAAACAAGCTTTTGTTTCATTCTTCAATATTTATAGTTCAATTCAAGCTCTTCTTTTAGAAAAATATGTTAAGGCAACTAAGGGTTAGGTGGCTAACCCTCTATCTCATTCCAACACATTTTCCATATATAGACTGATCTAATGTAAGTGGGAATGGAATGGTTCGAGCCCATTGTGGCCATTTAAATTGCCATTTGGGCTGCATCTGGGTGGTGCTTAGGAATTGTGTTCAATGTTGTAAGTTACCTCATTGCAAGCTTGATTTAGATTTATGGAAAATATTTTTGGATTTAACATTTTGAAAATCTATTCTCATGGATTCATATCTACAGGCCAAGATATTAATCCTGGCATGCATAATTTAATTTGTACAACATGTCAAGGTTACATATAGAGTTAGCCATGTCTAACCCGATTAGACCCGATCCGACCCGTTTCGAACCGAACCGAACCGACGGCCTAGATCGGTGTGGACCGAGTATGGTCATTCAGATTTGACAGTTTTTTAGATTGAATTTAGATAGTACTCAATCCGGACCGATCCGAACCGAAATCCAAACTAAATGGATCCGATATGGACCGATCTGATCTGATTCGAAGTGTTTCTTATGAATATTTATCCATCTGTAGGGTCGACCATGATTTAAATAACGTGGACTGGCGTGCATCATCTATGGTGCTTGAGTTATGGCCATTTCGCAAATGGTGAAAAACGCACACCATTGTTTGCACTTTTGTTTATAACACACTAAGTTACTGTGCAGCCATCATTCAATGCATTTATGAAGCTTGCTGGACCTAGAATTGTAAGTCTGGCGAGTCCTTCGGACATCTGATCGGTATATAAGGTATCTCTCACCATGAATATGATCTCAGAGAAAAATTAGGGTGGTCCACTTATCAAGTGGGCCACTCTCATGAGAAAGGAGCGGGTGGTTTAAAGAAACTTACCAATAGTCCACATCAAACATACACGTGCGCCATACTTGATGAGTGGAGCGCTCTGATTCTTCCATAGATTCATCTTAAAAGTGGGGAGCATCGTATCAAATGTCGCACAACACATGTGGTGCATGTAAAGGCCCAATGATACACGTGTGCCTTCCAAACGCACCTGTGGTTTGGCTAGTGACCCCACACCAACACCGAAGATACTAATATACTATGCACCGTATATATCCTCCTTCGTATCTCTTGGACAAGATATGATTTCGACGAGGAATGCTAAGCTACAAACCAATTTGCATGAAAGTCTTACGAACTTTTTTGAGAACTCATCATACGTGATGAGTTTCAAAAATCTAAATGGTCCACGTGAAGCAGAACCTCATGAAACCCCCTGGTACCAATTTTTACTTTGAACCAAAACTTTGGTGGGCCATGAAAAATGAAAACAGTTTCTTCCCTTGATTTGCATTTCTCTTTTCTATGGTCCACCAGAATCTTAGATCAGGGTGAAAATTCATCCCCTGGGGTTTCATGGGATTCTTCATCTTATGGACCATTCATATTAGAATCCCATGACACCTGTGCAAAGGTGCGCACGTACGCAGGTGCGTAGGTAAACATGCCTCTGATTTTCTATGGTGGAGCTATGTAGATACATGGCGTGCACAAAACGTTAACACAGGCACAACTATGTAGATACGTGTCGTGCAAAAATGAGCAGAGACGCGCCTCGAGCTCCGAGTTATATGAACGGCTCAAATGAGATCAAAATTACATGGGCCCCATAATGATGTATTTATTATATCCATACTGTTTATCCATTTTGCATGATCATTTTAGAGCATTTGAAAAAAAAATAAATCGTATCTAAAGCTCATATGGACCACATCGAAAATATCAGCGAGGATAATGATTTTCACCGTTAAAAAATTCGTAGGGCCCACCATAACATTTATTTTCCATCTAATGTATTAATAATGTTAAAAATACATGGATGAAGAGGAAAAACAATTTTCATATTAATTCGAAACTTCTGTGATCTCTGAATGGGTTTCAATGGTAAACGTTCAATCTCCCACTATTTTTTGCAGTGTGGTCCAACTAATCTTTAGATTTGTCTTATTTTTTGGCTCAAGCCTTAAGACAAACTCTTCAAATGGATGGATGGTTTGGATATAACACATATCTCATATTTTGACCCACAGACCTAACATGATCTAAACCATACCCAACCTGATCCGACTCAGTTTTCCAAACCAAGTCGGACTCTGTTCGGGTTAGACCAACTGTGCATCGGATCAGTTCGAGTCAGATATCCTATACTTGGTCTCGGATCGGATTGAGTTCAGGTCAGCCCATGTAGATTTCAGACCGAATCGAGTTAGACCCAATCTAATTCGACTCGGTCCGATGCCCAACTCTAGCTAAACATGTCAACAAGGTGTTGATATTCATAGGCAGCATGTCATGGTGTTTGATTTGCTCTCTCTTTTTTTTTTCTTTTTTGTTCGAGCTGAAAATAGTTGTGCTCTTTCTATTCCTTTGTTTCTTCAGTAGATTTAGATGATAAACTTATTATCAAATGATCAGTCACTGTTGTATGGTGAACATATATGAGGCATAGTGCTCCTCCATCCACTCACACAATATCTTCTTAAAGGCTTGTCATTGAGCATAAAGGAGGGCACGGTGTTGTTCAATCTAGCATTGGAAGGAAATACTTGGATTGGCCAATCTAGGATTGAACAATCCAAACTTGTAATTGATCTACATTGATCAATGAGTTTCAAGGAAAAATTGACGTGAAGTTTGCCATGCCATCATGCATGGTGCTTTTAAAACAAAAAACCTCAATGTTAGATGATATATTTACTTAATGAGAATGAATGATTGATAGATGACCAAATGCATTTCTCAATGCAAATGATGTTTTACTTCTATTTATTATTATTTGTTCTATTTGTGAAAGAGGCATGTTCTCATCATCACCATAATCTAAGCCTTATTCTAATGATTTAGCATGAGTTTGGAATGTCATATTGTTCGGATTCATGTTAAAAGTTATGACATAAGTTTGGTGCTAGCCATCAGCTTGACACTACCATCTTTTATCTGGGATAGGGACTGGCGATGAGAACATAAAACTCCCACATGCACAATGTAATAGACTATTATGTAGGTTGATTACAATCGAGCTCTATCTAATAGTCTAGTTGATTACAATCAATGAGTTATAGCGCATTTCAAATTAGTTTGCATAAAGTCCATGGGCTAACAAAAACTTGCATCTGCTTGTGATATTCATGTCACTCACCATTAATTTGTTATAAGCTATGGTGAGTTCACTGGAAAAGAAGATTAACAAAATTCAATCGAACAGGATGCAACTTCAATTCAAAGAAACTAAAGAGATTCTGGTGATGAAATAAGAGGTTGCAAAAAAAAAAAAAAAAAAAGCAACATATCAAATTCTTGTCATGCAGGAAGTCCCAGTTATTGATAATATGCCATTGGATAAACTTAATGTTGAAAATGAAAAACTAAAGGTGGGATTTTCATTTCAAGGATGAAAGAGTTTTGTTGTGAATAACATAACATTTCAAATTAGTTTAACTAGTGGTCTTGATGGACCATACTATAACAGCTTTGCCTTAATTATCCAACAATTATATTGTTTCACCATTTAGATGTTTTCTTCAAAATTAAAATATTTTTTCAAAAGTTTTTTTTTTTTTTGAAAGATTAATCATTGATATTGATCAATGTGGGCAAGTGAGAGAATGTAAAAATTATATAAGGTAGGCCTTATTGATCAACAGTTTAGATTGCCTTAAGGACTAGATAGTGTGATTGGAAGTACCAGTGAATCCCATTAAGTCGTGATGCATTTAAAATTGTGTAAGGGGTATTGCACTATGACTGTGTTATACACACAGTGTTCTAGTAGGACTAAGATTACCAAACTCGTGTGGAGACTTAAGGAGAAGAGTTTCAATGGGTTTCAAACTCCTCAACCCTCTAAACTATATAAACATGGCTGAGTCCCCACACTACAAGAAAATGGGGGCTTTAGCCTCGGTTTAAAACTATGCCTAAAAAGGTTAAAAACTGAGGCTAAAGCCTTTAGCCTCAGTTTTTCCTCGGTTATCCAAACCGAGGTTGAAACCCCCGTGGCTAAAGGCTTTAGCCTCAGTTTTAGCAACCGAGGCTAAAATGACTTTTATAGCCTCAGTTCTTCAAGTAAAGATAAAAACCTTTTTAGGTTTAATTTTCTTGAAATGAGGCTAAATCAAAATTTTAGCCTCCATTGTTTTCAATTGAGACTAAATCTAAATTTTAGCCTCAATTGCCTCCAACCGAAGCTAAATCTATTTTTAACCTCGGTTCTCAACAACCGAGGCTAAAGCCTTTAGCCATGGGAATTTTAGCCCTGATAATCAACAACCGAGGCTAAATTCAAGCCTTAGTTACAAATTGAGGCTAATTTTACTTTTTTAAAATATTTATTTAAACTACTAATCCATTCATTCAATCCACTCATGAAACAATCAATCATGAAAGCCGCAATACCAACAAAACAGTTAACAATAGTATATTTAAAGATTAACTCAATTAAACTGTTACACAACATTAGGTTCCATAAATAATACAAAGTCATGGTCGCACCCGTCATCACCGGTGCCGTCGTGCTTGGCGGACCCTGAGATAACATTACCCATCCATCTTCTGTTGTTTCTTTAGTTATCCGCTGCATTACAAAATAACAAATAACAAATAATTATCACAGCACAAAAAAGAAACCAGAGTGAAGAACAACGAGTCAACACATTTTTCCTCCAAACTATTGTGTTATTTGTTTTAGGAAAATACCTTTTTAGGGTCATATGTAAGAAGTTTATTCAATAAGTCAAATCCAGCCTCAAAAAGGGTTGGGCGTCCAGAGAAAGATGGGGGTGGGAACTTATCACGCGGCTTGTTATACCTGAAAAAAACAGGTCAGTGGTTACTCCAAACATAAGCTACATCACCGCAACTAAAAATTGTCAACAAGGCAAAACAGAAAACCTTACCAGCATCACTCATAGCTGGAAGCCTAAGAAAATAGTGGCGAGAATAAGAACACAACTAAATGTCCAGTATTCTTCTTAATTGTCACGCTCCAAATTCGAAAATCGGATTCATAGGAATCTCGATCGCCGAATTCGGTGCCGACAGCCTCCGTAGTACCCTATTCTCGACTCCTAGCATTCATATGCCAGATTCCGATCCTGAGATCCTACAAGGAGGATTTATTTTTTTATCAATGTATATTTAAATAGTAATAAGTATAACCACAAGATTATCCAATTCACAAAGGCAACATCATCATCACATATCCACTAATATAATCATTTGATTACAACACTGAAAGGGAAATACATAAATAAAAATTCAAGCTCCAGAAGACCACTGCATGCTCCAAGCTCAACACTGCTGCAACCTAACATCACCTACACGCATCTATCGTGCATAAGCTTATATAAAGCTTAGAGGGTGGTGTAAGTGTGTGCACAAGGTAAGTGTCAAGTATTCAATACAATGCCACAATCATACAATACCAAAAAAAAAAATTGGTAATCCACAAACCATACAATGTTTGAATAAGTAGAAACATTGAAAAGAGCAGAAGTCATCAGAGTAAGCAGAAAAACTGACAAGATATAAATCATACGATAACAGAGTAAGCGGAAGTATGGACAAGTCTATAAGTCAATTAATATCAGAATACACAATATAGAACATCTATGCGATAAGGAGTCCTAAAGAGTCAAATATCAGATGCCAAGAATGCAATGCAATATACAAATCCTGCTAAATCTGTCTAGGCCATATAAGTGCAGAAATAGCAACCCAAGATGCCATATGCCTGCGGATGTAATGCAATATGCGATGCGAATAAAATAACCATACTGGAGTGTGAAGTCGGGATGATAGTATGTAGTATCGCAGGCTATGGAGTCCACCACAAGGGACTTCTATCCAAACCAATTCCATACCTAAATTTGGATAGTCAGACTCAGCGTGGCAAACTCCTGGTCTCAGGTTAGTCGCGCGCTCAACCGAAATCCTTGCCATAGCGAAGGTACACAATAATTAGTTACGCACCACCAGCCCGAGTGGATAGTGAATGAATGAATGAGCATGCAACTCCTACTCAATAAGTCCACATATCAGTACAGTTCCTCTCTGAAAAATCATCGGGGTCTATTACACTCCAAACCAGATTGCTGTCCCATCGCGCATAACAAGGTGAGTGGAAGAGACCTCACTATCCACCTACCAATATCGAGCTCGACTCGTCAATAGCGGACCCATTCCTCGAGCTAGTCAGACTCAGCCTAGCATTGCCCCCTCCTCTCGGGCAGGTAAGGCCGCACCCCCTTCCAACCGACCACGACATAGTGGGAGACGCGGCCTAACGGTATACGGCCCTCATGCGCTCATACATCCACTTGGTCTAGACGTTGGAGTAACCTCTGAAACCAAGAGGGTTTAGGGACTTTCACCTAGGGATATCTATAGCACCCCATGTGGAACAGATTTCTGGTATCCTCCATCCACGATATGCCTATGGAGGCTACGGCCCTGATGTCGCTAGGGCATATAGTAATCACAATACATAATGCGAGATGTATAAGTCATACAATCCAATCATGCATCAATCCTACGCATACCGTGCGCTCGTGTGAGACAATCACTGCCTATCAGAGAGTCTCATAACAACCAGCACTATGACATATGCAATGGTCAATCATATCTCATATCAGACATGCAGATGATGCGTATGGTCATGTATCATGATGCTATGCAGTCACATACTCATAATCGGTATCAATAACCGACATTGACAATCGACATCGACCATATGGACATTTAACCAACATTGTCCTCCAAGGAAAGGCTCACTCACATAAAGCCTAACATATAGTGGACTCATGGCCTCACACAAGGGCCAAATATACAACATCATGGGCCTCACTCAAGAGTTTAATACACATCACGATGGGCCTTTCACATGGGCCTAACATACATTACAATGGGTTCCATTGCCTAGCCCACATATACATCATATTGGGCCTCGACAATCAGAATCGGCGATCAGCCATGACAATCAGAATCGACAATCGGCCACGATAATTGGCCTCGATAATCAGAATCGGTCAATCGGCCATGATAAGCAGAATCGGCAATCAGCCACGTCAATCGACAATCGGCCACGATCGGTAATCAGTCTCGATAATCGGCCTTGATCGGTAATCAGTCAATCGGCCACGACACACAGAGTCGGCAATCGGCCACGTCAATCGATAATCGGCCACGATCGGTAATCGGTCAATCGGCCATGACAAGCAGAGTCGGCAATCGGCCACGTTAATCGATAATCGGCTACGATCAGTAATTGGTCACGATAATTGGCCATGATCGGTAATCGATCACAATAATTGACCTCGATCGGTAATCAGTCAATCGGCCACGACAAACAGAGTCGGCAATCAGCCACGTCAATTGATATTTGGCCATGATCGGTAATCAGTCTCGATAATCAGCCTCGATCGATAATTGGTCAATCGGCCACGACATGCAGAGTTGGCAATCGGCCACGTTAATCGATAATCGACTACGATCGGTAATCGTTCATGATAATCGGCCACGATCGGTAATCAGTCACGATAATTGACCTTGATCGGTAATCGATCAATCGGCCATGACAAACAGAATCAGCAATCGGCCACGTCAATCGACAATCGGCCACGATCGGTAATCAGTCTCGATAATCGGTCTCGATCGGTAATCGGTCAATCGGCCACTGCACACAGAGTCAGCAATCGGCCACGTCAATAGATAATCGGCCACGATCGGTAATCGGTCACGATAATCAGCCACGATCGGTAATCAGTCATGATAATCGGCCACGATCGGTAATCGGTCACGATAATCAGCCTCGATCGGTAATCAATCAATCGGCCATCAGAATCGGTAATCGACCTTAATCGATAATTGGCAATCGGTCATCATAATTGGTCACGTCAATCGGAGTCGGTAATCGGCCTAACAAAGGGCCAAAGGGAAGGTCACAATGTGGACATTAAACCATCATTGCCTATTAATGTGGCCATTTGACCAACATTGCTCCCAAGGGGTGGCTCACATAGGGCCAAACGTACAGTGGGCCCATGGCCTCACTCAAAGGCCTACTATACTTCACAATGGTCCTCACACATGGGCCGTGAATACATCACTTTGGGCCTCATCAATGGATCACAAATATAGCACATTAGGACCATCATATGGGTCGCAAATACATCATTGCGGGCCATACAAATGGATGGCATAGATATACAATACATACATCACGTTGGGCCACATACACGGACCTAATATACATCACCAAGGGCCGCGAATACAACTCAATAGACCACGCCAAAAAGGCCATGAATACACAATAGGTGGGCCTTGTACATGGGCCCAATATACATAACAGGTGGGCCTTGCACTTAGGCCTCATACACGTCAAGTGGGTCTCATCAATGGGCTGCACCAATGGGCCTCATAAGCATTACAATGGCCTACGATTACATCAAGGTGGGCCTCACAAATAGGCTATAAAATACATTAAGGCGGGCCTCATACAACAGGTGGGCCTCATATATATCAAGTGGGCCTGATGGGGTAGCCCAAGGTCTAACGAAATAGATGGACAGCGTGGTTGAAACACATTCATCATGGTGCAGCCCACAACACACACACAGGTGGGCCTTATCCCAAAAAAATGGACGGACAGCGTGGTAGACTCAAGCATGAAGGTGGGCCACTGCATAGACGGTACATACCCCACGCTACATCATGATGGAGCAGTACACAGCACTATCCAAACATTGCCCAAGTAAATCAGTACTATCTAAACATCGTCCAAGTAAATCAAGACCGTCTAGCTATTGTCAGCACCGTCCAACACCATCTGGACAATGTGGATGAAACAAATACATCATGGCAGTGTCCACCATCCCATGGACGGAGTGGATATACAGCACACCAACAAGGTAGGTTCCATCATCTCGTGGATGATATAAATGAAACACATACAATGTGTGGACCCACAAAACTACACAATAAGTAGGCTCCACCTTTTGGACGGTACAGAAGAAACACATACAGTGTGTGGGACCCACAGAGTTACTGACGTCAGACAGCTGGTAGACCCACGGAACTGCTTACGTCCTGTCAGATGGACGGTCTAGATGTGGCGCGTGCATCACGCTGGCCCACATAGCTAGCTAACGTGCACAGCAGCTGCATAGCTGGCGTAATCGTACACCAGCCAGCCCATATCATAGAGGTAGGTCCCACATGGGGCCTACCAGATATATATACACATCTATATATAAACTATATTATATTTCATTATATTTTATTATAAACATCAATGTCCAACCTTGGACGTTAACTGATGGACGGCTTGGATGGTGCACATCATCACGGTGGTGCACGGAACTGCTGATGCCAATATCACAGCAGCTTTGCAACTGCTGGGACCCACCGTCCTCATCAATGGCCGGTGTGGAAAAACTCATACATCATGGTGAAATCCCATACAGCAGCGAACAGTGTGGATCTCACACATATCATGTGGGCCACGTCAAAATGAATGGATGGTTTAGATATGACACATACTTCGTGATTAGGGCCCACCCATGCTGACGTCTTGGAGTCATGTGGGCCCCATAGAAATTGCTAACATCACCTTACAGCAGGCATTGCCATGTGAGGTGCGCTATCCACTCCGCTCATCAGGTGTGTCCCACGTACGTGTACCACCTGCTGTATACACCATCCAATCCGTTCATCAGGTGCATCCCAACGAAATAGATGGACGGCGTGTATTTGAAGCATCCATCACAGTGGGCCCCATCAGACGGTGTGGATCAAAGGGACCCATAAAAATTCTCGTTGATACAGCAGCATGTCCTGCTGGTGTGGGTGTTCCAGCCAACCTGATTCATGGTGGGTGGCTCCCACGTGGGGCCCATCAGATATATATATATATATATATATATATATATATATATATATATATATATATATATCAATATATGAATTTTATATATAAACCATTACAGTGGGCCCACATCAATTTTAATGGTGGGAGCTCATCCTAACGACTTTCTGCCGTGCAGTCCACTTAACTTTGGACCTGCTGGTTTAGGCTAGGCCATGAATGAGCTGGCAACATATGGATGGCGAGGGAATAAAACACACATTGGTGGGGCCCACTTCATCACAGAGAGATAGAGAGAAAGAGAGAGGAATAGAGAGAGAGAGGGAGAAAAAAGAGAAACAGTGAGATTAGAAGGACCCCGCTACTATGGGCCCCTCATAGTTACATCATACACATCAAAATGGGTCCCACCTACAAGTGGGCCCTAAAAATAAGGATCAATGGTGAATCACCCACAAAACAAAAGAAAAAGAGAGGGAGAAAGAGAGAAAGAAGCACCCACCTCGAGATCTCTCCTTCCTTCTTCCGCCAATGTATGATGGAGTCCCAAATGGACAATTTCAACGGTTGAGATGGGCTTAAGATGGTGGGATCAGGTGGTAGAAAGGTGGGCCACACTACGATCTCCCATGGAAGCCATGGACATGAGTTGCTCTCATGGAGAGAATGAGGGAGAGAGAGATGAGAGAGAGAGATTGAAAGAGAGAGATGGGTGAGTGATGTGGTGGGTGTACTTTGTGTAAGAGAGAGTTGACTTTGGGGTTGCTTGCGGATGGGGTTGTACTTTGATATATGAGGTGATGTGTACTTGACATTTGATATGATTGACGGAATTGATTTGAAAGGTTGTAGAGATTCTCTTGAGATTTTATAAATGTGCGGCGTTTTCTCGAATTGAACGCGGGCCCACTTCTTCTGGCCTGGGTATCGCCTCGGCGCGCGAGACATGGCATCGGAACCGCTATGATGGCGCGGTCGCTAGGGTACAAGTCTTGGGTTGAGCCAATTTTAGTTAACGACATGCGTCTCAGGGTCTGCGCAAATGTCAGATAAAGGTCGAAGGTTGCCGAAATTCGACCAGGAAGACCGTGGAAGCCTACGGAATGGTACGGTCTATGATACGGGTCTTATATTAATGAATTTGAATGAATATCAGAAACAGGGAGAACAAGTACTTATGGATGCTTTACAAAGTTGACCTTGACCCTAGGAAATTCAACAAACTCCGGCCATATCTTTATGTTTGGTGTGCCCAAAGTTCGGAATATCTGAAATGAAGTAAAACCACAATAACTGATTAAAACAGTGCAGCTAATAATAGGCATGAAAAGAAGTTGTGCAGAGTAGAAACCTTGTCAAGCTGATCAAATTTAGTTTTCCCATTGAATAACGGTTCCTTCGCTATATGCCATTATACAACCTAGCGACCACATGTCAATAGTTGATGAATATTACTTTGCTCCTAATAGAAGTTCAGGTGCCTTGTGACGTACGAAGCAATGAAAACTACAATGAGGTTGCCTAGAAATTGCAATATGTTATTAAAAGGAATTGACTGACATAGGCAAGACTACCATGATCAGCAAGATGAACTAGGTCCTCAATGGAAGAACTTAAAGATAGAAGAAAGAACAAAAAACATGTTTTTTGTCACACCTCAAACCCGAAAATCGGATTCACATGAATCCCGATCACCGAATCCGGTGCCGACAGCCTCCGTAGTGCCCCATTCTCAGCTCCTAACAATCATATGCCAGATTTCGATCCTAGGATCCTACAAGGAGGATTTTCAGAATAATTTTTTTTTTGTAATAGAGCATAACCACAAGCATAACCAAATCACAAAGCAATAACACCACATATCCACTATATCAAAAAATTTAAGTACAATGCGGAAAGGAAATACAAGGTGATCAAAAACTCCAAAATAACCAGATGCGCACTCCTGCCTCAGCGCTGCTGCTGTCCAACGCTACCTGCACGCAACTGTCGTGCATAAGCTTACAAAAGCTTAGAGGGTGGTGTAAGTGTGTGCGTAAGGCAAACTCCAAGTGTACAATATCAGAGTAATGCGAAAGTATGCAGTAAGTCCATAAATAAAATCAACCGTACTAAGGCTATGTGTTGCAAGGCATGAATGCTATCGGCCATACCAAGGCCATGCGATGTGAGACATGAATGCTATCGGCCGTACCAAGGCCATGCAATACGAGACATAAATGTTATTGGCCACACTGATGCAAGTGCAAGGCTTACATAGCTGAATGTCATATGAAAAATACAATCCAAGCAAGTTGGTACCTCTCTGAATATCACCGGGGTCTAATACACTTCGCAGTGACTGCCTCCTCCCTAGCTGCACAGTCAAGCAAGCGAAATAGACCTCGCTATCTGCCTAACCAGTAATCTGTCAATACCTACCCGACTCATTGATAGCAGACTCATTTACAAGCTGATCAAACTCAACCTAGCTTATAGCCCACTCACTCAGGCGGATAAGGCCACACCCCCTTTCAACCGACCATGACACAATGGGAGACGCTGTAAGACCCGTATCATAGACCATACTGTTCCATCGACTCCCACGATCCTTCCTGTCGAATTTCAACAATCCACAACTGGTAATCGACGTATGTGCACGATCGTAAGTCGTATCCTATACATTTGAGTCAGCTTAATCCGAGACTTGTATTATTACGACCGTACTGTCACCGCGGTTCCAACGCCGTGACTCATGTACCGATCCGATACCCTGACTAAGAGATGTGAGACGGCGTTTATTTCGAGAAAATGTCACGTGTTTGCAATCCCAAGAGAATCTCTACAATATGTCCCATCAATCTCATCAATCACCTCTCATGTCAAGTACAAAGCACTCATGCTTTCTTTCTCTCTAAGTCAAGTAAATCCAAAGTCAACCAATCCATTACCTCACCCATCACTCACCTCACATCCATCACTCACATCCCTCCTTACAACTCTCTCTCTCCCTATCATTTCTCAACATTCCCAAGCCAAGCAAGAGCATCCCCATGTCCATGCTTTCTAAGGTGAGAAAAGAATTTATGTAGCCCACTTT
Source organism: Magnolia kwangsiensis (assembly GCA_037074715.1). Lineage (NCBI taxonomy): Eukaryota > Viridiplantae > Streptophyta > Magnoliopsida > Magnoliales > Magnoliaceae > Magnolia > Magnolia kwangsiensis. The sequence goes on along the minus strand of CM073578.1, from coordinate 107,985,044 downwards.
CCCTGCCTAAGATCTTCCATCCTAGCCATCCATCTCCCATCTTCTCCCATCAAAGTGAAGCATAAGGAGAGTGGCTTTCCAATGGACCGAGAAGATCGATAGGTGGGTGCTCTATTAGGCCTAGTTTTTTTTCTCTCTTTTTTTTTATGAAGGGCGAAGTGAGGCCTACCGATTGATGGTATGGATCTCACTTTAGACCCTAGGTGTGACCGATGGCCACTTTGATCCACATGATCATTCCATGATGGGGCCATTCTCCATGGACCTTATCATGATGTTTATTTTTCTTGCACAAGAAGAGGTCATCTAGACCGTCCATTTTTAGTGGAGGAGGGATCTTGTAACACCCTGAAAATCGGAGGTCGTGTATAAACTCAACTCCCGAGTTCCAGACCGTCACTTATGCAACAAAAATGGTTATGATTCATTGTTGTCTGATTTAAAGCATTCACATGAGTAAAAGTATACCAAAACTGCAATTCATACTTCAGATCCAGTGATAAAAGCAAGCGGAAGACTAAATAATATATATATCACTGTATGAAAAAACAAAGTAAATCTCATCTGTCTCCAAAGTATGACTACATCTCTGAGTCTCATATACATATACATAAGCAAAAATAATGTTCAAAACAGTCCCACTGATGTCCCCTCGATCCAGGTCGCCTACGGGAAGCCGTCGTGATACTGCATATACGAGAACTCGTCCTGGTCCTCGTCGATCTCTGGTTCCACCTCCTGGATCTCGTCCTCACCTGCATCTACAACAGGGTCTGGTGGGTGTTGCAAACACCATCCCGTAACGTGGGAATGAGTGATCAACTCAATGGAATCATAGAGCAAAGATTAGCATGTTCACAATTCAATCACGCGATAATAGTAAAGCAGTAAATCAGACATTCCTAATACTGTTGTTAATGCAAGATGACATGACGTGATGTATGCCCTCACCGACGATCACCCTCATGCGGCAACATCTTACGACCGCGGCATGCCACACTCCCTAGAGTGCTCCACATCTTCCAGGCACATGCAATGCTATGGTGATATGATTTCCAAGTTGTTATTAGTCCATTCAAACAGCAGGATTGGGAAACTAAGGTACTTCCCTTGTATCAATCCCAACACAGATCCTGTCTAGGGTCATCACTCCTAGTAATCTCATACGATGTATATTTCGTAGGTCACTGCAAGGGCTGCCAGGGCTGTTGCTCGCACTCGTTGCACCTCTCCCCCATCACCTTATCAATACAGGCCTACCGTACTCTACTGCAACGGAAGGGTCGTCGCCTCCCGTGGACTCAGAATACGCTCGCGGTCACTACAAAGGGCTCGTCGCCTGATCAGTGTAGGCCGACAGCTAGAATATAGTGTCCCATACCACCATAATCTGCTCACGAGTCTAGGTGCTCACTGGTCACTACGGGGAGGTTTGTGGCCCCAGCGTAGGCCGACAGCTCGACCACGGTGTCCCATACCACCATGCCCGGCTCATGAGTCTTCGTGGATCAAGGTACCATGGTTAACAGGGTTTACAATGGTAAGTTCAGTACCCTAGGTTCAAGCAGTTATGACTCATACAAGGTGAACATACATCCACCAGTCGGGTTACTTGACGGGCTCGACTAGCGCGATCGCATCTCAAGTCGAACGACATGAAGTGCGTAAAATACTTCGCGTGGCCTAACCACTGCCGCCAACTCTAAACACGAATCACGTTCATCGACGCGTCGTTCGTGGCTATGACCAGTCAGCCACGAATTTGCTCGGTTACCGACTGCTTGGACTAAGTCTAATCCCAAACATTTATGGAATCACATTAGCAATATATGTAAAGGTATTGGAATTTAGATACAATCATGTGAGCATGTTAACACATGTTATAACATTCCACTTAAGCAAATCTTCAAACATATACATTCCACGCATGTAATGGAATCATGCATATGGTCAACATGTAGGAAATCATTTAGGTCAGCATATTAACTAAGAAATCAATCTCAAACTACTATATAACATCATTTAATTCAATACATACTAATACAAACATTTATACAAACACATACACTACGCCCTTAAGTCTACATATAGCATGTTGACCCAAAGTGCGCAACTAGGCGAATCTCTTGGCCAAACTAATTATGCAAGCATTCCTAACTCCCTAATGCGACAACAAACCATGTCAATCACGTCAGCAAAATATGAATGTAGACCGTACTTCCTACAAATAACTAAAATGCCCTAAATCTCATATTCTTCGTTAATTTACGAAACGGGAAACGGAAAGCATGTTGTACATGTCAAACGGCGGTGTCGTCGATAATCTACTATTAAACGACATTGAAAGCGTTGTAAACCGTCAATCAAAGCGTCTAAAATCCTCACCTAGTCTCTTACGGAAGCGTGATTTTGAACGGAGCGTGTACGCTTCGTATACGGCAGTAGGACAACCTGATTTACGAAATACGTTAGCTAACACGCCCTAAATCTGGATAAATCCCAAATCAGCAAGTTCTAGGGTTGTTTTGTACCTGAAAGAACGGAGAAATCACCAGCCAGGTGATTGGGAAGAGTTGCTGAAGCAGCAGCAATCGGTGGCTCGGAAGCGGGAAAAATCCCTTCTTCTCTTTCTCTCAAACTCTCTCTCCTTTTCTCTAGGGTTTGGAATTTTCGGATGGGAGAGAGAAATGAGGGTTTCAACCCCTTTTATAAGCTTAAAAACACCGAAAATAGGCTCCGGAACGAAGTTTACTTGGTGCCTATCCATTTCGGGGCTGTTTCGGTCCAAAAGCTGCTTTCTGGTGGTCCCCTGGTCGATTGCGATCAGACTTAAGCTCATACGTACCAGATGTAGCATGTATTAAGTTTTCAGTCTGGCAGGGTTCGCAGATCGCAGGTGGCGGACCAGTTTCAGTTCAGTGGTCACCGCACGTAGATCAGGGCTGAAAGTCTCATGATAATAAATAGAAATTTTTCCTGATCCGAGGGTGTAATCTGGATGAATTCTGACGGTCAGAACGCTTAATACTGACGCGTCAAGTCGTGTGCCAGATTTGAATTTGAAATTCCAAATCCGTCCCTATTCGCGGTCGCTTCAGTCCGGGTTCAACGAAATAGTCTGTGATTATCAGTTTGACTTGATTTTCGAGTTGATTGTCAAGTCCAGCTGGGCGGTTCTAACGGTCTAAGATAGGAGGTATCGGACCTTCGACGCGTGGTCTAAATCCAATACAAAAATTCAATGTGGTCCAGAGAACAGACCTGCTTAGAGTTTGATCCGAGGTTATAGAGTATTGTAGAGTTGTTTGTTCTACTCGATTTAGGTCTTGTAGAACGTATTTAAAGTGATCAGGGACTATTTCCCAGCTACTCTAGCGTTGCGCTAGCTAACTTACGCTTAATTTCCATGGAAATTAATTCTACGTGATTTCGGGTCGAGTTGGTACTCGAGCCCAAGTACGAATTTTTCACGGGCGTTACAATCTACTCCCCTTAACAAATAATTTCATCCTCGAAATTTGTACCTGTTCGTACTCCTCGAGAAGCTGTGGATAGTTCTTTCTGATCTCGGCTTTTGTCTCCCAAGTAGCCTCCTCCTCAGAGTGATGCGTCCATAGTACCTTCACAAGGGGAATCACCTTGCTACGCAGTACCTGCTCCTTCCTGTCTAGGATGCGTGTCGGTCACAGGATATAAGTAACATCCTCTCCTAACTGCACCTGCTCCCATCTGACGATATGGGAAGGATCAGTAACGTACTTCTTCAGCATAGAAACATGAAATACGTTGTGGACGCTCGCGAGGGGCGTGGGTAAAGCCAATCGGTAAGCAACTGCTCCCACACGATCGAGGATCTGGAATGGACCAATGAATCGCGGTAGTAGCTTCCCCTTCTTCCCGAACCGAAGGACTCCCTTCATAGGGGAAACTCGCAAAAACACATGATCCCCGACTGTGAACTCTAGTGGCCGTCGTCTCGTATCGGCGTAGCTCTTCTGTCTGCTCTGCGCTGTAAGAAGCCGACGTCGAATAATATCAATCTTCTCTGACGTCGCCTGCACCAACTCTGGGCCAATCAAGCTACGCTCACCGACCTCTAACCAGCAATGCGGTGCGCGACAAGGTCGCCCATACAGCGCCTCATAAGGTGCCATACCGATACTCGCCTGGAAGCTATTGTTGTACGCAAACTCCGCATATGCAAGACAGTCATCCCAACTGTCCTTGAAGTCCAATGCGCAAGCTCGTAACATGTCCTCCAGGATCTGGTTCACTCGCTCCGTCTGTCCGTCCGTCTGTGGGTGGAAGGCAGTACTGAACTTCAACTTCAAACCCATAGCCTCCTGAATGCGAGTCCAGAAAATAGAAGTGAACCGCGTGTCTCTGTCCGATACGATCTCCAACGGAACTCCATGCAGACGCACGATCTCTCTGATGTACAATCTAGCCAGTTCGTCTGCAGAGTTCGTAACTCTGATCGGTAGGAAGTGCGCCGACTTCGTCAATCGGTCGACGATCACCCAAATGGAATCATGCCCCTTCCTCGTCTTCGGCAACCCAGAAATGAAGTCCATGGAAATGAAATCCCACTTCCATTCTGCAATCGGCATAGGCTGCAAAAGTCTAGGTGGTCGGCGATGCTCTGCCTTCACCTGCTGACAAGTGAGACAACGGGACACGAACTCAGCTATGTGGGTCTTCATACCTTCCCACCAATACGTCCTCTTCACGTCACGATACATCTTTGTACTGCCCGGATGCATCGCGAGTCTAGTAGAATGCGCAGCCTCGAGAATCTCTCGTCTCAAGTCAGGGACATCTGGGACGCATAGGCGGCCACGGTAACGTAAGCCCCCATCCATACCAACTCGCCAGTCGACGTCAGCATCATCACTGGCCTGCTCTCGAAGCTCAGTAAGATGCGCATCGTCCCTCTGCGCCTCGATGACTCGATCATCGATCTGAGATCGTACCTGTACATGTGCGATGAACTCAAATGGCTCCTCTACGGTGAGTTTCTGCTCAAAGTCTCACAAAAACTCAACCATATCCCACTCGGCAACCATCAGCGGAGCCGTAAACTCTATCGCCTTCTTGCGGCTCAACGCGTCAGCCACAAGGTTCGCCTTCCCAGGATGGTAAGAGACTTCAAACTTGAAGTCCTTCAACGTCTCCATCCATCGCCGCTGCCTCATATTCAAGTCTCGTTGCGTGAATATGTACTTGAGGCTCTTGTGGTCGCAAAAGAGCTCGAACTCCTCTCCGTAGAGGTAATGTCTCCAGAGTCTCAGTGCGAATATAACGGCTGCCAACTCTAGGTCGTATATAGGGTAATTCTCCTCGTGCTTCCTTAATTGTCTCGAGGCATACGAAATTACCCTGTCCCTCTGCATAAGGACACAACCCAAACCAACGCTAGACGTGTCAGTGTATATAGTGTATCTAACCCCTTGCTCTGACAATACTAGCACAGGGGCGGACGTAAGTCTGTCCTTCAGCTCCTGAAAAGCTGACTCCGCCTTATCATTCCAGGCGAACTTCACGTCCTTCCGTGTCAACTGAGATAAGGGTCTCGCGATCTTCGAGAAGTCCTGAATGAAGCGCCGATAGTAGCCAGCGAGACCCAAGAAGCTCCTCACCTCAGTGACAGAACCAGGCTGCTCCCAGTCCTTCACCGCAGCTACCTTAGACAGGTCAACTGCCATGCCATCCTTGGACACCACGTGTCCCAGAAACTTCACCTCCTGCTTCCAGAAGTCGCACTTCTTGTACTGTGCGAACAATTGATGCAGTCTGAGCGTATCAAGGACCAAACACAAGTGCTCCTCATGCTCCTCTCGACTCCTAGAGTACACCAAAATGTCGTCAATGAAGACAACGATGAATCGATAAAGGAAAGGCCGAAATATCCGGTTCATCAGATCCATGAACACGGCCGGTGCGTTCGTGAGACCGAACGACATCACGAGGAACTCGTAGTGGCCAAAACTGGTCCTGAATGCTGTCTTCTGCACGTCCTCATCCCTAACGCGCAGCTGATGATAACCTGACTGAAGATCAATCTTCGAGAAGTACTGCGCTCCTCTCAGCTGATCGAACAAGTCATCGATCCTGGGCAAAGGGTACTTGTTCTTCACTGTGAGCTGGTTCAGCCTGCGATAATCAATACACAATCGCATCGAACCATCCTTCTTCCTCACGAACAAGACCGGTGCTCCCCAAGGAGACACGCTAGGCCGTATAAGGCCAAGCTTTAGCAGAACATCAATCTGCGTCCTCAACTCCTCCATCTCACATGGTGCCATGCGATACATCGGCAGTGAGACGGGTGTAGAACCAGGAATCAGATCGATAGTGAAATCGATCTCACGTCGGGGCGGCAAACCAGGGATCTTCCTGAACAGATCCCCGAACTCAGAAACAACTGGCGTCTGCTCAAGTACCTGTGCACCAGCGTCGCGCAATAGAGTGGCGTAGCTAAGTATGCGGAAAGGAAGATTTATCCGCACTGAAAATGTGAAGGATGCACCCTCAGGCTCGTACGCTGTGACTATATGAGTCTCGCAGTCAATCTCGGCTCTCGCTGCAGTCAACCAGTCCATGCCAAGAATGACGTCGAGATAATAAAGAGCAGGGTCGACGACGAGATCTAGAACCATCGTCTTGCCCCCCAGATCCACCAAACAACCCTCACACATCTGGGTGGCATCTGTAAAGGACCCATGAGCTGTATAAACCCGTACTCCATCCATAGTAATGGTGTGTAAGCCAAGACGTCTGACAATAGCACGCGATATCAAAGAAATCGTAGATCCAGTGTCCACCATCACGAGAATAGGAGTACCTCCAATATGGGCGGTGACCTCGAAGGCCGAATGCTGAGAAGTGCCCGTCGCAGCTGCCTCAGCTGTCAATGCATGAACTCGAGCCTGCTGTGGCCGGTTCGGCCGCTGTGTCAAGGGCCGTGGAGGCTGTCGGATCTGCGATACCGTAGGTCTGAAAGAAGGATGCGTAGGAGCTGACCGTATAGGCGGTGCTGATATCGCCTGTGGACGTACACGGTCAATCTTCTGCGGCGGCGAGAACCCACTATCCCGCATCCTCAAAAAGCAGCTCTGCGCCAAGTGGCTTGTCCTCCCACAGTATGTACATGTCAAATCAGGGCGCCGAAACGGTGGTACAGGCGCCGTAGTCCTAGTAGGAGGATCAATGCGAGGCCTCTTGCCCGCGAAGGGCCTGTCTGGCAAATCTGATCATGGCCTAGAAGCAGCCGGGCCTCGAGATCGCGCAAGTCGATCCACGTCCTGCTCTGCCCGCATGGACATGTGAATCAACTCCGCATAAGAGGGAATGCTAACACAGCACATCTTCGACCGAATATCCGGTCGCAAACCCTCCAAAAAGTGCCGTATGCGCATCTGCTCATCAGCTAGGATCGTCTGGACGTACCTACCCAACTCCATGAACCGATGCTCATACTCGGTAACTGTCATCGCTGCCTGTCTGAGACGGAGAAACTCATTCTCCCTGTCGTGCCTGTAGGTCTGGGGATAATACTTCTCATGGAAGCGGAACTCAAATGCTGCCCACGTCCATACAAAGTCTGCGGCAACGGTCCGCAGTACGCTATCCCACCACATGCTGGCCTCTCTCTCAAACAGGAAGGTAGCCAGCTCTACCTGCTCGGCCTCGGTGCAATGCAACATCCGCAAGATCTTCGACACTCGGTCGAGCCAGTACTCAGCCTCCTCGGGTCTGTGAGAACCCGTGAAAGTAGGAGGCCGCAAGCGCTGAAATCGCTCCAATAGGCCCCGTGTGTCGGCAGGATTCCTCGCAGGGAAAGCAGGCGGCGCAGGATGAGTCATGCCCTCATCCTGGGCGTATGTATAGGCATCCTCAGCTGGATGCGCAGGTGGTGCAGGTGGAGTAGATGTAGTCGCACCCCCACCCTGGGCTAATGTCCCCACTATGGTGGTCAGAAGCTGCTGCTGCTGCAGCATCATAGCCATCATCTGCTCGAATCTATCAGGGGGTAAAGCAGGCTGTGGCGGATGCGGTGTGGAAGTAGATGCACGATGTGGCTCTCTGACTGATGGCGTAAATGGCGGTGGTCCATCTGTAGGACCAGCGGCAGGCTGAGACGATCGAGCTGCCTCAGGAATCGGGCCCACAGCAGGGTCCGAATGGGTGCCAGACTGAGAGGGAGTCTGATCCATATGCTCGGTCAGCGCAAGATGAGCTGTGCTCCGCGTAGTCTTAGGTGGCATTCCCTATATTCAAAATAGGGGGCAACCTTGTCAGTCTCAATTGCACAAATACACCACAATCATTCACATAAAGAGTCAAAGGCATTCCATGCATTTCAATTAATCAAAATTGTCACAATACAAGGGATATATCCTTACAAGCATCATGACGAGAAATACATGGGAATTAAGACAATTAAGCAACAGCAACATAAGCAAAGCAGTAGCCCTAACAGGCTTACACACATAAAGCAGGAAATGACTAACTACTGATAATAACATCAAAGATCGCATCGCTAGTCGGAGTCTGGTGACGGAGGAGGAGCACCCTTATCCTGTAAGCAATACAGGATCGCCTTCAAGGTGCGAGTCACCTTGCCAAATTTCTTCTTTGTAACGGCCTTGGCATCAGCGACTTCTGCGCGAAGTTCTTGGACTTCCCTTCGCAAAGCGGTCTGACTCTCCTCCATCCTAGCAATGCGATCGTCGATAGTAGCCTGCGCAGAAGGAGGAGGGCTCTCATCAGTATCCTGAGCCTCCTCTTCTGCTTCTTCCTGAGCTTCTTCCTGAACCTCTGCTCTAGGTTCTTCTTCGCTTTGATCTTCCTCATCATCAAAGTCATCCCCACTATCCCTTTCAAGTTGATTTTCACGGTATTGTGACCCAATCTTCATCTTGACCATTGTCGACTCATCAATGGTGTGAATCGATACCGACAATTTCGGCCCAAGTTTATAGGCAAACTCAAGCGCAATCTTGCAAATAAGTCGGCCAAAGGGAAGCGATTCGGATGTTCTTCTTGACCTGACTATGAGAACTATCTGCCGTAAGATGAAAGTGGCCATACTTACGTTCTCTCCCTGGGCCACCAGAAATAAGAAATCGACCATAAGACGTGTACATTCAATGTGGTTCGTCGACCTGGGATAAACATTGAACGTGCAGATATGGTGCAGCAGGTGCAAATCCTCAGACATATACGTCGCCTTGAGGCTATTATTAGGCTGCCAGGGAACCAACTTACCGCACAGAAACCTGGTGCGGCGATCTCGTTCACGTCTAGTCCTCAGATTCTTCTCACTAGGATGCACATCACCTAGAGGCACGTTGAGAAGTCGCGCAATCAACCGAACGTCGATCGTAGCCATCCGATCTCTACCAAAAGAGATTTTGAACTACAAAAGCTCTAAGGTAGGATTCTAGATGCTTGCGTAGAAGGCACGGACGGTGCTCACATTAGCACGAGCGTGAGCTTCAAAGATCGGACCCCAATGCGCAGCTTCAATGCGCTCGAACAACAGATACTCGCCGAACAATCGTCCATCTATGTCCGCCTTAAATAACACTTTACGATCAGTGCATTGGCCATGAGGCATCTCTGAAAGAATTGTTCGCCCAAGGTGTGCATGGGGATCCAAATCCTTCTTTGTACGGCACTCCAGGACTGGAGCTGGACCTGCGGCGGCGCTTGAACTTGCGGCACCACCCCGCGGTCTTCTCGATCGAGCAGGGCGGCTCGGTCCAGCCTCATCTATTGCAGTTTTCCTCTTACCCATCAAAGATATGATGGATGAGAGTGATAAAAGGCCCAAAATGGCTTCCACGAAAGCCATAAAAAATGACAAAAATGTGGAGAAGTGGCTGCCCAATCTGGAAAAAGGAAATCTAGGCATCGTAGAGGGATGCTTCAAGCTTCCCAAGGCTGTAATTTCAAGGAGAAATACAAACAAAAAAGTAGAATGGAGCACCTCACGATTTCAGCTCTATTTGGAGATTTTTGGAGCTCCAAATGGTGAGATCTTCAAGAAAAGGGGCTGCCAATTCCTAATAAGTGATGGATGGTGGTCAGTTTTGGCCAAGGAGGGACCTAGGAGTGATTTGGGACACCGGAGTTTGGAGGTGGTTGCTGAAAATCGGAAATAGGGCTATGGGGAGGGCTGTTTGTGAAGGAGGGGTATGATTTAGGGGTTTTCGTGAGATGGAAGCTACATGAGGATGATGCACGTGCCATTTAAGGGCGTGCGCCCAAAAATCATGGCAAACGGACCCCACCGGTCAGCGATGCATCGCCCGACCGGCGATGGCATCGCCGGCCAACCTTCAAGTTGGCCGGTGGGACCGCATGGGTCTGGTCCCCCATGGTCCAGGGGTTCCAAAAATATATGGCCCACCCCCTAGTTCATTGTATTTTGATCTGTATGAGCCCAAATATGTGTTCGGGGCTTTCCGGGACCACATCGCAATCCCGAATACCAAACCATATGATACAGAATATGAATTTGGGGTAGAAGGAGCCAGTACATCTATCTAGATCCTTAGTTGCTAAAGAAAGTGAAGTTAGAATGGCCTTATGGCCATTTTTCATGAAATTTTACTATTCACTGTAAAATTTTGTGAAAGTACTAATTTGTGTTATTTTCATATTAGGTTTGATGCCTAACATGAAATGGATAAGAAAGAAATGAAGGTCGGAGTGTTTAGAGGAGGAATTTTGAGAATTTTTGGCGAAACGGGGTTTTTAAGCCCTGGCGATTGATTACATGAGTCGTGGTCATCCCACGGCCCAAGGATTCACCCTTGCAGTTTAAAACCACTCGTAGAACGTCTCAACCTGACTTCCTACAGCTTAGAAGCGATTCGGGTTGCCTTACGCGACCCGAGATGCGTTACAGACTCGATCTTGCGATCGATTCTAATAGACTTCGCGTATCGGCGAATCTGCGATCCTAGAAGTGTTTCTAGACCCTTCTCGCACCCACCTAAGTCAAAGGAAGCGACAGCGTACGTCGCAAGACCATAACCCAGGCCCAGTATACTCTCATTCATGCTCTGATACCAACTTGTAACACCCTGAAAATCAGGGGTCGTGTATAAACTCAACTCCCGAGTTCCAGACCGTCACTTATGCAACAAAAATGGTTATGATTCATTGTTGTCTGATTTAAAGCATTCACATGAGTAAAAGTATACCAAAACTGCAATTCATACTTCAGATCCAGTGATAAAAGCAAGCGGAAGACTAAATAATATATATATCACTGTATGAAAAAACAAAGTAAATCTCATCTGTCTCCAAAGTATGACTACATCTCTGAGTCTCATATACATATACATAAGTAAAAATAATGTTCAAAACAGTCCCACTGATGTCCCCTCGATCCAGGTCGCCTACGGGAAGCTGTCGTGATACTGCATATATGAGAACTCGTCCTGGTCCTCGTCGATCTCTGGTTCCACCTCCTGGATCTCGTCCTCACCTGCATCTACAACAGGGTCTGGTGGGTGTTGCAAACACCATCCCGTAACGTGGGAATGAGTGATCAACTCAATGGAATCATAGAGCAAAGATTAGCATGTTCACAATTCAATCACGCGATAATAGTAAAGCAGTAAATCAGACATTCCTAATACTGTTGTTAATGCAAGATGACATGACGTGATGTATGCCCTCACCGACGATCACCCTCATGCGGCAACATCTTACGACCGCGGCATGCCACACTCCCTAGAGTGCTCCACATCTTCCAGGCACATGCAATGCTATGGTGATATGATTTCCAAGTTGTTATTAGTCCATTCAAACAGCAGGATTGGGAAACTAAGGTACTTCCCTTGTATCAATCCCAACACAGATCCTGTCTAGGGTCGTCACTCCTAGTAATCTCATACGATGTATATTTCGTAGGTCACTGTAAGGGCTGCCAAGGCTGTTGCTCGCACTCGTTGCACCGCTCCCCCATCACCTTATCAATACAGGCCTACCGTACTCTACTGCAACGGAAGGGTCGTCGCCTCCCGTGGACTCAGAATACGCTCGCGGTCACTACAAAGGGCTCGTCGCCTGATCAGTGTAGGCCGACAGCTAGAATATAGTGTCCCATACCACCATAATCTTCTCACGAGTCTAGGTGCTCACTGGTCACTACGGGGAGGTTTGTGGCCCCAGCGTAGGCCGACAGCTCGACCACGGTGTCCCATACCACCATGCCCGGCTCATGAGTCTTTGTGGATCAAGGTACCATGGTTAACAGGGTTTACAATGGTAAGTTCAGTACCCTAGGTTCAAGAAGTTATGACTCATACAAGGTGAACATACATCCGCCAGTCGGGTTACTTGACGGGCTCGACTAGCGCGATCGCATCTCAAGTTGAACGACATGAAGTGCGTAAAACACTTCGCGTGGCCTAACCACTGCCGCCAACTCTAAACACGAATCACGTTCATCGACGCGTCGTTCGTGGCTATGACCAGTCAGCCACGAATTTGCTCGGTTACCGACTGCTTGGACTAAGTCTAGTCCCAAACATTTATGGAATCACATTAGCAATATATGTAAAGGTATTGGAATTTAGATACAATCATGTGAGCATGTTAACACATGTTATAACATTCAACTTAAGCAAATCTTCAAACACATACATTCCACGCATGTAATGGAATCATGCATATGGTCAACATGTAGGAAATCATTTAGGTCAGCATATTAACTAAGAAATCAATCTCAAACTACTATATAAAATCATTTAATTCAATACATACTAATACAAACATTTATACAAACACATACACTATGCCCTTAAGTCTACATATAGCATGTTGACCCAAAGTGCGCAACTAGGCGAATCTCTTGGCCAAACTAATTATGCAAGCATTCCTAACTCCCTAATGCGACAACAAACCATGTCAATCACGTCAGCAAAATATGAATGTAGACCGTACTTCCTACAAATGACTAAAATGCCCTAAATCTCATATTCTTCGTTAATTTACGAAACGGGAAACGGAAAGCATGTTGTACATGTCAAACGGCGGTGCCGTCGATAATCTACTATTAAACGACATTGAAAGCGTTGTAAACCGTTAATCAAAGCGTCTAAAATCCTCACCTAGTCTCTTACGGAAGCGTGATTTTGAACGGAGCGTGTACGCTTCGTCTACGGCAGTAGGACAACCTGATTTACGAAATACGTTAGCTAACACGCCCTAAATCTGGATAAACCCCAAATCAGCAAGTTCTAGGGTTGTTTTGTACCTGAAAGAATGGAGAAATCACCAGCCAGGTGATTGGGAAGAGTTGCTGAAGCAGCAGCAATCGGTGGCTCGGAAGCGGGAAAAATCCCTTCTTCTCTTTCTCTCAAACTCTCTCTCCTTTTCTCTAGGGTTTGGAATTTTCGGATGGGAGAGAGAAATGAGGGTTTCAACCCCTTTTATAAGCTTAAAAACGCCGAAAATAGGCTCCGGAACGAAGTTTACTTGGTGCCTATCCATTTTGGGGCTGTTTCGGTCCAAAAGCTGCTTTCTGGTGGTCCCCTGGTCGATTGCGATCAAACTTAAGCTCATGCATACCAGATGTAGCACGTATTAAGTTTTCAGTCTGGCAAGGTTCGCAGATCGCACGTGGCGGACCAGTTTCAGTTCAGCGGTCACCGCACGTAGATCAGGGCTGAAAGTCTCATGATAATAAATAGAAATTTTTCCTGATCCGAGGGTGTAATCTGGATGAATTCTGACGGTCAGAACGCTTAATACTGATGCGTCAAGTCGTGTGCTAGATTTGAATTTGAAATTCCAAATCCGTCCCTATTCGCGGTCGCTTCAGTCCGGGTTCAACGAAATAGTCTGTGATTATCAGTTTGACTTGATTTTCGAGATGATTGTCAAGTCCAGCTGGGCGGTTCTAACGGTCTAAGATAGGAGGTATCGGACCTTCGACGCGTGGTCTAAATCTAATACAAAAATTCAATGTGGTCCAGAGAACAGACCTGCTTAGAGTTTGATCCGAGGTTATAGAGTATTGTAGAGTTGTTTGTTCTACTCGATTTGGGTCTTGTAGAACGTATTTAAAGTGATCAGGGACTATTTCCCAGCTACTCTAGCGTTGTGCTAGCTAACTTACGCTTAATTTCCATGAAAATTAATTCTGCACGATTTCGGGTCGAGTTGGTACTCGAGCCCAAGTACGGATTTTTCACAGGCGTTACAGATCTCCACCATTGATCTTTGATTTGGTAGGCCCACATGTAATGGGACCCACTTGATGTATGATTAGATGCTTGAAATGGAGGGCCCATAGTGTCGGGGTCCCTCCATCACACGTCTCTCTCTCTCTCTCTCTCTCTCTCTCTCTCTCTCTCTCTCTCTTTCTTTTCTTTGTGATGTAGTTGTGTGGCCCACTTGGATGGACCCCACTTTGATGCATGTATTACCCTCGTCACCCAACTATTTTTTTTGGTGTGACCCACCTCAAGTGTATGTGCTATGACCAACCATCCAGCGTCCAAGGACGCTGGACGTTAACTGGGAAAATAAAAATATAAGCTTGGTTCAAGCCATGGGAGTGGGCTACTCATATATGCCCCACTTTGACGTATGTATTCAATCCATGCCGTCCATCCCATTCAGCGGATTATTTTAGGCATTGAACTGAAAAATGAGGTTGATCGGAGTATCTAGTGGGCTGTAGTGTTGAAAATAGTATCAATACCATTAAAATCTATCCAGATTTTTTGTACACGCTGAAAGAGGCCCGATATTGGACTCGTTAGATTTATTATGAGCTGTGGAATCTAATGGCTGGAGTGGATTCACTTGGAGCGGGCCCCACATACGAAAAATCTTAAAAAAAAATAGATTTTAAAAAAATATATATACACAAAGAAGCAGTAGAGGCTGTTGCCTCTGGACGAGGAGAGGACACGCAGGCGTCCTGTGCTCAACAATGGGTGGACGGTAGGCAGAGACCCACGGCCCTGTGCGTGGACCCCACCTTGATGCTTATTTTCCATTTAACCTGTTCACGAGGTGGGCCACTCTCTGAAGTGGACCCACCCCAAAAATCAGCCCAATCTAGATTTCAGGTGGCCCACATCAGAAGGAATAGTGGGATTGAGTGTCTGCCCTTGAGACACTTGTCTGGGCCACAGATGTTTCGGATCAAAATGAAATTTATTTTTCCTTCTTCATCCAGGTACGGGTGACCTTATGAATGGATTGGATGGAAGATAAATGTTATGGTGGGCCCCACGTGGGACCCATAGTGATGTGTGTTTTATACACACCGTCGAGGCAGACGGTGGGAGCCACCATGGTGTATGTGTTTAACCACACCGTCCACTACTGTGGACGGTGGAACCCCCCCTTGATTTATGTGTTTTATTCACACTGTCCACTGTTTGGACAGTGGGACCCACCATGATGCATACGTTGCATCCAATCCGTCCAACCATTTTAGAAGTTCATTTTAAGGCTTAGATCTTCCTATCAAGTGGACCACACAGTAAAAGCAGTGGGGTTTAAGGATCTGTCATTGAAGCCTTTTTGTTGTCACATAAGTTTTGGATTAATATGAAATTTATTTTGATTCAGGTCTTTAAGACCTTATGATAAGATTTGATGGAAAAATCAAAGTTATGGTGAGCCCTGACCATGTGGCATGTGTTATATCCTAACCATCCATGCACTGGATATGGACCTCACCACTTAAAATAGTGGACAATGACGTCCACTGTTCAAAATTTCTAAAGGGCCATGGTATATTAAGCTAATATTTATTTCCACTCCATTTATCACTATGTTAATTTATGAATCAGTTGTTTGGGAAACATATGTTATGATGGGCCTTAAGAATTTTAATGGTGTAAATCATTATCACACTTATATTTAGGGTGGGCTTAGGGCCCATTGGTGTGGTCCATTGATTTATATAAGGCCCATGTGATGGTGCCCATATGAATGTACTTATGGCGATCCGTGGAGGCCCATCTTGATGCATTTGCAGCCCATATTTATAGCCCATTGTTGAGGTCCACCTTGGGGTTTATGAAGCCGTTGTTGAGGCCCACTTTTCTATAAATGTAAGGCCCATACTATGAGGCCCATTGTGATGTATTCTAAGGCATATGGGTTATGACCCATTGTAATGTACACAAGGCCCATTGGTGAGGCCCATTAATGCGGCCCATTTAATGAATGTAAGACCCATGTGATATGGCCCATTTGATGTATTTAAGGCCCAATGGGATGTACCTAAAGTCCATTGCAATGGGTGATTCCTCCGTGGTTTGTTTAATGATGTCTTGTGGTGGGCCATGCCTTGGGAGTAATGTTGGTTTGACGTCCACATTGTAAGATAATGTTGGTTAAATGTCCGCATTATGACTCTCCCTAGGGCCCACTGATAGGCCCATACTAATTGTGTGTAGGTCGTCTAGGTCCATCTGCATTGTAAGGATAGTTCATTACTTTATAGCATGCCTAGTATAACTCCATGAGTCATGACCATACACATCATATGTATGCTTGATATGAGTGGTGACTGATCATAGCATATGCCATTGGGCAAACCATTTACGAGACTCCTTATGAGATGGAGTGCCCCATAGTATCGCGCTGTACGCGCAGGATTGCTACATGATTGTATGGTGTGAGTCATGCATCTCGCATATGTGTGACTTGTCACTGCACGCCCTAGCAACATCAGGGTCGTGGCTCCACAGGTACATCGTGGATGACCATATCGGATACAGAAAATACTTGGTTCTAGCACTGTGAGCACTTAGGATGTCCTTGGGTGAAAGTTCCAGAACCTTTTTGGTATCAGGAGATGCTTCAACGTCTAGACCGAGTGGATACACGAGCGCCCGAGTGCCAAATACCAGTAGGTCGTGTCTCCCACTATGTCGTGGTCGGTTGGAAGGGGGTGTGACCTTATCCGCCTGAGTAAGGGGGCTATAAGCTAGGCTGAGTTTGACCAACTCACAAATGAGTCCGCTGTCGATGAACCGGGTAGGTATTGGCAGACTACTGGTTAGGCAGATAGTGAGGTCTATTCCGCTTGCTTGGCTGTGCAGCTAGGGAGGAGGCAGTCGGTGTGAGTGTATTAGACCCCGGTGATATCAAGAGAGGAACTGTACTGATATGTGTACTTGATGAGTACTGACTTGCTTGGATTACATTTTACATATGACATTCGGCTATGTAAGCCTCGCATTTACATCAGTGTGGTCAATAACATTCATACCTCACATCGCATGGCCTTGGTATGGCCGATAGCATTCATGTCTTGCATCACATAACATTGGTGTGGTCGACAGTATTCATGCCTTGCATCACATAGCATTGGTTTGATTAGTTTTATTCATGGACTTACCGTATACTTCCGTATTACTCTGATATTATATACTTGGCACTTGCCTTACGCATACACTTACACCACCCTCTAAGCTTTTGTAAGCTTATGCACGACCGTTGTGTGCAAGTATCGTTGGACAGCAGCAGCGCTGAAGTAGGAGCGCGTATCAGGCCATTTTGGAGCATTTTGATCATCTTGTATTTCCCTTTTTGCATTGTACTTAAAGTTTTTGATATAGTGAATATATGATAATGTTATTTTGTGACTTGGTTATGCTTGTGTTTATGCTCCATTATATAAAAAAATCATTCTGAAAATCCTCCTTTTAGGATCCCAAGATCAGAATCTGGCATATGTTTGCCAGGAACCAAGAATGGGACACTACGGAGGCTATCGGCACCGAATTCGGTGATTGGGATTCCTGTGAATCTGATTTCTGGGTTTGAGCTGTGACATGAAATAGCGGTGAAGACCGCTTTAGTTGAAGTAGAGATATGTCAATATATCCTAGAGGGGGGGTGAATAGGACTTTTTAAAGTTTTTATGAATTATTAAAAATCCTTATCACACTAATCCTATTACAGAGTACAAATTAGGATTACTCAAAATTAACTCTACTGGCTTCCAAGCCTGGTAGAGGATCCAATCACAAACTATTTAAAAGACAAACAGTTTATAGATGAGATTGTGATGGATATGACTGTGTGTGCATAAGATGTGATCATATATAAGGACTTGTAATGCAATCACATAAATGTAAGACAATATCAATCTCAAACACAGTCATTTTATAGTAGTTCGACGACTTGTCTACTCCACTCTTGGCTTCCACACTTAACCCTTGAGTGAACGGATTTCACTAAGGAGGTTTCTCATGGTTCACCTCAAACCTAAGGTTTTAAATCAGGTTCACCTTCAACCTTTACAGAGGTTTCTACTCGGTTCACCTCAAACCCTGGAGTTTTACTGGTGTACTCCTAACCAAATATTTATGCCCTCACAGGACAAGGGTCCACACAACGCACCCGAAGGTTTCTACTCGGTTCACCTCTAACCCTGGAGTTTTGATGGCGTACTCCTAACCAGATGTTTATGCTCTCCACAGAGCAAGAGTCCACACAACGCACCCCACACGTACACTCCCGTCGGAGGCCTCCTTCTATCTCTATGAGGATCCTTGAATGCGGAAGTTCATTCCCCAATCCACTCTATGAGATATCAATGATGAGGGTGGATTGGAGGATGAACTTTCTGAGAGAAAGGGCTTAGGTAAATAATATGAAGGTTAAAACTCTCTAAAGCACTCTCTTCTTTCTCTACCAGCAATGAAGACAACTCTTTCTATTTATAGGTAAAAGGTTCCAACGGATATAAACGGTCATATTTATGACAGATTTCGATATCATCGAGAAGTCGTCAATATGATCGAGCGTATACTCTCGATTGTATCAGCAGACCTCTCGATGATAAAAACTAAATTGTCATTTCACTTTTGGAAACCTTCCGCCAACTGGTCGATGGGATCGAGACACACATTGATGTAATCGAATTTCGAACTCCGATTCAATCGAGTGATGATTCGATCTATCGACAGGTGAAAAATAAGAGAGAAGCCTTGAAGAATTTCAGGTTCTACAGATATGATCGGGGAAGGAGTCGATGTCATCGAAATTTGTACATCGATCATATCGCAGACAGTGTCGATGGGATCGATAAATCGTATAGATTTATCTATAAGTTTGCTGGACGATTTATGTCCTGACTCGATCCAATCTACTAGGTCTCGATATAATCAATATATGAATATCGATTTATCGACTAGCACCCCGATTATCATAAACAATAACCTGAAATTCATGTTGTTGAGAATATGCGCCCACAATCGATATGATCGACTGACTTTCGATATGATCGATATTTGAATTCAGATTGTATTGGACAGACATCGATATATCGAAGCATATGTTAGTTTTCTTTAGAAAAATAGGGGCGTCGGAAAGCAGTCTGTCGATATTATCGATCCACTTCAGATATGATCGATATTCGAATATCGATGATATCGACTACCAAGTCGATATATCGATAAATCGTCCAGATGATTGTTTGATTACTGGATGCTTTTTGTCCTCACTCGATTGTATCGATTGAGATGCCGAGGACATCGACAGAGCTGGTCGATCATATCGAAGGGGTACTCGATATAATCGACAGTGTAAGAAAAACTTTACTGATTTTCCTTTTAATAAAAAGCTTTCTTATACTGAAACCTTAAGATGTTCTAATTCTTTTTAAGGGTTTAATCACCTGGTGTTTTGGGACATGGGATGTGATGCTATGATTTACCTTTTTGTGAGCTTCCACACATCCAGTTGAGGTAGACGCTTGACTTGATCTTCTTGTTAAGCGATGTTGTCCGACTGACTCAACTTACAACGTAATTGACAAACAAGGGCACATAGTAGGTGCACTTTCAATCTCCTCCTTTGTCAATTACGTGACAAAATACCCAAAATACCCTAGGAACATATCTAACCAGATACATCCTAAATTGTGTGTACATGTATTAACACAATTTTATAAATTCTAAACTCCCATGTACACACCCAATAAACTTTTTTCCCTTAATTCAAAAACTCCCCCTTTCTTGTTGCGGTTGCTCCCCTAACACCTGCAACACAGATATACAATTTCC
Source organism: Magnolia kwangsiensis (assembly GCA_037074715.1). NCBI lineage: Eukaryota > Viridiplantae > Streptophyta > Magnoliopsida > Magnoliales > Magnoliaceae > Magnolia > Magnolia kwangsiensis. The sequence continues at coordinate 107,964,975 of CM073578.1, read as the reverse complement.
GCTCGGGGTGTTTGAATTGTTCTCTCCCTTTTTGTCAGTCATTGGCAAAGGTATAAGACGTGATATTGACTGAAGATTGAAGCATATGTGAGAACCATAGAGATAGATAGATGTATATAAATGAGAACTGTGTTAAGCATACATCAATGAAGACCAGAAGATAAATCAATGAAGCAGTCAGCACAGGCATCGTATAACCAAATAGGAATCTCAGTAAAATGAGAATTAAGTTCAGCCATATTAACAAAAAGATTTCATTGTCCAGAAATGTACGTATACCCAAAATAAGTAAGCAAAGATAGATGCAAGATCAAATGTTTTTGACTAGACACATGGCTCTACCAAAACTGTCTCTTTCTAACACATAGAAGGCCCGCCAGTTGTTAGTAGCTCAAGAATCTACCGCACAGAGTGTTGGAGAGCTTTCATCCTGTTTTCTATTCCTGATAGTCGTTGTTCACAGAGTTGGAGTCGCTCATCAATTCTAGTGAGACTGTTTAAAAGTTGGCGCTCAAGCACATGATGTTGATGATTTATGACAGAAGCAGGACTATAATCAAGAGTTCGATTGGATCACCAAAGAATTTTTTTATTAAGAATAGGACCACTATCTTCAATAGGTGGAAGGATCTTTTAATCCGATGAGGCAGAAGCATACGCTTGTTGCGCTGCTTCATGGTCAAACCATTCTTCAGGATATACCTTATCAGTTGTTTCCGGCAGACCGACCCAGTGTACAAGCTTGTAGATAAGAGATGGAAAAGGCAGAAATTCAAGATGGTCACTTTTGACTACCTTAATTAGCTGATCTAGTATGAGAGTTGGTAGGCATACAGGGATTTTTTGATAGACATCATACAAGAAATTTAGCTCAAAAGGACTCAGATATGTGTCATTTCCATCACATGGGTATGCGTTTGTACTGAAGATACTGTGAAGGAGTTGGAACAAAATTCCTAGGTATTTTACTAGAAGAATATTGCTATCATTTCTAAGAATTGTTATACCGTGGCACAATGCTTGTGTAATTTCCACCCATCTATCCAAATAGTTTAGATTTCTGCTAGTGACAGGAACTGGTGGAGTGATGTGCTTGGTGTATTGCATGAATTTCAAACATATGCAAGGTGGATAATCTTGGACAACATGGCAACAGTTGAAGAACTTCTGGATCATTTCAAACTGATATGGCCTGCCCATATTAAACATATTCTTCCATCCAATGGTTTCCACCATGAGATCCACCTCATAGAGTTTGACAGTACTTATGAGAATAGTACGATCGACTATTGTGACTTCTTCCCAGTCTAACTGATTTTGAGGTGGTCTAGAATATTCCTCTTTCTTATTCTTATAAGATTTTGCAGGTGAGAGAGCCTTACCTTTTCCTTTAATCATCTTTCTTGTGTCACTTAGGTGCCGAGATTTCATTTGAACTTCGAGCAGATCAATCAAAGGAACTGATCAGGAAAGAGAAATAGGACTAGCCTTTGAAAACAAATAGAAAAAAAATCTCTTCGATCAACCTTTTATTTGGGCGCCATCTGTCGATCATATCATCCAAAATATCGATTGCCTCGAGAGGTTGTCGATCGATGCTATCGAGACCACCCTCGATGTTATCCATGATCACACGACTTTTCACATTCTAAAGATCTGTCGATTATATCGACCGTAAGTCGATGAGATCGAAAAAGTGACCAACACTCGTATCGAAATTAGATAATATTAAGAATTTTTAAAAATTTCGACACACTATTAGGTATTTCTTAGTTTGGAAAAAAAAAATTTTGCACCAGTACTGTACATTCATGGATATGATAATATTCATATACAAAAATTCAAGGTCTCCAACCTTAGATGTTATATTGAGGCTCAACAAAATTGCATCATTTCAACAATTATCCAGGTTTTGATGCAAAACCTAGTCCAATTTCTTCACTCTCAATGTTTCTCAATATCATTCCTTCCTTTTCCTACAATAATGTAGCAGTGGTTATTTGTGCGAAGACCTTTCATAATTGATTTTCCAGATTGATATAGAATCTCACATTTTTCGTTGTTGAAGTTTACCACATGCCCATTATCATAGATTTGAGAGATGCTTAGTAAGTTATGTGTCAATCCTTTTATGCAAAAAGTATTCTCATTCTTAAACAGATTAATTCCTTCTATAATTCCCTGTCCAATTACTTCAGCAGTGGTTCCATCTCCATATGTGACTACTCCTTTGTGAAGATCACCTGTGACATGTCTTGAACAACTACAGTCTAGGGACCATTTAGCCATATTGCCTGATAAATGATCTGATTGAGTGACAAGGCAATTTGTCTTTTCCTTAATTACCCATTTTGTGGCAGGAGTTTTACTCATGATAGATTTGTTCTTCTTATCTGTTTCGTTCACATGACTTAACTGCTCCTTCATCCTGTCAACTATCTTAAGTGGTGATGATTGTATACTTCTTTCGTTTATCTCATAAACTGACTCCTCATTTTTGTAATGAGTTGGGATAGGTTTAGTATTACTACTGGATGCAACAGATTTTCCAAATGATTGTGCATTAGTTTTTGTTCTAGCCTTTTCATACCCTATCCCTTTTTGTCCTCTCCATATGTTCCCATGCCTAACAGTTTTTCTAATTTCTCACCACTCTGGAAAAATTTACAGTTTATTTTGATAATTTTTCTAGATTCTTCTAGATCATTTTGAAGTATATAATTTTTATTCTGAAGAATCAGGTTTTCCTCATTTAGTTCTTTGACTTGTTTCTTTAATTTTTCTAACTCAGATTTCAATGAGTTGTTAGTTCTTTTAAGTCTATCATTGTCTGAGTGACATTGCAGCAAATCAGTGATTAGATGAGTATTAATATTTGAAGCTTTCTCCAGATCTATTTGTAGAAATTTCTTTTTGTTTTCAACTATTCCAAGTCTCTTGACAATATTAACGCTATGAATGTAAAGTTGATCGTAAGCGTCTTGTAGTTCATTTTGCTCTTTATCTTCTTCTTCTTCAATTTCCTCATTGTCAGATGAAAATGATTCAGTGACTTGTTGTTCTTTCTCAGATTCAGTTAGAATGATCGAAGTAGTGGAGACCATAAGTATTTTCAAGGATTTTCTATCTTCATCACTTCCAGAGTCACTATTTTCTGAATTTGACTCTTTTGTATCATCACATGTGGTAGCCATTGCCTTGCCCTTGGTTTTTCTGTTTGGGCATTCGGTAGATAGGTGACCATACTCATGACAGGTATAGCTTGTGGTTCTTTGGTCTGTTTATCAAAATTTCCTGCAGAAGGTTTGTAGTTCACCTTTCTTCCTCTAGAAGGATGGCCGCGATTCTTCTGAAAGAATCTTCTGAATCTTTGTGCTAGTAAAGCCACTTCCTCATCTTCATCTTCTTTTTCGCTCTCACTATCCTCATGTTTTGATTTCTTAGAAGTTTTTAGGACAATATTTTTAGATTTTTGGAGTTGTGTGAAGTGTAGTTCAAAAGTTTATAAGGAACCTAGCAGTTCTTCTACTTTCATCTCATCAATATTCCTACACTCCTCAATTGTTATTACCTTGGGATTGAAGCGTTCTGGTAAGGATCTTAAGATTTTTCTACATATTTTAGGTGCCAGAACCTTCTCTCCCAAACCACCCATGGAGTTACAAATGATGTTCAATTTTGTGAAAAACTCCATAAATGTCTCATGCTCATCCATCCTGAGATTTTTAAACTGTGAAGTTAAGAGTTGTAGTTTAGATCTCTTCACAGTGCTTGTGCCTTCATGGGTTGTTTTCAGTAAATCTCATACTTCCTTGGATGTCCCACACATACTTATTTGATTGAAAATATCTTGGGACACGACACAGTAGATGGCATTCATTGCTTTTGCTTCAGCATTTCGCTGTTCTTTGTCAAACGCCGTCTACTTCTCATTAGGTTTGGGTTTAGTGATTGTAATTTCATTTTCAAGTACAATTTGTTCAGATGGTACCACATATCCCTTTTCAACCATATCCTAAACTTCATGATCTAAAGATCTCAGGAAGTAATGCATTCTAGCCTTCCAGTAAGCATAATTTGACCCATCAAATACTGGAGGTCTAGTGACAGATGAGCCCTCTCCTTTGACCATATTTCTACTTCAGTCAAGATCACTCTCTAGGCGATGAAGCCCTTAAAGAGAGACCCGCTCTGATACCAATTGAAATAGTGGTGAAGATCGCTTAAGTTGAAGTAGAGATATGTCAATATATCCTAGAGGGGGGGTGAATAGGACTTTTTAAAGTTTTTGTGAATTATTAAAAATTCTTATCACACTAATCCTATTATAGAGTACAGATTAGGATTACTCAAAATTAACTCTACTGGCTTCCAAGCCTGGTAGAGGATCCAATCAAAAACTATTTAAAAGACAAACAGTTTATAGATGAGATTGTGATGGATATGATTGTGTGTGCATAAGATATGATCATATTTAAGGACTAGTAAGGCAATCACATAAACGTAAGACAATATCAATCTCAAACATAGTCATTTTATAGTGGTTCGACGACTTGTCTACTCCACTCCCGGCTTCCACACTCAACCCTTGAGTGACCGAATTTCACTAATGAGGTTTCTCATGGTTAACCTCAAACCTAAGTTTTTAAATCAGGTTCACCTTCAACCTTTATAGAGGTTTCTACTCGGTTCACCTCAAACCCTAGAGTTTTACTGGTATACTCCTAACCAAATGTTTATGCCCTCACAGGACAAGGGTCCACACAATGCACCCGGAGGTTTCTACTTGGTTCACCTCTAACCCTAGAGTTTTGCTGGCGTACTCCTAACCAGATGTTTATGCTCTCCACAGAGCAAGGGTCCACACAACGCACCCCGCACGTACACTCCCGTCGGAGGCCTCCTTCGAGGGATTCAAAGGGTGAGCAACACTTAGAACCCAATCCGAGAAATGAATGATTATAAATGTCCTCTGGACTCTTAGTACTTACAGATAAGTTGATGAGTCCCTTTCAGTGCAATGTTGAAGATCTCCTCCTTGATGTTGAAGGGTCTTCAGCTCCCTTGATCCGTACTCAAAAGATATATCAATACTAGGCTTTAGGTTGGGTCAAGGTTATGATGGAATACCACTCTCTACAGATTTTTCAATTTAGAAAGATAGAGTGGTTCCAATCATCTATGCATTCAAGGCATCCCAGCTTAATGATTAAGATTGTAGTTGGAGGATCCTCGAATGCAAAAGTTCATTCCCCAATCCACTCTATGAGATATCAATGATGAGGGTGGATTGGAGGATGAACTTCCTGAGAGAAAGGGCTTAGCTAAATGATAGGAAGGTTAAAACTCTCTAAAGCACTCTCTTCTTTCTCTACTAGCAATGAAGACAACTCTCTCTATTTATAGGCAAAAGGTTCCAACGAAAATAAACGGTCATATTTATGATAGAGTTCGATATCATCGAGAAGTCATCGATATGATCGAGCGTATACTCTCGATTGTATCGGCAGACCTCTCGATGATAAAAACTCAATTGTCATTTTGCTTTTGGAAACCTTCCGCCAACTGGTCGATGGGATCGAGACACACATCGATGTAATCGGATTTCGAACTCCGATTCAATCGAGTGATGGTTCGATCTATCGACAGGTGAAAAACAAGAGAGAAGCCTTGAAGAATTTCAGGTTCTACAGATATGATCGGGGAAGCAGTCGATGTCATCGAAATTTGTACATCGATCATATCGCAGACAGTGTCGATGGGATCGATAAATCGTATAGATTTATCTATAAGCTTGCTGGACGATTTATGTCCTGACTCGATCCAATCGACTAGGTCTCGATATAATCAATATATGAATATCGATTTATCGACTGACACCCCGATCATCATAAATAACAACCTAAAATTCATGCTGGTGAGAATATGCGTCCACAATCGATGATCGACTGACTTTTGATATGATCGATATTTGAGTTCAGATTGTATCGGACAGACATCGATATATCGAAGCATATGTAAGTTTTCTTTAGAAAAACAGGGGCATCGGAAAGCAGTCTGTCGATACTATCGATCCACTTCAGATATGATCGATATTCGAATATCGATGATATCGACTACCAAGTCGATATATCGATAAATCGTCCAGATGATTGTTTGATTACTGGACGCTTTTTGTCCTCACTCGATTGTATCGATTGAGATGCCGAGGACATCGACAGAGCTAGTCGATCATATCGAAGGGGTACTCGATATAATCGACAGTGTAAGAAAAACTTTACTGATTTTTCTTTTTGATAAAAAGCTTTCTTATACTGAAACCTTAAGATGTTCTAATTCTTTTTAAGGGTTTAATCACCTGGTGTTTTGGGACATGGGATGTGAGGCTATGATTTACCTTTTGGTGAGCTTCCACACATCTAGTTGAGGCAGACGCTTGACTTGATCTTCTTGTTAGTCGCTGTTGTCCGACTGACTCAACTTACAATGTAATTGACAAACAAGGGCACGTAGTAGGTGCACTTTCATGACAGACGCGGCCTACTGGTATTCGACACTCGGGCGCTCATGTATCCACTCGGTCTAAACGTTGGAGCAACTCCTGGTACCAAAAAGGTTCTGGGACTTTCACCCAAGGACATCCTAGGTGCCCACTGTGATAGAACCAAGTATTTTCAGTATCCGATACGATCATCCACGATGTACCTGTGGAGCTACAGCTCTGATGTCGCTAGGGCATGCAGTGATCAAGTCACACATATGCAAGATGCATGAATCACACCGTCAAATCATGCAGCAATCCAGTGCGTACTGTGCGATCATGTGGGGCACTCTGTCTCATAACGAGTCTCATAAATGGTCTACCCAATGGCATATGTTATGATCAGTCACTACTCATATCAAGCATACATATGATGCGTATAGGCATGAGTCATGGAATTATACTAAGCATGTTATAAAGTGATGAATATTAACAAGTATGAGCCTATCAATGGGCCCTAAGGAGAGTTACAATGCGGACATTTAACCAACATTGTACTTACAATGTGGACGTCAAACCATCATTGTTCCCTAGGCACGACCCGCAATAAAACATCATTATACAACCATGGAGGAATCACACATTGCAATGGACCTTAGGTAACTCCCATTGGGCCTTAAATACATCAAATGGGTCGTATCACATGGGCCTTTCATTCATCAAATGGGTCACATTAATGGACCTCACCAACAGGCCTTATGTACATTACAATGGGCCATAACCCATGGGCCTTTGAATATATCAAAATGGGTCTAATATATGCCAAATGAGCCTAATACCATGGGCCTTATATATGTCAAATGGGCCTAATCTCATGGGCCTTATGTATATCAAATGGGCCTAATCCCATGGGCCTTATATATGTCAAATGGGCCTAATCCCATGGACCTTATATGTGTCAAATGGGCTTAATCCCATGGGCCTTATACATGTCAAATGGGCCTAATCCCATGGGCCTTATATGTGCACCAAGGTGGGCCTCAATGAATGGCCATAATTAATTCAACATGGGCCATATACACATACCAAGGTGGGCCCACTTGAACCATAGATCTGCCTTATTTTTAGCTCAAGCCAGTAAGATAAACTAGCCAACTGGTAGATGGTTTGGATGCAACACATGCATCAAGGGTGGGGGTCCACATAAGGGCCCACCATCATATATATATTATAGATAATATAATATATAATCTATATAATATATACAATATTATATATAATATAATATATATACACACACACACACACTGCCACTGTCCACAGTCAGTGGACGGTGCCAGTGAAACACGAAAGGGAAAAATAAATATCAGATTGATTCAAGACTTTCATGGGCCCAAAAAGGGTTTCAATGGTAGAGTTCAATCACCGTTGTTTCACGTGGTGTGGGCCACCTGAGATCTAGATCAAGCTAATTTTTGGGTGGGACCCGCTTAAGGTAGGGGCCCACCAAATGGACGGGTCAGATGACAAAAAAACATCAAGGTGGGGCCCACGCACAGGGTCGTGGGTCCCTGCCCAACGTCCGCCCGTCTCCATGGACGCGAGCAGCGTCCTGCTGGCAGCAGGCGCTGCCTCTCTTCCTTCCTTTTTTTTTTTTTGAAAAATATGTTTTCCTATGGTTTTTCATGTGTAGGACCCGCATCAGCTGAATCCACCCCGGCCACTGATTTCCATGGCCCGAGACGGACCAAACAAGACCAATATCTTATTTTTTTTTCTGTGTATAAAAACGACAGTGTGGTTTTCAACGGTAGAAACCACTGTTTTATATGATATGGCCTGCTAGAAGATCGGATGGACTTCATTTTCCGGCTCAACGCCTAAAATGAGCTAGAGAAAGGGGTGGACGGCTTGGATTAAACTTATACATCGAGGTAGGGCCTACATGGACAGCCCTTCCCAAAAGGCCCTCTTTTCTTCTTCCTCTTTTTTTTTTTTTTTCTCTTTTTGCCGTTAGAACACCCACTGTCAGCTCTCCCTTCACTGACGTCCAGCGTCCCTAGACGTTGGACGATTTTGGATACAACATATATAATAAGGTGGGCCCCACCTTCAGACATGGCTGCCCACGTGGGCCACCATATGCATGGATGGTGTGGATAAAACATACACTAAGGTGGGGTTCATCCAGGTGGGCCACACGGCCACATCATCACACCACAAAAATAATTGAAAAAGGGAGGGAGAGAGAGAGAAAGGGACACGTGTGATGGAGGGACCTCGACACTATGGGCCCTCCTTTGCATAATTTACAATATAAATCAAGTGGGTCCCATTACATATGGGCTCACCAATCAAAATTAACAGTGGAGATCCATTCTCCACCAAAATGGAAGGTCTAGATGACCCCTTTCCAAACTAGAAGGTAAACATCATGATGGGGTCCATGGAGAATGGCCCCATCATGGAATGATATTGATGATCAAGATGGGCCATCTGCCACATCCTAGGGTCCAAAGTGAGGTCCATACCATCGATCGGTAGGCCTCACTTGGCCCATCATAAAAACATGAAAACTAGCCTATAGAAGCATCCACCGTTCGATCTTCTCGGTCCGTTGGAAAGACTATCTCCTTGTGCTTCTCTTTAATGGTGGAAGATGGGAGATGAATGACTAGGATGGAAGATCTTGAAAGGTAAAGTGGGCCACACAAACTCTCTCTTCTCTCACTTGGAATCTTGGACATGGGACGCTCTTGCTTGGCTTGAAAATGTTGAGAAATGAGAGGGAGAGAGAGAGTTGTAAGGAGAGATGTGAGTGATGGGTGATCGAGTGATGGATGTGGTACTTGACATGTAAGGTAGTGTAAGAGAGAGGGTGAGAAAGAGTTGACTTTGGTGGTTGCTTGGGGATGGGGTGAAAGGTAATGTGTACTTGACATGAAGTGATTGATGAATTGATAAGTTGATTGATTGATTGATGGATTGATGTGATATGTTGTAGAGATTCTCTTGGAATTGCAAACGCGCGGCATTTTTTCGAAATAAACGCCAGCTCACATCTCTTAGTCAGGGTATCAGATCGGTACATGAGTCGCGACGTTGGAACCGCGACGACGGTGCGGTCACAGTGATACAAGTCTCGGATTAAGCCGACTCAAATGTATAAGATACGACTTACGGTTGTGCGCAAACATCGATTACAGGTCGCGGATTGCCGGAATTCGACGGGAAGGATTGCGGGGGTTGACGGAACAGTTCGGATTAGGATACGGGTCTTACATTTTTGCTCCGTATCATGCAAAAATCTTAGAAAAGAAAATATGTAATGAAATAGAAGAAAGCATGGGTACAACATCTAAGAGCAGGTCAAAATTGATTTTGTCCGAACCAATCACATGTATAAGAAAAGTGCAGCTTGAATGGGTCAACCACAAGCAGAAAACAACAACAGTGTGAATCAACCAAAAAGTAAAATAAAATATTAATCTTTATGGAACTGTTCACACCTCCAATAAGGATAGTTGTGTGGATTAAGCAAACCAATGTCATTACAGGCACATCCTAAGGAGGAAGGATGAGAACAAAAAATAGACGAGAAACCATTAAAGACGCATTCCACATGCAACTATCAGAGTCGACAAAGACCATATAACATCATCCACGAGGACAAGCAGCATTTGATGACAAGACAACAATGGACATAGCCCATGGGCATGAACCAGGAAAGCAAGAAAAACTTGCCAACACTTGTGAGAATGGAAAATGAATGACGGTGATGAAAAATATTGCAAGGTTCTAGTTTTTCAGAAAGGATTTTTCCAACGGATCATGTATGTAAGATCCAAACCCTCCATCTGGTTGGAAATAATGTTTAGATCTTCTGCCTTAAAAACAAGCTGTTTCAATCTCCTGATGGATCAAAATATATAAAGAAAACTGATGGTTTCAACAATTTTTTCCTAACCGTTCATTTGCTTTTTTCAAAATTATTATTATTATTATTATTATTGATATGGCCTCCTTGATGGGTGAAATTGCCTTATTAAGGGGAAGATCTAAACCGTATACCCCACCTGTGGAAAGATCAAATGATGAAGAAGCTTATGATTTAAAAAACAAATTGACCTGAAGACGAGAAGGATAATCTGTCTCTGCTATCTATTTCTAAGTTGGTAATGCCAAATTTCTCTGAAGCTCCTCTATGAAAAAGAAATGAGAATATCAACAAAATAACATGTTCTCAATTTAAATTTTCAGTGCTAAACTGTACTTAGTCATTTTTTTTTAGGCTACAAGGGAACCAACTAGTGATTTTAACCAATGGTACCTAAATTGCAACAGCATTTTTCTTCTTGAGAGAGGGTAGCCTGCTGACACTGTTTTTCAGCTTGAAGCACCTACAAAATAGGGTCACATTGAAGTATATCTTTCAACATAGGTATAGAAAGTAATAAAATGGAAAGAAAATTAACCAATTTGCATTATTGCAGGTTGCTGAATTATAGACTTCTACAAATATGGAAGGGGATTTCAGGCGGTGAACTTGAACCATGGTTTAGAAAAACTAACAAAGGATTATCACATGTTGATCGTACCACTGGGCCCCGCGACAACATATATTGGAATCTGACTATGTAACATGGCCCACATTGAAGCACTATGGCACCAAAAAAAAAAGATATATAAGAGAAGGGGCATTTTGGGAAGAATTGGACTAAGATACAACTGAAACTACTATACATATACAACTGGGAATATTCTCTACATGGTAGCTAAAGAAATGTATATAAATGGGGAGTGTTGTATGACATCTAGTCATGATCATATAGAATTCTTAGGAGCATGCGATACATACCGTGCCCAGTGCCCTGCAATTCTATGCACCCTCCACCTAGGTTGTTCCGTTGCCATCCCGAAACCAAGATCATAGAGATTTTTCGCAAGCCTCTTCACCCAATCCACCATTCCTAAATCAGCTGTAAGAACTGAAATCAGCGACTCTAACCGAGATGGCAGCATCCTGTGGACCTCAGAAGATGGAAAGGGCATGGGGAGGAACCATCCAACTTTCATTTTTCTGTTATATTCCTTCAGGAATTTTGGAAGAAATATGAGATGGTAATCATGGCACCAAACAACATCCCCATCTTCATAATGCCTGGCCACCATATCAACAAACATTTGGTTCACCTTTTTATATGCATCAAACTGAGGCTGGAGATTGTGGGTCATTGCAGGCCTACAATCTTCGAGTGGAAGCCCAAGGTAATTGAAAATACGCCACAAGATATTGTTACTATAGCCGTCATAGTACAGATTAACTGTCTCCTTATCAAGGAAGAACGGAACGCATTTCTGTTTACAATGAGTAAAACACACTTCAAAAGGCAATCCATGACCAGAAATGTTAACATTGACTCTTCACAGAGGAAAATCTATGTCAACCCATAAAACTAAGATATCAAACTCTTAATGCTAGATCAAAAGAGAAACAACCAATATATTTATAAACCAATATATTTATAAATTCAAGGCCAAAGACAAGTTAATAATGAAAATTACATCTCACAAACCTTTTCTACTAGTGCTTAGTAAGTGATCGCTGCCCAGTTTCATCCGGTACATATAGACCAGCCCATCCAATCCATTTTGCCTCAAGCTCCTTCACACCTTTGACAAAATGTGAGAAAAGTGAAGTGATGCTCTGTCTTATCCCATTATGTAAAAAGGTATACTAGGAAGACTAAATTCTGCTCTTAGCATATATTCCTAATTGATCAGTTTAAAACATGTCAAGAGACCATCCTTAAACACTAACAGCCAGCAGTTGGAAAAAGGGGAGTTTAGCATTAAACCTTGCCACCAGGAAAAGATTTTATTTTCCAGAGCAACGCATCATTTTCAAGTGCGTATGTTGTAGAGCCCATGGAAGTCCTTATATTGGAGGTTGTTGCATCTACAGGTACAGGCAGCTCAATCTCCACATTTGTAGCTGTGCTGTATAATGAAGCAGAGCAAAATCAGGAGAGTAACAAATCAAATTTCCCCTATTAACACTAAGAAGAAACAGTGTCCAGCAGCAAAAAACCATTGGCCAGTGACAATATAGATGCATCTGCGCTCCTTGAACTGACTCCTCGCCTTTACCATGATCTCTATATGACTTCTCGAATTCCTTTCAACTTGAGCTTCCACCCAGATCAAAGGTTTGACCTGAAATCGAAGATGGAATTAGCTTCAATAAACATTGCAAGTTTTGAAACTGGATTGGTGGTAGTAGCAGCATTAGCCAATATACATTGCAGAAGCAAAACATAAACCTGAGTACTGAGTCTATAGGCCATCAAATCAAAGGATCCATCGGGCAGAATGAAGGATATTGTCTTGTCATTTTCAAAATGGGCCAAACGCACACACCTAGACCAAAAGTGAGCAGTCAGAATGCAAGTTGCCACAAAACACAAGAAGCAATCTCTCATTGTTATGGTTGATGAACAATCTGAAAGAATCAAACTAAAACAACGAGTTCGCAACATACTGATGAAACTTTTTATCATCCAGATCAATGGCTTTTCCCTTTGTTGTCAACTGAATAGAAAAACAAAAACATACAGGGAGAGAAGCCTGCATTTGGATCTTGCAATCATGCCAAATTTCAATCATCATCTTGATGTAGATGAAATCAATAAAAACTAGGATGAATTAAGCAATGTTTGAGCCAAGTGATTGAATTTAAGGACTTTACAAATCAGAAGATAATAAATCTCAAAATGTATTTCAAATGCATGATATTACATAAATCAAAGATAAATCTTTAAAATCTAAATACAAAAACCTAAATTACAACTTAAATCAGCAAAAATTGAAACAAAATCCAATGAAATCTCTGAGAATAAAGAGACATAAGTTGGATCAAGATCAAAACAGATCAAGCACCAGAAATCAAGAAAAAAATTACAAAAATTGAACCCTAAGTGGAAAATTTAAATGATTATGGAGGATCTTTCGTTCACTTAGTAAAATACCATGAAAAGCATATACGGTGTTCCAGTTTCTATTTGTGATTTCAGAATTTCAAACCATAGGGTCTGCGACTGAACAACTTTTTTTGCCTTGCCCTGAGTCCAACAAATACAAAGACAATGTGTAACATTTTCATTGAATGAAAGTACCAAAATTTTCAAACTTCAAGCTCCAGTCAAGCTTACCTCTCTTTCATATCTAGTTTACAGTTCTTCAAATTCCTCACCCCAATAATCAAATAAACTTGGAGCCTCATTTGGGCAAAACAATGACCACTCCCCATTGTTGTTCACCCCTTTCATGAAAGGGTCAAGAACCCAAAGGGCATAAAATAGATCCCTAGCTCTGTGTTCTTCCTGTAAGAATGCAGTAAAACAAACATTGATAAGGCAGCTCAGAACACCACAATAACCCTCCCAATAGTTAAAAAAAGAAAACTCCAAAGAAACAGTCATCAGAGCCTAGAGCAGCATGTGTAAAAGAGAGGGCTCTACCACAACAGTCTATCCAACTATGCAGCCATACAGATCAACATAAATTAGGTAGACAAAAATGCAGAATAAGTATTTCAAAATGAATAAATATACTTCTTGTTGAAAAAAAATAAATTCAGGCATTCTAATGAAGCACTTTGAACTGATATATCCATGCTTGTGCCATACACATTACAGGTGTCATCCAAAGTCAAAAAAACAACCCAATCCAAAGTCAAATAAAATATTCTTATAAAAGAAATAACAGATCTGAATGTAATGTAGTTTCCATGAGTACAAATTAGCCATGCAACCCATATAAATATACAATTTTGTGTTGAGTGAAAGTAGAGAAAGAAGGGATTTTGTAGTTCTTACCATTTGGGTAATCCTCTTATAGCACCAGTGCCCATGGACAACAAATAGTCGCTCCAGAAACTGGAACTAAGCAATAGAGAAGTCACTAGGTGGTTGTTCTTGGCATCGCCTGTTTTTGAAACCATCATCAAGACAAGAACTTTAGTTGCAGTTTCGCAAAAAGCAAGAGTAGGGAATCGCCTGTTTTTGAAAAACAAGAAGTTGAAAAGAATCAGGAATTGTGCTTTGTTTCCCATGTGTGTGGAATTGTACCATGTGTGTGAGCATGCACACACTAGTAAATTGCATGTGCATCACACATGGGAATGCCTAAACATTTTTCCTACATAACTACAAAAGACAGAAAGGCAGTGATTTACTTACAAGAATCCAACAGCAATGTAGTTCTCATAGTTCAAACCATCAGACATTCCTAGATGTCTAAGTTCATTAGCAAACAAAGCATGAAGCAAAAAAGCATGGCCTACCTTTTTCCAATCTACAACCCTCATTTCAAAACAGCTCTTGGATTCTTTCGCATGTCAAACACATAAATACACATAAATACGACTTGACCTGAAAAAGAAAGGACCAACTATTCAATGATGGTGAACTACAAAAAATAAAGGGATCACAAAACCCATGATGGTGAACTACAAAAAACTCATGAAATGTAATAAAACATAAATATATATGTAAAAGATCACACATAAATGAATCTCAGCAAAAAACTACCTACTGATTCTTTGGAACCTTCGACTGAGGTCCCTTAGCCTCAGGTTTATCCCTAGGAGTGGATACTGAGTCAGCCTCTACATTTAGTACATTGCCCGAAGTTTGGTCCATTGTAGCCAATGAGTTCATAGTATCTCTCATTCGTGCCATCATCTGCTTTGTTATTCGCTCTATCATCTGTTGCTCCATCTGCTCCGTTATTCGCTCTGTCATCCGTTGCTCCATCTGCTCTAGATGCTTAGCCATCTGTTCTTTCATTTGCTCCTCCACTAGTTGCTCTACCCGCTCATTCATGTGTCGTCGCAACTCATCAGTCTCCCTCCTAAGCTCTGCAATGGTATTTCTTGTGCCCCATAACGTGGAAGCTGTGGGACGTAACCCCATTATGCGAACCCAACCTAGATGCTCTGGTCCCAATATCTAGGATAAGAGATCATCTCGGGCAGTGCTACTCTGAGAGGACTCAGCAGTTTGAGTTGCCCGTAACTCCTTGATTATTTAGTGTAGAAAAATATTAAATAAGTTGTTCAATATCATGACTTAATAAAAAATATTAACTAAGATGTCAATGATTGATAAATTTCTATATACAATAACATGAGCCGACTCCTCATTCACGACACTCCCATATTTCTTCCGATGGGTCGTTATGAACAACATTGCCCGATCAGGAGACTCTCCACCAAGATTCTTTGCCCGCTTTTTTCATGTAAAAACAAATGAGTTGGTAACAATCATATTAAAGAAGAATGATGACATTTCAAGTTTAGAAATCAAAGAAGAATTTACCTCTTTTTCACGCACTTGTGCAAAGCTCCTTGACCCGACAGTGTGGGGCATGCGATGCTTGCTACGATTGATTTTATTCCTTTGAGTGCGGGCTTACAATGTGACATAGTAAAATAACTAAATTTTTATATAAATAACAATATACACCAACACTGATATAATTTTTCTTTATGTTTAATTTTTACATGTCCTTCATCACTTGACCAATAGGTGACGAGCCACTTCCAGTGTGTCGGCTCCACTCGATCAGGATACTGAGCTAGTCGTTCCTCATTAGTCAAATATCGGTTGTAGTATTCTTTTTTTAACCTCTTCTTCCACTCCTTCCATGAAGCTCCGATGGACTTCATTACCCAATTTCGACGCTCCTCGTTGATATTCCACTTAATCTACAATGCATCAATTATCGATTATACTTAGTATACAAAAATACAAAAAGAGTAATTGAATTTTTGATTTCACATTACCTTCACTTCATTCCAAATCTCATTCTTGTTAGATAGTGGCACAGATGCCAACTATCGTGATCAAGAGGCGCTAAGCGCCCATTCCTAAATAAAATGCCTAGCCGCCTTGTAAATCCATTGTACTTATCTCCAATGGGCTGCCTATACTTATTCCAACTGATATTTAGTTGCTTACTGGTTGGCAAGTTCGCCACTTCGCTGATGACTGTAGGGCCTCAAAATCATCTATTATGAATACCACACTCTTTATGAAACAAAAGAATAGATATGAGCATTTTAAATATTTGAAATATAATATCTACATTTAATTAAATCAAGAATAGAACAAAACTATAAAAGTTACAGGCTTAACTTCACTTCACTTAAATTATATATTTACATACCCAGAGTCAGTGCTGAACTATCTGAACTCTGTCCAACCTGTCTAGTGGTCGGGACCGTGTCAATAAAGCTCGAGTGATGATGGTCGAAAGTCAACATCTTCATTTCCTGCATAATATGAAAATAATATATGTAATGAGATTAGAGTTAACCAAATAATTGTGAGCATAAAAAAGAAGAAGCATGCATCACATTTGTGTTAGGCATCAATACCTAATCATCATATTCTGACCCAGAATCGTGGTCCTCTTTAATCAAATTAGATAAGTTTTGTGGAGTGTCAACTTCGTTTCCCTCCACATCCGTCCTATCCCAACTCACATTATCATCATTGGCAAGCATAGTCGCTTCCAATGTATGATTAATGCAAGGCAAGCTTTGAAGGTATGTATCATTATCAACAAACGAATCATTCATGCCCATTTCAAACAAATCCCTTGGTTTTGACCTGATAACAACATGCCAATCACGGTCTATGGGGACATAAAATACCTATTGTACTTGGGTTACTAAGACATATGGTTCATCATACAGGTTTCAACTAGTATGCCATAATTGTTTAAAATTCACGAGTGTGTACCCAAATTCATCCTTCTTGATTCCCCTGCCTTGAGTTCTTACATCCACCCAATCACACCTAAATAATACAACTTTCTTGGACCCACGATAATCCAACTCGATAATGTTTGTTAAAACACCATAGTAATCCACATCCCCTATAATAGGGTTTCTATCACTTGTACTTGCAAAGCTTGATGTCTTTGTCATCACTACAACTCCACTATTATGTGTTTTCAAGTCCCTCTCAGGATGTCTTGTACGAAACCTGAAACCATTAATGATGTATCCTTTAAATCTTCTTGCAACAGTGTTAGGGCCCCGAGCCAGGCTTCCAACTTCTTTCAGAACTTGATCATTCCCAACATGGTCCACATGCTTCTCAAGCCAATCTGGAAACTTTTCATTGTGGATGCATTCTAGGAGCCTCGGTACTCTTCGGGGCATCTCCTTCTTAATCACTTTCCTATTTTCACTGCATTTTATTCAATTCGATGAATAAGTCGTAAACAAGTGAGATTCTTATGAATTAATGTTATAAATAAAACTACTCTTACTCAATGAATGGTGCGACCGCATTGGTGTTGAACAATACATATCTATGTGCCTGTGTCCAATCAACATATTCGATAATAAACACGTCAATCTTTCCCAATGGATGACCTATTGTTGCATCCCTAAAGTCCTCATTTCGAACCTATCTGTTGAATCTTGTCTCAACACCATGTAAGTACCAAGAGCAGAATGTTAAGCATTCTTCAGCTAAGTACCCCTCTGCAATCGAACCCTCTGGCCGACTTCTGTTTCGAACGTAGGACTTTAGTCTCTGTAGGTGCCTATAGTCATATAATAGACATATAAGTATACATGATTTTATCTATTACTACAAGATAAATGAAAGGTCATATTGAGACCTTAAAACACACCTTTCGATTGAGTACATCCAGCGGTACTGTACTGGCCCGGCTAACATTGCCTCGCTGGCTATATGTATACATAAATGCACCATGATATCAAAGAATGACGGCGGAAAGATCCTCTCTAATGGTAAAGCGTTAAAGCAATCTGAGATTCAAGAAACTTGAAATCCTGCATCCAGCCAACCTTGGAACACAAATCTCTAAAGAATCCGCTTAATTCAATTAGGATTGAGCTCACGTTTGGAGGTAATGTCCTTTAGATGATGATCAAAAGTATTTGTTGCATCAAAACATGAGTGTCATGGCTCTTGAGTCCTAAAATCTTCTTCATTTTAAGATTGATGCATTGTGAGATATTACTTGCATAGCCATCTGGTACCTTCATGTTCTTTATGACTCTGCAAAAATCATCCTTCTCCTTATTCGCCATTATAAAGCACACAGGGAACAAATAAGTTTTTCCTGATGGTCTCTGCTTTGGGTGAAGTGTTCGTCTTATCTTCATTTCTTGAAGGTCCAGAAGAGACTTCACATTGTCGCATACGTTCTTCTCGATGTGCATCACATCAAGGCTGTGACGCAACATATTACCTGCTCAGTATGGTAAATTGAAGAAGATACTTCTCTTCTTCCAACAAGATGCCTTTTCCTTTTCCTTATTATCGTCTCGATTTCTTTTCTTTCCAACTTTGGTATCAGACTTCTTTCCAAATATTATGTTAATTTTGCTCACTTGAGCTAACTCTCTCAACTCCAGCTTTCCATTAAAGTTCCTTTTATCATGTCTATACCTATGATCTCTATCCAAGAATCAATGATGACCCATGTAACAAAACTTATGGCTATGTGTCAACCACTGAGACTCTATATCCTTATTGCAGTTAGGATAAGAGAGCTTACCTTTTTTGCTCCATCCTGACAACATTGCATATCCAGGGAAGTCACTAATAGTCCATAACAAAGTAGCACACATTCAAAAATTCAACTTCGATAATGCATAGTAAGTGTCGACACCGACCTCCCACAATTTAGGAAATTTTTCTATCAATGGTTGTAGACACACGTCGATATTATTGCTAACACCATGCGGGCCTGGTATAAGTAGAGACATCATGATGAAAGGCTGCTTCATGCACATCCACGGTGGTAAATTGTATGACATTAAAACAACAGGTCATGTGCTATGGGCAATAATCATCATCCCGAAGGGATTGAATCCATCAATTGCTAACCCAAGCCTGACATTACGACTATCAAAAGAAAAATTTGGGTGTTGCTCATCAAAAGATTTTCATACAGGAGAATCAGCAGAATGTCTCATGCACTCATCATTGGTTTATCCCTTGTCATGCCATCTCATGTTTTTAGTTGTTTGTGCTTCCATAAATAACCTTTGTAACCTTGGTATCAATGGGAAGTGCCACAATGTCTTTGTTGGAATCTTCTTAACTTTAGAGGGAATAGTTGTTGCCTCATCATCATTAAAATTATGTTCTGTCATTTTCCATCTGGATATACCACACACAGCACATGACTCATTGTTCACATTAGTCTTCCAATACAACTGGAAATCATTGGGGCATGCATCGATCTTTTTATAACTGAGACCCAATTCTTTAATAATCTTCTTGGTCTCATAAAAGGAACTCTGCAACGTCTCACCCTCGGGGAGTGCTTCTTTCAACAATTCAAGCAACATGGTGAAAGACTTGTTGCTTCATCCATTTAAGCACTTAAGTTGATACATTCGAACAACAAAAGAGAGTTTTGTGAACTTCTTACATCCTGGGTACAAGGCTTGTTCGGCGTCTTGCAACAACCTGAAGAATCTTTTAGCTTTAGGATTTAATTCCTCTTGTATTGGCTCTTGTAATGGCAACTCAGTCGGCATGTCATCCACAGCTGATATTCCAAACACATCATGCAACAATCCATGCATGTCATCACGTGGAGGCATATCATCATGTGTACTAGTTGTAAGGATGGAAGTGGATGAAGAAGATGCCTCCCCATGGAACATCCAACGGGTATAATTCGACATAATTCCCTCACACAAAAGATGATCTACCACTTCTTTATGAGCACGCCAAAAGAGGTTGGCGCACTTTACACATGGACATAAGATCTTCCCCTCGCTAGCAGCATTGTTGAATGCAAACTTCATGAATTCCTTCATGCCCTTAACATATTCCAAGCTCACCCTATATTGTCCAAGGAAATAAAGGGAACTCTTAAAACAATGCAACTTTACAAGGAATCCAAATTCGAAGGAGAAAGTATTGCTCAACACATTACCTTGACTTTTGCATCCAGCTCTTATCCATCACTTGTATCCAACTTTGAACAATGCAATACTCTACCTAAAATTCATGTCAATCCACTATAGTTATTACTCTACTTAACATTAGTCCTGCTACTATCTTATATTCTAGTATAAATTGGTTGCCAAGGCTTCAAGATTCCTCTAGAGTCACCAACACATCCCTTAGCTACTACTAAGGGAGCACGGCTAGAAGTGTTACCTCTTCTACCAAATGGGCTGTTGTTCTAAAGAAATTTAAATAATTAAACCCCATATATCTAATATATACTAGTAACATACAAGCAGAGCGGGTATATACTAGTAACCATGTACACCAACTTGCAACTTAACCTACTGGGAACCGTCATACACTGTGATGTCTTATAGCAAAGCGGGTTCTGAGGATTACAAGTTGGACCTCTAAGAAAGAATATAAATGATGTCATTAAAATATAAATTAAATAAGATCAATTAAGAACATGCAACAGATCAATTAAATGATAGAGAAACTAAGAATGGAGGTGTGTGATTATGTCACTTTTGTGAAGATGATTCATGCCAATTTCTTTGAAATAACTTGTTAGTATTACCCTATATCACAGCGATGGATTCAATCCTGGTTTACTCACCATTGAAAAGAATGTAATTGACTGTTAATTTTATATATATAAGGAAGGAATTTTAGTAATCTATCCAATAAAGAAATAAGATGAGTTCCTTTCTTGGATAGGGTCAAAGGAATGTGATATGTAGAAACCCTAGGTTAAGGGAATTCAAGCTATTGGACTTGGATTTAAATAGCCCAATTAGAAAATTTCCTTATTTTTCCTTTCTTATTCTACTAAACTATTACAAATGGTGCACTCGCGTGTAGAGGGATGCAATGGTTTTCAAGATGTGGGAAAGAGGGTTAGGGAAACGGTTTTAAATAGGAGTTATTTAATACTCTAGCCAAGTATGATGGTTGATACTTGGACACTTTCAAATTGTACATGTGGTAGGTGAGCTATGTTGAAGAGATAGTCAACTACAAGGCACCTTTTTTTTCTTTTTTTTCAGTTAGCTTGTTAGTGCACACAGCATTGTCAGTTCAAACTTCACTGTTAGCTACCCCCACCAGGGAATCGAAGCCAAGACCTCAATGTTGAAACGAGGTATTTTCACTCAGTCTGCCACTTGAACTCTAAGGCACCTAATTAAATTACAAAACCCCTAAACATCCACACCATGAATGATTGCCATCTCAAAAAAACTAAGTGTACATGTGGCAGCTATGTGACATTGAGGTAGCTACCAACATGTAAAAATGATCATTGTAACAATGCTTGAATGTGCAATGAGGACTCAGATTTCTTGTACAAGACTCGGTCAAGACAAATAAAAATAAAAGTAAAATGAATTATGCATAGGCCTTTTTATTTTTTAATAACTGTATGGACTTTTAGAGCCAATCTAGGTGCATGCAAAGTCATGCAGTGCACATCCCATCCTGCATAGACAACATGTAAGTAGTTCCTCAAGCACTATTACACTACCTTGGTTGACCTGGCATTCATAACAATATAAATCATCATCAACATTATTATCATTGGCCTACAACAAAAATTATAATAACTTCCAATAAAACGAAAGCTAAAACATTGTGCTTATAATTAGTAAAGTCATTCATAGCAAGTAACTTAAAACATTGTGTTTATAATTAGATTTGTGCTAGGTTGGCATGTAGAGCCACAGAGGAGTGAACCACTTACATGTATGCATCATTAAAAGCTTACAAGAGGGAGAGGCTACCTAATATAAGCTATACCTTAAAGTAAGATGATTGAAACGAACCAATATTTGATTCCTCCTACTGATTTCCTTATCATTAACTTCAACCGATATCAGATTCCTTCTACTGATTTTCCCTCTTAACTTCCCAAATGCATTTGAGTCAGCAACATTTCTTTTAACTGCTTGTAATCCTCATTAAAGATGTTATAGGAGATGTTATAAGAGACTTCAAGAGGAACAAGGAAGTGAGATTTTCATCTAAAATATGAGATGGCTAATGAAGGAACATACACTGCTTATAATCTCCATTGCAATCCTCCCTCTCTTTTAACCGCTCCTCTACTTCAGTCTTCATTCACAAAGTTCTGATCTGACATCTCTGCAAACACCCAAATTCTCTTAGGTTTAAATTTACATGATACGAAGCATTTTGACGCAGGGAAGGACATGAGGTCGAGCACCGTCTTCTTCAAGATGATAAATATTCTGAATCCACGGAACTTCTCTGGATTCTTCACAAAGACTCCTCAAATCCACGAGGAAAGAAAGCAGAAAATAGAAAAGAATTTCTAATAATTCGAAATTAATTAATGAATACATAAAATCAAGTTCACAACCCTTTAAATAAGGGAACCAAGCAATAAGAAAGAAATTTGACTCAAACTACAACTAAAACTCCTAGAATTCGTAACTTACTATAAATAGTAAACTTACTATTTATAGACGGTCGTGACGTCTACTAGTGCGCAAGGTTTTCGGCCAAAAATAGTAAGTGTCCTATTTGGCTTCACCAAACCATTCTCCTAATTATCCTAAGAACTTTTCATGTTGGACACAACTCCTAAAGCCCAACGGATGAAGAGTTATACTCAAACTAAAACTTACTATTTATAGTAAAAACAAAAATAAAACGGGGAAACGACCGTCGATCAGGGGGTTTCTTGCAAATCTGGGTTGCACAACCTGGCGTAGCAGGGTTGGTTGGCTAAAGTAGCTCGTTCTACCCCAAATTCATATATTTTACATTGAATAACTCATTCCGGATTGTGAGATACGCCCGATCTAAGGTCCGATGGTCCGAATCACTTCTGTCGCCGACTGTGCCTTTTCTGATCCATCTTGGCCATGAAATTGTCCGCGACCCGCTCTACATCACATTTGCAGGCTGTCAATCTTCTTCATTCTGCTCTCTCTCTCTCTCTCTCTCTCTCTCTCTCTCTCTCTCTCTCTCTCTCTCTCTCTCTCTTCTTTCTTTCCTTTCAAATTTTTTAAATTTTAAATTTTAAATTTTTTAATTTTAATTTTTACAGATCTGATCTAAAAGCTTAGAATGACAACAATCCAAGTTAAAGATATGATGGCGCTGGAGCAGATTTTTCAATCCTTCGAGCTCTTTACAATATGAGATTTTTTAAGAAAGCACTAATCCGTTTATCTACAGATCTAGATAATAGGGAGACTCAAAATTTTGGGGAAAAAAAAAAAACAATAGATCTTGTTCCAATACTAAGATCTGAACCTATTTCACTTAAAATCCTTATCCGGTTACAGATTTACAGGATACGGAACCAAATTCCAGTATTATATCCTCTAGTAATCTGTGGCAAATGTCCTAGTGGCAAATGTCCATAATTGGAGGGGGCATTTTCGTCACTGAGGTAATGCAAGAACTAGGCCTAGTTTGGGAGTTATGCCAAATAGCATTTTACCAAAACTTGCAGGGGGCATCAAATGCAGGAGTGAAGACCCGATCATTCAGGTGTCTTCATTGTGCCTCAGGAATGCACGTGCTGTGTTTTTAAAACCCCTAATATACTGGTCTTTAAAACCTAACTGCCATCAGAAACCAAATTCTTCTCTCCAAGTCTGAAAATTTAGGGTCTCATATAGGAAAAAATGTATATAAAGGATAGAGAAAAGATCATCAAAATGAAGAAAATGAAAAATAAGAACAATGAGAAGTATTTCCAAAGAAAATCGTAAAATTTTAGGCTCCAGTCTCTAAATTTCCACTTCTAAAGTCACAAATCAACAGAAACTCAAAATAGAAAAAAAAAATCATTAAAAGAAAAAGAAAATGAGAAATCAAGAGCAAGAGTAAGCAAAATTTTCTCAACATTTAAAAAAAAGGACAAAATTTCCATGTGAAATCTCCGTTTCCAGGGTTTCAGCTAGAAAAACAAAATCTGCAAACAAGGAAATCACAAAGGTCTTCTTTATGGGAATCCAACAGAATTCCACAAAATTAAAAATAATTAAAAGAAAAAAGAAAATGAGAAATCAAGAGCAAGAGTAAGTAAAATTTTCCCAACATTTTAAAAAATCGACGAAATTTCCATGTGAAATCTCCATTTTCAGGGTTTCGACTAGAAAAAACTCGAAAATATGCTAAAAGAATCAAAATCTGCAAATAAGGAAATCACAAAGGTCTTCTTTATGGGAATCCAACAAAATTCCACAAAAAAAATAAAAAAAAATCTCTACATTCCTCCCTAAACTAGACGATCTAGGGTTCTCGATCGAGAAAAAATAGAAAAAACAACAAAGAAATTCCAAACAAATCAAGAAAAGCGAAATTGACAGCTAGAACATCCGATCTTCGACAAGATTTAATGAGAAATTGCGGGAATAAGAGCAATACCGATCTTCATGTCTGAGAAACGAGAATTCTGAAGCTCCTTTCACCATCAATCGACGAAATGGTTGGAACTGAAGAAAGAAATGGCGATTTCTGAGCAGAAATCGAGAGAAATGAGGGTTTTGGGAGACTTGCTTAGACTTGCTGAGAGACCTTTTGCCCGAAATGCCTCTGAGTGAGAGGAATGGTAGCTTGCTTTTGTAGCTGGGCTTTACGGGAAATAACAAAAATGCAAGGTCGAAAGTACCCTTGCTACTTTCTCAATATAACGGCATGTGTCTGGGGCAATATTGGCCTCAGTTTTCCATAACTGAGGCAAAAAGGGCAGCACGTCGTACAATTTGGTAGGGCCCACCATGACATGGCATCCACTCCATCCATCTCTTATGACAGATTATTTTAGAATGGGACCCAAAATAGTAGGTTGTTTCAACACTCCAATGGGCCATAATGCATGGATCAGTGACAATGGGACCATTTACCTTTGAAATCTTATCGTGGCCCACCTTGATGAGTTCGGTAGCCTCAAGAAGGCTTCAATGATAGATGTCTTTAAGAAATAATTTTTCGGCCCACTTCCATAAATGAGTTTTCAAAAATGATGGACAGACTTTTAGCCTCGGTTACTAACCAACCGAGGTAAAATGACAGACTTTTGGCATCAATTACTCACCAACCGAAGTAAAAGGGTAGACATTTGGCTTTAGTTGTTCACCAATAGAGGTAAATGGGCAAACTTTTAGCCTCGGTTTCTCACCAACCGAGGCAAAATGGCAGACTTTTGGCTACAATTTTCAATAACCGAGGCAAAAGGGTAGACTTTTGGCCTCAGTTGCTCACCAACCGAGACAAAAGGATAGACTTTTGGCCTCAGTTTTCAATAACTGAGGAAAAAAGGCAGGCTTTTGGCCTCAGTTTTCAATAACCGAGGCAAAATGGCAGACTTTTGGCCTCAGTTGCTCACCAACCAAGGCAAAAGGGCAGACTTTTAGCCTCAGTTTCTCACCAACCGAAGCAAAAGGGCAGACTTTTAGCCTCGATTTCTCAACAACCGAGGAAAAAAGGCAGACTTTTAGCCTCTGTTGCTCACCAACCGAGGCAAAACGGCAAACTTTTGACCTCAGTTTCTCACCAACCGAGGCAAAAGGGCAGACCTTTGGCCTCAATTTCTCATCAACTAAGGTAAAAGGGCAGACTTTTGGCCTCAATTGCTCGCCAACAAAGGCAAAAGGATAGACTTTTAGCCTCAGTTCTTAACAACCGAGGCAAAAGAGCAGACTTTTAGCCTCAGTTGCTCACCAACCGAGGTAAAAGGGCAGACTTTTGGTCTTAGTTACTCACCAACCG
The DNA here is from genome assembly GCA_037074715.1 of Magnolia kwangsiensis. Taxonomy (NCBI): domain Eukaryota; kingdom Viridiplantae; phylum Streptophyta; class Magnoliopsida; order Magnoliales; family Magnoliaceae; genus Magnolia; species Magnolia kwangsiensis. The sequence goes on along the minus strand of CM073578.1, from coordinate 107,938,728 downwards.
AGGCAAAAGAGCAGACTTTTAGCCTTAGTTTCTCACCAACCAAGGCAATAGGGTAGAGTTTTTGCCTCAGTTTCTCATCAACCGAGGCAAAAAGTGAATTTTTAACCTCAATTCCTTTACAACCGAGGCTAAAAACCATATTTAGCCTCCTTTTTCTGAACCGAGGCTAAAAAATTGAGGCTAAAGGCCTACTTTCTTGTAGTGCCAATACTACATACAACCGAAGTTTCCATTCACATCCATGTGCTTTTCCAAGGGTGTAAGGTGCGGAAGACCAACAATAATATCCTAATCAAGTATGCCATATATTTAGTTTACTTGATCTCCATACTCGATGCATAGCATGGTCCTTTCACTATAACAAAAGAAGGATTAGGCGACATTATATTTGGGTAATTAGCGGCGCTAATTAAAAGGGGGCGTCGGTTAGCGATAGGGTATAAATACCGTACGAAAATCCCTAAGTCTCTTTTGCTACCCTCTCCCGACTCTCTCTCTCTCTCTCCACCCTTGCGCCTCTCTCCATCTGCCTCTCTCCCTCTCCCGATCTCTCTCTCTTTCTCTCTCTCTCTCCCTCACTTGCATATTTCCAGATCTTGCGCCTCTCTCTCTCTCTCTCTCTCTCTCTCTCTCTCTCTCTCTCTCTCTCTCTCTCTCTCTCTCTTCCTCACTTGCATCATCTTCAGATCTGGTGCGGCCAGTAGCCCCTGCCCTTCATCTCTTCCCCGACCAGGTACTCATTTCTCTCAAATAGATATTTAGGTTTTTAATTTTTAGATCTGTAAATTCGCAGATTATCAGAGGATACAATATTGGAATTAGGGATTTCCTAAACTCTGTAATGAGAAAAGGGTTAGGGCTTTCCTAAAAAATCACTTTTATGGTTTATTGGTTTGATTTTCTTGTGTACTTCTCATTATTCATATGTCCATGGCTCAACATCATCTGTTAGTGGTTCAAATTCTGATCAGTGGTTTGATTTTCATAAATCTATTAGGCCCTTGCTGTCTACGACAAAGAAACTCCCTACCGATGGCAGAATGTGGCAACCGTGGTTGGAGGAAGAAGCATTGACGAGATCTGCATTGAATTTGATAAAGTCTCGCTCCCCAACTATGTAATGTCGGCAGATCGGAGACGTGAACCGGTTCAAGATATCGGCCGGTGGACTGAGAAGGAACAAAGGTAATTTTTTAATTTTATTTACAATTATGAAAAATTAGTTCTCTGTTTCTACAAGGGGTTCTGCTCTATTTAGCGGATTTGATAATCCGTCATACATATCTACCAACTAATATTGGGAGTTTTTAACTTGGTGTTGGTTTCTTTGGTACTTTGGTTGATTTAGGCATATGATAGATAGGGAGCCATTATACTATCCTTAGATTTTTAGGTTGAATGAGTAGACCCCATGGTTTACAAATAAATTTCACAGCTTTTGAAGATAATTTGTACGGATGTACAGTGAATTTACCATCTAGAATTCTCCGTGTCCACCACTGCATGTCTATGGATAATGGTGACGCACGATCTACTATGGAGAGTTAGTTATGATTTCTACCATATTAGTCAGAGCTCAAAATTCAAGAAATCTCACTTTTCCAATGACAAGCTAACAGGTATAACAGAAATCTCAAATGTGGCATACAAGTTGATTGAAGCAAATACAAGTCTATATTTTACCCCCGTATGAGCCTTGGCTCTTGAACTTAAATAGTCAAACAAGCAACAGTCGTGAAAGCTAAGAAAATGTAATGAATATTGCTCTCTGAAGTATTAGACTCCTTATGCACCATGACAATTAAGGCCTAATTGAGGTCCTATTATGCCTAAGTTCTATGCCAAAACTGAAAAAATACAATAAAGTTGCAATGCAGCAACCTTAGACAATGTTATCTCAAGAACATCCAACGAACTAGAGATGTAAGGTTTATCAGCAGTGGTTTGATGACAAAGAGAGACAAGATGACATCCAGGAGGTTAGACAACTGCTTTCATGAAAAGGTTGATATAAGGGACTGAAAGGCACATTGCTCTTGTAAGCAGCAAAGCAGATGCAAGTTGAGGTGGTGTGGAAATTTGAACTCCAAGATACAGGAGCAGGACAAAATAGGGAAATCCCAAGACATGCATATGGGTACAACAGTCTGAGACTAAAGATGGAAAATGGCAGGTGCATGTCAGGTCTTCATGCAACTAGGCAGTGCACAAGAGAGGAGTTACTTGATATGCTGGCAAAGTATGAGAGTCATACACATGTACTCACCCAACGTACACATGCCACACGTGTAACTAAATCCAAACTGCCCAAAACCTGGGAGCAACTGTGGATCAGTTATAGCCTGGCAATCAGATTCATAGGACAATCCTAACCTCTATTTAATGGGCATCTGTTTGTTGAATTTGGACAATTGATTTTATTTTATTTTTTAAATAAATCTGACCACTAGATGTCCACCTGTCAACCAGTTACAATCATTCCTTAGTGATATTTGGGATGTAATATAACCCCTCCATAGTAAGGCTGACGATTTGGATGGTTTCGTATGAGATACATGTATGCCATGTGTACAATTTATGTGCGCATGCAATCAGCATACTTTGCCAGGTCAAGCAAAATGCCCCTACAGCAATAGGATTTAATTTGTTAATAGGCTGGAGTAGATTATATTCATGGTTGTCTATATCAGCTACCTTATAAACCTATTTAGATAGGATTTAATTTGTTAGATGATATATGTAATATGGCACTTTCACCTCTATACATGGTTATGTTGGACAAAACAACACTTGCTCTCAACCGTCTGTTATATGCCCTTTTTGTGGCATTACAACATTCTTCTAGTAGGTATGTAAACCATAATATACTGATTCCTATATATGCACGCTTTTCAATTGACCTTGCTATAAACTAGAAATGAGACAATACTATATAAACTAGAAAATCAACATCTCAGCTACAAATTCCTAAATCTATGGCTTTGCTTTCAACAATCATGTTAAGAGCTTAGCTTGATGAAGAGGTAATTATATTGGAAATGATAAAAATCTCAACAGTTATCTAAAGAGGTAATTAACCTGACATGTTAAGAGCCTAGCTTGATGAAGTTTTTATTGCACAAAAGTGATGGCATTTGTCAACTGGTTTTCTTTAATGTTATTTTGGTTATTGATTATGTTACGCTCCCCGTGTTCTCAGTTTCTGATTTGTAAATCAGAATATGGAGTTAACTCAGTAGAAATTACTATCATCATTATTGTTACTATTATTTGGTTGGTAAGTAGGTTTGAACTTTGTCCCCACTTTATGTACTGGAGTGTTGAAAATGCATCAGTTCATGATGACCTTGAACTGATGGAGTCCCATGATTCTTATGTTTGTTTTGGTATGGTTTCACTTATACTTAAGCTTGTCAAACTGCAGTTGCACTGCTCGGTGAAAAATGGGAAACAGATCATAAAAATTCTCATTTTGCTCTTTCCACAAGTAAGATAATCTTGCATTATAATAGCTGATCATCTTTCTGTCTGCATATATCTTTCTGTGCGCATATGTACATGCATATCCTCATACTATATACAGAGTTGTACATGTACATGTTGCACATGCATGCATATGTGTTTGCATATTTTCCCTTATGACTAACAGCTTTTTTTCTACCATAACTTCAAACATGGCACATTTGCTTAATATCATGCATACATTAGCAGGTTGAAAGTTTCAATCAGCTAAAGATCAAAATGGGCATTCTTTTCTAGAATTCAATTGAGTTTGTATTTTTCCACTTCTTTTTTCTGAACTTTCTTTTTCTTTTTTTCTTTTTTCCAATTTATATGTATATATATATGTTTTTTGGAATTTTCTGAGAATTAAGGGTTGATGTTTGATATTCCAATTTTAAAAGACCAAGATTGTTAAATTGATTGTGGATTGATGTTATGGTTAACCTATTTTTAAAATTTCTTTATGCTTGATTGATCTATTAGTAAAGTGTGGACTACCTCAACCTTTTGAAAAGGGTTTGTTTCCTATCTGCATGGATAGAAAACATTCACTATGGAATGTGTGATGATGTAGACTCTAGTGGCCTACAAATGTTCAGGAGATGACCCAAGGTTTTCACTGATTGTACAATCCTAACCATCCAAAGACCCTACTGGTGCTCTAAAAATTGATGACTAAAACAAAGTTGATGTTAGAGTTGATGGGGAATTCATTCCTTGGTCTTTATGTATTTCGGGTGATGTTAGAGTTAGCATAGTATTTTTTCAGAGTTGGCATAGTATTTCATAGGGAATGGTTAGATTTTATGTTTGATAAAGGGTTTCCTATGAAAAGTTAGAAGTGTATGTTAATATGCAAAGCTGTCTGGTTGTAGAATTGCTACTGAAATGGAAAGAATTCACTGTTAAAACAGGGGACAACAGGAAAGCAACAAAAACTGCGATCCTCGCTTGCGTGACAACATTTATAGGGGTGGCCATCTTGGGTTCGAGCTTATACTACTATAAATGGGGCAAGAAGAGACCACAACGAGGTAAACTTTTACCCAAGAATCACAAAATCCTGAAAATTCGTAGGGCTTATTTGGTAGGCACCTAAATCTCTCCTAATGCAGTTGTTGCTTTAATGGCTATAAAGAACGAACTGAATGACCCGCTCAATGTATAGGAGAACAAGGATATCAATTCAGTTGATCCTTGTGGCTGGAGGATGGTTACCTGTTCTTCCGATGGCAATGTCTCAGTTCTGTAAGATACTACTACTTAAATTGGACAAAAACCCATGATCATCTATCCTTTTATCTCACTCGAACATGCTCATTTTATGATTTTCTCTTTTGGGTTTTAATGCTATCAGCGGGCTACCTAGTCAGAGCTTGTCTGGGAAATTGTTATGTAACTCTCTTAATGAAATTCAATTCAAACATCATTTATCTGATTAGTTGTTTAGACATCTACAAGTTAGTCGGTTTGATATTTGGAATAATTCCTTGTCCATCATTTATCTTCAATGATTAAGTTGCAAATTTTGGCAACTTGGCAAATGTTATCCGTGTATCAGGTGTGAACAACATTGTAGATCATCTAGCCAGAAACTGAAAGATAGCACTATCTTCAAATTGCACAGATTGGACAATCTCACCAATCCAATTGGCGAACCTCTTGAATTTCAATGTTGTACCTATTGCCAATATTGTTTTGTACCTACCATAAGAAGGTCACCTTATCTCATAATCTGATATATGAAACCCACTAGATGGATGGTCTTGGTCATGGTATTTATCTACCAAAGTATTTAATGAATTTCCTTCTTGTAGTGGAGAGTGCTTATTCTACTTGTAACCTAGCTGTCTTCAACTTGTACAGGCATTACATGTCCTCTAACAGTTGTATGCTATTTTTTCTTTTTCTTTTTGTTGTTTAAAAATTATTGTTTTTGTTTTGCAGGAAGATTTATTAAAAATGACTATTTCTATTTTACAGGAAGATTTATGGCAGGCTGCATTTCTGGTTAGCACAGAGGTTTGTTTCAATTCTTTTGTCTTCTTCAATCAGTACATCTTCTTTTCAATGTTATATTAAACATTGCTAGATGGGTTTTGTTAAGCTTTCTTCTGTTTCTCTTCTTCTTCTCCCCTTCTTGCTTACTATGCAACTCCATCAAACTCTTTCAGTTCGAGCTAAAACCAACAGCAAGGTGAGATTATTTCCATTGGGTGATAATTGATGCACCCAAATGCACCCTCAAAGATTATATATATATATATATATATTTGTTTTATTTATCTAGCATTATCTAAACCATCCATTTAGATAGAACATGTTTCCCTCCTTATGGAAATACGTGGGTTGAGCTGAAGAAGCACTACATGTTCATACTCATAACTGTGAACATGTCCTGGCCTTGGACAGTTGGTTGAGAAGACCACCAACAGCCTATCTATATTTGATCTTTGGGATAAGGAATTTTTATGTTGAGAAACTCCATATCTCGCATGTGTGGCCTCTTCAGTCTTCAAATGCTACTTGGTAATAGAAAATAAAGTTAGATGCATGCAATCTTGGTGTGTGTATATTATACAGGTGTATGTAGTGTACATGGGAGCAAGGCAACATGAAGATCCAAACCTAGTTACAGATTCACACCATGAAATGCTTGCTTCGGTGCTAGGAAGGTATGTTCTCTATGATATGCTTGCTTCAGTGCTAGGAAGGTGTGTTCTCTAAATGGATTAGGATCCTCCACCCGAGACTTTGCACAGGGCACTCTGGTTTTTAAATCTAACAAGTACGACCCATGGTTAGATAATATGTAAAAATTGGCTTGTTGGGTCCCACTATAAATGTTGGATGATCATGTTCTAGAAAATCACCTTGATGGGTTGAAGTTACATTTTCATCTATAGTCCTCAAATAGATGGTTAGAAAGAGAAATTGGGAAAAAAAGGGCCCCTGAATTGGTGGCATGGATCTCTTGATCTTAGGACATGATTCATCCATTTCGGGACCCAATAGACCAATGATCTGGATTACCATACCATATGCTCCACTTGTGAGAATTGACAACCATAGTGTGGGAAGCCTCGGTTACGAAGGTAGTTAAGCTAGTTAAGCTGAAATTTCATTACGCCATTGAGAGGAATTAGAATAATGGCTCATAATGCTGGTTCGAAAATGTATCTGATTTATTTGTTGGGTCCCACATATGGTATTGTGTCTGTTAAAGGCACTCTCCATGAAGAACCTTTACCTATATATCTTTGTTCAACCCACTAAGAATTTTTCAATGTGGGAGCATGGACTATCCAGTGTGGTACTTAAGAGAACAATAATCTGGACTGTCCATCCATGGGCCCCAGTTATCATAACTGAAAACCAGTGATCCTCTGAATGATTTAAGCTACATGCTTAACTGTTGGGATGACTATGGATAATGCAGCAAGGAGACAACTGTAGAGTCGATGCTATACAGTTACAAGCATGGCTTTTCGGGATTTTCCGCTACACTCACGGAATCACAGGCAGGGCAAATCTCAAGTAAGTAACTTGACCTTTTCTTTCTTCTCTTTTCTTATTCCATATATACTCACCCTGATTTTGCCCATGTCAGTTAGTTCTCATGTGCTCATGGATATGTTCATTTAGCTAATGTTGTGTACATGATGTTTGAAACACTCTTGATTTGTGCATTGTCTTTAAATTACCTGCCTAATCTTTACTCATACATCGGCTCTGATTTTGAAGCATTGATTCTGATTGGAAGTTTTTTACTGGATTTTGGGAAGGAATTGGAATTTTGTAGAGATTATTGTAAGTGTTGTTTATGTATATCTTTGTTTTAGGTGTTCTTGCTCCATTTTTTTCAGGATTATTTGGGTAATTTTTGTTGTATGATTCTGTTATCTTGAGAAATCTAATATTTGAAGTAGGACTGAGTCTGAATTTTAAAGATTTTATTATTATTATTATTATTTTGGATTCTTTGATGGGTTTCAAAATTTTGAGAATGGTAACTAATTTCTGAACACAACCTGTTTGTTAGATGACTCCTTTCTTTCTACTTCTGGTATTATGGTAGTATAGCTTTTTGTTGTTGTATTACTGAAACTTGGAGGAAAGGGTGCATCTATCTGTAAGGTGGTGTAAATAGTGTAATTGCATGTTTTGTATTAGTGTAAAGGGTGTCTGTAGTTTTTATGCCATTTTTCTGTTTTTATTTTTATTTTTTGTGTATGATTTGTAATAGAGGATTTCCAAGACTGTTTTCTCAAGTATAGATGGAAAGGCAATTTGTGGCACATGTGCCACTGCCTGGATCAATAAAGAGGAATGACCCATGCGGGGCTAGCCACCAAACATGGAACATCATTAATTGCTTTGACCATCATTGGTTTAAAATGGGGCCACACCCACATTAGCACTTTTCTTCATTGTTGGTGAGTTTGTGTGGTTAGTTGCACTCTTTTCAGGTGATTATGCTATAGTACCAGGCACTAGAAATCCTTCTTGGATCCCGACATTACTCTACTCCTGTTGATGTGTGGTAAGTGGCACTACACCAAAATCATTTATTAGGAACAACTACTGTTTTTTTTTTTTTTTTTTTTCTGTGGAACTATGATTTATGTGGGTCCACTTCCTGCTTACAGAGTTTTCTATCTTTTTGTTGGTCTTTTCTCTCTTCCTTGAAGATATTGATCATCGCCTTTGTGTTTGGGCAGTTAGAAAAGTGGGAAGCTACAAGGAGACTGCAGGATTTGTGGAATGGGATTGAAATACAGCTATAGTTGTATGTATTGTCATCTAGAAAAAGAAAATGATCAACAAAATGAAACTAGACCAAAATGAAACAACAACAACTGGCCAAACACTTTACTGCACTTTTGTGTGGCCACTCTAAATCAGTGGGTCACCTAGTAGAGGCATCTGTACAATTATTCGTGACAGATCACTGTAGTTAGCTTGAAAGAGGCACTTCTCCATTAATTCTACGTCGAAGTTCTCCTAATTCATTTTGAATTTGGAAACTTGAGGCTCTTATGATTTTCCTTTAGGAGCTTCAAGAAGAGGCACAGTGAACACCAGATCTTCGAAAATCTTCAGCGCAGAATAAAAGAGTGTGCTATCTCTCCGTCAATCTTCTGCATTTTCTCCTCTCTCTCTAATTATAATTTTTGGATTGATACCCTTTACTAATTATGTCATTTTCAGCATTGCTATGATATAATTTTATTTTATTTTTTCTTAAATTTAGATGTTTCCAGTTGCAGAGCTTGCAGAACTTATTAAAGTGTTCTAAAATCCATGACCCACTTGCTTGGACAGACACGCTAAAGGTGAAAAAGGACTGGCAGTCCAATCTTCTCAAGTCACATTGAAAAGATTGCACCGTTAGATAACTACCGTTCGATCTTGGTTAAGATTGTTTTCTTGAGAACCATAAGAAATTCCAAGTGATGCCCACTGAAAATGATGGCTATGATTGATGATTGAACTCATTTTGTTGCCCTTATGGTTAAGATTATCCAATCAGTGAGATATTTCATCATGGCCCATATGGAATGGACTATCTAGATCAATAATGCTAGGATGGTCCACATGCACAAATGTAAATTGCATTTTCATTTCCAATTCTATAGGAATAATTCTAATCTTAGGAATAATTAATGGTCCACTAGTACCATCCTTTCACATCTTCATTATGGCAGAATCATAGTTTAAAATAATATTTAAAAGGAAAATACGTTAGCGATCGACTCCTTAGATAACTGGACTTAGTTTAAAAGAAAAACATGAGAGGTATATGCTGAACTTATTTATGTTCGGATCAACTCCTTAGATAAATATACTTAGTTATCTCAATTTACTTCCCTGAGATTTTAAGTGTTGCTGCTTGTTTTTGCATATCCATTTCATTATGTGGTTACACTTTTTTTTATTTTTATACTGATTACCTACTTGGTATTGATTATTTCTAAAAGTTCGTGCTAGTATATTTGTTCCTTTTCCCAATGTAAGGAGTTAAGTTTGGAGAATGAGGACATGTTAAGCTGGTGACTTTTTTGTGATCTGCAATACGCCACATGATCTGTTGATGCTGCTATATTTCTGCTCTCAAAATGCTGTAACGCCCTGAAAATCGGGGGTCGGGTAGAAACCCAACTCCTGAGTTCCAGAACATCACTTATGCAACATATATAATGATGATGATTGAATGTTGTCCGTTGGTATAGTAATCATGAGCGAGATTAAGCTAGAACAACATATCATACTCCAGAGACAGTTAAATTAGCAAGCGGAAGAATGTGATAGATATATAAAATATATAAATGATTGTAAGTCTCTAGAGTGTGAACAGGTTACCAGGTTAACTAAATACATGTATACTCTAAAATAGAAAGAAAAGAATATACATGGGTGTGTAAATAAAAGGCAAAATACTAAGTGTATTCGCATCTAATCAGTAACCTTATAAACCCGTCGATCAGAACCTGCATATAGGAGGGATCATCCTCATCATCATCAAGTCCGACTCTACTTCGCAAGCATCGCCATCATCTGAAATTAAAATAGGGACTGGTTGGTGTGCGCAACACCGTCCCGTAACATGGGAGTGAGTAGCTAACTCAGTGGAATCATAGAGCAAAGGTTAATATATTATCAAATCAATCACATGATAATGGTAAAACAAGCAATCAAACATTTCTAAATACTGTGATTAATGCAAGAATGAAATGACATGATGGATGCCCTCACCGACATACTCCCTCATGCGATACCATCTTACGTCCGCGGCATGCTTTCTTCCCTCAGTGCTCTATATCTTCCAGGCACATGCAGTGCGATATGAATATGATTATCGAGTTGTTATTAGTCCTTTTCATAGAGCAGGATTGGAAAACTAGGGTACTTTCCCTATATCATTGCCAACAAGGATCCTGTCTAGGGTCGTCACTCCTAGTAGTCTCATACGATGATATATTTTTAGGTCGCTGCAAGGGCTGTCAGGGCTGTTGCACGCACTCGTTGCTCTGCTCCCCCATCACCTTATCAATACAGGCCTAGTTGTACTCTTGTTGCTACGGAAGGATCGTCGCCTCACGTAGACTCAGAGTACGCTCGAGGTCACTACAAAGGGCTGTCAGGGCTGTTGCTCGCACTCGTTGCACCGCTCCCCCATCACCTTATCAGTGTAGGCTGACAGCTCGAATATAGTGTCCCATACCACCATAATCGGCTCACAAGTCTGAGTTGCTCACTGGTCACTACGAGGAGGTTTGTGGCCCCAGCATAGGCCGACAGCTCGACCACGGTGTCCCATACCACGATGTCCGGCTCATGAGTCTTAGTGGATCAAGGTACCACGGTTATCAGGGTTATCACTGGTAAGTTCAGTATCCTAGGTTCAAGCAGTTATGACGAATACAAGGTGAACATACAATGGTCAGTCAGGTTACTTAATGAGTCCGACTAGCACGAGCACACGTTGAATCGACCGACATGAAGTGTACAAGCACTTCGTGTGGCCTAACCACTGCCAACGACTCTAGTACGACTCAGGTTCGTCATACACATCCTTCGTGGTGAATAGAATCCAACCACGAATTCTAAACTGTTACCGACTGCCTGGACTAGAGTATAGCCTCAAACACTTGTAATCTAAATCAATAATCACATGAGAGAGACAGAATTGAAATACAAGTAATTCCACCGAGTTATCAGCATGTTATAACATACATCATAAGCAGTTAACTATACAGGAGTATTTCACATATAAGGTAATCAATTCAAATACAACAAGCATGGAGGAAATCATGTGCATCATCAAATTTGTTGAGAATCCCATCTCAACACAAATCTACAACCTCATTTATGCAATACTTACTTATACATACATTTATACAAGCACTTAGTCTACACACTTTAGTCTACATAGCATATGTCGGCCAAAATGTGTATTAGGGAGAATCTCTTCGCCAAACAGATCATACACGCATAACTAGTATAGGTACATGACAAATACTCATGGCAATTATATCAGCAAAATACGTACGTATACAGTATTTCCTACAAATACCTAAAATATCCTAAATCTCATATTCTTCATATGTATTCAAAATAGAAATCGGCCGGCATGTTCTACATGTGAAACAGCATTCTTGATAACAATCTACCATTAAAAGACATTGAAAGCTTTGAAAAATGGTAAACTAAGCGTGTAAAATCCGTACCTTACGCCGTAGAAGTGTAACGAATTCGATGGAATCTCTAAGTCTTCGTATACGTGGAATATTAACCTGTAATACAAGCTAGGTTAGCTATTTAACTACTAGCATCAATGGAAATCCTAAAACAAGTTAGGGCTAGACTTTTCTTACCTAAGAATGATGCCAGAATCGCTAAGATAGCGATTGTAAAGTGATGGGTAAGCACGTAGATCAGCAGGGAAGAATAACAGGAAGGTTCTCCCACTTCTCTCACACTTTCTCTCTTTTCTCTCCTCTCCTAGGGTTTCTCTCAAATTCGTATGGGCTAAATGGGAGAGGGTTTAAGGACTTTTTATAAGCTAAAAACTCACCTATATAGACTTAAGTCCAAGGTATACTTAAATTATATCCAAATCGGGTCTGTTCCGATCTAATGGAGCACTTATGGAGGTCCTGTTACTAAATCAGGTTGGACTTAAGCTCTCTAATATTGGATCTAGGTCAAGCTAAGTTTTCAGTCCGGTCAGGTTTCCAGATCGACCGTGGCAGACCAGTTTCAGTTCAGCGGTCATCGAAACTCGATTAGGGCCACAAGTGCTATAACATGTAAGAGCCACTTATCCTGATCCGAGAGTGAAATTTGGTCGAATCCTAACGGTTAGAATGCTTAAAAAATATCGCGCAAGCGACACGTGTCAGATTTATTAAAAATTGAATTAATTTTCTAAATATTTTTCTTTTCTCACTCTCTTCACTCCGGACTCAGTAAAATGGTCTTAGGATATCGGTTGGGCTTGATTTTTGAAATGATTTTCAAGTCCAACTAGGCGGTCGTAATTGTCTAAGTTCATCGCTATCGGACTTTCGACGCGCGGTTTAGATCCAATACAAAGTTTCAAAGGGTTCCTGAGAACAAATAGGTTTAGAGTTTGATTCTGGATTTTAGGGTAAGATAGCGTCAACGATTCTATAGGTTTTGGGTCTTACAGATCATATTTAAAGTGGTCGGTGCTAATTTTGCAGGAAATCTAGCGTGGTGCTGGCTAATTCATATTAAATTTCTAAAGAATTAGGTTCTAAATGATTTCTCTAGCTTTGGAATTGAGTTCTGAGAAATTACCAAGGTGTTATGGTTGACCCATTGCATAAGGACGTCTAATTCCAAGTTGACAAAAATTCGGGGTGTTACAAATGCAAATCCCATCCAGTTTTTGGTTTTGTTGGGTTGGTTGTTTAGTGTCAAGCAGTTGCAGTTCCACTCATATTTGGCAATTGGAGACTTCATCCTTTTGAGCCCCTTAATATGTAATCAAAACAGGTGTGGTCTATAAAATTTAGAATTCTCAGTTTGCGTGTCTCATGCAATGTCCATAAATCCATATTATATTCCATGTCCTGCCAATGCCAAGTATTTAAAGTTCCTATTATCTATTGGTTTTGTAATAATTTGTCATGTAGTGAAGTCAATTTCCTTAATGATATTTTCGTTATCTACCATCTCATAGAATTTGGTTATTGGATTCTTGCAGCTTTCCAATCATGGCTCTTCAGAACACTCAAACAGTGAAAGTGGATCATTTTTATGTTTCAAAAAGGATGGACAGATCAGATTTGGAGAAACATTATGGTGGCCTCATTAAGCATCCCACGAAACACTACAACAAATGGGACTTTTGTTATCTACCATCTCACAGAATTTGGTTAGTTGGATGACGAATGATACTTGTGATTGGGAATGACAATAAATAACTTATTTTATATATATATATATATATATATATATATATATATATATATATATATATATATATATATATATATATATATATTGTTTGATACTTTTTAGTTTTTTGAGAGATGGTTAAACCTGTAATTGTGCTGCGTGAAATTTCCCTTCTCTTCATAATTGTATTAAAATTTTTTTATTGTGTATTAATATAAATTTTGTTTAATATTTGTTTTATTTGTATTGCATCATTTTTATGTTTCAAATATTTTTAAAATATATGTTTTAATTGAATCATATATAATAATAATAATTACTGACATGCTAGGGCCTCTCAAATCCATATAAACGATTTTAGCGGCGCTTGCATTGAAATCTTACGGCGCTTTTTCGCGAGAAAAAGTGTCCACAAACCACTTTACCCGGCGCTCTGAGTGATTTTAGTGGCGCTTATTCACGTCGCAAAAACCTATTGTGGGCGGCGCTCAGAAAAGTGCCAAGGAAAGTTACCTAGCGCCACTAATACTTTTAGCGACATACCCATTCATCGACGCTTGACTATTATCGGCGCTTTGTGGGGTTTTCCGCGGTGCTTGTGAGCGCCGCTAAAGATCCCATTTGTTGTAGTGTTTGCAATTCCACGTACAACTTACACATATACAGCACATGCATTAAGGTGGGAACTATGCTCATGGCCTTAGCAAACTCCAGTCGGTTTAGGTGATGCAGGGGTAATAGCTTACTGGGTGAGGCGTTGGCCATGGGGTCACCTTGACGGATGTGTTGTATATCCGAGACTCCATCTTTAGCAGCTCATCATGGTCCAAAAAATGAGGCAGAATCAAATCTGAGGTGGACCACACCACACAAAAGAGAAAACAGTGGTGGTTGAATGCTCACCATTAAAATCTTGCTGAGGCCCACTGTAATGTTTATTTGCCATCGATCTGTTGATAATGTCAAACAAACATGGATGAATGGAAAACACAAATAGCTACGTCATCCAATGCTTTTGTGGCCCTGAAGAAAATTTTAACAGTGGGAGTTCAATTCCTATTTCGTGGTCCACCTGAGATTTGGATGTGCCTCATTTTCGTGACCATGACCTAAAATGATCTGCAAAACGGATGGACTCACCCCTAAGCTGATACCCCTACCTCACGTAATCCGCATCCGACTGGACCCTGGGTTGCCCTGACCCGACCGAATCTACTCTCGCGGAGGCTGGGTCTTATTCCTTTATTTATTATAGGTTTTTTAATGTCCAGGTTTTTCGTGTTAAACAAATCAAGGGGCTTCCCGCCTTCAACTGTAACTGACCATTTCTACCTTCTTTTGCCCACAGGTCAGACAACTCGTCTAGTGTTAGTTTTGCAGCATTTAGAAAATAGTGGTTGTTGGGAAAAAATGTGTTAAGCTCGAAGACTCGGATAAGAGTAGGTCGGCTTTACTGACACTGCCTGAAGAATCCGAGACAACACCGACGGAACAGAGGATAGGCCAGGAGGTGTAAGCAAGGACGATTAAAGTCGCTCTGTCAGAGTGATGACCTCGCCTGCATGAGCCCACTAAAGGCCGAGCGCGTTAAAGTCACTCAATCGATAGATCAAGACAGACTCAAGGAGTTGGTTCTGTCGGTCACGGAGCAAGGAATGACCAATAAAAATCGAGATTATTCCGTCCGTGGAAAGGCCGGGAACCCGTCCTCCTGCGTCGGCCGAGACTCCCCCAGAGTCGGTCACGACCTGGCCGAGACAGCGAGCGACGGAACGAGAACAGACGCTGCTCTACGAAAATCCAAGGATACGGGTAGCGAATCCCGAGATTCTCAGAATTCAGAGCAATCCGTGGAACGGGGTAAGTTTCTGAATAATCAGGAGAAGAATCCTCTGAGGATAAGGGTTGGCAAACCGTATAAATCTCTAAGCTTGGGACAGAAGAAGGTACGCGATACTAATTGAGATAAGCTCTTGGCTATTGATCAGATAACTGACTTAAGCATCGGAGGTTCCCCGGCTCTAGCCAGGGTTCCCTTGACATCGTTGTTCGTGCAGGCGAAGGAGGGTCCGCCTTAAGGAAGCCATCCCATAAAAACACAGCAACAGTTTGGCGCCGTCTGTGCGAAATGGACGAAAAGCCATTTTCTCCAATTATTCGAATGGCAAGAACCAGAAGGACAGACCCAGATGAAGCGGGGGAGGCCGCTGCTAGCACAGCTGTAACGCCCGTGAAAAATCCGTACTTGGGCTCGAGTACTAACTCGACCCGAAATCGCGTAGAATTAATTTCCATGGAAATTAAGCGTAAGTTAGCTAGCGCAACGCTAGAGTAGCTGAGAAATAGTCCCTGATCACTTTAAATACGTTCTACAAGACCCAAATCGAGTAGAATAAACAACTCTACAATACTCTATAACCTCGGATCAAACTCTAAGCGGGTTTGTCCTCTAGACCACATTGAATTTTTGTATTGGATTTAGACCGCGCGTCGAAGGTCCGATACCTCCTATCTTAGACCGTTAGAACCGCCCAGCTGGACTTGACAATCATCTCGAAAATCAAGTCAAACCGATAATCACAGACTATTTCATTGAACCCGGACTGAAGCGACCGCGAATAGGGACAGAATTGGAATTTCAAATTCAAATCTGGCACACGACTTGACGCGTCAGTATTAAGCGTTCTGACCGTCAGAATTCATCTAGATTATACCCTCGGATCAGGAAAAATTTCTATTTATTATCATGAGACTTTCAGCCCTGATCTACGTGCGGTGACCGCTGAACTGAAACTGGTCCGCCACGTGCGATCTGTGAACCCTGCCAGACTGAAAACTTAATACGTTCTACATCTGGTACGCATGAGCTTAAGTCTGATTGCAATCGACCAGGGGACCACCAGAAAGCAACTTTTGGACCGAAACAGCCCCGAAATGGATAGGCACCAAGTAAACTTCGTTCCGGAGCCTATTTCTGGCGTTTTTAAGCTTATAAAAGGGGTTGAAACCCTCATTTCTCTCTCCCATCTGAAAATTGCAAACCCTAGGAAAAGGAGAGAGAGTTTGAGAGAGAGATTGGAAGGAATTTTTTTCCGCTTCCGAGCCGCCGATTGCTGCTGCTTCAGCAACTCTTCCCAATCACCTGGCTGGTGATTTCTCCGTTCTTTCAGGTACAAAACAACCCTAGAACTTGCTGATTTAGGATTTATCCAGGTTTAGGGCGTGTTAGCTAACGTATTCCATAAATCAGGTTCTCCTACTGCCGTAAACGAAGCGTACACGCTCCGTTCAAAATCCCGCATCCGTAAGAGGCTAGGTGAGGATTTTAGACGCTTTGATTGACGGTTTACAATGCTTTCAATGTCGTTTAATAGTAGATTATCGACGGCATAGCCATTTGACATGTACAACATGCTCTCCGTTTCCTGTTTCGTAAATTAACGAAGAATATGAGATTTAGGGCATTTTAGTCATTTGTAGGAAGTACGGTCTACATGCATATTTTGCTGACGTGATTGACATGGTTTGTTGTCACATTAGAGAGTTAGGAATGCTTGCATAATCAGTTTGGCGGAGAGATTCGCCTAGGTGCGCGCTTTGGGTCGACATACTATATGTAGACTTAAGTGTGTAGTGTATGTGTTTGTATAAATGCTTGTATTAGTATGTATTGAATTAAATGATGTTATGTAGTAGTTTGAGAATGATTTCTTGATTAATATGCTGACCTAAATGATTTCCTACATGTTGACCATATGCATGATTCCATTACATGCATGGAATGTATGTGTTTGAAGATTTGCTTAAGTTGAATGTTATAACATGTGTTAACATGCTCACATGATTGTATTCCAATTCCAATACCTTTGCATATATTGTTAATGTGATTTCATAGATGTGTGGGACTAGACTTAGTCTAGGCAGTCAGTAACCGAGCGAATTCGTGGCTGACTGGTCATAGCCACGAACGACGCGTCGATGAATGTGATTCGTGTTTAGAGTTGACGGCAGTGGTTAGGCCACGTGAAGTGTTTTACGCACTTCATGTCGTTCAACTTGAGATGCGATCGCGCTAGTCGAGCCCGTCAAGTAACTCGACTGGCCGATGTATGTTCACCTTGTATGTGTCATAACTGCTTGAACCTAGGGTACTGAACTTACCACTGAAAACCTTGTTAACCATGGTACCTTGATCCACGAAGACTCATGAGCCGGGCATGGTGGTATGGGACACCGTGGTCGAGCTGTCGGCCTACGCTGGGCCCACAAACCTCCCTGTAGTGACCAGTGAGCACCTAGACTCGTGAGCAGATTATGGTGGTATGGGACACTATATTCTAGCTGTCGGCCTACACTGATCAGGCGACGAGCCCTTTGTAGTGACCGCGAGCGTATTCTGAGTCCACGGGAGGCGACGACCCTTCCGTTGCAGTAGAGTACAGTAGGCCTGTATTGATAAAGTGATGGGGGAGCGGTGCAACGAGTGCGAGCAACAGCCCTGGCAGCCCTTACAGTGACCTACGAAATACACATCGTATGAGATTACTAGGAGTGACGACCCTAGACAGGATCTGTGTTGGGATTGATACGAGGAAAGTACCTTAGTTTCCCAATCCTGCTGTTTGAATGGACTAATAACAACTTGAAAATCATATCACCATAGCATTGCATGTGCCTGAAAGATGTGGAGCACTCTAGGGAGTTTGGCATGCCGCGGTCGTAAGATGTTGCCGCATGAGGGTGATCGTCGGTGAAGGCATACATCACGTCATATCATCTTACATTAACAACAGTATTAGGATTGTCTGATTTACTGCTTTACTATTATCGCGTGATTGAATTGTGAACATGCTAATCTTTGCTCTATGATTCCGCTGAGTTGATCACTCATTCCCACGTTACGGGATGGTGTTTGCAACACCCACCAGACCCTGTTGTAGATGCAGGTGAGGCCGAGATCCAGGAGGTGGAGCCAGAGATCGACGAGGAGCAGGATGAGTTCTCGTATATGCAGTATCACGACGGCTTCCCGTAGGCGACCTGGATTGAGGGGACATCAGTGGGACTTTTTTTGAACATTATTCTTTTGTTTATGTATATGTATATGAGACTCAGAGATGTAGTCATACTTTGGAGACAGATGAGATTTACTTTGTTTTTCCATACAGTGATATATATATTGTTTAGTCTTCCGCTTGCTTTTATCACTGGATCTGAAGTATGAATTGCAGTTTTGGTATACTTTTACTCATGTGAATGCTTTAAATCAGAAAACATTGAATCATAACCATTTTTGTTGCATAAGTGACGGTCTGGAACTCGGGAGTTGAGTTTATACACGACCCCCGATTTTCAGGGTGTTACAAGTTGGTATCAAAGCATGAATGAGAGTATACTGGGCCTGGGTTATGGTCTTGCGACGTACGCTGTCGCTTCCTTTGACTTAGGTGGGTGCGAGAAGGGTCTAGAAACACTTCTAGGATCGCAGATTCACTGATAGGCGAAGTCTATTAGGATCGATCGCAAGATCGAGTCTGTAATGTATCTCGGGTCGCGTAAAGCAACCCGAATCACTTTTAAGCTGTAGGAAGTCGGGTGGAGACATCCTATGAGTGGTTTTAAACTGAAAAAATGAATCCTTGGGCCGTGGGATGACCATGACTCCTGTAATCAATCGCCAGGGCTTAAAAACCCCGTTTCGCCAAAAATCTTCAAAATTCCTCCTCTAAAAACTCCGACCTTCATTTCTTTATTATCCATTTCATGTTAGGCATCAAACCTAATATGAAAATAACACAAATTAGTACTTTCACAAAATTTTACAGTGAATAGTAAAATTTCATGAAAAATGGTCATAAGGCCATTCTAACTTCACTTTCCTTAGCAACTAAGGATCTATATAGATTTAATGGCTCCTTCTACCTCAAATTCATATGTTGCATCATATGGTTTGGTATTAGGTATTGCGATGTGGTCCCGGAAAGCCCCGAACACATATTTGGGCTCATACAGACCAAAATACGATGAACTAGGGGGTGGGACATACATTTTTTGAACCCTTGGACCATGGGGAACCAGACCCATGTGGTCCCACCGGCCAACTTGGAAGTTGGTCGGCGATGCCATCGCCGGTCGGGCGATGCATCGCCGACCGGTGGGGTCCGTTGGACCTAAAAATCGGGTGCACGCCCTTAAATGGGTTGTACATCATCCCTAGGTAGCTCCCATCTCACGAAAACCCCTAAATCATACCCCTCCTTCACAAACAGCCCTCCCCATAGTCCTATTTTCGATTTTCAGCAACCATCTCCAAATTCTGGCATCCCAAATCACTCCTAGGTCCCTCCTTGGCCAAAACCGACCACCACCCATCACTTATTGGGTGTTGGCAGCCCCTCTTCTTGAAGATCTCACCATTTGGAGCTCCAAAATCCCCCAAATAGAGCTGAAATCGTGAGGTGCTCCATTCTATCTTTTTATTTGTATTTCTCCTTGAAACTCCAGCCTTGGGAAGCTTGAAGCATCCCTCTACGACGCCTAGATTTCCTTTTCTCAGATTGGGCAGCCACTTCTTCGCATTTTTACCGTTTTCCATGGCTTTTGTGGAAGCCATTTTGGGCCTTTTGTCACTCTCATCCATCATATCTTTGATGGGTAAGAGGAAAACCGCAACAGACGAGGCTGGGCCGAGCCGCCCTGCTCGATCGAGAAGACCGCGGGGTGGTGCCGTAAGTTCAAGCACCGCCGGAGGTCCAGTTCCAGTCCTGGAGTGCCGTACAAAGCGGGATTTGGATCCCCATGCACACCTTGGGCGAACAATTCTTTCGGAGATGCCTCATGGCCAATACACTGATCGCAAAGTGTTATTTGAGGCGGACGTAGATGGATGATTTTTCGGCGAGTATCTGTTGTTCGAACGCATTGAAGCTGCGCATTGGGGTCCGATCTTTGAAGCTCGCGCTCGTGCTAATGTGAGCACTGTTCGTGCCTTCTACGCAAGTATCCAAAATCCTACCTTGGAGCCTTTGCAGTTCAAAATCCCTTTTGGTAGAGATCGGATGGCTACGATTGACGTTCGATTGATTGCGCGACTTCTCAACGTGCCTCTAGGTGATGTGCATCCTAGTGAGAAGAATCTGAGGATTAGACGTGAACGAGATCGCCGCACCAGGTTTCTGTGCGGTAAGTTGGTTCCATGGCAGCCTAATAATAGCCTCAAGGCGACGTACATGTCTGAGAATTTGTGCCTACTGCATCATATCTGTACGTTCAATGTTTATCCCAGGCCGACGAACCGCATTGAATGTACACGTCTTATGGTCGATTTCTTATTTTTGGTGGCCCAGGGAGAGAACGTATGTATGGCCACTTTCATCTTACGGCAGATAGTTCTCATAGCCAGGTCAAGAAGAACATCCGAATCGCTTCCCTTTGGCCGACTTATTTGCAAGATTGCGCTTGAGTTTGCCTATAGACTTGGGCTGAAATTGCCGGTATCGATTCACACCATCGATGAGTCGACAATGGTCAAGATGAAGATTGGGTCACAATACCGTGAAAATCAACTTGAAAGGGATAGTGGGGATGACTTTGATGATGAGGAAGATCAAAGCGAAGAAGAACCTAGAGCAGAGGTTCAGGAAGAAGTAGAAGAGGAGGCTCAGGATACTGATGAGAGCCCTCCTCCTTCTGCGCAGGCTACTATCGACGATCGCATTGCTCGGATGGAGGAGAGTCAGACCGCTTTGTGAAGGGAAGTCCAAGAACTTCGCGCAGAAGTCGCTGATGCCAAGGCCGTTACAAAGAAGAAATTTGGCAAGGTGACTCGCACCTTGAAGGCGATCCTGTGTTGCTTACAGGATAAGGGTGCTCCTCCTCCGTCACCAGACTCCGACTAGCGATGCGATCTTTGATGTTGTTATCAGTAGTTAGTCATTTCCTGTTTTATGTGTGTAAGCCTGTTAGGGCTACTGCTTTGCTTATGTTGCTGTTACTTAATTGTCTTAATTTCCATGTAATTCTAGTCATGATGCTTGTAAGGATATATCCCTTGTATTGTGAAAATTTTGATTAATTGAAATGCATGGAATGCCTTTGACTCTCTATGTGAATGATTGTGGTGTATTTGTGCAATTGAGACTGACAAAGTTGCGCCCTATTTTGAATATAGGGAATGCCACCTAAGACTACGCGGAGTACGGTTCGGCTTGCATTGTCAGAGCATATGGATCAGACTCCTTCGCAGTCTGGCACCCATGCGGACCCTGCTGTGGGCCCGATTCCTGAGGCGGTTCGATCGTCTCAGCCTGCCGCTGGTCCTACAGATGGACCACCGCCATTTACGCCATCAGTCAGAGAGCCACATCGCGCATCTACTTCCACACCGCATCCACCACAGCCTGCTCCACCCCCTGACAGATTCGACCAGATGATGGCTATGATGCTGCAGCAGCAGCAGCTTCTGACCACCATAGTGGGGACATTAGCCCAGGGTGGGGGTGTGACTACATCTACTCCACCTGCACCACCTGCGCATCCAGCTGAGGATGCCTATACATACGCCCAGGATGAGGGCATGGCTCATCCTGCGCCGCCTGCTTTCCCTGCGGGGAATCCTGCCGACACACGGGGCCTTTTGGAGCGATTTCAGCGCTTGCGGCCTCCTACTTTCATGGGTTCTCACAGACCCGAGGAGGCTGAGTACTGGCTCGACCGGGTGTCGAAAATCTTGCGGATGTTGCACTGCACCGAGGCTGAGCAGGTAGAGCTGGCTACCTTCCTGTTTGAGAGAGAGGCCAGCATGTGGTGGGATAGCGTACTGCGGACCGTTGCCGTAGACTTTGTATGGACGTGGGCAGTATTTGAGTTCCGCTTCCATGAGAAGTATTATCCCCAGACCTACAGGCACGACAGGGAGAATGAGTTTCTCCGTCTCAGACAGGCAGCGATGACAGTTACCGAGTATGAGCATCGGTTCACAGAGTTAGGCAGGTATGTCCCGACGATCCTAGCTGATGAGCAGATGCGCATACGGCGCTTTTTGGAGGGCTTGCGACCGGATATTCGGTCGAAGATGTGTTGTGTTAGTTTTCCCTCCTATGCGGAGTTGATTCACATGTCTATGCGGGCAGAGCAGGACGTGGATCGACTTGCGCGATCTCGAGGCCCGGCTGCTTCTAGGCCACTACCGGATTTGCCAGACAGGCCCTTCGCGGGCAAGAGGCCTCGCATTGATCCTCCTACTAGGACTACGGCGCCTGTACCACCGTTTCAGTGCCCTGATTTGACATGTACATACTGTGGAAGGACAGGCCACTTGGCGCAGAGTTGCTTTTCGAGGATGTGGGACAGTGGGTTCTCGCCGCCGCAGAAGATTGACCGTGTACGTCCACAGGCGATATTAGCACCTCCTATACGGTCAGCTCCTGCGCATCCTTCTTTCAGACCTAGGTATCGCAGATCCGACAGCCTCCACGGCCCTTGACACAGCGGCCGAACCGGCCACAGCAGGCTCGGGTTCATGCATTGACACCTGAGGTAGCTGCGACGCCGACTTTCCAACATTCAGCCTTCGAGGTCACGGCCCATATTGGAGGTACTCCCGTTCTTGTCATGGTGGACACTGGTTCCACGATTTCTTTGATATCGCATGCCGTAGTCAGACGTCTTGGGTTACAGACTATCACTATGGATAGCGTGCGAGTCTTTGCAGCTCATGGAGATTATTCGGATGTCACCCAGATGTGTGAGGGTTGTTTGGTTGATCTGGGAGGCAGGACGATGACTCTTGATCTGGTCATCGATCCCTCGCTTGTTTATCTCGACGTCATTCTTGGCATGGACTGGTTGACTGCAGCGAGAGCCGAGATTGACTGCGAGACTCTTATAGTCACAGCGTACGAGCCTGAGGGTGCATCCTTCACATTTCCAGTGCGGGTAAATCTTCCTTTCCGCATACTTAGCTACGCCACTCTATTGCGCGACGCTGGTGCCCAGGTACTTGAGCAGACGCCAGTTGTTTCTGAGTTCGGGGATCTGTTCAGGAAGATCCCTGGCTTGCCGCCCCGATGTGAGATCGATTTCACTATCGATCTGATTCCTGGTTCTACACCCGTCTCACTGCCAATGTATCGCATGGCACCATGTGAGATGGAGGAGTTGAGGACGCAGATTGATGGTCTGCTAGAACTTGGCCTTATACGGCCTAGCGTGTCTCCTTGGGGAGCACCGGTCTTGTTCGTGAGGAAGAAGGATGGTTCGATGCGATTGTGTATTGATTATCGCAGGCTGAACCAGCTCACAGTGAAGAACAAGTACCCTTTGCCAAGGATTGATGACTTGTTTGATCAGTTGAGAGGAGCACAGTACTTCTCGAAGATTGATCTTCAGTCAGGTTATCATCAGCTGCGCGTCAGGGATGAGGACGTGTAGAAGACAGCATTCAGGACCCGTTTTGGCCACTACGAGTTCCTCGTGATGTCGTTCGGTCTCACGAACGCACCAGCCGTGTTCATGGATCTGATGAACCGGGTATTTCGGCCTTTCCTTTATCGATTCGTTGTTGTCTTCATTGACGACATTTTGGTGTACTCTAGGAGTCGAGAGGAGCATGAGGAGCACTTGCGTTTGGTCCTTGATACGCTCAGACGGCATCAGTTGTTCGCACAGTACAAGAAGTGCGACTTCTGGAAGCAGGAGGTGAAGTTTCTGGGACACGTGGTGTCCAAGGATGGCATGGCAGTTGACCTGTCTAAGGTAGCTGCGGTGCAGGACTGGGAGCAGCCTGGTTCTGTCACTGAGGTGAGGAGCTTCTTGGGTCTCGCTGGCTACTATCGGCGCTTCATTCAGGACTTCTCGAAGATCGCGAGACCCTTATCTCAGTTGACACGGAAGGACGTGAAGTTCGCCTGGAATGATAAGGCGGAGTCAGCTTTTCAGGAGCTGAAGGACAGACTTACGTCCGCCCCTGTGCTAGTATTGCCAGAGCAAGGGGTTAGATACACTATATACACTGACGCGTCTAGCGTTGGTTTGGGTTGTGTCCTTATGCAGAGGGACAGGGTAATTTCGTATGCCTCGAGACAATTAAGGAAGCACGAGGAGAATTACCCTACACACGACCTAGAGTTGGCAGCCGTTATATTCGCACTGAGACTCTGGAGACATTACCTCTACGGAGAGGAGTTTGAGTTCTTTTACGACCACAAGAGCCTCAAGTACATATTCACGCAGCGAGACTTGAATATGAGGCAACGACGATGGATGGAGACGTTGAAGGACTTCAAGTTTGAAGTCTCTTACCATCCTGGGAAGGCGAACCTTGTGGCTGATGCGTTGAGCCACAAGAAGGCGATAGAGTTTGCGGCTCCGCTGATGGTTGCCGAGTGGGATATGGTTGAGTTTTTACGAGACTTTGAGCAGAAACTCACCGTAGAGGAACCATTTAAGTTCATCGCACACGTGCAGGTGCGATCTCAGATCGATGACCGAGTCATTGAGGCGCAGAGGGACGATACGCATCTTACTGAGCTTCGAGAGCAGGCCAGTGATGATGCTGACGCTGACTGGCGAGTTGGTATGGATGGGGACTTACGTTACCGTGGCCGCCTATGCGTCCCAGATGTCCCTGACTTGAGACGAGAGATTCTCGAGGCTGCGCATTCTACTAGACTCGCGATGCATCCAGGCAGTACGAAGATGTATCGTGACGTGAAGAGGACGTATTGGTGGGAAGGTATGAAGACCCACATAGCTGAGTTCGTGTCCCGTTGTCTCACTTGTCAGCAGGTGAAGGCAGAGCATCGCCTACCACCTGGACTTTTGCAGCTTATGCCGATTGCAGAGTGGAAGTGGGATTTCATTTCCATGGACTTCATTTCTGGGTTGCCGAAGACGAGGAAGGGACATGATTCCATTTGGGTGATCGTCGACCGATTGACGAAGTCGGCGCACTTCCTACCGATCAGAGTTACGAACTCTGCAGACGAGCTGGCTAGATTGTACATCAGAGAGATCGTGCGTCTGCATGGAGTTCCATTGGAGATCGTGTCGGACAGAGACAAGCGGTTCACTTCTATTTTCTGGACTCGCATTCAGGAGGCTATGGGTGTGAAGTTGAAGTTCAGTACTGCCTTCCACCCACAGACGGACGGACAGACGGAGCGAGTGAACCAGATCCTGGAGGACATGTTGCGAGCTTGCGCATTGGACTTCAAGGACAGTTGGGATGACTGTCTTGCATATGCGGAGTTTGCGTACAACAATAGCTTCCAGGCGAGTATCAGCATGGCACCTTATGAGGCGCTGTATGGGCGACCTTGTCGCGCACCGCATTGCTGGTTAGAGGTCGGTGAGCATAGCTTAATTGGCTCAGAGTTGGTGCAGGCGACGTCAGAGAAGATTGATATTATTTGACGTCGGCTTCTTACAGCACAGAACAGACAGAAGAGCTACGCCGATACGAGACGGAGGCCACTAGAGTTCACAGTTGGGGATCACGTGTTTTTGTGAGTTTTTCCTATGAAGGGAGTCCTTCGGTTCGGGAAGAAGGGGAAGCTGGCACCGCGATTCATTGGTCCATTCTAGATCCTCGATCGTGTGGGAGCGGTGGCTTACCGATTGGCTTTACCCACGCCCCTCGCGAGCGTCCATAACGTATTTCATGTTTCTATGCTGAAGAAGTACGTTGCTGATCCTTCCCATATCATCAGATGGGAGCAGGTGCAGTTAGGAGAGGATGTTACTTATATCCTGCAACCAACACGCATCTTAGACAGGAAGGAGCAGGTACTGCGTAGCAAGGTGATTCCCCTTGTGAAGGTACTATGGACGCATCACTCTGAGGAGGAGGCTACTTGGGAGACAGAAGCCGAGATCAGAAAGAACTACCCACAGCTTCTCGAGGAGTACGAACAGGTACAAATTTCGAGGACGAAATTATTTGTTAAGGGGGGTAGATTGTAACGGCCGTGAAAAATCCGTACTTGAGCTCGAGTACCAACTCGACCCGAAATCGCGTAGAATTAATTTCCATGGAAATTAAGCGTAAGTTAGCTAGCGCAACGCTAGAGTAGCTGAGAAATAGTCCCTGATCACTTTAAATACATTCTACAAGACCCAAATCGAGTAGAACAAACAACTCTACAATACTCTATAACCTCGGATCAAACTCTAAGCGGGTTTGTCCTCTAGACCACATTGAATTTTTGTATTGGATTTAGACCACGCGTCGAAGGTCCAATACCTCCTATCTTAGACCGTTAGAACCGCCCAGCTGGACTTGACAATCATCTCGAAAATTAAGTCAAACCGATAATCACAGACTATTTCATTGAACCCGGACTGAAGCGACCGCGAATAGGGACAGAATTGGAATTTCAAATTCAAATCTGGCACACGACTTGATGCGTCAGTATTAAGCGTTCTGACCGTCAGAATTCATCCAGATTACACCCTCGGATCAGGAAAAATTTATATTTATTATCATGAGACTTTCAGCCCTGATCTACGTGCGGTGACCGCTGAACTGAAACTGGTCCGCCACGTGCGATCTGCGAACCCTGCCAGACTGAAAACTTAATACGTGCTACATCTGGTACGCATGAGCTTAAGTCTGATTGCAATCGACCAGGGGACCACCAGAAAGCAACTTTTGGACCGAAACAGCCCCGAAATGGATAGGCACCAAGTAAACTTCGTTCCGGAGCCTATTTTCGGTGTTTTTAAGCTTATAAAAGGGGTTGAAACCCTCATTTCTCTCTCCCATCCAAAAATTGCAAACCCTAGGAAAAGGAGAGAGAGTTTGAGAGAGAGATTGGAAGGGATTTTTTTCCGCTTCCGAGCCGCCGATTGCTGCTGCTTCAGCAACTCTTCCCAATCACCTGGCTGGTGATTTCTCCGTTCTTTCAGGTACAAAACAACCCTAGAACTTGTTGATTTAGGGTTTATCCAGATTTAGGGCGTGTTAGCTAACGTATTTCATAAATCAGGTTCTCCTACTGCCGTAAACGAAGCGTACACGCTCCGTTCAAAATCCCGCATCCGTAAGAGGCTAGGTGAGGATTTTAGACGCTTTGATTGACGGTTTACAACACTTTCAATGTCGTTTAATAGTAGATTATCGACGGCATCGCCGTTTGACATGTACAACATGCTCTCCGTTTCCTGTTTCGTAAATTAACGAAGAATATGAGATTTAGGGCATTTTAGTCATTTGTAGGAAGTACGGTCTACATGCATATTTTGCTGACGTGATTGACATGGTTTGTTGTCGCATTAGGGAGTTAGGAATGCTTGCATAATCAGTTTGGTGGAGAGATTCACCTAGTTGCGCGCTTTGGGTCGACATACTATATGTAGACTTAAGTGTGTAGTGTATGTGTTTGTATAAATGCTTGTATTAGTATGTATTGAATTAAATGATGTTATGTAGTAGTTTGAGAATGATTTCTTGATTAATATGCTGACCTAAATGATTTCCTACATGTTGACCATATGCATGATTCCATTACATGCATGGAATGTATGTGTTTGAAGATTTGCTTAAGTTGAATGTTATAACATGTGTTAACATGCTCACATGATTGTATTCCAATTCCAATACCTTTGCATATATTGTTAATATGATTTCATAGATGTGTGGGACTAGACTTAGTCCAGGCAGTCGGTAACCGAGCGAATTCGTGGCTGACTGGTCATAGCCACGAACGACGCGTCGATGAACGTGATTCGTGTTTAGAGTTGGCGGCAGTGGTTAGGCCACGCGAAGTGTTTTATGCACTTCATGTCGTTCGACTTGAGATGCGATCGCGCTAGTCGAGCCCGTCAAGTAACCCGACTAGCGGATTTATATTCACCTTGTATGAGTCATAACTGCTTGAACCTAGGGTACTGAACTTACCATTGTAAACCCTGTTAACCATGGTACCTTGATCCACGAAGACTCATGAGCCGGGCATGGTGGTATGGGACACCGTGGTCGAGCTGTCGGCCTACGCTGGGGCCACAAACCTCCCTGTAGTGACCAGTGAGCACCTAGACTCGTGAGCAGATTATGGTGGTATGGGACACTATATTCTAGCTGTCGGCCTACACTGATCAGGCGACGAGCCCTTTGTAGTGACCGCGAGCGTATTCTGAGTCCACGGGAGGCGACGACCCTTCCGTTGCAGTAGAGTACAGTAGGCCTGTATTGATAAGGTGATGGGGGATCGGTGCAACGAGTGCGAGCAACAGCCCTGGCAGCCCTTGCAGTGACCT
This sequence comes from Magnolia kwangsiensis, assembly GCA_037074715.1. Taxonomy (NCBI): domain Eukaryota; kingdom Viridiplantae; phylum Streptophyta; class Magnoliopsida; order Magnoliales; family Magnoliaceae; genus Magnolia; species Magnolia kwangsiensis. The sequence continues at coordinate 107,910,036 of CM073578.1, read as the reverse complement.
ACGAAATACACATCGTATGAGATTACTAGGAGTGACGACCCTAGACAAGATCTGTGTTGGGATTGATACGAGGAAAGTACCTTAGTTTCCCAATCCTGCTGTTTGAATGGACTAATAATAACTTGGAAATCATATCACCATAGCATTGCATGTGCCTGGAAGATGTGGAGCACTCTAGGGAGTGTGGCATGTCGCGGTCGTAAGATGTTGCCGCATGAGGGTGATCGTCGGTGAGGGCATACATCACGTCATATCATCTTGCATTAACAACAGTATTAGGATTGTCTGATTTACTGCTTTACTATTATCGCGTGATTGAATTGTGAACATGCTAATCTTTGCTCTATGATTCCACTGAGTTGATCACTCATTCCCACGTTACAGGATGGTGTTTGCAACTCCCACTAGACCCTGTTGTAGATGCAGGTGAGGCCGAGATCCAGGAGGTGGAGCCAAAGATCGACGAGGACCAGGATGAGTTCTCGTATATGCAGTATCACAACGGCTTCCCGTAGGTGACCTGGATCGAGGGGACATCAGTGGGACTTTTTTTGAACATTATTCTTTTGTTTATGTATATGTATATGAGACTCAGAGATGTAGTCATACTTTGGAGACAGATGAGATTTACTTTGTTTTTCCATACAGTGATATATATATATTGTTTAGTCTTCCGCTTGCTTTTATCACTGGATCTGAAGTATGAATTGCAGTTTTGGTATACTTTTTCTCATGTGAATGCTTTAAATCAGACAACATTGAATCATAACCATTTTTGTTGCATAAGTGACGGTCTGGAACTCGGGAGTTGAGTTTATACACGACCCCCGATTTTCAGGGTGTTACAACAGCTCAGGGAGTTCCCCCGACAGCACCGCCTGCGACTACGAGCCTGCCTAATCAAGGGAACGCACACCTGGATCGCGAGGTTCAAGAAATGTGTTCCGAGATGGATGTCATGAAACACATGCTAGAACAACTGTATAACCGGCAAATGCAGTGCCAGGAGTCGGCACAAGTTCTTCCACCAGTGTCTATAGCGCAGCCTGCCACGCCACAGTTGCCCAGACGACCGAGTCAACCTCGAGAACCAAGTCACCCAGCGCCTGCCCGTTCAGCAACAACCATTTTTCCTCCCTCTGATCTGAGGCATATAATAGATCAGAGGAGGCGAAGTCGGCTACCTGCAGACGCTGACGAAACGGCAGAGAGCGCAGAACCCTAGAAGGCTGATATACAGGACTTCAAGAACGAGGTCCGAGAGAAGATGAAAAAGGAGATGGCGAATATAAAGTACGGTCGGAACTCAGATCCGACCAAATATGAAGAAAAAGCTTCTCCGTTTGTGGACGAGGTAATGCGGGATCGGTTGCCGGAAAGGTTCCACTTACCCCAGATAACTCCTTTCTCTGAAAAGACTGATCCAACAGAGCATCTTGAATGCTTCAGGACTTACATGGAATTGCACGACGCCTCGGACGCTGTTATGTGCCGAGCGTTCTCTCTGACCTTGAGCGACGTAGCTCGACTTTGGTTTAAGAAATTAAAACCCAGGTCGATTAAGTCGTTCGCCGAACTCAGTGACGCCTTCCTCAGCAATTTCATTGGCGGAAAGAAGAAATTGAAGCCTCCCGCGCATCTGAACAACATAGTTCAGAGGGAAGGAGAACTACTAAAAGACTACATTAAATGCTTCAATTTCGAGTCTCTGCAAGTTCGAAAGCATTCTGAGGAGACGGCTCTCAATGCTCTCATGCAGGGGGTTAGAGACAAGCCTTTTTTGGCGTCACTGGACAAAATGCCAGAAAAGCGACCAGACAAAAGATTCTCTACATACACCCCCTTAAACAAATCTCCTGAACAAGTACTAATGGAGATCAAGACCGAAGGCTTCGTCAACTCACCCCGAAAAATGTGAGGGAATCCGGATCGTCGGAACAAGAACAAATATTTCCACTACCATCGTGACCATGGTCACGACCCAAGTGATTGTTATCACTTAAAGGACGAGATTGAGCGGCTGATTAAAGAGGGCCGGCTAAGAGAACATACAGTAGAGACCGGCATCTCAGCAGGACCGAGTGAAGAGCGGGCCCAAGAAGAAATTCGAACGATCGTCGGGGGTCATCAAGGCGGTGGGGACTCAAATAACGTCCGAAGAAACCAGCTAGAAGCCTCGATCGCCCCGAGTCTGAGGTTCTTCTGCTGTCTCGGCCTCCCAAGGAGAAGAAACAAGAGAAATATTATATCTCGTTCACTGAAGAAGATGCTCGAGGCATTCATCATCCTCATGATGATGCACTCGTGGTCACCCCTACCATCGCGAATAGAGAAGTATTCCGGATACTAGTGGATACAGTATCATCAGCGGACGTCCTGTTCACCCAAGCATTCGATAAAATGGGCATAGGTCGGTCGGTACTACGGCCTGTTCGAACCCCGCTCATCGGGTTCTCGGGTGGACAGGTACTTCCAGAGGGAATCGTCTCACTGCCACTTATAGCCGGAACCGCGCCTCATCAAAGGACAGCGATGGTCGACTTCCTAGTCGTGGACCAACCGTCGGTGTATAACGCCATACTCGGCCGATCGTCTCTAACCCTCCTTCAAGCTGTGGTGTCTACCTACCACCTCTCCATGAAATTTCTGACTGAGTCGGGAGTAGGGATAGTGAAAAGAGATCAGCAAGATTCTCGGAAGTGCTATGCCACCGCGGTAAAGGCCCCGACTAAGGTTTCGACGGCCACCGCGGTCAAGGCCCCGACTGAGGTTTCGACGATTGAATCGCTGGACCCCCGTATTGGATCTCACGAGCGGGGGGAGCCGATGGAAGAACTCATCTCGGTGCCATTAATCAGACAGACGTTTCGAAAGTAGTCCGAATCGGCTCATCTTTGAGCCCGTCTCTTAAGGAACGAATGATCACTCTGCTTCAACGGTATGCCGATATCTTCGCCTGGAGTCATGAAGACATGCCTGGGATCGATCCCTCGGTCATAACACACCGACTCAACATCGACCTAACCTACAGACCCATCCGACAGAAGCGTCGTCCTATCGACCCGGAAAGGTATGCTATCATTGGAGAGGAAGTCGGCGAGCTTCTTAAAGCCAAATTCATCGAAGAGATATACTATCCGGAATGGATAGCCAATGTCGTACTCGTAAAGAAATCCAATGGGAAGTGGCGAGTCTGTATAAACTATACGGATCTAAATAAAACCTGCCCCAAGGATAGCTTCCCTCTTCCTCGCATTGATCAGCTGGTTGATAGTACCGCGGGTCATGAACTACTAAGTTTTATGGATGCCTATTCAGGCTATAATCAAATTGTAATGCACGAGAATGATAAATCAAAAACCTCCTTTGTCACTGACAAAGGCCTTTATTGTTACCGAGTGATGTCGTTTGGATTAAAGAATGTCAGAGCAACGTATCAGCGGTTAGTGAACAAAATGTTCGCTCGGCAAATAGGCCGAACGATGGAAGTTTATATTGACGATATGCTCGTCAAAAGCAAACGAGCAGCCGACCATGAGAAGGACTTGGAAGAAATGTTCTTGACTCTGCGTAAATATAAAATGAAGCCGAATCCCATCAAGTGCACGTTTGGCGTGAACTGGAAAAAATTTCTCGATTTCCTCGTTAGTCAGCGAGGAATCGAAGCGAATCCCGAGAAAATCAAAGCCTTACTCGAAATGGAATCTCCTAAAACAATCAAAGATATTCAAAGATTGACAGGAAGAGCGGCCGCGCTCAATCGTTTCCTTTCCCGAGCCACAGACAAATGTCTCCCATTCTTCAAGCAATTGAAGGGACGACAGACGATGGAGTGGACGGACGAATGTGAGAAGGCATTTCAAGATCTGAAGGTTTACCTCGGATCCCCACTGCTGCTATCTAAGCCCGAGCCTGGTGAAGCGTTGTTATTATATTTGGCCGTGTCTGAAGCCGCAGTAAGCTCGGCTTTAATATGAGAGAGTCAAGGGAAGCAGCTGCCAGTCTACTACGTCAGCAAAGCCTTGCTACCAGCAGAGACGAGGTATCCTCAGCTCGAGAAAGTAACCTTCACTCTGGTGGTTTCATCATGACGCCTTCGACCATACTTTCAGGCCCACACCATTGTCGTTGTGACCGACTTACCAATCCGCCAGATTCTCCAAAAGCCGGAAGCTTCCGGCCGACTTACAAAGTGGGCAGTCGAATTAAGCGAATTTGACATACATTACAGGCCCAGGACAGCCTTAAAAGGACAGGCCATCGCCGACTTCCTTGTCGAAGTGGCTCCTAATCGTGACAATATGCCTGAGTCAGAGGAAATTATTGTACCTGAGGCTTCTTCCTCTCTCGGGCCGATACTTTGGAAGCTATTTGTCGACGGATCATCTAACTCGAAGGCAAGCGGGGCAGGGGTAGTGTTAGAAACTCCCGACCAAACCTGTATGCAATATGCCTTGCGACTCGGCTTTCAAGCGTCCAACAATACAGCAGAATACGAAGCCTTTTTGTTAGGCCTTAGACTCATCGCGAGTCTGGGCGTGACCCATTTGAACGTTTTCAGCGACTCACAATTAGTTGTTAACCAAGTTTCCGATGTTTATCAAACTCAGAAAGAGCAACTGAAGGCGTACATGGAAAAGTCTAAAGAATTGATCAGCGGATTCCAGAAATGTGAAGTAGTTCGAATACCCAGAACCGACAACGCCAAAGCTGACTTGTTAGCAAAGCTTGCCTCAGCAGACGAGAAAGACATACCTCGGTTGGTTCCGATTGAATATGTCCCTAAACCAAGTATAAATGAGCCGACAGTCTCGGCCCTATTTTCCATCAATCCAGCGACTGCTTGGTTTGACCCACTCGTCCGCTACCTCAATGATGGTGAACTGCCAGAAGATCGCACTGAGGCACGGCGGTTAAAAGTTTGAGCCTCGCGCTACACCATCTTGAATGGAATTCTGTATAAAAAAGGCTTTTATGCTCCTCTACTAAGGTGCGTCGACTCCCAAGAAGCCGACTATATCTTACGGGAGATACACGAAGGGATATGTGGAAACCATTCAGGAGGACGCTCGCTCGCTAACAAAGTGTTGCGGCAGGGGTATTACTGGCCGGCTATACAACATGATTCCAAACGGTTCATCCAAAGATGCGACAAGTGTCAACGGTTCCCGAGACAACCCCCCGAGGAGCTGACTCCGATGTCGGGACCATGGCCCTTTGAGCAGTGGGGGATCGACGTTATCGGGCCCTTTCCACTGGGGAAGGGTCAGACTAAATTCACTGTGGTTGCGGTGGACTACTTCACCAAGTGGGCCGAAGCAGAACCACTGGCGAAAATTACCGAGCAAAGGATCACAAGCTTCATTTGGAAGAATATCATCTGTCGGTTCGGTATACCTCGAACTATCGTTACCGATAATGGAAGGCAGTTCGATAACAAGCAATTCCGGGAGATATGCAGCAATCTCGGGATTCGAAACGTGTATGCCTCGCCTCATCATCCTCAGACGAATGGACAGGTCGAGGCGGCCAACAAAATTATAAAGCAGCACCTCCGAACGAGGCTCGATGAAGCAAAAGGAGCATGGGCTGAGGAACTTCCGAATATACTGTGGGCCTATCAGACCACAGCATGGACTGTCACGGGAGAAACCCCCTTTTCCCTATGTTACGGTGCTGAAGCAGTCGCACCGGTTGAGATCGGTATTGGTTCAACCCGAGTCAACTTATACAGTGGACAAGAAAATGGTGAACTCCTCTCATTCGAACTTGATTCGTTGGAAGAAAAAAGAGAAAGTGCTCGATTGAGGATGATGGCCCGACAAAGACAGGTGTCTCGGTTTTACAATCGCCGAGTTAAAGTCAGACGATTCCGAGCCGGAGATATGGTCCTCCGAAAGACCTTCCCAAACACTAAGAAAATTGGGTTGGGTACACTAGGGCCAAATTGGGAAGGCTCCTACGTCGTCTCAGGCACCATCCGACCGGGAACCTACCGGCTGAAAGACCTAAATGGGCAGCTATTGCCTCATCCCTGGAACGCCGAGCATCTCAAGACTTATTACCCGTAAGATAGAATAGAAAGTGCTGTAATTGAAGTCGACTCAATAAAAGTTCTATTTCGTACAAGTACCCGATGTCGGGTCACTAACAAAAAAAAAAAATAAAACAAAATCACAAAAAGAAAAGTACATTATCCGACTGTCCCATTCAGTCGAGATTCATCTCCTATGCGGCGCCCGAAGGACTGGCCTCGTCAGCAGCGGCATCTCCTTCGGTGGCTTCGCCCTCAGCAGCCTCGGCGGTCAGACTGTCAACTTCGAAGGCGGAGAGGTCGAGATCAGGGAAGACCGTCCTCATCTCCAAGACGCAGGCCTTGTAACCACCTTAATAAAGATGGTCTATCTCCTCTTCAAACTCGGAAGATTCGAGGAAGGCGTCTACGGCTCGCTCTCGCTCCTCTTTGGCTCAGCGCGTTTCTTCTTGAGCTTCCTAAACGAGGCCGGCGGCCTCGGCCTTCGCGTGAGCAAGAGCACCCTCGCACTCGCCGTGAACTTGAAGAAGGCGCCACTCCCTCTCCTCGGTCTCCTGAAGGAGTAAAGTCAGACGAGCATTGTCGGCCTTAACTCCTTCGAGAGTTGCACGGGTGTCCGCGGCCAGCTTCCGAGCGATAGAGAGATCGCCGGTCATGATGTCAATCTGGCTCTCAGCGATCTCTCTGCGGCCCTCAGCCTCGACAGCGACCCTCCTCGCAGTCTCTGCCTCGGATACGAGTTTCTGGGAGGCGGTCAGCTCTGAGCTTGCTTTGACGAGGCAAGGTTCCAGCTGCGATAAAGAGACAGTGAGCTATGCTATAAAACTTAGTTAGAGGCGACACAAGATTGAAAAAAAGTTTACCTCAAAAAACAACCTCGCCGCATGCCCGAGGGTCTGCGGCATCGGAGCGTTGTAATAACTGGCGAAGTCTCTTTCGCCCCCGTGGGCAAGCGCCTAAGGAACCATCCCCGCAATGATCTTCGTGAAGGGAGACTCCTGTTGAGTCATCTTCCTTCTCGGAGATTCTTCACGCGGGGCCTCCCTCGGCCCTAGGACCTCCTCAGCAACAGGCCCCGACTCGAGTGTCGCCTGAGTCATTGGAAGAGTTGGCTCCGCTTCCTCGGCCCTCTCATCAGGGTCGGAAAGGACGACCACTTGGGGAGCAGCAGGTGCAGCAGCACGTGGAACGACCGTTTCCTTACCCTTGCCCGTGGTCTTCTGCTGCTTCGAGGGCCGAGACCCGGACAACTGAGCCGATCTCGGGGGGGCCTTCACTTTGGAAAGTGGCTTCAAGGTGGGGCGAGACTCGGCCATGCTCTCAGGCGCAGGCCTCAGAATAGGGCGAGCCTCGGGAAGGTCTGCAAGGACGAGTAAAAAGAATGAGGGAGCGAACAGGAAACCAAAAGGACAAAGAAAAGGAGGACAAACTACCTGAGACGAATGAGTCTAAACCTGCAAGGTGGAGGCGCTCAGGTTGCAGAAGCAACTTCCAAGATCGCTCTGCCGCGCTTAGCTTCCTCAGCTCCCTTATCCGAGTCAGAGCCCCGGAATCGAGCTTCCCTCTCCTCTTCAAAATATCTGCAAGACATTGTGGAGTCAGGATTAGCGGAAGAGGATATAAAAATAAAGAGTAAGTAAAGGAAAGACTATCGGACCGAGTTACCGAGTCACCTGCTCTACGGAACATGCGGGATACTTGAGGCTCGTACGGCCACGTGTCGGCTGACTCCCACCGACCGTACGCCCAGAACCACCTTTCCTTCCAGAACTTGTTCGAAGTAGGTGGGTCGGTTATTAAAGACCTCCCTTTGCCTCTCCACGCGCTCAGAAAGTAGAGGCCAGGGAAGTTAGGGTTTGGTCGGACTTGGTACATATAAAGGAACTCGTCGACTGTGAGGGAAGGTTGCTCTAACTCGGACCAGAACACGGCACACCCGAACAAATTCCTCCACGAATTCGGAACAATTTGACCGAGAGCTATTTTGACTCGAGATAGAAAGTCACGAGCAATGGGCTGGAGTGGCAAACGCAAGCCGTACTGCATCGCGACTTGAAAAATTACGACCATCCCTGTAGGGGGATGGTCGGGAAAATCACCCTGACGAGGGAGATGGAGGACGACCGAGTCAAGGACATAGTATCCAGCCCTGATCCGGTTTAAGTCAGATTCATTTAGGATGGAGGCGACGAGACCGCTAGGCTCGTCTTCTTCCCCTTTTGAAGACGACCTAGAGGCTTCCGCAGTTTAGTTCACAGGGTATAGAATGGCCGCTCCTTCGCCCGTAATTAAGTCATCCTCTCCATCTTCGTCCTCCATCTGATCCACCCAAGGGTTAGGTCTCCCTGGACGAGTCACCAGATACGTCCCACCGCTGGATGGACCGGTCTGGGCAGGACGCCCAGCCGATCAGTCGCCGGATTCTCTGACAAGCCGGAATGCGGCGTCAGCACCGACGGCAAACTCCGTCAACAGTGAAGGTGGTTCCGTAACGTCCCAAAGATGTTGGGACACACCCTCATCTACGGACATTTCCTCCCGGGGGCTTTGAGAGCCGTGTGCGGCCATTAAAGCCGATAAAAGAAGGAGGAAAGGACTCACCAAGAAAATCGATGACGACTACAAGGAAAGATTGACGGAGAAAGAGGCGACAGCGGAGGAAGAGAAGGAGAGGAAGAAAAAATGTACTCGGGATCGGACACAGGCGGGAGGAAGAAGAGCGAAAATAAAATTCGCACAGTCCTCCCGCCCGGCCCTTTTATAACTGCGCCACGTGGCAGGGCCATTATGGCAAAAGCAAATCGACATTCGCTTCGGCTCCCCCGTTCGACGCGAGGCAACCGCTGACTGACTGCGGAGAAATCGTGGCCACGCGTCCGCTTTTCATACGCGGACGGAACGAATCGACGGCTAGTCGCACGTGCAACCTTGGGAGGCGAACGTCGTACGTGAGAGACGACTCAAAGAGCATTAAATGCCTCATCATTGTCTCGGATGCTAATACGAACCGACCGAGAAAATCGTACTCCTTGACGCCATGAACGACACAAGGAGTAAGGGGGACTCACTATTGGGAAAAAATGTGTTAAGCTCGGAGACTCGGATAAGAGTAGGTCGGCTTTGCTGACACTGCCTGAAGAATCCGAGACAACACCGACGGAACAGAGGATAGGCCAGGAGGCGTAAGCAAGGACGATTAAAGTCGCTCTGTCAGAGTGATGACCTCGCCTGCATGAGCCCACTAAAGGCCGAGCGCGTTAAAGCCACTCAGCCGATAAAACAAGACCAACTCAAGGAGTTGGTTCTGTCGGTCACGGAGCAAGGAATGACCGATAAAAACTGAGATTATTCCGTCCGTGGAAAGGCCAGGAACCCGTCCTCCTGCGTCGGCCGAGACTCCCCCAGAGTCGGTCACGACCTGGCCGAAACAGCGAGCGGCGGAACGAGAACAGATGCTGCTCTACGGAAATTCAGGGATACGGGTAGCGAATCCCGAGATTCTCGGGATTCAAAGCAATCTGTGGAACGGGGTAAGTTTCCGAATAATTAGGAGAAGAATCCTCTAAGGATAAGGGTTGGCAAACCGTATAAATCTCTAAGCTTGGGACAGAAGAAGGTACGCGATACTAACTGAGACAAGCTCTTGGCTATTGATCAGATAACTGACTTAAGCATCGGAGGTTCCCCGGCTCTAGCCAGGGTTCCCTTGACATCGTTGTTCGTGCAGGTGAAGGAGGGTCCGTCTTAAGGAAGCCATCCCATAAAAACATAGCAACAGTGGTGAATCTTCAATCACAGACATGGCGATTTGTATAGTAATGCTGACCACACCGTGGATGAAGTATAATCTAGAATTTGTGCTGAGATAGTAATAATAACCTTCTAAATCTTCTCTTAAAATTTCAACTACTAATTATTTTACTTTTAATCATTTATTTAATAGACATTAATTGGATGGTTAGGATTACTTCATTAGTGTGTTTATAAGAATGCACTCCATTCAGAATGAGAACCACAAATTCGATGGTCTGGATAGACGTGCATTAATGCTACATGTGAGGAGAATGAGTCACCGGCATTTTATAAATGTTGAGAGCTGACTTTGGAGTCCGCCCCGTCATTGAATAGTTCTTCCCGGTGCTTTTTGGTCATTGCAATCACAATCTTACGTGGTGCTATGGGCAATTTCGGTATTTTCCAATTTCTTCAAATGGGCCTGCCCATGTTGCGCGGTTTGTTACTGTTAATGAAAGGTAGCCACCTCATGTTCTGTTCACGGGACAATCGTGTAAGTAAATTTAATCCGTCCATGTCATAGATCCAGTTGAGGTGGACGTGGCCCATAAATCATATTATCTGAACCGTCCGATTTTGCCTACTGAACCATTAAATTTATTGGGGCTTATGATGGGGCCCACTACTTGACGGGAAACAGGGATCTGCTTCATCGACGGTGGGGCCCGCAACCTGATGTTTTGCACTGATGTACTTCTCACCTTGTAGTAAAGGCGAGAGCTGCCTAACTTCCTAGTACAAGAAAGCTAAGAAGTTATGTGGGGCCACCGTAATGTTTGCGAGAATTCCACTGTGTCATCGGTTATGCCGGACTATGCTAGGACATGGGTTGAAAAAAGAGACGGATCCAAAACTAAAGTGAGCCCATGACCGGAAACAATGAGAATTGATATCCACCGTTGAATAAATTGCCTTATGCATGGTATGAATGGCATACAGACATTTCCTTATCTTTTCTTGTGGTGTGGCCTGCTTAAGTTTTGGATCTGTTTTATTTTTGTCTCAATGTCCTAATATGATCTGACAAGACAGATGAATGAGGTGAATTTTTCGCAAACATCATAGTGAGCCCCATCTACCTTCATGTAAGGAAGTTTTTACGACAGGCTGTAGCGTGGACCATTGATTTGACGGACTAAGAAACCGACGAACGCTGGAAAACAGCCCTCAGATAAGTGGCAAAGTAACCGTCATGCGCTTTATATTGTAAAGTTTCTCATTAATATAAATTTTTTCTTCCTTAAATAACGGACTCTCCTAAAACAAATCCCTTTAAAATAATATATATAGTAATTCCATGTACAGCTTACACCAGTAAAGATTCCCATTAAAATTATATATACAGGAATTCCATATATATGCTTGCACGGAAAGGAATGAAAATATATTAGAAAAATAAGATGAATCGTTGAATGATAAGTTGCTGACTCTCGTTTTATATCTACTTGAAGATTGTAAGTCCCACCCACGTGGATCCACCCACACACAAACGCATGTAGCAATATGGCAGATGTGTGCATGATCCCAGTCTTTAAAAATTCAGGCTATTTCACTTCTTGAGTTGGTCCATAGTAAAACACAAATCAACGCCAAACATTTTTGCTAGTTACCCATTTGTTGCGTACACAGTGGCCCACCCGGGAATTCAAACAGCCTGGATATTTTTCAATGTCTAATGGTATGGCCCACCTGATGGATAGCTTGGATTCGGAATGCATGTCTATGTATGTCCTTGCGTGTGTACAGCAGGCTCAACACCCATGACTTAATAGGACGTCTGAGATTCAATCCATTGGAAACATTAGATTTATGGCAGGTAGGCCACAGTTTTCAGGAGCAGATTAGTTGCGGCCAAACATCTCTCAAGACGCTGCGGCCCTTACTGTGGGGCCCACCTTGATGTATGTATTTTTTATCCACGCTTCCATCCGTTTTTCAGATCAATTTAGGACATGAGCCTAAAAAACAAAGCAGATCTAAATCTCGAGAGGGCACACTAGAAGCAGGGTGTCAATGGGCCGGGATCGGGCTTCCAAATCAGAATTTTTAATAGAAGCGACCTGAAGGCATGTACAAAAATGGTTCAAATCGGGCCGACACCAACCACGCCTGGCCCGTAGACAAAGGTTAGAAGAAACAGTGGTGATTGGAAACCCACGATTAAAAATTTCCTAAGGCCCAGCGTAATGTAATGTTTTCCTAATGTTTACTTGCCATCCAACCTGCTAATAAAGTCACAAAAACTTGGATAACAGGAAAAAAGCAAATATCAGCCTGATCCAACGCTTTTGTGGTCAACAAAAAGTATTTAATAGCCAATCACCATTGTTTCATACAGTATGGTCCATTTGAGATTTGGATCTGCTTTATTTTTGGGATTATGCTCTACAAAGATCAGGAAAAGTGGATTGATGGCGTGGATACACAAAGTATCCCTCAAGGTGGGCCCCATGATAAGGCCACACTATCTTGGGTGAGGCTGGCCGCACCTAATCCGATCCCCGCTTTACAAATGAAATGTATGACTTTAAAATTTTTGGCTGAATTTTTAACCAATACACGTGGTTCTGTTGGAAACCACTCACTGAGTGGACCAGATTTATTTTGGAAAAATATGTAGGTCCGCCCAACCCGATGGATGGATTAGATTCTCACACTACCTGCCATGCTGGTAGGTGTGGCTTGTGTATGAGCTTCATGGTAAGCGCGTGTGCTGTTGACGAAATTCACATACATAATACATGCAAATCATTTTCGAGTTTAAAAGTTGCAAATATACTACAAACTACTTGTACTGTTCTAATACCAAAAATTAGTAACCAAATAGGGATCGATTACGTGAGACCCCGGATCCACCGAGTTGGTGGGACCCACTGTGAGGTGGGGCCCTAGACCAACCTCAGCGGTGAAACGATGCGGGAGATTTGATTGTAAGGTGTCTGCATTAAGGATGGGCTTACCTTTTTTTTTTTTTGGGAAGCGGATTGGCTAGTGTACCACACACCACCGACGTGGGCTGGTGTGTTGCAGGCACCAAGTTCTGTGGTCCCATCATGATGTATAAGTTATATCCAAACCATTAGTCCACTCGATGAGCTTGTGATAAGGCTTGTGCCAAAAAATAAGACAGATCTAAAAATCAAGTGGATCACAATGTAAAACATAGTAGGGGATTGAGTACCTACCATTGAAACTATTTTAAAGTTAGAAAAATTTTGAACCAATATGATATTTATTTTTTTCCTTCATCGCGGTTATGAACAGATTGAATGAAAGTTAAATGTTATGGTAAGCCCTATGAATGGGTGAGAATCATAGTCCCCACCATAAAATAACCGGGGTTCCTAATTCCCTTGGAAGAGTTTGGAATTCAAGATTAAAGCTTAGATTACTTTTAAAATCTTTACAATAGTTGCATGGGTAACATGTGTGTCACTGGGCTACTAATTTATTTGCCACATAACCCACTAATGACATCTTAAGACAATTATATTGTCAATTGCACCACTATAATCACTTTAATATAATGACGTGTGATCCAAACGTTGTATATGAAAATCAATGGTTAATCAACCAGATCTTGTACTTTTGGTCTAAATTGAGACTTGGAATTGCGTCCTTGCTCTTGCTCCGGTGGAAGACTCTAGGAGTTTCAACACCTGGTCAAGGGTTCGAGTACCCATAGGTAGTGAGATCCCTCTACGGTCTATGCGCAACGCGACCTGGAATTTCGTTATTTTTGGACAGGCCATTGGTTACTCTGTCAGCGTGTGATGAGTGATACGCATATGATAAGAAATGATAACGTGTTGCACAAGTGCTCAAATCAAACCGTTCAAATTTAGAATAGAGCGAACCAAACCGTACAACTCATGTACCCATTAGGTAAAAAACACAGCTCTGTGGGCCCACCTATTGTTTATAACATTCACTCCGTCCATCGGGTGAGCCAACTTATATTCACTGACCTTCCCAAAAATCATATATACGAATGGTTCATCAATGGCTGAGCTTACTAGATGAATGGTAGAGATCTCTTACACGTGCGTGTTGTGCACGATGTAGTATCTAAAGAAAGACATTAGCTTCCCATTTTCAATGTGAACTTTAGGGGCCATGGTTTAATATTGGAGAAATGATATCCCGCTATAGCCGGACCATGGAATAAATACATCCTTGATGGGAAAACCCTCACACTTCAATTGACGGTGGTTGAGAAAGGGAAATACATCGCTGAGTCACTTTCAATTGAATAGCTGAAGATTGGATAAATAGTTTTTCCAACTTCTTCCAACGGTGTGGATCCCCGAACCACGGGGCCCACTTGTAAATATCCAGACCGCAGTATACTATCTCAAATGCTCTGCACGAGATTGTTTCCAAGGGCGTTAAAACGACGTGCCGCTCGTTCTCCTTCTTTCCTTCTGTGTATATTTATTTTTTTGGCCCAGTGATGCGACTAGGAAAATATCAACACTAGCAAGGTCATTTTAGTCATTTCCATACCGATACACGACGAACGCGTTCCTCGTCAACTCTTCTCTCTGACCGTTGCTCATTGCAAAGAACCCTTCCCAATTACCCTTCCTCTATAGAAACCCCAACCTGTCTCTCTCTCTCTCCAAAACACCAGGAACTATAACATCGTCTGTTCCCAGGCCTAAAACAACATAATCACATACAGCACACCCACAAAAATACACTCCAAAAAATTCCCGATTCTACCCTCAACAGTCTCATCAAATCAATCACATGGCGACCTAGGGAATGAGGGCTTTCTTCTCCCACCACCACTCCTCAAAATCTCCTTCCTCTTCAATCCCCTCCTCTCCTTCCCATACTCGGCATCCCTCCCCTTATTACTCCCATACTCGTCCCTCCTCTCCTCTCCATCTCTCCTTCTCCGAATCGATGATGGACGAAACCATCTCCACCGCCGAATCCATCATCACCAAGTGGGACCAAGAGTCATCTTCCTACTCAAAGATCATCTCTCTCTTCAATGAAAACCGCCGCGAAGCGAGAGAATTCCTACAATCAGTGAGAGACCTTCAGCGATCAATGCATTTCTATGCGAACCATAACTCCAGCTCTCATAATCTTGTCCACGCTCGAACTCTCATGCAGACTGCAATGAAACGGCTCGAGAAAGAATTCTATCAGATCCTGGCCACTAATCGTGATCAACTGGACCCAGAGTCTGTGTCTGGCCGCAGCTCGACTGGAACGAGATCAAGCCTCTCCGATTATGAAGAAGATGTGGGGTCCGAGGATGAGATCCGGATTGCCGGGAACTCAATCCAGGAAGTCGAATGGGAGGCATCAATGGCCATGGCGGATCTCCAGGCCATTGCCGAGTGCATGATCTCATCTGGGTATGGCAAGGAATGCGTGAAGATATACAAAATTATGAGAAAATCGATCGAGGAAGAACAAGAAATGGGTGAACGTGTCAAAGATTGCTGTTAAAACACTCTTCTACAGAGAACGGATCTTATGTGATTACGTCTTCACAACCTCAAACACGATCAAAGAATCCTGCTTCTCTGAGATCGCTAAGGATGCTGCGACCCACCTCTTTGCATTCCCGGAAACCGTCGCAAAATGCAAGAAATCACATGAGAAGATGTTCCAATTCTTGGACCTCTACGACACAATCTCCGAGCTCTGGCCCTATATAGACTCCATCTTCTCCTAATTGACGTCCATCATCAAAACCCAGGCCATCAACTCTCTCATTAAACTCGGCGATGGAATCCGAACCATGCTAGCTGAATTCGAATCAGCAATGCAGAAGGATTCATCACGATCACCCATCCCAGGCGGTGGGCTGCACCCGCTGACCCGTTACGTAATGAACTATCTAGGTTTCCTCGGCGACTATAAAGAAGCCCTTGCAGATATCTTTGCTGACTATCCATTGCAAGTGCAGCATCCAATGCCTGAGACAATGCTCGAAAATTCACTTACAGCAGAAAATCCGCTGTCAGCAATATCGACCAGACTCGAATGGCTGATATTTGTCCTTCTTTGCAAGCTGGATGGAAAAGCCAAGCTCTACAAAGATGTTGGATTGTTGTATCTATTCCTCGCTAACAATCTGCAATACGTTGTATCAAAAGTACGCGGCTGTGATCTACTTTACATACTCGGCGCTGACTGGATTTCCAAATACGAGTCAAAAGTCTGGCAGTCTGTGGCTAATTACGAGCGGATGGCATGGAGCAAGGTCGCTTCCACATTGCCACAGAACTCAACCGCTGAGATGGCTCCCCAGATGGTAAAAGAGCGTTTTCGGGAGTTCAATTCGGCTTTCGAAGCCGCGTATCGGAGCCAATCTAGGTGGGTTGTGCCGGATGGAAAATTAAGGGACGAGATTGAAGTTTCGGTAGCCAAGAAGATCGTGCCAGTGTATCGGGCATTTTATGATAAGTATCCGGTTCTGTTGAGAGGTGAGAGAGGCAATTTTGTGAGATTTGCACCAGAAGATTTGGAGATTTATTTATCGGATTTGTTTCATGGGAACGGAATTTCAGGTTCCGGGTCCGGATCTGTTTCGTCTTTACACCCGCAGGGGTCGATGTGAGCGGTATTTTATGCTGTTTTCTGTACCGTATTTGTACCTAAACTTATTGTATGATAATACGGGAAGGTCGGCCAGTTTTTGTTGCGTGAGCTACCTTTTCAATTTATTCACATGAATATATGATCTCTAACTATTTTCTTTCTTCACCCCAGCTTTGATGGCCACTAATTAGATGGATGTGTCCAAATCTTATGGGCTGGTCTGGGCCTAAATTTAAGTCTGTTTATCAACCTCAATCCAAGTTGCAGCCCTAACTGAAATATTAGCTTGTGGGTTGGCCTGGGCCTAAATTTAAGCTTGTTTCTCAACTATGCCAGGCTTGGACTATGTGAGAACCTCTGTCAGGCCAGTCTAGACTGTCCCAGTCCCATTTAGGATTGCAATGGTGTCTACGTCATGCATGGTGGGGCGCACTTAACCATACTTCCAAAACTCAAGGACTCAAACCATCAGAGTTTGTGATGGGTCCCTAGGAAACTGATGCAGGAATGGATATGATGAGATTGATCATCATCTTCCTTGAGGGATAATTACTTTGAATCCATGAAGCTTGTCTGAACTCCTCACAGAGATTTCTTGAATTTACAAGCAAAAAAAAATAATATTAATAAATAAATTCTACTAAATTTGAAAATAAATTGATTGATTATAAAAGTGAATTTACAATCCTTTAAATAGTAATATTAAACGTAGGAAGAAGTTTCAGAACCAAACTCCAACTCAAACTTCCTTAGAAACATGACTTACTATAAATAGTAAGCTTACTATTCATAGACGGTCATGATTTCTACTAAAACAATCAGTGTCCAATTTGGCCTAACCATGTTATTATCCTAATTTTTCTAATCCCTTTTCATGCTGGGGATGACTCCTAAAGCTCAAAGGATTAAGAGCTATGATCGAACTAAAACTTCTTATAAATGGTAAAAATGAAATTAAAATGGACTTTCGATCGTCAATTTAATGGAATCTCGCAGCTCCTACTAGAAAATCATATATGATACGTCGAAAAACTCATTACAATTTGCAAGATACAATTGTTTTAACGTTCTGAGGGTCCTGATCACTTCTGCATCCGATCAACCCTTCTTTGGTCCATCTTAGCCATGAAAGTATCTGCTACCCGCTCAACATTAGTCCCCTCCACTTCAAAAGAACTCGACCTCGAGTTCTTATCCCGCTTCAATTTATGATACTCCGTCATGTCCGTAACATTGAAAGTACGTGAGATCTCCATGTCATTCGAAAGATCAACAACGTAAACGTTGTCTTGATCTTTCAGAGGATTAGTGCTGGTCCTATCTTCTTTTCTTGAACTTGTTGTGGGTCTCGGTTGAAAATCTCTCCTTGTGTAAATGGATCATAGCATGGTTGCCCACTTCGAACACCTTTTGTCGTCGATGTATGTTGGCTTACTCCATATACTTGTCGTTCTAAGCATGCAATTTGACTTGTATATTTACATGAATGCCCACGATTTAGTCCGCCATATGTTCTATTGCAATGCTCATGCCTGGGAGTTTGAGCAAATAGACCAAGTCAAGTGTGTGGTGGAGCACTCGACCATAAATAATCTAAAATGAAGACTTCCCTCTCGAGCGGTTCACCATGTTCTTGAATGAAAATTCTGTTTGAGACAAGGCCAAATCCCACTACTTCAGTTTGTCACCTAAAATACATCGAAAGAGGTTTCCCAACGTGTGATTCACAACTTCAGTCCACCCATTAGTCTGTGAGTGGTAGGCACTACTAAATTGAAGTTGTGTATCGAGCCGATTCCACAAAGTCTATTAAAAGTAGCTAATTAACTTCGTGTTATTGTAAAAAAAAATGGTCTTGGGAACCCCTTGTAGCCGCATGACCTTTCTAAAGAATAGGTTTGTCACATGTGTTGCATCGGAGGTCTTCTTACAGGGGTAAAGTGCGTTATATTTGAGAAACGATCTACCATCACGGACATCGTATACATGTCACACAGAGTTCATGAGAGATGATGCACGAAGTACATAGATAAGTCCTCTCAAGGGGAACAAGAGCACTTGCCTGGGTTAGAAATGGAAATACTGGCTCATCAGAATTGAGAAGCTCTGCCTTCGAGGTCAGGTGGAGTTCTGATATATCTTTAGGGAGGGTAACGCCCCAGCAGATGCTTTAGCTCGCATAGGGAGTGATTCCCAATCAACCTTTTTCAGTGCTTGTTTTGTTGATCTCCCTCCTCAGGTTAGAGGACTTCTTTTCCTTGATAAGGTGGGGTTAGGTGCTATCAGAGAGACGTAGTTTTTTTTCCAAGGGTTTCTAGCCTGGATAGGTGATGATAGGTGTTCCTTAGGTCATTTTTTCCTAGGGAAGCCCGAATGTAAATTTTGATTTGATTTGTTAATGAAATTGGTCAATTTTTTTAAGTCCTCTCAAGGGTCGTTAGGCACATGTAACGGGGTGTAGAGGCCCATATTTTGAGATTACCCATTGTAGGTCCGACAAACATGAGAGCGCTACAATGCTTTACCCATGTCATGTACCAATTACGACTGGTAATACCGTTCCTCCATAAGAGCCCGCTTCTTATCTTGCCTCCATGTAGCTCTTGAATAATTTACTCCCTTAGAGAACTTTGGGGGATTATAGTTGAATCCCTTTGAAGAGAAAACTGTCTTATATAGGTAGGTCAATGGGATGACCTTCTTATCACCTCATCCATGCATCTTTTAATTCATCGTCCTTGTTATAGAGCTCTTTGTTACAGTCAAAGCCGACCACCTCATTACTCATTGTAACAAGTAGTTATTTATGACAGCTAAGTGTATTAACCACCTTGTTCTGCTGCCTTAACTTGTGCTTTAGAAAGAACATGAATTCCTACAAAAATGCTACCCATCTAGATGCACACAATTCCCCTTAGTCTAACTATTAATAAACTTAAGACTTAATGGTCAGTTTAAGTAAGATAATGGAACCAATATCGCAGCACTTGAACAACTGCGTACAATTTAAAGCTCATATGTCGACTACTTTTTTCAGGATTCGTCAAGCTTCTAGCTATAGAAGGCTACCAGCCTGCCTTCTTTAGATAAGACTATTCCGATTCTGACATATGAGATGTCACACTCAACGTTAAACAACTTGTCAAAACTGGAAAGAATCAAGACCGGTGTTGTGGACAATCGATGCTTGATTTTTGCAAAGCAATCATTTCATCTATTTATACAAATCTAATACATAATTGCTTGAAAACAAGTGTAAATATCTCACTGAAGTTGACGCCTTCTTTCAGAGCATACCCATTCGCAACTAATCTCGTCTTATATCTGTCATGTTTCTTCCCCTAAGTCCACTTACATTCGATCGCTTTATGCCCTATGGGAAGCTTCACAGGCTCCCACGTCTCATTATTATATAAAGATTTATTTTATTTTTTTTATATCACCGCTATCCAATTCTCAGCATTTGTGTTATCCAACGCTTCTTGAAAGGTAGATACATCCCCCTCATCTTTAATGAAAGTGAATGCAATATTCGATTCATCTTTGTATCTCACTGATAATCTACGATCTCTCAATGGATTTTTTCTCAGTATTGGCTACTTTAGCTACTCATGTACCTCTTCCTGTAGCTCCGCTTCTTCCCGTGTCTCACCTTTTTCAACATCAACATTGAAAACTGTTGATTTTTTTTTTTTTGTTTTCTTATGTTCATTCTTGTAGAACAATAAATCCTTATTGACTAAGAATTCCTTATCAAACCTAATGTCAAGACTTATCATAATCTTCTGTATGACCTGGTCATATAGTATGTATCCTTTCACACCATCACCATAGCTCACAAAGGTGCACTTCTTTACCCTTTGGTCTAGCTTATCTCTCTCTCTCTACTGACGATATATGAGAGTAAGAGTTACAACCAAATACTCACAACCCTAGGTAATCTACATCATGACTACGCCACAATTCTTATGGAATTTTATAGTTAATCGGTGTAGACAGAGACCAATTTACTAGGTAGCAAGCTGTGCTAATGGCCCTAATCTATTACTCCTTGCCTAACCTAATGTTACTCAACATACTTCAGGCTCTCTTTAAGAGAGTTTGATTCATACATTCCAGCACACAATTTTTGTAACAACTCTAAATTTTGGTACATTATAAAAAAACTAAGTTAAATATTTAAAGATTTTATTTTTAAATAAAAAAATAAGAATAAGTTAATAGTTGAGTTGGTAGAGATGTTCTTAGTTAAGAGAAAGGTTTAAGAGATCAATTCTTGAAGTAGTAATAATAATTTTTTATCAAATGTCATTAAAAAAATAATTTAAAATTAAGGATAAGGGAGGATGTACTCATCTTATCTTATAAGAATTTTCTTTAAAAAAGGATATGGAAAGTTTCTGTATATATAAAAAAAGGAGATACGAAGCCCTAAAGTAAAAAGGAAGAAGAAATTCTAAGAAAGCTTAATCAGGTAAGTTTTAATTGTTAGATCTTTTTAATCTTTTATTATGTTTTTAATTTCTTCTTGATCTATACAATGAATGGTGTGGATCATCCACACCATCATCATATAGGTGTGCAAAGTCAATTTTAATAAAGTGATGTTTTTATGATTTCAGATCTAGTTAGTAATATTTTAAGAATAAATAAAATAGATGAAATTTGATTGTGTTAATATAGATCTGTATGGATCATATGATCCCTAAGGCCAAAATATATAAGGGTCATAATTTTCAGATCAATCTGACCATCAGATAGGCCAAACTAATCAAATCTATAAATATTTAATAAGGAATCTTAGATTTTTGCGCAAGTGTTGATATCACTTGGCATAGAAGGTTAAGATGGGCCATTGGTGTATGTGTGGTTAGATCCACACCATTCTTCCAATGTGTAGAGGTAAAACATAACCAAACCTCAAGAATCTAAATGATCTGATTATCCGATGGTCCACCTCGATCAAATAATTTCCAATCATTTTATAATCTTAAAAAGGAAATAAAAGACAGAAATATAAAATAAAATTTTTAATTATTTAATTATTTTAGATTTGGCCACTTAGGATGTTAATCAAAGGTGGGCCCCACCATGTAAAATAACTAGATGAATAATAATATTGTTGATATAACTGATAGGATCTCTAAATTCAAACTAACCCATTTACCTTGTGGATTCTACATTACCAAACTCAGGTGAGTAAGCCAACTTGTTTCATAATTCATTAAAATAAAAATAAATTGTTTGTGATTGTTTGATTGATTGATATATTGATTTGAGTATTTTGTTATGATGATTCTACGCTAAATTTATATGTGAATATTCTAATCAAAACAACTAATTCAATATGAAAAATATGCATTTACATTTCATTCATCATTCATTACATTTACATAATGCATGATCGATTCTAGGGGCCCTCCCTGAAAGAAATGTCGATCCTGGTAGAGCATTACCAGATGCGGTGTCACGCCCCAAACCCAAAAATCGGATTCACATGAATCCTGATTGTCGAATCCGGTGCCGACAACCTCCGTAGTGCCCCATTCTCGGCTCCTGATAATCAAATGCTAGATTCCGATTCTAGGATCCTACAAGGAGGATTTTCAGAATGATTTTTTTTTTTTTTGTAATGGAGCATAACCACAAGCATAACCAAGTCACAAAACAACATCACTACATATCCACTATATCAAAATTTTTAAGTACAATGGGGAAAGGAAAATACAAGGTGATCAAAAAGCTCCAAAAGGTCCTGATACGCACTCCTGCCTCATCGCTGCTGCTGTCCAACGCTACCTGCACGCAACTGTCGTGCATAAGCTTACAAAAGCTTAGAGGGTGGTGTAAGTGTGTGCGTAAGGCAAGTGCCAAGTATACAGTATCGGAGTAATGCGGAAACATGCGGGTAAGTCCATGAATACAATCAACCATACCAAGGCTATGTAATGCAAGGCATGAATGCTATCGGCCATACCAAGGCCATGCGATGCGAGATATGAATGTCATCGGCCACACCGATGCAATGCAAGGCCTACTTAGCCGAATGTCATATGCGAAATGCAATCCAAGTAAGTCGGTACTCATCAAGTACATATATCAATACAATTCCTCTCTCGATATCACCGGGGTCTAATACACTTCGCAGTGACTACCACCTCCCTAGCTGCACAGTCAAGCAAGCGGAATAGACCTCACTATCTACCTGACCAGTAGTCTGCCAATACCTACCTGGCTCGTCGATAGTGGACTCATTTGCGAGCTGGTCAAACTCAGCCTAGCTTATAGCCCCCTCACTCAGGCGGATAAGGCCACACCTCCTTCCAACTAACCACGACACAGTGGGAGACGCGGCCTACTGGTATTCGGTACTCGAGCGCTCGTGTATCCACTCGGTATAGACGTTGGAGCATCTCCTGGTACCAAAAAGGTTCTAGGACTTTCACCCAAGGACATTCTAAGTGCCCACAGTGCTAAAACCAAGTATTTTCGGTATCCGATACGACTATCCACGATGTACCTGTGGAGCTACGGTCCTGATGTCGCTAGGGCGTGCAGTGATCAAGTCACACATATGCAAGATGCATGAATCACACGTCAAATCATGCAAAACTCCAGTGCGTACTACACGATCATGTGAGGCACTCTGTCTCATAACGAGTCCCGTAAATGGCCTGCCCAATGGCGTATGCTATGATCAATCACTACTCATATCAAGCATACATATGATGTGTATGGGCATGAGTCATGGGATTTATAAAGTGATGAATAGTAACAAGTATGGGCCTATCAATGAGCTCTAAGGAGAGTTACAATGCGGACATTTAACCAACATTGTACATACAATGTGGACGTCAAACCAACATTGTTCCCTAGGCACGGCCCGCCATAAATATCATTACATGAACCATGAGAAACGTTCATTATAATGGACCCTAAGGACATCCGTTGGGCCTCGATCCATGGGCCATAGATACATCAAATGGGCCGAATTACATGAGCCTTACATTCATCAAATGGGCTGCATTGATGGGTCTCACCAAGGAGCCTTATGTACATTACAATGGTTCATGACCCATGGGCCTTGAAATACATCAAAGTGGCCTCACAACTTGGGCCTTAAATATATTAGATGGGCCACTCCATTTGTGCCCCATGCACATCAAATGGGCTTAATCCCATGGGCTTTAATATATATCAAATGGGCTTGAATCTCGTGGGCCTTATATAGAATAAATGGGCCGGATCCCATGGGCATTGCATATGTCAAATGGGCCCAAACCCATGGGCATTACATCTGCCAAATGGGCTTAATCCCATGGCCTTTGATGTGCACCAAGGTGGGCCTAAATGAATGGCCATAAATGGATCAACATGGGCCCTATATACATACCAAAGTGGGCCCATTTGAACCATAGATCTGGCTCATTTTTAGCTCAAGCCAGAAATGATTTTTTTACAAATAATTGGACGGTATGGATGCAACACATGCACCATGGTGGGGGGTCACATGAAGGCCCACCATCATAAACATATTATGTTTAATATAATATATAATTTATATACAGTATATATATATATATATATATATATATATATATATATATATATATATATATATATATATATATATATATATATATATATATATATCTACACATACGCACACACACACACACGCATACACACACGCACACACACACACACACGTGCACTCACACATTACAGTGGGCTCCACCGTCCGTGCGGACGGTGGAATTAGGCACATACATCACTGTGGGTCCCATGTGGGGCCCACCATAACATTTACATGCCATCTGACCCGTCCATTAGGTCACGCAGACCTAAATGAAGGGTGAAAATAAATTTCAGCTTGATCCAGAACTTCTATGGGCCCCAAAAAAAATTTCAATGGTAGAATTCACTTCACACTGTTTCTTATGGTGTGGGCCACCTGAAATCTGGATCAAGCCCATTTTTGGGTGGGGCCTACTTAAGGTAGGGACCCACCATAAGAACGGGTTGGATTGCCAAACAAACATCACAGTGGGGCCCATATGTGGGTCGTGGGCTGGCTGGCGTCCGCCCGCTGGCCGTGCCATGTCTCTGACGCAGCAGCAGCAGCTACTGTATTTTTTTATTTTTTTTGAAAATTTGATTTTCTGGGATTTTTCCCATGTGGGGCCCACATCAGGTAGATCCATCCCAGCCATTAGATTCCCCTGCCCATGACCATTCAATTAAGACCAATATTGGCCCTTTTTGAGTGTGTAGGGAAGATTTGGATGGATTTCAATGGTAATGATACTATTTTTAAAACTATGGCCCACCAGATACTTGAAAAATCCTCATTTTTCGGTTCAACGCCTAAAATGAGTTGGGGAAGAGGATGGACGGCTTGGATTGAATACGTACATCAAGGTGGGTCCTGTACAAGCTGTCCATTCCAAAGGCTTTGAAGGAAGCTAATGTTGTTTGTGTTTTCCTTTTTAACGTCCAGCGTCCAGGGGACGCTGGACGGTTGGGTGTGCACTAGCATTGAGGTGGGTCCGCTTATGTGGGCCACCAATTGATGGATGGAGTGGGTACAACACAGATAGAGTGAGCCCCACCCTTAGATGGCTTGGGTAAAGTACTTCATGGTGGGGCCTATTCAAGTGGGCCACACGGCCACATCAATACCCAAAGAAAAATAATGAAAAGGAGAAGGAGAAAGAGATAGAAGGAGAGTGGGACACGCGTGGTGGAGGGACCCCGACACTATGGGCCCTCTCTTACATTCAATTGTACATCGAGTGGGCCCTAATACAAGTGGACCCACCAATTCAAAGATCAACGGTGAAGATCTTTCTCCACTAGAAATGGATGGTCTAGATGACCTCTTAATGCAAGAAAAGTAAACATCATGATGGATCCATGGAGAATAGCCCCATCATGGAATGATTTGATGATCAAGATGGCCCATCAGCCACATCTTAAGGTCCCAAGTGAGATCCAAACCATTGATCGGTTGACCTCACTTGGCCCTTCTTAAAAATATGAAAATTAGACTATGGAGGCACCCACCACTTGATCTTCTTGGTCCGTTGGAAAGCTACTTTCCTAGAGCTTCACTTTGATGGTAGAGATGGGAAATGGATGGCTAGGATTTGAGGTTTTTGGGATGGGAAAGTGGGCCACCAACAATCACATTTTCTCATGGGAAGAGCTTGGACGTGAGAGGGCTCTTTCTCTTGCTTGGGGATGTTGAGAAATGAGAAGGAGAGAGAGTGTTGTAAGGAGAGATGTGAGGTGAGTGATGGAGTGATGTGAGTGGTACTTGACATGTAAGGTGGTGTAAGAGAGAGAGAGGGAGAGAATTGACTTTAGGTAAGGGTGATGTAAGAGAGGTATGATTTCTTGTACTTGACATAAAGTAATTGATGGGTGATTGATTGATGGGATTGATTTGACACTTTGTAGAGATTCTCTTGGGAATATAAACACGTGGCATTTTCTCAAAATAAACGCCGACCCACATCTCTTAGTCAGGGTATCGGATCGGTGCGTGAGTTGCGGCGTGAGAACCGCGGCGACGGTGCGGTCGCAATGATACAAGTCTCGGATTAAGCCGACTCAAATGTATAGGATACGACTTACGGTCGTGCACAACATCAACTACAGGACACAGATTGCCAAAATTTGACAAGAAGGATCGCGGGAAGGGACGGAACGGTATGGATTAGGATACGGGTCTTACATGCGGGCTATGCCCAAGCCTACCGAAAGGTGGAAGCCTACCCAACGGGTGGATGTAGGTTGATGACCTCCAACCTAAGTAGATGGATGATCATCCCATCTGATGCATTCATACACCATTTGTATACATATCATTGTGTATACATTTTTATGTTATTTTAATTGATATGATTATGAACCATGCTGGGTTATTTCACTAAGCCTGCCCAGCTTAACTTTTTATTGCTGGAAAAACTGTATAGAGGAGCCATTAGTAGATGATGTAGCGCAAGAACCGGAAGGATCTGTCGTACCTGAACACAACCTATGTGAAATGCGACTATACTTATCTGAAAATGAAGTGGTAACATTAAACAATTTTTAATTATGTGATTTATTTATTCGCATGGTTTAATTAATGTATAATGCATATTGGTATTGATTTTGAGATTTTAATGAATTATTTAGGTTTATTTTTTTAAAACAATGTTAGTATGGAATAAACATAACTATCATATGATGATATAATAAATGAATGATTTTAAGGTTTATTTTATTTTAAGAGTTGTCAAGATTTATATATGCTTGGTTGATTGGTGTTAAGTGTTATATATATGGGTGATTTAAGTTATGGTCGAACTTTGACTGAATATGATTATCATCTCTGATTAAACTGATTAAAGAATTAAATTAGTACACTTTATGTACGAGTTACAAACTGAAACTCA
Organism: Magnolia kwangsiensis; assembly: GCA_037074715.1. Taxonomy (NCBI): domain Eukaryota; kingdom Viridiplantae; phylum Streptophyta; class Magnoliopsida; order Magnoliales; family Magnoliaceae; genus Magnolia; species Magnolia kwangsiensis. The sequence continues at coordinate 107,883,195 of CM073578.1, read as the reverse complement.
AGTCTGAGGGTACACACTCTATACGCGGATTTCAGGGCGTGACAATTTTGCTATAGTATTGGCTAACCGTGTTATGTCGTACGATCTCCTCATCTTTATAAAACGAATTAAAATCCTTTGAAGTGAATTCTTTACCATTGTTAGACCTCAACACTTTCAATTTTTACCCTGACTGTTTTTCTATTATCACCTTCCACATATTGAAGGTAGCAAAAATATCAAATTTATATTTCATAAAGTAAACCTAAACCTTTCTAGAGTAGTCATATATGAATGAGACAATCCTCTCCAGAAATATTAGGTGACGACCCTCATAAATATAAATGTACATAATCAAGAACACTTGTACATACATATTTTTATATTTAAAAAGCAATTGTGATTGTTTACTATATATATAATACTCAAATCTATTAAAATCAACAGTTTTAAATGCAAGAATCAAACAACGATAAGAAAATACCTTCATACCATACTCATGTGGCCTTGGAATGCATGCCACAAACGTTCTGATGTGGACTCTGCAATAAATGTTGTAGCTTTATCTGATATGGTATTCCTGATTAGCTTGTAAATGTTTCCTCTCTATTATGCTTTCATAACAACGAGTGCCCTTTTTGAAACTTTTAAGACATGATCAAATCTGGTGAACTTACACTCAAGTACATTGAGAGATCCTAAGGACCTCAAATTCCTTCTCAATTCAAGAACATGTCTCACATCCATCAGGATATGCTCCACCCCATTAAACATGTTAATGCACACCGATCCGATTTAAATAACCTTACAAGAAAAGTCCTTACCCACAAACACATGGCAACCATCATACTCACTATAACTGGTGAACCAACTCTAATGAAAAACCATGTGGTATGAAGCCCCTAAATCCAAAATTCACTCATTACTAAGATGCTCAGATTTGAATACAATTAGAATTTCACAACCACCTGCCTCTTCACTTAATTCCACTATGTTGGCTTACTTCTGCATTTCATCTAATTTTTCTTCATTCTATGTTTTAAGATTCTGAAAAGTATTCATCATGTGCCCCTGTCTCCTAGAAGTCCAGTACTTCATCTTTCCCTTGCCCGTAGACTTGGACCGAGATCGCGAGTTTTCCTTCTCCTACTAAGAATTTCTTCCCCTACCAAGCAACACATCCGTAGAAGAATTACTACCACTTTCTTTCTTTCTTAACTACTTCGAATAAAGGGCTGAGATAACAATTTCGATATTTATGATCTCTCTATCATGGTATAAAGTGTCTACGAGGCTCTCGTAAGACTATAAGATAATTCAACAGAATTAGGGCTTATTCTTCCTCGTTGATCACTACTTTTATACTTATCAATTTGAAAAGTAACCAATTAAACATGTTGATGTATTCATTAATATCAGACCCTTCCACCATCTTTAGGTTATAGAATTGATTATTCAAATACAGACGATTACTTAGAGATTTCGTCATGTACAAGCTTTATAACTTTGCCCAAAGCCCTATGGTGGTCTTTTAGTTAAGGACATTATAATAGACCTCATCGGACATACATAATTGAATCAAAAATTCCATTCTCTTATCTAGTTCTTCCGAATCTTCATCGCTCAAAGTCGTAGGATGCTTTACTACTCCAAGGAGTGCCTGTTGTAATCCTTGTTGAACTAGAAGGTTTATCATATTTACCTTCCACAGTTCAAAGTTATTTTTCCCAATGAATGATACAGGGATGAACGTGATAAGTTTGATCACCTTCTTCCTCTAGGGGATAACTACTCTGAATCCGCATAGCTTCTCTGGACTCCTCATAGAGACTTTTCGAATCCACGAGGAAAAATAAGGAAAATAGAAATAAATTCTAAAAAATTTGTAGTTTGATTAATGATTGAAATAAACTAGCTTACAACGCTTTAAATATGGATATTAAACCCTACAAGAAGTTTTAGAAATAAGCGACAATTAAAACTCCTATAAATCACGACTTAATATAAATAGTAAACTTAAATAGTAAACCTACTATTTATAGATGGTTGTGATTCCTACTAGACATCAAACTTTCAGCATAAAATAGTAAGTGTCCTATTTGGCTTCACCATGCTATTCTTCTAATTATTCTAAGCACTTTTCATGTTGGACACAACTCCTAAAGCCCAACAGATGAAGAGTTATAATCAACCTAAAATTTACTATAAATAGTAAAAATGAAAATAAAATGGAAATTTGACCGTCGATCTGATGGTATTCATAAATTTAGCATGCATAACCTGACATAGTAGGGTTGGGTGGCTAAAGTAGCTCATCCTACCCCAAAATCATATATGACACGTCGGATAACTCATTTTAATTTGCTCTTTTTAAGGTGTTAATGGTTTAGATCGCTTCCATCTTCGATTGGGCCTTTTCTGGTCTATATTGGCCATGAAATAGTTTGCGACCCACTCTACATCAGTGAACTTCTTAGTTTCATAATTAACGTTTGATCCTTTCATCGATATGTCTCAAATTTAAACTCAAATCCCAATGTATAGCTTTGATACCATTTGTTGGGAGACTACAAAAGCAAACCACAAGTTTTAATCAAATAGGAAAAAGATAAATGCAACAATGCAAGCATAGAAATAGATGATTTTTCGTATAAAAAATCCATGTGAAAAAATCATTTTACAAGGCGACAGCAAAATCCACTATGCATAATGAATTACAAGAGATAAAACCACTTACTAATGTGAAACCATTTAGAAAATAGTAGCCTCCTTTGAAAATTCTCTTAGAAATGATTAAGCTCTCATAATCATGCCCTAATTTCATACTACACACATATATAGCATAACGCTCGAAATAGAAAATAAATCGTGCAATTACACGAAACTGTGTGCACCGTCAATCTAAGCATCAATTTATTGACATCGATCGAGCAACCCTCGATCAATCAATAACCATACGTTCGCTCACTCAAACATGCTCAAAAGGATCGAAATAATTTACAAGCACTACAAGAAAAGAGGTTTTTAGCGATGAAATTTTTTTCGTTGCTAAAAGTGACTTTTAGTGATGAAAAAAAATTTCGTTGCTAAAAGTTTACTTTTAGCGGCGAAATTGTAAATTCGTAGCTAAAAGTCGCTTTTAGCAATAAACCTTTTCATCGCTAATGTTGTGAACATTTTTTTAAAAAATATCAAAACGAATCCAAAGGTTTATTTTTAGCAACGAACATTTTCCTAGCTAAAAACTTGGCTGGGACTTTTAGCGACGAAACTTTCCATCGCTAAATGTGTGAACACTTTATCCAAAGGTTTACTTTTAGCTACAAAAATTTTCATAGCTAAAAAATGTGGCTAGGACTTTTAATGACGAAAAGTAGCGTCACTAATGTGTAAACAGTTTCTGAAATAAAATCCAAAGGTTTACTTTTAGCTACGAACATTTTCGTAGCTAAAAACGAAAGCTTTACTTTTAGCTATGAAAATTTTCATAGCTAAAAAAACCATGGCTGGGACTTTTAACAATGAAAATTTTCTCGCTAAATGTGTGCAGAGTTCTTAAAATAAAATCCAAAGGTTTGCTTTTAGCTACAAACATTTTCGTAGCTAAAAAACATGGCTGGAGCTTTTAGCGACGAAAAGTTTCGTCGCTAAATTCATTTTTTAAAAAATTTTATCTCAAATTTCCTTTCATCGTATTTTTCCTGATATACACCTATTATATAAAATATTTCATCATATTCATATTCACATCCATCTAAACCGAAACTACGTAAATCCATCCAGACATATGCTACATTCATCCAAACATAAACTGCACCCATCTAGACGTAAACTACATTCATCTAGACATAAACTGCATCCATCCAAATATAAACAATCCTATGGAAAAAAATAAATGAAAAGAATATGAGAGATGATCCAGACAAATGAAAAGAAAAACAACCTTAACCTAGGTTAAGGTTTAGGTTATAGGTTTTGGTTTAGGTTAAGGCTATATGTTATAGGTTTTGGTTTAGGTTAAGGTTTAGGTTAAGGTTATAGGCTTAGGTTATAGGTTTCGGTTAGGTTTAGGTAATAGGTTATAGCTTTGGGATTTGAGAATATGTTAAGGTTTAGGTTTAGGAATTCGGGTCGAGTTCAGGATCGGGTTTAGGCTTGGGTTTTCAAGTTTAGGTTTAGGTTTAGGTTTAGGTTTGGGAGTTGAGATTGGGATTTGGTGTAGGTTTAGGTTTAGGAATTTGAGAATAGGTTAAGGTTTCGATTTAGTAAATCGGGTTCGGATTCTGGATCGGGTTTAAGCTAGGGTTTTCAAGTTTAGGTTTAGGTTTAGGTTAGGGAGTTGAGATTAGGGTTAGGTGTAGGTTTAGGTTTAGGAATTTGAAAATACATTTAGGTTTTAGGTTTAGGTTAAGGTCATAGGTTGAACTTAGGTTTAGGTTATAGGTTATAGGTTATAGCTTTAGGAAATTGAGAATAGGTTAAGGTTTAGGTTTAGGAAATCGGGTTCGGGTTCGAGATCGGGTTTAGGTTTAGGTTTTCAAGTTTAGGTTTAGGTTAAGTAGTTGAGATTAGGATTAGGTGTAGGTTATAGGTTTAGAAATTTGAGAATATATTTAGGTTTTAGGTTTAGGTTTTAGGTTTTAGGTTTAAGTTATAGGTTTATATTAGGTTTAGGTTATAGGTTATAGGTTATAGTTTTAGGGAATTGAGAATAGGTTAAGGTTTAAGTTTAGAAAATCGGGTTTGGGTTTGGGATCGGGTTTAGGTTTGGATTTTCAAGTTTAGGTTAAGGTTAAGTAGTTGAGATTAGAATTAGGTGTAGGTTTGGGTTTAGGAATTTAAGAATACATTTAGGTCTTAGGTTTAGGTTTAGGTTTTGGTTTAGGTTTAGGTTATAGGTTATATGTTTATGATAAGGTTTAGGTTTAGGTTATAGGTTTTAGGATTTGGGAATAGTTTTTGGTTATAAGTACAGGTTTAGGTTAGGCTATAGGTTTTGGGATTTGATAATGGGTTCGGGTTTAGGTTATAGGTTTTGGTTTTGGTTTAGGTTATAGGTTATAAGTTTAGGATAAGGTTTAGGTTATAGGTTTTTGGATTTAAGAATGGGTTCAGGTTTAGGATATAGGTTTTGGTTTTGGTTTAGGTTATAGGTTTTGGGATTTGAGAATGGGTTCGGGTTTAGGTTATAGGTTTTGGTTTTGGTTTAGGTTATAGGTTTTGGTTAAGGTTATAGGTTATAGGTTTAGGTTTAGGTTAAGGTTTAGGTTTAGGTTATAGGTTTTGGGATTTGGGAATAGTTTTAGGTTATAAGTATAGGTTTAGGTTAGGTTATAGGTTAAGGTTTAGGGATAGGTTATAGGTTTTGGGATTTGAGAACGGGTTCGGGTTTAGGTCATAGATTTTGGTATTGGTTTAGGTTATAGGTTTTAGGATTTGAGAATGGGTTCGGGTTTAAGTTATAGGTTTTGGTTTAGGTTATAGGTTTTGGGATTTGGGAATGGGTTTGGGTTTAGGTTTTAGGTTTTGGTTTTGGTTAAGGTTATAGGTTTTGGTTAAGGTTATACGTTATAGGTTTAGGTTTAGGTTAAGGTTAGGTTTAGGTTATAGGTTTTGGTTAAGGTTATAGGTTATAGGTTTAGGTTTAGGTTAAGGTTAGGTTTAGGTTATAGGTTTTGGGATTTGGGAATAGTTTTAGGTTATAAGTATAGGTTTAGGTTAGGTTATAGGTTTTGGGATTTGAGAATGGGTTCGGGTTTAGGATATAGTTCTGGTTTTGGTTTAGGTTATAGGTTTTGGTTAAGGTTATAGGTTATAGGTTTAGGTTTAGGTTAAGGTTAGGTTTAGGTTATAGGTTTTGGGATTTGAGAATAGTTTTAGGTTATAAGTATAGGTTTAGATTAGTTTATAGGTTTTGGGATTTGATAATGGGTTCCGGTTTAGGTTATAGGTTTTGGTTTTGGTTTAGGTTATAGGTTTTGGTTTAGGTTTTAGGTTATAGGTTTAGGTTTAGGTCATAGGTTTTGGGATTTCAGAATGGGTTCGGGTTTACGTTATAGGTTTTGGTTTTGGTTATAGGTTATAGGTTTTGGTTAAGCTTATAGGTTATAGGTTTAGGTTTAGGAGAAGGTTAGGTTTAGGCTTTAGGTTTTAGAATTTGGGAATAGTTTTGGGTTAGAGGTTTAGGTGTAGGTTAGGGTATAGGTTAAAGTTTAGGGATAGGTTAGAGGTTTTGGGATTTGAGAATGGGTTTGGCTTTAGGTCTTAGGTTTTGTTATTAGTTTAGGTTATAGGTTTTGGGATTTGAGAATGGGTTCGGGTTTAGGCTGTAGGATTTGGTTTTGGTTTATGCTATCGGTTTTGATTTAGGTTATAGGTTAAGGTTAGGTTTAGGTTATAAGTTTTGGGATTTGAGAATGGGTTCGGGTTTAGGTCATTGGTTTTGGTATTGGTTTAGGTTTAGGTTTTGGGATATGAGAATGGGTTCGGGTTTAGGTTATAGGTTTTGGTTTTGGTTTATGTTATAGGTTTTGGTCTAGGTTATAGGTTATAGGTTTTGGTTTCGGTTAAGGCTAGGTTTAGGTTATAGGTTTTGGGATTTGAGAATGGGTTCGGGTTTAAGTTACAGGTTTTGGTTTTGGTTTAGGTTATAGGTTATAGATTATAGGTTTAGGATAAGGTTTAGGTTTAGGTTTTAGGTTTTGGGATATGAGAATGGGTTCAAGTTTTGGTTATTGGTTTTGTTTTAGGTTATAGGTTTTTTTATTTGAGAATGGGTTCAGGTTTAGGTTATAGGTTTTGGTTTTCGTTTAGGTTTTAGGTTTTAGGTTTAGGATAAGATTTAGGTACAGGTTTAGGTTATAGGTTTTATGATTTGAGAATGGGTTCAGGTTTAGGTTATAGGTTTTGGTTTTGGTTTAGGGTATAGGTTTTGGGATTTGAGAATGGGTTCGGGTTTAGGTTCAGGTTTTGGTTTTGGTTTAAGTTATAGGTTTTGGGATTTGAAAATGGGTTCGGGTTTAGGTTATAAGTTTTGGTTTTGGTTTAGGTTATAGGTTTTGGTTATGGGTTATAGGTTTAGGATTATGTTAAGGTTAGGTTTAGGTTATAAGTTTTGGGATTTGAGAATGGGTTTGGGTTTAGGTTATAGGTTTTGGTTTTGGTTTAGGTTATAGGTTTTGGTTAAGGTTATAGGTTATAGGTTTACGTTTTGGTTAAGGTTTAGGTTTAGATTATAAGTTTTGGGATTTGGGAATAGTTTTAGGTTATAGGTATAGGTTTAGGTTAGGTTATAGGTTAAGGTTTAGGGATAGGTTATAGGTTTTGGGATTTGAGAACGGGTTCGGGTTTAGGTCATTGATTTTGGTATTGGTTTAGGTTATAGGTTTTGGGATTTGAGAATGGGTTCGGGTTTAAGTTATAGGTTTTAGTTTTGGTTTAGGTTATAGGTTTCGGGATTTGGGAATGGGTTCGGGCTTAGGTTATAGGTTTTGGTTTTGGTTTTGGTTATAGGTTTTGGTTAAGGTTATAGGTTATAGGTTTAGGTTTAGGTTAAGGTTAGGTTTAGGTTGTAGGTTTTGGGATTTGGGAATAGTTTTAGGTTATAAGTATAGGATTAGGTTAGGTTATAGGTTTTGGGATTTGAGAATGCGTTCGGGTTTAGGTTATAGTTTTGGTTTTAGTTTAGGTTATAGGTTTTGGTTAAGGTTATAGGTTATAGGTTTAGGGTTAGGTTAAGGTTAGGTTTAGGTTATAGGTTTTGGGATTTGAGAATAGTTTTAGGTTATAAGTATAGGTTTAAATTAGGTTATAGGTTTTGGGATTTGATAATGGGTTCAGGTTTAGGTTATAGGTTTTGGTTTTGGGTTAGGTTATAGGTTTTGGTTTAGGTTATAGGTTATAGGTTTAGGTTTAGGTCATAGGTTTTGGGATTTCAGAATGGGTTCGGGTTTAGGTTATAAGTTTTGGTTTTGGTTTAGGTTATAGGTTTTGCTTAAGCTTATAGGTTATTGGTTTAGGTTTAGGAGAAGGTTAGGCTTAGGTTATAGGTTTTATAATTTGGGAATTGTTTTTGGTTATAGGTTTAGGTGTAGGTTAGCTTATAGGTTAAGGTTTAGGGATAGGTTATAGGTTTTGGGATTTGAGAATGGGTTCGGGTTTAGGTCTTAGGTTTTGGTATTGGTTTAGGTTATAGGTTTTGGTATTTGAGAATGGGTTCGGGTTTAGGTTATAGGATTTGGTTTCGGTTTAGGTTATAGGTTAAGGTTAGGTTTGGGTTATAGGTTTTAAGATTTGAGAATGGGTTCGGGTTTACGTCATAGGTTTTGGTATTGGTTTAGGTTTAGGTTTTGGGATATGAGAATGGGTTCAGGTTTAGGTTAAAGGTTTTGGTTTTGGTTTAGGTTATAGGTTATAGATTATAGGTTTAGGATAAGGTTTAGGTTTAGGTTATAGGTTTTGGAATTTGAGAATGGGTTCGGGTTTAGGTTATAGGTTTTGGATTAGGTTATAGGTTTTGGGATTTGAGAATGGGTTCAGGTTTAGGTTATAGGTTTTGGTTTTCGTTTAGGTTTTAGGTTTTAGGTTTAGGATAAGATTTAGGTACAGGTTTAGGTTATAGGTTTTGGGATTTGAGAATGGGTTCAGGTTTAGGTTATAGGTTTTGGTTTTGGTTTAGGGTATAGGTTTTGGGATTTGAGAATGGGTTCGGGTTTCGGTTATAGGCTTTGGTTTTGGTTTAGGTTATATGTTTTGGGATTTGAGAATGGGTTCGAGTTTAGGTTATAGGTTTTGGTTTTGGTTTAGGTTATAGGTTTTGGTTATAGGTTATAGGTTTAGGTTTATGTTAAGGTTAGGTTTAGGTTATAGGTTTTGGGATTTGGGAATCGTTTTAAGTTATATGTATAAATTTAGGTTAGGTTATAGGTTACGGTTTAGGGATAGGTTATAGGTTTTGGGATTTGAGAATGGTTTCAAGTTTAGGTTATAGGTTTTGGTTTTAGTTAAGGTTTTAGGTTTTGGTTTAGCTTATATGTTTATGATAAGGTTTAGGTTTAGGTTATAGGTTTTGGGATTTGACAATGGGTTTGGGTTGAGGTTATAGGTATTGGTTTTGGTTTAGGTTATAGGTTTTTGGATTTGATAATGGGTTCGGGTTTAGGTTATAGGTTTTGGTTTTGTTTTAGGTTATAGGTTTTCATTAAGGTTATAGGTTACAGGTTTAGGTTTAGGTTAAGGTTAAGGTTAGGTTATAAGTTTTGGGATTAGGTAATAGTTTTAGGTTATAGGTATAGGTTTAGGTTAGGTTATAGGTTAAGGTTTAGGGATAGGTTATAGGTTTTGGGATTTGAGAATGGGTACGGGTTTAGGTCATAAGTTTTGGTATTGGTTTTGGGATTTGAGAATGGGTTCGGGTTTAGGTTATAGGTTTTGATTTTGGTTTAGGTTATCGGTTTTGGTGTAGGTTATAGGTTAAGGTTAGGTTTAGGTTATAGGTTTTGGGATTTCAGAATGGGTTCGGGTTTAGGTCAGAGGTTTTCTTATTGGTTTAGGTTATAGGTTTTGGGATTTCAGAATGGGTTCAAATTTAGGGTATAGGTTTTGGTTTTGGTTTAGGTTATAGGTTTTTGTTTTGGTTAAGGTTCGGTTTAGGTTATAGGTTTTTGGATTTGAGAATGGGTTCGAGTTTAGGTCATAGTTTTTGAGAATTTGTTCGAATTTAGGTTATAGGTTTTAGTTTTGGTTTAGGTTATAGGTTATAGGTTTTGTTTTTGGTTATGGTGAGGTTTAGGTTATAGGTTTTGGGATTTGATAATGGGTTCAGGTTTAGGTTATAGGTTTTGGTTGTGTTTTAGGTTATAGGTTATAGGTTTAGGATAAGGTTTAGGTTAGGGAATTGAGATTGGGATTTGGTGTAGGTTTAGGTTTAGGGATTTGAGAATAGGTTAAGGTTTCGATTTAGTAAATCGGGTTCGGGTTCTAGATTGGGTTTAAGCTTGGGATTTATAGTTTAGGTTTAGGTTTTGGTTTAGGTTAGGGAGTTGAGATTAGGGTTAGGTGTAGGTTTAGGTTTAGAAATTTGAAAATACATTTAGGTTTTAGGTATAGGTTAAGGTCATAAGTTGAACTTAGGTTTAGGTTATAGGTTATAGGTTATAGCTTTAGGAAATTGAGAATAGGTTAAGGTTTAGGTTTAGGAAATCGGGTTCGGGTTCGAGATCGGGTTTAGGTTTAGGTTTTCAAGTTTAGGTTTAGGTTAAGATGTTGAGATTAAGATTAGGTGTAGGTTTAGGTTTAGGAATTTGAGAATATATTAAGGTTTTAGGTTTAGGTTTTAGGTTTTAGGTTTAGGTTATAGGTTTATATTAGGTTTAGGTTATAGGTTATAGGTTATAGTTTTAGGGAATTGAGAATAGGTTAAGGTTTAGGTTTACAAAATCAGGTTTGGGTTTGGGATCGGGTTTAGGTTTGGGTTTTCAAGTTTAGGTTAAGGTTAAGTAGTTGAGATTAGGATTAGGTGTAGGTTTAGGTTTAGGAATTTGAGAATATATTTAGGTCTTAGGTTTAGGTTTAGGTTTTGGTTTTGGTTTTGGTTTAAGTTATAGGTTATAGGTTTAGGATAAGGTTTAGGTTTAGGTTTAGGTTATAGGTTTTGGTTTTGGTTTAGGTTATAGGTTTTAGTTTAGGTTACAGGTTATATGTTTAGGATAAGGTTTAGGTTTAGGTTTAGGTTATAGGTTTTGAGATTTGAGAATGGGTTCAGGTTTAGGATATAGGTTTTGGTTTTGGTTTAGGTTATAGATTTTGCGATTTGAGAATGGGTTCGGGTTTAGGTTATAGGTTTTGGTTTTGGTTTAGGTTATAGGTTTTGGTTAAGGTTATAGGTTATAGGTTTAGGTTTAGGTTAAGGTTTAGGATAAGGTTATAGGTTTTGGGATTTGGGAATAGTTTTAAGTTATAGGTATAGGTTTAGGTTAGGTTATAGGTTTAGGTTTAGGGATAGGTTATAGGTTTTTGGATTTGAGAACGGGTTCAGGTTTAGGTCATCGATTTTGGTATTGGTTTAGTTTATAGGTTTTGGAATATGAGAATAGGTTCCAGTTTAAGTTATAGGTTTTGGTTTTGGTTTAGGTTATAGGTTTTGGGATTTGGGAATGGGTTCACGTTTGGGTTATAGGTTTTGGTTTTGTTTTAGGTTATACGTTTTGGTTAAGGTTATAGGTTATAGGTTTAGGTTTATGTTAAGGTTATACGTATAGGTTTAGATTAGGTTATAGGTTAAGGTTTAGGGATAGGTTATAAGTTTTGGAATTTGAGAATGGGCACGGGTTTAGGTCATAAGTTTTGGTATTGGTTTAGGTTATACGTTTTGGTTTTTGAGAATGAGTTCGTGTTTAGGCTATAGGTTTTCGTTTTGGTTTAGGTTATCAGTTTTGGTGTAGGTTATAGGTTAAGGTTATAGGTTTTGGGATTTGAGAATGGGTTCGGGTTTAGGTCATAGGTTTTGGTATTGGTTTAGGTTATAGGTTTTGGGATTTGAGAATGGGTTTGGGTTTAGGTTATAGGTTTTGGTTTTGGTTTAGGTTATAGGTTTTGGTTAAGGTTATAGGTTATAGGTTTAGGTTTAGGTTAAGGTTTTGGTTTAGGTTATTGGTTTTGGGATTTGGGAATAGTTTTAGGTTATAGGTATAGGTTTAGGTTTGGTTATATGTTAAGGTTTAGGGATAGGTTATAGGTTTTGGGATTTGAGAACGGGTTCGGGTTTAGGTCATAGATTTTGGTATTGGTTTAGGTTATAGGTTTTGGGATTTGAGAATGGGTTCGGGTTTAAGTTATAGGTTTTGGTTTTGGTTTAGGTTATAGGTTTTGGGATTTGGGAATGGTTTTGGGTTTAGGTTATAGGTTTTGGTTTTGGTTAAGGTTATAGGTTTTAGTTAAGGTTATAGGTTATAGGTTTAGGTTTAGGTTATGGTTAGGTTTAGGTTATAGGTTTTGGGATTTGGGAATAGTTTTAGGTTATAAGTATAGGTTTAGGTTAGGTTATAGGTTTTCGGATTTGAGAATGGGTTCGGGTTTCAGTTATAGTTCTGGTTTTGGTTTAGGTTATAGGTTTTGGTTAAGGTTATAGGTTATAGGTTTAGGTTTAGGTTAAGGTTAGGTTTAGGTTATAGGTTTTGGGATTTGAGAATAGTTTTAGGTTATAAGTATAGGTCTAGATTAGTTTATAGGTTTTGGGATTTGATAATGGGTTCAGGTTTAGGTTATAGGTTTTGGTTTTGGTTTAGGTTATAGGTTGTGGTTTAGGTTATAGGTTATAGGTTATAGGTTATAAGTTTAGGATAAGGTTTAGGTTATAGGTTTTTGGATTTGAGAATGGGTTCAGGTTTCGGATATAGGTTTTGGTTTTGGTTTAGGTTATAAGTTTTGGGATTTGAGAATGGGTTTGGGTTTAGGTTATAGGTTTTGGTTTTGGTTTAGGTTATAGGTTTTGGTTAAGGTTATAGGTTATAGGTTTAGGTTTAGGTTAAGGTTTTGGTTTAGGTTATAGGTTTTGGGATTTGGGAATAGTTTTAGGTTATAGGTATAGGTTTAGGTTTGGTTATATGTTAAGGTTTAGGGATAGGTTATAGGTTTTGGGATTTGAGAACGGGTTCGGGTTTAGGTCATGGATTTTGGTATTGGTTTAGGTTATAGGTTTTGGGATTTCAGAATGGGTTCGGGTTTAAGTTATAGGTTTTGGGATTTGGGAATGGTTTAGGGTTTAGGTTATAGGTTTTGGTTTTGGTTAAGGTTATAGGTTTTAGTTAAGGTTATAGGTTATAGGTTTAGGTTTAGGTTATGGTTAGGTTTAGGTTATTGGTTTTGGGATTTGGGAATAGTTTTAGGTTATAAGTATAGGTTTAGGTTAGGTTATATGTTTTGAGATTTGAGAATGGGTTTGGGTTTAGGTTATAGTTCTGGTTTTGGTTTAGGTTATAGGTTTTGGTTAAGGTTATAGGTTATAGGTTTAGGTTTAAGTTAAGGTTAGGTTTAGGTTACAGGTTTTGGGATTTGAGAATAGTTTTAGGTTATAAGTATAGGTTTAGATTAGTTTATAGGTTTTGGGATTTGATAATGGGTTCCGGTTTAGGTTATAGGTTTTGGTTTTGGTTTAGGTTATAGGTTTTGGTTTAGGTTATAGGTTATAGGTTATAGGTTATAAGTTTAGGATAAGGTTTAGGTTATAGGTTTTTAGTTTTGAGAATGGGTTCAGGTTAAGGATATAGGTTTTGGTTTTGGTATAGGTTATAGGTTTTGGGATTTGAGAATAGGTTTGGGTTTAGGTTATAGGTTTTGGTTTTGGTTTAGGTTATAGGTTTTGGTTAAGGTTATAGGTTATATGTTTAGGTTTAGGTGAAGGTTTAGGTTTAGGTTATAGGTTTTGGGATTTGGGAATAGTTTTAGGTTATAGGTATAGGTTTTGGTTAGGTTATAGGTTAAGGTTTAGGGATAGGTTATAGGTTTTGGGATTTGAGAACGGGTTCAGGTTTAGGTCATAGATTTTAGTATTGGTTTAGGTTAGAGGTTTTGGGATTTGAGAATGGGTTTGGGTTTTAGTTATAGGTTTTGGTTTTGGTTTAGGTTATAGGTTTTGGGATTTGGGAATGGGTTCGAGTTTAGGTTTTAGGTTTTGGTTTTGGTTAAGGTTATAGGTTTTGGTTAAGGTTATAGGTTATAGGTTTAGGTTTAGGTTAAGGTTACGTTTAGGTTATAGGTTTTGGGATTTGTGAATAGTTTTAGGTTAGGTTATAGGTTTTGGGATTTGAGAATGGGTTTGGGTTTAGGTTATAGTTCTGGTTTTGGTTTAGGTTATAGGTTTTGGTTAAGGTTATAGGTTATAGGTTTGGGTTTAAGTTAAGGTTAGGTTTAGGTTTTAGGTTTTGGGATTTGAGAATAGTTTTAGGTTATTAGTATAGGTTTAGATTAGTTTTTAGCTTTTGGGATTTGATAATGGGTTCGGATTTAGGTTATAGGTTTTGGTTTTGGTTTAGGTTATAGGTTTTGGTTTAGGTTATAGGTTATAGGTTTAGGTTTCGGTTATAGGTTTTGGGATTTCAGAATGGGTTCGGGTTTAGGTTATAGGTTTTGGTTTTGGTTTAGGTTATATGTTTTGGTTAAGCTTATAGGTTATAGGTTTAGGTTTAGGAGAAGGTTAGGTTTATGTTATAGGTTTTAGAATTTGAGAATATTTTTAGGTTAGAGGTTTAGGTGTAGGTTAGGTTATAGGTTAAGGTTTAGGGATAGGTTATAGGTTTTGGGACTTGAGAATGGGTTCGGGTTTAGGTCTTAGGTTTTGTTATTGGTTTAAGTTATAGGTTTTGGGATTTGAGAATGGGTTCGGGTTTAGGTTATAGGATTTGGTTTTGGTTTATGCTATCGGTTTTGATTTAGGTTATAGGTTAAGGTTAGGTTTAGGTTATAGGTTTTGGGATTTGAGAATGGGTTAGGGTTTAGGTCATAGGTTTTGGTGTTGGTTTAGGTTTAGGTTTTGGGATATGAGAATGGGTTCGGGTTTAGGTTATAGGTTTTGGTTTTGGTTTATGTTATAGGTTTTAGTCTAGGTTATAGGTTATAGGTTTTGGTTTCAGTTAAGGCTAGGTTTAGGTTATAGGTTTTGGGATTTGAGAATGGGTTTGGGTTAAGGTTACAGGTTTTGGTTTTGGTTTAGGTTATAGGTTATAGATTATAGGTTTAGGATAAGGTTTAGGTTTAGGTTTTAGGTTTTGGGATTTGAGAATGGGTTCGTGTTTAGGTTATAGGTTTTGGTTTAGGTTATAGGTTTTGGTATTTGAGAATGGGTTCAGGTTTAGGTTATAGGTTTTGGTTTTCATTTAGGTTATAGGTTTTAGGTTTAGGATAAGATTTAGGTACAGGTTTAGGTTATAGGTTTTATGATTTGAGAATGGGTTCAGGTTTAGGTTATAGGTTTTTGTTTTGGTTTAGGGCATAAGTTTTGGGATTTGGAAATGGATTCGGGTTTAGGTTATAGGTTTTAGTTTTGGTTTAAGTTATAGGTTTTGGGATTTGAGAATGGGTTCGGGTTTAGGTTATAAGTTTTGGTTTTGGTTTAGGTTATAGGTTTTGGTTATGGGTTATAGATTTAGGTTTATGTTAAGGTTAGGTTTAGGTTATAGGTTTTGGGATTTGAGAATGGGTTTGGGTTTAGATTATAGGTTTTGGTTTTGGTTTAGGTTATAGGTTTTGGTTAAGGTTATAGGTTATAGGTTTACGTTTAGGTTAAGGTTTAGGTTCAGGTTATAGGTTTTGGAATTTGGGAATAGTTTTAGGTGGAATAGTTTTAGGTTATAGGTATAGGTTTAGGTTAGGTTATAGGTTGAGGTTTAGGGATTGGTTATAGGTTTTGGGATTTGAGAACGGGTTCGGGTTTAGGTCATTGATTTTGGTATTGGTTTAGGTTATAGGTTTTGGGATTTGAGAATGGGTTCGGGTTTAAGTTATAGGTTTTAGTTTTGGTTTAGGTTATAGGTTTTGGGATTTGGGAATGGGTTCGGGTTTAGGTTATAGGTTTTTGTTTTGGTTTTGGTTTTAGGTTTTGATTAAGGTTATAGGTTATAGGTTTAGGTTTAGGTTAAGGTTAGGTTTAGGTTATAGGTTTTGGGATTTGGGAATAGTTTTAGGTTATAAGTATAGGTTTAGGTTAGGTTATAGGTTTTGGGATTTGAGAATGGGTTCGGGTTTAGGTTATAGTTTTGGTTTTGGTTTAGGTTATAGGTTTCGGTTAAGGTTATAGGTTATAGGTTTAGGTTTAGGTTATGGTTAGGTTTAGGTTATGGGTTTTGGGATTTGAGAATAGTTTTAGGTTATAAGTATAGGTTTAGATTAGGTTATAGGTTTTGGAATTTGATAATGGGTTCAGGTTTAGGTTATAGGTTTTGGTTTTGGTTTAGGTTATAGGTTATAGGTTTAGGTTTAGGTCATAGGTTTTGGGATTTCAGAATGGGTTCAAGTTTAGGTTATAAGTTTTGCTTTTGGTTTAGGTTATAGGTTTTGCTTAAGCTTATAGGTTATAGGTTTAGATTTAGGAGAAGGTTAGGCTTAGGTTTTAGGTTTTAGAATTTGGGAATTGTTTTAGGTTATAGGCTTAGGTGTGGGTTAGCTTATAGGTTAACGTTTAGGGATAGGTCATAGGTTTTGGGATTTGAGAATGGGTTCGGGTTTAGGTCTTAGGTTTTGGTATTGGTTTAGGTTATAGGTTTTGGGATTTGAGAATGGGTTTGGGTTTAGGTTATAGGATTTGGTTTTGGTTTTGGTTTTAGTTATTGGTTTTGGTTTAGGTTATAGGTTAAGGTTAGGTTTAGGTTATAGGTTTTGAGATTTGAGAATGGGTTCGGGTTTAGGTCATAGGTTTTGGCATTGGTTTAGGTTTAGGTTTTGGGATATGAGAATGGGTTCGGGTTTAGGTTACAGGTTTTGGTTTTGGTTTAGGTTATAGGTTGTAGATTATAGGTTTAGGATAAGGTTTAGGTTTAGGTTATAGGTTTTGGGATTTGAGAATGGGTTCGGGTTTAGGTTTTAGGTTTTGGTTTAGGTTATAGGTTTTAGGATTTGAGAATGGGTTCAGGTTTAGGTTATAAGTTTTGGTTTTCGTTTTGGTTTTAGGTTTTAGGTTTAGGATAAGATTTAGGTACAGGTTTAGGTTATAGATTTTGGGATTTGACAATGGGTTCAGGTTTAGGTTATAGGTTTTGGGATTTGAGAATGGGTTCAGGTTTAGGTTATAGGTTTTGGTTTTGGTTTAGGGTATAGGTTTTGGGATTTGAGAATGGGTTCGGGTTTAGGTTATAGGTTTTGGTTTTGGTTTAGGTTATAGGTTTTGGGATTTGAGAATGGGTTCGGGTTCAGGTTATAGGTTTTGGTTTCGTTTAGGTTATGGGTTTTGGTTATAGGTTATAGGTTTAGGTTTATGTTAAGGTTAGGTTTAGGTTATAGGTTTTGGGATTTGGGAATCGTTTTAGGTTATATGTATAAATTTAGGTTAGGTCATTTATGTTAGGTTATAGGTTAAGATTTAGGGATAGGTTATAGGTTTTGGGATTTGAGAATGGGTTCAAGTTTAGGCTATAGGTTTTGGTTTTGGTTTAGGTTATAGGTTTTGGTTTAGCTTATATGTTTATGATAAGATTTAAGTTTAGGTTATAGGTTTTGGGATTTGAGAATGGGTTTGGGTTGAGGTTATAGGTATTGGTTTTGGTTTAGGTTATAGGTTTTGGGATTTGAGAATGGGTTCAGGTTTAGGTTATAGGTTTTGGTTTTGTTTTAGGTTATAGGTTTTCATTAAGGTTATAGGTTTCAGGTTTAGGTTTAGGTTAAGGTTAAGGTTAGGTTATAAGTTTTGGGATTTGGTAATAGTTTTAGGTTATAGGTATAGGTTTAGGTTAGGTTATCGGTTAAGGTTTAGGGATAGGTTATAGGTTTTGGGATTTGAGAATGTGTACGGGTTTAGGTCATAAGTTTTGGTATTGATTTAGGTTATTGGTTTTGGGATTTGAGAATGGATTCGGGTTTAGGTTATAGGTTTTGATTTTGGTTTAGGTTATCGGTTTTGGTGTAGGTTATAGGTTAAGGTTAGGTTTAGGTTATAGGTTTTGGGATTTCAGAATGGGTTCGGGTTTAGGTCATAGGTTTTCTTATTGGTTTACGTTATAGGTTTTGGGATTTGAGAATGGGTTCGAATTTAGGGTATAGGTTTTGGTTTTGGTTAAGGTTAGGTTTAGGTTATAGGTTTTTTGATTTGAGAATGGGTTCGAGTTTAGGTCATAGGTTTTGAGAATGGGTTCGAATTTAGGTTATAGGTTTTAGTTTTGGTTTAGGTTATAGGTTTTGGTTTAGGTTATATGTTATAGGTTTTGTTTTTGGTTATGGTTAGGTTTAGGTTATAGGTTTTGGGATTTGATAATGGGTTCGGGTTTAGGTTATAGGTTTTGGTTTTGTTTTAGGTCATAGGTTATAGGTTTAGGATAAGGTTTATGTTAGGGAGTTGAGATTGGGATTTGGTGTAGGTTTAGGTTTAGGGATTTGAGAATAGGTTAAGGTTTCGATTTAGTAAATCGAGTTCGGGTTCTAGATCGGGTTTAAGCTTGGGTTTTCTAGTTTAGGTTTAGGTTTTGGTTTAGGTTAGGGAGTTGAGATTAGGGTTATGTGTAGGTTTAGGTTTCGTAATTTGAAAATACATTTAGGTTTTAGGTTTAGGTTAAGGTCATAGGTTGAACTTAGGTTTAGGTTATAGGTTATAGGTTATAGCTTTATGAAATTGAGAATAGGTTAAGGTTTAGGTTTAGGAAATCGGGTTTGGGTTCTAGATCGGGTTTAGGTTTAGGTTTTCAAGTTTAGGTTTAGGTTAAGCAGTTGAGATTAGGATTAGGTGTAGGTTTAGGTTTAGGAATTTGAGAATATATTAAGGTTTTAGGTTTTAGGTTTAGGTTATAGGTTTATATTAGGTTTAGGTTATAGGTTATAGGTTATAGTTTTAGGGAATTGAGAATAGGTTAAGGTTTAGGTTTAGGAAATCGGGTTTGGGTTTGGGATCGGGTTTAGGTTTGGGTTTTCAAGTTTAGGTTGAAGTTAAGTAGTTGAGATTAGGATTAGGTGTAGGTTTAGGTTTAGGAATTTGAGAATACATTTAGGTCTTAGGTTTAGGTTTAGGTTTTTGTTTTGGTTTAAGTTATAGGTTATAGGTTTAGGTTAAGGTTTAGGTTTAGGTTTAGGTTATAGGTTTTGGTTTTGGTTTAGGTTATAGGTTTTAGTTTAGGTTACAGGTTATAAGTTTAGGATAAGGTTTAGGTTTAGGTTTAGGTTATAGGATTTGAAATTTGAGAATGGGTTCAGGTTTAGGATATAGGTTTTGGTTTTGGTTTAGGTTATAGGTTTTGGGATTTGAGAATGGGTTCAGGTTTAGGTTATAGGTTTTGGTTTTGGTTTAGGTTATTGGTTTTGGTTAAGGTTATAGGTTATAGGTTTAGGTTTAGGTTAAGGTTTAGGATAAGGTTATAGGTTTTGGGATTTGGGAATAGTTTTAGGTTATAGGTATAGGTTTAGGTTAGGTTATAGGTTTAGGTTTAGGGATAGGTTATAGGTTTTTGGATTTGAGAACGGGTTCAGGTTTAGGTCATCGATTTTGGTATTGGTTTAGTTTATAGGTTTTGGAATTTGAGAATAGGTTCCAGTTTAAGTTATAGGTTTTGGTTTTGGTTTAGGTTATAGGTTTTGGGATTTGGGAATGGGTTCGGGTTTAGGTTATAGGTTTTGGTTTTGTTTTAGGTTATAGGTTTTGGTTAAGGTTATAGGTTATAGGTTTAGGTTTATGTTAAGGTTATACGTATAGGTTTAGATTAGTTTATAGGTTAAGGTTTATGGATAGGTTATAAGTTTTGGAATTTGAGAATGGGCACGGGTTTAGGTCATAAGTTTTGGTATTGGTTTAGGTTATAGGTTTTGGTTTTTGAGAATGAGTTCGTGTTTAGGCTATAGGTTTTCGTTTTGGTTTAGGTTATCAGTTTTGGTGTAGGTTATAGGTTAAGGTTATAGGTTTTGGGATTTGAGAATGGGTTCGGGTTTAGGTCATAGGTTTTGGTATTGGTTTAGGTTATAGGTTTTGGGATTTGAGAATGGGTTTGGGTTTAGGTTATAGGTTTTGGTTTTGGTTTAGGCTATAGGTTTTGGTTAAGGTTATAGGTTATATGTTAAGATTTAGGGATAGGTTATAGGTTTTGGGATTTGGGAACGGGTTCGGGTTTAGGTCATAGATTTTGGTATTGGTTTAGGTTATAGGTTTTGGGATTTGAGAATGGGTTCGGGTTTAAGTTATAGGTTTTGGTTTTGGTTTAGGTTATAGGTTTTGGGATTTGGGAATGGTTTTGGGTTTAGGTTATAGGTTTTGGTTTTGGTTACGGTTATAGGTTTTAGTTAAGGTTATAGGTTATAGGTTTAGGTTTAGGTTATGGTTAGGTTTAGGTTATAGGTTTTGCGATTTGGGAATAGTTTTAGGTTATAAGTATAGGCTTAGGTTAGGTTATAGGTTTTGGGATTTGAGAATGGGTTCGGGTTTTGGTTATAGGTATTGGTTTTGGTTTAGGTTATAGGTTTTGGTTATGCTTATAGGTTATAGGTTTAGGTTTAGGAGAAGGTTAGGCTTAGGTTATAGGTTTTAGAATTTGGGAATTGTTTTAGGTTATAAGTTTAGGTGTAGGTTAGCTTATAGGTTAACATTTAGGGATAGGTCATAGGTTTTGGGATTTGAGAATGGGTTCGGCTTTAGGTCTTAGGTTTTATTATTGGTTTAGGTTATAGGTTTTGGGATTTGAGTATGGGTTCGGGTTTAGGTTATAGGATTTAGTTTTGATTTATGCTATCGGTTTTGATTTAGGTTATAGCTTAAGGTTAGGTTTAGGTTATAGGTTTTGGGATTTTAGAATGGGTTCGGGTTTAGGTCATAGGTTTTGGTATTGGTTTAGGTTTAGGTTTTGGGATATGAGAATGGGTTCGGGTTTAGGTTATAGGTTTTGGTTTTGGTTTATGTTATAGGTTTTGGTCTAGGTTAGAGGTTATAGGTTTTGGTTTCGGTTAAGGCTAGGTTTAGGTTATAGGTTTTGGGATTTGAGAATGGGTTCGGGTTTAGGTTATAGGTTTTGGTTTTGGTTTAGGTTATAGGTTATAGATTATCGGTTTAGGATAAGGTTTAGGTTTAGGTTTTAGGTTTTGGGATTCGAGAATGGGTTCGGGTTTAGGTTATAGGTTTTGGTTTAGGTTATAGGTTTTGGGATTTGAGAATGAGTTCAGGTTTAGGTTATAGGTTTTGGTTTTCATTTAGGTTATAGGTTTTAGGTTTAGGATAAGATTTAGGTACAGGTTTAGGTTATAGGTTTTATGATTTGAGAATGGGTTCAGGTTTAGGTTATAAGTTTTGGTTTTGGTTTAGGGTATAGGTTTTGGGATTTGAGAATGGGTTCGGGTTTAGGTTATAGGTTTTGGTTTTGGTTTAAGTTAAAGGTTTCGGGATTTGAGAATGGGTTCGGGTTTAGGTGATAAGTTTTGGTTTTGGTTTAGGTTATAGGTTTTGGTTATGGGTTATAGGTTTAGGTTTATGTTAAGGTTAGGTTTAGGTTATAGGTTTTGGGATTTGAGAATGGGTTTGGGTTTTGGTTATAGGTTTTGGTTTTGGTTTAGGTTATAGGTTTTGGTTAAGGTTATAGGTTATAGGTTTACGTTTTGGTTAAGGTTTAGGTTTAGGTTATAGGTTTTGGGATTTGGGAATAGTTTTAGGTTATAGGTATAGGTTTAGGTTAGGTTATAGGTTAAGGTTTAGGGATAGGTTATAGGTTTTGAGATTTGAGAACGGGTTTGGGTTTAGGTCATTGATTTTGGTATTGGTTTAGGTCATAGGTTTTGGGATTTGAGAATGGGTTCGGGTTAAGTTGTAGGTTTTAGTTTTGGTTTAGGTTATAGGTTTTGGGATTTGGGAATGGGTTCGGGTTTAGGTTATAGGTTTTGGTTTTGGTTTTGGTTATAGGTTTTGGTTAAGGTTATTGGTTATAGGTTTAGGTTTAGGTTAAGGTTAGGTTTAGGTTATAGGTTTTGGGATTTGGGAATAGTTTTAGGTTATAAGTATAGGTTTAGGTTAGGTTATAGGTTTTGGGATTTGAGAATGGGTTCGGGTTTAGGTTATAGTTTTGGTTTTGGTTGAGGTTATAGGTTTTGGTTAAGGTTATAGGTTATAGGTTTAGTTTTAGGTTAAGGTTAGGTTTAGGTTATAGGTTTTGGGATTTGAGAATAGTTTTAGGTTATAAGTATAGGTTTAGATTAGGTTATAGGTTTTGGGATTTGATAATGGGTTCATGTTTAGGTTATAGGTTTTGGTTTTGGTTTAGGTTATAGGTTTTGGTTTAGGTTATATGTTATAGGTTTAAGTTTAAGTCATAGGTTTTGGGATTTCAGAATGCGTTCGGGTTTAAGTTATAAGTGTTGCTTTTGGTTTAGGTTATAGGTTTTGCTTAAGCTTATAGGTTATAGGTTTAGGTTTAGGAGAAGGTTTGGCTTAGGTTATAGGTTTTAGAATTTGGGAATTGTTTTAGGTTATAGGTTTAGGTGTAGGTTAGCTTATAGGTTAACGTTTAGGGATAGGTCATAGGTTTTGGGATTTGAGAATGGGTTCGGGTTTAGGTCTTAGGTTTTGGTATTGGTTTAGGTTATAGGTTTTGGGATTTGAGAATGGGTTCGGGTTTAGGTCATAGGTTTTGGTATTGGTTTAGGTTTAGGTTTTGGGATATGAGAGTGGGTTCTGGTTTAGGTTATAGGTTTTGGTTTTGGTTTAGGTTATCAGTTTTGGTTAAGGTTATATGTTATAGGTTTAAGTTTAGGTTATGGTTAGGTTTAGGTTATAGGTTTTGGGATTTGGGAATCGTTTTAGGTTATATGTATAAATTTAGGTTAGGTTATAGGTTAAGGTTTAGGGATAGGTTATAGGTTTTGGGATTTGAGAATGGGTTCAAGTTTAGGTTATAGGTTTTGGTTTTGGTTTAGGTTATAGGTTTTGGTTTAGCTTATATGTTTATGAAAAGGTTTAGGTTTAGGTTATAGGTTTTGGGATTTGAGAATGGGTTTGGGTTGAGGTTATAGGTATTGGTTTTGGTTTAGGTTATAGGTTTTGGGATTTGAGAATGGGTTCGGGTTTAGGTTATAGGTTTTGGTTTTGTTTTAGGTTATAGGTTTTCATTAAGGTTATAGGTTATACGTTTAGGTTTAGGTTAAGGTTAAGGTTAGGTTATTAGTTTTGGGATTTGGTAATAGTTTTAGGTTATAGGTATAGGTTTAGGTTAGGTTATAGGTTAAGGTTTAGGGATAGGTTATAGGTTTTGGGATTTGAGAATGGGTACGGGTTTAGGTCATAAGTTTTGGTATTGGTTTAGGTTATTGGTTTTGGGATTTGAGAATGGGTTCGGGTTTAGGTTATAGGTTTTGATTTTGGTTTAGGTTATCGGTTTTGGTGTAGGTTATAGGTTAAGGTTAGGTTTAGGTTATAGGTTTTGGGATTTCAGAATGGGTTCTGGTTTAGGTCATAGGTTTTCTTATTGGTTTAGGTTATGGGTTTTGGGATTTGAGAATGGGTTCGAATTTAGGGTATAGGTTTTGGTTTTGGTTTAGGTTATAGGTTTTGGATGTGGTTAAGGTTAGGTTTAGGTTATAGGTTTTTGGATTTGGGAATGGGTTCGAGTTTAGGTCATAGGTTTTGAGAATGGGTTCGAATTTAGGTTATAGGTTTTAGTTTTGGTTTAGGTTATAGGTTTTGGTTTAGGTTATATGTTATAGGTTTTGTTTTTGGTTATGGTTAGGTTTAGGTTATAGTTTTGGGATTTGATAATGGGTTCGGGTTTAGGTTATAGGTTTTGGTTTTGTTTTAGGTTATAGGTTATAGGTTTAGGATAAGGTTTAGGTTAGGGAGTTGAGATTGGGATTTGGTGTAGGTTTAGTTTTAGGGATTTGAGAATAGGTTAAGGTTTCGATTTAGTAAATCGGGTTCGGTTTCTGGATCGGGTTTAAGCTTGGGTTTTTTAGTTTAGGTTTAGGTTTTGGTTTATGTTAGGGAGTTGAGATTAGGGTTAGGTGTAGGTTTAGGTTTAAGAATTTGAAAATACATTTAGGTTTTAGGTTTAGGTTAAGGTCATAGGTTGAACTTAGGTTTAGGTTATAGGTTATGGGTTATAGCTTTAGGAAATTGAGAATAGGTTAAGGTTTAGGTTTAGGTTTTCAAGTTTAGGTTTAGGTTAAGCAGTTGAGATTAGGATTAGGTGTAGGTTTAGGTTTAGGAATTTGAGAATATATTAAGGTTTTAGGTTTTAGGTTTAGGTTATAGGTTTATATTAGGTTTAGGATATAGGTTATAGGTTATAGTTTTAGGGAATTGAGAATTGGTTAAGGTTTAGGTTTAGGAAATCGGGTTTGGGTTTGGGATCGGGTTTAGGTTTGGGTTTTCAAGTTTAGGTTAAGGTTAAGTAGTTGAGATTAGGATTAGGTGTAGGTTTTGGTTTAGGACTTTGAGAATACATTTAGGTCTTACGTTTAGGTTTAGGTTTTGGTTTTGGTTTAGGTTATAGGTTTAGGATAAGGTTTTGGTTTAGGTTTCGGTTATAGGTTTTGGGATTTGAGAATGGGTTCTGGTTTAGGTTATAGGTTTTGGTTTTGGTTTTTGTTTAGGTTATAAGTTTTAGTTTAGGTTATAGGTTATAAGTTTAGGATAAGGTTTAGGTTTAGGTTATAGGTTATAGGTTTTGAGATTTGAGAATGGGTTCAGGTTTAGGATATAGGTTTTAGTTTTGGTTTAGGTTATAGGTTTTGGGATTTGAGAATGGGTTCGGGTTTAGGTTATAAGTTTTGGTTTTGGTTTACTTTATAGGTTTTGGTTAAGGTTATAGGTTATAGGTTTAGGTTTAGGTTAAGTTTTAGGATAAGGTTATAGGTTTTGGGATTTGGGAATAGTTTTAGGTTATAGGTATAGGTTTAGGTTAGGTTATAGGTTAAGGTTTAGGGATAGGTTATTGGTTTTTGGATTTGAGAACGGGTTCAGATTTTGGTCATCGATTTTCGTATTGGTTTAGTTTATAGGTTTTGGGATTTGAGAATGGGTTCGAGTTTAAGTTATAGGTTTTGGTTTTGGTTTAGGTTATAGGTTTTGGGATTTGGGAATGGGTTTGAGTTTAGGTTGTAGGTTTTGGTTTTGTTTTAGCTTATAGGTTTTGGTTAAGGTTATAGGTTATAGGTTTAGGTTTATGTTAAGGTTATACGTATAGGTTTAGATTAGGTTATATGTTAAGGTTTAGGGATAGGTTATAAGTTTTGGGATTTGAGAATGGGCACGGGTTTAGGTCATAAGTTTTGGTATTGGTTTAAGTTATAGGTTTTGGTTTTTGAGAATGGGTTCGTGTTTAGGCTATAGGTTTTCATTTTGGTTTAGGTTATCAGTTTTGGTTTAGGTTATAGGTTAAGGTTATAGGTTTTGGGATTTGAGAATGGGTTCGGGTTTAGGTCATAGGTTTTGGTATTGGTTTAGGTTATAGGTTTTGGGATTTGAGAATGGGTTTGGGTTTAGGTTATAGGTTTTGGTTTTGGTTTAGGTTATAGGTTTTGGTTAAGGGTATAGGTTATAGGTTTAGGTTTAGGTTAAGGTTTTGGTTTTGGTTATAGGTTTTGGGATTTGGTAATAGTTTTAGGTTATAGGTATAGGTTTAGGTTAGGTTATATGTTAAGGTTTAGGGATAGGTTATAGGTTTTGGGATTTGAGAACGGGTTCGGGTTTAGGTCATAGATTTTGGTATTGGTTTAGGTTATAGGTTTTGGGATTTGAGAATGGGTTCAGGTTTAGGTTATAGGTTTTGGTTTTGGTTTAGGTTATAGGTTTTGGGATTTGGGAATGGTTTAGGGTTTAGGTTATAGGTTTTGGTTTTGGTTAAGGTTATAGGTTTTAGTTAAGGTTATAGGTTATAGGTTTAGGTTTAGGTTATGGTTAGGTTTAGGTTATAGGTTTTGGGATTTGAGAATAATTTTAGGTTATAAGTATAGGTTCAGGTTAGGTTATAGGTTTTGGGATTTGAGAATGGGTTCGGGTTTAGGTTATAGTTCTGGTCTTGGTTTAGGTTATAGGTTTTGGTTAAGGTTATAGGTTATAGGTTTAGGTTATAGGTTTTGGGATTTGAGAATAGTTTTAGGTTATAAGTATAGGTTTAGATTAAGTTATAGGTTTTGGGATTTGATAATGGGTTCGGTTTTAGGTTATAGGTTTTGGTTTTGGTTTAGGTTATAGGTTTTGGTTTAGGTTATAGGTTATAGGTTTAGGTTTAGGTCATAGGTTTTGGGATTTCAGAATGCGTTCGGGCTTAGGTTATAGGTTTTGCTTTTGGTTTAGGTTATAGGTTTTGGTTATAGGTTTAGGTTTAGGAGAAGGTTTGGTTTTGGTTATAGGTTTTAGGATTTGGGAATAGTTTTAGGTTATAGGTTTAGGTGTAGGTTAGGTTAGAGGTTAAGGTTTCGGGATAGGTTATAGGTTTTTGGATTTGAAAATGGGTTCGGGTTTAGGTCTTAGGTTTTGGTATTGGTTTAGGTTATAGGTTTTGGGATTTGAGAATGGGTTCGGGTTTAGGTTATAGGATTTGGTTTTGGTTTAAGCTATCGATTTTGGTTTAGGTTATAGGTTAAGGTTAGGTTTAGGTTATAGGTTTTGAGATTTGAGAATGGGTTCGGGTTTAGGTCATAGGTTTTAGTATTGGTTTAGGTTTAGGTTTCGGGATATGAGAATGGGTTCGGGTTTAGGTTATAGGTATTGGTTTTGGTTTATGTTATAGGTTTTGGTCTAGGTTATAGGTTATAGGTTTTGATTTCGGTTAAGGCTAGGTTTAGGTTATAGGTTTTGGAATTTGAGAATGGGTTCGGGTTTAGGTTACAGGTTTTGGTTTTGGTTTAGGTTATAGGTTATAGATTATAGGTTTAGGATAAGTTTTTAGTTTTGGGATTTTAGAATGGGTTCGGGTTTAGGTTATAGGTTTTGGTTTGGGTTATAGGTTTTGGTATTTGAGAATGGGTTCAGGTTTAGGTTATAGTTTTTGGTTTTCGTTTAGGTTATAGGTTTTAGGTTTAGGATAAGATTTAGGTATAGTTTTAGGTTATAGGTTTTGGGATTTGAGAATGGGTTCAGGTTTAGGTTATAGGTTTTGGTTTTAGTTTAGGGTATAGGTTTTGGGATTTGAGAATGGGTTCGGGTTTAGGTTATAGGTTTTGGTTTTGGTTTTGGTTATAGGTTTTGGGATTTGAGAATGGGTTCGGGTTTAGGTTATAGGTTTTGGTTTTAGTTTAGGTTATAGGTTTTGGTTATAGGTTATAGGTTTAGGTTTATGTTAAGGTTAGGTTTAGGTTATAGGTTTTGGGATTTGAGAATGGGTTTGGGTTTAGGTTATAGGTTTTGGTTTTGGTTTAGGTTATAGGTTTTGGTTAAGGTTATATATTATAGGTTTACGTTTAGGTTAAGATTTAGGTTTAGGTTATAGGTTCTAGGTTTTGGGATTTGGGAATAGTTTTAGGTTATAGGTATAGGTTTAGGTTAGGTTATAGGTTAAGGTTTAGGGATAGGTTATAGGTTTTCAGAATTGAGAACGGGTTCGGGTTTAGGTCATAGATTTTGGTATTGGTTTGGGTTATAGGTTTTAGGATTTGAGAATGGGTTCGAGTTTAAGTTATAGGTTTTGGTTTTGATTTAGGTTATAGGTTTTGGGATTTGGGAATGGGTTCGGGTTTAGGTTATAGGTTTTGATTTTGGTTAAGGTTATAGGTTTTGGTTATGGTTATAGGTTATAGGTTTAAGTTTAGGTTAAGGTTAGGTTTTGGTTATAGGTTTTGGGATTTGGGAATAGTTTTAGGTTATATGTATAGGTTTAGGTTAGGTTATAGGTTTTGGGATTCGAGAATGGGTTCGGGTTTAGGTTATAGTTTTGGTTTTGGTTTAGGTTATATGTTTTGGTTAAGGTTATAGGTTATAGGTTTAGGTTTAGGTTAAGGTTAGGTTTAGGTTATAGGTTTTGGGATTTGAGAATAGTTTTAGGTTATAAGTATAGGTTTAGATTAGTTCATAGGTTTTGGGATTTGATAATGGGTTCAGGTTTAGGTTATCGGTTTTGGTTTTAATTTAGGGTATAGGTTTTGGTTTAGGTTATAGGTTTTGCTTAAGCTTATAGGTTATAGGTTTAGGTTTAGGTGAAGGTTAGGTTTAGGTTATAGGTTTTAGAGTTTTGGAATTGTTTTAGGTTATAGGTTTAGGTGTAGGTTAGGTTATAGGTTAAGGTTCAGGGATAGGTTATATGTTTTGGGATTTGAGAATGGGTTCGGGTTTAGGTCTTAGGTTTTGGTATTGGTTTAGGTTATAGGTTTTGGGATTTGAGAATGGGTTCTGGTTTAGGTTATAGGATTTGGTTTTGGTTTAGGTTATAGGTTAAGGTTAGGTTTAGGTTATAGGTTTCGGGATTTGAGAATGGGTTCGGGTTTAGGTCATAGGTTTTGGTATTGGTATATGAGAATGGGTTCGGGTTTAGGTTATAGGTTTTGGTTTTGGTTTATGTTATAGGTTTTGGTCTAGGTTATAGGTTATAGGTTTTGGTTTCGGTTAAGGCTAGGTTTAGGTTATAGGTTTTGGGATTTGAGAATGGGTTCGGGTTTAGGTTACAGGTTTTGGTTTTGGTTTTGGTTATAGGTTATAGATTATAGGTTTAGGATAAGGTTTAGGTTTAGGTTTTAGGTTTTGAGATTTGAGAATGGGTTCGGGTTTAGGTTATAGGTTTTGGTTTAGGTTATAGGTTTTGAGATTCAAAAATGGGTTTATGTTTAGGTTATAGGTTTTGGTTTTCGTTTAGGTTATAGGTTTTAGGTTTAGGATATGATTTAGGTACAGGTTTAGGTTATAGGTTTTGGGATTTGAGAATGGGTTCACGTTTAGGTTATAGGTTTTGGTTTTAGTTTAGGTTATTGGTTTTGGGATTTGAGAATGGGTTCGGGTTTAGGTTATAGGTTTTGGTTTTGGTTTAGGTTATAGGTTTAGGTTTATGTTAAGGTTAGGTTTAGGTTATAGGTTTTGGGATTTGGGAATAGTTTTAGGTTATAAGTATAGATTTAGGTTATGTTATAGGTTAAGGTTTAGGGGATAGGTTATAGGTTTTGGGATTTGAGAATGGGTTTAGGTTTAGGTTATAGGTTTTGGTTTTGGTTTAGGTTATAGGTTTTGGTTTAGTTTATATGTTTATGATAAGGTTTAGGTTTAGGTTATATGTTTTAGGATTTGAGAATGGGTTTGGGTTGAGGTTATAGGTTTTGGTTTTGGTTTAGGTTATAGGTTTTGGGATTTGAGAATGGGTTCGGGTTTAGGTTATAGGTTTTGGTTTTGTTTTAGGTTATAGGTTTTCATTAAAATTATAGGTTATAGGCTTAGGTTTAGGTTAAGGTTAAGGTTAGGTTATAAGTTTTGGGATTTGGTAATAGTTTTAGGTTATAGGTATAGGTTTAGGTTAGGTTATAGGTTAAGGTTTAGGGATAGGTTATAGGTTTTGGGATTTGAGAATGGGTACGAGTTTAGGTCATAGGTTTTGGTATTGGTTTAGGTTTAGGTTTTGTGATATGAGAATGGGTTTTGGTTTAGGTTACAGGTTTTGGTTTTGGTTTAGGTTATCGGTTTTGGTTAAGGTTATAGGTTATAGGTTTAAGTTTGGGTTAAGGTTAGGTTTAGGTTATAGGTTTTGGGATTTGGGAATCGTTTTAGGTTATATGTATAAATTTAGGTTAGGTTATAGGTTAAGGTTTAGGGATAGGTTATAGGTTTTGGGATTTGAGAATGGGTTCAAGTTTAGGTTATAGGTTTTGGTTTTGGTTTAGCTTATATGTTTATGATAAGGTTTAGGTTTAGGTTATAGGTTTTGGGATTTGAGAATGGGTTTGGGTTGAGGTTATTGGTATTGGTTTTGGGTTTAGGTTATAGGTTTTGGGATTTGAGAATGGGTTCGGGTTTAGGTTATAGGTTTTGGTTTTGTTTTCGGTTATAGGTTTTCATTAAGGTTATAGGTTATACGTTTAGGTTTAGGTTAAGGTTAAGGTTAGGTTATAAGTTTTGGGATTTGGTAATAGTTTTAGGTTATAGGTATAGGTTTAGGTTAGGTTATAGGTTAAGGTTTTGGGATAGGTTATAGGTTTTGGGATTTGAGAATGGGTACGGGTTTAGGTCAAAAGTTTTGGAATTGGTTTAGGTTATTGGTTTTGGGATTTGAGAATGGGTTCGGGTTTAGGTTATAGGTTTTGATTTTGGTTTAGGTTATCGGTTTTGGTGTAGGTTATAGGTTAAGGTTAGGTTTAGGTTATAGGTTTTGGGATTTTAGAATGGGTTCGGGTTTAGGTCATAGGTTTTGTTATTGGTTTAGGTTATAGGTTTTGGGATTTGAGAATGGGTTCGAATTTAGGGTATAGGTTTTGGTTTTGGTTTAGGTTATAGGTTTTGGTTTTGGTTAAGGTTAGGTTTAGGTTATAGGTTTTTAGATTTGAGAATGGGTTCGAGTTTAGGTCATAGGTTTTGAGAATGGGTTCGAATTTAAGTTATAGGTTTTAGTTTTGGTTTAGGTTATAGGTTTTGGTTTAGGTTATAGGTTATAGGTTTTGTTTTTGGTTATGGTTAGGTTTAGGTTATAGGTTTTGGGATTTGATAATGGGTTCGGGTTTAGGTTATAGGTTTTGGTTTTGTTTTAGGTTATAGGTTATAGGTTTAGGATAAGGTTTAGGTTAGGGAGTTGAGATTGGGATTTGGTGTAGGTTTAGGTTTAGGGATTTGAGAATAGGTTAAGGTTTCGATTTGGTGTAGATTTAGGTTTAGATTAGTTCATAGGTTTTGAGATTTGATAATGGGTTCAGGTTTAGGTTATAGATTTTGGTTTTAATTTAGGTTATAGGTTTTGGTTTAGGTTATAGGTTATAGGTTTAGGTTTAGGTCATAGGTTTTGGGATTTCAGAATGGGTTCGGGATTATGTTTGAAGTTTTGGTTTTGGTTTAGGTTATAGGTTTTGCTTAAGCTTATAGGTTATAGGTTTAGGTTTAGGTGAAGGTTAGGTTTAGGTTATAGGTTTTAGAGTTTGGGAATTGTTTTAGGTTATAGGTTTAGGTGTAGGTTAGGTTATAGGTTAAGGTTCTGGGATAGGTTATATGTTTTGGGATTTGAGAATGGGTTCGGGTTTAGGTCTTAGGTTTTGGTATTGGTTTAGGTTATAGGTTTAGGGATTTGAGAATGGGTTCGGGTTTAGGTTATAGGATTTGGTTTTGGTTTAGGTTATCGATTTTGGTTTAGGTTATAGGTTAAGGTTAGGTTTAGGTTATAGGTTTCGGGATTTGAGAATGGGTTCAGGTTTAGGTCATAGGTTTTGGTATTGGTTTAGGTTTAGGTTTTGGGATATGAGAATGGGTTTGGGTTTAGGTTATAGGTTTTGGTTTTGGTTTATGTTATAGGTTTTGGTCTAGGTTATAGGTTATAGGTTTTGGTTTCGGTTAAGGCTAGGTTTAGGTTATAGGTTTTGGGATTTGAGAATGGGTTCGGATTTAGGTTATAGGTTTTGGTTTTGTTTTAGGTTATAGGTTTTCATTAAGGTTACAGGTTACAGGTTTAGGTTTAGGTTAAGGTTAAGGTTAGGTTATAAGTTTTGGAATTTGGTAATAGTTTTTGGTTATAGGTATAGGTTTAGGTTAGGTTATAGGTTAAGGTTTAGGGATAGGTTATAGGTTTTGGGATTTGAGAATGGGTATGGGTTTAGGTCATAAGTTTTGGTATTGGTTTAGGTTATTGGTTTTGGGATTTGAGAATGGGTTCGGGTTTAGGTTATAGGTTATGATTTTGGTTTAGGTTATCAGTTTTGGTGTAGGTTATAGGTTAAGGTTAGGTTTAGGTTATAGGTTTTGGGATTTCAGAATGGGTTCGGGTTTAGGTCATAGGTTTTGTTATTGGTTTAGGTTATAGGTTTTGGGATTTGAGAATGGGTTCGAATTTAAGTTATAGGTTTTGGTTTTGGATTAGGTTATTGGTTTTGGTTTTGGTTAAGGTTAGGTTTAGGTTATAGGTTTTGGGATTTGAGAATGGGTTCGGGTTTAGGTCATAGGTTTTGAGATTGGGTTCGGATTTAGGTTATAGGTTTTAGTTTTGGTTTAGGTTATAGGGTTTCGTTTAGGTTATAGGTTATAGGTTTTGTTTTTGGTTATAGTTAGGTTTAGGTTATAGGTTTTGGGATTTGAGAATGGGTTCGGGTTTAGGTTATAGGTTTTGGTTTTGTTTTAGGTTATAGGTTATAGGTTTAGGATAAGGTTTAGGTTAGGGAGTTGAGATTGGGATTTGGTGTAGGTTTAGGTTTAATAGGTTAAGGTTTCGATTTAGTAAATCGGGTTCGGGTTCTAGATCAGGTTTAAGCTTGAGTTTTCTAGTTTAGGTTTAGGTTTTGGTTTAGGTTTGGGAGTTGAGATTAGGGTTAGGTGTAGGTTTAGGTTCAGAAATTTGAAAATACATTTAGGTTTTAGGTTTAGGTTAAGGTCATAGGTTAAACTTAGGTTTAGGTTATAGGTTATAGGTTATAGCTTTAGGAAATTGAGAATAGGTTAAGGTTTAGGTTTAGGAAATAGGGTTCGGGTTCGAGATCGGGTTTAGGTTTAGGTTTAGGTTAAGTAGTTGAGATTAGGATTAGGTGTAGGTTTAGGTTTAGGAATTTAAGAATATATTTAGATTTTAGGTTTAAGTTTTAGGTTTTAGGTTTAGGTTATAGGTTTATATTAGGTTTAGTTTATAGGTTATAGGTTATAGTTTTAGGGAATTGAAAATAGGTTAAGGTTTAGGTTTACGAAATCGGGTTTGGGTTTGGGATCGGGTTTAGGTTTGGGTTTTCAAGTTTAGGTTAAGGTTAAATAGTTGAGATTAGGATTAGGTGTAGGTTTAGGTTTAGGAATTTGAGAATACATTTAGGTCTTAGGTTTAGGTTTAGGTTTTGGTTTTGGTTTAGGTTATAGGTAATAGGTTTACGATAAGGTTTAGGTTTAGGTTTAGGTTGTAGGCTTTGGGATTTGAGAATGAGTTCTGGTTGAGGTTATAGGTTTTGGTTTTGGTTTAGGTTATAGTTTTTAGTTTAGGTTATAGGTTATAAGTTTAGGATAAGGTTTAGGTTTAGGTTTAGGTTATAGGTTTTGAGATTTGAGAATGGATTCAGGTTTAGGATATAGGTTTTGGTTTTTGTTTAGGTTATAGGTTTTAGGATTTGAGAATGGGTTCGGGTTTAGGTTATAGGTTTTGGTTAAGGTTACAGGTTATAGGTTTTGGTTTAAGTTAAGGTTTAGGTTAAGGTTATAGGTTTTGGGATTTAGGAATAGTTTTAGGTTATAGGTATAGGTTTAGGTTAGGTTATAGGTTAAGGTTTAGGGATAGGTTATAGGTTTTTGGATTTGAGAACGGGTTCGGGTTTAGTTCATCGATTTTGGTATTAGTTTAGGTTATAGGTTTTGGGATTTGAGAATGGGTTTTGGTTTAGGTTATAGGTTTTGTTTTTGGTTTAGGTTATAGGTTATAGGTTTAGGATAAGGTTTAGGTTGAGGTTTAGGTTATAGGTTTTGGGATTTGAGAATGGGTTCGGGTTTAGGTTATAGGTTTTGGTTTAGGTTATAGGTTTTGGGGTTTGAGAATGGGTTTTGGTTTAGGATATAGGTTTTGCTTTTCGTTTAGGTTATATGTTATAGGTTTAGGATAAGGTTTAGGTTTCGGTTTCGGTTATAGGTTTTGGGCTTTGTGAATGGGTTCAGGTTTAGGTTATAGGTTTTGGTTTTGGTTTAGGTTATAGGTTTTGGCAATTGAGAATGGTTTCGAGTTTAAGTTATAGGTTTTGGTTTTGGTTTAGGTTATAGGTTTTGGGATTTGAGAATGGGTTCGGGTTTAGGTTATAGGTTTTGGTTTTGGTTTAGGTTATAGTTTATAGGTTTATGTTTATGTTAAGGTTAGGTGTAGGTTATAGGTTTTGGGATTTGGGAATAGTTTTAGGTTGTAAGTATAGGTTTAGGTTAGGTTATAGTTTTAGGTTTAGGGATAGGTTTAGGTTATAGGTTTTGGTTTTGGTTTAGGTTTAGGTTTTCGGATTTGAGAATGGGTTCAGGTTTAGGTTATAGGTTTTGGTTTTGGTTTAGGTTATAGGTTTTGGTTTATGTTATAAGTTATAGGTTTAGGATAAGGTTTAGGTTTAGGTTTAGGTTATAGGTTTTGGAATTTGAGAATGGGTTCGGGTTTAGGTTATATGTTTTAGTTTTGGTTTAGGTTATAGGTTTTGGGATTTGAGATTGGGTTCGGGTTTAGGTTATAGGTTTTGGTTTTGGTTTAGGTTATAGGTTTTGGTTAAGGTTATAGGTTTTAGGTTTAGGTTTAGGTTAAGGTTAGGTTTAGGTTATAGATTTTTGGATTTGGGAATAGTTTTAGGTTATAATTATAGTTTTAGGTTAGGTTATAGGTTAAGGTTTGGGGATAGGTTATAAGTTTTGGGATTTGAGAATGGGTTCGGGTTTAGGTCATAGGTTTGGGTATTGGTTTAGGTTATATGTTTTGGGATTTGAGAATGGGTTCGGGTTTAGGTTATAGGTTTTGGTTTTGGTTTAGGTTATCAGTTTTGGTTTTGGTTATAGGTTAAGGTTAGGTTTAGGTTATAGGTTTTGGGATTTGAGAATGGGTTCGGGTTTAGGTCATATGTTTTGGTATTGGTTTAGGTTATAGGTTTTGGGATTTAAGAATTGGTTCGGGTTTAGGTTATAGGTGTTGGTTTTGGTTTAATTTATAGGCTATAGGTTTTGGTTTTGGTTAAGGTTTAATTTAGGTTAGAGGTTTTGGGATTTGAGAATGGGTTCAGGTTTAGGCTATAGGTTTGGGTTTTCGTTTGGGTTATAGGATATAAGTTTAGGATAAGGTTTTGGTTTAGGTTTAGGTTATAGGTTTTTGGATTTAAGAATGGGTTTGGGTTGAGGTTATAGGTTTTGGTTTTGGTTTAGGTTATAGGTTTTGGGATTTGAGAATGGGTTCGGGTTTAGGTTATAGGTTTTGGTTTTGGGTTAGGTTATCAGTTTTGGTTTAGGTTATAGGTTAAGGTTAGGTTTAGGTTATAGGTTTTGGGATTTGAGAATGGGTTCGGGTTTAGGTCAAAGGTTTTGGTATTGGTTTAGGTTATAGGTTTTGAGATTTAAGAATTGGTTCGGGTTTAGGTTATAGGTGTTGGTTTTGGTTTAAATTATAGGTTATAGGTTTTGGTTTTGGTTAAGGTTTGGTTTAGGTTATAGGTTTTGGGATTTGAGAATGGGTTTAGGTTTAGGTTATAGGTTTGGGTTTTCGTTTAGGTTATAGGATATTAGTTTAGGATAAGGTTTTGGTTTAGGTTTAGGTTATAGGTTTTGGGATTTGAGAATGGGTTTGGGTTGAGGTTATAGGTTTTGGTTTTGGTTTAGGCTATAGGTTTTGGGATTTGAGAATGGGTTCAGGTTTAGGTTATAAGTTTTGGTTTTGGTTTAGGTTATCGGTTTTAGTTCAGGTTATAGGTTATAGGTTTAGGTTTAGGT
The DNA here is from genome assembly GCA_037074715.1 of Magnolia kwangsiensis. Taxonomy (NCBI): domain Eukaryota; kingdom Viridiplantae; phylum Streptophyta; class Magnoliopsida; order Magnoliales; family Magnoliaceae; genus Magnolia; species Magnolia kwangsiensis. Next base: position 107,848,040 of record CM073578.1, on the reverse strand, counting down.
TAAGGTTTAGGTTAAGGTTATAGGTTTTGGGATTTGGGAATAGTTTTGGGTTATAGGTATAGGTTTAGGTTAGGTTATAGGTTAAGGTTTAGGGATAGGTTATAGGTTTTGGGATTTGAGAATGGGTTCAAGTTTAGGTTATAAGTTTTGGTTTTGGTTTAGGTTATAGGTTTTGGTTAAGGTTATATGTTTTAGGTTTAGGTTTAGGTTAAGGTTAGGTTTAGGTTATAGGTTTTTGGATTTGGGAATAGTTTTAGGTTTTAAGTATAGTTTTAGGTTAGGTTATAGGTTAAGGTTCAGGGATAGGTTATAGGTTTTGGGATTTGAGAATGGGTTCGGGTTTAGGTCATAGGTTTGGGTATTGGTTTAGGTTATAGGTTTTGGGATTTGAGAATGGGTTCGGGTTTAGGTTATAGCTTTTGGTTTTGGTTTAGGTTATCAGTTTTGGTTTAGGTTATAGGTTAAGGTTAGGTTTAGGTTATAGGTTTTGGGATTTGAGAATGGGTTCGGGTTTAGGTCATAGGTTTTGGTATTGGTTTAGGTTATAGGTTTTGGGATTTAAGAATTTGTTCGGGTTTAGGTTATAGGTGTTGGTTTTGGTTTAAATTATAGGTTATAGGTTTTGGTTTTGGTTAAGGTTTGGTTTAGGTTATAGGTTTTGGGATTTGAGAATGGGTTCAGGTTTAGGTTATAGGTTTGGGTTTTCGTTTAGGTTATAGGATATAAGTTTAGGATAAGGTTTTGGTTTAGGTTTAGGTTATAGGTTTTGGGATTTGAGAATGGGTTTGGGTTGAAGTTATAGGTTTTGGTGTCGGTTTAGGTTATAGGTTTTGGGATTTGAGAATGGGTTCGGGTTTAGGTTATAGGTTTTGGTTTTGGTTTAGGTTATCAGTTTTGGTTTAGGTTATAGGTTAAGGTTAGGTTTAGGTTATAGGTTTTGGGATTTGAGAATGGGTTCGGGTTTAGGTCATAGGTTTTGGTATTAGTTTAGGTTATAGGTTTTGGGATTTTAGAATTGGTTCGGGTTTAGGTTATAGGTGTTGGTTTTGGTTTAAATTATAGGTTATAGGTTTTGGTTTTGGTTAAGGTTTGGTTTAGGTTTTAGGTTTTGGGATTTGAGAATGGGTTCAGGTTTAGGTTATAGGTTTGGGTTTTCGTGTAGGTTATAGGATATAAGTCTAGGATAAGGTTTTGGTTTAGGTTTAGGTTATAGGTTTTGGGATTTGAGAATGGGTTTGGGTTGAGGTTATAGGTTTTGGTTTTGGTTTAGGCTATAGGTTTTGGGATTTGAGAATGTGTTCGGGTTTAGGTTATGGGTTTTAGTTTTGGTTTAGGTTATCGGTTTTGGTTAAGGTTATAGGTTATAGGTTTAGGTTTAGGTTAAGGTTATAGGTTTTGGGATTTGGGAATAGTTTTAGGTTATAGGTATAGGTTTAGGTTAGGTTATAGGTTAATGTTTAGGGATAGGTTATAGGTTTTAGGTTTTGAGAATGGGTTCGAGTTTAGGTCATAGGTTTGGGTATTGGTTTAGGTTATAGGTTTTGAAATTTGAGAATGGGTTCGGGTTTAGGTTATAGGTTATGGTTTTGGTTTAGGTCATCAGTTTTGGTTTAGGTTATAGGTTATGGTTAGGTTTAGGTTATAGGTTTTGTAATTTGAGAATGCGTTCGGGTTTAGGTCATAGGTTTTGGTATTGGTTTAGGTTATAGGTTTTGTGATTTAAGAATTGGTTCGGGTTTAGGTTATAGGTGTTGGTTTTGGTTTAAGTTATAGGTTTTGGGATTTGAGAATGGTTTCAGGTTTAGGTTATAGGTTTTGGTTTTCGTTTAGGTTATAGGATATAAGTTTAAGATAAGGTTTTGGTTTAGGTTTAGGTTATAGGTTTTGGGATTTGAGAATGGGTTTGGGTTGAGGTTATAGGTTTTGGTTTTGGTTTAGGTTATAGGTTTTGGGATTTGAGAATGGGTTCGGGTTTAGGTTATAGGTTTTGGTTTTGGTTTAGGTTATCGGTTTTGGTTATGGTTATAGGTTATAGGTTTAGGTTTAGGTTAAGGTTAAGGTTAAGGTTATAGGTTTTGGGATTTGGGAATAGTTTTAGGTTATTGGTATAGGTTTAGGTTAGGTTATAGGTTAAGGTTTAGGGATAGGTTATAGGTTTTGGGATTTGAGAACGGGTTCGGGTTTAGGTCATCGATTTTAGTATTGGTTTAGGTTATAGGTTATAGGATTTGAGAATGGGTTCGAGTTTAAGTTATAGGTTTTGGTTTTGGTTTGGGTTATAGGTTTTAGGATTTGGGAATGGGTTCGAGTTTAGGTTATGGGTTTTAGTTTTGGTTTAGGTTATAGGTTTTGGTTAAGGTTATAGGTTATAGGTTATAGGTTTCGGTTTATGTTAAGGTTATAGGTATAGGTTTAGGTTAGGTTATAGGTTAAGGTTTAGGGATAGGTTATAGGTTTTGGGATTTGAGAATGGGTACGGGTTTAAGGCTTAAATTTTGGTATTGGTTTAGGTTAGAGGTTTTGGGATTTGAGAATGGGTTCGGGTTTAGGTTAGAGGTTTTGGGATTTGAGAATGGGTTCGGGTTTAGGCTACAGGTTTTGGTTTTGATTTAGGTTATCAGTTTTGGTTTAGGTTATAGGTTAAGGTTATAGGTTTTGGTATTTGAGAATGGGTTTGGGTTTAGGTCATAGGTTTTGGTATTGGTTGTGATTATAGGTTTTGGGATTTGAGAATGGGTTCGGGTTTAGGTTATAGGTTTTGGTTTTGGTTTAGGTTATAGGTTTTGGTTTTGGTTAAGGTTAGGTTTCGGTTATAGGTTTTGGGATTTGAGAATTGCTTCGGGTTTAGGTCATAGGTTTTGGTATTGGTTTAGGTTACAGGTTTTGAGTTTTGAGAATGGGTTCGGATTTAGCTTATAGGTTTTGGGTTTTGAGAATGGGTTCGGATTTAGGTTATAGGTTTTGGTTTTGGTTTAGGTTATAGGTTTTGGTTTAGGTTATAGGCTATAGGTTTTGTTTTTGGTTATGGTTAGGTTTAGGTTATAGGTTTTGGGATTTGAGAATGGGTTCGGGTTTAAGTTATAGGTTTTGGTTTTAGTTTAGGTTATTGGTTATAGGTTTAGGATAAGGTTTAGGTTGAGGTTTAGGTTATAGGTTTTGGTATTTGAGAATGGGTTCGGGTTTAGGTTATAGGTTTTGGGATTTGAGAATGGTTTTGGTTTAGGTTATAGGTTTTGGTTTTCGTTTAGGTTATAGGTTAAAGGTTTAGGATAAGGTGTAGGTTTAGGTTTTGGTTATAGGTTTTGGGATTTGAGAATGGGTTCAGGTTTAGGTTATAGGTTTTGGTTTTGGTTTAGGTTATAGGTTCTGGGATTTGAGAATGGGTTCGGGTTTAGGTTATAGATTTTGGTTTTGGTTTAGGTTATAGGTTTTGAGATTTGAGAATGGGTTTGGGTTTAGGTTATAGGTTTTGGTTTTGGTTTTGATTATAGGTTATAGGTTTATGTTTATGTTAAGGTTAGGTTTAGGTTATAGGTTTTGGGATTTGGGAATAGTTTTAGGTTGTAAGTATTGGTTTAGGTTAGGTTATAGGTTTAGGTTTAGGGATAGGTTATAGGTTTTTGAATTTGAGAATGGGTTCGGGTTTAGGTTATAGGTTTTGGTTTAGGTTATATGTTATAGGTTTAGGATAAGGTTTAGGTTTAGGTTTATGTTATAGGTTTTGGGATTTGAGTATGGGTTTGGGTTTAGGTTATAGGTTTTAGTTTTGGTTTAGGTTATAGGTTTTAGGATTTGAGAATGGGTTCGGGTTTAGGTTATAGGTTTTGGTTTTGATTTAGGTTTTAGGTTTTGGTTAAGGTTATAGGTTATATGTTTAGGTTTAGGTTAAGGTTAGGTTTAGGTTATAGGTTTTTAGATTTGGGAATAGTTTTAGGTTATAAGTATAGTTTTAGGTTAGGGTATAGGTTAAGGTTTAGGGATAGGTTATAGGTTTTGGGATTTGATAATGGGTTCGGGTTTAGGTCATAGGTTTGGTTATTGGTTTAGGTTATAGGTTTTGGGATTTGAGAATGGGTTCGGGTTTAGGTTATAGCTTTTGGTTTAGGTTATATGTTATAGGTTTAGGATAAGGTTTAGGTTTAGGTTTAGGTTATAGGTTTTGGGATTTGAGAATGGGTTCGGGTTTAGGTTATAGGTTTTAGTTTTGGTTTAGGTTATAGGTTTTGGGATTTGAGAATGGGTTCGGGTTTAGGTTATAGGTTTTGGTTTTGATTTAGGTTATAGGTTTTGGTTAAGGTTATAGGTTATAGGTTTAGGTTTAGGTTAAGGTTAGGTTTAGGTTATAGGTTTTTGGATTTGGGAATAGTTTTAGGTTATAAGTATAGTTTTAGGTTAGGTTATAGGTTAAGGTTTAGGGATAGGTTATAGGTTTTGGGATTTGATAATGGGTTCGGGTTTAGGTCATAGGTTTGGTTATTGGTTTAGGTTATAGGTTTTTGGATTTGAGAATGGGTTCGGGTTTAGGTTATAGCTTTTGGTTTTGGTTTGGGTTATCAGTTTTGGTTTAGGTTATAGGTTAAGGTTAGGTTTAGGTTATAGGTTTTGGGATTTGAGAATGGGTTCGGGTTTATGTCATAGGTTTTAGTATTGGTTTAGGTTATTGGTTTTGAGATTTAAGAATTGGTTCGGGTTTAGGTTATAGGTGTTAGTTTTGGTTTAAATTATAGGTTATAGGTTTTGGTTTTGGTTAAGGTTTGGTTTAGGTTATAGGTTTTGGGATTTGAGAATGGGTTCGAGTTTAGGTTATAGGTTTTGGTTTTCGTTTAGGTTATCGGATATAGGTTTAGGATAAGGTTTTGGTTTAGGTTTAGGTTATAGGTTTTGGGATTTGAGAATGGGTTTGGGTTTAGGTTATTAGTTTTGGTTTAGGTTATAAGTTTTGGGATTTAAGAATGGGTTTTGGTTTAGGTTATAGGTTCTAGTTTAGGTTATAGGTTTTGGGATTTGAGAATGGGTTAGGGTTTAGGTTATAGCTTTTGGTTTTCATTTAGGTTTTAGGTTATAGGTTTAGGATAAGGTTTAGGTTGAGGTTGAGGTTATAGGTTTTGGGATTTGAGAATGGGTTTGGGTTTAGGTTATAGGTTTTGGTTTAGGTTATAGGTTTTGGGATTTGAGAATGGGTTCGCGTTTAGATTATAGGTTTTGGTTTTCGTTTAGGTTATAGGATATAAGTTTAGGATAAGGTTTAGGCTTTGGTTTAGGGTATAGGTTTTGAGATTTGAGAATGGGTTTGGGTTTAGGTTATTGGTTCTGGTTTAGGTTATATGTTTTGGGATTTGAGAATGGGTTAGGGTTTAGGTTATAGGTTTTAGTTTTCGTTAAGGTTATAAGTTATAGGTTTAGGATAAGGTTTAGGTTTAGGTGTGGGTTATAGGTTTTGGGATTTGAGAATGGGTTCTGGTTTAGGTTATAGGTTTTGATTTTGGTTTTAGTTATAGGTTTTAGGATTTGAGAATGGGTTCGGGTTTAGGTTATAGGTTTTGGTTTTGGTTTTGGGTTAGTTTATAGGTTTTGGGATTTGAGAATGGTTCGGGTTTATGTTATAGGTTTTAGTGTTGGTTTAGGTTATAGGTTTTGGCTAAGGTTATAGGTTATAGATTTAGGTTTATGTTAAGGTTAGGTTTAGGTTGTAGGTTTTGGGATTTGGGAATAGTTTTAGGTTATAAGTATAGGTTTATTTTAGGTTATAAGTTAAGGTTTAGGGATAGGTTATAGGTTTTGGGATTTGAAAATGGGTTCGGGTTTAGGTTATAGGTTTTGGTTTTGGTTTAGGTTATAGGTTTTGGTTTAGGTTATAGGTTATAGGTTTAGGCTAAGGTTTATGAAATAGCAGTGAAGACCGCTGGAGTTGAAGTAGGAATATGCCAATATGTCCTAGAGGGGAGGTGAATAGGACTTTTTAAAGTTTTTATGAATTATTAAAAATCCTATCACACTAATCCTATGTCAGGGTACAGATAAGGATTACTCAAAATTAACTCTACTAGCTTCCAAGCGTGGTTGAGGATCCAATCACAGAACTATTTAGATGATAAGCATGAAGCAGTTATAGTCTATGATAGATGTGACTGTGTGTGAAGTGTGAGCAGATATGAATGCAATTAACAAAATCACACAAATAATCAAGCACTAGAATCAAACACAAACATAGTCATTTTTATAGTGGTTCGACTACTTATCTACTCCACTCCCGACTTCCACACTCAACCCTTGAGTGAAGGGATTACACTAAGGAGCTTTTCCATAGTTCACCTCAAACCTAAGGTTTTAAATCAGGTTCACCTTCAACCTTTACAGAGGTTTCTATTCGATTCACCTCAAATCCTAGAGTTTTACTGGTGTACTCCTAACCAGATGTTTATGCCCACACAGAGCAAGGGTCCACACAACGCACCCAGAGGTTTCTACTCGGTTCACCTCTAACCCTGGAGTTTTACTGGCGTACTCCTAACCAGATGTTTATGCTCTCCACAGAGTAAGGGTCCACACAACACACCCTGTACGTACACTCCCGTCGGAGGCCTCCTTCAAGGACTTCAAAGGGTGAGCAACACTTAAGACCCAATCCTAGAAAGCAATGATCAGAAGTGTCCTCTGGACTCTAGATACTTACAAATAAGTTGATGAGTCTCATTCAGTGCAATGTTGAAGATCTCCTCCTTGATGTTGAAGGGTCTTCAGCTCCGTTGGTCCGCAACACAAAAGATATATCTATACTAGGCTTTAGGTTGGGTCAAGGTTATATGGAATACTACTCTCTAAAGATTTTTCTATTAGGAAGATAGAGTAGTTCCAATCATCTATGCATTCAAGGCATCCCAGCTTAATGATTTTTCATTAAGGTAGTAGCTGGAGGATCCTTGAATGTGGAAGTTCATTCCCCAATCCACTCTATTGAATATCAATGATGAGGGTGGATTGGAGGATGAACACCCTGAGAGAAAGGGCTTAAGGTAAATGATAGGAAGGTTAAAACTCTCAAAAGCACTCTCTTCTTTCTCTACCAGCAATAAAGGCAAGCTTCTCTATAAATAGGCAAAAGGTTCCAACGGATATAAAACGGTCATATTTATGATAGAGTTTGATATCATCGAGAAGGTTTCGATATGATCGAGCGTATATTCTCAATTGTATCGATTGTCCTCTCGATGATACAAACTCAAATGTCATTTTCACTTTTGAAAACTGTGAGACCCGACCCGAGTTCGCATGTGTGCATGTGTGTGTAAGTATGCATTCCGTCCATCTTGGTTCCGCGGTCCTACCGATTGAATCCCGGCGACCCGTGACCTTAAATAGTATTTGCAGTCATCTATAAGTCCAGTCATGAAGACCCGACTCAGATCGAGTTGAAACGTACGTCATTGCGACCGCATCGTCGTCGCGGTTCCAACACCATGTCTTGTGCGTCCATCCGATATGTAGATCAAAAGTTGTGTACATTTCATTATATGACCATTGATCATGTGGCCCACTTAGGTGGAGTGCATGTGTGGACCACCACCACCCTTGGCACAAGTTTTAAGGTACACTACCCACACACTACATAAATATCCATAACTAACACCACTAACCAAAAACACCACCAAGAGACCTACTAAGCATAGCACTTTGTTCTTGTCACCATAGGCCATATGGTTTCTCTAACCAAGGAGAGAGAGGCCATGATTGCCTCCCTACAACTCTCTCTTTCCCTTCTCTCTCCCTCATTTTCTCTCCTTCTTTCTCCCTTGCAAAAAAAATCCAGCACTTCTTCCCTCCATTCCAGCCCCTTCTCCTCCTTTTTCTTCTCAATCCCTCCATTGAAAACTCATCTCAACCATTGATCCATGTTGCTTGGAGCCTCTAGATGATGGCAATGTAAATTTCAAGTTTTATCTAGGTGGGTGCTTTCTTCATCAAGTAAATCTTTTCTCTCCTCATGTAATCTCTTTCCTCTCTCTCATTTGGATGTGTAGGACCCACCAATTAATGATGGAGATCTTACACCACCATCTAGATGTGGCCATGAGGCCCACATTGTACATGCATGTCCATGCATGAGATTCTTCCCTTGATGGATCCCTTGCATGTGGATTTCTCTTATTTTTCTAAGTATGATGGGTCATCTAGGCCCTTGCATGTGGTTGGGACACTCATTTCAAAGATCTAAGCCATGCATCATAAGATCTAGTTGTACAATGTGTTTATATTATTGTTTGTGGTTGTGATTGTGTGGGGACGGCTTAATAGTGGCAGATCCCTCCCATGATGGCCGGATGCTCTTTCTTCTCTTTCCTTAGTTAGAAATATGATGATATTATGTGTGGTCCACTTAGTGGGCTTGGATTGCCCAAAAGAAAAAGCCTAGGAAGAAAGGGACATCTATACTCAACCTACACCATGATTTAGATGCTTCTTTTTGCCACTTAAATGTTCTTGTAAGGGTGAAAATTTGAGGGTTTGTTCTGAAAAATTGTGGGGCCCACTAGGGTGGGCCATAACAACCAATTTATGGGCCAATCCCTTCCTTAATAGGCCCATAAATTTGTTTTATTCCATGCATGCATTGCTGTCCAGAAATTTCTGGACAGATTTTTTTGTTGGACTTGGGCTTGAAATTGGGACTGATTAGGAAACCTTTTGTACCCATCAAATATATTTTTCTAAAATTTGGGCATCTCATCTTCATGTGCCCTAAATTTCAACCCCATCCAATCTTGATAGAGGTCCCAAAAGTGTGGTCCAAGTGGGGTGGACAGTCTGGATTTTCTGCACTGTTCCAGCAACATTCCACCCTAGACAGGTTGAAAATTCGAAATTTATTAAAATATTTTTGGGTGTCTAAAAATTCTGAAAATTTTTAGGGATGTGGTCCACCCTTGGTAAGAAATACCTGCAAAATGTTAGGTCCAATGGACCCTATTTGGGCATCTAAACGGGTGGTCCAACATAGTGGACTGCCATAAACATTCTGTTGTGCAGTCCAGCAGTATAGTTATATAAAAATAAAATTTTAAAAATATTTTCTCAGAAGGTGGACCATATTTCTAAGCTCCATGTTAATTTAGGCTTAATGAGGGACCTTGGGTCCAATTTTCAGGAATTTTGGAGGCCTAGAATCTACCCATTTGGGTGGCCCAAATTTAGAACAGTTACATTCCAGCAATAGTTCATCCTAAACAGATTACATTCTTAAAATTTATTAAAATACTTTTGAGTGTCTAAAAATTGTAAAAATTTATAAGTATGTGTTAAACTCAACTTAGGACCTACCTACAAAATTTTGGAGTCATTGGATGCCTGTACACACCATAGTGGTGGCTGGACCGGCTCACTATTATATGGTGTCCAGATCAGTCCGAGTTTTAGGACAGATTGTTTTATTTGAATTAATTAAAATATTTTTAGATGTTCAAAAATTATAAAATTTTATGGGGGTGTGACCCACACATGGAAGGACTACTGTATAAAATTTCAGGGCCATCGGGCTTCTATACCGACCGTGGTGTGGCCTGCAATTTGTATCATTTTTGGGCCAAATACCCAGGCACGCCCTTACCTTGGGTTGTTGGGCTTGCATTCTAATGGCATGGCCCACTTGAAGTAAGTATTGTATATCTCTCTTTTATCTGGTGGGGCCCACTATGGATCACCATGGGTCATTAACCCATCTAAATTAAATAAATTTTTGGACTCCAGTAGGCCCAGGAAATGGGTGGGCTGGAATTCCAACAAGGGGCCCAAAATTTGTTACATGGTTGATTGTTTAGGAACTATTGTGGCACACCAGATTTGAGAGAGTATTGTACACACTCCTTGCTTTCCTCCCTTAGACATTTTAGGCTTAATGAGTACCCCCTTGAGGCCCACCTTTGTGGTAATTTTGTGGGCTAGCCTTAACCAGAATTTTTAATAGTTTTATAGGCTCAATGGGCTAGGAGCTTCTTTCTTGAGCCCAAGATTGTGCAATGGCTGACCTTATTGATTTATGAGCCCAATGGATTGTCTATAAGCTGATCATGTATATTAATAGGCCTTGATGCCCTCATGAAGTGTTTAATTGTGGGCTGACTTGCAAAGCCCACATAAATGTATATTGTGGAGGATTTTGTTAAGTCTTTATCTGATGAGGCAAGCCCACCCTATCGGTATAGGTCTCGCCCTTATGTATTCTTAGACTTATGGGCTTCCCTCAAGTCCACTATAATGTATGAATTGGATGACTTTTGTTTTAGGCCATTTCTTTAGGGCCCATTATGTGATATAATATATGCATGTTTGTATTAGCAAGCAGGCTTTGTGAACTCAATTCTTTTGGATAGGCCCATTGATCTTAGGCCTGTAATCTCCTATCTATTGTGATGGGCTTAGGGGCAATTATACACAAGAAGTCGGGCCATTGACTGCCCTTTAAACTGATACTGTACTTGGACCAAAAGTGAGACCCAACTCACTTGTGTTAAATGTGAAACTTGCCATGTAAATGAATTACTGGGCTACCCATGAAGCCCACCACAATATGTGGAATTATGGCCTTTGTGGTTGGGCCCAAACCTTACTTGAGGGCCCACTATATGGCCTATGAGTTGGGCTTGGTGTATGGCCCATTAGGTCATGCATTGCTTGGGCTTTAGACCTTACATTATACGAGTAGTGGCGGGATATCTCTTGGAAACCAGTTGAGGTTGGATGTCCTCCTGGGTGATCCTAGGGTAGGCCCATGGGTTCCTCTATGGATGGTTAAAGGCCCACCATAGACTCTTGACTGTTTATTTGAGGCTAAATATAGATCCATGTGGAGCCTACCTCAACACATGTTTGGTCCAAGTTGTCTAAGCCTTGGATTGCCCGATCATGGAGATACTCTCTGCCTTGGGTTGCTACTGGACTCCCAGTCCATTAGTAGGCCCACTTGACCTTTTCATGATGTATGCACACCCTCCATCTGGTGGAGCCCCCTGTGAGTATTGTTGGCCTTCATGAGATTATTTGACTAATTTCTAGACCTTAGCAGGCCCAGAAAATCAAACGGGCCAAAAGTTTATCAAAAGGCCTTAAATTAAAATTGTATGGTTAAAACTTTGTTTGGCTGTGGGGCCCACCATATTGAGAACTTGTGTACGTGTTATGTGCTTATGTTTTCTTATAATCTTTGGGCTTAATCAATGCATTCTTTTGGGTCACCTTTAGTGATCACACGAGGACCCCATCTTAGATCAGATTTTTAGGGTATCCCATTGGCCCAGAGTGGGTTGGAACGTCCTAGCTTAGCCCAACCATATATTGGGCCGACTTCCACCATTTTGATGGACTTGTGGGCTAAGATAAGGATAGTATTGGGCCCTTGGTTGCCCACTTAATTTGTTAGTTATTGGGCTGATGTAGTTGGGCCCATTTCCTCTAAACTTAAACTTATTTTCAAGTTGTATATTGTGTACGCGGGTTGCCCACCAAGTCCAACTTAATGCATGGATTCTATGGCTATTGGAAATTAAGCCTTGGGCCTTGATTTCCCTCTTGGGGCCCATGTTGTTAAAGGTGGTATTATATCATTTTCTCATGGCATATTATGAGGAATATATATGTATGTGGTTACCTTTGTTTTTATCTAAATGTAGGCCTTGGGCCTTCTATCCATACAGTTCATGGTTGATATGCCTTTTTGGGGAATGGCGGTTAAATGTCCTCATTATGGACCCCTCTAGGCCTAATTATATCTAAACGTGATTAGATGCTCATCTTAAACTCTTGCTAGACTCAGTTCTATATTACTTAGACACATAGTTTGTATGCTTAGTCTCGTGGGCTACCCCTGGTAAATGGGCCCCCACTAGAGGTTGGATTCCTTAAAGATATTGTCTAAGTACCTAGTCTTGGTCCCTTCTTGGATAGGAGGAGTGTACTACTTTGTATATCACCGCATAATGTGTCTAGACCCATCTTCATGGCCCATGTACATCATTGTATGCTTGGTTGACACTATGTATGTGTGGTCATATTGTGTCATTGGGCATTGCATGATACTTTTCCCAAGGGACGTAGTATGCCCTATTGAGCACGTTGGATGCTTGGGATTGATACATAGTTGATTATGTGATTCATGCATCTAGCATTGCATAGCATATGGGCATTATCGCCCTTGCTTCATCAGGGTTGTAGCCTCCACAGATACATCGTGGATGGCCATGATTGGATATCGAAAATGTTACTTGAGCATACCGGGTGCATAAGATGCCCATGGGTGAAATTTTCAAAACTTCCATGGTACCAAGGATCTGCTCTAGCGCCGTGACCGAGTGGTATATATGAGCGCACGAGGGCCTTATACCGTTAGGCCGTGACTCCCACTGTCGTGTAGTCGGTTGGATAGAGGTGTGGCCTTACTCGCCTGATGTAAGAGGGCATTGCTAGGCTGAGTCTGACCAGCTCATGAATGGGTCCGCTACCTTTAGGCCTTACTAGTGATTGGTTGTCCACAGGTGGGTAGTGAGGTCTCTTACGCTCGTTTGACTGTGCGGGGTCTGTAGAGCGACAGTTATCCAGCAGTGTAATGGACCCCAGTGATTTTCTTATGATGGAAATGTACTTGATATGTGGATTGGATATGAGCATTGGCATTACTTCGCATTATTGCATTTGCATCGGCTGTGTAGGCCTCATATTGCATCGCCTTGGCATGGCGCCCAGTACTCATTGCATTACATTACGCATTGCATTATAGAGCCTTGGTATGACTTCCTACATTATCATACTACCTTGGCATAGCTTCTTATGTTCATGATCGCCTTAGTAAGGCTAGTGGTATTAGTATTAATCGTGACTCCCTTCTACATTCTCTATCTTCTTCTGAGCACCATTGTCACACACTTTCACCACCCTCTAAGCTTTCTATAAGCTTATGCACGATTGATGTGTGCAGGAGATCGTAAGTTGGTGTCTTAGTAGCAGAGCTTGGATAGGTGTGCGAGCCGAGGACCCAGTGTTGCAGATTCTCTTCCTTCTTTCTTCTGTTATCTTATGTATGTCCTCTTGGACCTGATGTAAGCTTGTAAAAGTTCAAATTCATAATGAATTTTGTGATGTGTACGTTTTTTATTCTCAGATTTACTTGCTGTTATCTTGGGTATGCTCGTATTAGAGATGATTACATTGTTATAAAAATCCTCCTTGTAGGATCCCAGGACTAGAACCTGTCTCAGGAGCCAAGAATGCGGTACTACGGAGGCTGTTGCGGCCAGAACCGGTCATCGGGTTCCTTGTGAGGTCTGGTTACCGAGTCTGGGGCGTGACAGAAATCTTTTACCAACTGGTCGATGGGATCGAGACACACATCGATGTTATCAGATTTCGAACTCCGATTCCATCGAGAGATGAATCGATCAATCGACAGGTGAAAGCAAGAGAGACAAGCCTTGAAGATTTTCAGGTTCTAACGATATGATCGGGAAACAGTCGATGTCATCAAAATTTGTATATCTTCAATACGATCGATTTTCAAATATCGATGATATCGACTGAACCGTCGATATATCGATTAATCATCCAGATGAATGTTTGATTGCTGGACGCTTTTTGTCCTCACTCGATTGTATCGATTGATATGCTGAGGACATCGACAGAGCAGGTCGATCATATCGAAAGGTGAATCGATATAATCGACTATGTAAGAAAAACTTGAATATTTTTCTATTTGGTAAAAAGTTTTCTTACACAAAAACCCTAAGTTGTTCTACATATTTTTAAGGGTTTTAATCACCTGGTGTTTTAGGACATGGGATGTGAGGCTATGATTTATCTATGGCGAGCTTCCACACATCCAGTTGAGGTAGACACTTGAGTTGATCTTCCTGTTAGGCGCTGTTGTCCAACTGACTCAACTTACACCGTAATTGACAAACCAGGGCACTAGTAGGTGCACTTTCAGTTTAGGTTTAAGTTTAGGTTATAGGTTTTGGGATTTGAAAATGGGTTCGGGTTTTGGTTATAGGTTTTAGTTTTGGTTTGGGTTATAGGTTATAGCTTTAGGGAATTGAGAATAGGTTTAGGTTATAGGTTTAGGGTATGGTTTAGGTTAAGGGTGTGGTCCCTGTAAATGCAGATATAAATAAGATATAAACATAGCCTGTCCAAATGGTCAGTCCCTTCTAATGTTATCCATTGGAAATGGACAGCTTCATCATGGTCATAACAGCGGTTCCCACCTTCTAGGGATCCCTGCTCATCCGGATAGCTCCGACACACATCCGGGTCTACTCCATTAATTTTAAGCAAATACATAAACACGGCCTGTCCAAATGGTCAAACCACTCTAATGCTGTCCATAGGAAATGGACAGCTTCATCATGGTCATAACAGCGGTTCCCACATTCTAGGGACCCTCGCTCAATATCTGGATAGCTCCGACGCACATCCGAGTCTGCTTATTTAAATAAAATGGATTTTCAAGATCATTTAAATAAAATAAGGTCCAATCAACAATATGACCTGAAGGATTCTGTTAGCATTGTTGACGGCACCTCGAATCTTATTTTAGGGACTAAAAATTCAAAATTAAATAAAAAAATTAGAAAACCCAAAGAAATTTAAGAGAGATAGTCAAAGTCCATGTGAATGAGCACAAGTATGCACCTACATATGAATTCTAAAAAGTTATTGCATATCAAAAAATAATAATAATAAATAAATAATAAAAAAATCCTTGCATTTGGATATTCAACAAAATGGGTTAAAATGAATTCATTTGCTTAATTCAGGGAAACCTTGCATTTGGATATTCAACAAAAATTGAATTGTAATAATTCAATTCAGTTCAATAAACTCAGATTTCTGAGAAGGATGTAATGGTTTTAAATTCATGGTTTTCTGGAAAAGGTCCATTTCCTAGACGTCAAATTCAACGGGGAAAGTAAGATGGTTAATATTACTTTTCACAGTGCAAAGTTTCAGTTATGTCTCTTCTTTACCTTCCATTTTCTTCTCAACAAGAAAATCCATATTTACTAATATTCTCATTTTTCTATTTTTCAAAAGATTGAGTTTGGACTCCGAAAGTGTCAGCTCCAGCACTCGTACTTTCAGCCCAAACCCTAACCATGGACTTTAAAATTACCAAGTACTCATAAACATTCATTGTACGCATTTTCTGTCTATGTGCATGACGACCATACTGTTAAGATCAATCCTCTTATTTTCATTTACAGAAACTAGTGGATGACAAATTATGTGTAACATACAGAGATGGTTCAACCACTTGTGCAATTAGGGGAGGTTCAAAAGGACATACATATTTGAAAGTTGGTCAAATCATAAACCGACGTATTATGGACGGAGACATTATTTTCATTAATAGGCTACCTAGTACTCATAAAAATTCATTGCAAGCATTTTCTGTCTATGTGCATGACGACCATACTGTTAAGATCAATCCTCTTATCTTCATTTACAGAAAGTAGTGGATGACAAATTATGTGTAACATACAGAGATGGTTCAGCCACTTATGCAATTAGGGAAGGTTCAAAAGGATGTACATATTTGAAAGTTGGTCAAATCATAAATAGACGTATTATGGACGGAGACATTATTTTCATTAATAGGCTACCTAGTGCTCATAAAAATTCATTGCAAGCATTTTCTGTAAACATCTGGACACTCGAAATTATAATGAAGTAAACACTCGCTTGTTCGATTGAGTATCATGGTTTATCCTTGGTGGGTATAGGCATCTGTCACCATCATTAGTATTGCAGTTGGAAAAGGAAAGTGACTTTTGCACAATAGCAAAAGCATAATTTTGGATAGCAAAAAGTTCAGTTCATAGGAATTTACAGTGTTCTGTAGTTTAGAAATGCATGTTCTCAGTTGGAGTTACAACCGAGTTCAGCTTGATCCATAATCCATGGGAAAATTTAGTTCAATAGCAATGAATTTAACAATGCATTTCAGTTCACAGAAATTCCAATGGTATGGACTTCAAAAAAATGTTCAGTTCAAGCTACAGCCCGCATTCCAGTTTAAGTTCAGTTCAAAAATGAGTTCCAGTTCCCAGATATGTCTGGAGTTTAGTCTATGAATCAGTTGACAAATTAGATTAGGATATGCTGCAATAACATGAGACAATCCAGTTCACATGAGTGCATGAATCAGTTTACAAATGAGGTCAAGAAAGAAAAGTAACCATTGATTTGGAAAAAAAAAAAACCATTAATGTGCATCACTTCACAAAAACCTGCAACTCATCACTGCAATCACAAAATAAGTCAATGAATCACTTCACAACCATTCATTGATCTACTGCATTAATGTGCATCACTTCACAAGCATGTGCATTAGTCTTGGATCTGTTGCACTAGGAAAGAATTCAATGAATTTCTAATATCATCGATATATTTTTCTATACATTAATCGTCAAAAGAACTGGATTTCCCTTCCCATTCTATTCAGGTTAACAGGCTCCTAATGTTGAGAGCATATCCGGTGCGAGAAAATAGTCTATGTCATGTATATTAAATAATGTCCTCAAAAGAAATGAAGCAATGCACGGAAACAGTTGGTAGAGACTGTAAAGTTGACCAGCCTTAAGCATATAACCACAAGCCTTTTCAAAATAGAAGGGGTATCAAGTTCACACATGCACCACAAACTTCCTAAATTAAACAATTAACTTTTGATGGGAAAAAAAATCAAGGAATCTAATAGCAGTTGGAATCTAATAGCAAATACAACATAAAATTTGATATATGTCCATGAAGAATCACTTGGATCCAAAATTTCTAGCCATCTGAGAGAGAGAAACATGGAATATTTGAGAAGAACATACATTTCATGCAATTACATTTTTATCCAACCATTAGAAGTTTACAAAGACAAACAAGAACTACTGAAATTTTGTAAGATTTTCACAGAATGATCAAGAAATGAGATAATTAGCCATACCCGAGAAGCTGGGAACTGGGCACGTGGCACAACTGCCAAGTTTCAAATTGTCCTAAAGTGTCCGACATAGCAAATTCCAAAAATCCTAGGCATGAGGATACTTCTGCAAATAATATTTATTTAGATGATGGAAACACTAAAACAAAGGAAATTATACATGAATAACAATTAAAAATGAATATTCACAAAGTCCCAAATAAAAATGAATTACAAGTAATCTAAACTAACAAGTAATTAATTAAAAAATTGGGGTGGGCTATGGGAAATGGATAAGATCTTGTAGCACATATAGGACTTAGCAAAAAATTTAATAGTAAAATTGAATTAAATTAAGCTAGTCTAAGACATCAGGAATCAAGTGTAGGATTAGTAGGGCTAGGGAACATTCAAAACTTTATTAAGAATGACCATAGAGATATGGAATGGCTTCTGAGATGCCTGAAATATCACTTTTTCTTTCCCAAAAGTAACTTGGCAACCTGTGAGGATGTCGCTTGCTAAATTAATATAATGTTCCAATTGAGCAGGAATATGATTTTTAAAGAACTCAGTGAAGACAACCAGATTTGTTCATTCAAAAACAAAATCAATGGATGCTATTAAAGTGGCACTCATACTTGGATATGGAACTATAAAATGAGGTCCATACGATGAAGGCACTTAAACATTTAATCAGAAGTTCAATAAAATAAGTAGAATGCCTCTATAATCTGTATATCTCTTCAGATAAATCCTACCTAGACGATGCAATAAAAAGGTGCATTCTAGATATGCATACCATTTCTAGATGACAACAAAATGTTCACGTGAAAACTAATTGAGCAAATAGAGATATCTGCATTTAAGAACATAACATTTATTTCCTAAAGAAGTTGGTATTTCCCCTGAGAATTTTTTTGAATAGAATGCCAATTGCTTCAGATTTTGTGAAAAAAAAAATACCTCCAAGACAACAGCAAACTGTCCAATCCCAAAAATCTTCTATATCTGAAGATTCTAAAACTTCCATTTTTGCTATGTTTCTCATTGAGACTACAGCTGTCTATTTCTATACCAAAAATTCCATCAGTAGGAGTTTTGCATTCTTCTTGCAGGTCCCAAACCCAAATAAAGGAGGGTCTTGCATCATGTTGCCATAACGTTTTCTCATAAATCCTAACAATCTACATTTCAAGCTTATTGAGTGGAATGGTAGAACAAGATTATTGTAGCAGACCCCAATTGTTGGGAGGGCTTAAATGATGCTGATGATCTATATCTGCTTCAAATGTTGAAGTGCTCCAGTCTACATGATTTTTTGGAGCAACAACCATCCACATTGGGGCCCATCAGGTCAACGGTCTGGAACATCGGTCTGGAACATCATCCATTAGCCTATACATATACAATCCTATGCATCAAACAACCATACATTTGCTTAACAAATACTTGGCTATTGTTGCCATAATCATCAACACTATCACATTTTTGGTAGGGCATATTAGACGAAACTCAAGATTCAGTGAGCCTTTGAATAAACCAAAGGCCATTAAAAATAAATCTCATGAAATGCAAAGAGATATTAGATGAAAATGCACAGAGATATTAGATGGAAATGCACCAAATATCATGATTAATCCATCTAATTTGGTACAAAATCTCATGGATGTGTATGACATTTGAATCAACCAAATGGGCATTAAAAAGAAAAAAATAGAGAAATGAAAGAAAACAAATAAAAGAAAACGGACTAGGGTTTAGACATTCAATGTTTGGGAGAGAGAGAGAGAGAGAGAGAGAGAGAGAGAGAGAGAGAGAGAGAGAGAGAGAGAGACCAACGACGACGGATCATCGGATTTGGGGAAGAAACCCTTTATTTTTACCTAACAGGAAGAAACCTTCCGTTTTTACCTGACTATGGATCATCGGAGAGTGGCAGCGAGATTGCGAGAGGGAGTGGGAGAGGGAGAGAGAGAGGGAATGAGAGAGGGAGTGGGAGAGGGAGGGAGAGAGAGAGGGCTAGGGCGAGGGCTAGGGAGCACGAGAGAGGGTTTTGATTTATTTTATTTTTTTAGGAGGTAGGGGCTCTTTCATGTTTTAGGGATTGTAGGAAGGTGAGTTGATGAGAGTGAGATGGTTGGTGCTCTGTGGGCTGCACCATGATGTATGTGTTTCATCCATTCCGTTCATCAATTTTTACAGATCATTTTAGGGCTTTATCCCAAAAATGAGTGGGATATAAATCTCAAACTAATCACACCACAGGACAACAATATTGATTGGTTATGCACCATTAAAATCCTCCTAAGGCCCACTGTATTGTTTATTTGACATCTAATCTGTTGATTAGATCATACATGCTTAGATGATGGGAAATAACAAAAATCAGCTTGATCTAGAACTTTTATGGCCCCCAAAAGGTTTTTAATGGTCGACGCTCATTTAACACTTTTTCCTGTAATGTGGTCCACTTGAGATTGGGATATACCTCAATTTTGTCCTTATACCATAAAATGATCTATAAAAATAGATGGATGACATGGATGAAATACATACTCATGGTGGGAAACACATACTCCTGGTGGGGGCCACATATCACCAACCACAACCATTAGCTGGTGACAAGGGAGTAACTAATCCGTTTCTATTTAGTTAGAATCCGATGGTGTGGTTCACTTTAGCCTTTGATTTACTCCATTTTTTTTGTTCATGCTTTAAAATGAGCTATTAAAATAAATGGACAGCTTAGATAAAACATAAACAATTTTTGTGGGCCTTATAAAGTACCTTTTTTGGTAACTATCACAACTTTGACCGCATCAGTGAATGAATGTAATCAAGACAATGAATTTTTTAAATTTTTTTTTGGAATGGCTAGAATTTATTCATAAAAGGAAAGGATGATATGACAACGTCGACCCTGCAAAAAAAAAAAAAAAAAAAAAAAAAAAAAAAAAAAAAAAAACTTAAACAAACAAGTCTAATACTGATAGGGTTAGATGAAGGGGAAAAATAAAAATCAGTTTAATCAAAAACTTTTATGGCCCCAAAATGTTTTTTAATGGTTGACGCTCATTCAACACTGTTTCCTGGAAAGTGGTCCACTTAAGATTTGGATATATCTCATTTTTGGTTTCGTATCGTAAGATGATCTTTAAAAATAGATAGACGACATGAATTAAACACATACATCATGGTAGGGCTCACAGAGCACCAACCACCAGTCAAGCCGATGGTGTCAGGGGGAGTAGCCAATCGGTTCCCCTTATTTGTGGTGTGGTCCATCTAAAATTATCTCAAAAAATGGATGAACGGTGTGGGTTGATCTCAAATTTTTGATAAATCCAAAACTCAAGTGTACCATGCCACGCGAAACAATGTTGGGGAGTCGAAGATTAGATTTTCTAGCTGAATGGGTTGGGAGTTAGACTTAGTTTTCATATCACAACTTCAGCTCAGTTTCCCTTGGGCTGGCCTAAATTGGCTATTAGTAGTAGCAATGTGGTTTGCGGTTATTAGGCTGGTCCTCCCGGACACCATCCAATGGCTTGTGGTTGGTGCTTTATGGACCCCACCATGACGTATGTGTTTAATCCATGCCGTTCATCTATTTTAAAAAATCATCATACAACATGAGACAAAAAATGAGGCATATCCCAATATGAAATGGACCATATTAACAAGAAACAGTGTTAAATGAGCGTTAACCATTTAAAACATTTCGGGGGCCATAAAAGTCTCGGATCAAGATGATTTTTGTTTTTCCCCTTTATCTAGGCCTGTATGACCTAATCAACAGATGTATGTGGGCCCTACCATGATGTATGTGTTTCATCCATGCCGTCCATCTATTTTTTTAGACCATTTTATGATATGAGAAAAAAAATGAGGTATATCTAAATCTCAAGTGGACCACATTACAAGAAAAGGTGTTAGATGAACATTGAACATTAAAAACGTTTTTGGGGCCATAAAAGTTTTGGATTAAGCTGATTTTATTATTTCCCTTCATCCGGGTCTTTAGGACCTAATCAACACATCCGATTTCAAATAAACAGTACAGTGGGCCTTAGGAGGATTTTAATAGTGGATATCCAATCATTATTGAATTCCTGTGGTGTGGTCCACCTGAGATCAAGCTGTGTTGGCCCCACCATGACGTTTGTCAAACATCAAAACCGTGCATTTGATGGGTCCCCTTAAAATTATGAGATATCCCAAAAATCAGCCGTATATGGAACTCCGGTGGGCCATACCATCTAAAATCATGTGAAGACATGCATAAAACATATAAAAGCACTTGGTGGGCCCCACCTGAAATTTGGATGCTTCTGAAACTTGGTATGACCCCTCATCCAACTGTCACACACATAATGGATGGGCTGGATTTGTGAATCACATCTAGGTGGGCCCAAAAAATAATGGATGGGCATTAGGATAGTTTCAACGGTGAGAATCCCTCTCCCTGCTATTTTCTGTGGTGGGGTCCACTACAAATTTTTATCTCCTTCATTCTTTGGCTCATGACTTAAAATGATATCTCCAAATGGATGGACGGTGTGGATTTAACACATACAACATAGTGGGGCCCACAGGCCAAACCCGTTCGTTTAACCTAAACGGTGTAAAATGCACTATTCATCCATTTTCACCAAATGTCATTTTCCCCCTCTCACGCTCATTTCTCCCTCCTCTCGCTCTCATTTTTCGATTTTCAGTGCCCTAAAATCTCCCCAATCCTCTCTTCCCCTTCCGAGCTCTCTTCCCCTTCCGAGCTCTGCTCCATCTTCTCATTTGCAGAAAGTTCTTAATCTGTCCTCGTTCGACATCGGATTTCTCCAGTTTTCAGCTTCTCCACAAGGTAAAAACCATTGCTTCCTCATCATCGTCAGTATAAAAAAAGCTAGGGTTTTGTTCTGTTTCATTTCCATTCATCTCACAACGGTTCACATCTACTCGTTTTCTCGGATTTCTATATTTAAATTTCATTTTTTTTATAAAAAATATTAATTGTTGAAGAACTGCAAAAAGTCATTAATGTAAGGGGTTTTTCCCATTTCCGTGGAATTTTTTTTTTATTTAGAAGCTGATACTTGCACCCTATTTTTTGATTGATTGATGCTCCCCTCTCTGTGTTTGGATGAAGTGTATGCAAATTGTTTCTGTCTACAAGGGGGTGGAGGTATCGAAATTGTGTGGGTTGGGGTTGGGGTTGGGGTTGAGCTAGGTTACATTGTCGAATGCATGTATTCGTGCGCATGGATATGCTAGTTACTACACGTGGCACACAGGCAGTGTATCCGGACTGTTCATCTATGGGCCCTACCATGGGTGGGCCACACGGTCCACACCCCAAAGTTTGTAGTGGTTGGATGGTCGTAGCCTCCACGTTTGAGGACTTTTTCCCTGACGGCCGTTGACTATTGATCATTGGCTTTGGAGTTTGGGTCACTTGCAGGACGCTTTTCAACTCTTTGTTACTTTGGTTGGAATGATGGTTTTAAAAAACAGTTACAATATTAGCACCGATATGTGGCTGATACATCAATAAAGGCCCAATTTTAAAATTATTTATTTTTAATCTTCTCTCATTTTCCCACTCCTTTCTTCATTTTGACCACGAAGGAAGCTTATGAACTAATTTCACACCTGGTCAAAGACTATTTCGAGAATCGAAGCATGGGGTTTGAGTGGGATTCAATGAACTGAAGTGGAATTGACCATTTTTGATAATTATCATAAGAGTTGGTAAACCATCACCTGTTTTTTTTTTTTCTAGCTATCATCTTCTTTTTGTTGTACTTGTATATAATGAGAGACCTTATCTATCAAATCATACTTGATTTTTGTTTGATTAGTGCCTATTTCATTGACTTTTAGCAGATCAAGTTGACAGACTACATTATTATCAAAGGATAGCACGATAAACCATTGAATACATGTTATAAAAAGAAATAGATTCTGGTGTTTTGCAGAAGTTTTGGCCAATGTGAGACCATGTCACCTGATATTGTTGGATATTCTAAAATCTCCCCAATCTTCATGCATTAAACTACTATGAAACAATGGATGGACAAAATAGAGCATGGGATTGCCTGGTGATCAAGCCACCAAGGATAACTTTGGGTGACTTGACCTGACCTGACGTGAAAGGATTTGATTTGCCACATGTTTAGCTGAGTATGTATTTGATTGGGCCTATCTTTATGGCACGGTTAGATAACTTGTTTGTCATGGACAATCCCATCCATTATTCCATTTGATTCATGGCCATTAAGGTAGCATGGAAATAAATCAGCCATTTTTAAATAAAATGAGTGAAAAAATGAGGCAAATTCAAATCGAAAGTGAACCATACATCATGAAACGGTGGTTATTGAATGCTTGTAGGCCGTAAACATTTTGAATTTCAAATCTTAGTAGACATGGGCATCTGAGTGACTGACACATGTATTTAAAACTTAGTTTGTTCATGTTTTGATTTTCTAAACATTGTTATTGTGTGATTGTGGAAAGGGAATTGCTAACTATAATCAAGGAGAAATCCAGTGAAAGTTTGTTTGCTTTTATGATTCTTATTCTTACTTCCTCATTTATGAATAGTGTGAAAGATATTTGGATGATGTATCAAATTGTAGTTATATCAAGAACATTATTATTTCATTCGAGTCGTACCACTAGTCATGGGTGACCACTTCACATCGGTGCCGGATTCCCTTGAAGATTCCTATATGATTGCCTAAGATAACAGTGATTGACACAGTGCACACTGATATTCAGGTTCCTGCATGGTTATCTTTCTTTTTTCTTTGTTAGTTAGTTTTCTTCTTACTAACAAAAGCCTTTTTAAACTTTTGTTTACAACAAACAGTATGGTTGTTCTTTAGGGACATGTTCAAGAGCATTTGCCTTTCCATCTTACTCGGACCTCCAATTGTGGCTGCAATCATTATAATAGTATAGGTATTGCTATTTCCTGCTACCGAGCAAGTTTTCGAGTCTAATGTTTTATTTCTGCAATTCAAGTGCTTCTAATTGTTTCTGCATGCATGAGACACCTCCATGGATCAATGGAAGTGTTTGAGGCAGATGTGATTCTCCTCATCAGTATTCTATGTAACCGAGATACCTAAGGATCTTTGCTAGAATTGCAATGAAAATTTAGATCATGCTTACAAGCATAATGTTGACTATATTTAGGCAAGCCTTTTTTATTAATGAAAAAAAGGTTAATGAAAAAGAGAAAAAGGCAATGGAGACAAAACAAAAAAGTGGTCTAGAAACCTCTTCCTTCGCAAGAGAATCTATGAGTTTGCCTTCCTCAACAAAAGCCAAAAAATGAAATTGAATTACAACAAATTTAGGCCTAATTTCATTTACAATGGAAGCACACTTCCACAATGCCAGACCACTACCAGCTACCCAAGAAAGGGCAGCATTCTAGTAGCCTTAAGACTACTGAAGGACTACCAAATGAGTCGCAAAATAACTTCAACCTTGCTTTTATGGATTTTCAACTCCACATGGTTAGAGTTGCCATTGCTGTCAGTCATGAAAAAGCTGACAATAGACTTTCGTCCCTGATCACCTGCCATTACCAATATTTCCAGGATTGCCTATTTGAGCTGTGAGCATCTTGAACAAAGCCTTTTTGAAATTGTGCTTTGGTGGGGGCATCCTTAGCCCGTCTTTACAAGAAAGTCTTGAATGAAGATGGTTGCCCAAGTAGCTGCTAAAACCCCAACTTTGTTAGTAGTAATAAACGTCACCCAATGAAGGGAGTTTCAAGGGTGCCTTTCTAATAACAACTGCAGGGTCACATTCTCCTATGCTACTGCTCTATTGGCAATGCAGGACACAATCAAAGTTGAGAATTTGGTTCCTTGGGGATAAAGTTTCTTGGGAAGGCAAATGCATCACTAAAACAAAAGAAACATGTGCCCAAGCCCTCAACCTGCCAAATTCCATGACATTAATCAGACTCTCTCCTTTAATGATCAATTGTATCTCTACATCCATAGGAAGGGAAAGGAGGCAGAGAAACTGGCAGACTTCAAAATGTCTTACAAGCGTTGTGATGGAAATGTGTGTTTGGTATAAAACTTATATTTGCTTACCCAATTGGAGCACTTGCATGTACTTCTTTCTACTGGCAAACTTTCTGACTTACTGAATAGCAAAATTAAACTTTGAAGGGAGATGTTTGCTAAGAAAAAATTGTAATACTTTTGTTATTGTTGTGACTTTCTTATAGATTGAAGAGAACTTGACCTGTAACCTCACAGGTTAGATACTTCTGAACATTTGAGTACTTTGCAATGATTTTGTTTACACACATTTCTGATTTATTGCAGTGCAGTGTTAGTATATTATGAAGAGTATACTGTGGAATGGTAAGGAATGGCTGGTTTGGCCACATCTTACTTTCTGATTTTCTTTCAACATTTTCGTCTTTCTTCATTTTCTAAAAGTCCAAATAAAAGATTTTTCGATCTTATAATTCAATTAGATTCAACTGCCTTACCATTTTTCCATATGATTATGTTTTCAGAATTTCCTCAGTATATAGACTATGAAAAATGTCAACACAGTGTCATGAGAACTTGCTAGTCCAGACACATTGATGCTTACTGCAAAGAGGGTGACTCTTAAAGCAGTAACCCATGATAATTTCCAGATTAGTACAACTCTTAGAGCAGTTACCCATGACAATTTCCAGATTGGTATTCTAAGTGTGATTGTGTATGCTTGCTTGCGAGGAATTTCAGGTTTAATTTGTAATAATTGTCTGCATCTCATTTTATCATTTGCAATCCTATTCCACTGATTTGGTATTGGAACAGATAGCAACAACCATTTCAATGGACATGCATCTATTCCTCAGAATTTTAGAACTCCACTATTGTTACAAGTGGTTGCATCCTATTCCTCAGAATTTTAGAAAGAAACAAAACAATGTATAGAATTTGCATCTCATGTATGGTTTATGAACTTTTAACATGCCTAATTTCTTTTGAAGGTCAAGTGGTGGACATGGGACTAACAACTACATCCTTACTGAATTCTGAGAAGTTTCCTGTCATAGTCCCGAATTCATTATTTTCCAGTCAGGTATGTACTTTATTTCTTCCAAATTTGTATTCTTTGGCCCTTTCTGTAACCATTAGATAGATGATAATCTATGAAGAATAGTATGTCAGGCACTGGCACTCTTAACAATTAAATACTACTGCACTTTAAACACTGCATGGAGATAGATTGATGGCAAATACATCTGTTCAAAGATGGCACATGTGGGCATTCATGTCTTGTGGCTGCAAGTAGTATTCCTCTGTTATGTAACTTTTGTGTAACAGTAACATGTATTGGTAACTAACAACCAACTCCACCTAGCTACTGCTTGTCTAGTTGCCTACAAATAGAGAGTGTAGCATGTGTGAGTGATCCAGGTATACTAGTGTACCAAAAAAAGGAAAGCTGTAGAAGCTTCACACATTCATATTGGGTCTATGCTCTTGAAAATGAGAGAACAACATTAACTATAGATTATGAAGAGCTTTTAATTTTCTATCTGATTATATTGCAAGAATTTTTTACATACACACGTCTTTGCATAGATAGCTATTTTCACCTTTTCAGGTTACCAACTCTATAAAACCCAACATTTCTATGCGTTTCTGTTTCTTTTACCAAGCTATTAACTATTTTTTCAAGGATCCAAATGGTATAAAATTCAAACCTTCTTTAAATCCCAACTTTCCTAATACCATTTTTTCAAGACCAGATCCTCTCTTTGTAACTCAAAGAATCCCAACTCTAGACACTTTCCCTAGGTTGTTGCACCATGACTTGTCATGTGGGAACTTGTTGTTTGTGAGGACATTGATCAGGTAAGTTTCTATGGAAATTGCATGAAAACATTCGTTTTCCATACTTGGTTTGGTTGAATGGATGAGTAAGTTGTCAATCATATGAAAAGTGCCTAAGTCCATCAAGTGGGCCTATTTTGAATAATCATGGGTTTTGAATAGGAACTTGGAGCTTGTTCAAACTTCAAACCAAGTCTGCGTTTTTGTTCTACCAGCTAGTTCATTCCCAAAGATTGCTTTCACATATTTCAGATACATTGTTATGCTTCCAACATAGAAGTTTGAGAAAGAAATACCAACTAGTCAAATTCCATCTTGGTGAGATCTTTTCTTTCATTAAACTGCTAGTTTTTCTTTGTCATATTGTTATAGAGAAATGCTTGTGCAACGGGTGTTTTCATACAGTTCCATGAAGTGTGCACCATAAAAAATATTACGTTTGTTCTTGGGCTATTGGAAGGTGACAAGGGCTATAGTCGCAGTTATTTCATTTGTTTGATCATGTGCTATTCTTTCATGAGAAAGTTCACTTTCCAATTGAAAATTACTAAGTCCATGAAGCTAAACACTTTTTTGTTTTTGGTGTGTGCAGATAAGCCCTTTGTTGGTGAATTTGTTGGTTACTTCACATTCCTTCGACTGTAAGTCATATCTTATTTCCTGAATTTCTTCAAACAGTATGGTAGTCATATACAGATAAACAATGCTTGCAATGAATGTTTATGAGTACTTGGTAATTTTGGAGTCCTTGGTTAGGGTTTGGGCTAAAAGTACGAGTGCTAGAGCCGACGCTTTCGGAGTCCAAACTCATTCTTTTGAAAAATAGAAAAATGGAAATATCAGTAAATATGGATTTTCTTGTTAAGAAGAAAATGGAAGATGGATTGAAAAAATATAAAAGAGATTTTTTTTTCTTCTTTTTTTGCTTCAAGAGAGAGAGACGGAGAGGTGAGAGTGGGGAAATCGAGGGAGATAATGGGGGAATGAAGTGGCTGCGTGAGATTTGAAAATAGCGAGTGTAGTTTGGTTTGAAAATGACGTTTCATATGCGTGGCGTGCATTTCTTTTAAGACAGTAATTTGATTTTACTGAAGATAATTGAATTACATAGGCAAGTGTTTAATGCAGGGAACTTCTCTGAAAATGTTATTCTGATAACTAACCTGATGAGAGTAATTTGTGGTTCAGTTCCTGGACCAATCTCTCTATCATATTCAAAGAAATTCACATTTTTCTTCGTGTTTCTTACATGGTTCTTTGTCTCATTTTTGTTTGACTTGAAAGTAAAGGTGATGTATCTTCTTATTTATTCAATCATGGAATGTAGGATGTTGTTGTTAAGGTTCTAACAGATCAGGACTTTCATGAGGATCAACTGAAGGACTTTCTAAAGGAGGTATGCATTTGAAACATTGCTAATAATGTTCTGTGAAACTGTACCCATTTATGTATCCAGATGTGCGTCAGAGCTATCCGGATGTTGAACGGGGGTCCCTGGAAAGTGGGAACCGCTGTTATGACCATGATGAAGCTGTCTATTTCCTATGGACAACAATGGAGGGGCCTGACCATTTGGATAGGCTGTGTTTATGTATTTGTTCAAAATTAATGGAGTAGACCCGAATGTGCGTCGGAACTATCCGGAAGAGCGGGGGTTCCTGGAAGGTGGGAACCGCTGTTATGATTATGATGAAGCTTTCCATTTCTTATGGACAACATTGGAGGGGCCTGGCCATTTGGACAAGCCGTGTTTATGTATTTTTTAGAAATTAATGGAGCAGACCCGGATGTGCGTTGGAGCTATCTGGAAGAGTGGAGGTCTCTGGAAGGTGGGAACCTCTGTTATGACCATGATGAAGCTGTCCATTTCTTATGGATGACATTGGAAGGGCCTGGCCATTTGGACAGGCCGTGTTTATATTTGTATTTGCAGGGACCACACCCTTAACCTAAACTCGAACCGATTCTCAAATCCAAAAACCTATAAGTTAAACCAAAACCAAAACATATAACCTAAACTTGAACCCATTCTTAAATCCTAAAACCTATAACCTAAACTAATACCAAAACCTATGAACTAAACCCGAACTCATTCTCAAATCCCAAAACCTAAAACCTATCCCTAAACCTTAACCTATGACCTAACCTAAAACTATACTTATAACCTAAAACTATTCCTAAATCCCAAAACGTATAACCTAAACCTAACCTTTACCTAAACCTAAACTTATAACCTATAACCTTAACCAAAACCTATAACCTAAACCAAAACCAAAACCTATAACCTAAACCCGAACCCATTCTCAAATCCGAAAACCAATAACCAAAACCAAAACCAAAACCTATAACCTAAACCAAAATTAAAACATATAACCTAAACCCGAACCCATTCTCAAATCCCAAAACCTATAACCTAAACCAAAAACCAAAACCTATAACCTAAACCCGAACCAATTCTTAAATCCCAAAACCTATAACCTAAACATAAACCTTATCCTAAACCTATAACCTCTAACCTAAACAAAAACTTATAAACTAAACCAAAACTAAAACCTATAACCTAAACCCGAACCCATTATCAAATCCCAAAACCTTTAACCTAACTTAAACCTATACTTATAACCTAAAACTATTCCCAAATCCCAAAATCTATAACCCAAACCTAACCTTAACCTAAACCTAAACCTATAACCTATAACCAAAACCAAAACCTATAACCTAAACCTAAACCAAAACCTATAACCTAAACCCGAACCTATTCTCAAATCCCAAAACCTATAACCTAACATAAACCTATACTTATAACCTATAACTATTCCCAAATCCCAAAACCTATAACATAAACCTAACCTTAACCTAAACCTATAACCTTAACCAAAACCTATAACCTAAACCAAAACCAAAATGTATAACCTAAACCCGAACCCATTCCCAAATTCCAAAACCTATAATCCAAACCAAAACCAAAACCTATAAACTAAACCCGAACCCATTCTCAAATCCCAAAACCTATAACCAAAACCTAACCTTAACCTATAACCTAAACCAAAACCAAAACCTATAACCTAAACCCAAACCCATTCTCAAATCCCAAAACCTATAACGTAAACCAAAACCAAAACCTATAACCTAGACCCGAACCCATTCTCAAATCCCAAAACTTATAACCTAAACCTAAACCGAAACCTTATCCTAAACCTATAACCTATAACCTAAACCAAAACCAAAAACTATAACCTAAACCAGAACCCATTATCAAATCCCAAAACCTATAACCTAACCTAAACCTATACTTATATCCTAAAACTATTCCCAAATCCCAAAACCTATAACCTAAACCTAAAACTATAACCTATAACCTTAACCAAAACCTATAAGCTAAATCAAAACCAATACCTATAACCTAAACCCAAACCCATTCTCAAATTCCAAAACCTATAACCTAACCTAAACCTATACTTATAACCTAAACTATTCCTAAATCCCCAAACCTGTAACCTAAACCTAACCTTAACCTAAACCTAAACCTATAACCTGTAACCTTATCCAAAACCTATAACCTAAACCTATAATGTAAGACTCGTATCCTAGACCGTACCATTTCATAGACTTCCGCGGTCTTACCGGTCGAATTTCGGCAACCTTCGACCCTTAACGGATATTTATGCGCGACCTTGATTCGTATGCCGTCAACCTGAGCCGACTCAACCCAAGACTATTACCATAGCGACTGCGCCATCGTTGCAGTTCCGATACCGCGACTTGCGTGCCGAGGCAATACCCTGGTCAAGAGATGTGGGCCAGCGTTCGGTGCGAGAAAAACGCCGTGCGTTGTGAAACTTAAGAGAATCTCTACGATGTGTCACATCAATCCCATCAATCCATCACATGTCAAGTACATGTCAAGTACACATCACCTTTCACCCATACCTAAGCCACCACAAAAGTCCAAAAGTTCTTCCATGCCCATACTTTTCTTACACAAAATGCTTCAAAAGTCAAGAAATCCTTACACAAGCCATGCCTTTCTTACACAAAAGGCCACCAAAGTCAACAAAGGTGTCTTACACACCCATCACCACATCCATCCATCACTCACTCTCTCTCCCTTTACAACTCTTTCTCTCTTTCTCATTTTCAAATCTCCAAGGGAGAGAAAATCCCATACATATGAGAGTTCTCCATGCTTTCCAAAACTCCTAGGTGGCCCACTTTCCTATGCCATCATCTCTCATCCTAGCCATCCATTCCTCATCTCATCCATTGAAGTTGAAGCTAAGGTGTTAAGGAACCCATAGGAGTAAGAAGATCGGACGGTAGGTGCTAGTTAATACTAGTTTTTTATATTTTTGAGATGGGCCAAGTGAGGCCAACTGATCAATGGTTTGGATCTCACTTGGGACCCTAAGATGTGGCCGATGGCCCAATAGGTTCATCATGATATTTATTTTATTGCATTAGGAGGTCATCTAGACCGTCCATGTTGGTGGGGAAAGGATCTCCACCGTTGATTTTCGATTTCTATGGACCCATGTGTTAAGGGACCCACTTGATGTATGATTCATTGCAAGGGAGGGCCCATAGTGTCGGGATCCCTCCATCACAAGCGTGTCCCACTCTCTATCTCTCTCTCTCTCTCTCTTTCTCTCTCTCTTTCTATGATCATGGCCCACTTATAATGGCTATATTTTATCCATGCCATCTACCGGTGGACCCCATCTATGTGGGACACACCATGATATTTATATGCCATCCCAACCGTCCATAGGGGGGTGGCCACTAGTGAAGTGTGATCCACGTGGGCCCACCCAGCCCCATAGCTCACTGGCAGTGGGAGAGGTTAACAGTGATGTGTGGACTGACAGTGGGTGAGGTTACCAGTGAAGTGTGGGCCGACAATGGGGCCTATGGGACCCATCCACATCATTCATCCATCTAAGATGGACCACACCATTGCTAGTGGTGTATCCAATTAGGACCCACCCCACGTGTGGACCCACCATGTGAAACGCATGAAATCAGCACCGTCCAGAAATCTAGGGTCTGGACGGTGACTCCTTTTAAGCTATATATTATATTATATTATATTATAATATGATATATGATATTATAAAAAAAATATATATATATATATATATATATATATATTCGTATATATAAATGAAAGGTGGGCCACGTGTGTGGGACCCACCACTGTGGTATGTTTATACCCACGCCGTCCCGTGATCTGGACGGGTGGAGCCTGCATGATGCTTAGGTCTTAATCCACACCGTCTAAAATGGTGGGGTTGATCATGGGGTGAGTGTTATATACACACCGTCCATCCAATTCAGCTGGGCCGTCCATGTGTTGGACGGCCAGCAGCAGGAGGCTGCGTCCTTGATGTGGATCCTGAGAGAACCCAGACCGTCCAAATTGTGGGACCCAGCTCCATACCTCATATGGTAGGCTGAGTGAAAGATACCTCGTTTCAAAGTGGGACCCACCTTCTTGAGAGACGTGGTGCGGTTGGTGAGTCTTACAGCAGCTCTGCTGCTACTTTAATGTCACCAGGTTCTGTGGACCCACTGTATATATATGGGTCTTATCCATCGTACATCTGTCCAGCCGATGGGGCCCACTTCAATGCATGTATACTCCAGCACCACCGTCCATAATGTCTGGACGGTGCAGTGGACTCCAACATGATGTATGTGCCCCAAATCCACGCCGTCTAGACCTCTGAGCGGTGGGTTGATTACAAGGTATGCGTTATATCTAAACCGTCCCTCCATTTTTATTTTTTTGTTCCTTGTGGGCCACCTTGAGTTATGTGTGATGGGCCCCACGTGGGACTCTCATGCCTGAGCTGGATTGGTTGGGGTACCCTCGCACCAGCTTATAATTGCTACAGTTACGGCAGCAGGTACTACTGGCCACGCTGTGATGTATATGTTACATCCTACCATCTATTAAGTGGACCACCCTGTAAAAAAAAATAAAAAATCAATGGGATTGAATGCCTACCATTAGAAACATTTGGGGCCCATCTTGATTTATCTGCAGTATTCTATTGGGGCCCACTTTGATGTGGATGTAAAGCCCATGTCATGAGGCCATTTGTCGTAGTAGGGGCCCCCATTGAGATGTACTACGACCTATGGGTTGAGGCCCATTTGACGTACATATGGGGGCCAAATGGTGTGGCCCATTTGTTACATATAAGACCCATGATATTAGGCCCATTTGATGCAATCTAAGGCCCACGGGTTATGACCCATTGCAATGCACATAAGGCCCATTAGTGTGGTCCATTTATGTGGCCCACTTGATGAATATAAGGTCCATGGGATGTGACCCATTTGATATATTTGAAGGCCCAATGGGATGTACCTAAGGTCTATTGCAATGTGTGATCCCAACATGGATTATGTAATAATTACGCCTTAGGAGCAATGTTGGTTTGACGTCCACATTGCGAGTGTAATGTTGGTTGAATTTTCACATTACGACTCTCCTTAGGGCCCATTGTTAGAACCGTATTTGTTGTCTATAGGTCGTCAAGGCCCATCTGCATTATAAGGATAGTTCATCTCATTATAACATGTTTAGTATAGTTCCATGACTCATGATCATACGCATCATATGTATACTTGATATGAGAATTAACTGATCATAGCATATACCTTCGGACAGACTGTTTATGGGACTCCGATTAGGCGATGTTACCCTGCATGAGCGCATGATACGCGTAGAAATTACTGCATGATTGGATAGTGTGATTCATGCATTTCGTATTGTGTGACATGGTTATTGTATGCCTTAGCGACATCAGGGTCGTAGCTTCCATAGACGCATCATGGTTGGCAGGATTTGATACCTAAAATCTTGTTCTATATGGGGTGCTATAGATATCCCTGGGTGAAAGTCCCTAAACCCTTATGGTACCAAGAGGTTGCTCCAATGTCTAGACCATGTGGGTAGATGAGCATTGAGTGTCGATTACCAAATGGATGCGCTCTCCACTGTGTCGTGGTCGGTTGGAAGGGGGTGTGGCCTTACCCGCCCGAGTGTAGGGGGCAATGTTAGGCTGAGTTTGACCAGCTCGAGGAATGGGTCTGCTATCGACTAGTCGTGCCTGATATTAGCAGACGGATAGTGAGGTCTCTTCCACTTACCTTATTGTGCACGATGTGGCGGCGATCTGGTTTAGAGTGTTCTAGACCCCGGTGATATCCTAGAGTTGAGCTGTATTGATATGTTGACTTAGATGAGGATTGTATGCTTGACTTGCATCTTGCATCGCATAGTCTTGGTATAGCCTACATCCTCCATGCTTTGCATCGCATAGCCTTGGTATGGCTTATGGTTTTCATGGATCTATCTGCATATTCCGCATTACTCTAATACTGCATGATCATATTATTACCTTTCACACACACTTTCACCACCCTCTAAGTTTTCTATAAGCTTATGCACGACCGTTACGTGCAGGTGACATTGGGACACAACAGCGCTGAGGCTGGAGCACTTGTAGATCATTTTTGGAGTTTTTGTTCCTTACCATTGTATTTCCCTTTATGCTCATTGTACTTATAAAGTTTTTGATCATAATGGAAATGTAATGGAGTTTTTGGTTATTGTTGTGGGTTATGCCTTTGGTTATGCTTATCACGATTCAAACTGACCTTGAAAATCCTCCTCGTAGCATTCCAGGATCGGAACCTAGAAAATGGGAGCTGGGAGCCAAGAATGCGGTTCTACAGAGGCGGTCGGCACCATATTCAGCGATCGGAAATTTTGTGAATCCAGTTTTCGAGTTTGGGGCATGACATATAACCTAAACCTGAACCCATTTCCAATTCCCAAAACCTATAACCTAAAACAAAATCAAAACCTATAACCTAAACCCGAACCCATTCTCAAATCCTAAAACCTATAACCTAAACCTAACCATAACCAAAACCAAAACGTATAACCTATAACCTAAACTAAAACCTATAACCTAAACCAAAACCAAAACCTATAACCTAAACCCGAACCCCTTCTCAAATCCCAAAACCTATAACCTAAACCAATACCAAACCTATGACTAAACCCGAACCCATTCTCAAATCCCAAAACGTATAACCTATCCCTAAACCATAACCTATAACCTAACCTAAACCTATACTTATAACCTAAAACTATTTCCAAATCCCAAAACGTATAACCTAAACCTAACCTTAACCTAAACCTAAACCTATAACCTATAACCTTAACCAAAACCTAAACCTATAACCTATAACCTAAACCAAAACCTATAACCTAAACCAAAACCTATAACCTAAACCCGAACCCATTCTCAAGTCCCAAAACCTATAACCAAAACCAAAACCAAAACCTATAACCTAAACTCGAACCCATTCTCAAATCACAAAACCTATAACCTATAACCTAAACCTAAACCTAAACCTTATCCTAAACTTATAACCTAAAACCTAAACCAAAACCTATAACCTAAATCAAAACCAAAACCTATAGCCTAAACCCGAACCCATTCTCAAATCCCAAAATCTATAACCTAAACCATAACCAAAACCTATAACCTAAACCCGAACCCATTCTCAAATCTAAAATCCTATAACCTAAACCTAAACCTAAACCTTATCCTAAACCTATAACCTATAACCTAAACCAAAACCTATAACCTAAACCAAAACTAAAACCTATAACATAAACCCGAATCCATTATCAAATCCTAAAACCTATAACCTAACCTAAACCTATACTTATAACCTAAAACTATTCCCAAATCCCAAAACCTATCACCTAAACCTAACCTTAACCTAATCTTAAACCTATAACCTATAACCTAAACTCAAACCAAAAAAAAAACCTATAACCTAAACCCGAACCCATTCTCAAATCCCAAAACCTATAATCTAACCTAAACCTATACTTATAACCTATCCCAAATCCTAAAACCTATAACCTAAACCTAACCTTAACCTAAACCTAAACCTATAACCTGTAACCTTAACCAAAACCTATAACCTAAACCAAAACCTTAACTTATAACCTAAACACGAACCCATTCCCAAATCCTAAAGCCTATAACCTAAACCAAAACCAAAGCCTATAACCTAAACCCAAACCCATTCTCAAATCTCAAAACCTATAACCTAAACCTAACCTTAACCAAAACCAAAACCTATAACCTATAACTTAAACCAAAACCAAAACCTATAACTTAAACCCGAACCCATTCTCAAATCCCAAAACCTATAACCTAAACCAATACCAAAACCTATGACCTAAACCCGAACCCATTCTCAAATCCCAAAACCTATAACCTATCCCTAAACCTTAACCTATAACCTAACCTAAACCTATACGTATAAGATAAAACTCTTACCAAATCCCAAAACCTATAACCTATACCTAACCATAACCTTAACCTAAACCTAAACCTATAACCTATAACCTTAACCAAAACCTATAACCTTAACCAAAAGCTATAACCTAAACCAAAACCAAAACCTATAACCTAAACCCGAACCCATTCTCAAACCCCAAAACCTATAGCCTAAACCAAAACCAAAACCTATAACCTAAACCTGAACCCATTCTCAAATCCTAAAACCTATAATCTAAACATAAACCTAAACCTTATCCTATACCTATAACCTATAACCTAAACCAAAACCAAAACCTATAACCTAAACCCGAACCCATTCTCAAATCCCAAAACTTATAACCTAAACCAAAACTAAAACCTATAACCTAAACCCGAACCCATTCTCAAATCCCAAAACCTATAACCTGAACCTAAACCTAAACCTTATCCTAAACCTATAACCTATAACCTAAACCAAAACCAAAACCTATAACCTAAACCCGAACCCATTATCAAATCCCAAAACCTACAAGCTAACCTAAACCTATACTTATAACCTAAAACTATTCCCAAATCCCAAAACCTATAACCTAAACCTAACCTTAAACTAAACCTAAACCTAAACCTATAACCTATAGCCTTAACCAAAACCTATAAGCTAAACCAAAACCAAAGCCTATAACATAAACCCGAACCCATTCTCAAATCCCAAAACCTATAACCTAAACCTAAACCTATACTTATAACCTAAAACTATTCCCAAATCCCAAAACCTATAACCTAAACCTAACCTTAACCTAAGCCTAAACCTATAACCTGTAACCTTAACCAAAACCAAAACCAAAACCTATAACCTATACTAAACGTAAACCTAAAACCTAAATTTATTCTCAAATCCCTAAACCGAAACCTACACCTAATCTCAACTCCCTAACCTAAACCTAAACCTAAACCTAGACTTAAACTTGAAAACCCAAGCCTAAACCTGATCCCGAACCCGAACCCGATTTTCTAAACCTAAACCTTAACCTATTCTCAAATCCCTAAACCTAAACCTACACCAAATCCTAATCTCAACTCTCTAACCTAAACTTAAACCTAAACTTGAAAACCCAAACTTAAACCCGAACCCAAACTCGATTTCATAAACCTAAAACCTTAACCTATTCTCAATTCCCTATAGCTATAACCTATAACCTAAACCTAAATCATAACCTTAACCTAAACCTTTTCCTAAACCTAAACCTTAACCTTAACCTTAACCTATACTTATGAATTCTAATTTATTTTATAAAAGTTCATTTATGACTAAGTTATTTTCTTAATAAGTTTATTGCCTTAATCTATTATTTACAAAACTGCAGGATAAATTTCACTTGAATTTGAGTGTTCCACACATCTCCTATGCCGTCGACGACATGATGAAGGAGCGGTTCAAGGCTTACCGCGGTAAGTTATACCAACAGTACAAGCGGTCTGCGAGCCACGAGGAGCCCGCACAGTCCGCACCGCCTCACGTGACCCGTGAGGACTGGCAGATACTCTGCGATAGGTTTTCGTTTAATTCTTTTCAGGTAATATTTACATATTTACGATATCTTAAAATAATAATTAAATTCATAATTAATAACAATGCATTATGTATAATGTGTTCAGAAGAGGAGCAAAATAAATTTCGACAACAGGAGAAAGTTAGAAGTGAACCACGTAGCTAGTTCAAAGTCATTTGTACGACTTCGTCATGACATGGTAAGAAATTACTGGTAATTTTTATATTCTTTCCATGCATTTACATTAACTATATTTTTCTTTCGATTGCACAGCGAGATTCCGTCACTGGCCAGGAGCCTGGACCAGTAGACTTCTACAAAGGGACTCACTGTCGGCAGGCGAGTGGATCTTGGGTACATCCTAAAGCCAATGAGATTTGGGTAAAAATTATTACATTATAAAATTTAATTGCATTAAATTATAATAATGTCATTTATTATGAAAATTCATGTGTTTTCATTACAAGAGGAGATGGACACCTTACGCAGTTAGCCCACTCCCGATGGTACTCAACGGAGTGAGCCAGAGATCCTGAGTCAGGTGCTTGACACCCGTTCTAGATATGTGCGTGGGCTTGGCCATGGTGCTAAGCTCATGGCACCCGCTAGAGCTGCCTCTACCCGATCCGTCGTCGTTGGCGACAGCGCCGTATGCCGAACTGATACCGTAAAGAGAGAGGTTTAGTAGCTACGGGTTATCGTCGATGACATCAGAGATCAACTGGACAGGCAGAGGGAGGAGTATGAGAGGAAGATGATGGATGAGCTGATGAGGCAGAGGGAGGAGCAGGAGAGGAAGATAGAGGATCAGCTGGCGAGGCAGAAGGAGGAGCAGGAGAGGAAGATGAAGGATCAGCTGGCAAGGCAAAAGGAGGAGTAGGAGAGGAAGATAGATGAGATGTGGGTGGAGCATGAGTGACTGATGATGGAGATGTTTCAAGCTTTCCCTGCACGCTTACCTACTGATGCCCCACCACCTTCGCCTTCATCTTTATGATTTTTTCTTTTTTATTTATGATGTTAAACTTATATGTATTTATTCGTGAATGAATGTTATGCGTATAAAATTGTTTGTGTTTGAATGTATGTAGTTTATGTTTGGAAGGATTTACTAGTTTGGGTTAGATGGATCTAAATGTGAATATGATGAAATTTGACAAGTATACTATGATATAACAGGTGTATATCAGGATGTGAATATGAATATGATGATATAACAGGTATATCAGGATGAATATGATGAAATATATTGCAACAGGTGTCTATCAGGTATTTTGCACGAAATTTTTTATTGGATATTTTTTTTAAAACAAGAGACTTTTAGAAATGAAAATTTTTGCCGCTAAAAGTTTTTAGCGACGAAAATTTTCATTGCTAAAAGTTTTTTAAAATATTATAGGGACGAAATTTTCGTTGCTAAAAGTTTTTTAAAATATTATAGGGACGAAATTTTCGTTGCTAAAAGTCTTGTAAAGCATTTT
The DNA here is from genome assembly GCA_037074715.1 of Magnolia kwangsiensis. Taxonomy (NCBI): domain Eukaryota; kingdom Viridiplantae; phylum Streptophyta; class Magnoliopsida; order Magnoliales; family Magnoliaceae; genus Magnolia; species Magnolia kwangsiensis. The sequence continues at coordinate 107,808,827 of CM073578.1, read as the reverse complement.
TTACTGCGAAATTGTTCGCAGTGAAAAATAAAAATATATTTTTAGCAGCAAACCTTTTCGTTGCTAATAGTCTTGTAATATTTTTTTAGCAATGAAAAGTGGTGTCGCTGAAAGATGAATGAATATTTTTAGCAGCGAAAATTTTTACTACTAAAAGTCTTGTATTCGCTGCTAAAAGTCCTCCATAGATTTTTTTAGCAACGAAAGTGGAACAATTATTTTTTCCAACGAAAAGTTTCGCTGTTAAAAGTCCTCTACTATTTTTTTTGTGACGAAAGTTTCGTCGCTAAAAAGCTTCCTTTTAGCAACGACTTCAACTTTTTGGCTGCTGAAAATTTATAGGGACGGTGTATTAGCAACGAAATTAGCGACAAAAATTTTCGTCGCTAAAAACCTTTAGCTACGAAATGTTGACTTTTAGAGATGAAAATTTTCATTGCTAAAAGTAGGATTTCTTGTAGTAAAGTATTATTTGAAAATAGTTAATTGCTCGAACCTCCCTAATCAACTGATCGAAACTGTCTAAAACTGTTTAGAGATCAATTTGTATAATTTGAGGGTCTCTCAATCATCGAGTAACGTGTTCGATTGATCGAACTCTCCTATTTTGTGATAAATTGAAGACATCCACGCAACATTAGGACCCTTTGATGGGGCCCAATCTGCGACAACACCCATTCCGGATAATCGTGTAAAAAATACAAGCTCAGTGGGCTACAATATTTAATATGTATCATGTTCTTTCCTCAATTTTAGGCCATTACAAACATATATATATATATATATATATATATATATATATATATATATATATATATATATATATATATATATATATATATATATATATATATACACATACATATACATACATACTAGATTCACATCTCAAGCAATGGAAATGGGATGCCAACCATAGGTATGTGTGCGGAGAAACCATGCACTACAAGAAATAGGTCCATAAATAACCGATGAGCTAACCCTTTGTCGGTTGCCAGTTTTAACAGCTGTCGGTAGGGTGCGTATATCTAAAAGAAAGAAAAAAAACCTAAACCTAGTGCGACTTCTCGCTCTCTCTCTCTCTCTGCCGCTTGCTCTTCCTGTCTCCCCACTGCTGAATCTCTCTCTCTCTCTCTCTCTCTCTCTCTCTCTACGCCTCTCCCTCTCCGCTCAATCTATCTCTCTACCCCTCTCTCTCTGAACCTTTCCTTCTCTGCTCGATCTACCTCTCAGCCTCTCCCTCTCCACTCGTTCTCTCTCTCCCTCTTCACTTTCGAACCCTCCCCTCTCCCTCTCCACTCGTTCTCTCTCTCCCTCTTCACTTTCGAACCCTCCCCTCTCCCTCTCTGCGTGATCTACCTCTCTCTCTCCCACTCTCTCCCTCTTTTATTTTTTCTTTTCTTTGGTCCAATAGATTAAGGATCAGTATGCAATATCAACTCTCTCTCTCTCTATCTCTCTCTCCCCTTATCTATTCATATCAATTTGGGCATTTTTTTGGCATTTTTTAATCCTTAATTAGGGTGTAATGATAAAGTAACATTGTGTAATGATTTGTGTTTTGGGAAATTTTGAGTTTTGAATCCCTAATTAGGGATTTTGTAGTGTTGATTCCCCAATTGTGGATTATAGATTTAAAAAACTAAAAAAAAATCCCTAATTAGTGGAATTTTCTTTAGAACTATGAAATGCTTTGTTTCTCTTGAGAGTAGCTAGATTGGGAAAATGCTGAAACCATTAGCTTCTATGTGATTTTTATATTCTTTTTTAAACATCTTAATATTGTGCCATGTGCATCTGTTGTATGTGGCTGCAGCACCAAGCCAATGGTTTGCATTTCCTTCTGCTTGCTTGTACAGGCCATGTTTCACAACCATGTTTATTGAACACAAATGGAGGTGCATTTAAGGTGCATTTGTGAGTAATTTTATTTACTTTGTTTTGTGGGATGAAGCCCTTAAATCTCAGTCAGAATGATTGAGTCTTTACAATTAGAGCCTGAATTCCATCATAAATTAGAGTTGGAAACACTGAGAACCCAAAAGAATTCCAGCATAAATTAGAGCCTTTTAACTAGAAAAAAAAACTACTTGTTGTGATTTATAGCTTAGCTATGAATGGGACCATGCCATGTGCTTATATAGACCATGAAACTTAAGCAACTTCTTTCATGTCAACTGCTTGATAGTTCAAGTAAAGTTTTTTTCTTTAGAATATAATCAAAAGGGTTTTCTGACTCATTGAACAGTACTGTAGAAATGGTGATTCAAAGAAGTTGGCAAGGCATTTATTTTGGAGCACTTTGAGGTGGTTTTTCTTTAGAGCCTATTTGTTTCTCAGTCTTGACTATATCCTTGCAGGACACAACAGAGTATCAAAAGTCACTGGCACGCGAGATGGAGGCTCGCTTAAGCAAAAATGTGATAAGTTAGGTGATGCATTTGTAATGGATGAAATGTGATAAGCGAAATTTCCATTTTGTGGATGTTTTATATACCATGTTTGTTGGCTCTAGAACTTCATGAGCTAAAGTTTGCTGATATTCGTTTTGATGAAAGTCCATGGTAAATAGACCATCCTGATGTGATAGTAACTGATCTTGAGTTCAAACTGTCTCAATCCCACATAACAATAATCAACTTTCATAACTTGTAGAAGCTTTAAGTCGATCTGCAAAAGTTGGAATTAAAGATCAAGAATCATCATGAGGACAACTAGAAATTTCTAAAGACTCAAACAAACAACGTAGGATGAATCCATTTTTGATATGCAAGGTTAGCAATGCTTTTCTTTAGTGTGGTGTCCTTGCATCATCTTGTCTATGATCCATCTTGAATTAGGTAAGGCCTTGAAACTAGTTAAAAGCAAATTAGAAATAGAGTCCATAGTCTATCTGTTATTCTGTTTTGTTTTCGAAGCTTGTGTGGCTTTCGATCTAATGCACTAGGAAAGTTGGGTCATTTAGATGCTACCCTAGGATTGCATCTCCACGAGTGCAACACGATCTAACGGTCAAGCCTACTTGGGCTCGAGTCCAGAAATTCATTGCCTTTCTTTTTCTTCTTTTAATATCTATTTCTTATTTCATTGTTAAGGGTGTGAACAGTCAGGTCCACTCAGGCTTGGGTCCAGACTCCAGACTCCAGACTCCTCGGTCTGTTGTTCTAGATTAATGGACATTTTTGCCAAATTACTAATTGAGCCAGAAATTGGTTGCAGATCTTCTGCTATACTGGGAATTGATGCACTTGTGGGCAATCAAAGTTCCATCTATATTCTATCTACTATATACAAAAGCTCCCTGCACCTTAGAGATACATTTCCTAGCATCTTTTGTAAGTGGATGGTAGTATTTTAGCATGGATTTTGTAGGGACTTTCAATCAGTCTGATTGGCCTGAAATCCCTCAAGGACCCACTCCTTTTTTCTTTGGAATGAGAGTAATAAGTGATGTTCCCAACTCCAATGAAAATACAACTACTTTTAGAAGCTTCCATTTCAACCGTTGTAGTATATATAGTATGCAGTATGGATGCAAGACAGAGGATCAAACTTTCACTATTTTATGGTGTGCAGCTGACAGAGAGCATGGCCTGCAACCTTCCATGTAAAGTTGCACCTTCCAACTTGTACATTCACTTGGACTCTCTCATCTATTCTTTGAATATTTGGTATTGCTTATCTTCTCAATTGGGTCTCATTTTGAACTTCTACATGCACTTGGATACTCTCATATCTGGCTTTTTATAAATCGGGTATTGCTAGTATTCTCAATTGGGTCTTGCATTTTGAATGTCTACATGCACTTGAACTCTCCCATATATGGTTTTTTGGGTATTGCTGGTTTTCTCAACTGGTTTTTCAAGTGTTTTTCTTGTTCATTCTGGTTTTGATGAAGTCATGGTTTGTTTAATTATAGTTAATGTGTTTATGGTGTTGGACGGAATATATGATCTGGAACAAGGCATCATGCATCCAAACATTTGGATTGAAGGCAAGAGAATCGAATGAGGTGCTAAAGATGAGATGATCCATCAAGTGGACAAGGTTCCAGTTAGGTACTCTCTCTCTCTCTCATATATAGATTATAGTTATATAGTAGATGGCCAACAATTGAAGAGTTTGGATGACAATCTCATTTTATTAGGACTGCTCTAGCATAACTCTCATGTAGAAAAATGCAGGCATGCCTACTAATGTGAATGAGATCCACACTGTCCAATAGGTACACTGTCTAATGAGATCCATTGTGATGCTAGTGCAACATCCACTCCGTTCATCATTGAGAAAAATCATGTTAGGATTTAAGCCTAATGGTTTATTTGTTATGGATTTTTCAGATGAGGAACCCGTTATATTACATTTATAAAAATTTATATTATATTTATATACCATTAGACTTAACCCAAAATCCCCAAAAACATCCTGATGCTTTTCGTGGAATGGCAGAACAGTTTTACATCCCAAATGATAGAGTGGAATGGCGGAACATGATTCATGTAGCCAACCCCAATTAATTGGTACAAGGCATAGATGGTGATGAAGAGTTAACTTGTACTCTTAGTCAGTAATGCAATCTGTGTGTTCATTCTTTACTTAGGTTTTTTCTAAGTTTTTTAGTTCATTTATATTGCCCATTTACATTTAACGCATGTGTGGCATCCTTTTGCTTCCTGCTGTGAAAGTGGTTTGTTGACTGATCTGCAAGATAATTCCAGCTGTAGTTTGCCATCATAGTAGAGATAGTAAATTGGATGGATAAAAAATGCTACTGAACATGAATAATTAATCGGTATACTACTTTTCCTTGATGGCATTAGAATGATTTTGTTTCGTTAAATACTGTGTTATAAGATAATTAAGATATGGAGCAAGAAACAGTTGGAGGCCAGAAAAGATGGAAGTTTACTGCCAATTGCCACTGCTATTGCAAAACCAATGATATGGCCATACATAATAACTAAAAGATGCAAAGGGAATATATTTGCCAATTTATAAGTTTTGTAGTCCGCTTTTGTTTTCAGTTTAGATGTGGAAAGCTCCAATTTTAACATTTTTGGTATTCCACGCATTCACTTATTCAACTTTTACTCACACAAAATGCAAGTCAGGATTCAACCAAATGGTTACTGACATTGATCTCTCTTTTTGCAGAAGCGATGAATTACTGTGGGATGATGTTCTCAATCTACCTTCATTTTTGGGCGATCAATTGCATAACCTTCACATCTTACCACTGTCATCTTTGCATGATCTCATGTATTTAGAGGTCAAATATGAGATGATTTCAATAAGAACAATCCTCAATGACTCGAAAAAAAGATTCTAATAGACCTTCAATGAATGCTTCTATAGAAGCAATTTGTGAGAATTTTAGTATACCAGTAGAATGGGATCTTTTTATTAAAATTTTGATCAATAGGAGAAAAAATGTCAAATTATTTGGCTAAATGGTAAGTGATCATCCTTATGTTAATCACAGTGAATTTATCTGTGTTTTATTCTTTCTGATGCTATTACTAAATTAAGTTCTGTTTGACAAGATGTTGTAGCCATTAGTTAGTTGATTCTCAAAATCATGGAATATGCGACTTTACAAGTGCCTACTTACTTTCTCCGTTAAAACTTTCTTCTTGTGAATTGGCAGGATGGACCTTCACCGTTTTCTTTGAAAGCATTCCTCAACAGCAAAATGATGATGGTGTTTGAACTTACTGCCAAGAGGTAGTTCCAGGTTGTTCCATTCTCCTAGTCTCCTTGGGATTTATGTTGGCATTATCCATAAATTTTGTTAGCTAGAACTTAATTTTACCAAATAGTTTCATTTTTATGGATATTTCTTCATCTAAGATTCTTATTACTAGGAAATTTGCACTAATCTAAAATCATACTTTTAGTACTATTTATAGATTATTGTTGCTTCAAGACCTCCCATTTGAAATGCATTATTATTTTATGATGAGCCTCTTGGTTAGGAGACTTGATGCGATCTTCCAATGCAAGTGTCCAATATGACCCAAACTCGGGTTGGGTAAGTCGGGTTCAGTTTTATGAGACCTACTTTGGTTCATGAAGTATGGATTCTTTGCAAAATGTTTCATTGTTTTTGTAGGACACTTTCTGACAAATGATTCTTTTTGTATGCAATGCGTGGGCCAAATAAAATCCTCTTTCAAATTGAACATGAATTTAAGAAGGTTACAAAACATCTCATACTATAAAATTATGAGTTTGACTCTTGACTCATGACTTTTTTTCCTTTTTAAACAGTTGCCCACGTAGTTGAGCTGGGTTCTTACTGAGTTGGCCTATTTTAGTGGATGGTTCCAGTTGATAACTAGCTTGACTGTCTGGTTCTTACGGTTTTTAAAAGAATGATCATTGAATATCTCAAAGTTATTTCATATTGGAATGTGGTATAGTTTTCTCTGGTTAGGGAATCAATTTGAACTATCCGACTTGGATTTGGCTTTGTTTTAGCATAATGGATGTGTTGTTCACCAAACTAATTCTTGTGTTTGATTGGACCAGAGTTTTTTTAAAGTTCAACTACCTTTTGGTTCGTATGTACTGTAGCTTCAAAGTTCACAGCTGAAAGTTATGATTGGTTCTTCTTCAATTCATTAATGAAAACATGAGGGGACCTGAAATCGAACAAGCCAATCAGGAAACCATACCTCTGGCTCAAACTTCCCTCCTACAACAACCAATTCAATCAGTAGCTAACAAATAGCTAACAAAGAAAAATGACATCTGTTTCTTAGCCTGGAAACTATGACTTCTTATATGCAGAAGTCATTAGTCTAATTTAGTTTACTTTTTCTCTGCTATTCACATCAAATATGAAGAGATGCTTCATTTTCGTTTACTTCACCGAATTTCAAATTCAAACATAATGAATGCTCTCAATTGGACACTTACAGCTAACACTATTTAACCATTGTCAAATGAACTTCATAATGAATCTCCTGCAGGGTGCTTCAAATCGACAGAATGCTAAGATTAATGTCCTCCATGTAGCCCTGTCTTTTAAAGCCCGCAAATTATTTAAATCTTGTGATGTGCAGAACGACATAAACCCATTGTAATCTCCCTTTGTGCAGGTTCTAGACCATTCAAATTGACTTTTGTTGGTTGGCTTTAATTATTCTCTTTTGATTCATAAACTAATGTCTATCATTTGTGTGTCCCATTGTCTAATAATCTTCAGCAAATGAATTAGCTATGATCATCTGCAGTACATGAGCCCGCTGGATGAACATGTACTCAATGTACAGTGGGAGACTACAACTTTGGGTAGTATGATGAACTACTAAACTTGCATCCTCTTAATTATCAGTTTATCACTGCAGATTCAACTTCAAAAGCATTCCAATTCAGTCTTTCTTCATTTGAATCTCGTACCTGCAGAAAATGAGAGATGGGTCTTGATTACATTTGCATTTCATGGGCTTTTCAAGAGTGAAGGCATTCTACATCGTAGATTTCTTTGTAGCAGATGTTGGTGACTAAATTTTGTTCTTCTTTTAACTATCATCTCTTTACAAAATATAGATTCTATCTTACTGGCTGCTTGAAATGCTTTTCAGTCGTGGGTTCCACTTGATTATCATGCTATTGATAGCTTACCATGTTATGATGAATGAGCAATAGCTTACCATGTTCTAGCTCTTTGCTTTTGGATAACCCTCAATGTTGGCTTTCCATTAAACCATCATCAAGATTCAGGCAGCATTCTCAAAAGTTCTACTTTGATAACATTCTCATTGCCTTCATCATCTTGATTGTTGATTGCCAGATTGAGCTTGCCAAAATGTTGTTGGCGAAGGGACAAAGTCATCTATTTGTACATTGGCCTGAACAAGGTGTTGATGATGAAGAAAAGAAAAGTTTCTTTGATCAGGTTCATTTTCATGGCACTTTTTTTTTTTTGTTATTATTATTTTGGTTCTTACGAGTACAAGAACCTTGTATTCCATGCATTCTCAATATATTTTTACAACTCAGCTACTATATCCTAGAAATATTAAATGGTCTCTGTTGATTTCCAAGTCTAAGCAGCAAAAGTTTAACATCGGTTTCAACTTTTAACCTTGCATTTTCCTCACTCAAACATTTATTTTTCTTATTATTATGATTATTTTGAAATTTATCTTTGGAAGCCTTGCTGACCACAAATTTCTAGTAGAACAAACTGATTTTGATGGGTTTCTGGAAACCTACATTGCTTTGTACCTATCAGCAAGATTGTTATTACTCTTCAAATATTTTCTTATTGATGTCAAGTAGCTCTTTTCTATAGGTAACTTGGTTTAATTCAAGCTATCTAGGTGGTTTGGCATCATGTATTCAAAATGCTAGGAATCTATTAGTAGATTCAAAAGCAGGGAAAAATTCATTTAATGGCTTTACTCCTTCGGTAAGTGAATTCATTAAATTTTGTTTTACAATCTGTGTTTCTTGTACATTTCTGCTAGAAATTTGTCTTCAATTTCACTCTTTTTTTTCTCTTAATGTGAAAGATTTGCTCTATGGCTATGGTCGCACTGTGGGGTACTCATCTTTAGCTACGAATTTTATCCGTAGCTTTTGACTACTTTTCTGGTCGTGTAGCAAAAACTGACGATTTAGCGGCGTCCATCACAACTGTCAGTAAAGGTCCTGGCCGTCGGTAAAGCCTTTACCGACTGAGGCTTTACCGGCTGTTAGCTAACCGCAGGCAAAGGCTTTGCTTGCGGTTTTGACCGCCAGTAAAGGCCGGTTTTCTTGTAGTGATGGTATGTATCTTTCATCAAACACATTAAGCAAATGTCCAATCAAATGTATCTTTCATCAAACCCATTAATCAAATGTAACTCAACAGGATGAAGTGAAGATAAAAATTCAGCGTGATCTGTCGCTCAAACAGGCTACACAACATGGACTCGCCGGTTTTAGGATCAATTTTACATCTTTACAGTTGGTACGGCTCATCTGAGTCTTTAACCGGGCTGGTCTTCTTAATGTAAAGTACAAAGCAAGTTTTTCCACCTCATGGATGGGGTGGATTAACATATAGTGGACCTGACAGAGCTGCGTAGAACAGGTTTTGTAGGCAATTCCGGTCCAGGTTTGGTGGTCCAATTTGACTTCTTTTTTTTTTCTCGAAACATGGCCTTATTCTGTCATCAGCAACGTCAGCTATGATGTGTTCAACGATTTTAGCCATTGATTTTTATAATGCATGCACTGTAGCCTGATATGTTAAGCATGATGTATGGTATGTAGGGATGACGAATGATTTCTAGATAGCCACCTTTATATAAGATAAGTAGAACCTGTTTTGTGTGTTATTGCGTCACACAACTGCTTCATTTGTTGAATTCTGCAACGTTGTTGCAACCAACGAGACATGTATATACGTGAATACATTGAATACATACATACGTATCTGTGGATATAGTATGTACATGTATAATAAATTTTCTTATCATATTCCAAGGAGAACTTTTCTGGGGAATGAGGTCGTCCAAATATAATCAAGGCCTTAGTACCTTACAAAACCGATAGTATTGCCCCTCATGAACGATACTGGTGTATCTGCCCGTATTGGCCCAAAACAGTTTGATACGCTAGCCGTATTGTTGGTGAATGACGTGTTATATGACACACCAATTTCAAACCTTGTCTGTGATCATCTTGGACCATTGGATCATAAAAGTCCACTGTAGATTGCTTGTGGCACAAAAGTCACTGTGATTCGATGATCAAAGCCATCTGTTTAACGGCTGCCAAACTGGGGGTGATGTTTTTTAATTTATTAATAATATTTTTTTATGCATACGATCCATTTTGTATGTCGATAGTTTTAGGGCCACGAGTGATCGATGGTGTACACTTCTATCAATGGTCATTATTGCGTGGGATCACCGGGCCCATCTAGGAAGAAGCCGCGTCGGATCATTCCAACAGACGGTGGGGAGTTAAAAGTATAATATTTTGCTGTCTTTGTTCAATGATAACGTGGGAGTTGAGAAGGAAAAAAGCAACGGAACTTTGTATCCATTGCAAGATACAAATTTCACTTTTACACCCCTCTTTTCAACCTCTCATTACCAGATGATAGTTAGGCTCAGGACTGTCACCTTCGTTGGGGCCACTTTGATGGAAAAATTGGAGAAAATGGGGCTGATCTTCATACTCGAAAGAAGATTTTAAAGTCTATGTTCAATGCATGCATAAGGTTGATCCCTAACATTACAAGAAGATGAAAAATGAGCATAAATCAAAAACTCGAAAGCTCTAGTGCACTTTTTAAAAATAAAATAAAAAATAATAATAAAATAAAATTTTCATTAAAGCATGGGGACTGTATAAGACTCCAGTTCGTCTGAGAGGAAGAAAAACAGACCCCTGGCAGCCTATCATATACCCCTAAATACATAGGCCAGGCCGAAGAAGTTCATATCTAGCCAGGTTGGGCATATGAGTCTTTATTTGACTTCAATTGGTATTTAATAATTTAAGAAATATTATTTACATATTTTTAAATAGTCATATATACATAAAATGAAAATTAAAAAGGCATAATATTGATTGGGTAGGGTGACTAGATAGGGCCTGTTGATTTGGCGCAAACCACATGGATGGGACATATTGCCAAAAAATTGTCATTTATGCCAACATTAATAGCGTTGAGGACATCTGAGCAGTATATCAGGTGGTACTACAAATGAATTTTGCTGAGCTGCATAGGAAAGCTGCCTAAATTGGATCCAATGCAATAGATTTTTATTATTATTATTTTTTTTATTTTTTAAAATTTTAAGTTGATTATATTTTTTAAATTAAGGCCATCTATGATGAGGCTAATCACATAGAATGTCCCGATAGACATATCACCCTTGGCACACTACAAGAAAACTGGTGTTTACTGACGGTCAAAACTGCCTGCAAAAGCCCAGAAAATCGCCGGCAAATCTTTTGCCCGCGGTCGCCTAACAGCCGGTAAAGCCTCTGTTGGTAAAGGCTTTACCGGCAGTTGTATCGGCTGCCGCTAAATTGTCAAAACCTACGGATAAACTCCGTAGCTAAAGATGAGCAGCCCACATTACGACCGTAGCCATTGGTACCGTAGCTCTTTAAAACTTTGCTACGTATTAAATCCATAGCTATAAAGGTCATGGCCACTGACAATCCGTAGCCATAGAGAAAATCTTTCTTATCAAAAAGAAAGAATAAAAAAAAGAAAAGAAAAGAAAAGAAAAGAAAAGGTGACCCACATGCATGTGTCCTAGTTTTATTTATTTATTTATTTTTTGTTTTTTAATTTTTTAATTTTTTAATTTTTTTAATTTTTTTATTTTTATTTTTATTTTTACACTAGTCTAAATAGCTAACATAACTTGGCTAATGTCAATGATCTCCTTGTTGCCAATGAGTGCCATTGTTTTCAAGGGACTGGTTTCTTCTGTCGATCTTTGGTGAGCTATGTAGCAGTAAAAGGTATCAACATAAATTAGTAGTTAAAATTAGCTCACACTCCAAATCATCATTCCTTGTGTTCTGAGTGGCTGTGACATGTAAAACATAGATCCATCTTGAATTTACCTTGACATAATATAATAATGGTAGAGAAGAGGAAGTGTGCTAGTGTCACCTATTTGAAGATAAAGCAGGGAGTTTGTAAGACAATTAGAAACACTACATACACACACAAAAACAAAAAAGAAAAGATTCAAGGCCTAAGTCAGAAAATAGACAAAAAACAAAACAAAAATATAACTTTTTTCTAGAGTAATACTATGACCATTGATTTTGGAGAAGTGGGGTCCATGTAGATAGTCCAAACTGCTGATCTAATGGACCAATAGTGGATGAGACCGGACCAAACTCACTTTTTTCTATTCTAGGGGCAAATAAACTAGGTTACCTTTAAAACATCCATTGTCAATCCTTATAGATGCCTAAAGCCAAGAACACGAACTCGAACATGACTCCCTTCCTTGAACTTTTCATCCAGCTTACAGACTTCCTCATCAACCAAATCAGATATTTGTGACCCACAAAAGAAGAATCTTTACATTTTCACCCTGGGTTGTAACAACAACACCAGAAGGATCTTTAAATATGAACCAATCACAATAAAAGAAAGCAATGCCTTCATTAGTATATTAAGAAAAGCTAGAGAGGAAAGAATTCAAAATTAATGCATGAATCGGTATGTAAATGTTATATTTACTTTTGCAATTGATGCAATATTTGAATGTGGCCCATGATTTATATGATTTGGAATACACGAAGGGTATAATAGTCAAACAGTAATGACGGTTGTAGAGTGAATATGGGTGCAGAAATCTTGAGTTTTCTCTTGTGAGTTAAAAGAGAAAACCTGATATTATTGATGATGAGATGAAGCCTCAAATCACAAAAGGTGCCCCTGTTTACAACCAGATAGAATGTCACTAAGAAGTCTAAGATTGGTCTGTATTTTCCCAATTCCTTATAGGTTTCTATGCATGTTTAAAAAGCAAAAGTCAGAAAACATTTAGAAAATGAAAATGAAGACAACCAGCTTCCTTCAACTGTCCGTCCATTTCAATCATATTAAAATTTCATTGGTCAAAAATATTTTTGCAAAATGATAATAGCCTGGCAACAAATGTAACTATATAAGTAACTTGATGAAGACCTAAATCATGCTGTTTAATATATGTCATCAATAGAAAAATAAAAATAAAAAATCAGCAACTTACCTCAGTAATCAAGTAAAGGTTTTCTTCTTACAACACATCCTCAAAATTTGAAGACATCTATCCCATGAATTAGATATACCCTTTCATGGTGAGCCATGATCTTAAAAATGAGGCCAATCCACAACTTAGGTGAGCAACAACATAAACAATGGTTAAGGGTAGATGCACATCCATTGAAACCTTTTTTTTTTCTTTTGTATAGTGGACCCAACGAGATGTGGTTTATACGTCTAGGCCATTCATTGTGACTTAGATAAGGGGTCACTTGGATAAGGGGTCACAATAGATTTTAGGCTATTTCAAAACTTAGGTGGACTCCAACAAATGCTTTTAAATGTTTTAGGCATGATTTCTCCTAATAACCTAGATATCGTTGCAACCAAATAATCCGGACCACTTGACAAAAGACTTTTGACACATTTGAGTGTGAATCCATTACCCAAAAATGGTCCATTCACTGACCATTGGGTCATTCGAGCAGAGCAATTTTTACACAAGGGCTACTTTGCACTGGGATCCCACTGGACGATCAATCTAAATGAAGCTGACATCATACAGGTGGGCCTAATCATAGAGATTCAGGATGATACCAACTGTTAAGGGCCTGTTTGGTTGACACTTAAAATGAGTTCATTCCATTTTAGTAAATCATAATTATGCGCTGATCATAGGCAATCAGATGAGCAGGCTGGATATAGTATTAATTATGTATTAACTAAAATGAGATGGATTCATTTTTCAGTCTTACCAAACAGACCCCAAGTATTTCATGAACATTGAAATGCAAAATTCAAATTAATAATAGATGCCTAAATTGAATAGTTTCCAAAAAATAAAAAAATAAAAAATCCATCGATCTACCTCCCATTCATCCATGCCTAAAACCTGTAAAAAAAAAAAAATAGTAAAAAGAAATTAATCGGTATCAAAGTTAGAGATTGGAATTCAACTCAATATTGCATCAAAATACATGAAACTCATTTCATCAAACAATTAAAAGATGACTAAAGGTTGATAAAATATGGAAGAAAAGAAGATTCCTGGCCTTCAAAGAGCACACAAAACAAGAAAAATGCTGGATACATCTTGTTGAAGAAACATAATACGGTAAAATCCACAAAAAGGAATGGTCCATCCACATCAACTACATGTATTAATGGTTAAAAAAGAGAAGAGAGTTAAAATCAACCTGCTTTTGCATCCTCAAAGGCTCTGAAACCTCCTCATCATATATGTCTGGATCAATGTTCATCTCCAAATCAACTTCAAGTTTTGATTGTTTAGGCTGTACCCTAACCTAGACCGGAAAGAATTAAGTCAAGGGACAACTTAAAAATTGGAGCCTGTGTAAGTTGTACAAAGGAAAGAATTGTCCTAGCTATCTTTACTTTTATTCTAATAGAACATACAATTGCCAATGCTAATGAAAACAATAACATTCTAATCAATAAGTGCCTTGTAATCTTCAGTTTCAGTTTGATACACAATGCAAAATGAAAACCTGAATTTCCAGGAAACTAAAAGGAGACCAGAGACCTGTGCTTCGAGATGTAAATAGCAAATATGGGTGCAATAGAATGTAAGATTTTTTTATTTACAACAGCACAAGCTTTTTCTTGTAAATATCTGCTTACCTGCATAAAAACTGAACACAAGGCTATATTTTGATCATGGTTTGGTTAGATGGAATTTCAGTGATTCAAATCCGACATTGAGGCATTTAATACATACACATGGTTTATAGAAAATTCAATAAGCAGTACCAACTATATATAATAACATGTTACTATTAGTGACATTTATGGGGTGAAATCCTAATTAGACCTGAAATTATTAGAAGAATCATAAACCTTAACCTACTGGGAACCGTCATGCACCGTAATTGTTGAGCCTGCATTTATGCTCAAGGTCCAGTCTCTTTGGATTGCTTTATTGCTAGTTGTGGGCCTTTGGCCTTGGATTAGTTGTCTTAGGATCCCTATTTGCTTGCTATTGGTTTTTCTAGTTTTGGAGTTGATGATTGTATGAGAATCTTGTTGAGGTACCTTTAGTTTTATTGGCCCTCCTTATATTTTCCTCTTATTATCAATTATTTTATGTAGCAAAAAAAGATATTCTAGGGGATTTTCTAGAATATCAAATGATGATAATGCAATTCTCCTATATATACAATATTACGAGAATGCCATGATCTATAAATGATTGCTTAGCATGTACTAAATTAAATGAGAGCTAAAATACAAAAGTAATGCCATTTTATAGAAATCTAGAGAAAAACTTATTTTCTTTGGTAGCGGTAAATGTATGAATGAAGAAATGTACAAAGCAATAGGTCAACATTTTTTAAAATTTTGACCTCGGTTCTTGATGTTGTTCTTACATGAATGACTGCATTGACAATGAACATTTAGTGTCTTTGGATTTTTGTATGAGCTTCTTGGTTGTATGTCGCACATTCTCTTTCATGGTTTTCTTCTCATACTTTTGCTACTAATTCTTGCACTAATGAGATGTCTGATGAGTTTCCTGAAATGAGTACTGTTACCTCCATGCATCTTTTTTTCTTTGACAAGAGCACAACTAGAGGTTGACAAAGTTTTATGAGGAAGAGTTCCTAGTTTTGAAGATGTCAAAAAGCTTAAGTATTTAACACGTTGCATAAATGAGTCAATGCGCCTCTACCCACATTCTCCTGTTGGTTGAATGTATTTACCTTTAAGTTAGTGTCTGATGCTCTCTTTCTCTTGACACTTTTCTTCTTGGTTTTGATAAGTCTCTGCTTTGGAAGTTTACCCAAAACTCAAGGGAGAAACAAGGTTCTTTCTTTGCCTTTCCATCAAAGCTCATTTTATTGTCAGTTCATGACTTCACTCTCATATATTTTACTTATAGAAATGCTAATTTGAGCACCTCACACATGGAATCAAGTCATACTTATAGGATCCTACATTTTCTACTGATGTTTCTCAGTTTCTTTTATTCAAAGATAAACCAATGCCACCATAGCAATCATTAGTTTGCAAGAATATTTGTATATATACATATGACATATACACAACAAAGTATATATCAGCCTAAGAGTACTTTTATAATTATTAAGTATATAATACATCATCTCACCCTAATTATGGTTATTGACCATTCTACAAAAAAGTTCCAATTATTTCCATGTTCCACCGCACTCAATTATGTACATATATGAGGTTTCCTAGCGCTACATGCACCTCTAGAAATGGAAACATGTGCAAACCTGGAATATATGTAGGACATCTTAGAGTTGAATTGGAACCCAACATCTAAATAACCTAGTCAAGATTACTAGCCTGACATTTGAGCTAGCTCATGTACATGGTGGTCCCACCTGAAACGTGGCTAAATTTTCTTACATGTGATTTGGGCGCAGTTTTATCTTGTTGAAATGGTGCGTGTGGGTAGCAAACCTCTATGTATGTGCTTAATTGACTTTTAAAAAGGAAAGAAGAAAAAATTTAATTCTATCAGTCTGGGACAAGGTTTCCTCTCTTTACAAGCATTGCAGAAATTTCGATTGTTACTGAGAAAGAAGAAACAATAGACATGAACAATCAGTTTCTGTGGTAAAAATCATATTTATAAGCAGCTTGTATAACCAATAGTCCATTACTTCAACTAGATGGCATTGCATGGTGATCCATTTTTGTGCTTTTCTTGGAATCGGTCAATCATTTGTTAAGCTTACATGAAGATATTGATTCACAAACATAGAAATCAGTAGTAGACCGTCAAGAATTGGGGCATCAGCCAAATTAGCTTCAACATACACAATCAACTCTTTAAGTTAAAAGAAGAAATAAATAAGACAACTTCTTAAAGGTGAGGGTGTAGGCGAGGCAATTGGACTCTTCAAGGGCCAAGGTACCTCCTGGTGTGCTGAGGCATAAGCCTAAAAAAGTTCTAAGTAAAAGTTATCTAATGAAAATAAGGGGCTCTTTTCTTCTTCTTCTTCTTTATTTATTATTATTATTTTTTTTTTTTGGTTTTGATCACCGAACATGATCCCATATCTATGTAATCCCAATGTATCCTAATTACAGTATGTGGATTGTATACTTTGTAGCAGACCATGCTTGCAAACCTAGGCATAATGTATCATGTTTTAAATGGGATTTCTTTCTCATTTTTTACTCTATTAGGTAACCAATGCTCATTTAGTTGTCTGCTTCAAGGTCAAAAGTCAATAAGAGTCTTGCCGATGATTCTAAAGAAGCCTTTTGTTTGGAAATTCTAACCATACCATCAGTGGCTTGGAAAAGGGATGGCTATAAATGACCAGACCAAATTAAAGATGAATTGGAGAATCTAAACAATGAGATTTTTACAGGGTAGCCCTTAAAATTTCTATTGGAGTGAATTGGACAATTCAGATTGATTTTTTAGACTGTCCAAGCGTACTGATGCAACTAAGACCACTATAGCTTATTGTGGTTTGATAGCACTAGATCATTTCTCATACATATGCTGAGGATATGGTCCTTGACTCCTTGCTAGAAACCTACATCTTTTGCGCACTTCTTCCTTCTACGTTCTTGCTACTTTCTTGTATGCATTAACTAATGCTTTTGGTATTTGGGATATTTGAACACAAATTATGAATTGAGTAAACTGAAATTTAAATTAGAGAAATGATCCAGTGCTCCCACATCTCTACAAATCATGTGCTCCCAATTGCATATGACTACCTAGACAGAGCAATCCCATTTTTTAGCTAATGCAATAGAAATTTTTACAAGAGAGATGCTGAAGGAGACACTACAAGAAGTACAAATGTATTAAGCTTAACAAATATCAAGGCAAATCTAAACCCAAAAAAGCAATGAAACAATCATACAAGATATGCTGAACGAGACACTACAAGAAGCAGCTTTTCCTTTGTAACGATTTCCAAGAAACACTTTTTCCTCATTTTTTTTTTTTCATAAAGCCAAACTAGCCCTAATAAAAAAATTAGGGAGGATTCTTTTTCCCAATTATAGCCTCAGGATTACAAAAAACCTAGATGGCCACAGGTTTTCTGGGGGTATTTATTTTTGAATCATAAGAGGGGCCGACATGTACATGTTCCAAAAAATGTACTGCCAAATGTCCTAATTATCAGTATGGTATCATGTATCACTGACCTCTGAAACTGATTTATCATCACCAGACATGTATAACATACTACCCCATTAGTGTCCCTTTTCTTTTTGCTAAAAAATCCCAGAAGTATCCAGTAATTTCAGATGACCAAGGAACATTATTTTTAGCATGAATTTATCACAAATGACATTATTGAAAAAATGTTGGAAAAGGAAATATCAGAAGTTTCGGGTCTACACTACATTAGGCAAAGCATATAAAAGGACATGTCCATGATAGATCACCTTATCTGAAGCATAGTTCTTTCTAATTGCTGTATCCTGTAATATTCGAACAGCCACCTGAAAATTAAATGTGGCAGTCGTTGCAGATATAAACATACTAGATGATGGGTAAAAGTATAGATGTGAAGGCCTACATGACAGGAAATGTGGGTCTGGGTCTCCCAGTTCAATGGTGTCCTTCCTGCACCTCTATTACTTGTAAAAAGAAAGAGAAGACAATCAGAAAAATGCTCATGTTTTCCTTCCCATGTTGAAGGATGGTCATTCCCAAAGCTTTTCCATTTTTTGGAACTGAGAGGAGAGCAAAATGCTAGTGTTTCATTGGCCTTTCAGATGTAAGGTTGTTAGGTAGAAGCTTGGGATGGCATGGGTAACAGAAACGGTAATAAGAAAGCTCCTTATTTATTTATTTATTTTAAGGGAAAGGCGAAACTGAGCCACCAGAAAATTTATAACAATGGGGAAGATGTACAACTTTCGGATGGGCCGAACAAAAAGAGCCAAGACCGCCAATCATATGATTCATGTACATGGCATAAAACTAAAGAGAGGGGGAGAGAGGGACTCCCAAGACAGGGCAAGAATAAAAACGGTGTGAAGAATGGCTGAAGTGGAGCAATTGGGTAGCCAGGGAGGATCCAGATGGAAAGAGCCTACCCAATGTTCGTTCTACTTTTACTGCGTCTCATGGAGCCCATCCCTACTTTATCTAGGACCATGGATCCTCATACTTTGATGGGAAGGTCCACTGGAGAGGTAAAGAACTTGTTAGGCGCTCCACTGCTAACCACCGTAGTGAGGCCATCGGCTACTGAGTTTCCTTCTCTGAAGGTGTGTCTGAATCTGACATAGAGAGTCTTGGCTAGCTGATGTATGGATTGGAGAGTGTACAAAAGCTTCTAGCCACAGCAGACTTCTGGGGTTGTGACCGCCTCAAACAGAGCCTTAGAGTCAGTCTCAACAAGAATGGTTGATAGCCCCATGACTTTACAGAAATTTAGACCTTCGGCCATTGCATGGGCTTCCGCTTGCATATTGGAGAGAATGTCGTAGCTGGAGTCGAAGGAAAAAATGAGGTTCCCATTGCAGTCGTAGAAATTCCTACTCTGCCACTGGGCCCCAGGTTCCCGCAGGATGAACCATCGACATTGAGTTTCAGCCATGGAGTTGGGGGCAAAAGCCATCTAATAAACCTTAGATAGCGGGGTCGAATTGGAGGCACTCTGATAGTGAGACCTTAGTGCGCAAGATTGGTCCAAACTGCGTTATCAAAACCTGACATAAGCGTTCTAAGGTCCAGGAGCCATTTGTTGATCTTGGAGATGATAAGACCTGGATTGATGGCCCGTTTTTCGAAGATTGCACCAATCCTGCCAAGCCAAACCTCCCAAAGAATAATTGGGAAAGCCATGCCTCAAATAAGTTTCTTGTAGGAGTAGAAGTATGTTGAAGAAGACCAGAGTTGAATGCGGTCTTTTATGGGTTGGTCCTAGATAATTGGGATGTGGAAAAGGAGAGCAAAATGATCCTAGATTTGCTTTGCAGCAACGCTTTGGTTGAATAGGTGGTTGGCGTCCTCGATCTAAGGGCCAAGCGAGACAGTTACTGAGGGGGGGGGGGGGGGGGGGGGGAGGCAGCTGGTTTTGGGACTGATAGGGGGTGGGATTAATAGAGAAGGGTTGAATAGGGGAGGGTTGAAAGAGGGTTAGCATCGGTTGAGAGAGGAGGGGCCTGACGGTGATGGAGGTTTGGTGATCATTGCTGTGGGGGGGGGGGGGGGTTGGTACGCTGAGGGGGGACGAGGGAAGGGAAAGGAGGAAGGCTTAGAGGAGAGGTTCCATCCGAGTCAGTCTGTGCAAACTGCAGATCAGCAGCAGGGATGGTAGAGGAGAAATGGTAGGTGACAGTTGAAGGACAACAACTACATTTAGAGGCTAGGTTGATGCAAAGCTGTTGTATGGCTGAGTCCACTAGAATTGCGTTGTTCATGATCTTCCAAACCAGGATAGCAATTTTGGGATGGATGATCTTGTTCCAAATCCATTTAGCCCATGGCTGCTCATTTTGGAGTGGTGGAGCGCTTTCCAAGCTAATTTGGTGGTGAACTTTCCATTAAAGGATAACTTCCAAATAAGTCTGTCTCGTTTGTCACTGATAGTGATTCTGCTATCATGAATAAACTGTAAATTAGAGGCTGGGAGAAGATCTGCCACCTAAGAGAAGTTTCAAAAAGTAGTGGGATCCCATAAGTCTGAGAGGCGGACATGCCTATCATGGGCCATAGGGGCTGAAGAAGCTACGTGAAAGAGAAGGCCATTATCGGTCCAATTGTGGAACCAGAAGGAGACTTCCCCTTTTCCGATGAGCTATGAAGAGTTGAGAATAGTGAATTGAAGGATACATCTTATATCTTTCCATAGGCTTGATCCTGTGGTCTTGGTAGGGCTATTGGAAGAAAGGAATTTGTGAAGATATTTTGCTGTAAAAAATCTAGCCCATAGCGAGTCTCCATGAATTAATCTCCAGGCCATTTTACATCTGAGGGAATTCATGGTGTCTTGAACCCTTCGAATATCAAAGCCCCCTTTAGCGAGTGGGAAGCATAAATCAGCCCATTTGACCCAATGACGTTTTCTAGATTTATCAGGCGATTCCCAAAAGAAGGAGGCTAAGCTCTTCTCAAGATGGGTGCAAGCTTTCTTGGGGATGTTGATGGATGATAAGATGTGCATGGGGATGCTAGCCAAGACATGTCTGACGAGGACTAACTTGGCCACTTGGTTAAGGAGTTTGGCTTTCCACCCCGCGATTCGTAACTTGATTTTCTGGAGGATGGGCTGAATGTGGGCATATCAAATTTTTCCTTTGTGTAGGGGGACTCCCAGGTAAGTAAAACGAAGAGAACCTGGCCGATAGCTCGAGATTCTCTCAAGTTGTCTGCTTTGGTAGGAGGAGCTTTGCTGCCCAGAATAAAGCAGCTTTTGGTTGGGTTGACTTTCTGGCTTGAAGCCTGTTCATAAGAAAGTAGGAAATTGAATAGAGCCTGAATCGAAGAGGACTTGCCATTCAGAAAAATGATAGTATCATCAGCAAAGAGAATGTGAGAAATGGTAGGGCACCCTCTGGGGAGGTTGAATGGGAGGCAATTCCTGGAAAGGAATTGCTCCTTGAGGCCTCGAGAAAGGACTTTGACCACTAGGATGAAGATGGAAGGAGATAGGGGATCCCCTTGGCGCAGTCCCCTTGAGGACTGGAAAAAACCAAAAGATTCCCCGTTCCTTCCTAACTTTGTTTAACAATGTTTTTCCAATCAGGGTGAAAGTCGAATTTTCTTAGGGCCGCTTCGATGAAAGACCATTCCAGTCTGTCGTAAGCCTTCTCAAGAACCAAATCAATATTCATGCCATTGCAGCAACATAAATGTAAATGGGCTTTATGTCTCAAGAACAACCATGAGTGCGTGGATAAACCAAAATTATTTACATAAACCGATCTGACCTTCACATAGGAGCAAAATTCCTATGATCTAGAGTGTCCTAACCATTCATCCCCTGCCCAAAGAAGTTACAGGAAGTAGTAAAAAAATAAACAAACAAACAAACAAAGCATTGCAGATTTTTTAAGCCAATGGCCCGTCATCATCACCAATAAGAGTGTCCATAACAATAGCATCACTCATAAACCACAAAATGAGATGATATAGATGGCTTATTAACATAAGATGGTTCCTATTTATGTAAGATGGAAATAATAAATCTGTTTTTAGATAGAACTGTAGCCGAGTCCAGCTCATGGTTAAAGAATCCAAACCACACTACATGAAATATGGCGTTTACCGACGAAATTAATTTTCGTAGGTAAAGATTACTTTCATAGGTAAAAGTCATCTTTACCTACAAAAATTTTCGTAGGTAAAGGTTGTTTTCATATTTTCAACGTATCAACAAACGAAAAGTTTACTTTTGCCTACGAAATCTAATTCCACAGGTAAAAGAGATATTTACCTAAGCAAATTTTCGTAGGTAAAGGGTGTTTTGAATTTTTCAAAAAAATTAAAAATCGAAAAGTTTACTTTTACCGATGAAATTTAATTTCGTAGGTAAAAGCTATTTTCACCTGCGAAACGTTTTGTACGTAAAGGGTGTTTTCAATTTTTCTAAATGCAAAAAAATGAAAAGTTAACCTTTACCTACGAAATCCAATTTCATAGGTAAAAGCCATCTTTACCTATGAAAATGTTCGTAGGTAAAATCGAAAAGTTTCCTTAAAAGTCATCTTTACCTACGAAAATTTTCGTAGGTAAAGGTGTTTTGAATTTTTGAAAAAACCAAAAATCGAAAAGTTTACTTTTACCTACCAACAGTTTTGTAGGTAAAAAAACGTTTTACCTATGACTATTTTCGTAGGTAAAAACATATATGAGGCTTTTGCCTACAAAATATTTCATAGGTAAAAATATAATATTTAACTTAATTTCAAACGTAGATGAGACTTTTACCTACGAAAGATTTCATAGCTAAAAAATGTGTATGAGACTTTAACCTATGCAATAGTTCGTAGGTAAAAATAGAATCTCTAACTTTCGTATCAACCTTTACCAACGAAAATGTTCATAGGTAAAAAACGTGTATCAGACTTTTACCTACGAAATGGTTCGTAGGTAAAAATATAATATTTAAGTTAAATTTCAAATGTTGAGACTTTTGCCTAAGAAAATTGTCGTAGGTAAAAACGTTTCTGAGAATTGTATCTACGAAATATTTCACAGGTAAAAGTCTTTAAAAAAAAAAAATTTCTAGCTCAAAATTCCTGATATACATCTATTACAATATAGTTCATCATATTCTTCCTGATATACACCTGTTATATAATATATTTCATCATATTCACATTCACATCCATCTAAACCCAAACTACATAAATCCATCCAAACATAAACTACATTCTTCCAAACACAAACAATCTATCCACATGACATTTATCCACGCATAAATACATATAAGTTTAACATTATAAATAATATACAAAAAATTATTCATAGCGTTAGGGAATTGAGAATAGGTTAAGGTTTAGGTTTACGAAATCGGGTTCGGGTTCGGGATCGGGTTTAGGTTTGGGTTTTCAAGTTTAGGTTAGGGAGTTGAGATTAGGATTAGGTGTAGGTTTAGGTTTAGGGATTTGAGAATACATTTGGATTATAGGTTTAGGTTTAGGTTATAGGTTATAGGTTTAGGTTTAGGTTTTAAGTTTAAGTTAAGGTTAAGGTTAGGCTATAGGATATAAGTTTAGGTTATATGCTATAGGTTAAAGTTTAGCTCATAGGTTTTGTTTTAGGTTAAGGTTATAGGTTTAGGTTTAGGTTTAGGTTATAGGTTTAGGTTATAAGTTATAGCTTTCGGGAATTAAGAATAGGTTAAGGTTTAGGTTTAGGAAATCGGGTTCGGGATTGGGTTTAGGTTTGGATTTTCGAGTTTAGGTTTAGGTTTAGGTTAGGGAGTTGAGATTAGGATTAGGTGTAGGTTTAGGTTTAGGGATTTGAGAATACATTTACATTTTAGGTTTAGGTTTTAGGTTATAGCTTTCGGGCATTGAGAATAGGTTAAGGTTTAGGTTTAGGAAATTAGGTTTGGGTTCGGGATTGGGTTTAGGTTTGGGTTTTCAAGTATAGGTTTAGGTTTAGGTTAGGGAGTTGAGATTAAGATTAGGTGTAGGTTTAGGTTAAGGGATTTGAGAATACATTTAGGTTTTAGGTTATAGGTAAAGGTTTAGGGTTTATGTTTAGGTTAAGGTTAAGGTTCAGTTATAGGATATAAGTTTAGGTTATAGGTTATAGGTCAAGGTTTTGGTCATAGGTTTTGGTTTAGGTTAAGGTTATAGGTTTAGGTTATAGGTTTAGGTTATAAGTTATAGCTTTAGGGAATTAAGAATAGGTTAAGGTTTAGGTTTAGGAAATTGGGTTCGGGTTCAAGATCGGGTTTAGGTTTGGGTTTTCAAGTTTAGGTTTAGGTTTAGGTTAGGGAGTTGAGATTAGGATTAGGTGTAGGTTTAGGTATAGGGATTTAAGAATACATTTAGGTTTTAGGTTTAGGTTTAGATTTTAGGTTTAGGTTATAGGATTATGTTTAAGTTATAAGTGTAGGTTATAGGTTTAGGTTTAAGTTAGGTTATAGGTTAAGGTTTAGGGAATTGAGAATAGGTAAAGGTTTAGATTTATGAAATCGGGTTGGGTTTAGGTTTGGGTTTTCAATTTTAGGTTTAGGCTAAGGAGTTGAGATTATGATTAGGTGTAGGTTTAGGTTTAGGGATTTGACAATACATTTAAGTTTTAGGTTTAGGTTTAGGTTTTAGTTTATAAGTTTAGGTTATAGGTTTAGGTTTAGGTTTTAGGTTTAGGTTATAGGGTATAGGTTATAGGTTATAGGTTAAGGTTTAGGTTTATCTTATAGGTTATAGGTTATAGCTTTAGGGAATTCAGAATAGGTTAAGGTTTAAGTTTAGGAAATCGGGTTCGGGTTCAAGATCGGGTTTAGGTTTGGGTTTTCAAGTTTAGATTTAGGTTAATTAGTTGAGATTAGGATTAGGCGTAGGTTTAGGTTTAAGGATTTAAGATGACATTTAGGTTTTAGGTTTTAGGTTTAGGTTTAGGTTTAGGTTTAATGATTAGGTTAAGGTTATGGGTTTGGTTATAGTTTATAAGTTATAGCTTTAGGGAATTGAGAATAGGTTAAGGATTAGGTTTAGGAAATTGGGTTTGGGTTCGGGTTTAGGTTTGGGTTTTCAAGTTTAGGTTTAGGTTTAGGTTATAGGTTTAGGTATAGGTTTTAGGTTTAGGTTTAGGTTAAGGTTAGGTTATAGGTTATAGGTTAAGGTTTAGGTTATTGGTTTTGGTTTAGGTTAAGGTTATAGGTTTTGGCTATAGGTTATACGTTATAGCTTTAGGGAATTGAGAATAGGTTAAGGTTTAGGTTTTGAAAATTGGGTTCAAGTTCGGGATAGGGTTTAGGTTTGGGTTTTCAAGTTTATGTTTAGGTTTAGGTTAGGGAGTTGAGATTAGGATTAGGTATAGGTTTAGGTTTAAGGATTTGAGAATACATATAGGTTTTAGGTTTACGTTTAGGTTTTAGTTTATAGGTTTAGGTTAGGTTTAGGTTTAGGTTTAAGATATAGGTTATAGGTTTTAGCTTTAAGGAATTGAGAATAGTTTAATGTTTAGGTTTAGGAAATTGGGTTTGGGTTCAGGATCGGGTTTGGGTTTGGGTTTTCAAGTTTAATTTTAGGTTAAAGCTTTAGGGAATTGAGAATAAGTTAAGGTTTAGGTTTAGGATATCGGGTTCGGGTTCGGGTTCGGGTTTGGGTTTGGATTTTCAAGTTTAGGCTTAGGTTTAGCTTATGGTTAGGTTATCGATTATAAGTTTAGGTTATAGGTTATAGGTTAAGGTTTAGGTTATAGGCTTTGGTTTAGGTTATAGGTTATAGGTTACAGGTTATAGCTCTAGGGAATTGAGAATAGGTTAAGGTTTAGGTATAGAAAATCGGGATCGGGTTTAGGTAGGTTAAGGAGTTGAGATTAGGATTAGGTGTAGGTTTAGGTTTAAGGATTTGAGAATACATTTAGGTTTTAGGTTTAGGTTTAGGTTAGGTTTAGGTTTAGGTTTAGGTTATAGGTTATAGCTTTAGGGAATTGAGAATAGGTTAAGGTTTAGGTTTAGGAAATCAAGTTTGGGATCGAGTTTAGGTTTGAGTTTAGGTTAGGGAGTTGAGATTAGGTTTAGGTTTAGGGAGTTGAGAATACATTTAAGTTTTAGGTTTAGGCTTAGGTTTTAGTTTATAGGTTTAGGTTTAGGTTTAGGTTATAGGTTATAAGTTTAGGTTATAGGTTATAGATTATAAGTTACAGGTTAAGGTTTAGGTTATAGGTTTTGGTTTAGGTTAAGGTTACAGGTTTCGGTTTAGCTTATAGATTATAGGTTATAGGTTATAACTTTATGGAATTGAGAATAGGTTAAGGTTTAGGTTTAGGAAATCGGGTTCGGGTTCGGGATCGGGTTTAGATTTGGATTTAGGTTTTAGGTTTTAGGTTATAGGTTACGATTTAGGTTTAGGTTACGAGTATAGGTTTTGGGATTTGAGAATAGGTTTAGGTTATAAGTATAGGTTTAAGTTGGGTTATAAGTTTAGGTTTTGAGATTTGAGAATAGGTTTAGGTTAAGGTTATAAGTCTAGGTTTAGGTTATAGGTTAAGGTTTAGGTTTAGGTTATAGGTTTAAGTTTTGGGATTTGAGAATAGGTTTAGGTTAAGGTTATAAGTCTAGGTTAAGGTTATAGAAGGTTATAGGTATATGTTTAGGTTATAGGTTAAGGCTTAGGTTTAGGTTAAGGTTGTAAGTATAGGTTAGAGGTTAAGGTTAAGGTGTAGGTTTTGTCTATAAGTATAGGTTTTGAGATTTGAGAATAGGTTTAGGTTAAGGTTATAAGTCTAGGTTTAAGTTATAAGTTAAGGTTTAGGTTTACGTTAGGGTTTAGGTTTTGGTTATAGGTTTAGGTTATACGTTATTAGTATAGGTTATAGGTTAAGGTTAAGGTTTAGGGATTTGAGTTTAGGTTAAGGCTTAGGTTTAGGTTAAGGTTGAAAGTATAAGTTATAGGTTAAGGTTATAAGGTTTAGGTTTTGACTATAAGTATAGGTTTTGGAATTTGAGAATAGGTTTAGGTTAAGGTTATAAGTCTAGGTTTAGGTTATAAGTTAAGGTTTAGGTTTAGGTTATTGGTATAGGTTTTAGGATTTGAGAATAGGTTTAGGTTAAGGTTATAAGCATAGGTATAGGTTATAGGTTAAGGTTTAGGTTTAGGCTATAGGTATAGGTTTAGGTTATAGGTTAAGGTTTAGGTTTAGAAAATCGGGTTCGGGTTTAGGTTTAGGTTTAGGTCTTAGGTTTTAGGTTAGAGGTTACAGTTTAGGTTTAGGTTATAAGTATAGGTTTTGGGATTTAAGAATAGGTTTAGGTTATAAGTATAGGTTTAGGTTGGGTTATAGGTTAAGGTTGTGGGATTTGAGAATAGGTTTAGGTTAAGGTTATAAGTATAGGTTTAGGTTATAGGTTAAGATTTAGGTTTAGGCTATAGGTATAGGTTTAGGTTATAGGTTAAGGTTTAGGTTTAAGAAATCAGGTTCGGGTTCGGGATCAGGTTTAGGTTTTAGGTTATAGGTTATAGGTTACGGTTTAGGTTTAGGTTATAAGTATAGGTTTTGGAATTTGAGAATAGGTTTAGGTTGGGATATGGGTTAAGGTTTTGGGATTTGAGAATCGGTTTAGGTTAAGGTTATAAGTCTAGGTTTAGGTTATAGGTTAAGGTTTAGGTTTAAGTTATATGTTTAGGTTATATGTTTAGGTTTTGGAATTTGAGAATAGGTTTAGGTTAAGGTTATAAGTCTAGGTTTAGGTTATAGGTTAAGGTTATAGGTATATGTTTAAGTTATAGGTTAAGGCTTAAGTTTAGGTTAAGGTTGTAAGTATAGGTTAGAGGTTAAGGTTAAGGTTATAAGTCTAGGTTTAGGTTATAGGTTAAGGTTTAGGTTTAGGTTATAGGTTATAGGTTTAGGGTGTAGTTTAGGTTAAGGGTGTGGTCCTTACAAATACAGATATAAACAAGATATAAGCACGGCCTGTCTAAATGGCCAGGCCCTTCCATTATTGTCCATAGAAAATGTACAGCTTCATCATGGTCATAACAATGGTTCCCACCTTCCACGGAACCTGCTCATCTGGATAGCTCTGATGCACATCTGGGTCTGCTCCATTAATTTTGAGCAAATACATAAACATGGCCTATCCAAATGGCCAGGCCCCTCCAATGTTGTCCATGAAAAATGGACAGTTTCATCATGGTCATAACAGCGGTTCTCACCTTTCACGGACCCTCGCTCATCCGGATAGCTCTGATGCACATCCGGGTCTCTCCATTAATTTCAGACAAATACAAAAACACAGCCTGTCCAAATGTCCAATCCCCTTTAATGCTGCCCATAGGAAATGGACAACTTCATGATGGTCATAACAGCAGTTTCCACCTTCTAGGGACCCTCACTCATCCGGATTGCTCTGACACACATCTGGGTTTGCTCTATTAATTTTGAGCAAATACATAAACACGACCTGTTCAAATGGTCAGACCATTCCAATGTTGTTCATAGGAAATGAATAACTTCATCATGGTCATAACAGTAGTTTTCACCTTCCATGGACCCCCGCTCATCCGGATACCTCTGACGCATATCCGGGTCTGGTCTATCAATTTTTAGCAAATACATAAACACGGCTTGTCCAAATGGCCAGGCCACTCCAATGCTGTCCATAAGAAATGGACAGCTTCATCATGTTTGGTTAGTAGAGAAGGACAATGTAATAAAATGGACATGTGGAGAGAGAGAAAAATATTATTTATAAGTCCCTTTTCTCATATGTGAGGGGAAATGACAAAAAATAAGGTTTTTTTTTTTAATTCTTTCTTTTGGTGTAGACAGAAAATAAGTTTATTTCTTTTCATAAGCATCCTCTTTAAAGGTCAATGATTATCCATGTGGTTCCAGAACCAGTGTACCTAGATTTAAAGGCGGAGGTCCGCGCCTTTATCCATGTGGTACCACAACCAATGTACCTAGATGTTCCAATTTCCCATAAAATCTGCATAACACTCTTTGAAGCTTCAGAATATGCATAAATGAAATGCGTATAGTGATTCTATCATCATGATAAATGTCGACATCTGATAGCAAAGTGAACAAGAGTGCAAGTCTAACAAAAGCACTAATAGATGAAATTTAACAAATTAAACATGAAGAAGAAGAAAAGCATCATAAAAAAGATATATAAGAAGATAACATGTATAACAACTCTTTGTCACAAAATTGGATCTAATGTGTTGATGGTGGGTGGTTTAGGTTGTGTTGTAGAAGAGACCACATATCGTTTATTCCTCAGCCCACTGGATTGATTTAACATTCTTTCATTCCTCAGCCCATTGACATCTGAGTGAGACATCAAATCCATACTGATCCACTAATCAAGTAAGGAACACATGGACAAAAATAGTAGTGGTTTGTACAAAAAAAACAAAGATATTGCCAATGGCCTACCTAAGGTTTAGGTTTAGGATATGGGTTGGAAGATCCTAGTTGTTGAATTAGGTTTAGGTTATAGGTTTAAGGATTTGAGAATAGGTTTAGGTTATAGGTTTAGGGATTTGAGAATAAGTTTAGGTTTAGGTCATAGGTGAAAGTGCACCTACTAGTGCCCTAGGTTGTCAATTACGGTGTAAGTTGAGTCAGTCGAACAACAACGCCTAACAGGAAGATCAAGTCAAGTGTCTGCCTCAACGGAATGTGTGGAAGCTCGCCATAGGTAAATCATAGCCTCACATCCCATGTCCCAAAACACCAGGTGATTAAAACCCTTAAAAATAAGTATAACATCCTAGGATTTTTGTGTAAGAAATTTTTTTACCAAATAAGAAAATCTTCAAGTTTTTCTTACACTGTCGATTATATCGATTCATATCTCGATATGATCGACCTGCTCTGTCGATGTCTTCGGCATCTCTATCGATACAATCGAGTGAGGATAAAAAGCATCCAGCAATCAAACATTCATCTGGACGATTTATCGAAATATTGATGGTTCAGTCGATATCATCGATATTCGAATATCGATCCTATCGAAAATGGATCGATAATATCGACATGAAGTTTTCTGGCGCCCTTGTTTGTCTAAAGAAAACCACTATGAGCTTTGATATATCGATGACTGTCCGATTCAATTTGAACTCAAATATCGATCATATCGAATGTCAGTCGATCACATCGATAGTGGGCGCATGTTTCCCCCAGCATGATTTTCAGGATGTTTTAATCAGTGATCGGGGTGCCAGTCAAGAAATCGATATTCATATGTGGATCTTATCGAGATCTGGTCGATTGGATCGAGATGGGATACAAACCGTCCAGCAAGCTTATAAGTAAATCTATACGATTTATCGATCCCATCGACACGGTCTTTGATATCATCGATATACAAATTTTGATGACATCGAATGTTCCCCAATCATTCCTTTAGAACCTGAAAATCTTCAAGGTTTGTCTCTCTTATTTTCACCTATCGATAGATCGATTCATCTATCGATGGAATCGGAGTTCGAAATCTGATAACATCGATGTGTGTCTCGATCTCATCGACCAGTTGGCAAAATATTTTTAAAAGTGTAAATGACATTTAAGTTTGTATCATCGAGCGGATCATTGATACAATCGAGAGTATACGCTCGATCATATTGACACTTGCTCGATGATATCGAACTCTGTCATAAATATGACCATTTTATATCCGTTGGAACCTTTTGCCTATATATAGAGATGCTTGCCTTTATTACTGTTAGAGAAAGAAGAGAGTGCTTTTGAGTGTTTTTACCTTCCTATCATTTACCTTAAGCCCTTTCTCTTAGGGAGTTCATCCTCCAATCCACCCTCATCATTAATATTCAATAGAGTGGATTGGGAAATGAACTTCCGCATTCAAGGATCCTCCAGCTACTACCTTAATGACAAATCATTAAGCTGGGATGCCTTAAATGCATAGATGATCTGAATCACTCTATCTTTTTAATAGGAAAAATCCTTAGAGAGTGGAATTCCATCACAACCTTGACCCAACCTAAAGCCTAGAATAGGTATATCTTTTGTGTTGCGGATCAAGGGAGCTGAAAACTCTTCATTAACAAGACGGAGATCTTCAACATTGTGCTGAAAGGGACTCATCAACTTATTTGTAACTATCTAAAGTCTAGAGGACACTTGTGATCATTCCTTTCTAGGATTGGGTCTTAAGTGTTGCTCACCCTTTAAAGTCCTGAAAGGAGGCCTCCGACGGGAGTGTACGTGTGGGGTGCGTTGTGTGGGCCCTTGCTCTGTGGAGAGCATAAACATCCAGGTGCGTTGTGTGGACCTTTGCTCTGTGTCGGCATAAATATCTGGTTAGAAGTGCGCCAGTAAAACTCAAGGGTTTGAGCTGAACCGAGTAGAAACCTCTATAAAGGTTGAAGGTGAACCTGTTTTAAAACCTTAGGTTTGAGGTGAACCATGAAAAACCTCCTTACTGAAATCGGGTCACTCAAGGGTTGAGTATGGAAGCCGGTAGTGGAATAGACAAGTAGTCGAACCACTATAAAATGAATGTGTTTGAGATTGATTCTTGTGTTTGATCTGTTTTGTGATTATATTAACTGTATTTATACTTGCTCACACTTCACACACAGTCACATTCATCATAGACTATAATTGCACCATGATTATCATTTAAATAGCTCTGTGATTGGGTCCTCTACCAGGCTTAGAAGCCAGTAGAGTTAATTTTGAGTAATCCTAATCTATTCTCTGTGATAGGATTAGTGGGATAGGATTTTTAATAATTCATAAAAACTTTAAAAAGTCCTATTCACCCCCCTCTAGGAGATATTGGCATATTCCAACTTCAACTCAAGCGGTCTTCACCGTTGTTTTAATTGGTATCAGAGCGGGTCTCTCTTTAAGGGCTTCACCGCCTAGAGAGTGATCTTGACTGAAGTTGAAATATGGTGAAAGGAGAGGGCTCATTCATCACTAGACCTCTTGTATTTGATGGTTCAAATTATGCTTACTGGAAGGCTAGAATGCATTACTTCCTAAGATCCTTAGATCATGAAGTTTGGGATGTAGTTGAAAAAGGATATGTGGTTCCATCTGAACAAATTGTACTTGAAAATGAAACCACAATCACTAAACCCAAACCTAATGAAAAGTTGATGGCGTATGACAAAGAACAGCGAAACGCTGAAGCAAAAGCAATGAACGCCATCTACTGTGCCATGTCGCAAGATATTTTCAATTAGATAAGTATGTGTGGGACCTCTAAAGAAGTATGGGACCTATTGGAAACAACCCATGAAGGCACAAGCACTATGAAGAGATCTAAACTACAACTTTTAACTTCACAGTTTAAAAATCTCAGGATGGAAGAACATGAGACATTTATGGAGTTTTTCACCAAATTGAATATCATTTGTAACTCCATGGGTGGATTGGGAGAGAAGGTTCCAACACCTAAAATATATAGAAAAATCTTAAGATCCCTACCGGAACGGTTTAATCCCAAAGTAACAACAATTGAGGAGTGTAGGAATATTGATGAGATGAAAGTAGAAGAACTAGTAGGTTCCCTACAAACTTTTGAACTACACTTCACACAACCCCAAAAATCTAAAAACATTGTCCTAAGAGCGTCAAAGAAAATAAAGCATGAGGACAGTGAGAGTGAAAAGGAAGATGAAGATGAGGAAGTGGCCTTGCTGGCACAAAGATTTAGAAGATTCTTTCAAAGGAATCGCGATCGCCCCTCTAGAGGTAGAAAAGTGGATGATAAACCTCCTACAGGTAAATTTGGAAAAAGAATCAACGAACCACCATGTTATGCCTGTCATGAGTATGGACACTTATCTATTGAATGCCCAAACAGAAAAACTAAGGGCAAAGAGATGGCCGCCACATGGGATGATATAAAAGAGTTAAAATCAGAAAATAGTGACTCAGAAAGTGATGGAGATAAAAAAATCATTGAAAATACTTATGATCTCCACTGCTTCAATCATTCGAACAGAATCTAAAAAAGAAGAACAACAAACCACTGAATCATTTCCATCTGACAATGAGGAATTGGAGTCTGAAGAAGAAGATAAAGAGAAAAATGAACTACAAGATGCGTATAATCAACTTTATATCTTTAACATTAAAATATCTAAAAGACTTTGTATATCTGAGAACAAAAAGTAATTGTTGAAATTAGATCTGGATAAAGCTTCAAATATCAATACTCATCTAATTACTGATTTACAGCAATGTCACTCAGTTAATGATAGACTAGAAAGAACTAACATTTCTTTGAAATCTGAGTCAGAAAAATTAAAGAAACAAGTCAAAGAACTAAATGAGGAAAACTTGATTCTTCAGAATAAAAATTATACACTTCAAAATGAATTAAAAGAATCTTGGAATATAGCCCAACTAAATTGTAAATTTTTCTAGAGTGGTGAGAGGTTAGAAAAACTTCTAGGTATGGGAAAATCTGGAAACAACAAATATGAATTGGGATATGAAAAAGCTGGAACAAGAACTGAATGGGAAACACATGGAAAAACCTATATAACCAGTAATAACAAAGGCAAAAATCCGGCTTATCCGATGAGTGGTGATTCAAAGGATGTATTGAACAAAGGATATATATATATATATATATATATATATATATATATATATATATATATATATATACACACACACACACACACACACACACACATACATATCATCATCCAAACCATCTGACAGGAAGAAAGACTCAGTGAATCAAGTGGTTAAATCAGATAAGAAGAATAAATCTACCACAAGTAAATCTCCTGTCACAGAATGGGTGATTAAGGAAAAGACAAATTGCCTGGTTACTCATTCAGCTCATTTATCAGGTAATGAGGCTAAACGGTACTTGGACAGTGGTTGCTCAAGACATGTCACAGGTGACAAGTCCCTCATTTCAAACTATAAGGATCTTCATAAAGGGATAGTCACCTACGGAGATGAAACCACTGCCGAAGTAATTAGACAGGGAATCATAAAAGGAATCAATTTGTTTAAAAATGAGAATGTTTTTTGCATAAAAGGCTTGGCACATAACCTACTAAGCATCTCTCAAATCTGTGATAATGGGCATGTGGTCAGATTCAACAAAGAAGAATGCGAGATCTTAGATCGATCAGGAAAATCAATTATGAAGGGTCTTCACACAAACAACCACTGCTACATTATTCTAGGAAAAGAACGGAGTAATATTGAAAGACACTAAGAGTGAAGAAACTAGTCCAGGTCATGCATCAAAAATATGAATACCTGCTGAAATGATGTGATTTTGTTGAGCTTTCAAAGAAACAATCTGAGGCCTCTCACCTCACTTTTTGCACATAAACATCCAGATGTTTATACTTTTCAATGTATAGAAATTATACAAAATTTTGCTGATATTTTCTTCTAGGAACTTCAATAAGATACTATTCTGTATATGAACAATTGTCAGACTGAAGAAAAACTTGAAAAGATTCACCTTCGATATGAGTGTCGATTGGCCACTTATCAGTGTCGATCACATCGACTGATAAATCGATATCATCGACGGATCTCCGGGAAGCTGAAACGTCAGGACGATTAATCTTCCCAGAACTCTCAAAAACAGAAGATGTGAAATTTTTTTTGGAACTGTATCTCTCAGCAGAGTTCTTTGTCAAAAATGTCTAAAGCCAAAGGATCACTTCATCCACAACATGCATCAATTGAAAAGAAGAAAGGTAAGCAGGATGCAATCACCTCCTCTTCTCTGTTCAACTTAAAACTTATGGCAGAACGAATGGTTCATACAGAGAGTATTGAACCATTTAGGATCATCGATCTTCTGAAATAGATCGGATGGGAAAATGCAGTGAATCTTGGGGGAACATTTCAACATAATCTGGTACATCAGTTTATGAGCTTGATCTTCAATGTTGATACCAATCCTCCAGTCATCTCAGTTGTGGCTGTTAATCGAGTCGAATACATCACACCCAAATTGATAAGTAGAATGGTTGACATAGGAATCACTGGAATATCTGTATCTGATCGAAATATGAATGGACTCGGTGTATGGGGAGAAGTTACTCGTGCATTGTGTAATGGTACTACAATTTCCAGGAATTCAAAGAATATTCTCTATACTTGTGAAGTCTCGAGCAATTATCTCTCTCCATATATACTCAACATTTTGTATGATATTCATCTTGAAATTCCTCTATGCCTACCAACTCTTCTCCTACGTCAGTTAATCCGAGTGTCCACAGAAGAATCCATCACTACAATTCCATTTTCATGCCTTCTGTCTAAGCTTTCACGACAATTCGGTCTGCCACCAACTCATGATCTTCCACATCCATGTCTATGGTTCAATTATAGACATCCAGAATCTGAATCTCTATGACAAAATATCTTGTGTTGGAAAAACCAATCAGACCTCAGGCCTTGGGAATTCTCAAGCCATGGCAATT
This sequence comes from Magnolia kwangsiensis, assembly GCA_037074715.1. NCBI lineage: Eukaryota > Viridiplantae > Streptophyta > Magnoliopsida > Magnoliales > Magnoliaceae > Magnolia > Magnolia kwangsiensis. Next base: position 107,773,546 of record CM073578.1, on the reverse strand, counting down.
CAAGGTATCCAGGTGCAAGATAATTTACAAAGACTTCTGGATGGTCAATCCTACATGATGAAAAACTTGATGACTGTGAAGCCTATCTTTCAGACATCCAACAAAGATTGGGGTCTCTGCAACATGCTACGGAATAGATTCTGAACAGTCTACACTCTCCATGAAGCTTGTTCAGGGACTCCTATTTATCACACATTGACAATTCTCCTGGAATACTTTAGCATAAGGTTCTTTTTGAATGCCATGTGATCATATTTATGTGTGTTATAACTTGCTGACTTACAGACTGCGCCAAAGTGGCTTCTTGGTTGACCATACCCCCTGTGGGTCGCTAATGTCATAAACTCTTATAACTTGAAGGTGTCTTGGTTTGTCTAAGTTTGAACATGGGATGCATTGCTAACTGCTTCATAGTTTCATCCCTGTTTAAGTGATCTCTATTTTCAAATGGTTTATGGATATATTGATTATGGCCGAGTATCATAATCTATCTTTTCTGCCCTATCTGATATGAAATGCATGTGTAACTATTGAATATTCTACCTTACCTATAACTATGATACTTATCTTTGTATGCGTTCATATCCCATGAATAGTGTTGTCTGTTTTAAAGTAAGTTCACCCTTGTTCATCTATATCAAATGGTTCTCCCATATGCTTAAATTCTTCAGTCAATATCACTTGCTATATCTTTGTCAATGATTGTCAAAAAGGGGGAGAAAAATTACAAACACCCCTGTGAAAAATTGGATATTTGTGCTCTATTTGTTGAAGGTGTTAGGGGGAGCAGCCGCAATAAAAAAGGGGGAGTTTTTGATGTGAGGGGGAGAACTTACTGGGTGTGTACATTGGTGATTAGATTTTGTAAAATTATATTAATACATGTACACACAATTTAGGATGTATCTGTTTAGATATTTTCCTAGGGTGTTTTGGGTATTTTGTCATGTAATTGACAAAGGGGGAGATTGAAAGTGCACTTATAGTGCCCTGGGTTGTCAATTACAGTGTAAGTTGAGTCAGTCAAACAATAGCGCCTAACAGGAAGATCAGGTCAAGTGTCTGCTTCAACTGGATGTGTGGAAGCTCGCCATAGGTAAATCATAGCCTCACATCCCATGTTCCAAAACACCAGGTGATTAAAACCCTTTAAAATAAGCACAACATCTTAGGATTTTTGTGCAAGAAAACTTTTTACCAAATAGGAAAATCTTCACGTTTTTCTTACATTGTCGATTATATCGATTCATATCTCGATATGATCGACCTGCTCTGTCGATTTCCTCGGCATCTCAATCGATACAATCGAGTGAGGACAAAAAGCGTGCAGCAATCAAACATTCATCTGGACGATTTATCGATATATCGACAGTTCAGTCGATATCATCGATATTTGAATATCGATCCTATCGAAAGTAGATCGATAATATCGACAGGCAGTTTTTCGACGCCCATATTTTTTTAAAGAATACCACTATGAGCTTCTATATATCGATGACTGTCCGATTCAATCTGAACTCAAATATCAATCATATCGAAAGTCAGTCGATCACATCGATAGTGGACGCATGTTTCCTCCAGCATGATTTTCAGGATGTTTTAATCAGTGATCGGGGTGCCAGTCGAGAAATCGATATTCATATGTCGATCTTATCAAGACCTGGTCGATTGGATCGAGATGAGACACAAACTATCCAACAAGCTTATAGGTAAATCTATACGATTTATTGATCCCATCGACACGGTCTCCGATATCAATGATATAGAAATTTCGATGACATCGACTGTTCCTCAATCATTTCTTTAGAACCTAAAAATCTTCAAGGCTTGTCTCTCTTGTTTTCACCTATCGATAGATCGATTCATCTATCGATGGAATCGGAGTTCGAAATCCGATAACATTGATGTGTGTCTCGATCTCATCGACCAGTTGACAAAAGATTTCCAAAAGCATAAATGACATTTGAATTTGTATCATCGAGCGGATCATCGATACAATCGAGAGTATACGCTCGATCATATCGACACTTGCTCGATGATATCGAACTCTGTCATAAATATGACCATTTTATATCTGTTGGAACCTTTTGCCTATATATAGAGATGCTTGCCTTTATTACTGGTAAAGAAAGAAGAGAGTGCTTTTGAGTGTTTTAACCTTCCTATCATTTACCTTAAGCCCTTTCTCTTAGGGAGTTCATCCTCCAATTTACCCTCATCACTGATATTCAATAGAGTGGATTAGGGAATGAACTTTCGCATTTAAGGATCCTCCAGCTACTACCTTAATGGCTAATCATTAAGCTGGGATGCCTTGAATGCATAGATGATCGGAATCACTCTATCTTTCTAATAGGAAAATCCTTAGAGAGTGGAATTCCATCATAACCTTGACCCAACCTAAAACCTAGAATAAGTATATTTTTTTTATTGCGGATTAAGGGAGCTGAAGACTCTTCATCAACAAGAAGGAGATCTTCAACATTGCGCTGAAAGGGACTCATCAACTTATTTGTAGGTATCTAGAGTCTATAGGACACTTGTAATCATTTCTTTTTAGGATTGGATCTTAAGTGTTGTTCACCCTTTATAGTCCTCAAAGGAGGCATCCGACGAGAGTGTTCATGCGGGGTGCATTGTGTGCACCCTTGCTCTGTGGAGAGTATAAACATCCGGGTGCATTGTGTGGACCCTTGCTCTGTGTGGGCATAAACATCTGGTTAGGAGTGCGCCAATAAAACTCCAGGGTTTGAGGTGAACCGAGTAGAAACCTCTATAAAGGTTGAAGGTGAACCTGTTTTAAAACCTTAGGTTTGAGGTGAACCATGGGAAACCTCCTTAGTGAAATTCGGTCACTCAAGGGTTGAGTGTGGAAGCCGGTAGTGGAGTAGATAAGTAGTCAAACCACTATAAAATGACTTTGTTTGAGATTAATTCTTGTGTTTGATCTTTTACGTGATTATATTAACTGCATTTATACTTACTCACACTTCACACACAGTCACATTCATCATAGACTATAATTGCACCATGATTATCATTTAAATAGCTCTGTGATTGGATCCTCTACCAGGCTTGGAAGCCAATAGAGTTAATTTTGAGTAATCCTAATCTATACTCTGTGATAGGATTAGTGTGATAGGATTTTTAATAATTCATAAAAACTTTAAAAAGTCCTATTCACCCCCCTCTAGGACATATTGGCATATTCCAACTTTAACTCAAGCGGTCTTCACCGCAATTTCAATAAGTTTAGGTTTAGGTTATGGGCATAGGTTTAGGTTTAGGTTTAGGTTATAGGTTTAGGTTTAGGGAATCAGGTTCAATTTCGGGTTTGAATCGGGTTTAGGTATTCTCTAGTATTATCTACTATTGGACCTAGTATTATCTACTACATACTAGTAACATACAACTAATATTGGGGCACCATACCATAAGCTACAAGAATTTCATGTCCCCCTAAATAAGGTATCCTCCATTAATAACACACACACACACACACACACACACACACACACACACACACACACACACACACACACACATATATATATATATATATATATATATATATATATATATATATATATATATATATATATATATATAAGTTCTTTATTTTCATTTACATTCGTAAATACATTCATCATCCATCCAAGAAAATTGAAACAAGTATTGTCACTCTATGACTAACAGTTGAAAAGGAAAATCATGCAAAAATAAGAAAGAAAATAAATAACTAAAGATTATCTCACTCACAAAGGAAGAAGGGCTTTGCCTCGATCCGAAATCTGCATCATCATTCAACTCAACAAACCTTTCAATTCCATCATCTTCCCTAGCTTAGACAGGATCTCTTCATCAGTCTACTTGCCTCTGAAGTAGCCTTCTCTACCAAATTTCTATTTGTAACCTGATCCCATGTTAAGGCTATCACGAACAGAGGCGCACCAATAAAACCAACGGACTGCAAAATAGAATAAGGACAAGGAAAAAATGGAGATGGTTCATCGATCTAGACTATTCAACTGACGGTCCCTACCATTGATGGGTTTGTTTAAACATCTTTAACGTCACTGCCCTTTCTTCTAGGTCATTGTTGTATTTTCTCCAATATTTTTTTTTTTTGTTTAGGTCACTTATTCAACAACTAGGATCTTCCAAACCATTCTATGACAGGGCTCATCAGTCAATGATGCAATTGATGGACTAAAAATTTTTTAAAAAATGGAGAAAATACAACAATGACCTAAACCCTAAACCCCAAACCTTAACCTATAACCTGTAACCTAAACCTATACCTATAACCTAAACCTAAACCTAAACCTTAACCTAAAACCTAAACTTAGACTTAGATCCTTAACCTAAACCTATTCTCAAATCTCAAAACCTTAAGCTATAACCTAAACCTAGACCTTAACATTAACTTATAACCTATAACTTAAAACCTAAACCCAAACCTAAACCCGATCCCAAACCCAAACCTGATTTCCTAAACCTAAACCTTAACCAATAACCCATACTTATAACCTTAACCTAAACCTATTCTCAAATCTCAAAACCTTAACTTATAACCTAAACCTAGACCTTAACCTTAACCTATAACCTATAACCTAAAACCTAAACCCAAACCTAAACACAATCTCGAACCCAAACCCGATTTCCTAAACTTAACCCTTAACCTATAACCCATACTAATAACCTTAACCTTAACTGATTCTCAAATCCCAAAATCTTAACCTATAACTTAAACTTAGACCTTAACCTTAACCTATAACCTATACTTATAACCAATAACCTAAAACCTAAACCCAAACCTTAACTCGATCCCTAACCCGAACCTGATTTCTTAAATTTAAATCTTAACCTATAACCCATACTTATAAATATAACCTAAACCTATTCTCAAATCCCAAAACCTATACTTATAACCTAAACCTAAACCTTAACCTAAACTCAAATCCCTAAACCTTAACCTATAACCTAACCTAAACCTATACTTATAACCTAAACCTATTCTCAAATCCCAAAACCGATACTTATAACCTAAACCTAAACCTTAACCTAAACTCAAATCCCTAAACCTTAACTTATAACACAACCTAAACCTATACTTATAACCTAAACCTATTCTTAAATCCCAAAACATATACTTAAAACCTAAACCTAAACCTTAACCTAAACTCAAATCCCTAAACCTTAACCTATAATCCAACCTAAACCAATACTTATAACCTAAACCTATTTTCAAATCCCAAAACCTATACTTATAACCTAAACCTAAAACTTAACCTAAACTCAAATTCCTAAACCTTATCCTATAATCCAACCTAAACCTATACTTATGACCTAAAACTATTCTCAAATCCCAAAACTTATACTTATAACATAAACGTAAACCTATAACCTATAACCTATAACCTATAACCTAAACCCGATCCCGAACCCGAACTCTAACCCGATTTTCTAAACCTAAACCTTAACCTATAACCCATACTTATAAACTTAACCTAAACCTATTTTTAAATCTCAAAACCTTAACCTATAACTTAAACCTTAACCTATAACCTATAACCTAAACCTATACCTATAACATAAACCTAAATCTTAACCTCTAACCTAAACCTAGACTTATAACCTTAATCTAAACCTATTCTCAAATCTCAAAACCTTAACCTATAAGCTAAACCTAAACCTTAACCTAAACCTATAACCTATCCTTATAACTTATAACCTAAAACGTAAACCCAAACCTAAACCCGATCCCGAACCCAAACCCGATTTCTTAAACTTAAACCTTAACCTATAACCCGTACTTATAACCTTAACCTAAACCTATTCTCAAATTTCAAAACCTTAACCTATAACCTAAACCTAGACCTTAAGCTTAACCTATAACCTATACTTATAACCATAACCTAAAACCTAAACCCAAACCTAAACCCGATCCCGAACCCAAACTCGATTTTCTATACCTAAACCTTAACCTATAACCCATACTTGTAACCTTAACCTAAACCTATTCTCAAATCCCAAAACCTTAACCTATAACCTATACTTATAACCTATAACCTAAAACCTAAACCCAAACCTAAATTCGATCCCGAACCCAAACCCGATTTCCTAAACCTAAACCTTAACCTACAACCCATGCATATAACCTTAATGTAAACATATTCTCAAATCCTAAAACCTATACGTATAACCTAAACCTATTCTTAAATCCCAAAACCTAAACTTATAACCTAATCCTAAACCTTAACCTAAATTAAATCCCTAAACCTTAACCTATAACCCAACCTAAACCTATACTTATAACCTTAACCTATTCTCAAATCCCTAAACCTATACTTATAACCTAAACCTAAACCTTAACCTAAACTCAAATCCCTAAACCTTAACCTATACCCCAACCTAAACCTATACTTATAACCTAAACCTATTATCAAATCCCAAATCCCAAAACCTATACTTATAACCTAAACCTAAACTTTAACCTAAACTCAAATTCCTAAACCTTAACCTATAATCCAACCTAAACCTATACATATAACCTAAACCTATTCTCAAATCCCTAAACCTATGCTTATAGTCTAAGGCTAAACTAACCTAAACTCAAATCCCTAAACCTTAACCTATAATCCAACCTAAACCTATACTTATAACATAAACCTATTCTCAAATTCCAAAACCTATACTTATAACATAAACCTAAACCTAAACCTATAACCTATAACCTAAAACCTAAACCCAAACCTAAACCCGATCCCGGACCCGATTTCCTAAACCAAAACCTTAACCTATAACCCCTACTTATAACCTTAACCTAAACTTATTCTCAAGTCTCAAAACCTTAACCTATAACCTAATCCTTAACCTATACTTATAACCTACAACCTAATCCTATACCTATAACCTAAACCTAAACCTTAACCTATAACCAAAACCTAGACCTTTACTTTAACCTATAACCTATACTTATAACCTATAACCTAAAACCTAAACCCAATCCTAAACCCGACCCCGAACCCAAATCCGATTTTCTAAACCTAAACCTTAACTTATAACCCATACTTATAACCTTAACCTAAACCTATTCTCAAATATCAAAACCTTAACCTATAACCTAAACCTAGACCTTAACCTTGACCTGTGACCTATACTTATAACCTATAATCTAAAACCTAAACCCAAACCTAAACCCGATCCTGAACCCAAACTCAATTTCCTAAACCTAAACCTTAACCTATAACCCATACTTATAACCTTAACCTAAACCTATTCTCAATTCCTAAAACCTTAACCTATAACTTAAACTTAGACCTTAACCTTAACCTATAACCTAAAACCTAACCCAAACCTAAACCCGATCCCGAACCCAAACCCGATTTCCTAAACCTAAACCTAAACCTAAACCTATAACCCATACTTATAACCTTAACCTAAACCTATTCCCAAATTTGAAAACCTAAACCTAGACCTTAACTTAACCTATAACCTATACTTTTAACCTAAATCCTAAACCCAAACCTAAACCCTATCCCGAACCCAAACCCGATTTCCTAAATCTAAACCTTAACCTATAACCCATACTTATAAGCTTAACCTAAACCTATTCTCAAATCCTAAAACCTTAACTTATAACCTAAATCTAGACCTTAACCTTAACCTATAACCTATAACCTAAACCCTAACCTAAACCCGATCCTGAACCCAAACCCGATTTCCTAAACCGAAACCTTAACCTATAATCTATACTTATAACCTTAACCTAAACATATTCTCAAATCTCAAAACCTTAATCTATAACCTAAACCTAGGCCTTAACCTTAACCTATAACCTATACTTATAACCTATAACCTATAACCTAAACCCAAACCTAAACCTGATGTATGTGCATGAGCCACGAGGAGGCCGCACTGTCTGTACCGCCGCATGTGACTGATGATGACTGACAGATACTCTGCGATAGATTTTCGTCTGATTCTTTTCGGGTAATATTTACATATTTACGATATCTTAAGGTAACAATTAAATTTTTAATTAATAACAATGTATTATGAATAATGTGTTCAGAAGAGGAGCAAAATAAATTCTGACAACAGGGAAAAGTTAGAAGTGAACCATGTAGCTGGTTTGAAGTCATTTGCAGAAATTCATCATAACATGGTAAGAAATTACTGGTAATTATTAAGTTGATATATTCTTTCCATGCGTTTATATTAACTCTATTGTCCTTTCGATTGCAGAGCGAGATTCCGTCACTAACCAAGAGCCCAGACCAGTAGACCTCTACAGAGGGACTCACTGTCGACAGGCGACGGGATCTTGGGTACATCGTAGAACCGATGAGATTTGGATAAAAATTCTTACATTGTAAAATTAATTGTATTAAATTATAATAATGTCATTTTTTAGAGAAAATTCATATATTTTTATTACAGGTGGTGATGGACACCTTATACAGTCAGCCCACTCCCGATGGTACTTAGCGGAGTGAGTCAGAGATCCCAAGTGAGGTGCTTGGCACCCATTCTGAATATGTGCGTGGGCTTGGCCATGGTGCCAAGCTCATGGCACCCGCTAGAGCTGTCTCCACCCAATCCATCGTCGTTGGCGAAAGCGCCATCCGCCGAGATGATATCGCAGAGAAAGAGGTTCAGCAGCTATGAGTCGTCATCCATGACATCCGAGAATAGCTGGAGAAGAAGAGTGAGCAGCTGGAGAGGCAGATAGAAGAGTAGGAGAGGAGGATGGAGGATCTGAAGAGGCAGAGGGAGGAGCAGGAGAGGAGGATGGAGGATCTGATGAGGCAGAGGGAGGAGCAGGAGAGGAGGAGGATGGAGGAGTAAGTGAGGGAGAGAGAGGAATAGGAGAAGAGGATGGAGGAGATGCGGGTGGAGCATGAGCGACTGATGACAGAGATGTTTCAAGCTCTCGTTGGACGCTTACCCACTGATGCTCGACCACCTCCGCCTTCATCTTTGTGATTTTTTATATTTTATTTATGATGTTAAACTTATATGTATTTATGTGTGAATGAATGTAATGTTAATGGATGTAGTTTATATTTGGATGGGTTTACGCACTTTGGGTTTAGATAGATGTGAATGTGAATATGATGAAATATTTATATAACAGGTGTATATCAGAAATATTGTAACAGGTGTGTATTAGGAATTTTTTTCTCAAATATTGAAAAAAAAGACACTTTTACCAACAAAAATTTTCTTAGGTAAAAGTATCATCTAGGTTTTTTACCTACGAAACTTTTCGTAGGTAAAAGTCCCATCCACGTTTTTACCTACGAAACTTTTCGTAGGGAAAAGTTCAGTAAATATTTTAGCTATGAAAATATTCGTAGGTAAAAGTTCAGTAAATATTTTTACCTACAAAAATATTCATAGGTATATATTTTGTAAAATGGTTTTACCTACCAAACAATTTGTAGGTAAAAGTTTCGTAAAAGTTTTTAGCTATGAAAAGACATGTAGGCAAAAGTTCTGTAAATATTTTTGCCTACGAAAATATTCATAGGTAAAAGTTTTGTAAATATTTTTAGCTGCAAAAGTATTCGTAAGTAAAACTTTTGTAACAATTTTTACCTACGAACGAATTCGTAGTAAAAGTTTTGTAAATATTTTTAGCTACCAAAAATATTCGTAGGTAAAAGTTTTGTCATAATTTTTATCTACGAAAAAAATTCGTAGGTAAAAGTTTTGTAAATATTTTTAGCGACGAAATTATTTGTAGGTAAAAGTTTTGTCATAATTTTTACCTATGAACAAATTCGTAGGTAAAAGTTTTGTAAATCTTTTTAGCTACGAAAATAATCATAGGTAAAAGTTTTGTAAATCTTTTTAGCTACAAAAATAATCATTGGCAAAAGGATTTGTCAATATTTTTGCTTGCGAAAAAAAACGTTGGTAAAAGATTTTACCTATGAAAGCAAATCGTCGGCAAAAGTCTTATCTTTGCCAATGAAAATTTTTTTTCGTTAGTAAAAGTTTTCTCCATTGGTCTTTTAGCAACGAAATTGCCAATGAAAATTTTTGTCGGCAAAAGTTTTTGCCTATGAAAAAAAGGCTTTTACCTACGAAAATTTTCGTAGGTAAAAGTGTCTTTTCTTGTAGTGCCATTGATATGATGGGCCTTGCTGTGGATGACCCCTGAGCTGAAAATCACTCACTCGGGGAATTCTTTCCAACAAATAGATGTTTTTAAGAAAGAAAATAAAAAATGGTTCACATTCAACCGAAAGAACATCTAAGATCTTCCAATTTGAGGAATCATTGGTGGATGGACCATCTGTAGTGAGACTTATCCCATTAACCATAATACCACTCAACCATAGCACAGATTAATAGACAGATCCCTGTGATGATGTGCTAGAGCCCTGTCCTATACAGTAATGCTTATTAATCTTAATTTTCTACTAAAAAACAAACAAGAGGAAGGGAGAACCACTAAGTCTCTCTTAAGTAGCCTAAGCCAGCTCTATTTAGAAATTTCAGACATCTGATGAGGGGTGATAGCTGAGTCATGGACCGGAATAGACTATGAGACTGGCTGTCGTTGCCCCCACGAGTGAGATCGTCGCCCACCACATTAGTCTCCCTAGGGGAATGGGAGATAATTGCTTCCATTCCGTTCATGTGGGAACTTATCCTTGTCCACCAATACCACATTGTCCATGCAGGGACATACTTTTTATTGAGGGAATCCACCACTGATTTCAAATCGCTAACTCCACCTTGGTATAACCCAGACCCATGTAACGGGATAGGCCCTCCCAGATCGCCCTGATTTTGGCCCTACCATCTGAGCTAAAACTATAGCTAGATCAGAAGTGAAAAATGAAATTCCTGGCACTGTCCATACCAATAGTTAAAATACCATAGGAACTAAAGCTTTAAAACTTATAAAGTTAGTTTTAAAGGTTTGTTTGGTCAAAGGTCATTTTCTTTACCACCATTGGGTGGATACCAAGTGCATGCACTCACTCTACGTAGAAATGACGTGTTGTGAGTAAAAAAGTGTCATGTGTGCATAGGAGATGTAGAAGTTAGATTCACTCGTATGAATTGATGATTTTGTATTTTTCATCATGGGCCCACATATGTTGTGCACAAGTGACACCTTTTCCTTCTCAATGCATCATTGCTACATAGGATGTTTGTGTTGATAGATGCCTTAAATCTACGCTGTTTGATCGGTCAAGTGGGCCACTCTACTAGTCGAGGGTTGTTCGACTCAAAGTCCAGCGACTTATGTTTTTTGGTGTCTAGGATGCTCGACCGGTCGAGGGGATGGCTCCCCCTCGACCGGTCAAGGTAACATAGATCTTGCGCGAACTGCGTAAATTTGAGGTGGTTTTCAAACTTTTCCGGATTAGGTGCACAAGTGGAGTTTCATAAACTATAAATAGTGATCCCTACGACTATTTTAAGGTATTCTAAGGCTTTCTAAAGGTATTTTAAAGGGTTCTAGGGTTATCAAAGGGTGTAAAAAGCGTGATATTTGAGGGTGTTCGAATCGGGTAAGTCCTCTCTCTTTGTAATTTCTATTTTCATATTGAAGATCTTTCACTTTGTGTCGTGGTTTTTTCTCATAAGGGTTTTTCATATTAAATCTGCGTGTTCTCTTATGTGTGCTTAGTGCCATTGGATTGCTATTCTAGATCTAGATCTGTGTGATTTCACAGGCCAAAATCCCAATAAGTGGTATCAGAGACAAGTTGGGGCACATTTCTGAATCTGAGGGATTAACATCAATGGGAAGTACTAGGTATGAAATTGAGAAGTACTCAGGAAAAAATAATTTTGAGTTATGAAAGATTAAGATGATGAGTTCCTTAATCAAGCAATGCGAAGATGGTGCTCTTGAGGAGTGAAAGTCTACTATGACCGATAATGAATGTAATACTTTTGATAAGAAGGCATTATCATTGATCTGTTTTTGCCTCATGGATGAGGTTCTCTACAATGTCATGAGAGAGAAAACTGCAGCTAAGTTATGGGCAAAGTTAGAGGATGTCTATGCAAAAATTTTTTCTGAAAATCGCTCACTCTTAAAGCGGTAATGGTATAACTTTAAGATGACAGAGGGTAGAGATATAGAGGCTCACATTAGCAACTTTAATAAATTGGTTTATAAATTACTGGATATGGAGGAAGTGATGAAAGATGAAGAACAAGCATGTATGTTGCTGAATTCTCTTCCGACGTCGTATGAGTCATTCAAGGACACTATGTGCAACACGAATAAATCCTTGAGTGTCGACACCATTATCTTAGCCCTTCAAGGGAAGACTATGAGAAAGCTTAACGTCGACATAAGGATATCTTCTGAGGCACTGCTTATAAGGGGTAGAAATTCTGAACAAGGTACAGAATCTTCAGGTTCTAAATCCAAATCTAAGGGCAAGGGCAAAGGAAAGGTAAAATGTCAGAACTGTGGAAAGGAAGGACAAGTGAAGAAGGATTGTGAAATTCCTAAATCAAAGAAGGAAGATTCTGAGGTTTTATAAAGGGAGGCCAATGCTGCCACGTCAGATGGATCGAGTGGATGTGATGGTAATGTTTTATAGGTGTGTACTATTAGGTGGCCATACGATGATCGTAAGGATGAGTGGATACTAGACACATGAGCATCTTTTCACATGACTCCTCATATGAGTTGGTTCACCAGCTATAGGGATTATGATGGTGGATAGGTATTTATGAGTAATGACATGGCCTATAATGTTGTGACTATTGGTACAGTGTGTATTAAGATGTTTAATGGGGTGGAGCATACCCTGACTGATGTCAGACACGTTCCTAACTTGAATTAGAATCTGATTTCTCTTAGTGTACTTGGGACAAAAGGATGCAAGTACACAGGTATTAATGGTGCTCTTAAGGTATCCAAGGAGGCACGAGTAATAATGAAAGCGCAACGACTAGGTAACATGTATAGGTTGATCAAGAGCTGGTCAAAAGGTGGAGTTGCAGTGGATGTAGCAGATTCTACCTCTACACATGTGTGGCATGCTGAGCATGGCCACACGAGTGGGCAAGGCATGAAGGCTGAGACGCGCAAACAGGGATACGGAGCAGGTGGAGCATCCACCTATGAGAAGAATCACATGGCTTGATCACAAGATATTGGTGTGGTACATGGACGACTCCAATATCGTAGGGGATTCATCTTCTATTCAGATGGTTCTAGGTGAGCTTGGTGCTAAGAAATGAAAGGTGACTATAGGCGATGTGATGGATTCGTTATACCATACTAATATATGGGAGCTTGTGGAGCTTCTAGTGGGCCAAAAAGTGGTTGGATGCATAAGGATCTTCAGGAGGATACATCATAGATATAGGGTGAGGTTGATAGCAAAGGGCTATGCTAAGAGAGAAGGGATCGGCTTCTCGGAGATATTCGCATCGACGATATAACAGGTGTCTATTAGATCCGTGATTGGTGCTGGTTGGCCACTGTGATCTTGAGCTGGAAGGATGGATTTGGAGTCTGCACTTCTGTAAGGGAAAGTGAAGAGCAGATCTACATGAAGTAACCAGAGTGGTTCAAAGTTAAAGGGATAGAGAAAAGACTTTGCAGGAGGTCATGGTTTGACCTGTCGCCTAGGCAGTGGTTTGATTCCTTCATGGTGAGTTAGGAATTGAAGACATGTAAATCCTCAATTATGACATGTTTGAAATTATTGTACTGAAAACATGGTTAAGTGGGACATTCATGATGAAGGATCGGGGGCTGTAAAGATGGTTCTCGGCGTTGAGACTGAAAGAGGAGTAGGCTTTGGTTATCTTAGGTAGAATACCTTAGGTAGGTATTCATTAAGGAGGTGATGACCTTGTAAAGCCAGAGAGCGTTCCCTATGCATCTCTCCTCAAGTTTTCCTCATGACATGTCCCAAAACAGATGAGGAAAAACTGAATATCTCATGAGCCTTATTCGAATGAGGTTGGCAGTGTATGTCATGGTCTGAATTAGACCAATTATTTCACAGGCTATGAGTGTCATGAGCAAGTACCCCGGTAAGCAATATTAGGTAGCGGTGAGATGGTAAGAAGACTACATCTTTCCTTTTAAGAAGACATGAGGAAAGGTGGTTGGGCACGAGGATATTGATCTAACAGACATGCTCACCTAGATCATTCCTTCAAAGAAGTTCAAGTTCTGTGTAACTTCTCTGGGTTTGATAATGGCATAAAAGAAGGATGAAGTGTGCATGAGAAGCGTTAACTGAATCTATGATATGATGCAGAGATAAGAGAAGAGGGCAGCATGATACACGGTTAAAGATTGAAGGCATGGTGAAGACTGTTGACAGATGCCTTAAATCTGCACTCTCGACCAGTCGAGAGCCTGGCTTGACCGGTCAAGTGGGCCACTCGACTAGCCGAGGGCTGTTCAACTTAAAGTCCAACGACCTAGGTTTTTTGTTGTCTGGGCTACTCAACCATTCGATGTTACGCAGATCTTCCGCGGACTGCGTAAATTTGAGGCGGTTTCCAGACTTTTTCGGACTAGGTGCGTAAGTGGAGTTTCCTAAACTATAAATAGGGATACCTAGAGCTATTTTAAGGTATTCTAAGGCTTCCTAAGGGTATTCTTAAGGGTTCTAGGGTTATCAAAGGGAGTAGAAAGGGTGAGATTCGTGGGTGTTTGAATTGGGTAAGTCCTCTCTCTTTATAATTTCTATTTTCATAGTGAAGATCTGTCACTTTGTGCCGTGGTTTTTTCCACAATGGTTTTCCACGTTAAATCTGCATGTTCTCTTGTGTGTGCTTGGTGTCATTGGATTGCTATCCTAGATCTAGATTTGTATGATTTTGTAGGTTAAAATCCCAAAAAGTGGTATCAGAGACAAGTTGGGGCATAGATCTGAATCTGAGGGATTAACATCAATGGGAAGCACTAAGTTTGAAATTGAGAAGAACTCAAGAAAAAATAATTTTGAGTTATAGAAGATCAAGATGATGAGTTCCTTAATCAAGCAGGGCGAAGATGGTGCTCTTGAGGAACGAAAGTATACTATAACTGATGATGAATATAATACTATTGATAAGAAGGTATTATCATTAATCCGTTTGTCTCACGAATGAGGTTCTCTACAACGTCATGAGAGAGAAAATTGTGGCTAAGTTATGAGTGAAGTTAGAGGATGACTATGGGAAAAAATTCTCTGAAAATCGTTCACACTTGAAGCGGCAGTGGTATAACTTCAGGATGGTAGAGGGTGGAGATCTATAGGCTCACATTAGCAACTTTAATAAATTAGTTTACAAATTGTTGTATATGAAGTGATGAAAGATGAAGAATAAACATGTATGTTGTTGAATTCTCTTTCGATGTTGTATGAGTCATTCAAGGGCACTATGTGCAGTACGAATAAAACCCTGAGTGTCGACATCGTTATCTCAGCCCTTCAAGGGAAGGCTATGAGAAAGCTTAATGTCGATATGGGGATATCACTAAGGCACTGCTTATAAGGGGTACGAATTCTGAACAAGGTACAGGTTCTTCAGGTTCTAGATTTAAATCCAAGGGAAAGGGAAAAGGAAAGGTAAAATGCTGGAACTGTGGAAAGGATGAACATGTGAAGAAGGATTGTGAAAATCCTAAATCAAAGAGGGAAGATTCTGAGGTTTCGTACAAGGAGTTCAATGCTGCCACATCAGATGGATCGAGTGGATGTGATGATAATGTTTTGTCGGTGTGTATTATCAGGTGGCCATACGATGATCGTAAGGATGAGTGGATGCTAGACATAGGAGTATCTTTTCACATTACTCCTCATCGGCGTTGGTTCACCAGTTACAGGGATTACGATGGTGGACAGGTATTTATGGGTAATGACATTGCCTATAATGTTATGGCTATGGTACGGTGCGTATTAAGATGTTTGATGGGCTGGAGCGTACCCTAACTGATGTCATGCACGTTCCTGACTTGAAGCAGAATTTGATTTCTCTTGGTGTACTTGGGGTAAAAGAATGCAAGTACACAGGTATTGATGGTGTTATTAACGTATCTAAGGGGACACACGCTATAAAAAAAATGACCAAAGGCTACGGACTATAGAGGTCTATGGCTACGGCTTTAATCTGTAGCTAATTAGCTACAGATATAATTCGTAGCTAAAACTTAATTTGTAGCTAAAACATACCTCCCAATAGGACTTTATTAGAGACTCACGATGCTTAAGGGGCTCCATGGGACCCATTGCAATATATTTATTTTATCTAATCGGTCCATCAATTTTGAAATATTATTTCAGTGCATGAGCCCAATAATTAGAAAGATCAAAAGTCTAAGTGGACGACACCATGAGAAAGAATGAAAAAATAAATTTATATCGTTAATAGGTGGTGTGGTCCACCTAAATCTTAGATCTAACTCATTTTTTTGGATAAATCCTAAAAATGAGCCGTTAAAATGAATGGATAGAGTGGATAATTAAAATACGCATTGGTGGGCCCCACAAGTCCTAAAATAAATTACCTCTAAAATCCCATCCGTGCACCTCTCCTACGTGCCTCTCTCGCGCACCCTATTTCACAAAAGGGAATCCCTCTCTCTCTATCTCTCTCTATCTCTCTCGCCCGCCCGCAACTCACCCTCCCTCGCCCTCTCCTCTCCTCTCTCTCTCTCTCTCTCTCTCTCTCTCTCTCTCTCTCTCTCAGTCCCATTTCCCTCTCTGTTTCCCAACCTCTCTGTCTCTCTCGTTACTTTTCAAAACTCCCTTTCATTGCAAGAAGGAGAAGAAGAAGGAGAAGGAGAAGGAGAAGAAGAACAGTTAGTCTCTCCCTCTCTCTCAAATGGATAAAAAAGGAAACGCACAGCTGAACCATTTTTATGCATTCACTGCCAAGAATCATCGAATCTTATAAGAGTTAGTGAGAGTTAATAACTACAATGCCTTCTGTTTATGATTATTGAATGGTGAGCTGATCTGAGTAATCATTTGAGAAATGAAGGTTCGGGGTTGGACGTTCACAATATATGCTAGATCATGAAATTTTTGACGAGGTATGTTTAATTCCTTTGGCTATTATTCAAATCTTTTGCTGGATTGGAAGATGTAGGTTTGGATCTGTGGTAAAAAAAAAATTTATTTGTTTTCTTTTTATTTTAAAAATTTTCTTGGAACCCATGGTTTGATGGAAAATAAAAACACAATTTTCAGAAGAAAAGAATTGATGAAAGAAAAGAAGTGTGATGTTTCTTCTCGATGACCTGCTCTTGTTAAAGGGTACAAAAAGATGTGTGGATTTTGGCATTGGTGTGGGTTTTCATGAGCTTGGAGTGGGTTTCAGTTCGTCTTCCAGAGCATGATACTTGATAAGTTTCTGTTGCATTGCTAGGAAATGTGAAATAGGATCCAAAGTTCCTAGTCAACAACAAACACGACCTTGATAAGAGTTACAAGCTTCAAACAAACATTTGACCAGGAAAAGAATTAAAAAGGAACAAAAAGTACTTCTAATAAGGAGCTATATTTAAGGCAATCTGAACCATTTGTCTTGTGGGTCCTATTGAGAATGTCATGTTCTTGAAAAATATAATGTCTTTTATGACAAGTATGCATTGAGTGTGGATTGCTGATCACTTTTGGCCAACCATTCATTTTCTTCATTCTCATGTGGCACACATTGAACAGACCAAGTTGATTTGAGTGTCGTGACACAGAGACGAAGTAGCTCACAAAACGAACAACCAAGATTGTTGTGTATCCACTTGTATAGGAACTTTGGAAGTGTGTCTTTAATGTCTTCAAAGAATTAGATGGTCATGATCGATCAATGCTAATAGATTCTCAACTTTCAAAATCTGTTCCTTTACTACTATTATTGTGATCATTATGTAGAAGATTCTTGCTTATTTGTCAGTTTATTTTATGACATCTACACTTCTTTCTAGGCCTACTGAGATAGCCTGAGTGGGGGCATTTCAAAGATCTACCTGCAGCTATAAAACTCTGTGAACCGGCTTTAGTTGTTGTTGACGATGTGCCAGAATATATAAAATTGGGACAAAAGCAAGAGGTGGGCAACTAGCTACTGATACTCACTGATGATTAGTTCATTAAACTGTTCATGCTAAATACGGAATATCTATTTAATTCAGTTGGCATTTTCTGGTATCATTTTCTTAGTACCATTCGAGTAATTCAGATTTATTTCCTAAACTAAAATGATCATGAAAAGGCATTCTATTAAGCTTCTGAAAATTTGTTTCACTGGTAAGAATGATCTGTCTTCCTTCGATGTGCTCCATTGGATAAAAGTTTTAGTAAGAGAAGAGGTTAAGGTCCAATGACAATATTTTCATCTTTTGAGAAAAGTAGTTCTAGTACCCACCTGCACCCTCTTAACAAAAAGAGAGCCAAGCTTGCAATTCCTTTAAGAGCCAACTATAGGCTGATTGATATTCCTATTAGCAAGAACATATCAAAGATCTATGTTCTAGCACAATTCAATTCTATTAGCATTCTACATCTAGTTCTATTTATTCCCATTCCTAGATAACTAATCATCTTCTATATTTTCTCATTACATAGGTTCTATGGATTTTTTTTTCCTTCAAAAGATTTGTATTGTAGCTACTATCTTGCCTAAGGAATGCATTACTATTTAGTTGCTTAGGAATGGAGTATGGCTTTACTATCTAGATGACCAGAACAGGGCTGCATTTGTACGAAGGACCTGAGGATGGTATGCATATCCTTGGGTAAGCGAATCATATAATTTGTCTTCCTAATATGCCATTCTATGCAAGGGTACCAAGTGGATGTATAAGTTGTGCATCAGGTGAGGCCAATGCATGGATGAACTAGGCTTTCAAGTCAAGTTATCAAGTTTTTGAATTATGCTTAGCTCAAGATAGGCCCAAGAAACATATTTGTATTTAGCCTAAGCCATCTTTAAAGACAACCTCCATACTAGAAGGGCCTTATTGCCTTTTGAATTTGGCCTCCATACTGTCAAAGTCTTTCATATAGTATCAATTGTTAGGCAAACACCATGTCTTTTCAAAATTCTCAAAGATGGAAATTTGTGCAATTGTTATGGAAATTTATGCAGCAAATTTAATTAATTTTGGTAATAGTCCTCTTCAATTTTGCCTAATGGTGGGCATTCCCTTTGATTTTGGCTACACTCCTCTTCAAACTAGACTAATTGATCATGAACTTTCATGATATTTTGGAGCAACAAAATGATCCCTTAATGTTGGTTTTATTTTAAATTTTCTCTGCATGGAAAAATTATGGCAATTGTCTATCAATTTTGAGGGTTTTATGGACCGACTAACATTTGCATTGTTGGTTTGATATGTAGGTGATTTTGATTTGAAATGTTCTGGGTTTTTTTTTTCCTTTCATAATCGGAGGCACTTTTCTTCCTTTATTGACTACGTAAATAGGTTGAGCTGGGGAAGGACTCATGAGAGGAGGTTTTCCACAATTTGTTTTTATTGAAATAAAATAAGATTCTCTCCATAAATCTCTGCTTCACTTTCTCCTCCTCCAAGTCAATCCACAATTATTATTTTTTTCTTTCATAATCGGAGCCTTTAGTGAGTGCAAACACCCTAATATTATGATTTTCTGAATCATTTTATCCCAAATGGATGGAATTAATTGTTTTGTTGTTGTGATGGGTGCTTTTTCTACGTTGTCCTTTTTTTCCCCATTGTGGTATTCATATGATTTTCAAGTGATAAAAATTAAAACCAAACTTAAAAACTAAAGCTGTGATAAGGGTGTACTTATTATTGTATCACTACACCAACTGAGCCTGGTTTGCCTTTTCTCTCTTTCTTGTATTAGTTGCATCTTTGTAGTTAAACTATGAAGTCTTCCACATGTTCTTGGCCTTTTCTGCACTCTGGTGATAACGATTGTTTGCAATTTTTCTAGCTTGGTGCCAAATGCTATGCTAGTAGCATCAATTGTTATTTGCAAAACAGGGCTAGTGTAAAGAAGGTCCCCCTTTATAAGGTATATTACACATCTCTATTTGTTATTTATTTTATGATTTTGACTTTTAGAATTCTCGTCTAATGATTTTAAATTCCAAGATGGCAATGATGCTTTTAGAATTGCATCTTATTCATTTTAAGTTCGACTTTTGAGTTCCTCTTTATTAAATTAATTATCAAAGATTATAAATAATGTGGATGTACCCATTTAGGGTGATATAATTGTAAAATAGTGTGGTTCAAGCCTTTAGCTATTATCACCCAGTTATTTAAATTTTGCTGTTTTTGAAACTACACAAGGTATTTAATTCCTTGACAATTATCAACTTAAATTTTTACGTCTTTTGGCCTTTCAAATTAATGTAGAGATAGTACTTCGGAATAAAAAGAAGTTTTCTTGAGTTGGACGAAGTACTAGAGGTAAACATTTAGTACTTTGCCTACCACACAAGATTCCACCAAAACAAGAGTAAATAATGTTGCGGTTAATTGATACTCTAGAAGGGTGTGGCACTTGATATACAACCACTTAAAAATTTTACATGTTGCACGCATGAACTCAAATTAAATTGTCTAAATCATAAACCTATTGTCATTAAGTTACAATCCAAAAATTAAATTGGCTGTGCAAAACTAATTTCTGATTTTATTCATAGCCTCTACCCAGTTTTCTGGTAGTCGAATCTTCAAAAAAGAAAAAAAAAAAAAAGAAAAAGAAAAAAAAAAGGTGGTGGTGGCAATAGGCTGGGTACCCGAACCTAGCTTGAAACTGGCTGGGTAAGGGGATGGTTAAATGGGTGAAGGGTTAGGTATGGGTATTAATTTAAGCCCATTTGAAGGTTTGTTGTGCAAAGAGAACAATCCATTCTATAGGGAAGCACATGGACTTTGTGCGTCCATCTTTGTACATTATTTAGAATTTTAGAAAGACGATGAAACTAGAATTGGACTAATGCATCCCTAACCTACAATTGGGTATTATCCATTGAATCTTTGGAAATAATCACCATCAACACTATCTTCATCATAGTCATAGCCTTTTCCCAATCACCATCACTATTGTCTTCATTATAATCATAGCCTTTTCTCAGCGGGTTGGAGTTGTGAAAATTTATAATGTGTTTACAAATATAGAAGTAGAAAAATTGGGGAAACATAAGGAAACTCCAAAGCTTGTTGTATTCTATAACCAAGTTCTACATTGTAACACTAACAAATTGAGGTTTAGAATGTTTCATTTTACCCTCCGTCATTGTTGTTTTGTGTTAACATGATTTGAAAACTAGTTTTCCCTTGTTGACATAGCCAATATATAGTTTCTCTATTAAGAGCCATTTATACCATGTTTACAAAAACATCTTAAAACTATAAGTATCTTTCTTCTGAGCCTTTTTATGAAATATCTCATTGTAGTGGTTTCACAGAAACCACATTAGGTAGAGCAAAATGTTAGAAACATTATTAATTTATTGTAAAAATACAATGATTGCAAACTCCTTAATACATTGTATTTGGTAGATAATATCTGTATGGGTTCAATCATCTAATAGTAATTCCTTCATTTTGAACTTTTGAGGAAGATGGTGCATGAGGTTAATTTCCAACTTTAATTTTCGGTAAGGTGCAGGTTGAAAATGGACCCCTTGGTTAATCGAGATCCGGCTGTAATGAATAGGGAGTGGATGACACTAAGCTTCCCAGACCCACTTTTTCTTTCTGAAATCAGAAGTTTTTCAAAGTTTGCACAAGAAAACCTGCCTGGTAGAGAATCCGTTCCTTGTCCATGCACCACTTGTAGATGTGCACATTTTCCAGTTTCTTATGATGATATGGAAATACATCTAATGAAAAACGGATTCGACCCAAGCTATAGGTTTTGGAACATGCATGGAGAGCATGTATCACCTAAGTGTACTGTACATGAATCAAGTTCCCCACAATACCATAGTGTCCCGAACTTAAATGAGGTTCATAACACGATCGTTCAAGAACTTGGTGGTAATAATCTAGATGAAGTTGTATAGGATGAGCCCAATGTGACCCCTATAGTTGAAGGCGTCTTTGGAGAAAATGAAACTAATGAGTTTGAAGCAAATCTATGAGACGCAATGACTGAGCTATACCCTAGGGCCCAAGATTTTCATGTTGACTTTCATTGTACAGCTTTTCAAATTAAAGGTGAATCATAGATGGAGTGAAAAAATCTTTACAGAGCTCCTTCAACTACTAAAGAAGGTGTTACCTTCTGGTAATAAGGCCCCAACTAATACCTACCAAGTGAAGAAGATCATTACAAAGTTGGGTCTTGATTATATGAAAATCCATGCTTGTCCAAATGACTACATCTTATACTGGAGAGAGAATGAGATGAAAATCATTTATCCAAATTGTAAAACTTCTAGGTACAAGACTGAAATGGATTCTGAGAAAAAATAATCTTGAATACCTAGGAAGGTGTTAAGCTATTTTCCATTAACACCAAGGCTACAAAGAATGTTCACTGTGCCATGGTTGGCGAAAGAAATGTCTTGGCACTCAACCAGGAAATTTCAACATGAAAAGATGGAGCATCCAGCTGATTCTATTGCATGGAAGAATCTTGATGATAAGTATACAAATTTTTCAGCTGAGCCTTGCAATGTTCGATTGGGTTTGGCTATAGATGAGTTTAACCCATTCGGCACTTTTAGTATGTTGTATAGTTCATGGCCCATTATGTGTGTGATGTATAACCTTCCACCAAAGCTTTGCATGAAATCTCAGTTTACTATGTTGACTTTGCTCATTGAGGGACCGCAACAACTGGGAAAGGATATTGACGTTTATTTACAGCCATTGATTGATGAACTACAAAAGTTAGGGCGAGAAGGGGTCACGACGTTTGATGCATACCATGAAAACAAATTTAACATGCATGCCATTCTGCTTTGGACAATCTATGACTTTCTAGCATATGGTAACATTTCTGGTTGTAGGACAAAGGGTAAGTATAGTTGTCTTGTATGTGGTCCTAACACAGATTCTTTCCGACTCCAATATGGAAAGAAACATGTTTATATGGGCCACAGACAATGGTTTCTAATGTCAGAACAGTCCAGGAAGGACACAAGTGCTGACATGTTCAATAAGAAGGTGGAGATACGTCGTTAACCAGTCCGTCTGGATGGGATTGAGGTCAAAAGATAAACTGCGAACTTGAATATGCAATGGGGGAAGACTGGGAAGAGTATATATGGGATATTGATGGAGGCCAACAAGATCTAGCGAATGATGTTGAATCGCTGCGGTTCTTCAAACGGTTTATATTATTTGATCTGGAGTATTGGAAAGATATTCCCGTGCGTCACAACCTTGATGTCATGTTTATTAAGAAAAATATATGAGAAATCCTTGTTGCCTTGATGTTGAACACGCCTGGTAAAACCAAGAATGATGTTAACGCATGCAGGGACCTAAAACAATTGGGAATTAAGAAGCGTCTATAGCTAAAAAAGGACAATGGAAAGGTGATTCAGAAACAAGGTCCTTTCTGTCTAAGAAAATAAGAGAAAAAACTTTTCATCCAGACTTTGCATGGGCTGCGTGTTCTGATCAGTTTTAGTGCGAATTGAAGGACCATCATGAAGGAAGATTACATGGATTTAAAGGGAATGAAGTCTCATTCTTACCATGTGTTGATGCAACATCTGCTCCCAGTTATCATCCAGCATGCATTCAGGGATAGGAAGGTCATTCGTCCTATAATTACAAGCTTTTGTACATTCTTTAATGCTTTGTGCTCGACAATCATAGACCTTTAAACAATCCTTACTCTAGAGAGGGGCATGGATAGGATGTAATGTTAGCTTGAAACTATCTGTCTGCCATCAATATTTGTCATTATGATGCATTTGTCGATCCATTTGGCTTGCGAGGATCGCATATTTGGTCCTATATACTATTGATGGATGTATCCATTCGAAAGGTATGTTGTGAGCTTAATAAGAATAAATTATCTTAACATCTACATTTGCATGTATATATAATGTATCATTAACTTTATTAGGTTCATGAAGACTTCAAGGCCTATGTCCATAACAAGACACGACCTGAGGGTTGTATTGTAGAGAAGTACATCCAAGAGGAGACAGTTATATTCTACAACCAATATAAAAAAAAACAAAAAAAAACAAGCCTATTGGAAAAGCTGGAAAAATGGTTTAACGGAGTCATTCCAGGACTACGTAAGTTGGAAGATATCGTTGATGATGACCATGATGACGACGACATTGGTCCAGTAGGTTCCGGTCAAAGTGTTATCCTAGTAGGTATCAAATACGAACAAACTCATACATGGGTACCGAAGAGTCATCCCAGCTATGACAAGTGAGAAGGGTATGTACAATAAGCTCACACACACACACACACACACACACACACACATATATATATATATATATATATATATATCTTCCTTACTTTATGAGATTTCTTGTAGCGATGCTATAAGAGGACCAATAAGGTGCCTAGTAAGGATAAATTCATATCTTAGTTGAAGAGGTAACCAGAGTTCATTGAATCTGATGATAATGAATTTAAAGATGTAGTGAGAGGACCTCTAGTTTTTTTTATTGAATACAATAAGCATTGTATTAATGGTTTTCTCTTTGTCACTAAAGACTATGAGGAGAATAAAACAAACCAAAACAGTAGGGTTAGGACAAAGGATATGACAACCTTCTGATCAAGTGCTAAGGATATCAATACAATGGATGAAAATCAAACTTACTACAGAGTCCTTCGTAGAATTATCCAATTGGAGTACAGAACAGGGTACAAGCCCATCCTATTTAAGTGTGATTGGGTGAAAGTGACACATCATGGTGTTTCTTTTGATGTCGAAGCGAATTTGAGATTAGTAAATTTGTCTAGTCTTTATAGTTCAGACAAAGTCACTGACGAGCCCTTCATTCTTGTAGAGCATGCCATGCAAGTTTTCTACTCTAGAGATCCAAAAAATCCTGACTGGCATGTGGTCTTGGAGGTTCCAAAATTATTATTTTTTTGTCGAAGAAGAGACGTGCGTTCTATTGGAATGATTAAAGGTTGTAAGTAATACCGATGCAGGACCTGATCTCACCTCATTAGCACTAGTTGATGAGTTGATATTCAATGAATCTGAAGACGTCAGTGTTATGGTCGAGAAAATAAAAAAAAAAATGATCAAAGGGAATCTACTGATTTGTTTGTATTTTCTAAGCATGTAACAAAATAATATTTATTGGAGGAAATCTAATCAAGGTTTGGATAATATAATGAATTTTTTATACTTTATCTGTGATCTAAATTATGTCTTAACCATTAACCTCTTTTTTTTCTTTCCTTTTCATATTAGGGAATAAATAGGCACATGGATTCACAACTAGAGGTATTCGGTGTGCGGGTGCTTGAGAGTACAGATTCAAGCAACACCAAAGGTAATAAGATACTTCTCCTTAATTATATATGTAAAGTTACTTTTTCTTTTATATTGGCGGTAATCAATGATGTGTATATATAACTGTTATTCTTTTTATGTAATTGTGTCAGCTTTTTCTTCATCTAGAAAGAGAGACATTACTTGGGGGTCTCTTTACTTGTGCAACCTGATAGGAAAAAAGTCCTAAAGACAAATGAATTTGGGCAACCGAATGAGAACTGTTTCGATCATAGAGACTTTGCATCGCATGTCGGTGTCCTCACCTGTTCTCATATCTCAATCATATACCTGGACTTTCGCTAGGTGCCTCATGAACAAATTCATATGGTCACAGAAAGATTGTCACAGTTTTATGAGTTTGAGGGTCAAAGTTGGGATGCAAATCTTGATTACGTTACAAAATGCATCAATGAAGAGTGAAGGAATTACAAGAGAAGATTGAGTGCAAAATATATTAAAAACAAAGATCCTATTACTGTGAGAGATGGTCCTACCCCCAGGTATCCCTATGGAGGATTGGAGGGTCTTCGTGGATTAACGTACCACCGAGAAATTTAAGAAGGCATGTGCAAGGAATAAAGTCAATCGGACCAATCTAAAAGGACCTGCGTGTCTTGGGAGGCACAGCATGGCTAATACTCACCATAAGATGGTATATATTTAAAAATAGATATTATAGTTTAAAATTGAATTTAAATTTAAATTATCATTCATCTAAATCTATTAATGATGTGTATTTGAATGTTATGTAATGTGCTAAAGGCGATGGAAAAGAATCTTGCCTCTGATGCCGAGATAGGTAGACGTGAAGTCTTTTTAAGAGCCCATATAAGAAAGGACAAAGTTGTCTAGTATCCTAACCTTGCTATAAGTGCATCCCTCGTACCACTAACTAGTACCCTTATGAAAAGCCCGTGTATAACTTTGAATTATATTGCATTCATTTATATTTTTTCATAGGAAAAACTAGATGAGCTCTATAGTAGCAATCCTTCTTTTAGGATGACCGGCATGGATGATGCCCTTATAGAGGTACTAATAAAATTTAAAAATTACTTAAGTTTTATGGTAATTATGAATATCCTAATAAATTGATTTATAATGTTTTACAGTTGGTTGGTTCTGATAATAGAGGGCGAATGCGGGGTTTAAGTTTCTCAATAAACAAGCTAGGACTGAAGAAGTCAGCCCCTACTCATTCAAAGGTAGAGAATGTGACAAAAGAAAAAGAGAGTGTAACTCAAGAGTTATTTCAGGTAAAGAAAAAATTGGATAATATGACTCAAGATATAGTTGAGATGAAGAAAACATTGGTGGATATGCAGAAAGGGAGACAATATAATCAAAATCTCTCATCACCAACAGTCGCTAAATCTACTCAGCATCGTCAGTATGTAAGTATAAATTTTTTACTGTATTGAGCTTACAATTATATTATAAATGCTAACAATACCAATGCCATTTTATGTGTAAATGTAGTCGGATATTTTATATATATATATATATATATATATATATATATATATATATATCGGTAAGACGTGCGACTTGGTTGGTTATGAAAAACGTGGTGTAGTTACTCCTGGTGAAGTACACGAAGTTAATCCAAATGCAACTGTCCATTATGAACCGTTGGAGAATGGAGCTTTTGTTGGAGTACCAAATTTGTTCACTTTATTGAATTCTCAAAGCCTCTTTCCCCCATTGCACAAATAAGGACCGGCCTCTCCAAGTGTAGTGTGCATTTTGAACTAATTTTGAACATGTAGTGTGCATTTTGAACTAATTTTGAACTAATTTGGCACTTATTTTTTTTATTATTTTTAATATTGAATGAATTTTGTACCCTATATGTCATGCCCCAGACTCGGTAACCGGACCTCACAAGGAACCCGATGACCGGTTCTGGCGGCAACAGCCTCCGTAGTACCCCATTCTTGGCTCTTGAGGCAGGTTCCGATCTTGGGATCCTACAAGGAGGATTTCCATAACAATATAATCATTTCCAATACGAGCATACCCAAGATCACAGCAAGTAAATCTAAGAATAACAAAGGCACACATCACAAAATCCACTATGAATTTGAACTTTTACAAGCTTACATCAGGTCTAAAAGGACATACATAAGATAACAGAAGAAAGAAGGAAGAGAATCTGCAACACTGGGTCCTCAGCTCGCACACCTATCCAAGCTTCACTGCTAAGACACCAACTTACGATCTCCTGCACTCATCAATCGTGCATAAGCTTATAGAAAGCTTAGAGGGTGGTAAAAGTGTATGAGAACGGTGCTCAGAAGAAGATAGAGAATACAGAAGGGATTCATGATCAATACCAATACCACTAGCCTTACCAAGGCTATTATGAGCACAAGAATCTATACCAAGGTAGTATGATAATGTAGGAAGTCATACCAAGGCTATATAGTGCAATGCGTAATGTAATGCAATGAGTACTGGGCGTCATGCCAAGGCAATGCAATATGAGGCCTACACAGCCGATGCAAATGCAATATTGTGAAGTAATGCCAGTACTCATATCCAATCTACATATCAAGTACATTTCAATCATAAGGAAATCACCGGGGTCTATTACACTGCTAGATGACTGCCGCTCTACAGACCCCGCATAGTCAAACGAGCGTAAGAGACCTCACTACCCGCCTGTGGACAGCCAATCACCAACAAGGCCTGAAGGTAGCGGACCCATTCACGAGCTGGTCAGACTCAGCCTAGCAATGCCCTCTTACATCAGGCGAGTAAGGCCACACCCCTATCCAACCGACTACATGACAGTGGGAGTCGCGGGCTAACGGTATAAGGCCCTCATGCGCTTATATATACCACTCGGTCACGGCGCTGGAGCAGATCCTTGGTACCATGGAAGTTTTAAAAATTTCACCCATGGGCATCCTATGCACCCGGTATGCTCAAGTAACATTTTCGATATCCAATTATGGCCATCCATGATGTATCTGTGGAGGCTACAACCCTGATGAAGCAAGGGCGATAATGCTCATATGCTATGCAATGCTAGATGCATGAATCACACAATCAACCATGCATCAATCCCAAGCATCCAACGTGCTCAAGAGGGGATACTATGTCCCTCGGGGAAAGTATCATGCAATGTCCAATGACATAATATGACCACACATACATAGTATCAACCAAGCATACAATGATGTACATGGGCCATGAAGATGGGTCTAGACACATTATGCAGCGATATAAAAAGTAGTACACTCCTCCTATCTAAGAAGGGACCAAGACTAGGTACTTAGACAATATCTTTAAGGAATCCAACCTCTAGTGGGGGCCCATTTACCTGGGGTAGCCCACGAGACTAAGCATACAAACTATGTGTCTAAGTAATACAGAACTGAGTCTAACAAGAGTTTAAGATGAGCATCTAATCACATTTAGATATAATTAGGCCTAGAGGGGTCCATAATGAGGACATTTAACCGTCATTCCCCAAAAAGGCATATCAACCATGAACTATATGGATAGAAGGCCCAAGGCCTACATTTAGATAAAAACAAAGATAACCACATACATATATATTCCTCATAATATGCCATGAGAAAATGATATAATACCACCTTTAACAACATGGGCCCCAAGAGGGAAATCAAGGCCCAAGGCTTAATTTTCAATAGCCATAGAATCCATGCATTAAGTTGGACTTGGTGGGCAACCTGCGTACACAATATACGGCTTGAAAATAAGTTTAAGTTTGGAGAAAATGGGCCCAACTACATCAGCCCAATAACTAACAAATTAAGTGGGCAACCAAGGGCCCATACTATCCTTATTTTAGCCCACAAGTCCATCAAAATGGTGGAAGTCGGCCCAATATATGGTTGGGCCAAGCTAGGACGTTCCAACCCACTCTGGGCCTATGGGATGCCCCAAAAATCTAATCTAAGATGGGGTCCTCATGTGATCACTAAAGGTGACCCAAAAGAATGCATTAATTAAGCCCAAAGATTTTAAAAAAACATAAGCATGCAACATGTACACAAGTTCTCAAATGGTGGGCCCCGCAGCTAAATAAAGTTTTCATTATAAAATTTTACATTAAGGCCCTTTGATAAACTTTTGGCTAGTTTAACTTCCAAGACCTGCTAAGGTCCAGAAATCAGTTGACTATGTGGAAATAATCTCATGAAAGCCAACTATATTCGCTGGGGGACCCCACCAGATGGAGAGTGCGTATATATTATGAAAAGATCAAGTGGGCCTGTTACTGGATTGTGAGTCCAGCAGTAACCTAAGACAGACAGTGCATCCATAATCGGGCGATCCAAGGCTTGAATGACCTGGACCAAACATGCGTTAAGGTAGGTTCCACATACATACACATTAAGCTCTAAACAAATGGCCTAGAGTCCATGGTGGGCCTTTAACCATCCATAGAGGAACTTATGGGCCTACCCTAGGATCACCCATGAGGACATCCAACCTCAACTGGTTTCCAAGAGATAGCCCGCCACTACTCATGTAATATAAGGTCTAAAGCCCAAGCAATGCATGACCTAATGGGCCATACACCAAGCCCAACTCATAAGCCATATAGTGGGCCCTCAAGTAAGGTTTGGGCCCAATCACAAAGGTCATAATTCCACATATTGTGGTGGGCTTCATGGGCAGCCCAGTAATTCATTTACATGAGCAACTTTTACATTTAACACAAGTGAGTTGGGTCTCACTTTTGGCCCAAGTACAAGCTCAATTTAGTAGGAAGCCAAGAGCCTAACTCCTTGCATATTATTACCCTTAATCCCATCACAATAGATGGGAGAGTATAGGCCTAAGATCAATGGGCCTATCCAAAAGAACTGTGTCCACAAGGCCTAATCACTACCACAAAAAGGGCAGCTATGCATATACGATATTACATAATGGGCCCTAAAGAAATGGCCCAAAACAAAAGCCATCCAATTCATACATTATAGTGGACTAGAGGTCAGCCCATAAGTCCAAGAATACACAAGGGAGAGACCTATACCGATATGGTGGGCCTTGCCTCATCAGACAAAGACTTAACAAGGCCCTCCACAATATGCATTTATGTGGGCTTTACAAGTCAGCCCACAATTAAACACTTCATGAGGGCATCAAGGCCCATTAATACACATGATCAGCTTATAGATAGCCCATTGGGCTCATAATTCAATAAGGTCAGCCCTTGCACAATCTTGGGCTTAAAAAAGAATCTCTCAGCCCATTGAGCCTATAAAACTATTAAAAATTCTAGTTAAGGCTAGCCCACAAAATCACCACAAAGGTGGGCCTCAAGGGGGTACTCATTAAGCCCAAAATATCCAAGGAAGGAAAGCAAGGAGTTTGTGCAAGACTCTCTTAAATCTGGTATGCCACAATAGTTCCTAAGCAATCAACCATGTAGCAAATTTTGGGCCCATTGTTGGAATTCCAGCCCACCCATTTCCTGGGCCTGCTGGAGTCTAGGAATTTATTTAATTTAGATGGGTTATCGACCCATGGTGATCCACATATATCATAGTGGGCACCATCAGATAAAAGAGAGATATACAACACTTACTTCAAGTGGGCCATGCCATTAGAATGCCGGCCCAGCAACCCAAGGTAAGGGTGTGCCTGGGTATTTGACCCAAAATTGGTCCAAATTGCAGGCCACACCACGGTCGGTACAGAGGCCCGATGGCCCTGAAAATTTATAGAGTAGTCCTTCAATGGGTATACCACACTCCCATAAAATTTTATAATTTTTGGACATCTGAAACTATTTTAATTAATTCAAATAAAACAATCTATCCTGAATCTCGGACTGATCTGGACACCATATAATAGTGGGCCGGTTCAGCCACCACCATAGTGTGTATAGGTTTCCAATGGCTCCAAAATTTTGTAGGTAGGTCCTAACATGAGTTTGACATATCTTTGTAAATTTTTACAATTTTTAGACAGTCAAAAGTATTTTAATAAATTTTAAGAATGTAATCTGTCCAGGATGAACTATTGCTGGAATGTAACTGTTCTAAATTTGGGCCACCCAAATGGGTAGATTTTGGGCCTCTAAAATTCCTAAAATTTGGACCCAAGGTCCCTCATTAAGCCTAAATTAACATGGATCTCAGAAATATGACACACATTTTGAGAAAACATTTTTAAAATTTTATTTTTATGTAACTATACTGCTGGACTACACAGCAGAATGTTTATGGCAGTCCACTATGTTGGACCACCCGTTTAGATGCCCAAATGGGGTCCATTGGACCTAAAATTTTGCAGGTATTTCTTATCAAAGGTGGACCACATCGCTATAAATTTTTCAGAATTTTTACACACCCAAAAATATTTTAATAAATTTTGAATTGCCAACCTGTCTGGGGTGGAATGTTGCTGGAACAGTGCAGAAAATCCAGACTGTCCACCCCACTTGGACCACACTTTTGGGACCTCTATCAAGATTGGATGGGGTTGAAATTTGGGGCACATGAAGATGAGATCCCCAAATTTTAGAAAAATATATTTGATGGGTACAAAAGGTTTCCTAATCAGTCCCAATTTCAAGCCCAAGTCCAACAAAAAAATCTGTCCAGAAATTTCTGGACAGCAATGCATGCATGGAATAAAACAAATTTGTGGGCCTATTAAAGAAGGGATTGGCCCATAAATTGGGTGTCATGGCCCACCCTAGTGGGCTCCAAAATTTTTCAGAACAAACTCTCAAATTTTTACCCTTACAAGAACATTTAAGGTGGTAAAAAAGAGGCATCTAAACCATGGTGTAGGTTGCGTATAGATGTCCCTTTCTTTCTAGGCTTTTTCTTTTGGGCAATCCAGGCCCACTAAGTGGACCACACATAATATCATAATATTTTTAACTAAGGAAAGAGAAGGAAGAGCATTCGCCCATCAGGGGAGGGCTCCACCCCTATTAAGCCGTCCTCACACAATCAAAACCACAAACAATAATATAAACACATTGTACAACTAGATCTTATGATGCATGGCTTAGATCTTTAAAATGAGTGGTTGGGATGTCATCCCAGCCACATGCAAGGGCCTAGATGACCCATCATACTTAGAAAAATAAGAGAAATCCACATGCAAGGGATCCATCAAGGGAAGAATCCCATGCATGGACATGCATGTACAATGTGGGCCTCATGGCCACATCTAGATGGTTGTGTAAGATCTTCACCATTAATTGGTGGGTCCTACATATCCAAATGAGAGAGAGGAAAGAGATTGCATGAGGAGAGAAAAGATTTACTTGATGAAGAAAGCACTCACCTAGATAAACCTTGAAATTTACATCACCATCATCTAGAGGCTCCAAGCAACATGGATCAATAGTTGGGATGAGTTTTCAATGGAGAGATTGAGAAGAAAAAGGAAGAGAAGGGGCTGGAATGGAGGGAAGAGGTGCTGAATTTTTTTACAAGGGAGAAAGAAGGAGAGAAAATGAGGGAGAGAGAAGGGAAAGAGAGAGTTGTAGGGAGGCAATCATGGCCTCTCTCTCCTTGGTTAGAGAAACCATAATGGCCTATGGTGACAATAACAAAGTGCTATGCTTAATAGGTCTCTTGGTGGTATTTTTGGTTAGTGGTGTTAGTTATGGATATTTGTGTAGTGTGTGGGTAATGTACCTTAGAACTTGTGCCAAGGGAGGTAGTGGTCCACACATGCACTCCACCTAAGTGGGCCACATGATCAATGGTCATATAATAAAATGTACACAACTTTTGATCTACATATCGGATGGATGCACAAGACGCGGCGTTGGAACCGCGACGACGATGCGGTCGCAATGACATACGTTTCAACTCGATTTGTGTCAGGTCTTCATGACTGGACTTATAAATGATCGCAAACACTATCCAAGGTCACGGGTCACCGGGATTCGATCGGTAGGACCGCGGAACCAAGATGGACGGAATGCATACTTACACACACATGCACACATGCGAACTCGGGTCGGGTCTCACACTATATTTGAACGTATTTATAGTTTTAAGCTCTATTTGGTCATCACATTAGTATTTATGAAAACTTTTTTTTTTTAAACCAAATGGAGCATAAGCCCTTTTTTAATTCCACCAATGCACTCCTTACATTGTCGATCCTAAGCTTAGGTAAAGGAGGAGGGAGAAGGGCTTTAGAATGAGATCGTTAACTATGGAGGAGATCCTGAAAATGTAATATCTCTAGTTTTATGGTTTCACTTGTACATTCCTGTATTGATTACACAAGCATGATGGTTATGCCCATTCTTTCAGGTGGATGTTGCATGTGGAAGGATTGGAGCTGTACATTTCAGATTCAAGTATCTGGTATGTCTCTTGTCAAGAGTGCACATGTGTAGTTCATCAAACAATACATTATGTGATATCGTGTGCATGATATCTATGTTGTAATTACAGTTATCTATAATGATAATAATTTGTTCATTATAGTGCATACACAATAATTATCATTTTGGTTACAGTTATTCATTATGTGATAGGTTTTCAGGTGAGATGAACGAGTTTAAAAAAAAAATAGTCTACGATTTTGAGAAGCGATTCCCAGGATATATGTGTGTTTCAGGGGCCATCTGCACCTTGAAAGCATCCAATGGAAGGTAAAGAAAACCCCCGAGTTTCGTTCTTTGAATCGTGAAAAGGTATTTATGTTGAATCCCATGCATTGGCAATATTAGGCATGCTTATGAGGAGGACACGCATAATTCTGTAAAAATTGATGGAGCAGACCCGGATATACATCGGAGCTATCCAGATGTTAAGCTGTAGTTCCTGGAAGGTGGGAACTGCTGTTATAACCATGATGAAGCTGTCCATTTTTCATGGACAACATTGGAGGGGCCTAGCCATTTGGACTAGTCGTGTTTATGTATTTTCTTGAAATTAATGGAGCAGACCCAGATGTGCGTCGGAGCTATCCGGATGAGCAAGGGTCCCCGGAAGGTGGGAACCGCTGTTATGACCATGATAAATTTGTCCATTTCCCATGAACAGCATTGGAGGGGCCTAACCATTTGGACTAGTCGTGTTTATGTATTTGCTTAAAATTAATGGAGCAGGCCCAGATGTGCGTCGGAGCTATCCGGATGAGCAAGGGTCCCTGAAAGGTGGGAACCGCTGTTATGACCATAATGAAGCTTTCTATTTTCTATGGACAGCATTGGAGGGGCCTGACCATTTAGACTAGTCGTGTTTATGTATTTTCTTGAAATTAATGGAGCAGACCCGGATGTGTGTCGAAGCTATTCGGATGAGCGGAGGTCCATGGAAGGTGCGAACCGTTGTTATGACTATGATGAAACTGTCCACTTTCTATGGACAGCATTGGAGGGGCCTGACCATATGGACAGGTCGTGTTTATATTTTTGCTCAAAATTAATGGAGCAGATCCGAATGTGCGTTGAGGTTATCCGGATGAGCGGGTGTCCTTGGAAGGTGGGAACCGCTGTTATGACCATGATGAAGCTGTCCATTTCCTATGGGCAACATTGGAGGGGCCTGACCATTTGGACAGACTGTGTTTATATTTATATTTGCAGGGACCACACCCTTATCCTAAACCGCACCCTAAACCTATTCTCAATTACCTAAAATTATAACCTATAACCTAAACCTAAACCTATTCTAAAATCCCAAAAGCTATACTTATAATCCAAACATAAACCTTAACATATAACCTAAACCTATACGTATAACATTAACCTAAACTTATAACCTTGACCTAAACCTATTCTCAAATCCCAAAATCTATACTTATAACCTAAACCTAAACTTTAACCTATAACCTAAACCTATACTTATAACCTTAACCTAAACTTATAACCTTAACCTAAACCTATTCTCAAATCCCAAAACCTATACTTATAACCTAAACCTATAACTAAACCTATACTTATAACCTTAACCTAAACTTATAACCTTAACCTAAACCTATTCTCAAATCCCAGATGCTATACTTATAACCTAAACCTATAACCTATAACCTATACTTACAACCTTAACCTAAACTTATAACCTTAACCTAAAACTATTCTGAAATTCCAAAACCTATACTTATAACCTAAAACTAAACCTTAACTTATAACCTAAACCTATACTTATAACCTTATCCTAAACCTATTCTCAAATCCCAAAACCTATACTTATAACCTAAACCTAAACCTTAACCTAAACCTAAACCTAAACCAGTGACCTTAACCTAAACCAAAACCTGTGACCTAAAACCTTAACCTATAACCTTCAACCTAAACTTATAACCTATAACCTAATCTGAACTTAAATCTAAAACCTAAACCTTAACCTATAACCTAAAACCTAAAACCTAAACCTAAAACCTAAATGTATTCTTAAATCCCTAAACCTAAACCTACACCTAATCCTAATCTCAACTCCCTAACCTAAACCTAAACCTAAACTTGAAACCCCAAACCTAAACCTGATCGCAAACCTGAACCCGATTTCCTAAACCTAAACCTTAACCTATTCTCAATTACCTAAACCTATAGCTTATAACCTAAACCTAAACGTTAACCTAAACCTAAACATAAACCTTAATCTAAAGCTAAAGCTAAACCTATAACCTTAACCTAAACCAAAACCCATGACCTAAAACCTTAACCTACAACCTTCAACCTAAAATTATAACCTAAACTTAACCTAAACCTTAACCTAAAACCTAAAACCTAAACCTAAGCCTAATCCTAATCTCAACTCTCTAACCTAAACCAAAACCTAAACTTGAAAACCCAAACCTAAATCTGATCCCGAACCCGAATCCGATTTCCTACACCTAAACCTTAACCTATTCTCAATTCCCTAAACCTATAGCTTATAACCTAAACTTAAACCTTAACCTAAACCTAAACTTAAACCTATAACTTTAACCTTAACCAAAACCTATGACCTAAAACCTCAACCTATAACCTATAGCATATAACCTAAACTTATAACCTATTACCTAACCTTAACCTAAACTTAAAACCTAAACCCTAGCCCATAACCTAAAACCTAAACCTAAACCTAAAACCTGAATGTATTCTCAAATCCCAAAACCTAAACCTACACGTAATCCTAATCTCAACTCCCTAACCTAAAACTAAACCTAAACCTGAAAACCCAAACCTAAACCCGATCCCAAACCCGAGTCCGATTTCCTAAACCTAAACCTCAACCTAATCTCAATTCCCTAAAGCTATAACCTATAACCTAAACATAAAACTTACCTAAACCTATAACCTGAACCTAAAACTAAACCTAAAACTAAACCTATAACCTTAACCTAAACCAAAACCTATAACCTGAACGTTAACATATAACCCATAACTTATAACCTATAATCAAACCTTAACCTAAACCTAAACCTATAACCTAAACTTATAACCTAAACCTAAAACCTAAATGTATTCTTAAATCCCTAAACCTAAACCTACATGTAATCCTAATCTCAACTCCCTAACCTAAACTTGAAAATCCAAACTTAAACCCAATCCCAAACCCAAACTCGATTTTCCTAAACTTAAACCTTAACCTATTCTTAATTCCCAAAAGCTATAACCTATAATATATAACCTATAACCTAAACCTAAACCTTAACCTAAACCTAAATCTATAACCTTAACCTAAACCAAAACCTATAACCTAAACCTTAACCTATAACCTATAACCTATAACTTAATTATAACATATAACCTAACATTAACCTAAACCTAAACCTAAACCTATAACCTAAACCTAATGCCTAAATGTATTCTTAAATCCCTAAACCTAAACCTACACCTAATCCTAATCTCAACTCCCGAACCTAAACCTAAACTTAAACCTATAACCTAAACCTAAAACATAAACCTAAACCTAATGCCTAAATGTATTCTTAAATCCCTAAACCTAAACCTACACCTAATCCTAATCTCAACTCCCGAACCTAAACCTAAACCTAAACTTGAAAACCCGAACCTAAACCCGATCCCGAACCCGAACCCAATTTCCTAAACCTAAACCTTAACCTATTCTCAATTTTCTAAAGCTATAACTTATAACTTAAACGTAAACTAAATTTATAACTTAAACCTAAACCTAAACCTATAACCTTAACCTAAACCTATAACCTTAACCTAAACCAAAACCTATAACCTATAACTTATAACCTATAATCAAACCTTAACCAAAACCTAAAACTTAAACCTAAACATATAACATAAACCCAAAACCTAAATGTATTCTTAAATCCATAAACCTAAACCTACACCTAATCCTAATCGCAACTCCCTAACATAAACCTAAACCTAAACTTGAAAACCCAAACTTAAACCGAATCCCGAACCGAACCCGATTTCCTAAACCTAAACCCAAACCTATTCTCAATTCCCAGAAGCTATAACCTATAACATATAACTTATAACCTAAACCTATAACCTTAACCTAAACCAAAACCAATAACCTAAACCTTAACCTATAGCCTATAACCTATAACCTAACATTAACCTAAACCTAAACGTAAACCTATAATGTAAACCTAAAACCTAAACCTAAACGTAAAACCTAAATGTATTTTCAAATTCCTAAACCTAAACTTACACCTAATCCTAATCTCAACTCCCTAACCTAAACCTAAACCTAAACTTGAAAACCCAAACCTAAACCCGATCGCGAACTTGAACCCGATTTCCTAAACCTAAACCTTAACCTATTCTCAATTCCCTAAACCTATAGCTTATAACCTAAACCTAAACGTTAACCTAAACCTAAACCTAAACCTTAATCTAAAGCCAAAACCTAAACCTATAACCTTAACCTAAACAAAAACCCATGACCTAAAACCTTAACCTATAACCTTCAACCTAAACTTATAACCTAACCTTAACCTAAACCTAAAACCTAAAACCTAAACCTAAACCTAATCCTAATACACAAATGTATTCACAAATCCCAAAACCTAAACCTACTCCTAATCCTAATCTCAACTCCTTAACCTAAACCAAAACCAAAACTTGAAAACCCAAACCTAAATCTGATCCCGAACCCGAATCCAATTTTCTAAACCTAAACCTTAACCTATTCTCAATTCCCTAAACTATAGCTTATAACCTAAACCTAAATCTTAACCAAAAACTAAACCTAAACTTAAACCTTAACCTAAACCTAAACTTAAACCTATAACCTTAACGTAAACCAAAACCTATGACCTAAAACCTTAACCTATAACCTATAATCTAAACTTATAACCTATAACCTAACCTTAACCTAAACCTGAAACCTAAACCTTAGTCTATAACCTAAAACCTAAACCAAAACCAAAAACCTGAATGTATTCTCAAATCCCAAAAGCTAAACCTACACCTAATCCTAATCTCAACTCCCTAACCTAAACATAAACCTAAACCTAAAAATTGAAACTAAAACCCGATCCCAAACCCGAGCCCGATTTCCTAAACCTAAACCTCAACCTAATCTCAATTCCCTAAAGCCATAACCTATAACCTAAACATAAACCTTACCTAAACCTATAACCTAAACCTAAAACTAAACCTATAACCTTAACCTAAACCAAAACCCATAACCTATAACCTAAACTAATATCACACCCCAGACTCGGTAACTGGAATCCCAAGGAACCCGATGGCCGGTTCTGGCCATAACAGCCTCCATAGTATCCCATTCTCAGCTCCTGACGCAGGTTCCGATCCTGGGATCCTACAAGGAGAATTTTCATAACAGTATAATCATTACTAATATGAGCATACCGAAGATCACAACAAGTACATCTGAGAATAACAAAGGGCACACATCACAAAATTCACTAAGAATTTAATCTTTTATAACCATCCAAAAGGTCTCAAAGGACATACATGAAATAAAAGAAAAAGAGAGAAAGGTCAGCAACACTGGAGCCCTCAATTGATCAGCTCCACTCCACGCTCTGTTGCTACGACGCCTGCCTAGAATCTCCTGCACGCATCAATCGTGCATAAGCTTATAGAAGCTTAGATGGTGGTATAAGTGTGTGACGTGGTGCACAAAAGAATAGTAGGAGATGCAAGAAGGGAAACATGCTCAATGAAAATATCACTAGCCTTACCAAGGCTTATCATGAATACGATGCGATGAGTATTGGACGCCATACCAAGGCAATGCATGAAGGGGCTTGTACAGCCAATGTTAATGCGATGCAAGTAATACCAGTGCTCATAGCCAAATCATAAGTCAAGTACATTTTCAATCATAAGGAAATCACTGGGGTCCATTACACTGCTGAATGATTGCCGTTCTACAAACCCCGCACAGTCAAACGAGCGTACGAGACCTCACTACCCACCTGTGGATAGCCAATCACCAGCAAGGCTTGACGGTAGCGGACCCATTTACGAGCTGGTCAGATTCAGCCTAGCAATGCCCACTACACACTAGTCAGGTAAGGCCACACCCCTATCTAACCGACTACACGACAATGAGAGTTGCAGCCTAACAGTATAAGGCCCTCGTGTGCTCATGTATTCCACCCGATCACGGCATTGGAGCAGATCCATGGTACCATGAAAGTTTTAAAAATTTCACCCATGGGCATCCTATGCACCCAATATGCTCAACTAATATTTTCGATGTCCACACATACGGCCATTTACGAATACCCCTGTAGAGGCAAGGCCCTAGTGAAGTAAGGACATATATCCATAAGCTATGCGATGTCAGATGCATGAATCACACAATCACACATGCATCAATCCCAAGTATCTATCTCTCAGGGAGATACTAACATGTCCTACACAATGGCACAACCACGGCCAATCGTACCTCAACCAAGCATGCATATGATGTATATGGGAGTGGGCCATAAAGATGAATAAACGGTGCCAATAAGGTGAAGATGAACTCTCTACCTAACCATGAAGGGTCTAGGTACTTAACCAAATTCTCATAAAGAATACAACCTCTAGTGGGGGCTCACTTACCTGGGGTAGCCCACGAGACTAAGGATACAAGCTACGGGCTTAAATAATATAGAGATGGTCCTAGCAAGAGATTAAGGTGGACATTCAACCACACTTAGAGGGGTTCATAATGGAGACATTTAACCACCATTTACCCAAGGCATAACTAGCCATAATCCATATAGTTAAAGGGCCCAAGGCCCACATCCAAACCACATACATAAGCCCCATAAAAGGCATGAGAAAAGGGTCTAATACTACCTCCAACAACATGGGCCCATGGAGAGGAATCAAGGCCTAAGCCCTAATGGTCATAAGACTCATACATTTAGATGAACTTAATGGGCAGCCCATGAGCACAAAAACACGGCTTAAAAATAAGTTTAACTTGGGTGAATTGGACCCCACTACATCAGCCCAATAACTAACAATCTAAGTGGGCAACCAAGGGCCTAGTACCACCTTTATCTCAGCCCATAATTCCATCAAAATGGTGAAAGTCAACCCAACATATGTCTAGGCTAAGCTGGGATGTTCCAGCCTAATCTGGGCCCACTAGTAAGTCCCAAAATCTAGTTTATATTTGGATCCCACAAATGATCATCAACGGAGGCCCAAAAAGGCATTAATCAAGCCCAAGAATACTCTAAAATATAAGGGAGTAATAAATACCCAATTTTCTCAATATGGTGGGCCCCACAATCATGGCTCCAATGGACCTTTGAACATAAGGGATGGGTCCTCAACTAATCACACACAAAGCCCAATGGGCTGGGGCCCAAAGTTTTAAAATAACAAGGGACAATAATGTACAGAAAATTTCTGCAATGCATGTTGCTGTCTTAAATTTAGGCAGTCCATTGGAGTGGGTCCAGGGCCTCTAAAATTCTGAAAATTGAGGACCAAGGTCCCTCATCATGTATAAAATAAGAGGAAACCCAAAAATGTGGCCCACCATTAGAGGAAATATTTTTGAACTATGGTTTTTATCAAGGCATATTGCTGGACTGCACAGCAGAAAAATCTGACAGTCTAACTATCTTGGCCCATCCTTTTGGATGCCCAAATGGGGTCATTTGGGGATAAAATTTTATAGAGTGACACTTTCATAGGTGGGTCACACCCCCACAAAATTTCAAAATTTTTATAAATTCTTAAATATTTTAATTAATTTAAACAAGACAGTCTATCCAGAAAATCGGACAGACCTGAACGTCCCAACATGGTGGGCCAATCCGGCCCTTGCTGCGGTGTACACAGGGGTCCATTGGCTCTGAAATTTTCTAAGTGGATCATACCATGAGTGGATCACACACCTATATAATTTCATAATTTTTGGACTTCTATAAATATTTTAATTTATTTAAATAAATCAATTTGTCCTGAAAATCGGACTGATCTGGATACCATATTATAGTGGGCCGGTCCAGCCCCCACCATGGTGTGTACAGGCGTCCATTGGCCCCAAAATTTTGTAAGTGGATCTTATCATGAGTGGGCCACCCCCGTGTAAATTTTTATAATTTTTAAACATCCACATATATTTTAATAAATTTCAGAAATTCAACCTGTCCACGGTGGAATGTTGCTGGAACAGTGTAGAAAATCCAGACTGTCCACCTCACTTGGACCACACCTTTGGGACTCCAATGAAGGTCAGTTGGGGCTAAAATTTGGCATGTTTATAGGTGGGGTCCACAACTTTAAGAAACATAATTACATGGGACCAAATAACGCTCCAAATGACCAAAAATTTAGCCTCAAAATGACCCAAAAATCTGTCCAAATGATTCTGGACAGTAACATATAACAGAAAATAAATAAATATAAACACCATTTAAAAGGGGATTTAATCCAAGAAAATTATGGTATGGACCACCCCAGTGGGCCTCACAAACATCCAAACCCTTCCCATTACAAAATACCCCTTACATGTGCCCCATATAGGTGGATTAGGGGCTCCAACGTCCAAGGGTGGACTGTCATGGACGTCCACCCTCCATGGATGGTCTGGATATTTTTGGTCCATAAGGTTGGCCACACACTCATGATCAAAAGATTATTAACAAAGGAAAATAAAGATTCGGCCACAAGGGAAGGGTCTCCGCCACATTGATGCCCTTTCCCTCATCACTCATGCATACACATTCCACTATATTGATGAGATTACAAGATCTACCCATGCATGCATCTTCAAATCAAAATTCAATTATGGAGATGTCATCTCCACCAAGAATCAAGGGTCTAGATGACCTAAGGATCCTTCAAACTAAGAAAAAGAAACCATGATGGGGTCCATGCTGAATGGCCCCACCCGTGAGTAATACATGCACAAAAGGATGGGCCAATGGCCACATCCAAGAAGACATGGGGCCTCCACCATCATTTGCTTGGCCCCACATGCTTCAAGCATGAGGTTAAGAAGAGAAATAAGAGGAGGAAATGGAGATCCTAAGGTTCTAAGTACAAGCACACCCACCTACAAGGTCTTCAAGCAAACACCTCTAAGATGGTCTTCAAGCTCCAAGGTACATGGATCTATGGTTGAGATCTTATTTCAATGGTTAGATGGGGGGATATATGAGGGAAAGTGGGCTGGAAAAATGGAAGAAAGTTGCTAGAGAAGAAGAGAGAGAGAGAGAGAGAGAGAGAGAGAGAGAGAGAGAGAGAGAAATGAGAGGGAAAAAGAGAGGAAGGAGATTTCAAGGCAAGCAATCATCTCTCTCTTGCCTTGGATAGAGAAGAGTAATCATTGTATTAGGGAGTTAGAAACAATGTTGCTAGGGTAGGTTAGGTGTGGGTGGTGTGTGAGGTCTTGGTAGTGTGAGTTATGGAGATTTAAGTGGTGTGTGTAGTGTGTGTTGGAACTTATATAAAAGAGGGAGCGTGGGCCATATGCACCACTCCAAGGTGGGCCACATGATTAAAATTAAGGGTCATAGAATGAAACACAACTTATGATCCACACATCAGATGGACGCACAAGGGGCGGCGTCAAAACCGTAACGACTAAGCAGTCGCAATGGCATAGGTCTCAACTCGATCCGAGTCGGGTGTACGTGACTGGACTCAAGAATGACCGCAAACAAAATCTAAAGGTTGCAAGTCACCAAAATTTGACTGGTAGGACCGCGGGATCATAAGAAATGAAATGCACACTCACACACACTCATGCACACATGCAAACTCGGGTCGGGTCTCACAACCCTTCTCACTAATAAATAAATTTTATCCTCAAAATTGACCAATCTAAGACAAAATAAAAGATAAAACACCACCATCATATAGCAATCATCATATAAGAAAGGCAATACAAACAATCATATATCTATGAATCATTAAACAAATGGGGATAACACTCTCTAATCTCGTCCTCACGTTCCCAAGATGCCTCGTCCTCTGAATGATGACCCCATTGCACCTTCACTAGGGGAATGACCTTGGTCCTGAGGACCTGCTTCTTTCGATTAAGAATACGAATCAACTGCTCAATGTAAGAAGCATCCTCACAGACCTCAAGTGGCTGCTAATCAATCATAGGAATAGTGTCTGACCCACATTTTCGCAACATAGAAACATGAAACACGTCATGGATCGCGGACAACTCAGGAGGTAAGGCAAGCCTATAGGCCACAGCGCCTACGGGCTCGATAATCTAAAAAGGTCCAATAAATCTCGGGGCGAGCTTGCCCTTCACACCAAATCGAACCACACCCTTTATAGGCGAGACCTTGAGATACACCATATCCCCGACTGCGAACTCGAGGGATTGACGCCGATGATCAGCATAACTCTTCTACTGGCTCTGAGCTGTGTGCATCCTCTTCCTGATAATATCAATAGCCTCTGACGTCTCCTATACAAGCTCGGGACCTAAGAGACAACGCTCTCCAACCTCGGTCCAACAACTAGGAGATCTCCACGGTCTACCATAAAGTGCCTCAAAAGGAGTCATGCCAATAATCACCTAATAACTGTTGTTGTATGCAAACTCGGCGAGGCGCATATGCTCATCCCAACTACCCGCAAAGTCGATCACACAAGCCCTGAGCATATCCTCAAGGATCTGGTTGACCCTTTCAGTCTACCCATCCGTCTGCGGATGATAAACGGTGCTGAGACGCAAAGTGACCCCCAACGCCTGCTGAAAACTCCTCTAAAATTAAGACGTAAACTTGGAGTCTCGGTCTAAAACGATCGAAACTAGGATGCCATGCAGTCTCACAATCTCCTC
Source organism: Magnolia kwangsiensis (assembly GCA_037074715.1). Classification (NCBI taxonomy): domain Eukaryota; kingdom Viridiplantae; phylum Streptophyta; class Magnoliopsida; order Magnoliales; family Magnoliaceae; genus Magnolia; species Magnolia kwangsiensis. Next base: position 107,728,923 of record CM073578.1, on the reverse strand, counting down.
AATGAACACCTTTACAAGCTGATCCATCGACCAGGTAGCACTCACCAGAATGAAATGAGACGTCTTCGTCAGAAGATCGATGATAACCCAGATAGTATTGTCGGCAAACCTACGATGAAGTCCATCGATATGTGATTCCACTTCCACTCTACTGCAAGGGACTAGGGGGTCTCTAATGATCAGCCTTGACATGTTGGCATGTGTCACACTCGGCCATAAAACTCACAATCTGGCTCTTCATCCCCTCCCAGAAGTACTACCTCTTCATATCATGATACATCTTCGTGGAGCCCGAGTGGATAGTAAGTCTCGACCAGTGTGCTTTGGTCATCAAATCACGACGTAACTCTGGTATGTCTGGGACACACAACCGACCTTTGAAGCGTAATCTACCATCGAAACCAATCTGCCAGTCTGACTGCTCCACGGATGCAGCCTCTACTCGGTACTCCTGAAGTGACTCGTTCGTCTGCTGAGCTTCGATCACCCTAGCTACTAAAGAGGGTTGAATCGATAAGCTCAAAAGTTGAACAATGGAAGACTGCAGGCTGAACTCAAAGTCATACTCTGAAACATCTTTGAGCATCTGCCACTGTCGAACCATCATATGTGCCACCAGACCTCGTGGTTGATGGCTGAGCGAATCCGCTACCACGTTCACTTTGCCCGGGTGGTACTGAAGTTCAAAATCATAATCTTTCAACAACTCCATCCATTGCCTCTATAGTAGGTTTAACTCGGTCTGCAAAAATAGATATTTCAAGCTCTTATAATCCGAGAAGAGCTCGAACCTGACCCCATATAGATAATGCCTCCACACCTTCAGCGCGAAGACAACTGCTGTAAGCTCTAAATCATAAGTGGGGCAGTTCAGCTCATGGATCTTAAGCTGGCGCGAGGCATATGCCACTGGCTTCCCGTGCAGCATCAGTACAGCACCCAAGCCAACTTTAGAGGCATCAGTAAAAATAAAAAAATCCTCACTCCCATCAGGAAGAGTGAGAACAGGAGCGGACATGAGGCAGTCCTTCAACTCTGTAAATTCCTTCTCGCAGGCATCACTCCAGATGAACTCGATGCCCTTTCGCGTTAATCGGGTCAGTGGTGTTTTAATACGGGAGAAACCCTCGATAAATCGTCGATAATATCCCACTAGACCAAGGAAGCTGCGAATCTCAAGCGCATTCGTGGGCTAGCCCCACTGACGCACTGCATCAACCTTTGAGAGGTCCACAGCGACAGCCTCCCTTGTCACCACATGACGAAAGAACTTCATCTCCTCTTGCCAAAACTCACACTTCTCCAGCTTCGCATACAGCTGGTGGGCATGGAGGGTCTCAAGCATAATCTGCAGGTGCTCAGCATGGTCCTCTCGGGTCCTCGAATATACAAGAATATTATCAATAAATACCACCACAAACTGATCGAGGAACGGCCGAAAAACCTCATTCATCAGTTGCATGAATACGGCGGGTGCGTTGGTCAGTCCAAATGACATGACCAGGAACTCGAAGTGACCATAACGTGTCCGAAAAGTCATCTTCGGAATGTCTTCCTCTCTGACCAGAATCTGATGGTAACCGGAACGCAAGTCTATCTTGGAAAAATACTGCGCACCATGCAACTGATTGAACAGATCATTAATACGGGAAAATAGGTATCGATTCTTGATGGTGACTCTGTTGAGCTCACGATAATCTACACAGAGTCGCAACGAACCATCCTTCTTCTTCACAAATAATACCGGGGCTCCCCAAGGTGAACTGCTGGGATGAATGAAACCTAACTCCTAGAGCTCATCCAACTGCTCTTGCAGTTCCCTCAACTATATCAGTGTCATCCGCTAGGGGGCCTTCGAGATAGGCGTGGTACCAGGCACCAGATCTATCTGGAACTCTACCTGCCGATGTGATGGTAAACTCGGAATCTCCTAAAACACATTCGGGTACTCATAAACAACTGGCAGCTGCTCAATACTCTCTGCTATAGAACCCTCAATGACCGAAGCCAAGAAGCTAGATAACGGCTCTCCTTTGGGCTCGGCGATAAATTAGAACACTAGCAAGCCTGGAATATGAAATGCAACTACCTCGCAGCACAGTCTAAGACGGCACGATACTCTGCAAGCCAGTCCATACCCAAAATCACATCAAATCCTGCCATCGACATCATGAACAGATCGACAGGAAGGAACATCTCGCCCACTAACACCGAGCAAGAAGGACAGCGACAGGTCAATATCACAGACTTTCCCATAGGAGTTGAAACGGTCAAGGTCTCGGACACGGACTCCGATGGAATACCGGTCGATCGGCAAAACTGCTCGGCCATAAACAAATGGAAAGCACCAAAATCAAACAAAACATGAGCAATGCAAGTAGAAACAAGAAGAATACCCTCAACGACTCCACCGGTCGTTGTTGTTGCTATCTCTGCTATTGTTGTCTCTGCTGAGGAGGTCTGTCTAGCTGCCTCTGCTGCTGAGGAGGAGCCCTAGGAGCGGCGGGTGAAAGCTGAGCTCTCTGTTACTGCTAAGGAGGACGAGGAGGAAGCAACTGCGGTGGCCTCTGCTGCTGAATGGGGAGAGGGCACTCACTCCTCCGATGCCCGACCTGTCCACAGCCGAAGCATACACCCGAAAAGGAGCCAGAAGATAAGGCGGTTGGCGGTGCTGAAGATGATGAAGAAGCCACTGTCTGAATCATAGGCTGCTGAAATCCTGATCTGCCCCTCTGTCTCTGCTGACTGTGCTGCATAGAACTGCCGGCTAGCGCTCTCCTCTTCCGGTCTCCACCGGAACTCTGCACTCTCAACCTCTAGGTCATAACTCAGTCCTCCTCATAAACCAATGATCGATGAACAACCTGGTCGAATGTCTCCAAACAATGCCCTACCACACAACTACGAAGGGAAGGACGTAACCCAGTCACAAAACGACGGGCCCTTATCTTCTCATCACTGGTCAGATGAGGAGAAAATCTAGACAGGGCGAAGAAACGGGCCTCATACTGAGATACAGTCATATCACCGTGCACTAGGGTCTCAAATTCAATCGCCTGCTGGATCTGAACATGCTCAGAGAAAAACTTCTGGTTGAAACGGGTCACGAACTACTCCCATGTCCAAACGAACTGGGGCCCGACCATCCTAGATACGGATGACCACCAATGACGGGCCTCACCCTGAAGGAGATAAGTCGCAAGGGATACTCTCTGATCCATAGGACACTGAATAGTGTTAAAAATCCTCGCAACCTCAGTGCGCCAAGCCTCAGCGGCAGAAGGGTAAGGGTCACCACTAAACCTCGAGGGATCATGCTGTCGAAAACTCTCGGGCTATGGCACTAGCACGCGGTAAGTCAAATTGCCCGAAAACCTCAGCGGTAGCTGGCTGATAGGCCTGCAATGCGGTGGCAACAAGCTGCATCAACTGTTAAAAATGCTCAGCTCCTATAGGTACTGTCGAAAAGGCAGGGGCGGCACTCACCTCAGGCGGAGGCACGGGTGCAGCCGATGGGGTAGGATCCTCAGTAACTGGAACAGTAGGCTGAGTAGGGGAAATAGGTGGGGGAACCGAAGTAACTGGAGCCTCTGTAAACGGAACAGCAGGCTGAGGCAGAGGAATAAGTGGGGGAACCGGATCAACTGGAGGTATAGGCTCTATGGGCTCAACTAGATGAACAGGCTGGATCGGGACCTCTGGGATTAGATCCTCAACAATGGGAGCAAGATGTGCTCGAGTAGGATAGGTACCTCGGGCACCTCATCCACGGGCACCATGACCATGGGAGCCACGACCACGAGTGCCACGACCATGTGGCATTATCTATAAAATAATGACGACGTAGGGAATCAGGACAATTACATGCTCAATACGGAGCGAAAGGAAGGATCTCAGGACACTACTTGCCCCATGTTCATGACAGTCATGCGATGTTCTCCTAAGTCATTCTAGAATTACTAACCTAACTCTGATACCAACTCTTATCACGCCCCAGACTCGATAACTGGAATCCCAAGGAACCCGATGGCCGGTTCTGGCCGTAACAGCCTCCATAGTATCTCATTCTCAGCTCCTGAGGCAGGTTCCGATCCTGGGATCCTTTAAGGAGGATTTTCATAGCAGTATAATCATTACTAATACGAGCATACCCAAGATCACAACAAGTACATCTGAGAATAACAAAGGGCACACATCACAAAATCCACTAAGAATTTAAACTTTTACAACCATCCAAAAGGTCCAAAAGGACATATATGAGATAAAAGGAAAAGAGAGAAAGGTTAGCAACACTGGAGCCCTCAAATGATCAGCTCTACTCCATACTCTGCTGCTATGATGCATGCCTAGAATCTCTTACACGCATCAATCGTGCATAAGCTTATAGAAGCTTAGAGGGTGGTATAAGTGTGTGACGTGGTGCACAGAAGAATAGTAGGAGATGCAAGAAGGAAAACATGCTTAATGAGAATATTAGTAGCCTTACCAAGGCTTATCATGAATACGATGCGATGAGTACTGGACGCCATACTAAGGTAATGCATGAAGGGGCTTGTACAACCAATGCTAATGTGATGCAAGTAATGCCAGTGCTCATAGTCAAATCATAAGTCAAGTACATTTTCAATCATAAGGAAATCACTGGGGTCCATTACACTGCTGAATGATTATCGCTCTACAGATCCCGCACAGTCAAACGAGCGTAAGAGACCTCACTACCTGCCTATGGACAGCCAATCACCAGTAAGGCCTGACGGTAGCGGACCCATTTAGGAGCTGGTCAGACTCAGCCTAGCAATGCCCACTACACACCAGGTAGGTAAGGGCACACCTCTATCCAACTGACTACACGACAGTGGGAGTCGCAGCCTAACAGTATAAGGCCCTCGTGCGCTCATGTATTCCACTCGATCACGGCATTGGAGTATATCCTTGGTACCATGGAAGTTTTGAGAATTTCACCCATGGGCATCCTATGCACCCGGTATGCTCAACTAATATTTTTGGTGTCCACACATACGGCCATTCATGAATACCGCTGTGGAGGCAAGGCCCTGGAGAAGTAAGGGCAGATATCCACAAGCTATACGATGCTAGATGCATCAATCACACAATCACCCATGCATCAATCTCAAGCATCCATCTCTCAAGGAGATACCAACATGTCCTGCACAATGGCACAACCATGGCTAATCATACCTCAACCAAGCATGCATATGATGTGTATGGGAGTGGGCCATGAAGATGAATAGGGGTGCCAATAAGGTGAAGATGAACTCTCTACCTAACCATGAAGGGTCTAAGTACTTAACCAAATCCTCATAAGGAATACAACCTCTAGTGGGGGCCCACTTACCTGGGGTAGCCCGCAAGACTAAGGATACAAGCTACGGGCTTAAATAATATAGAGATGGGCCTAGTAAGAGATTAAGGTGGACATTCAACCACACTTAGAGGGGTCCATAATGGAGATATTTAACCACCATTTCTCAAAGGTATAACTAACCATAATCCATATAGCTAAAGGGCCCAAGGCCCACATCCAAACCACATACATAAGCCCCATAAAAGGCATGAGAAAAGGGTCTAATACTACCTCTAACAACATGGGCCCATGGAGAGGAATCAAGGCCCAAGCGCTAATGGCCATAAGACTCATACATTTAGATGAACTTAATGGGCAGCCCATGAGCACAAAAACACGGCTTAAAAATAAGTTTAACTTGGGTGAATTGGGCCTCACTACAACAGCCCAATAACTAACAATCTAAGTGGGTAATCAAGGGCCTAATACCACCTTTATTTCACCCCATAAGTCCATCAAAATGGTGGAAGTCAACCCGTCATATGGCTAGGCCAAGCTGGGACATTCCAGCCTAATCTGGGCCCACTAGGAAGTCCCAAAATCTAGTTTATATTCAGGTCCCACAAATGATCATCAATGGAGCCCAAAAAGGCATTTATTAAGCCCAAGAATACTCTAAAATATAAGGGAGCAATAAATACCGAATTTCCTCAATATGGTGGGCCCCACAATCGCTACTCCAATGGGCCTTAGTACATCAAGGATGGGTCCCCAACTAATCACACACAAAGCCCAATAGGCTGGGGCCCAAAGTTTTAAAATAACAAGGGACAATAATGTACAGAAAATTTCTACAATGCATATTGCTGTCCTAAATTTAGACACTCCATTGGAGTGGGTCCAGGGCCTCTAAAATTTTAAAAATTAAGGACCAAGGTTCCTCATCATGCATACAATAAGAGAAAACCCAAAAATGTGGCCCACCATCAGATGAAATATTTTTGAATTATGGTTTTTATCAAGGCATATTACTGGACTGCACAGCAGAAAAATCTGGCAGTCCAACCATCTTAGCCCATCCTTTTGGATGCCCAAATGGGGTCATTTGGGGATAAAATTTTACAGAGTGACACTTTCATAAGTGGGCCACAGCACCAAAAAATTTAATAATTTTTATATATTCTTAAGTATTTTAATTAATTTTTAAAAAATATTCTATCCAAAAAATCAGACACACTTGGACGTCCCAACGTGGTGGGCCAGTCCGACCCTCGCTGCGGTGTGCACAGGGGTCCATTGGCCCTGAAATGTGGTAGGGGCATCCTAAAATGAGTGGACCACACCCCTATAAAATTTTAGAATTTTTAGCCGTCTATAAATATTTTAATTCATTTAAAGAAATTAATCTGTCCTGAAAATTGGATTGATTTGGACACCATATTATAGTGGGCCGGTCCAGCCACCACCATGGTGTTTATAGGCATCCATTGGCCCCAAACTTTTATAGGTGGGTCCTACCATGAATGGGACACCCCCTGTAAATTTTTATAATTTTTAAACACCCACATATATTTTAATAAATTTCAGAAATCCAACCTATCCAGGGTGGAATGTTGCTAGAACAATGCAGAAAATCCAGACTATCCACCTCACTTGGACCACACCTTTGAAAACCCAATGCAGGTCAGTTGGGGCTGAAATTTGGCATGATTATAGGTGGGTTCCACACCTTCAAGAAATATACATTACATGGGACCAAACAACCCTCCAAATGACCAAAAATTTGGCCTCAAAATGACCCAAAAATCTATCCAAATGGTTCTGGACAACAACATATAACAGAAAATAAATAAATGTAAATACTATTTAAAAGGGGATTTAATCAAAGAAAATCATGGTATGGACCACCCCAGTGGGCGCCACAAACATCCAAACCCTTCCCATTACAAAATATCCCTTGCATGTGCCCCATATAGGTGGATTAAGGGCTCCAACGTCCAAGGGTGGATTGTGATGGACGTCCACCCTCCATGGATGGTCTGGATATTTTTGGTCCATAAGGTTGGCCACACACTCATAATAAGAAGATTATTAGTAAAGAAAAATAAAGATTCGGCCACAAGGGAAGGATCTCCGCCACATTGAGGCCCTTCCCCTCATCACTCATGCATACACATTCCACTATATTGATGGGATTACAAGATCTACCCATGCATGCATCTTCAAATCAAAATCTAATAGTGGAGATGCCATCTCCACCAAGGATCAAGGGTCTCGATGACCTAAGGATCCTTCAAACTAAGAAAAAGAAACCATGGTGGGGTCCATGGTGAATGACCCCACCCATGAGTAATGCATGCACAAAAGGATGGGCCAATGGCCACATCCAAGAAGACATGGGGCCTCCACCATCATTTTTTAGGCCCCACATGCTTGAAGCATGAGGTTAAGAAGAGAAATAAGAGGAGAGAATGAAGATCCTAAGGTTCTAAGTACAAGCACACCCACCTACAAGGTCTTCAAGCAAACTCCTCTAAGATGGTCTTCAAGCTCCAAGGTACATGGATCTATGGTTGAGATCTTATTTCAATGATTAGATGGGGGCATATATGAGGAAAAGTGGGCTGAAAAAATGGAAGAAAGTTGTTGGAGAAGAAGAGAAGAGAGAGGGAGAGAGAGAGAGAGAGAGAGAGAGAGAGAGAGAGAGAGAGAGAGAGAGAGAGAGAGATGAGAGGAAAAAGGAGAGGAAAGAGATTTCAAGGCATGTAATCATCTCTCTCTTACCTTGGATAGAGAAGAGTAATCATTATAGTAGGGAGTTAGAAATAATGTTTCTAGGGTAGGTTAGGTATGGGTGTTGTGTGAGGTCTTGGTAGTGTGAGTTATGGAGATTTAGGTGGTGTGTGGTGTGTGTTAGAACTTGTGTAAAAGAGGGAGTGTGGACCACATGCACCACTCCAAGGTGGGTCACATGATTAAAATTAAGGGCCATAGAATGAAACATATACAACTTATGATCTACACATCGGATAATCGCACAAGACACGGTGTCGGAACCGCAACGACAAAGCGGTAGCAATGGCATAGGTCTCAGCTTGATCCGAGTCGGGTCTATGTGACCGGACTCTAGAATGACCACAAATAATATCTGAGGGTCGCGGGTCACCGAAATTTGACCGGTAGGACCACGGGACCATAAGAAATGAAATGCACACTCACACACACTCATGTACACATGCAAACTCGGGTTAGGTCTCACAAATTACAACCTATAATCAAACCTTAACCAAAACCTAAACCTATAACCTAAACTTATAACTTAAACTTATAACCTAAACCTAAAACCTAAATGTATTCTCAAATCCCTAAACCTAAACCTACACCTAATCTTAATCTCAACTCCCTAACCTAAACTTAAACCTAAACTTGAAAATCCAAACTTAAACTAAATCCTAAACCCAAACCCGATTTCTTAAACCTAAACCTTAACCTATTCTCAATTTTTAAAAGCTATAACCTATAATATATAACCTATAACCTAAACCTAAACCTAAACCTATAACCTTAATCTAAACCAAAACCTATAACCTAAACCTTAACCTATAACCTATAACCTATAACTTAATTATAACATATAACTTAACATTAACCAAAACCTAAAACCTAAACCTAAAACCTAAACCTAAACCTAAAACCTAAATGTATTCTTAAATCCCTAAACCTAAACCTACACCTAATCCTTATCTCAACTCCCTAACCTAAACCTAAACCTAAACTTGAAAACCCAAACCTAAACCCGATCCCAAACCCGAACCTAATTTCCTAAACCTAAACCTTAACCTATTTTCAATTTCTTAAAGCTATAACTTATAACCTAAACCTAAACTAAACTTATAACCTAAACCTAAACCTAAACCTAAACCTATAACCTTAACCTAAACTAAAACCTATAACCTATAACCAAACCTTAACGTAAACCTATAACCTAAATCCAAAACCTAAATGTATTCTCAAATCCTTAAACCTAAACCTACACCTAATCCTAATCTCAACTCCCTAACCTAAACCTAAACCTAAACTTGAAAACCGAAACTTAAATCGAATCTCGAACCCAAACCCAATTTCCTAAACCTAAACCCAAACCTATTCTCAATTCTCAGAAGCTATAACCTATAACATATAACTTATAACATAAACCTAAACCTATAACCTTAACCTAAACCAAAACCAATAACCTAAACCTTAACCTATAGCCTATAACATATAACCTAACATTAACCTAAACCTAAACCTAAACCTAAACCTATAACCTAAACCTAAAACCTAAACCTAAACCTAAGACCTAAATATATTCTCAAATCCCTAAACCTAAACCTACACATAATCCTAATCTCAACTCCCTAACCTAAACCTAAACCTAAACTTGAAAACCCAAACCGAAACCCGATCCCGAACCCGAACCCAATTTCCTAAACCTAAACCTTAACCTATTTTCAATTCCCTAAAGCTATAACCTAAACCTATAACCTAAACCTAAACCTATAGCCTTAACCTAAACCTAAAACCTAAACCTAAACCTAAACCCTAAATGTATTCTCAATTCCATAAACCTAAACCTATAACCTAAACCTATAACATCAACATAAACTTCTAACCTAAACCTATAACCTACAACATTAACCTAAACCTATACTTATTACCTAAACCTATTCTCAAATCTCAAAACTATAAACTAAACCTAAACCTATATCCTAAACCTAAACCTTAACCTATAACCTAAACTTTAACCTATAACCTATAACCTATAACCTAAACTCAATTCCCTAAACCTTAACATATAACCTAAACCAAACCTAAACCTATAATTTACACTTATAAACTAAACCTAAACCTAAACCTGTAATCCTAACCTAAATGTAAAACCTAAACCTAAACCTAAAATGTAAATGTATTCTTAAATCCCTAAACCTAAACCTATAACCTACAACATTAACATAAACTTATAACCCATACCATATGGTGAGACCATTCCTTGGGAAGTGGGTACTTGTGGCTACCAATGGTCGTCCTTGCGAAAATCGTCTAGAAATTTATTTTGGCACTACAAACCATATGGTGAGACCATTCCTTTGTGTCAATTTCATTCCTCTTTGATTTTTTATTAATTCATTTAGAAAAAAAAGAAAAAGAAAAAGAAAATGGTTATATATGATGCACTTCTTTCACTTTATTTTTCTTTCCCCCAATGGTCATTCTGATTTATGAATGCCATGACTATTTGTAGGATGATGGAATATATGAAGCTGTTGTAGGAAGTGACTTTGTCATTACTAGAGTTCCATTTCAAGACAACTCTTCAAAAGTAGTTTATAAATGACCGTGGAAGTAATTTTACAAAGGTCACTAAGAAATTAAAAGGAAAAGGAGTGGACTTGGACAACAATCAGTTTTTTATTCTTCAGGTGGGTGATGGTTGAAAAAGGCCTATTTACTTGTGAAAAAATATCATACCGTTAAAATATATCTTCTTTTTCAATTCTTTATCATTGAAATTTCAAGGTGAAGTCGAGCAAAATTTCTCTAATGAAGCCAAAGATTTGTATTTTCAACATTATTGTAATTGTAATTGTAATTGATTGAATGAAGGATTGTAATTAAGTGTAATTGTAATTAATTGAATGAAGGACTGTAATTGATTGTAATTGTAATTGATTGAATGAAGGATTGTAATTGATTGTAATTGAATGAATGAACGATTATAATTGATTGTAATGGAATGAATGAATGATTATGCAGGTGGTAATTGAATGAACAAATGATTATATATATATATATATATATATATATATATATATATATATATATATATATATATATATATATATATATATATATATAATGTACGAAATAGCTACGGATATTAACCGTAGCCGGTAATTCGATAGCTATAGCCATTATTAAATTTGGCATATTGCTGCAGACTTTTAGCTGCAAATAATATCCGTAGATGTTTATACTTATCGCTACAGATATAATTGTTACGGATCATATCCGTAGTTGTTATAACCTATAGCTACAGATTAAATCCATAGCCATAGGTTTCAGACATATTGTTATGGCACAGACGACTATGGTTATGCTACAATATAGCTATGGACTAGAACCGTAGCCATAGGTCTAAGGCTATAGATTTTATCTGTAGCCTTTGCCCATGTTTCTAGTAGTGACGAGTAATCATAAAAGCGCGACTACTCAGTAACATGTATAAGTTGATTATAAGCACGTCAAAAGGTGGAGCTGCAATAGATGTAGCGGATTCTACCTCTTCATGTGTGTGGCATGCTGAGCATGCTCACATGAGCGGGCAGGCATAAAGGCTGAGACACATAGACAAGGATACGGAGCAGGTGGAGTATCCACCTGTGAGAAGAATCACACGGCATGATTACAGGATATCGGCGTGGTACATGGATGACTCCAATATCGCAGGGATTCATCTTCCATTCAGATGACTCTAGGTGAGCCTGGTGTTGAGAAATGAAAGGTGACTATGGATGAGGTGAAGGATTCATTGTACCATATTGACATATGGGTGCTTCTGTAGCTTCTAGTGGGCCAAAAATCGATTGGATGCTGAAGGATCTTCAGGAGGATACAACATAGATACAGGGCGAGTTTAGTAGCAAAGGGTTATGCTCAGAGAGAAGGGATCGACTTTTCAAAGATATTCGCGATGACAGTATAGCAGGCGTCTATTAGATCCGTGATTGGCACTGGTTACCCACTATAATCATGAGCTGGAAGGATGGATGTGGAGTCTGAACTTCTATAAGGAAAAGTGAAGAGCAGATCTACATGAAGTACCCAGAGCAGTTCGAAGTTAAAGGGACTGTAAAAAGACTTTGCAGGAGGTCGTGGTTCGACCTGTCACCTAGGCAGTGGTTTGATTCCTTCATGGTGAGTTAGGAATTGATGACATGTAAATCGTCAATTATGACATGTTTGAAATTAATGTACTGAAGACTCGGTTAAGTGGGATATTCAGGATGAAGGATTGGGGGGCTATAAAGATGGTTCTCAGAATTGAGACTAAAAGAGGAGTAGGCTTTGGTTATCTTAGTCAGAATTCAGGATGAAGGATTGGGGAGCTATAAAGATGGTTCTCAGAATTGAGACTAAAAGAGGAGTAGGCTTTGGTTATCTCAGTAAGAATACCTTGGGTAGGTATTCATCAAGGAGGTGATGGACCATGTAAAGCCAGAGAGCGTTCCCTACGTGTCTCTCCTCAAGTTTTCTTCATGACATCTCGTAAAACATATGAGGAAAGCAGGATATCTCATGAGCCTTATTCGAATGCGGTTAGCAGTGTATGTCATGGTTTGAATTAGACCAATTATTTCATAGGCTATCTGTGTCGTGAGCAAGTGCCCCGGTAAGTTATTTCGTGTTCACACCCCAAGTGCAGGGTTGTGATGTAGTAATAAACTCGGTAAGACCGAGGTCGAATCCCAAGGAACTGAAACCTGTACGTTATCTGAAACTAAGTAGAACTAGAAATATACTAAGACATAATCTAAATCAAATAGAATTTAATGAAGAATTGTGAAATAATTATCTAAAACTTTAGAGAAATCAGAGGTAAAAAAAATGAAGGATTTAGAGGATCCACTTGTAGGGATTAGGGAGATCTTATGCCAGCTTCGAGAATCATGAAATTTAACTGAACTGTCGTTGATATAATTTTCAAAAGATGAAAGGTATATGAATTAGAATGGATTCCATCACCAAACTATGCCCATGAGACAAAGAAAACAATAGAATTAAACTAATTACCAACCAATCACATGTATGAAGGTAGGAAGGGTACCGACATCCAACCATGCCCAGGAGACGATGGTGAACAATAGGGCTTCCTGACGTCATAAACATAAAAAGGGAAGGAAGATGTTCAAAGCCATTGCAGACCCATTGTAATTTCAGTCACAAAAGAGCATTAAATACTAAAAAAAATATTCCATTAATAAAACTAAAATCAACGTTAATTCAATCTAAATAAAAGGCACAAGCAAATCGATTCCATCACGCTACAAGCTTCACCTCTTAGCCCTAGCTAAGAGGTTTAACCGAGCATGACTAGGCTGAACATGTCAAAAGAAATATAAAAATAGAAAAGAAATAAATAAATAAATAAAATTTAAATTACTCTTCTCTTTTTCTCTCTTTATGGCCGCCTTTAACGTCCCAAAGATCTCCTCCAATTGAATTCCCCAAGCTTCTCTCTTCTCTCCTTTTATAGACAGCAGGGTCAGTGGATGGGAGTCGGTTGTGTTTCGACGCCACCCACTTGTTACGAAAAGCCGTGCATAATGAAAATAGCAAGCCAGATTTACGCATTCCATCTTCCTGTGAAGCAGGGAGAGCTCTAGTCGTGAATGGCTTGCGTAATCAGTGGGACCCATGATAATCGATGCTTGAGACATGGGCCATCAGATGAGAGGGTTTTTTTTTCATCTCTGATTGCCAGATTGATCAGGAAGTGGCCCTACAGCAGAGCTAAATGCAGTTTCGTGCGTACAGATCCAGGAATAGTTGTATGGGCTTCTTATTTGAACTCAGCGTAAAAAAAATCCTTGGTCTTGATCAACTTTTTCATTCCGTCAGGATGGACAGCTCAGATTTTCCACTACCTTTAAATGGAAGCTCCAAACGGTCCTCAATGATCAGCGTCCAACCGAATCACGAATCGCCCAAAACAGGGCTAGCGAAACTTTGCCCTGTGATGTCAGTGGACTCATGATCAGTGCAAGAAGTGAAATCCAGTCCGTCCATTGGGTCCACCTCGAAAAACCGGTCAGGCATTGTCAGTTTTGGATCGTCTTCACTGCGGCCCAGCTTGATTGATCATTCAAAAATCGATCCGTCATCCAGTAAGGTGGAGGATAATTCTTGACATTTTTCTAACTAAGAGCACCAAGATCCGGCTTGGATTCATCATACATTCAAATGGATGGTCCGAATCTGGTGTTTGGATCATGATGACGTCCCATCGAATTCCATCCACACCCCCTATTTGAGCATTTGCAAGCGGGAGAAGTCCTTTTTAAGAAAGGATCGGTCAGCGTGTTGTTGACTGATCTCGTGGGTTCGGTGCACATTGCACTCCCATGTACTATGTACACATGCAACCCAATGTGGGACCCATGGTGATGTTCATGCGAAATCCAATCCAGCCATCCTTTTTTTCATCTTATTTAAGGCGTTGAGTCCAAATTTTAAGCATATCTAGAGATCAGGTGGGCCCCACATAAGGATTTAAGGGGCTGATCTATCCGTTAGGACACTTTCATAAGGATCCAACAGGTAAATTTCGATGTGTATGGTTGATTTATGGTCCTCGGGCCATGTATGAAGTTTCGAGGCGAGCAAATGATGGGAACCCTGTGATCTTGCACTCTTGACATCTTTCGGGCCACTTGAGCTTTAGTTTCTCAGTTTTCTTAAATCCCTGGCGTCTAATTCCATCGATCTTGGTCCCTTGGAGTCCGTCCCTTGCCTTTAGTGTCGTCAAAGCATTAAATCAATATTTTTAGCACCTTATTTCAATCCAAGCTCGTAAATATACCCTGCAACATAAACACGATAAAACGGGTCATTAAATAGTATCATGCTTATAAATCTAGGTAATAGTTAGGGTCTGATATGAAATATTTGACCCTCAACACAACCCCCAACCAACATTTTGCTAGTCCTGAGCAAAATATGCAAAAAATAAGTTGAGAATTATAGGATGATTTCTATGAACTCGAGTGATTTTTGGAAAACAATCCAAATACAAAAATTCTAGGAATCATGAATGTTGGATATTACTTTCTCCTGGACACAAGCGCTCAGTAGATTTTGTAATCAAGTTCAAAATATTAATCTATCAATTAGAATAATTCTAAACATTGAGTTCCATGGGTGTATAGTGTAATCTCGGCTTAGCGTCATTAAAATTCAATTCATTATTTCATGATAGCATTGGTAATCAATAAGAGAATTCATGATAACCAAAACTTGCCTCACAAATCATCTTTTCATTCTTTCAGCCTTTGATTTTGCCGTTAAAAGTAACACTAAGAAAAGGAATCAAATTTTCACCTATAGGGAGCAAACCTATAATGAAAACTATACACCCAACCTTTTTCGCATATCTTCTATGGGGAATTAAATCCACACCTATAAGGAGAAAATCTATGGTGAAGATTATTCAACCCTTTTCCAAAGGTATCTATTTTTTTTTCAATTGATCATGACGGACAAATTTTTCAAGCTGGTTCCTTCCATGCTTAGTTATTACCAAGATAACCTTTCAATATCGAACTGAAACTGCAATGTGTAAGCGAGATGTGACATGTGAAATCATGATTCAATCAATGTTTACAACTTCTAAGTCTGGATTAACAATTTACTTAACTATGAAATCTAACAGATATTGAATCCAAGAGTCATAAATCCAACATTACGTATCTTACACTTCTTAATCTAAGATAGTCGTCAAAATCACATTGAATTCACAAAAATTTCTAAAAAAATTTAAAATTTTTCACAATTTTTGCTCAAGACCAAGAAAATACTGATTAGAAAACCTAATCTCCCACCCTCAACCAAAAATCTACATTGTCCTCAATGTAAAAGATATAAGCATGCAGTGCACATAGGACAACGAAACAACATGAGAAGTGATGGGAAGATAGTACCTGGACGAAAGAATCAAGAGGCTTTCCAAAGATATCTACGTAAGAGCGGGTCTACATAAGAGAGAAACCAACAAAAATAACAAAAATAAAATTCTACCTATACCACTTTTGCAGGTACTCTCGATTGCATTTAGCGTATGCAACAAGCCTTTAAACCCCTAGGTTGCCCCTAGTGGACGAGTTGTAGTCTCGTGAGGGTTTACAACAATGTTACCCATAAACATTGGACTAACTAACTAAAAAAAATGAAATGGAATAAAAATCTAGGTTGCCTCCCAAGAGCGCTTAAGTGTACCGTCTTCAACTAGACAAAATAAATCACTACCCTAGTCCTATGAAAGCGATAAACCTACCTATACCTCCATCAGACTAGGAGATCAATCCTGGTAAACAGGAGTAGTCAGAGGCATGGACATGTCCTCTGAATCAAATTTCTCGACAAATGGTTTTAATCGATGTCCATTTACTTTAAATTCCTTACCATTGTTGGGATCTCTTATCTCGACGGCCCCATGAGGATAAGCAGTAACAATAATGTAAGGGTCGGTCCAACGAGATCGAAGCTTACCCGAAAAGAAATGTAGTCGATAGTCGTACAAAAAGACTTTCTGGCCTGACGTGAATGATTCCAGAGAATATGTTGATCATGAAACGCCTTTATCCTGTCCTTGTAAATTCTCGAGTTCTCGTACGCATCGTTTCGTATTTCTTCCAATTCATTCAATTAAAGTTTGTGTAGCGAGCTAGCATTGTCCAGATTGAAATTTAAATTTTTGATCACCCAGTATGCTTTATGTTCTAACTCCACCAGCAAGTGACAAGCATTCCCATAGATAAGTCTAAAAGGAGATGTTCCAGTAGGGGTTTTAAAAGCAGTATGGTATGCCCATAAGGCATCGGTCAATCGGATTGACCAATCCTTACGATCAGGGTTAACCGTTTTCTCTAGGATATGTTTGATCTCCTTGTTAGAAACCTAAGATTGTCCACTTGTGATGAGGCCCATTGTGATGCATTTGAGGGCTAGGCGATGGAGCCCATTGTGATGTATGTTAAGCCCATGTGAAAGGCCCATCGTGATGTGTATTAAGCTCTTGAGTGAGGCCCATGGTGTTGTATATCAGGCCCTTTGTGAGGCCATGGGTCCACTATATGTTAGGCTCTATGTGGGCCACCCCTTGGGGCAATGTTGGTTAAATTTCTACATTGTCAAGATCAATTGTCGATGATGATTATTGAGGCCAGTTATTGATATCGATTATAAGTATGTGACAACATAACATTATAATACATGCCCATACGCATGATCTGCATGTTTGTTATGAGATGTGATTGACTGTTGCATATGCCATAGTACAGGTTGTTCATGGGACTCCCTAATAGGCGGAGTTTCCCCTCATGAGCGCACGGTATGGGCAGGATTGATGCATGATTGGACTGTGTGACTCATGTATCTCGCATTTATGTGACATAACCACCGCACGCTTTGGTGACATTAGGGCCGTAGCCTCCATAGGTATTTCGTGGATGGCCAGATGGGACACCGAAAATCTATTCTACATGGGGTGCTATAGATATCCATGGATGAATGTCTCTAAACTCTCTTAGTTCAGAAGTTGCTCCAATGTCTAGACCGAGTGGATGCATGAGCTCATGAGGGCCATATATCATTAGGCTGCGTCTCCCACTGTGTTGTGGTTGGTTGGAAGGGGGTATGGCCTTACCTGCCTGAAAGGAGGGGGCAATGTTAGGCTAATTCTGACCATCTTGAGGAATGGGTCTACTATCGACAAGCCGGGCCCGATATTGGCAGGCGGATAGTGAGGTCTCTTCCACTCACCTTGTTGCGCGTGATGGGGCGATAATCTGGTTTGGAGTGTAATAGACCCCGATGATTTTTCACAGAGTAACCGTACTGATATGTGGACTTATTGAGTAGGAGATGCATACTCATACATTCATTTCATTCACTATCCACTCGGGCTGGTGGTGCATAGTTAATTGTTGTGTACCTTCGCATAACCAAGATTTCGGTTGGACGCGCGACTAACTTGAGATTAGGAGTCTACCACATTGGGTTTGACCATCTAAATTTAGCTATGAGACTGGTTTGGATAGAAGTCCTTTATGATAGACCCCGTATCTTGCTATAGTATGCACTATCATCCCGACTTCACACTTTAGCTTGGTCATTTCATTCACATTGCATATTACATTGCATCCACAATACATAATATTTGGCGTACTGTCTAGGCATTGCATAGATGATCTACATTACTTCATCAGTATATGATATTAATTTATTATATTTTTGCATCGCATCACCTATTTAAGGCTAATGGTATTTATGGGCTATTAGCATGTCTTCACGTTATTCTGATATCATATGATTTATGAACTTGCAAGTATTTCTACTATTGTATGATTTTTGAGCTTGATAGTATTTCTGCTTACTCTGATTACTTTGATATTGCTTACTTAACACTTACCTTATACTTACACTTTCACCACCCACTAAGCTTTCTATAAGCTTATACATGATAGATGTGTGCAAGTGACATTAGGTCACAACAGCATTGAGCTTGGAGCGTACAGCGGTCTTCCGCAGCTTGATTTTTGATTTATGTATTTTCCTTTTCAGCATTGTACTCAATTGATTATATTAGTGGATATGTGATGATGGTGTTGCCTTTGTGATTTGGGTAATCTTGTAGTTATGCTTATTACGAGATAAATGTACTCCCAAGATCAGAATCTAGCGTATGTACGCTAGGAGCCGAGAATGGGGTATTATGGAAGCTGTCAACATCGGATTTGGCGATCGAGAATTTTGTGAGACGGGTTTCCGAGTTTGGGGCGTGACAATAGATCTGAATCTGAGGGATTAACCTCAATAGGAAGCACTAGGTATGAATTTGAGAAGTACTCAGGGAAAAATAATTTTGAGTTATGGAAGATTAAGATGATGAGTTCCTTAATCAAGCAAAGTGAAGATGGTGCTATTGAGGAGCGAAAGTCTACTATGACTGATGATGAATGTATTACTCTTGATAAGAAGGCATTATCATCGACCCGTTTATGACTCACAGATGAGGTTCTCAACAACGTCTTGAGAGAAAAAACTGCAGTTAAGTTATGAGTGAAGTTAGAGGATGTCTATGCAAATAAATCCTCTGAAAATTACTTACACTTGAAACGGCAGTGGTATAACTTCAAGATGGCAGAGGGTGGAGATCTGGAAGCTCACATTAGCAACTTTAATAAATTGGTTTGCAAATTACTAGATATGGAGGAAGTGATGAAAGATAAAGAACAAGCATGTATGTTGCTGAATTCTCTTTCGGTATCATATGAGTCATTCAAGGACACTATGTGCAGTACAAATAAAACCTTGAGTGTCGACATCGTTATTTCAGCCCTTCAAGGGAAGGTTATGAGAAAGCTTAACGTCGACATGGAGATATCTTCTAAGGCACTTCTTACAATGGATAGGAATTCTGAACAAGGTGCAGGTTCTTCAAGTTCTCGATCCAAATCCAAGGGAAAGGGCTGTGAAAAGGCAAAGTGCTAGAACTGTGGAAAGGAAGGACATGTGAAGAAGGATTGTGAAAATCCTAAATCAAAGAGGGAAGATTATGATGTTTCGTACAGGGAGGCCAATGCTGCCACATCAGATGGATCAAGTGGATGTGATGGTAATGTTTTGTTGGTGTCTATTATCAGGTGGCCATACGATGATTATAAGGACAAGTGGATGCTAGACACAAGAGCATCTTTTCACATGACTCCTCATCGAATTTGGTTCACTAGCAACAGGGATTGAGATGGTAGACAGGTATTTATGGGCAATGAAATTACTTGTAATGTTGTGGCTATTGGTATGGTGTGTATTAAGATGTTTGATAGGGTGGAGCGTGCCCTAACTGATGTCAGGCATGTTCCTGACTTGAAGCAGAATCTGATTTCTCTTGGTGTACTTGAGGTAAAAGGATACAAGTACACATGTATTGATGGTGCTCTTATGATATCTAAGGGGGCACGGGTAATCATGAAAGCGCGACGACTCATTAACATGTACAGGTTGATCGGGAACATGTCAAAAGGTGGAGCCGCAGTGGATATAGCGGATTTTACCTCTGCACGTATGTGGCATGCTGAGCATGGCCACATGAGGGGGCAGGGCATGAATGCTGAGACGTGCAGATAGGGATACGGAGAAGGTGGAGCATCCACCTGTGACAAGAATCACACGACATGATCATAAGGTGTTGACGTGGTACATGGATGACTCTAATATTGCAAGGGATTCATCTTCCATGCAGATGGCTCTAGGTGAGCCTGGTGCTGAGAAGTGAAAGGTGACTATGGGTGATGTGATGAATTCATTATACCAGACCGATATATGAGAGCTTGTGGAGCTTTTAGTGGGCTAGAAAGCGGTTGGATGCAGAAGGATCTTCAAGTGGATACAGCACAGATATAGGGCGAGGTTGGTAGCAAAGGGTTATGCTCAGAGAGAAGGGATCGCCTTCTCAGAGATATTCGCACTAACGGTATAGCAGGTGTCTATTAGATCCGTGATTGGCACTGGTTGGCCACTGTGATCTTGAGCTAGAAGGATGGATGTGGAGTCTGCTATAAAGGAAAGTGAAGAGCAGATCTACATGAGGCAACAAGAGCAGTTCAAAGTTAAAGGGATAGAGAAAAGACTTTGCAGGAGGTCATGGTTCGATCTGTCGCTTAGGCAGCGGTTTGAGTCCTTCATGGTGAGTCAGGAATTGATGATATATAAATCATCAATTATGACATGTTTAAAATCAATGTACTAAAAACTCGGTTAAGTGGGACATCCAGGCTGAAGGATCGGGGGGCTGCAAAGATGGTTCTCGGCGTTGAGACTGAAAGATGAGTAGGCTTTAGTTATCTTAGGCAGAATACCTTGGGTAGGTATTCATCAAGGAGGTGATGGACCATGTAAGTTGAAGAGCGTTCCCTACGCGTCTCTCCTCAAGTTTCCCTCATAACATGTCCCAAAATAGATGAGGAAAAGCCAAATATCTCATGAGCCTTATTCGAATGTGGTTGGCAATGTATGTCATGGTCTGAATTAGATCAGTTATTTCATAGGCTATCAGTGTTATGAGCAAGTACCCTGGTAAGCAATATTGGGTAGCGGTGAGATGGTAAGAAGGCTACGTCTTTCCTTTTGAGAAGACATGAGAAAAGGTGGTTGGGCACGAGAATTTTGATCCGACAGACATGCTCACTAAGATTGTTCTTGTAGAGAAGTTCAAGTTCTGTGTAACTTCTCTGGGCTTGGTGATGCCGAAAAAGAAGGATGGAGTTTGCACAAGAAGCATTAACTGAAACTATGATATGATGCAGAGATAAGAGAAGAGGGCAGCAAGATACACGGTTAAAGATTGAAGGCATGGTGGAGATTGTTGATAGATGCCTTAAATCTAAGCTACTCGATTAGTCGAGAGCCTGGCTGTACCGGTCGAGCGGGCCACTCGATTAGTTGAGGGTTGTTTGACTCAAAGTCCAGCGACTTAGGTTTTTTGGTGTCTAGGTTGCTCGACCGGTCGAGGGGATGGCTCGACCAGTCGAGGGGGTCCCTTGACCAGTCGAGGTTACGTAGATCCTGCACGGACTGCGTAAATTTGAGGCGGTTTCCAGACTTTTCCAGACTAGGTGCGTAAGTGGAGTTTTCTAAACTATAAATAGGGATCCTTAGGGCTATTCTAAGGTATTCTAAGGCTTCCTAAGGTATTCTAAAGGGTTCTAGGGTTATCAAAGGGTGTAGAAAGGGTGAGATTCAAGGGTGTTCAGATCGGGTAAGTCTTCTCTCTTTGTAATTTCTATTTTCATAGTGAAGATCCATCACTTTGTGCCGTGATTTTTTTCCCTCAAGGGTCTTCTACGTTAAATCTGCGTGTTCTCTTATGTGTGCTTGGTGCCATTGGATTGCTATCCTAGATCTAGATCTATGTGATTCCGTAGGCCAAAATCCCTACATTTTGCAGCACTATGCTACACAGAGTCCATATCCTCATTGGGTCTATTAAGTTCTATGGCATTAGAAAATTTTAGCCACTCTGTTTTAAAATGATAAAATAATAATAATAAAAAGACAAAATAAAAGGGAAATAAAATGTCCCATGCATATAGGAAGTTGAAAGAAAGAACCGTATTTCATCACTCTTTTTGTACAAAAGAGCCTTTGTCATCTTCATGTGGGAGCGACTTAGAGTCCGTCCTTAGCTAGTCTACAGGCGCGCTTTCCTCTCATTTGTGCTCTTGTTTTTCTATGTTGCTTGGTTTACTCCCTAACTTGATCTTTCGAAAGGTTTGGAAGGAACCAAAATCGCAGCAGGTTTGAATGTTTCCAAATGAAACAAAGTAGGGTCATCTCCCAAATCTTGATCCGGGCTCGTCTCTTAAGTTTTTCTCTTCCCCACACTAGGACGATGCAACTGTCTAGGCATTTTTCCTTCCAAGTGTTGCGGATTGAGCGTCGGCCCCCCAGGGGTTTGTACACTTTTGTGGTGATGTGTCTTAAAGTAGAAGATATGTGGGTTAAACTTAACATTGATGGCTTATTGCGAGGGAACCCAGGGCTCTTAGGAGGTAGAGGTGTTGTTAGAGATAGATGGAGAGACCACTTGTTTGCATTTTCAGGTGGGTATTACATGGGAACCAAGACTCAGGTGGAGGCTTGTGCTTTAACCGAGGGCCTATCCTTATGAGTGGATCAGGGCTTCCCAAAGATTGTTGGCAAGAGTGAGAATGACTCTATGGTTGTCATCGGCATGGTCATGAAGGGCGCTTCCAACTCCTAGAGGCTGTGGTATTAGAGTGTGCCGATTGAGAATCTCAAATGTCGTGTGGAGATTTGAGTTAGGCACATGCTACAGGAGGTGAATAAGGTTGTGGATGGTTTAGCTAGATTAGGGAGTGGGTCCCAAATTGGCACTCTTTATATTCGTGAGGCCTTTTCCTAGATAACGCGGGCCTGTGGAGTATTCCTATTGGCTGAGGGTTGCCTTCTTTTTTGTTTTCCTTCTTTTTAGGTTTATGACAAGACATCACTAGTTGTTTTTAGGCTAGGGGCTGCCTAAATGTAAGCAAATCGACACAGTTTATGCATTTTTTATTTTTTAAAATTATTAAGAAAGGTCTTCCAAAAAAAATTAAAAAAAACCTTTGTCATGTCATTGAAACATTTGCTATTATACTCCGCACGGGGGACTGTGCCACATAAGTGAACCTAGCTAGTCACATCATTTGGTTAGTAACACTATAGAAACCCAACAATTTTGGCCCTAGGTTGACCCAAAGTAAAATGCACATTGTTCACATGCAAGCATAAATACCCTGAGTCAATGGCTCATTTAGGTGTGGTCGAATTCCAAGTGGAAAAGAACAACCCTTATGCTAGGTTTTTTTTTTGTCTACCTATTCGATAGACCGCCCATCGCACCCAACTTGGAATGTGCATTTTACATTAGCTTCATGTAAAACCACTGCAGTCTATGCACTTTTCCAAATGTTGCAACTTTGAAAATATGATCAAGGTCAGAGGGATTTGGTTTCTTCTTTGCTATGTCATCAATATGGTAGATGTTGGCGGTATAAGCCAGACTTTTTCTTTTGTTCAAGATAATAGCTTTTTCTTGGCTTTACAAAGCCTTAGCACAACTCAGAAAAATCTAATTTTGTAGGAAGAAATGAAGAGAGAAAAGAAAAGAGAATTTTTTATTTTAAATTGTTTTGCTTCTGCTACATTTCTCACACTTGCTACTTGGCTTGCTATTCACTTGCTTGCTACAACCGGATACATAAGATGCCCATTTATAGGCATTTGAATGGAATGTGTAAAGATAAAAACGCCCCTAATAGGAGCTTCAAACATTAAAATTCTTAGAAACTAATCAAGTTTTTCATCTTCCAAAAGCATCTCATGGGAAGTGTTGTTGTGCATTGGAAGATGAACAGTCAGGCAGTTGGCAGTAAATGGTTTTGGGTTACAACTCCAACACTCCCCTTCAAACCAAAACAGGTTTCATTCTAAACATCGATCTAAGTTTCTTTAATGTATCAGTTGGCAATGCTTTGGTGAAGATGTCTGCCACTTATTCAGTGGTATGACAGTACTCTAGCTTTACTGATTTCTACTTCACTTGATCTCTTAGGAAATGATACTTTGCGTCTATGTGCTTGCTTCTTCCATACTGCACTAGATTTTTAGCAAGCTCAATTGCCAACTTGTTATCCACAAACACACACAAAAATATGATAGTGCATTTATCCTCTGAATGCTTTAACTCATTTAGCATATTCCTTAGACATATCGCCTCACATACAGTAGACGAAGCTACTGCATACTCGGCTTCACATGTGGACAACACTACCGTACTCTGCTTCTTTGAGTTCCATGTGAAAGCTATCAATCCAAGATAGAAAGCATAGACTGTGGTACTCTTTCTTTCATCTTGGTCACCACTACAATCACCATCAGAGTATCCCTATAGAGTCACCTCATCATCGTATTGATTAAAGAGACCGAATTCAATAGTCTCTTTGATATACCCCAGAATTCTTTTTACAGCTAGCCAGTGTGACTCTTTTGACAATCCATATACTGGCTTAGAAGCCTAACACTATAGACTATATCTGGTCTAGTAATTATGAGCTACCTTGGGCTTCCGATTAGGCTCTTAAATAAAGTTGACTTAACATCTCTTCGTTTGCCATCTTTTGTGAGCTTTAGCCCTATTGCAATAGGTGTATTCAAGGCTTTACAGTTGGTCATCCAAAACTTCTCAAGAAGTTCTTTTACGTACTTCTTCTATGATATATAGATGCCGTCGACTTGTGGTTTCACTTCGATGCCCAAGAAGAAGGACATCAATCTACCATCAATCATCTCGAACTCTTTGAACATAGCCTACTTGAATTCTTCAAACATCATCTAGTTGTTTCCAGTGAACAACAAATCATCAACAAATAAACAAGCTATAAGCATATCACCACGGATATTCTTCTTTATGTAGACGATATGCTTATACAGACATTTGACGAAACCATTCTCTTAAAGATAGCCGTTGATCCGTGCATTCCAAGCACGAGGGGATTGTTTAAGCTCATATAAGGCTTTCTTTAGCCGATACACCTTGTGTTCCTCCCCTTGCATGACAAAGCTTTCAGGTTGGTCAACATAGACTTCTTCTTCAAGTACTCCATTTAAGAATGTTGATATCACATCTAATTGTTAGATCATCCAACTGTGATGGGCTGTAAGGGAGATAATCATTCTCACAGTGTTAAGGAGAGCAACTGGGATGAAAACTTCTTCATAGTCTACCCCATATTTCTGTTTATAGCCTTTTGCTACTAGCCTTGCCTTATATCGTTCGATCTTTCTATCGGCATTCCGCTTGATTTTATACACCCATTTGAGACCAATGGTCCTCTGGCCTTTGGGGAGTGAGTTAGCTCCCATGTTCGATTCTTCTCAATGGCATAAATCTCTTCTTTCATAGCCTTTCTCCAACAGTCTTCATTCATAGCCTCCTCGAATGTGAGAGGCTAATGGTCCGCATACAGGCAGAGCAAATTCACTTCCTCAGTTTCTACTTAGATCTCATTAAGGCTTCTCATTTTGATGGGAGCCAAAGGTGAAGGAGAATTGGATGACAATGTACTGGCTGAATTCTTATTTGATGAAGTACTTCCAGGGGAGATGAAACGTACTCATGGACTTTTGCGATCCGAAGGAGGTGTTGTGGGTGTCTGCTCCTGATTCACATGCCTCTCTTCTTCATATTCTTCGGCTTTGACCTGATTTTCTTCTGCCAAATCTTCCTGGTTCCACTTCCAGGATTCTTCCTTGCAGAACACTACATCTCTACTTACCACCACTTTATTGGTTAATGGGTTATAGAACTTGTACGCCTTTGATTCTTCATTATAACCGATAAAGATGCACTTCTCGTCACGATCATCAAGCTTTTTTCCTTCTCATTTGTAGAACTTAAGAATAAGTCACATGCTCAAAGATCTTAAGGTGCGCCACGCTTGACTTATATCCACTCCATGCTTCCTATGGTGTCATGAGCCTGACACGCTTGGTTGGACACCTATTGAGTAGATAGACAGTACATACAACTGCCTCTGCCAAAAAATTCTTTGCAGACTTTTCTCCTTCAGCATGGTCCTCATCATGTTAAGGATGGTGCAGTTCTTCCGTTCTACAATTTCATTTTGTTGTAATGTATACGCTACAGTGTGTTGTTGCTTAATGCCATGTTCCCGACAATATTCTCGAAAAACATTTGAGGTGTACTCCCCACCTCTGTCAGATCTAAGGGTTTTGATTTTAAGACCGCTTTCTTTTTTAACAAGGGCCTTAAAAATTTTTAAAATAGTAGAAGTAGCAGACTTCTCTTTGATTACATATATCTACAATTTTCTATTGAAATTGTCAATGAAGGTAATAAAGAATTTATTACCTCTAAGAGAGTTGGCTCCAATGGTCTATAGATGTCAATGTGAACCAACTATAACGGTTCTCTTGCTCTTCAGGATACTCCACTCAGAAAGAAGTTCTTTTGTTGTTTCCCAAGTGTGCATGCCTCACACACTTGTTATAGAGCTTTAATGGTAGGCAAATCATGCATCATGCTTGATGACGACAGAAGTTTCAGGCCACTAAAATTTAGTTGGCCAAAGCAAAGATACCACATCCAAGAATCATTCTTTACTTTTTCATAAAAACACTTCTCGAGCATTGTGTTTATATAGACCGAAAACATACGATTCTTCACCATCTAGACTTTCGCAATCAAACGTCCATGTATATCACTTATGGAAAGAGAAGAGTTCTCCATGTGTATGACATACCTTTTTTAGAGGAGTTATACGAGACTCAGTATATTACTTTTCATGTTGGGCATGAAGTACACATTGGAGATGTAGTTTGGAACACTATTCTTCTGAAAGATTTTAATTTTGCCATTCCCTTTCACTAGCGTTTTTGACGAGTCACCGGATGCCATATCACCATAATTCCTTTTGTGAGTTCCTCAAATAGGCTTTTGTTCCTGCACATGTGATTGCTTACACCTGTGTCGAGATACCATACATCTGGTCGATCATAGCTTTTCTCTTATGCAAGGAGCACTGTGGAGTCTTCCTAGTCATACTTGATGCTTCAGCATAGTTAGATCATTCATCTGATCCACCGACTTTCTCCAACAGTCCGAGGCATAATGGCTGAATTTGTTGTAATTCCGGCATTAAATATTTCTCATATTTTCGTGATCGTGTGCAGATCGGCCTTTACCATTTCCTCTACCATGGAAATTAGTAAATTTTTATTCATTTTATGGATTGCTTGGATTATATCCATGCCCTCTTTATCTTGCACGATTGTTAGTGCCACGACTCCCATGATGTGTATGGCCACCTCTTTGTTCATTTAGAGTCAGCTTAGACTCTAAGGCATGTTCAAGCACCGTTCTTGTATTCTTTTGTATTTGTTGCTCATTCACTTACAACGATCTCATCAACTCTTCAATGGACAATTTTTCCAAGTCCTTTGATTCTTCGATCGCCACAACCACATGGTCAAACTTGGTTGTGAGAGATTGCAGTGCCTTTTCCATGAAACGCATGTCTTCAACTTTTTCACCATTTCTTTTTAAATTGTTAATAATAATAATTAGATGTGAGAAGTAGTCAGTGATACTTTCACCTTCCTTCATGTGCGCTGCTTCGAACTCAGTTCTTAGTGTTTGAAGGCAAACTCGCTTTACTCAATCAACACCCTTGAAGATGGTGCTAAAGGTATCTCAAGCTTGCTTGCTTGATGTTGCTTTAATAATCTTTTTAAAGGTTGATTCATCCAACCCTTGATAAAGGAGGAACAAAGCCTTATTATCTCTCTTCCTTTGATTTTTTAGAGTAGTCTTTTCTTCGTTGGTGAAGGTGGCTTCTTCCTCCATAGTGGGTTCTACATACCCATCGGTGACGATCTCCCATAGTTCTTATGACCTGAACAATGCCTTCATTTACATGTACCATTTTTCATAGTTTTCCTTTGACAACTTAGGAACCTGCGGCTGGATTGTGCTGGCCATCTTTTATTTATTTTTTTTAAAGAAGGAATGGTTGATTTGTCTTTTAAATGAAGGGAGAGGGATGAAATAGAAATCTGATTATTTTTTTAAAACAATTTTTTTTTCTTAGCTAGAAAAAAGTGTTGAACTCTAATTTTTTTTAACAGATTTTTCTTTTCTTGGCTGAGAAAACTGTTGGCAACTTCAACTAGGGAACTATAAAAAAAAAAAAAAAATCTTTGCAATCTGATTTTTACTTTTAAAACAGATTTTTTCTTCAAAAAAATGCTAGAAACTTCTTCTAGAAAAAGAACTTAGCTCTGATACCAGTTTGTTGGCTGTATAAGCAAGAGTTTTTCTTTGCTTCAAGATAATAAATTTTTCTTAGCTTTACAAAGCCTTAACGCAACTCAGAAAAATCTAATTTTGTAGGAAAGAAGGAAGAGAGAAAAGGAAATATAATTTTTTTTAAAATTTTAAATTATTTTGTTGCTACTGCATTTCTCACACTTGCTGCTTTGCTTGCTATAATTGAATACACAAGATGCCCATTTATAAGCATTTGAATGGAATGTGTAAAGAAAAAAATGCCCTTACTACACAAGTTTTTCATCTTCCAAAAGCATCTCATGGGAAGTGTTGCTATGCATTGGAAGATGAGCAGTCAGGCAGTAGCAGTAAATGGTTTTGGGTTGCAGCTCCAACAGTAGAAAGGAATACAATAGAAAACCATGTTTAATGAGTTTCATGACTCTAAATTTTATTAAGAATGTTAAGATAACATGATGGTTTGCTAGGTATTCTCTCTCTAAATTTTAAAACAATGAGAGGGCACCATTTAATGAGGATTTCAAGTTACATGAGATAGTGTCATAGTACAATTCAAATTACAGTTTCACTGAGATTTTTTTTAAAAGGGAAACTATGTAGCCACGCTACATTCCGGCGGACCCATGGCCAAAAACCCCATGCCTACCTATCGTATATTTAAAACAAATCCCTTATCACATTCTAAGGTTGCATAGCCTTACTTGATACTCTATCAAGAAAGAGGCTCCCTCTAATGTGGGGAGTCAAATCTTGCCAAGAAAGAATTACCTGCCTAGCTTGAGAACTACTCTCGCATCTAACCAAACCATCCATAACAAAATATGATTCCCTTGATCGGTGTATGATATATCCTAATATCCGTAAATCTCCCAAGGTAGTCAACATGGGCCCACCAGTACCATATACTCCAAATGGGAGGGGGGGGGGGGGGGGGGGGGGGGGGGGGTTGTATTTAGTAGGTTAGCCATAATTCTGGAATCACTCATACGTAACTTTCACTTTTAAGAATCTGTGATTCACACACATGTTGAGGGTCAAATATTGCATATTAGACCCTAGATATTGTCTGGATTTATGAACATAATATTGTTTAATTACCGATTTAATCGTATTTATGCTGCAGGTTGAATTTAGGAGCTTAAGCTAAAAAAGGATTCTAAAAGCTTGGATTTAACGCTCTGATGATCACTAAGGCAAGGGACAGACTCCAGGGGACTAAGATCGACGAAATTACATGCCAGAGATCAGAGGAATTTCAGTCATTCACCGTCAGATGGCCTGAAATTGGTGTAGAATGCAAGATCACAATATTTCTGCCATCAGATTGACACGAAACTTCATACATGGCCTGCGGACCATAAATTAACCGTACACGTCAAATTTGAGCCCTTGAATATTTGTAGAAGTAGCTCAACAAACACATCAGCCCCTAATACCCTGATTTGGGGCCCACCTGCTATTTGGATACGCTTCAACTTTGGTTCACACGGTTAAAATGATATGGTGAAAAGGATGGACGGAACGGATTTCTCGAGAACACCGCCGTGGACCCCACATGAAGTTAGGTGTGCATATTGTGCGAGTACACTAGCCGTGCACTGAAAATCAGAAAGTCGGTCAGCGTGTGCTGACTGACTCTTTCTCTCATAAATTCAAAAAAGGCAAGCCGTTACAGCGAGTTTCGCACCAAGGGTCGGTTCGCACTTGTGGGCCCCACCCATTGTCTATATGGACAATCCAAACCATCCATCAAGATTCTACGGTCCATATCACCAACACCTAGGTGACTGAATGTCAAAAGAAAGCTATTATGAAAATTCAGCCTTTCAAAAGTGGAACAGACGACAGAAACGATAAACCTGTAGGCCTCTTCAATGAATGATCAAAAGCACCCATCTCTAACCAAAATTTCCTCCTCCATCCAATGGAGGGAATGGATTTCCAAAAATAATGAATGAATGGGTCCCACAAATGTCACAGCGGAACCTTCGGCGCCCCTGTTTCGTGTCCGACCGCTGCCCATTTTGCGAAAACCTGTGGGCCCCACCCATTGCACGTAAGGATGATCTGTACCGTCCACCGTGTATAGGGCTTCGAGAGCTACAAAACCATGTTTTTATTTTGTAAACATGTACTCACACGTGTGTGATACAGAGGCCACAAACAGGTTGTCCTAAGACGTTCAAAATGATCTTAGCGTGATATCTTCTCTGGGCCGGGACAACAAACGTTCAGAACTATCCATCTTTGAACGAAATTTCGTCCTGAATCTATTGGACGGGGTGGATTCGAAAAAGGATGATCAAATTCATGTTTTGATGTTTGCTGCACAAGGAGTTTCCAAAAAAAAAACTCTGTTTACGCATGCGAACGTGTACCATCGACTCCAGCAGCTGACCGCCTTCCAGCTTATAAAAGGAGAGAAGAAAGAAGAGAGGGGGTTATTGATGGCTGGGGCTGAGAAAGAGCAAGGGAGAGAGAGAGAGTTTGGCTGGTGGTTCTATTTTTTTTCTCTATTCTTCTCAATTTTAATTATTTTCTTTTAAGATGTTCAGCCCATATATGTGTAGCTAAACCTCTTAGCTAGGGCTAAGAGGTGAAGCTTGTAGCATGATGGGAGACTCTATTTTATAGCTTTGATTTTATCTGAACTAATGTTAATTTTAGTTTTATTAATGGAATATTTTTTTAGTCTTTAATGGTCTGTTGTGACTGAAATTACAATAGGTCTGCAATGACTTTGAGCATGTCCTTTTTCCTTTATGTTTGTGACGTCAGGGAGCCCTGTTGTTCACCATAGTCTCCTGGGCATGGTCGGATGTCAGTACCCTTCCTAACCTTCATACATGTGATTGGTTAGTAATTAGTTTAATTCTGTTATTTTCTTTGTCTCTTGGGCATGGTTTGGTGATGGAATCCATTCTAATTCAAATACCTTTCATCTCTTTGAAAACTAGATCAATGGCAGTTCAGTTAATTTCCATGATTTTCTTGAAGCAGGCATAAGATATCTCTGATCTCTACAAGTGGATCCTCTGAATCCCTAGTTTCTTATTCCTGATTTTTCTTAAGTTTTAGATAATAATCTCACAATTCTTCATTAAATTTGATTTGATTTAAATTTCATCTCATTTTAGTTCTAGTTCTAGTTAGTTTTAGATAACGTACAGTTTCAGTCCCTTGGGATTCGACCTCGGTCTTACCGAGTTATTACTACATCACAACCCTGCACTTGGGGAGTGAACAAGTTTTTGGCACCGTTGCCGGGGACAGTTGGATACGTTTTTCTGAAATTAATTAGTTTTAGGATTAGTTTAGGATTAGATTTTCTTTTTAGAAATTTTTAATTATAGGTTTAGAAGCTTAGTTATTTTCCTTATTAGAAATTTTTCCTGACTTTAGCAACTTGCTATTCTTCCTTCTATCTGATTTTTAGAACTAACTCAATTGTTCTGTTTTGTAGGAAGCTTCTAATTTAGTAAGCTCTTTCTAATTCTTCTTTCTTTAGAATTTCTTCTTTTCTCTAGAAATTAATTTGCTTTTAATTAGGACTTTCTATTCTTAGAAACTAACTTACTTTGTTTTGTTTTGTAGATTCTTAACCTAGGACTCCAAATTTGGTAACTTCTTCCCATCTTTCCCTTTTATTTTCTAGATTTCTACTTCTTTTCTCTTAGGTCTAGGTAGAATTTAAATCGAGGGCTGAGGGAGTTTTTTGCCCCAGTGGGCACGCGACAACACTCGACGTCTCGTGACTGAAGGAGGATTAGTTGAGGGGTTGACTGTCCATCACAGGACTAGACACCACTTGAATTCTCCTGAGTTAGAGGAGGTTATGGGTGAAAATTAACCTCAAGCACTACCCCAACCTAGGGTTGAGGAAGTACATGATGAGAATGAGGTGTATCACGCACCCCCGCCTCGTACTTTATGAGATTATTTACAATCGGCGGGGGTGAGTATGCCCTCATGCATGATTTTTCCTGCGAATACAGGACATATGGATATCAAGCCAGGGGTTATCCAACTCCTTCGCAAGTTCCATGGGCTTGAATCTGAAGAACCATACTTGCATCTGAAAGAGTTCGACGAAATCATAGGCACCTTATATTTCCCTAATGTATCTGAAGATACAATTAGGCTGAAACTCTTCCCGTTCTGCTTGAAAGAAAAAGCCAAGACGTGGTTACATTCACTGCGTCCTAGGTCCATTGACACATGGAATGATATGCAGAGGGAATTTATAAAGAAATTTTTCCCACATCATAAGACAATTACCCTCAGGAGAGCAATCATGAACTTTGCCCAAAAGGAAGATGAAACATTCTTCCAATGTTGGGAAAGGTTCAAGGATCTGGTTAATGCATACCCACAACATGGCTTTGAAATATGGCGCATTATGAATTTTTTCTATTATGGGCTAACATCTTCCATACGCCAAATGGTCGAGACAATGTGTAACGGAGATTTCATCAATAAAAATGTCGACGAGGTATGGGATTAACTCGATAGTCTCGTTGAAAAAATACAATCATGGGACTATTACCCAAAGACGAATGCTACGTATAGGCCAACTCATTCAAGGGAAAAAGGAGGCATATATCTCCTGAAAGAGGATGATGATCTTAACGCTAAGGTGGCTAATCTCACCAAAAAATTTGAGGCCATGAAAGGAAAGAAGGAAAAGGTTAATGAAAGTGTTTGCGGCATCTGTGATTGCAACATTCATACTACTGAAAATTATCCTTCAATACCTGCCTTTCGAGAAGTATTGAATGAAAAATCTAATGCCATAAATAACTATCAAAGACCTTTCAATGGACCACCCTCTAATACATACAATCCTGGTTGGAAAAATCATCCAAATTTCAGTTGGAGGAATGGACCAACGGCTACACCTCAAGGTTTCCTAAACTAAAATCCAACTCAAGAGAAACCTCAAGAGGATTTGGTTCTAAAACATTTTCAAAAGTAAGAGCTTTTCAATCAGGGTATGATGCAAGCCTTTCAAGACCTTACAAAAGCAATACATGAACTTAAGGCTGAAAATATGATTGAAAATAAGGGGAGCTTCCCAGCTCAACCTCTTCCCAATCCTAAATCGCATTATGG
Organism: Magnolia kwangsiensis; assembly: GCA_037074715.1. Taxonomy (NCBI): domain Eukaryota; kingdom Viridiplantae; phylum Streptophyta; class Magnoliopsida; order Magnoliales; family Magnoliaceae; genus Magnolia; species Magnolia kwangsiensis. The sequence goes on along the minus strand of CM073578.1, from coordinate 107,695,315 downwards.
AGTTAGTGATCCCAGCTCTTCAAATCAAATGGGGCACGCTAAATCCATCACCACTCTTAGGAGTGGGAAGGTAATTGATAAAACCCTTCTGGTTAGGCCCGAAAAGCCTCAAGAACTAGAAGAGGACAACAATGATGGATCTAGTGACGTCCCACAAAAATTTGAACCGGAACTTCTAGAAAAGCCAGTTGCTCCATTTCCCCAACGGTTGGTTGAACCAAAACGTCTCTCTAACTCTCAGGATATCCTAGAGGTGTTAAAACAAGTGAAAGTCAACATTCCTCTGCTTGATGTTGTAAAACAGATTCCTTTATATGATAAATTTCTAAAGGACTTATGCACTACCAAACGACGGAAAAGTGTTCAAAAGAAGATCTCCTTGACTGAGAAAGTGAGCGCCATCCTAAAATAAGATGTGCCGCAAAAATTCAAAGATCCCAGTTGCCCAACCATATCATGTGTAATCGGGAACTATCGAATTGATCATGCACTTCTTGACTTAGGAGCAAGCGTCAATCTGATTCCTTACTCGGTATACCAACAGTTGGGTTTGGATGAATTAAAACCCACTCGAACCACACTACAACTTACTGATCGTTCTATTCATGTACCAAGAGGGATCATCGAGGATGTGTTGGTCCAGGTTGATAGATTCTACTACCCTACTGATTTTATCATCTTGGACACCGAACCCATCAATGACACGAGAACTCCGATTCCCGTCATCCTTGGTCGCCCATTCCTGTCCACTTCAAATGCAATTATCAATTGAAGGAATGGTGTTATGACTATGTCTTTTGGAAATTTGACATTGGAATCGAATATCTTTTTCAATAACGGCAGCAACTCAGAGGATAATGACGAGTTCCACGATGTTAACATGATTGATTCTTTTGTGGAAGATAGAACACCTCTCACCTTATCCTCTGATCCTCTAGAGACGTGCCTGGCCCACTCCCATGATCTTGTTGATGATATGATTAGGGAGACGTGTGCCATGCTGGATACTGCACCGGTACTTGAAGTTAACCGGTGGAGGCCACAAATGGAAGAATTGCCCCAAACTGATGTAGTGCCTCTACCGTCTAACCTTAAGCCACCGAAGCTTGACCTAAAACCTTTACCCTTTGATTTAAAATATGTTTATTTAGGTCAAGATGAGACATACCCGGTGGTGATCTCTGCCCACCTGAAAAAAGAACAGGAGAGTATGCTCATATCTACTCTCATTGAGCATAAGGGAGCTCTTGGATGGACGATAGCGGACCTCAAGGGAATTAACCCATCGATTTGTACTCACCACATATCTTGAGGATAATACAAAGGCTATTCGGTAATCACAATGTAGACTAAATCCAAACATGAAGGAAGTGGTTAAGGCTGAGGTTCTCAAACTATTGGAAGTGGGGATCATATACCCCATATCCGATAGTCAATGGGTGAGCCCAACTCAGGTGGTTCCTAAGAAGTCCGAGATCACCATCGTAGCCAATGCCAATAATGAACTCGTGCCGACCAGAGTTACTATTGGTTGGAGAATGTGCATTGACTACAGGAATCTGAATACCGTCACTAGGAAGGGCCACTTTCCTTTGCCCTTTATAGATCAGATCTTGGAAAGGTTAGCTGGTCATTCCTATTACTGTTTCCTTAATGGGTATTCAGGTTATAATTAGATTGAAATCGCCCCTGAAGATCAGAAAAAGACCACATTTACATGTCCCTATGGCACCTTTGCTTACAGAAGGATGCCATTTGGGTTATGTAATGCCCCTGCCACCTTTCAGCGATGCATGATGAGTATCTTTTCTGACATGGTGGGGAATTATTTAGAGGTCTTCATGGACGATTTCTCTTTTTTCGGTTCATCTTTCAGCGAGTGCTTAGCAAGTCTTAAATGTGTGCTGAAAAGATGTGAAGAAAAAAATTTGGTACTTAACTGGGAGAAGTGTCATTTTATGGTTCAAAAGGAAATTGTCCTTGGGCATATCATCTCGTCCAAAGGAATCGAGGTAGATAAGGCAAAAATCGATCTTATCTCTAACCTACCTCCACCCAAGAACATCAGAGATGTGTGATCCTTCTTGGGACACGCAGGATTTTACCGACGATTCATAAAGGACTTTAGTCTCCTCTCTCGTCCTTTATGTAATCTTCTTCAAAAGGATGCACCATACGAGTGGACTGAGCAGTGCCAAGAAACTTTCACTAAGCTTAAAGGCATGTTAACCACTGCACCTATCATACAGCCACCCGACTGGAGTCTTCCTTTTGAACTTATGTGTGACGCCTCTAATTATGCTCTTGGAGCGGTTCTAGGCCAAAGAAAAGATAAGCAGCCTTATGTCATTCACTACGCAAGTAGGACTCTAAATCCTGCCCAAGTGAACTATTCAACCACGGAAAAGGAACTCTTAGCCGTAGTGTTCGCTTTGAACAAATTTCTGTCCTACCTGATTGGATCCAAGATCATTATTTATACAGATCATGCGCCACTTAAGTATCTTCTTTCCAAGAATGATTCTAAGCCCCGCCTAATACGATGGATCCTTCTACTCCAAGAATTTGATTTAGAAATTAAAGACAAAAAGGGAGTAGAGAACGTAGTGGTTGATCACCTTTCTCGCCTTAATACCTCTGATTCCCTTAAGGCAACCCATATCAATGACATGTTCCCTGATGAACAACTGTTTAGAGTCTCCCATTCACCTTGGTTCGCTGATATTGCTAATTATCTTGCTACAGGTTCCATACCGACACACTGGACGTCACAAGATAAGAAGAAATTCTTTACCAAAGTGTGTAACTTTTTCTGGGATGATCCATATTTGTTTAAATATTTCCCAGACCAAATCTTAAGGAGATGTGTGCCAGACGATGAGCATCAGAGTGTCATCTCCTTCTGTCACTCACAGGCCTGTGGTGGTCACTTTTCTGCTAAAAAGACCACGGCCAAGATTCTACAGTGTGGCTTTTACTGACCCACTATGTTCAGGGACACTCATGAGTTTTGCAAAGCTTGTGAGAGTTGTCAAAAATTAGGATCATTGTCCCATGAAATATGATTCCTTTGAATCTCATCCTTATCATTGAAGCATTTGATTGCTGGGGCATTGATTTCATGGGACCATTCCCCCAATCATTTAGAAATCTGTATATTTTTCTCGCCGTAGACTATGTCACTAAATGGGTCGAAGTAATTCCGTGCCATAAAAATGACCATCGCACGGTCATTAAATTTTTGAAAGAAAATATCCTGTCGCGGTTCAAAACGCCTCGAGCCATCATTAGTGACGGGGGCTCACACTTTTATAATAGACCATTTGAGAATTTAATGAAGAAATACGGTATCTTTCATAAGGTGAGCACCCCATACCATCCACAGACAAGTGGACAAGCTGAGATTTCCAATAGAGAGATCAAACATATCCTGGAAAAAATGGTTAACCCTAACCGTAAGGATTGGTCAATCCGATTGACCGATGCCTTATGGGCGTACCGTACTACTTTTAAAACTCCTATTGGAACATCTCCCTTTAGACTTGTCTATGGGAAAACTTGTCACTTACCCGTGGAATTAAAACATAAAGCATACTGGGCAATCAAAAATCTAAATTTTAATTTGGACAACACTGGCTCGTTATGCAAACTTCAGTTGAATGAACTTGAAGAAATCCGAAATGAAGCGTACAAAAACTCGAGAATTTATAAGGACAAGATGAAAGCGTTTCATGATCAACATATTCTACGGAAATCATTCACGCCAGGTCAGAAAGTCCTTTTGTACGATTCTCGACTACATCTCTTTCCGGGTAAGCTTCGATCTCGTTGGACCGGCCCTTACATTGTTGTCACTGCTTATCCTCATGGGGCCGTCGAGATAAGAGATCCCGACAATGACAAGGAGTTTAAAGTAAATGGACATCGATTAAAGCCATTTGTCGAGACATTTAATTCAGAGGACATGTCCATGCCTCTGATTGCTCCTGTTTACCAGGAATAATCCCCTAGTCTGATGGAGGTATAGGTAGGTTTATCGCTTTCATAGGACTAGGATTGCTACTTTATTTGTCTAGCGGAAGATGGTAAATTTAGCGCTCCTGGGAGGCAACCCAGCTTTTTTTTATTTCATTTCATTTTTCTAGTTAGATGATTCAATGTTTGTGGGTAACATTACTGCAAACCCTCACGAGACTACAACTCGTCCACTAGGGGTAACCTAGGGGTTTAAAGGCTTGTTGCATTCGCTGAATGCAATCGAGAGCACCTGCGAAAGTGGTATAGGTGGGATTTTATTCGTTGTTATTTTTGTTTTATTTTCTCTCTTGGCTGACCCGCTTTCATACTGCGATCTCTTGGAGAATCTCTCTCGATTCGTTATCCAGGTACTATCTTCTCATCACTTCACATTTACTTTCATAGTCCCATGTACATTGCATGCTCATATCTTTTACATTGAGGACAATGTAGATTTTAGGTTGGCACTGGGAGATTAGGCCTCCTAATCAGTATTTTCTTGGTCTTGAGCAAAAATTGTGAAAAAATTTTGAAATTTTTTTTCTGAAAATTCTTGTGAATTCGAAGTGATTTTGACAGATATCTCTAATTTAGATTTTCAAGATACGTAATGTTGGTAATGCATGACTCTTGAATTCAGTTATTTATTAGATTTCACAATTAAGATCGAATTATTAATCTATGATTAGAAGTTGTGAACATTGATTAAGTCATGATTTCACATGTCACGTCTCGCTTACACATTAAGATTTTAGTTCCATATCGAAGAATTAACTTGGTAATCACTGAGCATGAAAGGAACTAGCCTAAAATATCTTGCCATCATGGTATAAAAATTGAAAAGGTTAGATAATTAATCTTCACCATAGGTTTGCTCCCTATAGGTGTAGAGTTAATTCCCCATGAATGATATGTGAAAAAGTTCTAGGAGTACGGTCTTCACCATAGGTTTGCTCCCTATTGGTAAGGATTTGATTCCTCTTTTTGGCATGACTATTAATGGAAAAATAAAAAGTTGAAAAGATCAAAAGATGGAATTTATGAGGCAAGTTTGGTTATCATGAATTCTCTTGCTGGTTACCAATGAGATCCTGAAATAACAAATTCAATCTTAATGTGATTAGCTGAGATTCCACTATACACTCATGGATCATAATGTTTAGAATTTGTCTGATTTATGGATTAATACTTTGAACTTCATTAGGAAGTTTACCGTGCTCTTGGGTCCAAGAGAAAATAATTTCCAACATTCATGAATCTTAAAATTCTAATATCTGAATTGTTTTTTGAAAGAATCATTCAAGTTCATAGGAATCATCTTCTAATTTTCAACTTATTTTTCGCATACTTTACTCGGGACTAGCAAAATACTGGTTGGGGGTTGTGTTGAGGGTCAAATATTACATATTAGACCCTAGATATTGTCTGGATTTATGAACATAATATTATTTAATTGCCGATTTAATCATATTTATGCTGCAGGTTGAATTTATGAGCTTAAGCTGAAAAAGGATTCTAAAAGCTTGGATTTAACGCTCTGATATCACTAAGGCAAGGGACAGACTCCAGGGGACTAAGATCGACAGAATTACATGCCAGAGATCAGAGAAATTTTAGCCATTCACCGTCAGATGGCCTGAAATTGGTGTAGACTGCAAGATCACAATATTTCTGCCATCAGATTGACACGAAACTTCATACATGGCCTGGGGACCATAAATTAACCGTACACGTCAAATTTGAGCCCTTGGATATTTGTAGAAGTAGCTCAACAAACACATCAGCCCCTATTACCCTGATTTGGGGCCCACCTACTATTTGGATACGCTTCAACTTTGGTTCACACGGTTGAAATGATATGATGAAAAGGATGGACGGAACGGATTTCTCCAGAACACTGCCGTGGACCCCACATGAAGTTAGGTGTGCATATTGTGCGAGTACACTAACCGTGCACCAAAAATCAGAAAGTCGGTCAGCGTGTGCTGACTGACTCTTTCTCTCACAAATTCAAAAACGATAAGCCATTACAGCGAGTTTCGCACCAAGGGTCATTTTGCACTTGTGGGCCCCACCCATTGTCTATATGGACAATCCAAACCATCCATCAGGATTCTAAGGTCCATATCACCAACACTTAGGTGACTGAATGTCAAAAGAAAGCTATTATGGAAATCCATCCTTTCAAAAGTGGAACGGACGACATAAACGATAAACCTGTAGGCCTCTTCAATGAATGATCAAAAGCACCCATCTCTAACCAAAATTTCCTCCTCCATCCAATGGATGGAATGGATTTTTAAAAATAATGAACGAATGGGTCCCACAAACGTCACAGCGGAACCTTCGGCGCCCATGTTTCGCATCCGACCGCTGCCCATTTTGCGAAAACCTGTGGGCCCCACCCATTGCACGTAAGGATGATCTGTACCGTCCACCGTGTATAGGGCTTCAAGAGATACATAACCATATTTTTATTTTGCAAACATGTACTCACACGTGTGTGATACAGAGGCCACAAACAGGTTGTCCTAAGATGTTCAAAACAATCTTAGCGTGATATCTTCTCTGGCCCGCGACAACGAACGTTCAGAACTATCCATCGTTGAACGAAATTTCGTCCTGAATCTATTGGACGGGGTGGATTTTGAAAAGAACGATCAGATTCATGTTTTGATGTTTGCTGCACAAGGAGTTTCCAAAAAAAAATCTCTGTTTATGCATGCGAACGTGTACCATCGACTCCAGCAGCTGACCGCCTTCCAGCTTATAAAAGGAGAGAAGAAAGAAGAGAGGGGGCTATTGACGGCTGGGGCTGAGAAAGAGCAAGGGAGAGAGAGAGAGTTTGGCTGGTGGTTCTATTTTTTTTCTCAATTTTTAATTATTTTCTTTTAAGATGTTCAGCCCATCTATGTGTGGCTAAACCTCTTAGCTAGGGCTAAGAGGTGAAGCTTGTAGCATGATGGGAGACTCTATTTTATAGCTTTGATTTTATCCGAACTGACGTTAATTTTAGTTTTATTAATGGAATATTTTTTTAGTCTTTAATGGTCTGTTGTGACTGAAATTACAATAGGTCTGCAATGACTTTGAGCATGTCCTTTTTCCTTTATGTTTATGACGTCAGGGATCCCTGTTGTTCACCATAGTCTCCTGGGCATGGTTAGATGTCAGTACCCTTCCTAACCTTCATACATGTGATTGGTTGGTAATTAGTTTAATTCTGTTGTCTGCTTTGTCTCTTAGGCATGGTTTGGTGATGGAATCCATTCTAATTCAAATACCTTTCATCTCTTTGAAAACTAGATCAATGGCAGTTCAGTTAATTTTCATGATTTTCTTGAAGCAGGCATAAGATATCTCTGATCTCTACAAGTGGATCCTCTGAATCCCTAGTTTCTTATTCCTGATTTTTCTTAAGTTTTAGATAATAATCTCACAATTCTTCATTAAATTTTATTTGATTTAAATTTCATCTCATTCTAGTTCTAGTTCTAGTTAGTTTTAGATAACGTACAGTTTCAGTCCCTTGGGATTCGACCTCGGTCTTACCGAGTTATTACTACATCACAAACCTGCACTTGGGGAGTGAACAACACATAGAAAGACCCTTAACCACTGACCTGGCCTCTACTCGGGTGTTAGAACCTATTCCTATACCGCCTTGGTTATTGTATCCCGAGTTTAGAACTCATTTCCCAAAATCCCATGTGTTAACCCTTAAAGATAATCTAAATGTCGCATATATTTATTTATTTTTCCTTCTCAAGAGTGAGTATTCCAATGGAAGAGAAACAAATTAAGTATAAAAGGAAAGTCTGCATACACATTAAAGATAAACGAGCGGTTGCCTATAAGGCTTATACAAACCAATGTCTCAAAATTTACAAATATAAGGAAGTACAAAATCAATTCAAGTGAAATCTAAAATCTAGAGCCATAGGATCATTCAGATCCTCATACTCCCTATAATCCCCAACCTACACATCATTTACATCTCTTATAACAATTGAATATGGTTCGATAGCGCCAATGGCTATCTAAGTGAGGTATATTCTTCAAGATTTACCAAACCATCACAATAGTTAAACATAATTTATCAAGATGGGTCTGCACTAAACTATTCATAATGATTATAATAAACGATACTGCAATCCATCACATTAGTCGATGATAGTTTTAAAATAAGAATCATACAAAATAATTCACAATACAATCTTATTTAAATGCATGGATGCGTGAATGCACATAAGCTTGGGAATATTTATCTAGTTGGCTTTTGAGCGAAGCTCATAAGTAGGGTAAGACCCACATGTAATTTTCAGTGACTAGTCACTAACAAAAGTACAACAAGTACATGCACAAGTAACAACTCACATAAAATTGGTAACTCACTTGTGCAGCAAGACCCGCATGCAATCTCTAGTGGCTAGTCACCAATGAAAGTACAACAAGTATGTACTTAAGTGACAACTCACACAAAATTGGTAAGTAACCTATGAGTGGGGTACGACTCACATATAATCTCCAATGGCTAGTTACCAACGAAAGTATAACAAGTATATGCTCAAGTGACAACTCACACAAAATTGGTAAGTAACTCATGAGCAAGGTGAAATCCACATGTAACTTCAAAGTGGCTAGTCACCAGTGAAAGTACAACACGTACGTGATCAAATGACAAGCTCACACAAATTTGGACATTCATACAATGCTGTAACATCCTGAATTTTTGCTATTTTGGATTGTCAAAAATCCTTATTATTATTATTTTTTAATAACTAGCCCATGTCATCACTTACTGACCCTTGACGCTCGAGGTGAGCCTATATGTAGGTGATACCAATAAAGAACCGCACAAATTCGATTAACCAACCATATGAAGCCAACTAATCCAACTGATCACTTAAACCTCAAGTCTAACCTCGTGAATTGTTCATCTAGGGCCCAAATCTAACCGACTCATCACTGACTAATCAAGAAAACCATAACTAAATTAAAGATTTACCCAAAGCTGAGCTAGCTATGGCATGGATCTTAACTAATGGACCAAGTCAACCTATTTACTCCTTTAGCCTAAGAACCAACAATTTAGAGTGATTATGAATGAATCACCATTTTCACTAATTTCGAACAGGACACACTGTAAACTTAGTTAATCCAGACCCTAATAACTACGCCCAAGAAATCTCCCTACCCAATTCATTTAAAAAATACCCCGATTATCCGAACAAGCTCCAGACCACTCATTAGTATCCCACTAGTTCTGAAATTATAGAATAATGTCCGTCTCACTGGGCTTGATGTCCATCACGGGTGGCGAACCAAGAAATTGCCTAGAATTGCTCAACTTGGGGTAGAAGCCAAGTGCCTGAAATCGGGAATCCCTTATGCCAGAATCTGAAAACTTAAGTGAAATAAACTTTTTGCTCTTTCGTGAAGTTACGGCCTTCCAACCGTTAAATTATAATCAAACTTGGGCCATGAGTCAGTGATATTTCCCTGCTCATATCCTTATAGTTAGGGTTATGATTGAACATCGCTGACTGTTGATCATTAATCAGGCCCCTACGGCCAATTAACTCATCCATTTGTCACCAAACATAGAACAACCCTTCATCTAACCATGGGGTACATACTCCATGACACAAATGGGCCAGGGGCTACCTTAATGGCCTCGAACACCAGAAATCAGCCCACTGGGGGTAATATTTATTAGAGGGAGAGTTCCTAGGGCCATTTAGTTAAATTTTCAGGTTATAAAAGATCCAAAATCTCTCTCCCTCACTCCCATTCAAATTTGTTGCAAGAAGGAGAGAGAGGAGAGAGAGATAGCTCCAAGGAGTTGGAAATTGGAAAATTTCCTCTCCCACCATAGTCCCGCGTCGGAGCTCGCGACTCCACAACCATAGAAGTGGCTTGTCGGTGATCGAAAGGTATGCATCCAGTTCTCTTTCAATTTATAGTGCTTTAAGCCTCTTGCATGTATCCTAATATAAAAAATTCCATAGGCACGGGGCTCCGACACATTAATTCACGAGACCGACACCCTAAGAGTAGCTCCGCAAGCCATCAACCATTCCTAGGTGCCTACCATTACCCTTAGGTAGTTGTTTATCAAACTTAGGCTAAAACTAGTGATTGTGATTACAAGTTTTTCTTTGCATGTCATTTGCAAGGAATATAATAGTTGGAACTAAGTATTATCTTGATTGAATTCATTTTGGGGAAGAAGTTCTTCACTCCTAATCATCTTAATATTTACATTAACTGATTTCCTTTTCCCTATGAGAAATTTAAGCTTGACTCATCTTCAATTTTGAGGTAAATTAGAAAAATTGTGTTACATGTTTCCTATGCATATAATTTGAGAAGATTAATTGCTAAATTCCTACATGCATGTTCAAATTCTCTGCAATTGTGAATTGTATATGATTCTCCCATGTTTTAAGTAATTTAAGAGTTATCTACATGCTCATTTAAATTCTCTAGGCAATCAAAGAAATCCATGATCTTTTATGAAGTCAAATGATTGTATCTTATACTATGCATGTTTAAATTTCTCACAACTAGAAGTAGATCATGATCTCCTTTAACATGATATGAAAATTCATTTCCCCGTTTTCCAGGTTGGCCAACAAATTTCAAAACCCATATGGGCAGTCTCATTGCTAGGGTTGTCCAAGGACCAATCTGACCCAGTTAGTCTGAATATAGACAACCAGTAGTAGTTGGACTACGCGGGACACTTGCTCCTAATGTTGTGCGTTCCACAATTCATCTAGAGGGGACAAATTGGCACATTTGTTGGTTAACCATGTTTGTTAACCACGTATACTCACACTTGTTTGAACCTGAGACATCCTATGCCCATGTAACGCCCACTAGTAACAACTATGATGTGATCCACAAGTCTCGGGACCCGAGTATGGTAGAATATGACACTATGCTCAACCTGTTGGCCTACGCTGGGGTGATAAGCCTCCTTGTAGTGACCACGAGCAACCTAAGGTACAAACCCATCTCATGAGCTGGGCATGGTGGAATGGGAGACTGTGCTCGAGTTGTCATTCTACGCTGGGGTGACGAGATTCCCCATAGTGATCGTGAGTGATTCAACTTACAATCTGCCTTCATATGTGTTATCTGGGAGTGACAAACCCAAAAGGATCAAGGATCACGAACGCAAGGCCGCCGCAACCGCGTAGGTCCCACGATCGAGATAGGGCATTAACTCCGTTAGGGTGTCGTAGTTTCCGCAAACTGCTGGATGAATGAACTTAACTAAATACTCAGCCAACATATTTGTTCACACCCCAAGTATAGGTTTGTGATGTAGTAATAATCTCGGTAAGATCGAGGTCGAATCCACAAGGACTAAACCTTGTACGTAATCTGAAAGCAACAAGAACTAGAACGAGAAGAAGATGAAACCTAAATCACGAATAATTGAGGGAACAACGGTTAAATATTATTTCAAAACTTATAGAATTCAAAGGTGGGAATCTAGGGTGTCAAGGATCCACTTGTAAAGATCAGGGAGATCTACACTTGATTCATGAACTCAACTGGACTTTAAATCCCATCTTCATCCAGTTGGAAGATATATCACTAAAACTCAATCTGAACTTCCTTTGATTTAGTTTTCAAGAGATGAGAGGTATGAGAATTAGACTTGATTCCATCACAAGACCATGCCCAGGAGCAAAGTAAATAATAGAATTAAACCAATCCACAACCAATCTGAAAGATGTATGAATGTTATGAAGGATTCCATCATCCAACCATGTCCAAGGGGCAATGGTGAATAACAAGGCTTCCTAACTTCACAATCAAAATAATGAAAAGGAAATACTCAAATCCATCACAGATTTATTGTAATTTCAATCATGATAAACCATTAAAAACTGAAATCATTCCTATTAATCAAACTAAAATCAAATTAGTTCATAACATGAATCAAGACCATAAAATCCTTCCCATCACACCACAAACTTCACCCCTTAGCCCCAGTTAAGAAGTTTAGCCTGACATGATTGCTCTAGATCTCTCAAAAATCATTAGAAAAATAGTAAAGAAAATAAGTAAACTTCTAAAATTTTCTCTTTCTCTCTCTCTCCCTCAGACGTCCAAGACTTGAATGCATTATTTCTCTCTTCTCTCCTTTTCTCAGGACTTGGAGTCGGTTAAAGAGAGTCAGCTGGAGGCATGCGTAGCTCTTACGCATCGTGTATAGTAGAAACTGCAGAGGTGCTTGCATTTGGAGTGGCTTTCAAGGAAGGATTCATACACTCTGCTCATTTTGCCTCCATTGGAAGGGTAAATACCCCCTTTTCCACCTTTTGGACGGTCTGGATCATCGATCCGATCACCCCCTTAATCGCACAGTGGCCCATTGTGGTCAATTTTTATGGACGCACGTCCTTTATGGATGTTCTTATGCTGCAAAGGTCGGTGGGCTCCATAATGATGTTTTTGGACAAATTCACCCCGTTCATTGGATTCCTGGTGCAATTTCAGTCGAAAAAGAGTGGTTTTGGTCGAATTTTGGTGTTGTCCACTGTATCAAACCAACTCACCATTTATCCTGCATTTGATGGTGAAAATCATGTGATCGCGTGCCTGGGCCAAAGGGAAAAGCTTGGATAGGGTTTTGGCCACCCTCCGGAGCATATGGATGGTTTAGATTATCAAAACAAGCGACGAGTGGGGACCACTAACGATCACAGCGTCCGCACCTTACAGACGCTTGTGAATTGCAGAAGGCGATCGAGTTAGCGTACATGTTGACCGGGCGGTCTGTCTGGTGTGGTGCGGAAGTGCACAGCTTATGCATTCCCACATGTATAGGTGTGGTCTACTGTGATGCATGTGAGAAATCCGCTTCGTCCATCTCTTTTCTCATCTCATTTAAGCGATTGGGACCAAAATTGAGGCATATCCAAATATCAAGTGGGCCCCAAATCAGAGATTCATGGGATGATCTATCCGTTAACCCACTTTCATAAGGATCCGAGGGCTGAAATTTGACGCGTATAGTTAATTTATGGTCCTCAGGCCATATATGAAGTTTCGAGACGAACGGATGGTGGGAACCCTATGATCTTGCATTCTAGATGAATTTCAGGTCTCTTTAGTGTGAGCTACTGCATTTTCTCGAATCCTGGGTGTGTAAATTCTCCGAACTCAGTCCCCTGGAGTCCGTCCCTTACCTTGATGACTTCAAAGCGTTAATTCTATGCTTTTATAACCCTTTTTCAGTCCATGCTCCTAAATTCACCTTGCAGCACAAACACGATTAAAATAGTGCATTAAATAGTATCATGTTCATAAAAGCAGGTAATAACTGGAGTCTAATATGCAATATTCGAATCTCAACAATATTTATAATGCATCGCATTAGTTAGGTTGGTGACTCGACAGTCGAGGTCGCATTGAGGGAGTTTTAGGCATTGCGAACGTAAGATGGTGTCACTCGAGGGAGTGTTGGATTGCGAGAGTATGCATTATATCATAACATCATGTATATGCATTACTAAGAGTAACTAGGTACTATGTGTTTAATTACTTTTCGCTAATTAAGTGTATGGAATTGATAACATGTGTAACTTATTGTTAATGGAACCCATCGAGTTGATCACTCCCACTCTGGGATGGTGTTTTAAAACACCAACCAGAATCTATCTTAGATACAGGTGTTACAGAGCTGGATGCACTGGATGGGACAAGCCTAGAAGAGGAGAAGGACCTATCTTATTTTGAAATCTTTGGCAGATCCTCGTAGGCCGCCTTAGGATTAGCGATAGGACCCTAGGACAAGAATTTTTGCATATTCCTGCATTATATATCTTGTTGGGACATAGTCCCGTATGTTTATGGACATTATCTCATTTTTCTAGACATATTCTGTGATAATAGTTGCACTTAAGTTTAGTAATTAGTCATAGTTTATGCTGCATGGTCCACTTAAATTCCACTATTGCTTATGAAACAATCAAGATATGCCTAGTTTGAAAACCCATAAGGCATAAGTGGCACTTAAGATGTCGAGAGTTGAGTACCTACTTGACCCCTGAAATTTGGAGAGTTACAGGTGGTATTAGAGCATGGTTTGGAATTAAATTGGGCCATGGGCAGTGGACTCCACATAATGCATTCGCTAACGTGGATGGGAATGCAGAAACTTATCAACGTTAAACCTTAGGGCCGAACCCGTTGTCATCTCGAGTATTTGGGTCTTAGTTTATAAATTTGAACTTATAAGGGACTTAAATGAAGATAGAGTAGCTAAAATGATTGTAGAGGCTGGGTCTTGGAGCATTCAAATGTTTTTCAACCGGAATCAGGCAAAAACTCAATAATTCAGTTTGCGCAACCCAGTGTAGAAGGGTTGGGTGACTAAAGTAGCTCACCCTACCCCTAAATCACAGATGGTATTCCTGATGATTCAATTTGATTTATGAGATACGTCATATTTAAGTTTTGACGGTCTAGATCATCTTTGCTTCTGATCGAGACTTTTTCTAGCCCACCCCGATCATGGAACTAGAAAAAAGGAGTCGGATTGGGAAAGAAGGGGAAGTATGGAGTGAGAAAAACTTGGGTTCACGGCAAACCGTTACCCCTAAGCCCAAACGGGCTACCAGTGATTCTGAATGACTAATTCCAATTGATGCTAGACATGGGATAATCAAAATCCCTTATTCCCTAAACCCATCTTCATAAAGGCAACCAATTTCTCACATTCCACCACTTTATTCTTTTATTTTTTGTAAGTACTTTTCATATTAGATACAACTCCTAAAGCTCAAAGGATGAAGAGCTACAATTAAACTAAAACTTACTATAAGTAGTAAAAATGTAAATAAAATGGATTTTAGACCATTGAACTAATTGAATATATATATATACACACACACACACACACACACACACACACACACACACAAAAAAGAACCTAGTTTTTTGGCTAAAGTGGCTCCTCCTACCTCAAAATCATATATGGTGCGTCGAATAACTCATTCTAGTTTGTAAGATACGCATTTTCCAACAAAGAGTGGTGGAACCACCACCAAAATGGTGTGCCACCACCAGACACCACAGAGGGTGGCAGGGCCAATGCCGGATCGGCAGGCCACTTCCGACCACCACAGGGGGTGGCAGGGCCACCGCCATATCGGTGGGCCCTTGCCAAATTTTTTCAGAAAAATTAAGATTTTAGGTGAACTTCAAAAATTCATATCTCCTTCAATATAATTCCGATTTAGGTGATTCAAAGCTAGATTAAAGCTTGATAACTCTAGTTTTATATAAAAATAAATAAATAAAATAATAATAATAATAATATAGTTAAATTTAGGATAATTTGACAATTGTCCAAAATTCGTTAGTTTCATACAGTTGTTACTTCTAGAATTTTAATAATTTATCTACAACTTCAAATGAGATGAAATTTTGTGATGTGAATTTAAACTTAATTATAAAATATTATAAAATGTTTAAAAATAATTTAGTTACTAAAATTATAAGAAACGTTATAAGAAATAGAGATATTTTGCAATCATATAAAAATCGTTAGTTTCAGACAACTGTCACTTTTAAAATTTTAATAATTTTTATACAATTTGAAATGAGATAAGATTTTGTAATATGAGATTAAAATAATTGATAACTTACTATAAAAATTTAGAAAATAATTTAATTACTTTAAGTATGAAAAACATTACAAGCAATAGAGGTATTTTAGAAACAAACTGAAAATCATTGGTTTTGGACAACTAGTACTTCCTGAATTTTTATAATTTTTATGAAAATTCAAATGAAATAAAAATTTGCAAAATAAAATTAAGCTTAATAATGGATTACCAAAAAAATTATAAATATAATTCAGTAAATAAAAGTGATAAATATGTTACTAATCATAGAAGGGTTGAAATCGAAAATTTCTACAACTTCGAGTTGCCAATAGACTAGTTATATCTTTTCATATTAAAGTTTAGTATTTGGTGTCTATTTAGGAATTATTTATAATCATGCTAGGAATCATCCCATGATTAAATTTAATTATATTTTTTTAAGTATATGTTATTTTTAGTGCAATTAAATTAGGACCATTGAGTAGGATTGAGTTTCATATTTTAATACTCTGTAAGCTCATATTAGAGGTAGAATACAATAAAATATTTTGAGTCTTCTTATTCTCCTATGGATTCAAGGTTCAAACAACATTGAGAAGATGATATTCTTCATCTTTCCTTTTTTGCGTCCTTATTAGTATTATTAGCACTCTAAACCTCTAGAATACCTTAGAACTTTCGATTATTCCTTTTCTCTTGAAATTAATGAAACCAAAGTGTAGTTTGCTCATAACCCACTAGTCATAAGATCAAAATGACAATATACATATAAAATTTTATGCCATTAGAAACCTTTTTAAGTTGATCTTTGAGCATATGCATATTGAGAGATTTATTAATCCCTAATTTGGACTTAAATTAAAATGAGAACTCTTTTCAACCAAGGACCAAAGGACAACCTTATAAATAGGAGATTTGAACTTTTCAATGATGGGTGATATTCTCTAAACATTTAGGTTGATCAGACTATGGAATTACGGGACCATACACTTACGAAGTATTCACGGCTTGACCCATTTCTCAATCCTGGGTGACTACCAATGGACTCACCGCTTTGACAGAGCAGAAGACCAGGATCCACCAGGATTAGGAAAAGATTCAATGAGCCTTCTAACGTAGTCAAGTACATGATCGAGGTATTGGGTTCAAGCCCACTACAACTGTCACTTCATGTTGTCCGAACACTGAAAACATATATTTTTACTCTAGATAGAGGGGAACTGTCATCATGAATTCAAATCTTTTAAAAAATAGTAGTAAACCGTCAGGGTGAAAAATTTTTAAGGAGGTAGACTACAATAAGCCAGACTAGCAGATTTAGTTGCATCCTACAATGCATATGAACATGAAATCAACAAAACTTAGGCGTATAAAATTAAAATATCTTTACCTATTTAAATTAGGCAATTTCGAGGATGAAATAGTTTTTAAGGGGGGTAAATTGTAATATCCTAGATTTTTGCTATTTTAGATTGTCAAAAATCCTTATTTTTTTTTTATAACTAGCCCATGTCGTCATTTACTGACCCTTAATACTTAAGGTGAGCCTATATATACGTGATACCAGTAAAGAATCGTATAAATTTGATTAACCAACAGTATGAAGCCAACTAATCCACCTGATCACTTAAAGCTCAAGTCTAGCCTTGTGAATTGTTTATATAAGGTCCAAATCTAACCGACCCATCACTGACTAATCAAGAAAATTATAACTAAATTAAATATTTACCCAAATCTGAGCCAACTATGGCTCAGATCTTAACTAATAAACCAAGTCAACCTATTTACTCCTTTAGCCTAAGAACCAATGGTTTAGAGTGATCATGAACGAATCACCATTTTCGTCAATTTCAAATAGGCCACACTGTGAACTTAATTAATTCAGACCCTAAAAACTGTGTCTAAGAAATCTCTCACCCCAATTCATTCGAAAAATGCCCCAATTATCTAAACAAGCTCCAGACTGCTCGTTTGTGGCCCACTAGTTTCGAAATTTTAAAATAATGTCTGTCTCACTAGGCTTGACATCCATCACGGGTAGTGAACCAAGAAAGTTCTTCGAACTACTCAACTTAGGTTAGAAGCTAAGTGATTGAAATGGGCGAATCTATAGGATAGTATTTGAAAACTTATGTGAAATAGACTTTCCGCTCATTTACGAATTTACGACTTTCTAACTGTGAAATTGCAATCAAACTTGGGCCATGAGTCAAGAATATTTCTCTGCTCATATCTGTATAGCTAGGGCCCTAATCGAATATTGGTGACCATTGATCATAAAATATGCCCCTGCGATCAATTGACTCATCCGTTTGCCACCAAACTTAAAATAGCCCTTCATCTGACTATGGGGCACATGCTTCATGACTCAGATGGGCCAGGGGGCCACTGGAATGGCAACAAACACCAGAAATTAGTCCACTAGGGGTATATTTATTAGAGTGAGAATTCTTAAGGCCATTTAGTTAAATTTTTAAGTTATAGAAGACCCAAAATCTCTCTCCCTCACTCCCATTCAAATTTGTTGTAAGAAGGAGAGAGAGAGAGAGAGAGAGAGAGAGAGAGAGAGAGAGCTCTAAGGAGCTAGAAATTGGAAAATTTCTTCTCCCACCACAATCCCTCATCGGAGCTCATGACTCCATCGTCATAGAAGTGGCTTGTCGGCGATCAAAAGGAATGCATCCAGTTCTCTTTCAATTTATAGTGCTTTAAGCCTCTTGCATCTATCCTAATATACAAAATTCCATCAGCACGGGGCTCCAACACATTAATTCACGGGACCGGCACCCTAAGAGCGCCTCCGCAAGCCATCAATCATCCCTAGGTTCCGACCATTATCCTTAGGTAGTCGTTGATCAAACCTAGGCTGAAACTAGTGATTGTGATTACAAGTTTTTCTTTGCATGTCATTTGCAAGGAATATAATAGTTAGAACTAAGTATTATCTTGATTAAATTCATTTCAGGAAGTGCTTAACTCCCAATCATCTTAATATTTACGTGAACTGATTTCCTTTTCCCAATGAGAAATTTAAGCATGACTTATCTCCAATTTTGAGGTAAATTAGGAAAATTGTGTTGCATGTTTCCTATGTGTATAATTTGAAAAGATTAATTGCTAAATTCCTATGCAATTATGAATTGTATATGATTCTCCTATGTTTTAAGTAATTTAAGACTCATCTACATGCTCATTTAGATTCTCTTGAAAATCGAAGAAATCCATGATCTTTTATGAAGTCAAATGATTGTATCTTATACTATGCATGTCTAAATTTCTCACAACTAGAAGTAGATCATGATATCCTTTAACACGATATGAAAATTCATTTCCCCTTTTGCCCGGTTAGCTAGAAAATTTCAAAACCTAAATGGGTGGTATCATTGGTAGGGCCGTCCAAGGACCAATCTGACCCAATTAGTCCATATATGGATAGCCGGTAGTAGTTGGACTACGCGGGACGCTTGCTCTCATTATCGTGCGTTCCATACTTCATCTAGAGGGGACAAATTGGCACATTAGTTAGCTAACCATGTCTATTAACCACATGACTATGCTAAAATCATGGATTTGCGATGGACCAAAGCCATCGTGACACTAAATAAACGATGAATTTCATCCGTCGCTTGGTCCATCGCTGTTTACTTTGCCATTTTTTCTTTTCGACAGATAAAATCTGTCATTTAATCTGCGATGGATAAGGTCCGTCGCATATTAGCAACGGATAAAATTCGTCGTTGAAATTTAAAAAAACTAACTAATTTATTTGTCATTTCAAATACTAGCAACTGATAAGGTCTATCGCTAATATAAGGAGAGTGACAGATCTCAAATCCGACGATTTTCACTTGTTCAGAAATTAGCGATGGATTTGGTCCATCGCTAAAATATCTGTAAGTAAAAAAAATTATTGTCAGTTTTTTATTTTTTTTATTTTTTTTATTTTTTTTATTTTAATCTTACACCTGATAGTCATTCATTAAATAATTGATACATTTTTTTAATAAGAATCCTATTCACGAAATTGATAAATACACAGATTTCTTAAAACTTCCTTTCAATACAATAGTACCTAATTGTACCTTGTATGAAAAAATTAAAACAAAACAAGGGTTGCTTCTGAAAATTATGCAAAGAAAATGAGAAGCCTAAGTAACTGAGGTAAAGCACTCAACACTACCAAACGAAAGAAACCTAAAAACAAATCAAGGAGGATCACTAACCACAAAACCTCAAACATAGGCATGGAATTGTCTCTGGTAAATTAGAAACTTTAAAGTATAAATTGCATAAAGCATTTTGCTTAAATATTTCTTCTCTAAGCTAACTTGGGAGTGCCCTTTAATCTTCTTCTTAAATTTTTTTCACTTGTAGTAAAACCTGTACCCTTCATATATGGTACTTTAGAACCAGCTATGGCATAGATGCATTACACTTTAGGACAAAATATGCATTTTACTTTAAGACATGGCCAACAACCAGAAGAATTTCATTAATGAGATGATCTTGTAAAAAACATTGAACAAGAAAACAACACAACACAAAAAGTAGATTGGGGTAAGCACCTTGGGAACACCGGTTCTGGTTTTTGGTAACTTTTGGGAATGGATGTTCCATCAAGCAAAAGAGCTTGTATAAAAAAGCAAAGTGATTGTATAATAGAAATTATAATAATGGTGCCTCTCGTTTACCAACAACCGATTTCACCAAGAGATAATGATATAGTTCTAGAAAAAGGCACTAAGTTACGTGAAAAATGTTGAGAAAAAGAGATGAGCCCTTGAGATGAGATTAAGCAAGATCTCACTATTTAATTAGCTCTTTTATTTCTTTCTACATCTGCACAACAAAAAGTCAAGTTGTTTATGTTTTTAGGTCATAGAAACTTTGGCTCTCTAAACGTCTAATAATTTTGAATCCAAAAATCAACAATTGAATTTGGGTTCTGAATATCTACAGTTGAGGCCCTATGAATTTAAAACCCCAAAATGAAAGTTACCGTTTTCTAGCATTGGAGAGCCAAATTCGAAGAAACAAAATAACCAAATGCCATTTCAAAGTCTTCGAGAAAGAAAGGTGTAAAAAAAAAAAGGTAAAGAAAAGAAAAAACCACTTGAGTTCTTTGAAATCCGTACCATAAAGCTTGAGTTGTGTTTTAAGATCATGGCTCCCACTCGAATCACCTCCACTACTTCCATCAGGTTGTTTATCAATCAACCGCCTCCTTTTCTTAGTCATCGCTTCTTCAAGAATTCAACTTATTAAATATCAAAATACTATCAAATAGATCCCAAACCAATTTCCAATGAAATGCAGCTTTAATTCAATGAAATCATCAATGAAAATAGAGAATTTTGCATGAAAAAACACTTTAAAAAATAAACCTTTTTCTATGGCACTCTTTCTTTGCACCAAGGCCACATCTCTTCTGGTAAGCTTTAATGTCAAATTAATATGTATGAAAACCATCAGTAATTTTTTAGCAATGATCAAGAATAAGAAACAAAGAACCAACATATAGGGGTGAAAAAGAAGGAATAAACATACACAAGTGTAAGACATGCAAAGTTGTAGGGTCTTTCCAATTACAGCTAGCAAATGTCTTCTTTGCACACACAACACAATTAGATAATGATATTTTGACAATCACTGTAAGAGTCTCTCCAATTACATCTACAAGAACATTTGTGTCTAGTTCCCATAAAGTGACAATATCTTCTGTAACAATATAGCTAGAACAGAGCCATCGGCAGAAAATACAGCAGTTGTCATTGACCTTTTCTTACATGAAAATCAAGTTCTCAATCAGAACGTGGACTAGAGCAATCCAATCTATGTCATTTTTGGCTCATTTCTCACCAATGTAGTGACAACCAGTGCACAGTCTGTAAATAAATAGAAAATGAGATGCGAAAGTCTTATTTAAGGCATTCATTTGTAGAACTAAAGATTTTACATATATTCCAACCATCCATGTTCAAAAGAAAAGAAAAAACTTTCTAATTTTATGAAATTACACATTTCATTATAGAGATTATATGAAAATAAACAATTATAAATAAATAGAACATGAGATGTGAATATCTGAGCTAAGGCATGCATGTCTACATCTAATGATTCTATATGTACTCCAACCATCCACACTCAAAAGAAAAGAAAAGAAAATTCTTTTTTTTTTGTCGAATTTTATGAACTGACACCATTCATTTGAAAAATTAGCTGAAAATAAAATTAAAAAATAATAGAAAATTGTTGCATAGCACGCCAACAACGCAGTGAGCCTAGATCCAATCTCAGGCCTCACCCACAAATGATAAATAGGAAGAAATATAGACTAGAAACAGATCAAAGCAATCAAAGCAAACCAAAAGGTAATTTTTCTTTCTACATCTGCACAACAAAATGAAGAAACATGGGTACAGATAACAGTTGGTTGTGAATAGATAGTAGGGTATACTAACAAGTTAACCACAAGCAAATTTTATGATGTGGTCCACTTATGATTTGGATCTATGTCCTAAATTGTTATGGAAGAAAAGATGAGCATGATCTCAAAATTGACTCACAACCAAAGCTTGAATAGACCGCACTACAGGAAATAGTTTGAAAATGATGTTCTAAGTATGGAATTTGATATGAAAGATTTAAGTATCATTAATTATGTTCTTCGAATGACCATACTTAGAGATAGTAAGAACAGGAAAATCTGGATAATCCAAAAGAATTATATTGAAAGAGTTTTGAGTTACTCCGATATGAAGAATTCAGAAACAAATCTGCGTAACTACGACGGGTCGAGCAGTCTACACAATCAGTCGAGAGAATAACTCGGGAAAGAACATTGGGAAAGAACATTGGGAAGCTGTGAAGTGGATCCCTAAATACCTGGAAGGTACTAAGGATGTAGGGATGTGTTATGGTGCATCGGAAATCAAGCTACAAGGCTACGTGAATTCAGATTTAGTTGGAGATATCAATAGCTATGTAGTTCCGTTCCTCCTACGCCTTTGCCCCTTGCTCCTTAGATCGCTTGAAGTGGTTGGCTAATGGAGTGCTAACCGGCTTAACACCTCCCATATTGAATCAACCAAGTACCTTGGCTATGTACTCTGCTTGTGACAAAACCAGTTTCTTGTTTTCCCCATCATGCTTTATTCTCATGCCTAGGATTTGTTTTGTAGCTCCTAAATCTTTCATGGAAAATTCTCTAGACAGTTTTCTTTTGAGATCTGAGATGTCCTTCATACTTGAACCGGCCACAAGCATATCATCAATGTACAGAAGAAGGATGATGTACGACATATCAAACTTCTTCAAGTAACAACAGTGGTCTGCATGACATCTCCTAAAATCGATTTCCAACATGAAACTGTCGAACTTCTTGTACCACTGCCTCGGGGCCTACTTCAGGCCATATAGACTCTTCTTTAGTTTGCATTCTCCTTTCCTGGTGCCACGTATCTTGTCGACTAATGCATATATATCTCTTCTTCAAGGTCCCCATGAAGAAAGGCTGTCTTAACATCTAGCTGCTCTAGATGTAAGTCATTTGTAGCCACTATACTCAAGACCTACGAATCGTAGACATTTTCACCCCAGGTGAAAATATTTCGGTGAAATTGATACTTGCCTTATGTTGAAACCCTTTTACAACCAGTCTCGTCTTGTACCATTTCGAACCATCATGCTCCTTCGGTTTGTAAACCCACTTGTTATGAAGAGCTTTCTTACCCTTAGGTAAAGTGACTAGCTCCCATGTACGATTAGATTCAAGAGAGTCCATCTCCTTATCTATATCCTGCTCCCACTTAACTCGTGTATCTGACTGTAATGCCTCTTCAAAACATTCTGGCTCACCATTATATGTCAGCAGTAAATAATGTAAGGAGGGTGAGTATCGGACCGTGGGTCTCCTCTCCCGAGTAGACCTCCACACAACCAGCGTATTTAGCTCTGCCTCATAATGCTCCTATGCATGACCATTCTATGACACTGTAACACCCGTATCTGGTAACTCTTCCAACTCTATGAATTCTTTTTCCTCGGCCTTATTTTCTTGCACAGTGTCCTTATACATCACTTTTTCATTGAAGACTACGTCCTTGCTTCTAATGATTTTTCTATTTTCTACATCCAAAAATTATAGCCAAAATCATGTTGTCCGTAGCCTATAAACATGCACCTCCTGGATTTCGCATCCAGCTTATTTCTATTCTCTGCATCAATGTGAACATTTGAAGTGCAATTGAACACTTTGAGATGTGTAAAGTCCATTTTTTTCTCAGTTCACGTTTCTTTGATAGCCCGCCATTCAATGGTGGTGAGGGACTTCTATTGATAAGTTATATAATAGTATTCACAACATCTACCCAAAAGGTCTTGGACAACCCTGCATGTAACCTCATGCTCCTGGCGCACTCAAGAATGGTCCTGTTAATGCACTCAACCACACTATTCTGTTGTGGTGTCCTTGGAATCATTTTCTGATGTTTGATTCCACTTGCTGCACAATACTCTTCAAACCTCTTATTACAATACTCTCCCTCATTATCAGATCTGAGACACTTTACTATTTTACCTATCTCATTTTCTACCCTAACTTTTCACTTCTTAAATGCATCAAATACATCAGATTTATGTTTTAAGAAATAAACCCACAGTTTTCTACTAGCATCATCAATAAAGGAAACAAAATAACATGAGCCACTAAGAGATAATACCTGTGCCGGTCCCCACACATTAGTGTGTACAAGCTCCAACGAATGTATCTTTGGAGTGTGTCCTATCTTCTTGAAGCTTACCCTCTTCTGTTTTCCATACACACAGTCCTTGCAGAATTTTAAGTCAATAGACTTCAGCCTTGGTAGCTTTCCTTTTGACAATAGTACTTTCATACCCTTCTCACTCATATGTCCCAACATCTGATGTCATAATTACCCATTCACTCTAGTTGATGCGATCGCGAGTGAACTATATGATCCTGAAGTCACATACAAAGTACCTTCCTTTTTATCTCGAGATATCACCAAAGTACCTTTTGTGATCTTCTAGGATTCACTGGTGAATGTCGTCACATAATCGGTATCAGTCAACTGCCCCACTGAGATCAAATTCCTTCTCAAACTCAGTACATGTCTGACATCCTTCAATTTTAAAATCATTTCATCTTTCTGATTGACCTGAATGTCTCCCTTTCCAATGATACTGCACGGCTCATCATCACCTAGGTAGACTCTCCCAAAGTCACCTGACACATAATCATGCAGAACTTTCTTACACAAAGTGGAATGAAACGAAACACCCGAGTCTATAACCCAAGACTCATTCCTCACATCAAGAGACAAGATCAACACCTTTATGTCACTCTCCTCAAATAGATTCATTGAATCTTTTCCACCTTGAGAGCTTCCTTCTTATTTCTTGAGCGCCCTGCAATCACATTTCATATGCCCCTTCTTGCCGCAATGCTAACACCTGTCTTTGTCTTTCGGTCCCTTGGACTTCTTCCTCGACTTAGAACGCCCATGTTTATTACCTCTTTTGTTCAACGATCTTCCTCTTCCTTCAACGTTTATAGCATTCCCTGAATCCCTTGAAACTCCCGATGCCTTCCTTCTAGATTCTTCACTCAGAATTAAACCGACCACATCATCAAATTTTAGCTTTATTGACCCTGAAGAATTGCTCACAGCAATCACTAAACCATCCCAACTGTCTTGCAGACTGGATAAGATCAATAGTGCCCTGACCTCATCCTCAAAAATGATGCCAACGGATTCTAACTAGCTCGTGACTATATTAAACTCGTTTAGATGTTCAGCTACACTCCCACCATCTGACATCTTTATGTTAAATAGTTGTTTCATAAGATGAACCTTGTTGGATGCTGAAGGTTTTTCATACATGGTGGCTAGGGCTTCCATTAATTCTTTTATCATTTTGACCTTGGATATATTGAAGGCAACGTTCTTAGACAAAGAGAGCTGGATAGTTCCTAAAGCCTTCCTATCTAGTAAAAACCATTCATCATCTGTCATCTTTTCTGGTTTCTTCTCTTTTCCTCCTAGAGGAATATAGAGGTCCTTATAATACAGATAATCCTCCATCTGCATCTTTCAGAAGGCAAAGTTTGAACTATCAAACTTTTTAGTTTTCCCTTCTTTCGCCATTGCTCTCAATAGAACTAAACCAATAGCTTTGATACCATTTATTGTGCAACATGCCAACAATGCAGTGAGCCTAGATCCAATCTCAGGCCTCACCCATAAATGATAAACAGGAAGAAATATAGACTAGAAACAGATCAAAGTAATCAAAGTAAACCACAAGACAAGATATACGTGAAAAAACCCCAAACTAGGGTAAAAAACTATGGATGTAAACTTCCACTATGAAGAAAAACGAAGATTACAAGGTAAAATACTAACCTCTCCCTTGGAAGAACATAGAAAACCCTTAGCCCATATCTTAGAATAACTTTCATCATACCTAGAAAAGCCCTACGAACCCCTATTTATAGTTTAGGCAACTCCCCTTTCACATCCTTGCGAAAGGCGACACCAAAATCTATAATCCGCATCGGATTCGGAAATGAATCTACATAACTATGACCGGTCGAGTAGACTGCACGACCGGTCGAGAGAACCCCACGACCAGTCGTGAATGAGTTATGACCGGTCGAGCACCTCGGGACCCAAAAATGATGCTCGCTGGACTTTGAGTCGAGCCAGTCCACAACCGATTAAGCGGGCCCCTACGACCGGTCGAGCATAGCCCACGACCGGTCGAAGACAGCCCCAGATGTGGCTCCACATCTCAACAAAAATGAGATGCAAAAAATTGATCTAAGGCATGCATTTGTACATTTAATGATTCTACATGTATTCCAACCATCCACACTCAAAGCAAGAAGAAGAAGAAAAAAAACTAATTTTGCTGAATTTTATGAATTGACACCATTCATTCCAAATATTACTTGAAAATAGAAAGTTATGAAAAATGAAAATAAGATGCAAAAAATTGAACTAAGGCATGCATGTGTAGATTTAAAGATTTTACATGTATTCCAACCATCTACACTAAAAAGAAAATAGAAGAAAAAGCTGACACTATTCATTATAGCTGACACTCTCCATGTATTTTGTAAATTTTAGTAGTGCTTGAAATGTCCACTTCAAGGATATAATCTAGCCAGGTTGACATAGGACCTAACTTTTCAAGTACCACCATGGATGGACCATTCTATGAGAATCTCCCCAATGGTAGTAACATAGGACAACCTAACTTTTCAAGTTATGGCATAAAAATACATGGTTAGGAAAAGGAGTGCAACAAACTAAAAAAAGGCCTAAGCATGGTGGCTAGGGTCTTCCAATATGAGACAATTCCAAGGCATGGTCTATGTCCGTGTTGGCACCTCATGCTCCAATGGTCCAGACCATTGGACAATGGATGAACTTGTTCAAAACAAAATTAGAGTATGCATATGAGGATCATATAAATGCTTTCTATGGTCTACGACTGAAAACAATAGTGTTTTTCCTGTTCCAAGAGGACCATAAAGGAGAACACCTTGAAAAAAATATCAATGGTTAGGATCGATTATCCAAATGCTTTCTGTGGTCTACGACTCAATGAATACATATAATTTCATCTCAATTTAAATTGGTTAACCTCTGATTTAGTTAGGTTGTACAACCTAAGAACTAACAGACCAAATATATAGAGTATGCCACTATCAAAAGGTTTCCTTCGGCAGTTTGACAAATATGTTGATCAATCATGACCATCTAACTAATAGGTAACCTAATGGATGGAACTGTCAGTGGACTGGCTTGGGGCAAGCAAAATCAAAATTTTGAGTAGTCCTAACCTAGTTCAAAAACTGGACCAAAGCCAGTGTCTGGCCCAACCATTGACAACCCTACTAATTTTGGAGTTCATGACAGATGCTAACACTCCTCTAATAAAACAAAGACAAATCCACACTCAAGCTAATTTGATAGCTCCAAAGTTCCTACATAGACTTAAGATTCCTAAAAAATTGGAACTCCAACTATACAAAGCTTAGCCACAAAAATCCTTTAGTGCAGAAAACAACCATACATACACAAACACCTGCCCTTGTGTAAAAAGAAACACAACTCAAAATCTGACCATGTAGAGTCAAAGTAATTAACTTAGAGATATATATTATATTTTTAGCCACATATAAAAAATCTTGGACCTAGTATTATCTACTACATACTAGTAACATACGACCAATATTGGGGCACCATACCATAAGCTACAAGAATTTCATGTCCCCTTAAACAAGGCATCCTCTATGGATAACATATATATATATATATATATATATATATATATATATATATATATATATATATATATATATATATATTATAAGTTCTTTATTTTCATTTACATTCGCAAACACATTCATCATCCATCTAACTATTAACAACATTTACAAAAAATAAAAGATATCCAACCAACTCTTAATAATAATTTGCAACTTAACCTACTGGGAACCGTCATGCACCGCAATGTCTTACAGCAGAGCAGGTTCTGAGGAGTTACAAGCTGACCCTGATGACAACATATAAATGAAGCGATAAAGATATAAATGATTCAAGATTAATTTAAGGTTTCGAGAACTTATAGTTCCTTACAGATTTATTGGTTCACCAAAGAGGAAGGAGTTAGACCTAAACATAAACATGATTAAAACTTTCGACCAAGTAGATTGAAATTAGCACTGAGAGTGAATTGAAACTTTCGACTGAACTAGGATGGGAACAAGGTTGAAAATAGGGTCCTTACCTATCTCAAATTGCCGACTGATCTCTGCACATTAATCGAATGCATCTAATAATGTACCTAACCTCACATCCACAGTTAAGCAGAAACTCATTATAAAGTAAATCCCCAAATTCTGCAAAAGAAAATCAAGGAAAATCATACGTTTTCAGCATTTTCAACATTCTTTTCAATAAAATTAATATATAGTTTTAGTCAAAAGAAACTTGCATCATGTTTGAATGTTTGATTTCATTGCAATAAATATTGAATAATGTGTCTATATCTACATTATTCTAATCATAAAGTAGAGAAAATAAATTGTAACCGCAAAAAGGTGTATGACATAAAGTAAGTAGATACTTACAAGCTTTACCAAGTTCGTTAGAAAACTTATCTGATCGCAACAGCTAGATTTCGGTTGCCAACAGAGAACAATGTGCATCATATGCTCCAATGAAAGGGACTTTACATTAAAAGGTGCAAAATCCTAACTGTGGCTGCACGACCTCGCTAGAGCAACAATGCTGAGCAGAAAAACTGCAACAACTACAAGGCATAATGTAAACAATCCCTCATAAGATTATAAAAAGAAAAGCACTCCTTAGGCAAGATAGCAGTCGTAATACAAATCAGTTGAAAAAAAAAATAAATAATCCACTTCAAAGTGAGATTTGTGGCCTTTTTCATATGGATTTTTACAGCACATGCAAAAGGATATTACTAACTTGTAGATTTCCCATATGGCATGATTGTCTGAAAAGCATGCGCAAGTCACTGACCTATGCCCAATAGTTCCCGCTTGCTATCAATTCTAAAGTCAAACAAGTAGAAGGGAAAATATCAGCCTGCAACTTATCTATAGTATAGAGTTAGTCATGTCAGAACACTGTCAATATCAGCATGTTACATTGCAGAATGTATAAAATGCACCTAATGAAATGGGATATGGTTAAACATAACAACCAGGGAACATTCTAAGTCAATGGATTGATCTGTACAAGTGTCTGAGTGCGACTAGCATCATGAGTATCCTCTTGAGGGCAATGAAATATCTCTCACATTAAAGTAAGCTATTTGAAAGTCTATACAAAACCATATGGGCCCACACATCTCTAGTTTTTGAACAATGCATGAATATTTCTATGAATGCATGATAATCCGAAAGGTCAAGCTAATGGTATGCTTCTACACGTCAAGGTAAAAGACAAATCCAATTTCCTACCACTTACCATGATGTCTGCATGACGTCTACTCCATCCCATCAGTTTTGTTATATCATGCTAGGAAGTAAAGACTAAAAATAAATCAGGAAGATCCAAAACTCAAGGGGACCACACTAGAGAGAGAAAAAGAAAAAAGAAAAAAGAGTGGAATGGAAACACCCACCATTGAAAACTTTTTAGGGTTAACGATGATGTTAATATTCCATCTAGCCTATTCATAAGTTTACTCTCACCAAGGTGAATGGAAAGCACAAATGTGGGCCTGAAATAAAATGTTTGTGCACCCCCAAAAGGTTATGGTAGCGGTTTAACCCCAACTGCTTATGGTGTCTCTCATCCTTGCATGAGTTGATCACGAAACTGATGGATAGGGCCGATGTTACATACATTAAGGTGGGTCCCCACTTGAGCTTTAAATGTGGGCAAGTTATACACTTATATTTACAGTATAGTTACAGTTATCTTGAGACAATTTTCATAAATTTTTCTTCTTAAAAAATAAAAATTAAAAATTATCTCAACTACATGTAATCTAAGTTGCTATAACCAATTTTTTCATGACCCTCTCTTCTTATAATAAATAAATAAAACCTTACCCCAAATAAACGATGTTGGTAGGCAGTGGTTGCATCAATAAAAGCATATGTAGACCCAACCTTTCTGCTGGCCCATTGGTAAATAGTCTAATTTCTAGTATTAATTCCTCAGGGGAAGAGGCTGAAAAATGGGAACGTATGCCTGAGTCAAGAGTGACTCAGATGGTAAACCAGATCAAGTAATACAAAACTGAGTGGGTGAAATCCCCAATTCTAAAAATCCTTAGATCCCCAAAATCCTAAAATTGCCAAATCCCTAATTTGTAAAATCAGAAAAATCCCAATTCAGGGTCCACATTCAAATCTATAAGCCCTAAAATCTCCAAATCCTTATTTCAGGTCCACATTAAATAAAAAGTCCATAAATTACTAAATCCCCAAATTCCTAAATCAACATTGAGATTAAGAGAGAGAGAGAGAGAAATACCTCACGTTCGACAAATAGTCTTCAATCGAGCTTCAAAGAGAGACAAAGAGAGAGAGAGAGAGAGAGAGAGAGAGAGAGAGAGAGAGAGAGAGGGCGTGCGTGGGCAAGGCGTTCGTGGATCAAAGAGACACAAGAAAGGTTAGGGAGACAGAGAGAGAGCGGGAAGAGAGACAAGGAAGTTCCTGCGCAAGGATGTTGGGTGGGCCAACTGATATGTTTGTGTGAAATCTACTCCATCCATCCTTTTTGAGAGGGAGAGGTGAAGATGGGGAGAGAGAGGCGCAGAGAGAGAGAGAGAGAGAGAGAGAGAGAGAGAGATAGGAGAGGAGCAGAGAGAGAGAGAGAGAACGGTTGGTTAGGGCACCGGCCCTAACCAGTCCTCGTTGGAGGACACGGATTTCCTACGAAAGCCTTTCGCATGAAGTTCCTGCTCAAGTATGCTGGGTGGGGACCACCACCATGTTTTTAGGAAATATACTCCATTCATCCATTTTTTAAGATAATTTTAGGACATGCTATAAAAAATTAGGTGGATCCAAGACTCGAGTGGGCCACACGAGAGGAAACAGTAGGGATTTAGTGAGAACCGTCGAAACATTTTTTTGACCATAAAGGCTTTTTTCCGTGATAAATTTTTTGCATTTTCACTTCATCCCTGTGTTAATGACCTTGCACACAGTTTAGATGGCATATAACATCAAGGTAGAGCCCAGGAAGGTTTCAACAGTAGGTATTTCTTTCCCCAATTTTCCCTCTCGTGTTGCCCACTTTAGTTTTGGATCCACCTCATTTTTCATCGATTTTCCTAAAATGAGGTCGACAAATGGATGAATGGAGTATATTTCCCTAAAACATGGTTGTGGGCCCCACCTAACATCCTTGTGTAGGGAGTTCCTGCAGAGGTTTTAGCAGGAAATCCACATCCCTCATTAGAAGTTTTTAACGGTGGTGTCCCTCTCCCCACTGTTTTCTCTCGTGGGTCCACTGGAGCTTTAGATGTGACTCATTCTTTGGATCTTACCCTAAAATGATCTCTCAAGATGGATGGATGGCGTGGATACAAAACATACATCATGGTGGGCCCACATAACTTGGTGATGCCACTTTAGTAGCAGTTTGCCTATCAACTTGTTAGTAGCCAATCTGTCGCCTTGAGAGAGGGGGCTGGGTGACGTCAGCAAGTTTTGTGGGTCCTATCATGAGGTATGTGTTATATCCAAACCGTCCATCCATATGGTGAGCTCGTCGTAAGGCTTGAGATAAAAAATAAGATAGATCTCACTATCAAGTGGGCCACACGATCAAAATCATGTGGGGGATTGAACATTTACCATTGAAACCCTTTTGGGGGTCACAGAAGTTTTGGATCAACATGAAAATTTTTTTTCCTCTTCATCCAAGTCTTCGTGACCTTATGAACAGATTGGATGGAGAATAAACATTATGGTGGGCCCTACAATTTTTTTAATGAGGAAAATCATCACCTCTACTGGTATTTGTGGTGTGATCCATTTAATCTTTGGATATGATTCATTTTTTATATAATTCTCTAAAATGATCTTGAAAAATGGATGAACGGTGTGGGTTAATCCAAAATTTTTGGTAAATCCAAAGCTCAAGTGGACCATGCCACATGAAACAACATGGAATAATGATTTCTATAGTTAATACATTCCTTGGGCCCACAATAATGTTTATTTGCCATCTAACCTATCCAACTTGTTCATAATATCAAAAAAATGTGAATGAAGAGAAAACACAAACATATACTTGAACCAAAACTTCTATAGCCTCCAAGAATTTTTCTATTATAGAGGTTCACTCACAATATTTGTTGTGATGTGGTCCACTTGAGCTTTGGATATGCTTCCTTTATGTTCTTTAGACCTGAAATTATCTGTTAACATAGATGAATGGAGTGGATAAAATAAATAAATAATGGTGGATCCCACGGAGTTTACTCGGTATGCTAAGGGTAATTAGTAACTCACCTAAATGGAGTGAAGAGGGGTTTCCTTAAAACATTTATAATCATATATTAGGCTAGCCTAAATGTGATTCACATATCCAACCCACTCATTATGTGTGTCCCACTTGGATGACGGGTCAGACCAAGTTTCAGCCGCATTCAAAACTCATGCGGGCCCCACCAAGTGCGTTTATATTTTTTAGGATGTCTTCACATGGTTTTAGATGGTATGGCCCACATGAGTTTCGTACATAGATGATTTTTGAGATATCTCCTAACCTAAAGGGGATACATTAAATGCATGGTGTTGATGTTCAACACACATCATAAGGGGGCCTACAAAACTTACTAACATCAATTCTTAAGTTTTAGCGAGGTCAATAAGTTGGGTCACAATTTTGACCAAAATATTTGGCCCATTTTATATATTTGGGCCATTCACTTTATATAATTGATCAATACCCTCAATTTGACTAGTTACTTGTCCTAATCAGGCTACATTTTTTTTCTCAGATAAATTTCAATTTACATTTAAAAATAACATTTTTTTTTTCAAAATGTATATTTTTTGCGCTTAATTTTTCTTTTAAAACTTTTAACAAAATATCATTTTTATTATAAAATATCTTTAAAAAATTTAAATACAAATTTTGAATTTTTATTTTCAAAATGTCAAAAAATTTCTCAAACTTTAAATTTTTTTCCTCAAAAATTCCAAAATGCCGTTTTTTTTTTCTTTAAAAGCATCATTTTTTTTCAACTTTCAATTTTCTTTTTTAAAATGATATATATATATATATATATATATATATATATATATATATATATATATATATATATATATATATATTTTCAAAAACTTAGTGTTTTTATAAATAACTTTTTCTTTTAATTTCAAAATTTTAACATTTTCAATTATTTTTGAAAATCACAAATTTTTTCAACTTCTTTATTTTTCATTTCAAAATGTTTGTTTTTTTGTTAAAGTATTGATTCTTTAATATCGTTTTATTTTAAAATTTTCATTTCTTTTTAACTTCTCCATTTTTTTTAAAAAAATCATTTTTTAAAAAGAAAAACTTGTCAATTTTTATTAAACTTCTCAATTTTATTTTATTTTTCAAAATACAAACTCTCATTTTTCTTTTTCAAAATATTTTCATTTTTCAACATTGTCAAAATTTTTATATTTTTTTTTATATCTTTTTAATTTTCTTTTTCAGGATATTATTTTTTCTCGAAATCAAATTCTTTTTTTAAAAAAATTATCAACTTTATTCAATATTCTTTTTTTTTCCCAACAAAATAGATTTTTATTAAATCGTGATTTTTTTTTTTCAAAATCCCTTTTTTTCTCAAACATTATTATTATTATTTTTAACTTCCCAATATTCTTTTTCATGTCATATGACAAATAATTTAAATATTAGTTGTAAATTTTTAAAAAATAATAATCTCCACTCATTTGATATAAAAAGAAAATAATTTTTTTATGGCATTCAATCAATTGTTAAAAAAAAATATTAGATACAAATATGTACAATTAAATGATTGAAATTCTATTAAAAAACAATTCTTAGACTAGAAAAAAAAAATTCCACCATATTCTTAAAAAAATTGAAAAAACTAAATGTTTGAGGAAAAAGTCCTTTTATGACGGACCATGATTTGTTGTAAAAGCAACTAAAAAACGTCGTGAATTGCTACTTGGGTGGGCATTTGCTACTGATCATATTCCGTCGCAAAATCAAAATTTGCGACGGATTTGGTTCGTAATTTGCGACGGATTTGGCTCGTCACTATGTTACGACGGACAAAAATCCGTCGTAAATTAGGTTTTGGCGACGGATTTATGTCTCTCGCAACATTCCACGACATTTGGACTATGGATTTTTGAGAAAGACGGGATTCGTGATGGACTTTTTCTGTTAGCGACGACTTAAATCCGTCGTTAAACCAAGTGATTTGTGCGACAAACGAAGTCCGTCATAAATCCGTTGTAAATTCACAATTTTGACGTATTGTATGCTCATGCTTATTTGAACCTGAGACACCCTACTCCCATGTAACTCCCACTAGTAACAACTATGATGTGATCCACAAGTCTCAGGAGTTGGGCATGGTAAAATAGGACACTATCCTCGAGCTGTCAGCCTACACTAGGGTGATGAGCCTTCTCATAGTGACCGTGAGTAATCCAGGGTACAAAACTGTCTCATGAGCCGGGAATGGTGGAATGGGAGACTATGTTCAAGTTGTCAGCCTACGCCGGGGTGATGAGCTTCCTCATAGTGACCGCAAGTGATTCAACTTACAATCCACCTTTGTATGTGTTATCTGGGAGTGACAAACTCAAAAGGATCAAGGATCGCGGGCGTAAGGCCCCCGCTGCCGAATAGGCCCCACAATCCGGATAGGACATTGACTCCATTATGGTGTCTAAATTTTCCCAAACTGCTGGATGAATAAACGTAACTAAATACTCGTCTAACATATTTACATCGCATCGCATTAGTTAGGTTGGCGACTCGATAATTGAGGTCACATTGAGGGAGTGTTGGGCATTACGAACATATAATGGTGTTGCTCGAGGGAGTGTTGGATGGCGAGGGTATGCATCATATCATAACATCATGCATATGCATTAGTAAGAGTAACTAGGTACTATGTGTTTAATTGTTTTTCACTAATTAAGTGTGTGGAATTGATAACATGTGTAACTTATTGTGAATGAAACCTACTAAGTTAATCACTCACTCCCACTCTTGGATGATATTTTAAAACACCAACCAGAACCTATCTTAGATGCATGTGTTGCAGGTGTTACAGAGCTGGATGCGGTGGATGGGGAAAGCGTGGAAGAGGACCTATCTTATTTTCAAATCTTCAGTAGATCCCCGTAAGCCACCTTAGGATTAGCGATGGGAGCCTAGGGAAAGAATTTTTGCATATTCCTAGATTATATATGTTGCTTGGACCTAGTCTCATATGTTTATGAAAATTATCTCATTTTGTTAGACATATTCTGTGATAATAGTTGCACTTAAGTTTAGTAATTAGTCGTGGTTTATGCTGCATGGTCCACTTAAATTCCACTATTTCTTATGAAACAATCAATCGAGGCCTACTTTGAAAACCCATAAGGCATAAGTGGCACCTAGAATGTTAGGAGTTGAGTACTTACTCGACCCCTGAAATTTGGGGCGTTACAGGTGGTATTAGAGCATGGTCTGGAATTAAATTGGGCCATGGGCTGTGAACTCTACATAACGCATTCGCTAACGTGGATGGGAACGCTCAAACTAAGCACAAGTAAACCCTAGGGCCGAACCCGCAGTCATCTCAAGTATTTGGGTCTTAGTTTATAAATTTGAACTTAAAAGGGACTTAAATGAAGAGAGTGTAGCTATGATGATAGTAAGGGTTGGGTCTTGGAGCACTCAAACGTGTTTTGGATGGAATCAGGAGAAAACTCACAAATTCAGTTTTCACAACCCATTGTAGTAAGGTTGGGTGACTAAAGTAGCTGGCCCTACCCCTAAATCATGTACGCCTGATGATTCAATTTAATTCATGAGATACATAATTTTAAGTTTTGACGGACCAGATCATCTTTGCTTCCGATCAACCCTTTTTTTGGTCCACCTCAATCATCGAACGAGAAAAATGGAGTCAGATTGGGAAAGAAGGGGAAGTATGGAGTAAGAAAAACTTGGGTTCACCACGAACCGTTACCCCTAAGCCCAAATGGGCCACCTCCAACTCCGATTGACTAATTCCAATTAATGCTAGACATGGGATAATCAAAATCCCTTATTCCCTAAACCCATCTTCATCAAGGCCACCAACTTCTCACATTCCACCACTTTATTCTTCTATTTTTTTTTGTAAGTACTTTTCGTATTAGATACAACTCCTAAAGCTCAAAGGATGAAGAGCTATAATTAAACTAAAACTTACTATAAATAGTAAAAATGTAAATAAAATGGATTTTAGACCATTGACATGATGGAATATCAAAACATAACATAGTTTTTTTGCCAAAGTGGCTCCTCCTACCCCAAAATCATATATGGCATGTCGAATAACTCATTCTAGTTTGCGAGATACGGATTTTCTAACAAAGAGTGGCGAAACTATCACCAAAATGGTGTGCCACTGCCGAACACCACAGAGGGTGGTGGGGACAATTCTAGATTGGCAGGCCACCTTTGACCACCACAGGGGGTGGCGGGGCCACCGCGAGATCAGTGGGCCACTATCAGATTTTTTCTGAAAAATCCTGATTTTAGGTGAACTTTAAAAATTTATATTTCCTTCAATATAACTCCAATTTAGGTGATTCAAAGCCAGATTAAATCTTGATAAGTCTAGTATTACATAAAAATAAATAAAAAATAAAATAAAAATTATAATATAGTCAAATTTATAATAATTTAACAATTGTCCAAAACTCATTAGTTTCATATAGTTGTTACTTCTAGAATTTTTATAATTTATCTACAATTCTAAATGTAATGAAATTTTGTGAGATAGTTTTAAACTTAATTATAAACTATTTTAAAAAATTCAAAAATAATTCAGTTACTAAAAGTATAAGAAATGTTATAAGAAGTAAAGCTATTTTGCAATCATATAAAAATCGTTAGTTTCAGACAATTGTCACTTCTAAAATTTTAATAATTTTTTCATAATTTGAAATGAGATAAAATTTTGTAATATGAGAGTAAAATTATTAATAATTTACTATAAAAATTTATAAAATAATTTAGTTACTTTAATTATGAAAAACATTATAAGCAGTAGAGGTATTTTAGAAACAAATAGAAAATCGTTGGTTTTGAACAACTAGTACTTCCTGAATTTTTATAATTTTTATGGAACTTCAAATGAAATGAAAATTTGAAAAAAAAATAAAATTAAGCTTTATAATGGATTGCTAGAAAATTTTTTAAAATAATTCAGTAATTGAAAGTGATAAATATGTTACAAATAATAAAAGGGTTGAAACCAAAAATTTTTACAACTTTGAGTTGCCAATAGACTAGTCATAACTTTTCATATTAAATTTTAGTATTTAGTGTCTATTTAAGAATTATTTATAATCATAATAGGAATCATTCTGTGATTAAATTTGATTATATTTTTTTAAGTGTAAGTTATTTTTAGTGCAATTAAATTAAGACCCTTGAGTAAGATTGAGTTTCATATTTTAATACTCTATAAGCTCATATTAGAGGCAAACTACAATAAAATATTTTGAGTTTTCTTATTCTCTTATGGACTGAAGGTTCAAACAATATTGAGAAGATGATATTCTTCATCTTTTCTTTTCTACGTCCTTATTAACATTATTAGCACTCCAAACCTCCAGAATACCTTAGAACTTTCGATTAATCCTTTCCTCTTGAAATTAATGAAACCGAAGTGTAGTTTACTCATAACCACTAGTCATAAAATTAAAATGGTAATATACATATAAAATTTTATGCTATTAGAAACCTTGTAGGATGATCTTTGACCATAGGCATATTGAGAGATTTATTAATCCCTAATTTAGACATAAATTAAAACGAGAACTCTTTTCGACAAAGGCCCAAAGGACAACCTTTTAATTTGGAGATTTGAACTTTTCAATGATGGGTGATATTCCCTAAACATTTAGTTTGATAAGACTACAGAATTACGGAATCATACACTTGCGAAGTATTCGCGGTTTGACCCAATCTCATTCCTGGGTGACTACTAATGGACTCATTGCTTTGACCGAGCAGAAGACCAGGATCCACCAGGATTAGAAAGAGAAATAACGAGCCTTCTACCCTGGTCAAGTAGATGATCGACGTATTAAGTTCAAGCCCACTACGATCATCTTTACATGTTGACTGAACATTGAAAATAAATATTATTACTCTAGATAGAGGGGAATTGTCATCATGAATCCGAATCTTTTAAAAAATAGTAGTAAACTGTCAGGGTGAAAACGTTTTAAGAGAGGTAGACTACAATAAGCCAGACTAGCATATTTAGTTGCACTCTACCATGTGTATGAACGTGAAATCAACAAACTTAGGCATACGAAATTATAATATCTTTACCTATTTACATTAGAAAAATTTGAGGATGAAATTATTTTTAAGGGGGGGTAGATTATAATATCATAGATTTTTGCTATTTTGAATTATCAAAAATCCTTATTTTTTTTTTATAACTAGCCCATGTCGTCACTTATTGACCTTTAACGCTCGAGGTGAGCCTATACATAAGTGATACTAGTAAAGAACCGTACAAATGCAATTAAACAACCATATGAAGCCAACTAATTTTGCTGATCACTTAAACCTCAAGTCTAGCCTCATGAATTGTTCATCTAGGGTCCAAATCTAACCGACCCATCACTAACTAATCAAGACAATCGTAACTAAATTAAATATCTACCCAAAGCCGAGCCAGCTATGACCCAGATTTTAACTAATGGACTAAGTCAACCTATTTACTCTTTTATCCTAAGAACTAATGTTTTAGAGTGATCATGAATGAATCACTATTTTTCCTAATTTCAAATACGCCACACTGTGAACTTAGTTAATCCAGACCCTAACAACCACTATAAGAAATCCTACATTTAGCGACGAAAATTTTCGTCGCTAAAAGCCAAATTTTCATAACTAAAAACTTTTAGTGACGAAAATTCTCGTCGCTAAAAGACCGACGCAAAAGGTTATTATTGACGAAAAATTTGAATCGTTAGCAAAGGCAAGCTTTTTAGCGACAAAAATTTTCATTGCTAAAAATAATTACAAAACTTTTAGCGACTAAAAAATAAGTGTAAAACTTTTAGCGACGAATATTTTCATCGCTAAAAAATAAATATTAAACTTTTAGCGACGAATATTTTGGTCGCTAAAAAATAAATGTGAAACTTTTAGCAACGAAATATTTCGTCGCTAAAAATAAATGTTAAACTTTTAGTGACAAAATATTTCACCGCTAAAAAATACATAAGAAACTTTATATTTCATCGCTAAAAATAAATGTTAAACTTTTAGTGACGAAATATTTCACCGCTAAAAAATACGTAAGAAACTTTTACTTACAAAAATTTTTGTAGGTAAAAATATTTACAAAACTTTTACCTACGAAAATTTTCGTAGGTAAAAGTCTTTTTTAAAAAAAATAAAATATTCCAGCACAAAATTCTGCACAAATTCCTGATATACAGTTGTTAAAATAAATTTCACAGATATTCTTCCTGATATACACCTGTTATATAATATATTTCATCATATTCACATTCACATCCATCTAAACCCAAACTACGTAAATCCATCCAAACATAAACTAAATGATCTAAACATAAACCCAAGCTTTTACAATATGCCAAGTGTCATTATTGCATTATAGTTAAAGAGCATCAACAATTTGTAATAAGTTTAAAAGACTTATAACTTAATGTGCCTTGTTCATCTACAATTTCAACCAATACTAAATTGAATTGTCTTTATCAAACAAAGATAAGCCAAAATATCCCAAGACATGCAAGAATATGTTGAAATGGAAACACAATGATATAAGGTACTTGAATTCAAACACATTACTACTAGTAAGAGATTGTACTTTGAAAAGGAAACTAAAAGAACTGTAACAAGACTTCTAACTCCACAATTAACTTGAATTGTGTGTAAGGTACTTGAATTCAAACACATTACCACCTGTATTGATTTATTTCTCAAGTCCATAGATATGAAATTATAAGTCACCTCTACATGCCTTACTAGAAAATAAATGAAACTTGTACCTGACTCCACCTTAAAGAGGTTAAGAATGTCGTTGATAAGTTGCAAAACCAAATCTCCAGAAGATAGCATAACATCCAACGGCTGCCATTGTTCTTGATCTAGATTTGTGTTGGCAAGGATCTCAGCCATACTAACCCCAGTAAGGGGAGATTTCATGAGACAATTGTTAACATTTTTTTTTCCCACATCATTTCCTCTAGTGAAATGGATAAAGAAAAAAGAAAAGAAATATAATAAATGAAACTTGTCGTCATCCAAAGTTCTAATCCAGATTTAGACAAATAGTAGAAATTGCAATATCTGTTATGTGAATTGTTTTATTCAATTTTGTTTCCTTGGCCTTTTGCACAGTTATCTGCTCTCGAAGCCTTGCCATCTTTTCTCTTTTTATTACTTGTTATAAGATGAGAAACAATATATTATAGAGAAAATAAACCTTGCTGACTGCAAGAACATAGAGAAGAAAAACAAGAAAATGAAAACATGTTTCTTGAAACAACTTAAAAGTTGGACTAGACTTAGACCCAATGATATATACTTTGTTTTTTAGCAAAAAAATCAAGAAGAAAATGGAGTAAGGGTAAGAAGCTGAAAAGATATGTACTCCTAAAATGCAGCAATGGCATTTTAAATAGAGACTGAAGTTCATTCTAAACACAGGTTGAACCATCGTTTGGCTCACCACTACCATAGAGTCTCAATTTTCAATACTTAGCAAGCAATTTATTTTATAGTTAAGCTCTGGTTTATGGAGGGGTGCTTTAGAATCTAAAGGATTTAAAATTAGTCATACTAAAACAGAGTAATATACTAAAACAGGCCATGCTAATGTATCATTTCAGTGGAATATTGAAGTCTTTAATAGGCTTGGCAAACATTTGAACATTAATATTACAAGTGATTCAAATCAAACCTAAGTTGATTTGACTAAGGCCTAAATTTCATTCCTTTGCCAGCATACCCACCAAGAAATAATTGAAAAGACGAGAGAATCCTAAAGATGTAAACGAAATGGAAAAATCATAAAAGCAATGCAAATGAAAATATTACAATACGAGAGAATCCTAAAGATGCAAACGATTTTTAGAGCATGACACCTAACATATTGTATATATCAGACACATTCAGGGTCCAAACTATAGATTAAGTGATTTTCAAAGCATGGCACCTATCATGTTGTATAGGCATTGATTAGAGTTAAATTTATGTTAACTTGCAAAACTAATAAAAGAATGTATGACAGTCACAGATGAAAGTACCCCTTCATTTATGGTAATTGAGAAGAGGTTAAGGTTTAGGTTTAAGAAATCGGGTTTGGGTTTAGGATTGGGTTTAGGTTTGGGTTTTCAAGTTTAGGTTTAGGTTTAGGTTAGGAAGTTGAGATTAGGATTAGGTGTAGGTTTAGGTTTAGGGATTTGAGAATACATTTAGGTTTTAGGTTTAGGTTTAGGTCATAGGTTTAGGTTTAGGTTATAAGTGTAGGTTATAGGTTTAGGTTTAGGTTAGGTTATAGGTTAAGGTTTAGGGAATTGAGTTTGGGTTATAGGTTATAGGTTTAGGTTATAGGTTATACATTATAGGTTAAGGTTTAGGTTACAAGTTAAGGTTTAGGTTACAAGTTAAGGTTTAGGTTTAGGTTAAGGTTTAGGTTTGGGTTATAGGTTTTAGGAATTGAGAATTAGTTTAGGTTATAAGTATAGGTTTGGGTTAATGTTGTAGGTTATAAGTTTATGTTAATGTTGTAGGCTATAGGTTTAGGTTTAGGTTTAGGGATTTGAGAATACATTTACTTTTAGGTTTAGGTTTAGGTTTTACGTTTAGGTTAAGGTTATAGGTTTAGGTTTAGGTTATAAGTGTAAGTTAT
This sequence comes from Magnolia kwangsiensis, assembly GCA_037074715.1. Taxonomy (NCBI): domain Eukaryota; kingdom Viridiplantae; phylum Streptophyta; class Magnoliopsida; order Magnoliales; family Magnoliaceae; genus Magnolia; species Magnolia kwangsiensis. The sequence continues at coordinate 107,652,983 of CM073578.1, read as the reverse complement.
AGGTTTAGGTTTAGGTTAGGTTATAGGTTAAGGTTTAGGGAATTGAATTTAGGATATAGGTTTAGGTTATAGGTTATAGGTTTAGGTTATAAGTATAGGTTTAGGTTAGGGTGTAGGTTAAGGTTTAGGGAATTGAGTTTAGGTTATAGGTTTCGGTTATAGGTTATAGGTTTTTGGTTAAGGTTTAGGTTATAGCTATAGGTTTTGGGATTTGAGAATAGGTTTGGGTTATAAGTATAGGTTTAGGTTAGGTTATAGGTTAAGGTTTAGGAAATTGAGTTTAGGTTATGGTTCAAGTTATAGGTTATAGGTTTAGGTTAAGGTTTAGGTTTAGGTTATAGGTTTTGGGATTTGAGAATAAGTTTAAGTCATAAGTATAGGTTTAGGTTAGGTTATAGGTAAGAGTCTAGGGAATTGACTTTAGGTTATAAGTTATAGGTTTAAGTTAAGGTTTAGGTTGTAGTTATAGGTTTTGGGATTTGAGAATAGGTTTAGGTTATAGGTTAAGGGTGTGGTCCCTGCAAATACAGATATAAACACGACCTGTCCAAATAGTCAGGCCACTCTAATATTGTCCATAAGAGATGAACAGCTTCATCATGGTCATAACAATGGTTCCCACCTTCCAGGGACCCGTTCAACATCCGGATAGCTTCGACGCACATCCGGGTCTACTCCATCAATTTTGAGCAAATACAAATATAAACACGGCCTATCCAAATGGTCAGGCCACTCCAATGCTATCCATAGGAAATGGATAGCTTCATCATGGTCATAACAGTAGTTTTCACCTTCTAGGGACCCCCACTCAACATCTGAATAGCTCCAACGCACATCCGGGTTTGCTCCAATAAATTCGAGCTAATACATAAATACGGTCTGTCCAAATGGCTAAGTCACTCCAATATTGTCCATAGGAAATGGACAGCTTCATCATGGTCATAACAGTTGTTCCCACCTTCCAGGGACTCCCGCTCAACATCCAAATAGCTCCGACGCACATCCGGGTCTACTCATTTAAATAAAATAGATTATCAAGATCATTTAAATAAAATCATGTCCAATCAACAATCTGACCTAGAGGATTCTGTTAGCATATTTGACGGTACCTCGAACCTTATTTAAATCCATGTTGTAATCTATAGCCACTGATGTTATTTGTCTTTCTGTGAAGTTGGCGACGATTTATGCATTAAACCCAACGAAAGCAGCCCTATTGATAAAGAACATTTCTTTCCATGAATTCATTATCTCTCTCTTTTAATTTTTTAACTTTCCATTACAATAATAACTATCTGAAATCATGGTGTTTTCTCAAAATAGAAGTCCAATCCATCCCAACTTGTGCACCTGTTAGGACAAGCAATTCAAACAACACCTGCAACACATTTAAATGCCTAATCAGTCTCACTCCAGTCTTATATATTGAATGCCTAATGTACAGTCTCTTGAATTGGTACAAACCATACCTGAATTGAGTGTAATGAATTAAAGAACGAAGAAATTCGACATGTAACTACATACAAGAAAGATAAAGGATATGCATATTTGGAGTGCTGTTATTCTCACATTGCTGTGAGAAAGTAGGGTTTCATCATATATATTGATCAACCTATGGAATTTTATGATCATATGAAGCTGAGGCATGCATGTAAACCAAAAAAGGCACTCCATAATCTAAAACAAGCATCTAAAGCTAGGTTACAGAGGTAAGAGAATACTTTCTTCAAGTGATTTTATTTTTCCTTTTACTAATACATGTACTTTTGTGAAGAAATATATAAATGAAACTTTGTGTTGTTGACATTGATAATTTGATCATCACAAGTGGTGTTGTAGGATATGTGAAAATTTTGAAAAATCTCTCTCAAAATTTTAAGATAAAAGACTTCAAAGACCTTCAATACTTTTTAGGTAAGAGTGCTATAAAATTTGATCCTTTGAAAGAAGCTCATTATTAGCTTAGTTGTAAAGTTTGGTTTATTGTGAAACAAAACCAATTGCAACCCCATTGGAAGATCTCAAAAGCTAAGGATGATAGATAGCTACTAATGGATGCAAGTTCTTTGAGAAATGGTTGATAGGATAGTATATAAATCATTAATCATCCAAATTTGGCATGCCCAATTGAAGTCATCAATTAGTTCATGTAAGACCTAAAGCCACCACATATAAATACAATACAGTAGATCTTCAAATATGTGAAAACAACCATCAACAAAATCATATATTACAAGTAGCTACTGCTGTTTAACAAACAAAGCAGTTTCTCTCAAACAATCATAATTGGATGCCTCACAACCAAAAAATTAATAAATAAATTTAGGTTAAGGTTAAGGTTTAGGTTATAAGTATAGGTTTTGGGAATTGAGAATAGGTTTAGGTTAAGATTATAAGTTTAGGTTATGGTTAAGGTTTAGGTTTAGGTTATAGGTTATAGGTTAAGGTTTAGGGAATTGAGTTTAGGTTTAGCCTATAGGTTATAGGTTAAGGTTTAGGGAATTGAGTTTAGGTTTAGGTTATAAGTTATAGGTTAAGGTTTAGAGAATTAAGTTTAGGTTTAGGTTTTGGGATTTGAGAATAGGTTTAGGTTAAGGTTATAAGTATAGGTTTAGGTTATAGGTTAAGGTTTAGGTTTAGGTTATAAGTATAGGTTTTGAGAATTAAGAATAGGTTTAGGTTAAGGTTATAAGTATAGGTTTAGGTTATAGGTTAAGGTTATAAGTATAGGTTTTGGGATTTAAAAATAGGTTTAGATTAAGGTTATAAGTTTAGGTTAAGGTTGTAAGTATAGGTTATAGGTTTAGGTTAAGGTTTAGGTTTAGGTTATAAGTATAGGTTTTGGGATTTGAGAATAGGTTTAGGTTAAGGTTATACGTATAGGTTAAGGTTTAGGTTTAGGTTATAAGTATATTTTTTGAGATTTGAGAATAGGTTTATGTTAAGGTTATAGGTTTAGGGATTTGAGAATACATTTAGGTTTTAGGGTTAGGTTTAGGTTATAGGTTTAGGTTAGGTTATAGGTTAAGGTTTAGGGAGTTGAGAATAGGTTAAGGTTTAGGTTTAGGAAATCGGGCTTTAGTTCAAGATCAGGTTTAGGTATGGGTTTTCAAGTTTAGGTTTAGTTTTAGTTTAGGGAGTTGAGATTAGGATTAGGTGTAGGTTTAGGTTAAAGTAGAACACATCAACATAAACCCCTAGCACTACCTTAACTTCCCCTCTTTAGGAGCAGAACAAAACCTTAAATTTGTAAGAACAGTATGAGACATAGTTAGGAGGAACTTACCTGCCTACTTAGATGAAGTACTGAAAATAGAAAGGTCTCCAACTACCTCTAATCTATGACATGTAACAAGCACCATTTTTCTTTCTTTCGAGGTTTACCTTGCTCTTCCTAAGAGGTTCACCATGCATGCACAATGCTCCATCCAAACTAGCACATGAGCTGCGACTAGCAATATGGTTGAGATAATTCAAAACATGCCACGACTTTTCTCTTTTTTATTTTTTTTAAATGGGTAAGCTTGAAAAAAAGCACTACAAGTTTTAAAATTTAACTGCCACAACCATGTTGGAAATATTTACAAATTATGAAAAGGAAACAGTGATGTCTATTTTTCTATTAAATAGACCTTCTAACTATAACAACAAATGAAGATAAATAATAAGGAAACGAAAAGTGTTGGATAAACTACTTAAGCTAATGTATGCCAATCATGCACTATATATGAAGTAAAAAATAGCTGTAGCATTTCTTCAAGTTTAAATGCTGTTTTGCAATGCAATTACTTGGACTGAAAAAAAAATTTGTTGTGGCAATACAATTACTTGATTGAAAGGCATTTACAGGTAAAACCATAATTAAGTGCTCCGAACAAACACTATAGAGATCAATCCAAGCAAGTCAGAAGCCGAATAGAAGGAAGAGGTTGATTACATACATAGACTTTTTATGTGCACTTCCATTTTTCAATGGTGGATCGAGTTGTTTAAAATGCCAACATTCCTTGCTTGGGTCATCTTTAGCTTCATTGTTCATCTAAAGACACCCGATAGTTTTGTTCTTTCCATGCAAGTCAGAAACTCTTGGCATGGATACAACATCTAGTAAGAAGGCTCTAGTTTTATGGTTTCTGTGGTTGTTTCCTAGCTATAGAAATTCACTTTAGCGGTAAGAAAGTAGGCCCCTCCATTATGAGCATGTATATTTATTCCCATGTGAAATTCACGTTTACATACCCGTTGCATCCTCCAGTGGAAAATGTACTGTAGCTACAAGGGAGTGTGTCAACGAGAATAAGTAACCATTGTTATTATGACTATTGCACATGTGCCATATGCCAAAATGTGCAAGATGTGAGCTAGTCATCAGGTGGTCTTTGTCATGTCATTGCCTAAAAATGGTTGTTCTGCCTGTATGTGACCCACCCTTCTACAGCAAGAGAAGGGCAGTTGAAAAATAAATGACAAAAGGTCCATCCTCAAAATACAAATGCAATAATGACCAAACTTGCCCATCCTCAACACACATAGGATGTAACCTGGACCACACACATACACATGTCATGCGGGCAAATGTGTCTGTAAGTAGCCTTCCCATCTATCATAACAAAAGCATGCAAAATTTACATGGGGTGGAAGGCCTCAGATAAATCAAAGAACTTCATAGCAACCCGACCCCACATACAGCTAAGGGCAATACCTACAGGTTGCAATACAAGTTGGAAAGTATCGATACTTATAATTTAAGCAAGGAATACCTAAAAGTAAAAAAGTAAAAAAAAAGGTAGGTGGAAAAAAAATAAAAGCTAGTGCATGAATGTAAATTCCAAAATTTATGGCATTGTCGGCAACCTCACAAGAGTTCACTTTGGTTTTTCTTTTCCTTTTCCCTTTTTTTTTTTGTTGTTGAATGATGATGAAATTTGTTAAAGTAAGCAAAAGAAACATTGCAAGAGATGTATTGACTTTCAACAGTAAGAAAGCAACAACTTAGACATTAACAGCAAGGAACATCCTTCTCAGGCATTTTATCGAATGAGTAGAGGGCACATATAGAAATGGACTATTGCCACCATTTCCAAACCTATTCTCATAGGAGGGGGAAAAACAGAGATGCAATATACATTTTTTAGTAATCTGGTCCATAATACATAACACCTAAAGCATAAGAAACAAACGACTCTTGGAATTACCTTATTTAAAGGGACAACTACCATGTTTCAATATGTTGCTCTCCAATGCCCTTGATGTGGAATAGATCTGCTCCAGATCCTGTTCGTCTTTAGATGCCCTTATAGGAGAGAGGTCGGTTGCTGCTATGAAGATAGACGAATGGACGACCATCTCTCTACCTATTCATATGGTGAGCTTTGGAAATGATCAACGGTGTAACAACTAACGATTTTCATGGACCAAATCTAGACCCTGAAACGGCATCAAATGGACGTTGGACATTGAACTGGCATTGATTCGATCCCAAGAAAGGGACACCAACTGTGCGTGGGATGTAATCTGGAGCCAAGGTATAGAGAGAGAGAGAGGGGCGAGAGAGAGAGAGAGAGAGAGAGAGAGAGAGAGAGAGAGAGAGAGAGAGAGAGAGAGAGAGAGAAAGAGAAGGGGGGGGAGAGAGAGAGATAGAGGGATTAGGGTTAGGGCGTTGAAGATAGATTAAGGGAAGGAATGAGAGAGAGATGAGGGCTTCAGGCGGGAGGGGTTTTTGGTTTCCCTCTCTCAGGGTATGGGAAAATGGGAAACGGATTGACTACTCTCCCTACGACCAGCCCGGTGGCTGGTGGTCTGTGCTCTGTGGACCCCACAATGATGTATGTTTTTCATCCATTCCATGCATCCATTTTTATATATCATTTTAGGGCTTCATCCTAAAAATTAGAGGGATATAAATATCAGGTGGACCACACCACAGGAAATGAATAGTGATTGGATATCCACCATTAAAATCCTCCTAAGGCACACTGTATTGTTTATTTGACATCCAATCTCTTGATTAGGTCACACAGACCCAAATGAAGGGAAAAAAAATAAAGACTTGATCCAAAACTTTTATGGCCCCTAAAAAAAATTAAATGGTTGACGTTCATTCAACATTGTTTCCTGTAATGTGGTCCACTTTAGATTGGGATATACCTCATTTTTTCATCTCATATCATAAAATGATATCGAAAAATGTATGGACGTCATGGATGAAATACATACATTATGGTGGGGCCCACAAAAGCTTTTGTAGCCCTAAGAATTTTTCAATGGTAGGAATTTAATCCCCACTTTGTGGTCCATTGGAGCCTTGGATCTTCGTTATTTTGGGGATACTCTAAAATGATATGTATAAATGGATGGACGGTGTGGATAGAATTCATACATCTTGTTGGCCCCTTAATGGCCCATCGGAGCCTAATTCATCTCATCAAAACATTCATCCATCCATGTCATCTATCCATACAACCACCCCATCCATCCATCGAACCATCCCATCCATCCATTCATCCATCTATCCTAGCTATCCATCTAACCCGAGCTTGACTTAGTGTTTTCCCAACTTGTATGATTTGAATTGGAAGTTGGGATTCTTGAGGTTGAGTCAGGTGTGGGTTAGGTCGGGTTCTTGGGTTGAGTCAGGTGTGGGTTGCGTGTTATGTTGGGTCGGATTAGGAGCATGCTCAATTTAACTCGAGGTAAGCTTGTCTTAACTCGATCTATATATATATATATATATATATATATATATATATATATATATATATATATATATATAATTTGAATATTTAATTTTAGAGTTGGGTTAGGTGTGGGTGTTGTATTAGGTCGGATTAGGAGCATGCTCAATTCGACTCAGGGTAAGCTCGTCTCTACTCGATCTACTAGCTCTCCTCAAGCTCAATTCCAAAGATTTTACAAACAAATAAAATTCCAATGGTAAGCTCAAAGAGAGCACGGATGACTCAAGCCAAGCTTAGCCCACCTCATCTCGACTCATCTCAATGTATAACCCTAGTTGTGATTGAATCCCTACCATTCAAACCTTCATAGATTCCAATGGAATGCTTATTTGCCATCAAACATATTGATAAGGTCACAAACACTTAAATGAAGAGACCACATAAATATCTTGTTAATAGAGAGCTTTAGTGGCCCTAAAAGAAGTTTTTAGCAGTCAATCACCCCTTTTTCCTATACTATGGTCCATTTGGAATTTGGAACTTCATTTTTAAGATAATACCCTAAATTTAGATTTCAATATGGATGGATGGCGTGGATGTAGTCACATACATCACAGCAGCCCCATAGTTAGGGTCCCACCCACGTCTGTGGATCCGCAGTCTCACCTAATCCATTTCCACAATCCACGAGGGAGATTTCAAACTTTTGGCCGGCCAAACCTTGACAAGGGCATTTTCACTTTTTAATGGATGCTGATTGGACCAGTCCCTAACTAGAATCAGGCCACCGTGATGTATGGTTTCATCCACGAAAGCGGATTGGCTGGACTACCACACACCACCGACCTAGCTAGTGTGTTGTTGATGTCACGAACTTATGTGGTCCCATCATGACGTAAATGTTATATCTAGGCTGTTCATCCACTTACGTTGTAAGGCTTTAGCCAAAAAATATATAACTGATCCAAAAATCAATTGTACCACACACAAAAAAAAAGAACTGAAGGATTCCTTTTAGGCATCAAAGAAGTTTTGCATTTACAAAAAAATGAGGTATATATATCCCAATCTCAACTGGGCCACATTATAGGAAAGTATAGTGGTCCTTAAGAGGGTTTTAATGGTGGATATCCAATCACTATTGTTCTCACTAATGGTGGATATCTGGTCACTTATAGGTGAAAGTTACTTAGAGGTAACCTGTTTGGATGTAAACTGTAAGTCACTTACAGGTAAGTTAGTTTTTCTGTTTGGGTAACCTGTAAGTTACTTACAAGTAAAAAATTGTATATTCACATCAAGAAAAACTTAGATTACTTGTAGGTAACCTGTAAGTTACTTAGCCTGGATGATGGGAAAAAACAAATATCAGCTTGATCCAAAACCTGTATGGCCCATTAATGGTCAATCACCACTATTTCCTATGTTATGGTGCATCTGATAATTAGAACTGCTTCATTTTTTAGATAATGCCCTAAACTGATCTGAAAAGTAAATACTTTCATCAAAATTTATTGAATTGATATTCTCAGTTATGTTTGGTAATATGTAGATGGAATTCATGCATTAAAAAAATGATGTAGAGATATGAGATCAATTTTAGGAAGTCTTAAATGTGGCCTATATGATGTTTATATGAAATTTACCTTGATTAGTAGATGCATTACTTCATTTTAATAGGGTCCACTAATTCTTGAAGTCAATTTCAAACCATTTTTTATGCAAGTTATTGACTAAACTACATACACATTTAAAATTTCTCATATGTAGCCCATCATGATGTTTATGTAAAATCCACCCTAATCATCGGGTGCACTACCCAATTTTAGGGTTAAGGATTAAAAATTAGCCTGATCCATTATTTAGGTGGACCATCCAAAATAAAATAGTAACACTTATCCTCCAAATTATTTCCTGTTGTGTGGCCACCTAAATTAGGAATGGTTTGATTTTTAGTTTCGATGTAGGAATTTTAGCTTGGCATTTCACTACCAAAAAAATGGGAAAAAGGTACAAACTACGTTTGTTTTTTGCTATGGATAAAAACTCTTACTATGGTTTTAATCCATAGCTAAAATGTTGCTACACCATTAATAATTACCGGTGGTGCAAGGGGCCTTCTAGGGCCTAAACAAATATATATGTTATATCTAAGCCGTCCATCTATTTTGAAATATTATTTTAGGATAGGAAATAGAAACTCAGCTACATTGAAGGCTTAAGTGGACCACACGGTAGGAAACATGAAGATTAAATCACATTTGCTTCCTATGGTGTGGTCCACTTATGCGTTCAATCTACTTTAAGTTTGGGATCATGAACTAAAATAAATAATTAAAATTAATGATTAGAATGGATAACCCAAATACATCATGGTGGGCCCCACAGAGCTCTTGATAGAACCATCCAGGTTTGTCCCATGAAAGGACCACCAAATTTGGGCGTGCGCTCAAAAACGTAGCCGCACCCACTGCTCTCTCTCTCTCTCTCTCTCTCTCTCTCTCTCTCTCTCTCTCTCTCCTCCATCTCCGTTCCCCAATCCTCTCTCTCCCTCCCAATCTCTGCTCCATCTTCTCATTCTCCTCCCTCTCTCTCCAACACATCTCCGCCCTCTCTCTCTCTCTCTCTCTCTCTCTCTCTCTCTCTCTCTCTCTCTCTCTCTCCTCTCTCCCTCTCTCCTTCTCAACCCAAACCCAAACCTAAACCCTCCTCTCCCAACATCCATGTCCTGGGATGGCGGTCTCTCCTCTTTTCGATTGATAGTCCAAGGCAAAAATCATGTCCGGTGATCGGGAAAAGCCCGAAGCTCCGCAGGTGCAAGGTGCGTGTAATGGTATTTCCGTAGTTCTGATTCTAGGTGTGTCATTTTTTGATGGAAATTAGGGTTTCGAGGGAGTGATCGGTGGTAAAAAATCAGGTATATTGTTCTTCCTTCATTTCCTTTCTTGTAATCTATGTTAAATTGAGATTTAATCGAAATTAGGTTTATCTTTGTTGAATTCCTTGTTTTACTTTTTGAAATGTTGATTTATGGTTTTAGTGGAGAGATCATTGATTATAGAAATGAGTCATTTTTTGTTATGAGATCATTAAGGATAGAAGCTTCTTCAATGATCTGATTTGCATGATTTTTGGTTCTTATATTTATAATAATGATGCTAACTATGGTAGCGTTGATGATGCCTTGAGGCTGTTAGGTAAAATGTCTGAGAGAAGATATTTATAGCTTTTCCACAACTTCTGAAGTGCTCAAGCTTCGTTGCATGACTAACAAACCTAAAGTTTTCTTATGTTAGAATTCTAAGCTTCCCTAGCAAAATGAGAATGCCTATGCTTCTTATAAATAATCTGGTTAATGACTGAACTTTACTTTTTGAACTGAAAAAATGGATTAAAGAAGCTCAGGCTATTCAACTATGAATGTTTTATTCCTTGCTCAATCTTAGATATGATGGTTGACTAATTGGTATTCTAACATTTGCAAGGTAAGTTATTGTTCATGGATATTACTACATTAATGTGTGGTTTATTAGTATTCATGTATAATTCTTATGGGCCATGCCTGATATCTATTGTTTCGGGGCCATCTATCTTACCCAAGGCCATGGTTTATGGTTGAGTTTAGAAGTTATGAACTCAAGAAAAGGTGTAGGAAGGCAATTATTTATGATTCCATAGAAATGGAGAAATAAAAAAGTTTTCTTTATTCTTCCTTCCCTTATTGTTGCAGGAATTGGTCAAGTGAGATCTAGACATTGCTTATGGTTTTATTTTAAAATATAAAATATCTTAGAAAATGATCTTTTTGGGCATTTTTAGGTTCCCTCAAATAAATTATAGAATAAATGGCTTGAATTATTCAGGATGTTTTCTGAATCAAGAATAGTCCACAATTTAAAAATTGATGCATCTGGCATAATTGTTTGTAGTGGAGCTAATTTCTTATAGAGAACCCAACCATATGATGAATCTTTCTCATATGATGTATTAAACAAAAGTGCTAACTTCTGTAACTCAATTAGATCAATTAGAAATTGTGCTATTTTTATTCAATGTATCTTCTTCTAGAAGTTGCACCTATATGTGGGAAGTTTCTCTTCTTCTGTTTGTAACATTATTTTGATGTGATCATTTCTATATGTATATTTACTTTTGAAAAGTCAATTTTGAGTTTTTAAACCATAAAATAGAAGATAATAGAATTCCAAGCAGGCACCAGAGAATTGCATTATTTAAAAAGTTGTATATATGTATGTATGTCATAGCCCTAGAATTAGGTTAGGCACCTATGTTGAATAGGAGTTGTTTGCTAATTGATTTAAACAATCCATTTTGTTTGTACTTTGTGGATCATCTGATGAATCCACCGACCTATTCTGGCACTCATATTGTCATTCCTATGTAGGTGAAGTTTCGAGAGTTCATTCCCAACATTTTGGCTGGATCCTTTCTTATTGTTTTTGGTCTGTCTAGTGACTCTTATCAACTAGCTGTAAATGTATTAGCTCGAAATTGATAGAGTAGACCTGGATGTGCATCGGAGCTTTTCGGATGTTGAACGAGGGTCCCTGGAAGGTGGGAACCGTTGTTATGACCATGATGAAGTTGTCCATTTCATATGGATAACATTGGATTGGCTAGCCATTTGAACAAGCCGTGTTTATGTATTTGCTCGAAATTGATGGAGCAGACCCGGATGTGTGTCGAAGCCATCCGGATGTTGAACAAGGGATCCCTAGAAGGTGAAAATTGCTGTTATGACCATTATAAAGCTGTCCATTTTCTATAGACAACATTGGAGTGGCCTGAGCATTTGGACAAGCCATGTTTATATCTATATTTACAGGGACCATACCCTTAACCTAAACCACACCCTAAACCTATAACCTAAACCTAAACCTTAACGTGTAACCTAAAATTTAACCTATAACCTATAACCTATAACCTAAATAGATAATCTATAGCCTAAACTCAATCCCTAAACCTTAACCTATAACCTAAAACTATAACCTACACTTAATTCCCTAAACCTTAACCGAAATTCCTAAACCTAAACCAAAACCCTAAACCTAAACCTAAACCAAAACCAAAACCTAAACTTAAACCTAAACTTCAAACGTATAACTTAAACCACTTATAACCTAAACCTATAACCTATAACCTACAAAATTAACCTAAACCTACAACCTATAACCTAAACCCAAACCTAAACCTAAACCTTAACCTAAACATATAACGTAAACCTATAAGCTATAACATAAAACCTAAACCTAAACCTAAAACCTAAACGTATTCTCAAATCCCTAAGCCTAAACCTACACCTAATCCTAATCTCAAATCCCTAAACCTAAACCTACACCTAATCCTAATCTCAACTCTCTAACCTAAACCTAAACCTAAACTTGAAAACCCACACATAAACCTGATCCCAAACCCGAACCCGATTTCCTAAACCTAAACCTTAACCTATTCTCAATTCCCTAAAGCTATAGCCTATACCCTATAACCTAAACCTAAACCTAACCTAAACCTATAACCTTAACCTAAACCTATAACCTAAACTTAAACCTAAAACTAAAATGTATTCTCAAATCCTTAAACCTAAACCTACACCCAATCCAAATCTCAACTACTTAACCTAAACCTAATCTTAAAAACTAAAATCTAAACCCGATCCCAAACCTGAACCTGATTTCCCAAACCTAAACCTTAACCTATTCTTAATTCCTTAAACCTAAACCTAACCTAAACCTAAAACCTTAACCTAAACCTAAAACCTAAATATATTCTCAAATCCTTAAACCTAAACCTACACCTAATCCTAATCTCAATTACTTAAACTAAACCTAAACTTGAAAACCCAAATCTAAACTCGATCCCGAACCCGAACCCGATTTCCTAAACCTAAACCTTAACCTTAACCTATTCTCAATTCCCCAAAGCTATAACCTATAACCTAAACCTAAACCTAACCTAAACCTAAAATCTAAACCTAAACCTATAACCTTAACCTAAACCAAAACTTATAACCTAACCTTAACCTAAACCTACACCTAATCCTAATCTCAACTCCCTAACCTAAACCTAAACCTAAACCTGAAAACCCAAACCTAAACCCGATCCCGAAACCGAACATGATTTCCTAAACCTAAACCTTAACCTATTCTCAATTCCCTAAAGGTACAACCTATAACCTATAACCTAACCTTAACCTAAACCTTAAACCTAAACCAAAACTTAAAACCTAAATGTATTCTCAAATCCTTAAACCTAAACCTACACCTAACCCTAATCTTAACTACTTAACCTAAACCTAAACTTGAAAACCCAAACCTAAACCCGATCCCGAACCTGAACCCAATTTCCTAAACCTAAACCTTAACTTATTCTCAATTCCTTAAAGCTATAACCTATAACCTAAATATAAACCTAACCTATAACCTATAACTTAAACCTAATACCTGTGAGACCTGACCCGAGTTTGCATGTGTGCATGAGTGTGTGTGAGTGTACATTTCATTTCTTGTGGTCCCACGGTCGTACCGGTCGAATTCTAGTGACACGCGACCCTCAGATAGTATTTACGGTCATCCTTGAGTCCGGTCACGTAGACCCGACTCGGATCGAGCTGAGACCTATGCCATTGCGATCGCATTGTTGCCGCGGTTCCAACGCCGCATCTTGTGCGTCCATCTGATGTGTGGATCATAAGTTGTCTACGTTTCATTCTATGGCCCTTGATTTTGATCATGTGGCCCACCTTGGAGTGGTGCATGTGGCCCACACTCTCTCTTTTGCACAAGTTCCAACACACACTACACACACTATCTAAATCTCCATAACTCACACTACTAAAACCTCACACACTACCCTCACATAACCTACCTTAGCAACATTATTTCTAACTCCCTACTACAATGATTACTCTTCTCTATCCAAGGCAAGAGAGAGATGATTGCTTGCCTTGAAATCTCCTTCCTATCTTTTTCCTTCTCATTTATCTCCCTCTCTCTTCTCTTCTTCTCCAGCAACTTTCTTCCATTTTTCCAGCCCACTTTCCCTCATATATCCCCCTATCTAACCATTGAAATAAGATGTCAACCATAGATCCATGTACCTTGGAGCTTGAAGACCATCTTGGAGGTGTTTGCTTGAAGACCTTGTAGGTGGGTGTGCTTGTACTTAGAACCTTAGGATCTCCATTCCCTCCTCTTATTTCTCTTCTTCACCTCATGCTTGAAGCATGTGGGGCCCACCAAATGATGGTAGAGGTCTCATGTCTTCTTGGATGTGGCCATTGGCCCATCCTTTTGTGTATGCAATACTCATGGGTGGGGCCATTCTCCATGGACCCCACCATGATTTCTTTTCTTAGTTTGAAGGATCCTTATGTGAGACCCGACTCGAGTTCGCATGTGTGCATGTGTGTGTGAGTATGCATTCCATCCATCTTGGTCCCGCGGTCCTACGGGTTGATTCCTTGTAACTCGTGACCCTTGGATAGTGTTTACGGTCATCCGTAAGTCCAGTTATGAAGACCTGACTCTGATCAAGTTGAAATGTAAGCCATTGCGACCGCATCGTCGTCGCGGTTCCAACGGCGCATCTTGTGCGTCTATCTGACCTATGGATCAAAAGTTATGAGCATTTTATCATGTAGCCCACTTTTTGTACAAATGCATGTGGACCACCATCACCTTTGACACAAGTTCCAAGGTACACTATCCACACACTACACAAAGATCCATAGCTAACATCATCAACTACAAACACTAGCTACAAGCATAGAGAACCTACCAACCCTATAACTTTGGTTGTATCTCCCTATAGCAATCATCATTTTTCTCTAACCAAGGCAAGCATGCTTCCATCTTTCTAAAAATTTATCATTACTCTCATGCTACATCTCTCTCCCTTCCCTCTTTTTCTTTTCATTTTCTCTTCTTCCATTGATAGAACCTCCAAAATATCCTACCTTACTGAAAATTTCAGCCACATTTCTTCCCTCTCCTTCCTCATCTAACCCTCAAAAACTCATCCCAACCATTGATCCATATTGCTTGGAGCCTCTACATAATGGTGATGTAAATTTCAAGGTTGATCTAGGTGAGTGCTTTCTTCATCAAGTAAATCTTTTCTCTCCTCATGTAATCTCTTTTCTCTCTCTTATTTGAATGTGTAGGACCTACCAATTAATGGTGGAGATCTTACACAACCATTTAAATGTGGCCATGAGGCCCACATTGTAAATACATGTCCATGCATGGAATTTTTCCATTGATGGACCCCTTGCATGTGGATTTCTCTTATTTTTCTAAGTCTTATGGGTCATCTAGGCCCTTGCATGTGGCTGGGATGGAATCCCAACCACACATTTCGAAGATTTAGGCCATGCATCATAAGATCTATTTGTACAATGTGTTTATAATATTGTTTGTGGTTGTAATTGTGTAGGGACGGTTCAATAGTGGTAGAGCCCTCCCCTGATGGCCGGAAGCTCTTCATTCTCTTTTCTTAGTTAGCAATTTGATGATATTATGTGTGGTCCACTTAGTGGCCTTGGATTGCCCAAAAGAAAAATTTCAGGAAGAAAGGGACATCTATACTCAACCTACACCATGGTTTAGATGCCTCTTTTTGCCACGTTAAATATTCTCGCAAGGGTGAAAATTTGAGGGTTTATTCTGAAAAATTGTGGGCCCCACTAGGGTGGGCCATGACACCTAATTTATGGGCCAATCCCTTCCTTAATAGGCCCATAAATTTATTTTATTCCATGCATGCATTGCTGTCCAGAAATTTCTGAACAGATTTTTTTTGTTGGACTTGGGCTTGAATTTGGGACTGATTAGGGGACCTTTTGTACCCATCAAATATATTTTTCTGAAATTTTGGGATCTCATATTAATGTTCCCCAAATTTCAGCCCCATCCAATCTTGATAGAGGTCCAAAAAGTGTGGTCCAAGTGGGGTGGACAGGCTGGGTTTTCTGCACTATTCCAGTAACATTCCACCCTGGACAGGTTGGAAATTCAAAATTTATTAAACTATTTTGGGGTGTCTAAAAATTCTAAAAATTTACATAGATGTGGTCCACCAATGTTAGGACCTACCTGTAAAATTTTAGGGTCAATGGACCCCATTTGGGCATCCAAAAGGGTAGGCCAACATAGTGGACTTCCAGAAACATTCTGCTGTGTAGTCCAGTAGTATAGTTCCATAAAAATAAAATTTTAAAAATATTTTTCTCAGAAGGTGGGCCATCTTTCTAAGCTCAATATTGATTTAGTCTTGATGAGGGACCTTGGGTCCAAATTTCAAGAATTTTGGAGGCCCAGAACCTACCCATTTGGATGACCCAAATTCAGAACAGTTACATTCCAGCAATAGTTCAACCTGTACAGATTATATTCTTAAAATTTATTAAAATCCTTTTGAGTGTCTAAAAATTGTAAATATTTACAGAGATGTGTTAAACTCATGTTAGGACCTACCTGAAAAATTTTGGAGCCATTGGATGTCTGTACACACCATGGTGGTAGCTGGACCGGCCTACTAAAATATGGTGTCCAAATCAGTCTGAGTTTGAGGATAGATTTTATTATTTGAATTAATTAAAATATTTTTAGTTATCCAAATATTATAAAATTTTATGGGGATCTGACCTACCCATGGAAGGACCACCCTATAAATTTTTAGGGCCATCGGGCCTCTATACCGACCGTGGTGTGGCCTGCAATTTGTATCAGTTTTGGGTCAAATACCCAGGCACACCCTTACCTTGGGTTGCTGGGCCTGCATTCTAATCGCATGGCCCACTTGAAGTAAGTGTTGTATATCTCCCTTCTTGTCTGGTGGAGCCCACTATGATATATGTGGATCGCCATGGGTCAATAACCTATCTAAATTAAATAAATTTATGGACTCCAGCAGGCCCAGGAAATGGGTGGGTTGGAATTCTACCAAGGGCCCAAAATTTGCTACATGGTTGATTGTGTAGGAACTATTATGGCACACCAAATTTGAAAGAGTGTTGCACACACTCCTTACTTTTCTTTCTTAGACATTTTGAGCTTAATGAGTGTCCTCTTGAGGCCCACCTTTGTGGTGATTTTGTGGGCTAGCCTTAACCAGAATTTTTAATAGTTTTATAAGCTCAATGGGCTGGGAACTTCTTTCTTGAGCCCAAGATTGTACAAGGGCTGACCTTATTGATTTATGAGCCCAATGGGCTATCTATAAGCTGATCATGTGTATTAATGGGCCTTAATGCCCTCATGAAGTGTTTAATTGTGAGCTGACTTGCAAAGCCCACATAAATGCATATTGTGGAGAGCCTTGTTAAGTCTTTGTCTGATGAGGCAAGGCCCACCCTGTTGGTATAGGTCTCGCCCTTGTGTATTCTTGGACTTATGGACTGACCTCAAGTCCAATATTATGTATGAATAGGATGACTTTTATTTTGGGCCATTTCTTTAGGGCCCATTATGTAATATCGTATATGCATAGCCGCCCTTTTTGTGGTAGTGATTAGGCCTTGTGGATACAGTTCTTTTGGATAGCCCCATTGATCTTAGGGCTATACTCTCCCATTTATTATGATGGGCTTAAGGGAAATAATATGCAAGAAGTTGGGCTCTTGGCAGCCCACTAAATTGACCCTGTACTTCGGCCAAAAGTGAGGCCCAACTCACTTGTGTTAAATATAAAACTTGCCTATGTAAATGAATTACTGGGCTGCCCATGAAGCCCACCACAATATGTGAAATTATGACTTTTGTAGTTGGGCTCAAACTTTACTTGAGGGTCCACCATATGGCCTATAAGTTGGGCTTGACATATGGCCCAGTAGGCCATGCATTGCGTGGGCTTTAGACCTTATATTATATGAGTAATGGTGGGCTACCTCTTGGAAGCCAGTTAAGGTTGAATGTCCTCCTGGGTGATCCTAAAGTAGGCCCATGGGTTTCTCTATAGATGGTTGAAGGCCCACCATAGACCCTGGGTAATTTGTTTTGGGCTTAATGTGTATGTATGTGGAACCTACCTTAACGCATGTTTGGTCCAGGCCATCTAAGCATTGGATCGCCTGATTATGGATGCACTCTCTGTCTTAGATTACTGCTAGACTCACAATCCAATAACATGCCCACTTGATCTTTTCATAATATATACCCACTTTCCATCTGGTGGGGTCCCTCAGCGAATATAGTTGGCTTTTATGAGACTATCTCCACATAGTTAACTGATTTTTGGACCTTAATAGGTCTAGGAAGTTAAACTGACTAAAAGTTTATCAAAGGGCCTTAAATGTAAAATTTTATGGTTAAAAGTTTATTTGGCTGTGGGGACCACCATATTGAGAACTTGTGTACGTGTTACATACTTATGTTTCCTTATAATCTTTGGGCCTAATCAGTGTATTCTTTTGGGTCACCTTTAGTGATTAGATGAAGACTCTTTCTTAGATCAGATTTTTGGGGCATCCCATGGGCCTAGAGTGGGAAAGGTCATCCCAGATTGGCCAAACCGTATATTGGGCTGACTTCCACCATTTTGATGGACTTGTGGGCTAAGATAATGATAGTATTGGGCCCTTAGTTGCCCACTTAAATTGCTAAGATATTGGGTTGATGTAGTTGAGCCCATTTCTTCCAAACTTAAACTTATTTAGTCGTATATTGTGCATGCGGGCAGCCCACCAAGTCCAACTAAATGCATGGATTCTAAGGTCATTAAAAATTAAGCCTTGGGCCTTAATTCCCCTCTTGGGGCCCATGTTGTTAAAAGTGGTATTTTATCTTTTTATGGCTTATTATAAGGAATATATAAGTATATGGTTGGTACATTTATTTTTATCTTTAATATAAGCCTTGGGCCTTCTATCCACATCATTCATGGTTGATATACCTTTTTGGGGAATGGTGGTTAAATGTCCCCATTATGGACCCCTTTAGGCCCGGTTGTATTTAAGAGTGATTGGACGATCATCTTAGACTCTTGCTAGGCTCATTTCTATATCACTTAGACCCGTAGTTTATAACTTAGTCTTGTGGGTTATCCCAGGTAAATGGGCCCCCACTAGAGGTGAGATTCCTTTTGGATATTGTCTAAATACCTAGTCTTAGTCCCTTCTTAGATAAGAGGAGCGTACTACCTTGTATATCACCGCATAATGCGTTTAGACCCATCTTCATGGCCCATGTACATCATTGTACGCTTGGTTGACACTATGTATGTGTGGTCATATTGTGTCATTGGGCATTGCATGATACTTTTCCCAAGGGACGTAGTATCCTCTCTTGAGCACGTTGGATGCTTAGGATTGATGCATGGTTAATTTTGTGTGATTCATGCATCTGACATTGCACAGCATATGAGCATTATTTCCCTTGCTTCATCAGGGCTATAGCCTCCACAAAAACATCGTGGATGGCCATGTTTGGACACCAAAAATGTTACTTAAGCATACCGGGTGCATAGGATGCCCATGGGTGAAATTCTCAAAACTTCCATAGTACCAAGGGTCTGCTCCAGCGCCGTGACCGGGTGATATATATGAGCACACAAGGGCCTTATACCGTTAGGCCGCGACTCCCACTATCGTATAGTCGGTTGGATAGGGGTGTGGCCTTACTCGCCTGATGTAAGAGGGCATTGCTAGGCTGAGTATGACCAGCTCGTGAATGGGTCCGCTATCTTCAGGCCTTGTTAGTGATTAGTTGTCCATAGGCGGGTAGTGAGGTCTCTTACGCTCGTTTGACTATGCGGGGTCTATAGAGCGGCAGTCATCCAGTAGTGTAATGGACCCCGGTGATTTTCTTATGATGGAAATGTACTTGATATGTGTATTGGATATGAGCCTTGACATTACTTCGCATTACATTTGCATCGGCTGTGTAAGCCTCATAATGCATCGCCTTGGCATGGCTCCCAGTACTCATTGCATTACATTACTCATTGCACTATATAGCCTTGGTATGAATTCCTACATTATCATACTACCTTGACATAGCTTCTTATGTCCATAATAGCCTTGATAAGGCTAGTGGTATTGGTATTGATCATGACCCCCTTCTACATTCTCTATCTTCATCTGAGCACCATTGTCACACACTTTCACCACCCTCTAAGCTTTCTATAAGCTTATGCACGATTAATGTGTGCAGGAGATCGTAAGTTGGCATCTTAGCAAAGGAGCTTGGATAGGTGTGCGATCTGAGGACCCAGTATTGTAGATTCTCTTCCTTCTTTCTTCTGTTATCTTATGTATGTCCTTTTGGACCTGATGTAAGCTTGTAAAAGTTTAAATTAATAGTGAATTTTGTGATGTGTGCCCTTATTATTCTCAGATTTACTTGTTGTGATCTTGGGTATGCTTGTATTGGAAATGATTATATTTTTGTGAAAATCCTCCTTGTAGGATCCTAGGATCGGAACCTGCCTCAGGAGCCGAGAATGGGGTACTAAGGAGGCTGTTGCAGTCAGAACCGATCATGTGGTTCCCTGTGAGGTCCTGTTATTGAGTCTGGGGCATGACATCTTAGGTCATCTAGACCCTTGATTCTTAGTGAAGATGGCATCTCCACCATTGGATTTTGATTTGAAGATGCATGGATGGGTAGATCTTGTAATCTTATCATTATAGTGAAATGTGTATGCATGAGTGATGAGGGGAAGGGCCTCAATGTGATCGAGACCCTTCCCTTGTAGCCGAATCTTTATTTTTCTTTATTAATAATCTTCTAATCATGAGTGTGTGGCCCATCCTGTGGACCAAAAATATCTAGACCATCCATGGAGGGTGGACATCCATGACAGTCCACCCTTGGACGTTGGAGCCCCTAATCCACCTATATGGGGCGCATGCAAGGGTTATTTTGTAATGAGAAGGGTTTGAATGTTTGTGGGACCCACTGGGGTGGTCCATACCATGATTTTCTTAGATTAAATTCCTTTTTAAATAGTGTTTATATTTATTTATTTTCTATTATATGTTGTTTTCCAAAACCATCTGGATAAATTTTTGGATCATTTTGAAGCCAAATTTTTGGGCATTTGGAGGGTTGTTTGGTCCCATGTAATATATGTTTCTTGAAAGTGTAGACCCCACATATAATCATGCCAAATTTCAGCCCCAACTGACCTTCATTGGGGTCTCAAAGGTGTGGTCCAAGTGAGGTGGACAGTTCGAATTTTTTGCAATGTTCCTGCAACATTCCACCCTGGTCAAATTGGATTTCTGAAATTTATTAAAATACCTGTGGGTTTTTAAAAAATATAAAAATTTATAGGGGGGTGGCCCACTCATGGTAGGACTCACCTACAAAATTTTCAGGCCAATGGACACTTGTACACCCATGGTGGTGGCTAGACCGACCCATTATAATATGGTGTCCAGATCAGTCTGATTTTTGGGACAGATTGATTTCTTTAAATGAATTAAAATATTTATAGATGTCTAGAAATTCTAAAATTTTGTAGGAGTGTGAGTCACTCATGGTAGGACCCACCTACCAAATTCAAGGCCAATGGACCCCTATACATACCATGGCAAGGGCCAGACTGGCCCACTACGTTGGGATGTCCAGGTCTGTCTGATTTTCTGGATAGACTGTTTTGTTTAAATTAATTAAAATACTTAAGAATAAATAAAAATTTTAAAATTTTGTAAGGGTGTGTCCCACCTATGAAAGTATCTCTTTGTAAAATTTCATCCCCAAATGACCCCGTTTGGGCATCCAAAAGAATGGGCCAGGATGGCTGGACTCCCAGATTTTTCTGTTGTGCAGTCCAGCAATATGCCTTGATAAAAACCATAATTCAAGAATATTTCTTCTGATGGTGGGCCACCTTTTTGGGTTTCCTCTAATTGTATGCATGATGAGGGACCTTGGCCCTCAATTTTCAGAGTTTTAAAGGCCTTGGACCCACTCCAATGGAGTGCCCAAATTTAGGACAACATGTTATAATTATGCTTGGCCTTGGGCTGAAATTTTAAGGAGTGGGGCCCACCACATTTATGAAGGTTTTTGAGGAAATAATTTATACCTTTAGTTCTTTAAATGTTGGACTTAATAAATGTACTTTTGAGGCCCACCACAGTTACATTTCATTGGGTCCATGAATGTAGATAGTTGTTGTACTCTTTAAGCCCAATTGGGCTGGAACTTTCCAGATAGGCCCATTGAACTCGTGGGCCATTTTTACCATACTATTGTGTTGGGTTAGTGGGCCGGATTACACAAGTACATGGGCCCTTGGTTGACCACCAAATCAACTTTATACTTGGGTCGGGTTGTAGGCCCAACTTACTTAACTAAGAGCATGACATTTGCCCATGTGGTTTAAGCAATGGGCTGCCCACTAGGCCACCATAATATATGGGATTAGTGGCCTTTATGTTGGGCCCTAACCTTTCTCCTATGGGCCCATAGTGGTATATATGGGTTGGGTTATGTGTGTTCCCCTTGGACCCATATTTTGGGTAAGCCTTGGGCGGCCCTTTCTGAAGCCCAACATGAGTATTTGTGGTATGATTATGGCTGCTCATTTCTTATTTATGATGTTGCATGGGCCTTGGGCCTTGATCTATGATCAATTAGAGATGGGCTACATCTTGGGGGCCAATTGTGGTTGGATGTCCACATTGGTGGCCATAAGGTAGGCCCATAGACTTTTATAGGTGGTTAAAGGCCTACCATAGACCCTTGCTAGGCCGTTTCATCTATTTAGGCCTATACCACTGTTCTCCTTAGTCTTGTGGGCTACCCCAGTTATATGGGCCCCCACTAGAGGTTGTATTCCTTATGAGGAATTGGTTAAGTACCTATACCCTTTATGGTTAGGTAGAGAGTTCATCTTCACGTCATTGGCACCCCTATTCATCTTCATGGCCCACTCTCATACACATCATATGCATGCTTGGTTGAGGTATGATTGGCCATGGTTGTGCCATTGTGTAGGACATGTTGGTATCTTCTTGAGAGATGGATGCTTGGGATTGATGCATGGGTGATTGTGTGATTCATGTATCTGGCATCGCATAGCTTGTGGATATCCGTCCTTACTTCATCAGGGCCTTACCTCCATAAAGGTATTCATGGATGGCCGTATGTGTGGACACCGAAAATATTAGTTGAGCATACCGGGTGCATAGGATGCCTATGGGTGAAATTCTTAAAACTGCCATGGTACTAAGGATCTGCTCTAACGTCGTGACTGGATGGAATACATGAGTGTACGAGGGCCTTATATTGTTAAGCTGCAGCTCCCACTGTCATGTAGTTGGTTGGATAGGGGTATGGCCTTACCTGCCCAGTGTGTAGGAGGCATTGCTAGGCTGAGTCTGACCAGCTCGTAAATGGGTCCTCTACCATCAGGCCTTGCTGGTGATTGGCTATCCACAGGCGGGTAGTGAGGTCTCTTACGCTCGTTTGACTGTGCGGGGTCTGTAGAGCGGCAGTCATTCAGCAGTGTAATGGACCCCGGTGATTTCCTTATGATTGAAAATGTACTTGACTTATGGTTTAGATATGATCACTAGCATTACTTGCATTACATTAGTATTGGTTGTGTAAGCCCCTTCATGCATTGCCTTGGTATGGCTCCAAGTACTCATCTCATCGTATTCATGATATGCCTTGGTAAGGCTAGAGATATTCTTATTGAGCATGTTTCCCTTCTTGCATGTCCTACTATTCTTTTGTGCACCACTTCACACACTTACACCACCCTCTAAGCTTCTATAAACTTATGCACGATTGATGCATGTATGAGATTCTAGGCAGGCATCGTAGCAGCAGATCGTGGAGTAGAGCTGAGCATTTGAGGACTCCAGTGTTACTGACCTTTCTCTCTTTCCTATTATCTCATGTATGTCCTTTTCGACCTTTTGAATGGTTGTAAAAGTTCAAATTCTTAGTGAATTTTGTGATGTGTGCCCTTTGTTATTCTCAGATGTACTTGATGTGATCTTAGGTATGCTCATATTAGTAATGATTATACTGTTATGAAAATCCTCCTTGTAAGATCCAAGGATCGAACCTGCCTCACCCATTTGGGGCGTGACTTACTATCTACCCAAGCTTACAAAGGTGTTCATTGAGGAGATAGTGAGACTGCATGGTATCCCAGTTTTAATTATTTTAGACCAAGACTCCAGGTTTACATCTCAATTTTGGAAGAGTTTCTAGCAGGCGCTAGGGTTCACTTTCCATCTCAGCACCGCTTATCATCCACAGATGGATGGGTAGACCGAAAGGGTTAACCAGATCCTTGAGGATATGCTCATGGCTTGTGTGATCGACTTTGCGGGCAGTTGGGATGAGAATATGTGCCTCGCCGAGTTTGCATACAACAACAGTTATCAGGAAACTATCGGCATGGCTCCTTTTGAGGCACTTTATGGCAGACCATGTAGATCTCTTAGTTGTTGAACAGAGGTTGGAGAGCGTCATCTCTTAGGTCCCGAGCTTGTGCAATAGACGTCAGAGGCTATTGATGTTATTAGACAGAAGATGCGCACAGCTCAGATCTGACAGAAGAGTTATGCTGATCGTCGGCGCCGACCCCTCAAGTTCACAGTCGGGGACATAGTGTATCTCAAGGTCTTGCCTATGAAAGGCGTGGTTCACTTTGGTGTGAAGGGTAAGCTCGCCCCAAGATTTATTTGACCTTTTAATATTACCGAGCGTGTAGGCGTTGGCCTATAGGCTTGCCTTACCTCCTGAGTTATCCGTGATCCATGACGTATTCCATGTTTTTATGTTACAGAAATATGAGTCAGACACTATTCCCGTGATTGATTGGCAGCCACTTGAGGTCCGTGAGGATGCTTCTTACATTGAGCAGCCGATTCGTATTCTTGATCGGAAGGATCAGGTCCTCAGGACCAAGGTCATTCCCTCGGTGAAAGTGCAATGGGGTCATCATTCAGAGGCCAAGGCGTCTTGAGAACGTGAGGCTGAGATTAGAGAGCGTTATCCCTATTTGTTTGATGATTGATTGATATATGATTATTTTTATTACATTCCTTGTATGATGATTGTTATATGATGATAGTGTTTTGTCTTTTCTATTGTCCTGAATTAGTCAATTCTGAGTACGAAATTTCTTTGTTGGTGGGGAGGGTTGTGAGACTCGACCCGAGTTTTCATGTGTGCATGAGTGTATGTGAGTGTGCATTTCATTTCTTGTGGTCCCGCGGTCCTACCAGTCGAATTCGGGTGACTCGCGACTCTCAGATAGTGTTTGCGTTCATCCTTGAGTCCGGTCATGTAGACCCGATTCGGATCGAGCTGAGACCTATGCTATTGCGACCGCATTGTTACCTCGGTTCCAACGCCGCATCTTGAGCGTCCATCCAATGTGTGGATCATAAGTTGTGTACATTTCATTCTATGGCCCTTGATTTTGATCATATGACCCACTTTAGAGTGGTGCATGTGGCCCATACTCCCTCTTTTGCACAAGTTCCAACACACACTATACACCACCTAAATCTCCATAACTCACACTACTAAGACCTCATACACCACCCACACCTAACCTACCCTAGCAACATTGTTTCTAACTCCCTACTACAATGATTACTCTTCTCTATCCAAGGTAAGAGAGAGATGATTGCTTGCCTTGAAATCTTCTTCCTCTCTTTTTTCTTCTCATTTCTCTCCCTCTCTCTCTCTTTCCCTCTCTTTTCTCTTCTTCTCAAGCAACTTTCTTCCATTGTTCCAGCCCACTTTCCCTCATATATCCCCCCATCTAACCATTAAAATAAGATCTCAACCATAGATCTATGTACCTTGGAGCTTGAAGACCATCTTGGAGGTGTTTGCTTGAAGACCTTGTACGTGGGTGTGCTTGTACTTAGAACCTTAGGATCTCTATTCCTTTCTCTTATTTCTCTTCTTCACCTCATGCTTGAAGCATGTAGACCCTTGATCCTTAGTGGAGATGGCATCTCCACCATTGGATTTTGATTTGAAGATGCATGCATGGGTAGATCTTGTAATCCCATCAATATAGTGGAATGTGTATGCATAAGTGATGAGGGGAAGGACCTCAATGTGGCGGAGACCCTTCCCTTGTGGCCGAATCTTTATTTTTCTTTATTAATAATCTTCTGATCATGAGTGTGTGGCCCACCTTATGGACCAAAAATATCTAGACCATCCAGGGAGGGCTTGGACGTTGGAGCCCATAATCCACCTATATGGGGCACATGCAAGGGGTATTTTGTAATGAGAAGGGTTTAGATGTTTGTGGGGCCCACTGGGGTGGTCCATACCATGATTTTCTTGGATTAAATCCCCTTTTAAATAGTGTTTATATTTATTTATTTTCTATTATACGTTGCTGTCCAAAACCATCTGGACAAATTTTTGAGTCATTTTGAAGCTAGATTTTTGGGCATTTGGTGGGTTGTTTGGTCCCAAGTAATGTATGTTTCTTGAAGGTGTGAACCCCACGTATAATCATGCCAAATTTCAACCCCAACTGACCTTCATTGGGGTCCCGAAGGTGTGGTCCAAGTGAGGTGGACAGTCTGGATTTTCTGCACTATTCCAGCAACATTCCACCCTAGACAGGTTGGATTTATGAAATTTATTAAAATACCTGTAGGTGTTTAAAAAATATAAAAATTTATAGGGAGGTGGCCCACTCATGGTAGGACCCACCTACAAAGTTTTGGGGCCAATGGATGCCTGTACACACCATGGTGGTAGCTGGACCAGCCCATTATAATATGGTGTGTAGATCAGTCCAATTTTTAGGACAGATTGATTTCTTTAAATGAATTAAAATATTTATAAATGTCCAAAATTTTTGAAATTTTGGAGGAGTGTGGTTCACTCATGGTAGGACCCACCTACCAAATTCAGGGCTAACCACTGCCGCCAACTCAAAACACGACTCGCGTTCATCGACACGTCCTTCGTGGCAAATAGAAGCCAACCACGAGTTCAATCCATTATCGACTGCCTAGACTAGGTCATAGCCCCAAGCATTTGTGTATTAACATCAGTAAGTATATGTGAGTAGCAGAAATGAAATACAACATTGTAAGCATGTTGACACATGTTATAACATACAACTTAAGAAAATCATCCAACACATGCATTTCATACATATAATGAAATCAATACATATAGCCAACATGATGGAAATCATTTACATCAGCATATTACTTGAGAATTCAATCTCAAAACTCATTCACAACACCATCTACTCAATACATACTAATACAAACATTTATACAAACACTTAGCCTACACACTTTAGTCTACATAGTGTATGTCGACTCAAAATGCACATAAGGGCGAATCTCTTCGCCAAACCAATCATGCACGCATTCCTAATATCCTAACACGATAAATAGCCATGGCAAACATTTTATCAAAATATGGATGTAAACAGTATTTCCTACAAATGACTAAAATACCCTAAATCTCATATTTACCGTACATTTACGAAATGGAAAACGGACAGCACGTTGTACATGTCAAACGCATGTTGTACATGTCAAACGGCATTGCCGTCGATAATCTACTATTAAACAACATTGAAAGCTTTGAAATTAGTCAATCAAATCGTCTAAAATCCTCACCTTTTGCCCTAAACGTGTATCGTTCCAATTAAAACAGATACGCTTCGTCAACGGCGTAACGACGACCTAATGCACAAGATGTATTAGCTACCTTACTATTTGAATCGACGGAATGCTAAATCAGCAAGTAGTTAGGATTTTCGTTACCTAGAAATGCGTAGGAATCACCAACAAAGTGATTGGGATGCGTTGCTTTAGCATGTGTAGGAGCAGCAGCAAGTGGCGGGAAGATATCTCCTACACTCTCTCACTTTTTCTCTCTCTTTAGCTAGGGTTTCTAGCAAATTCAGATGGGTGAGATAAGTGAGGGTTTAAAGCCCTTATATAGGCTAAAACTTTCCCAAATTAGGCTTGGGAATAAAGTTCACTTAAGGTATAACCAAATCAGGGCTGTTTCGATCCAAAAGAGCAGTTCGGGAGGTCCCCTGGTCGAACGCGATCGGACTTAAGCTCATGGTCACTGGATGTTGCTCACACCCAGTTTTCAGTCCGGTAGAGTTCGCAGATCGCACGTGGTGGTCCAATTTCAGTTCAGCGGTCATCGCACCAAGATCAGGTCTACAAGTCTCATGATATGAAAGAGAAATTTTTCCTGATCCGAGGGTGTAATTTGGCTGAATTCTGACGGTCAGAATGCTTAATAATAACACGCCAAGTCACGTGCCAGATTTGGATTAAAATTTCCAAATCTAACCCTTTTCTCACTCTCTTCACTCCAGGCTCAATGAAATAGCCTCTAAACGTCGGTTGAGCTTGATTTTTGAAACGATTGTCAAGTCCAGCGAAGCGGTCATAACGGTCTAAGATTGTAGGTATCGGACTTTCGACGCGCGGTCTAGATCCAATATAAAGTTTCAAAGGGTTCTTGAGAGAAAACGGGTTTAGAGTTTGATCCAAGGTTTCAGGATATAATAGCGTCATTGGTTCTTCAAGTTTTGGGTCTTGTAGAACGTATTTAAAGTGATCAGGGATAATTTCACAGCTACTCTAGCATAGCGCTAGCTAACTTACGTTCGATTTCC
This sequence comes from Magnolia kwangsiensis, assembly GCA_037074715.1. Classification (NCBI taxonomy): domain Eukaryota; kingdom Viridiplantae; phylum Streptophyta; class Magnoliopsida; order Magnoliales; family Magnoliaceae; genus Magnolia; species Magnolia kwangsiensis. Next base: position 107,624,676 of record CM073578.1, on the reverse strand, counting down.
AAAGAATTAGGTTCTAAGTGATCCCTTTGGCTTTGGAATTGGTTTCTGAGAGGTTACCAAGGTGTTATGGTTGACCCATTGCCTAAGGACGTCTAATCCCAGGTTGGTAAAAATCTGGGGTGTTACAATCTATCCCCCTTAAAACACAATTTCGTCCCCAAAATTGGCGAAGGGTAAGGAGTCCCTAGCAAGACTTCAGTATTGACATTCTAAGGAAGGGTCAATCCTATTTAATGACATAACCGTACGTAGAACCTAAACCAACTGTTTTGATCCTGGGACAGTGGGGAAGAGGCTAACCACGCTTTCGCTGCGCAGTTCTAACAACTACTAGATCGGGGTCATAAGGTTCTACCCCCCTTAAAACTTGGTTCTTCTTAAGGTCCAAACATCTATATCTCGATCCGTATATCGGAATGGGGTATAACTTAGGGTCTATCCTTAACACGAAATGGGACACAACCTCTCACTACATTGGTCTTCCCTTGCTAATGATGCGTTCTATGGTATTGGTACCTATGATTATAGAAATAAGCCTACTCTCTATTGGCTAGATGTCCTCAACATTTCCCAAAGGCAAAGCAATAACTTTTGTTTGTAGGTGGTCGGGCCAACACGGAAGAAAGGTTGTGTAGTGGGTCTGAATCGGATACATCAACTTTCTACATAGACTCTGACAGAAAATTTGTCGTATCAGTTCTTAATTCGAGTCGATGTCAATCTTCTGATTGATCAAAGCATTGGATTCATTGGTAACTACTAGGATTGAGAAGTCAATTCAAACCGCAATTACTTCGCTTATATATACAGTTCCTTTACTTCGCATTCCCGAATGCAATAAGCCCTTGGGAAGGCAATTCTAAGGGGCATGCTGGTTTATTCTAGGTTCAATCTGAAGGATGTATAAGTTTTCCCTAAGAGTGAATGGTTCTTAGTTAAAATAACTTTCCTAAGGGTTATAACAGAAGTCTATAACTATTAAGGGGATCTATCAAAAGAATGAGGTTCTACTCCAACCAAATCTAACCTACTATTCTTTAGCATATACAGGCTTTATACTGCTTAATTCAACTAGTAGCCTAGTCTATAACTCATTAGCTATAATCCAAAACCTAAGCCTATACGCTAAATGGTTTCATACCATTTCTAATGCAGGGAATTGTTCGATCGCTTAGGGTCAAGGTTGTCTAAATGGAATTGAATCTCCTATATCGTCAGATCTTTCAAAATCTAGTAGGACTAACTCTAAGCCCAAAACTCCAAGGGTCTATATGGCCAGTGCTCTCAAGTTGTGTTAACTGGGACCACATTACTAATTCCATGTCGGGATTGGAAGTGGCATGCTTGGTAGGAGAGTGGGGTGGAAAAAAAAATAAAAATAAATTTTTGTAGGCTTAATCCCAGGGTTTACTTTTAATCATAGACATTCCAGACATGGTAGTGGAAACTATAGGATACACCAAATCCAGGGACAATACCTTACAGCGAACAAAACGGCATGCACTTCATTTAACATATTTGTCACGATATATGGAATAAAGTTCCACATGAATTATGACAAGAACGCATTCGGCTATATTAAGCCCAAACCACTACACAAACATTCACATAACAAGAAGAAACACTCCATGCATTTCATTAAATCAAAATTTGTCACAATACAGGAGACATATTCTTAGATGTACCATGACAAGAAACACATGGAAAACTAAGCCAGTCAAAGTTACACCTACAACATAAGCTAGCTACTAGCCTTCTCAGGCTTACACACATAAAGTAGGAAATAAACCAACTACAATCAACAAACATCTGAAATCTCATCGCTAATCCGAGTAGGGCGATGGAGGACGAGCACCCTTATCCTGCAAGCAATACAGGATCGCCTTCAAGGTGCGAGTCACCTTGCCAAATTTTTTCTTCATGACGGCCTTGGTATCCTCAACTTCGGCCCGAAGTTCCTAGACTTCTCGTCCAAGGAAACCTGATTCTCCTCGAGTCGGGCAATGTGAGCATCTCTAGTAGCCCGAGTTGTTGGAGGAGGGCTCTCATCAGTATCCTGAGCTTCCTCTTCTTCTTTCTCCTGGACTTCTTTCTCGATTTCTGTCCCAGCTTCTTCTTCACCAACATCCGCTTCACTATCATAATCGCCCTTGCTATCCTCATCAAGCTGAGGCCCGATCTTCATCCTATTCATGATAGTCACGTCGATGAAGTGGATCGGTACAGGCATCTCTGGCCCAAGTCTATAGGCAAACTCAAGTGCAATCCTGCATATGAGCCGATCAAAAGGAAGAGACTCTGACTGTAAAACCCGTATCCTAATTCGTACTGTTCCTTAGGCTTTCGCGATTATTCCGATCGATTTTCGGTGACTCGCCATCTGTAACCGACGATGCGCGCAATCCTGAGACGGATCCTGTCGGTCTGAGTCGGTTCGACCCGAGACTTGTACCAGTGCGACCGCGTCGTCGCCGCGGTTCCAATGCCGCGTCTCACGTGCCGAGGCGATACCCAGGCCAGGAGATGTGGGCCAGCGTTCAGTTCGAGAAAACACCGCGCGTTGCAAGTATCAAGGGAATCTCTACGAAACATCCCATCAATCCTATCAATCAAAGTACACATCACCAATTAATGCCAAGTACAACCACCCCTCCCCAAAAGTCAACATTTTCTTACAACAAAGTACATGCTTACATCACTCACCATTACTTCTCTCCCATCACTCTCTCTCTCTCTCTCTCTCTCTCTCTCTCTCTCTCATTTCTCTCTCATTTTTTTTAAGCAACTCCCATGGAGCAATCGTCCATGGCTTCCATGGAGAAGTTTGGAGTGGCCCACCTTCCTATCACCCAATCCCAACCTCAAAAGTCGATCTCAACCGTTAAATATTATTCCCTTGAAGCTCTACAATATATTAATGGAAGAAGAAATCCAAGAAGATAAAAGGTGGGTGCTCCTTTCCCTCTCTCTCCCTCTCCTTTTCTTTTTATTTAATAATTTTAGTGTGTGATGTCATGGCCTTGTGGCCACTTGGATGGACCCCACTATGATGCATGCATTGGATCCAATCCATTTACAGGTGGGGCCCACTTTGTATGTATATGGGTAGTCATGTGATGGCCCACCTAAGGAGGGCCACCTTAACCAAATTCCTAGGCCAGAAATAGCAAAACAAATAAATAAATAAATAAATAAAAGAGAAGAATCAATCCAGAGACGCTGTCTCTGGACGTGTTGTAAAAAAAAAAATATACAAAAATTACCATTTTCAAGGCATTGGAGGTGGGCCACCTGCATAGGCCCCACCTTGATAAATGTATTCAATCCACGCCATCCATCCCTTTCCTCATAATACTTTAGGCGTTGAGCCAAAATATGGGGCTGATCCAATCTTCTGGTGGGCCATACTTCAGGAAATAGTGATTTTCACCGTTGAAATCTTCCCTATTTTTTTTATACACCAAAAGAATGCCCAACATTGGACTCGTTGGAATTCTTACGAGTTGTGGAATCCAATGGCTGGATTGGATTGACTTGAAGTGGACCCTACACAGGAAAAATCATGAAAAAAAATCCATTTTTCAAAAAAATATATATATAATAAGGCAGCAGACGCTGCTGCTGCCAGGGAGGCGCAGGCAGCACCTGTGCCAGGACGAGCGGACGAAGGCAGGGACCCACGGCCCCCTGCTGTGGGCCCCACCATGATGTATATTCGATATCCACACCGTTCATCGGATGGCTCACCCCATGAACTGGCCCCCCTCCAAAGATCAGGACGATCTAATGTTCAAGTGGCCCACATCACTGAAAACAGTGATGATAAACGCCTTCCATTGATACTTTTTTTTGGGCCACAAAAGTTTTGGATCAAAGTGAAATTTGTTTTTCGTATTTATCAGGGTCCGTGTGACCCTATGAATAGTTTGGATGGCATGCAAACATTACGGTGGGCCCTCACGTGGAGCCCACAGAGATGTATGTGTTTCATCCCACCGTCCAGGCGGATGGTGGGAACCCATCATAATGTATGTGTTTTAACCTGCCGTCCAGCGGCTGCGGGCGGTCAGAGGCAGACCCACGGCTCCAACCGTGGGCCCCACCTTGATGTTTATTTCCAATCTAAACCGTCCAGATGGTGGACCCCTTATTGAAACAGGCCTCACCGAAAATTCAGGCCCATCCAAGACTCCGGTGGCCCACAACAGAGGAAACAGTGGGATTAAATGTGTATCATTGAAGTATGTTTCTTTGGGTCAGAAGTCTTGGATCAGATGATATTTGTTTCTCCACTTCAACCAAGCCCACCTGACCCTATCAACGGTTTGGGTGGTGGACCCCAGGTCCCACGAGACCCCATCAATAGATTGGATGCAAATAAACATTTTGGTTGGCCCTTGGTCCACTGGACCTTATGAACAGATTGGATGCAATTAAACATTATGGTGGACCCTTGGTCCACGTAATCTTATGAATAGATTGGATGAAAATGAACAGTACAGTGGGCCCTAGTGGCCTTATGAACAGTTAGGATGTCATACAAATAGTACGGTGGGCCCTAGTGGCCTTATGAACAGTTAGGATGTCATACAAACAGTGCAGTGGGCCCTAGGTCTGAATGACCTTATGAACAGTTCGGATGTCATATAAACATTACAGTGGCCCCCCCTGGTCCATGTGACCTCATCAACAGGTTTGGACGGAAAGTAAACATTATGGTGGGCCCCAAGTGCGACCCACTGATGTATGTGATGCAATCCACCATAATACGTGTGTTTCATCCAAACAGTCCCAACCATTTTGAAATAAGATTTTAAGGCTTGAGACAAAAATAGGGCAGATCTAGAGTCACGTGGACCACACTATAGAAACAGTGTTGGTTTGACTGTCCACCATCAAAATTCTTGGATCACAAGGTTGGACTGGTATGATATTACTTTCCTTTAATCCAGGTCTTTGTGACCTTATGTATAGATTGGACGGGAAATAAACGCTATGGTGGGCTTTGAGAATTTAATGGTGGGAACCATTCTTGCCACCGTTATTTGGGTGCGGTCCGGTTGATCTTTTGATATGATTCATTTGTATATATTATATATACGTTTTTATTTATTTGTGGTCATCCATTGAGACCTACCTTGGTATATGTATGAGGCCTATCTTGTCATATTTATGGCCCATTATTGAGGCCCACCTTAATGTGTATGAGGCCGTTATTGAGGCCCACCTTGATATGAACGTAAGACCTATGTTATTGGGCCCATTTTGATGTATTCTAAGGCTCATGGGTTATGGCCCATTGAAATGTACATAAGGCCTATTCGTGAGGCCCAATAATACGACCCATTCGATGTATATATGAGGCTCATGTTATTAGGCCCACCTTTGATGTGTTTATGGCCTATCCATGAGGCCCACCTTCGATGTGTTTGTGGCCCATCCGTCAGACCCACTTTGACATACATGTGACCCATTAATGTGACCCATTAATGTGGCCCACTTGTTGCATATGAGGCCCATTGGTGCGGCCTAATGATGCAACCCATCGTGATGTGTGTGTTATCCAAGCCGTTCTTTGGCTGGGCCTTTGGTAAGCCCAGTTATGATGTGTAGACCACTTTCTATCGGTACAAGGCCCTCCTCTGATGAATATTCAAGGTCCACTTGTTGGATATTGGAGGCCCACCTGTTATGTATTTCTAGCCCATATGGCATGGCTATTGTGACACTTTGCAACCCATTTAATGAGGCCCATTATGATGTGCATTGGGCCCATGGGTTGTGGTCATGCGATGAATCTGAGGCTGATGTACAAGGCCCACTTATTGCATATATATCCTTTCTATGAGGCCCAATGCGATGTACATTAGGCCTTTACGTGAGGCTATGGGCTCACCTTATGTTTGACGTTATATGAGCCACTACTTGGGAGCAATGATTAGTTGAATGTCCACATTGATGGGTAATGATGGTTTAATGTACACATTGTGACCTTCCCTTAAGCCTTGATTACCGATTAGCGATCGAGGCCGATTATCATGAACGATTGCCGATTAGCGATCGAGGCCGATTATCCTGACCGATTGACGATTTGCGATCAAGGTCGATTATCATGACCGATTACCGATTAGTGATCGAGGCCGATTATCCTGACCGATTGCCGAATTAGCGATCGAGGCCGATTATCATGACTGATTACCGATTAGCGATCGAGGCTGATTATCCTAACTGATTGTCGATTCTGAGTGACGTTACCGATTATGATTATTATGGCCGATTGTCGATTTCGATTGGTGAGGCTCAATGCGATTTATATGCGACTCGTATTTAAAGCCTGTTGTGATGTGCATTCTACCCGTCCTTAAGGCCCATTATGATGAATGTTAGACCCTTGTGAGAGGCCCATGTGATGTATATTAAACTCTTGAGTGAGGCTCATGGTGTTGTGTATTAGGTCCTTGTGTGAGGCCATGGGTTCACTATTTGTTAGGCTCTATGTGGGCCCTTCCTTGGGGGCAATGTTGGTTAAATGTCCATATTGTAGAGGTCGATAGTTGATGCCGGTTATTGATATCAATTATGAGTATGTGACAGCATAACATCATGATACATGCCCATACACATCATCTGCATGTTTGTTATGAGATGTAATTAACTATTGCATATGCCATAGGGCGAGTTGTTCATAGGGCCCCCTGATAGGGGGAGTTGCCCCACATGAGAGTATGACATGCACAGGATTGATGCATGACTGGATTGTATGACTCATGCATCTTGCATTGTGTGTTGTGATTACTGTATGCCCTAGCGACATCAGGGTTGTAGCCTCCACAGGTATATCGTGGATGGCCAGATGAGACACCAAAAATCTGTTCTACTTGGGGTACTATAGATATCCCTAGGTGAAAGTCCCTAAATCCTCTTGGTTCCAGAGGTTGTTCCAACGTCTAAACCAAGTGGGTAGATGAGCGTCGAGTGCCGATTACCAGATGGCTATGCTCTCCATTATGTCGTGGTAGGTTGGAAGGGGGTGCGGCCTTACTTGCCCGAGAGGAGGGGGCAAAGCTAGGCTGAGTTTGACCAGCTCGAAGAATGGGTCCGCTATTGACGAGACGGGCCCGATATTGGCAGGCGGATAGTGAGGTCTCTTCCACTCACCTTGTTGCACGCGATGGGGCGGAAATCTGGTATGGAGTGTAATACACCCCGGTGATTTTCCAGAGAGGAACTGTACTGATATGTGGACTTATTGAGTAGGAGTGCATGTTCATTCATTCATTCATTCACTACCCACTCGGGCTGGTGGTGCGCAACTAATTGTTGTGTACCTTCGTTATGGCAAGGATTTCGGTTGGGCGCGCGACTAACCTGAGATCAAGAGTTTACCACGTTGAGTCTGACTATCCAAATTTAGGTATGGGACTAATTTGGATATAAGTCTCTTGTGGTGGACCCCGTAGCCTGTGATACTACGTACTATCATCCTGACTTCACACCCAGCATGGTCCTTTCATTCGATTTGCATATTGCATTGCATCCTCGGCATCTGCTATTTGGCTTTTCATGACTCCTTATTGCATAGCTGTTATATATTGCGTATTCTGCTATTAATTTACTTATGGACTTATCCGTACTTCCGCTTATTCTGTTATCGTATGATTTATGATCTTGTTAGTATTTCTGCTTACTCTAATAATTCCTGATAGTATTAGCGTTCTGCTTATTCAGACATTTTATAATTTATGGACTACTAGTTTTCAGTATTGTATGATTATGGCATTGTGTTGAATATTTGGCACTTACCTTGTGCACACACTTACACCACCCTCTAAGCTTTCTATAAGCTTATGCACGATAGATGCGTGCAGATGATGTTAGGTTAGAGCAGTGTTGAGCTTGGAGCGTGCAGCGGTCTTCTAGAGCTTGATTCTCTATTTATGTATTTTCCCTTCCGTATTGTATTCAAATGATTATATTAGTGGATATGTGATGACGATGTTGCCGTTGTGAATTGGGTAATCTTGTGGTTATGCTTATTACTAGTTAAATGAACATTTAAAAAAAAAAATCCTCCTTGTAGGATCCCAGGATCGGAATCTGGCATATAAATGCTAGGAGCCGAGAATGGGGTACTACGGAGGCTATCGGCACCAGATTCAGTGATCGGGATTCTTATGAATCCGATTCCCGGGTTTGGGGCGTGACACTGACGTTCTTCTCGACTTTGTTATGAGGATGATCTGTCGCAATATAAACGTGGCCATGCGCACATTTTCACCCTGGCCCACTTGATACAAGAAATCGACCATGAGACGCGTACATTCACAGCGGTTGGTCAACTTAGGATACACATTGAACGTGCAAATGTGATGCAGCAGGCGAAAATCGTCCAACATATGGGACGCTAAGAGGCTCCTGTTAGGCTGCCACGGAACCAAACCACCACATAGGAACCTGGTACGGCAATCTCGCTCACGAGCACTCTTCAGATTCTTAGCACTGGGATGAACTTCACCAAGAGGCACTTTCAGAATGCGAGCTATCAACCGAACATCGATCATAGCCATCCGGTCTCTATCAAAGGGAATCTTGAATTGCAATGGCTCTAATGTAGGATCCCAGATACGAGCATAGAAGGCACAAACGGTGCTCACGTTCGCTCGAGACTGTGCTTCAAAGAGCGGACCCCAATGTGTCGCTTCAATGCGCTCAAGTAACAGATATTCACCAAAGAGCCGCCCATCCACATGCGCTTCAAACAGTACTTTACGATCAGTATAAGCACCATGAGGCATCTCTGCTAACAGTACTCGCCCTATTTGAGCATGGGGATCCAAATCCCGCTTTGTATGGAACTCCCGAGCTGTGCACTTATGGCGGCGCTTGAGCTAGCAGTGCCACCCCTCGGCCTTCTTGATCGCGCAGGGTGACTAGGCCCAGCCTCATCCGCTGCGGTCTTCCTCTTCCCCATCAAAGAGAGGATGGTGGAGAAAGAGAAAAAAGCCAAAATGGCTTCAACAAAAGCCATGGAAAATGAGGGAAATGGAGAGAAATCGCTGCCCAAATGGACTGAAGTCTAGGCGTTGTAAAGGGATGATTCAAGCTTCTAAGGGCAGAATTCTCAAAGAGAAAAGAGAATAATAAGAGGGAATAGAACTCCACCCGATTTCAGCCACGTTTTGGGGGTTATAAGAGCTTCAACTGACGAGATTGGAGAGGGAGGGGGTTGCAAACAGTAATGGAGGGATGGACAGGCGTCGGTTTTAGCAAAAGAAGGGATTGGGAGTGGTTTGGGGATGAGTTTTGAGAGGGGGCAGCAAGAAAAATAAAAATGGAGGGCTTGGAGGCATTTTTTGTGAAGGAAGTATAGATTTTAGGGGGTTTTAAGAGAGGGACTGTATATGGGAAGGGTGCCCTACCCTGAAAAGGGCATGCGGCCGAGTTTCAGCGCACGTGGGGCCCATTGTACGGCAATGCATCGTCGGATCGGCGATGACATCACCGGCCATCTTCAAATCTGGCCGGTCCAGCCATATGGTCAGGTTCCCCCTGCCCTAGGGACTCCATATATATGTGGGTCCCACCCTAGTTCATTATAGTTTGGCCTAGAGAGGCCAAAACTCCATTTCGGGTGTTCCGGGGCCCGTCTGTAAACCAGAATGAACCTATACATCATGTAACATATGTTTTTGGGGTAGGAGGAGCTAATTCATCCAACTAACCCATCTGTTACGAAATATTTTAAAATTAGAATGACTAAAAGGCCAATTTTCACCTATATTTACCATTTATAGTAAATTTTTGTCTAAGTATGATTTTATATCATTTTCACATTAGGATTAATTCCTAACATGAAAATATTGAGAAAGAATTGAAGAATGGGGTGGTGAGAGGAAGGATTCAGGAGGAATTGGATGAAACAGGATTTTTCAGCCCTAGCGATTGAGTGTAAGGGTTGTGGTTGCCCCACAACCCAAGGATTTACATTTTAAGGTTTAGAAATGCTTCTGAGAACATCCCAAACCCGTCAACCAACGACCTAGAGCTACTTAGGTCGCCTCACACGACCAGAGATGCATTATGGACTCGATCGAAACGAACGAGTTGAGTAGACTTCGCCTATTGGCGAAACTGAAGTCCTATGTGTGTTTCTAGATCCTTTTAGCACCCACCTAAGTCAAAGGAGCGACAGCGTATGTCACGTGGCTATAATCCAGGTCCAGTTTAATCTCAATCATGCTCTGATACCAACTGTAATATCCTGAAAATTGGGGGGTCAAGCAGAAACCCAACTCCCGAGTTTCAGAACGTCACTTATGCAACATAGATAATGATAAATGCATATTGTCTGTAAAAAGGCATTAAACATGATTGGGATTAAGCCAAAACAACATATCGTACTCCAGAGACAGTTAAATTAGCAAGCGGTGTATAACATATCTAACTGTTGTATGTCTCTAGAGTGTGAACATGTTACCAGGTTAAATACATACATGTATACTTCAAACGTGAACAAAAAGAATTTACATGAGTGCTCTAAAAATAGAAAATGACAAGTGTCAAGTCATCTAATCAACCTCCCTGTAATCCCGTCGATCGGATCACGCATAAAGGAGGGATCCTCCCCATCATCATCAAGTCTGTCTCTGCCTCGTATGTCGTGCCATCATCTGCAATCACAAAAGGGTCTGGTGGTGTCCGGAACACCGTCCCGTAACGTGGGAGTGAGTAATTAACTCAGTGGAATCATAGAGCAAAGATTAGCATATTATCAAATCAATCACGCGTTAATAGTAAAGAAAACAATCAAACATTCCTAGATATTGTTGTTAATGTATGCATGAAATGACATGATGGATGCCCTCACCGACATACTCCCTCATACGGCACCATCTTACGCCCGCGGTATGCTTGCGTTCCGCTCAGTGCTCCACATCTTCCAGGCACATGCAATGTGATGTGGATATGATTACCAAGTTGTTATTATTCCTTTTCATACAGCAGTATTGAAAAACTAAGGTACTTTGCTTATATTAATCCCAACACAAATCCTGTCTAGGGTCGTCACTCCTAGTAATCTCATACGATGTTAAATTTGTAGGTCGCTGCAAGGGCTATCAGGGCTGTTGCTAGCACTCGTTGCACCTCTCCCCCATCACCTTATCAATACAGGCCTAATTATCCTTAAGACTGCATCAGGACTCGTCACCCCCATGCGGTGTCAGGATAAACTCAAGGTCACTACAAAGGGCTCGTCACCTGATCAGTGTAGGCTGACAGCAAGAATATAGTGTCCCATACTACCATAATCTGCTCAGAGTAGGGTGCTCACTGGTCACTACGGGGAGGTTTGTGGCCCCAGCGTAGGCCGAAAGCTCGACCACGGTGTCCCATACCACCATGTCCGGCTCATGAGTCTTTATGGATCAAAGTACCATGGTTAACAGGGTTTCCAATCATTAGTTCAGTACCCTAGGTTCGAGCAGTTTTGACTCATACATGGTGAACATACAATGGCCAGTTGGGTTACTTGACGGGCTCGACTAGTACGAGCGCATCTCAAGCTGAGCGACATGAAGTGCATAAAACACTTCGTGTGGCCTAACCACTGCCGCCAACTCAAAACACGACTCGCGTTCATCGATGCGTCCTTCGTGGCAAATAGAAGCCAACCATGAGTTCAATCCATTACCAACTGCCTAGACTAGGTCATAGCCCCAAGCATTTGTGTATCAACATCAGTAAGCATATGTGAGTAGCAGAAATGAAATACAACATTGTAAGCATGTTGACACATGTTATAACATTACAACTTACGCAAATCATCCAACACATGCATTTCATACATATAATGAAATCAATACATATAGCCAACATGATGGAAATCATTTACATCAGCATATTACTTGAGAATTCAATCTCAAAACTCATTCACAACAGCATCTACTCAATACATACTAATACAAACATTTATACAAACACTTGGCCTACACACTTTAGTCTACATAGCGTATGTCGACTCAAAATGCGCATAAGGGCGAATCTCTTCACCAAACCAATCATGTACGCATTCCTAATATCCTAACACGATAAATAGCCATGGAAAACATTTTATCAAAATATGGACGTAAACAGTATTTCCTACAAATGACTAAAATACCCTAAATCTCATATTTACCGTACATTTACAAAACGGAAAACGGACAGCATGTTGTACATGTCAAACGACGTTGCCGTCGATAATCTACTATTAAACAACATTGAAAGCTTTGAAATTAGTCAATCAAAGTGTCTAAAATCCTCACCTTTTGCCCTAAATGTGTATCGTTCCAATTAGAACAGATACGCTTCGTCAACGGCGTAACGGCGACCTAATGCACAAGATGTATTAGTTACCTTGCTATTTGAATCGATGGCATGCTCAATCAGCAAGTAGTTAGGGTTTTCTTTACTTAGAAATACGTAGGAATCACCAACAAAGTGATTAGGATGCGTTGCTTTAGCACGTGTAGGAGCAGCAGCAAGTGGCGGGAAGATCTCTCCCACACTCTCTCACTTTTTCTCTCTCTCTAGCTAGGGTTTCTAGTAAATTCAGATGGGTGAGATAAGTGAGGGTTTAAAGCCCTTATATAGGCTAAAACCTTTCCAAATTAGGCTTGGGAATAAAGTTCACTTGAGGTATAACCAAATCGGGGCTGTTCCGATCCAAAAGAGTAGTTCGAGAGGTCCAATGGTCGAACGCGATCGGACTTAAGCTCATGGTCACTGGATGTTGCTCACACCCAGTTTTCAGTCTGGTAGAGTTCGCAGATCGCATGTGGTGGTCCAATTTTAGTTCAGCGGTCATCGCACCAAGATCAGGTCTACAAGTCTCATGATATGAAAGAGAAATTTTTCCTGATCCGAGGGTGTAATTTGGCTGAATTCTGACGGTCAAAATGCTTAATAATAACGCGCCAAGTCACGTGCCAGATTTGGATTAAAATTTCCAAATCTAACCCTTTTCTCACTCTCTTCACTCCAGGCTCAATGAAATAGCCTCTGAACGTCGGTTGGGCTTGATTTTTGAAATGATTGTCAAGTCCAGCTAAGTGGTCATAACGGTCTAAGATTGTAGGTATCAGACTTTCCACGTGCGGTCTAGATCCAATACAAAGTTTCAAAGGGTTCGTGAGAGAAAACGGGTTTAGAGTTCGATCTAAGGTTTCAGGATATAATAGCGTCATTAGTTCTTCAAGTTTTAGGTCTTGTAGAACGTATTTAAAGCGATCAGGGACAATTTCACAGCTACTCTAGCGTAGCGCTAGCTAACTTACGCTCGATTTCCAAAGAATTAGGTTCTAAGTGATCCCTTTGGCTTTGGAATTGCTTTCAGAGAGGTTACCAAGGTGTTATGGTTGACCCATTGCCTAAGGACGTCTAACCCCAGGTTGGCAAAAATCTGGGGTGTTACATCTAAGATGGTTGGACTCCCAATTTTTTCTACTGTGTAGTCTAGCAATATGCCTTGATAAAAACCATTATTCAAAAATATTTCTTCTGATGGTGTGCCACCTTTTTAAGTTTCCTCTCATTGTATACATGATGAGGGACCTTGGCTCTCAATTTTCAGAGTTTTAGAGGCCTTGGACCCACTCCAATGGAGTGCCCAAATTTAGGACAGTAACATGTTATAATTATGCTTGGCCTCGGGCTAAAATTTTAAGGAGTGGGGCCCACCACATTTATGAAGGTCTTAGAGAAAATAATTTATACCTTTAGTTCCTTAAATGTTGGGCTTAATAAATACACTTTTGAGGCCCACCACAGTTGCATTTCATTGGGTCCATGAATGTAGATAGTTGTTGTACTCTTTAAGCCCAATTGGGCTAGAACTTTCCAGATAGGCCCATTGAACTCTTGGGCCATTTTTACCATACTATTGTGTTGGGTTAGTGGGCCAGATTATATAAGTAGATGGGCCCTTGGTTGTCCACTAAATTAACTTTATACTTGGGCCGGGTTGTAAGCCCAACTTACTTAATTAAGAGCATGACATTTGCCCATGTGGTTTGAGCAATGGGCTGCCCACTAGGCCACCATAATATATGGGATTAGTGGCCTTTATGTTGAGCCCTAACCTTTCCCCTATGGGCCCATAGTGGTATATATAGGTTGGGTTATGTATGTTCCTCTTGGACCCATATTTTGGGTAAGCCTTAGGCCGCCCTTTCTGAAGCCCAACATGAGTGTTTGTGGTATGATTATGGCTGCTCATTTCTTATTTATGATGTTACATGGGCTTTGAGCCTTGATCTATGATCAATTAGAGATGGACTACCTCTTAGGGGATAATTGTGGTTGAATGTCCACATTGGTGGCCCTAAGGTAGGCCCATGGGCTTCTATGGGTGGTTAAAGGCCCACCATAGACCCTTGCTAAGTCGTTTCATCTATTTAGGCTCATACCATTGTTCTCCTTTGTCTTGTGGGCTACCCTAGGTATATGGGCCCCCACTAGAGGTTGTATTCCTTATGAGAAATTGGTTAAGTACCTAGACCCTTCATGGTTAGTAGAGAGTTTATCTTCACATCATTGGCACCCTTATTCATCTTCATGGCCCACTCTCATACACATCATATGCATGCTTGGTTGAGGTATGATTGGCCATGATTTTTCCATTGTGTCGGACATGTTGGTATCTGCCTAAGAGATGGATACTTGGGATTGATGCATGGGTGATTGTGTGATTTATCCATCTGGCATCGCATAACTTATGGATATCCGCCCTTACTTCATCAGGGCTTTAACTCCATAGGAGTATTCGTGAATGGCCGTATTTGTGGCCACCGAAAATATTAGTTGAGCATACCGGGTGCATAAGATGCCCATGGGTGAAATTTCTAAAACTTTCATGGTACCAAGGATCTGCTCCATCGTCGTGACTGGGTGGAATACATGAGCGTACGAGGATTTTTTACCATTAGGCTGCTCCTCCCACTGTCGTGTAGTTGGTTGGATAGGGGTGTGGCCTTACCTTCTCGGTGTGTAGGGAGCAATGCTAGGTTGAGTCTGACCAGCTCCTAAATGGGTCCACTACCGTCAGGCCTTGCTGGTGGTTGGTTGTCCACCAGTGGGTAATGAGGTCTCTTACGCTCGTTTGACTATACGAGGTCTGTAGAGCAGTAGTCATTCAGCAGTGTAATGGACCCCGGTGATTTCCTTATGATTGAAAATGTACTTGACTTATGATTTGGATATGAGCACTGACATTACTTGCATTGCATTAGCATTGGCTGTGTAAGCCCCTTCATGCATTGCCTTGGTATGGCTCCCAGTACTCATCGCATCGTATTCATGATAAGCCTTGGTAAGGCTAGAGATATTCTCATTGAGCATGTTTCCCTTCTTGTATGTCCTACTATTCTTCTGTGCACCACGTCACATACTTACAACACCCTCTAAGCTTCTATAAGCTTATGCACGATTGATGCATGCAGGAGATTCTAGGCAGGCATCGTAGCAGCAGAGCTTGGAGTAGAGCTGAGCATTTGAGGACTCCAGTGTTGCTAACCTTTCTCTCTTTTCCTATTATCTCATGTATGTCCTTTTGGACCTTTTGGATGGTTGTAATAGTTCAAATTCTTAGTGGATTTTATGATGTGTGCCCTTTTTTATTCTCAGATATACTTGCTGTGATCTTGGGTATGCTCGTATTAGTAATGATTATACTGTTATAAATATCCTCCTTGTAGGATCCCAGGATCGGAACCTGCCTCAGGATCTGAGAATGGGATACTATGGAGGCTGTTATGGCCAGAACAGGCCATCGGGTTCCTTGGGATTCCGGTTATCGAGTCTGGGGCGTGATAAGAGTTGGAATCAGAGCACAACAAGTAATTCTGAAATGACTCAGGAGAACATCGCATGTCTGTCAAGAACATGGGGCAAGTAGTGTCTCGACATCCTTCCTTTCACTCTGTATTAA
The DNA here is from genome assembly GCA_037074715.1 of Magnolia kwangsiensis. NCBI lineage: Eukaryota > Viridiplantae > Streptophyta > Magnoliopsida > Magnoliales > Magnoliaceae > Magnolia > Magnolia kwangsiensis. Next base: position 107,608,709 of record CM073578.1, on the reverse strand, counting down.
GCCTGTAATTGTCCTTATTCCTTGTTTCGTCATTATTTTATAGACGATGTCGCGTGGTTGTGTCACCCGTGGTCGTGGCACCCGAGGACGAGGTGCCCGAGGTACCCATCTTACTCGAGCACGTCCTGCTCCAGTAGTTGAGGATTCGATTTCAGAGGTTCTGATCTGACATGTTCCTTCAATTGAGCCCATAGCGCCTGTACCTCCAGTTGCTCCAGCTTCCCCACCTATTCCCCCTACTCAGCCTACTGTTCCAGTTACTGAGGTTCCTGCCCCGTCGATCGCACCCGTGCCTCCACCTAAGGCGAGTGTCGCCCCTGCCTTTCTGATAGTACTTATAAGAACTGAGCATTTTTAGCGGTTGATGCAGCTTATTGCCACCGCATTGCAGACCTGTCAGCCAGCTACCACTGAGGTTTCTGGGCAGTCTAACTTACCGTGTGCTAGTGCTATAGTCCGTGAGTTCTGATAGCATGATCCCCCGAGGTTTAGTGCTGACCCTATCCCTTCTGCCGCTGAGGCTTGGCGCACTGAGATCGTAAGGATTTTTTACACTATATAGTGTCCTGCGGGCCAGAGAGTATCCCTTGCGACCTATCTCCTTCAGGGTAAGGCCCGTCATTGGTGGTCATCCGTATTCAGGATGGTCGGGCCTCAGTTCGTTTGGACATGGGAGGAGTTTGTGACCCGCTTCGACCAGAAGTTCTTCCCTGAGCATGTTCAGATTCAGCGGGCGATCGAGTTTGAGACCCTAGTGCAGGGTGATATGACTGTATCTTAGTATGAGGCCCGTTTCTTGGCCCTGTCTATATTTTCTCCTCATCTCACCAACGATGAGAAGATGAGGGCCCGTCATTTTGTGACTGGGTTACGTCTTGCCCTTCGTAGTCGTGTGGTAGGGCATTGTTTGGAGACGTTCGACCAAGTTATTCATCGAGCACTGGTTTTTGAGGAGGATTGGGCTATGACCCAGAGGTTAAGAGAGCAAAGTTTTGGTGGAGACCGGAAGAGGAGAGCGTCAGCCGGCAGTTCTAGGCAGCACCGTCAACAGAGAAGGAGGGGTAGATCAGGATTTCAACAGCCTATGGTTCAGACAATGGCTTCTCCATCATCTGCAGCACCACCAGCCGCCTCATCTTCTGGCTTCTTTTCGGGTGTATGCTTCAGCTGTGGATAAGTCGGGCATCGAAGGCGTGAGTGCCCTCTCCCCATTCAGCAGCAGAGGCTACTGCAGTTACCTCCTCCTCATCCTCCTCAGCAGCAGCAGAGAGCTCAGCTTCCACCAGTCGCTCCTAAGGCTCCTCCTCAGCAGCAGAGGCAGCCAGGTAGACCTCCTCAGCAGAGACAACAGCAGTAACGACAGCCACAGCCGTAGCACCAGTAGAGGGGATATCCGTATATTGTTCGATCCCAAGGACCAGTGTGTATAGTAGCCCAGCAAGCTCAGACTCAGGACCCTCAGTCTTCTGGTTTGCTTCCCCTACCAGCTCAGGGCCATTTTTATTCTGTGCAGTAGGCATCAGGCCAGGACCCGCAGTCATCGACCGGTGGAGTCGTTAAGGGTATTCTTCTTATTTTTGCTTGCATTGCTCATGTTTTGTTTGATTCTGGTGCTTCCCATTCATTTGTGGCTGAGCAGTTTTGGTGATCGACTGGTATTCCATTGGAGTCCGTGTCCGAGGCCTTGACCATTTCGACTCCCATGGGGAAGTCAGTGATATTGACTCGTCGCTGTCCTTCTTGCCTGGTGTTAGTGGGTGAGATGTTCATTCCTGCTGATCTGTTCGTGATGTCGATGACAGGATTTGATGTGATTTTGTGTATGGACTGTCTTGCAGAGTATCGTGCCGTCTTAGACTGTGCTGCGAGGACAGTTACATTTCATATTCCGGGCTTGCTAGTTTTCCAGTTCGTCACCGATCCCAGAGGAGAGCCGTTATCTAGATTCTTGGCTTCGGTCATTGAGGATTCTGTGGTAGAGAGTATTGAGCAGTTTCCAGTCATTTGTGAGTACCCGGATGTGTTTCAAGAGATTCCGGGTTTGCCGCCGCGTTGGCATGTAGAGTTCCAGATTGATTTGGTGCCCGGTACCGCGCCTATCTTAAAGGCCGCCTACAGGATGGCACAGTTGGAGTTGAGGGAACTGCAAGAGTAGTTGGATGAGCTCCGGGAATTAAGTTTCATTCGTCCCAGCAGTTTGCCTTGGGGAGTCCCAGTATTGTTTATGAAGAAGAAGGATGGTTCGTTGCGACTCTATGTAGATTATCGTGAGCTCAACAGAGTCACCATTAAGAACCGATACCTGCTTCCCTGTATTGATGATTTGTTCAACCAATTGCAGGGTGCACAGTATTTTTCCAAGATGGACTTGCGTTTCGGTTACCATCAAATTCGGGTTCGAGAGGAGGACATTCCAAAAAATGGCTTTTCGGATACGTTATGGTCACTTCAATTTTCTGGTCATGTCATTTGGGCGGACCAACGCACCCACCGTATTCATGCAGCTGATGAACGAGATTTTTCAGCTGTTCCTCGATCAGTTCGTGGTGGTATTCATTAATGATATTCTTGTATATTCGAGGACCCAAGAGGACCATACTGAGCACTTGCGGATTATGCTTGAGACCCTCCATGCCCACCAGCTGTATGCAAAGCTGGAGAAGTGTGAGTTTTGGTAGGAGGAGATGAAGTTCCTCGGTCATGCGGTGACTAGGGAGGGTGTCGTCGTGGACCCCTCGAAGGTTGATGCAGTGCGTCAGTGGGCTAGCCCACGAATGCATCTGAGATTCACAGCTTCCTTAGTCTAGTAGGATATTATCGATGATTTATCGAGGATTTCTCCCATATTGCAGCACCGCTAACCCGGTTGACGCGAAAGGGCGTCGAATTCATCTGGAGTGATGCCTGCGAGAAGGCCTTTACAGAGATGAAGGATTGCCTCACGCCCATTCTTGTTCTCACTCTTCCTGATGGGAGTGAGGGTTTTGTTGTCTTTACTGATACCTCTAGAGTTGGCTTGGGTGCTGTACTGATGCAGCACGGAAAGCCAGTGGCGTATGCCTCGTGCCAACTCAAGGTCCATGAGATGAACTACCCCACTCATGATTTAGAGCTTGCAGCAATTGTCTTCGCACTAAAGGTGTGGAGGCATTATCTATATGGGGTCAGGTTCGAGCTCTTATCGAATCATAAGAGCTTGAAGTATCCATTTTCGCAGTCCGAGTTAAACCTGGGGCAGAGGCGATGGATGGAGTTATAGAAAGATTATGATTTTGACCTTCAGTACCACCCAGGCAAAGTAAACGTGGTGGCGGATGCGCTCAGCCATCAGCCAGGAGGCCTGGTGGCACATATGATGGTTCGATAGTGGTAGATGCTTGAGGATGTTTCAGAGTTTGACTTTGAGTTCAGTCTGCAGTCTTCTATTGTTTAGCTTTCGAGCTTATCGATTCAACCCTCCTTGGTGGCTAGGGTGATCGAGGCTCGGCAGACGGACGAGTCACTTCAGGAGTACTGAGCAAAGGCTGCCTCCGTGGAGCAGTCAGATTGGCATATTAGTTCCAATGGTGGATTATGCTTCAAAGGCCGGTTGTGTGTCCCGGACATACCAGAGTTACATCGTGATCTGATGATCGAGGCACACCGATCGAGACTTATTATCCACCTAGGCTCCACGAAGATGTTTCGTGACATGAGGAGGCAGTACTTCTAGTAGGGGATGAAGCGCCATATTATGAGTTTTATGGCCGAGTGTGACACATGCCAGCGTGTCAAGGCCGATCATCAGAGACCCCCTGGTCCCTTGCAACCGTTGAGCGTTCCAAAGTGGAAGTGGGAGAACATATCGATGGACTTCATCGCAGGTTTACCGAGGACTCAGCGCGGTCACGAGACTATCTTGGTTATTATTGATCGTCTAACGAAGACGACTCATTTCATTCCGGTGCGTGCTACCTGGTCGATGGATCGGTTTGTAAACGTGTTCATTGAGGAGATAATGAGACTGCACGGTGTCCCAGTTTCGACTGTTTCAGACTGAGACTCCAGGTTTATGTCTCAAGTTTGGAGGAGTTTTCAGCAGGCACTGGGGGTCACTTTGTATCTTAGCACCGCTTATCATCCGCAAACAGATGGGCAGACCGAAAGGGTCAACCAGATCCTTGAGGATATGCTCAGGGCTTATGTGATCGACTTTGTGAGCAGTTGGGATGAGCATATGCACCACGTCAAGTTTGCATACAACAACAGTTATCAGGTAACTATCGGCATGACTCCTTTTAAGGCATTTTATGGCAGACTGTGCAGATCTCCTAGTTGTTAGAGCGAGGTTGGAGAGCGTTGTCTCTTAGGTCCCAAGCTTGTGCAGTAGACGTCGGAGGTTATTGATGTTATTAGGCAGAGGATGCGCACAGCTTAGAGCCGGCAGAAGAGTTATGCTGATCGTCGGCGTCGACCACTCGAGTTCACAGTCGGGGACATGGTGTATCTCAAGGTCTCACCTATGAAAGGCGTGGTTCACTTTGGTGTGAAGGGTAAGCTCACCCCAAGATTTATTAGACCTTTTAAGATTACCGAGCGTATAGGCGCTGTAGCCTATAGGCTTGCCTTACCTCCTGAGTTGTCCGTGATCCACGACGTGTTCCATGTTTCTATGTTACGGAAATATGGGTCGAACACTTCCCGTGATTGATTGGTAGCCACTTGAGGTCCGTGAGGATGCTTCTTACATTGAGCAGCCGATTCGTATTCTTGATTGGAAGGAGTAAGTCTTCAGGACCAAAGTCATTCACTTAGTGAAAGTGTAATAGGGTCATCATTCAGAGGCCGAGGCATCTTGGGAACGTGAGGTCGAGATTATAGAGCGTTATCCCTATTTATTTGATGATTGATTGATATATGATGGTTTATATTACCTTCCTTATAGGATGATTGTTATATGATGGTGGTGTTTTGTCTTTTCTTTTGTCCTGGATTAGTCAATTTTGAGGAAAAAATTTCTTTATCGGTGGGGAGGGTTGTGAGACCCGACCCGAGTTTACATGTGTGCATGAGTGTGTGTGAGTGTGCATTTCATTTTTTGTGGTCCCGCTGTCCTACCGGTCGAATTTCGATGACCCGTGACCCTCAAATAGTGTTTACGGACATCTTTGAGTCTGGTCACATAAACCCGACTCGGATCGAGCTGAGAGCTATGCCATTGTGACCGCATTGTTGCCGCGGTTCAAACGCCGTGTCTTGTGCTTCCATCCGATGTGTGGATCATAAGTTGTGTACGTTTTATTCTATGGCCCTTGATTTTGATCATGTGGCCCACCTTGGAGTGGGGCATGTGGCCCACACTCCCTCTTTTGCACAAGTTCCAACACACACTACACACACCACCTAAATCTCCATAACTCATACTACCAAGACCTCACACACCAACCACACCTAACATACCCTAGCAACATTGTTTCTAACTCCCTACTACAATGATTACTCTTCTCTATCCAAGGCAAGAGAGAGATGATTGCTTGCCTTGAAATCTCCTTCCTCTCTTTTTCCTTCTCATTTCTCTCCCTCTCTCTCTCTCTCTCTCTCTCTCTCTCCCCCTCTCTCTTCTCTTCTTCTCTAGCAACTTTCTTCCATTTTTCCAGCCCACTTTCCCTCATATATCCCCCCATCTAACCATTGAAATAAGATCTCAACCATAAATCCATGTACCTTAGAGCTTGAAGACCATCTTGGAGGTGTTTGCTTAAAGACCTTGTAGGTGGGTGTTCTTGTACTTAGAACCTTAGGATCTCCATTCCCTCCTCTTATTTTTCTTCTTCATCTCATGCTTGAAGCATGTGGGGCCCACCAAATAATGGTGGAGGTCTCATGTCTTCTTGGATGTGGCCATTGGCCCATCCTTTTGTGCATGCATTACTCATGGGTGGGATCATTCTTCATGGACCCCACCATGGTTTCTTTTCTAAGTTTGAAGGATCCTTAGGTCATCTAGACCCTTGATCCTTAGTAGATATAGCATCTCTACCATTGAATTTTAATTTGAAGATGCATGCATGGGTAGATCTTGTAATCCCATCAATATAGTGGAATGTGCATGCATGAGTGATGAGGGGAAGGGCCTTAATATGTCGGAGACCCTTCCCTTGTAGCCGAATATTTATTTTTCTTTTTAATAATCTTCTAATCATGAGTGTGTGACCCACCTTGTGGACCAAAAATATCTAGACCATCCATGGAGGGTGGACGTCCATGATAGTCTACCCTTGGACATTGGAGTCCTTAATCTAACTATATGGGGCACATGCAAGGGGTATTTTATAATGGGAAGGGTTTGGATGTTTGTGGGGCCCACTGGGGTGTTCCATACCATGATTTTTTTGGATTAAATCCCATTTTAAATAGTGTTTATATTTATTTATTTTCTATTATATGTTGCTGTCCAAAACCATCTGGACAGATTTTTAGGTTATTTTGAAGCCTGATTTTTGGGCATTTAGAGGGTTGTGTGGTCCCATATAATATATGTTTCTTAAATTTCTAGACCCCACCTATAGTCATGCCAAATTTTAGCCCCAATTAACCTTCATTGGGGTCCCAAAGGTGTGGTCCAAGTGAGGTTGACAGTCTGGATTTTCTGCACTGTTCCAGCAACATTCCACCCTGGACAGTTGGATTTCTGAAATTTATTAAAATACCTGTGGGTATTTAAAAAATATAAAAATTTATAGGGGGTGTCTCACTCATGTTAGGACTCACCTACAAAATTTTGGGACCAATGGACGCCTGTACACACCATGGTGGTGGCTGGACCGTCCTATTATAATATGGTGTCCAGATCAGTTCGATTTTCAGGATAAATTGATTTCTTTAAATGAATTAAAATATTTATAGAGGTCCAAAATTTGTAAAATTTTGTAGGGGTATATCTCACTCATGGTAGGACCTACCTACCAAATTTCAGGCCAATGGACCCTTGTACAAACCGTGGCGAGGGTAGGACTGCCCCACCACGTTGGGACGTTCAGGTCTGTCCGATTTTCTAAATAAACTGTTTTGTTTAAATTAATTAAAATACTTAAGAATATATAAAAATTCTAAAATTTTGTGAGGATGTGTACCACCTATGAAAGTATCACTCTGTAAAACTTCATCCCCAAATGACCCCGTTTGGGCATTCAAATGAATGGGCCAAGATGGCTGGACTCCCAGATTTTTCTGCTGTGCCGTCCAGCAATATGCCTTGATAAAAATCATAATTTAAAAATATTTCTTCTGATGGTGGGACACCTTTTTGGGTTTCCTCTCATTGTATGCATGATGAGGGACCTTGACCCTCAATTTTCAGAGTTTTATAGGCCTTGGACCCACTCCAATGGATTGCCTAAATTTAGGACAGCAATATGTTATAATTATGCTTGGCCTTGGGCTGAAATTTTAAGGAGTGGGGCCCACCACATTTATGAAGGTCTTAGAGGAAATATTTATACCTTTAGTTCCTTAAATTTTGGGCTTAATAAATGTACTTTTAAAGCCCACCACAGTTGCATTTCATTGGGTTCATAAATGTAGATAGTTGTTGTACTCTTTAAGCCCAATTGGGCTGGAACTTTCCAGATAGGCCCGTTGAACTCTTAGGCCATTTTTACCATACTATTTTGTTGGGTTAGTGGGCCAGATTACACAAGCATATGGGCCCTTGGTTTCTCACCAAATCAACTTTATACTTGAGACGGATTGTATGCCCAACTTACTTAACTAAGAGCATGGCATTTGCCCATGTGGTTTGAGCAATGGGATACCCACTAGGCCACCATAATATATGGGATTAGTGGCCTTTATGTTGGGCCCTAACCTTTCGCCTATTAGCCCATAGTAGTATATATGGGTTGGGTTATGTGTGTTCCCCTTGGACCCATATTTTGGGTAAGCCTTGGGCCGCCCTTTCTAAAGCCTAACATGAGTGTTTGTGGTATGATTATGACTGCTCATTTCTTATTTATGATGTTACATGGGCCTTGGGCCTTGATCCATGATCAATTAGAGATGGGCTACCTCTTGGGGGCCAATTGTGGTTGGATGTCCACATTGGTGGCCCTAAGGTAGGCCCATGGACTTCTATGGGTGGTTAAAGGCCAACCATAGACCCTTACTAGGTCGTTTCATCTATTTAGGCTCATACCATTATTCTCCTTTATCTTGTGGGCTACCCTAGGTATATGGGCCCCCACATGAGGTTGTATTCCTTATGAGAAATTGGTTAAGTACCTAGACCCTTCATGGTTAGGTAGAGATTTCATCTTCACCTCATTGACACCCCTATTTATCCTCATGGCCCACTTCCATACACATCATATGCATGCTTGGTTGAGATATGATTGGCCATGGTTGTGCCATTGTGTAGGACATATTGGTATCTCCCTGAGAGATGGATGCTTGGGATTGATGCATGGGTGATTGTGTAATTCATACATCTGGCATCACATAGCTTGTGGATATCCGCCCTTACTTCATCAGAGCCTTAGCTCCATAGGGGTATTCGTGGATGGTCGTATGTGTGGACACTGGTAATATTAGTTGAGCATACCGGTTGCATAGGATGCCCATGGGTGAAATTTCCAAAACTTTCATGGTACCAAGGATCTGCTCCAACGCCGTGACTGGGTGGAATACATGAGCGCACGAGGGCCTTATACCGTTAGTCTGTGGCTCCCACTGTCGTGTAGTCGGTTGGATAAGGGTGTGACCTTACCTGCCCGATGTGTAGGGGCATTGATAGGCTGAGTCTGACCAGCTCGTAAATGGGTCCGCTACCGTCAAGCCTTCCTGGTGATTGGCTGTCCACTGGCAGGTAGTGAGGTCTCTTACGCTTTTTTGACTGTGCGGGGTCTATAGAGCGACAGTCATTTAACAATGTAATGGACCTCGGTGATTTTCTTATGATTGGAAATGTACTTGACTTATGGTTTGGATATGAGCACTAACATTACTTGCATTGCATTAGCATTGGCTGTGTAAGCCCCTTCATGCATTGCCTTGGTATGGCTCCCAGTACTCATCGCATCGTATTCATGATAAGCCTTGGTAAGGCTAGAGATATTCTCATTGAGCATGTTTCTCTTCTTGCATGTCCTACTATTCTTCTGTGCACCACGTCACACACTTACACCACCCTCTAAGCTTCTATAAACTTATGCACGATTGATGCGTGCAGGAGATTCTAGGCAGGCATCGTAGCAGCAGAGCGTGGAGTAGAACTGAGCATTTGAGGACTCCAGTGTTGCTGACCTTTCTCTCTTTTCCTATTATCTCATGTATGTGCTTTTGGACCTTTTAGATGGTTGTAATAGTTCAAATTCTTAGTGGATTTTATGATGTGTGCCCTTTTTTATTCTCAGATGCTCATATTAGTAATGATTATACTGTTATGAAAATCCTCCTTATAGGATCTCAGGATCGGAACCTGCCTCGGGAGCCGAGAATGGGATACTATGGAGGCTGTTACAGCCAGAACCGGCCATCGGGTTCCTTAGGATTCCGGTTACCGAGTCTGGGGCGTGACAATACCTTAACCTCAACCTAAACCTAAACTAAAACCTATAACCTTAACCTAAACCAAAACCTATAACCTATAACCAAAACTTATAACCTATAACCTAACCTTAATCTAAACCTCAACCTAAACCTAAACCTAAAACATAAACCTATAAACTAAAACCTAAACCTAAACTAAAAACCTAAATGTATTGTCAAATTCCTAAACCTAAACCTACACCTAATCCTAATCTTAACTCCCAAACCTAAACCTAAACCTGAAAACCTAAACCTAAACACGATCTCGAACCCAAACCCCAATTCCTAAACCTAAACCTTAACCTATTCTCAATTCCCTAAAGCTATAACCTATAACCAAACTTAAACCTAAACCTATAACCTATTCTCAATTCCCTTAACTTATAACCGAACTTAAACCTAAACTTATAACCTAAATCTAAACCCAATCCCGAACCCGAACCTGATTTCCTAAACGTAAACCTTAACATATTCTCAATTCCCTAAGGCTATAACATATAACCTATGACCTAAACCTAAACCTAACATAAACTTATAACCTTAACCTAAGCCTAAAACCTAAACCTAAACGTAAAACATAAATGTATTCTCAAATCCTTAAACCTAAACCTAGACCTAAACCTAATCTCAACTACTTAACCTAAACCTAAACCTGAAAACCCAAACCTAAACCCGATCCTGAACCCGAACCCGATTTCCTAAACCTAAACCTTAACCTATTCTTAATTCCCTAATGCTATAACCTAAACTTAAACCTAACCTAACCCTATAACCTAAACCAAACCTATAACCTAAACCTAAACCTATAACTTAAACCTTAACGTATAATCTATAACCTTTAACCTAAACTTATAACCTATAACCTAACCTTAACCTAAACCAAAATCCTAAACCTAAACCAATAACCTAAACCTATAAACTAAAACTAAACCTAAACCTAAAACCTAAATGTATTCTCAAATCCCTAAACCTAAGCCTACACCTAATCCTAATCTTAAACCCTTAACCTAAACCTAAACCTAAACCTAAAAACCCAATCCTAAACCTGAACCCGAACCCGATTTCCTAAACCTAAACCTTAATCTATTCTCAATTCCCTAAAGCTATAACCTATAACCTAACTTAAACCTAAACCTATAATCTATTCTCATTTCCCGTAACCTATAACCTAACTTAAACCTAAACCTATAACCTACACTTATAACTTAAACATAAACCTACACCTAATCCTAATCTCAACTCCCTAATCTAATCCTAAACCTAAACTTAAAAACCCAAACCTAAACCAGATCCCGAACTCGATTTCCTAAATCTAAACCTTAACCTATTCTCAATTCCCTAAAGCTATAACCTATAACCTATAACATAACACCTATAACCTAAACCTAAACCTAAACCTTAACCAAAACCTATAACCTAAACTTTAACCTATAACCTATAATCTATAACCTAAACTTATAACGCATAACCTAACCTTAACCTTTCGATTTTTAGCTACGAAAATTTTCGTAGCTAAAAGTAAACCTTTCGATTTTTTTAAAAATTATATACAGCATTTAGCGATGAAACTTTTCACAGCTAAAAGTCTTATCCACGTTTTTTAGCTACGAAAATTTCCGTAGCTAAATGTAAACCTTTCGATTTCAAAAGTTGTTTATAGCCTTTAGCGATGAAACTTTTCGTAGCTTAAACCTTTCAATTTTTAAAAAAAATTCTTTACAGCCTTTATCGACGTAACTTTTCGTAGCTAAAAGTCTCATCCACGTTTTTTAGCTGCGAAAATTTTCGTAGCTAAAAGTAAACCTTTCAATTTTTAAAAAAAAATTGTTTACAGCCTTTAGCAATAATTTTTTTTGTAGCTAAAAATCTCATCCACGTTTTTTAGCTACGAAAATTTTTCTAGCTAAAAGTAAGCCTTTCAATTTTTTCAAAAATTGTTTACAGCCTGTAGCGATGAAACTTTTCATAGCTAAAAATCTCATCCACGTTTTTTAACTACGAAAATTTTCGTAACTAAACATAAACCTTTCGATTTTTCAAAAATTGTTTATAGCCTGTAGTGATGAAACTTTTCGTAACTAAAAGTCTCATCCACGTTTTTTAGATACGAAAATTTTCATAGCTAAAAAATTGTTTACAGCCTCTAGCGACGAAACTTTTCATAGCTAAAAGTCTCATCTATGTTTTTTCGCTACAAAAATTTTCGTAGCTAAAATTAAACCTGTCGATTTTTTTTCAAAAATTGTTTACAGCCATTAACGACAAAACATTTTCTAGCTAAAGGTCTCATCCACGTTTTTTAGCTACGAAAATTTTTGTAGCTAAAAGTAAACCTTTCGATTTTTATGAAAAATTGTTTACAGCCTTTAGCGATGAAAATTTTCGTAGCTAAAAGTTTCATTCACGTTTTTTGTCTACAAAAATTTTCTTAGTTAAAAGTAAACCTTTCATTTTTTTTCAAAAATTGTTTATAGCCATTAGTGATAAAAAAAAATTGTAGCTAAAAGTCTCATCCACAATTTTTAGCTTCAAAAATTTTCGTAGTTAAAAGTAAACCTTTCAATTTTTTTCAAAAGAATTTTACAGCCTGTAGTGATGAAACTTTTCGTAGCTAAAAGTCTCACCCACGTTTTTTTGTTGCGAAAATTTTTGTAGCTAAAAGTAAACCTTTTGATTTTTTTCAAAAATTGTTTACAGCCTTTAGCGAGGAAACTTTTCATAGCTAAAAGTCTCATCCACATTTTTTAGCTATGAAAATTTTCGTAGCTAAAAGTAAACCTTTTGATTTTTTTGAAAAATTGTTTACAGCCTTTAACGATGAAAATTCTCATAGCTAAAAGTCTCATCCACGTTTTTTAGCTACGAAAATTTTCGTAGCTAAAAGTAACTTTTAGAATTTATTTGAAAAAATGAAAATAACCTTTACTGACCAAAATTTTTGTCAATAAAAGTGACTTTTAGCTACAAATTTACCATTTCGTCGCTAAAAGTTTACTTTTAGCGACAAAAAATTCTTTTGTCGCTAACAATGACCTTTAGCGATGAGAAAAGTTTCTTCACTAAAAGTTTTATCGCTAAAAACCCTCTTTCTTGTAGTGAACTATACCCAAGAAATCTCCCTACTTAATTCATTTGAAAAATGCCTCAATTATCAGAACAGGCTCCAGACTGCTCGTTAGTGAACCACTAGTTCCAAAATTATAGAATAATGTCTATCACACTAGGCTTGACATCCATCATGGGTGGCAAACCAATAAAGTGCTCAGAACTGCTCAACTTAGGTCAGAAGCCAAGTACTTGAAATGGGCGAATCCCCTAGGCTGGTATCTAAAAATGTAAGTGAAATAGATTTTTCGCTCATTCGCGAAGTTGCGACTTTCAACCATTAAATTGCAATCAAACTCAGGACATGAGTCAGAGATATTTCTCTGATCATGTTTGTATAGCTAGGGCCCTAATCAAATGTCGGTGACCGTTGATTGCAAATTAGGCCCTTGCGGCCAATCGATTCATCTGTTTGCCACCAAACTTCGAGCAACCCTTCAACCGACCATGGGGCATGTGCTCCATGACATAGATGGGACAAGGGGCCACTGGAATGGCCCCAAACACAAGAAATAAGTCCACTAGGGGTATATTTATTAGAGTGAGAGTTCCTAGGGCCATTTAGTTATATTTTCTGGTTATAAAAGACCCAAAATCTCTCTCCATCACTCCCATTTGAATTTGTTGCAAGAAGGAGAGAGAGAGTGAGAGAAAGAGAGAGAGCTCCGAGGAGCTAAAAATTGGAAAATTTCCTCTCCCACCACAATCCTATGTCGAAGCTCACGAGTTTACCGCCATAGAACCGGCTTGTCGGCGATCAAAAGGTATGTGTCCAGTTCTCTTTCAATTTATAGTGCTTTATGCCTCTTGCATGTATCCTAACATGTAAAATTCCATTAGCACATGGCTCTAACACATTAATTCAAGGGACCCACACCCTAAGAGTAGCTCCGTAAGCCATCGACCATTCCTATGTATGGACCATTATCCTTAAGTAGTTGTTTATCAAACTTAGGCTGAAATTAGTGATTGTGATTGCAAGTTTTTCTTTGCATGTCATTCCCAAGGAATATAATAGTTAGGACTAAATATTCTCTCGATTGAATTCATTTAGGGAAGAAGTGCTTAATTCCCAATCATCTTAATATTTACATTACCTGATTGTCTTTTCCCTATCAGAAATTTAAGCATGACTAATCCCCAATTTTGAGGTAAATTAGGAAAACTGTGCTACATGTTTCCTATGAGTATAATTTGAGAAGATTAATTGCTAAATTTCTACATGTATGTTCAAATTCTTTGCAATTATGAATTGTACACGATTCTCCCATGTTTCAAGTAATTTAAGACTTATCTACATGCTCATTTAGATTCTTTTAGCAATCAAAGTAATCCATAATCTTTTATGAAGTCAAATGATTGTATCTTATACTATGCATGTCTAAATTTCTCACAACTAGAAGTAGATCGTTATCTCCTTTAACATGATATGAAAATTCATTTCCCTTTTTGCTGTGTTGGCCAACAAATTTTCGAACCCGTATGGGCAGTCCCATTGGTAAGGTTGTCCAAGGACCAATCTAACCCAATTAGTCCGAATATGGATAGCCAATAGTAGTTGGACTACATGGGATGCCTGCTCCCAATGTCGTGTGTTCTGTAATTCGTCTAGAAGAGATAAGTTGGCCCATTAGTTAGCGCTCACTGGTAATAACTATGATGCAATCCACAAGTCTAGGGAGCTAGGCATGGTAGAATGAAACACTATGCTCGAGCTGTCGTCCTACGCTAGGGTGATGAGCCTCCCCGTAGTGACCGCAAGCAATCCAGGGTACAAACCCATCTTATGAGCCGAGCATGGTGGAATAGGACATAATGCTCGAGCTGTCACCCTACGCTTGGGTGACAAGCCTCTCCATAGTGACCATGAGTGATCAAACTTACAATCTACCTTCGTATGTGTTATCTGGGAGTGACAAACATAAAAGGATCAAGGATTGGAGATGTAAGACCGCCCCGACTGCGTAGGCCATGTAATCGAGATAGGTATTAACTTCATTTGGGTGTCCCAGTTTTCCCAAACTGCTGGATGAATGAACGTAACTAAATACTCGGGTAACATATTTACATCGCATCGCATTAGTTAGGTTGGTGACTTGGCAGTTGAGGTCACATTAAGGGAGTGTTGGGCATTGCGAATGTAAGATGGTGTCGCTCGAGAGAGTGTTGGATGGCAAGGGCATACATCATATCATAACATCATGCATATGCATTAATAAGAGTAGCTAGGGACTGTATGTTTGATTATTTTTCAATAATTATGTATATGAATTCAAAACATATGTAACTTATTACTAATGGAACCCACTGAATTGATCGCTCACTCCCACTCTAGGATGGTGTTTTAAAACATCAACTAGAACCTATCTTAGATGTAGGTATTACAGAGCTAGATGGGGCAAGTGTGGACAAGGAGAAGGACTTATCTTATTTTCAGATATTCGGCAAATCCCCATAGGCTACCTTAGGATTAGCGATGGGACCCCAGGGCAGGAATTTTACATATTCTTAAATAATATATCTTGCTAGGACAGTCCCGTATGTTTATGGACATTATCTCATTTTGCTAGACATGTTCTATGTTAATAATTGCACTTAAGTTTAGTAATTAGTCGTGGTTTATGCTTCATGGTCCACTTAAATTCCACTATTTCTTATAAAACAATTAAGCTATGCATACTTTGAAAACCTATAAGGCATAAGTGACACCCGGGATGTTGAGAGTTGAGCACCTACTCAACCCCTAAAATTTGAGGCGTTACAAATACATTAATATTTCCAAATGATTAACTAGGCACCCAATAACATCAAAATGATACCTCCAAGTTACTAGTAACCAATGAAAGTACAACAAGTATGTGCTTAAGTGACAAGCTCACATAAATTTGGATGTTCGTACAATGCATTAGTCTTTCCAAAAGTCGACCAAGCACCCGATAACGCACACATGCCATGTAATGTATGATTAGCCTAATTGTTATTAGTTCTATTACAATAACCATTCTGAGAAATCTCAAAGGTCAATATGGGGGGCTTGTCACCCAGCATAAGTCGACAGCTTAGGCATAGTATCCCATACCGCCATCCTTGACTCATAAGACTCCAACAAGTAGGATGTTCAATGGTAAACTCTTCAACTAGTGGACAATCATGGTTCAACAAGTGAAACTTACCATCACAACATTATATGAAAATAGTCCATTAAGCCACATAGTGCAAATAGTCCATTGAATCCATATAAGGAAAAAAGTCCATCCAATGATATGATAAAGAAGGGATTATCCCCAAAAGCCACATAAGCACAAAGGATCCCCAAGATGGTAAGTCCACAACGTAATTTCATTTAATCACTTACATAAATAGCCACTAGTTCAAGGACCTCCAAAAACACTATCGAGTAATCACAAGTGGCAAAACAAGCCGTACAAAATATCAATAGTAATTGCATATGTAAAGTGCTCAGTTTGAACATAATAGAGATGTTAGAGATCCATAACAAGTTCAAATACTTGAATTTAAATCCAATCATCAATCATATATGAAGAATTACTAAAATAGAAACTAACATTTATCATCATTTCCACTAAATACTATATTAAGCAATTAATAAAATAAATTAACCAATCTAAGTATCATGATGTATGAAAGCTTGAAGGATGATCCTCACATTTTTAAATTTGATCTCCTTGTCTTGAATGTAACTCAAGTGAGGGGTTTTGGAACAATTCAATTCCTACATTCACGTTAGGGTTTAATTTAATGATTCTTAAAATTATTCTTTTAATTCAACAACAATTAACATTCTTAGAAAAATTAACTCACTACAACTAAATAGACTAAAATTGACTTCAACTTAAATTGAGGAGGATCTAAAAGGTGTGTTCGAAAATTTGAGTCTATTTCAATTGAGGTATTTAGAAATTTCTTAGACCTAAATTGAGCTTTCACTAATCTATAATGGAAAGAAGATAGAGAGATCAAATTATCCAATTGTTGAGGTGGCTCAACTTAACCTAAAATATCACATATGGATGGTTAGGATAAAAGAGATTCGGAT
The DNA here is from genome assembly GCA_037074715.1 of Magnolia kwangsiensis. Taxonomy (NCBI): domain Eukaryota; kingdom Viridiplantae; phylum Streptophyta; class Magnoliopsida; order Magnoliales; family Magnoliaceae; genus Magnolia; species Magnolia kwangsiensis. The sequence goes on along the minus strand of CM073578.1, from coordinate 107,591,983 downwards.
GCAGCCAAATGATTGGATAAATTAGGGAAAAACATAATTTCCACATTCAAACTAGTAATCAAACTGAATTAACTCATGTTAGGTCAAATGAAATGAATTAAAAGATGAATTCACCCCACTAACTAGAATAGCCCCGATGTGCATCCAAATTAGATCCAAATTGGCACAAGTAGCTAGACTACTTGAGTGTAAATATAAAAACTTGCAAGTAAGAAAATGATTAAAAATTTATTTGCATCAAACTAGGATTTACATTCCAATAAACTGAATTGACCCACCTCAAATCTTAATTAACTTGACCTTATGTAGAACCGAGTCATCCACGAATGTGACTATCGAGCGAACTTTCTAATGTAAATTGATTGCAATAGGGTCAACCCATCAGTCTCTTGAAGCTACACTCAGAGAAGGATATTGAGTCTACTTGGTATGGACGTAGAATGGCCTAATACAACTCAGTTTTGAACCCCGAGCTTACATAACATGCTACAACAACTGTAACTATGAGACCCGTATCCTAGCCCGTACCATTCTGTAGGCTTCCATGGTCCTCCCGGTTGAATTTTAGTGGCTCAATATCTGTTATCGATGTTTGTGTGTGATTCTAAGACATGTCCCAAATATCAGAGTCGACTCGACTCAAAACTTGTACCCTTACGACTGCGTCATCGCCGCGTATTACACGTCGAGGCGATACCCAGGGTAGGAGATGTGATCCCACATTCAGTTTGAGGAAAACGCCGTGCTTTGTAAAACCTAAGAGAACATCACATCAATCCCATCAATCAAGTACACATCACCTCACAGGTCAAGTACAAACCCATCCCCAAGGAACCCCTAAAGTCGACTTTCTCTTACAACCAAGTACACCCATCACCTTACACCCATCCCCCACCCATCACTCACCCATCTCTCTCTCTCTTACAACCTCTCTCTCTCTCTCTCATCTCTCTCTCATTTTTTCTAAGCAACCCAAACATCTAACATTTCCATGGGAGAGAGGAGAAACTAGTGTGGCCCACCTTCCTACCTCCCATCTCCATCATTCAAGCTTCATCTCAACTGTTAAAATTCATCCATTGGAGCTCTAGCATGCATTAGCGGAAGGAGGAGGAAGAGATCTAAGGTGAATGATCTTATATTTATCTTTTGTGATTTAAGTACCCACATTGGTGGGGCCCATCTTAATGTATGCATTGTATAGGGAGGGCCCATAGTGGCGGGGTCCCTCCCTCTATCTCACGGATCTCTCTCTCTCTCTCTCTCTCTCTCTCTCTCTCTCTCTCTCTCTCTCTCTCTCTCTCTCTCTCTCTCCTTACTTTTGATGTGTGGCCCACCAATGATGTATGTGTTTCATCCATGTTGTGGGCCCAGCCATGATGGATGGGCCTATCAACATCGCATAGAAACTGGACGTTTGGTAGCCACCCTTATGCATGTGTTTTGCCCTAGCCATCCATCTGTGTGAACTCACCCTAATGGCACATGGACCCCACCTCGATTGTTTACCCAGGCCGTCCATCTAGACTAGGGAGGTGGGCCACCGAGACGATGCACCCATCCAGACCATCCGTCAATGGATGTTCAACCTCCTAAACGCTGGTTTGTCTTTGTGTATATATATATATATATATATATATATATATATATATATATATATATATATATATATATATATATATTAATGTAACATATATACTATATAATATATCTGGTGGGCCACATGTGTGGACCCACCTGACGTGTCTTTCATCTAAGCCTTCCACTGTCCGTGGATGGTGGAGTCCATCAGCATGTGAAATCCACACTGTCTGAGTGGCTTTGCTGGAGTACCTCGCAGCAGCTATAGCAACTACTACATTTGACATCAGCAAGGTCTGTGGGACCCTCATGACATGTGCGTTTCATCCTAACCATCCATTTGAGGATGGGGGACCAGCAGCCCTATTTGGGAGGGTTTGATCATGAGATATATGTTATATTCAAACCGTCCATCCATTTAAATCCCCACCGTCCATCTGTTTTGATGGTGGTCTGCTGCCAGTAGCTACTGCACATGCAGCAGCAGCAAAAGGGGGGGGTCACCGTGATGTATGTACAATCAACTCCATCTGTCCATCCTGACGGTATGATGGGCCACGTGTGTGGACCCCACCACGATGCATATGTTAAATTTGTGCTGTCCATCCATACGTCCATTGTCTGGATGCTGGATTGGACCTAATATAATAATAAAAGTATTACATTAATATATATATATATATATATATATATATTATAATTGGTGGGCCCTACGTTAGACCCACCAGTGTGGAAGATGATTGGCTGGTGTGCACTAACAGCAGCTATATTATTGCTATCATGACGTCACCAAGTCCTGTGATCGGTGCATCACATGGGCCACCACCATGTTGTATGTATTTCATCCACACCATCCACATATCTGGACGGTGCTGGACAATGTTTGGTCAGTGTTGTCCAATGTTTGGATGGTGCTGATTTACATAGATAATGTTTGGATAATGCTGATTTACATGAGAAATATTTGGATGGTGCTGATTCACCTGGACAATGTTTGGACAATGCTGATCATCATTAGCGAGCCATGTGCCCCATGGAATGATAGTGTACAGTGATACACATGTTACACTTACAACTATTAAAATAATTTTTAGTGTGGTCCAAGCCCACTTAAGGCCCATCATGATGTATATTTGAGGCCCATGGGATACGGCCCACCTGCCTTGTATTTGAGGCCCATGTGATGCGGCCCATAGAGTATGTATTGGGCCCATGTGAGCGGCCCATAGTGATGTGTATTGGGCCCATGTGAGCAGCTCATAGTGTTGTGTAGTAGGTCCATGTGATGCAGCCCATAGTGATGTATATTGGGACCATGTGAGCGGCCCATAGTGTTGTGTATTGAGCCCATGTGATCGGCCCATAGTGATGTGTATTGGGGCCATGTGAGCGGCCCATAGTGTTGTGTAGTAGGCCGATGTGAGTGGCCCATAGTGTTGTGTATTAGGCCCATGTGATGTAGTCCAAAGTGATGTGTAGTAGGCCCATGTGCGTGACCTATAGTGTTGTGTAATAGGACCATGTGAGCGGCCCATAGTGTTGTATATTAGGCCCATGTGATGCGGTGCATAGTGATGTGTAGTAAGCCCATGTAAGCGGCCCATTGTGTTGTGTAGTAGGCTAATGTGATGTTGCCCATATTGATGTGTAGTAGGCCCATGTGAGTGACCCATAGTGTTGTGTATTTGGCCCATGTGATGCGGCCCATAGTGATGTGTAGTAGGCCCATGTGAGCAGCCCATAGTGTTGTGTAGTAAGCCCATGTGATGAGGCCCATAGTGATGTGTGGTGGGCCCATGTGAGTAGCCCACAGTGTTGTGTAGTAGGCGTATGTGATGCGGCCCATAATTATGCGTAGTTGGCCCTTGTGAGCGGCCCATAATGTTGTGTATTAGGCCCATGTGATGCGGCCCATAATGACGTGTAGTAGGCCCATGTGAGCGGCCTATAGTATTGTGTAGTAGGCCCATGTCATGTGGCACATTGTGATGTGTAGTAGGCACTTATGAGTGGCCCATAGTGTTGTGTATTAAGGTCCATAGTGATGTGTAGTAGGCCCATGTGAGTGGCCCATAGTGTTGTGCAATAGGCCCATGTGATGCGGTGCATAGTGTTGTAAAGTAGGCCCATGTGATGCGGCCAATAGTGATGTGTAGTAGGCCCATGTGAGCAGCCCATAGTGTTGTATATTAAGCCCATATGATGCGGCCCATAGTGATGTGCAGTAGGCCCATGTGAGTAGCCCATGGTGTTGTGTAGTAGGCCCATGTGAGCGGCCCATAGTGTTGTGTAGTAGGCTCATGTGAGTGGCCCATAATGTTGTGTATTAGGCCCATGTGATGTAGCCCATAGTGATGTGTAGTACGCCCATATGATGTGGCCCATAGTGATGTGTAGTAGGCCCATGTGAGCGGCCCATAGTGTTGTGTATTAGACCCATGTTATGTAGCCCATAATGTTGTGTAGTAGGCCCATGTGAGCGGCCCATACTGATGTGTATTAAGCCCATGTGAGTGGCCCATAGTGTTGTGTATAAGGCCCATGTGAGTGTCCCATAGTGACATTTTTTGAGCCCATGCGATGCTGCTCGCTTTATGTTTGAGAGCCTTGTGTAAGGCTCATTGAGATTGTATGTGGCACATTATGATTGTATGTGGCCCATTATGATTGTATGTGACCCATTGCGACTTGTATGTGGCCGAATGTGATTTTATGTGGCCCATTGTGATTGTAGGTGGCTAATTGAGACTTGTACGTGTCCCATTGTAATTGTATGTGGCTCATTGTGATTGTATGTGGCCCATTGAGACTGTATAGGGCCTCCTTGATGCAAATTGTGGCCATCGATGAGGCTCGATATGATATATTTATGGCCCAATGTGATGCATATTAGGCCCTTGTGTGAGGCCATGGGCCTGCTTTATGTTTGGCTCTATGTGGACCACTCCTTGGGAGAAATGTTTGTTAAATGTCCACATTGATGGGCAATGATGGTTAAACGTCCTCATTGTGACCTTCCCTTAGGCCCTTTGATTGGCCGATTATCAATAGCGATTATTGATACTAATTATGAGTATGTGATAGCATAACATCATGATACATGCCCATACGTGTCATTTACATGTTTGGTATAAGATATGGTTGGTCATTGCATAAGTCATAGGGCAGGTTGTTCTTGGGATTCCCTGAAAGGTGGAGTTACCCCACATGAGAGCACGGTATGCACGGGATTGATGCATGATTGACTGTGTGACTCATGCATCTTACATTGTGTGATTATGATTAGCGTACACACTAATGACATCAAGGATGTAGCCTCCACAAGCATATTGTGGATGATAAGATAGGATACTAGAAATCTGTTCTACATGGGGTACTATAGATATCCTTTGGTGAAAGCCCCAAAACTTTTTTGGTTTCATAGGTTGCTTCAACGTCTAAATTGAGTGGATGCATGATAGCATGAGGGCTGTATACCTTAGGCCGTGTCTCCCACAGTATTGTGGTCGGTTGGAAGGGGTTGCGGCCTTACCTGCCCGAGAGGAGGGGGCAAAGCTACGCTGAGTTTGACCAACTCGAGCAATGGGTTATGCTTCTTATGAGACCAATGTACGTTGAAAAATCTCCCTTGTAGAATTTCAGGATCAGAATCTGGCATATAGGCGTTGAGAGTCGAGAATGGGGTACTATGGAGGCTGTCGGTACCCCATTCGGTAATCAAAAATTTTGTGAGCCCGAATTCCGAGTCTCGGGTGTGATAGAAGATGGTATCAGAGCATAACTTAGGAATACCTGAAGATAACATCACATATCTGCTGAAAGCTACCCTGCACTCTATGATTATTGAGAACATAGAATAGTTAAATCTCCGAGTTCGAATAACTTAAAGATTTTCTGATATAGCACCCTACTATTGAGATTGTGAGGTTGCATAGTATTTCATTTTCGATCATTTCTTATTCAGGATTCAAAGATTAGTGGGGTCATCGTAGTGCCGATGAGGTGTTTTGGGAGCTCTGTATTGGTTGCGTTATGGTTTAAATTTTAAGGATAAATTTTTTATTAGGAGGGGAGAGCAATAAGACCCGTATCGTAGCCCGTACCGTTCCATAGGCTTTCGCAGTCCTCTCGGTCGAATTTCGACGACCCGCCATCTGTTATGGGCATTTACGCGCGATCCTAAGACATGTCTCGTATATCAGAGTCAGCTCAACATGAAACTTGTACCCTTACGACAGTGTCGTCGCCACGGTTCCAACGCCGCTTATTACATGCCGAGGTGATACCCATGTAAGGAGATGTGAGCCCATGTTCAGTTCGAAGAAAATGTCGCACTTAGTAAAATCCAAGAGAACATGACATCAATCCCATCAATCAAGTAAACATCACCTCACATGTCAAGTACAACACCCATCCCAAGTAACCCCTAAAGTCAACTTTCTCTTACAACCAAGTACACCCATCACCTTTCACCCATCCCTCACCCATTATTCACCCATCTCTCTCTCTCTCTTACAACCTCTCTCTCTCTCTCTAATCTCTCTCTCATTTTTTCCAAGCAACCCAAATGTCCAACATTTCCATGGGAGAGAGGAGAAGCTAGTCTGCCCACCTTGCTACCTCTCATCTCCACCATGCAAGCTTCATCTCAACCGTTAAAATTCATCCATTAGAGCTCTAGCATGCATTGGTGGAAGGAGGAAAAAGAGATCTAAGGTGGGTGATCTTGTATCTGTCTTTTGTGATTTAAGGGCCCACATTGGTGAGACCCATCTTGATGTATGCATTGTATAGGGAGGGCCCATAGTGGCGGGGTCCCTCCCTCTATCTCACCGATCTCTCTCTGTTTCTCTCTCTATCTCTCTCTCTCTTACGTTTGATGTGTGGCCCACCAATGATGCATGTGTTTCATCCATGTTGTGGGGTCAGCCATGATGGATGGGCCTATCCACACCGTCCAGAAACTGGACGTGTGGGAGCTACCCTGATGCATGTGTTTTATCGAACCCACCCTGATGGCACGTGGACCCCCAAGCATGGACCCTACCTTGATTGTTTACCTAGGCCATCCGTTCAGACCAGGGAGGTGGGCTACCTCGACGATGGACCCATTGTGACTATCTATCAATGGATGTCCAACCTCCTAGACTCTGGTTTGTCTTTATATATATATATATATATATATATATATATATATATATATATATATATATATATATATATATATATATATATATATATATACACACACACACACACACACGATGGGCCACACGTGTGAACCCACCTGACATGTCTTTCATCCAAGCCATCCACTGTCCGTGGACAGTGGAGTCCATCAACATGTGAAATCCACACCGTCTGAGTAGCTTTGTTGGAGTACCTCGCAGCAGCTATAGCTGCTGATGCGTTTGACGTCAACAAGGTCTGTGGGACCTAATGACATATGCGTTTCCTCCTAATCGTACATTTAAGGACGGTGGACCAGCAACCCCATTTGGGTGGGTCTAATCGTCAGATATATGTTATATTCAAACCGTCCATCAGTTTAAATCCCCACCATCCATTTGTTTTGATGGTGGTCTGCAGCCACTGCTAGTAGCTGCTAAAAGTGCAGCAGCAGCATCAGGGGGGTCACCGTGACGTATGTGCAATCCACTCCATCCTTCCATCCTGACGGTGTGATAGGCCACGTGTGTGAACCCCACCATGATGCATATGTTATATTTGTGCTATCCATCCATACGTCCAGCGTTTGGACGCTGGACTGGACCTAATATAATAATAATAATAATAAGTATTATATTAATATATATATATATTATATTTGGTGGGCCCTACGTGGGACCCACCAGTGTGGAAGCTGATTGGCTGGTGTGCGCTGACAGTAGCTATATTGTTGTTGTCATGACGTCAACAAGTCCGGCGGGTCCCACCTGTTTTGATGTCAGTAGGTTCTGTGGGACCCCACCATTTTCTATGTATTTCATCCACGCCATCCACATATCTGGACAGTGCTGAACCGTGTTTGGTCTGTGCTGTCCACTGTTTAGACGGAGTTGATTTACATAGATAATGTTTGGATGGTGCTGATTTACATGGAAAATGTTTAGATGGTGCTGATTTACCTGGATAATGTTTGGACAGTGCTGATCACCATTAGTGGGCCATATGCCCCATGGAATAATAGTGTACAGTGATACACCTGTCAAACATATAACTATTGAAATGATTTTTAGTGCAGTCCAAGCCCACTTAAGGCCCATCATGATGTATATTTAAGGCCCATATGATAGGTGTAAGGCCTGTATCCTAGCCCGTACTATTCCGTATGCCTTCGCGGTCCTCTCTGTCAAATTTTAACAACCCGTGATCTATTATCGGTGTTTGCACGTGATCCTGAATCGTGTCCCGTATATTAAAATCGGATCGACCCGATACTTGTACCTTTACGACCACGTTGTCACCGTAGTTCCGATGCCGCGTCTCGTGTACTAATCTGATACCCGAGCCAAGAGATGTGGGCCCGCATTCAGTTCGAGTAAAACGCCGCGTATTGCAATCTTGAGAGAATCCATCACATCAATCCCATCAATCAAAGTACACATCAACTCCATCACTCACCCATCCCCAAGTACAACCACTCCTCCTCTTAAAGTCAACTCTTTCTTACACAAGTACACATCACACCCATATCTCTCTCTTACACCTCTCTCTCATCCCTCTCATTCTCCAAGCAAGCATCCCACGTCCAAGCAAGCTTCCATGTGAGAGCTTGTGTGGCCCACCTTTCTACCATCAAATCCAATCCTTGGATCATCATCTCAATCATTGAAAATGTCGTCTTAGAGCTCTAGAGTACATAGGCGGAAGAAGGAATAGGCGATCAAAGGTGGGTGCATCTTTAAGTTAGATTTCTCCTTTTTTTTATAATGTGGGTGCTTCTTTCTCTTTCTCTCTCTCCCTATTATTTTGGTGTGATGATATGGTCATGTGGCCCACCCGGATGGACCTCACCATGGTTCATGTATTTTATCCAAGCCATTTATAGGTGGGACCCACTTCATATGTATTGTATCCACACCATCCATCATTTGGTGGCCCACCTGAGTAGGGCCCATCGTGAGTATGTGTTGTGACAAACCGTCCAGCGTCCAGGGACGCCAGACTTGTAAGGAAAATACAAATATCAGCTTGATTTACAAGAATTTTGAGTGGGCTGCTCATGCAAGCCCCACCTTGATGTATTGATTAAATCCACGCCATCCATCTCATTCCCTGGCTCATTTTAGGCGTTGAACCAAAAAATGAGGTCTATCTGATCTTCAGGCGGGCCATAGCCTGTAAAATAGTGGTTTCTACCATTGAAAGTCACCTCGACATTTTTATGCGCTGAAAAAACACCGGATATTGGACTCGTTTGGACGGTCTTAAGCCACAGAATACAATGGATGGGTTGGATTTACTTGATGTGGGCCCTACCTATGAAAAACCACAGGAATTGATATTTTAAAAAAAAAATAATAAAAAGTACATGCATAAGGGGCAGCGCCTGCTGCCCCTGACAACAACGGCTACAGGCTGCACGTGTTTGGGCGAACGAGCCAGGGCCACGGCCCTACATGTGATCCCCACCATGATGTATTTACACCATCCAATCCACTCATGAGGTGAGCCACTCCCTAAGGTGGACCCCTCCCAAATTCCAGCCACATCCAACGCTCAATTGGCCCACATCATAGGAAACAGTGGCATTGAACGACTGCCATTGAGACCATTTCTGGGTCACAAAAGTTTTGAATCAATATGAAATTTGTTTTTCCCCTTCAAACCAGGTACATGTGACCTTATGAACGGTTTAGATGGACAGTAAACATTAGGGTGGGCCCCACGTGGGACCCATAATGATGCATGTGTTTTACTCCCACCGTCCAGGCAGACGGTGGAGCCCACCCAGACGTATGTGTTTTATTAGCACTGCCCAGCAGCAGCTGGGCGGCTAGTGGATCCCACCATGTTTATGTATTTGATTCGCACCGTCCATTGTTTGGATGGTGGGACCCACCGTGATGTACGTGTTCTATCCACTCCATCCAGCCATTGATCAGATGGCGACACGGCAGGAAACAGTGTTGATTAAACGCCCACCGTTGGAACCCTTTTGGATTAACAGAAGTTTTGGATCAATATTAATTTTTTTTTTCCTTCCATCCAGGTCAACGTGACCTTATGAGCAGGTTGGACGGTAGGTAAGTAACATTAAGGTGGGCCCCACGTGGGACCCCAAGATGTATGTGTTCTATCCGCACCGTCCACAACAGTGGACGGTGGGAACCACCATGATATATGTGTTGTAGTCACACCGTCCACAGCAGTGGACGGTGGGAACCGTGTTTTATCCGTACCGTCCATATCACTGGACGGTGGGACCCACCATGATGCATGTGTTGCATCTAATCCATCCTTCCACTTTGAAAGCTCATTTCAGGGCATTAGCTAAAGAATGAGTCAGATCCATAGATCATATGGACCCCACTTATAATGCATGTGTTGCATTCAAACCATTCAACCATTTGACCAGCTTATCTCATAGGCTTGAGACTAATAATAAGACAGATTTATAGTTCAAGTGGACCCCACCTTGATGTGCATGAGGGCGTTGTTGAGGCCCACCTTGATATGAATGTAAGGCCCATGTGATTAGGCCCATCTTGATCTATTTGTGGCCATCTGTTGAGGCCCACCTTGATGTGTATGAGGGCTCGTTATTGAGACCCACTATCATGTGTATAAGGCCCGTTGTTGAGGTCAACCTTTATGTATATGAGGACCGTTGTCGAGGCCCACCTTAATATATATATGAGGCCCATGTTATGAGGCTCATTGTGAGGTATGCGAGGCCCATGGATTATGGCCCATTGCAATGTATGTAAGGCTCAATTGGTGCGGCCTAATCGATATATATATACGAGGCTCATGTGATTAAGTCCATCTTGATGTATTTGTGGCCAGTCCATTGAGGCCCACCTGTTGTATATATTTGAGACCCAAATGTAGGGCCCACATGTTATGTATTTGAGGCCCATGAGCAGGGCCCACCTGAGGTGTATATAAGGCCCATTGATGCAGCCCACTTATTGTATTTGAGGCCCGCGGGTGGCGGCCCATCATGATGTACTGGGGCCCATGGGTCGTGTCCCATTGAGATATATACTTGGCCCATACGTCGCGACCCATTGTGATGTATTTCTGACCCATTTAGTGAGGCTCATTGGTGCGGCCCGCTGATACAACCCACTTGATGTTTATGAGGCCCATTGGTGCGACCCATTGGTGCGGCCCATTGATACCACCCACTTGATGTTTATGAGGCTCATTGGTGTAACCCGTTAGTGTGGCCCATTGATGTAGCCCACTTGTTATGTATAAGGCCCATGCATAGGGCTCACCTATTGTGTATTTGAAGCTCATGGCTTGTGGCCCATTGTGATGTACTCGAGGCCCATGGGCGATGCCCATTGAGATGTATTCGAAGCCCATGGGTAAGGCCCGATGTGATGTAATCATGGCCGATGTGTCGAGGCCCACTGTGATGATTATTTGGCTCATGAATGAGACCCATAATGATGTGTATTAAGTCCTTGTATGAGGTCATGGGTCTAGATACGTTTGGCTCTATGTGGACTACTCCTTGGGAGCAATGTTAGTTAGATGTCTACATTGATGGGCAATGATGGTTAGATGTCCTTATTGTGACCTTCCCTTAGTCCTTGTTAGACCCATACTTATCAATTACCGATTCAGATGGCTGATTACCGATTCTGATTCGTCATGGCCAATTACTGATTATCGATTGAGGCCGATTACCGATTCTGATTTGACGTGATCAATTGTCGATCATTGATCGATGTCGATTACCGATTTAGATGGTCAATTATCGATTCTGATTCGTCGTGGCTGATTACCAATTATCGATCGAGGCTGATTACCGATTCTAATTTGACGTAACCGATTGCCGATCATCGATCGAGGTCGATTACCGATTCAGATGGTCGATTACCGATTCTGATTCATCGTAGCCGATTGCCGATTATCGATTGAGGCTGATTACAAATTCTGATTTGTCGTGGCCAATTGTCAATTATCGATCAAGGCCGATTACCGGATTTGATTTGTCGTGGTCGATTGCCGATTATCGATCGAGACCGATTACCGATTCTGATGGCCGGTTGCTGATTACGATTGTCGGGGCCCAATGTGATGAACATGCGACCCGTATTTGAGGCCCGACGTGATGTGTATTCAGCCCGTGTCTAAGGCCTAATGTGATGTATATTGAGGCCTAGGCGATGAGGCCCATTGTGATGCATTTGAAGGTCAGGCGAAGGAGCCCATTGTGATGTATGTTAGGCCCATGAGCAGGGCCCACCTGTTGTGTACATATAACCCTTGAGTAAGGCCCATTGTGTTGTATATTAGGCCCTTGTGTGAGGCCACGGGCCCATTATATATTTGGATCTATGTGGACCATCCCTTAGGGCAATGTTGGTTAAATGTCCACATTGTCGAGGCCGATTGTGATACCGACTATGAGTATGTGATAGCATAACATCATGATACATGTCCATACGCATCATCTGCATGTTTGTTATGAGATGTGATTAACCATTACATATGTCATTGGGTAGGATGATATGAGACTCCTTGATAGGCGGAGGTTATCTCACATAAGCGCACGACATATGTAGGATTGATGCATGACTGAATTGTATGACTCATGCATCTTGCATTATGTGTTATGATTACTATACGCCCTAACGATATCAGGGCTGTAGCCTCCATAGGCATATCATGGATGGCTAGAGGGGATACCAAAAATGTTTAGTTCTAGTATACGAGCGCCATAGATGTCCCTGGGTGAAAATTCATAAACCTCCGTGGCCAGGAGACGCCCCAACGTCGAGATCGAGTGGATATATGAGTGCATGAGGGCCGTATACCAGCAGGCCGAGTCTCCCACTGTGTCGTGGTCAGTTGGGAGGGGGTGTGACCTTACCCGCTTGAGTAAGGGGACAATGTCTAGGTTGAGTTTGACCAGCTTGAGAAATGGGTCCGCTATCAATGAGCCGGGCCCGATATTGGCAGGCGGATAGTGAGGTCTCTTCCACTTACCCAGTTATGCGCTTCAATAAGAGCGGCAAGCTGGCGTAGAGTGTAGTAGACCCTGGTGATGATCCCAAAGAATAATCATACTGATATGTGGACTTATTGAGCAGGAATTACATATACATTCATTCATTCATTCACTATCCACTTGGGCTAGTGATGCGTAGCTATTGTTACATGTACCTTCGCATGGTCAGGATTTCGGTTGGGCGAGCGACTAACCTGAGATCAGGAGTTTACCACATTGTGTCTGACTATCCAAATTTAAGTATGGGACTAGTTTGGATAGAAGTCCCTTATGATGGACCCCATAGCCTATGATACTTCGTACTATCATCCCGACTTCACATTCCAGCATGATCATTCCATTCGCACCGCATGTCACATTGCATACGCAGTAATTAGCATTTTGGGTTACTATGTTTTTGTACTTATATGGCCTAGATGAGATTGATGGTATTCGTGGCTCGTCAGGATTTGCATATTGCATTGCATTCTCAGCATCTGTTATTGTCTATTATGTTTTGCACCGCATAGCCTTGGTACGGCTGATAGCACTCATGGACTTACCAGTATATTTCTGCTTACCCTGATATCATATGATTTATGATCTTACTAGTAATTTTGATATTTTACTCTGACATTGTATAATTTATGAGCTTATCAGTATTTTCTGCTTACTCTAATATTACTTACTTGGCACTTACCTTGTGCACACACTTTCACCACCCACTAAGCTTTCTATAAGCTTATGCACTATAGATACACGCAAATGGCGTTAGGTTGTAGCAGTGTTGAGCATAGAGCGAGCAGCGGTTATTTGGAGCTTTGATTTTTTTGACATATGTATTTCGCTTTTAGCATTGTATTCAAATGTTTATATTAGTGGATATGTGATGCTAATGTTGCCTTTGTGATTTGGGTATACTTGTGGTTATGCTTAGTATGAGTTAAATGAACGTTGAAAAATCCTCCTTGTAGGATCCCAGGATCGGAATCTGGTGTATGGATGCTAGGAGCCAAGAATGGGGTACTACGGAGGCTGTCGGCACCGGATTCGGCGATCGAAATTCCTGTGAATCCAATTTTCAAATTTATGGCGTGACAATAGGGTCCACCTGCCATGTATTTGAGGCCCATGTATGTGGTTCATAGAGATGTGTATTAGGCCCATGTGAGCAGCCCATAGTGATGTGTATTAGGCCCTTGTGAGTGGCCCATTATGTTGTGTAGTAGGCCCATGTGATGCAGCCCATAGTGATGTGTATTGAGCCGATCTGAGCGGCCCACAGTATTGTGTATTGGGCCCATGCGAGCAGCCCATAGTGTTGTGTAGTAGGCCCATGTGAGCTGCCCATAGTGATGTGTATTAGACCCATGTGATGTGGCCTATAGTGATGTGCAGTAGGCCTATGTGAGCTGCCTACAGTGTTATGTATTAGGCCCATGTGAGAAGCCCATAGTGTTATGTATTAGGCCCATGTGATGAGACCCATAATGATGTGTAGTAGGCCCATGTGATGCAGCCCATAATGATGTGTAGTAGGCCCATGTGATGCGACCCATAGTGATATGTAGTGGCCCATGTGATGCAGCCCATAGTGATGTCTAGTAGGCCCATGTGAGCGGCCCATAGTGATGTATACTTGGCCCATGTGATGCAGCCCATAGTGATGTGTAGTAGGCCCATCAGAGCAGCCCATAGTGTTGTATATTAGGCCCATGTGATGTGGCCCATAGTGATATATAGTAGGCCTATGTGAGTGGCCCATAGTGTTGCATAGTAGGCCCATGTGAGAAGCCCATGTGTTATGTAGTAGGCCCATGTGATGTAGCCCATAGTGATGTATAGTAGGCCCATGTGAGCGACCCATAGTGTTGTGTATTAGGCCCATGTGATGCAGCCTAAAGTGATGTGTAGTAGGCCCATGTGAGCATCCCATAATGTTGTGTAGTAGGCCCATGTGATGTGGCCCATAATGATGTGTAGTAGGCCCATGTGAGTTGCCCATAGTGTTGTGTATTAGGCCCATGTGATGCAGCCCATAGTGATGTGTGGTAGGCCCATTTGAGTGGCCCATAATATTGGGTAGTAGGCCCATGTGATGCAGCCCATAGTGATGTATAGTAAGCCCATTTGAGCAGCCCATAGTGTTGTGTATTAGGCCCATGTGATGCAGACCATAGTGATGTGTAGTAAGCCTATGTGAGAGGCCCATAGTGTTGTGTAGTAGGCCAATGTGAGAGGCCCATGTGAGAGGCCCATAGTGTTCTATTTTAACCCATGTGATGTGGCTCATAGTGATGTGTAGTAAGCCCATGTGATGCTACCCATAGTGATGTGTAATAGGCCCATGTGAGTGGCCCATAATGTTATTTATTAGGCCCATGTGATGTGGTCCATAGTGTTGTGTAGTAGGCCCATGTGAGTGGCCCATAGTGATGTGTATTAGGCCTATGTGATGGGCCCATAGTGTTGTGTATTAAGCCCGTGTGAGTGGCCCATAGTGATATATTTTAAGCCTATGCGATGCGGCCTACTTGATGTATGAGACCCTTGTGTAAGGCCTATTGAGATTGTATGTGGCCCATTGTGATTGTATGTGGCCCATTATGATTGTAGGTGGCCCATTGAGACTTGTATGTGGCCCATTATGATTAGTCCATCATGATTGTATGTGGCCTAATGTGATTGTATGTGGCCCTGATCCTTATATATGGCCCATTGTGATTGTATGTGGCCCATTGATCCTTATATGTGGCCCATTGTGATTGTATGGGGCCCACCTTAATGCAAATTGTGGTCGTTGATGAGGCCCAATGTGATATATTTATGTCCTAGTGTGATGTATATTAGGCCCTTATGTGAGGCCATGGGCCCACTTTATGTTTGGCTCTATGTGGGCCACTCCTTGGGAGCAATGTTGGTTAAATGCCCACATTGATGGGCAATGATGGTTAAACGTCCTCATTGTGACATTTCCTTAGGCCCTTTGATAGGCCAATTATCAATACCGACTATGAGTATGTGACAGCATAACATCATGATACTTGCCCATACGCATCATCTGCATGTTTGTTATGAGATATGATTGGTCATTGCATAGTCCATAAGGCAGGTTGTTTATGAGACTCCCTAATGGGTAGATTGCCCCACATGAGAGGACGGTATGCGTACGATTGATGTATGATTGTACTGTGTGACTCATACATATCGCATTATGTGATTATGATTACTATACTCCCTAGTAACATCAGGGCTGTAGCCTCCATAGGCATATTTTGGATAACCAGATGAGACACTAGAAATCTGTTCTACATAGGGTGTTATAGATATCCTTAAGTGAAAGTCCTAAAACCCTCTTAGTTCCAGAGGTTGCTCCAACATCTAGACCAAGTGGATGCATGAGCGTATGAGGGTCGTATACCATTAAGCTGCGTCTCTCACTGTGTTGTGGTCGGTTGGAAGGGGGTGCGGCCTTACCTGCTTGAGAGGAGGGGGCAAAGCTAGGCTAAGTTTAACTAGCTCGAGGAATGGGTCCACTATCGACGAGTCGGGCCCGATATTGGCCGATGGATAGAGAGGTCTCTTCCACTCACCTTTTTGCGCGCGATGGGGCGACAATCTAGTTTGGAGTGTAATTGACCTCGATGATTTCCAAGAGAGGAACCGTACTGATATGTGGACTTATTAAGTAGGAGTTGCATACTCATTCATTCATTCATTCACTATCCACTCTGGCAGGTGGTGCGTAACTAATTATTGTTTACCTTTGTAATGACAATGATTTCAATTGGGGCGCACGACTAACCTGAGATCAGGAGTTTACTCTGTAAGTTCTATAGTTTTATGTTTCTTTAGTTGTCAAATTGTGTGGTGCCAAAACCTCAATCTATGTCTTGTGTAGCTTATTGTTATAAATGTTCAAGACATTGCTTCAATGCTCTAAGTACTTTACTTCAAGTGAAGAACGAAGAATGCAAGTATAAATTACTTCAAATACAAGTACAAATCTGCTTCAAAAAATGCAGGTACAACCTACAACAGTAGAAGTGATCTTGTTTAAGACTCAAAGCCAGTGTACAACACAAGATGAATGGTTATTCAAGCTTTAGGAGATCTCTTGTTTCAGTGCTACATTATGTTCAAAGTTCTCAAGCTTCATAATGATCTAAGGTCAGATATCAACTGAAGATATGAAGTCTCGAAGTTCATATCTCACTTTCAAGGTAAGATTGACCTTAGATTGACCTTAGGATAGGTCGTTTTGGATACATATGTCAATTAAATCATTTTACATGGATTTGGATTGTTCTAAAACTAGTCCTAAATCTTGTTCGACTAGTCCTAGCATTGTCTCGACCAGTCCAAGAGATTCCAAGACCAGTCTTAAGTTTGTTGCAATTTTTCAGACTTTTTTGTTCGTCCACGACCGGTCATGTGAACAATGTCGACTTGTCTTATGACCAGTTCTAGTTATTCGACTCAAAGTCCAATAACCAAATTCTGGGTCCTACGACCAGTCAGGGGAATGCTACGACCAGTCATAGAGGGCCCATTACCAATCGTAGACACCCTACGACCAGTCATGGAATAGTTTTATCCGATCATGCTAAAAAATTTTAAAAATTTGTTCTCCTACGACCAGTCATAGTGTCCTCAAGACCAGTCGAAGGTGTGATTTCTGCAACTATAAATAGAGCACGAATTTTAGAGTTTGAAATAAGAAAATTCAAGAAATATCAAGGGATCACTCTGAGATAAATTCGTGCTCATTTTAAGCTACTTTGTGCATAATTTATATTATCTTTTGTTAACTTTATAGATTAGATTTTATTTCTACATTCCAATCTTAATTGAAAAAAGGAATCATGATATTTCTTCTTCTTGGAATCAAAATCAAATATAGCTAGCCCAACTAGTTTAATTTAAAATCAATTAGAACGTAGAACCATTATAAAGTGAGTATTGGACTTTGAACTTCTACATTCCATCATCTACTCCGATTGGTTCTTCCGGGCTGCAATAAAAGGAGAAATCTAGGTTTTTTACATTTATTGTAAATTCCTTTCATTTTGGTTTTATTTGAGGTTAAGCCACAAAAATCTTAATCTGTTAGTTATTTAAGGAGAGCCAGAAAACTCAGAAGTGAGGGTTTTTGGTTTGTATAAGCCCTTTTCTAAAAGACACAATTGTGAAAGTTTTGGATGAACCTGTGAAAACCTACTTTGATAGTGAACGCTAATATCCCCTGTGTGAGGATATTAGGAGTGGAGTAACAATCTGTGTGGTTATTTTTTAACAGTTGGTGTATACACAGGAAAACCACTATAATTCTTTGTGTTTTGTGGATGTGTGATTTATATTTCCTATCTTTCATCATTCAGAATTGTGGGATGTATATGTGGATGTGAATGTTGAAATATTTACATTTCAAGCTTAATGGGGAATGTTGTAATAATTTAGATTTTAAAACCTGCAATTTATTTTAGTTCCTTGCTATTTATTTATTCCTCTTCAATTTGAGTATTTGATACAAAGACCTTTCTAGAAATATGGTTGTACTACCATAAACTCTAATTTTTGGTGTAAGGTTGTCCTTAGAACAACATTTGTATTAACCTCTCAAGACTTGAATTTTGAGGTTACTTTTTAATTCAGTATTGTGAATTGATTTCTTTATTTGGCTATCTCCCTTTCTTTAATTCCACTGTTATTTTTATTTTAATTTGGTATAGTCCTATTTACCCCCCCCCCCCCCCCCCCCCCCGCCCTCCCCTCCCCTCTAGGACATATAGCTTGGCCATTTCAATTGGTATCAGAGCTTAATAGCTCATTTTAATTCTTGTTATTTGGATTTATTTCTTGAGCTAATCGATCTAAGCTATATTTAAGATGTCAAATTTTAATAGCCTTTCAATCACTAAGCCTCCACCTTTCGATGGAACCAATTATGCCTATTGAAAAGCCAGGATGAGAATCTTCCTTAAATCCATGGATGAAAGTGTGTGGCTAGCCACAGTGAATGAATGAACCCCTCCTACCACTGAAGTAACTGGGATCGATGGTTCAAAATCAATGAGAGTAACACCTTATTCCTTATTTCTCATGGACCACACTTAAGAAAAGTGAGAGTAGTGCAAACGCTAAAGTACTAAATGCAATCACTTGTGCACTATCACCGGATGAATGCAAAAGAATTATATCTTGTGATTCTACAAAGAAAGCTTAGGATATTTTAGAAATGACACACGAGGCTACATTAATTGTCAAGAAATCTAAAGTCCAAATCCTCACAACCAATTTTGAAGAAATACATATGGAGGAAAATGAAATGTTTATGGACTTCTACACTAGATTAAATGACATTGTGAACTCAATGTGGGGTCTTGGAGATAAAATCCCAGAAAGTAAAGTGTGTGCAAAAATATTACGCTCACTTCCTGAACGGTTGAATTCTATAGTAACTGCGATCCAGGAACTTCGTGATACGGATACTATGAGGGTAGAAGAATTAATTGGGTCTTTACAAACCTACAAATTAAATTTTAAATCTCCTAAAGGAAAATCTATTGCCCTTAAGTCTTCTAAAGATGTTTCTCAAAAAAATAATTCTGATTTAGAAAATTCTGAAGACGATATGGCCCTTTTAGCGAAAAAGTTTTACAAATTTTTCAAAAGTAAAAAAAGGGTTGATTTTCAAAAAGCTAATGATAAGAAAAGATCTAAATCTAAATCTAAGACTTGAAAATCTTTAAAAGATAGTCAATGTTACAACTGCCAATAATATGGGCATTTAGCAAATAAGTGTCCTAATAAGGACAAACCCAAAAAGAAGAGTATGTTGGCAACTTGGGATGAATCATCTGATTCTGAAACCTCTTCTGATTTAGAAGATTCTGAAACCGAGTCAGGCAATGAAGTTAAAGCCCTTATGACTCTAGCCAAATTCACATTTTCAGATAATGATTCAATAAGTGAAGAAAATCTGAACAGTGAATGTGAAAATGAAGATGATCTTCTAGATGCTTACAATGCCCTATATAAGAAAAGTTGTAAAATTGCTATGAAACTTAAACTTCAAAAAGAAAAATTTTCAAAACATATAAAAAATTTTGAATCCCTTGTTTTAGAAAAATCCCATATTTCAAATAGTTTTGAAAATTGCAAATGCGATTTGGAATTCAAAACCCCCCAGATTCAAAATCTGAAATCTGAAAGTGAAAAACTTGAAGTCTCCTCTTTTAAGTTTAAAGGATAATGGAAGTATGCCCAAGGAGATCGAAAATTAGAAAAACTTTTATCTGAATCAAGTAAATGTGGTGATCGATCCGGTTTAGGCTACGTGAAAGATGTTCCTTTTAAACATAAGAACACACCTCCTAAGTTTGTAAAAGGAGAGACTTTAAACTCAAAAGGAAAAAGTACTATTCAAGGTTTTTCTAAAAATGCTAAAACTTTTCAAAAACCTAAAAGTAACTTTGTTAATTATAAAAAGTAGAACCAAAACTCTTTAGCCAGAAAAATAGTTGATTTTCTTAAGGAGCTCTTAAAATCTAACTCAGTAGGTCATTCTTACAACAACAGATAGAAGAAAGCCAATTATACTCCTAAACCCAAAACTGTTATAAAATGGGTTCCTAAGGTTTCTTGCTCGCTTGCCTACACTGCTTTCAAAGCTACAAGCCATTCAAAGTGGTACCTAGATAGTGGATGTTCAAGGCATACGACTGGTGATGAAGGATTATTCACCGATCTTAAAGATATGACTAATGGTTCAGTTACATTTGGCGATGGCAGCAATTGCAAGATTATTGGTCAAGGTACGATTCAACTCTATAACCTCCCTTTGTTTTAAAATGTTTTATATGTTGAAGGTTTAAAACACAACCTGTTAATCATATCTCAAATATGCGATAACAATCATAACATAAAATTTTCTAACCAAGGTTGTGAAATTTTAAATAATAAGGGTTCAGTAATCTTAACTAGTCACAGAAATTCTGAAAACTGCTATATAGTTAGTGAATCTAGCTCATCTAATCAATAGTGTTACATGGTCCATACCAATGAGACAAATTTGTGGCATAAACACCTTGGACATGTACACTACCACAATCTGTATAGAATGAGAAAAAGAGAACTAATCAGAGGTCTACCTAAATTATATAAAGTAGACAAAATATGTGGCGAATGCCAGATAGGCAAGCAATCAAGGAGCTCTCACAAGAAAGTGAACTCCAATGCCACATCAAGACCACTCGAGCTTTTCCATATGGATCTTATAGGACCTACCAGGATGGAAAGTCGAGGTGGCAAGAAATACATTTTGATAATAGTGGATGATTTAACTAGATTCACTTGGGTATTTTTTCTAAGGAATAAGTCAGAAACCCTTGATGAAGTAAAAAGAGTTCTTAAATGGATTCAAACAAAAAAATGTTCTCAAGTCAGTAAGATCCATAGTGTTCATGGATCTGAATTTGAGAATAGCAGTTTTGAGAAATTTTGTAGCGATCAGGGGATATTACATGAATTTTCAGTGTGCAAAACATCACAACAAAATGAAATTGTGGAAAGAAAAAATAGAGTGCTTCAAGAAATGGGAAACATAATGTTGAATAGTATGAAGCTCCCTAGAAATCTTTGGGTTGAAGCAGTGAATATCGCCTGCTATATTATTAACCAAGTTTATACAAGTAAGTCAAATAATAAAACTGCTTATGAAATGTGGTTTGATAAGAAGCCTACTGTCAAATACTTTTGAGTTTTTGACAGCAAGTGCTATATTTTATGTGACTGGGAAATTTTGAACAAATTTGATACTAAGAGTGATGAAGGGATCTTTTTAGGATACTCTTTAAACAGTCGTGCATATCGCGTACTGAACAAAAGGACCGGTGTTATTCAAGAATATATAAATGTGGTCATAGATGATCACTTGAATACACCTGCCCCAAGTTCAGATAATGATGAAGTTCTTTTAATTGACAAACCAGATACTTCATCAAATCAAGTAAACTTTGAATTAAGGATTGTTAAAGATCATCCAACCACTTAGATTCTTAGAAACCCTCTTACTGGTGTGAGCACTCGTAGACAATTAGAAGACATGTGTAATTACGTGTGCTTTACATCCCAGATAGAACCAGTAAACGTAAAAGAAGTTCTTTCTAACAAAAACTAGATAGTTGCTATGCAGGAAGAACTTAATCAATTTGTTTGAAATGATGACTGATATCTTATTCCTAGACCTAAAGATAAACATATTAATGAAACTAAGTGAATTTTCAAAAATAAGTCTGATGAACTTGGTAATATAATTCGAAACAAGGCAAGACTAGTTGTACAAGGGTACACTCAAATTGAAGGCATTTATTACGATGAAACCTTTGCACCAGTTGCTCATCTTGAATTAATCAGACTTTTTATATCCATTGCATGCTTTAGAAAGTTTAAAATTTATCAAATGGATGTAAAGAGTGCCTTTTTGAATGTCGATTTACATGAAGAAGTATATGTCGAATAACCTACAGGGTTTGAAGACCCGAAGTTTACAGATCATGTATACCGTCTTAAAAAATCTCTCTATGGTCCAAAACAAGCTTCCAAGGCATGGTACAAGAAATTGACTAAGTTCTTACTCAGTCATAATTTTCAAATGGGCAGTGTCGATAAGACACTCTTTGTTAAGAAACACAACGATAATATCTTAATGGTCCAGATCTATGTTGATGATATTATTTATGGATCAACATACACTAACATGACTGTTGAGTTTGCAAATTTAATGAAATCTAAGTTCGAAATGAGCATGGTTGGGGAATTAAATTATTTCCTAGGGTTGCAAGTAAAACAACAACCTGATAGAATTTTTATTTCTCAGACCAAATATTCTCTTAACTTGATTAAAAGGTTCAGATTTGAGAATGGTAAGAATTTTGATACTCCCATGAGTACAACTTTAAGACTCTCAAAGGATTCTACAGGTAAAGATGTGGATCCTAAATTGTATTATAGCATGATTGGCAGTTTGATTTATTTAACTGCTAGTAGACCTGATATTGCTTTCAGTGTTGATATTTGCGCTAGATATTAGTCTAATCGTAAAGAGTCACATTTAACTGTTGTTAGGCGGATTATGCGATATGTCATAAGTTCAGTTAATTTGGATCTCTGGTATCCATATGATACTAGTGTTTAGTTGGCAGTGTACGTTGATGCTGATTGGGCTCGTAATATTGATGACAGGAAATCAACCAGTGGTGGTTATTTTTATATTGAAAATTACTTGGTTTCTTATTTTAGTAAGAAATAAAGTTTTATATCACTCTCTACTGCTGAGGCTGAATACATCACAGCAGGAAATGCATGTACTCAGCTTGTTTAGATGAAACATATGTTAAACGATTATGGAATTGCACAAGACTCAATAGTTTTATATCGCGATAACTCAAGTGCAATAAATATTTTTAAAAATTCAATCCAGCATTCACATACCAAGCACATTGACATTAGGTATCATTATATTCGTGAATTAGTGGAAGAAAAAATAATATCTTTGGAATAAATTCCGACAGAGACTCAACTTGCTGACATTTTCACTAAACCGCTCGACAAAAGCAGGTTTAATAAATTAAAATTTGATCTTAGTATGTGCAATTTAAATTGATTATTCATGCATATGTGTATCATAATGTAAATATTTTTGAGAATTTATGTGTTTAAATTTCAATTTTTATGAAAAATATTCATTTTAGTTTATACTCAACCAGTCGTGAGTGTACTCGACCGGTCCTGGTATGACCGGTTGAGGACAGCCCAAGACTGGTCGTGGAGCGTGTCAGGTCCTTTAACATTTGAGAAAAATCTCATCTTCCTCATTTCTAACTCCCTCTCCAATGAGCCAATGCCAGACCAGTCGAACCCACCGACCCAATCTTCAAGGTTAGTGCATTTTTTTTCAGTCAATCTAGTAAATTCATGTTCAATTCTCTTCTTTATTATCGTTGGAGTACATGATTTCAAGCATTGTTGAGATTTTGGGGTTTTTCTTCTCCATTTGCTGATTTAAAAAAACCCATCTCTACTTTCTTTGTGATTTCTTATTCCTTTGTGTTTCTTTATGAAAATGGATGCTAGACGAAAGAAGAAAATAGCTCGTGGTCTATCATCCTCTAGATCAGCTCCAATAACTCAGTGCCATCTTCGTTCACTTGAAAATGATCCCTCATATATACAGGATTTGCGTTTGCGCAAGGTTATTGTTGAAAGAGTTGTTGATCTTAACCACATTGCTCCATTTGGTATCTTTCCACTCCTCCAAGCTATAGGATGGGATAACATCTTACATTGGGGTGGGCCTGCATACCAATCTATTGTGTAGTCCATGTTCGCATGCATCTCTGACTTTTCTGCTGAAAATTTAACATTCAAAATAGATGCTAGAGAAGGCCCTTATGATGTTGACTGTCATCTAATATCTGGCCTTATGAAAATACCTATTAATGATGAAGGCATCCCCATTCATATTCTAACTAAAAAATCCTCTGAATCTGAAAAATGAATGCTCACCAGAGCATTATGTAACATGAATGTGCAATGGACTCATAAAGGGAATGCGCTCCTCTCAAAATACTTGTTACCTAGATACAGAGTCCTCCACATAATCTTTACTTCAAATCTCTATCCGCGTTCTGGTAATAAAATAGAGTTGACTTTATTTATGGTTCGTATTTTGCATTCTGTCGTCTCTGGTACTAAAGTTTGTCTTCCATCTTTAATATGTCATTCCATCATTTAGTTTCGTCTCCATCCAGGTCATAGTGATATACCATTTGCCTATCTTATAACTGTTTTGGCTTCTCATATATTGGTCGCTATGCCTGTTGGAGAGGCTCCTATCCATAATCTTATTTTCAACAACTCAAATATAAATACAATGAAGTTGGAATTGGCTCCTGGCCAAGTGGATGGTGGTGATGGAGCTAGAGCTGAGAATGAAGAAGAAGCTGATGATCTTCCTCCTGATGACATAAATATAGATGATATTTTTGATGAAATTGAGTCTGATTCTGCTAATGATCCTGATTATGAACCATCTGAGTTTGATGTGCGTCTACGTGCACTTGAGGAGAAGGTAGAAAATATGATTGTTGCCCATGATTTACAGTTTAAGTATATGCACAAGTATCTTAGGCACTTAAACAAGGGCATACATCATTTTGATCCTACCATACCTGCTCCTTCTTCAGGTTCAGATTGAATGATTAACTCTTTGGTCTGTAATAACCTTAAGTTTACTTTTGTTGGGTTGTATACTTTATTTGGTTTGCTAACTATGGTTACCTGACTTTGGTTAAACTAAGTTCATGCTATGTGGACTTTATTTACTTATATCTTGACTCCTTGATTACTCCTGTCTATTATCCTTTTCCATTTTTCTTCTTCCTTTGTCATATTGTGATAAAAGGGGGAAGAATTTATATGGTTGATATGGATTATTTGTGGATTGATTATGAGTAGTAGAATTTTTATTTATTTTTTAGATATATGTGTGCTACTCAGGGGGAGTAAGGAGGTGTTATGCTTACTTCATCTTGATGTGTATTAACAACTGGTGCATGATTCTATAACCAGGCTATAACTGTTTTTTTCTTTTATAACACGTGCATAATTCTTTGTATTCATATTGGTTATATTATTGTTGAGTGTTTTGTCACAAATTTGACAAAGGGGGAGATTGTAAGTGTTATGGTTTTATGTTTCTTTAGTTGTCAAATTGTGTGGTACCAAAACCTCAATTTATGTCTTATGTAGCTCATTGTTATAAATGTTCAAGACATTGCTTCAACGCTCTAAGTACTTTACTTCAAGTCAAGAACGAGGAATGCAAGTATTACTTCAAATACAAGTACAAAACTGCTTCAAGAAATGCAAGTACAAGTTACAACAGTAGAAGTGATCTTGTTCAAGACTTAAAACCAGTGTACAACACAAGATAAATGGTTATTCAAGCTTTAGAAGATATCTTGTTTCAGTGCTACATTATATTCAAAGTTCTCAAGTTTCACAATGATCAAAAGTCATCTATTAACTAAAGATATGAAGTCTCGAAGTTTATATCTCACTTTCAAGGTAAGATTAACCTTAGATTGTCCTTAGGATGGGTCATTTTAGATACATATGTCAATTGAATCATTTTACATGGATTTGAACTATTCTAAGACTAGTCCTGAATCTTGTTCGACTAGTCCTAGCATTGTCTCGACCAATCCAAGAGATTCCAAGACCAGTCCTAAGTTTTTTACAATTTTTCAGACTTTTTTGTTCATCCACGACTAGTCCTAGAATTTTTTCGACTGGTCGTGTGAACAGTGTCGACTCGTCCTACGACTAGTCTTGGTTCTTCGACTCAAAGTCCAGTAACCAAACTTTGGGTCCTACGACCAGTCGTGGAAATGCTACGACTAGTCGTAGACACCCTACGACCAGTCATGGAACAGTTTTATCCGATCGCGCTAAAAAATTCTAAAATTCATTCTCCTACGACCAGTCGTAGTGTCCTTAAGACCAGTCGAAGGTGCGATTTTTGTAACTATAAATAGAGCGCGAATTTCAGAGTTTGAAATAAGAAAATTTAAGAAATATCAAGGGATCACTCTGAGATAAGTTTGTGTTCATTTTAAGCTACTTTGTGCATAATTTATATTCTCTTTTGTTAGCTTTATAGATTAGATTTTGTTTTTACATTCCAATCTTAATTGAAAAGAGGAATTGTGATATTCCTTATTCTTGTAATCAAAATCAAATATAGCTAGCCCAACCGGTTTAATTTAAAATCAATTAGAACCTAGAATCATTATAAAGTAAGCATTGGACTTTGAACTCTACATTCCATCATCTACTTCGATTGCTTCTTCCGGGCTGCAATAAAAGGAGAAATTCAGGTATTTTACATTTATTGTAAATTCCTTTCATTTTAGTTTTATTTGAGGTTAAGTCAGAAAAATCTCAATTCGTTGGTTATCTGAGGAGAGCCAGAAAACTCAGAAGTGAGGGTTTTTGGATTGTGTAAGCCTTTTTTTAAAAGACACAATGTGAAGGTTTTGGGTGAACCTGTGAAACCTTATTTTGATAGTGAATGCTAATATCCCTTTTGTGAGGATATTAGGAGTGGAGTAGTAATCAGTGTGGCTATTTTTTAACAGTTCGTGGACACACAAGCAAACCACTATAATTCTTTGTGTTTTGTGGATGTGTGATTTATGTTTCCTATCTTTCATCATTCATAATTGTGGGATGTATATGTATGTTGTAATATTTACATTTCAAGCTCAGTGGGGAATGTTGTAATAATTTAGATTTTAATTTCTGCAATTTATTTCAGTTCCTTGCTACTTATTTATTCCTCTTCAGTTTGAGGTTTTTATACAAAGACCTTTCTAAAAATAAGGTTGTCCTACCATAAACTCTAGTTTTTAGTGTAAGGTTATCCTTAGAACAATATTTGTATCAACCTCTCAAGACTTGAATTTTAAGGTTGCTTTTTAATTCAGCATTGTGAATTGATTTCTTTATTTTTCTATCTCTCTTTCTTTAATTACACTGTTATTTTTATTTTAATTTGGCATAGTCCTATTCATCTCCCCCCCCCCCCCGCCAAAGACATATAGCTTGGCCATTTTATACTCCATTAAGTCTGGCTATCTAAATTTAGGTATGGAACTAGTTTGGATAAAAGTCCCCTATGATGGACCCCATAGCTTATGATAATAGGTACTATCATACTGACTTCACTCCAGCTTAGTCATTCCACCCACACCGCATATTATATTGCATCCGCAGCATTTAGCATTTTAGGTTGCGACATTTCTACATTGATATGGCCGTTAGCATTCATGCCTTGCATCGTATAGCATTGGTACATATGATGGAACTCATAAAATTACCAGTATATTTCTGCTCACTCTGATATCGAATGATTCATTAACTTACCAGTATATTTCCGCTTACTTTGATATCGTATGATTCATTAACTTACCAATATATTTCTGCTTACTCTAGTATCGTATGATTCATGATCTTGTCAGTGTTTTATCTTATTTCGATATTGTATGATTTATTGCATTGTATTGAATACTTGGCACTTACCTTGTACACACACACTTATACCACCCTTTAAGCTTTCTATAAGCTTATGCACGATAGATGCGTGCAGGTAGCATTATATTGTAGCAGCATTGAGCATGGAGCACACAGAAGTCTTCTTGAGCTTTGATTTTAACATATGTGTTTCCCTTTCAGCGTTGTATTCAAATGTTTATATTAGTGGATATGTGATGATGATGTTGCCTTTGTGATTTAGGTAAACTTGTGGTTATGCTTCTTATAAGACAAATGTATAATGAAAAATCCTCCTTGTAAGATTTAAGGATCGAAATCTGGCATATGGGCATTAGCAGCAGAGAATGGGGTACTACGGAGGCTGTCGGTATCGGATTCTGCAATCGAGAATTTTATGATCCCCATTTCAGGGTTTCGAGCTTGACAACAACCAACCAACTACAGGCATTCTACTACCGACCTATTCTATTAAGATCAGCGGCACCCCATCTTGATCCCAGAATTCAACACATAGACCCACCAACTGAATTGACTCGACATTGGTTTCTTCCTATCTTCTTCTTCTTTTCTTCTTCCCTTCTTCCTATTTCTTTCTCTCTTTCTTTCCTCCTCTCACTCTTTGAGAGGGAGAGAGAGAGAGAGGGAGGGAAAGAGAGACACTTGCGATGGAGGGACCCTGACACATGGGCCCTCCCTTTCATGCATTTCAATCATACATCAAGTGGGTCCCAATACATGTGGGCCCACCAAATCAAAAATCAACAGTGGAGATTCCTTCTCCACCAATATGGAAGGTCTAAACGACCACTTTTCATACAATGAAAATAGACATCATAATGGGGTCCATGGAGAATGGCCTTATCATGGAATGATCATGAGAATTAAGATGAGCCATCAGCCACATCTAGGGTCCAAAGTGAGATCCATACCATCAATTAGTAGGCCCCACTTGGCCCATCATCAAAACATGAAATCTTGACCTATAAAACATCCACCATTCGATCTTCTTGGTCCGATGGAACGTCGATCTCCTTGCCTTCAATTTTGATGGAGGTAGATGAAAAATGGATGGTTGAGATGGGATATGAGAGAGGAAAAGTGGGCCACACTTGGCTTTGGGAGAGAGACAGCTTGGATGTTAGAGTTTTTTTGTTACTTAAAAGATTTTTTTGAGAAATGAGGGAGAGAGAGAAGTGATGGGATGATAAGAGGTGGAGTGATGGGTGATGAGTGATGGGTGGAGTGATGGGTGATGAGTGATGGGTGGAGTGATGGATGAAGTGATGTAAGGGTTGACTTTGGGGTAGCTTATGTAAGAGAGATGTAAGGGTAGAGTATGGGTTGTTTGTATTTGACTTAATTTGTGATATGTACTTGATTGATGGGATTGATTGATTGATTGATAGGATATGTCGTAGAGATTCTCTCGGAATTTACACGAGCGATGTTTTCCTCAAAATGAACCCGAGCCCATATCTTCTAGCCTTGGAATCGGATCGATGCGCGAGTCGCAGCGTTAGAACCGAGGCTACGACACGGTTGCTTGGGTATAAGTTTCGAGTCAAGCCAACTTCAATATGCAAGACTCGGCTTACGATCACGTGCAAACGTCAGATACAGGTCGAGGATTGCTGAAATTTGACTGGGAGGATCACGGAAGCCTATGGAATGGTACAGACTATGATACGGGCCTTACAACTCTCCGTTCCAAATAAAAATTTCATCCTCAAAATTTACAAATTTATCACAACTAGACATAACTCATAAATAAAGAGAAACAAAGCATCATCATATAAAATCGGAGACAACATACAAGATACAACATATAATCAATCTCAAATGGATGACGATAGCGCTCTCGAATCTCGGCCTCGCTCTCCCAAGATGCCTTATCAACAGAATGGAGACCATACTGAACTTTCACCAAGGAAATGACCTTGGTCCAGAGGACCTGTTCCTTTCGATACGAACTGGCTGCTCAATTTAAGAAGTGTCCTCGTAAACCTCCAACTACTGCCAATCAATAAAAGGAACTACATCTGACCCACACTTCCTCAACATAGAGACATGAAAAACATTGTAGATGCTAGACAACTGAGATGGCAAGGCAAGCCGATAGGCCACGATGCCAACGCGCCCAGTGATCTCGAAAGGTCCTATGATTCTCGAGGCAACCTTACCCTTCGCTCCAAAACGAACTACGCCCTTTATGGGCAAGGCCTTGAGATACACTTTATCCCCAATATCGAACCCCAAAGGATGACGCCGATAACCAGCAAAACTTTTCTACCAGCTCTGAGTTGTACACATCCTCTGCCTAATGATATTGATAGCATCTCATGTCTGTTACACAAGCTCAGGACCTAGGAGACTCCTCTCTCCAACCTCGAGCAACAACTCGAAGATCTACATGGTCATCATATAATGCCTCAAAAGGAGCCCTGCGAATGGTCACCTAATAGATGTTGTTGTATGCGAACTCAGTCAATCAAAGATGCTTATCCCAGCTACCCCTGAAATTAATTGTACAGGCCCAAAGCATATCCTCAAGGATCTGGTTGACCCTCTCGGTCTGGCCATCAGTCTGCAGATGATACGCAGTACTAAGCTGTAAATCAGTGCCCATCGCTCTCTGAAAGCTCTCCCAAAACTGAGACGTGAACTTCGAGTCTCAATTTGATACGATCGAGAAAGGAACACCATGCAGTCTCATAATCTCATTAATAAACGACCTGGCGAGCCAGTCTGAATGCAAAGTCTCACAAATCGTAAGAAAATGTGCTGACTTCGTCAGGCGGTCCATGACAACCTAGATGGCTTCATGACCACATTGAGTCCTCAGTAAACCCATGATAAAATCAATAGATATGTGTTACCACTTCCACATCAGGATACTCAACGGCTGCAATGGACCAAGGGGTCTCTGATGATCGGCCTTGATATGCTGGCATGTGTCACACTCGGCCACAGAACTAGCGATCTGGCATTTCATCCCCGTCCAAAAATACTGTCTCCTCATATTAGGATACATCTTCGTCGAGCCAGAGTAGATAGAAAACCTCGATCGATGTGCGTCGCTCATAAGATCTCTGCGTAACTCAGGAATATCTGTGACACAATCGGCCTCTGAAGTGAAGTCTACCATCAGAACCAATCTGTCAATCTGTCTAACTCTTTGATGCTACCTCTGCTTGATAATCCTATAATGACTCGTCTATCTGCTGAGCCTCAATCACCCTCACGATAAGAGAGGGTTGAATCAACAGGCTCGATAGTTAAATGATAGAAGACTGCTGACTAAAATTGAAGTCATACTCTTCTATATCCTCGAGCATCCTCCACTCTTAAATCATCATATGTGCCACCAGGCCTTGTGGCTGACGGCTGAGGGCATCCGCCACCACGTTTACCTTGCCTGGGTAGTACTGGTGGTCAAAATCATAGTCCTTTAGAAGCTCCATCCAACATCTCTGCCTCATGTCCAGCTCGAACTGAGAGAATAGATACTTC
The DNA here is from genome assembly GCA_037074715.1 of Magnolia kwangsiensis. NCBI lineage: Eukaryota > Viridiplantae > Streptophyta > Magnoliopsida > Magnoliales > Magnoliaceae > Magnolia > Magnolia kwangsiensis. The sequence continues at coordinate 107,560,599 of CM073578.1, read as the reverse complement.
AAGCTCTTGTGGTCAAAGAAAAGCTCGAACCCGACCCTATAAAAATAGTGTCACCACACCTTCAGTGTAAAGATGACTATTTTCAGCTCCAAATCATGCGTGGGGTAGTTCAGCTCATGGACCTTAAGTTGACGAGATGCGAAGGCTACAGGCGGCCATGCTGCATCAGGATAGCACCCAAGCCAATATGCGAGGCATCAGTAAATACAACAAATCCATCACTCCTAGAGGAAAGAGTGAGGACAGGAGCAGATGTGAGGCAGTCCTTCAGCTCCATAAATGCTCGCTCACAGGCATCATTCCAAACAAACTCTGCACCCTTCCGAGTCAACCTGCTCAATGAGGCTGCAATACGGAAGAAGTCATCAATGAAACGTCGATAGTATCCTGTTAAACCAAGGAAACTAAGAATCTTAGATGTAGTCGTGGGTTGGCCCCACAGACGCACTACCTTAACCTTCGAGGGGTCCACTGCGACACCCTCCCTCGTCACCACGTGACTGAGAAACTTCACCTCCTCCTGCCAAAACTCACACTTCTACATCTTTACATATAGCTAGTGGGCATGGAGAATCTACAATGCGATCTCTAGATGCTACATATGCTCCTCACGGGTCCTCGAATATATCAGAATGTTGTCGATGAATACTACAATAAACTGATCAAGATACCGATGGAAGACCTCGTTTTTTCAACTGCATGAAGAATGCAAGTGCATTGGTCAGTCTGAAGGACATGACCTGAAACTCAAAATGACCATAGCACGTCCTGAAAGCAGTCTTCGAGATGTCCTCCTCTCGGACTCAAATCTGATGATAACAGGAACGTAGGTCAATCTTTGAAAAGAACTGTGTACCCTGCAGCTGATTAAATAAGTCGTCTATCCTCGGGAGTGGGTACTTGTTCTTGATCATGACTCGGATGAGCTCACAATAATCCACACAGAGCCTCAACGAGCTATCTTTCTTCCTGACGAAGAGTACTAGCGCTCCCCAAGGCGAATTGCTTGGACGAATAAATCCTAACTCACGTAACTCATCCAAATGTCGCTAGAGCTCCCCCAACTCCATCGATCTCATACGATATAGGGCTTTTGCGATAGGCGCGGAACCGGGCATAAGATCGATCTGTAACTCAATATGCCGATGAGGCGGCAACCCCAGAATCTCTTGGAATATGTCAGGAAAATCACAGACCAGCGGCAACTGATCGATACACAAAGCAACAGGCTCCTCAACTACGCAGGACATGATACAAGATAACGACTCTCCTCTAGGCTTGACAATGAACTGAAACTGCGGTAAGCCTGGTATGCAAAATGAGACTGTCCTCATGGAATAGTCTAAGATGGCGCAGTACTCGGTAAGCTAATCCATGCCCATAATAATGTCAAAATCTTAAATTGGCAGCATAAATAAATCGGTGGGGAAAAAGATATCACTGACCAGAATTGGGCAAGACGAACAAAAATGGCCTAACACTATGGTCTTCTCCAAGGGCGTCGATACGATTAACCCCTCGTGAGCAGACTCTATCAGTAATCCAGTCGAATGATAAAAATCCTCAGACTTGAACGAATGTGATGCACTAGAATCAAATAATACTCGGTCGATGCATGCAAAGACCTGGAGTATACCCTCAACAACTCCTTCAGATGACAACGGGTCCTACTAGGCCACGTAGAACCTAGTCTAAGCTAGATGGGGAGGTTCCTATCCCCTCTGAGGTCTTTAATGCCTCTACGGTGGCCTGTACTAATGTCTCTGCTGCTGCTGGGGCCTTGGCAGCTCAGGTGGCTGAGGTCACTGTTGCGTTAGAGGCTGCTGCTGCGGTTGTTGCAACACTGGAGGCTATTGTGGCTCTCTCGACTGCTGCAGATAAGGGCGAGGGCACTCATATGCACGGTGCCCTATCCCACCACATCCAAAATAAGTCCCTATAAATGGCTATTTAGCTAGTGCTGGAGGTGCCACTGGTGTTATCGATGCTCTATCAGATGGGTGGCTCCTATACCTTTGTGGTTGTCGATGCTACTAGGAGATACTGGAGGGGGCCTACCACTTTCGGCCTCTCCTCTGATCTGGAACGCTCTTCCTTCCGGCTCACTCAATCTCATAAATTTGAGCCCTCTGTAATACCGGCTGAAAGGTCAGGAGCTCATGCCCAATAACATGGCCTCAAAGACCTTAACGCAAGCCCTCATCATCAACCAAATATGGCACGAACCTCAATAACGCCACAAAACAGGCCACATACTGCGCCATGGACATATCCCCTTGCACCAGAGTCTCTAACTCTAACGCTATCTGACAACAAATGTAGTCAGGGAAACATTGCTACTCGAATCGGTTTATAAAATCATCCTATGTTCAGATGAAGTCGGGCCTTGCAACACAGCTAACAGAGGTCCACTAATGCTCCGCCTCACCCTGGAGAAGAAATACAATCAATCCGACTCGCTGCTAGGTCGTACATGTCGTAGTATCAAAAATCTTCTCCACATCAGAGTGTCATCTATCGGATGTAGTTAGATCTGGCTCGCCCTAGAAATGCGGAGGATCAAGCTGTCTGAACTCTCGAAGAAGGGCGCTCGAGTGCTCCTATTCTTCCTAGGCTGGTGAAACAATAGGGCACCTGCCCTATCCATAAAGCGCAGCCGTCACAACCTTCAACATCTGCTGTAACTAAGAGGCACTCATAGGTACGGTCAAATCCGCACCGGTCTTAGGTGGAGGAACAACATCCTCAGGCTGGGGAGCAGGGATCTCTTAAGGTGAAGCAGGAGTCACAAGTGGTAAAGCGAGAGTCTTAGGTGGTAGATCGGGAGTCACTCGGGTCGTTCTCCTAGGAGGCATGTCCTATAGAAAAGATTAAAGGCACCTATCAATCCTTGAAAACTCTCAAATACACGTTAAGGGACTAAATCAGAAGGTTAAACACTCGAAACCTAATCGCCATAAACTCATAGAAAATATGTGATGTTGTTCTCGGTTATTCTCAAGTTATGCTCTGATACCAACTTCTATCATGCCCCAAACTCAAAATTTATGCTTATAAAATTCTCGATCACTGAATTCGACGCTGACAGCCTCCATAGTACCTTTTTCTCGGCTCCCAGCACTCATACACTAGGTTCTGATCCTGGGATCCTATAAGGAGGATTTCAAACATGATTTTGATTCAGTATAAGCATGACCATAAGAATAACCCATGAATAATAACCATAAGAACACCATCATAAAATTCATTATGATCAAAAACTTTTAGTGCAATGTATATGAAGGGAAATACAAGATAATAACGAAAACTCCTGAAGCCCGACTGCATGCTTCTACTGCGTGAGGCTAGGGTTGTGTCCTGATGTCACTTGCATGGATCAATCATGCATAAGCTTATAAAAATCTTAGATGGTAGTATAAGTGTATGTGCAATATGAGCGTGCTTAGAATACAATGTTAGAGTAATGCGGAATCATGCTGATGAGTACACAAATGCAATCAGCCATACCAAGGCTATGTGGTGCAAGATATGAATGTTATTGGCCATATCAAGACCATGCGATGTGAAATACAACTCATGCATGCCAATCATCATCCACGAGCTCCTCACTAGAGCATCAAATATCAGTACGGTTCTCATTCTGGATAATCACCGGAGTTTAGTATACTCCAAATGGCACTACCCCTTTCCCAGGCACGCAGTCCAAGTGAGCGTAAGAAATCTCACTATCCACTTGGCCAATAGTCTGTCAATCCTTATCCCGCACGTCAATAGTGGACCCATTCACGAGCTGGTCAAACTCAGCCTAGTAATGCCCCCTACCCTCAGGGGAGTAAGGTCACACCTCTTTCCAACCGAACATGACACAGTGAGAGACACGGCCTCCTGGTAGTCGGTCCTTATTCGCTCATATATCCACTCGGTTTCAACGTTGGAGTCATCCTCTGGTACTATCGAGTTTAAAAATTTTCACCTAAGGACATTTATGGCATCCCGATGCTAGAAATAGTATTTTCAGTGTCCAATCCTGCCATCCACGATGTTTCTATGGAGGCCACAGCCCTGATGTCCCTAGGGCATGTAGTAATCATGTTATACAAATGTGAAGTGCATGAATCACACTACCAGTCATGCAGTAATCCTGCGCGTACCGCTCGCTCATGTAAGGCAACTCCGCCTATTAGGGAGCCTATAAACAATCTGTCCGACGACATATGATATAATCAGTCACTTCTCACATCAAGCATACATGTGATGCGTATGAGCATGAATCATGAAATTATACTAAACATGTTAAATGGTGATGGACTCTGTTCATAGTAAAGTTGGGCCAAGATGGCCTACACACTACAAGTATGAGCCTATCAATGGGCCCTAGGGAGAGTTACAAGCGGACATTTAACCAACATTATCTTTACAATGTGGACGTCAAACCATCATTGCTCCTAGGGCACGGCCCGTTATAAACATCATTATATACATCACGGTGAATCACACATTGCAATGAACCTAAATACATCCCATTGGGCATTAAATACATCAAATGGGCTACATCACATGGGCCTTATATTCATCAAGTGGGCTACACCAATGAGCTTTATGTACATTGTAATGGGTCATAACCCATGGACCTTGAATACATCACAATGGGCCCTCATATGGCAAGTGGGCCACATCACATGGGCCATATGTACATCAAATGGGCTACACCAATGGACCCCATGTATATTAAATGGGCCACATCCAAATATAAGTGGTGATAATGATTTCCACCATTAAAATTCTCAAGGACCCACCATAACATTTAGTTTCCATCCAATTTGATCATAAGGTCACACAGACCTAAATTAAGAAGAAAAAAAAATCCTATAAATCCAAAACTTCTGTATTCTCGAAGGATTTCAATGGTAGACGTTCGATCCTCACTGTGCAGTGTGGTCCACTTGATAAATAGAATTGTCTAATTTTTGTCTTAAGCCTTATAATTATCTTTCAAAGTGGTTGGACAGTTTGGATGCCACACGTGCATCATGGTGGGTCCCATAGGGATGGACGACATAGATAAAGTACATACCTCATGGTGGAGTCCACACTAATGGAAGGTGTGGATTACAATACATACATCAGTGGGTCCCACATGGGGCCCACCATAACGTTTACCTACCATCCAATCTATTAATAAGGTCACAGGGACCTGAATGAAGAGGAAAAATAAATTTCATATTGATCCAAAACTCCTGGACCACAGGAGTTTCAATGGTAAACGCTTAATCCCACTTTCCTTGCTGTATGAGCCACCTGAGTTGAGTATACGGCTGATTTTTGGAGTGGCCCACAACTAGAAGGGGGCCACCAAATGCACAGTGTTGATGTTCTCACACATCATGGTGGGGCCCACGGTTGGGACGCCCTGCCTCCAGCGTCAACCGCAGCAGGACGCCGCTACAGCGTCCTCTGGACGCCAACAACAACAGCGTCTACTGCTTAGTTTTTTTTTAAAACAGTTTTCTCAAGGTTTTTCGTAGGTGGGGCCCGCATAAAGAGAATCCACTCCACCCATTGGATTCTACGGCTCAAGACTAACCAAATGAGCCCAATATACGATGTGTTTTGGTGCATAGAAACATCAGAGTGGGCCCTAATGGATGTAAACGGTAGAAATCACTGTTTTCTATGCTATGACCTGCCAGAAAAATCAGATTGGCCTCATATTTTGGCTCAACGTCTAAAATGAGCCGAGGAATGGAATGGACGGTGTGGATTAAATCCATACATCAAGGTGGAGCCTGCATGAGCAGTCCACCTAAAGTTTTAAATCAAACTGTTATTTTTGTTTTCATCCCAACCTCCAGTGTTCGTCCAGGGAGGTTGGGCATCAATACACCACACTGTCCGTTCACACTTCTCTGTGAACCCATGTCCAACGTCCCTGGACGCTGGAGGGCTTGCATATAACACATATCTAAGGAGGGCCCCACCAACAGGTATGCTGCCTAGGTGGGCCACCAAATGGTTAGATGGTGTGGATCAGATATACATCAAAGTGGGGTCCATCCAAGTGGGCCACACAGCCACATCATCCCAAAAATGAAAAAGAGAGAGAGAGAGGGAGAGAGAGAGAGAGGGACATGTGCGATGGAGGGACCCCGACACTATGGGCCCTCCCTTTCATACATTTCAATCATACATCAAGTGAGTCCCAATACATGTGGGCCCACCAAATCAAAAATCAACAGTGGAGATTCCTTCTCCACCAAAATGGAAGGTCTAGATGACCTCTTTTTATACAAGAAAAATAAATATCATGATGGGGTCCATGGAGAATGGCCTCATCATGGAATGATCATGAGAATCAAGGTGGGTCATCGACCACATCTAGGGTCCAAAGTGAGATTCTTACCATTAATCGGTAGGCCCCTCTTGGCTCATCATCAAAACACGAAATCTAGACCTATAAAACACCCATTGTTCGATCTTCTTGGTCTGATAAAACACCAATCTCCTTGTCTTCAATTTTGATGGAGGTAAATGATAAATTGATGGTTGAGATGGGAGATGAGAGAGAGGGAAAGTGGGCCACACTTGGCTTTGGGAGAGAGAGAGCTTGGACGTTGGAATTTTTTATTGCTTGGGAGATTTTTTTTTTGAGAAATAAGGGAGAGAGAGAGAGAGAGAGAGAGAGAGAGAGAGAGAGAGAAGTGATGGGATGATAAGCGGTGGAGTGATGGGTGATGGGTGGAGTAATGGATGAAGTGATGTAAGGGTTGACTTTGGGGTAGCTTGTGTAAGAGAGAGGTAAGGGTAGGGTATGGGTTGCTTGTACTTGACTTGAGGTGTGATGTGTACTTGATTGATGGGATAAGTCGTAGAGATTCTCTTAAAATTTGCACGTGCGTCGTTTTCCTCAAAATGAACACGGGCCCATATCTTTTAACCTGGGTATCGGATCGGTGTGCAAGTCGCGGCGTTGGTCGCTAAGGTATAAGTTTTGGGTTGAATCGACTTTGGTATGCAGGACTCGACTTACGATCACGTGCAAACGTCGAATACAGGTCAAGAGTTGCCGGAATTCGACTGAGAGAACCGCGAAAGCATACAGAACGATATGAACTATGATACAGGCCTTATAATCAAGCTCATGAGAACTCATGGGAAATGGTTCTATGCAGTCGAGCTCATGGGAATTTCCCATGAGTTCGACCTGTGTGGGCCCCACCGAGGTGCGTGTTGAACATTAACACTGTGCATTTGATGGGTGCCCTTTAAATTATGGGATATCCCAAAAATAAGCCATATACGAAACTCAGGTGGGCCATACCATCTAAAATCATGTGAAGACATTCCTAGAACATATACAATCACTTGGTGGGGCCCACCTAAAATTTATATGCGTATGAAACTTGATCTAACCCCTCATCCATGTGGGACACACATAATGGATGGGTTGGATTTGTGAACCACATCTCGGTGGACCCAACATATGATTATAAATGTTTTAATGGGAGGGTAACCCCTCTCAACTTTTATATGTGGTGTGGCCCACCTAAGTCATGGATTGACTTGATTTTTAAGCTCGTGGCCCACCATGGGATGGTGTATCTAACTGATGGGGTAGATTTTCGACATGCATCACAGTGAGGCCCACACAAGTCGACTTCATGGGAAGTTCCCATGAGCTCGACCGTATAGAACCATTTGCATATATATATATATAATTTCAATTAACAAATGTTATCTTAGGGGCATGAAAAGAAGAAAATAGGTAAAAATGTTCTTACAATGGTTTTCCATTTCTCAAAATGTTTCATTCTTGGTATGTCATTGCTTTATTTCAAATTTACTACTCGATGTTGAAGTTCTATTTCTTCCCTGTAGTAATCTTTCTGGTTTAAATCTTGATGGAAAAATCTCTCCCACAATTGGAGATCTAAAAGGCCTCCCCATGTACGTTTCTTTTATCTCGATTTTTTAATTCTAACATTTACTCAGTCATCATTTTCTCTAATGTTAACAGATGGATGATTTTATTGTAACATATGGATTCTTTTGATATCACTAATCCTGATGTGAGAACAACAGTAGTTTGACAGGGGGCATGCATCATTTTGTAGATAAAAATAGTTTTAAATTATTTTTATTTGCTTAGAGCTAATGAACACCTTGCCATAGCCATCCTGATGGTATGCCTAAAATTGTTGATAATGCCAGGCAAATTGAAGAGGGCTGACTAAGAAAGGAAATGACTAGGAGAATCTAGAGCAATTCTGGTGCTTACCGATGCTAAGTTGGCCTCGTTAATAGAGGAAATATTTCAATTTATTTAAACCAGAGCTTCTCTTTCATCTTCCTTTTTTCTATGATTTTCAAATTTATTGTTATGGTTTTTAGAAAGGATCACTGAGGTAGCTTGTGATGCTTGAAATTTTATTTTCTTTTTTTCTATCAGTTAAGGAAAAAAATTTTAAAAAATTAGTCATGAATATTTCTTTAATGCAAGAAATTTACTGTCGCCTCTACGTCGTCTCTTTTTTCTAATTACTCAAAATTACAGATGGTTAATAGCCTTCATTGAATGTTAAGATAAGCAGCAGTAAATGCATTTTAACGCTGGTTATGGACCATCGGTATTTGAGCCACTACAACCGTCCTTTATTATGACGGAAAAATAAGACGGCCTCTGCGATGGTCGAAATCCGTCTGGAATCGAGATTTCAGACGGTTCTCGACCGTCGTTTTTTCACTGTTTTGGCCAAAAACATGTTAGGCAGAGAGATCTTGGTAGACTCATGCCTTGAAATGAATTAGAAAATTAGATAAGCCACATTAATATAATGTTGCCAAAAAATATTGAAAATCCAGGCAAAGAAAAACCACTAAAGAAAATAGTCAAATAAAACCAAATAATAATAATAATAATAATAATAATAATAATATAATCAAAGGACAGACTAAAAGCAAGACACGAGGTACAAAGATTTATAAGGTTTGACAATATGCTTATTTTAACAAGAGCATAAAAACAATCTTTTTTCCTTAAATAATAAAATTAAAAAAATGCAATGCTTCTCCGCCACTCTTCCTCTCTACAAGAATTTTCTCAGCAAGAAATATTCTAAAGAATACACATGTTTTCCTTACATAACAACACCATAGGAGAACATATACATAAGCATAGTGAAACTAGGCTTAACCATATGGACCTAAATGCATACTGAAGAAGAGGGAAATTTGTTTCCTTTCTCAGAATGTCACGGGTGTAACATTGCACCGCCATGAGGAGACCAAATGGTGGGAGAGACGAACCCATCTCTCCCTACATTGCCTCAACATATAAGACGTATCAAGGTAGGCCCCAAAGTTAGGTATCTACATCCACCCAATCAGCATCCCTGTGGGGGAGAGTAATCTGATGGCGAGAGAGAGTATTAAATAAATAGAATGAGGAGAATTATTTTTATTTAATGTACAATTGGAGGTTTTTTTTATTTATTTTTTTTTTTCTCACCATATTTTTCTTTTAGTACCATAAGAATTATACTGATGAAAAGAAAAGTTACGTCAACCAAGGGGGGTCAATACAAAACCCCTAAAAAAACAGCCCAGAAAGATACTGAAACTTTTTTCTTTTTTTTTTCATCCGTTCTTTTTGCTTCCTTTTTTTGGTGAAAAAAAAAAAAAAACAGAGTTTGTACAGGAGGAGAGACACTTGGGAGGCCCAACAACCCACAGAAAGCAAGGAGGGCCTCCTATCAAATCTTTACAGCCTATCTGCAATTCTCTTTCAAACTACCCAGCCCAACCCGTCTAAGAACATCGCTCCACCAACGCTCCACCAACTGCGCCCGAGAGCTCCAAAGAATCCCGGAAGATACTGCAAACCTGAGTACCACTCCCTAGCCTTGTCAAAGAATCTGCTACACTATTAATTCCCTGGGAGCGTAGCAAAATTTCTCCTCTACTGCACTATAGAGATAGATGGCGGAGGCTTCATACACAACTTGGTGAGTAAATAGGGTTGATTTTTACTCACGCAGTACCTTGTTGGGGAGGCAAATCTATTGTACGGATTAGATGTCTCATACATTTGATAAGTTAGAAGTTATCCGCTAGGTAGACCACAGCCCGTGGTCTAATCGATTGGACTTATTTATGTGTGTTAATTTTGGTATTGACATGTGAGCTCAGTCACCTGAGTCACTAATCAAATTGCCCCAGTTTTTAAACATTAATCAACTCACGTATCTTCATAACACCTAGTTAAATAAATGAAAACGACCCACTTCCAATTTTTTCCAAGTCATTCTAAGACAGCATTCAGATTTTTACATAACCGTTTGTGGCCGACATTTAATAAATGTCCCATCCTTATATCAATCACGCTATTGACAAAACACGCCAATATTGAAGAAACTTGCAAATACTGCCATGTAACGGGGGCCTTCACAGTACACGACAATTTACAAGTGGTGAGATCTGGGCCATTCACTCCATAGCATATTGTTGGCATGAACTCGTCCACGAATTAGACATGTTCAGGCACGGTACCGTATGGGCCACCTGTTGAGTGACTAAAGTTAATATTTTCTCCATTAACAGCTATGTTGGTGCGTGTAAGCAAATTGTCATGTTTTTCTTCTGAAAACTACCGATCGAGAGAGAACCTATCGCTTTTTGACCTTTCCTTTTCATGCTCTTAACGGTCTTTGAATTTTTGACCCAGGCTTGCTTGTGCAATATTTACCACTACGAGACGTGTGAGAGCTAGGTATCCCCATTTCCAGGCATGTTCATTTTCTCCATTTACAGCTATGTTGGTGCGTATGGGCCCTCCTTGATTCATGTATACATATGCTTCCAGCCGTTTTTTGGCAGATCATATTATAACATGAGACCAAAAATTAACCAATTACAACTCTGAGGTGGACCGCACTGCAGGAAACAGGGTGATTGAACACCCAAAATGAAAAACTTCCTGTGGCCCACCGTTATTTTTATTTTTCATCCAACCTGCTGATAACTGTTGTCACACACAGACCTGAATGAATATGAATGAATATATATATATATATATATATATATATATATATATATATATATATATATATATATCAGCTTGATCCAAAAATTTCGTGGCCTGCAAGAAATTTTTAAAGGCCTATTACTACCATTTCTCTAGCATGGTCCACATGGGGTTTGGATCTTCTTCATTTTGGTCTCACACCCTTAAATGATCTATAAAAATAGATATTCATGGATATACTACATATAAATCAAAATGGGCCCCGCCTGCACCATTTTGGGTGAGGCCAAGCCACACCTAATATACTACCCGTTGGTAAATATCACCATATTTTGAACATTTTGAAAACCTTACTATGGTAGATTAAAATTTTGTATTGCATAGAAAATTCAAAAATAAAGACAACAGATAATCGATGCTCCTCAAGAGCAACACAAATTAGGTTCGATTTCTTTAAGTTTCTGCCTCACGTGTACCAATTGTCTCCAATTTTCAAATAGAAATATATATTTCATATCCAAATGCCACCAAAACTATAAATCAAGATAGATCTGTCTAGGTATTTGTTGCATGTATGAGCCAGTGGAGAAGGCAGTGTATGCATTATACACACTTCCATTTTCTCGTGGGTAGGTGAAGACAGTGCATGCATTGTCACATTGCCTAAGCTCCACCTCGACTGTCACGTTGCACGGAAGTCCATGTGCCACATGGACCTTGCTCACAAAATGGATGAAAATAAGTTCAAATGAAGAATTTCTTTCATGCCACCTGTTGAGCGACTAAAGTTAATATTTTCACCATTTACAGCTATTTTGGTGCATGTAAGCAAATTGTCTTGTCATTTTATTTTGAAAGCTACCGGTCGAGAGAGAACCTATCGCTTTTTGACCTTTCCTTTTCATGCTCTTAACGGTCTTTGAAATTTTGATTCAGGCTTGCTTACGCAATATTTACCACTACGAGACGTGTGAGAGCTACGTATCCCCATTTCCAGGCATGTTCATTTTTGTCAAGGTCATGTTAGGAGAGGTGGCAGATTAGGTTGCCCTGGCCCACCCAAGATCACGGGACTCTTCTTGATTCATGTATACGTATTCTTTCATCCGTTTTTGGCAGATAATATAATAACATGAGACCAAAAATTTACCAATTACAGCTCTGAGGTGGACCACACTGCAGGAAACAGTGGTGATTGAACGCCCAAAATGAAAAACTGGCCCAAAGTAATTTTTATATTTCATCCAACCTATTGATAACTGTTGTCACACACAGACCTGGATGAATATGAATGAATGAATATATATATATATATATATATATATATATATATATATATATATATATATATATATATATATATTAGTGCCTATCACTACCGTTTCTCTAGCATGGTCCACGTGGGGTTTGGATCTACTTCATTTTGGTCTCACACCCTTAAAATGATCTATAAAAATGGATATTCGTGGATATACTGCATATAAATCAAAGTGGGCTCTGCGTTCAGGTGGCACCATTTTAGGTGAGGCCAGGCCACACCTAATATACTACCCGTTGGGAAATATTACCATATTTTGAACATTTTGAAAACCTTACGATGGTAGAATAAAAATTTGTATCGGATAGAAAATTCAAACATAAAGGCAACAAATAATCGATGCTCCTCAAGAGCAACACAAATTAGGTTCGATTTCATTAAGTTTCTACCCCACGTGTACCAATTGTCTCCAATTTTCAAATAGAAATATATATTTCATATCCAAACGCCGCTAAAACTATAAATCAAGATGGATTTGTCTAGGTATTTATTGCATGTATGAGCCAGCAGAGAAGGCAGTGTATGCATTATACACACTTCCATTTTCTCGTGGGTAGGTGAAGACTATGCATGCTTTGTCACATTGCCTAAGCTCCACCTCCACTGACATGTTGTACGAAAGTCTATGTGCCACATGGACCTTGCTCACAAAATGGATGAAAATAAGTTCAAATGAAGAATTTCTGTCACGCCACCTTTTACTTTCTATACTTCTGCCATGACTTTATGAAATTTTTGTTAATTGGGATGGTCGCCAACTAACAACTAATCCCGGATTTTTGGCGGCCCACCTTTTGGCCTGTGGATGTTACCATTGTGCAAAATATAACTTGGGATTTTAAAATCTAGTTGATTTATTTTTATTTTTATTTTTGACCGAAAGTTGATCTAAGGATGTTATCATGCACTCCAACATGCCACCCACCAAGCAGGCGCTACCAGCCTTACCATCTTGGTAACACGCGGAAATAAAGAACACCTAACGTATTGCGAGCCTTCACAGCAGACATATATACAATTCATACATGCCACCCATCAACCAATCACACTAACAGGCTTACCATGTTAGAAAGCCCTGCTACTCAGCCCCTGTTCTGGGTTTCTCCTAACAATCCCTAGCCCGGTATTGTCTAACAATAAATCTCTCCTAATCATTCTCAAGAGGTCAGCTTGGCTTGTATAGAGTTTGTTGAGGCACCCTTTGCTAGCCATCCTTGCCAAGTCATCCGCTACCGAGTTGTTTGCATGGTAGGTATGCTCAAATATGAGATTAAGGGGGTTACACTTTTGATGGATGGCACCGAATCTATACTGCGCTGTGCTCGGGGATTTTTGGTCTCATCCACTATAATTTTGGAGTCGGTCTCGACAATAATGTTGGAAAGACCCGGGTTGTCTAAGCCATCTAACATTGCATGCGCTTGCTATGGTGTTCGATGCTCTCTCGTAATATTTGTGAAATGCAAATATTAACCACCCTGCACGATCCCTGCAAACTCCCTCACCACTGCTATCATTGGGATTTCCTCTCGATGAACCATCAACATTCAATTTCAGCCAATCCCTTTACGGTTTGGTCCACTTGACAATAAGAGTTTTTTCGTCGAGAGGCAGGGAGCTGCATACCATCCCAAGTGCTTGAAGGGCGACACTTTCCGCTAGGGAGTTCTTGTCACTCTCTGGCATAAAGGAACCTACTTCCCTCTGCCAACTAGAAATGTTGGTAATGATCTGCTTATCTGACATCCTATGGCCTTAAAATCTGATGCATTTCGACTCAACCATATCTCCTAGATTATGAAGCACGGGACCAATCCCAATAAATGTTTGAATCTGGATGTACAATTTGGCTTGATGGTCAGCTGTTTTTATTTTATTATTAGTTTTTTTTTTTTTTTGGGATTTAGCTTGTTAATACAAGCTCCATTATCAGTTCACACTTCACTGTTTGCCACCCCCACTAAGGAATCAATACCATCCAGTGCTTGATCCGTTGTTGAATTGTCTGAATTGATATTAGAGGAATTTCAAATAGTTGAGCAAAGTGAGACCATACCTTTTCCGCAATTTTGTTGTGGCAAAAAAAGTGATCAAGATCCTCCACTTTACTGGTTGGGGAGTTTGGTTGGTATTGTGACCCGTTGCATTGTGTTGCACTGAATGGAAAGAGCAAGAGCTCTGGGCAAGCACCCAAGTGTTGAGTGTGAAATTTTGAATATTTTCTTTAGTTTACACTGGTTATATAAACATGAATACGCTTAATTGATCTATTTTCACATATTTTCTCTTACGAGGGGATTTTGAGAGTTATGGAGAAAAGGATGCTTAAAGCATAAATTTAATGCTCAAAAGATTACCAAAGTGAAGAATGGATCTACGGAGGTCAAGATTGAAGATTGCAAGAGTCCAAGATCTAAGAAAACAAAGTGAAGAATGAAAAAAATTAAAGTTGCAAAGTGCAAAAAATCGAATTGTTGAATTTGTTTGTTCAATGCCATCAAAGTAAGTGTTTGATGACATCGAAAGTAGTTCAATTCCATCGTAAAAATTAGAAAAATCTAATTTTCTTACTGGACATATTTGGAACCACTTTGATTTAATTGAAGCCATGATCGATTTCATCGAAGGAATATTCAATGGCATCGAAGACAGTTTAATTGCATCATAAAAATCATGAATTTCTAGATTTAGTTGTTAAACACTTTGGAGCATTCTTCGATGCCATTGAGGAGGTGTTCGATGCCATCAAAGCCAAGTTTAATGCCATCGAAAGACGTATGATGACATCGAGACAATATGTGGATTCAAAAGACGTTTGCTAGATAGTTTCCCAATTCAACTCAGACTCTTCGATGGGACCTCAATGCCATCAAAGGTGACATCGAAGCTGTAATAGCTGCATAAATTTGAGGTGGTTCTAATGTCAGTCCGATTAATGCCTATATAAAGGAGTCTTTTGAGTTCTTCTAAAGACGAATTAGGGTAGAAGGAGAAGAGCAAGGAGTCATGGTGCTTCAAGGAGTTCTTCCTCCTCTTCAATCCTTTGATTTTAGTTAGGTTTTATGTTTTTCTTCAAGAGTTCTAATTCAATCATGTTTATGGTTGTCTAATGTCTTAGCTAGAGTTAAGGGTAAAACTTATAGTTTGTTTTAATGTTTATTTTACTTTGATTCAAGTAATTTGGTTTTTATGTTGAATAATTTGTGGATTTTAGTTTAAATGAAGAAGGATTTTCAGTTTTACTTTGATCCATTGTCGAGTCTAGGCACTTTGGATACTTAGGAAGGCTTTTGATATTATCTTGTTTTACAATTATGTGATCTGAAAAATTCATTGATCTATCATTGACTTCGGACATGGTAGATGCTTTAAATTCCTTATGATCATTACATTGATACTTTTTTAGGGAACCAATCCAATGGAAGTTCATAATCTGTTCTGATATATGCATGATGTTTTAACCACTCTATCATCTGACTGGATAGATTAGGACTTCGATTCTAGTTGAGTTATATTGATCGAATCCAGTAAGATAGCATTAAGATGACTATATGTGAATCCTTAGCACTATACTACTTTATTCTTGATAGTTTTACTTCCTAATTACTCTCTACAACAAATTCACAGTTTAGATTATATTGTAGTTCTTGATCTAACATATTCCATAAATCGTACAAAAAGAAGTCCCTGTGAGCGCGACCTCAGTCTCACCAAGTTATTACTACATCGTAGCCCTACACTTGGAGTGACAAGCGAACATCAAGCAGCTATTTATGACACTCCTGGACACTCTGATCTATTGTTACGGCTAAATAGATTCTTCATGGCTTGCTGGACCACTACTTAGAGTTCTCCGAAGGGTTTGGTTTTGATTGGCAATGATATTTAAATTGTTATTTGTTATAACATTAGCGTTATTATGCTTCCCTGAGGGAGATACAAGATCATCTCTACAACATTTACATTTTAATGCCATATTAATGCCGAATTTTTGAACTGTTGTGTCTATCGGGATGACCTTTTGCATAATCTTCTAGGAAAATGTTCCTCCTTTAGGTAAGTGGAACCTGTTCCAGACCCACTTAGCCCATTGGAGCTTAGGATGATGCTATCGACTTCCATTCTATACCTACTTTAACAAGAACTTACCTGAGGGTGATAAATCCCAAATAAATATATCTACTCTATTTGTTAATGTTGTAGAACTATCTTTGATGGCTTGGAGGACTACATAAGGAAGTAGGTTATTAAGATCTAAAAAATTTCATCTGCCAGTTTGAGGACTGAAATCCCTCACTATGGCATCTAGAAGATGGTGCGTAATTGGGCCCACAATAGCGATGGCCATCATTCCACCTCCCGACCAATTTTGGTTCCAAAAGCTAACTTCCCCCTCCTAATAGCCTTTTGGAGTGATGAATAGCGTATAATAATGATTTGTTCATATCTTTACATGCACATGAGCTTCTTGCATTGATCGATCCTTTCTTAGAGATGAATGTTTTAGGTACTTTATTGTGATGAATTTTTCCCAGAGGGACTTCCCTAGCAACAAGTTTCATCCCATTTGACCCGAAAAGAGTGCATGACGTCTTCTAGATTCTTGATTCCAACACCTCCTTCAGATAATGGAATGAATATCCTCGACCACCTAACCTAGTGCCTTTTACTTCCTCCATCCGAACTATCCCAGAAAATTTTAGCAAAAGCCATCTCTAAAAGTTTGCACATAACTTTAGGAATGTTAAAGGCAAACAAGATGTGAATGGGAATGCTAGATGACACATGCCTTACTAGGACATTCTTCGTTGTTGGATTCAGTAGCTTGACCTTCTGACCATCTACCCTGTTGGAAATCTTCTGGATAAGAGGCAGCAAATGCGGAGTTCATATCCTATCAGGTATGCTCAAGTACAGGCAAGAAAAAAAAATCATGTTTAAACCATGTAAGATGACTAACCTTTCATGCTCTTACTTTCAAAGCTTTCTTCGGAACAATGAATAGGTTTTAGTTGCATTCAATTTCTGACCCAAGGCTTAATCATATTGTCAAATAAATCTGAGGAGTGCATGTATTGAGGAAAGCCTTGCATTTAAGAAAAAAGATAGCATCATCAGCAAAAAGTAGATGGGTGATCCAAGGGCAAGCTCGAGGAAGTTTGAAAGCTTGACACATCCCTGATGTGGACAGATTACAGACTCCTCTCCTTAAGACTTCAACTACAAGAATGAAGATGGACGATGATAATGGATCTCCCTTCTTAGACCTCTAGTTGACTGGGGAAAAACAAAACAAAACAAAACTAAACTAAAAAATAAAAAACAAAAGCCATTCCATTGATAAGGATGGAGAACCAACATTCTTCCCAACATCGCTACACTTGGAGGACCCATCTTTGATCAGAACTAAATTTTTGCAGTGCCTGAGCTTTTAAACTCCATTCTAATGGGCAATAGGCTTTGTCCATATCGAGCTTGATTATCATGTTGCCCCCATGAGCCTTCCTGTCAATCTCGTGCACCATCTCGCTAACTATCAAGATGTTTTGTAATAGACTCGAAGACTATGGATTACTTGAGGGTTAAAAAATTACCTCGAACTCGGCCTCAAAGGTCATCCTCGACCAAAGACCTTGGCCTCGAAGGTCAGCCTCGACCAAATGATCTCAACCTCGGAGGTCGGCATTAACCAAATGATCTTAACCTTGGCCTCAAAAAAGGAATACAATTACAATATATTGAGATAAGCTCTAACCATGATGTCACCGAAGATTTCAGGATGATAAGGGCTATATATTAGGAAGGAGATTTCTTCCGTAATATGTAACAACCATCATTAAATGCCTTGCATCTTTGAGACCAGAGGTTATAAATAAAGGACTCCTCTACAATAAAAGGTAGGCAAAATCTCTCATCCAAAATCCATCAATACTACCAGACCCATATTCCCAGCCTGACTTTGGCATCAGAGAGTCCCCTACTCTAGCCAGGGTCTCCTTTGTCTTCTTTTTGTACAGGTACTCAAAGGTTAGAAAAGGGTGGACTAGATTTTTGCATCAATAGTTTGACACCGTTTGTGGGAACGACAACAAAGTCGTTCTTGCTTTACCAAAAAACCATAATGGCGAAAGGAAAGAAGAAAGCTCTAGCTTCCATTATTACGGTCATCTCAGCTCTTCCTAAATCAGCCAATCAGGGTGCCCAACCCTACCAGCAGTAGGTTGACTCTACTCCCGCAGCGTCCACTTGTCAATCCCGCACCCAAGGCGATCGATTAGTCTCCTAGGAGAACTGAGTCGAAGCCATAAATAAAAACATGAATCGACTCATGCAACTTCTGCAGAGACAGAATCCACCCCTTGGTCCCGATGCAAAGGAGGGTGCTACCACTACACCTCAAGCACCGATTGACTCAGAGAGAACCAAACAAGATCCTAAGCAGTCAAGCCATGCACCCTCCCACACCTCGAGAACTTCATGCTCCCCGACTCCGTCTTGCGTCACACGTTGGAGAAGAAGAGGCCTAGAAAGACTCCCGAGGCGGTAACTAAGAACAAGGGCCCCTGGAAGGCAGAACTCAAGGAACTACGAGATCAGACCGACAATATCCACTAAGCTTACCGTGTCGACTAACCAACCTACTCAACAAGGGCGATCTTCCTTCACAAAGGGAGAAAAAGGCACTCGGGACACTCTACAATAAAAGAACATCCCCAGGTTAGGGGAAGAAATTTCTTTTAAATGATTTCTCGACTATTCGAAGTACACGATGATCAACTACGAGGGCTTCCCTTAGTATTTTGGAAGAAAGTCCTCCACTGTAAATTCTACTACGAAAGAACCTCCCCAGGTCAGGGGAGGGGAATTTCTTTCAAATTCCGACTATCCAAGCTACGCGATCGATGATTGGGACTTCCCTCGATTGAAGGATAGAAAATTCCCTCTAATTAGTTCTACATCGACTAACCTTTGATCGACGACTAGGATTTCGCTTAGTCAAAGGGAAGAAAAGTCTCTCCTATTAGTTCTACATCCGCAACCATTGATCAACGACTGGGACTTCCCTCAGTTGAAGGAAAGAGAAGTCCCTCCTATTAGCTTTACTGTGAGACCCAACCCGAGTTCGCATGTGTGCATGTGTGTGTAAGTATGCATTCCGTCCATCTTGATTCCGTGGTCCTACCGGTCGAATCCCGGCGACCCGTGACCTTGG
This sequence comes from Magnolia kwangsiensis, assembly GCA_037074715.1. NCBI lineage: Eukaryota > Viridiplantae > Streptophyta > Magnoliopsida > Magnoliales > Magnoliaceae > Magnolia > Magnolia kwangsiensis. The sequence continues at coordinate 107,541,048 of CM073578.1, read as the reverse complement.
ATAGTGTTTGCGGTCATCTATAAGTCTAGCCATAAAGACCTGACTCAGATCGAGTTGAAACGTATGTCATTGCGACCGCATCGTCGTCGCGGTTCCAACGCCACGTCTTGTGCGTCCATCCGATATGTAGATCAAAAGTTATGTACATTTCATTATATGACCATTGATAATGTGGCCCACTTAGGTGGAGTGCATGTGTGGACCACCACCTCCCTTGACACAAGTTCCAAGGTACACTACCCACACACTACACAAATATCCATAACTAACACCACTAACCAAAAATACCACCAAGAGACCTACTAAGCATAGCACTTTGTTATTGTCACCATAGGCCATTATGGTTTCTCTAACCAAGGAGAGAGAGGCCATGATTGCTTCCCTACAACTCTCTCTCTCTCTCTCCCTTCTCTCTCTCATTTTCTCTCCTTCTTTCTCCCTTGCAAAAATCCAGCACCTCTCCCCTCCATTCCAGCCCCTTCTCCTCCTTTTTCTTCTCAATCCCTCCATTGAAAACTCATCCCAACCATTGATCCATGTTACTTGGAGCCTCTAGATGATGGTGATGTAAATTTCAAATTTTATCTAGGTGGGTGCTTTCTTCATCAAGTAAATCTTTTCTCTCCTTATGTAATCTCTTTCCTCTCTGTTATTTGGATGTGTTGGACTCACTAATTAATGGTGGAGATCTTACACAACCATCTAGATGTGGTCATGAGGCCCACATTGTACATGCATGTCCATGCATGGGATTCTTCCCTTGATGGACCCCTTGCATGTGGATTTCTCTTATTTTTTTTAAGTATAATGGGTCATCTAGGCCCTTGCATGTGGCTGGGATGGCATCCCAACCACTCATTTCAAAGATCTAAGCCATGCATCATAAGATCTAGTTGTACAATGTGTTTATATTATTGTTTGTGGTTGTGATTGTGTGGGGACGGCTTAATAGTGGCGGAGCCCTCCCCTGATGGCCGGATGCTCTTCCTTCTCTTTCCTTAGTTAGAAATCTGATGATATTATGTGTGGTCCACTTAGTGGACCTGGATTGCCCAAAAGAAAAAGCCTAGGAAGAAAGGGACATCTATACTCAACCTACACCACGGTTTATATGCCTCTTTTTGCCACCTTAAATGTTCTTGTAAGGGTAAAAATTTGAGGGTTTGTTCTGAAAAATTGTGGGGCCCAATAGGGTGGGCCATGACACCCAATTTATGGGCCAATCCCTTCCTTAATCGGTTCATAAATTTGTTTTATTCCATGCATGCATTGCTGTCCAGAAATTTCTAGACAGATTTTTTTGTTGGACTTGGGCTTGAAATTGGGACTGATTAGGAAACCTTTTGTACCCATCAAATATATCATGTGACCCAAATTTCAACCCCATCTAATCTTGATAGAGGTCCCAAAGGTGTGGTCCAAGTGGGGTGGACAGTTTAGATTTTCTACACTGTTCCAGCAACATTCCACCCTATACAGGTTGAAAATTCAAAATTTATTAAAATATTTCTGGGTGTCTAAAAATTCTGAAAAATTTACAGGGATGTGGTTCACCCTTGATAAGAAATACCTGCAAAATTTTAGGGCCAATGGACCCCATTTGGGCATCTAAACGGGTGGTCCAACATAATGGACTGCCAGAAACATTCTGCTGTGCAGTCCAGCAGTATAGTTCCATAAAAATAAAATTTTAAAAATATTTTCTCAGAAGGTGGGCCATATTTCTAAGGTCCATGTTAATTTAGGCTTAATGAGGGACCTTAGGTCCAAATTTCAAGAATTTTGGAGGCCCAGAATCTACCCATTTGGGTGGCCCAAATTTAGAACAGTTACATTCCAGCAATAGTTCATCCTGGACAGATTACATTCTTAAAATTTATTAAAATACTTTTGAGTGTCTAAAAATTGTAAAAATTTATAGAAATATGTTAAACTCAAGTTAGGACCTACCTACAAAATTTTGGAGCCATTGGATGCCTGTATACACCATAGTGGTGGCTGGACCGGCCCACTATTATATGGTGTCCAGATCAGTCTGAGTTTTAGGATAGATTGTTTTATTTGAATTAATTAAAGTATTTTTAGATGTCCAAAAATTATAAAATTTTATGGGGGTGTGACCCACACATGGAAGGACTACTGTATAAAATTTCAGGGCCATCGGGCTTCTGTACCGACCGTGATGTGGCATGCAATTTGTATCATTTTTGGGCCAAATACCCAGGCAAGCCCTTACCTTGAGTTGCTAGGCCTGCATTCTAATGGCATGGCCCACTTGAAGTAAGTATTGTATATCTCTCTTTTATCTGGGGGGGTCCACTATGGATTACCATGGGTCAATAACCCATCTAAATTAAATAAATTTCTAGACTCCAGTAGGCCCAGGAAATGGGTGGGCTGAAATTCCAGCAAGGGGCCCAAAATTTGTTACATGGTTGATTGTTTAGGAACTATTGTGGCACACCAAATTTGAGAAAGTGTTGCACACACTCCTTGCTTTCCTCCCTTAGACATTTTAGGCTTAATGAGTACCCCCTTGAGGCCCACCTTTGTGGTGATTTTGTGGGCTAGCCTTAACCAGAATTTTTAATAGTTTTATAGGCTCAATGGGCTGGGAGATTCTTTCTTAAGCCCAAGATTGTGCAAGGGCTGACCTTATTGATTTACAAACCCAATGGGCTATCTATAAGCTGACCATGTGTATTAATGGGCCTTGATGCCCTCATGAAGTGTTTAATTATGGGCTAACTTGCAAAGCCCACATAAATGCATATTGTGGAGGGCCTTGTTAAGTCTTTGTCTGATGAGGCAAGGCCCACCCTATCGGTATAGGTCTCGCCCTTGTGTATTCTTGGACTTATGGGCTGACCTCTAGTCCACCATAATGTATGAATTGAATGACTTTTGTTTTGGGTCATTTCCTTAGGGCCCATTATGTAATATAGTATATGCATGGCCACTCCTTTTGTGGCAGTGATTAGGCCTTTTGGACTCAGTTCTTTTGGATAGGCCCATTGATCTTAGGCCTATACTCTCCCATCTATTGTGATGGGATTAAGGGCAATAATATGCAAGGAGTTGGGCTCTTGGCTGCCTACTAAATTGACCTTGTACTTGGGCCAAAAGTGAGGCCCAACTCACTTGTGTTAAATGTAAAACTTGCTCATGTAAATGAATTACTGGGCTGCCCATGAAGCCCACCACAATATGTGGAATTATGACCTTTATGATTGGGCACAAACCTTACTTGAGGGCCCACTATATGACCTATGAGTTGGGCTTGGTGTATGGCCCATTAGGTCATGCATTGGATAGGCTTTAGACCTTGCATTATACGAGTAGTGGTGGACTATCTCTTGGAAACCAGTTGAGGTTAGATGTCCTCCTGGGTGATCCTAGGATAGGCACATGGGTTCTTCTATGGATGGTTAAAGGCCCACCATAAACCCTTGACTGTTTATTTGAGGTTAAATATGGATGCATGTGGAGCCTACCTCAACACATGTTTGGTCCAGGTTGTCTAAGCCTTGGATTGCCCGATCATGGAGATACTCTCTTCCTTGGGTTTCTACTGGACGCCCAGTCCATTAGTAGACCCACTTGACCTTTTCATGATGTATGCACACCCTCCATCTGGTGGGGCCCCCTGTGAGTATTGTTGGCCTTCATGAGATTATTTGATTAATTTTTGGACCTTAGCAGGCTCAGGAAGTCAAACGGGCCAAAAGTTTATCAAAGGGCCTTAAATTAAAATTGTATGGTTAAAACTTTATTTGGTTGTGGGGCCCACCATATTGAGAACTTGTGTACGTGTTACTTGCTTATGTTTTCTTATAATCTTTGGGCTTAATCAATGCATTCTTTTGAGTCACCTTTAGTGATCACATGAGAACCCCATCTTAGATCAGATTTTTGGGGCATCCCATGGGCCCAGAGTGGGCAGGGTCATCCCAGATTGGTCCAACCATATATTGGGCCGACTTTCACCATTTTGATAGACTTGTGGGCTAAGACAATGATAGTATTGGGCCCTTGGTTGCCCACTTAAATTGCTAAGTTATTGGGCTGATGTATTTGGACCCTATTCATCCAAACTTAAACTTATTTAGTCGTATATTATGTATGCGGGCTGCCCACCAAGTCTAGATCAATGCATGGATTCTACAGCCATTGGAAATTGAGCCTTGGGCCTTAATTCCCCTCTTGGGGCCCATATTGTTAAAAGTGATATTTTATCTTTTTATGGCCTATTACGAGGAATATATGTATGTAGTTACCTTTATTGTTATTTTAAATGTACGCCTTAGGCCTTCTATCCATATAGTTCATGGTTGATATACATTTTTAGGGAATGGTGGTTAAATGTCCCCATTATGGACCCCTTTAGGCCCGGTTGTATCTAAGTGTGATTAGATGCTCATCTTAAACTCTTACTGACTTATTTCTATATTACTTAGACCTATAGTTGTATACTTAGTCTCGTGGGTTACCCCAGGTAAATGGGCCCCTACTAGAGGTGAAATTCCTTATTGATATTGTCTAAATACCTAGTCTTGGTCCCTTCTTGGATAGGAGTGTGCTACTTTGTATATCACCGCATAATGCGTCTAGACCCATCTTCATGGCCCATGTACATCATTGTATGCTTGGTTGACACTATGTATGTGTGGTCATATTGTGTCCTTAGGCATTGCATGATACTTTCCCCGAGAGACGTAGTATCCCCTCTTGAGCACGTTGGATGCTTGGGATTGATGCATGGTTGATTGCGTGATTCATGCATCTAGCATTGCATAGCATATGAGCATTATCGCCCTTGCTTCATCAGGGTTGTAGCCTCCACAGATATATCGTGGATGGCTATGATTGGATACCGAAAATGTTACTTGAGCATACCGGGTGCATAGGATGCCCATGGGTGAAATTTCCAAAACTTCCATGGTACCAAGGATCTGCTCCAGCGCCGTGACCGAGTGGTATATATGAGCGCACGAGGGCCTTATACCGTTAGGCCGCAACTCCCACTGTCGTGTAGTCAGTTGGATAGGGGTGTGGCCTTACTCGCCTGATGTAAGAGGGCATTGCTAGGCTGAGTTTGACCAGCTCATGAATGGGTCTGCTATCTTTAGGCCTTGTTGGTGATTGACTGTCCACAGGCAGGTAGTGAGGTCTCTTATGCTCGTTTGACTGTGCGGGGTCTGTAGAGTGGCAGTCATCCAGCAGTGTAATAGACCCCGATGATTTCCTTATGATGGAAATGTAATTGATATGTGGATTGGATATGAGCACTGGCATTACTTCGCATTATTGCATTTGCATCGACTGTGTAAGCCTCATATTGCATCGCCTTGGCATGGCGCCCAGTACTCATTACATTACATTACGCATTGCACTATATAGCCTTGGTATGACTTCCTACATTATCATACTACCTTGGCATAGCTTCTTGTGTTCATGATCGCCTTAGTAAGGCTAGTGGTATTAGTATTGATCGTGACTCCCTTCTACATTCTCTATCTTCTTTTGAGCACCATTGTCACACACTTTCACCACCCTCTAAGCTTTCTATAAGCTTATGCATGATTGATGTGTGCAGGAGATCGTAAGTTGGTGTCTTAGCAGCAGAGCTTGGATAGGTGTGCGAGCCGAGGACCCAGTGTTGCAGATTCTCTTCCTTCTTTCTTCTATTATCTTATGTATGTCCTTTTGGACCTGATGTAAGCTTGTAAAAGTTTAAATTCATAGTGGATTTTATGATGTGTGTCTTTGTTATTCTCATATTTACTTGTTATGATCTTGGGTATGCTCGTATTGGAAATGATTATATTGTTGTGAAAATCCTCCTTGTATGATCCCAAGATCGGAACCTGCCTCATGAGCCGAGAATGGGGTACTACGGAGGCTGTTGCGGCCAGAACCGGTCATCGGGTTCCTTGTGAGGTCCGGTTACCGAGTCTGGGGCGTGACATTTACATCGCCTGACCTTCGATCGACGGACAATTGGGACTCCCCTCAATTAAAGGGAAGAAAAGTCCCTCCCACTAGCTCTACTCTATCCAACCTTTCGACCTCCCAACCTCTTTAGTGCAAGTCATTACATAGTGTCAGTCCACACTAACTTACTTCTCAAAATCCTGAAGAACACTCGGAAGTAGGTGGGCTACTATTATGGGTAAAAATGGACTGACCAGATGTATAGACTCGAAGACTATAGATTGCTTGAGGGTTGAAAAATCACCCAGACCTCGGCCTTGACCAAATGATCTCAACATTGGCCTTGGAAAAGGAATACACTTATAGTATAATGAGATAAGATCTACCCATGATCTCACCGAAGATTTCGGGATGATAAGGGTAACATATCAAGAAGGAGATCTCTTCCGTAATACGCAATAACCATCATCAAATGCCTTATGTCTCTAAGACCAAAGGTTATAAATAAAGGACACTTGTATAGTAAAAGGTACATAGAATCTCTCACCTAAAATCCCTCAATACTACTAGATCTAGATTGCTAGCCTGACTTTAGCATTAGATAATCCCCTGCTCTAGCCAGTGTCTTCTTCCTGTGTAAGTACTCGAAGGTCAGAAAAGGGTGGACCAGATTTTTATGTCAACAATTATAATAGGCAAGTAAGATGGATGAGAAATATCTTGTAGCCTCTGTCATTGACAAGCTACCTCCAATGTTGAAGGAATTCTAGAAAAATATTGGACAAAAGTATTATGAACTCATAATGGATAAATTAATAGTGGACATTCGTATTGAAGATGGGGCAAGACTACAAGATCGTAAGGAAGATAGTCGTACCAAGGTCAATAACATTAAAACTAAAAATCAAGACTTTAAGAAACTCCCCATTCTAACTAAAAAAGTTTGGGCAAACTATGACCCGAAGAAACCACATAAAAATTTTCAAAAAATCAAAGGATTAATCACAATTTTTTAATGGTATTCTAGGCCATTACACTTGAAATTGCAAACATCGTAAAAGAAGGAACCAAGCCAACGTAAAGCTAAGGAAGAGTAACAACTGGTGGCTATGATCACAATGACTTGCATAGTCAAAATGAATGAAAACTAGTGGCTTGACTTGGGAGCGATGAGGCACATTTGGTCAAACTAGTCATGGTTCAAATCATATAAAACAGCCCAGCATCACTAAGTTATTCATCTTCCTAGTTTAGCAACTGCGAAAGTGGCTAATAAAAGAACTATAGTTCTAAAGTTCACATATGGACGAGAACTGACTTTAAAGGATGTTCTGCATGATCTTAGGAAAAATCTTGTATCTCATCATTTACTTGATGAAGTTTGTATTAAGGCTATAACTAAGTGTAGATAAGTAGTGCTTTTCAAGAATGAATTTTTTTTGGAAAAAGGTTATAAAGTAGATGGGACATAAATTGTATGTTGTCTGTAATAAAGCTTCTTCTCCTTTTTCTTACTTAGCACATGTGATGGGAATGTTTGGCATGGTAGGTTGTGTAATATAAATACCAAATATGTGAAATACATGAGTTCTTTGAAACTCACTCCTAAACTAAGTGATAAAGGTCCATTAGACAAATGTGTGTGATGCAGTAAGACAAAACTACTTAGAAAGCCTTTTAAATCCATTGTAAGGAATTCCAAACTATTATTTCTGATTACACTCAGATATCTGTGACGTGAAAGAACCCAAGCTAGAGGTGATTAAAAGGTATTTTATTATCTTTATAGATAATTATTCCAGATTTTGTCACATATATCTTATTAGATCCAAAGATGAAGCCTTAATATATTTGAAGTTTATAAAGATGAAGTAAAAAAAATTTAACTTAGTCATAAGATTAAAGTTCTTAGAAGTGGTAGAACAGGAGAGTATACTTCTCAAGTCTTTAGTGATTTTTGTGAATCCCGGGGGAATATATATCAATACACTACACCCTATGCCCCTCAGAAAAATGGAGTTGCTGAGAGAAAACAATAGGACCTTTATAGACCTAATTAATGCTATGCTTAGCTCTTCATGAATATTTCATAGTTTATAGGGTGTGGCTATTCTAACTATAACATATGTTCTAAATAGGGTTCTATCTAGAAAATTAGAGAAAAATTCATACGAGTTATGGAAAAGTAGAGCTCCTAACCTAACCTTCTTTAGGATTTGGGATGTCTACCTCATATTAGATTGGTTAATCCTAAAAGACCAAAGTTAAGAGATAAAACCATTGGCTTTGTATTTGTTTGATATGCACTAAAAAGTAAGGCATACAGATTCCTAAGCCTAGATGATTCAATTATCATAGAATCTAAAGACATTGAGTTTTTAAATACTCTTTTCCTTATAAGTTAGAAAATAGTGGGGTGATCCTTTAGACTCCGGGTCTATAATTGTCACTTCATCCAAATCCTTTGGTTCTAATAAACCTGAACCACCCCTAGAGTGAGTAAGAAGGCTAGAATAACAAAGGATTTTGGATTTGATTTCTTTACTTATCATGTAGAAAGTGATCATGTCTCCTTCAAAGAGGTGATGTCTTCTCATGATGCCCCATTTTGAAAGGAGGCTACAGATACAGAGATAGATTATATTATGACTAATCGTACATAAAATCTAGCTGACTTACCCAATTATCTAAAATCACTAGATTATCTGTAATAGTAGCCAAAGAATTAAGACAGAGGGAAGGAATAAATATTACTTTGTTATATATTCCTATGTATTTAGGATGACTTCCATTAAAGTATTGGTTGCTATTACATCTTTGCATAACTTGATTATACATCAAATGGATATTAAAACTGCATTTTTACGTGGAGATCTCGACAAGGACATTTACAGGCAGCAACTTGAAGGGTTTGTAGAGTTTTTTTTAAGCTTTAAAGGTATGTAGAATAGTTAAATCATTGTATGGTCTTAAACAAGCTCCTAAACAATGGAATGTTAAATTTCACTTAATTCTTAGAGGTAATAGATTTAACATATATAAATGAAGTAGATAAATGTATATATTTTTAAAATAATGATTCTATGAGTGTCATCATTTGCTTATATGTTGATGACTTGCTTATATTTAAGTCAAACAATGTCATTATTTAACAAACTAAGGCTTTCTTAACAACAAAGTTTGAAATGAAAGACTTAGGAGTATCTAATGTGATCTTGGGAATCAAAATCACCAGGAAAGAGGATGAGATAATATTCAAAAAATTTCTTTTAAGGTATCCAAAGTGGATAATATTCACCTGTGGCAGAAAAAACTTCCCTGTTAGTGCACCACGTTGAATTAAAGAATACAATTACATGAAATTAAATATATATATATATATATATATATATATATATATATATATATCTCATCAAGCGGTACAATCTCAACACGTTTCAAAGTTTCAGACTTCGATTCAATTTTCAGCTCCTCCTCCTTTAATGGTAAAAATTCAGGATCTGTGGAAGGAGGTTCTTTAGAATAATTATTTCCTCAATCATTATCAACTACCGAGGTATTTTCTTGTAAGGCATCCACTATATCTTTAATCATGTAATCATTAAAAATTTTCAAGGTGTGCCAAGCAATCTTCTAATGAGTTGGGGCATGTAGTTGAAAGAGACTCATTCTCAATATTGTAATCAGGCGTGTCATGTAGGTGGAGTGGATCAACATCACTATGTTTGAAAAGTACACGTGTCTCTCGATCATTGACTTAGACCGTTATTAAGATCGGCTTTTTGAAAAACTGAATTATATACTCATTAACATAATCAAACTCCTCCTCATTCTCAAATTCAGCATACTCCACAAGCGAGTTAGAATCACTCTGCTTGCATTATGTTTCTAGATTGGGTTGAGGCTGTGATAAACTAGCCTCTTCCTCATCAAAAAGGTTTGACTGAATTCTTTTAATGGAGGATTCAATCAATTTCAATGATATTCTAATTTTTGTGAATGATTGTACGATGTGTTGGTTAATTTGCTCTTAAGTATCCATGAATTTTTGAAGTGAATCCTCTTAGATTATTTCTGGTTAGATTTCAAAGGTAAGGGATTTTAGAAAATAGTCACTAGAATCTATGGTCGGTGCACATCTCTAATTTAAACTTTGATGTTTCTACTGATTATAGTCATAAAGATCATATGAGGCAGAGTTTGATGGTTGTTGGTATGCATTGTCACCCATAATATAATCACGCATTGTTTTCTTCTTGTCGGATGGGTGATAATTGTTCTCAATCCAATAATCACGTAATGATTTCTTAATCGGTAGAGTGTAATTATTCTCCCACATATGACCGCATATGGACTTCTTAACCGGTGGAATTTTATATCCCAGTCAGTTCTTAATCAAGGTTTTAGTAAAATTTTGAGACATGGGCTATTTCTTAACATAATCATCTCACAGCCCTTCACGATATCTCTCATCTTCTAAAAGTATATTAGTATATTGATGTGTTCATTCTTACATGAACATGATGAAACCCTAATACTAAATTTATTCCTTAAAAAGTAAAATTCCTATAGCAATGTGGAAAGTAAGTAGAAGGAAGAAGTTACCAAAAAAGAAGAACAATAATTGAAGATCCTACAAAATCAAAACAATCAAGCTATGTTAGTAATGCTCGAAAAACAAAGAGAAGAAAAGAAAAAAAAGATGAATCCTAAAAAAAAAAAAAAATTTAAAATTGAAAAGTTTTAAAAACCCTAAATTAGAAATTTTTATAAAATAAGAAAAATCTAATCTAAAACAAAAATCAAACCTAGAAAACTCAAACCTAATCATGTGCAATGCCACTCTACGACAACGGCACCAAAAACTTATTCACAACCCCAAGTGGAGTGTCGTAATGTAGTAATGACTTGGTGAGAATGAGGTCAAATCCACAGGGAATGGGGAACACGGTTTAGAACTAATTTAAATATAACTTGGTTGTCTAGGTTTTTAATCCAGTGAGATAAAAAAAAAGTTTTGAATAATAAAGATAAAAGACTAAGGATCCAAGAATCCACTTATAGAAATCTCAATATTAATTTACTTGATTAAACAATAACTCAATTAGAATCGAAGTCTTATCCTATCCAATCGGATGATAGAGCAGTTAAAACAGAATTTGAACTTTCATTGGATTAGTTCCCTCATGAAGCACCAATGTAATAATCATAGGGAATTCAACAATCTATTATGCCTACGAGATAATGGTAAATTATAAATTTTACATATCACACAATTGCAAAATAGATAAAAAGATATTAAAAGCTTTTCAAGCATATACTATGATTGAAGTCACAATAACCAACAAAAAACTAAAAGTATTCCTTTATTCAAACTAGAAATCAATGAAAGTTCAACCATAAATTGAATCAAAGTAAGATAAACATTAAAATAAACTATAAGCTTCATCCCTTAGCCTTATCTAAGAGATTAGCCTAACAAGACTAACATCCTAAAAAAAAAAAAAAATGAGCTACTAGAACCATGAAGAGATCGAAGTGGAAGAACATTGTCGACGCTCCACCTAAGCCTTCTCTCCCTTTCCAAACCCTAAAAGAAGATTTGGAATAGCCTGGGGACTCCTTTAAATAGTTTTATAACTCAAACTTTCTCACTGCCCTAGAAAAGTTCACAAAACACTTTCAAGTTATGCACTCGGTGCTTCTTCGATGACAAACTTCGATGCCATCAAACAATATTTGATGGCATTGAATAGTATTCGATTCCATCGAAATTTGTCTAGAACTGTCCAACTAGTTGAGTCTGCAATTCATAAATTGTCAATGCCATCGAATTCTATTTTGTAAATTATTTCAAGAATTCCTCTTTTAGACCTGGAGTTTCATAATATCATTTTACTATCCAGTTTTTAGGATTCCTTTTCTTCACTTCAAACCTTCAATTCTCTTCATTCTTCACTTGATTTTTTTGGATCTTTGGTATGTAAATTCCTCATTAATGACTTTTAAATCTTCAATTTTTCATTATCTTCTTTTGAGCTCTAAATGCATCCTTTTAAGTGTGTATTCATCATAAGCTTCTAAATCACCTCACAAGATAAATACATATATAATTAAATCAAATTATCAATTAAATGTCAGAAAAACTAATGTATTTAAAGGGTTAAATATGCAATATTTTAGTCTCAACAACCTTCCCCCCCCCCCCCCCCCCCCCCCCCCCCCTAACCGGCATTTTACTAGTCCTAAGCAAAACGTACGTAAGATATTTCGAAAAGTAATGTATAATTTCCCTACGCTCAAGCAATTATAAAAATATTTTCAAATTATAGAAATCTAAAATACATTAATGTCGAGCACTACTTTATCCTAAACTCTAGTACTTTGTAAATTTCCTAATCAAGTTTAAAGTATTAATCCTATAATTAGAACAGTTCTAAATATTGAGTTCCATGGTTGTATAGTGAAGTCTAGACTTATCACAACCAAAAGTTCAATTCTCTATTTTTATGATAACATTGATAATCAAAACATTTCAAGATAATCAAAATCTAAATCAAAACTTGCCTTACAGTTCAACACTTTATTCTTCTAGTTTTTTATTTTTCAATCGATGGCTTTCACATTATTTCACTTTTTTCTTCTTTTCAACAGTCCTTAATGAACTTTAATCGGCAACCCTTTTTTATGACAACTATTTTTTTGCTGAATATTTTATTTTTCTCACTTTTTTTCTTTTTTACTTTACATTGAACATGATGGACAAATTTTTCAGGTTTAGTTCCTATCATTCTTAATAATCATCAAGTTAACAATTCAATATCAAACTTATACTTTAATGTAAGCTAGATGTAATATTTGAAATCATGAATCAAACAATGTTTAAACCTTCAAATTAAGAGATTAAAAACTTCAAACTTAATTTTGAAATCTATCAAATAACTAGAATCTGATAGTAAAGAATCATTAATATTAAGTATTTTATCATTATAATCTATGAATTATCTTTAAAATCACTTAAAATCACAGAAATTTTCAATTTTTTTTTTAATAATTTTATAGCTCAAAAATTTAACAATTTTGTTTAAATCTGAAGAATTTTCAAGGGAAACCTACCCTCCAACCTAAAACTTACATTATCCTCAATGTATAAATATATGGAATAAAAGTAAAATTGAAAGCATCGAAAATAAATGGGAGTAGATGAAGCATACCTGGAAGGCAATAACAAATGTACTAGTGCGATCTTCCTATCTAAAGATGTTTCAACAACTATGATAAACCTAATAAAATAAACAATTCCTAAGAAAGAAATAAATCCTAATCCTAAGAAAGTAAGGGAAAGTTACTCAGTTATGTTATCAAGGTTCCTCCTCCAGTCAGTATGTCGATAAATTTCTGAATAGATTTCTCAACAAAATCATTCAAAATCTTAATTTGTAGTAGGCTTGGATGTTCTGGAGCATTGATGTCCAAAGAAATTTATAAACCTCAGCCAAAAATTTTCTTTTAATCCCCTTAGGTATCCAAAGTGGATAATATTCACCTGTGACAAAAAAAATTTTAATGTTCATACACCACAGTGAATCAGAGAATATAATTAGGTGAAATTAAAAAATAAAAAATAAAATCTCATCAGGTAGTGTAGTCTCAATACATTCTGAAGTTTTGAACTTCGGTTCAATTTTTGGCTCCTCTTTTAATGGTAAAAATTCAGGATCTGTGGAAGGAGGTTCTTCAGAATAATTATTCCCTCGGTTAGTATTAACTACCGAAGTATTTTCTCGCAAGGCATCCACTATATATATATATATATATATGTGTGTGTGTGTGTGTGTGTGTGTGTGTGTGTGTGTGTGTGTGTGTGTGTGTGTAATCATGTAATTATTAAAAATTTTAAGGTGTGCCAAGTAATCTTCTAAAGAGTCAAGGCATGTAGTTGCAAGGGACTCATTCTCCACATTGGAATTAGGCGTGTCATGTAAGTGGAGTGGATCAACATCACTATATTTGAAAAGTACCCATGTCTCTCAATCATTAACTTGGACCATTATTGAGATCGACTCTTTGAAAAACTGAATCATGTACTCATGAACATAATCCAAGTCCTCCTCATTCTCAAATTCAGCATACTACACAAGCGAGTTGGAATCACTCTCCTCATGTTGTGTTTCTAGATTGTGTTGAGAGTGGAATAAACCAACATTTTCCTCATCAATAAGGTGCGACTGAATTCTTTGAATGGAGGATTCAAACAATTCCAATGATGTTCTAATTTCTATGAATGATTGTACGATGTGTTGGTTAATTTGCTATTGAGTATCCATAAATTTCTGAAGTGAATCATCTTGAATTGTTTCTGGTTGGATCTCAAAGGTAGGTGATCCAAAAGAATAGTCACTAGAATTCATGGTTAGTGCACAACTCCAATTTAAGCTTTGATGTTTTCCCCAATTATTGTCATACAGATCATATGAGGGAGACTTTGATGGTTGTTGGTACGTGTTATCACCCATAATATAATTACGCATTGTTTTCTTCTTGCTAGATGGGTGCATGATAATTGTTCTCACTACAACAATCATGTAATGGTTTCTTAATTGGTGGAGTGTATATATTCTCCCACATATGATCGCATAGGGAATTCTTAACTGGAGGAATATTATAACCCAGTCAGTTCTCAATCATAGTTTTAGTAAAATTTTGAGACATATGTTGTTTCCTAACAAAATCATTTGATAGCCCTTTATAATATCTCTCATCTTCTAGAACTATATTAATGTATTTACGTGTCCATTATTGCATGAACATGATGAAACCATAATTTTAAATCTATTCCTATAAAAAAAATTCTACAGTAATATGGAAATTAAGTAGAGAGAAGAAGTTACCAAAAGAGAAGAACAATAATTGAAGATCTTACAAAATCAAAACAATCAAACTAAGTTAATAATATTAGAAGAATAAAGAGAAGGAAAAAAATAAGATGAATCCTAAAAATAAAATTTTACAATTGACAAGTTCTAAAATCCCCAAATTATAAAAATTCAAAAAATAAGAAAAATCTAACCTAAAACAAAAATCAAACTAAATAAACCTAAACCTAATCGTGTTTAATGTCACTCCCCTATAATGGCACCTAAAACTTGTTCACAACCCCAAGTGCATGGTCACGATTTAGTAATAAGTCTGTGAGAACGAGGTCAAATCCACAGGGAATGGGGAATGCGGTCTAGAACTAATCTATATCTAACTTGGTTGTTTGAGTTTTTAATCCAACGAGATAAAATGAGTTTTGAATAATAAAGATAAAAGACTAAGGATCTAAGAATCCACTTAAGACTAAGGATCTAAGAATTTACTTATAATAATCTCAATATTAATCTACTTGATTCAACGATAATTCGATTGGAATAGAAGTCTTATCCTATCCAATTGGATGATGGATTGGTTAAAATAGAATCTGAACTTTCATTGGATTAGTTCTCTCATAAAGCACCAATGTGAATTTATGAGACATGTAATTCAATAATCTGCTATGCTTAGGAGACAATGGTAAATCATGAATTTTATAGATCATACAATTGCAAAATAGATAAGAAGATATTAAAAGTTTTTTAAGCATCTACTATAATTGGAGTCACAATAAACCATAAAAAACCAAAAGTATTCCTTTATTAAAACTAGAAATCAATGGAAGTTCATACATAAATTGAATCAAAGTAAGATAAACATCGAAATAAACTATAAGCTTCATCCTTTATCCTTAGCTAAGAGATTAGCCTAACAAGACTAACATCCTATAAGAAAAATAAAAAGATCTATTAGAACCTTAAAGAGATCGAAGTGGAAGAATGCTGTCGGCGCTCCACTTAGGCCTTCTCTCACTTTTCAAACCCTAGAAGAAGATTTGGAATAGCCTAGGGACTCCTTTGAATAGTTTTGCAACTCAAACTTTCACACCGCCTCGAAAAAGTTCACAAACCGCCTCAAATTTACGCACTCTACGTATCTTCGATGACAAACTTCGATGTCATCAAACAGTCTTCAATTGCACCTTCGATGGCATCAAATAGTCTTTGATTCCATCGAAATTTTTTCAAAACTGTCCAACAAGTTTAGTTCGAAATTCATAAATTGTCGATGCTATCAAAGCCTATTTTGAAAATTATTTCAGGAATTCCTCTTTTAGGATCAGAGTTTCAGAATATCATTTTTTGGCCAATTTTCTTCATTTCTCACTTGCTTCCTTAGATCTTTGGCATGTGAATTCTTTATTAATGATTTCCAAATTCCCAATTTTTCATTATCTTCTTTTAAGCTCTAAATCCATCCTTTTAACTGCATATTCATCATAAGCTTCCGAATCACCTCGCACAACAAATACATATATAATTAAATCAAATTATCAATTAAATGCCAAGAAAACTAATGCAATTGAAGGTTTAAATATGTAATATATTTTAGTCTCAATAACTACAAACCTATTTGCACTCCTTATGATCCTAATGTTTACATATATCCCAATAGCAGGACAAGCATATATCATAATTAATATGCTAGTATTATATATAATATAATCTATGCAATGACTTGCACTAGACCAGACATAACCTATGTGGTGGGAAAACTAAGTAGGTTTACCAGTAATCCCAGTGAAGAGCATTGGGAAGGTATTGTAGAGTGCTTAAGTTCTTGAAAATGACTAAGTACTATGGTTTACTTTATATTAGGTATCCAACTTTATTGGAAGGTTATTTTAACGCCAACTAAAATTTCATTTTGGAGGGCTACAAGGAAATTAATAATTACATCTTTCTCATAAGAGGAGCTATAAGTTAAAAGTCTAAAAAATAATCAATTATTTTCGACTCTACAACAGAGTTTAAGCTTATATCCTTAACTTCTCCGTGGAAGAGCCTGAGTGGCTAAAACATTTCTCGTATGATATATCATTTTGGAATAAATTGGTTCCTATTGTTAAAATAAATTGTGATAGTAATGCAGCTATCAAGCATACAAATAATGCACAATATAATAATAAAAGGAGACTGATAAGCAGAAACACTAGAGAACCTGGCGGATGCTCGAACTAATGGCTTTGTAAGGGAAAATATATATAGTACATCAAAGAGAATGGATCTTAAGTTAATTGAGTGAACTGCCTATGATGTTAACCTAACTTGAATGGCTGAGATCCCATGAAACAGGATCAATAGGACAAACGAGTTACAGAGTTGTTCTTAGAGGCACAGGATTAAAGAAAATAAGTTTCATGTCCCATTCTGATGATTGAAGTAGTGATATTTGTGACATATTGAATGATGAGGTTTATCCTCTTAATGAGTTTTATAGTCCTTATGAATGGGATGCATAATCATAAGTGCATTCATGATAGACTCACCTATACGAGTGTGGAGGTATGACTGCCCTTATAAGAATTTGGCTAATTCTCTAGAACACTCATGAAATTAGATTCAGCTCATGACCTTAAAATGCATTTGTCTTATATACACCAAAGAAGTGGCGATCTTGCGTTGTGTTTAACATTGATCTTACTGTTTAATAACTTAGTTTTGTAAGGCTTATGTTCCCTAAGTCTATAGTAAGGAATTACTTCTCACTGAGCAAAGCTTCAAGTCTACATAACACTTTTTTTAAAAAGAAAAAAAGAAAAAAATAGGGCATGTGTAAGAGAGGAGACACATTTGGGAAGATCAACAAACTACAATAAGCAAGGAGGGCTTCCTATCATATCTCTACAATTTATCTGCAATTCTCTTTCAAACTACCCAACCCAACCTGGTCTAAGAACATTGCTCCACGAACCGATCCCAAGAGCTTTGAAGCTTCCTAGAAAATCCTTCAAACCTAAGTATCACTCCCTAGTCTACATGACACTTTTGTTATGCATGTTAGATTTGATGGTCATATATTTTTTAAATTTTTTTAAATGGTGGGAGATTGTTCGTTTTGATAATTATATTAAAAAAAAAAGTGAGAGAAAGGGAGAAAAGCTACATTTTTTTTTTGAAAAAGATCCTTTAGAGTTTGCTTGTGGGAATAGTACCATATTAGATAAAGAAGGAAAAATTTTCCACTTTATAAATGAGTGCATGTATATATCTTTTGTTGAGCTCTTGAATATATTATGCCAAGCACCACACACACATGTGCATTCACACTACGCCATGGTGTGTCCTACTGTGCATGTCAGGCTCGGGCATTGTTAAATGCCTTATGTTTTTTTTTTTTTTTTTTTCCTTTTCTATTTTTTTTGTTTTTCTCTGTTGACCGATTCTTTTAGTTTAAAGAAGTCCATTGGTGTAACGATGTATCATAATTGATATGTTAGTATTATAGGCAATGAATTACACTAGACCAGACATAACTTATGCGGTGGGAAAACTATGTAGGTTTACCAGTAATCCCGGTGAAGAGCATTGGGAAGGTATTGTAGAGTGCTTAAGTACTTGAAAATGACCAAGTACTATGGTTTACTTTATATTAGGTATCCAACTTTATTGGAAGGTTATTCTGATGCTAACTAGAATTTCATTTTGGAGGGTTGCAAGGAAATCAATAATTACATCTTTCTCATAGGAGGAGCTATAACTCGAAAGTCCAAAAAATAATCAATTATTTCCGACTCTACAATGGAGTTTGAGCTTATATCCTTGACTTCACTATGGAAGAGCCTGAGTGGCTAAAAAATTTCTCGTTTGATATATCATTTTTGAGTAAACCGGTTCCTATTGTTAAACTAAATTGTGATAGTAATGTAGCTATCAAGCATGTAAATTATGCACAATATAATGGTAAAAGGAGACTGATGAGCAAAAAACACTACAAGATAAGAGAATTACTCAAAGAATGAGTAGTATATATAAATGAAATTATATCACTAGAAAACCTGGTAGATGCTCTAACTAATGGCCTTGTAAGGGAAAAAAATATATAGTACATCAAAGGGAATAGATCTTAAGTCAATTGAGTGAACTACCTTTGATGGTAACCTAACCTAAATGACTGAGATCCCATGAAATAGGATCAATAGGACAAATGAGTTACAGAGTTGTTCTTAGAGGCATTGGATTAAGGAAACTAAGTTTCATGTCCCATTCTGATGATTGAAGCAATGATATTTGTGACATATTGAATGATGAGGTTTATCCTCTTAATGAGTTTTACAATCCTTATGAATGGGATGCATAGTTATAAGTGCATTCTTGATAAACTCACCTATACGAGTGTGGAGGTATGGCCACCCCCTATAAGAATTGGGTAATTCTCTAGAGGACTCATGAAATTAGATTCGGCACATGACCTTAAAATACATTTGTTTATATACACCAAAGAAGTGGCGATCTTGCGTTGTGTTTAACACTGATATTGTTGTTTAATAACTTAGTTTTGTAAGGCTTATGTCTACTAAGTCTATAGTAAGGGATTACTTCTCACTTAGCAAAGGTTCAAGTTTACATAACACTTCTTTTTTCTTTTTTTTTAAGAAAAAAATAGGGCATGTATAGGAGAGGAGACACATTTGGGAAGATCAACAGCCCACAAAAAGCAAGGAGGGCCTCCTATCATATCTCTACAATTTATTTGCAATTCTCTTTCAAACTACCCAGCCCAACCCGGTCTAAGAACATTGCTCCACGAACCGATCCCAAGAGCTCTGAAGCTTCCTAGAAGATCTCGCAAACCTAAGTACCACTCCCTAGCCTACGTGACACTTTTGTTATGCACGTTAGATTTGATGCTCCTATATCTTTTTAATTTTTTTAAATGGTGGGCGATTGTTGGTTTTGATAATTATATTATAAAAATAAAAATAAAAAAAATAAAAAAAACCCTAAGTGAGAGAAAGGAAGAAAAGCTACATTTTTTTTTCTTGAAAGATCCTTTAAGAGTTTGCTCGTGGGAATAGTCTCATATTTGATAAAGAAGGAAAAGTTTTTCACTCTTTAAATGAATGCATGTATATATCTTTTGTTGAGCTCTTCAATATGTTATGCCAAGCACCCCACACACGTGCGCTCGCACTGCGCTGTGGTGCGTCCTGCCATGCATGTCAGGCTCGAGGATTGTTAAATGGCCTTTTTCTTTTTCTTTTTCGTTTTTTTTTTCTTTTTTTTTTCCTTTTCTATTTTATTTGTTTTTCTCTATTGATCAATTCTTTTAGTTTAAAGAAGTCCGTTGGTTAACGATGTTATGACCGCTTACACAACAACATTGTGTAACATTGGCAGGCACCTATGCACTATGTGTCTACCATGTAGGCATATTGGTTTGACTATAAATACATCTTATTAGAGGAAAAACCTAATTCGTTTTTAACAGTGGAAAAAAACGCTTGCAAACTCTAGCCACGGTCTCCCACTGGCTCTCTTGATTCCTCTATTAACAAAATTTTTCCTTTATTATTTCCTGTTATTTTGATCATCAACCACTTGGAGTAGTCAGTTATTTCTGCTGATCGGAGGTTATATCCTAAAGGCATTCATTACAATAAACTATTCATTTGGATTAGAGAAATAGGCGTGAATTGTCTTCAGGAAAGAAACTCTCCTCCGCTGATGATTAGTTCTTATTTTTTTTAATTTCATCGAATCCTTCTTCGGCCCATGTGCACATATTCCAATTTAAGCACTATTTAATTTTATTATTAACTGTTATTGGTAATTTCTTGCAGATAATATTTGTTTTCATAATTTCTTTGCACTGAAATAACACCTCTCTTTTTAAAGGACCATTTATTTAAGGAAGCAAAACTGTACATCCTCTCCATATTCCGTAGGAGCCTAAACAATACACCAGACCTGCCATCGTATAGAAACTAGGATCATTAGTCCAATCTAAGGTTCCCCGGCCCTACACTGTCAAAAATGAGCGGCGCTCTCACATGCATTGACAAATCCACCGTGAGAGAATGACCCTTGGGAGCCGCTCCCCTGTCTAGCCAAACCATCAACAAAATTAGCTTCTTTTGGTGAATGAAAAATCTTAGCATTATTCAATGCCTGAAGTTTTCCAGTTGGGCCCACCAGTACCACAGACTCCACATAGAAGGACCAGACCTGTTGAAGAGGTCCACCCTAATCTTAATTAGAGTCGCTCGCGACCTTCACCCTGGAGAAGCGCAGAGAACGATAGCCTTGGCTTCAGCACGGGTGTTAGAACCCCGTCCATACGCTGAAGAGAAAACAAAGAGAAATAACACCTAGATGAATGGTAGAGATCTCTTACATGTATATTGCGTACGCTGCAGCATCTAAGAAAGACACGTTATCTTTCAATTTTCGATGTGAACATGGCCCATGATTAATAATGCTGAACTAACATCCCGCCATAGTTCGACCATGGAATAAATACAACCTAGATGAATGGGGACGCAGATTAGCTGCTGAACCCGACAGTAGCTAGCCAGGCTACTGGAGTGACGTCACCACATTCTTTGGGCCTCATTATGATGCATGTGTTGTATCCACACCATCCATCCGATTGGAGAGATCATTTTATGGCATGAGCCAAAGACTGAGGTAGATACGAACTTCAAGTCGATCTCCCTACAGAAAACAGTGGGGACAGTGATTCCCACCGTTAAAACCTTTCTAAGGCCACCATGATGTTTATTTGAAATCCAACCTGTTTATAAGTTAACTAAGACATGGAAAACTTCCGTGGCCCAAACAAGTTTTTAATGGTATGCGGTCAACCCCCACTATTTTTTATGGTGGGGTCCACTTGAGCTTTGGACCTATCTCAGTCTTTCGCTCATACCATAAAATGATCTCTCCAAGCGAATGGATGGTGTGGATGCAATACATACATCGGGGCCCAAGGAATGTGGTGACGTCACTCCAGTAGCCAGACTCGCTACTGTCGGGCTCAGTAGCTGATCCGCGTCCGATGGAAAACCCTTACGCTTCAATTGAAGATGGAATACAAAATATACGGTTGAGAAAAGGAAGTACATCACTGATCTCTTCCTCCGGTGGTAGACTCTTATGAGTTTCAACACCGTGTGTGTGCGTGCTATAAAAAAAAAAAAAAAAAAAAGTGAAAATATCTAAAAATTGGATTAATTACTTTGGCAACAGGTAAGATTTCTTCCAAAGAAAATAACAACATTATTCACACTAGCAACGCCATTTTCGTCATTTCATGGCCATAGACGACGCGGACTTAGGAGTCAACTACCTTTTACGACCGTTAGTCACTTGCATGAACCCTTCCATCCTTCCGCACCATCTCCCTCCAAAACACGGACGCGGATTTACTGCGAAAGGCTTTCGCAGGAAGTTCCTGCGCAAGGATTCTAGTTGGGACCTATTGTGATGTTTTTTAGAAATCCAATCCGTCCATCTGTTTTATGAGATCGTTTTATGACATGAGACTGAAAATGATTAGGATCCAAAACTCAAGTGGGCCATACCAGATGAAACAGTGGGGAAAGGAATTCCTACCATTGAAACCTTCCGAGGATCCACCTTAATGTTTATATTCCATCCAAACCGTTTATAAGGTCATTTTCAGTGAGATTAAGTGAAAAAGCTAAGAAATTAAGCTTATACAAAACTTTTGTAACCATATAAATGTTTCAATGGTGGTCACTAAATCTCCACTATTTTCTCTCGTGTGGCTCACTTGAGTTTTTTATCACCCTCATTTTTGGTCGCATGTCTTGAAATAAACTCAAAAAAGTATAGACGGAGTGGCTTACTCAAAAACATCATAGGGGCCCACACAAAATCTTGCGCACGAACTTCCTAAAGCCTTTCGCAGGAAATCCGCATCCCCAAAACAGGAACTACAACATCGTCTCCTCCCAGGCCCAGTACAACACAATCACATACAACCACACAAACATCCTTAAATATACAATCCAAAAAAAATATATAAAAAATAAAATCCCAAGTCTAACCTCACAAATCTCATCAAATCACTGACATGCCGACTAAGGGAACGAGGACTCTCTTCTCCCACCACCATTCCTCAATATCTCCTTCCTCTTCCATCCCCTCTCATTCTCATACTCGGTCCTCCCTTTATCACTCCCATACTCGTCCCTCCTCTCCTCTCCATCTCTCCTCCGAATCGATGCTGGACGGAACCATTGCTACCGCCGAATCCATCATCATCAAGTGGGACCCAGAGTCATCTTCCTACTCTAAGATCACATCTCTCTTCTACGAAAACCGCCGTGAAGCGAGAGAATTCCTACAATCAGTGAGAGACCTCCAGCAATCAATGCATTCCTATTTGAACCATAACTCCAGCTCTCAGAAGCTCGTCCACGCTCACACTCTCATGCAGACCGCAATGAAACGGCTCCAGAAGGAATTCTATCAGATCCTAACCACTAATCGAGATCAACTGGACCCAGAGTCTGTATCTGGCTGCAGCTCGGCTGGGACGAGATCAACCCTGTCAGATTATGAGGATGATGTGGGCTCCGAGGATGAGATCCAAATTGCCGGGAACTCAATACAGGAGGTTGAACGGGGGGCATCAATGGCCGTGGCAGATCTCCGAGCCATTGCTGACTGCATGATCTCGTCTGGGTTTGGCAAGGAATGCGCGAAGATATACAAAATCATGAGAAAATCGATCGTGGATGAAGGAATCTATCGGCTTGGCTTCCAACAGATGAGTTCCAAACATATACAGAAGATGGACTGGGAGGTCTTGAAGCACAAGATCAAGAACTGGGTGAACGTGTCGAAGATTGCGGTTATAACACTCTTCTACAGCGAACGGATCCTATGTGATTACGTCTTCGCAACCTCAAACACGATCAAAGAATCCTGCTTCTCTGACATCGCCAAGGATGCTGCGACCCACCTCTTTGCATTCCCAGAAACTGTAGCAAAATGCAAGAATTCACCTGAGAAGATGTTCCGATTCCTGGACCTCTACAACACAATCTCCGACCTCTGGCCCTATATTGAGTCCATCTTCTCCTATGAATCGACATCCACCATCAAAACACAGGCCATCAACTCTCTCATCAAACTCGGCGATGGAATCCGAACCATGCTAGCTGAATTCGAATCAGCAATGCAGAAGGATTCAA
Organism: Magnolia kwangsiensis; assembly: GCA_037074715.1. NCBI lineage: Eukaryota > Viridiplantae > Streptophyta > Magnoliopsida > Magnoliales > Magnoliaceae > Magnolia > Magnolia kwangsiensis. The sequence goes on along the minus strand of CM073578.1, from coordinate 107,517,032 downwards.
CACGATCACCCATCCCAGGCGGTGGGCTCCACCCACTGACCCGTTATGCAATAAACTATTTATGTTTCCTCGGCGACTATAAACAAGTACTTGAAGATATCTTTGCTGACTATCCATTGAAAGTGCAGCATCCAATGCCGGAGACAATGCTCCAAAATTCACTCACAACAGAGAATCTGCTGGCAGCAATCTCGACCAGACTCGAATGGTTGATCTCGGTCCTTCTTTGCAAGCTGGACGGAAAATCCAAGCTCTACAAAGATGTTGGATTGTTGTATCTCTTCCTCGCTAACAATCTACAATACGTTGTATCAAAAGTACGCAGCTGTGATCTACGGCACATACTCGGTGCTGACTGGATTTCCAAGCATGAGTCGAAAGTCCGGCAGTATGTGACGAATTACGAGCGGATGGCATGGATCAAGGTGGCTTCCACATTGCCACAGATTCCAACCGCCGAGATGGCACCCAAAATGGTAAAAGAGCATTTTCGGGAGTTCAATTCAGCCTTCGAAGCCACATATCGTAGCCAATCTAGTTGGGTAGTGCTGGATGGAAAATTAAGGGACGAGATTAAAGTTTCGGTGGCCAAGAAGATCGTGCCAGTGTATCGGGCATTTTATGAAAAGAATCGGGTTCTGTTGAGAGGTGACAGACGCAATTTTGTGAGATTTGCACCAGAAGATTTGGAGAATTATTTATCGGATTTGTTTCATGGGAACGAAATTTCGGGTTCCGGGTCCGTATCTGTTTCATCTTCACACTCGCAGGAGTCGACGTGATGGACATTTTATACTGTTTTTTTTATACATTTGTACTTGATCTTGTATGATAATACGGGAAGGTCAGCCAGTTTTTGTGGCGTGAGCTAGCTCTTCAATTTATTCCCATATCTAACTATTTTCTTTCTTCACCATTGCTTTGATGGCCACTAATTAGATGGATAGTATTGTTTAAATTTAATTGGGGTGATTTTTCATGTTTAAGCCATCTATCGGGGCCAGACCCAATTCAGACGTCACCTGGATATTGAGGGCGGATCCTCTGCAAATGCTGTAGAGGAATTATTTTACAAATAGGGTTACTTTTCTCCTTTCCTTCATAAAGGCGCTTCTCACTGCTCTTGTATTGGGCTGCCGCTGCTAGACTCGCGGAGTTAATCGTTTTAATCTTCAATATAACAGTAATGCCATTAGAGTTGGGCGCTGGGCGGGCGTTTGCAATCCCTGATCAGGGCCACCTTCAATAAACATGTAGATGGTCACTGTCCACGGTGTTGATCATTGTTGAGGGTCAAATATTGCATATTAGACCCAGTTATTACCTAAATTTGTGAACATGATACTATTTAACGCCCTATTTTAATCATATTTGTGTTGCAAGGTGTATTTACAAGCTTGGACTGAAAAAGGGAGCTAAATGTATGGATTTGACGCTCTAGAATCACTAAGGCAATGGATGGACTCCAAGGGACCAAGATCGACGGATCTACATGCTAGATATTCAAAAAATTGAAACTCAAGTGGCCTGAAAGATGTTCAAAATGCGAGATCACAGGGTTTCCACCATCCGTTCATCTTGAAACTTAATACATAGCCTGAGGACCATAAATTAACCGTACAAGTAAAATTTCAACCATTAGATCCTTGTGAAAGTGGCCCAATGGATAGATAAGCTCCTTAAATGCTGATTTGGAGCCCACCTGATACCTGTATATACTTCAAATTTGGTCTCAACCCCTTAGTGCACCAACCGTGCACCAGAATGGATGGACGGCGCAGATTTTACATACACCTCATGATGGCCCTATGTGGGAACCGCGTGCACAGTGTACAAGTGCACCGGCCATACACCAGAATGGCCAAAGTAGGTCAGTGGACATTGACCGACTTAAATTTCAAATTGCTAGAGACGGACAGCGTCTTTACGTTGTCCGTCTGTTTTTATGTAGTAGGGCCCACCCATCTCACATTTCACTGATCGGGTCCGTCCATTGTGTCTTTGGGGTAGTTTTAACCCTCACCTAGGTGAACTTTTAGCCCCATACACGTGTACACATGTAAATCATCAAAAAATATAAGATGGATGGTGAGTTGGTTTGATACAGTGGATCGCACCAAAACTCGGCCAAAACTACTCCTTTCCAACTGAAATTGCGCCAAGAATCCAATGAACGGGGTGAATTTGTCCGAAAATATCTTTGTGGAGCCCACCAACCTTTGTAGCGCAAGAACGTCCACAAAGGACATGTGTCCATAAAAACCGACCGTAGTGGGCCACTGTGCGATTAAGGGGGTGATCGGATCGATGATCTAAACCGTCCAAAAGGTGGAAAAGGGGGTATTTACCCTTCTTATGGACGAAAAATGAGCGGAGTGCATGAATCCTTCCCCGAAAGCCACTCCAAACGCGAGAACCTCCGTGGTTTCTTCTATACATGGTAAGAGCTACGCACATTCTCTTATTGCATGAACCGACTCCAGCCATCGCCTACAACACCTATAAAGGAGAAGAGAAGAGGAGGAGAGGGGCATCCAAGCTTGGACGTGTAAGGCGGCCGTGGAGGCAATGTGGAGATGGCCAAGAGTTTCTTCCTCTTTCTTTTAGTCTTTCTCTTCCTTTTCCGTTTATGTTTTTTTTAGCCTAATCATGTCTATGACAGACTAAACCTCTTAACTAGGGCTAAGAGGTGAAGCTTGTAGCGTGATGGAGAGACTTCTTATTTGAATCTTTTGTTTAGACTGAACTGATTTTGAATTTAGTTTAATTATGGAGAATGTTTTTAGTTTTTAATGGTCTGTTGTGACTAAAATTACAATGGGTCTGTGATAGCTTTGAACATGTTCCTTTCCTTTTTATGTTTATGATGTTAGAAAGCCCTGCTGTTTACCATCGTCTCATGGGCATGGTCGGATAACGGTACCCTTCCTAACGTTCATACATTATTGATTAGTTGGTAATTAATTTAATTCTATTGTTTACTTTGTCTCCTGGGCATGGTTTGGTGATGGAATCTATTCTAATTCATACACCTTTCATCTCTTGAAAACTATATCAAAAGAAGTTCGGTCTTGATTTCCATGGTTATATTCTTCAACTGGATGAAGATGGGACTCTATGTCCAATTAAGTTCTTGACACAGCCATAAGATCTCTCTAATCTTTACAAGTGGACCCTCTGAATCCCTAATTTCCTTTCCCTGAATTCCTTAAGTTTTAGATAATTATTTCACAATTATTCCTCAATTTATAATCAATTTGATTTCATCTTAGTATAGTTCTAATTCTACTTAGTTTCAGATAATGTATAGGTTTCAGTCCCTTGGGATTCGACCTCGGTCTCACCGAGTTTATTACTATATCACAACCCTATACTTAGGGAGTGAACAAGTTTTTGGCACCGTTGTCGGGGATTGACGGTTACGTTTTCTGAGATTAACTAGTTTTAGAATTAGGTTAAGATTAGGGTTTTCTAACTTTAGGATTAGGTTTTATTTATTTATTTATTTATTTTATTCTAGAATTTCTTTTAATTTTAGAATTTAACTTACTTTCTAATTCTTGGTTTAAAATCTTCTTTTAGAAACTTTCTATTTTCTAGTTTTAGAAAATTTTCCCTTTTTAGAAACTAGTTTTCTTTCTATTTTTCTTTTTAGGATCTTTCTATTTTAAAAACTAAGTTGTTTTGTTTTGTTTTCCAGGTTTTTAAGTTTGAAACCTCCAATCTGGTAACTTCTTTCTAATGACTCCTCTTACCTTTTATATTGTTGTAGGAATGTTTTTCTTTTATTTTTAGAATTAAATTTAGAGTTAGGGTTTTACTATGCAAGAGTTGGAACGTGTGTATGCTGAGATAGCCAAGAAATCTTGGGAAAGTTTTTTTATGTATGATGATAATGATGGGAAACAGTCTATGCCTCAAATATTTTCTAAAAATTTCTTCAACCAATCGAAATATGATTCTCTACCGATTAAGAAGTCCTTCGGTGATTATCTGCATGAAAATAATTACATTCCATGAGTTAAGAAAACAGTACGTGATTATTGGAATGATGACACGTATCAACTCCCAACCTATGACCCATACAACTATAATCAGTAGAAACATCAACATTGGAGATATGAACCGCCAATTGATTTTAACAACTACTCCCTTGGATTCCCTACTTATGAGAATCAACTAGAAATAATCTAAGAGGAGTCAATTCAAAAATACATAGGTGCTCAAGAACAATTCAACGAATCTGTTACACAAGCAATCGCAGCTATGACAAAATCATTAGAGGTGATTGAAACCGCTATTCATAAGCGTCAGTCGCATCTTAATGAGGAGAAAGAAGCTGGTTCATACCAGCTTCAACCCGATTCAGAAATACAATGCGAGGAAAGTGATCCTAGCTCACTTTTGAAAAATTCTGAAACTTGGAATGAAGAATTGGATTGTGTTAATGAGCATATGGTTTAATTCTTTGATGAGTCGTTCTCGATGAAAGTTTAAAAGAATGATCAAGAGAAGCGTGTGGGTGTCTTTTAAATACAATGATATTGACACACCTCACTCACATGACACACCTGATTTTAATGATGAGGAAAAGGTTAGTTTATTCAAACCTCGACCCAATCTAAAAATAGAATGTGAGGAATGTGATCTTGTCCCAAGTGTATACTGTACTGAATTGGACGATGATGAGTATTGAGATTCAATCTCTAGTTTGGCCCATATCAATGATCAAGAGGTTCAGGAAGATGTCAACCATATTGATCTACTCCACCAATTTGACATGACCAATTTAAACGTGGAGAATGAACCGCTTCCACCTAAACTTTCTAACTCTTGTGAAACATGTTTGGACCACTCCTCTAAATCGAATGATGATGTGATTCGAGAGAAGGACGAGTTTCTTGTTACAACCCTGAAATTTGAAATCACTAAGTTGAGGCCACCATCTGAGCTGTACACGTTTGACAATTCAACACCTCGATTGAGTAGTTTCAATGAATAAAGTGATCACATCGATGCTTCCCCTATTGATTTTCAATCAATCTGTGCAGGACTGGAGCAAGAGAGCGTACATCCATCCACTTTCAAGGATGATGGATTCCTTGAGAAGATCATCACGAGCTCCAATGTGGAAAATAAGTCACACTCAGCTGAACTTCCCAACTCTTGGGATGATTGTTTGGCATACTTTGCAGATTTAAACGATCCCATGTCAAAAGATAAAGTGGATGCCTTACAAGATAATATTTCGATAGTCATCACTGATCGAGAGAACCCTTATTCTAAAGCCTCTTCTTCCCTTGATCCTCAACGTCTACCATTAAAGGAGGAAGAGCTGACAATGGAACCGAAGTCTAATTCTTCGGAATGTGTTGAGACTTCACTTCTTACGAAGTTTTTTGAACTTTATTTGCTTGTAGTCTCTGATTCACCATGGGATACTAACGTTGAAACTTTTTCTGTCATAGGTGAATCGTATATACTTTGGATACCTCAAAAAATTCAATGAAAATTTTCTTATGAGGTGCATAAGTTTCTCTGGAAAGTCATACTCCATGGCGTCTAAGCTTATTGTAAAAATGGCTTTTGAATGATCCTATTGAGGAACTTACTGAGAAACTTATCAAGATACTGGTCAGAAGAAGAACCTTGTGGTATGACTGAGTAGTTTTCCTCTACTTTCATAGGACTAGGATAGTTTTCTTATGTCGTTCTAGGTTAGATGGTTTTATGCCACTAGGTTAGTTTTCTTTCCAGTTGCTTTAGGATAGTTTGCTTAAACTCTTGTGCTTAGTTGCTCTCATGCTGCATTATCTTTGGAAAGCCTTGTGATTCTTTCATCCAAGTACTATCTTTTCATCACTCCTCATTTACTTTCGTTGTCCCATGCGCATTACATGCTTATTTCCTTTACATTGAGGACAATGTAGATTTTAGGTTGGGGGTGGGAGATTAGGTTGCCTAATCAGTGTTTTCGTGTGGTCTTGAGCAAAAATTTTAAAAATTTTTAAAATTTTACTAGAGATTTTTGTGAACTCGAAGTGTTTTTTTATGGCCATCTTTGATTCAAAATTATAAGATACGTAATGCTGAATTTATGACTCTTGGATTCAGTTATCTATTAGATTTTACAGTTAAGTTTGAATTGTTAATCAAGAATTAGAAGTTGTACACATTGATTGAGTCATGATTTCACATGTCACATCTCGCTTTCACATTAAGGTTTCAGTTGATATGGAAGGGTTAACTTGGTTATCACTAAGCATGTAAGGAACTAGCTTGGAAAATCTTCCTATCATGATCAATTGAAGAAAAAGAAAATACCTAGAAAAAAAACAGATACCTTTGGAAAAAGTTGGCTTATAATCTTCACCATAGGTTTGCTCCCTATAGGTGTAGATTTAATTCCCCATGGATGAAATGTGAAAAATAGTTGGGTGTACGGTCTTTACCATAGGTATATTCCCTATAGGTAAGGATTTGATTCCCCTTCTTGGCATTACTGTTAATGGAAAAATCAAAAGTTGAAAGAATGAAAATATGATCTGTGAGGTAAGTTTTGGTTATCATGAATTCTCTTGTTGATTACCAATGATATCCTGAAATAGAAAAGTGAATTTTAATAATGATAAGTCAAGATTAGACTATACACCCATGGAACTCAATGTTTAGAATTATTTTCATTGATAGATTAATACTTTGAACTTGATTATGAAGTTTACTATGTACTTGAGTCCAGGAGAAAATAATTCCCAACATTCATGAATCTTAGATTTCTCGTATCTGAATCATTTTTCAAAATATCACTCGGTTTCATAGAAATTGCCCTATAGTTCTCAACTTATTTTTCGCATACTTTGCTCGGGACTAGCAAGATACTGGTTGGGGGGTTGTGTTGAGGGTTAAATATTGCATATTAAACCCAGTTATTACCTGGATTTACGAACATGATACTATTTAACACCCCATTTTAATCGTGTTTGTGTTGTAAGGTGTATTTACAAGCTTGGACTGAAAAAGGGAGCTAAATACATGGATTTGACGCTCCAGAATCACTAAGGAAAGGGACGAACTCCAAGGGACCAAGATCGACAGATATACATGCCAGAGATCTGAGAAAATCAAGAAACTAAAGGTCAAGTGGCCTGAAAGATGTCCAGAATGAGAGATCACAGGTTTTCCACCATTCGTTCTTCTTAAAACTTCATACATGGCCTGAAGACCATAAATTAACCGTACAAGTAAAATTTTAGTCATTCGATCCTTATGGAAGTGGCCCAACGGACAGATCAGCCCCTTAAATCCTAATTTGGGGCCCACCTGATACCTAGATATACTTCAAATTTGGTCTCAACCCCTTAAAGAGGATGACACAATGGATGGACGGCACGGATTTTACATACACTTCATGATGGACCCTACGTGGGACCCGCGTGCATAGTACATAAGTGCACTAAAATGGCCAAAGTTGGTCAGCGGACGTTGACCGACTTAAATTTCAAATTGCCAGAGACAGACAGCGTCTTTATGCTGTTCGTTGACGTTGTCTGTTCATTTTTTATGTAGTAAGGCCCACCCATCTCACATTTCATTGATTGGGCTAGTCCATTGTGTCTCTGGGGTAGGTGTGACCCTCACCTAGGTGGCCTTTCGGCCCCATACACGTATACGCATGTAGATTGTTGAAAAATGTAAGATGGACAATGAGTTGGTTTGATATAGTGGACCGCACCAAAACTCGGCCAAAACTACTCTTTTCCGACTGAAATTGCACCAGGAATCCAATGAATGGGGTGGATTTGTCTGAAAATATCTTTGTGGAGCCCACCGACCTTCGCAGCACAAGAAAGTCTGCAAAGGACATGCATCCGTAAAAATTGACCGCAGTGGGCCACTGTGCGATCAAGGGGGTGATCGGATCGATGATCTAAACCATCCAAAAGGTGGAAAAGGGGGTATTTACCCTTCCTATGGAGGAAAAATGAGTTGAGTGCATGAATCCTTCCCTGAAAGCCACTTTAAACGCGATCACCTCCGCAGTTTCTGTTGTACACGGTGCGTAAGAGCTACGCATGTTCTCTTGCTGCATGAACCGACTCCAGCCACTACCTGTAACACCTATAAAGGAGAAGAGAAGAGGAGGAGAGGGGCATCCAAGCTTGGACGTGTAAGTCAGCCGTGGAGGCAAGGTGGAGACGGCTAAGAGTTTCTTCTTCTTTCTTTAGTCTTTCTCTTCCTTTTCCTTTTACATTTTTTTTTTAGCCTAATCATGTATATGACAGGCTAAACCTCTTATTTAGGGCTAAGAGGTGAAGCTTGTAGCTTGATGGGGAGACTTCTTGTTTGAATCTTTTGTTTAGACTGAACTGATTTTGAATTTAGTTTAATTATGAAGAATGTTTTTAGTTTTTAATGGTCTGTTGTGACTAAAACTACAATGGGTCTGCGATAGCTTTAAGCATGTTCTTTTCCATTTTATGTTTATAATGTCAGGAAGCCCTATTGTACACCATTGTTTCATGGGCATAGACGGATGATGGTACCCTTCCTAACCTTCATACATTATTGATTGGTTGGTAATTAGTTTAATTCTGTTGTTTACTTTGTTTCTGGGTATGATTTGGTGATGGAATTCATTCTAATTCATACACCTTTCATCTCTTGAAAACTATATCAAAGGAAGTTTAGTTTTGATTTTCATGGTTACTTTCTTCAACTAGATGAAGATGAGACTGTAAATTCAGTTGAGTTCTTGACGCAGGCATAAGATCTCCCTGATCTCTATAAGTGGATCCTCTTAATCCCAAGTTTCCTTTCTCTGAATTTCTTAAGTTTTAGATAATTATTTCACAAATATTCCTTAATTTACAATCAATTTAGATTTCATCTTAGTCTAGTTCTAATTCTACCTAGTTTTATATAACGTACAAGTTTCAGTCCCTTGGGATTCGACCTCGGTCTCACCGAGTTTATTACTACATCACAACCCTATACTTGGTGTAAGACCCGTATCCTAGTCCGTACTATTCCGTCAACTCTCACGATCCTCCCAGTCGAATTTCGGTAACCTGCTACCGATGATCGACATTTACGCTCGACTCTAAGTCGTATCCTGTATATTTGAGTCAGTTCAATCCGAGACTTGTACCATTGCGACTACACCATCACCGCGGTTCCAACGCCGCGACTCGTGCACCGATCCGATACCCTGGCAGGGAGATGTAGACCTGCGTTCATTTCGAGGAAAAATACCGCGCCTTGTAAATCCCAAGAGAATCTCTACAATATATCTCATCGATCAATCACTCCATCATTCAATCAATCATCTCATGTCAAGTACAAGCAACCATCCCCCTCTTACATCACCCTTACCTAAAGTCAACTCTCTCCCTCGCTCTCTCTTACACACCCATACATGTCAAGTACATGACCTATCACTCCATCACCTCACCCATCACTCACATCTATCACTCTCTCTCCTTACATCTCACCTCTCTCTCTCATTTCTCATCACAATTCCAAGCAACCAAGAGAGAGCTCACGTCCATGCATTCTAAGGTGAGAAAAAGAGTTCGTGTGGCCCACTTCCCACTCCAAAACCCATCATCCTAGTCATCCATTTCTCATCCTCTCCATTAAAGTGAAGCACAAGGAGATTGGCTATCCAACAGACCAAGACGATCATAGGTGGGTGCTTTAATAGGTTAGTTTTTCATGTTTTTAAGATGGGCCAAGTGAGGCCTACCGATCAATGGTATGTATCTCACTTTGGACCCTAGGTGTAGCCAATGGCCCACCTTGATTCTCATAATTACTCCATGATGGGGCCAATCTCCATGGACCCCATCATGATGTTTACTTTCTTAATTGAATGAGGTCATCTTGACCTTTCATTTTGGAGGAGAAGGGATCTCCACCGTTGATTCTTGATTTGGTGGGCCTACATGTAATGGGACCCGCTTGATGTATGATTGGATGTATGGAAGGGAGGGCTCATAGTGGCGGAGCCCTCTATGCACGTGTCTCTCTCTCTCTCTCTCTCTCTCCCTCTCTATTCAATTTGTTTGATGTAATCAGGACGTGGTCTGTGGCCCGCTTAGATGGACCCCACCATTAGGTATGTATTGACCCAAGCCATCTAAAAGTGGAGCCCACCTTATATGTATTGTACCCACACCATCCATGACGTAGTGGCCCACCTAAGCAGGGCCCACCTCAAATATGCTTGTTAAGTCCAAAAATGTCTAGCGTCTAGACGTTGCTGGAATGAAAACACAAATATGAGCTTGGCTTTCCATGCATTGGAGAAGGGCCACTCATACAGGCCCCACCTTGATGTATGTATTCCATCCACTCCGTCTATTCATTTTAGGCGTTGATCCGAAACATGAAGCTGATCCAATCTTCTGGCGGGCCACACCTTTGAAAACAATGATTTTCACAGTTCAAAACTCACTTTAATTTTTCTACATACCAAAAAATGCCCAATATTGGGCTTGATGGATGGGTTACGGGCCGTAGAATCCATTGGCTGAGGTGGATTCATTTGATGTGGGCCCCAGGTACGAAAAATCGTAGAAAAACGGTTTTCTTTTTAAAAAAAAAAAAAGAAAAGAAAAGGGAGGAGGGTGTAGCGCCTGCATAACAGCAGGACGCTGCTAGCGTCAGCGTAAAACGAGCAGGGACCCACAGCCCTAGCCATGGGCCCCACCATGGTGTTTGTTCATCATCCAACTTGTTCATTAGGTGGGCCCCTACCTGAAGCAGGCTACACCCAAAAATCAGCCTCATCCAAGGCTCAGGTGGCCCACATCAGAGGAAACAGTGGTGATTTAAAGCCTGCCATTGAAACCCCATTTTGGGTCCACAGAAGTTTTGGATCAAGATGAAATTTGTATTCCCTCTTCATCCAGGTTTGTACAATCTTATCAACCGGTTGGATGGAAAATAGATGTTATGGTGGGCCCCACGTGGGAGCCCACAGTGATGTATGTGTTGTACTCCCATCGTTCAGGCAGACGGTGGAGTCCACGGTGATGTATGTGTTGTATTCGGTGGAGCCAATTGTGATGTACGTGTTCATCCGCACTGTCCACTGATTGGACAGTGGGACCCACCATGATTTATGTGTTCTATCCACTCTGTCCACACTAAATCGTGTGTGTGGGTGTATATATATATTATATTATATATAATATTGTATATATTATATATATTACATATGTATATATGTTTGATGGTGGGCCTTTATGTGGACCCCCCACCATGATGCATGTGTTGCATCCAAACTGTCCATCCTCTTTGTGAGCTCATTTCATGGCTTGAGCTAAAAATGAGTCAGATCTATCGTTCAAGTGGGCCCACCTTGGTACGTGTATAGGGCCCATGTTGATTTATTTGGGGTCATTGTTGAGGCCCACCTTGATATGAATCTAAGGCCCATTGTACGACTCAATTAGTGTGGCCTATTTAATATATATATGGCCCATTGTAATGTATTAAGGCCCATGAAATTAGGCCCATTTTGATATATTCTAAGGCCCATGAGTTGAAGCCCATTGTGATGTATAAAGGCCCGTGGGTTGAGACCCACTTGTGATGTGTATAGGGCCCATGGGTTGAGACCCATTGTGATGTATAGGGCCCGTGGGTTGAGACCCATTGTGATGTATAGGGCCCGTGGGTTGAGACTCATTGTGATGTATAAAGGTCGTGGGTTGAGACCGACTGTGGTGTGTATAAGGCCCATGGGTTGAGGCCCAACTTGATGTACTTGTGGCCCGTTGTTGAGGCCTATCTTGGCATTTATATGGCCCATTTGAGGAAGCCCATCTGATGCATTCGTGGCCCGTAATTGGGAAACACTTTGATATATAAGGCCCATGTTACGAGGCCCATTGTGATATATTCAAAGGCCCATAGGATATGGCCCATTGCAATGTACATAAGGCCCCTTTAATGAGGCCCACCTAAATGTATGTATTTTGTATTCACACCGCCATTCACGTGGCCCCCACGTGATGTATGTGTTTTATCCAAGTTGTTCATAAATGGCCCATTTAGAATGAGCAGTGCCCAACCCATTGAGATGTATTTGAGGCCCAATAAGAGGCCCAATATGTATGTATGGGACCCACTTCAAGTGTATGCGTTTCATCTTGCGATGTGAGTCCCCTTTAATGTATGTATTCTACACACCGTCCATGTGGACAGTGCATTTGAGGTCCATCTTGAGGTATGTGTTGTGTATTTACATGAGGCCATAGGGCCGTATGATGTATGTATTTCACCCTTGTTGGCCATTAGCGATGGAGCCCACCATGATATATGCATTATATATCCTAATTGTCCATCTAGTGGGGGCCTATATGGATTGTGCAAGCCCACCTCTTGCGTGTTTTGAGGCCCAGGTGCAGGGTCCGCCTGTTGTGTATTTTGAGGCCCGTTGTTGAGACCCACCGTGATGTGTATAGGGCCCATGGGTTGAGGTCCATTATAATGTATTTGGAGCCCATGGGTTGAGACCCATTGTAATGTGATTCCACTGTGGTTTATGTGTTGACCTTTGTGGTGGGCCATGTCTTGGGAGCAATGTTGGTTTGACATCCATATTAAAAGGATAATGTTGGTTAAATATCCACATTATAACTCTCCTTAGGGCTCCTCGATAAGCCCATACTTGTTTTACATAGGCCATCAAGGCCAATCTTCGTTGTGAGGATAGTTCATCACCATATAAATTGCTTAGTATAACTTCATGATTCATGCCCATATGCATCATATGTATGCCTGATATGAGAAATGTTTGATCATAGCATACGCCATTGGGCAGACTATTTATAGGACTCTTATGAGACGGAGTGCCCACATTATCGCGTCGTACGCACAGGATTGCTGCATGACTGGATAGTGTGACTCATGTATCTGGCATATATGTGACTTGATTATTTTACGCCCTAGCGACATCGGAGTCGTGGCCTCTACAGGCACATCGTGGATGGTTAGATGAGACACTAGAAATAATTGGTTCTAGCACTATGGGCACTTAGGATGTCCTTGGATGAAAATCCTAGAACCTCCTTGGTACCACGAGTTGCTCCAACGTCTAAACCGAGTGGAATATGAGCATCGGTGCCTATACCATGAGGTCATGTCTCCTACTATGTCGTGGTCGGTTGGAAGGGGGTATGGCCTTATCCTCCTGAGTGAGGGGGCTATAAGCTAGGCTGAGTATGACCAACTCATAAATGGGTCCGCTATCATAGAGCCGGGTAGGTATTGGCAGACTACTAGTCAGGCGGATAGTGAGGTCTATTCTGCTCGTGGGGTTGTGCTGTTAAGGAGGAGGCAGTCGACGTGGAGTGTAATAAACCCCGGAGATTTCTCGAGAGAGTAACTATACTGATATATGGACTTATTGAGGAGGAATTACATATCCATTCATTCATTCACTATCCACTCGGGTTGGTAGTGCATAACTATTTTTTACGTGTACCTTTGCATGGCCAGAATTTCGATTGGGCGCGCGACTAACCTGAGATCAGGAGTTTACTACATTGTGTATGACTATCTAAATTTAGGTATGGGACCGGTTTGGATAGAAGTCCCTTGTGATGGACCCCATAGCCTGTGATACTTCGTACTATCATCCCGACTTCACATTTCAGCATAGTCATTTCATTCACACTGCATATTACATTGCATTCGCAGTACTTAACATTTTCGGTTACTATGTTCTTGCACTAATATGGCCTAGATAAGGTTGATGATATTCGTGGTCCGTAAGGATTTGTATATTGCATTGCATCCTTAGCATCTGTTATTGTCTTATTATGTTTTGCATCACATAGCTTTGGCACGACTGATAACACTCATGGACTTACCAGTATATTTCTGCTTACTCTGATATCGTATGATTCATGATCTTGTCAGTATTTTCTCTTATTCCGATGATGTATGATTTATGGGCTTTATGGTATACTTGGCACTTATCTTACACACACTTACACCACCCTCTAAGCTTTCTATAAGCTTATGCACGATAGATGAGTGCAGGTGGCGTTAGGTTGCAGCAGCGTTGAGCTTGGAGCGTGCAGTTGTCTTCTGGAGCTTTGATTTCGATATATGTATTTCCCTTTCAGCATTGTATTCAAATGATTACATAGTGGATATGTGGTGATGTTGTTTTGTGACTTGGTTATGCTTGTGGTTATACTCCATTACAAAAAAAAATTCATACTGAAAATCTTCCTTTTAGGATCCTAGGATCGGAATCTGACATGTGAGTGTCGGGATCTGAGAATGGGGCATTACGGAGGCTGTCAGTGCCGGATTCAACGATCGAAAATTTTGTGAACCCGTTTTTCGAGTTTGGGGCGTGACACTTGGGGAGTGAACAGTCGTATACTTTTTTGTTAGGTAGAATAAATGAAGGGGTTTTAAGTTGGCGGTGGGCCTACCAAGTGTTAAAAAACTGTAATTTTTGGATCATTAAAATCTATCTATCTGGGTTGGTCCACCTAGAGCTGGGCATCGGACCGAGTCGGAACAAATTAGGCCTAAATCGATTCGGTTCAAAATTTACAGGGTCAAACCCGAACTCGATCCGATCTGGTACCAAGTCCGGACCATCTTACTCAATCCGATCCGATCTTATACTGGCCTGGATCGATCCGAGTTGGACTCGGTTAGGAAAATCGAGTCGGATCAGATTGGAAAAGGTTCGGATCGTTCATTTTTTTCAACGGTGTGGAAATTATTATTCTCATTATTTCCTATGGTGTGATTTACTTGATTATTAGATGTACTTAAAATTTAGTATCAACCTCTAAATTAATATGGAAAAGCTGATGGACGGTGTGGATGAACCAAAAAAATCAAGAGGGGCCCCACATAATTTACTCAGTAGGATAAAATCGAAATGCTCACGCCAGCTACATAACTTCTCGAAGAAGCTTATACCTACTATATGACTTCCTGAAGAAGCTTCAAGTACAATCTGTAGCTAGCTAACACCAGCTATACAGCTGCTCTAGGTATGTGTCACTCGAAGACGAGCACTCTCTGTAGCTAACTAAAACCAGCTATACAACTGCTCTAGGTACGTGCCACTTGAAGACGAACACCGACGCTCCTCGAGCTTTGAGTTGTATGAACGGTTCAAAGGAGATCAAAGTTATATGAGCCTTAAAGTGATGTATTTATTATATCTACACCGTTCATCTATTTTCAGAGATCATTTTAGAGCATTATCCAAAAAATGAATCATATCCAAAGATCATCTGGACCACACCATAAATAGAAGCGAAGATAATGATTTTCACCATTAAAAATTTTGTAGGATCCACCTACTAATATGAGATATATGTTATAAAAAAAATGCAGGCTTGGGTTATGGAGTTCATGAAGGAAAAAGCCTGAGAAGTTGAAAGATACTATTGAAAGAAGCAAAAACGAAAGATAAGTACCTTTCCATCAGTCATAAACAGTTCTGTGATTGCTTCTATAAGTCCCCGCTGCAACATTCTCCATCTCTATTCTGTTCTGTTGAAGTCAGGGTTGAAGCACTAAACTTCAACCTAAACTTGGAGTGTATGATGATTTAGGGTTCGGGTGCGGGTAGAGAGGGATTTAGGGTTCGGTGTGCAGGTAGAGAGGGATTTAGTGTTCGACGTGCAGGTAGAGTTTTTTTTTTTTTTTTTTTTTCAAAAAAGAAAAAATTTTTAAAAAGAAGGTAAAAGAGATACATATAGGGAGGGATAAACTTGTAATTTACTAGTTACTACACCCGGTGCGGTCCAAATCGAATCAAATTGGATCCAAACGGATCGAATTTCAGTTCGGTTCGGTCAGATTTGCTAACCCGAATCCGATTCGATTGTCATTCGGATCTGATCGATCTTATTCGAACCCGACTGATCCAAGCCATCGGTTCTGTTCGAATTGAAGCGGATTAAGTTAGATCTGCCAGATTGAGTCCATTTTGCCCACCTCTAGGTCCACCTGATATTTGATGCACCTCATTTTTTTACTCATTTCACAAAATGAGTAGAAAAATTCAACGGATGGAATGGATAATGAAGGTCACAAATTTTGTGGATGTACGTCACGTACAAGTGCGCTTCTGCAGGAGGACAACAGTGGGATAGATGCACCCGCAGCCCAACCAAATACAGTCCTGACCCTTTTCCGTGGGGCCCACTTTGATGTCCGTATTATGTATCTAACCCGTACATCCATTTTTTAAGATGATTATTATTATTATTTTTTTATTTTTTATTTTTTTTTGTAGTTAGTAAAGAATTAAAATGATCAATATATCAGGTGGACCATACCGTATGAATTAGTGGAGATTGAGCGTTGTTCAATTAAAAATGTATATCGGCTCACACGTAAATATTTAGTTACAATTTATATGCCATCCAGTCTGTTTATAATTTCCCAATTCCGTTGATGAAGTTAAAACGCAAATATCAACATTGTCCTTAGCTTTCTAGGCCTTTAACAGTGAATCACCAGTTTTCTTAAGATATGTTCTTCCTAATAAATGTATCAGTTTCATTTTTGGAAAAAAGTCCTAAAAATGTTTAGAAAATCAATTGGACGGCATGGATCCAGTGTACATACGAAAACGAGGGGCCCAACGTTAAGAAACGCACCGTATCGGTTAAGTATGGAGCCTCACCGAATCAGCTCTCCAATAAATGCTATTATTTGCCATTAGGCACAAGAACTATCCATGAGTTTGTGTGGGTCCAACGATGATGTATGTGTTGTATCCAATCTGTACATCTATTTTATCATATCATTGTAGGGTTTGAGTCCAAAATTGATTCAGATCTAAATCTCAACTGGACCATCCCACAGGAAAACATCCGTGACTGTCCGGCTACATGAGAGTTAGATTGACACTGTTTACTATCTTGTGGCCCACAAGAATTTCAGATACGCCCCCTTTTTTGGGATATTGGAAGAAATTCTCTGGACAATCGGATGAACGGCATGGATTTTTATAGATACATCAGTGTGAGTCCAAAGAACAGAAAAACGGATTACACCTGACTCGGACACGGGTGCGGTCAGGCAGGGTCAAATAAGGTTCAGTGCCCGAATTAAATTGGATTAAAGTCGAAAGTGAGATCGAGACGCTGAAATGGCGTAGGACTAATTCCAGCTTTGTTGGGGTCAAGCTAGGTCAAATGGACGCGGTTTGGCTAGTGACGCTGCCGGTCGGTGCTATGTGGGCCCCACCATGATCTATGTGTTTTATCCCCAACGTCCATCCATTTTTAAATATCATTTTAATAATTTACTCCAAAAACGAGGCAGATCAAAATCTCAGGTGAACCACACCATGGGAAAACAGCAGTGATGGAATGTCTACCATTAAAAGCCTCCTAGGGCCCACTGTAATGTTTATTTTACATCCAACCTGTAGATTAGGCTATACAGACCTGCATGAAGGCAAAAAACAAATATCAAGTTGATCCAAAACTTTGGTAGCCCTAAGAAGTTTTTAATAGTGAGAGTTCAATCAACAATCAACATTGTATGGCCCACTTGAGTTTTTGATCTAAATCAGTTTTGGGTTCATATCATAAAATTATCTGAAAAAATGGATGATCGGCATGGATGAGATACATACATCATGTCGCAGTCCACGGAGGACCACCGACCCCCGGCCATTGGCTATGGGGTTCTTGGTCTTGAAGTAAAGCGGATTTAACTCCAAAAGTGGGGTACGCATGTTAGGTCCATGTACGACATGGCAAATAAATATCGTATTGAACGACGCTCGTTTGTGATGGCAAAAGAGCTGACTCCATTACGGCTTTGTTGGGTCAAGTGAGCTTAACTATGGTTCTTTGGGTTTAACTGCTCTATATGGCTTAAAACAGGTGACTAACTCGCAGACCTATTATGACATGTCAGAAAATTTTAGTTAACAACGGGGCTCCTTTAAGGGCTCCTTTTAAGGGAATCGGCCCTGCTATTAATGCGAGTATTTCCGTATCCAGATGTCGGCTTTAGGTTACTGTTCTGACGAGGCATAAAAGGAAGGGATTTAAAGGCTTCGCTCAGGTTACCGGAAGGATCTATACCTGGTTGCTGTATGATGGACCATTAGGCATTTCCTCGTGTCCTTTTATAATTAGGGTGATACATGACTATTTACGTTGTCCGTGATCCATTTGACTACTATACGTTGTCGGTGATCCATTTGACTACTATTAGACACTTCCCTTGAAATCAGAGTGGGGAAAAGTCTCCTAATCTGCTGACTAATGAGATGGCCACTAACCTTATTAGGAACCCACCTTTCATGTAGTTTAGAATGAGTATCCACGTAGCCAGAATTTCTTATGGGGACAGAGTTTGATGGAAGATTAAGTTTCCCCATGTGAAGACTCTTTTTGGAGTGGGTGAGACTCGCCGGTGCAGGAACAACTCTATTTCCTTTCTTCGGTAACTCACAAAAATGCTAATGGTACGAACGAATGAGGAAGACATACAGGGCATTATGGGTCCCTTTCCTTGTTGGCCCGAATGCGGTTCTAAAGGGGTTCATATAGTCGAGTGCGGGTTTTTCTGCCTGTTTTAGCTAAGCTTGCACCTTTCATCAGGAAACGACTCATGCCTGGGAAGCAACATACTATATGTAATCATATAATACTTCACGAGAAATAAAAAGTAAAAAAAAAAAAAAACTAAGGCTAGAAATTATAATAGAAAAAAGGGAGGTTTGTGATGATTTTGAAATCTTTTCTACTAGGTAATCTATTATCCTTATGCATGAAGATAATAAATTCGGTCGTTGTGGTCGGACTCTATTATGGAATTTTGACCACATTCTCCATAGGGCCCTCTTAGGGTGGCCCCCATTTCGCTTTACCAACCCCAAGGAAACTTCGAATACAGGCCGTCATCAATTGTACAGACAGACTTTTTGGGTGCTAAGATCTAAAGTCAAGAGGGCGCTATCATAGTTCTAGTATATAGATAGGGAAAAGTCCAGAGATCTATCACATGGCCTGGTTTCAACTTTCGGGAATAGGGTCATCGCCAAAGCTCGAGAGTTGACACCCTTTCATCATTTGATTTGGGAGATTTTCTCAAACAGACTTTGGAAGTAGCTGGTCCTGATTCCAGTAAAGGATAAATCACCAAGAACACTTAGGTTCCTCTGGCCTTTTCAGTGTGAGAATCTAATGTGGGGAGATGGTTACATTAACCCTCTGTTCCAGTATTTCGCCCCTCCACTCCTTGAAAGCCAGTGGATATTAGAGCCAATGAAACGGTAGCTACTAAAGCGTAAACTGCTCGTTTTTCCTTCCTCGCGAGTATAGCATGATGAGCCTAAGTTACGACAGCTTTGGATGAAGGGGGAATAAGGGTATTAAGAAAATGGATTTCCCAAGGATCTAAAACCCTGATCCCTTTTGGGGGCCAAATACCTCCAATCCAAAGAAGAATGAGAAGAGGCCCGAAAAAGAGTAAAAAGGAACATAACCTCTGATACAATGAATGGAATAGAACCATATTGAGGTCTTAATTGTACGACGCCCTTCGATGAATAAATGACACCCACCCTCACTCCTTCTGAAGTGAAGATGCGGACTACCTGCACCTGGACAGAAAGACCCTATGAAGCTTTACTATTCCCTGCAATTGGCTTTGGGCCTTTCCTGCGCAGCTTAGGTGGAGGGGGCTTACTACTTGGATGCTTTTAGCAGTTATCCGCTCCGCACTTGGCTACCCAGCATTTACCGTGGCACAATAACTGGTACACCAGATGCGCATCCTTCTTGGTCCTCTTGTACTAAGGAAAGGTCCTCTCAATGCTCTAATGCCCACACCGGATATGGAGCGAACTGTCTCACAACGTTCTGAACCTAGCTCATGCACCCAATTTCTAATGGATCAAGATACCCATTCGCTTCACTATAAATAGTAACTATTTGGTCTTCCACCATGAGAGGGGCTGATAGTTGTGCTTATGACTGACCGTTTCCATATGTTTTCATTTACAGGTATTTATACGGCTTTTTCCTAATGAAAAAGCGGCAGTATCTCGGGAGTAGTGATCTTACAAAATCTGGACAGCCCTAATGTTGTGTTGGGCAAAGGATGCCAACATAACCCTTTGCTTTAAGATGAAGTAACAACTGCAGCACCACTAAGTAAATGCTCGAGTTTCATGTCACATTAGATGAAGTGACAATGACCCTAGTTTTAGTTAGCAGGCGAAGGGCTTCCCAATAAAAGCTCGAGTGGAACAGTCTTCATTAGCTGTTAGTAAGAAGCCCATCAACATTAGAAGTCAACTTCCGCCGCTACCTTAACCGACAGTTGAAGTCGTGATCCCTCCCTTCATTAGATGGCTTGGCCTTCCCGCCCGGCCAACATTGATGACACTTTCCAGTTGGATAAGACTCCTCCGGTTGTATGAATACCTGCCAACTAGTACTGAGACCTCTACTTCTTATTGCTTTAAATGTTGGCTTTCGGACTATCCATGTCATTAATCTCCTTCCTTCCTTGCCTTCTTCCTGGTAGCGATAGTTGTCAAAAGCTCCGGTAGCTCCTTTGCTTGCTACGTCCAGTAAGGATTCCATGTTGCCGTTCCTTTTCGCTCGCTCGACGTTACGACAATAGCAAGGGCGTTTGTCTTTAGTTCGGAGCGTCAACAGATGGAATGGTCAAAAGCCTATTAGAGTCACCGTAGCGCGTTGTTCAGGGAGCTACTTCTCATAGAACATTTTTCAAGACCAAACTGTAGTAGCGGGTTTAGCTCAGGGACCTGCCGTTCTGTGATCCGACAGATGTTTCCCTATAGCTTCCGGGGGGCAAAGCCATGGACTGAACACCAGTAATAAATTCATAGGTGTAGGTCGAATACAACATACCTATACCTATGCTTTCTTTGTCCACGCCTTCGCCTTTGGAATCGGACCACATCCATAACTAAGGACTCTTGGTCTCTCTCTCGAATTGAGACTCACAAACCTGATTGGTTTCTAAGATCACGACTCATACGCGAGGATCGTTAATGGCACAACAAGGCTTTGGTACCGCCCAACCGAATATGCAGTAGCATTCTCGAGCTCACAACCATCACCATCGGTTCTCGCAACCTTTATTCTTTCTTTCTAAAGGGAGCTCAAACGGAGTAGGCCTGATCCTATCTTTGTTCAGGTCAAGAGTGATCAACGTTAGTTTTATGGCATTAATCAGCTCGATTTCTTCTCAAATCTAGTGGCGTGCCTCCTAGGTCAAGGATCAACCTTTTATAAAATTTCACTACAAGAAATTGAGCCTTAGTCGACCAATGGGGCCATCTTTGCTGACGGCCAGTTTTAAGGGCCGTGGGCAAAGGTCCCTATATTATATATAAAAGAAGAAGAAAGCCCTAAGCGCCGAATCTCTCTACCTCTCGCTCTCCCTCACCCTCTCTCTTTCTGCCTCTCCCTCTCCCTCTCACGCGCTCTCCCTTTTTCTCTCTCTGCCTCTCCTTCTCCGTCTCCGACCCTCTCTCTCTCTCTCTCTCTCTCTCTCTCTCTCTCTCTCTCTCTCTGTCTCTCTCTCTCTCTCTCTATCTCCTCGGTCCTCTGCTGCAGTTCAGCCTTTCACCACTCGTGAATCTCGGATTCTCGGGTATGATGTTAGGCTTTTCCCTTCTTACTGTTGCTTTCTACAATTTGGAATACCTTATTAGGAATATGCATTGTGGAATCCCTAATTAGTGATTTGCATTGTCGAATCCGTTTTTAGGGATTTGGATTGTCGAATCTATTTTTAGAGATTTCCATTTGCCTTACTATTCTTGCTACAGGCTGCGCCATACAAGAAAATATGACGTGTAGCTTTCATAATGATTTGAAGGAGAAATGATATGATAGAAACTTGGAACTTTCACGTTAAATGCATATTCAATATGTTAGTTGTGAAACAAAGATTCATATCACCTATTCAAACAATTTTGTAAATTTTCTAATGATCATTACAATTACATGTTATAGGTATATAGTTACCCTTTTGATTATTTGGTTTCTCAATAAGAGAGTTGTATTATTGCCTCCTAAGATAGAAGATTTGCAGTTTGATGGATATATGAAATATGGTGAGTGTGATTTCAGGATAATTTCAAAAGTCCAAGTCTTGTGCCTCTATTTATCATAATATTCTATTAGATTGTATGTCATGATTATAACTTCTCAAATCGTTTCATGTGACATAAACATTGGTGGATAGGCCCCAGTACTTTATGTTGCATAATGATCAGGTGAACAATGTATTGATTTTATGTGGCATTTTAGTTTCCTTCTTTTATTAGTCTTTATCATCATAGAACCTTATGCCTTCTAGTGTTTAATTAATTTTTTTTTTAGAGTTGCATAATCTCTTTGGAGCAAACATGAATATCTTCTTTTATAAAAGCTTAATCATTATCATCATCAAACCTAATCTTTTAATAATTAAAACTGCATACCACATGCCATCTCTATTGTATATAATGCGAGAAGCATTTGGCCAATTTTTCTAGTCCACTTTGAAAATTCCATAATGCAAAAGCTAGCACAAAAGCCTAAAGGGCAAAGTTAATAATTGTGAACTGCGGATGCTAAGTGGAAGAAATAGTTTCTTGCCTTCTTGCAAAAGGGAAAAAGTAAAAATAAATAAAGAAAAGAAAAAAATAAAAAGAAAGTTCCTAGTCTGGAATTCAGAACTGATAGAACTACCTGTGCTTGTAAAAGAAACTCATCGGCAATATTCCTTGCGCCCCGACTAAGGTGAGGTTGGCTGATCTTAAAAAATAAATCCTTTTTCCTATTGTAGTAAGTTTCTTTAGACCCTTCTGCATGGCTTGCTGGCTCTGTTTATAAAGCCTATACAGCAGTATGGAGTTCAAACTTAATGCGGACTTTGATATTTTGGTAACAAAAGGAAAGAAATTAATTGCCAACTGCTGTCAAACTAAGTAAGAATTGAAGTAGGAAGAGTACTCAACTATTCAATGCCTCAAACTATATGGACTGTACAAGCCTCGTTGTTTGGATTGGGATTAGATCCACACAGTGGGACAACACATGGTGCCCAATTGATGATGTAAACACATCTTGTTCTATCCAGTTGTAATGGGCCAAAAATGTGATCAGAACTATTGATCATGCCCTTGGAAAGATTTGATGGCCTGATTTGTCAATCCTTTAGGATGTGCTATTGCATCAGTGAAACACTATTGTCTATACATACCATTTTCTTCTAGGGAGTTTGGAGATGTTTCCTTACCTATTAACATGACTTGGTGTTGTTATTATCTCATCATCTTTGCCCACTTTCAAGTTTTTCTTCTATACTTAGAAGCTTTAACTGAGTTGATTGATTGTCTTCACATTGTTTACACGTTCTATGATTACTGGCATTGATCATGTTCCTTCTGGATCTAGGTGATTGATTGTAGAACTCAACAAAGCAGGCTCTTCCCATTGCTAGCTTCGGCCTATGCTTTTAGGTTTGTTGGTGAGTGGTTGAAATGGCTGTACACGGATGTGACAAAGATTGCAATCGAATGATTTCTCAACATTGCCTAAGGCCCATGTATTCACTGTTGGTTTGAAGTCTTTGACAAACACTGCAATTGTTGTATGTAACTGAGTCCCCTTGAAGTATGCAATTAGTCTAAAAGTTTGGTTGGTTTAAATCACTATTTGTTTACTGCTGTTATTTTCTACTTTAGTTTTATAATTCTTATTACCTCAGTATTTTTTTCCAACTGTAGAAGTGCCACGGCCTTAGTCCACTGCCCATTTGGCTGTCTTTATGCTATTATTTTCTTTTCTAACATGTTGGATCTGACTTTGAATTTGGTTTCTCATTATGAATAATACATATTGTTTTTTCCTTAGTGGTAGACAAAGATTTTTATTAAGAAAAGATTAAGGCTGTTCAAAAAAATATTAAGAAAAGAGAGGCTTGAAGGCTGAATAAAAGCTTGAAACAAAACAAGCCCATTTTAATGTCATGGATTAGTTAATAATCTTAGTCATAATGTTAAGTTCTTAGTGGGTGGGCATTCTGATTGGCCAATTGGTTGATGATTAGGTGTGGAACAACATTCAGATTTTGTATTTTGTAAGTTGTGATATTCCTTTTTTGGATGCTATAACTTGTTACATACATTTAATGATCACGGTTATTCTACAAGTTATTGTAATTTCCTAAATCATTCAATGCTCTAGTTCCAAACATTGTTGCTTTTACGAATGTCTTGGACTTTGATCATTGTTTCTATTCAACTTTCAAGATGTCTTATGCTGTGTTTAATCCCTAGCTACTTTTATATTTTCTCTATGTGACACTATCTATAGGACCCCTTTAGAAAACTCTAGAAACTTCTATACAATGCAATTATTAGTATTATCTATGTTATATATAATGCAACTAGTGTGTGGCCAATTGGTTTTTTTATTTTATTTTTGGAATTGGGTTTTCTTTTAACAACACTCTGGCCTTAAAGATGAATAAGTACCCCTCATCATCATATAAACCAATGATGGCCATAAATATCTTAAGCCAAATCTGGAACCAGATCATATTGCACCTTGGTTGAAGGAGTATACGGTGATGTTTCTCCTCATTTCTTTACAATTTTCTTTTCACACTGCATGCAAGTTTATTATCGAAGTTTAGATTTCTTGCATGCCTATTCTACTATGTATAAGAAATTTTAGAACTAACCTTTCCAAATAGCTATAGCAGTATTCACAGATTAAGATTCACTGTTATTGATCATGTAAACCCATGTAAGACCAGAGGCATCTCAAACTATCATGCAACTCTCTCTCTCTCTCTCTCTCTCTCTCTCTCTCTCTCATGCTATATCATTACAAGTTTATTCCAAACCTTAAAGACTTTTTATACTTGCACATGTTAATTTTCTAATCCAGAATGTAGATTTTATAGGATCCACCACAGATTTGGGCTGAACGGAAACTCTTCCTGATTGGAAGATCCTACTCCTAACTAGAGTGTCATCCCTGTTTGGTAGCATACTCCCCCATTTTGTTGCATCCTTTGATTGCTTCTGGTATTAGTATTTGAAGATGCCCATTCTGCCAATATATGCTATTGTGGGGTCGATTGCTTCAGGGCTAGTGGTGCTATCTGCTGGTGGCTTGGTTTCTAGTGTTTCACTAGTAGAGGTGGGGCTAGGGAATCCAATGCTCTTGAGGAAGCCTGGCTTTTCCTGCTTTCGGGTTTTTTGGTGCAACGGAGAAGGCTTGGTTGGGTGGAAAATTTGTTAGGAGACCCTTCCCATCATCCAAACCTCTTTGTGGACAAAATTTCCTATTTTGTGTTAGGGCTGGAGCTGCTGAGTTTTGATTACATCCCTCAAACTGGTGCCGATCGGAGGATTTAGGATTTAGTGTCTAATGGAAGGTTTTTCGTTAAATCATTGGCTCAATTGTCTAATGGCAACTCGGGTAGAGCCATAACATTCTCAAAGATCTAGATTGTTGAAAGCTAGTTGGACTGAGGTGTTGTAATGTAATTGGAAAAAATCAAAGTCTACTACTTAGAATCCTCCACCACTCAGGCTCTTCAAGGCAAACTTTGACGGAAGCCCACTAGGCAAACCTAGGCTTATTGGTGTGGGGGTTTAGTCCGCAACAGTATAGGAGTGATTCTTGTGGAGTTCCCAGCCCCATTGGCTTCAACAATTCAAACTTAGCCTAAGGGTGGATGGGCTTGCAAAGCTTAGGGCTTTGAGGAATGAGCTTCATACTGACAATAGGAGAATTTTTATAGCCTATGGGTGTTTTGCATGGGTAACTTGGTGTTCTGTCAGTTGTTGTTCTTGCTCATAGAAGGCTTGGTTTTGCTTCTCCTATTGTATCTCTCTTTATTCTTTTAATTAAGTTCTCAGTTTACTCATAAAAGTAGTAGTAGTAATAATAATAATAATAATAATAATAATAATAATAATAATAAAAGGAAGCCTACATTCAGTAAGGCCATAAAGATACCGATCTTAACACCCATCACCTTTGTTGTGAAAATCCTACAACATACGATCATATTGTTTCTTCATTTTTTATTTTTTATTTTTAAAGAAGGTTTATACTGAACTTGAGTCCTAATGATAATTAATATGTAAATTTGGCATAGTTAAGTTTGTACTGAACTTGAGGAATTGTAAAGCTGTGGAGAATATGTATAGGTTACTCAGGTTCTTTCAGCTTATGTGTGAATTATTTAAATTGTTCTACATGTTAATAATCATTTATCTTTTTTTCTTTCATCATCATCATCATAATCAGCATCATAGCCTTATCTCTTTTGCTTTATTTTCAAAAAATTAAAATAATTTTACAGCTTACAAAATGACTTAGTGATTAATACAACAGGTTGGGAAAAGGTTTTCTGACCTGATTTGAGTTTATGAACATTGAGGATCATACAAGCATAAGACCACTATGAAATGCAACAGGTGTTATCTAAATATGTCAACAAGGGACTGAAAATCCCACAAAAGAGAATCCTACAACCACTACATCAAAAGAACGAAAAAAGGACAGTCAAAGACCGTCTCAAAAGGCCAAAAAGGACGGTCCTGGACTGTGGCAATAGCCGTCAAATTTTGACGTGTCGTATTTTTTAAAGGACGGCCATAAATCGTCTCTAAAGAAGGACGGTCATGGACTGTCTCTAAAGAAGGACGGTCATATACCGTCTATAATGGTAGGTATTAGAGGACTTGTATGGAGCTTAAAAGGACGGTCCTAGACTGTCCGTAAAAAGTATGGCCCATGACCGTCAATAAAAAGGACGGTTATAGACCGTCTCGTATGAACCTGAAAAAGACGGTCATGGACCGTCTCTTATGAACTGGAAAAGGATGGTCATTAACCGTCTCTTATAAGTCTGAAAATGACGGTCATGGACCTTCTCTTATGAACTTGAAAAGGACGGTCATGGACCTTCCTTTAAAAGGACGGTCATGGACCGTCTCTTATGAACCTAAAAAGGACGGTTGTGGACCGTCCTTTAAAAGGACAGTCTTCAGTCATCTTGTATTTGCATATACACCTGTTCATATCATATTCTTCCTGATATACCTAAAAAGGACGGTTGTGGACCGTCCTTTAAAAGGACAGTCTTCAGCCGTCTTGTATTTGCATATACACCTGTTCATATCATATTCTTCCTGATATACACCTGTTATATACACTTGTTACAACATCGTATTCTTCCTGATATACACCTGTTATATAATATATTTCATCATATTCACATTCACATCCATCTAAACCCTAACTACATAAATCCATCCAAACAAAAATTATATTCATCCAAACATAACTACATACATCCAAACACAAACAATATACAGCTGTTACAATATCATATTCTTCCTAATATAAACCTATTACAATATCGTATTCTTCCTGATATACACCTGTTATAAAATATATTTCATCATATTCACATTCACATCCATTTAAACCCAAACTATATTCATCCAAACATAAACTACATTCATCCAAACATAAACTACATCTATCCACGCATAAATACATTAACATCATAAATAAAAAAAGGAAATCAGTAACAATTTTCTTTTTGTCTTTCATTTAATAAAAAAAAATTCAACCAACAAAACATTATAATTCAGAATCATGAAGAATTGCAAAAACTTCAATTGTTTTTTTTTTTTTCTTCCTTATAGGATTAGGTTTAAGTTATAAGTACAAGTTATAGGTTTAGGTTTAGGTTAAGTTATAGGTTAAGGCTTAGGGAATTGAGAAAAGGTTAAGGTTTAGGTTAGGATCGAAATCAGGTTCGGGTTTGAGATCGGTTTTAAGTTTGGGTTTTCAAGTTTAAGTTTAGGTTTAGGTTTAGGTTAGGGAGTTGAGATTAGGATTAGGTGTAGGTTTAGGTTTAAGTTTAGTTTATAAGCTATAGGTTTAGGGAATTGAGAATAGGTTAAGGTTTAGGTTTGGGTTTTCAAGTTTAGGTTTACGTTTAGGTTAGGGAGTTGAGATTAGGATTAGGTATAGGTTTAGGTTTAGGGATTTGAGAATACATTTAGGTTTTAGGTTTAGGTTATAGGTTCGGGTTAAGGTTTAGGTTTAGGTTTAGGTTTTAAGCTATAGGTTTAGGGAATTGAGAATAGGTTAAGGTATAGGTTTAGGAAATCGGGTTTGGATTTGGGATCGGGTTTAGGTTTGGGTTTTCAAGTTTAGGTTTAAGTTTAGGTTAGGTAGTTGAGATTATGATTAGGTGTAGGTTTAGGTTTAGGGATTTGAGAATACATTTAGGTTTTAGGTTATAAGTTAAGGTCTATGTTTTAGGTTAAGGTTAAGGTTTACGTCATAGGTTTTGGTTTAGGAAAAAGTTACAGGTTTAGGTTTAGGTTAAGGTTTAGGTTATAGGTTATAGCGTTAGGGAATTGAGAATAGGTTAAGGTTTAGGTTTAGGAAATCGGGTTCGGGTTCGGGATCGGGTTTAGGTTTGAATTTTTCAAGTTTAAGTTTAGGTTAGGGAGTTGAGATTAGGATTAGGTGACGGTTTAGATTTAGGAATTTGAGAATACATTTAGGTTTTAAGTTTAGGTTTAGGTTTTAAGCTATAAGTTAAGGTTTATGTTTTATGTTTAGGTTAAGGTTAGGTTATAGGTTATAAGTTTAGGTTATAGGTTATAGGTTAAGGTTTTAGGTCATAGGTTTTGGTTTAGGTTAAGGTTATAGGTTTAGGTTAAGGTTAACGTTTAGGTTTAGGTTTAGATTATAAGCTATAGGTTTAGGGAATTAAGAATAGGTTAAGGTTTAAGTTTAGAAAATCGGGTTTGGGTTCGAGATCGAGTTTAGTTTTGGGTTTTCAAGTTAGTTTTAGGTTTAGGTTAGGGAGTTGAGATTAGGATTAGGTGTAGGTTTAGGTTTACGAATTTGAGAATACATTTAGGTTTTAGGTTTTAAGTTTAGGTTTAGATTTTTAGTTATAGGTTAAGGTTTATGTTTTAGGTTTAGGTTAAGGTTAGGTTATAGGTTATAAGTTTAGGTTATGCGTTATAGGTTAAGCTTTTAGGTCATAGGTTTTGGTTTAAGTTAAGGTTATAGGTTTAGGTTTAGGTTATACGTTATAGCTTTAGGGAATTGAGAATAGGTTAAGGTTTGGGTTTAGGAAATCGGGTTCGGATTTAGGTTTAGGTTTTGGTTTAGGTTAGGGAGTTGAGAATAGGATTAGGTGATGGTTTAGGTTTAGGGATTTGAGAATACATTTATGTTTTAGGTTTAGGTTTAGGTTTAGGTTTTAAGTTATAGGTTAAGGTTTATGTTTTAGGTTTAGGTTAAGGTTAGGTTATATGTTATAAGTTTAGGTTATAGGTTATAGGTTAAAGTTTTAGGTCATAGGTTTTGGTTTAGGTTAAGTTTATAGGTATAGGTTTAGGTTAAGGTTTGGGTTTAGGTTATAAGCTATAGGTTTAGAGAATTGAGAATAAGTTTAGGTTTAGGAAATCGAGTTTGGGTTCGGGATCGGGTGTAGGTTTGGGTTTTCAAGTTTAGGTTTAGGTTTAGGTTTAGGTTAGGGATTTGAGATTAGGATTAGGTATAGGTTTAGGTTTAGGGTTTTGAGAATACATTTAGGTTTTAGGTTTAGGTTTAGGTTTTAAGTTATAGGTTAAGGTTTATGTTTTAGGTTTAGGTTAAGGTTAGGTTGTATGTTATAAGTTTAGGTTATAGGTTATAGGTTAAGGTTTTAGGTCATAAGTTTTGGTTTAGGTTAAGATTTAGGTTTAGGTTTAGGTTATAAGTTATAGGTTTAGGGAATTGAGAATAGGTTAAGGTTTAGGTTTAGGAAATCGGGTTTGGGTTCAAGATCGGGTTTAGGTTTAGGTTTAGGTTAGGGAGTTGAGATTAGGATTAGGTGTAGGTTTATGTTTAGGGATTTGAGAATACATTTAGGTTTTAAGTTTAAGTTTAGGTTTTAGGTTATAAGTTAAGGTTTAGGTTTTAGGTTTAGGTTAAGGTAGGTCATGGGTTTTGGTTTAGGTTAATGTTATAGGTTTAGGTTTAGGTTGAGGTTTAGTTTATAGGTTACAGCTTTAGGGAATTGAGAATAGGTTAAGGTTTAGGTTTAGAAAATCAGGTTCGGATTCGGGATCGGGTTTAGATTTGAGTTTTCAAGTTTAGGTTTAGGTTTAGGTTAGGGAGTTGAGATTAGGATTAGGTGTAGGTTTAGGTTTAGGAATTTAAGAATACATTTAGGTTTTAAATTATAGGTTAAGGTTTAGGTCATAGGTTTTGGTTTAGGTTAAGGTTATAGGTTTAGGTTTAGGTTATAGGTCATAGCGTTAGGAAATTGAGAATAGGTTAAGATTTAGGTTTAGAAAATCGGGTTTGGGTTCGGGATTGGGTTTAAGTTTGGATTTTCAAGTTTAGGTTTAGGTTTAGGTTAAGGAGTTGAGATTAGGATTAGGTGTAGATTTAAGTTTAGGGATTTTGAGAATACATTTAGGTTTTAGGTTTAGGTTTAGGTTATAGGTCATAGGTTAAGGTCTAGGTTTTAGGTTTAGGTTTAGGTTAGGTTATGGGTTATAAGTTTAGGTTATGGGTCATAGGTTTTGGTTTAGGTTAAGGTTACAGGTTTAGGTTATGGTTTAGGTTTTGGTTATAAGCTATAGGTTTAGGGAATTGAGAATAGGTTAAGGTTTAGGAAATCGGGTTCAGGTTTGGGATCGGGTTTAGGTTTGGGTTTTCAAGTTTATGTTTAGGTTTAAGTTAGGGAGTTGAGATTATGATTAGGAGTAGGTTTAGGTTTAAGGATTTGAGAATACATTTAGGTTATAGGTTTAGATTATAGGTTATAGGTTTAGGTTTAGGTTTAAGTTATAAGTTATAGGTTTAGGGAATTGAGAATAGGTTAAGGTTTAGGTTTAGGAAATCGGGTTCGGGTTCGAGATCGGGTTTAGGTTTGGGTTGTCAAGTTTATGTTTAGGTTTAGGTTAGGGAGTTGAGATTAGGATTAGGTGTAGGTTTAGATTTAAGAATTTCAGAATACATTTAAGTTTTAAGTTTAGGTTTAGTTTATAGGTTACAGGTTTAGGTTTTGAGATTTGAGAATAGGTTTAAGTTAAGGTTATAAGTTTAGGTTAAGGTTGTAAGTATAGGTTATAGGTTTAAGTTAAGGTTTAGATTATAAGTATAGGTTTTGGAATTTGAAAATAGATTTAGGTTAAGGTTATAAGTTTAGGTTAAGATTATAAGTATTGGTTTAGGTTATAGGTTAAGGTTTAGATTTAGGGTATAAGTATAGGTTTTAAGATTTGACAACAGGTTTAAGTTAAGGTTATAAGTTTAGGTTAAGGTTGTAAGTATAAGTTATAAGTTTAGATTAAGGTTTATATTAAGGTTTAAGTTTAGGTTATAAGTATAGGTTTTGAGATTTGAAAATAGGTTTAGGTTATAAGTTTAGGTTATAGGTTAAGATTTAAGTTTAGGTTATAAGTATATGTTTAGGGATTTGAGAATTGATTTAGATTATGATTATAAGTTTAGGTTAAGGTTGTAAGTATAAGTTATAGGTTTAGGTTAAGGTTTATGTTATAAGTATAGCTTTTAGGATTTGATAATAGGTTTAAGTTAAGGTTATAAATATAGGTTTAAGTTATAGGTTAAAGTTTGAGTTTATGTTATAAGTATAGGTCCCTGCAAATACAAATATAAACACGGCCTGTCCCAATGGCCATGCCCCTCCAATGCTGTACATAAGAAATGAATAGCTTCATCATGGTCATAATAGTGGTTCCCACCTTCCAGGGACCTCTGCTCATTCGGTAGTTCTGACGCACATTCGGGTTTGCTCCATTAATTTCGAACAAATACATAAACACGGCTTGTCCAAATGGCCAGGCCCCTCCAATACTATTTATAGGAAATAGACAGCTTCATCATGTTCATAACAACGGTTCCCACCTTCCAGGGACCATCGCTCAACATCCGGATAGCTCCGACGTACATCCGGGTCTGCTCATTTAAATAAAATGAATTATCAAGATCATTTAAATAAAATCAGGTCCAATCGACAATCTGACCTGGAAGATTCTGTTAGTATTGTTGACAGCACCTCAAACCTTATTTAAATCTAGGTTGAAATCTATGGCCACTGATGCTATTTATCTTTCTGTGAATCTGGCGACAATTTCTGCATCAAACTCGGTGAAAGCAGCCCTAATGATAAAGAACATTTTTTTCCATGAATCCATTCTCTCTCTCTTTTAATTTTTAAACTTTTCATTACAATAATAATTACCTAAAATCATGACATTTTCTCAAGATAGAAGTCCAATCCATCCCAACTTGTGCATCTGTTAGAACAAGTAATTCAAACAACATCCTGCAACACATTTAAATGCCTAATCAGTCTCACTCCAGTCATATATATTAAATGCCTAATGTACAGTCTCTTGAAATGGTGCAAACCATACCTGAATTGTTGTACACATCATTTGATTTCCAACCTCCCAAGGGAGTAGATTGATCAGATTGAATGGGCTGCTTCATTGCTTCTTTTTCATCAACTTCTGCACCTAGACATTCATTGCTTACTTCTTTTTCACTATAAATAGTGCTTACCAAATGGAAGAAATCATACACATCTGTTACAACATCTAGATTTGGTGCCACCTAGCAAAAAGAAGGTGATTCATATTTATGCTTATGAAAGAAAGTCTAATAGTTTACATAGCTAGGTTATTAAACTAATAAATTCTAAGAAAAACAACAAGTGCCAAGACCTATGGCATAAAAAAATATTCATTGCATGGATTAACAATCAAACAACAATGGTAAAGGGAAGAAAACTAACTTCTTTCTTGCTCCACATAATCTAGTTAGGGCGTCGTATTAGTTCATGTAAGAATTGCAGACACCACATGCATATAAATTAGTTCATGTAAGACCTGAGGACACCACATGCATATAAATACAATCATTAAAATCTGAAAAACATTAAAATCAATCAACATGCATCAGATAACTAGAAAAAGTCCCTAATTACCTTAGTTCCAATCAAAATACCTGAAAACAAGTACCCGGCATCCTGAACTCCCATTAATTTTCATCAAATAAACACAAACTTCAAAAACTAATAAACAAAAAAGTATTTACATGACCACTCCATTTTTCAGATAATCCAAGTATGAAGAACATCTGGGTCAATACATATGCATCAAATTGCTTGAGAACATCCCAAGTTCCCTTTATTTTGGTCCCAAAAAAAATACCCTCGGAAACGAGTACCCATCATCCTAAATTCCCATCAATTAATATAACATGATCACATAAACTTCAAAAACTGCCAAATGGAAAAGTACCCACATGAGCTTCATTTACATGTAACATTAATGATGTGTACAACACTCCATTAATTATGCCAAGTCCAAATAACACTGAAATCAATCAACTAGCATCAAATAACTTGAAAGTGCCCCAAATTCCATTGGTTTCAGTCCAAGAACACCCAAAAGCAACTACTAATCATCAAAAACTCCCATTGATTCACATAAAGTAATCTCACAAATTTTAAGAATTGATAAATGCAAAAGCACCCACACGAGATTCCATCATCTACCACAAAAAATTGTAATAAATCTGCATGACACTTCATTTTTCAACCAATATACATCAAACTGCTTAAGAACATCCCAAATTTCATTGGTTTTTCATCTCAAAACAATTGAAAACAGCCCACACATCATCCTAAAGTCACATTAATTTTCACCAAATCAAAGAAAGTTCAAACGGAGAGATACCCATATGAGATTTCCTTATTGACAATAGAAAAATTAGGATTCACATCAAATGATTACACAGACTTAAAGAACTGATAAATGCAAAAGCACTCAAATGAGATTCTGTTACATATAATAGAAAAAACCCACATAATAGTCCTTTTTTAAACTAATCCAAATTTGATGAACATCGAAATCGAAAAATATGCATAAAATTGCTTCAAAACATCCCAAATTTCACTGATTTTCCAAAAAGAACAAAGAAAAAAGAAACAAAAAAAAAAAACAACTACACATACATCTAATAAAATCAAATTGATTTTCACCAAAAAAAATCAAAGAAACTTCAAAAATAGAGATACCCATGTGAGATTCCCTTCTGTAAATAAAAAATTAATTGCAATAGAATCCAAATAGATTCACATGGGTGTAAAAAAATATATATATATATAAAAAAAAAATCCAGCCAAACTGTTCTAAATCCTCATTGATTTTCACCAAATAATAAATCGATATTTGAGTAGGTAAGTGTTATCAGCCAAATTTCAGTGGGAGGTCTTAGGTTTGATGTTTTTAAAGAGTGGCCGATAGTGGTAGAGACTCAAGAGCCATGACTCCAATGTTAGATGGACAGAGATGAAGAAGGACTCCAATGTTAGATGGACAGAGATGAAGAAGAACCTCTAGCTTGGTCTTTGCAAGGCATTATAAATGATACCGGTTTATGTTTATCCAGGTTAAATATTTCATTTAACAGGTTGAGGCTAGAATCTAACAATGTAGGTATGACTTTGGCTCGTCAGGGCTCTATTAGGTCTTCCCTATGACTTCTCTGTTCACCAGCAACTAAAAACATCGAAGCATCTTTTAATTTGAAAGTGAAAAGAAAATTCCAATCAGCCTAACTTTTTGAAGGTATAAAAGTCAGAACCATGGATCTCTTTAAAAAACCATGTTCCATAGACTTGTGAAAACAATCACATAAAACATATTAAAAAATCTGTAAATTTTTTACAATTTTACCATTTGAGATTGGGCCAAGTTTTCGGTCCTAAGTGTTTTTTGAGGTGAAGAATCTGATAGACAGGTTGGATTGTGTGGATACATCACTTTAGGCCCCACATCTACTCAGTACCATTACAAGCTTAGTGTGGTACAGGTACCTTTCTATATTTATGGATCTCCCCTTACTAAGTGCTGGATAAAATAAGAAGTTGGTCTGATGTGCCCACACTCAGTCGAGGGAAAAAAAAAAGAAGTTTGCTGACATCCAGGTGCTATACATGTGTAGCCCATGCTTCCATGACTACATCATTCATCGTATTAGCATCAATACTTCAATCCTAACCCTTAACATCTGTTCTTGTTTCTGTTGAATGAGGCTGTTGCCGTATTTCTTTTTCTCTTAACCATCTATTTGTACACAGCCATACAGATGGGTTGGAATCTTTTTATCAGGAAGATTTCTGGGCCATCCCTCATCCAAGGTGGGAGATCAATGGCCTGGATCGTCAGACAATGGGCCTCAAATGTACAAAGTTCTTGTTGCTCCAGCAAACTACATTTTGCTGATGAGAATCCTATTACCTTTCATATATGTATGAATGTGAGTGTCCCACAAACACACACACAAATGCCCCCTATCAACAGCATGTGATAAGAAATGTGAGAATCCATAGTGAAAGAGGAATCCTAAATTGAAGATTTGTGAAGTGATAGTCTAAACTTATCTATAATTCATACTTCAGATCCAAAGATAAAAGTGTTCCTTACAATGTGTCATCACAAGTCTATAATTCACCATGTGTCATCTCATGTGTCCCCTACGGTGTGGCTCACTTGAGTCATGCATCGGCATGATTTTTGGGCCCATGGCCAAACATGGGAGGGCATGCACACTAGAGTTGATGTCATGAAAACATCATGATGGGGCCACAGAGGCCATTTGCACCACAATTGTCATGAAAACATTTGCACTCGATCATTTTCCATTTTGTATTGCATGCATATGCTACTTCATAGATCATATTCCGTGATAAAAGGTGTCAATTTTAAAAATTTTGGGATGCCAAG
Source organism: Magnolia kwangsiensis (assembly GCA_037074715.1). NCBI lineage: Eukaryota > Viridiplantae > Streptophyta > Magnoliopsida > Magnoliales > Magnoliaceae > Magnolia > Magnolia kwangsiensis. The sequence continues at coordinate 107,481,166 of CM073578.1, read as the reverse complement.
ATAGAATGCCAAACATAACAAGAACAAAGAATTAGATAGAGAATGCCCCTTTCATCCATCAACAGAATCAGTTCATTAACACGATCTATTAAAATAATATTTTAGGACTCTAAAAGTCATAATCTTATTACAATACTATATGATAGAATTAATGTGTGTGTGTGTGTAGAAACAAAAACAGAAACCTTTCATCATCATCACCTAAGTATCAAATAACTCTCCCCTTTTCATTATGTGATGCACTCAGCAAGCACAAGGAATACAGTTGGAAGGTAGTTGTATGGGTAGTTGTATGGGATTGCCCATACAACCCATTGCATTGTATCAATGATGAAGAATTTAAGGACTACCTGGATAACCGGCCACGATGATTCCAAAATAATCTCCATGCCTAGCTCTAATATGCTTCACCTGTACCAATACATCATTCCCATTATAAGATTTAAACCATCAGCAAACTTAAATGAAAATGCCTACACATGGATTGACAACTAGTCCGAGTCAGACACCCACAAACCATCCATCTGGTAGGCCCCACAACATACACCCATTTGATAGTGAACTTTAATGTGGGTAAACATTGGTTGGATGGTCAAAATTGGCTGATCTATGATGATATCTAGACTACAGTAAATAGAACTACCCTAAATAAAACATAAGAGGTGGATGCTGGTTACAATATTGAATTGTATATGAAATCTAAGAAGTTAGATGCAAAGATACATTAGTTGGAAGGCATTTATATGGAGAGGCCTAAGCAAGTCTATGAGACCTAGGAAAAACAGTAGACTAGTAACCTGTGAAAGCGAGATAGTGGTCCTGCCAATGGATATCATTCCAGAAGAACAAAAAACAAAATGGCGTGAGAATATCATAAGGTAGAGAATAATCTTTAAAGTAGTATACCATATTTTTTTCAAAAAAAAAAAATTATGAACAAACGCCATAACAAAGGATTTTGATCTTCCCAAGGTCTGAAGAACTATGGGACTAAACATCAGATCAATCACTCACCATCATCAAGACCTTTACTTAAACCCCAAATCCAAAATATATACACCAAATATACAGATTATTGAAGTCTTCTACTACTACTTCTTCTTCTTCTTCTTTTTTGCCAAGAAATTCACAGTAGCCAAGGTTTTATAAAAATAGTCCCTGAAATGTTCTCTTAGTAACTTGGAAAAATAGTATGCCATACTAATGGAAATGACTCTAGATAAATATTCATGGAAAGACTACTCCTAGATAGATCTTTTTTACCTAAGAATGCCCATATAAAAATCACATATTCCCATCTCCTTAGAGAACTGCAAAGAACCACCACAGCAATGTCTAATCACTTTGCAACGTGGAAAAACCATAAGCCTCGTCCCCTTAGAAAAACAAGAGATGAGAATGAAAACATGCCAGCAATAAAATAATTTTAAAGATTAACATACTAGCAACTGAGATGAAAATATATCACTACATAGTTAACGCTAAAACTGCAACATATAACAACTAAATTGAATTTTCAATTTGTCAATTAGTTCATCTTAATAGATAAGAAAACATGCAAACTTTTAGAAAGAAAAACTAAAGCTCAATACAGGGAATCATTATCCAATAAATAGTATGGCAAACATTAAAAAAAAAAAAATTGCTAGAGAAGATGCAACAAGTGGATCTATGTCCAGGATAATATTGACAGTTAAAAATTTTAAAAAACGAACTGGATCCATCATAAATGTGACCCACCTAATGATTGTACTAGCATGGCATCACATAAAAGGTTCAAACATCTGATGGATGGCCCAATAATGAAGCAAAACATCCTCATGGACCAACCGTATTAGATTAGATACGCAAGGGAGCCATATGGTTTATGCAATATTCATAAGTACCAAACTGATTAGTATATCTTATTTTTTATTTTTTTTCACAAACAAAACAAAAAATATATTTAAAAAAAGGATGGCATTGAACAAAATTTCCCATTTAACCATTACTCTATCAGATCAAAACACAGTTCTAAATGGAAAAATGAGAGAAGAAAAATTCAGAATCTACTGGGTTGAATCATTCCAATACAACAGTAGCTCCAAGCTCCTTGAGCTCCTCGACAATGGGACTCACCTCCTCCTTGGTAACACACTTCTTCAAAACGACCGGTGCCTTCTCGACCAGGTCCTTCGCCTCCTTCAGGCCCAGATCAGTGAATGTCTTCACCCCCTTTATGATCTTGATCTTGGCAGTAGTGTTGAACTTCTCGAGCTTGGTGTCGAAGGCCGTCTTCTCGGCCTTTGACTCGGCCGCAGCCGACGCAGATCTTGCACCAGAGGAAGCGGCGGACGAATCGATGGAGATGGAAACCAGGCAGAGCTCGAGCGTCGTTCGAAAGAGGGATTTGGAAATTTGGAAATCCCTCTTTTGAAATGAGAGGTTAGTTTCAAATCCGCAAATCATGAGTTTTCCATACTTTAACACATCAACTATATTAATAATCATTCATATAATGGACCGTTTACTGAATGATTAAGATAGTTTTATATGATAAAAATAAATAAATATTAACCACTAACAACTAGAACCATTAGTTAGATGATCTGGATAATACTATAGCATTACCACTATTAATATGAATGAGTCACCACTGTTTTACATCGAACACAAAACTCACATATTCTCTTATAAAAAAATAACGTCACTTGCGCTTCGGATCTGGTAGGGCTCTATGGGCCCCACCATGATTTATATGTTTTAATCCACGCCATCCATCCATTTCTCCATATCATTTTATGGTTGATTCCAAAATATGAGTTCTATATAAATCTCTAGTGGACCACACCGTATGAAAACAGTCGAGATTGGATGTCCACCATTAAAAAGTGGACTTTTAGCTGCGGATTATTATTCAGCTACGGATTGTATCTGTCCTTATTGACAATTAAAAGCCGTAGCCAAATTAACCATATGTCTGGCGACTTTGTCTTGTTTTTTAGTAGTGCATATATCGTACGACCCACCAGAATTTTTATTTGAACTCCAACCTATTCAAAAGTTAAAAAAAAACATGGAATAAGATAAAACATAAATATCAGCTTGATCTAAAACTTTTGTGGTCCTTAAACAGTTTTTAATGGTGGGTGTCACTATCCCCACTATTTTCTGTGCCGAGGTCTACTGGAGCTTTGGATTTATCTTTGGATATTGCCCTAAAGCGATCTCTCCAAATGGATGGAAGGTGTGGATATAAAACATACATCATGGTGGGGCCTAAAATTGAGAGGTATATAAATATTAGGTGGACCACACCACATGAAAACAATAGTGATTGGATATCCATCATTAAAATCCTATGTAAGGCCCACTGTACTCTTTATTTGGCATCCAATTCAAAAAAAAAAATTAAACAAAATTGTGAAAAAATTGACAAATTGTAAAAAAATATATTTTTTAAAAAAGAAAACTAAATTTTGTATTTTAACAAGAAAAATTGAAAAGTTAGATAACAAAAGTGAGATTAAAAAATGATATTTTGAAAAAAAAAATTTTAAAAATTAAACTAAATTGTGAAAAAATTGACAAATTGTAAAAAAAAATAAAAAAAAAAAAAATAAAAAAGAAAACTAAATTTTGTAAAAATAATGTTTTATTTATAATGAAAATGATATTTAGTTCAAAGAGTAAAAAATATGTACATTTTGAAAAAAGGAATGTGAAATTTATTTGTGAAAAATAAAATTACTAAATTATTAGGCACATCCACTAATTGAACCTTTAATCGTTTTCGGACAATCTAATCAGTTCAAATTGAAGAGTAAATAACTTCAGATGTTTAAATCAAATTTCACTGAAATTGTTGATCAATCTTGTATGCCCAATATCTTTCTCATATGTAGCCTGATTGAGGCGAGTAACTAGTCAAATTGAGAGTATTGATCGATAAAATAAAGTGAATGGACTAAACATGTAAAATGGGCCAAATATTCTGGTTAAAATTGTGACCCAACTTACTAACCTCGTGAGAACCTAAGAATTGATGTTAGTAAAAGTATTTGGTGGGGCTCACATGAGTTTTGGATGCGGTTGAAACTTGGTCTGACCCCTCATCCAAGTGAGACACACATAATGAGTGGGTTGGATATGTGAATCACATTTAGGCAGGCCTAATATATGATTATGAATGTTTTAAGGAAACATTTCTCCACTACATTTAAATGAGTTACTCGTTACCTTTACCAGAGTAAACTCTGTGGGGTTCACCATTATTTATTTATTTTATCCACTCCATTCATCCATGTTAACAGATAATTTGAAGTCTAAAGAACAAAAAGGAAGCATATCCAAAGCTCAAGTGGACCACACCACAGGAAATAGTGTGATTGAACCTCTACCATTTAAAATTTCTTGGAGGCCATAGAAGTTTTGGATCAAGCTGATGTTTGTGTTTTCTATTCATTTATATATTTTTGATATTATGAACAACGTTTAACTGTTTTTGGACAATTTGATCAGTCCGGACATGAAGAGTAAATAACTTCAGATGTTTAAATCAAAATTCACTCAAAGGGAAAATCATCTCAATTCAAAACTTTTGTGGCCACTAGAATGTTTTAAATGGTTGACGATCATTTAACACTATTTCTTGTAATGTGGTCCATTTCAAATTGGGATATGCCTCATTTTTTGTCTCATGCCATAAGATAATCTTTAAAAATAGATGGACGACATGGATTAAACACATACGTCATGGTTGGGCCCACACAACACCAACTACAAGCCATTGGATGGTGTAGGGGGAGGAGCCAATTCGTTCCCCTTATTTGTAGTGTGGTCCATTTAATCTTTGGGTATGATTCATTTTATGGATAATTCTATAAAATAATCTCAAAAAATGGATGAACTGTGTGGGTTGATCCCAAATAAAAAGTACAGTGGGCCTTAGGAGGGTTCTAATGGTGGATATCCAATTACTTTGTTTTAATGTGGTGTGGTCCACCTAAGATTTATATCCCTCTCATTTTTGGCATCAAGCCCTAATATGATTTGTAAAATGGATGGACGACATGGATGAAACACATACATCATGGTGGGACCCATAGAGCACCGATCAACATCCACCAAGTTTTATGGGCCCCACTGTAATGTATTTGTTATATCCACACCGTCCATCCATTTTAAGATATCATTTTACGTCATGAGCCAAAGAATGAGGCAAATAAAAATCTATAATGGACCCCACCACAGAAATCTTAGGTGCACTGCACCACATGAAATCAATAGTAATTGGATATCCATCATTAAAATCCTCATAAGGCTTACTGTACTATTTATTTGACATCCAATATGTTGATTAGGTCATACAGAGCCAGATGAAGGGAAAAAACAAAAATCAGCTTGATCCAAAACTTTTATGGCCCCAAAATGGTATGACATCCAATATTGTACTATTTATATTTTTTTAAATGTCTTCACATAGTTTTAGATGGTAATCAACACTTGAGTTTCATATACCGATGATTTTTGAGATATCTCATAAGCTAAAGGGGAGACATCAAATGCACGGTATTGATGTTCGACACACATCATGATGGGCCCATTTTACATGTCTGGTCCATTCACTCTATTTCACTGATCATTACCCTCAATTTGATTAGTTACTCACCTCGATCATACTACATATGAGAAAGATATTGGACAAACAAGATTGATCAACAATTTGAGTGAATTTTGATTTAAACATCTGAAGTTATTTACTCTTCATGTCTGGACTGATCAAATTGTCCAAAAACAGTTAAACGTTGTTCATAATATCAAAAATATATAAATGAATAGAAAACACAAACATCAGCTTGATCCAAAACTTCTATGGCCTCCAAGAAATTTTAAATGGTAGAGGTTCAATCACACTATTTCCTGTGGTGTGGTCCACTTGAGCTTTGGATATGCTTCCTTTTTGTTCTTTAGACTTCAAATTATCTGTTAACATGGATGAATGGAGTGGATAAAATAAATAAATAATGGTGAACCCCACAGAGTTTACTCTGGTAAAGGTAACAAGTAACTCATTTAAATGTAGTGGAGAAATGTTTCCTTAAAACATTCATAATCATATAGTAGGCCTGCCTAAATGTGATTCACATATCCAACCCACTCATTATGTGTGTCTCACTTGGATGAGGGGTCAGACCAAGTTTCAACCGCATCCAAAACTCATGTGAGCCCCACCAAATACTTTTACTAACATCAATTCTTAGGTTCTCACGAGGTTAGTAAGTTGGGTCACAATTTTAACCAGAATATTTGGCCCATTTTACATGTTTAGTCCATTCACTTTATTTTATCGATCAATACTCTCAATTTGACTAGTTACTCGCCTCAATCAGGCTACATATGAGAAAGATATTGGGCATACAAGATTGATCAACAATTTCAGTGAAATTTGATTTAAACATCTGAAGTTATTTACTCTTCAATTTGAACTGATTAGATTGTCCGAAAACGATTAAAGGTTCAATTAGTGGATGTGCCTAATAATTTAGTAATTTTATTTTTCACAAATAAATTTCACATTCCTTTTTTCAAAATGTACATATTTTTTACTCTTTGAACTAAATATCATTTTCATTATAAATAAAACATTATTTTTACAAAATTTAGTTTTCTTTTTTAATTTAATTTTTTTTTTTTATTTACAATTTGTCAATTTTTTCACAATTTAGTTTAATTTTTTAAATTTTTTTTTTCAAAATATCATTTTTTAATCTCACTTTTGTTATCTAACTTTTCAATTTTTCTTGTTAAAATACAAAATTTAGTTTTCTTTTTTAAAAAATATATTTTTTTACAATTTGTCAATTTTTTCACAATTTTGTTTAATTTTTTTTTTTTTTCAAAATATCATTTTTTAAATCTCACTCTTGTTATATAACTTTTTAATTTTTCTTGTCAAAATACAAAATCTAGTTTTCTATTTAAAAAAAAATATATTTTTACAAATTATCAATTTTTTCACAATTTTGTTTAATTTTTTAAATTTTCTTTTTCAAAATATCATTTTTTAAATCTCAATTTTGTTATATAAGTTTTTAATTTTTCTTGTCAAAATACCAAATCTAGTTTTCTTTTTTAAAAAATATATTTTTTTTTTTACAATTTGTCAATTTTTTCACAATTTTGTTTAATTTTTAAAATTTTCTTTTTCAAAATACCATTTTTTTATCGAATGTTTTTTAAAAAAAATTATCAACATTATTCAAAGATCTTAATTTTTTTTTTTCAAAATCTAGATTTTGATAAAATTATAGTTTTTTCTTTCAAAATTTAATTTTTTTAAAACATTCTTAATTATTTTTCTAAGCTTCTCAACTAATTTTTTTTCGAAATTTATAATTTTTTTGAGCTTCTTAATTTTTGACCTGTGTCACGTCCCAAACCCGAAAATCGAATTCACATGAATACCAATTGCCGAATCTAGCGCAGACAGCCTCCGTAGTGTCCCATTATCGGCTCCTGATAATCAAATGCCAGATTCCGATCCTGGGATCCTACAAGGAGGATTTTCAAAATGAAATTTTTTTTATAATGGAGCATAACCATAAGCATAACTAAGTCACAAAACAACATCACCACATATCCACTATACTAAAAACTTTAAGTACAATGCAGAAAGGAAAATACAAGGTGATCAAAAAGCTTCAAAAGGTCCTGATACGCACTCCTGCCTCAGCGCTACTGCTGTCCAATGCTACCTGCACCCAACTGTCGTGCATAAGCTTACAAAAGCTTAGAGGGTGGTGTAAGTGTGTGCGTAAGGCAAGTGCCAAGTATACAGTATTAGAGTAATGCGGAAACATGCGGGTAAGTCCATGAATTCAATCAACCATGCCAAGGCTATGTAATGCAAGGCATATATGCTATTAGCCATACCAAGGCCATGCGATGCGAGATATGAATGTCATCGGCCACACCGATGCAATGCAAGGCCTACATAACCGAATGTCATATGCGAAATGCAATCCAAGCAAGTCGGTACTCATCAAGTACACACAATTAATACAGTTCTTCTCTGGATATCACCGGGGTCTAATACACTTCGCAGTGACTGCCACCTCCTTAGCTGCACAGTCAAGCAAGCGGAATAGACTTCACTATCCCCCTAACCAATAGTCTGCCAATACCTACCTGGCTCGTCGATAGCGGACTCATTTATGAGATGGTCAAACTCAGCCTAGCTTATAGCCCCCTCACTCAGGTGGATAAGGCCACACCCCCTTCCAACCGACCACGACACAGTAGGAGTCGCGGCCTACTGGTATTCGGCACTCGGGCGCTTGTGTATCCACTCGGTCTAGACATTGGAGCATCTCCTAGTACCAAAAAGGTTCTGAGACTTTCACTCAAGGACATCCTAAGTGCCCACAGTGCTAGAATAAGTATTTCCGGTATCCAATACGGCCATCCACAATGTACCTGTGGAGCCACGGCCCTGATGTCGCTAGGGCTGCAGTGATCAAGTTACACATATGCAAGATGCATGAATCACGCCATCAAATCATGCAGAAATCCAGTGCGTATTGCGCGATCATGTGGGGCACTCCCTCTCATAACAGGTCCCATAAGTGGTCTGCCTAATGGCATATGCTATGATCAGTCACTACTCAAATCAAGCATACATATGACGCGTATGGGTATGAGTCATGGGATTATACTAAGCATGTTATAAAGCGATGAATAGTAACGAGTATGGGCCTATCAATGGACCCTAAGGAGAATTACAATGCGGACACTTAACCAACATTATACATATAATGTGAACGTCAAACCAACATTGTTCCTTAGGCACGACCCGCCATAAATATCATTACATGATCTATGAGAAATGTACATTGCAATGGACCTTAAGGACATCCGTTGGGCCTCGATCCATGGGCTTTAGATACATCAAATGGGTCGTATTACATGGGCCTTACATTTATTAAATGGGTTGCATTAATGGGCCTCACCAATGAGCCTTATGTACATTGCAATGGTCCATGATCCATGGGCCTTGAAATACATCAAATTGGCCTACACACATAAGCTTTAAATATATCAAATGAGCCACTCCATTTGCGCCCCATGCACATCAAATGGGCTTGATCCCATGGGCTTTAATATATATATCAAATGGGCTTGAATCCCATGGGCCTTATATAGAATAAATGGGCTGGATCCCATGGGCATTGCATATGTCAAATGGGCTCAAACCCATGGGCATTATATATGCCAAATGGGCTTAATCCCATAGGCCTTATATGTGTCAAATGGGCCTGATTATTTTGGCCTTAGATATATGCCAAGGTAGGCCTCAATGAATGGCCAAAGTTAAATCAATAAAGAGCCCTATACACATGCCATGGTGGGCCCATTTGAACCATAGATCTGGCTCATTTTTAGTTCAAGCCATAAAAAAAAATTTACAAAAATAAATGGACGGTTTAGATGCAACACATGCATCATGGTGGGGGTCCACATGAGCTGAGGATCTGGCACATTTCTTAACTCTCAAATGGATGGACGGTTAGGATACAACTCATGCACCCTGGTGGGTCCCACTATCCACACCTGGATGGTGTGAATAAAACACATACACCACGGTGGGCTTCCACACCGTCCGCTGGACGGTGTGAAGAGAACGCATACATCAAGGTGGGCTCCACCGTCCGCCTGGACGGTGGAGGAGGAATACATACATCACTGTGGGTCCCATGTGGGGCCCACCATAATGTTCTCATGCCATCCAACCCGTTGATAAGGTCATGCAGACCTGGTTGAAGAGTGAAAAAAAATTTCAGCTTGATCCAGAACTTCTGTGGGCCCTAAAAAAAGTTTCAATGGTAGAATTCACTTCTCACTGTTTCTTATGGTGTGGGCCACCTGAGCTTTGGATGTGTCTCATTTTTGGGGAGGGCCCTCCTCAGAGGGTGGGCCACTTTATGGACAGATCGGATGATAAATAAACATTAAGGTGGGGCCCACACTATCAGTCGTGGGACCCCCTTGTCCGCCCGCCCGTCCTGGCGTAGAAGCTGCTTGCGCCTCTGCAGCAGCAGCGTCTGCTGCCTCATTTCCCTATTTTTTTTTTTTTTTTTGGAAAACTGGTATTTCTGTGGTTTTTCAGGCATGGGGTCCGCATCTGATGGATCCAATCCAGCCATTGAATTGCATGGCTCAATACAAACCAAACGAGTCTAATATACGGTATTTTTTTGACTCAAGGTGGGCCCTAGACAATTTTTAATGGTAAAGACAATGTTTGCTATGCTATGGCCCGCCTGAATATCGGATCGACACCATTTTTCGGCTCAACGCCTAAAATGAGTCGGAAACGAGGATGGACGACAGGGATTAGAAACATACATCAAGGTGGGGCCTATATAAGTGGGCCACCTTCATTGCCTTAACCAAGGCAATTCCACATGCACGTCCAGAGACGTCTCTGGACTCTCTTTCTCTTTCTTCTTTTTTTTTTTGTTTATTTGGCCAGCACTGTATGTTAAGGTGGGCCCTTCATAGGTGGGCCACCACATGGTGAGGTGGTGTGGTTACAATACATATGTAAAGTGGACCCCACCTTTAGATGGTTTGGATCCAATACATGCCCCATTGTGGGGTCCATCTAAGTGGGCCATAGGGTCATCACACAAAAACTTAACAAAAGAAGAAGGGAGAGAGATAGAGAGTAAAAGATTGGGACACGCGTGATGGAGGGACTCCGGCACTATGGGCCCTCCGTTTCAATCATCCAATCATACATCAAAGGGTCCCATTGCATACGGGCCATTCAAACAAAAGATCAACGGTGGAGATCTCTCTCCATCCAAAATGAACGGTCTATATGACCTCATAATGCAAGAAAAGTAAACATCATGATGGGGTCCATGGAGAATGGCCCCATCATGGAATGATTTGATGATCAAGATGGGCCATCGGCCACATCTTACAGTTCCAAGTGAGATCCAAACCATTGATCGGTTGGCCTCACTTGGCCCCTCTTAAAAACATGAAAAATTAGGCTATGGAGACACCCACCACTTGATCTTCTTGGTCTGTTGGAAAGCTACTCTCCTAGAGCTTCACTTTGATGGTGGAGATGAGAAATGGATGGATAGGATTAGAGCTTTTGGGATGAGAAGGTGGGCCTCACAAATGCATTTTTCTCTCCATGGAAAGTGCTTGGACGTGGGATGCTCTACTTTGCTTGGGTTTGGTGTGAGAAAAGAGAGAGGGAGATGGGATGTAAGGAGGAGTGATGGGGTGATGGTTGATGGATGTGAGTGATGGGTGAGGTGATGTGTTAGTTGACTTTGGTGGTTGCTTGACTTGTGGAGAAAAAAAGTATGGTTGCTTTATACTTGACATGAGAGGTGATTGATGGGATTGATTGATGTGATTGATTTGATACTTTGTAGAGATTCTCTTGGGAATGTAAACAGGCGGCGTTTTTTCAAAATAAACACCGACCCACATCTCTTAGTCTGGGTATCGGATCAGTACATGAGTCGCGGCGTTGGAACCGCGGCGACAGTGCGGTCGCAATGATACAAGTCTCGGATTAAGCCGGCTCAAACGTATAGGATACGACTTACGGTCGTGCGCAACGTCGACTACAGGTCGCGGATGGCCAGAATTTGACGAGAAGGATCGCGCGAAGCAACGGAACAGTACGGATTAGGATACGGGTCTTACAACCTGAGCATTAGAGACGGTCTTTGATAGTCTCTAATAGAGACGGTCTTTGACAGGGCTACAAGACAGTTTAGGACTGTCTCTAATAGAGCGGTCTATGACGATCTCTAATAGAGATGGTTTAGGACCGTCTCTAATAGAGACGGTCCTTGATAGTCTCTAATAAAGACGGTCTTTAACAGGGCTATAAGACGGCTAAGGACCGTCTCTAATAGAGACGTTCTTTGACAGTCTCAGATTACAAGTAAAAGATGGCTAATGATCGTCTCTAATGCAGATGGCTAGTGACCGTCTCTAATGCGGACGACTGATGACCGTCTCAGATGAGTCATATAAGACAGTCAACGACCATCTTAAATGATTTGTGGACATTAAAATTTTTAAGACAATATTAAGGACAGTCAGGGGCCATCTAAAATTTTAGAGACGGTTTACGGCCATATCTAAAGCGTCTTTAAACTAAGCAATTTTAGAGACAGTCCAGAACCGTCTCTAAATCCATCCTTTTTTTTTTTCCATTTTTCACGTAGTGAACATAATCATATCAAAAATATGCCAAAGTGTTAAAAAATAAGGACCAATCACGTCTATTAATAAAAAAATTTAATATTATTCTTAATAAAGAATAAGGATAACACCGATCTAAGCTTAAAACTATGATAAAAGTCCGGTCGACCTATGATGAGGCTACAATGTTCTGCATTTTTTTTTTTGCTGATTCTCACTATATTTTAGCTTCTCTCTCTCTCTCTCTCTCTCTCTCTCTCTCTCTCTCTCTCTCTCTCTCTCTCTCTCTCTTTTCTTGCTTTCATGAGGCAGATTTCCAAATCTTGTAGACCTTGATCATGTTAGTTTACGTGAATTTCTCTGTTTCGTTCTTTACATAGTTTCCTGTATCAGTTGCACAAAGGAGCTGCTCATTGTCACAGCCATGGAGTGTGCTACACAGGTTACCTTTTTGTTGGTTATTCATTGGTGGGTACAAGTATTTGCTAATCTATTGACAAGTGGTTTTAGGGTGTGTTTGGATGCTCAATTTAACAGAATTATTGCAATTACCCAATCTAATATTAGGATAGATGAAGTAACCAAATTATAGGTGCACCAATTTTAGTTCACAATTCTACATAAACCAATGTTTTGATTTCTCGCAACTACAATATACAAAAAAACCATGTACCGATGGAATGTAGTTGTACAACTATTTTATTTCTTTTGGTTGGATTACCAAAATATTTAAAATAGATAGTGCCTTTTCGAGAACAGTAGCCATGTTCAATCATTCATCCTCAAATTATGTTTCCACTGCATTATGTCATAGTTTGGAAGAAGCATGGATTTTTATTGGCCATTGATGTAAGTGTGGCTTCCAATTCCAATTAGAGTTGGATGATTGTTCCATACAAAATAGTGATTGATCTGATGCACTGGCATTTACCTAGAGTCTCTTCAGGCCCATGGGACACTAGTTTGTGGCAAGCATGGTGGAAAGACTTTTGGCATTTGCACAACAACCCATTCTGCATAGGTATGTATTTGCTATTGTGTTTCCCTAATAAATTCAATTTATATTGTTTTCAATTGGCATCTGTCTACCTAGTATCATTGGTAGTTAGGTGGTCTAGGATTTGGCATTTAAAAGAGATCTTGTAGATGATGAATTTGATGAAATGCACTAACAGTCTACATTCAATGGAGAAAAAGATTTAGTAGTTGGGATCTTCTAATTAGGGAGATTTTTTTTTTTCATGTTTCATCCATGATGACGGGCATCAGATCAATGGCATGGATGAACTAGTAATGAGCCCTAAATTTACAGATTATGAACCAAACAGGGAAGTTTCATGTTGGTTACAAACATGGAACTTGCCATCTAAAAAATGATATTTAACATCCTACCAAAGTATAATTATATTAGTAAATAAAAATTTACTAAAATACCTTTAAAATAGTAATGCCCTGTTTGGTAGAAACCTAAAAATGAGCTCATCTCATGTTAGTGTTGACATGTTGGATTTTATATCAGTTTTCCTCCAACTTCTTAATAAAGTCATATGTTTGTGGTGTATTGTCTTATAATGTCTACAAAATGTAGGTTAATCTGTCCACTGGTCAAATGGTTAATTTGTCTACTTGTCAAATGGTCAAATGGTTAATCTGTCTACTGGTCAAATGGATTACATTTGAAGTGTAATCCTTGCATTTGAAGTATTAAAAAAATGAACTAGTTTTTGTTTGGAAGTATCCTTGCACCTACTTGGGTTTAAGCTATATGGATGCCTTTTTGTCCCCAAGGTTGAAGCCATGCTGCATAAGACGATCTGTGCCATTGTGAATGTGTTCATTGGGTCATCAGGCTCGACATTCACTGAGGACATATTCCGGCTCTAGAAGGACTAGGGATTAGCTTCGGTTTGTGATGAGTATATGTGCCAAGGTGAGCAACCTAATTTCATAGCTGAGTCAGAATGAAGAAGAGTGGTGGTCATGCTTTTGGTGTGCTTTCCTTCTTTTCACATCATCAATGGCTATGATACAAATGATACAAATGGTTGCCTGTAATATTTCGATGTGTAGTTAGTGTATGTATAACTTTCAATGTGCAGATGGTTGCCTGTAATATTTCAATGTGCAGTTAGGAAAATCTTTTTCCTTGGGCCACTCAAATGCCAAGATTAGTGTCTCCATGCAGCCCTATCTTTTGAAGCCCCCAAATTATTTAAATCTTATGATGTGCATAACAACATAAACCCGTTGTAATCTCTCTTTGTGCAGGTTCTGGACCATGGTGAGAAGATTGAGCTTCTGGTAAACAAAACAGAGAACCTCCACTCACAGGTGGTGAGCCTCAATATCATTGAGGGCCTGAACCTATTGAGGGACTTCGAAATACTGGTGCTGATGCCTTTTACTACTACACATCTCACCAAAGATCGATAAAAGAAACTAGTCCCTTGGAAACAATGGCAATCATTGGAAATAAGGAGATCATTGACATCAACCAAGGTATGTTAGCTTCTTACTAGGATACATGTGGGTCACCTTTTCTTTAGTTTTTTTTTAAAACTTTTTGATAAGAAAGATTTGCTCTATGGGTACGGTTTTTCGCTGGCCATGAGCTCTATTGCTACGGATTTAATCCGTAGGAAAATTTTAAAGAGCTACGGTACAAATGACTATGATCATACTGTGGGATAGTCATATTTAGCTATGGATTTTATCCGTAGCTTTTGGCCATTTTTAATGGTAGTCCAACAAAAACTGATTATTTAGTGGCGTCCAACACAACCGTCAGTAAAGGTCCTGACCACCGGTAAAGCCTTTACCGACGCCACCTTTACCGGCTGTTACCTGACTGCAGGCAAAGATTTTACCAGCGGTTTTCTAGGCCTTTGCCAGCGGTTTTGACTGCCAGTAAAGGCTAGTTTTCTTGTAGTGATTTCTGACACGTACGAGATCGTTTGAGTTGCCGAAATAAAGCAGACCCGAATCTAGTTTGATAGGGGTTATGAATTTTGTAGCCTTAATAGGCTCATATTTGGCCCATCACTAGTGATAAGACTCTCATAGGATAATTAATTTGGGATCCCAAAATCCATTACAATGGATCGAGGTGCAGCATTTTCGGTCAAGGAAGTATAGGCGATGGCCAACAAGTATGGAATAGTATTTTTGCGTTTGACACCATATTACGCATAGGCTAACAAACAGGCTGAGGCTAATAACAAGGTAATAAAAAATATTTTAAGGAAAATGATCAAAACGAATTTTAGAGAATGACATATGAAATTATCAGAAGCACTTTGGGCATATCGAAATTCACTGTGTACAAGTATGGGTGAATCCATTTGCGGTGACATATGGGTATGATGTAGTTGTACTCCTAGAGTTCACTATATGGACTGCTTATTAAGCCAGATTGACACCTCCTGACTTTACAAAAGTAATATTAGCCGAGTTTAAACAGCTAGATTGAGTTTGAATGAAAGCCATTAAATCGATCGTCGGTAACAAAGCGGTCATTGCTCGTGCTTATAACAAGAGGGTAAAAGGGAAATCCTTTGCAGTAGGAGATATTGTATGGAATGTGATACTACCTATCAGTGCTTTCGGTAAAAAATGGTCTCCCACATGGGATTGACCATATATTTTTGTCTAAGTTCTTAAAGGATGAGCATAAATTTTAAGGGATGTGAACGAAAAGGTCGCGAAGGCTCTGATAAACGCCTGATTCTTGAAACCTCACTTTCCCTCATTGTGGGAAGTTGTTAGGGAACAGGCCGAGTGAAGTTAAGGGACAAAAGGATTAATAACTTTTTCTTTTTCTTTTAATAAAAAGACCTTGAAATAAAGGTCATTTGATTATAAAAAAATAATTATATATATAATTACACACACACACACACACACACACACACACACACACACACACACACACGACCAATCGACCAATCAGCTGAGTTACTGATAGGTTTCCTTGAGTTCTTTTAATTTTTTAATAGTCGACTCCTTGGCTTTCATAACCAGCGCCCATTTACCTTTCCACTATGGCTACTAGTCTATGAAATTGCAAAGAAAATTGTTGACTTGACTAACGCGATGGTCGATGACTACATACTCCTGATCGGCCTACAACCTTTTGGACTTGGTAGACTCTTCATGAGTCCGATAGAGTTCTATCGATCTGAGACTCGATGAAGTTTCTCAGGTCTTGATTGTCCAGCCGATCACTATCTGGATAGAGCCATTTGGCCTCGAACAAGTCAGTGAAGAAGTTGCTAAGTACAACTTTTATAGACCATAACATCTCTTTATTAAAGCAATGTTGATGAATCCAGCGCAGTCAATTCTTCAAAGAAGCATCATAGGGAGTTAAAAGAGTCAAGGATTCGACACGGAGGGCTGAGAGTTCCATCAGTGCGATAGCGCATTGTTGGAGTTCAGAGTCAGCCTTGGAGTACGCCTCTCCAAGCCGTTGGAGGTCCAAAATGACCTTAAGAAGCTCTTGTAGAGATTCATTGGTTTTGGCTACTTCAGTTGTATCCCTAAGGGATGAGCATTATGAACGAAGGATGAATGGGAGAAGGAGTCAATCCCTTGAAGATTTTCTCCAAAACCCTTAAGGTTTGAGAGAAGAAAGTAAAAGAAGTCATGACATTAAGACTAGTTGTTGAGGTTTTCTGTTCGTGGTGTGCTACAAATTTGAGTGGGGAGTGCTTTTTATAGACATCAGAATGAGTAATAAATGCATGTATTGGATAGAGTTCGACGGTTGGGAACCCAAAGCAGACAGCTAGTGATTTGTTTTTGAGAATATGAGGGGATGCAACAGAATAAATGAGGTTCCTCGAACAATGTGGCATATTTACTACTACTAAGTCAACATATGATAGAGCATATGCGAACAGAAAAATGACTAAGTGTTGAGTGAATGATTGGTGATAAAGAAACTCAATCGGCTATGGGAATGCTGTTCGAACCAGCTATCTTTTTGGAACATCTCTAGCTCTGACCAATGGTAGAAGATTTAGTACCTGGAAAGAAAACATCCCATACCTTGCCAGAATATCAATTTTATTAATAAAAATGGGAGATTTATTTAATAACATTGCCGGTCATCGACTGCATTACACTTACAGGAAAGAGAAATAGAAATGGAAACTTAAGACGACTGAGTGATTTAAATCTTCATGCCCTCGAACTCCTTGAGGAGAGCCTGCATCTCGGCCTCATTCTTCACTTCTTTTAGTTCCCAATTTTCTCCATTCTAAACGATGAACGGTGGAATATGAAGCAGCTGGTCGATACGAATGTTGTTTGAAGAAGCCCTATTCTCAGCTTCTTTCTTCACGCAGAGACTAATTTTTGACCACACATGGTAGATAGTGATCTGTTCATCCAGAAATGAGAGGTCTTTTGGGACGACTACGTCCTTGGTAAAAAATGAATGGTCTCGTTCCTTGAGTTCTTTTGTTAGCCCAGTTCAGTATGCTTATAATGCACAAAGCATGGTGTGATTGAACTGGTGCGATTGAACCCAGCGTAATTGATCGTGTTAAGCCAGTTCATGAGCCTTGCTCACATTTGCAGAGTCTTCATTGGCCGATGCTTGCTAGCAGAGATCTAGAGAGAAGTTTAGAATCGAAGTTAAGCTTGAGATAACGACATCCGATTGAATGTAGATGCTTCAGTTTTTAGAGTTCTCTGAGCACGACCTCTGATTCGGTCATTGTCAAAGCCTATTTGATGAAATAGTTTGCATCAAAGAGTAATGAGGATTGACAGAACTTTTCTAAGCCCTATTCAAAGATCTCATTCAAATAACTTTCAGCACTAACAATGAAAGAAGAAAGGTTGGAAGCCATGGAAGTAATATAAAAGTATAAAGATGAGCTTAGTGTGTTACACCCCGAACATTTCATTACCCAAGTATTGAAAGTTCTCGAGCGTTACCAAGAAATTTAACGTAATATGAACATGTGTATGATACCAATTTAGCTATCCTTATCTTACATCCATTCTCCAACATGAATCTGACGGTTGGGAATAATCTCCATTCATAGATCAAGCAATCTGACCATCAATTTTGAGGCAAGACCATCCCTCATGTGATTTGACGTATGTATCTCCCTTTGACTAGATCAATGAATAACTCTTTATCCATAGTGATCCAGATGTAAGTCCATTTGTAAGAGTTGTTTAGAAGGATACAAACAACCATGTAGAATCATTGAATTTCACACAACTCTTAAATCAACAATAATTATGAAAATGCCATCAACTTGTACCCCCAAATTCCAAATCATATGATTTCATAATCCGTTTCATGTGAAATTTTATATTAGGCCTAATTATTATAAATTAAGCATACATGTTGAATTTTTGCCATTAGATCATAGTAAACCATCTACTTGACCTCTACATCTGTCCGTACATTTATCAGATTAAGATTTTAATTCATTCGTCTTGTTCACCCCATATGAATATGCTTAACCCACAATTAGAATTATAATTTGAGAAACTTATATATGTAAACAAGTCACTCGAATCTAAGGGTATATATGTCTTACCCCTAATCACTCTAGAAACCCATTTTATGTCTATCCGTTTATGAAACTGATCGTATATCAACCTACATACATGGCCGGAGTGCTAACCATCAAGTTTCCTTATTTTTAGCAAGTCATATGACCACCCCATCATAATTGGATTCGTCAAATGGGCTATCCGAATATGAGGATAAATCGATGATCATGAATATCTTAGGGTATAAGTCCAAATTACCTGGTAGCTTGTCAATTAGATGTGTACAAAAATTATTTGGAAATATAAAGTTGTTAGCCGTTAAAAGAGCATCTTGGTTATCCTTGAGAGATCAGGGCCCAAATTTAACCCGTTGGGAGATCTTGAGAAATGACGATCAGTGATGAAGTTTTGTCTCTTTTGGACGGCAAAGTTGCGAGTTATAGACGACGGGAGCCAGAACAAAGGAAAAGGGTAGATATAGAAGTTTAAACCATATAGTAACATGTACAGCAGCAACAATCTATTTGTTACATAAGTGATTGTACAGTAAGCATCAACCATGCACTATTATAAAGTGTGGCCCAATTAGGACTTGGAATTACTCCATATTTTGGACCTCGACCTAACGCTATCCTACAAAATAGATAAATGGAGTGGATCATCCGAGAGGCCATAATAGTAGACCCCACCTATCATTAGAATTTGGATGAAAATGTGTGACGGAAGGGAGTTTCTAATGTAATCTTCACTCCACACTTCGACGGTGTGGGCTATCTAGAAGTCGGATCAGCCTCATATTTTAGCTTTTGGGCCAACACGAGGTGAAGAAAATGATGAAGGGTGTTGATGTAGAGTGGGTCGTGGACAGTTTCATGGCCAAGATGGATCAGAAAAGGCCTAGTCGACGATAGAAGTGATTCGGACTGTTGGACCTTAGATCGAGCATATCTCGCAATCCGGAATGAGTTATCTGACGTAAAATATATGATTTTGGGGTAGAACAAGCTACTTTAGCCAAAAAACCCTGCAATTCTGGGTTGTGTAGCCCAGATTTGTGAGAAACCCCCTGATCGACGGTCGTTTCCCCGTTTTAATTTCGTTTTTACTATAAATAGTAAGTTTTAGTTTGCTTATAGCTCTTCATTTGTTGGGCTTTAGGAGTTGTGTCCAACATGAAAAGTGCTTAGGATAATTAGGAGAACGGTTTGGTGAAGCCAAATAGGACACTTACTATTTTTGGCCGAAAACCTTGCGCACTAGTAGACATCACGACCGTTTATAAATAGTAAGTTTACTATTTATAGTAAGTCACGGATTCTAGGAGTTTAGTTGTAGTTTGATTTTGATTTCTTTTCTATTGCTTGGTTCCCTTATTTAAAGGGATGTGAACTCATTTTTATTCATTTATCAATTAATTTCAAATTTTATTAGAATTTATTTCTGTTTTCTTTCTTTCGTTCCTCGTGGATTCGAGCAGTCTCTGTGAGGAGTCTAGAGAAGCTCCGTGGATTCAGAGTAGTTATCCTTGAGGAAGACGGTGATCGACCTCATCATGTTCATCCTTGCGTCATGTGTAGATTTCCCGAAGACACACCATAAGTGGACACACTTACCCCTTACAATTGGACCGGAAGGCTAGAAGTCTTCGCACAGTGTTACAACACTCAAAAGAGTTTGCCCAAAAAACATGTTGGTAAGAGAAATTCACCGCAAACCACCCCCGGTTTTGGGAATCCAGAGCTAATTTAAACCATCCAGATCCTAGTGGAATGAATTTTGACTATAACCATGACTTTTCGTATCCGCAAGGTTTCCAGAAAACTTCTTTCACATTAAGAAGTCATGTGTAGAATGGAAACCATCTGTCTGTCCGTCTGTCCGATCACATGCCAATGGAGGATCGAAAAATGACCACAAAACATTCCCTGGACAACCTCCCTTCGAAGGGACCTCAACTAAAGAAGCAGATGGGATCGTTCAACGCTATACCCTCACCAATCTGGGCCTCACGCAAGACTGTTACGTAACATCCTGTGAAAAATCGAGAGTATAAATAGGAAGAAGAAGGGTGCTTGAAAGAAATAGAGAAAGAAGAACAAGAAGGAGAAAGAAATTACAGCCTGAGTTTACAACCCAGGTCCAGATCAACTCTTTCTTTTCTTTCCCTTTCTTCCATTTTGACTTTTCTATCCTTTGACAACAACGAAGGTAGAACATCATTCACACTGTTCAAAATCATTACACTCAGGTAAGGTAAAATAATAGACACTAACCCCGCACATTCAAATCCGTGTAAGCTAGTACAGGAGACGAGTTCTGATCTTAATATTACTCAGGCCTTTAACATTACTAGCAGGCATTAAATAACCAAAGGTGAGGGTTTTAGTCTTTAGGCTAACATTAATTTAAGTTATTATATTTATCTTGTCCTTACATGCCATCATGTTGTTTCATCTTGCCTTTAACATGCCTCGTGTTACTTTGAATTCTTCCTGCAATTATATGTTTTACCATCAATTGTCTGCCTTTTGAGATTATAGTATAATGTTGCTTACATGTGAACTTGATGAATTTATGTGGGGCCATGGATACAAGCCTTGCCCTTACCTTTATCAATTTATTGAGTTAGCCGTTGCCACTCTCCTTTTTGTTGAGTTAGCCATTGCTACTGTCCTCTATGTTATGTTGGCCATTGCCACATTTATCTTTATTGAGTTATCATTGCCACTCATGTATTTATTATATTGGCCTTGTGTTATTTACCTTTAAGGCTTAGGCATGTGTCTTGATATTTCAGAACTCCCATAATTCAATCTATCTCTCTATAAGTGTAAGTGATGTGTAAGATGTATCACAACTAGTGATTCAAATATTCTATTATGTAAGTAATGCGCTTTGTGTCGAGACCCTCTTGGTCGTCACGTAATTCCATGGGCATTTGGATAGTGGTGCACAAATCAATGTGTGTAAATCTATGGTAGCGTTGGCCTACCGGTGAATATCCGTAGTTATGGATGCGGGTCAAGCTGGGTTTTCTATAAATCGTATTTCACATTACGATGATCACTACATATGATGAGCCTCACACACTTTGCTCGGCATGCATCTCATGTAGGTTGTTTATGCATTCTGATATCCTTATATTAATGGACTACGGGACATATCAAAACCCTTACATACTTTTATGAATATCTTGAATTAATGTTAATCTTAAAGGATAACCATCACTATGAGTAGGGTATTGACCCTCTCCAAACCGTACAGATTATGCAGGTGACATGCAGATTGAAGACATAGTGAACAACCTCCCTAAGGAAGATTATGTTGAACGAATAAGAATACAATTTTATAATTTAGTATTATACTTTCGCTACGAACTGGATTAATGTAATAAGCTTCCATTGAGAAGATATTTGATTATTTATTAAATTTCTTTACTCTGACTAAATAATCAATACAATTGATTTTATTCTTGTGAATGTTACCTTCAAAAATATATCTGGATGTGATCTAAATGAAAAATAAAATAAAAATACGGTGTGATTTTCAAAACATCTAAGTTTTACATTATTAACATCCGGTTTTCTCGAGCATAAGTATAAACTCTAGCCATGAAAATTTGGGATGTTACATAGTGTGAATTTGAATGAGGGCTAGATCAATTTAAATAGATGTTTTCTAACACCCACGATTCGTAGTGGTTATATCTAGTAAATCGCTACATGTTCTGAGCAACCAAGAGCGTGTAGTGGTTAAGAATTTAGATTCAGGATAAGCCCACAATCTCTTAGGGTTTAAGGGCCAAGTTAGCAGTTAGTTACAAACTTAAAAAATAGAAAAGCTAAGTCATCAGAAAATAAAAGAGGCACTATGGGCGATTGCATTGATAAGTCTTAATCATTACGAGAAATCAGCTACAAGTTAGAAAAAAATTGTTGAATCGATGCCTCCATCTCCTCTAATTGTCTCCTTGATGCATGCAAAATAACTTCATGTTTGACAGCAACCTTATGGATTTGATTGATTGTTGCTGTCTGAGCTTTAGCAGGCGCCGCTAAGTCCTTGACCAATTTCTTCTTTTCATGACCGAGCTTAGTATGTTTTTCTGCATAGCCTTTCTTTAGGGTTAATAATTTCATTTCCATAACTACTATTTTGGCCTCCATCTCGTCCATCTCAGCCTCAGATAACTTTAATTTGGTAGTGATGGTTGAGAGCTAGCTGACAACATCTCTAGTAGAAGTCAATTGAGACTTTGTTGCGGCTTGTTCTGCTTTAAGATGTTCGACAACAGTGCCTATCCTATGTTTCTCTTTAATAAATCCTAAAAACTCACTGAGGGTTGGTAATTTAGCTATAAGATTGTGATTTGAGCAGGAGAAGGCATTGAAGGATTCGACCAATTGGTTGAGTCCATTGATTACCTCTACTGTCAAGGTTTTGGATAACATTGTTTTTAGGAGAATTTGAAATTCTTCTTTAAGGCTTTACAGATTAGTCGAGAGAGAGGGTGACTCAGCCACAACAATGTGTTTAACCAAAACTCGCTTGAGGGAACAAAGGATGTCATTGACTTGAAGGTCATGTTCTTCAGAAGTGACGAGAGTCAGAACATCACCCGCCATTATCAGTATGGGAGTAGGTGATAGATGAAAGTCAGGTTCCGAGACATCGATCACTACAACTTCCTTAGCCACAATGATGGTTCCCTCATAAGCTGAATATTCTTCAACCGTTGGAGGAACTTATTCGTCAAGTGAAGGAATTGTTGGCTGGGAAGATGGTTTAATGGTGGAGTGGCACCTCTTCCTCTTCTTCTCCCTGATCGACCACAGTAGAAGGTGTCAAAGGTATGTCGAGCATATATTCAGAATCAGAGGGAAGAGTTGTAACCTTAGGAGAATTCTGGGATGGGAGGGCCTCAACGCTGACCGTGTTCATAGAATCAATGGTTTGGACATTAGCTATCTCAGGGATATCGGTCAGTCGTGGGCGCTATTGTAATAGTTGCACCACAATGATCTGTTTGTCAGCGGTCGATAATTCCCAAGTAACTGCAAGGAAATGGCATAATCAATCAATATAAAAATCGAGAAAATTCAAGATAATTATCTATAGGTAAGTAATTTCCACCTAAATCAAAATAGATCACATAAGTGATGGATCGTGTGTCCACAACTTGAGGATTTTTATTATTATTATTATTATTTTTTATTTTTTATTTATAATCATCGCCAATGCTTCCCTCAAAGTAGGTAATGATGGCGGATTGGGATGATATGGAGTAGGGTACTTATCATGAAAGGGAAGATTATGATTATTTTATATCTCCCTATCCTGTAAGCATTTATTCCAACATTTGTTATAATGAGCTTCCTGATGCCGTTTCAAGCCTTAATTTCTTTTAAGTAATTGGTGATGGAGAGACCTAGCTAGTACTTAGTTTTTAAATATTTTTCAAAGGAAGATAAGGCCTCGGCTGAGAAAGTACATGATGTCCGTCACGGCTTTGATGGAATTGGCAACTATTGATTTACATTTATTGACTGAGCATATGGGTCAACACGATGGAGAACCAAGATTGGAGGCCTTGGAGGTGGGCCGAACAGAGCTCCCAAGTCAAGAATTCTCTTCAGGGCTGATGGAGATTTGCAGACTGGTGGAGGTGCTAGAACAACATAAGTACTTACCATGACTTTTTGGTGCTTAGGAGGAGCAATTGTTGCTTCAGTTGGTGAAGTTTGAGGGAAAGATGTTGTGGCCGATATTCTCTTCGAATTATTTGTTTGTCGGCTTGGTGTACTAGTCGATGAGGGTGCTGCCCTCTTCTTTCCTTTAGGTTCAAGCTTTAAGAAAAGTTGAGCTATAATATCTTCTAGAGATTTCTTCAATAATCTTTGATAATGGCTCTTTAACCAGAGCTAAAGTGGCTTCTAGAAAAGCAGAATGGAGAGACTGATAGAGCTTGACTTTGTCGGTGACCGGCTGATTAAAACGGGGCTAGTTACAAGTTTTCTGGGTAAATGGATAGGATATACACTAAACTAAACTGAATTTCTAAGCAAGCGAATTCAGGCAATACTATTCGATCCTGGCCTTGGCATTCTTGCCGGAATTAATTGAACCTCCATATAGAAGGTCTTGATCAATGAGGTTGCTTTCCCAAGGAAGTTACATCTAGGATGCCTCATGATTTTTCTCCTAAACATATTGGCCAGTAAAACAATAGGGACCATATTCTCCATAGTGGAATAGAGTGAACGACTGATTACGTCTACTTCTGCCCAAAGTGAAAAATAATGTATTCATATACATTGAAAAAGATTAAGTTTCTTAGAAGGAATGGATGATGCGCTCGCTATAGGAAGTGTAAGTGGCTTCGGAATGAATGGAATGATGAACAAGAAAAGGATGGAAGTACTTGTAGATTCATATATGAAGAAGCTGTAGTGCTCCTCCTCCAAGAAATAGACCTTTATTGGTGACTTCGTAGATTCCTCTGTATAGTTAGTCAAGTACGTAAGGAGTTAGGGCAAGTTTTTTACCATAAGCAAGGGCCTTGGCCAGATAAACGCATTCAATAGTTATTTGTAGAGTGTTCACATAGAGTAGATATTGACATATCCAAAGCAGCATGAAAGATGTGTTCCTCGTAATTCACTGGTCTACTGAGATTACAGTAGGCCTACATGAAGTGAGAATAAGCCTTACCAGCCTTATTCGAGAAGTGCTTAGTATCTTTCTGTGCAAAACCTAGATAAAGAACTTCACAAAAGGGGAGAAATTGGATTAAAGTTGTATTATCAAAAATGGTTGGACTCATGGGATCGCATTTGAAGAAAAATGTATTGGTCGATTAACTCCAAAATGTTGACGCTGTGAGGAGAGATTGATCTGATGGATAATCGTAGAAGGAGAGCTTGATACACTCATAAATACCTTATGCTCTCCATGTTGGTTCATGTTGAATTGAGACACTAGTGAATCAAGCATCCCATTTTGGAAGGGGCTTCATTCATGATCAAGGATTCTTTATGGCATTGGCAGAATCAGGAATAGACTCGGATTAGATCAACAAAGTTTCGCCAGGATAGATGGGAAATAAATGATTCATCATGCTAACTTCTTCAACTCCTCTTTTCAGAGTGAATGTTGGACCTAAGCAGTAGTAATCGCCGATGGGCGATTGAAAGACTGAATTATCGATGCACTTATCAACAAGAGCATCCATCACTATAACAAGATGGTTTTGCTGGACCAACGAAGTGGAAGGGGGGAGGGGGGTGGGCATTGCTCGAGAGAATGTCAGAATTTAAAGTTGCTTAGAGGAATAAGGAATGAGAGCGCAAGAATGAAAAGAATTTGATACATCGCTTATATAGGCCGAGAGGAGAGCATTTATTAGGGCATCATTACGATTATGTAAGAAACGATGTAAGAGAATGAGTTAACAATGGGTTTGACCCCTTCAATAAAGTGCAGCCATTGTTAACGTGTTATGGTGAATTGGCTAAAGACGGTTGTCAGGTCATTGCCACGTATAGGCAATAAATACTCCATTAATGAGGGGTCGCACATCACTTTCACCTTTTTCAAAAGGTGAAGTGACGTAGGGGCAATGTTCATCCCCATTATCGTTATTCCTCTAAAGAGCCAATCAGAGTAGATTACGTGTGATTTATATGAATTCGTGGTGTATTTGGAGATTTGAAAAGATTTCTTTTCAAACAACAGTTGAGACGTATCAAATAGTGCTAAGTTAATTTCTAACTGGTCGATGAAGAAACAATCGTGAAAAATGGTTACAGGATAGATGGCAAAGGTAGAAACATAGGAATTTAGCAGGAAAACTAGTGGCGAAAGGTTATGACAACCGTCAGAACATGAGAAGGATCCAGATGACTGGATTAAAGCTATAAATAGTAGAGGAATTCAGCGGGAAAAGTTATCTCATACCAACCCAATCAAACCAAACATTATATTTCAATTATCCTTTCATTTATCAATCAATTTACATTCCATAGTATAACCCATTACTTTTCTTGTCAAGCTAATTACACTTCTTAGTGTAATTCTTTACTTTCAGCTCGTTGTTTACATTCTTCAATGTAATCTGTAGCATTAATCAAGTAGCTAGTAATCTTAGCTGTAATTTAAGTCTACGCTCGCACTCTGGATTCAATTCTTCATTTGAAAATGTTCTTTGCATCTATTCTTCATGATCACCTGTAAGACTCTTTTTCTTGTTTTAATTTATCTGTATCAAAAATTCCTTTTGTACAAAAGGAAAATGTGCAACCCATCATCAGAGGAAGAACCCCACCTCTGAATATCACTTGATCTTGTTTACATATTGAGTGAGTGGCTGAATAGTGTAATTCTTTACTTTCAGCTTGTTGTTTACGCTCGTACACTGGATTCAATTCTTCATTTGGAAATGTGCTTTGCATCTATTCTTCATGACCAACTGTAAGACTCTTTTTCTTGTTTTAATTTATCTGTATAAAAAAGTCCTTTCGTATGAAAGGCAAATTTGCAACCCATCATCAGAGGACGAACCCCACCTCTGAATATCGCTTGATCTTGTTTATATATTGAGCGAGTGGCTGTATAGGTGACTGATCTCATCATATCTTGGTCATACACTATGTATCTGCCTATCTTGGTGCTTAGAGTCATAGTTGTTCTATTTGAATTGAAATGCAATTCTAATTCTAGCATGCCCGTAAACGTTAAGCCGAAAATAGAACCACACAACACATGATATGGTAAGATGTTTGGAACATCTCTAATGTATGTGCGACACTCTTGGCCATGGATTTGATTTGAATTGAATGAAAGGGTTATACCCCAAAATCACAACATCACGGTGTGTCACGCCCCAGACTCGGTAACCGGACCTCACAAGGAACTCATTGACCGGTTCTGGCCGCAACAGCTTCCGTAGTACCCCATTCTCGGCTCCTGAGATAGGTTTCGATCCTGGGATCCTATAAGGAGGATTTTCATAACAATGTAATCATCTCCAGTACGAGTATACCCAAGATCACAGCAAGTAAATCTGAGAATAACAAAGACACACATCATAAAATCCACTATAAATTTAAACTTTTACAAGCTTACATCAGGTCCAAAAGAACATACATAGGATAACAGAAGAAAGAAGGAAGAGAATCTGCAACACTGGGTCCTCAGATCGCACACCTATCTAAGCTCCGCTGCTAAGAAGCTAACTTACAATCTCCTCCATGCATCAATCATGCATAAGCTTATAGAAAGCTTAGAGGGTGGTGAAAGTGTGTGACAATGGTGCTCAGAAGAAGATGGAGAATGCAGAAAGGAGTCACGATCGATACTAATACCACTAGCCTTACCAAGGTTATCATGAGCACAAGAAACTATACCAAGGCAGTACGATAATGCAGGAAGCTACACCAAGGCTATATAGTGCATTGCATAATGTAATGCAATGAGCACTGGGCGCCATGCCAAGGCGTTGCAATATGAGGCTTACACACCTGATGCAAATGTAATGCGAAGTAATGCCAGTGCTCATATCCAATCCACATATCAAGTACATTTTCATCATAAGAAAATCATCGGGGTCCATTACACTGCTGGATGACTGCCGCTCTACAGACCCCGTACAGTCAAATGAGCATAAGAGACCTCACTACCCGCCTGTGGACAGCCAATCACCAGCAAGGCCTGAAGGTAGCGGATCCATTCACGAGCTGGTCAGACTCAGCCTAGCAATGCCCTCTTACATCAGGCGAGTAAGGCCACACCCTTATCCAACCGACTACACGACAGTGGGAGTCACGGGCTAACGGTATAAGGTCCTCATGTGCTCATATATACCACCCGGTCACGGCGCTGGAGCAGATCCTTGGTATATGAAAGTTTTGAGAATTTCACCCATGGGCATCCTATGCACCTGGTATGCTCAAGTAACATTTTCGGTGTCCAAACATGGCCATCCATGATATATCTGTGGAGGCTACAGCCCTGATGAAGTAAGGGTGATAATGCTCATATGCTATGCAATGCCAGATGCATGAATCACACAATCAACCATGCATCAATCCCAAGCATCCAATGTGCTCAAGAGGGGATACTACGTCCCTTGAGGAAAGTATCATGCAATGCCCAATGACATAATATGACCACACATACATAGTGTCAACCAAGCATACAATGATGTACATGGGCCATGAAGATAGGTCTAGACGCATTATGCGGTGATATACAAAGTAGTACACTCCTCCTATCCAAGAAGGGACCAAGACTAGGTATTTAGACAATATCCATAAGGAATCTCACCTCTAGTGGGGGCCCATTTACATGGAGTTACCCACAAGACTAAGTATACAAACTATGGGTCTAAGCGATATAGAAATGAGGCTAACAAGAGTTTAAGATGATCATCCAATCACTCTTAAATACAACCAGGCCTAGAGGGGTGCATAATGGGGATATTTAACTACCATTCACCAAAAAGGCATATCAACCATGAATGATATGGATAAAAGGCCCAAGGCCTACATTAAAGATAAAAATAAATGTAACCAACCATATACATATATATTCCTCATAATAGGACATAAAAAGATAAAATACCACTTTTAATAACATGGGCCCCAAGAGGGAAATTAAGGCGCAAGGCTCAATTTTCAATGGTCATAGAATCCATGCATTGAGTTGGACTTGGTGGGCAACTCGCGTACATAATATTCGACTAAATAAGTTTAAGTTTGGATGAAATGTGCCCAACTACATCATCCCAATAACTTAGCAATTTAAGTGGGCAACCAAGGGCCCAATACCATCATTATCTTAGCCCACAAGTCCATCAAAATGGTGGAAGTCGGCCTAATATATGGTTGGGCCAATCTGGGATGTCCCAACCCACTCTGGGCCCATGGGATGCCCTAAAAAAAATTAATCTAAGATAGGGTCCTCATCTGATCACTAAAGGTGACCCAAAAGAATGCACTGATTAAGCCCAAAGATTATAAGAAAACATAAGCATGTAACACGTACACAAGTTCTCAATATGGTGGGCCCCACAACCAAATAAAATTTTAACCATAAAATCGTACATTTAAGGCCCTTGATAAACTTTTGGCCCATTTAACTTCTTGAATCGGCTAAGGTCCAAAAATTAGTTAACTATGTGAAAATAATCTCATGAAAGCCAACTATATTCGCTGGGGGACCCCACCAGATGGAGAGTGCGTATATATTATGAAAAGATCAAGTAGGCCTGTTACTGAATTGTAAGTCCAGCAGTAACCCAAGACAGAGAGTGCATCTATAATCGGGCGATCCAAGGCTTGGATGGCCTGGATCAAACATGCGTTAAAGTAGGTTCCACATACATACACATTAAGCCCTAAACAAAAGGCCTAGAGTCCATGGTGAGCCTTTAACCATCCATAGAGAAATCCATAGGCCTACCTTAGGATCACCCAAGAGGACGTTCAACCTCAACTGGCTTCTAAGAGGTAGTCCACCACTACTCATATAATATAAGGTCTAAAGCCCACGCAATGTATAACCTACTGGGCCATGCACTAAGCCTAACTTATAGGCCAAATAGTGGACCCTCAAGTAAGGTTTCAGCCCAACCACAAAGGGCATAATTTCACATATTATGGTGGGCTTCATGGGCAGCCCAGTAATTCATTTACATGGACAAGTTTTACATTTAACACAAGTGAGTTGGGCCTCACTTTTGGCCCAAGTACAAGGTCAATTTAGTTGGCAGCTAAGAGCCCAACTTCTTGCATATTATTACCCTTAAGCCCATCACAATAGATGAGAGAGTATAACCCTAAGATCAATGGGCCTATCCAAAAGAACTGTGTCCACAAGGCCTAATCACTACCACAAAAAGGGCGGCTATGCATATATGATATCACATAATAGGCCCAAAACAAAAGTCATCCAATTCCTACATTATGATGGATTTAAGGGCAGCCCATAAGTCTAAGAATACACAAGGGCGAGACCTATACCGACAGGGTGGGGCTCGCCTCATTAGATAAAGACTTAACTAGGCCCTCTACAATATGCATTTATGTGGGCTTTGCAAGTCAGCCCACAATTAAACACTTCATGAGGGCATCAAGGCCCATTAATACACATGATCAGCTTATAAACAGTCCATTGGGCTCGTAAATCAATAAGGTCAGTCCTTGCACAATCTTAGGCTCAAGAAAGAAGTTTCCAGCCCATTGAGCCTATAAAACTCTTAAAAATTCTGGTTAAGGCTAGCCCACAAAGGTGGGTCTCAAGGGGGCACTCATTAAGCTCAAAATATCTAAGGAAAGTAAGGAGTGTGTACAACAATCTCTCAAATCTGGTGTGCCACAATAGTTACTAAACAATCAACCATGTAACAAATTTTGGGCCCCTTGCTGGAATTCCAGCCCACCCATTTCCTGGGCCTACTGGAGTCCAGAAATTTATTTAATTTAGATGTGTTATTGACCCATGGTGATCCAAATATATCATAGTGGGCCCCACCAGATAAAAGAGAGATATACAATACTTACTTCAAGTGGGCCATGCCATTAGAATGCAGGCCCAACAACCCAAAGTAGGGGCGTGCCTGGGTATTTGGCCCGAAACTAATACAAATTACAGGCCACACCACAGTCGGTACAGAGGCCCGATGGCCCTAAAAATTTATAGGGTAGTCCTTCCATGGGTGGGTCAAACCTCCATAAAATTTTATAATTTTTAAATATCTAAAAATATTTTAATTAATTCAAATAAAAAAATCTATCCTGAAACTCGGACTGATCTGGACACCATATTTTAGTGGGCCGGTCCAGCCACCACCATGGTTTGTACAGGCATCCAATGACTCCAAAATTTTTCAAGTAGGTCTTAACATGAGTATAACACATCCCTGTAAATATTTATAATTTTTAGACACTCAAACGTATTTAAATAAATTTTAAGAATATAATCTGTCCAGGGTGAACTATTGCTAGAATGTAACTATCCTAAATTTGGGCCATCCAATGGGTGGGTTCTGGGCCTCCTAAATTCATGAAATTTAGACCCAAGGTCCCTCATAAAGCCAAAATAAATATGAGACCCAGAAATATGGCCCACCTTCTAAGAAAAATATTTTTAAAACTTTGTTTTTATGGAACTATACTGCTGGACTGCATTGCAGAATTTTTCTGGCAGTCCACTATGTTGGCCCACCCATTTGGATGCCCAAATGGGATCCATTAGCCCTAAAATTTTATAGGTAGGTCCTACCATGGGTGGGGCACCTCAATAAAAAATTTTAGTATTTTTGAGGTAGTATAAATATTTTATTTATTTCATACAAATTATAGATAGTAAGGTTCAAATTTTATTTTCCTGTTGCACCAATGCTGCTGTCCCTGACTTGTGTACCCCATTAGAGTGGGCCCATGTCTGCCAAAATTTGGAGAAATGTAAGGCCAACATACCTGTACAAGTATACAATAAGGTGGGGTCCACAAAGGTGGCCCACCATTTCAAAAACCTGCTGACATTTATGTTTTTCCAGCAAGCAGAGTGGCTGGACAGTCCAGAAAATCTGGACCGTCCACCTTCCTTGCTCCACCCTTTTGGGTGATCAAACAGGGATGGATGAGGGTGAGGTTTAACATACTCTTATGTGGGATCCACACCTCAAAGAAAAGTCTAAGAAATCAGGAAAAAAAAGCCACAAACAATGCCTATAACCCATACATTACAGCATAAAAGAAATAATTCCAGCAATTTGGATAGCAACATGTAATAGAAAGAATTAAAATATAAACATTATTTTTTAAGAGATTTAACCCCAAGAATTTGTATGGTGGACCACCCCAGTGGGCCCCACAGATGTACAAACCTTTCCCATCATCAAATACCCCTTGCATGTGCCCCATTTAGGTAGATTTTGGGGCCACATGTCTAAGAATGGACCGCTATGGGCGTCTAAGCCCCATGGTTGGTCTGGATTTTTGTTCGCCTACAAGGTGGGTCACACATGCAAGATCAGAATTCTATCATAAATAAAAATAAAGAATCGGCCACAAGAGGAGGGGCTCCGTCATTGAGGCCCTCCCCTTCATCAATCACACCATACATTCCTTCTATTCATATGCTATAACAAAGATCCACCACATGCATGTCCTAGATTTAAGATCAATGGTTTGGATGTCATCCCACCCATGATTCTAAGGTCTAGATGACCTATCATACCATAGAATCCAAGTAATCCTCCATGATGGGAGCCCATAGAGGGAAAACCCCATGCATGGGCATGCATGCATCAAATAGGCCATTTGGCCACAACTAATGGATGATGTAGCATCTCCACCATTGATTGGTGGGTCCTAAACATCCCATATAAAAAGAAAAGACGTCTAAAAATATGGGAATAGAAATTCTAGATCCTAGGATACACCCACTTCAAAGCTTGTCCTTCTTCTTCCATACTTGGGTTTTATAGCTCCAAGGGAGATGGATCAATGGTTGGGATGAGTTTTTTTGAGGGTTATATGAGGAAGGAGAGGGAAGAAATGTGGCTGGAATTTTCAGCAAGGTAGGATGTTTTGGAGGTTCTAGCAATGAGAGAAGAGAAGATGAAAAGAAAAAGAGGGAAGGGAGAGAGATGTAGCATGAGAGAAATGATGAATTTCTAGAAAGATGGATGCATGCTTGCCTTGGTTAGAGAAGAATGATGATTGTTATAGGGAGATACAACCAAAGTTATAGGGTTGGTAGGTTTTCTAGGCTTGTGGGTAGTGTTTAGAGGTAGGTGGTGTAGGAATAGGGCTTAGGTAGTGTGTGTGTGTAGTGTGTGTTGAAAATAGTACTAAGAGATGAAACTTACCTAGAAATCCATGCACACTATCCCTAGGTGGACCACATGACCATGATCAAGGGTCAAAAATTACTCAGCCTACATCTTTTGATGGACACGTCAGATTTACGCATGAGATGTGACATTGGAACCGTGGCGACGATGCGGTCGCAATGGCATACGTTTTAACTCGATCCGAGTCGGGTCTTCATGACTAGACTTACGGATGACTGCAAACACTATCCAAGGGTCACGAGTTGCCGGGATTCGACCGATAGGACCGCAGGACCAAGATGGATGGAATGTATACTCACACACACATGCACACATATGAACTCGGGTCGGGTCTCACACGATGGGGCTCACATGATGAACATGTTGGATGACTCAATACGGTGGGCCAAGCCACATGGAACAATGGACAATGAATTAAAGATTTCAAATTCACATGGTGGCCCTCCAATCAATGGTTTATTAGCTTGGTTTTATGCGTCCAACTTTCAATCGTAAGGGAATCATGTGGAAAACTAATCGAATGCCATACACAAACTGAACATGTTGGATGACTCAATATGGTTGGCCAAACCACATAGAAAAATGGATTGTTGTGTGGATAAATTACGTACATCCATGACTGTATATTTCTACAGTAATCCACTTCCTTTTGTATCGCATCCCTTTGGCTCAACTTATGAACTTGGAATAACCCACATCCTCACACGGGGTTCTCACTTGAAACAAAATTACACATTCAGGCCCTTGATCGGGTCCCATCTTTGTCACATGCCAGGTGGTGGCCCAATCTTCAAGGAATACAAAAACGTCTTCATGCGATTCATGGTAGTTTTGCAAACCCTATGAGAGGACGATGAATAGAATTGGGAATAGCCAGCGCATGGGGAAAGCGCATTGGCTAGTCTACCACACACGAACAACCTGGCTGGTGTTGACATCACCAAGTTTTGTCGCCCCATCATGAGTTACATGTTAGATCTAACTTACTGTCCAAAAAGTATGAATAGATATGATCGTTTGATGTCCATAAAGATAAAATGCTAGAATCATACATATTACACTTTGAATTAAAATTTTAAAAGTGTGGATGGATCAGATTTAATCCATCTAATGACCCATTCCCAAATTGGAGACTTTGTGATGTCAGTAGGTGGTTCAAATCTTTCTCATATGATTAAATGATCATTTAAAACAAGAAGAATTAAGAAAAATAAGAAAACTTAAAAGTCATAAATTTCAGATTGTTTAGAAAATTTCAGTAGGGCCGGGTCAATTAGTTCAGCGATATTCGTTTTGACTAGTTGAAAATAACCTGAATGGTCCAACAACTAAATCCCAAAAAATAGAATGTGTTTGACCAGTTGATTGGGAAATTTGACCGATCAAAGGGTATTTCAACCAATCGATGAAGCAGCTTCGACCCATCAAAAGGGACAAAAGGTGTCTAGTTTTTATTAAAATTTGGATTTAATTTGACTAATCGAAGTAAGTTTCGATAGAACCTCGAATGGTCGAAGGTAATGTTGACCGATCGGTTCAACTGGATGATAATGCATTGAAATCTTCTGTTTGTTTAGACCTTCGACATTTTATTATGTGATGTAAATTAGTAATAATCCTTGATCATATAAAGATAATGGGATGGTTAGAGTTTTTTGGTTAGTTAAGTAGATCCCACATGGAAATATGACTAATTTGTCAGTTGAATTCTTCATGTGGGCAGTCCAGAGTTGTAGAATTTATTAACTAGAAATGAACTAATCAAATAAGTTTATGTAGCTATAAATAGTGAGCCAATTGAGCTATGTAATTAGGTAATTGCCAACCGATTGATCTCAAGGTAATATATCAGAATCCACATCACTAGATTTTAAGTGAGTGATCCCAACATGTTTCCTCTTCATTGTAATTAAAATAGTCATCTCATTATTTTGATGTTTGTTATTATTTGTATTGAGTGAATTGTTAAATTTTCTTAGAATTGAAATGCCACATATCACTTTATATGTGACAATTGTTAATGTGATGCACTAGACATTCTTATGCATCGTGTAATTGTGCCAAATACCTGAGGGCACTCCTTAGATTACCTGTATGTACTTACAATACTGGGTGACTAGGGGATCATACCTGGATGCCCATAATATGTAAAAGACTACCTTAGAGGGGGAGATGTAGGTTGATGGAATCCAACTCAAGCAAGTGGACTGATCAACCCACTTAATGCATTCCCACATTCATGCATCTCTTGCCATTCATGCACTACTATTTTATTTATGATGTGCATGAACCATGATGGGTTTACTCATTGGGCTTGGAAATTCGATGTTATATTGATAGAAAAATCGTATAAATTTAGTGGATGATGAAAAAATTGATCAAGTTTCAAAGTAAGAAAGTGAACCAGTGGACGATTCATACAGGCAATGTGTAACATCCCAAATTTTTGTCGCCTAAATATATACTCGTGCCCGAGAATCCTGCGTGTTAATAATGTAAAAATTGGATGCTTCAAAATTGCATATTTTTTTCATTTACATTCACAAAGGTAAACATTCACGAGAGTAAAAATAACCGTATTTTTTATTCCATTTGATTAAAAAAATTTTATAAATTATCAAATGCCCTCTCAATGGGTGCTTATTACATTATTAAAGTTTACAGCGAAAATAAATAAAACTAAACATAAAGTTCTCTTTATTTATTTAGAATAATATTCCGTAGGGGGATTGTCAGCTGTGTCTTCAATCCACACATCACCTGCATCATTTGTATGGTTGGAGAGGGTCAATGCCCTGCTCATAGTGATAGGTATCCTTTAAGATTGATAATAATTCAAAAGATTCATAAAAGTAATGTAAGGGTTCTGATATGCCTCGCGCTCCACCACTATGAATGAATAGTATCAGTATGCGCAACAAATATATATGAATGGATCCCTCGCAAAGTGTATGCGGTTCATTATACATAGTTATAATCACAATGTGGAATATAATTCATAGAAAAATTGGCTAGCCCCGCATTCTCACACTAAGGAGATTCATCGGCATGTCCAACGTTACCATGGATATATGTGAACACCTCGAGGCGGCACACCACTTGAATTAGATGAATTATGTGACATAATTTGTTCATGGAACAACTATTTGCAACATTCAATCCCAGAAGTAATGTAACATTCATTATAAATTACTTACATAGATTTATGCACTACTACTTAAAACTCATGGAATTATGTGTCAACCAAGAGGGTCTCTACCCAGAAAGCATTACGTCCATGATAAAATATTTAAATCTCAAGTTACGAGATCTCTATTACATCACTTGCACCAAAGGGAAAATAAACTGAATCATGAGAGTTTTGGAATTCAAAAATACAAGCCCAAGCCCTAAAGGGAGGTAGCACAACGCTAATATAATAAAGGAGAAGAGTAACAATAAGCTAACTCAATAAAAGAGAAGAGTAGCAATAGGTTAACCCAACAAAAGAGAAGAGTAGAAATGGCTAACTCAACAAAATTGATAAAGGGCAAGACTTGTATCTATAGCCTTACATAAATTCATAAAGATCATGCCTAATTAAAATCATACCTAACCATAATTCCTAAATAATAAATAATTGATGATAGTAAATCAAATAATTGAAGGAAGGATTCACAGTAACATGGAAGCATGTAAAAAGGTAAGATAAATCATATTAACTCAAATTAATGTTAGCTTAAAGGAATCCCTCACCTTAGCCTTACATCTAAGCCCTGGGTAGATATCCATGTAGGAAAGCTTTTACATGAAAATTTTTCATACGAATCATGACATCACTTAAGCAAAAGGGAAACACTATACATATGGAGAAGGAAGATGGCGTCTAGGCTTCTCCTTCTCTTTCTCTTTCTCTTTCTCTCTCCCTTTCTCTTTGTCTTTGTCTTTTTCTCTCTCCTTCTCTCTCTCTTCCTTGGATGTCGGGGGTATTGGCATGTGAGTGGAGAAGGGAATGCACATCCCTTTTTAAAAGGAGTGGGCGTGTGAGAGGGATGTGTTTCACATCGCACTTGGATTGGGTTTGTCCAATTTTTTCCTTTTTTGAAGATCTTTCTTAAAATATAATTCATTCATTATGTCAGGG
The DNA here is from genome assembly GCA_037074715.1 of Magnolia kwangsiensis. Lineage (NCBI taxonomy): Eukaryota > Viridiplantae > Streptophyta > Magnoliopsida > Magnoliales > Magnoliaceae > Magnolia > Magnolia kwangsiensis. The sequence continues at coordinate 107,443,442 of CM073578.1, read as the reverse complement.
TCATCGAATAGAGCTGGAGTATATGATTTTCTTAGTGTTCCAAAATTTAGATTGACGTATCTTGAAAATTCTCTTAACAGGTGTCAAAATAAACTTGATCTCAATTAACAGTTCACACTAAATGATCATGACCCAATTTTGAAGAAATGTGTAGTCAGGATAGGAAAACGGTTAGACACAATTTAGTGGTTGATCAATGGTGAAAAAAGTCTAAATATAAAATTTCACCTTTTGTACCAAAAAGAAGGAATTGACTTCAACCTTTAATGGTGTAAGATCATAGATCGGGGCCTAAATTTTGTATAACCTTGTAGTCATATGAGAGCAAAGTGTGGTCAAAATTTAAGCTATGATGGACGGAAGGAAGTAGTTAAATTGAAAGATCCAAATTTATAAGGAGTTGGTAAGCTTTGATAAGATGACTGCACACCTAAGGAGAGACTACCAAAGTGGGATCTTCATATTTCACATTTGATCTATGATAAGCAATTTAAGTCGTTCATATGAAGAGAAATATCCTACTACGACTACTCACGTGGTTTCTTCACTCGATGAACATCAAAATCAACAGTTAAGGGGCTGATTTGTCAATTGAGTCACTTTTACAATAATCTAAGGGCTGAAATTTAACGTGTGGTTAATTTATGATACATAAGAATAGTACAAAATTTCACATCAAATGGATCGTGATAGCCATGTGATCTAGAATTTCAGGGTCTAGGTTAATGACATTTTCGTAATTATTGCTGATATGAGATTTTTGAAAAGTCTAATGGTTTTACATGGTTATAGGCACATTTCTAAATAATTCCTACAAAAGAACTTATATATAAATCATTATGAATAAAGAATATTTTATCAAATTAATTAAGGGAATGTGCATATATCAACCAACATAATGGATGGTCAGATGGTATGTTAGGATTAAAAAAACTTGATGATTAGTATTCTGATCATATATGTAAATAGGTGTATGGTCTACTTTGTAATTGGATGATCACAAGTGGATTTTTGGAGTGATCAAGAGACAATATGTATACGGTTAGATTCAAGTGACTTGTTCATATATGTAAGTTTCTCAGATTATAGTTTTGATGATGGTTTAAGCATATTTATAGGTGGTGAACAAGTTGAAAGGATCAGAATCTCAATTTGATATACGTACAAGCAGATGCAGAGATCAAGTAGCTAGTTTAGTATAATCATGTAGTCTAAACTCAGAGTGGGCGGTTAGATATCTTTACCTAGCAGTGAATGGTTGACCGAACAATTGGTTATGATAGATAAGTGCGAATACTAGGGTATATGATGATCCTATCTCAAAATCAACGGTCAGATGACTTGATCTATGAATGGAGATTATTCCCAACAGTCAGATTCATGTTGGAGAATAGATGTAAGGTTAGGATAGCTAGATCGATATTATACACATGTACCTAATAAGTTAAATTTCATGGTAACATTCGAGAACTTTCAATACTCGAATATTAAAAAGTTCAGGGTGTTATACAATGGCCCTATCTTAATGGAGATAGTTGAATGTGCTAAATCAGTATCATATCTAGTTGAATTATATTTAGTTATGTTTTTTAGCTGATTTCAATTGATTAGTTAGGAAATTTTGAATATTTTATGATATTGTTAGTTAATGGTTTAATAAAATCCTAAATGGGTGGGTTACAGTACAATACTTAGTTTTTATAAATGTTACAAATATATGGACTAAATGCTTATAAATTATCTTAATGGTGGCAATATGTGCGTGTGATTGAAATAATTGGATGTGAGATGTTTTGTTGGATGTTTGAGATCATGGACTTATATTATATATAAACTAAGTTCCTCAAAAACAATACAAATATATGATTGAAGTACACCTCTGTATTAGAGTCATGTGCCGAGTGTGTGACTCGTGTCTAAGTTAGGGTGCAGACCTTGTATATGAATTTTAGGGGCTGACATCTGCCATTCAGGACGACACTCACCTGGTAAAACCAGGCGGCCGTATAAAGCATTGATCGTTCAAGTAAATCTAAAAACATTAAGGGCGTGTTTAGATACACATTTTGGTTGTATTGTATTGTATTTCGGTACTGTCACGTATACGTTAGGTGGTTTTCAGAATACATCCACTAAAAACGTGCCATAAGTTATGTTTGAATAGGATGTATTGTTGTTCCATGTATACAATTTTTAGTACGGATCAATGTTTGGAAACAACATATAAGGGGCACGCGTTGTATATGCATACTGATATGATAGTCTGTGTACTATGAAACATATTTGTACATGCGAATGTGCATATTGTCTCTGACGAGGCCCAATCTTGTAGTTGAGATTAATCACTACACTCCATCACATTCTGGGACATGAATGATGACCATTCTACCACTGTCCCCACTTCCATTCACCTATTTAACGGTATGGATGTCCTCAAAAATGTCTCAGCATCCTTACAATCTAACACATGGTACACATCAAATTGTACCCTCTGAACCGTACCTGCATGCTGGGGATAGATTTATCATGACTAAGAAGATCGTGGGCCCCACATGGGTTATCAACCATTTGGAAGTATCCTAACTGTTCATCCAGTATCAGTTACTTTGATTGATGAGATAAACGACTTGGATGTCACATCCATTGGCACAATTTCACTAGAGGATACATTATCCTCATCATATGAACCTTTTCCATGGTGAGGATCAAATATCAATGACAATATTTCACACTACATTGCAAATTTAAAAAGAAAAAAAAAAGACACCAACATGTTTCATCAGGATGAACATGTGAATATGTGATCGGTGTACCAACCCCTCTTGAATGTCTATGAGAAAACAGTCCACCATAATACCTGAGGCCCTAACCATCATGTTCCACAAACAAAAAAAAAAGAAGAAAAAAAAAGAACAAGTCTAGAAAGAAAAAAAATGCAGCTATTGCATCCCAATCAACCCTACATATACCCTACCTGACAAAACAACCTGATACCAGCATAAAAAATCAACAGTCCAAGTAGCATACGAAGAAGCTGAGCCATGCAATATTCCTCTCCAACTTCAGAAACCGGCACCCTCTCAACCTTGCCATCTTCCCGGACATTCCTCGTGCCGATTTTGGTCCAATCTGTGAGAGCCGGTACACAATTTCCACTATCCATTGCTCAGTGGCGATGACACGCATGAGCAACTTACAGTTGTATGTCGCACCGTGAGATCGAGGAAAGATGCTTAAATGATACAGAAAATAATAATAAAATTTTAGATATAAGAGAAGGATATGATGCATTCTTCATTGCGACTAACAAAAATTCAGACAACAAACAATAAGAAAAGATCCTACAAACCTGATACTCATTCCAGGATTTCATAGCATCTTCAAAAGTCGTGAACGACTTGTATCTGCACCCACTAAATCCATTGACTTGAGCATTGCATGCATCTCATGTTGAATAGATCCCGGGATTCCTCCCCACAAACACCACATAATACTTTTATTTCATTCTGCTGCAAGAAGAAACAAATGTCTTACTCTGTATAAGGTCTGAATGTAACAGACCAAAAAAGAAAAAAATTGATTTTTTTTGTAAAACATATTTAATGGGGTAGATGAATTATGCAGATTCATTTCTTCACAACTTGAGACAGTGAAGATACCTGACCAATAACAACAACCATATCAGTGCTGTTTAATTCAGTCGTGAACGATTGCTACATGCGTGGTATTGATTATGTTAGGACCTTAAATGAGACAAATATGTGCAATGACAGTTACAACCAGACTAATTAAACCTTATATGGAATATGATCTTGGACAATACCAGTTACAGTATCGGGAAATTTTGATAGACGAAATTTACGGGTTTCTCAAAAGTAGAGACATTACTAGTAACAAGCCAAGATAATCGTAAAGGGAGAAGCATCTTACTTCATGTCAGTTACCCATGAGAAAGGTATATCAGTATAGCTTTCAAAACAGTAACCAGCTACACCAATGTACAACAGAGATGAATAAAGGAGAAGCAAAGGAAGTGACATTTCAAGTTAGTGACATAAAATCAGTAAGACATAATACCAACCTGCAAATATTATGAACAATTTAAACATGCAAGTAGTTTCAACTTGCTAACAGCTTCGCAAACAGTTATAATCAAAAAGTTCATCCAGTTAACATATGTATCATCCAAACAGATAAAATAAAATAGTTAGCAATGCTGCTCCAGTAGCATATGTATCATCCAAAGCAGATAACAGTTAACAATTCTAAACCAAGCCATCACAGACTCGGGAAAAACTGTATAAGTCCAGAGTTTCAACCTGCAAATAGTATGAACAGTTTCAACATGCTAGTAGTTTTAACCTGCTAACAGCTTCACAACTGCTTATAATAAAACAGTTCATCTAGTACAACATACGTTTCATCCAAACAGATAAAATAAAACAGTTAGTAGTGCTACTCCAGCAGCATATGTATCATCCAAAGCAGATAAAAGTTAACAATTTCAAACCGAGCCATCACAGACTCAGGAAAAAAAAAAATAATACAGTAAACCATCCAAAAAACTGTTGATCCCAAAAAGATAAAAGTCAACTGATATGAACCACGTGCTACATTCTCAATCCGCGCCATAACGAGGAAGGATCATTTTTTCTATCCATTCCTTCCTGCGTTCATTACCCATCTTTATAAAAAATCTAGCATTGACTACATCAGTCTGCAAGAACCTTGCAGCACAGAGTTGGTCTTCATGTGAAAGACTAAGCACCTCTTCCAGTATACTCAGCAACCGCTGAACACGTGTCACAGTTTTGCCCTGACCCAAAGTAATTGTCAGGTTGTTAACGGCTTCAGCCACTTCCCCCATCTTCTCACCAATATGTTCACTCGACCTGCCCCTCCGTCCACAGCTTATCTTACTCCCATCTATCTAGCTATGAGAGAAGATGAAGTGGCTTCCATTGGGCTCTTACTAGCACATTTTGGCTGATTTGATATGGATTCATCACCACTTCGAACTCGGGGAGGGGGCCTCTGCGCATCCTCGTCAGAGGATGACAAATGAACCATCTAGGAGCCCCCTCATCCGAGTCATCGTCAGAGTTGAACTCATCACGGCCGCGCCATTTCCCTAATATCGGAGAAGAATAGGCCATACCAACGAATTCACCATGGGCATAATCGTTGCCAAACATGAACGTGAGGTTGTCCCATCTATCAATATATTTTTCTTGCACCCGTTCAGCATAGGGGTGTGTCTGTATACACAAAGATAGAAAATTTTTGCATCAATTTTGTAAAATCAAATTGTACAAACTTTAAATGCATTTATATGTAAAGATCATACCGAAAGGTATCCCTCCCATACATCCTCTATAGCGAGAACCATCTTATTTTGTTCATCCCATCCAAAACCCGAGGCATTGAGCATGTCCTTTATTGCCCAGTACAACCTCTTTAGGGTTCGCAAGCGATTAGAAATATGACGGTTCTCAAGCAAAATGCCACAAGTATCATAGATTACTTTAATCGTGGCCTTGTACACTTCGGGTTTAAACCCCACGTCAGTTTTAAGTCCTAGGTTCACCTTTTCAACCAACTCATCAACCAACGCGTTATCTATATTGTCTGTCCATTGAACCCTACTAACTTTACATGGATAACCTACACTACACCTTGGCTGGGATATAGATTTCGGGGATGGTCCTTTGCGGGAGGGTTTATTCTTTTTCTTAGGAGTCCTAATTGTTTCTGTTGGTGAATTTGGGCATTGGTTTGAAGCAACACCCTTCGTTGAAGGTGATGACTCCATAGCTTTCTTTCTCAGGTCCTTACCACTGCTCCTTAGAAAATTTATAGATCTTACAAGTAGAAAATGTAAATAGAGATATAACAGGTATAGTGAAGTAATGCACTATAGTAATGACTCATATGCAGATAATATGAAATTCAATAAGAAACTTAAACATAATATCCCAAACATAGTGAAAATATGTGCAAATATTTTTACTTTTGACTAAGCGAATCATTACATAAATTAGGAAACATAAGTCCATTGTCTTGTGCGTGGAAGACTGTCATTCTACATTCTCTCAACAATCTCGTCTCTATTCCTTGTCCACTCCTCACGTGCGTGATCTGGCACCCTAGCTAACACTAATCCTTCATCTACAGAGGTTACATCTACAGGGGATGGCCCAACATCCTCTGTATTGTCCTTACTGTCCTCAACTGCCTCAGTCAGTCCATCATCACCACTAACACAAATGAAATTATGAAGGACACAACAAGCTATAACAATTTTCACTTGTGTTATAAACTTGAACTAAGGAGTACGTAGAATAGGGAATCGATTTTTTAACAGGCCAAATGAACGCTCTACGACATTTCGCAACTATGCATGATGGTAATTTAAAAGTTTCTTTTTATTGGCCAGCTTTCTTCCAGTATGAAACTCGTTCAAGTGATATCACATACCTCGATAGGGTGCTATAAATCCAGGTGAATGTGCATACCTAGTGTCAACAACATAATATTTTCCTACACAATTACAAAATATGTTTCAGATATCTATCACATATAATCAAGGACAGAAAAAACAATCACCCCTTATACACAATTACCATGTGGAATAAGAAAATAGTCAGGGCGACGGGTGAGTGCATTTTGTAGGACACGAGCATCGGATGCAGATCCATCCTAACTAATAAGCACGTATACAAATTTCATATCAAATGTACATGTAGTCAGAACATTTTGTGATATTATGTTGGCAAATTTCATATCAAATGTACATCCAATTTTTGAAAGTTAAGATTTTTTCTTTTGGCAAATTAGCCGGTATGTGGGTACCATCTAGGGCCTCGATGCAGTCCTATAATCAAAATGGTGGAAGCGATCAGGTCATCCATTAAATATGAACTGTTAATATAGGAATTTCTCTAACATATTGTAAGTGCTATGATTTCATATCCCTTTGGTTATCAAATTTTGGTGTGCCAAAACCTATATCTGTCTTGTATATCTTGTATTTCATGCTTGAGACTATTCATTGCTTCAAGACATCGGATTTCAAGACAAGAGCCTAAATGAAGAAAGTTTCAAGTCTAGTCATGGATGAAGAATTCAAGAAAAAGAAGACTTCAAGTATGCATGTTCAAGATTCAATCAAGTACAAGTATAGAAGAAGACTTTGTCAACTCAAGAAAGGATTAAGCTCGAGAAGGCCTACAACAAGATTCGTAAATTCTCAAGCTTCTCTTGAGGGTCATCTGAGTGTACAGACTATCAATGTCCATCTCACTTTTAAGGTTTGTTTGACCTTAGATTGACCTTAGGATGAGCTTTACTGTAGGTCATTCTGGATACATAATTCGTATATTTTAATATGCTTGTTTAGGCTATTCTAAGACCAGTCCTAGCTCTACTATGACCAGTCGTAAGTTTTTCAGGACCAGTCATAGGTTGTTGAAGATTTTTGGATCTTTCTGGTTGTCCTATGACCAGTCCTGAACATCCTACGACCAGTCTTGTGAGCTGTACGACTCATCCTTCGACTAGTCTTAGCCTTACGACTCAAACTCCAGCAACTAAATTGGGGGTCCTACGACCGGTCATAGGTGATCCACGACTAGTCGTAGGTGGCCCACGATCGGTTGTAGGCTACCCAGGACCAGTCATAGAACAGCTAATCCTTATCCCGTGGAAATTTTTGAAAATCTTTGAAGCTACGACCAGTCCTAAGATCCTAAGACCAGTCATAAACGAGATTTTTCAGCCTTTAAATAGTGCACGAACTTCAGAGTTTTCACACACAATTCAATTCTATTCAAGCATTCTTTAGGCTATACTCTGAGATAAGTTCGTGTTTATTTTTAAGCTACTTTGTGCTCATTTAATATTTCTTTTGCTAGCTTATTTTTTATTTAATTTTGATCTATATTCCAATCTTATTTGAAAAGGGAAATTTCTGATATTCCTTCTTCTTGGATTCAAAATCAAATAGAACTAGTCCTTTTGATTTAAAATCAATTAGACTTAGAACCATTCTTAAAGTGAGTATTGGACTTTGAACATTGAATCGAACTTCTACTCCAATTGGTTCTAACGGGCTACTTCAAAAGGAGATTCAGGTATTTTACATTTGTGTAATTTACTTTCTTTGGTTTTGTTTTAGATTTGCCAGAAAAATCTCATTGAGTGGTTATCTGAGGAGAGCCAGAAAACTCAAATTATGTGGGTTTTTGGATCGTGTAAGCCCGTGATAAAATGACACAATTGTGAAGGTTTCAGGTGAACCTGTGAAACCTATTTTGATAGTGCATGCTAATATCCCCTGTGTGAGGATATTAGGAGTGGAGTAGCATTCTGTGTGGCTGTTGGAAAATAGTTGGTGTACACACAGGCGAACCACTATATATCGTTGTGTTGTGGATGTGCTTTATTCTTTCATTTCTTATTTCATTCAGTTTTGTGGATTACATTTGTGGATGAATGTTGTAATCTTTTTATTTCAAGCAAGTGTGGGGAATGTTGTAATAACTTAGGATTTATTTCTGCAAGTTATTTTGATTGCTTTGCTTTTTATTCCTCATTGGTTTGAGATTGATTTTTAAATCAGCATTGTGCTTTATTTCTTTTATTATTCCGTTGTTATAAGTTTTATTTAGCATAGCCCTATTCACCCCCCCCCCCCCCTCTAGGGCATATACTAGGCCCTTTCACATATCTTCAACTTTACCTAAGAATATGAACTCCACAATGGAATGTTAAAAATTTCCTTGGGCGTGTGTAAACTAGGAAACTTGACGTACTCGGGATAAAGATCGATTATAGCATTCAGCACCCTACTAAAGTGTCTGCTCACAGTCTCACCAAATCGTGTAAAATGATGACCAATCACACGGTTACGTATGTTATGTTCGATAGTATGAAGAAATATTACAAGCTGCTCCTCCATGGTACATCTCCTGCTATTAGAAAGTAAATTCCGATCCTTCAACAGTGAACATAATTCAAAAACTTTGTTCCTACTCATCGTCAGTTGCGCAAGATTCTCAGTATCGCTCTTACGTATAATTCTACTATGAATCTATCCCTCTCAATATGGCTATCATTGGGTTTAACCTTCATACAGTAATGGCGATAATATTCAACCGCTCCCATTACAGTTACTGCAGCTGTAATGGTGGTTATGGCAGCGGCTATTTCACTGTCATGTCATTCACTACCAGATGATCTATCATCAGAATAGTCCACACTTTTGGAAGCCATGACAGTTTAAAGGGAACTCGACAAATGGATCTGATCTACAATTAGAAGAAAAAGTAAATTTGACTTGTGTATAAGCATGTATACAGACTACATCAATCTTGTACAATTCTAAATAACTGATACTACAGTTGGTCTTTCAACAATCTTCTAATTTTTTTTAGTTTTCTTCTTGTAGGCCCAATTCTTTTAATTGAGATAAAAGTGTATTATAAGTAATCAGAACTTGCTGGTTCTCACTGTCCTCTGTATCATCATCAGTGAGGTCATTGATAATTACCATGTGATAACAGCAGAATTGGAAGATTTACTTGAAGTTACAAATAATAAATTAGGAACTTGTTTCCTAGCAACAGTTAATGTTGTAGGGGAAAATTTATTAACTTGCTACTAAACACAGTCATACGATGTAAACAGTGTAAGTCACTTAGACCAAGAATTTATACTGTGTGTTAAACAGTATTGAATCTTCAAAATTGTTAACATCAACTGTTCCAGTAGACAACTTTACAGAATATATTGGAATAGATTATTTAAAAATCAGATAATAGCAGAGTATTAGAAAGTACAACAGAGTTAACAACAGACTTCAACTAGAGAAGTTTTACACATATAACTCAGATTGAAACTAAAAGCATGTAAACAGCTTCAAAATGATCTAACACAGATCACAATTTCTTCCTTTCATGTTACATTTCCTACCATGACAATCAGAAGATATGAACGACATTACAGACAGTACAACAATACCTCTAATTGAGCCAAACCCAGTATCATCCAAACCTTATGAGATAATGCTGATTCCCTAAAAAATGAAATGTTCAAGGATAAGACTTGTCGATGAGAAATGGTTTTCAAATCTCAGAGAGCGGTTTTATGTAATACAGGGCATATCCACTTGATATCAAATATTGTCGGTACAAACACCACCTGTACATGGCCTTCACAAACAGATGGGTGTCATGCACCCATCCATTCCAAACAAACATTATTCAGCGATGGGTTTTTGAAACAGAGGAATGATTATCAAATCTCAGAGAGGGGTTTGATGTAATACGGGGCATATCCACCTGATGGAAAGAAGCTGTAGGTACAAAAACCACCTATACATGGCCTTCCGCAAATAGATGGGTGTCATGCACCCATCCATTCCAGATAAACATTATTCAGCGGAATGGGTTTTTGAAACATATATTAGAATCGTTAGAAGAATATTGCCCTACCCTCACTACTATAAGCATGTCGACATGGGCTATAGGCTGCTATCGGAAAGTAGATATATGCCTGACCGTATAGAGAGCTCCAACGATCTTGGTAAATGTTGTTGGATGAGTAGAAATCGATTTCCAGAGGAGTCTGGATCATACCTGAAGGAAGTGCTTAGCCGCGTTGGAATGAGTTGCACGGACAACCAGTACCCCTAAACGAAGGTGGGAGCAAGGTCCTCTCGCCACTGTAAGCTATTGTCTGTCTAAGAGATGGAAGATTCTGAGATCGTCGTAGACATGCAGGCATACGGATATGATATACAGATATGGCAGAGTATAGGTTTGCTCGTTCTCACCACGAACACATGAAAATGGTGTAATCACCGACTTCAACCCGCTTCAATGCAATACAGTGAAGAGACGGGACTTGTGTTTGAATAGCCGTCCGCTCGTACAGTACAATCCCTGACGTAAAGTCGTTCGGCGCGGTATTCATGCACATCGAATGCATCTCTTGACCGTTCATTTTCAAATGATGGACATGTCCCATCAACCCCCCTAATACGATACTATACAAGCAAAACGTGTATCCAAACATGCCCTAAAAGTCTTGTTAGTGCTATGACCCCCACCAGCAAGCAAAAACATCTCCTAAAGTGGATGGTGTGTTAACAAACACATCCATCAAGTTATTGTTTAGAAAAAGCATGCCCAAAAACACTCCTCGTGCATTGAACTATCCCAAGGCATCCCGCCGCGACCACCAGCAAAATCTCTTGTGGACCCCATCATAGAAAATAGTGGGAACAGTTACACCCATCATTGCAGGTGACCCACGGAAGTTTTTGATCCATCTGATATTTATTTTTTCCATTCATCCATGTTTGTGTGAACTTATGAACAGGTTGGATCTCAAATAAACATCATGGTGGGACCTTGGAAGGTTTCAACCCCTGGCACACATAAAACACTATTTTATGTGGTGGGGTCCACTTGAGATTCAGATTTGCATAATTCTTTGGCTCATGCGCTAAAATGATCCCTCAAAATGAATGGATGGTGTGGATACAATGCATACATTATGGTGTGGCACATAGAACTTAGTGACGTCGCCTGAGTAATTGGTACCTCTGTTGAACCTGTTAGTAGGTAATTTGCTTCCCCTCCACCCACCCAACGTAATCGTGGTTGTTTCCCAACGTAATCGTGGTTGCTTCCATGGTGAGTGACTCATCGTAGGATGTAGCGTACCGATTAATCGTGATCGCGCTTACTGTTAATATGTGCTTCATCCACGCCCACCATCCCTTTATAATGCTAATTTCAGTGGTTGAGAACAAAATTTTATGCATTGAAAAAAATGACTGGAACCCACCAGTAATCCCACCAATGAAATCTTTACAGGCCGCACTATGAATTTCAAAGACCATGGTGCGGGGCTGTGAAGTAGTAATAACTTGGTAAGACCAATATTGATTCATAGGGATTCCGAAAAACACAACTAAACTAGGTTAATGTCTACAATTAGAAAATCCAACAGAGTAATAAGGGATTAAAACGATAATTAAAAACAACTAAAGATTCAAGATTCACTTCTAACCAATCTACAATGCTTACTTTATCAATTCACCTTTAATAATTTATTTGGAATCGAATAAAGTTCCTCTTAATCGGAATATAAAATAATTAATCCATTCATAAATATATAATAATAAATGAATTCAATTGAATAATTCTCTCATGAAGCACTCGCTAATTGATCACAGGGAATCGAAAGTATTTATTGTGCCCGGAGTCTACAATAGATTAGGGAGTTTTACAGATCAATACATTCTCTAGTCAAGACAATTAATTACAAATTCAAAGCATCCAATATGCATGAAGTTCACAATGAATTAAAGAATAAACAACTCTTAAGATTTAAATAAATTTCAAATTCATTCAATCTAATATCATCATTCAAACCAAAGTGTTGAATTAAATAAACTAAAATATCATAAATTAACTTTAAACTCCATTCCTTAGCCTTTAGTAAGAGATTAACTAGACATAGCTATCTCTAAACAAAAGAAAAAATATAAAAGCTACTAGAACCAAAGGTTGAGGAAAGAAGTACGACGTTAAAGAAGTTCCGCCTTGATGTAGAGTAGGTCGCGTACAATTTCATGGCCAAGATGGACCAGAAAAGGCCCGATTAGAGGCAGAAGTGATCCGGACCGTTAGAACCTTAAAACGGGCATATCTCACAAATCGGAATGAGTTATCCGACATGACATATATGATTTTAGGGTAGGATGAGCTACTTTAGCCACCCAACCTGGACAAGCTAGGTTGTCCATATCAAATTTGAGAGATTCCATAAGATCGACGGTTCAATTTCTGCTCGTCTCATTTTTACTATTTATAGTAAGTTTTAGTTTGATTATAACTCTTCATCCATTGGGCTTTAGGAGTTACATCCAACATGGAAAGTGCTTAGAATAATTAGGAGAATAACATGGTTGAGCCAAATGGGACACTAAGTTTAGCCAAAAACCGTGATGTCTAGTAGGAATCACAACCGTCTATAAATAGTAAGTTTATTATTTATAGTAAGTCATGATTTCTAGGAGTTTTAGTTGTAGTTTAATTTCGAAACTTCTTCCTAAGTTTCATGTCATTATTTAAGGAGATTGTAAGCTCATTTTAATCATCAATCAATTTATTACAAATTTTTAAAAATTATTTTATTTTCTTTAGTTTAGAATCAGAGCGAGGCTTTTCCTCGGATCTATAGCTTCTAACGATCGATAGAGAAACAATCCCATGAATGGTGCTCCATGGAATAATCCTTTACCCGCGACGGCTTTCAAAGCAACACAATGAGAGAATCAACAATTCATGCAAGAAAATTGGAAAGTAATGTGAGGGCTGCAGGTTATCATTGAGCTCTTGATGGAGGTTATAGGGTAACTCTGTGGTCATGATGGTAATCTACCGACACTTGCTGCTGGAACTCGTAATCGCCCTGATTATAGAATAGTTCTGCTAGTAAACCAAAGGATCATCCCTGAGTAATGGGGATCCAGTGAGGTCGACAATATAATACTCCAATATCTCGAGCAAGGTGGCGATCAGGTAAATCAGATAGATTGAGAATTCAGGATGAGGGGTGATCTTCCTAGCTTCGATGGTCAACTTCATATTAAGGATTTCCTCAATTCACTTTCTGAAGTTGAAGAAGGTGAAGCTTATGGCCTACAAATTAAAAGGTGGATCTTCACCTTGGTGGGAACAATTGCAACTCATAAGGACGAGGTAGATGAAAGCACATATCTGCACACGACAGTGGATAAAGTAGCTACTCCGTGCATGATTCATCCTTGGAGGCAGGGTATTCGGTCAGTGAGAGACTATGTAGAAGAATTCTATTGCTTGGCGGCATGCAATGATTTTTTTAAATCTGAATCGCAACATGTCCCCCCGATTCAATGGTGGATTGTGTATGACAATCCAATATCAGGTCCAAATGCAACCCATTTGGAGGGTGAATGATGCAACCAAGTTAGTTACCTGAGCGAAAGTGAAGCTCGGACGTCCCAACACACGAACCTATCTTACCACCAAGGTCACCGCAGTGGGTTTGTCCTAAGGAGCTTCATAGCCCAAAGGGAAAGAACTTGTAAGAGAACATACTCAACCTCCTACACCTGCGAACTGAGATTAGAGAAGTGGGCAAGTTAAGCCCCAAAGGTGTGTAACGACTCCTGCTGGTCCAAAAAGGATCTCGAAGCCTTATGCTCAGCTGAGGCCCGAACATTGCTATCATTGTGGCTAGTCGGGTCACCTATCAAACACTTGTCTCTAACGACAAGTGGCGAACCTCACCATCATTGATGGTAGTGCTGAAAACATTAATAAAGATCGAGATATTAAGGGACTGGAGCAAGCCATAGAGGATGAAGCAGATGAGATAGTTTGGGTTTTCCAAGATCATGGCGAGTCACTCGTCATGAGGCGACTATCATATTCGTTAAGGAAAGAAGTACACCCACAATGACATAACACTTTTGAAACTAGGTGTATGGTGAATTGAACAGTTTGTGATGTGATCATCGACCGTGGGAGCAGTGAGAACATCTTCTCTAAAATCATGGTGGATAAATTGCAATTAAAAGCAAAACATCATCCCTCCCCATACATGATCGGTTAGATTAAAAAGGTTAGCGAGGCAAAGGTAACTGAACAGAGCACTATATCTTTTTTAATTAGTAAACATTATAAAAATGTAGTATTGGATGTAGTTGACATGTAGGTTTGTCATGTACTACTCGGTTCGCCATGGAAATCTGATCATGACGCCACTAATAAAGGGCAAAATAATGTGTATATTTTCGTTAAGGATGGCCAAAAAACCACATTAGTCCTTATGGATCTTGATGAGCCACTCAAAACATCTAAAGTGGAGGGCCATTTTTTCTTAACCATACGAGACTTCGTGAAGGAATCTAAAGAAACAAGACAGGCCTATATTACTACAAGAAATAGGATTTTTATTGACGAAACTTTTACTGACGATTTTTTTTCATTGGTAAAAAGGACTTTTACCAACGAAAATTATTTTCGTCGGTAAAAGTTTACTTTTACCGATGAAATTTTATTTTCATAGGTAAAAGTTTACTTTTACCATCGAAAATTGTAATTTCGTAGGTAAAAGTCCTTTTCACCGACGGAAATTTTCATTGGTAATGGTTGTTTTGAATTTTTGAAAAAAAAATTGAAAAATTTACTTTTACCGACGAAATTTAATTTTCGTAGGTGAAAGTGTTTTTCCCAACGGACATGAATCATCGGCAAAAATCTAGTACGATGTAATTATCAAAAAAATCTATTTTCTTCGGTAAAAGCGTTTTTCCCGACGAACATAAATCGTTGGCATAAATCCCATACAATGTTAATACTGATGAAAACTACTTTCATCGGTGAAAGTGTTTTTCCCGATGGACATCAAGCATTGGCACAAATTCGGTACAATGATATTACCAATGAAATATAGTTTCATTAGTAAATGTGTTTTTCCCGACGGACATCAACCATCGGCAAAAATCCGATACAATGTTATTACCGACGCAAACCACTTTCTTCGGTAGCAGTGTTTTCCCCGACGGACATGAAGCGTCGGAAAAAATCTGGTAGGATGTCAATAATAATGAACACCACTTTTGTCGATAAAAGTGCTTTTCTCGATGGACATCAACCGTCGGCATAAACCCCGTACAATGTTATTACTAACGGAAACTAGTTTCGTCAGTAAAAGTTTTGTTTCCAAAGGACATGAATTATTGACACAAATCTGGTATAATGTTATTACCGATGAAATATATTTTTGTCGGTAAAGGTGTTTTTCCCGATGGACATGAAACGTTGGTAAAAATCTGGTACAATGTTATTACCGACGAACACCATGGTCATCGGTAGAAGTGTTTATCTCAACAGACATGAACCACTGGCAAAAATCTGGTACAATGTTATTACCAACGAAAACTATATTCATTGATAAGTGCTTTGATAATATTGCTTTTACCGACGAACTAAAACTGTTGGGAAAAAGTTCCCCCAAGGACCAAAAATTCCCCCCACCGAAAGCATTACAGTTTTGCGAACGAACTAGAACCGTAGGGAAAAGGCTCCCGCCATGGACCAAAAAATCCCGTCACAACCAAAAAAACACTTTTACATAAAAGTGTTTTTACCGATGATTAGTTTCATAAGTAAAAATAAATATTAAAATTTGTCCCGATGGCTGATAACCGTCGCTAATTGTTTTTACCGATGAACACAAGCCATCGGTAATAATCCTTTTTCTATATATATATATATATAGTTTTTATATCATATGAGTGGAAATTTTTTTATTTTTTATAATTAAAAAGTAATATTTAAATGATTTGTAATATCACATGAAAAAGAATATTGAGAAGTGTAAAAATTTTAACAATGTTTGAGAAAAATTTTGAAAATAAAATGATGCTTTTAAATTAAAAAAAAAATCGGCATTTTGAAATTATTGAGAAAAAATTTAAAATATGAGAAAATATTTTGAAATTTTAAAAATAAAAATTTAGAATTTGTATTTAATTTTTTTTAGAAATAATTTATAATAAAAATGTTATTTTGTTAAAATGTTTTCAAAAATATACATTTTGAAAAAGAATGTTATTTTTAAATGGAAATTGAAATTTATGTTTGAAAAAAATTTATTAAATTATTAGGCACATCCACAACTTGTACCTTTAACCGTTTTTAGATAATCTATTAAGTCCAAATTAAAGAGTAAATAACTTTAGATGTTTAAATCAAATTTCACTAAAATTGTTGATCAATCTTGTATGCCCAATATCTTTTTCATATGTAACCTGATCGGGATGAGTAACTAGTGAAATTGAGTATTGATTAGAAACATACAGTGAATGGACTAGACATGTAAAATGGGGAAAATATTTTGGTCAAAATTGTGACCCAACTTTATTGACCTCGTGAGAACTTAAGTGTTTATGTTAGTAAGTTTTGTGGGCCCCATCATAATGTGTGTCGAACATTTACACTGTGAATTTAATGTGTCCCCTTCAGGTTGTGAGATATGTAAAAAATTATCCGTATATGAAACTTAGGTGGGCTATGCCATCTAAAACCATCTGAAGACATCCTAAAAAATATAAAAGAACTTGGTGGGGTCCACGTGAGTTTTGGATGCGGTTGAAACTTAGTCTAACCCCTAATCTAAGTGGGACACACATAATGAGTGGGTTGGATATCTGAATCACATTTAAGCAAACCCAATATATGATTATGAAAGGAAACCCCTCTCCACTCCATTTAGGTGATTTACTAATCACCCTTAGTAAACTTTGTGGGGTCTACCATTAATTATTTATTTTATCCACTCCATTCATCCATGTTAAAAGATGATTTGGGGTTTAAAGAACAAAAAGGAAGCATATCCAAAGCTCAAGTGGACCAAACCACAAGAAATAGTGTGATTGAACCTCTACCATTGAAAAATTCTTAGAGGCTATAAAAGTTTTGGATCAAGCCGATGTTTTTGTTTTCTCTTCATTCATATCTTTTTGATATTATGAATAGGTTGGATGACAAATAAACATTATTGTGGGCCCAAGGAAGGTATCAACGGTGGAAATCATTATTTCACGTTGTTTCGTGTGGCATGGTCCACTTGAGTTTTGGATTTACCGAAAATTTGGGATCAACCCACACCGTTCATCCATTTTTCGAGATCATTTTAGAGAATTATCCAAAAAATGAATCATATCTAAAGATTAAATGGACCGCACCACAAATAAGGGGAACAGATTGGCTACTTCCCTTGACACTTGCCAATGGCTAGTGGTTGGTGTTATGTGGGCCCCATCATGTATTATGTGTTTAATCCATGCCGTCCATCTATTTTTAAAGATCATCTTATGGCATGAGACCAAAAATGAGGTATATCCCAATCTGAAATGGACCACATTACAGGAAACAATGTTGAATGAGCATCAACTATTAAAAACATTTCAAGGGTCATAAAAGTTATGAATCGAGATGATTTTTGTTTTTCCCCTTCATTTAGGCCTGTATGACCTAATAAATAGATTGGATGCCAAATAAATAGTACAGTGGGCCCTACGAGGATTTTAATGATGGATAACCAATCACTATTGTTTTCATGTGGTGTGGTCCACCTGATATTTATATACCTCTCATTTTTGGGCCCCACCATGATGTATGTTTTATATCCACACCTTCCATCCATTTAGAGAGATCATTTTAGGGCAATATCCAAAGAACGAGTTAAATCCAAAGCTCTAGTGGACCCCAACACAGAATACAGTGGGATAGTGACGCCCACCATTAAAAACTTCTAAAGGCAACACAAGTTTTATATGAAGATGATACTTGTGTTTTCTCATATTTCATGTATTTTTTTAAACTTTTGAACAAGTTGGATTTCAAATAAACATTACGATGGGCCTTAAGATAGTTTCAACAGTGGAAATCACTATCCTCGATGTTTTCTATGGTGGGGTCCACTACAGATTTTTATTTGCCTCACTCTTTGGCTCTTGACTTAAAATGATATCTCAAAATGGATAGACAGTGTGGATATAACAAATACATCATAGTGAGGCCCACAAAACTTGGTAACGTCACTGACCATAGGGGGTCCAAGAGATGCCCTATGTCAGCGACAGAAACGGATTGACTACTCCCCCTGCCACAAACAATTGGCTAGTGGTTGGTGCTCTGTGGGCCCCAGCATGATTTATGTATTTCATCCATTCTGTCCATCTATTTTTATAGATCATTTTATGGTATGAAAGAAAAAATGAGGTATATCTCAATCTTAAGTGGACCATGTTATAGGAAACAGTGTTGAATGAACGTTGAACATTAAAAGTGTTTTAGGGGCCATAAAAGTTTTAGATCAAGCCAATATTTATTATTTCCCTTCATCTGGGTCTGTATGACCTAATCAACATATTGGATGTTAAATAAACAGTACAGTGGGCCTTAGGAGGATTTTAATGATGGATATCCAATCATTAGTTTTTTCCTGTGGTGTGGTCCACCTAAGATTTGTATCCCTATCATTTTTTGTATGAAGCCCTAAAGTTCTCTGTAAAAATGGATGAATGGAATGGATGAAACACATACATCATGGTGGGGCCCACAGAGCACCGACCGCCAGCCATGGTGCTGGTGTTAGGGGGAGTAACCAATCCGTCTTGGACGCGAATTTCCTGCGAAAGCCTTTCGCAGGAAGTTCTGGTGCAAGGATTCTAGGTGGGGCCCGTTGCGATGTTTGTGAGAAATCAAAGCCGTCCATGCATTTTTTGACCTCATTTTAAGATATTATACCAAAAATGAGTAGGATCCAAAACTCAAGTGGGCAATAGGAGATGAAACAATGGGGAAAGGAATGCATACCGCTGAAACCTTCCTAGGCTCTACCTTGCTGTTTATATGCCATCTAAACCATTTATAAGGTCATTTTCACTTAGATAAAGTGAAAAAACCAAAAAAATTATATCGTCAAAAACTTTTATGGACATATAAATATTTCAACAGTGGTCACAAAATCTCCACTGTTTCCTCTCATGTGGCCTATTTAAATTCTTGATCCTCGATTTTGGTCCCATGTCATAAAATGAGCTTAAAAAACTGATAGAGGGGTTAGATTTCACACAAACAACTAAGTAGGACCCACACAGAATCTTGCGCAGAACTTCCCGCGAAAGTCTTTCGCAAGGAATCCGCATTCGTCCGTCTCTGTCAGCAACTTCTCGCATCCATTTATCTCTCTCTCTCTCTCTATATCTCTCGGTCCTATCTCTCTCGCGCATCCTCCATCTCTCTCTGTCTCTCTCGGCCCCCTCTCTCTCACGCATCCTCTCCTTCCTCTATCTCTCTGTATCTTTTTTCCTCTCACTTGGAACTCTCTCGGGTGGATCGTTGCCAAATGCCCTACCCATGCCGTAAGGGGTAGGGATTTGGGGACCGTGAGGTATCTCTCTCTCTCTCAATCTTTCTCAATCTCAATACTAATTTAGGGATTTAGGGATTTGGGGATTTGGAGATGTAACACCCCAAAAATTGAGGGTCAAGAAGAAGCTCAACTCCCTAGTTTCAACGCATCACTTATGCAACATAGATAATGATGTTTAAATGTTGTCCATATTAGTGCATTAAACATGAGTGAGATTATATTAAAATAGCATATTATACTTTAGAAACAATTAGATTACACAAGCGGAAGACTGTGATAAATATATAAAGCAGATAAGTGGTTGTACGTCCATAGAGTATGTACATGTCACCAGGCAAAATAATTAATGTATAGTTTTAAACTTTGCAAAATGATAAAATGTAATGGTCGTCTAATCCATATCTTTGTAATCTCGGCGATGCAACTCCAAGTCTACATAGACTCGTCAGAGAGTTTCATGTAGGAGAACTCCTCGTCGTTATAAAAGTCAGGCTCCATCTAGTAAGCCTCGCCATCACATGTAGCTACAACAGAGTCTGGTTGGTGTTTTAAAATACCGTCCCAGAGTGGGAGTGAGTAATCAACTCAGTGGAGCTATAAGGCAAAGGTTAACATGTTATCAATTCAGTCAAGTAGTAATGATAAGGCAATATAACAATCATATCCTAAGTACTCTTGTTAATGTAAGAATGGTATGCGATAATGATGCATACCCTTGCCCGCACTCCCTCAGTGACATCGTCTCACGATCGCGCATGCACCACTCCAGACACATGCGCTTCCTCACCAAAGCATATGCCAATGCATGGTCATGTTAGCCAATATTTAATTAGGCTTATTCATACTGCAGATTCGAGAAGCTAAGGTACTTTCCTTTATATCATTTACCTAAACAATGATCCATCTAGGGTCGTCAATCCTAGTTAATCAGATACAATAGGCCACTTATAGGGCAACATCACCCTTGATTTAAAAGCAATAGGTAAGCAAGTTCAGGTTGCTATAGAGAGGCTCGTCACCTCAGCGTAGGCGTAGTTTATACTCGGGGCCACTACGAAAAAGTTTGTCATCTTAGCATAGGCCGACAGATCGAATATTGTGTCCCATACCACTGTATTCAGCTCACAAGTTTGGGTTGCTCAATGGACACTACGGGGAGGCTCGTCAACCTAGCATAGGCCGATAGCTCGACCACGATGTCCCATGCCACCATGCCTAGCTCATGAGTCTTAGCGAATCATGGTAGTAAGATTAAACGGGCTTTTCATTAGTAAGTGGTACCTTAGATTCAAGTAGTAGCGTCTATACATGGTGAACATACATTAAGCCAATCGGGTTATTTGACAAGCTCGACTGGTATAAGTGCACGTTAAATTAATTGACATGGAATGCATATGCATGCCTCATAGCCTAACCACAATCGATAATTATCGTACGACTCGGATTCATTGAACGTATCCGTTGTGGTGAAACTAGTTCGACCACTGATCATAAACTGTTACCAATTGCCTGGACTACGTATTAGACCCAATCATACTCAAACACAATAGGTGTCATGCGCCAAACTCGAAAACTTGTCTTATAAATTCTCGATCGCCAAATCTGGCATCGACAGCCTCCGTAGAAACCCATTCTCGGCTCCCGGCACCCATTTACCAGGTTTCGATCCAGGGATGCTATAAGGAGGATTTCTAATCATTAATTTGAATCATAATGAGCATAACCATAAGCATAACCCATGAACAATAACTACAAGAACACCATCATAAAATCCACTATGATAAAAAACTTTGAGTACAATGCGTTTGAAGGGAAATACAAGATAATGAAAATAATAGAAACTCCAAAAGCTCGATTGTGTGCTCCAAACTGCAGACTGTATGCTCCAACTACGGCAAGATACGGCTGTGTCCTAACATCACCTGCACGCATCGATCATGCATAAGCTTATAGAAAGCTTAGAGGGTGGTGTAAGTGTATGCGTAATATAAGCGTGCTCAAAATGCAAGGTCAGAATAATGCAGAAACATGCTGATGAGTACATGAATGCAATCAGCCGTACCAAGGCTATGTAGTGCAGAATATTAATGTTATCGGCCATATCAAGGCCATGCGATGCATAATGCAAGTCAAGCATGCCAATCCACATCCATATATCAATACAACTCGTCACTATAGCACCAAATCAGTATGGTTCTCAGTCTGGATAATCATCAGGGTTTAGTACACTCTAAATGACACTACCGCTCTCCCAGCCGCACAGTCCAAGTGAGAGTAAGAAACCTCACTATCTGCCTGGCCAATAGTCTGTCAAAACCTATCCAACACGTCGATAACAGATCCATTTATGAGCTGGTTAGACTCAGCTTAGTATTGCCCCCTACCCTCGGGCGAGTAAGGCCACACCCCTTTTCAACCGACCACGACACAGTGGGAGACGTGACCTCCTGGTATTCAGCCCTCGTGCGCTCATATATTCACTTGGTCTCGACGTTGGAGTCATCCTTTGGTATCATCGGGTTTAGAGATTTTCACCCAAGGACATCTATGATGTCCTGATGCTTAGTAATAATATTTTCGGTATCCGATCCTGTCATCCATGATGTGTCTGTGAAGGTCATAGCCCTGATGTCGCTAGGGCGTATAATAATCATGTCATACAAATGCTAAGTGCATGAATCACACTATCAGTCATGTAGCAATCCTGCGCATATTGCGCACTAATGAAGGGCAAATCCGCCTGTCAGGGAGCCCATAAACCATCTTCCTGAAGGCATATTCTATGATCGGTCACTTCTCATATCAGGCATACATATGATACATATGATCATGAATCATGGATCTATACTAAACATGTTATGTGGTGATGGGCTCTGATCAAAACGAAAATGGGCCTAGACGGCCTACACATTACAGGTATGGGCTTATCAAAGGGGCCCTAGGGAGAGTCATAATGCAGACATTTAACTAACATTATCCTTACAATGTGGACATCAAACTATCATTGCTCCCAAGGCATAGCCCGCTATAAAGGTCATCACATATACCATGGTGGAATCATACTATAACGGGCCCTATGTACGTCCTAATGGGCCTCGACCCATGGGTCTCCTGTACATTAAATGGGCCTCATAACATGGGTCTCGTATATATCAAAGTGGGCCTCAACATCGGGTCACAAATATGTTAAGATGAGCTTAATTACGTGGGCCTTGCATACATCACAATGAGCCTCATAATATGGGCCTCGTATTTATTAAGGCAGGCCTTAACAACGTGCCTTATACAAACTAAGTTGGGCCTCAACAATGGGCCATAAGTATGGTAAGTGGGCCATATCATGCAGGCCAGGTGTATATCAAATGGGCCACACTTAAACATAAGTGGTGATAAGGATTTCCATCATTAAAATTCTTAAGGCACGCCATAACATTTATTTCTCATTCAATCTGATCATAGTGACCCAAAGGATTTCAATGGTAGCCGTTTAATCTTCACTGTGTCGTGTGGTCCACTTGATAATTAGATCTATCTTATTTTTAGTCTTACGCCTTAAAATGAACTTGCCAAAAGGGTTAGATGGTTTGGATGCAACACATGCATCATGGTCGATCCTATAGTGATTGAAAGGATGGACGACATAGATGAGGTATATACCCATGGTGGGGCCCACACTAATGGAAAGTGTGAGTTACAATACCTACATTAGTGGATCCCGTGTGGAGCCCACCATGATGTTTATTTTCCATTCGGCCCATTGATAGGGTCACTCAGACCTTGGGGCCCACGGTAATGTTTATTTGATATCCAAACTGTTCATAAGGTCACTTAGACCTAGGGCCCACTGTACTGTTTATATGACATCCAAACTGTTCATATGGTCACGTGGACCAGGGGCCCACCATAACGTTTGTTTTCCCCCCAACCAGTTGATAAGGCCACATAGACCTGGGGTGGGACTGGGGCCCACGGTAATTTTTATTTGCCATCCAAACTGACCAGGGGCCTACAGTGATGTTTACCTGCCACCCAAACTGTTCATAAGGTCACGTGGACCTAGGGCCCACGGTGATGTTTATCTGCCATCCAATCCATTGATGAGGTCATATGGACCCAGATGAAGTGGGAAAACAAATTTCATAATAATTCAAAACTTCTGGACACCCAAAAAGGGTTTCAATGGAAGTTGTTCAATCCAACTGTTCCTTATGATGTGGGCCACTTGAGATCCGAACACGGCTGATTTTTAGGGAGGGGGCCACTGTTAGAAGGGGGCCATCAATGGAAGGTGTTGATGTTCAAGATACATCTTAGTGGGGCCCACAGCTGGGACCCACGGTCCCTGGCCAATGCTGACGGGTAGTAGCGTCCTGCGCTGCATGATCAGTAGTAGCAAACGCTGCTGCTTATTATTATTTTTTTTGAAAGAAAACCATTTTTCTGTGGTAGGACCCGCATCATGTAGATCCACTCTAACCATTGGACTCCATGACTTAAGGCTGTCCAAATGAGTCCAATATGGGGTATGATTTGGCGAGTAACAAATCATGGTGGGTTTCAACGGTCAACACCACTATTTCCTATGGTATGGCCCGCCCAAAAAAATGGGACCAGCTTCATTTTTCGGACCAATGCCTAAAATGAGCTGGGGAACGAAATGGATGGCTTGGATCATATACATACATTAAGGTGGGGCCTGCATGAGTGGCTCACTCCAAAACTTTAAAAAAAAACCATATATATATATATTGTTAGCCGTTAGTACACACCATGTTAGTATATGCACTCCATGTTAGCCACACCCCTGCCTCATGTCCAGCGTCTAGAGATGCTGGATGGCTGGGATAAACACAACATCATGTGGGTCCCACATATACGTTGTCCACATTTTAATTAAGGTGGGTCCCACATGTACATGGCCCACCTGATTTGGATCAATCTGATACTTGTGATTTTCCTTCATCTTGGCCGTCTAATGGACCTGTTGCAAGGTGGGCCTCATGATCGGACGGTCAAGATCATCTTGCACCTTGGTGGCCACAAGACATCATACAAAAGAGAGAGAGAGAGAGAGAGAGAGAGAGAGAGAGAGAGAGAGAGAGAGAGAGAGAGAGACGGTGATAGAGGGACCCCGCCACTATGGGCCCCTCATGGGTACATCACATACATCTAAATGGGTCCTACCAATAAGTGGGCCCTAAAATAAGAGTAAACGGTGAATCACCCACCTTTTGGCCTCCTCCTTACTCCCTTAGCCTCCTTAGCTTCTTGCCTTCAAGTTTGATGGAGGTAGATGATGGATGAACGGTTGAGATGTGAGATGAGAGAGGAAAAGTGGGCCACACTTGTTGTTGGGAGAGAAGGGCTTGGATGTACGGAATTTCTCATGAAACTTGGGAAATTGCTAGAGAATGAGAGAGAGGTAGAAATAATGGATGGAATGGTGGGTATAAGGAGGGGAGATGGGGAAGCATGGGCTTAGTTGAAAATGGTGAAAAAAGGGATGGTGAGGGGAGAGCGTGTGTTGACTTATGGTAAAAGAAGTAGTGGCCATGTGTACTTGTTGTTGGGTGAAGTGGCATGGAGATAAGGTGGTCTACTTTGACTTGATTTGATGTGACATGTCGTAGAGATTTTCTCGAAGTTGGCAACGCGTGACGTTTCTTCAGAATGAACGCAGGCCCGCATCTCCTGGCCTGGGTATCAGTTAGGTGCACGAGTTACGACATTGGAACTGCGGCTATAGTGCGGTCGCTAAGGTACAAATTTCGGTTCGAGCCGACTTCGATATGCGGGACCTGACTCAAGATCGCGCGCAAACGTCGGATGTGGGTCGAAGGTTGCCGGAATTCGACCGGGAGGACTGCGAAATCCTACGAAATGGTACGGACTTGGATATAGGTCTTACAATAGGCATTCATATGTGATAGTCAAAAAATCATGTGACAACTAATTTAAATATAAATCTCATTTGAGCATTTTAACAAACACATACTGCACATGTTATCATACATAGGCATTTCATCCATAAATCACGTAGCAGCGAAATAGGTTACATGAAGGAAACTGTAAGTATAGATATGGTAATTAAGAATCCTATCTCAACTTCCTTATTAAATACATTTCAACAAGCAACTTCTAATTCAAACATTTTATCAAATACTTAGACTACACGTAATAAATTAGTTAAAACATATATTATAGTAAATCCTTTCACAAAGCAGTTGTCACACATACAACAATCATGTATTCTCAATCAGTAATCATGGCAAGCACAAATCATAATTCTATATTCATTCAAATATTTCAACAAACACATGGAATGCACTATATTCAAAATAATTCATATATATGTGTAGTACACGGAAAACATCCACTACCAAAAAAACGATGAAAGGCTACGGACTATTCTAGCTTTTGGCTACGGCTATAAATCGTATCTCATTTGTTACAACTTAAAACCATAGCTAAAATTGTCCAAACCGTAGCCAAAAGCTAACTTCGCCAGGCGTACATACAACCTTAGAATCCTCATAAGGGACTCTATGAGACCCATTAAAATGTGTGTACTCCATTTAATACGTCTATCCATTTTTTAAGAGTATTTTAGGACAGGAACCCAAAAAAAGAAGTAGATTGAAAGCTCAAGTGGACCACATGATAGGAAAGAGTGGAGATTAATCCATTGATCGATGGTGTGGTTCAATTGGACTTTCGATTTGCTTAGATGTTAGGTTCATCCCTTATAAAAAAATTATAAAATTAATGGACGGAGTGGATATATCGATTGCATCAAGATAGATCCCACAAAGCCCTTGACAAGGCTGTCTATCCAGATCCTGTCAAATGTGAGCCATGGAGAGCCCATTACGGATTGTGGAACATATTAGATTTTAGCTACGGTTAAAAACCATAGCAAGACCGTAATAAGTAAAAATGTGGAAAATCGCGCTGCCTTTTTCTTTTCCCCCTCTCACGAAACATCCATTTCCCTCCACTTAACCCTATTCCCTCTCACTTCCGACCCTTTCTCTCTCTCTCTCTCAATCTCCAGAGCCCGTCTTCTCTATCTCTCTCTATCTCAATCTCACGCATCCCTTCACTATAAGAAAAAGCCGGTGATCATGGATATCACTGGCAGTAGTCCAAAAATGCCCCTGCTTTTGAAACGTGACTGGCGGTGAAAGGATACAATTAAAACAGAAAACCAGAAAGGAATTTTTCATTTCCCTCTCTTATTGTGGGCGCACACTCCCTCCTCTCTCTCTCTCTTGTCCGGCGCACTTCTCTCTGCCCTCTCCCTTCCCTGATGTCTCTTTCCCATCTCGCTTGTCCCTTTGCCTTCCTCAATCTCTCTCCCTTCCTCTCCCTCCATCTCTCGATCTCCCCGATTTCCCTCCCTCCATCTCTCGATCTCCCTGATCTCCTTGAAAGTAGCCATTGATCAATGTCTCTCCAATAGCAGACGAGAATAGAAGAAATCAGAGCACACGAAGTGAAAGGTACTCTCTCTTTCTCTCTCATTTCCTCTTTTAATGGCTAGAAATTGGGCAACAACCATGGTAGTGGCAGCCATATCTGATGTTGTCCATGGCCTCCTACATGCTTGAAGAAATGCTTCAACTAAGAATCCCTAGAACAGATGAAATAGCCCTATAATGGTAATTTCCTAAATGTCCCCTTTCCATTTTGGGGCTTTGAAATCAACTGCATCCATGGTAAATAACATGTAGTGAAGTTGCAAAAAGGTGGGGTTATTTATTTATTTATTTATTTTTTATAGTTTTGGTATTATTGAATAATGTCCACATGGTCTTGAGCTTTATACAACTACAGATACCTTTTCTCATAATGCTACTTCTCTCCTGCTGTTAGCTTTGTAGAGCAGTGTGGGATGGAACAGATTGAATTGAATATAAATCTGGGTTTTATTGAGTTTTTCTTTTCATTTGAATTGTGTTTGAGTAGTTGGTTTTTGAGTTGTTTTGGTAGGGTTCCTGTTTTTTATGGTTGTAGATTGAATAGAAATCTATGTTTTATTGCTTTGTTTTAGTTTGGATTATTATTTGGGAAGTTGGTGTGGTGGGATCTTGTTTTTGATGGTTAGAGCTGAAATGGGTTGTGTTTGTTTCTTGATTTTGAGATCTAGGTATTGAAGATTTTCAGACATTGTAGTGGATTTTGCAGTGTTTTGGGGAATTTGTGTTTTGTTTGGGTGGGGAAAATGACTCCAAGCTTGGATATTCCAAATTGGTGGGTGAAGGAAACACAAAAGGGGACTCCAGTTATCATTACAATGGAGAACCCCAACCACTCGGTTGCGGAAATCAATAGCCCAAACGCTGTATTCTAGCAGGTCAATAAGGACAGGGGGAAGAAGGCTAAGCAGTTTACTTGATATTCCTGTTCTTGATTGTTTCAGTTGGAGTGCCAAGTGAACTCCATCCTTCTATTTTGGCACTAGCTTAGAATAGATGATCCACTTGTGCAAGATCCAAGTCACTCATTAGGTGATCCCAATTTGTAGCTCCATGGTTCAAAAAATCAGACTTCTTTTGTTTGTTTTTTTTTTTTTTTTTTTTTAAATATTATTAAAGAAGCATATGTAGAGTTTAAGCACTTTCTTCTTGCATTTATATTTGACAAAGAAGATCGGACATCTCCTGTGGTAAATGAGGTTTTCGGGAAGTTTATCTTTTTCAAAATTAATTAGATAGTTTCTGCCATCTTAGTTCTTGTTCAAAATTAATTTCTCTTGTGTTTATCTTGCACGTGATGTGGGTCCTTCATTGAAGCAGTATTAATTTGCTGGAGAACATAGGAGCATGGTATTTTGAGGAAAAGTGGGTCCTATTAATTTTTAGGGATGTATGCAACGCGGTATTTGCAATGCATTTTGATTCACCATCAATTGCTCATAGGTAAGGCCCTTTGATCCTTGAGTATTACTCTTTAACCTCTCTTTATGCTGATCTTCTTTCTGTTAATTTGTGTTGATTTATGATTTGAGAAGAACCCTGTTTGGTTCTGGTTGTGGTGGTTATCTTCTTCCTCTTAATTGCTCTTGGAAGGGTTATGAGATGTAATTTTATCTGTTGGGAGTAGATATAAGGTACTGATCCTAAGGAAATGTATAGTTTTTGGAGGATCCGAATTCCATGAATTTTGTATTGATGGTGTGGTGATCCAGTTTATTGAATCATTTGAAAAAAATAAACCATTTTGTTGGTCTATTGAGCCATGCTGTGGATGGAAACGTCATGAAGATTATCTCATTTTAGAAGATAACCAACCCTCTAATTTTGTATTGATGGTGTTCAAAAGAGAAATTCTAAGTGAGAAGGTAGACATTTGGGTAAGTCAATCATCACCTTTTATTTTATAAGAGACTAAGATCAGTCTATCATTTTTTGAACAATGCATGTTAATGGTGTATTTTAATTTGACATTATCTACTTAGTATAACATATTCCTTTTCTACATGGCTAGTAGATTTAGCATATGTTACAATTGACTGATTGTATACTTTACCAGAAAATATAACACTAAGAATTACATGGAAAATCACATTAGAGGAGATCAATTGCTTTAACTTGCATTTTTCTGTTGTCTTCTGTTTCTTGCTTCCACTTTCATCACTAACATCTTTCTCATTCATGACTTCTTGCATATGATTAAAATAGGGAAAAATTACCGTGTTACATGACTAGAAATTGGAAAAATCTAAATTTTTTGTGAATAATATGTAGATGGAAGGATCGGACACCGAAAATATTGTTACTAAGCATCGGGGCACCATAGATGTCCCTGGGTGAAAATTCCTAAACCCGATGGTACCAAAGGATGACTCCAATATCCAGACTGAGTAGATATATATGAGCGCATGAGGGTCGAATTCCAGGAGGTCGCGTCTCCCACTGTGTCGTGGTCGGTTGGAAAAGGGGTGTAGCCTTACTCGCCCGAGGGTAGGGGCATTACTAGGCTGCGTTTGACTAGCTCATGAATGGGTCCGCTATCGACGTGCTGGATAGGTATTGACAGACTATTGGCCAGGCGAATAGTGAGGTTTCTTACGCTCACTTGGACTGTGCAGCTGAGAGAACGACAGTGCCATTTGGAGTATACTAAACCCCGGTGATTATCCAGAATGAGAACTGTACTAATATTTGGTGAGATCTATGTGGATTTGGATGAGGATTGGTATGCTTAAGTTGCATCATGTATCGCATAGTCTTGATATGGTCGATAGCATTCATATCTTACACTGCATAGCCTTAGTACGGCTGCTTGCATTCATGTACTCATCAGCATGATTCTGCATTACTCTGACCTTGCATTCTAAGCACGCTATTATTGCGTACACACTTACACCGCCTCTAAGCTTTCTATAAGCTTATGCATGATCGATGCGTGCAGGTGACGTCAGGACGCAGCCGTAATCTTACCATAGTTAGAGCATACAGTCTGTAGTTTGGAGCACTCAGTTGAGCTTCTAGAGTTTTTATTATCTTCATTATCTTATATTTCCCTTTCATACGCATTGTACTCAATTTTTTTAATCATAGTGAATTTTGTGATGGTGTTCTTGTAGTTATTGTTCATGGGTTATGCTTATGGTTATGCTCATTATGAATCAAATTGATGTTAAAAAATCCCTCCTTGTAGGATCCCAGGATCGGAACCTAGTGTATGGGTGCTGAGAGCCAAGAATGGGATACTATGGAGGCTGTCGGCATCGGATTCAGCAATAAAAATTTTTATAAGCCCAATTTTCAAGTTTGGGGTGTGACACAAACAACATGGGTACTCCCCAAGGAGATACATCAGTCGTATGAAGCCTGAATCCAACAGATCATCGATCTGTCTCCTCAGTTCCTCCATCTCATACAGAGGCATACGATACAGCGACAAAGATATAGGTGTCGCACCTGGCGTTAGGTCGACGGTAAAATCGATCTCGGGCTGAGGAGGTAGTCCAAGTATCATCCTGAATACATCCGTGAAATCTCATACTACCGGCGTGTTCCCAAGTGTCAGACCATCAACATGATCTAGTGAGGTATCATAATAACTAACACAGTAGCACCAACTGACCTGAACTGGGAAAGTAAAGGTCGTGCCTTCAGGTGCATGGGCTATCACCACTCTAGTATCACAATTGATCTTTGCCTTCATCTTGGCGAGTCAATCTATACCAAGAATGATGTCATAATGACATAATGGGGCGACCATTAGGTTAACGAGCACTGTTCTGCTCCCTAAGTCTATTGAGCAACCTCTACAAGTCTTGATGGAGTCTCAGAAGGCCCCTGTGGCTGTAAGGAGTCTCACCCCAACTATAAGAGTAGTTTCCAATACTAGTCGCTTGACTGCTGTGCATGATATGATCTAGATAGCGGTCCCAGTGTCTACCAACTGAAACATGGGTGTACCTTGGATGTGTGCCATGACTTCGAAAGCCAATGGTGCTACGGTTGCTGTCTCGGATGCCTCAGTTGCAAGTGAGTGCACCCGAGCTTGTTGAAGACGATTCAGCTGTGGTACCATATGCCGTTGAGGTGGCCTACTACGAGATACATTAGGCCTATAGAAAGGCGGTGTTGGTGGTACTGAACATAGAGGTGGAGCCGAGATAACTTGAGGAAGCTATCGATTGATCTTCTAAGGCAGCAAGAAGCTATTATCCCTCATCTTGGTGAAGCTATAAGTATCTGCATGGCCTGACCTCCTATAGTAGGTGCACCACAGATCTGATCGCCTTAACTGGGTTAGTGAAGTCATAAGCCGAGGAGGGGAATTCGCTCGTGGCCTCTTGCCGAGGAATGGTCTGCTCGGTAAATCTGGTCGAGGCCTCGGACCCATGGGTATGCGTGTACAAGATAGTCTATCCCCATCTTACTCAGCTCACAGAGACATGTTCACTAGCTCAGCATAATTGAGAATGCTAGCACAACACATCTTCGTACCATCTCAAGCCGCAAACCCTCAAAAAATCACCACGTTCGTATCGACTCGTCTGCTAATATCAATGAAGCATATCTAGCTAGCTCCGTAAACCAATCTCATACTCGGCCACAGTTATTCCTCCCTGTAGGTGAGGGGGAAATACTTTCCATGGAAGCTGGTCTCAAAAGCATCCCATGTTCACACATACCCGATAGGAATAGTCCGAAGGATGCTGTCCCACCAGAGATTGGCTTCCTTCTCAAATATATATGTGACTAACTCAATCTGCTCTACCTCAGTGCAGTGCAACAGCTTCAACATCTTAGAGATGCAGTGACGCCAATATTCGGCCTCCTCGGGCTATGATTACCGGCAAAAGTGGGAGGTCTGAAGCGCTGGAATCTCTCAAATAAGCCGTTGGTATTTAGACTTCCAGCAGGGTGCACAGGTGGCGTAGAAGGAACCACATTCATGTTCTGGGCAAGGGCCCCGGTGATGGTGGTCCAAATTTGTTGTTGCTGCTGCATAAGGAGCATCATCTGCTCCAACCTATCAGGAGGAGAAGCCGCCCGAGGCATGTGTGGTGTCGAGGTAGACACACAGTTCTGTTCTAGAACCGGTGGTGCAAAAGGTGTTGGCCTATTGGTGGGGCTAGTGGCCGGCTGTGAATCCGGCATAATCTCATGATTTTGGCCCAAACTGGGGTCCATATGGTT
Organism: Magnolia kwangsiensis; assembly: GCA_037074715.1. NCBI lineage: Eukaryota > Viridiplantae > Streptophyta > Magnoliopsida > Magnoliales > Magnoliaceae > Magnolia > Magnolia kwangsiensis. The sequence continues at coordinate 107,410,776 of CM073578.1, read as the reverse complement.
ATCACTTAAGGGAGGTGCCCCATCACTCGATTCGCCAAGTGTAAGACGTGTCGTACTCCAAGTGGCCTTAGGTGGCATTCCCTATATACAATATAGGGTGCAACATGTATGAGATTTAGCATAGCAACACTTAACTTCTCAAGTATTCTATACATTCCATAACAAAAGAAGTTTCATGCATTTCATTTAACCAAAATTGTCACAATACATGAGATGTAGTTTTACAAGGATCATGACAGAAGATGCATGTGAGATAATTTAAACAAAGTTTTAAACACTAAAACATACCAACCACTCTATCATACTACTAAGCCTATTAAGGCTATAACATAGAAAATAAGAAAACAAAGAAAACCTAAAGACGACTACAATATACGGCTAATCATCTGACTCTGGTGATGGAGGAGCACCATTGTCCTATATACAGCACATGAGAGCCTTCAAGGTGCGAGACACCTTCTTAAATTTTTATTTCATGTAGGCCCTATTCTCTTAAAGTTCGGCCCAGGTCTCTCTAACCTCCTGTCGCAGGGTGACTTGACCCTCCTCAATCTGAGCCAAGTAAGCTTTTAAAGCAGCCCGATCATGGTGGCGCTCATGTGTAGCAGGAGGAGAGCCCTCATCAGAATCTTGGGATTCCTCTTCTTCCTCTTCCTACTCTCCCTCTTCCTCACTTCCTTCCTCTATTTCATTTTCGTCCTCTTCTTCATCTCTTTCTTACTCTTCACTTCCCATCTCATCCCCACTCTCATCGAGTCAGGCTTGACGTTGTCATGGCCCAATACCCACATTGTTAAGCGTAGTGTCATTGATGAAATGGATCTGCATAAGATTATCTATGCCAAGTCTGTATTCGAATTCACGAGCAAGCTTGCATATAAGTCGGCCGAATGGGAGTGAAATGTCTGTCCTAGGAGAGCATGCAGTCAGAACTATCTGTACTAGTACGTATATAGCAAGCACAGCTTGTCTCCTTGGCCAGATTTGTATATGAAGTCTACCATCAAACGCATGCATTCTCTATAATTGCTCCACTTAGGATACACATTACATGTGAATATGCAGTGGAGTAGGCAGAAGTCATGAGTCATCTTGATTGCTGGGAGGTAATTGCCTCGATTCCATTGGATCAGTCGGCCGTAAAGAAATCACGTACAGTGATCTCTTTCACGCATACTCTTAAGATTTGTCTTGCTAGCATGTACCTCTTCATGTGGAATCCCCATGATTCGGGCTATCAAGTCTACATTGACAATGCCTTCCCACCTTTCTATGGAGATAGAGAAATGTAGAGGCTCCAACAGTGGATCTCGTATGTTGGTGTAAAAGGCTCAGACAGTGCTCTCATTCACACGTGACTTACCCTCAAATATAGTACCTCACTCGGCATCCAACAGAACGTCTATCGCCGGATAAAGTCCAAAAAGTTTTTCGTCCACGTGTGTTTTAAAAATAACTCTATGGCCTTAAAAGCTACCATGTCCCATGTCCGTCGGTAGAGTTCTTTCGAGAGGAATTTGAGAATCGAGATCCCACTTTGTCCTTAGCTCCCGATCGACGCTAGTACTAGCCTCGACGCCTTTCTGCTTCCTTGGATGGGTAGGGCGGCTAGGCCCGGCTTCATCTGCGGGTGCCCTCTTCTTTCCCATGAGGGAAAGAAATGTTGAAAGGGAGAAAATCGTGACAACTAGCTCGAAAAGAGCCATGGAGTTAAGAGAGCTTGCAAGATGAGATGGGATGGAGGATTTTTAGATGTAGGAGACATCAAGGTGGGTTTATGTACTAAAATTTGAGGAAATAAGGGAGATAGGAGATGGGTTTTTGATGAAAATGGTGGAGGTGGGTATGTGATGAAGAAAAAGAAGAAGATATGAGAATGGAGGGGGATTTGAGGTGAAAAATCAGGTTTTTTGAGGGGTTGGAAGGGTGTAGAAACTAGGCGGGGGAGTGAAATGAGAAAAAGGGGAAGAAATAAGGGCCCAACACGATTTTTGTGGGCCTCACATGCGTGCACAAGGCCAGCCCGCTGCAGCCCGCTCGACCCGGACCGCTAGGCCTCACGGTAGGCGCAATGCCATCGTGGTCCGCTGGACCTTTGGGTGATGGTTCGCCCTGAGGGTGATGGCTTCCCCCTCCTGAGGTGCCGGAAATGCATGGGGGCCACTGTAACATCCTGAAAATCGGGGGTCGAGCAGAAACTCAGCTCCCGAGTTCCAGAACATCACTTATGCAGCATCTTTGATGATGAATGAATGTTATCGGCATTAGGGCATAAAACATGAGGCAGATTAAACCAAAACAGCAAACATAGTTCAGGGACAGTTTGAAAGCACGAGTGGAAGAATAAAATACATATATAAATCAATATAAGTCCCCAAGATATGCATGCTTTACCAGGTCATAATTACAAGTCGTGCCTCAACATACATATATCAAAAAGTGATAAATCACTATCAACATAACCCTGAATCCCTATCAATCAGGACATTGTTCATATGAACCTTCCTGAGAATTGCAAATAGGAGAAATCCTCCTCATCATCATAAAGTCCGGCTCGACTTCACGAGCAACGCCATCATTTGAAACTAAAATAGGGACTAGTTGGTGTGGCCAACACCGTCCCGTAAAGTGGGAGTGAGTGATCAACTCAGTAGAAACTATATACAGTAAAGGTTAACATGTTATCAATTCAATCAAGCAGTAATGATAAAGCAGTACAATCAAACATGTCCTAGATACTCTTGTTAATGCAAGAATGATATGAGGGAATGATGCATACCCTCACCACAATCTCCCTTTTCGATCTTCATCTTATTATCACGCATGTCAGTCACTTCCTCAGTGCTCTTTTCACCAACACCGTTAGCACATGAAATGCGATGATATGAACATGCTTACCAAGTTCTTATTAGTCATTTTCATACAACAGTATTGGAAAGCTAAGACACCTCCCTTGTATCAATTCTCAAACATTGATCCATTCTAGGGTCATCAGTCCTAGGAATTCTCATACGATCTTACGGTCCTAGGTCGTTGCAAGGGCTGCCAGGGCTGTTGCGCGCAATCGTTGCTCCACTCCCCCATCACCAAATCAATACAGGCCTAGTTTGTACTCTTGTTGCTACGGAAGGGTCGTCGTCTCCACATAGACTTAGAGTACACTCGTGGTCACTACAAAGGGCTGTCAGGGCTGTTACTCGCAATCGTTACACCACTCCCCCATCACCAAAAAGTGTAGGCCAACAGCAAGAATATAGTGTCCTATACCACCATAATCTACTCACGAGAGTAGGATGCTCACTGGTCACTACGGGGAGGCTCGTCGCCCCAGCTTATGCAGACAGCTCGACCACGGTGTCCCATACTACCATGTCTGGCTCATGAGTCTTAGGGGATCACGGTACCAAGGTTAACGGGAGTTTCAATGGTAAGATCGGTGTCTTAGATTCAAACAGTAGCGACCAAACATGGTGAACAAACATCGGTCAATCGAGTTAGTTGATAACCTCAACTAGGCCAAATGCACGTTGAGTTGAACGACATGGAATGCATAAGCACTCCGTGTGGCCTAACCACTACCGAACATCCCAAGTACGACTCAGATTCGTTAAACTCATCCTGAGTGGCGACAACAACCTCAACCACTATTTACAGAACGGTTACCAATTACCTGGACTATAGTACAGCCCCAATCATGTACAAGCTCAATAACAGGCATATGATTCTTATTCTACATTCATATAAACATTTGTGAAGTATAACTTAAATGTAAATACAGTACATGGAGGAAATCATACACACATTTTACGTGATTCATCTAGGTTAATCAATCCATGGAGAAAATCATACACATAGTTAACGTGATCGGGAATTATATCTCAACAACCTTAACAATCACATTTTACTAACTACTAACTCATTTAGGCATTTATACAAACACTTAGATTACACTATTCAACATACATCACATATGTCGATGCCAATGCATATTAGGGCAAGTCCTTTCACCAAGGAGTTGCCGCATACATATCATACATATAACAACGACAAATAATCATGGCAACCAAAACAACATATTTCATACATATACAGGTATTCTAACATATTCATTAAATACGTTATTTACAATATAAAGAATACATATACGGAAATCAAAACGGATAGAGCATTTGGTATGTGTAACGGTAATCACAACATGAATACATCATTATCTAACATTGAAAGTGTTGAAAACCATAACCTAAACGTATATAGTCCGCACCTTAAACTGAAAAATGCATATAAGAGGTGATTCAGATGACAAATCTTCGTCAACGACGGATACGCTACCTAAGGCATGAAACAGGTTAGCTATAACTTCACTAAAGCTATTCTAAGCTCCAAAACAGGTTAGGGTTAGGATTTCTTACCTAAGAACGGAGTTAGAAATGCCGTAATAGCGATACAGTAGAGGTGTTGAAGCATGTGGAGTGACAGGATAGAATCTCTGGGAGAAACTCCAACTCTCTCTCACTTTCTCTCTCTTTTCTCTCTTCTCTCTCCTAGGGCTTTCCCCAAATTCGTATGGGAGGAGAGAGTGAGGGCTTAAGGCCCTTATATAGGCTAAAAACTCACCAAATTAGACCTAGGGCCAAGGTATACTTAGGTTATAACCAAATCGGGTCTGTTCCGATCTAACGGAGCACTTTTGGAGGTCATGTTACTAAATATGGTCGGACTTAAGCTCTCTAATATCAGATTTAGGTCAAGCTAAGTTTTCAATCCGGTCGAATTTCCAGATCGACCGTGACGGACCAGTTTAAGTTCAATAGTTACGGGAACTCGATCAAAGCTACAAGTACTATGGAATGTAAGGGCCACCTATCCTGATCCGAGGGTGAATTTGGGTTGAAATCTAACGGTCAGAACGCTTAGAAATAACGCGCAAGTGAAATGTTCCAGATTACGTAAAATCATATTTAATTTTCTAAAAATCTTCATTTTCTTAACTCTTTACTCCGGACTCAAGGAGATGGTCTCATAACATCGTTTGGCCTTGATTTACGAGGGGATAGTCAAGTCCAACTAGGCGGTCATAATGGTATAAGTTCATAGCTATCAGACTTTTGACGTGCGGTCCAGGTCCGATACGGAGTTTCTAAATGATCTCGAGGGCAACTGGGCTTAGAGATTGATCCTAGGTTTTAGGGTAACCAAGCGTCAACTATCCTACACGTTTTGGCTCTTGCGGATCGTATTTAAAGTGATTGGTGATAATGCGACAGGTAATCTAGTTTAGCACAGTTAATCCTCATTAAATTTCTAAAGGAATTAGCCTCTAATGATTTCTTCTTGAGGTGAGATTTGAAGGGTGGAGTGAGGGTGTACGAAAATGAAAGAAGGAAGGGTTTGAAGAGGGATTTTTGGGGAGATTTGAGAGATTTTTCAAGAAAAGGAAAGCTTGGGAGAGAGGTTTGTGAAGTAGGTGATTGGGAATGAAATAGAGATCGAACCCTACCCCATTGGGTCCCACTAGGCCCTACATACAATCAGCCCGAAGGCCTGGTCCAACTGAGCTCGCCGACCACTGGAGTATCTGGCTAGGGCTCGCCATTTGGGCAAGGTCCTCACCATCCCCTGGGTCCAAAAAAGTTGGGGTCCCACCCTGGAACCCCTGAAAGTTGATCGTTTGGCCCCCCTCTTCCGATTTGAGCCGTTTCGGGTCATTTCGGAACTAATCTGATCTCTATTCACTTTTACCGATTCTAAATGGCTGGGATGGAATGAAACATAGTCTAAACCCTTCGATCGACGGTTTAGAAGTGATTCGGGGTCGTTGTGTGTGATCAGGAGTGTGCACGGACTCGATCTCAGTGACCGTTTACAGTGAGTTTTAGTTTAAGTATAGTTCTTCACTATTTAAACTTGAGGATTTGTGTCTAATATGAAAGTACTTAGAGAATTTTGAAGAATGAGGTGGTGAAAGGTGAGATTTGAAGGAAATGGGTTGAAAAGCGATTTCTTTAGCTTTGGAATAGAGTTTTGAGAGTGTTATGGTTGACCCATTGCCTAAAGACGTCTAATCCCAGGTCGAAAAAAATTCGGGGTGTTACAGCCACTTTGGTTCCCCTTGATTTGTGTTGTTTGAGCCCCTAAGTTCATTTGAGACGTTTTCAGAGTACATCTCGCACATATTCATGCGTTCCAGTCATTTGAGTATGGAATACACTGAATTAACGTCTAAACTCGTCGATTGATGATCTAGAAAGGATCTGGGATCATATTACATGATCATAGTTGCATACGAGTCATATTTCAATGGTCAGTTTCGATCGTCGGTGAAACTTGGAATCCTACGTTCGTTTCTACATTTTATTTTCCCCTCCTAAGTTAAAGTACTTCAGTGTGCGTCGTCTTACCATAACTTAGGTCTAGTTTAATCCAAATCATGCTCTTATACCAACTTTTAACGCCCCAAAAATCAAGAGTCAAGCAGTAGCTCAACTCCCGAGTTTCAACGCATCACTTATGCAATATAGATAATGATGTTTAAATGTTGTCTATATTAGTGTATTAAACATGAGTGGGATTATGCTAAAATAGCATATCATACTTTAGAAACAATTAGATTATGTAAGTGGAAGACTGTTTAAATATATAAAGCACATAAGTGGTTGTACGTCCCTAGAGTATGAACATGTCACCGAGCCAAAATAATTACATGTATAGTTTTGAAGTTTGTAAAATGATAAAATGTAATGGTCGTCTAATCCATATCCTTGTAATCTCGGCGATGCAACTGCAGGTCTACATAGACCCACCAGAGAGTTGTATGTAGGAGAACTCCTCATCGTCATAAAAGTCAGGATCCATCTCGTAAGTCTCGCCATCACCCGCAGCTACAACAGATTTTGGTTGGTGTTTTAAAACACCGTCCCAGAGTGAGAGTAAGTGATCAACTTAGTGGAATTATAAGGCAAAGGTTAATATGTTATCAATTCAGTCAAGCAGTAATGATAAGGCAATATAGCAATCATATCCTAAGTACTCTTGTTAATGTAAGAATGGTATACAATATGATGCATGCCCTCGCTTGCACTCCCTCAGCGACATCATCTCACAATTGCACATCCACCACTCCCGGCACGTGCACTTCTTTGCCAAAGCACATGCAATGCGATGCATGGTCGTGTTGGCCAATATTTAATTAGGCTTATTCATAGAGCATATTTGAAAAGAAAAGGTACCTCCTTTTATATCATTTTCTCAAACAATGATCCATCTAGGATCGTCAATCCTAGTTAATTACATACAATAGGCAAGTTATAGGGCAACATCACCCTTTATTTAAAAGCAGTGGATAAGCCAGTTCAGGTAATTACAGAGAGGCTCATCACCTCAGCATAGGCCTAGTTTATACTCGAGGTCACTATGGAAAGACTTGTCACCTTAGTGTAGGCCGACAGCATGAATACACTATCCCATACCACTGTATTTGGCTCACGAGTTTGGGTTGCTCAATGGACACTACGGGGAGGCTCATCACCCCAGCGTAGGCCGACAGCTTGACCACGGTCTCCCATACCATCATGCCCTGCTCATGAGCCTTAGCGGATCTTGGTACCATGGTTAAATAAGCTTTTCACTGGTAAGTGGTACCTTAGTTCAAGCGGTAGCATCTATATATGGTGAAGATACATTAGGCCAATCGGATTACTTGACAAGCTCGACTGGTACAAGCGCATATTAAATTAATCGACATAGAATACATACGCACACCTCGTGGCCTAACCACTATCGATAATCACCGTACGACTTGGATTCATCGAATGCACTATAAGAAATCCCACCTTTAGTGACGAAAATTTTTGTCGCTAAATTCGTCTCTAAAAGGCCGACGCAAGGGGTTTTTATCGACAAAAAATTTAAATCGTCGGCAAAGGCAAGCTTTTTAGCGACAAATATTTTCATCACTAAAAAACTTTTAGCGAGAAATTCGAAACTTTTCGTGGCTAAAAATAATTACAAAACTTTTAATGACAAATATTTTGGTCATTAAAAAATATTTGCAAAACTTTTATCTATGAAAATTTTCGTCGCTAAAAATAATTTAAAAAACTTTTAGCGATGAATATTTTCATCGCTACAAAATATTCGCAAAACTTTAGTTATGAAAATTTTGGTCATTAAAAATAACTATAAAACTTTTAGCTACGAAATTTTTTGTCGCTAAAAATATTTTGCAAAGCTTTTAGCTACGATAATTTTTGTCGCTAAAAAATATTTGCATAACTTTTAGCTACAAAAATTTTCATTGCTAAAATTTATTTGCAAAACTTTTAGCTACGAAAATTTTCGTCACTAAAAATATTTTCCAAAACTTTTAGCTACAAAAATTTTCGTCGCTAAAAAATATTTGTATAACTTTTAGCTATGAAATTTTCCGTAGCTAAAAATATTTTGCAAAACTTCTAGCTACAAAAATTTTCGTCGTTAAAAATATTTTGCAAAACTTTTAGCTACGAAAATTTTCATCGCTAAAAGTCTCTTTTTTTTTAGAAAAAATATTCCCGCAAAAAATTCCTGATATGCACCTGTTACAATATATTTTATCATATTCATCCTGATATACAACTATTATATAATATATTTTATCACACATTCACATCCATCTAAACCCAAACTAGTAAATCCATTCAAACATAAACTACATTCATCCAAACATAAACAATCTTATTCAAATCACATTCATTCACGCATAAATACATATAAGCTTAACATCATAAATAAAAATACCCTAAACCTAAACCTTAACCTAAACGTAAAGCCTAAAACCTATAACCTAAACCTAAACCTAAAACCTAAACCTAAACCTAAACTGTAACCTATAAGTTTAGGTTTAGGAAATCGGGTTCAGATTCGGAATCGAGTTTAAGTTTGGGTTTTTAAGTTTAGGTTTAGGTTTAGGTAATAGGTTTTGAGAATTGAGAATAGGTTTAGGTTAAGGTTATAAGTTTAGGTTTAGGAAATCGGGTTCAGGATCGGGTTTAGGTTTTGGTTTTCAAGTTTAGGTTTAGGTTTAGGTTAGGGAGTTGAGATTAGGATTAGGTGTAGGTTTAGGTTTAGGAATTTGAAAATACGTTAAGGTTTAAGTTTAAGAAAATATGTTCGGGTTATAGGTTTAGGTTTAGGTTAGGTTATAGGTTACGGTTTAGGAAATTGAGTTTAGATTATAGGTTTAGGTTATAAGTTAAGGTTATAGGTAAAGGTTAAGGTTTAGGTTATAGGTTACGTTTTAGGTTTAGGTTAAGGTTATATAGGTTTAGGTTTAGGTTATAGGTTTTGAGATTTGAGAATAGGTTTAGGTTAAGGTTATAAGTTTAGGTTTAGGAAATCGGGTTCGAGTTCGGGATTGGGTTTAGGTTTGGGTTTTCAAGTTTAGGTTTAGGTTTAGGTTAGGGAGTTAAGATTATGATTAGGTGTAGGTTTAGGTCTAGAGATTTGAGAATACGTTAAGGTTTAGGTTTCGGAAATTGAGTTTAGGTTATAGGTTTAAGTTTAGGTTAGGTTATTGGTTAAGGTTTAGGAAATTGAGTTTAGGTTATAGGTTTAGGTTATAAGTTAAGGTTATAGATTAAGGTTTAGGTTATAGGTTAAGTTTTAGGTTTAGGTTAAGGTTATATAGGTTTAGGTTTTGGTTATAGGTTTTGAGATTTGAGAATACGTTTAGGTCAAGGTTATAAGTTTAAGTTTAGGAAATTGAGTTTGGGTTCAGGATCGGGTTTAGGTTTGAGTTTGGGTTTTCAAGTTTAGGTTTAGGTTTAGGTTAGGGAGTTGAGATTAGGATTAGGTGTAGGTTTAGGTTTAGGGATTTAAAAATACGTTAAGGCTTAGGTTTAAGAAATCGGGTTCGGGTTATAGGTTTAAGTTTAGGTTAGGTTATAGGTTAAGGTTTAGGAAATTGAGTTTAGGTTATAGGTTTAGGTTATAAGTTAAGGTTTAGGTTTAGGTTAAGGTTTAGGTTTTGGGATTTGAGAATAGGTTTGGGTTATGGTTATAAGTTTAGGTTTAGGAAATCGGGTTCGGGTTTGGGATCAAGTTTAAGTTTAGGTTTTCAAGTATAGGTTTAGGTTTAGGTTAGGGAGTTGAGATTTGGATTAGGTGTAGGTGTAGGTTTAGGTTTAGGGATTTGAGAAAACGTTAAGGTTTAGGTTTAGCAAATCGGGTTCAGGTTATAGGTTTAGGTTTAGGTTAGGTTATAGGTTTAGGTTATAAGTTAAGGTTATAGGTTAAGGTTTAGGTTATAGGTTAAGTTTTAGGTTTAGGTTAAGGTTATAGGTTTAGGTTTATGTTATACGTTTTGTGATTTGAGAATAGGTTTAGATTAAGGTTATAAGTTTAGGTTTAGGAAATTGGGTTCGGGTTCGAGATCGGGTTTAGGTTTGTGTTTTTAAGTTTATGTTTAGGTTTAGGTTAGGGAGTTGAGATTAGGATTAGATGTAGGTTTAGGTTTAGGGATTTGAGAATACGTTAGGGTTTAGGTTTAGAAAATTGGGTTCGGGTTCGAGATCAAGTTTACGTTTGGGTTTTAGGTTTAGGTTTAGGCTATAAATTATAAGTGTAAGTTTAGGTTATAGGTTTAGGTTTAGGTTATAAGTATAGGTTTAGGTTATTAGAATATGTTTAGGTTATAAGTATAGGTTTAGGTATAGGTTATAAGAATAGGTTTAGGTTATAAGTATAGGTTATATATTTAGGTTTAAGATATAAGTGTAGGTTATAGGTTTAGGTTTAGGTTAGGTTATAGGTTAAGGTTTAGGGAATTGAGTTTAGGTTCTAGGTTTAGGTTTAAGGATTTGAGAATACGTTAAGGTTTAGGTTTAGGAAATCGGGTTCGGGTTCGAGATCGGGTTTACATTTGGGTTTTAGGTTTAGGTTTAGGTTATAGGTTATAAGTGTAGGTTTAGGTTTAGGTTATAGGTTTAGGTTTAAGTTAAGGTTTAGGTTTATAGGTTTCGGGATTTGACAATTGTTTTAGGTTATAAGAATAGGTTTAGGTTAGGGCATAGGTTAAAGTTTAGGGAATTGAGTTTAGGTTATAGGTTTAGGTTATTGGTTATAGGTTTTTGGTTAAGGTTTAGGTTATAGTTGTAGGTTTTGGGATTTGGGAATAGGTTTAGGTTATAAGTTTAGGGAATTGAGTTTAAGTTATAGGTTTTGGGATTTGAGAATAGGTTTAGGTTATAAGTATAGGTTTAGGTTAGGTTGTAGGTTAGAGTTAGGGAATTAAATTTAGGTTATAGGTTATAGGTTTAGGTTAAGGTTTAGGTTGTAGTTATAGGTTTTGGGATTTGAAAATATGTTTAGGTTACAGGTTAAGGGTGTGGTCTGTGCAAGTACAGATATAAACACGGGCTGTTCAAATGGCTAAGAAACAGCTTCATCATGGTCATAATAGCAGTTTTCACTTTCCAGGAACCCCCGCTCACCATCCAGATAGCTCCGACGCACATCCGGGTCTGCTCCATTAATTTCGAGCAAATACAAATATAAACATGGCCTCTCCAAATGGCCAGGCCACTCCAATGCTGTTTATAGGAAATGGACAGCTTCATCATGGTCATAACAGTGGTCCTCCCCTTCCAGGGACCCCTACTCAACATCCGGATAGTTCCGACACACATCCGGGTCTGCTCATTTAAATAAAATGGATTATCAAGATTATTTAAATAAAATCAGGTCCAATCAATAATCTGACTTGAAGGATCCTGTTAGCATTGTTGACGGTACCTCGAATCTTGTTTTAGGGCCTAGAAATTCAAAATTAGATACGAAAATTAGAATAACCAAAGAAATTTAAGAAAGATAGTCAAAGTCGATGTGAATGAGCACAAGTATGCACCTACATATGAATTCTGAAAAGCTACTGCATATCACAAAATAATAATAATAATAATAATAATAATAAATAAATAAATATAAACTCCTTGCGTTTGGATATTCAACAAAATGGATAGATGGGCACATACACAATTTTACTTTTATCCCATTTAGTGACATTTAGTGACATCATGTACTGTTCACACACAATTTACACGCGAGTCAAAATTTCAGTAGCATTCTTTCATAATTCTACAAGAATTCTTAAATGGATAGATGGGCACACATGTACACGTGTACGACCTACCATGATTATCATCCATAAGCCCAAGAATCAAGGGAAATGGATGATCCTAGCCTACAAATGGATAAGCAAGAGATTTACAGCTAAGGGTTATAAGGCGACAGATCTCAGGGATTTTTTAACCTATTTTTCGTGGTGTGGGCCACTGGAATAATTTATATTGAAGATGGCTGAGTCAAAGTGGCCCCTTGCATAAATAGTTGAATTACAATTTTGAATGCAGAATCCATTGTCATAGAGTTAACAGTCCAAAAATCGGATGGGTCAAAACATTCTCACTTCTGATTTGGACACCTTGTTTCTTGAAATAAGACCAATTGGTATTTTTCATTTTAACTATCCAATAACTGTTAAAACTCAGCAATTTTTGGTTCATGAAACATCAAAACCATTAAAAATAATTCAAATGCTATAGTTTTAAGTACCTTAACGCCACATACCCAATTTTCAAGCAATTTCTAAGTGACCACATATCATTCATCACATAGCCAAAGTATCAAATTTTATTTTATTTTTTTTCCGACTGTAATTGCCCACAACAGATGAACTGTAAATGCTTACATGTACATTACAGAAAGTGTGCCTGGGTGGTACTCTAAAAATCTCTTCTTAATAGTTTTTCTACTCATGTATCACATTTCTCTTTCTTACAATCACCTAAGTTTTCCAGCCATTTTCTCAATCTAGTCTTGGGAAAGAAATCAACAATAATAAACAAACAATAAATAAAAATAAAATAAAAAATTTATTTTAAAACAGAATCCCTCTTTCATGATTTATAACTCTAAAACAATTCCCTTGAATCCAACAACCACTCAGTCATCCAACGTTCGACAGTAAGCCACACCCACATATATCAACGGTTTTGGAAAAAAAAAAAAAACAGAAATGGGTGAACGAACCCTTGAAATATTATATATAAATATTACATTATATAATTGAAAAAAAAATATATAGCTATTGTTGCAGTGTTTTTATGGGATGACTTCCTTAAGGCAGACCCTCCTTCACCTGCACAATCAACAATGTCAAGGGAACCCTGGCTAGAGCCGGGGAACCTCCGATGCTTAAGTCAGTTATCTGATCAGTAGTAAAGAGCTTGTCTCAGTTCAGTCCTACGTACCTTCTTCCGTCCCAAGCTTGGAGATTTATATAGTTTACCAATCCTCATCCTCAGAGGATTCTTCTCCTGATTATTCGGAGACTTACTCCTTTCCACGGATTGCTCTCAATCTCGAGAATCTCAGGATTTGCTACCCGTATCCCTAGATTTCCGTAGAACAGTATCTATTCCCGTTCTGTCACTTTCTGCCTCGGCCAGGTTGTTACTGACTCTGGGGGAGTCTCGGCCGACGCAGGAGGGTGGGTTCTCTGCCTTTCCACGGACGGAATAATCTCGGTGCCTATCCGTCATTCCTTGTTCCGTGACCGATAGAACCAACTCGTTGAGTCGATCCCGTTCTATCGGCTAAGTGGCTTGAACACGCTCGGCCTTTAGTGGGCTTTTGCAGACGAGGTCATCAGTTAGATAGAGTGACTTTTATCGTCCCTTGCTTATGCCCCCTGGCCTATCCTCTATTCCGTCGGTGTTGTCTCAGACTCTTCAGAAAGTGTTAGCAGAGCCGACCTACTCCTATCCGAGTCTCCGAACTTAACACATTTTTTCCCAACATTGAGCCCCCCTTACTCCTTGTGTCGTCCATGGCATCAAGGAGTACGATTTTCTCGGTCGGTTCGTATTAGCATCCGAGACAATGATGAGACATTAAATGCTCTTTGAGTCGTCTCTAGCGTACGACGCTGCGCCTCCCAAGGCCGCACGTGCGACCAGCCGTCGATTCATTTCGTCCGCATATGAAATGCGGATGCGTGGCCACGAAGTTACCATAGTTAGCCAGCGGTTGCCACGCGTCGAACGGGGGAGCCGAGGTGAACGATGATTCGCTTTTACCATCAATGCCCTGCCACGTGGCACAGCTATAAAAGGGCCGGGCGGGAGGACTGTGCGAATTTTATTTTCGCTCTTCTTCCTCCCGCCTGTTTCCGATTCTGAGTTCCTTTTTTCTTCTTCTCCTCCTCCTCCACTGTCACCTCTTTCTCCGTCAATCTTCCCTTGCATTCGTCGTCGATTGTTTTGGTGAGTCCTTTCCTCCTTTTTTTTATAAGTTTTAATGGCCGCACACGGCTCTCAAAGCCCTCGGGAGGAGATGTCCGTAGATGAGGGTGTGTCCCAACATCTTTGGGATGTTACAGAACCACCTTCACTGTTGACAGAGTTTGCCGTCGGTGCTGACGCCACGTTCCGGCTTGTCAGAGAAACCGGCGACTCATCGGCTGGGCGTCCTGTCCAGGCCGGTCCATCCAGCGGTGGGATATCTCTGGTGACTCATCCAGGGAGACCTAACCCTTGGGTGGATCAGCTGGAGGATGAGGATGGAGAGGATGAATTAGTTATGGGCGAAGGGGCGACTATTCTAGGCCCTATGAACCAAACTACGGAAGCCTCTGGGTCATCGTCAAAAGGGGAAGAAGACGAACCTAGCGGTCTCGTCGCCTCCATTCTAACTGAATCCGACTTAAACTGGATCAGGGCTGAATATCATGTCCCTGACTCGGTCGTCCTCCGTCTCCCTCGTTTGGGTGATTTGCCCAACCATCCCCCTGTAGGGATGGTCACAATTTTCCAAGTCACGATGCAGTGTGGCTTGCGTTTGCCACTCCAGCCCATTGCTCGTGACTTTCTGTCCCGAGTCAAACTAGCTCCCGGTCAAATTATTTCGAATGCGTGGAGGAATTTGTTCGGGTGTGCGGTACTCTGGTTCGAGTTAGAGCAACCTTCTCTCACGGTCGACGAGTTCCTCTATCTGTATCAAGTCCGACCAAATCCAAACTTCCCTGGCCTCTATTTCCTGAGCACATGGAGAGGCAAAGGGGAGTCTTTAATAACTGACCCACCCACTTCGAACAAGTTCTGGAAGGAAAGGTGGTTTTGGGCGTGCGGTTGGTGGGAGTCGGCCGACACGTGGCCGTACGAGCCTCAAGTATCCCGCACGTTCCGTAGAGCAGGTGACTCGGTGATTTGGCCTGATGGTCTTTCCTTCTTTTAATCTTTATTTTTATACCATCTTCTGCTAATCCTGACTCCACAATGTCTTACAGATATTTTGAAGCAGAGAGGAAAACTCGAGTCCGGGGCTCTGACTCGGATAAGGGAGCTGAGGAAGCTGAGCGCGGGGGAACGGTCTTGGAAGTTGCTACTGCAACCCAAGCGCCTCCATCTTACAGGTTTAGATTCGTTCGTCTCAGGTAGCTCGTCCTCCTTTTCTTTGTTCTTTCAGTTCCCTGTTCGCCTCCTCATTCTTTTTACTCGTCCTTGCAGACCTTCCCAAGGCTCGCCCTATTCTGAGGCCTGCCCCTGAGAGCATGGCCGAGTCCCGCCCTGCCTTGAAGCCGCTTTCCAAAGTGAAGGCCCCCCCGAGATCGGCTTTGTTGTCCGGGTCTCGGCCCTCGAAGCAGCAGAAGACCGCGGGCAAGGGTAAGGAAACGGTCTTTCCACCCGCTCCTACACCTGCCGCCCCTCAAGTGGTTGTCCTTTCTGACCCTGATGAGAGGGCTGAGGAAGCGGAGCCAACTCCTCCAATTACTCAGGCGACTCTCGAGTCGGGACCTGTTGCAGAGGAGGTACCAGGGCCGAGGGAGGCCCCGCGCGAAGAATCCCTGAGAAGAGAGATGACTCAACAGGAGTCCCCCTTCACGAAGATCATTGCGGGGATGGTTCCTTAGGCGCTTGCCCACGGGGGCGAAGGAGACTTCGCCAGTTATTACAACGTTCCGACTGCCCAGACCCTCGGACATGCTGCAAGGTTGCTTTTTGATGTAAACTTTTCTTCAATCCTGTGTCGTCCCTGGCTAAGTTTTACAGTATAGCTCACTGTCTCTTTATCGCAGCTGACACCTTGCCTCGTCAAAGCAAGCTCGGAGCTGACTGCAGCCTAGAAACTCGCATCTGAGACAGAGACTGCGAGGAGGGTCGCTGCCGAGGCCGAGGGTCACAGAGAAATTGCTGAGAGCCGGATTGACATCATGACCGGCGATCTATCGATCGCTCAGAAGGCGGCCGCGGATGCCCGTGTAGCTCATGAAGGAGTCAAAGTCGATAACGCTCGCCTGACTTCACTCCTTCAGGAGGCTGAGGAGAGGGAGCGACACCTTCTTCAAGTTCACGGCGGGTGCGAGGGTGCTCTTGCTCGCACGAAGGCTGAGGCTGCCTGCCTCATTAAGGAAGCTCAAGAAGAAATGCGCCGAGCCAAAGAGGAACGAGAGTGAGCCGTAGACGCCTTTCTCGAATCTTTCGAGTTTAAAGATGAGTGGGACCGCCTTTATCAAGGTGGTTACAAGGCCTGCGTCTTGAAGATGAGGGCGGCCTTCCCTGATCTCGACCTCTCCGCCTTCGAAATTGACAGTCCGTCTGCCAAGGCTGCTGAGGGCGAAGCCACCGAAGGAGATGCTGCTGCTGACGAAGCCGGTCCTTCGGGCGCCGTATAGGAGATGAATTCCGACTGAATGGGGCAGTCGGATATTGTACTTTCTTTTGATTTTTTTTATTGGTGACCCGACATTGGGTACTTGAACGAAATAGAACTTTTTATTGAGTCGACTTTCAATTACAGTACTTTCTATTCTATCTTATGGGTAATAAATCTTGAGATGCTCGGCATTCCAAGGATGAGGTAATAGTTATCCATTTAGGTCTTCCAGCCGATAGGTTCCCGGTCGGATGGTGCCTGAGACGACGTAGGGACCTTCCCAATTGGGCCCTAATGTACCCGACCCAATTTCCTTGGTGTTTGGGAAGGTCTTTCGGAGGACCATATCCCCGACTCGGAATCGTCTGACTTTAACTCAGCGATAACCGAGACACCTGTCTTTGTCGGGCCATCATCCTCAATCGAGCCCTTTCTCTTTTCTCTTCCAACGAATCAGCTCGAATAAGAGGAGTTCGTCATTCTCTTGTCCACTGTACAAGTTGACTCGGGCCGAGCCAACGTCGATCTCAACCGGCGTGACTACTTCCGCGCCGTAACATAGGGAAAAGGGGGTTTCTCCCGTGGCAGTTCGTGCTGTGGTCCGATAGGCCCATAGTATATTTGAAAGTTCCTCGGCCCATGCTCCCTTTGCTTCATCGAGCCTCGTCCGGAGGTGCCGCTTTATAATTTTGTTGACCGCCTCGACCTGTCCATTCGTCTGAGGATGATGAGGTGAGGCGTACACGTTTCGAATCCCGAGATTGCTGCACATCTCTCGGAATTGTTTGTTATCAAACTGCCTTCCATTGTCGGTAACGATAGTCTGAGGTATCCTGAACCGACAGATGATATTCCTCCAAACGAAGCTTATGATCCTTTGCTCGGTGATTTCGCCAATGGTTCTACTTCAGCCCACTTTGGGAAGTAATCCACTGCAACCACAGCGAATTTAGTCTGACCCTTCCCCAGTGGAAAGGGCCCGATGATGTCGATCCCCCACTGCGCAAAGGGCCATGGTCCCGACATTGGAGTCAGTTCCTCAGGGGGTTGTCTCGGGATTACTGTGAATCGCTGACACTTATTGGATCTTTGAATGAATCGTTTAGAATCGTGTGGTATAGTCGGCCAGTAATACCCCTGCCGTAACACTTTTTTGGTGAGCGAGTGTCCTCCTGAGTGGTTTCCACATATCCCTTCGTGTATCTTCCATAAGATATAATCGGCTTCTTGGGAGTCGACGCAGCTTAGTAGAGGAGCATGAAAGCCTTTTTTATATAGAATCCCATTCAAAAAAGTGTAGCGCGAGGCTCGAACTTTTAACTGCCGTGCCTCGGCGTGATCTTCTGGCAGTTCTCCATCGCTGAGGTAGCGGACGAGTGGGTCAAACCAAGCAGTCGCTGAGTTGATGGGAAATAGGGCCGAGACTGTCGGCTCATCTATGCTTGGTTTAGGGACGTACTCGATCGAAACCGACCGAGGTATGTCTTCCTCGTCAGCTGAGACAAGCTTTGCTAACAAGTCAGCTTTGGCGTTGTCAGTCCTGGGTATTCGAATTACTTCACACTTTTAGAATCCACCGATCAATTCTTTAGCCTTTTCCATGTACGCCTTCAGTTGTTCTTTCTGAGTTTGATAAACACCGAAAACTTGGTTAACGACTAATCGTGAGTCGCTAAAAACATTCAAATGGGTCGCGCCTAGACTCGCAGCGAGTCTAAGGCCTAATAACAAGGCTTCGTAGTCTGCTATATTGTTGGACGCCTGAAAGCCGAGTCGCAAGGCATATTGCATACAGGTTTGATCGAGAGTTTCTAATACTACCCCTGCCCCGCTTGCCTTGGAATTGGATGAGCCGTCGACAAATAGCTTCCAGGGTACCGGACCGAGAGAGGGAGAAGCCTCAGGTACAATAATTCCCTCCGACTCAGGTATATTGTCACGATTAGGAGTCACTTCGACAAGGAAATCGGCGACAGCCTGTCCTTTTATGGTTGTCCTGGGCCTGTAATGTATGTCAAATTCGCTCAATTCGACCGCCCACTTTGTAAGTTGGCCGGAAGCCTTTGGCTTTTGGAGAATCTGGCGAAGTGGTAAGTCGGTCACAACGACAATGGTGTGGGCCTAAAAGTATGGCCGGAGGCGTCGTGATGATACCACCAGAGTTAAGGCTACTTTCTCGAGCTGAGGATACCTCGTCTCTACTGGTAGCAAGGCTTTGCTGACGTAGTAGACTGACAGCTGCTTCCCATGACTCTCTCGTATTAAATCCGAGCTTACTGCGGCTTCGGATACGGCCAAATACAATAACAACGCTTCACTAGGCTCGGGCTTAGATAGCAGCGGTGGGGATCCGAGGTAAGCCTTCAGATCTTGAAATGCCTTCTCACATTCGTCCGTCCACTCCATCGTCTGTCGTCCCTTCAATTGCTTGAAGAACGGGAGACATTTGTCTGTGGCTCCGGACAAGAAACGATTGTGCACGGCTACTCTTCCTGTCAACCTTTGAATGTCTTTGATTGTTTTAGGAGACTCCATTTCGAGTAAAGCTTTGATTTTCTCAGGATTCGCTTCGATTCCTCGCTGACTAACGAGGAAACCGTGAAATTTTTTCGAGCTCACGCCAAACGCGCACTTGCTGAGATTCAACTTCATTTTATATTTACGTAGAGTCAAGAATATTTCTTCCAAGTCCGTCTCATGGTCGGCCGCTCGTTTACTTTTGACGAGCATATCGTCAATATAAACTTCCATCGTTCGGCCTATCTGCCGAGCGAACATTTTATTCATTAACCGCTGATACGTTGCTCCGACGTTCTTTAATCCAAATGGCATCACTCGGTAACAATAAAGGCCTTTGTCAGTGACAAAGGCAGTTTTTGATTTATCATTCTCGTGCATTACAATTTGATTATAGCCCGAATAGGCATCCATAAAACTTAACAATTCATGACCTGCGGTACTGTCTACCAGCTGATCAATGCGAGGAAGAGGGAAGCTATCCTTGGGGCAGGCTTTGTTTAAATCTGTATAGTCTATACAGACTCGCCACTTCCCATTGGCTTTCTTTACGAGTACGACATTGGCTATCCATTCCGGATAGTATATCTCCTCGATGAACTTGGTTTTAAGGAGCTTGCCGACTTCCTCCTCAATGATAGCGTACCTTTCCGAGCTGAGAGGGCGACGCTTCTGTCGGATGGGTCTATAAGTCAGGTCGATGTTGAGTCGGTGTGTTATAATCGAGGGATCGATCCTAGGCATGTCTTCGTGGCTCCAAGCAAAGATATCGGCATACCTTCGAAGCAAGGAGATCATTCGTTCCTTAAGAGATGGACTTAGGGACGAGCCGATTCAGATTACTTTCGAGATGTCTGTCTCGGTTAACGGCTCCAAGATGAGTTCTTCCATCGGCTCCCTCCGCTCGTGAGATCCGATACGGGGGTCCAGCGATTCAATCGTCGACACCTCAGTTGGAGCCTTAACTGCGGTGGCATAGCATTTCTGGGAATCTTGTTAATCTCCTTTCACAATCCCTACTCCCGACTCAGTCGAAACTTTCATGGAAAGGTGGTAGGTAGATACCACAGCTTGAAGGAGACTTAGAGACGGTCGGCTGAGTATGGCGTTATACATCGACGGTTGGTCCACGACCAAGAAGTCGACCATCGCGGTCCTTTGCTGGGGCGCGGTTCCAGCGGTAAGTGGCGGTGAGAGGATTCCCTCAGGAAGTACCTGTCCACCCGAGACCCCGATGAGCGGGGTTCGGACAGGTTGTAGTACCGTCTGACCTATGCTCATTTTGTCGAATGCTTGGGTGAATAAGATGTCCGCTGACGATCCTGTATCCACTAGTATCCGGAATACTTTTCTATTGGCGATGGTAAGGGTGACCACGAGTGCATCATCATGAGGATGATGAATGCCTCGAGCATCCTCTTCAGTGAACGAGATACAATATTTTTCTCCTTTCTTCTCCTTGGGAGGCCGAGATAGCAGAAGAACCTCGGACTCAGGGCGATCAAGGCTTCTAGCGTGGTTTCTTCGAGCGTTATTCGAGTCCCCACCGCCTTGGTGACCTCCGAAAATCATTCAAATTTCTTCTTGGGGCCGCTCTTCACTCGGTCTTGCTGGAACGCCGGACCCTTCTGTATGTTCTCTTAGTCGGCCTTCTTTGATCAGCCGTTCAATCTCGTCCTTTAAGTGATAACAATCACTTGTGTTGTGACTATGGTCACGATGATAGTGACAATATTTATTCTTGTTCCGACGATCCGGATTCCCTCGCAGTTTTCGGGGCCAGTTGACGAAGCCTTCGCTCTTAATCTCAATTAGTACTTGTTTAGGAGATTTGTTTAGAGGGGTGTATGTGGAGAATCTTCTGTCTGGTCGCTTTGCTGGCCTGCCGTCGTCTCACCCCCGGTCCTCTTTTCACTTTTTCCCTCCGGCTGAGTTGGCTTCTTTCTTGGCCGACTCTTTAGCCGATGGTTTTGTATTCTGGATCTTCTCTCGGAGGAGTCGCTTCTCTTCCGCATCAGCATATTTTTCCAACCGAACCATAAACTCGCCCAGAGTATCAGGCGGGTTCTTGTCCAGTGATGCCAAAAAAGGTTTGTCTCTAACCCCCTGCATGAGAGCGTTGAGAGCCGTTTCCTCAGAATGCTTTCGAACTTGCAGAGACTCGAAGTTGAAGCGTTGAATGTAGTCTTTCAACACTTCTCCTTCCCTCTGAACTATGTTGTTCAGATGCGTGGGCGGCTTTAATTTCTTCTTTCCACCGATAAAATTGCTGAGAAAGGCCTCACTGAGTTCGGCGAACGATTTAATTGACTTGGGTTTCAATTGCTTAAACCAAAGTCGGGCTACGTCGGTTAGGGTTAAAGAGAAGGCTCGGCACATAACGGCATCCGAGGCATCGTGCAACTCCATGTAGGTTTTGAAGCATTCTAGATGCTCTGTCGGATCAGTCTTTCCGGAGAAAGGAGTTATCTGGGGTAAGCGGAACCTCTCCGGCAACTGAGCCTGCATTACTTCGTCCACAAACGGAGAAGCTTTTTCTTCAGATTTGGTCGGATTTGAGTTCCGACCGTGCTTTATATCCGCCATCTCCTTTTCCATCTTCTCCCTGACATCATTCTTGAAGTCTTGTATATCAGCCTTCCAGGGTTCAGCGCTCTCCGCCGTTTCTTCTGCATCTGCAGGTAGCCGACTTCGTCTCCTCTGATCTATTCTATGCCTCAGATCAGAGGGAGGAAAAATGGCCGTTGCTGAACGGGTAGGCGCCGGTTGACTCGGTTCTCAAGGTTGACTCGGTCGTCGGGGCGATAGTGGCGCAGCAGGCTGCGCTATAGACGCTGGTGGGAGGATTTGTGCCGACTCCTGACGCTGCATTTGATGGTTATACAGTTGTTCCAGCATGTGTTTCATGGCAGCCATCTCAAAACGCATTTCTTAAACCTCGCGATCCAAGTGCGCGTTCGTTTGATTAGGCTGGCTTGTAGTCGCAGGCGGTGCTGTCGGGGGAACTCCCTGAGCTATGCTGGCAGCAGCCTCCCCTGCGTCATCTGGATCCGTCCTTCTAGTTCTTGCCATTCGAAAAATTGGAGAAAATGGATTTTTGTCCGTTTTCCACAGACAGTGCCAAACTGTTGCAGTGTTTTTATGGGATGGCTTCCTTAAGGCGGACCCTCCTTCACCTGCACAATCAACAATGTCAAGGGAACCCTGGCTAGAGCTGGGGAACCTCCAATGCTTAAGTCAGTTATCTGATCAGTAGCAAAGAGCTTGTCTCAGTTCAGTCCTGTGTACCTTCTTCCGTCCCAAGCTTGGAGATTTATACAATTTGCCAATCCTCATCCTTAGAGGATTCTTCTCCTAATTATTCGGAGACTTACTCCTTTCCACGGATTGCTCTCAATCCCGAGAATCTCGAGATTCGCTACCCGTATCCCTGGATTTCCGTAGAGCAGTATCTGTTCCTGTTTCGTCACTTTCTGCCTCGGACAGGTCGTTACCGACTCTGGGGGAGTCTCGGCCGACGCAGGAGGGTGGGTTCTCAGCCTTTCCACGGACGGAATAATCTCGGTGCCTATCCGTCATTCCTTGTTCCGTGACTGACAGAACTAACTCGTTGAGTCGATCCCGTTCTATCGGCTAAGTGGCTTGAACACGCTCAGCCTTTAGTGGGATTTTACAGACGAGGTCATCAGTCAGACAGAGTGACTTTTATTGTCCCTTGCTTATGCCCCCTGGCCTATCCTCTATTCCGTCCGTATTGTCTCGGACTCTTCAGGCAGTGTCAGCAGAGCCGACCTACTCTTATCCGAGTCTCTGAACTTAACACATTTTTCCCCAACAGCTATTATTTCTCGATTACTTCACCCTTTTTGTTAGAAAACACCTGAAATCATGAAGAAATTACCAAATAGAGAATACCATGGAAATTAGGGCTTTTCAGTTTAGAGCTCCAGTTGCGTTTCCTCTGAGATAGAGACATTCTAGTGAAATAGCGTGATGAAGGGCTCTGATATCATCTGACACCGACGTCGATGCTTTCTCTCTCGTACCCAAGAGAGAGAGAGAGAGAGAGAGAGAGAGAGAGAGAGATTCGGGGGCCAAAAAAGGGAGAGAGAGCGAGAGAGAGAGGGAAGGTCTCTGATCCGAGACGGAGAGAGCGAGTGAGAGGCACGGATTCGGATGCTGGAGGAAGATGGCGAGAGAGAGGGGCAGTCTCTGATCCGAGACGGAGAGAGTGATTCAGATGCTGGAGGAAGATGGCGAGAGAGAGAGAGAGAGAGAGAGAGAGAGAGAGAGAGAGAGAGAGAGAGAGAGAGAGAGATGGTGAGATCCAGGATGAAGAGAGCGCAGGACTGGAAGGGAGCGACTGTCTGAGAGGGAGAAAATGAAGGATGGAGAAATGCCTTTTTTTGGGAAGCGGATTGCATGGTGTGACACAAAATGCTGACTTTGGTGGTGGTTGGCGTGGCAAAGTTCCGTGGGCCCCACCATGATGCATGTGTTATTTCCACACCGTCCATACATTTTTTTAGATTACTTTAGGAAATAAGCCCAAAAATTAGGTAAATACAAATATAAGGTGGACCGCAGCATAGAAAGAAGTGGGGACTATTTTATGTGGTGGGGTCCGCTCGAGCTATGGATCTAACTTATTCTTTATATTATGCCCCAGTATGATCTCTCCAAATGAATGGATAGCTTATATACAATACATACATCATGATGGGGCCAATAGAAGTTAGTGACGTCACTTCAGTGGCGAGTCTCGCTGAGTATTTAATCCACGCCCCTAAGAGAGGGGGCAGGGTGAAGTGATCAAGCTCTATGGGTCTTATCATGAGGTATGTGTTATATCCAAACAGACCATCCACCATCCATATGGCGAGCTCGTTGTAAGGCTTGAGATAAAAAAATAAGACAGATCTAACTATCAACTGGACCACACGATCAAAAGCATGTAGGGGATTGAACGTCTACCATTGAAACCCTTTTAGGGGGTCACAAAAGTTTTAGATCAATATGAAATTTGTTTTTCCTCTTCATCTAGGTCTTTGTGACCTTATGAACAGATTCGATGGAAAATAAACGTTATGGTGGGCCCTACAAATTTCCCGATTCATCTGCTACAAAAATATATGGATAAAAAGAAAACACAAACATCAACTTGATCTAAAACTTCTGTGGCCTCCAGGAAATTTTCAATGGTAGAGGTTCAATCACACTATTTCTTGTGGTGTGGTCCACTTGAGCTTTCGATATGCTTCCTTTTTGTTCTCTAGACCTAAAATTATCTATTAACATGGATTAATGGAGTGGATAAATTAAATAATGGTGGTCCCCATAGAGTTTACTCAGTATGCTGAGGGTACTGAGTAACACACCTAAATGTAGTAGAGAGGGGTTTCCTTAAAACATTCATAATCATATATTGGGCCCACCTAAATGTGATTCACATATCTAGCCCATTCATTATGCGTGTCCCACTTGGATAAGGGATCAAACCAAGTTTCAGCCACATCCAAAACTCATGTGGACCCCTCTAAGTGCTTTTATATTTTGTAGGATGTCTTCGCATAGTTTTAGATGGTATGGCCCACCTGAGTTTCGTATACGGATGATTTTTAAGGTATCTCATAAGCTAAAGGAGACATATTAAATGCACGGTGTTGATGTTTGACACACATTCTGATGGGCCCATTTTACATGTCTGGTCCATTCACTCTATTTTATTGATCATTACCCTCAATTTGACTAGTTACTCGCCTCGATCATACTACATATGAGTGAATTTTGATTTAAACAAGATTGGGCAAACAAGATTGATCAACAATTTGAGTGAATTTTGATTTAAACATCTGAAGTTATTTACTCTTCAATCTGGACTGATCAGATTGTCCAAAAATGGTTAAAGGTTGTTCATAATATCAAAAATATATGAATGAATGGAAAACACAAACATCAGCTTGATCCAAAACTTCTATGGCCTCCAAGAAATTTTAAATGGTAGAGGTTCAATCACACTATTTCCTATGGTGTGGTCCACTTGAGCTTTGGTTATGCTTCCTTTTTATTCTTTAGACCTCAAATTATCTGTTAACATGGATGAATAGAGTGTATAAAATAAATAAATAACGGTGGACCCCCACAGAGTTTACTCTGGTAAGGGTAACAAGTAATTCACGTAAATGTAGTAGATAAGGGTTTCCTTAAAACATTGATCATAATCATATATTGAGTCTACCTAAATGCGATTCACATATCCAACCCACTCATTATGTGTGTCCCACTTCAATGAGGGGTCAGACCAAGTTTCAACCGCATCCAAAACTCATATGGGCCCCACCAAGTGCTTTTATATTTTTTAGGATGTCTTCACATAGTTTTAGATGGTATGGCCCACCAAAGTTTTGTATACAGATGATTTTTGAAGTATCTCATAAGCTAAAGGGGAGACATCAAATGCATAGTGTTGATGTTCGACACACATCATGATGGGGCCCACAAAACTTACTAACATCAATTCTTAGGTTTTCATGAGGTTAGTAAGTTGGGTCATAATTTTGACCAGAATATTTAGCCCATTTTACATGTCTGGTCCATTTAGTCTATTTTACTGATCAATACGCTCAATTTGACTAGTTACTCGCCTCAATTAGGCTACATATGAGAAAGATATTGGGCATACAAGATTGATCAACAATTTCAATGAAATTTTATTTAAACATCTGAAGTTATTTTCTTTTCAATTTAAACTAATTAGATTGTCCAAAAATGATTAAAGGTTTAATTAGTGGATGTGCCTAATAATTTAGTAATTTTATTTTTCATAGATAAATTTTTATTTCCATTTAAAAATAACATTTTTTTTTCAAAATGTATATTTTTTTACTCTTTTAACAAAATATCTTTTTTATTATGAAATATTTCAAAAATATTTAAAATACAAATTTTGAATTTTTATTTTCAAAATCTCAAATTTTTTCTCATATTTTAATTTTTTCTCAAAAATTTCAAAATGTCGATTTTTTTTTTCTTTAAAAACATTATTTTGTTCTCAAAATTTTTCTTAAACATAGTTAAAATTTCTAAACTTTTCAATATTCTATTTTATGTGATATTACAAATCATTTAAATATTTCCTTTTAATAATATATAAAAAAATTTTCCATTCATATGTTATAAAAACTAAACACACACACACACACACACACACACACACACACACACACACACACACACACACACATTTTTACATTAGGAAAAACACTTTTACTGACGAATATTTTCGTAGGTAAAAGTCTTACCGCGAACATTTCCATGACAGCGTGATTTTTTTTTTGTTAAAATTCAAAACACCCTTTAGTGACGAAAATTTTCGTCGCTAAAAGCCCGATTTAACCACGAAATTAATTCCGTTGCTAAAAGGAAACGTCTCGACTTTTTGTGTTTTTTCAAAAATTCAAAACACCCTTTAGCGATGAAACTTTTTATCACTAAAAGTCCCCCTTTAGCTACGAAATTAATTTTGTCGCCAAAAGGAAATGTCTCGACTTTTTGTTTTTTCAAAAATTCAAAACACCCTTTAGCGACGAAAATTTTCGTAGCTAAAAGTCTCATCCACGTTGTTTAGCTACGAAAATTTTCGTAGCTAAAAGTAAACCTTTCACAGCCTTTTGGCGATGAAACTTTTCGTAGTTAAAAGTCTCATTTACGTTTTTTTAGCTACGAAAATTTTCGTTGCTAATAGTAAATCTATTGATATTTTTGAAAATTTTTTTACAGCCTTTAGCGTTGAACATTTTCATTGCTAAAAGTCTCATCCCCGTTTTTTAGCTACGAAAAGTTTCATAGGTAAAAGTAATCCTTTCGATTTTTTTTGAAATATCGATTATAGCCTTTAGCGACGAACATTTTCGTCGCTAAAAGTATCATCCACGTTTTTTAGCGATGAAAATTTTTGTAGCTAAAAGTAAGCCTATCAATTTTTTTGAAAATTTGTTTGCAGTTTTTAATGACGAAAATTTTCATCGCTAAAAGTTTCATCCACATTTTTTAACTACGAAACTTTTCGTTGCTAAAAGTAAACCATTCGATTTTTTTTAAAAAATTGTTTACAGCCTTTAGCGACGAAAATGTTCATCGCTAAATGTCTCATCTACGTCTTTTAGCTATGAAAATTTTCGTAACTAAAAGTAAACCTTTCGATTTTTTTGAAAAATTGTTTACAGCCTTTAGCGACGAACATTTTCGTTGCTAAAAGTCTCATCCACGTTTTTTATCTACGAAAATTTTCGTAGCTAAAAGTAATCCTTTCGATTTTTTTTGAAAAATTGTTTACAGCCTTTACCAACGAACATTTTCGTCACTAAAAGTCTTATCCACGTTTTTTAGCTACGAAAATTTTTGTAGCTTAATGTAAACCTATCGATTATTTTAAAAATTTGTTTATAGCCTTTAGCGACAAAAATTTTCATTGCTAAAAGTCTCATCCACGTTTCTTAGCTACGAAAATTTCGTAGCTAAAAGTAAACCTATCGATTATTTTGAAAAATTGTTTACAGCCTTTAGTGACGGACTTTTCGTCACTAAAAGTGTCATCCATATTTTTTAGCTACAAAAATTTCCGTAGCTAAAAGTAAACCTATCAATTTTTTAGAAAAATTGTTTACAGCCTTTAGCGATGAAAACTTTCGTTGCTAAAAGTCTTATCCACGTTTTTTAGTTACGAAACTTTTCGTAGCTAAAAGTAAACCTTTCGATTTCATTGAAATATTGTTTACAGCCTTTAGCGATGAAAATTTTTGTCGCTAAAAGTCTCATCCACGTTTTTTAGCTACGAAAATTTTCGTAGTTAAAAATAAACCTTTCGATTTTTTAAAAAAATTGTTTACAGCCTTTAGTGACAAAAATGTTTATCTCTTAAAGTCTCATCCATGTTTTTTAGCTACGAAAATTTTCCTAGCTAAAAGAAAAATTGTTTACAGCCTTCAGCGATGAAAATTTTCATCGCTAAAAGTCTCATCCACATTTTTTAGCTACGAAAAGTTTTGTAGCTAAAAGTAAACCTTTCGATTTTTAAAAAAAATTGAAAACAACCTTTAACGATGAAAATTTTCTTCGTTACAGTTTCTTCGTTAAAAATCCTCTTTCTTGTAGTAACGTATCCGTTGTGACGAAACTAGTTCGGCTACTGATCGTAAACCGTTACTGATTGTTTGAACTACGTATTCGTTCCAATCAAACTCAAATACAATAGGCATTCATATGTGATAGTCAAAACAACATGTGACAACCAATTCAAATCTAAATCTCATTTGAGGATTTTAACAAACACATACTGCACATGTTATCATACATAGGCATTTCATTCATAAATCACATAGTAGCTAAATAGGTTACATGAAGGAAACTGTAACTATAGATACGATAATTGAGAATCCTATCTCAACTCCGTTATTAAATACATTTCAACAAGCAACTTCTAATTCAGACATTCTATTAAACACTTAGACTACACATATCATTATAAACATAATAAACTAGTTATAACATATATTATAGTAAATCTTTTCACAAAGGAGTTCTCACAAATACAACAATCACGTATTCTTAATCAATAATCATGGCAAGCATAAGTCATAATTCCATATTCCTTCAAACATTTCAATAAACACATGGAATGCACTATATTCAACATAATTCATATATATATGTGTAATACATGCAAAACATCGCATCTAAGTACATGTGACAACGATCAAGTCAATCATAAATCATTAACTGATATTAAAATCTTTGAAAATCATAACCTAAACATTTATAGTCTGTACCTTTCATCGGCACGCTCGTTACGAATTTGGTTCGTACACTAAGTCTCCGTTTACGGCAAAATGGCTACCTAAAGGATAGTTATTTCACCGATTCCTTTATTTGGAGTCCTAAAATAAATTAGGGTTAGGATTTCTTACCCAAAAATAGATTTGGATTCGATGGTGTAGCGACACGGAAGAGATGATTCAGCACGTGGAGTAGTGGGAGTGAATCCCAACAACAAACCACAGATTTCTCACACTTCTCCTGACTCTTTTCTCCTCATTTCTCTCTTCTCTCTCATAGGGTTAGGAAAATTCATATGGAATGAGAGATATGTGGGTTAAGGGTCTTATATAGGCTCAGAACTGGTTTAAATGGCCCCATGACCATGGTATACTTAGGTCATAGCAAAAAAACATCTGTTTCGGGCCAACGGAGCTCATCTGGAGGTCCGTTACTTGCATATGATCCGGAGAAAGTTCCCTAACAATGGATCTATGTTAGGTTAAGATTTCTGTCTGATCAAATTTGTGGATCGACTGTGGAGGACCAGTTTCAGTTCAACGACCATCGTCATTCGATTAGGACCATAGGTACATTGACATGTGTAGAGAAATTTTCCTAATCCAAGGGTGTAGTTAGGTTAGAATCTGATGATTTGAAACTTTAGATTTCTCCTGTAAGTAAACGACCCAAATCACTTAAGTTTGAGTTCATTTTCTAAAGATATTCGTATTTCTCACACACTTCGCTCCAAGCTCAAGTTGTGGGTTTCTGAATACTACTTGGACTTGATTCTCGTGATGGTTGTCAAGCTGAGTAAGGTGGTCATAATCATATAGTTTTACGGTAATCGGACTCTGAATGTGTAGTCCAAGTCCGATACAGAGTTTTAATGTGCTCCCTAGAGCAAATGGTTTTTGAGATTTCTCCTACGTTTTTAGATAAGGTAGAGTTAGTGATTTTACTAATTTTGGATCTTACAGTCGTATAGAAGGCGATTCAAGCTAATCTACTAATTTATTCACTTTAGTATTTAATTAATTTTTCATCTAATTTCTACATAATTTGATCCTTAACGATTTCTGCCTGAGGCGGTACTCGGGTCTTTATACAGATTTTTTCGAGATGTTACAATATTTAATCCACATGTGAGGTCTCAAATGTCATTGAAGATAAATGCCAATTCTTAAGGTTCATTAAATTTTTTGGAGCCCCATCCATGACATTTTTGAAACCTCCTTCAAAAGTAATACTTTCAAAAAATGAAGATTAAAATCCCTAAGGGTGCATCCAATGACCTTCCCTGAGAGTGCATGCCTATGCTCTAGAAGAATCACCCCAATTGATCACACTAGAGAAGAATTTGCGTATCACACCTTTGTCATCTCTCACCAGTCCCCCAATTTTCAATAACCTAGGTTTCTAGGTGAGAAGCCATCAAAATTGTCTTTTCTTGCCATCTCCAACCATGTCATTTTGGGACATCCTTCTTTTGAAGGATGATTTATTTTGGGACATCCTCTTGTCCTTTTAGAGCTTTCAACTCCTACCAACTAACTCTTAATTGGCATAGTTCTTGGTCTATTTTGCACATGACCAAACCATTTAAGTCTAGTTTCCCTCAACTTGTTACCTATTGATGTCTTGGTGTTACTCCTACGTTCTCTTAAATGCATTCATTTCTAATTCTATCCTTCCTCATCTTGCCTGTCATCCATCTCAACATCCTCATTTCAGTTATGCTTGTCCTTTGAAGTTGTTGTTCCTTATCTACTTAACATTCTATCCCATAAAGCATGGCTGGTTTTCCAAGAAAATTTCCCTTTCAGTTTCTTTTTCCTCCTGACACATTTTGAACAATTAAAATGCATAGGTACAAAAAACGAACTTCTCTCTATACTAATAAATTAGTGAATGGAAAAGATTTTATAGAAGCCTTTGTTTTTTTTTTTTTTTAAATTTTTGTTTTTTGTTTTTGTTTTATCCCTATTAGTACATTTAAATCATATGATAAATTTGTTATAAGTAGGTTTTTGGGTAACTTTAACTTTAGTATCTATACTTTTTTCCTCCTGCATCCCTTAAGTATTCCCTACTTTGCCATATTTTCTCTTACATTCGTTATTTATAGGTGATGCCTTTTGTGCATGGGTTGACGTACATGGCTAGCTAAGTAGGTTGTGGATGGCCAATACAGTGTTAATGTGATTTCAATTCTCTTGTAGTGTTTGTACGTTCTCTTTTAATGGAGCCATTAAACTTCACTTGACACCAATCTCTAAACATTTAGGATCCTGATTTTGAACTCAAAAATCGGGGCTTCAAGATTGGTAATAAAATTGGATAGGAAAACCTGCATGCAGCAAGTTTCTTGTTTTTTAGTGTGTGTGTGTGTGTGTGTGTGTGTGTGTCATTGTTATTAGTGTTCTTGATATTTTGTGCCTTAGATGGTGTCTACTTCTCTCTCGTTGTGTGTGTCTGCTTTAATGTTATTAGTGTTCTCATATTATGTGCCTTAGATGGTGTCTATTTCTTGTTGTTGTAGACTTTCTTTCACAACAACAAGTTACATGCATATCCAACCTGATTAGAATTTATTTTTTCCTGCACATTTTCAGGGGTTAATTCATGAAGTCTTCCCTGTAATCTTGCGTGGTTTATGTGACACAAGAATTATTAGACCAGGAAAATTTCATTGTTGTCAAGATGGATATGCAGTTAAGTCATCATTAAAGGCCGAAGACGGAGTTCTTTATCCACTCGAGAAAAGCTTCTTCTTTCTACCTAAGCCTCCTACCATCATTTCCCATGAGGTGGTATATCTCCCTAAAATTACTATCATTCCTATGCAAATTAACTCTTTTGATGTGCATGGTGAGCATGCCTGTTTGCGGATGTGCATATGAGACATGCCATCCTATTTCATTAGCCATGGACCACACCATGGGAAAAATGGGAATGTGAATATAATGAAATATATTGCAACAGGTGTATAACAAGAATTTTTGCCTGTTTTTTGGGGAAAAAAAGAGACTTTTACCTACAAAACGCTTCGTATGTAAAAGTTTCATCGACATTTTTTACCTACGACATTTTTCGTAGGTAAAAGGTTCATTCACAATTTTTTTGACCTACGAATACTTTCGTAGGTAAAAGTTTCATCAACAGTATTCACCTATGAACTATTTCGTAGGTAAAAGTATTAACACAGTTATTAGCTACGACAACTTTTGTAGGTAAAAGTCTTAACACAGTTTTCACCTACGACACATTTCCTAGGTAAAAGTCTTAACAAAGTTTTTAGCTACGAAACTGTTCATCGGCAAAAGTCTTAACACAGTTTTTACTTGTGACATATTTCATAGGTAAAAGTCTTAACACAGTTTTCACCCACTAAAACTTTGATAGGTGAAAGTCTTATCAATGTTTTTAATTTCGTAGGTAAAAGTCTTACCATTGCCAACGATGACATTTTTCGTCGATGAAAGCCTTTACCCACGGTCTTTTACCAACGAAATTATCGACGAAAGTTTTCGTAGGTAAAACTCTTTACCTACAAAATAATATCATTTACCTACGAAATTTTTCGTAGGTAAAAGTGAAATTTCTTGTAGTTATATGCATTAATTGTAAAGGGGAAGGAACTCGATCCCACCATCATCCCTAATAAACTAAAACCCTTGTTGCATGAATTCAAAGAAATTTGGCCTGATGACCTTCCCGATGGATTTCCTTCCATGTGAGATATAAAACACCATATTGACCTTGTCCACGGGTCCAATTTATCCAATCGTCATCACTATCAAATGAGTGTGAAGAGTGTAATATTCTGTAAGGGCAAGTGGAGGAATTGATCTGTAAGGGTCTTATCCGAGAAAGCATGAGCCCATGCGCCGTACCGCCTCTATTAACTCTTAAGAAATATGTGAGTCAGAGTATGTGTGTCAACAATCGAGCTATTAACAAAATTACCATAAAGTACAGATTTCTCATACTATAGCTGGACGATATGTTGGATATGCTTGAGGGTGCGAAATTATTTTCTAAATTGGATGTAAGGAACGACTACCATCAGATTTGAATACGGCCGACTGATAAGTGAAAGATGACTTTTAAGACCAAGGAAAGGTTGTATGAATGGATGGTATGCCCTTCGGTCTTTCAAATGCACTTAACACATTTATAAGCTACTTCAAGTGCTCATCGAAAATAAGTTGCATCTCAATTTTTTATTTTTTTTAAATGCATCTTTTTGATTGATATCCTATTATTTTTTGGCTTTGTTGTGACGTCCATGGGAATTCGGGTGGATGAAAAGTAAGAACCATCAAGGAGTGGTCAGTTTCAACAAATATCCATGAGGTATGAAGTTTTCACGAATTGGCGACATTCTATTGTCGGTTCATGAAGAACTTTAGCACCATTTGTCACCAATTACAAACTGCAAGAAGAAAGGAAAATTTCAGTGGACTGACAAAGTCGACATGAACTTTATCGAAATTAAGCACAGGTCATCCACAACCCCAATTCTTGTACTTCCTAACTTCGATAAACTGTTTGAAGTCAAATGTGATGCTTTATATGTTGGAATTGAGGGAGGGAGGGGTGGTCTCAAGAAGGTAAGCTGGGATCCTTCTACAGTGAAAATCTTAGCGATGTGTGTAAAAAGTGGTCAACCTATGAGTTCAAATTTTACACCATGGTACAGGCACTATGGCATTGGCGACATTACCTAATTCAGAGGGAGTTCATTTTTTACATAGAGCATCAAGATCTCAAATTCATTAATATCCAAACTAACATGAATCCTGTGCATGTTAAGTTAATTTAATTATTGCAGGAATTCACGTTTGTGCTGAAACATAAGTCTGGGTAGCAAAACAAGGTGGCTAACGCACTTAGTCATCATGCAACTTTGTTAGTCACCATGAGAAGTGAGGTTGTAGGGTTCGAGTGCCTCAATGACATGTATGCCGATGACAACGACCTCAAGGATGCATGAATTATATGCCAAGAAGGTCACCCAGTGGCCTACATATGCAAGATGGGTTTATTTTCAAAGAAAATCAACTGTGCATTCCCAAAAGCTCGTTGATGGAGTATATCATCTAAGAGCTGATGGAGGTGGCCTTAGTGGACACCTTTGACAGGACAAGATGTGAGCTCTTATTAAAGAACGGTACTATAAGCTTCAGTTAGTATGTGACATGGGTAGAGCGGCCCTTGGGAGGACCTGTCTATGGACTTCGTGCTAAATCTCCCACAAACACCAATATGGCATGGATTTGGTGTTCGTGGTGGTAGATCATTTTTAGAAGATGACACACTTGATCACATGTAAGAAAACCCTCGATACGACACACATGGAAAATTTGTTCTTCAAAGAGGTGCGGCTACACGGGGTTTCCAAGACTATTACTTATAATCGTGATACAAAGTTTATTAGCCACTTCTGGTGGACTTTTTGGAATCGATTTGGTACACAACTTCAGTTCAACAATGCCTACCACCCACAGACAGATTAGCAAACTCAAGTTGTGAATCGTACATTAGGGAACCTCATTCGATGTATTTCAAGTGAAAAACTAAAGTAGTAGAATTTGGTCTTACCTCAAGCGGAGTTTGCATTCAACAACATGATGAACCGCATGATAAGGAAGTCTTCGTTCTAGGTTATTTATGATTAAGTGTCTCACCACACACTTAACTTGGTCCCTTTACCATGCTCCCGGCATGAGTGTTGCAATAGATCATATAGCGAGCAAAATCATGGGCATTTATACAAAAGTGCAAGCCGAGTTACATGTCTTGAACAACAAGTACAAGGAGTAAGCTAATAAGCATAAGCGACAAAAGGTGTTCGAGGTGGGCGACCAAGTTACGGTCCATCTATGCAAGGAAAGATTTCCGACTGGGACATACAACAAATTGAAGAACAAGAAGATTAGATCACTATCGATCCTCCAAAAGATTAATGACAATGCTTACATTGTTAATTTTGAGGATGATATGGAGATCTCGTGCACTTTCAATGTCACAGACCTAACCGAGTATCATGAACCAAAGCCGGACGAGAACTCGAGGAAGAGTTCTTTTGAAGTGGAGGGGACTGATGTAGAGAAGGTCACGTACAATTTCATGGCCAAGATGGACTAGAAAAGGCCTGATCTGAGGCGGGAGTGATCCGAATTGTCAGAACCTTAAAACAGGTGTATCTCACAAATTAGAATGAGTTATCCGACATGCTATATCTGGTTTTAGGGTAGGACGAGCTACTTTAGCCACCTAACTTGGCAATGCGTGGTTATCCATGCCGAATTTGGGAGATTCCATTAGATCGATGGTCGAATTTTCATTTTAGTTTCATTTTTACTATTTATAGTAACTTTTAGTTTGATTATAACTCTTCATCCATTAGGCTTTAGGAGTTGCGTCCAACATGAAAAATTCTTAGAAAAATTAGGAGAATAGCATGGTTAAGAAAAATAGGACACTTTCTATTTTTGGCCAAAAACTATGATGTCTAGTAGGAATCACGACCATCTATAGATAGTAAGTTCACTATTTATAGTAAGTCATGATTTCTAGGAGTTTTAGTTGTATT
This sequence comes from Magnolia kwangsiensis, assembly GCA_037074715.1. Taxonomy (NCBI): domain Eukaryota; kingdom Viridiplantae; phylum Streptophyta; class Magnoliopsida; order Magnoliales; family Magnoliaceae; genus Magnolia; species Magnolia kwangsiensis. The sequence goes on along the minus strand of CM073578.1, from coordinate 107,375,153 downwards.
TTAATTATGAAACTTCTTCATAGGTTTCATGTCATTATTTAATAAGGTTATAAGATCATTTTAATCATCAATTAATTTATTAAAAACTTCTAGAAATTATTTTATTTTCATATTTTCCTAGTGGATTTGAGGTATCGCTGTGAGGAGTCCAGAGAAGTTCTGTGGATTTAGAATAGTTATCCCTTGAAGAAGATGGTGCTCGACCTCAACACGTCCTCTCCTATGTTATACTTTTTCTTCTCTCTCTCTCTCTCTCTCTCTCTGTCTCTCTCTCTCTCTCCGAACCTTAGAGCATACCCTAAACATGTCTAAGGGACTCCTTAAATAGCTAAAAATCTCGCACTTCCATACTGACTTTAGAAAATTATGAAATTTTCTAGAAACTGCCAATGTCGATCAATAAAACATCATTCCAACTCCTTCGATCGAATCGAAAACCACCTTCAATTGAATCAAAGAGTGTAAATTTTTTCTAGCAACCAATTCCGATTTTTCATTATTTTCTCGATAGAATCAAAATTACATTCAATCAAATCAAAGATTGTAAAATTGTTCTAGAAAGAAATCTTTGCAATTCATACTTTATCAATCGAATCGAACTGCAATCGATGGCCTATCGATCAAATCGAAGTTTTGCTCGATGGATTAAAAAAATGGTAATTTTATCAAGTTCTTCTCAATGTACTTTCCACTTTCATCTTCACTTGGGTACTTGTTTTTTGTCGATATTCATCACTTCATATATTCAATTTTAACATTTAATTCTTTAATTTTTCAACTCTTTTGAACTAGATATCTTTTTTAGCTTTTAATAATCACTTTGAACACGTATTTACCTTAAAAACACATCTAATTAGTTCATTTTAACATAAACTTACTTGAAAAAGTGATGCGATAAAAGGAATAAATATGCAATATTTATGTTTCGTTATGAAGTTTATTTTTCATCCAATCTATTTTTAACATCTGAAAGACTTGAATCAAGGGAAAAAGATTAACCGAATGAGCTAAAACTTCAGTGGCCCCAAATATTTATTATTGGTCAACATGAGCTTTGGATATTCCTACTTTTTGGCTTCAGCCTTGAAATTATGTGGTAAAGATGGAGGGGGTAGATAAGATACATAATCACTATGAACCACATAGAGTCCACACAACATACATAGCATACACTATGCCAAAATCGTCGATTTGCAACAGATCAAATCCGTCGTAAAACCAAATAAATGACAGATTTCGTCCATTGCTTGGTCTGTCGCTGTATATTGGGTCATTTTTTTTCCCAATGAATAAAATCTGTCGTTTAATCTACGATGGATAAGGTCCATCATAGATTACCGGCGGATAAGATATGTCACTGAAATTTAGAAAAAACCACCTGAATTATTCGTCATTAAAAATATTGGTGACGGATAAGGTTCGTCGCTAATATGAGGAGAGCGACGGACATCCATTGTCCATTGTCAACTTGTTCAGAAATTAGCGACGGATTTGGTCCGTCGCTAAAATATTTGCAAATTAAAAAAAAATTGCCAGATTTGTTTGTATTTTTTTAGAAAATCTTACACTTAATAGTCATTCAAAAAATAATTCACATGCTTGTTTAATAATATCATAATCAATCAATGATTAAACATGTGCATGCATGTTTCACCCATTTAACATTCATCAAGACAAAATAATCAGCACTATACCAATAAAATAGTTAATGGTCTATTTAATATTTTCAGACTACAAATGCACATGAATGTCCATTTTCCATGCTACATATGTTTATAATAATACAACTTTCCATGCAGCCACATAGCCTGATATAGCCAAATAGGCAAAAGCAAAAATAGCATGGTAGAAGACATTTCACATACCTACTCATCACCACTCAAAAGTGAGATTTTCTGTCAAGCATGTTGGCTTTAAAATTATGACCTAAGAGCTCACTTATATCATCTATTCTCCAGTCCTCTGCAACTACTACTGTTTGAAGCACAATTTTCTCCAAATCAAGAGCTTCCGCCTGATAGAAGGGTAGAATAATCTTCATGAATTGCATATGACCTCTCAAGTAATAACAAATGGAAGCTACGTAACAAATATTCAACCGTGGATTAATCTTTTCAAATGGCCTTTGTAGGAAGAACATTTGTTGTTAAATTTGAATGCATGGTGTTTATTTGTTTGGAAGGCAAGACAATTGATATTAGGCATGTGCCTTTTTGTTGCTAGATAGATGCATGTATCCCTTTTAGACTATACATGTATGATGTGATACTTCAATGAAAGAATGAAAACTTTTAAGTCACAAAAAAATTCGGACATGTAAAACATGACACAGAAGCATCCAACTATTCAACATATCAACAAAAGAAGTGCACTCTTGCAGACATTCCCATACATGGTTTTGCTCAAAATATTTCGGCAGGACATTGTGCTACCTAATCAAAATTTCACCTCTTGGTTTCTCAATACCCATAATCAATTTAAGCAATGTATTGTCTTCCCACATTCATCTGGACCAATGATGGCAATTTTCTCCCCTCTCAATCGTAAGCTTTGCTTTATCAAAAAGCACCTGGTCCATGGATGTGCAAGTAAGATGATGATTGAACACAAAACTTGAAGTTTCAATATCCCAGAGACTGTTAAAATGGTTTGTTTAAAGCTATGAAATGCTTGCAAGTTACACCTAGAATTGTATTGAAATGGTCAAAACCCGAAGTCTCAATTGTTCGAGATGTCCGACATTTGAGATTGGAAGTTGAAATTTAGACTCCCAAGCGGACCTCCCGGCTTCTATCAGGTGTTCGATCTTCCTAGATGAATTGGGGCTGGGCGCTATCAGGGTTGTTAGGAAGGCTTATTTTTGCTCAATTCGTGTATAGGGTGAGTTAGTTTAGGCTTTATGGTAGGTTTTCTCAGGGTAGTTTTGTCCGGGAAAGCCCGAATTTGTCCAGGTTTTGTATAGTTTATACATGAATGAAATCGTTTGTTAAATTTATTTATTTATTTATTTTTTAAATTTTTAAAAGAAAAGAAAAGAAGAAGATTCCCAAGCCTTGAGGTAGACTTTAATTCTGCAACTAATTCAATAGAAGATTTTTTTTTTTTTAAATAAAAATTGTTTTGAGGAAAAGCTTGGATGGGATAAAGGAAGACTATTGGCAAATATCTGAAAATATCATCTATGGTTTCCCATTAAGCACTGTAACCCATTAATAGATGGCGTATAACCTTGCCAATCCAACACAAAGGGTTCATTTTTTGTGTTTGGCAAAAAAAGAAAAAAAAGAAAAAAAAGAACGGGCTTAAAATGGTGTTGTTACCTGATACCGAGCTATAACCTTTTCCTGAGAATCTATATACATATGAACCTGCAGAAAGAAAGCAATAGGAAACATTCTTCATAAATGTATTTGTACGTCATTGCTCATTAGCTTTGCATGAAAAAGACTAATCTTTCTTAGAGAATCTATCATCTCTGCCTTGCATCGATGGATAAATAACCCTAAAATACATAATTTGGTAAATAGATCAAATTGTAAAGTGGCAATGATTAAATTGTAATTACATTCCCAGTATTTATGATGCAGAAACATCCGTAAACATCAATTTGTGGATGAAATGATGCATAGGTGTTTGGTCTAACCAAAGATGATAAAAAACTTCTATGAGTGCACTTTCAAGACTAGAGATGATTTGCAGGAGATATTGGATCATTGAGCAATAATCTACCAAGGACACTTCTTACATTGACAGTTGCAAATTCTTTTGTGGGTCCCAGTGGCCCACCAATAATCACCAACTCTGGTTTGGTAGAAGGGGCCCACTTTGTGCTTGAAATCTTCATGATCAGATGACTAAAGCCATTAGAGCATGCAGACTAAAAATCCTCTTACTACTATCACCCCTAAATCAGATGGCAGATGGGTTAGTGTGTAATCAATCCATAGTGTACCCATCCCATCCCATGGTCAGCATGACCTGGTGTTGGATGTTATGGGAAAACCCCAATTTTAATAATCTGATCTGGTGGGCCACAACTCTAAAATCTCAGTATCATAGAGGTGCTTTCAGCATGCTGGGCTTGTTTTACAGAGTTAATAACAGATGGTTTTGCGCTTGGACACGGTAGGGTGGTTGAGGTCACCATCAACTGCAGTAGCTTATCAGCCAGGCTATGCGATACATGAATGAGGATTTTGGCATCCAGATTGTGGGACCCATTGTTGATTGGAACATTACCCTCATCTAAGTCCCACTCATAGGTGATTTCCATCATCTAATTAGCATCCAAAGGATGGTGGAAAAGAAAATGGGTGAATGTCAAATGGCCACATACAAATGCTGGAGCACACCTCATGTTCTGCATAACTCACTTCTACAAACATCACCCATCTGACAAACCTAACCATACTATTGAAGGACTTTTGGGGAACAAAAATAGATGGTTGAAAAAAAAATTAAAAAAAAAAAACAACTAAAGAAAAATACATAGTTATCATGATGGTATAGAAACCAACTCATCATGCATTTGAAAAATAAAGGCATTATCAATCAAAATAAAATGAAACCATCACGTCTACATTAATCCCAATCCAAAACCCATAAAATCTTAAATTCAAAATCATCTTTAGGCTGATATAAGCAATGCTGGCAATGAACTTCAAAACACAATCCATGAAACCAAACACAGAATTGAAAGAACAAAATATTTAAAAATTAAAATAACAAAACAAAGAAGATTCTGCAAATGCCAATTTCATTTCAACAAATGATAAGCAATGGGGATTCATGCGTATTCCAAGTGGCCTTGAGGGAACTTGTTTATTTTGTAACTTCCCGTGAAGCTCTGATACAATGAATCAATCCTATAATGTTAAATGTTTTTTTGTACATGTTGGGTTAGTATGGGCATCATTTTCAAAATAGTTTGTGTTCCAAGTATATTTTTGCTATCAATTTATGCTGCAGCCAGAGACTTAAAAACTAGAAATTACCATTTTGCATTCTCATATTTCATCATGTCATCTTTAGTATGGAATGTGAGAAGTTTCAAGAACAACTAGGAAAATCTAGTTGACAGGGGCAATCAAGATCGTTTGATTACTGGTCTGACAAATAAAAGGTTAAGAAGAGACAAAGTCCACATTCATCGTATTATATAGAAAAAAAAAAGATCTAGAGATTAGTGGACCCTCATTGATCTTGGCACTGAGATTGGAGCCTCATTCATCATATTATACAAACAATCCGCATCCTTTCAACACTCTCTGACATTGAGATTGAACCCTCATTGATCTTGGCACTGCCACTGGATCAAAATAAGATCAGAATCAATCGAGAAAGAGAAGCATGATAGAAACATACTATAGCTGACTTGCAAAATAAATTGATTCATCAAGAGATATATGAGATACTTGAATGAGTGTAATTTCGCTGTTGCTTTGTCTTCTTCCTGTTTCTGCTTTAACATTGCAAGTTCTTTCACTTTTGCAATACAACAACTCTAACAATGGAGCAAGAGATGGAAAAGCATTAACAAACACAGAAATGGCATTGGAGAAATATAAGCACCTATTGGACTATAGGAAAAGAAAAGACAGGAATAGAAAATTGTATCATTATTCAATGATGATTTCTCAGGATTTCCATGAGCACATATTGGAACATGGATACCATTTTATTTTTTTGGCCCAGGGGAAATCTAGGAGATTATCCTCAAAATCTTTAATCACATCTTTAAATTAGCTCCCGTATCTTTCACAAATAGTAAATTACAATTCTTGATATTTAGGCTGTAAATCTGTCAATAAATAGTCTAAAATTAGCACATGATGAGTACCACCGTGAACCATAGGCCTGCATCAATTAGTATTTTGTTCAAGCTCTAGAAACCACATTAAAAAAAAGGGTTTCCTTTAATTTCTTTTATACTTCTCTTTCTTTGCAATCTTCTTATAATTTTAGAGTTGTAAAAGAATGGAGTTTCCTTTAGTCCCCTAGTAATCCACTTTTTGTTTGCAACATGGCCCAGGACCATAGAGATATAAGCACTCATAAAATATAAAAATATAGAATATCTCGACACAAACAAGCCCATGAATGAGCAATTATGATGCTAATCTAAAGTATGTTATAGAATATTTCAACTTTCATTGGTTGATAGGAACCTTATCTGTGATTACTTTCCTAAATTTTTCTTTGTTGGCCCCCAATTGAAAGATGTACGCTTTTTCCCATCTGGGAGATTTTTGGTGCATGGAGTGTTCATACTTCATACTAAGGTCTATAATATCAACGATTTGGATCATTGAGAAATAGGCCCCACTTGTACAAAACTAAAAACCTCTACTCAAAATACTCTCTACTAACTACTAATTCAAATCATGGCAAAGTAAAGTAGATCCAAGGTAAAATACTCAGTAATGAATCTGCCTGACTCACCCAAGTCAGAAGTGACTCATGATATCAAACTGGATCCAGTCCTCCATCAATGCAATCCTCACAGAAACTCATTAAAAATGGACCTTCAATCAGATGGTTAAGACACAGGTAGGCAACACAACTACCTCTAAATGGATGGTTAAACAACTAGCAATTGGTCCATAAATTCAACGGATGAGATCAGATGACATCCAATCAGTGTAATTCTTGTCCTGTGGAACATTCAAAATCAGTAAATCCACCAGATGGACGAACATGTGCAAAGCATGGAATAGACATACATAACTCATATTGAGTCAAATGTTCCAAACCAGAGACTCGGACTCAGTTTGGTCAACCATTGAGTTGAGACTCAGACGTCAACCAGGCAACTTAGACGAGTCTCATAAAATTTGACTAGGTTGAAAATAATTTTAGTTTTGGCTGATATTAGCGCTAGTTCAAATCCTTATTGTCAAGTTCCATGAAATCATTACATAGACCAGTTTAACAAAAGGTAAGGATTGGCTGATTGAATAATGAAAAAATCCCAATGTGCAGCAGCACAAGCTAATCCGAGGGTGCAATATGTTTTTAGAGAGACGACCAATGTAATAAAATGCCCAAAGTACTATGTTTCTCTTTTCGAGTATCAACAATCCAAACAGGACATATGACATATCCGCATTAGATTTGAACCACTACATGAAAACTAGTCATAGCCGACCGATGGGGCTAACCTTTGCCCTGGCCGCTGGAAAAGGGGCCCTGTAAAAAAACATTCCGCAGCGCTAATTTCATTTCCGCCTCTATCTCTCTCTCTCTCTCTCTCTCTCTCTCTCTCTCTCTCTCTCTCCCCCTAATGGCTGCTGGAAAAGGGGCCGATGGAGTCTATATCTCTCTCTGCCTCTCCCTCTCTCTCTCCACTCCCTCAAGCTCTCCCTCTCCCTCTCCCCCTCGCTCTCGCTCTCCCTCCCTCTCCTCTCTCTCTCTCTCTCTCTCTCTCTCTCTCTCTCTCTCTCTCTCTCTCTCTCTCTTCTCCCTCCCTATCTATCTCTCTCTCTCTCTCTTAAAACCTACTAATTGATGGAACATGAGCCATCACAGACATCGGTTGTATCAGCAGTGGCACATGGATCAGATGGTAATTCACCACCTGAAATTGCTGTCGAGATGCTAACGGATTCAAGGTATGAAGCCCAAACATTGAAAGATTTTTCTTCATCATCATCATCTTCTTCTTCTTCTACATTGGGTGAGTCTTTGAGAAGAAGGCTGAGTAGGAGTAGATCAGAATGCAGAGTGTTTCCTTCAACCCATGTAAATGAGAGTCATGGAATTGTATGAGTTTGTATCCATTTGTGTATATGTGAGTGAGAGGCTGTAATTTACAAGTTAGATTGTCTATTTCATCAAGGGTGTGATGCAGTGAGAGTGTATTGATAGGGTGCAAGTGGCTCACCTTGGGACTGGATTTGGACTGTAGAATTGATTTGAATGTACTAGTAGCCCAGAATCCCTCATGGATTTCAAGCCCTTGGTGAACTCTTTTTCTCGTCCCATGTGTCTTTTTTTTCCCTTTTACATCATTATTACCTATAATGTATCTTTGAATATCTTCTTGATGCTTACTAGTGCTGATGCTTAATTTCTTCAAGATCCTTTGCTAGGAGATTGGCGCAAGAATTTCCTATGTGCCAGCTACTTGCATAGAACTTCTGTTTAGTATACATTTGATACATTGAACATTGGTCTTGTGATCAACTTCCTTTGCTTAATTGTCATAGGTTTTACTTCTGCTTTTCCTTCAAATGCTATTGAACTTAATTGATTTAATTGGAATGGTTTGTGGATATATTGGAAAGTTTGAGTAGATTAAGTTTTTGTAAGTGGCACCAAACACTCCTAACTATATGTATAAGCTGTTGGACAGAAATACGCTCTGTTTGATGAACAGTCTGGACACCAACATGTCCTGTTGGACAGAACTATGCTCTCTTTGATGAACAGTCTAGACACTTGACTGTTAGAAGTTCTGATATTCAATCTTTCGCCTACACTTCATATTTTTAATCATTTTCCCTTTTCTTTTTTTAACCACCTAAAATGTAGGCCATTAATCAAAGGGCTGCCCCACATCCACCTTTACTAAATTGGCTCATCAGGACACTACTCATTCTTATTCTCCTTACCTAAATTTCCTCAATAAACAGATGCGACAAATTCACAAAAGAGGATTACAAGAAACTTAAAATTTGGCACAAAGGGTCATTAGCCCATGAAAGGGATTGATATTGCTTACAAATGTTCTGGTAGGGTTTCTATCTTATGTCAAAATAGATACGGAAATTTCCTTGAAGACATTAAGATGAAAATTTTGGACTCATTCACAGGACTAGGTTTACCAGCAAGAGCTACAAATTTGATATTATCACATTCGCTACTAGCCACATTGAAACTACCAGTGAATATTAAGTGAAAGTAAATGGCTGTTAGAAAGAACTGACCACGTGTATTTTCGGAACATGATGTGAAATGTTTAGTGTCAAATAGATTGACAAGCTGACCCATGTAAACAATGTGTCATTTTATAAAAGAATGCACCCAATGCAAATATCACTATTTTAACACTTTACCTAAAAAAATCATTATAAAAACCAACATGAACATTATAATAGTACAGTTGTGCAATGTCTGCCACGAGTAGATCCCAGTTGAGCTGCATGCAGACACAAATGCAAATGTATATCAATTCAAGACCCAAGAAGGCCATCAAGTCAGGCCATAGTGCACCTCAAAATTCAGGCCAGAGTCACATTGAATGTGGCCCTTTGCAAGCTTTTTAACTCTCCATTTTTTTTTTCCATACAATGGCTCACCGGATAAGTCAGCCAGTCCCACTCTTAGGCCAGGGCACATAGGAAGGATGTGGCCTACCTGATGGAGGGCTCGAATCTAACATAAATGTGCCATATTGGAATGCGTGGTTGGATCCACCAACATGCATGCTCACTTATTAAACCTCTATAAAAATAAAAGCCTGAACGAGTGGGAGGCGCACCCAAAGCTGTGAAAATAGGTTATGGGTTTGTCCTTGGCATTATCCTAATCACAGTCATTGTTTCAGAGATTATTTTGCATATCAAACAGTCCAGGAAGTCTGCTGATCCTCTAGCTTTCCAAATGCATCCACCTCAATTGTGAGTTAGGATACGTCAAGGTAAAAGGACTTTTTAATTTTTAATTTTATATAATTTTATTTTAACAGCATAAGTTAGGCATTGTTGTAAAAGAAGGAAAGAAAAGAAAATATTTAATATTCCTTTTTCTACCTCTTTGGAACTGTCATGAGTGTTGGGCCATGCTTTTAAGGTATGACTTCCATTAGGAGATTGTATCAGAGGGAAACGTGATTAAGATTCTTGATTATTTTTACAGAAATGACCATAACCTTCACATTAATGACTGAAATAATCCTTGCTTCCGCTTCAACCTCTCGCCTGCCTGCAATCTGCTTTTCAAATATGTAGATCTAAAGCTTTCTCATTGTTGACTCTGGAACATCTGTATCAGGCTTCACATAAGTTTTTACATATCTGCAGCTTCGCTGGCATTTTCAACATTCCAAGAAAGAGATTTGATCCCCACCAATTCATAAAAAAATGTGAATGTGCAGATTGTCTTTTGAAATTCTCCAGACATGTTGATTTATAGCCTGTTGTGTTTGCTTGAACATGCAGGCTATAAATGGCCTCGCCATTATTTACCATTATCACATGTCATAATTACTTATTTACCATTATTTATTTGCATCTATGACTAACCACATGAACTATGTTAACTTGACAAAATAGATGTTGTAGAAGACAAAAGGCCGGGCTCCACAGGAAAAAATGGCCTCGCCACACATAATTCGTCTTAATAGCAAAAACCTCAAAAAAATCTCCGCAAAAAAATAATAATAATAATAATAAAAAAATCATTTATAGGCCTCTAACAAACAGCTTTAATCGTGTAGCATGAGGATGCCCATGTACCGAGTTTCAAAAGGCCAAATGATTACAGTACGGAGACTAGAAAATGAATATTTCCACTAGGAGTTTTATTTTTTATTTTTACTATTTTAATGGTTTTTTATTTTTTATTTTTTTTAAAAAAGAAGAGAGTGACATGTCTCTCAGATTTCATTATTAATGGAGAATTACATGCCTATTTCCGGTAGAAGTGCTGCCTATCGTGTGCTATACATGTTTTGTGTGAGAATCCTTTCTAAAGTAAGACAGACCAGATTTGTCCAACATAACCTAACCCTTGATCAGACAAGGGAGGGAAGCAAGACCTTGGAAGAAAGAGTTAGTTTGCTCTGAGCTGCCCATCTTAGCCAAACTGTCAGCTGGGCTGTTTGCTTCCCTAAAAACATGGAGAATCCAAAAGTTCCCCTGAGAGGAGAGACGTTTTATTTTTCTCAGCCAATAAGCCCATTTCCAGGAAGTAGAAGAAGCCTTGGTTAGGCTGGACACCACCCAAGAAGAATCAGACTCAATGGTGACGTTCGAGATCCCGATAGCTAAACAGAATTTAATTTCGTCATGCACTGCACGCAGTTCAGCCATGTTGTTGAAGGCAATACCATAAGCATTTGCAAAGCCAAAAATTGGGTCGCCATGATGGTCCCGGAAGATCCCGCCACCTCTAGCAGGCCAAGGATTAGCCAAAGCTGAATTTTCTACATTCAGCTTGAAGAATCTAGCCCTTGGCTTGATCCATTTAATAATAGGGGGGGGGGGGGGGGGGGCAGGGAAATGAGCAGAGGGACCAGTGTAGGAAGTAGAAGGGGGGGAAGACAGGCGCCGGGGAAGGAAGAAATGATCCAACTGGGGGAAGATGAAATACATCACTGCCAAACCTTCTAGACAATAGCAACTGCTGAGCATGGACTGTCGTCGAATCTGACTGCATTCCTAGCCTTCCAAATCCCCCACAAAATAAATACCAGAGCCATTCGGATGATCGGATTCCTGCTCCCAAGGGGGAGGGGTCTCTGCCACCACCAAAGAAGCCTGTTGGAGATAGAGAGATGATTGAATAGATGGATCCCTAGGAAAGTAGCAATCCAATGCCATACCGAGGCAACGAGAGGGCTCCGCAGGAATAGATGCAATAACGATTCGGACTAGGGACCTTCGGAGGAATCAATGTCGCAGCAATTGTAAGCAGACGCAAGATGTATTCCTTTTTGCTGCACCAAACCATCAACAGGAAGGGCGTTGCGAAGCAGTCTCCATAGAAAAATAGAGATTTTCGGGGGGATTTTTGGGTTCCAAATCCTGTTAGTCTAGGGGAGAACTCGGCCATGAGTCCTAGAAATATCCCAAGCTGATCGAGCTGAGAACTGACTCGTCGGCTCTAGTGGCTAGATGAGATAATCATCTACGTCAGAGGTGCAGAAACCACAGTTGACGATGTTTGACTTGAGCCAGTTAGGGAGAAGCTTGGAGCTTCCTGCTTAACCTCGTCACCATCTAAGAAATCAGCCTCTCATTTGTCTCCAGGACATAGAGATGTGAAGAAAAGGGAGAGAATCAAGCAGGCCCAGCCCAGTCTAGTTGACACTCCACATATTGCAGTCCCCTTGCCCTAGGATCCATAGGGCGAATTTATCAACAATGGGGAATAGGTCCGTCATCCTGTTCCAGATAGGAGACGACTACGCACACTGACTGCCCGACCTGGGATGAAAGGAGTTCGGGTATTTGGATCAGATGAACTGGCCCCATAAACTGTTGTTGTCCATCTGCTTAATCGACCAAGCCATCTTTAAATAAAGACCCTCCATCACGTCTTTCAGTTGCTTGACCCCGAGACCACCCTCCGCTTTTGGTTTTGCAATGGAGGACCACTTTCGCTAATGAGGATTCAGCCTGCCATCCTGCCAGCCCCAAAGAAAATTAGCAAACATCCTCTCTACATCCTTCAAGATACTCTTCGGCATAATGACCGTCGCTAAGGAGTGAGTGGGGATGCTACTCAGAACTAAAGAGGTGAGCACAAGTTTGCCCACTTGGGAGAGAAGTCTAGCAGTCTAGCCTTGAATCCTTATTGCCATCTTATCCAGGAGGGGGGCGAAGAGTGGTCGCTTAGCTCGTCCCTTGAAAATTGGGACCCCCAGGTAGACAACATTAGTAGCAGATTTGTGAACGCCTATAGAATGCTGAATGCCTCCAATCCTGCCATTTGATAAATTTGAGGAACAAAAAAAGAAACTATTGTGAAGACTGATCCTTTGCCCCGACTAGGATTGATAATCAGAGAGGAATTTCTTAACAATTAGAAGGGAATGCTTGGAGCTGTTAAGGAATAAAACAGTATCGTCCGCTTAACAGATGGAAATGGGAGTGTAGCCCTGTTTCACCTTGTAAGGGATGCATAAGCCGCTTGAGCTGAGTTTTGATAGGCCTCGACTCAAGACTTCGGAGGTAAGGATGAAAAGACTCGGCGATAGGGGATCCCCTTGTCTCAAGCCACACGAGGATTGAAAGAAACTACAACTGACCCCATTGACAAGAACCGAGAACCAGTTGTTTCCCCAACAAGACTGAACTAACTTGACCTAGGAAGCAGAAAATCAGAATTTCAGTAAGACCTGACACAGAAAATCTCATTCCACCCTATCATACGCTTTCTACATATCGAGTTTAAGCACTATGTTCCCACCTCTCACTTTTCGGTCCACATCTCTAAGCAGCTCTTGGGCAAGTGCAATATTTTTTACAATCAAACGACTTTGCACAAAGGCCCCTTACTCTAAGGAAATCACCTTTGGGAGGATAGAGTTCAGCCGATCCAAGATGATAGAGGCAAAAATCTTGTACACTATGTTACAAAGACTGATCGGCCTATAGTCGGAGAATGATTTGGCTCCCAGTTTTTTTGACACTAGGCAGATCAATGTGTCAAAGAAGGCCCTGGGGAGATCAGACCCCTGAAGGAAGGCTTCCATAGTGGCAAAGATATCTTTTCCTATAATGCTCCAGCACCCCAGGAAGAAAGCACCAGAAAGGCCGTCTGGGCTAGGAGCACTGTCTTTAGGGAGCTTGTTGATAGCTGATTTAACTTCCTCAAGAGAAGGCTTCCTCATGAGCTCAATATTATCCGCCTCCGAGATTATATGGGGGATACAATCTAGAAGATCATGAAAATCAGCTGTGGGAGAAACCGCATTCTCAGAGGACAACAAGGACTGCATAAAGGAAACAGTGGTGCTTTGAATCGCTGGTTGATCCGAAAGAAGCAGACCATTTATAATATGGATTTCACGAATCCCAAGCCTTCTGACCCGTTCAGTAGCTAGAAGATGGAAGAGCTTAGTGTTTTTATCTCCCTCCTCCAACCAGGAGTTCCTGGACTTCTGCTTCCAGAAAATTTCTTCTGCAAGCTCTGCCTTTGCCAAATGGATACGGGCTTTCGCAATCTTAACTGCCGAAATGGAGGGGTCTGACTCCGTTCTAGATTTCAAAGAGACCAAAGCTTGGGTAGCAAGATAATTTTTTTTAAGACATTACCAAAGACTTCTCGATTTCAGATGCAGAGATCACGCTTGACTGCTTTCAGCTTCAGTAGCAAATTAATCATGGGCTGAGGGGAATGGTCATTTGCCCAGGCTTTTTCGATTGCTTGGGAGAAAGAGGCATCCAACATCCACATCCGTTGAAATCTAAAAGGTTTCGGGCTGGAGATGGAAGTTGAGGGGAAGGACATTAACAGAGGAGCGTGATTGGAGTTGAGTCTTGGGAGGTGCTTGACGAAGAAATTCGGGAAACTTTTCAGCCAGCTACCATTGTAGAGAGAGCGGTCTAGCCTAGCCCAAGCGCGAGAAAGGCCAGCACGGTTATTACTCCAAGTGAATCTGGAGCCAGAGAAGCCCACATCACAAAGGCTAGCCTTGTCCATTACTTCTCTGAACTCCCTCATACTTCCCAAATCTTGGTCCCTATAACCGATTCGCTCAGAAGAGTCAAGGACAACATTAAAATCGTCAGCAACTGCCTAAGGACCAGCATACCCTTCAGCTATAGAATCCAGGGACCTCCAAAGCAATCTACGACTGATGCTAGAACAATTAGCATATACAAAGGATAATCTGTAAGAAGAGAAATTATTCTGTAAAGACACCTGTACAGTGATCAATTGGTCAGATTTTCCTATGACTAAAAAGGAAAGATCCTGGCGATGGAAAATCCATATTTTTCCGCCCTCAAGGATATTGGAGATAGATGAGTGGAAACCCATTTTAAGCCCTATCCCCACTCTCTGACTATCTCTGGCCATGAGTTCGAGGATCGCAATTATGGAGGGGTTATGCAAGTGAATAAACCTTTTCATCGTACTGATAGTGGCCGCATTGGCCAACCCACGGGCATTCCAGGAAATAATGTTATCCATCAGAGACATTTCCTATGTAATTAGCCCTTCTTTTGAATTGAAGCAATTTTCTCTTTCCATCCTCCGTGCTGGATAAAGGGTCGGAGCAAAGCCTACCATCCAAGCGAGCAATCTTGTAGGGGGAGAGGTCTACAAAGAGATCCAGTTGTCTGTAGACCGAAATACAACCATCAGTAAGCCCCTTTAGAGTCAGGGGATCGACTTCTGCTTCTATCTGAGGTCTGGGGGTGAAGACTGGGGATAAGACAAGACTATACAAGGTTCCCCACTTCCTGAGGGAGTGAGCACTCCCTGGAAGAATAGGGAGCCCAGGACCTGTCCTCTGCGAATCCACAGGGGAAGACAGCGCTGGAGGGGAAGTTGAGTTAATTTTTCCTCCCTAATGGCCTGGTAGCAGCGCCTCAATAGAGCAGAAAGAAGGAGGGAATCGTACCTGAGTGGAATTGTTAGGAGCCTGAGATGCTACAGTGGGAAGAGCTGGGGATGGTTCTCCAGATGGACCAACCTTGAGTCTAGTAGCGGCAACCTTGGAATGGCAGAGGTGGGAGTTAGTATGCGGCTGTAGGATCACCTCCTAAAGGGGAGCTGATGAAGAGGAAGGATCAGCCGAGGGATCAGCATCAACTGTAGCTGCCTATGTTATGGAGAGGCTTCTACTTGAGGCAAAGGGTTTTAGGGAGAATTCCCTACCGATGAGATGCCTGCAGGATGGGTAGAGGCATTTCGTTGAGTAGGTTGTGGGTACACCAAACTATCGTCCAGATCGGCTGCCTCTGGAGGATTTTGGGTAGACCTCACACCCTTTTCAGACCCAGCATAGAAAATCAACTGGTTTACAGTACTGGGATTGGCCCCATCAAAATCAGGAACACCAGCAAGGGCCATGTTAGTGGCGGGACTTTGAGGCATTCCGCCGAAAGGTTGAGATGATCCATTTTGACATTCGAGTTGGGCCTTGATGTGAAACACCTCTCATGCCACAAGAAGCTGAATATGAGAGTGTAGAGCTACTTCATTAAGGTGTGATACCTTCACTCGGGCAAACATCTGGAAGATGCCAAATCAGGATAGGGTGTCGATACCTGTCACCTCTCCAACCAAACTTCACAGTTCATGAATCATATATTCAATCCACGCATGCACTGAAATTCTGAAAAACCGAACCCATAACTCTTCTTGCATTGCCTGAAGCGAAGGAGACCAGAGGAGGAGCTCCTGCAGCCCCATATCCTTCTAGAGAGATGAATTGGAAACAAAATCTGAGAGATCCTTCCTGGATTTGAATGAAATTAGAAATCGATGGGCAGAAATTCTGGCGACATCAATCATTGAGGCAATGAATTTGGAGGATCTAAGGGCCTTAATAATCTGAAGGATGGAAATCACCTTGGAGCCTGAAGAGCCTACCAGAGCTAGTTCGAGATCTTTCAACTTACGGGAGACCTGTGTCGGGTCTACTGTAACTTGAAGGGTTCATTGCTCATTCAAAGGGCCGGATTTTACTTGCGGTTCCCATCTACATGGTGGGTGGGATATACCCTTGCGCACGCCGTGCTCTGTTTGCCGGGGTTGAGTCACAAGAGGATCAGGTGCGATGCCGCTGGAGGAACGCGGGATGGGTTTTGGATGGACGTTTTTTACAGTGACCTCCCTGCCATTGATCCTTTTCCCATGAAGGATACCCATTGTAGCTCTAGCATCATCTTCATAGCAAAATCAAACAAATCCACAACCCCTGGGCTTGGATGTTCTTGGAAAAAATGGAAGGTAAACCTCTGCAACCCTCTCGTATTTCTGGAAGATCTTCAGAACATCTTCAGTGGAACAGGAAAATGGAAGATTTCCCATAAATAAACATTTAGGGTCGGGGAGATTTCTCCGACAGCCTTTGCTGAAAAATTTCCCCCTCCTAGGGGAGGGGGTGTGGCGCCCTCTCATATGCCCTAGATTTCACCCTAGAAATCGCCCGCTCTCATGACCTAGATTTTTCCCTCAGATGGACAGTTTCACTCACTAGAAATCGATTGCTCTCATGCCCTAGATTTCGCCCTCAGATGGACTGTTTCACTAGGAGTTTTATATTCTGTGGATTGGCCATCAACATCAATGGCGCTGGCACCATAGTGTCATGAAGAGTAAATTTTTATTTTTTATTTTTTACTTTCAATCACCAGTGTTTTTTCTTTAAAAACCTTTCTGTGGCTATTTTCTTAAGGCAATTAACTCTATCATGGCTTTATTATTATTATTTTATTTTAACATAGTTAATTTACACCATGTCTTTCAAGCCACATTTTCTTTTATTAGTTTCATTTAAGAGGATAGGCTATTTTACAAGGTTGGGCATGAGACCCACCATCTATGTGGCATCTAATTAACCTATCCAATAGGATTGTTCTATCATGAAATTAAACATTTGTGTAACATTTATGTAGTCTCTGCTTTCTATATAAACTGTAACAAAGTCTGAACCAAAACAAGAAAACAACCCCCCCACGCTCTCTCTCTCTCACACACACACATACACACACATCTTTTACATACTTTACAAACTTGTACAATGAAAGTATCAAACAGTTTACATGTTTGAGGGAGGTCATTTAAATCCTGAGTTTTTTTTTTTTTTTTTTGCTATGGTCCCTTCCTATGAACACTTATCTTTACAAAAATAAGATATTTTCAATTTTTAGAGTAAAAAGTTTAGCACTGTTAAGGTTTCAAATACATCTCAAAAGATCATAAATTAAGACCTTATCAGGTTGAAGCAGTTCTATGGAACAAATTTTTATAGCGGCAACAAAATGAGGTGTGTTTGCTGGCATAGTTAAAATTGGCTCTCAAAATCCGCATTGTGTGTTTTAAGGAACTATTTGGTTTATCCATGGCTTTATACATTTTCTTAGATTTTGTATTCCAGTTTCTAAGGGCCTGTTTGGTTGCCACTTAAAGATGTGTTTATCTCATTTTATTCAATCATGATTATGTATTAGAGATCTTATTCAATTGTAATTATATATTAGCGATCAATTCTTTTAGTAGGGATTAAAAATAAAACCAACAACTTATAACTATGGTCTCTACTACGTAATTAAAAATAAAACCACAATCATGTAAATGGTCTTCAGACTTGGTCCAATGGCTAATGTTGTAGCTTCTTTTGGTTGTTTCGAATTTGTGTTCTCCTATGAAAAATTGGCAATTCTATGCCCTATAGCCTATGGACCTTCAAATCCTATGGTTTAGGACTTGTTCCTGGGCAGAACTATGGTCCCCTGCCTTGGCTTGGCAATGGGTCTGGTTCATGGTCATGCTAATTGGCAATGGTTTGGCTTGGCTTTGGTGTAGAAAGTTCTGTGTGTTAAAAAGGAAGCCCATGTCTTGGTTGCACTCTATCCTCTATTTATTTATGTCTTTATTATTTATGAAATGTTTATTCTCTGACCTGATTACAATTTTAAAATATATTTTTTAAAATGATGAAAATTTCAAATATACTGCCTAATCCACAAAACAACTAGTTGTTTTCCATGTCCAACATCCATATGAGTTTTCTTTAGCATTTCCTTGACTAAAATGACTCCAAAAATATTCCTTACTGCAATATGTACCAGATTGTTATTTAGACTCCTGGCTGAGCACTGGATGTTTAATTCATGCAGTGTCTCGTCGAGTACAATGCAGTATTAGCATCAATCTGCTTCATGATTTTGTTCAAATTTGTTGATGATGTCCTTGATGTCCCGTGGAGAATGTAATTTCTAGTTTCATCCTTGCTGGCTTCCATATGTTCTTGAGAAGCTTGATTCAATCTTTTTTCCTTTTACCTGAGAACTTTACCTTAAATGATTTTGGACTATCCTTACTCTTATTTAACTGTGGAACAGAAAATTGGTGTTACCCTCATTTGCAGCACTACCCTTGTTGATGGCATATACTGGACATACAACGATAATCATACAAAAGCGTATGTACGATCCATATCATAAATCGTATGATAATGACAACATTGGTAACAACATGCGGATCATATATTATTATGTGTGCAGGTTCTATAGACGATAATAATAACATTCATCATACCAAATATGAATTACAATAACAGTGTGTGTGTGTGTGTGTGTGTGTGTGTGTGTGTGTGTGTGTGTGTGTGTGTGTGTGTGTGTGTGTGTGTGTGTGTGTGTGTGTCACTACAAGAAAAGGGGGCTTTAGCCTTGGTTCAAAACTGTGGTTAAAAAGGCTAAAAACTGAGGCTAAAGCCTTTAGGCTCAGTTTTGCCTCAGTTATCCAAACTGAGGTTGAAACCCCCGTGGCTAAAGGTTTTAGCCTCAATTTTAGCAACCGAGGCTAAAATGACTTTTATAGCCTCGGTTCTTCAAGTGAGGCTAAAAGAATCTTTTTAGCTTCAGTTTTCTCGAAATGAGGCTAAATTAAATTTTTAGCCTCCATTGTTTCCAACTGAGACTAAATCCAAATTTAGCCTCAGTTGCCTCCAACCGAAGCTAAAACTATTTTTAACCTTAGTTCTCAACAATCGAGGCTAAAGCTTTTAGCCATAGGAATTGTAGTCTTAGTTTATGTAACTGAGGCAAAACCGAGACTAAAGATGGATTTAGCCTCTTTTAGCATCAACCGAGGCTAAATTCGGTTTTTGACCTCATTTCTTTATCATCTAAAGCTAACAATATCATAATCAACAAATGATTGAACCTGTGCATATTTCACCCATTTAACATTCATCAAGACAACAATTCTACACAATATCAACAAAATAATTAATGGTCTATTTAATTTTTTCAAAATAAAATACAAATGCACATGAACTGCCACATAGCCTTCCACATGAACTGTTTTAGTAAGGTCCCCTTCTGGACTGATCAGATGTCTTCCTTTCCTAGCCACATCTCCTGGCAGATGTCTACAACACCAACCTCACTAGCCATGATCACGCGTCCACTATGTGTGATGTAAAAGTGACCGGGGCGCAATCCATTCCGGTCCAATGTCGCTCCAAGATAGTGGCCATCAGTAACTGCATTTATACAATAAATATAAGTTTAAAATAATCATGTCACATGCAGAATCATTAAAGCATGAAGCAATTCCAGGACAAACTTTACATGATATATGTGCAGGTCCATCTCATGGCTCTATAAGTGCTAAAAAATATTTGTATAAGGCTTTTCTATCACGATTCATGTTTTTAACATTTTGCCACACCTCAGGTATCATCCTCATGATAGCTTTAGGCAAACTTCTGCTAGCATGAACCATAAGCTCCAAGACACCATCAAATGTTCCTAAAACAATCATAGATCCAATTCAAAAAACTCCAAGCTTGAAATATGCAATTAAACCCTCAAAGGAGATCTAAATAGCAAGGTTATGACAAGATCAAGCCAAACAGTCTTTTTTAACTGATTTTCAACAGGTGCATTCATTTGAAGTCAACAATCTGGCCTTAAAATCAGCACTTAGCCCCTTCAATTTCAAAGTGCATAATCAATTGCATGCTAAAAAGGCATTCTATGTTGAACCTGCTGCTTCAATATTGTAGTCTTCATGTGGATGTGAAATAAATCACAGAGCATGTGCTCACTCTTAAACATGAAATTTAAGAAAATTTCTAGATAGTCAGAGAAGATAAGAAGAAAGAACAAGAACAAGAAGAAAACAAGATATGAGTTGTACAAGATAATAATAATAATAATAATAATAATAGGCACCATGTACTAATAATCATACGACCCTGGCCATGAATCATACGACCTCGACCATTTCCTTCAGCTGGAATTTTGGGTAAAATCTCTGAAGACGTGGAAATTGCTTCAACGCGTTTGTCATTTCTTGCAGCTGCATTTCCTTCCCACTAACACTGGGTTTGAAGGAAAGGCAGTTCAAGGCTTCAAGAGGATGAAATCAACCTTCTGGTTCAACTGTAAAACTCTGATGTCTGCAGTCTCTCTCTCTTTTTCTTTTTCTTTTTCTTTTTTTAATTGTCTTGGAATGTGAGATGTAGCTTGTTTATTGAGAACTTGTGTTAGATTTTCCCATAGGAGATTGATTTTAGGTGCATGTTTTTTGTTTGCACTCTGCTTTAAACACATGCTTGCATGTTTTTTGTTTGTACTCTGTTCTAAACACATGCTAGCCTTGTATATGGAGCCATGAATTCCTTAGTTTTTTGTCCATAGCTGTTCACTGCCTTTGTAAAAAACAAATATAAATTGAACCACTTGAAATTCATCTTTTGGCAACACAGAACAACGTGCTGGACGTAGACCAGTGGGGCCCACTTGTGAGCAATCACTAGTGGGTACGTCCCATGCATTCTCTGGTCTCTACCTTTCAATTAAATTTCAAATTCAAATATGAATTTGATTTTTAATTGAAGATAGGGATGTGATCGGATTATGTGATCTTATCCAATCCCACCCAAACTCTCCTTCCTTTATTATATAAAAGGATGCGCTTCTCTCATGTAACTCATTTGAATCATACAAAACACCGAGAGTATACAGAGATATAATGTGCACTATAGTTTGTTCATTTTAGCCTATCCTTGTGACGATCTGATCCATAGATCACAATTCGGGGCCACTATATACCATAGGATCAGAGGTGTGAATAGATCCATCTGCTCCAGTAGTAGATAGGCGGGCCATTAGAGCGTCAATCTTCTACTTTGTGAGGGTTCCAAAACTCGTTTAGACCATTAGATCTTGAGGGCTCACCTTCCGCATTTCCCTACAGTGGTATCAAAGTGATTCAACGATGGATTTCCAAATATTATCATCTAAAAAGGTAAGTGGCCCTTCTTTTCTTTTAAGATTGGAATTATGGCCCACCATTTAAATCATCGTCTGATCGGCCCCACAGTGGATAGGCATCACGTTGATATGTTGTATAGTGGATATACAAAAATGTGATATGATGTACATATGATATGGTGTACACGTCAGATATGATGTACAATGGTGAAGTTTACATCATAAAGCAGATTTGTCTGTACTTTCAAAAATCACAGATTTGTATGTATGCGTGTGATCTATACACAAATCACGCTTGATCACTAGGCTGATCTGGGTGATGTACAATGGTCAAATATCAAAGAAACGTGTAAATCTGATCACATAGATTTTTCACACGGAATTTGTAATATACACGTGTGATGTACATATCCGGGTGATGTACAAAGGTGACATTTTGGCCTACAAAACTTTGCTCACATGTACATGTACAACACGTTACATCTATGATATGCCAATATGTACAATGTGTACAAATACAACAACTGGGTGTTGTAACGTGTATACAGTGGTAACATATGTGAAACGTACTGGTGTTGTATACACTGATGACAAATACAACAACTGGGTGTTGTAACGTGTACATGAGTTCTTTGTGCATAGGGAAGTGCATTGTACATCAACAACATTCCGTTCGTGTGACGTGTTGGCATCTATAACATAGTTTAGATGTGTAACGTGTTGTACACCAACAACATGGTTTATGTCAATGCAACTTGTTATCGTCTATACAATACAACGTTTACTGTACATGTGCAACACTGGATGCACACACGTTGGTTGAAGTATTATAACACAAATCTATTGTTGTACACGAGATCTGTTATTGTACACGAAATCTGTTGATGTAAATGTTTCATGCATGTAAATTTGTTGCTGTACACGAGATCAGTTGCTATAAATATTTCATGTACTATGATTAACGTGCAGCTTATAATTTCATGTATACATGTCAACTATACACGTGTTGGCCTATTATCCATACATGTATGATGTACATGCATGATCTGCTGGTGACGTTATTCACCATACATCTGTTGGTATCATATGTGCATCTCATGTGTGATGTACATATGAGATGTGTGATTTGTGTGATTAGTGTATGGATCTGATCTGTGTGGTGTACATATGAGATGTAACATGAACAGAATACATGTGATATGAAAATGTGTACAGTGACCATACATCTGACATAATAAAATAATAATTATTATTTTGTACAAAACATCAGTTGCACATGTGAATTTGATCCGTGTATTACACAGATCTCTTCACTAGATATATATTGAATCCAAATCGTCCATCCAGCTGTGAGCTTGGATTTATGTTGGAGAAGTACAATAAGCACTTGGTCCATGTACAAGTGTATACATATTGGCTGATGTACACATACAACAACTATGTTTTAGTTTTGCAAATTCCACATGTGTAGATCTGCTAACAAACGAGTACACATGATTTCATGCTTAATTTATAAATCAATAGTGTGGCCCGCATTCAGATATGCTATAACCTGAATATGTTATCGTGATTTTTGAATTTGATCATATATATGAGATGATGTTGTTTTCCTTCATGATTTTATTTTCACTGTTGATCTATAGCTCATTAGTGATCGAAACGATCATCAACCATGATGATCACTGTTGATGAAAGGATCCATCATCAACAATGATCATTAACGGTAAATTTTAGATCCATCACTAATGGTCATGATCATAGATAAAGATAGAACTCTCTTCATATCTTAGCACTTATTTTTTCCTTTCTGATGATGATGCTAATATGTATGAGAATATTCAACTTGATGTGTTTAAATCTTGGCCTCCTACTTTTTTCATAAAAAATTACAAAACTTAGTGCTTAGATGCTCCTAAATAAAGGTTGTGCATAACTTGAGTGAGAGTTTATTCTCCTTTACCAAATGATACATGCAACCATATAATGGAAGGTTGCATGTTATACAATTATAATTTTATAAAAGTACCAATTTCATCTTAAATTGAGAACTTGATTGTTCTACACCGCCCATTTGGGTATGTGAACTTTCAGATTTCTTTAAGATGTGTTGATTACTTTTATATTCTAAAAATTTATATAACATGTAAAAATGTTGATGATTAGTGTCAATACCTTAGATCTTAGCTAAGTAGTGATACTCATGCAATGTAGAGATGGCCACCAAATCGTTAATCGCTGAACAGCTGAAAGGACAACATTTCGACGGCAATAACTATGAAGACCGGTCTCATGCCGTGCGATGCCTTTTGGACGAGGACGATATTTCTCACACACTCGATGTAGTTCAAGAGGAACCCATCTTGGCTGAAAATGGGAATTTACAAGAACATAGGGTTGCGATGACTCACTATAATAAGTGGTGAAAATAAAATCGTTCAACCTGTAATGTCCTTCTTAGCACTATGCACAAAGAACTCATACATACGTATGAAGTACATGAAACCGCTAAGGGAATCTGGGAAGCATTGACAGATGACTATACACAGAAGTCAGATGCGAGAGTTAGGGCAATAGAATTAGAATTTCAAGAGTACAGGATGCCTGTCGGCTGCCCCATCAAAGATCATATTCGTAAGATGGAGCAAATGATAGGTGCCCTTAGGAATGTTGGGTGTAAATTGACTGAAAATCAGAAGATTATAGCCATGCATCGTTCCTTTCCTGAATCTTGAGCCCAAATCAAAAGAATTCTGAACCATACTGATTCTATCACTACGTTTAGAGACTTTTGTGGCCACTTGGTACGTGAGATTGAAATGAATGCAATTCAACAAAGTTCGGCCAAAGCCCTTGTAGCAGAGACCCATAAGCGGAAAGCTAACAAAATAGTCTAAAGCTTGTAAGAAGGCAAAGAAGAATAACTAAGAACAGAAGACTACAGCCCTTGCTTCAAATCTCAAGAAGGGGAATAGAAAGAAGAAGAAGAAAATGACAAACATAGTCTGCTATGTCTGTGGAAATTTTTGTCATTATGCTCAGTAATGTGCCCATAAAAGATGATAATTTCTCAGTCACTAGATACTTTATATGTAGGTGTTTTTTCTAAAATCATTTCCTTTGATACCATATCTAACGAGTGGATTTTGGATTCAGGTGCAATAAAGTACGCGACATAGAGCCGTCGAAGACTCGAGGAATTCTGACCTATAGCCAAGGAAAATTACAAGCTATACATGAGCAATAATGTTGTTGAAGACATACGAGGGATTGACATTTTCCATCTCCATACGCGCATAGGGTGAATAATAATCCTCTGTGATACTCTTTATGCATCAGGGATACGTCGGAATTTAATTTCTGTTTCTAGATTATTATTTGATGGTTTTGATATTCGATTTTCTGGGACTAGAGTTTTTTTGAGACAGAATAACATCATCTTTGCATGGAGAAATTTAATTTTAGATTTATTTATTCTAGACGTAGATTGTTATAATTCCCCTCTTACTTTATCTACTATGTCGAATAAAAATGTAGTATTTGAATCTCAAAAATGGCACGCGAGGTTAAGTCATATTGAAAAGGATCGTATGAGAAGACTAGTACGTTCTAGTCTATTAGACTCCCTATCCAAAGTTGATTTACCATTTTATGAACATTGTGTGTCCGGAAAAACTTTGAAGAAACCATTTTCCAAAGCGGCTAGGTCCAAGGGTACACTAGAGATAATCCATTCAGATATCTATGGACCCTTTAATGTACATGCCAGAAACGGATGTCAGTACTTTGTCACTTTCATTAATGATTACTCGCGCTATGGATATGTGTATCTTATCTCACACAAATTTGAGGCTTTTGATTATTTTCTTAAATATAAAGCTGAGGTAGAAAATCAGCTTGAGAAAAAGATTAAAATCTTTTGATCTGATAGAGGTGGCAAGTATACATCTAAAATGTTTAAGTCATATTGTGAAAATGTTGAAATTGTTTGGCAGTACACAATGGCTTACACTCCACAACAAAATGGTGTTGCAGAGAGAAGGAATAGGACACTATTGGACATGGTTAGATCGATGA
Source organism: Magnolia kwangsiensis (assembly GCA_037074715.1). Lineage (NCBI taxonomy): Eukaryota > Viridiplantae > Streptophyta > Magnoliopsida > Magnoliales > Magnoliaceae > Magnolia > Magnolia kwangsiensis. Next base: position 107,349,450 of record CM073578.1, on the reverse strand, counting down.
TCACTCAAGCCAATCTCTCTACCACATTCTCGGGAGACGCACTGTTAACAATCGTCTATGTCCTTAATAGAGTCCCGTCCAAATCCATTCTTAAGACCCCTTATGAGATGTGGTCTGGGAGGATTCTTTCTCTAGCCAACCTATGCCCTTGGAGATCTTTGGGATATATTTTGCTACCTACTTCCTATAAAGGTAAACTTGATAGTAAAACCATTGAATACGTGTTCATAATGTACCCTATGCATTCAAAGGGATACGTTCTACTTCATAAGGACCATGGATGATGGATTGAGATACAATCCCGGGACGTGACCTTCGTTGAAGATAGATGCCCAAGCCAAATGAAATAAAAGGTTTCAATAGAACTTTTTGAAATACCCGATGTATCTCAGGAGAGTGGGAGTTCTGCTTTTCCAGATGATGATGCTCCTATAGTTCGTTAGAACAGTGGGAAGACATCTCAGTAGGCTCTTGAGTTATGTCGAAGCGAAAGAGGATTGATTCCCCGAAGATACTTCGATATTGAGGGACAAACATTCTCTTGCGTTGCGGTTGATGATGATGAACCTGATTCGTATCAGGATTATCTTCCAATTCGGCCGATTGGGTGAATGCTATGGACGAAGAGATCGCTTTCATGGAGAAGAATAAAGTCGGAGAACTTATTGATCTGCCTTCCAAACCCAAAGCGAGAGGTAACATATGGGTACTAAAAATCAAAAGAAAGGCAAATGGTACAGTGAAAAAGTATAAAGCATGATTAGTTGCTAAAAGTTTTACACAACAAGAAGACATTGATTACGAGGAGACTTTTTCACCTGTTGCAAAGTTCTCCTCAATCCGCATGATCTTGTCCATCATCGTAAGTTTAAACTTAGAGTTATATTAGATAGATATAAAGATCACATTCTTGAATGGTGACTTGGATGAAGAAATATACATGCAACAGCCCATGGGTTATGTGGACAAAAAACATCTAAAGAAAGTCTGTAAGTTATTGAAATCAATTTATGGACTGAAGAAATCTTCAAGATAGTGGTACATGAGGTTCCACTTGGCCATCACCATTTTTGGATTCACAATGAGTGAAGAAGATCATTGTGTATACATGAAAGAGTCTGGAAGACCTTTTCTGATACTATCTATATATGTAGATGATATCCTGTTAGCTGGTAATGACATGCAATTATTGATATTGACTAAAGATTGGCTATTCTTGAACTTTGAGATGAAAGACCTTGGTGAAGCCAACTTTGTTCTTGGGGTAAAAATCATTGGGGATTGCCCTAAGAAATTTTTGGGTTTGTCTCAAGAAACTTATATACAAAATATCTTAGAGCGGTTCAGGATGAAAAATTCAAAAGTGTTGAAACCCCTATGGATAAAGCTACTAAGCTAGACAGAAAATCGTGTCCCCAGACTAAAACTAAGAAATTGGTTATGTCCTCAGTACCTTATGTAAGCGCAGTAAGGAGCTTAATGTATGCTATGTCTTGCACAAGACCGGATATTAGCTATGCAGTTGACATAGTCAGCCATTATCAGAGTAACCCAGGACAGTCTCATTGGCAAGCTGTCAAATGCATATTCTGCTATTTCAGAGGAACAAAAGACCTAATGATGTGTTATGAAGGCACAAACCTCGAGCTCAAAGGATATTCTGATGCTTCTTGTGGTATTGACGCCGACAAGAGAAAGTCTACTTCAGGATATGTATTCTTACTCGGAGGAGGAGCTATCTCATGGTCGAGTAAGGAACAGACATCTACAACTCTTTCATCTATGGAGGCCAAGTACATTGCATGTTGTGCTTCTGTTCAGGAGTGTGTATGGCTTCACAGATTTCTATTGAGTCTGGGTATTGTACCAAGTGTTTGTTAGCCTATATCGCTGAAGATAGATAATACTTCTACTATTGACTTGGCAAATGACCGTAAACACTACCAGAAATCTAAGCACATTGAGATCAAGTATCATTACGTCTAGGATCAAGTGAGAGATAAGAAGGTCACCGTAAGCTACATTCCTACCAAGGAGATGATGGCTGATCCCATGATGAAACTTATAGTTAGAGATCTATTTCAGGTTCACGTTAGGCAAATGAGATTAAGGAAAGCTTAACTGATGTACTTGTTTTGTAGTACCTTTGATCTTTCATTAATGAACAATACATTCCATTTATTCAGTATTGAACACTAATATAACTAGGTATAAAGATCATCAACATTTACCATGAAATCATGTAGGATTTCTATTTTTGTCGGCAGGTCGGTCACCCACTCGCACGGGTCGACCAACCTTGAATGTACGAGAGAGGTACATTTGGGGCTATGTTTATACATTGAGGTATGAACTTTGCTTTATTGTGAATAATAAAGGATGAGGATATGAGTGAGTCGTATCCGCCTATAATCTTTTAAGAGTGAAGATGAGACTGATAAAGTTGAATAATAGAATCGTACCATTCCGTTATATGCGATCAAGGTTATGGCCTGATTTTTAGTCAGGTTATGAGGTTATGAGATGAGTCGTACCTTATGTTGAATGACCTACGTATTGTAGACCTGAATTTTTCCTAGTATTGTCTACTTTAAGATGTGGATTATAGCCACGTGCTGGGACATTTTACCTACAGATTGCTTTGATTCAATCTAATCATTGCAACTTGCGAGTAGCTGGTCCCGTAGGTGACTCCTTGTGCCCTTAGCTACCCTCCTCTTGTGTATATGAGGATGAGATTAAGTGTCGCTACTTTAGTATACAATGATGAGAGGTCCTTGATTGGCCAGACTTAGTTACGCTAGGAAAGCGGCTTGATTAATTCCAAATTACACATCTGCGTGGGGAAGATCCCGTGACAGTTACACCAATTTTCTAAAACTATTAATATTCACTTGAAGACTTATCCGCCAGCAGTATCAAGTTATTTTTATTAGACTTTTGCAAACAATATTTTCTTAAAAAGCATATATATCTTAGTATAGCTTTGAATTAGTTTTAGTCAAAGTTTATGAAAAATCAAGTTTTCAGAATAACTCGATAAGTTGGATAAGTGCGTATGTTGGCCGAGTACTCTACATCGGGAGTTAACTCCATCCGGTGTGGTCATGAAGACTAGGATAGGCATTGCAAAGCTTGGGTTATTAAGTACTAGTTAGGTGGTCACTTAGTACTTAAGCACCTGTGAGAAGATTATGGTGACCCAGCTAGTCCCACGCCTCTGATTCTTTTGATCGCGAAGTGTGGTATTTGATTGTTATTAGGCGAGTTAAATGGATAAATTTTTTGTGCCTATCCCACATTGTGATTAAGTGGGAGATGTTGGACGTAGACCAGTGGGGCTCACTTGTGAGCAATCACTAGTGGATATGTCCCATGTATTCTTTAGTCTCTGCCTTTCAATTAAATTTTAAATTCAAATATGAATTTGATTTTTAATTGAAGATAGGAATGTGATCAGATTATGTGATCTTATCCAATCCCACCCAAACTCTCCTTCCTTTATTATATAAAGGGATGCGCTTCTCTCATATAACGCATTTGAATCATACGAAACACTGAGAGTATATGGAGATATAGTGTGCAATATAGTTTGTTCATTTTAGCTTGTCCTTGTGACTATCTGATCCATAGATCGCAATCCGGGACCATTATATACCGTAGGATCAGAGGTGTGAATAAATCCATCTGCTCCAGTAGTAGATAGGCGGACCATTGGAGCGTCAATCTTTTACTTTGTGAGGGTTCCAAAACTCGTGTAGACCGTCAGATCTTGAGGGCTCACTTTCCGCATTACCCTACACAACAGTCGTCAGTGATCTCACCATGTAATTACAAAGACAAAAAAAAGTAATAACGAAGAAATTAGTGTCAGTTGTATGTGTACAACTCTTTACATAGTTGCAACACTTGGTTTCTGGACTGGAATTTCTTGTGTTATGTTAGTCGTGATCATGACTTATGATGATGATGACTCTGATTGGAGGTTTGTATATTTACAGGAATGGTCAACCATAGGGAGGCTGCCTTTCCATGTTAAAACTACTCTAGTTGGGTTTTGGAATGGATGACAATATTTCACATCTGGACAGCGCGATAGAGGACCAGAAGACCCAACACCCAACAAAGTCATTGGAAGTACTTGGAGAACTAAATTGAGCTTATAATTCTTTTCTTTTCTTTCTTTTTCTTTTTTCATTTTTTAAATCAGTCAATTGTGGCTGAATCAGTTTTCTTCATTTGTAACCTGTATCTGTAACATATGTTAGTAGCTTTGGAAAAACCTTTTTCTTTCACGGGATAGTAAACTCTGTTTTAATTTCCATTACCATTCTTGTACTAGTGTGGCTTTAGTGTATGGGAGACTACTGTGAGATTATGGGTATCTTTTGAATCAATATAAGTTCCTAAGGACGGTAGCCTCCTTTGAAAGTGGCTTATTTCAAGGAGAAACTCCCCTCAAAGTGGCCATGCCATGGTCACATTTCAGTTTTACAATTTATTCATTAAGATTTTCATAGGTTTAGGGTGTGTTTGGTAGATGCCTGAAAATGTGTTCATCTCATTTTAGTTAATCATAATCATGTATTAGAACCATAGTTCAAATAATTGAAAACTCGAATTGAATTGATGTTCAGCTGGGTCGGGTTGACTTGAAAACTTGACTCAGTATTTAATAATCATAATCAAAAGTATTATGTATATCAGCAGATATGTAAAGTGGTTAGAAATAGGATTAGTGATTTTAAAAAATGGATATGTTTTCATGAAACATGCGTTGGTAAAGTCTGTCTCTTTGTTTTGTAGGCTCGTGGGTTTTATTCACTCCTTTCACATTTACTTTTTATTAATATAACTTGTTGTGATTCAGCGAGTGACTTGTTTTGAGTCACCATGAGTCACATCTTGTCATCCAACTAGATTTGACTCAGCGGATCAACATGAGTTTGGATTGAGTCAAGACTAAGGAATGGGTTCCAAGATCATAAAAATAGAAATAAATAAATAAATAACAAGTATTCCATTATTTGCATAGTGAAACTGTTTGATTTTCAAGTCCTACGCATGAGCTTTGACTGATATAGTTCTTTTTTTCTTCCTTTTACAAATTATTTCTGCTTAACTAACTGGGTGTTATAGTGATATGGCCACTTCGCTGGCCAGTTCCAATCCAGAACCAATCCGATCATACAGCCAAGAGTTGGGTCTGGATTTTTTAACTAGTTATAAGATCACCAAAAGAAGGTAAATGAAACAATAGATAACATAACATAGGCTATTTGGTTATATCTCAAACCAAACCAATCAAACTATCACCTATGAGATTTTCATATAATCAGTCAATGAAAATCATTACTTTTAATAGAGAGCAACTAAAACATGGATGTGAAAAATGACGCATCAAAGAAAATGATTCAAGACTGAACCATCATTGGATTCATTTACTAGGACAGGTGATGCAGATGTCTTTCTTTCTTTCTTTTTAAAAAATTTATCTGTTAGATTTAGTGCATGTCAGACAACAAAAATCAAAATACAACTTCTGATATTGAAGGTTGAATCTATTCAATCTCCTATAGGAGGACAAATTCTTGTGACCCAAACATCAATGCCAAAGGACTTTTGGAATTATAACATTGAGAAAGAAAAGGGAGAGACATATATGAACAACAACAACAAAAAATTGGCAGAAGCATCATGATATAACTTACAAGTGGGTCATAATAAGTTTTTCTTTTCTTTCTTTCTATAATATGACTGTATAAAAGCTAAAATGATGGAGATCCTTTACTCATAGCTAACAAGAGTTAAATGATTAGGCATCAAAATCACAAATGCTGAACATGGAATCCAGTAACAATGTATCATGAATATAAAAGACATCTTATGCAAATGAATTGACTAAATGTCAGCTTGCCAAGTTTGAACTGCATGACCCATACATGCATGTAAAAATGCAGTATATCTGATTAATGTGTCGGGATTTTCCCTTAAGAACAGCTATGTCAAATGATCACATTAAGGTCTGGATTGTTGAGATCCTTTGGGTCAAACCCGGGAATGATTTTTCGACCCCAAGCATGTTCTATTCTTCTGTTACTTTATGCTCCAAAGAATTATCTACTCAATCGAAAGAGAAACAAAGACTGTGATGAGGATTGCATATGAAGAAAAAGAAGAAGATGAAGAAGAAAACACCATGAAAAACTCTCTCTGCATGTTTGTTGTAGGCTTAAAATGTAGTTTTGAAGTCGTAGAAAGAAACCCATGAAGATTGCTTCTTTTGTATGTTTAAATGTAGTTATAAAATCATTGAAAGAAACCAACAAAGAATTGGAAAGCTTAGACAGTGGTGAAAGTGTGTGCACAAGGTAGTAATACAATTATGCAGTATCAGAGTAATGTGGAACATGCTGATAAATCCATGAATACCATTAGTCGTACCAAGGCTATGTGATGTAAGACATAAATGATGTCGGCCATACTAAGGAAATGTGATGCGAGATGTAAACCAAGAACACCAATCCTCATCTAAGTCCACATATTAATACAACTCAACTCTAGAATATAACCGGGGTCTAGTACACTCCAACTAGATTGCCGCCCCATCGCGTGCAATAAGGTGAGTGGGAAAAACCTTACTATCCTTCTGCCAATCTTGGACTCGGCTCTTCGATAGCGGACCCATTCTTCGAGCTGGTCAAACTTAGCCTAACTTTACCCCCTCCTCTCGAGCATGTAAGGCCGCACCCCCTTCCAACCGACCACGACAAAGTGGAAAGCGCGGCTTTCTGGTAATCGGTACTCGGCGCTCATACACCCACTCAGTCTAGATGTTACAACAATCTCTTGGTACCATAAGGGTTTAAAAACTTTCACCCAGGGATATTTATAGCACCCCATGTAGAACAAGATTTTCGGTATCCAATTCTGCCAACCATGATACTCCTATGGAGGCTACGACCCTGATGTCACTAGGGCATACAGTAACCATGTCACACATATGCAAAATGCATGAATCACACTATCCAATCATGCATCAATCCTACGTATTTCATGCGCTCATGTAGGCAACTCCCCTTACCAGGTAGTCTTATAACAATTTTCCCAATGGCAGTGCTATGATCAATCACTCAGCTCATCACAAGCATGCAGATGATTCTTATGAACATGTATCCTGATGTTCTATTGTCACATACTCATAATCAAAATCGGTAATCAAGATCGAAAGTCATAATCGATCAATCACACATGGCAAATAGGGCCCACTTATTTGGGTTAACCCACATAGAGAATGGGCCTAACAAGGCCTAAGGGAAGGTCACAATGAGGACATCTAACCATCGTTGCCCATCAATGTGGACATCTAACCAACATCGCTCCCAAGGAGTGGTCTACATAAGAAATTCATACACAATGTAGCGGCCACACATACATCATATTGGGCCTCGCTCATCGGCCTCATATACATCGCATCGGGCCGATCAAATGGGCTGATTCAAATGGGCCAACTCAGATGGGCCGAATCAAATGGGCCGATTCAAATGGGTCGATCAAATGGGCTAACTTAGATGGGCCGAATCAAATGGGTCGATTTAAATAGGCCAATCAAATGGGCCAACTCTTATGCATATTGAGATCCAACCTATTCATAAGTTATCATAGAGATAGATGAAATGAAAATAATTATCAACTTAATTGAAAACTACCGTGGCCCTTAAAAGTTTGAGCGGTGGATGTCACGGTCCACTATTTAATTAGTGGAGTCCACTTGAACTTTAGATCTGACTCACCACTATTTTCCCAAGCTGTAAAATGATCTCACAAATGGTTGGAAGGCATGGATACAACACATGCATAATGGTGGGCCCCACCATTCAAATAGTGGACGGTGTCGATATACATCAATGTGGGGCCTGCGAGTTTGCTGTCAATAAAGGGGCAGCTAGATAGCTGTTGTACAGGCAGCTGGCTGCACAAGGAGGGAAAAGGTGGTTCCCACGTAGGGCCCACCATCATGTATATATAATATATAATATAATATAATATAATATAATATAATAAAATATAATATATGATATATCTAACCTCCTAAGCAGTGAGACCCACAGAATTTGCTGTCGTCAGATGGCAGTGGGTCCCACCATCAAAAGCAGATGTACAGCATGTGAGAAACACATACATCATGCATGGCCCACCGCCATAATGGATGGACGGCTTGTGTAAAACCACATACATCATATGGGCATGCAACTGGCTGATGTCAAGAGGGCAGCCACGTAGCTACTCCACATGCAGCCCATTTTTTTGTAAGGCAGAGGTGAATCCCACGTAGGGCCCACCCTCATGTATTATATATATCATATACATAGATAATATAATATAATATATAATATATTATATTATATATATATATTAATATAATATAATATAATATAATATATAAATATTATATTAAATAGACAACCAATGTCTAGGCCCCTGGACGACCTGGACATACACTGCACTTACATCATGGTAGCCCACATTTGGGGTGGGTCCCACTGTCCAGGGACGGTGGATGGCTTGGATCATGCACATACAATGTGGTGTGGCCCACCAAATTGGATGGACGACGTGGGTGGGTCCCATGGACCCCACCGTCAGGTCACACTTCACTGTCAGCTACCCCCACTAGGAAATCAATGTCAAGACCTCAGCATTGAACGAGGTATCTTTCACTCATCCTACCACTGGAGTTATGGATGGGCCCTCAGCGTTTGAAACGAGGTGTCTTTCATTCAACCCACCACTGGAGCTATGGGTCCCACCATCCAGCAGGTCCATCCCACCGTCCAGCAAGCTGGACGATGCTGGATGGCACTTAAACATCATGGTGGGTTCCACTTGGATGTGGCCCGTCATATTTGGATCAATCTGATATTTGTGTTTCCCTTTGATCTGGGCCTGTGCAACTGTCCGGTCATGTTGGCCCCAACTAGGGATTAAGTGGGCCATGATCATGGAGAGAGAGAGAGAGAGAGAGAGAGAGAGAGAGAGAGAGAGAGAGATCGGAGATGATGGAGGGGCCCCGTCACTATCGGCCCCTCATGGATACAAGCATACATCAAGGTGGGTCCTACCATATGTGGACCCTTAGATCTAAAAAAAGACAATTATAACACGATAAAAATGTGGGTCCAAGATCACCCACCGTCCACTTCTTCTTGCTCCCTTGGCTTCCTTTTGTAAGTGCTATGATCATATGCTCCTTTGGTTGTCAAATTTTGTGGTGCCAAAACCTTTATTTGTGTCTTGTGTTTATATGTTGATTTATATATGTTCAAGACATTGCTTCACAAGTGTTTTAAGTTAAGTACATTGATCGGCTTCAAGCCAAGTCAAGCCATGTACTTTGTTAACGTCTGTAAGCATATATGTTTAGAACTACATCGATAAAGAGTACAAGACTCAAGTACATTACAAGACTCAAGTACACTTCAAGACTCAAGTGCAACTCAAGATGAAGTTTAAGTTCAAGTTTTTGAATATCTCAAGATCAAGCTACATCAAGTGTGAGAGCTCAAGCTTGATAAGGTTCAAAGGTCTACCTTCACTGAATGAATGAAGTTCAATGTTCATACTTCATGTTCTAGGTATGATAGACCTTAGATTGACCTTAGGGTAGGTCATTTTGTATACATAATTCAAAATAAATCTTTTTATACGATTTTTATCTGTTCTAAGACTAGTCCTGGACCTTGTTTGACTAGTCCTAACACTAGTTCGACCAGTCCAAGAGATTCCATGACCAGTCCTAAGTTTATTTGAATTTTTCAGATATTTTTATTCGTCCACGACTAGTCCTGGACTCTACTCGACCGGTCATATGAATAGTGTCGACTCATCCTTCGACCAGTCTTGTTTCTACGATTCAAAGTCCAGCAACTATGTTGGTGGTCCTACAACCAGTCGTGTGGGGCCTACGACCAGTCGTAGACACCCTACGACCAGTCGTGAGTCAGTTTTATATGATCACACTATAAATTTCAAAAATCCATTCTCATACGACCCGTCGAAGTGTCCACTAGACCAGTCGAAGGTGTGATTTCTAAAGCTACAAATAGACGACGAATTTCAGAGTTTTTTAATTCAATTCACGTAAAATCAAGGCTCCACTCTAAGATAAGTTTGTGTTCATTTTATGCTACTTTGTGCATAATTAATATTTTCTTTTGTTAGCTTATTATTTTTTGATTTTGATCTACATTCCAATCTAATTTGAAAAGGGAAAAATTCTGTAATTCCTTTTTCCTGGAATCAAAATCAAATACAGCTAGCCCATTTGGTTTAACTTAAAATTAATTAGAACTTAGAACCATTGTAAAGTGAGTATTGGACATTGAACATCCAAATTCGAACTTTTACTCCAATTAGTTCTTCTGAGCTGCTACAAAAGGAAAAATTCAGGTATTTTACGCTTATGTAATTTAATTTCTTTTTGGTTTCTTTTGAGATTGAGCCAGAAAAATCTCATCGTGTGGTTATTTGAGAAGAGCCAGAAAACTCAGATAGAGGGGTTTTTGAATTGTGTAAGCCCAAGTGGAAAAGACACAAATGTGAAGGTTTTAGGTGAACCTGTGAAACCTATTTTGATAGCGAACGGTAATATCCCCTGTGTGAGGATATTAAGAGTGGAGTAGCAATTTGTGTGGCTGTTGTTTAACACTTGATGAACACAGAGGCCAACCACTATAACTCTTTGTGTTTTGTGGATGTGTGATTTATTCTTTTTATCTTTTATCATTCAAAGTTGTGGAATGTATGTGTGGATTTGAATGTTGTAATTTTTACATTTCAAGCATAATGGGGAATGTTGTAATAATTTAGATTTAAATTCCTGTAATTTATTTCAATTCATTGGTATTTATTTATTCCTCTTTGGTTTGAGTTTTTGATATAAAGGACGTTTTAGAAATAAGGTTGTCCTACCATAAACCCTTAGTTTTTATGGTGTAAGGTTGTCTTTAGAACTGAATTCATATCAAACTCTCAATACTTGTTTATTGAGGTTGCTTTTATTTTAGCATTAAGAATTGATTTATTTTTATTTGACTATCTCTTTATTTATTCCGCTATTATAATCTTAATTTGGCATAGTCCTATTACCCCCCCCCCCCCCCCCCCCCCCCCCTATAGGACATATAGCTAAGCCATTTCACCTTTGCTCCTTAGCTTCAATCCTAACGGAAGAGATGGAATTTGGATGGTTGAGATGAGAGGTGAGAGGGTAGGATGTGGGCCACACACAAGGTTCTCATGGAGGATTGAAAATGCTTGGACGTGTAAATTTTTCTTACTTGGGAATGTGCTTGAGAAATGAGAGAGAGATGGTTGTAAGGAGAGAGAGAGATGGGTGATGGAGTGATGGATGTGGTGAGTGATGGGTGTGCAAGAGATTATTGACTTTAGGGGTAGATTGTGTAAGAAGGGTATGAGTTGTATAAGAGCTTTTTGACTTTTGGGGTTGCTTGAGGATGGGTATGAGGTGATGTGTACTTGACATGCCCTTGATGAGATTGATTGATTGATGGATGTGACATTTGGTAGAGATTCTCTTGTGTTTTACAACGTGTTGTATTTTCCTCTAAAAGAACAGGGGTTCACATCTCCTGGCCTAGGTATTGCCTTAGTGCGTGATATGCGACATCGGAATTGCGGCGACGACATGATCGCTAGGGTACAAGTCTCAGTTTGAGTCGACTCGGGTTGACAGGACTTAGATTAGGATCGCACGCAAACTTCGAATAAAGGTCGAAGGTTGCCTGAATTTGATCGGAAGGATAGCGGAGGCCTACGGAACGTTACGGTCTAGGATACAGGTCTTACAACGAGAGTTAACTTGAAAAAAAGAGGGAATGGGTGCTTGTACTTGGGATAGGGTGAGGTGACATTGGGGTATGGAGGATGTACTTGACTTGATGGATGTGACGAGTCATAGAGATTCTCTCAAAATTCATAACAAGAAGTGTTTCTTTGGAATGGATGTGGGCCTACATCTCCTTCCTTAGGTATCGCATCGGCACGCGAGACGTGGTGTTAGAACCAAGGTGATGGCATGGTCGCTAGGGCATAAATTTTGGGTCAAGCCGACTCCGGTTTGCAGGACTCAGCTTAGGATCACATGCAAACATCGCATATAGGTCGAGGGTTGCCGAAATTGGATCGGGTGAAGTGTGGAAGCCTATGAAACGGTATGGTCTATGATACGGGCTTCACAACAATAATTTATCCTTTGGGATTATAGTAAGATGATTACGAGTGATCTTTATGAATTTATGTGGGGTGATGGATACAAGCCTTGCCCTTGCCTTTACTGATTTTTGAGTTAGCCCTCGCTATTCTTCCTGTTATTGACTTGGCCATTACCACTCTTCCTATTATTGAGTTAGCCATTGCCACTCTCCTTATTGTTGAGTTGGCCGTTACCACTCTCCTCTTTGTTGAGTTAGCCATTGCTAATCTTCTCTTTACATTACTAACCTTACATTATTTACCTTTAAAGCTTAGGCATGTGTCTTGATATTCTAGAACTCTCATGATTCAGTTTATATTCTCTTTGATGAAAGTGATGTGTTGAAGGTATCATAATGAGTGATTCAATTAATATATCATGGACGTAATAGCGCTCTAGGTAGAGATCATCTTGGTCGACACGTAATTCCATGGGTTTTTGGGTAGTGGTACACAAATCGATGTAAGTAATTTACAATGCGTGTTACATCACTTCTGAGATTGGATGTTGTAAATAGTCACTCCATGAACAAATCATGTCACGTAATTCATCTGACTCATGTGTCGTGCCACCTCGAGGTGTTCACGTAAATCCACGGTAGCATTGGACATGCAGGTGAATCTCCGTAGTGTGAGAATGCGGGGTGATTCAAGTTTTCTATAAATTATATTCTACATTATGATAAGCAGTACATATGATGAGCCGCACATACTTTGTTAAGCATACATTCATATATATATATATATATATATTGGTTGCGCATACTGATACATCTCGTAGTAGTGGAGTACGTGACATATCAGAATCTTTACATTGCTTTTATGAATATATTGAATTATTGATAATCTTAAAGGATAACCATCAGTATGAGTAGGGTGTTGACCAAGAGATGATGCAAGTGACACACAGGTTAAGGACCCAGAAGATCAGTTCCTGATAGAAGATTCTGCTGAATAGAATAGAAAAATATTTTATGATTATTTATATTTCCACTACGCAACTCAAATATTGTAATAAGCTCTCATTAAGAGAGCATTTGACAAATTTATTTAATTATAGAATGATAAATGCAGTTGACCTTATTCTCGTGGATGATTACCTTTTTTAATGTAATTGGATGTAATTCAAGGTGAGACCTTGAGTCATTTAAATTCTTACATTATCAACACCTGATTTTCTCAGGCAAGAGTATAAACTCTAGCCATGAAAATTTAGGATGCTACAGTTGGTATCAAAGAATGAGAATGAGATTAACTAGGCCTGAGGGCATGACCCATCATTAGCCTTGTGCGACTAGATTTGAATCATGAATTCGATACTTATATTTAAAAGTATCTTCCCTATAGTAGTTAAGAAGTTAAGGAATTAGAAACCCATATTCAAGTCTCCCATCAAACGTGCTAGGCATGAAATTTAGAGATTATGAATCTAGGTACCTTGAAGAGTAGATTCTCAAAGCCCCAAACCATGGAATCTTACCATAGATTTCCCCGGAGTATCAAGAACAAATCAAGGGCTTAGGATTCAAATATCAAATAGATTGGACGTATGGATCAGAAATTCTGAGAGTGCATAACTGCTTGAAAAACCTATACTCATCATGCTAAGGATTCTTCCAAGGCATTAGACACACTCTAACTAGACAACTCTGTCTGCAGGAGATATGGCTTCCAAGGGGAAGGTTATTAGAGCAAACTAGGTACCCCTGGAACGCACAACTGAGAATGGCGCACCTCTGGGAGAAATTGTGAGAGAATCAATGCCATCTCCATCAACAACCACTGAGAGACTGTATTCCTAGAGCCACCCTTAGGATAGACACCCCTTGATACCCAAGCATGGGCACCATTCTATTCCTTCCTGGGACAGATGAAGACATTCATGCAGAGGAACCAAAAGACCTTGGACAATTTACAACAACAGGTTCACAGTACCCTTTTGAGAAACACGGTACCGCTAACATCGCCTACCCGTACCACCCCACTAGCTCCACCTCATGAAGAACATTACGTTTAATCTTTCGTGCTAGAAAAATTCTTAAAGCTACGACCCCCTGAGTTCCCAGGCACCTTCGACCCGTTGGTAGCCTAACATTGGATAAAGCAAACTAAGAGGATATTAATGGCCAAGGCATGCCCAGAACACCTCAAGGTTTCCTTAGCCAGGTTCAAACTCGAAGGAGAGGCTGTTAATTAGTGGGAAGCAATAGAAAGAACTGTACCTGAGAATTACACTTGGGCCTGGGAGGAATTCCAGGAGAAGTTTTTCGAGAAATACTTCCAAAGTCATACAGAGATGAAAAGATGCCCGAATTCTTAAAACTCGCCCAAGGCAAAATGATCGTCAACACTGTATGAGGCCAAATTCACTGAATTGTCACGATACGCATCAAAACTAATTGAGGATGAAGATTTCAGAATCAAACGATTTAAGGATGGCATAAGACCTTCGATCCACTCCAAGATATGTTATTTGGACCCACCAACATACGCCATGACATTGGATAAGGCCACCCGTGCCAAAAACAATGACAATCGAAATCACGAGCTCGACTACAACATCTCGAGGTAGGGAAGAGACTCAGGACGAGCTCTACCTCGTTATAAATGCCAGACAAAATGCCCAAAACCATCCTACAATAGAATATCATCCCAGATCAAAGGAAACAAGGAGACAACCTCCCAAACTACAACTACTGTAAGAAAATGGCCCATGATGTGAAAAACTGCTACAAGAAAATGAGAGATGAAGGCCACCCTATTCCACCCTAAGTATAACAATATGCCCTAATCACCTCTTAGAAAACACAAGATCACCTGTACGCCATGATGTCACCAGAAGACTCAAAGACTACCCCCAGCCTAATAAAAGGTACAGCCTTTATAAAAAATGTACCAGTTATCCTCTTATTTGATTATGGGGCTACTTTATCTTTCATATACACTTCATATCCAAGATGGACTAGAGAAGGCCCGATTGGAGGAGGAAGTCATCAAGACCGTCAGAACCTTAAAATATGCACATCTCTCAAACAGGAATGAGTTACTCAACGTAACATTTTTTTTTGAAATATTTTATAATAAAAATGATATTTTGTTAAAAGTTTTCAAAGAAAAATGAAGAGTAAAAAAATATACATTTTGAAAAAAAAAATGTTATTTTTAAATGGAAATTGAAATTTATCTGGGAAAAAAAAAATTTTTTTACTAAATTATTAGGCACATCCACTAATTGAACCTTTAACTATTTTTGGACAATCTAACCAGTCCAGATTCAAGAGTAAATAACTTCAGATGTTTACATCAATTTTCACTCAAATTGTTGATCAATCTTGTGTGCCTGATATCTTTCTCATATGTAGCCCGATCAGGGCGAGCAACTAGTCAAATTAAGGGTATTGATCAGTAAATAGAGTAAATGGACCAGGCGTGTAAAATGGGCCAAATATTCTGGTCAAAATTATGACTCAACTTATTGACCTCGTGAGAACCTAAGAATTGATATTAATAAGTTTTGTGGGCCCCATCATGATGTGTGTCGAACATCAACACCGTGCATTTGATGTGTCCCCTTTAGGTTATGAGATCAAAAATCATTCGTATACAAAACCCAAGTGGGCCATACCATCTAAAACCATGTGAAGGCATCCTACAAAAATATAAAAGGACTGGGTAAGGCCCACAAGAGTTTTGGATGCGGCTAAAACTTGGTCTGATCCCTCATCCAAGTGGGACACACATAATAAGTGGGTTGGATATGTGAATCACATTTAGGCAAGCCCAATATATGATTATGAATGTTTTAAGGAAACCCCTCTCCACTACATTTACGTGAGTTACTCATTACCCTTACCAGAGTAAACTTTGTGGGATCCATTGTTATTTATTTATTTTATCCACTCCGTTCATCCATGTTAATAGATAATTTGAGGGCTAAAGAACAAAAGGAAGCATATCCAAAGCTCAAGTGGACCACACCACAGGAAATAGTGTGATTGAACCTCTACCATTGAAAAATTCTTGGAGGCCATAGAAGTTTTTGATTAAGCTGATGTTTGTCTTTTCTCTTCATTCATATCTTTTTAATATTATGAACAGGTTGGATGGAAAATAAATATTATTGTGGGCCCAAGGAAGGTATCAATGGTAGAAATCATTATTCCACACTGTTTCGTGTGGCATGGTCCACTTGAGTTTTGGATTTATCAAAAATTAGGGATAAATCCACACCGTTCATCCATTTTTTAAGATCATTTTAGAGAATTATCCAAAAAATGAATCATATCCAAAGATTAAATGGACCACACCACAAATAAGGGGAACGGATTGGCTACTCCCCCTAACACCAGCCAATGGCTGGTGGTCAGTGCTTTGTGGGCCCCACCATGATGTATGTGTTTCATCCATGCCGTCCATCTATTTTTAAAGATCATCTTACGACATGAGACCAAAAATGAGGTATATCACAATCTGAAATGCGCCGCATTATAGGAAACAGTGTTGAATGAGCGTCAACCATTAAAAACATTTTGGATCGAGATGATTTTTGTTTTTCCCCTTCATCTAGGCTTGTATAACCTAATAAATGGATTGGATGTCAAATAAACAGTACAGTGGGCCTTAAGAGGATTTTAATGATAGATATCCAATCACTATTGTTTTCATGTGGTGTGGTCCACCTGAGATTTATATACATCTCATTTTTGAAATAAATTGAAAGTGCCCCGGTTTGTCAATTAACATGAGTATTGAGACAACTAGATAGAGAAGCTTCATAAGAAGATCAATCAGCTATCTGCCTCAACTGGATGTGTGCCGGAACTCACCACAGGTAAATCCAAGCCTCACATCCCATGTCCCAAAACACCAGGTAAATAAAACCCTTAAAATTGGTTAGAATATCATAGAGTTTTTGAGTTAGAAAACTTTTTTTTTACAAAATTAGAAAATCTCTAAGTTTTCTACCTCTGTCGATTTATCGATATCATGTTCAATAAAATCAAGAAGTGTTGTCGATGTCCTCGATGATCAATCGATACCATCGAAATGAGGACCAAATATGTCCAGCAACCACATATTCATCTGGATGGATTTATTGATGTATCGACACCCCTATTGATATCATCGATATTTGAAAATTGAGTTTATCGAAGTAAACTCGATACAATCAACAGCAGAGTATTTGTGTCCCTATTTTTTATAAGAAAATCATATAGACCTTCAATATATCGATGTACCCTCGATATCCTTGAAATTTAAAAATAAAAAATAACGGAAGGACATCGATCTTGGACACAGTCTTCCAGCAACATTTTTCAGGTGGTTTTTATTTTAGATCGAGGGTCACTTGGTAGAATCGATATTCAAATATAGATGATATCGAGGCCGGATCGATTGTATCAAGAAAGGACATAAACTATCTAGCAAGCTCACCGATAAAATATATGGATTTATCGATACATTGACACGATCTTCGATATCATTGACATTCAAATTCTGATGATATCGAGTGTACCTCGATCATATCTTTTTACCTGAAAATTTTCAAAGAAAGTCTCTCTCATTTTTCAAATATCAAGGAATCGATCCTCGTATTGATAATATCGGAGTTCGAAATTCGATGACATCGACGCGTGTTTTGATTCCCTCGACTAGCTGACCAAAAGTTTCAAAAGTGTATGGCATTTGAGTTTGTGTCATCGAGCAGTCAGTCGATGCAATTGAGAGTATACGCTCGATGATATCGACCCTGCTCGATGATATCAAACTCTATCATAAATGCGACCATTTTATATCCGTTAGACCTTTTTACTTATATATAGAGAGCTTGTCTTTAGTTGTTGTGAGAGAAAGAAGAGAGTTTTTTTGAGTGTTTAACCTTAAATCATTTACCCAAAGCCCTTTCTCTCAAGGGAGTTCATCCTCCAATCCACCCTCATCATGGATATTCAATAGAGTGGATTGGGGAATGAACTTTCGCATTCAAGGATCCTCCATCCACCAACTTAATGGCAAATCATTAAGCTGGGATGCCTTGAATGCAAAGATGGTTGGAATCACTCTATCTCCTTTATAGAAAAATATTTGAGAGTAGGATTCCATCATAACCTTGACCCAACCCGTCACCATACATCGATATATCTTTTGAGTTGCGGTTCAAGGAAGTAGAAGACTCTTCATTAACAAAGGAGGAAATATTCAAAATGAGCAAAAAGGGACTCATCTGCTTATCTGTAACTTATCAGAGTCCAGAAGACCCTTGTGATCATTCCTTTGTAAGATTGGGTCTAAGGTGTTTCTCACCCTTATAAGTCCTCTAAGAGGCCTTCGGCGGGAGTGTATGTGGTAGATGCATTGTGTTGACCCTTGCTCTATGGAGAGCATAAACAGTTAGGGTCTTATAGAATATTCTTGGCCAGTATGCCTAAAAGTGGGTATGTTGTGTTGACCCTTGCTCATGAGAGCATAAACAGTTAGCCTAGGTGTAGGTTGTAAAGGTTAAAGGTGAACTTGATTTAAAACCTTGGGTTTGGGGTGAACCATGGGAAACCTCCTTAGTGAAACCCGGTACACTCATGGGTTGAGTGCGGTTACTGGGAGTGGAGTAGACAAGTAGTCGAACCACTATAAAAATGATTGTGTTTGAGATTGTTATTCATTTTTTTATGTGATTTCCTTTAATATTTTCATATTTATTTATCTGAGATCACACCTCTCACACACACACATAGTCATATCCGTCATAAACTAATTTGCATATCCGTCATAAACTAATTTGCATATTATTCATCTCTCAAATAGTTTGTGATTAGATCCTCTACTAGGCATGGAAGCTATTAGAGTTACTCTTGAGTAATCCTAATACGTGCTTGTTGTTAGGATTAGTATGCTAGAATTTTAAATTATCATAAAATTATTAAAAAGTCTTATTCACCCCCCCCCCCCCCCCCCCCCCCTTTAGGATATATTGGCATATTTCTACTTCAACTAAAGTGGCCTTTACCGCAATTTCATAAATCCCTAAAATGAACTTTAAAAATGGATGAACATAATAGATGAAATACAAACATCATGGTGGGGCCTACAGAGCACTGACCACCAGCCACGGGGCTGGTGTCAGGGGGACTAGCGAGACTAGCTACTGAGGTGACGTCAGCAAGTTCTGTGGGCCCCACCATGATGTATGTTTTGTATCCATACCTTCCATCCATTTGGATAGATCATTTTAGGGTAATATCTAAAGAACGAGTTAAATCAAAAGGTCTAGTGGACCTCAACACTGAAAACAGTGGAATAGTGACACCTACCATTAAAAACTTCTAAAGGACATAAAAGTTTTAGATCAAGTCGATATTTGTGTTTTCCCTTATTTCATGCCTTTTTTAACTTTTGAACAGGTTGGATTTCAAATAAACATTATGATGGGCCTTAGGATAGTTTCAACAATGGGAATCAATCTCCCCGCTATTTTCTTTGGTGGGGTCCACTATGGATTTTTATTTTACCTCATTCTTTGGTTCTTACCCTAAAATGATATCTAAAAATGGATGGATGGTGTAGATATAACACATACATCATAGTGGGGCCCACAAAACTTGGTGACGTCAGTATCCAAACTGCGTTCAGAGACTGCCCTAATCTACGAGTCGTCTTCTCCGTCTCTCTTTGTCTCTCTCGCACCCTCTCTCGTCTCTCTCTCTGTCTCTCTCGCTCCCTCTCCCTCCTCTCTCTCTCTCTCTCTATGTCTCTCTTCCTCTCTCTTTGATATCTCCACCACAGATCTACTGTTGCCGAATGCCCTACCCATGCACGTCATCTCTCTCTCTCTCTCTCTCTCTCTCTCTCTCTCTCTCTTTATGAAGCTCGATTGAAGGCTAGCTCATTCATGACCGTTAGCTATATCTCTCTCTCTCTCTCCCTCCCTCTCTCTCTCTCAATCTCTCTCAATCTCAATACTGATTTAGGGATTTAGCAATTTGTGGATTTCTGATTCGATGTGGACCCTCATTTAGGGATTTGGGAATTTTAGGGCTTACAGATTTGAATGCGAACCCTAAATCGGGGATTTTTTGATATTTTAAATTAGGGATTTGGGGATTTTAGAATTTTAGGGATCTTGAGGATTTTTGAAATTGGGGATTTCATGTGGTTTTGATAGCTGATTTGGCAAATTTGATGTTTGTTTGTTGATATTTTGTTGATTTCTAAGGTTTTGATGGCCGATTTGGAGGATTTGATGGTTATTTATTCATGTTTTCTTGATTTTTAGGGTTTTGATGGCCGATTTGTAGGTTTTGGTGTTAACTACAATATTCCCTAGTGGCCCTTTGTTGATGGACTAGCAGGGGCATGGCAAGATCATTAAAATTCCCCAGCTATTCCCATTTGATATTAGTGGATGGTATATCCTCTTTTAACCCCTTGATATATGACATTTCTAAAATGTACTCAATTATTTTCATCTATATATGTCGAAAACGGGGTCATTTTGGAATTGCGAAAGCACAAGCGCATTGGCCATGCCTACTTTGGCTGTTGCTCTTTGCTGCTCCATAGTATTGATAATGTATATATGTAGGCCTTTTGGGCCAAGTTGTTTTGAGTGAAAAGTCATCTTTACATCAATCTTGATGTTAGTTTTTCCTGTGATGCTTTCAGGTGGACCTACAATGATCCTCTTTGAGTGAAATATAATGCTAAAATGGCCAGCATGAATGCATAGATAACTATGCCAAAAGGAAGCAAGAAGTTGAAGGATTGGGAGTCCAATTAATTTTTTATTTGAATCCACGTGGCTTGAAGTGTGAAAATCCACTTCAAGTGGGACTTCAAAGAGAAATTCCATTTGGATCGTGGTTGTATAGACAGTGGATCTATTTGCTCCATATGCATGTGGGCAAATGCTTGTCTGAAGCAGGTGGTGTGTCATTTAGCCCATTTCACTTCCATCTCCATTAGAGTAGCAAGTCTCTTTTTCCATCGGAGTTTTATGCATTTTTGCTATTTCATTGGATTTAAGTATAAAGAATATCTAGGCACATTTACGGGCATTCTTTGTTATGACCATCTTTGATTGAAGGAATTATATGATCCTTGACCTGAGGATATGCATGCTATCTCCAATTTTCATTTGTATAAGTGGGGTCCATGGTCGTTGCTCTAGATAACTGATCTGACAGACATCAAAATGGGTGGACTGTGCCCATTATATCTCCTTGGTGGGACAGTCGTGACCCACTGATTGGTAGATGGTTGGTTAAGGAAAGAAATATAGGGCTTTCAACATTCAAGAGTAAAGGAAGGGCAAGATATGTGATGGTTAGGATCATCAAAGCTTAGGTGATTTTTGGGACATGTTGGGTTAAGAGGGGCTGATCATATCCAACGGTTGGATCACTAACCCTGGACCTCACTCATATAAACTGCGTTGGATCAATGATCGTGTGTGTGTGTGTGTGTGGAAAGACAATGACCATATTATTTTGACTATTAGGATGTTGTGAACAATGTTTTTCAGTTTTGCTTTGACCATGTGTTGCATTGTTGATGTTGCGGCTTCTAATATGCTCCATTCTTATATGTTTTTCTATAGGTCTTACTTATTCTTTTGGTAGATATATATATCTATTAGAATACTAACGTTCTAACCAAAAAAAAAAAAAACCAACATGAAGAATCTAGCTAACCTGTTCTTTGATTGGATGGCATGTGGAATACAAAGTGCAATTTGTGTGAGGAATTTGGCACACATCCTAATGCAGTATCCAGTGCATGATCAGGCCATACACCTGATGATGGTCAACATGGACATACCAGCCCTGAACTCTAGAGATATCCACCTATCAAGGTCCATGCATATGTCAAATAAAGTTCAGTATTTTCTTTCTAAAACTCCACATCCATCATGTTAGTTGACTCCGCCAACCCACTGAATTGTAACTCCACCCCAGCCAATCTGTGTAAAAAATTGCTAAAATCAGGACAAAACTTGGTGTTAATGATTGAGTTTTCCTTTCTTGCTAAAATCAATACCAATCCACACTTGGTGTGATTATTGAATAATGCCCACTCCATGGTAAGGCCCACCTAATGAATGGTTCACTACAAGAAAATTGGCCATTACCAGCAGTCAAAATCGCCGGCAAAGGGCTAAAAAACCATGGGAAAATCCTTTGCCCACGGTCAGCTAACAGCCGGTAAAGCCTTGGTCGGTAAAGGCTTTACTGGCAGTCAGGACCTTTATTGACGATTGTGCTAGACGCCGCTAAATCACCAGTTTTTGCTACACTACCAAAAAATTGGTTAAAAGCTACGGATAAAATCCGTTGCAAAAGATAACTAATCCACAGTGCGACCGTAGCTCTTTAGTACTTGACTACGGATTAAATACATAGCTATAGGGATCATATCCACCGACAATCCGTAACGATAGAGAAAATCTTTCTTATCAAAAAGTTTTTTTTTTTTTTAAAGAAAAATAAAAAGAAAAGGTGATCCACATGCATCCTTTTTTTTTTTTACTAGTCTAAGAAGCTAAAATACCTTGGTTAATGTCAATGATCTCCTTGTTGCCAATGATTGCCATTGTTTCCAAGGGACTCATTTCTTCTATCGATCTTTGGTGAGCTGTGTAGCCGTAAAAGTCACCAGCACCAGTATTTTGGAGTCCTTCAGTAGGTTTAAGCCCTCAATGATATTAAGGTTCACCACCTGTGAGTGGAGGTTCTCTATTTTTCTACCAGGAACTCAATCTTCTCATTGAAAGTGCACCTACTACGTGCCCTTGTTTGTCAATTACGTTGTAAGTTGAGTCAATCGGACAACAGCGCCTAACAAGAAGATCAAGTCAAGCGTCTGCCTCAACTGGATGTGTGGAAGCTCACCAAAAGGTAAATCATAGCCTCACATCTCATGTCCCAAAACACCAGGTCATTAAACCCTTAAAAAGAATTAGAACATCTTAGGGTTTCAGTATAAGAAAGCTTTTTATCAAAAAGAAAAATCAGTAAAGTTTTTCTTACAGTGTCGATTATATCGAGTACCCCTTCGATATGATCGACCAGCTCTGTCGATGTCCTCGGCATCTCAATCGATACAATCGAGTGAGGACAAAAAGCGTCTAGCAATCAAACAATCATCTGGACGATTTATCGATATATCGACTTGGAAGTCGATATCATCGATATTCGAATATCGATCATATCTGAAGTGGATCGATAGTATTGACAAACTGCTTTTCGGTGCCCCTATTTTTCTAAAGAAAACTAACATATGTTTCGATATATCGATGTCTGTCCGATACAATCTGAACTCAAATATCGATCATATCGGAAGTTAGTCGATCATATCGATTGTGGGCGCATATTCTCACCAGCATGAATTTCAGGTTATTATTTATGATGATCGGGGTGCCAGTCGATAAATCAATATTCATATATCGATTATATCAAGACCTAGTCGATTGGATCGAGTCAGGACATAAATCGTCCAACAAGCTTATAGGTAAATCTATACGATTTATCGATCCCATCGACACTGTCTCCAATATGATCAATGTACAAATTTTGATGACATCGACTGCTTCCCTGATCATATATGTAGAACCTGAAATTCTTCAAGGTTTCTCTCTTGTTTTTCACCTGTCGATAGATCGAACCATCACTCGATTGAATCAGAGTTTGAAATCCGATTACATCGATGTGTGTCTCGATCCCATCGACCAGTTGGTGGAAGGTTTCCAAAAGTGAAATGAAAATTGAGTTTTTATCATCGAGAGGTTTGCCGATACAATCGAGAGTATACGCTCGATCATATCGACGACTTCTCGATGATATCGAACTCTGTCATAAATATGACCGTTTATATCCATTGGAACCTTTTGCCTATAAATAGAGAGAGTTGTCTTCATTGCTGGTAGAGAAAGAAGAGAGTGCTTTAGAGAGTTTTAACCTTCCTATCATTTACCTAAGCCCTTTCTCTTAGGAAGTTCATCCTCCAATCCACCCTCATCATTGATGTCCATAGAGTGGATTGGGGAATGAACTTCCGCATTCAAGGATCCTCCAGCTATAATCTTAATCATTAAGCTGGGATGCCTTGAATGCATAGATGATTGGAACCACTCTATCTTTCTAAATTGAAAAATCTTTAGAGAGTGGTATTCCATCATAACCTTGACCCAACCTAAAGCCTAGTATCGATATATCTTTTGGGTATGGATCAAGGGAGCTAAAGACCCTTCAACATCAAGGAGGAGATCTTCAAACATTGCGCTGAAAGGGACTAATCAACTTATCTGTAAGTACTAAGAGTCCAGAGGACATTTATAATCATTCCTTTCTATGATTAGGTTCTAAGTGTTGCTCACCTTTTGAAACCCTCAAAGGAGGCCTCCGACGGGAGTATACGTGCGGGGTGCGCTGTGTGGACCCTCCTCTGTGGAGAGCATAAACATCTGGTTAGGAGTACGCTAGCAAAACTCCAGGGTTAGAGGTGAACCAAGTAGAAACCTCCGGGTGCGTTGTGTGGACCCTTGTCCTATAAGGGCATAAACATCTGGTTAGGAGTACGCCAGTAAAACTCCAGGGTTTGAGGTGAACCGAGTAGAAACCTCTGTAAAGGTTAAAGGTGAACCTGATTTAAAACCTTAGGTTTGAGGTGAACCATGGGAAACCTCCTTAGTGAAATCTAGTCACTCAAGGGTTGAGTGTGGAAGCCGGGAGTGGAGTAGACAAGTCGTCGAACCACTATAAAATGACTGTGTTTGAGATTGATATTGTCTTACATTTAAGTGATTGCCTTACAAGTCCTTATATATGATCACATCTTATGCACACATAGTCATATGTAAGTGCTATGATTTCATATCCCTTTAGTTGTCAAATTTTATGGCGTCAAAACCTATATCTATGTCTTGTATATCTTGTGTTTTATGTTTAAAGACAAGTCATTGCAATTAAGACATATCAAGACATTGCATTTCAAGACAAGATCTTAAAAGAAGAAAGTTTTCAAGTCTTGGATGAAGAAATCAAGAATAGAAGTTTTCAAGGTTGCATGTTCAAGATTTGATCAAGTTCAAGTTTACTAGAAGACTTTGTCAAGTCAAGATCAAGCTCATGAAGGCCTACTACAAGTTTTGAATATTCACAAGCTTCTCTTAAGGGTCATCTGAGTGTACAGACTTTCAATGTCCATCTCACTTTTAAGGTTTGTTAGACCTTAGATTGACCTTAGGATGGGCTTTACTGTAGGTCATTCCGAATACATAAGTTATATATTTTTATATGCTTGTTTGGAGTGTTCTAAGACCAGTCCTAGGGACTTCAAGACCAGTCCTAGATTTCCTACGAACAGTCTTAAGTTTTTCAGGACCAATCCTAGATAGTTGAAGATTTTTGGATCTTTCTAGCTATCCTACGACCAGTCCTGGACATCCTACGACCAGTCCTGTGAGTTCTATGACTCATCCTTCGACCAGTCGTAGCCCTATGACTCAAACTCCAGCAACCATTTTTAGAGTCCTACGACCACTCGTAGGTGTCTCACGACCAGTCGTAGGTGGCCCACGACCGATCGTAGACCACCTAGGACCGGTCGTGGAACTGAAAATCTTATCCCGCGAAAATCTTTCAAAAATCTTTGAGGCTACGACCAGTCCTAGGATCCTAAGACCAGTCGTAGATGGGATTTTTCAGTCTATAAATTGAGCACGAACTTCAGAGTTTTAGCACTTCAAATCAATTCTATTCAAGCATTCTTTAGGCTATTCTCTGAGATAAGTTTGTGTTTATTTTAAGATACATTGTGCTTATTTAATATTCCTTTTGCTAGCTTATTCTTATTTGATTTTGATCTACATTCCAATCTTATTAGAAAAGGAGAATTTCTGATATTCCTTCTTCTTGGATTCAAAATCAAATAGATCTAGCCCGTTTGATCTAAAATCAATTAGACTTAGAACCATTCTTAAAGTGAGTATTGGACTTTGAACGTTTAATCAAACTTCTACTCTGATTGGTTCTACCGGGCTTCTTCAAAAGGTGATTCAGGTATTTTACATATTTTGTAATTTACTTTCTCTGGTTTTTGTTTGAGATTCGCCAAAAAAGGTTATCTGAGTAGAGCCAGAACACTCAGATTATGGAGTTTTTGGATTGTGTAAGCCCAAGATCAAAGACACAATTGTGAAGGTTTTAGGTGAACCTGTGAAACCTATTTTGATAGTGCATGCTAATATCCCCTGTGTGAGGATATTAGGAGTGGAGTAGCATTCTGTGTGGCTGTTGGATAATAGTTGGTGTCACACAGGCGAACCACTATATATCGTTGTGTTGTGGATGTGTTTTATTCTTTCATTCCTTTATTCATTCAGTTTAGTGGTTTGTGGTTGTGGATGAATGTTGTAATCACTTCAAGCAAGTGTGGATGAATGTTGTAATAACTTAGGATTTATTTTTTACAAGTTATTTTGATTTCATTGCTTATTATTCCTCTTTGGTTTGTGATACAAAGGACGTTCTAGAAATAAGGTTGTCCTACCTTAAACCTCTGGTTTTTGGTGTAAGATTGTCCTTAGAACTGATATAGTATCAATCTCTTTATTTTAGGCTATTGTGATTGTTTTATATTCAGCATTGTGCTTTAAATCTTTTATTATTCTGCTGTTATTAGTTTTATTCGGCATTGCCCTATTCACCCCCCCTCTAAGGCATATAACTAGGCCCTTTCAAGTGGTATCAGAGCCTAATAGCTCGTGCTTATTGTTTATTTATTGAATTTATTTCCTGAGCTAACGATCTTAGCTATATTAAGATGTCAAATTTTGAAAGCCTATCAGTCACTAGGCCACCACCTTTTAATGGCACAAACTATGCTTATTAGAAAGTCATGAAAGTGTGTGGATGGCCACAGTGAATGAATGGAATCCTCCTATCACTGAAGTTGCTTTATAATCATTCCTTTCTAGGATTGGGTTCTAAGTGTTGCTCACCCTTTGAAGCCCTCGAAGGAGGCCTCCGACGGGTGTGTATGTACGGGGTGCATTGTGTGGACCCTTGCTCTGTGGAGAGCATAAACATCTGGTTAGGAGTACGCCAGCAAAACTCCAGGGTTAGAGGTGAACCGAGTAGAAACCTCCGGGTGCGTTGTGTGAAACCTTGTCCTGTGAGGGCATAAACATTTGGTTAGGAGTACACCAGTAAAACTCCAGGGTTTGAGGTGAATCAAGTAGAAATCTCTGTAAATGTTGAAGGTGAACCTGATTTAAAACATTAGGTTTGAGGTGAACCATGGGAAACCTCCTTAGTGAAATCCGATCACTCAAGGGTTGAGTGTGGAAGCCGGGAGTGGAGTAGACAAGTCGTCGAACCACTATAAAATGACTGTGTTTGAGATTGATATTGTCTTACATTTATGTGATTGCCTTACAAGTTCTTATATATTGTCACATCTTATGCACACACAGTCATATCCATCACAATCTCATCTATAAACTGTTTGTCTTTTAAATAGTTTGTGATTGGATCCTCTACCAGGCTTGGAAGCCAGTAGAGTTAATTTTGAGTAATCCTAATCCGTACTTTGTAATAGGATTAGTGTGATAAGGATTTTTAATAATTCACACTCCCCCCCCCCCCCCCCCCCCCAAGGATATATTGACATATCTCTACTTCAACTTAAGCGGTCTTCACTGCTATTTCACTCACCACGGTCCAGAACCTGCACAAAGGGAGATTACAATGGGTTTATGTTATTCTGCACATCATAAGATTTAAATAATTTGGGGGCTTCAAAAGACAGGGATGCATGAAGGACACTGATCTTGGCATTTGGGTGGCCCAAGGAAAAGGATTTTCCTGCCTGCACAAAAAAAATAAATCCAATATAATCAAGTCAATGCCATCCATGCTTAAATTCTTTGTCACAAACTCATTTAATTCTTGATTGTAGTATCAACATATTTAAATCATAATTTTAAAACTGCCTGTCTTTATCTCTACATATAAGACTGTTGATTTAGAGAGACTATGGGAGCATTGAAACTCTATTAGTTTAAAGGTTTTTATCTTCCTATGTTGTTGAAGATCTACTAGGTTCAACATATATTTCATAGGCCACAAAATGAAGATCACAAGACAATCTTACTCACTGTCAGAAATTTACTATTATATCTAGAGACTTCAAATTTAGATGATGGGAAGTAGAAAGTGTGTCAATGGATCCCTTACATGCGCATGTTGGCTAAGCTGAGTATTCCGACTAGGATGAGGGATCAGGTCTAAAAACCTGCTCTCCCTACAAGATAAAACCCTTCATTCCACTGAAGTTATGTGTTTAACTAGGAATTCAGCAAACTATAAATGTAAGAGACCACATACAAACCTGAAGAATACTTCGAGTTATTTTGACAAATAATCAGTGGACAAAAAAGGAAAACATAACCATGAGACTTCATCACTCCATGAAGTTAAACATACGTTAAATGTCTTTCTCCACAATATAACCACATAAAAAGGGCTAAATGAGAACAATTTTAAATTATTATAGATTTTTACAATGATATGCAGAGAAAATGTTGTGTTATGCATTTTCTACTTTCGAATACAAGAACAGAATGTAAAGTGAATCAATAGTTTCATAAAGGGAATGTAAAGTGAGTCAAGTTTCCAAGAAATGTGATATTGCAAAAAGAATGAATCATCTGTACCTAAGAAGTTATAAATGGACATAACAGGAGAAGGGGCAGGAGAAATCCCCTCCTTTGGAAATATCAATTCCAATAAACAGTTTTGTGACTCAAAATCTTCCATCTGACTGATTGCCTTTCACTAAATAAAACAAACGAGATAAAACAAGAAAACTCAACTTTCTACCATACTTGGTTCTCCAACCCCAAAAAGTCTTAAGTTCAATTCTTCAATCTTGAACCTTGAGACTCAAAACTCCTTTTCAATTGGTCAGCAAATATAATTGAATTAAAGAGGAGAAAATCAACATTTGTGTTATGGAAGAATCAAGCCCATGTTTACATTGAAGAAGCCTGCAAAATAATGCAGTTGGCCTTTACTTTGCAAAGTGGCTCTTGAGAAACCATATAAGCTTTTGAGGAATGCCTGAGGATGGCTTTCCCAGTACCAAAGTAGCCTAGGCAATCTCTTTCATAAGAAATATGTTTCCACAGAAACAGATTCGCTTGGAAATTGAGATCCATATAAATCGGAGTTCTTAGCAAGAGTTCAACACAAATAGTACAAACCTACTGGAAGAGCTTCACAATAATACAGACATTTTAAAAGAATAAAGCTCTGATGAAATAGTCACATATATTCATATTTCAATATGTCATTATAAAGTCAAGGGGCTGAATATTGATATCAACTGACTGCATTCCTATTTGAAACAAAATCTCATATTTATCTCAAAATACTCTCTTAGTTTTTAATGCCAAAAATCCAAATTCAATACTTGCATAAAAGCTCACCTTTGAATAATGTATACTCCACACAACTTCTTGTAGAAGTCTACTCCAGTGTACACGGACCTTGGATAGAGAAAAAGGATGTCTACTTTGATGCATCTCTCATGTTAATGATGCATTGTGATCGACCGCAAGCAAAAAACATGCCCCAATATTAAGATAATCAAATACAAACATTATCAGTTAGAGGAATAATAAACTACTCAAAAGAAAACGTTATCAATTAGAGGAATAACAAACTATGTTACATAAATGTGAGGGAATGAACAGATAGTACATGGCTTGCATGAAGTTATATTGCAGGCTTCTAAATAAGAAATCACTCATTATGCATGCCTCTTTTTCACAAAATGCATGCCTCACTAAGCATGAAGTCATAAAAATTCTTACTTGAAGGCGACTATGGACACCCAACATGACGTCGTGAAAATGGATTCTCTTTTTCCTCCACTTAGATGGCCTTTGTAAAGAGAATGGAAGTATTAGAAGTCATTAATCCATTGAGTGGACAAACATATAGTTTTATGGCTCAAATTTCAATTTCTTTGCAACTTACCCATAACAAACAACCCATTTGGGATATTAAATCAAGATTTAAAACTACCATGAAATATTCATTGAGGAGAATTAAGTCTCTTGTCTACTCTACAAATTAGAATAGGAATAAACTTTCTCACTGATGTTGACATTCTTCAAGTTCATGCCGGTAAAATCATCAAATGCTCACTTGTCTGTATTCCAAGCTGGGTAGAAATGGCAAGTAAAATGCAGCCCAGTGCCAAATTTCACTCAATGACTATTGCCACCAATGGCTATCATACCCAATGCAAATATGGTACCAACTTGCAAGCATGCCCTACCAGTACATGGAATTGTATCTGAAATATAGACTGACCGATTCTGATACTGAAGCTTTTGGCGAAGCATTGTCACAATTGAGCCAATCTGATGCACTCGAATCGGAACAGTTCTTCCCAAACTTATATGAAATTCCCTTCTTAAGAATTGTTCAAGCAAACCATCATCTTTGCACATATCACTGAGTGGGATATCAACATCAACAACATGAAGACTAGGTACAAGAAATGCAACTCATTTTAGAGTTAATATTAGCTCTTTCTTAATCACCGACGGTATAAGAACTGCAGATAAATGACAATGATTATCACTCTAACATAACTATAATAGCTGAACACAAGGTCTAACTTAGCAAGACTATTGAATAACATACACAAAAATATTAGTCCATGTAACTGATATGAAGTTTGCCATTCAGAAGAACTAGCATACTAAACATTCGCTGCAAAATAAAGCAAGCGAAACTGAAATTATTATGCATTGGGCTATAGTTGGGCTAATGGGCTATAGTTGGGCACAATTCCTTATTCATCTGAAATTGTGAATGAGTTAAGTCATCGATACGTTCTAAGGCCATGGGCTATAGTTGGGCGCAATTCCTTATTCTTCATCTTGCATATCTCTGTGTTTTGCTGCTTAAGATAGCATGCAAACTGAACATATGATGCCAAACTTAGGCTACTTTCATATGCAGCACTGATAACAACCATCCTTTCATGTTGTTGTGCCCATTTTGCAATCATTGCTGCATTTTCAAACGCCCCAATAGGACAGAGACTCACCTATGGTGAACTTGTGGAGACGGAGCATGTCCATCACACCGACATGTGCAAGAGCACATGTAGCAGACAAGCTGCACCTTAAAAGAGAGAACTTTAATTGGACTGAACTTCTTGTAGCAGACAAGATACATTGTTTACTAACCTAATCTACTTCACTCAAAACTTAAGCACCATACACAACTTTTGGAACTAGAGAGAGAAAAAAATGTGCATTTACACCATTGCAAAACTGGGACAAAGCTAAGAAAACAAGACAAGAAATTCCAAAACCAGTGTTGGAGTTCCTAAGCACAACCTGCTTTCCTCACAACCAACATAGCCATTTCTTCACAAGTGTACACGCTTGCATGCAAAATAGCCATTCCTTTTGTACCTACTATAGAGAGGATCATTTATTGGAGCTTCACTAGTAACTTTTTAAAGCATATACTCAAGCACAAGGTCACAATGAAGCAGTCTTTTCATAAGGGGAAAAAAAAGAATATTGTATTGCATCAATTAAAATATAAATTAAGCATAAACCAACTCCAGCGAAAGATAAAAATCAGCTATGCTTTCAACTGCATGAAAAAACCATCACAAATAAAACTAGTCACATTTGTTTGGTTCCAAAGAAATAAATAAGCACTTTCTTCCAATCGTTTGAGTAGCCCCACTTCTCTTGTTCACTCACCTACCATTTACCAAGCAAATTAATTAAACACCAAGCTAAAACACAGTGAAGACCAGCATTGCTACAAAATTAAACCTCACTAAAGAACGTGTACTAGCAAATTAATTAAATGCCTACCTAGACTAAAACACATACAAACCCTAACATTACTACAAAATTAAACCTCACTAAAGAACCAAAGAAACAAACTTAGCAAACTACAACTACTAGTGACCCAAATGACTGATTGTATCATAAACTAAAATGAAAAGAAAGAAGAAAAAAAAGGGCTCTCTATACAATGAATAAAAACATCATGTAGATATACAAGAAACACTGAAAAACTTCATCGAAGAGACGAATACTCCTTTCATTATGCAAATCCACGAAATAATGACTTACAGAAGTGATTCCATAAGGAGTATCTTTAGCATTTAGATGCATGGAATTGGCTGGAATCTCTCCTGGGAACAGTTTCCTAAAAAATATTGTTGTTTTTTATTTCTACCTGGAATCTCTCCTTAGAAATAGTTTCATGTAAAAGTTATTTTTTATTTTTTTCTGGAAATCTGGTTTTCAATCAAGGTTTTCTGGATGGTGGGTAGCTCCATTGCATGGTAAAGGAATAGTTGCACACTTTGCTACTTCATCTAATATGTGGCACATTAGCTGCAGTCTTGGGTTGCTCTAGTGTATATTATGAAAGTACACATTACAGTATTTAGTTTCACACACACACACACACACACACACACTAGCTGCAGTCTTAGGTTGCTCTAGTGCATATTACGAAAGTACACATTACAGTATTTAGTTTCACACACACACACACACACTACAAGAAAGTAAGCCTTTAGCCTCAGTTGAAAAAATGGAGGCTAAATGTGTTTTTTAGCCTCAGTTGTTATGAAATTGAGGCTAAAAGTTCATTTTTTGCCTCAATTGCTATGGAATCGAGGCTAAAAGTCTACTTTTTAGCCTCAGTTGCATAGTAACCGAGGCAAAAAGTCTGATCCCTTCATTAGTATGAGAAGATCATGTTAGGCCATTGTCCAAAGTATGGGGAAGATTCGAGCTCCGAGTGGATCACAACACACGTGATAAGTGGAAAAACCTCAATGGTTAAGTAGCATTGAAGTCAATGTATTGAAATCACGTAAAAGTTACGTGACTTACTAAAGTATTGAGTGTGGTCCACTGTGACATTTGGTAAGCAATCCGCTCCATTCACCATCTTCTTCCTGCTATATTAGGACATGGGGTAGAAGATGAGCAAGTTTCGTAAATCAAGTAGGCCGTACGATCTAAATAAGTGGAAACTGACATTCACCGTGAAATCTACTTGTGGAATAGTAGCATGCATGGTTCAAGCCTTATTTACAGATTTGCCATCAATTTCTCAATTACCTTCCAGCGTCAGTTATGCTAGTGTACATCGTCCAAACACCTTGAAATTTAGCGAGTATCCACCATTTTTCATGCTCTTTCCATCGGTTCAGTTTTGGTCCCGATCTCCCAAAGATGGGCAAGATGCTTTCTTAATAGTTATTGTTTGTTCTTGCCCATCGGGTCACTTATACACTAATCTAGGAGCTCAAATTTGACGTGTACAGCTAATTTGTGATCCCAAGGCTGCATATAAAGTTTCGAGCTGATAGGATGGTGGCAACCCCATGATCTTACATTCTGGAGGGATTTTTAGGCCCGTCTAATGTGATCGGCCTGATTCCTTTGGGTCCTGGCCACACTTCAACGGGCTACTTCATATTTCAAGGAAGAATTACTGGAAGGATGCTCCATATTTTAAGGAAAGATGATTGGAATGATGTTCAGAACCGATCTTAACGGTCAGACCAAGGGCTTCAAGCCACATAATCCCTATCTCGTTGAAGACTGGTTGATTAGATCAAAAATTCCTCCTAAGTACTACGAGATGACTGAAACAGGTGTTGAAATGCTGCTGAAATTTCTATCTAACTGTCTTCTCTTTCTTTCATTACATTCCATTAATTGTATTTTGTTTTCATAATCAAGGGAATCAAAGGATGTAAATGAACTCAGATAAATGTGATCAACATTCTCTCAACAAATTCTTTGTTATCATTAAATAAATCTCCCAAATCAAATGCTTTTGTTTCTTGTTCAAAACAGCATAGCCTTGATACGGCTGATAGCATTTATAGACTTACCAATATGTTTCCGTTTACTCTAATATCGTATGATTCATAACCTTGCCAGTATTTCTGATGTTGTATGATTTATGGCATTATATTTATGTGCTTGGTCGTTATCTTGCGTACACACTTTCACTACCCTTTAAGTTTTTATAAGCTTATACACAGTAGATGCGTGCAGGTGGCATTAGGTTATAGTAAGGTTGAGCTTGGAGCGCACAATGGTCTTCTAGAGCTTTAATTTTAATATATGTATTTTCCTTTCAGCACTGTATTCAAATGTTTATATTAGTGGATATATGATGATGATGTTGCCGTTATGATTTGGGTAAACTTATGGTTATGCTTTTTATGAGACAAATGTATGTTGGAAAATCCTCCTTATAGGATCCTAGGATCAGAATCTGGCATATGAGCACTGAGAGCTGAGAATGGGGTACTATAGAGGCTGTTGGCACCGGATTCAGAAATTGAGAATTTTGTAAGCCCGATTTCTAAGTTTGGGCATGACATCTCCCACTCTCTTCCCTCTCTCTCTTTTTTTTCCTTTCTCTTACTCTCCTTGCTGCAAATCTCAAGGGCTCAAGGACCTTTTTATAGCAGTGGGAGAGAGAGATTCAACGGATGGAAAAATGGCCCACCCTGTAACGGTTGTGATCAACAGAGGGCTATACATAGGGCCTATCCATCCTTGGGGATGGACTGATGGTCCCTTGGCCCATCCGAAAAGTAACTTTTTGAGCCTTGTGGGTCCATCTCGTAATTAGATGCTAGTAGGTTATCAGGGAAGATGATCGGCCCTCTAATGGCAGATCACTTCACCACTTATTCCAACATGATCTGGTTCGTTTGAGCGGACTAGATCGAACCTTTGATCAAAGTAGGGTCCACTTTTTGGGCCCCAAACATCAGTTTCAAATCATCTCACAAGAATCTCCATTTCTCGCTATTTTCTCGCGAGATGATATGTTTCTCATCTCCATGTCATCTCACCCTAAACGAGCGGCTGGGATAGCTTCACGTGGCCCCAGGAGTGGCTAGGAATGTGCCAGCACTTTCTTTCCAAAGAGAAAGGTCTCTCTTTACTTTTCTTTGGGCAGGCCTTGCTCAGCCATTTCTGGCAAGGAACGTTCTCCTGTGGCTAATGGATGGCTGGGATGGCCTGATCCAGACGATTATGGGCCACTCATGCATCCACAGACCAGGCCCACATCACAGATCCTAGCCACATGTAGGTCTTTGGACGGTTTCATCCTACTTTCTTTGTTCCTTTGCACGGGCTTAAAAGCCTATACGGTTATGCTTAGATGGGGCCCACGAGTCTAATGAATGGTTTGGATCTTTCGAAAAGTGCCCAAGGTGGGCCACTTTGAGGGTTGTAGCCCGTCAGTTTCAAATCCAAAATGGGCGGGAGGAGTTTTCTTGCTTTTTACAAGAGAGCTCGGTCAAGGCTGGTTTGACCAGCAAGGCACGTCCAATGCACTTTGTGCATGGGTATGCTAGGTACACTTGCACCTTATTTGGAGTCCACTACGATGTTTGTGACAAATCTACTCTGTCCCCATATAGGGCTCTTAACCCAGTTTGGGGCAGGGTCGAGGTACAAGGTGGCCATATCACACATCCCCATCCTTTGTTGGCCAATATACCTTGACCCAAGGGGTGGATCGGTTTGAAATTGGGTTTCAATGGTCAATTTGGGGTCTAGGTCACGATGAGGGTTTGATTGGCCACTAATTAACTCTCAAGAGTTGGTTGTAGGAGTGTGTCCCCAATATGATTCGATTAAATGACCTAGATGCTTCTAGAAGTTGGGGTTTTTAGTTGATCTTGCCTTCCTGACTGACATGGAGTTTGTCTCAGCTCCTAGGGCCCCTGATGGATGGCTTTATTGGCGACTGGATGTCCCATTCTACATATGTTTGATTCAAGTCAATTATTAGTCGAGCTTTGATATCCACTGCTTTGGGCTTGAATGGTTACACCTGTGTATTAGAAGTGCGGGGTGTTACATAGGGATCTTAGAATTTTCCAATAAAATTTTGAGACTGGAACTTTCTCTCCCAATCCACCCATGGAATTATAGATGATGTTCAGTTTTGTAAAGAATGCCATGAATATCTATGTTCCTTCATTCTAAGATGTTCAAACTGTGATGTTAAAAGTTGCGACTTGGATCTTTTCACTGTGCCGGTCCCTCATGAGTTGTTTTCAATAAATCTCATGCTTCTTTTGATGTGCTACACATACTAATTTGATTGAAGACTTCTTGGGACATAGCACAATAAATAACATTCATTGCTTTTGCTTCCGATGTTTGTTTTTCTTTATTGTATGTAGTCCACATTTCTTTGGAATTGGGTTAGGAGTTAGTTGTGCCATTTTCAAGTAATATTTGATCAGTTGGTGACATCCAATTTCAACTATGTCCCAAACATCATGATCTAAAGATTTCAAAAAGTAGTGCATCCTTACCTTCCATTATGCATAATTTGATCCGTCAAATATAGGAGGTCTAGACACAGATGAGTCCTCCCCTTTGACCATGATTTCTAACTTCAGTCAAGATCACTCTCTAGGCGATTAAACCCTTAAGAGAGACCCGCTCTGATACCAATTGAAATTGCGGTATTGACTGCTATAGTATAAGTTAGAATAGGTCAAAGTGTATTAAAATAGGACTATATAAAATTTTATGCCAATTTAAAATCCTATTAACCTAATCTTAATCTAATGTGAAATTATCAAGATATACTCATTTCAACTTTACTCGCTTCCAAGCCAAGTAGTGGATCTAATCATAAGACTACTCAATATTAAACAAGAAATAGTAATTAGTCTATGATGGATGAACTATGTGAAAGTGTGTGAGATGTGATTGTCATTAGTTCTAAATATTCATGTTATTATGCTTCATGTGATCATCCAAAGTAAACACAATAAAAGAATATGCAAATATCAATCCTAAACATAGTCGTTTATACTAGGTCGACTATGTGGCTACTCCACTCCTAGTGGACGCACTCAACCCTTGAGTGTACCAGATTTCACTAACGGAGGTTTCAAATTAGGTTCACCTCAAACCTTTATAACCTACACAAGGTTGACTCTAGGACCTACAGAAGGTACCTAAACATGGCTACACAAGGCAAAATTTTATGCCCTACATAAGAGCAAAGGTCTTACATGAAAAACCTATGTTTTATGCCATATATAAGAGCAAATGATCCACATAAGGAACATAGATTTTATGCCCTACACAAGAACAGAGGATCAACAAAAGGAACCTAGGTTTTATTCCCTACATAAGAGCAGAGGATCCACACAAGGAACCTAGGTTTTGGGCCACAAAGGCCAATGAACTTAGTTTAGACCACACAAGTTAAGGATCCACACAAGCACCCTAGCTTAGATCACACGGGTCAAGGATCCACAAAAGGACCCTAGTTTAGACCACAAAGGTCAAAGATCCACACAAGGACCTTAGTTTAGACCATACAGGTAAAGGATCCACATAAGGAACCTGGTTTAGGCCACACAGGCCAAGGACCTACACAAAGGACCTGAGTTTATGCCCTACATAAGAGCAAAGGTCCTACACTAAGCACCTAAACATACTCTGCCATCAGAGGCCTCCTATGAGTGCTTGAAAGGTTTGAGATACACCTGTGACCCAATCCTGCACAAGGAGTGATCAACAGGGTCTCTGGACTCTAATGACTTACAAATAAGTAGATGAGCCCCGTTCTACACGTTGATGAAGATATGCTCCCTTGATGATAGAGATTCTTCAACTCCCTTGATCCGTAACACTGATGATGCTCCAATGTAAGGTGATGAGTTGGGTCAAGGTTATGTTGGAATCTACTCTAATGAATGTTACTCTTTTTAGAGACGAAAAGATTCCAAGCTCTATAAGCATTCAAGGGATTTCAGCTCAATGATTTTCCATTAAGATGATAGTTAGATGATCCTTGAATGAGGAAGTTTATTCACCAATCCACTCTATTGAATATTAATGATGAGGGTGGATTGAAGGATGAACTTCCATGAGAAAAAGGGCTTGGGGATGATGATATGCAATTACTCTCTTAAAGCTCTCTCTCTTTTTCTCAATACAGCAATTAAGAGCAAGCTCTACTTATAAAGGCAAAAAGCTCCAACGCTAATAAATTAGTTCGAGTCTTACTGAGTTCAATGTCATCGAACCTGATTCGATGTCATCAAACGTATACTTTCGATGATAGCAAATATCAGTTCGATGATACGAACTCAACTGATAAACATTGCTGGAACTTTTTGATAGGAGATCGATGACATCAAAACTAATTCGATGACATTAAGATTTGACTCCGATGTCATCGAATTATATTTCGATTCCTCGATATTCTATGTGACATTTCACAAGAGCTTACTGGATACTTTTAAGGCTTTCTTGATGTCATCGAGCCTGTTTCAATGTCATCGAATCACAGTTCGATTCATCGATCTTTTTAGAAGATATTCCATGAAGGCTCGTTGGACACTTTCTTATCCAGTTTCAATGCCATCTAGGATAACTCGATTCCTCAAATAGTTCAGTTTGATTTTCCTTTCAAGCTTGCTGGACACAAACTTGTCCATTTTCAATTTC
This sequence comes from Magnolia kwangsiensis, assembly GCA_037074715.1. Classification (NCBI taxonomy): domain Eukaryota; kingdom Viridiplantae; phylum Streptophyta; class Magnoliopsida; order Magnoliales; family Magnoliaceae; genus Magnolia; species Magnolia kwangsiensis. Next base: position 107,310,599 of record CM073578.1, on the reverse strand, counting down.
ATCGAGACTTCTTCAATGTCATTGAAGTTTGAATTTGATATCGAGTCTAACTCGATTCCTCGAATATTTATGTTGATTTCCTTTGAAGCTTGTTAGACATAAATTTGTCCAGATTCGATGTCATCGAACCTTGCTCCATGTCATCGAAGTTTGAATTTCGATGACATCGAAGCTCATTCGATTAATCGAGCAATGTCAGAATATTTTTCAAGAAGATTTGCTAAATAATGCTCTAAGTTCTTCGATTTCATCGACTCGCCTTCGATGTCATCGATCATTGTTGTTTGATGTCATCGAAGGAATGTTCAATTCATTAAATATTCTATCCAAATACTCTGTGGTTATTGGATATAAAAATTCTTATTTCAATGTCATTGAAGCCTGTTCGATGTCATCGAACCTGAGTGTTCGATGTCATTGACTTAAGTCATTGACTTAAGCTCGATGTAATGAAACTAAGCAGAAAACTTAGAAAATTTTCTTGATAAGAATTAAGTTTTCAGACTTTTAACTCCTATGTTATTCTAAGGATTTTAAAGATTTATTTACCTGGGTGCTTTGGGACATGGGATGTGAGGCTTAATTTACCTGTGACGTGCTCGGAACACACATCTAGTTGAGCCAATAGCTTGCACGATCTTTATATGGGGCTCACTTGACTCATCGACTCAACCTTCACGCTAATTGACAAACCAGGGTACTTTTAATATCCAAGACATTAGTATAATCAACTCTTTCGTGAAAAATAAAGCAACCCTGAATCCATACTTTGATCCTCTAGAAACACAGTGTGAGGAAAGTGATCTCAACTCACTTGTGAACCATACTGAATTGAGAATGATGAGGAATGAGATGACGATAATGAGTTTACAGCCCAAAATTCCTTGGAATCGATTTCAATTATAGTCCAATTAATGATCATGAGGTACAAGAAGTTGTTGACCATAATGATCTACTCCCCCTATTTGACATGTTTGACGTAAATGGGGAGGATGAGTTCCTTCGAATTAAACTGCATGATTCTTTTGAGGTGTGCTCGGCCCACTCCCCTGATTTAAATGATGATTCAATTAGGAAAATGGAAGACTCACTTGATATGACTTCGGTATTTGAAACTACCTAGTGGAGGCCACCATTTGAATAGTCATCCCTCAATAATACAAAGCCTCGACTAATTAGTATTAAGGAACCGAGTCTTCTCCTTAGATCTTCGCCTACTGATTCTAAATTTGTCTTTGCAGGGCAAGGCAAGATGTATCTAATGACGATTGATTCTCAACAAGATGAAGAGTAAGAGAGCATGTATCCCTCTATTCTAAGAAAATATGAAGGAATCATTGGGCATATCATCACAGACCTCAATGTGAAAAATGAGCCCATTTCAACTAAATGGCTCGACTCTCTAGAAGTTTGCTTGGCACACTTTATGAATTCTAATGACTATATGATTTAAGACATAGTAAATGACCTATGAGAAAATGCCTTGGTAGTTGATACTGATCGAGGGAATCATTTCTCTAAAGCACCTCCTTCCATAAATCTTGAGTTTTTACAATTAAGAGAGGAGTTGAAAATTGAACCGAAGTCTAAAACTTCGGAATGTGCTGAGACTACACTGTCTAATGAGAAATTTTCTGAATTTCACCTACTTATAGTCTCTGATTCATTGTGGAGTACTAACATTAAAATTTTTTCTGTCACAGGTGTTCACAACCCCAAGTGTAAGGTCGCGATGTAGTAATAACTAGGTGCAACTGAGGTTGAATCCACATGGGCTAATCTCGTACATTTCTGAAAGTAACTAAAACTAGAACTAGAAGAAGATGTAAACCTAAATCTGAAATATTCGATAGAGTGATTTTGAATAAGGTAATAAAACTTATAAATTTAAAGGTGGTCACTAGGGTGCTAAGGATCCACTTGTAGCAATTGGGAGGCTACCTTACATGATTCAAGAGATCCAACTGGAATCAAAGTCTTATCTTATCCAGATGGAGAAAGAGGAGATGGTCAGATCTCTGAACTTCTCATGAACCTATTCTTAATGGATAAAAGTTGTGAGGATGGGAAGTGATTCCATCACCCAACCATGCCCAGGAGACAATGGCAAACAACAGGATATACCAATCCCACAACTATTCATAGGAGAATTGTGTAGATTAGAAGTGATTACATCACCCTACCATTCCTAAGGGATTATAGTGAACAACAGGACTTACTAATTTCACAATCTTAATTCAGGGAAAGAAGGTATTCAAAGCAATCACAGATCCATTATAATTTGAGTCACAACGAACCATTAAACATTAAAAATATTCCTTAATAAAGAACTAGAATTAAATAGAGTTCAACAAGACATGAATCAAAGAAAAGTAAATATTCTAATCATGCTATAAGCTTTACCTCTTAGCCCTAGTTAAGAGGTTTAGCCAACCATAGACATGATTGAACTAAGAAATCTTAAACAAAACAAAAAGACCAACTAGGGAAGAAGAAAAAATCTTGAACGGCAGCTCCACCCTTTTAGTCCACTCCTCAAACCCTGGAAGATGCCTAGGAACATCTTAGGGACTCTTATTTATAGTTGTGAAACTTCAACTTTCGTACTAAGTTGGAAAATTTTGAAAATCGCCTCAAATTTAGGCAGTTCACGCAAAATTTGTGTAACCTTAGACTAGTCGAGGATCACCTTCAACTGGTTGAGGATAGTCTTCAAATGGTCAACGATTGCGTGAATTTAGAAGTTCATGTTGCTAAATTTTGAGTCAAAGTTTCTTCGACTAGTCGAGGAAGAGCTTAGACTGGTCGAAAAAGGCTTAGACTAGTCGAACGAAGCAGACTTTTAGGGTTTTTTTCTTCACTTCAAGTCTTCGATTCTCTTTATTCCTCACTTGATTTTCTTAAATCTTTACATGTGAATTCTTCATTCTTCATCTCATAAGATCCATCCTTGGCTTTAATGATTCTTGAGCGTTAAATCCATGCTTCTAGCATCCTTTTTAATCGAAGCTCTTAAATTCATCTTGCAACACAAACATGATTAAAATAGATCATTAAGCATTATCATGTTCATAAAACCAAGTAAAAATGGGGGATAATATTCAATATTTGACCCTCAACACAATCCCCAACCAGCATTTTACTAGTCCCGAGCAAAGTATGCGAAAATTATTTCGAGAACCACATGATAATTTCTATAAGCTCAAGTGGTTTTAAAACAATCCAGATAGTAGAATTCTAAAATACATTAATGTTAAGCATTAATTTCTCCTAAAATCTAGCACTCAGTAAATTTCATAGTCAAGTTCAAAGTTAACAAATTAGAACAATTCTAAACATTGAGTTCCATGGGTGCATAGTACAATCTAGACTTATCACAATCAAAGGTTCAATTCTTAATTTTTATGATAACATTGATAATCAAAAGAGCATTCAGGATGACCAAATTCTAAACCAAAACTTTCCTTACAATTTAATTTTTTTATTCTTCCAACTTTTGATTTTCCATCAATGGCTTTCACACTATATTCAATCTTTTCAATAATTTTCAATAGGTATCCCTTTTCGATGACAACTATTTTTTTTTACTAGGTATTCTTCTTCTCTTTTTATTTTTTATTTTATTTTTTAAATTTGAACATGATGGACATATTTCCTTCCATGCTTAATAATCATTAAGTTATCAATTCAATATCAAACCAAAACAATAATGTGTAAGCTACATGTGATATGTGAAATCATGACTCAATCAATGTTTAAAACTTCTAACTAGGAATCAATAACTCAATCTTAATTTTGAAGTCTATTAAGTGACTAAAATCTAAGAGGCATAAATCATCAATATTAGGTATCTTATAATTCTAATACACAGATTAACTTCAAAATTTACTTCAATTTATAGAAATTTCTTAAAAATTTTCAAAACATTTATGGCAAAGCACTGATTAGTTTACCTAATCTCCCATTCCCAACCTAAAACCTACATTATCCTCAATGTAATAAAAAAAAAAAATAATAATAATAAAAAAAAAACATGTTTTGCAAAAGAGATAACGAAATTAAAGGAGAAGTGATGGAAAGATAGTACCTGATGAAGGAATTTTGAGGCTTTTTCAATGATCTCAGTATAAAATGGGTTAGCATAAAACTAAACAATTGAAAGTAAACTATCCTAAACAGTAAAAAACAAACTATCCTAAACAGTGAAAAGAAAACTATCTTAAACTAGGAAAGCACGGAAAACTACTCAATCATGCCACAAGGTTCTTCCTCCGGCCAGTATCTTAATAAATTCCTCAGTAGATTCTCAACAAGATCATCTAAAAGCCCTTTTAAAATGGACTCAGATGTCCTGGAGAATGAATTTTCAGAGAAATTTGTAGACCTTAGTAAAAAATTGTCGTTAAATCACCTGAAATATCCAAAGTATATATGATTCACCTGTGACAATTAGTACTCCATGGTGAATCAGAGACTACAAGTGGATAGAATTCTGAAAAAATTGTCAGCAGATGATGTAGTCTCATCACATTCTAAAGTTTTAGACTTCGGTTCAATTGTTAGCTCTCACTCCTGTGATAGTAAACATTCACAATCTGTGGAGGAAAGGATTTTAGAATAAGAGTTCTCTCGGTCAGTAACAACTACCAAGATATTTTTTTGCAAGGAATTCACTATGTCTTATATAATAGGATCGTTTGAATCTACAAATTGTGCCTATCAATCTTCCAAAGAGTTAGGAAATTCAGTTGAGAGTGACTTATTCTCCACATTGAAGTTTGTGATGATCTAACCAAGGATTCCATTGTCTCTAGAAGTGGATGTAAGCATGATCTCTTGCTCTTCATCATGGTGAGAATAAATTTTCACCGGATGTATCTTGTCTTGTCGTACATAGATAATTGAATATCAACATACAAAGAATTGATGTGAAGACTTTATTCATCGGCACTACTTAGTAAAGGCATTGTATTGTCAAGGATTAACAACTCAGATGGTGGCCTCTATTAGATGGTTTCAAATTCCAGAGTCATATCAAGCAACTCGTCCATCTCCCGAATCATATCATCATTTAATTCAGGGAAGTGGTTTAGACATGCCTCACAAAAGTTGGAAGGGTTGGTTGAAAGTGGTTCATCCTCCACATTTAAATCGGGCCTGTCAAATGGGTGGAGAAGATAACTATGAATGACAACTTATTTAACCTCATGATCATTGATATGGGCCAAACTTGATATTGAATCTGGAGGGATTTGAGCTGTACATTCATGATTGTCATCCCAATACTCATCATCTTCCAATTCAGTACAGTACACATGTGGAATGGGATTGCTTTCCTCACATTTTGTTCCTAGATTGGGTTGAGGTTCGAATAAACTAACATGTTCCTCATCATTAAAACTAGATGTGTCAGTATCATTATATTGGAAAACTAACAGTGTCTCTTAATCATTCCTTTGGACAGTGATCGAGATCGACTCTTCAAAAAATTGAACTGTGTGCTCATTAACAGAATCCAACTCCTCATTCCAAATTCCAGAGTTCTCCAAAAGCGAGTTAGGATCACTTTCCTCGCATTGTATTTGTGGATCGGGTTAAGGCTGAGGTGAACTAGCCTCCCTATCTAATTGATGCACAAATCAAGTGCTTTTAATATTTTTCTAATGTCTGCAAGATAGTTTGTGAAATTCAAAAGTGAATCCTCTTGGATCGTTTCCGGTTGGATCTCAAAGGTAGGGAGAATCATCACAATCTCAATTCAGGGAAAGAAGATATTCAAAGCAAATGCAGATCCATTGTAATTTGAGTTACAACAAACTATTAAACACTAAAAATATTCCTTAATAAAGAATTAGAATTCAATAAAGTTCAATAAGACATGAATCAAAACAAAGCAAATATCCTAATCACGTTACAAGCTTCACCTCTTAGCCCCAGCTAAGAAGTTTAGCCAACCATAGACATGGTTGAACTAAGAACACTTAAACAAAATAAAAAGACCAACTAAGGAAGAAGAAGAAAAACTCTCAGATGGCGGCTCCACCCTTTTACTCCACTCCTTAAACCCTAAAAGATTCCTAGGAACATCGTAGGGACTCCTATTTATAGTTGTGAAACTCTAACTTTCACATTGACTTGGAAAAATCAGGAAATCGCCTATAATTTAAGTAGATCGCATAGAATTTGTGTAACCTTAAAGTAGTTAAGGAAAGCCTTCAATTGGTCGAGGATCGTGTAAATTTAAAAGTTCATATTGCTGGAGTTCGAGTCGAAGTTTCTTCGACTAGTCGGGGAAGAGCTTAAACTAGTCGAAGAAGGGCTTAGACTAGTCGAATGAAGCAAATTTTTAGGATTCTTTTTCTTCACTTCAAGTCTTTGATTCTCTTCATTCCTCACTTAGTTTCCTTGTATCTTTAGCATGTGAATTCTTCATTCTTGGTCTCATATGATCCATCCTTGGCTTTGATGATTCTTGAGCGTTAAATCCATGCTTTTATCATCCTTTTCAATATAAGCTCTTAAATTCACCTTGCAACACAAACATGATTAAAATAAAACATTAAGCATTATCATTTTCATAAAACTAAATAATAAATAGGGGATAATATGCAATATTTGACCCTTAACAACAGGTGACTCTTATCAAGTTTGAATACCTCAGGGAATTAAAAGAAATATTTTTGCTGAAGTTCATAAATTTCTTTAAACATTCATGCTCCAAGGCATCCAAGCTTATTGCAAAAAGGGCTTTTGGATGATCTTGTTGAGAAATCTACTGAGAAATTTATCGAGATATTGGCTAGAGGAGGAACCTACTGCATGATTAAGTAATCATTCCTTGCTTTCTGGGTTTTGGATTAGGTTTATTGCTTTTATAGGATTTAGGACTAGGATACTTTTCTTTGAGCTAGTTTAGTCTTCTTGTTGACCTACCTTCACATTGAGAACCTTGGAATAGCTTCAAGTTTCCTTCTTTAAGTACTACCTTTCCATCACTACTCCTTTCTTTTCATTGTCTCATGTACATTACATGTGTATATCTTTTACATTGAGGGCAATGTAGATTTTAGGTTGGGGGTGTGGATTAGGTAGACTAATTAATGTCTTTCTTAGTTTTTGACAAAAAAAAAATTATAGAAATTTTTAATTTTTTAAAGTAAAAACCTGTTTGAAAATAGATAGTTTGTACATTCTTTAAGAATGTTTTAAGTATGATAAGATGAAAATTGAATTTTGAATTGTTTGAGTTGATCAACAGAGTAAATTATCACTTAAGTTCTTCCACTTAATTGATTAGGAGAAGTTTAAATGTCATGTTGATCTAAAAATGCGAAACACATTCAATTTATTTTCTATGAATTATGCTAAAATTTCTGATTGTTAGTATGTGAATCATTGATAGATATTGAGAATTGAGAATGGAGAGTTTTAAAAGATGAAAAGAACCAGTTAAAAAATAGTGAGATCGACAAAAAGGTCATGAAAAGATTGAAAAAGAATGAAAAATCTGAAAAGAATAAAGATGAGAAGACTGAATGAAGAGAGAGAGAGAGAGAGAGAGAGAGAGAGAGAGAGAGAGAGACCATTAATATAAAATCAAAAACTGGAAAAAGAAGAAGAAGGGGATAAGTTTGGAATCAACACTTGGTCATTCAATTAATCTGAGGTGATGAGCATGACTAATGAAATAATAGTACTTTTATGGAAAGTAGGTTGAAATTCTCTAAGCACATTGGGAAAACTTGATATATGAACTTATGCCCTTAAGTAATTGATAAAGATCTTATTTGATTGATTGCTCATATGATTTGGCTCTAGGTTTTTAAATTTTCACTCTAACTTCTTTGAGTTATACTCATTCATACTTGTTTACATAAAAGATTATTTTTCGGAAGAGGCTTGAACATTAAGAATTGAAGATTTGTTCACGCGTGTTTTACTCAAGACTTGTAAAATGTTGGTTGGGGAGTGTGTTGAGTGTGAAATATTGCACATTCTCCCTTATTTATATCTTGGTTTTATGAACATGATAATGTTTAACGGTATAATTTATACATGTTTGTGTTGCAAGGTGAATCTAAGAGTTTAGATTGAAAAGAATGTTAGAAGGATGGATTTGATACTCAAGAATCACAAAGGAAAAGAATAGATCTTTGGAGACCAATATTGAAGATTTCAAGACCCCGAGATTCAAGAAAACCAAGTGATGAAGGAAGGAAGTGCAAAAATTATTATAGAAATTAGTGTAGATATTCACATAATTGAGCTTCGATGTGATCGAAGGTTGTTCGATGAAATCAAAGCCAGTCATTGATAACATTAAACATTTTTAGATGACATCGACGAATTAAATGAAAATCAAGTTTAGTTGCTTGACAAATTGGATACATTCTTCAATGACATTGAAGAATTACGTAGAATTTACGTGAAGTTTGTAAATTTGAGGCGGTTTTGTGAATCTATCTAGACAAGGATATAAATATGAGTTTCCTAAGGACTTCTAAGGATATCTAGGGTTTCAAGGAGCGGATCTAAGTGGTGGAGGAGCCTCCTAAGAGTTTTTATTCTTTCTTAGTTTATTTTTAATGCTTTCTTTTAATATTTTATATCCAATCATGTTTATGGTTGGCTAAATCTCTTAGCTAGGGCTAAGAGGTAAAGCTTGTAGCGTATTGGGATGATTTTCTTATTTTTATTCTTATTCTTGTTGAACTGCTTTGATTCTAATTTGATATTAAAGGAATATTTTTAGTTTTCTATGATTTATTATGACTTAAATTACAATAGATGTTGTGATTGCTTTAGATATCTTCTTTTCCTGTTTTATGATTGTGAAATTGGTACATCTTGTTGTTCTCCATCGTCTCCTAGGGATGGTAGGGTGATGGAATCCCTTCTAATCCTCACAATCCTCCTCCACTAAGAATTAGGTCAATGAAAGTTCAGAGATTTGATTTTCTCACCTTCCAATTGGATAGGATAGGACTCCAATTCCAATTGTATTTCCTGAATTAAGCAAGGTAACATCCTGATAGCTATAAGTGGATCCTTGGCACCCTAGTTCTCACTTTTAAATTCTTAAGTTTTAATCAAAAACATTCATAATTACTCCCTCTTATTCCAAATTTAGGTTTAAATCTTCTTCTAGTTCTAGTTCTAATTACTTTCAAAATACGTACAAGTTTAGTCCCTGTGGATTTGACCTCAGTTTCATCGAGTTATTACTACATCGCGACCCTACACTTGGGGTTATGAACAAGTTTTTGGTGCCGTTATCAGGGACTACGGTTGCATTTTTCTTAATTTAATTAGTATTAGAATTAGGTTAAGATTAGGATTTATTTTTTGTTATGATTTTAGGTTAGGATTTTTTCTGAAATTATTTTTAGAAACTAACATTTTTTTTATGTTTTGTAGGATTGTAACATAGCAATTTCTGATTTGTTAACCTCTTTCTAATTCACTCTCTTAATTTTTTAGATCTCTTATTTTTTTTAGCTTCCTTAGTTTTATTTCTTAAGTTTAGGTTTAATTACTTAAAGGCTACGAGTGTTTCATGCCCAAGTGGGTTTGTGACAATACTTGATGTACCTTAAGTGAAGGAGGATTAGTTGAAGGGCTACCTGTCCATCATCAAATTAGACACCACTTGAGATCCTCAGAGTCGATAGAAATGATGGTTACAAATCAACCTTAACTTCCAACTGAGGAAATTTGGGATGAAAATGTGGTGCATAATGCACCCCTGCCCCATATCTTACGAGATTATTTACAACTGGCAAGGGTGAGCACACCTTCCTGTATGATTTTTCCATAAAATACAGAAAATATGAATATTAAGCTAGGGGTAATCTAACTCCTTCCATTTGGTGGATCCCTATGGGGGACATTATAGGGTATGTGCCTTGCATCCACATTGTCCATCCATTTTGAAAGCTCATCCAGGTTTGTGTAACCTTATGAACAAGTTGGATCTTAAATAAACATCATGGTGGGCCTTAAGAAGGTTTCAATAGTGGGTGTCACTGTCCCCACTATTTTTTGTGGTGGGGTCCACTTAGCTGTGTTTTGATACAATTATAAATGTTATGCATTATATTTGAATATAGTTGACTTAGTTCAATCAGATAGTGCATGACTTATGACCCTATACAAAGGAAACATGTTGTGTGCACCTTAAAAATGTGTATTAAAGTCTTTTTTAACAATCTCTGAAGTTTTGCTGAAAAATTCAACTATTTTCCAAATGTTTTCCCAAATTTCCCAAAAAGTGTAATAAATTATGAGATACAAACGATATATCCCGTGCGATAACTGATACTGTAACGCCTTGAAAATCGGGAGTCGAGCAGGAGCCCAACTCCCGAGTTCCAACACATCACTTATGTAACATAGATAATGATGATTAAATGTTATCTATATTAGTGCCTTAAACATGAGTGGGATTATAGCAAAATAATATATCATACTCCAGAGAGTTAAATTTCGCAAGCGGAAGACTGTGATAGATATATAAAGTATATAAACTGATGTAGGTCTCCAGAGTGTGAACATGTTACCAGGTTAAGTATATACATGTATATTCTAAAAGTGAATAAAATGAATATACATGGGTGTTCCAAAAGTGCAAAAATAATAGGGGCAATGGGGTCTAATCAGCATCCCTGTAAAACCCGTCGATCAGATCGCGATCTACATAGACCCGCATGATAGCTGCATGTAGGAGAACTCCTCTTCACCACAGAAGTCTAGCTCTACCTCGCAAGCATCGGCATAATCTACATCTACAACAGGGTCTAGTTGGTGTTTAAAACACCGTCCCAGAATGTGAGAGTGAGTGATCAACTCAGTGGAGCTATGAAGCAAAGGTTAACATGTTATCAATTTAATCAAGCAGTAATGATAAAGTAATATATAACAATCAAGTCATAAGTACTCTTATTAATGCGAGGATGATATGTGATAATGATGCATGCCCTCGCCTAAACTCCCTCTACGGCATGCACCCCTTCCTCTGTGCACTTCCTCGCCAAAGAACATGTAATGCATGTATGATCGTGTTAGCCAAGTTCTTAATTAGATCTATTTATACAGTAGGATTGGGAAGCTAAGGCACCTCCCTTTATATCATATACCCAAACATTGATCCATCTAGGGTTGTCAATCCTAGTAGTCACATATGATAGGCAGTTTCCAGGTCACTATGGAGAGGCTTGACACCTCAGCACATGCCTGGTTTATACACTAGTTTACTATAAAAAGGCTCATCACCTCAACATAGTTTCTAGTGTATACTCGAGGTCACTACGGGCTCATCACCTAATCATAGGCCAACAACTTGAATACAGTGTTCCATATCACTGTATTCGGCTCACGAGTCTGGGTTGCTTACTGGACACTACGGGAGGCTCATCACCTCAGCATAGGCCGACAGCACGACCAGGGTGTCCCATACCACCATTCCTGGCTCATGAGTCTTAGTGGATCGAGGTACCAAGGTTAAACGGGCTTTACACTGGTAAGTTGGTACCTTAGATTCAAACAGTGGCGTCCCTACATGGTGAACATACATTAGGCTAATTGGGTTGCTTAACAAGCTCAACTAGTACGAGCGTACGTTCAGTTGATCGACATGGAGTGCGTAAGTACTCTGCGTGGCCTAATCATTGTCGACAAGCAGCATATGACTCGGATTCCTTGAACCTATCTAGTGTGGCGAAACGACCTCAGCCACTAACTCAAACAATGTTACTGATCACCTGGACTATGTCGTAGCCCCAAACACACTCAGTTGAAATAAGCATTAATATATAACTGCCTAATAGCAGTTAACAATTAATTCACATATACATCCCGTGTGAGCATTTTAATAAACACATAATACACATGTTGTCAAACACAGTCATTTCATACATGAATCACATAGTCAAATGTGCACTATCAGTAAGGATCAAATCATAGAGCCAAGGTGATTGAGAACCTCATCTCAACACCCTCATTACATGCATTTAAACAATCATTTTCGCATTCAGGCATTTTAGTAAACACTTAGGTACACATACCTTATACATGTAATAAAGTAGATATAACCGGTATTATAGAAAATCCCTTTTTCAAGGGGTTCATCATACGTACAACAATCATACATTCTCAGTTAATGAACATAGCAAGCATCAATCATAATTCCATACTAATTCAAATATTTCAACAAACACATGGAATGCATTAAAATCAACATACTCTACATATATATGTAATATATGAAAAGTGTCGCATATACGCACATGTGACAACAATCAAGTTAGTTATAAATCATTACTGACATTAAAAGCCTTGAAAACCATAACCTAAACATTTATAATCCACACATTTCACCGGTAGACTCGTAACAAACTCAGTTTAAACCCTAAGTCTTTGTCTACAGCACGACGACAACTTATAGCATGAAATAGATTAGCTATTTCACCATTTCTTCTATTTGAATATCTAAAATAGATTAGTATTAGGATTTCTTATCCAAGTACGGAGTCAAATCACCGGAATAGCAATACAGAAGTGGTGGTTAAGCGCGTGGTGTGGTGGGATCGAATCCCAGGAACAAACTCCAACTCTCCCTCTCACTTTCTCTCTTTTTCTTCTCTCTTTGCTCTCTTCTCTCTCTTAGGGTTTAAAATTCATATGTGAAGGGAGAGAGAGGGTTTAAGGCCCTTATATAAGACTAGAACTGATGGGAATGAGCCTAGGGCCATGGTATACTTAGGTTATATCCAAAGACTGACTGTTTTGGTCCAACGAAGCTGATGTGGAGGCATCTTTTCTACATGTGTTTAGACTTAAGCTTCTTGACATTGGATCTAGGCCGAGTTAAGATCTCGGCCTGATCGGATTAGTGGATCGGTCGCGGGGGACCTATTTTCGTTCAACGGTCACCGATACTCGATCAGGGTAACAAGTACACTGACCTGTATTGGAAATCTTCCCTAATCCGAGGGTGTAATTAGGTCAGAATCTAATAGTCTGAATCCTTATATTTGGCTTGCAAATGAATAACTCAATTCATTTAAGTTTCAGTTCATTTTCTAAAGATATTCGCGTTTCTCACACACTTCACTCCGAGCTCAAGTTGTACGCTTCTGAATACCTTTAGGACTTGATTTCTGAGATAGTTGTCAAGTCCAGCAAAGTGGTCATAACCATATAGTTTCGGGGTAATCAGACTTCGACTCGTGGTCCAGGTCCGATACAGAGTTTCATGATGCTCCCGAGAGCAACTGGGTTCTGAGATGGATCCTAAGTTTTTAGGTAATATAGCGTTAATGGTTCTACTCTTTTTGGGTCTTATAGATCGTATTTAAAGTGATTAGTACTAATTTTATAAATAATTTAGTTTAACACTTAGTTAATTCACGTCTAATTTCTAAAGGATTTGGTCTTTAGTGATTTCTGCCTGAGGTGGTACTCGGGTCTTTGTACAGATTTTTTTGAGACGTTACAGATATGTATCTATATTGCAAGGGTGTGATACATTGCACAATACCAATATTTCGAATATTGAGTCCATTGTCATCATGACGATCTCCCACCTACCTGAGGGTCAGGTAAAAATAGGAGACATCTATCTATATAAATGATGACTATGTATACGATGGTTCATAAATTGTGCTAGACACCAATAGAGTCATAGATCTTTCACAATATTCTTCCCTTCACTGTTAACCTCCCTAATTAAAAGAAATTTAAACTAGAGCTATTGTCATGCCCTAAACTCGAAAACCGGGCTCACAAAATTCCCGATCGCCAAATCTAGTGCCGACAGCCTCCGTAGAAGCCCATTCTTGGCTCCCAGCGCCTATTCGCCAGGTTCCAATCTTGGAATGCTACGAGGAAGATTTTTAATATCAGTTTGATTCGTAATAAGCATAACCAAAGGCATAACCCACAAACAACAACCAAAAACTCCATTACATTTCCACTATAATAAAAAACTTTACAAGTACAATGAGCATAAAGGGAAATACAATGATAGTGGGCGATAACTCTAAAATGATCTGCAAAGTGCTCCTGCCTCAGCACTGCTGTGCTCCAACGTCACCTGCACGCAACTGTCATGCATAAGCTTATAGAAAGCTTAGAGGGTGATGAAAGTGTGTACGTAAGGTAGTAATATGGTCATGAAATATCAGAGTAATGCTGAATATGCAGATGGATCCATGAATACCATTAGCCGTACCAAGGCTATGCGATGCAAGACATGATTGATATCAGCCATACCAAGGCTATACGATGTGAAATGCAACTCAAGCATACAAATCCTCATCTATGTCCACATATCAATACAGCTCAAATCTGGAATATCATTGGGGTCTAGTACACTCTAAACTAGATCGTCGTCCTATCACGCGTAATAAGGTAAGTGGAAGAGACTTCACTATCTGTCTACCAATATCAGGCTCAACTCGTCAATAGCAGACCTATTCCTCGAGCTGGTCAAAATCAGCCTAGCTTTTCCCCCTACTCTCGGGCGGGTAAGGCAACACCCCCTTCCAACCGATCACGACACAATGGAAAGTGTGACCATCTGGTAATTGGCACTCTGCACTCCTATACCCACTCAGTCTAGACGTTGGGGCAACCTCTTAGTACCATAAGGGTTTAGGAAGTTTCACCCAGAGATATCTATAACACCCCATGTAGAACAAGATTTTTGGTATCCAATCCTACTAACCACGATATGCCTATGGAGGCTACGGCCCTGATGTCACTAGGGCGTACGATAACCATATCACACAACGTGAATGCATGAATCACACTATCCAGTCATGCAACAATCCTGTGTATATCGTGCGCTCATGTGGGACAACATTGCCTAACCAGGAGCCCTTAAACAATCTGTTCAAAGGCATATGCTATGATCAGTCACGTTTCATATCAAGCATACATATGATGCATATGATCATGAAGCATGAAACTATATTAAACATGTTATACGGTGATGGATGCTGTTCATAACGAAGATGGGCCTAGACGACCTACCAATATGGGCCTAACAATGGGCCCTAGGGAGAATTATAATGAGGAAATTTAACCAACATTATTCGTACAATGTGGACGTCAAACCAACATTGCTCCTAAGGCATGGCCCGTCGAAAACATCATTACATAAACCATTTTGGGATCACACATTACAATGGACCTTAGGTACATCCCATTGGGCCTTCAATGCATCAAATGGGCTGAATCTCATGGGCCTTACATTCATCGAATGGGTCACATTAATGGGCCTCACCAATGGGCCTTATGTACATTGCAATGGGCCATAACCCATGGGCCTTAGAATACATCACAATGGGTCTCAACCCATGGGCCCTAATACATCACAATGGGCTTTAACCCATGAGCCTTATATATATCAAATGGGCCACACCAATTGGGCCCCATGCACATCAAATGGGCCACACCCAAATATAAGTGGTGGTAATGATTGCCACCATTAAAATTCCTAAAGCCCACCATAACATATTTTTCCCATCCACCTGATCATAAATTAATATAGTGATGGATGAAGTGGAAGCAAATATAAACTTAGTAGAAAGTAGTAGAAAGCTACTATGGTCCCCAGAAAGTTTTAAACGGTGGACATCATTGACCACAACATTAAATGGTGGGGTCCACTTGAACTTTAGATTTGACTCTTTCTTTAGCTCAAACCATAAAATGAGCTTACAAAGTGGATGGACGGATTGGATGCAGCACATGCATCATGGAGGGCCCCACTGTCACTGGACAGTGTGAATAAAACACATGCACCAAGGCTCGACCGTCCGCTGGACGGTGGAAATAAAACATATATAGCACTGTGGGCTCCACCGTCCGCTGGACGGTGGAAATGGAACACATACATCACTGTGGGCTCCACGTGGGGTCCACCACCATGTTTATATGCCATCCAACCCGTTGACAAGGTCACACGGACCTGAGTGAAAGGAAAACACAAATTTCATCTTGATCCAAAACTTCTGTGGGCCTGGAAAGAATTTCAAAGGCAGCCACCCTATCCCAGTGTTTCCTATCATGTGGGCCACCTGAGTCTTAGATTAGGCTGATTTTTGGAGGGGGCATACCTCAGGAGGGGGGCTACCAAATGAATGGGTTGGATGGAAAATACACATCATGGTGAGGCCCACGGCTAGAGTCGTGGACCGCTGTCCTCCCGCCCGTCACACGCAGCAGCGTGTTGCTGGTGTGTCAGAGGCAGCAAGCGCTGCCCTGTTTACATTTTATTTATTTTTTAAAAAAAATTCAATCTTCCTGTGGTTTTTCATAGGTAGGGCCCACATTCAGAAAATCCATCCCAACCATGAGATTCTACGGCTCATAACAAGCGAAATGAGTCCAAAGTTTGTGATTTTTGGGTGTATAGAAACATCAGGCAATTTTTCAACGGTAATCACCGAAGTTTCCTATGCTATGGCCCACCAGATGCTCAGATCAGTCTCATTCTTCTGCTCAATGCCTAAAATGATCCAAGGAATGAGGTGGATGGCGTGGATTGAATACATACATCAAGGTGGGGCCTACATGAGTGGGCCACCCATAAGCTTGGAAACAAACTGATATTTGTGTTTTTCCAAACCACGTCCAGCGTCCCTGGATGCTAGACGTTGCACGAATCAAATACATTAGAGGTGAGCCCTACTTAGGTGGGCCACCTCATGGAGGATGGTGTGGATACCACATAAAAAGTGGGCCCCACTTATAGATGGTTTGGATAGAATACATGCCTCATGATGGGGTCCATTCAATTGGGCCACACAACCATATTATGATCTCATAAAAGGAAAATGAAATAGAGAGGGAGAGAGAGATAGAGAGTGGGACACGTGTGATGGAGGGACCCCGATATTATGGGCTCTCCTTTGCAACCAATCATACATCAAGTGGGTCCTATTACACATGGGCCCATTAAATCAAAATCTAACGCTGGAGATCCCTTCTCCACTAAAATAGACAGTCTAGATGACCCTAAGTATACAAGAAAATAAACATCATGATGGGGTCCATGGAAAATGCCCCCATCATGGAATAATTATGATGATCAAAGTGGGCCATCGGCCACATCTTAGGGTCCCAAGTGAGATCCAAACCATTGATCGGTTAGCCTCACTTGGCCCATCTAAAAAAAATGAAAACTACTCTATCAAAGCACCCACCGTTCGATCTTCTTGATCCTATGGGTTCCTTAGCTCCTTAGCTTCAATTTCAACGGAGGAGATGAGGTTTGGATAGTTGAGATGGGAGATCTTAGGATGGAAAGCTGGGCCACACTTGGAGCTTGAAAGAGAGGGAGGGGCTTGGACGTGTGAATTTCTTTCTTGCTTGGGAATGGTTTAAAAAAATGAGAAAGAGAGTTCTAAAGAGAGAGGAGTGATGGATGATGGAGTGATGGATGTGGTGGTGATGGGTGTGTAGGATATTTTTTTAACTTTTGTGGCAAATGTGTAAGAAAGTATGGGCATTTGTAAGAACTTTTTGACTTTTGGGGCTTGTTTGAAAAAGGGTGAAAGGTGATGTGTACTTGACATGTTGAGATTGATAGATTGATGGATTGATGGATTGATGTGACATGTCATAGAGATTCTCTTGGGTTTTACAAAGTAGGGAATTTTTCTCGCACCGAACGTTAGCCCACATCTCTTGGCCAGGGTATCACCTCGGCGCTCGAGTCGCGGCATCGGAACCATGGAGATGGCGCGGTCGCTATGGTAAAGGTCTTGGGTTGAGTTGACTCGGGTTCTCGTCATGTGAATCAGGGTCGGGTGCGAATATTGGTTAAGGGTCGAAGGTTGCTAAAATTCGACTGATATGACCGCGAAAGTCTATGGAACGGTACGGTCTAGGATACGAGGCTTACAGTCATGCTTACATTTAGATTTTCCAATCGAATTTGTCAATTTTTGACCACTCGAAATACAGAAATGGTTCTTCTAATATGATGAAAACAAAGTGGTAATGATAGGAAGTGCGGAAGTGTGAACCCTCAATATTTGACGGTCTACATGATATGGAACCTTCACGAAGTTGAAGATTAACGCTCTAGATCCAGCAGCCTGCCTATTCACTATTGAAGAAGATGGGTCTAGTTACTCCTCTGATTCTACGGTATAGATGGCCTTGGATTATGATCCATGGCTTAGATCGTCCTAAGGACATGCTAAACGAACAAATTTGTATATACCAACCACTATTCCTCTTTATACTCTCAGTATTCCTTAATGAATTTTTTCACGAGAGAGACTCATCCTTTTTATAGGAAAGGATGGGAGTTTTGATGAGACCAGACACTACCAAAAAAATGAGCAAAGGCTACGGACTATACAGATTTATGGCTACGGCTTTAATCTATAGCTAAATAGCTATAGATTTAATCCATAGCTATAGGCTACGACCCATCGTCACACTTTTATAAATTGACAATCTCATAAGGGTCTTTGTGGGGCCCATCGTAATATATTTGTTTTATTTAAGCCATTCATCTGTTTTGATATCGTATTTTAGGGTATGAGCCCAAAAAGAGAGGCATATTGAAGCCTCAAGTGGACCACACAATAGTAAATATAAGAAATTATGTGCATATTGTTGAAAGTTATTTTGGAGTGGTGTGGTTGACTTGGGCCTTCAATCTGCCTTATTTTTAGTTCCATGTCCTATCCATGGTTGCCTAAATGAATGGACTGCGTGGATAAGTCACATCCATCATGGTGGCCCCCACGAAGCCCCTGAGATCAACATCTAAAATAATAGCCCAAGAAGCAGATTGGCTGCTGTCGCACACACTGCTAATGTGATTTGGTGTGTTAACGTTATCAAGTTCTGTGGGTCCCATCATGACGTATGAGTTATATCCAAACCGTCTATCCACTTGGCAACCTCGTCGTAAGGCTTGAGACGAAAAATAAGACAAATCAAAAAATCAAGTGGACCACATTGTATAAAGCAATGGAGGATTGAACGCCTGCCATTGAAACCCTTTTGGCAGTTATGGTAATCTTGGATTCTGCCTAAATCCTATCTCTCTCCTCTCCCTCTAGCTCCAAAAGCAAAAAAAAAAAAAAAAAACCTCCCTCTCCCCGTCGCTCTCTCGTGCTCCCTCTCCCTCTCACTCTCTCGTGATCCCTCTCTCAATCTCGCTACCACTCTCCCTATAAATAGAAAATAAAAACCCTACCCTCCTTGCCCTCGACTCTCTCCTTGACTCCTCGCCCCCAAAGTTCACCAAACTCTCTCTCTCTCTCTCTTTCTCTTTACAACTCCGCATAACCCATCTTCCCCACAGGCGCTAAACTTGGTTAACAAGTTCGACTTAAACTTTGTGATGGGTGTAATAGATTTGAAGGACAATGACTTAATAGTAGGGGGATTAGAGATTTCAGTGCCATTTTTGCAAGGTTTACAACTTTAAGAGAGGTGTTTTGTGTGGATGTCGCTGATATTTATAATACAATCTCCATCCTTTATTTCATGGATGCTAACTATTTGATGAAATGGCTCAACAAGGAATGTTTTGTGTGGATGTAGCTGATATTTATAATACAATATCCCTGTTGTATTGGATGCATGCCAGTTGTTTGATGAAATGGCTCAACAAGGAATGTTTTGTGTGGATGTAGTTGATATTTATAATACAATCTCCCTCTTATATTTCATTCATGCTAACTGTTTGATAAAATGCCTCAACAAGGAATATTTGAGGGTTTGGATTCAACATTCGTCTGATGGAGCCACCATCCAGCTCTTCGTATTTTTTATCCAATCTGAGACTTAATACTTTTAATTTTAGTTGTTCATCATCTTTATCTTTGCTACAACTTCTCCACTTAACTTCCTTCTTTTGCCACTTAAACTTGTTTCAAGGCTGAGTGAAATAAGTTCATGCTCTTCTTTGATTTCATTGAACTGATTGAAGTGCTTAGAGGTGTTTATGCATCCTTTTATTTATTGCTCAGGTGTTGCAATCTTAATTTGTGTAAATCACCTGAGGGGCCTTGAAGAATCTCATTGTTCTAGCTGGTGGGTTACAATCTTAGATTCAGCCTAGCTGCTAGATGCTTTCAATAGGCTGACATGTCATAAGATGTCTGTGAAAATTCATAGTGTAGAAACATAATGATACTTTTAGACATAAGATGCAGTCATTTATGAGAATCATCTTTCTTTTCCATAGTTCATCAACATTGATAAATTTTCCTTTTGCAACAACCATCCAAAAAATAGCCACCTTTCTTAGTACCCTTGGGAATTGCCAAATGTGTGCATCTAATTTATGTTTGAAAGCCTTGATGTGAAGGTCCCATTAGAACCCAACTCTCATCTCCACCTATCTCTCTTCCCCGAGATAGAAACGATGTTGTTGTTGTTGTTGTTTTTTTTTTTTTTTTTTGGTTTTTTCTTCTTCATGTAGTATGGCAAACTGTTGAATTTCTGTTTCCATTAGGTTCATGAGAAAACAAGGATTCCATCTAAATGCACCTCCCTCTAACTTAAAACAATCTTCTCTCCTTAAAAATCTCTTGTCCAAGGTTCTACTGTATAAATTTCAGAAGAGGTAATGTATACTACTCAAAGGTAAGTATTCTTTCATTTCCCATATGAAATTACGTAATTGCCCTTTTAAATTATGAAATTATGATCAATAAGTTGATTTAGCCTTCACATATTAAGGGAATTAAAGTATTTTTCTTCTTGTACAAGTGTAATTACAAATATTCCCTTTGAATACAATATTTATTAAATTTATGTTGTTGAAATTTATACGCTTTCTATTTTTCCTACAAGTGTTTTCATTTTCTTATTAGAATTGACTCTTACTGAATCAATGCCTAAGCGGTTAATGGGGACGGATTACAAATTCATTGGCAATATGTCTACATTGCCTCGAATCTAGCTAAGTGACATTGTCATGAAGAGAAAACTTTGATACTTGGAAGAATGTGATGTTTCATACACATGCACACAGAAATTGTGATGTGGTAAAGAGGTAACTAGAACTAAACTGTGCAAATCAGGGCCCACCTTACATGGGTCATGAATAAAAAAATTGATGGAACTGATATATTACCTGGCCAGTTGGTTACTTCTAAATAAAAGGTTAAAATCCAAATAGTCAACTTTCTAAATTTGGCAAACAAATGTGTATCAATACAAGGATGTAGTCTCTCCTTTTAAGGTCATATTCAGCTTTGTCATGACACTGTATTTTTATAGTTTTTTCAGTTTTTTGTGTTGTATAGTGGTTTTATATGATGATAGGTGTGGCCTGTTCCTTTTTGAGGAGCCCACCCAAATGATTATACAACATGATTTTTTTTTTTTTGAATAAAAAAGAGAAAAGAAAGGTGAGACTCATCTGAAAATCAGGGTGGGAGATGTTCTTCCATTGGTCCGGTATCATCTGAAGGTTAGGCTGCAATTTTTAGTTGTGTTCCTACAAAATCTTGAGTAACTAGTCATTGCCATTCAGAACCTGTCTTTTAGCAAACCGGCATGCCCATAACCATGATGTGAATGTTCTTTTGTTCAGACCATCATTCTATTTTGTTCCCTTGTGTAGTAATATAGATGGTTGCAAATAGGGGTGGGCTGTTGTGGACTGATGCACTGCTCTAATCTGCTGATGTTCATAGGGATGGCTATGCTATGGTAATTGAATTTTATATATATATATATATATATATGTGTGTGTGTGTGTGTGTGTGTGTGTGTGTGTGTGTGTGTGTGTGTGTGTGTGTGTGTGTGTGTGTGTGTGCGCGCGCGCGCCTTTACTAAATTCTTATCTGTGATTCCTTTGTAATTCTCTCTCCTTCCTGCATGCCATACTATATGACAATTACTTGTGGGTTCCCAAAGGTTCATAACCACTTGTCAATGAGTTCCCAATTAATGATTGTTAAGTCCTTCATGCATATATGACTTTTGTATTGAGGATGGCAGGCTTCCTTCCAATTAACCAAATGATAAGTATTTTGATCGATGACATGGAGTAAATTGGCAAATTTGAGAGAGCTTCCTTTCTTTATAAGAGTGAATGTTCTACCTCCTAATGATCATGATGATGTTGTAGCTTGTATTGTCAAGCTTCGGTCTACCACAACCCAAACATATGATATATCAAGAGAGAAGTAGCAACTTTACCACTACTTTATATGAAGCACACCATAATTTGATTAATTATCCTTTAATTAAACAAAAAGAGGAACATTTCATATTTTATTTACTTTGTTTTCTTTCTTTTCTTTGTAGAGATACAAATTGGGGATTGCAAATCAACCATTCAATTCAAGCATGGCAAATGTGGCTAAGGAGTTCTGTACTGCCACAAGGTAGAGAAAGAAGGGTTAGACTGGTATGTTAGTTACACACCATTTAAAAATGGTGGTGACCCTTCCAATATACATATGGCATAGTTGTATTGCTATCCGGACCGTGCAAATCAATGACGTAACTATGGATAGATCATAACAAAACCACAGTGCCGACGAGATGGAAAACCATCTTATTTTCATTTGAATTTGGATCGCTCACTATTTTACTTTTAACCATTCATTTGTTAGCGATTGATTGGATGATTAGGATTGTTTGATTAGTGTCATGTTTACAAATTGGTCCATGGGTCAATGAGGAGGATCTATGCCTGCCAAACAGTGGACATCCGAGGCCTTTTTATGATGGGCTGTTGACATCATCATTTACTAGCGATGTCAGAGCCCATGGGTCTCCAAACAATATGCACATGCTGTCTTTTTTTTTCGTTTTCTTTTTCTTTTTTTTTTTTTGCGGCACCCTACATCATTTCTTTCGTATGCATGTGTCTGTAGCTGGGGAGTCTTACTTGTTCTCTTTCTCTTGACGTACAATAGCATGCATGTGAGATGCTATTTTCTTGATGTTCTTTTGTTTTCATGTGTAGATGAAGGAATGGGTATTGTATTTTGGAAAAAAAAGGTTGCTGATATCAGGTATGTCTGGAGCCATTCCATGCATTTCCATTTCATCTCCACCAAGAAAGGCCAACTTTGTTGTAGTGATGGTGCAGAAAATATGCCAAAGATTAGATTGATTTGGGATGAATTTCTTTTTCTGCTGGGGAGGTATTTTGTAAATGGGCTCATATGATAGGCAACATCCCAAGTTTTTAATGGGATCATGTTGGAATGTAGCAGTCTTGTTACAAGTTTGTTAATAAATATAAAAAAAAAGTTTCTATTGAAAAAAGGAAGAAGAAGAAAAGAAGATAAACCCATGCCTAGCCCATTTTAGACTGGTCTCGTGTACTATTGGGTTACCATGCCCATAGCGACCCTTACTCTTGACTAAATTTAAGAAATTTGTAATTCTTTTTATTAAAATTTTCTTATTCTTAAAAATAGTATAATAGGATAGTATTTTCTTAGTGAAATGTGCAAATTAGCAACAATACGATGAACTTTACTATGATGTCTTGACGACCCATTTATGGTTGGTATTAGATTTCGATTTTTGTTATGTTATTTTCATTTTTACTACATTTTATCTTTTAATTGGGTGTGATCCAAATTCATTTGATGGAACTCGGTTCTTTTTCTTTTTCTGTTTTTAAATTCCAGTTACCTATACAATCCCCATTTTGCTTCTTCTGTAAATGTTGTGAAATTGGGCTCATTTAACATAAAATTAGTTTAAATTCTAATAATAGTGCTGAAGTTGTCTATGTTCTTTTGGGATTCTCTTTAGATTTTGATTGAATGATTATGGAATTTAGTCATTTCTTACTTACTTACTGTTTTTTTTTTCTTTTTTTAAAGTAAAAATCTTTTTGACCGAGAGTAGGATTCTAATCCTACTTGCATGAATTGCCTTCACATTTCTCTTCACTAGTTTGTGTGCATCCAACAAAACCAAGGTTAGAGTTCATGTATTTCGGGGACGTTACGCTAATTTAGGATAGTAATCCATGGCCTGATCTGCTTCTCATTTATTCTTGGACTAAACTCCCAAAGTATTATTGCTTTCTTTCTCATTTTAGTTTTTTTACTTTTATAGGCTTTAAATTTGGTTTTCTTTTGTGCAGCATCTCAAAAAGTTATGTGTGACACCGGCTTATTAGAGACCTGAAAAAGTGGCTGAGCACCTATGAATTTCGGTGTGAGTAGTTTTTTTTAGCTATACCATGTTTTATAATTTAGAGATCTTGACAGTGGTGAAATATTTATGACTATGAAAAAGCTTTCAAAGTTAGCTCATTTTTACTTAAAACATCAAATAACTAGATAAATTAGCAGTATGTACATTGATCAGTTGGTAGTTTTTTGGCTTTATCTCGTTAATATTGTATTCATTATATTTTTCTAGAGGTAAATCATCTTTCTAACCTGAGTGGATGTTGCAGTTGGATATAGACTCATTGACTTAAAGCTGATTTTTTTTCTCTACCTTAGGTAAAAGATACAATAAAAGTGGATTTTTTATCTCCTTCTCATGATTCTAGGTATTTTCATCAACTCTTTATAGCTGAATTGATTTTAGAATTTTCTTCTTTTCATTTTTCTTGCAATTTTATATGATGAATTGTCATTCTGTTCATCTTTTCAGTTTTGATCGATTTTCTATTGTTTCTCTACTTGGAATTTGGGAATCAAGGAATATCATCTCTTCTTGAGGTGAATGTAGAAGGACATCAGGTTTCGGCTACTGGATTTCAGAAGGGTGTTATAGGGAGCATAGATTCATTGCCAAAATATCATATCTGAGATAACATGATTATCTTTTTGAGGATTTTGAGAGTTAGACCGAGTAATTCTCACAGCAGAAAACAATCAAGTCCAGTCGTTTGATCTGGATCACGACCCCACATCATATAAACTTTAATAGATGGACAGATACTTCCAACATATCTTATCATACCAAGACACTACGCTTACTTTCTTTTGAATGAATGAAGGATTGTAATTGATTTTAATTGAATGAATGAAGGATTATAATTAAATGAATGAAGGATTGTAATTGAATGAATGAATGATTATGCATGTGGTAATTGAATGAATGAATGATTGTAATTTTCCTTTTAAATCTAGAAAATAGCTACGGATATTAACCGTAGCTGGTAATCTGACAATCGTAATTGTTATTAAATTCAACATATTGCTACAGATCCAGCACTACTTTTAACTACCAATATTATCTGTAGCTGTAGGTACATCTGTAGCTATTTTGATCTATGGCTACGAATTTAATCCGTAGCCATAGGTTTTTGACCTATTGGCTTGGCACCTACGACTACGGTCATGCTACAAACGAAAACCGTAGCCATAGATCTATGGTTACGGATAAAATTCGTAGCCTTTCTCTAGTTTTCTGGTAGTGAGATTATCTAGTCTTGTCCCTATCTCCCATCCTCAATCAAATTTATATTTGAAAATCATCTTCTAATGGAAAAGGCCGAAAAAGGCCTAAACTCATGGGACCCACCCACTAGTGATTGTCCACCAATGGGCCCCACAGGCCTATGACCAACATCTCCCACTCAATCACATTGTGGGATAGGCATAAAAAAATTATCCATCTAATTTGCCTAATAACAATTAAAACCAAATATCGTGATCAATAGAATCGGAGGCGTGGGACCAGCTAGATCACCATAATCTTCTCACAGGTGTTAAAGTACTAAGTGACCACCTAACTAGTACTCAATAACTTAAGCTTTGTAATGCCTGTCCTAGTCCACATGACTGCACCGGATGGAGTTAACTCCCGATCTGGAGTATTTGACCAACATACGCAGTTATCCAACTTATCGAGTTATTTTGAAAACTCAAATTTTCACGAACTTCGAATAAAATCAATATAAAGCAATACTTATATATATATATATATATATATATATATATATATATATATATATATATATATATATACACACACTTTTAAGAAAAAAAATATTATTTATAAAAATCTAATAAAAATAACTTGATACTGTCGACGGATAAGTCTTCAAGTACATATTTATAGTTCTAGAAACTTGGTGTACCTGTCACGGTATCTTCCCTATGCAAATGTGTAATTTGGAATCAATCAAGCCGCTTTCTTAGCATAACTAAGTCTGGCCAATCAAGGACCTTTTGTCATAGTACACTAAAGTAGCGACATTGAACCTCATCCTCTTATACACAAGAGGAGGGTAACTAAGGACACAAAAAGTCACCTACGAGACTAGCTACTCGCACGTTGTAATAATTAGATCGAATCAAAGCAATCAGTAGTAAAAGGGTCTTGTATGTGGCTACAATTCACGTCATAAAGTAGACAATACGTAGGTCATTCTACACTAGGTACGACTCATCTTAACCTGGCTATAAATTCAGGCCATAAGATTGATTGCAGGAAAAATGAATGGTGTAATTATGTTATTCGACTTGATCAGTCTCATCTTCAATTTTAAAAGATTGTAGGTAAATATGACTCACTCATATCCTTATCCTTTATTATTCACAATAAAGAGAAGTCCATACCTCAGTATATGAATATCGCCTCAAATGTACCTCCCTTGTACATTCAAGGTTGGTCAACCAGTGCGAGTGGGTGACCGGCCTGCCGAAAAAAAATAGAAATCCTACATGATCTCAAGGTAAATGTTGATGATCTACTTACCTAGTTTATATTAGTATTCAATACTGAATAAATGAAATGTATTATTCATTAATGAAAGATCAAAGGTACTAAATACAAACATATCACTCAAGCTTTCCTTAATGTCATTTGCCTGCTGTGAACTTGAAATAGATCTCTGGCTATAGGTTTCGTCATGGGATTAGTCATCATCTCCTTAGTAAGAATATAGCTGAGGGCAACCTTTTTATCTCTCACTTGATCACGGATGTAATGATACTTGATCTCAATGTGCTTGGACTTCTAGTTGTGTAACGTCTTGAAAAAATTTGTACAAAGACCCGAGTACCACCTCAGGTAGAAATCACTAAGGACCTAAATCCTTTAGAAATTAAATGAGAATTAACCAAGTACTAAACTAGATTATATGTGAAATTAGCTTTAACCGCTTTAAATACGAACTGCAAGACCCAAAACTAGCAGAATCGGTAATGCTACATTGCCTAAAAACTTAGGATTCATCTCAAAATCCAGTTGCTCTTGAGAGTGCTTTGAAACTCTATATCGGACCTGGACTGTGCGATGAAAGTTTAATTACTGCGAAACTATACGGTTATGACCGCCTTACTGGACTTGACAACCATTTCAGAAATTAAGTTCAAACGATATCCCGAAACACACAACTTGAGCCCGAAGCGAAATGTGTGAGAAACACGAATATCTTTAAGAAATGAACTGAAACTTAAGTGAATTGAGTCGTTCACTTGCAGACCAATTGTAAAGTTTCAAACCGTCAGAATCTGACCCAATTACACCCTCAGAACAGAAAAATTTCCAACACATATCAGTATACTTGTGGCCCTGATTGAGTAACGGTGGCCGTTGAATTGAAACAGTTCCTCTACGGTCGATCCCCAAACCCGATCGGACCAAAAACTTAGCCTGGCATAGATCCAATGTCAGGGGGCTTACTCTTGACCATAGGTAGAAAAGAGGCCTCTAGATATGCTTCGTTGGATCGAAACGGCTGACTTTTGGCTATAACCTATATATACCATGGCCCTGGGGCCAATCTCATCAGTTCTGGGCCTATATAAGTGCCTTAACCTACCCCTCTCTCATTCCATATGAATTTGGAAATCCTAGGAGAGAGAAGAGAGTAAAGAGAGAAGGAGAGAGAGAAAAAGCGAGAGAGAGTTCTTAGGATTCAATCCCATCGCTCCACGTGCTGAATCGGCCTATCTGTATCGCTATTCTAGCGATATCGACTTCGTTCTTAGGTAAGAAATCCTATCCCTAATCTGTTATAGGGATTGAAATAGAGTAGATGATGAAATAGTTAACCTATTTCATGATATGGGTTGTCATTATGCCGTAGATAAAGATATTGAGTTCAAACTGAGCTTGTTGCGAGTCTACTTGCGAAAGGTACGGACTACAAATGTTTAGGTTATGGTTTTCAAGGCTTTCAATGTCAGTTAATGATTTATGATTGACTTGATTACTATTACATATGCATAGATATGATGTTTCCGTGTATTACACATATATATGAACTATGTTGAAATTATTGTATTCTGTGTTTGTTGAAATGTCTTATTAAATATGAAATTATGATTTGTGTTTTTTATGACCGTCATTAGAGAATACATGATTGTTGTACATATGGCAACTCCTATGTAGAAGGATTTGTGATAATATGCGATTTAACTAATTTATTATATGTATGTGTTATGTGTAGTCTAAGTGTTTGATAAAATGCCTGAGTGAAAAAAAATTCTTGTTTAAATGTATGTAATTAGGGTGTTGAGATAAGATTCTCAATCACCTTATCTATGGTTATAGTTTCCTCTATGTGACTTATCTTACTACTATGTGATTCATGGATGAAATGTCGATGTATGGTAACATGTGTAGTATGTGTTTTGTTGAAATGCTCAAATAAGAATTACATTTAGTTTTAGTTGTCACATGCTATCTTTAGCTATTATATGTGAATATTATTATTTGGAGTGTGATTAGGGCTACGATGTAGTCTAGATAAACGGTAATGCTTAACGATCGATGGCCGAACTGTTTTGCCACGACCAAAAATTTTGATGAATCCGAGTTGTGCGTTGTGTGTCAACAGTGGTTTGGCCATGCAGAATGCTTACGCACATCATGTCAACAAATTGAACGTGCGCTCGTACTAGTCGAGCTTGTCAAGTAACCCAATTGACCCATTGTATGTTCACCATGTATGGACGTTGCTGTTTGAATCTAAGGTACCAACTTACTAGTACAAAGCTCGTTAAACCTTGGTACCTCGATTTGTTAAGACACATGAGCCGGCATGGTGGTATGGGACACCGTGGTCTTGCTGTTAGCCTACGCTGGGGCGACGAGCCTCCTCGTAGTGTCCAATGAGCAACCTAGACTCGTGAACCAAATACGGTGGTATGGGACATTTTATTCAAGCTGTCGGCCTACGATCAAGTGACGAGCTCATAGTGAGCTCGAGTATACACTAGGTCTACATTGAGGTGATGAGCGTTTCCATAGTAAACTAGAGTATAAACCAGGCCTGCGCTGAGGTGATAAGCCTCTCCGTAGCGACCTGGAACTACCTATCGTATGTGACTATGAGGATTAACGACCCTAGATGGATCAATGTTTGGGTCAATGATATAAAAGGAGGTACCTTAGCTTCCCAATACTATTGTATGAATAGGTATAATTAAGAATTAGGTTAATCACGTACATGAACTACATTGCATGTGCCTTTGGCATTGGAGTTAAGCACAGCGGGAGTGTTGCGTGCCGCAATCATGAGATGATGTCACGAAGGGAGTGTAGGCGAGGGCATACATCATTATCACATATCATTTTTACATTAACAAGAGTACTTAGGACATCAGTGTTATACTGCTTTATCATTACTACTTGACTGAATTGATAACATGTTAACCTTTATCTTATAGCTCCACTGAGTTGATCACTCACTCCCGTATTCTGGGATGGTGTTTTAAACACTAACTAGACCCTGTTGTAGATACAGATGACAGCGATGCTTGCGAAGTAGAGCCGGACTTTTATGATGACGAGGAAGAGTTTTCGTATGTGAAACTATCAGGCGAGTCTATGTAGACCGTGTTCTAGTCGATGGGGTTACAGGGATGCTGACTAGATTCCATTACACTTGTTATTTTGCATTTTGGAACACCCATGTATATTCATTTTGTCCATTTTGGGAGTATATATGTATATATTTAACTTGGTAACATGTTCACACTCTAAAGACTTACAACAGTTTATATATTTTATATATCTATCACAGTCTTCCACTTACATAATTTAACCATATCTGGGGTATGATTTTTTGATTTGGTATAATCTCATTCATGTTTAAGGCACTAATATAGACAACATTTACTCATCATTTTTTATGTTGCATAAGTGATGTGTTGGAACTCGGGAGTTGGGCTCCTGATCGAACCCCGATTTTTAGGGCATTACAAGTTGGTATTAGAGCATGATTTGGATTAAACTGGGCCTGGGTTATGATAACATGACTCGCACTGTAACATAAAAATATTTGTAGAATTCTAAATTTTTCCTTCAGGCGAAACTGACCATGGAAGTCAGACCCGTGGGCCTCTGTTATCATGTGAAATGATCCTAACACCTTCATAGACCGTTAATTGACGGATTTAGATGGTGATTCGGCATTTTTCCTCACTCAAAGGAACCGAAAAGTCTGAATATATGCATAATGGGACCCAAAACGACTCAAACGGACTCAAGGACTCAAACGATGCAAATCAGTGGATCCAAAGTGGACCTTGCACACATATGGCACCCTAGGAGGGGGGTGGCGACCACCCAACCACGACGGTACCTCGTCGGGTCCAACAGACCGTGTCAGAGCCCCACCCACCGCGATGCACCGCGCCTGGCTTCGATTAGGTCTATCAGGAAAATACGGGCCAGTTGGGCCGGCACATGTACATTGTTGTGGGGCCCATGAAATCATATGGGACCCCTTTTGATCACCTCATTTGCTTCCTTTTCCTCTCTTACACACCTCCAAGCTTTTCAAACCTCTCAAATCTTCATCTTTCTCTCTCAAATCCCCCTCCATTCCACCATCTTCTCCATTTTCTCCACAACCTACTCTCTTTCCCCCATCCTCCTTAAAACACTATCTTCCATTATTTCCATTTTCCCCATTTCTTGCTCATTTGGGCACAAGGTCCATAGCTTTGTGTCTCACCTTTTAAAAAGCCACCAAATCCACCCCCATTATAAGGTTATTTGGTTCCCATGGCTCTTTTTGGACTTGTGGGTGCCATTTTCTCTCTCTCCACAATTTTTTTCCTCATGGGAAAGAAGAGAGCTCCTATGGATGAAGCCGGGCCTAGCCGCCCTACCCATCCAAGGTAGAAGGTGTGCGCTGAAGCTAGCACAAGCGTCACCCAGGAACGAAGGTCGAAGCTGGATCTCGATCCCCAACTCTGTAAGTGCTATGATTTCATATCCCTTTAGTTGTCAAATTTTGTGGTGCCAAAACCTATATCTATGTCTTGTATATCTTGTGTTTTATGTTTAAAGACAAATCATTGCAATTAAGATATATCAAGACAAGATCTTAAAAGAAGAAAGTTTTCAAGTCTTGGATGAAGAAATCAAGAATAGAAGTATTCAAGGTTGCATGTTCAAGATTTGATCAAGTTCAAGTTTACTAGAAGACTTTGCCAAATCAAGATCAAGCTCATGAAGGCCTACTATAAGTTTTGAATATTCACAAGCTTCTCTTAAGGGTATCTGAGTGTACAGACTTTCAATGTCCATCTCACTTTTAAGGTTTGTTTGACCTTAGATTGACCTTAGGATGGGCTTTTCTGTAGGTCATTCCAGATACATAACTTATATATTTTTTTATGCTTGTTTGGAGTGTTCTAAGACCAGTCCTGGCTTTACTACGACCAATCTTAAGTTTTTCAGGACCAGTCCTAGTAGTTGAAGATTTTTGGATCTTTCTAGCTGTCCTACGACCAGTCCTGGACATCCTATGACCAGTCCTAGAAGTTCTACGACTCATCCTTCGACCGGTCGTAGCCCTATGACTCAAACTCCAGCAATCATTTTTGGGGTCCTACGACCGGTCGTAGGTGTCTCACAACCAGTCGTAGGTGACCCACGACCGGTCAAAGACCACCCAGGACCGGTCGTGGAACTGAAAATCTTATCCCGCGGAAATCTTTCGAAAATCTTTGATGCTAGGACCGGTCCTAGGATCCTAAGACCAGTCGTAGACGGGATTTTTCAGTATATAAATTGAGCACGAACTTCAGAGTTTTAGCACTTCAAATCAATTCTATTCAAGCATTCTTTAGGCTATTCTCTGAGATAAGTTTGTGTTTATTTTAAGCTACATTGTGCTTATTTAATATTCCTTTTGCTAGCTTATTCTTATTTGATTTTGATCTACATTCCAATCTTACTAGAAAAGGGGAATTTCTGGTATTCCTTCTTCTTGGATTCAAAATCAAATAGATCTAGCCCGTTTGATCTAAAATAAATTAGACTTAGAACCATTCTTAAAGTGAGTATTGGACTTTAAACGTCGAATCGAACTTCTACCCCGATTGGTTCTACCGGGCTTCTTCAAAAGGTGATTCAGGTATTTTACATGTTTTGTAATTTACTTTCTCTGATTTTTGTTTGAGATTCGCCAGAAAAATCTCATTGTATTGGTTATCTGAGGAGAGCCATAAAACTCAGATTGTGGGGTTTTTAGATTGTGTAAGCTCGAAATCAAAGACACAATTGTGAAGGTTTTAGATGAACCTGTGAAATCTATTTTGATAGTGCATGTTAATATCCCCTGTGTGAGGATATTAGGAGTGGAGTAGCAATCTGTGTGGCTGTTGGATGACAGTTGGTGTACACACAGGAGAACCACTATATATCGTTGTGTTGTGGATGTACTTTATTCTTTCATTCCTTTATTCATTCAGTTTAGTGGTTTGTGTTTGTGGATGAATGCTGTAATCGCTTCAAGCAAGTGTGGATGAATGTTGTAATAACTTAGGATTTATTTTGCGCAAGTTATTTTGATTTCATTGCTTATTATTCCTCTTTGGTTTGTGATACAAAGGACGTTCTAGAAATAAGGATGTCCTACCTTAAACCTCTGGTTTTTGGTGTAAGGTTGTCCTTAGAACTGATATAGTATCAATCTCTTTATTTTAGGCTATTGTGATTGTTTTATATTCAGCATTGTGCTTTAAATCTTTTATTATTCCGCTGTTATTAGTTTTATTTGGCATTGCCCTATTCACCCCCCCTCTAGGGCATATAGCTAGGCCCTTTCAAGTGGTATCGGAGCCTAATAGCTCGTGTTTATTGTTTATTTATTGGATTTATTTCCTGAGCTAACTATCTAAGCTATATTAAGATGTCAAATTTTGAAAGCCTATCAGTCACTAGGCCACCACCTTTTAATGGCACAAACTATGCTTAATGGAAAGCCAGGATAAGGATCTTCCTTAAATCCTTGGATGAAAGTGTGTGGATGGCCGCAGTGAATGAATGGAATCCTCCTATCACTGAAGTTGCTAATGACGATGGTTCAAAAACTATGAAAGTAACGACTTATTCTCTTTGGAGCACACTTCAGAAAAGTGAAAGTAGTGCCAATGCTAAAGCACTAAATGCAATTACTTGTGCATTATCACTAGATGAATTCAAAAGAATCATCTCTTGTGAAAATGAAAAACAAGCATGGGATATATTAGAAATGACACACGAGGGTACATCTATTGTCAAGAAATCTAAAGTCCAATTCCTCATAACTAAATCTGAAGAAATTCATATGGAGGAGAATGAGATGTTTATGGACTTCTACACTAGATTGAATGACATTGTGAACTCTATGTGGGGTCTTGGTGATAGAATCCCTGAAAGTAAAGTGTGCGCAAAAATACTACGTTCACTTCCTGAACGGTTCAATTCTAAAGTGACCGCGATTCAGGAACTTCGTGATACGGATACCATGAGGGTTGAGGAATTAGTTGGTTCACTTCAAACCTATGAGTTATCCTTTAAGGCTCCTAAAGAAAAATCAATAGCTCTCAAATCATCTGAAAATGTTTCACAAGAGAGTACTTCGGATTCAGAAAATACCGAAGATGATATGACACTTTTAGCAAAAAGGTTTTACAAAATTTTCAAAAACAAGAAAAAGGTTAATTTTTAAAAATCAAATGATAAGAGACGATCTAAACCTAGAACTCGTAAATCCTTGAAAGATAGTCAATGTTACAACTGTCAAGAGTATGGGCACTTATCTAACAAATGTCCTAAAAAGGACAAATCAAAAAGAAAAAGCATGATGACTACTTGGGATGAATCATCTGATTCTGAATCCTCTTCTAAATCAGAAGATTCTGAAACCGAGTCGGGCGATGGTGTTAAAGCCCTTATGACTCTAGCCAAGATCACCTATTTAGATCATGATGATATATCTAGTGAAGAAAATCTGAATAGTGATTGCGATAATGAAGATGATCTTCAAGATGCTTATAATGCCCTTGATAAAGAGAGTTGTAAAATTATTGTCAAGCTTAAATTACAAAAAGAAAAATTTTCTAAGCTTAAGGAAGATTATGAATCTCTTGTCTTAGAAAAGTCTCATATTTCTGATTCTTTTGAAAAAACCAAAAATGATTTAGATTTCAAAACTTTCCAAATTGAAGATTTGAAATCCGAAAAAGAGAAACTAAAAAATGAGGTAGCTTCTCTTCTGAGTTTGAAAGACACATGGAGATATGCCCAAGGCGATCCGAAATTGAAAAAATTATTGTCCGGATCAAGAAAATGTGGTGATCGATCCGGGTTGGGCTATGATAAGAATACATCTCCTAAACAAAAGAACACTGCTCCTAAATTTATAAAAGGAGAGTCTTCAAACTCAAAAGAAAAGAATACCTTTCAAGGTTTTTCTAAAAATTCAAAAACTTTTCAAAAACCTAAAAGTAACCATGTCAACTTTAATTTTCAAAACCGAAATCAGTTAGCTGGAAAAATTATTGATCTTCTCAAGGACCTATTAAAGTTGAACTCTATAGGTCATTCCTACAACAATAGACAGAAAAAGACCATCTATACTCCTAAACCCAAAACAGTTATGAAATGGGTTCCTAAAGTTGCCAACCTGGTTGCCCACACTGCTTTCAAAGCAACAAGCCATTCAAAGTGGTACCTAGATAGTGGTTGCTCCAGGCATATGACAGGTGACAAAGATTTATTCACCAATCTTAAAGATATGACTAACGGGTCAGTCACATTTGGTGATGGAAGCAATTGCAAGATTATTGGCTAAGGTACGGTTCAACTTTATAACCTTCTTTTATTTAAGAATGCCTTATATGTTGAGGGTTTAAAACACAACCTATTAAGCATTTCTCAGATATGTGATAATAATCATAGTGTAAAGTTTTCTAATCAAGGTTATGAGATAGTTAATAAAAGGGGTTCTGTTATATTAACTGGTCGCAGAACTTCTGAAAACTGCTACATCGTTAGTGATGCTAGCTCATCTACTCAATCATGTTACATGGTCCATACCGATGAGACTGAATTATGACATAAACGCCTTGGACATGTACACTATCGGAACTTATTTAGATTGAGCAAAAGAGAACTAATTAGAGGTCTACCCAAATTACAAAAAGTAGACAAAATATGTGGTGAATGCCAGTTGGGCAAACAAATTAGGATCTCTCACAAGAAAGTGAACTCCAATACCACATCTAGACACTCAAGCTTCTCCATATGGATCTTATTGGACCAATCAGATCAGAGAGTCGAGGAGGCAAAAAATACATCTTGGTTATCGTAGATGACTATACCAGATTCACTTGGGTATCATTCTTAAAAGATAAAATTGAAACCCTTGATGAAGTAAAAAAGGTCATCAAATGAATCCAGAATGAGAAAAGTTCTCATGTCAGTAAGATCCGTAGTGATCATGTATCTGAATTCGAAAACAGTAGTTTTGAGAAATTCTTTAGCGATTAGGGAATATCACATGAATTCTCAGTGCCCAAAACACCGCAACAAAATAGTATAGTTGAAAGGAAAAATAGAGTGCTTCAGGAAATGGCAAATGTTATGTTGAATAGTATGAAGCTCTCTAGAAATCTTTGGGCTGAAGCAGTTAATACCGCATGTTATATTATTAAGTGGGTTTATACTAGTAAATCTGATAATAAGACTACTTATGAATTATGGTTTGAAAAGAAACCTACTGTCAAATACTTTCAGGTTTTTGGCAGCAAGTGTTATATTTTACGGGATCGTGAAAATTTGGGTAAGTTTGATACGAAGAGTGACGAAGGAATTTTTCTTGGTTATTCTTTGAACAGTCGAGCTTATAGGGTTCTAAATAAGAGAACTGGTGTGATTCAAGAGTCCATCAATGTAGTCATTGATGATCATTTGAATACACCAGCCCTAAGTTCAGATGATGATGAAACTCTTATTATTGACAATCTAGATATCTCATCAAGTCAAAAAGAATCTGAACCAAGGACTGTTAAAGATCATTCAACCAATCAAATACTTGAAAATCCTCTCACTGGAGTTCATACTCGCAAACAACTTGAGAACATATGTAATTATATTTGTTTTACATCCCAAATAGAACCGGTCAACGTAAAAGAAGCACTTTCTGACGAAAATTGGATAGTTGCTATGCAGGATGAACTTAATCAATTTGTTCGTAATGATGTCTGGTACTTTGTTCCTAGACCTAAAGATAAAAACATTATTAGAATAAAGTGGATCTTTAAAAATAAATCTGATGAGCTCGGAAATATTATACGAAACAAGGCTAGACTGGTTGTACAAGGGTACACTCAGATTGAAGGCATCAATTACGATGAAACCTTTGCTCCAGTCGCTCGCCTTGAATCAATCAGACTTTTTATTTCCATCGCATGTTTTAGAAAATTTAAAATCTATCAGATGTATATAAAGAGTGCTTTCTTAAATGGTGATTTACATGAAGAAGTGTATGTTGAACAACCTTCAGGGTTTGAAGACCCTAAGTTATCTGACCATGTATTTCGTCTCAAAAAGGCTCTCTATGTGTTAAAACAAGCACCCAGGGCATGGTATGAAAAATTGACTAAATTCTTACTTAGTCATAGCTTTCAAGTAGGAAGTGTAGATAAGATTCTTTTTGTTAAAAAGAATAACAATGATATTTTGATGGTTCAAATATATGTTGATGATATTATTTATGGATCTACTTGTTCTAACATGTCTACTGAGTTTACAGAGTTAATGAAATCAAGGTTTGAAATGAGCATGGTTGGCGCACTTAACTATTTCCTAGGGTTGCATGTAAAACAACAACCTGATGGAATTTTTATTTTCCAGACTAAATATGCTTCAAACTTGGTTAAAAGGTTTGGATTTGAGAATAGTAAGAACTTTGATACTCCTATGAGTACAACATTAAGACTCTCTAAAGACTCTATAGGTAAAGATATAGATCCTAAACTATATCACAGTATGATTGGTAGTTTGTTATATCTTACTGCTAGTAGACCTGATATCGCATTTAGTGTTGGTATTTGTGCGAGATATCGGTCTAATCCTAAGGAATCACATCCTACTGCTATTAAACGGATTATTAGATATGTCGCAAGTTCTATAAATTTAAGACTTTGGTATCCTTTTGATACTAATGTTCAATTAGCCGGGTATTCAGATGCTGATTGGGCCGAAAATATTGATGATAGAAAATCAACTAGTGGTGGTTGTTTTTACATTGGAAATTACTTAGTTTCTTGGTTTAGTAAGAAGCAAAGCTCAATATCGCTCTCTACTGCTAAGGCTGAATATATTACAGCTGGATATGCATGTACGCAACTAGTTTGGATGAAACGCATGCTTAGCGATTATGGAATAAATCAAGATTCAATGATCTTACATTGTGATAATTCCAATGCTATAAACATTTTCAAAAACTTAATCCAGCATTCACGTACTAAGCATATTGACATTAGGTATCATTACATTCGTGAGTTGGTAGAAAAAAAAGTTATTTCAATGGAATATATACCAACCGAAACTCAACTTGCTGATATATTTACTAAACTGCTCGACAAAAGAAAGTTTAATAAATTAAAATTTGATCTTGGTATGTGCATTTTATATTGAATATTCTTTCTTGCATGTATCATAGTGTATTATATTTCATATTATAATTGTTTAAATTTTAAATTTTTCATTAAAAATGCATTTTTGGTCGATGCTCTACCGGTCGTGGATGTACACGACCAGTTGTGTTACGACCGGTCGTGAACCACACTCGACCGGTCGTGGATCTCGTGAACATCATATAATTTGGGAAAAATCTCCTTCTTCTTCATTTTCACACCCACCTACGACGAGTCGTGGCTCGACCAGTCATAGGAGTTCTAGTTTTTCTTCAAGGTAAGTCTTATTTCATCATTTTTCTTAAAGATTCATGATCTCTATGCTTTGATTTGTACATAGTATAGCTTGATTTCATCCCTTGTTGAGTTTTTCAAGGGTTTCCTCTCTATTTGCTGATCTAGAGAAAACCCATCTTTCATTTGTGCATCTTGCTTGTTCTTTGTATATCTTTTTTAATATGGATGCTAGAGGGAAAAAGAAAACATCCCGTGGTCCATCTTCATCCAGATCTGGACCAATAACTAAATGGCACCTTCGGTCACTCGAATATGATACTCAATATGTACGGGATTTACGTGCGTGTAACATTATCGTTGAGCATACCGCTGATCTAAATCACATTGCTCCATATGGTGTCATTCCCCTTCTTGAATCTGTAGGCTGGACTAACATTTTGCTTTGGGGTGGGTCTACATACCAGTCCATTGCTCAATCAATGGTTGCATACCAGTCCATTGATTTCATATCCCTTTAGTTGTCAAATTTTGTGGTGCCAAAACCTATATCTATGTCTTGTATATCTTGTGTTTTATGTTTAAAGACAAATCATTGCAATGAAGACATATCAAGACAAGATCTTAAAAGAAGAAAGTTTTTGAGTCTTGGATGAAGAAATCAAGAATAGAAGTATTCAAGGTTGCATGTTCAAGATTTGATCAAGTTCAAGTTTACTAGAAGACTTTGTCAAGTCAAGATCAAGCTCATGAAGGCCTACTACATGTTTTGAATATTCACAAGCTTCTCTTAAGGGTCATCTGAGTATACAGACTTTCAATGTCCATCTCACTTTTAAGGTTTGTTTGACCTTAGATTGACCTTAGGATGGGCTTTTCTGTAGGTCATTCTCGATACATAACTTATATATTTTTTTATGTTTGTTTGGAGTGTTCTAAGACCAATCCTAGGGACTTTAAGACCAGTCCTAGCTTTTCTACGACCAGTCTTAAGTTTTTCAGGACCAGTCCTAAGTAGTTGAAGATTTTTGGATCTTTCTAGCTGTCGTACGACCAGTCCTAGACATCCTACGACCAGTCCTGGAAGATCTACGACTCATTCTTCGACCGATCGTAGCCCTACGACTCAAACTCCAGCAACCATTTTTGGGGTCTTACGACCGGTCATAGCTGTCTCACAACCAGTCGTAGGTGGCCCACGACCGGTCGTAGACCACCCAGGACCGGTCGTGGAACTGAAAATCTTATCCCGTAGAAATATTTTGAAAATCTTTGATGCTATGACTAGTCATAAGATCCTAAGACCAGTCGTAGACGGGATTTTTCAGTCTATAAATTG
Organism: Magnolia kwangsiensis; assembly: GCA_037074715.1. Classification (NCBI taxonomy): domain Eukaryota; kingdom Viridiplantae; phylum Streptophyta; class Magnoliopsida; order Magnoliales; family Magnoliaceae; genus Magnolia; species Magnolia kwangsiensis. Next base: position 107,271,173 of record CM073578.1, on the reverse strand, counting down.
AGCACGAACTTCAGAGTTTTAGCACTTCAAATCAATTCTATTCAACCATTCTTTAGGCTATTCTCTGAGATAATTTTGTGTTTATTTTAAGCTACATTGTGCTTATTTAATATTCCTTTTGCTAGCTTATTCTTATCTGATTTTGATCTACATTCCAATCTTATTAGAAAAGGGGAATTTCTGATATTCCTTCTTCTTGGATTCAAAATCAAATAGATCTAGCCCGTTTAATCTAAAATAAATTAGACTTAGAACCATTCTTAAAGTGAGTATTGGACTTTGAACGTCGAATCGAACTTCTACTCCGATTGGTTCTACCTGGCTTCTTCAAAAGGTGATTCAGGTATTTTACATGTTTTGTAATTTACTTTCTCTGGTTTTTATTTGAGATTCGCCAGAAAAATCTCATTGTAGTGGTTATCTGAGGAGAGCCATAAAACTCAGATTGTGGGGTTTTTAGATTGCGTAAGCCCGAAATCAAAGACACAATTGTGAAGGTTTTAGGTGAACCTATGAAACCTATTTTGATAGTGCATGCTAATATCCCCTGTGTGAGGATATTAGGAGTGGAGTAGCAATCTGTGTAGCTGTTGGATAACAGTTGGTGTACACACAGGCGAACCACTATATATCGTTGTGTTGTGGATGTGCTTTATTCTTTCATTCCTTTATTCATTCAGTTTAGTGGTTTGTGTTTGTGGATGAATGTTGTAATCGCTTCAAGCAAGTGTGGATGAATGTTGTAATAACTTAGGATTTATTTTTCGCTAGTTATTTTGATTTCATTGCTTATTATTCCTCTTTGGTTTGTGATACAAAGGACGTTCTAGAAATAAGGTTGTCCTACCTTAAACCTCTGGTTTTTGGTGTAAGGTTGTCCTTAGAACTGTATGGTATCAATCTCTTTATTTTGGGCTATTGTGATTATTTTATATTCAGCATTGTGCTTTAAATCTTTTATTATTCCGCTATTATTAGTTTTATTTGGCATTTCCCTATTCACCCCCCCTCTAGGTTATATAGCTAGGCCCTTTCAAACTCCCACTGGAGAGAGTTTTACCGACGGGCTTTGAACACGGTTAGTTTGGTGGCTGTAGGGTTGTGCTTGAAGCTCATGTAAACGAGAGGCTATCTGGGCTGTATACGATGATGGACTACATGGTGGACGTCGGGTGGGGTCCCATATTCAAGGGCAAGTCTCACGCATATGAGAACACTGTTGGAGCCTTCTATGCCCATATACAGGACCAAACGCTGGAGCCTCTACAGTTCAAGATTCTTATGGGAAGGCGGGAAGTAACAGTTGATGAAAATTTGGTGGCTCGGATCATGGGAATCCCGCATGGAGAGGTGCACGCTAGCAATAAGGATCTCAAGAACGTGCAGGAAAGAGATCGCTGCAGGCGTTACCTTTACGGCCGTTTAGTTCACTAGAAGAAAGGCAGAAGCCTCCCATAGATGGAATTGACAGATGATTTCCACCTGCTCCACTACATTTTCACATATAATGTGTATCCTAGGTGGGGTAACCTTAATGAATGCACCCGCTTAATGGTGGATTTCTTGTATAGAGCTGGGCAGGGAAACAAGCTATGTTTGCCTATGTTCACCCTACTACAGATAAGTCAGATTGCACGCTCTGTTAGGAATGGTCTCACTTCCATTTGGTCGACTTGTATGCAAGATTGCTCGAGAGTTCACCTACAGACTCAATATCGATGACCTTATACCAATCCACTTCATTACTGAGACTACACTCAACAACATGGGGATTGACACTCGACAACGTCGAGCCTGGCTTGACGAGTATGAGGATGAGACAGAAAGTGAAGAGGAAGAAGGCCATGAGATAGAGGAAGAAGATGAGTTAGAGGAAGGAGGTGAAGAAGGAGAGTGTGAGGAAGAAGAAGAGGAGGCCTAGGGCTTTGATGAGGGCTTTCCTCCCGCTGCACAGGGACGCGATAGTGATCGAGTTGCTATGGAAGCTCGCTTGACTCAACTTAAGGAGAGTTAAGTCGCCCTAAGACAGGAGATCCAGAAAACCCGGGCCGAAGTGAGGCAAAAGATCGAAGAGAATCAAGCCTTCATAAAGTGAAAATTTAGTAAAGTATCTCGCACCTTGAGAGCTAACTTGTGTTGTATGCAAGACAAGGGTGCACCTCCACCATCGCCACATTTGGATGACTAGTCGTCTTCTGTTTTGCTTTGTGGCTTATTTTTCTTGTTTCTATGTATAACCTTGATAGGCTTACTGATGTGGTAGAGTGGTTTGTAGGTTTTAGTATGTGGAACCTTGCTTAGATTAGCTCGCATGCATCTTCTGTCATGATCCACGTAATTCTACATCTCATGTATTGTGATAATTTTCGTAAATGAAATGAATGAAGTTTCTTTGGATTTGAAATGCGAATGATGTATGGATGCGTGTCTGATCTTATGCTAAATCTCATGGGTTGCGCCCTATGTTGTATATAGGGAAATTCCACCCAAGGCCACACGGAGAACGATACGTCTCACACTTGGTGACTCGATTGACAGGGCACTTCCCCTCAGCGATAGCCACATGGACCCCAACTCGGGCCTGACTCAAGAGACTATGTCAGATTCTCAGCCAGCCACTGGCCCCACTAATGGGCCGACACTTATTGCACCATCGGTTCCTAAGTAGAACCGTACGTCTACTGCAACACCTCACATGCACTAGGCTCCTCCTCCTGATAGGTTGGAGCAGATGATGCTCTTGATGCAGCAACAGTTTTTGGCCACTATCGCAAGGGCCCTTGCCTAAAGAATGGATGTGGTTCCATCTACACCTCTTGTGTAACCTACTGGCAATATGAGCACTAGCGGCCTATTTGAAGGATTTCAGCACTTTCGAGCTCCTACTTTCTCAGGTACTCACAGACCCGAGGAGGTGAGTATTGGCTTGACCACATCTCTAAGATACTAAAGCTGCTACATTGCATTGAGGTAGAGCAGGTGGAGTTGGTCACCTACATATTTGAGAAGGAGGCCAGCCTGTGGTGGGATAGCATCCTCCGGACGGCTCCCGTATGATATGTGTAGACATGGGAAGCCTTTGAGACGAGCTTCCTTGAGAAGTATTATCCTCTTACTTACCGTAATGAGAAGGAGAGTGAGTTTCTTCGCCTTCGTTAAGGAGGGATGATAATGGCAGAGTATGAGAACAGGTTAACGAAGCTAGCCAGATATGCTCCCCTGATCTTAGCCGACCAGCCGATGTGAATGCAACAGTTTTCTGAGGGTCTAGGACCCGAGATACGCTCGAAAATGTGTTGCGCTAGCATATCCAACTATGTTGAGCTAGTGGGCATGTCTCTGCGAGCTGAGCAGGATGGGGACTGGTTTTTCAGTACATGTGTGCCTATAATCCCTAGGCTGCGTCCAGAGTTGTCGATCAGGCCGTTCCTCCACAAGAGGCGTCATACCGACTCGCCTCCCAGGCTTACGGCTCCACCGACACAACTGAGGTAACTTGATATATGGTGCACATACTGCCAAAGGTCGGGCCATGCTGACACGTACTGTTTCACCAGGATGAGGGACAACATCTTTACACCCCCTCAGAGGATTAACCGTTAAATGGCACCACCTCTCTTGACTCCACCTCTACGGTCAGCACCAGCATATTCATCTTTTCAGCCGCCTACACCTCTATTTAGGCCGCCTCAACGGCCCATGGTACCGCAGCCGAACTGCTCTCAATAAGCTTGTGTGCAGTCACTTGCAGCTGAGGCATCCGAGATGGTAACCACAATACCACTGCCTTTTGAAATCATAATGCATATTCAAGGTACACCAGTCTTCTTATTAGTGGACATCGGGTCCACTATCTCTATAATATCATGCAAAGTAATCAAGCATTTGGGGTTGGAAACTAGTCCTATGGTTAGGTTGAGAATCTTTACCGCTACAGGGACTTTCTTAGATGCTACCAGAATGTGTAAGGGTTCTTCAATAGACGTAAAGAGAAGAACAGTACGCATTGACCTAATTGTCACCCCGCTACATCATTATGACATCATTCTCGATATGAATTGGCTCATGGAGATGAAGGCAGAGATCGACTACAATACTAGAGTGGTGAAAGCCTATGGACCTGAGGACATGACCTTTACATTCCTGATGTAGGTCAGTTGGCCCTATCACATTAGTTGTTATGCTTACTTGCTAGAGGATGTTAATGGTCTAGCACTTGGGGGCACTCCTACAGTCCAAGATTTCTTAGATGTATTCAGAAAGATACCTGGATTACCCCCTCGGCGTGAGATCGATTTTACCATCGATCCAGTGCCTAGTGCGACAACCATATCTCTTCCGACTATCGCATGCCTCCATGTGAGATGGACGAGCTGAGGAAACAGATTGATGATCTGTTGGATGCGGGCTTCATACGACCGAGTGTTTCTCCTTGTGGAGCACCTATGTTGTTTGTGAAGAAGAAGGATGGGCCACTACAATTGTACATCGATTACTGCATATTGAACCAAGTGACGGTAAAGAAAAAGTACCCTTTGCCCATGATTGATGATCTATTTGATCAGTTGAAGGGGGCGCAGTATTTTATAAAGATTGACCTACAGTCCGGGTATCACCAGTTGTGCATCAGGGATGAGGACGTGCAGAAGACAGCTTTCAGGACCAGTTTTGGGCACTATGAGTTTCTAGTGATGTTGTTTGGACTCACGAATGCACCGGTTGTATTCATGGATCTGATGAACAGGGTGTTTCAGCCAGATCTATATTGATTCGTCATCGTATTTATAGATGACATCCTGATATACTTCAAGGGTCAAAAGGAGCACGAGGAGTACCTATGAGCAGTCTTTGGTACTCTCAAGAAGAACCAATTATTTGCACAGTATAAGAAGTGAAACTTCTGAAAGGAAGAAGTCAAATTCCTGGGACATTTGGTGTCTAAGGAAGGGATAGATGTGGACCTTGCTAAGGTATACGCAATTTAGGACTAGGAGCAACCCGGTTCAGTTACTGAAATGAGGAATTTTCTTGGCCTAGCAGGTTACTACCATCGATTCATTAGAGACTTTTCCAAGATAGCTAGACCGTTATCTCAACTAACTCAGAAGAATCTCAAGTTTGCCTGGAATGAGAGGGCAGAAGCAGCTTTTCAGGAATAAAAGGACAAGTTGACGTCTACCCCTGTACTAGAATTGCCAGAGCAAGGGGTCAAGTATACGATATATACCGATGCATCTCGTGTTGGTTTAGGTTGTGTTTTGATGCAGAAGGGTAGGGTTATTTCCTATCCATCACGACAGTTGAGGAAACACAAGGAAAACTACCCTACACACAACCTAGAGTTAGCAGCTGTCATCTTCACATTAAAGCTCTAGAGACATTACCTCTATGGAGAGGAGTTTGAGCTCTTTTACAACCACAAGAGCCTCAGTTACATATTCACGTAGAGGGACCTAAATATGAGACATCGGCAATGGATGGAAACTTTGAAGGACTTCAAGTTTGAGGTCTCTTACCATCCTGGCAAGGTCAACCTTGTGGCAAACGTGTTGAGCCGCAAGAAAACTATAGCATTTGCGGCTTCGCTGATGATAATAGAATGGGGTATGGTAGATTTTTTGCGAGACTTTGAGAAACTTACGGTATCGGAGTCCTTCAAGAGCATCACACATATTTATGTTCAGCCGTTCATTGATGACAGGATCATCACAGCTTAGAGAGATAATGAATTATTAGCCAAGATGAGAGAGTAGGTTAGTGACAGTGAAGACTCGGAATGGAGAGTTGGTATGGATGGAGGTTTACACTATTGTGGCTGCCTGTGCATTCCAAACTTTCATGACTTGAGAAGAGAAGTTCTCGAAGCTGCTCACAATTCGAAGATGGCAATGCATCCTGGCAGTACGAAGATGTACCGAGACATGAAGTGCTCGTACTGGTGGGACAACATGAAGGCCCACATGGCAGAGTATGTGTCCTGTTGTCTCATGTGTCAGCAGGTCAAGGCAGAGTATCGCCGACCTCCTAGACTGCTTCAGCCCATGCCGATAGCTGAATGAAAATGGGACTTCATCTCTATGGATCTTATCTCTGGGTTGCCGAAGATGACGAAGGGACATGACCCCATCTAGGTGATCGTGGACCGGTTGAAGAAATAGGCCCATTTTCTTCCAATTAGAGTTTCAAACTCAGTAGACGAGTTGGCCAGGTTGTACATCAAGGAGATTGTACGTCTACATGGGGTTCCTATGGAGATCATGTCGGATAAAGACACTCGATTCACATCTATCTTCTGAACTTGTATCCAAGAAGCAATGGGTTGGCCCAGAGTTTAGTTCAGGTGACCTTAGAGAAATCGGCATTATTAGGCGTCAGCTTCTGGCAGCATAGAGCAGACAGAAGAGCTATGCCGATACAAGGTGGCAACAGCTAGAGTTTGAGGTTGGGGACCACGTATTCCTGAAAGTTTTCCTAATGAAGGGAGTCCTCCAATTTTGAAAGAAAGGGAAGCTCATGCCGAGATTCATTGCCCCATTCCAGATATTAGACCTAGTGGGGATGGTAGCCTACCACCTTCCTTTGCCCACACCACTCGTAGGCATGGACAACATATTTCATATGTTAATGTTGAAGAAATATGTTCCTGACCCTTCCCGCATTATCAGATGGGAGTAGGTACAGTTGAGTGAAGATGATACTATGTACTGCGGCAGACATGTATTCTAGACTGGAAGGAGCAGGTGTTGCGCAATAAGGTTATTCCACTTGTGAAAGTACTGTTGATGCATCATACTGAGGAGGAGGCTACTTGGAAAATGGAAGCAGAGGTCCAAAAGAACTACCCTTAAATTTTCAAGGAATAGAAAATGTACTAATTTTGAAAACGAAGTTTTTCTTTAAGGGGGATAGATTGTAACGTCTTTGAAAAATCCGTACAAAGACCCGAGTACCACATCTGGTAGAAATCACTAAGGACCCAAATCATTTAGAAATTAGACGATAATTAACTAAGTACTAAACTAGATTATCTATGAAATTAGCTCTAACCTCTTTAAATACGAATTACAAGACCTAAAACTAGAAGAATCGTTAACACTACATTGCCTAAAAACTTAGGATCTATCTCAAAACCTAGTTACTCTCGGGAGCGCTATGAAATTTCGTATCAGAGTTGGATAGCACGACGAAAGTCTGATTACAGTGAAACTATACGGTTATGACCGCCTTGCTAGACTTGATAACCATTTCAGAAATTAAGTCCAAATGATATCTCGAAACGCACAACTTGAGCCCGGAACGAAGTGTGTGAGAAACGCGAATATCTTTAGGAAATGAACTAAAACTTAAGTGAATTGAGTCGTTAGCTTGAAGGCCAATTGTAAGGTTTCAAACTGTTAGAATTTAACCCAATTACATCCTCAGATCAGAAAAAAAATTCAACACATGTCAGTACACTTGTGGTCCTGATCGAGTAACGGTGATTGTTGAATTGAAACAGGTCCTTTGCGGTCGATCCCCAAATCCGATCGGATCGAAAACTTTTCCTAGCATAGATCCATCGTCAGGGGGCTTACTCCCGACCATATGCAGAAAAGGGGCCTCCAGATGTGCTCCGTTGGATGGAAATGGCTGACTTTTGGCTATAACCTAAGTATACCATGGCCCTGGAGCCAATCTCATCAGTTCTGGGCCTATGTAAGTGCTTTAACCTACCCCTCTCATTCCATATGAATTTGGAAACCCTAGGAGAGACAAGAGAGCAAAGAGAGAAGGAAAGAGAGAGAAAGTGAGAGAGTGAGAGAGAAAGCGGGAGAGAGTTCCTGAGATTCGATCCCATCGCTCCACGTGCTAAATCAGTCTGTCTGTATCGTTATTTCGGCAATTCTGACTTTGTTCTTGGGCAAAAAACCCTAACCCTAATCTGTTCTAGGGATTGAAATAGTTAACCTATTTCATGATATAGGTTATCATTGTGCCGTAAACAGAGATATTGAGTTCAAACTAAGCTCATTACGAGTCTACCAAGAAAAGGTGCAGACTATAAATGTTTAGGTTATGGTTTTCAAGGTTTTCAATGTCAGTTAATGATTTATGACTGACTTGATTGCTATTACATATGCATAGATATGATGTTTCCATGTTTTACACATATATATGAACTATGCTGAAATTATTGTATTCTATGTGTTTGTTAAAGTGTCTGAATAAATATGGGATTATGATTTGTGTTTGCTATGATCATCATTAGAGAATACATGATTTTTGTATGTATGGCAACTCCTATGTAGAAGGATTTGTGATAATGTGTTTTAACTAATTTATTGCATATATGTGTTATGCGTAGTCTAAATGTTTGATAAAATGCCTGAGTGAAAAAAAAAGCTTATTTAAATGTATGTAAAGTGGGTGTTGAGATAAGATTCTCAATCACCTTATCTTTGGTTATAGTTTCCTCTATGAGACCTATCTTACTACTATGTGATTCATGGATGAAATGCTGATGTATGGTAACATGTATAGTATGTGTTTTGTTGAAATGCTCAAATAAGAGTTACATTTAGTTTTAGTTGTCACATGCTATCTTTGACTATTACATGCGAATATTATTATTTGGAGCGTGATTGGGGCTACGATGTAGTTTAGATAATCGGTAATGGTTAACGATCGATGGCCGAACTGTTTTGCCACGACCAACACTTTCGATGAATCTGAGTCATACGTTCCGTGTCAACAGTGGTTAGGCCGGATGGAATGATTACGCACTCCATGTCGACTAATTTAACGTGCGCTCATACCAGTTGAGCTTGCCAAGTAACCCGATTGACCCATTGTACGTTCACCATGTATGGACACTAATGTTTGAATCTAAGGCACTAACTTACCAGTACAAAGCTTCTTAAACCTTGGTACCTCGATCCGCTAAGACTCATGATCCGGGCATAGTGGTATAGGACACCGTGGGCGTGTTGTCGGCCTATGCTGGGGCGACGAGCCTCCCTGTAGTGTCCAATGAGCAACCCAGACTTGTGAGCCAAATACGGTGGTATGAGACACTATATTCGAGCTGTTGGCCTACGATCAGGTGACGAACTCGCAGTGACCTCGAGTATACACTAGGTCTTGAGATGACGAGCCATTCTGTAGTAAACTAAAGTATAAACCAGGCCTACGCTGAGGTGACGAGCCTCTTCGTAGCGACCTAGAACTGCTTATCATAAGTGATTACTAGGATTGATGACCCTAGATAGTTCAATGTTTGGGTCAATGATTAAAAGGGAGGTACCTTAGCTTCCCAATACTGTTGTATGAAGAGGTATAATTAAGAATTGGGTTAATCACGCACATTCGCTGCATTGCATGTGCCTTTGAGGTTGGAGTTGAGCGCAATGGGAGTGTTACATGCTGCGATCGTGAGATGATGTCGCGAAGAGAGTGCAGGCGAGGGCATACATCATTATCACATATCATCTTTACATTGACAAGAGTACTTAGGACATGAGTGTTGTACTACTTTATCATTACTGCTTGACTGAATTGATAATATGTTAACCTTTGCCTTATAGCTCGACTGAGTTAATCACTCACTCTCACGTTCTAGGATGGTATTTTAAACACCAACCAGACCCTGTTGTAGTTGCAGATGATGGTGATGCTTGCGAAGTAGAGCCAGACTTTTATGATGACGAGGAGTTCTCCTATTTGTAGCTATCAGTCGAGTCTATGTAGATAGTGTTCTGATCGACGGGGTTATAAGGATGCTAACTAGATGCCATTACACCTGTTATTTTGTATTTTGGAACACCCATGTATATTTATTTTATCCATTTGGGGAGTATACATATATATATTTGACCTGGTAACATGTTCACACTCTGGAGACTTAACAACGGTTTATATATTTTATATATCTATCACAATCTTCCACTTGCGTAATTTAACTGTCTCTGGAGTATGATTTGTTGATTTAGTATAATCTCATTCATGTTTAAGGCACTAATATAGACAATATTTACTCATCATTATTTATGTTACATAAGTGATGTGTTGGAACTCGGGAGTTGGGCTCCTGCTCGACCCCCAATTTTCAGGGCGTTACAGGTGGTGTTTAGGGTCCATTGCCAAGTTAGTGGCAGAAGTATTATCTATCTTTAGCGATATAAGTTGACAAACGCATAGTACAACACCCTGACCTAGTAAAAATCTGTGAACCCATACACACTCCTAAACTATAGCACAACAAACAATGTACTCATCCTCTATAGATGAAAGAGCTGTGGATGTTTGTTTCTTACTCGACCATGAGATAGTTTCTCCTCTAAGTAAGAATACATATCCTAAAGTAGACTTTCCCTTGCAGGCGTCATTACCCCAAGTAGCATCAGAATATCCTTTGAGCTCAAGGCTTGTACCTTTATAACACAAAATTAGGTTTTTCGTTCCTCTAAGATAACAGAATAGACATTTGACGGCTTGCTAATGAGACTATCCTAGGTTACTTTGATAGCGACTAACTATGCCAACTGTATAGCTAATATTCAGTCTGGTGCAAAGTATAGCATACATTAAGCTCCATACTATGCTTGTAGAAGGTATTGAGGACAACTAATTTCTCTGCTTCAGTCTGGAGACATAATTTCCTGTCTAACTTGGTAGATTTATCCATAGGGGTTTCAACAGCTTTTAAATTTTTCATCCTTAACTGCTCTAAGATCTTTTGTAATAGGTGGCTTAAGACAAGCCTAAAATTTTCTTAGGGCAATCCCTGATGATTTTTACCCCAAGAATAAAGTTGGCATCACTGATATTTTTCACCTCAAAGTTCAAGAATAGCCAATCTTTAGTAAATATTAACAATCATATGTCATTACCAGCTAGCAGGATATCGTCTACATATAGAGATAGTATCAGAAAAGATCTTCCAGACTGTTTCATGTATACACAATGATCTTCTTCACTCATTATAAATCCAAAAGTAATTATGGCTAAGTGGAACCTCATGTACCACTGTCTTGAAGATTACTTTGATCCATAGATAGATTTTAACAACTTGTAGACTTTCCTTGGAAGTTTTTTATCCACATAACTCATGGGTTATTGCATGTATATCTTTTCATCCAAGTCACCATTTAAGAATGCGATCTTTACATCCATCTCATATTACTCTAAGTTTAAACTTATGACAATGGACACGATCATACGGATTGAGGAGAACTTTGCAACATGTGAATAAGTCTCCTCGTAATCAATGTCTTCATTTTGTATAAAACCTTTATCAACCAATCGTGTTTTATACCTGTCCACTGTACTATCTGCCTTTCTTTTGATCTTTAGTACCCACTTATTACCTATCGCTTTGCAATTGGAACGTAGATCAACAAGTTTCCAAACTTTATTCTTCTCCATAAAAGCGATCTCTCATCCATAACAGTCATCTAATCGGTCGAGTTAGAAAATAATAATGTTTGCTGATACGAATCAGGTTCATCATCATCAATCGTAATGCAAGAGAATATTTGCCCCTCAATATCAAAGTATCTTCAGGGATTCAATCCTCTTTCACTTCGACGTACCTCAAGAGCCTGCTGAGATGTCCTCCCACTGTCTTGATGAACTGTAGGGGCATCATCATTTTGAGAAGAAAAACTCCCACTCTCTTGAATACATCGGGTATATCAAAGAGTTCTATTGAAAAATTTTACTTCATTCGGATGGGGTATCTATCTTCAACGAAGGTCACATCCTAAGATTCTATTTCAATTCATTGTCCATGGTCCTCATAAATTAAAACATATCCCTTAGAATGCATATGGTACCTTATGAACATGCATTCAATGGTTTTACTATCAAGTTTACCTCTATGCGAAGTAAACAGCCAAACATATCCCAAAGATCCCCAAGGGCGTAGGTTGGCTAAAGAATGAATCCTCCCAGACCACATCTCATAAGGTGTCTTAGGAATGGATTTGGATGAGACTCTATTAAGGTTGTAGACGGCTGTTAACAATGGGTCTCCCAAAAATGTGGTAGAGAGATTGGTTTGTGTCATCATCGATCTAAACATGTCCAATAGTGTCCTATTCCTTTTCTCTGCAACTCTATTTTGTTGTGGATTATAAGCCATTATGTACTGTTGAACAATACCAACATTTCCACAATATGATTTAAACATTTCAGATGTATACTCTACACCTCTATCAGATCAAAGGATTTTATTTTATTTTTCTCAAGCTGATTTTTCATCTCAGGTTTATATTTAAGTAAACAATCAAAAGCCTCAGATTTGTGTGAGATGAGATACACATATCTATAACGCGAGTAATCATCAGTGAAAGTAACAAAGTATTGACATCCATTTCTAGCATGTACATTGAAGGGTCCATAGATGTTTACTCCCCAAGTGTAGGGTTGTGATGTAGTAATAAACTCGATAATACCGAGGTTAAATCCCAAGGGACTAGAACCTATACGTAATCTGAAATTAAGTAGAACTATAACTAGAATAAGATGAAATCAAAATCAATTATAATTTGAGAAATAATTGTGAATTATTAATCTAAAATTAAGAAATTCAGAAGAGAGAAACTAAGGATTAGAGGATCCACTTGTAGAGATCAGAGAGATCTTATGCCTGCATCAAAAACTCAACTGGACTTAGAGTCCATCTTCATCCAGTTAAACATGAAAATTAACCTGAACTTCCTTTGATATAGTTTTAAAGAGATGAAAGGTATATGAATTAGAATGGATTTCATCATCACACTATGCCCAGGAGACAAAGTAAACAATATAATTAAACTAATTACTAACCAATCAACAGGATATGAAGGTTAGGAAGGGTACCGTCATCCGACCATGCCCAAGAGACAATAATGAACAACAGTACTTCCTGATGTCATAAACATGAAAGGTATAGGAACATGCTCAAAGCTATCGTAGACCCATTGTAATTTCAGTCACAACAAACCATTAAAAACTAAAAACATTCCCTTAAATAACTAAAATCAACATCAGTTTAGTATAAAAAAAGGCATACGCTAAAGGTCTTCCCATCACGCTACAAGCTTCACCTCTTCGCCCTAGCTAAGAGGTTTAGCCAGTCATGATTCCACTAAACATCCTAAAAGAATATAATTTTTAAAAAAAAGAATAGAAGAAATAAAACAAATAAAAAAAATACTACTCTCTGTCTCTTACTGACGTCCCCTGCCTTCAAGCACTCTCGGATCCCTTAATCTCTCTCTTTTCTTTTCTTTTATAACATGCTAGGGCGATGGAGAGTTATCGATTTGGAGAACTGACCGAGTTGAAGTGTGTAAAGAGGTCAATGCGCAGCTATGCGAAAGCAAAGGTGGTGGAGATTGCATTTGAGTTACGCAGGTGGCTTCATTAATCCCTATGTGGCCCACGTGTGACAATTTATTGCTAAATCAGGGCCGCTCATTGGCCTCGTAGGATCGATTCAGGCCACAGGCAAAAGTTTGAACTTCATCAGAGCTTTGGGTAGGCCACTGCACTGATCAATGTGTGTCAGCTTCTTTATCTTTGCAATCTTGTTCTTGTGCATGGTTGCACAAGAATATGAAGGGTTTGGTCAAAATCCTCTCCTAGACATGATGGGCGGTTCAAATTTCTCTTCTGGATCATCATGGTGGCACACAAGTTCCATCCGCAAGCTCTGTTGCGAAACAAAGCCTACACAATCAATGCTGTGATGGTTGGTGGGGCCCATGATCACTGATTTACAAGAAATCCACTCCGTTCACTGAGATCAGAACTGGAAACAAGGCGGACATGACCATTTTTCTTCAGTTTGGGTGTGGCCCATGGGTATTTTCGTTACACCGTCGATCTTCCATTTTAATGGCTGAAATCATCTCTTCGTTGTCTTCCGAAATTCCGACGCATAGGCGATGGTTATGCCTACACTCTGGAGTGAATGGAAGGTTCAAATCATTGAAATATAAGATGGGTGGGGCCCACTATCATGAACTGGCGGATCAGTTCTGTCCGCTGTCTCTACGCACGAGATGGCTTGGGTCAAACGCAGTTTAACCAAGCTTGGTGTCCGGTGCGACGGTGTAAACTCTCTTATTGTGCACATGCATCTTTCATGTAGGGTCCACTGAGGTGCAAATGGTAAATCTACTCCATTCATCAGCTTCTCCATCCAATTTAAGGGGTTGAGAACAAAATTGAAGCATATCTAAATATCATGTGGGCCCCAGATTGACAATCTGTGAGCTAATTTGTCCATTGGGCCACTTCCATAGGGCTTTTAGGCTGAAATTCGATGTGTACGGTTAATTTATGGCCCTCAGGCTATATCTGAATTTTTGAGCCGAACGGATGATGGGAACCCTGTGATCTTGTATTCTGGACGTCTTTCTAGCCTATTTAACGTGAATGACGTGATTTTCTCAGATCTTTGGCATATAAATTCTTTGATCTCGGTCCCCTGGGTCCGTCCCTTGCCTTTAGTGTCATCAGAGCGTTAAATCTATGCTTTAAGCACCCTTTTTCAATCCATGCTCGTGAATACACTCTACATCACAAACACGATTAAATCAAGCCATTAAGCAGTATCATGTTTGTAAATCTAGGTAGTAATTAGGGTCTAATTGCAATATTCGACCCTCAACACAACCCCTAACCAGCATTTTGCTAGTCTCGAGCAAAGTATGAGAAAAATAAGTTAAGAACTACAGGGTAATTTCAATGAAACTGAGTGATATTTTGAAAAATGATTCAGATATGAGAAATCTAAGATTCATGAATGTTGGGAATTATTTTCTCCTGGACTCAAGCACATAGTAAACTTCATAATCAAGTTCAAAGTACTAATCCATCAATCAGAAAAATTCTAAACATTGAGTTCTATGGGTGTATAGTGTAATCTCAACTCATCAACATTAAGATTCAATTTGTTAATTCATGGTATCATTGGTAATCAATAAGCGAATTCATGATAACAAAACTTGCCTCATAAATTTCATCTTTTGATTTTTCTATTAAAAGTAATGCCAAGAATGAGAATTAAATCCTCACCTATAGGGAGCAAACCTATGGTGAAGACCGTACACCCAAACCTTTTTCACATATTATCCATGGGGAATTAAATCTACGCCTATATGGAGCAAACCTATGGTGAAGATTATTTGCCCAACCTTTTCCAAAGGTATCTGCTTTTTTTTTTTTGTACCTTAGTATTTTCTTTTCTTCAATTGATCATGATGGGCAAATTTTCCATGCTGGTTCCTTACATGCTTAGTGATTACCAAGTTAACCTTTCAATATCAAACAGAAACCTTAATGTGAAAGCGAGATGTGACATGCAAAATCATGACTCGATCAATGTTTGTAACTTCTAATTATGGATTAACAGTTCATCTTAACTGTGAAATCTAATAGATACTAAATCTAAGAGTCATAAATTATCAACATCACTGATCTTGTAATTTTAAATCCAAGATGGCCATCAAAATCACTTCGAATTCACTAGAATTTTTAGAAAAATTTAAAATTTTTTACAATTTTTCACAAATTTTGCTCAAGACCAAGAGAATACAGATTAGGCAACCTAATCTCCCACCCCCATCCAAAAATCTACATTGTCCTTAATGTAAAAGATATATAAGCATGCAATGCACATGGGACATCGAAAGTAAATAAAAAGTGATAGAAAGATAGTACCTGGATAATGAATTTAGAGAGACTTTTCCATAGAGATCTTAACATGAGAGCGGTTAGCACGAGAGTGAAGACACGAAATTAAGCAAACTATCCTAAAATAATGCAGGAAGGAAACTAACCCAATGGCATAAAACCATCTAACCTAGAACAACATAAAGCAAACTACCCTAGTCCTATGAAAGCAAGGAAAAACTACTTGACCATGCTTCAGGGTTCCTCTTCTGACCAATATCTTGATAAGTTTATCAGCAAGTTCCTCAACAGGATCATCCAAAAGTCTTTTTTGCAATAGGCTTGGACGCCATGGAACATGACTTTTTAGAGAGACTTATGTACCTCATAAGAAATTTTTCATTAAATTGCTTGAGGTAACGAGAGTGTATATGATTCACCTGTGATAGAAGAAGTTTCAATATTAGTATCCCATGGTGAATCAGAGACTACAAGTAGATAAAGTTTAGAAAACTTTGAAAGAAGTGATGTAGTTTCAACACATTCTGAAGTATCAGACTTCGGTTCCATTGTCAACTCTTCCTCCTTTAATGGTAGACGTTTAGGATCAAGGAAAGAAGGGACTTCAGAATAAGGGTTCTCTTGGTCAGTGATGACTACCAAGACGTTGTCTTGCAAGACATCCACTTTATCTTCTGACATGGGATCGTTTGAATCTACAAAGTATGTCAAGCAATCACAAGAGTTAGGAAGTTCAGCTATGTGTGACTTATTTTTCACATTTGACATCGTGATAATCTGCCCAAGGAATCCATCATCCTTAAAAATATACAGAGGTATGCTCTCTTGCTCTAGCCCTGCACAGACAGATTAAGGGTTAGTAAATGAAACATTGATGTGCGGACTCTGTTCATTGATACTACTCAGAATAGGTATTAAATCGTCAAAAGTGTATAACTCAGATGGTGGCCTCAACTGGGTGGTTTCAACTTCAAGAGTCATATCAGGTGGCTCTTTCATCTCTCGAATCATATCATCATCCAATTCAGGGGAGTGATATAAACACGCCTCGTAAAGGTTGGAAGGTTTAGGTGAAAGTGGTTCATCCTCCACATTTTAATTAGGCATGTCAGATAGGCGGAGTAGAACTTTCTGTGCCTTGTGATCACCTTCCTGGACCATAATTGAAGTTGATTCCAGTGAAATTTGGGTTGTGCTCTCATGAATCTCATCCCAATACTTATCAACTTCCAATTCGGTGCAGTTCATACTTGGGATGAGATTGCTTTCCTCACATTCTATTCCTAAATTGGGTTGAGGTTCGAATAAACTGACCTCTCCCTCATCATCAAACTCGAGTGTGTCATGTGAGTGAAGTGTGTTATCATTATTGTATCTGAAAGACACCCATGTCTTTTCACCATTCTTTTGAACAGACATCGAGATCGACTCATTGGGAAATTGAACCGTATGCTCGTTAATGAAATTCAACTCCTCATTCCAAATTTCAGAGTTCTTCAAAAGCGAGTTAGGATCACTTTCCTCACATTATATTTTTAGAATGAATTGTGGCTGGGATGACCGAGACTCCTCTACCTTATCAAGGCGCGAATTAAGCGCTTCCAACGATTTTCTAATTTCCACGAGATAGGCTATGCTATGCTGAATTGAATCCTATTAGATCTCAAAGGTAAAGGATCCAAGAGAATAATCATTATAACATGTTGTTGGTTCATTTCCCCAATTTTGATGTTTCCACTTATTATAGTCATACGGATCATATGTGAGAAAATCTTATGGTTGGTAATACAAATTATCACTCATAATATAATCACGCATTGTTTTCTTCTTATCTGGTTGGTGATAATAGTCATCACGCCTATAATTATGATAACCCCAACACTCACATATAGTTTTGTTAATTCGTGGGGTATAATGATTCTCCTGTATATGATCGCGTAAGGACTTCTTAACTGGAAGATCATTATTTCCGGTTAGTTCCTGATGATAGTTTCAGAAAATTTTTGAGAAATAGGTTGATTTCTACTAGCGTCATCATCCCAATATAAATTATTCTTCTCAGCATACTGACATTCTCACTCATGCACATAAATGGTGAGACCCTAACTCTGAATCTAATCCTAAGAAAAATAAAAGAAAGGATCCTACAACAGTATAGAAAGGAAGAGTGGGGAGACGTGAGAAAGAAGTTACCAGGTTAGAGATTCCTAAGTTAAAACCTACAAAACAAAACAAACCACATCAGTATCTAGGAGATAAGACCTAATCTAAAAAATAGAGAAAGTAAACAAATTAGGACGAAGTTACCAATTTAGACGATCTATCAATGACCCTACAAAACAGGAAAGTTAGTAAAATCCTAATCTTAATTTAATTCTAAAACCAATTAATTTCAGAGAATCGTAGCCGTCAGTCCCCGGCAACAGCACCAAAAACTTGTTCACTCTCCAAGTGCAGGGTTGTGATGTAGTAATAAACTCGTTAAGACCGATGTTGAATCCCAAGGGACTAGAACCTATACGTAATCTGAAATTAAGCTAGAACTAGAATAAGATGAAATCTAAATTAATTGTAATTTGAGGAATAATTGTGAATTATTAATCTAAACATAAGGAATTCAGAAGAGGGAAACTAGGGATTCAGAGGATCCACTTGTAGAGATTAGGGAGATCTTATGCCTGCATCAAAAACTCAACTGGACTTAGAGTCCATCTTCATCCAGTTGAAGGGTGTAACCATGAAAATTAAATTGAACTTCCACTAATATAGTTTTAAAGAGATGAAAGGTATATGAATTAGAATGGATTTCATCAGCAAACCATGCCCAGGAGATAAAGTAAACAAAAGAATTAAATTAATTACTAACCAATCAACATGATATGAAGGTTAGGAAGGGTACCATCATCCAACCATGCCCAGGAGACGATGGTGAACAACTGGGCTTCCTGACGTCATAAACATAAAAGGAATATGAACATGTTCAAAGCTATCGCAGACCCATTATAATTTCAGTCACAACAGACCATTAAAAACTAAAAATATTCCCTTAACTAACTAAAATTAACATCAGTTCAGTATAAATAAAAGGTATAAGCTAAAGGTCTTCCCATCACGCTACAAGCTTCACCTCTTAGCCCTAGCTAAGGGGTTCAGCCAGACATGATTCCGCTAAACATCCTAAAAGAAATAATTTTAAAAAAAAGAATAGAAGAAATAAAATAAATAAAAAAATACTACTCTTTGTCTCTTACTAACGTCCCCTGCCTTCAAGCACTCCCGGATCCCTTAATCTCTCTCTTTTCTTTTCTTTTCTAACATGTTAGGGCGGTGGAGAGTTATCGATTTGGAGAACTGACCGAGTTGAAGTGCATAAAGAGGTTAGTGCGCAGCTGTACGAAAGCAGAGGCGGTGGAGACTGCGTTTGAGTTATGCAAGT
Organism: Magnolia kwangsiensis; assembly: GCA_037074715.1. Classification (NCBI taxonomy): domain Eukaryota; kingdom Viridiplantae; phylum Streptophyta; class Magnoliopsida; order Magnoliales; family Magnoliaceae; genus Magnolia; species Magnolia kwangsiensis. The sequence goes on along the minus strand of CM073578.1, from coordinate 107,252,074 downwards.
GGCTTCACTAATCTCTATGTGGCCCACCTATGACAATTTATTACTAAATTAGGGCCACTCATTGGCCTCATAGGATCGATTCAGGCCACAAGAAAAAGTTTGAACTTCATCAGAGCTTTGGGTGGGCCACCACGCTGATTAACGTGTGAAGCTTCTTTATCGTTGCAATCTTGTTCTTGTGCATGGTTGCATAAGAATATGAAGGGTTTGGTTGAAATCCTCTCCTAGACGCGATAGACGGTTCAGATTTCTCTTCTGGATCGTCATGGTGGTCCACAAGTTTCATCCGCAGGCTTTGTTACGAAACAGAGCCTGCGCAATCAGCGCTGTGATGGCTGGTGGGGCCCATGATCGCTGATTTACAAGAAATCCACTCCGTTCACTGAGATCAAAACTGGAAACCGGTTGGACATGACCATTTTTCTTCGGTTTGGGTGTGGCCCATGGGTATTTTAATTGCACCATCGATCTTCTGTTTTACTGGCTGAAATCATCTCTCCGTTGTCTTCTGAGATTCCGCCGCCTAGGCGATGGTTACGCCTATACTCTGGAGTGAATGGAAGGTTCAGATCATTGAAATATGAGATGGGTGGGGCCCACTATTACGAACCGACGGATCGGTTCCATCTGTTGTCTCTGTGCATAAGATGGCTTGGGACAAACACAATTTGACCGAGCCTGGTGTCCGGTGCAGCACGCGTAGACTCTCTTATTGTGCACATACATCTTTCATGTGGGGTCCACTGAGGTGAAAATGATAAATCTACTCTGTTCATCAGCTTCTCCATCTAATTTAAGGGGTTGAGAACAAAATTGAAGCATATCCAGATATCATGTGGGCCCCAGATTGATGATCTGTGAGCTGATTTGTCCATTGGGCCACTTTCAAAGGGTCCCAGGGCTGAAATTCGATGTGTACGGTTAATTTATGGCCCTCAAGCTATTTGTGAATTTTTGAGCCGAACAGATGTTGGAAACCCTGTGATCTTGTATTCTAGATGTCTTTCTGGCCTGTTTAACGTGAATGGCATGATTTTCTCAGATCTTTGGCATGTAAATTCTTCAATCTCAGTTCCCTGGGGTCCGTCCCTTTCCTTTGGTGTCATCAAAGCGTTTAATCTATGCTTTAAGCACCCTTTTTCAGTCCATGCTCATGAATACACTTTGCATCACAAACACGATTAAATCAGGCCATTAAGCAGTATCATGTTCGTAAATCTAGGTAGTAATTAGGGTCTAATATACTCACTAATAGATTTCTAAATGAATTATCTCTAGTGGCCCTTAGACCTAGCCGCTTTAGGAAATGATTTCTTCAAAGTCTTCCCGAACACATAATGTTTACAAAATGACTAATCAACTTTGGATATGGAGTCTAACAGACTAAAATGTACTATTCTTGTTATACGATCCTTTCCGATGTGACTAACCTCATGTACCATTTTTTAGATTCAGATACTATAGTTTTATTCGATGTATTAGATAAAGTAAGAGGTGCATTATCACTATCTATGTCCAGAATAAATAAATTTGAATTTAAATTTTCCCATGCAAAGATGAGGTTATTTAGTCTCAAAGAAACTCCTGTCCAAAAAAATTGAATAATAAAACCATTAAATAATAACCTAAAAACATAAATTAAATTTCAATGCATGCTCGGTGCATAAAGAGTATCATGGAAGATTATTGTTCACCCTATACACATACGAAGATGAGAAACGACAATCCCTAGTATGTTTTCAACAACATTATTTCTCATATACACCTTGTAACTTCCCTTGGCTACAAGTCGAAATTCCTCAAGTCCTCGACGGCTCAATGTCACGTGTCTTGTTGCGCCTGAATCCAAAATCTACTCATTAGATATAGTATCAACGAAAGGATTTCAGAACAAACGCCTACATACAAAGTATCTAGTGACCTAGGAATTATTGTCTTTTTTATGGGCACACTGCCGGGCATAATGGTTAAAATTTCCACAGACAAAGCAGATTATGTTAGTCTTTTTCTGCTTCTTCTTTCCATTCCCCTTCTTGAGATTTGGAGGAGGTGTTGTGGACTTCTGTTCTTAGTCATTCTTTTTCCGCCTTCTTGCGAGCTTTGAACCATTCTTATTAGCTTTCCGCTTATGTGTCTCTGTTGAAAAGGCCTTGGCTGAACCTGGCTGAATTGCATTCATCTCAACCTCTCATACCAAATGGTTGTAAAAGTCTTCGAACATAGTGATAGAATCAGCATGGTTCAGAATTCTTTTGATTGAGGGCCAAAATTCAGATAAGGAACAGTGCATTGCTATTATCTTTTAATTTTCAGTCAAATTACACCTAACATTCCTAAGGGCACCTATCATTTGCTCCATCTTATGGATGTGATCTTTGATGAGGCAGCCGACTATCATCATATATCCTAATATTCTAATTTCATTGTTCAAACTTTTGTATCTGACTTCTGCGTATAGGCATTTGTCAGTGCTTCCCAGATTCCTTTAGTGGTGTCATGCACTTCATACTATGGTATGAGTTCTTTGTATATAGTGTTAATTAAGACATTACGGGCAGAACAATTCTGTTTACGCCACTTATTGTAGCAGTTCATTCTAGCCATATGTTCTCCTAAATTTCTATTCTTAGCCAATATGGGTTTCTCTTGAACCTCATTGAGTGTGTGCGATATGTCGTCCTCATCCAGAAGGCTTCGCACCACATGAGACCGGTCTTCGTAATTATTACCTTCTAATTGTTGTCATTTGCGTTGTTTAGCGATTAAAGCTTTGGTGGTCATCTCTACATTGCATCAAGTATCACTACTTAGCTATGATCTAAGGTATTGACACTAATCATTGTTCACTACCCAAGTGCAAGGTTATGATGTAGTAATAAACTCGGTGAGACCGAGGTCAAATCCCAAGGGACTGGAACATGTACATAATCTGAAATTAAGTTGAACTAGAACTAGAATAAGATAAAATCTAACTCAATTGTAATTTGAGGAATAATTGTGAAGTATTAATCTAAATTTAAGAAATTTAGAGGAAGGAAACTGGGGATTTAGAGGATCAACTTGTAGAGATCAGGGAGATCTTATTCCTGCTTCAAGAACTCAACTAGACTTAGAGTCTATCTTCATCCAGTTGAAGGTGTAACCATGGAAATCAAGACTGAACTTCTTTTGATATAATTTTCAAGAGATGAAAGGTATATGAATTAGAATGGATTCCATCACCAAACCATGCCCAGGAGACGAAGTAAACAATAAAATTAAACTAGTTACCAACCAATCAATAATGTATAAAGGTTAGGAAGGGTACCGTCATCCGACCATGCCCATGAGACAATGGTGAACAACAGGGCTTCCTGACGTCATAAACATAAAGGGAAAGGAACATGCTCAAAGTCATCGCAGACCCATTGTAATTTTAGTCACAACAAACCATTAAAAACTAAAAACACTTCCTTAATCAAACCGAAATCAACATCAATTTAGTCTAAACAAAAGGCATAGCAAAAAGTCTCCCATCATGCTACAGGCTTCACCTCTTAGCCCTAGCTAAGAGGTTTAGCCACGTATAGATGCTAGTTCCCTTAAAATAAAAATAAAAAACTACAAACTCTCTCTCTCTATCTCTCTCTCTCTCTCTCTCTCTCTCTCTCTCTCTCTCTCTATCTCTTTGCTCCTAACGTCCTAGCCGTGTCAGGCTTCCCTTCTCTCTCTCTTTCTTCTCCTTTTATAGTCAACAAGGGAGAGATCGGTTTGAAGAACTGACACTTCCAGAGTCGGTGGAGTGGAGAACCAAACTCCATGTGCACAGGTGGAGTTTATGCAGCCAAGCGTGCAAACATGAAATTTCTTGCGTTTGGATTGAGATTGCGGCACAAAATCAACAAATCTGTTGAATCTGACACCTTGGCTAGGGTTATGGCCACTTGTTGCAACATGTGGATGATCCAGATCATCAAAACGATCAAAGATAGTGGGCCACAAAGCCTCAGAATTTCCAGTTTTCACGCCATTCGCACGTCATCGTGCTGATGTGTTCAGTGGGCCCCGCAGTGATTTTTTGATGAAATTCACCCCATCCATCAGATTCCTCTCAAAATTTCGATCGGAGTAGACTGGTTTATGTTGGGTTGCGATCCACTGCTGTTTTGCTTCTGCTGTTTATCCTGCATTTTCTAGCGATTCACATGCGTACACGTGCATGGGACCAGAAGGTCACCTAGACAAGGGCAAAGTCTCCCATCTGGTCACATTGGATGGTTCGGATCTCCCATATAGATGATAGGTGGGCTCCACTACTCAAAAACGACCTCCATGTGTAAGGACGCTGGATATTTTTATTTTTTCTGGGAAATTGCCCGTACTTGCCTCGAAGTTTGGGTCAATTACCTCAAACGCTACGACACTCCATATATTCTTTAAAGGGCCTTCTGATAGTTTTTGGACTTTATTTTGGATGAAAATGCCCCTGACCTTAGTTTAGTAGTTGCACGATTTTCTAGGGACTAAGAAGTTATGTAGTATTTAAAGCCAATAAAGTGATGTGTACAGAACCTTTTTTACACGTGGGCAAGGACTAAACTCGTGGGACCCATATTGATGTATATGTATAATCCATGCCATCCATCCTTTTTACCATGTCATTTTAGGGCTAGGGTTTAAATATCAGCCTGATCCAGAGCTCGTGTAGGTCATATAATAGAAAATAATTATGAAATGGAACCCATTGTTAAAACTTTTCAGGCTCACTATGATGTTTGTTAGAAGTGACACTGCCTAAGTCAGGACTTTTTGGGCCCACGCTGAGTTGGCCAACAAGATGGATGGAACGGATCTCCCCATTGTTGGCCTCAGATTATTATACCAATGGCTATCCTTTCATTTGGTAGTAAAGGAAGTGAACATGTAACAACCACGACCTGGGAAAACTATGACCCATATAACATGAGAACTACGACCCTTACTACATTACAATCATGACCCTTACCACATTACAACCACGACCCAAGTATGGGTCGTGGATGCTATGTTATATGGGTCATGGTTTTCATGAGGAAAGGGTCGTGGTTGTCATGAGGTAGGAGTGTGGTTGGCCCGTATTTCTTTCTTTCCCGGTGTAAGTTGCGCGCTAAAAAGGAAATCGGATTGACTACTCAGTTTGGCCCACGTTAAATGTATGTGGTCTATCCACACCATCCATCCATTTTTCCATCTAATTTAAGGGGTTTAGTCCAAAATTAAAGCATATCCAATGATCAATTAGAGTATACCACTACCTTAATTTGTAGCCTTCGATCCATTTACACTATAAAAAATGGATCGTGGTTGTCATGGGTCATAGTTATCATGTTATATGGGTCGTGGTTGTTATGTTATATAAGTTGTAGTTATCATGGGTCGTGGTTGTCATGTTATATGGGTCATGGTTGTCATGGTCATGGTTATCGTGTTATATGGGTCATGGTTGTTATATGGTAAGGGTCGTAGTTGTCATGGGTTGTGGTTGTCATGTTATATGGGTCGTGATTGTCATGTTAAATGGGTTGTAGTTATCATATTATATGGGTCGTGGTTCTCATGTGATATGAGCTGTGATTGTCATGTTATATGGGTCGTGGTTGTCATGTTATATGGGTCGTGGTTGTTATGTTATATGTTAGATCTGTCATATTTTTCATATCAAGCCTTAAGACAAACTCACCAAAATGGATGAACGGTTTAGATATAACATATGCCTCATGAGCAGATGCACATAACTTGTTGACTTCAATACAGTAGTTATATAGCTAGTGTGAGGTACACCAGCCAATTCGCTTACTCTGATCCACGTCCGTATTCGGGATGGAAACAGATTAGCTACTCCCCACTACTAACAGCCCCATGGATGGTGGTCGGTGCTATGTGGGCCCACTATAATGAATGTGTTACATCCATTCCGTTCATCCATTTTTACAGATTATTTTAGAGTTTTATACTAAAAATGAGAAGGATATAAATCTCAAGTGGACCACACCATAGGAAAATAATGGTAATTGGATAACCACTACCCATGACAACCACGACCCATATAACAGGATAACTGTGACCCATATAACATGACAATTGCGATACATATAACCACGACCCATATAATAAGATAACTGTGACCTAAATAATAGGACAACTGCGATTGCGACCCACATAACAGGATAACTGCGACCCATATAACAGGATAACTGCGACCCATATAACAGGACAACTGCAATCTATACAACTGCAAACCATATAACAGGACAACTGTGACCTAAATAACAGGACAACCGCGACTGCGACCCATATAATAGGACAACTGCGATCCATACAACTGAGACCCATATAACATGAAAACTACGATCCATACAACTGTGGCCCATTTGGGTCATGGTTTGCATGGGTCATAGTTGTCATGTTATATGGGTCATGGTTGTCATGTTGTATGAATCATAGTTTTCAACGTGTTCAATTTCTTTTATATCAAACCATTGTTATCATAGCTTAAGGCCCACAATACACTACCAAAAAAAGGGGCAAAGGATTCAGACTACGTTACTTTTTTGCTACGGACATAAACCTTAGCTGGAATTATTACGGTTTTAATCTGTAGCTAAAAAGTTGCTACAACATTAATAATTAATAGTGTTGTAAGGGGCTTTATGAGGTCTAAGAAAAAGTTTATGTTCTATCTAAGCCGTCTATATATTTTTAAATATTACTTTAGAGGATGAGAAAAAAAATCAGCTTGATCTAAGGCTTAAGTGGACCACATGGTAGGAAACATTTATATTAAATTACTGTTTCTTCTTGCGGTGTGGTCTACTTTGGTCTTTTATATACCTGAAATTTTTCGTCACAATGTAAAATAATTTATTAAAAGTATTGAGCGGAATGGATTAACGAAATACGTCATGGTGGGCCCCACGAATTGCTGATCGCAGCTTCTGTGTCCATTCGTTAATTAAAAACCAAATCTGGGTGCGCGCTCAAACAGAGCCGCGCCCAAACTAACTCATTTTTCGGTGCCTCCATCTCCGTCTCTCTGTTTCCTCCCTCTCTCTCTCTCTCTCTCTCTCTCTCTCTCTCCGTTCCGTAATCAGCCCTAATCTTCTCTCTCCCTCCCGATCTCTGCTCCATCTCTCTCTCTCTCTCTCTCTCTCTCTCTCTCTCTCTCTCTCTCTCTCTTCGTTCCGTAATCGGCCCTAATCCTCTCTCTCCTTCCCAATCTCTGCTCCATCACTCTCTCTCTCTCTCTCTCTCTCTCTCTCTCTCTCGATTGCGGCAACCGTGAATCTCCTAACCGAAGAAACACAAGCCGTGAAGCTCCTCTCCATAGGTTTGATATCTTCTTCTATTGGTATCTCTTTTCCTGTCTTTCAGATTTGATATACGGTAACTATTTGATGAAATGACATGCTATATGTTTGTTGAAATGGGTGGATGAGATTTTATTTTTTTAATCTTCTGTAATATATACATGATTGGAGAGTTAATTTGAAATGGCATGCTATATGTTTGTTGAAATGGCTGGATGAGAAATCATATGATCACAGAAAATTTCCACCAGAATTAGCAGCAAACATTTGAAGTTTACCTCTTATGCCTCCAACAGTCAAAATAGATTGCACAGCCACACCACTAGCCTCAGCTGAAGCCATCAATCCTAGTACAAGGAGACCCACGGATGAGAGTTTGTCTAAGGCTAGCAACTTTTTTGATCAGGCCCAGTTATGTTTTGGGTGGCTAGAGCACAGGTAAATACATTTGTCTTCCACCTATGCAGAAACCATACAAATGCAAGAATAAATGCTCCTCTGCAAGCTTGTGGAATATATTGTGACGCAATTGTGGTGGGCGCTATCATCACACCTGTGTAGAAGAAAATGAACAACAAAAACTCTACTGATAAGTTATAAGCCACTAAAAAGAAATGTAAACATAAGAAAGAGATGGTCTGGTTTATGCTTATAGCACTCAATGCAGCAAATCTGGAATACAAATTCTCAATCCAAGCAATTCTTTGCAATTGTGATAGAACATTCATAATCTCAATATAATGAGCATTTGAGTGCAGAGTGCATCCAATCAGTTTAAAGGTCATCTCTGGAGAGGAAAACTCTGAAGTGGACTCTCTAGCCAAACAAGGTGTTGTATGCTCTGATGTACATATCATATATATGCATTGATGGTTCTGTAGGCTTCGGTTCTTATTCTGAGTGGGGGCTGGCGCCTTTCATGATGTCCACACGCGTGGGCAGACACACACACATATATGTATGTATATATGTTTATATTTATTTATTTATATATAATCATTTGAATGTTCTCTGCCAAAGTTTACAAATTCAAACTCAACTTGACAACAAGTTAAATATTAGAAGCAGTGCAACCCTAGAAGGCTTGAGAATGCCACAAGGCATGCATTGGGACTAGTTTGTGAAATCAATTTCCATACTTTGAATTTTTTTTCCTATATACATTTATATTTATATTTATTTATATATAATAATTTGAATTCTCTTTGTCAAAGTTTACAAATTCAAACTCAACTTGACAACAAGTTAGATATTAGAAGCAGTGCAACCATTTTTGTTTTATTTTTGATGGCGTGTTTGCATGGTCTGTGTCAAAGAATTCGATGACAGGCATGCATCCATTTTAAACAAGTGCTTTGGAAATAAATAACCTACAATAGGTGGTTGTTTGATTAATTCAAACTAGGAGGAATTTACTAAGGCCTCTAATTGAATGCACAAATAACCTCCTTGATTGCTGCTGCTGCTGCCACCATCAAAGTCCCAAACAAGAACAGCTTGCACCACAAGAGCTTCACTTCAAGTCATCATAATTTGAAAACATTGAAACTGTTTAAATCAAATTCATTCATGGTGGAAAAGAGATGTCTACTTCTCACAAACTTTCCTAGGAGCCTTCTGTATATATATCACAAACCTGACCTTTGGAGAGCATGTGGAGGCATGGACAGCTTACAAAGCACCATCACTTTTTGCCCTCTCTTGGTGGCTTATCTTTATCTTTCTTTTGCTCTGTTTGAACTTGGAGAGATGCCAACAAATCCTTAACTGAAGGATCATTAGGGTCAACTCCAGGAAGCGAAGCAAGAATAGATGACATGAAAGATTGGTCTCAAGCACCTTGCTCATGTCATTCTGGCTAGCTGTATCTTTTGCACTGTCCTGCACAGACATTTGAAGGGCAAAAGCTAACTCTTGGTCTTCTGTAGTTGCCTCTAACATATCTGTATCTTCCACAGGCACACCACCAGATTGACTAGATCTAGGATCATCCATTAACATTGCTAGGGCTTCTCAAGCAAGGCAGTCTCATCCTCCGTGAGATTAACTCTTTTGTTATCAACCCCAGGACCTGAATTGCTTACAAATTCAACCATAGTTGCATCTTGAGAAGTAGATGCCTGCTCCCCTCCTTTTTCTTGTTTAACAGCATCCTCTGAAGCTTTCTTAGCAGCAGCTTCTTGCCTTGCCCTCTCCTCTTCCATTGAAACCCAAAGGGTAAGAGCCAGCTCGGGATCCAAGTTAGGATCCACGCCAAAATCAAATCCAGAAACACCGTCTGCTGCAGCTGCAGTTGCAGTAAAACTGTTTCCTCCTTCCCCATCTCCTGTGAATATGGGCGTACTATTAAGAACATCCGAAAGAGCACAGGGACCAGCAGGAACATGAACAATGTGACTGTTGTCATTATTGTTTATGGAAGAAAGAAGGGCCGCTTTTCTGGTTTCCCATCAACTTCTTAGCCAAAATCAACAATATTAAGAGCAACACTATTTTTCAACTTTCTTCCTATCGTCTCAAGTACCTTCTTGTCATATTTGTTAGGACTTCAAGCAAAAACTATAATCCTTTGTTACTACTTTTTTTTTTGGCGATGTTTAAGAGCCAATTGAGCTACCTGGATCCCAGCAGTCATGTTTATCTCACCACAAATTTCTAGACCGTGCATGCATGCCAAAAGCCGAGATCACTTGTAGGAGTGACCAAAACATGAACGCCTTTACCTGCCATTGTTAGAACACCAACGGTATTCTCTAGATTAGACTGTGGTTTTGCACCGCACAACCATGAATCTTGCATAGATTAAACAATCCATGATTGGGACTTGAGGAAAAGTTGAGGTGTATTGTTGTCTCTAGTCGAGCCATTAATTTTGTTTGAGGTAAATTTGTGTTTGGATTCTTGTTTGTTGTAGTTTGATGCAAGATAGGTGTTTATTACCTAGGAGTTTTTGAGGATGTTGCGGCATCTTCTTAGCCATGGACTTCAATCATGTTGTTATTGTTGGGCGTTGGTAATCTCTTGTAGCCATGTAGTGGTGTCGTGGTTATAATTGAAGATAGCTATATAGCCTTCTTGACCTTAGGTAGTAAGAATCCTTGGAGTCTTTGTCCCCAATGTTTATCATTCTTAATTCTTTCCATTAAGTCATGCATGATATGCTTGATACAAACCCATGAACATGCCATGCTAGAGGTCGACCCCACATGTGTCAAAATGGCATTTATGTCCAACATATGAGCCTGGTGCCAAGTCTGGAAGTACATATACATGAACATGCCTTGTACCTTTTTTTTTTTAGAAATAAAAAACAAGATAATATCCTTCACCATCATGTCTTAAACCACACTTAAAATTTCTAAAATATAAAAACCAATAAAGAAAAGCTTATGCCATAGAGAAATGGATGAATGGCATGGATGAAACACATACATCATGCGGTGACCCAGACATCACCGTCAGTAGGCAAACCAGGTCCCTCCTGATATGCCCATGAAAAGTTAAAGCTATTCAAAGACTAAACTCCAATGATAGTCATAGATGCATGTGTTTAGAATTAGATCCGTGAATGGGAGAAAAATAATAATAATAATAATAATTTTTTTATTTGTAAGGTGCAGGTTCAAAATGAACCTCGTGGTTAATCAAGATCCGGCTATAACAGATAGGGAGTGGATGACACTAAGTTTTTCGAACCCTCATTTTATTTCTGGAATCAAAAGTTTTGTGAAGTTTGCACGAGAACACCTTCCTGGTAGAGAAACCATTCTTTGTCCATGCGCCACTTGCAGATGTTTATGATCACCAGTTTCTTATGATGATTTGGAAATACATCTAATGAAATATGGATTTGACTCAAGCTATAGGGTTTGGGACATGCATGGTGAGCATGAATCACCTAAGTGTACTGAATATGCATCAAGTTCCCAGCAGTACCACAATGTCCTAAACTTAAATGAGGTTCACAATGCGATTGTTCAAGAACTCGGTGGTAATAACCTAGATGAAGTTATACAGGATGAGCCAAATGTGACCCCTGTAGTCGAAGGCGTCTTTGGGGAAAATGAAGCTGATGAGTTTGAAGAAAATCTATGAGACACAATGACTGAGCTATACCTAGGGGCCTAAGATTTCACCATGCTAACTTTTATTGTATAACTTTTCAAGTTAAAGGTGAACCATGGATGGAGCAAAAAAAGCTTTACAGAGCTCCTTCAACTACTAATGAAGGTGTTACCTTCCGGTAACAAGGCCCCTACTAATACCTACCAAGCGAAGAACATCATTACAAAGTTGGGTCTTGATTATGTGAAGATCCATGCTTGTCCAAATGACTGTATCTTGTACTGGAAAGAGAATGAGATGAAAACCAGTTGTCCAACTTGTAAAGCTCCTAGGTTCAAGATAGAAATGAATGTTGAGAAAAAATAATCTAAAGTACCTGCCAAGGTGTTAAGGTTTTTTCCATTAACACCAAGGTTACAAAGAATGTTCAGTGTGCTATGGTTAGCGAAAGAAATGTCCTGACACTCAACTAGAAAATTACAACCTGAAAAGATGGAGCATCCAGCTGAGTCTATTGCATGGAAGAATCTCGATGAGAAGTATATGGATTTTTTAGCTGAGCCTCGTAATGTTCGATTGGACCTGGCTACAGATGGGTTTAACCCATTCGGTGCTTTTACTACAACTCATAGTTCATGGCACGTTATGTGTGTGACGTATAACCTTCCACCAAAGCTTTGCATGAAACCTCAGTTTACTATGTTGACTTTGCTCATTGAGGGACCACAACAACCAGGTAAGGATATTGATGTTTATTTACGACCATTGATTGATGAATTGCAAGACTTATGGCATAAAAGGGGTCATGACGCTTGACGCATATCATAAAAATAAATTCATGATGCGTGCTGTTTTGCTCTGGACAATCCACGACTTTCTAACATATGGTAATGTTTCTGGTTGTAGGACCAAGGGTAAGTATGATTGTCCTGTATGGAGTCCCAACACAGATTCCTTGCGACTCCAATATGGAAAGAAATATGTTTATATGGGTCACAGACGATGGTTTCTGATGTCAGACCAGGCAAGGAAGGACACAAGTGCTGGCACATTCAATAAGAAGGTGGAGATACGACGTTAACCCATTCGTCTAGATGGGATTGAGATCGAAAGATAGACTGCGAACCTACATATGCAATGGGGGAAGACTGAGAAGAGGAATATGAGGGGTATTGATGGAAGCTGAAAAGAGCTAACGGGTGATGTTGAATCACCGTGGTTCTTCAAACGGTCTATATTAGTTTATTTGGAGTATTGAAAAGATATTCCAGTGCGTCACAACCTTGATGTTATGCATGTCGAGAAAAATATATGTGAAATTCTTATCGCCTTGTTGTTGAACACACCTGGCAAGACCAAGGATGATGCTAATGCGTGTAAGGACCTGAAACGGTTGGGAATTAAGAAGCGTCTATGGCTAAAAAAGAGCAATGGAAAGATGATTCTGAAACAAGGTCCTTTTTGTTTAAGAAAAGTAGAGAAAAAGCTTTTCATCCAGACTTTGCATGACCTGTGTGTTCCAATCAGTTTTAGTGCGAATTGGAAGACCATCATAAAGGGAGATTACGTGGATTTAAAGGGAATGAAGTCTTATTCTTACCATGTGTTGATGCAGCATTTGCTCCCAGTTCTCATCCAGCATGCATTCAAGGATAGGAAGGTCATTCGTCCTATAATTACAAGATTTTGCGCCTTCTTTAATGCTTTGTGCTCTACAACAGTAGACGTTCAAACGCTCCTCACTCTTGAGAGGGGTATGGCTAGGATGTTATGTCAGCTTGAGATTATATGCCCTCCATCTATATTTGTCGTGATGATGCATCTGTCGATCCATTTGGCTTATGAGGCTTGCATATGTGGTCCTGTATACTATCGATGGATGTATTCATTCAAAAGGTATGCTATAAGTTTAGTAAGAATAATTTGGCTTAGCATTTACGGTTGTATGTATTTGTAATGTATCATTATCTTTGTCAGGTTCATGAAGACATTCAAGGCCTATGTCCATAACAAGACGTGACCCGAGGGTTGCATTGCAGAACAATATATCCAAGAGGAGACAATTATATATTGCAACCAATATAGAGGAAAACAAAAAACAAGCCTCTTAGAAAAATTGGAAAAACGGTTTGATGGTGTCATTTTAGGACTACAAAAGTTGCAAGATGTTGTTGATGACAATAACAATGATGACGATGTTGGTCCAATAGTTTCAGGTCAAAGTGTAATCCTAACGGGTATCGAATACGAACAGGCTCATACATGGGTACTGAAGAGTCATCCCAGCTATGATGTGTGGGAAGGGTATGCACAATTAGCTCATTTATATATATCTTCATTACTTTATGTTATTTCAATATAACAATGGTATCAAATAACGCGTAAGAAGCACAAAGATTTCTTGTAGCGTTGTTACAGGAGGACCAACAGGGTACCCAGCGAGGATAAATTCATACCTTGGTTGAAGAGGCAACTAGAGTTTAGCGAATCTGACAATAAAGAATTTAAAGATATAGTCAGAGGACCTCTAGCTTTTTGTACTCAATACAATAAGTATTGTATTAATGGTTTTCTCTTTGTCACTAAGGACTATGAGGAGAATAAAATGAACCAAAACAGTGGGGTTATGACAGAGGGTAAGACCACCTTCTGATCTAGTGCTAAGGATATGAATACAGTGGATGAAAGTCAACCTTACTGCGGAGTCCTTTATAGAATTATCTAATTGGAGTACAGAATAGGGTACAAGCCTATCTTATTTAAGTGTGATTGGGTGAAGGTGACACATCATGGTGTTTCTTTTTATGTCGAAGCGAATCTGAGATTAGTAAATTTGTCCAATCTTTACAGTTCAGACAAATTGGATGATGAGCCATTCATTCTTGCGGAGCATGCCACACAAGTTTTCTACTCCAGAGATCCAAAAAATCCTGAATGGCATGTGGTATTGGAGGTTCCAAAAAAGATTTTTATCAAAGAAGAGAAATGCCATCTATCAGAACGATCTAAGGATGTAACGAATGCCGATGCAAGACCTAATCTCACCTCATTAACAATTGTTGATGAGTTAATATTCAATGAACCTGAAGACATCAGTGTTGTAGTCGAGAAAACAAAGAAAAGAAAGCGACCAAGGAGAATCTCTTGAATTGTTTATATTTCCTAAGCATGTAACAATATGATATTTATTGGAGGAAATCCAATCAAGGTATGGATAATGTAGTGAATTGTTTGTACTTTATCTGTTATCCAAATTATTCTATTAATCATTAGTGTTTTTATTTTATTTTAATTTAAACAGGCACATGGATTCACAACCAGAGGCATTAGGTGTGTACGTAACTGACACTACAGATGCGAGCAAGACCAAAGGTAATATGATAGTTCTCCTTAATTAGATATGTAAATTTTAATTTTCTTATATATTGACGGTAATCAACGATGTGTATACATAACTATTATTCTTTTTATATTGTTGTGCTAGCTTCTTCTTCTTCATCTAGAAAGAGAGGTCCTACTACGGGTCCTTTTTCTCATGAGCAACTTGATAGGAAAAAAGTCCTAAAGATGAATGAATTCGAGCAACCAAATGAGGATTGTCCTGAACAAAAGCAATTTTCATCGCATATCGGTATCCTCACCCGTACTCATATCCTGATCATATACCAGGACTTTTGCTAGGTGCCTCATGCACACATTCAAATGTTCATAGAGTCATTGTCACGGGCTTATGAGTTTAGAATCAAACTTGGGATGCGAGTCTTTCATACGTAATAAAATGCATCAAGGAAACATGGCAGAATTACAAGAAAAGGTTGACTGCAAAATATATTAAAGACAAGGGTTTTGTAGTTGTGAGAGATAGTCTTACCCCCCCAGGTATCCCTATGGAGGATTGGTTAGTTTTCATGAATCAACATAGCACTGAGGAATTCAAGAGAGCAAGCGAAAGGAATAAAGTCAATCGGTCTAAGATAAAAGGACCTGCGTGTCTTGGGAGGAACAACATGGCTATTATTCGCCATCAGATGGTATGTATTATTTATTTATAATACAGGTACTATAGTTTAATATTGAATTTACTTTTGAATTATCACTCATCTCACTCCATTAATATGTAATGTGCCAAAGGCGAAGGAGAAGAATCTTACCTCTGATGTCGAGATAGGTAGATGTGATGTTTACTTTAGAGGCCATACAAGCAAGGACAAAGTTATCCAGTATTCTGACCTTGTTGTAAGTACATCCCCTTCTACCACTAACCAATACCTTTATGAGATGCCAATGTATAACTTTGAATTATTTTGCATTCATTTCTATTTTGTCGCAGGAAAAATTAGATGAGATTTATTCTAGCAATCCTTCTTTTAAGATTATCGGCGTTGACGATGCCCTTACACAGGTAATAATAAAATTTAACAATTACAGTGAGATTTATGGTAATTATGAATTTTCTAATAACTTGATTTGCAATGTTTTACAGTTGGTTGGTTCTGACACTAGAGGGTGAATGCGGGGTCTAGGTTGCTCAATATCTAAGACAGGACTGAAGATGTCAGCCCCTGCCCATTCAAAGGTAGAGAATTTGACAAAAGAGGGAGATAGCCTAGTGCAGGAGATATTTGATATAAATAAATCATTGGCCAAGATGGAGGCCTGGATGGAGATGCAGCAACAAGCACAATCTACTCAAAACCTCTCATCACCAACAATTGCTAAATTTGCTCAGGTATCGTCGGTATGCAAGTGTAAATTTGCTACTGTATTGAACTTATAATTATTTTATAAACGATAACAATACTAATGCCATTTATATGTGTACATGTAGCCAGATGTTATATATATCGGTAAGAGATGCGACTTTCTTGGCTGGGGAAATCGTGATGTAGTTGCTCATGGTCAAGTACACGAAGTTAATCCAAATGCAGTTGTCCATTGCGGACCATTGGAGGAGGGAGCTTTTGTTATTACCCTGACTAAGATTATACATCCTAACACTCATTTTTGGAAAGAAGATGGGTACGCATCTACACTTGGAGAGGCCGGTCCGGGATCACTTGTGCAATGGGAGAAGGAATCTTTGAGATTTCTATAATTTGAATAAATTTAGTACTCTATAATTGAACTTGGTGTGGATGCTTTTTTTAGTTACTTTATATGATGTTTCGCTTGTTTTTTTTTTTGGTTAATTTTGAACTAATTTGGCACATTAGTTACTTTATATTGATGAACTCAGAACTTGGTTTGGTTTTTAGTTACTTTATATTGACGTTTTTCTTGTTTTTTTTTTTTTTGTTACTCTATATGTTGTTTGGTTTGGTTTTTGTAATTTTGAATGAATTTTATACTCTATTTTAAACATATTAGACTCCATTTGGTCGTCACGAACCAAATGGAGCCTAAGCCCCTTTTTAACTCCGCCAATGCAACTCCTTGCATTGCCGGTCCCAAGCCCGGGTAAAGGAGGAGGGAGAATGGGCATCAAGGTGAGTTGTGTACTTTTCCTTCATTTTCTGAGAGGGATTTTTAAAATGCTTGATGGTTAATTTCAATAGTTTTCTAGCTTCTTCTACTATCATTTGAGGACCTCAAAGGCCCAATTAACTTGAGATTTTTATATGCAGGCTGATGTATTTTTAGCCCCACAAATCAATGTTACCACTACAAGGTTCAATATTCAAATGGTAAAGTTTTTAACTATTTATTTTATCTTTATTTTTTTCCTGTTCTTCATAAATAATTTGATGTCTTAGCCTCCTGTCATTACCAACTAGTCTTCTCACTATTTGTACATATGTCATCTCATGAGTCTTACTATTTGTAATTTTCTTACCCCTGTAGTGATTATTAGAAGCAGTGGGCCATCATTGAAAGATTACCCTTGTAGTGAGTCCAATTAAGGTATGGATAATATATGGTTTTAGTTCATGATAAATGGTACCTTTTATTGTGGATCACCCCTGGACCAAAGACCCGGTACCTATTGTTATAAGTACCCAGCCTGCCAGTTGAGGTCTTGGTATCGATCCTTTATTTATCTACTTATTTATTTATTTTTAAATTTCCTTCATAAAATTTCTCAAATCAAGTACCCAACATTTGGTCCTTTGATTTGAGGCAAAAAAGCTTGTCTTTAAGCCTGAACAATCCCTGACTTGTAGAAATTCAAAAGGAGAAGAAAAAGGGTGAAAATGTGGAAAATGGGAGCTGATACAGACCTGTGTTGCGTATCGTACTAGGCTGATATGGGTACGATACATCCATATCGGCTGATACTATAACAATACTCAAAACACTGCTATCCCTAGAAACTTTTTACTCATTTTGTTCTATCAAGTGCTTAATCTCTATATTAGCATGATTTTGTGACATCTCTCTCAAAATTATTCTTCTCTATGCACAAATAAAATGCATTTCATTTTCAGAGATGGATTGTAGGTCTCCATCAAAATACATTAATTGGATCTACTGATATAACTGACACGTGGGAGCCATTGGAAGAGGGCTTTCTTCTGTAAGTTCTACTATGATCCCTTGGTTCTATGTAATTTTTTCAGTACATGCTATGTTATCAAGATAAATATTTTGTCATCTGTTTCATATGTTGCAGCCTGGAAACTACTCGTCATGTATCAATGATCACAATAACATTATCTAACAAGCAGCTGGATGTTTCCTCAACAGGGTAAATCTCAATTTTATGTTCCTGTTGATTCTACAAATGTTACTGATTTTATTTTTTTTTCAAGTTGCTTTCATACACTGTTGTTTCTCTGGGTTTCCATTAATGTGACTTATTCAATAATCATAACTTGGTCTATTGAAACTTTTTTTTCCCTGGAAAAGATCTATGATTTCTGATAAGATGCAATTGTATGTTAAAGTTCTCATTGATTTGGATCCCAGTGTTTCTTTGTTTGCATATGCCATACAAATCTGTGCTGTGCCACTCGACTGCGTTGCAAGATAGTGGGGTGTTAAATGCATCGTGGGCTGGCCTCTTTAACTAATTTCAGCTCTACAATAGTCTTGAATATCACATATATTCTGACTATGAAGCTGAACACAACCATCACCATCTCCATCCTCCATCACAGGCTTGTCCCAGCTATTGATGGCTGGTACAGAAAATCTCATGTAGCTTGGCAATAGTTTAATGAGTGGCTGCCCACCTGACATTAGCGCTCATGTTATGAGTGCTGGCAACCTGCTGATGCAATTGCTACTGGGCAGAGTTCTCAATTTTGAAGCTGCTATTTATTAGATGTTGGATTGATCATGACATTTAGTGATATCACTACGTTTTTGACTGCTTTGGGGGGAGGCATTTGATCAATAAAAGTGAAATGGTGAGGATTGATTTCAATAGAGATTTACTGCAGTCATCATTCACAGAGATTATTACTTCTGTTCTTGACAAGAAGGTGATGTTTGTTAGAAATCCACTCTGTTTATCCATTTTGCCAGCCCATTTAAGACAAGAGACAGAGAAAAAGGAAGATCCAAACCTCAAGTGGGCCACATGAGAAGAAATAGTGAGGATTCAAGGACCACCATTGAAAGTTTTCACATGGGCGCAAAAGAATCGTATCAGTGTGTTTTTTTTATTTTGTTTTTTTTTTTTTTTTTTTTAACATCCAGTGGGAATGACCTTATAAACAGTTTCAATGATATATAAACATCTAGGAGGAGCCTAATAAGGTTTAAACCACAAGCAATTCTTACCACAATTTTCCTTAACGTGTGGCCAACTTGAGCTTTGGATTCTCATTTCCTAAAATGAGCTCATAAAATGGATGGATTAGGTGAATTTCATACCAACATTGTAGTAAGAGCTTTTGGCTCGTATCCTTATCACCTTTAAGTGAAGCCCAACAGAGATTTGATTGGTCTAACCCACGTGCGCCCAGCAAAGATTTGATTGGTCCAACCCACGTGCAGTGTCTATATAGGTTAAATTAAAAAATATGGATCCTCAGCTTGCCACAAGCAGTAATTTTCTGTTTTCAGTACTGTCACAGGTCTATGCTATCGCTATCATCATTGCTGCATTAAATGTAATTTGTAATGATGTGGCCCACTCACATTGTAACAAAAATAGAATCCCTACTTGTGACAAACAAAGGATCCATACTCTAATTTTGAACCTGCTTTGTACTAAAATTTTGACAGTAGCATACAATCAAATCTCACTGCATTGGGCCTCTTGGATAAGGTTCCATCTCAAGGGGACAGTCACCACCACACACATCAGAAGCTAGGTTAGAGTACTCAATCCCATTATTTTCTACTATGTGGCCCACTTGAGTTTTATATCTACCTCAATTTTGAGCTCCTGTCTTGGCATAAGCCGGAAAATCTACAGGTGAATTTCCCCAAACATCACAATGGGCCCCACCTTGCTTCTGACAGATGGCAGGCAACCCTTGCGAAATGGAAGCGAATTGGCTGGTGTACCACACCTGCTGTGTATTGAGGTCAGCAAGTTCTGTGGGTCCCATCATAAGGTATGTGTTATACTTGTAGAGAGGCATTTTATCAGTAAAAGTGAAATGGTGAGGATTGATTTCAATAGAGATTTACTGCAATCATCATTCACAGAGGCAACAGGTCTAGATGAAGCTACTGCAAGAGGATGGAGCTACGTGGAAGATGTTTCAGTTCTGTTTTCAGCCCCTGTCTTTGCTAGTGATGTTTTGGGAGGCAGTAGCAGCCTGTCTGTCACTCGGTTTTTGCTTTTTTTTTGCTTTTGGAGTTTTGTCCTGCTTACTGGAATGGTAGTACTCTGATGCCTTGTTGCTTCATCAGATGATGATGCCACGTTTCATGGACACTCCAAATTTGGTTTCTTTTTCTGTTTTTCATGTTAAACCATGTGTAGGAGTTATATATGATAGGTATGAAAGTGCACCTACTAGTGCCCTGGTTTGTCAATTACGGTGTAAGTTGAGTCAGTCGGACAACAGTGCCTAACAGGAAGATCAACTCAAGTGTCTGCTTCAACTGGATGTGTGGAAGCTAGGCATAGGTAAATCATAGCCTCACATCCCATGTCCCAAAACTCCAGGTGATTAAAACCCTTAAAAATATGTAGAACATCTTAGAGTTTTTATGTAAGAAAACCTTTTACCAAATAGAAAAATCTTCAAGTTTTTCTTACACTGTCGATTATATCGATTCACCTTTGACCTGCTCTGTTGATGTCCTCAGCATATCAATCGATACAATCGAGTGAGGACAAAAAGCATTCAGCAATTAAACACTCATCTGGACGATTTATCGATATATTGATGGTTCAGTCGATATCATCGATATTTGAATATCAATCCTATCGAAAGTGGATCGATATAATCAACAGGCAGTTTTTCGACGCCCTTATTTTTCTAAAGAAAACTACAATGAGCTTCGATAATCGATGACTGTCCAATTCAATCCGAACTTAAATATCGATCATATCGAAAGTCAATCGATCATATCGATAATGGGCGCATATTTTCTCCAGCATGATTTTAAGGATATTCTTGAACGTTTATTGGGGTGTCAGTCGAGAAATTGATATTCATATGTCGATCTTATCGAGACATGGTCGATTGGATCGAAATGGGACACAAACCGTCGAGCAAGCTTATAGGTAAATCTATACGATTTATCGATCTTATAGACACGATCTCCGATATCATCGATATACAAATTCCAATGACATCGACTGTTCCTCGATCATATCGTTAGAACCTGAAAATCTTCAAGGCTTGTCTCTCTTGCTTTCACCTGTCGATTGATCGATTCATCTCTCGATGGAATCAGAGTTCGAAATCCGATAATATCGATGTGTGTCTCGATCCCATCGACCAGTTGGCAAAAGGTTTTCAAAAGCAAAAATGACATTTGAGTTTGTATCATCGAGAGGACAATCGATACAATCGAGAGTATACACTCGATCATATCGAAACCTTCTCGATGATATTGAACTCTGCTATAAATATGACAGTTTTATATCTGTTGAAACCTTTTACCTATTTATAGAAAAGCTTGCCTTTATTACTGGTAGAGAAAGAAGAGAGTGCTTTTGAGAGTTTTAACCTTCCTATCATTTACCTTAAGCCCTTTCTCTCAAGGAGTTCATCCTCCAATCCACCCTCATCATTAATATTCAATAGAGTGGATTGGAGAATGAACTTCTGCATTCAAGGATCCTCCAGCTACTACATTAATGGAAAATCATTAAGCTGGGATGCCTTGAAGGTATAGATGATTGGAACCACTCTATCTTCCTAATAGGAAAGTCTTTAGAGAGTGGTATTCCATCATAACCTTGACCCAACCTAAATCCTAGTATAGATATATCTTTTGTGTTGCAGATCAAGGGAGTTGAAGACCCTTCAACATCAAGGAGGAGATCTTCAACAATATACTGAATAGGACTCATCAACTTATTTGTAAGTATCTAGAGTCCAGAGGACACTTGTGATCATTCCTTTCTAGAATTGGGTCTTAAGTGTTGCTCACCCTTTGAAGTCCTCGAAGGAGGCCTCCGAAGGGAGTGTACGTGCAGGGTGCGTTGTGTGAACCCTTGCTTTGTGGAGAGCATAAACATCTGGTTAGGAGTACGCCAACAAAACTCTAGGGTTTGAGGTGAATCAAGTAGAAACCTTTGTAAAGGTTGAAGGTGAACCTGATTTAAAACCTTAGGTTTGAGGTGAACCATGGAAAACCTATAAGTGCTGTGATTTCATATCCCTTTAGTTGTCAAATTTTGTGGTGTCAAAACCTATATCTATGTCTTATATATCTTGTGTTTTATGTTTAAAGACAAATCTTTGCAATCAAGACATATCAAGACATCGCATTTCAAGACAAGATCTTAAAAGAATAAAGTTTTCAAGTCTTGGATGAAGAAATCAAGAATAGAAGTTTTCAAGGTTGCATGTTCAAGATTTGATCAAGTCAAGTTTACTAGAAGACTTTGTCAAGTCAAGATCAAGCTCATGAAGGCCTACTATAAGTTTTGAATATTCACAAGCTTCTCTTAAGGGTCATCTGAGTGTACAGACTTTCAATGTCCATCTCACTTTTAAGGTTTGTTTGACCTTAGATTGACCTTAGGATGGGCTTTTCTATAGGTCATTCCGGATACATAACTTATATATTTTTATATGCTTGTTTGGAGTATTCTAAGACCAGTCCTAGGGACTTCAATACCAGTCCTAGCTTTGCTACGACCAGTCTTAAGTTTTTCAGGACCAGTCCTAGGTAGCTGAAGATTTTTGGATCTTTTTAGCTGTCCTACGACTAGTCCTGAACATCCTACGTCCAGTCCTGAAAGTTTTACGACTCATCCTTCAACCGGTCGTAGCCCTACGACTCAAACTCTAGCAACCATTTTTGGGATCCTACGACTGGCTGTAGGTGTCTCACGATCAGTCGTAGGTGTCCCACGACCGGTCATAGACGACCCAGGTCCAGTCGTGGAACTGAAAATCTTATCCCGCGGAAATCTTTAAAAAATCTTTGAGGCTACGACCAGTCCTAGGATCCTAAGACTGGTCGTAGATGGGATTTTTCAGTCTATAAATAGAGCATGAACTTTAAAGTTTTAGCACTTCAAATCAATTCTATTCAAGCATTCTTTAGGCTATTCTCTGAGATAAGTTTGTGTTTATTTTAAGCTACATTGTGCTTATTTAATATTCCTTTTGCTAGCTTTTTCTTATTTGATTTTGATCTACATTCCAATCTTATTAGAAAAGGAGAATTTCTGATATTCCTTCTTCTTGGATTCAAAATCAAATAGATCTAGCCCGTTTGATCTAAAATCAATTAGACTTAGAACCATTCTTAAAGTGAGTATTGGACTTTGAACGTCGAATCGAACTTCTACTCCGATTGGTTCTACCGAGCTTCTTCAAAAGGTGATTCAGGTATTTTACATGTTTTGTAATTTACTTTCTCTGGTTGTTGTTTGAGATTCGCCAGAAAAATCTCATTGTAGTGGTTATCTGAGGAGAGCCAGAAAACTCAGATTGTGGGTTTTTTGGATTGTGTAAGCCCGAGATCAAATTCACAATTGTGAAGGTTTTAGGTGAACCTGTGAAACCTATTTTGATAGTGCATGCTAATATCCCCTGTGTGAGGATATTAGGAGTGGAGTAGCAATCTGTGTGGCTGTTAGATAACAGTTGGTGTACACACAGGCCAACCACTATATATCGTTGTGTTGTGGATGTGCTTTATTCTTTCATTCATTCAATTTAGTGGTTTGTGTTTGTAGATGAATGTTGTAATCACTTCAAGCAAGTGTGAATGAATGTTGTAATAACTTAGGATTTATTTTCCGTAAGTTATTTTGATTTCATTACTTATTATTCCTCTTTGGTTTGTGATACAAAGGACGTTCTAGAAATAAGGTTGTCCTACCTTAAACCTCTGGTTTTTGGTGTAAGGTTGTCCTTAGAAATGATATAGTATCAATCTCTTTATTTTAGGCTATTGTGATTGTTTTATATTCAGCATTGTGCTTTAAATCTTTTATTATTCCGTTGTTATTAGTTTTATTTGACATTGCCCTTTTCACCCCCCCTTTAGGGCATATAGCTAGGCCCTTTCAAGTGGTATTAGAGCCTAATAGCTCGTGCTTATTATTCATTTGTTGGATTTATTTCCTGAGCTAACGATCTAAGCTATTTTAAGATGTCAAATTTTATCAGCCTATCAGTCACTAGGCCACCACCTTTTAATGGCACAAACTATGTTTATTGGAAAGCCAGGATGAGGATCTTCCTTAAATCCTTGGATGAAAGTGTGTGGATGGCCACAGTGAATGAATGGAATCCTCCTATCACTGAAGTTGCTAATGACGATGGTTCAAAAACTATGAAAGTAACGGCTTATTCTCTTTGGACCACACTTCAGAAAAGTGAAAGTAGTGCCAATGATAAAGCACTAAATGCAATTACTTGTGCATTATCACCAGATGAATTCAAAAGAATCATCTCTTGTGAAAATGCAAAACAAGCATGGGATATATTAGAAATGACACACGAGGGTACATCTATTGTCAAGAAATCTAAAGTCCAACTCCTCACAACTAAATTTGAAGAAATTCATATGGAGGAGAATGAGATGTTTATGGACTTCTACACTAGATTGAATGACATTGTGAACTCTATGTGGGGTCTTGGTGATAGAATCCCTGAAAGTATGGTTCAAAAACTATGAAAGTAACGGCTTATTCTCTTTGGACCACACTTCAAAAAAGTGAAAGTAGTGCCAATGCTAAAGAACTAAATGCAATTACTTGTACATTATCACCAGATGAATTCAAAAGAATCATCTCTTGTGAAAATGCAAAACAAGCATGGGATATATTAGAAATGACACACGAGGGTACATCTATTGTCAAGAAATCTAAAGTCCAACTCCTCACAACTAAATTTGAAGAAATTCATATGGAGGAGAATGAGATGTTTATGGACTTCTACACTAGATTTAATGACATTGTGAACTCTATGTGGGGTCTTGGTGATAGAATTCCTGAAAGTAAAGTGTGCGCAAAAATACTACGTTCACTTCCTGAACGCTTCAATTCTAAAGTGACCGCAATTCAGGAACTTCGTGATACGGATACCATGAGGGTTGAGGAATTAGTTGGTTCACTTCAAACTTATGAGTTATCCTTTAAGGCTCCTAAAGGAAAATCAATAGCTCTTAAATCATCTAAAAATGTTTCACAAGAGAGTAGTTCGGATTCAGAAAATATCAAAGATGATATGGCACTTTTAGCAAAAAGGTTTTACAGAATTTTCAAAAATAAGAAAAAGGTTGATTTTTAAAAATCAAATGATAAGAGACGATCTAAACCTAGAACTCATAAATCCTTGAAAGATAGTCAATGTTACAACTGTCAAGAATATGGGCACTTATCTAACAAATGTCGTAAAAAGGACAAATCAAAAAGGAAAAGCATGATGGCTACTTGGGATAAATCATCTGATTCTGAATCCTCTTCTAAATCAGAAGATTCTGAAACCGAGTCAGGCGATGGTGTTAAAGCCCTTATGACTCTAGCTAAGATCACCTATTCAGATCATGATGATATATCTAGTGAAGAAAATCTGAATAGTGATTGCGATAATGAAGATGATCTTCAAGATGCTTATAATGTCCTTGATAAAGAGAGTTGTAAAATTGTTGTCAAGCTTAAATTATAAAAAGAAAAATTTTCAAAGCTTAAGGAAGATTATGAATTTCTTGTCTTAGAAAAGTCTCATATTTCTGATTCTTTTGAAAAAACCAAAAATGATTTAGATTTCAAAACTTCCCAAATTGAAGATTTGAAATTCGAAAAAGAGAAACTCAAAAATGAGGTAGCTTCTCTTCTGAGTTTGAAAGACACATGGAGATATGCCCAAGGCGATCCGAAATTGAAAAAATTATTGTTCGGATCAAAAAAATGTGGCGATCGATCCAGGTTGGGCTATGATAAGAATACATCTCCTAAACAAAAGAACACTGCTCCTAAATTTATAAAAGGAGAGTCTTCAAACTCAAAAGAAAAGAATACCTTTCAAGGTTTTTCTAAAAATTCAAAAACTTTTCAAAAACCTAAAAGTAACCATGTCAACTTTAATTTTCAAAACTGAAATCAATTAGCTAAAAAAATTATTGATCTTCTCAAGGAGCTATTAAAGTTGAACTCTATAGGTCGTTCCTACAACAATAGACAAAAAAAGACCATCTATACTCCTAAACCCAAAACAGTTATGAAATGGGTTCCTAAAGTTGCCAGCCTGCTTTCCCACTCTGCTTTCAAAGCAACAAGCCATTCAAAGTGGTACCTAGATAGTGGTTGCTCCAAGCATATGACAGGTGACAAAGCTTTATTCACTGATCTTAAAGATATGACTGACGGGTCAGTCACATTTGGTGATGGAAGCAATTGCAAGATTATTGGTCAAGGTATGGTTCAACTTTATAACCTTCCCTTATTTAAGAATGTCTTATATGTCGAGGGTTTAAAACACAACCTATTAAGCATTTCTTAGATATGTGATAACAACCGTAGTGTAAAGTTTTCTAATCAAGGTTGTGAGATAGTTAATAAAAGGAGTTCTGTTATATTAACTGGTCGCAGAACTTCTGAAAACTGCTACATCGTTAGTGATGCTAGCTCATCTACTCAATCATGTTACATGGTCCATACCGATGAGACTGAATTATGACATAAACGCTTTGGACATGTACACTATCGGAACTTATTTAGATTGATCAAAAGAGAACTAATTAAAGGTCTACCCAATTATAAAAAGTAGATAAAATATGTAGTGAATGCCAGTTGGGCAAATAAATTAGGAGCTCTCACAAGAAAGTGAACTCCAATACCACATCTAGACCACTCGAGCTTCTCCATATGGATCTTATTGGACCAACCAGATCAGAGAGTCGAGGAGGCAAGAAATACATCTTGGTTATCGTAGATGACTATACCAGATTCACTTGGGTATCATTCTTAAAAGATAAAACTGAAACCCTGGATGAAGTAAAAAAGGTCATCAAACGAATCCAAAATGAGAAGAGTTCTCGTGTTAGCAAGATCCATAGTGATCATGGATCTGAATTCGAAAACAGTAGTTTTGAGAAATTCTGTAGTGATTAGGGAATATCACATGAATTCTCAGCGCCCAAAACACCGCAACAAAATGGTATAGTTGAAAGAAAAAATAGAGTGCTTCAGGATATGGCTAATGTTATGTTGAATAGTATGAAACTCTTTAGAAATCTTTGGGCTGAAGTAGTTAATACCGCATGTTATATTATTAATCAGGTTTATACTAGTAAATCTGATAATAAGACTGCTTATGAATTGAAACCTACTGTCAAATACTTTTGGATTTTTGACTGCAAGTGTTATATTTTATGGGATCATGAAAATTTGGGTAAGTTTGATACGAAGAGTAACGAAGGAATTTTTCTTGGTTATTCTTTGAACAGTCGAGCTTATAGGGTTCCATGTAAGAGAACTGGTGTGATTCAAGAGTTCATCAATGTGGTCATTAATGATCATTTGAATACACCAGCCCCAAGTTCAGATGATGATGAAGCTCTTATTATTGACAATCCAGATATCTCATTAAGTCAAAAAGAATCTGAACCAAGGACTGTTAAAGATCATCCAGCCAATCAAATACTTGAAAATCCTCTCACTGGAGTTCGTACTCGCAAACAACTTGAGAACATATATAATTATGTTTGTTTTACATCCCAAATAGAATCGGTCAACGTAAAAGAAACACTTTCTGACGAAAATTGGATAGTTGCTATGCAGGATGAACTTAATCAAATTATTCGTAATGATGTTTGGTATCTTGTTCCTAGACCTAAAGATAAAAAAATTATTGGAATAAAGTGGATCTTTAAAAATAAATCTGATGAACTCGAAAATATTATACGAAATAAGGCTAGACTGGTTGTACAAGGGTACACTCAGATTGAAGGCATCGATTACGATCAAACCTTTGCTCCAGTCACTCTCCTTGAATCAATCAGACTTTTTATTTTCATTGCATGTTTTAGAAAATTTAAAATCTATCAGATGGATGTAAAGAGTGCTTTCTTGAATGACGATTTACATGAAGAAGTGTATGTTGAACAACTCTCAGGGTTTGAAGACCCTAAGTTATCTGACCATGTATTTCATCTCAAAAAGGCTCTCTATGGTTTAAAACAAGAACCTAGGGCATGGTATGAAAAATTGACTAAATTCTTACTTAGTCATAGCTTTCAAGTAGGAAGTGTCGATAAGACGTTTTTTGTTAAAAAGAATAACAATTATATATTTACTAAACCGCTCGACAAACGCAGGTTTAATAAATTGAAATTTGATCTTGGTATGTACATTTTACATTGAATATTCTTGCTTACATGTATCATAGTGTATTATATTTCATTTTATAATTGTTTAAATTTTAAATTTTTTCATTAAAAATGCATTTTTGGTCAATGCTCGACCGGTCGTGGATGTACATGACCAGTCGTGTTACGACCGATCGTGAACCACACTCGACCGGTCGTGGATCTCGTGAACATCATATAATTTGGGAAAAATCCCCTTCTTCATTTTCACACCCACCTACGATGAGTCGTGGCTCGACTAGTCATAGGATTTTTAGTTTTTCTTCAAGGTAAGTCCTATTTCATCATTTTTCTTGAAGATTCATGATCTCTATGCTTTGATTTGTTCATAGTATAGCTTGATTTCATCCCTTGTTGAGTTTTTCAAGGGTTTCCTCTCTATTTACTGATATAGAGAAAACTCATCTTTCATTTATGCATCTTGCTTGTTCTTTGTATATCTTTTTGAATATGGATGCTAGAGGGAAAAAGAAAACATCCCGTGGTCCATCTTCATCCAGATCTGGACCAATAACTAAACGGCACCTTCGGCCACCCGAATATGATACTCAAGATGTACGGGATTTGCGTGCCCGTAACATTATCGTTGAGCATACCGCTGATCTAAATCACATTGCTCCATATGGTGTCATTCCCCTTCTTGAATCTGTAGGCTAGACTAACATTTTACTTTGGAGTGGATTTGCATACCAGTCCATTGCTCAATCAATGGTTGCATACATTTCAGATTTTTTTCCTTGATAACTTAACATTTTCAATTGATACTAGAGAAGGAAAATTTGAAGTTGACCGTCATTTGATATTAGGTATTATGGATATACCTGTTAATGATGAAGGAATACCGATTCATACGTTATACGACAAACCTTCAGAATCGAAAAAACGCATGTTAACCAGGGATTTATGCAAAATTGATGTGCATTGGACTCACAAAGAGAATGCGCTCCCTGCAAAGTATCTGATACCCAAATACAGAATATTACATCGTTTCTTCATTTCCAATGTATATCCTCGGTCCGGTAATAAAATCGAGTTGACCTCTTTTATGGTTCATGTGTTGCATTCTATTGCTTCTGGTACGAAGGTCTGTCTTCCTTCTTTGATCTGTTATTCCATTATACAATTTCGTTTCCATCCGAGTCAGAGTGATATTTCATTCGGTTATCTTATGAATGTTTTAGCCACTCACATGCTTGTCGATAAACCTGTTAATGAGGCACCAATTCTTCATCTCATTTTCAATAATACCAATCTTAATAAGATGAAATTGGATCTGCTCCCTGGCCAATTTGATGAAGCTAGTGTTAGTGGTGTTGGTGGTGATGGTGGTGATGCTGGAAACGAAGGGGAAGCTGGAGATCTTCCTCAAGATGTTAATATGGATGACTTATTTGATGATATAGAAACTGATTCACCTAATGATCCAGATTATGATCCTTCTGGTTTTGATGCACGCCTTCGTGCATTGGAGGAAAAAGTTGATAATATGAATATAGCCCATGATATGAGATTCAAGTACATACGAAAATATCTTCGTCGCATTAATAAGGGCTTATACCAAATTGATCCATCTATTCCTTCTCCCTCCTCTGGATCAGATTAAGTGAATTATCTTTTGAATAGTATAACATTTCTTTTATTTTGGGTATGTATTATGAATTATGGTTTCATAACATTGCCTTTTGGATATTGTACTTTGTAGTATGGATTATGACTTGATGCTTAAGGTTTATTTTATGTCCTTTCATATCACCTTCTCATTATTTGCTCTCTATATTCTCCTTTTTGATGTTCCTTTCCCTTGTCATTTTGTGACAAAAAGGGGGAGTAGTAAGCATCGCGCTAAAAGGGGAGTAATACGGATAAGGGGAGTAAATTTGTTTATTTGTATTGATTGAGAAGGATGTGTGGATTGTTGGATATGTGGATTGAAGTCTTGAGGTTTTCATGTTATGTATTGATTATATGAGCAATACTCGTATTACTCAGGGGGAGTAGAGTATTTTATGGTTTCATGACTTATCATTCTTTATTATCTTTGATGTTATGTGTTTTGTCACAAATTGGACAAAGGGGGAGATTGTAAGTGCTATGATTTCATATCCCTTTAGTTGTCAAATTTTGTGGTGCCAAAACCTATAACTATGTCTTGTATATCTTGTGTTTTATGTTTAAAGACAAATCATTGCAATCAAGACATATCAAGACATCGCATTTCAAGACAAGATCTTAAAAGAATAAAGTTTTCAAGTCTTGGATGAAGAAATCAAGAATAGAAGTTTTCAAGGTTGCATGTTCAAGATTTGATCAAGTTCAAGTTTACTAGAAGACTTTGTCAAGTCAAGATCAAGCTCATGAAGGCCTACTACAAGTTTTGAATATTCACAAGCTTCTCTTAAGGGTCATCTGAGTGTATAGACTTTCAATGTCCATCTCACTTTTAAGGTTTGTTTGACCTTAGATTGACCTTAGGATGGGCTTTTCTGTAGGTCATTCCGGATACATAACTTATATATTTTTATATGCTTGTTTGGAGTGTTCTAAGACCAGTCCTATCTTTGCTACGACCAGTCTTAAGTTTTTCAGGACCAGTCATAGGTAGTTGAAGATTTTCAAATCTTTCTAGCTATCCTACGACCAGTCCTGGACATCCTACGACCAGTCCTGGAAGTTCTACGAGTCATCCTTCGACCGGTCATAACCCTACGACTCAAACTCCAGCAACCATTTTTGAGGTCTTATGACCGGCTGTAGGTATCTCACGACCAGTCGTAGGTGGCCCACGACCGGTCGTAGACCACCCAAGACCGGTCATGGAACTGAAAATCTTATCCCGCGGAAATCTTTCGAAAATCTTTGAGGCTACGACCAGTCCTAGGATCCTAAGACCGGTCGTAGACGGAATTTTTCAGTCTATAAATAGAGCACGAACTTCAGAGTTTTAGCACTTCAAATCAATTCTATTCAAGCATTCTTTAGGCTATTCTCTAAGATAAGTTTGTGTTTATTTTAAGCTACATTGTGCTTATTTAATATTCTTTTTGCTAGCTTATTCTTATTTGATTTTGATCTACATTCCAATCTTATTAGAAAAGGGGAATTTCTGATATTCCTTCTTCTTGGATTCAAAATCAAATAGATCTAGCCCGTTTGATCTAAAATCAATTAGACTTAGAACCATTCTTAAAGTGAGTATTGGACTTTGAACGTCGAATCGAACTTCTACTCCGATTGGTTCTACCGGGCTTCTTCAAAAGGTGATTCAGGTATTTTACATGTTTTGTAATTTACTCTCTCTGGTTTTTGTTTGAGATTCACCAGAAAAATCTCATTGTAGTGGTTATCTGAGGAGAGCCAGAAAACTCAGATTGTGGGGTTTTTGGATTGTGTAAACTCGAGATCAAAGACACAATTGTGAAGGTTTTAGGTGAACCTATGAAACCTATTTTGATAGTGCATGCTAATATCCCCTGTGTGAGGATATTAGGAGTGGAGTAGCAATCTGTGTGGCTGTTAGATAATAGTTGGTGTACACACAGGCCAACCACTATATATCGTTGTGTTGTGGATGTGCTTTATTCTTTCATTCATTCAGTTTAGTGGTTTGTGTTTGTGGATGAATGTTGTAATCACTTCAAGCAAGTGTGGATGAATGTTGTAATAACTTAGGATTTATTTTTCACAAGTTATTTTGATTTCAATGCTTATTATTCTTGTTTGGTTTGTGATACAAAGGACGTTCTAGAAATAAGGTTGTCCTACCTTAAACCTCTGGTTTTTGGTGTAAGGTTGTCCTTAGAACTGATATAGTATCAATCTCTTTATTTTAGGTTATTGTGATTGTTTTATATTCAGCATTGTGCTTTAAATCTTTTATTATTCCGCTGTTATTAGTTTTATTTGGCATTACCCTATTCACCCCCCCCTCTAAGGCATATAGCTAGGCCCTTTCAAAACCTCCTTAGTGAAATCCGATCACTCAAGGTTGAGTGTGGAAGCCGGGAGTGGAGTAGACAAGTAGTCAAACCACTATAAAAATGATTGTGTTTATGTTTGATTCTTGTGCTTGATTATTTGTGTGATTATGTTAATTGCATTCATATCTACTCACACTTCACACACAGTCACATCTATCATAGACTATAACTGCTTCATGCTTATCATCTAAATAGTTCTGTGATTGGATCCTCTACCAGGCTTGGAAGCCAGTAGAGTTAATTTTGTGTAATCCTTATCTGTACCCTGAGATAGGATTAGTGTGATAGGATTTTTAAATTCATAAAAACTTTAAAAAGTCTTATTCACCCCCCTCTAGGACATATTGGCATATTCCTACTTCAACTCAAGCGGTCTTCACTACTGCTTCAAGGTGTGGTCCGGAACCATTTTGTTAGGACCCGCCTGAATGGTTGTACATTCCAGTTTCATACTAATAAAGTGGAGGTGGAATGATTCCACCTACCCTTTAAAAATAAAAATAAAAAATGCTAAAAACATTGCAAGCAACTAACCTAGAGAACTGATTTTTTACAATCACAGTTGCTGATGAATTAGGAATCATTCGACCAGTATAGGTTGAACTCACTCACAACCACACAACTCCCTCTTCTAATAGAAATTTGTTAAGTAATAATATATTTTTTATAAATTAAATAATAGAATTCATTCTCATTACAAAGGAGTTCTTATATATTTAAACTAATTCCAAAAACATCTCAACAAACATATTAATAACAACCAAGAGTTTCCAGTGGATGAAACATTTTTCTTACCCAAAAACACAAGCTTCAAAATCATGTAAAATACCTTTTCAAGAAATGTTTCAATTTCAAATTCTTCCTTATTTTATGCATGTTATGGGATCTCAAAACCATGCATTATGAATGCATCTGGGCTAGAAATAATAGACTAGATTTCTTGGCTTAGGCTTGATTCATGGGCTAGGCTTTTCTCTTGAATCGAGCTAATGAATGTGCATAGTAACTGTTGCTTTTGTCAATTGAATTTCTATTGAAATATTGTACATTTTCTGGGCATGCATGCATGGAGCATAACTCACTCTCAATCAAGGTCTTTGCTAAGCCCATGCACACAGGCGTCTACAAGCCAGTTAATACACTAGCTCCAGGTTTCACATACCAAACCCACAAGATCTGACAGTGATGTATAGTTTCATCTACAATTGGGTCAGCAATTTGGACAATCTAAATTTCTGAACAGCTAAAAGTTGTAATTTATTAGCTTTTGGGTATTCTTCATTTTGCTGAATTGTACTGTAGATATTTCCTTCTGAGATTTTTGGACACTTCTACTCTCTTTGAATTTAGTCGTTTTATGTGTGTTCGTCCAAGTATTCATCCAAGTTATTCATTATGTGACAGGTTTTCAAGTGAGATGAACGAGTTTCAAAACAAAACAGTCTGTTATTTTGAGAAGCAATTCCAATGCCATTTTTGTGAAAATGCATATTTTAGATTCAAGCATCTGGTACGTCTCTTGTCAAGAATGCACATGATTGGAGTGGTCTGGCCATTTGGATAGGCCATATTTATGTATTTGCTCGAAATTGATGGAGCAGACCCGGATGTTCGTCGAAGCTATCCGGAAGAGCGGGGGTCCCTAAAAGGTGGGAACCACTGTTATAACCATGATAAAGCTGTCCATTTCCTATGGATGACATTGGAGGGGCCTGGCTATTTAGA
Source organism: Magnolia kwangsiensis (assembly GCA_037074715.1). Taxonomy (NCBI): domain Eukaryota; kingdom Viridiplantae; phylum Streptophyta; class Magnoliopsida; order Magnoliales; family Magnoliaceae; genus Magnolia; species Magnolia kwangsiensis. Next base: position 107,218,074 of record CM073578.1, on the reverse strand, counting down.
CAAGCTGTGTTTATGTATTTGCTCGAAATTAATGGAGTAGACCCGGATATGCGTCGGAGCTATCCGGATGAGCAGGGGTCCTTGAAAGGTGGGAACCGCTGTTATGACAATGATAAAGCTGTCCATTTCCTATGGACGGCATTGGAAGGGCCTAGCCATTTGGACAGGTCATGTTTATATTTGTATTTGCAGGGACCATACCCTTAACCTAAACTCGAACTCATTCTCAAATCTAAAAACCTATAACAAAAACCTAAACCTTAACCTAAACCTATAACCTATAACCTAAATCAAAACTATAACCTAAACCCAAACCCATTCTTAAATCCTATAACCTAAACCAAAACCTATAACCTAAAACAAAACTAAAACCAAAACCTATAGCCTAAACTCGAACCCATTCTCAAATCCAAAAACCTATAACCTAAATCAAAACCACAGTTTAAACCTAAAACCTAAACCAATAACCTATAACCTAAATCAAAACCTATAACTTAAACCTAAACCTTAACCTAAACCTATAACCTATAACCTAAATCAAAACCAAAACCTAAACCCAAAACCTAAACCTATAACCTATAACCTAAATCAGAACCTATAACCTAAACCAAAACCTATATCCTAAACCTGAACCCATTCTCAAATCCTATAACCTAAAATCTAAACATAAACCTAAACTAAAACCTATAACCTAAACCAAAACCTATAACCTAAACCAAAACCAAAACCTACAGCCTAAACCCGAACCCATTCTCAAATTTAAAAACCTATAACCTAAACCTTAACCTTAACCTAAACAGTTAACCTATAACCTAAATCAAAACCTATAACCAAAATCAAAACCAAAACCTATAACTTAAATCCAAACCCATTATCAAATCCCAAAACCTATAACCTAAACCGAAACCAAAACCTATAACCTAAACTCGAACCCATTCTCAAATCCCAAAACCCAAACCTAAACCTAAACCTAAAACCTAAACCTAAACCTAAACTCAAATCCCTAAACCTAATCCTATAACCTAAACTCAATTCCCTAAACCTTAACCTATAACCTAACCTAAACCTATACTTATAACCTAAAATTATTCTCAAATCCCAAAACCTATAACCTAAACCTAACCTTTCCCTAAACCTATAACCTAAACTCAATTCCCTAAATCTAAACCTAGACCTAAACCTAAACCTATAATCTAAACTCAAATCCCTAAACCTTAACGTATAACCTAACCTAAACTTATAACGTAAATTATTCCCAAATCCCAAAACCTATAACCTAAACCTAAACCTAAACCTTAACCTAAACATGTAACCAAAATCAAAACCAAAACCTAAGCCTAAAACCTAAACCTATAACCTATAACCTAAATCAAAACATATTACCTAAACAAAAACCAAAACCTATATTCGAAACCCGAACCCGTTCTCAAATCCTATAACCTATAACCTAAACCTAAACCTAAACCTAAACCTATAACCTAAACTAAAACCTATAACCTAAACCAAAACCAAAACCTATAGCCTAAACCTGAACCCATTCTTAAATCCCAAAACCTATAACCTAAACCTAAACCTATAACCTATAACCTAAACTAAAACCTATAACCTAAACCAAAACCAAAACCTATAGCCTAAACCTGAACCCATTCTTAAATCCCAAAACCTATAACCTAAACCTAAACCTTAACCTAAACCGTTAACCTATAACCTAAATCAAAACCTATAACCTAAATCAAAACCTATAACCTAAACCCGAACTCATTATCAAATCCCAAAACTTATAACCTAAACTGAAACCAAAACCTATAACCTAAACCCGAGCCCATTCTCAAATCTCAAAACCTGTAACCTAAACCTATAACCTAAACTCAAATCTCTAAACCTAAACCTAGACCTAAACCTAAACCTATAACCTAAACTCAAATCCCTAAACCTTAAACTAGAACCTAACCTAAACCTATACTTATAACCTAAAACTATTCTCAAATCCCAAAACCTATAACCTAAACCTAACCTTTCCCTAAACCTATAACCTAAACTCAATTTCCTAAAGCTAAACCTACACCTAATCCTAATCTCAACTCCTTAACCTAAACCTAAACATGAACTTAAAAACCCAAACTTAAACCCAATCTCGAACCTGAACCCGATTTCCTAAACCTAAACCATAACCCATTCTCAAATCCAAAAACCTATAACCTAAACCAAAACCAAAACCCATAACCTAAACCCGAACCCATTCTCAAATCTCAAAACCTATAACCTAAACCTAAACCTTAACCTAAACCTATAAACAATAACCTAAACCAAAACTTATAACCTAAACCAAAACCAAAACCTATAACCTAAACCTGAACCCATTCTCAAATCCCAAAACCTATAACCTAAACCAAAACCTATAACCTATAACCAAAACCAAAACCTATAACCAAAACCAAAACCAAAACCTATAACCTAAACCCGAACTCATTCTCAAATCCCAAAACCTATAACCTAAACCTAAACCTTAACATAAACCTATAACCTATAACCTAAATCAAAACCTATAACCTAAACCAAAACCATAACCTATAACCTAAACCCGAACCCATTCTCAAATCCCAAAACCTATAACCTAAACCAAAACCAAAAGCTATAACCTAAACCCAAACCCATTCTCAAATCCCAAAACCTATAACCTAAACCTAAACCTATAACCTATAACCTAAACCAAAACCAAAACCTATAACCTAAACCCGAACCCATTCTCAAATCCCAAAACCTATAACCTAAACCTAAACCTATAACCTATAACCTATAACCTAAACCAAAACCTATAACTTAAATCCAAACCAAAACCTATAACCTAAACCCGAACTCATTCTCAAATCCCAAAACCTATAACCTAAACCTAAACCTTAACATAAACCTATAACCTATAACCTAAATCAAAACTTATAACCTAAATCAAAACCTATAACCTAAACTAAAACCAAAACCTATAACCTAAACCCGAACCCATTCTCAAATCCAAAAACCTGTAACCTAAACCTATAACCTATAACCTAAACCAAAACATATAACCTAAACTAAAACTAAAAACCTATAACCTAAACCCGTACCCATTCTCAAATCCCAAAACCTATAACATAAACTTAAACCTTAACCTAAACTCAAATCCCTAAACCTTAACCTATAACCTAACCTAAACCTATACTTATAACCTAAAACTATTCCCAAATTTCAAAACCTATAACCTAAACCTAACCTTTCCCTAAACCTATAACCTAAACTCAATTCCTTAAACCTAAACCTACACCTAATCCTAATTTCAACTCCCTAACCTAAACCTAAACCTACACCTAATCCTAATCTTAATCTTAACTCCCTAACCTAAACCTAAACCTAAACTTGAAAACCTAAACCTAAACCCGATCCCAAACCCGAACCTGATTTCCTAAACTTAAACCTTAACCTATTCTTAATTCCCTAAAGCTATAACCTATAACTTAAACCTAACCTAAACCTATAACCTTAACCTAAACCTAAACCTATAACCTAAACCTAAACCTATAACCTTAACCTAAACCTAGGTTTTGAGTTTAAAAGTCCATCCTAGGTTTGAACACATTACTCATGTTGCATTTTTCCATAGTTTAGAAGATTTGTAGGTACATTTTTTATTTCTTCATATATAAGTATTTTTTTTTTTGTTTATCTTTCTTCCTTTTGAGATGTATATAAAGGCATGTTTGTTTGATTGTGTCTACAAATGCTATTTTATATAGGCTGACAAGCTAAAGAAGCCAGTGGAAGATTAAATTCATTTTCTCAAGGGAAGGGCTTCAGAACTTGTTTACTGTGTTGGAGTGTATTTGTTTCTTGCACATGAGGGCACTCCTTAGTTATAATTCTTATGATAGGTTGAGCAAAGTGAAGTATTGTTTATTTAGAAATGTGAATGTAGGATGCATTGTATGATTTGATTGTTATTTATAAAAAATGTATCATTTTTTTTTCTGATTGCATTTTATGTACTATTTCTATCAGCATTAAGCTTAGATGAGTTATCAATCACAACAGGTTCTTGCAATGGAAACAGGTCGTATTATTACAATTTAAAAAAAAAATAAAATAGCTACAAATATAATCCGTAGATATAGCTACAACTTTTGTCCGTAGCTATTAATATCTATTGCTACGGATATTTTTAGTGCTATTCGTATCTATTGCTACAGATAAAATTCTTTTGCTATGGATACGATACGTAATACGTCTGTAGATATTAGTGGGGTAGCTAATGGTTTTTGCTACGGATTATATCCGTTACTATTGGTATCTATTGCTACGGATATAAGTCGTAGCTATTGGTATCTATTGCTACGGATTATATCCGTAGCTATTGGTATCTATTGCTATGAATATAATCCGTAGCTAGGTCTTTAGCTACCCCATCAATAGCGACGGACGTGCTACGGATTATATCCGTAGCAAAAGGTCTTTTGCTATGGTTTTTGTCCATAGCCTTTGCCCGTTTTTCTTGTAGTGATAGGGTGATCTGATCCATCCACCTTGACGGCCAGATCGGCGTCGGCCCAAAAAGTCATAACTTGGGCAATGTCCACTTCTAACAAACATCACAATGACCCTAGACACTTTCAACAGTCACCATTATTTTTTGTCGTGGGGGCTCATATTAATGTATGTGTATAATCCATGCCGCCTATCCTTCTTGTCGTGTCATTTTAGAACTAGGGCCCAAATATCAGCCTGATCCAGAGCTAGTTTGGGTCACATAATAGAAAATAATGGTGATAATGGAACTCACTGTTGAAACTTTTCAGGCTTACTGTGATGTTGGTTAGAAGTGGACACTGCCAAAGTCAGGACTTTTTGGTCTCACGACGAGCAGGCCGACAAGGTGGACGGAACGGATCACCCCATTATAGGCCTAAGCTATGATACCAATGGTTATCATTTTGTTTGGTAGTAAAAGAAGTGAACATATAACAACCGTGACTTATATCACATGAGAACTACTACCCATATAACATGATAACCACGACCCACGACAACCACGACCTAAATAACATAATAACCACGACCCATATAACATGACAACCATGACCCATGATAACTATGACCCACATAACACAACAACCACGACTCATGAAAACCACGACCCATGTAACTTGACAAACACGACTCATATAACATGACAACCTCGACCCTTACTACATGACACCCATGATCCATTCCTAAGGCCCACTGTACTGTTTACTTGACATCCAATTGGTTGATTAGGTCATAAAAACACAGATGAAGGAAAAAAACAAAAATCAGCTTGATCCAAAACTTTTATGGCCCCTGAAAAGTTTTTAATGGTCTATGACGCTCATTCAACATTATTTCTTGTAGTGTGGTCCACTTGAGATTGAGATATACCTCATTTTTGGTCTCATACAATAAAATGATCTGAAAAAATATATGGATGACATGGATGAAACACAAGCATGATGGTATGGTGGGGCCCACAAACCGTTAAGCATGGTGGTCCATTTGCCCATTCGAGCTAGAGACAGGTGGGTGGTAGGACGCAATCTACGTCCGTTCCAGAGACGAACGCGGGTTGGATGGAAGCCGATTGGCCGGTGTACCTCACACCGGTTATATAGCTACTGTATTAGCGTTGACATATTCTATGGGTCCTATCATGAATTATGTGTTATATCTAAACCGTCCATTCATTTAGTAAGCTCATTTTAAGAACTTGGACTAAAAATAAGAAATATTTAACTATCAAGTAGACCACACTGCAAAAAGCAGTAAGGGATTGAACTTCTACCGTTGGAACCTTTTTGGGGTCACCGAAGTCTTGGATCAATATGAAATTTGATTTTCCTCTTTATTCAGGTCTTTGTGACCTTATGAGTAAATTGGATTGAAAATAAATGTTATGGTGGGCCCTACGAATTGTTTAACGATGAAAATCATTATCTCCGTTGTTATTTGTGGTGTGGTACATATGATCTTTGGATATGATTTAGTTTTTAGATAATGATCTAAAATGATCTCTAAAAATAGATGAGTAGCGTAGATATAATAAATACATCATTGTGGACCACGAACCTTTGATCAACTTTGAACCATTCGTACAACTCGGAGCTCGAGCAGCGTCACTGCCTCAGCGTCGTCCTCGCACGGCACATCTCTACTACAGTAGCAGTAGAGACGGATTGGGGAACGGATTGGCTACTCCGCCCTGACAACACCCATTGGCTGGTGGTCGATGCTCTGTGGGGCCCACCATGATGTATGCATGTCATCCATGCCGTCCATATATTTTTATATATCATTTTATGGTATGATAAAAAAATGAAGTATATCTCTATCTCAAGTGGACCACATTATAGGAAACAGTATTGAATGAATTTTGACCATTAAAAACATTTTAGGACCATAAAAGTTTTGGGTCAAGCTGATATTTAGTTTTTCCCTTCATCTGGGTCTATATGATCCAATCAAGAGATTGGATGTCAAATAAACGGTACAGTGGACCTTAGGAGGATTTTAATGGTGGATATCCAATCATTATTGTTTTCCTGTGATGTGGTCCACCTGAGACTTATATCCATCTTATTTTTGGTATCAAGGACTAAAATGATATATAAAAATGGATGAACGGCATGGATGAAACAAATACATCATAGTGGGGCCCACAGAGACCGACCACAGTAATGTGCATGGGGAGTAGCCAATCCGTTGGACACGGATTGAATACTGACAAGTTGAGTGGCGAGACGGGCTACTGAAGTGATGTCACCACTTCTATGGGCCGCACCATGATGCATGTGTTGTATCAACACCTTCCATACATTTGGAGAGATCATTTTAGAGCATGGTCCAAAGAACGAGGTAGATCTAAGGTTGGGTAGACCCACCACAGAAAACAGTGATGAGAGTGACGCTCGCCGTTGAAACCTTCCAAAGGTTCAGCATGATGTTTATTTGAGATCCCACCTATTCATATGTTAAAGAAGATATGAAAGAAGGGAAAAAACAAATATTAGCTTGATCGAAAACTTTGGTGGCACTTAGAGCATTTTAATAGTGGGCGTCAATCTCCCCGCTATTTTTTGTGGTGTGGTTCTCTCAAACTTTGGATCTGATTCATTTTTTAGATCATACCCTAATATGCTATTTCCAAATGGATGGACGATGAAGATACAAAACATAAATTATAGTGTAGCCCACAGAACTTGGTGACGTCACTTTAGTGGGGAGTCTAACTACTCAACCTGTAAGTAGCTAACCCATGTCCGAAGGAGTCCTAGTAAGACATGTACCTGTAATAAGTTCTAGCATAACACGCACCTACAACAACAATATAGCTGATGTGTACACCATCCAATCCATTTCGGTGTACATAAACTGGACCACACTACCGAATTGTTGGATCAAGCATATATTCATTTTTTCCTTTCATCCATGTCCTTGTGATCATATAAAAATGTTTCAACGGTGGAAATCATTATTTCAACTGTTTCCTATTCTAAGGTCCACTTGATCTTTGGGTATGATTAAATTTTGGATTCAACTCCTAAAATAAGATAGAAAAATGGATGGACGGCATAGATAGCCTCATACATTCACAGTGGACACCAGCCAATCCACTTCGCTTCCGATGCGGATTAGAAGTTACTCGACTTACGTGTAGCTGTAAGAGTCTTCGATGAGTCCATATTCCTAAGACCTCAGAAAGACTATTTTAGTAAGTCACGTTAGTCGACTTACACATCCCAATGTATGTAGAGATGAATGTTCTTATTAGGCCCATTGTGATGTATATATTTTATCCATGCCATCCATTAATTTTGAAAGATCATTTTAAGGAATGAGCCAAAAAATGAGGCATATCAAAGGCTCATGTGGACCACACCATAGAAAGCAATGAAATTGAAACCCTGGGGCATGACAATCACGACGTATATCAACCACGACCCACATAACATGACAACCACAACCCATATAACATGATAACAACGACCCATGACAACCACGACTTGGATGACAACCACGACCCATAAAACATGACAACCATGACCCACAACCATGACCCATATAACTTGACAACTACGACCCATATAAACTGACAACCACGACCAATATAACTTCACAACCACGAACCATATAATATGACAACCTTGACCCTTGCTACATGATAACCATGATCCATTCAAAGGGTCGTGGTTCACATGCATAATGGATCGTGGTTTTCATCCATAAAGGGTCGTGGTTAATATTTGACCCTACCCCTAAAATGACACAACAAAATGGATGGACGGCATGGATTATTCACATACATCAATGTAGGCCCATTTGGGTCGTGGTTTGCATGGGTCGTAGTTGCCATGTTATATGGGTCATGGCTGTCATATTCCATGGTTCGTGGTTTGTAACGTGTTCACTTTTTTTTCTACCATATCATTGGTACCATAGCTTAAGGCCCACAATGAGGTGATCCAATCCATCCACCTTGTCGGCTAGCTCGTTGTGGGCCCCAAAAGTCCTTATTTAGGCAGTATCCACTTCTAACAAGCATCACTGTAAGCCTGGAAAGTTTCTATAGTCACCATTATTTTCTATTTTATGGCCCACACGAGCACCGGATTAGGCTAATATTTAGGCCCTACCCCTAAAATGACACGAAAAAAGGGATGGGCGGCATAAATTATATACATACATCAATGTGGGCCCATATGGGTCGTAGTTTGTATGGGTCGTAGTTGTCATATAACATGACAACCACGACCCATATAACATGACAACCACGACCTATATCACATGAAACCATGACCCATATAATATGATAACTACGACCTATTTAACATGACAATCATAACCCATATAACATGACAACCACAGCCCATGACAACTACAACCCTTGCCATATAACAACCATGACCCATACAACATGACAACCACAACCATGACAACCATGATCCATATAACATGACAACCACGACTCATGATAACTACGACCTATATAACATATCAACCACGACCCATATAACATGACAACTACTACCTATGACAACCATGATCCATTTTTGGTAGTGTAAATGGATCGAAGGCTACAGATTAAGGTCGTGGTATACTCCAATTGACCTTTAGATATGCTTTAATTTTCAGCTCAACCCCTTAAATTAGATGAAAAAATGGATGGATGGCGTGGATAGACCACATACATTTAAGGTGGGCCCAACCGAGTACTCTATTCGATTTCCTCTCTTGTGCGCAACTTACACATGGAAAGAAAGAAAAACAGGCCGACCACACTCCTACCTCATGACAACCATGACCCTTTTCTCATGAAAACCATGACCCATATAACATGGCAACCACAACCCATACCTGGGTCGTGGTTGTAATGTGGTAAGGGTCGTAATTGTAATGTAGTGAGGGTTGTAGTTCTCGTGTTATATGGGTCGTAGTTTTCCCAGGTCGCGGTTGTTACATGTTCACTTCCTTTATTACCAAATGAAAGGATATCAATTGATACAATAGTCTGAGGCCAACAATGGGGAGATCCGTTCCGTCCATCTTGTCGGCTAGCTCAGCGTGGGCCCAAAAAGTCCTTACTTGGGCAGTGTCCACTTCTAACAAACATCACGGTGAGCCTAAAAAGTTTCAACAACGGGTTCCATTGTCACCATTATTTTCTATTATGTGACCCACACGAGCTTTGGATCAGGCTGATATTTAGGCTCTAGCCCTAAAATGGCATGTTAAAAAGGATGGACGACATGGATTATACACATACATCAATATGGGCCCCACGAGTTTAGTCCTTGCCCATGTCCAAAAAGGGTTTCATACACATCACTTTATTAACATTAAATACTACCTAACTTCTTAGTCTTTAGAAAACCATGCAACTACTTAACTAAGGTCAAGGGCGTTTTCGTCCAAAATAAACTCTAAAAGTTGTCGGGAGGCCCTTTAGAGAATATATGGAGTGACGTAGCGTTATAGGTAATTTGTCCAAACTTCGAGGCGAGTATGGTCAACGTCCCTATTTTTCTTTAAAAATTGTCAGTCAACCCTTTTATTTGACCGGACACTCTGTCCGGTGCACATCTTGTGCACGTGTACCCTCTCTACATGAAATGTACATGTAGGTTCCATCGTGACGTATCTTTGGAATCCATTCCGTTCATCCACTTCTGCGTTTAATTTAAATGGTTAAGTCCAAAATTGTAACACACTGAAAATCGGGGTTCGAACAGAAGCTCAACTCCCGAGTTCCAACGCATCACTTATGCAACATAGATAATAATGATTGATTGTTGTTCAGATTGGTGCATTAAACATGAGTGTGATTATACCAAAAAAGCATATCATACTCCAAAGACAGTTAAATTTCCCAAGCGAAAGACTGTGATAGATATATAAAATAATAAATTGTTGTAAGTCTATAGAGTATGAACATGTTACCAGGTTAAATATATACATGTATACTCCAAAAATGAATAAAATAAAGATACATGGGTGTACCAAAGGTGCAAAATAACAAGTGTAATGACATCTAATTAGCATCCCTATAACCCCGTCGATCAAAACATGGTCTACAGAGACCCGCCTGATAGTTGCATACAGGAGAAACCCTCCTTATCATCATAAAAGTCCGGCTCCGCCTCATACGCATCTCCATCATCTGAAACTAAATTAGGGTTTGGTGGGTGTTTAAAACACCATCCCATAATGTGGGAGTGAGTGATCAACTCAGTGGAACAATAAAGCAAAGGTTAACATGTTATCAATTTAATCAAGCAGTAATGATAAAGCAAAATAATCAAGCATCCATAAGTACTCTAATTAATGCAAACATGATATATATTAATGATGCATGCCCTTACTCCCTCAGTGTCTTCATCTCATGGAGCGAATGGCAAACTCCCGAAAGTGCTCATTCTCGCCAAAGCACATGCAGTGCGGTGCATGCACATGTTAGTCAATACTTAATTAGAATGATTCATACAGGAATGTTGGGAAGCTAAGGTACCACCCTTTATATCATTTACCCAACATTGATCCATATAGGGTCGTCAATCCTAGTAAATCACATACGATAGGTAAGTTCAGATCACTACCACCAACGCCCTGCCAACTGGCAGTTTATTTTCAAAGGCTCGTCACCAACACGACTAGGAACCACAGCCAGGCTGTGCTAGTATAGGCCGAATTTATATACTAGTTGCTACAGAAAGGCTTATCGCCTCAACACAGTTTCAGAGTATGCTCAAGGGTACTACAAAGGGCTCGTCACCTGATCAGTGTAGGCCGACGGCTCGAATACAGTGTCTCATACCACCGTATTTGGCTCACGAGTTTAGATTGCTCACTGGTCACTACGGGGAGGCTCGTCAGCCCAGCATAGGCCAACAGCTTGACCACGGTGTCCCATACCACCATGTCCGGCTCATGAGTCTTAGCGGATCGAGGTACCAAGGTTGAACGAATTTTCACTGGTGAGTTTTGTACCTTAGATTTAAGCAGTAGCGACCATACATGGTAAACACACAATAGAAAAATTGATTTATTGGACAAGTTTGACTGGTACAAGTGTACGCTGAATTAATCGACATGGAAAGCTAACCACTGTCGATAATCATCGTATGACTAGAATTCATCGAATGCAACAAAGGTGGTAAGACTAGCTCAGCCACTCAAACAGGAATGGTTACCGATTGCCTAGACTACGTCGCAGACCCAATCACAGTCAAATACAAGAAGTAAGCATACGTGATAATCATACGGGATTTAACAACCAATTCCAACGTAAATATCATTTAAGTATATTATTCAACACATGTAACATGATATTCTACATACACATTTGCTACACAAAAGATGGACTTAAAATTAAAGCTACATGAAGAAAAGTATACATGTAGCTAAGGTATTCGAGGATCCTATCTCAACAACCCTCATAAATACAAAGCATCAAGCAATTACTCATACAGGCATTTTTTCAAACACTTAGACTATATATGACACATACGTGTAATATATTAGTTTCAACAGACATTAAGGAAAATCCTTTCACAAAGGAGCTGTCACTCATACAAAGATCATATATTCTTAATTTACAAGCATGGCAAGCACAAATTATATTTCCATAGTCGTTCAGACATTTCAACAAACACATAAAACGCATTATAAATCAACATAACCTATATATATACGTAACATACGAAAAACCTTGAATCTAAGCACATGTGATAGCAATCAAGTCAGTCATAAATCATTACTGACATTAAAGGCCTTGAAAACCATAAACTAAACATCTATAGTCTGCACCTTTCACCGGTAGACTCGCAACAAACTCAGTTTCAACACTAAGTCTTCGTCTATGACACGACGACTACCTATAGCATGAAATAGGTTAGCTATTTCATCACTTATACTATTTAAAACCCTAAAATATATTAGGGTTATGTTTTCTTACCTAAGAAAAAAATTGGAATCGCTCGTATAATGATAAAGGAATGGTGGTTAAGCACGTGGAGCAACGGGATTCAATCCCAGGAATGAACTCCAACTCTCATTCTCACTTTCTCTCTCTTTCCTTCTATTTTCTCTCTTCCCTCCCTTAGGGTTTTCCAAATTCGTATGGAATGAGAGAGAGAGAGAGAGAGGGTTTAAGCCCTTTATATAGGCTCAGAAGTAATGAGAATGGCCCTAGGACCAAGGTATACTTAGGTTACAGTCAAATAACGTCTGTTCCGATCCAATAGAGTACTTCTGGAGGCCCCTTTACTAAATGCAATTAGACTTAAGCTTCCTGACACTGGATCTTGTTCAAGCTAAGTTTTCAGTCCGATAGGGTTTGCAGATCAACCGTGGCGGACTAGTTTCAGTTCGACGGTCACCGGTACTCGATCAGGGTCACCAGTACTCTGACCTGTGTTTGGAATTTTTTTTGATCTGAGGATGTAATTGGGTCAAATTCTGATGGTCTGAATTCTTATATTTGGCCAGCAAGTGAACCAACTCAATTCACTTAAGTTTCAGTTCATTTCCTAAAGATATTCACGTTTCTCACACACTTCGCTCCGGGTTTAAGTTATATATTTTTGGGTACTATTAGGACTTAATTTCTGAGGTGGTTGTCAAGTAGAGCAAGGCAGTCATAATCGTATAGTTTCGTAGTAATCGGATTTTCGACGTGCGGTTCAGGTCCAATACGAAGTTTCATGATGCTCCCAAGAGCAACTAGGTTTAGAGATTGATCCTAAATTTTTACGTAATGTATAATTAGAGGTTTTACTCATTTTGAGTCTTACAGATCATATTTAAAGTAGTTCAAGATAAATCCATTAATTGTTTAGTTCAACACTTAACCAAATTTTACCCTAATTATGATAGAATAAGGTCCTAGGGCCATTCTATGCCCCTTTTTAGCACTTCTAGTTAGTATATTATTTTAATTATTTTTTTAATAGTTTATAATTGAGTTTATTTAGTCTTCACTAAATTTCATTAGATTTTGTATTGTAAAAAAATTTTAAAAATTCAAGAAGTAGCAGCTGTCCAACGAATGATTTTCGGATAGTTGCCATAATGACCTAATTTTAACTATATTAAATATTATTATATATTTTCTTATTTTTATATAGAATTAGACTCATATAGCTTCAATCTAACTTTTGAATTACCTAAATTAGAGTTATAACGAGGGAGATATGACTTTTTGAATTTGGATGACATGTGTAGAAAAAACGCAGGGCTCGTCGAGGCCTCGCCGACCGCTGGACATCGGGGCGATTTCTCGCCCCATGGGCGATGGCATCCCCCCCTCCCGAGGTGCCGAAAAAGTGTGGGACCCATCTTGGGTCCCCCCGATTTGTATCGTTTGGCCCTCCGAGTCCGTTTGATGTGGTTTCACCGATCCGATATTTAAAATAGGTGCATCTTTCAATTTGGAATGGGTTACGCGACTTGTAACATATGATTTTGGGGCACGAGAAGCTAATCTATCTAAATAACCTATTTATATCATGAGATTCTAAAAACGTTAATGGTACAAAGCCCATTTTATCCATGTATTTACCATTTACAGTAAATTTTAGTTTAAGTATTATTCTTCATCATTTAAACTTTAGGATTAGTGTCTAATATGAAAGTACTTAGAAAACTTTAAAGAACGAGGTGGTGAAAGGAGAGATTTTGAAGGAAATGAGTTGAAATGGGATTTGAGGCTTTAGGATTGACTTATGAGATGTCAATTTAAGTGTTGTGATCGACTCATTACCCAAGGATGTCTAGCTCCTGGTTGGGTAAAATCTGGGGTATTACAATCTATCCCCCTTAAAAATAATTTCATCCCCGAAATTGGCTAAGGGTAATGAGTAAAGATTATATTATTCCTTTCACCTAAGCTTTACTAATTTCAAGTTTATATGCATGGTAGGGTGTATACTATCTATACTAGTCTGGCGCATGTTAGTCTACCCTCCTTAAAATTATTTCGCCATAAAATTTGTTAAGGCTCCTATTAAGTTCGTATTCAATGAGCACATTTGCAGATACACTGACCTTGGCTATTGTAATTCAGTTTGTACCCATTGTTAGACCTATTCTTTAAGATGAATTGGTTTAACACTTGAATTGTAATTTCTTTCATTCGATGACTGCATTATTTACATTCTAATGAAGATTCAGATCCTATTTATTGACCTAACCTTACGTATAACCTGGATTAATTTTCTTCGATCCTGCGCCAGTGGAAAAGGTGTTAACCACACTTCCGTTGTGCCATTTTGATCCAACGGTTATATTAGTTAACCTAACTAGATTGAGCTCATAATATTCTTCCCCCTTAAAAATTATTTCTACTCTCAAGGCTCAAAAATCTATGTCTTGATCCGTATGTCGGAACTAGGTATAATTTAGGACTTACCCTTAAAATAGAATGGGATACGATCTCCCAATACATTGGTCTTCCTTCCATCAATGATGTGTACTATGACATTGGTACCTATCGTTATAGAAAGAAACTAAAATAATTGATGTTGTGATTGATTCCAGAGACGGGTGTGAGTTTGTGGCCAGATGCCTAATCTCTATTGGATATATATTCTTAACAGTTTTCTAAGGCATGTAATAACCTTTTGGTTGTAAGTGGTCGGGCGAACACGGAAGGAAAGTTGTGTAGTGGGTCTGAGCCGGATACATTAACCTTCTGCCTAGCTAGGACAGAAAATTTATCATATCAGTTCTTAATCTTAGTTGATCCCGATCTTCTACTTGGTCAAAGCATTGAGTTCAGTGGTAACTACTAGGATTGAGAAGTCAATTCAAACCACGAATACTTCACTTATATATAGTTTTTTTACTTCGTATTCTCGATTGCAATAAGTCCTTAGGAAGGCAATTCTAAGGGGTGTATTAATTTAACCTAACATTAATTCCAAGGGATTTATAATTTTTTCCTGAGGGTGAATGGTTTTAAGTCAAAGCTTCCTAATAGTTACTAAAGGAGCCTTTAAGTATTAAGGGGATTCAACGAATGAAGGAGGTCTCACTCTAACCTAATCAAGACAACTAACTAAGTATATCTTTCAATTGTCTTGGCATATTTAGTCTTTTACATTCCTTATTATAACTAGTAGCCTAGTCTTATCTTATGAGTAGCGGTAGTTCACTAGTTGTAATCTAAAGTCTATGTTTATACGCTAGATGGTTTCATACCATTTCTAATACAAGGAATTGTTCTATCGCTTAGGGTCAAAAGTTGTCTGGTTGGCATTAAGTTACCCGAACTTGAATTTAATTGCGCTCGAGCACTTCACTCATGACCATATCAGCTAAGGAGATTCTAGGGTTCATATTATTAACTTATTAGATTTCGTATACTGTCAGATCTTTCGAAATCTAGGAGTACCAACTCTAGGTCCAAAACTCTAGATGTTCCAACACTTGATGGTCACTGTTTATGGACTAAGCTATAGTGTTTGGTTTCACCCGTCGGTAGAGACCGTTTTAATGGAATTCGAGGGTCGAGATCCCGTTTCAACTTTCGCTCGGCGCTTGCACTTGTCTCGACACTTATCTTCTTCTTAGAACGGCTTGGATGGCTAGGCCCGGCCTCATCCGGGGTCGCTTTCTTCCTTCCTATGAGGGAAATGAGCGTAGGGATTGAGAAGATGGTTGTAAGTAGCCTAAAAAGAGCCATTGGGTTGAAAAAACTTGTAGGGTGAGATGGGTTTGTGGGTTTGAAAGGTTATGAGACACAAAAGATGGGTTTGTGCTCATATGGGTGTGAAAGGGTGGAGGGGTGAAAGGAGTTTGAAATTGTCAAGTACAACTCCAACTGTCGATTATCGGTCTAAATGTGACTGAGATCAATTCACATAATCTTAGGCACATACGGGTAAACTACAGTAGTTAATCTTGCCTGTCAACGAAACTTGGGATTCTAATGTGGTTTCTAGATTCTATTGCCCCCTTCCTAAGTTAGAGTACGTTAGTGTGTGTCGTATTACTATAACCCAGGTCCAGTTTAATCCAAATCATGCTCTGATACCATCTTGTAACGCCCTGAAAATCGAGGGTCGAGCAGAACTCAGCTCCCGAGTTCCAACGCATCACTTATGCAACATAGATAATAATGATTGAATTTTGTTCAAATTAGTGCATTAAACATGAGTGAGATTATACTAAAACAGCATATCATACTCCAGAGGAAGTTAAATTTCGCAAGCGGAAGACTGTGATAGATATATAAAATATATAAACTGTTGTAAGTCTCCAGAGTGTAAACATGTTACTAGGTTAAATATATACATGTATACTCCAAAAATGAACAAAATGAAGATACATGGGTGTTTCAAAGGTGCAAAATAACAAGTATAATGGCATTCAATCAGCATCCATATAACCCCGTCGATCAGAACATGACCTACATAGATCCGCCTAATAGCTACATATAGGAGAAACTCTCCTCATCATCATAAAAGTCCGGCTCCGCCTCATACGCATCGCCAACATCTGAAACTAAAATAGGGTCTGGTAGGTGTTTAAAACACCGTCCCGTAACGTGAGAGTTAGTGATCAACTCAGTGGTGCAATAAAGCAAAGGTTAACATGTTATCAATTCAATCAAGCAGTAATGATAAAGCAATACAATCAAGCATCCCTAAGTACTCTGATTAATGAAAACATGATATGTATTAATGATGCATGCCCTCACCTACACTCCTTTAGAGCCTTCATCTCACGACGCGCATGGTAAATTCCGGAAAGTGCTCTTCCTCACCAAATCACATGCAGTGCGGTACATGCTCTTGTTAGCCAATACTTAATTAGATTGATTCATAGAGCAGTGTTGGAAAGCTAAGGTACCACCCTTTATATCATTTACCCAACATTGATCCATCTAGGGTCGTCAATCCTAGTTAATCACATACGATAGGCAAGTTCAGGTCACTACCACCAACGCCCTACCAACTGACAGTTTAATTTTAAAGGCTTGTCACCAACCCAACTGGGGACCACAGTCAGGCTATGCTAGCGTAGGCCGAATTTATACTCTAGTTACTAAGGAAAGGCTCGTCACCTTAACGCAGTCTTAGAGTGTGCATGAGGGCACTACAAAGGGCTCATCACTTGATCAGTGTAGGCCAACAGCTCGAATACAGTGTCTCATACCACCGTATTCAGCTCACGAGTTTGGGTTGCTCACTGCTCACTACGGGGAGGCTCGTCAACCCCAGCATAGGCCAACAGCTTGACCATGGTGTCCCATACCACCATGTCCGGCTCATGAGTCTTAGGAGATCGAGGTACCAAGGTTGAACGAGTTTTCACTAGCAAGTTTGGTACCTTAGATTCAAGTAATAGCGACCATACATGGTAAACACACAATAGGATAACTGATTTATTGAAAAAGTTCGATTGGTACAAGCGTACACTGAATTAATCGACATGGAGCGCTAACCACTGTCGACAATCATCGTATGACTCGGATTCATCGAACACAACAAAGGTGGTGAGACTAGCTCAGCCACTCAAACAGGAATGGTTACCGATTGCTTGGACTACGTCGTAATCCCAATCATAGTTAAATACAAGAAGTAAGCATACGTGATAATCATACGGGATTTAACAAACGTTTTCAACGTAAATATCATTTGAGCATATTATTCAACACATATAACATGATATTCTACATATACATTTGCTACACAAAACATGCACTTAAAATTAAAGCTACATGAAGAAAAGTACACATATAGCTAAGGTAGTCGAGAATCCTATCTCAACAACCCTCGTAAATACAAAGCATCAAGCAATTACTCATACAGGCATTTTGTCAAACAATTAGACTACATATGACACATACGTGTAATATATTAGTTTCAACAGACATTAAGAAAAATCCTTTCATAAAGGAGCTTCCACTCATACAACGATCATATATTCTCAATTTATAAGCATGGCAAGCACAAATCATATTTCCATAGTCATTCAGACATTTCAACAAACACATAGAACGCATTATAAATCAACATAGCCTATATATATATATATATATATATATATATATATATATATATATATATATATATATATATATATATATATATATATATATAATGTAACATACGGAAAACCTCGAATCTAAGCACATGTGATAGCAATCAAGTCAGTCATAAATCATTACTGATATTGAAGGCCCTGAAAACCATAACATAAACATCTATAGTCCACACCTTTCATCGATAGACTCGTAACGAACTCAGTTTCAACATTAAGTCTTTGTCTACGGCACGACGACTACCTATAGCATGAAATAGGTTAGTTATTTTATCACTTAAACTATTTGAAACCCTAAAACAGATTAGGATTAGGTTTTCTTACCTAAGAATGGAATCGAAATCGCCCGTATAGCAATGCAGGAATGGTGGTTAAGCACTTGGAGCGGTAGGATTCAATCCCAGGAACGAATTCCAATTCTCACTCTCACTTTCTCTCTCTTTCCTTCTCTTTTCTCTCTTATCTCCCTTAGGGTTTTCCAAACTTGTATGGAATGAGAGAGAGAGAGAGGGTTTAATCCCTTTATATAGGCTCAGAAGTGATGAGAATGGCCCAGGGCCAAGGTATACTTAGGTTACAGCCAAATAACGTCTGTTCCAATCTAACGAAGCACTTCTAGAGGCCTCTTTGCTGAATGCGGTCAGACGTAAACTTCTTAACACTGGATCTTGGTCAAGCTAAGTTTTCGGTCCGATCGGGTTTGTAGATCGACCTTGGCGAACGAGTTTCAGTTCGACAGTCACCGGTACTCGATTAGGGTCACTAGTACTCTGACCTGTGTTGGCAATTTTTCCTGATTTGAGAGTGTAATTGGGTCAAATTTTAACAGTTTGAATCCTTAGATTTGGCCCACAAGCGAACCAACTCAATTCATTTAAGTTTCAGTTCATTTCCTAAAAATATTCACGTTTCTCACACACTTCGCTCCAGGCTCAAGTTGTACATTTTTGAGTACTATTAGGACTCAATTTTTGAGGTGGTTGTCAAGTCTAGTAAGGTGGTTATAACCATATAGTTTCGCAGTAATCGTACTTTCGACGTGCGGTCCAAGTTCGATACAAAGTTTCATGATGCTCCCAAGAGCAACTGGGTTTAGAGATTGATCCTAGGTTTTGAGGCAACGTAGCATTAGCGGTTCTACTTATTTTAGGTCTTACAGATCATATTTAAAGTGGTTCAAGCTAAATTCATTGATTGTTTAGTTCAGTACTTAACTAAATTCCGCCCTAATTATGACAGAATAACATCCTAGGATTATTCTATGCCCCTTTTTGGCACTTCTAGTTGGTATATTATTTTATTTTTTTTCTAGTAGTTTATCATCAAGTTTACTTCGTCTCCACCAAATTTCATGAAATTTGGTATTATAGAAAAATTCTAAAATTTCAGAAGCAGCATCTGTCCAACGAATGATTTTCGGATAATTGTCACAATGACTCACTTTTAATTATATTAAGTATTTTATTATATTTTTTACTTATTTTTATATGAAAGTAAACTTATTTAGATTCAATCTGGCTTTTAAATCACCTAAATCAAAGTTATAACGAGGGAGATATGACTTTTTGAAGTCGGATGACAAGTGTAAAAAAACGCAGGGCCCTGCGAGGCCTCGTCGATCCGGCGATTCCATCACCGACCACTGGACATCGGGACGATGGTATCTCCCCCCCCCCCCCCCCCCCTTCCCTGAGGTACCGAAAATGTGCAGGACCCACTTTGGGTTTCCCCGATTTGCGTCGTTTGGTCCTCCGAGTTTGTTTGATGTGATTTCGCCGATCCAATATTTGAAACGGGTGCATCTTTTAATTTGGAATGGATTACGTGACGTGCAATATATAATTTTGGGGCAGGAGAATCTAATCTATCTAGATAACCTATTTATATTATGAGATTCTAAAAAGGTTACTGGTTAAAAGCCCATTTTATCCATGTATTTACCATTTACAGTAAGTTTTAGTTTAAGTATTGTTCTTTATCATTTAAACTTTAGGATTAGTGTCTAATATGAAAGTACTTAGAAAAATTTTAAAAACGAGGTGGCGAAAGGTGAGATTTTGAAGGAAATGGGTTGAAAGGGGATATAAGGTTTTAGGATTGACTTCTGAGAAGTCAATTTAGGTGTTATGATCGACTCATTGCCCAAGGACGTCTAACTCCAGGTTGAAAAAAATCCGGGGTGTTACAAAAATTGAGGCATATCTAGAGATCAGGTGGGATAAAATCAATGGTTTATGGGCTGATATGTCCATTAGACCACTTCTATAGGGATCCGAGGGCTGGAATTCGACGTGTACGATTAATTTATGGTCCTCTAGTCATATATCAAATTTCGAGCCGAATAGATGGTGAAAACTCTGTGTTCTTGCATTTAGGATGATTTTCGAGCCCGTTTAACATGAGTGGCTTGATTTTCTCAGATCTCTAGCGTGTAAATCCGTCGTTCTTGGTCTCCTTGGGTCCGTCCCTTGCCTTGGTGCATTTTGAACATCAAATCTATGCTTTTAACACCCTGTTTCGGTCCAAGCTCGCAAATGTACTTTGCATCACAAACATGATTAAATTGAGTCATTAAACGGTACCATGTTCGTAAATCTAGGCAATAACTGGGTCTGATATGCAATATTTGACCCTCAACAATTATCAACATTTCTATGTATTATTCAAAATTTTTAAGGTATAAAGTAGTCAACACATTTTAACGAGATCCGAAAGCTCACATACCAGAATGGGCATTGTAGAATAATCAAGTTCTCTTTTTATGATGAATTTGATGCTTTTATAAAAATATATTTGTATAACATGCACCCTTTCATTATGGAGGAGAATTAACTCACACTCGGCGTTGTAGAATAATCAAGTTCTCTTTGTAAGCTCATATGCTTTTATAAGAATATATTTGTATACATCATTTGGTGGAGGAGAATTAACTCACACTCGGGTTATGCATAACCTTTATATTTAAGAAGCATTCTAGTACTAAGTTTTCTATTTTTCAATGAAAATAGACTTAAATCCTATCACATCAAGCTTTATTATGTCATACATATAAACATTATCATCAGATTTTATTTTATTTTTATTTTTTAAAAAAGTCCTTATATTTAAAGAGAGTTCTATCATCACCAGTGATCATGTCCATTAACGATAGATCCAATCATTACCATTAATGATCATTATTGATGATGGATCCTATCATCAACATTGATCATCATAGTTGATGATCGTTTCGATTACAAATGAACTCCTCGTTAATAGTGAATAGAATGTTATTAAGGAAACTACATTCACGTGCATGTATATGTACATGTAATAGTAATAAAACACGTGAATTATATATTTTTCTTGTGAAAAATAAACGTATAGCTCATCTTAAATGATTACCTTCGTAATCCTAATAGATGGCTTAAAACGAACAATAATCTATTGTCTGATTCAACAAGTCAGCGGTTAAGATTATCCAATCAACTAATGTTGGATCATGACCAATCTACAATGGCTACCTAATTTTGGACGTTAAATATGAGTCACACGTATGCCACATATACAAATTTTGAGCACGTGTATGTTCCACTACGCACTGAAGAGTGGTGATGGACGGCTGACTTTGCCTCATGGAGTCGGGCCCACATGCTGTGAAACTGGCCCGTCTGTTTCAAGTTGGAAGGTATTGAATCGTGTGGGCCAGGCGAAAGTCCAACATGCTCTCTGGGCTTGTGCAGCCTTAAGCCCAACATGCTCTTTCGGCTTAGCCCAGCTGGACCACCACTTTTATTATATAATAAAGTTTCTGGCAGAGGTTAAGGGGCATCGGTACGGTGATCCCAACCATTCATCTGGTCGACCCACAGTTGTTGGATCATAGCCAATAAATTTAGCTAATGAAAATTTGATTGAATTAGATCCAACCGTCTGTGGGCATCATGGGTCGTGATGAACTAGGATGTTCGTTGTTTCCTAATGTACTAGTTTATACCCAAATGGGCCTCGCATGTACGGCCTAGGTGCACCCATAAATATACGTGCAATCACATCCATCCAATGGTAAAGAGTCCTTCAATTAGATGGCTGGGAATGTCAGATTCATATCATTTCCGGAACATAACCCAACTAGACCAGGTCTTAGCAGACAAACGGTCCAGATGATTGAGTCGATGTGCCATGGACCTATCATTTGTGTGACGTACTAGAAAGAGCATAATGCACGGTGGCCCGCACGGCAAAGGTTGTGTTACGAACTGCTTCTCTAGACCGCTGAGCGTAACCGTCCATACACTTTGCTAGGTAGTTATGTGGTGGTCTGGATCGTCACGTGGCGAGCTAGGAAGGGGCGAGCAGCTTACCTCGCGCCAAAAGGAAGGCCGTCCTAACCGGGAGCGGATTATTCAAGACGGTATGGCCCTTCCTGTGGGACCCATCTTGATGGATATATACTACATCCCCACCTTCCATCCGTATACCAGATCATTTTAAGAACCGTCCGTTTTTCAGATCTTGCAAGACGAGTGCAAGATCTTAACCATTCATATGTAATTCTACTGTTGATATGATATGCTGTGGCCCATAAATCAAGCCGGACAAGGTCCTTACTCTTGTCCGGGTGGTAGACTCCTTAGAGTTTCAACACCGGGTCAAGGGTTCGAGTACCCATGGTGGTGAAATCCTACGGTGTGCGTGTGTGGGGTGTGTGTGCGTGTGGTGTGAGTCTGTAGGGGTGTGTGCGTGTGTAAAAAAAAATAAAAATAAATAAAAATAAAGGAAAAGCCCGGACAACTAATGGTGTGACATACCTGTACGTCCCCAATCAATTTTGCTGCTTGGAGTATGATATCAGGGATCACTTTTTCAGTTCTCCCTAGGAGTATGATCATTTAGACGGTGGTGAACCGGTACACTTGTGGGGCCATGCATTCGAAAGTGACAGCATATACACGTGGGAACACGTGTTCTCTATAAAATTAGCCCTTTAGATCTATCACATACATGTTGTTCATACATCTAAATTTTCTGAAAAGAATTCTAACCTTAGAAGGGTCACTTATCTTTGGTGATGAAAATAAATCGAAGATCCGTTGTTGAAAGCTTTCGTGATGAATATAAATCTAAGATCTGTCGTTGAAAGCTTTGATACCACTGATAGAAAGTGCAGAAGTTTGAGCTCTCAATATCTGACGGTCTACACGATATGGAACCTTCATGAAGCCGAAGATTAACACTCCAAATCCAGTGGCCTACCTATTCACTACTAGAGCAGATGACTCTATTCACCCCTCTGATTTTACAGTATAAATGGCTCTGAATTACAATCTATGACTTAAATCGTCCCAAGGACGAGCTAAACGAACAAATTTATATATACCAACCACTATTCCTCATTGTACTTTCGATTTTTCTTAATAAATTTTTTCACAAGAGAGCATTAGCCTTTTTATAGGAAAGGATGAGAGTTTGGATGAGACCAGATTATCCGGTCTTATCCCTATCTCTCATCCACATTCAAATTTATATTTGACATTCATCTTCTAATAGAAGAGATTCGAAAAAGGCCTAAACTCATGGGACCCACCCAGTAGTGATTGCCACCAATGGGACCCACTGGCCTATGACCAACAGGTAACATCTTATTAATAAATCTCAAAGGGATGGTACCACAAGCTGTAAAGGATTGTTTCAGGGGCACTGCAAGTTGAGCCTTTTGTCCCAAGAGTAATGGGTTAGGTTCAAACTCCATCCTGACATATTAAAATTACTTCATTGTAGTGCACCCATTTTGTTAGGCCCAACATATTAATCCGATGGTCTATGTACCACTTGAGTGTACTGGTCCGACCCAGCCGATCTAAGGGTATACAAGGTCCTTGTCAAGTCGGTCACATACTCATCTGACTCGGTGATCTTCGCCTTGTTCGAGTGCCTGCACAAGGAGAGCACCTTCCTATCAATCGACAAGTCGACACTGAAACCAGTATCTGAAATCAGGTGCTAGAACGGTAACTCGGTGAAAGCAACGGTCATCAAGAAGCTGACCCACCTGCCAGAACCTGGCCCGCTATTTGGCAGCATAGTAAGCTCTGGTGCATTTGGGCACTCTGGCTACATCTGGTTATGGGATCTCCATTCAGGGGGCATGGGTTGGGTGACGAACGAGCCGATGTCGAGCCGAAGCAACTGGTTCGATGACTCGTTCACGGATATGGATGTGGACCTACATGAGTCGGTGACTTTCAAGGTTCGCTATAAGTCAAGGGATTTGGCAGTGGCAGATTTGTATAAATTGGTGGAAGACCCTTGGGTATATTTGCAAGAGAAAAATTTGAGCTTGAGGTATTCTGGGGGTGGAACAAGAACGATAGATCTGTATTATGGAATTAACGGATCATCTATGCATCAACAAATGGAGATTCAAAACCATAACCCAAAAGGGTACCTGATTGGAAAAACATTCTGCCTACTATTGAGGGTCAAATAGTGTATATTAGACCCCAGTTATTACCTTATTTTATGAACATGATACTGTTTAACATCTTATTTTAATCATGTTTTTGTTGCAAGGTGAAATTAGGAGCCTGGACTGAAATGGGTACTAAAAGTATGAAATCAATGTTCAGAAGTCACCAAGGCAAGGGACAAATCTTAGGGGACCGAGATTAAAGAAATTACACGCCAATGATCTGAGAAAATCCAGCAATTACAGTCCAAAAGGCCTGAAAATCATCTAGAATGCAAGATCATAGAGTTCTCGTCATCCGTTTGGCTCGAAACTTTATATCTGGCTTGAGGACCCTAAATTAACTGTACACGTTAAAATTTATCCCTTGGATCCCTCTGGAAGTGGCTCAACGGACAGATCAGCCCATATATCAGCAATTTGGGGCCCACTTGATCTCTGGATATGTTTCAATTTTGGTCTCAACCCCTTAAATTAGATGAAAAACATAATTATCGGACTAGATTTCTCGCAGGCATCACAAGTGGACTTCACTTGCAGTGCACGCACACCACTCACGTGCATCATATGTGCACTAGACCGATAGAGTCGGTCAGCGTATACTAACCCAACTCTATTTGGATTCAAACAGCCCCCTCGAACAGGAGACCTGCTGTCACGCCCCAGACTTGGTAACCGGACCTCACAAGGAACCGGATGATCGGTTCTGGCCGCAACAGCCTCCATAGTACCCCATTCTCGGCGCCTGAGGCAGGTTCCGATCCTGGGATCCTACAAGGAGGATTTCCACAACAATATAATCATTTCCAATACGAGCATACCCAAGATCACAGCAAGTAAATCTGAGAATAACAAAGGCACACATCACAAAATCCACTATGAATTTGAACTTTTACAAGCTTACATCAGGTCCAAAAGGACATACATAAGATAACAGAAGAAAGAAGGAAGAGAATCTGCAACACTAGGTTCTCGGCTCGCACACCTATCCAAGCTCTGCTGCTAAGACACCAACTTACGATCTCCTGCACGCATCAATCGTGCATAAGCTTATAGAAAGCTTAGAGGGTGGTGAAAGTATGTGACAATGGTGCTCAGAAAAAGATAGAGAATGCAGAAGGGGGTCACTATCAATACTAATACCACGAGCCTTACCAAGGCTACCATGAACACAAAAAGATATACCAAGGCAGTATGATAATGCAGGAAGCCATACCAAGGCTATATAGTGCAATGCATAATGTAATGCAATGAGTACTGGGCGCATGCCAAGGCGATGCAACATGAGGCTTACACAGCCGATGCAAATGCAATAATGCGAAGTAATGCCAGTGCTCATATCCAATCCACATATCAATTACATTTCCATCATAAGGAAATTACCGGAGTCCATTACACTGCTGGATGATTGCCGCTCTACAGACCCCGCACAGTCAAACGAGCGTAAGAGACCTCACTACCAGCCTGTGGACAACCAATCACCAGCAAGGCCTGAAGGTAGCGGACCCATTCACGAGCTGGTCAGACTCAGCCTAGTAATGCCCTCTTACATCAGGCGAGTAAGGTCACACCCCTATCCAACCGACTACACGACAGTGGGAGTCACGGCCTAACAGTATAAGGCCCTCGTGCGCTCATATATACCACCCGGTCACGGCGCTGGAGCAGATCCTTGGTACCATGGAAGTTTTGGGAATTTCACCCATGGGCATCCTATGCACCCGGTATGCTCAAGTAACATTTTCGGTATCCAATCATGGCCATCCACGATGTATCTGTGGAGGCTACAACCCTGATGAAGCAAGGGCGATAATGCTCATATGCTATGCAATGCTAGATGCATGAATCACGCAATCAACCATGCATCAATCCCAAGCATCCAACGTGCTCAAGAGGGGATACTACGTCCCTCGGGGAAAGTATCATGCAATGCCCAAGGACATCATATGACCACACACACATAGTGTCAACCAAGCATACAATGATGTACATGGGCCATGAAGATGGGTCTAGACACATTATGCAGCGATATACAAAGTAGTACACTCCTCCTATCCAAGAAGGGACCAAGACTAGGTACTTAGACAATATCCTTAAGGAATCCAACCTCTAGTGGGGGCCCATTTACCTGGGGTAGCCCACGAGACTAAGCATACAAACTATGTGTCTAAGTAATACAGAAGTGAGTCTAGCAAGAGTTAAGATGAGTATCTAATCACATTTAGATACAACCGAGCCTAAAGGGGTCCATAATGGGGATATTCAACCGCCATTCCCCAAAAAGGCATATCAACCATGAACTATATGGATAGAAGGCCCAAGGCTTACATTTAGATAAAAACACAGGTAACCACATACATATATATTTCTCATAATAGGCCATGAAAAAAAAGGATATAATACCACCTTTAACAACATGGGCCCCAAGAGGAAAATCAAGGCCCAAATGCTCAATTTCCAATAGCCATGGAATCCATGCATTAAGTTGGACTTGGTGGGCAGCCCGCGTACACAATATACGGCCTGAAAATAAGTTTAAGTTAGGAGGAAATGGGCCTAACTACATCAGCCCAAAAACTAGCAAATTAAGTGGGCAACCAAGGGCCCAATACTATCCTTATCTTAGCCCACAAGTCCATCAAAATGGTGGAAGTCGGTCTAATATATGGTTGGGCCAAGCTAGGACGTTCCAACCCACTCTGGGCTAATGGGATGCCCCAAAAATCCGATCTAAGATGGGGTCCTCATGTGATCACTAAAGGTGACCCAAAAGAATGCATTGATTAAGCCCAAAGATTATAAGAAAACATAAGCATGTAACACGTACACAAGTTCTCAATATGATGGGCCCCACAGCCAAACAAAGTTTTAACCATACAATTTTAATTTAAGGCCCTTTGATAAACTTTTGGCCAGTTTAACTTCCAAGACCCGCTAAGGTCCAGAAATCAGTTGACTATGTGGAAATAATCTCATGAAAGCCAACTATATTCGCTGGGGGACCCCACCAGATGGAGAGTGCGTATATATTATGAAAAGATCAAGTGAACCTGTTACTGGATTGTGAGTCCAGCAGTAACCCAAGACAGACAGTGCATCCATAATCGGGTGATCCAAGGCTTGGATGGCCTGGACTAAACATGCGTTAAGGTAGGTTCCACATACATACACATTAAGCTCTAAACAATGGCCTAGGGTCTATGGTGGGCCTTTAACCATCCATAAAGAAACCCATAGGCCTACCTTAGGATCACCTAGGAGGACGTTCAACCTCAACTGGCTTCCAAGAGGTAGCCCGCCACTACTCATATAAT
The DNA here is from genome assembly GCA_037074715.1 of Magnolia kwangsiensis. Taxonomy (NCBI): domain Eukaryota; kingdom Viridiplantae; phylum Streptophyta; class Magnoliopsida; order Magnoliales; family Magnoliaceae; genus Magnolia; species Magnolia kwangsiensis. The sequence goes on along the minus strand of CM073578.1, from coordinate 107,189,730 downwards.
ATAAGGTTTAAAGCCCACGCAATGCATGACTTAATGGGCCATACACCAAGCCCAACTTATAGGCCAGATAGTGGACCCTTAAGTAAGGTTTGAGCCCAACCACAAAGGTCATAATTCCACATATTGTGGTGGGCTTCATGGGCAGCCCAGTAATTCATTTACATGAGCAAGTTTTACATTTAACACAAGTGAGTTGGGCCTCACTTTTGGCCCAAGTACAAGGTCAATTTAGTAGGCAGCCAAGAGCCCAACTCCTTGCATATTATTACCCTTAATCCCATCACAATAGATGGGAGAGTATAGGCCTAAGATCAATGGGCCTATCCAAAAGAATTGAGTCCATAAGGCCTACTTGTTAATACAAACATGCATATACTATATCACATAATGGGCCCCAAAGAAATGGCCCAAAACAAAACCCATCCAATTCACACATTATAGTGGACTTGAGGGCAGCCCATAAGTCCAAGAATACATAAGGGCGAGACCTATACCGATAGGGTGGGCCTTGCCTCATTAGACAAAGACTTAACAAGGCCCTCCACAATATACATTTATGTGGGATTTGCAAGTCAGCCCACAATTAAACACTTCATGAGGGCATCAAGGCCCATTAATACACATGATCAGCTTATAGACAGCCCATTGGGCTCATAATTCAATAAGGTCAGCCCTTGCACAATCTTGGGCTTAAGAAAGAATCTCTCAGCCCATTGAGCCTATAAAACTATTAAAATTTCTGGTTAAGGCGAGCCCACAAAATCACCACAAAGGTGGGCCTCAAGGGGGCACTCATTAAACCCAAAATATCTAAGGAAGGAAAGAAAGGAGTGTGTGCAATACTCTCTCAAATCTGGTGTGCCACAATAGTACCTAAACAATCAACCATGTAGTAAATTTTGGGCCCCTTGCTAGAATTTCAGCCCACCCATTTCCTAGGCCTGGTGGAGTCCAGAAATTTATTTAATTTAGATGGGTTACTGACCCATGGTGATTCACATATATCATAGTGGGCCCCACCAGATAAGAAGGGAGATATACAACACTTACTTCAAGTGGGCCATGCCATTAGAATGCAGGCCCAGCAACCCAAGGTAAGGGTGTGCCTGGGTATTTGACCCAAAACTGGTCCAAATTGCAGGCCACACCACGGTCGGTACAGAGGCCCGATGGCCCTGAAATTTTATAGGGTGGTCCTTCCATGGGTATACCACACCCCCATAAAATTTTATAATTTTTGGACTTCTAAAACTATTTTAATTAATTCAAATAAAACAATCTGTCCTGAATCTCGGACTGATCTGGACACCATATAATAGTGGGCCGGTCCAGCCACCACCATGGTATGTACAGGTGTCCAATGGCTCCAAAATTTTACAGGTAGGTCCTGACATGAGTTTAACATATCTCTGTAAAGTTTTATAATTTTTGGATACTCAAAAATATTTTAATAAATTTTAAGGATATAATCTGTCCAGGGTGAACTATTGCTGGAATGTAACTGTCCTGAATTTGGGTCATCCAATGGGTGGGTTCTGGGCCTCCAAAATTCCTGAAATTTGGACCCAAGGTCCCTCATCAAGTCTAAAACAAGATTGGATCCAGAAATATGGCCCAACTTCTTAGAAAGTATTTTTAGAATTTTATTCTTTTTGGACTATGCTGCTGGACTGAACAGCAGAAATTTTTGGCAATCCAGTATGTTGGCCCACCCTTTTGGATGCCCAAATGGGATCCCTTGGCCCTGAAATTATGTAGATAGGTTCTACCATGGTTGGGACACCTTCCTACAAAAATTTAAAATTTTTTGGAAAGTAAAAATATTTTATTTAACCCCTGCAATTTGTGTACAGATAACTATTCCTGAAGAAATCTACAGCAAAAAAAATATTGCTGGAAATGTAATTGTCCCTATGTTTGGGACCACATGGAGTTGGCCTGGAACCACCCAAACCCTTGAAAAATTGGGAAAAAGGTGTTCCTACATCTGGACAACAAGTGGGGTCCACTGGGGTGGTCCACTTATTCCAGAAACCCAGGTAAAAATGCTCATTTTCAACTTATAGTGTTGCTGAACTGTGCAGAAATTTCTGGACAGTTAGCCCACTTTGGCCCATCCCATGGGTCTCAATCATGAGGGAAATGATGTGGGCCCCATTCCACATCAAAGTGGGGTCCATGCACTGCAAAATCCTTAAGAAAATTTAGGAGAAAAGGGCATATAAACAGATCCAAACATTAGCTCAAAAGTCATGGTCCAACTGGGCCTGGAATTTGGACAGCAACATATGTTGTCCACATTTCAGCCCATATAAATTAATCAAAGGGTTTATGGCCCTGATTCAACATGTGGGGTCTACCTTGATGGGTTAACAAAATTTTAGACCCATGAGCTCACTCAGACCTCCATGAAAATGTCATTTTAGAGGTCACCCAAACCATGCATGCATGGTGGGCTTGGACATCTAGTCAAAGTGGGCTTGGACTTCCCATCTAGCTAAGGGTCTGAGATGTTGCTGACCTCTCCTTGGTGAGCCACACATCATCATAATACACAGGAGAAAAAAAAAGAGAGAGAAAAGGAGAAGGAAGAAGCAATCGGCCATTGGTGGAAGGTCCCACCACTAATGGACCTTCCACTCCACAATCTACACCATCCACCATATATATACTTACATGCAAGCTATTATGTATCAAGATAATTTGCTGGAGGGTAGGGACACCCTCTCCACATGCATGCAAAGGCCTATATGGCCTATGAGATGTAAGAATAAAGGAGAATGCATCATGGTGGGTCCATGGAGAATGGCCCACCATGGAAGGGAATGAGTAGGATCTAGGCCCATGGCCTTCATCCTAGGAGCCATGTAGGACCTCCACCATGGATTGGTGGGTCCTACATGCTTCCATGCATGTAGCAAAAGGGAAGGGAGAAAGGAAAGAAGAAGGAGCACCCACTTATATCAACCTTGAAATTTACATCACCATCATCTAGAGGCTTCAAGCAACATGGATCAATGGTTAAGATCAAATGAGAAGGGGTAGATGAGGAGGTATTTTAGGGAGAAGGGGCTGGAATGGAGGGAAGATGGGCTGGAGAAATGGAGGGGAGTTGCTAGGGAAGAAGAGAAGAGAGAGAGAAATGAGAGGGAAAGAGAGATAGTAATGATTTATTTGTAAGAAAAGAAATGATTACCTTAGGGAGGAGAAACCAAAGTTGCTAGGGGTAGAGTAGGTCTCTTGGTAGTGTTTGTGGTTGGTAGTGTTAGTTATGGATCTTTGTGTAGTGTGTGGGTAGTGTACCTTGGAACTTGTGCCAAGGGAGGTGGTGGTCCACACATGCATTCCACCTAAGTGGGCCACATAATCAATGGTCATATAATGAAATGTACACAACTTTTGATCTACATATCGGATGGACGCACAAGATGCGGCGTTGGAACCGCGGTGACGATGCGGTCGCAATGGCATAGGTTTCAACTCGATCCGAGTCGGGTCTACATGACCGGACTCAAGGATGATCGCAACACTATCTGAGGGTCGCGGGTCACCGAAATTCAACCGATAGGACCGCGAGACCACAAGAAATGAAATGCACACTTACACACACACATGCATACATGCGAACTCGGGTTAGGTCTCACACCTGCGGATAGTGTAGATAGCCCACCATCTCGGTCCAGATGACTGATCTGGAACATCCATTGAACTCTAACCATCCATATTACCAAAGCTTCGATGATAGAATTTCAAAAGACAGTGAGGATGGGTTCCCAACTTCTCAAGTGCAGGACGGACAACGGAGTAAAAGATTCAGTGGGCCGCACCAAAACCACTCCTTCCCGACTGGTTTTTATCCAGGAATGCAATGAACGAGGTGGATTCATCCAAAAACATCACTGTGTTGCCACCGAACACGTCAGCGCAACTTGCGTAAGGTTTACGCACATCCATGAGTTCCCGACGTTCTGGGATGTGATGGCCTCTCCATGTTGTTGATCTTGCTCACATCCTGGAATGCCCTTCCTCTCTCTCTTTCATATCATTTTTTATAGCAATAGTGAGTCAGCTATGACATTGGAAGTCAATCGAAATCAGTTAGTTTTGCGCTAAACTTACGCACTTCCCTACTCAATGAAACTTCTCACTTTCGTACTTGACCCACGTTTGACGTTGTGGATGACTCCCCATTATCGAATTTTCTCGATTTTTTCTCCATGGAGAGGTTTGATTTTTGCTTAGGCTTCATCTGGATGGTCCAAATCGGCCATCCGATCAACGATGGTGGGCCACTACATCCGGGAACGTTAGGAACTCACGAACATGCAGAAACTTTACGCAGGTTGCATTGACATGTTCGGTGGGCCGCACAATGATGTTTTCAGATGAATCTAGCCCATTCATTGAATTCCTGGTGAAAAACCAGTTGGAAAGAAGTGGTTTTGGTCGAGTTTTAGTCTGGCCCACTAAATCTTTTACTCCGTCGTCTGTCCTGCGTTTGAACAGCTGGGAACCCATCTTCACTGTCTTTTGAAATTCTATCACCTAGGTCTTAGTAATATGGACAGTTAGAGTTCAATGGATGGTCTAGATCAGTCATCTGGACCGAGATGGTGGGCCATCTACACTATCCGCAGGTCCCCTGTTTGAGCGAGCTATTTGAATCCAAATAGAAAAGGGTCAGCCTATGTTGACCGACTCTGTTGGTCTAGTGCATATCTGATGCACATGAGTGGTTTGCGTGCACTGCAAGTGGGGTCCACTTGTGATGTCTGTGAGAAATCTATTCCGATCATTATGTTTTCGATCTAATTTAAGGGGTTATGACTAAAATTGAAGCATATCCAGAGATCAGGTGGACCCCAAATTGTTGATATGTGGGCTGATCTATTCGTTGAGCCACTTCCAGAGGGATCTAAGGGCTAAATCTTGACATGTACGGTTAATTTAGGGTCCTCGGGCCAGATATAAAGTTTCGAGCTGAACGGATGGCGGGAACCCTATGATCTTGCATTCTAGACGATTTTCAGGCCTCTTGGACTGCAATTGCTTCATTTTCTTGGATCTTTGGTGTGTAATTTCTTCGATCTTGGTCCTCGAAGATCCGTCCCTTGCTCTGGTCACTTTTGAGCATTAATTTCATTTTTTAGTACCCTTTTTCAATCCAAGTTCCTAATTTTACCTTGTAACAAAAACACGATTAAAATAGGACATTAAACAGTATCATGTTCGTAAAATCGGATAATAACTGGGGTCTAATATGCAATACTTGACCCTCAACACAATCCTCAACCAGCATTTTATTAGACCCGAGCAAAATATGCGAAAAATAATTTGAGAACTACATGATAATTTTTATAAACTCAAGTGATTTTTGAACAACAGTCCAATTAATAACATTATAAGATTCATGAATGTTAGACATTACTTTCTCCTGGACTCAAGTGCAAGGTAAACTTCATAGTCAAGTTCAAAGTATTAATCTATCGATTAGAAAAATTCTAAACATTAAGTTTCATAGGTGTATAGTGAAACCTAAACTTACCATAATCAAAGGCTAAATTCATTATTTTCATGATAACATTGATAATCACAAGAGCATTCAGGATAACCAAAATTTTCCTTACAGTTCAACTTTTTATTCTTCCAACTTTTGAATTTTTCATCAATGGCTTTCACGTTATGTCAATCTTTTAAAAGTAAAGCCAATGAGGGGAATCGAACACTCACCTATAGGAAGCAAACCCATAGTGAAGATCATTCACCCAACCCTTTCCGAAGACAACTATTTTTTAGTTGGGTATTCATTTTTATTTTTAATGAACATGATGAATAAATTCCCTAGGTTGGCTCCTTCCATGCCTAGTGATTACCCGGTTAACAATTCAAAATCAAACTGAAGCTATAATGTGTAAGTTAGGTATGACATGTGAAATGATGACTCAATCAATGTTTAAAGCTTCTAATTATGGATTAATAATTTGAACTTAATTGTGAAATCTAATAGGTAGCTGAATCCAAGAGTCATAAATTACCAACATTACGTATATTATACTTCTAAATCAAATATGGCCGTCAAAATCACTTTGAAGTCACAAAAATTTCTAGAAAATTTTAAAAAAAAATTCACAATTTTTGCTCAAGACCAAGAAAATATTGATTAGATAACCTAATCTCTCATCCCTAACATAAAATCTACATTTCCCTCGATGTAGAAGATATATGCATAAACTGCACATGAGAAAACGAAAGTAAAGCAGAAGTGATGGAAAGATAATACCCGATGACGGAGTTAAGCGACTTTTTCTTAAAGAGATTTCAACGTGAAGGCTACTCGGCACAAGAGTTAATCTAACAAAAGCAAACTATTCTAAAACAAACTAACCTAACGGCATAAAGTTGACTAACCTAGAACGATAAAAAGCAAACTACCCTAGTCTTATGAAAGCAATAAACCTACCTATACCTCCATCAGACTAAGAGATCCTTCCTGGTAAATAGGATCAATCAGAGGCATGGACATGTCCTCTGAATCAAATTTCTCAATTAATGGCTTTAATCTATGTCCATTTACTTTAAACTCATTGTCATTGTCTAGATTCCGAATCTCGATAGCCCCATGAGGATAAACATTGATAACAGTGAAAGGGCTAGTCTAACGAGATCAGAGCTTACCAGGAAAGAGATGTTACCGAGAATCATACAAAAAGACTTTTTGACCTGGCTTGAATGATTTTTGATGAATATGTTGGTCATGAAACGCCTTCATCCTATCCTTGTAAATTCTCGAGTTCTCGTACGCATCGTTTCGAATTTCTTCAAGTTCATTCAACTGAAGTTTGTGTAGCGAGCCAGCATTGTCTAGATTGAAATTTAAAATTTGATTGCCCAGTAGGCTTTATGTTCTAACTCCACATACAAGTGACAAGATTTTCCATAGATAAGTCTAAAGGGAGACATTTTAATAGGGGTCTTAAATGCAGTATGGTAAGCCCATAAGGTATCGATCAATTGGAGTGACCAATCCTTGCGGTCAGGGTTAACCATTTTCTCCAAGATATGTTTGATCTCCCTATTGAAAATCTCAACTTTCCCACTTGTCTATGGGTGGTATGGGTGCTCACCTTATGAGAGATACCATATTTCTTCATTAAACTCTCGAATGGTCTATTACAAAAGTGTAAGCCCCCATCATTAATGATGGCTCGAGGCGTTCCGAACCGGGAAAGGATGTTCTCTTTTAAGAATTTAATGACCGTGCAATGGTCATTGTTTTAGCACGAAATCGCTTTAACCCATTTAGTGACATAATCTACGGGAAGCAAAATGTATAGATTTTCAAAAGATTGGGAGAATAGTCTCATGAAATCGATGCCCCAGCAATCAAATGGCTCTATGATAAGAATGGGGTTCAATGACGTCATATTTCTACGGGACTATGCTCCTAACTTTTAACAATGCCCACAAGCTTTACAAAACTCATGAGTGTCCTTGAACATAGTGGGCCAATAAAAGCCACATTATAGAATCTTAGTCGTAGTCTTTTTAGAAAAAAAGTGACCACCATAAGCTTGTGAGTGACAGAAGGAGATGACACTCGGGTGCTCATCTTCTAGCACACATGTCCTTAAGATTTGGTCGGGGCAATATTTAAACAAATATGGATTGTCCCAGAAGAAGTTGAGCACCTCGGTGAAAAATTTCTTCTTATCTTATGCAGTCCAATGTGTCGGTATGAAACCTGTGGCAAGATAATTAGCAATATCACTGAACCAAGGTGAATGGGAGACTCTGAACAATTATTCATTAGGTAACATGTCATTAATATGTGTCGTCTCAAGGGAATCAGAGGGATTATGGTGGGAAAGATGGTCAGCCATTACGTTCTCTACTCCCTTTTTATCTTTAATTTCTAAATCAAATTCTTCGAGTAGAAGGATCCATCTTAAGGCTTAGCATCATTCTTAGCAAGAAGATACTTGAGTGCCGCATGATCTGTGTAAATGATGATCTTAGATCCGATCAAGTAGGTCCTAAAATTGTCCAAAACAAACACTACGGCTAAGAGTTCATTTTTTGTAGTCTAGTAGTTCTCTTGGCAGGATTTAGAGTCTTACATGCGTAAGGAATAACGTAGGGCTTCTTTTCTTTTCTCTAGCCTAAAATCGCCCCAAGTACATAATTAGACGCATTGCAAATAAGTTCAAAAGGAAGACTCCAATCAGGTGGCTGTATGGTAGGTACAGTAGTTAACATGCCTTTAAGCTTAGTGAAAGCTTCCTAGCATGGCTCAGTCCACTCGTATGGTGTATCCTTTTGAAGTAGATTACATAGAGAATGAGAGATGAGACTAAAGTCCTTTATCAATCATCTATAAAGCCCAGTGTGTCCTAAGATGAATCGCATGTCTTGTATGTTCTTGGGTGGAGGTAGGTTAGAGATAAGTTCGATTTTAGCCTTATCTACCTTGATTCCTTTGGACGAGACGATTTGTCCAAGGACAATTCCCTTACGAACCATGAAATGGTACTTCTCCCAATTAAGTACCAAATTCTTTTCTTCATATCTTTTAGCACACATTTAAGACTCTTTAAGCACTCACTGAAAGATGGACCAAAGATAGAGAAATCATCCATGAAAACCTCTAGATATTGCCCGACTATGTCAAAAAAGATACTCATCATACATCGTTGAAAGGTGACAGGGGCATTATATAATCTGAATGGTATTCTTCGGTAAGCAAAGGTGTCGTAAGGACATGTAAACGTAGTCTTTTCCTGATCTTCAGGGGCTATCTCTAACTGATTGTAGCCCGAATACCCATCGAGAAAATAGTAGTAAGAATGACCAGCTAGCCTTTTCAAGATCTGATCAATGAAGGGCAAAGGAAATTGGTCCTTCCTAGTGATGGTATTCAACTTCATGTAATCAATGCACATTTTTCAACCAGTAGTAACTCTAGTTGGCACGATTTCATTATTTGCATTGGCTACGATGGTGATTCCTGACTTCTTAGGAACCACCTGAGTTGGACTCACCCTCTGACTATCAGATATAGGGTATATGATACCCACATCCAACAGTTTAAGAACTTCGGCTTTAACCACTTCTTTCATGTTTGGATTTAATCTACATTGTGATTTTCGAGAGGGCTTTGTATTATCTTTGAGATAAATACAGTGAGTACAAACTGAATGGTCAATTCTCTTGAGGTCCATAATCATCTATCCAAGGGCTCCCTTATGCTCAATGAGAGTAGATATGAGCATACTCTCCTGTTCTTTCTCTGAGTGGGTAGAAATTATCACTAGGTATATCTCATCTTGACCTAGTTAAACATATTTCAAATCAAAGGGCAAAGGTTTTAGGTCAAGCTTTGGTGCCTTGAGGTTAGACGGTAAAGACACTTCTTCAGTTTGGAACAATTCTTCAAATGGTGGCCTCCACCGATTAACTTCAAGTACCGGCATAGTATCAAGCATGATAACCATCTCCTTAATCATGTTATCATCAAGATCATGGGAGTAGGCCAGGCATGTATCTAGAGGGTCAAAGAATAAGGTCTGAGGCGCTCTATCTTCCACGAAAGAGTTAATCATGTTAATGTCGTAGAAATTGTCATCATCCTCTAACCATCTGCCCCATTTTAAAAGGCATTCAACTCCAATGTCATATTTCCGAAAGACATACTCATAACACCATTCCTGTAATTGATGATTACGTTTGAGGTGGCAAGGAATGGGCGACCAAGGATGATGGAAATCTGAGTGCTCATGTTACTAATGGGTTTCGTATTTAGGATGATAAAATCTAAAAGGTAGTAGAATCTGTCAACCTGGACCAACGCATCCTCAATTATCCCTCTTGGTACACGAACAGAGAGATGAACAAGTTGTAGCGTGGTTTGGGTGAGTTTTAATTCACCCAAATCTAAATGTTTGTATACCGAGTAGGGAATCAGATTGACACTCGCTCCTAAGTCAAGAAGTACATGCTCAATGTGATAGTTTCCGATTAAACATGATATGGTTAGGCTACCGAGATCTTTGAATTTCTGCGACACATCTTGCTTTAAGATGGCACTCACTTTCTTAGTCAGAAAGATTTTCTTTTAAATAATTTGTCATCTTTTCGTTGTACATAAGTCTTTCAGAAATTTGGCATATGAAGGGATTTGTTTCATGACATCAAGTAAGGAAATGTTGACCTTCACTTGTTTCAACACTTCGACAATGTCCTGAGAGTTAGAGAGAGGTTTTGGTGCAACCAACTGTTGGAAAAATGGAACAATCGGCTTCCCTTGAGGTTCTGGTTCTAATTCTTATAGAGCATGGCTAAATCCATCCTCTTTGTCCACTTTCGGGTCCTTAGGCTTTTCAGCCCTAATTGGAATGGTTTTTTCAATGATCTTCTCACTCCTAAGAGTGGTAATGGATTTAGCTTGCTCCATCTGATTTGAAGAGCTAGGGTTGCTAACTTCATCTTGCAGTTTTGGTTTGGGAAGGGGTTGAGTTAGGAGGCTCCCCTTATTCCCAATCATATTTTCAGCCTTAAGTTCTTGTATTGATTTCGTAAGGTCTTGAAAGGCTTATAGCATACCTTGATTGTAAAGCTATTTTTTTTGAAAATGTTTTAAAACCAAGTCTTCTTGAGTTTCTCTTGTTGTGGAATTTGATTAAAAAAACCTTAAGGGGTAGCAGTTTGTCCATTCCTCCAACTGAGGTTTGGATGATTTCTCCAACTAGGATTGTATGTATTGGAGGTAGGTCCATTGAAAGGTCTTTGATAATTGTTCACAGCATTGGATTCCTCATTCAACACCCTTGGAAAGGTAAGTATTGTTGGATAATTTTCAGTTGTGTAAATGTTGCAATCACAGATACCGCAAACAGTTTCATTAACCTTATCCTTCTTTAATTTCATGGCCTCAAATTTTCTTATGAGATTAGTCACTTTAGAATTGATATTAGCATCCTCTTTCAAGAAATACATTCCACCCCTCTCCTTAGATTGAGTCGGCTTAGACATGGTGCTTGATTTTGAATATATGTCCCATGATTAAGCGTTTTCTGCAAGTCTATCCAAGTAGTCCTATACATCATCAACATTTTTATTCATGAATTCCCTATTGCACATTGTCTCAGCCAATTGGAACATGGAATATGTTAGTCCATTATAGAAAAAGTGTGTAATGTGCCACATTTCAAAACCGTGTTGTGGGCATGAACTGACAAGATCCTTGAACATTTCCCAACATTGGAAGAATGTTTCAACCTCTTTTTGGGAGAAGTTCATGATTGATTTTCTAGGGGTGTTCGTTTTATGATGTGAAAAAAAATTTCTTTATGAACTCCCTTTGCATATCATTCCATGTGCCAATAGATCTAAGACATAGTGAATGCAACCACGTCTTAGCTTTCTCTTTAAAAGAAAAGGGAAAGAGTTTCAGCCTGACTGTGTCCTCAAACACGTTTAGAAAATATAAAGTGACTATGATCTCATCAAACTCTTTCAGGTGTAAATATGGATTTTTTGACTCAAGCCCATGAAATTTAGGAAGGAGTTAGATCACTCCTGGCTTGATATCCATGTGTCCCATATTCTCAGGAAAAATCATGCATGAGGGCGTACTCGCCCCCCTCCGGTTGTAAATAATCTCATAAAGTATGAGGCAAGGGTACTTGATGCACCTCATTCTCATCCCAAATGTCTTCCACCCTAGGTTGGGGTAAAAGAGGTTGGTCTGCAGCGATTACTTCAATTAACTTTAGGAATTTTGAGCGATGTCTAGCCCTGCGATGGATAGCCAACCCCTCAACCAATCCTCCTTCAGTCAAGAGAAGTCCAGTGTTGTCATGAACCCACTTGGGCATGAAACACTCGCAGCCCTCAATTCAGATTCTAAACCTAACCTAAAAGAAAGAAATGAAATAGAAATCTAGAAATAAAGAAGAAAAGAGTTGAAAAGAAGTTACCAAATCGAAGTCCCTAAGTTAAAAACTTGCAAAATAAACCAAAACAAGTTAGTTTCTAAGAATAGAAAGTCTAAAGTTAAAAAGTTCCTAAAATAGAAAGTTAACTTTTAAAAACTGAAAATAGAAAGTTTCTAAAAACTAAATTAGGAAACTTTTAAAAACTTAAATTTAGAGAGTAAGTTTTTAAAAAGAGAAACAAATCCTAAAAGAAAATAGAAATTTTCTAAAACAAGTTAGGAAAGTTCTAAACCTAAATTAGAGGGTAAGTTAGTTTCTAAAAAGAAAAGTTCTAAAATAAGAAAGTTTCTAACAATTAAAAATTAAAAAGATGAGTTACTTTCGAAGACTAAGAAAAGTTCCAAAAAAGGAAATAACTAACATAGTTTCTAAAAATTAATTAGGAAGGTTCTAAACCTAAATTAGAAAACATGTTAGTTTCTAAAAATAAAGGAGAACCTAAAATAAAAGTTTCTAAAGATAGAAATAAAACCTAATCCTAAAAATAAAAAGGATGAATAATTAGAAAGAGATTACCAATTTTGAAAGCCTATATCAGGGTCCTACAAGAAAGGAAAATTAGGTTAGTTTCTAGAAATCAAATAGAAAAGCCTAAATCTAGAAAAACCCTAATCTTAACCTAATTCTAAAATTAGTTAAATTCAGAAAAATGAAATCATCAATCCCCGACAATGGCGCCAAAAAACTTGTTCACACCCCAAGTATAGGGTTGTAATATAGTAATAATCTCGGTAAGACCGAGGTCGAATCCATAGGGACTGAACCTTGTTCGCAATCTGAAAGTGACTCGAATTTGAACTAGGTGAAGATGTAATCTAAATCAGGAAAATTTAAGAGAATAATGGTGAAATCTTAATCTAAAGCTTGTGAAATTCAAAGGTGGGAAACTAGGGTGCCAAGGATCCCCTTGTAGAAATCAGGGAGATCTATGCTTGATATAACCTTAAAATCAAATTTGAACTTCCTTTGATCTAGTTTTCAAGAGACGAGAGGTATGAGGATTAGAATTGATTCCTTCACAAAGCCATACCCATGAGACAAAGTAAGCAATAGAATTTAACCATTCCACAACCAATCTGAGGGATATATGAATGTTAGGAAGGATTCCATCATCTAACCATGCCCATGTGATGATGGTGAACAACAGTGACTCCTAAATTCACAATCCCTAAAATGTTAAGAACATGCTTAAAGCTATCACAGATCCATTTAATTTAAGTCACAACAAATCATTAAAAACTGAATGTCTTCCTTAATATCAAACTATAATAAAAGAGAATGCATAAAACATGAATTAAAGCCGGAGAAATCTACCCATCATGCTACAAGCTTCACCTCTTAGCCCTAGCTAAGAGGTTTAGCTAACCATGACCATGATCAAACTAAAAATCTCTTTAAAAATGTAATAAAAATAACTAAGAAAAAATCTTCAAGTGGCCACTCCACGTTGCTGATCTTGCTCACGGACAGGAATCTTGATCTTCCACACCTTATACTCCTTTAGGAGAACCTTCAATGGGACCAGGGTTTTTCTCGCTTATGTTGGTGAGGGGACCAAGACATCTATTTATAGGAAAGAGGGCTAGAAGCTTACCCATTACACTTCTCCCTCTAGGGTCTCCACACTGTAGGTTTCCATATCTGACTTAATAACTGAGTATAGGGACCACGGTTCAAGCGTCCTACCCTAAACCTATGTACAATGATCACAACTATAGTGTGGCCCACTGAATCGCTCAATCTGAATAATCCAACGGTTAGATCTGATGATCATGTGTGGCCCACCTGATAGGAGTCTTAGATTCTCCCACTTGGGTTACACTGATCTCTAAAAGAAAATAAAAAATATATTTTAATTGTGAAAATAATTTTGAATAATGCGTTTTCTTAGGAAAAGTTCCTAATGGACGCCCTACTAAATTTCAAAATAATACCATTGGATAATTATGAGCAACTCGTGTCAGATCCGGTTCATCAAGACTATAAATATTGAATCGTGGTAGTTAGCACAACATTTATACATTTTGAAGTGCGATGAATCACAGTCACGAATACCAATAGCCTCAACGACATGGATGAAATATATAGGGTGTGGTATGAAGACTGTATATCTAATGTGATCACACGTGCCTATCTTCAAGTGGTCCATCTAAACGTGTTGCCAAGACACAAACCAAATTCTTACTTACTCAAAACTTTTAAGTGCACACTGAAGGAGAAGCAGGATATAAACTAAATAATAGAATTATCAATTCATATAAAAGAGGTTTCTAAAATGTCTGTATATAATCGGATCAAAACTGAAAAAACTCTCACTAGTGAAATACATCCTTGGGATCTACAACTCCCATAAACGTTACATGTTCCTTGAAGAGTGTAATAGGAAGACCTTTAGTAAGAGGATACGCTATCATCTGTCTCATGCTAATGAGTTCTGTAGACACCTGATGATTTTGAACTCTCTCCTTTACAACAAGATACTTAATGTCAATATGCTTTAACCTCGATGAATGCTTGTTGTTGTTGGAGAAGTTAACTATAGCTGAACTATCACAATAGATTTTCAATAATTTCGAGATCATCTGCACAACCCGTAAACTAGAGAAAAAACTCTGAAGCCAAATCGCCTGACTCGTGACTTCATGATAAGATACATACTCTGCTTCCATGGTGGGATAAGATACATACTCTGCTTCCATGGTGGAAGATGCCGTAATCAACTATTTTACGCCCTTCGATGATACGGCTTCTCTACCCATCATGAATACATAGCCCGAGGTTGACTTCTTACTGTCAAGATAGCTTGTAAAATCTGCATCTATATATCTAACCAGCTCCAAATGGTTAGATCTCCCGTACATGAGTGCGAAGTACTTTGTCCTTTGCAGGTAGCGCAATACTTTCTTAACAACTATCCAATTGTTCATATTTGGATTGCTAAGGTACCTGCCCAACATTCCAACCATAAAAGAAATATCTAGTCGTGTACAAATTTAAGCATACATGATGCACCTTACTACTGACACATACGGAATATCTTTTATATTGTCCCTTTCTAGGTCATTCTTAAGACACTGAAATTGGCTAAACTTGTCCACCTTTTACAATAGGTGCTTGGCCAGGAGCACAATATTGCATGTTAAACCTTTCGAGAATCCTATGTTGAGGGTCAAATATTGCATATTAGACTCTAGTTATTACTTGATTTTACGAATATGATACGGTTTAATGGCCCATTTTGATCGAGTTTGTGATGTAAGGTGTATTTAGGAGCCTGTACTGAAAAAGGGTGATAAAAAAAATGGATTTAATGCTCAAAATTCACCAAGGAAAGGGATGGACCCCAGGGGACTAAGATCGATAGATTTACACGCCAGAGATCCGAGAAAATCAAGAAACTGAAACTCAAGTGGCCCGAAATTGGTCCAGAATGCAAGATCATGGGGTTCCCACCATTTGCTCAGCTCGAAACTTAATACATGGCCTGAGGACCATAAATAAACCGTTCACATCGAATTTCAGCTCCTGGATCCCTGTGGAAGTGGCTAAATTGACAGATCAACCATAAAATCTTGATTTGGGGCTCGCCTGGTATTGGGAAATGCTTCAAGTTTGTTCTTAACCCCTTAAAGGGGGTGGCAAAATAGATGAATGGAATGGATCTTTCATACATATCTCAAGTGGCCCCCATTGGCCGTGCCTATGCACAGTGCACAGGTGCACTGGACCAAGAAATCGGGTCAGCAGGAGCTGACCCGATCCATTTCACACTCGAAAACAGGAGACAGACGCTGTCTATCCATTTTCACGTAGTGGGCCCCACCTATTGTCCATATGGACATTCCCAACTGTCCATGAAATTCATGAGGACCCTATGATCACGGCCTAGGTGACAGATTCCTAGAAGGCATTGAAGGACGAATTCCAATTGTCCCAACGTAGGTCAGATGACAGAGTGAAAGATTCGGTGGGCCACACCAAAATCGATCAAGAACCGTCCATTCCCGATGGATTTTCTGAGCTGAAACTAATGGACGGGGTGGATTTCTCAAATGCTGGGGTATGTGGACCCCACTGATATCACCAAAACCTATCATCCGCAGCAAATTCATAGACAGCCGCGAACTTGGACAAAGCTGATCACCACTGCATGTTGTGCGATCAGAACAGGGACCAAGAAGATGATATGGACCTTTCAACTGGCAGCCATGCAATTTTTGACTTTCTACGTGATCGGATTTCATGGATGGGAGGATCTTTCCTCCCAGATGCAAGTTAAACGTAACGAGTTTTTCATTTTTCTCTGTTGTACAAAACAGAGGCGCACGACCTTTGTTGTTTGTGATTGGCTTTGCATAAGGAGAGTCGGTTCTTTAACTCCAATGGGATTTACACACAACAACTGACCTTCCTACCTATAAAAGAAAAAGAAGACAGAGAGAGTGGGGATCGAATCCATTCCTTAGACATCTGCACGGAGAAGGATAGTTAGAATTTTTTTTTTCTTTTTATTATTTTTTATTTTTTCTGCTTTTATTTAAGAGAATTAGCCTAATCATGTCTATGACAGGCTAAACCTCTTAGCTAGGGCTAAGAGGTGAAGCTTGTAGTGTGCTTAGGATGGTATCTTTGCTTTGATTCATGGTTATTGAACTCTTATGAATTCTAGCTTGATTATTAAGGAATACTTTTAGTTTTTTAATGGTTTATTGTGACTTAAATTACAATAGATCTGCAATGGCTTTGAGTACGTTATTTTCATTATGAGATTGTGAACTTTGGAGGCGCTGTTCTTCACCATTATCTCTTGGGCATGGTTGGGTGATGAAACCCTTCCTAACTTTCAAAATTCTCTTCTGATTGGCTGTGTGATTGGTAAATTGTTGTTTTTTGCTATAGTCTCCTGAGCATGGTTAGGTGACAGAATCACTTCCAAATCTTTGCCATTCTTATCTATGGATGATTAGACCCATGAGAAGTTTAGAGATCTGGCAAATCTCTTCTTACCAACTAGATAGGATAAGACTCTGGTTCCAGTTGTGTCCTTAAATCATTGCTAGGTAACTTTCCAATTGCTACAAGTGGATTCTTGGCATCCTAGTTCCTACCTTTGAATTCTATAAATTTTAGATTAATATTTTACCATTATTCCCTCAATTTCATTCGATTTAGATTTCATCTTAGTCTAGTTTTAGTTCTACTTAGTTTCAGATTATGTACAGGTTTCAGCCCCTGTAGATTCGACCTCGGTCTCACCGAGATTATTACTACATCACAACCCTATACTAGGGGTGTGAACATCCTATCAATATAGGCCCTCTGCGATAAGCTAAGTAATCCATGTGATCTGTCCTGGCTAATCTGAATGTCGATGCAAATGATGCATCACAAAGATCTTTCATCTCAAAGTTTTGAGACAAAAATTTCTTAGTCTCGCGCAACAATCCAATATCACTACTAGCCAACAAAATATCATTAACATACAAAACTAAAATAATAAACTTACTCCCACTGATTTTCACGTATATACATTCATCCACAATGTTTTCAATGAAACTATATGAAGAAACAACTTCATGAAACTTTTGGTACCATTGTTGTGATGCGTATTTCAACTTATAAATGGACTTCTTAAGCTTGCAGACCAGATGTTCTGAGCCTTTCGCTTTTAAACCTTTTAATTGCAACGTATATATATGTTTTCACTTAGGTCACCATTGAGAAACGTTGTTTTCACGCTCATTTGATGTAGCTGTAAATCCATATGAGCCATAAGAGCTATAATGATCGTAAAGGAGTCTTTCTTGGACACAGGTGAGAAAGTCTCCTTAAATTCAATGCCCTCATGCTGATTGAAACCCTTTGCAACTAGTCTGACTTTATACATTTTGATATTACCATTAGAGTCGCGTTTGGTTTTGAATACCCACTTATAACCAATCGGCCTAATCCCTTTAGGTAATTCAACAAGGTCCCAAACTTTGTAATCCTTTATGAATTTCAATTCATCCTTCATGGCATCGAACCATTGAGAAAAATTGACACTTTATTCAACTTGCAAAAAAGATACAAGATCCTTTTCAGTCCTAATGTCAAAGTCATGCTCCTGGAGATAGATGATGTAATCGTCTAGTATCACAGATCTTCTCTCTCTATGTGATCGTATTAAAGGCTCATTATTCTGAATTGGGGTTTCTGTTTCCACATCAGTGGGTTGTAATTGAGGATCTACATGGTTATCCATAGGGATCTTAGGTCTGCTGCTGGACGGACATCCATGCTACTCTGAATGATTGTGGTGGGAATCACAATCCATTCTTCCTCAAACATAATATTTATAAAGTTCGTGCTCCCACTATCTTCAATATTCTCAATAAACCTAGCATTCGCAGTCTCAATGACTCTCATGGAATAAGATGGATAATAAAATCTGAGTCCTTTGAATTTTTATGGGTATCCAATAAAGAAGAAACTAACCGTTCTAGGGACAAGCTTTCTTTCATGCGGGTTATAACGGTTTAGCTTCTGCGGGACAACCCCATACATGAAAGTATTATAAACCAGGCTTTCGCCCTATCCATAATTTATATAGAGTTTTCATTATAGCCTCACTAGGGACTCTATTAAGGATATGCACAGTTGTTTTCAATGCATCACCCCATAAAGATTCTGACAACGTTGAATTACAAATCATAGACCGCATCATGTCCTTTAGGGTGTGATTTTGACTTTTTGTTACACCATTCTGCTCTGGAGTACTAGGCATGGTATACTAGGCGACGATGCCACAATCTTATAGGTATCTAGTAAATGGCCCTGGATTATGCCAAGATTTGTCACACCTTCCATAGTACTCGCCACCACGGTCAGATCTGATGACTTTGATCTTTTTATAGAGTTGATTCTCAACTTCAGCCTTATATATCTTAAATGTATCCAGGGCATCTGATTTGTCGTTAATGAGATATAAGTACCCATAACAAGAGTAGTCATCTATGAAAGTGATAAAATACTTCTGCCCATTCCAAGATGCAGAAAGGAATGGTCCACAGATGTTTGTATGAATCATTTCCAAGAGTCCTACACTCCTAGTGACACCCTTTTTTCTAGATCTAGTCTGTTTACCTTTAATGCAATCTATGTAGACCCCAAAGTCTGAAAAGTCTAAAGAGTGAAGAATTCCTTCACACACAAGCCTTTCTAATCTCTCACGAGAGATATAGCCTAATCGCCTTTGCCACAACATGGAGGAATTTTCACAATCTAACCTTTGCTTAATGCCTTTAGTATTTTCATGTGATGAGTTAATATTGTAGACATATGAAACATCCAAATCTAGCTGATAAAGGTTATTGACTAAAGTGCCAGAACCAATCGTAATCGAATTATAGGAAATACTTAATTTTCCATTTCCAAATTTTAACTCATAACCAAATTTGTCTAAATGGGAAATGAAAACCAAATTGCACCTTATAAAAGGCACACATACAGTATCTACTCGATCAAGAATGTGTCCTGACGATAACCTAAGCCTATAGACTCCAATAGCTTCTACGTCTTCTCTAATATCGTTCCTCATTTAAACCGATCTTTTTGTATCTGTTTATATTCAGCTTTGGAGCATATCTTGCATGGAATTAAATATGTTAATAGTTGTACCAGAGTCTATCCACTAGGAGTCTGTGGACATATCAGCTAAATTAGATTCAAAATAGTCTAAAACTTTATTATTACCCTCATGAACAAGATATTCTTTAAATTGTATGTAATACTCTATAGGACCCGAATAACGATTTCCTAAATAGTGCTTCTTTTTCTCATAATTGGACCCAGTAAGCAAAGGTATGAAATTAAACTGGTTTGGAACATTGGAAACAATCATGGCTGGACATAAAAAAAAATTATAACACTTACATAAATGAATGAACTAGTCCCACATAATACTATATGAATGTAAACCTTAAACACTATGCATGTATTAACATTCAATTGATTAGGGCCTTCAATCAAATGACCCAGAATGATGATGGGCCATTTTCATCAAATTCTGGTAAGAGCCTAACATATCATTATGACTCATCCTTTGGGTGAAATAGCAACATACAGAAGGCTCTACTGAACATGAAGTTGATCAATGGTAGTGAAATAAATCTAAGACGTCCATCACCTTTTGGCAAAATGTATCTCTCAAACTTATATCACAATCACCAATCACTTTACCCCACTCATATCCTACCAAGCGATGATACCTCTTTGTTTTGACCGGAACCCGCTATGGATACAAACTCAACTGAATGCAATCCTATAATGGAAGGTTACTGAATTCCATATATTGAGGTCTAAAAGTAATAATTTTCACCAATTGAGATCACTTTGGTGGCTTACACAACCAACACTAATTCTCACTCTCAAACACAAGGATTGTTATATGGTCCTGCCCATAATGGACCATTCTGAAATAGTTTTGATTTGGCCAAAAAGATGGCTGATGTTGACCACCCGGTAGGCTAAACATATTCTAAAGTGATGGTTGGATTAAATTCTGAATAGGCCGAGCTAAGAGTCCTGGGGGGGAGGGGATCAAATTATGATGTTGACCACCCGTAAGCTAAACATATTCTAAAGAAATAATCAAAAATAACACTTATCAATTAAAATAGCAGAAATGAATAGTAACCTCAAATGTATAAGTATTAAGAGGTTGATACAGATGTTATTCTAAGGATAACCTTATACTAAAAACCAATGGCTTATGATAGGACAACCTGATTTCTAGAACGGTCTGTGTGTCAAAAACTCAAAAAAATACAAAGGACTAAAGAGTAAAACAGAAATAAATTTCTATTGCTAGTACAACATTCACCACATGTGCAGAAAGTAAATTGCAATCATTCACCACAAATACTGAAAAATAAATTACAACATTCAACCACTTAAGCACATGCAACCATTCACCACAACTCCAGCAATTATAATAGTTCGCTTGTGTGTACACCAACTATTAAAGAACAGCCACACAACTACTCCACTCTCAATATCCTCACACAGTGGATATTGGCCTTCCTATGAAATAGGTTTTCCAAGGTTCACCTAAAACCTTCACAATTGTGTCTTTTAAAAGGGCTTACACAATTCAAAAACCCCACAATTTAAGATTTTCTAGATCACCTCAGATAAACCAATAAGGAAAGAGAGATTTTTCTAGCACAACCTCAAAAATCAAAAAGAGATTTATAAAAATGTAAATATACTTATCTAGATATTCGCCTTTGATGAAGCCCGGAAGAACCGATTCGATGTAGACGCTCAATGTACAATCTCACATATGAAAGGGTACTTAGATCTAAATGATTTTTAGATTAAATTGTCTTGGGCTAACTTGATTTGATTTTGATCTCAAAAAGGGTAAAATCAATATTTCCTTTACAAAAGAATTAGAATAGAATAGAGATGATAAAATCAAATAAAAAAAAAGTTATTAAAAGAATCTTAAATACTAACAATTAGCTTCTCAAATGTGGGGAGAAGTTCTCTCAGAGTTGTGACTTAAATATCTTGAAATTGAATGAAAAACTCTAAAAATCATCCTCAATTTATAGGCAAAAATATTGTTCACTCGACTGGCCCAGTGGTCGGTTCGACTGGTCAAAGGACCAACAAAAATTTAAAATTTTAGGCGTGATAAGATAAGATCTCTACTCAACTGGTCAAGCCCTACACTCAACTGATCAAGTGGGATCCAGTTTGGTTGCTGGACTTTGAGTCAAGCCTACTCGACTGGTCAAGCACTGATCACTTGACTAGTCGAGCAGTCTTTAGGAATGGTCGAGGGTCCAACAGAAAATTTCAAAATTCACAACAAACCTAAGATTGGTCGAGAAAATTCTTAGACTGGTCGAGCCAGTGCTTGGACTACTCGAACATAGGCTAATACTAGTCAGGATAAAGCCTAAAAAATTATATAATGACCCAAATTAAATATGCAATCAATATGACCTGTCCTATGGTCAATCTAGGGTTATTCATACCTTATAGGTGAAAATTGAACATTGAAACATCGTTTGCTTTAGTTGATAGATTATCATGAAGAACTTGAAGCTTTCCATCTTAAAGTACTTTGAAGCTTGTCATCTTAAAGTATTTTGAAGTTGAACATGTATTCTTAAGTAATACACACTGTCTTGACATATTTGAAACTTGAAAACTTGAAGTAGTACTTGATGTTGTACTCGAATCTCTTATTCTTGTACTTGAACTTTTTGAACTTGAATTTGATATGCTTAATCTTGAATTTGAACTTCTTGAATGTAGGCAAGGATGATATAAAGTTGAGCTACACAAGATACAGATTCTAAGAGGTTTTGGCACTTCAAAATTTGACAAATCTAAGGTAGCATTTACAATCTCCCCCTTTGTCAAATTTGTCACAAAACAAAATAAATAATATGATGCATAATACACATATTAAAGAATCATATATGCACAATAAAGAATCATGCACCAATTACAACCTAGTCAAACCAATACTCAAAGAATCATAATCAAGCACCAATACTCAAAGAATCATAATCATGCACCAATACTCCCCCTTGATACATTACTCCACAAAATCCAAGAGGAGAGGAGAAATTAGCTACCTAACCACTTCTCTCCTCCACATTTATAATAAACATCCACTCTATAGAATTCAATATCATAATGAAATAGGTACATCAACACAAATTCTCCCCCTTTTTGTCACAATGTGACAAAGAAAAGAACGTAAAAATGATGATGGAAACAAGAGAGCAACGAATAACGATAGAGAGAAGTTAGGGCAAGATAACATAAATATTGCAAGATAATCATTCAAAACAAGTCCATAATAAGAACAGAACATGTCCAAGCATACAAAGTTACGAGAAATCCATGTATAAAAGTTATTACAGATTAGAAATTTAAAACTAATCTGAACCAGAAGAAGGAGTGGGTATGAAAGGATCAATTTGATGTAGTCCGTTGTTAGTGTGCCTTAGATATTTGCATATGTATTTAAATTGATTATCTTGGGACACATGCATACCTTCAATCTTTTCCTTAAGAGAACACAAACGTTCATCAAAATTCGACGGTTGAAAATCAGGATCCACTTTAGAGTCGGATTCAATCTCATCAAAGATGTCATCCATATTGACATCATCTGGAGGCAAAGCACCCTCCTCTTCATTTTCTTCAGCTGCTCCGCTAGCACCCTCATCAACTTGGCTTGGAGCCAACTTCAAATTCATCTTATTAATATTAGAGTTGTTGAAGGGTAGATGATGAATTAGAACTTCTCAAACAGGTTTAACAACTAGACTATGGGTGGCTAATACAGTTATAAGATAAACAAAAGGTATATCACTGTGACCTGGATGGAGATGAAACTGAATCCTGATATAAAAAATCAGTGAAGGAAGACACACACAGACTCCAAAAACAATAGAGAGTAGAATGTGAACCATGAACGTAGTAAATTCAATTTTTTTAACAGATCTAGGGTAGACATTGAAATGAAAATCTTATGAAGAACCCTATATCTGGGAAACATGAACTTGGAAGCGAGCGCATTCCCAGTACTCCATTTCGCATCCATATTACATAAAACTCTAGTAAGCATTTACTTCTCAGATTCAGAAGGTTTTGCTACAAGAGAACTAATGGAAACATCGTCATTATTAATTGGAAGGTCCATTAATCTAGAACTCAGGTGATGGTTCTCATCAATTGGACATTCTCTAGTAGAAATTGTAAATGTAAGATTCTCAGTGGAGAAGTCAGTAATATAAGCATACATGGCTTGCGCAATAGAATGAAATGTCGGACTACCCCAATGTAAAATGTTATCCTATCCTATAGATTGAAGAAGTGAAAGGATACCAAAAGGAGCCAAATGATCAATGTTAACTATCCGTTCAACTATCACGTTGTGTAAACGAATATCCCACACATATTCGGGATCTTCCTCAGGTGACCAAAGGTGGCACACCGTGATAGGAGTGGAACGAGAAGAAGAAGGACCACGAGATCCTTTTTTTCTATTTTTACCTTCCATTGCAACAAAGAAATCAAGGAATATAAGGATTGTAAAAAAAGGCGAGAAGGTTTTCAAGAAAATCAGATTTTTAGCTAAAAGACCTACCAAACAACAATAAACCTTTAAATAAACAATACAAACAAGGAAATGAAAGTGCAAAGAACTCAAATCTATAAGAAAATTGAAAATAATAGACTAACCATCGAGGAATCGAAGATGGGTTCGATCGGTCGTGGTAGGGCTTGTTGGAGAAGAAGAACAAAGTGAAGAAAAATGCATTTTTCCCTAAATAAAAAGCAAAACCCGAGTTTCATGACTAGTCGTGTACATGCTCGACTTGTCGAGCTACGACTAGTTGAGTGTGTACTCAACTGGTCGTGCAGCACTAAAAATTTACAATTTTTCATCTATTTAAATTTTAAAAATTTTAAAATAATAAATATATACATTGTGATATAGAAAGACACAAATCATTAGTTCATATTGCACATACCAAGATCAAATTTTAATTTTTTAAACTTGTTTTTGTTGAGCGATTTTGTGAATATGTCTGCAAGTTGATTCTCGATCAGAATATATTTCAATAAAATTATCTTCTCTTCCACCAGTTCACGAGTATAATGATATCTAATATCAATATGTTTGGTTCGTGAATGCTGAATTTGATTTTTGGAGATATTAATTGTGCTTGAATTATCACAATATAAGACCATAGATTCTTACACAATTCTGTAATCACTTAGCATTCTCTTCATCCACACAAGCTGAGTGCATGCATTACTAGCAGCAATATATTCAGCCTCAACTATGGAGAGTGATACGAAACTTTATTTCTTACTTAGCCAAGAAACTAAACAGTTCTCAACATAGAAACAACTACCGTTGGTTGATTTATGATCATCAATGTTACCAGCCCAATCAACATCCATGTAACCAGCTAATTGCATACTAGTATCATGTGAATACGAGCGACCAAGATTAGCTGAACTAGCAACATATTACAAAATATGCTTAACAGTAATCAAGTGTGACTCTTTAGGGTCCGACTGGTATCTAGCACAAATTCCTATGCTAAAAGCAATACAGGTCCGCTCGCAGTTAAATAAAGTAAACTATTTATCATACTGGGATACAACTTAAGATCCACACTCTTACATGTTAGTCGGTTCATTGGAGTAGTACTCATTAGAGTATCGAAATTTTTCTCATTCTCAAATCTAAACTTTTTAACTAAGTTCAGAGCATATTTGATTTGAGAGATAAAGAAACCATCAGGGAGCTGTTTGATGTGCAACCCTAGAAATTGTTTAGTTCTCCAACCATGCTCATTTCAAATTTATACTTCATAAGATCTACAAACTCAACAGTCATGTTAGCACAGGTAGATCAATAGATAATGTCATTAACATAGATTTGGACTATTAGTATGTGATCATTATGTTTCTTTACAAATAATGTCTTATCAACACTTCCCATTATAAAGTTATGAGTTAGTAGAAACTTAGTCAACTTTTCGTACCATGCCCCGTGAGCTTGTTTCAAACCATAGAGTGCCTTTTTCAGGCAGTAGACATGATTAGCATGCTTAGGGTCTTTAAAACCCATTGGTTGTTCAACATACACTTCTTCATGTAAATCACCGTTCAAGAACACACTCTCTACATCCATTTGGTATAATTTAAACTTTTTAAAGCATGCAGTAGATATAAATAGTCTGATTGATTCAAGACTAGCTACTGGGGTAAAGGTCTCATCATAATTAATACCTTCTATTTGAGTGTACCCTTATATAACCAGCCTAGCCTTGTTTCTAATAATATTACCAAGTTCATCAGACATATTTTTAAAAATTCATTTTATTTTGATAATGTGTTTATCTTTTAGTCTTGGAACTAAGTACCAAACATCATTTCTAACAAACTGATTGAGCTCTTCTTACACTGTTACAATTTAATTTTCGTCAGTAAGAGCTTCTTTTACGTTAGTCGGTTCTATATGAGATGTAAAGCATACGTAGTTACACATATCTTCAAGTTGTTTACGAGTGCGCACACCAGTGAGAGGGTTTTCAAGGATTTGATTAGATGAATGATCTTTAACTGTCCTTAGTTCAGTGTTATTTTGACTAGATGAAGAGTCTGATTTATCAAATAAAAAGACTTCATCATTTCCTGAACTTGAAACAAGTGTATTCAAGTGATCATTTATAACCACATTAATGGACTCTTGAATTACACTAGTCCTCTTGTTAAGAACTCGATATGCATACCCTAAAAATATCCCTTCATCACTTTTGGTGTAAAATTTACCAAGATTTTCTCGGTCACGTAAGATGTAGCACTTACTGCCAAAAAATCGAAAGTATTTGACAATAAGCTTCTTATCAAACCACATTTCATAAGCCATTTTACTATTTAATTTTTTAGTATAAACACAGTTAATTATATAACAAGCAGTATTTATGGCTTCGGCTCAAAGATTTTTATGAAGCTTCATGCTATTTAGCATTACATTTGTCATTTCTTAAAGCACTCTATTTTTCTTTTCCACTACCTCATTTTATTGTGGTGTTTTAGGCGCAGAATATTCTTGTGATATTCCCTGTTCACTGCAAATTTTCTCGAAACTGTTATTTTCAAACTCAAAACCATGATCACTATGGTTCTTAGTCACTTGTAATTCTTTCTCAGTTTGGATACGTTTAAGTACCATTTTTACTTCATCGAGAGTTTCTGATTTCTCTCTTAAGAAGACTACCCAAGTATACCTAGTAAAGTCATTTACAATCACCAGAATATACTTCTTGCCACCTCGACTCTCCGTTCTAGTTAGTCCAATGAGATCCATGAGGAGGAGCTCGAGTGGTTTAGATGTGGCATTAGAGTTCATCTTTTTATGAGCACTCTTGGTTTGTTTACCAATCTGGCACTCACCACATTGTTTATCCACTTTCTTTACTTCGGGTAAACCTCTTAACAATTCTCTTTTACTCAATCTATACAAGTTGCAGTAATGTACAGGTCCTAGGTGCTTATGTCATAAATCGGTCTCATTGGTTTAGACCATGTAACATAATACCTTAGATGAGCTTGAATCACAAACAATGTAGTAGTTCTCAGAAGTTCTGTGACCAGTTAATATTACAGAACCATTCTTATTTAAAATTTCATACCATTGGTTAGTAAATTTTACACTATGATTATTATTGCATATTTGAGAGATGCTTAATAAATTATGTTTTAAACCTTCTACATATAAAACATTCTCAAATAGAGGGAGGTTTAAGAGTTGAACCGTACATTGGCCAACAATTTTGTAATTGCTAACATCACTAAATATGATAGAACCATCAGTTATGTCTTTTAAGATTGGTGAATAGACTTTTATCACCTATCATATGTCGGGAGCAACCACTGTCTAGGTACCACTTTGAATGGCTCGAAGCTTTAAAAGTAGTGTGGGAAACCAAACAAGTAACCTTAGGGACCTATTTCATTACAGTTTTGGGTTTACGAGTATAGTTGGTCTTTTTATGTTTATAGTTGTTATAAGTCCTACCCACTGAGTTAGATTTTAAGAGCTCCTTAAGTAAGTCAACTATTTTCTCAGCTAAAGAATAACGATTCTGATTTTTATAGTTGATATGATTGTTTTTAGGTTTTAAAGTCTGAAAAGTTTTTGTATTATTAAAATTATTTTGATTCAGACTTTTTCCTTTTGAGTTAGAAGACTCCCCTTTAACAAATTTAGGAAGAGTATTCTTATGTTTGGGAGGAATACTTTTATCGTAGCTTAATCTAGATCGATCGCCACATTTTCTGGATCTGAATAAAAGTTTTTTTAATTTAGGATCACCTTGGGCATACATCCATGTGTCCTTCAAACTCAAAAGTGAAGAGACTTCTAGTTTTAGCTTTTCATTTTCAGATTTTAAGTTTTTAACTTAGGACGTTTTGAAATCTAAGTCACACTTAGTTTTTTCAAAGCAATCTGAAATGTGTGATTTTTCTAAGACTAGACTATCAAAATTTTCTTTTAATTTTGAAAACTTTTCTTTTTGAAGTTTTAACTTTAAAGCTGTCTTGCAACTTTCCTTGTAAAGGACGTCATAAGCATCTTGAAGGTCTTCTTCATTTTCATGGTAAGTATTCAGATTTTCTTCATTAGTTGAATCATCATTATTTGAAAATGTGAACTTGGCTACAGTCATTAAGGCTTTAACATCATTCGTAGACTCGGTTTCAGAATCTTTTGACTCAGAAGAGACTCCAGAGTAGGAAGATTCATCCCATGTAGGCAACATACCTTTCTTTTTAAACTTGTCCTTCTTAGGGCATTTGTTTGCTAGATGCCCATATTCATGGCAGTTGTAGCATTAGATGTCTTTTAAAGATTTTCAAGTTTTAGATTTAGGTCTTTTCTTTTCAATAGGTTTTTACAAATCAACCCTCTTTTTACTTTTAAAAATCTTGTAAAAGTTTTTGGCTAAAAGAGTCATATCATTTTCTGAAGTTTTTATATCAGAATTACTATTTTCATGAGAAATACTTTTAGAAGACTTAAGGGCGATGGACTTACCTTTAAGAGCTTTAAATTTTAACTCGTAGGTTTGTAAAAAACTAACTGAAATGGCCTAGCTATATGTCCCAGAAGGATTGGGGGGGGGGGGGGGGGGGGGGGGGGGGGGGGTGTGAATAAGGACTATGCCAAATTTAAGATAATTACAATGAAATCAATAAAAGAGAGATAGTCAAATAAAGAAATTCAATACATAATGCTGAAATGAAAGGCACCCTCAAAATTCAAGTCTTAAGAGGTTGATACAAATGTTGATCTAAGGACAACCTTACACCAAAAACTAAAGGTTTATAGTAGGATAAACTTATTCTAGAAAGGTCTATGTATCAAGAACTCAAACTAAAGAGGAATAAATAAATAAATGAATAAATTCAAATTCTACTGAAGAATAAAATGCAATCTCAAATATTGATTGTTCTAATGATAGACATACACCATAAGAATGGCAGGGCAACCTTACTACAACAAATAAAGAAATTGAATTTCAAAGCAATAAGAAAATAGCAAAAAGTAAATTCTAAACTATTACAACATTCTCCACAGTGTTTGAATTAAAATGATTACAACATTCACATCCACATATGCATCCCACAAATGAATACTAAAAGATAAAATATAAATCTCACAACCACAAGACACAAGAGATTATAGTGATTCACTTTTGTGTACACCAACTGTTAATAAGCAGCCACACAGCTACTCCACTCCTAATATCCTCACATAGAGGATATTAGCATTCACTATTAAAATAGGTTTTCCACGTTCACCCAAAACCTTCAAAATTGTGTCTTTCTCCGTGGGCTTACACAATTAAGAAAACCCCACTTCTGAGTTTTCCTGACTCTCCTCAGATAACCAATACAATGAGATTTTTCTGGCAAATCTCAAAAGTAAACCAAAAGAAAGTAAATTACTGAAACGTAAAATACCTGAATATTTCTTTTAATGCAACATCTTAGAAGAACCAAATTGGAGTAAAGATTTGAATGTCCAAGTTCAATGTTCAATACTCACTTTACAATGGTTCTAAGTTCTAATAGATTTTAAATTAAATCAAATGGGCTAGCTTTAATTGATTTTGATTCCAAAAAAAGGATAATCAAAGTTTCTCTTTTTAGATTAGATTGAAATATAAGAAACAAAATCAATTAACAAAGCTAAAGAAAGAGAATATTAAATAGGTACACTTAGCTTAAATGGAGCACAGTCTTATCTCTCAGAAGGATAAATTAAATTAACATAAATTGTGTTAATTATTTTGAGATTTGTGTTCTATTTATAGGTGAGAAAATCACGTTTTCAACTGGTTCAAACAGATCTACGATTGGTCGCAGGGCCAACAGATATTTGAAATTTCAGGCGCGATAAGAAAAGGCAGTTTCACGACTAGTCGTAGGTCAGCTACGACTGGTCAATGGTCTCCCACGACTAGTCGAAGGAGGCTAAATTTCAACGCTATACTTTGAGTCGTAGGGCCACGACTGGTCGAAGAAGAAGTCGACACTGTTCATACGACTAGTCGAACAGACTCCGGGACTAGTCGAAGCCTAACAGTAAATTTTTGAATTTTATAAAAAACTTACGATTGATCCAGGGAATTCTTAGACAGGTCGAAGCAGTGCTAGGACTAGTTGAACAAAGTCCAGGACTAGTCTTACAATAGACCAAACTCATTTATATAAATCACATGAGTTATGTATCCAAAATGACCTACTCTAAGGGTTAACCTACGGTCAGTCATACCTCAATAGTGAAGTAAGGACATTGAAACTTGAAGGCGAATGACCTTTGAGAATAATGAAGCCTGAAATCTTGATGTAGCTTGGACTTGAAAGCTTCTTGAGATCTTGAATTGGAAAGCTTCATCTTGATCTTTGAATTATACTTGACTTGTATTAAGTCGTACATACTTGCATTCTCGAGACTTGACTTGTGAACAGTACTTATCTATTGAAGTTGATGTTGTGAGGCTTGTGACTCGGCATATTTTGAGTAGACATATGCAAGCTTCATAACAAGATACAAATAGTGTCTTTAGCACTACAAATTTGGTAACAAAAGGGGCTAGCAACTATAACACTTATAATCTCCCCCTTTGTCAAATTAGTGACAAAACACACTTTTAAGATATATAAAACAAAATATCTGATTATAGAATCATCCACTAGTTGTTATCAACCGACACACATTACTAACAGGAACTTGCAAATCAATATTCAACATACATTCCACCTCTACACATACTCCCCCTGAGTAACATACTTCATAAAAAATGCTACTCCTCATAACATAACATAGGCAAGTGCAAGACATACATTCTCCCCCTTTTTGTCACAATAGGACAAAGGAAGCACAGAAAGGATGAATGAGGAGTAAGAAAGAGATATAAGAGAAGTAACAAGACAAGATATTACATAAGCAACACACATCATTCATAAACTAAGCAAAGTCAAATATAGCTACAATCTCAAAACCAGTTAAGCTAGCATAAGAGTAATAAAGTTATTACAGTCCAGCAAGATAAAAGAGCTAATATGAGCCAGATGAAGGAGCAGGGATGGAAGGATCAAGTTGATGCATGCCCTTGTTCAAGCGCCTTAGATATTTGCGTATATATTTAAACTATAAATCATGTGCAACATTCATATTTTCCATCTTAATATTTATATTCTCAACTTTCTCTTTCAATGCACGTAAACGTGCATCAAACTCAGATGGTTCATAATCTAGATCATTAACTGAATCATATTCAAGTTCTTTGAAAATATCATCCATGTTAATGTCATCAGGAGGAAGATCATCTTCTTCTTCCTCATGTCCAACTTGTGCACCACCATCATCATTACCTTGACCAGGAAGGTATGCCAACTTTATCTTATTGATATTAAAATTATTAAATATAAGATGATGGATAGGGGCCTCTCCAACAGGCATATCGACTAACATATGCATAACCAACACAGTCATCAGATAAGCAAAAGGGATGTCACTATGACCTAGATGGAGTCTAAACTGAATAATGGAGTAACAAATTAAGGATGGTAAACAGACATGAACAACTCTAGCAACAGTATGAAGAACACGAACCATGAAGGATGTCAATTCAGATTTATTACTTAATGAGGATATAAGTTGGACATAAAAATTTTGTGAAGAACTCTGTATTTGGGTAACAAAAATCTTGAGGGGAGTGCATTTCCTTTATGCATCCATTGAACGTCCAAATTGCATAAGGTTCTAGTGAGTATACGTTTTTCAGTTTCTGAGGTCTTTTTAGATAAGGTATGGATAGGAATGCCCTCATCATTCATAGAAATTTTTAAAAGAGCTGAAATCAAATGACGATCAATGTAAAATGGTGTTTTTCTTGTGGCTATTTTAAAAGTTAAATTTTCTAGTGAAAACTCACTTATACAAGTGAACATGGACTGGGCAATGGACCAGTATGCTGGCCCACCCCAATACAATAAGTTATCCCAACTTACAGCTTAGAGCATAGGAAGGATATCAAAAGGATCAACATGATTAATATCAACAGGATGTTCAACAATAACATTATGTAATCTGATGTCCCGAACATAAGACAGATCATCCTCGAAAGCCCAAAGATGACGCTTAGTGATAGGGGCTGATCTGGAGGAAGACGGACTATGGGATGTTGTCTTTCTCCCTCTAGAAGACATTTGCAATAAGGATTTCAAGAAGACAAGGAGTTGCAAAGGATTGAGAAGAAGGTTTTCTCAAATCATATTTTTCAAAAGAAAAATCCCAAATCACAACGAAATATGAAATAAACAACTTTAAGGGGTAAATAGAAGTAATCTAGACACAAATCTACAAGAAAAATGCAAATGGAGCACTACTCTTGAAGATTTTAAAAGACGGGTTCGACTAGTCGTGCGTCAGCTCGTTGGAGAGTGAAGAGGAAATGAAGAAGATGAAGTGATTTTCCCAAATTTTAAGTGATTCACGTGATTTACGACTAGTTGTGGATGTGCACGACTGATCGTAGCAAGACTGGTCGTGTATACTCATAACTAGTCAAGTACCGGCCAAAAATTCTGATCTTCTGCATATTTTTTTTTTAAAAAAAAATTGAAATTTAAACTAGCAAATATATATAATATAATACAAATAGGCATAAAAAATCATTTAATAATGCACATGCCAAGATCAAATTTTATTTTGTTAAACTTGCTTTTGTCAAGTAGTTTAGTAAAAATGTCAGTACGTTCTCGGTAGGGATATATTCCAAAGATATAACCTTTTCTTCCACTAATTCACGAATATAAAGAAATCTAATGTCAATGTGCTTAGTACGAGAATGCTTAATTGAATTTTTTAAAATATTTATGGCGCTGGAATTATCACAATATAATAACATAGAATCTTGTTAATTTCATAATCACTTAGCATACGTTTCATCCAGACAAGCTGCGTACACGCATTACCAGCAGCGATATATTCAGCTTCAGCAGTTGAAAGTAATATAGAACTTTGTTTCTTGCTGAACCAAGAAACTAAACAGTTTCTGATGTAAAAGTAAGCACCACTGGTTGATTTTCTATTCATTAAGATTACCAACCCAGTCAGCATCCGAGTACCCAGCTAATTGAACACTAGTCTCATGTGGATACCAGAGATCGAGATTAACAGTACTTGCAATATATCGCATAATCCGCTTGACAGTATTCAAGTGCGATTCTTTAGGATCAGACTGATATCTGACACAAATACCAACACTTAGAGTTATATCAGGTCTACTAGTAGTTAAATACAGTAGACTACCAATCATACTTCGATAAAATTTTAGATCCACATTCTTACCTGCAGAATCTTTTGAGAGTTTCAAAGTTGTACTCATAAGAGTATCAAAATTCTTACCATTTTCAAATCCAAATCTCTTAATCAAATTCATAGCATATTTAGATTGAGAAATGAACATCCTATCAGGTTGTTGTTTTAATTGCAACCCAAGAAAATAATTTAATTCCCCAACCATGCTCATTTCAAATTGAGATTTCATCAAATCTGCAAACTCAATAGTCATATAAGTACAAGTAGATCCATAAATGATATCATCAACATAAATCTGTACTATTAAAATGTGATCATTATATTTTTTAATAAACAGAGTTTTATCAACACATCCCATTTGAAAATTATGATTTAAT
Source organism: Magnolia kwangsiensis (assembly GCA_037074715.1). NCBI lineage: Eukaryota > Viridiplantae > Streptophyta > Magnoliopsida > Magnoliales > Magnoliaceae > Magnolia > Magnolia kwangsiensis. The sequence goes on along the minus strand of CM073578.1, from coordinate 107,155,930 downwards.
AGAAATTTTTTAGTTTCTCGTACCATGCCCCAGGAGCTTGTTTTAAGTCATAAAGTGCCTTTTTAAGGTAATACACATGATCATCATTCTTAGGGTCTTCAAAACCCATAAGTTGTTCAACATAGACTTCTTCATGCAAATCACCATTTAAAAATGTACTTTTCACATCCATTTGGTAAATCCTAAACTTTCTAAAACATGTAATGGATATAAAAAGTCTAATTGATTCAAGATGTGCTACTGATGCAAAGGTTTCATCATAGTCAATACCTTCAATTTGAGTGTAACCTTATACCACTAGCCTAGCCTTATTTTGAATTATATTACCAAGCTCATCAGACTTATTCTTGAAAATTCACTTGGTTCCAATAATGTGTTTATCTTTAGGTTTAGGTACGAGATACCAGACATCATTTCTCATGAATTGGTTAAGTTCTTCTTGCATTGCAACGATCCAGTTTTCATCAGCAAGTGCTTCTTTTACATTAGATGGTTCTATCTGGGATGTAAAACATGCGTAATTACATATACCCTCAAGTTATTTACAGGTATGAACACCAGTGAGAGAGTTTTCAAGAATCTGTGTGGTTGGATGATCTTTAACAGTCCTCAAATTAGAATTAATCTGATTAGATGAAGTATTAGGTTTATCAATTATGAGAACTTCATCATTATCTGGACTTGAGACTGGTGTGTTTAAGTGATCATTAATGACCACATTAATGGACTCTTGAATTACACTGGTCCTTTTGTTCAGAACCCTATAAGCTCGACTATTTAAAGAGTATCCAAGAAAGGTCCCTTCATCACTCTTCGTATCAAACTTTCCCATATTTTCACGATCTCGTAAAATATAGCACTTGCTACCAAAAACCTGAAAGTATTTAACAGTAAGCATTTTATCAAACCACATTTTGTAAGCCTTTTTATTATTACATTTACTAGTGTAAACCCGATTTATTATATAACAAGCTGTATTGACTACTTCAGCCGAAAGATTCTTAGAGAGCTTCATGCTATTCAACATAACATTAGCCATTTCTTGAAGCACTCTATTTTTTCGTTCAACTATTCCATTTTGTTGTGAAGTTTTGAGCACTGAGAATTCATGTAATATTCCCTAATCGCTACAAAACTTATCAAAATCGTTATTCTCAAATTCGGATCTATAACCACTACGAACTTACTTATTTGAGAACCTTTTTCAGTTTGAATCCTTTTGAGAACTTTTTTTACTTCTTCAATGGTTTCTGATTTATCGCTTAGGAAGACTACCTATGTATATCTGGTAAAATCATCTACAATTACCGAGATATATCTTTTGCCACCTCGACTTTCTATCTTGGTAGGTCCTACAAGATCCATATGCAGAAGCTCGAGTGGTCTTGAAGTGGCATTCGAATTCACCTTTTTATGTGAGTTCCTTATTTATTTGCTAATTTGGCATTCGCCACATATTTTATCTATTTTTTAAAGTTTGGGTAGACCTCTTATTAATTCTCATTTATTCAACCTATATAGGTTTCGATAGTGTACATGTCCAAGACGTTTGTGCCACAAATCAGTCTCGTCTGTATGGACCATGTAACATGATTGAATAGGTGAACTGGATTCACTAACAATATAGCAGTTTTCAGATGTTCTACGTCTAGTTAGTATTACTGAATCCTTTTTATTTAGAATCTCACAGCTTTGATTAGAGAATCTTACACTATGGTTATTATCGCATATTGGAGATATGCTTAGCGGATTATGTTTCAGTCCTTTAACATATAAAACATTATTAAACAAAGGAAAGTTATAAAGTTGAACCGTACCTTGGCCCATAATCTTGCAGTTGCTGCCATCACCAAATGTGACTGAACCATCAGTCATGTCTTTGAGATCGGTGAATAAACCTTTATCACCAGTCATATGCCTTGAGCATCCATTGTCTAGGTACCACTTAGAATGGCTTGTAGCTTTGAAAGCTATGTGGGCAACCAGACAGGTGTCCTTTGGAACCCATTTCATAACTGTTTTGGGTTTAGGTGGATAGTTGGTCTTCTTTCATTTGTAAGAATTATAAATATGACCTATTGAGTTAGACTTTAGAAGCTCTTTAAGAAAATCAAATATCTTTTCAGCCAAAGGATTTTGGTTATGCTTTTTATAATTGAAATAATTGCCTTTAGGTTTTCGAAAAGATTTAAAGTCTTTAAAAAATATTTGTTCTTTCCCTTTTGAGTTTAAGGTCTCTCCTTTTATGAATTTGGGAGGAGTATTCTTCGATTTAGGTGGAACATTCTTATCATAGCCCAAACCGGATCGATCACCACATTTTCTTGATCCAGATAAGTGTTTTTCTAATTTAGATCACCTTGGGCGTATTTTCAGGTTTCCTTTAAACTCAAGAGAGAAGAAACTTCATTTTTTAATTATTCGTTTTCAGATTTAATATTTTCAAACTGGGAGGTTTTAAAATCCAAATCATATTTTGTCTTTTCAAAACAATCTGAAATATAGGACTTTTCTAAAACAAGAGATTCATATGATTCTTTGAGTTTAGAAAATTTCTCTTTTTGAAGTTTCAGTTTCACAGCAATTTTATAACTTTCCTTGTATAGGGCATTGTAAGCATCTTGAAGATCATCTTCAATTTCACATTCACTATTCAGATTTTCTTTACTAGTTGAATTATCATTATTTGAAAAAGTGAATTTGGCTAGAGTCATAAAGGCTTTAACTTCATTCCCTGACTTGGTTTTAGAATCTTCTGATTCAGAGGAGGCTTCAGAATCAGAGGACTCATCCCAAGTAGCCATCATACTTTTCTTTTTCGACTTGCCCTTATTAGGACATTTGTTAGACAAGTGCCCATACTCATGGCAGTTATAACATTGACTGTCTTTCAATGATTTTCTAGATTTTGGTTTTGGTTTCTTTTTATCATTTTCTTTTTGAAGATCAACCCTCTTTTTACTTTTAAAAATCTTATAAAACATTTTCGCCAAAAGGGCCATATCATCTTCAGAGTTTTCTAAATCAGAGTTTAAATCATTTTCTTGAAAACTATTTTTAGATGTTTTTAAGGGAATAGATTTACCTTTTGGAGCTTTAAAGGTTAACTCATAAGTCTGTAATGAGCCTACTAATTCCTCAACCCTCATATTTTCTGTATCACGAAGTTCCTGGATTGCGATTACTTTTGAATTGAACCGTTAAGGAAGTGAGCATAGTATTTTAGCACATATTCTGCTTTCAAGGATTTTATCGCCTAGACCCCACATAGAGTTTACAATGTCATTCAACATGGTATAGAAGTCCATGAACAATTCATTTTCTTCCATACGTATTTCCTCAAATTTAGTTATGAGGATTTGTATCTTAGATTTCTTGACAATTGAAGTACCCTAGTGTGTCATTTCCAATATATCCCAAGCTTGTTTTGCAGAATCACAGGATATAATTCTTTTGAATTCATTCGGTGATAGTACACAAGTAATTGCATTTAGTACTTTAGCATTTGCACTACTCTCACTTTTTTGAAGTATGGTCCATGAGACATAAGGTGTTATTCTCATTGATTTTAAACCATCAATCCTAGTTACTTCAGTGGTAGGAGGGGTCCATTCATTCATTGTGGCTAGCCACACACTTACATCCATGGATTTAAGGAAGATCCTCATTCTAGCTTTATAATAGGTATAACTGGTGTCATCGAAAGGTGGAGGCCTAGTAACTGAAAGGCTATCAAAATTTGACATCTTATATAAATATAGCTTAGATCGTTAGCTCAGGAAATAATTTCAAGAATAAAGAATTAAAAACAAGCTATTAAGCTCTGATACTGCTTGAAATGGCCTAGCTATATATCCTAGAGGGGGGAGGGGGGAGGTGAATAGGATTATGCCAAATTTAAGATAATTACAGTGGAATCAATAAAAGAGAGCCAAATAAAGATATTCAATACACAATGCTGAAATGAAAGGCACCCTCAAAATTCAAGTCTTGAGAGGTTGATACAAATGTTGTTCTAAGGACAACCTTACACCAAAAACCAAAGGTTTATGGTAGGACAACCTTATTTCTATAAAGGTCTTTATATTAAGAACTCAAACTGAAGAGGAATAAATAAATGAATGAATAAATTCAAACTCTACTGAAGAATAAAATGCAATCTTAAATATTGATTGTTCTAAGGACAACCATACACCATAAGAATGGCAGGGCAACCTTGCTAGAACAAATAAAGAAATTGAATCTCAAAACAATAAGGAAATAGCAAAAAGTAAATTCTAAACTATTACAACATTCTCCACAGTGTTTGAATTAAAATGATTACAACATTCACATCCACATATACATCCCACAAATGAATACTAAAAGATAAAATATAGATCTCACAACCACAAGACACAAGAGATTATAGTGGTTCGCCTGTGTGTACACCAACTGTTAATAAACAGCCACACAGCTACTCCACTCCTAATGTCCTCACACAGTGGATATTAGCGTTCACTATTAAAATAGGTTTTTCAGGTTCACTTAAAACCTTCACAATTGTGTCTTTCTCCGTATGCTTACACAATTAAAAAAAATCTCACTTCTGAGTTTTCCTGGTTCTCCTCAGATAACCAATACAATGAGATTTTTCTTGCAAATCTCAAAAGTAAACCAAAAGAAAGTAAATTATTGAAACGTAAAATACCTGAATATTTCCTTCGATGTAATAGTCCAGAAGAACCAAATCAGAGTAGAGATTTGAATGTCTAAGTTCAATGTTCAATACTCACTTTACAATGGTTCTAAGTTCTAATAGACTTTAAATTAAATCAAATGGGCTAGCTTTAATTGATTTTGATTCCAGAAAAAGGATAATCAAAGTTTCTCTTTTTAGATTAGATTGGAATACAAGAAACAAAATCAATTAACAAAGCTAAATAAAGAGAATATTAAATAGGCACACTTAGCTTAAATGGAGCACAGTCTATCTCTCAGAAGGATAAATTAAATTAGCATGAATTGTGTTAATTATTCTGATATTCGTGCTCTATTTATAGGTGAGCAAATCATGTCTTCAACTGGTCCAGACAGATCTACGATTGGTCGTAGGGCCAACGGATATTTGAAATTTCAGGCGCGATAAGATAAGGTAGTTTCACGACTAGTCTTAGGTCAGCTACGAGTGGTCAAAGGTCTCTTACGACTAGTCGAAGGAAGCTAAATTTCAACGCTGTACTTTGAGTCGTAGGGCCATGACTGGTTGAAGAAGCATTTGATACTATTCATGTGACTAGTCGAACAGACTCCAGGACTAGTCGAAGCCAAACAGAAAATTTTTGAATTTTGTAACAAACTTACAACTAATCTAGGAAATTCTTAGACAGGTCGAAGTAGTGCTAGGACTAGTCGAACAAAGTCCAAGACTAGTCTTAGAACAAACCAAACTCATTTATATAAATCACACGAGTTATGTATCCAAAATGACCTACTCTAAGGGTCAACCTACGGTCAGTCATACCTCAATAGTGAAGTAAGGACATTAAAACTTGAAGGCGAATGACCTTTGATAATAATGAAGCCTGAAATCTTGATGTATCTTGGACTTGAAAGCTTCTTGAGATCTTGAACTGGAAAGCTTCATCTTGATATTTGAATTATACTTGACTTGTATTAAGTCGTACATATTTACATTCTCGAGACTTGACTTGTGAACAGTACTTGTCTATCGAAGCTGATGTTGTGAGGCTTGTGACTCGGCATATCTTGAGTAGACATATGTAAGCTTCATAACAAGATACAAACTGTCTTTGGCACCACAAATTTGACAACAAAAAAGGGCTAGCAACTATAACACTTACACCAACCAGTTCTTCCACCCTCATATTATCCATATCACAAAGTTCTTGGATCGCGGTCACCTTTGAATTGAACCGTTCAGGCAATGTACGTAGTATCTTTATACAGAATTTACTTTATGGGATCCTATCACAAAGACCTCACATAGAGTTGACAATCTCATTCAATCTTGTATAGAAGTCCATAAACATTTCACTTTATTCCATATACCTCAAATTTAGTTGTGAGGATTTGAACTTTACATTTCTTGACAATTGTTGTACCCTTATGTGTCATTTTCAAGATATCCCAGGTTTGCTTTGCAGTATTGTAATGTCCCGAAAAAATTCATACATAGACCCGAGTACCACCTTAAGCAGAAATCACTAAAGGCTAAATCCTTTAGAAATTAAACGAGAATTAACTAGCGCTAAACCAGATTACCTGAAAAATTAGCACTAATTATTTTAAATACGATCTACAAGGCCCAAAACTTGTAGAATTGTTAACGCTACAATACCTTGAAACCTAAGATCCATCTCTAAACCCGATTGCTCTTGAGAGCACATTGAAACTCCGTAACGGACCTGGACCACACGTCGAAAGTCCGATTGCGATGAACTTAGATAATTATGACTGCCTAGTTGGACTTGACTATCACCTCAAAAATCAAGTCCAGATGAAGTCCTGAGACGATTTTCTTGAGTTCGAAGTGAAGAGTGTGAGAAATGTGAATCTATTTAGAAATTAAATATAAATTTAAGTAATCTGAGTCGTGTCACTTGCGTGCCATTTATAAGCATTTTGACTATTGGATTCTGACCCAAATTCACCCTCGGATCAGGGAAGATGTCCCACACATGCTAATGTACTTGTGGCCCTGATCGAGTTTCGATGACCGCTGAACTGAAATTAGTTCACCACGGTCGATCTGAAAACCCAATCGGACTGAAAACTTAACTTGATCAAGATCCAATAATTGTGAGCTTAAGTCTGACCGCATTTAGTAAAGAGACCTCCATAAATGCTCCGTTGGATCGAAATGAGCCCGATTTGGTTATAACCTAAGTATATCATGGCCATGAGACTGTTTCCTTCAATTTCGTGCCTATATAAGGGTCTTAAACCCTCTCTCACATATTCCATACGAATTCTCAAACACTAGTTAAGATAAGAGAGAGAAAGTGAGAGAGAAGTTGGTGATTCATCTTGAGATTCTTCCCAGCTACTCTACGTGCCTAATCCATTACATCTGAATCGTTATTCCAACGATTCTAATTCCATATTTGGGTAAGATAATCAAACCCTAACCTATTTTGGGGTTTAGAATAGTCTAAGTGTTGATGTAGCTAACTTAATTCATGCCTTAGGTTGCCTATCTGCCATTGACGAAGACTTATCGTCTAAATCAAATCCATTGTACATTTTCCGGTTTAAGGTGCGGACTATATACATATAGGTTATGGTTTTCAAGGCTTTCAATGTCAGGTAATGATTTATTACTGACGTGGATGCCATTACACATGCCAAATACGATATCTGTTTCGTTTTACGTATATATATGAACTATGTTATGTATAGACTATTTCATGCTTTTGTTGAAATGTTTGTATGCATTTGGAATCTGATATTATGATTGCCATGATTAATTGTCATAGGAATATGATTGTTATGTATGTAACAACTCTTTGGCAAAAGGATTTTTCCTAATACGTAATACGGCTGACATACGTGATGTATGTTGAAAAGTGTAGTCTAAGTGTTTGTGGAAAGATCTAAATGAGTTAGTAGTTAGTAAAGTGTGATTTATGAGGGAGTTGAGATAAGAAATCCCAACTACCTTGCTTGTGTGTATGATTTCCTCCATAAACTGTTTAGTCTACTTACTCATGTTAACTATGTGTATGATTTCCTCCATGTATTATGTATCCATGTTTAAGTTATATTCCATAAAATACTCATATGATTGTAGGATTTGACTTGTGTATTCATTACTGCTTTCTATTGTGATTGTACGTGATTGGGATTATATCACAGTCCTCGAACTGGTGGCTGAGGTTGCTTTCGCCACGCAGGATGTGTTCAACGAATCCGAGCCATACTTGGGATGTTCGGCAGTGGTTAGGCCACACGGAGTTCTTTTGCATTTCATGTCAATTAACTCAATGTACGATCGTCCTAGTCGAGCTCGTCGATTAACCCGATTGACCAATGTATGTTCACCATGTTTGGACGCTACTATTTGAATCTAAAGTACCAAACTCACCAGCGAAACCCTGTTAACTTCGCTACCTCGATCCGCTAAGACTCATGAGTCAGACATGGTGGTATGGGACATCGTGGTCGTGCTGTTGGCCTACGCTAGGGTGACGAGCCTCCACGTAGTGACCAGTGAGCAACTCAGACTCATGAGCCGAATACGGTAGTATAAGAAACAGTATTCATGCTGTCGGCCTACTCTGATTGGTGACGAGCCCTTTGTAGTGACCTCGAGTATATCTTGAAACCGCATTGGGGCGACAAGCCTTATTGTAGTATTTAGGATATAACTAGACCTGTATTGATTGGTGACGAGCCCTTTATAGTGATCTAGAACTATAATATCGTATGAGATTGTCTAGGACTGACGACCCTAGAATGGATCATTGTTTGGGTATTGATATAAGGGAGGTACCTTAGCTTCCCAATCCTATTGTATGAAAAGGACTAATAAGAACTTGGTAATCATATACATGCACCACACTACATGTGACGTTTGGCGTTGGGCAGAGCACTAAGGAAGTGACTGACATGTGCGACTGTAAGATGAAGATCGCAGAGGGAGTGTAGGCGAGGGCATGCATCATTATTTCATACATATTTGCATTAATCAGAGTAATTAGAAATGTTTGATTATATTGTTTTATCATTACTGCTTGATTGAATTGATAACATGTTAACCTTTGCGGTATAGTTCCACTGAGTTGATCACTCACTCCCACGTTCTGGGACGGTGCTTAAACACCAATCAGATTCTGACTTAGTTATAGGTGATGATGTAACACTCGAGGTAGAGCCAGATTTTGATGATGACGAGGAGGCGTTCTCATTCATGCAGTTCTCAGGTGGGTTCATGTGAGTCATTTCCTGATTGACAGGAATTCAGGGCTATGTTTGTAGTAGTCTATTACATTTTGATATTTGTATTTTGAGACAAGACTTGTACTTATTGACCTGGCAGAGGACTCATATTTTGGAGACTTGTACTGATTTATATATTTATTTCAGACTTCCACTTACATATTCTAACTGTCCCTAGATTATGTTTGCTGATTTGGCTTAATCTACTTCATGTTTTATGCACTAATACAGACAACATACATTCTTCATTAAATATGTTGTATAAGTGATGTTTTGGAACTCGAGAGCTGAGCTATGCTCGACCCCTGATTTTCAGGGCGTTACAAGTACCACAGATATAATTCTCTTGAATTCATCCGGTGATAGTGTGCAAGTAATTATATTTAAAGCCTTTGCATTGGCACTGCTCTCACTTTTCTGAAGAGTAGTCCAAGAAAAGTAAGGTGAGACTTTTACAGTTTTAGATCCATCAGTACTAGTCACTTCAGTGGTAGGAGGGGTCTAATTGGTCATTGTGGCTTGCCACACGCCCTCATCCATGAATTTTTAAAAAAACCTCATTCTAGCTTTCCAATAGGCATAATTGGAGCTATCAAAAGGTGGAGGCCTAGTGACTGAAAGACTATCAAAATTTGTCATCTTAAAAAACTCAGATCGATTAACTAAGGAAATTATTCCAAAAATTAAAACGAGCAATTAGGATCTGATACCACTTGAAAAGGCCTAGCTAAGAGTCCTAAAGGGAGGAGGGGGAGGTGAATAGGACTATGCCAAATTAAAAATTTAAGTGCGGAATAATAAAGAAATAATCAAAGATAATACTTATTAATTCAAATAGCAGAAATGAATAGCAACCTCAAATATACAAGTATTGAGAGGTTGATACGTATGTTGTTCTAAGGACAACCTTACACCAAAAACCAATGGCTTATGGTAGGACAACCTGATTTCTAGAATGGTCTGTATATTAAAAACTCAAACAAATACGAAGGAATAAAGAGTAAAACAGAAATAAATTTCTACTGCTATTATGACATTCACCACATCCGCAGAAAGTAAATTATAATCATTCACCACAAATGCTAAAAAATAAATTACAACATTCAACCACTTAAGCACGTGTAACCATTCACCACAACTCCAGCAATTATAATAGTTTACTTGTGTGTACACCAACTGTTAAAGAACAACCACACAACTACTCCACTCCCAATATCCTCACATAGTGGATATTGGCTTTCATTATGAAATAAGTTTTCCAAGGTTCACCTAAAACCTTCACAATTGTATCTTGTAAGAGGGCTTACACAATTCAAAAACCCCACACTCTGAGATTTTCTGGATTACTTCAGACAAACCAAAAAAGAAAGAGAGATTTTTCTGGCACAATCTTAAAAACCAAAAAGAGATTTACAAAAATGTAAATATACTTATCTGGATATTGTCCTTTGATGAAGCTCGATAGAACCGATTCGATGTAAATGTTCGATGTAGACGTTCAATGTACAATCTCACATATGAAAGGGTTCTTAGATCTAAATGATTTTTAGATTAAATTGTCTTAGGCTAGCTTGATTTGATTTTGATCTCAAAAAGGGTAAAATCAATATTCCATTTATAAAAGAATTAAAATAGAATAGAGATCTCAAAATCAAATACAAAAAACTATTAAAAGAATCCTAGCTTCTCAAATGTGGGGACAAGTTCTCTCAGAGTTGTGACTTGAATATCTTCAAATTGAATAAACAACTCTGAAAATCATCATCAATTTATAGGCAAAAATATTGTTCACTCGACTGGCCCAGTGGTCGGTTCGACTAGTCGAAGGATCAACAAGAATTTAAAATTTTGGGCGTGATAAGATAAAATTACAACTCGACTGGTCGAGCAGTCTTTAGGACTGGTCGAGGGTCCAACAAAAAATCTCAAAAATTCACAAAAAACTTAAGACTGGTCAAAAAAATTCTTAGACTGCTCGAACCAGTGCTTGGACTAGTCGAACATAGGCTAAGACTAGTCAAGATAAAGCCTATAAAATTATATAATGACCTAAATTAAGTATGCAATCAATATGACTTATCTCATGGTCAATTTAGGGTCATTCATACCTTATAGGTGAAAATTGAACATTAAAACATCGTTCGCTTTGGTTGATAGATTTTCATGAAGTACTTGAAGCTTGTCATCTTAAAGTACTTTCAAGCTTGTCATCTTGAAGTACTTTGAAGTTGAGCATGCATTTTTAAGTAATACACACTGTCTTGACATAGTTAAAATTAAAAGCTTGAAGTAGTACTTGATGTTGTAATTGTATCTCTTATTCTTGTACTTGAACTTCTTGAATTTGAATTTGAGATGCTTGATCTTGAATTTGAACTTCTTGAATGTAGGAAAGGATGATATAAAGTTAAGTTACATAAGACACAGATTCCAAGAATTTTTGGCATTACAAAATTTGACAAATCTAAGATAACATTTACAAATTCTTAATGGCCAACTACTTAATATCAGCTTCAAACATATGGGTAATGGCCCTATTTGGGTTAGATCAGAACCTATATGTTTAACCATTTTTATTGAATTACTAGAGCCTACCAACCATCAATTAGGTTTCAATTTATACTTAAATGACCCAAATAAAAAAATAAAAATACAATGGCTAGAATAATCATCTTGGACAATGGGCCCAAGTAAACAAGTGGGCCCCTAAAGGTTTAAAGAAAAATGATAAGATATTAGGATTCATGGGTTGGGCCTGAAATGATCATGAAAGAGACTCCAATTAAGGCCAAAATTACCCAGGTAGGTCCCACAAAATATAAAAATATACGGTATTTGGCTAGGCCCAAAATAGCTTTAAAAATGGCACTTGGTTAGGCCTAATAACACATATTAAAAATAGGCCCAAAATCCAGCCCATATTCTACCCATTCAATAAATCCATCAAATGGCCTAAAGAAAACCTGAGTGGGCCTTGAAATGGGGCATGAAATCTGCCTAAACGAGTTTAAAATCTGACCCAATGACCTGCTTCAATATGGGCTCAAACTTCAGGCCCAAAATCGAGCATAGGATGGGCTAAAATACAGATCAGCCCATGAAAACCACCTGGCCCAAAATGGGCTTTAGCTTGATTGAAACTCAAGTCCCAAAGGCCTATCCCTATCACTTCTCAAAAATGCAACAGGGCTTAAGAAACCCTAGCCGCCATAGCAAGATAGAAGAACCCTGGCCGCCACCATCTGCTCCAAGCGCTCACACCAGCTCCACCACAGTAGTCTCCATGGTAGCCACGACCATTGCTCTCTCTCTCTCTCTCTCTCTCTCTCTCTCTCTCTCTCTCTCTCTCTCTCTCTCTCTCTCTCTGTTGATCCTCTACTGCTGACAGAGAGGACGACAGCCATCATCAGCACCTGCTGTGGTTCTGTTTTATGCCTGAGAAGAGATGGGTTTCCTTATTAGTGTGGCAGCTATGAATGGCGATCGGAAGGGCTGCCGGTAATTGGAAGATGCATTTCTCCATTAACGGTGAATGACTACCGTGGCACAGGTAAAGGGCCAGATCGGCCATGGATTTCTTTCAGTGGTCGTCCAACAGAACGCTGCTGCCTTCTGATTGTGATGGTCCACACTCACGAATCAAGGCATGCTAACGATCAGAGATCGGGCCCCAACCCTGACTGTTCGCACTAATGGACAAGGCTACTGGAATCCATGGAATCCATAGCAATGGTTCGAGCCGCTGAAGCTGACGGCCATGGCTGCCCAAAGCGATCGGGTTCTAACCCTCCAATCCCATGGTCGTAAGGGCTAGAAATAGGGTTGCGACCTGTGCAAGATCTGTCAGCTATGGCTGTCCAAACAGTCTTATTCATTCAATCAAGACACTTCCGGATTCCAATCCCTTTCTAGGGTACCAACGAAACTCTCTGGTTATGAAGAGAATAATCTCATAGCAAAAGAACTCTAAGAGAATGCATAGATAGCTATGATACTCAATGATAGATCAGTATTGTGTAATTGATGGATTGTCTATGCACCAACAAATGGAGATTCAAAACCATAACCTATAAGTGTACTTGATTGGGAAGACATTCTGCCAACAGGAATCTTGATCTTCCGCACCTTACACACCTTTAGGAGAACCTTCAATGGGACCAGATTTTTCTCACTTGTGTTGGTGAGGGGACCAAGACATCTATTTATAGGAAAGAGGGATAGAAGCTTACCCATCACACTTCTCCCTCTAGGGTCTCCACACTGTAGGTTTCCATATCTAGCTTAATAACCAAGTATAGGGACCGCGGTTCAAGGGTCCTGACCCAAACCTATAAACAATAATCATAACTGTAGTGGGGCCCACTGGATCACTCAATCTGAATAATCCAACAGTCAGATCTGATGATCATGTGTGGCTCACCTGATAAGAGTCTTACAAAGAAGTGTTATACATTGTTACAAAAGGCAAGTGTATGTGAGCAGAGAGGGATGTTTGAAGGTTCGGTCTCAAATAGAGGGAGAGAGAGAGAGAGAGAGAGAGGTGACAGGTGCTTGTGAGAGGACTTATAGAAGGAATTTCGTGGCTGAGAGGAAGATTCAAGTAAAGGGACTATAAGGAAAATGGAAGGCGGTGGGAATCCGTTGTTTGTTAGTAGAGATGGGGTTGAAGGAATTGAGGTATGGGAGAGCTCTAATTTATGAGGGGTTGTTCGGATAGTGTGATAAAAGGACAGTGGGACCAATCATTTGTATATATGAGAATGCATGACTGTGTGATCGTAAGTTTTAGTCATGTTGTGAGGAAGGAATGCATGACCATTTTTTATTTGTGTATTTAGCGCATGTACATGTGATCAAAGAACAAGGGACCATCCACTTACATATATAGAGAACGCAAGACTAAGCAGTTTTGATCACACAATCAAAGGGCATGCATACCATCTCTTGGACATGTGACCGATGATGAACTTATTTCTTGCAAGTGGGAGGTATGCTTCTTGTTATGGCTCGCATTGGGTTTTTATTGATCAAGGTGATAATAAATGTATCTTTTTCTTATTATCATAGGTTCCTTGTTTAGAAGTTATTACCCATTGTTGAAACAAAGGAAGAAATGCTCTTTAGAGCTCATTATCATTTCTTTGTTGATTCATTGATTATCCAACTATGGTTCTGTATTCTGTACTTCTAAGCTGCATTTGTATGCATAAATGAATTAAATTTTGAATATTCAATTTAGCAAAAAGTAAATTATCTGAACCAAGATGGTGATGTTTAGTAACATTCGAAATGAGAAAGTATCATATAGATCTATGATGTTTTAATTCCAAGTCCATCTTTTTCTTCTTCTTCTTCTTCTTCTTCTTCTTCTTCTTTTATTTTTTTTATTTAAGGGACATGCCCTTATAATTTCATTGAATGAACAGAGGATGTACATCCTGACTTTCGGATGGGTCCCACAATAAACTCCGGGCCTCATCTATCATATCACCTAACTTGCGAACAGACACAACAAAGAAGATAAAACACCCTGAAGCAAACCAAGATTCAAGACTGAACATCACCAGGATTCAAGTCCATCTTGGAATCGATAGGATTGCAATTTGGAATGAATGTTGTTATTCACATTCTATAAGACGAACAATTGCAATATCAGTTTGATATTACATGCAAATACAACCCAAGTGTTTTTACTAGGGAGGGGGAAGGCGGGTGTATAGGAAATGTACCAACCATGGTCATTGGCTGCTATGTTGGGCCCAACAAAATGGGTGCATTACAATGAAGTAATTTCAATATGTCAGGGTGGAGTTTAAACCTGATCCATTACCACTGGGACAAAAGGCTCAAGTTGGAGTAGATGTGGCCCTAATGTAATCCTTTACAACCTGTGGTACCATCCCTTTAAGATTTATTAATAGGTTGTTACCACCGTCTTTTCATCATATTAGAAGAACCATTACTTTATTTGGAGTGGTTAGAAATTGATGAATATGATTGGGGAAATCTGAATGCAAGCATGACTCTGGTTCATATTCCTTTTCATTAGGGAGGTTAGAGGTTTTGATTCAAACAAATAGCGAAGGGAGGGATGTTGTAAAAGACCTGTGACTTTATTGGTGTCTAGCATAATATATGAGCCAACACCTACTTAGTCATCATTTATATACATAGATGTCTCCTTTTTTGCTTGACCCTCAAGTAGGTGGAAGAAGGCTATGATGAAAATAGACTTATTGTTTTCTCCTTAACATGATATTAATTCTTGTGACCATGGTTCTTTCATTAGTTGGATCTTTGGTGCCTAAATCAGTAAACTTCTCAAACAAATTGCCTATAGATTCCCTCTCCAAATCGGTGTGAGATCATGGACTCAGTGGGAGATGTGATGTTTGTAGCAACCCTTTCTCCATTGACCCTTTATCCATCTTATTAGTATCCCATCTTTGAGTGTAAATGTCTTTAATAGATTGATTGTGAAGGACCCTCCCTCTCCAATCCATCTCGTAAGCCACTACTTGGCTATCAAACAATGTCTATGTGATAAAAGGTTAGTCATTTCTGAAAGCTAATGAGCCCAATATCATGCAATTTTGATTTTTTTTTTTTTTTGTGAGGTACGACGTATTTTTAAAAAATAGATGGTTAGTATTAAAAGCAATGAATGGTCAGGATCATATAAAGGTTCCTTCTGCATTTGCTTGGAGGAGAAGTATATAAGCATTTAAATAATCTCTTATGGCTAGTTGATGAATATTTTGATAAATCTTATTTTATGACGTTTCTATTTGCACCAAAAACTCATTCATATGCCCAAAAACTAAATGCTTATTTTATATATAAAAAAATTGTTGTAAAGACTATAAAATGGGTAGTTAATAGCTCTGTGAATAGGATTAAATGGGCCTTTAATAGGATTGAAGGTCATTCAATCGCATCGAGAAAATCCAAAATTAATCAGTTTGGTTGTTGGAATGTTTCTTCAATGGAATTGAGCTGGTCTTCGATTCTATCGAGTTCCATCGACGGACTATCGATAGGATCAAGATACACTCGACAAGTGTTGTTTGATTTATAATTGAGCTCGTAAGGCAGAGGGATAAGAAAATAAAGGTTTTCCTATTAAGCAATGATCATCTAAAGGTTACAGTTGTTGTGGGTGTAAGGTTAAGGTCACCAAGGTACCTCAATTTACCTATTCTTCACTCTTTGATACTTCATGTCTTCATGTGTCTTCGATTTTTAGCTCCAATGGCTCAACCAACTTACTGACATGCAGACCTATGAGATTGATAAATAGTAAGAAACTTTAGCCTTGGTAAGATAAGATTTAAGCTGGCTAACTTTTAATCTCATATTTTAATTTTCAAATTTAACTATGTCAGGTTCATATTCAAGACAATAGTATCACCATAAAGTCTCCTCAAGGTCAGGCTTAATATTTTATTATATTTGAATTAGGGATAAATTTTCATATTTTACTAATTTTGTTAGTAAGTTAATTGATTATTTTCTACTTTAACCTGACATAGCCTTTTAATAATTTTCAAACTTTTGATGTATAGTTGATCACACGCTTTTTGTAAACTGACATCTCCTTCATCTTGTTCTTTTTCTTCATAGGATGTCACTTCTTCTACCGATGTGTTGTAGTTGAAATTTCCTCCCAAGTCTCTAAGGAGAGAAGTAGTGGTGGAGGCTATTTGAACTTGTAGAGATCTGAGGTCTTCATGACTACGAGAATCCTTAACATCTAATTTGAATTCCTTAAAATTATCCCATCTTGCCACCATAACTTTTCTTTTTTATTTAATCTTTCTAATACATTTGGAGGCAACATGACTATAACCCTCATAGATGTAACATCGATTTTCTTTCGATTTTTGAAAGATTTACCTATAGGTTTTGGTTTAACTGATTTACCCTTTTTGTCATAACTTTTCCTTCTATTTTCTTAAAGAATTTCATAAAGTTTTTGATAATTTTTTACAATTTGTCATCATCATCACTGTTATCTTCATATTTATTTTTCTTGTACTTATGTAAAGTCTTTAAGATAATATGTTTCTTCTTAGAGGGTGTTTGTATAAAATGTAGTTCAAATGTACGTAGGGAACCTACAAGTTCTTCTATTCTCATATTATTAATATCCCTAGGTTCTTCTATTAAGATTATCTTAGAGGTAAATATATTCGCTAGGGACCTAGCGTCTAGAAATATTTCTCATAAATCCCACATGAAGTTACAAATATCGCTCAATTTAGAATAAAACTCTATAAAAGTTTCATGCTCTCCCATCTTAATATTTTCAAATTATGTGGTTAAGAGGTGAAGCTTTGAACACTTAACTGTGCTCGTTCTCTCGTTGACGATTTCTAAAATGTCTCACGCTTGTTTTTCGATTTCACATATACAAATTCTTTTGAATTCATTCGTGGAAATGACATAATAAATAGTGCTAAGAGCTTTGGCATCATAGTCATATCTAGCACTCCCATCAATACTCCATTTAGATTTATCTTTGTGGTGGTGACACTGTTTATCACAATTTATTCCAACGACATATGTCATACTTCGTCTATAATTTCGCAAACCATAGGGTCAAGGGATCTCAAGAACATCTTCATTTTAGCCTTCTAATATGCATACTTAGATTGATCAAAGTATACTAGTTGTGAGAGAGAGTTTTTCTCATTATCAGACATCATTCTAAAGCTCCTATGGATCAAACTCTAGACGATTAAGTCCTTTTAGATCAACTCGCTCTAATTCTAATTAAAATTGTGCAATTATCTAACAAGATATCATGACAAGCGGAAGCTTGTGGAGTTCAAAATTATGGTTAAGTCCAAGGGGGTGAATAGGACCTTTTAAAATATTTACCAGTTTATACAAATTAATCCACAATGTGAAAACGTTTCAAGATCATAAACAACAAAGTTATAACTAATTGTGCAACTAGTCTATGATGAGAGCTAGTTATATTTAGTGTGTGCAATGAATTAAGCATGTAACATACAATCTATTCATACATAAGATAAAAAATTTCAACTCATAAGAATAAATTAAATAGCATGCACAAATCAACCAATCACAAATACGAGGATATACAAAGGTTCGACTAAATCCCTACTCCACTATCGGATGACGAACCTAAACTTGAGTTTTCTGAATTTACTATCTCAATGTTTTTTAATAGGTTCACTATTAACCTTTTACAACAATTTTCAATAGGTTCACCACAAACCTATACATACTGACCTGTGTGGTTGGCTCACATAGAGACTACATACACTCCCGCAGGAGGCTCACACAGAGACTAATAAATATTTTCTATAGGCTAACTAATAACCTACATGTACACACCCGTGTCAGTGGCTCCCTCGAAGATTCACAAGGTTTTCTATACATTAACTAAGAACCGATGCAGTCCTACACAAGGACCTACATATACTCCCGTCAGAGGTGGTCCTACATAAGGACATGTATTGAATTTCGATTTCAAACTCGATGGACTCTAATTTAATTAAACTCTTACAAGTTTTGGATAAGCCCCGTTTATAGTAAATTCTTGAAATGCTTAATTAATCTTTATGCGACTTCTCTTTTGCTCCCCCAATCTTTGATATGGCTTCTTCAGCTCCAACGATCAGTTACCTTGTAATGATGATGCTAATGTAATGGGATAGTGGTGGAATCTCTAATCAAACCCAAGAGTTGACAACCCCTAGTGCAGGGCTGTGATGTAGTAATAACTTTATGCAATTTTTGGAACACTTTCTAACTAGAACTAAAGAACTAACTTATGGATTTTGATTTAAGAAGTAATGATGTAATCAAGAAGGAATCATTACAGATAAAGCACTAGATCACTAAGGATCCATTTATAGCTATTCTTAATGTTTAATTCACTTGATTCAATCATATAAATCAATTGGAATCGAAGTTTTATCCTATCCAATTGGATAATAGAGTGGTCAAAACATCATTCATGTACCAAATATAGGTTTGAATTTTTAATTGAATTGACTCCCTCATAAAGCATCAAAGTATTGATCACATGAAATATAAAGCATCTATCATTCCCTTGGCCAAATATATATCAAAGGATTTTACAGATCAATTCATTTCAAAATAGATAAGCAAATACTTCTAGCTTTCCTAAGCATCCAATGTGTAGGAAATCAACAATGGATCAAAGTAAACTAAAAATATATTTTCATTCAAACCGAATATCAATGACTTGTTCAACAATCAAACCAAAATCATGAATCAAAGTAAATTAAGACATTAAAAACAACTACAAGCTACACCTATTAGCCCTAGCTAAGAGATTTAGGCAATCCAGACATTATTGAACTAAACTTAAAAGAAAAACATAAAAACTAATGAAGAACCAAGACATTGGAAGAGAATGAATCCTTTAAAGCACCACAACTCATTTTTCTTTCTTTCTATTATATTACACTTCGATTGCACCGATTATAGCCTTTGATTGCAACCAAATATACATTCGATTGCGCCGAACCTTCTCTTAGTTACAATCAAACTTCATCAAAATATATCTAAACTCTCTATCTTCCTCAAGTCGCATTGAACTCTCCTTCGGTGGCATCGAACATGGCTTCAGTTGCACTAAAATATTAAGCCAAATTTCTTCTGAAAATCACAATTTCTTGATAGACTGTTCTATGCACATTCAGTCGGACTGAACCAACCTTAAGTGAGACCGAATAGTCTGTTATTTCTGTTAATATACTTTACTGTTCTTTTAATATTTTCTCTCTTTTACACTTAATTTTCTTGGATCTTTGACACTTGAATTCTTCATTAATCACCTTCAAATCTCCAAACCTTTGCTTGATCATTCTTTAAGCATTTAATCTTCTATTTAATTA
Organism: Magnolia kwangsiensis; assembly: GCA_037074715.1. Lineage (NCBI taxonomy): Eukaryota > Viridiplantae > Streptophyta > Magnoliopsida > Magnoliales > Magnoliaceae > Magnolia > Magnolia kwangsiensis. The sequence continues at coordinate 107,136,092 of CM073578.1, read as the reverse complement.
TTCTTTTAATATTAGTTCTCCAAATCACCTCACAAAAAAAAAAAAAAAAAAAACATACATAAATAGACCAACTAAAAACATCTATGCTTATAGAACCAACGTATAATAAGAAAAAAATATACAGTATTTCACACTCAAGAATCTCCTACAAATGAGTGATATTTGGTTCCAATTGGGGATTCACTTAGATAAATATTCTAGAGGATGATAGATAAGAGGATTTACCTATATGGTTGGTGTTTAATCTCTACAGAATGCAAGAGAATATATACATCTTCAAATGAAGCTTAGAATGCTCATTAGAGTGATAAATAATAAGGAAGATGATACGAATCTATTTGGCTTAAAGTACGGAAGCATGTGATAAGAGTTTTATGCATAAAGCCTCTAAAAACACAAATACTAAAAGAAAAAAAAAGAAGAAAAAAAGCCATCTCACAAGCTAAGGTCTGAATGCCCTTTTTATAAGAAAAAGGCCTCGATGGATTTATAACAGTTAATTTTTCAGTCGAACTCAAGCAGGTTTGGTTCGATCGAAAATAGCTAGATTGAGTCCAATCGGTTAGTCAACTGAATGGAATTTTTCGTTAAACTGAATCGAGCCGGAGGTTCAACTATTTGGACAAAAAATATGTAGAATTTTCTGATTGTTCGCTGGATACTTTTGGTCATTGTGGTCGAATCGACTTTAGTTTTGGTTAAACTGAAAATCCCTGGAATACCTCTAAAGCTTGGTTAATATGGTTTAAACTAATTCCTAAGACTTGGGATGTTGAAACAAGGTTTTCCTATTAGAATTGTATCATCTGGAGGTAGGTTTCTTTGGAACTTAAAGGGGTCTAGGGCTAGTATCACCAAGACACCTCCATTTACTTGTATCTTCAAGTCTTGATGTTGCAAGTCTTCAAGTTGTCGGTCTTCCAATGTCTTTCAATGAGTACTCAATTGATCACTTAAGACACACTAGCACACGTCATTGAGAAACAGAGCAACTAACAAGGTCCACTTACATGGTTTGACCAATTCGATGGGCCTGATTGGTCCTACTTTATGTTGCTCTAACCTATTGATTAGGCCTGTTTTATATGATCCAGGTTGTCAGATTAGCTTGATCGGGCCCACTTTGTCTTGCATTGCACATAATATTTTATAATTAAAGCTTTCTCAACTGAAGTTCTTTTTCTAAATAATATAGGATGAACCCTAAATGTATGCGAGACTAGGACGATACATCTTTTAGCAGGCCCGACCCATCTCTGTACTAATGTACGATCGAGCTATTTGACGATCATATCATCCATCAGTCATTTTAGTATCTCCCTCCTTTTAACCTCAAATGGAGAAGTGTTTGGATGGATTTTAATTAATGGAGGGATGCCCTTGTGAATGAGATTTCGGTGATCGTCAATCCAACACTCTTCAGAGTTTTATCGTGGACACACAGTTACTCCTACTACAGGCGGCTCATAGTGGCACTGATTGAGAGGTGGCAACCAGAGACCCATAATTTCTATCTCCCATCTAGTGAATGGGAGAACATTGGCTGATGCATTCATAGGACTTCTAGTTTTCGACATTCCCCTCGAAAAGGGAATTTTATTGTCGAACTAGAAAGAAGATAATGACAAACATTCAGGTGAGAGCCCACAAAGAATTTGGGCCCTTACCTATCATGAGACCCCGTACAAAGCCCAATACAAAACCATAATGGAAGGATTGTCAAGACAACAACCCTCTCCCTTCTAGACACTATTTTTTGATAAAAGAGATGGTCAAATTTCCCCAATTCCAACCCCCTCTTCTTCCCCCCCCCCCCCCCCCCCCCTTTTTGTTTCTTTTCTTTTAATTTTTCTTTTAAATACTCCAGTAGCTTCTTTTATTTTTGTTATTTATGCCTTTTGGTTAGGTAAAGTGAGAACACAATTGGGCACCTTCTAAACCTAGTTAAAATTATAGCAGGTATTGGCATGTTCGGCTATCACTTAGTGGCAACACACTGACTTCGGCTCTCCTTGACCCATTCTGTAACTGGCCTAAAGTGATCTCAACAGTCCTCTACCCTCTTAGCTCTCATCCACCACCCCAAATGGCTCACTGTTGTGGTTCTTAAATAGGCCTTCAACGGGCTCTTAATGGGCCGGTTGTAGGCCCATAGTTATTCTTTCTTTGTGTTAGGCTCTCTTTAGCTAAGGTTTTCATTCCCTACGCCATAATTGGTGCTTTGGCCAATTGGCCCTTCAAGGATCTTTTATGGACTATCTTTTTTACACAACAATGGAAGTGTACATGGTTCCGTGTTTTTCTCGAGATTTAAGGTGTGTGGCCTTGCTTCGCTATTTGCATGGTTTAACATCAGCTAACCGGGTGTGGTGGTCATCTCTGAGATGTTTCAAGGACCCTTCCAACCTAACTTTCATGGAATTTGGTACCATTAGAGTTTGACAAATGTGGTTTGATTGATTTGTATGTAACTCGCGACACTCTGAATAATCGGTCAACATATGATTTAAATGTTTCATGGGTTTGGCAATTTGATATGTTGATCGTCTCTAGGTTGCACTGAGGACCCTTTCTAACTACCTCATTTGAGTTTCTAAGGGTTTCCGGGCCAAATAGGATGTGGTAATTTTATGAGAATAATGCATTTGTTTAGCTTTCTGTGGGATCCTGATGATTTTGATCTGAATCGGATTAGTTGGCAATTTGATATGCAGGATCCACTTGAGCCCTGTCCAGTTCATACAGTTGTACGAGGAGTGTCGATCCATATGAATACTATTAAGTAAATCATGACTAAAGATAGAGAATAGTTTTAATATCAATTTTGGGTGGGGTGTCTATAGACTCGCCCCTAAGAGTGTGAAGCGCTAGGAAGAAGGGTTCTTATGTGTTGGGGCTAGTTGGCTAACACTAAGCCCCAACTTGACGAGCTCGTGTTACATGCCGATTGGGGAGGAATTCTCACCTTATTAGATAATAAATAGACTGATCTAACTCAGGAGGTCGACATCCTGAATTGGTTCAGGAACCCTGCCTTAGAGGACTAGTGACGGGTGATTTCCTGACTGATTCAGAGCTTGACGTAGCTGTACCCAAGGTTGTTCTCCTTGATGGGGTTTTTCCTCCTCAGTTTAGAGGAGAGATGGAGCAGCGGGTGAAAAATCAGAGTAATTCACTACACTACTCGACCGGTCGTGAGTGGCGATCGACCAGTCGAGTGGGGCTCGACTTAAAGTCTAGTGACCAATTGATGTATTTCTCCGAGGTGCTCGACCAGTCGAGGTCGACTGGTCGAGTGGGCCGCTTGACCAGTCAAGTGAGGCTTGACTCAAAGTCCAGCGACTAATTGATGTATTTCTCTAAGGTGCTCAACCAATCGAGGGAGGTGCTCGACCGGTCCAGTGGGCCACTCAACCAGTCGAGGACTCGGCTCGACCAGTCGAGCTTACAGAGATTTGAGTTTGGATCTTGTACGGATTGTGGAAATCTGAGGCCTTTCGCAACATGGTGCAGAAGGGAGTTTCCTAAACTATAAATAGGGGTGCCTAGGGATTTTCTGCGTAATGCTAGAGGGTTTCATAAAGCTTTGTAAGGATTTTCTAAAGGGTTTAAGGCTATTAAAGGTGTGAGAGAGAGAGAGAGAGTAAGAGAGAGAGGAAGCTTGTGGAAGGGAGGTTCTGCTCGTAGAGGTGATCTACTGTGCACTTGATATCTCAGCACTTCTATGTCTTTGTAATTAGTTAGATCTCTCTATTTTTCTTTTATTCTCTTATTGTTTATCCACTCCTATGTGAGTGAAGAAGGTTTCAATATTCTACTTCATAGTGAATTGTTGATCTGGACTAGGTCCCGCGGTTTTACCTCTTTGAGGGTTTTCCATATAAAATCTCTTGTGTTGTGTGGTTTATGCTTTGATTTATTTCATTTCCTTATTATCCCATAATTTTGATTTTTTCTGAAAGGCTAGATCCTAAGGTTTTGTGCAAGGCCCCCAACAATGTGGTATCAGAGCTAAGTTCATTGAACGGGTAGGATCGATTTTGAATTATGGAAGGTGGCTCATCAAGGATGATTTGCCTCAATGGTTCTAACTGGATCATATGGAAGGATAAGATGGAGGACTTGCTTTATTGCAAGGACTTATATTCTCTAATTTTAGGCATATCAGCAAAATCTAAGGATATATCTGATGATGACTGGAAGAAGTGGACCGAAAGGCGATGGGGTTTATTAGACAATGGTTGGACGATTATGTATTCCACCATGTGTCTACAGAGACCTCAGCCGCTAGTCTATAGTTGTAATTGGAAGGGCTGTATGAGAGGAAGACAGCCGGTAATAAAATCTTCCTGATAAGATGACTTATGAATCTCAAGTTCAAAGATAGTGGTTTTATGGCCGAGCACATGAATGAGGTCAGCAATATAGTGAACCAGCTTTCCACTATGAAGATGGCCCTGGATGATGAATTGTAGGCTTTGCTTTTGCTTAGTTCATTGCTTGACAGTTAGGAGACATTGGTGGTGTCTCTAAGTAACTCCACACTAGACGAAAAGATATCCATGAAATAGGTAACTAATTATCACTTCAATGAGGAAACAAGGAGGAAGTCTCTAGGGTCTACTCGGCAAGAGGCCCTTATGACACAGGAATGAGCGAGAGGAAAGAATAGCAGGAAGGCCTGAGATAAATTAAGAGGCAAGTCGAGTACTAGGAAGGATGTTAAATGCTATAATTGTGGTGGGTAGGGCCATTACAAGCATGAATGTCGTGGTAAGAAGAACGACACGAAAGGAAAAGGAAAGGAGAAGGAAGATGAATCAGATTTCACTCCATCCGCTTCAGATGTTGACGTTGTAGTTATTCTTTCAGCTGATCACGATGTATGTCTCATAGCTATGAGTTAGGATGCCGACTGGATGATAGACTCGGAAGCTTTATTTCACGTGACTCCACGCAAGGATTTCTTTACAAACTACAAGTCAAGTGACTTTAGGACTGTGAAGATGGGAAATTCTGACATATCGAAAATCGTAGGGGTCAGTGATATTTGTGTGAAGACCGATGTAGGCTACACATTGTTCTCAGGGATGTGAGGCATATCGTAAACCTTTGCCTCAACTTGATGTCGGAGGGAAGGTTGGATGATGATGGCTATGAAAGTTGGTTTGCTATTGAGCGCTGGAAGCTCATCAAGGGTTTGTTGATCGTAGCCAGAGGAAAGAAGTGTTGTACCCTTTATAAGGCAAGTGTTAGTATGTGCAAGGGTGGGTTGAACGCAGCGAAAGATTCTGCTATTGACATGTGGCACAGGCGTCTAAGCCACATAGTGAAAAAGGGCTTCAGCTACTAGCGAGGAAGTGGCTCCATCCAGACATGACAGGTATACCTCTCAAATCTTATATTAATTATTTATTAGGGAAATAACATGGAGTTTCATTTATTAAATCTGCTTCTCATGTTAATAAAGTACATGCATTAGATTTAGTTTATTCTAATGTTTGTGGTCTGATAAGGACAAAAACATTGGGTAGGGCATTGTATTTTGTCACTTTTATAGATGATACGTCTAGGAGGGTTTGGGTTTATGCTTTGAAATTAAAGGATGAGGTCTTTGGTGCGTTTAAATTATTTTAAGCTATGGTCGAGAGAGAGACGGGTAGATCATTGAAGTGCATCCACATTGACAATGATGGTGAAAAAATTAGCAACTTTCATGAGTATTGTAAGTCCCTGGGTATACAACATGAACAAACGGTTCCCAAGACCCCCCAGCATAATAGTGTGGCTGAGAAAATGAATCACACTATTGTAGAGAGAATCATATGCATGTTATCCCATGAAAAATTACCTAAGACGTTCTGGGGAGAAGCAATGCACACAGTAGTGTATCTGATAAACAGGTCTCCATCAACCCCGTTGAATGGAGAAGTACCTGAGAAGGTGTGGACTGGACAGGATCCATCGTACAGTCATCTTAGGATATTTGGATGCAGGGCATCCGTTCACGTACTAAAGGACGAGAGGTCCAAGCTCGATATGAAGATTAGGCAGTGTACATTCTTGGGGTACGATGATGAAAAATTCGGTTACAGATTGTGGGATCCAACCGAGAAGAAGCTCGTCAGGAGCAAAGATGTAGTTTTATTTAAAAAACAGTGTATAGAAGACATTGGTAAGGAAGAGAAAAACCAGCCTAGTTCAGGTGACCTAGAGGATATGGATCCGATTATTCCTCCTATGATGCCTGATGACTGGGAAGTACAACAAGGTGCAGAGGACAAGGGAGTTCCTTCAGAAGATAGACCAGGGAAGCAGCCCCCACTTAATCCACCTGTTGAGCTACAGGTGAGGAAGTCATCTAGGGATAAACAGTCGTTTAAGAGGTACTCGCCGCATTAATACATTATACTGACTGATGGGGGAGAACCAGAAGATTATTCTGAGACCCTATCCGATGAGCATAAGGGGGAGTGGTTGAAAACTAAGCAAGAGGAGATGAAATCCTTACATAAGAGCCACACCTATGATATGGTGAAATTGCTTAAGGACAAGAAAGTTTTGAGCAATAAGTGGGTGTTCAGAAAGAAGGTTGAGTAGAAGAATTTAGAGATAAGGTTCAAGGCCAGACTTATGGTGAAAGGGTTTGGTCAGAGGAAAGACGTAGACTTCGAGGAGATATTCCCATCAGTGGTGAAGATGACATCCATACAGGTGTTGCTTAGGTTAGCAGCTAGCATGGATCTGGAGATAGAGTAGTTAGATGTTAAAACTTCCTTCCTCCATGGTGACCTAGAAGAAGAGATATATATGCACCAACTAGAGGGGTTTGAAGTCAAGGGCAAAGAGCAAATTGTGTGTAGGCTGAGGAAGAGCTTGTATGGGCTGAAACAAGCTCCACAAAAATGGTACAAGAAGTTTGACTCATTTATGTTAAAGCATGGGTATGACAGAACGGAGTCGGACCACTGTGTGTTCATGCGTAAGTTCTTAGATGGTGATTTCTTAGTTCTGCTGTTATATGTTGGTGACATGCTCATCATGGGAAAAGACATCAAGAAGATCGACAGGCTAAAATAGGAGTTTGGCAAGTCGTTTGTGATAAAAGACTTGGGCCCAGCTAAATAAATCGTAGGAATGAAGATAACTCATGATAGAAGCAGCAGGAAGCTTTGGCTATCACAAGAGCGGTATATTGAGAAAGTCCTAGAATGGTTCAATATGAATGCACCGAAGTCGATCAGTACTCCACTGGATGGTCACTTTAGATTGAGCGACATGCAATGTCCCAAGATGAAGGCAGAGGTGGAAGAGATGTAGAAGATACCCTACGCATCAGCTGTAAGAAGTTTGATGTATGTTATGGTGTGTACACGACCAGACATAGCATATGTGGTTGGTGTTGTCAGTCGGTATCTTGCCAATCCTGACAAAGAGCATTGGGCAGCGGTTAAATGGGTACTGCGGTATCTAAGAGGCTCATCCAGGTTGAACCTATGCTATGGTAACGAAAAACCTATGTGAAAGGGCTACACAGATGCAGATATGGCAGGCGACATAGAATCTAAGAAGTCTACATCGGAGTTCATGTTCACGTTTGCAGGGGGAGCAGTTTCTTGGCAGAGTAAGCTACAGAAGGTCATAGCATTGTCGATGAAAGTGGCCGAGTACATTGTAGTCACAGAGGCATGTAAAGATATGCTTTGAATGAAGAGGTTCCTACAGGAACTTAGCTTGAAGCAGGAGTAGCATATGGTCTATTGCGATAGTAAAAGTGTTATACACTTGAGCAAGAATTCAAGTCGACATTCCAAGTCAAAGCACATAGACATTTGGTATCACTGGATCAGGGATACTTTGGAGCAAAAGATGTTACAACTTGAGAAGGTCCACATGGACGACAATGGGTCAGACATGATGACCAAGGCTTTGTTTAAGGGTAAGTTTGAAGTTTATAGAAACTAGGCTAGCTTGAAGAAGGTGAATCCCTCCTGAGTGGGAAAGGGGGAGATTCAACAGGATTTTTCTTCCTCATTTCAAAGGAGAGATGGAGCAATAAGTAAAAAATTAGAGTAATTCACCGTGCTGCTCGACCGGCTTTGGGTGGCGCTCAGCCAGTCGAGTGGGAATCAACTCAAAGTCCAGTGACCAATTGATATATTTCTTCGAGGTTCTCGACCAGTCGAGGGAGGTGCTCTACTAGTCGAGTGGGCCGCTCGATCGGTCGAGGACTCAGCTTGACCAGTTGAGCTTATGTAGTTTGAGTCCGGATCTTATGCAGACTACGGAAATCTAAGGCCTTTCGCAACAAGGTGCGGAAGGGAGTTTCCTAAACTATAAATTGGGGTGCCTAGGGCTTTTCTAGGTAATTCAAGAGAGTTTCCTAAAGCTTTGTAAGGGTTTGCTAAAGATTTTAGGGCTATCAAAGGTGTGTGAGGGAGAGTAAGAGAGAGAGGAAGCTTATGGAAGGGAGGTTGTGCTCATAGAGGTGATCTATTGTGCACTTGATATCTCAGCATTTCTACATCCTCATAATCAGTTAGATCTCTCTGTTTTTCTTTTACTCTCTTATTTTTTATCCACTCCTGTGTGAGTGAAGAAGGTTGTAATGCTCTAAGTGGATTATTGATCTAGACTAGGTCCCGTGGTTTTTACCTCTTTGAGGGTTTTCCACATAAAATCGCTTGTGTGTGTTATTTGTTCTTTGATTTATTTCATTGCTTTATTATCCCATAATTCTGGTTTGTTCTGGGAGGCTAGATCCTAAGGTTTTGTGCAAGGCCCCCAACACTCCTGGGGGACAGATGGTTGGTTCCATAACTAGCTAGGATCTGAATTACAGGCAGGTTCAAAGACTTCCTTTGGGAAACTAGTATTGAAGGGAATGGTGCCCCTTACAAAAAGAAGATCTAATAAGGGCTTTAAGGGGCCTCCATGATGTATTATAAGTTTTATCCACAATATTCATCCATTTTACCCCAAAATGAGCAATGATGGTGACACCCACTATGGAAACTTTCCTAGGGTCCAGTGTGATGGTTAAATGCCATCCAACTTGGTCATAAGGTCACATAGACCTGGATGAAATGAAAGCACAAATATCAGCTTGATCTGCAACTTCTTAGTCGTTTAAAAAGCTTTCAATAATAGGCGTTTAATTCCCAATATATGGTCCACTTGATCCTTGAATCTACCTCCGTTTTAGGCTTGTACCTTTAAAATGACATGGCAAATTGGATAGACAGTGTGCATGAAACTATACATCGCGGTGGGAAGCAGATTGGCTAGTGTACCACACATCGCAGAAGTGATTAGTGTGTTGACATCACAAAGTTTTGTGGGACCCATCATGAGGTATGTGTTATATCCCAACCATCCTTTCATTTTCTAAGCTCTTCATAGGGCTTGAGGGAAAAAATAAGGCACATCCTTAAGATAAAGTGGACCACACTGTAAAAAATAGTGGAGGATTGAATGTCTATTATTGAAACCCTTTTGGGGGTCACTGAAGTTTTGGATCAATATGATATTTGTTTTTCCTCATTATCTAGGTCTATGTGACCTTATGAACAGATTAGACGGAAAAAAAAATCATTTTGGTGGGCCCTACAAATGTTTTAACAGTGAGAATTATTGTCCCCACAACTATTTACGGTGTGGTCCATTAACCTTTGAATATGAATATTTTTTGAGTTCATGCACTAAAATAATCTTGAAAATTGGATGAATGGCTTGCATATAATAATTACATCATTTTGCGCCCATGTAACTTTGATCTCCTTTGAACCGTTCATACAACTAGGAAATTAAGGAGCAACAGTGCTCGTCATTGCACGACACGTACCCACATCAGCCAGATCGGTGGTGTCTGGGACACCAACCAATCCGCTTCCATCACTGTGCCTCTAGGCATATTTGGTATGGAGTAAACTTTGTTGAGCCCATCCATCCATACGTTTTTGGAGTTCATTTTAGGTATTGTGCCCAAAATCGAAGCATATCTAAAGCTCAAGTGGACCACACCATAAGAAATAGTGGGAATAATGATTTCCACCATTGAAACCTTCCTACGGCCACATTGGTGTTTATTTGTCATCAAATATCAGCTTGATCCAAAAATTTTATGCCCCTAAGAATTTTCTTTTGTGGTCCAAAAAATTTTGAACAGTAGACATTCAATTTTCACTATTTCCTGTGGTGTAATCAACTTACCTTTAGATATGCTTCTTTTTTAGGCTCATGCCTTAAACATTATCCGCTAAAATCTATGGGTTCCACATAATTTATTCATTACGCTTTTTTTTTTTTACACACGCACACACACTCACGCTGGTGGAATTTCACCACCCATAGGTATTGGAACCCTTGACCGGGAGTTGAAACTCATGAGAGTCTACCACCAGGGTAAGAATAAGGACCCAACCTATTATATGCGTCACAGTTATCCTGTTATATGGGTCGTAGTTGTCCTATTATATTCATTACGCTTGAGTTACTCAGTACACAACCCACTTCCCCATAGGAGACCCTGTCCACCATTCTTAACTATGGACAAGCAGTGAAAGTACTAAATCCGTGTCCCTCCTGTAAAGGTTGTCCTGTGACTCCTGTCCCTTTATTTTATGGGAAATTAACTATACTGGCCTTGATGTATGGTCGAATTCTCCAAAGAGATTCAACATTTCAAATATTCCGAGTGTGGCCTTCTGACAAGCTTCTGAAAATAACTTGGACCAAGCCCTTTATCCTTAGTTCAGTAGTTGTACGATTTTTTGGTGAATAAGTAGTTACGTCATATTTAATGTTGAGAAAGTGATGTGGATGGAAAACTTTTTTGGACGTGGGCAAAGCCCAACTCGTGGGGCCCACATTGATGTATGTGTATAATCCATACCGCCCATCCTTTTTTCCGTGTCATTTTAGGGCTAGGGTCCAAATATCAGCCTGATCTAGAATAATGGTGATAGTGGCACCACTGTTAAAACTTTCCAAGCTCACTATGATGTATGTTAGAAGTAAACACTACCCAAGACAAAACTCTTTGGGCCCACGATGAGCCGGCCAAAAAGGTGAACCAAACAGATCGTCCTAATGTGGGCCTTATGGTAAGGTACTAATGGCAAGTCTTTCATTTGATAGTAAATGAGGTGAATATATAACATGATAACTATGACCTATATAACATGACAATTATGGCCCATATAACATGACAATTACGACTCACATAATAGGACAACTATGACTCATATCATAGGATAATTGTGATCCATATAACATGACCACTGCGACCCATACATCTGCGGCCGATATAATAGGACAACTACAGCTGATATAAGAGGACAACTACGACCCATACAACTGTGAACCATGTAACAGGACAACTATAATCCATACAACTGTGACCCACATAACAGGACAACTGTGACCCATATAACATGACAACTGTGACCCTTAGAACTACGACCCATATAACAGGACAACTGCGACCCATACAATATGACAACTGCGACCCATACAACTGTGACCCATATAACTGGACAACTACGACCAATATAACATGACAACTGCGATCTATACAATTGTAACCCGTATAATATGACAACTATAATCCATATAACTACGACTCAAATAACAGGACAACTATGATCCATATAACATGACAACTACAACCCATGCAAACCACGACCCATATGGGCCCACATTAATGTATCTATATAATCCATGTCGCCTATCCTTTTTTTCGTGTCATTTTAGGGATAGGGCCCAAATATCAGCCTAATCCAGTGCTCGTGTGGGCCACATAATAGAAAATAATGGTGACTGTTGAAACTTTTCAGGCTCACTATGATGTTTGTTAAAAGTAGACACTACCCAAGTCAGGACTTTTTGGGCCCATGACGAGTTGGCCACAAGGTAGATGGATCGGATCACTAGCCCTAAAATGACATGATAAAAACGATGGGCGGCAGGATTATATATACACATACATCAATGTGGGTCCATATGGGCCGTGGTTTACATGGGTCGTAGTTGTTATGTTATATGGATCGCAGTTGTCATGTTATATGGGTCACAATTATCCTGTTATATGGGTCACAGTTGTATGGGTCGTAGTTGTCCTGTTATATGGGTCATAATTGTCCTATTATATGGGTCGCAGTTGTCCTGTTATATGAGTCGTAGTTGTATGGATCACAGTTGTCACGTTATATGAATCGCAGTTGTCTTGTTATATGGGTCACAGTTGTATGGGTCGTAGTTGTCCTGTTATATGGGTCGCAATTGTCATGTTATATGGGGTCATAGTTGTCCTGTTATACGGGTCGTAGTTGTCATATTATATGTTCACTTCCTTTACTACCAAATGAAAGGTTAGCCATTAGTACCATACCTTAACGCCCACCATGGGATAATCTGTTTCGTTTACCTTTTTAGCTAGCTTGTTGTGGGCCACACAAGTTCTTACTTGGGCAGTGTTCACTTCTAACATACATCACAATGAGCCTGGAAAGTTTTAACAGTGGGTGACACTATCACCATTATTTTCTATTATGTGGCCCACACGAGCTTTGGATCAAGCTGATATTTGGGCCCTAGCCCTAAAATGACATGGCAAAAAGGATGGGCGGCATAGATTATACACATACATCAATGTGGGCCCCACGAGTTGTTAGATGATTAAGTGTTTCTTGTACACAATGAAGGATAAAAGAAAAGGATAATAAGACAATCAGATCTATCAGGTTCAAGGCTTGACTTGAATAGTCAATTTCTCAAGACAGATTTGTTGCAGTTTTTCTGGAAGTTCCAACAAGTGCAAACGAAGGAAATCTGCAATTTGTCTTCAGGATACAAAGAACTCTCAATTCGAATTTCAACATAAAAATTTGCACATTTAAGTGTTGAACAGATCTCTAGTTTTGACATCGATATGCCTTTCAGATGTTTGGAAAAAACTTAGCAAGAGGTCAGATCGAGAGTAATTGTACAGAAGATGATTAATCTTAAAAATTAAGATTATTAACTTCTGGATTATAGTATCCAGGATTTATATCAATTGAAAGGTTATGGATTTCTTCTTAAGAAATGTTAATGTGCCTCTTCAAGAAATTCATACCCATTCGCAGCAAAGAATAGCCTTTCATGAAAAGACATGACTCTGTCCTATGGCGGTTATTTCTGTACCCATTGAGATAGAAACAATTATGCAAGGGTAAAAACTGTATCCACATGAACGACACGTGACATAAGTACTTCATGTACAATCATGTCACAATTACTCTCAATCAACAAAAACGAAATAAAACATCAGGGTAGATCCTAGTTCAATTCCAGTTAAACCATGGCCCAAAAAGTTTGAACCATGTGCCAAAAAGACTAAGGCTCTTTTTATTCCTTGTGACGATGCGTACGTGCGAAGTGCTAAGTGTGCTTAATAAAGTACCAAAAAGTGCCCAAGTAGCCCTATAGCCCACACTGTACGCGCGTACGTAGAGGGTGTAACTAGTTGCATAAGTAAAAACCACCTCTTACCGACTGGCTATACACACTATTTATGAAAAGTTTAAATAATTAATATATTTATTTACTTTCTAAAAATAAATTTTATTTCTAAAATTTATTTTCATTCTAAAAAACACAACATTCCCCCACAATTTCAAAAATAAAATCAGATTATAGAACGAACGGCATATCAGTATAAATAGGTACATAAGTAAAGGTATCTTTTGGATTTGAACCTTTACTTTAGTGTATACATATCAAAGTTATTCTAGATACTTAGTGACTCATTAGTCTTGAACTAAGGACCTTATATAACTCACTGGACACATAACACACATCTATTTATATATAACTAGAGATCTAAAAGTTCACACATTTTTGGCCTTGTGCGTATCCTTATTTCATGAGTATTCTAGAGACAATCTCAATCTCTTCAAAAGTGGCCTCACTTCTCTACTCATATAGGTAGATCTATTAAAGATGATTCTGTTTTATCTTAGCAAAGTTTACTTATAAATCTATTAAGAGTTGTACTAAACCTCTTATAAAATGCAAAAACTAAACACTAGACTTTTAGGAATGAGACTTAAATTTTCTTTTTCTAGTGTATGTTTCGTCACATACTTGACTTATTTATCCCTTTGTCATCAAGAGTGAAAGTTACATCTTTATGGATCTTAGTCTCATTCTTTTAGTAGTTCTTCTTATTTGATCTCTTGATAAACCTTTTGTCAAGGGATTTGCTAAGCTCAGGATAGATTTAACATATTCCACTGTAATTACTCCATTTCTGAGTAATCCTTTAACAAAGTTATGCCTAAGACCTACATTTTTAGACTTATCATTATAAGTCTTACTCATAGCACGACGAAAAGTAGCCTAACTATCGCAAAAGATAGATATGGCAGGAGTAGGTTTTGGCCAATATGGGATTTCCAATAGTAGGTATCGTAGTCATTCATCTTCTTTACAAGTAGCGCCAAGCGCAATACATTCACTTTCCATTATAGAGTGAGATATGCATGTTTGTTTCTTAGATGTCCATGATATTACTCCTCCTCCAAGAGTGAATATCCAACCACTTGTAGATTTAGATTATATGCTATCTTCATTCCATCTTACATCATTGTACCCTTTAAGTATAATGAGATATGATTTATAATGCAGTCCATATATAGTCTATGGTTCCTCTTACATACTTTAAAACTCTCGAAATCGCATTCCAGTGTACTTGTCCTACTATGAATGCTATATCAGGTTTAGTGTAATTCATTGCATACATTAAACTCCTAAAAATACTCGCATATTGTAAGACACTACCTGTGTGTGTGCATTTCGTTCCTCCAGGTCTCGCGGTCTTACCAGTCGAATCCTAACGACCCGTGACCTACGGATAGTATTTATGGTCATCCTCATGTCCTGTCATTGTTCCAACGCTACGTCTCGTGCGACAATCCGAGTTATAGATCATGAGATGTAGGTTGTGCACATTCTAGGCCATTGATCGTGATTATGGGGCCCACCTAGGATTTGGTGCAATTCCCTAAGCCTAAATTTCATCTCCCTATCCATCATAGGGTAGGTAGCTTAGACTAGGTTCCTGTCCCTAGCTAGCTAGCAATCATGAGTTCTCTTATCAAGAGAGCTCCTTTTTCACTCTCTCATGCTAAAGTTGCATTTCCCTCTTCCCTAAATCTGATTTTTTCAGAAATTTCTCCTCTAGGGAGAGAGAGAGCACCTCTTTTCTAGAAACTCAATCATTACATTGAATAAAACCTTTAGTTGCTTGCAATTTTACTTTATTTCTCTCCTTTCCTCTCTTCTCCTCATCTCTCCTTCTCCCTCTCTACCCTTGGGACGTCCCACCCTACTCCCCATTCTCCAGCCCTTTCCCCTCTAAAATCCCCTCATCTAACCATCCACCTTCAATCTCAACCTTAGATCTTAGAAGCTTGAAGCATAGGGAGTCCATTGGTAGAAGTTTGGTGAAAAACTATTGAGGTGGGTGTTTTTAGTTTAGGATTTCTTTTCTTCCTTCTTAGATCTTTTAATTCCTACCTTTAGGAGCATATGGGGCCCACCAAATGATGGTGGAGGTCCTCAAGTATCCATGGATGAGGCCTATGGTCAACTATCTTGCATGCATGTTCCATAGATGGGGTCATTCTCCATGGACCCCATCATGTCCTTCTTCTTTTTGATCCATATTCTTGAGGGGTCATCTAGACCCTAGACCTTGGTGGGGATGACATCCCCACCTTAGATCTGAAATCTTATTGCATGCATGTCTATAATACAACTTGTAAATGAATATAGTGGAAGGTGTAATGTTTGTGATGAAGGGAGGGCCTCGATTATGGTGGAGACCCTCTCTTATGACTGGATCTTGATTTCTTTCTTTCCTTTTCTTCTTTTTCCTATCCCCATTATCTGATCTCTGAGGTGTGTAGCCCACTTAGAGGCCTTGCAACATCCAGAACATCTAAACACAGTGGACTCCCAGTGCAGTCCACACTAAAGATGTTGGTGCTCCTTTTGCCCCATATATGATGCATGTAACAGATTTGGGGTGGTGATATGGCTTGAATATTTCTGGGGCCCACTAAGGTGGACCATAACACCAATTTGATGAGGTAATCTCCTTTTTATTTTACTAATATACTCAAATCATTCTATGTGTATGTTGTTGTCCAGAAATCTTCGGGACTGTTTCTGATTATTTTTGGACCAGATTTGGGACTGATTAGGGGACCTTTCTGTAACATCCTATCCAACCAGAATACTATTTTAGGGTGTCCACATAGGATTTTTTGTAGGTGGGGTACCACAAATAAATTAACCCAGGATTACCCCATTAAGGTGGACCAGTCTAGTTATGATCGGACCAATTACGGGCCATCAAGCCAGATAAGCTGTTTATGTTTGGCAATAGCCTGTACGGGCCATACAACAGTCGAGGAAGGTAAAAAAAATCTAAAATTTAGGGAAACCTCAGATCTTGCTAAGTTTGCGGTCCATCGCAGACTACGGACTCAGTAGACACTCGAAAATTAATTATCCACGCCGTCCCAACAGCACTTGCCAAACGCAACTCACCCAAAGGCTAGAATTGAAATCTGATATGTGTAAATAAAACTGAGATACCAGGATTTGCAGCTGTCGAATCTCTTCTACATTTACGGTGAGAGCCTAAAGTATTTTTCTATGCCTATCCACAAAATCTAAGACCCGATCGTGGAATGGTGATCGTTGATCACAAATCAGACCCGTACGATTAAACCCCACATCCGATCACTCCCAAATTTTGAACAGCCCTTCATCGGGCCATGGAGCACCTATCCTATAAATTTTATAGCTAGGGGGCCATCAGAACTACCCCAACGGCCAGAATGGACCTCGTAGGGCCATTTAAAGATCGGAGCCATACGATGAAACCCCGAATCCGATCATCTTCGAATTTTGCATGGCCCCTCATCGGGCCATGAGACAACTACACACAAAATTTGGTGGCATTGGGGGTGATAGGGCCACCCCAAAGCCAAAAGAGGGTCCTAGAGGGCCATTGAGGGAAATTGTTGAAACTTAAGGCCAATGGGCCCAAGTCTAGGAAATAAAGCCCTAAGGCCCTTTCTCTCATAACTTCCACCAATACTCTAACAACCAAGGAGAGTAAAGAGAGAGCAAAGGGAGTAAAGAGAGGAGAAAGAGAGTGAGGGTGAGAGTGAAGGTGGACCGTAGGCAAGGTGGGGCCCAAGTGAGTTCGATCTTGCATCTCCATACCTCTTCTTCAAGAAATCCCTCCACCACAATTGTAAGAACTGCCTTTATTGATGTATAGGTAAATCCCTCACTCCTTTTTTCTTGAAACCCTTATGTTGAGAGGAGATTTGCATGGAGTTCTAACATGCAAGCGCTTTGCCTCAGCGAATCCGGCCAATCTACCCCAAAATCCACATTCCTAGGTCTTTCTCAAGATCTTAATGATCCATTGGTGTGGACTATTGTTCTTAGGTGGCCTAGCACCAAATTTAATATTAAACTAATGATTTTTCTTATTGGATGATGTATTTGGGTAATCTAGAAAAACCTAGATAAGACCTTACACTTTAGATCCCCCAAAATCAACATGGGATGGTGATAGAATGTTTGATGTTCCTCAACATGATTGGGTATGTAATTGATGATTGTTTGTACAATCTTTGCTCGATTCTTATTTAATGTATATTTTGGTATTAGGAGATATATGAAATGTTTACCTTCCTCACCAAGCCACACAACACATGCAGCTTTATTTCATAATATTGTTAGCATTTGCTTTGTAGGAAATTTGGATTTTAGTTTGGGAAATATGAATGCATGATACTGATTATGTTAGTTGATAACCTTGATTATTGAAATATTATTGAATACTATCAAACCCTTGGGTTGGTCAGGAATTCGAGGAGAGAAATGGTGGTCCGGTTGGTAGGACTTTCCTAAGGCTAAACCAGTGGATTTGGGGCAGGTGCATATGGGCGACAGTAGTTAGACTACATGGGTCACTTGTACCCGATGTTGTCTATCACGTACTTGCCTGAACCCATGCAGTTTAGTCTACTTATTGACCAACCTTATTTGTTAACCATGTCTGCTCACGTATGCATGGAACCTAGAACACCCTTCATCCATTATAACCCATTGATAATCAAAGTGAAACTGATCCACCGACTCGTGAGTCGGGCATAGTGGAATGGGACACTGTATCTGATCTGTCGGCCTACGCTGGGGTGATGAGCCTCCCCGTAGTGACAGTGAGCGATTCCTTTTCTCAACACTCCCCATGTGCTTGAAGTCAGAGATGAGGAATCTAAAAAGATCAAGGATCACGGGGTCCTGGCCTCGCACGTTAAGGGGCCTTATCCTCCAACTAGTTGAGAGTATTGACACGTGGGTTGTACCAGTTTTTCCAATCTGTTGGATGAACGAAACTAAATAAATACTCAGTTAACATTATTCATGCATTACATTAGTTAGGATTTGGATACTCGGTAGTTGAGGTCGCAATGAGGGAGTGCTGATCATGTACGATCGTTAGACGGAGTCGCTCGAGGGAGTGTTATGGCGAGGTCATGCATAATATCATATATCATGCATATGCATTAAAAAGATTAATTAAAGATTTATGAATGTTTGTCTTTCATTAAATTTATAATATAATTGATGCCTAATGTAACTTAAGATTAATAGCACCCACTGAGTTAATCGCTCACCCTCACTCTGGGACAGTGTTTTAAAATATCAACCAGACTCTCCCATAGATGTAGGTGAGGCAGAGTACGAGGAGCCTGACGGCATGGGTCTTAATGAGGAGGACGAGCTGTCCTATTTCCAGCTGATGGGCAGTCCTCCATCGGCCTAATATACGGGTTTTAGATCGCTGAGTGGTGTACTCAGTGCACTATTTTTTAAACATGCTATTCTTTTATAATTTTGTTAGGCAATGCCTTGTGCGACCCATTTATATTATTTTGGACTTGCATATATATAGGCTCTTCCACTTCAGTAGACTAGTTTTAGTTGTGCTTCATGTTTCAAGTAATTCCCTACTCCACATCGAAACCTAATTGAACGCAATTCAGTAAAATTGGTTATAAGTGATACCCAGGAACTTAGGAGTAGAGTGTGTGCGCGACCCCCAATTTTTAAGGTGTTACACTTTCCTACCCCTTAAATATACTTTTCTTAAAGGTGGGAATGCCACCAAGATGTCCCCTAAATTTCAACTCCATCTGACCTTGATTGGGGTCCCAAAGGTGTGGCCCAAGTGGGGTGGACAATTCAGATTTTCTAGATTGTCCAGCAACATGTCAGTTTGGAAATCTTAAAATATAAAACAATTCTTACATTGGTGTGCCACTTTTGTGGCCCTACCTTGTATTATATATAGTGGGGATGTTAAAATCAATTTTCCCCAATTTTTAGAGATCTTGGGCCCACCTCATTAGGTGGTCAAAATAGGGTCAACCATAATTCTGCACTAACTAGATTTTTGGATAATTTATTTTCTTTTAATTCACAAAAATACTTACCTAACTCAGAAAAATTTGAAATTTTAAGTGAAGGTAGCCCACCCTTGCTAGGACCCACTTACCAAATTTTGGGTCCAACGGACCAATAAGGAATTTTTAGAAAGGGCTAGACCGGCCCACCAAGATGGGCGCCCAAGGCTGGGGCGCCCAGCATGAGCTGGCCGCCCACCCCATTTTGTGGCCCACCATGATGTATGTTTTATCCCTCTGGCCTTCCTTTGTGTGGCCCACTTAAGTATGGTCCATCCAAGTGTGGAATACTGAGGGTGGGGTCCGCCTTTTCCTAGCACATGGGCTGGGAGTCCAACCCATCGGGACGCCCAAGCCCATGTGGGACGCCCCATGTGGACTACTTGTTGGAGCTTGGTCCAGCACACCTTTTTCCCCAATTAATGTGATGTAATCTTATGTGATCGGGCCCTCTAACTTGATGGCTGGACTACTTGGACTGATGTCCTAATCAAATGGATCATTTTCTTGGCTCCAATAGACCCATAAACCTATTGGGTTAAAAATCCAGCAATGTGTTATAATTATGCTTGACCTTCGGGCTGAAATTTTGAGAAATGGGGCCCACCACATTGTGAGTACTTAGAAGGAATAAAATCATGCTTCGAATCCCCTAATTTCGGGCTTAATTAATGCTTATTTTTTAGGCCCATCGTAGTTGGATGTTAATAGGTCCATGTATGTATCAAGTTATTAGACTCTTTAGGCCTGTAAGGGCTAGAACTCTTAATAGGCCCATTGGACCTTTGGGCCACTTTTTCATATTATTGTGTTGGGTTTATGGGCTGGATTACACAAGTGATCGAGCCCTTGGTTACCCACCAAATCAACTTTGTACTTATGCCGGGTTGTAGGCCCAACTCACTTGGTCTAAACATGAAAATTGCCCATGGGGTTAGAGTGATGGGTTGTTCACTGGGCCCACCACAATATGTGGATTAATGACCCTTATGATTGGCCCAAACCTTACTTATGGGCCCACGATATTACATATGGGTTGGGCTATGTGTGTTGCCCATTAGGCCTATGCATTAGTATAGGCCTTGGGCCTTAATCCATGATTGATTAGAAATGGACCACCTCCTAGGGACCAGTTATGGTTGGATGTCCATATTGGTGGCACTAAGGTAGGCCCATGAGTTTTCATGGGTGGTTAAAGGCCAATCATAGATCCTTGCTAGGACCGTTCATCTATTTAGGCTCATATTATTGTTCTCCTTAACTATGCGATCTACCCTAAACTAATGGGCCCCCACTAGAGGATGACTCCATAAATATTTTATCTAAGTACCTAGACTTAGTCCCTCCTTGGAAAGGAGGCGTATACTACGACTAGCTGTATGGCACACCTAGTTCATCCTCATGGCCCATGTTCATCATAGCATGATTTAATTGCATTATGTGTGGTCATTGGGTAGATGTGATAGTTTTTTAAAGGGATAGAGTTTCCCGTCTTGTGCACGTTGAGTGCTTGGAGTTGATGCATGATTGGTATGTGTGACTCATGCATCTGACATTACATTTCATGGATATTATTTGTCCTTGCTTCATCAGGGCTGTAACCTCCACAGAGATATCGTTGATGGTTGTGTGTGGACACTGAAAATGATTCTTGAGCATTGGAGTGCATAGGATATCCCTGGATGAAAGCCCCTAAACTTTCACGGTACCAAGGGAGCACCTCAATGCCAAGACCGAGTGGAAAACATGAGCGCACGAGGGCCTTATACCATTAGGAAGTGACTCCCATTCAACATGGTCGGTTGGGATAGGGTGTGTCCTTACCCATCTGAGTGAGAGGGTATTACTGTCGAGCCTTGCTAGTGATTGGTTATCCATAGGAAAGTAGTGAGTTCTCCTACACTCATTTGATTGTGCAGGTCTTTAAAGCAGAAGTCATCCTTTAGTGTACTTGATCTTGGTAGATTCCTTATGATGGAACTGTGCTTGATATGTGGATTGGATATGAGCACTGGCATCATTTCACATTGCATTGCATCAGATGTATAAACCTTCTATTGTATCGCCTTGGTATGGCGCCCAATACTCATATATTACATTCGCATAGCCTTAGTATGACTTACTGCATTCATAGCTTAGCCTCGATACGTCTAATGACATCGGTATCATTCATGTTTCCTTATTCATTCTCCCCTACCTTCTTCTGAGCACCATTGTCACACACCTTACACTGCCCTCTAAGCTTTCTATAAGCTTATGCATGATTGATGCATGTAGGAGATCCTAGGTCAGCGTAATAGCAGAGGAGCTAGAGATTTGGTTAGCACGACCTGAGATCTGTTGCAGACCTTTCCTTCCCTCTTTCTATATTATATTTTTCCTTTTGAACCTTATACCTGCAAAGTTTAAATTTATAGTATATTTTGTAGTATGTTCCTTGGTTTATTTCTGAGATTTACTTGCTATGATCTTAGGTACGCACTATTGGATTGGAATTGTGATATGTAAATCCTCCTTGTAGGATCCTAGGATCAGAATCCTGCCTCATGAGCTGAGAATGGGGTGTTACGGAGGCTGTTGCGGCCGAAACCGCCTATCGGATTCCTTATGAGTCTAATCACCGAGTCTGGGGCATGACAGGAGTTGGTATCAAAGCATAACAAGTAATTTTGAAATAACTTAGGATAACATTGCATATCTGCAGCGAGCTTAGGACAAGTAGTGTCCGAGAGCCTTCTTTTTGTTTGAGCCTACAATATTTTGAGCTTATGCGTCTTTTTCGTTGTTCTTCTGTAGACGATGCCACCTAAGCGGGGCGCTCATGGCAGTGGGGCCCCTTGTCGTGGTTCTCATCTTACTCCAGCAACCCGTTCTACTCGAACGTATTCATCTCCCACAATTGAGGACCAAGCTCCTGAGGTCTTGATTTCGCCCCCTATGGTGCCTATTCTCCCTCCCGAGCCTGCTGTTCCAATTTTAAAGGCTCCAGGTCCTTCTGCAGCACCCATGCCTTCACCTAAGGTGAGTGCCACCCCCGCTAATCCTACGGTTTCAGTTGGGGTTGAGCATTTTCAACAAAAGATGCAAGCTCTCACTATTATCCTTCAGTCACGTCAGCTTGCCGCTAAGGTTCCTAAGTAATCTAACCTACTACGTGTGAGCAGGATCTTTCGTGAGTTTCGGTAGCATGATCCCCCAAGGTTCAGGGGTGAGCCTGAACCTTCTGCAACTGAGTTGTGGTGCATCGAGATTGAGAGGATTTTTGACACTATGCAGTGTCTAGCTAATCAGAGAGTTTCACTTACTACCTTCCTTCTTCAGGGCGAGGCCCAACAGTGGTGGTCATTAGTGTCGAGGATGGCCGGGCCTTAGTTTGTTTGGACTTGAGAGGAGTTCATGGTCCGTTTCGACCAGAAGTTCTTCCCCGAGCATATTCAGGAGAAGAGGGATATGGAGTTCGAGACTCTAGTCCATGGTGATATGTTGGTGTCATAGTATGTGGCACGTTTCTTAGCCCTTTTCCAGATTTACTCCTTATCTCACCGATGATGAGAAGAGGAAGGCCTGCCGTTTCCAGAACGGCTTGCGTCCGACTCTCTGCAATCGAGTAGTGGGCCATTGCTTAGAGACGTTTGATCAAGTCATCCAATGAGCATTGGTTTATGAGGTGGATTGGGCTATGACCTAGAGATTGCGTGATTAGAGTTCTGGCAGAGATCGGAAGAGGAGGGCACCATTCGGCAGTTCCTAACAACACGTTAGCAGAGGCGGAGGGGTAGATCCGAGTCCAGGCAGCCTATGGCATAGATAGCAGCTCCATCTTCAGTGCAGCCAACTGCTTCTTCCTCTAGTCCGTTTTCAATGTATGTTATGGATGTAGGCAGACAGGGCATCGGAGGAGTGATTGCCCTAGCAACAACATTAGCAGTGAGTGAAGCATCAAGCTCCCACTCTTAGGCCTCCTCCTCAGCACAGAGGTAGCCAGGTAGGCCTCCACAACAGCCATAGCAGCAGCAGAGACAGCAGTAGCCAAGGGGACTTGCACCCCTAGTCCTTAGGCCAAGTATATATCGCTACACAGTAGGTGCAGAGTTAAGACCCGCAGTCTTTCGGCTTGCTTTCTTTTCCAGCTCAGGGCAGATTTTATGCATCCCAACAAGATCCATAGTCTTCGACTGATGGCGTCGTCGAGGGTATTCTTCTTATTTTTTCTTGCATTTCCCATGTTCTATTTGATTCCTATGCTTCCCATTCCTTTGTAGCCAAGGATTTTTGTCGATCGACCGGTATCCCGTCAGAGTCCACGTCTAAGGCCTTGTCCGTTTCGACTCCCTTGGGGAAGTTTGTTGTTTTTATCCATCGTTATTCTTCTTGCCCGGTGTTGGTTAGTGAGATATTCCCGCCCACCGATTTGTTCGTGATGCCGATGGTGGAACTCGATGTTATCTTGGGTATGGACTGGCTTGCGGAGTATTACGCCATCTTAGACTGTGCCGTGAGGACAGTGGCGTTTCATATTCCTAGCTTGCTAGTGTTCCAGTTCGTTGCTGAACCCAGAGGAGAGCCATTGTCCAATTTATTAGCTTATGTTGTCGAGGAGTCTGTGGTAGGTTGTATTGAGCAGCTGCCAGTTGTTTACGAGTACCCGGATGTGTTATAGAAAATCTCAGGTTTGTCACCGTGTCTACAGATTGATTTCATGCTCGGTACCATGCTTATCTCGACACCCCCCTACCGGATGACACCGATGGAGTTGAGGGAACTACAGGAGCAGTTAGATGTGATTTGAGAGTTAGGTTTTATTCGTCCCAGCAGTTCACCTTTGGGAGGCTCAGTATTGTTTGGGAAGAAGAAGGACAACTCGTTGGGGCTCTGAGTGGATTATCGCGAGCTCAACAGAGTCACTATCAAGAATCGATACTTGCTTCCCCGTATTGATGATTAGTTCGGCCAGCTGCATGGTGCGCAGTTCTTTTTTAAGATAAACTTGCACTTCGGTTACCATTAGATTCGGGTCTAAGAGGAGGACATTCCGAAGACGACATTCCGTACACGCTACGGTTACTTTGACTTTCTGGTCACGTCGTTTGGACTGACCAATGCGCCCGTCATATTTATGTAGCTGATGAACGAGGTCTTCCCACCTTTCCTCGATTAGTTCATGGTGGTGTTTATTGATGATATTTTTATGTATTCGGGGACCCAAGAGGACCATGTAGAGCACTTCCAGATTGTGCTTGAGACCATCTGTGCCCACCAGTTATATGTGAAGCTAGAGAAATACGAGTTCTGGCAGGATGATGTCAAGTTCCTCGGTCACGTGGTGACGAGGAAGGCTGTCCCTGTGGACCCCTCGAAGGTTGATGCAGTATGTCAGTGGGTCCAGCACACGAATGCATTCGAGAGTGGAATATTACGTCAGTGGGTCCATAGCTTCCTTGGTCTGGTGGGATATTATCGACGATTCATCGAGGGTTTCTCCTATATTGCAGCACCGCTGACCTAATTGATGCGGAAGGGTGCTGAGTTTGTCTAGAGTGACGCCTGCAAGGAGGCATTTATGGAGTTGAAGGACAACTTCACGCTCGCTCTTGTTCTCACTCTTCCTGATGGGAGTGAGGGTTTTATTGTATTTATTGATGCTTCCAGAGTTGGCTTGGGTGTTATCCTAATACAGCACAGGAAGCCAGTGGCGTATGCCTCACGCTAACTCAAGGTCCATGAGCTGAACTACCCCACCCACGATTTGGAGTTAGTAGCAGTTATCTTCACACTAAAGGTGTGGAGGAATTATCTTTATGCGATTAGGTTCAAGCTCTTCTTGGATCATAAGAGCTTGAAGTATCTATTTTCGCAGTCTAAGTTGAACATGCGACTGAGGCAATGGATAGAGATGTTGAAAGATTATGACTTCAACCTTCAGTACCACACAGATAAGGCAAACATGGTGGTGAACACGCTCAGCCATCAACCACGAGGCCTGGTGGCGTAGATGATGGTTTGAGAGTGGAAGATGCTCGAGGATGTTTCAGAGTTCGACTTTGAGTTTGGTCTGCATTCTTTCATTGTTCAGCTTTCGAACTTATCGATTCAACCCTCTTTTCTTACTAGGGTGATCGAGGCTCAACAGACTGACGAGTCACTTCAGGAGTACCGAGTAGAGGCAGCATTCGTGGAGCAGACAGACTGGCAGATTGGTTCTGACGATTGATTACCCTTCAGAGGCTGATTGTGTCCCAGACGTGCCAGAGTTACGTCGTGATCTGATGATCGAGGCATACCGATCAAGACTTACTATTCACCTGGGATCCGCGAAGATGTACAAAGAGATGAGGAGGCAGTATTTTTGGTTGGGGATGAAACGCCAAATTACTAGCTTCGTAGTCGAGTGTGACACATGCCAGTGTGTCAAGGCCGATCACCAGAGATCTCCTAGTCTCTTGCAGCCGTTGAGCATTCTAGTGTTGAAGTGGGAGCATGTGTTAACAGATTTCATCGGGGGTTTGTCAAGGACTCAGCGCCACCACGATACCATCTGGGTTGCCATCGATCGTCTAACGAAGTCAGGTCATTTCATTATGATGCATGCTTCCTGGACTATGGACTGGCTTACGAAGGTATTCATTGAGGAGATAGTGAGACTACACAACATTCCGGTTTCGATCGTATCTGACCGAGACCCCAGATTTACATCTCAATTTTGAAGGAGTTTCCAGCAAGTGATGGGGTCTACTTTGCATCTCAGCACTGCTTATCACCCGTAAATGAATGGGTAGACCAAAAGGGTCAACCAGATCTTTAAGGATATGCTCAAAGCCTGTGTGATTAACTTTGTAAGCAATTGGGACAAGCCTTTGTACCTCACTGAATTTGCGTACAGAAACAGTTATCAGGCGACTATCGGTATGGCTCCTTTTAAGGCACTGTATGGTAAACCGTGTAAATCTCCTAGCTATTGGACCGAGGTTGGAGAGCGTCGACTCCTAGGTCCCGAGCTTGTATCACAAACGTCAAAGATTGTGAATATTATCAGGCAGAGGATGCGCACAGCTCAGAGCCAGCATAAGAGTTTTGCTGATCGTCAGCATCGACCCCTCGAGTTTACAGTTAAGGACATAGTAATCTCAAGGTCTCTCCTATGAAGGGCGTGGTTCAATTTGGAGTAAAGGGCAAGCTTACCCTGATATTCATTGGACCTTTTAAGATTACTAAGCGCATGGGCACTGTGGCCTACAGGCTTGCCTTACCTTTAGAGTTATCTGCGATCTACAATGTGTTTCATGTTTTCATGTTGCGGAAGTGTGGGTCGGACATCATACCTGTGATTGATTGACAGCCCATCGTGGTCCAGGAGGATGCTTCTTACATTGAGTCAGCCGATTTGTATTCTTGATCGGAAGGATCAGGTTCTCAAGACCAAGGTCATTCCCCTAGTGAAGGTGCAGTGGGGTCATCATTTGGAGGCTGAGGTGTCTTGGGAGAGCAAAGCCGAGATTCCAAGGCGTTATCCCCATTTGTTTGATGCTTGATTGTTATATTATGTTATGTATTGCCTTCTCTTATGCTTATTGATATATATATATATATATATATATATATATATATATATATATATATATATATATAATGGCGTTTATGCATGTTTGTTAAGGATGGAATTTCTTTATTGGTGGGGAGAGCTGTAAGACCCTACCTCCGTGTGTGTATTTCGTTCCTCCAGGTCTCGTGGTCCTACCGGTCGAATCTCGGTGACCCGCGACCTACGGATAGTATTTTTGGTCATTCTATAGTCCGGTCACGTAGACCTTACCCATATCGACCTGAATTTAGTGTCGTAGCGACCGCATCGTCGTTGTGATTCCAACACTGGGCCTTGTGCGGTAATCCGAGTTATAGATCATGAGATGTAGGTCGTGCACATTCTAGGCCATTGATTGTGATTGTGGGCCCCACCTAGGATTTGGTGTAATTTTCTAAGCCTAGATTTCATCTCCCTTGCCATCATAGGGTAGGTAGCTTAGACTAGATTCCTAGTACTACCTAGTTAGCAATCATGAGTTCTCTTATCAAGAGAGCTCCTTTTTCACTCCCCCATGATAAAGTTATTTTTCCCTCATCCCTAAAGCTGATTTTTCTAAAATTTCTCTTCTCTAGGGAGAGAGAGAGAGAGAGAGAGAGAGAGAGAGAGAGAGAGAGAGCACCACCTTTCTAAAAACTCAATCATTACATTGAATAAAACCTTTAGTTGTTAGCAATTTCACTTTATTTCTCTCCTTTCCTCTCTTCTCCTCATCTCTCCTTCTCCCTCTCTACCCTTGGGACGTCCCACCCCAATCCCCATTCTCCAGCCCATTTTCCCTCTAGAATCCCCTCATCTAACCACCCACCTTCATTCTCAACCTTAGATCTTGGAAGCTTGAAGCATAAGGAGTCCATTGGTAGAAGTTTAGTGAAGAACTATAAAGGTGCGTGTTTTTAGTTTAGGATTTCTTTTCTTTCTTCTTAGATCTTCTCATTCCTACATTGAGGAGCATGTGAGGCTTAAAAAAATGATGGTGGAGGTCCCCAAGTATCCATGGATGGGGCTTATGGCCAACCATCTTGTATGCATGTTCCATAGATGGGGTCATTCTCCATGGACCCCATCATGGCCTTTTTCTTTTTTATCCATGTTCTTGAGGGGTTATCTAGACCCTAGACCTTAGTGAGGATAGAATCTCCACCTTAGATCTGAAATCTTATTGCATGCATGTCTATGATGCAACTTGTAAATGAATATAGTGGAATGTGTAATGTTTATGATGAAGGGAGGGCCTCATTAGTGGCGGAGACCTTCTCTTGTGTCCGAATCTTGATTTTTTTCTTTCCTTTTCTTCTTTTCTCCATCCTCATTATCTGATCTCTGAGGTGTGTGGCCCACTTAGAGGCCTTGCAACATCCAGACTGTCCAAACATAGTAAACACCTAGTGCAGTCCAGACTAGGGACGTTGGTGGTCCTTTTACCTCATATATGATGCATGCAACGGATTTTGGGGTGGGGATATAGCCTAGATATTTGTGAGGCCCACTAAGGTGTACCATAGCACCAATTTTATGAGGTAATCTCCTTTTTATTTGACTCATATACTCAGATCATTCCATGTGTATGTTGCTGCCAAAAATCCTCTGGACAGTGCCTAGTTATTTTTAGACCAGATTTTGGAATTGATTGGGGGACATTTCCTATTTTTCAAATATACTTTTCTTAAATTTGGAGATCCCACCTAGATGTCCCCTAAATTTTATCTCTATTTGACTTAATTGGGGTCCCAAAGGTGTGGCCCAAGTGGGGTGGACAGTCCAGATTTTCTGGACTGTCCAACAACATGTCAGTTTGGAAATCTTAAAATATAAAATAATTTTTGAATTGGTATGCCACTTTTTTGGACCCTAACTTATATTATACATATGTGGGGATGTTAAAATCAATTGTTTCTAATTTTTGGAGATCTTGTGCCCACCTCATTGGGTGCTCAAAACAGGGTCAGCCATAATTCTGCACTAACCAGATTTTTAGACAGTCTGTTTTCTTTTAATTCACAAAAATACTTTCCTAAGTTAGAAAATTTTAAAATTTTAACTGAAGGTGTTCCACCCCTACTAGGACTCACCTACTAAATTTCAGGCCCAACGGACCCACCTACCGAATTTCTTCACTAACCTATCCTATATTTCAAAACATAAGTAAGGTTGTCAACCAGGTTGGATGCCCAAGGCTGGGGGGCCCGGCATGGGCTGGCCGTCCACCCCATTTGTGGCCCACCATGATGTGTGTTTTATCCCTCTGGCCTTCCTTTGTGTGGCCCACTTAAGTATGGTTCATCCGAGTGTGGAGTACTAAGGGTGGGGCCCACCTTTCGCTAGCACATGGGCTGGGAGTCCAGCCCATCAGGATGCTCGGGCCCATATGGGATGCCTCATGTGGACTACCTGCTGGACCTTGGTCCAACACACCTTTTTCTCCAATTAATATGATGTATTCCTATGTGGTGGGGTGCTCTAATTTGATGGATGGACTACTTGGACTGATGCCTGATCAAATGGATCATTTTCTAGGCTCCAATAAGCCCATAAACCTGTTGGGATAAAAATCCAGCAATGTGTTATAATTATGCTTGGCCTTCGGGCTGAAATTTTGAGAAGTGGGGCCCACCACATTTTGTGTACTTAGAAGGAATAAAATCATGCTTAGAATCCCCTAATTTTAGGCTTAATTAATGCTTATTTTTCATGCCCTCCGTAGTTGGATGTTTATAGGTCCATGTATGTATCAAGTTGTTGAACTCTTTAGGCCCGTAAGGGGTGGAACTCTCTTAATAGGCCCATTAGACCTTTAGGCCACTTTTCCATATTATTGTGTTGGGTTTATGAGGCTGGATAACACAAGTGGTCGGGCCCTTGGTTGCCCACCAAATCAACTTTGCACTTGGGCCGAGTTGTAGGCACAACTCACTTGGTCTAGACATGAAAATTGCCCATGGGGTTTGAGTGATAGGCTGCCCACTAGGCCCACCACAATATTTGGATTAATGACCCTTATGATTTGGCCCAAACCTTGCTTATGGGCCCACGATATTACATATGGGTTGGGCTATGTACGTTGCCCACTAGGCCTATGCATTGGTATAGGCCTTGGGCCTTGATCCACGATTGATTAGAGATGGAATGCCTCTTGGGGATCAGTTTTGGTTGGATGTCCACATTGGTGGCCCTAAGGTAGGCCCATGGTTTTCTATAGGTGGTTAAAGGTCTATTATAGGCACTTTCGAGGACCATTCATCTATTTAGGCCTATGTCATTTTTCTCCTTAGCCTTGTGGGCTACCCCAAACTATTGGGCCTCCACTAGAGGATGACTCCTTAGAGAATTTGTCTAGATACCTAGACTTAGTCCTCAGAAAGGAGGCATACACCACGACATCATCACCGTATGGCACACCTAGTTCATCCTCATGACCCATGTGCATCATAGCGTGATTTGATTGCATTGTGTGTGGTCATTGGGCAGATGTGATAGTTACCTAGAGGGATGGAGTTTCCCCTCTTATGCACGTTGAGTGCTTAGAGCTGATGCATGATTGGTATGTGCGACTCATACATTCGACATTGCATTTTATGAATATTATTTGCCCTTGCTTCATCAAGGCTGTAGCCTCCATAGAGATATCTATAACGTCTCGAAAAAATTCGTACAAAGACCCAAGTACCACCTCAGGCAGAAATACCTAAGGACCGTATCATGTTGTAATTTAAGCCAAAATTGGTTAAGTGATAAACTAAATAATCGGTGGATTTAGTACGAACCATCATTTACACAAATGATAAGGCATAAAACCATTAATACCACTGACTCGACACCACTTAAAGACCTAGGAGAATTCCCAAGAGCCTGTTGCTCTCGGGAGTACATTGAAACCCTGTATCAGACCTGGACCACACGTAAAAAATTCGATGACCGTGAACTATAGGGATATGCCCATCCTGCTGGGCTTGACAACTAGCGCGGGAATCGAGCCCAAATAGTATCCAGAAACGCACAACTTGAGCCCTGAGTAAAGTGTGTGAGAAACACAAATACCTTTAGAAAATGTATTAAAACTTAAGTGAATTGGGCCATTCGTTCACACGCGAAATTGAGGAGTTCGGACCATCAGTTTCTAACCAAACTTCACCCATGGGAAAAGGAAATTTCCCTGTACATATCCGTATACTTGTGGCCCCGATCGAGTAAGTACGACCGTTGATTTGACACAGGTCCTCCACGATCGATTGGCTTGTCTAATCACGCCAAAATCACATCCTGGCACAGATCCATTGTCAAAGAACTTACCCTACGATGTATGTGAGTTGTGGACCCCCCTATGTGCTCCCATTTGGATATAATCTAAGTATACTATGGCCCTGGGGCCATTTACATCACTTCTGGGCCTATATATAGCCCATATACCACCCCACCTCTCTCTCATATGAATTTTATCAAACCCTAGAAGAGAGAAGAGAGAAAAGAAGAGAAAAGAGTAAGGAGAGAAGAAATCTTGGTAGATTGCTACAGTATTTCTCTCTCACTTCTCCACGCCTCGAATCACTTTCCCATTTTTCTACACCATCGGTTTTAGCTACTATTTAGGTAAGAAACCCTAACCCTAATCTTGATTGAGAGATCCAAATAGATTAATCGATAAACTAGCTAACCTATTTCATTATTTAGGTACCCGACGTTCCATTTTCAGGAACGTAGAATTCGAACCGAGTTTGAATCGAGTATTCCGATGAAAGGTGTGGACTATAAACGTTTAGGTTATGGTTTTCAATGCTTTCAATGTCAGCTAATGATTTATATCTAACTTGATTGCTACCATATCATCTTAGACACGTCGATTTCGATGTATTATACATGTATGAACTATGTTGAACAAATATCTATCCTATGTGTTTGTTGAAATGTGTGAATGAACATGTAAACATGATTTACGTTTTCCATGACTATTAATCTAGGATTCATTGTTATTATATGCATGATGACCTCTTTGTATAAGGATTTGCTAAAATATATGTTGTAACTAACGTAGTCTATATATTTGGTGAAGTGTAGCCTAAGTGTTTGATAAATTGTCTCAATGAGAAGATGTTGATGATTTATATTTATTAATAGCATTAAGATAGGATTCTCAATTACCTTAATCATATGTATAGTTTTCTTCATATAATCATATTTGCCACTACGAAATTTATGGATAAAATGCAAGGGTTATGTAATATGATCAATGTGTTTGATGAAATGCTTAAATGAGGAATTGATTTGGATCATTTGTTAAATGTTGATGTGATTATCACATGTATCTACCTATTACATCTAAGTAAGATTGGGGCTACAATGTAGCCCATGCAATCGGTAACAGTCAATGTAAAGGTGGCCGAATTAGTCTCGCCACATTGGGTAACTCGACGATTGTCGACATTGGTTAGGCCACAAGGGGTTCTTATGTGTTCCATGTCTATTAAGTCAACGTGTGATCATACCAATCGAACTTGCCAAACAACTCGATTGGCCTATTGTGTGTTTACTATGTATGGACATCTCTACTTGAATCTAAGGTACCACATACCAATGTAAAAGCCCATTTCAACCATGGTACCATGATCCGCTAACACTAATGAGCCGGACATGGTGGTATGGGACACCGTGGTTGAACTATCAGCCTACGGTGGGGTGACTAGCCTCCCCGTAGTGACCAGTGAGCAACACAGACTCGGGAGCTAGGTATGGTGGTATGCGACACTGTTTCGAGCTATCGACCTATGCTGAGGTGACGAGTCTTCCCGTAGTGACCGTGAGTATAAACTTTTAAATTTTCCTATCGACTGCTTTTCATTAAGGGTGATGCCCTACAACTTACGTATCGTATGTGGTTAACTAGGATTGACGGTGCTAGATGGATCTTTTGTTTGGGATAATTATATAAAGGGAGGTACCTTAGCTTCCAAACCTACTGTATGAATAAGATTAATTAAGTACTCGGCTAACACAGCCATGCATCGCATTGCATTAGCTAGGATGTGCTTTTTGGCAAGGAAGGTTCACTTTAGGGAGTGTTGACATACGTGAAATTGGTTGTCGAAGTCACTTGTGAGGGAGCTTTGTGGGAGGGCATACATCATTACTTGCACTCCATTCTGCATTAACAAGAGTAGTTAGGAAGTGATTGCTGTATTTCTTTATCATTACTGCTTGATTGACTTGATAACAAGTTAACCTTTACCTTATAGTACCACTGAGTTGATCACTCACTCCCACCCTAGGACGATGTTTTGAAACACCAACCAGACTATGGTTTAGATGCAAGTGATGGGGAAGCTTATGCAGCAGAGTTGGACTTCATAGATGACGCAGGGAAGGACGTGAGGTTGAGCACCATCTTTCTCAAGATGATAACTACTCCGAATCCACGGAGCTTCTCTGGACTCCTCACAGAGACTTCTCGAATCCACGAGGAAAGAAAGTAGAAAAATAGAAATAAATTCTAATAAATTTGAAATTGATTAATGAATGAATAAAAATGAGTTTACATCCCTTTAAATAAGGGAACCAAGCAATAGGAAAGAAATCAGGCTCAAACTACAACTAAAACTCCTAGAATCCGTGACTTGCTATAAATAGTAGACTTACTATTTATGGACGGTCGTAATGTCTACTAGTGCGCAAGGTTTTCAGCCAAAAATAGTAAGTGTCCTATTTGGCTTCACCAAACCGTTCTCCTAATTATTCTAAGCACTTTTCATGTTGGACACAACTCCTAAAGCCCAAAGGATGAAGAGTTATAATAAAACTAAAACTTACTATTTATAGTAAAAATGAAAATAAAATAGGAAAATGACATCGATCAGGGGGTTTTTCACAAATTTGGGTTGTGCAACCCAGTGTAGTGGGTTAGTTGGCTAAAGTAGCTCGTTCTACCCCAAAATCATATATTTTACGTCAGATAACTCATCCCAGATTGTGAGATACCCCCGATCTAAGGTCTGATGGTCCGGATCACTTCTGTAGTCGACCATGCCTTTTCTGATCCATCTTGGCCATGAAATTGTCCGTGACCCGCTCTACATCAATAGATGAGGAGGAAGAATTCTCCTACGTTTAGCTCTTAGGTGGGTCTATGTAGACCTCGTGCTAATTCGACGGGATTATAGGGACATATAGATTAGTTGGACACTTTACATTTTGATATTTTGTCTATTTTGGAACAATACATGTATATATTCAGTCCGATAACATACTCATACTCTAGAGGTTGTGAAACACTTACATACTTAAATATATATGTTTCAGTCTTCCTCTTGCTTAATTTAATTATATCTGGAGTATGATATATTATTTTGGTATAATCTCACTCATGTTTAACTCATTAATATGGATGAAATCTTAACATCATTATCTATGTTGCATAAGTGATGTGCTGGATCTCGGGAGTAGATCTTTCCTTGACCCTCGAAATCCAGGACGTTACAATATCGTGGATGGCCATGTGTGGACATCAAAAATGATTCTTGAGCATTGGGGTGCATAGGATATCCCTGGGTGAAAGCCCCTAAACTTTTACAGTACCAAGAGAATGCCCTAGTGCCGAGATCGAGTGGAAAACATGAGCGCACGAGGGCCTTATACCATTAGGCCCCGACTACCACTACAACGTGGTTAGTTGGGATGGGGTGTGGCCTTACCCATCTGAGTGAGAGGGCATTAGTTAGGTTGAGTTTGAACAACTCATAAATGAGTTTTCTACCGTCGATCCTTGCTAGTGATTGACTGTCCATAGGCAGGTAGTGAGGTCTCCTATGCTCGTTTGACTATGTGAGTCTGTAAAGAAGCAGTCATCTTGCAATGTACTTGACCCCAGTAGATTCCTTATAATAGAACTATACTTGATATGTAGATTAGATATGAGCATTAGCATCATTTCGAATTGCATTACATCGACTGTATAAGCCTGTTATTATATCACATTGGTATGACACCCAGTACTCATGTATTATATTTGCATAGCCATGGTATGGAATACTACATTCATAGCTTAGCCTCGGAACAGCTAGTGACATTGGTATCATTCATGTTTCCTTCTATATTCTCCCCTACCTTCTTCTGAGCACCATTGTCACAAACCTTACACCGCCCTCTAAGCATTCTATAAGCTTATGCATGATTTATGCGTACAGGAGATCCTAGGTCAGCGCAGTAGCGGAGGAGTTATAGATTTGGTTGGCTTGAGGTGAGGAGCTATTGTAGACCTTTCTTTCCCTCTTTTTATATTATGTATTTCCTTTTGAACCTTGTACCTGTAAAGTTTAAATTCATAGTGGATTTTGCAGTATGTTCCTTGGTTTATTTCTGAAATTTACTTGCTATGATCTTGGGTATGCTCTATTAGATTGGAATTGTGATATGAAAATCCTCTTTGTACGATATTAGGATCAGAATCCTACCTCAGGAGCCGAGAATGGGGTGTTACAGAGGCTGTTGCAGCCAGAACCAGCTATTGGGTTCCTTGTGAGTCTAATCACTGAGTCTGGGGCGTGACACATATTCTTGGTGTACTTTACATCTATCAGTATTTTTAGCCAATTTAATACTTGGATCAAATGGGATTAAAACCAGTTTACCATCATAATGATTAAACTTCTTTAACACTTTTTCTAGATAATGAGATTTTGTTAAGGCTATTCCATCATTAAGATTATAAATATTAATAGCTAATATTACATTAGCTTTACCCATATCCTTTATGTCAAAGTTGGTACTTAGAAACTTTTTAGTTTCTTTCACATAGTCTTCATTTGGTCTAAATATTAACATACTATCTACATATAGGCAGATAATGATTTGACTTTTAATATATATGTTCTAAAATCATTAGATTGTACTACTTGATCAAACTTCTCATGTCATTACTTTGGAGCTTCCTTGAGCCCATAAAGAGATTTGACCAGTTTACACACTTTCTTGTCTTGTCCAAGTGGAACAAACCCTTTAAGTTATTCCATATAGACTTTCTAATCTAGATCACCATTCAAGAATGCCATTTTAACATTCATTTGATGGATTACAAAATGGTGAATTGCTGCAAGAGCAATTAAAGTCCTAATGGTAGATATACGAGTAATAGGAGCACATGTATCGAAAAAATCGATACCTTCCTTTTGTCTAAATCTTTTGGCTACCAATCGAGCTTTAAACTTATTTATAGTTCTATTCGGATTGAATTTTCTTTTAAAAATCCACTTACATCCTATAAGCTTTGAACCTGGTGGAAGATCGACCAAACACCAAATGTTATTTGAGACTATGGAATCCATTTCATCGTCTATGGCTTCCCTCCAAAACTGTACATCAGGAGATCAGAGAGCTTAACTAAGTGTTGATGGATCATTTTTAATACTTAGTCGTAGAGTAATCTCCTTTCTTATTTCATTTCTATCCCCTTCTATAAGGAATATAAAAAAATATGGGCTAAAAGATATTTCTTTTCTTGTCATTTTCGATCTCCTTAGTTCATTTCCTTTTGGTTGAGTGTTAGATTTATCGTGAAAGCTGTTAAGTTCTTTGTTCATTGGTTCTATTATATTTTCATCAACTTACCTTTTTGTATGATTATTCATATAATCTTTGTATACTGTATTTTCAAAAAATATAGCATCCATAGACTCTATAATCGTGTTTTTGTCAAAAAAAATAGATTGTTCCAAAATCAAAAATCTATATACGAGACTATTAATCTCATAACCTACAAAGATACACCTGATTCCTGTAGGACATATCTTTACTCTCTTAAAATCAATAATCCTGACTTTTGTTATACTTCCTCGTACTTTGTAGTAATGAAGATATGGTTTCTTCTTTTTCCACAATTCATATGAGAAGATATCTAATATTTTATGTGGGATAGCATTTACTGTACGGTTTGCTGTTAATAATGCTTCCCCCCCTCCCCCCAAATTCAATGGTAATCAAGAATTTAATATCATACAGTTGATTATCTCAACTAATGTCGTATTTTTACGTTTCACTAGGCCATTTTGTTGAGGTGTGTAAGGTGCCATAAATTCATGGATTATATCATTTGATTCATAGAATTTATTGAATTCATTAGAAGAGTATTCATCCCCTCTATCACTTCTGATGGCTTTAATCTTTACATTCAACTGATTTTTCACTTCGACCTTATAAAGCTTAAACTTTTCAAAGGCTTCATCTTTAGATTTTATCAAATATACATAGAAAAATCTAGGGAAGTCATCGATAAATGTAATAAAATACCTTTTTCCTCCACGAGTTAAGGTATTATTTAAATCACAGATATTGGAATGAATTAATTCCAAAGGTTGTGATTTTCTCATGTCAGTCTCAAATGGTTTTCTTGTTATTTTAGAATGGGCACACACATCACATTTTTCTTCTTTTTGAATTTCATATTTTGGTATAAGTCATAGGATTATCATTCTTTTCATTGAATGATAAATAACATAACCTAGTCTAGCATGCTCTAAAGATATAAAATCCACTATATAAATTAAAACATTATTATTATTATTATTATTCAGTTTAATCATACCATTATATTAATATCATTTACCTATAAACATACCATTCTTGGCGATAACGAACTTATTAGACTCAATGAATATTTTGAATCCTCTCTAATTGTGAAGATCACCTGACACTAGATTTTTAGACATGTCAGGTACATGCAATACATTTCTTAGTGTCAGTCTTTTGCCTGATGTGAACTGAAGCTCTATTATTCCTTTTCCAACAACGTTCGCAAGAACGTTATTACCCATCTTCAATTCTTGTCCAGTTGTAATACCTTCATAGGTCTTGAAGATGTTTTGGTCCTTCGATATGTGAATGGTTGAACCAGTATCTATCCACCATTCACCATTGGATATTACATGTTAGCTTTAGTAACCATTGCTACAAGTTGGCCTTCTTCCATGTTAGCTTGAGATTTCAGTTGCTTCTTCATGTGTCGACATTCCTTTATGTAGTGTCCTGATTTATTGAAGAAGTGATACTTTCCCTTTTTCTTTCCATTTTTATTAAACTCTTTATCTTTCTTTGGAGGAATAGATTTGACGTTATGAAATTTTGGCTTGTCAACTTCTACTATATTTGCTTTAGAATGATTTTCTGAAGCATTTTCTTTCTTGTCTCAGTTTTTGGACTCTTCTTTTATACGAAGATGTCATTGAAGCCCTTCAAGAGTGTACTTTCTCTCATCATGTTTTAGTTTCTTTTTATAATCAAACCATGATGAGGGTAATTTTATAATTACTGCATAGACCAAGAATTCTTTAGGAAGATCTATACCACCAATCTTTAATTCATCAACCTTGTTCTATAGTTCGGTTACTTGGGAGAGAATTGGCTGATCATTTTTAAGGACATAATTGTCTATCAAAAATTTTTGAGTACTGATCCCTTTGATTTTATATTTTTGATCTAATTTTATCCACAGATCTTTAACAGAGGATATTTTACAGTACGAATTATAAATAGAATTAGAGATGTCGTTTAAGATATGACCTTTACATAGAAAATCGTCCTCCTTCCTTTTCTTTTGTTCTATCTTCACTTGATCTGAGTCATCTTATTTTGGCTCGGGCAGAGAAGACAGTTCATCATCTAGAATGTAAGATAACTTAAGAATAGTCAGAAAGAAAATGATCTTCTGCTGCCATCTTAAGAAGAATTGATTGTTGAAATGATCTGATCATACAAAGTCTTAGTTCATAACTTAAATGGAATGAATTGCCTCCATTGTGAAAAGATAATAAAAATCTGTCTTGAATGTTAGATGAATAAGTGTTTCTTGTACACAACAGATGATAAAAGAAAAAGATAATGAGACGATCAGATCTATCGGATTCAATGCTCGACTTAAACAGTCAATTTCTCAAGACAAATTTGCTACCCTTTTTCTGGAAGTTTAAGCAAATGCAAACGAAGGAAATCTGTAAATTGTCTTTAGGATACAATGAACTCTCAATCCAAATTTCAACACAAAAATTTTACACATTTAAGTGTTGAACAGATCTCTAGTTTTGACATCGATATGCTTTTAAGACGTTCAAAAAAAACTTAGCAAGATGTCAGATAGAGAGTAATTGCATAAAAGATGATATAATCTTAAGAATTAAGAGTATTAAATTTTAGATTATAGTATTCAAGATTTATATCAATTGAAAGGTTATGGATTTCTTCCTGAAGATATGCTAATGTGCCTCTTCAAGAAATCCATACCCATTCATAACAAAGAATAGCCTTCCATGAAGCCAATGGGATCAGGCCCATTTGATATATATAAGGCCCATGGGATTAGGCCCATTTGACATATATAAGGCCCATGGGATTAGGCCTATTTGACATATATAAGGCCCATGGGATTAGACCCATTTTAATGTATTCCAAGGCTGTGGGTTAAGGCCCATTGTGATGTACTCTAAGGCCCGCAGGTTATAGCCCATTGCAATGTACGTCAGGCCCATTAATACGGCCCACTTGCTTGATAACCAGAAGGCCCATATGATATGGCCCATTTGATATATTTAAGGCCCAATGGGAGGTACCTAAGGTCCATTGCAATGTTTGATTCCTCCATGGTTTGTATAATGATGTTTTATGGTAGGTCGTGCCTTAGGAGCAATGATGGTTTGACGCCTACATTGTAAGTACAATGTTGGTTAAATGTCCGTATTGTATCTCTCCTTAGGGCCTATTGGTAAGCCCATACGTCGCACCCTCAAGAGTCGTGTGATCGGACACATGCTTCACGTTTGAGTAGATCGTAGAGAGGGCATAGATTTATGAGTCAGATTGGGCTAGTTTGTAGAGAGCCTGTGAAGAGAGAGGAGATCAGAAGAGGAAGGTGCCCTTTGGTAGTGCCCAACAGCAGCAGCATCGTTCACAGCAGCGACGCACAACCCGCCCAGCATTCCGAGCACCAACAGTACCCCCAGCGCCACCTTCGAGACCGTTTACAGGTACTTGGTTTGGGTGTGGTAGGACAGGATATCGTAGGCACGAGTGTCCTCATCCGCAGCAGCAGCAGCCGAAGGCACCACATCCACCTCCGTAACAGCCATCACAGCAGCAGTAGCGACCACAGCACCAGCCTCTAGGGCCTCCCCCACAGCAGCAGAGGTAGCGGATCAGGCCACCACAATGGCAACAGCATCAGCAGAGGCCTTAAAGGGGACCTACACCTCTCCAGCCGGCTCAGGGTAGATTTTAAGTCGCTCGACAGGACCCTCAGTCATCAGGAGGGGTCGTCAAGAGTACTCTCCCTGTTTCTGCATGCATTGCACGTGTATTATTTGACTTTGGTGCATCACATTCCTTTGTAGCCGATGATTTCTGCCGATAGACCAGTTTACCGATGGAGTCTGCCTGCGAGGGTTTGTCAGTATCGATGCCCTTGAGGAAGACTTTAGTATTAGATAGAGTTTGCTCATCTTGCCCTGTTCTGATTGGGCATATCGTCTTACCTTTCGACCTATTTATATTGTCAATGTTCGATTTTAATGTTATCCTGGGCATGAATTGGCTTGCTGAGTACTACGCTATATTAGACTGCTCTGCGAGGATAGTCACGTTCTGAATACCGGCATACCAGAGTTCCAGTTTATTGCTAAGCCCAAAGGAGAGAAACTTTTTTGCCTGTTATCATGTGCCATTGAGGAGCCAGCTGCTTTGAGTATCGACCAGCTGCCAGTCGTTTGTGGTTTTCCTGACGTGTTCCAGGAGATTTCGGGGTTACCACCTCGTCAGCACACCGAGTTCTAGATTAATCTTGTGCCTGGTGCCGCGTCTATTTCGAAGGCCTCGTATAGTATGACACCGTTGGAGTTAAAGGAACTGCAGAAGCAGTTGGACGAGTTGCGTGAGCTAGGCTTTATTCGTCAGAGCAGTTCACTGTAGGGAGTGCCGGTACTCTTCGTGAAGAATAACAATGGCTCGTTGAGGATTTGCGTAGACTACTACAAGCTCAACAAGGTCACGATCAAGAACAAGTACCCACTTCCTAGGATCGATGATTTGTTTGATCAGCTGCAAGAGGTGCAGTTCTTTTCGAAGATAGACTTGCAGTCTGGTTATCATCAAGTTCGGGTTCGAGATGAGGATATCCCGAAGACAGCCTTCAGGACGCGCTACGGTCATTTTGAGTTCTAGGTCATGTCCTTCAGACTGACCAATGCGCCCGCAGTATTCATGCAGTTAATGAACGAGGTCTTCCGTCCGTATCTCGATCATTTTGTTGTGGTGTTCATCGACGACATTCTGATATATTCGAGGACCCATGAAGAGCATGAGCGGCATCTGGAGATTACCTTACAGATCCTCCGTGCACACCAGCTTTAAGCGAAGATGGAGAAGTGTGAGTTCTGGCAGAAGGAGGTGAAGTTCCTCGGTCATGTGGTGACAGGCAGGGTGTCACAGTGGACCCCTTGAAGATTGATGTTGTGCGTCAGTGGGGCCAGCCCACGAATGCATCCAGATCCGTAGTTTTCTTGGTTTGGCGGGCTACTACGAACGTTTCATTGAGGGATTCTCTCGTATTACAGCCCCGTTGACCAGGTTGACCCGAAAGGGTGCTGAGTTTGTTTGGAGAAACGCTTATGAGCAAGCATTTATGGAGCTAAAGGATCGCCTCACGTCCACTCCTTTCCTCACTCTTCCCTCTGGGAGTGATGGATTTGTTGTATTTACCGATGCCTCGCGAGTTAGCTTGGGTGCTGTCCTGATGCAGCATGGGAAGCCGGTAGATTATGCATCCCGTCAGCTCAAGGTCCATGAACTGAACTACCCTATGCACGATCTAGAGCTAGCAGCAGTTATCTTTGCACTGAAAGTATGGAGGCACTATCTCTATGGGGTGAGGTTTGAGCTCTTCTCCGACCACAAGAGCTTGAACTATTTGTTCTCTCAGTCTGACCTGAACATGAGGCAGAGGCATTGGATGGAGCTCTTGAAAGACTACGATTTTGATCTCCAGTACCACCTGGGTAAGGCGAATGTGGTGGTGGATGCCCTCAGCCATCAGCCACGAGGCCAGGTGGCGCATATGATGATTCAGGAGTGGAGGATGCTCGAGGATATAGCAGAGTATGACTTTGAGTTTGGTCTGCAGTCATCTATTATTCATCTATCGAGCCTGTCGATTCAACCCTCTCTTGTCGCAAGGGTGATCGAGGCTCAGCAGATAGACGAGTCGTTACAGGATTATCGAGCAGAGGCAACATCTGAGAGTCAGATGGATTGGCAGATTGGTTCTGATGGTGGACTTCGCTTTAGAGACCGATTATGTGTCCCTGATATTCCTGAGTTACGCCGAGATCTTATGGCCGAGGCACATCGATCGTGGTTCTCTATCCACCATGGCTCGACGAAGATATATCACGATATGAGGCGTCAGTATTTTTGGTCAGGGATGAAGCGCCAAATCGCCAGTTTTGTGGCTGAGTGTGACACATGCCAGTGTGTCAAGGCTAATCATGAGAGACCCCCTGGTCTATTGCAGCAGCTGAGTGTCCCGATGTGGAAGTGGGAGCATATATCTATCAATTTTGTCATGGGTTTACCGAGGACTCAGAGCGGTCATGACGCCATTTGGGTTGTTGTGGACCGTCTGACGAAGTAGGTATATTTTCTTACAATTCGTGAGACTTAGCATACGGATCAGCTCACCAAGATGTTTGTTGATGAGATCGTGAGATTGCACGGTGTTCCTGTCTCGATTATTTTAGACCGAGATTCGAGGTTCATGTCTCAGTTTTGGAGGAGCTTCCAGAGAGCGATGGGCACTAATTTGTAGCTTAGCACCGCGTATCATCCACAGACTAATGGGTAGAACAGAAGGGTCAAACAGATCCTTGAAGATATGTTTTGGGCCTGCACGAATGATTTCTCAGGTAGTTGGGACGAGCACCTGTGATTGGCTGAGTTCGCACACAACAACAGCTATCAAGTGACCATTGGCATGGCTCCTTTTGAGGCATTATATGGCAGACCGTGCAGATCTCTGAGTTTTTGGATCGAGGCTAAAGAGTGACGTCTCCTAGATCCCGAGATTTTGCAGTAGACATCAGAGGTCATCGATATCATCAGGTAGAGGATGTGTACAGCTCAGAGCCTGCAGAAGAGTTCTGCTGATCATCGGCGTCGTCCCTTGGAGCTTTCCGTTGGGGACCATGTGTATCTCAAGGTCTCACCCATGAAGGGTATGGTTCATTTTGGAGGGAAGGGCAAGCTTGCCCCAAGATTTATAGGACCTTTTGAGATCACCAGGTGCGTTGGCGCAATAGCCTATCAGCTTGCCTTGCCATCTCAGTTGTCTGGCATCCACAATATTTTTCATGTCTCTATGTTGAGGAAGTGTGGGTCAGACGTCATTCTTGTTATTGATTGGCAGTCGTTAGAGGTTCGTGAGTACGCTTCTTATATTGAGCAATCAGTTCGTATCCTCGATCAGAAGGAGCAGGTCCTCAAAACCAAGGTCATTCCCTTGGTGAAGGTGCAGTGGAGCCATCATAGTGTGGATGAGGCATCTTGGGAGCGCGAGGCGGAGATTCAAGAACGCTATCCCTAACTTTTCGATGTTTGATTGTATGATTTATGGTGTTATGATTATATATGATCTTATGTTTTCTATTTCCTCATGAGTTATGTCTTAGCTGCGATGGTAGTATAAATTTTGAGGATGAAATTTTTATTAGGTGGGAAGAGCTATAAGACCCGTATCCTAGTCCGCACTATTCCGTCGACTCCCTCAATCTTTATCGTCAAAGTCCGGCAACTTGCTACATATAATCGATGTTTGCGTGCGACCCTAAGTCATATCCTGTAGATTTAAGTTGACTTAATCTAAGACTCGTACCATTGTGACCGCACCGTCACCGCGGTTCCAACGTCGCGACTCGCATACCGATCCGATACTCTAGCAGAGAGATGTGGGTTAGCGTTTAGTTTGAGAAAAAACACCGTGCATTGTAAATCCCAAGAAAATCTCTACAACATTTTTCATCCATCCCATCAATCACCTCATGTCAAGTACAAAGCAACCCATGCTTTCTCTCTCCAAAGTCAACTCTTTCTCACCCTCTCTCTTACACCACCTTGTATGTCAAGTACCACATCCATCACTCACCTCACCCTTTCACCCATCACACCCATCCCTCATCTCTCTTACAACTCTCTCTCTCTCTCTCTCATTTCCCAACATATTCCTAAGCAAGCAAGAGGCTCCCACGTCCATGCATTTCTAAGAGACAAAATTGATTTTTGGTGGCCCACTTTTCCATCCCTTTAACTCTCATCCTAGCCATCCATTTCTCATCTCCACCATCAAAGTGAAGCATAAGGAGA
Organism: Magnolia kwangsiensis; assembly: GCA_037074715.1. NCBI lineage: Eukaryota > Viridiplantae > Streptophyta > Magnoliopsida > Magnoliales > Magnoliaceae > Magnolia > Magnolia kwangsiensis. Next base: position 107,091,596 of record CM073578.1, on the reverse strand, counting down.
GTGGCTTTCCAACGGACCGAGAAAATCAAGTGGTGGGTGCTTCTATAGGCTAGATTTTCTTATTTTTAAGATGGGCCAAGTGAGGCCTACCGTTCAATGGTATGGATCTCACTTTGGATCCTAAGATGTGGTCAACGGCCCATCTTGATCATCAATATCATTCCATGATGGGGCCATTCTCCATGGACCCTATCATGATGTTTACCTTCCTAGCTTGTATATGGGTCATCTAGACCGTCTATTTTCATAGAGAAGGGATCTCCACCGTTAGATTTCAATTTTTTTGGGCCCACATGTTATGGGACCCACTTGATTTATGTTGTAGATCATGGAAGGGAGGGCTCATAGTGTCGGGGTTCCACCATCACGCGTGTCCCACTCTCTCTCCCACTCTTTTTCATCTTTTTATTATTTATTTAATGTGTGATGATATGGCCGTGGTGGCCCACTTGGATGGACCCCACCATGAAGTTTTTTATCCAAGTCATCTATGAGTGGGGCCCACCTTATACATATTGTACCCACACCACCTACCATTTGGTGGCCCACCTAAACAGGGCCCACCTTATACATGTGTTAGGCCCACACCGTCCAGCGTCCAGGGACGCTGGACGTGATTGGAAAACACAAATATTAGCTTGGTTCCAAGCTAATGGGGGTGGCCCACTTGTGTAGGCCCCATCTTAATGAATGTATTCAATCTACGCCGTCCATCCCTTTCCTTAGCATATTTTAGGTGTTAAGCCAAAATATGGGGCTGATCCAATTTTCTGACAGGCCATACTTCGGGAAATAGTGATTTCCACCGTTGAAATCTTTCCTGATATTTCTATGCACTAAAAAAAATTACTCAATATTGGACTCGTTGGATTTCTTATGAACTATGGAATCTAATGGGTGGATTGGATTCACTCGGAGCGGGCCCCACACACGAAAAACCTCAAAAAAATAAGGTTTTCAAAAAAAAAAAAAAAAAAGCAGCAAGGCTGCTGCTGCCAGAGGCGTAGGCAGTGCCTACACTATTGAGTGGGCGGGCATACGAGCAGGGCCCCACGGCTCCAGACGTGGGACCCACCTTGATGTTTATTTTCCATCTAACCCGTCCATATGGTGGGCCCCTACCTGAAGCAGGCCCCACCCAAAAATCAGGCCCATCCAAGGCTCAGGTGGCCCACATCAGAGGAAACAGTGGTGATTTAAAGCCTACCAATGAAACCATTTTTGGGTCCACAGAAGTTTTGGATCAAGATGAAATTTGTATTTCCCCTTCATCCAGGTCTGTACGACCTTACCAATAGATTAAATGGAAAATATATGTTATGGTGGGCCCCACGTGGGAGCCCACAGTGATGTATGTGTTGTACTCCCACCGTCCAGGCGGACGGTGGAGTCCACGGTGATGTATGTGTTGTATTCCCACCGTCCAGCGGACGCTGGAGCCCATTATGATGTATGTGTTTATCCGCATTGTCTACTGTTTGAACAGTGGGACCCACCATGATTTATGTTTTCTATCCACTCTGTTCACACTAGATTGTGTGTGTGGGTGTTTATACATATGTATATATATTATATTATATATAATATTGTATATATTATATATAATATTGTATATATTATATATGTTATAAATGTATATATGTATGATGGTGGGCCTTTATGTGGACCCCCACCATGATGCATGTGTTTCATCCAAACCGTCCATTTATTTTGTAAGCTCATATTATGGCTTGAGCTAAAAATGAGTCAGATCTATGGTTCAACTGGGCCCACCTTGGAATGTGTATAGGGCCCATGTTGACTTATTTGTGGCCATTCATTGAGGCCCACCTTGGTGTACATATAAGGCCCATGGGATTAGGCCCATTTGATATATATAAGGCCCATGGGATCAGGCACATTTGATATATATAAGGCCCATGGGATTAGTCTCATTTGACATATATAAGGCCCATGGGATTAGGCCCATTTAACATATATAAGGCCCATGGGATCAGGCACATTTGATATATATAAGGCCCATGGGATTAGGCCCAATTGACATATATAAGGCTCATGGGATTAGGCCCATTTGACATATATAAGGCCCATGGGATTAGGCCCATTTTGATGTATTCCAAGGCCGTGGGTTAAGGCCTATTGTGATGTACTCTAAGGCCTGCAGGTTATAGCCCATTTCAATGTACATCAGGCCGATTAATGCGGCCCACTTGCTTGATAACCAGAAGGCCCATATGATATGGCCCATTTGATATATTTAAGGCCCAATGGGAGGTACCTAAGGTCCATTGCAATGTGTGATTCCTCTTTGGTTTGTATAATGATGTTTTATGGCGGGTTGTGCCTTAGGAGTAATGATGGTTTGACGCCCACATTGTAAGTACAATGTTGGTTAAATGTCCGCATTGTATCTCTCCTTAGGGCCCATTAGTAAGCCCATACTAGTTGTGTATAGGCCGTCTAGGCTCATCTGTATCGTAAGAGTAGTCCATTACTTTATAATATGCTTAGTATAATCCCATGACTCATGCCCATACGCATCATGTGTATGCTTGATATAAGTAGTGACTGATCATATCATACGTCATTGGGCAGACCATTTACGGAACTCATTATGAGACAGAGTGCCCCCACATGATCGCGCAGTACGCGCTGGATTGCTGCATGATTTGACGGTGTGATTCATGAATCTCACATATATGTGACTTTATCACTGCACACCCTAGCGACATCTGGCCCGTAGCTTCCAGAGGCACATCGTGGATGGCCATATCGGATACCGAAAATACTTTATTCTAGCATTGTAGGCACTCAGGATGTCCTTGGGTGAAAGTTCTAGAACCTTTTTAGTACCAGGAGTTGCTCCAACATCTAGACCGAGTGGATACATGAGTGCCCGAGTGCCGAATACTAATAAGTCGTGTCTCCCACTGTGTCGTGGTCGGTTGGAAGGAGGTGTAGCCTTATCCGCCTGAGTGAGGGGGATATAAGCTAGGCTGAGTTTGACCAGCTCGTAAATGAGTCCGCTATCGACAAGACGAGTAGGTATTGGCAGACTACTAGTCAGGAAGATAATAAGGTCTATTCCGCTCACTAGGCTGCGCGGCTAGGGAGGCGGCAGTCAGTGTGGAGTGTACTAGAACCCAGTGATATCTAGAGAGGAACTGTACTGATATGTGTACTTGATGAGTACCGACTTGCTTAGATTGCATTTCGCATATGACATCGGCGATGTCGGCCTCGCATTGCATCGATATGGCCGATGGCATTCATGTCTCCAATCGCATGGCCTTGGTATGGCCGATAGCATTCATACCTTGCATCACATAGCCTTGGTAGGTTGATTGTATTCATGGACTTATCGCATACTTCGGTATTACTCTGATATTGTACACTTGGCGTTTGCCTTGCACACACACTTACACCACCCTCTAAGCTTTTGTAAGTTTATGCGCGATCGTTACGTGCAGGTAGCGTTGGACAGCAGCAACGCTGAGCCAGGAGTGCGCATCTGGTTATTTTGGAGTTTTTGATCACCTTGTATTTTCCTTTCCTATTGTACTTAAAGTTTTTAATATAGTGGATATGTGGTGATGTTGTTTTGTGACTTGGTTATGCTTGTGGTTATGCTTTTTTACAAAAAAAAAAATCATTTTGAAAATCCTCCTTGTAGGATTTCAGGATCAGAATCTGGCATATGATTGTCAGGACCAGAGAATGGGGCACTACGGAGGCTATCGACATCGGATTCGACGATCGGGATTCCTGTGAATCCAATTTTTGAGTTTGGGGCATGACACACATACATCATGGTGGGCCCCACCAGGCAATGGTTAGTGTCAGGGGGAGTAGCCAATCCATTACCCCAAATTTGGGGGTTTCTGACGGAAGGACGGACGTAGACAGTCTGATCAGGGGTTCTGTGGGGCAATCCTGATGTATTTCCCCAATCCATTCTGATCCATCATTTTAATAAATTATTTTAGCTTTTCACACTAACTTTTAGGTATATTGAATATCCAAGTGGACCACACCATAGGAAGCAACTGTAATTTAATATCAATGTTTCCTACCGTGTGGTCCACATGAGCCTTCAATCTAGCTAATGTTTTTCCTCATTCACTAAAGTAATATTTAAAAATATATAGATGGTTTAGATAGAACATATAGTTTCTTTTAGGCCTCATAGAGCACCTTACAACACTATTAAATATTAATGGTGTGTTGACTTTTTATCTACAGATTAAAACCGTAGCAAACTTAGCTAAGGTTTCTATCCATAGCAAAAAACTAACGTGATCTGAATCCTTTACCCCTTTTTTTGGTAGTGTTGTATTCAACAACATGGTGAACCACTCAATAGGAAAATCCTCGTTCTAGGTTATTTACGGACAAGTACCTCGCCATACACTAGTCTTAGTCCCTCTGCCTAAGCTCCCATGCATGAGCATTGTAGCAGAACATATGACTAACAAGATCATGAGCACTCATGCGAAGGTACAAACCAAGTTACATGCCTCGAATGAAAAGTACAAGGAATAAGCGGACAAGCATCGGCGACAAAAAGTGTTCGAGTTGGGCGACCAAGTAATGGTTCATCTGGGCAAAGAACGATTTCCAACCGGAACGTACAATAAGTTGAAGAATAAAAAGATTGGACTGGTACCAATCATCTGAAAGATCAATAACAATGCTTATGTTATTGATCTTCAAGAAGACTTGGCGATCTCACAGACTTTCAACGTCACGGACTTAACCGAGTATCATGAACCAATGCAGGATGGGAACTCAAGGACAAGTTCTTTTGAAGTGGAGGGGACTGATGTAGAGTGGGTCACGGACAGTTTCATGGCCAAGATGGATCAGAAAAGGCCCGGTCGACGACAAAAGTGATCTGGACTGTCGGACCTTAGATTGGGCGTATCTTGCAATCCATAATGAGTTATCCGACATAAAATATATGATTTTGGGGTAGAACGAGCTACTTTGGCCAACCAAACCCACTATGTAAGGTTACGCAAGCTGAATTTGAAAAAAAACCCTTAGATTAATGGTCGTTTCCCTGTTTTAATTTCATTTTTACTATAAATAGTAAGTTTTAGTTTGATTATGACACTTCATCCGTTGGGCTTTAGGAGTTGTGTCCAACATGAAAAGTGCTTAGAATAATTATGAGCACGATTTAGTGAAGCCAAATAGGACAGTTACTATTTTCAGCCGAAAACCTTGCGCACTAGTAGACATCACGACCGTCTATAAATAGTAAGTTTACTATTTATAGTAAGTCACAGATTCTAGGAGTTTTAGTTGTAGTTTTCTTCTGATTTCTTTCCTATTGCTTGATACCCTTATTTAAAGGGTTGTGAACTCATTTTTATGGATTCATTAATCAATTTTAAATTTATTAGAATTTATTTCTATTTTATGCTTTCTTTCCTCGTAGATTCGAGAAGTCTCTGTAAGGAGTCCAGAGAAGTTCCGTGGATTTGGAATAGTTATCCTCTTGAGGAAGACGGTACTTGATCTCACGTCCTCCCCTGCGTCACATAAGCAAAAACCGCTTCTCTTACCAACTGGCTATACATACTACTTATGAAAAGTTTAAATAATTAATATATTTATTTACTTTAAAAAACACAACACGAGTTGGGCCTTGCCCACGCCCAAAAAAAAAATTTACATCCACATCACTTTCTTAACATTAAATACAATGTAACTTCTTATTCACTTGAAAACCGTACAACTACTAAACTAAGGACAAGGGCATTTTTGTCCAAAATATTTTCCAAAGTTTATCAAAGGCCACTTTTAGAATATTTGGAAGGTTGAATCTTTCTAGGATATTTGACCATACAGTGAGGCTAGTACGACCAATAACCCTTATTTTATTGCCGCTTTTTGCATGTCCAGGTTTTTCACGTAAACAAAACCGGTGCCCCTTGCCTTCAACCAAAACTGACCGTTTCTTGGTCTTCTTTGACCTATAGGGCATTGAACTTTTCTGGTGTTAGTTTTGCAGCATCTAGAAAATAGTGGTAAATTTTCAAACATACACATGGCATACTTGTACGGTAATACTGACTGTTGGGGAAAAAATATAAGTCTGGGAACTCAGTTATGAGATGAATCAACCCCATTGACATAACCCGAGGCAACAAAAAACAATGAGTGAAGTAAAAGCCTCAAGGAGAGACCTAGCTCGGGTCTGCAAGATATGAATCCTGACCAAAGCTAAAAGAGTCAAGAGCCACAGGTGAAATATGTAAGACACATAAAGTTGACTCGGTTAAAGAGACAACAATGTCTAAAGGGACTGATTAAAGGCCCTAAAGCTAAAAGCCACCTAACCGACTATAAGACTGACCCGCACAAGGTTGGTTGTAATGTCTGCTATCGGATTAAGAGAGGGCATCAGTTCCATACCGACCCTGTTTCATCCGACAATAAGCAAAAAGCTCTATTTTTGTAAGCCAGCCGAGACTGCAGAGTCTATTGGGGCCAAGCCAAGCAATAGAGAGACGGTGTAATCTTAAATACCGTCCTGAGAATCTTGTACAAGGATTCTCGACCCCAAAAATCTTGAGATTGGGAAGTATCCATAAATAAGATGGCAATTAAATCAAATCTCCTAAAAAAATCAGGAGAGAATCTCCTTATGCCGGGACCTCTCATTCCTATAAAAAGATGGCTCTTTAGGAACCAAGGTATGAAAGGAAAACCCAAAAACACTCCTCTTCCTGGATGTCTCCTGACTTAAGCATCGGAGGTTCCCCAGCTTTAGCTAGGGTTCTCTTTCTCTCTTGTTATGTTGTAGGTGGAAGTGCAGGGAGAGGCTGATCCAGTTTTTTGCATCAACAGTTTGGCGCCGTCTGTGGAAAACGATACAAAGAGTCATTTTCTGCATTCTACCCAAGGAGCTGTAGATTTATTTTAATGGTAAGAACTTGACGAATGAGTCTAGAAGGACCGGATGCTAGTGTAGCTGGACAACTGGGTACAAGTGCAGCCCAAGGGGCTCAAAATCAACCCGATAATCACCAAGGTTCCGCACTTGTTCCCTCCGCTTCTGTGGCAACTAACACCCAGTGAAATCGAAATAATGGACGGTTGGATCTAGAGGTTAAGGAGCTCAGAACCGACGTAAACATTATGCTACAAATTTTGGAATAGATACACCAACAACAAATGCAGCAGTTTCAGTAGGGTCAAGCGATGAATGCTCCACAACAAGTTGCCGACCCTCAGCCCACTATTCCACGATCCCTTCCACAGCTGAGTTAGCCCCATGGCCCGACCGAGCTGGCGCCCGCTCACTTGGCAACCGCCTTGCTGCCTCCCATGAATCTCCGACATGAGATAGACCGGAGGAGGCGTAACCAACTTTTGGATGAAGGGGTGGTAGAAAGTGCCGAGCCCTGGAAAGCTGATCTCCAGGACTTTAAGAAAGAAGTGGTGGAAAAGATAGCAGACATGAAGCAGTGCCGGGATGCATGTCAAATTAGGCTCGAGACTAAAACATCCCCTTTCATTGTTGAAGTAATGCGAGCTCGGTTACCAGAAAGGTTTCGTCTGCCTCATATTACACCTTTCACTGGAAAGACCGACCTAACCGAACACCTCGAATGTTTTCAAATGTACATGGAATTGCATGATGCTTCAGATGTCGTAATGCGCTGAGCTTTTTCTCTCACCTTAGCCAACGTAGCTCGACTCTGGTTCAAGCAGTTGAAACCGAAGTCAATCAGTTCATTCACCGAGCTCAGCGATGCCTTCCTTACCAATTTTGTTGGCAGGAAGAAGAAATTGAAGCCCCCTGCACATCTGAATAATATAGTTCAGAAAGAGGGAGAGCTACTGAAAGACTACATTAAGCGTTTCAACTTTGAATCGCTACAAGTTCAGAAACACTCAGAATAGATAGCGCTCAACTCCCTCATGCAAGGCATTAGGGATAAGTAGTTTCTGGCATCTCTAGAAAAGAATCTACCAATGACTCTGGCCGAGTTCATGACTTGATCAGACAAATATGCAGATGCTGAAGAAATAAGAATCCTACGTGAAGTTGCCCATAACGTAAAAACCTCGGCCAAAGAGTAAGGGAAAAGGGAAGTTGACTCGTCTAGAGGAAAGAAGTGTAAGGATGACCATTTAAGTCGAGTAAACGACCCAACCGAAAGTTTTCCACGTACACTCCACTCAACAAACCGCAAGAGCAGGTGCTGATGAAAATCAAGAGTGAAGGATTTGTTAACTGGCCGGATAGGCTTCGAAGCAATCACAATTGGTGGAATAAAAATAAGTATTGTCATTATTATCGTGATCATGGGCATAATATGAGCGACTATATCCACCCGAAGGAAGAGATTAAAAGGCTCATCAGGGAAGGCCGACTCACAGAACATGTTGAAAGGATCGGGACAGTTGAGAAATGCCCAGTTGACAACCGACCCACGGAGAAAATCTGAACTATTGTCGGTGGTCCCAGATGCGGAAGCGACTCTAAAAATGCTCAAAAAATTCATGCCAAAAGCATCAGTCGACCCATGTCCAAACTCCTGGTCATAGCTTGGCCTTCGAAGGAAAAGAAAAGGGAGAAGTACTGCATCTCGTTTACTTATGAGGATGCCTAAGGCATCTATCACCCCCATGATGATGCGCTAATTATCACTCTCACCATCGCAAATCGAAATGTATTTCATATATTGGTCGACACAGGATCATCGACTGGCGTGTTGTTCACTCAAGCATTCGACAAAATAGGAGTTGAACAATTGGCATTACTACCAATTCGTACCCCATTGATCCGATTCTTAGGAGGACAGACACTCCTAGAAGGAATCATCTCACTACCACTCACGGCCGAGAATTCCCCACATCAGGTGACTGTCATAGTTAACTTTCTAATAGTTAATCAGTCATCCGTCTATAATGTTATACTCGACTGACCCTCTCTGAGTCTCCTCCAAGTAGTGGTATCTACATACTACCTCTCCATAAAATTCTCAACCTGAGTCAGGAGTAGGAATTGTCAAAAGAGATCAGTAAGACGCAAGGTGCTACTACTCAACTACTGTGAAGATCCCTACCGAGAAAGCTTCAGCCGAGGTATTAATGATTGAGTCGCTGGACCCTGGGGTTGAGACTCATGAACGTGGACAACCAGTTAAAGACATTGTCCCGGTGCCTTTGGTCGAGACAGATGGTTCAAAAATGATACAAATTGGCTCGTCTCTACGATCGCCCCTGAAAGATAATTTGATAGCCCTACTCCGACTATACACTGCCGTATTCGCATGGAGCCATGAAGACATGCTGGGAATTGACCCATCTGTAATCACTCACCAACTTAATATTAATCCACCCTACCAGCTGATCTAACAGAAGCGTCGGGCACTCGGCCCTGAAAGGTACGCTGTCATTGAAGAAGAGGTCAGCAAGCTTCTTAAGGAAAAATTCATAAAAGAGATATACTACCTAGAATGAGTAGCTAATGTCATACTTGCGAAAAAATCTAATGGGAAGTGGCGAGTCTGTATTGACTATACTGACTTGAACAAAGCCTGCCCAAAGGATAGCTTTCCTCTTCCAAAGATAGATCAGTTAGTAGATAATATAGAGGGGCATGAACTCCTTAGTTTTATTGACGCATATTCGGGGTATAATCAAATTGTAATGCATCAATCTGATAAATCTAAAACTACCTTTGTCACTAACAAAGGTCTTTATTGTTACCTTGTGATGCCTTTTGGTTTAAAAAATGCTGGAGCGACTTATCAAAAATTAGTGAACAAAATATTCGCTCGACTGATCGGCCGAACCATGAAAGTGTATATTGACGACACGCACGTCAAAAGTGTACACGCGGCCGACCATATAGCCAACCTAGAAGAGATGTTCTTAATCTTACGCAAGTATCAAATGAAGTTGAATCCGAGCAAATGTACCTTTGGCGTAAGCTCGGAAAAGTTCCTCGGATTCCTGGTAAGTCAGCGAGGGATCGAGGCAAATCCAGAGAAGATAAAAAGTATTGCTTAATATGGAATCTTCAAAAATAATTAAAGACGTACAAAGATTGACTAGACGAGTAGCGGCACTCAACCATTTCCTCTCCCGAGCCACCAACAAATGTCTCCCATTCATCAAGCAATTGAAGGGACGACAAGCAGTGGACAGGACGAAAGAGTACGAAGCTGCATTTCAGTAATTAAAGTCTTATCTCGGATCTTTGCCCCTCTTATCGAAGCCCGAGCCTGGAGAAGCCCTGCTGCTATATCTAGCAATGTCCGAGGCAGCGATTAACTCAGCTTTGTTACGAGAACACGAAGGAAAGCAACTACCAGTTTACTATGTTAGTAAAACACTTTTATCGACAAAGACGAGATATCTACTCTTGAAAAAAGTGGCCTTAGTTTTAGTCATCTCCTCGCGTCGACTTCGGCCATATTTCCAAGCTCATACCATTATCGTCATGGCCAACCTCCCGCTGCGTCAGATTCTATCGAAATCGAAAGCGTCCAGTCGTCTTACTAAATGGGAGATTGAACTCAGTGAATTCGATATTCAGTATAAGCCGAGAGTGACAATTAAGGGACAAGCTATGGCCGACTTCATTGCTAAAGTCACACCACAAGCCGACACAAATACTACCGAGCCAGTTGAAGAATCGATAACCACTTCTCTCGAGTCATTGCTCGACCCAATCCCTTGGAAGTTGTATGTCGATAGCTCTTCCAACTCTAAGGCAAGCGGGGTAGGAGTAGTACTAAAAACTCCCGATCAAACCCATATGCAGATGTCTTAAGACTTGGATTTCAAGCCTCGAACAATACAACAAAATATGAAGCATTGTTACTCGGTCTCCAACTTACGGCCAACTTAGGTGTTATGCATCTCAACGTTTTTAGCGATTCTTAGTTGGTCATCAATCAGGTCACGAGTGTGTACCAAACACGGAAGGAATAGCTAAAGAGATGATCGGCGGCTTTTAGTGTTGTATCGTCACTCGGATCCCTTGAATGAAAAATGTCAAAGCTGACCTTCTAGCGAAACTCGTGTATGCTGATGAAGACGACATACCTAGATCTGTTCTGATCAAGTACGTTGTTAAAACGAGTATTATTGAACCAGTTAGTTCGATCGTACTTGCTATTGATTCGGGCCTATTTGGTGCAATTCGATCATCCGATATCTCGACAGTAGGGAATTGCTTGAAGATCGTGTCGAGGCTCAACGATTGAAAATTTGAGCCTCTCGTTATACCATACTTAATGGAACATTATACCAGAAGGGTTATTACACTCCATTGCTACGGTGCCTAAAACCTGATGAAGCCGACTATGTGTTGCGGGAAATCCATGAAGGGATTTGTGAAAATCACTCAGGAGGGCAATCCCTCTCACATAAAGTCTTACGCTAAGGATACTACTGGCTGACTATCCAACATGACGCTCGTAAGATCGTCTAGAGATGCGATAAGTGTCAGCGATTCGCGGCTATTCTGAGGCAACCTCCAGAAGAAATAACTCCTATGATCGGTCCTTAGCCCTTTACACAGTGGGGAATCGACATCATTGGACCTCTCCCTATGGGGAAAGGACAAACCAAGTTCGCAGTCGTGGCGGTAGATTACTTCACAAAGTGGGCCGAAGCAGAACCTTTGGTAAAAATAACCTAATAGAAGATCACAGACTTTGTATGGAAGAACATCGTCTGTTGATTCGGCATACCTCGGACTATAATAACTGACAATGGGAATCAGTTCAATAACAGAAGCTATCGTGAGATATGTAATAATCTCGGAATCAGGAACGTGTATTCGTCGCCTCGTCATCCTCAGATGAATGAACAAGTTAAAGCAATCAACAAGATCATCAAACAGTACCTTTGAACCAAGCTTGACCTAGCTAAAGGAACATTGGTCAAGGAACTCCCGAAGATACTATGAGCTTACCGAACTAAAGCCCAAACCGCTATAAGAGAGATCCCTTTCTCCCTTGTTTATGGCTCGGAAGCCATTACTCCAGTTGAGATCGGGTTTCCTGCCTAAGTCAGCTCATTTAATGAGGAAGAGAATGAAGAACTCCTGGCTCTCAGACTCGACCTTGTGGACGAGCAAAGGAAAAATTCTCGATTACATATGATGGCTCGGCTGCAGCAAGTAGCTCAGTCTATAATGCCCGAGTGAAAGTCAGACGCTTTCGAGTCGGAGACATGGTCCTCCGAAAAACGTTCCTCAATACAAAGGAAGTTGGCGCAGGCACATTGGGACCCAATTGAAAAGGACCCTATGTCGTCACAAGCACCATCCGACCAGGAACATACCGATTGGAAGACCTGACCGAGAGATTGCTGCCTCATTCAAAGAATGTTGAGCATCTAAAAACCTTCTACCCCTAAAGTTGGCATAGCAAAGCAATGAAAAGAGGCTCAAAAATGACAAACATGTAAACTGAGTCAAAATGAATAAAATAAAACTAAGTATATTCATTTATCAGTATGTTTGTAACATCGAGTTACATCTTGCTTCAGCATTACATTGTCTGATTAAAAGGATTAAAGGCAAATGAAAGATCGGCCAAAACGTATGAACTTCTCCCTCGGCTAAAACTACCCATGGGCTTGCTCAGAGCTAATGATGGTACCAAAATAGAGCTGATGATGGTACCAAAATGGAGCCGATAATGGTGTCAAAAATTGAGCTCCGAGACTGTTAAAGGTCACTTAGAGCGACCTATGGAGCTGAAGCCGCTTCGAACTCGACTCAGCTACTTCAGCCGCTACATCCTCGGGAGTGCCTTCCTCAAATTTCGAGAGATCAAGGTCGGAAAAAAACTGCTTCATCACTTTGATGCAAGATGTGTACTCGCTCTCATACAAGCGACCCCTCTCATCTTCAAACTCCGGAGATTCAAGGAAGTTTTTTACAGCCTTCTCCCCAGCTTCTTTCTTGGCCAACTAGAGTGCCACTTTTCTATTGGCCTTCAGCCGAGCCAGGTTCTCCTCAGAGTTATCACCAGCTAGGCGGTGTTGCAGACTCTCATCTTGGGCCTCCTTTAGCAGCAAAGCTGTTCGAGCACACTCGGCTTTGACATCTTCAGTCGCCTTTCGAGTCAAGCTCAACTCGCCAGTCAAACGACTGACCCGAGGCGAGGTAATTTCAAGTTGGGCCTCTGCCTCTGCCGCTCGTTTTTAAGCTACTTCAGCGTCCGCCACATCTTTCTAGGCCTTCTCGGCCTCAGACAGATCTTCGCTTGCTCTCAGCAGGCAAGGAGCGAGTTGCATAAGAAAGGGATGAAGTCAGCTCAAAGCTGAAAGAGACAACGAGCTAAGAGATAAGTTTAAATCCTACCTGAAGTAAGACATTCACAGCATGGGAGAGTATCCAACTCCTAGGGGCTTCAAAGATGGAAGCGAACTCCTTTTCGCTCCAAGAAGAAACAGCCCAAGGGACCATGTCTGCCATGACCCGATGGAAAGACAATTACACCTGTGGAGCTGACTTCTCCCTTGAGATCTCCCCTCTCTGCTCCTCTCTTCGTCTTGAGACTCGCTCTGCAACATGTCCTGGCTCGGAAGTCGCCCAGGACTCAGTAGGAAGGGTGCCCACATCCTCTGCCCTCTCTTCAGGGTCAGAAAGAATAACAACGGTTGGGATGGCGGGAGCAGGGGTGATTGGGGTAGGCGGCTCCACAACCGAAGGAGCGGTCTTCGCCTTCTTTGAAGGCCGAGGCTCCGACAGAAGCACTTACCTAGGCGGAGCCTTCAACTTAGACGATGGCTTCAAAAGGGGACGTGCTTCAGCCATTTCTGTGTCGGACAAAACACAAAATCAGAAAGATTTAAGAAGGATGTGCCTGAGTAACCTAAAGATATCAATCACAAATGAATCCAAGCCCGAGAGAAGAAGACGCTCTAGTTGTTGAAGAGACTTTCAAGACCGATCCTCCAGACTTATCATCTACAGATCTTTGATCCGAGCCAAAGCGTTAGCTCCTAGCTTTGGTTTTTTCTTAAAAATTTCTACAGATGACGTTCAGTCAGACTTCAAAAGAATCGTAATAAGAAAAAAATAAGGAAAAGGGCATGCCGAGTCACCTACTTCAGAGAATGCCCGGGAAACGCGAAGTTCGAACAGCCCAAACTTGGTAGTCTCCTAGCGACCGCAAGCCCAAAACCACCTCTCTCTCCAGTGCTTGTCAGAGGTAGGAGGGTCGATTATCAAAGAGTTGCCCTTATTCCGCCAAGCCCTCAAGAATACCAGCCGAGTTGCGAAGTGTTCGGCCGAACTTGGTATAGATAGAGGAATTCGTCCATGGTCAGTGGGGGCCGTTCTTCCTCAACCCACAACACCGCACATCCGAACAAGTTTCTTCATCCATTCAGAACTATTTGCCTGGGAGTAATTCTGAGTTGGAAGAGAAAATCCCGAGCAACGAGTTGTAAGGGAAAACGCAAGCCACATTGCATGGCAACTTGAAAAATTATGACAATCTCCTCGGGCAATTCATTCGGAAGCGGAAGTCGAAGAATTACTGAGTCGGGAACATGATGCCCAACTCGGATCCTATCCAAATCCGCCTCAGTCAAAACTGAGGGGACCGGCCTCTTTTGTTCATCTTCAACCTCCTCACTCTCGGCAGCCTCTCCTTCTTCACTGTTGATTCAACAAACCGAGCCGACCTCCGTGGGGGAACCAACTCAGTGGTTCCCCCAAGCACAGTCCTCGTTGGTCTCCTAGGAAGAGCCGGTTCAACCATTTCTTCTTCCAATTCTTCCTCTTCTTCCAAGTCGTCTTCAGGAAAATGAGGAGTAAGCCTGTCAGGGGCATGTCTCAAGCTAAATGGACCCACTGGAGCAGAGCATTCCGCTGAGGCCACACTGGATAGCCTAGTAGCAAGTTGGAAGGCCTCATTGGTGCTCATCGCCATCTCCGTCAGTAAAGAGAGCAATTTCGAGACATTCCAGAGATGCCTCGTTTTGCCCTCATCACCGGAAACCCCCCCTCGGGGACTTGAAGGATGCATTATTGTTAGGGGTCGAAAAGAAAAGGGAGGGAGAGAAAACTCACTGGAGAGGCGAAAAGCACACAATTGAGGGAGAAAGAAGAAAATAAAACGGAGAAGAATGGCAGGTCGCAAGTTCAGTGAAGAAGGAAGAAGAAAAACTGGAAGGAGGGAGATCAAGTGGGCGAGTGAAAGTACAAAAAATGCTCCCGCAACTCCTTTTATAGCCGAGCCACGTGGCAGCAGCATTTAAGGAGGAGTCAAATCGATGCCTGCTTTGACTCCCCTGCCCGATGCGTGGCGCACGCCAAATGACGCAAGTAACGCCCTCCCCACGCGTCCGACGCTCATAAGAAGATGAAGCGACTTGACGGTTGTCCACTCGTATGACCTCGAGTAACGAACCACTGAACGTTGAGAACGATATAAGAAGTATTAAATACTCCATCATAACATTGGTTCTCGGTATAAACCAACCTAACAGTTCATTACTCCTTTGTGTCGACATAGCTAACACAAGGAGTAGGGAGTTTAGTGTTGGGGAAAAAATTACAAGTCTAAGAACTCGGTTATAGGATGAATCAACCCTACTGACGTAACCTGAGGCAACAGGAAATGACACGTGAAGTAAAAACCTCAAAGAGAGACCTAGGTCGGGTCTGCAGGATATGAATCCCGACCGAAGCTAAAAAGTCAAGAGCCACAGGCAAAATATGTAAGACACATAAAGTTAACTTGGTTGAAGAGACAGCAATGTCTGAAGGGACCGATTAAAGGCCCTAAAGCTAAAAGCCACCTAACCGACTGTAAGACCGACCCGCACGAGGTTGGTTGTAATGTTAGCTATCGGATTAAGAGAAGGCATCAGTTCCTTGCTGACTCTGTTTTGACCGACAGTAGGCAAAAAGCTCTATTTTTGTAAGCCAGCCGAGACTGCAGAGTCTATTGACGCTGAGCCAAGCAATAGAGAGACGGTGTAACCTTAAATACCGTCCCGAGAATCTTGTACAAGGATTCCCGACTCCGAAAATTTCGAGATTGGGAAGTATCCATAAACAAGATGGCAATTAAATCAAATCTCCCAAAACAATCAGGAGAGAGTCCCCCTTAAGCCAGGATCTCTCATTCTTATAAAAAGAGGGCTCTCCAGGAACCAAGCTGTGCAAGAAAAACCTAAAAACACTCGTCTTCCTGGATTTCTCCTGACTTAAGCATCGAAGGTTCCCCGACTTTACCTAGGGTTCTCTTTCTCTCTCATTGTGTTGCAAGTGGAAGTGCAGGGAGAGGCTGATCCAGTTTTTCGCATCAAGACTGAACATACTGTATATAGAGAGTAATATAAAGTAATATTAAACTTTGGATTCTCTCCTAAATTTTGAATCACTAATTATTTTACTTTTAACCATTCATTTGATAGGCATTAATTTAATGGTTAGCATTGCTTAATTAATATGTTTACAGTGATATCATCCATCCACAATAAGTCCCTCAAATTTGATGGTTTATATATAAAAACAGCAGTGCGTGGAGGATGAGTCACCACCATTTTATAAATGGTGAGGGCCAAAATTGGAGTCTGGCCGGTGTCGAATAGTTCTCTCGGGTGCTTCTTAGTCATTGCACACGTAACCTTACGCGGTACTATAGGCAATTTCGGTATTTTTCAATTTCATCAAATGGGCCTGCCCTTATTCCGCGGTTTGGTTACGTTGATCAACGGTTAGCAACTGATCATGTTCTGTACACGTGGTATGTAAGTAAAACCAATCTGTTGTAACTTACGATGGGCCCACTGTGAACTTTGTGAGAAATTCACCTTGCTCATGTGTTTTGCCAAATCATGTCAGAAATTGAGTCCAAAACTTAAGGGAGTTGCATGACGGGATTGAAACATGTTCGTTTTTTTTTTTTTCCGTATTTCTTTTTGTTTTACACACGCACACACCCCCACACACGCACATAGTGGGATTTCACCACCATGGGTACTCGAACCCTTTTTTTCGTATTTCTTTTTGTTTTACACACGCACACACCCCCACACACGCACATAGTGGGATTTCACCACCATGGGTACTCGAACCCTTGACCTAGGGTTAAAACTACAAAGAGTCTACCATCCGAGTAAGAGTAAGGACCCATTGAAACATCCATTTGGATGAAGATAACACTTTTGTGTTTTCAGCTCATCTGACATAGGAATCGACGTGATTAGGTAGATCATTGCATGGCAGGATTGAAACATCCACTTGGATGAGGATAATACTTTCGCGTTTTCAGCTCACCTGACCTGGGGATCGACGTGATTAGGTAGATCATCGTCTTACTCGAGGGGATAAATACTCTGATTCTACAAAACTTCTATAAATTCCTCACACAGAAGGCCCTTATCCATGCAAAAAATTAAGAAAATAAAACAAAAATCTAGAAAAAAAAATATTCATATAATAAAAAACGAATTTACAAACCTTTAAATAGTAACACCAAATCTTATAAGAAGCTTCATAATCAAACTTCCAAAAAAAGAAAGTTTCATAATCAAACTCCAACTTAAACCCCTTGAAATTTGTATCTTAACAGTAAATTTATTATTTATAATAAGTGTCTTATTTAGTTAATTATATTATTCTCCTAATTTTTCTAAGTACTTTTCATATTGGACACAACTCTTAAAACTCATGAGATGAAGAGTTATAATCAAATTAAAATTTTAATATAAATAATAAAAACGAAAGTAAAATAAATTTTCAACCTTCAATACAGTGAAATCTCACAAATCCAGCATTGGCAAACCTGCAAAGCTGGATTAATTCGCTAAAGTAGCTTCTCCTGCCCAAAATCATATATGGCACGTTGTAAGGTTCTGATGGTCCATATCACCTCTGCCTGTGATCAGGCCTTCTCTAGTCCATCCTGGACATCAAAGTGTCTACGACCCAACCAGAGGAAGTTTCGACGGTAGGTATTTTCCTACCAACTATTTTCATATCATGTGGCCCACTTGTGTTTTAGATCTAGCTTAATTGGGCCATGTCCTGATACTATAGGGCAAAAGCAGATGGATGGGATCTCACAAACATCACTCCCGAATGGCCCCAGTTAGCTTCCGTTGCAGGCAATCCGCGCTAGTAATAAACTACTGCAAAACGTATAGCGTAGAGCACTGGTTTGACGGTTACGATGGAAGATGAGAAACGCGACGAACGTTGGAAGACAGTCATCACAAAAACGGCAAAGAAACGGTCATGCCCATTACATTATATCGTTTCTCTATATAATTTTTCTCTTCCTTCAATGACGGACTCTCCAAAAGCCAATCCCTTTAAAATAATATACACGAGAAATCCATGTATAGTCTTACACCAGTAAGAATTTCTATTAAAATTATATATACATGAATGCCATGTATATACTTTGACACGGAAAAAAATCAAAAGGAGAGAAACCAGCCAGTCTAAAACGTGAGAAAGAAGGATTCGATTGTAATATAAAATAAAATAAAATAAAAATTCTATTTAGAAAGAAGAAAAATAGTTGAATGATCAGGTGCTGGCTCATTTTATATCTGTTCGACGATGCAGTCCAACGCACGTGGACCAACAGGAACGCAAACACACGTGCCAACATGGTAGATATGTACGAGATCCGAGTCTTCCATCAGGTGGGCCACTAAACTGATTAGATCTTATGTCACAAATTTAGGCTGTTTCACTTATCGGGTAACACAAATCAACGGCAAAAATGTTTTGTTAGTCACTAATTTGACTGTGGCCCACCTGAGAATTCAAACAGCCTGGATATTATTTCAGCTTATCCAATAGCGTAACCCAACTGATGGACAGCTCAGATTCACTACACATGTACGTACACGAAAAGTGTGCTTGTGTGTGTTTGGCAGGGCCTACACGTACGCTTGTGGGAGAGCGGATTACGTGAGACCCCGGCCTCACCCAAGACAGTGCGGCCCTTACCGTGGGGCCCACCTTGATGTATGTATTATGTATTCATGCTGTCCATCTACTTTTAAAGATGATTTTACGTCATTATCTAAAAAAAATGAAGTAGATCCAATATCAGGTGGACCATAATATAAGAAACAGTGGTGATTGACCGTCCTACTGTTAAAAACTTCTTAGATTGTATCTTAATGTTTCCGTAGTATTTATTTACCATAAAATCTTTTGATAAGGTCACATAAGCATGGATGAAGGGGGAAAAACAAATATCAGCTTGATCCAAAACTTTTGCAGCCCATTAATAGTCTATCGCCACTATTTATTATGGTATGGTCAACCTAATAATTGGATCTGCTTAAATTTTTGAAGAATTCTCTAAAATGATATGTAAAAACGTATAGACGGTGTGGATACATAATACATGCATCCAGGTGGGCCCACGGTAAGGACCGTACTGTCTTGGATGAGGCCGGGTCTCACCTAATCCGCTCTCTACCAAACGTGTATATATTTATATCCGATTTAAAGAAGAATTAAAAAGAAAGAAACAAAGGTTAACTTTATACGCAAACATACATAAGAGTTTTACCAGGCGCACACGCGGGAGCAATAACGCTCATGTGCAGGCCGGACATGCGCTAGCATGGCATGACAGGTCTGAGATCTAATCCGTCCATCAGAAAGGAAACACTGAATCGATGCCGTAACCTCAGAATCAGGTTATTCCACTGGTCTGGCTGGCCACAGGTTGCAAAAGAAGTTCATGGCTCTGAAAAACATGGATGAAGTTTTTAAACCATCGAAACTGTTTCCAGTGCTGGGAACCACATGCTGAGTGGATGGATTAGATCTGGTACTATGTGCCATGCTGGCAGGTCTGGCGTGTGTATAAGCTTCATGTACCTACGTGTGCAGTTAACGAAGTTCACATACATAATACATACAAACCTTTTTGCAACTTTTGGAATTTGTAAATATTACAAGTTTGTACTGTTCTAATACCAAAAACTAAGTAACAAAGTGTCTATGTATTGAAAATGAGGGGATGGATATCAGTCCCTTAGAACATACATAATTGCCGACACGGTTTGGCTATTGAGGCTGCCGCTACCCACCTGACTAGTGGCCTGTGATACGTGGGCTTTACCATAATTAATGTGCTTTATCGACCTCGTCCACTCATTTTTACAGATTATTTAAGGACTTATCCCAGAAATGAGATATATAATAGAAGTATGTTGTCCAATAAAAATATGCTTAAACCAACTCTACGTATCTTATACACCCAACTTTTATAACCAAAAGTACAAATGGGCGGTGTGTTTTAGCCGTTAGAGTAGGTGGAAATATCAATTCCTTTATCGGTTTCTTAATATGGCAAGAGCTTGAACAAAGCTCAGCGGGACGGTACTTGCTGCATATGTTCATCCACGCTGTTCATCTATTTTTCTAGATATTTTATAATATGAGCCGAAAAATGAAGTAAGATCAAAATTTCATGTAGACTACATCATAGAAACCACTGTTGATTGAACGCCTATCATTAAAAACTTTTTGGGGGCACTAAAATTACGGATCAAGTTAATATTTGTTTTTTTTTTTTTATTCTTCCTTCATCCAAATCTGGGTGACGTAATCAATAGGTTGGATGACAAATAAACATTATATTGGGCCTTAAAAGATTTTTAATGGTAGGTATTCAATCATTACTATTTTCACGTGGTGTTGCCCACTAGAAATTTAAATCTGACTCATTTTTTATTTTTTATTTTAAACAAGCCCTAAAATAATCTTTTTTTTTTTATTTTTTTATTTTTTATTTTTTAAAAAAAAAAGAGAGTGGATGACATGGATAAAACACATACATCATGGTAGAGGTCCATAGAGCACCTGCCACTAAATTGGTGGCTAGTGGTAGCATCAGTAACCAAACTCCGCTCGACTAAATAGCCTTCAACATGCCATGGGTGGGCCATCTTGACAAGGGCTAAGTCCAATCAAATCTCACCTTATCCTAAAGTGTGTTGTATTTTGTTTCAAATTTTATATTAAATTAAATTTTAAATATTTTGGTTTCCCTCCACATTTCAAATTTTTAGTGCTTTTGAGTTATGGGTTTTGTCATACATCGAATTTGACAAAGAAAAACATCTTGTATATAAGATAGGCCTTTTGCCTTGGGGTATGTGAATTTGGTCATTGATGGGGGAACTCTAATCTATGTCATCGACCACACGCGCACGCACTGAGCCGAGTCCGTGCGCGTGTATGCGACAGGCTGGGCTGGGTGCAGTATGAGTGTGTGAGTGTGTGAGTGTGTGTGTGTGTGTGTGGGGGGGGGGGGGGGGGGGGGGGGGGGGGGTATTTGCAGGACTTTATTTGAGAGGTGTACTCGCACTTGCACTTTATGTACGAAAATTCTTTTCTCCTCTTACAAAACTCTCTTTGCTCTAGTTTATAGTACTTTCGAGTTAAACTGTAAGTGGTTTGAGCATGCGTCCAGTGAGTGGACTACAAGGACTAAGTCATAGTCATATCCTAGAGGTCGATTGCTCTAGAAACCTGTAAGACCCGTATCCTAGACAGTACCGTTCCGTAGGTTTTTGCGGTCCTTCCGGTCGAATTCCAGCAACCTTCAACACATATCCAACATCTACATGCAATCCTAAGCTGAGTCCCGCATACCTGACTCGACTCAACCCGAAACCTGTATTTTAGCGACCGCGTCGTCGCTGCGACTCGTGCACCGAACCGATACCAAGTCAGAAGATTTGAGCCCACGTTCATTTCGAGAAAAGTGCCACACATTACGAACTTCTAGGGAATCTTTACAATATATCTCATCAATCAAATCAATCAATCAATCACTCCATGTCAAGTACAAAGCAATCCATGCTTTCTTTCTCCACAAGTCAAGCAACATCACAAGTCAACTCTTTCTCACCCTCTCTCTTACACACCCATACATGCCAAGTACACTTTACATCCATCACCCATCACTTCTCTCAACCATCACACCTCTCTCTTTCTCAAATTCAAAAAAATCTCAAGCAACCAATAAGCTTCACACGTCCATAATTTTTCAAGGAGAGAAAAAGAGAAAGTGAGTTGCGTGGCCCACTTTCCATCCCAAAAACCTATTATCCAAGTCATTCATCTCTCATCTCCCTCCATCAAAGTGAAGCACAAGGAAGTCGGCTTTCCAACGGACCAAGAAGATCGAACGGTGAGTGCTTCTATAGGTGTAGATTTCTTATTTTGATAATGGGCCAAGTGAGACCTACCGATCGATGGTATAGATCTCATTTTAGACCCTTGATGTGACCGATGGCCCACCTTGATTTCAAGATCATTCTATATGATGGGGCCATTTTCCATAGACCCCATCATGATGTTTACTTTCCTTGCATAAATATGGTCATTTAGACCGTTCATTTCGATGGAGAAAGGATCTTCATCATTGATTTTGATCGGTTGGCCCACATGTAATGGGACCCATTTGATGTATGATTGAAGATATGGATGGGAGGGCTCATAGTGGCGGAGCCCTCCATGCACGTATATCCCTCAATTTCTCTCTCCCTCTCTCTTTCTTTTTTTGTGTATGAGATGATGTAGCCTTGTGGCCCACCCGGATGGACCCCCACCATGAATCATGTATTTTATCTAAGCCATCCGTAGGTGGGGCCCACTTTATATGTGCGTTGTGCCCACACCATTCATCATTTGGTGGCCCGCCTGAGTAAGGCCCACCTTGCATGTGCTGTCCAGACCGTCCAGCGTCCAAGGACGCTGGACGTCACTGCAAACACAAATATTAGCTTGGTTCACTAGCTTGGGGAGGACCGCTTATGCAGGCCCCACCTTGATGTATGAGTTTAATCCACACCGTCCATCCACACCTTGATTTCAAGATCATTCCATATGATGGGGCCATTCTCTATGGACCCCATCATGATGTTTACTTTCCTTGCATAAATATAGTCATTTAGACCGTTCATTTCAGTGGAGAAAGGATCTTCACCGTTGATTTTGATCGGTTGACCCACATGTAATGGGACCCGTTTGATGTATGATTGAAGATATGGATGGGAGGGCTCATAGTGGCGGAGCCCTCCATGCACATATGTCCCTCAATTTCTCTCCCTCTCTCTTTCTTTTTTTGTGTATGAGATGATATGACCTTGTGGCCCACCCGGATGGACCCCCACCATGAATCATGTATTTTATCTAAGCCATCTTATAT
The DNA here is from genome assembly GCA_037074715.1 of Magnolia kwangsiensis. NCBI lineage: Eukaryota > Viridiplantae > Streptophyta > Magnoliopsida > Magnoliales > Magnoliaceae > Magnolia > Magnolia kwangsiensis. The sequence goes on along the minus strand of CM073578.1, from coordinate 107,068,395 downwards.
GTGCATTTTTCCCACACCATCCATCATTTGGTGGCCCGCATGAGCAAGGCCCACCTTGCATGTGCTGTCCAAACCGTCCAGCGTCCAAGGACGCTGGACGTCACTGCAAACACAAATATTAGCTTGGTTCACCAGCTTGGGGAGGACCGCTTATGTAGGCCCCACCTTGATGTATGAGTTTAATCCACACCATCCATCCCATTCTTAAGCTTATTTTGGGCGTTGAGCAAAAATATGGGGCCAATCCAACCACCTGGCGAGCCGTAACAAATAAAACAGTGTACATACCGGTGAAATACACCCTAATGTTTCTGTACCCCAAAACACCTTAAATATTGGGCTTGTTTGGCTTGTCCTGAGTTGTAAAGTGCAATGGGTGGGGTGGATTCACCTGATGCGGGCCCCACCATCTAGAAACCTCAGAAAAAATAGCGGGTGGGCGAACAGGCAGGGACCCACGGTCCCAGCCGTGGGCCCCACCATGATGTATGTCAGACATCCACACCGTCCCTCTTGTGGCTCCCCTCAGGGTAATGGGCCACCCCAAAAATTAGGGGTAAGTGGGGCTCAGGTGGCCCACACCATATGAAACAGTGAGATTGCACGTCTACTGTTGAACCCTTTCGGGCCATCACAGAAGTTTTGGACCAAGTATGAAATTTATTTTTTTTCCTTCATCCAGATGTGCATGACCTTCTCGACAGGTTGGAAGTAAAATAAATGTTATGGTGAGCCCCACGTGGGACCCACTGTCCATGCTAAAACTCAGCTGGCAGACTAAGTGGAGGTACCTCGTTCCTACACTTGAGGTCTTGATATTGATCCTTTGTGGCGGTGGCTGACATGGAGTGTGTGTACTGTTAAGGATGGGACCCACCACGATATATGTGTTTTATTCACACCGTCATCCTAGTAGGGGCGGCTAGCATGGAGCGTGTGTACTGACAGGGTGGGACCCACCGTGATGTATGTGTTCTCTCCACACGATCCATCTTTTTGGGACCTACCATGATGTCAGTGTTGCATCCAACCTATCCAGCCATTTGGATTCCATTTTTAGGCACGAGTTCAATATATATATATATATATATATATATATATATATATATATATATATATATATATATATATATAATTATAATAATAAAAATAAAGATAAAATAAGAATGAATCAGATCTAGAGTTCAAGTGGATCCATACCATGATGCATGTGTTGTGTCTAGACCATCCAATCATTTTGGAAGATCCTTTTATGGCATGGGAGAAATATATGTTTGGTGGGCCTTGAAAGAAATTTTTGGTGGAAATCATTGCCACCACTATATTTGGAGTGCGGTCCACTTAATCTTTTGATAAGATTCATTTATACATGAGGCCCATATGAATAGGCCCATCACGATGCATTTATGGCACGTTGTCGAGGCCCACATGATATGGCCCATTAGATGTATTTGAGGCCCATGGGTCGAGGCCCATTGGGATGCAGACAAGCCCATTGAATGTAATTCCATCATGGCTTATGAAATGACGTTTATGGCAAACTAGGCCTTAGGAGCAATGATGGTTTTACGCCCACATTGTAAGTACAATGTTGGTTAAATGTCCGCATTGTAACTCTCCTTAGGGCCCATTAATAGGCCCATACCTGTAATGCATAGGCCGTGTAGGCCGACCTTCGTTTTGATCAGAGCCCATCACCACATAACATATACAGTATAGACCTATGATTCATGATCATATGCATCATATGTATGCATGATATGAGAAGTGACTGATCATAGCATATGCCTTCGGGTAGATCGTTTATGGGCTCTCTGATAGGCGAAATTGCCCTACATAAGCGCGCGGTATGCACAGGATTATTGCATGTCTGGTAGTATGATTCATGCATTTGCATTTATGTGATTGAGATTATTGTATGCCCTAGCTACATTAGGGCCATAGCCTTCACAGACACATCGTGGGTGGCTGGATTGGATACCGAAAATATTGTTACTAAGCATCGAGGCGCCATAAATGTCCTTGGGTGAAAATTCATAAACCCGATGGTACCAGAGGATTATATGAGCACACGAGGGCCGAATACCAGGAGGCCGCGTCTCCTACTGTGTCGTGGTCGGTTGGAAAGGAGTGTAGCCTTACTCGCCCGAGGGTAGGAGGCAATACTAAGCTGAGTTTGACCGGCTCGTGAATGGGTTAGCTATTGATGTGCCGAATATGTATTGATAGACTATTGTCCAGGTGGATAGTGAGGTTTCTTACGCTTACTTGGACTGTGCGGCTAGGAGGGCGGCAGTGCCATTTGGAGTGTACTAAACCCCGATGATTATTCAGAATGAGAATTGTACTGATATATGATGAGGATTGGCATGCTTGAGTTGCATCTCGCATCGCATGGTCATGTTATGGCCGATAGCATTCATATCTTGCACCGCATAGCCTTGGTACGGCTAATTGCACTCATGTACTCATCATCATGTCTCTGCATTACTCTGACCTTACATTTTAAGCACGCTTATATTGCGCATACACTTACACTCACACTCTAAGCTTTCTATAAGCTTATGCACCATTGATGCGTACAGGTGACACCAAGACGCAGCCGTAGTCTTGCCGCAGTTGGAGTGTGCAGCCGAGCTTCTAAAGTTTTTGTTACTTTCAGTATATTATATTTCCCTTTCACACGCCCTGTACCCAAAGTTTTTGATCATAGTGGATTTTGTAATGGTGTTCTTGTGGTTATTGCTCGTGGGTCATGCTTATGTTTATACTCATTACGATTCGAATTGATGATTAGAAATCTTCCTTATAGTATCTCAAGATCGGAACCTAGCGTATGGGTACCGGGAGCTGAGAATGGGGTACTACGGAGGCTGTCGGCGCCGGATTCGGCGATCGAAAATTTTATAAGCCCGGTTTCTGAATTCTGGGCGTGACAAAATCTGTTGCATTTGAAACGCTGTTCAAGGAGAGCAAATTCAATTTCAAGTCGAGTGACTCACATCATGCCTCAACTCAATTTAATAAGTTCTCTTTCTCAAAAAAAAAAAAGTTTAGTTCTAAATTTTTAATAGTATGTTTAATTCAACCAAATATTCTAACAAAGTGTATATTGAGTGGTAAGAAGCTCGCTACCGGCATTGAAGATGAAGAACTCTTCACAGTGGTGAGATTTGATCGGTGGGGCTGTAAACGGTCAAAGATGGCCCATGTCTTTTAAGTGTCTTCTGAGCGGAAAATTATAAAAATTGTTTGGTCATTTCTGACGATTATTGAAACTAGCAAGGTCATTTTCGTCATTTCGATATCCATACACGACGAACGTGTCCCTAACAAACACTCGGCTCTAACTATTCACTCATTTCAAAGAACCCTTCCTCCCTCCTATAAAAACCCTTCGCCATCTCTCTGTCCCCAAAATACCTGGAACTACAACAACATCGTCTCTTCCCAGTCCCAATTCAAAACAATCACATCAACCACCCAAACAGACCCACAAAATACAATCCCAAAAAATCTCAATTCCACCCTCACCTATCTCAACAAATCACTCACATGGCGAGTAAAGGAATGAGGACTCTCTTCTCCCACCACCACTCAAATTCTCCTTCCTCTTCCACTCTATCCTCTCCTTCCCATACTCGGCCTTTCTCCCCTTATCACTCCCATACTCGTCCCTCCTCTCCTCTCCATCTCTCCTTCTCAGAATCGATGATGGATGGAAACATTGCCACCGCTGAATCCATCATCACCAAGTGGGACCCAGAGTCATCTTCCTACTCTAAGATCACATCTCTCTTCTACGGAAACCGCCGGGAGGCGAGAGAATTCCTACAATCAGTGAGAGACCTCCAGCAATCGATGCATTCCTATGTGAACCATAACTCCAGCTCTGAGAAGCTCGTCCACGCTCAAACTCTCATGGAGACCGCAATGAAACGGCTCGAGAAGGAATTCCATCAGATCCTGACCGCTAATCTAGATCAACTGGACCCAGAGTCTGTGTCTGGCCGCAGCTCCAGTGGGACGAGATCGAGCCTCTCAGATTATGAAGATGATGTGGGGTCCGATAATGAGATCCAGATTGCCGAGAACTCAATCAAGGAAGTCGAACGGGAGGCATCAATCACCATGGCGGATCTCCAGGCCATTGCCGAGTGCATGATCTCATCTGGGTATGGCAAGGAATGTGTGAAGATATACAAAATCATGAGAAAATCGATCGTGGATGAAGGAATCTATGAGCTCGGATTCCAACGGATCAGTTCCACTCATATACAGAAGATGGACTGGGAGGTCTTGGAACACAAAATCAAGAACTGGGTGAATGTAATGAAGATTGCTGTTAAAACACTCTTCTACAGCGAACGGATTCTATGTGATCACGTCTTCACGACCTCAAACACGATCAAAGAATCCTGCTTCTCCGAAATAGCCAAGGATGCTGCGATCCACCTCTTTGCATTCCCAGAAACTGTCACAAAATGCAAGAAATCACCTGAGAAGATGTTCCGATTCTTGGACCTCTACGACACAATCTCTGAGCTCTTGCCCTTTATAGAGTCCATCTTCTCCTGTGAATCAACATCCCCCATCAAAACACAGGCAATCAACTCTCTCATCAAACTCAGCGATGTAATCCGAACCATGCTAGCTGAATTCGAATCAGCAATGCAGAAGGATCCATCACGATCACCCATCCCAGGCGGTGGGCGCCACCCACTCATCCGTTATGTAATGAACTATTTATGTTTCCTCAGCGACTATAAAGAAGCCCTTGCAGATATCTTTGCTGACTATCCATTACAAGTGCAGCATCCAATGCCTGAGACAATGCTCCAAAATTCACTCATAGCAGAGAATCCACTGTCAGCGATTTCGACCAGACTCGAATGGCTGATCTTGATCCTTCTTCGCAAGCTGGACGGAAAAGCCGAGCTATACAAAGACGTTGGATTGTTGTATCTCTTCCTAGCTAACAATCTACAATACGTTGTATCGAAAGTACGCGGCTGTGATCTACGGTACATTCTCGGCGCTGACTGGATTTCCAAGCATGAGTCGAAAGTCAGACAGTACGCGGCGAATTACGAGCGGATGGCATGGAGCAAGGTTGCTTCCACATTGCCACAGAATCCGACTTCCGAGATGGAACCCCAGAAATTAAAAGCGCATTTTCGGGAGTTCAATTCGTCTTTTGAAGCCGCATATCGGAGCCAATCTGGGTGGGTTGTGCCGGATGGAAAATTAAGGGACGAGATTAAAGTTTCGGTGGCCAAGAAGATCGTGCCAATTTATCGGGCATTTTATGAAAAGAATCGGGTTCTGTTGAGAGGTGAGAGTGGAAATTTTGTGAGATTTGCACCAGAAGATTTGGAGAATTATTTATCGGATTTGTTTCATGGGAACGGAATTTCAGGTTCCGGGTCCGGATCTATTTCATCTTTACACCCGCAGGGGTCGATGTGAGGGGTATTTTATAATGTTTTCTGTACGTATTTGTATGTGTAAACTTATTGTATGATAATGCGGGAAGGTCTGCCAGTTTTTATGGCGTGAGTTTCCTTTTAAATTGATCACCATGAATTTATGCTCCCCCAGCTATCATCTTTCTTCACCGTAATTTTGATGGCCACGCTATTAGATGGATAGGATTTTTAATTGGTGTGATTTTTCATGTACGAGTCATTCATATTATGGCCAGAATATGCTTGGACCTGATTCACATCTATTAATAGCACGCTTATGGTGCCACTTTAAGACTACATTGAGAAATGCCACAGTAGACACACTTGGATGCCGGCCAATGGTGTTTTCTAACCCTCTATCATTCAAATGTGTGCTATCGAATTGAGAAAAGTTCTAAAAATATCCCGGTTCTCATCTATCTTTTTATTTATTTATTTATTTTCACTTCTCTCCGAATGCTTTCTTAGAAAATAACTTAAGAATAAATTGACCGGCCCATCATCTATGGTTTGGAAGAGGGTTTTGGAGATGCAGAGTCAGCGTTCCTTAACCCTGGCCCTCAGCAGGGGAGAAGCAGAGGCAGACATCGGGAAGCAGATTTGGCGTACCACTGGAACACTGTGAGACCAAGGAAGCCATGTCCCAAGGGTTTCAGCCTGTTAGTGGGAAATCTCTCCTTTTATTGCAACGAATCATATCTGAAGAGCATATTCGGTCTATATGGAAAGATCTTGGACGCGTACATTCTCCTTGATTCTGTCTCCCATCAACCGAAAGGATTCGCATTCGTGCGATTCTAGTATAAAGACAATGCCAACTTAGCTAAAGGGGTCCTCAACGGGAAGAGAATCGACAGCCGGCTGTTGTCGGTACAGATAATGAAGCCAAGGGAAACAGCTCTGTTTCCAACTAGAGATCTACGCAAACCCCAATCCTGTATACAGGCTCCAGTGGGTACTAAGACATTTTTTGGAGATTACGAAGGGAGGGAATCAACAACCCCCTACCCAGGACACAACCCAGGGACTTTCGCTACAACGAGGAGTGTCCAGACAGGGATCGCAGAGGGACAATATCACAGCTAGGGAAGATGAAGCAGAAGTGCCCTCTAGAAGAAAAACTTTGATCTCAGCATTGATCGAGATAACGTCTTACATGTCTGTATCCATCCTTCAACTAATAGACGTGGTACGGGCATCTAAGTTAGCAGCCACGGAGATAGATTTCACGAGAAGTGCCCTGGACAGATTCTTGATGGTCTTCTGATCGAGAGAGGAGATGAGTGCCTTCGCCTCAAATTCGACCCTCCAGCAGGCAATAGGTCTATCTGGAGTAGAAATCTGGTCTCCGAATTCAGTGGTAGGCTATGCCGGAGTCTGAATCAGATTGTTTGGTATCCCGGCCCACTCCTGGTTCAAGTCAGCTATCGTGGACCTGGCATGAACTTATGGTGAAGTCTTCAAAATCAACGGTGTTGCAAGCTTAGGGCCTGTTTGGATGCCTGTAAGTTAGGTAAGTGGGAAGTCACTTACAGGGAAGTCACTTACAGGTTGTGTTTGGGGGAGAAAAATCGCCTGTAAGTAACTTACAACCTGTAAGTCACTTACAGGCAAATCTACCAAAAAACTGCAGGGCGAGGGGGGTGGGAAGTCACTTCCCTGTAAGTCACTTATAGGCTCAATGGTCATATTTTTAAAAAAAGGAGAAGAAGGAGAAACGCATCAACCCACCAACCATCATTACAGCCATGAAGCTCTAGCCAATGAAGAGGAAGTAGCAATCATTAAAGGAACTCCAGCAAGCCTTGCAGCAGTTCAGCCAATCCACATCCTACAACACTATTACCGCAGCAAAGCTTCATTATTACCACACCAACAACCGTCATTTACCACACCAACAACCACCATTGATAAGCTTCTATAAAAAGGGGATTGCAGGTTTTGTCTCTCCATCCCAATCTCTCTCCCCCTGCCTCTCTGCAATCTCTCTCCCCCTCCCCCTCTGCAATCTCTCTCCGTCACTGGTAACCTCGCCGTAGACGGTAGGTTTCATCCACCCTTTTTTTTCCCCTTTGAAAACGGGAGTGGTTTTGACATCTTTTTTTTTCCCTTTGAAAACGGGGAGTGGTTAACGTTATTAAATAACGCATGCTGGCACACCTACACACGTGTGCATTTTTTCACACCCATTATGGACCTCTAATCCGAACGGACCATGTGATGCAGCATCCCATGAAAAAATTTAGGGACCAATTTGCACCCTGAATTAAAACTCTGGTGGGCCATAGAAAAGAGAGATGCAAATCAAGGTAGGGAAATGTTTTCTTTTTTCATGGCCCATCGATATTTTAGATCAAAGTATAAGTTAGTTAATGGGGGTTTCATGGGGTTCTGCATAACGTGGACCATTCGGATTTTGGACTCAAATCACGTATTATGAGTTCTCAAAAAGTTCTCAAAAAAACTCTTGCCAAATGGTGCATGGCTGAGTATTATGCTGAGTAATGCGTAAACTCCGTGGGATCCACCATGATATAAGTATTTGATCCACACTGTCCATCCATTTCAATACTTAATTTTAGACGAAGAAATAGATGGACGGATTGGATAAACCAGTCCTAATTTGGGATTGCATTGAAACTGGTCCTAAACATCACTGTATCTCTTAGTTTCTTCCTTTTCTTTTTGCATTATTTTTTAGTTTCTATTCTTATGAATTGGAACATCAGTTGTTGCTGGAACATCAGTTGTTGCAGTTCTCTAACAGGAACATCTTATTTTCTTGGTTTTTCATTAGTTGCTGTTTGCAGGTTCCTATTTTCTTGATTTCTGGTTTCTGTTCATGGTTTCTCAGGCTTCCTTGAATTTTTATTATTTTCATTGTGTGCATTGGTTTCTGTTTACAACTTCTCTTGTTTCTTGATTTCTTGCATTGGGCTTCTTTTGGCTGTCAATGGGACAGTTACCTGTACTTGGGGTTGTTGCTGGAAAAGCATCTGCTCCGTTCTGTTACAAATTGCGAGAACACACAGAAAAATTCATACCTTTTGAAATTTTATGGTTTTGGATGATAGCTTCTTTGTATGATGATGGAAAGTCACAAGGTTTTTCTTCTATTACATGAATTACAGCTTTTGATATTCAGTTTTTGATGCATCCAGCCCACTAATGAAGCATGTGACCACATATGCTACCAGATTAAAATATGTGGCCTAGATAGGCATTTTATTGGACTTCAGGACTTGCAATTCTAATCAGATGGTCCAAATAATTAACTGCAGTGGGCCTATCAGTCAAACCTTAGTGTTTATTTATCCTCTATACATGGCATAGGCATATTTTTGGGTCTTGATCAAGCTGTACAGCACCACAACACTAATGTTGTGCATGGGATGGTGTTCTTGGTCTTTAATATCAACTGGTGCAGCGAAGTACAGCCATATGGTTGTATACATTGACCTTGTGCTTGATATATAGAGAGGCCTATTTGAATTAGAAGTCTTTATTTTCAGTTTCTTTAGTTAAAAAATTGAATTCATGCAAAATGGCAAATCAGTTCAATTCACTTAGGTCAAAGAACACACAGAGCACTGTGAAAATGACAGATACGATTCAAATACATTAACACTCAATTCACTAGTTATGGGAGGGGGAACGCATGCGAATGCATATACTTCTAGTCAAGCAATAGGAAGGTAGATTGTTTTCCCTGACAAATGGGATTGGACTCAGAAGCAAATGCACATCTCTGTTCTACCCATATAAACTCTCATCTACTCAGTTTGTATAACTGGGTCCAGACCTTTGATAACATGGTCCTAATTGTGGATGACCCATACACCAAAAATCCCAGATTGGATGATCCTATTGGCATTTCTTCCATTGAACGTGAGTCAGTGCTTTGTATTTTCTTTCTTATCTCTGTGGGGAGCTTTTAGCAGATGGAAATCCACAGTGGTGGCCATAATATCAAAGGTCTGGATCTCACTAAACAATTGGCCCCACTTGTCTTGATATATAGAGAGGCCTATTTGAATTAGAAGTCTTTATTGTCAGTTTCTTTAGTTAAGAAACTTTCTTTTTTGTAGCTTGAGTAGGGTTAGAACAGTATCATGTAACACCCCTCCTGGATACTACCCCATTCCTGAAAATCACAGAAAAGGGCAATCACAGAACAGGAATGGATTATAGATGCTCACTGTATATTTATATTTTCTTTGGCACCAAGCCCACTTGAATTACAATCATCTAATTGTAGCAATAGAAGCTATTTTAATGCCATTTTTGCTTCTCTTTTTAATGGAGGACTGTTTAATTCTGTCTTGATTTATGCTTGAACTTCAGCTTATCCTGATGGGTGGGTTTGCATATCAATTCTTCAAGGTTTACTGTAGTGTTGTACCATGATAGTAAATGTTCCACAAATCCACAAATTTGTAGTTTGATATCCAAACAGTGGACTTTGAAATTTGAAAAATCCAGATCCAATGCAAATCCATGAATTTGACAAGTTCATGAATTACAAAATTCGCATTCTCATTTTTTGATACCAAACAGAAACAGGCCCTAAGCAATTGGAGCTTGAACATAAGTATGTAGTCTTCCCATCCTTCCACATTAATGCTGGTGACTGGTCTTTGACCTTGGAGATAAAATCAAAGAAAAGGGCAATCACAGAACAGGAATGGATACTACCCCATTCCTGAAAGTCACAAAAAATCTTCTTGATGACATATCTCACCCAGAAATGGCTCAAATTTTAGCCCAGCAATATGTTTCATAAATTTGTATGCCGTGCCCAACACAATGTCAATTACAAATTTATGTGTTAGTCAATAAGTTTCAATTTCAAATCATTTGGATCTGACTGATACATGCTCCAAGAGAGGAATTTTTGCTCCTCTTGACAACACATATAGATACTACAACCGTAACAGTTGTATCCAACACCATCAAACTCATCAGTCTCTCTGCTATAGCCAAGAGAGAACTTAGCATCTCCATGTTCATCAAGCTCTGTCAGAGCAACTTTGACAGGCAGAACACCCAAGATTGCCATGAACCCCATGGAGTGTATCATCATGGACCTAGCCAAGTCCACAGTGTGAACATGAACCCATGGAATATCCCTATGTTTAATCAAAACTTTGTTGGCATGGTGCCTCTAGTTCAGTTTTCTTTATGTTTTCTTCATGTATCAATTGACTATATATATTTATTCTTTGATTTTTAGATCTATTTGTGAAATGGATTCGGATTCTGAGATGGATTTTCATATGATGTCTACAATGACCACTGCTTGTGCATTAATGACCATTTGGCTTGATAAAAATAATATGTTAGAAAAATCACAAGAACATTAACGAAATTGGACAGGCGCACAGGCTGCGAATGCGATTATTAATGGACCGGGCCCAACATGCTTCAACTACATTCGTATGCACAAAGACGCTTTCTTTAGCCTTCGTGATATGATACAAGAAAAGAGTAACCTGCGAGGCACATTTGACGTATCACTGGAAGAAGAGTTAGTAATTTTTCTTCATATAATTAGCCATAATATTAAGAACCGTGTCATGCAACATCATTTTAACCATTCTGGGAAAACAATTAGTCGTCACTTTAACAGAATGCTTAATGCAGTTGTACTTTTACAACGCGATATTATAAAACCACCTAGAAATAGTGTACCACCCGAAATAATGAATAGTACAAGGTTTTTCCCGTACTTTAAGGATTGTGTTGGAGCTATACACTGCTCACATATTCCAGCGATGATCAGTGTAAAAGAGCAAGCCAAGTGGCGTAATCGAAAGGGATTTATTTCTCAAAATGTGTTAGCAAGCTGCTCTTTTGATTTAACATTTCAATATGTACTAGCGGGGTGGGAGGGATCGGCATCAGATTCACGAATACTGGCAGATGCTCTTAACCGACAACACAAATTGATTGTCCCAGCAGGTACTGATCTAAGTAGACATATAGATATATATTTATTTATTAATAAGCAGATTACATTTACATGACTTTTAAGGTGTGTTTTTTTTTTTAACTGAAAGGAAGACATATAGATATATAGATATATATATATTTATTTATAGATATATATTTATAACTGATCTAAGTAGACATATAGATATATATTTATTTATTTATTACACTTACATGACATTTACAAGACCGCATTTTGCTTCTACGTTCCTAGATCATGTAAGTCCTATTCAAAGGAATGAATGGTTGGAGAGGATGATTCCCTAGTAAAAAATTTTAAATGTCATTTCTATAGTTAAAGAAGACATTGGTAATATAATTTAATTATTAGATTTTCTATTAATGTTTTTAAGTTTATTCTCAATGCCATATTATAGATATTTGGAATTCGTGGGCCCACTTTTATAGCCCACTTGATGATTTGTTTAGCTTAATAATTATCTCAAATATTCATCTTGATGGGCTTAACAAAATAAGATTTTGATCCTATGTTTTTTTTATATAATTATAACATTTTAGAACGATTCCCCAATCCAAGCTCTGCTCGATGTGAATATACAGCTTTCTGCCTGTAAGTAACTTACAGGCTATCCAAACAGAAAAACTAACTTACCTGTAAGTGACTTACAGGGTAACATCCAAACAGGTTACCTGTAAGTAACTTTCACCTGTAAGTGACTTACAGGTAAGTCACTTACAACTTAAAAGAACTTACAGGCATCCAAACAGGCCCTTAGGGATCTTCCAAGTGTTTGCTCAGGTGCGGGTGATTCTTAGACTAGGTGTGAATGTGAATAAGGTGAGGGAATTGATAGTGGCTGGGAGATCCTTTCCAGTGTTCAGAGTCTTAGAAAACATAGCAGTGCAAGAGGGTTTCTCCCGAGGGTCGGTAGACATAGCACCGCCAGTTACGAAAATATAGCCAATAGAACATTCAAAAGTCCAATTGGCGCCTCTCAACATCGCCTTTCAGGTGTTTGTGGTATGCTCTCATAGCCCTGTCCTTGATGTTCAACAAATTGATGAGGCTCCCATCACCAACCAGACGGTTACATACCCATCTACGAAGTTCAATGGAATCAATCTGTCCCAGCCAAGGGTTAGTCCGGTTCAAGACAGCAGTGAACAACCCTATGTCGTTCTTGAGGACACCATTGAGGATACCATTGATTAGGTGCACAACAAAGGAAAACTAGGTGGATACCCAAACACTGAACCTATCACGTTGGTGCCATCGTTGGGACCCCGTCTGGCACCCTTGCAAACCAACAAAAACTCCTTACCAGACATCGGCTCACTGTAAAATGCAGAGCCTTGGATATCTGATGCTCTCTGATCCAAGTTGATAGGGAAGGTCAGCTGAGGGAAGGTTTGGTAAGGGAAGGTCGCGGAGCAGGACTTCTCTTTCTAGTCTTAGTCGGCAAGGTTCCCTAACTGATGAAATATCAACATTTCCCCAAGATGATAGAGAAGTAATGGATCAATTCAAGGAAAAACAAGGCAAGCCTACTTCTGTCGAGTAGCACGAGACAAGGGAGGTGTCCTACTCCAAGTTTGGGTCGACATTCAGACATTCTAGATCCATCTCGGCGAGGGACAACCCTTTGAGACTTGAATCAGGTCCTCGGTGTGGACATCAGAATTAGGTTTCCCCAGACATAGCGTGCCAGAATCAGGTCCTCGAAGTGGACATCAACCAATCTCCGTCTCTAAGCAGGGGTTCATGAAACCTTCTCCTTATAGTCGATATGTCCCCTATTTCATTCCATCCCCAGGAGAACCTAATCAGGAACTAAGCAAACTTTGTGGGAGGAATTATGGTATCCGATACCAAGGGGAAGTCGAGGTGCAAGGGAGCAGTGAGTATGTCACTCCGAGGGATTCAGCAAGATCAAAGTCAGTCGATAGAAATGATCAACTTCTAAGGGATAAAGAAGAATTGACACCCAGTGTTCTCGCAACATCTCAAAACTAGATCAAGGAAACTTATCAGAGGAAGAGAAGTAGCGTGAGGAAAAGACTATGGGGAGGGAATCCCATCTCCGGCAGGAACCAGCATGGAACTAATCTAACCCAGATTCATAAGAAACATAATGACAATGAAATGGACCCACGCCCAGGAACAGGTGAGTTCAACAATGGGGAACTTCATAAGGTGGTACATGACAGGTAAAAAGTACACTAGTTGCTCGTCACATTATGTGGTGAAGCTAATTTAAGTAGCAAGAACCTAATTTCAGCTACCAAGCTGGAATGTTAGATAGAGAAGACAGAAACGCAGGACCATTGACTCCGGATATCTAATTGATGGATAGTGTTCTAATAAGGAATGTTCAGTGGGCAATGCAAAGTATATTATAATAGTAAAAAGGCATATCTTTAACTTCAAACTGGGAATAGTTGCTCTCCTTGAACCTATGCTGGGGGAGAGTAAGAGGGTCAGAATAGGATTACGTCTGGGTTACCAATCTTCGATGTCCAATGCAGAGGAAGGTGGGAAGATTTGGATATTCTTCAATTCACCCTTAGAGGTGTAGATTGTGGCAGTGACCAGCTAGATCATATCCATAGAAGTTGGCCTTCGGGGCATTTCAGAGAGAGTGCTCCCATCAGTGGCATATGAAAAATGTTTCAAAGTGCTTTGAAGGTTGTTTTGGCAAGAGCTGGTAGACATGACATCAAATAGGCAAGGTGCCTGTGTTGTGAGGGGTGACTTCAATGCCATAACTGGCCCTAAAGAAAGATTGGGGGGCCACCCACCATACCCGAGAAGTTCCGTGGAATTTTTTGAAGCTATCAGCCAAGTAAGGCTGATGGATGTTGGTTTCATTGGTAACAAGTTCACTTGGTGTAATAACCACTCGGAGAGGTCCCGAATGTGGAAAAGGCTAGACATGGTGTTGTACAATATAGATTGGCTTTAGCAGTTCCCTACATTTAGAGTCCAACATTTAGCCAGGGTCAATTCTGACCATGCCCTGTTACTTCTCCATTTTCCAATAGCGCTCTAAGGGAACCCGAAGCCTTTTTTATTCAAAAGGATGTGGGTGTTTCATGAAGATTTTTTTGAATTGGTTAAAACATCTTGGGTTTCCAACATTGAGGGTCAACCAATGTTTGTTCTCCAAAGAAAGATGAAGAATGTGCTTAAAGTGTGGAACCAAGATGTCTTTTGGAAACATTTTCCTGAAAATCAAATGTGCAGAAGAGGACCTACACAAGGCTGAGTATGAAGCTCAGGAAGTTACATATTCTCTAACATTAGCCAAGGAGGAGGCAAGAGATTGATCATCTTTGACAACTGGAGCTTCTAGAAGAGGTATATTGGAAACATAAATTTATGAAAAAGTGGTTAAATGAGGGAGACCACAATACCAAGTTCTTCCACCAGGTGGCCTCAAACCGTGCTAGGAGAGCATCCATCTTAAAGATAAATCCAGGACTTGAGGGAAGGAGAACCGATCATTCAAGAATAAAGCAAGACGTAGTTTCCTATTTTTTGAACCTTTTCTCGGCTGGGCCATTACAACCAATTGCAAACTACTTGGATGCCATCCATCACAGTCTTCGCTACAAAAAATGAAGCGCTTATGAGGGAAACTACAATAGAGGAGGTGCGAGCGACAGTTCAATCAATTTCTATAGATGGTGCACCATGACTAAATGGATTTTCAGGCCCCTTCTTCTTAGCATGTTGGGATGTCATCGGTTAGAATCTACTAGATGCGATTAAGTCTCATTTTTGGGGTGGATCATGCCTAGAGACTTCACAACCTCCCTTATTTGTCTCACCCCAAAATCTACTCACTCAGATAAGTTCTCTGATTTTCGCCCATAAGTCTATGTAATTGTAATTGTGTATATAAAATATTTTCTAAAGCCATCGCGAACAAGTTAAATGTGCTACTGCCCAAGCTTATCTATGCAGAGCAAGAGACTTTTGTCAAAGGTCATTCCATGGTAGAGAGTATAGTGCTAGCCCAGGAGGTATTCTGGGAAATTGACAAAAAAGTGAGGGGAGAGGAAACATTTTACTGAAGCTGGACAAGGAGAAGGCCAATGACAGAGTTGATTGGAGTTTCCTAGTGGAAGTGCTACTAAAGTTCGAATTCAATCAAGAGTGGATTTAGCTGGTCGGAAAAAGCTAGAAAAACTAATGGTTTTCGGTGCTTATAAATGGAGACAGCTGTGGCTTCTTAAAATCTTCCTGTGGCCAACGTCAAGGAAACCCCATTTCACCTAGTTTATTCATATTAGTTGCTAAAGCATTTAGCTGGAGTTTCCGCATGTTGGTTGAGAGAGGATTCTGCAAGCTTTTCCCAGTGCAACAAGGTTGCCCTAATCTCCCACCTACACTATGCAGATGATATAGTTATATTTGTTAATGGGAGCAGCCACTCCCTGAGGGCAGTTAGTAATTTTCTACTCCAATTCAAAAGGGGGTCAGGATAAAAAATCAACAAGCTCAAGAGAAAATTGTTTGTGTCCTCTAAGATATCAGGTTATAGAATGAGAAGAATTAAGAGACTAACTAACATTCCTAAAGCTTTAGCCTCGCTGCTTTACTTGGGTGTGCGAGTGTTCAAAAGGCGATCCAAAGATGCATTTTTCCAGCCATTTCTAGGGAAAATCTAGTAGAAACTTTAGGGCTGGTCTACCAAATTTCTATCTCAAGTAGGTAGATTGATGCTCATCAATCATATTCTTTCCAGCATTCCAATCCATACTCTTGCTAGAACGGATGTCTCGATTACGATATTAGACTCCTCGGAGAAGTTGTTTGAAAACTTTCTATGAGGATGGGAGGCATGCCAAAAGAAGCTCCATTTGTTGAGTTGGAAACACACATCCTTGCCTATATCAGAAGGTGGGTTAGGAAAAAGAAAACTCAAAGCTATCATGATGAGTCTTAGGACGAAGCTCACATGGTCTGCATGTTGAGGGTCAAATATTGCATATTAGACATCATTTATATATTGGTTTTATAAACATGATTCTACTTAATGTCCTATTTTACTCATGTTTGTATTGCAAGGTGAGTTTAAGAGCTTGGATTGAAAAGTATGCTAAAAGAATGGATTTAAAGCTCAAGAATCACCAAAGCAAAGGTTGGATCTTAGAAGAGAAAAAATGAAGAATTCACATGTCAAAGATCCAAGAAAACTAAGCGAGGAATGAAGAAAATTGAAGACTTAAAGTGAAGAAAAGGAACCCTAAAAGTTTGCATGCTTCGACTAGTTTAAGCCCTCTTTTGACTAGTCTAAGGCTTCTTCTCGACTAGTTAAAGATTCCTCGACCCGAACTCCAGCAACATAAACTTTTAATTTCATGGGATCCTCAACCAATTGAAGGTGACCCTCGACCAGTCGAAGGCTGTCCTCGACTAGTTGAGGGTTACGTAGATGTTGCGTCGACTGGGTAAATTTGAGGTGGTTTCTGGATTTTTCCAACTCGGTGTAAAAGTTAGAGTTGAGCAACTATAAATAGGAGTCCCTAGGATATTTTTATGCATAATCTGGGGTTTAAGGAGTGGAGCATAAGTGTAGAGAGCCACTGCCAAGAGTCTTTTTTCCTTTTCCTTAGTTATTTTTAGTCTTTCTTTTAGGGTTTTAGTTCCAATTATGACTATGGTTGGCTAAACCTCTTAGCTAAGGCTAAGAGGTGAAGCTTATAGCATGATGGAATGTTTTCTATTGCTTTAATTCACGTTTATGTTGAACTCTGTTTGATTCTTAAGGAATACTTTTAGTTTTTAATGGTTTATTGTGACTCGAATTACAGTAGATCTGCAATAGCTTTGAGTATATTCTTTTCACGTATTGAGATTGTGAAATTATAAAATCTTGTTATTCACCATCGTCCCATGGGCATGGTTGTGTGACGGAATCCCTTCTAATCTTCATAGTTCTCTCATGTTGGTTGTGAATTGGTATATCCTATTGTGAGTCATTATCTCCTAGGCAGGATTTTTTTAGGGAAGCACTTCCAGTTCTTACACCTCTCATCCATTGAGAATTAAGTCAAAGGAAGTTCAGATTTGGTTTTACTGAGATATCTTCCAATTGGATAAGATGGGACTTTGATTCCAGTCATTTCCTTGAATCAAGCATAGATCTCCTTGATTTCTACAAGTGGATCCTTAGAAACCCTAGTTCCCACCTTTAATTTCTTAAGTTTCTAATTCCATACATCACAATTACTCCATTTATTTTCAGATTTAGATTTGCATCTTCTTCTAGTTCTACTTCTAGTTTCTTTCAGAATTACTCATGAGATTAGTCCCTATGGATTCGATCTCGGTCTCACCGAGATTATTATTGCATCGCGACCCTACACTTGGGGTTGTGAACACTGCACAATTCAGTGGTCCTTCCAGTATGTGGGGATCTTTCATCAGGACAAAGTATGCAGATGATTTTATTAACACCATCAAGAACTTAATTTTGACGGCAACCTCCCCCTCCCCTTTTTGAAAAAAATTTATAATCTTGTTCCCCCTATTGAACAACCACTCTAAGTGGTAAAAATTTCCTAACATTATTACTTTTGGGCATTGGCCCAGGCTTATACTGAAATATTAGCTTGGTCGACATTGGTCCAGTCTTTAATTGAAATTAGGGTGCAACTTGAGCAGGTTGGGTTGGCTCACCCAACCAAAATTCTTACTTGAGGTGCCCAACTCAACCAAACCCAAAGTCCTTGATACTCAGCTCAAGTACACAAACTTATTTCCAACTTGATATAACCTTACCAAAATTTACTCAACCCAAGCCAACCTAAATTCGATTCAGGTTGGTGTTTCCAACCTAAATGCATCTTAAGCACCTTGACAATGTGACCAACACAACCCAAACTTAGGTTAACCACGTTGGGGTTGACCTAAATCCAAGTTGCTAAAGTTGACCCCAATCCAAGTTGTTGCATAAATTTAAGACTCCCACTTGACCGAATCCATCGGATTGAAGACTTCGACTAGATGCAGTTGGTCTCCAAACAAGATAAGGATGGAATGTGAGGAGGGACATTACAACTGTAACTCCATGAACTTTTCAATATCTGAGTATTGAAAGTTCTCGAGTATTACCATGAAATTTAACTTATTATATACATGTGTACAATACCACACTACCAAAAAAAGGGACAAAGGCTACAGACCACGTTAGGCTTTTGCCACGGATATAAACTGTAGCTATAGTTACTACGGTTTTAATCCGTAGCAAAAAAGTTAACACACCATAAATAATTAATGGTGTTATAAGGGGCTATATGGGGCATAATATATATATATATATATATATATATATATATATATATATATATATATATATATATATATATATATATATATATATATATATATATATATATTATCTAAGCTATCCATCTATTTGGAAATATTATGTTAGATCATGAAATAAAATAAAGCTAAATTTAAGGCTCAAGTGGACACACGGTAGGAAACATGGAGATTAAATCACATTTGCTTCCCATGGTGTGGTCCACTTAGGCCTGCAATCTACCTTAATTTTGGGATCATGAACTAAAATAATTTAATAAAATTAATGGTCGGAATGGATAAATCAAATACATCATGATGGGCCCCACGGAGCCCCTATCAGGACCGTCCACAGTCCGTCTCACGAAATGTCGCACGATTTTGGGCGCACGCTCGAAACAGAGCCGCACCCAAAATGGGTTATTTCTCTCTCTCTCTCTCTCTCTCTCTCTCTCTCTCCATTTTTCAATCCTCTCTCTCCCTCCCTATCTCTCCTGCATCTCTCTCCCTCTCCCTCTCCCTCCCTCTCCCTCTAACAGTGCATGTGTCTCCCTCTCCCTCGAACAGCCCACGCATCTGCCTCTCCTTAGGGTTTTGGTGAACCCCTTACCTAGGGTTTTCTCATTCTCGCTCGTGGCTCGAAGGAGGGGTAACCACTCTAGTTTATTCCTCAGCTGGGAGGTAGCTACAATGGTAATGCCTTTAAGGCCGTTGATTCGAAAGCAGAAGGTTGATATATTTGGGGGTTTTCAAATTTGGAGGTTTTTTTGGATTTAGGGGTTTTTTAATTTGGGGGTTTTTGAATTTGGAGGTTTTTAGATTTAGGGGTTTCCAAATTTGGGGGTTTTTGAATTTGGAGGTATATAGATTTAGGGGTTTCCAAATCTGGGGGTTTTCGGATTGATATTCGGAGCGGAGATGGGCTACAATGGCTAGGTTACCGTTTTGAGTTTGTTCTTTTCAATGGTGGATATTTGATTTGTTCTTATTTTTGCCTTTACTTTGAATTTCCTCATTTTGTGTCATTTTCTTTGCCGATCTATGTTTTTAAACCGTAGATTCGGATCTAGATATGTCAAGACTTATATATCTGGCTCAAAAGCTTCTTAGAAGAGTTGGATCTAGCTATATCGATTTCATTCCGTTGGATTTTTATTTTTTTTAATGTTTTCCGGTTCTATGATTGTCTTTGTTCATTTAGCTTGGCAAATCGTTTAAATTGATGATTTTGTGTTTCTTATTATGGCACTATCGATATTTAGCTTGCAGATTTACACTTACAACAGAGTGTTGGCAACACACCTGTAATACACATTTCATACATGTACAAAATCTAGATCGCCCACAAATCCTGGACCCCATTGAGGTTCGAAATTATACATTTGATGAATAGATTAAGGCTATACTCCATTCATGGTGGGGTCCTTCTAGTATGGATTGATGTACATGATTCTGTGTATACTTTCTCTGGAAAACTCATTTCGTAGTCCACTCCTGTCTAAATATGATTTGTAGAGGTAGTGTATTGTTCTTTATTCTCTATTGTATACTTCTGAATCTTTCTCATCCTTTCTTTCCTTCTGGATTATGTGGATTTTTTCCTCAACAAATAGATTCATTGCTTTGTTGCATTCTTGTTGCTGCGTTGTAGCCTGTCGGTGTGTTTTATCTACTTTCTTCTTTATTCTGTTGGAATATGAAGCCCTTTTTGTGAAAGTATCATGGGCAATTTAAATGAAATCACACATTCATTCATGTAATCACAGTTGTAAAAATCAGCATTATTTCTAAAAACTAAATTTATTTCTAGATTTTTCTGATAAAGTATTGATAAGTGTCCAACACAAGCATCTAATAACCTGTTAGAGAATGCAGAGTTGACAGGCTTCAATCACAAATTGCTTGTTATCTCGCTGGATCATGCAATACACTTATCGCATTCATCAATTACATAGTGCTTCCCTCTTATTTCTCATATTAAGGTTAGGATGAGGCAGATTCCACATCCTCCAATTTATTCTTCTCTTTCCTTCTTATCATGAGTTTTCTTAGTCTTATGAAAAATGTTAGAATTGTTGGTTATTTATTATTTAATAGTTAGCCAAATATTAATAATTCAATACCATATTCATGTAGCCATCCCTGATTAATTGGGATAGTTAGTACCATATTTGTGCACCAAATATGTTTGATTTGTTGAGATATTTCTCATGAACCCAAATATTCTTGGTTATTGTGTAACATTGTAACTCATTTTTATACTTTGATTTGCTAAGATTGCGTCTTTGTTGAGCTCCGTCAATGCGCATGAGAAGGGTAATTTGATTCTGCATACGACATACGAGGAGGGAGCATAGAATGCGGTGGCGGAGTGCGGCCTCGTGCCTTTAGTAGCAGTGAAACGGAGATTGGAAGTTGCAGTAAGATTCTGATTTTGGATGTATGTATTTATCCTGTTTGATTTTGGAAAGGAGAATTATATAATACTCAGGCTCGTACGATGCTTGATACACAGGCATTCAGAATCTAATAGATTGTGCATCCCATTGTCTCCAAGTCACAGTCTCAATATCAAAATGGTTGAATAATCCTAACCTTTGATTCATGGACACCTTTTTGTGAAAATAGGACGGTTTAGTTTTTTTTTTTTTTTTTTGTTTTTTTTTTAAAAAAAACCGTGCAATCAGTGTCCTCCAATTCAAAAGTCAGATGATCCGACAAGATTAATTTTTTATTCACGATACATCTATACTGGGTTCTATAATTTGGACAGTTTAATTTGAGAAGTTGTATGCCTTGTGTACAATTTTGTTAAGTAATTTGTAAGTGCATGAGTATCACCCATTACACTCTGCCAGAGTATGAAAGATTTGTTCTTTGGGAAGATGATATCATAACTCTATTATGTTCTGTTCTTTTCTGGTTTTTTAATCGTATAGCATTCTATTTTTTCCCTATCCTTTTCTTTGTTTTGGATTTGGATATTAATTGAACCTTAAAAATGGTTCTTATTTAAGAGATACTACTTTGGGCTTCTGTTTCAGTTTCCACAAGAGATTCGTGGTGTCAGTATACTTTTTTTTTCATTAGATGTTGGATTTTGATTATTTTTTCTCCTTTTGTAAATGGCATGTTTTGATGAATGCATTGAATAGGGTTAATTTTATTTTGTGTTTGAAGTTTGTGAATTCCTGTGTGGGGCTTAAGTGGTCCCACCTATGATTGAGTTGGACATTTGGAATTTTATAGAAGCGGAGTTAATTGGTACTCTTGCAGTGTGTCACGGTTGATTTGCAAGTACTCAAAATTTTTATCATGTGGCAAAGGCATACATTAACTCAAAATTTTAATATTCTTGATCTCTGAGCATGGAAATTCATTAAACTCATACTGCCGGCTAGTTCCATTTCACTGTCCTTTTGGATCACTCAATATTCTTGTTAGGTTATCTAACAAGGTGGGTGTAGAGGTGCATGTTAGTTTACCAAGCTCATCACCTTTCTCCCTATTATGTAGTGGCTTTCCTTTGATTTGGGATTTAATTGTGCAGATATGAGATATGGTTGCAATAGCAAAGATAATGAATGCAACATTAGTCCTTCCTTCTCTTGATCACAAGTCCTTTTGGACAAATCCAAGGTATGAACTCTTGCCTACAACAACCATGAGAATCTTTCACTGGTTTTGGTAGACTATAAAACTGAAAAAACAGGGCATAATGTAGTTTCAATAGAATATTGTAGTGATTTTAAGGACCCTTTTGATTGGAAGTGCTTCATAGAAGTCTTGAAAGATGATGTTGAGATAGTGGAGTTCCTCTCACATTTAAGTGTAAAAATGCTACATATTGCACATGGCTATGATATTCTAGTTTGGGGATATTTGGATTATAGTCCATCTACAGTAGGAGATCCATCAAATGGATAATTTGGATGGGAACTGAGACCTGATTAAACTAGGTGATTTGTGAGACTTTTTGCTATTTGGTGTATATGGATTGTTTGATCTGATAACAAAGAGTGGCCCATATCTAGAAGGAAAATTTTTCGCTAAAAACGTCTCACTATTGTATTTTGAGGTTATTTTTTCACTGTATCCATATTCTCCTGACATTCTTCACTATTGTATTTAGAGAAGAAAAATTTCTTATATGCTTCTCTCTAACTCTAAGATTGATGGTTACAGAGTAGTGTAGAATGTGGTTGTCCCATTTGATAGTTGTAGATGCAACCATTACGAACTTTATGTAGGCCTTTGTACTGTTGCATATATCTTCATTATTTAAGTAAGATCTAATCCAGTCATGTGTATAACTGCATGATGATGGAGCCACCTATCAATTCTAATATCCAACCATCACTTCAGTTGATTTTTTCATTACAGTTTTCATTGATATCCACGAGCATGGTTTGGACTACAGTTTGTCTGTCAAAGCTTGAGTTCTGAGGTTGCTGTGGAAGGAAATGTCAGGTAACTCTATTTATCTTTTAGAATGTATGTCTACTTTGAATTGAGGATTGATAGGGATGTAGAGAATAGGCTCTTATACTCTTATAACCAGGGAAATCTAATTTAATAGGTTTCTTTTGGGAAAAAGTTCCATTCATTTTTTGGGAAATGGTGGAAAAGGAAATCGATTTCCACATCTATTTTTTCTTTTGCAATCACAGGAAAACAACCAATATTGGGGCTGCAAAAATATTCTTTTTCAAATTCCAATACGAAAAGGGTTGGATCAACAAAAATCAAGCTTATGAGCAAACATTAAAGGATTCCAAAGACGCCCGTATATGACGATTATCAAGTTACATTGGATGAAGCATTGGGATATTATTGTTATGAATTGGCAAATGGTTTTTGTCTTTTCCTTGTCATTGGCCCTTTTCTAGTAGTTCACTTAGAGCAGATTAAGGGTGTATATCTTTTTCACTTGCTGGATTATCTGCTTTTTAGGGTAGTTATCTCTGTTATAGTAGTCAAGCGATTACTTTTTGCTTATTGTAGTTTTCATGTGATTTGACATCTCTACCATCTAGTTTTACTAGTAGGATTTTGTTAATCTTGTATTGTTACCTCTTTTTTCAGTTTTTAAAAATGTTTTAATGCATCCAGTTTTTCTGTTTTGTGATTTTGGAATGCAATGGCCATTCAATCTCAATTAAAGAAGTTGAAACTTTGGTTCCAAGTGTAGTTGAATGTAAATGAGTAGTAAATATTTACATTTTCATTATGCATGAATTAAATTAATTTGCATTATGGCATTTTGAATTAATTTGACACTTGTTTGTTTTTTTTTACAAAATATTGAATGAATTTTGTACTCTATATTTGAACATATTTATAGTCTTAGGCTCCATTTGGTCATCACATTAGTATTTATGAAAACATTTAAAAAAAATAAAATAAACGGAGTCTAAGCCCTTTTTTAACTCCGCCAATGCAACTCCTTGCATTGCCGGTCCCAAGCCCGGGTAAAGGAGGAGGGAGAAGGGCCTTAGAATGAGATCATTAACTATGGAGGAGATCCTGAAAATGCAGTGAGTATCTCTAGTTTTATTTTTTTACTTGTACATTCCTGTATTGATTACTCAAACATGATGGTTATGCGCATTCTTTCAGGTGGATGTTGCATGTGGGAGGATTGGAGCAGCATATTTCAGATTCAAGCAACTGGTACGCCTCTTGTCAAGAATGCACATGTGTAGTTCCTCAAACAATACATTATATGATTATAATTACATTTATTTATTGCAAATGTGAATGGTATTGTATTTGTGAATGTGAATGAAAATAAAAACCTTAATATATATATATATATATATATATATATATATATATATATATATATATATATATATATATATATATATATGTTATCAATGGAGGATACCTTGATTAGGGGGACATGAAATTCTTGTAGCTTATGGTATGGTGCCCCAATATTGGTTGTATGTTACTAGTATGTAGTAGATAATACTAGGTTCAATATTTTTTGTATGTGGCTAAATTTTTTATCTCAACTACTTATAACGTAAACCTAAACCTATAACCTAAAATCTAAACCTAAACCTAAAACCTAAATGTATTCTCAAATCCATAAACCTAAACCTACACCTAATCCTAAGCTCAACTCCCTAACCTAAACCTAAACCTAAACTTGAAAACCCAAACCTAAGCCCGATCCCGGACCCGAACCTGATTTCCTTAACCTAAACCTAAACCTAAACCTTAACCTTAACCTATTCTCAATTTCCAAAAGATATAACCTATAACATATAACCTATAACCAAAACCTAAACCTTAACCTAAACCTAAACCAAAACCTATAACCTAAACCATAACCTATAACCCATAATTTTGTAACGCCCGTAAAAAATCCGTACTTGGGCTCGAGTACCAACTCGACCCGAAATCGCGTAGAAATAATTTCCATGGAAATTAAGCGTAAGTTAGCTAGCGCAACGCTAGAGTAGCTGGAAAATAGTCCCTGATCACTTTAAATACGTTCTACAAGACCCAAATCGAGTAGAACAAACAACCCTACAATACTCTATAACCTCGGATCAAACTCTAAGCAGGTCTGTCCTTTGGACCACATTGAATTTTTGTATTGGATTTTGACCGCGCGTCGAAGGTCCGATACCTCCTATCTTAGACCGTTAGAACCGCCCAGCTGGACTTGACAATCATCTCGAAAATCAAGTTAAACCGATAATCACAGACTATTTCATTGAACCCGGACTGAAGCGACCGCGAATAGGGACAGATTTGGAATTTCAAATCCAAATCTGGCACACGACTTGACGCGTCAGTATTAAACGTTCTGACCGTCAGAATTCATCTAGATTACACCCTCGGATCAGGAAAAATTTCTATTTATTATCATGAGACTTTCAGCCCTGATCTACGTGCGGTGACCGCTGAACTGAAACTGGTCCGCCACGTGCGATCTGCGAACCCTGCCAGACTGAAAACTTAATACGAGCTACATCTGGTACACATGAGCTTAAGTCCGATCGCGATCGACTAGGGGACCACCAGAAAGCAGCTTTTGAACCGAAACAGCCCTGAAATGGATAGGCACCAAGTAAACTTCGTTCCGGAGCCTGTTTCCGGCATTTTTAAGCTTATAAAAGGCGTTGAAACCCTCATTTCCCTCTCCCATACGAAAATTGCAAACCCTAGGAAAAGGAGAGAGAGTTTGAGAGAGAGATTGGAAGGGATTTTTCCCGCTTCTGAGCCGCCGATTGCTGCTGCTTCAACACTTCTTCCCAATCACCTGGCTGGTGATTTCTCCACTTTTTCAGGTATAAAATAACCCTAGAACTTGTTGATTTAGGGTTTACCTAGATTCATAGCATGTTAGCTAACGTACTTCATAAATCAGGTCCTCCTACTGCCGTAGACGAAGCGTACACGCTCCGTTCAAAATCCCACAACCGTAAGACACTAGGTGAGGATTTTAGACGCTTTGATTGACGGTTTACAATGCTTTCAATGTCGTTTAATAGTAGATTATCAACAGCATCACCGTTTGACATGTACAACATGCTCTCCGTTTCCTGTTTCGTAAATTAACGAAGAATATGAGATTTAGGGCATTTTAGTCATTTGTAGGAAGTACGGTCTACATGCATATTTTACTGATGTGATTGACATGGTTTGTTGCCGCATTAGGGAGTTAGGAATGCTTGCATAATCAGTTTGGCGAAGAGATTCGCCTAGTTGCGCACTTTGGCTCGACATACTATATGTAGACTTAAGTGTGTAGTGTAGGTGTTTGTATAAATGCTTGTATTAGTATGTATTGAATTAAATGATGTTATGTAGTAGTTTGAGATTGATTTCTTGATTAATATGCTGACCTAAATGATTTCCTACATGTTGACCTTATGCATGATTGCATTACATGCATGGAAAGTATGCCTTGAAGATTTGCTTAAGTTGAATGTTATAACATGTGTTAACATGCTCACATGATTGTATTTCAATTCCAATACCTTTGCATATATTGTTAATGTGATTTCATAGGTGTGTGGGACTAGACATAGTCCAGGCAGTCGGTAACCGAGCGAATTCGTGGCTGACTGGTCATAGCCACGAACGACGCGTCGATGAACGTGATTCGTGTTTAGAGTTGACGGCAGTGGTTAGGCCACGCGAAGTGTTTTACGCACTTCATGTCGTTCGACTTGAGATGCGATCGCGCTAGTCGAGCCCGTCAAGTAACCCGACTGGCCGATGTATGTTCACCTTGTATGTGTCATAACTGCTTGAACCTAGGGTACTGAACTTACCATTGTAAACCCTGTTAACCATGGTACCTTGATCCACGAAGACTCATGAGCCGGGCATGGTGGTATGGGATACCGTGGTGGAGCTGTCGGCCTACGCTGGGGCCACAAACCTCCCCGTAGTGACCAGTGAGCACCTAAACTCGTGAGTAGATTATGGTGGTATGAGACACTATATTCTAGCTGTCGGCCTACACTGATCAGGCGACGAGCCTTTTGTAGTGACCGCGAGCGTATTCTGAGTCCACGGGAGGCGACGACCCTTCCGTTGCAGTAGAGTACGGTAGGCCTGTATTGATAAGGTGATGGGGGAGCGGTGCAACGAGTGCGAGCAACAGCCCTGGCAGCCCTTGCAGTGACCTACGAAATACACATCGTATGAGATTACTAGGAGTGACGACCCTAGACAGGATCTGTGTTGGGATTGATACAAGGAAAGTACCTTAGTTTCCCAATCCTGCTGTTTGAATGGACTAATAACAACTTGGAAATCATATCACCATAGCATTGCATGTGCCTGGAAGATGTGGAGCACTCTAGGGAGTGTGGCATGCCGCGGTCGTAAGATGTTGCCGTATGAGGGTGATCGTAGGTGAGGGCATACATCACGTCATATCATCTTGCGTTAACAACAGCATTAGGATTGTCTGATTTACTGCTTTACTATTATCGCGTGATTGAATTGTGAACATGCTAATCTTTGCTCTATGATTTCACTGAGTTGATCACTCATTCTCACGTTACGGGATGGTGTTTGCAACACCCACCAGACCCTGTTGTAGATGCAGGTGAGGCCGAGATCCAAGAGGTGGAGCCAGAGATCGACGAGGACCAAGATGAGTTCTCGTATATGCAGTATCACGACGGCTTCCCGTAGGCGACCTGGATCGAGGGGACTTCAGTGGGACTATTTTGAACATTATTTTTTTTTATTTATGTACCTGTATATGAGACTCAGAGATGTAGTCATACTTTGGAGACAGATGAGATTTACTTTGTTTTTCCATACAGTGATATATATATTGTTTAGTCTTCCGCTTGCTTTTATCACTGGATCTGAAGTATGAATTGCAGTTTTGGTATACTTTTACTCATGTGAATGCTTTAAATCAGACAACATTGAGCCATAATCATTTTTGTTGCATAAGTGACGGTCTGGAACTCGGGAGTTGAGTTTATACACGACCCCCGATTTTCAGGGTGTTACAAATTTATAACCTAAACTAATAACCTATAACCGAACCTTAACCTAAACCTAAAACCTAAACCTAAACCTAAAACCTAAATGTATTCTCAAATCCCTAAACCTAAACCTACACCTAATCCTAATCTCAACTCCCTAACCTAAACCTAAACCTGAACTTGAAAACCCAAACCTAAACTCGATCCTGAACCCGAACCCAATTTCCTAAACCTAAACCTAAACCTATAACCTAAAACCTAAACCTAAACTGAAAACATAAATGTATTCTCAAATCCCTAAACCTAAACCCACACGTAATCCTAATCTCAACTCCCTAACCTAAACCTAAACTTAAACTTGAAAACCCAAACCTAAACCCGATCCCGAACCCGAACCCGAACCTGATTTCCTAAACCAAACAAAAACCTAAACTTATAACCTAAATGTATTCTCAAATCCCTAAACCTAAACCTACACCCAATCCTAATCTCAACTCCCTAACCTAAACTTGTAAACCCAAAACTAAACCCGATCCTGAAACCGACCCTAAACCTAAACCTAAACTTAAACCTATAACCTATAACCTAAAACCTAAACCTAAACCTAAAACCTAAATGTATTCTTAAATCCCTAAACCTAAACCTACACCTAATCCTAATCTCAACTCACTAACCTAAACCTAAACCTAAACTTGAAAACCCAAACCTAAACCTGATCCCGAACCTGAACCCAATTTCCTAAACCAAAACCTAAATCTAAAACCTAA
Organism: Magnolia kwangsiensis; assembly: GCA_037074715.1. Classification (NCBI taxonomy): domain Eukaryota; kingdom Viridiplantae; phylum Streptophyta; class Magnoliopsida; order Magnoliales; family Magnoliaceae; genus Magnolia; species Magnolia kwangsiensis. The sequence goes on along the minus strand of CM073578.1, from coordinate 107,039,417 downwards.
CACCTAAACATTAACCTAAAATCTAAATGTATTCTCAAATCCCTAAACCTAAACCTACACCTAATCCTAATCTCAACTCCCTAACCTAAACTTAAACCTAAACTTGAAAATCCAAACCTAAACCCGATCGCGAACCCGAACCCGATTTCCTAAACCTAAACCTTAACCTATTATCAATTCCCAAAAGCTATAAATTATAACATATAACCTATAACCTAAACCTAAACCTTAACCAAAACCTATAACCTGAACCTAAACATAAACCTGTAACCTTAACGTAAACTAAAACCTATAACCTAAACCTAAACCTATAACCTATAACCTAAACCTAAACTTAAAACCTAAATGTACTCTCAAATCCCTAAACCTTAACCTACACAAAATCCTAATCTTAACTCCCTAACCTAAACCTAAACCTAAATTTGAAAATCCAAACCTAAACCCAATCCTGAACCCGAACCTAATTTCTTAAACTTAAACCTAAACCTATAACCTAAAACCTAAACCTTAATCTAAAACCTAAACGTATTCTCAAATCCCTAAACCTAAACCTACACCTAATCCTAATCTCAACTCACTAACCTAAACCTAAACCTAAACTTGAAAACCCAACCTTAAACCCGATCCCAAACCCGAACCCGATTTCCTAAACCTAAACCTAGACCTAAAACCTAAAACCTAAACGTTAACCTAAAACCTAAATGTATTCTGAAATCCCTAAACCTAAACCTACACCTAATCCTAATCTCAACTCCTGAACCTAAGCCTAAACCTAAACGTGAAAACCCAAACCAAAACCCGATCCCGAACCCAAACCCGATTTCCTGAACCTAAACCTTAACCTATTCTCAATTCCCAAAAGCAATAACCTATAACATATAACCTATAACCTAAACCTAAACCTAAACCTATAACCTAAACCTAAACCTAAACCTAAATCTAAACCTATAACCTTAACCTATTCTCAATTCCTAAAAGCAATAACCTATAACATATAACCTATAACCTAAACCTAAACCTAAACCTATAACCTTAACCTAACCCAAAACCTATAACCTAAATCTTAACCAATAACCTATAACCTATAACCTAACTATAACCTAAACTTAAAACCTAAACCTAAACCTATAACCTATAACCTAAACCTAAACCTAAAACCTAAATGTATAGCCAAATCCCTAAACCTAAACCTACACCTAATCCTAATCCCAGCTCCCTAACCTAAACCTAAACCTAAACTTGAAAACCCAAACCTAAATTCGATCCCGAACCCAAACCCAATTTTCTAAACCTAAACCTAAACCTAAAATCTAAACCTTAACCTAAAACCTAAATGTATTATCAAATCTAAACCTAATTTCCTATAACCTAAACCTAAACCTTAACTAATTCTCAATTCTCAAAAGCTATGACCTATAACATATAACCTGTAACATAAACCTAAATCTTAACCTAAACCTATAACCTTAACCTAAACCAAAACCAATAACCTAAACCTTAACCTATAACCTATAACCTATAACCTAAACTTATAACCTATAACTTAACCTTAACCTAAACCTAAAACCTAAACCTAAACCTAAAACCTAAAACCTAAACCTAAACATAAAACCTAAATGTATACTCAAAATCCCTAAACCTAAACCTACACCTAATCGTAATCCCAACTCCCTTACCTAAACCTAAACCTAAACTTGAAAACCAAAAACCTATCTTAAACCCAAACCCAATTTCCTAAACCTAAACCTAAACCTATAACCTAAAACCTAAACCTAAACCTAAAACCTAAATGTATTATCAAATCTAAACCCAATTACCTATAACCTGAACCTAAACCTTAAACTATTCTCAATTCCCAAAAGCAATAACCTATAACATGTAACCTATAACTTAAACCTAAACCTATAACCTTAACCTAAACAAAAACCTATAACTTAAACCTCAACCTCTAACCCATAACCTATAACTTAAACTTATATCCTATAACCGAACCTTAATCTAAGCCTAAAACCTAAACCTAAACCTAAAACCTAAAACCTAAACCTAAACCTAAAACCTAAATGTATTCTCAAATCCCTAAACCTAAACCTACACCTAATCCTAATCTCAACTCCCTAACCTAAATTTGAAAACCCAAACCTAAACCTGATCCTCAACCCGAACCCAATTTCCTAAACCTAAACTTAAACTCATAACCTAAAACCTAAACCTACACCTAAAACCTAAATGTATTTTCTAATCCATAAACCTAAACCTACACCTAATCCTAATCTCAACTCCCTAACCTAAACCTAAACTTAATGTGAGACCCGACCCGAGTTCGCACGTGTGCATGCATGTGTGAGTATACATTCCATCCATCTTGGTCCCGCGGTCCTACTGGTCGAATCCCGACGACCTGTGACCCTTGGATAGTGTTTATGGTCATCTGTAAGTCCAGTCATGAGGACCCGACTTGGATCGAGTTGAAATGTATGCCATTGCGACCACATCGTCGCCACGGTTCCAACGCCATGTCTCATGGGTAAATCCGGTGTGTCCATCAAACGATGTAGGATGAGCAATTTTTAACCCTTGATCATGGTCATGCGGTCCACCTAGGGATAGTGTGCATGGATTTCTAGGTAAGTTCCATCTCTTAGCACTATTTCCAATACACACTACACACACACACACTACCTAAGCCCTATTCCTACACCACTTATCTCTAAACACTACTCACAAGCCTAGAAAACCTACGAACCCTATAACTTTGGTTGTATCTCCCTATAGCAATCATCATTCTTCTCTAACCAAGACAAAAGAGAAATGATTGCTTAGTTTAAAAGAGGTTTCTCTCTCTCTCTCTCTCTTTCTCTCTCATTTTCTCTACTCTCCTCTCCCTCTCTCTCTTCTCTCCTTCTCATTCTCATTTTCTCCAAGTAAGAGTTTTAGCCCCATTTTTTTCTCTAATCCTCTAAATCTAACCATCTAAATTCAATCTCACCCATTGATATGGATCCCCTGGTGCACTAAGAGCTAGGAGGTCCAATTTTGGAGCAATCTAAGGTGGGTATATCTTAGGATCTAGGATTTTTATTTTCATGTTCTTAGACCTCTTTTGTTTTTATATGTGGGATGTTTAGGACCCACCAATTAATGGTGGAGATCCTACATCATCCATTAGTTGTGGCCAAATGGCCAATTTGATGCATGCATGCCCATGCATGGGGTTTTCCCTCTATGGGCCCCCATCATGGAGGATTACTTGGATTTCATGGCATGATAGGTCATTTAGACCTTAGAATCATGGGTGAGATGACATCCAAACTATTGATCTTGAATCGAGGACATGCATGTGGTGGATCTTTGTTGTAGCATATGAATAGAAGGAATGTATGGTATGATTGATGAAGGGGAGGGCCTCAATGTGACGGAGCCCCTCCTCTTATGGCCGATTCTTTATTTTTCTTTATGATAGAATTCTGATCTTGAATGTGTGGCCCACCTTATAGGCCAACAAAAATCCAGACCAACCATGGAGCTTGGATGCCCATAGCGGTCCATCCTTAGACATGTGACCCCAAAATCTACCAAAATGGGGCACATGCAAGGGGTATTTGATGATGGGAAAGGTCTGGACATCTATGGGGCCCAATGGGGTGGTCCACCACACAAATTCCTGGGGTTAAATCCCATAAAAAATAATGTTTATATTTTAATTCTTTCTATTACATGTTGTTGTCCAAATTGCTGGAATTATTTCTTTTATGCTGTAATGTATGGGTTGTAGGAATTATTTATGGCTTCTTTTTTCCTGATTTCTTAGACTTTTCTTTGAGGTATGGATCTCACTTAAGAGTATGTTAAACCTCACCCTCATCTGTCCCTGTTTGATCACCCAAAAGGGTGGGCCAAGGAGGTTGGACGGTCGAGATTTTTTGGACTGTCCAGCCACTCTGCTTGCTAAAAAAACATAAATGTCAGCTAATTTTTGAAATGGTTGGTCACCTTTGTAGACCCCACCTTATTGTATACTCATACAGGGATGTTGGTCTTGCATTTCTTCAAATTTTTGCAGACCTGGGCCCACTCTAATGGGGTACACAAGTCAGGGACAGCAGCATTGCTGCAGCAGGAAAATAAAATCTGGACCTTACTGTCCATAATTTGTATGAAATAAATAAAATATTTATACTACCTCAAAAATACTAAAATTTTACAGTGAGGTGTTACACCCATGGTAGGACCTACCTGCAAAATTTTATAGCTAATGGATCCCATTTGGGCATCCAAATGGGTGGGCCAACATAGTGGACTGCCAGAAAAATTCTGCTGTGCAGACTAGCAGTATAGTTCCATTAAAATAAAATTTAAAAAATATTTTTCTCAGAAGGTGGGCCATCTTTCTGAGTCCCATATTGATTTAGGCTTAATAAGAGACATTGGGCCCAAATTTCAAGAATTTTGAAGGCCTAGAACCTACTCATTTGGATGGCCCAAATTCAAAACAGTTACATTCTAGCAATAGTTCACCCTGGACAGATTATATTCTTAAAATTTATTAAAATATTTTTGAGTGTCTAAAAATTATAAACACTTATAAGGATGTGTTCAACTCATGTTAGGACATACCTGCAAAATTTTGGACCCATTGGACACTTGTACACACCATAGTAGTGGTTGGACCGGCCCACTATAATGATGTCTAGATCAGTCCGAGTTTCTGGATAGATTGTTTTATTTAAATTAACTAAAATAATTTTAGATATCCAAAAATTATAAAATTTTATGGAGGCCTAATCCACCCATGGACGGACCACCTTATAAATTTTTAGGGTCATTGGGCCTCTGTATTGACCGTGGTGTGGCCTGCAATTTGTATCAGTTTTGGGCCAAATACCCAGGCACGCCCCTACTTTGGGTTACTGGGCTTGCATTCTAATGGCATGACCCACTTGAAGTAAGTGTTGTATATCTCTCTTTTATTTGGTGGGGCCCATTATGATATATGTGGATCACCATGGGTTAGTAACCCATCTAAATTAAATAAATTTCTGGACTCCAGCAGGCCTAGGAAATGGGTGTGCTGGATTTCAGCAAGGGGCCCAAAATTTGCTACATGGTTGATTATTTAGGGACTATTGTGATACACCAGATTTGAGAGTGTGTTGCTTACACTCCTTTCTTTCCTTCCTTAGACATTTTTTCTTTGGTGTAATTAGTGCCTCTTAAGGCCCATCTTTGAGGTGATAATATGGGCTAGTCTTAACCAAATTTTTGGTAGTTTTATAGGACATTTGGGCTGAAAACCTATTCCTTGAGCCCAAGACTGTGCAGGGGCTGACCTTATTACTTTATGGGCCCAATGGGCCGTCTACAAGCTGATCATGTGTATTTATTAGCCTTGATGCCCTCATAAAATACTTAATTGTGGGTTGACTTGCAAGGCCCACATAAATGTATATTGTGGAGGGCCTTACTAAGTCTTTGGGCTGATGTGGTAAGGCCCACACTATCAGTATAGGCCTTACCCATGTGTATTCTTGGGCTTATGGGCTAACCTCTAGTCCACCATAATATATGAATTGGATGACTTTTATTTTGGACCATTTTCTTAGGGCCCATTATGTAATATAGTATATGCATGGCCACCCATTTTGTGATAGTGATTAGGCCTTTTAGACTCACTTCTTTTGTATAGGCCCATTGATCTTGGGGCTATACTCTCCCATTTATTGTGATGGGCTTAAGGGCAATAATATGCAAGAAGTTGGACTCTTGGCTACCTACTAAATTGACACTATACTTGGGCCAAAAGTGAGGCCCAACTCACTTGTATTAAATGTAAAACTTGTCCATGTAAATCAATTACTGGGCTGCCCATGAAGCCCACCATAATATGTGAAATTATGACCTTTGTGGTTGGGCCCAAACCTTACTTGAGGGTCCACTGTTTGGCTCATAAGTTGGGCTTGGTGTATGGCCCAGTAGGCCATGCATTGCTTGGGCTTTAGACCTTATATTATATGAGTAGTGGCGGGCTACCTCTTGGAGCCAGTTGAGGTTGAATGTCCTCTTGGGTGATCCTAAGGTGGGCCCATAGGTTTCTCTATGGATGGTTAAAGGCCCACCATAGACCCTAGGCCATTTGTTTAGGGCTTAATGTGTATGTATGTGGAACCTACCTTAACGCATGTTTGGTCCAGGCCATCCAAGCCTTGGATCGCCCGATTATGGATGTATTCTCTGCCATGGGTTACTCCTAGACTCACAATCCAGTAACAGGCCCACTTGATCTTTTCATGATATATACACACTCTCCATCTGGTGGGGTCCCCCAACGAATATAGTTGGATTTCATGAGATTATTTTCACATAGTTAACTGATTTCTGGACCTTAGCAGGTGTAAGAAGTTAAACCGGTTAAAAGTTTATCAAAGGGCCTTAAATGTAAAATTTTATGGTTAAAACTTTACTTGGCTATGGGGCCCACCATATTGAGAACTTGTGTACGTGTTACATGCTTATGTTTTCTTATAATTTTTAGGCTTAATTAGTGCATTCTTTTGCGTCACCTTTAAAGATCAGATGAGGACCCCATCTTAGATCAAATTTTTTTTAGGGCATCCCATGGGCCGAGAGTGGGCAGGGTTGTTCCAGCTTGGCCCAACCATATATTGGGCCAACTTCCACCATTTTAATGGACTTGTGAGCTAAGATAATGATAGTATTGGGCCCTTGGTTGCCCACTTAAATTGCTAAGTTATTGGGTTGATGTACCTGGGCCCATTTCATCCAAACTTAAACTTATTTAGTCGAATATTATGTACGCGAGCTGCTCCCCAAGTCCAACTTAATGCATGGATTCTATGACCATTGGAAATTGAGCCTTGAGCCTTAATTCTCCTCTTGGGGCCCATGTTGTTAAAGGTGGTATTTTATATTTTTATGGCCTATTATGAGGAATATATATGTATATGGTTGGTTACATTTATTTTTATCTTTAATGTAGGCTTTGGGCCTTTTATCCACATCATTCATGGTTGATATGCCTTTTTGGAGAATGGTGGTTAAATGTTCCTATTATGGACCCCTCTAGGCCTGGTTGTATTTAAGAGTGATTGGATGATCATCTTACACTCTTGTTAGGCTCATTTCTATATCTCTTAGACCCATTGTTTGTATACTTAGTCTCGTGGGTTACCCCAGGTAAATGGGCCCCCACTAGAGGTGAGATTCCTTATGGATATTGTCTAAATACCTATTCTTGGTCCCTTCTTGGATAGGAGGAGTGTACTACTTTGTATATCACCGTATAATGCGTTTAGACCCATCTTCATGGCCCATGTACATCATTGTATGCTTGGTTGACACTATGTGCATGTGGTCATATTGTATCATTAGGCATTGCATGATACTTTTTTCGAGGGACGTAGTATCCCCTCTTGAGCACGTTGGATGCTTGGGATTGATGCATGGTTGATTGTGTGATTCATGCATATGGCATTGCATAGCATATGAACATTATTACCCTTACTTCATCAAGGCTGTAGGCTCCACAGATACATCGTGGATGGCCATGTTTGGACACCGAAAATGTTACTTGAGTATACTGGGTGCATAGGATGTCCATGGGTGAAATTTCTAAAACTTCCATGGTACCAAGGATCTGCTCCAGTGCCGTGACTGGGGGGAATATATGAGCACACGAGGGCCTTATACCGTTAGGCCGCGACTCCCACTATCGTGTAGTCGGTTGGATAGGGGTGTGGCCTTACTCGCCTGATGTAAGAGGGCATTGCTAGGCTGAGTCTGACCAACTCTTGAATGGGTCTACTACCTTCAGGCCTTGCTGCTGATTAACTGTCCACAGGCAGGTAGTGAGGTCTCTTACGCTCATTTGATTGTGCGGAGTCTATAGAGCAGCAGTCATCCATCAGTGTAATGGATCCCAGTGATTTCCTTATGATGGAAATGTACTTGATATGTGGATTAGAATTGATCACTAGCATTACTTCGCATTGCATTTGCATCGGCTATGTAAGCCTCATAATGCACCACCTTGGCATGACGCCTAGTACTCATTGCATTACATTACTCATTGCACTATATAGCCTTGGTATGGCTTCCTACATTATCATATTGCCTTGGTATAGCTTTTTCTGTTCATGATTACCTTGGTAAGGTTAGTGGTATTAGTATTGATCGTGACTCCTTTCTACATTCTCTATCTTCTTCTGAGCACCATTGTCACACACTTTCACCACCTTCTAAGCTTTCTATAAGCTTATGAACGATTGATGCGTACAGGAGATCGTAAGTTGGCGTCTTAGCAGTGGAGCTTGGATAGGTGTACGATCTGAGGACCCAGTGTTGCAGATTCTCTTCCTTCTTTCTTCTGTTATCTTATGTATGTCCTTTTGGACCTTATGTAAGCTTGTAAAAGTTTAAATTCATAGTGGATTTTATGATGTGTGCCTTTATTATTCTCAGATTTACTTATTGTGATCTTAGGTATGCTCGTATTAGAAATGATTATATTGTTATAAAAATCCTCCCTGCAGGATCCCAGGATAGGAACCTGCCTCAGGAGTTGAGAATGGGGTACTACGGAGACTGTTGCGGCCAGAACAGGCCATCGGGTTCTTTGTGAGTTCGGTTACCAAGTCTGGGGCATGACACTAAAACTCAAAAATGCAAACCTAAACCCGATCCCGAACCCAAACACAATTTTCAAAACCTAAACTTATAACATAAATGTATTCTCAAATCCATAAACCTAAACCTACACCTAATCCTAATCTCAACTCCCTAACCTAAACTTGAAAACCCAAACCTAGACCCGATCCTGAACAAGAACCCGATTTTCTAAACTAAACTTAAACCTATAACATATAACCTAAAGCCTAAACTTAAACCTAAAACCTAAATGTATTCTCAAATCCGTAAACCTAAACCTACACCTAATCCTAATCTCAACTCACTAACCTAAACCTAAACCTAAACTTGAAAACCCAAACCTAAACTCGATCCTGAACCCGAACCCAATTTCATAAACCTAAACCTAAAATCTAAAACCTAAAACTTAACTTAAAACCTAAATGTATTCTCAAATCCCTAAACCTAAACCTACACCTAATCCTAATCTCAACTCCCTAACCTAAACCTAAATCTAATCTTGAAAACCCAAACCTAAACCCGATCCCGAACCCAAACCCGATTTTCTAAACCTAAACGTTAACCTATTCTAATTCCCAAAATCTATAACCTATAGCATATTACTTATAACCTAAACCTAAACCTAAACCTAAATCTATAACCTAAACCTAATCCTAAACATATAACCTTAACCTAAACCAAAACTTATAACCTAAACCTTCACCTATAACTTAAACTTATAACCTATAACCTAACCTTAACCTAAACCTAAACCTATAACCTAAAACCTAAAACCTAAATGTATTCTCAAATCCTTAAACCTAAACCTAAACCTACACCTAATCCTAATCTCAACTCCCTAACCTAAACCTAAACCTAAACTTGAAAACCCAAACGTAAAAGCGATCCCGAACCCAGACCCAATTTCCTAAATCTAAACCTAAACCTTAACCTAAAACCTAAATGTATTCACAAATCTAAACCTAATTTCCTATAACTTAAACCTAAACCTTAACCTATTCTCATTTCCTAAAAGCTATAACCTATAACATAAACCTAAACCTTAACCTAAAACTATAACCTTAACCTAAACCAAAACCTATAACCTAAACCTTAACATATAACCTATAACCTATAACCTAAACTTATAACCTATAACCAAACCTTAACATAAACCTAAAACCTAAACCTAAACCTATAACCTAAAACCTAAAACCTAAACCTAAACCTAAAACCAAAATGTATACTCAAATCCCTAAACCTAAGCCTAAACCTACACCTAATCATAATCTCAACTCCCTAACCTAAACCTAAACCTAAACATGAAAACACAAACCTAAACCCGATCCCGAACCCGAACCCAATTTCCTAAACCTAAACCTAAACCTAAACCTATAACTTAAAACCTAAACCTTAACCTAAAACCTAAATGTATTCTCAAATCTAAACCTAATTTCCTATAACCTAAACCTAAACCTTAACCTGTTCTCATTTCCTAAAAGCTATAACCTATAACCTAAACCTAAACCTTATCCTAAACCAAAACCTATAACCTAAACCTTAACCTATAACCTATAACCTATAACCAATAACCTATAACCTATAACCTATAACCTATAACCTAACCTTAACCTAAACCTAAAACCTAAAACCTAAATGTATTCTCAAATCCCTAAACCTAAACCTACACCTAATCCTAATCTCAACTCCCTAACCTAAACCTAAACCTAAACTTGAAAACACAAACCTAAACCCGATCCCGAACCCGAACCCAATTTCCTAAACCTAAACCTAAACCTATAACCTAAAGCATAAACCTTAACCTAAAACCTAAATGTATTCTTAAATCCCTAAACCTAAACCTAAACCTAATCCTAATCACAACTCCCTAACCTAAACCTAAACCTGAACTTGAAAACCCAAACCTAAACCCGATCCCGATTTCCTAAACCTAAACCTAAACCTATAACCTATAGCTTAAACCTAAACCTATAACCTATGAGACCCGACTCGAGTTCACATGTGTGCATGTGTGTGTGTGAGTGTGCATTTTATTTCTTGTGGTCCCGTAGTCCTGTTGATCGAATTCCGGTGACCCGCAACCTTCTGATTGTGCTTGCGGTCATCCTTGAGTCGGATCACGTATACCCAACTCAGATCGAGCTGAGAACTATGACATCTTGGGCACTTCGTCGTTGCGGTTCCAACGTCGTGTCTCGTGCATAAATTTAATATGTAGATCAAAAGTTGTGTATATTTCATTATATGACCATCGATCATGTGGCCCACTTAGGTGGAATGCATGTGGACCACCATCACCTATGGCACAAGTCCCCATACACACTACACACCACATAAATCTTATGAAAACAACACCCATCTCAGCAAACACCACCCAAGCTTAATCTAAAGGCCTAAACATTATAATCTCCTCCCTATGATATGATGACTTTTCTTACAAAATAATTATGGTATTTTTCTCTCCCTTTATATAGTCTCTCCCTCCTTCTCATTTCCCTCAATTTCTAAAATTTTCAGCAACTTCCCTTCCCGTCTCCCCCTCTTCTCGAGCCCCCTCTCCTTTAATCGCCTCCCATCTAACCTTCAACAATCTATCTCACCCATTGAAACATGTCCCTTGGAGCATGAAAAGTAGATTAATGTAACTTTGGAGTAGAATCCATTAAGGTGGGTGATTTTAATTTCTAATTTTATTTTCTACCCTTTTATCTTATCTTTTTCTTCCTAGATGGATCATATGGGACCCACCAATCCATGGTGGGGACCCCATATGACCCCATGGATGGGGCCTTTTGGCCCATCCTACATGCATATCATGAAACATGATGGGGTTATTCTCCATGGACCCCATCATGATGTATTGTATCATCCAATTTATTTTAAGGGCATCTAGACCCTATAAGTCATGTTGGGATGGCATCTCAACCACTCATTCTAGTCATAGATCATACATGCATTGGTATAATATTGCATGTTCACCCATTAGTGGCGAGGCCCTACCCCCATGGCTGGATTATTCTCTTTTCTTCTTCTTTTTTCTCTGATGTGTGGATGATGATGTGTGTGGCCCATTCAGTGGGCCTAGGATGTCTCAAAATAAATAAAAATAAAAATCCAGCAAGGTGGGACGCCCTTACCACCCAACTCCATGATCTTTCGACACCTTAATTAATGTATATAAGTGTCGTAGTCTTAGTTTATGATCTAGACTTAGGTGGGGCCCACTGAGGAAGGCCACACACCCTTTTTATGGCTGAGATTATTGAGATATAGGCTGATGTGTCCAACCATGTATTTCTATCTAAAAATCTGGATTGTTGCATAGACTGTCATGTTCAATCTTTGGCATGGATTTTTGGATCATATTTCTATTATTTTCTTTATAATTATGGGGTGTAATGAGAAGGTGTGGACCCCACATTGAGGTATGGTGGGTCATATCTCAGATGGATGATGAAATGGTACCCAAAAAGGAGGCCCACAGGGGTGGGCGGTCGACCTTGTTGGGCTGTCCAGCCCATATGAATGGAGGGAAAACATACACTTCAACTTGGTTTCTCTATGGGATGGGCTAATTTTGTAAACCCCACCTTAATGAATTTTATAAAGAAAATATTAAACTTCCATTTTTCCCTCCTGGATGAAGTTTGGGCCCACCTTATTGGGTAAACAATGCATGAACAGCAACATCTCTTTCTAGACAGATTGAAATTCCTAATTTAATTAAAATATTTATGAGTTTTCAAAAAGTATAAAAATTTTCAAAAAGATTTCCACCCATGGTAGGAACTACCTACAAAATTTTGGGGCCAATGGACGCTTGTACACACCATGGTGGTGGTTGGATTGGCCGATTATAATATGGTGTCCAGATCAGTCCGATTTTCAGGACAGATTGATTTCTTTAAATGAATTAAAATATTTATAGATGTCAAAAAATTTTAAAATTTTGTAGGGGTGTGGTCCACTCATGGTAGGACCCACTTACAAAATTTTAGTACTAATGCTCCCATGTACAACCGTGGAAAGGGTCGGACTGGCCCACCACGTTGGGATATCCAGGTCTGTCTAATTTTCTGAATAGATTGTTTTGTTTAAATTAATTAAAATACTGAGGAAAATTAAAAAAATTATAAAATTTTGTGAGGGTGTGGTCCACCTATGAAAGTATAACTCTATAAAACTTCAGTCCCAAATGATCCCATTTGGGCATCCAAAAGAATGAGCCAAGATGGTTGGACTGCCTGATTTTTCTGTTGTGCAGTCCAGCAATATGCCTTGATAAAAACCATAATTCAAAAATATTTCCTCTGATGGTATGCCACCTTTCTAGGTTTCTTCTTATTATATGCATAATGAGGGACCTTGGCCTCAATTTTTAAAATTTTAGAGGCCCTGTACCTACTCCAATGGAGTGCCCAAATTTATGACAGCAACATGTATTGCAGAAATTTTCTATACATTATTATCCCTTATTTTTTAGAACTTTTGGGCCCCAGCCCATTGGGCTTTGTGTATGATTAGTTGGGGACCCATCCCTGATGTTCTAGGGCCCATTGGGGCCATGATTGTGGGGCCTACCATATTGAGAAAATTGGATATTTATTGCTCCCTTATATTTTAGAATATTTTTGGGCTTAGCTTTTTTGGGTCTCCATTGATAATCATTTGTGGGATCCAAATATAAACCAGATTTTAGGACTTCCTAGTGAGCCCAGATTGGGCTGGAATGTCCCACCTTTGTCTAGTCATATGTTGGGCTGACTTTCACCATTTTAATGGACTTATGAGCTGAGATAAAAGTGGTATTAGGCCCTTGGTTGCCTACTTAGATTTCTAGTTGTTGGGCTGATGTAGTGGGGCCCATTTCACCTAACTTAAACTTATTTTTTCAAGTCGTGCTTTTGTGCTCATAGGCTGCCTATTAAGTTCAACTAAATGTATGAGTCCTATGGCCATTGGGGCTCGGGCCTTGGGCCTTGATTCCTCTCCTTGGGCCCATATTGTTAAAGGTAGTATTGGACCTTTTTTCTCATGCCTTTTTGTGGGGCTTATATATATGGTTTAGATATGGGCCTTAGGCCTTGTAGCTATATGGATTACGGTTGGTTATGCCTTGAAAAAATAGTGGTTGAATATCCCTATTATGGACCCATCTAAGTGTGGTTGAATGCCCACCTTAATCTCTTGCTTGGCCCACCTCTATATTATTTAAGCCTGTAGCTTGTATGCTTGGTCTTATAGGCTACCCTAGGTAAAGGGGCCCCCACTAGAGGTTGCATTCCTTATGAGGAATTGCTTAAGTACCTATACCCTTCATGGTTAGGTAGAGAGTTCATCTTCACCCTATTAGCACCCCTATTCATTTCATGGCCTAGTCTCATACGCATCATATACATGCTTGGTTGAGGCATGATTGGCCATAGTTATGCCATTGAGTAGGACATGTTAGTATCTCACCGAGGGGTGAAGTTTTTTCCTCTGGAGCACTATGGGTGCTTGGGATTGATGCATGGGGGATTATGTGATTCATGCATCTGGCATTGCATAGCATGTGTATATCTACCCTTGCTTCATCAAGGCCTTGCCTCCACAGGAATATTCGTGGATGGCCATATGTGTGGATACTGAAAATATTAGTTGAGCATACCGGGTGTATAGGATGCCCATGCGTGAAATTCTCAAAACTCCATAGTCCCAAGGATCTGCTCCAACGCTATGACAAAGTGGAATACATAAGCGCACGAGGGCCTTAGACTGTTAGGCTGTGACTCCCACTGTCATGTAGTCGGTTAGATAGGGGTGTGGCCTTACCTGCTTGGTGTGTAGGGGGCATTGTTAGGCTGAGTCTGACCAGGTCGAAAATTGGTTCGCTACTATCAAGCCTTGCTAGTGATTGAGTGAGGTGTCTTATGCTCGTTTAACTATGCAGGGTCTGTAGAGCAGCAATCATTCAGCAGTGTAATGGACCCCGATGATTTTCTTATGATTGAAAATGAACTCGACTTATGGTTTGGATATGAGCACTGGCATTACTTACATCGATTAACATTAGCTGTACAAGCCCCTTCATGCATTTCCTTGGTATGGCGTCTAGTACTCGTCGCATCATATTCATGATAAGCCTTGGTAAGGCTAATGATATTCCCATTGAGCATGTTTCCCTTCTTGCATCTCATACTATTCTTCTGTGTACCATTGTCACACACTTTCATTACCCTTTAAGCTTTTATAAGCTTATGCACGATTGATGCGTGTTAGAGATTCTAGGCAGGCATCGTAGCAGTAGAGCGTAGAGTAGAGCTGAGCATTTGAGGACTCCAGTGTTGCTGACATTTCTCTCTTTTCATCTTTATCTCATATATGTCCTTTTAGACCTTATGGATGATTGTAAAAGTTTAAATTTATAGTGAATTTTGTGATGTGTGTCTTTGTTATTCTCAGATGTACTTGTTGTGATCTTGGGTATGCTCGTATTAGCAATGATTATATTAAAAATTCTCTGTGTAGGATCCTAGGATCGGAACCTGCCTCAAGAACCCAGAATGGGGTACTATGGAGGCTGCTACGACCATAACAGGCCATCGGGTCCCTTATGATTCCGGTTACCAAGTCTAGGCCGTGACAAGAGTTGGTATCAGAGCATATAGCATGTAATTCTAGAATGACTCGGGAGAACATCACATGTTTGCCAAGAACATGGGACAAGTAGTGTCTCGAGATCCTTCCTTTCGCTCGTATTAAGCCCGTAATTGTCCTGATTCCTTGCATCGTCATTATTTTGTAGAAGATGCCATGTGGTTGTGGCACCCGTGATTGTGACACCCGTGGTTGTGGTGCCCGTAGATGAGGCACTCGAAATACTCATCCTTGTCACGCCCCAAACCTGAAAATCGGATTCACAAGAATTACGATCGTCGAATCCGATGCCGACTACCTCCATAGTACCCCATTATCGGCTCCTAGCATTTATATGCCAGATTCCGATCCTGGGATCCTATAAGGAGGATTTGTTTTTATTTTTTTTTCAATATATATTTAACTCGTAACAAGCATAAGCATAAGATTACCCAATTCGCAAAGGCAACATCGTCATCACATATCCATTAATATAATCATTTAAGTACAATGCTGAAAGGAAAATATATAAATTGAAAATCAAGCTCTAGAAGACCACTGCACGCTCCAAGCTCAACACTGCTGCAATCTAACCTTACCTGCACTCATATATCATGCATAAGCTTATAGAAAGCTTAGAGGGTGGTGAAAGTGTGTGTAATGTAAGTGCCAAGTAAGCAATATCAGAGTAATCAGAGTAAGCAGAAGTACTGACAAGTCTATGACTCATAGAATATCAGGGCACACAATGCAAGTTAGTTATGCAAATGAGGAGTCAAAGCGAGCCAAATATTAGATGTCGAGGATACAATGCCATAAATCATACAATATCGAAATAAGCGAAAATATACTGACAGGTCTATGAGTACTATCAGTCGTACCAAGGCCATGTAATGCAAGGCATGAGTACTAACGGCCATATCAATGTAGAAACATGGCAACCCAAAATACTAAGTACTGCAAATGCAATGTAATATGCGGTGCAAATGAAATAACCAAGCTGGAGTGAAGTCAGGATGATAGTACGTAGTATCGTAGGCTATGGGGTCCACCACAAGGGACTTCTATCCAAACCATTCCCATACCTAAATTTGGATAGTCAGACTCAATGTGGTAAACTCCTGATCTCACGTTAGTCATGCGCCCAACCGAAATCCTTGTCATAATGAAGGTACACAATAATTAGTTGCACACCACCAACCCGAGTAGATAGTGAATGAATGAATGAGCATGTGATTCCTACTCAATAAGTCCACATATCAGTACGGTTCCTCTCTGAGAAATCACCGGGGTCTATTACACTCTAAACTGGATTGTTGCCCCATCACACACAATAAGGTGAGTGGAAGAGACCTCACTATCTACCTGCCAATATCGGGCCTAACTCGTGGATAGCAGACCCATTCCTCGAGCTGGTCAGACTAAGCCTAGCATTGCCCCTCCTCTCGGGCAGGTAAGGCCATACCCCCTTCCAACCTACCACGACACAGTGGGAGACGCGGCCTAATGGTATATGGCCCTCATGCGTTCATACATCCACTCGGTCTAGACGTTGGAGCAACCTCTGGAACCAAGAGGGTTTAGGGACTTTCACCCAGGGATATCAATAGCACCCCATGTAGAACAGATTTCCCGTGTCCCATCTGGCCATCCACAAAATACATGTGGAGGCTATGACCCTGATGTCGCTAGGGCGTACTGTAATCACAACACACAATGAAAGATGTATGAGTCATACAATCTAGTTATGCATCAATCCTGCACATATGATGTACTCATGTGAGACAATCTCCACCTATCAGGAAATCTCATAACAACATGTCCAATGACATATGCAAAGATCAACCACATCTCATATCGAATATGCAGATGATGTGTATGGGCATGTATCATGATGCTATGTTGTTACATACTCATAATCGGTATCAATAACCTGCACCAACAATCGGCATCAAGAATCTGCCTCGACAATGTGGACATCTAACCAGCATTGCCCCCAAGGAATGGCCTACATAGATCCTAACATATAGTGGACCCACGGCCTCACACAAGGGCCTAATACACATCATGATGGGCCTCAAATACAGGCCGTATATACATCATATTCGGCCCTATCGCCTGACCCTATATATCACATAGGTCTCGACAATTGGCCTCGACAATGTAAACATCTAACCAGCATTGCCCCCAAGGAATGTCCTACATAGATCTTAACATATAGTGAACCCACGGCCTCACATAAGAGCCTAATATACATCATGATGGGCCTCAAATACGAGCCGTATATACATCACATTCGGCCTTATCGCCTGACCCTATACATCACATAGGTCTCGACAATTGGAGTCAGCCTCGATACTTGGCCTCGACAATCGAGATCGGTCGATAATCAGAATCAGCAAATCGGTCACGAAAATCGAGATCGATAAATAATCAGAATCGGTAAAGTGGTAAATCGGTCATGACAATCAGGATCGATCGATAATCAGAGTCGGCAGATCGGTCACGACAATCGAAACCGGTCATGACAATCGAGATTAATCGATAATCAGAATCGGTAAATCGGTCACGAAATCGGGAACGATCGATAATCAGAATCAACAAATCGGTCACGACAATCGGGATCAATCGATAATCAGAATCGACAAATCAGCCACGATAATCGGGATTGATCGATAATCAGAATCGGTAAATCGGTCACGATAATCGGATTGATCGATAATAAGGGTCGGCAAATCAATCACAATAAATTGGATCGATCTATAATCAGAATCGATAAATTGGTCACGATAATCGAGATCAATCGATAATCAGAGTCGGCAAATCGATCAAGACAATCGAAACCGACTATGACAATCGGGATCGATCGATAATTAGAATATGCAAATCGATCAGGACAATCGGGATCGATCGATAATCAGAATCGATAAATTGGTCACAACAATCGGGATCGATCGATAATCAGAGTCGGCAAATCGGTCATGACAATCGGAATCGATCGATAATCAAAGTCGATAAATCAGTCACGACAATCGGGATCGATCGATAAATCAGTCATGACAATCAGAACAGGCCATGACAATCAGGATCAATCAATAATCAGAATCGATAAATCAGTCACGACAATCGGGATTGATCGATAATCAGAATCAGTAAATCGATCACAACAATCGGGATCGATCTATAATCAGAGTCGGAAAATTAGTCACGACAATTGGGATCAATCAATAATCAGAATCGGCAAATCAGTCACGATAATCAGGATTGATCAATAATCAGAATCAGAAAATTGGTCATGACAATCAGAATTGATCGATAATTAGGGTCGGCAAATCAATCATGACAATCGGGCTCGATCGATAATTAGAATCGGTAAATCGATCACGATAATCGGGATCTACAAATCGGTCACGACAATCAGGATCGATCAATAATCAGAGTCGGCAAATCGGTCATGACAATTGGGATCAATCGATAATCAAAATCAGCAAATCGGTCACGATAATCAGGATCAATTGATACTCAGAATCGGCAAATCGATCACGACAATCGGGATCGATCGATAATCAGAGTCGACAAAATCGGTCACAACAATCGGAACCGGGATCGATCGATAATCAGAATCAATAAATTGGTCACAACAATCAGGATCGATCGATAATCAGAATCGACAAATCGGTCACGACAATCAGAATCGATCAATAATCAGAGTCGGCAAATCGGTCACGACAATCAGGATCGATCGATAATCAGAGTCGATAATCAGCCAAACAAGGCCTAAAGTAAGGTCACAATGTGAACATTTAACCATCATTGCCCATCGATGTGGACATTTAACCAACGTCGCTCCCAAGGAGTGGCCCACGTAGAGGTGAACATAAAGTCGGCCCATGGCCTCGCACAAAGGCCTAATACACATCACTATGGGCTGCATCACATGGGCCTCGAATACATCATATAGGCCGCAACCCATGGGCTTCAAGTACACAATAGGTGAGCTCTACACATGGGCCTTATACACATTAAGTGGGCTTCATCAATGGGCCTCGATTACATCACAATGGGCCACATCATATGGGCCGAAAATATGGACCACGACATATGGGTTGGAATTACATTACAATGGGCATCGCTAATGGGCCATAAATACCCAATAGGTGAGCTCTACACATGGGCCAAAAATATAAACAGGTGGGCTCTGCATATGGGCCAAAAATACATCATGATGGGCTGTATCAATGGCCGTCACCAATGAGCCCTCATATACATCGGGTGGGCCTTAACCCATGGGCCTAAAACACATCTCAATGGGCCATAACCCATGGGCCATAAATACATCAAGATGGGCCTTATGAATGGGCCACTCCAATGGGCCTCATATACATCAAGTGGGCCACATCAACTATACTATTCATCTATATATATATATATATATATATATATATATATATATATATATATATATATATATATATTTTAAATCATTTTAGAACAATTCCAAGAAAATAGTTCATATCGACAGATCATCTGAAGTGTACCACAAATAACCATGGAGATAATGGTTCCCACTATTAAACTAATCATAAGGCCCACCATATAGTTTATTCCCCATCTGATCTAATCATAAGGTCACTAAGACCTGGATTAAGGGGGGAAAGCTAATATCATATTGATCCAAAAACCTCTGTGACCCAAAAAGGTTTCAATGGTGGACGTTCAATCTCCACTGTTTTCTATAGTGTGGTCCACTTGATCATTAGATCTAACTTATTTTTAGTCTCAAGCCTTAAGACAGGCTAACCAAATGGATGGATAGCTGGATGCAACACATCCATCAGTGGTGGTCCCTGATGCCACCGTCCAGATGGATGAACGGATAAAATGCATACATCTATGGTGGGTCCCGTCCGTCCAGTATGCTGGATGGGTGTGGTAAGACCACGTGTCACGGTGGCCCCACGTCCACGCATAGATGGACAGTAGGGATTAAACAACACATCATGGTGGGATCGTACCCTGCCACACTTGCCATGATATTTTATAATATAGAAATATTATATTATATATATTATAATATATGTCATATATGATATATATGGGGTGTTAGCGTTGTCAGCGCCCAGCGTCCAGAGACGCTGGACGGACAACTGATGGTGGGCCCCACGGGTATGGACGATTTGGATGGAAAACATATACATGAATGTGGGGTCGACGTCCTCGAATGGACGGACGGTTAAGATGTGGCACATACATCATGGAAGGGCCCACCAGAGATTTGAATCTGCTTAATTTTTTTCTTAAGCATTTAGAAGAGCTCGCCATTGGGTGAATGGTTTGGATGTAAAACATATGATATACATCAGATAGTGGGGTGGCTAGTACATCAGATGGATGGACGGTTCCAGCAAAGTGGGGTCCATGTACAATTCCAATGGATGGACGATTTGGATGTAATATGTCCACCAGTAGAGGTCCCATCTGTTGCCGTCCAGATGGACAGATGGAGTGGATTGTACAAACATCACAGTGACCCTGACTCCTGTTGTACGTGCAGCAGCTACAAGCCCATCGTCCATTAGACGGATGGTGGGGATCAAGGTACATATATCATGGTGGGCCCCATATAAATGGACAGTCAGCGTGGATTCCATCCACTCATTCTGTGATGGAAGGTGTGGATGGGTACACTCAACAACTGGGTCCCACATGAGATATATACATGCACGTGTGTATTTATATGATATAATATAATATCATATTATAATATATATGTATACACACACACACACACACACACACACACACACACACACACACACACACATGAAAGAGGGAGTGCAGCGTGCGTCTAGGTCTAGAAGTCTGGATGCCTAGACGGCTTGGATTTGAAATACATCACAGTCCAGGGGTCTGGACGGTGGATGGATGGGCGAGACGTATTCACCAAGTGGGGCCAGGTGTTGCCACCATTGAAACAAGCTGATATTAGTGTTTTCCCCACACTTAGGCCTATCCAAATGGATAGGCAGCGTGGATAAATACATCATGGTGAGCTTGCTGGTCCTAGCCGATCCAGCAAGATGGGTTGGTTCCATTGAATGGACGGCCTGGATCTTTACATGCCATGCCAAGTGGGCCATCATGCAAGGAAAGGAGAGAGAACGGAAGAGAGTAAAGGAGAGAAACACCCACCTATGATATTCTCCTCCTTTCACCAAAGTATCGTAGAGCATCAATGGACGAACTTCAACAATTGAGATTGAATCATAGATGGTGGAAATGAGAGGTAGGAAAGTGGGCCACACAAGCTCTCTCTCCCATGGAAGTTTAGACATGAGTTGCTTGGAGAATGAGAGAGATGAAAGAGAGGTGTAAGAGGGAGAGAGAGAGAGAGAGAGAGAGAGAGAGAGAGATGGGTGAGATGGGTGAAAAGGTGAGTGATGGGGGTACTTTATATAAGAGAGTGTTGACTTTAGGGGTTGCTTGGGGATGGGGTGATGTGTACTTGACATGAAGTGTGATTGATGGGATTGATGGGACATGATTTGAAATCTTTATTGGGTTTGCAATTGCACAGTGTTTTCTCGAACCAAACACAGGCCCACATCTCCTGGCCTAGGTATCGCCTCAGTGCGCGATTCGTGGCATCGGAACCGCGACGACGACACGGTCGCTAGGATACAAGTCTCAGGTTGAGTCAATTCGGGTTGACGGCATGTGAATCAGGATCATGCGTAAATACCGGTTAAGGGTCGAAGGTTGTTAGAATTCGACCTGTAAGATCACGGAATCCTATGGAAGGGTATGGACTAAGATATAGGTCTTACAATCCTGCTCGAGCACATCCTGCTCCTATTGTTGAGGATTCTATTCCTGAGGTCCCGATCCGGCCTATTCCTCTAGTTGAGCCCGTAGCGCCCGTACCTCTAGTTGCTTCGGTTCCCCCACCTATTCCCCCTCCTCAGCCTGCTGTTGCAGTTACTGAGGCTCCTACCCCGTCGGTTGCACCCATGCCTTCGCCAGAGGCGAGTGCCGCCCCTACCTTTCTGACAGTACCTATAGGAGCTACATATTTTCAGCAGTTGATGCAGCTTGTTACCACTGCATTACAGACCCGTCAGCCAGCTACCGCTAAAGTTTTCGGGTAGTTTGACTTACCGCGTACTAGTGCCATAACTTCAGAGTTCCGATAGCATGATCCCCCGAGGTTTAGTGGTGACCCTGACCCTTCTGCCGCCGAGGCTTGGCGCACTGAGGTTGTGATGATTTTTGACACTATGTAGTGTCCTGCGGGCCAGAGAGTATACCTTGTGACCTATCTCCTTCAGGGTGAGGCCCGTCATCGGTGGTCATCCATATCCAGGATGGTCGGGCCTCAGTTCGTTTGGACATGGGAGGAGTTCATGCCCCACTTCGACTAGAAGTTCTTCCCTGAGTATGTTCAGATCTAGCAGGTGATCGAGTTTGAGACCCTAGTGCAGGGTCATTTGTTCGTATCTCAGTATGAGGCCCATTTCTTGGCCTTGTCTAGATTTACTCCTCATCTCACCAGCGATAAGAAGATGAGGGCCCGTCGTTTTGTGACTGGTTTACGTCCTATCCTTCGTAGTCATATGGTAGGGCACTATTTGGAGACATTTGACCAGGTTGTCCATCGGGCATTGGTTTATGAGGAGGACTGGGCTATGATCCAGAGGTCGAGAGAGCAGAGTTCTGGTGGAGACCGGTAGAGGAGGGCACCAGTTGGCAGTTTCAGGCAGCATCATCAGCAGAGACGGAGGGGCAGATCAGGATTTCAATAGCCCGCTGTTCAGATAGTAGCTTCTTCCTCATCATCAGTATCGCCAGTCGCTTCATCTTCCAGTCCCTTTTCAGGTGTATGCTTCGGCTGTGGACAGGCCGGGTATCGGAGGCGTGAGTGCCCTCTCCCCATTTAGCAGTAGAGGCCGCCACAATTACCTCCTCCTCATCCTTCACAGCAGCAGCAGAGAGCTTAGCTTCTACCCGCCGCTCCTAAGGCTCCTCCTCTACAGCAAAGACAGCCAGGCAGACCTCCTCAGTAGAGACAACAACAGCAGAGACAGCAGCAGCCGCATCACCAGTAGAGGGGATATCTGTATGTTCGATCCTTGGGACCAGTGTGTATAGTAGCCTAGCAGGCTCAGACTCAGGACCCTCAGTCTTTCGGTTTGCTTCCCATACCAACTTAGGGCCATTTTTATTCTAGGCAACAGGCGCTGGGCCAGGACCCGCAGTCATTGACCAGTGGAGTCATTGAGGGTATTCTTCTTATTTTTAGTTGCATTACTCATGTTTTAATGGATTCTGGTGCCTCCCATTCTTTTGTGGCTAAGCAGTTTTGCAGATCGAACGGTATTCCATCAGAGTCCGTGTCTGAGAACTTGACCGTTTCGACTCTCATGGGGAAGTCCTTGATATTGACCCATCGCTGTCCTTCTTGCCCGATGTTGGTAGGCAAGATATTTCTTCCCACCGACTTGTTCGTGATGCCGATGTCAGGATTTGATGTTATTCTGGGTATGACTAGCTTACGGAGTATTGTGTCATCTTGGACTGTACTGCGAGGACAGTTACGTTTCACATTCCAGGCTTGCTAGTGTTTCAGTTCGTCGTTGAGCCCAGAGGAGAGCCATTATCTCGTTTCTTAGCTTCAATCATTGAGGATTATGTAGCAGAGAGTGTTGAGCAGCTGTCAGTTATTTGTGAGTACCTGGATGTGTTTCATGAGATTTCAGGTTTACCGCCGCGTTGGCAGGTGGAGTTCCAGATTGATCTGGTGCCCGGTACCGCGCCTATCTCGAAGGTCCCCTACGGGATGACACCAATAGAGTTGAGAAAACTGTAGGAGTAATTGGATGAGCTCCGGGAGTTAGGTTTTATTTATCCCAGTAATTCACCTTGGGGAGCCCCGGTATTATTTATAAAGAAGGATGGTTTGTTGTGACTCTGTGTGGACTATCGCGAGCTCAACAGAGTCACCATCAAGAACCGATACCCACTTCCCCGTATTGATGATATGTTTGACCAGTTGCAGGGTGCATAGTATTTTTATAAGATAGACTTGTGTTTCGGTTACCATTGATTTGGGTACGAGAGGTGTACATTCCGAAGACGGGTTTCCAGACATGTTATGGTCACTTCGAGTTTCTAGTCATGTCATTTGGACTAACCAATGTGTCCGTCGTATTCATGCAGCTGATGAATGAGATTTTTTGACCATTCCTCGATCAGTTCGTGGTGGTATTCATTGATGATATTCTTGTATATTCGAGGACCCAAGAGGACCATGCTGAGCACCTGTAGATTGTGCATGAGACCCTCCGTGCTCACCAGTTGTATGCGAAGTTGGAGAAGCGTGAGTTTTGGCAGGAGGAGATAAAGTTCCTCGGTCATATGGTAACGAGGGAGGGTGTCGTTGTGGATCCCTCGAAGGTTGATACAGTGGATTAGTGGGGTCAGCCCACGAACGCGTCCAAGATTTGTAACTTCCTTGGTTTAACAGGATATTACCGACGGTTTATCGAGAGTTTCTCCCATCTTGCAGCACCGCTGACCCGGTTGATGCGGAAGGGCTTCAAGTTCGTCTAGAGTGATGCCTACAAGAAGGCATTTGCAGAGTTGAATGACCGCCTCATGTCTGCTCCTGTCCTCACTCTTCCCGATGGGAGTAAGGGTTTTGTTATTTTTACAGATGCCTCTAGAGTTGGCTTGGGTGTTGTGCTGATGTAGCACAGGAAGCCAGTGGCGTATGCCTCGTGCCAGCTCAAGGTCCATGAGCTGAACTACCCCACTCATGATTTGGAGCTTGCAGCAGTTATCTTCACACTGAAGGTGTGAAAGCATTATCTATATGGGGTTAAGTTCGAGCTCTTCTCGGATCATAAGAGCTTGGAGTATCTATTTTCGCAGTCTGAGTTGAACCTGTGATAGAGGCGATGGATGGAGTTGCTGAAAGATTATGATTTTGACCTTCAGTACCACTCGGTCAAGGCAAACATGGTAGCGGATGCGCTCAGCTGTCAGCCACGATGCCTGGTTGTACAGATGATAGTGAGAGAGTGGCAGATGCTCAAGGATGTTTCAGAGTATGATTTTGAGTTCAGCCTGCAGTCTTCCACTGTTCAGCTTTCGAGCTTATCGATTCAACCCTCTTTAGTGGCTAGGGTGATCGAAGCTTAGCAGATGAATGAGTCACTTCAAGAGTACTGAGCAGAGGCCGCATCCGTGGATTAGTTAAACTGGTAGATTGGTTCCGATGGTGGATGCCCTCACCGACATACTCCCTCATGCGGCACCATCTGCGTCCGCGGCATGCTTACGTTCCTCAGTGCTCCACATCTTCCAGGCACATACAATACGATATGGATAATGATTACCAAGTTATTATTAGTCCGTTCGTATAGCAGTATTGAGAAACTAAGGTACCTTCCTTATATCAATCCCAACACAGATCCTGTCTAGGTTTGTCACTCCTAGTAATCTCATACGATGTTATATTTATAGGTCACTGCAAGGGCTGTCAGGGCTGTTGCTCACAGTCATTGCACCGCTTCCCCATCACCTTATCAATACAGGCCTAATGTACTCTTGTTGCTACGGAAGGGTCGTCGCCTCCCGTAGACTCAGAATACGCTCGAGGTCACTACAAAGGGCTCGTCACTAATCAGTGTAGGCCGACAGCTCGAATGTAGTGTCCCATATCACCACAATTGGCTCACTAGTCAAATGTGCTCACTGGTCATTACGGGGAGGTTTATGGCCCCAGCGTAGGCCGACAGCTCAACCACGGTGTCCCATACCACCATGCCCGGCTCATGAGTCTTTATGGATCAAGGTACCATGGTTATCAGGGTTTCCAATGGTAAGTTCAGTACCCTAGGTTCAAACAGTTATGATCGTACATGGTGAACATACAATGACCAATCAGGTTACTAGACGGGCTCGACTAGTACGAGCGCATCTCAAGATGAACGACATGAAGTGCATAAAACACTTCGCGTGGCCTAACCACTGCCACCAACCCAAAACATGACTCGCGTTCATCGACGCGTCCTTCATGGCAAATAGAAGCCAACCATGAATTTGATCCATTACTGACTACGTCGACTGGAACATAGCCCCAAGCATTTATAAATCAACATCAGTGTCATATGAGAGTAATAGATATGAAATACAACAATACAAGCATGTTGACACATGTTCATTCAACACACGCATTTCATATATATAATGAAATTAATACATATAGCCAACATGATGGAATTCATATACATCCGCATATTAATTGAGAATTCAATCTCAAAACTAATTCACGACACCATTACTCAATACATACTAATACAATCATTTATATAAACACTTAGTCTACACACTTTAGTCTACATAGCGTATGTCGACTCAAAGTGCGCATTAGGGAAAATCTCTTCGCCAAACAGATCATGCACACATTCCTAATATCCTAACACGACAAATAACCATGGCAAACATTTCAGCAAAATATGGACGTAAACAGTATTTCGTACAAATGACTAAAATACCCTAAATCTTATATTTTTCATACGCAGTCGAAATGGAAAATGGATAGCATGTTCTACATGTCAAACGGCGTTCTCTTCGATAATCTACTATTAAACGACATTGAAAGCTTTGAAATCAATCAATCAAAGCGTCTAAAATCCTCACCTTTCGCCTTAGACGTGTATCGATTCGAATAGAATATATACGCTTCGTCAACGGCGTAAATGCGACCTAATGCACAAGATACATAAGCTACTCCGCTATTGTATCAAAGGAATCCCTAAAACAGCGAGTGGTTAGGGTTTCCTTACCTAGAAGTGCGTTGGAAATCACCGGAAAAGTGATTTGAATGCGATGCTTCGGTACGTGCAATAGCTGGTGCAAGTGGAGGAAAATCTCTCCCACAACTCTCTCACAATCTCTCACTTTCTCTCTCTCTCTCTTTCTAGGGTTTCAAGGAAATTCGGATGGGAGATATATGAGAGGGTTAAAGGCCCTTATATAGGCTAAAATCTAACCTAATTAGACTTGGGAACAAGGTATACTTGAGTTATAACCAAATCGAGACTTTTCCGATCCAAAAGGATGTTTCGGGAGGTCCTCTGGCCGAACGCGGTCGGACTTAAGCTCATGCATACTGGATCTTGCTCACACGAAGTTTTTAGACCAGTAGAGTTCCCAGATTGAACGTGGTGGTTCAGTTTCAGTTCAGCGGTTATCGTACCTAAATCAGGTCTACAAGTCTCATGATATGAAAGAGAAATTTTTTCTGATCCGAGGATGAAATTTGGCTGAATTCTGACGGTCAGAACGCTTAATAATAACGCGCAACGACACGTGCCATATTTGGAATTAATTTCCTAAACCTTTACCCTATTCTCATTCTCTTCAGTACAAGCTTAATGAAATAGCCTCAGAACATCGATTGGGCTTGATTTTTGAAATGATTGTTAAGTCCAGCTAAGCAGTCATAATGGTCTAAGATTGTAGATATCGAACTTTTGACACGCGGTCTAAATCCAATACGGAGTTTCAGAGGGTTTCTGAGAGCAAACGTGTTTAGAGTTTGATCCAAGGTTTCAGGGTATTATAGCGTCATCGATTCTACAAGTTTTGGGTCTTGCAAAACGTATTTAAAGCGATTACGGACAATTTCACAGCTACTCTAACGTACCGCTAGTTAACTTACGCTTATTTTCTAAAGGAATTAATCCTAAGTGATTTCTGATCAGTTGGTAATCGAGTCTCTGTACGGATTTTTTCGATGCGTTACAATCTACCCCCCTTAACAATAAATTTCATCCTTGAAATTTGTACCTTTTCGTACTCCTCGAGAAGCTGTGGGTAGTTATTTCTGATCTCGGATTCCATCTCCCAAGTAGCCTCTTCCTCTGAGTGATGCGTCCACAACACCTTCACAAGGGGGATGACCTTGCTACGCAGCACCTGCTCCTTCCTGTCTAGTATACGCGTCGGTTGCAGTATATATGTCACATCCTCACCTAACTGCACCTGCTCGCATCTAATGATATGGGAAGGATCAGGAACGTATTTCTTCAGCATAGAAACATAAAATACATTGTGTACGCTGGCGAGAGGCGTAGGCAAAGCCAGACGATAAGCCACTGCACCCACACGGTCGAAAATTTGAAATGGTCCAATGAATCGCGGTGCTAGTTTCCCCTTCTTCCCGAACCGAAGGACTCCCTTCATAGGGAAAACTCTCAAAAACACGTGATCCCCAACCGCGAACTCTAGCGGGCGCCATCTCATATCGGCATAACTCTTCTTCTGCTTTGCGCTGTAAGAAGCCGGCGTCTAATGATATCAATCTTCACCGACGTCACCTGTACTAACTCCGGACCAATCAATCTGCGCTCACCGACCTCTACTCAGTAATGCGGTGCTCGACAAGGTCGCCCATGCAAGGCCTCATAAGGTGCCATACCAATACTCGTCTGAAAACTGTTGTTATACGCAAACTCTGCATATGCAAGACAGTCATCCCAACTGTCTTTGAAGTCCAATACGCAAGCCCGCAACATGTCCTCTAGAATCTGGTTCACCCGCTCTGTCTGTCCGTCTGTCGGTGGGTGGAAGGCAGTACTGAACTTGAACTTCATACCCATAGCCTCCTGAATGCGAGTCCAGAAAATAGAAGTAAAGCGCGTGTCTCTGTTCGACACGATTTCTAAGGAAACTTCATGCAGATGCACGATCTCTCTGATATACAGCCTGACTAACTCGTCTGCAGAGTTCGTAACTCTGATCGGTAGGAAGTGCATCGACTTCGTCAGACAGTCGACAATCACCCAAATAGAATCATGTCCCTTCCTAGTCTTCGGCAGTCCTGAAATGAAATCTATGGAAATGAAGTCCCACTTTCACTCAGCTATAGGCATAGGCTGAAGGAGTCCAGGTGGTCCGCGATGCTCTGCCTTCACCTGCTGGCAAGTGAGACAACGGGACATGAACTCTGCGATGTGGGTCTTCATACCATCCCACCAATACGTCCTCCTCACGTCACGATACACCTTGGTGCTGCCTTGATGCATCGCAAGTCTGGTTAGTGTGCAGCCTCGAGAATCTCTTGTCTCAAGTCAGGGATATCTAAGACGCATAGGTGGCCACGATAACGTAAGCCCCCATCCGTGCCAACTCGTCACTCGGCGTCTTCATCATCACTGGCCTATTTTCGAAGCTCAGTAAGACGCGCATCATCCCTCTGCTCCACGATGACTCTATCATCGATAAGAGATCACACCTGCACATGTGCGATAAACTCATAGGGCTCCTCCACAGTGAGTTTCTGCTCAAAGTCTCACAAAAACTCAATCATATCTAACTCAGCAACCATCAGCGGAGCTGCAAACTCTATCACCTTCTTGCAGCTCAACGCGTCATCCACAAGGTTCGCCTTGCCCAGATGGTAGGAGACTTCGAACTTGAAGTCCTTCAAAGTGTGCATCCATCGCCTGCCTCATATTCAGATCCCGCTGTGTGAATATGTACTTGAGGCTCTTGTGGTCGTAAAAGAGCTCAAACTCCTCTCCGTAGAGATAATGTCTCTAGAGCTTCAATGCGAAAATGACGGCTGCCAACTCAAGGTCGTGTGTAGGGTAATTCTCCTCGTGCTTCCTTAATTGTCTCAAGGCATACGAGATTACCCTGTCCTTCTACATAAGGACACAACCCAGACCAACGCTAGACGCGTCAGTGTATATCATGTATCTTATCCCTTGCTCTGACAATACTAACACAGGGGCGGATGTCAACCTGTCCTTCAGCTCCTGAAAAGCTGCCTCTGCCCTATCATTACAGGCGAACTTCACATCCTTCCGTGTCAACTGAGATAGAGGTCTGGCGATCTTCGAGAAATCTCGAATGAAATGTCTATAGTAGCCTGCCAAACCTAAGAAACTCCTCACCTCAGTGACAGAAGCAGGCTGCTCCCAATCCTGCACCGCAGCTACCTTAGCCAGGTCAACTGCCATCCCATCCTTGGACACCACATGTTGTAGGAACTTCACTTCTTGCTTCCAGAAGTCGCACTTCTTATACTGTGTGAATAACTAATGCTGGCTTAGTGTATTCAGGACCAATCGCAAATGCTCCTCATACTTCTCTCGACTCCTTGAGTATACCAAAATGTCATCTATAAACACTATGACGAATCGATAGAGGAAAGGCCTAAATACCCTATTTATTAGATCCATGAACACGGCTGGTGCATTCGTAAGACTGAACGACATCACGAGGAACTCGTAGTGGCCAAAGCTGGTCCTGAAAGCTGTCTTCTGCACGTCCTCATCCCTAACGCTCAACTGGTGATACCCTGACTGAAGATCAATCTTCGAGAAGTACTGGGCCCCTCTCAACTGATCAAATAAGTCATCTATCCTGGGTAAGGGATATTGGTTCTTCACCGTAATCTGTTTCAGCCTGCGATAATCAATACACAATCGCATAGAACCATCCTTCTTCTTCACAAATAATACTGGTGCTACCCAAGGAGACACACTCAGTCGAATGAAGCTAACCTCCAACAGATCATCAATCTGTTTCCTCAACTCCTCCATCTCACACGGTGCCATGTGATACATTGGCAGTGAGACGAGCGTGGAACCACGTACTAGATCGATAGTAAAATCGATCTCTCACTGAGGTAGCAACCCAGGAATCTTCCTGAACAGATCTCCAAAATCACGGACTACTGGCGTGTGCTCAAGTGTCGGGGCATCGACGTCCCGCAATAAGGATGCGCAGCTAAGTATACGGAAGGGAAGATTAACCTGCACTGAAAATGTAAAGGGCGTGCCCTCCGGTTCATAGGCTCGCAGTCAATCTCGGCCCTCCCTGCAGTCAGCCAATCCATGCCAAGAATGACGTCGAGATAATAGAGAGAGGGGTCGACGACAAGGTCAAGAGCCATCGTCCTGCCCCTAAGATCCACTAAACAACCCTCACACATCATGGTGGTATCAGAAAAGGTTCCGTGAGCCGTAAGGACTCGTACTCCATCCATCCGAATAGTCGATAGCCCGAGGTGTCTGACTATGGAATGCGATATCAATAAAATCGTGGATCCTGTATCCACCATCACAAGTATAGGAGTACCTCCAATATGGGAGGTGACCTCAAAGGCCAAAGGCTAAGTAGTCTCTGTCTCAGCGACCTCAGCTATTAAGGCATGTACCCATGCCTACTGTGGACGGTTCGGCCGTGGTACCATGGGCCATTGAGGTGGCTGAAATTGAGATGCGGGAGGTCTGAAAGAAGGGTATGCAGGAGCCAACCGTAAAGGTGGAGCAGAGATAGCCTGTAGGTGAGGACGGTCGATCTTCTGCAGTGGCGAAAACCCATTATGTCTCATCCGAGCGAAACAGATCCCCACAAAATGACCCGGTCTCCCACAATACTTACAAGACACATCAGGGCGCCCTGCAGTCCTAAAAATCGGGAGTCGTGTAGAAACCCGACTCTCGAGTTCTAGACCATCACTTATGAAACCAAATGAATATGATTCAATGTTGTCTGAGTTAGAGCATTCACATGTGTAAGATTATACCAAAACTGCAATTCATACTCCAAATCCAATGATAAAACGCAAGCGGAAGACTATCATATATATATCACTGTATGAAAATAAAATAATCTCAAACTGTCTCCAAAGTATGAATACATCTTTGAGTCTCATATACATGTCATAAAGTAAAAATAAATGTCTGGTGATAGTCCAACTAGCATGTCCCGCCGATCCAGGTCACCTACGTAAAGCCATCAGCGAACTGTATATACGAGAACTCGTCCTGGTCCTCGTCGTAGTCCGGCTCCGCATCCTAAAATGCATCGCCACTTGCATCTAAGACAGGGTCTGGTGGGTGTTGCAAACACCATCCCGTAACGTGGGAGTGAGTGATCAACTCAGTGGAATAATAGAGCAAAGATTAGCATGTTATCAAATCAATCACGGGATAATATCAAAGCAATCAATCAAACATTTCTACATACTGTTGTTAATGTATGCATGAAATGACATTATTGATGCCCTCACCGACATACACCCTCATGCGGCACCATCTGCATCCACGGCATGCTTGCGTTCCTCAGTGCTCCACATCTTTCAGGTACATGCAATGCGATATGGATAATGATTACCAAGTTATTATTAGTCCGTTCATACAGCAGTATTGGGAAACTAAGGTACCTTTCTTATATCAATCCTAACACAGATCCTGTCTAGGGTCATCACTCCTAGTAATCTCATACGATGTTATATTTATAGGTCGCTGCAAGGGCTGTTAGGGCTGTTGCTCGCACTCGTTGCACCACTCCCCCATCACCTTATCAATACATGCCTAATGTACTCTTGTTACTACGGAAGGGTCGTCGCCTCCCATAGACTCAGAATACGCTCGAGGTCACTACAAACGGCTTGTCACCAATCAGTGTAGGCCGACAGTTCGAATGTAGTGTCCCACACCACCACAATCGGCTCACGAGTCAAATATCCTCACTGGTCACTACGGGGAGGTTTGTGGCCCCAGCGTAGGCCGACAGCTCAACCACGGTGTCCCATACCACCATGCCCGGCTCATGAGTCTTTATGGATCAAGGTACCATGGTTATCAGGGTTTTCAATGGTAAGTTCAGTACCCTAGGTTCAAACAGTTATGACTCGTACATGGTGAACATACAATGACCAGTCGGGTTACTTGACGGGCTCGACTACTACGGGCGCATCTCAAGCTGAATGACATGAAGTGCATAAAATACTTCGCGTGGCCTAACCACTGCCGCCAACCTAAAACCCGACTCACGTTCATCGACGCGTCCTTCGTGGCAAATAGAAGCCAACCACGAATTTGATCCATTACCGACTACCTGAACTGGAACATAGCCCCAAGCATTTATAAATCAACATCAGTGTCATATGAGAGTAATAGATATGAAATACAATAATACAAGCATGTTGACACATGTTATAATGTACAACTTAAGAAAATCATTCAACACACGCATTTCATATATATAATGAAATTAATACATACAGCCAACATGATGGAATTCATATACATCCGCATATTAATTGAGAATTCAATCTCAAAACTAATTCACGACACCATTACTCAATACATACTAATACAATCATTTATACAAACATTTAGTCTACACACTTTAGTCTACATAGCATATGTCGACTCAAAGTGCGCATTAGGTTGAATCTCTTCGCCAAACAGATCATGCACGCATTCCTAATATCCTAACACGACAAATAACTATGGCAAATATTTCAGCAAAGTATGGACGTAAACAGTATTTCCTACAAATGACTAAAATACCCTAAATCTTATATTTTCTATGTGCAGTCGAAATGGAAAACGGATAGCATATTCTACGTGTCAAACGGCGTTCTCTTCGATAATCTACTATTAAACGACATTGAAAGCTTTGAAATCAGTCAATCAAAGCGTCTAAAATCCTCACCTTTTGCCTTAGACATGTATCGATTCGAATAGAACGTATATGCCTCGTCAACAGTATAAATGCAACCTAATGCACAAGATACATAAGCTACTTCGCTATTGTATCAAAGGAATCCCTAAAATAGCGAGTGGTTAGGGTTTTCTTACCTAAAAGTGCATTGGAAATCACCGAAAAAGTGATTTGAATGTGATGCTTCGGTACGTGCAATAGCTGGTGCAAGTGGCGGGAAATCTCTCCCACAACTCTCTCACAATCTCTCACTTTCTCTCTTTCTCTTTCTAGGGTTTCAAGGAAATTCAGATGGGAGAGATATGAGAGGGTTTAAGGCCCTTATATAGGCTAAAATCTAACCTAATTAGACTTGGGAATAAGGTATACTTGAGTTATAACCAAATCGGGACCTTTTCGATCCAAAAGGGTGTTTCGGGAGGTCCCCTGGCCGAACGCGGTTGGACTTAAGCTCATATATACTGGATCTTGCTCACACGAAGTTTTTAAACCGGTAGAGTTCCCATATCGCACGTGACGGTCCAATTTCAGTTCAGTGGTCATCGTACCTAAATCAGGTCTACAAGTCTCATGATATGAAAGAGAAATTTTTCCTGATCCGAGGGTGAAATTTGGCTGAATTCTGACGGTCAGAACGCTTAATAATAACGCGCAATGACACGTGCCAGATTTGGAATTAATTTCCTAAACCTTTACTCTATTCTCAGTCTCTTCAGTCCAGGCTCAATGAAATAGCCTCAGAACATCGGTTGGGCTTGATTTTCGAATTGATTGTCAAGTCTAGCTAAGCAGTCATAACGGTCTAAGATTGTACATATTGGACTTTCGATGCGCGGTCTAAATCCAATACGGAGTTTCAGAGGGTTCCTGAGAGCAAACAGGTTTAGAGTTTGATCCAAGGCTTAAAGGTATTATAACGTCATCAATTCTACAAGTTTTGGGTCTTGCAGAACGTATTTAAAGTAATCAGGGACAATTTCACAGCTACTCTAACATAGCGCTAATTAACTTACGCTTATTTTCTAAAGAAATTAATCCTAAGTGATTTCTGATCGAGTTGGTACTCGAGTCTCTGTACGAATTTTTCTGAGGCGTTACACCCCGTTTTGCACATAAATTTGATATGTAGATCAAAAGTTGTGTACATTTCATTATATGACCATTAATTATGTGGCCCACTTAGGTGGAATGCATGTGAACTACCATCACCCATGGCACAAGTCCCCATACACACTGCAAACACACCACACAAATCCTATGGAAACACCACCCATCTCAACAAACACCACCCAAGCCTAGTCTAAAGGCTTAAACATTGTAATCTCCTCCCTATGTTATGATGACTTTTCCTACAAAATAATTATGGCATTTTTCTCTCTTTATTCTCTCCCTCCCTCTCATTTCCCTCCATTGCTAGAATTTCTAGCAACTTCCATTCCATCTCTCTCTCATCTCTAGCCCCTTGTCCCTCTAATCCCTTCCCATCTAACCTTCAACAATCCATCTCACCCATTGAAAAATGTCCCTTGAAGCATGAAGAGTAGATTGAGGTAACTTTAGAGTGGAATCCATTAAGGTGGGTGATTTTAATTTCTGATTTTCTTTTCTACCCTTTGTTCTTATCTTTTTTTTCCTAGATGGATCATATGGGACCCACCAATCCATGGTGAGGACCCCATTTGACCCCATGGATGTGGCCTTTTGGCACATCCTACATGCATATCATGAAACATGATAGGGCCATTCTCCATGTACCCCATCATGATGTATTGCATCATCCACTTTATTTCAAGGGCATCTAGACCTATAAATCATGCTGAGATGGCATCCCGACCACTCATTTTAGTCATATATCATGCGTGCATTGGTATAATGTTGCATGTTCAAGTAACATTGTTGTATGGTTGAGATTGACTCTTGGGAGGGCCCATTAGTGGCGGGGCCCTACCCCCATCGCCGAATTATTCTCTTTACTTCTTCTTTTTTCTCTGATGTGTGGATAATGATGTGTGTGTGGCCGATTTAGTGGGCCTAGGATGTCCTAAAATAAATAAAAATTAAAATCCAGCAAGGTGGGACGCCCTTACCACCCAACTCCATGATCTTTGGACACCTTAATCGATGCATGCAAGTGTTCTAGTCTTAGTTTATAATCTAGACTTATGTGGGGCCCACTGAGGAAGGCCACACACCCTTTTTATGGTGGAGATTATTGAGATATAGGCTGATGTGTCCAGCCATGTATTGCTGTCTAAAAATCTGGATTGTTGCAGGGACTGTCATGTTCAATCTTTGGCATGAATTTTTGGATCATGATTTTCATTATTTTCTTTATAATTATGAGGTATAATGAGAAGGTGTGGATCCCACCATGAGGTGTGGTGGGTCATACCTCAGATGGCCCTTGAAATGGTACAGAAAAAGGAGGCCCACAAGGGTGGGCAGTGCACCTTATTGGGCTGTCCAGTCCATATGAATGGAGGGAAAACATACACTTCAGCTTAGTTTCTGTAAGGGATGGGACACTTTTGTGGACCCCACCTTACTGTATTTTATGAATAAAATACTAAACCTTTATTTTTCCCTCCTGGATGAAGTTTGGGCCACCTTATTGGGTAAACAATTCATGGACAACAACATCTCTTCCCGGACAGATTGAAATTTCTAATTTAATTAAAATATTTATCAGTATCTAAAAAGTATAAAATTTTGCAGAGAGCTGATCCACCCATGGTAGGACCCACCTAAAACATTTTGGGGCCAATGGACGCCTGTACACACCATAGTGGTGGATGGACTGGCCCACTATAATATGGTGTCTAGATTAGTCCAATTTTCAGGATAGATTGACTTCTTTAAATGAATTAAAATATTTATAGATGTCTAAAATTTATAAAATTTTGTAGGGGTGTGGTCCACTCATGGTAAGACCCACCTACAAAATTTTAGGGCCAATGGACCCCTGTACACACTATGGCAAGGTCCAGACTAGCCCACCACGTTGGGACGTCCAAGTCTATTTGATTTTCTGGACAGACTATTTTGTTTAAATTAATTAAAATATTTAAAAATTTTAAAATTTTGTGGAGGTATGACCCACCTATGAAAGTGTCACTCTATAAAATTTCAGCCCCAAATGACCCCATTTGGGTATCCAAAAGAATAGGCCAAGATGGTTGGACATTCAGATTTTTTTGCTATGCAGTCCAGCAATATGCCTTGATAAAAGCCATAATTCAAAAATATATTCTTTGATGGTCGCCCACCTTTTTGGGTTTCCTCTTATTGTATGCATGATGAGGGACCTTGGCCCTCATTTTCTAGAATTTTAGAGGCCTTGGACCCACTCCAATGAAGTACCCAAATTTAGGATAGTGTGAGATCCAACCTGAGTTCGCATGTGTGCATGTGTGTGTGTGAGTATGCATTTAGTTCATTTTCATCCAGCGGTCTTACCGGTCGAATCCAGGTGACCCGTGAGCCTCAGATAGTATTTGAAGTCATCTTTAAGTCCGGTCACGTAGAACCGACTCGGATTGACTCAAGACCTATGCCATTACGACCGTATCGTCATCGTGGTTCCAACGCCGCGTCTTGTGCGTCCATCCGACGTGTAGATCATAAGTTATGTGCATCTCATTTATAGCCTTTGAGCATGATCATGTGGCCCACCTAGTGTGGAGGGCATGTTTTTCAATGTGACCACCCTCTTTTGTGCAAATTCCAACACACATCGCCCATACACTACCTAAACCCCCCATATCCTATACCACCCACCACCCACACACTACCCATCCCTACCCCAAATTTATAAGTCTATGAACTTTATTTATATTACCTTAATTTTCATGATGGGTTTTCCTATCCAAGAGAGAGAGCTCATGATTACTCTCTCTCTCTCTCTCTCTCTCTCTCTCTCTCTCTCTCTCTCTCTTCTAGCAAATTTTCATACTCTCCCTCTCATTTCTCTTTACTCTCTCTCTCTCTCTCTCTCTCTCTCGCTCTCTTCTCTTCTTCTCTAACAACTTTCTCCCATTTTTCCAGCTCCCTTTCACTCATAGATCCCCCCATCTAACCATTGAAATAAGATCTCAACCTTAGATCCATATACCTTGGAGCTTGAAGACCATCTTGGAGGTGTTTGCTTGAAGACCTTGTAGGTGGGTGTGCATGTACTTAGAAACTTAGGATCTCCATTCCCTCCTCTTATTTCTCTTCTTCACCTCATGCTTGAAGCATGTGGAGCCCACCAAATGATGGTGGAGGCCCCATGTCTTCTTAGATGTGGCCATTTGCCCATCCTTTTGTGCATGCATTACTCATTGGCGGGGCCATTCTCCATAGACCCTACCATGATTTCTTTTCTTAGTTTGAAGGATCCTTAGGTCATCTAAACCCTTGATCCTTGGTGGAGATGACATCTCCACCATTGAATTTTGATTTGAAGATGCATGCATGGGTAAATCCTGTAATCCCATCAATATAGTGTGATGTGTGGTTTGTGATGAAGGGAAAGGCCTCAATGAGGTGAAGTCCCTTCCCTTATGGCCGATTCTTACTCTTCTTTTGTTGATCTATTATTCTTCTTTTGTTGATCTTTTATTTACAGATGTGTGTGGCCCACCTTGTAGCCTAGAAGTATCTAAACCATCCAAAGAGAGTGGATGTAAATGTTTGTCCACTCTATGAACATAAGTGTCCCATTTGCTCCTTTTTCGACACATGCAATGGATTTTTTGGTATGGATTAGGTCTAGATATTTGTGGGGACTCAAATTTTATAGGGAGATTTTCCCTTATTTCATGTGCATGCTGCTGTCCACAAATTTTCTGGACAGTTTCTAGTTTGTTTTGGGTCAGATTTTTAGACTGATTGGGAGACTGTTTCTACTCATTTGATATACTTTTCTTGAAGGTGGGGACCCCACCTAGATGTACCCCAAATTTTACCTCCATCTGACTTGATTGAGGTCCCAAAGGAGTGGCCCAAGTGGGGTGGGCGGTCCAGGTTTTCTGGATTATCCGGCAACATGTGCAGTTAGAAATTCATAAATATAAAATAGTTTTTGTAATGGTGGGAAACTTTTGTGGACCCTCCCTTATAGTACACTTGTATTGGGAGGTTAAAATTAATTTTTCTCAATTTTTAGAGAAGTTGGGCCCACCCCTTTGGGGTGTTCAAATCAGGGACATCACTACTTTAATTTTTTGTTGTGCAGTCCAGCAATATAATCTAACAAAAGCCTTATTTTATAAATACTTTCTAAGAAGATGGGCCATATTTCTAGGTCCTACCTTTTTGTAGGCCTGATGAGGGACCTTGAGTCCAAATTTTAAGAATTTTGAAGGCCCAAAACCCACCCATTGGATGACCCATATTCAACACAGTTATATTCCAACAATATTCCACCCTGGATAGATTGTATTTTTTAAATTAATTAAAATACTTCTGGGTATCCTAAAATCATTAAATTTTACGGTAAAGTGGACCACCCATGGTGGGATCCACCTACCAAATTTTAGGGCCAATGGACCCCTGTGCACACCACAACCAGGGCCGGACTGGCCCACCACGTTGGGACATCCAGGTCTATCTGATTTTATGGACAAATTATATTATTTAGATTAATTAAAATACTTAAAAATATTTTAAAATTTTAAAATTTTGTGAAGGTGTGGTCCACCTATGGAAGTTTCACCCTATAAAATTTTAAGCCCGATGGACATTTGAGCTGACTGTGGTGATGCCAGGAGTGGTCCACTAGGCATGGACTTCCAGGCTGGGGTGTCCAGCCTTGGCTGGCCCTCCAGCCTGCCTTGTGGGCCCACCTAGATATGTTGTATATTCCACTACATTGTGATGATCTTAGAGGAAATAATTTATATCTTTAATCCCTTAAATGTTGGGCTTAATAAATACACTTTTGAGGCCCACCATAATTGGAGTCAATTAGGTCCGTGAATGTGCTAGTGGTTGAACTCATTAGGCCCAATTGAGTTGAAACTTTCTAGATAGGCCTGTTGAACTCTTGAGACATTTTTACCATGCTATTGTGTTGGGCTAGTGGGCCGAAATTACACAAGTAGATGGGCCCTTAGTTGCCCACTTTATACTTGGGTCGGGTTGTAGGCCCAACTTACTTGACTAAAAACATGACATTTGCCCATTTAGTTTAAGCAATGGGTTGCCCACTAGGCCACCACAATATATGGGATTAGTGACCTTTATATTGGGCCCTAACCTTTCCCCTATGGGCCCATAGTGAAATATA
Source organism: Magnolia kwangsiensis (assembly GCA_037074715.1). Taxonomy (NCBI): domain Eukaryota; kingdom Viridiplantae; phylum Streptophyta; class Magnoliopsida; order Magnoliales; family Magnoliaceae; genus Magnolia; species Magnolia kwangsiensis. Next base: position 106,999,333 of record CM073578.1, on the reverse strand, counting down.
TGGGTTGGGCTATGTGTGTTTCCCTTAGACCCATGCTTTGGATAGGCCTTGGGCTGCTCTTTCTGAAGCCCAACATGAGTGTTTGTGGTATGATTATGGCTGCCCATTTCTTATTTCTAATGTTGTGTGGGCCTTATGCCTTGATCCGTGATCAATTAGAGATGAGGTACCTCTTGAGGACCAATTGTGGTTAGATATCCACATTGGTGGCCCTGAGGTAGGCCCATGGGCTTCTATGGGTGGTTAAAGGCCCACCATAGACCCTTGTTAGGCCCATTTCAAGTATTTAGGCCTATATCATTGTCCTCATTAGTCTTGTGGGTTACCCTAGGTAAATGGGCCCTCACTAGAGGTTGTATTCCGTATGAGGAATTAATTAAGTACCTAGACCCTTCACGGGTAGGTAGAGAGTTCATCTTCACCCCATTGGCACCCCTATTCATTTCATGACCCACTCTCATACACATCATATGCATACTTGGTTGATGTATGATTGGTCATAGTTGTGCCATTGAGTAGGACATGTTGGTATCTCCCTGAGGGGTGAAGTTTTTCCCTCTGGAGCACGATGGGTACTTGGGATTGATGCATGGGTGAGCATGTGATTCATGCATCTGGCATTGCATAGCATGTGGATATCTGCCCTTAGTTCATCAGGGCTATACCTCCATAGAGATATTCGTGGATGGCCATATGTGTCAACACTAAAAATATTAGTTGAGCATACTAGGTGCATAGGATGCCCATTGGTGAAATTTTCAAAACTTCCATGGTTCCAAGGATCTGCTCCAACGTCGTGCTGGGTGGAATACATGAGCACACAAGGGCCTTATACCGTTAGGCCGCGACTCCCACTGTCGTGTAGTTGATTGGATAGGGTTGTGGCCTTACTTGCCCGGTGTGTAAGGGGCATTACTAGGCTGACTCTAACCATCTCGTAAATGGATCCGCTACCATCAGGCCTTGCTGGTGATTGGTTGTCCACAGGCTGGTAGTGAGGTCTCTTACGCTCGTTTAACTGTGCGGGGTCTATAGAGCGGCAATCATTCAGTAGTGTAGTGACCCCGATGATTTCCTTAAGATTGGAAATGTACTTGACTTATGGTTAGGATATGAGCACTGACATTACCTGCATCGCATTAGCATTCGCTGTGTAAGCCCCTTCATGCATTGCCTTGGTATGGCGTCCAGTACTCATTGCATCGTATTCATGATAAGCCTTGGTAAGGCTACTGATATTCTCATTGAGCATGTTTCCCTTCTTGCATCTCCTACTATTCTTTTGTGCATCACGTCACACACTTACATAACCCTCTAAGCTTCTATAAGCTTATGCACGATTGATGCGTGTAGGAGATTCTAGGCAAGCGTCGTAGCAGCAGAGTATGGAGTAGAGCTGAGTATTTGAGAACTCTAGTGTTACTGACCTTTCTCTCTTTTCCTATTATCTCATGTATGTCCTTTTGGACCTTATGGATGATTGTAAAAGTTCAAATTTTTAGTGGATTTTGTGATGTGTGCCTTTGTTCTTCTTAGATGTACTTGTTGTGATCTTGGTATGCTCGTATTAGAATGATTATATTGTTATAAAAATCCTCCTTGTAGGATCCCAGGATCAGAACCAGTCTTAGTAGTTGAAAACAGGGTACACGGAGGCTGTTGTGGCCAGAACTGGCCATCGGGTTCCTTGTGAGTATGGTTACCGAGTCTGGGGCATGACAGACAGCAACATGCATTAGAGAAATTTTCTGTACATTATTGTCCCTTATTATTTTAGAAATTTTGGGCCGCAGCCCATTGGTATTTGTGTATGATTAGTTGGAGACCCATCCCTCATGTTCTAGGGCCCATTGGTGCCATGATTGTGGGGCCCACCATATTGAGGAAGTTGGGTATTTATTACTCCCTCATATTTTAGAATATTCTTAGGCTTAGCCTTTTTGCGTCTTCATTGATGATCATTTGTGGGACCCAAATATAAACTAGATTTTGGGACTTCCTAGTAGGCCCAAATTGGGCTGAAACGTCCCAGCTTATCCTAGCCATATGTTGGGCTAACTTTCACCATTTAAATGGACTTATGGACTGAGATAAAGGTGGTATTAGGCCCTTGGTGGCCCACTTAGTTGTTAGTTGTTGGGCTGATGTAGTGAGGCCCATTTCATCCAACTTAAACTTATTTTTTTAAGCTGTATTTTTGTACTCATGGGCTACCCATTAAGTTCAACTAAATGTATAAGTCTTATAGCCATTGGGGATTGGGCCTTGGGCCTTGATTCTTCTCCTTGGGCTCATGTTGTTGAAGGTAGTATTAGACCCTTTTTTTAAGCCTTTTTGTGGGGCTTATGTATATGGTTTGGATGTGGGCCTTGGGCCTTGTAGCTATATGTATTATGATTGGTTATGCCTTGAGAAAATGGTAGTTGAATGTCCCTATTATGGACCCCTCTAAGTGTAATTGAATGGCCACCTTAATCTCTTGATAGGCCCACCTCTATATTATTTAAGCCTGTAGCTTGTATGCTTAGTTTCATGGGCTACCCCAGGTAAAGGGGGCCCAACTAGAGGTTGTATTCCTTATGAGGAATTAGTTAAGTACCTAGACCCTTCATGGCTAAGTAGAGAGTTCATTTCACCCCATTAGCACCCCTATTCATTTCATGGCCTACTCCCATACGCATCATACGCATGCTTGGTTGAGGCATGATTGGCCATGATTGTGCCATTGAGTAGGACATGTTGGTATTTCCTTGAGGGGTGAAGTTTTCCCCTCTGGAGCACAATGGGTGCTTGGGATTGATGCATGGGTGATTGTGTGATTCATGCATTTGGTATTGTATAGCATGTGGATATTTACCCTTGCTTCATTAGGGCCTTGCCTCCACAGGGATATTCATGGATGACCGTATGTGTGGATACTGAAAATATTAGTTGAGCATACCGGGCAAATAAGATGCCCATGGGTGAAATTTCTAAAACTTTCATGGTACCAAGGATCTGCTCCAACGTCGTGACTGAGTGGAATACATGAGCACATGAGGGCCTTATACCGTTAGACTGCAACTCTCACTGTCATGTAGTCAGTTAGATAGGGGTGTGGCCTTACCTGCCTGGTGTGTAGGGGGCATTGCTAGGCTGAGTCTGACAAGATCGTAAATGGGTCTGTGACTGTCAGGCCTTACTGGTGATTGGCTATCCACAGGTGGGTAGTGAGGTCTCTTACGCTCGTTTGACTGCACGGGGTCTGTAGAGTGGCAGTCATTTAGCAGTGTAATGGACCCCGATGATTTCCTTATGATTAGAAATGAACTCGATTTGTGGTTTGGACATGAGCATGGACATTACTTTCATTGCATTAACATTGGCTATACAAGCCCCTTCATGCATTTTCGTGGTATGGCGTCCAGTACTCATTGCATCGTATTGATGATAAGCCTCGGTAAGGCTAATGATATTCTCATTAAGCATGTTTCCCTTCTTGCATCTTATACTATTCTTCTGTGCACCATTGTCACATACTTTCACCACCCTCTAAGATTCTATAAGCTTATGAACGATTGATGCGTGCAAGAGATTCTAGGCAGGCATCGTAACAGCAGAGTGTGGAGTAGAGCTGAGCATAGGATTCCAGTGTTGCTGACCTTTCTCTCTTTCATTTTTTATCTCATGTATGTCCTTTTGAACCTTATGGATGATTGTAAATGTTTAAATTTATAGTGGATTTTGTGATGTGTGCCTTTATTATTCTCAGATACACTTGTTGTGATCTTGGATATGCTCGTATTGATAATGATTATACATTTATAAAATCCTCCTTGTAGGATACCAGGATCGGAACCTGTCTCAGGAGCTGAGAATGGGGTACTATGGAGACTGTTAAGACGAGAACTGACCATCGGGTCCCTTGTGATTTCAGTTACCGAGTCTGGGGCGTGACATAACCTAAATGTATTCTCAAATCCCTAAACCTACTCCTACACCTAATCCTAATCTCAACTCCCAAACCTAAACCTAAACCTAAACTTGAAAACCCAAAAATAAACCTGATCCCAAACCCAAACCCAATTTCCTAAACCTAGACCTAAATCTATAAACTAAAACCTTAACCTAAACCTAAAACCTAAATGTATTCTCAAATCTAAACATAATTTCCTATAACCTAAACCTAAACATTAACCTATTCTCAATTCCCAAAAGCTATAAACTATAACTTAAACCTAAACCTTAACCTAAACCAAAACCTATAACCTAAACCTTAACCTATAACCTAAAACCTAAACTTATAACCTATAACCTAACCTTAACCTAAACCTAAAATCTAAACCTAAACCTAAAACCTAAAACCTAAACCTAAACCTAAAACCTAAATGTATTCTCAAATCCCTAAATCAAAACCTACACCTAATCCTAATCTCAACTCACTAACCTAAACCTAAACCTAACCTGATCCCGAACCCAAACCTGATTTCCTAAACCAAAACCTTAACATATTCTCAATTTCCAAAAGCTATAACCTATAACATATAACCTAGAACCTAAACCTAAACCTAAACCTATAACCTAAACCAAAACCTAAACCTATAACCTTAACCTAAACCAAAACCTATAACCTATAACCTATAACTTATTTCCTAAACTTATAACCAATAACCTAACCTTAACCTAAACCTAAAACCTAAACCTAAACCTAAAACCTAAAACCTAAACCTAAACTTAAAACTTAAATGTATACTCAAATCCCTAAGCTTAAACCTACACCAAATACTAAACTTAACTCCCTAACCTAAACCTAAACCTGAACTTGAAAACCCAAACCTAAACCCGACCCTGAATCCGAACCCAATTTCCTAAACCTAAACCTAAACCTAAACCTATTACCAAAAACCTAAACCTTAACCTAAAACTTAAATGTATTCTCAAATCTAAACCTAATTTCCTATAACCTAAACCTAAACCTTACTAATTCTCAATTCCCAAAAGCTATAACCTATAACATATAACCTATAACCTAGACCTAAACCTTAACCTAAACCTATAACCTTAACCTAAACGAAAACCTATAACCTAAACATTAACCTATAACCTATAACATATAACCTAAACTAATAACCTATAACCTAACCTTAGCCTAAACCTAAAACCAAAACCTAAGCCTATAACCTAAAACCTAAACCTAAACCTAAAACCTAAATGTATACTCAAATCCCTAAACCTAAACCTATACCATCCTAATCTCAACACCCTTACCTAAACCTAAACCTAAACTTGAAAACCCAAGCCTAAACCTGATCCCAAACCCGAACTCAATATCCTAAACCTAAACCTAAACCTAAACCTATAACCTAAAACCTAAACCTTAACCTAAGACCTAAATGTATTCTCAAATCTAAACCCAATTACCTATAACCTAAACCAAAACCTTAACCTATTCACAATTCACAAAAGTTATAATCTATAACATATAACCTATAACCTAAACCTAAACTTATAACCTTAACCTAAACCAAAACCTATAACCTAAACCGTAACCAATAACCTATAACCTATAACCTAAACTTATAACCTATAACCGAAGCTTAACCTAAACTTAAAACCCAAACCTAAACCTACAACCTAAAACTTAAACATAAACCTAAAACCTAAAAGTATTCTCAAATCCCTAAACCTAAACATAAACTTAATCCTATTCTCAACTCCCTAACCTAAACCTAAACCTAAACTTGAAAACCTAAACCTAAACCCGATCCTAAACCCAAACCCAATTTCCTAAACCTAAACCTAAACCTAAAACCTAAAACCTAAATGTATACTCAAATCCATTAACCTAAACTTACACTAAATCCTAATCTCAACTCCCTAACCTAAACCTAAACCTAAACTTGAAAACCCAAACCTAAACCCGATCCCGAACTCGAGCCGATTTTCTAAACCTAAACTTATAACCTAAATGTATTATCAAATCCCTAAACCTAATCCTACACCAATTTCTAATCTCAACTCCCTAACCTAAACTTGAAAATCCAAACCTAAACCCGATCCCAAACCTGAACCCGATTTCCTAAACCTAAAGCCTAAACATAAAGCTAAAACCTAAATGTATTCTCAAATCACTAAACCTAAACCTACACCTAATCCTAATCTCAACATAATAACCTAAACCTAAACCTAAACTTGAAAACCCAAACCTAAACCTGATCCCGAACCCGAACCTGATTTCCTAAAGAAAAACCTAAACCTAAAACCAAAAACCTAAAACTTAACTTAAAACCTAAATGTATTCTAAAATCCCTAAACCTAAACTCACACCTAATCCTAATCTCAACTCCCAAACCTAAACTTAAACCAAAACTTGAAAACCCAAACCTAAACTCGATCCCGAACCTGAACCCAATTTCCTAAACCTAAACCTAAACCTATAACCTAAAACCTAAACCTTAACCTAAAAACTAAATGTATTCTCAAATTTAAACCTAATTTCCTATAACCTAAACCTAAACCTTAACCTATTCTCAATTCCCAAAAACTATAACCTATAACATATAACCTATAACCTAAACCAAAACCTATAACCTAAACCTTAACCTTAACCTATAACCTATAACCTATAACCTATAACCTAAACTTATAACCTATAACCTAACCTTAACCTAAACCTAAAACCTAAACTTAAACCTATAACCTAAAACCTAAACCTAAACCTAAAACATAAATGTATACTCAAATCCCAAAACCTAAACCTACACCTAATCTTAATCTCAACTCCATAACCTAAGCCTAAACCTAAACTTGAAAACCCAAACCTAAACCCGATCCCGAACCCAGACCCAATTTCCTAAACCTATAACTTATAACTTATAACCTAAACCTTAACCTAAAACCTAAATGTATTCTCAAATCTAAACCTAATTTACTATAACCTAAACCTAAACCTTAACCTATTCTCAATTCCTAAAAACTATAACCCATAACATATAACCTATAGCCTAAACCTAAACCTTAACCTAAACCAAAACCTATAACCTAAACCTTAACCTATAACCTATAACCTATAACCTAAACTTATAACCTATAACCTAACCTTAACCTAAACCTAAAACCTAAAACCTAAACATAAACCTAAAACCTAAGTGTATTCTCAAATCCCCAAACCTAAACCTACACCTAATCCTAATCTCAACTCCCTAACCTAAACCTAAACCTAAACTTAAAAACCCAAACCTAAACACAATCCCGAACCCAAACCCAATTTCCTAAACCTAAACCTAAACCTATAACCTAAAACATAAACCTTAACCTAAAACCTAAAGTATTCTCAAATCTCTAAACCTAAACCTACACCAAAACCTAATCATAACTCCATAACCTAAACCTAAACTTAAACTTGAAAACCCAATCCTAAACCTGATCCCAAACCCTAACCAAATTTCCTAAACCTAAACCTATAACATATAGCTTAAACCTAAACATATAACCTAAATGTATTCTCAAATCCCTAAACCTAGTCCTACACCTAATCCTAATCTCAACTCCCTAACCTAAACCTAAACCTAAACTTGAACCCCAAACCTAAACCCGATCTCGAACCCATACCCAATTTCCTAAACCTAAACCTACAACCTAAAACCTAAGCCTTAACCTAAAACCTCAATGTATTCTCAAATCTAAACATAATTTCCTATAAGCTAAACCTAAACCTTAACATATTCTCAATTCTCAAAAGCTAAAACCTATAACTTATAACCCATAACACTACGCCAAAACAGTAAAAAAAGGACGGTCGAAAACCGTCTCAAAAGGCCAAAAAGGACGGTCCTGAACCGTCGTAACGGCCGTCAAATTTTGATGTGTGGTATTTTTTAAAGGACGACCATAAATCGTCTCTAAAGAAGGACGGTCATGGACCATCTCTAAAAAAGGACGGTCTATGACCGTCTATAATCAAACGTAAATAGTGAACTTATATGGAGCTGAAAAGGACGGTGTATGATCGTCTGTAAAAAGGACAGTCCTGGACCATTTGTAAAAAGGACGGTCCTAGACCGTCTGTAAAAAGGACGACCCATGACCGTCAATAAAAAGGACGGTTATAGACCGTCTTGTATGACCTGCAAAAAGACGGCCATAGACCGTCTCTTATAAAATGAAAAATGACGGTCATGGACCATCTCTTATGAACCTGAAAAGAACGGTCATGAACAGTCTCTTATGGGTCTGAAAAGGACGGTCATGGACCGTCTCTTATGAACCTGAAAGGGATGGTCATGAACCGTTTATTAAAAGGACGGTCTTCAACCGTCTCGTATTTCCATATACACCTGTTATAACATCATATTCTTCCTGATATACACCTGTTACAACATCGTATTCTTCCTGATATACACCTGTTTTAACATCGTATTTTTCCTGATATACACCTGTTATATAATATATTTCATCATTCACATTCACATCCATCTAAACCCAAACTACATAAATCCATCCAAACATAAACTACATTCATCCAAACATAAATTACATCCATCCAAACACAAACAATCTTATCCACATTACATTCATCCACGCATAAATACGTTCACACCAACCCTGCAAAATTCCAAATCATGAGCCAAAATACCAAAACCGTTTCTCATCTAACAAAAACTAAAACTAAATCATAATATTCATACTCTATAGAGACTCCCTAGGTGAAGAATTACCTATAGAATATGATGCGATGAGGCTTTTGTTCCGTTGCTTGCCTGAATGCAATCAGTTGTTCTCTGCCAAATACCATAGATGTTCTTTAAACACTGAATTCAAACACTTGCACCAAAGATCATACAAAAATAGAGGAGAAAAAGACTTACCGGATCATCCCTTTATTCATAGAACCTCTCTGAGGATCCTGCACAACTTGAAAAAGATCTCTTATCAGCTCTTACCGATGCGTTAAGGTTAAGGTTAAGGTTATAGGTTATAGTATGTAGATTTAGGTTAAGATTTAGGTTTAGGTTATAGGTTTAGGTTAAGGTTTAGGTTTATGTTATAGGTTATAGGATATAGGTTATAGCTTTAGGGAATTGAGAATAGGTTAAGGTTTAGGTTTAGGAAATCGGATTTGGATTCAGAATGGGGTTTAGGATTGGGTTTTCAAGTTTAGGTTTAAGTTTAGGTTAGGGAATTGAGATTAGGATTAGGTGTAGGTATAGGTTTAAGGATTTGAGAATACATTTCAGTTTTAGGTTTAAGTTTAGGTTTTAGGCTTCGGTTTAGGTTATAGGTTTAAGTTATAAGTGCAGGTTATAGGTTTAAGTTTAGGTTAGGTTATAGGTTAAGGTTTAGGGAATTGGAAATAGGTTAAGGTTTAGGTTTAGGAAATCGGGTTTGGGTTCGGGATCGGGTTTAGGTTTGGGTTTTCAAGTTTAGGTTTAGGTTTAAGTTAGGGAGTTGAGATTAGGATTAGGTGTAGGTCTAGGTTTAGGGATTTGAGAATACATTTAAGTTTTAGGTTTAGGAAATCGGGTTCGGGTTCGGGATCGGGTTTAGGTTTGGGTTTTCAAGTTTAGGTCTAGGTTTGGGTTAGGGAGTTGAGATTAGGATTAGGTGTAGGTTTAGGTTTAGAGATTTGAGAATACATTTAGGTTTTAGGTCATAGGTTTTGGTTTTGGTTAAGGTTATAGGTTTATGATAAGATTATAAGCTATAGGTTTAAGGAATTGAGAATAGGTTAAGGTTTAAGTTTAGAAAATCGGGTTCAGGTTCGAGATCAGGTTTAGTTCTGGGTTTTCAAGTTTAGGTTTAGGTTTAGGTTTAGGTTAGGGAGTTGAGATTAGGATTAGGTGTAGGCTTAGGTTTAGGGAGTTGAGAATACATTTAGGTTTTAGGTTTAGGTTTAGGTTTAGGTTTTAGGTTATAGGTTATAGGTTAAGGTTAGGTTATAGGTTATAGGTTAAGGTTTTAGGTCATAGGTTTTGGTGTAGGTTAAGTTTATAGGTTTAGGTTTAGGTTTAGGTTAAGGTTTAGGTTTAGGTTATAAGATATAAGTTTAGGGAATTGAGAATAGGTTAAGGTTTAGGTTTAGGAAGTCGGGTTCAAATTCGGGATCGGGTTTAGGTTTGGGTTTTCAAGTTTAGGTTTAAGTTTAAGTTAGGGAGTTGAGATTAGAATTAGGTGTAGGTTTAGGTTTAGGGATTTGAAAATACATTTAGGTTTTAGGTTTAGGTTTAGGTTACAGGTTAAGATTTAGGTTTAGGTTTAGGTTTCAGTTATAAGATATAGGTTTAGGGAATTAAGAATAGGCTAAGGTTTAGGTTTAGGAAATCGGGTTCGGGTTCAGGATTGGGTTTAGGTTTGGGTTTTCAAGTTTAGGTTTAGGTTTAGGTTAGGGAGTTGAGATTATGATTAGGTGTAGGTTTAGGTTTAAGTATTTGAGAATACATTTAGGTTTTAGGTTTAGGTTTAGGTTTTAAGCTTAGGTTATATAGGTTTAGGTTTAGGTTATAAGTGCAGGTTATAGGTTTAGGTTTAGGTTAGGTTATAGGTTAAGGTTTAGGGAATTGAGAATTTAGGTTAAGGTTTAGGTTTAGGAAATCAGGTTCGGGATCAAGTTTAGGTTTGGGTTTTCAAGTTTAGGTTTAGGTTTAGGTTTAGGTTAGGGAGTTAAAATTATGATTAGGTGTAGGTTTCGGTTTAGGGATTTGAGAATACATTTAAGTTTTAGGTTTAGGTTTAGGGAATTGAGAATAGGTTAAGGTTTAGGTTTAGGAAATTAGATTCGGGTTCGGGATCGGGTTTAGCTTTGGGTTTTCAAGTTTAGGTTTAGGTTTAGGTTAGGGAGTTGAGATTAGGATTAGTTGTAGGTTTCGGTTTAGTGATTTGAGAATACATTCGGGTTTGGGATCACGTTTAGGTTTGGGTTTTCAAATTTAGGTTTAGGTTTGAGTTAGGGAGTTGAGATTAGGATTAGGTGTAGGTCTAAGTTTAAGGATTTAAGAATACATTTAGGTCTTAGGTTTAGGTTTAGGAAATTGAGAATAAGTTAAGGTTTAGGTTTAGGAAATCGGATTCGGGTTCGGGATCGGGTTTAGGTTTGGATTTTCAAGTTTAGGTTAAGGTTTGGGTTAGGGAGTTGAGATTAGGATTAGGTGTAGGTCTAGGTTTAGAGATTAGAGAATACATTTAGGTCTTAGGTTTAGGTTTAGGGAATTGAGAATAGGTTAAGGTTTAGCTTTAAAAAATGAAATTCGGGTTCGGGATCGAGTTTAGGTTTGGGTTTTCAAGTTTAAGTTTAGGTTTGGGTTAGGGAGTTGAGATTAGGATTAGTTGTAGGTCTAGGTTTAGGGATTTGAGAATACATTTAGGTCTTAGGTTTAGGTTTAGGGAATTGAGAATAACTTAAGATTTAGGTTTAGGAAATCGGATTTGAGTTCGAGATCGGGCTTAGGTTTGGGTTTTCAAGTTTAGGTTTAGGTTTGGGTTAGGGAGTTGATATTAGGATTATGTGTAGGTCTAGGTTTAGGGATTTGATAATACATTTAGGTCTTAGGTTTAGGTTTAGGGAATTGAGAATAGGTTAAGGTTTAGGTTTAGGAAATCGGGTTCGGGTTCGGGATCAGGTTTAGGTTTGGGTTTTCAAGTTTAGGTTTAGGTTAGGGAGTTGAGATTAGGATTAGGTGTAGGTTTCGGTTTAGGGATTTGAGAATACATTTAGGTTTTAGGTTTAGGTTTAGGGAATTGAGAATAGGTTAAGGATTACGTTTAAGAAATCGGATTCGAGTTCGGGATCGAGTTTAGGTTTGGGTTTTTAAGTTTAGGTTTAGGTTTAGGTTTGGGAGTTGAGATTATGATTAGGTATAGGTTTATGTTTAAGAATTTGAGAATACATTTGGGTTTTAGGTTTAGGTTTAGGTTTTAGGCTTAAGTTTAGGTTATATAGGTTTAGATTTAGGTTATAAGTGCAGGTTATAGGTTTAGGTTTAGGTTAGATTATATGTTAAGGTTTAGAGAATTGAGAATTTTGGTTAAGGTTTAGGTTTAGAAAATCGGGTTCGGGTTCGGGATCGAGTTTAAGTTTGGGTTTTCAAGTTTAGGTTTAGGTTTAGGTTAGGGAGTTGAGATTAGGATTAGGTGTAGGTTTCGGTTTAGGGATTTGAGAATACATTTAAGTTTTAGGTTTAGGTTTAGGGAATTGAGAATAGGTAAAGGTTTAGGTTTAGGAAATTGGATTCGGGTTCGGGATCGAGTTTAGGTTTGGGTTTTCAAGTTTAGGTTTAGGTTTAGGTTAGGGAGTTGAGATTAGGATTAGTTGTAGGTTTCAGTTTAGGGATTTGAGAATACATTCGGGTTTGGGATCGGGTTTAGGTTTGGGTTTTCAAATTTAGGTTTAGGTTTGGGTTATGGAATTGAGATTAAGATTAGGTGTAGGTCTAAGTTTAGGGATTTGAGAATACATTTAGGTCTTAAGTTTAGGTTTAGGGAATTGAGAATAAGTTAAGGTCTTAGGTTTAGGTTTAGGGAATTGAGAATAAGTTAAGGTTTAGGTTTATGAAATCGGATTCGGGTTCGGGATCGGGTTTAGGTTTGGGTTTTCAAGTTTAGGTCTAGGTTTGGGTTAGGGAGTTGAGATTAGGATTAGGTGTAGGTATAGGTTTAGGAATTTGAGAATACATTTAGGTTTTAGGTTTAGGTTTAGGGAATTGAGAATAGGTTAAGGTTTAGGTATAGGAAATTGGATTCGGGTTCAGGATCGGGTTTAGGTTTGCGTTTTGAAGTTTAGGTTTAGGTTTGGGTTAGGGAGTTGATATTAGGATTAGGTGTAGGTCTAGGTTTAGGGATTTGAGAATACTTTTAGGTCTTAGGTTTAGGTTTAGGGAATTGAGAATAAGTTAAGGTTTAGGTTTAAGAAACCGGATTCAGGTTCGAGATCGAGCTTAGGTTTGGGTTTTCAAGTTTAGGTTTAGGTTTGGGTTAGGGAGTTGATATTAGGATTAGGTATAGGTCTATTAGGTGTAGGTTTAGGTTTAGGGATTTGAGAATACATTTAGGTCTTAGGTTTAGGTTTAGGGAATTGAGAATAGGTTACGGTTTAAGTTTAGGAAATCGGATTCGGGTTCGGATCGGGTTTAGGTTTGGGTTTTCAAGTTTAGGTTTAGGTTTGGGTTAGGGAGTTGAGATTAGGATTAGGTGTAGGTCTAGGTTTAGGGATTTGATAATACATTTAGGTCTTAGGTTTAGGTTTAGGGAATTGAGAATAGGTTAAGGTTTAGGTTTAGGAAATCGGGTTCGGGTTCGGAATTGGGTTTAGGTTTGGGTTTTCAAGTTTAGGTTTAGGTTTAGGTTAGGGAGTTGAGATTAGGATTAGGTGTAGGTTTAGGTTTAAGGATTTGAGAATACATTTAAGTTTTAGGTTTAGGTTTAAGTTTTAGGCTTAGGTTTAGGTTATAAGTGCAGGTTATAGGTTTAGGTTTAGGTTAGGTTATAGGTTAAGGTTTAGGGAATTGAAAATAGGTTAAGGTTTAGGTTTAGGAAATCGGGTTCAGGTTCAGGATCAGGTTTAGGTTTGGGTTTTCAAGTTTAGGTTAAGGTATAGCTTTTGGGATTTAAGAATAGGTTTAAGTTATAAGTATAACTTTTGAGATTTCTGAATAGGTTTTGTTCATAGGTTTTAGGTTATAAGTATAGCTTTTGGGATTTTAGAATAGATTTAAGTTATAGGTTTAGGTTTAAGTTATAGGTTATAAGTTTAGGTAATTGAGAATAGGTTTAAGTTATAGGTTTAGGGTGTGGTTTAGGTTAAGGTGAGGTCCCTGCAAAAACAGATATAAATACGGTCTGTCCAAATGGTCAGTCCCTTCCAATGCTGTCCATAGGAAATGAACAGCTTCATCATGGTTAGCGGTTCCCACCTTCTAGAGACCCCCGCTCATCCGGATAGCTCTGACGCACATCCGGGTCTGCTCCATTAATTTCAAGCAAATACATAAATACGGCCTGTCCAAATGGCCAGGCCCTCTCAATGCTGTCCATATAAAATAGACAGCTTCATTATGGTCAACGGTTCCCACCTTCAAGAGACCCCAGCTCATCCAGATAGCTCCGACGCACATCCGGGTCTGCTCCATTAATTTCGAGCAAATACATAAACACGGCCTGTCCAAATGACCAGGCCCCTCCAATGTTGTCCATAGAAAATAGATAACTTCATCATGGTCATAACAGCGGTTCCCACCTTCCACGGACCCCCACTCATCCAGATAGCTCCGCCGCACATCCGGGTCTGCTCATCAATTTCGAGATAATACATTTAAAAATAACATAAATATATCTAAAAGCATCTGGATACCTGGAGAATAGGTTTTAGGTTATAGGTTAAGGTTTAGGTTTTATGCTTAGGTTAAGGTTAGGTTATAGCTTATAGGTTGAGGTTTTAGGTCATAGGTTTTGGTTTAGGTTAAGTTTATAGGTTTAGGTTTAGGTTTAGGTTTAGGTTAAGGTTTAGGGAATTGAAAATAGGTTAAGGTTTAGGCTTAGGAAATCGGGTTCGGGTTCGGGATCGGGTTTAGGTTTGGGTTTTCAAGTTTAGGTTTAGGTTTAGGTTAGGGAGTTGAGATTAGGATTAGGTGTAGGTCTAGGTTTAGGGATTTGAGAATACATTTAGGTCTTAGGTTTAGGTTCAGGGAATTGAGAATAAGTTAAGGTTTAGGTTTAAGAAACCAGATTCGGGTTCGGGATCGAGCTTAGGTTTGGGTTTTCAAGTTTAGGTTTAGGTTTGGGTTAGGGAGTTGATATTAGGATTAGGTGTGGTCTAGGTTTAGGGATTTGAGAATACATTTAGGTCTTAGGTTTAGGTTTAGGGAATTGAGAATAGGTTAAGGTTTAAGTTTAGGAAATCGGATTCGGGTTCTGATCAGGTTTAGGTTTGGGTTTTCAAGTTTAGGTTTAGGTTTGGGTTAGGGAGTTGAGATTAGGATTAGGTGTAGGTCTAGGTTTAGGGATTTGATAATATATTTAGGTCTTAGGTTTAGGTTTAGGGAATTGAGAATAGGTTAAGGTTTAGGTTTAAGAAATCGGGTTCGGGTTCGGGATTGGGTTTAGGTTTGGGTTTTCAAGTTTAGGTTTAGGTTTAGGTTAGGGAGTTGAGATTAGGATTAGGTGTAGGTTTAGGTTTAAGGATTTGAGAATACATTTAAGTTTTAGGTTTAGGTTTAAGTTTTAGGCTTAGGTTTAGGTTATAAGTGCAGGTTATAGGTTTAGGTTTAGGTTAGGTTATAGGTTAAGGTTTAGGGAATTGAAAATAGGTTAAGGTTTAGGTTTAGGAAATCGGGTTCGGGTTCGGGATCAGGTTTAGGTTTGGGTTTTCAAGTTTAGGTTTAGGTTTAGGTTAGGGAGTTGAGATAAGGATTAGGTGTAGGTTTCGGTTTAGGTTTAGGTTAAGGTTAGGCTATAGGTTTAAGTTTAGGTTAAGGTATAACTTTTGGGATTTGAGAATAGGTTTAGGTTATAAGTATAACTTTTGGGATTTCAGAATAGATTTCGTTCATAGGTTTTAGGCTATAACTATAGCTTTTGGGATTTCAGAATAGATTTAGGTTATAGGTTTAGGTTTAAGTTATAGGTTATAAGTTTAGGTAACTGAGAATAGGTTTAAGTTATAGGTTTAGGGTGTGGTTTAGGTTAAGGGTGAGGTCCCTGTAAAAATAGATATAAATACGGCCTGTCCAAATGGCCAGGCTCTCCCAATGCTGTTCATAGGAAATGAACAACTTCATCATGGTCAGCGGTTCTCACCTTCTAGAGACCCCCGCTCATCCGGATAGCTCCGACGCACATCCGAGTCTGCTCCATTAATTTCAAGCAAAGGCCCTCTTAATACTGTCCATAGGAAATAGACAGCTTCATTATGGTCAATGGTTCCCACCTTCAAGAGACCCCCGCTCATCCGGATAGCTCCGACGCACATCCGGGTCTGCTCCATTAATTTCGAGAAAATACATAAACACAGCCTATCCAAATGGCCAGGCCCCTCCAATGTTGTCCATAGAAAATAGATAACTTCATCATGGTCATAACGGCGGTTCCCACCTTCCAGGGACCCCCACTCATCCAGATAGCTCCGACGCACATCCAGGTCTGCTCCATTAATTTCGAGCTAATACATTTTAAAAAAATATAAATATATCTAAAAGGATCTGGATACCTGGAGAATAGGTTTTAGGTTATAGGTTAAGGTTTAGGTTTTATGCTTAGGTTAAGGTTAGGTTATAGGTTATAGGTTGAGGTTTTAGGTCATAGGTTTTGGTTTAGGTTAAGTTTATAGGTTTAGGTTTAGGTTTAGGTTAAGGTTTAGGGAATTGAAAATAGGTTAAGGTTTAGGCTTAGGAAATCGGGTTTGGGTTCGGGATCGGGTTTAGGTTTGGATTTTCAAGTTTAGGTTTAGGTTTAGGTTAGGGAGTTGAGATTAGGATTAGGTCTAGGTTTAGGTTTAGGGATTTGAGAATATATTTAGGTTTTAGGTCATAGGTTTAGGTTTTGGGCTTACGTTTAGGTTTAGGTTATAAGTGTAGGTTCTAGGTTTAGGTTTAGGTTAGGTTATAGGTTTATGTTTAGGGAGTTGAGAGTACATTTAGGTTTTAGGTTTAGGTTAAGGTTTTAGGTTTTAGGTTAAGGTTAAGGTTTTATGTTTAGGTTAAGGTTAGGTTATAGGTTATAGGTTAGGTCATAAGTTTTGGTTTAGGCTAAGTTTATAGGTTTAGGTTTAGGTTAAGGTTAGGGTTTAGGTTTAGGTTTAGGTTTGGGTTATAAGTTATAGGTTTAGGGAATTGAAAATAGGTTAAGGTTTAGGTTTAGGAAATCAAGTTCGGGTTCGGGATCAGGTTTAGGTTTGAATTTTCAAGTTTAGGTTTAGGTTTAGGTTTAGGTTAGGGAGTTGAGATTAGGATTAGGTGTAGGTTTAGGTTTAGAGATTTGAGAATACAATTAGGTTTTAGGTCATAGGTTTTGGTTTATGTTAAGTTTATAGGTTTAGGTTAAGGTTTAGGTTATAAGCTATAGGTTTAGGGAATTGAAAATAGGTTAAGGTTTAGGTTTAGGAAATCGGGTTCGGGTTCGGGATCGGGTTTAGGTTTGGGTTTTCAAGTTTAGGATTAGGTTTAGTTAGGGAGTTGAGATTAGGATTAGGTGTAGGTTTAGGTTTAGAGATTTGAGAATACATTTAGATTTTGGGTCATAGGTTTTGGTTTAGGTTAAGGTTATAGGTTCAGGTTAAGGTTTAGGTTAAGGTTTAGGTTATAAGCTATAGGTTTAGGGAATTGAGAATAGGTTAAGGTTTAGGTTTAGGTTTAGGAAATCAGGTTCGGGTTCGGGATCGGGTTTAGGTTTGGGTTTTCAAGTTTATGTTTAGATTTAGGTTAGGGAGTTGAGATAAAGATTAGGTGTAGGTTTAGGTTTAGAGATTTGAGAATACATTTAGGTTTTAGGCCATAGGTTTTGGTTTAGGTTAAGGTTATAGGTTTAGGTTTAGGGATTTGAGTTAAGCTTATAGGTTATAGGTTTAGGTTTAGGGAATTGAGTTTAGGTTATAGGTTTAGGGAAAGGTTAGGTTAAGGTTATAGGTTTTGGGATTTGAGAATAGTTTTAGGTTATAAGTATAGGTTTAAGTTAGGTTATAGGTTAAGGTTTAAGGATTTAAGAATAGTTTT
Organism: Magnolia kwangsiensis; assembly: GCA_037074715.1. Classification (NCBI taxonomy): domain Eukaryota; kingdom Viridiplantae; phylum Streptophyta; class Magnoliopsida; order Magnoliales; family Magnoliaceae; genus Magnolia; species Magnolia kwangsiensis. The sequence continues at coordinate 106,981,658 of CM073578.1, read as the reverse complement.
AGGTTATGAGTAAGGTTTTTGGTTTTGGTATAGGCTTAAGTTATAAGTTATAGGTTATATGTTTAGGTTAAGGTTTAGGAATTCAGGTTCGGGTTCGGGTTTGGGTTCGGGTTAAGGTTATAGGTTTTGATTTTGGTTTAGGTTATAGGTTTTGGTTTAGGTTATAGGTTAAGGTTTAGGTTTAGGTTATAGGTTTTGGGATTTGAGAATGGGTTCGGGTTTAGGTTATCGGTTGTGGTTTTGGTTTAGGTTATAGGTTATAGGTTTATGTTAAAGTTATAGGTTTTGGGATTTGAGAATGGTTTTAGGTTAAGGTCATAAGTTTAGGTTTAGGAAATCGGGATCGGGTTCGGGTTCGCGTTTAGTTTTTGGTTTTCAATTTTTGGTTTAGGTTTAGGTTAGGGAGTTATGATTAGGATTAGGTGTAGGTTTAGGTTTAGGGATTTGAGAATACGTTAAGGTTTAGGTTTAGGAAATCAGGTTCAGGTTCAAGATCGAGTTTACGTTTGGGTTTTAGGTTTAGGTTTAGGTTATAGGTTATAAGTGTAGGTTTAGGTTTAGGGTTATAGGTTTAGGTTCAGGTTTAGGTTATAGGTTTAGGTTATAAGTATAGGTTTAGGTTTAGGTTAAGGTTTAGATTCGGGTTAAGGAGTAGATTAGGATTAGGTGTAGGTTTAGGTTTAGGGATTCTCTAGTATTATCTACTATTGAACCTAGTATTATCTACTACGTACTAGTAACATACAACCAATATGGGGCACCATACCATAAGCTACAAGAATTTCATGTCTGCCTAAACAAGGTATCCTCCATTAATAACATATATATATATATATATATATATATATATATATATATATATATATATATATATATATTATAAGTTTTTTATTTTCATTTACATTTTTAAATACGTTCATCATCCATTCAAGAAAATTAAAACAAGTACTGTCAATCTATGACTAACAATTGAAAAGGAAAATCATGCATCTTATCTTACCGACCACCTTATGTTTCTTTTCACCTTTGTAACTCTCATATTTGTTGCAGCTACTAGTTCACCATCAGTAGTTTCCTAACCAAATCTTTGTGCAGTCCCTCCATTTGAAGCAATGGCTGAAGTTACAAGAAGTATGACTGATTAGTCTTTCCATGTTTTGAAAAAAATCAAATTCTTTATTTTTGGCTGCAAGTCTACTTATAATTATCATTAGCTCTTAATCTATTTATAATGAAAACTCTTTTATGTTTTTTCAATCCATCTTTCATTTTTCTTCTTAATAAGAAAATCCATATTTACTAATATTCCCATTTTTCTATTTTTCAAAAGAATGAGTTCGATTAAAATTTACTTATAAGAAAATCCAGATTTCCACTGTTGAAACCTTCCTAGGGTCTAAAGTAATTTTTATTTGTCATCCAACCTGTTAATATGATCACAAAGACATGGATGAAGAGAAAGCACAAACATCAGCTTGATCCAAAACTTCTTTGGCCTCTAAAAAAATTTCAATGGTAGATGTTCAATCAAGCAGTTTCCTGTGTTGTGGTCCACTTGAGATTTCTTGTGCTGTAATACTTTCGTATTCTCATACATGCCTAAGTTAGATTGATGTTGTGGAGATGTTTTTCTTGTAATGATTTCCTAATGGACGGTCCAGATGGGTGATGTGGAGGCCAACTGATCCAAATGCAAGTTGATATGTGGAAAGTTTTCCATGCACTTGTACCCTGTAGACCAACAAACATCACTACACTAGTTTTCCCTTTCTTCGATGTGAATGAGGGCAATGCACTACCAAAAACAAAACCAAACTGACTAATACATGCTTAGAGCAATGCATTTTTAAAATAATAACTGATGGAATCTAACAAGAATGATGAGATCATTGCTGAGTTAAAACTTCAAATATGTATACCAACAATACATGGTAGTAGCATATCCTACTAATCTTAGTACTTCTCATGTAAATAATTCTTCCAAGTATTATCAATTATGCAAAATTTACATGAATATCGGATCAGTTCTTCAGTTTTGTACAAGGAGGCTCCATGATTCGGTGATCTAGACCATTGATTTGATGATCATTGCTAGTATGGACTGCCACCTGAATAGCCCATTCATCCGATCTTTGACATTTTACTTGTTAACCTTGACTGTGATTGCATTTTTCTTAACCACCTATTTGTAGGACAATTGTCAAGCAAATGAGATTGGCTCAACACAGAGATTTTGGAGGCATGGACCATACACAACGGGGCCCATCAGATCAATGCTTGGAACCCAAACCATGAGGCGAACTGATATAAACTGAAGACCTAATCCTCGTGTTGAAGGATTATAAGATTGATCCTAATCCTAGAGACCATATGCATGGTATCATTGGTGTTTAGTTTGTACAAGTGGTGCCCAGTTCAGTGATCCAGAACATTAATCTGATGGGCCCCACAGTGAAAATACCATGCCCCAAAAATTTCCTAAATGGGACAATCATAACCCTTCAATTGGTAGCCTGCAGATAGATATGGTAAAGTAAAGAAATCCAGCAGGCCCCCACATTCAATTGAAAATGAGAAGCCTGAAGATTAGGCACACGGCAAGTATCTCGGGTCATGGTCCTTCCATGGTGGATCATGCACCAAAAGTTTGCATATACTTTACTTTGTCTCTTTTTAATGGGTACTTATCAAATAAACAAGGAACTAGACAAGCAACTAGCTAGGTGGAGTTGGTTGTTAGTTACCAATACATGTTATTGTTACACAAAAGTTACAAAACAGAGGAATACTGCTTGCAGCCACAAGACATGAATGCCCACATGTGCCATCTTTGAACAGATGCATTTTCCATCAATCTATCTCCATGCAGTGTGTAAAGTGCAGCAGTATGTAATTGTTAAGAGTGCCAGTGCCTGACATACTATTCTTCATAGATTATCATCTATCTAATGGTTACAGAAAGGGCTAAAGAATACAAATTTGGAAGAAATAAAGTACAACATTCGATAACAGATAATACAAAAACCAAAGATCTTAAGATTGAATTGTATCTACCTAAAGAAATAACTAAAAAATATATTTATATATATTGGATAACTGTTCATCCAAAATAAAAAGATAAAATGAGGAAACTTGCTAAACTCACATGCATTCACAACCCTACTCATCTACACACCTCCACATTTGCCAAAATTACTCGGGTACATACCAGCACATGTGCCAACATTGCTCATGTACATGGCCAACAGATGGGCCAACATGTCACATCTGCACAAGATCCAAGGTTTTCCCAATGTGTCTAAAATAAGACAGGTGTACAAAAGGAAAACAAAAGAAAATTATACCTGCAATTTGTTTCAGATTTGCATACCATTTGGAAAAAGAAATCCAAACTTGTACTCTCTTTGTTTATGGAAAGAATATTTAAATTGAAGCATTAGAATGGAAAATAGCGATAGTTTTGTGAAGATGAGAAATATATGAACACAATAAATCAATATGAAAAAGAGAGCTCATGATGAAATTCTAAATCATCTTAATTTTATGAGAGTCAAAGCTTACAATGTGACTGTAAAAGGGATCAAAGAGGCAATGGGAATTAGCAAAATCCAAGTGTATTACAATGCCAAAGACCTTCCAAACAAGAGAGGAAAGAGACTCTGTTCCTTTCGTAACTCTGTCATATTGTCAACAATGTTCAAAACTAGAAATTAAATTATAGGGAAGCATTATGTGTAAAGATTTTCTGCAACTAACATCCAACTAATCTTGATACAAATGTGCTAATCATAACTAACCTTCAATAGACTTAACAAATTTCTAGACAATGAAACAAACAACTACCTCCTGTTCATCTATCATTCATCAACAAGCTCTAAGAAACAATTTTTTGTGGTCATCTACCATGCTGTGTCGATCTTCTACGATATCATACAATTCTCTCTAATAGATAGAAATTTAGAAATTGACTGCCATTAGCATTTTGTCTACTTGATTTGACAGTTTAATCTATGTGATTTACTATCTGAGGGCATGCCAGGAGCACCAAGCATGAAGATGTATTCAAAAGACGATTTGTTGAACATGAAAAATTTTGGGTATGAAGATGGCGACGAAGATGATGAGGATGATGATGGCTTCCCTTCAAAATTGGTAAATAATGCTTGCCTATGAGTGCTGGTAATGGGACTTTCATGAGCAGTTCGTACGTGCCGATACAGCATGCATGTAACACCCAAACTGTCTTGTCAAGTGTCACACCATCATTTAGATGTCCTGGCCCAAAATGTTGGGTAATTCCGCTCATTTGTGGATCGCCTTTGAACTAAAAAGCTGGGAATTGGTCTTTCCTTTTGGAAGAGTGCCTTAGGTCCCATTTGGAGGCACCCTTAAGAGCTCTTGATGCCTAAATGCCATTTTTTTGATCCAAACTCGTTTTCAAGTTGGGTGTTTGGACCACACTGTTACCTGTGGTGTGGTCCACTTGAGCTTTGAATATGCTTCATTTTTGGGCTTAAGCCATAAAATTATCTTGTAAAATGGATGGACAGGGATGATAAAATACATAAATCAAGATGGACCCCATAAAGATTACTCAGTAAACAATCTAATTCCCATACAAAACTCCTGTGGCTCGCAGGAAGTTCTCATTGGTGGGGATTCAATCTCCACTGTTTCCTATAGTGCAATGGGCTTCATTTTCAGGGCCATTACCTAAAATGGGCTGGCAAAACAGAGATGGCATGGATATACAACACATACATGAAGGTGGATCGCATGAAACAGTGGAGATAGAGATGCTCACCTAAATCCGCAAATCCGCAAATCCCCAAATCCATAAATTCCCAAATCCCCAAATCGTTTCAATCGGTATTGAGATTGATAGGGATTGAGAGAGAGAGAGATAACCTGTTTGAGTTGGAGCCCCAATCATGGTCCACCGAGAGAGATAGAGAGAGGATGCGCGCGTAAGAGAGAGAGCACCGAGAGAGACAGAGAGATAAAGAGAGAGGGACCGAGAGAGAGAGAGGGTGCGCGAGAGTGAGAGACGGAGAGGTTGAGAGAGTGATGTTGAGAGAGGAAGAAAGTGGGTTTCGGTTTTGGGAGGGCAGGCGCGCGAGAGAGTTTTAGGAGATGGGTGCACGCGGGATATTATTTTTGGGGTGGAACGAATTGGTTACTCTCCGTTCGGTGGTCTGTGGGCCCCACCATGATGTATGTGTTTCATCCAATCCGTTCATCCATTTTTAAAGATCATTTTAGGACTCCGTCCTAAAAATAAGAGGGATATAAATCTTAGGTGGACCACACCACAGGAAAATAATAGTGATTAGATATCCATCATTTAAATCCTTCTAAGGCCCACTGTACTGTTTATCTGACATCCAATCTGTGATTAGGTCATAAAGGCTCAGATGAAGGGAAAAAACAAAGATCAGCTTGATCCAATACTTTTATGGCTCCTAAAAAGTTTTTAATGGTCGACATTCATTCAACACTTTTTCCTGTAATGTAGTCCACTTGAGATTGGGATATAACTCAAATTTTTTTTTTGTGTAATATCATAAAATGATATATAAAAATAGATGGATGGTATGGATGAAACACATACATCATGGTGGGGCCCACAGACCACCGAATACAAAAGTTGAGAGGGGTTACCCTCCATTAAAACATTCATAATTATTTTTGGGCCCACGGAGATGTGGTTCACAAATCTAGCCCATCCATTATGTGTGTGCCACTTGGATGAAGGATCATACTAAGTTTCAGACCCATCCAAATTTCAGGTGGGGCCCCACCAAGTGTTTTTATATGTCTTAGGCATGATTTTAGATGGTATGGCCCTCCAAAGTTCTGTATACGGCTGATTTTTGGATATCTCATAATTTAAAGGGAACCCATCAAATGCACGGTGTTGATTTTCGACACATGTCATGGTGGGGCCCACACAGCTCGACCTCATGGGAAATTCCCATGAGCTCGACGGATAGAACCTCTTCCACACACACACACACACACACACACACACACACACATATATATATATATAATATTTATAAAATATAAAAACTTACGATGTATTTGTTATATCCACACCGTCCATCCATTTTGAGATATCATTTTAATTAAGTCACAAGCCAAAGAATGAGATAGATAAAAATCTGTAGTAGACCCCACCATAGAAAACAACGGGAAGGTGATTCCCACCGTTGAAACCATCCTAAGGCCCATTGTAATGTTTATTTAAAATCCAACTGGTTCAAAAGTTTTAAAAAAATGGTCGTGGGGCCAAACATCATGGTGAGGCCCACACAACACGAACCACCAGCCATTGGACGGTGTAGGGGGAGTAGTAATCTGTTCCCCTTATTTGTGGTGTGGTCCATTCAATTTTTAAATATGATTCATTTTTTAGATAATTCTATAAAATGATCTCGAAAAATGGATGAATAGTGTGTGTTAATTAATTCTAAATTTTCGATAAATCCAAAACTCAAGTGGACCATGCCACACAAAATAGTGGAATAATGACCTCCACCGTGATACCTTCCTTGGGCCCACAGTAATGTTTTCCATCCAACATGTTCATAATAGCAAAATGATATGAATGAAGGGAAAACACAAACATCAGCTTGGTCCAAAACTTCTATCAAATGCAAAGTGTTGATGTTCGACACACATCATGATGGGCCCTACAAAACTTACTAACATTAATTCTTAGAGTCTCAGGGTGTCAATAAGTTGATTTGGTTGTACAGGACCAGATGAAGGGAAAAAACAAAAATCATCTTGATCCAATAGATTTAGACTACAAAAATGTTTTTAATGGTCGACGTTCATTCAACACTGTTTCCTGTAATGTGGTCCACTTGAGATTTGGATATACCAGCTCATTCTTTGACTTGTACCATAAAATGATCTGTAAAAACAGATGGATGGCATGGATGAAATCGTTGACGATGCTCTGTGGGCCCTACCATGATGTGTGTTTCATCCATTCCGTACATCCATTTTTAAAGATCATTTTAGAGCTTTTTGTAAAAACTTAGAGGGATATAAATCTCAGGTGGTCCAAACCACATGAGAACAATAGTGATTGGATATCCACTATTAAAATCCTTCTAAGGCCCACTGTCCTGTTTATTTGACATCAAATCTATTGATTTGGTCATCATACATGTAACGCCCGTGAAAAATTCGTACTTGGGCTCGAGTACCAACTCGACCCGAAATCGCGTAGAATTAAATTCCATGGAAATTAAGCGTAAGTTAGCTAGCGCAACGCTAGAGTAGCTGGGAAATAGTCCCTGATCACTTTAAATACGTTCTACAAGACCCAAATCGAGTAGAACAAACAACTCTACAATACTCTATAACCTCGGATCAAACTCTAAGCAGGTCGGTTCTCTGGACCACATTGAATTTTTGTATTGGATCTAGACCGCGCGTCGAAGGTCCGATACCTCCTATCTTAGACCGTTAGAACTGCCTAACTGGACTTGACAATCATCTTGAAAATCAAGTCAAACCGATAATCACAGACTATTTCGTTGAACCCGGACTAAAGAGACCGCGAATAGGGACAGATTTGGAATTTCAAATTCAAATCTGGCACACGACTTGACGCGTCAGTATTAAGCGTTCTGACCGTCAGAATTCATCCAGATTACACCCTCGGATCAGGAAAAATTTCTATTTATTATCATGAGACTTTCAGCCCCGATCTACGTGCGGTGACCGCTGAACTGAAACTGGTCCCCCACGTGCGATCTGCGAACCCTGCCAGACTGAAAACTTAATACGTGCTACATCTGGTGCGCATGAACTTAAGTCCGATCGCAATCGACCAGGGGACCACCAGAAAGCAGCTTTTGGACTGAAACAGCCCCGAAATGGATAGGCACCAAGTAAACTTCGTTCCGGAGCCTGTTTCCGGCATTTTTAAGCTTATAAAAGGGGTTGAAACCCTCATTTTCCTCTCCCATCTGAAAATTGCAAACCCTAGGATAAAGGAGAGAGAGTTTGAGAGAAAGAGTAGAGGGGATTTTTCCCGCTTCCGAGCCACCGATTGCTGCTGCTTCAGCAACTCTTCCCAATCACCTGGCTGGTGATTTCTCCGTTCTTTCAGGTACAAAACAACCCTAGAACTTCCTGATTTGGGGTTTATCCAGATTTAGGGCGTGTTAGCTAACGTATTTCGTAAATCAGGTCCTCCTACTGTCGTAGACGAAGCGTACACGCTCCGTTCAAAATCCCGCATCCGTAAGAGACTAGGTAAGGATTTTAGACGCTTTGATTGACGGTTTACAACGCTTTCAATGTCGTTTAATAGTAGATTATCGACGGCATCGCCGTTTGACATGTACAACATGCTCTCCGTTTCCTGTTTCGTAAATTAACGAAGAATATGAGATTTAGGGCATTTTAGTCATTTGTAGGAAGTACGGTCTACGTTCATATTTTGCTGACGTGATTGACATGGTATGTTGTCGCATTAGGGAGTTAGGAATGCTTGCATAATTAGTTTGGCGAAGAGATTCACCTAGTTGCGCACTTTGGGTCGACATACTATATGTAGACTTAAGTGTGTAGTGTATGTGTTTGTATAAATGCTTGTATTAGTATGTATTGAATTAAATGATGTTATGTAGTAGTTTGAGATTGATTTCTTAGTTAATATACTGACCTAAATGATTTCCTACATGTTGACCATATGCATGATTCCATTACATGCATGGAATGTATGTGTTTGAAGATTTGCTTAAGTTGAATGTTATAACATGTGTTAACATGCTCACATGATTGTATTTCAATTTCAATACTCTCACTTAGATTACTGATGTTATTCCATAAATGTTTGGGACTAGACTTAGTCCAGGCAGTCGGTAATCGAGCGAATTCATGGCTGACTGGTCATAGCCACGAATGACGCGTCGATGAACGTGATTCGTATTTGGAGTTGGTGGCAGTGGTTAGGCCACGTGAAGTGTTTTACGCACTTCATGTCGTTCGACTTGAGATGCGATCGCGCTAGTCGAGCCCGTCAAGCAACCCGACTGGCCGATGTTTGTTCACCTTGTATGAGTCATAACTGCTTGAACCTAGGGTACTGAACTTACCACTGAAAACCCTGTTAACCATGGTACCTTGATCCACGAAGACTCATGAGCCGGGCATGGTGGTATGGGACACCGTGGTCAAGCTGTCGGCCTACGCTGGGGCCACAAACCTCCCCGTAGTGACCAGTGAGCACCTAGACTCGTGAGCAGATTATGGTGGTATGGGACACTATATTCTAGCTGTCGGCCTACACTGATCAGGCGACGAGCCATTTGTAGTGACCGCGAGCGTATTCTGAGTCCACGGGAGGCGACGACCCTTCCGTTGCAGTAGAGTACGGTAGGCCTGTATTGATAAGGTGATGGGGGAGCGGTGCAACGAGTGCGAGCAACAGCCCTGGCAGCCCTTGCAGTGACCTACGAAATATACATCGTATGAGATTACTAGGAGTGACGACCCTAGACAGGATCTGTGTTGGGATTGATACAAGGAAAGTACCTTAGTTTCCTAATCCTGCTGTTTGAATGGACTAATAACAACTTGGAAATCATATCACCATAGCATTGCATGTGCCTGGAAGATGTGGAGCACTCTAGGGAGTGTGGCATGCCGCGGTCGTAAGATGTTGCCGTATGAGGGACATCGTCGGCGAGGGCATACATCACGTCATGTCATCTTGCATTAACAACAGTATTAGGACTGTCTGATTTACTGCTTTACTATTATCACATGATTGAATTGTGAACATGTTAATCCTTGCTCTATGATTCCACTGAGTTGATCACTCATTCCCACGTTACGGGATGGTGTTTGCAACACCCACCAGACCCTGTTGTAGATGCAGGTGAGGCCGAGATCCAGGAGGTGGAGCCAGAGATCGACGAGGACTAGGACGAGTTCTCGTATATGCAGTATCACGACGGCTTCCCGTAGGTGACCTGGATCGATGGAGTTTCAGTGAGACTATTTTGAACATTTTATTTTTGTTCATGTGTATGTATATGAGGCTCAGAGATGTAGTCATACTTTGGAGACAGATGAGATTTACTTTGTTTTTCCATACAGTGATATATATATTGTTTAGTCTTCCGCTTGCTTTTATCACTGGATCTGAAGTATGAATTGCAGTTTTGGTATACTTTTACTCATGTGAATGCTTTAAATTAGACAACATTGAATCATAATCATTTTTGTTGCATAAGTGACGGTCTGGAACTCGGGAGTTGAGTTTATACACGACCCCCGATTTTCAGGGTGTTACAATACAGGACCAGATGAAGGGAGAAAACAAAAATCAGCTTGATTTGGTCATGGTCGGACTGATCAGATTGTCTAAAAATAGTTAAAGGTTGTTCATAATATCAAAAATATATAAATGAATAGAAAATACAAACATCGGCTTGATCCAAAACTTTTATGGCCTCCAAGAAATTTTAAATGGTAGAGGTTCAATCACACTATTTCCTGTGGTGTGGTCCACTTGAGCTTTGGATATGCTTCCTTTTTGTTCTTTAAGACCTCAAATTATCTGTTAACATGGATGAATGGAGTGGATAAAATAAATAAATAATGGTGAACCCCACAAAGTTTACTCTGGTAAAGGTAACGAGTAACTCACTTAAATGTAGTGGAGAAAGGTTTCCTCAAAACATTCATAATCATATATTGGGCGTGCCTAAGGGCCTGTTTGGATGGGTACACTGGATGGGATTAGAAAGGATTAGGTGAGATTGGAAGATAGATCCCGGGATTGGCAAGGCATGCCCAAACAAACATGGGATTGTGATCCTAGGATATAGGAATCCCATGGATCTTAAGATAATCCACTGACATCACCATCATTACCTTAAATCCCATCTAATCCATCCAATCCCTTCAAAATTGCCTGGATGTGTTTGGTTACAGGGATTAAAAGGGATTAGAAGGTTTAATCCCGGATTTGGCCGGGCGTGCCCAAATAGACTGGGTATAACAATCCAGGGATATAGACAATCCACTGACATCACCATCATTGCCTTGAAATCCGTGCAATCCAGTCTAATACCATCTAATCCCATCCAGCGTGCCCGTCCAAACAGGCCCTAAATGCGATTCACATATCTAACCCACTCATTAAGTGTGTCCCACTTGGATGAGGGGTCAGACCAAGTTTCAACCGCATCCAAAACTGATGTGGGCTCCATCAAGTGCTTTGATATTTTTAGGATGTTTTCACATAGTTTTAAATGGTATGGCCCACTTGAGTTTCGTTTACTAATAATTTTTGAGATATCTCATAACCTAAAGGGGACACATCAAATCCACGGTGTTGATGTTCAACACACATCATGATGGGCCCCACAAAACTTACTAACATCAATTCTTAGGTTCTCGCAAGGTCAGTAATTAGTTGGGTCACAATTTTAACCAAAATATTTGGCCCATTTTACATGTCTAGTCCATTCACTCTATTTTACTATCAATACTCTTAATTTGACTAGTTATTCGCCTCAATCAGGCTACACATGAGAAAGATATTGGGCATACAATTGATCAATAATTTAAGTGAAATTTGATTTAAACATCTGAAGTTATTTACTCTTCAATTTGAACTGATTAGATTGACCAAAAACGATTAAAGGTTCAATTAGTGGATGTGCCTAATAATTTAGTAATTTTATTTTTCACAAATAAATTTAACATTTTTTTTTCAAAATGTATATTTTTTTTTACTTTTTTAACTAAATATCATTTTTATTATAAATAAATTTAACATTTTTTTAAAAAAATTAGTTTTCTTTTTAAAAATATATACTTTTTTTACAATGTCAATTTTTTCACAATTTTGTTTAATTTTTAAAATTTTCTTTTTCAAAATATCATTTTTTTTATCAAATTTTTTTTCAAAATTATTAATATTATTCAAAGTTCTTTTTCTTTTTTTTTCAAAATCTAGATTTTTATAAAATTACAGGTTTTTTTTTTTTCAAAATTTAAAATTTTCTTAAACATTGTTAATTATTTTTCTAAGCTTCACAACTATCTTTCTTTTGTGAAATTCATATTTTTTTTTTTAAGCTTCTTAATTTTTGACATGGGTGTTAGAGACAGCTAATAGAGACTGTCTTTCATAGGGTTATAAGACGGTTTAGGACCGTCTCTAATAGAGACGGCTGTTGACAGTCTCTAATAGAGACGATCAAGGACCGTCTCTATTACAGACGGTCCTAGACCGTCTCTAATAAAGACGGTCATTGACAGTCTCTAATAAAGATGGTCTTTGCCCAAACTATAAGATGGCTAAGGACCGTCTCTAATAGAGACGGTCTTTGACAGTCTCAAATTACAGGTAAAAGACGGTCAGTGACCGTCTCTAATTTAGACGACCAATGACCGTCTCATATGGCCGCATATAAGACGGTCATCGACCGTCCCATATGATTTGTGGACGCAAAAAATTTTAAGACAATATTAGGGACGGTCAGGGGCCGTCTCAAATTTTAGAGATGGTTTATGGCCATCTCTAAAGCGTCTTTAAACCAAGCAATTTTAGAGACGGTCCAGGATTGTCTCAAAATCTATCCTTTTTTTCCATTTTTCACGTAGTGTAACCTAAACCTAAACCTTAACCTAAACCAAAACCTATAACCTAAACCTTAACATATAACCTATATCCTAAACTTATAACCTATAACCTAACCTTAACCTAAACCTAAACCTAAAATCTAAAACCTAAATGTATTCTCAAATCCCTAAACCCAAACCTACACCTAATCTTAATCTCAACTCCCTAACATAAACCTAAACCTAAACTTGAAAACCCAAACCTAAACCCGATCCTGAAACCGAACCCAAATTCCTAAACCTAAACCTAAACCTATAACATAAAATCTAAACCCTAACCTAAAACCTAAATGTATTCTCAAATCCCTAAACCTAAACTTACACCTAATCCTAATCATAACTCCCTAACCTAAACCTAAACCTGAACTTGAAAACCCAAACTTAAACCCGATCCCGAACTCGAACCCGATTTCCTAAACCTAAACCTAAAACATATAGCCTATACCTAAATGTATTCTCAAATCCCCAAACCTAGTCCTACACCTAATCCTAATCTCAACTCCCTAACCTAAACCTAAACCTGAACTTGAAAACCCAAACCTAAACCCGATCCCGAACCCATACCCAATTTCCTAAACCTAAACCTAAACCTAAAACCTAAAACCTAAGCCTGAACCTAAAACCTAAATGTATTCTCAAATCTAAACCTAATTTCCTATAACCTAAACCTAAACCTTAACCTATTCTCAATTCCCAAAAGTTATAACCTATAACATATAACCCATAACCTAAACCTAAACCTTAACCTAAACCAAAACCTATAACCTAAACCTTAACCTATAACCTATAACCTAAACTTATAACCTAAAACTTAACCTTAACCTAAACCTAAAACCCAAAACCTAAACTTAAAATCTAAAACCTAAACCTAAACCTCAAACCTAAATGTATTCTCAAATCCCTAAACTTAAACCTATGCCTAACCAAATCTCAACTCCCTAACCTAAACCTAAACGTAAACTTGAAAACCTAAACCTAAACTCGATTCCAAACCCAAACCCAATTTTCTAAACCTATAACCTATAACCTAAACCTTAACCTAAAACCTAAATGTATTCTCAAATTCCTAAACCTAAACTTACACCTAATCCTAATCATAACTCCCTAACCTAAACCTAAACCTGAACTAGAAAATCCAAACCTAGACCCGATCCCGAACCCGAACCCGAACCCGAACCCGATTTCTTAAACCTAAACCTAAACCTATAACCTATAGCCTAAACCTAGACCTATAACCTAAATGTATTCTCAAATCCCTAAACCTAGTCCTACATCTAATCTTAATCTCAACTCCCTAACCTAAACCTAAACCTAAACTTGAAAACCCTAACCTAAACCCGATCTCGAACCCGAACCTGATTTCCTAAACCTAAACCTAAACCTAAACCTATAACCTATAACCCAAATCTTAACCTAAAACCTAAATGTATTCTCAAATCCCTAAACCTAAACCTACACCTAATCCTAATCTCAACTCCCTAACCTAAACCTAAACCTAAACTTGAAAACCTAAATCTAAACCCGATCCTGAACCCAAACCCAATTTTCTAAACCTAAACCTATAACCTATAACCTATAACCTAAACCTAAACCTAAAACCTAAACTGTATTCTCAAATCCCTAAACCTAAACCTACACCTAATCCTAATTTCGACTCCTTAACCTAAACCTAAACCTAAACTTGAAAACCCAAACCTAAACCCGATCCCCAACCCGAACCCGATTTCCTAAACCTAAACCTTAACCTATTCTCAATTCCCAAAAGCTATGACCTAGAACATATAACCTATAACCTAAACCTAAACGTAAACTTATACCTATAACCTTAACATTAACCTAAACCAAAACTTGTAACCAAAACCTTAACCTATAACCTATAACCTAAACCTAAACCTAAAATTTAAATGTATTCTCAAATCTCTAAACCTAAACCTACACCTAATCCTAATCTCAGCTCCCTAACCTAAACCTAAAGCTAAACATGCAAACCCAAACTTAAACCCAATCCCGAACCTGAAATCGATTTCCTAAACCTAAACCTTAACCTATTCTCAATTCCCCGAAGCCATAACCTATAACCTATAAACTATAACCTAAACCTAAACCTAACCTACACTTATAACCTAAACCTAAACATGTAATCTTAACCTAAACGTAAAACCTAAACCTAAAGCTAAAATGTAAATGTATTCTTAAATCCGTAAACCTAAATCTAAACCTATAATCTACAGCATTAAAATAAACTTATAACCTAAACCTATAACCTACAACCTTAACCTAAACCTATTCTCAAATCCCAAAACCTATAACCTAAACCTAAACCTTAACCTAAACCTAAACCTATAACCTAAACCTAAACCTTTAGTTGAAAACTTCAGACAAGTCTTTCATAGCTATGATATTAGAAATAAGTGGATGTGTTAGAAAACTTCAGACAGGTCTTTCATAGCTATAGATTCATTCAGTTGATTGTGGTATGACTAGAGGACTGACCTGATTCTTGGGATACGGAATCTACAATTTACCCTTCTAATGGATGGCTTGGATATTACACCTGTCTGCCATGCCGGCGTGTGGTAGTGTGTGCATTAGCTCACTTACACATACAGGTGAGCTTAGGAAACCTCTTTCCCTTCCTCAGGTGGGCTCTACCAAGAAGGTGCACATTTCTAGCAGGCGGTGAACCTACCGCTTTCGAACATCATTAGATTATTTTCTGATGGTGATATTTTCTCTATACAACATGATGCACTGTATACCCTAGAAACTATCTAGAACTCGAGGCATTGCCACTAATCACTAGCATGTCCTACTTGTAATTGACAAGCAAATGGAGATTTTCTTTTCATGATGGTCAGTTCTGCTTGCACATTTTTCAGGTCATAGATAATCGTGGTCAGTATCTGTTTCACTTGGGAAGTGGGTACTTATGGCTACCAATGGTCCTCCTTGCAGAAATCGTCCAAACGTTTATTTTGGCCCTACAAACCGTATGGTGAGACCATTCCTTTTATGTCAATTTCATTCCTCTCTTTGAGTTTTTATTAATTCATTCAGAAAAAAAAAAAGAAAATGGTTATACATGATGCACTTCTTTCACTTTGTCTTTCTTTCCCCCAATGGTCATTCCGATTTATGAATGCCATGACCATTTGTAGGATGATGGATATACAAAGTTGTTCTAAGAAGTGACTTTGTCATTACTAGAGTTGCATTTCGAGACAACTCTTCAAAGTACTACATAAATGACCATAGAAGTAATTTTACAAAGGTTTCTAAGAAATTGAAGGGAAAAGGACCGAACTTGGACAACAATCAGTTTTTTATTCTTCATGTGGGTGATGGGCTGATGGCTAAAAAAGGCCTATTTACTTGTGAAAAAAATATCATACCATCAAAATATATCTTCTCTTTCAATTCTTTATCATTGAAATTTTAGGGTGAAGTCGAGCAAATTTCTCTAATGAAGTCAAAGATTTGTATTTTCAATATTATTGTAATTGTAATTGTACTTGATTGAATGAAGGATTGTAATTTATTGTAATTGTAATTGAATGAATGAAGGATTGTAATTGATTGTAATTGAATGAATGAATGATTGTAATGGAATGAATGAATGATTATGCAGGTGGTAATTAAATGAACAAATGATTATATATTTTTTTTTAATGTACGAAATAGCTATGGATATTAACCGTAGCAGGTAATTTGATAACTGTAGCCATTATTAAATTTGACAAATTACTATGGACTTTTAGCTACAAATAATATCCGTAGCTGTTTATAGTTTTCGCTACAGATATAATTGTTACGGATTATATCTGTAGCTATTGTAATATATAGCTATGGATTAAATCTGTAGCCATAGGTTTAAGACCTATTGTTACGGCACCTACGACTACGGTAGTGCTACGGATTAAAACTGTAGCCATAGGTCTATGGCTACGGCTTTTATCCGTAACCTTTGCGCAATTTTTTGGTAGTGCCAGTTTAGCTATCCTAACCTTACACCTATTTTGTAATATAAATCCGACCTTCGGGAATAATATTCATCCATAGATCAAGCCATCTAACAATTGATTGTAAAACTGGACTATCATATATCTAAGTATCATCACTTGTCCGTCATAACCAACTATTCAGTTAAATACTCACTACTAGATGGAGACAACTGACCGTCCACTTTGACTTTGGACCACCCAATCATAGTATACAAGCTACTTGGTCTCTACATCAGTTTGTACATGCATCAGATTGAGAATTTGATTCGTTTATCTTGTTTGCTACCTATGAATAAGCCTAACCTACCATCAAAAGTACAATGTGAGAGACTCACATATGCAAACAAGTCACTCGAATCTAATGGTACGCATGTTCTATCTCTTGATCACCTCAAAAATCTACTTGTGTTCATCCATTTACAAAACTAATCGTACATATACCTATATACACGATTAGAGTTCCAACCATCAAGTTTTCCTATTTTTAGCATGTCATCTAATTGTCCATTATATTTAGCCCCCCCTCCTCCCCCCCCCCCCCCCCCCCCCCCCCCCCTCCTAAACGGGCCATCATAATATTAGGAAAATTGAGTCATTGAGAAGATTTTAGGTTATATATCCAAACCACCAGGTAATATTTCAACTAAATGTGTACAACCATGATCCTAAAGCATAGAGTGTGTTAGCCATTTAAAATATCATCTTAGATATCCTTGGGAGATCGGGGCCCAAACTTGATTGATGAGAAGAACATGAAAAACCAGGGATGCCTGCCCAAGTTCAAAACATTTAGACGGTGCATTCCAATGTAACAAACATCAGAACATGAGTGAGAAAGGATGACTAGCTAATTTGTAAATATGGGCTTCCCTATGCATGGCATCAACGTAGGAAGAGTGAAATCTTTCTAATGGTAAGCATTTGTAACACCTTGTACTTTTAGCACTCGAGCATTACTATATAAACTAACTTATACGAACATATCCTATTTGAACATTTACCTTCATTCTAGCCTAAATTTGACCATAGAGTAATCTTCATCTAGAGATTGGCCATTTGATCGTTGATTAGAGAGATCCATCGTAAATTTTCGTCTCAATAGCTACAAAGTCATGCGTGTTACTTAAATAACAAAATTTAAGGTCACCAAATCATTGTCGTTGAATAAGAGAGAATCTAAATGATCAAATAGTGATTAGCCACGTCAAGAAAAAAAAATTAAGTGGAAGTGACCATGAATCGGAAGAATGGACCATGCTTCTATATCAAAACGACCAAAGAACTCGGGAGAGACTTGATCCACATCTATAGAAGATCCGACTACTCAATTAAACTATTATAAATATCCACCTCAAATCAGTAAAAGTGGAAGTAAGTTTAGACGGTCCAAACATTCCTAACCATCAGATCAAGTTAAATTTAACAATTCTTAAACTTAATCCTCACCATTGGGCCATATGGCCCCTGAATTTACTACAAATTATCAGTGAAAAAGGAGCCTAGAACACTTTGGACCATTGATGTTCATCTTTAGTTCGATCTGACCATTAAAATGTTAGTAAACATTAATAAGATTTACAAAGGTAAGTAGTATGGCCCACCTGATTTGCCCCACTCTTCATCCATTACCCTAATAGGACCACACAAAACTGATGAATGGATTAGATCTCATTCATATACGTCAGAGTGGGTCCCACTGCTACTGGGTGTGCACAAGCATGCATATTCTCGCAACACACTGAATAAAACAACGGGTCAAACTAGTGTTGACCAGCATATTTTGCAAAAAAAAAAAAGAGGAATCCTCCTCTTTCTCCTATGCGTTTGTGATTTGAAATGGAAACTATCGTTTGGGTTCGAGCTTGGCCCACCATCCTAGCTATTGTGCTAATCTGAACTGTCTATCATGTTCATGACACAGAAATGACCAAAACCTCATGAGTCCCATGGGTATCTGACCACATGTTTACGCATAAGCACGGGCTCAAGAAGAGTTGTGTGTGCAAATGCATTTCGAAAATGGAAATTCATTTTCTACACTGGCTGACACAATCCCAGCTACCCCTCCACTACTAAAAAATCCCTCCAAAACAATCCTAGATATCCATTCCTAACCTTTCCTATGTAAAGAAACCATAAAAACTGGGATTCGAGCCCCTCTTCTCCATTTCTTGCGGTGCTAAGAGAAAATGCCCGAAACTCTTCCAAGTTCGAAACCACCATGTAAATGCCCTCCAAGCTTCAAAAACCTATGTTAGGAAGCTTCATAGAAGTGTTTTATAGAGTTCATGAAGATTATATCGTAGAGCAACACCACCGTTTGAAAGTTGCCATTGAAGCTCCATCATCTTCCTTGCCAAACCTTCATATTTGATTCAAGCTAATGTTTGGTCGAACTTAGTGACGTGGCTGGGCATGTTGTAGCAGAGGAGATGAGAAATAAGAAAGAGTCAGGAGGGAGAGGAGGAAGAAAAGAAGACACAGAGAGAGTGGTGGTCATGGCCGTTGTGCTGTGTCACACTAAGTCTGGATCAAGTTCGGTCCGAGCTTTGTGCGGATCTAGCTTGAGTTCAAGCCATGTATAAGGCCATTGAGGGAGAGAGAAAGAGAAGGGAAGTAGGATGGAAAGAAGAAGAAGAGGATGGAGAGAAAGAAAGTAAAGTGGAAGTGGGGCGAGTCACCAAGTTGGGTCTCTGATTCGCTGTCTAATCGGGTCCAAATCTTGTTGGAACTCCATAACAGTGGAAGAAAACAAAGGGGAAAGAAAGGAAGAAGAAGAGGAGAGAAGGAGAAGGAGATGATCCATTCAACAAGTTGACTCACTGAGTCAACCCACTAGTCTGCAGCAAAACGGGTCGAGTTTAGTTAAGTTAACGGCTTTTTCCATGTACATTATTTCATGTAATGGTGAGTTCAAGGAAATTGAAATTTTAGTTTTCCCTTTAATAAACTTGGCAGCTCATCAAGTTGACTCATTGAGTCAACTCGCTAAGTTGGGCCTATTTTGGGCTTAAGTTCAGTTTTAGCATCATTAATGAGCTCGTGTCAACTCAAATCATAACCAAATGAATTCAGGAAATTCCAATTTTCCCTCATTTGGACCATACAAAAGTCAAGTTGGGTCAAAGCATGTCAGCTTAGTTGAGTTAAATCAGTTTAAGTTTTTGAGTTAACTCAGTTTAAGTTTTTATTGATTCAAGCCGAGTTAACCCACCAAACATGAGATTAGATTTCAGGATCTTAAAATCCTAATGCTATTTGAAATGTTTTAAATTGATGTTGAACTTTATTTCAATGTAGGAAATGGTGGTTTTCGATCAACTCCCTTAGATTTGAAGATTAGATTGAACTGGGATCTTATGAATTTGATTTAAGTCGAATCAACTTGTTATTCGAGCGTTTAATCCTAAAGCCTGTACCGGTATTATAATGTGTTGGGAAAATGATCCAATTCCTAAAGGTGAGGATCACCCTTCAAGCTTTTCTACATCTTGATAATTAGCCTTGCTCACTTATCTTTGTTCATTTGCTTTATTAATTGCTTAATGCATTTCATCGCTCTTATTGATTTTGATTCCTTATGATGATGGATATATTAGATTTAAATTTAATATTCGAATATGCCGTAAGATCTAATTACCTTTATTTTGATTTGAAATGAATACTTTAGTTATGTATGTGCTATATCGATATTATACATAATTTTTCATTCATGATCACTTGATGGAATGATTGGATGTCCTAGAACTAGTGGCCATTTTGTCTAATAAAGTAAATGGAACATTTGATGTGGGCTTATCATCTTACAAAATGTTTGTTGTCTAAGCGACTGTTGGGATAATCCATTTTCATTACATCCCGGGGATAGGTTGTTTGCCCTATGCGGCTTGATTTGATATTTCCCTATGTGGCTTTAAGGAACCGTCTTCATATAACCTTGCAATGATAAGTCTCACTTGTACAACTATAATTGGCCACTAGTTGAGTAGGTTACCTTAAAACATCTTACTTATTAGTCTAATGAGCCACGGATGGTGGAATGAGACACTATGCTTGAGTTGTCGGCCTATGCTGGGTGACAAATAACTCATAATGACCTTTGAACTTTCTTAAAATGATTGTTTGAAATTGTAATAATAATGGTTGGGCTAATCATGCATTTTCATGGCATATGATCTTTTTCGGGTAAGTAGTTCTCCTTGGGCATACCTTGAGTACTTTTTCGGGTGGCAAGATCTCCTTGGGCGATCTATATATTATTATGGTCTTTTTCGGGTAGTTAGTTCTCATTGGGCATACCTTTATATACTTTTTCGATTGACTAGTCCTCCTTGGGTGATCTATATATTATTATAGTCTTTTTCGGATGGTTAGTTTTCCTTAGGCATACCTTTATTTACTTTTTCGGGTGATTAGTCCTCCTTGGGCGATCTATATATCATAGTCTTTTCCTGGTGGCTGGTTCTCCTTAGGCGTACCTTTAAGTATTTTTTCGGGTGTCTAGTTCTCCTTGGGTGACTTTTTACCAGCTGGATGTGCATTCTCAGGTCTGTGAGCATGTGGATGCATCCATGCATTTAAACAAGATTATTTTATATGATTTATTTAATGAATACGTATCTAATAAACTTTATCTGATTCTCATAATAATCATTGTGTAATATTTGTTATATATTATCTCTGATAACTATGCTTAATCATCTTGATGATGCAATAAATCTTGGGGGTTATACTTCACTAGAAAGCCATTAACGCTATCGAACCGTATTCATTGTGTAGGAGACGCAGATGATGTGTATACTAGCTTTCATATGGAATAGAAGGAGCCAGATGATCTTGCGACTCTCTATTCCTGACTTCATCTGTATTTACTTTGTACTGTTATACACTGTAAAAACTTAAGACATTGATTTGTATAAGTTTTTGGGTAACCACTTGAAATTTTGGTTACGTGTATTTGGACTCCCTCCTATACTTGAATTGCTCATATTTCGCTAATTTATTTAATCTGACAAAAAGAAAAAAAATGTATTTAGAATTTGGGTGTTTTTAAAGGTTAACGCTCGGATTTTTGGAACACGGGTAGTGTATTAAGGTTTCGGGAACCGGCATGTTACAACGTTTGTCTCGATCTTGTGGGCCACCTTGAATTAGAATCTGATTCCTAGTTTGACTCCTAGACCAAAATAGCAAGCTAAAGTCAGTGAAGACGCAGAGCTTCCAAAAAGTCATCCTAAGTTGACCCACTAGTGCCGTACAAACGAGCCAAAATCAGTATTTCCGTTAGTTGTGACAACAGACGGTAAAAACAGAGTCGCGGGAAGAATCGAACGCCACAACTTCTGATTTAGAATTCACATCACCAATCTAAACTGTCCAAATTGAGGGGAAGAAAATTCCAACTCCCACAAGGAATTTCTAGGAAGATTAGAAGAGTTTGCACCACGCTAGAACACCGAGTTTATCGGCACACTTGTAACGAGTTGTGAAAAAATAACCACAACATGATTCTGCGATAACCACCAATCGGGACAGTTTGAACCTTGGATTTATGGGGCCCACATGCTTCCTATGGACTTCCCAGACCGCCTATGATCACCAGACCAAAGAAAGATGCAGCGGCCAAAGATCCACCATTATCAATGGGTCATCTTCCTTGTTGGAAGCATGACCACCCACTCCTCATTGGCCCTCAAATTTCAGAACCCAAACAACCATTCGACCAATCATATGGATCACACCACAAAAACCAGATCAGTGGGTCCCATCCACTCCCAAAACATGTAAAGGCGGACGCTATTACAACGTCCGAAAGAAGTTCGCGCACAGAAGTTTCTTCCATCCAAGATTTTGATCCATGACAGATCCATCAGATCTGGACCGTTCAAACCCTAGCTAAGGGAGTTCTGACTCCAATCTAGAATCCTAGACGAGTCAGGAAAACCGAGTAAGATGCAAATAGTGTCTACATAAGTACAACCTCGCAAGGCACCTTCAATGTGCGAGAAATAGACTTCCAATTTATAAATCCTACTCTTACCAACACCAGAGAGGGCGCACAATCAAGAAAAGAGGAAGAAAGAAGAGAAAGCAAGAGAAATAGATTGGAAGAAAGCAGCTCAACAACCTTTTGTAGAAAGAGAGAGAGAATAAGAGAGAGAAAGAATGGGAAGGGAGATTGTTTGCATTAAACCAAGTTGACTCGGTGGAGTATAAATAGGAAAGGATTTTGGTCCAAACCATGTGTGCCAATCTCCTTAAAGAAAAGAAAGAGAAGAAGGAATTATGAGAAGAGGGAGGAAGTCTAAGCAATCGGCAAACCGAGTCATGACTCATTAATTCCAACGGATGAGTCTTGAACGAGTTGGGCAATTTAGGCCAGCAATCCGAGCAGGTAAGGTGCAAATTTTCTTATTCTATTCTACCATGTTTAAAAAGAAAATTTTCATTAAACTTTGAATTTTAGAGTAAGTTTGTTGATTTGTTAATGAGTCAAATTAGATCGAATCAAGAACAAAAAGAGTGCTAGATCACAAATTTGTGATCGGCTAAACTCCATAACTCACTCTGAAGGAAAATCCACAATTAAAGCAAAAATATTTCAAATCAAACCCTGAAATCTACCTCCATATTAAACCATAATATAAAGATTGGTCCTAAAAATGTAACCCATATAATACGATGTCCTCACTAGTAGAATCATGTTAATTGTGCTAGAGTTGGAGCGTGTGACGTAAATCTAGCAACGTTAGGGTGAGATCAAGTTTAAGAGGTGAGGATTTTTCTTTTAAATTTTGTGATAATTTTATTTGATTATTTCATTCTTACATACTTTGAGTTTTATTATTATGAATCATCACCTTATACCTGACTGTTGCACAATTTAAATTATCACATTATTACATTGTCACACAAGTATAACGTTGGAAATCTCACTTCTAGTGATCGGTATAATATCGTGGACGTAATGTGTTTCGGGTAGCAGCTCTCTTGGCTAGCACATAAATATCGTGGACGTAATGTGTCACGTAAATATTTCAATTGCATTGTTGTGTTGGCTTGAGATGTTGGCATAAATCCTCGTTAATGTTGGACATGCCGACAAATCTCTGTAGTATGGGATGTTGGGCAAGCTAGATATCTTTAAACTATTTTCTACATTATGATGATTGATAACTGTGATGGACTACATATACTTTTCTAAGAATGCATTTCATGTGAAATGGTTATGCATACCGATACCACTTATATTTGTGCAGTATGAGATGTATCGAAACCCTTCCGTTATTTTTATGAATCACATGAATCATTGTAAACTTTAAAGGACAACTACCACTATGAGTAAGGCATTGACCCTCTCCAACCATACACATATTGCAGGTGAATTACAGGTTGATGATACAGCCGATAATCATTCTATGAAAGATTCTTTCGAATAAAGAAGAAGGATAGCACCGCGATTTTTTATTTATTTATTTTCTGTTGTTAACTTTGATAATTTGATAAGCTCTCATTAAGAGGGCAGTAAAGAATTATTTGTACATTTTTTACTTTAATAGAATAATAAATATAATTAATTTTATTCTCGTGAATGGTTACCTTCATGAATGCAACTGGATGTGATCTAAAAAAAAGGTACGATTTTGAAGCATCCAATTTTTACATTATTAATACTTGGAATTCATGAGCCCGAGTATGAACTCAGACTGTGAAAATTTGGGATGTTACAACAACCCTATCCCTCCTAATCTACTCTAATACGGCTACCCAAACTCACCCTAAGAGCTTATTAGCCCCGTTAGGTGTGGCCTAAGAATATTTAGGATTTCAATGGTATCTATGTCATGGGCGCAATTAACCATATTTCCAAAACTAAGTGACTCAACCCTTAAGATTTTGAGATGAGTCATTAGGAAAATTGCTCTTGCTGCTGATTGGTCTTGACTCAGTATGCGTTGTTAGATTTCTTCAATGCATTAATCCTATAATTAGAAAATTTTTAAGCATTGAGTTTAATGGGTGCATAATGAAATCAAAACTTATCACAACCAAAGGTTTAACTCTTTACTTTCATGATAACATTGATATACAAAAGAGTATTTAAGACAACCAAAGCCTAAACCAAAATTTGCCTTACAGTTCAACCATGTACTCGTCCAGCTTTTGATTTTTCCATCGATGGCTTCCACACTGTTTTCAATCTTTTCTTTTCACCAAAAATATTCTTTTTCTTTTTTCTTTTTTCTTTTCTCATGGAATTTCAATAGGTAGCCTTTTTCGATGACAAATATTTTTTAAGCTGGGTATTACTTTCTTCTTCTTCTTTTTTAAAAATTTTTCATTGAACATGATGGACAAATTCCCTAGGTTTGAATCCTATTATTCTTAATAATCATCAAGTTAACAATTCAATATCAAATCAAAACTTTAATAATATATAAACTAGATGTGACATATGAATTATATGGTTTGATCATTGGTTAAGCCTCCAATTAAAGATTAAAAACCTCAAACTTAACTTTGAAATCCATCAAATAACTAGAATTCATGTTTTGAAAATTCTCAACATTAGTGTTTTATTATTATAATCTTTGGATTAATTTCAAAATCACTCAAATTCATAAAAAATTTCAAAATTTTTGAAAAACTTTTAGCTTAAAAATTCAGCACAAATAAAAAAATTTCCAAAGTAAACCCTACCCCCAACCTAAATTCTATATTTTCCTTGATATATAAACATATGTAATACAAATAATACTGAGTGCAACGAAAATAAAGAGAAATAGATGAAAAGTACTTAAAAGGTGACAACATATAAGAGCTAGTGTCCCTATCAATTGGTGTTTAAGAAACTAAACTAAACTAATAAAGAAAACTAATTCTAAAAGCTAATTAAACTCCTAATTTAATCAATCCCGAATAAACAAGGTCATCAAGAGGCATATGTTCCTCCTCAGATTAGTATCTTGACAAATTTTTCAGTAAACATTTCAACAAGCTCGTCCATAAACCTCTATTATAGTAAGTTTGGATGTCCTGGACCATGATTGTCTAGAGAAATCTGTGCACCTCATTAAATAGTTTCTTTTTATTATCGGGAAGTGTCCCAAGAATATATGATTCACTTGTGGAAAAAAATTCAGTATTAGTGGACCATAGTTAACAAGAGACTATAAATAGTTAAATTTTAGTAAAGTTCTCTTTGTCCAACATAGTCTCCATAAAATCCAAAGTCTTAGACTTCGGTTCAACTTCTGGCTCATCCACCCTTATTAATATTAACATTCAGAATTGTTGGAAGGAAGCTTTTCAGAACAATTTTCTTCTTGGTCACAGTCAGGCACCGGGGTACAATCCTCCAAGTCATTCACTGTCTCGTTTAAATATACAAAGTGTGCCAAGCATACTTCTAGAGGTTTGGGAATTTCAATCGAGAGATGCTCATCATCCATAAATTTATCAATCAAATTGACCTCATGGATCACATCCTCGTCCTCTTGTGGCTTAAGCAAATTAATCACTAACCAATTGTGTATCCAAGATGATAAAGTCTACCGGATAGTAGAACCTATCAACTTGGACCAACACATCTTCAATCACTCCTCTTGATATTCTCGTCAAACGGTCAACCAATATTAACATTGTCTTTGTGGATTTCAACTCACTAAGGCTCAATTACACGTATACCGAGTATGGTAATAGATTAATACTTGCCCCAAGATCTAGAAGTGCTTATTAACCGGGAAGTTTCCTATTATACATGAGATCATATGACTTCCAAGATCCTTGTATTTTAGGGAGTGTTTTGATTAATGATTGCACTCACATTTTCTATCAAGAAGGCTTTCTTATGTATGTTCAACTTACACTTTACCACACATAGATCCTTTATAAATTTGACATATGATGGGAACTGTCTAATTGCATCCAAAAAGATGATGTTGATCTTGACTTGTTGAAAGACCTCTAAAATATCATGATTTTCACTTAGCCGTTTAAATGAGGCAAGAGGTTGGGAAAACGAGGCTGATGGCTTGTATTCATGCACCAGCTCTTAGTCATGTGGAGCATTGCTAGATTCACCATCATCCTATAAATCTATGGATTTCTCAGGTTTTTAA
Organism: Magnolia kwangsiensis; assembly: GCA_037074715.1. Classification (NCBI taxonomy): domain Eukaryota; kingdom Viridiplantae; phylum Streptophyta; class Magnoliopsida; order Magnoliales; family Magnoliaceae; genus Magnolia; species Magnolia kwangsiensis. The sequence continues at coordinate 106,954,870 of CM073578.1, read as the reverse complement.
CCTTCTTAGGAATCTCTTTATTAATTTCTTTGTCACTTCTCAAGGTGGTTATGAATTTAACATATTCCATATGTTAGGTTAAAAATTTTGGATCATTTATCTTGAATTGTCCCTTGGGATTAGGCTGGAAAGGTCCATTTCTCCCTAACACTTAGGTGTGTCTCAATTCTTGCAACCGAAGTTTTAAGTTCATTTATAGCCTGCATGGTACTATGATTGTTCTATATTTGTCCTTGTATGAATACATTTAACATATCCACCAAACAGGAGTGTATGTGTTATAATTGCAATAAAGGGCATTGATACGTGTTTATAATAGCATTCGTTCAAGCATGTACACCTCTTAAAAATTGGAGATCGTACGATAATCTTACAAATAAAGACTTGGATCTTTAGCACTTGAATTATTTAATATTGTTCTCCAAATCTCTAATTCCTCATATCCTTCAACTTGATCTCTTTTTTAGCTTTAATCTATCATTTTAATTACATATTCTTCTTAACGTCCAAAATCTCCTTACATGTAGAAAATATATACAAATGAATCAATTTAGCACTTAAATACCAAAAAAGCTAATGTAATTAAGATGATAAATATGTAATATTTAGGTTTTATTAACCACTAACTGCAATCTCAACATCCAACATTTTCTATTTAAATTTAATTCCTCTAATAACATTTTCAACCAAATAGCTTCCTTGCATGGTTGTGTATTTGAAATGTACCATGCTTATGTAGTAGATATGGCCATCACTTACTGTAATCTCGAAATCCAACTAACTACACCTCCAGCCAAAGAGAAAATATAACATCTGGTAGATCTTCTTTTATTATTATATCCTACATAATCTATATTTACAAATCCAACTACTCTAAATTTTGGTTGTTATAACAAATAACCACCTTAGAAGTCCCTTCAAGTAACAAATGATTCATTTCATAACAATCAAATGATCTCTCATTAGGTTCGTCATGTATTTACTAACTACTCACATTTCTTGTATAACATCTTGTCTACTGCACACCATGAGAAACATAAGGCTCCCTACTGCCAGTGAATATGGTACTTGAGATATATTTACCTTCTCCGATTCTGTGCTAAGACACTGTTCTGAATATTTTTTACAACTAACAGGGAATGAAGTATTGGATGGGTTAGAATTCTCTATGTTGAAGGAACATAGTACTCTTTCAACATAACCCTTTTGGGTTATCTAGACTTTCATGTTCTTCTTGTCTCTAAGTATAATCATCATAAGAATATAATTAACAATACCCAAATCTTTCATATCAATTTTTCTTCCCAAACAATCTTTTAATGTTACAATAGTATTTCTATTAGTACCTACAACCAACATGTCATCCACATACAATAACAAGGTAATAAAGCCCTCATTACCATAGTTATGTACATAGGTATGTTGGTCTAGCTTAAACCTTTGAAATTCCAAACTCACAATGAAGAATCAAACCACTTATATTAATATTTGAAGGAATCAAACCATTTACACTAACATCTTGGTTCCTACTTTAAACCGTAAAGCAATCTGTTCAGTCAGCAAACTAGATTTTTCTTATTTTCTTTAATAAAGCCTTCGCAATTTATCATATAAATTTCATAATTAAAAAATACATCTTAGTTATCACTAACTTATGGGTAGTATGGTTAATAACGCTTAGATATTACATATTTATCCTCTCAATTTCATTATCTTTCTTGGTATTTAAGTGTTAAATTGATTCATTGATATATGTTTTGTACATGTATGATGATTTTGGACCTAAAGATTAATACATGCTTAAAGGGAGGATTTATAGCTCAAAAGAATGATCAAAGAAGAAGTGGAAATTTGAAAGACATTATTCAAGATTTCAAGTGCCAAATATTCAAGAAAACAAAGTACGAAGGATGAAAAAAATATTGAAAAATCACAAAGTGCAAAAATAAAAATAATAAATAGTTCGGTCCCACTTAAGGTTAGTTTGGTTCAACCAAAAGTGCCCAGAACAGTCCAATGATAAACAATAATTTTTAGAGATAATTCACCTTGACACTTAGGTCCGGACTGAAGTTTAGTTCGGTGCCATCAAAGTAGGGTTTGATGCGACCTGAGAGAGACAGAGACTTTAGATAAAAATTTATAAAAATTCGATAGAGAAGTGTAACGCCCTGAAAATCGGGAGTCGAGCAGGAGCCCAATTCCTGACTTCCAACACATCACTTATGCAACATAGATAATGATGATTAAATGTTATTTGTATTATTGCCTTAAACTTGAGTATAATTATACCAAAACAACATATCATATTACAGAGAAAGTAAATTACACAAGAAAAAGTCTGTGATATGTATATAACTTTATAAAAAGTGATAACAAGCCTGCATAGTATGATTGTCACTAGGTTAAATAATTACAAGTTTAGTTCCAAAATGTACACAATAAGAAAGTATAATATTCTCTATCCAAAACCCTGTAGCCCTGTTTGCGCAACTCCACATCTACATAGACCCGCCAGAGAGTTGCATATAGGAGAACTCCTCGTCATCGTAATAGTACAGCTCTGCCACATAAGCATCGCCATCATTTGCATATATAATAGGGTGTGGTTGGTGTTTAAAGCATCATCCAAGAACATGGGAGTGAGTGATCAACTCAGTGGAACTATAAGACAAAGGTTAACATGTTGTCAATTCAATCAAGTAGTAATGATAAAGCAAGACAATCAAGTATCCCTAAGTACTCTGGTTAATGCAAATATGATATGCATTAATGATTCATGCCCTCGCCTGCACTCCCTCTGCAACATCATCTTACGATCACGACATACAACACTCTCGCTGTGCTCAACACCAATGCCAAAGGCACATGCAATGCGGTGCATGAGCGTGATTATCGAGTTCTTATTAGACCTTTTCATATAGTAGGATTGGGAAGCTAAGGTAACTTCCTTATATCATTTTCCAAACAATAATCCATTCTAGGGTTGTTAGTCCTAGTTAGTTTCATAAGATGTTGCTGTTCTAAGTCGCTACAAAGGGCTCGTCACTTCGATGCAGGCCTAGCTTAAACTTTAGTTGCTGCGAAAAGTCTCGTCGCCTCAACGCAATCTCAGAGTATGCTTAAGGTCACTACGAATGGCTCGTCACCTAGTTGTAGGCCGACAACTCGAATACAGCATCCCATACCACCGTATTCACGAGCTTAGGTTGCTCACTGGTCACTATGGGTGGGCTCGTCACCCCGGCATAGGCCGACAGCTCAACCATGGTGTCTCATTCTACTATGTCCGGCTCATGAGTCTTAGCGGATCAAGGTACCAAGGTTAACGGGGTTTCCACCAGTGAGTTTAGTACCTTACGTTCAAGCAATAGCGTCCATACATGGTGAACATATATCGGGTCAATCGGGTTACTTAACGAACTTGACTGGTACATGTGTACATCGAGATGATCGACATAAAGTGTGTAAGCACTCCGTATGGCCTAACCACTGTCGACGTCCAAATTACGGCTCGAATTCATCGAACACGTCCTATATGGCGAAAATAGCCTCATCTACCAAACCAAGACCTGTTACCGATTGCTTGGACTACGCCATTGCTCCAAACACATTCCAATAAATAGCATGCACATGTACTAGCCAAAGTCAGCATGTGATAATTGAATCAAATACAAATCTTACTTAAACAATTCGATGAACGCATACTACACATGTTACCGTACATAGGCAGTTCATCCATAAATCACATAATAGTAAGATAGGTTACGTAAAGGATATTATAACCATCGATAAAGGAATTGAGGATCTTATCTTGAAACCCTCATTACATGCATTTAAACAAGCATTTTCAAATTCAGGCATTTTACCAAACACTTAGGCTACACATATCATATACATGTAATAAAGTTGTTATAACAGGTATTATAGTAAATTCCTTTCATAAGGGGTTCACCATACGTACTACAATCATATATTGTTAGTCAATAAACATGGTAAGCATAAATCATAATTCCATAGTCATTCAAATTTTTCAACAAACACGTGGAATGCGTTAAAATCAACATATTCCATGTATATAAGTAATGTATGGAAAAGCGTCATATCTATGCACATGTGACAACAATCAAGTCAGTCATAAATCATTACTGACATTGAAAGCCTTGAAAACCATAACCTAAACATTTATAGTCCACACCTTTCTCCGGTAGACTCATAACAAACTCAGTTTAAATGCTAAGTCCTCATCTACAGCACAACGGTAACCTATAACATGGAATAGGTTAACTATTTCACCCTTTACTCTATTTGAATACGTAAAACAGATTAGGGTTAGGATTTCTTACCCAAGTACAGAGTCAAAATCGTCGGTATAGCAATACAGACAGGGTGACTAAGCATGTGGAGCGATAGGAAAGAATCCTAGGAATAAACTCTAACTCTCACACTAACTTTCTCTTTCTTTCCTTCTCTTTCTGCTATTTTCTCTCTCCTAAGGTTTGTAATTCATATGGAATGAGGGAGAGAGGGTTTAAGGCCCTTGTATAGGCCCAGAACTGATGGGAATGGCCCCAGGGTCATGGTATATTTATGTTATAGCCAAAGGTTGACTTTTTCGGTCCAACAAAGTTATTCTAGAAGCCCCTTTTCTACATGCGATCGAACTTAAGTTCCCTGACCTTGGATCTAGGTCAGGTTAAGATCTCGGCTCAATCAGATCAGTGGATCAGCCACGAGGGACCAGTTTCAGTTCAACGGTCACCGGCACTCGATCAGGGCAACAAGTACACTGACATATGTGGAAAATTTTTCCTGATCCGTGCGTGTAATTGGGTCAGATTCTAACAGTTTGAATCCTTAGATTCGGCCTGCAAGTGAATGACTCAATTCACTTTAGTTTAAGTTCATTTTCTAGCACCCCCACTTGATCCAATATCTAGAATGGGTCAATAAATCTCGACGTGAACTTCCCCTTCTTGCCAAACCGAAGAACTCCCTTCATTAGGGAAACCTTCAGGAATACACGGTCCCCCACCTCAAAATCTAGCTACCGCCACCTGGTATCGGCATATCTCTTTTGTCTGTTCTGTGCTGCTAGAAGTCGATGCCTGATAATGTCAAAATTCTCTTAGGTTGCCTAAACTAACTTTATGTCAATCAAGCTCTTCTCGTCAACCTCTGCCCAGCAATGTGGTGCCCGAAAGGGATGCCCATACAAGGCCTCATAGGAAGTCATGCCAATATTTTCCTAAAAACTGTTGTTATATGCGAATTCTACATAAGGAAGGCAGTCATTCCAACTGTCCTTGAAATCTATCACACAAGCTCGCAGCATATCCTCCAACACCTGAACTTCAGTTTCACACCCATCGCTTCTTGGAAATGATTCTAGAAGATAGATGTGAATCACGTATCTCGGTCTGACACGATCTCCATAGGAACTCCATGCAAATGTACTATCTCCTTGATATACAGCCTGGCCAAATCGTCTACAGAGTTCGAAACTTTGATAGGAAAAAAATGAGCCGATTTCGTCAATCAGTCCACGATCTCCCAAATGAAGTCATGTCCCTTCCTCGTCTTTGGCAGCCCTGATATGAAATTCATAGAGATGAAATTCTACTTCCATTCAGCTATGGGCATGGGCTGAAGCAGTCCAAGAGGTCGGTGATGTTCAACCTTAACTTGCTGGCACGTGAGACAACGGGACACATAATCTACTATGTGGGCATTCATGTTGTCCCACTAGTACGATCCCTTCATATCTCGATACATCTTCGTACTACCGGGTTGCATCGCCATCTTGAATTGTACGTAGCCTCAAGAACCTCCCAAGTCATGAAGATTTGGGACGCATAGGCGGCCACAATAACGTAAACCCCCATCCATACCAACTCTCCATTCCAAGTCTTCATCATCACTAACCCGCTTTCTCAACTCTGTCAACCCTTCATCTTCCTTCTAAGCTATAATGATATGGTCATCGATAAGCGGCTAAACTTGAATATGTGCGATGCTCTCGAATGACTCTTCTACTGTAAGTTTCTGCTCAAAGTCTCGCACAAACTCTATCATATCCCACTCTGATATCATCAGCGGAGCCGTAAATGTTATAATTTTCTTACGGCTCAACGCGTCTGCCACAAGGTTAGTCTTACCAGGATGACAGGAGACCTTGAACTTGAAGTCCTTTAAGGTTTTCATCCATCACCGCTGCCTCATATTCAGGTCTCTCTATGTAAATATGCATCTGAGGCTCTTTTGGTCGTAAAAGAGCTAAACTCCTCTCCGTAGAGGTAATGTCTTTAGAGCTTCAATACAAAGATGACGGCCGTTAATTCCAGGTCGTGTGTAGGATAGTTCTCCTCGTGTTTCCTTAATTGCCTCGAGGCATAGGTAATCGCCCTATCTTTCTGCATAAGGAAAGAACTCAAACCAACATGAGACATGTCAGTGTATATCATATACTTGACCCCTTACTCTGAAATACTAGCACAGGGGCGGATGTCAACTTGTCCTTCAGCTCCTGAAAAGCTGCTTCGACCTTCTCATTTTAGGTAAACTTAAGATCCTTCCTAGTCAACTGAGACAAAGGTCTAGCTATCTTGGAGAAGTCCTAATTAAATCATCGATAATAACCATCCAAACTAAGAAAGCTCCTCACTTCAGTAACCGAACCGGGCTGCTCCAAGTCCTGAACTGCGATTACCTTGGCAAGGTCCACAGCTATTCCTTCCCTCGATACCACCTGTCTCAGGAACTTGACTTCTTCTTTCCAGTAGTAGCACTTCTTGTACTGTGTAAACAACTAATTTTCCCTGAGAGTCTTGAAGATTGCTCGCAGGTGCTCCTCGTGATCTTCCCGACTCTTAGAGTATATTAGGATGTCATCTATAAACACAATGACAAATCAAAAAAAATACGGTCGAAACACCCTATTCATCAAGTCCATGAACACGACCGGTGATTTCGTGAGGCCGAATGATATCACAAGGAACTCGTAGTGCCCAAACTGGTCCTGAAATCTGTCTTCTACATGTCCTCATCCCTGACGCTTAACTGGTGATACCCTGACTATAAGTCGATCTTTATGAATACTGCACCCCCTTCAACTAATTAAACAGATTATCTATCCTGGGCAAATGATACTTGTTCTTCACCGTCACTTAGTCCAACCTGCAATAATCAATACACAATTGTAGAGATCCATCCTTCTTCTTCACAAACAACACAAGTGTTCCCCATGGAGACACACTAGGTCGTATGAAGCCTGTATCCAACAGATCATCGATCTGTTTCCTCAGTTCCTCCATCTTACACGGAGGCATGCGATACGTCGGCAACGAAATGGGTGTCGCACCAGGCACTAGATCTATGGTAAAATTGATCTCGCGCTACGGAGGTAACCTTAGTATCTTTCTGAACACATCCTCAAAATCTCGAACTACTGACGTGTTCCCAAGTGCTGGACCATCATTATTCTTCAGTAAGGAAGCATAACAAAGAACTCAAAAAGGGCAACTGACCTACACAGGAAAAGTAAAGGCTGTGCCCTTAGGCCCGTGAGCTATCACTAGTTGGGTCTCACAGTCGATCTTGGCCCTCATTTCCGTACACCAATCCATGTCAAGGATGACATCGAAATGGTATATCGTGATGACGATCAAGTCAATGCATATCGTCCTGCTCTCTAGATCTATCAAGCAACCCTCACACATCTTGGTGGCATCTGTAAAATTTCTTAGGGCTACAATAACTCTTACCCTAACCATCGGGGTCGTATTCAACCCTAAGCGCTTGACTGCAGAACATGATATCACTAAAATAGTAGACCCAGTGTCCACCAACAAGAAAACTGGAGTACTTTGGATCTGGGCAATGACTTCGAAAGCTAGAGGCACTGTAGCTACTGAATCTGATGCTTTCACTGTAAGAGCATGTACACGTGCCTGTTGAGAATGGTTGGGCTAAGGTACCATAAGTCACTGAGGTGGCCTAAATCGAGGTACAGGCAGCTGAAATGATGGATGTGCCAATGCTAACCACAGAGGTAGAGCTATAATCGTCTAAGGGAGATGGCGGTTAATCCTCTGAGGCAGCGAGAAGCCGTTATCCCTCATCTTGGTAAAGCAATACGTATCTGCATGGCTCGCACACTTGTAGTATGTGCACCACACATCTGGTCGCCTCATAGGGGCTAGTGGAGTCGCGATCCTAGGAGGAGAGTCTGTGCAGGGCTTCTTGCCAAGGAATGACCGACTCGGTAGATCTGGTTGAGGCCTTTGACCCATGGATGCACGCATGTGAGATAAACGATCCCCATCCTGCTCCACTCACAAAGACATGTTCACTAGCTTAGCATAAGTGGGTATGTTAGCACAACACATCTTCGAGTGAATCTCAGGTGGCAGACCCTCAGAGAAGTGCCGCATCCTCATCAGCTGATCGGCGAGAATCAAAGGAGCATACCTAGCCAACTCCGTGAATCTGTTCTCGTACTCTACCACTGTCATGCCTCCCTGTCGGAGGCAAAGGAACTCTCCCTCCTTGTCATGGCAGTATGTGAGGGGAAAGTACTTCTCATGAAAGCGGGCCTCAAAAGCTTCCCACGTCCACACGTATCCAATAGCAACAGTGCGGAGAACGTTGTCCCACCATAAGATGACCTCCTTTGTAAACATAAAGGTGACTAACTCCATCTACTTTACCTCAGTGCAGTGCAATGACCTCAGCATCTTAGAGATGCAGTCAAGCCAATACTCGACCTCCTCAGGTCTGTGAGTACCTGTAAATGTAGGAGGTCGAAAGTGCTAGAATCGCTCGAAGAGGCCGCTAGCACGCGTACTACTCACAGGCTGCACAAGAGGTGCAGGTGGGGCCACACCCATGCTCTGGGCAAATATCCCAGCCATGGTGGTCAAAAACTGTGTTGTTGTTGCTACTACTACTGTTGCTGTTACTACATCAATAGCATCATCTGCTCTAACCTATTAGTAGGAGGAGCAGACTGAGGTACGTGCGGCGTCAAAGTAGATGCACGGTTCTGCCCAAGAACTGATGGTGCAACAGGTGTTTGCCCATTAGTGGGGCTACTAGCCGGTTAAGAGTCCGGCATAGTGTCGTGAGTCGGGCCCAAGCTAGGGTCCGTCTGGTTATCGCTCAGGGGAGGTGCCCCACTAACCAAATCGCCAAGTGTGAGACGTGTCGTCCTCCGTGTGGCCTTAGGTGGCATTCCCTATATACAATATTGGGTGCAACCCAGTTAAGACTCAGCATACTCACAAACTCAACTACATAGCATTCACAATAGCTTTAAAAAAAACTCCATGCATTTCATTTACTAAAATTGTCACAATACATGAGACGCAGCATTAACAGAAGATGCATGTGAGCTACTATAAGCAAGGCTCCAACACTTAAAACATATTAACCACTCTACCATACTACTATGCCTAACAAGGCTGTACATAGCAACAAGGAAAGAAACACACATAAAGTAACTAAAAGGAGGACTACATGTGTGACTAGTCGTCAGAATTTGACGATGGTAGAGGTGCACTCTTATCCTGTACACAGCACAGGATGGCCCTCAAGGTGTGAGACACCTTCTTGAATTTTTGTTTCATGAAGGCCTCAGTCTCTTCAACCTTGGCTCGGATCTGTGTGATCTCCTGTCTCAGGGCAACTTGGCCCTCCTCAAGTTGAGCGAAGCGGGCTTTCCTGGCAGCCCGATCACTGTTGTGCACCTGAGTAGTAGGAGGAGAGCTCTCATCGGAACCCGGGGCCTCCTCTTTCTTGTCCTCACTCTCACCTTCTTCACCTCCCCCCTCTGACTCATCTTCTTCCTCTTCACTCTCGTTCTCGTCCCCATACTCGTCAATTCAGGCTCGACGTTGTCGAGGGCCAATCTTCATGTTGTTGAGTGTGGTCTCATTAATGTAGTGGACCGGCACACGATCATCCATGTTAAGTCTGTAGGCGAACTCTCGAGTGATCTTCCATATGAGTTGGCCAAATGGAAGCGAGATATCATTTCTGGGAGAATGTTGTCTAGACTATCTGTAGTAAGGCGAAAGTAGGCAGAGACAACTTGTCTCTCTGTCCAGCTCTATATAGAAAATATACCATTAATCGAGTGCATTCAGTACGGTTGCCCCACCTAGGGTACACGTTATACGTGAATATGTAGTGAAGCAAGTAAGAATTGTCTGTCATATCCGACGCCAGGAGGCTTCTGCCTTCCTTCCAATGGGCTAATCGGCCATAAAGGTAGCGCGTGGGGTGATCTCTTTCTCGCGCATTCTTGAGAGGCTTACGGTTAGCGTGCACCTCTCCACATAGGATTCCAATGATTTGGGATACTAACCCTACATCAATTTTTTCTTCCCAACTTCTAAATGGAATCTTGAATTGTAGAGGCTCCAGCATAAGGTCCCGTATATATGCATAAAATGCTCGAACCGTGTTCTCACATGCGTGAGACTCGCCCTCGAATATGGGACCCTATCAAGCATCCACTAAGTGGTCCATCATTGGATACAGCTCAAATAGCTTCTCATCCACATGAGCCTTAAGCACAACCCTATAACCACCAAAACGGACATGTTCAAAACCCGCCGGTAGAACTTGCTTAAGCGGGAGTTGGGGATCGAGCTCCCGCTTCGACCTTCGCTCTTGGGCAGCGCTTGTGCTAGCTTCGGCACCCGCCTTCTTCCTCGGAGAGGTAGGGCGGCTAGACCCGGTTTCATCCGCAAGAGTTCTCTTCTTTCCCATGAGGGAAAGAATGGTGGAGAAAGAGAAAATGGCCGCCACAAGCTCAAAAAGAGCCATGAAAACCCAAATAACTCTGTAATGGAGGTAGACGTGGGGCTCTTGAAAGATGAGACACAAAGCTACAAACCTTGTGCCCAAATGGGTAGGAAAAAGGGAAAGATAGGGTTTTGAGGAGGATGAGGGAAAGAGAGTATGTGGTGAAGCGAGTGCAGAAGATAGTGGAAGAGGGGGAGATTTGAGGGAGAAAATTAAAGTTTTTGGAGGTTTAGAGAGCTTGGAGGGGTAGGAATGGAGACAAGGAAGAAAATGGGAAAGAAATAGGGATCCCCACACGATTTGCTGGGCCCCACATGTGTTGGGAGGCCGGCCCGACAGGCCCGGGCGAGCCTAGGCACAGTCAACAGCTGTTGGCGCGGTGCCGTCTCGGTCCGCTAGACCTAGGCACGATATGCATTATGATGCAAACATGATATGCATTAATGATGCATGCCCTTGCCTGCACTCCCTCTGTGACATCATCTTATGATTGTGGCATGCAATACTCCCATTATGCTCAACACCAACGCTAAAGGCACATGCAATGCAGTGCATGAGCGTGATTATCGAGTTTTTATTAGATCTTTTCATACAGCAGAATTGGGGAGCTAAGGTACCACCCTTATATCATTTTTCAAACAATGATCCATTCTAGGATTTTCAGTCCTAGTTAGTCTCATACGATGTTGCAATTCCAGGTCACTACAAAGGGCTCGTCACCTCGACGCAGACCTAGCTTATACTCTAGTTGTTGTGGAAAGGCTCGTTGTCTCAGCGCAATCTCAGAGTATGCTCAAGGTCACTACGAATGGATCGTCACCCAGTCATAGGTCGACAGCTCGAATACAGTGTCCCATACTACCGTATTCGACTCACGAGCTTAGGTTGCTCACTGGTCATTATGGGTGGGCTCGTTACCCTGGCTAAGGCCGACAGCTCAACCATGGTGTCTCATTCCACCATGTTCAGCTCATGAGTCTTAACGGATCGAGGTACTAAGGTGAATGGGGTTTCCACTGGTGAATAGTGCGTAAGCACTCCGTGTGGCCTAACCATTGTCCACATCTAAAGTACGACTCGAATTCATCGAACACGTCCTGTGTGGCGAAAACAACCTCAGCCACCAAACCAGGACCTGTTATTGATTTCCTGGACTATGCCGTAGCCCCATACACATTCCAATCAATAGCATGTGCATGTAGTAGCTAAAGCCAGCATGTGATAATTGAATCAAATACGAATCTTTCTTAAGAAATTCGATAAACACATACTACACATGTTATTGTACATAAGCAGTTCATCCATAAATCATATCACAGTAAGATAGGTTACATAAAGGATACTATAACCATCGATAAAGGAATTAAGGACCTTATCTCGACACTCTCATTACATGCATTTAAACAAGCATTTTCATATTCAGGAATTTTATCAAACACTTAGGCTACACATATCATATACATGTAATTAAGTAGTTATAACAGGTATTATAGTAAATCCCTTTCACAAAGGGTTCACCATATGTACAACAATCATGTATTGTTAGTCAATAAATATAACAAGCATAAATCATAATTCCATAGTCATTCAAACGTTTCAACAAACACATGAAATGCATTAAAATCAACATAGTCTACATATATAAGTAATGTATGGAAAAACGGCATATCTACGCACATGTGACAGTAATTAAGTCAGTCATAAATCATTACAAACATTGAAAGCCTTAAAAACTATAACCTAAATATCTATAGTCCACACCTTTTACTGGTAGACTCGTAATAAACTCAGTTTAAATGTTAAGTCCTCGTCTATAGCACAACGGTAACCTATAACATAGAATAGATTAACTATTTTATCTTTTATTCTATTTGAATATCTAAAATAGATTAGGGTTAGGATTTCTTACCCAAGTACGAAGTTAGAATCATTGATATAACAATACAGACGGGGTGGCTAAACACGTGGAGCGGCAGGGAAGAATCCCAGGAACAAACTCTAACTCTCACACTCACTTTCTCTCTTTCCTTCTTTTTCTACTCTCTTCTCTCTCCTAGGGTTTGTAATTCGTATGGAATGAGGGAGAGAGGGTTTAAGGCCCTTATATAGGCCCAGAACTGATGGGAATGGCCCCAGGGCCATGGTATACTTAGGTTATAGCCAAAGGTTGGCTTTTTCGGTCTAACGAAACTGTTCTAGAGGCTCCTTTTCTACATGCGGTCGGACTTAAGCTCCATGACCTTGGATCTAGGTCAGGTTAAGATCTTAGCCCGTTCAGATCAGTGGATCGACCGTGAGGGACCAGTTTTAGTTCAACGGTCACCGACACTCAATCAAGGCTAAAAGTGCACTGACATGTGTGGAAAATTTTTTTGATCCGAGGGTGTAATTGGGCCAGATTCTAACAGTCTGAATCCTTAGATTTGGTCCGCAAGTGAACGACTCAATTCACTTAAGTTTCAGTTCCTTTTCTAAAGATATTCGTGTTTCTCACACACTTCGATCCGGGCTCACGACGTGCGCTTTTGAATACCCTTAGGACTTGATTTCTGAGATTGTTGTCAAGTCCAGCAAGGTGGTCACAATCATATAGTTTCGATGTAATTGGACTTTTGACTTGCTGTCCAGGTCCAATAAGGAGTTTTGTGATGCTCCCAAGAGCAACTAGGTTTTGAGATGGATCTTAAGTTTCAGGATAATGTAGCGTCAATGGTTCTGCTAGTCTTGGGTCTTGCAGTTCGTATTTAAAGTGATTAGTACTAATTTCACAGGTAATCTTATTTAACACTTATTTAATTCACTACTAATTTCTAAAGTATTTGGTCCTTATTACTTGAGGTAGTACTCAGGTCTTTGTACAGATTTTTTCGAGATGTTACACAAAGGCTACAGCCAGTGGGACCGAAACATAACAAAAATGCAGAATTTTGAAGTCGGTTCCAAGTTAGTGCAGATTTTTCATGTTAAAATGGGTGTTCTAAGCTATTTTAAATACAAATCAAGGTTTGGAAAAGAGACCTAGGGGTGGTGAAGCTTCCATGGAGCTGTCATTCTTATTCAATCCTTATCAATTATAGTTCATTTTTTTATTTAAAATTTTCTCTTGTTTAATGATGTTAGCCATGCTAGGCTAATCTCTTAGTTAAAGTTAAGGGATGAAGCTTGTAGTTCAATTACAATATTTAGTTTATTTGATTCAATAGCAATGGTTTGAATGATGATAATTGATTAAAATTGATTTAGATTTTACTTAAAGTCTTTGAGTTGCTTATTTCTGAATTTTTTATGCACTGCGGGTACAATGAATGCTTTGATTTAACAATTGTTTAGCCTAAATTAGTGAATGATTCAATCTGTATAATTGATTGATCTATTGTTGCTTAAGGGTGCATTGGATGTTTTTTATTCCCTGCGATTGAGATCTGAGTGCTTAATAAGAGAATTATTTAATTGATTTCATACTTTTATTGGTGTTGATGATTGGATTAATGAAATTATCCTTTAATTAGATGGGATAAGACTTCGATTCCAATTGAGTTATACATTGAATCAGTGAATGAGATATTGTAGTTGTTATAAATGGATTCATGGATCCTTGCTCTTTTATTTATTGTTTCAAAACCTTTTAATTTATTCGCTGGATTAAAAACCCAAGCACCATTTACCTTTGAATTATTTTTTAAGTTGTGTTCCCCATTCTCTGAGGATTCACTGTTGAGGGTCAAATATTGCATATCAAACCCAGTTATTTCCTGAATTTACAAGCATGATACTGTTTAATGGCCCGATTTAATCATGTTTGTGATGCAGAGTGTATTTATGAGCATGGACTGAAAAAAGGTGCTTAAAACATGGATTTAACGCTCTGATGACACCAAAGGCAAGGGACGGATGCTTTTTTTTTAGGACCAAGTTCGAAGAATTTACCCGCCAAAGATCTGAGAAAATGGATAAACCAAAGTTTAAGTGGCTCGAAAATCATCCAGAATGCAAGATCATAAGGTTCCCACAATCCGTTCAGCTCGAAACTCCATACGTGGCCTGAGGACCATAAATGAACCATACATGTCAAATTTTAACCCTCGGATCACTGCAGAAGCGGCCCAACGGACGGATCAGCCCATAATTTCTTGATTTAAGGCCCACCTGATATTTGGATGTGCTTCAAAATTGGTCACTACAGTTTAAAGGATATGAAAAAATGGATGGACGGAATAGATGTCGCATGTGCATCAAGATGGGGCCTGATTTGCATCAGTGGAGTGCATAGCGACGTTGCACTCGCCGTGCACCAAAACAGAGCAGGTCGATCAGCGCTACTAACCTGACCGTTTCACGCCAGGAACTGTGAACGGAGGTTGTCCATCCATTTTTGCATTGTGGGCCCCACTAATCATGTAACTCGATGATCGAAGCCATTCATCATGTCTGGAGGGGGGCTATGACCATCCCCTAGGTGGCATAATTCGAAGAAGTAATGATGACTAGTTTTTAACTGCTCAAATGGAGGATATACGGCTGAGTTGTAATTCTCGGTGGGCCACACTGAAATAGAAGAAAAAGGTCATGTCTGACCAGTTTTTCGTGTTGATCTTAATGGATGGAGTGGATTTCTCAAACCGACATCGAATGGGGGCCCACCATCATCACAGCGTAAGGATAACACAGTCCTTGTTTACGCAGGGACGTGCATTCGCACGTCCGGCCTTCCGTGGCCCACCACCGTTGATCCGATGGTCCATTTGGACCGTTCACAAGCTGCAAAAGGTGGGGACGACCATAACCATGAAGACACAGAATCTGAGATGTTCAGCTGTCCTGAAAATAAAGTCAAACACAAGATGGTTGTGTGTTTGCTGCGCAAAAACAAAGACTGTGCAGTCCGTTTTTGGCAACTTCCAATGCGTAAAGAGAGTCGGTCCTACTGACTCTGGTGACCGACTTGCTGGTTATAAAAAGAGAGAGAGAAAGAGAGGCTAAAGGGGATTGGCACGGCTTCAACGTGTATACAGAGAGGGAGAGTAGTTTAGATTTTTTTTTCTTTCTTTTTTTTATTGTCTTTGTTTCCTGCTTTCTTCAAGATTTAGTTAATCATGCCCGTGGTTAGCTAAACCTCTTAGCTAGGGCTAAGAGGTGAAGCTTGTAGTGTGATGAGAGGACCTGTTGTTTGTGCCTTTTGTTTAAGACTGATCTGATGTTGATTTTAGTTTACTAATGGGAATGTTTTTAGTTTTTAATGGTCTATTGTGACTAAAATTACAATGGGTCTACGATATCTTTGAGCATCTTCCTTCCCTTTATGTTTATGACGTCAAGAAGCCCTGTTGTTCACCATAGTCTCCTGGGCATGGTCGGATGACAGTACCCTTCCTAACCTTCATACATTTATTGGTTGGTAATTAGTTTAATTCTGTTGTTTGCTTTGTCTCCTGGGCATAGTTTAGTGATGAAATCCATTCTAATTCATACACCTTTCATTTCTTGAAAACTATATCAAAGTTCAATTTGATTTCCATGGTTACACTCTTCAACTGGATGAAGATGAGACTCTTAAGTCTAGTTGAGTTCTAGATGCAGGCATAAGATCTCCCTGATCTCTATAAGTAGATCCTCTGAATCCCTAGTTTCCTACCTCTGAATTCCTTAAGTTTTAGATTAATATTTCACAATTGTTCCTTAAATTCTATTTGATTTAGATTACATCTTATTCTAATTCTAGCTCTATTTAATTTCAGATTACGTACAGGTATCAGTCCCTTGGGATTCAACCTCGGTCTCATCGAGTTTATTACTACATCACAACCCTGTACTTAGGGTGTGAGCAAGTTTTTACCGCCGTTGCCGGGGACTGATGGCTACGTATTTCTGGAATTAATTGGTTTTAAAATTTGATTAAGATTAGAATTTTACTAACTACAGATTTAGGTTTTTCTTATTTATAGAAACTAACCTGTTTTCTTGTTTTGTAGGATCCTGACATAGATATCTAATTTGGTAATCCCTTTCTAAATTCTCTACTTTTTCTATTTTTAGAATTAGTGTTTTTTAGAAATTTTTTCCTTTTTTTAGAAACTAACACCTTTCCTTTACTTTTTTATTAACTTTCTAATTCTAGCATTTCTTCTATTCAAATTTCTTTTATTTCCTTCTATAGAATTTTAACTTAGGACCTTCAATATGGTACCTTCTAACTTCTCCTCTTACTTTCCACATTGCTGTAGGATATTTTCTTCTATATTTCTTAGGATTAAATTTAAATTAAGGGATTCATCATGTATATGCACGAGTGGGAACGTCAGTATGCTGAGAAGAATAACTTATTTTGGGATGATGATGATACACTATGCCAAATTGGGCAATTTGCGACGTATCCGTCGCTAAAATTTCTTAGTTTAACGACGGATTAAATCCGTCACTAACGGAGAAAGTCCGTCGCTAATCCCGTATTTCTCCAAAATCCGGTCGGAACGTTGCTGAATTTAGCGACGGACCAAAATCCGTTGCTAATATCTGATTTACGACGTATTTACGATGAATTTTGGTCCGTCGTTAATAGGCGACGGATTAAATCCGTCGCAAAATTTCATTTTGTCAACCGTAAAATGCCAACCAAAACACTGAATGGCTCACTTTTCAAATGCTTTTGCGATGGATCATGGTCCATCGTAAAAGGCCTTTTGCCCTCCCAATAATTTTTTTCATTTTTTTAAGAATATGGTGGAAATTTTAAGTTTTTTTTTTTTTTAGTCTAATAATTGTTTTTTAATACAATTTCGGTGGTTTAATTGTACATATTTATATCCAAGATTATTTTTTAACAATTGATTGAATGTAAAAAGAAAATTTATTCTATTTTTATATTAAATGAGTAGAATTTTTATTTTTATTTTTAATTTAAAATTAATATTTAAATGATTTGTAATATCACATGAAAAAGAATATTGAGAAGTTAAAAAAATTTCACAATGTTTGAGAAAAAAATTAGATTTTGAAAAAATAAAAATTGTAATTTAATAAAAATCTATTTTTTAAGAACAAAAAAGAATTTTGAATAAAGTTGATAAATGTGAAAAAAATAAAAAAAAAGCATTTGATTTTGAGAAAAAAAAAAACATATCCTGAAAAAGAAAATTAAAAATATTTTTTAAAATGTGAAAATTTTCACAATGTTGAAAATTGAAAATATTTTAAAAAAGAAAATGAGAGTTTGAAATTTGAAAAATAAAATAAAATTTCATATTTTAAAAAATGTGAAAGTTTATTTTATTTTCACTCAAAATAAAATTTGAGTGAAAAATAAAATAAAACGATATTAAAAAAAATTGATACTTTATCAAAAACAAACATTTGGAAACAAAAAATAAATAAGTTGAATAATTTTGTGATTTTGAAAAATAATTGAAACTGTTCAAAATTCGAAATTAAAAGAAAAAGTTTTTATAAAAACACTAAGATTTTGAAAAAATATATATTTTTTTAAAAAATTAAAAAATTGAAAACAACATGATGCTTTTGAAGAAAAAAAATCGGCATTTTTGAATTTTTGGGGAAAAAAAATAAAATTCGTGAAAATTTTAGATCTTTTAAAAATAAAAATTCAAAATTTGTATTTTAATTTATTGTTTGAAATATTTTATAATAAAAATGATATTTTGTTAAAAGTTTTTAAAGGAAAATTAAGAGTAAAAAAGTATACATTTTGAAAAAAATGTTATTTTTAAATGGAAATTAAAATTTATTTATGAAAAAAAAATTAATAAATTATTAGGCACATCCACTAATTGAACATTTAACCGTTTTTGAACAATCGAATTAGTCCAGATTGAAAAGTAAATAACTTCATATGTTTAAATCAAATTTTACTCAAATTGTTGATCAATCTTGTATACCCAATATCTTTCTCATATGTAGCTAGCCTAATTAGGGTGAGTAACTAGTTAAATTGAGGGTATTGATTAGTAAAATAGAGTGAATGGGCTAGACATATAAAATGGGCTAAATATTGTTGTCAAAATTGTGACCCAACTTATTGACCTCGCGAAAACCTAAGCATTGATGTTAATAAGTTTTGTGGGCCCCATCATGATGTGTGTCGAACATCAACACCGTGCATTTAATGTGTCCCCTTTAGGTTATGAGATATCTCAAAAATCATCCATAAACGAAATTCAGGTGGACCATACCATCTAAAACCATGTCAAGCCATTTTAAAAAAATATAAAAGCACTTGGTGGGGCCCACATGAGTTTTGGATGCGGCTAAAACTTAGTCTGACCCCTCATCCAAGTGGGACACACATAATGAGTTGGTTGGATATGTGAATCACATTAAGGCAAGCCCAATACATGATTATAAAAATTTTAAGGAAACTCCTCTACATTTAGGTAAGTTAGTCATTACCCTTACCAAAGTAAACTTTGTGGGGTCCACCGTTATTTATTTATTTTATCTATTCCGTTTATCCATGTTAACAGAAAATTTAAGGTCTAAAGAATAAAAAGGAAGCATATCCAAAGTTCAAGTGGACCACACCACAGGAAATAGTGTGATTGAACCTCTACCATTGAAAATTTCTTGGAGGCCATAGAAGTTTTGGATCAAGTTGATGTTTGTGTTTTCTCTTCATTCATATATATTTGATATTATGAATAGGTTGGATGGCAAATAAATGTTACTGTGGGCCCAAGGAAGGTATCAATGGTGGAAATCATTATTCTACTTTGTTTTGTGTGGCATGATCCACTTGAGTTTTGGATTTACCAAAAATTTGTGATCAACCCACACCGTTCATCCATTTTCAAGATCATTTCAGAGAATTATTCAAAAAATGAATCATATTCAAAGATTAAATGGACCGCACCACAAACAGCATGGATGGGAACGGATCGGCTACTCCCCTGCCACCGGCTTGTTGGCTAGTATTTTGTGCTATGTGGGCCCCACCATGATGTATGTATTTCATCCATTATGTTCATCCATTTTTACCGATTTTTTAGGGCTTGATCAAAAAAATGATAGGTATATAAACCTAAGGTGGACCACATCATAGGAAAACAATATTGATTGGATATCCACCATTCAAATCTTCTTCTACAGGTGGGCCCCACTATGATGTACGTGTTTCATCTATTCCGTTCATCCATATTTTTCAAATTATTTTATAGTTTTATACCAAAAATTAGCGGGACATAAATCTCAGGTGTACCACACCACATGAAAACAATGGTGATCGGATATCCACCATTAAAATCTATCTTAATTAAGGTCCACTGTACTGTTTATTTAACATCCAATCTGTTGATTAGGTCATACAGGACCAGATGAAGGGAAAAACCAAAGATCAGCTTTATACAAAACTTTTATGGCCCCAAAAGGTTTTTTATGGTCCACGCTCATTCAACACTGTTTCCTATAATGTGGTGCATTTGAGATTGGGATATACCTCATTTTTGGTCTTATACCATAAAATTTTCTAAAAAAATAGATGGACGGTATGGATGAAACACGTACATCATGTTGGGGCCCACAGAGCACGAACCACCAGCCATTGGTTGGTCGCCACTTTTTATAGGGACACAGATTTCCTTTTAAAGTCCTTGGCATCCTACGTAAGGATGCTGGGTGGGGCCCAACACCATGTGTTTGGAAAATCTACTCCGTTAATCAATTTTTAGAGATCATTTTAGGACAAGAGACCAAAAATGAATTGGATCCAAAAATCAAGTGGGTCACATGAGAGGAAACAGTGTGGAAACAAAAACCTACAGTTGAAACCTTTTGGACTCCACCTTGATGTTTATATGCCATCCAAATAGTTTATAAGGTCATTAACCCTAGGAATAAGTGAAAATACAAAAGGAAAAAGGAAAAAAAAAGAAAAAAAAAGAAAAGCCTGGAACAAAGCTTTTTATAACCATAAGAATGTTTCAACGGTTCTCACTAAATCCCCACTGTTTCATCTTGTGTGGCCCACTTGAGTTTTGGATACACTTCATTTTTGGTATCTTTCTCTAAAATGATCTCTATAAATGGATTAACGGAGTAGATTTTCCACAAACATGGTGGGGGGCCCCACCTAGCATCCATGCGCACTAACGTCCTGAGAAAGGCTTTAGCATGAAATCCACGTCTACGTCCTGGAACAGATTGGCTACTTCGCCTAAGACTAGCCCCGTGGCTGGTGGTCAGTGCTCTATGGGCCCCACCATGATGTATGTTCTTCATCCATTCCGTTCATCCATTTTTAAAGATCATTTTAGTGCTTGAAACAAAAAATGATAGGGATATAAATCTTAGTTGGGTCACACCACGAGACAAAAATAATGAATGGATATTCATAATTAAGATCCTCCTAAGGCCCACTGTACTGTTTATTTGACATCCAATCTATTAATTTAGTCATAAAGACCCATATGAAGGGAAAAAAAAATATATCAACTTGATACAAAACTTTTAAGGCCCCTAAAACATTGTTAATGGTCAAATTTATTCAACAATATTTCCTATAATGTGGTCCAGTTGAGATTGAGATATACTTCATTTTTTAAACCATATCATAAAATTATATATAATAATATATGGATGGATTGGATGAAACACATCCATCATGGTAGGGCCCATAGAGCCCTCCCCTTTCTAAAGCTTTGTTTATTCTTTATTTTTCTGTAAAAAAAACTGTGAGTTTTGTACAGAATGTAAAATTGTGATGACTCGTTCATGAAAATAGTGGCAATGATATAAAGTTATCCAGACCATTGAAATAATCCATCTAGTTTTATTTGTTTAATATTTATAATTTTATTATATAATACGATCTTAACCATCCAGAAAATGGTCCTTCATGCATGTACGATTGTTAACAGAGTATTTGTTATAAATAGTGGTAAACACACACTGTTTCGTATTTCAAAATTTTATAAAATTTAGAAAAGGATTCTCAAAATCACAAGTGCCTTCTCTCTTATCACATTCTCTCATTCCTTCCATGAGCGAGGCTTCTTCTTCCATCGAGTGGTGCGACTTTTCTTCCATCGAGTGGCACTTGGAGACGGCCATTGCACTGACCCCACCAACAGGATCCACCTATCATAACTGTTGGTGCTTCTACATTTACTACTGGAAAAGACACATCTACCTTCCAAAAGGTATGTACGCTCCTGATCCTTTTATCTGTGGGGACCACTTCTTTTTCTTGGTTGGGATCTTCCAATTGGTGTGTTTTTTTAGTTTGTGGTACATTCTTGTGAGACCCGACCCGAGTTCGCATGTGTGCATGTGTGTGTGTAAGTGTGCATTTCATTTCTTGTGGTCTCGCGGTCCTATCGGTTGAATTTCGGTGACCCGCGACCCTCAGATAGTGTTGCGGTCATCCTTGAGTCCGGTCATGTAGACCCAACTCGGATCGAGTTGAAACCTATGCCATTGCGACCACATCGTCACCGCGGTTCCAACGCCGCGTCTTGTGCGTCCATCCGATATGTAGATCAAAAGTTGTGTACATTTCATTATATGACCATTGATTATGTGGCCCACTTAGGTGGAATGCATGTGTGGACCACCACCTCCCTTGGCACAAGTTCCAAGGTACACTACCCACACACTACACAAAGATCCATAACTAACACTACCAACCACAAACACTACCAAGAGACCTACCCTACCCCTAGCAACTTTGGTTTCTCCTCCCTAAGGTAATCATTTCTTTTCTTACAAATAAATCATTACTATCTCTCTTTCCCTCTCATTTCTCTCTCTCTTCTCTTCTTCCCTAGCAACTCCCCTCCATTTCTCCAGCCCATCTTCCCTCCATTCCAGCCCCTTCTCCCTAAAATACCTCCTCATCTACCCCTTCTCATTTGATCTTAACCATTGATCCATGTTGCTTGAAGCCTCTAGATGATGGTGATGTAAATTTCAAGGTTGATCTAGGTGGGTGCTCCTTCTTCTTTCCTTTCTCCCTTCCCTTTTGCTACATGCATGGAAGCATGTAGGACCCACCAATCCATGGTGGAGGTCCTACATGGCTCCTAGGATGAAGGCCATGGGCCTAGATCCTACTCATTCCCTTCCATGGTGGGCCATTCTCCATGGACCCACCATGATGCATTCTCCTTTATTCTTGCATCTCATAGGCCATCTAGGCCTTTGCATGCATGTGGAGAGGGTGTCCCTACCCTCCAGGAATTTATCTTGATACATAATAGCTTGCATGTAAGTATATACATGGTGGATGGTGTAGATTGTGGAGTGGAAGGTCCATTAGTGGTGGGACCTTCCACCAATGGCCGATTGCTTCTTCCTTCTCCTTTTCTCTCTCTTTTTTTTTTTCTCCTGTGTATTATGATGATGTGTGGCTCACCAAGGAGAGGTCAGCAACATCTCAGACCCTTAGCTAGATGGGAAGTCCAAGCCCACTTTGACTAGATGTCCAAGCCCACCATGCATGCATGGTTTGGGTGACCTCTAAAATGACATTTTTACGGAGGTCTGAGTGAGCTCATGAGTCTAAAATTTTGTTAACCCATCAAGGTGGACCCCACATGTTGAATCAGGGCCATAAACCCTTTGATTAATTTATATGGCCTGAAATGTGGACAACATATGTTGCTGTCCAAATTCCAGGCCCAGTTGGACCATGACTTTTGAGCTAATGTTTGGATCTGTTTATATGCCCTTTTCTCCTAAATTTTCTTAAGGATTTTGCAGTGCATGGACCCCACTTTGATGTGGAATGGGGCCCACATCATTTCCCTCATGATTGAGACCCATGGGATGGGCCAAAGTGGGCTAACTGTCCAGAAATTTCTGCACAGTTCAGCAACACTATAAGTTGAAAATGAGCATTTTTACCTGGGTTTCTGGAATAAGTGGACCACCCCAGTGGACCCCACTTGTTGTCCAGATGTAGGAACACCTTTTTCCCAATTTTTCAAGGGTTTGGGTGGTTCCAGGCCAACTCCATGTGGTCCCAAACATAGGGACAATTACATTTCCAGCAATATTTTTTTTGCTGTAGATTTCTTCAGGAATAGTTATCTGTACACAAATTGCAGGGGTTAAATAAAATATTTTTACTTTCCAAAAAAATTCTAAATTTTTGTAGGAAGGTGTCCCAACCATGGTAGAACCTACCTACATAATTTCAGGGCCAAGGGATCCCATTTGGGCATCCAAAAGGGTGGGCCAACATACTGGATTGCCAAACATTTCTGCTGTTCAGTCCAGCAGCATAGTCCAAAAAGAATAAAATTCTAAAAAATACTTTCTAAGAAGTTGGGCCATATTTCTAGATCCAATCTTGTTTTAGGCTTGATGAGGGAACCTTGGGTCCAAATTTCAGGAATTTTGGAGGCCCAGAACCCACCCATTGGATGACCCAAATTCAGGACAGTTACATTCCAGCAATAGTTCACCCTGGACAGATTATATCCTTAAAATTTATTAAAATATTTTTGAGTATCCAAAAATTATAAGACTTTATGGAGATGTGTTAAACTCATGTCAAGACCTACCTGTAAAATTTTGGAGCCATTGGACACCTGTACATACCATGGTGGTGGCTGGACCGGCCCACTATTATATGGTGTCCAGATCAGTCCGAGATTCAGGACAGATTGTTTTATTTGAATTAATTAAAATAGTTTTAGAATTCCAAAAATTATAAAATTTTATGGGGGTGTGGTATACCCATGGAAGGACCATCCTATAAAATTTCAGGGCCATCAGGCCTCTGTACCGACCGTGGTGTGGCCTGCAATTTGGACCAGTTTTGGGTCAAATACCCAGGCACACCCTTACCTTGGGTTGCTGGGCCTGCATTCTAATGGCATGGCCCACTTGAAGTAAGTGTTGTATATCTCCCTTCTTATCTGGTGGGGCCCACTATGATATATGTGAATCACCATGGGTCAGTAACCCATCTAAATTAAATAAATTTCTGGACTCCACCAGGCCTAGGAAATGGGTGGGCTGAAATTCTAGCAAGGGGCCCAAAATTTACTACATGGTTGATTGTTAGGTACTATTGTGGCACACCAGATTTGAGAGAGTGTTGCACACACTCCTTTCTTTCCTTCCTTAGATATTTTGGGTTTAATGAGTGCCCCCTTGAGGCCCACCTTTGTGGTGATTTTGTGGGCTCGCCTTAACCAGAAATTTTAATAGTTTTATAGGCTCAATGGGCTGAGAGATTCTTTCTTAAGCCCAAGATTGTGCAAGGGCTGACCTTATTGAATTATGAGCCCAATGGGCTGTCTATAAGCTGATCATGTGTATTAATGGGCCTTGATGCCCTCATGAAGTGTTTAATTGTGGGCTGACTTGCAAAGTCCACATAAATGTATATTGTGGAGGGCCTTGTTAAGTCTTTGTCTAATGAGGCAAGGCCCACCCTATCGGTATAGGTCTCGCCCTTATGTATTCTTGGACTTATGGGCTGCCCTCAAGTCCACTATAATGTGTGAATTGGATGGGTTTTGTTTTGGGCCATTTCTTTGGGGCCCATTATGTGATATAGTATATGCATGTTTGTATTAACAAGT
The DNA here is from genome assembly GCA_037074715.1 of Magnolia kwangsiensis. Lineage (NCBI taxonomy): Eukaryota > Viridiplantae > Streptophyta > Magnoliopsida > Magnoliales > Magnoliaceae > Magnolia > Magnolia kwangsiensis. Next base: position 106,929,521 of record CM073578.1, on the reverse strand, counting down.
AGGCCTTATGGACTCAATTCTTTTGGATAGGCCCATTGATCTTAGGCCTATACTCTCCCATCTATTGTGATGGGATTAAGGGCAATAATATGCAAGGAGTTGGGCTCTTGGCTGCCTACTAAATTGACCTTGTACTTGGGCCAAAAGTGAGGCCCAACTCACTTGTGTTAAATGTAAAACTTGCTCATGTAAATGAATTACTGGGCTGCCCATGAAGCCCACCACAATATGTGGAATTATGACCTTTGTGGTTGGGCCCAAACCTTACTTAAGGGTCCACTATCTGGCCTATAAGTTGGGCTTGGTGTATGGCCCATTAAGCCATGCATTGCGTGGGCTTTAAACCTTATATTATATGAGTAGTGGCGGGCTACCTCTTGGAAGCCAGTTGAGGTTGAACGTCCTCCTAGGTGATCCTAAGGTAGGCCTATGGGTTTCTTTATGGATGGTTAAAGGCCCACCATAGACCCTAGGCCATTGTTTAGAGCTTAATGTGTATGTATGTGGAACCTACCTTAACGCATGTTTAGTCCAGGCCATCCAAGCCTTGGATCACCCGATTATGGATGCACTGTCTGTCTTGGGTTACTGCTGGACTCACAATCCAGTAACAGGTTCACTTGATCTTTTCATAATATATACGCACTCTCCATCTGGTGGGGTCCCCCAGCGAATATAGTTGGCTTTCATGAGATTATTTCTACATAGTCAACTGATTTCTGGACCTTAGCGGGTCTTGGAAGTTAAACTGGCCAAAAGTTTTTCAAAGGGCCTTAAATTAAAATTGTATGGTTAAAACTTTGTTTGGCTGTGGGGCCCACCATATTGAGAACTTGTGTACGTGTTACATGCTTATGTTTTCTTATAATCTTTGGGCTTAATCAATGCATTCTTTTGGGTCACCTTTAGTGATCACATGAGGACCCCATCTTAGATCGGATTTTTGGGGCATCCCATTAGCCCAGAGTGGGTTGGAACGTCCTAGCTTGGCCCAACCATATATTGGACCGACTTTCACCATTTTGATGGACTTGTGGGCTAAGATAAGGATAGTATTGGGCCCTTGGTTGCCCACTTAATTTGCTAGTTTTTGGGCTGATGTAGTTAGGCCCATTTCCTCCTAACTTAAACTTATTTTCAGGCCGTATATTGTGTACGCGGGCTGCCCACCAAGTCCAACTTAATGCATGGATTCCATGGCTATTGGAAATTGAGCATTTGGGCCTTGATTTTCCTCTTGGGGCCCATGTTGTTAAAGGTGGTATTATATCCTTTTTTTCATGGCCTATTATGAGAAATATATATGTATGTGGTTACCTGTGTTTTTATCTAAATGTAGGCCTTGGGCCTTCTATCCATATAGTTCATGGTTGATATGCCTTTTTGGGAAATGGCGGTTGAATATCCCCATTATGGACCCCTTTAGGCTCGGTTGTATCTAAATGTGATTAGATACTCATCTTAACTCTTGCTAGACTCACTTCTGTATTACTTAGACACATAGTTTGTATGCTTAGTCTCGTGGGCTACCCCAGGTAAATGGGCCCCCACTAGAGGTTGGATTCCTTAAGGATATTGTCTAAGTACCTAGTCTTGGTCCCTTCTTGGATAGGAGGAGTGTACTACTTTGTATATCGCTGCATAATGTGTCTAGACCCATCTTCATGGCCCATGTACATCATTGTATGCTTGGTTGACACTATGTGTGTGTGGTCATATTATGTCCTTGGGCATTGCATGATACTTTCCCCGAGGGACGTAGTATCCCCTCTTGAGCACGTTGGATGCTTGGGATTGATGCATGGTTGATTGCGTGATTCATGCATCTAGCATTGCATAACATATGAGCATTATCGCCCTTGCTTCATCAGGGTTGTAGCCTCCACAGATACATCGTGGATGGCCATGATTGGATACCGGAAATGTTACTTAAGCATACCGGGTGCATAGGATGCCCATGGGTGAAATTCCCAAAACTTCCATGGTACCAAGGATCTGCTCCAGCGCCGTGACCGGGTGGTATATATGAGCGCACGAGGGCCTTATACTGTTAGGCCGTGACTCCCACTGTCGTGTAGTCGGTTGGATAGGGGTGTGGCCTTACTCGCCTGATGGAAGAGGGCATTGCTAGGCTGAGTCTGACCAGCTCGTGAATGGGTCCGCTACCTTCAGGCCTTGCTGGTGATTGGTTGTCCACAGGCTGGTAGTGAGGTCTCTTACGCTCGTTTGACTGTGCGGGGTCTGTAGAGCGGCAGTCATCCAGCAGTGTAATGGACCCCGGTGATTTCCTTATGATGGAAATGTAATTGATATGTGGATTGGATATGAGCACTGGCATTACTTCGCATTATTGCATTTGCATCGGCTGTGTAAGCCTCATATTGCATCGCCTTGGCATGCGCCCAGTACTCATTGCATTACATTATGCATTGCACTATATAGCCTTGGTATGGCTTCCTGCATTATCATACTGCCTTGGTATATCTTTTTGTGTTCATGGTAGCCTTGGTAAGGCTTGTGGTATTAGTATTGATAGTGACCCCCTTCTGCATTCTCTATCTTTTTCTGAGCACCATTGTCACACACTTTCACCACCCTCTAAGCTTTCTATAAGCTTATGCACGATTGATGCGTGCAGGAGATCGTAAGTTGGTGTCTTAGCAGCAGAGCTTGGATAGGTGTGCGAGCCGAGAACCCAGTGTTGCAGATTCTCTTCCTTCTTTCTTCTGTTATCTTATGTATGTCCTTTTGGACCTGATGTAAGCTTGTAAAAGTTCAAATTCATAGTGGATTTTGTGATGTGTGCCTTTGTTATTCTCAGATTTACTTGTTGTGATCTTGGGTATGCTCGTATTGGAAATGATTATATTGTTGTGGAAATCCTCCTTGTGGGATCCCAGGATCGGAACCTGCCTCAGGCGCCGAGAATGGGGTACTATGGAGGCTGTTGCGGCCAGAACCGGTCATCCGGTTCCTTGTGAGGTCCGGTTACCGAGTCTGGGGCGTGACAGGAGTTGGTATCAGAACATAGCAAGTAATTTTGGAATAACTTGGGATAATATCACATATCTGCTGCGTGCTTAGGACAAGTAGTATCTCGAGTGCATTTCGCTCATTTCTTTTGATCCTTCAAGGATTCTAATTCCTAGGTGTCCATCACCTTTGTTCTTTCTATAGACCATGTCGTCTAATCGAGGCACCCATGATGGTGACGTCCGTGGCCGTGATGCCCATGGACATGGTTCTCATTCCGCTCCAGTGATCCAAGTGACTTTTGCTCCACCATCTGAGATTTCTGTTTCCCCTCTGGAGCCTGCCGTACCTATTCCTGAGGCTCTCGCCGTACCTGTGCCTCCGTCAGAGGCCACTGCTACCCCCGCTTGTCTGGCGATTCCTGTGAGAGTTGAGCATCTCCAGCAGTTGATGCAGGTCATCACTGATGTTCTTTAGACCTGTCAGCCCGTTCCTGAGACGCCCGAACAGGCAGAATAGAAGCGTGCGAGCCCTCTTTTGTATCCAAGGGCTTTTGTTCGATCAAATTTCTATTAGTCTGTCGTAAGAGATTGTCAGTATCGACACTTTTTGGAAGATCGCTGTGTTAGGTCGATGATATTATCGTGTTCCATTTTGGATGATGAGTTGTTCTTACCCACTGAATAGTTTTGTATTGCCAATGCTAGGCTTGTTTTATTGTCAAGGCAGTATTCCTGGTTAGGGATGGCAGGCCAGATTGCTAGTTTTATGGCCGAGTGTGATGCTTGTCAGCGTGTCAAGGTCAATCATCTGAGACCCCCTAGTCCCTTGCAACCGTTGGGTGTTCTAGAGTTAAAAGTGGGAGCACGTATCGATGGATCTCATCGTAGGTTTGCCATGATTAGGGAGCGTTATCCCCATTTGTTCGATGATTGATACATATACGAAGATGCTATGCATTTTTTTAATTTTGTTTTTGTTAATTTCGAGGATGAAATTTTTTTGTTGGTGGGGAGGATTGTGAGACCCGACCCGAGTTCGCATGTGTGCATGTGTGTGTGTAACTGTGCATTTCATTTCTTGTGGTCTCGCGGTCCTATCGGTTGAATTTCGGTGACCCGCGACCCTCAGATAGTGTTGCGATCATCCTTGAGTCCGGTCATGTAGACCCGACTCGGATCGAGTTGAAACCTATGCCATTGCGACCGCATCGTCACCGCGGTTCCAACGCCGCGTCTTGTGCGTCCATCCGATATGTAGATCAAAAGTTGTGTACATTTCATTATATGACCATTGATTATGTGGCCCACTTAGGTGGAATGCATGTGTGGACCACCACCTCCCTTGGCACAAGTTCCAAGGTACACTACCCACACACTACACAAAGATCCATAACTAACACTACCAACCACAAACACTACCAAGAGACCTACCCTACCCCTAGCAACTTTGGTTTCTCCTCCCTAAGGTAATCATTTCTTTTCTTACAAATAAATCATTACTATCTCTCTTTCCCTCTCATTTCTCTCTCTCTTCTCTTCTTCCCTAGCAACTCCCCTCCATTTCTCCAGCCCATCTTCCCTCCATTCCAGCCCCTTCTCCCTAAAATGCCTCCTCATCTACCCCTTCTCATTTGATCTTAACCATTGATCCATGTTGCTTGAAGCCTCTAGATGATGGTGATGTAAATTTCAAGGTTGATCTAGGTGGGTGCTCCTTCTTCTTTCCTTTCTCCCTTCCCTTTTGCTACATGCATGGAAGCATGTAGGACCCACCAATCCATGGTGGAGGTCCTACATGGCTCCTAGGATGAAGGCCATGGGCCTAGATCCTACTCATTCCCTTCCATGGTGGGCCATTCTCCATGGACCCACCATGATGCATTCTCCTTTATTCTTGCATCTCATAGGCCATCTAGGCCTTTGCATGCATGTGGAGAGGGTGTCCCTACCCTCCAGGAATTTATCTTGATACATAATAGCTTGCATGTAAGTATATACATGGTGGATGGTGTAGATTGTGGAGTGGAAGGTCCATTAGTGGTGGGACCTTCCACCAATGGCCGATTGCTTCTTCCTTCTCCTTTTCTCTCTCTTTTTTTTTTCTCCTGTGTATTATGATGATGTGTGGCTCACCAAGGAGAGGTCAGCAACATCTCAGACCCTTAGCTAGATGGGAAGTCCAAGCCCACTTTGACTAGATGTCCAAGCCCACCATGCATGCATGGTTTGGGTGACCTCTAAAATGACATTTTCATGAAGGTCTGAGTGAGCTCATGGGTCTAAAATTTTGTTAACCCATCAAGGTGGACCCCACATGTTGAATCAGGGCCATAAACCCTTTGATTAATTTATATGGCCTGAAATGTGGACAACATATGTTGCTGTCCAAATTCCAGGCCCAGTTGGACCATGACTTTTGAGCTAATGTTTGGATCTGTTTATATGCCCTTTTCTCCTAAATTTTCTTAAGGATTTTGCAGTGCATGGACCCCACTTTGATGTGGAATGGGGCCCACATCATTTCCCTCATGATTGAGACCCATGGGATGGGCCAAAGTGGGCTAACTGTCCAGAAATTTCTGCACAGTTCAGCAACACTATAAGTTGAAAATGAGCATTTTTACCTGGGTTTCTGGAATAAGTGGACCACCCCAGTGGACCCCACTTGTTGTCCAGATGTAGGAACACCTTTTTCCCAATTTTTCAAGGGTTTGGGTGGTTCCAGGCCAACTCCATGTGGTCCCAAACATAGGGACAATTACATTTCCAGCAATATTTTTTTTGCTGTAGATTTCTTCAGGAATAGTTATCTGTACACAAATTGCAGGGGTTAAATAAAATATTTTTACTTTCCAAAAAAATTCTAAATTTTTGTAGGAAGGTGTCCCAACCATGGTAGAACCTACCTACATAATTTCAGGGCCAAGGGATCCCATTTGGGCATCCAAAAGGGTGGGCCAACATACTGGATTGCCAAACATTTCTGCTGTTCAGTCCAGCAGCATAGTCCAAAAAGAATAAAATTTTAAAAAATACTTTCTAAGAAGTTGGGCCATATTTCTAGATCCAATCTTGTTTTAGGCTTGATGAGGGACCTTGGGTCCAAATTTCAGGAATTTTGGAGGCCCAGAACCCACCCATTGGATGACCCAAATTCAGGACAGTTACATTCCAGCAATAGTTCACCCTGGACAGATTATATCCTTAAAATTTATTAAAATATTTTTGAGTATCCAAAAATTATAAGAATTTATGGAGATGTGTTAAACTCATGTCAGGACCTACCTGTAAAATTTTGGAGCCATTGGACACCTGTACATACCATGGTGGTGGCTGGACCGGCCCACTATTATATGGTGTCCAGATCAGTCCGAGATTCAGGACAGATTGTTTTATTTGAATTAATTAAAATAGTTTTAGAAGTCCAAAAATTATAAAATTTTATGGGGGTGTGGTATACCCATGGAAGGACCACCCTATAAAATTTCAGGGCCATCGGGCCTCTGTACCGACCGTGGTGTGGCCTGCAATTTGGACCAGTTTTGGGTCAAATACCCAGGCACACCCTTACCTTGGGTTGCTGGGCCTGCATTCTAATGGCATGGCCCACTTGAAGTAAGTGTTGTATATCTCCCTTCTTATCTGGTGGGGCCCACTATGATATATGTGAATCACCATGGGTCAGTAACCCATCTAAATTAAATAAATTTCTGGACTCCACCAGGCCTAGGAAATGGGTGGGCTGAAATTCTAGCAAGGGGCCCAAAATTTACTACATGGTTGATTGTTAGGTACTATTGTGGCACACCAGATTTGAGAGAGTGTTGCACACACTCCTTTCTTTCCTTCCTTAGATATTTTGGGTTTAATGAGTGCCCCCTTGAGGCCCACCTTTCTGGTGATTTTGTGGGCTCGCCTTAACCAGAAATTTTAATAGTTTTATAGGCTCAATGGGCTGAGAGATTCTTTCTTAAGCCCAAGATTGTGCAAGGGCTGACCTTATTGAATTATGAGCCCAATGGGCTGTCTATAAGCTGATCATGTGTATTAATGGGCCTTGATGCCCTCATGAAGTGTTTAATTGTGGGCTGACTTGCAAAGTCCACATAAATGTATATTGTGGAGGGCCTTGTTAAGTCTTTGTCTAATGAGGCAAGGCCCACCCTATCGGTATAGGTCTCGCCCTTATGTATTCTTGGACTTATGGGCTGCCCTCAAGTCCACTATAATGTGTGAATTGGATGGGTTTTGTTTTGGGCCATTTCTTTGGGGCCCATTATGTGATATAGTATATGCATGTTTGTATTAACAAGTAGGCCTTATGGACTCAATTCTTTTGGATAGGCCCATTGATCTTAGGCCTATACTCTCCCATCTATTGTGATGGGATTAAGGGCAATAATATGCAAGGAGTTGGGCTCTTGGCTGCCTACTAAATTGACCTTGTACTTGGGCCAAAAGTGAGGCCCAACTCACTTGTGTTAAATGTAAAACTTGCTCATGTAAATGAATTACTGGGCTGCCCATGAAGCCCACCACAATATGTGGAATTATGACCTTTGTGGTTGGGCCCAAACCTTACTTAAGGGTCCACTATCTGGCCTATAAGTTGGGCTTGGTGTATGGCCCATTAAGCCATGCATTGCGTGGGCTTTAAACCTTATATTATATGAGTAGTGGCGGGCTACCTCTTGGAAGCCAGTTGAGGTTGAACGTCCTCCTAGGTGATCCTAAGGTAGGCCTATGGGTTTCTTTATGGATGGTTAAAGGCCCACCATAGACCCTAGGCCATTGTTTAGAGCTTAATGTGTATGTATGTGGAACCTACCTTAACGCATGTTTAGTCCAGGCCATCCAAGCCTTGGATCACCCGATTATGGATGCACTGTCTGTCTTGGGTTACTGCTGGACTCACAATCCAGTAACAGGTTCACTTGATCTTTTCATAATATATACGCACTCTCCATCTGGTGGGGTCCCCCAGCGAATATAGTTGGCTTTCATGAGATTATTTCTACATAGTCAACTGATTTCTGGACCTTAGCGGGTCTTGGAAGTTAAACTGGCCAAAAGTTTTTCAAAGGGCCTTAAATTAAAATTGTATGGTTAAAACTTTGTTTGGCTGTGGGGCCCACCATATTGAGAACTTGTGTACGTGTTACATGCTTATGTTTTCTTATAATCTTTGGGCTTAATCAATGCATTCTTTTGGGTCACCTTTAGTGATCACATGAGGACCCCATCTTAGATCGGATTTTTGGGGCATCCCATTAGCCCAGAGTGGGTTGGAACGTCCTAGCTTGGCCCAACCATATATTGGACCGACTTTCACCATTTTGATGGACTTGTGGGCTAAGATAAGGATAGTATTGGGCCCTTGGTTGCCCACTTAATTTGCTAGTTTTTGGGCTGATGTAGTTAGGCCCATTTCCTCCTAACTTAAACTTATTTTCAGGCCGTATATTGTGTACGCGGGCTGCCCACCAAGTCCAACTTAATGCATGGATTCCATGGCTATTGGAAATTGAGCATTTGGGCCTTGATTTTCCTCTTGGGGCCCATGTTGTTAAAGGTGGTATTATATCCTTTTTTTCATGGCCTATTATGAGAAATATATATGTATGTGGTTACCTGTGTTTTTATCTAAATGTAGGCCTTGGGCCTTCTATCCATATAGTTCATGGTTGATATGCCTTTTTGGGAAATGGCGGTTGAATATCCCCATTATGGACCCCTTTAGGCTCGGTTGTATCTAAATGTGATTAGATACTCATCTTAACTCTTGCTAGACTCACTTCTGTATTACTTAGACACATAGTTTGTATGCTTAGTCTCGTGGGCTACCCCAGGTAAATGGGCCCCCACTAGAGGTTGGATTCCTTAAGGATATTGTCTAAGTACCTAGTCTTGGTCCCTTCTTGGATAGGAGGAGTGTACTACTTTGTATATCGCTGCATAATGTGTCTAGACCCATCTTCATGGCCCATGTACATCATTGTATGCTTGGTTGACACTATGTGTGTGTGGTCATATTATGTCCTTGGGCATTGCATGATACTTTCCCCGAGGGACGTAGTATCCCCTCTTGAGCACGTTGGATGCTTGGGATTGATGCATGGTTGATTGCGTGATTCATGCATCTAGCATTGCATAACATATGAGCATTATCGCCCTTGCTTCATCAGGGTTGTAGCCTCCACAGATACATCGTGGATGGCCATGATTGGATACCGGAAATGTTACTTAAGCATACCGGGTGCATAGGATGCCCATGGGTGAAATTCCCAAAACTTCCATGGTACCAAGGATCTGCTCCAGCGCCGTGACCGGGTGGTATATATGAGCGCACGAGGGCCTTATACTGTTAGGCCGTGACTCCCACTGTCGTGTAGTCGGTTGGATAGGGGTGTGGCCTTACTCGCCTGATGGAAGAGGGCATTGCTAGGCTGAGTCTGACCAGCTCGTGAATGGGTCCGCTACCTTCAGGCCTTGCTGGTGATTGGTTGTCCACAGGCTGGTAGTGAGGTCTCTTACGCTCGTTTGACTGTGCGGGGTCTGTAGAGCGGCAGTCATCCAGCAGTGTAATGGACCCCGGTGATTTCCTTATGATGGAAATGTAATTGATATGTGGATTGGATATGAGCACTGGCATTACTTCGCATTATTGCATTTGCATCGGCTGTGTAAGCCTCATATTGCATCGCCTTGGCATGCGCCCAGTACTCATTGCATTACATTATGCATTGCACTATATAGCCTTGGTATGGCTTCCTGCATTATCATACTGCCTTGGTATATCTTTTTGTGTTCATGGTAGCCTTGGTAAGGCTTGTGGTATTAGTATTGATAGTGACCCCCTTCTGCATTCTCTATCTTTTTCTGAGCACCATTGTCACACACTTTCACCACCCTCTAAGCTTTCTATAAGCTTATGCACGATTGATGCGTGCAGGAGATCGTAAGTTGGTGTCTTAGCAGCAGAGCTTGGATAGGTGTGCGAGCCGAGAACCCAGTGTTGCAGATTCTCTTCCTTCTTTCTTCTGTTATCTTATGTATGTCCTTTTGGACCTGATGTAAGCTTGTAAAAGTTCAAATTCATAGTGGATTTTGTGATGTGTGCCTTTGTTATTCTCAGATTTACTTGCTGTGATCTTGGGTATGCTCGTATTGGAAATGATTATATTGTTGTGGAAATCCTCCTTGTAGGATCACAGGATCGGAACCTGCCTCAGGCGCCGAGAATGGGGTACTATGGAGGCTGTTGCGGCCAGAACCGGTCATCCGGTTCCTTGTGAGGTCCGGTTACCGAGTCTGGGGCGTGACAATTCTAGAGGGGATTGTTGTTTTGACGGTGGGGATTGGTTTTCCTATTTCTGAATGTGTGTGGCTGATGGGGCTATGATGGTCCCATTGCTTACTGGCAAAATACATAGCTGACATATTCACATCAATGCTCTTGCATTTGTGATATAATCCATTGGTCACAATATCATAAGATGCAAAAACGTATAGTGGAAATTTGAGAAAAACTTTTGTACTCGAGTGAGGGTTGACAAGCTGACAGTAATACTTAGTGCACTTGGCATTGAAATAACTCAAATTAAAGTGTCCAAACTGTGGGCCACAAATTTAGATATATTATAGCCTAAACATCATACTGATTTAATTAATTAACTAGCTGATTGGTGGGCATTTTATCAATGGTTGAGATGAAAAAGTGCTAATGGTTGGGATTTGGCAAACTGATGTCCAACATTCAGAGGTTAGCTTTGGGAATCGAGTTTTTATTTTTGGAAAATCTGATTTTGACCGTTTAATTTGAGTTAATGCAATGCCACGTACAATTTCAGAGTGCCTGAGCATCAAGCCTCAGACTTAACTCTACAGCGGAAATTATTCTGTGAGTCATCTACCATGAGCTTCATGTAACCTATCTGACACCTTCCATGTTGCAAGAGGATAGTGAATTGGGACCATCTACCTTGTGACCCTTGCTGTGGATGCCCTGCAGTTCAAAATCCACTCTAATTAGTGGTCCAACTACAGTCGGGAAAGGTGTGTGAAAGTGATGACTGCTTTTGTGTGATCATTGTTGTTTTTGAAGTGCGGGCCACCACAGCACAATCCCCTTGGTTGAAAGAGAAACTTTGACGGATGATAAGCTGGCTCCTAGAATTACTTAGAAAATGCATGAGTTCCATTCATGTAATTCAAATTAAACTGCCTGGTGACTCATTAAATCAAAGGTCTTGATCACTCCAGGGAACTTGTGGAGCTCTGTTATGTTGGCATTCCTCTTCAGAGGAAAGCTAGGGGCATAGCTCAAAAAAGAAAAGAAAGAATTGTAGGATCCTGACTGGGGAGCAAGTGGGCCAAATAAGGGGAGCTCTACAACCAACCCATTCAACAATAGGGTCTAGATTTTAGGCAGACCCAATTCATTAGTATATGGATCGAGTTGAAGTCCAAATCCAAATAACTTGGGATTGGGTTGGGTACAGGTGAAGTCTGGACTGAGGATTCAGACCCAACCCATTTATCTGTAGTGGTTTGTGATGAGTCTAAATCGAGTGGGTCTAATTTCTAATTTCCTATATAAAATTGGGGGTTTGAGTTTCTTATTTGTGGCGAACATGGACCTTTCCTTTTGTGCACCTAGTTTATGCATGTGTTGACTTATGGTTGTTTTATCCGAGCCACTTATCTGATGGCCTCATCTGGGCTGAGATGCCTAAAAGTTCTCCCCAATTGGAAAATCCCAATCATCAAATGTTTAATCTTTTCTGTTGAATATGGTTTGTTGGTGTGTCGTGTATCTGCATGCCAATCGAGGGTATTTTTTGGGCATGGTGAATCCATGATGGTGACATCAGATCAACAGCTTGTATACACATGTACTTGGTGCACGACAGGGTAGTCCTCTTCTTCACAAACAATAAACTCACCCCTTAACATAGATATCTTATTGAGACAACTTAATTATCTATTCTCTTTAAGCAAGTTTCTGTATGACATAAATTGCCTTAGGGCCTGTTTGGATGGGCACGCTAGATGGAATTAGAAGGGATTAGGTGGGATTGGAAGATAGATCCCGGGATTGGCAAGGCATGCCCAAACAGACATGGGATCGTGATCCCAGGATATAGGAATCCCATGGATCTTAAGAAAATCCACTAACATCACCATCATTACCTTAAATCCCATCTAATCCATCCTAATCCCTTCAAAATTGCCTGGAAGTATTTGGTTAGAGGGATTAAAAGGGATTAGAAGGTTTAATCCCAGATTTGGCCGAGCGTGCCCAAACAGACCGGGTATAGCAATCCCGGGATATAGCAATCCCATAGATCTTAAAGACAATCCACTGACATCACCATCATTGCCTTGAAATCCATGCAATCCAGTCTAATACCATCTAATCCCATCCAGCGTGCCCGTCCAAACAGGCCCGTAGTTTATATATTTCTTAGCTTAGTAATTCTCTAGTTATCACAAAATATGTTTGGATCACACTTTTTTGCTGGCCTTTATACTTGGAAATTTCATTCCCCTGCTTTTCATCAGAATGCTGGGGAATGAAAAGCCTAGGGAATTTAAACAATTATTTAGACTTTAACTAGGCGTATCAACCAAACAATTTAATCATTCCCCCAGGGATTACTAGGCCAAGTTTAACATTCCTCAGGAAACATAAAAATTAGGGAATGAATTCCCCAGCAGCTAAAGAGGCACTTAATTACTTTAATTAAGGGAATTTAAAGTTTAGGTATTGAGTTTGTGTGGACATGGATAGCTGTAAAGATTATGTTTTCCAGGTAGCAGGTTGATTCTCAAAAGGGTCTTCTATTTGTATAGCAAGTGAAACTATCCTCATTAGGCAATAATCACCTTGTTTCTTGCCTCACTTTTTGTAATATAAATTTTGATTTTTTAAGGCAAAACATAGATTGAGTAGTAGGGGTGCCAACAGATAACAAATGGTCTAATAATTGCTACCATTGAATCCATGGTTTTTATTTTTCCAACTCAAACAACGATAAATGTCAAATCAAGGAAACTGATTGTTCTATCATTGATTCCTTATATCCAAACATGCTCATGGGGAGTCCAAATTTGACCTTTCTAAGAGTCACGCGGGTGTGGGTTGGGTCAATTTCGACAGATTCTAAAGTTATTCCATTTGAAGGATCCTAGCCACTACTCTTGGGACCTTCTCATTTGAACATGGACCATTAAGGCCTGTTTGGTAAGTGGGATTAGGTGCTATGGAATTGCATTATCCAATGTAAATTCCATCCTATATTTGGAATTGATGAGAATGATCGAATTAATCTAGGAATCATATCATCCAGTTCCAGCAAAAAATGAGGTGGGATTTCTAGAGGAATTTGAAATCCACACTACATCTGTGGGCACAAAGTTGATCCATCTGTTTTATCAACGCTGTCCATTCGTATGTGTTCTTAACACGTGACACACAAGTTGCATGTACGTATAGGTGACCGGCATCAGTTGTGGAATCTGTCTGTTGATTTTCCCAAGGAAGAATATGATCCCAAAACAGATAAGTCTCTCTTTCTTGACAGTGTATTAGAGCGGAGCAATTCAGAGGATGTGATAGCTTGATCCGTGTGATTTTATAGATGTGCATCATGGACAATCATACCCACAATTTGTATGGTCTCTGTACATGAGCCCGTCAGGTGATCAGAGGATGAGGAATCCTGTGCAGCATAAATGAAAAAGTTCCACGTGCACATGTGGACCAAATGTGAAAAGTGAAGATTTCCTGTGTGAAATGACGATTTCGCTAGGCGAGTCCCGCTGGGCGCAATCCGCGTCCGAGGATGAGTGACTAGTCACTCCTGGTTTTCTTATTGAGAAAAAGTTGTGATGTTAATCGATGCGTGTTTGGGAAAAGTTCTAGGTTCCTGTGATAGTCTATCACCATGATGAAAGCGGTACCTAAAGACCACTTTCAAAATGGTGGCGGCTCGCAACTTTTAAGTCCGGTTCCTCTACAAACATTGTAGGATAAGTGTATACTAGTACTACATATGCGGGGACTACATTGATGTAAGCCCACATCCACTCCGTACACAAGGTGTGGCCTTCCAAGATTAAAGCCGTATCTTGCAAATCAGACCGTTCCAAGACAGATGCGTCACACCACACCTGAAAATCAGACCTATCCAAGACAGATGCGTCACACCACACCTGAAAATCAGACCTATCCAAGACAGGTTGGGGGATAGGAACCCTTGAAGTGACTGATTTTTTAGGGTTTTAAAAAAATCCAAGACAGCGGTGCGTCATACCATAGGAAAGTCTGGGGTTTGCCTCATTTGAGTTTTTGGATATTGAAAAAAGAAAGCACAAAACTAGATAAGAAATGAAGCAATCTAGGATGAAAAATATCATACCATTGAAGTTTTGATAAGAATGACCAATATCTTGAATGATAAGCACATTGACACTAATATACCTCATAAACATATCTTGAAGAGTGAATAAGCTATGGATAGCTTGATTGGTAAATGTTCTTCTATCTTTGAACTATAATGTATGTGGTTTATAATTTTATAGAGACATGGTGTCCTTTATGAAGAAACACTCTTATGCCTCTTGATGAAATTCAGATATCTATTCACATAAAATAATAATTTTGTAATAATTATGCATTAAGATTTTTTGTGGTAATTATTTTGGTTTCTTTTAGATAAATAATTACACGATAGTTATAAATTATTGCACACGACAACATATATAACTACTACTCATATCTTAATTAAATCAACTACAGCCACTTGCAAGGCACATGATAATGATACTGTGTATACAAATATATGTCTGGCACACTCAACCAATTCTATTTATAGAACATGAAATACTGGTGAATTAAACCTTTGGCTAGACCCAGTTCATCCCTTAAAGGCACCATTACGTAGAGGATTCTGAACAAATTACTAAAAATAATAGGCTCACTAAGCTCTTTAAGCTTCTTCCAAGGATGTGCATGTGAGAAGTTGAAAGTTAACCTAATAAAGTGTTAGAAAGCACTCAAATAGCCCTATAACCCATGTCATCTGCACATGCAAATTCAAGTGTTTTATGGCAAAAATCCCTCTTCTTACCATTAATCTATGTGAATATTTTACAAAAAGTTTCCATATTATAACATATCTATTTACTTTTTAAAATAAAATATTCTATTAGTAAAATATTCCATATTATAGCATTGATGTGCTCTTGTATTTCTGAATGTGTGTGGCTGATGGCGGATATTCTAATATGATCATGTGTCACATTGGGAAAAGCTAAACATCAAATAAAAAAAGAAAAAACAACAGGGGAAAGCTACCCTGAAGAAAACAAAGCTTTAATAGTTTTATTAGTAATTGTGATCTTTATTTTTCTCAAGTTTTTTTTTTATCTTTTTTTGGCATTTATATATTATGAAGTTTGTACATATGTTAGCATATTGTTGCTGAATGTGGCAATCCAGTGCATCTGGAAGATGAGAAAATTTGTATCTGAAAATGCTCTCTTTTCCCACAAGGAGATTCTAATCGACGTTTGTAACAGGCCTTACAAAGAAACATACCAGGGATATTATTCCAATCCTTAAATTTATTTAATTAAAAATTAGAGGTTTTGACGTACACCTGAGTATCCTTTCATCTGTCGTCATAAAAGAGCTAAATGGTGGGACAGTGATGCCCACCATTAAAAACTTCTAAAGGCCACAAGTTTTAGATCAAGCTAAATTGGTGATGGTTTGAGGTTTTTTTCTTTCTTTTCTTTTTGGTACTAAGAGAATAAAATTGTGTTTTCAGGTTTGCCAGCGACACATGTACGGCTGGGACTGTTAGGAGAAAATAGTCATTGGTGATTTCTTTCCCTGTCATTCATATTCAATTACATTACTTTCAAGTTGGACTGGAAGCAAGTTTCTGTGATGTTGAGGGCTTCTTAATATGGATAAAAGGAAGGATTATTAACTTTGGTTGTTTACATTTGATTAAACTGCTAGTTCACAGTTCAATTCACTTTGGCATCCGAACACAGCCTAAAGGAACTTGGATTTACTTGATTCCTGCTTTGAAAACACAAAGATTGGAGACAATTTTAAGTGAAGGTTTTGTGTTATATTTCTACAAAGATCCAGATCAAAATTCTAACCTTCTTGATGGTCTGATTCAATGTATGATTGAAGCCTGCCGTATTAGTGGACCTGCCAGATTTATGTGCTCGTGGGGCCACTTTATGCATTTGGTGAGGCTATAACATGGCATGGATGGTACATTTGGTACATTTAGAAGGTAATTTATGCCATTTTTGGTGCAACTGTGAAGCTATAACATGGCATGGATGGTAAAAATAGCAATTGTTTAGTTCATGTTTGCTAGCCCTACGCAACACTCAAGCCCAGTGTGAAAATTCTCATGCTGGATCATAACCCTGATGATATAACATAATAAACTATTCCTCTATCTTGCATGATCAGGAGAAAGGAAGTGATAAAGAATAACAAACAAGAAGAAAAAGATAGAATTGAACAACCATATAGACATCTTTTGTGCATTGCATACGGTTTTGCAATGGGATTTCTTTTTCCCTTCCATCGAAGAAAGAGACAAATAGAATCCATCAGACCCAGATCGTTGAATGATCCATTTACCATCCTTCCTTTCATAGGAGTCAAAAAGCTATTGCATTAACCAATTTTATATATCTTTGCTGGAATTAGATCTTGATATGCTTGCTACAGCATAGTATATGCTACCATTCATGGACAGTACCCTGTGAAATACCTTTGCTTATGGGTTTAATGATCCTTGCAAATATAATGAAAAATACACCCAATGGTTAGAAGGAGCTTGGGCTGTACACACATTTGGTATTAGAAAAACCCTATTAGCAAAAGTACTAGTTATTAATCTATATTTGAGTAGAAGGAATGATTTATGCATTTTTTTTTATTTATTTATTTATTTGGATAGATTGAGAAATAGAAGTTCAGAAATTTGAAATATGAATTTGTTCGGTATGGATTCTTTTCCATTTCTTTTTATTTTTTGGAATTTGATTGTCATCTCTTCTATTCATTTGTTTGGAGATTTCTTTTTGGGATCTCCAGGAGAGGCTCTTTTTGTGGTTCTTATGGAAGAAACGAACATGTGCGCCGTGTTGGCACATGTACAGGAAATATCCCTCTTTGGTATTGAGTATGACGTGTCTACTTTGGCCTTCAGCCTTTAGAAGTTTAGCCTTTCAGATAAAGAAAGAAAGCAGCTGCATGGGTTTGCACTTTTTAAAAAAAGAAGGGGCTTGCACTAAAATAGATTCTGCAACTTATTTACACTAAAAGAAGGGGTTTGCACTTTTTTTTTCTTTTTCTTTTTAAAGATTTGATAAGCTTCTGTCATTGACATCTGTTTTTTCTTTTCAGCCTGTTAGTTTAATTATCCGTGTGCAAAGTAATGTAATCTTTAAACAGGTTTATTTTGAATTTAAAGGTTGGCCTAGAAAATTCTCTTTCCATCAGTTGTATGTCCATAGTAAAGTGACTACGTATTATTCTCTTTGTTCTTATTATTAAAGAGACTACTTAATCCATGTTAAAAGAGGGGAATGGGGTTTTGGGTATTTGTTTTGTTTTGTTTTGTTTTTTTCAATGTTGGGAATGCCTTTTGGGATTATGCTTTCACTGTTACTTTTGTGTTGGGGCCATAAAGACAGACATTATTGTAGGTTATTTTGTGCCACTAGTCAGTAAGGATGATGCTTTGATCATAGTTGTACGTGATGCTATGGTAAGAATATACTTAAACCTCATGGGCATGGACTTGGTAAGTGCATTCATTTTGGAATAATGCTATGAGAACTTGAATTTGTTGCTCTTGTTGTTTGTCACTACTTTGATTGGCTTCCCTACTCTTCAAGTACCAAATTAATGATGCTTTGATCATAGTCGTACGTGATGCTATGGTAAGAATATACTCAAACCTCATGGGCGTGGACTTGGTAAGTGCATTCATTTTGGAATAATGCTATGAGAACTTGAATTTGTTGCTCTTGTTGTTTGTCACTGCTTTGATTGGCTTCCCTACTCTTCAAGTACCAAATTACCATCCATCTATTGTAAGTAGATCTGATTATAGTTCTCGAGTATTTTATGCGCAACAATTATTCTTGCATTTCCTCGTTGTTGGAGTTGATATCTTGATGTCCCGTTATTAGAAATATGTAGTTTTTTTATTCTTCCATTGACTCTTCTTACAACTATTGAGATTGTATTTTTAGTTGTATCTTATTGGGGTGTTTCATAGTTGTAGAATGGAGATTGGATTGGTTCATAGTTGAGTCCCAAAGCATGACATAGACTTTGATTATTTCATTCGTCTAGTGTGCATTGCCCCAAATGGGCCATTTTTAGAGTTGTCCCATCCCATTGATTTCAGAATCATATAACTAACCTACAATTGGATTAGTAATCCTTCCCTACATAATATTATTATGTTTTAAATTTTGAATAAGATGTTTAATGCTGATATCATATTTTATTAATTTACTTGAGAAAATTATGAGAATTACCAAAAGATTTTACGTGAGATACAAAAATGATTGTGTGATTTATGTAGGAAGGGAGCTGATGCGAATGTACGAACTTCATGTGGGTGAGATCCACACTCTACATAAGGTGCGACACACTGTGCTTGGACCATTACCCAAAATCAGAAAACCCAAAGGCCTTCCATATAAACAGAAGATCAGTCCTTTCTCTCTTGTTTAACTTCTGCAAGAAACAACAGTGGGTGGCATCAGTTCTGGTGGTCAGCTAACTGCTTCTCCCAATGGTGGAGTTCTGGTACTTTCCAACTATCAAAAATCTCTCATGCCTGGTATTCCAGATTCCGAACTCAACTTGCCACTTCCAACTATGAATGATTTATGGTCTGTTGTTTATAGGAAGGGAGCTTTGATTTTTACAAAGACACCAATGTTGAGATAAAATTGATCATCTATCTAGAATCTATAGGTGCAAATGATCTCCTACAATCAGTTGTAGTTTAGCTTAATGTACAATCCAGCTCTCGTGCCATTGTGATGTTTGATGAAGGCGCTGAATATTTATGATTTCATCAGCTATTTTTTTTTGTTTATTACCATTTGTAGGCCGCTGAGACAGGACGCCTGCCTATGTTGATCTTGAGCATGAAGGAAAGCATACAGCAAAACAGGCCGACTATCATATTTTTGGATGGCTCTTACAAAACCAATGAATGGTTGCGACCATTACTCAAGGTAAAACTCAAATGCTACTGAATTCTCCCATTCCTTTGTCATTATACAGAATTCAAATTTGTACATCTATTTCAACTTTTTAAAACAGTGGGTCACACTATAGATGAGTCATAGCTCATGACCAAAAAGATAAAAGACAGATTTTAAAATAAATAAATAAATAATAATAAAAAAAAGATAACTAAAGGATGACTATGACCAGATCAAATGGAAGATTGTATCAGTTTAATAACGGTAGAATTGAAATCTAGAGGAATTGCCAACAGTCACTCTTGCATACCAAGTAATTCATTTAAAATTTTAGCTTTTGGTTTCTACTTTTGATTTCCAACTGCATTATGCTTCTCAGTTCTTCAGTTTGTTTGCCACTTATGAGACATCTAAATCACCATCATCTAAGCCTTATCCCGACTAATTGGTGTTGGCTTCTGAGACATCTAAATAAATAGTGAAAATTACATGTGTTATGCGAACCAAGGCTTTAGAACTCGCCAAAACCAAGTGGACTTGGTTTCGCTAAGGAACAAATTGATAGGTCCCTTTGAAATATATATGTTTTAGGATGAGTTACTGTGTGATAGGTCCCTTTGAAATATGTATGTTTCAGGATGAGTTGTTGTGTAATAGGTCCCTTTGAAATATGTATGTTTCAGGATGAGTTGTTGTGTGACAGGTGGTAGTTTTAACTAACAGAGCCACAAACTTACATATTCCTAACTACCCAAGTCTCGGTGAGTTTGGTATCCCTAATTCAGTGGTTTGTACAAGATTTTATATAGGTATTTAGTAAATTTGAGTTGACTCAGCATGTTTTCTAGAATTGTCTTCCATTCTGGGTTCAACTGTTCTCAGTTGGATCACTTTTTCATGTTTGAAATTAGTTTTCATTTTCATCAGTCTCTCACAGAGTCTCCATCGTCCTCTTATATGCTTAATGTTTCAATGTTGCATCATCTAGTTAGCATTATATGCCTTTACTTTTCCTTTGTGTTTATAAACCATCTTTTGAGATGGTTGGCTAAGTTTTTTAATTTTATTTTTTGTTTTTGTTGCATTGAATGGTTGGTGTAGACAATCACTTTTTTATTTATTAATTTTAGTCATGGTCTCCTCCACATGCAGCTTCCTACAATTGCTATTGAAAAGGTCTTTGTTGCAAACAACACATCGTGGTCCAAGATGAAGTCGTAGCTCATAGGTTGAGCCTTATTCCCATCAAAGCTGACCCAAGGCTGTCCGAATATGTTTCAGGTTGATATTCCTTGACTCTTTTTTTTTTTTTTTTTTTTTGACATTGATTTTTTTTTAATGTATGTATTAGGTACTTCTTCAAGGTCTTTCTTCGAGGGATTTAATATGTGGAAGGAAGAAACTATAATGAAGGTTAAAAATCAAAGATTATATGGTTTGCTAGATCTATTTCAGGCGTATGAATTACTGAAGAATAAGTGGAGAATTGTGAAATCTGAACATTTGAACTTTTTAACGGTCAAAATTTTATTAGCTTTTGCTCGTTGTTCCACAGTTTTTTGGTTTAAAACCATTCTGGAATAAGAAAAAATACCGTTCATCAAGGTTTATGTGACCTTACCAACAGGTTCAATGCAAATAAACATTATGGAAATATTATGGTGGGAAGTAGGGCATTAAACACCATTGTTTCCTATAGTATATTCCACCTGAGATTTGTATCTTCTTCAGTTTTGGGCTTATAACCAAAATGATCTAGCTACGAAAACAGATGGACGGCATGGATATAGAATACATACATCAATTCCCTGACCCGCTACCTCCAACAACAGCAACCATAATAGTTTCTATAGCCATCCTTTTCCGAGCCATGGATGAGATGGCTAGATTGCCAAACAAAAGTGATTCTTTAAAATCATAACCAATCCATAAAAGTTTCTCACAAATAGATGGATCAAATTGTTGCTTAGACATATTTATGTAAATGACCTTGACCATCCATATTTAAGGCCATTGATCAAATGGTTAATATGTCATATCAGATTTTTTAGAGGTAGCCCATAAAATGTACTTTAGACTTGATGAACAGTGTCCCAATGCAACTAGGAGCATTATAACTTAATAGTGCTCTGAGAGCACTGGAGCATTAGAATTTGGACTTTTATTTTAAATTTCCTTATTTCGACACTTTGAATTCAAGTTGAGATATTTTAGGAGAGTTTTATGTGTGAGCTGATGGGGTTGTAATATCGATTGATTTGAGCTAGCAGTTAGCACTCAATACTTTGTATGGTTTTAAAGCCAGTTATTAGATCATGATGTTGTTTTTTAGTGAATAAATTGGTTTTTCTTGTTTCCTGCAATGGGTTTCAAAACCCTACAGTAGTGATTCTTCTAGAAACCCTTTGATTTTATTCCTTAGGCCCTCCTGCAAACTGAGACGGCACATTTATTTTTATTTGTTGTTATTTCCTCATTTCTTGGCAACTATTGGATTGATTGGAAACATATTGGAGCATCTAATGTGAAATTGATCATGTCATGCTTCATGCAGGTAAAAATTCCGTGGCCTAATTTGATGCTCATAGCGGGGTGTTTTGAACCATTTTGGTTTAACAGAGGCAAGGAAAACAGTTCCAAACCTCTCTTAACGGAGGAGATTTAGAAAGGAAACAAAAAAAGAAATAAAGAAACAAGATAAAGATCAAACTATTATAAGTTGGGTATAACTTCTGGCAACAACGTGCACCAGGAGTTGGTGCACACATATCTCCCCCCACCTAAAAATGATAGGTTATATGAAAAATAAATGGCAATGGGATTTTATAAATCTATTTTTGAAACACATTTAGGGCCTCTTTGTTAGCCACTCACGAAAAGAATTTTTTTGATGCATATTTCTATGAAAAGCAAACCATGTAAACTTTCCAGAAATTTGATTTTATTTTGTTGAAAGCACTATTGAGTTGTTACCAATTTTGTGAATAGGATTCTTATTAAACAATTGTGTGAATTATTTTTTAAATGACTATCAGGTGTAAGATTAAAAAATAATAATAATAAAAATATTGATGATTTTTTTTAATTCGCAGATCTTTTAGAGACGGACTAAATCTGTTGCTAATTTCTGAACAAACAACGGATTTGAGGTCCATCATGCTAAACATATTACTGACGGACCTTATCTGTCGCAAAATTTTCAATGACTACGTTTTTTCGAATTTTAGCCACGAATTTTTTATTTTTTGCGACGGATCTTATCCGTTGCTACAATGCAACAGACCTTATCCATCGCAGATTTAACGATGAATTTTCTGTCAAAAACAAAATAGGACCAGTAAACAGCGACGGACCAAATCCGTCGTTTATTTGATTTTACGACGAATTTGGTCTGTTGCAAATCCACGATTTTGGCGTAGTGATATAAATCAGCCCGTCTCAAAACTTTTCTGAAACTATCATTGAGAACCGATCAGAATATAAAAATCCACCAGCTAAGAAGTCATGTGATTATATGCAGGAGAACATTTACACCTCACGGATTAACAAAACAGTATCTGAGTGTTGGGGTTATCATAACTATGGTTGTGAGAATTATTATCACTCATCCGATAAAAAGAAAACAATGCGTGATTATATCATGAGTGATAAAAAGTATTATCAACTATTAGATTCTCCCACCTATGATCCGTATGACTACAATCAATGAAAACATTAAAATTGGGGAAATGAACCAACAAGATGTTATAATGATTATTCTCTTGGATCCCCTACCTTTGAGATCCAACCAGAAATGATCCAAGAGGATTCATATTAGCGTGACATGGCCTGTCTTGAGGAAATTCAAAAGCCAATGGAAACACTCACTTCGCACCTTAAAAAGATAGAGGAGGCTTGCTCATCCCAACCACAACCCAATCTAGAAATACAATGCGAGGAAAGTGATCCACACTCACTTTTGAAGAAATCTGTAATTTAGAATGAGGAGTTGGATTCCATTAATGAGCATACCATTTAATTTTCTGATGAGTCAATCTCGATGTTTGTTCAAAAGAATGGTGAAGATACATGGGTGTCTTTTAAATACAGTGATGATGACACACCTTCCTTACATGACACACAAAATTTTAATGATGAGGTAGAGGTTAATTTATTCGAATCTCAACCAAATTTAGGAATAGAATGTGAGGAAGGCGATCCCATCCCGACTGTGCACTACACGGAATTAGACGATGATGTGTATTGGGATGATGATCATGAATGTTCAGCCCAAATTCTCCTGGAATCAAGTATGGTCCAGGTCAATGATCAAGAAGTGCACAAAGTAATCAGTCAGGAGGATCTACTCCACTCATTTGACATGCTTGATTTAAATGTGGAGAATGAACCCCTTACAACCAACTCTTCTAAATCTTGTGAGACATGTTTAGACAACTCTCCTGAATTGAATAATGATATGATTCAAGAGGAGGAGTTGCCCACTATGACTCTGGAATTTGAAACCACTCAGTTGAGGCCACCATCTGAGCTGCACACATTCGACAATTCAACGCCTCAATTGAGTAATTTCAATGAACAGAGTGATCATATCAATGCTTTACTTATTGATCTTCAATCTGTCTATGCAGGACTGGAGCAAGAGAGCATACCTCCATCCACTTTCAAGGATGATGGATTCCTTGAGCAGATCATCACGAGCTCTAATATGAAAAATAAGTCACACTCAGCTGAACTTCCTAACTCTTGGGATTACTTAGCATACTTTGCAGTTTCAAACAATCTCATGTTAAAAGATAAAGTGGATGCCTTGCGAGACATCTCGATAGTCATCACTGACCGAGAGAACCCTTATTCTGAAACCCTCTCTTCCCCTGATCCTAAACGTCTACCAGTAAAGGAAGAGGAGCTAAAAATTGAACCGAAGTTTGGAGCTTCAGAATGTATTGAGACTACATCACTTCTTAAGAAGTTTTCTAAACTTTATTTACTTGTAGTCTCTGATTCACCATGCGATACTAACGTTGAAACTTCTTCTGTCATAAGTGAATCGTATATATTATGGATACCTCAAGCAATTCAATAGAAGATTTCTTATAAGGTACATAAGTCTCTCTGGAAAGTCATGCTCCATAATGCCTAAGCCTATTGCAAAAAGAGCTTTTGGATGATCCTGTTGAGGAACTTACTAAGAAACTTATCAAGATATTGGCCGGAAGAGGAACCTTGTGGCATGATCGAGTAGTTTTTCCTGCTTTCATACGACTAGGGTAGTTTATTTTATGTTATTTTAGGATAGCTGGTAAACTTAGCGCTCCTAGGAGGAAACCCAGCTTTTCATTCCATTTCATTTTTCTAGTTAGTTCAATGTTTATGGGTAACATTGCTACAAACCCTCATGAGACTACAACTTGTCCACTAGGGGTAACCTAGGGGTTTAAAGGCTTGTTACATATGCTAAATGCAATCAAGAGCACCTGCGAAAGTGGTATAGGTAGGATTTTATTTTTTATTATTTTTATTTTACTTTCTCTCTCGTGCTGACCAGCTTCCATGCTGCGATCTCATGAAAAATCTCTCTCGATTCGTTATCCAGGTACTATCTTCCCATCACTTTACTTTCATTGTCCCATTTGCATTGCATGCTTATATCTTTTACATTGAGGACAATGTAGATTTTAGGTTGGGGGTGGGAGATTAGGTTTCCTAGTTCTTGGTCTTGAGCAAAAATTGTGAAAATTTTTAAAATTTTTTGAAAATTCTTGTGAATTCGATGCGATTTTGATAGCCATCTGTGACTTAGAATTTCAAGATACGTGATGTTGATAATTTATGACTCTTGGATTCAGTATTTAGTAGATTTCACAATTAAGTCTAAATTGTTAATTCATGATTAGAAGTTTTAAACATTGATTGAGTCACGATTTCACATGTTACATCTCGCTTACAAATTAAGGTTCAGTTCAATATTGAAGGATTGACTTGGTAATCATTAGGCATGAAAGGAACCAGCCTGAAAAATTTATCCATCATGATCAATTGAAAAAAAAAAATAGATACCTTTGAAAATGGTTGGGCAAATAATCTTCACCATAAGTTTGCTCCCTATAGGTGAGGGTTAATTCCCCAAGAATGACAGTTGAAAAAGGTTGGGTGTACGGTCTTGACCATAAGTTTGCTCCCTATAGGTGCAGATTCAATCCCCCTCCCCCTCGATGGAAAAATCAAAAGCTGAAAGAATGAAAAGATAATCTGTGAGGCAAGTTTTGAGAAAGTTTTGGTTATCATGAATTCTCTTGTTGGTTACCAATGATATCCTGAATTAGAGAAGTAGATTTTAATGATGATAAGTCGAGACTAGACTATACATTCATGGAACTCAGTGTTTAGAATTGTTCTAATTGATGGATTAATACTTTGAACTTGATTATGAATTTTACCGTGTGCTTGAGTCTAGGAGAAAGTAATATCCAACATTTAAGACTCTTAGAATTCTCATATTTGGATTATTTTGCAAAATTCACTCGAGTACATAGAAATTATCCTGTAGTTCTCAACTTATTTTTCGCATACTTTACTCGGGACTAGCACGATGCTGGTTAGGGGTTATGTTAAGGGTAAAATATTGCATATCGGACCCAGTTATTGCCTGAATTTACAAGCATGATACTGTTTAATGGCCCGATTTAATCGTGTTTGTAATGCAAAGTATATTTATGAGCATGGACTGAAAAAATGTTCTTGAAGCATGAATTTAACGCTCTGATGACACCAAAGGTAAGGGATGGACGCTTTTTTTCAAGGACCAAGATCGAAGAATTTACCCGCCAGAT
Organism: Magnolia kwangsiensis; assembly: GCA_037074715.1. Lineage (NCBI taxonomy): Eukaryota > Viridiplantae > Streptophyta > Magnoliopsida > Magnoliales > Magnoliaceae > Magnolia > Magnolia kwangsiensis. The sequence goes on along the minus strand of CM073578.1, from coordinate 106,903,438 downwards.
ATCTAAGAAAACGGATAAACTAAAGTTCAAGTGGCCCGAAAATCATCCAGAATGCAAGATCACAAGGTTCTCACCATCCGTTTAGCCTGAAACTCCATATGTGGCCTGAGGACCATAAATGAACAGTTCATGTTAAATTTTAACCCTCAAATCCCTGCAGAAGCGGCTTAACGGACGGATCAGCCCGTAATTTCTTGATTTGGGGCCCACCTGATATTTGGATATGCTTCAAAATTGGTCTCTATGGTTTAAAGGATATGAAAAAATGGATGGACGGAACGGATCTCGCATATGCATCAACGTGGGGCCTGATTTACATCAATGGAGTGCACAGTGACAATGCACTCACAGTGCACCAAAACAGAGCAGGTTGGTCAACGCTGCTGACCCGACCCGTTTCACGCCAGGAACAACAAACGAACATTATCCGTCCGTTTTTACGTTGTGGGCCCCACTAATCATGTAACTCGATGATCGAAGCCATTCATCATGTCTGGAGGGGGGCTGTGACCATCCCCTAGGTGGCATAATTCGAAGAAGTGACGATGATCAGTTTTTAACTCCTCAAACGGAGGATATACGGCTGAGTTGTAATTCTCGGTGGGCCACACTGAAATAGAAGAAAAAGGTCATGTTTGATCTATTTTTCGTGTTGATCTTAATGGATGGAGTAGATTTCTCAAACCTACATCGAATGGGGGCCCACCATCATCACAGCATAAGGATTATGTAGTCCCTGTTTACACAGGGACGTGCGTTCGCACGTCCGGCCCTCTGTGGCCCACCACCGTTGATCGGATGGTCCATCTGGACCGTTCATAAGTTGCAGAAGGTGGGGACGACCATAACTATGAAGACAAAAAGAATCTGAGATGTTCAGCTGTCCCGAAAACAAAATCAAATGCAAGATGGTTGTGTGTGTTTGCTGCGCAAAAATAGAGATTGCGCAGTCCGTTTCTTGTAACTTCCAATGCGTAAAGAGAGTCGGTCCTGCTAACTCTGGCGACTGACTTGCTGGTTATAAAAAGAGAGAGAAAAAGAGGCTAAAGGGGCTTGGCACGGCTTCAACGTATATATAGAGAGGGAGAGTAGTTTGGATTTTTTTTCTTTCTTTTTTTTTTATTGTCTTTGTTTCCTATTTTCTTCAAGATTTAGTTAATCATGCCCGTGGTTAGCTAAACCTCTTAGCTAGAGCTAAGAGGTGAAGCTTGTAGCGTGATGGGAGGACCTGTTGTTTGTACCTTTTGTTTAAGACTGATCTGATGTTGATTTTAGTTTACTAATGGGAATGTTTTTAGTTTTTAATGGTCTATTGTGACTAAAATTACAATGGGTCTGTGATAGCTTTGAGCATCTTCATTTCCTTTATGTTTATAACATCAGGAAGCCCTGTTGTTTACCATAATCTCCTGGGCCTAGTCGAATGACAGTACCCTTCCTAACCTTCATACATTGATTGGTTGGTAATTAGTTTAATTCTGTTATTTTCTTTGTCTCCTGGGCATGGTTTGGTGATGGAATCCATTCTAATTTATACACCTTTCATCTCTTGAAAACTATATCAAAGTAACTTCGGTTTGATTTCCATGGTTACACTCTTCAACTGGATGAAGATGAGACTCTAAGTCTAATTGAGTTCTTGATGTAGGCATAAGATCTCCCTGATCTCTACAAGTGGATCCTCTGAATCCCTAGTTTTCTACCTCTGAATTCCTTAAGTTTTACATTAATATTTCATAATTGTTCCTTAAATTCTATTTGATTTAGATTACATCTTATTCCAGTTTTAGCTCTAGTTAGTTTCAGATTACGTATATGTATCAGTCCCTTAGGATTCGACCTCGGTCTCACCGAGTTTATTACTACATCACAACCTTGCACTTGGGGTGTGAACATTCAACCTCGGTCTCACCAAGTTATTATTGCATTGCAGCCTTACACTTGGGGTTGATAACTCTTGGGTTTGATCAAGGGTCCCACAATCTATACTCCGTTTTTCCATCTACATAGTCAAGAAAAATATACTTTTTACACCTTGCATCTTGCTTAGTCATATGTTCTTTGCGAATCTATATATAAGCGCCATAACCAAAACTATGAAGGAACGAATAACTAACAGGTTTTTTAGACAATACCTCTTTAAGAATCTTGCAATCCAGTGTAGTAGTAGGAGAATGATTTATCAAATAATAAGTCGTATTAATAGTTTTCACCTAAAAACACTGCTCGAGCCTAGACAAAGTCAGCATGCTCTTAGCACGATTCATATGTTTTGCAACTCGGTTCAGCTGTGGAGTAGTAGGGATCCTGTACTTCTTCCATGCACACTGTAAAAATTCTTAATTCTTTCGAGATATATTATCATCTATTATTAGTTCATAAATACTTAATTTTCTTTTCATTCTTATTTTAACTAATGCTTTAAACTTGGTAAAATAGGTAAAAGCACCAATTTTCCTTTTAAACATATAAACTTATGCCTTTCTTGAGTTGTAACACCCTGAACTTTTCAATACCCGAGTATTAAAAGTTCTCCAGTGTTACCATGAAATTTAACTTATTATGCACATATATACGATACCAATTTAACTATCCTAACCTTACATCTATTCTCTAACACGAATTGATCATTAGGAATATTCTCCATTCATAAATCAAGTCATCTGACCGTTGATTTTGAGAGAGGATCATCATATACCTAAGTATTCTCACTTGTCTATCATAACTAACTATTCAGTCAATTATTCACCGCTAGGTAAAGATATTTAACCGTCCACTCTGAGTTTGGACCACCTGACTATAGTAATTGATCTCTGTATCCACTCATGTACATATTGAATTAAGATTCTGATCCGTTCATCTTATTCACCACCTATGAATATGTTTAACCCACCATCAAAGTTACAGTCTGAAAAACTTATACATGTGAACAAGTTACTTGAATCTAACGATATACATGTTCTATCTCTTGATCACTCTAAAAATCCATTTGTGATCATCCGTTTGCAAAACTGACCGTACACCCACTTACATACATGATCAGAGTACTAACCATTAAGTTTTTCTATTTTTAACATATCATCTGAACATCCATTATGTTGTTTTTTATTTTTTATTATTTTATATTTTTTATTTTTATTTTTTTGTTATTTATTTATTTTTATTTTTTTCATTTTTTTTTTTTTTAAAGAATCAAGTGGAATGACCACTTAAGATATATTGATAAACAGAATGATACAACTTAGCTATTCAGGGGGACCCACAAAAACAGGCCCACCTATCATATGGGCCAAATAAGGCTTCTACCCTTACATCATATACACTAACTGTTGAGCAAACCCACACCTACCATCCATTATGTTGGTTGATATAAGTACATACCCTTAATTAGTTTAGTAAATAATTCTTTATTCATAATGATTTAGATATAAACTCTTTTATATAACCATTTAGAGCCATTAGATTTCCCAAAACTTTCATATCAGCAATAATTATGAAAATGCCATTAACCTGGACCACTGAAGTCAAGATCACATGGTTCCCACGATCCTTTTGATATGAAATTTTATACCATGCCTATGTATCTTAAATTAACTATACATGTCAAATTCAGCCCTTAGAACACTATAAAAGTGAACTAATTGACAAATCAGCCTCTTAACTGTTGATTTTGTTGTCTATCGAGTGAAGAAACCTCGCGGGTAGTCGTAGTGGAATATTTTTCTTCATATGAATGATTTGAATTTCTTATCATATGGACAAAATGTGAAATATGAAGACCTCACTTTGGTAGGCTTTTCCTTAAGCGCGAAGTTATCATGTCAAGACCTATCAACTCCTTATAAATCTGGATCTTCCAATTTAACCACTTCCTTCCATCCATCACAATTCAAATTTGGATCACACTTTGGTCTCATATGACTATAAAGTTATACAAAATTTAGGCTCTGATCATGATCCTACACCATTGTAAGACCCTTAACCTTGTGTCCTTTTTGTTTTGTTAGGTCCCACGGTCTTACTGGTCAAATTCCAGCGACCCGTAACCTGTAAATTTAGTTTGCGATCATCCTTACGTCTTATCATGTAAACCCAACCCAGATCGACCCGAAACCTATACCATTGCGACCGAATCGACGTTGCGGTTCCAACGTCGCGTCTCGTACGTAAATCCAATGTGTACATCAAAAGATATAGGTTACACTCTATCTGGACCATTGATTATATTTTGCAGGACCCACCTATCACAATGACACATTTCCCGAGGCTAGGGTGACATCACTCTAAGCTATCCATAATTACTAGTCAAAGCAATGATGACCCTAGCCCATAATTACTTACATGCAATGATTCTCCCTCTTCTCAAAACTAATTATGATCTTACAAAAATAATTACTCTCTCCTATCTCTCTCTCCCTCTCTTCTCTTCTTCATTTCTCCCCTACAAGAGAGGAGCTTGGATGTCCATGGCAGCCCTCCCACTTCCAGGGACATTCACCTTAGATCCCCTTCAATCCAGCCATTAGAAGCCCATCTCCACCATTGAAAAGGACCCTAGAAGGCTTAAGGACCCAATGGATTGAAGAAGTAAATCTAGAAGTGGGTGCTTCTCTCTCTCTGTTTTTTTTTTTAAAATGATGTGTGTGGCCCACCTAATGATGCATGTAACATTCAGACCGTCCATCCAGTAGGATCGGTCCACCCTGTTGCTCGTTTGGGGCCCTGCATGATCAGTCGGCCATATAGGCCTGGATGAAAGGAAATCATAAATATCAGCTGATCTTTTAGTGGGGTGGCCCATTCACGTAGACCCCACCTTAATGTGTGTCATATCTCCACTGTCCATCTTAAGATACCAGACCAGCATGTCCAGATGGGTCAGGAGAGCTGGATAGCCTACTGTCCAGACCGTCCAGTAGGCATGGATGCTTGTGAAACAAAAATATCAGTTGGATCCCAACCTTGTAGCCACCGTGTGGACCCCACATGTGGATCCTACTGTGATGTATGCATCTTGTATCCTCGCCCTCCATTAGTCTGCTCGCCCAGAGCATAGGTAGATGGACTGTGATCAGCTGGTCCTGCTGCTGTCTAACAGCAGGCGCTGATGAAGAGGAAAACACGGATATCAACTTTGTTTCAAATGCTAGTGGGCCACACTAGTGTGGACCCCACTTGCTATTTACATGTGTATCCACACCGTCCACCTTTGAAGAGAGTATTTTAGGACCTGAATGTGTTGTATCTACACCACCCACTGATGTGGGCCCCATCTTGATGTATGTGTGTTGTGTCCACATCATCCAATTGGTGAGATCATTTTAGTTTCATGAGTCCAAAAATGGATAGATCCAGCGGCAGCAGGCCCCAGTGTGGTGTATGTATTTTAACGCCCATGCCCGCCTGATGAGTGGATGTGTGGGGCAGCCCACATGCATGGACCCCACCTTGATGTATGTGCATCAAATCCATCCCATCCATTTTAAGAAATCATCAGGGTGCGGGCCCAAATTTTTGGGCAAACCCAGCAGCAGGGGAAAGGCTGACCGTTGGCCCACTTTGTAGCCCACCTGATTTATAAGAAGTTGAGGTCGGCCCACTTCTTAGGTGGTCCACATCCCCGTGGGATCCACTATGATGTTTACACGGCTCATGGGATAGGCCCAGCAATCAAGCATGCCCACAGTCTTCTAGACTGGCGTCCAGCAACAGGTGGGCCTATTGTGATGTTTATGTTTAATCTATTCCATCATCTGTTTTATGGTCCATCTAGAGTGTCATGCCCCAAATCTAGAGAACGGACTCACAGGAATCCTAATCGCCGAATTCGGTGCCGACAGCCTCTGTAGTACCCATTCTCAGTTCCCAGCACCCATACGCTAAATTTCGATCCTAAGATCTTACAAGGATGATTTTTCAATGTACATTTATCTCGTAAGAAGCATAACCACAAGTTTACCCAAATCACAAAGGCAACATCATCATCCTATATCTATTAATATAATCATTTGAATACAATGCTGAAAGAAAAATATATATATTGAAAATCAAAGCTCCAGAAGACAGCTGCATGCTCCAAGCTCAACGCTACTGCAACCTAACGCTACCTACACGCATCTATCGTGCATAAGCTTATAGAAAGCTTAGAGGGTGGTGAAAGTGTGTGCACAGGATAAGTACTAAGTATGCAATACAATGTCATAAATCATACAATGGAATAAATGGAAATACTGACAAGATACGATTTCAAAGTAAGCAAAATTATACTAGTAAGTTCACGAGTTATACAATATCAGAGTACGCAATACAGATCAGCTAGACAAATGAGGAGTCAAAGAGAGCTAAAAATCAGATGTCGAGGTTACAATACAATATATAAATCCTGCTAAGTCTGTCTAGGCCATATAAGTGCAAAAACATAGTAACCCAAAATACTAAGTACTGCAAATGTAATGTAATATACGGTGCGAATGAAATGACCATGTTGGAGTGTGAAGTCGGGATGATAGTACATAGTATCGTAGGCTACTAGGTCCACCACAAGAAACTTCTATCCAAACCAGTCTCATACCTAAATTTGGATAGTCAGACTCAATGTGGTAAACTCCTGATCTTAGGTTAGTCGTGCACCTAACCGAAATCCTAGTCATGCAAAGATACACGTAACAAATAGTTACACACCATCAGTCTGAGTGGATAGTGAATGAATGAATAAATATACAAGTCCTGCTCAATAAGTCCACATATTAGTACGGTTACTCTCTGGGGAATCACCGAGGTCTATTACACTCCAAATCATATTGTCGCCCCATCGCGCGCAATAAGGTGAGTGGAAGAGACCTCACTATCCGGTTGCTAATATCGGGTCCAGCTCGTCGATAGCGGATCCATTCCTCGAGCTGATCAGACTTAGCCTAGTATTGCCCCCTCCTCTCAAGCAGGTAAGGTCGTACCCCCTTCTAACCGACCACGACACGGTAAGAGACACGGCCTAACGGTATACTGCCCTCATGTACTCATGCATCTACTCAGTGTAGACGTTGGAGCAACCTCTGGAACCAAGAAGGTTAAAAAACTTTCACCTAAGGATATTTATAACACCCCATGTAGAATAGATTTCCGGTGTCACGTCTGGCCATCCATGATATGTTTATGGAGGCTACGGCCCTGATGTCATTAGGGCATACAGTAGTCATATCATAAAATGTGAGATGCATGAGTCATACCATCCAGTCATGCATCAAACTTGCACGTACCACGCGCTCATATGGGCAACTCCTCCTATCAGAGAGTCCCATAATAACCTGCCTAATGGAAAACAAACATCCATAGCCCAAACACTTCTTTGCCCCTTATCCATTTTGTTCAATCTCAAGTTTTCAAGGATAATAGTGGAATCCTCCTCCTTATAACCTATAAATATATCTTACGATTAAGTTCCACTATACTAATAATGCAAATGTATAATCATACTAAGATGAAAATGAGGCCTAAAATATAAATATTAAAATTTTAAGGCATACCACTATAAACATGAAAAGCTGAAAACTCAACAGTGGTACTGTATACGACCAGCAGGGAACAACAAAAAAAGATTTTAATTAGTATAGATTTTTTTTTTTTTTCCTTTTTCTTTTTCTTTTTCTTTTTTTCTTTTTTTTTTTTCTCTTCTGGGGGGTCCTTACTCTTGCTCGGGTGGTACTCTCTGGAGTTTCAACACCCGGTCAAGGGTTGAGTACCCATAGGTGGTGAAATTCCACTAGCGTGAGTGTGTGGGGTGTGTGTGCATGTGTAAAAAAAAAAGTAAAATAAAATAAAATAAGTGTATAGATTTTTTTTAGTACTTTCTTATATAACTATTCTAATATTTATTGCCACAATAATACATTCTATTTAATTATAAAAATATAAAGTTGAGTCGATTAAAGAATCAACCTGGTCTTTGAGTTGGCCCGACTCGACTGGACATCGAGTCCAATTTTCAAGTTTTTGAACTATGCACTTAATTGAGCATCCCAGGTCTTGCACAAAAGTGGATGGCTGGGCTTAGATTCTGGCTTCGGACTTGTGTTACTATCTTGGGCTTCTCACGGGCCAATTTCTTTTGGTTGGTCATAGGCCCATCCCAGGTTATCTCCTAGCCTCGATGTTCAATTTCTTTGCCTTTCTTAAATGGGCCGGTCCAATGCTTATCCAAGCTCGGCCATGAACCAAATGCTGTGTCAAGCTCCACCCAATTCTCTAGCCACTGACCATCTTGGCTAGGTCTGGCAGGACCACAAAGAGTGACTCGAGCTCACACAAAATTACCCCCAGTGTTCAAATATTCAGCCCATCAATCTTTAATAAGTCGATGCAGATAGGGTGCAATTCAACATTGAGGCCTTAGGATCGAGACCAGGTTATCTCTTACCTACTACTACTATTGTTGTTGTTGTTAAAGAAGTCATTTGGGCCTATGCTGGGGCTTTATGAAAGTGTAAGCCCAGCTCCTTTAAAAGCCTGTCCTGGGCTTCATATGTAGGTCTGCTGACATATAACTTTCTTGGGCGGATTTCTTCTAAATTCTGCAGCCAGAGCTCTGGGATTGCAGAAATTAGTTTTCTCCTGCATCGATGAGGATGAAGTGCACCTGTGTTTTCACTATGTGGAAGAGGGGTTCGTGGTTCGATGATCTAGACCGTCAATATGATGGTCCCCACTGTGGATCGATTGTGTGCACTAGAAATTTCCCTTACTGGATTAATCCATCTGATCTAAAACCTTTATTTCAAATCTCTGTTGTATATCAGTCATAAAATTTTCCATTTATATGTCAGTAAATGATCCAAGGGTTAAAATTTCCTAATCCGCGTCATATTTAATCATAGGGATCACCTGGACCAATATTCACCTCTGATGCATCGGCAGCTAATAATTCCTAATTGATCATGTTTTCAATATCCAAACCTACACGTGTACAAGATCTGGACCTTTCATCTATTGAGACCTACAGTTTATTGGAAGTACCCACAAAATAACAGCACTTAGCTGGTCCTAGCCACTGATTTGAAGACTCGGATAACAAACGGTTGAAGTTAATGAACATGTTTTCTCCAATCAATGGATAGAATCACATACGGCTTATCCATGGTAGCTAGAATGGATAAACGGCTGGGATTTTGTCCGCGAAGAAGCATCATTGTTCCCTCCAATCCGTTTAGTTCATCGGCCTGGGCCCAAACGAGTGGAGAACAAACCAAAAACTACACTTGGTGGACATCAAATGGATGATCAAAAAAGCCAAAAGAGGCCAAATTCAAGGGCTCAACTTGTTAGATCATTTGTCATTTTCATGTGTCGTTTCAAAGGCAACCAACGAAAGAAAATAATGTAAAAAGGCCAACTACTATCATTTGTTTAAAAGTGGGCTCTAAACTTCAAAATCAGTTATCAACGGTATGAGGTTGGGAATACAAATTTGCATTGGACAGACTGACAATCTTCCCAAATGGCTATTGTGACCGTTACTTGAGATATAAGAAAATGAGCTCAGTTCCCCCTTTAGGGCCGTTTGATGAGACTCAAATCCGCAGTAACCTCTTGTCGAGGCAATCAGGTAAAACATCAGGTTTTGCACTGAACAATAAGATATATATATCAGCCAAATTCACAACTCAAGTGTGCCATATCACAGGAACAATAGGAATGGGATGCCAACCATAAGTTGTGTTATGGGAAAATCTAATGCCAATTCCACTTTAAGAAGCCGTAGTACAATTAGGTGAACGAACTCACCGAGTAGCAGGGCTCATCGAACTGACACTCAGCTCGGCATGCCCAAACTAAGCTTAGACTTAGCTTTGACTCTTGTGCTGAAGTTAAACCTACCTATTAGTTCGGGTAGTAGGAGCATGGTTGCTAAAGCCAAGAGGTCGGCTACAGAGACATGACCTAGGATCATACTAGGAAATCATCTCCAGTAACACACGAGGAATAACTATCAATGCACGATTTCAGAATAATCACCAATATCAGCATGCACGTCGTTTGTTATTGGAGGCCAAGATCGTGTCGAGAAGATGGACACGTTCACCCTATTTGAAAGGTATAAGTAGGAATAAAACTCATAGGAACAAGGACGTAAAATCTCTCACACGAAACCTACCCACACTACTTAGACCTAGATTTCTAGCCTAACTTTTGCATCGGAGGGTCCCCTGATCTAGTCAGGGTCTCCTTTGTCCTTCTCCTGTGCAGGAGTACAGGGCTCGGCGCGAGTACTCGGAGTTCGGCAAGGATGAACAAGATTTTTGCATCAACAAGTTGTATCTTTCATCAAACCCATTAATAAGATGTAACTCAACAGGATGAACTGAAGATTAAAAAAATCAGTCTGATCTGTCGTTCATGCAGGCCGCACCACCTGAACTTACAGGTTTTAATAGCAATTTTACAATTTTCCCATTGGTATGTCCCATCTGAATCTTTTATCAGGCTAATCTTTTGAATGTACAGTTCAAATAAGGTTTTCCACCTGATGAATTTGGTGGATTAGCATATAAAACATGGTGGATCCAACATAGCTGCCTAGAACAAGCTTTGTCTACAATTCTGGTCGGGTTTGATGGTCCAATTTGACCTTGTTATTATTATTTTTTCAAACATAGCCTTATTTTGTCATCAACAATTTTAGCTCAACTATGATGTATTCAACAATTTTAACCGTTGAATTTTGTAATGCATAAACTGTAGCCTGAGATGTTAACTAGGGATGATGTATGATTGATTGATAGCCATTCTTATATAATGTACGTAGAACCTATTTTCTGTATGTAATTGCGTCACATAACAAGGGAAATATGAAACAAGTTACTAATTCCACTCTCCTGCTTCATTCGTTGAATGCTGTGGCTTTGGTTGGTGTTGTTCCAACCAGTGATGCATGTATCGCTTCCCATGAATGATACATATGTATTGGCCCGTGTCGGCCCAAAACAGTGATATGCAGAGGTATCAGTGGTGAATGATACATGATGTGAAACACCAATTACAAACCTTGCCTATGATCATCATGGACATTTGGATTATTTTTTTTAATTTTTTTCAAGTCCTCTGCAGATTGCTTGTAGCACAAAAGTCACCAGGATTCGATGATCAAAGCCATCTGTTTAACGGCCAGAAAATTGATCAGAGTAATGTGTTTTTCTACGCATACAATCCATTTTGTATCTCCATGACTTCTATCCAATGGTCATTATTGCGTGGGCTCACCCGGCCACCCTAGGGGTGTTTGCACCAGAAAAAGGTCGGAAGAATACATGTCAGATCATTTCAACTCTTTCAAATAATGGTGTAGAGTGAAAAGAAGAATATTTTGCTGTCTTTGTACAACGATAACGTGGGAGTTGAGAAGAAATAAGAAACGGAACTTTGTATCCGTCGGAAAATACAAATTTCGCTTTTACACCCCTCTTCAACTTGTCATTTCCAAATGATAGTTAGCCACAGGACCGTCGCTTTTGATCGGCCCACTGGTGGAAATTTTGGGAAAAATGGGCCCAATCTCTATACTTGAAAGGAGATCAAAAGTCATATTCAAGGCATGTGGTTTCTAACATTACAAGGAGACGAAAATGATGGAAGTGTTCTCTGTATCACATTTCCAATGCATTGTTCAAAAACTAGAAAGCTCTAGTCCGCTCCACATCTAGATGTGTCGGGTTGACTAAAAGGCTCATATGAGTCTTTTTTTATAAGTGGATTCATATTTAATAATTTAAATAATATTATTTATACTTTTTTAAATAGTCGTACACATAAGATGAAAAAAAAATGGTGGGAGATGCAATTTTTTTCTCAATTAGTTAGCTTGTTGGTGAGAAATGTTACTCAATGAATTTTGCATTTTGTAAAAAAATGCTTCTCAAGCTAGTGACCTGACATGAGTCATGTTGAGTTGAAGCTGAGTCATGACTGCAACCGAGTTTTATGGTGAGTTGCCTCAAAATTTGTTGGGGACACTACGAGAAAAATAGGCATTACCGGTGGCCAAAACCGCCCCTAAAAGTCTAAAAAAACACCGGTATAAGAATTACTGGCGGTCGAGCGGCTGCCGCAAAAGAGGGCCGTCGCTATTTCGCGTTTGTCCATTTTTAGCAGCGTTTTTGGCGGCCGCCACTAAAAGTTAATCTTTAGTGGCGCTTATTATAATTTACCGGCGACTCTTTTGACTGCCGGTAAAAACTGTACAAGCGCCGCTTAAAATGGTATGAAGCACCGCAAAAACCTGTACGAACGCCAGTTAATACTTTAAAAGCACAGGTAAATTTGGCAACAAATGCCGCTAAAGGTAATAATAAACGCCAAAATCTGTAACTAATGCTAATGAGAGATTAAAAATGCCAGTAAAATCTATTTAAAATGCTAGTAAATCATTTACAATGTAAAAGAAACAATAATAGAAACAATTAAAAATTCTGCTAGGCTAAATCTTCGAACACAATTAAAAATCAAAGGCCTTTACAAGATTAACTTAGCATTGAAACACAACATGTAAATCATTTACAACCAACCTCATATACAGGAGGCCTAAGAACGAAAAGTTACATAATGGACAGAAAATTTACAGATTGAGACACAAGGAAAAGCAGAAGAAAAATAAAATAAAAAATCAACGGACTTCAGCGACGCCTGAGGCGAGACTTCTCAAATGCACCCCAAGAACCAGAACTCATGCCACATAAAGGACCTTTGTCAACACCACCCTGCCCATACATAGAGGTTAGGTAATGAAACAGTATATACACTCATAATCTAAGTTACACTATCTAAAATTAAATTTTCAGTCATAAATATTTCCTGCAAAAACAACCATACCGAATGAAGCCCATATCCATTCACATATGAAGCAGCAAAGCCCCCCTCTATTACCAATGCTCCACCTTCAGTTACCAATGTAAAGACAAAAGTTTACAAAACAAAATAAAATAACTAAAAGACAAATTTGATATGAAATAAAAGGAACCAATAAATACCTCCTACTAGCAGATGGATGAGAATAGCTATAGAATTTTTTTTATTTAAATATGTGGACAGATTTTTCTTTCCTTTTTCTCCAAGGATAAAACTGCATCATAAGCATCATAGCATGTAAATCAATATGAGCCAATTTACATAAGCATTAACTAGCATGCAACTCAATATGGATGGACCTGAATTTAGCACAAGGAAAGCCATATAGTGGTTTTTTTAATTACTTGTACGATCACAACCACGTCCACAACACCAACTACACCGGATTGAGAAGATGCCTTTTCTATGTAGAGAACTACACCCGTCCCTAATCTACAAATGGAAAAAATGAGATCCATAGCAAATACCTAGTAGTGCGCTTTTTTTCAAGAAGATTTTTTTTTTTTTTTTTTTTCAAATGAAATAAGTCCTACTTCCTCCTGAACGTCACAAAGAAATCAATGTTGTATAGCAAAATTGCTACATACTTTACATTTTCAAGTTAGGATGAGCATTAGTCGAACATATTTCAGCTCGTGACAAAGCCTAACACAACTACCTATGATAAAGGCTTAGGCTTGGATGATGATGACAACTTAAAAAATAAATAAATAAATAAAAATCAACAAGCAGTACATTCATCATTAAGTAGCAATTTCTAACACAACAAGGAATACCCATTTCCATAGCTAGTTGAAAAAAAAAAAAACTAGCCTTTACTATTTTTATGTGGGGACTAGATGTTAACATCTAGATGATGGGATCAAGGGGTAATATGCCCTTCACTCCCAATGGTTTAATCATTTTCAAATGGGTTCATCCAAACATGACATCAATATTCTATAGAAAAATCAAGCTACTTCCTATCATACAAGCTAGGTCCATAGTTTTTTTTTTTTTTTTTTGTCTTGAGCATGATATAGAATTTTCCTACACTTAGTACTACATGCAGAAAATGTCCATGCTTCAGTATGCTTTGTGATGGACAACAACCCATACACCAAGAACACCCACAACAATTAATAGGAAACTTTACATTCATCTGTAAAAATATGAATCCGCACAAGGAAAAAAGAACAAAAAGGAAAAAGAAAATGTGAACTTGTGAAGATGTCAAGACATGATACACAAAGCTCCCAACTCAAGAATACAAACCTGCAGTCAAACAAGGAAAAGCTACATGAAGCACTCCAAATAGCAAAGAAAAAGAAATGTATTCATGGACTTATAACCAATCTGTTTCAGAATTTTCCAATGGGACTCTTGACCCACATATGATTGAGATCCTGACTATTCATCGGGTGAAGCCACAACTTAGATGTGTCGGCCCAAAACTCAGGTTTATGGACTAATCATGTGCTCCTCACGTGTATACAAGAATAGTTAAGAAAACTTGATTCATAGCACATTTGATGTATACATGTGTTCCACCAGATAGCAGGTCCGTTTTACAAATTCCAAGTTAGCATGGAAAACATGACTATTTCTATGGTGGAGAATCATGAACTGCATAGTCTTATGCATAACGGTTAAATTGCTGACCTATCATGGATATAGCATGGCCTAACAATCATTTAACTGATAAAATAGACAAAAGGGCCTTTATTTTAGAGAAAACCCAAATCAAACCACTTGAAAATAAAAATTAAAAAATAAAATAAACCTCTGTTTTGTAGCCTTCTTTAATCGATTTTAATTTCTATAGCTGTACATGTAACCAGCTGGTAGTAGAAGTGTTAGAACGTCCAAACCAAACCGACCCTCTGGATCACCTTGTGATTTCTGGGATATATGTCTTATACTATGGCCAATGATTTGGACGGTTTGGATTGAGGTACCAATATTGCCATGCATGATGTCATTGTGTCCACTTATAAATCGTCATCCTTTAGCAAATTACAACGAAGTTTCTTTGGTCCTTTTTATTTTCTCGCAGGAGAGAGGCAGTGGACAGCATTCTACCACTACAAAGTTCATGCCTAATTACCAAAAGTACCCTCTAAGACACCTCTAGCATATCTTTGTTTCCAACCTCATTTATCTTTTAAACCATTCCAGGTGGAAAATTTTCCATCCTCACAATTCTCATTATCACATAGGATAGATGATGCAACCAAATGGCCACATGAGCATATTGATCAAGATCTAAAGAATCTAACCATTCAACTTGATTGCCAATTTGGACCAGATTCGTGGTTTGATGATCAATCTGATGAAATGAATGTTCAAATAATATATGGTTGCATGCATGAATGCATGCATGTAGATGCACATCATTGGTGTGTAGGCATATGTGTGTCTATCCTTTCAAACAGACAACTAGTATGCATTGTAAACCCATATAAATGATTTGAAGACAATACTTACCAACAAGCCTTCTTCATGTCTGTGGGAACGACTGTTCTCGCTGTTCATGTGGGTTGCTGCAATTTTCCTGGTTGCAGCACCCTGGAAAGACATTAATGCACAAATAATATCACGTCAGCACATTGAGGCTTTTGTAATATGCTGTAGAGTATAAAACATTCCACTAATAACCACCTGTAAGAGAAGTTTGAGAACGTCCCTGACAGTAGTCACCTCATATTCCTTAAGGTTTTCAACATGTACACCTTTCTTCATGTCTTCTCTCAGCTACAGCATCAGGAAAAGGCTTTAATCCAATGTGGAAATGGAAACATGGAACAGAATTGAAACACTTCGAAGATATCAAATTACTTGCAGATTGGTTGATGCTGGCTCAAGGAGATCTGTTATCTGCTCATTATATATCTCAAGAAAGGAACACTTGCAACTATACTTCAATCTTTCATCTCTCCGGTTCTCCTCTTCCCGTACCCAAATGAAGTTGTATGTATGTATGTGAGTGAGTGAGTGAGTGAGTGAGTGAGAGAGAAGCTTAGAATGCTCTTGTAGAGGCAACCACTAAGCTGATGAGTATCTTACCTCTCTAATTTGCATAAATAGGTATTCAAAAATACGAGGTGTCATCCCACAATCTTCAGTAAGTTCATTGTCCATCTCACATATGTCTTCCCACTCCCAGTTTGCATGAAGACATTCAAAAACTCATAAGCTCTCCTACAATACCTTTACAACCACCAAAGAGTGGCTTGCAAACAGATTGCTAGCATGATAAAAATATAAATTCAATTATCAGTAAGGCAAAAAACCTCCTGAAAACCCAAGCTCAAAAAAGCCATGAAGTGTATGCACTTACACATTCCCTAGTTGACACTGAGATGTTATCGACTTTTCTGGTGTGAAATCATTGTATGAAAGATCACTGCATTCCAAAATTAAATAACCATAACAGACCTTCTTGGTACAAAAATACAAGAAAAAAAAAAAAAAAAAAAACTTTTTTGAGTGCCAAAGAAAGCTTAGTCTGCATATGTTTGAGTAGGAAACATTGTGTTCAAATTGTCCCGCTTGAGTGAAGCCCAAATATGAACAACAATTTCATTAGCAGTAAATTCAAAACTCTCTTCATGTATTCTTCCTCTGTTCACTTTAAATACATCACTGAAGTCAAAAACTGTATGTTTGATATACCATCGTAGTTTCATTTCAAAAAAGAAAATAAAAGAAAAGAAAGATTAAAAATAAAAATAAAAAGAAAAAGAAAAAGAAAAAGAAAGAAAGAAAAAAGAAATCCCCCCATGTGTCTGCTTGGAAGAAGTGGAACAGGAATTGGGTGTGGGAGCTTGGAAGTGGCTGTTGCATAAGCGAGCTAAACCTACAACCAGTTGTAGTTGAGCTTAACCGACCCCATTCCAGATAAGACACTGATCCTCCTAAGAATGACAATACGATGAACATTGATTGAAACCCAAAGATAAATATTAGAAAGAAAAAGACAGGCAAAAGAGTGAAGTAGGAAGCACTAACAGGTCAGATAAGTTTTTCAAGGAAGAAATCCCGGAAGGAATAGGACCCTCCAATGAGGTGCCTTGAATGCGTCTGTGAGACATTAATAGAGAGTTCGATGATAATAAATATTATGATTTATGCCCCTATGTTTTAGGAATGAAACGCTTACAATGTTTTCAACTGTTTCCAGTTTTGGATGAAATCAGGTAATTTTCCAGAGAAATTGTTGTCACTTATCCGACTGCATTACATTAGCGGAAGTGAGTTTTGCCACTTCAACACTAATAGTTTGGGTTATTGACTACAGCTAAAAACTCGCAAGACGAGAACAGAAATTATACTTACAAATCCACCAGATTGGTCAGCCTAGCCAATTCTATAGGTGACTCGCCCATCAATCGGTTTGAAGAAAGGGAACTGCACACATTTTGGAAGTGAAGTGAGAAGGTAGTATTCAATGTTCAGCTAATCAGATGAAATTGACATCTTTCCCATTCAGACTCGCATTGTGTTCATGTGGAGCAGCCTTTCTTGATCCAGATTGTTCATCTGCAGGTCCCTACTATG
This sequence comes from Magnolia kwangsiensis, assembly GCA_037074715.1. Lineage (NCBI taxonomy): Eukaryota > Viridiplantae > Streptophyta > Magnoliopsida > Magnoliales > Magnoliaceae > Magnolia > Magnolia kwangsiensis. Next base: position 106,886,005 of record CM073578.1, on the reverse strand, counting down.
GGATTGATGGACTTCCACTGAACAATCCCAGCCATTTGAAAGGCGCACATTCCGTCAGCAAAGATGCATTTTCTTGTTGTGGCAATGTCAGCATCTGCAATGATTTTGCTCCATACACCTTTGACAAAAGTCTCATGGATTTCTGTAATTTGTTTTTTGGTTTTCCAAAATTTCCCTTAATCATATAACTAGAGGTTTGCCAGCCCACACGCAACATTGGTGGGGGACATCAGAGCGTTGCCAAGGTGGCACTTTTCTCGCACGTCATGCATACCACTCCCTCTCTCCAATGCATTGAGTATGATATACCCTTAGTATTATATAGTATATATTGTTATTTACATATTGGGTCTCAAAAAGAGTTCATACATTAGTATTTTCCCATTCTTTCTCTAGCCTATACCTCCATCAGCTTTTCTCAACACTAGAAATTTGCAACTCTCCTTTTCACTACCAAACATAGGTTTCAAATTTGCTTTTGCCTACAAAAAGCAAGCTTCATAAAAGTTACTTATAAAATGAGTTTTATAGTTGTTAACAATTAAGTAAATTTTCACCACATTGGACGGTTTGGATATTCTTATGTGGAGATATTTTAGGAGTCTCCTATTCACTTTTGGATCCATCAGCTCGATGACCCCATGTGTGTAGAATTTTTTGCCTCAATAAGCTATACGTTTGTTTAGGCTCAGGACTCTATAGTCCCCATCTGCACTTTAGGGAAGTGTACACCTAAGTGATGAGAAATTAAGTTTAGGATGTCAATTCAATTTTGAAATGTTCGACAGAAAGACAAGATCATGTCAGTTTTGAGCTTTACCTGAAAAGCATCCTGCCGGTTCAGGCCCATATGCTAACTCTGGAGGTATATGAAGTTTACGTTTTCCACCTGCAAAAGATTTAAGGCATAAAGATAAAGGGCTTGGAGTGACATACTGACCCAGGGAACAAAAAAAAAAAAAAAAACCATAAAAAAATAACTAGAGTAAGTGTAAAATTCATCGGATTTTTACCAACAGGCATTGGTGGTACACCACACCACCAAAAATCCCCTAATCCAGTCCTCCTATGACCTGCACGTAAATAAATAAAATGAGCAATGGATGTAAAACAAGAATTCATGGGCTCATGCTCCATAATACCAATAACTAAGGAAAAGGATAAAAATCTTAGTTTTCTCCTACATGATGACTGAAAAGAACCAACAAGAAGAGCATTTTAATAATTGGAAATATAAAATCCTACTGCCCACTTAACATAATGTGGGTAACTAACTCCCTGATGTCCTTTAAGGTATAAATGAAAACTTTAGGCATGATAGACGAGAGATGGAACTTATGCATTAGTTTTCCGGCAAAAACCATCTTACATACCTTGCAACGCCAATACGCATAGTGAGTGGTCTTGCACATTTATAGCTGCTGTCAAAGACTGTTCCATCAGCAAACCTTGCAGTGTAATGAATCTGTTTCAAAAAATGAATGGACTTTAAGAAGTATGTATAGTCATGATTAAAGAACTAATGGACCATTCTAATATAATTTGGTGAAGATTGAGTGTTTGAAGAATGCTAGACCCAAATCTAAGGTCCTACAACAATGAACTGCCAAGAGGTGCCTTACGTTCTTTACAGCTGAAGAGAAAACACTTTTGTAAGACCCGTATCTTGGTCCGTACCTTACCGTAGACTTCTGCGGTCTTACCGGTCGAATTCCGGCAACGTTCGACCCTTAACCGATATCGACGCGTAACCCTTATTCTTATACCGACAATCCGAGTCGACTCAACCCAATACCAATACCATAGCGACCGCGCCGTAGTTGCGGTTCCGATGCCGCGACTCGCGCGCCGAGGCGATACCCTGGTCAAGAGTTGTAGACCAACGTTCGGTGCGAGAAAAACCTCACGCGTTGCGAAACCCAAGAGAATCTCTACGATGTGTCACATCAATCACATCAATCCCATCAATCAATCAATCCATCAATCCATCACATGTCAAGTACACATCACTTTCACCCCTTTTCCCAAGCAACCACAAAAGTCTTCCTAACCCATACCTTTCTTACACAAATGCTACAAAAGTCTTCCATGCCCATGCCTTTTCTTACACAAAAGGCCTCAAAAGTCAAAAAGCTCTTACACACCCATCACCACCACATCCATCCATCACTCTCTCTCTCTCCCTTTACAACTCTCTCTCTTTCCCTCTTTCTCATTTCAAATCTCCAAGCAACCAAAATTCCAAGCTCCATACGTATGGAATTTCTCCAAGCTTCCTAAGCTCCAAATGTGGCCCACTTTCCTACCCCATCATCTCCCATCTCAACCCTCCATTCCTCATCTCATCCATTGAAATCCAAGCTAAGATGCCAAGGAACCCCTAGGAGCAAGAAGATCGGACGGTGGGTGCTAGATCATACTAGTTTTTCTTATTTTTATGATGGGCCAAGTGAGGCCCACCGATCAATGGTGTGGATCTCACTTGAGACCCTAAGTTGTGGTCAATGGACCACTTGGATCATCATGATCATTCCATGATGGAGCCATTCTCCATGGACCCCATCATGATGTTTATTTCATTGCAAAAAGGTCATCTAGACCGACCATTTTGGTGGAGAGAGGATCTCCACCGTTGATTCTCGATCTTGGTGGTCCCATGTATTGAGGGACCCTTTTGATTGTATGATTTGCTTTTAAGGGAGGGCCCATAATGTCGAGGTCCCTCCATCACAAGCGTGTCCCACTCTCCATGTCTCTCTCCCTTTTTATTTATTTTTATTTTATTTTTATTTTATTTTATGTAATAGGTTTGTGTGGCCCACTTGAATGGACCCCACCTTTAGGTATTGTGTCCAAGTGTTTTTCAAGTGGGGCCCACCTTAAATGTTGTAACTACATCATCCATCAGTGGTGGCCCACTTCAACAGGGCCCACCACAATGCATTTTGAGGACTGAACCGTCCAGCGTCTGGGACGCTAGACGTCCCTACATGAAAAATTAAAAAAATTAAAAAAATAAGAAAAAAATAAAAAGAAAGGAAAAAGAGACTTTTGGGGTGGTCCACTTGCTTAGGCCCCACCTTGATGTAAGTATGAAATCCACACCGTCCATCCCATTCTCCATCTAATTTTAGGCGTTGAGCCAAGAGTTGGGGTTGATTGGGAGATCTGGTGGGCCATAGCATTGTGGGTTGCATCCCTACCCTTCAAAAGATCTTTTTTAAATTTATTTTATTCTCTAAACATAGATAATACTCTATATTAAACCCGTTGGAATGGTTGCAGCTGAAGAACGCAATGGCCAGGGCGGATTTTCTTTAAGCGGGCCCCACGTGTGAAAAACCCCCGAAAAATGGGTTTTTTCTAAAAACTTGCAAGAGGCAGACCCTCTGCCTCCCCTGACAGCAGCAGCAGCTGCACGCTGCTGCGTGCAGCCGTGAGGGCGAGCAGACGGACGCAGGGGCCCACGTCCTTGCGTGTGGGCCCCACCGTAATGTCTATTTGTTATCCAACCTGCTCATGAGGTGGGCCACCCCAGTAGTGGGCCCCCCTCCAAAAATGTGACCGATCCAAAACTCAGGTGGCCCACACCACATGAAACAGTGGAATTGAATATCTACCAATGAAGTCTTTTTGGGGCCCACAGAAGTGTTGGATCAAGCTAAAATTTATGTTTTTCCCTTCATCCAGGTCCGAGTGACCTTATGAACGGGTTGGATGGCACCTAAACATTTCAGTGGGCCCCACATGGGACCCACAATGATGTATAGGTTTTAAGTCCACCGTCCAGGCGGACGGTGGCACCCACCTTAATATATATATCTGTACTCCCACTGTCCTCTTTGTAATATATGTGTTCGGTCCTCACTGTCCAGCGACAGTGGGACCCGCCATGATGCATGTGATGCATCCAGACCGTCCACCACTTGGTAAGAGCATTTTAGGTGAGTGATGATTGGGTGGGCCACCTACGTTTGGGAAAGGCCCATTTAACTTATTTAAAGCCTATGGGTTAGGCCCATTTGATTTGTTTAAGGCCTATGGGTTTGGGCCCATCTAATTTATACAAGGCCTACGAGTTTAGGCCCATTTGACTCATATAAGGCCTATGGGTTGAGGCCCATTTGATGTACATATGGGGGCCCAATTGGTGTGGCCCATTTGATACATATTAGACCATGAGACTAGGCCTAATTGATGCAATCCAAGGCCCACGGGTTTTGACCCATTGCAATGCACTTAAGGCCCATTGGTGTGGCCCATTGATGTGACCCATTGATGAATAAAAGGCCCATAAGATATGGCCCATTTGATATATATGTAAGGCCCAATGGGAAGAACCTACGGTCCATTGCAATGTGTAATTCCAATACAGACTAAGTAGCGATGTTTACAAAGATCGTGCCTTGGGAGCAATGTTGGTTTGACGTCCACATTGCGAGTGTAATGTTGGTTGGATGTCCACATTACGACTCTCCTTAGGGCCCATTACTGGGCTGTACTTGCTGTGTATAGGCCGTCTAGGTCCATCTGCATTGTAAGAATGGTTCATCACTCATTTACATGTTTAGTATAGTTTCATAACTCATGATCACACGCATCATATGTATGCTTGATATGAGGATTGACTGATCATAGCATATGCCTTCGGGCAGGTTGTTTATGGGCTCCTGGTTAGGCGGTGTTGCCCTACATGAGCGCACGATATGCGCAGGATTTGTTGCATGACTGGATAGCGTGAATCATGCATTTCGCATTTGTGTGACATGGTTATTGTACGCCCTAGCGACATCAGGGCCGTAGCCTCCACAGACACATCGTGGTTGGCAGGATTGGATACCGAAAATCTTGTTCTACATGGGGTGCTATAGATATCCCTGGGTAAAAGTCCCTAAACCCTTATGGTACCAAGAGGTTGCTCCAACGTCTAGACCGAGTGGGTAAATGAGCGTTGAGTGCCGATTGCCAGATAGTTGTGCTCTCCACTGTGTTGTGGTCGGTTGGAAGGGGGTGCGGCCTTAGGGGGCAATGCTAGGATGAGTCTGACCAGCTCGAGGAATGGGTCTGCTAACGATGAGACGTGCCCGATATTGGCAGACAGATAATGAGGTCTTTTCCATTTACCTTATTGCGCGCGATGTAGCGGCAATCTGGTTTAAAGTGTACTAGACCCCGGTGATATCTCATATTTGAGCTGTATTGATGTGTGGACATAGATGAGGATTTGTATGCTTGAGTTGCATTGCACATCGCATGGCCTTGGGATGGCCGATACCATTCATGTCTTGCATCGCATAGCCTTGGTACGACTCATGATATTATGGTTCCATCTGCATATTCCGCATTACTTTGATATTGCATGATCATATTACTACCTTGCGCACACACTTTCACCACCCTCTAAGCTTTCTATAAGCTTATGCACGATTGTTGCGTGCAGGTGGTGTTGGTTCGCAGTAGCGCTAAGGCAGGAGCACGTTGAAGATCGTTTTGGAGTTTTTATTCTTTACCATTGTATTTCCCTTTATGCTCATTGTACTTGTAAAGTTTTTTATCATAGTGAAAATGTAATGGAGTTCTTGGTTATTGTTTGTGAGTTATGTCATTGGTTATGCTTATTATGAATCAAACTGACGTTGAAAATTCTCCTCGTAGCATCACAGGATTGGAACCTGTCGAATGGGAGCTAGGAGCCGAAAATGGGATTCTACGGAGGCTGTCGGCGCCGGATTCGGCGATCGGGAATTTTGTGAGCCCGGTTTTCGAGTTTGGGGCATGACAACTTTCGACAGCCTCGAAGACCTCTTCAACAGGCTTTCCAGCATCAATCTGACCAAAAGTAATAGCAGTTAGCTGTTGCAAACAGCGTCCATGTGCATCCACATGTAAACACACTTAAGAAGTTAAAGATGACCTTCAATCGTTGTATGAAATCAGCCTACTAACAATTTTCATGTGCGCCTAGAAGAAACTTGACAGGGAATCTAGATACACCAAAAAGTTATAGAAGATCAAATGTCTCATGCAAGAAATGACATGTGGTAATGTTTCATTGGAGAATGCTCATGAAAGTTGGTATGCTTGCCCTTTCTAATTTGGATGACTGAAATAGAGGAAAAAATAGCTATGATATATGTTGTCTCTAGACTTCTGTAGGACCTTGTTTTTAATGCATAAAAGTCACTAGTAAAATGCAGGAATAGTTTTTTTTTTTTTTTTTTGGGAGAAGTAGGCCAAAATGTCAATGATTAACATGAAGAGGAACACCACTCCATGCAAGAGGAACAATGGATTTTGTTATTCTGATGACAGGGGGGTCTACAATTTGACCAAGTTCTATGGTACCAGTAATTGCAAGGCCAAGCCATTGCTGTAAATGTGGAAACTGTGGCAACTGCTCCATTCTCAAGAAGAGAGACACGTGAACACACATGCACGGCTCATAGATTCTGCAAGAAAAAGAAAGAATAGTTTATGAACAACAACAGTGCCTGAAATTTCAAACCAAAGGTGAATCTCCTAATCCTTTAGGAATATGTAATAAAGCATATGTATTTACTCTTGTCAATAGCATCAAAGTTAACTTATGTCATCAAAGTAATCACATAATTAAACCTTATGTATTTATTAATCTCCACACCTGAACAACCTGTACTTCACATGTAGAAAGCATTTGGAAATTGGCTCCACAACAAACAATGATGCCAGATTCATCAATTTTTAAATTGTGGACTATCCTAATTCAGAAAACATCCTGAATAATTGAAGCCATTTATTCTATAATTTAAGAGAGGGAACCTAAAAACATCCAAAAAGATCATTTTCTAAGATATTTTATACTTCAAAAGCTGTGGAAAAGCTATAAATACCTTCTCTCTGACATTTTACCATACCAAACAGCCTCAAGGCATCATCAATGCTACCATAGTTGGCATCATTATTGTAAATATAAGAACCAAAAATCATGCATATCAGATCATTGAAGAAGCATCTATCCTTAACGATCTCATAATCTTGTAAACAAATATAGAAATATTGTGCTAACAACCTACTAAATTCATACAGGCAATCAATCAGACACATCATATACAGCATTACTTCCTTATCCTGGTGTCCCAATAGTTGTCTATTTCTTAATTGCATAAACATAAAAACTATTTCCTTTGGAGTTTACAAGCTCATCCAAACAGAAAACAAAAGAAGCCCAACTAATTAAATGGTATCTACTTTATTCATTATGACAAACCAGCAAGTAAAACAATAAGCAGAAAAAGTATACTTCTCTAGGGTATCACTAACCGCTGAATAGAGAGATTCTTCATAATCAAAACATCTCTGCTTAATCACATATCGAGATCATCTGATGAGCTACAAATAAAACATCTTTTTTAAATCTCCCAACAATGCAAATTTTGTTGTTGTGAGTTCTTGAAAAAATTCAATGCCCATCTCTAGACACACTGCATAAGATAAGATTTTTAAGCTACAGCTATATCAGCACAGGGCTAGTGGCTATGTAAAACAATTGCCAACCATTGAAAAGGCCAGCAGGTAGTAAAAGCAATGCATGCATATTGGCCCTTAACATATTGAATGTCATTCGTGCAGTAGGCCATCCCTGAGTTATCCCAACAATGCTGCTTGAAATAAGTGATCCAGGAGGCTCAAGAGAACCTGAGAAACAGAATCAGAGCCAATGAATAATGCAAGAATAAAAAAGGAGATTGAAAGAACCTGTGAAATGCATCATAAGAAAAAGTCAATGCCGCAAAACAGAATTCCTGTGAAATGAAAAGTATCATATTCCCAAATAAACTAAAAAGAGCCATTTCCAGATGAACCGAACTTACTGAAGTCTCTCCCCAACAAGAGATTTTTTAAAAAGCTGAAAGCATTCATACATTCATGTGCGCCTAACACATCCAAATGCAAGAAAACTACACAGCAGTTCACGAATACGAAAGTGGCCCACCACTACAGGGTATCATGACCATTAACCCCAATAAAAAAAATAAATAAATAAATAAATAAATAAAGAAGAAGAAGAAGAACATCAAAACCTCTAAATCGGTCTAAAAAAAATCAAGAAATCCAAAAAATTTAAAGAAGTAAACACCAAAACTTGCAAATCGGCCATTAAAATCCTAAAAATTAAGAAAACATGAACAAATGAACATCAAACCCTCCAAATCAGTCATCAAAACCCTCGAAATCAACAAAACATGAACAAATGAACATTAACTCCACCAAATCTGCCATCCTACTGATGGGTGCTGCGTACCTTTGTTGGAGAAGATGATTGACGATACGACTTTGTATCGCCGGATCTATGTCGATGGCTGTTGTATCGCCGGATCTAGGTTGCAGTGGGCAGCAATCATATCCAGCAGTGCTTCATAGGAGAGAGAGAGAGAGAGAGAGAGAGAGAGAGAGAGAGAGTTTCGGTCAGTTATTGAAGGGAGGAGAGAAGAGGGGAGAAGTGTTTTAGGAGAAAAGAAGCAGGAGAGAATATGAGGGAAGGGTTTTTGGGAGAGAAGAGGCGTGCGGGAGAGAAGAGGAGCGATTTGGGGAGGGCGCGCGATTTGGGGTAAAAATCAATTTTAGATTTTTTTTTCGTTTAAAACGGGCGGCAGTGATTTCATTTTACACGGGCAACCACACAAAAATGCCCCTGATATCCATCTACAGTGGCAGTTTGTTGTCGCCGCCCATGATAAAAATGCCCCTAATACAGATATTTTTTGTAGTGGGGCTACCTTAGGATCTAGCCTCCCAAAACACCAAAATTATGGGATAATATAAAGTACTGAAATAAATCAAAGCACAAACCACACGACACAAAAGATTTTTACGTGAAAAACCCTCAAAGATGTAAAAGCCACGGGACCTAGTCCAAATCAAAAATCCATTATGAAGTAGAATGTTACAACCAATCACAAGCACACAACGCTTAGATCAAACCTTCTTCATTCATGCAGGAGTGAATGAACAATAAGAGAACAAAAGAAAAATGGAAAGATCTTACCAATCACGAGGACGTAGAAGCGCTGAGACGTCGACTGCGAATTCTCCCTTCCACAAGCTTCCTCTCTCTCCCTCTCTCTCTCTCTCTCACCTTGGCCGTGAAAAACCCTTAGAATACCCTTCTCAATGCCCTAGAAAATCCCTATAGACTTCTATTTATAGTTTAAGCAACTTGCTTCTGCACTTCTTCTAAAACTACCTCGAATTTACGTAGTCTGTACAAAATTCGGATGAATCTATGTAACCTTGAATAGTCGAGCAGAGCCTCGACCGGTCAAGCGCCTCACTCAACCAGTCGAGCACCTCCCTCGACTGGTCAAGCACCACGGAAAAAATCTAACCAAGCTCACTGGAGTTTGAGTCGAGTCAATCCTTGACTGGTCGACCAGCACCCTCAACCAGTCGAGTGAGGCTCTCGATCGTTCGAGCCAGGGAAGAAAACCCCATCAAATCTCCCTCTTTTTGACTCAAGAAAGATCTATCTTCTTCAAGCCAGCCAGGTTTCTATAAACCTCAAACTTACCCTTAAGCAATGCCTTAATCATCATGTCTAACCCATTATCGTCAGTATGGACCTTCTCAAGCTGTAACACCTTCTGTTCCAAAGTATGTCTAATCTAGTGATACCAAATCTCTATGTGTTTCAACTTAGAGTGCTGACTTGGATTCTTGCTCAAGTGTATACCACTTTGACTATCGTAATAGACCACGTGCTACTTCTATCGTCAACAATACTATAAACTTTTATAGCTTACTCTGCCAAGAGACCGCTCCCCGTGCAAACGTAAACATAAACCCCGATGTAGACTTCCTAGAGTCTATGTCACCTTCCATATCTGCATCTCTGTATCCCTCTAACACAGGTTTTCCATCACCATATCATAGGCTCAACCTGATTAAGCCTCTTAGATACCGCAGTATCCACTTCATTGTTGCCCAATGTTCTTTGTCAGGATTGACAAGATATTGGATAACAACACTAACCGCATATGCTATATCTTGGTATGTACATACCATAACATACATCAAACTTCCTACTGTCGACACGTAGGGTATCTTCTGCATCTCATCCACCTTTGCCTTCATCTTGGGACATTACATGTCGCTCAATCTGAAGTGACCACCCAGTGGAGCACTGATCAGCTTCACTCCATTCCTATTGAACTGCCGTAGGACTTTCTCAATATACCGCTCTTGTGACAACTAAAGCTTTTTGCTACTTCTGTCACGAGTTATCTCCATTCTTATGATCTATTTAGCCGTGCCCAAGTCTTTCATCGCAAATGACTTTTTCAAGTCCTATTTCAGCCTGTCAATCTTCTTGATGTCTTTTTCCATGATGAGCATGTCATCAACGTGTAATAACAAAACTAAAAAATACCATCTGAGAGCTTGTGCGTGAATACATAGTGGTCCGACTCCGTTCTGTCATACCCATGCTTCAACATAAATAAGTCGAACTTCTTGTACCATTATTGTCGAGCTTGTTTCAGCCCATATAAACTCTTCCTTGCAAACACACTATATACTCTTTGCCGTTGACTTCGAACCCTTCTGGTTAGTGTATGTAGATTTCTTTTTCCAGGTCACTATGAAGAAAGGGAGTTTTAACATCTGACTGCTCTATCTCCAGATCCATACTAGCCGTTAACCCAAAAAATACTCGTATAGATGTCATCTTCACCACTTGTGAGAATATCTCCTTGAAGTCTATACCTTTCCTCTCACTGAACTCTTTCACTGTAAGTGTGGCCTTGAACCTCGTTTGTGAAGTCTTCTACTCAATTTTCTTTCTCAACACCCACTTGTTACTCAGAGCTTTCTTGCCTTTAGGTAATCTCATCATATTATAGGTATGTTTCTTATGCAAGGATTTCATCCCCTCTTGCATAGCTTTCAACCACTCCCCCTTATGCTCGTCGGTTAGGGCCTCAGAATATTATTCTTGCTCTCCCCCATCAGTAAGCATAATGTACTCGTGCGGCGAGTACCTCTTGGATGACTTTCTGTCCCTAGATGACCTCTTCACATGTGGCTCAACAGGTGGATCAAGTGGGGACTGCTTCCCCGATCCATCTTCTATAGAAACTCTCTCATCCTCTATACATTGTTATACTCCCCCGTCATCAGGCACTACGGGAGGAATAATTGAATCCATATCTTCTAGCTCACCTGAACTAGGTTGGTTCTTCTCTACCTTGCCAAAGTCTTTTATACACTAATCTTCAAAGAAAACCACATCTCTGCTCCTGACGAGTTTCTTCTCGGTTGGATCCTGCAATCTATAATCGAACTTTTCATCACCATACCCTAAGAACACACACTATCAAATCTTCATATCAAGCATGGACCTATCGTCTTTTGGTACATGAACGGATGCCCTGCATCTAAACACCCTAAGATGACTGTACGATGGATCCTCTCTAGTCCACACCTTCTCAGGTACTTCTCCATTCAACGAGGCTAATGGAGATCTGTTTATCAAATATACTGTGGTGTGCATTACTTCTCCCCAGAATGTCTTGAGCAACTTCACATGAGATAACATGCATCTGATTCTCTGTACAATAATGCGATTTATTTGCTCATCCACACTATTATGCTGGGGGGTCTTAGGAACTGTCTGTTCATGCCGTATACCCTGGGACTTACAATACTCATAAAAGTTACCGATGTATTCACCACCATTGTCAATGCAGATGCACTTCAAAGATCTACCTATCTCTCTCTCTCGACCATAACATGAAATAATTTAAACACACCAAAGACCTCGTCATTGGATTTGAAAGCATAAACCTAAACCTTCCTAAATGCATCATTTATAAAAGTGACAAAATACAATGCCCCACCTAAGGTTTTTATCCTCATAGGACCACAAACATCAGAATAAACCAAATCTAATGCATGCACTTTATTAACATGAGAAATAGATATAACAAATGAAACTCTATATTGTTTCCCTAATAAACAATCAAGACAGCTTTTGAGAGGTATACCAGTTACTTCTGGAAGGACCTGCTTCCTCGATAGTACACGAAGTCCTTCTTCACTCATGTGGCCTTGATGCCTATGCCACATGTCAATAAATGAATCTTTCACTGCGTTCAACCCACCTTTGCACACACTGACATTTGCCTTGTAAATAGTGCAACACTTCTTTCCTCTATTTGCGATCAACAAACCCTTGATGAGCTTTAACACCCACCAGCAAAACGGCTTTCATAGTCATCATAGTCATCATCATTCAGCCCTCCCATTGACATCAAGTTGAGGCGAAGGTCTGGGATATGCCTCACATCCCTACGAACCAATATGCATCCCACATCGGTCTTCACACAAATATCAATGACCCCTACAATCTTCGATATGCCAGAATTTCTCATCTTCACGGTCCCCATAGTCGCCTGACTTGTAGCTTGTGAAGAAATCCATGCGTGGAGTCACATGAAACGAGACTCTTGAGTCTATCACCCAGTCAGTATCATGACTCATAGTCGTGAGACAAACATCATGATCTACTATAAGAATAACTACAACGTCGCCATTTGAAGTGACCACGGTGAAATCTAATTCATCTTCCTTCTCATTTCCTTTTCCTTTCTTATCATTCTTCTTACGACATCCATACTTGTAGTGACCCTTCTTGCCATAATTTTAGCATTCAACATCCTTCCTATTACTCGACTTGTCTCTTGATTTATCTCGGGCCTTCCCGCCCTTTATATTCTTTTCTATCCTCCATTCTTATGTTACAAGGGCTTCTTGCTGAGTAAACCCCTGAGACTTCCTCCTTGTCTCCTCATTAAAGAGATAACTATTTAATTGTTTCATAGACACCTTTTCATCTAGCGTGAAGTTACTTAGAGACACCATTAATGTCGCCCAACTATCAAGCAATGAGGTAAGCAATAGTAAAGCCTGTAATTCATCGTACAGGACCATCTTCATAGCGAAGAGCTGGTTCAATATATTGCTGACTTCATTTATGTGCTGAGCCATAAAACCACCATTTCTGAACTTGAGATTCACAAATCATCTTATCAGAAAAATATTATTGTCGACTTTCTTCCTCTCATATAGCCCTTGCAATTTCAGTCATAGGCTAGCAGCTGAGGTTTCCGTAGACAAATGGTGGAATACAGAATTGTCCAACCATTGTCTAATAAACCCCGCTGCCTTCCGGTGTAATTTCTTTCAATCATCATCTGTCATATCCTTTGATTTTGCTAATATGCCTTGAATTGGAGAATACAAGTCCTTACAATAAAGCAAGTCCTCCATCTTAGCCCTCCATATGGCCCAGTTAAAACCATTGAGACTGATCATCCTTGATGAGCCACCTTCCATAATTCAGAACTGATCCCACTCCGTTCTTTGATACCACTTTATTGGGGGCCGTTGCACAAACCTTAGGATCTAGCCTTCCAAAACACCAGAATTATGGGATAATATAAAGCAGTGAAATAAATCAAAGCACAAACCACACGACACAAGAAATTTTTACGTGAAAAACCCTCAAAGAGGTAAAAACCATGAGACCTAGTCCAAATCAACAATCCATTATGAAGTAGAATGTTATAACCGATCACACGTACACACCCCTTAGATCAAACCTTCTTCACTCACGCAGGAATGGATAAACAATAAGAGAATAAAAGAAAAAATGGAAAGATCTCACCAATCACAAGGACGTAGAGCACCGAGACGTCGACTGTGAATTCTCCCTTCCATAAGATTCCTCTCTCTCCCTTCTCTCTCTCTCTCACCTTAGTCATGAAAAACTCTTAGAATACCCTTCTCAATGCCCTAGAAAAGCCCTAAGGACCTTTATTTATAGTTTAGGCAACTTGCTTCCGCACCTCTTTGAAAGCCGCCTCAAATTTACGCAGTCCGCACAAAATCTGGAATGAATCTGCGTAACCTCGACTAGTCGAGCAGATTCATTAACCAGTCGAGCAGCCCACTCGACCGGTCGAGCACCTCCCTCAACTGGTTGAGCATTATGAAAAAAATCCAACTAAGCTCCCTGGAGTTTGACTCCAGCCAGTCCTCGACTAGTCAACTAGCACCCTCGACAGGTCGAGTGAGGCTCTCGATCGGTCAAGGCTGGGAAGAAAACCCCATCAAAATCTAGTCAACTTGATTGCACCAAATTTCAAGTTAATTTGAACAAGTTTTTAGCTGAGTTTCCAAGTTTTAAAATTATAATTGTTGTCAGATGTCTTCAATCTGTCTATAACTTCTGTTGATGACATCGACAAACTACTTGATCCCATCAAGCCATTGTGGACCTCATTGACAGTTCACTCTTTCCCTTTCATAAACTTTCATCTTATTGGTTTTTTCTTGTAAGATAGTATTTAGGTCCAAATCGATCCGATCAAATATGGCTTCGATCTCATCAATAGGTTATCGATGGCACTCGATCTGATCGAAACTCTCACCAACCAACTTACTCAGTTTTACAGAATTACGGATTTTATTTCCTAATTCGATTTTAACTCTATTTAAGGGTTTGTAATTGGGGATTATGGTATTGAAAAATGTATTTAGGATTTTTGTCAGCAAAGAGAGATCAAAGCTAAGATTTTATATGGTTTTTAGGGTTAATTCTCAGATCGTTGCTTTATGCCATGGTTTTTCACTGTTGCTTTTTGCCATATTTCTTTTATAGGAGTTTTTCCATGTAAAACCTTATATTCTCTGTATTGTACTTGGTTTTAATCTCTTATTGTTCAACTCTATCTCGAGGTTGCTTTCCCACATCCCCCAACAAGTGGTATTAGAGCGAATGTTGAGGTTTTAAGTTTTTTTAAAAATCTAAAAACATGTTTTCTAAGGGATCTAATATTAAGTATGAAACAGAAAAGTTCACAAGGAGAAATCACTTTGAACTATGGAAAGCTAAGATGAGAGTCCTCCCTGTTCGACAATGATTGCAATACGCTCTCATTGGCAAGGTGAAGCATCCTACATCTATGACTGATGAAGAGCAGGATGAACTAGACAAGAGGGCTATAACCTCGATACAATATTGTGTCTAGTGAACAACTCCTTAATATAATGTCCTAGATCAGAAGACCATCGCAGGGGTATGAACGAAACTAAATAGTTTGTACATGGAGAAATCCCTAGGTAGTCATCTATATCTTTAGAAGTAATTCTATAATCTTAAGATGACCGAGAGATCTGATATTAATGAATACATGAGTACTTTTAGTGAATTGCTATATAAAGAAACGAATGTGATGTTAATATTGAAAATGAAGATCAAGCCTTAATTCTTTTGAATTCACTTCCACCATCTTTCAAGATTTTAGTAGACATGTTGATCCATGGTAGGGATACCATAAATGTTAAGACTATTATCTCAACCCTTCATGAGAAGTAGTTGAGAAAGATGGATAGTGGCCATTGGCAAAGGTGTCTCTACGTATGTGTTGGTTGTCAGGGGAAGGAATATTGAAAGGGAGAAGTGCAATTCTCGATCGCAATCTAAAACGACAGGGAAGGACAAGATTGAGTGTTGGAATTGTGGAATTACATGGAATATGAAGAAGAACTGTACGAACCCTAAGGCTCAAAAAGGAGAAAATTTAGAAAATGCGTCAAAAAAGGCCAACACAATATAATCATACAAGGAGGTGGATGGTGGTGATGCCTTAACCGTATCCAAATCAGGATACCTTAGTAACAACTAGATTCTGGATTCAGGAGCCTCATACTATATGAATTCTCATAAGAATTGGTTTACCACATACAATGAGTACAACAATGGACCAATTTTAATGGGCAATGACAATACCTGTAAAGATGTTGTAATTGGTTTAGTGAGCATCAGAATGTTCGATGTGGTGGATTATATTCTAACAGATGTTCGACACGTTTCAGACCTCTGGAAGAATTTTATATCTGTAAGTGCTCTTAAGGCACATGGTTGTAAGTTCACTAGTTATAACATGGTCCTTAAAGTCTTAAAATAAGCACTCATTATGTCGAAAGCACAACAGATTAATAATTTATACAAGTTGATCAAAAATATTGAAATGGGTGGAGCTGCAATATCTGTAATAAAATCTACATCGGCGCAATTATGGCATGCACTCCTAGGCCACATTAGTGATCGTATTATGAAGGTACTTTTTTTTATCATTGTTTAATTCTTATTTTTAAAAGTATTGAACTTTAGTATACACAAGCATTGTATATATGGTAAACAGTGAATGCTAACTTTTAAAAATGAAAAGCATGTTTGTAAAGGTGTGCTTGAGTATGTGCATTCACATGTATGGAGCCCATTGCCTGTTGTTTTTGTTGAGTGGTCATTATATTTTATCTCATTCATCGATGACTATACTAGGAAAGTGTGAATTTATTTCTTTAAAAATAAATCCAATTTTTTTGTTATCTTTGAAGTATAGAAATTGATAGTTGAAAGGCAGACATGGTAAAAACTAAATATATTAAGGACTAATAATGAAGGTGAATTTACTTTAAAGGAATTTAATTAGTTTTGTAAAGATAAGGGGATTATGATTACAATACAGCGAGGCACACTCCTAAGCAGAATGAAGTAGCAAAATATATGAATTGGACTCCTTTAGAGAGAGCCCAAAGCATGGTGAATAATGCTAGATTAGGTAAGGAGTTATGGACGAAGGCCTTTAACACGGCTTATTACCTAGTGAATTGGTTACCATGTACGCTGATAGACAGCAAGATTTCTAAGGAAATATGAAGTGACCATGAGGTAGACTACTTATAGTTGTGTATATTTGGTATGACGCTTACTCTCATATACCAGAAGTTCAGATATATATGCTAAACCAAATGACTAATAAGTGAATTTTTATGAGCTATAGTGATGGTGTGAAAGGGTATATGTTGTACAAATGGGTCACGCAAAAGTTCGTAATTAGCCGAGATGTCAGGTTTGATGAAGAGTCTTCGCTTCGTAAATATAAACATAAGGAATTGAAAAAAAAAAATCAATGATGATAGATGTTAAAATTGAAAAAAAATAAATTGAAATACGGGTTGAACCCAAGCTACAAACTAAGGTACAAGAGTAGGTGGAGAAGCCACCTCTTAGAAAAAATCTGTTAAGAAATCACAGATTTCCAGTCAGACATGGGGATGACTCGAATGTTGTATTTACCCTCATTATGTATGAGGGGGATTAGTTTACCTTCTAGAAATCATTAGATAGTTCTGATGCTGAGAAGTAGATAACAGTCATGCATGATGACATGGATTCTCTTCATAAAAATGAGACATAAGAGCTGGTGAAACTTCTAGTGGGCCATAAAGTGATCGGCTATAAATGAATTTACAAGAAACAAGATACATACAATTCAAGATTGGTCACAAAAGGATATGTGCAGAAGGAGGGTGTTGACTTCAACAAGATTTTTGCACCTGTAGTTAAGAAGGTGTATATTATATTTTTATTGGCGTTACTTGCCCAATACAACTGAAATTGGAACAAATGGATGTAAAGACTGCTTTCCTACATGGAGAGTTGGAAGAGTATATTTAAATGAAGAAACTGAAAGGATTCGAAGTGAAAGAGAAATAGAATAAAGTTTGCAGGTTAAGGAGGTCATTGTATAACTTGAAACAGTCGCATAGGCAATGGTATAAAAGGTTTGATACTTTCATGTTGGTTCAATAATTTACAAAAAGTAAATATGATCATTGTGTCGATTACAAAACATTGAATGGTGGCCAGTTCATAGTATTGGTATTTTATGTATATGATATGCTTATTGACAGGCATAACATGTCTGAGATCGATACATTGAAGACTCGGTTATTAAGGACATTCAAAATAGAATATCTGGGAGCTATAAAGAAGATTTTTGTCATAGATATTCACAGAGACAAACAAAGGAACAGGCTATGGCTATCACAGGTAAAATACCTTAAGAAGTTATTTATAAAGTTCGGTATGAAAAATGCGAAACTGGTTAGCACACCTCATGCTACTCACTCTAAGATTTTTATTTAAACAATATCCCACTATAAATGAAGAAAAATAAATGATGTCTTGTGTGTCCTATTTGAGAATTATTAGCAGTTTAATATATATAATAAGTCTAAGAGACCTGATATTTCACATGCAGTTGGTGTTGTGAGCAGATATATGGCTAACCACATCAAGCAACAGTGGGTGGTAGTAAAATAGTTTCTTCAGTATATTTGAAGTACAGTAGACTATGTCTTGACATTTGAAAAGTCTAAAGACAAGTTGATAGGTTATGTGGATGTTGATTACGCATGTAATGTGGATAACAGGAAATGGACTTCCAGTTACTTGTATGTGTTAGCTGGTGGGGTGAAATTGGATGTCAAAGCTTCAGTTTATAGTGGATCATTCCACAACCAAAGCAAAGTATATAACGGTGATGAAAGCATTCAAAGAAGGTGTTTAGTTGAGAGGGATAATTAAATTAGATTGGGCTTCAGCAGGAAGTTGTCTTAGTCAATTATGATAGCGAAAGCACGATCAATATGGCGAAGAACTCAGTTTACCATTCTCGTACTAAACATATTGATATTCATTATCATTTTATTTGATAGAAGCTTGAGGAAGGTGAAGTAACTCTTAAGAAGGTCCATATAAGCGTAAATCTGGCAGACATGGTTACGAAGGTAATTCCTATAAAGAAGTTCAAGTTTTGTATGACTTCTCTAGGTTTGGCAAAGGCTTGATGAAGACAGTGTGTACAAGAAGTGATGACAATGATGAAGCTATGATTAGATCAGTGGTACATGATAATTGAAGGCATTGTCATGATTATTGTCAGATGTCTTCAATATGTCTATAATTAAGTTTATCGATTGTATAAAAAAACCACTTGATCTCATTGAGCAATTGTCGATCTTATCAAAAATCCACTCGATCCCATGGATAACCCCTGTTTTTTGGCTTTTACTCATTAGATAATTTTTGGGTCCAAATCGATTCGATCGAAGATGGCTTTGATGTCATCAATGGGTCATCAATGGCACTCAATCTGTTTAAATCTGCCATTGGTCGACTTTCACTCTTTTGTGAAATCAGGGGTTTTGTTTTCTAATTCATTTTTATCTCTATTTAAGAGTTTGTAATTGGGCATTACGGTATTGAAAATGTACTTAGGGCTTTTGTGAGCAAAGGGAGATCAAAGCTAGGATTTTTATGGTTTTGAGGGTTAATTCTCGAATCGAAAAGTTCTTATATCTCTTGTAATATTGATTATCATAGTGGATTCATTGTCACTTTGTACCGAAGTTTTTTTCCCACAAGGATTTTTCTATGTAAAACCTTGTGTTCTCTGTGTGCTTGGTTTTTTAATATTTTATTATTAGATTTTAATTACGGGTGCACCAGGATTGTACAAATTCAAGCTAGAGGTGCCTCAATTAGTTAAAAATGGCCTAAAAAGGCACAATACCTTCCAACAACCATACCTTTGCAACTGGTTATCTATTATTTTTTCAACATTTAATATGTTTATTGAGAAAATTTTCATTTCTTGAATTGGACTATGAGTTTAGGGCATATTTTGCTTATATAAGGCCTTTAAGTACATTATAAATAAGTTTTCATTTCATACTATCATTTTTTATTCAAGTTTTAGATATTTTCTCTCCTCATGGATCCAAGAGCTATTCTTTAGATAAAGATGATAATCCCATACATTATCCAAGCACACACTATATTAAAGTTCATATAAAATAAATAAATAACTAAATAAATAAACTACCCTTAGGCAAATTACTAATTACTTAGATGTTTCTATTAGGATACCCACATTGTAGATAATCTATGTACTTCCCTCCTCACCATACTTTACCCAACATTAATTGGGTACGGTGATTAGGGTCCGTTGAATTGGTGTCAAACCCTATGGATTGGATATATGCCCAAAAAAATTTCATATATGCCTACCTTTAATATTGTTTAGAACATCTGAGCAGTATATGAGGTAGTACATATGATGACAAATGAATTTTATTAATCTGCATTGTCACACCATAGGAATGTTGCCTAAATTGGATCCCACATAATAGCTACAATGCCGCAAGAACAAACACTTTAAAAAACTTATAAAACTAATTTAAAATCCTAGTTTGGTCAGAAGATACTTTCTTTATTATTGCTAGGTAGATGAAGGTTGGATGCACGAACTTGTGTTGCAATGATATAGAAGACAAATGACCTACAATCAAAAGTAAAGATACATGAGATGATATAATTTTATCCTTTTCACCATGGCCCAATGTTTGTCAAGCACAAATGACACTTTTTTTTTGTCAAAGCATCTTTCTTGCACCTTCTTGGGTCTATTAAGTTCTATAGTATTAGAAAATTTTAGTCCATCCATTACACAAAAAAGAAAAAAGTCCCACATGGGAAGTTGAAAGAACCGAATTTCATCACTCTTGTACAAAAGAGCATTTGTCATCTCCCTAAAACATATGTCATTATACTCTTACCCGGAAGACCACACGCCACATGAGGGGACCTAGCTAGTTATATCATGTGGTCAGAAAAGGCATAGAAGCCCCATAATTTTGGTCATCGCTTACCCTAAAAGAAATTGTACATTATCCACGTGCATGTACACACTAATGGGGTTTTTTCCCCAGGCTCAACTGGTCATGAGCTTCATTTGACCGGTCAAGGGGTGGTTCATGACCAGTCGTGGAGTAGCTTAACTCGTTTTTCAGCGAGTTGAAATTTTAGATTTTTAAGGTACTCGACCAATCGTGGGATGTGCTCAACCGATCGAAGGTGCCACTCGACTGGTCGAGGATTCTGCACGACCAGTCGAGCTTACACAGATTTGAGTCCAGATCTTATGAGGACTGAGAAAATTTGAGGCAGTTTCACAAAGGGTGTGAAAGGGAGTTGCCTAAATTATAAATAAGGGTTCCTAGGGCTTTTCTAGGGAATGCATGAGGTAATGCATGAGGGTTTCCTAAAGCTTTGTAAGAGTTTGCTAAAGGGTTTAGGGCTATCAAAGGTGTGAGAGAGAGAGAAAGAGAAAGAGAGAGTGAAAGCTTGTAAAAGGGAGGTTATGCTCGTGGAGGTGATCTACTATGCAATCAACATCTCACTGCTTCTATGTCCTCGTGATTGGTGAAATCTCTCTGTTTTTTCTTTTATTCTCTTATTATTTATCCACTCCTTCGTGAGTGAAGAAGGTTGTAACATTCTAGATCTGGATGAGGTCCCATGGTTTTTACCTCTTTGAGGGTTTTTCATATAAAAATCTCTTGTGTGGTGTGGTTTATGCTTTAATTTATTTCATTGCTTTATTATCCCATAATTCTAGTTTATTTTAGGAGGCTAGATCCTAAGGTTGTGTGCAAGGCCCCCAACAAAGTGATATCAAGGTTAAGTTTATTGAATGGAGTGGGATCGGTTTTGAATTATTGAAGGTGACTCATCAAGGATGATTAGTCTCAATAGTTCTAACTGGACCATATGGAAAGCTAAGATGGAGGACTTGCTTTATTGCAAGGATTTGTATTCTTCAATTCAAGACATATCAGCAAAGTCAAAGGATATAATAAATGATGATTGGAAGAAGTTGGACCGGAAGGCAATGGGGTATATTAGATAATGGTTGGATAATTCTGTGTTCCACCATGTGTCTACGAAGACCTCAACTGTTAGCCTATGGTTGAAATTAGAAGGGCTGGCCGGCAATAGGATTTTCCTGATACGACGACTTGTAAATCTCGAGTTCAAAGATGGTAGTTCTGTGGCCGAGCATATGAATAAGGTCAGTAATATAGTGAACTAGCTCTCTGCAATGAAGATGGTCCTAGATGATGAATTACAAGCTTTGTTATTGCTTAGTTCATTGCCTGATAGTTTGGAGACATTGATAGTGTCTCTAAGTAACTCCACTCCAAACGAAAAGGTATCCACGAAATAGGTAACTAGTTATGTCTTCAACGAGGAGACAAGGAGGAAGTCTCAGGGTCCTACTCAGCAAGAGGCCCTTGTAACATAGGAATGGGGGAGAAGAAAGAACAGGAAGGGCGGGAAGGCTCGAGATAAAACAAGAGGTAAGTTGAGTATCAAGAAGGATGTTGAATGCTAGAATTATGGTAAAAAGGGCTACTACAAGCATGAATATCGTAAGAATAAAAACGACATGAAAAGAAAAGGAAAGAAGAAGGAAGATGAATCAGATTTCACTACGGTCGCTTCAGATAGCGACATTGTAGTTATTCTTTCAGCAGATCATGATATATGTCTCACAGCTACGAGTCAGGACACCGACTGGGTGATAGACTTGAGAGCTTCATTTCATGTAACTCTACGTAGGGACCTCTTCAAAAGCTACAAGTTAGGTGACTATGGGACCGTGAAGATAGAAAATTCTGACGTATCGAAAATCATAGGGGTCGATGATATTTGTGTAAAGATCAATGTGGGCTGCACATTGGTTCTCAGGGATGTGAGACATATCCCAAACCTTCGCCTCAACTTGATATCGACAGGAAGGTTGGATGATGATGGCTATGATTATAAAAGTCAGTTTTTTGGTGCATGCTGGAAGCTCATCAAGGGTTCGTTGATCGCAGCCAAATGAAATAAGTGTTGCACCCTTTACAAGGCAAGTGTCAGTGTGTGCAAGGGTGGATTGAACGCAATGGAAGATTCAGATATTGACATGTGGTACAAGCATCTAGGTCACATGAGTGAAAAGGGGCTTCAGGTACTAGCGAGGAAGCGGCTTCTTTCAGATGTGATAGGTATACCTCTCAAAACCCGTATTGATTGTTTATCAGGGAAACATCATAGAGTTTCATTTGTTAAATCTACTTCTCATGTTAATAAAGTTCATGCATTAGATTTAGTTTATTCTGATGTTTGTGGTCCTATGAGGATAAAAACCTTGGGTGGAGCATAGTATTTTATCACTTTTATAGATGATGCATCTGGAAGAGTTTGGGTTTATGCTTTGAAATCTAAGGGTATTTGGTGTGTTTAAATTGTTTCATGTTATGGTCGAGAGAGACGCAGGTAGATCATTAAAATGCATACGCATTGACAATGGTGGTGAATACATTGGCGACTTTCATGAGTATTGTAAGTTCCTAAATATACGGCATGAACAGACAGTTCCCAAGACCCTCCAGCATAATGGTGTGGCTAAGCGAATGAATTGCACCATTGTAGAAAGAATCAAATGTATGTTATCCCATGTAAAATTAACCAAGATGATCTAGGGAGAAGCAATGCACATAGCAGTGTATCTGATAAACAGATCTCCATCAGCCTCATTGAATGAAGAAGTGTCTGAGAAGCTATGGACTGGATAAGATCTATCGTACAGTCATCTCAGGGTGTTTGGATGCAAGACATCCATCATGTACCAAAGGACGAGAGGTCCAAGCTCAATATGAAGATTAAACAGTGTGTGTTCTTAGGGTACGGTGCAGTGTATCTGATAACAGATCTCCATCAGCCTCGTTGAATGGAGAAATGTTTGAGAAGGTGTGGACTAGACAAGATCTATCGTATAGTCATCTTAAGGTATTTGAATACAGGGCATCCGTTCACGTACCAAAGGATGAGAGGTCCAAGCTCAATATGAAGATCAAGCAGTGTGTGTTCTTGGAGTACGGTGATGAAAAGTTCGGTTACAGATTGTGGGATCCGATCGAGAAGAAGCTCGTCAGGAGCAGAGATGTGGTTTTCTTTAAAGATCAATATATAGAAGACATTAGTAAGCCAAAGAAGAACCAGCCTAGTTCGAGTGAGCTAGAAGACATGGATCTGATTATTCCTCTCATAGTTCCTAATGATGGGGGAGTACAGCAAGGTGCAAAGTATGAGAGAATTTCTACAGAAGATGGACCGGGGGAGCAGTCCTCACTTGATCCACTTGTTGAGCCACGGGTGAGGAGGTCATCTAGGGATGGATCATCATCCAAGAGGTACCCACCGTATGAGTACATTATGCTGACTGATGGGGGAGAGCTAGAAGATTATTTTGAGGCCCTAACCAACGAGCATAAAAAGGAGTGGTTGAAAACTATGCAAGAGGAGATAGAATCCTTGTATAAGAACCACACTTATGATATGGTGAAATTGTCAAAGGGTAAGAAAGATTTGAGTAACAAGTGGGTGTTCAGAAAGAAGATTAAGCAGAAGAATTCATAAATGATGTTCAAGGCCAGACTTGTGGTGAAAGGGTTTGGTCAGAGGAAAGGCATAGACTTCGAGGAGATATTCTCACCAGTGGTGAAGATGACATCCATACGGGTGTTGCTTGGGTTGGCGACTAGCATAGATCTGGTGATAGAGTAATTAGATGTTAAAACTGTCTTTCTCCATGGTAACCTGAAAGAAGAGATCTACATGCACCAACCAGAGGGATTCGAAGTCAAGGGTAAAGAGCATATGGTGTGTAGGTTGAGGAAGAGCTTGTATGGGCTGAAACAAGATCCATGGAAATGATACAACTAGTTCGACTCATTTATGTTAAAGCATGGGTATGACAAAACGGAGTCGGACCACTGTATGTTCACGGGTAAATTCTCAGATGGTGATTTCTTAATTATGTTGTTATACGTTGATGACATGTTCATCATGGGAAGAGACATTAAGAAGATTGACAGGTTGAAAAAGGAATTGGGCAAGTCGTTTACAATGAAAGACTTGGGCCCGGCTAAATAAATTCTAGGAATGGAGATAAGCCGTGACAAAAGCAGCAGGAAGCTTTGGCTGTCACAAGAGCGGTATATTGAGAAAGTCCTAAAGCGGTTCAATATAAATGCAGCGAAGCCGGTCAGTGCTTCACTGGATGATCACTTCAGATTGAGCGACAGACAGTGTCCCAAGATGAAGGCAGAGGTGGAAGAGATGCAGAAGATATCCTACGCATCAACTATAGGAAGTTTGATGTATGATATGGTGTGTACACACCCCGACATAGTATATGTGGTTGGTGTTGTCAGCCAATATCTTGTCAATCCTGACAAAAAATATTGGACAACGGTGAAGTGGATACTGTGGTATAGAAGAGGCTCATCTAGGTTGAACCTATACTATGGTGACAGAAAACCTGTGTTAGAGGGCTACAAAGATACAGATATGGTAGGTGACATAGACTTCAGGAAGTCTACATCGGGGTTCATATTCACATTTGCAGGGCGAGCAGTTTCTTGGCAGAGAAAGTTACAGAAGGTCGTAGCATTATCAACGACAGAGGCCTAGTACATTTCAGTCACAGAGGCATGTAAAGAGATGCTTTGGATGAAGAAGTTCCTACATGAACTTAGCCTAAAGCAAGAGCAGTACATGGTCTATTGCGATAATCAAAGTATTATACACATGAGCAAGAATCCAAGTCAGTACTCCAAGTCGAAGAACATAAAGATTTAGTATCACTGGGTCAGGGATACTTTGGAACAAAAGGTGTTACAGCTTGAGAAGATCTACACAGACGGTAATGGGTAAAACATGATGACCAAGGCTTTGCTAAAGGGTAAGTTTGAGGTTTGTAGAAACCAGGCTAGTTTGAAGAAGGTTAATCCCTCCTGGGTCAAAAAGGGTGAGATTTGATGGGATTTTTTCCCTAGGCTCAACCGGTCGTGAGCTTCACTCGACTGGTCGAGGGCTGGCTCGAATGGTTTTCCAGCGAGTTGAGGCTTTGGATTTTTGAGGTACTCGACCAGTCGTGGGATGTGCTCGACCGGTCGAAGGTGTCACTCGACTGGTCGAGGACTCTATACAACCAGTCGAGCTTATACTAATTTGAGTCTGGATCTTGTACGGACTGTGGAAATTTGGGGCGGTTTCGCAAGGGGTGCGAAAGGGAGTTGCTTAAACTATAAATAGAGATTCCTAAGGCTTTTCTAGGGAATGGAAGAGGTAATGTAAGAGAGTTTTCTAAAATTTGCAAGGGTTTGCTAAAGGGATTAGGGCTATCAAAGGTGCGAGAGAGAGAGAGAGATGAAGCTTATAGAAGGGAAGTTATGCTCGTGGATATGATCTACTGTGCAATCAACACTCAGTGCTTATACATCCTCGTGATTGGTGATATCTCTCTATTTTTTTCTTTTATTCTCTTATTGTTTATCCACTCCTGCGTGAGTGAAGAAGGTTGTAACGTTCTACTTCATAGTGGATTGTTGATCTAGACGAGGTCCCGTGGTTTTTACCTCTTTGAGGGTTTTCCACATAAAATCTCTTCTATAGTGTAGTGTATGCTTTGATTTATTTCATTGCTTTATTATCCCATAATTCTAATTTTTTTTGGGAGGCTAGATCCTAAGGTTTTGTCCAAGGCCCCCAACACACACTAAGTTAAGGGCTCATTTGTGTGTGACTAAATCCTAATTGGAAAACAACGACCCCTATGCTTCATGTTTTTCTTTTTTTTTATGGGCCTACTCAGTAGAGTCCATTACACCTAACATGAAATGTGCATTTTACATTTGCTTCGTGTAAAACCACTTGGGGTCTATGCACTTTTTCAAACATGGAAAATTTCTGAACATATGATTAAGGTCGGTGGAATCTCAAGGTTTCTTTCATGCTATGTCTTCAACATGGTACTTAGGAATACGATAGAAAACCATGTTCAATGAGCTTGATAACTCTAAATTCTCTCAAGAATGTTAAGATAACAAAATGATTGCTACTTAATGAGAAGGCTCTATTTAATAAGGATTTCAAGTTACTTGAGATAGTATCATACAATACAATTCAAATCATAGTTTACCCTAGATTTTTTTCCCAGAAAGAAAGATTTATTAAATCAAATGGGAGTTATACAATAGAGACAAAGCAAACTTTGAGCCGAACCACAACACAAGATGTTGGGGCCTACCTATCATATACCCCCACAGAAGGCACAAATTGTCATCCTAACCTAACACTACCAAGGCTCACCTAGTCTAAAAGGAGACTCACTAGATCGACCGAGGGGAGGTCAGAAGTGCTAAGGACAATTCGATTCATCTTGGACTCGAACCCCATTGGGGTCATCTTATCCGCCATGTCATTAGATTCTCTTACTTGGATATTAGATTCTCTTACTTAAACCCCATTACACTACCATGCTAGAAATGGAGGTTTTGCATATCATCGATTGACAAGATCTAGAGGAAGATATCTCTTACTTGGAGAAACCACTATGCATCTTGGACCTAAAAGAACATGTGTTACAAAACAAGATTGTACCATTGGTCAAAGTATTATGGAATAATCATGAAGCAGATGAAGCCTTGTGGGAATAGGAAGCTAGGTTGCGAGAAAAGTATCTACAATTGTTCGAAGAATAGTTCAAGTAAATTGCAAGAACAATTTTTATTTTAAGAGGGCTAGAATGTAACGACCCTAAATTTTTGTTCCTATTGCATACAATAAAGCTTTTGAGGACCAAACTAAAGGATATGTGAGGGAGGATGAGGAATTGAACCCACGGAGATTAGAATGTCTGGCTTCAGTGATTTTATTTCAGAACTAGTGTTACGCATTCGTTGAAGTCTTTCCAAGGGTTCTTTTGATCCACATCCCTTCTTATTTCTTCCCCACACTTCCATGTTACACTTAGAACTACAATTAGTAGTTAAAATTTTAATTTTTAATTTAAGAAAAAAAATAAGTCAATATCTGAGTTGGTAGAGACACTCCTAGTTGAGAGAGAGGTCAAGGGATCAACTCTTGTTGTCATGACTCTCGGTTATGGGTGAGGTCGGATAATCTACGTTAGGTACTTAATTCCTATTGTAAAGTCCATATGACCCTTGGAACTGCCTCATTTTTTGGCTTGTACAATCACTACTTTGAGGTCCATTTGACCCCTAGAGTCACCTCATTTTTATTTTATTTTTTAGCTTATACTCTAAAATAATAAGGAAAAATGGATGAATAATGTAAATAAAACCCATACATCACAGTGGCCTTCTTGTATGTTCCTACCTCGTGACGTAAGGATGGACGTGGTGAGGTCAGTCACTGTCTTCCTTAGGGGATAATTACTCCCAATGAACTTTTCTAGACTCCTCACAAGGAACTCTAAAATCCACAAGAAAAATTAAAAATTTTTAATAAATTTTAATAAATTGATTTATCATAAAAATGAATTTACAACCCTTTAAATAGTGATACCAAACTTAAGAATAAGTTCCAAAATTAATCTCCAATGCAAACTCCCTAAAAAAATATGACTTACTATAAATTGTAAACTTACTATTTATATATAATCACCATTCCTATTAGACTTCATGATTTTCAGCCAAAACTAGTAAGTGTCCAATTTGGCCTAACCATGTTATTCTCTTAATTTTTCTAAGCCATTTTCATGTTGGGGCACGACTCCTACAACTCAAAGGAATATAAGTTATACTCTAACTAAAACTTACTATTTATAACAAACAAAAAAAAAATGGGCTTTTAATGGTAGATTTGATCGAATTTTAGAAATTTGGCATGGGCAACCCCACTCTACGGCGTTGGTTAGCTAAAGTAGCTTCCCTTCTCAAAATCATATTATTATTTTTAATTCAAAAAATTCATTCAGATTTACAAGTGTTCACTCCCTAAGTGCAGGGTTGTGATGTAGCAATAAACTCGGTAAGACCGAGGTCGAATCCCAAAGGACTGGAACCTATATGTAATCTGAAACTAAGTATAACTAGAACTAGACTAAGATGAAATCTAAATTGACTATAATTTGAGGAATAATGATGAAATTATTATCTAAAATTTAAAGAATTTAGGGAAAGGAAACTATGAATTCGGATGATCCACTTATAGAGATCAGGGAGATCTTATGCTTGCTTCAATAACTCAACTGGACTTAGAGTCCCATCTTCATCCAGTTGAAGAGTGTAACCATGGAAATCATGACTGAACTTCCTTTGATATAGATTTTAAGAGATGAAAGGTATATGAATTAGAATGGATTCCATCACCAAACCATGCATAGGAGACAAAGCAAACAACAGAATTAAACTAATTACCCACCAAACAATAATGTATGAAGGTTAGGAAGGGTGCCGTCATCCGACCATGCCCAGGAGACGATGGTGAATAATGGGGCTTCCTGATGTCATAAACATAAAAAGAAAAAGAACATGCTCAAAGCTATCGCAGACTCATTATAATTTTAGTCACAACAGACCAATAAAAATTAAAAAAACATTCCCTTAATAATCAAACTAATATCAAATTTAGATCATAAATTAAATTAAAGGCATAAAATAGAGTCTCTCATCTCATTACAAGCTTCACCTTTTAGCCGAAGCTAAGAGGTTTAGCAAATCATAATCATGCTAAAGCTAGAAAAAATAATAAAAGGAAGAAGGAACCGAAGATGATAAGGCGGAGAAGAATAATGCCGGCCCACGCTCCACTGCTTGCCTCCACAGCTGCTCCCGAATCTCTAGATTTCTTGGACGTGTGTAAGGCTTAAGCAGATGTGCTAACATGTTTGTTGGGCCCCATAGTAATGCTTTCTGAGAAATCCGACCAGTTCATTAGATTTCTGACAAAAAAATAATTAGGAAAGAGTAGATTTTATCAGGTTTTGGCATGATCCATTGATGCTTTTCTTCCACCATCCATCTTGCGTTTGAATGGTCAAAAAAGTATCTCCGATGCCTTTGTGAAATTTTGTCACCTAGGCCTGAGTGATAGGGTCCTCGTGAATCTCATGGACGGTTTGGATTGTCCATATGAACAATGGGTGGGGCCCACTACACGAAAACGAACGAAGACATCCGTCTACTAGACATCTTATGTAGGGAGAAACAGGTCAGCTGGTCTTTAACCGATCTGACCGTCCGATGCACGTACATTATGTACACGCACTGTACATGTAGTGTCCAGTGTGATGCTTGTGAGAAATCCGCTCCGTCCATCTGTTTTATCACCCAATTTTACGCGTTGAGACCAATATTAAAGCATATCCAGATAGGAGGTGGGACCAAATTCATTAGTTTATGGGCTGATCTGTCTGTTCGGCCACTTCCACCGGGATCCAATGGCTGAAATTCTACATGTACGGTTAATTTATGGTCTTCAGGCCATGTATGAAGTTTCGAGCCGAACGAATAGTGGGAACCCTGTGATCTTGCATTCTGGATGATTTTCGAGCTCGTTTAATGTGAGTGGCGCGATTTTCTCTGATCTCTAGCGTGTAAATCTCTCAATTTTGGTCCCCTGGAGTTCGTTCCTTGCCGTGGTGAATTCTGATCATTAAATCTATACTTTTAATACCCTTTTCTAGTCTAGGCTCCTAAATACACCTTGCATCAAAAACACGATTAAAGCAGGGTGTTAAACGGTATCATGCTCGTAAATCTAGGCAATAACTAGGGTCTCGTATGCAATATTTGACCCTCAACAACAAGATACGACTGTTTTAAAGTTCTGACGGTCCTGATTACCTCCGCCTCCAATCAAGCCTTCTCTGGTCCATCTTGGCAATGAAAGTGTCCACGACCCGCTCTACATCACCCACGGATGGGCAGGATAGGACGCGGATTAGATACTAACCGGTTTAGTAGCCAATCTCGCTACTGAGGTGACGTCACTAGGTTTTATTGGCCCTCCCGTAATGTATGTTTTATATCCACATCGTCCATCCATTTGGAGAGATCCTTTTATGGCGTGAGCCAAAAAAATGAAGCGGATCCAAAGCTCAAGTGAACCCCACCATAGAAAACATTGGAGATACTGACGCCCACCGTTAATTCATTCTTAGGCTCGCCATGATGTTTATTTGATGTCAAACTTGTCTATAAGTCAACATAGACATGGACGAAGGGAAAGCACAAAGATCAGCTTGATCAAAAACGTTTTTAGCCCCAAAGAAGTTTTTAATGGTAGACGTTCAATCTCCACTGTTTTCTGTGATGGGATCCACTTGAACTTCGGATTTGACTCATATTTGAATCATACTCTAAAATTGTCTCTCGAAATGGATGTACAGTGTAGATACAACACATACATCATGGTTGGGCAAAAATCTAGTGACATAACTTCGGTAGCGAGATTGCTACTCAACCAGTCAGTAGCTAATCCGCCTCCGGTAGGGTAGGGACCCGGATTATATACTAAACGGGTTCAGCCTGCTATTGAAGTGACGTTACCAAGTTATGCAGGCCTTATTACGATGTATGTGTTGTATCCACACTGTTCATCTATTTTAAGATATCATTTTAGTGAATGAATCAAAGAATAAGGAAGATAAAAATATGTAGTAGAGCCACCACAGAAAATAGCGGAGAGAGTGATTCCCTCTTGAAACTATCTAAGGCCCAACGTACTGTTTTCTCACATGAAATATGAGAAAACACAAATATCAGCTTGTCCTAAAACATTTGTGGCATTTAGAAGTTTTTAATGGTAGGCCTTAACGTCTCCACTGTTTTTTGTGTTGGCGCCCACTGGAGCTTTGGATTTAACTCATTCTTTGGATATTACCCTAAAATGGTCTCTCCAATTGCATGTAAGGTGTGGATACAAAATAAACATCATGGTAGGGCCAGGGTTTCCGTGGTGGCGTCACTTCAGTGGCGAGTCCCGCTACTTAACCTGTCAGTAGCTAATCCGCGCCCGCAGGTAGTAACCAAACCGCGTCCCTCCGAGGAGGCTCGGTCCTGACCCTTTGTTTATTGTAGCGTTTGTAATTTTCAGGTTTTTCAAGGAAATAAAACCACGACTTCCCGCCTGCAACTGAAACTGATGGTTTCTCTGCATTTTATTGCCTACCGGTCATAGAAACTCGTCTAGTGTTTGTTTTGCAGCACTTTAAAAGAATAGTGGTGAATCTTTAATCATGCACATGACATACTTATACAGTAATGAAAACCATATTATATGGAGATTAATCTAAAAATTTTACTGAAAAACTGATATTACCCTTCTGATTCTTGCCTTAAAATTTGAACCATTAATTATTTTACTTTTAATCATTCATTTGATAGATATTAATTCAGTGGTTAAGATTGCTTAATTTAATTCTTTTTTATAGAAATACACTCCATCCACAATGAGACCCACAAATCTGATGGTCTGGATAGATGTACATCAGTTCCACATGTGAGAAAGATAAGTCACCACCATTTAATAAATAGTGAGAGCGAACATTGGAGTCTAGGCGGTGTGAATTGTTCCTCCCGGGGCTTTTTGGTAATTGCGACCATAACGGTACGCAGTACTATGGGCAATTTCGGTCTTTTTCAATTTTGTCGAAGGGGCCTTCTCATGTTGCGTGGTTTGGTACGGTTGATCAAAGGTTGGCAGATTATGTTCTGTACACGTGGCGTACATGTACATAAATCCAATCTGTCCGCGTCATAGATCCAATTCAGGTGGACATGGTCTTTAGATCGTACCAATCTGAACCGTCTGATTTTGGGGTCCATAATTTGACTGTCATCTGGGCTCCGATTCATCCTTGGTGGGCCGCGACCTGATTGTCTGCACTGATTACATCTCACCTTTTAATCAGCCAACTGTGATTGCCAATTTCCTGCGACAAGAAACTAGGTAGGGCCCACTGTAACGTTTGTGGGAAATCCACTCCGTTCATCCGCTTTTCGAGATCATGTTAGGACATGCGCCTAAATATGAGTAAGACCCAAAAGTCAGGCAGGCCCCCAACGGGAAACATCGAGGATTAAACATCCACCTTTGAAACATTTACGGGGCCACGGAAGTTTTGGATCAGTCCAATATTTTCGTGTTTTCAGTTCATCCCAGTAGGAATTCAACCTTATGAACGGTATAGATGGCATACAGGCATCCTGGCGGGCCTGGGAAGTTTAAAAGTTGGCTTTTCCGCGCATGTCATCAGCATGATCTAGCAAAATGGATGAACGGGTGAATTTCTCACAAATATCACGGTGTCAATAAATTCCTGTAATAAACCAATGCAAAACGTATAGATCAATTGTTTTGACGGTTACGATGGAAGGCGAGAAAAGCGACTAACGTTGGACGGTTCCCATCACGAAAGCGGCAAGTAAACGGTCAGACCCATTACATCGTAATTTTTTTCCTCGTTTAATGACGGAATCTCTTGAAACAAATCCTTTAGTGCCTGTTTGATTTTCATCGTTTCACCTGAAAATGGTAAATACCCAAGAAATGGTTGATTATTATCGTTTCACCTGTTTGAATATTCACGGTGATTTCACTTCTTTGAAACCGGTTCAAAAGAAGTAGTGGGCATTTTTGGAATCTATTTTAATGTATATGATATATCTATTTTGTCCATTTATTTTATAACAATATTTTGAGATATTAGAAGAAAAATGAATTAGATCCAACACTCAACTGGTCCGTACCAAAAGAAACAATGGCCACATGAAGTTTTTAACGGTAAGTATTTAATTCACATATTTCAATTGCGTGGTCCACTTGAGCATTGAATATACCTCATTTTTTGGCTTATAATATAAATTTATCTGACATAATAGATGAACGGTGTGAATATATGATATACATCATGGTGGGACCCACAAATGTTTTATAATATTTGTCATGTTAACCACCAAAAAGTCACCGTCAAATCAGTTACAGGGAAGAGTGCGGCAACTACGGAGTGAAATAATTATTATTTTTTTTCCAGGTATTTACCATCCCCCTGGAAAATCAAACAGGCCCTTATATATTTAGGAATTCCATGTATGGTCTTACACCAGTAAAGATTCCCATTAAAATTATATATATCCAAGAATTCATATATATATGTATACACGGAAAAACAGGTCTAAAAACGTGAGAAGGAAGATTATCATTGGAATATAAAATGCAAGAAATAAAATATATTAAGAAAGAAGAAGAATAGATGAACGAGAAGTTGCTGACCATTTACCCACGTACACGAAAACACGTGTCAAATGGCAGATGTGTGTGAGATCCGAGCCTTCCATTAGGTGGGCCAAATTGATTAGATCTGTCTCGAAAATCAAGCTGCTTTACTTCTTGGGTTGGTCTATAGTAAAACACAAATCAACGGCAGGGATTTTGTTTTTCTAGGCATCCATTTGTTGAATACAATGTGGCCCACCTGAGAATTCAAACAGCCCGGATATTATTTCAATTTGTCCATTAGTGTGGGCCACCTGATGGATAGCTTAGATTCGGCACGCATGTACCGATATGCCAAGTGTGCTTGAATTAGGTTGTTTCACTGATCAGGTGGGCCACAGCTTGCAAAAAATTGTACGGCTCTGACATAATTGGCTGAAGCTTTTAATCCATCCGCCTGTTCCGGGTATTCGGAGCCACATGCTGTGTGGACCAGATTTATTTTGGAAAAACATGTAAAAGATCGACCCAACCCGATGGATGGATTGGATCCTGCAATATGTGCCATGCTGGATGGTGTGGCGCTTTGTATGAGCTTCATGGCACGCACGTGTGCAGTTAACAAAGTTCACATACATCATACATACACACCTTTTTCTTACTTTTGGAATTTTTAAATATTTGTACTGTTCTAATACCAAAAAGCAGTAACAAAGTGAGCGTGTGTGTATTGAAAATAAAGGTTTAAATATCAGTCCACTAAAAAAATCATAATTGTAATTGAAATAAAAAAACTTAATATAAGGGATGGATGATGGGATGATAACAGGTGAAGTGAGTGATTGTCTTTTGTCTGCCTAAATTCATAATGAAATGGGCCACCACATTACATGTTTAGTAATCAAGCACCGTTCATTTCGGCTTTATACCAACTCTTATTATTTTAAGAAAATAATAAGAGAGTTGATATTTCTACCCACTTTTAACTGCCATACGCACCCATACTTTCTACTTTCGGTTAGAAAAGTTAGGTACATGCATGATTTAACTGGATAACACGCGGCTTTTCTAAATAAACCCATATGATAGCAACGGGTGTCTAATCAAATCCTTCTAGCTCACCCTCGAGATTAGGACAGGGGTTGGGTGCGTGCGACCTAACGTCTAAATGGTAGGACACAGGAGTTTCAACATAAGGGCTTGGTTTGAAGCCCCCATTAGGCATGTGCGTGAGTGCCTGTGAAAAAAAAGGGGGGCGAAGGGTTTGCAACCTACATTAGAAGTGAAATGACTTGCCGGGATTTGATAGTAGGATTGTATGCCATTAGCTTGGGGCCCATTTTTAAATTTTTTTAAAAATTTTTATTATTTTTGGGTACTCTTATGGGAGTCCAATCAAATCACTTTGATGAGATAGAACACTTAATATTGAAAACCTTTTAGGGCCACTGATGTTTTGGATCAAGTTAATATTTGTATCTTTCCTTCATTTAACAAAGATTAGATGGCAAATAAATATTACAGTGGACCTCAGAACGTTTAATGGTGGACACTCATTCAACACTGTTTGCCTGTGGTGTAGTCCACCCTTGATTTTGATCTAACTCATTTTTGAACTCACGTACTCAAATAAGCCGAATTAAAAAAAACGGATGAACAAAGTGGATAAACACAAACATTATAGTGGGCCCACAAATCAACGACTAGAAACCACATGACTACCGTTAGCGTGGCTAGCCAAACCGCGTCCGATACTCACCAAACAATACGCGCCGTCGTGATTAAAGATCTCTCGTTTAATACAATTCCTAAAATATTACCGTTCTTTAGGTTTTATTTTTTAACTACGCAATAAAATGCTTCAATAGTCTCTCAGCAGTGGGTAAAAAACCTCCCCTCTGTGAGGCCCACCTGCTGTTTATATAACATCCACTCCGTCTAATGTTCACTCACCATCCCAAAAGTCATATATATGAATGGTTATCAATTGCAGGGCCTATTAGATAAATGGCAGAGATCTCATGATGAAGTACAATATAAGATATTATCTTCCTATTTTCAATGTGAACATTAGGCCCATGCTTTATTCCTGCTTAACTAATATAGTGCCATAGATTGCATTCAAAATAGACGGTTGAGAAAAGGAAATGCATCAGAGATACACGTTCAACTAAAAATAGCTAAAGATTGGAGGGATAGCTTTTCGACCGGCGAGATTTTTTCCAACGATCTGAATTACCAAACCATGGGACCCACTTAAACATATCGAGAACCCATTATGCTATTTCAAATGCTCCGCTCGATGTTTCACTTCCAAAGGCGCTAAAACGACGTGCAACGGTAAATCTAGCGGCCTTTTCTCTCCCGCACGCTTATACGACCGAAGAAACCATCAAAACAAGGAAGGTTATTTTCGTCATTTCGATATTGATATACGACGAACGCGTATCATAGTCAACTCTCATTTCTGACCATTTCCTCGTTTCAAAGAATCCTTCCATCCTCTCTCCCTCTATAAAAACCCCACCCCATCTCTCTCTCTCCCCCCACAACACCAGGAACTACAACAGCATCGTCTCTTCCCAGTCCTAATACAACACAATCACATACAACCACCCAAACACATCCAAAAAAAATCCCAATTCTACCCTCACCACTCAAAATCTCTTCAAATAACTCATATGGCGACCAAGGCAATGAGAACTCTCTTCTCCCACCACCACTCAAAATCTCCTTCCTCTTCCATCCCCTCCTCTCCTTCCCATACTCGGCCCTCCTCCCCTTTTCAATCCCATACTCATCCCTCCTCTCCTCTCCATCTCTCATTCTCCGAATCGATGATGGACGGAACCATCGCCACCGCTGAATCCATCATCACCAAGTGGGACCCAGAGTCATCTTCCTACTCTAGGATCACCTCTCTATTCTATGAAAACCGGCATGAAGCGAGAGAATTCCTACAATCAGTGAAAGACCTCCAGCGATCCATGCATTTCTATGTGAACAATAACTCCAGCTCTCAGAAGCTCGTCCACGCTCAAACTCTCATGCAGACTGCAATGAAACGGCTTGAGAAAGAATTCTATCAGATCCTGGCAACTAATCGTGATCAACTGGACCCAGAGTCTGTGTCTGGCTGCAGCTCCACTGGGACGAGATCAAGCCTGTCAAATTATGAAGACGATGTGGGGTCCGAGGATGAGATCCAGAGTGCCGGGAACTCAATCCAGAAGGTCGAACAGGAGGCATCAATCGCCATGGAAGATCTCCGAGCGATTGCTGAGTGTATGATCTCATCTGGGTATGGCAAGGAATGCGTGAAGATATACAAAATCATGAGAAAATCGATCGTGGATGAAGGAATCTATCGACTTGGATTCCAACATATGAGCTCCAATCATATACAGAAGATGGAGTGGGAGGTCTTGGAACACAAGATCAAGAACTGGGTGAACGTGATGAAGATTGCAGTTAAAACGCTCTTCTACAGCGAAAGGATCCTATGTGATTACGTCTTCACAACCTCAAACACGATCAAAGAATCCTGCTTCTCCGAGATCGCCAAGGATGCTGCGACCTACCTCTTTGCTTTCCCAGAAACTGTCGCAAAATGCAAGAAATCACCTGAGAAGATGTTCCGATTCTTGGACCTCTACGACACAATCTCCGAACTCTGGCCCTATATAGAGTCCACCTTCTCCTATGAATCAACATCCACCATCAAAACACAGGCCATCAACTCTCTCATCAAACTCGGCGATGGAATCCGAACCATGCTAGCTGAATTCGAATCAGCAATGCAGAAGGACTTATCGCGATCACCCATCCCGGGTGGTGGGCTCCACCCACTCACCCGTTACGTAATGAACTATGTATGTTTCCTCGGCGACTATAAAGAAGCCCTTGCAGAGATCTTTGCTGACTATCCATTGCAAGTGCGGCATCCAATGCCTGAGACAATGCTCCAAAATTCACTCACAGCAGAGAATCCACTGTCAGCGATATCGACCAGACTCGAATGGCTGATCTTGGTCCTTCTTTGCAAGCTGGACGGAAAAGCCGAGCTCTACAAAGATGTTGGATTGTTGTATCTCTTCCTCGCTAACAATCTACAATACGTTGTATCGAAAGTACGAGGCTGCGATCTACGGTACATACTCGGCGCTGACTGGATTTCCAAGCATGAATCGAAAGTCCGGCAGTATGTGGCGAATTACGAGCGGATGGCATGGATCAAGGTGGCTTCGACATTGCCGCAGAATCTGACGGCCGAGATTGCACCCCGCATGGTAAAAGAGCATTTTCGGAATTTCAATTCGGCTTTCGAAGCCGCATATCGAAGCCAATCCGGGTGGGTCGTGTCGGATGGAAAATTAAGGGAGGAGATTAAAGTTTCAGTGGCCAAGAAGATCGTGCCAAGCTATCGGGCATTTTATGAAAAGTATCAGGTTCTGTTGAGAGGTGAGAGAGGCAATTTTGTGAGATTTGCACCAGAAGATTTGGAGAATTATTTATCGGATTTGTTTTATGGGAACGGAATTTTGGATTCCGGGTCGGGATCTGTTTCATCTTTACACTCGCATGGGTCGCTGTGAGGGGTATTTTATACTGTTTTCTGTACGTATTTGTACTTAATCTTATTGTATGATAGTACGGAAAATCCGCCAGTTTTTGTGGCGTGAGTTACCTCTTAAAATTATCCTTATGAGTATATGATCACCAACTATTTTCTTTCTTCACCGTTGCTTTGAGGGCCACTAATTAGATGATCAAGATTGTTTAATTGATGTGATTTTTCACGTAAAAGCTATCCATGTGAGTGCCGGTATATTTATGAACCCCATTCTTTTTCTTTTTTTTCACGAACCCCGTTCTCACGTCACCCCGATGCATGTACTAACAACACTTTCATGATACCATTCTAAGACTACCTTAAGAAATGCAACCGTGGACGCGCTTGGATGTCAGCCATTGGTGATTTTTTGGAAAGGCCTGATCCATTACGCAGGTTTGTAGGACATATAGCCTTATTTTGCAAAGAGGCCAATTTGATCTTTTTACAATAAAGCCCCTACGGGAGCTTGGATTTAAAATGCATTGGAATCCAAATAGCTATTACATGGGAATTGATCAGGAGATTCTGAATCTTTATTTGTGCTCGATTGAAATGCTTTGGAATTCAGATCTTCGGTTGGGAAGCTTGTATTTGGATGGCATTTGAATTCTTAATATATTGGCAAGATTTGATTAATTAAATTAGCTTTCATATCCCAAATTAACATATTTGTGTGATATTTGATAGGATGATCGTAATAAGTCCATCAAAATATACACTTTAGAATAAATAGAAGAGATTTCAAGCCTTGGGTGGGTCACAAATGTAAGGATTATAAATAAGTGACTCATCGACATTTTCTAACTACTCATTTAGATGTCTAACGTTTGGATGGTTTAGATAATTTTATTGATATGATTTTATTGTTGCAACTGATAATTAGATTATTTTAGAGTACTAGTAGCATGTTACATGTACAATTGATTAATAGAAACACCTTTGGTAGATATGCTACTCTCTTACCCTTAAACCCTTAATAAGGAGGCAAAAGAGTAAAATGAAATCTTAGATTTTCAAAACTTTTGAAAGTGGAACCTTGTCAGCCAACTTGTTGTGGGCTTAAAGTCATAACTTGGGTAGTGTCCACTTCTAACAAACATTACAGTGAGCCTCAAAAATTTCAACGGTCACCATTATTTTCTGTTATGTGGCCCACACAAGCACTAGATCAGGCTGATACTTGGGCCCTAGCCCTAAAATGATAAGGAAAAAAGGATGGGCAGCATGGATTATACACATATGTCAATATGGGCCCATATGGGTCCTGGTTGTTATGTTAAATGGATCATGGTTGGCATGTTAAATGGATCATGGTTTTCACGTGTTCACTTCATTTACTATCTTGTCACTAGTACCATATGTTAAGGTTCACGATGGGGTGATCCGTTTCATCCACCTTGTTGGCCAGCTTGACGTGGGCCCAAAAAGTCTTAACTTAGGCAATGTCCACTTCTAACAAACATCACAGTGATCCTGTAAAGTTTCAATAATCACCATTATTTTCTGTTATGTGGCCCACACGAGCACTGGATAAGGCTAATACTTGGGCCCTAGCCTTAAAATGATAAGAAGAAAAGGATGGGCAGCATGGATTATACACATACATCAATGTGGGCCTATATAGGTTGTGGTTAATATGGATCGTGGTTGTCATCCTTGAAACTTTTTTCTACGTGATGTCATGGTGCATCGATTAAATCCGTCACTAGTCATAACTGTATTTCAGTTTATATCCATTGTTAATCATGAGACCACTACAGTGAGTGGTCAACTCTGTCACGTGAGCAGGATTCATGACACACGTCCCATGATAATAGTCGGTTGGGCTTACCCTTTTTGGGTTACTTGTGACTTTTGAATTCTGATTTCAGTTTTCAAATTAGTCAAAGAGATATTTTGTTTATCTATTATTGAGAATCTTGTTGTCACCTAGCATTATCTAAGTCCCTAAATCTCACGTAGTTAAATTAAGTGTGAACAACATTGTTGAAAGTGGAGCTTGTTTGAATCCAATTATTTGCTTAATCATTAGTACTCTAGCTAACATCACATTTGAAGATACTATAAAGTAGCTTAAAGAATAATTGATCTTCTTTCTTCTTTCTTGAGGTTCTTTTATATTCTATAAGAAAGTTTTTCAATTTTTCCATAGATTTCATCCTTCCATTCAAAATAGAATTGTGTCGTCAACAATCAAAAGATGTGATTGGACCATGTGTATGTAAAGCAACTGGAAGGGATCGCTTGTTCCATGTTGGATAAGGCAGGCTACTCCCCTATGCAAGGCAAGTGGAAGGGATGGCTTGTTCCATGTTGGACAAGGCAAGCTACTCCCCTTTGATCACCTTGGACACAAGAATGAACATTCTAGGAAGAGTGGATTCCTTTGGCACAACCCTCTAGATGGTTAAAAAAATATCGATATTCTTCCGTTTATCATTATCTAGAACCAACCATTACTCTCACATCTCCTTATCAAGCCTATCCATTAGGCTGCAATTTCAAATTGCTAAAGAAACCTAGTTTTAAATTCCTATTTCAGTCAATCATATGGCTTTTCCATGTCTAATTTAAAGTGTCATTTCTTCATGTTACTATGCAGTTAACTTCATTCTCTAGGGTGATATTCTCTACCATGTTGTGACCTTGCACGAAGGCTACCATACAGTTGAATTCATTCTCTACGGTGATATTCTGTACTATATCGCGACCTTATATGAATGCCCCTTGTATTCTTCCCATTACCTTACATGAAGTCACTACATAGCTACAAAGGCTTATGGGCCTAAATTCTTCCATTCATTCTGGGTTTGGGATCTTTGGGATGAGATATCTTAATGTGCTCCTCAAAACTTTGGGGTTCTCTATCTATCTATCTTTCTATCTATCTCTCTTTTAAATTTCACACTACCTTGTAAATGTTCAAGCTTATGACATCCCAACAATGGGTTAAGAAACTATTGGGATAGTCGTCTGACCATGCACACTATCTTCTGAAATACTAAGGACTTTCACCTTCAGCTTAATTTTCCAACTCTAGAGAATGCATGAAGATCTCATTGTCGAGTTCCGTAACTACTCTTGGAATACCAGCTAATATGTCCACTTGCACATTATGTCCTTCCGAAGCATAAAGATGGTTGAAGTACCTCATCGCTTTCTCTTTAATTTCCTTCTAGCTATTTAATGATATATCTAAATTAGGAATCATAATTTGACTTATATGTCATGTATGTAATTTATGAGTCCTTTACAAGTGAGTACATATCATCCATCAAACTCTCTACTGGATTATCAAAATAAGTTTTTATCTATTCAGGCTACAATTATTTAACTTCATTGCATTTGACTTGCTACTAAGGGGCCATTTAGATATGATTAAATGGAGTTAAATGTGAGGAATTGGGAGTAATGGAGGTAAATGGCCTTTAAGGTGTGATTGGATGAGAATAAATGCATGAAAATTAAATGAATTGGAAATAAATAGGCTTGTAAATGAAATCATTTTTCAAACGAGAGATTTGGAAGTCAATAGGGTGAAATTCCTTTTTGGGCTCCCTTAGAGAGTTGCATGAGTAAACGAAGGTTTTTCTATGCACATGTCCGTCATACACGTGGCACGTTGGTGATACTCCAAAATAATCCAATATCAACGACATCACTAAAACCACACAAATAAAATGATTGAAGCTTTTTTGTGATCCTTACATTTGTGGCTCACCATAGGCTTAAAATTTCCTCATCTTTGGCTAAAGTATATATTTCAATCAATTTATTACAATCATTTTTCCACATATCACATATGTATACTAATTTAGGATATTGAAGCTAATTTAAGATATCTCATATATTTTTTGTGAATATATTGAAAATTTCAAATGCATTCCAATTCTTCCCGTTTTCTCATATCTAAATAGAATGTTTCGATTTCAAATGCATTTCATTTACTAGCATCTAAACACAATTGAGTAAGTCATTTACTCCCAATTCATTTACCTGCAATTCTATTTTCCATTTACCTCCATTTATAAGCTCCCCAAAAAACCTTAAGAGTCCCAATATTGAAGTTCCTAAGAGAAAGTTTATAAATACATTTTGTGGTGTGTTATGGATTCTATACCCTTATGCCCGTGCAAGGAAGCCTCAATTTACTATCTCAAAACTCAAAATAACCTAGACTTGACTCATCTGAATCATATGAAATTGAAGTAGATTTCATTGAGAATTAGGAAAAAAAAGAATCTTCTCAGAACTCAGTCAATTCTTAAGAATTTTTTTATTTTTTTATTTTTTTATTTTTTTGTTTTCTTATTTTTTTTGTTTTTTACACACACTCACACCCCACACACTCATGCACTACAGGAAATGCAAGCATTACTAGAGCATTATTACCAGCGGCCACAACAACACCGCCAGTGTATATGTGAATAAGCAACGCTTTTTTGTAGCCACCGGTGTATAAATCATCCAGCGCCAGTGATTTTAAAGTTAAATAAAAACACACCCTTTTTTACCCCCAATTCCCAAATTGTGAGATATCCCTCCTCTCTCCTCTTCTCTCCCAAAACTGACCGACCATCCCTCCTTTCCTCTTCTCTCCCAAAACCGACCACTCCTGGCCATCCCTTTTCTCCGCTTCTCTCCCAAAACTGACCACTCTCCTCTTCTCTCCCCAAATCGACCATCCCTCCTCTTCTCTTCTCTCCCAAAACCAACCAAAACTATCTCTCTCTCTCTCTCTCTCTCTCTCTCTCTCTCTCTCTCTCTCTCTCTCTCTCTCTCTCTCTCTCTCTCTCTCTCTCTCTCTCTCTCCAACATCTCTAAATATGTCTTTCCCTCTCCAACATCTCTCGATCTCTCTTTCCCACTCTGACCTCTCTTGAAGACGCTGATCTCTCAGTTGTTGCCCTCCTTCTCACCGGAACACATCGGAGCCGGTATTGACTCTCTCTCTCTCTCTCTCTCTCTCTCTCTCTCTCTCTCTCTCTCTCTCTCTCTCTCTCTCTCTCTCATGTTGTCGCATGGATTCGGTTAAACCCATATGCTCTTCACCACATTGTGGCTATAGATATTTGCATTTGGGTTTTGTGATGTTAGTTGTGGGGTT
Source organism: Magnolia kwangsiensis (assembly GCA_037074715.1). Classification (NCBI taxonomy): domain Eukaryota; kingdom Viridiplantae; phylum Streptophyta; class Magnoliopsida; order Magnoliales; family Magnoliaceae; genus Magnolia; species Magnolia kwangsiensis. The sequence goes on along the minus strand of CM073578.1, from coordinate 106,842,472 downwards.
TTTGGAAGCAATGTTTATAAGTGCGTTTTGAGATTACTATTTTTTAGGGTTATAATTGTTGGATTTGGGATCTAGCAATTAATTGGGCTAAACTGACTTTCCATCTGTCTAAATCCCTGACAAATAACCCAAATCCCAACCGCTTGAGTAGCCCCAGTAGGACCTAAACAAAACCCCGTGTTTGATTCCTACTTACAGGCGGGCTAGGCAGGGTCCTCATGCTTCGCTGATGAGCTGGACTTCAAATATTCTTTAGTGCAACCCTGCCCATTTTTATGCCTAATTGTAAGTGTGCTTGGCCATGGTGGTTGTGGAAAACCATTCATGCTATCCATCCACACTACACATACTACATAATATACAATCCAGAATAAAATGCTAATGGACAACAAATGGAGGATTAGTAGTCCATGTTAAAAGCCCTGTTTTCACCGGCCATCTTTTAATTTGGGCAAATATTCTGCACCAAGGGCCATGTCTCACTAGTTATCCAAGTCATTGCCTGATTAGCCCATGATCTAGAAACATTCCCTAGCAAGTACATTGGACTTTTATCAACCCTGCCCATGCCATGTGTCACCATCTGTCTTCAAGGGCCCCATGTGCAGGTGTGTGCCTCATTCATCTTCAAACACGCCACATGCCACCATAAATCTTCAATAATACCACTATCATCCACACCCACCTCATATGTACGTGTCCATGTGCCAAATGGGTACTAATTACCTATCCATTCCAATTCTAAAGTGTTTGACAAACACCATCACAAAAGCAAAAGAAAAATAGCCTATTGATACAAACCTATCTAGACATGCCCTAATTGGCTAAATGCATTTTCTAGAAATCATTGCTTGTACCTTGTTTATTTTCTCATTTATTTGGTGGATGCATTTTCTTAATGTAATTAATGAATTTGTTTGTTTTTAATATGGTGAGATTAGTTTAAGACAAGGCAGGTCTGAAGTTCTGTTCTATATATCGATTTATGCATATGGTTTGCTCAAGCTTATACAGAAAATAAGAACATGACACCGATTCATTATTTCTTCTGTTGATATCGAATGCATATGGTTTGAACATGCCACAACTTTATATGTTGGAGAAGCCAATTGACAAATTTCTTTGAAGACTTGTGAGCTTTGGCCAATCCCTGCCATCTGATTTTTGTCTTACAAATGAATGGTGGGAGAAAAAAAAATGAAGAACAAGAAAGAAAAGAAACATACGACAATATATATCTGTTGAATACGGTGGAGGATTTTTTGCAAATCCAAAACCGTATACGTATATTTTGAGCTAGCTGTGCATGCTAGCTGTGAGATTTTTTTTCTAAGTTTAGTTTTGATAGCTGGGTGAAGATAAACAGTATATTTTTTGGATTTCTTTCTAGATTTCTTTTTATTCTTTAGTTGCCCCTAGAATGAAACTAGACAGGGATAGTTTAGTCATTTCCATGACTAAGAAAGCCTATAAAAGGCAACAGTGTAATACGATTTTATTCAATTCAAAATACAGTAGCAACAGTTCTCTCTTCCTTTAAAATTTCAGTTTTTTCTTAAGGTGGCTGTAGCCACACGTCAGCAAAGGTGGGGTTTACAACCCAACAAAGTGGTATCAGAGCCGCTGATCCTTGGGCCTGATTAGCTGTGAAAAGAAGGCCCTGCTGCACCCTGATCAGCCGTGAGAAGAAGGTCCTGCTACACTCCCTGTTTTTTCAAAAAAATCTGTTTTGAAATATCAGATTCCAGTCGCAGGTTTTCAAAAAAATTTCTGTTTTGAAAAATCAAATTGCAGCCGCAGCCGCAGGTTAAAAAAGAATCTATTTTCAACAGTTTCAAAATCTGTTTTCAGCCACAACAGAAAAATCTGTTTTTTCAGTAGTTTTCAATCAGTTCAAAACGTCTAAATTCCACCATTTCAGCAAAAATCTGCTTTCAAAAATCATATTGCTGTTTTTTAGATTGTAGTGAAAAAAAAATCTATTTTTTCAAAAAAAAAATCAGTTTGCAAAAAGGCAAAAATCTGTCCACGACTCCACTGTTCCAAAAAAAATCAGTCATTCCGGTTTTAAAAAAATAGAAAAGATGGCAAGCACAATCCAGCCGCAGGTTCCTAAGTTGTCAAAGGACAACTATGAAAAATGGTGCATCCAAATGAAGGCATTGTTCGGGTCGCAAGAACTATGGGAGATCGTCACAGATGGGTATGAAGCACCCACTCTGGAAGAAGAAGCTGCCCTCACCAATGAAGAAAAAATCGCTCTAAAAAATCAAAGGAAGAGAGACAATAAAGCTTTGTTTCTCCTCTATCAAGGGTTGGATGAATCCACATTCGAAAAGATTGCTGAAGCAATATCAAGCAAGCAAGCATGGGATACCCTTGGCACCATCTTCAAGGGTGTAGATCGAGTGAAGCGGGTTCGCCTTCATACATTAAGAGCCGAGTTCGAAGCAACTCACATGAAGGAAGGTGAGAATATTACTGATTACTTTTCACGTTTGCTTGTAACTATTAATAATCTAAAAAGAAATGGTGAGAAGATTGAAGATGTCCGAGTTATTGAAAAGATACTTCGATCCCTCACAACCAAGTTTGAGCATGTGGTTATGGCGATCGAAGAATCAAAAGATATTGAGAAACTTTCTATTGAGGAGTTGATGGGATCGTTGCAAGTTCATAAGCAATGAATGAAGAAGAATGCCAGTTCATGCCAATGGAACAAGCCTTGGAGTCAAGATTGACTCTGAATGATAACAATGGTGGACGTGAAAGTTCACAACGTGGTGGACGTTTTGCTAACAATCGCATAAGAAGCAGAGGGCGTGGAAACCAACAAATCCATGGCCAAAATCAGCAGAAAAATACTAATTTTCGTGTAAGAAAAATACTAATTTTTAGAGGCAGATCGATGCGTGGACGAGGAAGTACAAAGAACATCCAGTGCTATAATTGCAACAAGTTTGGCCACTATGCATCTGATTGTTAGAGCAAGCCGGTGACTCAAGAAGAGCTATCCAACTATGCCGAAGCATTAGGCCATGAACAAGAAAGCTCCACACTTCTCCTTGCACAAGAGAAAGGTAGTGATCAGCAGGATGTATGGTATCTCGACACGGGTGCAAGTAATCACATGTGCGGCGACAAGAAACTATTTGTCGAACTCACAGAAAGAGTTCATGGCGACGTGACATTTGGAGACTCATCAAAAACGTCAGTGAAAGGTAAAGGTAAAATCAAAATCTTTTAGAAGAATGGTACTCCAAACTATATCTCCAATGTGTACTATGTTCCCAACATGAAAAGCAACATACTGAGTCTCGGACAACTCTTCGAAAAAGGGTATGTCATACACATGGAGAAATCTTCTCTTTCCATAAGAGACATGCATGGACGTTTGATTGTAAAAGTACAGATGACAAAGAATCATATGTTTCCTCTCCATATAAACACAATGCTTGAGAAATAATTTTATGAAAAAGCAAAGAATGATTCCTGAATGTGGCATCTTCACTTTATCCATCTAAATTTTAGTGGCCTGAAACTTCTGTCCTCATCAAGCATGGTGCATGGCTTACCTGCTATAGAAACTTCAGAACATGTGTGTGAGGCGTGCACACTTGAGAAACAACAAAGGAACTCCTTTTCGAGTGGAGTATCCCGAAGAGCAAGAGGACCGTTGCAGTTGGTCAACACTGACATCTGTGGACCATTAGAGCCAATCTCTCTTGGAGGTAATAAATACTTTATTACCTTCATTAACGATTTCAGTAGAAAATTATGGGTGTATGTAATCAAAAGAGAAGTCTGCTGCTTTTACTATTTTTAAAAATTTTAAGGCCCTTGTTGAGAAAGAAAGTAGTCTTAAAATTAAAACCCTTCGATCCGATAGAGGTGGGGAGTACACCTCAAATGTTTTTTGAGAATATTGCAGGGAACATGGCATTAGGCAGCAACACACTGCAGCGTACACGCCACAACAAAATGGAATTGCGGAACGGAAGAACCGCACTATCCTCGACATGACGAGGACCATGCTGAAGGAGAAAACTCTGCCAAAGAAATTCTGGGCAGAGGCAGTTGCCTGTACTGCCTATCTGCTCAATAGGTGTCCTACTAAGAGTGTCAGATTCCAGACACCGCAAGAAGCATGGAGTGGATACAAGCTGAGCGTGGCGCACCTTAAGATCTTTGGGTGTGTCGCCTATGCTCAAGTTCCAGAAGCGAGAAGAAAGAAGTTTGATGATCGTGGTGAGAAGTGTATCTTCATCGGCTACAGCGAAGAGTCAAAGGCATACAAGCTCTACAACTCACTAACCAATAAGCTGGTGGTGAGTAGAGATATTGTATTCTGTGAGGAAGAAGCATGAAAATGGAACGAGGGAAACTCGGTCAAAGAAAAGCAGGTTGAGGTCGAAGAATACGAAGAAGAGATACATGAGAAGCCAGATCAAACACCCACATCACCCCCTTCGAATCACAGAAGTCCAGGAGTACGCTCCATATCTCCTGGAAGTACTTCATCAAATCAGAATTTATCCAGCACATCTTCATCCGATTCTCCTTCACCCTTGGCTCCTGTTAAAATGAGAAGCCTCAATGACATCTATGCAAAAACTGAAGAAGTGAACTTACTCTGCCTGTATGCGGACCACGAGCCTCTCACATTTGAGGAAGCTGTGAATGAAGAATGTTGTAGAAAGACAATGGAAGAAGAGATTTATGCCATCGAGAAGAATCGAACATGAGAGTTGACCTCACTCCCTAAAAGCCAGAAGACGATTGGTCTCAAATGGGTGTACAAAATCAAGCGGAATGCTGATGGTAAGATCGAACGATATAAAGTAAGGCTCGTAGCAAAAGGTTACAAACAGAAATATGGGGTAGACTATGAAGAAGTTTTCGCCCCAGTTGCTCGCCTTGACACTGTGAGAATGATAATCTCCCTTACAGCTCATCACAGTTGGATGATCTACTAACTGGATGTAAAATCTGCATTCCTAAATGGAGTTCTCGAAGAAGAATTCTACGTTAATCAGCCTGAAGGCTTTGTCATACAAGGAAAGGAACACAAGGTGTATCGGCTGAAGAAAGCCCTGTATAGGTTGAAGCAAGCTCCTCGTGCTTGGAATGCACAGATCGACGGCTATCTGCAAGAGAATGGTTTCATCAAATGTTCGTACGAGCACGCCGTCTATATAAAGAAGAATGCCCATGGTGATATGCTTATAGCTTGTTTATATGTTGATGATCTGTTGTTCACTGGGAACAACCAGGCGATGTTTGAAGAATTCAAGCAGGCTATGTTTAAAGAATTCGAGATGACAGATGGAGGTCTGATGTCATTTTTTCTGGGCATTGAAGTGAAGCAACAACATGGTGGTATCTATATATCACAGAAAAAGTATGCTAAGGAATTACTTGAAAAGTTCAAGATGGACGATTAGAAAGCTGTAAATACACCTGTTACAACAGGCCTGAAGCTCACGAAAGATGGAGAAGGAAGAAACGTCGACTCAACCCTATTCAAGAGCCTAATCGGAAGCTTAAGATACCTCACAATCACAAGGCCAGATATCGTCTACAGTGTTGGGCTTCTAAGCAGGTATATGGAAGCACCAAAAGAATCACACTGGCTAGCTGTAAAAAGAATCCTCAGGTACATCAAAGGAACAATAGAATTCGGTCTTTTCTATCCATACAATGATGAAGCAATGTTGTATGGATACTCAGACAGTGATTGGGGAGGTGACCAAGATGAGAGAAAGAGCACCACTGGCTATGTGTTCTATCTCGGAACGACTACTTTCACATGGAATTCGAAGAAGCAAAGTGTGGTCGCCCTGTCCACATGTGAAGCAGAGTACATGGCAGCATCGTCCACCGTCTGTGAGGAAATTTGGTTGAGAAACCTGCTAAAGGAGCTGAAGCATCCGCAGGAAGAATCCACAGTCATATATGTGGACAACAAGTCGGCAATCGAGCTACCCAAAAATCCAGTACAACATGTAAGAAGCAAACACATTGATACCCGATATCATTTTCTGAGAGATAATGTGAAGCAGAAAATGATGAAATTAGAATATTGTCATACTACGAAACAGGTGGCAGATATCTTCACAAAGGCATTGTCGACAGATGCATTCAAACGACTAAGAACGATGCTCGGAATGAAGCCAGTTTTGGTTTGAAGGGGAGTGTTGAATACGGTGGAGGATTTTTTGCAAATCCAAAACCGTATACGTATATTTTGAGCTAGCTGTGCATGCTAGCTGTGAGATTTTTTTCTAAGTTTAGTTTTGATAGCTGGGTGAAGATAAACAGTATATTTTCTGGATTTCTTTCTAAATTTCTTTTTATTCTTTAGTTGCCCCTAGAATGAATCTAGACGGGGATAGTTTAGTCATTTCCATGAATAAGAAAGCCTATAAAAGGTAGCAGTGTAATATGATTTTATTCAATTCAAAATACAGTAGCAGCAGTTCTCTCTTCCTTTAAAATTTCAATTTTTTCTTAAGGTGGCTGCAGCCACACGCCAGCAAAGGTGAGGTTTACAACCCAACAATATCCAATAGGAGCATAGCTGGGAATGTCCTATGGAGGATAAATTTAAGGTCTTATTTAGTTAAAGAAAAAATATTGTAAAGGGGGCTTTTCTCTTTTATTTATCATGTTAATAATAATGACATGTGTACATGAGTGGTGTAAAAATAGCAATGAGTTGATTTATCAAGGCATGTACTAGCAATGGTAAGAGACATCATTATTATAATTTTATTTTTTTTATCTTTTATTTTTTATAGGTTGTTGCAGCTTTTTTTTTCTATTTCTTTTTATTTTTCCCTTTCTTTATTTGTTTTAAATTGTTGCAGCTTCATCTTCCCATGAATCAATCCCTATCGTAGATTGGATTGGGCAATTAGCGGTCGGATCTCTACCCTCTCTTCTTCATTTCCTTACCTCTATTCCTTTCAAATGGATGCTTGTTGGGTCATAAATGAGACATGGCCATGAAACTTTAAGCCTCAGTTCATGTAAGTGGGCCATTGAAAGTCAAGGGATATGCGCTATATAAGTTTTGGATTGGATTTTATCCCCGTTGCTTATAGTGAGTGGGCCCCTCTTTTCATTGACTTATATGGGAACGAACACGTTCTTACTAAGGCATTGAAAGTCATATGATATGCTATCCAAATCATAGAAAATGGTTGAAATGTAATTAATTAATTTTTATTATTTTGTCTTGCATGTTGCAGGCAGAGACAGATGATAGCTGGATGGAGGGATTTCTTTTATATGTATTAAAAATATTTTCAACATATTATTGTAAATATTATATGTTTTTCATTGTAAAGTAATACAATTTAGTTAGTATTCATTTTTAATTGTGTTATGTAAGACGTTTTAGGTTCTAAATATTTAAAAATAATATAAGTTCCAATTAAATATAAACAATCAAATGGATTAAGAAAAAAAATAATTAACTTGCAATCACACCTTTACAGGCGGTCAATAGTTTTTAACGATGCATATTTAAAGGTTTTCCAAGTGTTTTCTATGAAATATATCAGCGTTTCATGACATTTGAATTATGCTTGGCTTATCGAGAGCTTTTTATTGATGCCTTGATAGATTTGTATCGACGTATACTGGCGCTATAATATGTCTAAACGAGTTATATCGACGTATACCGGCGCATTAATGTGTCTAAACGATGCTTCAGCAAACTTTTTTTGACATTTCTGTATATCTTTCCCGGCGTTTTGTTAACCTTATTATGCTGCTTAAAAATACTTTTACTGGCGCTTTGATATGTCTAAACGATGCTTTAGCAAGCCTTTATCTGTGTTTCTGCATATCTTTCTCCGGCGTTGTGACAACCTTTTGCAACGCTTTTTCCATCTTTTACCGATGCTTTTACAACTTCTACTAGCATTTCTTATAGCTTTTATTGGCACTTTTCATAGTTTTTGCCAGCACTTTTATTGTTTTTACTAGTGGTCACCAAAAGTGCCAGTAATAGATAATAAGTGCCGATAAAAGTCTCTATTGAAGTGGCAGTCATCAAAAGCGACGATAAAAAGGTACGGCTATCAGTAAAAGTTACAGCGATGCCTTGCTTTAGCGGCGCATGTACAACCGCTAGTAATTCTTTTACTGCCGGTTTTTTAGACTTTTAGGGGCATTTTTTGCCAGTAGAGCCCAATTTTCTTGTTTTCACCGCAATGGGTACTTGAACCTATGAGCTCATGCTGAAACTCTTGTGAATTTACCACTGAACCATGTGTAAAGCCTGTCAAGTGTCAAGAATTTGTCGTCTCCATACAATTTGGAAAGAAAAACTTAAGAAATTTGACTTGACTCATCAACACTCAATGATCACATGTATTTTTGTATTCTAAATATTGATTATTATAATAAAAAATTCGGCAGTTCACGTGCGTCTTATCATGTCTCCTTGGATATTTAAAATCAGGCCAGTTCAAATATCAGGTGGACTACACCAAGAAAAATATCCCTCTAAAACTTCAAAAATTAGGTGATGTATATAGCTCACCTATGCTTTGAACGTCCTTATTTTTTTATTGATTTCCCATTCCGGCCGGCTATCTGTTCCATCTCTTGAACGGATTCGATGGCATTTAAAAACCATTATTGGCCCTACACAGATCAGAAGGTTTTCATGATGGTCACCTACATCCCATCTCTACCATTGTGTCAACCATTTGTATCATATCGGGCTGATTACTACGACAGAGGGTGAATTAGAAAGGGTGCTCCTGATGGATGGATTAGATGCAGTGTATGCACCACTAAGGTGGGCCACGTGTTGAGTTTTGTTAGAATAAGCTTGTTTTACAAGGGAAGGAGGGGATTAGGTGTGGCCCTGACCGTGCAACCCACCTTGATATATGTGTAATATATCCACGCAGTCCACCCTTTTTTCCATATCATTTTAAGTGCATGAGACTACAAATAAAGTAAATCTAAATTTAAGGTGGATCATACTACAGGAAACAGTTGAGACTACAAATAAAGTAAATCCAAATTTAAGGTGGATCATACTACAGGAAACAGTTGTGATATTGGCTACTATAAACTTACTGTGGACCACAAAGATTTTGAATCAAGTTGGTCTCTCTCTCTCTCTCTCTCCATCCAAGTTCATACAAATCCGTATGACCTTATCAACGCGTTTGATGGAGTTTTTAATGATGGGTGGGCGTTCAATTATCACCTGTATGTGGTCCACTAGAGATTCGTATCTATTTTTTTGTTGGGATCATGCCCTAAAATGAGCTTGCAAAATGGACGGCATGAATATACTACAAATGCATCAAGGTGAGACCCACGATCAGGGCCGCACCAAATCCTCTCCAATCATACGACAGCATCCCTGGACACGTGATATTTTGTGATTGGAAATGATTGTAAATTAGGTGTGAACAAGCACAGGAAGTAAAACCCAAACGTGTCATTTGAAATTGCTGCAACCGAGTAGGCAAGTCGTCTGTTTGGACGACGTCATAGAGAGAGATACACGTGCAGAATTTTAACGAAAACTCGTGCTAGATGTGGACCGTTGGAACTTTCCTCTGCGGTTGCATGAAGGGACTAAGAAGGTCCAGAACTAAAGATGTAAGGATAAAAAGGGAAAAATAAAAGATATATAGCCATACCAGTCAACCAGGCTGACTTTTGAACATTCGTCCTACTGAACCGCAGTTCCTGACTAAGTCAGGTGAGGGAAAGGGCCGCCCTTTCTTCAGACTTGGTAATTCAGTGGGTGTTACTTTTACCGTGTGGGGTCCACTTTGATGAATACTTCCTATATCCATGCCATCCATCCGTTTTTTCTGATTAAGGAGATCCAAATCTCTGGTGGACCATAACACTGGAAAAAGTTGTGAATGGCTATGAAAAACACTTTTGTAGGCCACATAATTTGAATTAATCTGAGATTTGTATCTTTCCTTCATCTAGGTAGGATTGACCTTATCAATGAGTTGGATGGAAAATAAACATTACGGATCCGCTTACGGTGGGCCCTGGGAAGTTTTTAATGGTGGACGTTCGATTGCCACTGTTTCATGTGGTGTGGTCCACCTGAGATTTGGATCTACTTAATTTTTGGTACCACTTCCTAAAATGGTCTGGACAAACGGATGGACGGAGTGGATATACAACATATCATCAGGTTGGGCCCCACGTTAATGGTAACACACGCTAAGGTGTTACCCGGGTAACACCTGATTCGCTCCCGTAATTGGTACCCCTCACCGTGGGCCCCACCGTAGATTGAGTACATATGGATGTTATATTGGTCGGATGATCTTAACCATCCGATCGTTCACCAAACTGACGCTCTGGATCTGTTTACAGCATATTCAGTGGTCCAGCATATACTTGTCTTTCTGTGGTTGAATCGTCTTGTGTAGATTATTCATCCAGTGGGCCCACTGTAGATGAACGCCAATTGCCTGAGTCCATGGCCACAGTAAGTTTTTACGATCGGAAGCTATGTGGGGTCCACAAAGATGCCCGTGAGAAATCCACTCGGTCCATCGGTTTCTCAAGCTCATAATAGGATACGAGTCCAGAAATCAAGAAGATTCAAAGCTCAGGTGGGACAATCGACAAGAAATAGCAAGAATAGAAATGTCCACCGTTGATACCTTTCTGGAGCAGACCATTATTCTTATATGCCATCCAAACCGTTCATAAGGTTACTACCACTGGGATAAACTGTAATCACAAATAAACCCAGATCTAAAACTTACGTGTCTCCACAAATTTTCAATGTTGTGTGTTCAATTCCTGCTCTTTCCTATCGTGTGGCCCACTTGCGTTTTGGATCTTTCTGTTTTTTTTATTCCTGGCCTATTGTGAGGTCCAGAAAAGGATGCACGGATTGGATTCTCAAGGGCATCTCTGTGGGACCCACACAGCTTCCAACCACAGGAACCTCTTGTCTGGCCGGGGGCACAGGCAATTCGTGTCCACTGTAGACACAAATAGGGAATCCTAGGCCTTTGAAGAGAAGAACACTTAATTGAGAACAAGTCAATTTAATCGGCCAATTGAATCATCAAATCCTTATTTTTCTTCATGGCCGTCATAATAGGGCCAAAAAAATGTGCGGCCGGGATTCAACCTAGCTACATTCATGTGTACATAGGTGACTAAGGAACGAATACTGCTTAGACAGAGGAACACTTTTCGTCCTTTTCATCTCACATTTTTCCGTTGGGGGACATGAATTCTTTTTATTAATCTAATGATGATTTGATTAATCTGATCGTACGATGTATTCAGTTGGCATTTTCTAGTGTACCCTTTTGTCGTGACGTCTTGTCCATGGAAATTATAAATGGTCGGCTATGATGGTATCGGGTCCACATTATAGTTTCAGTGGTCTTTCATGACCTAGAGGCCCATTGAATTCTTTTTACTAAGTCGTTGCATCATGGGTATTTCTACGGTGTTCAAAGAAAGGTGAGTCGCTTTAATCCTATCAACAGCTTGAAATATCTGTTGGTGTTCATATTGCCTCCACTCTAACTTGTTGGATCCGCTCATTGGGGTTTATAAGTAGATGGAGGCGAATTGCAGGTCTCCCTGTAAGAAATCCACTCCGTACATCGGTCTTTCAAGCTCTCTGTAGCACAGGAATCCAAATATCAGGAAGATCCGTAACTCAGTTGGCCCAAACAACGAGAAACATTGAGAACAGAAATGTCCACCATTGAAAGCTTTCTCCAGCAGACCATGACGCTTATAGGTCATCCAAACTGTTCATAAGGTTATTACCGTTCAAATAAACTGTAATCACAAGTATCATCCTGATATAAAACTTGTTGCCACCACAAAGTTCCCAATGGTGGCCATTCAGTCCCTGCTGATTCCTGCAGCGTGGCAAACATGAGCTTTAAGTCAGCCTGATTTTATTTTTTTTTCTATCCTATTGTGAGCCTAAAAAACCAATGAACGGAATGGATTTCTCATACGCATCTATTTGTGCCCCACATAGCTTCTTCTGACCACAGTTACTTTCCATGGCCGGGGCACAGGCAATTCACATCCACTGTAGATGGCCCATGGTGGGAAAATTACAAAGGTAGAGAATCTTAGGCCTTTTAATAGAAGAACACTTAATGGAACAAGTCCATTTAATCGCCCAGTTGGGATCAACCCATCCTTATTTTTCTTCACGGCTGTCGTAATCGGGCCAACTAAATGTACGGTCCAAATCATCATGTGTCCATAGCTGAATAGGGAAGAAATGTTGCTTAGATAGAGGAATTATTTTTCCCTTTCATCTCACATTTTTCCTATGGAAGGAATATGCATTCTTTTTATTAGTCTAAAGATGATTTGATTCATCTCATTTTTATATACGTTGGCTTTTTCTAGCGTACCCTTCCATTGTGACGTCTTGTCCATGGAAATGATGTTCTGGGGTCCACGTTATAGTTTCTGAGTGCCCTTCGTGTCTTTGAATCACATTGAAATCTTTTTACTAAAAGCCTCTTAATCATTGCATCGAGGGTATTCTACGGTAATTAAGCAAAGAAAGGTCGGTCCCTTTAATCATGCCCCTAGCTTGAAATATCTGCTTGCATTCATATTGCCTCTCACGCAACTTGTTGGATCTGCTCACTGTCCGATACATTAAGACTGTTTAAGCTGTTAACCTAAGTTTTACTCTTGAATAAAAGGATATTAGAAAATCTCTAAACCAGGGAAAAAAAAAACAAAAAAGACTAGGTGTCTTCAAAGGATCTCTGGAAATTTCTTGAAAGTAATGGAGGCCTAGCTAAGGCTAATCTAGTTAAGAGTAATGTGAATCACGAATTAGATTAAAAACGATTGGTTAAAACTTATAAACAAGGTTTATTAAAAAAAAAAAAAACCCCTGCTATAAGATTGATGCATGCTTGTTTGGTAAACTACCAAGGCATGCATGCGACTCAGCTGGATCCGCCCACTGGGACATACATGTAGAGTTATCTGGCTAAGATATCCCTCTCGGGTTCAAGAAAATAATTTATTAGTTTCCAAAACACTTTAATTTAGAAAAAATAAGAAAACATCAAATAATGTGGCAGGTTGTTGTGTTTTTCTTGAACCATATTTACCAACAAGTCATAAATTGAAAGGTCAAAGTTATCCTATCAAGGAGCATCGTAGGCCAATGCCACATGTATCATATAATTATAAGACTTTTATTTGGCGGGCCTCACATGATCAATGGTTTGAATATACCTGTTGGATTATTTGGACTAATTACCATTTTAGTAGGCTACAAAGTAACGCAATCAGCTTAGATACATAAAGGGTGGTGCCTCAAATTTTACAACGTATATATACATAGTATTTTAAAGAAATATGGACTCTTAGAGTGTGGAGACTCTTAAAAGTAGTTATAATGGGGTGATCTACTCTAGCCATCATTTTTATAAATAAAATCTGTCCATGCTGAAATCTTATTCTCCCATCTCTGTATTTTAGAAAGCTATAAGGTACGGAAGATTAAGTCTAATCCTCGTCTATTAAAATCATACATAGATTCCCATTCAAGTATGTAATTTAGATAAGTATAAAATTTGAAATTATTGCATGGGAATCCTTAGCTCAATGTATTGAATTATTTTAAAAAAATAAATAAATAAATAAATAAAACTTTTATTTCACTGTATTTTTTATCTAAAAATCTAACAAGTGCTATCAGAGTGGTTATGTTCTATAAAAATTATCGATTTCTAAATTTTCCAATGTCATCATCAATGCCTATTTGGAATTCTAGCCTTATAGATGGTAGTCCCTTCTACATAGAACTACTTAAAATTTGAGTGTTATTAGATATCTAAATTAGGTGATTTGGTTGATTTAAGTAGATGTGTTTTCTCACACCAATCTTGATTTGATTTTGATATTGATTATTTGAACATGTTTTGGGATACTGATTAAAGCTAAATTAACATAGTTTGTATAATTTTGTTGCTTTTATGTATATTTAGTTTTGATTGCATGGATGGTTAGTATTTGAACGATGATCATAATTGTTGCATGATTTAAATGCCTTTATTGAATGGTCAAAATAGATTGTGTTTGTATTCCATTTGATGCAATTTTTTGTAATAACTCAGGATTTTGGTGACATACACATGCACACGAGTATGTACACTTGCATTTATTTAAGTGTGCATGTGTAAATCCATCAATCTAGCTCATTTTAAATATTTATATATAGCCTAGCATAAGTTTAACCATTAAGAGTACTCTTCATCTATAGATCAAGTTATCCAACTGTTGATTTTAAGATATATCATCACATGATCGAGAAATAGTCGATGGATATGATTTAAGCCCTTCCATCACTTTCCAAATACACTTAGGAATATTTTACATCGATAACATCAAATACTAATGAATACACATGTACCCATGATTGTCTTAAAGTTTCTATGGTGTATATGTTAATATCTGATATAGAACTTTAGAAAACCTATTTACAAAAACCCGACAGTAATGAAGCTTCAGACAATGCTTAGGTTGTCCAATTGGGCCATACATTATCATTCTCGGGACAACTCATGAGATCCATCGCCAATAAGATTTGCATCACCTTCACTTGAAAATCACACAAATCTAGTCATATGATGCTAGAATTGATCATTCAATTACACCTAGACTCCCTTAAGAAACCTTAGGACCGTGATTTGTGAATTAAAGATAACCTAATCATTAGAATTAATGACCGACAATCAAACTTCAAACGACTCACATACATGCGATCAAATCAAACTTCAACGGTTAAAATCAACAGTTGGTAAGTAGTTGGGTAGCATGATCAATGAATACATTTGTACCTTCAAACTACTTTAACCTATGGACAGTATAGCCAGTACGTGCAAGCTTCAAACTGAAAACCATAGGTTTCCGTTACATGGAACCAGCGCGCACAAAGCTCATTTAAACAGGAAACTTCATGTTTCCTCTCCTAATTGAACATGAATTCTGCTACAAATTCAAGAGGAATTTCCTCCACAAATCTCAGCCATTCTGGATGAAATCACAACCATTTCCACATGAGTTCACGCGGATAGTGGAGTAATGAAAAATCGCACGCCTTGAAGCCTTCTTGATTGTTTATGAAAGAAAACCTAAAATAATATATTTGAAATTAATCTAAACCGTTCAATGGCTATTTAATGGATATGAGAGACTTAAGACATGCTGTAAGAGATTGAAGAGATCAAACGCTACGACCAAAATTTTGATTTTCTCCATTTCTTGCAAAAATACACAAAAGACTGCCGCAACCTTTTTTACAAGAACAGACTGGAAAAAGGTCATCAGACCTTCCATTTGTGGATTCAACAAGCTTTGTAGGACCTATTCATACCATCCAGAATCACTGGTTCGAAGAAATACATGACGGGTTCAAATTCACCGGTAAAGGGCCCTTTTCTTCCTCGATTTGAATAAGAGGTGATCACTGGTGGGCCCCATTACAAGATGAACAGTTGTGTAGCCCATCTGATGAGAATTTCATCACCATAGTTTTCATGGAGATCAAGCATTTCCATTGAATGCAAAATCAATAGCATTCCAGCATAACAAAGCACACCATTTTGCACGTGATTTAATCCCACATGGACTCAACGCGGTTCCTTACATGGAGAACTATTTGAAACGTTGAAACAAATCTATCAGCTCTATAATATCCCTCTTACTTGAGGAAAAAAAAAAGCCACAAAATCTGAGGGAGAGGCAAAGTCATTGGGACTCACTGTGTTGATTCAACCGAGTCAGAGTTAGGTTTGATTCATCCGAATTGGTCCAAGTCAAGTTCAAATTTGAGAATATTAGTTGTCCTATACCTTTTCTTGCTTGTAATTTCGATTTACATTATGTTTTATTCAAATTTAGAATGTTGAATCGTTTGAAATTATGTTTCTCAAATTAGCGTGTTGTCACATAGAATTTTGAATTTTCGAATACCATGATTTGTAGTTGTTTTGATCGTGATTGATGGTTGGAATTCCAATTTTACATTCAGTCTTTGAAATTGATCATTGAATGATGTAACGATTGTGGCGGATTATGTGGAATTTATTTAAAACAATGCATATTTGGGAATCATGCAGTTACATGTATTTATGATTGAGTTTTGTACCTTGGAAAGGCTAAAAAGATGATGGCTTGGGTTTTCAATTTCTTTGGGAAAGTAGTTGTGTGATTCACACATTTGAGAAGTGCGGTATGTAGTTGATACTTTTGGTTGAGCACACAAGTGTGTCCAATAGATTGTGACACACTTGTGTGCTCCATTGATCAAGGACGATGGGTTAGCACCAAGGTGTTTGCAACAGACTAGCTATGCAGGCAAGGCGGGAGTTGTTACCTTGGTTACGTTGAGTTATTCCTTCATCGACAGCTCAGTGGATGCCACTAGGAATCGATATTATAGAACAGTTGAGAGCCGAGCGGATTCACTATGGGATAGCATTTGCCATAGGGATCGATGTTCTAGGTCATGTTGTGGAATAATCGAGAGCTGAGTGGATGCTACTAGGGATTGATGTTATAAATGTTAGAGTTCCAATGAGAACCAATGTTATAGAGTAATCGAGAGCTAAATGGATTCTCTTGTGGGAAAGTGTCTGCCACTATGGACCGATGTTCTAGAAGATGGTGTTGGCCATGGAATTAAAAGTTCACATTGACTCGATTCACTAGCTCGCCTCGAGCTCAACTTGAAAGGTTTGATAAACAAGCCAAGATTCAATGGTAAGCTAGAGGAGAGCACGGACAAGTCAAGCCAAGCTTGGCCCATCCCGAATTGACTCAGCTCAATGTACAACCCTAGTAGCGATTCACTTCATATTATTGCTATCGAGATGATTTGTGCCATCCATTTAACTGTACGGATTATATTTTGACATGCATTAAAAATGAGGCAGATCAATGATCAAGTGGACCACATTGGCCATGTTTCACTACCAAACAACAAGGCAACGCCGACGGTTAAAAACTGTCAGCAATGACCTTCCTCGACGGCTTTTAGCCGTCGCAAGGTCCGTCGGTAAAGCGTGTGTCGGTGTTTCTCACCGACGGATAAAAACCGTCGGCATTGTTGACGGCTAAAATCTATAAGCATTGTCGACGGCTACAATCTGTTGGTGTTATCGGCGGCTACAATCCGTCAGCTATGTCGACGGCTAAAATTTGTCAGCATTGTCAGCGGCTAAAATCCGTCGGCAATTTTCATTAATTAAAAATAATAATATTAAAAATTAAGAATTTGAACCGCGGAGGTTTTCTTATTTTGTTGGTGTAAGGAATATATACTCTCTTTTGAATCCTAACAAAAATAACACAAGCACCATGAAAATTCTAGAAAGAAAATAGAAATCAAAGATGTGAGAATAAGGTTTAAAGTTAGGTTTGGAAAATTAGGTTCGGGTTCGAGATCGGATTTAGGTTTGGATTTTCAAGTTTAGGTTTAGTTTTAGGTTAGGGAGTTGAGATTAAGATTAGGTGTAGGTTTAGGTTTAGGGATTTGAGAATAGATCTAGGTTTTAGGATTAGGTTTAAGTTTTAAGTCATGGGATTAGGTTTATGTTTTAAGTTTAAGGTTTAAGTTTACGTTATAGGTTTAGGTTAAGGTTTAGGTTTAGGTTTAGGTTATAGGTTATAGCTTTAGGAAATGGAGAATAAGTTAAGGTTATAGGTTATAGCTTCAGGGAATGGAGAATAGGTTAAGGTTTAAGTTTAAGAAATCGAGTTCAGGTTCGAGATTGGGTTTAGGTCTGGGTTTTTAAGTTTAGGTTTAGGCTTAGGTTAAGGAGTTGAGATTAGGATTAGGTGTAGGTTTAGGTTTAGGGATTTGAGAATACCTTTAGGTTTTAAGATTAAGTTTAGGTTTTAGGTTATAGGTTTAGGTTAAGGTTAGTTTATAGGTTATAAGTTTAGGTTATAGGTTTTGGTTTAGGTTAAGGTTATAGGTTTAGGTTTAGGTTTAGGTTTAGGTTTAGGTTATAGGTTATAGCTTTAGGGAATTGAGAATAGGTTAAGGTTTAGGTTTAGGAAATCGGATTCGGGTTCGGGATCGGGTTTAGGTTTGGGTTTGGGTTTTCAAGTTTAGGTTTAGGTTTAGCTTAGGGAGTTAAGATTAGGATTAGGTGTAGATTTAGATTTAGGGATTTGAGAATACATTTAAGTTTTAGGTTTAAGTTTAGGTTTTAGGTTTAGGCTATAGGTTTAGGTTTAGGTTTTAGGTTAGGTTATAACTTTAAGGAATTGAGAATAGGTTAAAGTTTAGGTTTAGAAAATCGGGTACGGGTTCGGGATTGGATTTAAGTTTGGGTTTTCAAGTTTAGGTTTAGGTTTAGGTTAGGGAGTTGAGATTAAGATTAGGTGTAGGTTTAGATTTAGGGATTTGAAAATATATTTACGTTTTAAGTTTAGGTTTAGGTTTAGGTTATAGGTTATAGGTTTAGGTTATAGGTTTAGCTTTAGGTTTTAGGTTTAGGTTAAGTTTGGGTTATAGGTTATAAGTTTAGGTTATAGGTTTTAGGTTATAGGGTAATAAGTTCAAGATTTAGGTTATAGGTTTTAGGTTATAGGGTAATAAGTTCAAGATTTAGGTTATAGGTTTTGGTTCAGGTTAAGGTTATAAGTGTAGGTTTAAGTTCTAAGTTTTGGTTTAAGTTATAGGTTTAGGTTTAGGTTACAAGTGTAGGTTATAGGTTTAGGTTTAGGTTAGGTTATAGGTTAAATTTTTGGGGAATTGAGTTTAGGTTATATGTTATAGGTTTAGGTGATAGGTTATACGTTATAGGTTAAAGTTCATGTTTATAGGTTATAAGTTAAGGTTTTGGTTATAGGTTTAGGTTTAGGTTTAGGTTTAGGTTATAGGTTAAGGTTTAGGTTTAGGTTATAGGTTATAGATTTAGAGAATTGAGAATAGGTTAAGGTTTAGGTTTTGAAAATCGAGTTAAGGTTTGAGTTTTCAAGTTTAGGTTTAGGTTTAGGTTAGGGAGTAGAGAATAGGATTATGTGTAGGTTTAGGTTTAGGGATTTGAGAATACATTTAGGTTATAGGTTTAAGTTTAGGTTTTAGATTTAGGTTTAGGTTATAGGTTTAGGTTTAGGTTAAGAGTGTGGTCTCTACAAATACAGATATAAACACATCCTGTCTAAGTGGCCAGACCATTCTAATGTTGTCCATAGGAAATGGACAGCTTCATTATGGTTATAACAACGGTTCCCACCTTCTAGGGACCCCCGCTCAACATCCTGATAGCTCCGACGCACATCTGAATACATAAATAGATACAGTTTCAAAGAACATTATTAGCAATGTTTCAAATGCATACCTCCCTTAGAAAGTCCAATTGATCCTCATGAAAGTCCTGATCTGTAAGAACCTTAACGGCATCATCCTGCATTCCATGATTGAATAAATAAGAAGATGCATCACTTTTACTTTCAAGTCAAACAAAAATGGGACAGATAACCATGTAAGAAACATGAAGAAAAATGTGGATTTCTTTGAATATGATAGAGAGATTGGTCCAGGAATTGAACTACAAATTACTCTCATCAGGTTAGTTATCAGAATAACACTTTCAGAGAAGTTCCCTGCATTAAACACTTACCTATGTAATTCAATTATCTCCAGTAAAATCAAATTACTGTCTTAAAAGAAATGCACACCACACATGCGAAATGTCATTTTCAAACTAAACTACACACTATTTTCAAATTTCCCGCGGCCACTTCATTCCCCCACTCTCTCCCTTAATTTCCCCACTCTCACCTCTCCGTCTCTCTTTTAAAGCAAAAAAGAAGAAAAAAATCTCTGAAATATTTTTTCAATCCATCTTCCATTTTCTTCTTAACAAGAAAAATCCATATTTACTAATATTTCCATTTTTCTATTTTTCAAAAGAATGAGTTCGGACTCCGAAAGCGTCGGCTCTAGCATTTGTACTTTCAGCCCAAACCCTAACAAAGGACTCCAAAATTACCAAACTGCCACTGTGCAGGAACCCCCCAAATCTAGGAAAATCTAATGACTTGCAGTCAACTATTGCACAGTATATGAACCACAGCGACACCACAAAGGTATACATAGTATTGTATGTTGAAATTATCTTCCAAGAATAAAAAAAACAGAATAGTCCACAAAGCACTACATCAATACATTATTCTTGCCTATAAACCAAGAAAGCCTATATATAGCATGTCGAGCAAGAGAGTTTGCCTTGCACTTTAAACTTTCACTAAGATCAAGTATCAACACATTTTATATGTAAGTGTTTATGAAATTGGATCATAAAAGAAGATATAAGTGGAAGCCCAATTGCTCTAACAGTAAGTGATCTCAAAGTTCCCAAATGTCGAAACAAAAAAGGGAAAAAAGAGAGTGTGAAAAAAAAAAGTTAACATAAAAGAAACTGGAACTGCATGTCTCCTCTTAGGCTGAAATTACTGCAATCAAAGTGAGCATGTTTCCGTATATGCTAGATCAAGAGGGAGTTGAGAAGTAGGGAACACAGTCTCTAAGTACTTAAAAGAGTTTCCACCACCAAAGAGATTCAATCATTGGATTGTACACATCAGTAACTTAAGTTTTAGTAACAAGCATTGGTGGCAAGTTTTCTGTGACGAACTTAAGCGAGCCAAGATCCTTTGTGTGGGTTCCAAAAACGGTAAAATGAACAGTAACTTACAGTAATGTAGACAATCACATACACTAAAAACTAAACAATGAAAGAAAATCAACATTTAATGGTCTAAGTAACTAATAGAGAAGGAAAAACACAGGATCTGCCAAAAGCCAAATATATGGGAGTAAGATGATAGCCCAGGTTAATTTATCAACTACAGAAAAATTAGAATCAGCAAAAACTGAAAGGAACCATAATATATTGTTTATTCGCTACTATTTAATACTATGCAAAAGACTGACTTTCAACTCCAACCACAATTTTATACTGAGGCTAAAATTCCTGTCCATGACAAACAAGGAACTTCCTCTGTTTTGCACCTTGTTGGTTCATGCGAACCCAAGAAAAACACAAAAAGAGAAGCAAAATCAGCTTGGTGAAGGAGCCAGCAGCAAGGGCAGGGGCCAGATATAATTGCATTTCAAGATGTAGCAAAATATAACAAATTAAGCATCCTTTACAGTTTCAATTAAGAAACTCTGATAAAAAATGATGTGAACTTTGTATTGCAGATAAAGCTAAACTTTGTGATGATGCTATTGTAAACTTTCTTTCTACATGCAGAACTTTCTTCTACCTTGAAGAAAGCAAGCAATATCCATTCCACATCAACTTGTACAAGGACCATAATCCACAAAATAAGTGAACAGTGAATTAACTAAACAAATTTATGAATTTGTTACCATTATAAAATGACAACTACATGTGTCAAGAAGCATGAATTACACCAATCCAGCAAGTTTAAAACTGTGTCCGCATGTATTCCATTCCAATATATAAATTTGGGAAATTGCACCTGGAACAAGAAAATATCAAGATTTAATCAGTAAAGAGACCACACTCTCAAGAGATGAGAAAATTGCACCTCATTCTTCTCTGTTTGTAAAGCTCCATTTGTTGCAGATAATCTTCCCTCTGCTTCTTGGCAATCTGAAATACATAAGAAATAGAAATTAAGTGTTCGTAGACTTGTAGAGGCGGGGAAGAAAATGTCCAACAAGCCAAAACCTCTTCATAAGGCACTCACTTTTCTTCTGACAGATTCTTCCATTCCTCCCCTAATAGCTTAGAAACCTACCAAAGGATCCCCTAATTTACCTTTTTGAGTGTTGAAGACTTGAGTCTTGCACAGGGAGTATACTGATGGAATGTGGGGGAAGATAATATTGTCCGCCATTGAAGTTTGCAGTTACAATTGAGGTAGAATGATTGTTGGGAATGAAGGCAGCACAGACATTGGTTCCAGGCCGCCGATAGATTTGAGCTGCATCACAAACTTCTTATCAGATTATAACATTCCATACAACCATCATGTTAATTTTCTTTTTTCCATTCTTCTTCTTGAGAAACGATCCACTGCTCTCATAGTAATCTTCTAATATACACGTAACAATGTACCTAGTTGTATAGGGACATTTTAATGGTCCATCCAATCAATTTGGAGAGACCGTTATCCCCAATCCATATTTCATTAGTTAACATGAATCATGCCACGTGAAGATGCAATCCATCCTTTAAAAAAATGTGTACACAACTTCCAAGCCATGGATGGGATGATGAGGAATGATAATTAAATAATTCTTTTGAACTATAAGCAATCAATCCATTAGTGTCCCAAATATCTGGGTGGAACGATTGTTTATTTCCTTAAATAATCTTGACTGTCCATTTTATAGGCTATTCATGGGACCATAGAGTAGATGGACATATCACCAAACTTGCTAATAAGATGACTATAAACATCCAGTTGATGACAATGAACTTCACAGTTACAAAGGATAAATTGTCAGTAGTCCAAGTTCTACATGCTCATACTGTTGAGATCGTCTAATCAGCGTAATTTTCATAATATTTTCAATCCATGCAATGGTTCACTGTTTAATTTTCCATGATCAACATATATTCAATGCGTATGGAGGAAGAGTTTCAGCATTAAAATCGTATCCAGTTTAAAAGATAGCCACCGGTCCCTTATTGTTGTTGTTTTAGTATTATCATTGGTAATATAGTCATTAATTAATCGAATGGTCCAATGCACTAATCATTTAAGGCTTATTATTAAGAATTTGTACTTACTGAGCAGTCCAATTCTCAGTCCATAGCATAGGCTTGTAGGGTTTATTAGGGCCAGTGAAAGTATCTCTGCGGTTCCTTCCATTGCAAGCATTGATCTTCAATTAACAAAATAGAGAAAAAGAGAGAAGCATCTTTAATCCTTCATTACCTCTGATGTGAAGTGCTCATTTCTTGCAGGAAAGATGGATGGAATATGTAAGCATACTAACCACTGGACCAGGAGCATCCTTTGCTTGCACATAACCCATGGCACCCTGTCCATGGCGCCACTGCCATATTCCCAACCCATTGAATGTAGGATGCTCCCTTATCTTTAAAGGCAATCTGGATTGCGTTGTATTCATTTTCTATCTGAACTTGACAGAGAGTAAAATCTAATTAACAAGATTAAACAAGGCCCACCAAAATTGGATTTGGAGAATTGTTATACAAAAAGAAATAAAAATTTCTTTGTGAATTTCTTCATTTCATGCTGCAGATCCAAAAATTCGATGAAATGTGAGATTATTGGTGCATATAAGCTAATACATTAGCATTTTCATGCTGCAAATCCAAAAATTCAGTGAAATTAGGGGATCCTTTGGTAGGTTTCTTCCATTCCTCCTCTAATCATCCTATTGAAGGCAGTATCTACTATAGCGTATACATGTGGACTATCCATAAGTTTCTGTTTATAGGCTATAACAAAATCATTTCTATAAAGAGACACCTCTTTAAAGGGATTGATTGCAACCAAAATAAGCCCTGCTTTGGTCTACAGAAAGATAAATGGGAAAAGAACTCAATAAAGGCAATGGAGGTGGAACCAACATCACACTAAGCAGAAAAAAAATAAAATCAAGAATGATGCTCACATAAATCTTTTCATGAGAATATCTGTACTGAAGGTTGTAGAGAACTGAGGGCTAATTCAGGTAACTAAGCTGAATAAGATCATCGACACCCTCAAGGATATCTGGATTTGCAGGTAATAGCTTTTCACTGGACACTGTCACCACCTTCTTGTAAAATCAGGATATAGTTAATCTAGCCAGCTTAAGGCACTCGATAGTTGTTGCTTAAAAGAAACCCACAAGTGATTTACTCACTTCCCCATGTGAAAGCGAAATAATAGTATCCACCCCTAAAATTGATTGTATCCTTCCCATCTTCCATTGCCTATTTGGAAGCCGACACCAAACACAGTTTCTGGAAGAAAGAAAAATGTTAAGACTTGAGATCATGCTATAAGGCAACCGCAAGACGGGAAAATAATTTTTTGAAAGATAAGACATAGGGAGATATTGTCAACTTTTATGGAGATGATGATGATGATAATTAAAGAAAAAACTGCATGAAAGAGGGTCCAAATCCACTCCCAAATCCCACTACTGCTACAAAAGATCAGAGGATTGCTAAACAGATCAAAAGAAAGAAATAATGTTGGGAACAATGACAAGATCTGCAGTTCCACATACTAAAGATGTCTCGACTCTGACTTTTAGCAAGGCACAAAATAATATATAATGGCATAAGTGACTCAAGAGACAACAAGGATGGAACAAATGCATCTAATGCAAAATGTAAGGAGATGGATTTTTAGATTTTAGTTATTCAATTTGCAAATTTAGAAATGAGTTCCCACCCAAATGAAAGGGCAAATTGCAAATTAAGATTAAAAGTAAAAAGTCTTACGAATTACGATTCAATTAAATTCAATTCAACACCTATTGCAACTGTGATTTATTTATTTTTTTAAAATATATCTTTAGAGCGCTAGTCATTGCACCCAACTACATCTAGTAGCATAGAATAACAATAGTTACTATTTATAATCACCTCCTCATGCTAACCAACATAACTAAGCTTAAGCAATTGTCAAACAAATCAAAAGAAATAAATAATGTTGGGGACGACAACAAGATCTGCAGTGCCAAAGATCAAAGGATGTCAACAAGTGCTTCTTCATTCCCAAAAGAACGTTGGCCTCAAAACAATCGACATAGCAAAGAGGATAATGTAGCTCGTTCCACCACGACAGCATATCCATGCAATTTATCAAATACCCGAATGTCGAAACCAGCATATCTATGTTTTTTTTTTCCTTGAACTTCATAGTAAAAAGTGTAATGGGAAACATACAAATTCATACTCTGGAAATATTTGAGTCCCTTGTTGTATTTCTATCATTGGTGGTTCATGTTATTAGGTTTAGGATGAATAAACTGGAACACACTGTATTTTTTTAAGTTAAACATCCCATTTTAAGCCACGCGTAAAACACCCAAGCTCAGTGAGGTTCACCATGTTGTATATATGCCCTTTCGACATGAGCCGTCTATACTCCTTTTAACAGCCTGAGGTAGTAGACGCAGCTAAAAACTACAGTTAAATCCAATTGAAGTGGACAACTAGGATTATGGGGGTATTTTGGGATATATGGCTCAAACCCACAATCCATAGTAATGTCAATGGGCCAGACTCTGGCTCAACCACTGTCCGTACCTGAAGTTTTTAACCTAGCTTAAGCCCAGTGACTAGAGCTAGGGCTGTGACAGAACCCATTGAAAGTAGGCCTACGGCTTATACAGACCATGTGGGTCCCTCATTTGTTCGACTCCACCTAACTTGTATTGGAGTCCACTCCATGTTATTAATCCCTGAAAGAAAATACGTAAAACAAAAACAAAAATTCATGTGATTGGTCATGTTTTGGGACATACACGAGAGGAGACGATTGGACAGTTCATTTATTTATTTATTCTACTGTAAAGTGCAAAAAAAATAGTGTAATATCCCTTCTATAATGAAGTTTTGTACCCTCATATATTATTGGTATGAAACCCATGTAAAGGGCCTAACCACCTTTACACGTGGGTCACATGCACATATGAGTGGGCCACACAAGGTAACCCTTGGCATCTTCTATATATGATATTAAATCTTCCCAACAAAATCAGTGTGGTGCATGGATAATAGAAAAGAAAAGATTTAAAAACAAAAATAAAATAAAAAAATCCTAGACCCAATTAGTAAAACAGGTCCAATTATTGCTTGGGCCATGCTTTGGTTGGCACCCCTGCCACTAACACTACAAGTGTGGCCCACCTTTCGATGGTTCACCCCAATAAGCTGGTGGGCCAATCATGGATGGTCATTCCTTAAAAACATAACTCATGAACGCTTGACCCTTTTCGTGGTCATTGAACTTTTTCATTTTTTCTAATTGAATGCAGACCATTGGATGAATCTAGTTACATGCCAGAACAGGAAGAACATGTGCACCCATGATGGGACCCACCAGATGAAAGGTTTTGCTTGAAACATCTATGTATAGATTGGAGAATGATTTGGACGGACATTATAGCTGTTGGACCCACCGTGATGTGTGAGTGTTGTCCAACCCTTAAAACTGAAATTGCAGAGTCTGGACATAACAACTTCACAAAAACATTTACACACTGCATCACTGTACTATCTAGGCCTCGGATATGGGTCCCACAATTTATTCGGTCATAAACGAAACAAGTCACCACCGTTTAAAGAATGACAGTGTATATGACGCAAATCTGCTCTTTCGACAGCCGCGTGGTAGTAAACAAGCATTGTCACATGGGGGAGCAGATTCAGTCAAGACGTGATCGTGGGGCCCACCTTGATGCATGTGTTGTATATCCACTCCGTCCATCCATTTTCCAAATCATTTTAAGACGTGAGACATGAAACTGAAGCATATCCAAATCTCAGGTAGACCACAACACAGGAAACAATAGTGATTGACCATTAAAAACTTCTTGTGAGCCATAGAAGTTTCAAATCAAGCTGATATTTATCCCAGTCTTTTTTATCTTGTCAACCGTTTGGATGTAAAATAAACATTAAGGTGAGCCCTCAAAGTTTTTAACGGTAGGCATTCAATCACAGTTGTTTCATATGGAGTGGTCCACCTGATATTTGGATCTGCTTCAATTTTGGGGCCACGTTCTAAAATAGGCTAGCGGATAAACAGCGTGAATGTACACCACATAGATTGAAGTGGGCTGGCGGATAAACAGCGTGACATCCGATCAATGCCTTGGGTGGATTCCACAGTCCGCACTGCACATCACGTGGTCTGAAAAATCAGGCCATTCCTCTTCTCAAACCATCAACAATCCTCTTCTCAAACCATCGTCAGACATCTCATCATCCACACAAACTTAAAAGAAGGATTTGGAAATTTATGACTCACCTTAGCATGAAACATGATGATCTCCGATCACTGAGAATGTGCGTTTGAAAGAAGGGCGCTTGAAAGATTCACAGCTTCTGGATATGAGCTTCTGGGTGGATACGAGCTTCTGGGTGAATAGTCTGAATCATCACGCCACTGCAAGGCAGAAGGACGCTCGGAAGACGAAGAGAGTGCTCGAAAGGGGGAACAGAGAGGAAGAAAAGGCGGTCGAAAGAGGGAATTGGAAATTCCTCTTCTGAAATGCGATAAGAGTTCAAATCCGAAAAATGTGCGTTTTTCATAATTTATAAAATAAACTTTATTCACATCCGTACAATTAAGGGTCCATTTATTTGATGGTTAAGATATTATTACAGAATAAAATTATAAATATAAACCATTTACAACAAGATCCATTATTTGGATGGTCTTGATAGCCATATATCAAACCCAAAATTTATATGAACGAGTCACTACTATTTTACATAAATTGCAAAACTCACACCCATTTACCATACAAATGACAACAGTGGCTTGTGCTTTGTACCTGGTAGGGCTCTATGGGTCCCACCATGATGTTTTTGTTTAATCCACACCATACATCCATTTTTAAACAATATTTTAACACTGATACCAAAATATTGGTTTAAAATAAATCTCAGGTGAACAACACCACAAGAAAAATAGCAGCGATTGAACGTCCACCCTTAAAAATTCATCTTTTAGCTACGGCTATGGCTTTTTAGCTACGAATTTTAGCCGTTGGTATTTCCGATGGGTAGCTAAAACATCCACACGTCTGTCGGCCTTGCCCCATTTTTTTGTAGTATTTCTTTTAATGGTTCAGAGATTAGTCACTATTGAGACTTCTTAGAGCCCACGTACTATGATCCGCCACGTTTTTTAGCCCATGACAAAAAAAAAAAAAAAAAAAAAAAAACACGAGCAAATAGATGGATGTTGTCCGTGGCTAAAGTTAATAAAAGTGGGTCCCATTTCATGCTTCTAGGAGCCCACCCAGTTCCTGGGGCATAACTATAATAAAAAAATTTGAACAGGAGCGAATGTAAGTCTCAAGTGGCACCTTAAATGATAATTGTTTTTTGCATTCACTATACCAAAGTTATGAATCTAGAATGGTTACATTTTTAGTTTAGGAACAGTTTTAAGCCATTCCAAATTTGGAAGATATTGTGGATTTCTCTCTACTGGTATGGCCCACTTGAGTTTTGGATCCACTTCATTTTTGGTCTCATGTTTTAAAATGATCTCTTAAAATAAATGAACGGTGTGGATTTCTCACAAACATCATGATGGCCCCACTTGACATCCCAGCATGACCACAATGCACAGGAAATAGTGTGAATTGAACATCCTCAGTTAAAAAAGTTCTTTGGGGATGACCAAAGTTTGGGAGTTACGGTCAATTTTCCTATAAAAAAAAATTAAACCTTTCAAATATTTCGATGGTGACCTTCTGACAAGCTTTTAAAAATTATTAGGACCAAAATGCCCTTTGTCCTTGGTTCGGTAGTTGTACGGTTTTTCAGTGAAAAAGAAGTTACGTCGTATTTAATGATGCATATGAGACCCTATTTTTGGGGGTGGCAACGCCCAACTCTTGGGGCTCACACTAATGTATGTGTATAATCCATGCCACTCATCCTTCTTACCATGTTATTTTAGGGTTATGGCCCAAATATCAGCCTGATCCAGAGCTAGTGTAGGCCACATAATAGAAAATAATGGTGATAGTGTCACCCACTATTGATACTTTCCAAACTCATTGCGATGTTTGTTAGAAGTGGACACCGCACAAGGCAGGACTTTTTGGGCCCACAGTGAGCTATTCAATAAGGTAGATGGAACGAATCACCCCATTGTGGGCCTTAGGCTATGGTACCAATGGCTAGCATTTCATTTGGTAGTAAAGGACGTGAACATGTGACAACAATGACCCATATAACATGACAACTGTCACCTATATAACATGACAATTACGACCTATGCAAACCACGAGCCATATGGGCCCATATTGATGTATGTGTATAATCCATGTCGCCCATCCTTTTTGCCGTGTCATTTTAGGGCTAGGGCCCAGATATCGGTCACATCCGATGCTCATGTGGGCCACATAATAAAAAATAATGGTGGCTGTTGAAACTTTCCAGGCTCACCGTGATGTTTGCTAAAAGTGGACACAATCTAAGTCAGGACTTTTTGGGCTCACAGTGAGCCGGCCGACGAGATGGATGGATCGGATCACCCCGTCATGGGCCTTAAACTATGGTACTACTGGCTAAATAGTAAAGGAAGTGAATATGTGAAAACCAAGATCCATATAACATGACAACCATGATCCATATAACATGACAACGATGACCCATGCAAACCACGACATAAATGGGCCCATATTGATGTGTTGTATAATTCATGCACCCATCTTTTTTGTCATGTCATTTTAGGGCTAGGGTCTAAGTATTATCCTGATCCAGTGCTTGTGTGGGCCACATAACAGAAAATAATGGTGACTGTTAAAACTTTCCAAGCTCACTGTAATGTTTATTAGAAGTGGACACTGCCTAAGTCAGGACTTTTTTGGCCCATAGCGAGTTGGCGACAATGTAGATGGAACGGATCACCCCATCGTGGACCTTAACCTATGGTACTAAAGAAGTGAACACGAGAAAACCACGATCACGATCCATTTAACATGACAATTATGACCCATATGGGCCCACATTGATGTATGTGCATAATCCATGTTGCCCATCCTTTTTGCCTTGTCATTTTAGGGCTAGGGGCCCAAGTATCAGTCTGATCCAATGCTTGT
Source organism: Magnolia kwangsiensis (assembly GCA_037074715.1). Classification (NCBI taxonomy): domain Eukaryota; kingdom Viridiplantae; phylum Streptophyta; class Magnoliopsida; order Magnoliales; family Magnoliaceae; genus Magnolia; species Magnolia kwangsiensis. The sequence continues at coordinate 106,812,630 of CM073578.1, read as the reverse complement.
GTGGGCCACATAATAAAAACTAATCGTGACTGTTGAAACTTTCTAGGCTCACTGTGATGTTTGTTAAAAGTGAACATTGCCCAAGTCAGGACTTTTTGGGTCCACGTTGAGCTGGCCAATAAGGTGGATGGATCAGATCACCCCATCGTAGGCCTTAAGCTATGGTACTAGTGGCAAGATAGTAAAGGAAGTGAACACATGAAAACCACGATCTATTTAACATGATAACCATGATCCATATAACCACTTAAGGAGTTGTAAGATGACATGACAACAATGCCAAGTTGGTTGAGTTTCATGGTGCACAAAGAAAGGAATAATAATCACTAGCTCGTGGCATCAAGAGAAGAACCCTCATCCATTTAATAGGTGTAAGATGTGCTTTTAACCAATGACAATCCTACAACAAACGACTAACACATATGGTGTTGCATAAAAAGCTACAACTATCTATATGCTTAATGATTATTTCCACATCAATAAACATGAGAAGTGGTTATGAAAATCTCTCTAGATACCGCTTTAAAGTTATATAAATAGGAAGAAGATCAAAGAGCCCCAAACCCTCGCCAACACAATACAAATCTACAGTGCAATGCTTCTTATCTTATTTTTATTTAGCTTAGCTTAATTTATTGTAATATAGCTGGCTTGTGATAATATGTTTGACCGACTTTAACTTAGGAGTAGTGTAATCCAGTCCGTCTATGCTGCTATATTAGACTAACTTAGCGTATAATTCCCTTCATCTACCCCCAAGTCGTTGGACTAAGGAAGGCATTTTTCTTTTTTATTTGTAATATAATTTCCTTTGTCTACACCCAAGTCACTGTACCAAACAAAATCTTACCTCAAGGACCTTGCCATGCATGTCATAGTCACCGGATCACCAATTATCAATTTTGTAAGTTTTTATAATTATATTTTATTAATGCAATTATGTTTCTTCTACTTTGACATCGTTCTAAGTGATCAATCTTTGATATCATGGTAAAAAAGAAGTCCTTTCAGTTGAAAGGAAAAAAAAAAAAAACTCATTAAAAGGACAAATCCTTCATTTTGCAAATTACTTAATCTCTTTCATAGGTAGTTAAACAGATGACCAAACTATTTAGTTCTTGTTCATAGATGACCACTCATGGTTTCTCTATCTATCTCACTCCTCCAGGTCAAAGGTGTTCGGTTCAGATTAAGTCGTATTAAGCTCTGGCGCGCTTGACATCATGTACACATACCAATGATCGAATTTTAAGCTAACAGATATTTCTAAGGGCCCTAATAACTGAACGCAAGTTGAAATTAATTCACTTCAAATACCTTATTTAGAAAAAATGATGAGCAAAATTACAAGATTTAAAGCAAGACTTTTTAACTCCAACCGAGAGAGATGCGATGTTAATACGAGTTGTTTCCAAGCTATCATTGGTAATTGATGTTAAATTTTAGATGTTTATTATTTATTTTGAGTTTAAGTGTGGATGTAACCATGAATTGTGTAAAGTACTAACATTATGTTGGAATGGAAGAAAGATGATATTATTTATATTTGATACATTCATGACACATGGAATGATAGCATGGGTTGCACTGCCTTAAGACAAATAATAACCCGATGCTCCACCTTGAACTTCCTAAAGTACATGCACATGTACTGTAGCCTGAAATGTCTAAAATGAATGCAGTGCTTTGCCTTGGATTCCCTGAAAGCCACGATACATGATTTGTTTTTTTACGTTAAACACTAAATGTACGGTGTGAATATTGATTTTATATTTATTTATGTCTATATTATTTATCTGTTAAATCCAAAAATCACGAGGATCGAAAGGATGTGATCCCATTAAGCATTTGTGCTTACCCCATTCTGGCTACCTTTTTAAGTGCCGAGATAGGAGTACTTCAAGTGTGCATGCCTCTACCAATAGTTCTTCCAGTACTCTAGACTTAGTTTGCTTTCCATTATTATTTCCTAAAGTTGTAAAGGTTTGGTTTGATTTCTAATCATAGATGTAATAGAAACTATGGATGAGTAATATGTAAATAGTGGAAAGTAAAGATTTTTCCAACATAAAATGACGGTCATACATATTGCAAGTCAATATCTAACACGCTCACACTACACTTCTTCATTAATAGCACCTTATTGTTGAACGGGTGCAGTCCAGTGCGCTGCTGTGCATGGTTCACGTCCATAAACTGCCCAAGCACTATGGGGCTCACCATATTGCATGTGAAATGGGCCGGCTGATGGGACAGCTAGAATGGGTAGCGATAAAGAGTGTTCAGCCTTGATTCGGGACGCAGCCGATCTCCCCAACGTAGTCAGGTCAGCTCTTCCCCGATAGAGTGGGCTTGGGTGCAATCAGGAGCTAGGTGTTCGGTGCTCGACATTGCCTTTTTCTTTTGGTCCTTTTGATTCTTTGTTTTAATTTTTTCATGTTAGGTTTCGCTCTGGTCATTTTTTTCCTAAGGGAATCCAAAATGTAAGCTAGGCTTTTTAAAGCTTTTGCCTTTGAAATGGAAAGGTTCTGTTTGAAACAAAAAAGGTAAAAATTGCATGGGATAACTGACTCCATCCATCAGGCAAATTCATCAATTCTATACTCTAGAGCCAGTCATAGCCACAAACTCAATCAGGCCACATCACAGCGAACAACGTGGATGTGATGAAAATCGTGGTTTGCTTGTGGGTCCATATCATAACTTTCATTAAACCCATTTATCCCGTGTAAATCACCTGAATGAAAGCAATAAACGATAACCACCATGTCCGACACGGGGCCAATATGGGTCCTTACTTTTACTCCGGTGGTAGACTCTTGGGTGTTTCAACACCTGGTTAAGGGTTCGAGTACCTATAAGTGGGGAAACTCCACTAGGCGTGAGTTTGTGTGCGTGTGTTAAATAATAATAATTATTACATTAAAAAAAAAAAAAACAAACGGGGCCAATATGCACAAACTTTTTGCATTGTTTCCATTGGTGTGGTCCACATGAGCTTTTTATCAGCCTGCTCATTTGTACCTATGATTAAAATAACGGTTATCACCTGATGAACTGACTGGCTATCAAGTATACAGCATGGTAATCCCCAAAGAGCTTAGAAAACAGGTATTGTAGTTCATTCCGGTCCCCCAGAAAATCATACCACTAAAAAGAAAATAGGTCTTTTCAACGTCTAGAAGGCCATTATTTCTCCACATATAAATGTAAATGGATCTGTTTCTTTCTTTTTTTTCTTCTTTTTCTTCTTTTTCTTTTTCTTTCTTTCCTTTTCTTATTTGATTAAACTACCCTTTGAAATTAATGAGGGCAATTTAGACAATAACATATAATTTCATGCATACGTGGCAGTTGACTAGACATAGCATTTTGGTCCATTTGATCCCAGACATTTTTCATAGTCACGTCAGAAAAAATTGTAAAAAATTGTGCAAATGGGATTATTCTAGCCGTCCAAATCAATTGCATATAAATTAAGCCATCAAGATTGTATATGAAAACTTAGGTTTAATAATCAACTTAAACACCATCCATTATATAGGGCCCACCTTGTTTGCTACTCTGATTAGAGAATCCTAGCCATCCAGTTGATGGGTACAAAATAGATAGGATCATCCAGTACTTGTACTTTCGGCATTGGAGTACAGCCTCCATCAATGGGCTGGGCTAAGGCCAGGCAAAATTGTAATTTTGAATATACCCAGCCCATGAAATTTAAAATTTGGACCGTAACCAACCCCGGCCCGTTGACGGCCCTACATTCAGATGCAACTAGAACAATAGAGCGCATGGTCATTCCGAAAATACCCTTGGTATTAAGTTTAGTGGAGATACTTTTCTATGACATAAATGATCATTTTCGTCAAAATTTTAGTGGAATAATCAGACCGTTAGGGATCAAAATTAGGTTGATTTACCAAAAGTCCCCAATAATAATATTCAAAGCTGGAGAAAAAAAAAGGAAAAAGAAAAATTGTCTAATGTATCATTTGATTTGCTAATTCCACACACGTGCGGAAGTTTGCCCATTCATGCCGAGGCAATTGCCATGTTAAAAACATGATATTGGCAAATTACAAATTTGTAATTTCTATAAATTAAGAAAAGAAGTCGAAATTATCAAGGATAAATGCTATCTTTAAAGCACATTATTCATCCTTTTCTTATAGTAATTGAGATGGTTGACGGGTTGCAAACAAATAACTTCTAAGATACGATAAGCTCGTGTGTGGTTTTGCGTTTGACAAGTACATAGAAACTACTAATGAAACTCTGTGTACACAACTTCTTAATAGATTAAAGAACTTAAAAATAAATAAATATATATATATATATATATATATATATATATATATATATATATATATATATATAATTAAAAAAAAAAATCTCAAATCAGAGAAAAATTCAGAAAATAATTTAGTGGCTTAGACCACTAAACTAGTCTGTTTCTCGAGGACTCGGTGTCTTAATTAGAAAACTCCTGAGCTTTTAATTGATTCATATGAGAAAGTGCTTCAAGTGGTTTGTGTTGGTGAAATGAACCATACAAACTCTGTTATATATATAGGCTATGATAGCTAGACATTTCGGTCCAAGGTCATAGATCCAAATGACCGTTAGTGAGAAACTAGCTAGCCATTATTTGGCAATTTTTAGCCGTTTTGTATGTAGGAAAACCAGCTGTATACTAGCCGTTTAGACTTAGTGGTTAATCGTTTATAACTATTGGGCTATCCAAATACTGCAATTTCTACATGGTACGATTTATTACTGCATGAACAATTGCACTAGACCTCTTAAATAGTTAGTTATAGCCCCTATATAAGGCAAATAAGTTTTTCTGACCTCTTGCTTAAAACAATCTAGCCACCTAACCCATAACCACTATCGCACAGTGACTCGTACCCGTCTCATGCTGATTTGCATAAGGTCATGAGGAAGTGAACCATCTACAACACAATGCGCAAGCATAAAGCGCAAAGTACACAATACGTCACTAGCACTTTTACAGCCACACGGCCTCACATGCCCTCACCCTTGTACTAAGGCTAAGACTGTGACCAAATCCTTACACACGAAGCAATGCTCTATAAATTAACCGAGCAAATAATAAAATACTCAACACTACTTATTAAAAATTTTCACATTTCCTTTCCCACATGGACTACCCCAAAGCACGATAAACCAAATTTTTAAGCACCTATTTTATATATACATTTTTATTTGAAAATATTTTTTAATCAAAACATTTCCCATAACATGCCAATATGGAAAACGTGCACGTGATCGGATCTTTCCATCAGGTGGGGTAAACTGTTTTGATCTTTTACCCTTGAAAGACCGTTTCACACCTCAGGTGGGCCATCACTTTCAGAAAATATGGATGGCTAGAGAAATATCGTTTTAACCATCAGTTTCTCTATTGCATTGTGTGGCCCACGTAAGGAGTGAAACGGATTGATTATCTAGAAAGAAGATACAATCATTGTTTCGAGCCAGATGTAGAGGTAGGATCTTGCACACGTGTTTCATTTTGGCACGTGTGGCTTGTTTAAATGGCCAAGGCTCCCCGCGCGTGTCGAATCAGCAAACCTCTGGAAGACAATGCGGTGACAATGATGTATGATGTAATTAATTATCAATGCAAGTGGGCTTTGCTTCACACCCGATACTGTGACTCAATCAGATTTCAAACAGGAAGAATCACACAATGCTCGGGTCAAAAGGTCGGTGATAGATCAATGCACGGATTTTCCGTTTATACACGTGGCATCTATTGTTAAATAATGCACGCCGTTGATGTAACAACCCTCACCATGGATGGCCTATGCAGAGAAAAGTAGGTCCTAGCTGTATAGTGTGTGTGCTGGCCTTCTCTTGAGTGAAGGTGAACCGTTCATCTGATCCCTCTTAACCGTCTATTTTTTAACCAAATATTGAAGGGTGTGGATCTTATGATCTGGAAGATATTGGAAGATTTTGATGTAGACCAAGAGCGGGTTAGGTGAGACCCCGGCCACACCCAATACGGAGCGGCTCTTACGGTGGGGTTACCGTAGGGCCCACCTTGATGTATATATTCTGTATCCACACTGTTCATCTTCTTCTTCTTCTTTTCCAGATCATTTTATTGCATTATCCCAAAAACGAAGAAGACCCAATTATCAGGTGCACCATATCATAAGAAACAGTGGTAATTGACAGTCCTACCATTAAAAATTTCTTAGTGCGTACCTTAATGTTTCCATAGTGTTTATTTTCCGTCCAATCTATTAACAAGGTCACACGCATATATATCAGCTTAGTCAAAACTTGTGGCTAATTAATGGTCAATCACCACTGTTTTCTTTGATAAAGTCCAGCTAATAATTGGATCTGCTTCGTTTTTCCGATAATGCCCTAAAATAGTCTGAAAAAACAGATGAACGGTGTGGATACAGAATACATTCATCAAAGTAGGCCCCACGGTAAGGTCTGCACCGTCTTGGGTGAGGCCGGGCCTCACCCAATCCGCCATGAATCCTCCACTGTTCTTATATTCAAAGCAACGTCCGTATCATCGTTCTACCTAATCAATCAAAATGAAAATGACCCACTTCCCATATTTTCTAAGTCGTTACAGCTCATGTTCTACATTTCTACATAACCGTTTTGGGGCCCACGTTTATTAAATGGCCCATCCTCATATCCACCACGCCATTGACGAAAACGCAACTACTTTGAAAATTTTTCAAAATTAGTTATGCCATGGGGTATTGGTGGTAACATGTGTTGATGTTAAACGTGAGAATAAATCTGAGCCATTCAACAGATAGCATGTTTTGAGGAACTCACTCAAGAACCAGATACGTAGCCAGGTGGCACGTGAAAAGTATGAACCGTTAGAAAGATAACCAGTGGCCCACACTCAACGTGCACTTGTGTCCTACCTGATTAATTGACTAGTGTGAGTTTATGTAGAGGGCATGATCACGGTGGACCCACCAGAGGAATGGCTCAGATCCTGCACTTGGGAAACGGATTGGCTACTCGTCGGTGCTCTGTGGGACCCACCATGATGTATGTGTTTCATCCATTCCTTCCATATATTTTTCTAGATCATTTTATCATATGAAACCAAAAATTAGGTATATTCTAATCTCAAATGGACCACATTACACGAAACAGTGTTGAATGAACGCTGACCATTAAAAACTTTTTGGAGGCCATAAAAGTTTTGGATCAAGTTTATCTTTGTTTTTTACCTTCATCTGGGTATGTATGACCTAATCAACAGATTAGATGTCAAATAAACAGTACAGTGAGCCTTATAAGGATTTTAATGGTGGATATATAATCACTATTGTTTTACTGTAGTGTGGTGCACCTAAGATTGATAACCCTCTAATTGTTTTTTTCAACCCTAAAATGATCTTTAAAAATGGATGAACGGAATGGATGAAACACATACATCATGGTGGGTCCCACGGAGCACCGACAATCAGCAACTGGCTGATGGCAAGGGGGAGTAGCCAATCTGTTTCCCTGCACTTGTGCTGTAAATTCCCGTACGTCGCATGCAAACCGAATACCTGACGCATGCGTGACGATAGTAGGGAAACCGGTCGGCGTTTCTTTCGCTGACTTCATGACTTCGTGTAGATAATATCCACCCGTCCATCAGGTGGGCCACCCGGTGTTTGGACCATTGCCCAAAATTTCTAGCCGATTCAACACTCATGTGTTCTAGACATTGAAATGGGAATTCCCACCATCGAGATCGTCCAAATTGTGTGTGGGGTCCACCGTCGTGTCTGTATGGCTTTCAATCCGCTGATCTGACGCGCCATTCCAAAACTCGTGAATTTAGAGTTTTAGGAATGATCTTACACCGTTCCGTATGGCCCACCTAACCATGGCTTTGATTAAAGTCTAGGATCCATCTTAAAATGTGATGGCCCGCACTTGGTGAGCGGGCGAGATCTAGTGCATGTGTGTCCTGCGTGGCTACGAAAAGTTGCATCCCATCTAGAGTGTCTTCATGAATTTGTAGACTTACCGAGTTCTGTCATGTCCGGATCGTGGGGCCCACCTAAATGTATGTTTTGTATATCCACGCCGTCCACTATCATTATAGGGCACATGCAAAAAAACCATATCTCAATCTTACATAAACTACATCATAAGAAACAATGGTGATTGGCTATTAAAAACCTTTTATGTGTCACGCAACTTTTAGATTAAGCTGATATTTATATTTTCTATTTTATTTAAAAGTTGGATGCCAAATAAACAGTACAAAGATCCTCGGGAAGTTTTATTTTTTTTATTTTTTATTTTTATTTTTTATTTTTTAAACACACACCCCCACACACTCACGCCCTAGTGGAATTTCACCACCTATGGATACTCGGACCCTTGACCGGATGTTGAAACTCAAGGGAGTCCACCACCCGAGCAAGAGTAAGGATCCAACCTTAAGAAGTTTTTAATGGTGGGCGTTAAGTGATCCTGTTTCCTGTGGCATGGTCCAACTGATATATGGATCCGCTTCAATTTTTAGTCAGTGCCCTGCAATGATATGGTAAAATGAATGGACGGTGGACAGAGGAGATACAAAATACATCCATCAACGTGATCAGCCCTGCGGTCTGGACATGACGGAAGTGGTCAAGACCTGACTGAATCCGCCGACCTTTATTTATTAATCAACCTATTTCTTTTGTTCTCACAACGGTCTTAGAATTTTTTGCGTGCTTGCGTAGGCATCCTAGAGCAAAAACACGTGTGATGGACATTTCGTGACAAGTGTATACTTGTCTTTAGGTGCAACGCAGTGTGTAACCCTGCCATACGGACCTGAGTAACGAAAAGATCCATGGGCCACCGTAATTCGATGTGACATGTAATCAATCTATCAATTTCGCTATATTATTTTAAGATGTGAATTAAAAAATAATAATCAAATCCACTGAAAATAATAATAGAAATTGAACACCGATCATTGAAAGCTTACACCATGACAGCTTTGTATTTGGATTATAGTTTTGTTTCCCATGCATGCATTCAGGTGGAAATCACCTTATGAACAAAGATTGAGTTGTGTCCTAAGAAACTTTTAATAACTGGGTTTTCATTCCTAGTGTCTCCTATGGTGCAGCCTACTTGAGTTTTGGAAATGCCTTATTTCTTAGGTCATATCTTAAGAAGAAATGATCCGTCAATTACACTTCAGTTTTTGATATGCCTTAATTTTTTAGGTCATATCCTAAGAAGAAATGATGTGTCAGAACTGATGAACGTAATAGATGGCACATAGACATTTTGGTGGGCCTCACAAAGCTTTTGGTTACATGTGCTCCATGTAACTTCATGTGTAACAAGGGTTACACTCATCCGGCATACAAGCTGCACTCAATGGGGTAGAGACTGGACCTTCCTACCGGATATGTAGGAGAAGCTTTTTCTACAGTTTTGCTTGTGGACTGACTGTGGTATGCGTACAGAATCAAACAATGTGAAAGTTCACCTACCAAGTAAGTGAGGGGCTTCAGAAATAATACCAACTGACAATCGCATGAGACGCCGTGTGATTTGTAACTTTCTGGGTGGATTTCCATTATTTTCCATGGTGTGCTTACCCAATGATAGCCTTGTTTGATTTTTAGGGCCCCCATTATCATGATACGGCTCACTTCATGGGTTGGTTAGATGGCATACATATTGTACTCCCTGTTCTTGCCTTCCATGCTGATCTGTTCTCAGCGTTCTCGAAGCAGGACCCGATTTTGAGATAATATGGGCTTGTCATCTCCTACGATTGCTCGGGAAAGAGTGGAAACGGTCAAGTGGTCGAGGCCCACCAAGGACTAGGTGAAACTTAATGTCAATGGTTCGTCCTTGGGCAATTCAGGCATGGCTGGAGGGGGTGGAAGTCACTTTTGCAACAGGTTACGGATCTGCCTCCAATAACAAGGCTGAGATGAGGGCTGTCCATGATGGGCTCCATCTAGCGTTGAGTAAGGGGTACAACTGCATCGAGATAGAATCAGACTCAAAGTTCGTGGTTGACACCATCTCGGGGAGATTGTCTTGCTCTTAACATTGGAGACACTGGGTGTCTAGGATTAAATCTCTTATGAGGTGTGGTTCAGTGTTGATCAAGCTCACCCCTAGAGAAGGTAATGGGCCCGCCAATGGTCTGGCCCGAAAGGGAAGCGGTAGCCAATCCTCTCTCATCTTTGATCACAAGAGTGATCTTTCTGGGCCGGTTAGAGGTTTGTTGTTCCTCAACAGGATCGGCCTGGGATCCTTTCGAATTGTCTCGATTCCCATCTAGTTGACTCTGTCTTTTTATATAGGGGAGGTTAGCGTGGCTTCCTTATAGTCGGGGCGCCTGTCTGTTTTTTGTGGCTGTAGTGCTACCGGAGGCTCCTGTTGGTGTTTTTTCTCCTGAATTGTCTTGTGTAATTGTCGATATGATAGTGGGCTCCTTCTTGTTTGGGTTGGGCCCCGCCCGAATGGTTGTAAATCTCTCCTTCTTTTAACGAATTTCAGGTGGGATAAGGCCACCTTTCATAAAAATTAAATTTAAAATAATAATAAAATAAAAAATTGGCATACATATAAAAGGTGGGCCTCACACAGACAAGACAATAATATTTACACATTGGTAAATGACTTTCATGTGTATTAATGACTTCCATGCACAAGTTAATAACCATTATATGTAGGTGCACACTGTTGTCTAATGTTTTTAATCTGTTTGTAACCGGGTTTGTCGATGTCATCGACAAACCACTCGATTCCATCAACAGATGTCGATGCCATCAAGAAAATTTAGAAAATTCTTCCTTAATTGTTGGATAGTTTTGGAAGTTGCTACTCGATGGCATTGAAGGATCTTTGATGTCATTGATTGATCTTCGATATCTGTCAATGCCATTAAAGGTCTCATCGAGCATGCGCGTAAATTTGGTAAATGCGCAGTTTGTTTCCTATTCTGGTTGGGTAGTGTGTGTGTGTGTGTGTGTGTGTGTGTGTGTAAATCGGGTGTGATCGGGATTAGGGATTAATTTCTAAGGTATTCTAAATGGTTCAAGGGCATAATCGGGTTTCAAAGCATATTTGAGGGTTTTTTGAATCGGTAAGATCTACTATCTCTTATAATTGTGCTTTCATAATGCATTACTTGTCGCTTTGTGCCGTAGTTTTTTCCCACAAGAGTTTTTCCAGGTAAAATTCAGATTGTCTTCTTGTTGGGTTTGTTTGTGCGATTATGATTACTTTGCTTGATTCTGCTATGTATGTTTCCACGAGTCCCAACAAGTGCTATTAGAGCGAATGTTGGGAAGTAAATCGAATCTAAAAATAAAGTATCAATGACATCTAACATGAAGTTTAACATAAAAAAGTATTCTGGCTAAAAAAAAAAAAACTTTGAACTATGAAAAGTTAAGATGAATTGCATGTTAGTTTAACAAGGTTTGGAAGAAGCACTCCTTGAAATTTTACCGAAATCTATAAAAGAAGAAGAATGAATAATTTAGATAAGAAGGCCAATATCTCGATTCAGTTGTGCCTAACGAATGAGGTCTTTTATAATGTTATGAGAGATAAGAATGTGATTGATACATGGGCGAAGTTAGAGAGCATCTACGCGAAGAAATCTCATGAAAATTGTTTGTATCTAAAGCTACAATTGTTCAATTAGAAAATGACTGAGGGATCCAACTTTGAGGCCAACGTCAGTAGCTTTAATAGGCTTTTTTGAAAATTGTTAGATGTGGATGAGATGGTGAAAGTTGAATATCAGTATGTATTAAGTTAAATTCACTTTTAGAATTGTATAAGTCGTTTAAATACTCTTTGTGCACCAGTAGGATGACCATTAGCATTGAGACTGTTATCTTAACACTTCAGTCGAAGGTGATGAGAAAGAAAATTGATGACGTGAGTGCTTCTATATAGATGCGCTAGTTACGAGGGGGAGAAATTCTGAGCGAGATAGTGGATCTTCATGATTGAGATCTAAATTCAAAGGCAAAGGCAAGTTGAAGTGATGAAACTATGGCATGACAAGGCACTTGAAGGATTTTCATAATCCTAAGTCAAGAAAGGAGAAATTAGAAAGTTCTTTTAGAGATGCTAACACTAAGAAATTCAGTGAAGAGTTAGGTGGTAGTAACGTGTTAACCACATCAAAATCTAAATATTTCAACAATGAATGGATTTTAAATATGGGGGCTTCGTATCACATGACCCCTCATAAGAGTTGGTTCGTCAACTACAGTGAGTGTGATAATGGCTTAAGTGTTTATGGGCAATGACAATGCATATAACGTGGTTAGTGTTGGATCGATGTGCATTAAAATGTTTAATGACATTGAGCATATCTTAATAGACGTAAGACACGTTCCTGAGTTGAGGAAGAGTATGATATCTCTGGGAGTACTTGAGGCACTTGGGTGTAAATTTATCAGGTTTCATCATGTCCTTAAAGTCATGAAGGCATAGAGGAATGGTAACCTTTACAGGTTGATCGGGAACACTTCATCGAGTGGAGCTACAATAGCTATAGTGGATTCCATGTTTACACGTATGTGGCATGTACCTTGGTTATATGAGCGAGCGAGGCAAGAAGGTACATTCTAACCGTTATTTAATTTTATTTTTTAAAAGCATTAATTTTAGTATATGTAAACATTGTATATATGGTAAACAGTTAAGGTTATCTTTTAAATATGGGAAACACACTACGTCAAAACAGTGAAAAAAGGACGGTCAAAAATTGTCTCAAAAGACCAAAAAATACAGTCCTGGACCGTCGCAACGGCCGTTAAATTTTGATGTGTCGTATTTTTAAAAGAACGACCATAAACTGTCTCTAAAGAAGGACGGTCATGGAACGTCTCTAAAGAAGGACGGTCATAGACCGTCTATAATGGTACGTATTAGTGGATTTATATGAAGCTGAAAAGGATGGTCTATGACCGTATATAAAAAGGACGGTCCTAAATCGTCTGTAAAAAGGACAGCCCATGACCATCAATAAAAAAGACGGTTATACACTATCTCGTATGACCTGCAAAAAGACTGTCATAGACCATCTCTTATGAACCAGAAAAGGACGATCATTAATCGTCTCTTATGAGTCTAAAAAGGACGGTCATGGACCGTCTCTTATGAACCTAAAAAAGACGGTCGTGAACTGTCTTTTAAAAGGACGGTCTTCAACTGTCTTATATTTCCATATACACATGTTCATATCATATTCTTCCTAATATACACCTGTTACAACATCATATTCTTCTTAATATACACCTGTTATATAATATATTTCATCATATTCACATTCAGATCCATCTAAACCCAAACTACATAAATCCATCCAAACATAAATACATTCATCCAAACATAAACTACATCCATCCAAACATAAATAATCTTATCCACATTACATTCATCCACGCATAAATACGCTCACACCAACCCTGCAAAACTCCGAATCATGATCCAAAATACTAAATAGTTTCTCATCCAACAAAAATCAAGACTAAATCATAATATTCATACTTTATAGAGACTCCCAAGGTGAAGAATTACCTATAAAATATGATGCGATGAGGCTTCTGTCCCATTGCTTACCTGAATGCAATCAGTTGTTCTTTGCCAAATACCATAGATATTCTTTAAACACTAAATTCAAACACTTGCACCAAAGATCATATAAAAACAGAGGAGAAAAAGACTTACCAGATCATCCCTTTGTTCATAAAACCTCTTTGAGGATCCTGCACAACTTGAAAAAGATCTCTTATCAGTTCTTGTCGATGCATTAAGGTTAAGGTTAAGGTTATAGGTTATAGTATATAGGTTTAAGTTTAGGTTTAGGTTAAGGTTTAGGTTGAGGTTATAGGTTTAGGTTAAGGTTTAGGTTTAGGTTATAGGTTTAGGTTAAGGTTTAGGTTTAGGTTATAGGTTATAGCTTTAGGGAATTGAGAATATGTTAAGGTTAAGGTTTAGGTTTAGAAAATCGGGTTTGGGTTTGGGATGAGGTTTAGGTTTGAGTTTTCAAGTTTAGGTTTAAATTTAGGTTAGGGAGTTGAGATTAGGATTAGGTGTAGGTATAGGTTTAAGGATTTGAGAATACATTTCGATTTTAGGTTTAAGTTTAGGTTTTAGGCTTCGGTTTAGGTTATAGGTTTAGGTTATAAGTGCAGGTTATAGGTTTAGGTTTAGGGAGTTGAGAATACATTTAAGTTTTAGATTTAGGTTTAGGTTTTAGGTTTTAGGTTAAGGTTTAGGTTTTAGGTTTAGGTTAAGGTTAGGTTATAGGTTATAAGTTAAGGTTTTAGGTCATAGGTTTTGGTTTAGGTCAAGTTTATAGGTTTAGGTTTAACTTATAAGCTATAGGTTTAAGGAATTGAGAATACGTTAAGGTTTACGTTTAGGAAATCGGGTTCGGGTTCGGGATCAGGTTTGGGTTTGGGTTTTCAAGTTTAGGTTTAGGTTTGGTTAGAGAGTTGAGATTAGGATTAGGTGTAGGTTTAGGTTTAGGGATTTAAGAATACATTTAGATTTTAGGTTTAGGTTTAGGTTATAGGTTAAGGTTTAGGTTTAGGTTTAGGTTTCGGTTATAAGCTATAGGTTTAGGGAATTAAGAATAGGTTAAGATTTAGGTTTAGGAAATCGGGTTCAGGTTCGGAATTGGGTTTAGGTTTGGGTTTTCAAGTTTAGGTTTAGGTTTAGGTTAGGGAGTTGAGATTAGGATTAGATGTATGTTTAGGATTAGGAATTTGAGAATACATTTAGGTTTTATGTAACACCCCGGATTTTTACCAACCTGGGATTAGACGTCCTTAGGCAATGAGTCTATCCTAACACTTGATTAACTTCTCAAAACTCAATCCAAAAGTCTCAAATCCCTATTTCCTTCGAAAATCTCACCTTTTACTACTTTATCCTTCAAAATTTTCTAAGAGCTCTCACATTAGACACAAATCTTAAAGTTTAGGTGATGTTGATCAATACTTAAGCTAAAAAGTACTATGAATGGTAAATAAATAAATGAAAAGGGTTTTTAGCCATTAACCTTTTGAAGTCTCACTAAATAAGTAGACTAATTGGATAGATCAGCTTCTCCTACCCCAAAATCATATATTGCATGTCAAATAACTCATCCCAGGTTCTAAAATACACCCATTTCAAATATCAGACGGAGAAACCACCCCAAACAGGTCAGTGGTCGGCGATGCCATCGCCGGTTTGGCGATGCATCGCCGAACTCGTCCGTACAGCGAGGTTCTGTACCTTTTTTCCTGCACATTTCTTCGGACTTTGAAAAATCATATCTCCTTCGTTATAACTCCAATTTAGGTGATTCAAAAACCAGATTGAAGGTAAATGAGTCTAGTTTTATATAAAAATATGTGAAAAATATAATAAAATATTTAATATAGTTTAAAGTAGGTCATTGTGAGCAATTATCCGATAATCACTTGTTGGACAGCTGCTGCTTCTGGAATTTTTAGAATTTTTCTACAACTCGAAATCTTATGAAATTTGGAGGAGTTAGGGTAAACTTGATGATGAACCCCTAAAAAAATAATAAAAATAATATGATACCTAGAAGTTCCCAAAATGGGGGATAGAATGGCCCTAGGACCGTATTCTGCCATAATTAGGGTAGAATTTGGTTGAGTACCAAACTGAACACTCAGTAGAATTAACTTAGACCACTTTAAATACGTTCTACAAGACCCAAAGCGAGTGGAACCAATGACCCTATAACTCTCTATAACCTCAGATCAAACTCTAAGCCGGTTTGTTCTCTGGACCACTTTGAAATTTTGTATTGGATCTAGACCGCGCGTCGAAAGTCCGTTACTTCCTATCTTAGACCGTTAGAACCGCCCAGATGGACTTGACAATCATTTCGAAAATCAAGTCAAACCGATAATCACAGACTATTTCATTGAGCCCGGACTGAAGAGACTGCGAATAGGGACAAATTTGGAATTTGAAATTCAAATCTGGCACTCGACTTGACGCGTCAGTATTAAGCATTCTGACCGTCAGAATTCAGCCAGATTACACCCTTGGATCAGGAAAAATTTTTATTTTATATCATGAGACTTTCAGCCCTGATCTACGTGCGGTGACCGCTGAATTGAAACTGGTCCACCACGCGCGATCTGCGAACCCTGCCGGATTGAAAACTTAATATGTGCTATATCTGGTACGCATGAGCTTAAGTCCGATCGCATTCGACTAGGGGACCACCAGAAATCATCTTTTAGATCGAAACAGCCCCGCTTTGGTTAAGCATCAAGTGAACTTTGTTCCCGAGCCTATTCCGGGCATTTTTAAGCTTATAAAAGGGGTTGAAACCCTCTCATATCTCTCCCATCCGAATTTGAAAAAAGCTATAGATTGAGGGAGAGAAAAGGTGAGAGATTGTGAGAGAGGTGGGAGAGAATTTCCTGCTGCTGGTGCTACCTGCTACACGTGTTTAAGCCACGCGATCCAAGCACTTTCCTGGCGATTCCTCCACGTTTTCAGGTAAGAAATAGCCCTAGAAGTTGCTGATTTGGCATTCGTTCCGTTCCATAGCATGTAAACTGATATAACTCGTAAATTAGGTTCTCTATTCGCCGTAGACGAAGCGTATACGCTCCGTTCGAATTTCAACATCCATAAGAGAAAAGGTGCGGATTTTAGACGCTTTGATTGACTGTTTCCAAAGCTTTCAATGTCGTTTAATAGTAGATTCTCGACGGCAACGCCGTTTGACATGTACAACATGCTATCCGTTTCCTGTTTCGTAAATCAACGAAGAATATGAGATTTAGGGCATTTTAGTCATTTGTAGGAAGTACCGTTTTCATTCATTGTTTGCTGATGTGATTGACATGAATTGTTGTCGCATTAGAATGTTAGGAATGCGTGCATAATTAGTTTGGCGAAGAGATTCGCCTAAATGCGCATTTCGGGTCGACATACTATATGTAGACTCAAGTGTGTAGTGTAAGTGTTTATATAAATGCTTGTATTAGTATGTATTGAATTAAATGGTGTTATGAATTAATTTGAGATTGATTTCTCAATTAATATGCTGATGTAAATGATTTCCTATATGTTAGTCGTATGTACGATTTCATTATATGTATGAAATGCATATGTTTGATGTTGCACTTAAGTGGTATGCTATAACATGTACTTGATGATTTCATTATGGTTTAGTTGAGATTGAATTCTCAATTAATAGGCTAATGGAGAGGATTTCCTATATGTTGGCGATATGCATAATTTCATTATATGTGTGAAAGACATGTGTAGGATGATTTACTTAAGTTGTACGTTATAACAGGTGTTAACATGCTCTCATGGTTGTATTTCATTTCCATTACTCTTACATGAATGCTGACATGATTCCATGATTGTTTGGGACTATACTTAGTCCAGGCAGTCGGTAACCGAGTGAATTCGTGGTTAGCTTATCTTCGCCACGAACGACGCGTCGATGAACGCGAGCCGTGTTCTAGAGTTGGCGGCAGTGGTTAGGCCACACGAAGTGTTTTACGCACTTCATGTCGTCAACTTGAGATGCGATCGCGCTAGTCGAGCCCGTCAAGTAACCCGACTGGTCATTGTATGTTCACCCTGCATGAGTCATAATTGCTTGAACCTAGGGTACTGAACTTACCATTGTAAACCCTGTTAACCATGGTACCTTGATCCATAAAGACTCATGGCCGGGCATGGTGGTATGGGACATCGTGGTCGAGCTGTCGGCCTACGCTGGGGCCACAAACCTCCCCGTAGTGACCAGTGAGCACCTAGACTCGTGAGCAGATTATGGTGGTATGGGACACTATATTCTAGCTGTCGGCCTACACTGATTAGGCGACGAGCCCTTTGTAGTGACCGCGAGCGTATTCTGAGTCCACGGGAGGCGACGACCCTTCCGTTGCAGCAGAGTACAGTAGGCCTATATTGATAAGGTGATGGGGGAGCGGAGCAACGAGTGCATGCAACAGCCCTGGCAGCCCTTGCAGCGACCTACGAAATATACATCGTATGAGATTACTAGGAGTGACGACCCTAGACAGGATCTGTGTTGGGATTGATACAAGGGAAGTACCTTAGTTTTCCAATCCTGCTGTTTGAATGGATTAATAACAACTTGAAAATCATATCACCATAGCATTGCATGTGCCTGGAAGATGTGGAGCACTCTAGGGAGTGTGGCATGCCGCAGTCGTAAGATGTTGCCGCATGAGGGTGATCGTCGGTGAGGGCATACATCACGTCATGTCATCTTGCATTAACAACAGTATTATGAATGTTTGAATTACTGCTTTACTATTATCGCGTGATTGATTTGATAACATGTTAATCTTTGCTCTATTATTCCACTGAGTTAGCTACTCACTCCCACGTTACGGGACGGTGTTCCTGGACACCCACCAGACCTTTTTTGTGATTGCAGATGATGGCGCGGCCTGTGAGGCGGAGCCGAATTTGATGATGATGAGGAGGATCCCTCCTTTATGCGTGTTCTGATCGACGGGATTACAGGGAGGTTGATTAGATACTTTGACACTTGTCATTTTATATTTTTAGCGCACTCATGTATATTCGTTTTGTCTACTTTTGGAGTATACATGTATGTATATAACCTGGTAACATATCCACACTCTGGAGGCATACAACAGTTTATATATGTTATACATACTATCACAGTCTTCCGCTTGTTAATTTAACCGTCTCCGGAGTATCATATGCTGCTCTAGCTTAATCTCACTCATGTTTAATGCGTTATCACAGACAACATTCAATCATACATATCTATGTTGCATAAATAACATTTTGAAACTTGGGAGTTGGGTTTTTGCTCGACCCCCCGATTTTCGGGATGTTACATTTTAGGTTTAGGAAATCGGGTTCGGGTTCGAGATCGGGTTTTAGGTTTGGGTTTTCAAGTTTAGGTTTGGCTTTAGGTTAGGGAGTTGAGATTAGGATTAGGTGTAGGTCTAGGTTTAGAGATTTGAGAATACATTTAGGATTTAGGTCATAGGTTGTGGTTTAGGTTAAGGTTATAGGTTTAGGTTTAGGTTTAGGTTATAAGCTATAGGTTTAGGGAATTGAAAATAGGTTAAGGTTTAGGTTTAGAAAATCAGGTTCGGGTTCAGGATCGGCTTTAGTTTTTGGTTTTCAAGTTTAGGTTTAGGTTTAGGTTAGAGAGTTGAGATTAGGATTAGGTGTAGGTTTAAGTTTAAGGAGTTGAGAATACATTTAGATTTTAGGTTTAGGTTTAGGTTATAGGTTATAGGTTAAGGTTTAGGTTTTTGCTTTAGGTTAAGGTTAAGTTATAGGTTATAGGTTAAGGTTTTAGGTCATAGGTTTTGGTTTAGGTTAAGTTTATAGGTTTAGGTTTAGGTTATAAGCTATAAGTTTAGGGAATTGAGAATACGTTAAGGTTTAGGTTTAGGAAATTGGGTTCAGGTTCGGAATCGGGTTTAGGTTTGGGTTTTCAAGTTTAGGTTTAAATTTAGGTTAGGGTGTTGAGATTAGGATTAGGTGTAGGTTTCAGTTTAGGGATTTAAGAATACATTTATGTTTTAGGTTTAAAAAATTGGATTCGGGTTCAGGATCGGGTTTTAGGTTTGGGTTTTCAAGTTTAGGTTTAGGTTTAGGTTAAGGAGTTGAGATTAGGATTAGGTGTAGGTTTAGGTTTAGAGATTTGAGAATACGTTTAGGTTTTTGGTCATAGGTTTTGGTTTAGGTTAAGGTTATAGGTTTACGTTAAGGTTTAGGTTTAGGTTATAAGCTATAGGTTTATGGAATTGAGAATAGGTTAAGGTTTAGGTTTAGGTTTAGAAAATCACGATTGGGTTCGGGATCGGGTTTAGTTTTAGGTTTTCAAGTTTAGGTTTAGGTTTATGTTAGGGAGTTGAGATTAGGATTTGGTGTAGGTTTAGGTTTATGGAGTTGAGAATACATTTAGGTTTTAGGTTTAGGTTTAGGTTTTAGGTTATAGGTTAAGGTTTAGGTTTAGGTTAGGTTATAGGTTATAGGTTAAGCTTTTAGATCAGAGGTTTTAGTTTAGGTTAAGTTTATAGGTTTAAGTTTAGGTTTAGTTTAAGGTTTAGGTTTAGGTTATAAGCTATAGGTTTAGGGAATTGAGAATACGTTAAGGTTTAGGTTTAGGAAATCGGTTCGGGTTCGGGATCAGGTTTAGGTTTGGGTTTTCAAGTTTAGGTTTAGGTTTAGGTTAGGGAGTTGAGATTAGAATTAGGTGTAGGTTTAGGTTTAAGGATTTGAGAATACATTTAGATTTTAGGTTTAAGTTTAGGTTTTAGGCTAAGGTTTAGGTTTCGGTTATAAGCTATAGGTTTAGGAAATTGAGAATAAGTTAAGGTTTAGGTTTAGGAAATCGGGTTCGGGTTTGGGATCGGGTTTTTGGTATACGTTTCAAGTTTAGGTTTAGGTTTAGGTTAGGGAGTTGAGATTAGAATTAGGTGTAGGTTTAGGTTTAGGGATTTGAGAATACATTTAGGTTTTAGGTTTAGGTTTAAGGTTTAGGTTAAGGTTTAGGTTTCGGTTATAAGCTATAGGTTTAGGAAATTGAAAATAGGTTAAGGTTTAGGTTTATAAAATCAGGTTCGGGTTCGAGATCGGGTTTAGGTTTGGGTTTTCAAGTTTAGGTTTAGGTTTAGGTTACGGAGTTGAGATTAGGATTAGGTGTAGGTTTATGTTTAGGGATTTGAGAATACAATTAGGTTTTTGGTTTAGAAAATCGGGTTCGGGCTCAGGATCGGGTTTTAGGTTTGGGTTTTCAAGTTTAGGTTTAGGTTTAAGTTAGGGAGTTGAGATTAGGATTAGGTGTAGGTTTAAGTTTAGAGATTTGAGAACACATTTAGGTTTTAAGTCATAGGTTTTGGTTTAAGTTAAGGTTATAGGTTTAGGTTAAGGTTTAGGTTTAGGTTATAAGCTATAGGTTTAGGGAATTGTGAATAGGTTAAGGTTTCGGTTTAAAAAATCAGGTTCGGGTTCGAGATCGGGTTTAGTTTTGGGTTTTCAAGTTTAGGTTTAGGTTTAGGTTAGGGAGTTGAGATTAGGATTAAGTGTAGGTTTAGGTTTAGGAATTTGAGAATACATTTAGGTTTTAGATTTAGGTTTAAGTTTAGGTTTAGGTTTAGGTTATAAGCTAGGTTTAGGGAATTGAGAAAAGGTTAAAGGTTTGGGTTTAGGAAATCAGGTTTGGGTTCGGGATTGGGTTAAGGTTTAAGTTTTCAAGTTTAGGTTTAGGTTTAGGTTAGGGAGTTGAGATTAGGATTAGGTATAGGTTTAGGTTTAGGGATTTGAGAATACATTTAGGTTTTAGGTTTAGGTTTAGGTTTTAGAATTTAGGTTAAGGTTTAGGTTTTAAGTTTAGGTTAAGGTTAGGTTATAGTTTATAAGTTTAGGTTATAGGTTATAGGTTAAGGTTTTAGGTCATAGGTTTAGGTTTAGGTTAAGGTTTAGGTTTAGGTTAAGGTTTACGTTTAGGTTATAAGCTATAGGTTTAGGGAAATGAGAATAGGTTAAGGTTTAGGATTAGGAAATCGGGTTCGGGTTCAGGATCGGGTTTAGGTTTGGGTTTTCAAGTTTAGGTTTAGGTTAAGGAGTTGAGATTAGTATTATGTGTAGGTTTAGGTTTAAGGATTTGAGAATACATTTAGGTTTTAGGTTTTAGGTTATAGTTTAGGTTTAAGATAGGTTATAGGTTATAGGTTTAGGGAATTGAGTTTTAGGTTATAGGTTTAGGTTATAGGTTTTGAGATTTGAGATTAGTATTAAGTTAAGGTTATAAGTTTAGGTTTAAGAAATCGGGTTCGGGTTTAGTTTTGGGTTTTCAAGTTTAGGTTTAGGTTTAGGTTTAGGTTAGGGAGTTGAGATTTGGATTAGGTGTAGGTTTAAGTTTAGGGATTTGAGAATATGTTAAGGTTTAGGTTTAGAAAGTCGGGTTCGGGTTCAAGATCGGGGTTTTAGGTTTAGGTTTAGGTTATAGGTTATAAGTGTAGGTTTAGGTTTAGGTTTTAGGTTTAGGTTATAAGTTTAGGTTAAGGTTTAGGTTTTAGGTTTTGAGATTTGAGAATAGGTTTAGGTTATAGTATAGGTTTAGGTTTAGGTTTAGGTTTTATGTTTAGGTTGAAGTTATAGGTTTAGGTTTAGGTTTAGGTTAGGTTATAGTTTAAGGTTTAGGGAATTGAGTTTAGGTTATAGGTTTAGGTTTGTTTTAGGTTAGAGGTTAAGGTTTAGGTTTAGGTTTAGGTTATAAGTTTTGGGATTTGAGAATAGATTTAGGTTAAGGTTATAGGTTTAGGTTCAGGTTGTAGGTTTAGGTTAAGGTTTAGGGATTTGAGTTTAGGTTTAAGTTATAGGTTTAGGTTTAGCTTTAGGTTTCAGGTTTAGGTATAGGCTTAGGTTGTAAGTTATAGCGTTGCGAGTGTTGCAGACAGACCCCTCCCCGATCCCAGCCCCCGGCTGATGAGTTGGCCCCCACTCAGCAGCCAGCGCCCTTCAGACCTTCGAGCTCTCTTCGCTCCCAGCGGTGGCCACATCGTCTATAGGTCACAGTTAATCAGTCGCCCCTCAATCCACACCAAGCAGCCACTCGGCCTTCTAGTCCCTCTCAGTGTTGGCTAGATCATCTGCAGGCCCCACCCCCTTTCAACGCATCTCCTCAGCACCATCCTCCCTCCCAGCAGTAGCAGGAGCGCCTCCTGTCGTCTGCCCTGTTTCAATCTGATCAGGACAGGGGCCAGCGTGACTCGGTCTCTTTAGCTACTGGAGACGTCGAAAGCCTGGATCACCTCTTCAGCCAAGGTTCTATTGCAGTACAGATTTGGAGCCACTTCAGCAGGCTCTTTGGTGTTGCCGACACTCCTCTCTAGACAATCTCTCAGCGGTTCCTAATCTAGACGACCAAAGCTAGCAAAAAATCCAAGGTATCTTATCTCATTGGTCTGGTCCCTAGTATCATTTTGTGAGAAATTTAGCTCAGCAGAAATCAGGCTCGCTCCAACGGTATTGCAATGTCCGTGCACAGCATCCTCTTCAAGGATAACCGCTAGCTTTATGAGCTTGGCTCCTCTATCATGGCTCAAGTTGGGAACTCCAAGTCTAGCTCAATCACTCTTCAAGCTCTCAAAATTAATAAAAATACGTCTAATCTGCCTTCAAAGTTCATTTTGGTTAAGTGGTCGCGGCCCCCTCAAGGCTGGCTTAAATTGAACGTCGATGGATCTTCTAAGGGTAATCCAGGCCCGAGTGGGGGGGGGGCGGGGAAGAATCTGTCGGGATCATCTTGACAAGATCATCTTTGCTTTTCACATAAACTATGGCCAGTCTTCCAACACTTTTGTTGAGGCACATGCTATGATAGATGGCATCAAGCTTTGCTCTAACTTGGGCCTTTCCAACATCATGGTCGAGACTGACTCTAAGACCATTGCAAACTTGGCTATAAACCCTCATTGCCTGACTTCTTGGAATATCTGTTATATCATGGGAGACATTCAGTGTTATAGGCGGTCCCTTAATCTCAATTTTAGTCACATCTTTCGTGAGGGGAATTCGGTGGCTGATGCCTTAGCCAGGATGGCTAGTGAAGGTTGCCCAAATAGTATCTATATTTCCCGTCCCAACCTTCCTAGACCAGTGCATGGGTTGATGGCCATGGACAATATCGGTATTGGGACGGTGAGGAGCCGGTAGATGGGTCTTCAGATTTTTCTTTTTTTTTTTTTTTGCGGCTCAGTTGTTGTGCAGTTTTCTTATATGATAGGAGGGGTCCTATCCTTTTTGTTGGGACCCTCCTGAAAGGATGTAAATTCTCTTATGGAATGGTTTTTTTGAAAAAAAAAAAAGTTATAGGTTATATGTTTAGGTTAAGGTTTAGGAATTCGGGTTCGGGTTCGGGTTTAGATTCAGGTTTAGGTTATAGGTTTTGGGATTTGAGAATAGTTTTAGGTTATAAGTATAGGTTTAAGTTAGGTTATATGTTAATGTTTAAGGATTTGAGTATAGTTTTAGATTATAAGTAAGGTTTTAGGTTTAGGTATAGGCTTAAGTTATAGATTATACGTTATATGTTTAGATTAAGGTTTAGGAATTCGAGTTCGGGTTTGGGTTTATGTTATAGGTTTTGGTTTTGGTTTTGGTTATAGGTTTTGGTTTAGGTTAAGGTTTACATTTAAGTTATAGGTTTTGGGATTTGAGAATGGGTTTGGGTTTAGGTTATAGGTTTTGGTTTTGGTTTTGGTTATAGGTTATAGGTTTAAGTTTAGGTTACAGGTTTTGGGATTTGTGAATAGGTTTAGGTTAAGGTCTAAGTTTAGGTTTAAGAAATCAGGATCGGGTTCGGGTTTAGGTTTGGTTTTGGGTTTTCAAGTTTAGGTTTAGGTTAGGGAGTTGAGATTAGGATTAGGTGTAGGTTTAAGTTTAGGGATTTGAGAATACGTTAAGGTTTAGGTTTAGAAAATTGGGTTCGGGTTCAAGATTGATTTTACGTTTGGGTTTTAGGTTTAGGTTTAGGTTTAGGTTTAGGTTATAAGTGTAGGTTTAGGTTTAGGTTTAGGTTTTAGGTTTAGGTTATAAGTTTAGGTTATGGTTTAGGTTATAGGTTTTGGGATTTGAGAATAGGTTTAGGTTATAAGTATGGGTTTAGGTTTAGGTTTTATATTTAGGTTAAGGTTATAGGTTTAGGTTTAGGTTTAGGTTAGGTTATAGGTTAACATTTAGGGAATTGAGTTTAGGTTAGAGGTTAAGGTTTAGGTTTAGGTTATAGGTTTTGGGATTTGAGAATAGGTTTAGGTTGTAGGTTTAGGTTAAGGATTAGGGATTTGAGTTTAGGTTTAAGTTATAAGTTTAAGTTTAACTTTATGTTTTAGGTTTAGGTATAGGCTTAGGTTATAGGTTTTAGGTTTAGGTTAAGGTTTAGGTTTAGGAAATCGGGTTCGGGTTTAGTTTTGAGTTTTCAAGTTTAGATTTAGGTTTAGGTTAGGGAGTTTAGATTAGGATTAGGTGTAGGTTTAGGTATAGAAAATTAGGTTTGGGTTTGAGATCGGGTTTATGTTTGAGTTTTAGGTTTAAGCTAAGGGCTTAGGGATTCAGATTTGGGTTCAGAATCGGGTTTGAGTTTAGGTTTAAGTTGAGGTTTTACATTTAGTTTAAGGTTACAGGTTTAGGTTATAGGTTTAGGTTTAGGTTATAAGTGTAAGTTATAGGTTTAGGTTTAGGTTAGGTTATAGGTTACAGTTTAGGGAATTGAGAATAGGTTAAGGTTTAGGTTTAGGAAATCGGGTTCGGGTTCGGGTTTGTGTACGGATTTAGGTTTGGGTTTTCAAATTTAGGTTTAGGTTAAGGAGTAGATTAGGATTAGGTGTAGGTTTAGGTTTTGGGATTCTCTAGTATTATCTACTATTGAACCTAGTATTATCTACTACATACTAGTAACATACAACCAATATTGGGGCACCATACCATAAGCTACAAGAATTTCATGTCCCCCTAAGCAAGGTATCCTCCATTGATAACATATATATATATATATATATATATATATATATATAAAATAAGTTTTTTATTTTTATTTACATTCCCAAATACATTCATTATCCATCCAAGAAAATTGAAACAAGTACTGTCAATCTATGACTAACAGTTAAAAAAAAAAAATCATGCTTCTTATCTTACCGACCGCCTTATGTTTCTTTTCACCTTTGTAACTCTCATATTTGTTGTAGCTTCTAGTTCACCATCAGTAGTCTCCTTAACCAAATCTTTGTGCAGTCCCTCCATTTGAAGCACTGGCTGAAGTTAAAAGAAGTAGGACTGATTAGTCCTTCCATGTTTTGAAAAAAATTAAATTCTTTATTTTTGGCTGCAAGTCTACTTATAATTATCATCATCTCTATGGTTTCAGTGGTTTGGGCTTTGGATCATTGAACCATGACCCCACTTGTACAAACTGTAATCCCAATCAGTTGAACCCTCCAACCATGCACTCAAAGCATCGTGTGTATATAGTATCTCCAACCAAAAAGTAATAAAGAAACCTATGAGAAATTGCTTTCCTTAACAAAAATAAAAAAGAATAAAGAATAAGGAATAAAATAGAAAGAAAAAAAAGGCTGTTTTCTATTTTCCTCCAAAAATAAAAACTTACTAATTATCATTTCCTCACTTTTTGAGAGTTAATTCACTTTTTGAACAATGACCATTTCACACTTCTCTGAAAATCACGGAGATTAAAACAAACAACCTTTTTTGGATTATTTTCCATTCCTCAAATGTGACATTTTCATTTTCAAATCTATGTGTTGACTCCAAGCCAAACAAGATCTAAGAAACTATAAACGTGTTCTCAGTCAAGCTTATTATTTCCATGGCGATGGTGATGGTGATGGTAATGTGGAGAATTTAATTACTTTTCTTTATTTTCTGGCATGTCAATTCAGTTGCAGTATGCCATTTCATAGTATACTTTGCATGGTATGGCATAACATGCACCATTAGCATTTGTTATATAGCTTCTCATTTCGCATATAGGGTACATGCATGATCATGGTACATAGTACTTGTAGGACATCTTATGTTGTAGCATATCACTCATTTCAATCTAGGATTTCAATATCAAACACCATGTCAGTGAAAATCAAGAGCTTGCATCTGCCACTTGCTCAATGCCCAAATGTTTTTCCCTTTTCAATCTCAACCAACTTTACATGGATTTTTCATTCATTAAGAGCCTTGCACTTCAGTTCCTTATTTCTTCTTATAAATTGATTCTCCATTCATTTCAGGCATGTTATTGGAAGCCCAATCATTAAACAACGAACCCCTTGAGGCCTTCTCAACTGCACTTTCAATCGAACCAGACCACGTTCCTAGCATGGTTTCAACAACGGTGATAATAAGGAAATTCAGAGGAAGTTAACTGCCAATTGCAAGAAGCTTTGTAATGAATGCTCTAAGATTAGAACCCATGAATCACAATGCATGGTTGGAGCTTGGCATGTGTCCAAGATGGAAGGCTCACTACAACAAGCCGCTGATTACTTCTAAGTAGCATTCGAGCTCAAACAATCATCGCCTGTACAAGATTTGTTAATGCATTTCATCCATTTCTCTAATTTTTATCCATGCCATTCATCCATTTCTTTGATTTTTCTCTATTTCTTTGATTTACATGCCTCTAATTTTTGGGATAATGCCCTAAAATGATCTGTAAAAATGGATGAATGGCATGGATAAAATATATACATCATGGTAGGGCCATAGATCATACAGGGCTATAGATCATGGTGGTGCTACAGAGGAAATCGGATTGCATACTGAGCTACTCAGTATGCTCTTATTATACTGAGTAAACTCAGTAGGGCCCACTTTAATCCCTAAATCCCTAAATCTCCAAACCCCAAATCACTAAATCCCCAAATCGTCTCAATCGATATTGAGATTGAGAGAGATTGAGAGAGAGAGAGAGAGAGAGATACCTCATGTGGATGCGCAAGAGAGAGAGCACCAAGAGAGACAGAGAAATAGAAAGAGAAGGCGCGATGGAGAGAGGAGTGAGAGAGAGAGAGAGAAAGAAAGAGAGAGAGAGAGAGAGAGAGAGAGAGAGAGAGAGACGGCAACGAGGAGTACTTGGCCAATGAAGAGATGAAGGGCAGGAGCTACTGGCCGCACTAGATGAAGGGTAGGGGCTGTTGGCTGCACCAGTCAGGAAGAGAGAGAGAGAGAGAGAGAGAGAGAGAGAGAGAGAGAGAGAGAGAGAGAGAGAGCCGGGGGTAGGAAGAAGCTCAGAGTCGCGTGGGTGTCTAGGACCGGGACGGAGAGAGAGAGAGAGAGAGAGAGAGAGAGAGAGAGAGAGAGAGAGAGAGAGAGAGAGAGAGAGAGTGGCGAGGGCAGAGGGAGAGATAAAGAGAGGGTAGAGGGAGGGCGCGCGGCGAGGGCAAAGGGAGGGAGAGAGAGAGGGCAGAGGGAGGGCCAAATGAGAGGGAGATTGGGCGCGGCTTCTTTTGAGCGCGCGCCCAATTTTGGGATATATTTAGGTCGGTGCTCTGTGGGCCCCACCATGATGTACATGTTTCATCCATTCCGTTCATACATTTTTAAAGAACATTTTAGTGCTTGATACAAAAATTGATAGCGATATAAATCCTAGGTGGGCCACACCACAGGACAAAAATAATGAAAGAATATTCACAATTAAAATCCTCCTAAGGCCCACTGTACTGTTTATTTGACATCCAATCTGTTGATTTGGTCATAAAGACCCAGATGAAGGGAAAAAATAAATATCAGCTTGATTCAAAACTTTTATGGTCCCCAAAACATTTTTAATGGTCAAAATTCATTCAACACTATTTCTTATAATGTGGTCCACTTGAGATTGAGATATAATTCATTTTTTTTAATCATATCATAAAATGATATATAAAAATAGATGGATGGCATGGATGATACACTTACATCATGGTGGGCCCCACAGAGCACCAACCACCAGCCAATGGCTGGTGTCAAGGGGAGTAGTCAATCCGTTCCCATGATTTATTCATGTCATTCATCTATTTTTATATAATGTGGTCCAATCGGTTGATTTCAACCGTCTATTAAGTTCATAATAAAATTTCTGGGCTACCTTGAAAAATATTAAACTGAACGAATGATATAATTTATGATTAATTTGGCCTTTTTCTCTAACCATCCTTTTTCGAAGACATGGATAGGATGCTTTCAATTGGCTAACAAAAGTGATTCTCTAGACTCATAAGCAATCCATGATGGTCCCTAAAAATTTGATGAATCAAATTGTTGATCGGACCTATTTTTTTGTAAATGATCGTGACCGTCCATTTTAAGACCATTGATCAAATCTTCTTTTTTTTTAGTTAGATTTGTATGATTTATTCATGGTAGCCTATGAAATATGAGTTGGACCTAATAAACAGTCTAAATCAATGGATTGTACTCACAAATTTTCTAATAAAACTAGGAGAACTGTAGAGCACTGTGGGCCCCACCATGATGTATGTGTTTCATCCATTTTTACAGATCATTTTATTGCTTGATCCCAAAATTGAGAGGGATACAAATCTCATGTGGATCACACCACATGCAAACAATAGTGATTGGATATCAATCATTAAAATCCTCCTATGGCCCATTATACTATTTATTTGACATCCAATCTGTTGATTACGTTATACAGACCCAGATGAAGAGAAAAAACAAATATCAGCTTCATCCAAAACTTTTATGGGCCCCAAAATGTTTTTAATGGTCAACCCTGATTCAACACTATTTCCTGTAATGTGGTCCACTTGAGATTTGGATATACCTCATTCTTGGACTTATACCATACAATGATCTGTAAAAATAGATGAATGGCATGAATGAAACCGTCGACGATACTCTGTGGGCCATACCATGATGTACATGTTTCATCCATTTCGTTCATCCATTTTTAAAGATGATTTTAAAGCTTTTTGCAAAAAAATAGAGGGATATAAATCTCAGGTGGTCCACACCACATGAGAACAATAGTGATTGGATAGCCACTATTAAAATCCTCCTGAGGCCCACTATACTATTTATTTGACATCAAATCTGTTAATTTGGTCATACAGGACTAGATGAAGGGAAAAAACAAAAATTAGCTTGATCCAATAGATTTAAGCTACCAAAATGTTTTTAATGGTCGACGCTCATTCAACACTATTTCCTGTAATGTAGTCCACTTGAGATTTAGATATACCTCATGCTTTGACTTATACCGTAAAATGATCTGTAAAAACAGATGGATGGCATGGATGAAACCGTCGACGATACTCTGTGGGCCCTACCATGATGTACGTCTTTCATCCATTTTTAAAGATCATTTTAGAGCTTTTTGCAAAAAATTAGAGGGATATAAATCTCAGGTGGTCCACACCACATGAGAATAATAGTGATTGGATATCCACTATTGAAATCCTCCTAAGGCCCACTGTACTGTTTATTTAACATAAAATCTGTTGATTTGGTCATACAGGACCAGATGAAGGGAAAAAATAAAAATCAGCTTGATCCAATAGATTTAAGCTACTAAAATGTTTTTAATGGTCGACGCTCATTCAACACTGTTTCTTGTAATGTGGTCCACTTGAGATTTGCATATATCTCATTTTTGGTCTCATATTGTAAAATTATTGAAAAAAATATATGAATGGCATGGATGAAACACATACATCATGGTGAGGGTCATAGAGCACTGACCACCTGTCATTGGCTGGTAGGGGTGTACACAAACCGGGCTAGCCCGGTTAACTCGCTCGACTCGACCTGACCCAGAACTGAGTTCGGGTCAGGACGGGCCATTTTTCTCAGCTGAAAATTGAGTTCGAGCCAAGCTCGGATAGGGCCCAGTTTGGCCCGAATCGGTTCAAAACCCGACTTGACCCGACCCGACTGGAACTTAATTCGAATTATTTGTGTGTCACATGTACGATTTCTTATACCTTCCTATCATCCGTTCCACTATCAGAGTATTAAAGTATTTATTATTCCATATGTTAGTTATAAACAACTTTAAAAAATGGGAAAGATTCTTTAACTGTACACATGGTATAGTTATACAACAGCTTAAATTATATAAATAGTTTAGCATAAACCAACAATCTAATTTTTCCTTTTGAATTTTGACCAAGTGCTACTTTATTCCCAACAGCCCATTTGTCAGCCATTAATTGAATGGATACAATTGATTGATCAGTGCTATTTTAGAGATACAATCCATCTGCAATGGAACTCACAGTTTGGATGATCTGGATAGCTGAACATCAGTGCCACAATGAAAAGGATAAGTCACTATCATTTTTTCAAATGGTGGAAAATTAATATAGAAGTTATTTTTCCCTCATTCATTTATAGCATGTTAATGGACAGAAAGTCAAAGAAAAGAATAGATAGTGTTTTTATTACTACAATATGTAAGACGTTACTTTCACTATCTTCAAAATTGTAGCCCTGGGATTCCTTTGTGTCAAGATGCAAATGGAATTGATCACCTATTGCAGAGTACCACACGTCACGATGGGCATCCATTCACTCTATTTTACTGATCATTACCCTCAATTTGACTAGTTACTCGCCTCGATCATACTACATATGAGAAAGATATTGGGCAAACAAGATTGATCAACAATTTGAGTGAATTTTTATTTTAAACATCTGAAGTTATTTACTCTTCATGTCCGGACTGATCAGATTGTCCAAAAATATTTAAAGGTTATTCATAATATCAAAAATATATAAATGAATAGAAAACACAAACATCGGCTTGATCCAAAACTTTTATGGCCTCCAAGAAATTTTAAATGGTAGAGGTTCAATCACACTATTTCCTGTGGTGTGGTCCACTTGAGCTTTGGATATGCTTCCTTTTTGTTCTTTAGACCTCAAATTATCTGTTAACATGGATGAATGGAGTGGATAAAATAAATAAATAATGGTGAACCCCACAGAGTTTACTCTGGTAAAGGTAATGAGTAACTCACTTAAATGTAGTGGAGAAAGGTTTCCTTAAAATATTCATAATCATATATTGGGCGTGCCTAAATGTGATTCACATATCTAACCTACTCATTATGTGTGTCCCACTTAGATGAGGGGTCAAACCAAGTTTCAATTGTATCCAAAACTCATGTGGGCTCCACCAAGTGCTTTTATATTTTTTAGGATGTCTTCACATAGTTTTAAATGGTATGGCCCACTTGAGTTTCGTTTACCAATGATTTTTAAGATATCTCATAACCTGAAGGGGACACATCAAATCCACAGTGTTGATGTTTGACACACATCATGATGGGGCCCACAAAACTTACTAACATTAATTCTTAAGTTCTCACGAGGTCAGTAATTAGTTGGGTCACAATTTTAACCAGAATATTTGGCCCATTTTACATGTCTAGTCCATTCACTCTATTTTACTATTAATACTCTTAATTTGACTAGTTATTCACCTCAATCAGGCTACATATGAGAAAGATATTAGGCATACAATTGATCAACAATTTTAGTGAAATTTGATTTAAACATCTGAAGTTATTTACTCTTCAATTTGAACTGATTAGATTCTCCAAAAATGATTAAAGGTTCAATTAGTGGATGTGCCTAATAATTTAGTAATTTTATTTTTCACAAATAAATTTAACATTTTTTTTTTCAAAATGTATATATTTTTTTACTCTTTTAACTAAATATCATTTTTATTATAAATAAATTTAACATTTTTTTTACAAAACTTAGTTTTCTTTTTTAAATATATATTTTTTTACAATTTATCAATTCACAATTTTGTTTAATTTTTTAAATTTTCTTTTTCAAAATATCATTTTTTTATCGATTTTTTTTTCAAAATTATCAACATTATTCGAAGTTCTTAATTTTTTTTTTCAAAATCTAGACTTTTATAAAATTACAGGTTTTTTTTTTTCAAAATTTAAAATTTTCTTAAACATTGTTAATTATTTTTCTAAGCTTCTCAACTATTTTTTTTTTTTGTGAAATTCATAATTTTTTTGAGCTTCTTAATTTTTGACCTGAGCGTTAGAGACGACTTAGGACCGTCTTTAATAGAGACGGTCTTTGACAGTCTCTAATAGAGAAGGTCTTTGACAGGGTTATAAGACAATCTATGACAGTCTCTAATAGAGACGGTCCTAAATTGTCTCTAATAGAGTCTCTATTAGAGACGATCATTGACAGTCTCTATTAGAGACGGTCCCAAACCATCTCTAATAGACATGGTCATTGACGGTCTCTAATAGAGACAGTCTTTGGCAGGGTTATAAGACGGCTAAGGACCGTCTCTAATAGAGACGATCTTTGACAGTCTTAAATTACAAGTAAAAGATGGCTAATAATTGTCCCTAATTTAGACGGCCAATGACCGTCTCAGATGACCACATATAAGACGGTTAATGACCATCCTAAACGATTTGTGGATGTTGAAATTTTTAAGACAATATTAAGGATGCTCAGGAGCCGTCTAAAATGTTAGAGAGGGTTTATGGCCGTCTCTAAAGCGTCTTTAAAACAAGCAATTTTAAAGACGGTCCAGAACCGCCTCGAAATCCATCTTTTTTTCCATTTTTCACGTAGTGACATGTATGTAAGGGGATTATAGATTATGCGCATTCTGATGTATGGGGGTCATCGCCCATAGTTTTTGGTGGAAGATCATCATGGTTTGTTATATTAATTGATTACTACTCTAGAAAGTGTGGGTCTATTTAATGAAAATTAAAATAAATATGTGATTTTGACCAACTTCAAGCAATTGAAGGCGATAGTGGAAAACTTGACAGGGTGACAGGTGATAGTGTTAAGGACTTCTGGGGAATTCAATCGATTTTGTAAGTATGAATGGATCATGAGGCATAACATAGTGCGCCACACATCCGAGTAGAATGTTGCGATTGAGTGGATGAATCAGACTCTCTTGGAAAGAGTCTGATGCATGATGAGCAATGCTAGGTTAATTTGGTAAGGAGATGTAGACTGGGGACCTTAACAGGGCTTGTTACTTAGTGAATCGGTCCCCTTCTACGGTTATGGATTTTAAAATTCCTGAGGAAATGTGGAGTAGTCAACAAGTAGACTACTTAGTGAATCAATGTCTAGGAGCCTATTTCGTCAAACAAAATTGTTCCTCATGAACTGTCAACTGCTTAATCTGACAACCACTTAGCGTGCTTTTTACTCAATAACAACTTATATTCGGACCTTATAGCTGTCGAACTCACAAAAGTGGAACATATCCACGACCAGCTCTTAGTGAGTCAACAGTCTCCTTATATAAATGTCGAGAAATAGTGACTATTCCATAGGACTAGCAACAAAGAGATGGGGAGGGACAGTGAGAGAGACTGAAAGGGTCGTTAGGGTGGGTCTTGCTCTACGAAGACATCAGAGATTTCCTTATCAACCTCAACGCCCTGCCCGACTCAAAACATACGCCAAGCTTAGGGGAAAAACTTTCCACTAACAAAAGCCAACTAAGTGAAGAGTAGTAGGGTTGAAATCAGGGATATTCGACAAACTCTTTTGCATAAAAAAGGATATCAATGTCTCCTATTTTTCTTCTCACATCTCAAATTAATTCACATTCCAATCCATACATCCCAGACACATCAAAAGCACACACTCACTTTTTTTTAATCTTTTATTCTGTAATACTCTCTTTTATATATCTTCTTTACTTTATTTTGCTTACCTGGGGTATTAAATCATGCGTAGTAAGGCTAAGTGTTATTTATCTTCCCCTTGTACTTACTCGGAGTCCTAAAATCCATGGAGTATGAATAGATGCAATAATATAAAAAATCTACTAAATTTTCTAAAAAACTGTTAAATTTTATAATGTAGAGACCGCACATCGTGTGGATTCCTTTTCCGTAATTGAGGCCCTTAGAATCTATGGTCGCAGACCAATTAACTGTAAGAGTTACTTGAGTTGGAGAATCTCCTCGACCTTTAAATAATTTTACGATTTTTAGTCGACAACAGATTATTATAAACTTCATTTGGCTAGTGACGACTTCAAATTAAATGCATTTTTACCTCTGAGTGAACCCCACATTAAAACTAAACCAAACTAATGCAAAGAAATAGGAGAAAGCCGAGGATGTGAAGGCATTTCTTCACTTGCGTGGCGACAATGTCCACAACAACATCAAATCCCAATCACACCAATCCTAGTCTAGGTTAATGGGCTTCTGGACTAGTGACTTGAACTTGATCATGTAATGCAAGTGTCTAAAGGTCTAAACCTAGATCTTGCATCCATAGCATACTCACACTCTCTTATAGTGTAAGGATGAAGGCGCAATTGATACTAAGTAAACTCTTGATGGTGGACACTATCCATCTTGACACAAGTCAGTCCCCTCACATAGGTTGACTGTATATCCATCATATAATGTCCATAGGTGTGTTCCAAGTATACACGATCATCATGAAGGGTACTGAGATCCATAAATGACAACTCTCTCATATCAACGACCATCGTGTCCATTCTCAACTTCAAAACAAACTAATGAGTCACTCGCATAAATCATATCCTTGTAATTAAGTTTAAGGTGACACCACACACTAACTAAGAGATATTAATTATATTGTCTATAAGGACACATGGTCATCATGGTCTACAATTGATATCAACCCTATCACATCCACATGGCTAGTGAATTAAGGCTCACATTGGTTTTCAAGGTCATGACTCTAACAAGTAAATCCAAATGTCTTATCAATGACATAGGACAAAGTCAAGGTTGATCTCATGGACAGTGGGGATCGAAATAAATCAGGTTAGAAAGTTTGATATCTAAGGTCTAATGCATACTATAGCTTATGATGGTCATAACTTTACAACTAGATATCCATTTCACACACATAATATATCATTATAAAGTTCTCAAAGTGCTCTACACGTTGGCTAATGCCAAAGGAAATTGGCCCATAAACGCCTTCACAAAAATTCAATGGATTTAGGGGCTAAATTAGGATTTTAAGTTAAAATTTATTATTTTTATTCAGTTTTAAATTATTATTTTTTAGGGTTTTAAGAATTTGGTTGTGTTCCAAAGTACTTGTTTTATTCATTTAAAAGTTGCTTACTAGTTTTTGCTATATATATTTTTTTATTATTTATAGTGAGAGAATACTCTAGTGTTATGTAAGCACTGTAAGTTATAGTGCTCCTAGTTGAATTGGTTTACTTGGATAGTTTAACCGGTCGATTTTAACTGTCCAATGATTTCAAACACTTGTCCTAAAATACCATGCAAAAATCACACTAATGGGATGATCCAATCCATCTTTGCTTTTGCAGTTATATATATATATATATATATATATATATATATATATATATATATATATATATATAGAGAGAGAGAGAGAGAGAGAGAGAGAGAGAGAGAGAGAGATCCCTTTTCCAATCCATAGATGGGAATGATTACGATTGCTTAACAAAAGTATAATTCTAAAGAATCATAAGCAATAATGCATAATGGGCCCTAACAAACAAGTGAATTAAATTTTAGGTTGGACCAAGTTAGTTTTATTTAAAACGTACGTCTTGATCATCCATATGGTTACATTGGCATGGTATTTGCATGCAAACCCATGAAATATGCAATGGACATAATGAGCAATCGAGATTCATGGAATATATCGTCTAAGTGCCCTATAATTTATAGTGCTCTGGGAGTACTTAAGCATTTATCTTATAGTATTTCTTATTATTTTTGCAAAAAGTTTTTTATTGCTAGTTAGATTAGGAGTCTCGGACTCTTTTGGATAATGTAAGGCCACCAGATACATTGTAATCAGTACTTTTCAATTAATAATATTACTTTTAATCACTTTTAATTCTGATTTTAAAGATATTTTCTCCTTATGAATTAAAGGCTATTATTCTGAAGAAAACTACGTCGAATCTCTACTCTTTACTTGACGTATCTGCTATCATCACATGAATTTCAGTAAATCTAGGACATCTGAATCATAGATCAACTTGGGATGGACCATTGCCAGCTAATCACATCGATGGAGACATTATAGCACCGTCGATCAAAGGATGAAACTCACATTCGATGCTCATGGCACATGCATGAGTGAATCTAGACCAATCAAGTCATAGATCCATTTCAGATGGAGCGTAGCTCTCAAATCACATCAAACTCACCCACCTGATTTTTCCAATTGCACCACTAAATTTATTCAGGCCCATGATGGGTCCCACAGTTTGACTGACATGGATGGCCTGCACTGATGTACATGTCACCCTCCATTCAACAAGTCAACACGTAAACAATGGATCTTCCAACTCATCAAAATCAGACTCTTGCTTGTGACGGCTACGATGGAAGGAGAGAAAAAGGACGTACGCTACAAGACAGCCATTACAAAGCGTCCATCCCATCTAGGTGCTTCTGGTAGCTCTTTTTTTTTTTTTTTCATTTGTTTATTGTTTCTCTTC
Organism: Magnolia kwangsiensis; assembly: GCA_037074715.1. Taxonomy (NCBI): domain Eukaryota; kingdom Viridiplantae; phylum Streptophyta; class Magnoliopsida; order Magnoliales; family Magnoliaceae; genus Magnolia; species Magnolia kwangsiensis. The sequence continues at coordinate 106,775,564 of CM073578.1, read as the reverse complement.
CATTAATGACGGATTCTCCTAAAACTAAGCCATATAAGATAATATATACAGGAATTGTATACATAAGCTTACACCAGAAAGGATTACCATTTGAAATAATAATATCAAATAGACGAATTTCATGTATAAACAAACACAAGAAAGCAATCAAAAGAGTCAGAAAAACCGGAGTGAGAAGATTTTCATGGACTAAAACGCAATAAAAAATTTTAAAAAGGAAAAAGAGGATAGTTGAGTGATTAGTTGCTCACTCATTCTATATCTATATGACGTTTGCTACCCATGCAAACAAGCACTGACACACACGTGTGAATATGGGTAGTGGACGGAGATCTAAGTTTTTCTCTAGGTGGGCCAAATCCACTAGTACTAACTGATGAGATTTTCTTTCTCAGATCAGAGGAGAGATGGAGCAACCGGTGAAAAATCAGAGTAATTCACCGCGTTGCTCGAACGGTCGTGGGAGGCGCTCGACCAGTCGTAGGTTCGAGCCCTAGCACGACTAAAAGTCTAGCGAGTTTGTGTTGTTGTTTTTTATTTTTATGTTGTTTCTTCTCCGAGGTCTACGACTAGTCGAGGGAGAACTGCGACTAGTCGTAGGTGGTCTAGGACCAGTCGTAGGAGAGCTACAACTAGTCGAAAGTTACGCATTTGTTCTGCAATTTTAAGCGAAACTGCGGATTTGAGTCCTTTCGCAACAGGGATGCGAAAAGGAATTTCCTAAAACTATAAAAAGGGTTCTCTAGGATTTTTCTAGGGTATGAGAAAAACATAAGAGGGTTATCAAGGGTGAGAGAGAGAAAAAAAAGAGAGAGAGGAAGCCTGTGGAAGGGAGTCGTCGTCTCAGCGCTTATACGTCCTCGTGATCGATGAGATCCCTCTGTTTTCTTTTATTCTCTTATTGTTTATCCGCTCCTGCATGAGTGACGAAAATTATAACGTTCTACTTCATAGTGGATTGTTGATCTGGATGAGGTCCCGTAGTTTTTACCTCTTTAAGGGTTTTCCACGTAAAAATCTCTTGTGTAGTGTGTGATTGTTGCTTTGATTTATTTCATTGCATTATTATTCCATAATTCTGGTTTATTCTGGAGGGCTAGATCCTAAGGTTTTGTGCAAGGCCCTCAACAAAGTGGTATTAGAGCGCTAAGTTCATTGAACAGGTAGGATCGGTTTGGAATTATGGAAGGTGGCTCATCAAGGATGATCAACCTTAATGGTTCTAATTGGAACATATGGAAGGCTAAGATGGAGGACTTGCTTCATTGCAAGGATCTATATTCTCCAATTTTAGGTATATCAGCAAATCCAAGGATATGTCTGATGAAGATTGAAAGAAGTTGGACCGGAAGGCGGTGGAGTTTATTAGACAATGGCTGGATGATTCTGTATTCCACTATGTGTCTATGGAAACCTCAGCCGCTAGCCTATAACTGAAACTAAAAGGGCTGTATGAGAGGAAGACAGCCGGTAATAAAAATTTTCTAATAAGGCGACTTGTGAATCTCAAGTTCAAGGATAGTGGTTCTGTGGCCGAGCACATGAATGAGGTCAGCAATATAGTGAACCAACTCTCTTCTATGAAGATGGTCCTGACTGATGAATTGCAAGCTTTACTATTACTTAGTTCCTTACCTGACAGTTAGGAGACATTGGTGGTATCTCTAAGTAACTCCGCGCCAGACGGAAAGATATCCATAGAATAGGTTACTAGCTGTCTCTTCAATGAAGAGACAAGGAGGAAGTTTCAGGGGTCTACTCAACAAGAAGCACTTGTGACACAGGAACGGGAGAGAGGAAAGAACAGGAAGGGCGGGAAGGTCCGATATAAATCAAGAGGCAAGTCGAATAAAAGAAAAGATGTTGAATGCTGAAATTGTGGCAAGAAGGGCCACTATAAGCATGAATGACGTAAGGCTAAGAATAACAAGAAAGGAAATAGAAAAGAGAAGGAAGATGAATCAAATTCTACTGCGGTCGCTTCAGATGGCGACATTATTATTATTCTTTCAGTAGATCATGATGTATGTCTCACGGCTACAAGTCAGGACACCGACTAGGTGATTGACTCAGGAGCTTCTTTTCATGCGACTCCACGCAGGAATTTCTTCACAAGCTACAAGTCAGGTGACTATAAGACCGTGAAGATGGGAAATTCTGGCATATCGAAGATCGTAGGGGTCGGTGATATTTATGTGAAGACGAATGTGGGTTGCACATTGGTTCTTAGGGATGTGAGGCATATCCCAGACCTTCGCCTCAACTTAATGTCGACGGAAAGGTTGGATGATGATGGTTATGAAAGCCGATTTGCTAGTGGGTGCTAGAAGCTCATCAAGGGTTCATTGATCGCAGCCAGAAGAAAGAAGTGTTGCACCCTATACAAGGCAAGTGTCAGTGTATGCAAGGGAAGGTTGAACGCAGCGGAAGATTCAGCTATAGACATGTGACACAGGCGTCTAGGTCACATGAGTGAAAAAGGGCTTCAGCTACTAGCGAGGAAGCGGTTCCTTCCAGACGTGACAGGTATACCTCTCAAAACCTGTCTTGATTATTTATCAGAAAAACATCATAGAGTTTCATTTGTTAAAACTACTTCTCATGTTAATAAAGTGCATGCATTAGATTTGATTTATTCTGATGTGTGTGGTCCTATGAGGACAAAAACCTTGGGTGGGGCATTGTATTTTGTTACTTTTATAAATGATACATATAGGAGGGTTTGGGCTTATGCTTTGAAATCCAAGGATGAGGTCTTAGGTGTGTTTAAGTTGTTTCATGCAATGGTCGAGAGAGAGACAGGTAGATCATTGAAGTGCATCCGCACTGACAATGGTGGTGAATACATTGACGACTTTCATGAGTACTGTAAGTTCCTGGGTATACGGCATGAACAGACGGTTCCCAAGACCCCCCATCATAATGGTGTAGCTGAGCAAATGAATCGCACCATTGTTGAGAGAATCAGATGCATGATATCACATGCGAAGTTGTCCAAAACGTTCTGGGGAGAAACAATGCATACGGCGGTGTATTTGATAAACACGTCTCCATTAGCCCCATTAAATGGAGAAGTACCTGAGAAGGTGTGGACTGGACAGGATCCATCGTACAGTCATCTTAGGGTGTTTGGATGCAGGACATCCGTTCACGTACCAAGGGACGAGAGGTCCAAGCTCGACATAAAGATCAGACAGTGTGTGTTCCTGGGGTACAATGATAAAAAGTTCAGTTACAGATTGTGGGATCCAACCGAGAGGAAGCTCGTCAGGAGTAGAGATGTGGTTTTCTTTGAAGATCAGTATATTGAAGACATTGGTAAGCCAGAGAAGAATCAGCCTAGTTCAGGTGAGCTAGAGGACATGGATTCGGTTATTCCTCCCGTGGTGCCTGATGACGGGGGAGTACAGCGAGGTGCAAGGGATGAGGGGGTTCTTACAAAAGATAGATCGGGGGAGCAGCCCCCATTTGATCCACCTGTTGAGCCACAGGTGAGGAGGTCATCTAGGGACAGACAGTCATCTAAGAGGTACTCGCTATATGAGTACATTATACTGACTGATGGGGGAGAGCCAGAAGATTATTCTGAGACCCTAGCCGATAAGCATAAGGAGGAGTGGTTGAAAGCTATGCAAGAGGAGATAAAATCCTTGTATAAGAACCACACCTATGAAATGGTGAAACTGCCTAAGGGCAAGAAAGCTCTGAGCAACAAGTGGGTGTTCAGAAAGAAGGTTGATCAGAAGAATTCACAAACGAGGTTCAAGGCCAGACTTGTGGTAAAAGGGTTCGGTCAGAGGAAAGGCATAGACTTCGAGGAGATATTCTCACCAGTGGTGAAGATGACATCCATACGGGTGTTGCTTAGGTTGGCAGCTAGCATGGATCTGGAGATAGAGCAGTTGGACATTAAAAGTACTTTTCTCCATGGTGACCTGGAAGAAGAGATCTATATGCACTAACCAGAGGGGTTCGAAGTCAAGGGTAAGGAACATATGGTGTGTAAGCTGAGGAAGAGCTTGTATGAGCTGAAACAAGCTCCACGACAATAGTACAAGAAGTTCGATTCGTTCATGTTACAGCATGGGTATGATAGAACGGAGTCGAACCACTGTATGTTCACGCGCAAGTTCTCAGATGGTGATTTCATAGTTCTGCTCTTATACGTTGATGACATGCTCATCATGAGAAAAGACATCAAAAAGATCGGCAGGCTGAAATAGGCGTTGGGCAAGTCTTTTGCGATGAAAGACTTGAGCTTGGCTAAACAGATCCTAGGAATGGAGATAACATGTGACAGAAGTAGCAGGAAGCTTTGGGTGTCATAAGAGCAGTATATTGAAAAAGTTCTAGAGTGATCCAATATGAATGCAGCGAAGCCGGTCAGTACTCCACTAGATGGTCACTTCAGATTGAGTGACAGGCAGTGTCCCAAGACGAAGGCAAAGGTGGAAGAGATGCAAAAGATACCCTACGCATCAGATATAAGAAGTTTGATGTATGATATGGTATGTACACGCCCAGACATAGCATATGCGGTTGGTGTTGTCAGCCGGTATCTTGCCAATCTTGGCAAAGAACATTGGGCAACGGTGAAGTGGACACTGTGGTATCTAATAGGCTTATCCAGGTTGAGCCTATGCTATGGTGACGGTAAACCTGTGTTAGAGGGCTACACAGATATAGATATGGCAGGTGACATAGACTCCAGGAAGTCTACATCGGGGTTCCTGTTCACTTTTGCAGGGGTAGCGGTTTCTTGACAGAGCAAGCTACAAAAGGTCATAACATTGTCGACGACAGAGGCCGAGTACATTGCAGTTAAAGAGGCATGTAAGGAGATGCTTTGGATGAAGAGGTTCCTGCAGGAACTTAGCCTAAAGCAGGAGAAGCATGTGGTCTATTACGATAGTTAGAGTGTTATACACTTGAGCAAGAATCCAAGTCAGCATTCGAAGTCGAAGCACATAGAGATTAAGTATCACTGGATCAAGGATATTTTGGAACAGAAAGTATTACAGCTTTAGAAAGTTCACATGGACGATAATGGGTCAGACATGATGACCAAGGCTTTGCTCGAGGGCAAATTTGAGGTTTGTAGAAACCTGACTGGCTTGAAAAAGGTGAATTCCTCCTGAGTCGGAAAGGGAGAGATTTGATGGGATTTTTCTCATCAGATCAGAGGAGAGATGGAGCAATGGGTGAAAAATCGGAGTAATTCACCGCGTTGCTCGACTGGTCGTAGAAGGTCTCCGACTGGTCGTGGGAGGCACTCGACCAGTCGTAGGTTCGAGCCCTAGCACGACTGAAAGTCCAGTGAGTTTTTGCTATTTTTTTTGTTTGTGTTGTTTCTCTCCGAGGTCTATGACTAGTCGAGGGAGAGCTACGACTAGTCGTAGGTGGTCTAGGACCAGTCATAGGAGAGCTACGACTAGTCGAAGGTTACGCAGTTTGTTCCGCGATTTTGTGCGAAACTGCGGATTTGAGTCCTTTCGCAACAGGGATGCGGAAAGGAGTTTTCTAAAACTATAAAAAGAGTTCTATAGGATTTTTCTAGGATATGAGAAAAACACAAGAGGGTTATCAAGGGTAAGAGAGAGAGTGGAAGCTTGTGGAAAGGAGCCGTCGTCTCAACGCTTCTACGTTCTCGTGATCGGTGAGATCCCTCTGTTTTCTTTTATTCTTTTATTGTTTATCCGCTCCTGTGTGAGTGACGAAGATTGTAACGTTCTACTTTATAGTGGATTGTTGATCTGGACGAGGTCTCGTGGTTTTTACCACTTTGAGGGTTTTCCACGTAAAAATCTTTTGTGTGGTGTGTGATTGTTGCTTTGATTTATTTCATTGCATTGTTATTCCATAATTCTTGTTTGTTCTGGAGGGCTAAATCCTAAGGTTTTGTGCAAGGCCCCCAACACTAACATAGCAGGATTGTGAAGAAAATAAGAGGATGATATTACCATTTTTTTTTCTTTTCTGTGATAATCCCTGAATTCATGAGAAAAAAGAATTGATAAGGAAAAAAATTTATAACAAGACTAAAATATATAATAATGATAATTTACTATACAATGCACATGATGTAGATATATAAGAAAATTCTCTTAAATTTACTTGATATAATAAATCTTAATTTCTTAAATAATAACCTTACTAAAAATAATAAAATTGTCTTAATTAATTTAACTTTGATAATATAACTCTGAGATAAGATTGAACTTTTGAGCTTTATCATGAATAAAAATTGAGTAAAATCTTACTTTAAATAATAAAATTTTACTTCAAACTGAAATTTAATTTTAAAATGATATAAAATTTGATTTTAAAATGATTTCATTTTGCAAAACCATTCGAACTACCATTAATCAAACCTTAAAGCTCAGCTTACCAACAACCATGAGAGCTTATTCCAATAGCCAACGACAGAATTATGGTTGTCTGAAGCTATAGACTATGTTAGGTAGGTTTTAACATGACCCTTCAGCCCTTGTTTTCTACGATGTTACCTATTTATAAATTCAACCACGACCCATTCTACATCAATTAAACTTCTATTTCAAAACTATATTGTTTCTTACTCAGGCGGGCAATAATACCACAGAAACTGACGGCCAGAAGAATTTTTACAAGCCAGCCATTCATTAGTTGTAAAGTCGAATCTTACTTCGAATGATAAATTTTAACTTCAAGCTGAAACTTGATCTTAAAATAATCTCATTTTGGGAAAACATTCAGATTACCATTAAGCAGAAAGTGCGTCGATAGCTTTCCAACTATATCTCATAACAATTTATTATAGTAATCAGCTACAAATTTACAAATGTCTGGAGCTACAGGGCATGTTAGGTGGTTTTTTTTTTAATCATATATGAGCTCTTCAGCCCCTGTTTTTAATAATCTGCCTATTTATAAATTCAACCATGACCCATTCTACATCAATTAAACTTCCATTTCAAAATTATTTTATTCCCCACTTTGGTGGGAAATAATACGACAGAAACTGACGGCCAAAAGAATTTTGCGAGCCAGCCATCCATTAGTCGTACATGCCATGGCTCACATGAGAAGTCTAACACCCTGGATCTACAACAGGTTGTCCAATTAGTACGACCCAACTGTTGGAAAGCTCAGATTTCGCACGTATGTTCTTATATGGCACGTGTCGTTGCGTATGCATCTCACGGCTCCACTGGCTTCTGGGCTTACCAAACCTCTTAATGTGGGGCGCGGATTGTGATCTACTTCAACCAGGACCCAGCTAGAGTCGGACGGTCCTAGCAGGGGCTCCGTGGGGCCCACATTGATGTATGTATTTTATTCAATCCGTCTATCCATTTTAACCGATCATATTAATTAGGCATGATCCAAAAAGGACTAAGATCTAAGGCATGATCCCAAAAAGGAGTAAGATCTAAGGCTCAAGTAGACCATACGACACGAAACAGTGGAGATGGAATCCCTACCGTTGAAACCTCATGGGGACCACGGAAGTTTTGAGTAAGCTGATATTTATGCTTTCCCTTCGTCCAGGTATTTCTGACCTTATGAACAGGTTGGATGGAAAATAAACATCATCGATGGACCCTAGGAAGGTTTCAACAATGAACGTTATTGTCAACACTGCTTCCTTGTAGTGTGGTCCACTTAAGACTTCGATCTGTCTCCTTTTTGGGATTATACCCTAAAATCATCTTTCAAAATAGATGGACGGTGTAGATAAAGTACGTGCATCACGGTGGGCTCCACAAAGCCCCTGCCAGGACCGTCCATCTCTAGCTAGGTCGTAGCGAGGGTAGTGCGCAATCCGCGCCCCTTAATATGTATTAAGTAACCTAGAGAAAACGTCAATGATATGTGCACAGTATTTTTAATACGTACATACGTGTCTTTCAAATCTAGGAATTTTCAAATCTGGAAATGCTACTAAGTTGTATTGTTCGCATACCAATAAGTAGTAATAAAGGGCACGTGTGTGGACACTGGAGGGTGCAGATATCAGTTTCCTATAAGAGAATGAGAAGGTCCAGGTCCAACTGGTTGGATGATAAGTTACCCTCCACCCAGAAAATAAGTACCAAGATTTCATGTGGATGCGTCATCGAACCCATCCATTAAGTTTTCTACATTCTGAGGATCATATTGTGCAAAAATCTGCAAAAATCAGCAAAATCTATTTATCGAGTGGACCACAATTTGTATTTTGTTATTTATCAATGGCCAGAATTTTTTCTATTGTGTGGCCCACCTGATGAGTGGATGTGGCTGATTTTTTGCATCGGGATCCATTAACATTATGAGGATCATATTGTGAAAAAATTAGCGAAGTCTAGTTATCGAGTGAACCACAATTTGTATTTTCTTATTTGTCAATGGCCAGAATTTTTTTCTATTGTGTGGCCCACCTGATGAGTGAATGTGGCTGATTTTTTTCATAAGGTGATCCTGATGGTGGGGACAACCTATAGGAAGAGTTGCATGTCACATGCACATGGTAGGTTGGAATTTATCTACTATGTGTACCATAAATTATGGTCCAACTAATTGGAGACGAAAACTTATAAAAATAAAATAAAATACAAGTGATGGAATTAAATTATAAAATATGATATAAGAGATGAATGAGCTTATTATAATTAGTAAAGGGAGTGCTTGTCTTCTATCTCCCTAAATTCATAAGAAAATGGCCATCATGTTACATGTCCAAAGACTCAGCTTATTCAAACTACTCTCCATTTTAATATAAGAATAGTGGAAGTTCCTTAGACACCCATCTAGTTGGTACATACGCATTTCTTACTTTTTGTTTTAAAAAATGTGTATCCTCAAAGTGGCCGTGTATCGTGGGCTCCAAATGTCTCTCATTCAGTATTATAGTTTTTATAATATTACCACTCTTTGGTTATTTTTCTAGAGAAGACTTTGTTCTGGCAGGGGGAGATGGTTGACAAACCATGGGATGCAAGTGGCTGAAATTTAGTAATCCAAACATTGAGACAATTTAGATCTATCATGGACCAAATGTCCAAATGAATGAATCTTTTAAATGGCTGGATTGTGGACATTTTGAATGTTGGCATAAATAGCAGGTGATTTCCCAATTAAAGAAGCAAATGTTCACCAATTAGATATCAGGAATTTTCAATCATAATAATTCGAGGCCAGTTGCCTATCTAGGTTGGGTCCCACAACATGCTCGGTTTCATTGACAGTTACGGATGCCACTTGCGCGATGTCTGAGTGCTAGGGTTTGAATCATCGTTTTAAAAAAAATAATAATAAATAAAATAAAATAAAATCAGGTGATGTAACAAAGAAAACCAAGCACACAGAAAACACAACTGATTTATGTGGTTCAGCGTTGTCTATTAATTCAACAAATGAGACCCGTGGAAATCACTATTAAAAAGAAGAAGAAGAAGAGCCTTAGCAAATTTCTAGCTCAAAAATTTAGAAAGAGTTTATTGAAGGTTACAAAGGGCACACCCATAATTCCGACTTTGGCTCTTTTGTGGGTTTGGCCTTGCAAATGGATAAATAGAGATATGTTACTGATTATAGATATTGAATTAGATTACGGTCATCACTAGCCAAATGAAACTCTATAATTTATATATGATCGGCTAAAAATCATATAAATGCTAGTGAGTCCAAGAATAACAAAAATCCTCTAATTCACAAGACTCCTATAGTTAATTTGTATATGTAGATTCCGAACAAGAGTCTCATTATGAAAAATGTATGGGTTAGGCATCATTTTCTACTCACATAACAAGCAATCTTTACTCTACGAGTTTTTATTTTTTATTTTTTGGGGATTCAATGAAGTTTCAATGTCACTATATTTGGCTATATTTCGTGGGGTATTAGAACCCTGGGTATAAAATAAAAATAAAAATAAATGAGAGAAGGTAGAGAAGAGTGATGTGTAAAAGCAATATTTGGGTGTGATTAAGTGTTATGGGCATGTTAGGATATGTGGAGTGAAGCATAAGTTGATTTAAGATGTGAGAAGGAAAATGAGAAACCAAATACCATTTTCTTACGAAAGGAATTGTAGAATATTTTCAATTTCAACCTTACTCTTTGACTTTACTAGATTCTTTTTCTCGATCAGTTGTAATTTTAAGTTGACAAGGTGATGATGTGGTTAGGTTTCTTTGAACTGAAGTAAGAGTAGCAAGTGTAGTAGCTTTTTTATAATCACAAATTGACTAGCAACAACCTTAAACTCCAGTAAATAGGCACGATAAACCTCACAAGTTGCCTTTACCTCCCCTCGAATGGTCTATTACGATGGGGTTTAAATAGACCTTCAACTTGTGCCCCAAGCACTAGTTGCATACATGTACATTTTTCCTTCTCTAACTTTTTACAGGCTTCTCAAGGGAGGTTCTCATTATGCCAATTGGATGTTACATTTCATAGTCGGTACCTTAGGTACCTGCTATGCATGCAGTTTTGCCATTTTGTGCCTTATAGCTACTCTGTTTAGAGGTTCCACAGTTTCTTGGGGTTTACCTTTCACTAGACTTGAGCAGCATACAATCGGGTCTAGTAGTTGTTTTCGAGAGGACCCTTTTGATATACAATGGGTCACAAACTCGTTCATGGCTAAAGATGGACTAAAGAAAACAAGCCAAAAAGGATTGAACACACTCAACATAGTTTGAATGGTTGACGATCAAAATTTCACCTGAAATTTCAAATTGTTTGCTAACCGATTTCTATTAGTTTAGACAGGTTGACAGATCTTGTCAACAAGTCGAAATCCAGTTTCACAGGTTGATAGGTCAAAAATCACAAAATTTTTAATTTAAATCTTTAGATGCTTTTTGGTTGTTTCAACCTATTAACTCGACATATTAATGGCAGGTCAACGGATGCGAAAAAATTACGCGATTTTCTAATTTTGTTTTCTAGTTTGATTAGAACTCTTTAATGACGTTTTAATGATTTTTTTTAGAGTTATTTAAAGGGGTTAAACTCATTTTTATGGGGATAATTCATTCAATAAATCAATTCCTTAGAAAGTTTCTTCTTTCTTCTCATGGATTCAAGAAAGCTCTCGTGAATTCAAGATAGTTGTCGATCAAGTAAGAGGGTGATCAACCTCATCACATCCTCCCCTATGTTAATTAGTATCAGAGTAAGGACTCCCCTCGGACCAATGGCAACTAACAACGGAATGGATCGAAATCATTTGGACGGTGATCTAGGGATTTGTTATCTATTGGAAATGATTGAAATAGTGCGGCGAGAGAATCAATAAGTCATGCAAGGGCTACAAGCCGCTATCGATCACTTCACGGAAGCCCTAAGGCAGCTCTATGTTCAGTGGGTACTAAAATTCATAATCACATTGATCGTAGGGCAATGTCGGCAGTGAATCGCATGATCATGCCTGAGGAGGGGGGATCCAACAACAAGGAGATCGACAACATGACTCTCTAATACCTCGAACGAAGTGGTGATCAGATAGATCGGATGGGTAGATACTTCAAGATGAAAGTCGATCTCCCTAGCATCAACGATCAACTCTATATCGAGGACTTCCTCGATTAGCTGTTTAAAGTCGAACGCTTCTTCGACTACATAGATATCGCTGAAGAGAAGAAGGTTAAGCTTGTGACTTACAAGTTGAAAGGCAGAGCTTCAGTTTGGTGGGAGCAACTTCAGCTCGGTAGTGACCCCTCTAATATTGAGCCAAGTATTGGTCGTTACTAAAAAGGCTCTGTAGGCCCCACCATGATGTATGTTTTTTTCTCCATTCCATCCATTCATTTACCAGCTCATTTTAGGGTATGAGCTTTAAAAAATAAGGTCGATGTACCCTATTTCGAGCCATTTTGGGAAATCTAATAAGAAGGAGCATGTGGCATCTCATGAAGAATAAAAAGTGGATAAAAAGATTTTTAAGATACTTGAAGCGCTTTTTACGGGATTATAGTTGGTATAAATCTAATTTTATACGTCAGTAGACAATCGACGAAATGTTTTGATCAAGTTATGAATAAAGAGAGAAATGTGGTTGAGCTATTCAAGTACAAAGGCGATTGAGAGGAACAAAGTCTTGTTCGACAAAAGAGACTGAGAGGAACAAAGTCTTGGGTGACAGAAGAGAAATCATCATTAAAAAAAAAAAAAAAAACTAAGATGGATTTAGATGAGAGAAGGATTTAAAAATACTTTTCAACTATCGTAACTATAGAAGTAATGGAAGAAAGATCTATAAGCTATAACAGAACTCTATATATAGCAGAGGAATCCGATAAATAAAAATAAAAAAATAAAAAATAAAAAATAAAAAAAAATAAAAACAACTAATCTAACACAACAACCAATAAAATCAAATCTATTAATTTATCTTTTATTTTAGCTTATCCTAAGAGTAGCGATAATCCAGCAGTATTAATTCCTAGCTATAATCCTTAATTGTAATTTAAATATACACTCATAAACTGAATTTGATATTTATCTTATATCATGCACTTCTTTTAAGATACTCATCTTATCATTGCTCTTAATGATCGATTATGAATTTTTACTTTTATTTGATTGCACTAATATTTTGAAAGTCCTTTCTTGGGGAAGGCATAAAGTAATGCATCTTCGGAGGAAGTACCCCACCCTCAGATTGTCATCTGATCATTATCAAATTCTTCAAGTGGCTGAGTAAGCCACCAATCTTCTCAGAATATGGTCATATACATTCATATTAGACGTATCTAGAGCTGGGCATCGGACCGAGTCGAATCGGATTGGGTCTAACTCGACTCAGTCTGAGTTCTACATGGCATGACCTGAACTCGATCCGATCCGGGACTGAGTCCGGGTCATCTGACTCAATCTGATCTTAACCCATACTAGCATGAATCGATCCGAATCCGACTTGGTCAGGAAAATCGTGTCAGATCGGATTATGCCAGATTCTGATCAGTCCATTCTTAAATGTGATTAGATGTAGCGATTCAACTCTACTATGGTTACTTGTGATTACCCACATGCAAATGTAAGATGTGTTTGTTTGATATGGGCCTAAAAATCAGGCTAATCCTATCCTAGGTGGGTCATGTTTCCTTCCAATGTGAAACATTTGGTTAGTCTTTTTTAACCATCATCATCCTTTTCATACACGTCTGCCCAATTGGTGATTAAACCAGGCTTATTTTCAGACTACAGATTGATATTCTTGGTGGGACCTGCTTGACAGATGTCTTGGATCTGGCACGACCCAAGAGGCTATGGCATGTATCTTAACAGATTATAGTGAAACCTACAACTAGAACTGGAGGATAAAGTCTGAGAGTCTTAGTTAGAGCTGCATGGAGATAGTGCATCTTGTTGAGTGTTTCTTTCCTCATGCTTGTGGTGAATTGATCAATGGATAATGAATCTTGTGCATGTGTTGCTTCTTTTACCTCTCAAGCGATCTTTTCTTGCACGATAGTGTTCTTGGAAATCATGTAAACAAACCATGAGAGAGGGTAGGGTAGAGAGGGTTTGGGGATTTAGGATTCGGGGCGGCAAGTGTTCTAGTAGAGAGGGTTTAGAGATTTAAGGTTCGGGGCAGCAGGCGTTCAGGTAAAGGAGGGTAGGGTAAAAGATTAAAAAAAATAAGAATTATATATATATATATATATATATATATATATATATATATATATATATATATATATATATATATAGTACTGAAGGGTAAAATAGTAATTATAGATCTGGTCTAGTCCGGTCCGAATCGGATCAGTTCCAAATGGATCGGATTTCGATTCGGTGCGGTTTGATTTAACTTTGACCTGACCCTGACCAAATTAACGGTCGGATCTTCCTAATCCTACTCAAACCTGATCGATCCAGGCTGTCGGTTCGGCTCGAATCGATGCGAACCTGGTCAGATCTAGTTGGATCCAGCAGATCGGGTTAGGTTTACCCAACTCTAAACATATATACTTATTTCAGCACTTAGGGTTGAAGTTAATTAGCTTGAAAGGAGTTGTTGTATCGATTTTGGCACACATGCGTGCACTACACATGATAGAAAGCAAAACTGAAGTGTTAACCTTTTTTGCATGCCCCATGAAACTAACAACTACTAAGTTGTCATGTATATTTATTTTGCACTAGCCGTGTCAACAAAGGTGGATCCAAATTTCAAGTTGACCACACCATAGGAGGAAGCAGTGGAGACTATGACACTCATAGTTAAAGCCTTCCTTAAGCCTAAAACAAGGTTTATTTGCCATCCAACGTATTGATAGCCTGGATAGAGGGAAAAAAAATTCATCTTGATTAATTTTGGAGAAATTGGCATTCAATCTCAATTGTTTCTTGCCATGTGGTCCACTTGAACTTTGGATTTGCCTTAGTTTTAGGATGATGTCTTTAAATGAGCTGGCAAAATGGTTGGACAGGGTGGATAAAATATATACATCATGCCGAGCTTTTGACCAATACCAAGCTCAGTACTGGAGGGGTCACTACCAAATCAGCTTCCAATTTTCATCTCAGGCGTTCATTAAAGTGTACCCCATCTTTCTTACGGCTGGGATATGCTAAGCATGCGATATTCCCCATAATAGCTTTATATAGTTGCTGTATTGACGTCAGCAAGTTCCTTTGGTCTGTCATCACTGAGGTTTGTGGTATATCGAAACCATCCGTCAATTGTCATAAGTCTTTAGATGGAAAATACAACCAATCTAACTATCAAGTCGACCGCACTTGAAAAAGCAGTCGGGGATTGAACGTCTACACCTTTGTGACCTTATGAGCAGATTGGATGGTAAATAAACGTTGCGATGGCCCTACAAATTTCATAACCGTAAAAGTCATTATCTTCTTTGTTATTTTTGGTGTGGTTCAGATGATCTTTGGATATGATTATTTTTCGGATAATGCTCTAAAATAATCTCTAAAAATATATTGACGGTGTAGATATAATAAATACGTCAATGTAGGGGCCATGTAACTTTGATATCCTTTGCACCGTTGTTACAACTCGGAGCTCGAGGAGTCTTCGCGCGATTCGTACCTACAGCAGCTATAGAGCTGGTGTGTGGTACACCAGCCAATCTGCGATGTGAAAGCTCAAATCCAGTCTCCGTATATGATAATTTCTCATTTTAATTAGGTAAACAGACTAGTTTTTGGTACTTCTCGTCTACTGTTGAAATGGTGAGAGAGACTCTTTGACACTTCTTATAACGCAACGCATTCATGGAATACTCACCGTTCATCCAGCTGGCCTCGTAGACTTCTACTTTATGATAGATGAACGGCACAGATATCACACACGTACGCATATGTAAAGAGATGAAGTAATATCTAAGAAATAGAAGTCTACAGTTAAACGAATTGAAGTGATGGGCGACCAAACAAACGGGTACTACAAAAAAGAAATACAGTAACTGTCACCTTAACTGAAATCCGATGGATCTAATCTTCCAACCAACGATGTATATTTCAAACGGTCCGGACCACCGAACCATGGTCAAAATTTTCAAACCGTCCGAACCACCAAACGATGGTCCAAAATGTACAAATCAAAGCACCAGGATAGGATCTCAAATCCTCTGCCGGAGGTTCGTATAATTCCTTTTCAAAGAGCGGTTGGAAAAAAAAAAAAAAACAACGTGCCGTCATGCAGCTTCCTTTCTCTCCTCTCTCGCCAGGTAAGGCGACCGAATAAAACCACGAGGGGCATTTTTGTCATTTCATACGCCGAAACACGACTAACGCGGCCTTAGTTAACTCTCTTCTCTGACCACTCGTTCGTTTTGAAGAACTGTTCTGCGCTCCCTCCTCTATAAAAACCCCACCCCACACCTCTCTCTCCCCACAACACCAGAACCACAGCAACATCATCTCTTCCACATCTCAATCCAACAAAATCATATAAAACCACCCAAACAGACCAACAAAAAATTCCAATCCCAAAAGAAAATCTCAATTCTACCCACACCAACCTCATCAAATTAATCACACTCATGCCGCGGAAAGGAATGAGGAGTCTCTTCTTCTCCCACCATTCCCCAAAATCTCCTTCCTCTTCCATCCCCTCCTCTCCTTCACATACTCGGCCCTCCTCCCCTTCTTACTCCCATACACGGCCCTCTTCCCCATCCCCATCTTACTCACATAGTCGTCCCTCCTCCCCATCTTACTCCCATACTCGACGCTCCTACCCTCTCCACTCCACCTTCTCAGAATCGATAATGGAAGAAAACATCGCCACCGCTGAAGCCATCATCACCAAGTGGGACCCAGAGTCATCTTCCTACTCTAAAATCACATCCCTTTTCTACGAAAACCGGCTCGAAGCGTTAGAATTCCTACGATCAGTACGAGGCCTCCAACGATCCATGCATTTCTATGTGAACCAAAAATCCATCTCTCAGAAGCTTGTCCATGCTCAGAATCTCATGCAAACCGCCATGAAACGCCTCGAGAAGGAATTCTATCAGATCCTGGCCGCCAATCGTCAACAGCTGGACCCAGAATCAGTATCCAGCCGTAGCTCAACCGCAACAAGGTCAACAGTTTCAGATTACGATGATGATGTGGGGTCTGAGGATGAGATCCAGATTGCTGGGAACTCAATCCAGGAAGTCGAACATGAAGCTTCTATCGCCATGTCAGACCTCCGTGCCATCGCCGAATGCATGATCTCAACTGGGTATGGCAAGGAATGCGTGAAGATTTACAAAATCATTAGAAAATCAATCATCGATGAAGGAATCTATCGTCTCGGGTTTGAACGGATGAGTTCAAACCATATCCAGAAAATGGACTGGGAAGCCTTAGAACACAAGATCAAGAACTGGGTCAACACGACTAAGATCGCCATTAAAACTCTCTTCTATGGCGAACGGATCCTATGCGATCGCGTCTTCGCAGCCTCAAACACAATCAAAGAATCCTGCTTTGCTGAGATCGCCAAAGAGGCTGCAACCCACCTCTTCGCATTCCCAGAAGCAATTGCAAAATGCAAGAAATCACCAGAGAGGATGTTTCGATTCTTGGATCTCTACAACACGATATCTGAACTGTGGCCTGAGATAGAATCCATCTTCTCTTATGAATCGACATCCACCGTCCGAACACAGGCCATCAACTCTCTAATAAAACTCGGCGATGGAATCCGAACCATGTTAGCCGATTTCGAATCAGCAATACAAAAGGATACGAAAAGATCGCCAGTTCCAGGTGGCGGACTCCACCCGCTGACACGTTATGTGATGAATTATGTAGGATACCTCAGCGACTACAGCGAAATCCTCGGTGATATCTTCGCCGACTATCCATTCCAAGTGCAGAGTCCGTTACCAGAGACATTGCTTGAAAATTCACCAACAGCGGAGAATCCGCTTTCGGCGATCTCGACCCGCCTTGAATGGCTGATCTTGGTTCTCCTTTGCAAGCTCGACGGAAAAGCCGAGCTCTACAAAGACGTTGGATTGTCGTATCTCTTCCTTGCAAACAATCTACAGTATGTAATATCGAAGGTACGCGGCTGTGATCTACAGTTCATACTCGGTGATGAGTGGATTTCCAAGCATGAGTTTAAAGTCCATCAGTACGTGGCGAATTACGAGCGGATGGCGTGGAGTAAGGTGGGGTCCACATTGCCGGCGAATCCGACGGCTGAGATGGAACCCCAGATGGTGAAAGAGCGGTTCCGGGAGTTCAATTCGGCCTTCGAAGCTGCATGCCGGGTCCAGTCTGGGTGGGTCGTACCGGACGAGAAATTAAGGGACGAGATTAAAAGATCGGTGGGCCAGATGATTGTGCCGGTATATAGAGCGTTTTATGGGAAGTATCGGTTTTTGCTGAGAGGTGAGAGTAGCAATTTGGCGAGATTTGCACCGGAAGATTTGGAGAATCATATATCGGATTTATTCTATGGGAATGGAGTTTCGGGTTCTGTGTCGGAATCGGTTTTGTCGCAGGCGTCGCGGTGAGAGGTACCTTTATACGGTTTTGTATGCGTGTATGTATTTTATGTATACTTGTATGATAAGTACACGGAAGGTCGGCGATTCCAGAGTAGGAATTGGCGATGTGAAATGTAAGAGTCGGCCAGGTTTTGTGGAGTTTGGTGGGATGAATCGAAAAATAAATTATATTTATTTGTTTGTTTATTGGATTTCTGTTCTGTTTGGATGTGTTTTGGAAGTTTGTGATGGACTTATTGGTTGGAATGGTACCAAAATGGAGAATCCTGGCCGTATATTTTGGTGGGACCCATGTCGAACCAAACTATTTTGTTCAGTCACATCGTTGTTGGTCTATTGATTTCAATGGTGTGGCCCACCTCATGAGTGGATCAGTTTGGTTTTTCTTTCTAGGTGATATTCATGATGGGCCCACCTTTTTCATGGTTCGGATGGTTTAAGATGCTGCGGCTGGATTTATCTACAGTGAAAATGGCTGTGGTTAAAATTACAAGAGGTGATTACCTTCTTTCCCGCTAATATGGGACTTTTGTAAGATATCTGTACCATGGAAACGGTAGTCACCACCATGAAGGTTACCTGGCACAGAAATCTGGCTGGTCTGATCATCAGATGGGCCACGCTATTGGAGTCAGTGGACAACGGACAGTCTGACTCGAAATATTGGTGTGGCCCACCTAATGACTGGATCAGACTGCTTTTTAAATAGAGTGCCCTTAATGATGAGACCTGCCTTTTTCATGGTAAGGATGTCGTATACATGTGGGTCAGTTGTCTAACCATGTTGGATCTAATAACTGGGCTCTACCGGATTCTGATTCCTTTCCTAAATGATTAAAGTGGGACTCAGAAGCTATCATTGGTCCACCTTGAATGTACGGTGATACCGGTCTCTATGGGGAGAATTTGATATGGGTCTTGGATAACCGTTAATTTCACATGTGCGTACGTGTATCAACAAACACAGTCCCACGGTGCGTGGGAGATGATTCAAAGATTGGAAGATCCAACCGTCTCATCATTGAACTATTTCAATCGAATATGCTATTGTTGTATTTATTTGTGGGCCATTGATCGGAAGGTTAAGATCTTCCAATCGGAGTGTGATTTAGGGGGCATCTACATACCTCATTGGATAATCAGATGAACAGGTTGGATGACCAGATCATCAGTCCAAATGCAGGGAGGAGCCTGTGTGCTGATTGGTGGGATCTATTACTTCATGTGAGGGGGAGCTTCTCCTCTTTTTTTATAATAATAATAATAATAAAGGTGTGGACAGCCAGCTTCTACCCAAAAGCCAGCCACAGAAATATTCCTATTATTTGTTCCCATATTTCAAAATCAAGGCCACGCATGGATGTTAACGCAGGTGGTGAAATTGAAAGAATATTCTAGATATTAATTGAATTTTCATGATTTAATGAAAGTTAATGGTGGGATTAGATTTCCATGCATAAGGGGTCATTTGGATATATCTGATTATAAATAATTTACAAGTTGTGTTTGGATGCTGAAAAATGTTTGTAATTCATTTACAAGCTATAAATCATTTATAACTTTCAACTCTCAATTTTTGCCAAAATAAAAATAAAAATAAAAATAAAACAACTATGATTTTATTCATAGAGGGATACAGCCTGGATAGATTTTTCATTTTTTCTTTCCTTAGTTGGAGGGCAAATGGAAGACACCAATTGCATCCCTCCTTTGCATGGTGGACTCCGTCCATGTATTCATTTCGATAGATCATGTCAAGGCATATTTCAAAATTGAGGCAGATCCAAGATTAAGCGGACCACAGCACAAGAAGCAGTGGTGATACTAATGCCCACTGTTGAAACCTTCCTTTAGCCCACCATAATGTTAAAATTTCGATGGAATCGGTCAAAAGGTCGCATAGACCTGAATGGATGAATAATACCCCCTCTTTGTGGTCCACTTGAGCTTCGGCGGTGACTTTTGAGCCCACCACGTGGTCACTAAATAATTCTATTTTCTTTATTATAAATTAGAAAGCCCATACATCACAGTGGACCCACATCTTAATTTGACCATGTTTTTGAGGCCCATATTATAATTGGATCCAATTATATTTTCGAGCCCACATCTTGGTTGACCAAATATTTTGGGAGCCCATGTATTTATAAACTAGATTTATTCCACCAATCATATCCTAATTGGGCCAACTTTCTTTTGGCAGACCACATCTTAAGTGGATTTGTTTGTTTTGTTTTTGTTTTTTAATTTTGATTTTTTTGGCTTTTTTGTTTTGTTTTTTTTTTTTTCGCCACATCCTAATTGAACCAAATGTCCTCGTAAGATGACATTTTAATTCGTGAACCCACCCACTTCTATGACTCACCAAATACTTGGTTTAAATGAGGATCAGTCTTATGCTTTAATGAAATGGATTCAATCCAATAGTCCATCTTGAATGAAGCTCTGTACGATACTGGTACGAAGTAACTTCAAACCAAACGTGGAATTACCGTTGGATTCCACAGTTTTCCATTTGGAGAGAATTCCACTGGAGTTTTTGGCGTCCATGTCCTGGATTCTCATCTTCCAAACGGTAAAAATAGATTAATGCATATGTTTTGCATTAGCCAAATTTTACTTCGTACCAGTATCGTACAGAGATGATTTGACCATTCATCCATTGACCCGTGATCCATGGGGACACTGAAAACGACAGGATAACAATCGATAGCCATTAATTGTAGGCAAGTACATGTGGATGGTCGTGTATGACTCAGAGTATACACGAGTAACTTTATGGATCTTGTCCTTCCATTACCCATGGAAAGTGGGGCTCTCTAAATCAATGGTTGGATCACTGAAAGTACGTTGATACGGATTAAGCGTATGTCTGGTGCTGCACTAAATTATTTCATTTTATATCTCTCCCTTCTCTTCAAATATTTGAAAAATGGTTCATGTGTAAACTGATAACAAGTGTGTCAGATTTAAAACGTTGGAAAGTTCCACTCTATCATGAAAGGATCACATCCTAATATCGGAATCAATGACGATGGGTCACCTACTAATCCACCCTTTCTGTGTCTGTGATGCATGCAGTGTAACAAATATTCTTGGATTCGATGTGGGAGAGAGTAGGGAGGGAACAGAGAGAAGGGGAGATTGCACCAGAGAGATTGAGAGAGAGGACCGAAGGTGGATTGGAATATTGGGTGCAGGTGATTCCAGACCAGGTGCATGAATGAGATGAGATGGACCGTGATGACAGGGAGTTGGTGGGGTGTAAGATGGTGGCTGTGAAGCCGAGGAAGAGATCTTTCTCACAGGAGAGATGGTAATGAAAATGGGAAATGGACCTTTTTTAGCAGTTTTTCTAGAGAGGGTTTTGATGAGATCCAAAGGTGGAGATGGAGGCCTGAAGGAGAAGGGTTTTGACGCTGTCTTTACACCTGTTTGATTTTTAATTTACCATAGTGAATGAACGTGGACAGATAACAATGACCGCTTCCATTCGGTCAACGGAGATGAAAATTGAAGAGGAATTGTCTCGAAAATCAATTCAGAAAAAAGCCTTATTAGTACTGAATTTAATTTGCAGGCTACACCAATGATATATGTGGCTTATTCATACCATCCTTCGATTTTAATATCACATTTTAAGTATGAGCCTAAAAGTGAGGCAGATCCAAAGATCATTGGACCACACTTCAGGAATAAGAGGTCCTAAAAGACGTGAACGATTGATAGCTGCTATATTGATAGGGCTCGCATTGATGTTTATCATAAGTTCACCTACTCGTAGGCGAAGTGAACAATTGAAAGCTGCTATATTGATAGGGCTCGCATTGATGTTTATCGTAAGTTCACCTACTCGTAGGCGAAGGGAAAACAAAAATATCACCTTGATTCAAAACTCCCAACCCCCTGCAGGCTTTCAATGGTAGCCCTTCAATTCTCACCGTTTCATACAGGATAGTCCACTTGAACTTTGAATCTACCTGGCCGAGGGGACGATGGTGCGGATAAGACATATTCAGACACATACGTCATGGCGAGTCCCATAATTTTGGTGTTTTCAGCTCGGGTGGCTGTCAATGTTACCTACTGGAGGGCAGCCAGAAATAAAAAAGGTAAATAATTATTACCTACTTCCTTTGAAAGAGAGTGGTGTTTCTTTGTTTTACCTCAGTCACGATTTAGGGTCCAGGGTCTGTTGCCAACCACTGGAGCCAATACGGTGAGATGATCTTGTGATTTGAACGGTCCAGTTTATCTTTAACGACATAAGGTAAACCATTTCTTTTTTAATGATGATTCTATCCGTTGATTTTTATGGTTGAATGACCATTGAAAATTTTCTTTTCATTGTTGAAATCATCCGTTCAGATTAGGCTTAGTAAGATAAAAACTTATCGATTTAGGAAAATGGACGGTTCCTATTGTTAGACTACTCAGCATGTGAGCCCACTGGACAGAGACATATTCTAAATATTAAGTCGCGACAGACACAAAAAGAACGACAGAGTTGAATTGCCAAAACGACCCGCCAGGAGAACCAGGTGAACAAGCCTCGATTCTAGATGATATAGGATGGTCCACTTGCGAGTATAGGTTGTTGATGATTATCTTTCTAACCGTCCATTTTCCGTGCGAGGCCAAATCTGACGAGTGGGGATTGGCCTGATTTATGGGAGAAGTAATTGCTGTATGGGCGACACCTAATGGTTGTCGTGGACCTGGGGTACGTATGAGACGTTGGCACGTGTTCCACGATTCACCTCTTGAATTCGTACATGCGTCAACCAGAAGTGGATTGCGTCCTGCCCCTGTATGGACAGAATCGGTCCGCGCAGGGGCTCCGACTGGCCTACTGTCATGTATGTGTTTCATCCACTCCGTTCATCCATCTTTCTACATAATTTTAATGTATATGACCGAACATTAGGAGGATCCAAGGCTTAAGTAAACCACATCACAAGAAGCAACACTGATAATAAATCCTACTGTTTAAACCTTCCTAGGGCCTACGGTGATGTATATTAACCATCTAACCGGTTCATAAGGTCACATGGACGTGGATGAAAGGAAAAAAGAGTTATTATCTTGATTCAAACTTCTGTAGCCCCAAGAAGTTTTCAACGGTGTGCTTAAAGCCCCACTGTATAGTCCACTTGAGACTTGGATCTGACCTTTTTTCTGGATACCCAAAACATGATCTCAAAAAATGGATGAATGGCGTGGATAAAATCAATACATCACGGTGGGCCCCACAGAGCCCCCGCCTGGACCGATTCGGTCCAGGCGGGAACAGGACGTAATCGAATTCCGGGTCAGCCGCCCTCTCACGTCATCTTTGTTTGATAGTCATGTACCAGATGTACCATGTGTACGCTGCCCTGGAGGTTTTCTATCTCGACACGCACCTTCGAAAGCAGCATTCGTACCAATCCAGCTAGCGTGAGGGACATCTCAACCACGTATAAAGTGGGAGCCCCACATTGAAGATAACCATACTCAAAAGATAGAAAAATGGACGGTTACGATGGAACTTCCAACCGTCTTATGTTCAGCGTCCAGCTGGGGCTTTTCCAGCCTCATCTGCCCATGGTTGTATCTAAAGTGGGGGCCATTGCCTGTTCCTGTGTCCATTGCACTTGCTAGATGGGCGGCTGTGCTGAGCGTATCTCTCTCATATTCAGTATTCACCTGGAGGTGTGCTGAAAGTGAACTGGAGCGGGTGCAATTAACTGTCCATTTCTTTTGTATATATGTTGCCTCTCCGGAAATCGAATTGATTAAATGGTATGGTCTGGTGAGGAACTTGGATCTCTCACCTTTTGCCAACACGATGCCACGTGTTAGTGCAAAAGACTCAACTCCCGATGCTGCACGCAGCACGTCCATCACCTTTTTTCCTTTTTTTTGGGTTGGCTTGTTAGTTTACACCCATGTCAGCACACACACTCCATGTTAGCCACAATCCCCCGCTAGGGATTGATGCCAATACCTCAAGTGTTGTAACGAGGTTTCTCCACTCAATCTCTCCCCATGCTGCTGGATACACAGGCACTTAAAAATAAAAGGGTAGCTTTTTTTAATAAAAATTATCGACCTAATTTGATTTTTCTAACATAAGCTATTTTAGTGAAAATTACTCAATTAATAAGGTATCTTAAGTTATAAATATAAAAATAAAAATAATTTTTTTTTTAAAAGACAAACTTTTTAAAAAAGTACCTGGATGTAATTTCTACAACACTTAGGTAGTAATTTGTTAAAAAACCTTAAAATAAATATTTTATTTTTGTCAAAGATTTTACCTAAGAAATACCTAAAACTTTGAAAATCCTCGGAGAAAATTTCCAGTCCAAAAATAGCTGAGACTTGTCACTGTGATAGCACATACCTAAGTGTGGCCCACCATTTTTACCGTAGCAAGATGTTCAAGGCTTCGTCTAATTGCAAGAAATATCATGAAATTTCACGGCTAATCAATCTCATTTAGTGCAAAGTGTTTACTGGTGTGTTTGGCTGCACAAAATAACAAAATTAAAATCTTCAATCGTGAACCATCATGAAATATTCTATAGAACACCTGAAATATAATATACATTTTCTTTCTCTTTCGTGATTTTTTTTTCTCCGATTAATTAACACATTTGACTTAATGTGTCACCTCTCCTCCTCGATTATCAACGACTTTAATCTCACGCATCCACCAGAGTG
Source organism: Magnolia kwangsiensis (assembly GCA_037074715.1). Classification (NCBI taxonomy): domain Eukaryota; kingdom Viridiplantae; phylum Streptophyta; class Magnoliopsida; order Magnoliales; family Magnoliaceae; genus Magnolia; species Magnolia kwangsiensis. The sequence goes on along the minus strand of CM073578.1, from coordinate 106,750,905 downwards.
TGAGAGTACTCTATGTTGGGCCATCATGAAGCCCCATGGTTTGAAAATCACACTGACTAAACAATCTTAACCATCCAAATGCTTTCGAATGAATGGATGTTTAAAGGAAACTGTGGTGGGTGGCTCACATTCATCTAGCAAAGAACCACTCTCAATGTGCGTCCCCTTCAACTGTTTCCACAATGCCCTACATATGACCGCTGGATGAACGTCTAGATTTGATACACACCAGCAAAGTCATTACTAATAGCAAGTGTTGGTTATAGTAAGCTATACCTTTTTATTTTTAGATGAAAAAAATTACTAATCCAAAAGATATAGAAGTCCAAAAATTACAAAAAGATAATAGTAGAGTATTGTCTGAGTCGCTCTAGATTCAGCCAGTTAAGACCACTCATGTGACCGAGGGCTTGGATAGATAGTACATATGCCTGTATAATTGTATGGGCATGCGAGAGTCCCCTCGATCATTGACTTATTGATTTAACGTGCGTCGTACTCAAGCAATTTGAGTAAGTTTTTTGTACCTTATACTAACGATTATGTAATCGGCCAGTCTAAGAGTTTTTTATTTCACTTATGCTTTAACGTGGTATTTATCAATTAAAGTAAAAGATTTATACATAATAGAATAAATACTAATATAAATATGATCGATCTTTATTTACAACCATCATACTTTATAATTTAATTCAAGTGAGAGATGAGATAAATACATGATGCGTCTATCAGAACAAGTAAAGGAGACAAATGGTCAGCAAGATATGACAAAAGTATGAACAACTGAATTAGATCTTAGATGGACATGGAGATCTGGTAACCTAAGGTTATAGATATTTAATCTACTCTTATGATAAACATATTTTAGCAAGAACCACTAGGCAACAGTAATGTAAGTTAAGAAAAGAAAAATAAGTATGAATATAAAGTACGCATGTAGATAAATGTGCTTGGTATAGGGCCTCGAGCTCTTATTCGGATGTTCCTTTTATAGCTTTTTCGAAGTGATAAAAATCCTTCGTTGGGCTTCTAGGTCCTTCGAAATTCTCTATACAAGCTTTTTCGGACAAATAATTTCTTGCTTATCAAATTGGAGCTTGCCTTGGAAAGAAAGGATTTAAAACTCATTGGCTTTTAGTTGTTCTTTCCTTAAAAGATCCTTTGCAGAGATCTTTGTGGCCAACTAAATATCTGACCTAGGACCGCTAAGGTTCCTCTGATGAACACAACCAGGCTAAGGTTCGGAGACCTCAGTGGTTGATCTCTATCAAACATAGTCGCCCAACATTTTTAATGTCACACCTTGTCAACTTCAAGGTGTTGAATGGTCTAGATCAAACTACCTCCTTCGTTTGATCACCTTCAACAACGATGTCTTAGAATGTTGGAGTGATTTGTCCCTCAATACTGATCTATCATTTGGACAAACTAGATTTTTCATTCTCTTGATTTGATCATCGTGTAGAATGGTACCTACCATCCCTTTACAATCCGGGCATGGGACTGTCTAAGTTGCCTTGAATTTCAATTCATCCCATTGTTCTTCGAAATCTCCTATATTGTTGCTGGTTTTTCATACGTTTTTGGAGAAATATCCTATTTTAGAAGGATTGTAAGAGATAGTGTTGGCCTTGCGGATGAGATTATTTTAATTGTGAGATAAGATATGCATATCCAATAGATCTTTTGTAGTGGTGCTAGGCACATCCATCATTTAATGGGCAGGTTAATTGTGGTCACATGGCATGCGATGATTCATCTCCTTAAATGGCCTAATAAGAGTTTGAACCGTCATAATAATAATAAAATGTATAATGCCGAGGGAAGATTAAAAGAAGATCTTCTCCAAATGTGAGTACAATTCTTACAGTATCAAATACATACCATCTTCACATGGTATCTTCCTATTAGTTTTTGTTAGGGTGTCAAAAATGAGTGTAAATAGTTTGCATTCAAAGAAAATAAGGAAGAGAAAAAGAAAAAAAAAAAAAAAAAAAAAAAAAAAAAAAAAAAAAAAAAAAAAAACATGACATAGGCCAATGACTAAAGCACTAGGTATTAAAGAAAAAGAAAAAGTTACAATTTAGATTTATCTAATTCTTAAATTTAATAGTGGTCCAATCTGGTCAACCATTCATGTTGTTATCCATATCTTAAGGGCCTGTTTGGATTCGCGTATTGTATTGTATTGTATTGTATTTGAGTATTGTTCATGTATGCATTGGATGGTTTTCAGAATACATCCAAATCAATCAGATACTAATCAATGTTTGGATAGGAGGTATTGTTTGACATAGTATACAATACGTTATATAGATCAATGTTTGGATAGAACGTATTATGTCTGCGTATTGTACAATCTTAATTAGGTCGGGTGGCCTGTTTGACATATGGAACTTTTTGATTTCTAGCCTAAATGATTTTCACGTTGAAATGTACCAAATGAATGGTCCCAATCTTACATTGCATAGGTACCAGATATCTTGTAATCGTACAAATTTCAAACTTTCATCCGCTGCTAAATATAGCGCAATGAATACGAAGTATTGACAGCAACAGAACCTACTGATAATACTCTACCGTCGGTTCAAAAATTTGGTTGGAGTTTGCATTTGCACGTATGGGATTCAACTCCTATTCACTCCAATCCAAATACGGTAAGCGTCAAATCATGACTTCTAATATGATACAATACATCCCAAAATGCGTATCCAAACAGGCCTTAACAGCTGTGGACCATGTATTACACATCACTTTCACAAGTGGGCCACACTGTTTGCACAGCTGGGAGCACTAATAACTTTGATTAAGTACTAAACGTGGTTCTATAATGCTGCACAAACAACAAAAATGAGCAAATCAAAATTGAAATACATCACTAAAGTAAGGGCTTGTTTGGATAGGCATTTTGGGATGTATTGTATCGTATTAGAAGTTATGATTTGACGTTTACCGTGTTTCGATTGGAGTGAATAGGAGTTGAATCTCATGCGTGCGAATACAAACTCCAACTAAATTTTTGAATCGACGGTAGAGTATTGTCAGTGAGTTCTATTGCCATCAATACTTTGTATTCATTGCGTTGTATTCGATAGCAGATGAAAGTTTGAAATTTGTATGATTACAAAATATCTGGTACCTATGTAGTGTAAGATCGAGACCCTTCATTTGGTACATTTCAACGTGAAAATCATTTGGCCTATAAATCAAAAAGTTCCATACCTCAAATAGGCCACTCAACCCAATTAAGATTGTACAATAGGCGGATATAATATGTCCAAATAATACCTCCCATTCAAACATTGATTTTTATTTGATTGATTTGGATGTATTCTAAAAACCATCCAATGTACACATGAATAATATTCAAGTAAATACAATACAATACTATACACGAATCCAAACATGCCCTGAAAAATTCAAACTTAGTGAGCCTACCCTAATGTACTATAATTGTGAAAAATCAACCTGTACTTGTCAAATTGGGCCCAGAGATTTGTGATCCAAACAGTTAATCTGATGGAAACCACCATGGATTTCAGATGACCAGGAAATCTCCTAGATTGGAAGATCCTGTTGGACGTTTGAAGGAAAGAATATGGTGATGGTTCGCATTCAAAATGAGAAAGAACGAATGTGATTAGATCTTCCAATATGGGAGATATTAGGGACATCTTCCATCCACGTACGGTGGAGACAATCAAATCAATGGTTTGGATCATTGAACAGTTGGCCCACATTTAAAGAATCTACTGAGTCACAGAACCATACACTTAGTGATGAGTAGGGCCTAGAATTACTGCGCAAGACGCAGAGCTGGTTGGCGCCAGCGGCCATTTAATGACTGCCATATCAGGTGCACCAACAGCCCAGCCTGGACGGAAGCGGATTGTGTACTGCTCGTCTAGACAGAAATGGTCCCGACAGGGGCTCCGTGGGGCCCACATTTATGTATGGGTTTCATCCGGGCCGTCCATCCATTGTTTCAGATTAATTTAGTCTATAAAATCAAAAGTAAGATGATCAAAACGTCAAGTAGACTACACAACAGGAAGCAGCAGTAATGATGTTGCCCACCGTTGAAACCATTCTATGTCCCACCATAATGTTTATTTTCTATCTAACCTGTTCATAAGGTCACGTAAACCTGAATTAAGGTAAAAAAAAAATTTGAGCTTGATCGAAAACATCTGTAGCCCCAAAGAAGTTTTTAATGGTGAGAGTTCAATCCCCACCATGCGGTCCTCTTGAGTACTGGATCTAATTTATATTTTTATTATTTACTAAAAATATATGAAAAAATGGATGAACAGAGTGGATAAAACCCATTCATTATGGAGGGCCCCACAGATCCCCGATTTGGACCGATTCTGTCCAAGCCGGGCTGGACGGAATCGACTTCCGGTTGAATCGGGCGGATACCGTCGTCAACCGGACAAATGCATGAAATAACTAAAAGAGAGAAACTTTCATGCTCTGGTAGAGTGTGACGGATCATACGCAGGCACTTAGAAATTACAAAAGTAACATCTAAATAGGTCGAATTAAACTGTACAAATTATAGATATCATCTTAGGTGTGTCATGAATCTGAAAATTATGCTTGTTTGATTTTCTGACTATCGGATTGGTGGGCATTTATTGGACGGTTCAGAATGAAAAGCATTCAAGGATCTTTTTCCATAAACAAGTGTCCACGAATCAGAGGCTAGAAATTATATTCAAGTAATGTCACTTCAGGCATGTCAATTCGGATAGTTGGTTTTCATATCCTAGTCCATTCGAGTTCATACATTCTATGTGTATAATTACTGGGCGCCTGAGTATCATGCATCAAACTCTTCCAGAGTAGTAGAGAACCCAAAGTTATACTAGTTTGCAACCATTTAAAAAAGGGATATTTACGACTGTACGACCCATTTATGGCCCATTTACGAGACGAGGTCCACCTCATTTTATCTTACAAGAACAAGCCCCAGCTGTACGGACGCCTTCCCAAAGGTCGAAAATGGCCCTGCTTTTTCCTTCAAGCGGGAAGACGAGCGCTGACGCTCCTCCGATTTGTACGAACGGTTCAAAAGATCAACGTTACATGGGCCCACAGTTATGTATTTATTATATCCATAACGTTCATCCATATTTCGAGATCATTTCAGAACATTATCCAAAAAAAAAAAAAAGTATATCATATCCAAAGATCAACTGGACCACACCACAAAGAGCTGTGGGAAAATTGCTTTTCACCGTTAAAAATTTTATAGAGCCCATCATAACATTTATTTTCCATTCAATCTATTCATAAGGTCACAGAGACCTGGATGAAGAGGAAAAATAAATTTCATAATGATCCAAAACTTCTATAACCCCTAAAAGGGTTTCAATGGTAAACCTTCAATTCCCCACTGCCTTTTAAAGTGTGGTCCACTTGATAGTTAGATCTGTCTTATTTTCCATCTCAGGCCTTAATATGAGCTCGAAAAATAGATGGACGGTTTGGATATAACATGGACCTCATGATGGGACCCAAAAAATAACAAAGATTCTACGTTAAAAAAAAAAAGAGCAAATATTTATTTTATTTGCTACAAAGAAATTTAGATACAGATTATAACCGTAGCCAAATCTGCCCAAAATCTGTAGCTAAAGCGACCCCTTTGGGGTGGGCTCGCCGAACTAATGGCCCCCGTGCCAGTTGCTGACCTATCCGCTGGGCCACATCCATCTGGCAGCCCCTATAACTACGGACTATAACCGTAGCTATAGATAGACTGCCATCACAATAGCCTATGCAAATTATTTTATTTTATTTTATTTTTTGCATGGAGAACTTCATTCTACCTACAATTTTCTCAAACATGTATTTATAAGCATATAAAAAAAATTTTCCTCTCTATTTTTTGCATTTCTTTCTTTATTCATTTAAAAAGTATTTCTTCTAAACCAAAATTAGTTACTTGATAAATCCTATATGATTTTGGGATATGAGAAGCTACTTTAGCCAACTAACCTAGGTATTTACCAAGATTCCATCAGGTCGATGACCGTAAAATGCATGGAAATGATTGTAAAGTGCATGGAAATGACCATGAATCAACATGGAATCACCGGGAATGACCTTGAAATACATGAAAATGACTGTGAAGTGAAGCGAATTGATCGTGAAATGCGTGAAAATGATTGTAAAGTGAAGGGAAATGACTGTGAAATGTATGAAAATGACCGTTAAGTCAAGCAAATTGATCTTGAAATGCACGAAAATGACCGTGAAGTGAAGGAAAATGACCGTGAAATGCATGGAAATGATCGTGAATCAACACGGAATTGCCGAGAATGATCGTGAAATGCATGAAAATAACCGTCAAGTGAAGCGAATTGACCGTGAAATACATGGAAATAACCATGAAGTGAAGGAAATTGACTGTAGCATGCATGGAAATGACCGTGAATCAACACGAAATTGTCGAGAATGACTGTGAAATGCATTAAAATGACCGTGAATCAACACAGAATCGCCGGGAGTGACCGTGAAATGCATGGAAATGACCGTGAAGTGAAGCGAATTGACCGTGAAATGCATGGAAATGACCGTGAAGCGAAGGGAATTGACCGTGAAATGCATGGAAATGACCGTTAATCAACACGGAATCACCAGGAATAACCGTGATATGCATGGAAATGACCGTGAAGTGAGGCGATTAGACCTTGAAATGTGCGTAAATGACCGTGAAGTGAAGGGGCATGACCGTGAAATGCGCCAAAATGACCGGAATCAACACGGAATAGGCGAGAATGACCGTGATATGCATGAAAATGACCGTGAAGTGAAGCGATTGGAGCGCGAAATGCGCGGAAATGACTGCGAAGTGAAGGGGCATGACCATGAAATGCGTCGAAATGATCGTGAATCAACACAGAATAGTTGGGAATGACCATGATATGCATGAGGCCGTGAAGTGAAGTGATTGGACCGCGAAATGTGCGAAAATGACCGTGAAGTGAAGGGGCATGACTGTGAAATGCGTCGAAATGATCATAAATTAACATAGAATAGGTGGGAATGATCGTGATATGCATGGAAATGACCGTGAAGTGAGGCGATTGGACCTTGAAATGCGCATAAATGACCATGAAGTGAAGGGGTATGACTGTGAAATGCGTCGAAATGACCGTGAATCAACAAGAAATCGCTAGGAATGAGTGTGATATGCATGGAAATGATTGTGAAGTGAGGCGATTGGACCGTGAAATGCTCAAAAAAGACCATGAAGTAAAGGGGCATGACCATGAAATACACCAAAATGATCATGAATCAACACAGAATAGGCGGAAATAACTGTGATATGCATGGAAATGACCATGAAGTGTAGCGATTGGACCGTGAAATGCGTGGGACCGTGAAATGCGTCGAAATGACCATGAATCAATACGGAATAGGCGGGAATGACTGTGATATGCATGGAAATGACCGTGATCGGCGCATTTCACGGTCATGCCCCTTCACTTGCAGGTCATTTCCGCGCATTTCACAGTCCATTCGCCTCACTTCATGGTCATTTCCATACATATCACAGTCATTCCTGGCAATTCCTGAACCACAGTCATTTCGACGCATTTCACGGTCATGCCCCTTCACTTCACGGTCATTTCTGCACATTTCATAGTCCAGTCGCCTCACTTCAAGGTTATTTTCATGCATATCACGGTCATTCTCATCTATTCCGAGTTGATTCACGGTCATTTCAGCGCATTTCACGGTCATGCCCCTTCACTTCACGGTCAGATCCGCACATTTCGCGGTCCAATCGCTTTGCTTCACTTCACAGTCATTTCCATGCATACCACGGTCATTCTCGCCTATTCCGTGTTGATTCACGGTCATTTCGACGCATTTCAAGGTCATGCCCCTTCACTTCATGGTCATTTCTTCACATTTCACGGTTCAATAGCTACACTTCACGGTCATTTCCATGCATATCACACTCATTCCTGCCTATTCCGTGTTGATTCACGATCATTTCGGCGCATTTCACGGTTATGCCCCTTCACTTCACGGTATTTTCGTGCATTTCATGGTCCAATCGCCTCACTTCACGATCATTTTCATGCATATCACGATCATTCCCATCTATTCCGTGTTGATTCACGGTCATTTCGGCGCATTTCACGGTCATGCCCCTTCACTTTACAGCCATTTTCAAACTTCACGATCATTTCCATGCATACCACAGTCATTCCCGCCTATTCCGTGTTGATTCACGGTTATTTCGACGCATTTCACAGTCATGCCCCTTCACTTCATGGTCATTTCCGCACATTTTACGGTCCAATCGCTACACTTCACAGTCATTTCCATGCATATCAGCTCATTCTCGCCTTCACGGTCATTTCCATGCATATCACAGTCATTCCTGTCTATTCCGTGATGATTCACGGTCATTTCGACGCATTTCATGGTCATGCCCCTTCATGTCACGATCATTTACGCGTTTCAAGGTCTAATCGCCTCACTTCACGGTCATTTTCATGCATACCACGGTTATTCTCGCTTATTTCGTGTTGATTCACGGTCATTTCGACGGATTTCACGGTCATGCCCCTTCACTTCACGGTCATTTTCGCACATTTCATGGCCTATTCGCCAAGATTCACGATCATTTCCATGCATATCATGGTCATTCCCCGCGATTTCGTATTGATTCACAGTCGTTTCGGCGCATTTCAAAGTCATGCCTCTTCACTTCACGGTCATTTTCATGCATTTCACAATCTATTCGCAAAGATTCACGGTCATTTCCATGCATATCATGGTCATTCTCGGCGATTCCGTGTTGATTCACGGTCATGCCCCTTTACTTCACGGTCATTTTTCGTGCATTTCATAGTCCATTCGCCAAGATTCACGATCATTTCCATGCATATCACGGTCATTCCTGGCTATTCCATGTTGATTCATGATCATTATTTGGGCGCATTTCAAAACGGAATGCGCGGATTGACTGTGAAATGCATGAAAATGACCGTGAATCAAAATGAATCATCGGGATTGACCGTGAAATGCATGGAAATGACCGTGAAGTGTAGGGAAATGACCGTGAAATGCCTGGAAATGACTGTGAGGTGAAGGGAATTGACTGTGAAATGCATGGAAATGACCGTGAAATGAAAGAGAATTCTCTTTCACAGTCATTTTCGGCGATTCTGTTTCATTTCATGGTCATTTTCTGCGATTCCGTTTCACTTCATGGTCATTTCCATGCACTTCATGGTCAATTCGCTTCACTTCATGGTCATTTTCATGCATTTCACGGTTAAATTACTTCACTTCACAGTCATTTTCATGCATTTCACGGTCATTTTTGGCGATTCCATTTTATTATATGTATATTTATATAAATATGTGTTTGAGAAAATTGTAGGTAAAATAAAGTTCTCCATATAAAAAAAAAAATAAAAAAATTGCATTGTCATCTATGGCTACGGCTATAGGGCCACCTGATGGGCATGGCCTTGCCAGATCGGAATGGCCCCGCCTGATAAGTCATCAACTAGTGCTGGGGTTGCTAGTTTGGAGTGCCCACATTGGCCAGCCCACTATGGCTACGGATTGTTGTTATAATTCGTAAGTAAATCTCCTTGTATAAAAAAATAAAAATCTTTTATTATTATTATTATTATTTACGTCGAATCTTTATTGTTTTTATCGTCCCTTCATGAGGTCTATGTTATATCCAAACCGTCCATCTATTTGGCGAGCTCATATTAAGGCTTGAGACGGAACATAAGACAGATCTAACTATCAAGTGGACCACACTTTAAAAGGCAGTGGGGAATGCAACGTCTAGCATTGAAACCCTTTTAGGGGTTACAGAAGTTTTGGATCATTATGAAATTTGTTTTTCCTCTTCATCCCGGTCTTTGTGACCTTATGAATAGATTGGATGGAAAATAAATGTTATAGTGGGCCTTACAAAATTTTTAATGGTGAAAATCAATTTTTCCGCTGCTCTTCGTGGTGTGATCCAGTTGATCTTTGGATATGATTTTTTTTTTTTTTAATAATGCCCCGAAATGATCTCGAAATATGGATGAATGTTGTGGATATAATAAATACATAACTGTGGGGCCATGTAACATTGATCTTTTTTGAACCGTTCGTACAACCCGGAGTTGGAAGAGCGTCAGCGCTGTGTTCCCGCTTGAAGGAAAAAGCAGGAGGGCATTTTCGACCTTTGGGAAGGCGTCCGTACAGCTGGAGCATATTATTATAAGGTAAAATAAGGTGGGCTTCGTCTCTTAAATGGGCGATAATGGGTCGTACAGTCATAAATTTCTCATTTAAAAAACGGTGGGCATACATCCTCCCCCACATGTTACAGTCAGTCACAGGTATCAAGACGAACCAGACTGTGTGTTAAGATGAATAATATCTCCTGATCAAACAATCCTAACCATTCAGTTAATGGCTATCAAATAGATGATTAAAAGCAAAATGGCAAGTGATTCAAATTTCGAAAAGAAAAATCAGATAGCTATTATTATCTCCTTCAATAGAACTAAATATCCCTGATGACCTGCTCTCCAAGCAATCTGTGTCGTGTTACAGGATCCGTTAGTTTGGTGAGGTCTACTGTGGCATCTGTTTTATATTTTTGATCCCTTCATCAGTTCCACCATCATCTCAAAAAATCAGTTAAATTTACCGCTCTAAGTGTTCTACTCTACGAGAAACAATGCAGATTAATGCTTAGCACATTGATAATTTTTGAGCACAAAGGTTTCAACTCAAATCAATCAAAATCTCTCTCTTTCTCTCTCGATACACACAGAGGGAGTAATGCTCACCTGCCGCGGGTGAGAAGCCATGCGCACTTTTGCACACCCATCATGCGTGCAAATTTGAACAATCCTTGTGACGAGGCACCCAATGAAACTTTAAAACCCAACTTAATCCAAAACTCTCCAGGGCCTCTTTCAAGGGCCATAGTAGAGAGGCAAATCTTCGAAAAAAATTGTTTTCTTTTCCAAGCCTAAAGTTTCAAATCAAGATAAAAGTTGGGCACTTGAATTTTATGAGGTATCACATCATGTGAACCGTTTGAATTTTGTGCCCATCACACGTGCACATATATGCTTACCTATGCAAATGAGCGTGTAGGGGTGTGCGCGCGCCTGTATATATATGGAAAAGGTACTATGCCTTGAGCTCACGATAAGCTCCCGTGACGCTGAGCTGTGTGGGCGTCATCGAGATGTGTGTCAATCATTAACACCGTGCATTTGATGGGTCCCCTTTAAATTATGGTATATACTGAAAATCAGCTGCATATGGAACTCAGGTGAGCCATACCATTTAAAATCATGTGAAGACATGTCAAAAACATATAAAAGAACTTGGTGGGGCCCATATAAAATTTTCGTGCTTCTCAAACTTGGTCTGAACCCTCATCCAAGTGGGACACACATAATGGATGGGCTGGATTTTCAAACCACATCTCAGTGGGCCCAAAAAATAATTATGAATGTTTTAATGGTGCATGGCCCCCCTCAACTTCTGTATATGGTGTGGCCCACAAAAGTAAATGAATGACTTAATTTTTGAGAACTAGGCCCACGATGGAATGGTGCATCTGACTGATGGGGTAGATGTTCGAAACGCATCACGATGGGGCCCACACAGCTCAACCTCATGGGACCTAATGTGCATGGGGCCATGTGTGTGGGAGATGTCTGGAACCCACCAAATGCACAATGTGCATGTCTGACAAACATCAGTGTAGGGCCACACAACTTACCTCATGCGAAGGTCCCATGAGGCCGACCTCATGGTACGATTTCATATGTATGTCTTTTTCCTTTGTGATTATGATTGGAGTTACCTTATATATTACCAGATATGATGGCATGTAAATTTCATAAGAGGATGCTGGAATCTTGCATCAATGATGGTTTAATCCCTAATATTTCCTGTGGTATGGGGCAGATGACTTCTGCATATATTTGATTGTTTTGGCCGATATCACGGTGGCCACACAGTGCTTAGGATTGCAGGGGCTCCATTCAACCCCTGGTGACAAGAAATTGCTGTATGGACATTCGTTAGGATTTGCCTCATTGAATATGTTGTTTGGAAGGTATATTTGACCTAACTTAGTAGGGTATAAAGATCATACAAGTCGCACCTATACATCCTCTTCTTTCCATGGGTCTCCATCCAACCCTCTCAAAACGTGCCTCATTGTAGATAGACTTACTACAATTTCTCTAAATTGACGGTTTAGCCATCAGTGGACATGAATTGCCTGCAACCCGTGTGACACGGAAGTTAGTCCGAAGCTACGTGTGTCCTACCGTGATGTTTGTGATATTCATCTGCTTTTTCAACTCATGATAGGAAATAAGCAAAAAATAAGACTGATACAGAACTCAAGTGAGCCACATAGGAAACAACGGGGATTGACCAACCGTTGTTAAAACACTGTGGAGCAATGGAAGTTTTTGAATCAAGTTAAAATTTGTATGGTTCTGGCTCATCTTAGTAGAAATAACCTTATGATCAATTGGATGGCATATAAATAAATATCACAGTGAATTCCTTAAAAGTTTCAATGGTAGGCATTTCCCTCACTTTTTCCTATGGAGTGGTATTTGAGTTTTAGATCTGTGTCATTTTTGAGCTCATGTGTCAGCATGAGCCAGTAAAACAGATGAATTGTGTGGATTTCTCACAAACATCATGTTGAACTCCAATTAACATCTGACTGCAGAAACTCATGCAATCCAATCCAGCAATGGGTGGAACAGTGAGTAGTAGGAACTGGGCCAAATTGAAAAAACAAACGTCCACCTGTTAGATTTTAAAATCCTCCAATTGACCAGATCGTAGGGCTATTTTTCATCCGGGGCTAAGTGGAGCCCACCATGTGGACTATCTCATCTAACTCTATGCATGCCACTCATAATCATTGTTCTTTTAGATGACTTTATGTAGCGGCAGTGGTCAGCTTTCCCAATCGTATAGGGTAGGTTACATGAAAAATTCTGAAAAAGAAAAAGCTTGCCTAGATTGGTTAAGCTACCTACTCCGACTTACCTTTCTTTTAATTGATGAAAACAACTTAAATGTGCCCAAAATCAACCCGGACTATCAGGTGCATCACCCCTTGCTTGGCCTTGACCCTAAAATTTAGACTTACTAATACTTGGGTAGGCCACCTAATAAACTGATATGCATAAAAACTTCTAAATTCATGCAGTAAGGCCAACTTGAATGTTCTTATGCCATCATTTTAGGTAATTGCTATAGGGCACATTAGATGACAGAATTAGGTGGCACATAAACACCATCGGGTGTGGTCTGTATAAAATTAATTATAGGTGTCCATTCCTAACCTTTTCCTATGGTGTGGCCTACTTGAATTTTGGATGATAATGATTTTTATATGTATGATGTGGATGTCAAAGCATGCATAGCCCGTGAGAGGAGGAATCTCATGAAAGTTCTACCTATAATAGTAACGGCTCTATTAAAGATATTCTCCCTAGTTATAAATACAACGAGGGAGTAAAGGATTGAGCAGATTGAGAGCGGATTCGGTGATACCCAACTCATTGAAGCCACAAGATGGCAAGATTTGTTTAGGTCACGTGTCACTGTCATTTTAGATGGGGCCAAGCAAAACGTGTCTGAAAGTAATTCAACGGCTGATGCTTGCTTAATTAATCAAATCTCCCCATTTAAGGGCCTCACTGCATTGGGCGCGGATTGCATCCTAGCCTACTCTGATGGTAATCCCTCCGGGCAGGGCTTTGTGGGGCCCACAGTAATGTAAGTGTTTTATCCATGCCATTAATTGCTTTTATCATACCATTTTATGATATGGTCCTAAATATGAGGCAGGTCCACAGCTCTAGTGGACCACACCAAAGGAAGCTGTGGTGATAATGACAACAACCATTGAAACCTTTTTAAGGGCCATTATGATGTTCTTTAACCATCCAACCTATTAATAGGGCCATTTAGACGTGGATGAAGTGAAAACACAAATATAAGCTCGATCTGAAACTTCTCCAGCTCCCAAAAACTTTCTAATGATAGAAGTTCAATCCCACTTTGTGGTTCAAGTAAGACTTGAACCCGCCATATTTTTTGGATCATATTTTAAAATGATTCGAGAAAAATGATGAACGGCGTGGATAAAACACTTACAACACGGTGGACTGCACATAGCCCTGCCCAGACGGATTACCGTCCGGGCGGGGGTAGGATGCAATCCGCGTCCCACCACATTATGTGAGGTCCGGCAGCATACTACATGAGTGTGCTAATACACTCAGCAGCTCAAGTTGGGCTTCAAGGCATATGTTTAAACTTATATAATATTGAGTGAATGTCTTCGATCTTTGACACGTATGCTTATTAATCCCCGTATCCAAATCAAATGCCCTCTTTGAGTCATAGCCCTAGTACAGTCGTATCTGTGACAACTTGCTGGTGTAGGGACATCCTGTATTTCTCTTGCATGTTGGATGGAAGATATTAATATGCTCACACCGCTCACACGATGTAACAAACGGTTGGTGATTCAATGAGCCCGTACGAGGATGTGGAACACATGGTGGAGATCCAAGCCATTCATCGGGTACGTGACAATCTGGACGTGTAATATAGCAAAATTCAGGCCAGTTCACTCATCAGGTGAACCGCATTTGCTCCTCTAATTTTGAGAGGAGTTTATCTTTTAACCATCCATTTTTTTCGCGCACGTTCACGTTAATGACTAACGGACCAAGGTTGCTATTGATTAATGGTACGCCCTTAGATTTCACTACTAAGAATAGTTCAGATCTATGACACGTGTGTCATCAAACGTGTCAATGTCAGATGACCCCACCAGAGGCCCTGTTTGAACGACTCTAACATACTAATCAGCTGGGAAAGTATACAATGGCGGCTTGACAGGTGGGATAGTGGGTACGCGGATGATACTTGCTGATGGATTCGGATTTGGTACTGACCTCTCCAGTACTGATTTCAGTACTGGTCGGTATTGCAAAAGGTCATTTGGGACAATCATGATATGTGTATTTTATCCACGCCGTTCATTGATTCTGCTAGCTCAATTTAAATACGAGACAAAAAAATGAGACAGATCTAAAGTTCAAGTGACCAAATCATATGAAGTAGAGAGGATTATAATGCTTATTATTAAAACCTTCTTAGGCCCACCACGATGTTTGTTTACCATCCAACTGTTCAAAAAGCCACATAAAACTAGATAAAGGGAAAACACACAAAAAACAGCTTGAATCAAAATTTCTGTGGCTTACAAGAAGTTTTTGGCTATAGTCATTCCATCTCCATTGTTTCCTGTAGTGTGGTCTAATTGATATTTGAATAGGTGTCGTTGTTAGAATAATGTCCAAAAATGAGCTAGTAAAATGGATGGACGGTGTGGATAAAACACATACATCATGGTGGAGCCCACAAAGCATTGATGGGTTCCAACCAGTACTGAGTTGACTACTGAAGGAGTCACTACTAAACCTGAATCCCTAGCTGACAGTCTGCAGAATAAGGACTCAAGCATTTGAGTGGTGTAAAGTGGCCCTGAAAACTTGGCATAAACTCATGCCAACGAGTGATGAAGATCATTGAATGTGGGATGTGGATTGGGTATTATTGGACAGACAAGGTTATCTAAGGTCACCTATTGAAATTTAGTTGGTTACAAGCTTCTATCACAAATAGACTACACTTGATGAAATTTAGTTGGCTGTTGTAGGCTTCTATCAGAGATGAGCCGGCCTACGCAAAACTCGTTGGAAGGTGGTTAGATGAATCATATACTCGACTGAATTTATTTTTTACTAGCCAACCAAATTCCACCACGTTGAGTCGGTGTCCTGCTGCATCCTGATGGAGGTAATACACAATCCACCTGATGGGACGCAGTTGCTTGCAGCACCCGCCACAGGGATGGCCTAAACCATGCTATGTGGGGCCCACCATAATATGATTTATCCACTTAGTTTATCCATTTTGCCCAAATCATTTTAGTGCTAATCAGATCAAAAAAGAAAAAATACAGATCCAAAGCTCAGGTTGACCACACCACAAAAAACAGTGGGGATTGAACATCTTAAGGGCCACAGAAGTTTTAGATCAAGCTTATATTAGTGTTTTCCCTTCATCCAGGTTTGTATGACCATATGAACATGTTGGTTTGCAAATTGAATATCACGGTGGACCTTGGGAAATTTTCAACAGTAGGAATTCAATCCCCAATATTTTCTGTGGTGTGATCTACTTAAGCTTTAGATTTGCATGGTTTTTTGAGTTCATGCTCTAAAATTAGTTGGCAAAACTGATGGACTGTGTGGATAACACATTCATCCTAATGGGGAACACAGATGTTGGACTACGTCCTCCCAGAGTGATAGGAATGCTGCATGCAATCCACTTCCCTGAACATGCGGGAATCCCTCATTTCAGGTCACGTTCAGCTCCGTTTTTTAATAGGTTTCATTTTCAGGTCTAGGCCCAGAACATAAATTGAAGGCCGGAGGATGCATTGACCGAGTTTCCATGGAAGAGAAATGCTCTAGTACTCTCGGAGCATTACAAAGTATGGTGCTCCTGATTGCATTAGATCACTTGGACAAGCCAATTGATTGATCTGAACTGTCCATTCAGTCCAGGATACATTTCACTGCCTACCATGCAAAAAACATTGTACTGATCGAATGGTCCAATATCCGAACCAATCCATCCTTGATTTGACCTTATTTTCTTTATCCCTGGTTTGATTGCCTCAAAAAAGTGATCCTTGAGAATGATAAATAATCCATAACGGTCACTTACAAGTGGATGGATCAGATTGTTCATTTGACCTATTTCGTGAAAATCATCTTGACCGTCCATATTAAAGACCATTGAAGAAATGTTCATATTTGCTACGTCAGTGTGATGTTAGCACCATAACCGGGTGCAATTTTTGTCGAACCTAATGAACAGTCCAGATCAATGGATTAGATCTTCTCTTAGTGTCCCAATGCTCTTAGTATTCAAATGAAACTCAATTTGTAAAGCTTAAAGATACAAGCCCAAGCCCACCTGCAAAGCTTAAAACAAGACTTAAACCCTAGCCTGGCCCATATGACTGGCTACACAACAAGAGCCTAACCGGCGAACTGAGCTCATTTCCAGTAATAACAAACCCCAAAGATCCAAGGTGGATGTATGGACAGACAAGTGGTGCACTTCAACGCCCTGGATCATATGTCACATTATCTCCTTGTTTACTTTGCGTCATGAAACAACATGAATTGTCAGGACTGTGGACCAATATTGTATTATCCACAAAACCACCAAGATTATGTTCTTTTAGACCCTAAACCGGATCTGATAGTTCTTGGTACCCGTCGGGTCTTTGGATCGGCACCACCCGATGGACGGATTCCAATGCACACACATGTACATTTTTTACACACATGTAGTGTACGTAAATCAGTATCTCTTAATTAATACTTAATTACTTTATATATACAATACTATTTACAAAATTAACTGACCCGGCCCAAACCCAGCCAACCTCATGATTTTATCTGGGTCCAAAATGGTGAACCCGACTCAAGCCTGACTAGACTGGGTCTAAAATATTGGTAGACCCATTTCCATAAAATTGACCCTAGAGCCTTAAAAATCAGGTCGGGTCCTTTAGTTACATGTGGGTCTGGATTATGTGTACTTGATGCCGACAGATGAGATAAAATAAAATACAAGGCACATGCATGAAATGCAACATGGGTCTTTGAACAATCAATCTGGTTTTAGAGAACAGCTAGGATGACTAAGAACTTTCAATCGATCTGAATTTTGTTGGGCGATTCCGGGGTCAACCTGACTAATACATAAAATAATATGAAGTCATTGGTGGAAAGAAAAATGCATTTACTGATCCTTTTGAAATGGTGTAATGACTTAAGAGAGATGTTTTCTCGTGTCCAAGGCATTGAGACAAATTGCATTGATGTGATCTTACATTTCCCTCTCTTGCTATACTAGATTTGTTTGAAAGGTACTCAGAAAAACAAAAATCCACTGAATTAAATCAAATTTCATTAAGACTCTAAAATGGACTTGATTTGGTCATGACTCGGTCTAAATCAAGAATCATTCAAGGCTCAGTTGACTAGATGCACTCTGGCTTCACCCAGAAAAACTAGACAAAATCTTTACCATTAAAATATTTAAAACAAGTGAGCTAAATTCAAAACCTAAATTGTCAGACTTTCTTGTGTATCATCTCATTTTAAATATTTTTACATAATTACTGACTCCCTACAATGGGATTTCAAAAAGAAAAAAGAAATCTTCTACTTGTATGTATAGAGAGATAAGTCAACTTTTTAAAGATAAAGATGAGCCAGATCATAATGAGTCAGAGATGGATTAAATGGTGCTTTGGATAGGTGTTGAATTCATAACCTTTTATTACCCATAATTATCATAGAGATACACCATCCAATTCTGCATGTTATTTATAATTATTATTTTTTAAATGCTCCAATGCTTTTAGAGCATTATAATTTGTAGTGCTCCTAGCTGCATTGGGATACTTAGTCTGGCCCAATGATCTGGATTGCTTATTATGACCAACATATACTTAGTCTGGCCCAATGATCTAGATTGTTTATTATGACCAACATATATTTCATGGGCTACCGTTGAAGCATCATGCTAATCTAGCAAATATTAACTGTTTGATAAATGGCCTTTAAAATGGATAGTCATGATCATTTAGATGAAAAAGGTCATCTGAAAATTTAATCAAGGCATCATTATTGCTTATGATTCTAAAGAGTTACCTCTCTTAGACAATTGAAACCATCCCATCCATGACAAAAGAATTGCTACATAAAATAACACCAAATTCAAGGGGATTATATCATCCAATCAACGTAATTTTTGCTTGGTAGCATATGAAATGTTTTATGGACTTAGGGGGTGTTAGAATTTTGTTTCCCATGATAAATCACCCTAAATAAATAATAATTATTTACTTTTTGTATTTTTGGCATTACTCTCAATGAAACATAGCATTTCTTCTCTAAATTCTAAATTCTAGGAGGAAAACATAACAACTTTGAGGTCCACCATGATGTATGTATCTTATCTACACCATCCATCCATTCTGTCAACTCATTTTAGTGAATGAGCAGAAAAATGAGGAAGATCCAAAGTTCAAGTAGACCACACTACAGAAAATGGTGGGAATTGAAGGCCTATTGTTGATTTTTTATTTTTATTTTTATTTTTATTTTTAGGGGGAAGGGGATTCTAACTGATATTTGTGTTTTCCTTTTATCCATGACTCTATGACCTTATGAACCAGTTGGATGAAAAATAAACATTAATGTAGACCCTAAGAAGAAAGCAACTTTCATAGGTGGACATCATCTGGGGTGTGTGCATTGGATGTTGTAATTGATGTTTTAAATTGAGTCAGTTACAGGGCATGTCATTGCAATCGATAGACTATTCAATGTCACCTTCGATGACATCGAACAGTGCTTGACCCATCGAGAATTTTCAGATTTTCTTAGTTGGTTATTGGACATATAGGTGTCGTTTTTTGATAATGTTGAAGATCAAATTCGATACCATCGAAGCTAGTTTGATACAATTGAGATTTTTTTTGAATTCCATGTGATGTCTTTGGAAAGTTTTGGCAGTTATTCGATGTCATTGAAAGTTAAGTGTCGGTGAAATCAAATGGGTGTTCGATAACGTCGAACTGATTTGCGAAGAATTTTGCGAATCCGCTGAATCTCCAAAATTTGTTTCCAATTTAGTTTGAGATTCTTCCATAGCTTATATATATATATATATATATATATATATATATATATGTATATATATATATATATATATATATGTATATATATATATATATATATATATGTATATATATATATATATATATATATGTATATATATATATATATATATATACATATATATATATATATATATATATATATATATATATATATATGAGTGTAAATAGGATTGGTGTACCGGATTACGTGTACTTGATGCCGACAGATGAGATAAAACAAAATACAAGGCACATGCATGAAATGTAGCATGGGTCTTTGAACAATCAATCTGGTTTTATAGAGTAGCTAGGATGACTAAGAACTTTCAATTGGTGTGAATTTCGTTGGGCAATTCCTGGTCAACCTGGCTAATGCATAAAATAATATAGTGGCAGTGGTGGAAAGAAAAATGTATTTACTGATCCTTTTGAAATGGTGTAATGACTTCTGAGAGATGTTTTCTCATGTTCAAGACATTGAGAGAAAACGCATTGATGTGATCCTACATTTCCCTCTCTTGCTATACTAGCTTTGTTTGAAGAAAAAAAAATAAAAAAAATCCATTGAACTAAATCAAATTTCATTAAGACTCTAAAGAGGACTTGATTTGGTCATGACTCGATCTAAATCAAGAATCATTCAAGGCTCAGTTGATAGATGCACTCTGGCTTTGCCCAATAAAACTAGACAAAATCTTCACCATTAAAATATTTAAAACAAGTGAGCTAAATTCAAAGCCTAAATTGTCCACCTTTCTTGTGCATCATCTCATTTTAAATACTTTTACATAGTTACTGACTCCCTACAATGGGATTTCAAAAAGAAAAAAGAAATCTCCTACCTGTATGTATAGAGAGACAAGTCAACTTTTTAAAGATAAAGATGAGCCAGTTCAGAATAAGCCAGAGATGGATTATATGGTGCTTTGGATAGATGCTGAATTCATAACCTTTTATTACCCATAAGTATCATAGAGATACAGTGACCAATACTGCATGTTATTTATAATTTTTTTTCTTTTAAATGCTCCAATGTTTTTAGAGCATTATAAGTTATGGTGCTCCTAGCTGCATTGGGATACTTAGTCTGGCCCAATGATCTAGATTGTTTATTATGACCAACATATATTTCATGGGCTACCGTAGAAGCATCATGCTAATCTTGCAAATATTAACCATTTGATCAATGGCCTTTAACATGGACAGTCAAGATCATTTACCTGAAAAAAGGTCATTTGAAAAATTTAATCAACGCATCATTATTGTTTATGATTCTAAAGAGTTACTTTTCTTAGACAATTGAAACCATCCCATCCAAGAGAAAAGAATTGTTACAGAAAATGACACCAAATTCAAGGGGACTGTATCATCCAATCAATGTAATTTTTGCTTGGTAGCACATAAAATGTTTTCTGGACTTAGGGATGTTTGAATATTTGTTTCCAATGATAAATCACCATAAATAAATCATCGTTATTTACTTTCTGTATTTTTGGCACTGCTCTCAATGCGGCATAGATGTTACAAATTTGGGGCCCACCATGATATATGTTCTTATCCGCACCGTACATACACTCCATCATCTCATTTTAGGGAATGAACAGAAGAGCGAGGAAGATCCAAAGCTCAAGTGGACCACACCACATGAAAGAGTGGGAATTGAAGGCCTATTATTGATTTTATTTTTATTTTTGGTGGGAGGATCTAGCTGATTTTTGTGTTTTCCCTTTATACATGACTCTATGGCCTTATGAACCAGTTGGATGACAAATAACCATCAATGTGGACCCTAATAAGAAAACAACTTTCATCAATAGACATCATCAAGACCAATATTTACTGTGGTGTGTGCTTTAGATCTGCCTCATTTTTGGGCTCATGTCCTAAAATGAGCTGGCCAAATGGATAGACGGCATGGATAAGACACACACATCACAGTGGGCCCACAAATTTTGTGCACTACTCTAACAAGCCAATTTCAACTCATGTAATTACGAAAATATGTGAAATTATACTCACCATGTAAAAGAGATTATTTTGATTTTATAAGTATTTGTATTTTCCAAAAATTAAACAACCCCTTTAAAGGACAATTCATATTTTATAGATTGAACTGTCCCAATGAATCCATTCAACTATGAGCACTATAACTTAGAGTGCTTTGAGAGCAATGGAGTACTCTCACTTTGTTAATATTTACCAAGTCTGAAATACTCAACAGGTACATACCTCGAATTACATAAGGACGTTTGGATCATAAATTACTTTGGATAAGTTACTTACGCCACATGTAACTTATCTTGATTTCTACTTCTTCCGTTCAAAAGTATGTTTGGTAGCAAACATATTATTCATAAAAAAAGTAGAAAACCACGTCAGATTTCAAACCTCATGAGCAATTATCCGTCAAATTTGTTTGGTCCCCTTCACAGCTACCATCCATCATATGGGCTAACTTTTAATATGAACAATTCATCGTATGGGCCCACCTTTAATGTAGGTTGTCCATCGTATAGGCCCACCTTAGATATGAGCCATTAATTATTATGGCCTGGCCTTTAATGTGCACCATTCATTATATAGGGCCCACCTTTGATGTTGGTTTCTACCCAGTGGAGTCCACCATCAATATTATTGTCCATAATGTGGGGCCCACCTTCAATCCACCGCCCATCATGTGGAGCCCACCTTTAATGTGGATCATCCATCATGTGGGCCCCACCATTGATGTGGGTCATCCATCTTGTACGGCCCGCCTTGAATATGGGTCACTTATCATTAAGGTCAACCTGTAATATGAATCATCAATCATGCGGGGCCCATATTGATGTGGGTCATCCATTATGCAAGGCCCACCTTGGATATGAGCCACTCATCATTAGGGCCGACCTTTGAGGTGGACTGTCCATCATGTGGGGCCCACTGTTATAAATTGTGTATCATGCGGAGCCCACCTTTGATGTGAAATGTCCATCATGTGGGACCCACCTTCAATGTGGGTTGCCCATCATGCAGGGCTTGCCTTGGATGTGAGTCATTCAACATTAGGAGCTGACCTTTGATGTAGACCATCCATCATGTGGGATGCAATTTCAATGTCCACTACCCATCATGTGGGGCCCAATTTTGATACAAACTGTCAATCATGTAGGCCACACCTTTGAAGTGGGTCATCCATCATACTAGCTCACTTTGGAAGTGAGCTTTTATCATTATGGGTCAACCTTTGATGTGGATTGTCCATATGTGGCCCCACATTAATATAGGGTCATCCATCATATGGAGCGCATCTTTTATGTGGACCATCCACCCCGTGAGCCCCACCTTTAATGTGGACAGTCCACACATAGGGACTCAATTGATATGGATTGTTAGACAACCTCCTTTGATATGGGAAAAGCCGATGACAGGCTTTATTGGAATTTTCTTAAAGCCGTTCTTCGTAAATTTGGCTTCACCTCCAGTTAGATTTCTCTAGTTGAAAAATGCTGGTCCAACTTATGGTTCTCAATTCTGATTAATGGAGAATCCAGGATTCTTCAAGTCCTCGCGAGGCCTCTGCCAAGGGGACCCTATTTCTCTGGCCATTTTCATCATTGCGGTCGAAGTCCTTAGTCGAGGTTTCAAGCATCTAATCGATAGAGGGATCTACCAGCCCTACCAGACTCGCAGTAACTGCCGCCCCATCTCCCATTTATTGTTTGTAATGTGGTTTTCCTCTTTAGTTTAGAGGAGAGGAAGTGTATCCTATTGAAAAATGGATGTTTTACTATGCTGCTTGATCGCTTGACTCAAAGTCCAGCGAACAATTGTTTGAAAATTCTGAGGTGCTCGACCGGTCGAGGGAGGTGCTCAACCGGTCGAGTGGGCAGCTCGACTAGTCAAGGACCCTGCTCGACCAGTCGAGGTTACGCAGATTCACGTCTGAAATTTGTGCAGACTATGTAAATTTGAGGTAGTTTCGTAAGAGGTGTGAAAGGGTGTTGCCTAAACTATAAATAGGGGTCCCTAGTGTTGTTCTGTAGAATGCAAGAGAGTTTCTTAAAGCTTTACAAGGTTTTGCTAAAGGGTTTTGGGCTATCAAAGGTGAGAGTGAAAGAGAGAGGAAGCTTGTGAAAGGGAGGTTCTGCTTGTAGAGGTGATCTACTGTGCACTCAATATCTTAACGCTTCTACATCCTCGTAATCAGTGAGATCTCTTCATTTTTTTTATTCTCTTATTATTTATTCGCTCCTGCGTGAGTAAAGAATGAATTATGGAAGGTAACTCATCAAGGATGATCATTCTCAATGGTTCTAACTGGACCATATGAAAGACTAAGATGAAGGACTTGCTTTATTACAAGGACTTGTATGCTCCAATCTTAGGCATATCAACAAAAACAATGGATATGACAGATGATGATTGGAAGATATTGGAACAGAAGGTAGTGGAGTTTATTAGATAATAGTTGGACAATTTCGTATTATACAATGTGTCTACGGAAACCTCATCCGCTAGCCTATGGCTGAAATTGCAAGGGTTGTATGAGAGGAAGACAGTCGATAATAAAAATTTTCTAATAAAATGACTTATAAAGCTCAAGTTCAAAGATGGTGGTTCTGTGACTGAGCACATGAATGAGGTCAACAATATATTGAACCAGCTCTCTGCTATGAAGATGGTCTTGGATGATGAATTACGGGTTTTGTTATTGCTTAGCTCATTGCCTGATAGTTGGGTGACATCGGTGGTGTCTCTAAGTAACTCCATGCTAGATGGAAAGGTGTCCATGGAATAGGTAACTAGTTGTTTCTTCAATGAAGAGACAATGAGGAAGCCTTTGTGAGATAAGAACGGGGGAAAAGAAAGAACAAAAAGGGTGAGAAGGTCCAAGATTATTCAAGAGGTAAGTTAAGTACTAGGAATGATGTTGAATGCTATAATTGTAGCAAGAAGGGCCACTATAAGCATGAATGTCGTAATAAGAAGAATGACAAGAAAGGAAAAGGAAAGGAGAAGGAAGATAAATTAGATTCCACTGTGATCGCTTCAGATGGTGACATTATAGTTATTCTTTTAGCAGATCATGATGTTGTCTCATGGCTATGAATCAGGACACCGACTAGGTGATAGACTTGGGAGCCTCGTTTCATGCAACTCCATGCAGGGACTTCTTCACAAGGTATAAGTCAGGTGTCTTTCAGACCGTGAAGATGAGAAATTCTGGCTTATCGAAGATCGTAGGGGTCAGTGATATTTGTATGAAGACTGATGTCGGTTGCACATTAGTTTTCAAGGATGTGAGGCACATTTCAGACCTTTGCATCAACTTGATGTCAAGGGGAAGGTTAGATAATGATGACTATGAAAGTCGATTTATTGGTGGACACTAGAAGCTCATTAAAGTTCCTTAATCACAGCCAAAGGGAATAAGTATTATACCTTGTACAAGACAAGTGTCAGTATATGCAAGGGTGGGTTGAACGCAGTGGAAGATTTAATTATTGACATGTGGCACAGGCGTTTAGGCCACATGAGTAAAAAAGGGCTTTAGCTATTAGCAAAGAAGCGGCTCCTTCCAGACGTGAAAGGTATACCTCTCAAAACCTATATTGATTGTTAATTAGGGAAACAACATAGAGTTTCATTCGTTAAATTTACTTCTCATGTTAATAAAGTACATGCATTAGATTTGGTTTATTCTGATGTTTGTGGTCCTATGAGGATAAAAACCTTGGGTGGGGCATTGTATTTTGTCACTTTTATAGATGATGCATCTAAGAGGGTTTGAGTTTATGCTTTGAAATCCAAGAATGAGGTCTTTGATGTGTTTAAATTGTTTCATGCTGTGGTCAAGAGAGAGACAGTTAGATCATTGAAGTGCATCCGCACTGACAATGGTGGTGAATACATCGGTGACTTTCATAAGTATTATAAGTCCTTAGGTATACAACATGAATAGACGATTCCCAAGACCCCCCAGCATAATGGTGTGGCTAAGCGAATGAATCGCACCATTGTAGAGATAATCAGATGCATGTTATCCCATGTGAAGCTACCCAAGACGTTTTAGGGAGAAGCAATGCACACGACAGTGTATTTGATAAACAAGTCTCCATCAGCCCCATTGAATGGAGAAGTATCCGAGAAAGTGTGGACTGGATAAAATCCATCGTATAGTCATCTTCGGGTCTTTAGATGTAGGGCATTCATGCACGCACCAAAGGATGAGAGGTCCAAGCTCGATATGAAGATCAGGCAGTATGTGTTCTTGGGGTACGGTGATTAAAAGTTCGGTTATAGATTGTGGGATCTAACTGAGAAGAAGCTCGTCAAGAGAAAATATGTGGTATTATTTGAAGATCAATGTATAGAAGACATTTATAAGTCACATAAGTACCAGCTTAGTTCAAGTGAGCTAGAGGATATGGATCTGGTTATTCCTCCCATGGTACCTGATGACAGGGGAGTACAACAAGGTGCAGAGGACGAGAAAGTTCATTTAGAAGATGGACCGGTGAAGCAGCCTCCACCTGATCCACTTGTTGAGTCACAGGTGAGGAGGTCATCTAGAAATAGACAGTCGTCCAAGAGGTACTCACCACATGAGTACATTATGCTCATTGATGGGGGAGATCCAGAAGATTATTCTGAGGCCCTAGCCGACGAGCATAAGGGGGAGTGGTTGAAAGCTCTACAAGATGAGATGGAATCCTTGCATAAGAACCACACCTATGATATGATGAAATTGCCTAAGGGCAAGAAAGATCTGAGTACTAAGTGGGTGTTTAGAAAGAAAATTGAGTAGAAGAATTCATAAATGAGGTTCAAGGATAAATTTGTGGTGAAAGGGTTTGGTCAGAGGATGGGCATAGACTTCGAGGAGATATTCTTACTAGTAGTGAAGATGACATCCATATGGGTGTTGCTTGGGTTGGCGGATAGCATGGATCTGGAGATAGAGCAGTTAGATGTTAAAACTGCTTTTCTCCATTGTGACCTGGAAGAAGAGATTTATGCATCAACCAAAGGGGTTCGAAGTTAAAGCAAGGATCATATGGGGTGTAGGTTAAGGAAGAGCTTGTATGGGCTGAAACAAGCTCCAAGTAATGGGACAAGAAGTTTGACTCGTTCATGTTAAAACATGGGTATGACAAAACAGAGTTGGACCACTGTGTGTTTATGCGCAAGTTCTCAAATGATGATTTCTTAGTTCTGCTATTATATGTTGATAACATGCTCATCATTGAAAAAGACTTCAAGAAGATTGATAGGCTGAAACAGGAGTTGGGCAAGTCGTTCGTGATGAAAGACCTGGGCCCATCTAAGCAGATCCTAGGAATAAAGATAACTCGTGACAGAAGCTGCAGGAAGCTTTGGCTATCACAAGAGCGGTATATTAAGAAAGTCCTATAGCAGTTCAATGTGAATGCAGTGAAACCGGTCAGTACTCCACTGGATGGTCACTTCAAATTTAGCAACAAGCAGTATCCCAAGATAAAGTCAGAGGTGGATGAGATAAGGAAGATACCCTACACGTCAGCGGTAGGAAGTTTGATGTGTGCTATGGTGTGCACGTGTCCAGATATAGCATATGTGGTTGGTGTTGTCAGCCAATATATTGTCAATCTTGCCAAAGAATATTGGGCAGTGGTGAAATGGATACTGTGGTATCTAAGAGGCTCATCCAGCTTGAGCCGATACTATGGTGACAGAAAACCTATGTTAGAAGGTTATACAGATGTAAATATGACAGGTGACGTGGACTCCAAGAAGTCTATATTGAGGTTCATGTTCACATTTGTAGGAGAGCGGTCTCTTGGCAGAGCAAGCTACAAAAGGTCATATCATTGTCGATGATAAAGGTTGAGTACATTGCGGTCACTGAGGCATGTAAAGAGATGTTTTGAATGAAGAAGTTTCTAAAGAAACTTAGCCTAAAGCAGGAGTAACACGTGGTCTATTGCGATAGTCAAAGTGCTATACACTTGAGTAAGAATCCAAGTCAGCACTCCAAGGCGAAGCACATAGAGATTCGGTATCATTGGATCAGAGATATTTTGGAATAGAAGGTGTTACAGCTTGAAAAGGTCTATATGGATGATAATGGATCAGATATAATGACCAAGGCTTTGATCAAGGGCAAGTTTAATCTTATAAAAACCTAGGTGGCTTGAAGAAGGTGCATTCCTCCTAAGTCGGAAAGGGGGAGATTTGATGGGGTTTTTCTCAGTTCAGAGGAGAGGAAGTATATCCCGTTGGAAAATGAATGTTTTACCATGCTACTTGACTGGTCAAGTGGGCTGCTCAACTGGTCGAGTGGTCTGCTCGACTGGTCGAGGGTTCACTTAACTCAAAGTCCAGCGAGTAATTGTTTGGAAATTCTGAGGTACTTGACCAGTCGAGGAAGATACTTGACCAGTCGAGGGAAGTGCTCGACCGGTGGAGTAGGCCACTCGACCGGTCGAGGACCCTGCTCGACCAGTCGAGGTTACACAAATTCATGTCCAGATTTTATGTGGACTGTGCAAATTTGAGGTAGTTTTGTAAGAGGTGCGAAAGAGTGTTGCCTAAATAGGGGTCCCTAGGACTGTTTTATGAAATGCAAGAGAATTTTCTAAATTTTTGCAAGAGTTTACTAAAGGGTTTAAGGCTATCAAAGGTGAGAGGGAGAGAGGAAGCTTATGGAAGGCAGGTTGTGCTCGTAGAGGTGATCTGCTATGCACTCAATATCTCAGCGTTTATACGTCCTCATTATCGGTGAGATCTCTCTGTTTTCTTTATTCTCTTATTGTTTATCCGCTCTTGCGTGAGTGAAGAAGGTTTGGTCTAAGCAATGTGTACTTGTGATCAGTTGTAATGTTCTATTTCATAGTGGATGTTAATCTGGACGAGGTCCCATGGTTTTTACCTCTTTGAGGATTTTTCACGTAAAAAACTCTTGTGTGGTTTATGCTTTAATTTATTTCATTGTTTTATTATCCCATAATTTTGGTGGTTTTTAGGAGGTTAGATCCTAACGTTTTGTACAAAGACCCCCAATAGTTTGCTGACGACACCGTCCTCCTAGCCAACGGTAGCTGCGACACTATACGACACATCAATAGTTTCCTTTCTCTCTACCAGAAAGCTTCCGGTATGAAATTCAACACCCATAAGAGTTTCTTCATTGCTCAGCTGCCCAATCTGATTTGCGAGTGAGATCCATCTAACAAATTTTGGGTTTCAACAAAGGAGCAACCCCCTTTATGTTCACTCCCCAAGTATAGGGTTGTGATGTAGTAATAAACTCGGTGAGACTGAGGTTGAATCCCAAGGGACTGGAACCTGTACGTAATCTGAAACTAAATAGAAGTAGAACTAGACTAAGATGAAATCTAAATCAGAATATTTTGAAAGAGCAATTGTGAATTGATTAATTAAAAACTAATAAAAATAAAGGTGGGAACTAGGGTGCTAAGGATCCACTTGTAGCCAATGGGGAAGCTACCTTGCATTAATTTAAGAACACAACTGGAATCAGAGTCCTATCTTATCCAATTAGTATGAAGAGATTTGTCAGATCTCTGAACTTCTCATGGATTTAATCATCAATAGATAAGAGGTGAATATTTGGAAGTGATTCCTTCATCTAACCATGCCTAGGAGACTATGACAAACAACAGTAATTTACTAATCTCACAGCTAATCATGAGAGAATTGTGAAAGTTAGGAAAGGTTTCATTACCTAACCATGTCCATGAGACAATGGTGAACAGCAGGGTTCCCAAGTTCATAATCTCAATACCTAAAAAGAGAATATCTCAAGCTATTGCAGATATATTGTAATTTGAGTCAAAACAAACCACTAAAACTAAAAACATTCCTTATAATCAAACTAGAATCTATGAGAGTTCAATAAACATAAATCAAAGAAAAACTAACACCCCAATAGCTCTAGCTAAGAGGTTTAGTCTATCATAGACATACTAAAATCTCTTAAATAAAAGCATAAAATAAACTAAGGAAAAGAAAAATCAAAGAAGGAAGAAGGAGAACTTGTTGCCAGCCCGCTCCAAGTCCTTGCCTCTATGGCTACTTAGGATCCAGGATGATCCCTCCACATCTCCTCTCTCTTTTATATAGACACCTTAAGGTTGTGGCTGGGAGTTGCTGTTACAGAGGCAGACTATGTAGTTCTATGTATGCATAGGAGGGATTTACGTTGATTGTTTAGTGGGGCCCATTATTGATTTTAACGGAAGAATCCAAGTTGTCCATTAGATGTAAAATGAAAAACCAGTTAGAAATGATGTGGTATGGCTTGCATTCGGTGTGGCCCACAGAGCTTTTTACTTCACCGTCGGTTGTCTTGTTTGGATGGTTTAAAACATATCTTTATTAACTTCTGTCATTCTGTCACCTATGCTTGGGTGAGAGGGAGCGTAGGCTTTTGATGGATGGTCCAGATCAGACCATTGCTATCCTATGGAGCCCCACAGAGATCAACCACAAACTCTGTTTGCAAACAGAGCTTCCGTGTCGGCGCTGTGATGGATAGCGGCCCACTGATTGATGTCCGAAAGTAAATCCATTATGTACATTGGAATATATTAGAAAAACCATTATAGAAGGGATGTTTTTGAAGTAAAATCGGTGTGGCCCAAACGATCTTTTATTCCGCCGTTCATCCTGCATTTAACGGCTAGGATCTTACAATCGCTTGCATAGTGTCAAAAGGTCACTTACACTACCAAAACAACAATCAAAGGCTACGGACTATGCTGGTTTTTAGCTACGGACATAAACCATAACTAAATTACTACGGTTAAAACCGTAGCTAAATATGCTCAGACCGTAGCTAAAAGCTAATTCGTCCACACATTCATACAACCTGGGATAGCCCCATAAGGGACTCTATGAGGCCCATTAAAATGTGTATACTACATCTAATACGTCTATTCATTTTGAAAGAGAATGTTAGGGAAAGAGCCCAAAAAAGGAAGTAGATCGAATGCTCAAGTGGACCACACAATAGAAAATAGTGGAGATTAATACCTACCATTGATTGATGGTGTGGTTTAATTGGACTTTCGATTTGCCTAGATTTTGGGGTCATTCCCTATAAAAAAATTATAAAATTAATGGACGGAGTGGATATATCAAATGCATCACGATGGACCCCACAAGGGCCTTGACAAGACCGTTCATCCAAAATCTGTCAAACGTGCGTACGTGGAGGGGCTACGAAGGATAGTGTAGTCGCTATGGTCAAGAGGGATTTTAGCTAAGGTCTAAAACCGTAGCAAGACCGTAGCAGGTAAAAATGCAAAAACTGCGCTGCCTTTTTCTTTTCCCCCTCTCATGAAATGATTCATTTCCCTCCCCTCCTTGGAAAAAACTCCCATTCCCGGGCTCAAAAGTTTCTCTATCCTCCCTTTTGTTTGGTTTTGTGGCTGCCATCGTCCATCCATTTTCCTCTCAAATGCTGGATTTGGTGTGGCGTCTGCACTGAGAAGTGAAGCGTCTCTTTCAATGCAGAGGTCTGCATTCGCTCTCTCCCACCAACCCCTTTCTAAAATCATTCAAATCTACCAAGCCCTAACCCTAGAATCAACCAAATTCCAGTCCATCTTCTTACCAAATCCCTCTACGTCACCTCAATCCATGGACCCTCAACTCTTCCCAGCCCTGGATCACCAAAATCCATCTCATTTTCACCATCGGTTCACGGTTCCTTCTTCCAAGCCCGATCTCTGAACAAGAGATGTCACGATCAGAGCAAGCTCCATCCTGGAAAGCGCCAGCAAGAGCACCAAATCGATCAGCCTATTGTAGATGCTGCGATTTGGATCTCTATTCGGGCTCTGGTTTTCCCCTTCTGTCTCTCTCTCATTTTCCCTCTCCTTGTCTGACTCTCGATCTACAATCCTTACACCGCATCCACCAGTCGCTGAAACCCTACTGCATCTCCGGTCATCAATAGCAATAGACGTTGTTGAACTTAACCTATTGCCAATCTGAAGAGGTGATGTTGCCTTTTGATTTGTCTATTCATTTTGGTTTTGAATCTCTGTTTTTGAGAAAATTTGACGTTGTTAGTGTAGGATAATGTGAGTTATGGTTTCAAATGTCACATTTTTAAAGGATTTTTGCCTGTGATATTGCTGATTTGGATTTGAAAGTTTGTGTTTCTATTCACTGAGTATGCATTCTGAGGAATAGCTCTTGATTTTCTTCATTTCAATTCAAATTTGGCTTTTGATTCTTTTGCATGGTGCGGATCTGAACCTTTTGCTGTAGATTTTTCTATGACTTGACACCATCTGTTTATGGATATTTTATAAGATCTTTCAAAAAGTCCCTGTTTTTGTAGGATTATTTGAAGAAAATCTGTAAATTTTACTTTGAAACTTGACATTTTACATGAAAAGTAAGCTTAAGATGTTTGTCCTTGGAGATTTCTTTTTCTTCAAGATTTTGTCTAATAGTTTTTTAGGTTCTGATGCATCAGGACATATGGCGTTTGATGTTTCCAGTCTCTGTAGGAGTGGGCGCTATGGTTAACTGATTGCACCGTGGATGGATGATTCCCTAAGCTTCCTAGATTGGAAGGTTCCTAATCTCTTGACCTACAAATTGTTATGGGAAAAAAATATGCAGATGTTCATTTGGAAAATATGGATAATGATTGGATGATTCAGATACTCCAACCTAGATAGTTTTTTTAGGGTGCACTGCTGGTCCCACTTTCATGGTTGGTGCTTTAGGACCCCCTGGTTTAGGTAAGGGTGTTGGACCTTTTTTTTTTTGCGCTAGTAGAAAGTTTGATCCAATCGTAACACGTAATCCTTTAAAAGTTGTTCTGAGTCAGTTGTTCCAGCAACACGGTTATTCTCCAGTCGATTCCCTTCGGTCCTACCTTCTCTAGCTAGCTAGTGAAGCATGAATGTATTGATCTGGATGCATCAGTATACTGATTCCTCTTAGTTAATGGGCCAGGTTTCCGATCACCCATGGCTCATTGAAGTATTCTCACTACAGGAAGCTAGCAAGTGGCGTGCAACGCGTATCATCTTCATCATAATAGCTTATCCCAACTATTTGGGGTTGTGAATCTTCTTTCTCCAATCATTAATATGGCCATTTCGTTAGTAAATGAACAAATTTTGGTATCCCCATCATCACCTTGGTCCTTTTAGGTCTTCCTTTCATCCTCTTTTCAAGCTCTTCAAAAATGGTCATAAAATTCATACGTCGTAAATATTTTAGGACAAGATACTCTTGCAAATTTGTATCTTTGTACAGACTGCTGGCACATGTAGCAGATGGTTGTTGTACCAAAAAAGCATTTTCTTAACAAAGTGATGGTAATTTCCTTGTTATAAATCAAGTGAAAATTTGGTGTGCTCGAGGAAGTCTTGGTGATTGTATAAGTCTTGGTATTAATGGTTATTTGTGAGACTGGTTATTCTTATGCCCTACAGTGCATTTGATGACACAATGCACTTTCATTTTAGTTCATGGTTACTTGAAATCATGTTATTATTGTGTCCTCATGCCTTGACCGGAAGCAAGTGGGATGTATACTTTAATTATCTAGAGGATCCTGGTTTTAAGCTTTTGCATTTTGGAAGTTTATGGATAACTCTAAAGCTGATGATGAGTCAAAGGATCTTGGTGCTCTGGCTGCCGTTGGTTGTTTGCGTTCCATAAGAACAATTCTTGAATCTGTGAGCCGGATTCCCCATATTTTTATGCAATTTGAGCCCATTTTATTGCCTATAATGAGAAGGATATTAACTACAGATGGACAAGGTATATATGCTACTATGAAATCTCATTTCCAATTATGTAGTTCTTGAATTGTCTACGCTCTTTTACTTCTTGAATTGTTTCATTTTTCACATTATTTACCAAAACTTGACTTGGTTGTTGATGTTTTAATGTTTATTTTCCCCAACCAATGGCAATCCTTACTTACCTTGTGATAGTTGTGTTCATAGTCTGTGCATTTACACTAGGATCATCATTCAATAGTTGGTTCTAGTGGAATACGACAGCTTCCTCGTTCTTCTATTCTTTTCTTCAAGTTTTATTATGGTTTTAGTTTAAGAGTATTGTTACTTGCTAATGCTTATCTATTTAAAATCCATCCGTTATTTTTATTAGCTCAAAAATTACTTACTAGTTTATCGAATTGTCTATTTAGTCGTGATTATAGTATGCCTTTAGTACTGTATGCTAGTTGGTTTGGACTATTGAGCTCGGGATGCTTGAAACTACCTCACTGATTTGTACTGTATTGGTTTAGGATGCTATGTTGTGATTTTCCAATCAATCATATTTAAGGCCATTTCCTGATTTGAATTATTATTGGAATGAATACTTGATTCATTGGAATGTTTGAGTGGATATGAATCCTAAGGAGTGATGTGTGACTAAGTGTAACAATACTTTAAAGTTTGTTCCCTTTCCTTTTGTTCTAATTAAATTGTAATCACTTTCCTGGATCAGAACAACTCATCCTTGCTTATTGTGGCATAAATACATGCCTATCTTGATCATCCAAATCATGTTGGATGTGGAAACTGGCCTGAAATACTCTGAGCAGATGAGCCTTACCCTCAGATTGGTGGCTATTAAACAGATGGGTTCAATGAAAATGGTAAGTTCCAAATTGCATGGGAAATTTCAGCAGTCTTGATTATGTATTTGATTATGTACCTTCTGCACTTTTCTTAGGTATCGTCTCTATTAGCTAGTAATCCTTATAGCAAGTAAATGACAAAAAAATTGTTGTTTCTTCAATTTAAGCATGTATTAGTCGAAGTGCATGCCTCCATGCAAAGTGAAATGATGTCGGAATCGCTTGACAATGTCTTAGACGTTGATGAGGCCGAAGAGGAAACTGAGGAACTGACTAACCAGGTAAACTTTGCCGTTATTTAATAATGGAATCTGCTCAATGGAGCTAACCATGCCATGGGTTAGATGATTATCCCTTCAAGCCTCCCAAGGTGACTACTACTGATCTCTCATTTTAGTGAGCAGTTGGGGACCTTGAATGAAAAAAGGTGGGTTTTGAAGTTTAGGGAATAGGAAAAGGTTATATGCTTAAGGAAACTTTGAAATCAGGAATATTTGTAACATTTGAAGTTTTAACTAGGAGATAATTTTGGCATGTACTGACATCCAGATCTTGGTAGAAGAAAAAAACATAAAATTTATTTATTTTGGATAGGTTAGTTTATTTATTCAGGATGAAGTGGAAGTTTTTTTACTGAAATAAATGGTCTTTCTCCTTTAGCTTACTCCATTGAGAAGAAAATTCCATAGTGGATGATATAAGTCAAATTGGGTGCGGCTAGTCCTGCTCTATTTATTGTTGTGGCTAACAGTGGGGTGTGTACTACTGTGCTAACCAAAAAGAAAAAGAAAAAAAGTCCTGCTCTATTCGTCGTTGCCTCTTATTATTTATATCTTGAAAGGATATTGTCCTTGTTTCTCAACTTCCATGAAGTTGTTGTCATTGATGTCAAATGCATATTTTTTTTTATAAATATTATTATTGTAGTTTATGCAGTGGTAAAATTTCTTTAACATTCAATTTGATCTATTATCTTGAGGAAGACTAATGTGACAATGAGATTTTGTCAGTTTCCTATTTTCAATTTTGAGAAACTAAGTAAGATGACTGAATCTATCCAATATTTAGGTTGCCTTCCATACCAAAATTTTGCATCCAAACATCAATAGTAACGGTAGCATCTGCCTCGACATTCTAAAGGAGCAGTGGAGCCCTGCTCTCACAATCTCCAAGGTGACTCAGTTCTTAATCTGCCTTGCTTCTTTTCAGGTCTTCTTGTTTGTAGCATATTCATTTTGCATGGTTAAGAAATATCCAATGTTTCAATCATTGATAATGATATATATTACCTGGCTCAAGGTAATTCATATGGCACTGTAGTGGTTCTAAGGTATGGCCTGGTGACTGACCATGTCGGCATGTGAGTCCTATTCGACAATCACGCATCAATGGGTTCTCTACTATTTTGAGTTGGCATGATGTTTTACATGTCAAGGTGCTTTTTACCTAGCGGTTTTCCTGTCAACTACCCCTCCATGGCCTTACCATGTTTGCTTGCCCTTTGATGTGTGCATGTAATAGTTGTTATTGGGAATCAATACCAGATTACCATGTAGTTGCCTAGCAACTACCCCTCCATCACCCTACCATGCTTTGCTTGCCCTTTGGTGTGTGCATTTTATAGTTGGTATTGGG
The DNA here is from genome assembly GCA_037074715.1 of Magnolia kwangsiensis. Classification (NCBI taxonomy): domain Eukaryota; kingdom Viridiplantae; phylum Streptophyta; class Magnoliopsida; order Magnoliales; family Magnoliaceae; genus Magnolia; species Magnolia kwangsiensis. The sequence goes on along the minus strand of CM073578.1, from coordinate 106,714,780 downwards.
AATCAATACCAGATTACCAGGTGGGACTATAATGTGCTTGTGAATGGTGTCGGTGTGAGCATGTGCCATGGTCAGATCTGAAAGCCCAGGTGGGAGTGTAATGTGTTTGAGACTGATGCTTATTTTTTGACATTTGCCCAGGTCTTTTAGCCCTGGATTCAGAAGAGAAGACTAGCATATGCAAAACATAAGCATGTAATATCAGAAAATTTAAGGCACGTGCACTCGGAAGCCGCTCTAGGAAGGCTCCTCAAAGAAGATGATCAGCCTGACATAGACGTTATAAAGAAGTTAGTTCCCAACAAATACTTTCTGCATTTTTCAACATCTTTTTATACATGTTTGATATTTATTTTCTTTCTTGTTGTAATTACAGATTATTTAAGAGAATCGATGAGGATAACAACACATTTTTATCAATTCGTGAGTTAACAGCACTGATCATTGGAATCAAATTTGACGAGATAGATTTAGATAGGGATGATGCTGCGAAAAAGGTAATGGATGAGTTTGATACGTCGAACGATAATCAACTCTCTGAAGAAGAGTTTGTGAGAGGAATCTCAAAATGGGTTGAGCACGCTAAGCTTTCTGTCCCTCAACCAACTATTGATCAAAATAGATTAATTCATGACTTTCATCAGGTAAGTTGCCTCATTCTCATGGTATGTTTTCCCACAATTATCATAAACAGCATTAGTGATTTTTTTTTTTTTTTAAAAAAATGAAAAGTGCATCTTTCACCAAGACATGGTCTGATGTAGAGAAACTTTAGAGTTTGGATTCCCCTTCATCAAAAAAAATTCAAGGTATTGACAATAGACATTCTTGTTAACAGCATTATTGATTTTATTTTTATTTTTAAATGAAAAGTGCATCTTTCTTTTTATTGAAATTTTAGTTATAGAAAATTTCTAGGAATCTTTGAGGAGAAATGTGGCAACTCTCTTGAGTTTGTATTCATAATGTGACTTCCCTATTTTTATTTTATTTGTCTATTTTTCAATTAATTCATTTTCTTTGTTGATGGAAAATACATCTAGTTTCTTGAAGTAGTTCGACTCGAAGGACATGCCATCACCCAAAAAGAAGTTGTTCTGTCAAGAGATATCCATCTCCTGTAGGTATTTGCTGCTTCTTTTTCAACTGAATTGAACTACGGTTTGTGCTGGTTTTTCTTTTACCTTTTAAAAAAAAAATGCTAGGAAGTGATACGTCGGCACTGAGGAATTTGGGTGATGGTTTAGCTAGAGCTTCATTCTGGATCTCGTCTTTATTATGTTTATGCATGTGGTGGAAAATGCAAAAAATCTAGGTAGAAACGGTATGGATATTTTTTTTTAAAATAAATCTGGTCTTTTTTTAATGGCCAGAGAGAGTTCTCTATTACAACGGTTCTTTTAACTGTATAGCTAATTTCATTTTTTTGCTGACATTGTTTTAGGAGGTAACCATGATACGATTGGATATGAGTGAATATATGGAGCAACAAAGAAAGTAGTTGGCAAGATTAAAGTGGAAGGTTAGTTTTCAATGGTATAAACTGAATTTCATGATGTTTGTTGCAACCAACTGAATTCTAAGCTACACTTATTTTCATTGGTACAAAAATTATGAGTAATAGTCTATCTTAAATCAGACGTTAAAAAGTCTTAAGCCTTCTTAGAACATCTTAGGTTGTGTTTATGTTTGTATGAGTCCCGACTTTTTAGTTTTGGAACATCTAAAGTTTGAAATTCTCATTATAGGGTATTTCTTTGTGCTTTTTTTTTTTAAAAAAAAAAAAAAAAAAAACAAAGAAGAGAGGAGAACTTCAATTCCTATGATTTGAATGAAATGATATGTTGACGAGATGGGGGAAACTTCATTGGGTTGAAATCCCAAATCCAAGAGCGGTTGAAGTACTAAAAAAGAAGATTCTTCTATTCAGAGTATTCAAAGATTTGGCACACTCAACAACCTATCCACTTAAAAAAAAGCACATGTTCAGCAAAATATAACTAATAATGAAATTGCAATCCAACCCAAAAAAAACTATTCGAAACCGAAAGTGAACTAAAATGTATCAAAATAGAACTCAAGCATTGTAACCTCAATATCTAATAAGGCACTTAGTTAAAGAGACTAAAGCCCATATCATCATCTGATTCCTCTGTAGGCTCTTCTTTCTTCTCTTTTTCTACGGAACAAGTTGCAACTGGAGCAGAAGCTTCTCCAGCAGAAATTGGTGCAGCAACAACAAACTTTCCTGGATCCTTCAAATATATATTCCTTCACTTTCTCTGCCTGCGGGAACGAATACTCTCGGTTGCCAGTGCAATGGCGAGAGCATTCTTGTAGGCATTTGCAAACATGTGGGGGGAAGATGCCAGAGTGGGGTAAGAAATGGCCAGAGACAATGTTGTCACCATGGAAACACCAATCGCAAACTTCTCAATCAGTTCATCCTCTGTGAGGTCCAGCACTTTCGGGCTAAAAACATAGCCATTGTCATACACAGACAAGGCGACAAGGCCATACGAGAAGGGCCTAATCCCAAGCTTCGCAAGCAAGGCAGCCTCAGAAGATCCCACCTTTTCCTCCTTTCTGATCAGCTCGACAGGGGATGATTTCAACAGTACCCTTGTTAATTTTGGTAGGGATGTTGAGCACCTGGAAGAACGAAGTCTGAGATGGGTCCAACCCTGTGTTACCAGGTGGAACAATGACATCGATAGGAGCTACAAGTCCACCACAAGCAGGAGCTCCAACCTTGTATTTAGAAACCTCTTCGCTTACTTCCTTCAAATCACCCTTTGTGAAAATCAGCCCCACGTTACCCACGAGCAACGGTAGGAGATTAAGATAGGCCTTGTTCCCGGTCTTATCAGAATGCAACTTGATGGGCCGCTTCATCATCGTGTTCTTCCCCATCAAAACGATTGAATCACCACGTAATCCCTTTCTAATGTTCTGGAGCTGATTGGACCCTACGTTGTCAGACGCGAGGATCAGTACCTAACTGTACTGATCCAAGAGCTGGCAGAGCTTCACATTGTACAATTCCTTCTTGTTCATTTTCGATGACTTGGCCTTCACCGCCATCTCTACCTCTCTCTCTTAATCTGATGAAATTTGAAAGAAAAACCCTAACCCTAACAATAGAAAGAGTAGAAAATCGTAAAAATGGGAGAAAATCATAAAAATCAGAGGGCCAAAACGAAGCAGAGTGCTCGGTCAAGGCGGATAGTTGCGACTGCTGTCTCTTTAACCTCAGATGTGTATAGTCTCTTCCTTTGTGGAGAAGGTAAAACTCTTAACCCTAGATGGCGTATATATCGGTATTTCTCTGTGCTTGTAATGTAGCAAAATCCACCATTACTTGCATTTGTGTATTGTACTCTCACTTGCATTTATGTATTGTATTTTAAAGCATGTTTAGATGTATCCCAAAATGAGAATGAAATCGAGTATGCATCACCTGGTGCATATTCACTAGATTGGAGCTGTTCGGCATGATTCAAGAGGCTAATATTGGTGTTGGTATCAACAACATTGAAGGCATACAGGTTTGTTGTTCCTACAGTCAGGCTGCCCATATATCTTCCTAACTATAAGTCACATGTCATATATTTGAGCCATGCTCATACTATAGGATCTTGGAAGCTCCACAACTAGGAATAACAAAATCACTAACTCTTAGATTAATTTAAGTTACTTGTATCCCACATATATCAACCATCACATCTTGCCAAAGTTGTTATGCCTGAAAGCTACCTTTGCAGAAATACTTTACTGGTAAATATATCCCTTGAGTTTGTGGATGATGTGATTATGACAATATATCTCATGATTTAGAAGATAAGCCTATATTTTCCTCATAAAATGAGCTTATGGTCCAATTTTCTTATAATTGATTGTTCCTCAATACAAGTCTTTGATTATAGGACGCTCTTGGTGGAAATTCAAAAACCAACATTTATTGCAAATGTCAGCCCATCTATTTGGTGTGTACCTATTTTCCTAGAGTTCTCTAATTTACTTTTTAATTTTTTTCGTATGTAGAATTATATTTGTTTTGTATTGTGAATCACAAAGATAATTGTTTCCGTGGTTATTTCTAGCACAAACTAGTCCATTCATCCAGTCTAGTCCAGGTTTTACATCTAGTCAGCTTTTAAGGTTCTTTGGGTTATGCCTTGTTCATTGGGTTAGCTTTTCATGATGTGGCATGGTGGTTTCCCACTTTTCCTCTTCTTCCAAGAAATGGAAATGGTGTATTTTAGTTTTGTTGTTCATTTGTTCTGTTTTGTTGTCTTATGTGTAATATGTTTTTCATGATGTGCTCCACTATAAATTATAGATAATGCCGAGTTCTTCTTCTTTGTAGATGCTTTCAGACAACTGAACAAGCTGTAGTTGTTCATCAGCTAAGCAAAAGTCATACCCAAATCTTGCGGTGTGACTTTGTATTATTTGTGGAACCTAATATTGTGTAATACTTTGATTGAGTTTATTTTGAAAACTTTAACTAGACTATTGTAATTGTAATTGATTGAATGAAGGATTGTAATTGATTCATTATTGAATGAATGATTGTAATTGAATGAACGAATGATTATGCTGGTGGTAATTGAATGAATGATTATAATTTTTTTTTTTTTAAATTGAGGCCATAGCTACGGATATTGACCGTAGCTGGTAAGCTGACAACAGTATTGTTACGGATTTAGCACAACTTTTAGATACAAATACTATCTGTAGCTGTAGGTACTTTTGGCTACAAGAAATAATTACTACGAATTATATCTGTAGCTATTGGAATCTATGGCTACGAATTAAATCCGTAGTCATAGGTTTTGGACCTATGGTTATGGCACCTACAACTATGGTTGTGTTACGGACTAAAACCGTAGCCAAAGGTCTTTAGCTACGGCTTTTATCCATAGCCTTTGATCATTTTTTTGGTAGTGTTAGGTGAGGGTTATAGACACCCTCTTAAGTGAATGAACAGTTCAGATCTAACATAGGAGTGATGGGTGGCCCCCATTACTCAAAATCGGCGGACGTCATTCCGTCCGCTGGACGTTTTATGAAGGAGAGACGGGTCAGCCCATCTTTGACCAGGCTGACCGTCCGGTGCATAGCCGGTGCATGTACACCATGTACACGCACTGTTCATGCAGGGTCTACTGTGATGCTTGTGAGAAATTTGTGCCGTCCATCCATTTTTTCACCTTATTTAAGGCGTTGAGTCCAAAATTGAGGTGTATCTAGAGATCAAGTGGGCCCCACTTAAGGATTTAAGGGGCTGATCTGTCCATTGGGCCACTTTTATAGGGATTCGATGGCTCAAATTTGACATGTACAGTTCATTTATAGTCTTCAGGCCATGTATGAAGTTTTAAGCCGAACACATGGTAAAAACCCTGTGATCTTTCATTCTGGCTAACTTTTAGGACACTTGAGCTTCAGTTTCTTGATTTTCTCAGATTTTTGGCATGTAAATCTATCGATCTTAGTCCTTCGGGGTCCGTCCCTTGCCTTGGTGACTCATGAGTGGTAAATTCATGCTTTTAACATCCTATTTTAATCTAAGCTCATAAATATACCCTGCATCACAAACACGATTAAATCGGGCTGTTAAACAGTACCATGTTCATAAATCCAAGCAATAACTGGGGTCTAATATGCAATATTTGACCCTCAATACTTTACTTGTCTGGGTGTTCCAATTTATAAAGGCAAACCACGCAAGACCCTCTTCCAGCCCATCCTTGACAAGATATCTCTCCGTATATCTGGTTGGAAAAGCAGAATTCTTTATCAAGCGGGCTGCTTGACGCTGATCAACCACATTCTCTTTAGTATTCCAATTCATATCATGGTGGCTGCGGTGGTCCCTAATGTCCTGATAGGGGAGCTGGAAAAATATTTTTCCATTTTTTTCTAGGGCTGGGAGGGCAGCAGAAAACGTCATTTTTGGGTTAACTAGAAATCCATCTGTTTACCTAAATCCGACAGTGGGTTGGATATGAAAAGTCTCAGTGGCGTCATGAATGCATTCATATTGAAGATGACATGGACTATTTTGTGTAGGGGAAATTACAACTATTGGGCAACCTTCATGAAAGAGAAGTACCCTGCTAATGTGGTAGAAGCTGAGGGTAGTAGACGTGCCTCTTATACCTCCCCCCTATGGAAAAAAAAATCCACTCTCTCTTCCCATCCATTCCTGCCCACTCCCGCTGGCTCATTGGGTGTGGAGAATGTAATTTTTAGGACGTAGATTGGTCCGGTCTTAGCCCCTTGAAAGAATGAAACCTACAACCCTATACTCCTTAGCCCTAGCGTGTTCATGACTAGATAGGTCCAAACGGTTGGCATGATCCGCCTCATTCTAGGCTATTTTTTCCTCAAGTGGTGCTCGACCATATTAGTAATGAGGGAATCTGCACCTCTTCCTCAAACGACACCCAGATTTGGGTCCATTTTTCTTTAGGTGAATTCAATATTGCTTCAGCTTGGTTGTGCACTCATCTCTCCGGTGTGAAGAAGAGTTGGTCCAAATGGGTCTGGCATTCCATTCTCCCTCCAAAGATTTCCCTCATCACATGGAAGCATATTCATCATGCCCTCCCTGTTCACATTAGAACCCAAGCGAAAGTTATCTCCATGGCCTCAAAATGTGATTATTGCCCTCCCCCCTGCAGCCGAATCTCGAGACAATCGGCCATGTCTTCTCTTCAGGCACCTTGGCCTCAAAGGTATGGAGGGATTTTGAAACTCTGTTTCACATCCCGAGATTAACTTTCCAATATTTAGAGATTGGCAGGGCTTCCATTTGGTGGTCTATTGCAAGATCGACTAACCTTTTCCTCTCCTTAAGGGGCCTAACTCTAGCCCTTATCTTTTGGGAGCTCTGGTTGGCTAGAAATGCAGTTGCATGGAAAGATCTGCTATTAATACTAACTAGAGGTGTACACGAGTCGAACCAAGTCGAGCTTGGCACAGCTCGACTCGACTTGGCCACTTGCTGACCCCAACTCGAACTCGGCTTGGCTCAGTCCTTAAGCCTGACTGGCCAGCTCAGCTCGGTTCGGTCAGCAGTTCGGGCCAATTTGAGCTAAGATTGAGCCAAGTTTGTCTTTGTGGTATTTTCACAAACACATGATCTGTACCTTCAAAATCTCACTGTGTATAAAAAGCAATAATAGTTTTATAGGTATTTTATCAAATACCTTGTAAGCAACATAAAAATCAAGAAAAAAAATGGTATTTGTTTTACAAATGTACCTTCCTTGCCACCAGCCACACTTCATTGAGTCATTTTATCAAACATTTGGTGAGCAACAACAATATCAAAGTAACTGAGTCACCGAATTGAATCGATCCGAGTTCAATTCAAGTTAGATTCGATTCGAGTTGAGTCGAACTCAGGCAAGCTTAAACTCAGTTCAAAATTTTTTCGAGTTCAAAAAATCAGCTCGACTCGGCTCGAACTCAGTTTTGAACCGAGTCAAATTAAGCTTTTTCAAGTCAAGTCGAGCGAGCTACCAAGCTAACTCTACTCGTGTACAACCCTAATACTAATAGAGTTATATCCAAAATCAGTAATGGGATAAAAATACTCGCTCCTTGCCTCCCTCTCCCAAAAATGGTCTGACACTCCTCTGTTGCTACCTCGTTTAGCTTGGGGCTGGACGAAGACAAGACGAGGCCTATGAAGATGCAGATGGTCTCTTGGCTTCGACCTAGTCCCGATTGGATTAAGGTCAATGTTGATGGTTCAACTTTAGGCAATCCGGGCCCTTTGGGAGGTGGAGGTATCACTAGGGACAGCTCAAGAACTTTCATCTTTGCTTTCACTTTTGGATATGGGATAGGTTCTAATGGTTGGGCTGAGACCAACGCAATCTGTGAGGGCCTATCCCTTTGCATATTTGAAAGGTGCTTCACCAAGGTGGAGATTGTTAGCGACTCCAAATCGGTGGTGGACTCCATCATTAAGAAGGCCACCCGGTGTTGGGCTTTGTGGAATTGGTGGATCAAAATTAGGTCCCTCATGGATAGAATTAAGGTTACCATCTCCTATTCTCCTAGGGAGACCAATGCAGTGGCAGATAGGCTAGCCCGCATGGGCAGTGGAGGTCAATTTCACAGATGCTTCCAGTCTTTGGAAGAGCTTCCTCCCATCATTAGAGGTTGGCTCTTCCTAGACAAACTTGGCTTAGGCAATTTGAGAGAATGTTAGAACTTGTGTTTTTCCCTTTCGACTGATGGGCCCGTTTTTCCTTTTTGTTAACAAGCCCATCCATATTTATATATTTCCTTACATTCTCATATACGAAATGACCTTTTCTTTATAATATTTTTTTTTTAAAGTAGAAAAGTCATAAGTTGTAAAACTTAAAAAACTTACTTATTAAGGTAGGTAGTTTTTAGCAAATAAGTTACTTTTACATTGATGTTTACCAAATTAACTTAAGTATTAAAAAAATAGTAACTTAATTGCTTAGCATAAGTTAAAAAATAACTTATTTATAATGTCTTCAAGCTTTAAAATTATAGCTTATCAAATAAATCAAAAAGGGGTGACACATGTGGACAGTTAAAAAAGGTGTGGATCTCTCTACCAAGTAGTATAACTTCTATGTATAACTTCTATTTAGGCCTGCTGGCCCCCACCCCACATAATACACGTCATCTTGGAATGTGTGTGAGAATTATAAGTCACCTATAAAGTGGACCATAATAAAATGATGACTTGGCCCGAATGCCAACCTTGTCCTCTCATGTACTGAATGCCCAAGATTAACAAGTTCTTTTCACACTGTTGATTGCTTTCATGCATGCACTCGTGCACTAAATGCCCAAGATTAACAAGTTCTCGTCACGTTGTAGATTGCTTTCATACATGAGTGCCTGCATGTTAAGTAAAATTGGCCCACTAGTTCTGACAAAGGTCATCATTAAGTCAGGTGGACCCGACTGAATTTATGGTAGACGTTTCTCCATATATAAACATGGACTGAGTTTACCTCACAATCTACATCTAACTTATGTTACGCGTGAAAGTGTTTACTTTCTAAGTGGTAACATGGTAATTACTTAAAAGTGATTAAGAACTGAGTCTAGATATCATTATCTACCTAAAATTCCTAAAAGAAGAAAAATGAACTAGCTAGAACATATTGAGATTGATTATGGCTACCTATTAGATGTGTTTTCAAAAAAAAAAAATTATGTAAAGAAATGATAAAAATAATGAATATAGGTGAAAGCCATCGATATAAAATCAGAAACTGAAAAATAAGTGAAATAGGGGATAAAATCGGAATCAATTCTTGTATTGAGCTATCCACTTTAAAGTAATGAACATGACTAACATTATGAAAGTAAATTAACTTTATGAAATTATAAGTTAGAGTTTATTAAACATGTTAGAAACTTGATATTAGGACTTATTCTATTAGTTAAGTGATGAATGAGGATTTAGCTCAATTGTTTGCTAAAGATATTAATATCTAGATTGTCTATAATCTATACTTATGCCTTTGAATATCACTCACTTATATAGGGTTGCACAAAAAATTGCTAAGAAAAGTTGAAATTTGAAGTTTTGAGAATTTGTGTTCACAAATTTTGCTTGGGACTAACAAAATATTGGTTGGGGAGTGTGTTGAGTGTGAAGTATTCCATGTTTTCAAATATTTATTCCTTATTTTTATGAACATGATAGTGCTTAATCAATTTATTTACACGTGTTTTTTCTTTTGAGGTAATTTCGAGAGCTTTGGAGAAAAGGACAATTAAAGCGGAGAACTAATGCCCAAAAGATTACCAAAATGAAGCTTGGAGATTTAAAAGTTAAGAATGAAGAAATTACATGCCAAAAATCCAAGAAAACCAGGTACAAACTGAAAAAATCACAGAAGCAACAACAAATAACTGCCTGTTTGGCTCAACCTTCGACTCGACTTTTGGTCTGATTAAAGGTACACAAAACAATCCAGCGAGGAACAAAGTATTTCAGAGCTAATTTGGTTCAACCGAATCCCAATTCAGTGCGACCAAAGCTAGGTTTAATGCGATCGGATGAAGGTTCGGTACGACCGAAGGTGAACAGAGAGTTTGAGCACAAAAGAAGGTTAATTTGGTCCAACTGAAGTTCAAATTTTGATGCGACCGAAGTCAGCCGGTAGCAGCCAAAGTATAAGTCGACTGTGTAAACCGAGGCAGTTTCGAAGTCAGTCTGGACAAAGTTTATGACTAGGAGTTCTTTGAGAGTTTCTAAACACGAATTAAGGTAAAAGAAAGATGTCACAGTGATAAAGAACTTCAATGAGTCTTCTATCTTCTCCAAATCTTCGTTCTAATTAGTTTTTCACGTGTTATTTTAAGAGTTTAGTTTTAATCATGTCTTTGCTTGGCTCATCTCTTAGCTAGAGGTAAGAGGTGAAGTTGATCTATCATTGACTACAAGCATGGAGGTGAAGAGGTGAAGCTAATCTCTTTGTTTTCTATTTCAATATTATTCTTACTTCGATTCTAGTTGTTTAATCTTCATGTTGGATATTTCATAATTTATGATTTTATTTAAAGAAGTATTTTTGAATTTACATTGATCTATCGTTGACTCCGGGCACGGTGGATTCTCTGATCTTTCATTGACTACGTGCATAGTAGATCAATTCAACTAGACAGTTATAACATGGAACCGATGCTATGAATGTTTAGACTTATGATGAGATATTTATGATGTTTTAATTGCTAAATCTTCCAACTGGATAGATTATAACTTCAATTCCAGTTAAAGTATTGATTGAATCAAGTAAGGATGCATTAAGATGATTGTAAGTGGATCCTTTTCTCTCTAGTTTTCTTTATCTTGATAGTTTCACTTCATAACAATATCTCTTTCAATTCAAAAATTTAGTTTAGCTTCTAATTTTAAATCTAAAGTAGCTTAGAAAGTCACACACATCCAGTCCCTATTGCTTCGACCTTAGTTTCATCGAGATTATTATTACTTCGCAACCTTGCACTTGAAATGTCAAGCGAACAAGTAGCCGTTGAAAAGTGAGAGTATGGGTTTTTTGAAGATTGAAAAGTAGAGAAAATTTTGAGTGTGTAGGAGAGAAAGCATTAGAGAATCCTTTATATAGACACTCGGAATGAATAATCATGCCCAAAGATGAGGCGTCGTGATGATTGAAGTGCTCCATTAATTGCATGAAACATTCCTTAGGAAGAGGGAACAAATGAGCATACAACTTCTCATGAGCGTGTCGTGTCATTAATATAGTTATGTCACATAGTGAAAAAAAGCCAAGTACTTGGGATAATAGAAGACGGATGGAAAAAAATAATTCTGACCAATTATATTAAAGATAAAGAAAAGTATTAACCGACAGTAAATAAGAAGAAAGAAATCATAATTCAAAAGGCAAAAAAGAGGTAATCACTTCTTAAAGCTTCGACCGCTTAGCCTCTTACCGATGAAGAGCAACTCTAGTTTTAACTTCTGAGCATATTATTTGGTTAATTAGTCAACTGTGCTCTTACATATAAGCACCTAATTGATTGATTTCGGCCTTCTGACCATGTTTGCGCTTACTCAGAGATTTTTTTCTTCCTTCAGCAATTTTAGTTTATCCTCCCTGGCCAATATTTGAGCTTTCAAATTAAGGTTATGTCCGCCTCCTTCAGGTTACTGTACACAACAGCAAGTTGTTCTCTGGCAATTACAATCTCAGTCATTCTTATGGAGATGGTTAAATGTTCAACTTGAAATCTATCAACCGCAACAACTGTATCCTGATAAATTCATAGAATGTGGGTAGTTTGGTAGACAGAGTCTCATCTCATTGAATGAGCATTTGATATCGACAAATGAGAAAATTAAGTCTCTCGATTGATCATAACACAATGATGTCAGTAACACTGGAGTGAATAAAAACGCGTAATTCCTCATAAAGTTACAAGATCTCTGATGAAGGTGCATAGGATTCATCCACAAGGATATCACATGGAAATGATTGATTAAAGGAGGATAAGATATCTTTTATGGGAAAAAACTTCTCAAAAGAAAAAGATAGGGCATGAGAAATATCGACTGATGGGGCCAAAGAGGAAAAAATGTTGACTGCAGGAACTTTTGTAGCTCAACCAGGAAAGACTTCAATTGGTCGAGATGTTTCCTCTTCCAATGCCTTTACTTCGTCCAAAGGAACCATCGACTAAGGCAATAATTACTTGATCGGTCAATTCTATGGATGGAGCAAACTGAATGGAAGATAATGTTGTAAATGTGAATGATTCCATAACTCTCTGATTCTGATCTGGTGCAAGCCATGAAGTTGTAGATTGCAAAAGGAGATTGAAGGACTCCATGGGATGGTATATTATTACCTTCTCTTAAGCTTGACCATCTGTCTGATTCACTAATTAGTGAATGTCACTCATAGTCTCTTTCGAGTCAGAAACTTGAAGTCTTTCTATAAGAGAGTAAGCAACATTGAATAATAAAATGTTGGAGTAACATCCACCTAAATCTGATCAAACAATAATATAAGTAAATCAGTTGAGCGCTAGTGAATTTTTCGTGAGGTCAATGACCAAAGTCAGAGCTTGGTTGGAACAAGGAAAAGGAGGACTAGGACAATATGGTGTGAGAAATCAGTTAAAAGGAATATTATAATCATTTAATATTTCCTTTTTTCTTTGTCACTTTTAAAAAGTCATATTGAAGTGAGCAACTTTATGTCTCTTATACATCTCTTCTATCTCCCAAGAATATTTTAAAGGTAGAATACCCAATTAGAATTTGGTTTTATAATATTTTTCAAAAGATGCAATAGCTTTGTCTGGAGAAGAAATACCTAAAGCAAATCAACCAGAAGTTGCAGGAAGTGTAGGACGAGGAGCTGGGAGAGCCCAGGCTAAAAAATCCTCAAAATAGTTGGTGGAATTGTAGATGTAATTTGGATTGAAGTAGTCACTAGAACCACCTTAGTTGGACTTTCCATTATAATCTTTTGACACTTCAATTCAGGTTGAGTTGGCTTTACTATTCTTATTAACGTGAAGAAGGTTTGATTGTCTTTATTAGTGTTGGAGATAGGATGGTCAATGTGACCAAAATTATCTTCCTTGATCATGTCCTCTCTACACAAATACATGACCGACTGAGGTGCAGTCAATTTTTTGGTGCCTTCTTTGATCGGCCATAGGTTTCTCCACATTAGATGAAAAGAAAGACAGTCGATAATCACTTGATGAGATCTGTTAATCAAAGTCCCGTATTAGTTTTTCCACCAGGAGTGGAATAGCTCTAGTTGTTGCGGATAGGTTGTAAACGGGGTAAGCATGAAGAAGAGCTTATGGAGTCAAACCCTCTACGGAGAGTTTGAAAGGTGATGATGGAGTTTGTAATTGGTCAATGAGTTAGAGATTGGTTGTAAGTTCGGTGAATAAATGGAAAGTGGATTCCTTGGGCCAAATCAAATTGACGAGCAAAAATATTAGGACAGTATTGTTGAATACTGGCCTTTCCATTTCAAATAACTTTTCCAAGCCGCATCCCTTAGGCCTGCCATCTTAATATCGGTCGACTCATAGTCTTCAGTGAACCTGGTCGAGCAGAACTCTTTATCTTTAAAGGAGCAGAATGAATGGTTGTATTAATCGAGGGTAAAAGAAAAGAAAAACTCATATATTCAACAAAAGAATAATTAATTTTGGGGCAGAGGATATTGTGATGGCCAAAGGAGGTGAATCTTACATTTGTTGAAAAAGATTTGATGAATTTTACTCCAAAATACTTATATAACCACATTTGGACAAGATAGGCCCACCAGAGTGATAAAAACTCTTCATAGTTGCTTCAAACATGTTGTAGTAAAGATGGTCGAGAACGAAATGGTCGAGAGCTAGGTGATGTTCTTGATCGAGCACCTTGAACATGTGGATATATTCTTTGGTGATTTGAAGAGCACTCATAAATAGTAGAAATCGGCAAATCCACATCATAAGGAAAGTCGTGTGTTCTTACTTATTAACTTTATCATGAGATTTGCATTGTAGAGCCATGAAAGTAGAATTCACTTTGCTAGTCTTGACCAAAAGGGTGAAGGGATGTTGATTCTTCAAAGAAAAGCCCAGATAGATAAGCTCACCAAAGGGCAAAAGGTGGGTGAATGCACATACATCCATGATTGTTAGACCCATAGGCCCGCATTCAAAATGGAATGTATTGGTCGACCAACTCCAGAAAGTTGAAACCATTACAAGGAGGACGGTATTGAATGGATATTCACGCAAGAAAAATTTGATGCATTCATAAATTCATGCCTACCTCCATGTGTCACCATGCTGCTTCAATGTGAGTAAACCATTATGCCCAACCGTTCATCAGTTTCGTCCATGCTCTCAAAGACTTAAAACACGTTGGAAGGATCTAAGAAATTATCGAATTGGACAAAAAGAACTTCATCGGGGCACTTTGGAAAACTTGGTTCGATCTCACAGACTTATTCGTGAGTAACTGCATGGTGAAAGGCTGAACCAAGTATCAACGATGCCTTGTCTAGTTCGATGGGATTATTAAATAAGAGATCATTGACCACTCCTAAAGACATAACATTTAGATCTTTGATGAACGATTCTAGATGAAAGGCTAGAACGAAAGAAGAGAAAGATGTAGCCATGATAATCGAGAGGAGAAAACTAGAAGGGGCTTTCTACACAAAAGAGAAGAAGAAAGGGGCGAAGGAAGGAAAACATCGACTTAGAGTTTTGTTTATATATTGGTCACGATACATGCGCATTAATGAAAAGATAATCATGAGTCCTTGTACAATACGATTGTATGCGACATGTCACATGGACAACCTAAAAGGAGGAGGTAAAGGATATCTTTCGATACAGCCTTGGTCAAGTATAATCAATGCGGAGACAACATGTGAACTAATTGAAAATTGCATTTATTGCGTTGGGTAACAGAATAAGATCGCTTTCACCTTTTCCCAAAGGTGAAGCAACATGGAGGGCAATGTTGTATCATATTTCTATTTATTTTAAAGAAAGCCAATAAGAGGCTAACATGTGGCATTGCATAAAAAAAAATAAAAAATAGGAGGTGGATGAAAATATCTTCAAGATATTTGGAGAGCTTTTTGTGAAATTATAGTTGCCGTAAATCTAGTTTTACACGTCAGTGGATCGTCAACGGAATGATGTATTCATGTTACCCAAAAGTTTAATAAAAGAATAGAGAAACAAGGCCAATCAGAGGCGACAGAGAGAAATAAAGCTATGCTAATATAAGAGGACAATCACGAAAGGAAAACCTAACAAAAGAATAATATAGAGAAACTATTATAACCATTTCAATAATTGAAGAATGATTTGTAAGAACAAGTTGTAACGAAGCTTTATAATTAGCAAAAGAATCCAACATAGCAAAAAATGCAATAACCCATTATTTACAAATCAAACCAAACAAATCTAGCAATTTAATTTATCTCAGCTTATCCTATGAGTAGTGGTAATCAAATAGTGGTAATTCTTATCTATAATCTTTAGTTGTAATTTCAATTTACGCTCGTATGTTAGATTTGATCTCTATTTAATATCACGCGATTCTTTAAAGAGACACATTCTTACAGTCGCTCTGAGTAACCTATTGTGAGTTGCTTTTGTTCGATTGCACCAGTATTCTTTTGAGAATCTAGTCATATACATTCATATTGGATATCTATTTATTTTAGTGCCTAGGGTCAAAATTGATCAATTTAGATTGACTTTATCAATTATTCTAGCATGCCTACATATATTACACATGATAAGAAATAAATCGAGCAACAACACAATCTAGATCAATACTAGATAGTCCAAGTGCTCCAACGGTAGCACTAGCATTTCTCTTCACATGAGTCCAAGTTAAGCTACTGATTTGGAGTTTGAATCAAATTGGATCTTCAAGCTTTAAAAATAGGCTTATGAAATAAATCAGCAAGTGTGATACATGTGGACAATTAAGAGTGAAGATTTCATGCCAAGAGGATCACTTTTTATCGAGGCCTGCTAGCCCCACCGACGTTCACACGCAATATACATGTCACCATGACACGTTTGTGAGAATTATGAGCCACATATAAAGTTGCTCACCATCAATATAACCTATAGCTAGCCTAAATACCAGGCCTTCGGAATGCTGACAATTGGTAAGTTATTTTCACACTTACGTGCCATGCTTGCACATGCGTAACGTGACCTGCAAGTAATGAGAAGGCAAGCAAATTTAGTTGAAATATCATTTTATAGTAACACGCAGGTTGACAATAAGGATTTTTGCTTGGTCTAACTTTTATAAACAGAGCCATTGACTCGTTGAATAGCTGAGAGCAAGTGGTATAGAAAGAGAAGAATAGAAAAGTATAGTGCATTCATTGATCCTTTGAAATGCAGGTGCAATGACCTTTCATTTTGCCAAGCATGGTTAGCTGCTATTAGCATGGGAAATGGTTATATGGTCCCACCAAGATGTGTATTGAACAGCCGTCCATTTTGTGGGTACCCTGTAGGTTATGGGATATTTCAAAAATTAGCCGTACCTAGAAATCAAGTGTGTCATGTCATCTGAAATAATGTGAAATCATGCTTAAAATATCTAAAAGCACTTGTTGGGCCCACCTGAGTTTTGGTTATGGATGAAACTTGGTTTGACCCTAGTGGGACACACACAATGGATGGACTGGATGTCTGAAACACATCTCAGCTAGTGCTATAAATGATGATGAAGATTTCAATAGGTGGATATCCACTCTCGACTGTTGTCTATACTGTGTCCTACCTAAGCCATGTTTTAGCCCAATTTTTAGGCCTGTGGGCCACCATGGGAGGGTGCATCTGATCAATGGGGTGGATTTCTGACATAGGTGACAGCGAGGCCACAAAGCTCAACTTCCTGGGCAGTTTCCCATGAAGTGGACCTCATAGGACCATTTCCTTGTTAGTATTGTCACAATTATCATCGAGATTTTTAAAAGCTTGATAATATCTTGAATAGCATCCTAGACCACATTCTCGTGATTTGATGTGAGATTTTTAAAATGTTAGCATATTCAAAATATCATGTTTTTATCACAATATTCAAGATATTGTCACAAAAAATAATAAAAACCATAAAGAATTTGTTATACAAATATATATTAAAAATATAATCATTTATATTGTATTTTAAAATGTTTTCATATTGGCAATATTTTCATGCTAATATCTTGAGGAAACTTAAAATTTTAAAAATCTCTTGAGAAATTTCTAAGCCAAAAAATTGTCTAAGAAGATCCATCAATATGCTTTCCGAAATATTGAAAAACGTGTTCAATGATGCATGATAGGCTTTCCATCCTTTCCTTACTTTTCATATTTTCTTTGTTTGAAAATTAAAAGAAAGAAGATGTAAAGGAAAAAAACGTTAATGACCTATTTATAACTTAATTGATATAATTTAACTAAATAAAACTCGGAATATTTTAAAAGTATCCTGCCAAGCAAGTCAACAAGTCTGGTGCTAGTTCATCATCAAGGTGCAGCCCACCTTAAAAAGAGCTCCCAAATGCCCCACATTTGTGTGAGGTTGGCATGGGTGCACACTTCAAAGGTGGAACTAACAGAGCTCCACTAAAGTATAGTTATCAAGGTGGACCCATGCAACTTTTGTTGTACAGTCTTTCTAATTAGACACTTCATAGAAGCTATCCACATAAACCAAGAAAAGTCTGTGCAGTTACGCACATTAAAGAAAGTAATGAAAATTTAATATAGGTTGATTATAAGAACTAAAATGTAGACAATTTCTTACCGAGAAACTATATTTTAATGATAATTTTATCCTCTAATAACCAAAGTTTTTAAGATTTGAATGTCCAAAATTATTTATATTATATACCAGTTAAACTTTTAAATTTGGATGGCTGAAAATGTATATGCCTAACAATGGCATAGGAAGAGCTTACAATTCAACAATCTCTATGATGAAATGCTACATCGATCAAATGTTTCCCTTATTAAATGAACCTAAACGTCTAATGAGTGGATGAATACAACCATTGGTCTATGTTTAATAGGGGCCAACTCAAATGGCATAATTGTTTAACAGTGAAATTTTGAGGATGACCCAAAGACTCCTATCCACTTTGGGCCACCATATAAATGTTTTGGATCACTAAAACAAGGGACCCTCATGCACAACGTATTGTGAGATAGATGATATGCAACAATTTTGGTTTCCTCATAATTGTGTTTTATGCAAATGTCCCTAAAAGACTCAAGGCCTAGGTGGGGATGGGACCGGTCAGGTTCCAGTTGAGGGCCATCAAAGCCCTAACCTTTTTAAACTGGTGAAGAATTATCAGCCAAGCCTAGCATATGCCCATTACATTGTTACAACCCACTTAAAATTCATCAAGCCTAAAGTTGACGTGACTTGGCCTATTTAGCAATAATAAGCTCAGGTTTTCATTGGCCTGACCTGATCATACCCATTTCACAGTAAGCAAGTCAGGATTGATTGACTGGCTCCACAGGCACAACATAACTGTAATAGGTCTCTACTTATGAATGAGTAGATCTATGTCTTTTGATCCACTTGGAGGGGAGATCAGCCTCAAATTTTAGAATAGAATATGAGGCCAATTGTATTATTAGCCGAGAGAAACATGATACCTACATAACCATATGTATGTATTTGAACTTACCTTCTATTAATTTGTTTTGGATTTTGGGCCAGCCGGGTAGGACTATTTAGCCCAATATAGTGAGTTATTAGGTATAGAGATGGCAATGGATTGGGTCAGCCTACTGGTCGATCAACTGGCTATACCTGCTTTTGAGGTGGATTTCGGAGAAGTGAAATGGGTAATGGTTGTGTTTGTGTTAGAAAATGTGGCCCATTTACTTAAATTGGTTGGGATTGGGTTGAACCCTCAATGGGCCTTGTATTCCCACAATGTATTTATGTTTGTATGTATGGATCTATTAATTGCTGTTCTAGAATACCTTTAGCCCGATATTCCACTCTTAATCATGTGTCGTCATGCTAGGTTGGTTCTAGTCAGTCAAGCCCACTCTACTTACAATAGCATGGCTCAGGTTGGGTTGGGTTAGGTTGGGTCGGGTTGGGCTTGGGTGTGATAAATTTTAAGTAGATTGGATCAGGCCACAAAGTAATAGTGGGTCACTGGTCAAGCTTCGGGTAGAAATCTTAGGTCGTTTGTTAAACAGGTTGGGCTCAGACTAACTTCGACCTGGCCTGAACCCAACCCATTACCACCCCTGGTTGGGTATGTTTCAAACGAAGCCCTACTGATTTATTTAAATGGGCCACTTTTCTAGACCAGGCCTGACCAGCTACCCACTTAACTTGGCCTGAAACCTCCTCAAAAGCCGGTTGGCCGTGGGTCAATATCAGCACTACGTTTTCAAAGAGGCGCACCAGACAAGCACAGACTGATCTTGTGACATGTATAAGGTGGGCACTTTCCTAGCTGGTTGGGCTTTTGTTTTTTGCCTAGTTTCCCGGCTCTTAATCAAGCCTGACAAGCCTCAACCCAGTTGGACCCAGTTAGGCCCCTCGTCACATCCATCTCGTGGCCCAAAAGGCCACACTCACTGTTGGAAGCTATATATGGTTGAATTAAATAGACTAAAAAAACAAACCCCCCCTCTCCCCCCCCTCCCGGCCCCAAAAAAAATTAAAAATTGAGAGGGAAAAGGTAGGACACCCGAAGCTTGAGCTCATATAATTTAGACCTAACCAGACCAAAAATGGGTCAAACTCGGTTAGGTTCAGCTTGCATACAGCTTTACATGTGGCCATTGAAAGTTGGTGTGAGTGGGTGGTTTCATCAAGGTTGTTAAAGTCCACACAATTTAATATGGGATCCACTTAATTTACCCGAGACATTAGTAGTGGGATGATCTTATAGTTTTGATTGTCTTTCAGATCTTTTAAAGGCTAGATAGCACTTTTATAATTTCGATTGGTTAACTTTAAGTTTTAACTGTTAATTTATTTTAAACCATGCTTGATGGGCATCCAATGGCTAAGATATGTTGATCCACTCCTAAGAGCGGCATAAGAATTTCCAAGGATAGTTCCCACTATTTCCAAGAAATTTGGTTCATTAGGGTACATGGATTATAAATTTAAATAGCCGTCTTTCACAGTAAGGTACACAAAAGTCTTACAAGATGGTGGAGTGCCCTAATATGATACACCTCTTGAAACTATTACCTGTACTTGTACATGGATCTTATCTTTAAAGGAAAGAGTGATTCTAAAGAAGATCCCTCGACATATAAGCTCCTCTTGAATAGTCATTAGAGAGAAAGAGCCAGAGAGAGTGGAAACTGAGAGGGAAAAGGAAGTACACCTCACCTCCTATATGCATCATTTTAAGCTAATCTAAAGACATTTCATTGTATTAAATTTAGTTCTGAAGATAAAACCGCTAAAAAAAATGGGGAATTATTGATAACCTGGAACAGTGATGGCTGATACATACGCAATTGGAAATTGTACATGTGGCATTCGTTAACACAAATTAAACCATCCACATTTCAATACCACACCGTAGCTTAGATAGGTTTGTTGGGGGCCTTACACAAAACCTTAGGATCTAACCTCCCGAAACAAACCAGAATTATGGAATAATAAAGCAATGAAATAAATCGAAATATAAATCACACCTGTTGAGGGTCAAATATTGCATGTTAGACCCCAGATATTGTCTAGATTTACGAATATAATGCTGTCTAATGACTCGTTTTCTCATTCTTGTGTGGCAAAGTGATTTTATGAGCATGGATGGAAAAAAGACGTTAAAAGTTGAGATTTAACGATCTGATGACGCCAAAGGCAAGGGACACACTCCAGGGGACCAAGATTGACAAATATACACGGTCAGAAATCCGAGAAAAGTTAGAAATTGAAGCTCAAGTGGCCTGAAGGACGTCCAGAATGCAAGATCACGAGGTTCCCACCATCCGTTCGGCTCGAAACTTCATACGTCGCCTGAGGACCATAAATTAACCGTACATATAAAATTTCAGCCATTGAAGATCTCGGGAAGTGCCCCAACTGACAGATCAGCCTATAAACCGTTGATTCTGGGCCCACCTGATATCTGGAACTGCCTCAAAATTATTATTGATGCCTTAAATAAGGAGTCAAAACAGATGGACGGTGCAGATTTCTCCAAAACAGTGCAATGGACTCCATATGAGATGAGTGTGTACAGTGCACATGTGCACTCGCCGTGCACCAAATTTTCCAAAAGTCGGTCAGCGCAGCTGACCAACGTTTCCGTCTACAACTCAAAAAAAAAAAAAAAAAAAAAAATCCGTGCAGCGGACGCACGGCCGCTGGCCGTTTTTGCGATCAGTTGTGGGCCCCACACGTGCCCCATAAGCTCAATCCGATCCGTCCACCGTGTAGAGGGCTTCGAGCACTACAAAACCATGTTATCACTTTTTACCCATGCATGCACACGTGTGAGATACAGAGGCCACAGAAGGGCTGCCCGGTAGCGTTCAAATCTGATCTTTTTGTGATTTCTTCTCTGGGCCACGTCAATGGACGTTCAAAACCACTCATTCTTAACTGAAATTTCGTTCTGAATCCAATGGACGGGGTGGATTTTCCAGAAAATGCTTCTGTGGGGCCCACCGACCACAACAGCGAAATGGTGCGAAAGGTTTTGCACATCCGCGAAAACTGACTTTTTCGGACAGTTTTGGCCCACCATCTTTGATCATATGGCAGATCTGAACAGTCTATCATGTAGAGGACCTAAGAAAGTACTAAGGGACGGTGTTTCTTTAGAATTTGAGCGAGGAAAGTGGCGTGTTTCATGGTACCGAACTTGGCTGCGAAAATTGCACTCCGTGTCCTGCTACAACTCTGTCACTGACTCCAGCCTTCCAGCAGCTATAAAAAGAGATTTTTGGACGTGGGGAGCATTCATTCAGAGTCTGAGGAGGAAGAACAGAGGGCTCGAGCTTGGGTTTCAACGTGGGCAGAGGAGAGAGAGAGGAGCTTGGTTTTTTCTTTCCCTTTTCTTTTCCTTTTCTTTTTCTCATTATTTATTTGGATTGAGCCCATCCATGGTAGGCTAAAACCTCCTAGCTAGGGCTAAGAGGTGAAGCTTGTAGTGAGATGGGAGATTTGATTTTATTTAAATTTTAATGCATGAATTGACGTTGATTTTAGTTGATTATTATGGGAATATTTTTAGTTCTTAATGGTCTGTTGTGACTGAAATTACAATGGGTTTGCGATGCTTTGAATATTTCTATTTACTTTTCATGTTTATGATGTCAGGAAGCCCTATTGTTCACCATAGTCTCCTGGGCATGGTCGGATGACGGTACCCTTCCTAACTTACATACATGTGATTGGGTGGTAATTAGTTTAATTCTGTTGTTTGCCATAGTCTTTTTGGGCATGGTTTGGTGATGGAATCCATTCTAATTCATCTTCCTTTCATCTCTTTGAAAACTAGATCAAGGGAAGTTCAGTTAATTTCATGATTTTTGAAACAGGCGTAAGATCTCCCTGATCTCTACAAGTGGATCCTCTGAATCCCTAGTTTCCTTTTCTCTGATTTCTCCTAAAATTTAGATAAATATTCCATCATTATTTCTTAAAATTCTATTTGATTTAGAGTGCATCTTAGTGTAGTTCTAGTTCTATTTAATTTTAGATAACGTACAAGTTTCAGTCCCTTGGGATTCGACCTCGGTCTTACCGAGTTATTACTACATCACAACCCTGCAATTGGGGAGTGAACAACACCACACAAGATATTTTTACGTGGAAAACCCTCAAAGAGGTAAGAACTACAGGACCTCGTCCAGATCAACAATCCATTATGAAGTAGAATGTTACAACCTTCTTCGCTCACGCAGGAGTGGATAAATAATAGGAAAAACAAAGAGAACGGAGAGATCTCACCGATTACGAGAACGTAAAAGTGCTGAGATATGGTAAATCACCTCTACGTGTATAGCCTCCCTTCCACAAGCTTCCTCTCCCTCTTTCTCTTTCTTTCTCTCTCTTTCTCTCTCTCTCTCTCACCTTCGATAGCCCTAAACCCTTTAGCAAACCCTTGTAAAACTTTAGAAAACCCTCTTACCTCACCTCTTGAATGACCTAGATAACCCTAGGGACTTATTTATAGTTTAGGAAGCTCTTTTTCACACCCTTACGAAAGTCGCCTCAAAATTGTAAATCCCACATAAAATTGGACTCAAATATGTCTAACTAAGATTGGTCAAGCACTGTTCACTTGACTGGTCGAGCCGACTTTCGACTGGTCCAGCATTGTTCACAGAGCTCGTTGGACTTTGAGTCAAGTGGCCTAAGGCTGGTCAAGCACTGTTCACTCCACCGGTTGAGCAGGTTGCAGGACTGGTCGAGCAGTGCGGGGTTTCCACTGTTTGTAGCATCCGAACCGTACCTCATCTCCTTTGACCTGAGGAGGAAAATTCCATTAAATCTCTCCCTTTCTGACTCAGGAGGAATTCTCATTCTTCAAGCCAGTAAGGTTTCTACAAACCTCAAACTTGCCCTTGAGCAAAGCCTTGGTCATCATGTCTAACCCATTATCGTCCATGTGGACCTTCTTAAGATGTAACACCTATTTCAAAGTATCCCTAATCCAGTGATATCGAATCTCTATGTGCTTTGACTTGGAATGCTGACCTGGATTCTTGCTCAAGTGTATAGCACTCTGACTATCGCAATAGACCACATGTTGCTCCTACTTCAGGCTAAGTTCCTATAGGAATCTCTTTATCCAAAGAATTTCTTTACATGCCTCTATGACTGCAATGTACTCAGCCTCTGTCGTCGACAATGCTACAACCTTCTATATCTCGCTCTGCTAAGAGACCGCTCCTCCTGCAAACGTGAACATGAACATCGATATAGACTTCCTAAAGTCTATGTCACGTGCCATATTTGCATCTGTGTAGCCCTCTAACACAGGTTTACTGTCACCATAGCATAGGATTAACCTAGATGAGCCTCTTAGATATCGCAATATCCACTTAATCGCTGTCCAATGCTCTTTGCCATGATTGAGAAGATACCGACTGACAACACTAACCGCATATGCTATGTCTGGACGTGTACACACCATAACATATATCAAACTTCCTACAACTGACGTGTAGGGTATCTTCTACATATCTTTCACCTCTGCCTTTGTCTTGGGACACTGTCTATCGCTCAATCTGAAGTGACGATCCAGTGCAGTACTGATCGGCTTCACTGCATTCATATTGAACCGCTTTAGGACTTTAATATACCGCTCTTGTGATAACCAAAGCTTCCTGCTGCTTCTGTCACAGGTTAGCTCCATTCTTAGGATTTGTTTAGCCGGGCCCAAGTCTTTCATCACAAACGACTTTCCCAACTCCTGTTTCAGCTTGTCGATTTTCTTGATATTTTTTCCTATGATAAACATATCATCAACGTATAATAGAAGAACCGAGAAATCACCATCTGAGAATTTGCGCGTGAACACACAGTGGTCCGACTCCGTTCTGTCATACCCATGCTGCAATATAAATAAGTCGAACTTCTTGTACCATTGCCGTGGAGCTTGTTTCAGTCCATACAAACTCTTTCTCAGCCTACACACCATGTGCTATTTTTTTTTGATTTCGAACCCCTCTGGTTGGTGCATGTAGATCTCTTCTTTCAGGTCACCATGGAGGAAAGCAGTTTTAATGTCCAATTACTCTATCTCCAGATCCATGCTAGCCACCAACTCAAGAAATACCTGTATAGATGTCATCTTCACCACTTGTGAGAATATCTCCTCGAAGTCTATGCCTTTCCTCTGACCAAACCCTTTTACCACAAGTCTGGCCTTGAACCTCGTTTGTGAATTCTTCTGCTTAACCTTATTTCTGAACACCTACTTGTTGCTCAAAGCTTTCTTGCCCTTAGGTAATTTCACTATATCATAAGTGTGGTTTTTATGCAAGGATTCCATCTCCTCTTGTATAGCTTTCAACCACTCCTTATGATCATTGGCTAGGGCTTTTGAATAATCTTTTGGCTCTCCTCCATTAGTCAGCATAATGTACTCATGCAGCGAGTATCTCTTGGACTGCTGTCTGTCCCTACATGAGCTCCTTGTGGCTCGACAGGTGGATCAAGTGGGGGCTTCTCCCCTGGTCCATCTTCTAAAGAAATTTCCTTGTCCTCTACACCTTGCTGTACTCCCTAATCATCAGGCACCATGGGAAGAATAAATGAATCTATTTCCTCTAGCTCACCTAAACTAGGCTGGTTCTTTTCTGGCTTACTAATGTCTTCTATACACTGATCTTCAAAGAAAATCATATCTTTGCTCCTGACAAGCTTTTTCTCGGCCAGATTTCACAATTTGTAACTGAACTTTTCATCATCGTACCCTAAGAACACATACTGCCTGATCTTCATATCGAGCTTAGACCTCTTGTCCTTTGGTACGTGAACGGATGCCCTGCATCCAAATATCCTGAGATGACTGTACGATGGATCCTATCTAGTCCACACATTCTCAGGTACTCCATTCAACGGGGCTGATAGAGACTTGTTTATCAAATACACTACCGTGTGCATTGTTTCTCCCCAAAACATCTTTGGTAATTTCACATGAGATAACATGCATCTGATTCTTTCTATAATGGTGTGATTCATTCGCTCAGCCACACCATTATGCTAGGGGGTCTTGGGAACCGTCTGTTCATGCCGTATACCTAGGGACTTACAATACTCATGGAAGTCGCCAATGTATTCACTACCATTGTCAGTGCGGATGCACTTCAATATTCTACCTCTCTTTGTCTCCATACCATGAAACAATTTAAACACACTAAAGACCTCGTCCTTGGATTTCAAAGTATAAACCCAAACCCTCCTAGACGCATCATCTATAAAAGTGACAAAATATAATGCCCCACCTTAATTTTTTATCCTCATAGGACCACAAACATCAGAATAAACCAAATTTAATGCATGTACTTTATTAACATGAGAAGCAGTTTTGATATATAAATGAAACTCTATGTTGTTTCTCTGATAAACAATCAATACAGGTTTTGAGAGGTATACCTGTCACGTCTGTAAGGAGCCGCTTCCTCGCTAGTAGCTGAAGCTCTTTTTTACTCATGTGGCCTAGACGCCTATGCCACGTGTTAATAGTTGAATCTTCCGCTGTGTTCAACCTACCCTTGTACATACTGACATTTACCTTATAAAGGGTGCAACACTTCTTTCCTCTAGCCATGATCAACGAACCCTTAATGAGATTCCATCGCCCACTAGCAAACCGGCTTTCATAGCCATCATCATCCAACCTTCCCGTCGATATCAAGTTGAGGTGAAGGTCTGGGATATGCCTCACATCCCTGAGAACTAATGTGCAGCCCATATCAGTCTTCACATAAATATCACTGACCTCTACAATCTTCGATACGCCAGAATTTCTCATCTTCACGGTCCCATAGTCACATGACTTGTAGCTTATGAAGAAGTCCCTACATGGAGTCGCATGAAAAGAAACTCTCGAGTCAACACCCATTCGGTGTCCTGACTCGTAACCGTGAGACATATATCATGATCTGTTGAAAGAATAAGTACAACGTTGCCATCTGAAGCGACCGCAGTGGAATCTGATTTATCTTCCTTCTCATTTCCTTTTTCATTTCTTGTCATTCTTAATTTTACGACATTTATGCTTATAGTGGCCCTTCTTGCCACAATTTCAGCATTCAACATCCTTCCTGGTATTTAACTTGCCTCTTAATTTATCTCGGGCCTTCCCGCCCTTTCTATTTTTTTTCTCTCCCGTTCTTGTGTCACAAGGGCCTTTAATTGGGTAGACCCCTTAGACTTCCTCCTTGTTTCCTTATTGAAAAGACAACTGGTTACCTGTTCCATGGATATCTTTCCGTCTGGCGCGGAGTTACTTAGAGACACCACCAATATCTCCCAATTGTCAGGCAATGAACTAAGTAATAGTAAAGCCTGCAATTCATCATCCAGAACCATCTTCATAGAAGAGAATTGATTCACTATATTGTTGACCTCATTCATATGCTCAGCCACAAAACTACTATCTTTGAACTTGAGATTCACAAGTCGCCTTATCAAAAAAATCTTATTACTGGTTGTCTTCGTCTTATACAACCCTTCCAATTTTAGTCATAGGCTAGTGGATGAGGTCTCTATAAACACATGGTGAAATACAGAATTGTCCAATCATTATCTAATAAACCCAACCGCCTTCCTGTTCATCTTCTTCCAATCATCATCCGACATATCCTTAGATTTTGCTGATATGCCTAAAATTGGAGAATATAGGTCCTTGCAATAAAGCAAGTCATCCATCTTAGCCTTCCATATGGTCTAGTCAGAACCATTGAGGTTGATCATCTTTGATTAGCCACCTTCCATAAGTTAAAACCGATCCTACCCGTTCGATGAACTTAGCTCTGATACCACTTTGTTGGAGGCCTTACACAAAACCTTAAGATCTAGCCTCCTGAAACAAATCAGAATTATGGAATAATAAAATAATGAAATAAATCAAAGCATAAACCATACCACACAAGAGTTTTTTACGTGAAAAATCCTCAAAGAGGTAACAACCATGGGATCTCGTCCAGATTAACAATCCACTATGAAGTAGAACATTATAACCTTCTTCACTCACGCAAGAGTGTATAAACAATAAGAGAAACAGAAAATGGAGAGATCTCACTGATTACGAGGACATAGAAGCGCTGAGATATGGTATATTACCTCTACAAGCACAGCCTCCCTTCCACAAGCTTCCTCTCTCTTTCTCTTTCTCCCACACCTTTGATAGCCCTAAACCCTTTAGCAAACCCTTGCAAAGCTTTAGGAAAGCCTCTTGCCCTACCTCTTGAATGCCCTAAAAAACCCTAAGGACCTCCTATTTATAAATTAAGAAAATCTCTTTGGTACCCTTACAGAAGTCGCCTCAAAATTCCGAATCCCGTACAAAATCGGACTCAAATCTGCGTAACCAGGACTGGTCATGCAGGCTGCAGGACTAGTTGAGCACTGTTCACTCGACTGGTCGAGCACTATTCACAGAGCTCACTGGACTTTGAGTCAAGTGACCTAAGACTGGTCGAGCACTGTTCACTCGACTGGTCGAGCACTATTTACAGAGCTCGCTGGACTTTGAGTTGAGTAACCCAAGATTGGTCGAGCACTGTTCACTCAACCGGTCGAGCAGCGCAGGGATTTCACTGTTTGTGGCATCCGAACCGCACCTTATCTCCTCTGACCTAAGGAGGAAAACCCCATCAAAGTCATCATTCCAAAATTGCATTGTTCGAACAATCCTAATCTTTGATACACTAGCACTTATCCAAACAGCAAGAAATAACAAGCAAAAACATCTCTCTCTCTCTGTTTTTTTTTTTTTTTTTTAAATTTTTTTTAAAATTTTTTAATAAAGATCTTTGTACCCAAATAGGCCAATGTCTACCAACAGGCTATCTAGATTATCCAATCAAGCGTCACTTTTGATTTATGATCCACCACAATTTTGAATGGCTATAATTTATTAATGTTATTTTTCTTTTAAAATTTGAAAAATGCCCATGTATATATATATATATATATATATATATATATATATATATATATATATATATATATATATGATACAAACGTTCAAAAAGAAAGGATTAGGCCTAGATTTTCATTGCATCCATTGGGTACCTTTGGACATGGAGCCTTTAACTACACGCAAGATCACAAGGATCGATGGAGATTGAAAAGACTGAAACCATAGACAACGGATGCTAAATGTCACAACAATGGCAACTTTCCTAACTACCTTTTGCCTAGTTGTGGCAATGAGTCAGGTCCACCCTCAGGTCAACTGGCCTGAGTTGCTTTTGAGGTGGATTTAGACCAACCTAAATGCATAGCAGGTTCAGCTCAGGCTACAAATGTGATTCCTTCAACTTAATGGGCTAGGCTCCAGTTGAACATGATGAATTTTTAAGTGGGTCAGTTCAAGAGGTATTAAGTTGTGGGCCGGCAACCGGACCCGCTGGCAACCCTACTCCCGCCTTTATATTGATTCGGAGAAAGTTGTTCAACCTGAACCAAGAAAAGCCCAATATTTGTTGGATCTCTCCTCTCCCAGTCATCGTAGCATCTATCTCAGCAAAAAAAACAAAAGCCGAGTATCATATCATCCATTTGTATCAGTCTTGTACGATGCATCTCATGTACCAGCAGCATTCAAAATATTAGAGCTCCGCAGACCACAGTTGAAAAATTCAAAAACTCGAGTCAACTCGATGTGCCCCTGAGCGGGGTCGACTCGACTCGATTGCACACAGTATCTAATAATTAAATTAATAAGAATATATGAGTAATTAGAGATGAGAAATGCTTAAGAGTTCTTCTAGCTGCATTTAGTTGTATAGGAGCATTTGGACTGTCCATTGATCTAGACCGTCCATTAGGTGTAACGCACATTTCATGGTCAACCATGTAAGCATCACAGCAATCCAAGAAATATTAACCATATGATCAATGTCTTTAACATGGAATGCCAAAATCATTTACACAACCATATGTCCAGTCAACAATTTAATCCATCTACCCGTAGAGACCATCATGGATTGCTTATGATTCTAAAGAACCTCTTTTATTAAGTAATCGTCGCCATCCGATCGATGGCTTGGAATGACAATGGCCATAACAAAGAAGGCCAAATCAAGGCTGCATTGGATCAACTAATCAGTGCGATTTTTGCATGGTGGCCAGAGAAATATGATCCGGACATAATCGAAAGTTTAGATCGACTGGTCTGTCTCACTCCACTACAAGAAAATTAGCTTTTACTGGTGGTCAAAACTGACAGTAATGAAAACCGCCAGCAAATCCTTTGCCCGCGGTCGGCTAACAGCCGGTAAAGGCTTTACTGATACTCAGGACCTTTACTGACGGTTGTACTGGCCGCTGCAAAATTGTCAAAAGCTACGCATAAAATCCGTAGCTAAAGATTAATAGCCCACAGTACGACCCTAGCCATTGGTACTGTAGCTCTTTAAAAGTTTGCTACGAATTAAATCCGTAGCTATAGGAGTCATGTCCACCAAAAATCCGTAGCCATAGAGAAAATCTTTCTTATCAAAAAAATTAATTTGAAATGCAAAATTCAAATTAATAATAGATGTAAAAATTGAATAGTTTCCAAAAAAAAATTAAAAATTCCATCGATCTAGCTCCCATTCATCCATGCCTAAAACCTGCAAAACAAAATAACAAAAAGAAATTAATTGGTATCAAAGTTAGAGATTGGAATTAAACTCAATATTGCATCAAAATACATGAAACTCATTTCATCAAACAATTAAAAGATGACTAATGGTTGATAAAATATGGAAGAAAAGAAGATTCCTGGCCTTCAAAGAGCACACAAAACAAGAAAAATGCTGGATATGTCTTGTTGAAGAAACATAATAGGGTAAAATCCACAAAAAGAAATGGTCCATCCACATCAACTACATGTATCAATGGTTAAAAAAGAGAAGAGAGTTAAAATCAACCTGTTTTCGCATCCTCAAAGGCTCTGGAACCTCCTCATCATATATGTTTGGATCAATGTTCATCTCCAAATCAACTTTTGAGTTTTGATTGTTTAGGCTGTACCCTAACCTGGACCAGCAAGAATTAAGTCAAGGGACAACTTAAATAATAGGGTAAAATCCATAAAAAGGAATGGTCCATCCCCATCAACTACATGTATCAATGGTTAAAAAAGAGAAGAGAGTTAAAATCAACCTGTTTTCGCATCCTCAAAGGCTCTGGAACCTCCTCCTTATATATGTTTGGATCAATGTTCATCTCCAAATCAACTTTGAGTTTTGATTGTTTAGGCTGTACCCTAACCTGGACCAACAAGAATTAAGTCAAGGGACAACTTAAAAATTAATGCTAGAGACCTGCATCTTTTGTGCACTTTTTCCTCCTACGTTCTTACTGCTTTCTTGTATGCATTAACTAATGCTTTTGGTATTTAGGATATCTGAACACAGAAATTATGAACCGAGTAAATTGAAATTTAAATTAGAGAAATTATCCAGTGCTCCCACATCTCTACAAATCATGTGCTCCCAATTGCATATGGCTACCTAGACTGGCTACCTAGACAGAGTAATCCCATTTTTCAGCTAATGCAGTAGAAATTTTTACAAGAGCTATGCTGAAGGAGACACTAGAAGAAGTACAAATGTATCAAGCTTAACAAATATCAAGGCAAATGTAAACCCAAAAAAGCAATGAAACAATCATACAAGATATGTTGAAGGAGACACTATAAGAAGCAGCTTTTCCTTTGCAACAATTTCCAAGAAACACTTTTTCCTCATTTTTTTTCCATGAAGCCAAACTGAGCTCTGAAACTGATTTATAATCACCAGACATGTATAACATACTACCCCATCAGTGTCCCTTTTCTTTTTGCTAAAAAATCCTAGAAGTATCCAGTAATTTCAGAGGAACAGGGAACATTATTTTTAGCATGAATTTATCACAGATGACATTATTGAAAAAATGTTGGAAAAGGAAATATCAGAAGTTTCGGATCTACACTACATTAGGCAAAGCATATAAAAGGACATGTCCATGATGGATCACCTTATCTGAAGCATAGTTCTTTCCAATTGTTGTATCCTGTAATATTCATGCAGCCACCTGAAAATTAAATGTGGCAGTCGTTGCAGATATAAACATACTAGATGATGGGTAAAAGAATATATGTGAAGGTCTACATAACAGGAAATGTGGGTCTGGGTCTCCTAGTTCAATGGTGTCCTTCCTGCACCTCTATTGCCTGTAAAAAGAAAGAGAAGACAATTAGAAAAATGCTCATGTTTTCCTTCCCATGTTGAAGGATGGTCATTCCCAAAGCTTTTCCATTTTTTGGAACTGAGAGGAAAGCAAAATGCCAGTGTTTCATTGGCCTTTCATATGTAAGGTTAGGCAGAAGCTTGGGATGGCATGGGTAACAGAAACAGTACTAAGAAAGCTCCTTGTCTACCTGTTTCTGCCCCAAATCAATATTCATGCCACTGCAGCAACATAAATGTAAAAGGGCTTTATGTCTTAAGAACAACCATGAGTGCGTGGATAAACCAAAATTATTTACATAAATTGATCTGACCATCACATAGGAGCAAAATTCCTATGATCTAGACTGTCCTAACCATTCATCGACTGCCCAAAGAAGTTACAGGAAGCAGTAAAACAAACAAACAAACAAACAAACAAACAAACAAAGCATTGCAGATTTTTTAAGCCCCTGGTCCGTCACCATCATCAATAGGAGTCCATATCATTAGCATCACTCACAAACCACAAAATGAGATGATATAGATGGCTTATTAACTTGAAAGTGCACAAGATGGTTCCTATTTATGTAAGATGAAAATAATAAATCTGTTTTTAGATAGAACAGGCCAGGCTAAAGTGACATGAGTCCAGACCTGACTTGCAAATTAATCAGGCCATGCATGGGAGGCCCGAGCCCAACCCATGGGCTAGCTAGTAGGTCCAAGCCCAGTCCAAACCTGGGCTGGGCAGAC
The DNA here is from genome assembly GCA_037074715.1 of Magnolia kwangsiensis. Taxonomy (NCBI): domain Eukaryota; kingdom Viridiplantae; phylum Streptophyta; class Magnoliopsida; order Magnoliales; family Magnoliaceae; genus Magnolia; species Magnolia kwangsiensis. Next base: position 106,682,092 of record CM073578.1, on the reverse strand, counting down.
TACCCAGCCCATTGCTACCCATCGTCATTTCCTATCTATTGAATTTGTTGCAACTATCACATTACATTTAAATACAACCTTATTCCATTGATCAATAGCATATATCAGAGAAATTGTCTTCACAATGAGACAAAATGTTTACTTCCCATTCACAAGTATACAGATTGTGCATTCCAAAAGCCTGATGCATCCAGGGACCTAACATGCCAGACCAGAAAAAAAAAATCAGTTTCTTTAAAACACAGGTTTTCATTGAACAACAACAACAACAACAACAACAACAAAAAAAAAAAGAAGAAAAAAAGTAGACTGGTAAGTCTACAAATATTAACAAAATCTAGAAAAAATAAATTAAGATTTAGGTTTGGATTGAACAAATTCAACAGTTGCTCTGTAAATTGGAAGAGTAAAGATTTGAAAACTTAAATTTGAAGTACCTATAACCTTGTCCAGCTGAGTCTAAGACCAAACCAAGTTGGAAAGAGAACCAACATACCGTTTTACCATCATCACGAGTCGTTCTAGTTGAATTGATGTAAAGATAAATTGGCTGGTTTGGATCCCATCCATTGCAAGTAAAGCAGTTCTGCTATCACAAACTCTGTGACACCTGGCACCAACTAATCAATGCAAATGGCTAATTATTAGTGTGTATTATGCCATTAGATAAGACATGAGACTCTCCCAATAACAAATTGTATGTGTAACAATATATAGGGAGACTAAAAACATAAGAAGTGACAGGAAATAGTTTTGTCAGTTATGTCAGTTGATCCAACTGATGTATTCTGATGAAGACCAACAATCCTTCTCTGCATAAAAGGAATGAGAAGGCAACCAACAACATGAGTTGATAATGAATACAGGTGGTCCTTCACATCTTTACTACTTGGAATTGAATTACTAAAAACTAAAAAAAAAAAAAAAAGAAAAAAAAAGAAAAAGGAAACATAGAATATTGATATAAAATACTCCACCTTAATCAGCTTCACGATCATAACAATTTTATTTATAGCTCTTCCCATCACCTTGAAGACAATTTCATCTGAGCCATTTTCCTATGCAAATAGTAAATACAGTGTTACCAGTAGGAGTTAACAAAAAAAAAAAAAAAAAAAACACCATTGACCGACTTAACTCGTTTGGTGCACGACGAGTGCATATGTGCACTGTACACACTCATCTCATATGGGGTCCATTGCACTGTTTTGGAGAAATTTGCATCGTCCATCTGTTTTGACTCCTCATTTAAGGCGTCAATAATAATTTTGAGACAGTTCCAGATATCAGGTGGGCCCAGAATCAACGGTTTATAGGCTGATTTGTCAGTTGGGGCACTTCCCGAGATCTTCAATGGCTGAATTTTATATGTACGGTTAATTTATGGTTCTCAGGCGACGTATGAAGTTTCGAGCCGAATGGATGGTGGGAACCTCGTGATCTTGCATTCTGGACGTCCTTCAGGCCAGTTGAGCTTCAATTTCTAACTTTTCTTGGATTTCTGACCATGTATATTTGTCAATCTTGGTCCCCTGGAGTGTGTCCATTGCCTTTGGCGTCATCAGATCGTTAAATCTCAACTTTTAACGTCCTTTTTCCATCCATGCTCATAAAATTACTTTGCCACACAAGAATGAGAAAACGAGCCATTAGACAGCATTATATTCGTAAATCTAGACAATATCTGGGGTCTAATATGCAATATTTGACCCTCAACACAACCCCCAACTAGCATTTTGCTAGTCCCGAGCAAAATATGCGAAAAACAAGTTGAGAACTATAGGATAATTTCTATGAACTCGAGTGATTTTTTTATTTTTATTTTAAAAACGATTCAAATACGAGAAATTCTAAAACTCATGAATGTTGGGCATTACTTCTATTGGACTCAGGTACGTGGTAAACTCATAATCAAGTTCAAGGTATTAATCCATAAATCAGAAAAATGCTAAACATTGAGTTCTATGGGTGTATTGTGTAATCTCAACTTACCACTATTAAGAGGTCCAATCTTCAATTTCATGATATCATTGGTAACTAATAGAGCATTCAGGACACCCAAAATTTTTCTTACAGATCATCTTTTCAGTTTTTCAGCTTTTGATTTTTTTTTTTTCTTGAAAGTAACATCAAGAAGGAGAAACAAATCCTCACCTATAGGGAGCAATCCTATGGTGAAAATTATTCGCCAACCTTTTCCCAAATCATCCATGGGGAACAAATCCTCACCTATAGGGAGCAAACCTATGGTGAGAATTATTCGCCAAAACCTTTTCCAAAGGTATCTCTTTTTTTTTTTTTTTTTTTTAAATGATCATGACGGACAAATTTTCAAGCGGTTTCCTCACATGCTTAGTGATTACCAAGTTAACCCTTCAATATCAGATTGAAACCTTAATGTGAAAGCGAGATGTGACATGTAAACTCATGACTCAATCAATGTTTACAACTTCTAATCATGGATTAATAATTCGAACTAACTGTGAAATCTAACAGATACTGAATTCAAGTGTCATACATGACCAACATCGCGTATCAAAATCAAAGATATCTGTCAAAATCACTTCGAATTCACAGGAATTTTCAGAAAAATTTAAAAATTTTCACAATTTTTGCTCAAGACCAAGAAAATACTGATTAGGAAACCTAATCTCCCACCCCCAACCTAAAATCTACATTGTCCTAAATGTAAAAGATATATGAGCATGCAATGCACATGGGACAACGAAAGTAAATGAGAAGTGATTGGAAGATAGTACCTGAATAACGAATCAAGAGAGATTTTTCACGAGATCACAGTATGGAAGCTGTCAGCATGAGAGAGAAAGCAGAATAAAAATAACGAAAATAAAATCCTACCTATACCACTTTCGCAGGTGCTCTCGATTGCATTTAGCGTATGTAACAAGCCTTTAAACCCCTAGGTTACCCCTAGAGGACGAGTTGTAGTCTCGTGAGAGTTTGCAGTAATGTTACCCACAAACATTGAATCGATCATGGAACTTGATCATGCTATAAAGTTCCTCTTCCGGCCAATATCTTGATAAGTTTCTCAATAGGATCATCCAAAAGCCCTTTTTACAATAGGCTTGGATGCCCTGGAGTTTGACTTTCCAGAAAAACTTATTTACCTCATTAAAAATGTGTTGATGATTCTCCTGAGGTATCCAAAGTATAAATGATTCACCTGTGTCAGAAAAAGTTTCAGAGTTAGTATCCCATGGTGAATCAGAGACTACAGATAGATCAAGTTGAGAAAAATTTTCAGGAAGAGGTATAGTCTCAACACATTCCGAAGTAGCAGACTTCGGTTCAATTTCTAGCTCCTTATCCCCTAACGGTAAACAGTCAGGATCTGTGGAAGAAGGGGCTTCAGAGTCAGGGTTCTCTCGGTCAGTACTGACTGCCGAGATGTTGTCTTGCAAGGCATTCACTATGTCTCTTATCATGGGATCATTTGAATTTGCAAAGTGTGCCAAGTAATCATCAAAAGAGTTGGGACATTCTTCTGAGAGTGACTTATTTTTCACCTTGGAGCTTGTGATAATCTACTCAAGGAATCCATCATCCTTAAAAGTGGACGGATGTATGCTCTCTTGCTCCAACCCTGCACAGACAGATTGAGAGTCAGTATGCGAAGCATTGATGTGATCACTCTATTCATTTAAATTACTCAGAAGAGGCATTGAATCGTCCACATTCAACAGTTTAGATGGTGGCCTCAACTGGGTGGTTTCAAATTCCAGAGTCGTAGCGCGCAACTCCTCTTTCTCCCGAATCATATCATCATTCAATTCAGGGGAGTGGTCCAAATATGTTTCACAAGAGTTATAAGGGTCGATCATAAGGGGCTCCTCCACTTTTAGATCAGACATGTCAGGTGAGTGAAGTATCTCATTATGACCGTTCTCTTCGCATACTTCTTGATCATTAACTTGGACCAAACTTGAGATTAGTTCCAGGGGAATTGTGGTTATACATTCAGGATTGTCATCCCAATACTCATCATATTTTGGTTCAGTGCAGTGCACACTTGGGATGAAATCACTTTCCTCATATTCTTCACCTAGAATGGGTTGAGATTCGCATAAACTAACATCTTCATCATCATTAGAATCTAGTGTGTCATGTGATTGAAGTGTATCATTATATTTGAAAGACAGCCATGTCTCTTCCCCATTCTTTTGAACAATCATAGAAATCGACTCATCGGTAATTTGGACCGTATGCTCGTTAATGGAATCCAACTCCTCATTCCAAATTCTGGAGTTCTTCAAAGGCGAGTTAGGATCACTTTCCTCGCATTGTATTTCTGGAATGAGTCGTGGCTGGGATGACCGAGCCTCCTCTATTATATCAAGGCGCGAATTGAGTCCTTCCATTGCTTTTCTGAATTCCGCAAACCACTCCATGTTATGCTGAATTAAATTTTCCTGGTTCATTTCTGGTTGAATCTCAAAGGTAGAGGGTCTAAGAGAATAATCACTTGAAATAAGTGAGTCCAAAGTTTTTATACTTTCTTTACAACGTGCTAAGTGATACTGAAATGAATCCTCTTGGATCGTTTCTGGTTGGATCTCAATGTTAGGGTATCCAAGAGGATAATCCTTATAACATGTTATTGGTTCATCTTCATAGCTTTGATGTTTCCACTGGTTATAGTCATACTGATCATATATGGGAGAATATGATGGCTGATAATAATCCTCATTCCCATAATTACGATCGTATACAGCCCTATTAACCGATGGAAGATAATGTTCTAGTCGGTTCTCAATGTCTGTTTGTGATGGAGAAAAATCTTGACGTATACGTTGAATTCCACAACCCTCGGGCATTCCCCAATATCTCCTATCCATCTCAGCGTATGCACGTACCCACGATTCCATGGTAGAACCCTGACTCTAAGTCTAATCCTAGAACAAAAGAAAGATCCTATAGAAATATGGAAAGTAAGAGAAGAAGTTAGAAGGGTGTTACCAAATAAGAAGTTCCTATGTTAAGATCCTGTAGAAGAAAACAAAACAAGTTAGTTTCTAAAACAGTTAGTCTAAGATTATAAAATTTCTAAAAACCCTAATAGAGAAAAAATAAAGAAATTAGAAAAGATATCACCAAATTAGAAGTTTCTATCTCAGAATCCTACAAAACAGGAAAGACAAGTTAGTTAAAAAAAAATCAGAAAAATCTAAACCTAAAACTGAAGTTAGTAAAAATCTTAATCTTAAACTAATCCTAAAACTAATTAATTTCAGAAAAACGTAGCCGACAGTCCCCGACAACGGCGCTAAAAACTTGTTCACTCCCCAAGTGCAGGGTTGTGATGTAGTAATAACTCGGTAAGACCGAGGTCGAATCCCAAGGGACTGAAACTTGTACGTTATCTAAAATTATCTAGAACTAGAACTAGGCTAAGATGAATTCTAAATCAATTAGCAATGGTGGAATATTTGTAGAATAATTAATCTAAAACTTAAGAAATAAATCAGAGATAGGAAACTAGGGATTCAGAGGATCCACTTGTAGAGATCAGGGAGAATTTATGCTTGCATCAAAAATTATGAAAATTACTGAACTGCCGTTGATCTAGTTTTCAAAGAGATGAAAGGAAGATAAATTAGAATGGATTCCATCACCAAACCATGCCCAAAGACTATGGCAAATAACAGAATCAAACTAATTACCACCCAATCACATGTATGTAAGTTAGGAAGGGTACCGTCATCCGACCATGCCCAGGAGACTATGGTGAACAACAGGGCTTCCTGACATCATAAACATTAAAGAGAACGGAAATATTCAAAGCCATTGCAGACCCATTGTAATTTCAGTCACAACAGACCATTAAAAACCTAAAACATTCCCATATTAATTAACTAAAATTAACGTCAATTCATGCATTAAAATTTAAATAAAATCAAATCTCCCATCTCACTACAAGCTTCACCTCCTAGCCCTAGCTAGGAGGATTTAGCCTGCCATGGATGGGCTCAATCCAAATAAATAAAGAGAAAAAGAAAAGGAAAAGAAAAGGGAAAGAAAAAACCAAGCTCCTCTCTCTCTCCTCTGCCCACGTTGAAACTTAAGCTCGAGCCCTCTTTTCTTCCTCCCAAGACCCTGAATTAATGCTCCCCACGTCCAAAAACCTCCTTTTATAGCTGCTGGAAGGCTGGAGTCAGTGACAGAGTTGTAGCAGGACACGGAGTGCAATTTTCGCAGCCAAGTTCGGTACCATGAAACACGCCACTTTCCTCGCTCAAATTCCAAAGAAACACCGTCCCTTAGTACTTTCTTGGGTCCTCTACATGATAGACGGTTCAGATCTGCCATATGATCAAAGATGGTGGGCCAAAACTGTCCGAAAAAGTCAGTTTTCGCGGATGTGCGAAACCTTTCGCACCATTTCACTGTTGTGGTCAGTGGACCCCACAGAAGCATTTTCTGGAAAATCCACCCCATCCATTGGATTCAGAACGAAATTTCAGTCAAGAATGGGTGGTTTTGAACGTCCATTGACGTGGCCCAGAGAAGAAATCACAAAAGAATCAGTTTTGAACGCTACCGAGCAGCCCTTTTGTGGCCTCTGTATCTCACACGTGTGCACGCATGGGTACAAAAAGTCAGCATGTTTTTGTAGTATTCGAGCCCCTCTACACGGTGAACGGGTCAGATTTTCCATATGTCAATGGGTAGGGCCCACAAACGTCCGCAAAAACGGCCAGCGGCCTGCGTTACGCGGTGCGATTTTTTTTTTTTTTTTTTTGAAGAAAGTCGGTCAGCGTCTTGCTGACCGACTTAACTCGTTTGGTGCACGACGAGTGCACATGTGCACTATACACACTCATCTCATATGGGGTCCATTGCACTGTTTTGGAGAAATCTGCACCGTCCATCTGTTTTGACTCCTCATTTGAGGCGTCAATAATAATTTTGAGATAGTTCCAGATATCAGGTGGGCCCAGAATCAACGGTTTATGGGCTGATCTGTCAGTTGGGGCACTTCCCGAGATCTTCAATGGCTGAAATTTTATATGTACGGTTAATTTATGGTTCTCAGGCGACGTATGAAGTTTCGAACCGAACGGATTGTGGAAACCTCGTGATCTTGCATTCTGGACGTCCTTCAGGCCAGTTGAGCTTCAATTTCTAACTTTTTTCGGATTTCTGACCGTGTATATTTATCAATCTTGGTCCCCTGGAGTGTGTCCCTTGCCTTTGGCATCATCAGATCGTTAAATCTCAACTTTTAACGTCCTTTTTCCATCCATGCTCATAAAATCACTTTGCCACACAAGAATGAGAAAACGAGCCATTAGACAGCATTATATTCGTAAATCCAGACAATATCTGGGGTCTAATATGCAATATTTGACCCTCAACAACCATGCTCACAAAAAATACAATAATTTTTTCCCATAAAAGTGGAAGCGCGCCACTTGTAACTTTATTGATCATTCAAATGAGATGTACAACCATTTTATAGAACTAAGATTGGAATTTCTAAAACTTGTTACCTGAAAATTACTAAATAAGAGAACATGAATCAATGATAAGAAATATGTTTTTTAGATGACAAAAACAGTGTCTGAGAAAAAAATCTGGTAATCTTTGTCTCAAAAATTGAACAACAAAAGACATAAGGGTTAACATGAATCTAGATCCTCTACTTGCTACAAGTAGAAGAATTCAGTTTTTCTGCATCATCATCCCACACTAGAGACACGTGAATCCAATCTAGCAAAACTATCAAATAGCCCATCTACACCTTTTTCTAGCTAAAAACATGAATTTAAATTTGTAATTAAGTCAAATGTACAACACAAAATTCATGCTTTTGCACATTTAAACCTACAATAAGCAAAACCTTCATAGCCCCCAAGGTTGCTTGATATAACACTAATAACATATCATGGCCAAGGATACGGATATAACACCCACAATTACAAAGTACATATAAAAATTACGTGAATGTGCTGTAGGATTGTTAAAGAAGAGAAAGTTAATGTGGATGAAGAGACATTTTAACATTTGACATTATAGGATATGCTGAAACTGAAGCATTGAATTATGAGAAAACAATAGAGAAACAAATAATAATGATAATAATAAGAATAGATATGATAATAATAATACATTTGTTCAAACATGGTTGCTACTAAGTAAACATATTGTGGTTCCACAATCTATATGCTAAACGGTGAAGTACAAAGAAATACAACAAAACAACTTTACTTGGAGAAGCCGTTGAGCATAACCACCCTCCATTATTCTTGCAAAAGGGAAAGCATGTGAATATTTATTTCCTTCAAAAGCACCAAAATTGCCAAAATCCAAGCTGCTAAACCACCTCCAAATCGATGCAAATAATTTCCACTAGATTATCCATTGCTTGCATGAAAGACACTTTCAATAACCACATTTTGCACAAATCAAAATCGCCTACCCCAAAATGACAGAGAGAATAAAACTCCAAGGAAATTCAAATTCACCTGCCCATTAGAGAACCTTTCGAAGAGAGAAGACAGAGACCCTAAGCTTTCTTTAAAAAATGTGCCTGCTATCGAGGAAAAAAAAAAAGCTCCTTGGAATCCTTATGGTTAAACTGATCTGCACCTAAAGCTGGAAGTGCCCCTCAAATCCCGCCCACTCCTAACGCCATTAAGAAGATTCCACTGTAAAATAATAGAACTTGGCCACCCTTCACACACGACGACTTCTCGCATGGCAATGCCGGCCGCCGGCTCTTTTTATGTGCTTGGATTATGAGAAGTACATATCCCTGAAAACCCAAAATCAAATTATAGTTTTAAAGAAATCAGTGAAAATTACAATTCATTTTGTTTAGATTTCAGTTCAATCCAGATTTCTCCATTTATGAGTGTGTTTGGTATATGAATAGCTGATAATCATTATATAAACATTTCTACTTTGAGTAGGAAAGAAGAAAATCCCAAAAACCCGATCAATAAATACTATAATGTTCAGGAATTGTTTTATATAGAAGTTCATACAGAAAACCCATTTGAGGCCCATCAGATCAATGGTTTTGATGACGTATTTAGAGGCGACCAAGGTTCAAAATATTACAAGAATGGTAGGCTTGGATGTGCCTAGTCATTAGGCCTTTGGGCTACTTGAGGTCTTTTGGCTTGCTCTATTAGGAATAGACATAACTCAGCCCATGGGTCACCGAGAAGTCTTTTGGCTCGCTCTATTCTTTTGAAAGATAAGCTGCAATCGAGTTTCATATATCAAGTTAACAAAATTTACTGCCTTGCGTATACAGTTTGTGTAATGAGAACTAACCTACAAATGATGTGTTTCTTAATCCTGCAAAAATGGCAAATAAAGAATTCACATGAGCATATGTTAGCTATATTTAAAAAACAAAAAGAAGAAGAAGATCAAAATCAGTATTAAAAAACCAAATCAAATAAAAAAAGGATTTTACTGGAAATCTCTCAATCCAAATCAAAAAGAAAAAAATAACCCAATTGAAAAATCATCAAAAGACGAAAACCCCATTTCTGATAGAACAAACCTATTGGATAGGTTAATTAGATGCCACACAAATGGTGGGGTGGGCCTCATGCCACAAAGAGACTACATAGATGTTACACAAATGTTTTAGGAATGCTCATTTTATCTATGAATGCTTAATTTTTGAATCTTCCTTGAAAAAGTGGTAAAACTTACAAGCATGGAGGACAAACTGCTACATTGCTATCGATTACTCAGCGTGCAAAGTTGCAGGAAGAAAATTTTTCAGCCAAAAATTCAAATGCATGTTAGATACCACACTGGTGATTGGATACATGTTGCCAAAAGAAAATGTATTGGTAAAAGAAGCAAAAAACCCCAGTCTTGCCTTTTTCGAGGCCGAACCAAAACCACCTCATACCAACAAGTGCAAGCTCCATTCAGAAACATGCACAATTATATTAAAAAGAAAATACACAGTATTTTCATACGTGATAAGAAACATTAGTAGAGAAATGAAAATGAAATAGTATCCGAGTTCAAAGCACTACCAACAATTCAAAAACAGAAAAATCCCCACCACAAAATGTCAACAATAGTTAAAAGAAAAACAAAAATAACATTTGAAAAAAAAAAAAAAAACTAGAATCTGACAATCTATAAACGAATGAGACTAAGATGTGGATTTGCTAAACCATTAGCACCAGTGAAACCAAAAAGTTGCTTCATGCATCACCACCCAGAAGGGTAGATTCATATAGTTCACCACTTAAAATGGTGGTGAGTGGTGACACTTCAACATTGCACATGACACAGGCATATATCAATCCAGAATTGCTGGCGGAGCATAATCCTAAAAACTACATTAAAAATATGATAGAAACCATCTCATTTCGCCCTCAATTGGACGAGTAGGGTTGCTTGGTTAGTGTGGCATTAGAGATATGCTCCATCCAAAGTGTGCCCACAGTCCTGATGATTTGGATAGGATAGACGTACATGAGTGCCACATTTGAAGATGTAGGGACACCACCATTTTCAAAATGCTAGTGAGCTATCATAGGAGTCTGCCCCGCCTAGAAAAGTAGAGCAGTAGATTAGCAAAGGTAAACTAAAAGACATCATTATGGTGTAGAGAACACACAAAATAGTCACTTAAATACATCCAGACAAATCATAGTAGCACTTCTCTAACATTCAAAATTTCAAAACCAAATTGAAAAAAAGAGAATCAAAGTAAACTCAATCAGACTTTGTTACTAAAAATCCAACAACATACGAATTCAGCCAAACCCATCACAGAAATAGTACTCAAACTTAAAAATAAATTTTTTTTAAAAAACTAACAAAATCAATAGTAAAAAAAAAACTAACAATACTCCAACAACATACGAATTCAGCCAAACCCATCACAGAAATTTCTCCTTCCAAACGGCTCTTTATCCATAGCAAATCCTTCCCTTAGAATTGAGTTGCCCTAAAAAACTAACAAAATCAATCATACATTAAAAACGGAGTGAGAAATTCCATTTTAATACATGGTCTAAAGTGGTATACGTGTGGGATCACTGCCTTTAATGAGGTGGATCTATGTTGATTGTTCTCCTCCCATATATGTAACGTCTCGAAAAAATCCGTATATAGACCCGAGTACCACCTCAAGCAAAAAACACTAAGGACCAAATCCTTTAAAAATTAAATGAGAATTAACTAGTGCTAAACTAAATTACCTATGAAATTAACACTAATCACTTTAAATACGATCTGTAAGACCCAAACCTTACAGAATCGTTAACGCTATGTTACCCTAAAATCTAGGATCCATCTCAAAACTCAATTGCTCTCGGGAGCACTATGAAACTCCGTATCAGACCTGGACTGCACGTTGAAAGTCCGATTATCCCAATATTATATAGTTATGACTGCTTTACTGGACTTAACAACCATCTTGAAAATCAAGTCCTAATAGTACCCAGAAATGCACAACTTGAGCCCAGAGCGAAGTATGTGAGAAACGCGAATATTTTTAGGAAATGAACTGAAACTTAAGTGAATTGAGTTGGTTTACATGCAGAAAAAATCTAAGGATTCAGACCATCAGAATCTGACCTAATTACACCCTTCATTAGGAAAAATTTTCAACACAAGTCAATGTACTTGTGACCCTAATCGAGCACCAATGATCGTTGAACTGAAACTGATCCGCCACGGTCGATCTGTAAACCTGATCAGACTGAAAACTTAGTTTGACCTAGATCTAATATTAGAGAGCTTAAGTCAGACTGCATTCAACAAAGGGGCCTCTAAAAGTGCTCCGTTGGATCGGAACAAATACTATTTGGCTATAACCTAAGTATACCTTGGCCCTGGGGCCATTCCCATCAGTTTTGGGGCTATATGAGGGTCTCAAACCCTCTCTCTCCCTTGCTATACGAATTTGCTAAAACCCTAGGAGAGAGAAGAGAAGAAAGAGAAGGGAAGAGAGAGAAAGTGTGAGAGAGAGAGAGTTGGAGTTTGTTGCTGGGATTCTTCCCTGCTGCTCCTCGTGCCGAATTAATCCATCTGTATCGCTATCCCAACGATTCAGATTCTGTTCTTGGGTAAGAAATCCTAATCCTAACCTGTTTTTGAGATTCAAATAGAACAGATGATGGAATAGCTAACCTATTCCCTGTTATAGGTGGTCGTCGTGCCGTAGACAAAAGCTTGATCTACAAACTGAGTTCGATACTTATTTATCGGTGTGAGGTGCAGACTATAAATGTTTAGGTTATGGTTTTCAAGGCTTTCAATGTCAGTAACGATTTATGACTAACTTGATTTCTTTCACATGTGCCTAGATATAAGGTTTACCGCATATTATGCATATATGTAAACTATGTTAATTTTGCATGCATTTCATGTGTTTGTTAAAATGTTTGAGTATGGAATTATGATTTATGCTTGCTATATTTATTGACTGATAATACATGATTATTGTACGTATGGTAAATCTTTTTTTTTTTTTTTTTAAAGGAATTTACTATAATACCTGTTATAACTAATGTATAGGAAATGTGTAGTCTAAGTGTTTGATAAAATATCTGAAAGAGTAAGTATTTGCTGAATTGTATGTCCTAAGGGCGTTAGGATGAGAGTCCCGACTACCTTGACTATTTGTATGAATTCCTTCATGTGACTTCAATTTACCTGCGTGATTTGTGTACGTAATCCATGCATAGGATAATATGTGTAATATGTATTCTTATGAAATGCTCAAATGGTTATTGTATTTAAATCATTTATTCATTATTGTTTCGACTATCTATTGTGATTACTTATTGAAATTGAATGTGATTGGGGTTGCAATGTAGTCCAGGCAATCGGTAAATTTCTGTGAACGATGGTTGAACTACTTGACCACGACGGACACGCCCGATGAATTCGAGTCGTACGCTGGTTGTCAACAGTGGTTAGGCCACATGGAGTTGCTTGTACGCTCCATGTCGATCGCCTCGACGTATACTTGTACTAGTCGAGTTTATCAAGTAACCCGGTTGACCCGATGTATGTTCACCATGTATGAACGCGATTGCTTGAATCTAGGGTATCGAACTCACCAGTGAAAACTCGTTAACCTTGGTACCTCGATCCGCTAAGACTCATGAGCCAGTCATGGTGGTATGGACATCATGGTTGAGTTGTCGGCCTAGCTGGGGTGATGAGCCTCCCCATAGTGACCAGTGAGTAACACAGACTCGTGAGATGAATATGATAGAATGCGACACTGTATTCGAGCTATCGACCTATACTGATTAGGTGACGAGCCCTTTGTAGTAACCTTGAGCATACTCCGAGGCTGTGTTAAGGCAACGAGCCTTTCCGTAGCAACTAAGTATAAACTAGGCCTACACTGATCAGGTGACGAGCCCTTTGTAGTGACCTAGAACTGCAACATCGTATGAGATTTACTAGGATTGACGACCCTAGAATGGATCATTATTGGGAATTGATATAAGGGAGGTATCTTATCTTCCCAATCCTGCTGTATGAATAAACATAAGTAAAAACCTGGCTAATCATCGTGCATGCACTGCATTAAGTATGTGTTTGACATAGCAGGTCAAGCACTGAGGAAGTGTTTCATGCCATGATTGTGAGATGAAGTCGCTGAGGGAGCGCAGGCAAAGGCATGAATCATTATTTCATATAATTCTTGCATTAACAAGAGTACTTAGAACTTGATTGTTGTATTGCGTTATCATTACTGCTTGACTGAATTGATAACATGTTAACCTTTGCTTTATTGTTCTACTGAGTTGATTACTCACTCCCACGTTACGGGACAGTGTTTTACACATCAACCAGACTTTTTCTTAGCTGCAGATGGCGACGCGAGGTGTGAGGCAGAGAATGAATTCTTTGACGACGAGGAAGAATTCTCGTATATACAGTTCTCTAGCAGATTCACTTAGATCGTCCTGATCAATGGGGGCTAAAGGGCTTATCATTTACAGTTAGACTATCTTGACATTTTTTTTGAACTAATACGTGTAATTATTCGACCTGGTAATGTATTCATACTCTGGAGACCGGCTATGGACCATACGTTCCATATATGCTTATATACATCTTTCAATCTTTCACTTGCGTTATTTAACTGCCTCTGGAGTATGATATATTATTTTGGTGTAAGCCCACTCATGTTTAATGTACTAGTATAGACAACATTCAATCATCATCATATATATTGCATAAATGATGTTTTGAAACTCGGGAGTTGGGCTCCTGCTCGACCCCCGATTTTCAGGGTGTTACAAGTTGATATCAAAGCATGATTTAAATTAAACTGGAGCTGGGTTATGGTAACATGACTCACACTGACGTATTTTGATATAGGTGGGGGCGACAAAACGTAGAAACAGTCATAGGGTGCCCAGTTTTTTCATTCGACGAAAATAACTGAAATTGACCGTTGAAACCGGACCCGTGGGCCTCGGTGATCACGTGAGATGGCTTCAAATCACTTCTAGACTGTTAATAAATAAGTTTAGGTGAGGATTAGGTACATTTTACACTCTAAGAATATGAAAAGTGTGAAAGAATACGTGATGGGGCTCGAAAATGCTTAAAATGGCCTCGAGGGCCTGAACAAACCAAATCGGAGGGATCCGAGGTGGGTCCTGTGAGTATCCAGGGTCCCCGGGGGGAGGGGGGATAGCATCCCCGGAATGGGGAGGCATCCATAAACTGTCCAGCGAGTGGGGATGGCATCCCCGAATCGGGGATGCATTCCCGAATTAGCCAGCGGGCCTGTCGGGCCGCGACCGGGCCATGCGGGCCGACGAGTTTGGGTTATTGTGGGGCCCACGAAATCAAGTGGGACCTCTCCCACACCCTTTTTAGGTTTCGTTTCTCTCCCCCACACCACTCCAAGCTGTCCAAATCCCCTAAAGCATTGTTTTCTCTCTCAAATCCCCCTCTATTCCACCATTTTCTTCATTTTCTACACCATCAATTCTCTTTCCATCATCCTCTTCAAAGGAAAATGAAAACCTATCCTCTGCAACTCTCATTCCTCCTATTCCTTCCATGTTTGGGCACAAAGTTTGTAGCTTTGTGTCTCGTCTTTCAAAAAGTCTTCAAATCCAACTTCATTTCTAGGCTATTTAGTTTCCATGATACTTTTTGAGCTTGTGGCTGCCATTTTCTCTTTCTCCACATTGCTTTCCCTCATGGGAAAGAAGAGAGCTCTTACAGATGAAGCTGGGCCTAGCCGTCCAACCCGCCCAAGGAAGAGATCGGGCGTAGGGCCAAGTATAAGCGCTGTACAAGAACTGAGGATGAAGCGGGAGCTCGATCCCCAGGCTCCTCTCGATAAAGCTCTACTAACAGGCCTGACACATGGAAGATTTGAAGGCCATAGGGTTCTCTTCAAAGCACATGTAGATGAGAGGATGTTCGGGTCTTATCTGTTGATGGACCACCTGTTAGATGCAGGATGGGGCCCCGTATTCGAAGGCAAGTACGTGCGACGGTGGACACTATCCGAGCCTTCTACACCCATATATAGGACCCATCACTAGAGCCTTTGTAGTTCAAGATTCCCGTGATAAGGCGGGAAGCCGTGCTCGATGTCGGTTTGATAGCTCGGGTCATGGGGATACAACGTGGTGAGATGCATGTTGATGAGAAGTATTTCAAGAGTGCACGTGAAAGAGATCGCCGCATGCGTTAACTCTGCGGCCTTCTGGTCCACTGGAGCAACAGAGGCACTTGCCTCCCAACGACCAAGATGACTCTTGATTTCTGACTACTCCATCATATCTTCACATACAATGTGTATCCCAGGTGAAGCAACCGCACTGATTACATTCCCTTTGATGGTAAACTTCTTGTACCATATCGGACAGGAAGATAACTTGTGCTTACCTAACTTCGTCCTACGTGAGATAGTCATGGCCACCCGTTCTCCTAGGACGACTACTTTGCTTCCCTTTGGTCGGCTCATATGCAAGCTTGCACTTTAGTTCGGTTACCGACTTTGCCTTGATGAGGTGGTGCCGATTCACTTCATAAATGACATCACACTCGTCAACATAAACATTGGGCCATATAACGACGTGATGGGTCCGAGGAGGAGGAAAACAATGATGCGTATGAGGAAAGTGAGGAGGATGAGTAAGAGGAAGGAAAGGGGATAGAGGAAGAAGGAGAGCAAGAAGATGAAGAGGAGGCCCAGGGCATTGATAGAGGCTCTCCTCCTGCTACTTAGGTGCATGACAATGATCGGGCTGCCAGGGAAGCCCGCTTGGCTCAACTGGAAGAGGGCTAAGTTGCCCTGCGACAGGAGATCACGTAGGTCCGAACCAAGGTGGAGGAGACTGAGACCTTCATGAAATAGAAATTCAAGAAGGTATCTCGCACATTGAGGGTCATCTGTGTTGTGTATAGGATAAGAGTGCACCTCCACCATCCCTAGATTCTTACGACTAGTCGTACTTGTAGTTGTCTTCTAGTTGTTTCGTTGTTTGCTCCCTTTTTATTGTGTATAGCCTTGTTAGGCTCATAATGTGGTAGATTGGTTTGTAGGTTGTAGTGTTTGACATCCTGCTTGTGTTAGCTCTCATGCATCTTCTGTCATGATTCATGTAATACTGCGTCTCATGTATTGTGATAATTTTGGTAAATAAAATGCATGAAGTTCCTTTAAGCTGTGTGTTAATGCTATGATTGAGTTTGTGATTATGCTGGATCTGACCTGGGTTGCACCCTATGTTGAATATAGGGCATACCACCTAAGGCTACACGGAGTACAACACGTTTCATTCCTGGCAATCACTTTGTTGGGGCACCTCTCCTAAGCGATAACCATATGGACCCCAGTTCGGGCCCGTCTCACATTGACATTATGCCAGATTTTCAGTCGGCCACTGGCCCTATCAATGGGCCGTCACCTACTGCACCACTTGTGGCACCACCAGTTGCACCATCGATTCGTGAGCAGAATCGTGCATCTACCTCGACGCCTCACATACCATAGTCTTCTCTGCCTCCTGATAGGCTAAAGCAGATGATTCTGTTGATGCAGTAGCAGCAGATACAACAACAACAACAACAACAATAGTTCCTGGCTACCATCGCAGGGGTCTTTGCCCAAGGTGTGGGTGTGACTCCTCCTGTATCATTTATGCGTCCTGCTGGGGACACGAGTGCTAGCAGCACATTTAAATGATTCCAGCGCTTGCGGCCTCCTACTTTTGTGGGTACTTATAGACCCAAGGAGGCTGAATATTGGCTTGACCGTATCTCTAAAATGTTGAGGCCGCTTCACTGAGGTAGAGCAGGTTGAGCTAGTCACCTTCATGTTTGAGAAGGAGGCTAGCCTTTGGTGAGATAGCATCCTACGGACTGTTGCGGTTAGATATGTGTAGACATAGGCAGCCTTTGAGGCCCGATTCCACGAGAAGTACTATCCCCTCACATATCGCCATGAGAAGGAAAGTGAGTTCCTCTGCCTCCAACAGGGAGGGATGATAGTGGCGGGGTATAAGAATAGATTCACGGAGCTGGGCAGGTACGCTCCGTTGATATTGGCCGATGAGTCGATGCGTATGTGGTAATTTTCTAAGGGTCTGTAACTCGAGATCCGCTCGAATATGTGCTGTGCTAGCATACCCAGCTATGCTGAGCTAGTAAGCATGTCTATGCGAGCTGAGCAGACAAGCAGTCCCGTATGCGAGCACCTATTGCTCCTAAGCCGTGACCAGACATGTCGAGCAGGCCATTCCTCGGCAAGAACCCGCGTATATATTCACCTCTTGGGTTTGTGACTCCTCCAGTTCAGCTGTGACGGGAAGATTTGTGGTGTGACTATTGTAAGATGTCGTGTCACACAGAGGGAAATTGTTTCACTAGGATGAGGGATAGCGGGTTCTCACCACCTCAGAGGATCAATTGTCTAATGCCTTAGGCCATTTCTGCTCCACCCCTATAGACAACACCAACACACCCCTCTTTTCGGCCGCTTGTACCTCGTTTCAGATTGCCTCAATGACCCATGGCACTGCAACCGAACCATTCATAGCAGGTTCGTGTGTACTCACTTTCAGCTGAGGCATCCGAGATAGCAGTTATGGCACCATCGGCTTTTGAAGTCACAACATATATGCAAGGTATACCTGTCTTCTTATTGGTGGACACTGGGTCCACTACCTCTATAGTATCATGCGCAGTAGTCAAGCAACTGGGGTTGAAAACTAGTCCTACGAAGGGGGTGAGACTTCTTGCTGCCATAGAGACTTTTTTAGACATTACCAAGATGTGTAAGGATTGCTCGATAGACTTAGGGGACAGGACAGTGGGCGTCAACCTGATCGTTGCCTCACTGTGACATTACGATGTTATCCTCGATATGGATTGGCTCACTGAGATGCGAGCAGAGATCGATTGCGAGGCTAGGGTGGTGACAGCTTATGGATCCAAGGGCATGGCCTTTACTTTTACAGTCCAGGTCAGTATGCCTTGCCGCTTGCGTTGTTACGCTTCCTTGTTGAAGAATGTAGATGGCCCAACACTTGAAGCTATGCCTGTAGTTCAAGATTTTAAGGATGTGTTCAAAAAGATACTTGAATTACCTCCTCAGTGCGAGATCGATTTTACTATCGCTCTTGTGCCTGGTGTGACACCTATTTCATTGCCGACATATCGCATGCCTCCATGTGAGATAGAGGAACTGAGGAGACAGAATGATAATTTATTAGAGGCAGGCTTCATACGACCCGGTGTGTCTCTTTGGGGAGCGTCCATGTTGTTCATGAAGAAGAAGGACGGTTCGCTGCGATTATGTATTGATTATCGTAAGTTGAACCAGGTAACGGTAAAGAACAAGTATCCTTTTCCCATGATAGATGATCTGTTAAATCAGTTAAAGGGGGTGCAATATTTTTTAAAGATTGACTTATAGTCAGGGTATCATCAGTTGCGCGTCAGGGAGGAGGACGTGTAGAAGACGGCTTTCCGGACTAGTTTAGAAGAGGGCCAAGCTGCCCTGCGACAGGAGATCACGCAGGTCCGAACCAAGAATTATATTGACTGATAATGCATGACTGTTGTACGTATGGTAAACCCTTTTTTTAAAAAGAGATTTGCTATAATACCTGCTATAACTACTATATGACATGTATAGGAAATGTGTAGTCTAAGTGTTTGATAAAATATCTGAAAGAGTAAGCGTTTGTTGAATTGTATGTTCTAAAGGTGTTGGGATGAGAGTCCCGACTACCTTGACTATTTGTATGAATTCCTTCATGTGACTTGAATCTACCTGCGTGATTTGTGTACGTAATCCATGCCTAGGATAATATGTGTAATATGTATTCTTATGAAATGCTCAAATGGTTGTTATATTTAAATCATTTATTCATTACTGCTTCGATTATCTCATGTGATTACTTGTTGAAATTGTATGTGATTGGGGCTACGATGTAGTCCAGGCAATCGGTAAATGTCTGTGAACGGTGGTTGAACTACTTGACCACGATAGACATTCCTGATGAATTCGAGTCGTACGCTGCTTGTTGGCAATGATTAGGCCACACGGAGTTGCTTGCGTGCTCTATGTCAATCACCTCGACGTATGCTCATACCAGTCGAGTTTGTCAAGTAACCCGGTTAACCCGATGTATGTTCGCCATGTATGAACGCTACTGCTTGAATCTAGGATACCGAACTCACCAGTGAAAACTCGTTAACCTTGGTACCTCGATCCGCTAAGACTCATGAACCGGACATGGTGGTATGGGACACCGTGGTCGACCTATCGGCTTACACTAGGGTGACGAGCCCCCCCGTAGTGACAAGTGAGCAACCCAGACTCGTGAGCCAAATACAGTGGTATAAGACACTGTATTTGAGCTGTCGGCCTACAATGATCAGGTGATGAGCCTTTTGTAGTGACCTCAAGCATACTCTAAGGCTACGTTGAGGCGACGAGCCTTTCCATAGCAAATAGAGTGTAAACTATGCCTACATTGATCAGGTGACGAGCCCTTTGTAGTGACCTAGAACCACAACATTGTATGAGATTTGCTAGGACTGATGACCCTAGAATGGATCATTATTGGGAATTGATACAAGGGAGGTACCTTAACTTCTCAATCTTGCTGTATGAATAAATCTAAGTAAGAACCTAACTAATCATCGTGCATGCACCGCATTATATGTGCGTTTGGCGTAGCAGGTCAAGCATTGAGAAAGTGTTTCATGCCGGGATTATGAGATGAAGTCACTAAGGGAACACAGGCAATGGTATGTATCATTATTTCATATCATTCTTGCATTAACAAGAGTACTTAGGACCTGATTGTTGCATTGTGTTATCAGTACTGCTTGACTGAATTGATAACATGTTAACCTTTACTTTATTGTTCTACTGAGTTGATCACTTACTCCCAAGTTACGGGATGGTGTTTTACACACCAACCAGACTTTGTCTTAACTGCAGATGGAAACGCGATGTGTGAGGTGGAGCTTGACTTCTTCGATGACGAGGAGAAATTCTCGTATATACAGTTCTCTAGCGGATTCACTTATACCGTCCTGATCGACGGGGCCTATAGGGCTTATCATTTGCAGTTGGATTATCTTGACATTTTGTTTATTTTTTGAACTAATATATGTAATTATTTGATCTGATAATGTATTCATACTTTGGAGACCGGCTATGGACCATACGTTCCATATATGCTTATTTACGTCTTTCAGTCTTCCGCTTGCGTTATTTAACTGCCTCTGGATTATGATATGCTGTTTTGCTGTAATTCCACTCATGTTTAATATACTGGTATATATAACATTCAATCATCATCATATACATTGCATAAGTGATGTTTTGAAACTCGGGAGTTGAGCTCCTGCTCGACCCCCAATTTTCAGGGCGTTACAATATATCAGGCTAGTCCGCTCATGGATGGCCCAAAAAAGTATGAAAGAAACAAAGAAATTAAATGTACAAGAGTGGTACACGTTATTGGTTGAAGCATTTCTAAAAACAACCAACATGCAGATGTCAGTGGCCATGGACAATGGTGGATATGGCTGCTGCTGCGATGGCTGCTGCCCAAATTTTGATAATCAAAATGGGAAGTGAGAGAGACAGAGATGAAGGGACAGAGATCGAGAGAGAGTACCTTTGATTTTCTATTCTTTCTTCTACTTTCTTCGATTGTTGGAGACAGATAGAATAAGTAACAACACGTCGAAGAAAACGAGGTAAAGAGAGATCGAGAGAGAGGGAGGAGAGGGAGATAGAGAGGTGGAGGGGGAGGAAGGGAGAGAGATCGAAAGAGTATGAGGGAGAGAGATTGAGGACGGGAGAGGGAGAGACGAGATGGAGATGGAGACAGAGAGGGAGAGGGAGAGAGAGACTGACAGGTAAAGAGAGAGATAGGGCCTTTTTTTTTTTTTTTTTTTTTTTAAAAGTCGACCGAGTATCCGACAGTTGGTGACGGGCCACCGCTAAAAAAGCGTCGGATATGCCCAACTTTCTTGTAGTGCTCCCTTTAATTTTTACATTAATCATGCTTGAGTCGACCAAGTCAATTAGCCAACTTGATGAGTCTGGCCAAGTCATAACCGAGTCGAGCTCACTCGGGAGTTTCTTGGTGACTCAGGCTCAAAATCTAATCGAGTTGAGTTGACTCAGCCGAGTTTCAAGTTGGGTCATTGAGTTTAAGAACTATGCCACTAATCACATAAAGACGTATTTAGAATGAACAAAAATAAAAAACAAAAAACATATATTTCTATATATAACGGGTTTTAACCATAACTGTAAGTTTCTGCAACCATGTTTATAAGTAGTATTCAACGTATAAGAGATAATAGATTACTAGTATTGGTGTATAAAGAATACACCGATATGATAGTGATCAGGCAGTGGAGCCCAGCAGCTGCTCACGTACAGAACCTGCTCGTTGGACCCCGAAAACCGATCATGGTCGGATTCTGATCCGATGGTTGAGGATAACACAGCACTCTATCAATTTAGCCACTAGAATAGGCAGTAGATCAGACTCAAGTGTATATACCCAAATGACTGGAGCCTCTTACGCAGTTGAAACAATCTCCGGTGGCCTCGGCATCGCCTGCCATCCTGTACAAATTTGGAGAACCTCTTTCAGACCCACCGACGGAGCTTCCATAGTCAATGTCGAGCAGCATTCGTTTGCCTTGAGGGCGGCCCCTCTTCTTCTCATCATATCAATGGGGCGCAGAAACACAGAATCCACGCCAGGCCCGGCGACTAAACAAAGTTGAGAACCGTTCAGGAACAGATCACCTTCGGACCTTACCCACCCAGATGCAGCCTCTTCACAATCAGCTGCCTGCACCAGCATCACAATACCCCACCACTTCAGTCTCACCACACAAACAGCTACGAGTAACGTGATATTGTCAAAAAATCATATGTGTGCAGCAGAGCAAGTGAAAAAGCACTGACATGCAACCAAATATAGGAACTGGATTTTTCTTTTTTGAAAGATGACAAAAAAATTTTATCAAGAAGGCTCACAAAACGAGCAAAAGAATACAACACCAACGACGCCAGATCAGGCCCAACTCACTAAGAAACTGGAGATTCTACTAATGATCTCCTCATCCCTAGGCTGGATAAGAACTGGAATTATCAGGCCCAACTCACTAGGAATGCAACTATAATGGAGGACATGCAAAGTTAATCAATTCTAAGCAAGATAGCCAAAAGCTAATACGGTAGATATCTCCTTGTTGCTGGAATCGATACGGGTGGATGGCACGATGTTGCTAGAAACAAATGCAACAAAAGTCTGGGTTTAAAAACTTACTAAAGCTAACGAAATGCACAAAATGGGTAGTGAGAGAGGTGCTTTTTAGGGTGGCGCATGAGTTTCATGAACGAAGTTCAATAAAGACAAAACTAGTAACCACCAAACACAGACTTCTACAAGGAGGATTGTTCAAAGGAATACTACAATGTGTGTTTTGCACCATTGCTTAGCCGGCAGGGCTTTCAACAGCTCGAGTTTGAATTTATTGCTGTTGTACCCATAGCAGGACCCTTCTAATGGGGTCGGTCAGGTTCAGCTCTGTTACGATATTCAAGATACCAGGCCCAAACCAAAAAATAAGTTTGGGTATCTTTCAGGTACCTATAAGAGAGAGAGAGAGAGAGAGAGAGAGAGAGAGAGAGAGTTTTGAAGGATAACTGAAACTCATCAAGCAAGATGAAAAAGCAAAGATACAAAACCAATGATCGAGAAAGATAAATTACTATGCTATGCTATATATAATATTAACATGAAAGATTAAATCGGTACTTGACTGGTACCCAACTAGGTGAAAAATGGTTCCAGTGTTAGGATCAGACCTGTTTAAATCAGGTCGGGTATCTCGAGTGCCTATGATCTGGGTACCCATTGACAGCCCTATTAGATGGTGGTGATTCATCCATGGTACATGTCAGTGTACATGTGTGTCAACTGCCACTCATCCAAATACCACATC
Source organism: Magnolia kwangsiensis (assembly GCA_037074715.1). Lineage (NCBI taxonomy): Eukaryota > Viridiplantae > Streptophyta > Magnoliopsida > Magnoliales > Magnoliaceae > Magnolia > Magnolia kwangsiensis. Next base: position 106,658,587 of record CM073578.1, on the reverse strand, counting down.
ACATTGCAGTCCTAACCAACAATTGATGGCCATCAAACGGACAGTAAAAAGGGCAAACAGTCCAAATTGAACAGGCTATCATAACATGGATATGATCATCCAATTGCGATATATTTAATAAATGCTACATACACAATGTGGCCCACGATTTGGATGGTTTTCAATGGGTTAAATGTATGAATTAGTCAATGACTCGCCACCATTAAAGAAATGGTGAAAAAACCTGAATAATAGCACAGCCCAAGTTGAAAACGCAAATGCATATTTAAGGTGATGTGGTTTAGAAACACGATCTTACATGGGAACCACTTCCTTGCCATTTCCACGAAACATTAATTTAGAGAGAAGGAAAAATAAATAGAGCATCCAAGACTCGGCCAACTGACACTGGTAGCTTAGTTGCAGATGACAGACCAAAATCACAATACATTTGCTGTTGAATTAATGCACTTTTGTGAAAAGGTTCGTGTATCTTTGTTAAAGAGTCACATGTCCCTTATTTGAAAAAGTTCATGTCTATTTGTTGAAGAGTTACAAGTCCCTTAGTTGAAAAGGTTCATGTCTCTTTGTTGAAGAGTCATGTCCCTTAGTTTTTATACTATAAATATTTTTATGGATTTCTTTTTCATATATGAAGAAGTACTACAACAAAGATTAGTTTTCTCCTATTCCCTTCTAAGTTATTTTTACTAAGTAAAAAGGCTACAATAGCTTACAAAGTGGTCTCAGAGCTTAGTTTCGGGTCTTGACTGGGTGTTAGAAACTTCTACAGAAGTAGAATCAATGGCAACGAATGGTGCAACGATTCATCCCGCAATTCCCATTTTTGGAGAGGAGAACTTTGATCATTGGAGCATCAAAATGATGACCTTGTTCCAATCTCAAGGGTTATGAGAGATTGTTGAAACCGGTTATCTAACTACAACCGATCTCACATCTCTCTCAGCCATACAACAAGAACAACTGAAGGAGAATAAAAAGAAGATGCGAAGACCCTCTTCTTCATCTAACAAAGTGTCTCTGATTCTATCTTCTCTAGGATCATTCCATCTCAAACTTCAAAGCAAGCTTGGGACACTTTACAACAGAAGTTCAAAGGTACATCTAAAATGATTGCCATCAAGTTACAAACTCTATGGAGAGAGTATGAAAATTTGAAAATGAAAGACTAGGAAAAGACGAAATATTATCTTTCAAGAGTGATTGAAGTAGTGAATCAGATTAAGATCTATGGAGATTCTATTTTTGATGAAAAGGTGGTTCAGAAGCTTTTAATAAGCCTCTCTGCAAAATATGATGTTGTTGTTGCCGCAATAGAGGAATCCAAAGACCTTTCAACCTTATCATTGGTTAAGTTGATGGACTCTTTAGAATCACATGAATAAAAATTGTAGAGGCGTGAAGAAAAATTAGTTGAAAGTGCGTTTCAAACAAAACTTTCAATTGGTTCACAAAGTTCTTTCAAGAAGACACAAGCTGGTCCTGGAAAGAATCAAGGCAATTACAAGAAAGGTGAAAAATTGCTGCAAGGGAAATGTTAAAATCGAAACAAAGGTAAAAATTCAAATCTTACCTACGATTTTTGTAAAAAGTCTGGCCATATTGAAAGTAAGTGATGGAATCGAGACAAACCTCAGTATTTTAACTGTAAAAAGTTTGGACACATAAAGAAGGATTGTCATTTCAAGGACAATCAGCATGCTGCAAACTTCTCTAAAGAAAAAGTTGAAGAAAACATATTTTTTGCATGTCAATACTCACTCACTCAAACTGAAGACATATGGTACTTAGACAGTGGATGCAAAAATCATATGATAGGTGATGATCGGATATTCACAAATATTGACTCATCCGTCAGATCTCAAGTCTGTATGGGAAATGGTGTTATTGTGGACGCAAATGGAAAGGGACAATTGCCAATGAAACTAAGTAAGGGGTCAAGTACATAAAAGATGTTTTACTTGTTCCTGACTTGGATCAAAACTTGCTAAGTGTTGGGCAACTTGTTCAAAATGGGCACTATATATTCTTCAAAAATGATTCTTGCATTATCTATGACAAGAATGGCACAAATCAAGTGATTGCTAAGGTGAAATGGAGAAAATTCGTAATTTTCCTATTAAGTTATGATATTCGATCGATTGTGCATGGAAAGTCGAGACACTTGATGAATCTTAGCTTTGGCATAAAAGACTAGGAAATTTTTATTTTATTTTATTTTATTTGAAAAAGGAAGATTTCATTTCATCAAAAGGGATTTACAAAAGTGGTTCGCAACCACCAAGATTCGGGCTCCCGCAGACAAAAAAGCGAGGGAAGCCTATTGTAACTAAAAGTGAAAAGAGAAGCTAGGAGCGAAGGAGCCAGAGCCTAAGACCCCTTCCTAACTGTACCTACAAACAATTTGTCGAGGAAGAGCAGGCCCCTGACAATCGGTGGGAGGTCGGTATGAATTAAAAACAAAGTCGTTCTTTGTCCTTCGCTCCACAACTTGGCGAGGGCATCCACTGGCCCGTTTCCTTCTCTAAACGTATGAACGAATTTTACTTTACTGGACTCAGAGAGGTTGTTTATTTTGTCTATCTAACATTTCCATTTCCAACCGGGAACAACGAGACCCGAGTGGAAGTTGATGATGAGGAGCGAATTAGATTCAACAAGCATATTGGGGTACCTGAGCAAAAGGCAATGCTGAAGGCCATCATGAATCGCCCGAAGTTCTGTCCGAGCATTCGAGGAGACGCCGTAGCATGAGTGGAAAGCAAAGAGGAACTCACCCTCTCACCTTTGCAAACACCTCCTCCCCCAGTTGCACCTGGAATACACCTAGTAGAACCGTCAATGTTTAACTTGACCCAACCTGGCGGGGGCTTCCTCCAAATCACCACATAGGATGCACATCTTGGCTGGGTCAGCATGGTAACGCCCATAGCACCAAGCACCCTACTCGTTGAATTAGGCCGTGAGTGTGGAATACCCCATCTATTAACAATACAATGAACCTAATTATAGATGCGGGAGATGATCATCCCTTACTTCATAGACACCCCTTCATAGAGTGCCAAATTTCTGCTCTTTCAAAGCTCCCATAAGATGAAGCAAGGGATAATCTTCCTGAAGGGGGCTGACGGACCGTTCCCTGCCACCAATGGGATAAACCAGCCTCAACAGACAAAGAAAGTGACATATGGACATCGAAAATTACAACAAAGTGGGACCAAATGGCTTACGCCATCTCGCTCTGAAAGAAAAGATGGAAAATAGTCTCAACCTAAGGCATGTGTCTCTAGACACTGTCGTCTTTACAACAACAACATATAGAAGCTAGGTGGATGCCACGAGCTTGTACCCTTGCATCTACCGGCAGCGCTTGTAAGATGATTCTCCACACCAGCACTGACACCTTGGGAGGAACTTTGACATTCCAGATTTTGGGGCCCCAGTTTGTGGTGGGCCTGCGCATCCTAATGACATCCCAAGCCGATGCAACAGAGAAGGCTCCTGTGGGGTTTCTGGGCCAAATAGGTAAATCAGGGTCATCCAAAAGACAAGTCCCTGCATGGAAGATGAAGTTAATATCCTGCTGTGACAACACTGTGAGCGTTGCCGAAGGCGGGATAGGGCTAGAGTTACCCAAAAAATCTTTAATTCTAAGGTCTCTGAGAGGGGGTTTGATGTTGTAGGCTACCCTATTTTCCAAAGGACAAAACCAATCCAATTAGATGTCCATAGATTTTGATTACCCTCGCTGATCTGCCATTGCATGTGAGTATTTAGAAGCGGGAAGAGAAGTCTAATTCTTTTCCACAAAGGAGAGAAATTGGCCACCGGTTGGGTAACGTTATCCATCCAAAAGTCTTGGGCGTATTTGGATTGAAAAAAACAACACCACAGTCCTTTATGAGAACTAAACTTTGCAGCCCAGGCCATCTTCAGGTGGAACGCCAACATCACATCAAATAGGCTTTTGATTCCTAAGCCCCCTTCCAATTTGGGAGCAATAATATGCTGTCAAGATTTTTAGTGTAGCTTTTTCTTACCAAGCGGCTAAGGGTTTTCTTGAAATGTATCAGCGGGTCTCTGGTCAACAAATCAACCTCCACAAGAGTGTTTTCCTATGTGCAGAAACCATGAACTCGGCCAGAATTATTTCTATCCAAAGAGAACTGGGAATCACTAATTTAGCTGATAGCGTCATCTATCTGAGGGTCATAATATCAGCAGGTAGAAGGAAAAATAGCGATTTCTAGAATCTGGTTGATAGAGTGGACGGTTGCGTCAAAGGTTAGAAAGCCAAGTGTCTCTCGATTGCTGGTAGAGTCACGCTGGTTAAGTATGTGCTGTCAAGTATCTCGGTTCACTCTTTGGCTGCTAATCATATCCTGTCGGGTGTTCTTAAATTGCTAGAGAAACGATTTTTAAATTTTCTAAAAGACTGGGCATTTTGAGCTTTCATGGATTGAAGTTGATGGATCAAAAGAATCTGGTAGATGGTTTATCGTCTATCAAATTTAAAAATGACATTTGCTTGGGTTGTGCATTGGGAAGACATCATTGTGCACCTTTCTCAAAAAGCACGTGGAGAGCAAAGGCGCCCTTGGAGTTGATCCACACTGATATTTGTGGAAAAATGCAAACTCCATCACTTAGTGAAAGCTTGTATTTTGTCATCTTTGTTGATGATTACACAAGAATGATGTGGGTGTACTTCATAAAGCAAAAGTCAAAAGCTCTTTTGATCTTCAAGGGATTCAAATCACAAGTTGAGAGACAAAGTGGTCTCAAAATCAAGATGCTAAGAAGTGATCGTGGCGGCGAGTATGTCTCTAAGGAATTTGAGACGTATTGTGAAGAAGAAGGAATCGAGAGGCAAATGATTGTTACTTATACACCTTAGCAAAATGGAGTTGCAGAACGGAAGAATAGAACAGTTGTCAAAATTGCTCATTTTATGTTGAAGGAGAAAGGCATCCCAAATACTTTCTGGCTGAAGCTGTGTCTACAGCTATTTACTTGCTTAATCGGACTCCTACAAAAGTTGTGGATGGAAAAACACCGATTAAAGCATGGTCAGGTCACAAGCCTTCTATAAAACATCTCAAAATTTTTAGTTGCATTTGTTATGTTCATATTCCATCTTAAAAGCGTCAAAAGCTTGATGAAAAATTTGAAATTTGTATTTTCATTGGTTATAGTACTTTATCGAAAGCTTATTGAGTATATAACCTTGAGACGGGGAAGCTATTAATTAGTCGAGATGTTTTGTTCAGTGAAAGTATAAGATGGGATTGGAAAAAGAAAAATATACAAGAATAAGCCGTTCTTATACAAGAAGATGAGCCGAAAAGCACTCAAGATGTGGAAGAAGAAACAGAATCAAAAAATGATGAAGAAGATTATGGACTCACAACTCCATTCTCTTCACCAGAAGCTACTCCATCCGCATCATCAAGTTCTCCATTAACAAGTTCAAATATTTGATCCAAATCGCCCCCGAGAGAAATGAAGAGTCTGAGAGACATCTACGAGTGTTGCAATTTTCGGTTGTAGAACTGAAAAGCTTTGAAATTGCACCTCGAGAAGACAATTGGGTGAAAGCTATAGAAGAGGAAATTTGCATGATCGAGAAGAACTCTACTTGGGAGTTAGTTGATTGTCCAAGCGACAAAGATGTTGTTGGAGTAAACTGGGTTTACAAGTCTAAACTCAATTCAGATGGCTCAATCCAAAATTATAAGGCAAGGCTCGTTGCAAAAGGTTTTACACAACAACCAGGCATCGATTATAATGAAACCTTTGCACCGGTTGCTTGATTGGAGACTACACGAACCCTCATTTCACTTGCAGCTCAAAGGAAGTGGTCCATCTTTCAGCTTGATGTTAAATCAGCCTTCTTGAATGGTTGTAATATCCCAAAAATCGGAGGTCGGGCATAAACTCCACTCCCGAGTTCCAGAACATCACTTATGCAACATTTTCAATGATGGATGAATGTCAGCTGCGATAGTGCATAAAACATGAAGTGGATTAAGCCAAGATAACATATCATACTCTAGAGACAGTTAAATTAACAAGCGAAAGACTGTGATAAATATATAAAATATATAAATGATTGTAATTATTCAGAGTGTGAACATGTTACCAGGTTAACTACTTACATGTATACTCCAAAATAGAAAGGAAAGATTATACATGGGTGTTTAAATAAAAGGCAAACTGCTAAGTGTATTGACATCTAATCAGTAACCCTGTAAACCCATCGATCAGAACACGCCTATAGGAGAAATCCTCCTCATCATCCAACAAGTCTGGCTCCACTTCACAAGCAGCGCCATCACCTGAAACTAAAATAGGGACTGGTTGGTGTGCGCAACAACGTCTCGTAACGTGAGAGTGAGTAGCTAACTCAGTGGAATCATAGAGCAAAGGTTAACATGTTATTAAATTAATCAAGCGATAATGATAAAGCAAGCACTTCAAACATTCCTAAATACTATGATTAATGCAAGAATGAAATGATATGATGGATGCCCTCACCGACATACTCCCTCATGCGACACCATCTTATGTCCGCGACATGCTTTCTTTCCTCAGTGCTCCACATCTTTCAGGCACATGTAATGCGATATGAATATGATTATCAAGTTGTTATTAGTCCTTTTCATACAGCAGGATTGGGAAACTAGGGTACTTCCCTTATATCATTCGCAATAAGGATCCTGTCTAGGGTTGTCACTCCTAGTAGTCTCATACAATGATATATTTCTAGGTCACTGCAAGGGCTTCCAGGGCTGTTGCACGCACTCTTTGCTCCTCTCCCCCATCACCTTATCAATACAGGCCTAGTTATATCCTTGAGACTGCATCAGGACTTATCGCCCCCATGCGATGTCAGGATAAACTCAAGGTCACTACAGAGGGCTCGTCACCAATCAGTGTAGGCCGACAGCAAGAATATAGTGTCCCATACCACCATAATCTGCTCAGAGTAGGGTGCTCGCTGGTCACTATGAGGAGGTTTGTGGCCCCAGCATAGGCCGACAGCTCGACCACGGTGTCCCATACCACCATGCCCGGCTCATGAGTCTTAGTGGATCAAGGTACCACGGTTATCAGGGTTATCACTGGTAAGTTCAGTACCCTAGGTTCAAACAGTTGTGACGAATACAAGGTGAACATACAATGGTCAGTCGGGTTACTTGACGAGTCCAACTAGCATGAGCGCACCTCAAGTTGAACGACATGAGGTGCATAAACACCTCGTGTGGCCTAACCACTGCTGTCAACCAAAATACGACTCGCGTTCATCGACACGTCCTTCGTAGCGAATAGAAGCCAACCATGAATTCAAATCTGTTACCGACTGCTTGGACTAGAGTATAGCCCCAAACACTTGTAATCTAAATCAATAATCACATGAGAGGGATATAATTGAAATACAAGAAATTCCAGCATGTTATCAGCATGTTATAACATACATCATAAGCAATTAACCACACACGAGTATTTCACACATAAGGTAATCAATTCAATATGACAAGCATGGAGAAATTCATATACATCATCAAATTAGTTGAGAATCCAATCTCAACGTTAATCTACAACACCATTTCCTTAATACTTACTAATACATACTTTTATACAAACACTTAGACTACACGGCTCCAACATACTTGACGTATGTTGATTTCAACATATAATATGACAGATCCTTATAGTAAGGAGTTGTCTCATACACACAATCATGTTCTTACATTCAAAAACATGTGGCAAGCATAAATCAGATTGATTTAGGCATTTCAACAAACACTTAGTCTACACACATTAGTCTACATAGCATATGTGGGCCAATATGTGCATTTGGGCGAATCTCTTCGCCACACAGATCATACATGCATAATTAGTATAATAACACGACAAATACTCATGGCCATCATATTGGCAAAATACGGACGTATACAATATTTCCTACAAATACCTAAAATGCCCTAAATCTCATATTCTTTATACGTATTCGAAATAAAAAATGGACAGCATGTTTTACATGTCAAACAGCATCCTTGTCAACAATATACCATTAAACGGAATTGAAAGCTTTGAAAATAGGTAATCTAAGCATCTAAGATCCGCACCTTTCGCCATAGACGAGTATCGATTCGAATAGAAAGTTTACGCTTCGTCAACATCGATATGGCGACCTAATTCACAAGATAGGTCAACTACTTCGCTACTTGTATTGCTAGAATCCCCAACACATGCTGAGGTTAGGGTTTTCTTAACTAGAACGATGTTGGAATCGCCGAAATAGCGATGCAGGTGGATGAAGTTGGCACGTGGAGCAGCAGGGAAGAATCCCAGGAGAAAGCTCCAACTTCTCCCTCACTTTCTCTCTCTTTTCTCTCTTCTCTCTCCTAGGATTTTCTCCAAATTTGTATGGGATTTGTGAGAGAGAGGTTAAGGCCTTTTTATAAGCCCAAACATAACCAAAACAGACTTGGAGTCAAGGTATACTTAAGTTATAACCAAATCGAGTCTGTTCCGATCCAACGGGGCACTTCTGGAGGTCTTGTTACTAAATGCGGTCGGACTTAAGCTTATGATGCTGGATGTTGATCACATTAAGTTTTCAGTTTGATTGGACTTCTAGATCATCCGTGGCAGACCAGTTTCAATTCAACGGTTATTGAACCTAGATCAAGACTACAAGTTTCATGACATGAAGGAGAAATTTTTCCTGATCCAAGGGTGAAATTTGGCTGAATTCTGATGGTCAGAACGCTTAAAACTAAAGCGCAACAACACGTGCCAGATTTTAAGTTATTTTTCTAAATCTTTACCTTTTCTCACTCTCTTCACTCCAACCTCAATAAAATGGTGTCGGGACATCAAGTGGGCTTGATTTTCGAAACTATTGTCAAGTCCAACTAAGCGGTCATAATGGTCCGAGATTGCGGATATCGGACTTTTGACACGCGGTCTAAATCCAATACAAAGTTTCAAAGGGTTCCTGAGAGCAAACAGGTTTAGAGTTTGATCCTAGATTTCAGGGTAAGGTAGCGTCAATGATTTTATAGGTTTCGGGTCTTACAGATCGTATTTAAAGTGGTTGGTGCTAATTTTGTAGGAAATCTAGTGTACCGCTAGCTAACTCACGTTAAGTTTCTAAAGAATTTGGTTCTAAATGATTCCTTCGGCTTTGGAATTGAGTTCTGAGAGGTTACCAAGGCGTTATGGTTGACCCATTGCTTAAGGACGTCTAACCTTAGGTTGGCAAAAATTCGGGGTATTACAATGGTGTCCTCGATAAAGAAATTTATGGTGATCAACCACAACCACTTGTGGTAAAGGGCAAAGAAGATAAATTCTATCGGTTGAAGAAAGCGTTGTATGGACTAAAGCAAGTGCCGCATGCTTAGTATAGCCAAATCGATAGTTATTTTGCCAAGAATCAATTTCATCGGAGCAAGTGTGAGCCTACCTTATATGTTAAGACTGAAGGTACATCTATTCTTATCGTATCATTGTATGTTGATGATTTAATACTCATGGGAAATGATCATAGTATGCTCCATCAGTTCAAACTCGATATGATGAAGACTTATGAGATGATTGATCTTGACATGATGCATTATTTTTTGGAAATAGAAGTTTCTCAAGATGAAAATGGAATCTTCATTTCTCAAAAAAAGTATGTTGAATCTATTCTTAAAAAATTCAACATGGAAGGATGCAACCTAATTACTACTCCTCTTATAGTAAATGAGAAGTTGATAAAAGACGATGGTTTAAAAAAGGTGGATGAATCATTATACAAAAGTATCGTTGGAAGCCTCTTGTATCTCACTAATACTAGGCATGTTTGCTGCAAGTTTACTCTCGAGATTCATGAATTGTCTAAAGCAAACTCACTTAAGAGTTGCAAAAAGGGTGTTACGATATATCTAAGGATCGTTAGATTATGGAATCATGTATACTCTTATTCCAAACTCAAAATTGGTAGGATATACTGATAGTGATTGGACAGGATCCATAGATGATATGAAAAGAACATCAACATACACTTTATCTCTTGGATCTAGGACAATTTCTTGGGCGTTAAGGAAACAAAGTACCGTTGCTCAATCTATAGCAGAAGCGGAGTATGTGGCGGCATCTCTTGCAGTTTCTTAAGCAATATGGTTATGAAGAATTCTTGAAGATATTAGCGAAAAGAAAAATGAAGGAACTACTATATATTACGACAACATGTTAACCATTTCAATTGCAAAAAAATTTAGTATATCATAACAAGATGAAGCATATTGCTATCATGCATCACTTCATTCGCGAAGTTATTGAGAGTGGCGAGATCAAGTTAACGTATTGTAAGACGAAAGAACAAATGGCTAACATATTCACCAAGGCACTCCCTAAAGAAAGTTTTTGTCATCTTCGAGAGATGTTGGGAGTAATTCAGAAAGTGCATTAAGGGGGAGTGTTGAATTAATGCACTTTTGTGAAGAGGTTCATGTCTCTTTGTTGAAGAGTCACATGTCCCTTAGTTGAAAAGGTTTATGTCTCTTTGTTGAAGAGTCACATCTCTTAGTTGAAAAGGTTCATGTCTCTTTGTTGAAGAGTCATGTCCCTTAGTTTTATTTTATTTTTTTTATATACTATAACTATGTGTATGGATTTCATTTTCATATATGAAGTACTACAACAAAAATAGTTTTCTCCAATTCCCTTCTGAGTTATTTTTACTAAGTAAAAAGGCTACAATAGCCTACATTTGCAACAACAATGGAAATCAATAAGAAGTTGCTGTTAATGAGCTTAACTATGTGCAATATATTGAATACTTAAAGGCATGGGATTGATTGTCGATCAAAATGCCGCTGCTCACGTCACGCTCTTTGTGTGAGACTTTTTTGTTTAGCCTTGAGATTGATCGAGTAAAGGCATGAAATTGATTGAGGAAAACCCCCATGGTCACCACACTTCAACGAGAGGACCCTCACTGAGAGACACAGTATAGTCCGTTTTTTTTTTCTTTAATTTTTTTCTTTTTCTTGTATTTTTTTTTTAAGTATAACTTGTAGGATTAATCTTTCAAAAAAGAAAATTCTTTACAGAGGTCTCCACCAATTCCATGTTCTCTTGTCTGAGTTTGTGTATGCTCATGTCCACAATCCACATGCATGCATGATCAGGAGAACCTACGTAACAAGACATCAATAATATCGCAGGAAAATTCTTGGCAAAGAAAAACTGTAATTTTTACCTGGCCAGCTGCTATTATGCTATCTATTCCATAAGTCCTAATAGGTACCTAATGGCTGTTCAGGGAGCATTTTTTCCATAACCCAAAATGGCTCGTTAAAGTGTAATGGTTCCTGTCGGTACTGTTTGATGGGGTTTTCCTCCTTAGGTCAGAGGAGATAAGGTGCAGTTCGGATGCCACAAACAGTGGAATCACCGTACTACTCGACCAGTCAAGAGCATTGCTCGACCGGTCGAGTGAACAGTGCTTGACCAGTCGAGCGTCACTCGACTCAAAGTCCCGCGAGCTCAGTGAATAGTGCTCGTCGACTCTACCAATCGAGTGAACAGTGCTCGACCAGTCCTGCAGCCTGCTCGACCAATCTTGGTTACGCAGATTTGAGTCTGATTTTGTGTGGGATGTGAAATTTTGAGGCAATTTTTGAAAGGGTGCGAAAGAGAGTTTCTTAAACTATAAATCGGATGTCCTTAGGGTTTTCTAAGGCATGCAAGAGGTAATGCAAGAGGGTTTCTTAAAGCTTTACAAAGGTTTGCTAAAGGGTTTAGGGCTATCAAAGGTGTGAGAGAGAAAGAAAGAGAGAAGAAACTTATGGAAGGGAGGCTATGCTCGTAGAAGTGATCTACCAAATCTCAGTACTTCCATGTCCTTGTAATCGGTGAGATCTCTCCATTTTCTTTGTTTCTCTTATTATTTATCAACTCTTACGTGAGTGAAGAAGGTTGTAAAGTTTTACTTCATAGTGGATTGTTGATCTGGACGAGGTCCCATGGTTTTTATCTCTTTGAGGGTTTTCCACGTAAAAATCTCTTGTGTCGTGTGGTTTATACTTTGATTTATTTCATTGCTTTATTACCTCATAATTCTGGTTTGTTTTGGGAGGCTAGATCCTAAGGTTTTGTGCAAGGCCCTCAACAAAGTGGTATCAGAGCTAAGTTCATTGAACGAAGTGAGATCGATTTTTTTGAATTATGGAAGGTGGCTCATCAAGGATGATCAGCCTCAATGGTTCTGGACCATATGGAAGGCTAAGATGGAAGACTTATTTTTTTGTAAGGACTTGTATTCTCCAATTTTAGGCATATCAGCAAAATCCAAGGATATGTCTGATGATGATTGGAAGAAGTTAGATTGGAAGGCAGTGGGGTTTATTAGACAATGGTTGGATGATTTTGTATTTCATCATGCGTCTACGGAAACCTCAGCCGTTAGCCTATGACTGAAACTAGAAGGGCTGTATGAGAGGAAGACAGCTGGTAATAAAATCTTCCTGATAAGACGACTTATAAATATCAAGGTCAAAGATGATGGTTCTGTGGCCAAGCACATGAATGAGGTCAATAATATAGTAAACTAGCTCTCTGTTATAAAGATGGTCCTGGATGATGAATTGCTGGCTTTGTTTTTGCTTAGTTCATTTTCTGATAGTTGGGAGACATAGGTGGTGTCTCTAAGTAACTCCGCGTCAGACGCAAAGATTTTCATGAAACAGGTTACTAGTTGTCTCTTCAATGAGGAGACAAGGAGGAAGTCTCAGGGGTTTACTCAGCAAGGGCCCTTGTGACATAAGAACGGGGGAGAGGAAAGAACATGAAGGGCGGGAAGGCTCGAGATAAATCAAGAGGCAAGTCGAGTACCAAGAACGATGTTGAATGCTAAAATTGTGGCAAGAAGGGCCACTATAAGCATGAATGTCGTAAAAATAAGAACGACAGGAAACGAAAAGGAAAAGAGAAAGAAGATGAATCAGATTCCACTGTGGTCGCTACAGATGGCGACGTTGTAATTATTCTTTCAGCAGATCATGATATTTGTCTCATGGCTACGAATTAGGACACCAACTGGGTGATTGACTCATGAGCTTCTTTTCATGTGACTTTACACAGGAACTTCTTCACAAGCTACAAGTCAAGTGACTATGGGACTGTAAAGATGAAAAATTTTGGCGTATTGAAGATCATAAGAGTCGGTGATATTTGTGTGAAGACTGCTGTAGGCTTCACATTAGTTCTCAGAGATGTGTGACATATCCCAGACCTTCGCCTCAACTTGATGTCAACGGCAAGGCTGGATGATGATGGCTATGAAAGCCGGTTTGCTGGTGGGAGCTGGAAGCTCATAAAGGGTTCGTTAATCGCAGTCAAAGGAAAGAAGTGGTACACCCTTTACAAGGCAAGTGTCAGTGTGTGCAAGGAAGAGTTGAACACAGTGAAAGATTTAAGTATTGACATGTAGTATAGGCGTCTAGGACACATAAGTGAAAAAGGGTTTCATCTACTAGCGAGGAAGCGTCTCCTTCCAGACGTGACACGTATACCTATCAAAACCTGTCTTGATTGTTTATCAGGGAAACAACAGAAAGTTTCATTCGTTAAAACTGCTTCTCATGTTAATAAAGTGCATGCATTAGATTTGGTTTATTTGATGTTTGTGGTCCTATGAGGATAAAAACCTTGGGTGGGGCATTGTATTTTGTCACTTTTATAAATGATGCATTTAGAAGGATTTGGATTTATGCTTTGAAATTCAAGGAGGAGGTCTTTTGTGTGTTTAAATTGTTTAATGTTATGGTTGAGAGAGAGACAGATAGATCATTGATGTGCATTCGCACTAACAATGGTGGTGAATACATTGACGACTTTCATGAGTATTGTAAGTCCCTAGGTATACGGCATGAACAGACTGTTTTTAAGACCCCCCAGCATAATGGTGTGGCTGAACGAATGAATCACACCATTGTAGAGAGAATCAGATATATGTTATCCCATACGCAGTTGCCCAAGACGTTCTGGGGAGAAGCAATGTACATGGCAGTGTATTTGATAAACAAGTCTCGATTAGCCCTGTTGAATGGAGAAGTACCTGAGAAGGTGTGGACTGGACAGGATACATCATACAGTCATCTCAGGGCATTTACATGCAGTGCAACTGTTCACATAATAAAGGAATAGAGGTCCAAGCTCGATATGAAGATCAGACAGCGTGTTTTCTTGGGGTACGGTGATGAAAAGTTCAGTTATAAATTTTGACATCTGACCGAGAAGAAGTTCATCAGGAGCAGAGATGTGGTTTTCTTTAAAGATCAGTGTATAGAAGACATTGGTAAGTTAGAAAAGAACCAGCCTAGTTCAGGTGAGCTAGAGGACATGAATTCGATTATTTCTCCCGTGATGCCTAATAATGGGAGAGTATAGTAAGGTGTAGAAGACGAGGGAGTTCCTTCAGAAGATGGATCATGAGAGCAGCCCCCACTTGATCCACCTATTAATTCACAGGTGAGGAGGTTATCTATGGACAGACAACCATCTAAGAGGTACTCATCGCTTGAGTGCATTATATTGACTGATGGAGCAGAACCAGAAGATTATTCTGAGGCCCTAGTCGACGAGCATAAGGGGGAGTGGTAGAAAGCTATGCAAGCGGAGATGAAATTCTTACATAAGAACCACACCTATGATATGGTGAAACTGCCTAAGGGCAAGAAATTTCTAAGCAATAAATGGGTGTTTAGAAAGAAGGTTGAGCAGAAGAATTCACAGACAAGGTTCAAGGCCAGACTTGTGGAGAAAGGGTTTGGTCAGAGGAAAGGCATATACTTCGAGGAGTTATTCTCACCAGTGGTGAAGATAACATCCATACGGGTGTTTCTTAGGTTAGCGGTTAGCATGGATATGAAGATAGAGCAGTTAGATATTAAAACTGCCTTTCTCCATGGTGACCTGGAAGAAGAGATCTACATGCACCAACCAGAGGGGTTCGAAGTCAAGGGCAAAGAGCATATGGTGTGTAGGCTGAGGAAGAGCTTGTATGGGCTGAAATAAGTTCCTTGGCAATGGTAGAAGAAGTTTGACTCATTTATGTTGAAGCATGGTTATGACAAAACAGAGTCGGACCACTGTATGTTCACGTGCAAGTTCTCAGATGGTGATTTCTTAGTTCTGTTGTTATACGTTGATGACAAGCTCATCATGAGAAAAGATATCAAGAAGATCGACAGGCTGAAATAGGAGTCGGGCAAGCCATTTGCGATGAAAGACTTGGTCCTGTCTAAACAGATCCTAGGAATGAAAATAACCCGTGAAAGAAGTAGCAAGAAGCTTTAGTTGTCATAAGAGCGGTATATTGAGAAAGTCCTAAAGCGGTTCAATATGAATGCAACGAAGCCGGTTAATACTCCATTGGATGGTCCCTTCAAATTGAGCGACATGCAGTGTCTTAAGATGAAGGCAGATGTGAAAGAGATAAAGAAGATACTCTACGCGTCAGCAGTAGGAAGTTTGATATATATTACGGTGTGTACACTCCCAGACATAGCATATGCTGCTGGTGCATATGCTGGTGTTGTTAGCCGGTATCTTACCAACTTGGCAAAGAACATTGGGTAGCGGTGAAGTGGATACTGCGGTATCTAAGAGGCTCATTGAGGTTGAGTCTATGCTATGGTGATGGTAAACCTATGTTAAAGGGCTACACAGATGTAGATAGGGCAGGCGACATAGACTCCAGGAAGTCTACATTGGCGTTCATGTTTACAGGGAGAGCGGTTTCTTGACAGAGCAAGCTATAGAAGGTTGTAGCATTATCGACGACAAAGGCCGGGTACATTGCAGTCACAAAGTCATGTAAAGAAATGTTTTGGATGAAGAGATTTCTAGAGGAACTTAGCCTGAAGTAAGAGCAGCACGTGGTCTATTGCGATAGTCAAAGTGCTATACAATTGAGCAAAAATCCAAGTCAGCACTCCAAGTCGAAGCACATAGGGATTCAGTATCACTATATTAGGGATACTTTAGAACAGAAGGTGTTACAGTTTGAGAAGGTCAACACGAACGATAATGGGTTAGACTTGATGACCAAGGCTTTATTCAAGGACAAGTTTGAGGTTTGTAGAAACCTGACTGGCTTGAAGAAGGTAAATTCCTCATGAGTCAGAAGGGGGAGATTTGATGGAGTTTTTCTCCTCAGGTCAAAGGAGATGAGATGTGGTTCGAATGCCATAAACAGTGGAATCACCCTACTACTCAACCAGTCAAGAGCACTTCTCGACCAGTCGAGTAAACAGTGCTCGACTAGTCGAGGGTCACTCGACTCAAAGTCCAGCAAGCTCAGTGAATAGTGGTGGACCAGTCGAGGGCCTGCTCAACTAGTTGAGTGAATAGCGCTCGACCAATCCTACAGCCTGCTCGACCAATCCTGGTTATACAGATTTGAGTCCGATTTTGTGTGGAATGCAGAATTTTGAGGCGATTTTCGTAAGGGTACGAAAGAGAGTTTCCTAAACTATAAATAGGTCCCTAGGGTTTTCTAAGGCATGCAAGAGGTAATGTAAGAGGGTTTTCTAAAGCTTTGCGAGGGTTTGCTAAAGGGTTTAGGGCTATCAAAGGTGTGCGTGTGTGTGTGTGTGTGTGAGAGAGAGAGAGAGAGAGAGAGAGAGAGAGAGAGAGAGAGCTTGTGGAAGGGAGGCTATGCTTGTAGAGGTGATCTACCATATCCTAGTGCTTCCATGTCCTCGTAATCGATGAGATCTCTCCGTTTTCTTTGTTTCTCTTATTGTTTATCCACTCCTATATGGGTAAAGAAGGTTGTAACATTCTACTTCATAGTGGATTGTTGATATGGACGAGGTCCCGTGGTTTTTAACTCTTTAAGGGTTTTTCATGTAAAAATCTCTTGTGTCGTGTGGTTTATGCTTTGATTTATTTCATTGCTTTATTACCCTATAATTCTGGTTTATTTTTGGGAGGCTAGATCCTAAGGTTTTGTGAAAGGCCCCTAACACTGTTTTGTAACAGCCTTTAACATTTTCGAATACCTTGATAGTGGGTCCCTTTGGATAGATCATCCCCCAAAAGTTCCTCCCATTAGAAACTCATTGCTAATTGATTGGTTGATCTTTCATTTTTTAATAGAACTATTGGCTAAATAGTCAATATGCAAACCCAATCTGATTGTTCAAAAACTCTAACCAAGGAGACTTTTCAGGCAATGGGGCATATTGATGGGGCCCATCCAAACGATAGACTGGAATGTTGAAAGGTTGATTCGATTTGTATGGTTGTCAGGCCCATATTTGCACGAAGCATGACAAAAAGAAGCAACATATTTTGATTTAGCAGCAAGGAAGTGTTTGTTTGAACATATTGTATGGGAAGTGTCAAGCGTATCAAATATATTAGAAATTCCATTTAAACTGAAGGAAAGATTTTTTTTAGAATTTCTATAAGACTAGCCATTGTTGTATGGGATAGAATCTTGGGTAGTTGAAGATATGTTAATAGGATAAGCATGGCTGACATGTGGATTCACAGGAACTTAGGAGTAACATTGATAGCTAATAAGATAAGGGAAAGTAGGCTTAGATGGTTTGGCCATATGGAACAGAGACCAAGAAACAAACCAGTTAGGTGTGAGTTGGTTCAAGTTAAAGGCTCTAAAAGGGCAAGGGGAATACCTAGAAGGATGTGGTCGGAGCCTGAAGGTAGTAAGAAAAGACTTGATGTCCTATGGTTTAACTGAGGATTTGGTCGATAAAGTGGAATGGCTGAACAAGATTCATGTAGCCGACCCCAATTAGTGGGGATGATGCTTTGATGATTATGATAATTTCGTAATGAGGGATTATGACACTGCAGAATGATGAGGTTGTGTTCCAATCAAAGAGGAAAGAGAATTTATCGTTGAAATATTTTTAAACTTATAAAATTACTACCTGTTGGTGAGGAAAGGGGAGTTTATAGCAAGACCCTTTCCCATTGCTTCATGCACCCAAACGCAAGGAAGAAAAAAAAGAAGCACTGATTACTGAGCTCCTAGAACTAATCATTGCCTATCCAAACGTATAACCCACTTCTAGACTTAATCTTACCATCACCAGTGTCTTAAAATTCCAGTCCTGGAGCACAAAACAGACGGCCCCTGAAGCAGGGCATATAAGCAAACATCAAAGAGTGTGCAAGATTATTTTTATTTTTTTGAGTAACAAATAACAACAAAAATATTATTAAAATGGGAAATCAAGGAGAGCAAACCGGCTAAGAGCTTCAATCTGTAAGCTACTATTGCATGATTTTACCTAGATCTGGGCAATCCTGACCCAATAAAGTGGATCTAACTCGATCTGACCAGATCCGACCTGATCCGAACCGATCCAACGGCCTAGATTGGTGCAAATTGAGTAGGGCAATCCAAATCTGAAAGATTTTCACATCAAGTTCGGTTCCATACCAATCCGAGCCGATCCGATCCGGAATCCAATCCGGACTGGGTTTGGTTACATATCATTTCTGCATTCAATACAAGGTAGGAGATTTGGATGCTTGGGGAATATACATTTCCTCAAATCAGAGACTCTCTCAGTAAGTTTCTCTCTCAACCTTTCCATAATACAAAAGAAAACAAAGACACAAAATACCCATTTTCAATCTTGACATATATGGTTTTATAGTGCTTCTTTTCCTGCCAGGTATAAAAAGGAATGCCCATTTCTCTCCTCTATTGATGCCTTTATTTTCTAATTGTATCAGTACTTCAAATTGCTATTTATGCCTCTTTTTTCTTCCAAAAGTGAAAATCCAAAAGATCCTTTCCATAACTTGATTAATCTCATCACTCTTCTTTTTTATTTTTCTTTTTCTTTTTCTTCTTCTTCTTCTTCTTTTTTTTTTTTTTTTTTTTGCAGTGTTTCTTTATCCACCAAGCCAAGATTCTATAATTCAAGTGATAGAGCAAGCTTTCAGTGCTTGCAACATCTCAGATCCCATTCTGCACATGGATGATGGCAATTCAATTTTTAATATTACTTCATTAAGGAAGTTTTATTTCACCAGTGGAGCACCTGGGCATTGCAAAAAGTCACAGAAGCTTGAAGTTTCTATGTTTCCCACAAATGGTTCTTTCCCTCCCTCATATGCACCCACCAACCATGTTGCTTGCAACTTCACCTTCTTACTCTAACGTCTTCAACTCAATCCCGTCATCTTCTGCGATGTTACATAGCATTTCGGGTTTGGTTGCAATTGTTATTGGATCAGCAATGATTATACTACTCATCTTCCGTAGAGGTTACTTGCCGTTTGAGGTAGATCAGATATGAGGATTTCTCAGATCCATCTCAATGGGCGGTAAAGCTACCCTCCATTGACTGCAAATAGCCAACATGTCATCTATATACATCATCCGATCCATTGAAATGATTGGTCCCACAACGATGATCACTAGGAAAAATTTAAATCTGGACCGATTCGAACAGTGCCCAATTCAATTTGACTCAGTTTTCTTAACTGACTCAGGACTCGGACCGGATCAGGTCATATACATTTCGGATCGGTTCGAGTTAGGTGACCTGGACTCGGTCCCGAATCGAATCGAGTTTGGGTCAGGCCATTGGGACTTCGGATTGGATCGAGTTGGGCCCAATCTGATCCGACTCGGACTGATGCCTGGCTCTAATTTTACCCTTTTAAAAAAAAATCAAATGAAATATTAATCTGGAAATCAACAATTTTATTTCATAGGAGACACAGCACAGATCCCACAGTTCAGCTCCATATGAGGCCCACTGAACGACATTTGCTGCATTCCCAATATGAAAGATCTATCATCCATTACGCAGTGAGTTTTCCTGATACATTGTCATCTCGAGCAAATGTACCTAGTACATAGAATGCACGCACATGAGCATCTGGCCTCTGGTGGCAGCCGAGTGTGTGTGCCTTCAAACCGCTTTCTGTAACGCAAACTAATAGTTCATGCATTAACCAAAACACAGACAACATAATGCAAATTCATGCACGAACACAACATAAATGCAGAAATCCAAGCAGAGACTTGAACAAATTTCGATTCATGTGATAGTGAAGGATGCAGAATCCATGTCCAACATCCAAGAAAACCATAAATGCAGAACATGGGAGTGTGGGGCCTACTATCAAGTGTCTATAGCTCAAAAATCACAATGACAATACCATTCTAATCATCTAATCAGCATCCACCAAAATCCGCCTTAAAGACCAAAAAACCGCCAAAGAAAAAGAAATGCCCCATTTCTTCCCGGTGTTAAGATCGTCCAATCAGTACAATTTAAGAAACAAAAACCATACATTGTGGGACCACAAAAGGGATGCTAATTGCGTGGTGTGGCACACCACTGACACTGGTGGTGTGTTGACGTGGGAAAGTTCTATGCGCCTCACCATGATGTATGTGTTATATCCACACCATCCATCCATTTTGTAAGATCATTTTGGGGCATTAGCCAAAAATGATGCAGATCCAAAGCTCGAGTGGACCACACTACAGAAAGCAGCAGGGACGGTGAGGTGCACTGCTAAAACATTCCTAGGGCCCACCATGATGTTTATATGCCATCCAACCTGTTCATAAGGTCACACCAACCTGGATGAAGGGAAAACACAAATATCAGCTTAATGCAAAACTTCTGTGGCCCACAAGAAGTTTTCAATGGTAGGCGCTCAATCCCCACTACTTTCCATGGTTTGGTCCTCTTTTTTTAGCTCATGCTGTAAAAATGATCTCGTAAAATGGATGGGCGGTGTGGATATAACACATACATCATGGTGGGCCCACAGAACTTGCCAAGCCAACACACCACCAAGGTTGTGTCACACCACGCAATCCGTGTCCCCACAAAAGAAACGATCTTTCTCCGAAAAGAAATTCTCCATTGACCACAATCGAAGATCTCCACGGGCGAATTCCAATCACCATCCGATCCTTATTAGGTGGGATGGGATTCAAAAAATCATAATTATTACCCATGGTAGGATTGTCCCTTGTTGCCGTGAGATAAAATTAATGCCATGCTTTGTTGATGATACAGTGGTACATTGAATGGATATACCCACCATCATTTGAAATTACTCAGAATAACACGCATGTGTTATATCTCACCTGTTCATTTGTTTTGTAACCTCATTTTATGACATGGACCTAAAAATGAGATAGCCAAAACTTATGTAACCCTAAAGAAGTTTTCAACGGTAAATATTCAATCCCTGTTGCTTTTTATGGTGGGTTCCACTTGAGCTATAGATTTTCCTGATTTTTTGGCCCATGCTCTAAAATAATCTCGATAAATGGGTGGACGGTGTGAATATAACCCCAACATCATGTTGGTACCCTCGCAACTTTCCAAACATTGAGTGAAATTGGCACGGGACCTAATGCAATTCCATTTAATGTAATTCCAAGCTTTTCCATACTTCCCAAACATGGAGTGAAAATTGAACCGTATGCTCATTAATGGAATCCAACTTCTTATTACAAATTTCAGAGTTCTCCACAATTGCATCATGTGAACTCCCCTGTTGAATATCTTTTATAAGTTCTTGTAACCTTTAGAATGTGTTTTGTTGGCTGAGCTCTAGAGTTTGGAAGAAATTTTGAATTGAATCCTCTTGGATTATTTCTGGTTGAATTTTAAAAGTAGAGAATCTAAGAGAATTATTACTTGAAATAAGTGCTTCCAAATTTTTTATACTTTCTGCAAAACAGGATAAGTTATGCTGAAATGAATCCTCTTAGATTGTTTCTGGTTGGATATCAATGGTAGGGTATCGAAGAGGATGATTATCATAACATATTGTTGGTTCATCTTCCAAATTTTAATGTTTCCACTAGTTATAGTTATACTGATCATACATGAGGGAATATGATGGTTGATAATAATCCTCATTCCCATAATTACGATCGTATACGGCCCTATTAACCGATGAAACATAACGTTCTAGTTGGTTCTCAATGGAGAAAAATCTTAAGGTATACGTTGAATTCCACAACCTTCAAGCATTCCCCAATATCTCCTATCCATCTCAATATATACAAGTACTCACGCTTCCATGGTAGAACCCTAACTCTGAGTCTAATTCTAGAAGTAAGCAAAATCCTATAGCAATGCAGAAAGTAAGAGGAGAAGCTAGAAAGATGTTACCAGACCAGAGATTCCTATATTAAGATCCTGTAAAAGAAAATAAAAATAATTAGTTTTTAAAACTAAAAATTCTAAAGTTAGAAAGTAATGTTAGTTTCTATAATTAAAAGAACTCTTAGAATAAATTCTAAAAAAAATAAAAGCTAATCTAAGAATAGAAAAAGTAGAAAAATTAGACAGATGTTACCATATTAGATGGTCTTTGTCAGGATCCTACAAAACAGGAAGCATGTTAGTTTCTAAAAATCAAATAGAAAGAAAAATCTAAAACTAAAGTTTGTACAATCCTAATCTTAATCTAATTTTAAAATCAATTAATTTTAGAGAATCGTAGCCATCAGTCCCCGGCAACGGCACCAAAAACTTATTCACTGCCCAAGTATAGGATTGTGATGTAGTAATAAACTCGGTGAGACCAAGGTCGAATCCCAAGGGACTAATATCTGTACGTTATCTAAAACTAAGTAGAAGTAGAACTAGATTAAGATGGAATCTAAATCGACTGTAATTTGAGGAATAATAATGAAATAATCATCTAAAAATTAAAGAATTCAGGGAAAGGAAACTAGGGATTCAGAAGATCTACTTGTAAAGATCAGGGAGATCTTATACCTGCTTCACGAACTCAACTAGACTTAGAGTCTCATCTTCATCCAGTTGAAGGGTGTAACCATGAAAATCAAATTGAACTTTCTTTGATATAGTTTTCAAGAGATGAAAGGTATATGAATTAGAATGAATTCCATCACCAAACCATGCCCAGGAGATAAAGTAAACAACAGAATTAAACTAATAACCAACCAATCAACAATGTATGAAGGTTAAGAAGGGTACCGTCATCCAACCATGCCTAGGAGATAATGGTGAACAACAGGGCTTCCTGATGTCATAAATATAAAAATGAAAAGAACATGCTTAAAGCTATTACAGACTCATTGTAATTTTAGTCACAACAGACCATTAAAAACTAAAAATATTCCCTTAATTAAACTAAAATCAACATTAGTTCAGTCTAAACAAAAGACACAAGTAAAGAGTCTCCCATCATGCTACAAGCTTCACCTCTTATCCCTAGCTAAAAGGTTTAGCCGCTCATAGACATGGTGAGGCTAATCTCTAAATAAAAACAACATAAATAAATAAATAAAATAAAAAAATAAAAGGGAGAAAAACTCTGTTAGAGGTTACTCCACATCCACACTCCTTGCTTGGATCCCCCCTCCATGTCCTTTGCTTCCTTCCTTTATAAGCCACATGAGTTGGTGAAGAGAGTCGGTCATGTAATGTAGTTGGTGGAGAGCTGGGAACGTGCGTAACCTGTACGCACATTACGTAGCCGTGAAACGCAACACCTACATTTAGATTCCATTTTTGGCAAGTGGAGTGCTGTAAAGCCGGATTTTTCGCCATGGTTAGGGATGGTCCTGGCTCGAGCATCATCTAGATGGTTTGGATTAGCCAACCGATTAGAGATGGTGGGCCACATCTCCACGCGATCCCAGATGCATCTGGACGTCCATTTTTAGAAACTTATTGCGCTGATGTGTTCGGTGGGCCCCATGGTGATGTTTTTGGTGAAATCTACCCTGTTCATTAGATTCCTGGCGAAAAACCAGTTGAGGGGTGATTTTGGTAGGTTTTGGCATGACCCACTATACCAACTCAACAAGCTGTTCATCCTGCATTTGATGGTGAAAATCGCGTGATCGTACGAATGGGACCAAAAGGAAAGCTTGGTGAGGGTTGTACTCCCCCATAGAGTGAATGAACGGTTTGGATCATTTTTTTGAATGATGAGTGGGGCCCACTAAGCAAAATCGACGGACGACGTTCATCCGCTGCTTCCTAACGCAAGAAGGAGACGGGTCTTCGCCTGTTGACCGGTTATCCCAGTTCAGTGCACGTCGAGTGCACTTATGCACTGTGCACTGGCACTGCCAATGGGGTCCACTGTGATGTATATATGAAATCTGCCTCGTCCATCCATTTTGTCAGCTCATTTAATGAGTTGAGATCAAAATTGAAGTACATCCAGATATCAGGCAGGCCCCAAATTAGGATTTTAGGGTCCGATATGTCCGTTGGGCCACTTACATAAGGATCCAATGGATAAAAATTTACGTGTACGGTTAATTTATGGTCTTCAGGCCATATATGAAGTTTCGAGTCAAATGGATGGTGAGAACCCCATGATCTTGCATTCTGGACAGTTTTCAAGCTCGTTTAATGCGAGTGGCGTGATTTTCTTGGATCTCTGGTGTGTAAATTCATCTATCTCGGTCCCCTGGAGTCCATCCCATGATTTGGTAAATTCTGAGTCTTAATTCTCAACTTTTAGCACCCTGTTTTGGTCCAAGCTCGTAAATGTACCTTATATCACAAACACGATTAAATTAGACCATTAAACAATACCATGTTCGTAAATCTAGGTAATAACTGGGGTCTAATATGCAATATTTGACCTTCAACACAACCCCCAACCAGCATCTTGCTAGTCTCGAACAAATTATGTGAAAAATAAGTTGAGAATTACAGGATAATCTCTAAAAACTCGAGTGATTTTTAAAAATAATTAAGATATTAGAAGTCTAAGATTCATGAATGTTGGACATTACATTCCTTGTACTCAAGCACTCGGTAGGCTTCATTATCAAGATCAAAGTATTAATCCATCGATTAGAAAAAATTCTAAACATTGGGATCCATGAGTGTATAGTCTAATATCGGCTTATCATCATTAAAATTCACTTCTCTATTTCAGGATATAATTGGTAACCAACAAGGGAATTCATAATAAGCAAGACTTAAACCAAAACTTACCTCATAGATCTTCTTTTCATTCCTCTAGCTTAGATTTTTTCATTAAAAGTACGCCAAGAAGGGGAATCAAATCCTCACCTAAAGGGAGTAAACCTACAGTGAAGATCGTACACCCAAACCTTTTCACATATCATCTATGGGGAATTAAATCTGCACCTATAGGGAGCAAACCTATGGTAAAGATTATTCTCCTAGATCTTTCTAAAGGTATGTTTTTTTTTTCTTAGCTGGGTATTTTCTTTTTCTTCAATTGATCATGACGTGCAAATTTTTCAGGCTGGTTCCTTACATGCTTAGTGATTACCAAGTTAACCCTTTAATATCAAACTGAAACCTTAATGTGTAAGCGAGATGTGACATGTAAAATCATGATTTAATCAATGTTTACAATTTCTAATTCTAGATTAATAATTCAAACTTAAATGTGAAGTCTAACGAATGACTGAATCTAGATAGCTGAATCCAAGAGACATAAATTATCAACATCACGTATCTCGCAATTCCAAATCAAAGATGGCTGTTAAAATCACTTCGAATTTACAAAAATTTTAGAAAAATTTAAAAGTTTTCACAATTTTTGCTCAAGATTAAGAAAATACTAATTAGGCAACCTAATCTCCCACCCCCAACCTAAAATCTACATTGTCCTCAATATAAAAGGTATGAGCATGCAATGCACATGGGACATCGAAAGTAAATGAGAAGTGATGGGAAGATAGTACCTGGATAACGAATCGAGAGAGATTTTTTCATAAAGATCTCAGCATAAGAGTGGGTTAGCACGAAAGTGAAAATAATTAACTCAAACTATCCTAAAATAATAAAAGAAGCAAACTAACCTAATGACATAAAACTGTCTATCTTAGAACAACATAAAGCAAACTACCCTAGTCCTATGAAAACAGAGAAAAACTTCTCGATCATGCCGCAAGGTTCCTCTTTCGGCCAATATCTTGATAAGTTTCTCAGTAAGTTCCTCAATAAGATCATCTAAAAGCCCCTTTTGCAATAGGCTTGTACGCCTTGGAGCATGACTTTTCAGAGAAACTTATGTACCTCATAAGAAATTTTTCGTTGAATTGCTTGATATATCCAGAGTATATATGATTTACTTATGACAGAAGAAGTTTCAACGTTAGTATCCCATAGTGAATCAGAGACTACAAGTAAATAGAATGCAGAAAACTTTGCAAAAAGTATTGTAGTCTCAACACATTCCGAAGTATCAGACTTTGGTTCAATTTTCAGCTCCTCCTCCCTTAATGGTAAACAGTGAGGATTTATGGAGGGAGGGGCTTCAGAGTAAGGGTTCTCTAGATCAGTGATGACTATTGAGATGTTGTCTTGCAGGGCATTTACTATGTCTCTTATCATGAAATCTTTTGAATCTGTAAAGTATGTCAAGTAATCATCCAAAGTGTTGGTAAATTCATCTGAGAGTGATTCATTCTTCAAATTGAAGTTTGTGATGCACTGCCCAAGGAATTCGTAGTTTTTAAAAGTAAATGGAAGTATGCTCTCTTGCTTCAGTTATGCACAAACAGATTGAGGGTCAATATATGAAGCATTGATGTGAGGACTCTTTTCATTGATACTACTCAGAAGAGGCATTGAATCATCAACATTCAGCACTTCAGTAGTTATTAAATACCCACCATTAATGGTTATTGAATGCCCTTTAGTGTTTCAACCTTAATGCCTATTTACCATCTAACATGTTGAAAGGTCAAGAAGTTTTTAATATTAGTTTGATCCAAAACATTCGTAGCCTCAAGAAGTTTTTAGTGGTGGTAATCTAATCCTTAATGTGAGGTCCACCTAAGATTTGGATCGGTCTCCTTTTTTTAAAAAATAATAATATATATATTTTTTAATTTTTAATTTTTAATTTTAATTTTAAATTTTTTTTTTTATCATACCCTTAAAATAAGCTGAAAAAACAAATGGATGGCATAAATATACATCACATACATCTAGTTGGGCCCCACGGTTAGGGCCTCACCCACTAAGTTGTTACCCCTACCTCTCACCTAATCAGTCCCCATTAGGCTCACATGTTGAGATGATAAGATGATCGGAACCGTCCATCCATGAATTTTATGCTATGCATGCTACCTGAAGAAGGTTAAGCTGAAATGGATGAAACAGACCATCACAGAAATGAAGGTAGTACCTTGGGAGGAAAATTTTTCAACAGTTCACATCCAACACCAAAAAGCTAGAGCATGGATGATTCTTGAAGTGTGATTATTTGGAAATAAGATGTTTATAGTATCATCTAGAAGATGGAGCGTTTTGATCGTCGGATTATCTATTCATGTGGGCCCTATGGGGGACACATGCTAACCACAGTGAATCGCCATACGTATAACTAATTTGTATTGGAACATTAACATACAGCACTCTTATCTTCTGCTATATTCATCTTATTGAGACATCCCATCCGTGAAAATGATGGGCCATACCATGAAGATCATCTGAAGAAGAAATTAGAACAATCCATCCATTAGGTGGGCCCACAGTCCGAATTAAGTGGACTACATTTATAGATGTAATGCATAATAAATTAGGTCATTCCTCAAATGGTTTGTAAAACTTATATTGGTATTGATTAAAAAAAAATAAAAATACCTCCTATTATTGTTTTAAACCATTTATGTGTAAGCCTTCTTTTGTTTTCCTTTCTCATAAAACCCACTTTGATTAAGTGATCTTAACCATCTAAATGAACTATCATTATAAAATAAAGGATTTTCTCCTATAACTGCCTATCTTTTAGGCTATTTTTCGAATTAACACTTGCTTTTAAAATATTTCAATCAAAGCGCTTAAAGTAATTTGCACCGTGTTAGGGTTGTATATGATTTCTTTTGATCCGTATTTTTCAAAATGACAGCACTGCTCTCATTCTTTCTCATTCCAGAAAGCCTCTTTTCATTCCTTCCCATTTTGGGGTACGGATAGTCTGTTTCGAAGGCATAGGAAATTTTAGTTCGGTGTTTCTCACCATTGCCGATGACTCCCACTAACAAAATTAGAATTCCCTGGACTTCTCTTTTCCAAATAGATTGCTTACTACGTAACATAAATTTTAATCTTTTAATATGTGGAAAATTTTAAGTCTCGCCATGATTTTTGTGTTAGATTTATACCATCTATTAAAATTTTCATATAATTCTAGAGTATGAGCCCAAAAATGAGGTGCATCCAAAGCTCAAGTGGATCACATCACAGAAAGCAGTGAGGATTGAACAAACTATCGTTGAAACTTTACTAAAGCATGAAGTTTATTTTCCATTTGACATGTTCATAGTGTTGTATTTATTTTAAAATAATATTAAATTTTTGAATTTTCAAATTTCGGTATTTTCCCTCCACATTTAAATTTTGGTATTTTTGAGGTGTTGGTTTTGTCCCACATCGGATTTGACAAGAGAAATTCTCTTGTTTATATGATAGTCTTTTTGCCTAGGGCTTGACCCCCTTTCAGGGGGCATGTGAATTTGGTCCTGTGGGGGGGCTATGCCAATAGCTCTAATCTATGCCATTAACCACACACGAGCGCGCGCGCGCCGAGCCGTGCCGTGCCGAACCGAGTCCGAGTCCATGTCCGCGACCGCGACGGAACGGGCTGGGCTGGGCGCGGGTGCGGGTGCGGTGTAAGTATACTCGCGTGGGTGTGTGTGTATGGGTACTCGCAGGACTGTATGTGCGAGAGTGTACTCACACTTTCGCCTTTTTATTTTAAACCAGAGAGATGCTTCCCTTCCAGATGGTCGCCCCTGTTGGGTTTAAACCCAACGGACATAACCTTTTGTAAAGGGTGTTTATGCACCATTTCGGAGTCTATATAAAGACTTCCGATTCCAGTTTCAAAATACGAAAAAAAAAAAAATACTGTCTTATAAAACTCTCTCTGATACGGTTTTACCATTGTTACTGAGTTCATTGCTGAGTCAACTCAGCACTTTCGGATTAACCTGCAAGTGGTTCGAGCCCGTATACAGTGAGTGCACCGCTGGGACCGGGTCATAGTCGTTGTATCCTGGAGGTCGATTGCTCTGGAAACCTGTTGCACTTGGGACGCCGTCCAAGGGGAGCAAATTCGATTTCAAGAACACATAGGATCACACATACCGAATGAAGTTAAAAGAAAAATATCAGCTTGATCAAAGCCTTATGTAACCCTAAAAAGTTTTCAAAAATAGCGTCAAATCCTACTATCTAAAGTGGTGTGGTCCATTTTAGCTTTGGATCCACATTGTTTTTAGTTTATTATCCTAAAATGATGTGGAAAAAAAAAATAAAAATAGACAGATGGTGCAAAACTAAGAAATACAACCTTGTAGGCTCATGTAAATTTGACACCTCAAGAAATTTAGGTGCTTGCTGTGTGTAGTTGGGGTGTCAATGGTTTAGGCTCCGCCTGTAAAATTAAAATTTTGAATAAGGTCAGCCTGACGGCTAAGCCCCAAGTAGTTCAAAATCCGGGTCTAGACCAACCACGCCCGGCCAGTTGAAAGCCTTGTGTAGTGCAGTGGAGCGGATTAGGTGAGACCTAGCCTCACCCAAGACAGTGCAGACCTAGACATTTCACTGCCTACCATGCAAAAAACATTGTACTGATCGGATGGTTCAATCCATCCTTGATTTGACCTTATTTTCTTTATCCCTGGTTTGATTGCCTCGAAAAAAGTGATCCTTGAGAATCATAAACAATCCATAATGGTCACTTACAAGTGGATGGATCAGATTGTTCATTTGACCTATTTGGTGTAAATGATCTTGACCATCCATATTAAAGACCATTGAAGAAATGTTCATATTTATTACGTCAGTGTGATGTTAGAACCATAACCGGTGCAATTTTTTGTTGAACCTAATGAACAGTCCAGATCAATGGATTCGATCTTCTCTTAGTGTCCCAATGTTCTTAGTATTGGAATGGAACTTTATTTGTAAAGCTTAAAGAAACAAGCCCAAGCCCACCTACAGAGCCTAAAACAAGACTTAAACCCAAGCCTGGCCTATATGACTGCCTACAACAAGAGCCTAACTGGCGAACTGAGCTCATTTCCAGCAATAACAAACCCCAAAGATCCAAGGTGGATGTATGGACAGATAAGTGGTGCACTTCAACAGCCTGGATCATACGTCACAGTATCTCTATGTTTACTTTGCGTCATGAAACAACATGACATGTCAGCATTGTGGACCAATATTGTATTATCCACAAAACCACCAAAATTATGTTCTTTTGGACCCTGAACCGGATCTGATTAGTTCTTGGTACCGGTCAGGTCTTTCGATCGGTACCACCCGATGGACGGATTCCAATGCACACACATGTAGTGTACGTGAATCAGTGTCTCTTAATTAATATATATATATACACTTACAAAATTAACTGACACAGCCCAAGCCCAACCAACCTGATTTTATCTGGGTCCAAAATGGTGAACCCGATTCAAACCTGACTAGACCGGGTCTAAAATATTGGTAGACCCATTTGCAGAAAATTGGCCCTAGAGCCTTAAAAATCAGATCGGGTCCATCAGTTACATGTGGGTCTGGATTATGTGTACTTGATGCCGACAGATGAGATAAAACAAAATAAAAGGCACATGCACGAAATGCAACATGGGTCTTTGAACAATCAATCTGGTTTTAGAGAACAGCTAGGATGACTAAGAACTTTCAATTGGTTGAATTTCGTTGGGCGATTCCGGGGTCAACCCGACTAATGCATAAAATAGTATAAAGCCATTGGTGGAAAGAAAAATGCATTTACTGATCCTTTTGAAATGGTGTAATGACTTAAGAGAGAGATTTTCCCGTGTCCAAGACATTGAGACAACGCATTGATGTGAGCTTACATTTCCCTCTCTTGCTATACTAGCTTTGTTTGAAAAGTACTTGAAAAACAAAAATCCACTGAACTAAATCAAATTTCATTAAGACTCTAAAATGGACTTGATTTGGTCATGACTCGGTCTAAATCAAGAATCATTCAAGGCTCAGTTGACTAGATGCACTCTGGCTTCACCTAGTGAAACTAGACAAAATCTTCACCATTAAAATATTTAAGACAAGTGAGCTAAATTCAAAACCTAAATTGTCAGCCTTTCTTGTGTATCATCTCATTTTAAATATTTTTACATAGTTACTGACTCCCTACAATGGGATTTCAAAAAGAAAAAAGAAATCTTCTACTTTGTATAGAGAGACAAGTCAACTTTTTAAAGATAAAGATGAGCCAGATCATAATGAGTCAGAGATGGATTAAATGGTGCTTAAGATAAAGATGAGCCAGATCATAATGAGTTAGAGATGGATTAAATGGTGCTTTGGATAGGTGTTGAATTCATAACCTTTTATTACCTATAATTATCATAGAGATACACCATCCAATACTGCATGTTATTTATAATTATTATTTTTTAAATGCTCCAATGCTTTTTAGAGCATTATAATTTGTAGTGCTCTTAGCTGCATTGGGATACTTAGTCTGGCCCAATGATCTAGATTGTTTATTATGACCAACATATATTTCGTGGGCTACCGTTGAAGCATCATGCTAGTCTAGCAAATATTAACCATTTAATAAATGGCCTTTAAAATGGATAGTCAAGATCATTTAGATGAAAAAGATCATCTGAAAATTTAATCAAGGCATCATTATTGTTTATGATTCTAAAGAGTTAACTTCTCTTAGACAATTGAAGCCATCCCATCCATGACAAAAGAATTGTTACATAAAATAACACCAAATTCAAGGGGATTATATCATCCAGTCAATGTAATTTTTGCTTGGTAGCATATGAAATGTTTTCTAGACCTAGGGGGTGTTTGAATTTTGTTTCCCATGATAAATCACCCTAAATAAATAATTATTATTTACTTTTTGTATTTTTGGCACTACTCTCAGTGAAAGATGGCATTTTTTCTCTAAATTCTAAATTCTAGGAGGAAAACATAACAACTTTGAGGCCCACCATGATGTATGTATCTTATCCACACCGTCCATCCATTCTATCATCTCATTTTAGGGAATGAGCAGAAAAATGAGGAAGATCCAAAGCTCAAGTAGACCACACTACAGGAAACAGTGGGAATTGAAGGCCTACTGTTGACTTATTTTCTTTTTTTTTTTTTTATAAAAGTAGGGGGGGGTGTTCTAGCTGATATTTGTGTTTTCCCTTATCCATGACTCTATGACCTTATGAACCAGTTGGATGAAAAATCAACATTAATGCAAACCCTAAGAAGAAAACAACATCCATAGGTGGACATCATCAGGACTGATATTTCCCATGGTGTGTGCATTGGATGTTGTAATTGATGTTTTAAATTGAGTCAGTTACGGGGCATGTCGTTGCAATCGGTACACTGTTCAATGTCACCTTTGATGACATCGAACAGTGCTTGACCCATCGAGATTTTTTGGATTTTCTCAGTTGGTTGTTGGACATATAGGTGTCATTTTTCGATAACGTCAAAGATCAAATTTGATGCCATCGAAGCTAGTTCGATGCAATGGAGATTTTTTAAAATTCCATGTGATGTCTTTGGAAAGTTTTGGCAGTTATTCGATGTCATTGAAAGTTAAGTGTCGGTGACATCGAAGGGTGTTTGATAATGTCGAACTGATTCGCGAAGAATTTTGCAAATCCGCCAAACCTCTATAATTTGTTTCCAATTTCATTTGAGATTCTTCCATAGCTTTTATATATATATATATATATATATATATATATATATATATATATATATATATATATATATATATATATATATATATGGGTGTAAACAGGATTGGTGTAATGGATTATGTGTATTCGATGCCGACAGATGAGATAAAACAAAATACAAGGCACATTCATGAAATGTAGCATGGGTCTTTGAACAATCAATCTGGTTTTAGAGAGTAGCTAGGATGACTAAGAACTTTCAATTGGTGTGAATTTCGTTGGGCAATTCCGAGTCAACCCGACTAATGCATAAAATAATATAAAGCCAGTGGTGGAAAGAAAAATGTATTTACTTATCCTTTTGAAATGGTGTAATGACTTATGAGAGATGTTTTCTCGTGTTCAAGACATTGAGAGAAAATGCATTGATGTGATCCTATATTTCCCTCTCTTGATATACTAGCTTTGTTTGAAAAAACGAAGGAAAAAAAAATAAAATCCATTGAACTAAATCAAATTTCAATAAGACTCTATAATGGACTTGATTTGGTCATGACTCGATCTAAATCAAGAATCATTCAAGGATCAGTTGAGTAGATGCTCTCTAGCTTCGCCCAATAAAACTAGACAAAATCTTCACCATTAAAATATTTAAAACAAGTGAGCTAAATTCAAAGCCTAAATTGTCAGCCTTTCTTGTGCATCATCTCATTTTAAATATTTTTACATAGTTACTGACTCCCTGCAATGGGATTTCAAAAAGAAAAGAAAAAAAAAGAAATCTTGTACTTGTATATATAGAGAGACAAGTCAACTTTTTAAAGATAAAGATGAGCCAGTTCATAATAAGTCAGAGATGGATTAAATGGTGCTTTGGATAGATGTTGAATTCATAACCTTTTATTATCCATATGTATCATAGAGATACAGTGACCAATACTGCATGTTATTTATAATTTTTTTCTTTTAAATGCACCAATGTTTTTAGAGCATTATAAGTTATAGTGCTCCTAGCTGCATTGGGATACTTAGTCTGGCCCGATGATCTAGATTGTTTATTATGGCCAACATATATTTCATGGGCTACTGTGGAAGCATCATGCTAATCTTACAAATATTAACCATTTGATCAATGGCCTTTAACATGGACAGTCAAGATCATTTACATGAAAAAGGTCATCTGAAAATTTAATCAACACATCATTATCGTTTATGATTCTAAAGAGTTACTTTTCTTAGACAATTGAAACCATCCCATCCAAGAGAAAAGAATTGTTACAGAAAATGACACCAAATTCAAGGGGATTGTATCATCCAATCAATGTAATTTTTGCTTGGTAGCACATAAAATGTTTTCTGGACTTAGGATATTTGAATGTTTGTTTCCCGTGATAAATCACCATATATAAATTATCATTATTTACTTTCTGTATTTTTGGCACTACTCTCAATGCGGCATAGATGTTATAAATTTGGGGCCCACCATGATGTATGTTCTTATCTGCACCATACATACACTCCATCATCTCATTTTAGGGAATGAGCAGAAACATGAGGAAGATCCAAAGCTCAAGTGGACCACACCACATGAAAGAGTGAGAATCGAAGGCTTATGATTGATTTTATTTTTATTTTTGGTGGGGAGATCTAGCTGATTTTTGTGTTTTCCCTTTATACATGACTCTATGACCTTATGAACCAGTTGGATGACAAATAAACATCAATGTGGACCCTAATAAGAAAACAACTTTCATCAATAGACATCATCAAGACTAATATTTACTGTGGTGTGTGCTTTGGATCTGCCTCATTTTTGGGCTCATGTCCTAAAATGAGCTGGCCAAATGGATAGATGGCATGGATAAGACACACATCATAGTGGGGCCACAAATTTTGTGCACTACTCTAACAAGCCAATTTCGACTCATGTAATTATGAAAGTCTGGTGAAATTATACTCACCCTTTTTTCTCCCTACCAGCCGCATGTAAAAGAGATTATTTTGATTTTACAAGTATTTGCATTTTCCAAAAATTAAACACCCCCTTTAATGGACAATTCATATTTTATAGATTGAACTGTCCCAATGAATCCATTCAACTATGAGCACTATAACTTATAGTGCTTTGAGAGCAATGGAGTACTCTCACTTTCCTTTAAGTGAATGGTCGCGATTTTTTCTGAAAGAACTTTCTGAACTGTTGAGCCAACAGAGCTACTTTGTAACATCTCGAAAATCAGGGGGTTAAGTGAAAACCCAACTCCTGAGTTCCAAAACGTTATTTATGCAACATAGATATGTATGATTGAATGTTGTCTGTGTTAATGATTAAACATGAGTGGGATTACGCCAGAACAGCATATCATACTCCAGAGACAGTTAAATTAACCAGCGGAAGACTGTGATAGTATGTATAACATATATAAACTGTTGTATATCTCCAGAGTGTGAACATGTTAACAGGTTATATACA
The DNA here is from genome assembly GCA_037074715.1 of Magnolia kwangsiensis. NCBI lineage: Eukaryota > Viridiplantae > Streptophyta > Magnoliopsida > Magnoliales > Magnoliaceae > Magnolia > Magnolia kwangsiensis. The sequence continues at coordinate 106,623,398 of CM073578.1, read as the reverse complement.
TACATGTATGCTCCAAAAGTAAACAGAAAGAATATACATGAGTGCTCTAATAATATAAAATGACAAGTGTCAAGACATCTAATCAACCTCCCTGTAATCCCGTCAATCAGAACACGCATAAAGGAGGGATCCTCCTCATCATCATCAAGTCCAGCTCCGCCTCACAGGCCACGCCATCATCTGCAATCACAAAAGGGTCTGGTGGGTGTCCAGCAACACCGTCCCGTAACGTGGGAGTGAGTAGCTAACTCAGTGGAATAATAGAGCAATGATTAACATGTTCTCAAATCAATCATGTGATAATAGTAAAGCAATAAATCAAACAATCCTAATACTGTTGTTAATGCAATATGACATGACGTGATGTATGCCCTCACCGACGATCTCCCTCATATGGCACCATCTTACGACCGCGGCATGCCACACTCCCTAAAGTGCTCCACATCTTCCAAACACATGCAATGTAATGGTGATATGATTTCTGAGTTGTTATTAGTCCATTCAAACAGCATGATTGGAAAACTAAGGTACCTCCCTTATATCAATCCCAACACAGATCCTGTCTAGGGTCGTCACTCCTCGTAATCTCATACGATGTATATTTTGTAGGTCGCTGCAAGGGCTGCCAAGACTGTTGCTCGCACTCATTGTACCGCTCCCCCATCACCTTATCAATACAGGCCTACTGTACTCTACTGCTACGGAAGGGTCGTCGCCTCCCGTAGACTCAGAATACGCTCGCGGTCACTACAAAGGGCTGTCAGGGCTGTTGCTCGCACTCGTTGCACCGCTCCCCCATCACCTTATCAATGTAGGCCGACAGCAAGAATATAGTGTCCCATACCACCATAATCTTCTCACGAGACTAGGTGCTCACTGGTCACTACGGGGAGGTTTGTGGCCCCAGCGTAGGCCGGCAGCTCGACCACGGTGTCCCATACCACCATGCCCGGCTCATTAGTCTTCGTGGATCAAGGTACCATGGTTAACAGGGTTTGCAATGGTAAGTTCAGTACCCTAAGTTTAAGCAGTTATGACTCATACAGGGTGAACATACATCGGCCAATCGGGTTACTTGACGGGCTCAACTAGCGCGATCGCATTTCAAGTCGAACGACATGAAGTGCGTAAAACACTTCGCGTGACCTAACCACTGCCGCCAACTCCAAACACGACTCGCGTTCATCGACGCGTCGTTCGTGGCCAAGACCAGCCAACCACGAATTCGCTCGGTTACCGACTGCCTGGACTAAGTATAGTCCCAAACACATATGAATTCACATCAGCAAATTATGTAGGAGTATTGGAATTGAAATACAATCATGTGAGCATGTTAACACATGTTATAACATTTAACTTAAGCAAATCTTCAAGCACATACATTTCATGCATAGTATGGAATCATGTACATAGTCAACATGTAAGAAACCATTTATGTCAACATATAAATTGAGAAATCCATCTCAAACTAATTCATAACATCATTTAATTCAATACATACTAATACAAGCATTTATACAAATACATACACTACACACTTAAGTCTACATATAGTATGTCGACCCGAAGTGCGCAATTTGGCGAATCTCTTCGCCAAACTAATTATGCACGTATTCCTAACTTTCTAATGCGACAACAAATCATGTCAATCACATCAGCGAAATATGAATGTAATCAGTACTTCCTACAAATGACTAAAATGCCCTAAATCTCATATTCTTCGTTGATTTACGAAACAGGAAACGGATAGCATGTTGTACATGTCAAACGGCGATGCTGTCGATAATCTACTATTAAACGACATTGAAAGCGTTGGAAACCGTCAATCAAAGCGTCTAAAATCCTCACCTTGTCTCTTATAGACGTGTCGTTTCGAACGGAGCGTATACGCTTCATTTACGACGATAAGAGAACCTGTTTTACAAGATCTATTGGTTAAAAAGCTATGGATCCTAGTGAACCTTAAATCAGCAACTTATAGGATTGTTTCATACCTGAAAACGTGAAAGAATCACTGGCTTAGTGATCAGGAGGTGTTGCCACAGCACGTGCAACAGGTGGCACGAAGGCAGGAAAAATCTCCCCTAATCTCTCCCACAAACTCTCACCTTTTCTCTATCCCAAATTAGGGTTTCTCTCAAATTCGGATGGGAGAGAGGAGTGAGGGTTTCAACCCCTTTTATAAGCTTAAAAACGCTGAAAATAGGCTCCGGTACAAGGTTCACTTAGTGCATAACCAATTCGGGACTATTTCGGTCCAAAAGATGCTTTCTGGTGGTCCCCTGATCGAATGCGATCGGACTTAATCTCATGCGTACCAGATCTAGCACGTATTAAGTTTTCAGTCCGGCAGGGTTCGCAGATCACACGTGGCGGACCAGTTTCAGTTCAGCGGTCACCGCACGTAGATCAGGGCTGCAAGTCTCATGATATAAAATAGAAATTTTTCCTGATCCGAGGGTGTAATCTGACTGAATTCTCACGGTCAGAACGCTTAATACTGACACGTCAAGTCGTGTGCCAGATTTGAATTTGAAATTCCAATTCTGTCCCTATTCGCACTCTCTTCAGTCCGGGCTCAATGAAATAGCCTGTGATTATCGGTTTGACTTGATTTTTGAAATGATTTTCAAGTCCAGCTAGGCGGTCCTAACGGTCTCAGATAGGAGGTATCGGACTTTCGACGCGTGGTCTAGATCCAATACAAAATTTCAAAGTGGTCCAGAAAACAAACCTTCTCAGAGTTTGGTCCGAGGTTATAGAGTATTATAGAGTCATTAGTTCTATTCGCTTTGGGTCTTGTAGAACGTATTTAAAGTGGTCCAAGTTAATTCTACTGAGTATTCAGTTTGGTACTCAACCAAACTCTACCCTAATTATGGCAGAATACGGTCCTAGAGCCATTCTATCCCACATTTTGAGAACTTCTAGGTATCATATAATTTTTATTATTTTTTTGGGGGTTCATCATCAAGTTTACCCTAACTTCACAAAATTTCATAAGATTTCGACTTATAGAAAAATTCTAAAAATTCCAGAAGCAGTAGCTGTCCAATAAGTGATTATCGGATAGTTGCTCACGATGACCTGCTTTAAACTATATTAAATATTTTATTATATTTTTTACATATTTTTATATAAAACTAGACTCATTTATCTTTAATCTGGTTTTTGAATCACCTAAATCATAGTTATAACGAAGGAGATATGATTTTTTAAAGTCTGAAGAAACGCACAGGAAAAAAGGTACAGAAACTCACTGTACGAACGAGTTCGGCTATGCATCGCCAAACCGGCGATGGCATCGCCGACCACTGACCTGTTTGGGGTGATTTCTTCATCTGATATTTGAAATGGGTGTATTTTAGAACCTGGGATGAGTTATTTGACATGCAATATATGATTTTGGGGTAGGAGAAACTGATCTATCCAATTAGTCTACTTATTTAGTGAGACTTTAAAAGGTTAATGGTTAAAAATCCTTTTCATTTATTTATTTACTATTCATAGTACTTTTTTTAGCTTAAGTATTGATCAACATCACCTAAACTTTAAGATTTGTGTCTAATGTGAGAGCTCTTAGAAAATTTTGAAGGATAAAGTAGTAAAAGGTGAGATTTTCGAAGGAAGTAGGGATTTGAGACTTTTGGATTGAGTTTTGAGAAGTTAATCAAGGGTTAGGATTGACCCATTACCTAAGGACGTCTAACCCCAGGTTGGCAAAAATTCGGGGTGTTACACACTTCCTCATCTTCATCTTCTCTTTCACTTTCAATGTCCTCATTTGTTGTTTTCTTTGAAGTTTGGAGGACAATATTTTTGAATTTTTGGATTTGTTTGAAGTGTAGTTGAAATGTTTATAGGGAACCTACCAGTTCTTCTACTTTCATTTTGTCTATGTTCCAAGATTTTTCAATGGTTTTTACTTTAGGATTGAACTGTTCCGGTAGGGATCTTAGAATTTTCGTATAGATTTTAGGTACGAGAACTTTCTCTCCTAATCGACCCATAGAGTTGCAAATGATATTCAACTTTGTGAAAAACTCCATAAAGGTCTCATGCTCTTCCATTCTGAGACTTTCGAACTGTGAAGTTAGGAGTTGCAGTTTAGATCTCTTCACAGTGCTTGTACCTTCATGGGTTATTTCCAACAAATCCCATGCTTCCTTGGATGTCCCACACATACTGATTTGATTGAAAATATCTTAGGACACCGCAAAGTAGATAGCATTCAGGGCTTTAGCTTTTGCAGTTTGATTTTTCTTATCGAATGTTGACCATTTTTGTTTGGATTTTGGTTTGGAGATAGTTGTGTCATTTTCGAGTTCTATTTGTTCAAGCGGTGGTACATATCCTCTTTCAACTATATCCCAAACATCATGATCAAAAGATCTCAGAAAGTAGTACATTCTAGCTTTCTAGTATGCATAATTTGATCCATCAAATACTGGAGGTCTAGAGATCGATGAGCCCTCTCCTTTGACCATATTCCCAACTTCAGTCAAGATCACTCTCTAGGCTGTGTAGCCCTTTAAGAGAGAACCTCTCTAATACCAATTGAAATTGCGGTAAATACCGCTTTAGTTAAAGTAGGAATATGCCAATATGTCCTAGAGGGGAGTGAATAGAACTTTTTAATAATTTTATGATAATTTAAAATCCTATCACTGTAATCTTAACAATAAGCATATATTAGATTACTCAAGAGTAACTCTACTGGCTTCCAACCTTGGTAGAGGATCCAATCACAAAATATTTGACATATACAAACTAGTTTATGATGGACATGACTGTGAGTGTGTGTGAGGGGTGTGATCTCAGATAATCAGATATGAAAATATTAAAGGAAATCATACAAACAAATGGAAGACAATAGTAATCTCAAACACGACCATTTTTATAGTGGTTCGACTACTTGTCTACTCTACTCACAGTAGTTACACTCAACCCTTGAGTGTACCGGATTTCACTAAGGAGGTTTCCCACGGTTCAGCCTAAACCCAAGATTTTAAATCAGGTTCACCTTTAACCTTTACAACCTACACCTAGGCTGATTATTTATGCTCTCACGAGCAAGGGTCAATACAACACACTCACTTTTAGGTACACTGGCTAAGGATCTTGTATAAGACCCTAACTGTTTATGCTCTTCACAGAGCAAGGGTCAACACAATGCACCTACCACATACACTCCCGTCGGAGGACTCCTTGAGGACTTGCAAGGGGTGAGAAACACCTTAGACCCAATCTTACAAAGGAATGATCATAAGAGTCTTCTGGACTCTAATAACTTACAGATAAGTAGATAAGTTCCTTTTACCTCGTTGATGAAGATTTCCTCCTTTGTTGATGAAGAGTCTTCTGCTTCCTTGAACCGCAACTCTGAAGATATACCAATGCATGGCGACGGGTTGGATTAAGGTTATGATAGAATCGTACTCTCAAAATATTTTCGTATAAATGAGATAGAGTGATTCCAATCATCTATGCATTCAAGGCATCCCAGCTTAATGATTTTTCATTAAGGTGGGAACTGAAGAATCCTTGAATGCGAAAGTTCATTCCTCAATCCACTCTATTGAATATCAATGATGAGGGTGGATTGGAGGATGAACTCCCTTGAGAGAAATGGTTTTGGATAAATGATCTAAGGTTAAAGACTCAAAAACACTCTCTTCTTTTTCAACCAGCAACTTAAGACAAGCTCTCTATATATACGCAAAAAGTTCTAACAGATATAAAACGGTCACATTTATGACAGAGTTTGATATCACCGAGAAGGGTCGATATCATTGAGCGTATACTCTCGATTACATCGACTGGCCGCTCGATGACACAAACTCAAATGTCATACACTTTTAAAATCTTTTGCCAGCTGGTTGAGGAAATCGAAATAGGTGTTGATATCATCGGATTTTGAACTCCAATAGTATCGATGCGAGGTTCGATTCCTCACATGTGAAAATAAGAGAGACTTGTCATGAAATATTTCAGGTCAACATGGAATGATTGAGGCACACTCGATATCATCAAAATTTAAATACCGATGATATCAAAGGCAGTGTCGATGCATCGATAAATCCAAAAGATTTTTCAGTAAGCTTACTGGGTAGTTTATGTCCTTTCTCAATGCAATCGAACTGGCCTCGATATCATCGATATTTAAATATCAATTATATCGAGTGACCCTTCATCTAAGATAAACACAACTTGAAACATGTTGTTAGAAAACTATGCCCAAGATCGATATCATCGAAACCCTTCCGATATCATCGATTTTTGAATTCCGATGACATCAAGGACTACATCGATATATCGAAGGTATATATGATTTTTTTATAAAAATAGGGACACAAATACTCTGTTGTCGATTATATCAAGTCTACTTCAATAAACTCGAGTTTCAAGTATCGATGATATCGATAAGGGTATCGATACATCGATAATTCTGTCCAGATGAATATGTGGTTGTTGGACATCTTTTGTCCTCATTTCGATGGTATCAATTGATCATCGAGGACATCCATAGCACTTCTCAATTTTATTAAACCTGATATTGATAAATCGATAGAGGTAGAAAACTTAGAGATTTCTGATTTTGCAAAAAAAGTTTTCTAACTCAAAAACCCTATGATGTTCTAACCAATTTTAAGGGTTTTATTTACCTGGTATTTTAGGACATGGGATGTGAGGCTTAGATCTACCTGTGGCGAGTTTGGCACACATCCGGTTGAGGCAGACAATTGATTGATCTTCCTATGGAGCTTTTCTGTCTAGTTGACTCAACACTCACGCTAATTGACAAACCACGACACTTTCAGAAAACATGCAATATTTCACACTCAACACACTCCCCAACCAATATTTTGTTGGTCTCGAGCAAAATTTGTGAACACAAATTCTCAAAACTTCAAATTTCAACTTTCCTTAGCAATTTTCTGTGCAACCCTATATATGTGAGTGATATTCAAAGGCATGAGAATAGAATATGGACAATCTAGATATTAGTATCGTTAGCAAACAATTGAGCTAAATCCTCATTCATCACTTAACTAATAGAATAAGTCCTAACATCAAGTTTCTAACATGTTTTGTGAACTCTAACTTATAATTCCATAAAGTTAATTTACTTTTCATAATGTTAGTCATGTTCATTACCTTAAAGTGGACAGCTCAACACAAGTATTGATTCCGATTTTATCCCCTATTTCACTTATTTTTCAGTTTTTGATTTTATATCGATGGCTTTCACCTATATTCATTATTTTAATCATTTCTTTACATAAAATTTTCTTTTAAAACACATCTAATAGGTAGCCATAATCAATCTCGATATGTTCTAGCTGGTTTGTTTTTCTTCTTTTAGCAATTTTAGGTAGATAATGATATCTAAACTTGGTTCTTAATCGCTTTTAAGTAATTATCATGTTACCACTTAGAAAGTAAACACTTTCACGTGTAACATAAGTTAGATGTAGATTGTGAGGTAGACTTAGTCCATGTTTATATATGGAGAAACGTCTACCATAAATTCAGCTGGGTCCACCTGACTTAATGATGGCCTTTGTCAGAACCAGTGGGTCGATTTTGCTTACCATGTAGGGCACTCATGTATGAAAGCAATCAACAACGTGAAAAGAACTTGTCAATCTTGGGCATTTAGTGCACGAGTGCATGCTTGAAAGCAATCAATAATGTGAAAAGAACTTGTTAATCTTCGGCATTCAATACATGAGTGGACAGGCTTGGCGTTTAAGCCAAGTCATCGTTTTAGTATGGTCCACTTTATAGGTGACTTATAATTCTGTTGAGGGTCAAATATTGCATATTAGACCCCATATATTGTCTGAATTTATGAATATAATGCTGTCTAATGGCTCGTTTTCGCATTCTTGTGATGCAAGGTGATTTTATGAGCATGGATGGAAAAAGGATGTTAAAAGTTGAGATTTAACGATCTGATGACACCAAAGGCAAGGGACACACTCCAGGGGACCAAGAACTTATGCTTGCATCAAAAATTATAGAAATTACTGAACTGCCGTTGATCTAGTTTTCAAAGAGATGAAAGGAAGATGAATTAGAATGGATTCCATCACCAAACCATGCCCAAAGACTATGGCAAACAACAGAATCAAACTAATTACCACCCAATCACATGTATGCAAGTTAGGAAGGGTACCGACATCCAACCATGCCCAGGAGACTATGGTGAACAACAGGGCTTCCTGACATCATAAACATTAAAGAGAATGGAAATATTTAAAGCCATTGCAGACCCATTGTAATTTCAGTCACAACAGACCATTAAAAACTTAAAACATTCCCATAATAATTAAATAAAATCAACGTCAATTCATGCATTAAAATTAAAATAAAATCAAATCTCTCATCTTACTACCTCTTAGTCCTAGCTAAGAGGTTCAGCCCACCATGGATGGCTAAATCTCCACAATTGAAATAAACTAAAAAAAAATAAAAAGAAAATACTCTTTTTTTCTTCTGCTTCACGTCCCTGCCCGAGCCTCCACGTCTCTCTTTTTCTTCCTCCTAGACCTGAATGAATGATCCCCACGTCCAAAAACCTCCTTTTATAGCTGCTGGAAGGCTGGAGTCAGTGACAGAGTTGTAGCAGGACACGGAGTGCAATTTTCGCAGCCAAGTTTGGTGCCACGAAACACGCCACTTTCCTCGCTCAAATTTCAAAGAAACACCGTCCCTTTGTACTTTCTTGGGTTCTCTACATGATAGACGGTTCAGATTTGCCATATGATCAAAGATGGTAGGCCAAAACTGCCTGAAAAAATCAGTTTTCGCGGATGTGCGAAACCTTTCGCACCACTTCGCTGTTGTGATCGGTGGGCCCCACAGAAGTATTTTCTGGAAAATCCACCCCGTCCATTGGATTCATAACGAAATTTCAGTCAAGAATGGGTGATTTTGAACGTCCATTGACGTGGTCTAGAGAAGAAATCACAGAAGAATCAGTTTTGAACGTTGCAGGGCTGCCCTTTTGTGGCCTCTGTATCTCACACGTGTGCACGCATGGGTAAAAAGTGACAACATGGTTTTCTAGTGCTCGCAGCTGTCTATACGGTGGACGGTTTGGATTGAGCTTATGGGGCACGTGTGGGGCCCAAATCTGATTGCAAAAATGGCCAGCGGCCGTGCGTCCGCTGCAAATTTTTTTTTTTTTTTTTTTTTTTTTTTTGAGTTGTAGACGGAAACCTCGGTCAGCTGCGCTGACCGACTTTTGGGAAATTTCGTGCACGACGGGCGTGTGTACACTATGTACACACACTGTACATATAGGGTCCACTATGAAGCTTTCAAGAAATCCACTCCGCCCATTCTGTTCCTCACATTATTTTACCCGTTGAGAACAATTATCAAGGATATTCAACTGGCGGGTGGGCCCCAAATTGAAGATTGATGGGCTGATCTACCCGTTAGGCCACTTCTGCAATGATTCAATGGATGATTTTTGACGTGTACGGTTAATTTATGGTCCTCAGGCCACGTATGAAGTTTCAAGCCGAACCGATATTGGGAACCCCGTGATCTTGCATTCTGAATGCATTTCAAGCCACTTGAGCTTCAATTTATTAGTTTTCTCAGATTTCTGACCATGTATATCTGTCAATCTTGGTCCCCTGGAGTGTGTCCCTTGCCTTTGGTGTCATCAGATCGTTAAATCTCAACTTTTAACATCCTTTTTCCATCCATGCTCATAAAATCACCTTGCAACTCAAGAATGCGAAAACGAGCCATTAGACAGCATTATATTCGTAAATCCAGACAATATCTGGGGTCTAATATGCAATATTTGACCCTCAACACAACCCCCAACCAGCATCTTGCTAGTCCCGAGCAAGATATGCGAAAAATAAGTTGAGACTTATATGAAAATTTCTGTAAAGCCGAATGATTTTTGAGAAATAATTCAGGCATTAGAATTCTACGATTCATGAATGTTGCGCTTGGACTCAAGCGCACGGTAAACTTCCTAATGAAGTTCAAAGTATTAATCCATAAATCAGACAAATTCTGAACATTATGATCCATGAGTGTATAGTGGAATCTCAGCCAATCACATTAAAATTCAATTTATTATTTCATGATAGCATTGGTAACCAACAAGAAAATTCATGACAACCTAAACCTACTCCAAAACTTGCCTCATAGATTAGCCTATTAACTTGTGATTCTTCTATTCAAATTAATGCCAAAGAAGGGGAATCAAATCCTCACCTATAGGGAGCAAACCTATGGTGGAGATCATACACCTGACTCTTTTTCACATATCATTCATGGGGAATTAACTCTACACCTATAGGGAGCAAACCTATGGTGAAGATTAATTATCCAACCTTTCTAATTTTTATACCATGATGGCAAGATATTTAAGGCTGGTTCCTTTCGTGCTTAGTGATTACCAAGTTTATCCTTCGATATGGAACTGAAATCTTAATGTGTAAGTAAGACGTGTCCTGAAATCATGATTCAATCAATGTTTAAAATCTCTAATCATGGATTGATACTTCGATCTTAACTGTGAAATCTAACGATACGGAATCCAAGAGTTATAAATCCAACATTATGTATCTTGAAAATCTAAATTAGGGATATCTGTCAAAATCACTTCGAATTTGTAGGAATTTTCAGAAAAATTTTAAAAATTTTCACAATTTTTGCTCAAGATCAAGAAAATACTGATTAGGAAGCCTAATCTCTCACCCCCAACCTAAAATCTACATTGTCCTCAATGTAAAAGATATGGGCATGTAGTGCACATGGAACAATGAAAGTAAAGTGATGGGAAGATAGTACCTGGATAACGAATCAAGAGAGATTTTCCACGAGATCACAGTATCGAAGCTGGTTAGCACGAGAGAAAAAGAAAAATAAAAATAACGAAAATAAAATCCTACCTATACCACTTTCGCAGGTGCTCTCGATTGCATTTAGCGTATGCAACAAGCCTTTAAACCCCTAGGTTACCCCTAGTGGATGAGTTGTAGTCTCGTGAGGGTTTGCAGTAATGTTCCCCACAAACATTGAATCATCTACTAAAGAATGAAAAGGAACAAAAAAGCTGGGTTGCCTCCCAGGAGCGCTAAATTTACCGTCTTCAGCCAGACAAATAAAACAACTACCCTAGTCCTATGAAAGCGATAAACCTACCTATACCTCCATCAGACTAGGAGATCAGTCCTGGTAAACAGGAGCAATCAGAGGCATGGACATGTCCTCTGAATCAAATGCCTCGACAAATGGCTTTAATCGATGTCCATTGACTTTAAACTCCTTGCCATTTTTGGGATCTTTTATCTCGACGGCCCCATGAGGATAAGCAGTGACAACAATGTAAGGGCCGGTCCAACGAGATCGAAGCTTACCCGGAAAGAGATGTAGTCGAGAATCATACAAAAGGACTTTCTGACCTGGCGTGAATGATTTTCGTAGAATATGTTGATTATGAAACGCCTTCATTCTATCCTTATAAATTCTCGAGTTCTCATATGCATCGTTCCGAATTTCTTCAAGTTCATTTAATTGAAGTTTGCGTAACGAGCCAGCGTTGTCCAGATTGAAATTTTGATTTTTGATCGCCCAGTATGCTTTATGTTCCAATTCCACAGGCAAGTGACAGGCTTTCCTATAGACAAGTTTAAAGGGAGATGTTCCAATAGGAGTTTTGAAAGCAGTACGGTACGCCCATAAGGCATCGGTCAATCGGATTGACCAATCCTTATGGTTAGGGTTAACCGTTTTCTCCAGGATATGTTTGATCTCCCTATTGGAAATCTCAGCTTGTCCACTTGTCTGTGGATGGTATGGGGTGCTCACCTTATGAGAGATACCATATTTCTTCATTAAACTCTCAAATGGTCTATTACAGAAGTGTGAGCCCCCGTCACTAATGATGGCTCGAGGCGTTCCGAACCGCGACAGGATATTTTCTTTCAAAAATTTAATGACCGTGCGATGGTTATTTTTATGGCACGACATTGCTTCAACCCATTTAGTGACATAGTCTACGGCGAGCAAAATATACAGATTTTCAAATGATTGGGGGAATGGTCCCATGAAATCGATGCCCCAACAATCAAATGCTTCTATAATAAGGATGGAATTCAAGGGCATCATATTTCGACGGGACAATGCTCCCAATTTCTGACAACGCTCACAAGCCTTGCAAAACTCATGAGTGTCCCTGAACATAGTGGGCCAGTAGAAGCCACACTGTAAAATCTTGGCCGTGGTCTTTTTAGCAGAAAAGTGACCACCACAGGCCTGTGAGTGACAGAAGGAGATGACACTCTGATGCTCATCGTCTGGTACGCATCTCCTTAAGAGTTATTCTGGGCAATATTTAAATAAATATGGATCGTCCCAGAAAAAGTTACGCACCTTGGTAAAGAATTTCTTTTTATCTTGTAACGTCCAGTGTGTCGGTATGGCACCTGTAGCAAGATAATTAGCAATATCAGCGAACCAAGGTGAATGGGAGACTTTAAACAGTTGTTCATCAGGGAACATGTCATTGATATGGCTCGCCTCAAGGGAATCAGAGGTATTAAGGCGAGAAAGATGATCGGCCACTACGTTCTCTACTCCCTTTTTGTCTTTAATTTTCAAATTGAATTCTTGGAGTAGAAGGATCCATCGTATCAGGCGGGGCTTAGAATCATTCTTAGAAAGAAGATACTTAAGTGCCGCGTGATCTGTGTAGATGATGATCTTGGATCCGATCAGGTAGGACCTAAATTTGTCCAAGGCGAACACTACGGCCAAGAGTTCCTTTTCCGTAGTCGAGTAGTTCACTTGGGCAGGATTTAGAGTCCTACTTGCGTAGTGAATAACGTAAGGCTGCTTATCTTTTCTCTGGCCTAGAACCGCTCCAAGAGCATAATCAAAGGCGTCGCACATAAGTTCAAAAGGAAGACTCCAGTCGGGTGGCTGCATGATAGGTGCAGTGGTTAACATGCCCTTAAGCTTAGTGAAAGCTTCTTGGCACTGCTCAGTCCACTGGTATGGTGTATCCTTTTGAAGAAGATTACATAAAGGACGAGAGAGGAGACTAAAGTCCTTTATGAATCGTCTGTAAAAGCCTGCGTGTCCTAAGAAGGATCGCATGTCTCTGATATTCTTGGGTGGAGGTAGGTTAGAGATAAGATCAATTTTTGCCTTATCTACCTCGATTCCTTTGGACGAGATGATATGCCCAAGGATAATTCCCTTTTGAACCATAAAATGACACTTCTCCCAGTTAAGTACCAAGTTTTTTTCTTCACATCTTTTCAGCACACATTTAAGACTTGCAAGCATTCGCTGAAAGATGAACCAAAAACAGAGAAGTCGTCCATGAAGACCTCTAGATATTTTCCCACCATGTCAGAAAAGATACTCGTCATGCATCGCTGAAAGGTGGCAGGGGCATTACATAACCCGAATGGCATCCTTCTGTAAGCAAAGGTGCTATAGGGACATGTAAATGTGGTCTTTTCCTGATCCTCAGGGGCGATTTCAGTCTGATTATAACCTGAATACCCGTCAAGGAAACAATAATAGGAATGACCAGCTAGCCTTTCCAGGATTTGATCAATGAAGGGCAAAGGAAAGTGGTCTTTCCTTGTGACGGTATTCAGCTTTCTGTAGTCAATGTATTCTCCAACCAGTAGTAACTCTGGTTGGCACGAGTTCATTATTGGCATTGGCTATGATGGTGATCCCGGACTTCTTAGGAACCACCTGAGTTGGACTCACCCATTGACTATCGGATATGGGGTAAATGATCCCCACTTCCAATAGTTTGAGAACCTCGGCCTTAACCACTTCCTTCATATTTGGATTTAGTCTACGTTGTGATTGTCGAACAGCCTTTGCATTGTCCTCAAGATATATACGATGAGTAAAAATCGATGGGTTAATTCCCTTGAGGTCCGCTATTGTCCATCCAAGAGCTCCCTTATGCTCAATGAGAGTAGATATGAGCATACTCTCCTGTTCTTTCTCCAGGTGAGCAGAGATCACCACCGGGTATGTCTCATATTGACCTAAATAGACATATTTTAAATCAGATGGAAAGGTTTTAGGTCAAGCTTCAGTGGCTTGAGGTTAAACGGTAGAGGCACTACATAAGTTTGGGGCAATTCTTCAATGTGTGGCCTCCACCGGTTAACTTCAAGTACCGGTGCAGTATCAAGCATGACACACATCTCCCTAATTATATCATCATCAAGATCATGGGACTGGGCCAGGCACGTCTCTAGAAGATCAAAGGATAAGGTGAGAGGCGTTCTATCTTCCACAAAAGAATCAATCATGTTAACATCGTGGAAATCGTCATCATCCTCTGAGTTGCTGCCGTTATTGAAAAAGATATTCAATTCCAATGTCAAATTTCCAAAGGACATAGTCATGACACCATTCCTGCAATTGATAATTGCATTTGAAGTGGACAGGAATGGGCGACCAAGAATGACAGGAATCTGAGTGCTCGTGTCATTGATGGGTTCGGTGTCCAAGATGATAAAATCAATAGGGTAGTAGAATCTATCCACCTGGACCAACACATCCTCGATGATCTCTCTTGGTATATGAACAGAACGATCAGCAAGTTGTAGTGTGATTCGAGTGGGTTTTAATTCACCCAAACTTAACTGTTGGTATACCGAATAGGGAATCAGACTGACGCTCGCTCCTAAGTCAAGAAGTGCGTGATGAATTCGATAGTTCCCGATTACGCATGATATGGTTGGGCAACCGGGATCTTTGAATTTTTGCGGCACATCTTGTTTTAGGATGGCACTCACTTTCTCAGTCAAGGAGATCTTCTTTTGAATACTTTTCCGTCGTTTGGTAGTACATAAGTCCTTTAGAAATTTAGCATATGAAGGAATCTGTTTTACAACGTTAAGCAGAGGAATGTTGACTTTTACTTGTTTCAACACCTCTAGGATATCCTGAGAGTTAGATAGACGTTTTGGTTCAACCAACCATTGGGGAAACGGAGCAACTGGCTTTTCTAAAGGTTCCGGTTCAAATTTTTGTGGGGTACCACTAGATCCATCATTGTTGTCCTCTTCTGGTTCTTGAGGCTTTTCGGGCCTAACCGGAAGGGTTTTATCAATAACCTTCCCACTCCTAAGAGTGGTGAAGGATTTAGCATGCCCCATTTGATTTGAAGAGCTGGGATCACCTGTCTCATATTGCGGTTTCGGATTAGGGAGTGATTGTGAAGGGAGCATCCCTTTTTCCATAGCCGTCATACGTGAATCTATTTTTTTGCATAAAATCTGAAATTTCTTGCATTGTCCGAGCCAGCTCTTGTATGAAAATTTGAACCAATTCTTCTTAAGGTTTTCCCTGATTTGGATTTTGATTGAAGAAACCTTGAGGGGTAGCAGTTTGTCCGTTCCTCCAACTAAAATTCGGATGATTTTTTCAGCCAGGATTGTACGTATTAGGGGTGGTCCATTGAAAGGTCTTTGATAGTTATTTACGGCATTAGATTGTTCATTCAATACTTCTCGAAAGGCAGGTATTGAAGGACAATTTTTAATAGTATGAATGTTGCAATCACAGATGCTGCAAATACTTTCATTAACCTTTTCCTTCCTTCCTTCCATGGCCTTAAATTTTCTGGTGAGATTGGCCACCTTAGCATTAAGATCATTATCCTCTTTCAGGAGATATATTCCTCCTTTTTCCCTTGAATGAGTCGGCCTAGACGTAGTGTTCGTCCTTGGGTAATAGTCCCATGATTGTGTTTTTTCAGCGAGACTATCGAGGTAATCCCATACCTCGTCAATATTTTTATTTATGAATTCTCCGTTACACGTTGTCTGGACCATTTGGCACATGGAAGATGTTAGCCCATCATTGAAAAAATTTGTAATGCGCCATATTTCAAAGCCATATTGTGGGCATGCATTAACCAGATCCTTGAACCTTTCCCAACATTGGAAGAATGTTTCATCTTCCTTTTGGGCAAAGTTCATGATTGCTCTCCTGAGGGTAATTGTCTTATGATGTGGGAAAAATTTCTTTATAAATTCCCTCTGCATATCATTCCATGTGCCAATGGATCTAGGGCGCAGTGAATGTAACCACGTCTTGGCTTTTTCTTTCAAGGAAAATGGAAAGAGTTTCAGCCTAATAGTATCCTCAGATACATTAGGAAAGTATAAGGTGCCTATGATTTCATCAAACTCTTTCAGATGCAAATATGGTTCTTCAGACTCAAGCCCATGGAACTTAGGAAGGAGTTGGATAACCCCTGGCTTGATGTTCATATGTCCTGTATTCTTAGGAAAAATCATGCATGAGGGCGTACTCACCCCCGCCGGTTGTAAATAATCTCATAAAGTACGAGGCGGGGGTGCCTGATGCACCTCATTCTCATCATGTACTTCCTCAACCCTTGGTTGGGGTAGTGCTTGAGGTTGATTTTCAATCATAATGTCTTCTAACTCAGGAGAATTCAAGTGGTGTCTAGTCCTGCGATGGACAGTCAATCCTTCAACTAATCCTCCTTCAGTCACGAGACGTCGAGTGTTGTCGCATGTCCAATAGGGCATAAAACACACTCAACCCTCAAATTCTAACTTAAACCTAAAAAAGAAAATAAAAATCTAGGAAAAGGGAGGGTTGGAGAGAAGTTACCAAATCGGAGTTCCTAAGTTAAAAAACCTGCAAAACAAACAAAAATAAGTTAGTTTCTAAGAGTAGAAAGTCCTAATTAAAAATAAACTAATTTCTAGAGAAAATAAGAAATTCCAAAGAGAGAAGAATTAAGAAGAGCTTACTAAATTAGAAGCTTCCTACAAAAAAGAAAAATTGGGTTAGTTCCTAAACAAAAACTTATAGAAAAATTCTAAAACAAGAAACAGGGTTAGGATTCCTAAAAAGAATTAGAATTAGAATCTCACTAAAAAGAAGAAATAAATTTTAATCTAAATCTAGAATAGAAAGGAAGAATTTAAGAAAAAATTTACTAATTTAGAAACTATCTTAGAAGCCTATAAAACAAGAAAGACAAGTTAATTTCTAAAAATTAAGAAAATCTAAACCTAATCTTAAACTAATCCTAAAACTAATTAATTTCAGAAAAACGTAACCAACAGTCCCCGGAAATGGCGCCAAAAACTTGTTCACTCCCCAAGTGCAGGGTTGTGATGTAGTAATAACTCGGTAAGACCAAGGTCGAATCCCAAGGGACTGAAACTTGTACGTTATCTAAAATTAACTGAAAATAGAACTAGATGAGATGAAATCTGAATTGAATTATAAATTGAGGAATAATTGAAAACTCTTAATCTAAAACTTATAGGAGAAATCAGAGGTAAGGAAACTAGGGATTCAGAGGATTCACTTGTAGAGATCAGGGAGAACTTATGCTTACATCAAAAATTATAGAAATTACTTAACTGCCGTTGATCTAGTTTTCAAAGAGATAAAAGGAAGATGAATTAGAATGGATTCCATCACCAAACCATGCCCAAAGACTATAGCAAATAACAGAATCAAACTAATTACCACCCAATCACATGTATGCAAGTTAGGAAGGGTACCGACATCCAACCATGCCCAGGAGACTATGGTGAACAACAGGGCTTCCTGGCATCATAAACATTAAAGAGAACGGTAATATTCAAAGCCATTGCAGACCCATTGTAATTTCAGTCACAACAGACCATTAAAAACCTAAAACATTCCCATAATAATTAAATAAAATCAACGTCAATTCATGCATTAAAATTAAAATAAAATCAAATCTCCCATCTCACTACAAGCTTCACCTCTTAGCCCTAGCTAAGAGGTTCAGTCCGCCATGGATGGCTAAATCTCCACAATTGAAATAAACTAAAAAAAATAAAAAGAAAATACTCTTTTTTTCTTCTGCTTCACGTCCCTGCCCGAGCCTCCACATCTCTCTTTTTCTTCCTCCTAGACCTGAATGAATGATCCCCACGTCCAAAAACCTCCTTTTATAGCTGCTGGAAGGCTGGAGTCAGTGACAGAGTTGTAGCAGGACACGGAGTGCAATTTTCACAGCCAAGTTTGGTGCCATGAAACACGCCACTTTCCTTGCTCAAATTTCAAAGAAACACCGTCCCTTTGTACTTTCTTGGGTTCTCTACATGATAGACCGTTTAGATCTGCCATATGATCAAAGATGGTGGGCCAAAACTGCCTGAAAAAGTCAGTTTTCGTGGATGTGCGAAACTTTTCGCACCACTTCACTGTTGTGATCGGTGGGCCCCACAGAAGTATTTTCTGGAAAATCTACCCTGTCCATTGGATTCAGAACGAAATTTCAGTCAAGAATGGGTGGTTTTGAACGTCCATTGACGTGGTCCAGAGAAGAAATCACAGAAGAATCAGTTTTAGACGTGGGGAGCAGGCATTGAACAGAGGGCTCGAGCTTGGACGTGGGAGAGGAGGAGAGAGAGATTTTTTTCTTTTTCTTTTCTTTTTCTTTCTTTTCTTCTTCTTTTTCTTTTCTTTTTCTTTCTTTTCTTCTTCTTTTTCTTTTAGTTTATTTTGGATTTTGGCCACATCATGTCAGGCTAAAACCCCTTAGCTAGGGTTAAGGGTTGAAGCTTGTAGTGAGATGAGAGATTTTATTTTATGTTTTTATTTTAATTTTAATTCATGAATTGACGTTGATTTTAGTTGATTATTAATGGCATGTGTTGTTTAGTCTTTAATGGTCTGTTGTGACTGAAATTACAATGGGTCTGCAATGGCTTGGAGCATGTCCTTTTTCTCCTTTATGTTTATGACGTCAGGAAGCCCTGTTGTTCACCATAGTCTCCTGGGCATGGTCCGATGTCGGTACCCTTCCTAACTTTCATACATGTGATGGGTTGGTAATTAGTTTAATTCTATTGTTTGCCATGGTCTCTTAGGCATGGTTTGGTGATGAAATCTATTCTAATTCAAATACCTCTCATCTTTTTGAAACTATATCAACGACAGTTCAGTTAAATTCCATGATTCTTAAAGCTGACATAAGATCTCTCTGATCTCTACAAGTGGATCCTCTGAATCCCTAGTTTCCCTACCTCTAATTTCTCTTTAGTTTTAATTAAATATTTCACCACTATTCCTTCAAATTCAATTGATTTAGATTTCATCTTAGTCTAGTTATAGTTCTATTTAATTTCAGAATACGTACAAGTTTCAGTCCCTTGGGATTCGACCTCGGTCTTACCGAGTTATTACTACATCACAACCCTGCACTTGGGGAGTGAACAAATTCTCACACACATTCCAAGATGACGTGCATTATGTGGGGTGGGGGCTAACAGGCCTAAATAGAAGTTATACATAGAAGTTATACTCCTTGGTAGAGAGATCCACACCTTTTTTAGCTGTCCACATGCGTCACCCCCTTTTGATTTATTTGATAAGCTGTAGTTTTAAAGCTTGAAGACATTATAAATAAGTTTTTTTTTTTTTTTTTTAAATAAAATTATGCTGAGCAATTAAGTTTTTATTTTTTTAGTACTTAAGTTAATTTGATAAACATCAATGTAAAAGTAACTTATTTGCCAAAAACTACTTACCTTAATAAGTAATTTTTTTAAAAAAGTTGTATACCTTATGACTTTTCTACTTAATATATATATATATATATAAAGAAAAGGTAATTTCGTAAATCAGAATGTAAGGAAATATACAAATATGGATGGGCCTGTTAACAAAAAGGAAAAACAGGCCCATCAATCAAAAGGGAAAAACACAAGCTCTAACGTTTTCTCAAATTGCCTAAACCAAGTTTGTCTAGGAAGAGGCGACCTCTAATGATGGGAGGAAGCTCTTCCAAAGACTAGAAGCATCTGTGAAGTTGACCTCCACTACCCATGCGGGCTAGTCTATCTGCCACTGCATTAGTCTCCTTAGGAGAATAGGAGATGGTAGCCTCAATTCTATCCATGAGGGACCTAATTTTGATCCACCAATACCACAAAGCCCAACACCGGGTGGCCTTTTTGATGATGGAGTCCACCATCGATTTGGAGTCGCTAACAACTCCACCTTAGTGAAGCCCCTTTCAAATACACAAAGGGATAGGCCCTCACAGATTGCCTTAGTCTCATCCCAACCATTAGAACCTATCCCATATCTAGAAGTGAAAGCAAAGATGAAAATTCCCGAGCTGTCCCTAGTGATACCTCCACCTCCCAAAGGGCCTAGATTGCCCAAAGCTGAACCATCAACATTGACTTTGATCCAACCGGCACAGGTTGAAGCCAATAGACCATTTGCATATTCATAGGCCTCATCTTATCTCCGTCCAGCCTAAGCTAAATGAGACAACAACAGAGGAGTGTTGGACCAATTTTGGGAGAGGGAGGCGAGGAGCGAGTAGTTTTATCCAATGGCTAATTTTGGATATAACTCTATTAGTATTAGGGCTGTACACAAGTAGAGTTAGCTTGGTAACTCGCTCGACTTGACTTGAAAAAGCCTGATTCGACTCAGTTTGAAATTGAGTTCGAGCCGAGTCGAGCTGATTTTTTAAACTTGAAAAAATTTCAAACCGAGTTCGAGCTTGCTCGAGCTCGACTCAACTTAGATAGAACCCAACTCGAATCGAACATGGATCGATTCAGTTCAGTGACTCAGTTACTTTGATATTGTTTTTGCTCACTAAGTGTTTGATAAAATGACTCAATGAAGTGTGGATGGTGGGAAGGAAGATACGTTTATGAAACGAATATCCTTTTTTCTTAATTTTTATGTTGCGTATAAGGTGTTTGATAAAATACCTGTAAAACTATTATTGCTTTTATACACAGTGAGATTTTGAAGGTGCAAATCATGTGTTTGTGAAAATGCCGCAAAGACGAACTTGGCTTAATCTTGGCTCGAACTGGCCCGAGCTGCTGACCGAACTGAGCTGAGCTGGCCAGTCAAGCTTGAGGATTGAGTAGAGCCGAGTTCGAGCTAGGGTCAGCAAGTGGCCAAGTTGAGTCGAGTTGTGCTAAGCTCGACTTGGTTCGACTCGTGTACACCTCTAGTTAGTTTTAATAGCGGATCGTTCCATGCAGACTGCATTTCTAGCCAACCAGAGCTCTCAGAAGATAAGGGCTGGAGTTAGTCCCCTTAGGGAGAGGAAAAGGTTAGCCGATCTTGCAATAGACCACCAAATGGAAGCCTTGCTAATCGCTGAATATTGGAAAGTTGATCTCGGGATGTGAAACAGAGTTTCAAAATCCCTCCATACCTTTGAGGCCAAGGCGCCTGAAGAGAAGACATGGTCGATTGTCTCGAGATTCGGCTGCAGGGGGGGAGGGCAACAATCACATTTTGAGGCCATGGAGATACCTTTCGCTTGGGTTCCAATGTGAACAGGGAGGGAATAATGAATGTGCTTCCATGTAATGAGGGAAATATTTAGAGGGAGAATGGAATGCCAAACCCACTTGGACCAACTCTTCTTCACACCAGAGAGATGAGTGCACAACCAAGTCGAAGCAATATTGAATTCACACGACAAAAAATGGATCCAAATCTGGGAGTCGTCTGAGGAAGAGGTGTAGATTCCCTCATTACTGATATGGTCGAGCACTACTTGGGGAAAAATAGCCTAGAATGAGGCAGATCACACCAACCATTTGGACCTATCTAGTCAAGAACACGCTGGGGTTGAGGAGTGTAAGGTTGTAGGTTCCATTCTTTCAAGGGGCCAAGACTGGACCAATCTACGTCTTAAAAATTGCATTCTCCACACCCAATAAGCCAATGAGAGTTGGTAGGAATGGATGGGAAGGGAGCAGATTTTTTTCCATAGGGGGGAGGCATATGAGGCGCGGCTGGTACCTCCAGCTTCTACCACATTAGCAGGGTACTTCTCTTTCATGAAGGTTGCCCAACAGTTGCAATTTTCCCTACATAAAAAAGTCCATGCCATCTTCAATCGAACACATTCATGACGCCGCTGAGACTTTTCACATCTAACCGACCGTTAGATTTAGGTAAACAGATGGATTTCTAGTTAACCCAGAAATGACGTTTTCTGCTGCCCTCCCAACCCTAGAAAAAATTGGAAAAAGATTTTTCCAGCTCTAACAGGTCAGTAGGGACCACCGTAATTGCCATGATATGAATTGGAATACTAGAGAAAACGTGGTTGATCAGCGTCAAGTGGCCCTCTTGATAAAGAATTTTGCTTTTCCAACTAGATATATGGAGAGATATCTTGTCAAGGATGGGCTGGAAGAGGGTCTTGCGTGGTCTTCCTTTATAGATTGGAACACCCAGACAAGTAAGGTGTTGAGGGTCAAATATTGCACATCAGACCCCAGTTATTGCCTGGATTTACAAACATGGTACTATTTAATGGCCCGATTTATTCGCGTTTGTGATGCAGGGTGTATTTACGATCTTAGATTGAAATAAGATGCTAAAAGCATGAATTTAATGCTCATGAGTCACCAAGGCAAGGGACGAACCACAAGAGACCAAGATCGACAGATTTACATGCCAAAAATTTGAGAAAATTAAGAAACTGAAGTTCAATTGGCCTGAAAGTCGGCCATAATGAAAGATCACAGGGTTTCCACCATATGTTTGGCTTGAAACTTCATACATGGCCTGAGGACTATAAATGAACTGTAAATGTCAAATTTAAACCATCATATCCATATAAAAGTGGCCCAACGGATAGATCAGGCCCTTAAATCCTTAAGTGCGGCCCACTTGATCTTTGGATACACTTCAATTTGAGACTCAACACATTAAATAAGGTGATAAAATGGATGGAAGGCACAGATTTCTCACAAGAATCATAGGGGAACCTGCATGAACAGTGCGTGTACATGGTGTACATGCACCGGCTATGCACAGGACAATTAGCCTGGTCAAAGATAGGCTGACCTATCTCTCCTGCGTAAAACGTCCAGCAGATAAACTAACGTTCGCCAGTTTTGAGTAATGGGGGCCACCCATCACTCCTATGCTAGATTTGGACCGTTCATTCACTCAAGAGGGTGTCCATAGCCCTCACCTAGGTGACCTTTTAACACTATGCCAGTGATTATTAGATCCTAACCGTTGAACGCAAGATGGACGGCGAAATAAAAGATTGTGTGGGCCACTCTGATTTCACTCCAAAAACATCCCTTTCAGAATGGTTTTTCGAGTATATTCTAATGTACGGAATGGATTTTCTTCCGGACATCAATCAGTGGGCCACCATCCATCATAGCGTCGACGTGGAAGCTCTGTTCACAAACAGAGTTTGTGGTTGATCTCTGTGGGGCTCCAAAGGATAGTAATGGTTTGATCTGGACTATCCATCAAAAGTCCACGCTCCCTCTCACCCAAGCCTAGGTGACAGAATGACAGAAGTTAATGAAGATCGGTTTTAAACTGTCCAAACAAGACAAGCGATGGTGAAGTAAAAAGTTCTGTGGGCCACATTGAATGCAAGCCATACCACATCATTTCTGACTGGTTTTTCATTTTGCATCTAATGGACAGGTTGGATTCTTCCATCGAAATCAATAATGGGCCCCACTAAACAATAAGCATAAATCCCTCCTGTGCATACGCAGAAATGCATAGTCTGCCTCTGTGACAGCAAACTCTCAACCACAACCTTAAGGTGTCTATATAAGAGAGAGAGAGAGAGAGAGAGAGAGAGGAGATGTGGAGGGATCATCCTGGATCCTGAGCAACCGTGGAGGCAAGGACGTGGAGTGGGCCAACAACGAGTTCTTCTTCTTCCTTCTTTGGTTTTTCTTTTCCTTAGTTTATTTTATGCTTTTATTTAAGAGATTTTAGCATGTTTATGACAGGCTAAATCTCTTAGCTAGGGCTAAGAAGTGAAGCTTATAGCGTGATTGGGGTGTTAGTTTTTCTTTGATTATGTTTATTGAACTTTTATAGATTCTAGTTTGATTATAAGGAATGTTTTTAGTTTTAATGGTTTGTTGTGACTCAAATTATAATAGATTTGTGATAGCTTGAGATATTCTCTTTTCAGGTATTGAGATTGTGAACTTGGGCACCTTGTTGTTCACCATTGTCTCATGGGCATGGTTGGGTGATAGAACCTTTCCTAGCTTTCATAATTCTCTCATGATTGGCTGTGAGATTATAAATTGTTGTTGTTTGCAATAGTCTCTTAAGCATGGTTAGGTGAAAGAATCACTTTCAAATATTCACCACTCTTATCTATTGATGATTAAATCCATGAGAAGTTCAGAGATCTAAAAAATCTCTTCATACCAATTAGATAGGATAAGACTCTGATTCCAGTTGTGTCCTTAAATTAATGCAAGGTAGCTTCCCCATTTGCTACAAGTGGATCCTTGGCACCCTAGTTCCCACCTTTATATTTTATTAGTTTTTAATTAATCAATTCACAATTTCTCTCTCAAAATATTCTGATTTAGATTTTATCTTAGTCTAGTTCTAGTTTTATTTAGTTTCAGATTACGTACATGTTCCAGTCCCTTGGGATTCGACCTCGGTCTCACTAACTTTATTACTACATCACAACTCTATACTTAGGGAGAAAACATAAAGGGGGTTGCTCCTTTGTTGAAACCAAAAATCCATTGGATGGATCTCACTCGCAGATCAGATTGGACAACTAAGTAACGAAGAAACTCTTATGGGTGTTGAATTTCATGCCGAAAGATTTCTGGTAGAGAAAAAGGAAACTATTGATGTGCCATATAGTGTCATAGTTACCGTTGGCTAGGAGGACGGTGTCGTCGGTGAACTATTGAGGGTCGTTGCACACAACCTTAGGATCTAACCTCCTAAAAACTACCAGAATTATGGGATAATAAAGTAATAAAATAAATCAAAGCATAAACCACACAAGAGATTTTTACGTGGAAAAGCCTCAAAGAGGTAAAAACCATGGGACCTCATCTAAATCAACAATCCATTATGAAGTAGAAGGTTACAACTGATCACAAGCACACATTGCTTGGACCAAACCTTCTTCACTCACGCAAGAGCGCTGAGATATTGAGTGCATAATAGTTCACCTTTACGAGCAGAACCTCCATTACATAAGCTTCCTCTCTTTCTTTCTCTCTCTCTCTCTCTCACCTTTGATAGCTCTAAACCCTTTAGTAAACTCTTGCAAATACTTAGGAAATTCTCTTTCATTCTATAGAACAGCCCTAGGGACCCCTATTTACAGTTTAGGCAACACCCTTTCGTACCTCTTGTGAAACTGCCTTATATTTAGCAGTTCGCACAAAATTTGGATATTAATTTGCGTAACCACTACTGGTCGAGCAGGGTCCTCGACTGGTCGAGTGGCCCACTCAATCGGTCGAGCACCTCCCTCGTTGGTCAAGTACCTCAAAATTTCCAAACAATTACTCGCTGGACTCTGAGTCAAGAGAACCCTCGACCGATCGAGCAAACCACTCGACCGATCGAGTAGCGCAGTAAAATATTCGTTATCCAATGGGATACAATTCCTCTCCTCTGAATTGAGGAGGAAAACCCCATCAAATCTCTCCCTTTCTGACTCAGGAGGAATGTACCTTCTTCAAGCCAGCTAGTTTCTACAAACCTTAAATTTACCCTTGAGCAAAGCCTTAGTCATTATATCTGACTCATTATCGTCCGTGTGGACCTTCTTAAGATGTAACACCTTCTATTCCAAAGTATCCCTAATCCAGATCTCTATGTGCTTCGACTTGGAGTGCTGACTTAGATTCTTGCTCAAGTGCATAGTACTTTGAGTATTGCAATAGACCACATGCTGCTCCTGCTTCAAGCTAAGTTCCTTTAAGAATCTCTTCACCCAAAACATCTCTTTACATGCCTTTGTGACCACAATGTACTCGACCTCTGTCGTCAATAATGATACGATCTTTTGTAGCTTGCTCTGCCAAGAGACCACTCCCCTTACGAACATGAACCCCTATGTAGATTCTTAGAGTCTATGTCACCTGCCATATCTACATCTGTGTAGCCTTCTAAAACAAGTTTTCTGTCACCATAACATAGGCTTAACCTGGATGAGCTTCTTAGATACTGTAGTATCCAATTCACCGCTGTCCAATGTTCTTTGCTAGGATTGACAAGATACTGGCTGAGAACACCAACTGCATATGATATGTCCAGACATGTATACACCATAACACATATCAAACTTCCTACCACTGACGTGTAGGGTATCTTCCTTATCTCATTCACATCTATCTTCGTCTTGGGACACTTCTTGTCGCTCAATTTGAAGTGACCATCCAGTGGAGTACTGACCAGATTCGTTGTATTCACATTGAACCGCTCTAGGACTTTCTTAATATACCGCTCTTATGACAGCCAAAGCTTCCTGCTGCTTCTGTCATAATTTATCTCTATTATTAGGATCTTCTTAGATGGGCCCAAGTCTTTCATCATGAACAATTTGCCCAACTCCTGTTTCAGCCTCTCAATATTCTTGAAGTCTTTTCCAATGATGAACATGTTATCAACGTATAATAGCAGAACTAAGAAATCACCATTTAAGAACTTGCGCATGAACACACAGTGGTCCGACTCCGTTCTATCATACTTATGCTTTAACATGAATGAGTCGAACTTCTTATACCATTGCCTTGGAGCTTGTTTCAGCACATATAAGCTCTTCCTTAGCTTACACACCATATGATCCTTGCCTTTGACTTTGAACCCCTTTGGTTGGTACATGTAGATCTCTTCTTCCAGGTCACAATGGAGAAAGACAGTTTTAACATCTAACTGCTCTATCTCCAGATCCATGCTAGCTGTCAACCCAAGCAACACCCATATGAATATCATCTTCACTACTGGTGAGAATATCTCTTCAAAGTCTATGCCTTTCCTCTGACCAAACCCTTTCACCACAAGTCTGTCATTGAACCTCGTTTGTGAATTCTTTTGCTTAATTTTCTTTCTGAGCACCCACTTGTTGCTCAGAGCTTTCTTACCCTTAGACAATTTCAACATAACATAGGTGTGATTCTTATGCAAGGATTCCATCTCATCTTGCATAGCTTTCAACCACTCCCCCTTATGCTCATCGGCTAGGGCCTCAGAATAATCTTTTGCCTCTCCCCTATCAGTAAGCATAATGTACGTATGCGGCGAGTACCTCTTGGATGACTATCTATCCCTAGATGACCTCCTCACCTATGGCTCAACAGGTGGATTAGGTGGGCGCTGCTCCATCGGTCCATCTTCTGTATAAACTTTCTCATCCTCTACACCTTGTTATACTCCCCTGTCATCAAGTACCACAAAAGGAATACTCGAATCTATATTCTCTAGCTCACCTAAACTAAGTTGTTTCTTTTCTCTGACTTACAAATGTGTTATATACATTGATCTTCAAAGAATATCACATCTCTGCTCCTGATGAGCTTCTTCTCGGTCGGATCCCACAATCTATAGCTGAACTTTTAATCACTGTACCCCAAGAACACACACTGCCTGATCTTCATTTCAAGCTTGGACCTCTCATCCTTTAATATGTGCACAGATGCCCTATATATAAACACCCGGAGATGACTGTACAATGGATTCTGTCCAGTCCGCACCTTCTCAAGTACTTCTCCATTCAACAGCGCTGATAGAGACTTATTTATCAAATACATTGCCGTGTGCATTTGATTCTCTCTACAAAGGTGCAATTCATTCGCTTAGCCACACCATTATGCTACGGGGTCTTGGGAACCGTCGGTTCATGCCGTATACCTAGGGACTTACAATACTCATGAAAGTCATCGATGTATTTACCACCATTGTCAGTGCGGATGTACTTCAGTGATCTACCTATCTCTCTCTTGACCATAGCATGAAATAATTTAAACACACCAAAGACCTCGTCCTTGAATTTCAAAGCATAAACCCAAATCCTCCTAGATGCATCATCTATAAAGTGACAAAATACAACGCCCCACTCAAAGTTTTTATCCTCATAGGACTACAAATATCAGAATAAACTAAATCTAATGCATGTACTTTATTAACATGAGAAGTAGATTTAACGTATGAAACTTTATACTATTTTCCTGATAAAAAATCAGTACAGGTTTTAAGAGGTATACCATTCACGTTTGGAAGGAGCCACTTATTTGCTAGTAGCTAAAACCCTTTTTCACTTATTTCGTCTAGACGCCTGTGTCACATGTCAATAGTTGAATCTTCCACTACATTCAACCCACCCTTGCACATACTGCTACTTGTCTCATACAGGGTGCAACACTTATTTCCTCTGGCTACGTTCAACAAACCCTTAATGAGCTTTCAGCGCCCACCAACAA
This sequence comes from Magnolia kwangsiensis, assembly GCA_037074715.1. NCBI lineage: Eukaryota > Viridiplantae > Streptophyta > Magnoliopsida > Magnoliales > Magnoliaceae > Magnolia > Magnolia kwangsiensis. The sequence continues at coordinate 106,595,115 of CM073578.1, read as the reverse complement.
ATTTGTTTTCATAGCCATCATCATCCAACCTTTCCGTCGACATTAAATTGAGACAAAGGTCTGCAATATGCCTCACATCCCTTAGAACCAATGTGCAGCCCACATCGGTCTTCACGCAAATATCACCGACTCCTACAATCTTCGATACGCCAGAATTTTTCATCTTTACGGTCTAAAAGTCACCTGACTTATACCTTGTGAAGAAGTCCCTGTGTGGAGTCGCATGAAACGAGGCTCTCAATTCTATCACCTAGTTGGTATCTTGATTAGTAGCCATGAGACAAAATCATGATCTGCTAGAAGAATAACTATAATGTCACTATCGGAAGCGACCGTAGTGGAATTTAATTCATCTTCCTTCTCCTTTCCTTTTCCTTTCTTGTCGTTCTTCTTAATACGACATTCATGCTCATAGTGGCCCTTCTTGCAACAATTTCAGCATTCAACATCCTTCCTAGTACTCGACTTATCTTTTGATTTATCTTGGGCCTTTCCGCCCTTTCTATTCTTTCATCTCCCCCGTTCTTATCTCACAAGGGCCTCTTACTAGTAGACCCCTTAGACTTCCTCCTTGTCTCCTCAGTAAAGAGACAACTAGTTACCCATTCCATGGACACCTTTCCGTCTGGCACGAATTTACTCAAAGACACCACTAATGTCTCCCAACTATTAGGCAATGAGCTAAGCAATAGCAAAGCCCGTAATTCATTGTCTAGAACCATCTTTATAGCGGAGAGCTGGTTCAATATATTGTTGACCTTATTCATAAGCTCAGTCACAGAACCACCATCTTTGAACTTAAGATTCACAAGTCATCTTATGAGAAAAAATTTATTGCCGGCTGTCTTCCTCTCATACAACCCTTGCAATTTTAGCCATAGGTTAGCAGATGAGGTCTTTATAGACACATGGTGGAATATGGAATCATCTAACTATTGTCTAATAAACCCCACTACCTTTCGGTCCAATTTTTTCCAATTATCATCTGTCATATCCATCGTTTTTACTGATATGCCTAAGATTAAAGTAAACAAGTCCTTGTAATAAAGTAAGTCCTCCATCTTAGCCTTCTATATGGTCCAGTTAGAACCAATGAGACTGACATCCTTGATGAGAAACCTTCTATAATTCATTATTCACTCACACAGGAGTGGATAAACAATAAGAGAATAAAGAAAATGGAGAGATCTCACCAATTACGAGGACGTAGAAGCATTGAGATATTGAGTGCACAGTAGATCACATCTACGAGCAGAACCTCCCTTTCACAAGCTTTCTCTCTCTTTTTCTCTCACATTTGATATCCTTAAACCCTTTAACAAACCCTTGTAAAGCTTTAAGAAACTCTCTTGCATTTCATAGATCAGCCCTATGGACCCCTATTTATAGTTTAGGTATGTCACGCCCCAGACTCGGTAACCGGACCTCACAAGGAACCGGATGACCGGTTCTGGCCGCAACAGCCTCCATAGTACCCCATTCTCGGCGCCTGAGGCAGGTTCCGATCCTGGGATCCTACAAGGAGGATTTCCACAACAATATAATCATTTCCAATACGAGCATACCCAAGATCACAACAAGTAAATCTGAGAATAACAAAGGCACACATCACAAAATCCACTATGAATTTGAACTTTTACAAGCTTACATCAGGTCCAAAAGGACATACATAAGATAACAGAAGAAAGAAGGAAGAGAATCTGCAACACTGGGTTCTCGGCTCGCACACCTATCCAAGCTCTGCTGCTAAGACACCAACTTACGATCTCCTGCACGCATCAATCGTGCATAAGCTTATAGAAAGCTTAGAGGGTGGTGAAAGTGTGTGACAATGGTGCTCAGAAAAAGATAGAGAATGCAGAAGGGGGTCACTATCAATACTAATACCACAAGCCTTACCAAGGCTACCATGAACACAAAAAGATATACCAAGGCAGTATGATAATGCAGGAAGCCATACCAAGGCTATATAGTGCAATGCATAATGTAATGCAATGAGTACTGGGCGCATGCCAAGGCGATGCAACATGAGGCTTACACAGCCGATGCAAATGCAATAATGCGAAGTAATGCCAGTGCTCATATCCAATCCACATATCAATTACATTTCCATCATAAGAAAATCACCGGGGTCCATTACACTGCTGGATGACTGCCGCTCTACAGACCCCGCACAGTCAAACGAGCGTAAGAGACCTCACTACCAGCCTGTGGACAACCAATCACCAGCAAGGCCTGAAGGTAGCGGACCCATTCACGAGCTGGTCAAACTCAGCCTAGCAATGCCCTCTTACATCAGGCGAGTAAGGCCACACCCCTATCCAACCGACTACACGACAGTGAGAGTCACGGCCTAACAGTATAAGGCCCTCGTGCGCTCATATATACCACCCGGTCACGGCGCTGGAGCAGATCCTTGGTACCATGGAAGTTTTGGGAATTTCACCCATGGGCATCCTATGCACCCGGTATGCTCAAGTAACATTTCCGGTATCCAATCATGGCCATCCACGATGTATCTGTGGAGGCTACAACCCTGATGAAGCAAGGGCGATAATGCTCATATGTTATGCAATGCTAGATGCATGAATCACGCAATCAACCATGCATCAATCCCAAGCATCCAACGTGCTCAAGAGGGGATACTACGTCCCTCGGGGAAAGTATCATGCAATGCCCAAGGACATAATATGACCACACACACATAGTGTCAACCAAGCATACAATGATGTACATGGGCCATGAAGATGGGTCTAGACACATTATGCAGCGATATACAAAGTAGTACACTCCTCCTATCCAAGAAGGGACCAAGACTAGGTACTTAGACAATATCCTTAAGGAATCCAACCTCTAGTGGGGGCCCATTTACCTGGGGTAGCCCACGAGACTAAGCATACAAACTATGTGTCTAAGTAATACAGAAGTGAGTCTAGCAAGAGTTAAGATGAGTATCTAATCACATTTAGATACAACCGAGCCTAAAGGGGTCCATAATGGGGATATTCAACCGCCATTCCCCAAAAAGGCATATCAACCATGAACTATATGGATAGAAGGCCCAAGGCCTACATTTAGATAAAAACACAGGTAACCACATACATATATATTTCTCATAATAGGCCATGAAAAAAAGGATATAATACCACCTTTATCAACATGGGCCCCAAGAGGAAAATCAAAGCCCAAATGCTCAATTTCCAATAGCCATGGAATCCATGCATTAAGTTGGACTTGGTGGGCAGCCCGCGTACACAATATACGGCCTGAAAATAAGTTTAAGTTAGGAGGAAATGGGCCTAACTACATCAGCCCAAAAACTAGCAAATTAAGTGGGCAACCAAGGGCCCAATACTATCCTTATCTTAGCCCACAAGTCCATCAAAATGGTGGAAGTCGGTCCAATATATGGTTGGGCCAAGCTAGGACGTTCCAACCCACTCTGGGCTAATGGGATGCCCCAAAAATCCGATTTAAGATGGGGTCCTCATGTGATCACTAAAGGTGACCCAAAAGAATGCATTGATTAAGCCCAAAGATTATAAGAAAACATAAGCATGTAACACGTACACAAGTTCTCAATATGGTGGGCCCCACAGCCAAACAAAGTTTTAACCATACAATTTTAATTTAAGGCCCTTTGAAAAACTTTTGGCCAGTTTAACTTCCAAGACCCGCTAAGGTCCAGAAATCAGTTGACTATGTAGAAATAATCTCATGAAAGCCAACTATATTCGCTGGGGGACCCCACCAGATGGAGAGTTCGTATATATTATGAAAAGATCAAGTGAACCTGTTACTGGATTGTGAGTCCAGCAGTAACCCAAGACAGACAGTGCATCCATAATCGAGTGATCCAAGGCTTGGATGGCCTGGACTAAACATGCGTTAAGGTAGGTTCCACATACATACACATTAAGCTCTAAACAATGGCCTAGGGTCTATGATGGGCCTTTAACCATCCATAAAGAAACCCATAGGCCTACCTTAGGATCACCTAGGAGGACGTTCAACCTCAACTGGCTTCCAAGAGGTAGCCCGCCACTACTCATATAATATAAGGTTTAAAGCCCACGCAATGCATGGCTTAATGGGCCATACACCAAGCCCAACTTATAGGCCAGATAGTGGACCCTTAAGTAAGGTTTGGGCCCAACCACAAAGGTCATAATTCCACATATTGTGCTGGGCTTCATGGGCAGCCCAGTAATTCATTTACATGAGCAAGTTTTACATTTAACACAAGTGAGTTGGGCCTCACTTTTGGCCCAAGTACAAGGTCAATTTAGTAGGCAGCCAAGAGCCCAACTCCTTGCATATTATTGCCCTTAATCCCATCACAATAGATGGGAGAGTATAGGCCTAAGATCAATGGGCCTATCCAAAAAAATTGAGTCCATAAGGCCTACTTGTTAATACAAACATGCATATACTATATCACATAATGGGCCCCAAAGAAATGGCCCAAAACAAAACCCATCCAATTCACACATTATAGTGGACTTGAGGGCAGCCCATAAGTCCAAGAATACATAAGGGCGAGACCTATACCGATAGGGTGGGCCTTGCCTCATTAGACAAAGACTTAACAAGGCCCTCCACAATATACATTTATATGGGCTTTGCAAGTCAGCCTACAATTAAACACTTCATGAGGGCATCAAGGCCCATTAATACACATGATCAGCTTATAGACAGCCCATTGGGCTCATAATTCAATAAGGTCAGCCCTTGCACAATCTTGGGCTTAAGAAAGAATCTCTCAGCCCATTGAGCCTATAAAACTATTAAAATTTCTGGTTAAGGCGAGCCCACAAAATCACCACAAAGGTAGGCCTCAAGGGGGCACTCATTAAACCCAAAATATCTAAGGAAGGAAAGAAAGGAGTGTGTGCAACACTCTCTCAAATCTGGTGTGCCACAATAGTACCTAAACAATCAACCATGTAGTAAATTTTGGGTCCCTTGCTAGAATTTCAGCCCACCCATTTCCTAGGCCTGGTGGAGTCCAGAAATTTATTTAATTTAGATGGGTTACTGACCCATGGTGATTCACATATATCATAGTGGGCCCCACCAGATAAGAAGGGAGATATACAACACTTACTTCAAGTGGGCCATGCCATTAGAATGCAGGCCCAGCAACCCAAGGTAAGGGTGTGCCTGGGTATTTGACCCAAAACTGGTCCAAATTGCAGGCCACACCACGGTCGGTACAGAGGCCCGATGGCCCTGAAATTTTATAGGGTGGTCCTTCCATGGGTATACCACACCCCCATAAAATTTTATAATTTTTGGACTTCTAAAACTATTTTAATTAATTCAAATAAAACAATCTGTCCTGAATCTCGGACTGATCTGGACACCATATAATAGTGGGCCGGTCCAGCCACTACCATGGTATGTACAGGTGTCCAATGGCTCCAAAATTTTACAGGTAGGTCCTGACATGAGTTTAACATATCTCTGTAAAGTTTTATAATTTTTGGATACTCAAAAATATTTTAATAAATTTTAAGGATATAATCTGTCCAGGGTGAACTATTGCTGGAATGTAACTGTCCTGAATTTGGGTCATCCAATGGGTGGGTTCTGGGCCTCCAAAATTCCTGAAATTTGGACCCAAGGTCCCTCATCAAGCCTAAAACAAGATTGGATCCAGAAATATGGCCCAACTTCTTAGAAAGTATTTTTAGAATTTTATTCTTTTTGGACTATGCTGCTGGACTGAACAGCAGAAATGTTTGGCAATCCAGTATGTTGGCCCACCCTTTTGGATGCCCAAATGGGATCCCTTGGCCCTGAAATTATGTAGATAGGTTCTACCATGGTTGGGACACCTTCCTACAAAAATTTAAAATTTTTTGGAAAGTAAAAATATTTTATTTAACCCCTGCAATTTGTGTACAGATAACTATTCCTGAAGAAATCTACAGCAAAAAAAAATATTGCTGGAAATGTAATTGTCCCTATGTTTGGGACCACATGGAGTTGGCCTGGAACCACCCAAACCCTTGAAAAATTGGGAAAAAGGTGTTCATATATCTGGACAACAAGTGGGGTCCACTGGGGTGGTCCACTTATTCCAGAAACCCAGGTAAAAATGCTCATTTTCAACTTATAGTGTTGCTGAACTGTGCAGAAATTTCTGGACAGTTAGCCCACTTTGGCCCATCCCATGGGTCTCAATCATGAGTGAAATGATGTGGGCCCCATTCCACATCAAAGTGGGGTCCATGCACTGCAAAATCCTTAAGAAAATTTAGGAGAAAAGGGCATATAAACAGATCCAAACATTAGCTCAAAAGTCATGGTCCAACTGGGCCTGGAATTTGGACAGCAACATATGCTGTCCACATTTCAGCCCATATAAATTAATCAAAGGGTTTATGGCCCTGATTCAACATGTGGGGTCCACCTTGATGGGTTAACAAAATTTTAGACCCATGAGCTCACTCAGACCTCCATGAAAATGTCATTTTAGAGGTCACCCAAACCATGCATGCATGGTGGGCTTGGACATCTAGTCAAAGTGGGCTTGGACTTCCCATCTAGCTAAGGGTCTGAGATGTTGCTGACCTCTCCTTGGTGGGCCACACATCATCATAATACACAGGAGAAAAAAAAAAGGAGAGAGAAAAGGAGAAGGAAGAAGCAATCGGCCATTGGTGGAAGGTCCCACCACTAATGGACCTTCCACTCCACAATCTATACCATTCACCATGTATATACTTACATGCAAGCTATTATGTATCAAGATAATTTGCTGGAGGGTAGGGACACCCTCTCCACATGCATGCAAAGGCCTAGATGGCCTATGAGATGCAAGAATAAAGGAGAATGCATCATGGTGGGTCCATGGAGAATGGCCCACCATGGAAGGGAATGAGTAGGATCTAGGCCCATGGCCTTCATCCTAGGAGCCATGTAGGACCTCCACCATGGATTGGTGGGTCCTACATGCTTCCATGCATGTAGCAAAAGGGAAGGGAGAAAGGAAAGAAGAAGGAGCACCCACCTAGATCAACCTTGAAATTTACATCACCATCATCTAGAGGCTTCAAGCAACATGGATCAATGGTTAAGATCAAATGAGAAGGGGTAGATGAGGAGGTATTTTAGGGAGAAGGGGCTGGAATGGAGGGAAGATGGGCTGGAGAAATGGAGGGGAGTTGCTAGGGAAGAAGAGAAGAGAGAGAGAAATGAGAGGGAAAGAGAGATAGTAATGATTTATTTGTAAGAAAAGAAATGATTACCTTAGGGAGGAGAAACCAAAGTTGCTAGGGGTAGAGTAGGTCTCTTGGTAGTGTTTGTGGTTGGTAGTGTTAGTTATGGATCTTTGTGTAGTGTGTGGGTAGTGTACCTTGGAACTTGTGCCAAGGGAGGTGGTGGTCCACACATGCATTCCACCTAAGTGGGCCACATAATCAATGGTCATATAATGAAATGTACACAACTTTTGATCTACATATCGGATGGACGCACAAGACGCGGCGTTGGAACCGCGGTGACGATGCGGTCGCAATGGCATAGGTTTCAACTCGATCCGAGTCGGGTCTACATGACCGGACTCAAGGATGATCGCAACACTATCTGAGGGTCGCGGGTCACCGAAATTCAACCGATAGGACCGCGAGACCACAAGAAATGAAATGCACACTTACACACACACATGCATACATGCGAACTCGGGTTGGGTCTCACAAGGTAACACCCTTTCACACCTCTTACGAAACCACCTTAAATTTACGCAGTCTGCACAATTTCTGGACATGAATCTGTGTAACCTCGACTGGTCGAGCAGGGTCCTCGACCGGTTGAGCACCTCCCTCGACTGGTCGAGCACCTTAGAATTTTCAAACAATTACTTGCTGGACTTTGAGTTTAGCGAACCCTCGACCAATCGAGTAACCCACTCGACTAGTTGAGCAGTGTGGTAAAACATCCATTTTTCAATGGGATACACTTCCTCTCCTCTAAACTGAGGAGGAAAACCCCATCACGAACAACAAATGGGAGATAGGGTGGCAGTTACTGCGAGTCTGGTAGGGCTAGCAGATCCCTCTATCGATTAGATGCTTAAAACCTCGGCTAAGGACTTCAGCCACAATGATGAAAATGGCTAGAGAAATGGGGTTCCCTTGGCTGTGGCCTCATGAGGACTCAAAGAATCCTGGGTTCTCCATTAATCAGAATTGAGAACCATAAGTTGGATCAACATTTTTCAACTAGAGAAATCCAACTGGAGGTGAAGCCAAATTTGCGAAGAACGACTTTAAGAAAATTCCAATCAAGCCTGTCATAGGCTTTTTCCATATCAAAGGAGGTTGTCTAACAATCCATATCAAAGGAGGCCCTATGTGTGGACTGTCCACATTAAATGTGGGGCTCATAGGGTGGATGGTCCACATAAAAGATGGGCTCCACATGATGGATGACCCTATATTAATGTGCGGCCGATGATCCACATCAAAGGTTGACCCATAATGATAAAATCTCACTTCCAAAGTGAGTTAGTATAATGGACGACCCACTTCAAAGGTGTGGCCTACATGATGGACATTTTGTCTTAAAAGTGGGCCCCACATGATGGGTAGTGGACATTGAAATTGCATCCCACATGATGGATGGTCCACATCATAGGTCGGCTCCTAATGTTGAATGACCCACATCTAAGGCGAGCCTCACATGATGGGCAACCCACATTGAAGGTGGGCCCCACATGATGGATATTTCACATCAAAGGTGGGCTCCACATGATAGACAATTAATAATAGTGGGCCCCACATATTGACAATTAATAATAGTGGCCCCACATGATGGACAATCCACATCAAAGTGGGCCCCACATGATGGGCAGTCCAACTCAAAGGTCGGCCCTAATGATGAGTGGCCCATATCCAAGGTGGGCCTTGCATAATGGATGGCCCACATTAATATGGGCCCTGCATGATGGATGATACATATTACAGGTTGACCCTAATGATGAGTGGCCCATATTCAAGGTGGGCCCTACATGATGGACGACCCACGTCAGTGGTGGGGACCACATGATGGATGATCCACATTAAAGGTGGGCTCCACGTGATGGGTGGTGGATTGAAGGTGGGCCCCACATTATGCACAATAATATTGATGGTGGGCTCCACTGGGTAGAAACCAACATCAAAGGTGGGCCTTATATAATGAATGGTGCACATTAAAGCCTGAGCCATAATAATTAATGGCCCATATCCAAGGTGGGCTCATATGATGGACAACCCACATTAAAGGTGGGGCCCATACAATGAATGGTCCATATTAAAAGTTAGCCCCATATGATCGATGGTGGATGTGAAGGGGACCAAACAAACTTGAGGGATAATTGCTTATGAGGTTGGAAATCAGACGTGGTTTTCTACTTTTATATGAATAATATGTTTGCTACCAAACATACTTTTCAACTGAAGAAGTAGAAATTAGGATAAGTTACTCGTGACATAAGAGCATATCCAAAGTAATTTATGATCCAAACGTCTTTATATGATTCAAGGTATGTACCTGTTGAGTATTTTGGACTTAGTAAATATTAATGAAAGATGGAGAACAGACCTTCTATAGGTAAATTTGGTAAAAAGACCAAAGAACCATAATGTTATGCTTGTCAGAAGTTTGGACACCTGTCTACTGAATGCCCAAATAAAAAAACTAAGGGCAAAGCAATGGCTGCCACATGGGATGATACAGAAGAGTCAAACTCAGAATCTATTGACTCAAAGAGCGATGGAGACTAGAAATCCTTGAAAATTCTTGTGGTCTCCACTACTCCAATCATTCCCATTGAGACTGAGAACGAGGAACCGCAAGCTACTGAATCATTTCCATCTGATAATGAGAAAACGGAAGAGGAAGAAGAGAAACAAGATAAACTACAAGATGCTTACAATCAACTATACATACGTAGCATCAAAGTTGTTAAAAGACTTGGAATATTTGAGAACAAAAAGGAATTGCTGCAAAAAGATTTGGATAAAAGTCTGAAAATTAATACACACCTAATCAATAATTTATAACAATATTACTCAAATAATGATAGACTTGAGAGAATTAACACCTTCCTTAAATACGAGTCTGAAAAACTAAACAAACAGGTTGAGCAATTAAAAGACAAAAACATGCTCCTTCAAAATGAAAATCATACACTCCTGTTTGATTTAGAAGAATTTGGAAAAATTGCTATGCTAAACTACAAGTTATCCTAGAGTGGTGAGAAGTTAGAAAAACTCTTGGGTAAGGGAAGACCTGGAAAGGACAAGAGCAGCTAAGGATATGAAAATTTTAAAACAAAGACTAGAAATGCAGCACCAACGACTGAAAAATCTACTGCTTCAGGTAGTATTAAAAGAACTACTCCAGCTTGTCATTTATGTAGTGATTCGGGTCATTATAAGGTTAAATGCTTGACACCTAGGAGGACTCAACATAATTCTGGTCAAAATCATATTGAAAAATTCAAACCAACCAAAGAAATACAAAATATCAAGAGTCCACCTAGGAATATGGAGAAAAGAGATTCACATCCACTACCACCTAAAATGAGTAGCACAGAGCAATTGAATCAAGTAGTCAAATTAAACAGAAAAAAAAAATCTACAATAGTTAAAAATCCTATCGCAAACTGGGTTCCAAAAGAAAAGAAGAATTGCATGGTTACTCATTCAAACCATATGCCATGTAATGAAACTAAGTGGTATCTGGATAGCGGATTTTCAAGACATGTCACAAGTGACAAATCTCTCCTTACAAATTATTCAGACCTTAATAACGGGATAGTCACCTATGGAGATGGAAGCACCGCTAAGGTAATTGGACAGGAAATTATTAAAGGAATACATTTGCTCAAAAATGAGAATGCCTTTTGCATAAAAGGATTAACACATAATCTTTTAACCATTTCTCAAATATGTGACAATGAGCATGTGGTTACATTCAACAAAGAAAAATGCGAAATCCTAGACGTCTTAGGAAAATCCATAATGAAGGGTTCTCACACAAATAAGCACTACTATGTCATCAAAGGTAAAGGAAAGGGTAATCCCTATGCCTAAAAATACTGAGCATAGAAAAAAAGTCCAGGTCATGCATCAAGATCTGGATATTTGCTGAAATGATGCAACTTTTGCTGAGCTTCTAATGATACATCTGAGGTCTGCCTCATCAATCTTTTTGGTATATAAACATCTTAATGTTTATAATTTTGATTTGTATAAAATTTTGCTGTGTATACTGTTGATACATAGATACACTAATAATATACATAAAAGGTTTTCTGAAAGCTGAAAATTGAAAGCATTCACCCTTGATATACCTGTTGATACATGAGTGAATGTTTCGATTACATCGACCGTGAATCGATACCATCGACAAACTCTCGAGAAGGTGAATCGTCGAAATGGTTGGTGTTCCTTCTGATCTTCATTGAAAATATCAAATAAGGTATTCCGATGTCATCGAAATGATGTTCAATGATATCGAAGGTTACTGCTAAATTAAAGACGGAAGAATGGAAAAAGAGACTCACTGGTAGTTCTCAAAATGAGATTACATCTCTTAGAACAATTTTTTTCAAGCAAAAATATCTAAAGGACTAGTTCTTCCACAACAGTCCTCAATGGAAAGCAAGAAAGGAAAGAAGAATGCAACTGACACATCTTCACTTTTCAACTTAAACTTTGTGGCAGAACGAACAGTTCAGAGGAAGAACATTACACCCTTTAGGATCATCAATCTCTTAGAACTGATTGGATGGGGGAATATCATGAATTTTGGTGGAGGATTTCAGCATAATCTTGTGCATCAGTTTGTGAATTCAATCTACAACATTGAATATAATCCTTCAATCATTTCAGTTGCTGTCATAAATCAGACCAAGTCCATCACTCCCAAACTGATAAGTCGTCTAGTTGGGGTAAAAGTCATTAGGATACTTGTATCAGAATGAAATATGAATGGTCTTGGTGAATGGGGAGAAGTTACTCGAGCACTATGTAGTAGTGCTACTATACCGAGAAATGTAAAGAATGTTCTTCATGTTAAATATCTCAGTCTTGCATACAAAATTCTTCACAGCATTTTCAGCATAAATGTCTATCCCTGTGAAGTCTCTAAGAACAAGCTTTCCCCATATATTCTAAATGTTTTGTATGATGTTCATCTTGGTATTCATGTCGGTCTATCCACTGTCATTCTACACAATTAATTCAAGTGTCTTTAGAAGAATCCATCACTACACTTCCATTCCTATGTCTTGTGTCCAAGCTATCATGACAATTTGGGCTGCCTCCTACTAACGATCTCCCACACCCGTGTGCATGGTTCAACCAAGAAGAGCCCCATCTCTGTTGAGAACATTCGGGCTATCACTGAATGAGTCATTATACAGGATCTTTTTGATAGACAATCCTACATAATGAAACGGCTAGATGACTATGAAGTCTGTCTATTGGAGATCAAAACCATGTTAGCGGCCCTACAACACGATACACAACAAATTCTGAATGTCTTACCAACACAATAAGCATCACATACCTGGATTCTCCTTGAAATGCGTAGGGCATAAATATCTTTTTGAATGCTCTTCGCTCATACATAGGTGTGATGCATTACTAACTTGCAAAGTTGAAAAGTCTCTTTTTGGTGTAAAATATCCTCTGAGTGAGTAATATTGTTTTTTTTTTTTTTGTCATACTAATCCTAAGTTTGAAAAGTCTCTTGGGCAGTATATAAGTTTTTGGAATTTTTGAATATGGCTTGATATAATTCACATTTTTACTGGCATAATTATGTTTTAAGCTCCCTTGGTTTATCTAGCTATGATTTGTGGAATGCATGTGATGTTTTTTATCATCATTCTATTTGCTTATATCACTGCTCTATTCGGTCTACCATGCATACATAGTCTCTGAAAATGATGTCTGATTAAATTATTTTGATCCTTATACATCTATCTTTTATATATGTGTGCTCTTTGAATATTAGTTCTCTCAAATACTTCAAACTTCAGTCAATATCAACTACTATACCATTGCCGATGACTGACAAAAAGGGGGAGGACAATTCAAACACACCAAAAGGAAAATTGTATATCTACTTGAATTGTGATACACGTTTTAGGGAGAGGAGTTGCATCAAGATAGGGGGAGAATGCTGTTAGGGGGAGTAGCTACTGACTTGTGTGCATGGTTTCACTAGACATTATAAAATTGTGTAAATTACATGTACACACAATTTAGAATGTGTTTGTCTAGATGCTGTTCTAGGGTATTTTGGTATTTTGTCACGTAATTGACAAAGGGGGAGATTGAAAGTGCCATGGTTTGTTAATTAGTGTGAGTGTTGAGTCAACTAGACAGAAAAGCTCCATAGGAAGATCAATCAACTGTCCGCCTCAACTAGATGTGTGCCGAACTCGCCACAGGTAAATCTAAGCCTCACATCCCATGTCCCAAAACACCAGGTAAATAAAACCTTAAAATTGGTTAGAACATTATAGGGTTTTTAGGTTAGAAAACTTTTTTTACAAAATTATATCTTTAAGTTTTTTACCTCTGTCTATTTATCGATATCAGGTTCAATAAAATCGAGAAGTGTTGTCGATGTCCTCGATGATCAATCGATACCATCGAAATGAAGAAAAAAGATGTACAGTAACCACATATTCATCTGGACAGAATTATCAATGGATTAGTACCATTATCAATATCATCGATATTTGAAACTCAAGTTTATCGAAGTAAACTCGATATAATTGACAACAGAGTATTTGTGTCCCTATTTTTTATAAGAGAATCACATAGACCTCGATATATCGATGTGCTCCTCGATATCCTGAGAATTTAAAAATCGATGATATCGGAAGGCTTTTTATGATATCGGTCTTGGACACAGTTTTCCAGCAACATGTTTCAAGTTATGTTTATCTTGGATTGAGGGTCACTCGATAGAATGATATCGATGATATCAAGGTCGGTTCGATTGTATCGAGAAAGGACATAAACTTTCCAACAAGCTTACTGAAAAATCTTTTGGATTTATCGATGCATCAACACTGCCTTTGATATCATCGATATTCAAATTTCAATGATATCGAGTGTGTCTCAATCATTCCCTATTGACCTGAAATATTTCATGACAAGTCTCTCTTATTTTCACATGTCGAGAAATTGAACCTCGCATCGATGTTATTGGAGTTTAAAATCTGAAAATATCAACAACTATTTCGATTTCCTCGACCAGTTGGCAAAAGGTTTCAAAATCGTATGATATTTGAGTTTTTGTCATCGAGTGGCCAATCAATGCAATCGAGAGTATACACTCGATGATATCAACCCTGCTTGATGATATCAAACTCTATCATAAATGTGACCGTTTTATATCCATTGAAACTTTTTGCCTATATATAGAAAGCTTGTCTTTAGTTGCTGGTAGAGAAAGAAGAGAGTGCTTTTGAGTGTTTAACCTTAGATCATTTACCTAAAGCCCTTTCTCTCAAGGAATTTCATCCTCCAATCTACCCTCATCATTGGTATTCAATAAAGTGAATTGGGAAATCAACTTTTGCATTCAAGGATTCTTCAGCTATCACCTTAATGACAAATCATTAAGCTGGGATGCCTTGAATGGATATATGAGTGAAATCACTCTATCTCTTTTATAGGAAAATATTTCGAGAGTAGGATTCCATTATAACCTTGACCCAACCCGTCGCCATGCATTAGTATATCTTCTGAGTTACAGTTCAAGAAGGAGAAGACTTCTCATCAACAAAGGAGGAGATCTTCATCAACAAGCTAAAAGGGACTCATCTGCTTATATGTAAGTTATCAAAGTCCAGAGGACCCTTGTGAGATTCCTTTGTAGGATTGGGTCTAAGGTGTTTCTCACCCCTTGTAAGTCCTCAAGAAGGCTTTCGACAGGAGTGTACGTGGTGGGTGCGTTGTGTTGGCCCTTTCTTTGTAGAGAGTATAAATAGTTAGGGTCTTATGGAAGATCTTAGACCAGTGTGCCTAAAAGTGGGTGCATTGTGTTGACCCTTGCTCATGAGAGCATAAATAATCAGCCTTGGTGTAGGTTGTAAAGGTTAAAGGTGAACCTGATTTAAAACCTTATATTTGGGGTGAACTGTGGGAAACCTCCTTAATGAAATCCGGTACACTCAAGGGTTGATTGCGGCTACCGAGAGTGGAGTAGACAAGTAGTCGAACCACTATAAAAATGAGTGTGTTTGAGATTACTATTGTCGTTCATTTGTTTGTGTAATTTCCTTTAATATTTTCATGTCTGATTATCTGAGATCACACCCCTCACATACACTCACAGTCATGTCCATCATAAACTAGTTTACATATTGTTCTTCTCTCTAATAGTTCGTGATTGGATCCTCTACCAGGCTTGGAAGCCAGTAGAGTTACTCTTGAGTAATCTTAATATATACTTGTTGTTAGGATTAGAGTGATATAATTTTAAATTGTCATAAAATTGCTAAAAAGTCATATTCACCCCCCTCTAGGATATATTGGTTTATTCCTACTTCAACTAAAGCGATCTTTACCGCAATTTCATTTTTTCATATTTATTCCTTAGTTTTATGAACATGATAGAGCTTAATCAATTTATTTACACATGTTTTCTCTTACGAGATAATTTCGAGAGCTTTGCAGAAAATGACACTTAAAGCGGAGAACTAATGCTCAAAAGATTACCAAAATGAGCTTGGAGATTTGAAAGTCAAGAATGAAGAAATTACATGCCAAAGAATTGCAGGAGCAACAACAAAAAATAGCTTATTCAGCTCGACCTTTAACTTGAGTTTTGGTCCGACCGAAGGTACACAAAGCAATCCAGCGATGAACAAAGAATTTTAGAGGTAATTTGGTTTAACCGAATCCCAATTTGGTGCGACTAAAGCCAGGTTTGATGTGACCAGAGGAAGGCTCGGTGCTATCGAACGTGAACAGAGAGTTCGAGCACAAAAGAAGGTTAATTTAGTCTGATCGAAGTTCAAATTTTGGTGCGACTGAAGTCAGTCGGCTGCAGCCAAAGCGTAAGTTGACTATGTAAACTGAGGTTGTTTCGAAGTCAGTACAAACATAGTTTATAAATAAGAGTTCTTTGAGAATTTCTAAACATGAATTAGGGTAGAAGAAAGATGTCATAGTGATAGAGAACTTCAAGGAGTCTTCTATCTTCTCCAAATCCTCCGTTCTAATTAGTTTTTCACGTGTTGTTTTAAGAGTTTAGTTTCAATCATGTCTTTGTTTGGCTAATCTCTTAGCTAAATGTAAGAGTTGAAGTTGATCTATCATTGACTACAGGCATGGATGTGACGAGGTGAATCTAATCTCTTTGTTATCTGTTTCAATGTTATTCTTACTTTGATTCAAGTTGTTTAATCTTCATGTTGGATATTTCATAGTTTATAGTTTTATTTAAAGAAAATTTTTGAATTTACATTGATCTATCGTTGACTTCGGGATTCTCTAATCTATCGTTGACTACGGGCATGGTAGATTAATTTAAATAGATATTTATAACGTGGAACCAATGCTATGAATGTTCAGACTTATAATGGGATATTTATGATGTTTTAATTGATGAATCTTCCAATTGGATAGATTATGACTTCAATTCTAGTTGAAGTATTGATTAAATCAAGTAAGGATGCATTAAGATGATTCTAAGTGGATCCTTTTCTCTCTAGTTTCCTTTATCTTGATAGTTTCACTTCATAACAATATCTCTTTCAATTCACAAAGTAACTCAGAAAATCACACACATCCAGTCCCTATGGGTTCGACCTTGGTCTCACCTAGATTATTATTACTTCGTAACCTTGCACTTGAAATATCAAGCGAACAAGTAACCATTGAAAAGTGAGAGTATGGGTTTTTTGAAGATTGAAAAGTAGAGAAAATTTTGAGTGTGTAGGAGAGAGAGCACCAAAGAATCCTTTATGTAGGCACTCAGAATGAATAATCATGCCTAAAGATGAGGCATCATGATGATTGAAGTGGTCCATTAATTACATGAAACATTCCTTAGGAAGAGGGAACAAATGAGCATACGACTTCTCATGAACATGCCGTGTCATTAATACAGTTATGCCACACGGAGAAAAAATGCCAAGTACTTGAGATAATATAAGACGGGTGGAAAAAAAAATTTTGACCAATTATATTAAAGATAAAGAAAAGTATTGACCGACAGTAAATAAGAACAAAGAAATCATAATTCAAAAGGCAAAAAAAGAGGTAATCACTTCTTAAAGCTTCAACCGCTTGGCCTCTTACCGATGAAGAGTAACTCTAGCTTTAGCTTCTGAGTGTATTATTTAGCTAATCAGCCGATTATGCTCTTACATATAGGCACCTAATTGATTGATTTAGGCCTTCTGACCATGTCTGTGCGTGGTTAGAGATTTTTTTCTTCCTTCAGCAATTTTAGTTTATCCTCCATGGCCGAGATTTGAGCATTCAAATTGAGGTTGTGCTCGACTCCTTCAGGTTACTGTACACAAATGCAAGTTGTTCTCTGGCAATTACAATCTCAGTCATTCTGATGGAGATGGTTAAATGCTCAGCTTAAAATATATCAACCGTAACAAATGTATCTTGATGCTCGTGGATCAAGTTCAAAAATTCATAGAGTGCGGTCAGTTTAACAGACAGAGTCTCATCTCATTGAATGAGAATTTAATACCGACAAATGAGAAAATTGAGTCTCTCGATTGATCATAACACAATGATGTCAACAACATTGGAGTGAATAAAAACTCGTAATTCCTCCTAAATCTACAAGATCTCTAATGAAGATGCATAGGATTCAGACACAAGGATATCACATGGGAATGATTGATCAAAAGAGGATAAAATATCTTTTATGGGAAACAGTTCCTCAAAAGAAACAAACAAGGCATGAGAAATATCGACCAATGGGACCAAAGGGGAAAAAACGTTCACCGCAACAACTTTTATAGCTCAACCAGGAGAGACTTTAGTTAGTCAAGGTGTTTCCTCTTCCAATGCTTCTACTTTTTCCAAAGAAACCATCATGTGTTCATCGACCGAGGTAATAATTACTTGATCGGTCAGTTCTATGGATGGAGTAAACTGAATGGAAGATAATGTTGTCAATGTGATCGATTCTATAACTCTCTGATTCTGATAAGGTGCAAGTGATGAAGTTATAGATTACAAAAGGAGACTGAAGGACTCCACGGGATGATATATTATTACCTTCTCTTAAGATTGACCTTTTGTCTGATTCACTAATCAACGAATGTCACTCATATTCTCTTTCGAGTCAAAAACGTAAAGTCTTTCTATAGGAGAGTAAGCAACATCAAATAATAAAATGTTGAAGCAACATCCACCTAAATCTGATCGAACAATAACAGTAGTAAATCAGTTGAGTGCTAGTGAATTTTTGGTGAGGTCAACGACCAAAGTCAAAGCTTGGTTAGAACAAGGAAAAGGAGGACTAGGACAATATGGTGTGAGAAATCAGTTAAAAGGAATATTATAATCATTTAATATTTCCTTTTTTCTGTGCCACTTTTAAAAATTCATATTGAAGTGAGCAACTTTATGTCTCTTATACATCTCTTCTATCTCCTAAGAATATTTTAAAGGTGGAATACCCGATTAGAATTTGGTTTTATAATATTTTTTAAAAGATGCAATAGCTTTATCTGGAGAAGAAATACCTGAAGCAAAGCAACCAGAAGTTACAGGAAGTGTAGGACGAGGAGTTGGGAAAGCTTGGGCTAAAAAATCCTCAAAATAGCTGGAGGAATTGTAGATGTAATTTGGATTAAAGTAGTCACTAGAACCACCTTAGTTGGACTTTCCATTATAATCTTTTGACACTTCAATTCAGGTTGAGTCAGCTTTACCATTCTTATTAACGTGAAGAAGGTTTGACTGTCTTTATTAGTGTTAGAGATAGGATAGTCGATGTGACCAAAATTATCTTCCTTGATCATGTCCTCTCTAAACAAAGACATGACTGACTGAGGTGTAGCCGATTTTTTGGTGCCTTCTTTGATTGGCCATAGGTTTCTCCACCTTAGATGAAGAAAGAAAGATAGTCGATAATCACTTGATGGGATCTGTTAATCGAAGTCCTGTATTAGTTTTTCCACCAAGAGTGGAATGGCTCTAGTTTTTGCGCATAGGTGGTAAAGAGGGTAAGCATAAAAAAGAGCTTATGGAGTCAAACCCTCTACGGAGAGTTTGAAAGGTGATGACGGAGTTTGTAATTGGTCAATGAGTTAGAGATTGGTTGCAAGTTCGGTGAATAAATGGAAAGTGGATTCCTTGGGCCAAACTAAATTGACGAGCAAAAATATTAGGGCAGTATTGTTCAATACTTCCATTGTCATCTCAAATAACTTTTCCAAGCTGCATCCCTTAGGCATGCCATCTTAATATCGGTCGATTCATAGTCTTCAGTGAACCTGGTCGAGCAGAACTCTTTATCTTTAAAGGAGCAGAATGAATGGTTGTATTAATCGAGGGTAAAAGAAAAGAAAAAAAAAACTCACATATTCAGCAGAAGAATAATTAATTTTGGGGCAGAGGATATTGTGATGGCCAAAGGAGGTGAATTCTACATCTATTGAAATAGATTTGACGTATTTTACTCCAAAATACTCATACAACCACATTTGGACAAGACAGGCCCACCAGAGTGATAAAAACCCTTCATAGTTGCTTCAAACATGTTGTGGTAAAGATAGTCGAGAATGAAATGGGTGAGAGCTAGGTGACGTTCTTGATCGAGCACCTCGAACATGTGGATATATTCTTTGGTGATTTGAAGAGCACTCACAAATAGTAGAAATCGGCAAATCCACATCATAAGGAAAGTCGTGTATTCTTACTCATTAACTTTATCATGAGATTTACATTATAGAGCCATGAAAGTAGAATTCACTTTGCTAGTCTTGTCCAAAAATTAAGGTGAAGGGATGTTGATTCTTCAAAGAAAAGCCCAGATAGACAGGCTCACTAAAGGAAAAAAGGTGGGTGAATGCACATACATCCATGATTGTTAGACCCATGGGCCTACATTCAAAATGGAATGTGTTGGTCGACCAACTTTAGAAAGTTGAAACTGCTACAAGGAGGAAGGTATTGGATGGATATTCACGCAAGGACAATTTGATGCATTCATAAATTCATGCCTACCTCCATGTGTCACCATGCTACTTCAATGCGAGTAAACCATTATGCCCAACCGTTCATCAATTTTGTCCATGCTCTCAGAGAATTAAAATAAATTGGAAGGATCTAAGAAATTATCGGATTGGACAAAATGAACTTCATCGGGGCACTTTGGAAAACTTGGTTCGATCTCACAGAGTTATTCATGAGTAACTGCAGGTGAAAGGCTGAACCAAGTATTAACGATGCCTTGTCTAGTTCGATGGGAGTATTGAATAAGAGGTCATTGACCACTCCTAAAGACATAACATTTAGATCTTTGATGAACGATTCTAGATGGAACGCTAGAACGGAAGAAGAGGAAGATGCAGCCATGATAATCGAGAGGAGAAAACTGGAAAGGGGGTTTCAACACAAAAGAGAAGAAGAAAGGGGTGAAGGAAGGAAAACATCGACTTAGAGTTTTGTTTATGTATCGGTCACGATACATGCACATTGATGAAAAGATAATCATGACTCCTTGTACAATACGATTGTATGCGACATGTCACATGGACATCCTAAAAGGAGGAGGAAAAGGATATCTTTCGATACAGCCTTGGTCAAGTAGAATCAATACGTAGACAACATGTGGAATAACGGCAGATTTCATTCATTATGTTGGGTAATGGAATAACATCACTTTCACATTTTCCCAAAGGTGAAGCAACATGGAGGGCAATGTTGTATCATATTTCTAACCATTTTAAAGAAATCCAATAGGAGGCTAACATGTGGCATTGCATAAAAAAATAAAAAATAAGAGGTGGATGAAAATATCTTCAAGATATTTGGAGTGCTTTTTGTGGAAGTATAGTTGTCGTAAATCTAGTTTTACATGTCAGTGGATCGTCAACGAAATGATGTAGTCATGTTACCCAAAAGTTTAATAAAAGAATAGAGAAATAAGGTCAATTAAAGGCGATAGAGAGAAATAAAGCTTTGCTAATATAAGAAGGACAATCACGAAAGGGAAACCTAACAAAAGAATAATATAGAGAAAATTTTTTAACTATTGTAACCATTTTAGTAATTGAAGAATGATTTATAAGAACAAGTTGTAATGAAGCCTTATAAATAACAAAAGAATCCAGCATAGCAAAAAACCCAATAACCCATTATCTACAAATCAAACCAAACAAATCTAGCAATTTAATTTATCTCAGCTTATCCTATGAGTAGCAATAGTCAAATAGTGGTAATTCTTATCTATAATCTTTAGTTGTAATTCAAATTTATGCTCGTATGTTAGATTTGATCTCTATTTAATATCACACGGTTCTTTAAAGAGATACATTCTTACAGTTGCTCTGAGTGACCTATTGTGAGTTGCTTTTGTATGATTACACCAGTATTCTTTTGAGAATCTAGTCATATACATTCATTTTGGACATCTATTTATTTTAGTGCTTAGGGTCAAAGTTGATCAATTTTGGTTTGGCTTTATCAATTATTCTAGCATGCCTACACACATTACACATGATAAGAAATAAATCGAGTGACAACACAATCTAGATCAATACTAGATAGTCCAAGTGCTCCAACGGTAGCACTAGCATTTCTCTTCACCTGAGTCCAAGTTAAGCTACTGATTTGGAGTTTGAATCAAATTGGATCTTCAAGCTTTAAAATTAGGCTTATGAAATAAATCAACAAGTGTGATACATGTGGACAATTAAGAGTGAAGATTTCATGCTAAGAGGATCACTTTTTATCGAGGCCTGCTAGCCCCACCCACGTTCACACGCAATATACATGTCACCATGACACATTTGTGAGAATTATGAGCCACCACTACCAAAAATATGAGCAAAGGCTATAGACTATAGTGGTCTATGGCTACGGCTTTGATCCGTAGCTAATTGGCTACGAATTTAATCCGTAGCTAAAGCATACTTAATCTATGGCTAAAACATACCTCCCCATAGGACTTGACTATGCTTAAGGGGCTCCATAGTGCCCATTGCAATATATTTATTTTATCTAATCGGTCCATCAATTTTGAAATATTATTTCAGTGCATAAGCCCAATAATTAGAAAGATCAAAAGTCTAAGTGGACCACACCATGAGAAAGAATGAAAAAATAAATTTATATCGTTAATATGTGGTGTGGTCCACCTAAATCTTAGATCTGACTCATTTTTTAGATAAACCCTAAAAATGAGCTATTAAAATGAATGGACGGACTGGATAATTAACATACATAATGGTGGATCCCATAAGTCCTAAAATAAATAATCGTTAAAATCCCATCTGCGCACCTCTCCCACACACCCCATTTCACAAAAGCAGTTCCCTCACGCACCCTATTTCACAAAAGCCACTCTCTCTCTCTCTCTCTCTCTCTCTCTCTCGCCCGCCCGTCTGTGACTCACCCCCCTCGCCCTATCCTCTCTCTCTCTCTCTCTCTCTCTCTCGCCCGCCCGTCTGTGACTCACCCCCCTCGCCCTATCCTCTCTCTCTCTCTCTCTCTCTCTCTCTCTCTCTCTCTCTCTCTCTCTCTCTCTCGCACTCAGCCCTCTCTTGATCTCTCATGCTCCCTCACCCTCTCTCTATCTCTCAGCCCCATTTCCCTCTCTGTTTCCCAACCTCCTTGTCTCTCTCGCTAGGGTTTTTAAAACCCCCTTTCACTGTAAGAAGGAGAAGAAGAAGGAGAAGGAGAAGGAGAAGAAGAACGGTTAGTCTCTCTCTCTCTCTCTCTCTCTCTCTCTCTCTCTCTATCTATCTCTCTCGCTAGGGTTTTCAAAACCCCCTTTAGAACTTGTTTGGAAGATTTGCCTTATGGTAAGTCTTTAGGTGATCTGGAAGGAGTAATAAAATATACAAATATACTTCTTTGGGTGATGGGTTACAGTGACTAGGTCACCGGATTTAATGGTGTGGCTTGTCAGAATTAATGGTGTTGGGGTCTTATGAGAGGATGGAGCAGAGGCTTCTCACAGCTGGAGACTCTTCATATAATAGGTATACTTTTCTTTCCTTGATTTATCCTCACCTTATATTATTCATGGGTTATCGTTATTTTGTATTAATTATTCAAAAATTTTAAGAGGCTTTCAAATGAGTTAACAGAGTGACATGCAAGGGACTTTTGGGAAGAGATCTCGAATGTAATATGAGACAAAGATAAAGCATTGGGGTCTGATGATGTCACCATGGATTTCTTCTAAACTTGTTTGGAAGTGATTGTAGCAACAGACATGCATCATGTTCCTTGTTTTTCTGTATAGATTTCAAAAGTTATATGGTGTATGGGGAGCATTTCTGGTGTTCTAGACTGTTGATATGATGAGCATTCTTGTGGATGGACCATATGTGGAAAGCCTTAAATATTGGTAGAGGTGATTTCCTTATTTCATTGAGTTCTCTTTAATGAGTTCATAATAATGCCTAGTAGATGTTTGTGGAAATGCCAAGGAGAAGGCCAATAGCCCTGGGGTGTACCGCCTTGATCGAAATTTCTTCTCTTTGAATTTAGTCA
This sequence comes from Magnolia kwangsiensis, assembly GCA_037074715.1. Taxonomy (NCBI): domain Eukaryota; kingdom Viridiplantae; phylum Streptophyta; class Magnoliopsida; order Magnoliales; family Magnoliaceae; genus Magnolia; species Magnolia kwangsiensis. Next base: position 106,571,389 of record CM073578.1, on the reverse strand, counting down.
GTTTGGATTTGATTAATTATGCGAATTTGTTGATTTTTTTTATTTAGTGCATCGGTCAGTTGATTTCTATTTCTTGTTGGCTATAGTGGATGTTACTATCACTCTCTATAAGTTGCTATGATTTGGTCGGCAAATGGGATTAGTGGGTTGGTTTTTCACTATCTTGCTAATTTTTTTTTCTTGATTTAATTTTCAGTGGTAAAAAATGATGCAAATTAATTGTTATCTTTGCTTGTTTCAGATTAGAAAATTATGGTAGCAGTTTGTCGTTTCATTTCCCTTATTAGTATTATTATTATTATTATTTGTTGAAATATTATGTGATGAAATCTGTTATAGATATATGATCTTTTGCTGATTTTGAAATAAAGATAAATTAGTAGATCAGTTCCACTTTTATGCAAATGAGCTTAATTATGATGTATTCATGGCTTTCAAATCAGAACATGAGCTCACTCTACATGTAATTAGATAAAGGATCATATAACTCCTCTTGGTTTGTTTTCAATCTCATAAAAGATTACTAACTTTTCAAGCCTCTTCCAGCTTATAGAGTCATTAGGTGTCTTCTAATTGGTAACAGATTTTGCAATTTCTCATCTGGTAGCATTGATTGTTTGAATATCTTGCTTCCATATCAAGATTTCTCATTTTTTTTGTTCCCTCTTTTTCTTTTCTTTTTTCTTTATGATTTTCACTATTGATAAGGATACCAATTCATATACAAAAGAAGGAGAAGAAGAAGAACAAAGAAGGTCCGAATATCATTTGCCTCTATGCATTTGCTATTTATTTCTTTATACATTTGTCTCTATAGTTGTAGAACTTTTTTCCTGACAGTTGTGTTCATCCATGTTATTCGACATAATAATTTCTTTGGATATAATTTTTAAGGTGCTGAACTAGCTTTTTTTCTTCTTCTGTTTTTTTTTCTTTTTCTTTTTCTTTTTGGTACTGAACTAGCCGCTCAGGAAGGAAGAAGCGCAACCACTTCAGCTGCTTACAGAACATTGGCACAGGAGTTCACTGAACAGCAGTTTCATGCTCCCCATATCCTGACATTCAAAGTTTGTTTTCCTCCAATGTTTCCTTTAAAAAATTGTCAATGGCCTCACTTGAAAAAATTGTAAAATCCATTGTATATAATCTCCTGTATGTCATGCATGCTAACTGTTTGATGAAATGTCTCAACAAGGAATGTTTTATGTGGATTTCATTTGAATCCCATTTTTTTTTCTCTACCCATGAGTCGACCCACATGGTTGTATGGTTGGATGACCTACATTGAAACTTGATGCTGCAGGACATGCCTCAACAATTGAAAGTGAGGCTTCTAGAAGAGGTGGGAGAGCACGATAGAGAACGGATTATCTGTAAGCATGATATTTTCATGCCTTAGATTGTGTCATGAGTTTCTTGGGTTTGAAACTATTGATATATGGTTTTTTTATTTGATTTCTTTGTTGATATATGTGTGGATGTGATCTTTTATATTTTATTTTTAAGTTTACAACTTCCTGGCTAATTATATGATGTTTTTGTTTATATGAATGAATATTCCTTTGACACTGTTTATTGATTTTATAATGTTTTAGAAACTAGGAAGTATTCCTTATGGTTATTTCATTTCATTATGCTAACTTAAATTTGATATGAATGCCAATGAGTTAATTTCAGTTTATTAATAAATGCTCCAAATGTACTTTTAGAGTTTCCTACATACCTTCACATCTTTGCAATTCAACTTAATAAGTTCTCCACTACCCCTTCATATTTTCTTTGGATTGCAAAAGAAAATTATTAGAAATGCTAGTGTTTTTATTTTTGAATTCTATTTTTCATTTGATATATTTGGATGGAATTTCAAGGCTTTATAGTAATCAACTGCAATTTTATTTTCTCTTATTCGAGGCCTGTTTGGATGCACCCCGTAATGAGAATGATGTTGGAACTTGGGTGTTTGTTTTGGATGTTGGGTTTGATTTATTTCAGAGGGGAGTAGTGCATTACTAGTTAGAAAATTATGCTCCATAACCATGGATGTCAAGGAACTCTTACTGAAGATCAATTCTATCAAAGAGTCGCTGAATCAGGCTAATTCTAATACAAGTTCGTCCATTAAAATGGCCACATTGAGCTTGTAAAAATGAAAGACATTGAGGTGAGTTTATCTGAAAGAGAACCTTTTGTAGAGAAACATTTTCAAGGAAGTCTTTTCATAAAAATTTCCTAAACCCTTGTCTTTTTTTTTTTCCTCTCTAAATACTTTATTGGAAAATAGAAAATGTCACTCTCTCCTTTATTTTTCATGATCCCAAACTAGCCTTTAATTTCTTTCTTCTATTAGTATTGTACAGTTATTATATAGATCGGTTTGATGGATGCTTTGATTGGTAGTTTGAACAATAGATGTCTTGGTGCATAACTTTTGCTTCACTGCCTTAATTAGCTTTTACTTCAATTTCCTATAATATTTGTAAGGTTATGGAATATGAATTGATTCATTTAAATGGTCTAGACTCATAAATATGCATTATTCATTTAAACGATTTGAATTATGATTGGAATGAATACTCATAACCAAAACTCAAACTGAGGCTTAAAAAATAAGTTGTTGGCCTTGAACACTCAGCCCAAGTCTAGCACTCAGACATCTAGGGTCAATCAAAACTCAAACTGAGGCTTACTCCTTTTGGCTCTAGCTAGTAGACCAAGGCTAGCTCAATGGAAAAATTTCTTTTCATGCCTCCTCTAAGTGCCTATTGGTTCACTTTCTTTGATGGGCTTTTTATTTTGCCCCAACCATAGTTGCATTTAGCTACAATAATAACAATTTTACATTATTTGATTCAGCACCTAATTTTTTCCTGTTCCAGACGAATACTTCCACTAAGCAGTTTAATGATTTGAGATCCTTCTGCTCGAAGATCATTTCATTCAGAACTTGTAGATGTTACTGTTAAAGAAGGTAGTAGCCATGAGGCTCTGTTTTGGAATTATTTCCTCCTTATAAATCAGCTTTGTATCATAACAGTATAAGATACCCAAACTTGTTTATTAATTATAGCTGCCCAGACCATTTGAAATGTGGATCCCATTGTGGATGGAGCATATATCTAAAATCACGCTGATCAAGCAACCCTAACCATTAATAGTAAATTAATGAGTCATATAAATTCAAAGGGAAATGTGTGGTTAATATTATCTTCTTAGTGTAATTTTTCAGTTATGCTCCCTTCATAGTTCAGCGATTTGGATGGATTGGATTGCTAGGCAACTACCCTGTGTGTATGTTCAGAGAGTCACCACCTTAAAAGTAAAAAAGAAGAAGAAGAAGAAAAGAAAAGAAGAAAGAAAAAGAAGAAGTGGGGCAAATCTAATGAGCAATCAATTATCTTGTCTTTTCGTGTTTATGCATATATTTGGGTGTAACTATTTTTTTTGTCGAAACAATGATGACCCAATGGAAGTTTTTCGGATCTAAGACATGTCTAGTTGGTCTAAAAGAAAGGGTGCCTGCTCTTTTATGATCCATATTATGACTAACGGTCCATATGAGTGTTTCTGCCTCTTTCAACAGATGACACCTAATTCCAAAGAGTAGGAAACCAAACATTTGTATTATCAACTTCTTTGATGAGGTAAGTCCTAATCCTCTCTTTTTTCTTTTTTACTTTTTTTCTTCTTTTTTTTTAGGGATGAAGAGTTAGGTAATTCCTACTGTTTATGTCTCTTTTTCTTGTTTATCTTTTTTAAAAGGATGGTCAGTCATAAATGATGTTGCCCCATTTGTTCTAATTTTCAAATCTTTGTTTTGACTATCGATTTTCCTGAAAGGACTGAAGTTTTAATGTTACAATTGTTTTGTAAGGGGAATACTCATAACCATATTTAAACGTATTTATAGTCTTAAGCTCCATCTAGTCATCACATTAGTATTTATGAAAATATTTAAAAAAAAAAAACCAAATGGAGCCTAAGCCCGGGTAAAGGAAGAGGGAGAAGAGCCTTAGAATGAGATCGTTAACTATGGAGGAGATCCTAAAAATGTAGTAAGTATATCTGGTTTTATGGTTTTACTTGTATATTCCTATATTGATTACTCAAGCATGACAGTTATGCGCATTCTTTCAGGTGGATGTTGCATGTGGGAGGATTGGAGCTGCATATTTCAGATTTAAGCATCTGGTACATTTCTTGTCAAGAATGCACATGTGCAGTTCATCAAACAATACATTATGTGATTATAATTACATTTATTTGTTACAAATGTCAATGGTATTGTATTTGCGAATGTGAATGAAAATAAACAACTTATTATATATATATATATATATATATATATATATATATATATATATATATATATATATATATATATATATATATATATATGTTATCAATGGAGGATACCTTGATTAGGGGGACATGAAATTCTTTTAGCATATGGTATGGTGTCCCAATATTGGTTGTATGTTACTAGTATGTAGTAGATAATACTAGGTTCAATATTTTTTGTATGTGGCTAAAATTTTTTTCTTAACTACTTATAACCTAAACCTAAACCTATAACCTAAATGTATTCTCAAATCCCTAAACCTAAACCTACACCTAATCCTAATCTCAACTCCCTAAACCTAAACTTGAAAACCAAAACCTAAACCCAATCCCGAACCTGAACTCGATTTCCTAAACCTGAACCTTAACCTATTCTTAATTCCCAAAAGCTATAACGTATAACCTATAACCCAAAACCTAAACCTAAACCTTAACCTAAACCTATAACCTAAGCCTAAACCTATAACCTTAACCTAAACCAAAACCTATAACCTAAGCCTAAACCTATAACCTTAACCTAAACCAAAACCTATAACCTAAACCTTAACCTATAACCTATAACCTATAACCTAACCTTAACCTAAACCCAAACCTATAGATCACTGATAAAATTCTCTATATCCTGCATTGGTTTTTCAGATATGATCTCAGATTATGGTGAAAATTTTAGTACCTTATTTTTTTAGACATAATGATCTTAGTATGTCACTACTGTTTCATCGTGGATTATGCCTTCCTATTGAAATGAAATGCTTTAGCATTTTGGCCTTTCTGGGCATTTAGTTTCAGAATGGATGGAAGCATTTAGTCGCTTTTTGTTTCTCCTAGAAGAGAGAATTTCACATGTTTTTAATCTTCCCAGACCACTATGAATGTTTCTTTTAATGAGAATGTCCCTCAAGCATGGTATGCTGTAAAGGTCGTTACGTGGAGGTAAGCTGTGCACATTGCCTTTGATGTGTGTATTTGATGATCATGTGTGGGAAGGTAAGCCATCCAACTTCTTGGATCTATTTTAGATCAGCTAAGGTACAAAACTTGTGCTGAACATATGGATCTGAGCATAATGGGCCATGACCAAAGATTGGTCCAATTAGATAGTCCTAGCTGCTTGATTTGAGGAAAAAAGGCAGGTCCTTGGGCCGCCCTGTTCTGATTGAGCATTTAGGATGGTCTGATAGGCTTGATTTTTTAAACCATGCTCAAGTATGGTGATATTGTACAAAGTCTACCATACATTCTTATGGTAACTTGTGTATAAAAATGTGTACAAGTCTGATAGGCCGGATTTTTAATTCACCAGTATCTATTTTGGGTTTTCTTTTCATTTTCTATTGATTTGTATTTTGGGTTTCCTTTCAATTTCCATCTAAAGGTTTTTTGGGTTTTGATTAATATCAGTTTCTTCGGTCTTCATCAATACCTGCTTTGGGTTTTCTTTTGATTCCCTCATTCATCAATAGAAATCAAGCAACAATGAGTTGTAATCTTATTTTCTCAATGTAGAAATCTAATGAGAATGCTACTCAAATGCAGAGATCTAATGAGAAAATCATCATTGGCATATGATAGCTCTTATATATATATCCTGCATTCTATCAAAACATATGGTATGTAATGAGATCATGTAGAAAAGAAACTCTTCATTGAAGGCAGCCATAACCTTGGTTAGGGTTTGGGCTAAAAGTATGAGTGCAGGAGCCGACGCTTTTAGAGTCCGAACTCATTCTTTTGAAAAATAAAAAAATGGGAATATTAGTAAATATGGATTTTCTTGTTAAGAAGAAAATGGAAGGTAAAGAAGAGACATAACTAAAACTTTGCACTGTGAAAGTAATATTAACCATCTTACTTTCTCCGTTGAATTTGACGTCTAGGAAATGAACCTTTTTCAAAAAACCATGGATTTAAAACCATTATATCCTTCTCAAAAATCTGAGTTTATTAAACTGAATTGAATTATTACAGTTCAATTTTGTTAAATATCCAAACACAAGGTTTCCATGAATTAGGCAAATGAATTCATTCTAACCCATTTTATTGAATATCCAAACGCAAGGATTTATTTATTTATTATTATTATTTTGTGATATGTAATAGCTTTTCAAAATTCATATGTAGGTGCATACTTGTGCTCATTCATGTAGATTTTAACTATTTTTCTTAAATTTCTTTGGTTTTTCTAATTTTTGTATTTAATTTTGAATTTCTAGGCCCTAAAATAAGATTCGAGGTACCGTCAACAATGTTAACAGAATCCTTCAGGTCAGATTGTTGATTGGACCTGATTTTATTTAAACGATCTTGATAATCCATTTTATTTAAATGAGTAGACTCAAATGTGCATCGGAGCTATCCGAATGTTGAGCGGGGCTCTCTGGAATGTGAGAACCGTTGTTATGACCATGATGAAGCTGTCCATTTCCTATGGACAACATTGGAGTGGCCTGACCAATTGAACAGGCCGTGTTTATATCTGTATTTACTCAAAATTGACGGAGCAGACCCGGATGTGCGTTGGAGCTATCCGGATGTTGAACGGGGGTCCCTGAATGGTGGGAACCACTGTTATGACCATGATGAAGCTGTCCATTTTTTATGGACAATATTGGAGTGGCCTGGCCATTTGGACAGGTTGTGTTTATGTATTTGCTCAAAATTAATGAAGCAGACCCGGATGTGTGTCGGAGCTATACGGATGAGCGGGGGTCCCTGTAAGGTGGAAACCGCTATTATGACCATGATGAAGCTGTCCATTTCCTATAGACAGCATTGGAGGGGCCTGACCATTTGGACAGGGCATGTTATGTATTTGCTCAAAATTAATGGAGCAGACCCGGATGTGCGTCAGAGCTATCCGGATGAGCGGGGGTCCTTGGAAGGTGGAAACTGCTATTATGACCATGATGAAGCTGTCCATTTTTTATGGACAGCATTGGAGGGACCTGGCCATTTGGACAGGCCGTGTTTATATCTGTATTTACAGGTACCACACCCTTAACCTAAACCACACCCTAAACCTATAACCTAAACCTATTCACAATTCCTAAAAGCTATAACCTATAACCTATAACCTAAACCTAACCCTAAACCAAAACCTATAACCTAAACCTTAACCTAAACCTAAACCTTTAACCTATACTTATAACCTTAACCTAAACTTATAACCTTAACCTAAATCTATTCTTAAATCCCAAAACCTATACTTATAACCTAAACCTAGACCTTAACCTAAACCTAAACCTATACTTATTACCTATAACCTAAACCTTAACCTATAACCCAAACCTTAACCTATAAACTAAACCTATAACCTATAACCTAAACCTTAACCTATAACCCAAACCTTAACCTATAACCTAAAACCTAAAACCTAAACCTATACTTAACCTTAACCTATAACCCAAACCTAAACCTATAACCTATAACCTATAACCTAAACCCAAACCTAAACCCGATCCTGAACCCAAACCTGATTTCCTAAACCTAAACCTTAACCTATAACCTAAAACCTAAACCTTTAACCTAAAACTATTCTCAAATCGCAAAACCCATAAGCTAAACCTAAACCTTAACCTAAACCTATAACCTATAACCTAAACCAAAATCTATAACCTAAACCCAAACTCAAATCCCTAAACTTTAACCTAAACATATAACCTAAGTCTATACCTAAACCTAAAACCTAAACCTAAACTTAAACCTAAACCTATAACCTATAACCTATAACCTTAACCTAAACTTATAACACTACTAAAAAAAGGGGCAAAGGATGCAGACCACGTTAGTTTTCTGCTACGGATATAAGCCCTAGCTATAGTTGCTACGGTTTTAATCCGTAGCTAAAAAGTTAATACATCATTAATAATTAATAGTATTATAAGGGGCTTTATGATGCCTAAAAAAATTATATGTTATATCTAATCCGTCTATATATTTGTAAATATTACATTAGAGGATGAAAAAAAATCAGCTAGATCGAACACTCAAGTGGACCACACGGTAGGAAACATGGATATTAATTTATAGTTGCCTCTTATGGTGTGGTCCACTTGGGCCTTCAATATACCTGAAATTTGGTGTCATAAACTAAAATTATTTATTAAAATTATTTATCAGAATGGATTAACCAAATACATCATGGTGGACCCCACGGAGCCCCTGTCCACACTGTTTGTGTCCATACGACCCAAATTTGGGCATGCGCTCAAAATAGAGCCACGCCCAAAGAGGGTATTTTACTCTCTCTCTCTCTCTTCGTCTACCACTCCCTCTCCCTCCATCTCTCCTCTCTTTCTCTATGCCTCTCTCTCTCTCTACACCTCTCTCTCTCCCTCTCCTCTCGATCTACCACTTCCTCTCTCTCTCTCTCTCTCTCTCTCTCTCTCTCTCTCTCTCTCTCTCTCTCTCTCTCTCTCTCTGCGCCTCTCCCTCTCTCTCTCTCTACACCTCTCCCTCTACGATCAATCTCCCTCTCCCTCTACCGCTGTGAATTGACAGTGTATTGAGACACTTCAAGACTTACCATCTCTAAATCTGAATTGCTGCCAGAAGATCTATGACAATGGAATTGAAGGTATAACTAGTGCCTCCCCAAAACTCAAAAACTTCTCCATCTATTGGAACGTGAGTTATTTCACCTGTTTTGTATGGCTGCCTCATGATATTTTCAACATACCCAATAATAACATTAGGGAATTGATATCAACACCTAGCCTGATTGATTTGCTAGCACCAATTTCCATTTTGAGAATTAAGATAGTACATTTTCTACCATCTCAGTTCCCAAGATGGAAAATACGTGTAAGAAAATCAATCAAGTGGTTGTAAGGTATCTATTGTCAAAGAAGATGCATCTGCCTTATAATTGTTTGTTTGGGGGCCTTGTCCCTTTCCACAATTCAATCCATCTTCTGTTTCTATTTTTCTTTTGGGATTCTTTATCCATCTTTTGTTTGTATTTTTATTTTGGGATTTTTTATTGTGTCACTGAATATGATTGTTTTGGCACCCGAGTTCTTTTATTCCATTAAGAATTTCATGAGATAATTGGAATTGGTGGTTTCTATTGAGATTATCATGCCCATGCACATTTTACTAGCATTCTGAAGATGCCTGGATGTTGAGTCTTCTCATTCACTCACTAGTATTGAAATTACAAATTGGAATTGTGTATTAGATGTTTGATGCTGAATAAAGTCAAGCGTAAATAGAACTTCATCTTTCTCCTAAAAAAAAAAAAAAAAGAAGAAGCACAAATAGAGCTTATAAAGTTATTAAGGTAATTTTTAGAGAGTTTTATCAAGTTATAAAGGGTGATGTTTGGATAACATTACGGTTTTTGCCATCTTCCCTTGTTCTTTTATTATTGTTAGTGTATGAGACTCCCCTTCAGTGCATATATACAGGGGATGGATTTTTTCGTCAGATAATGGAATTAAATGTACTTTGCTTGCTTTTTATTGCTCATTCCCAAGCTACAAAGGGTGTCATTTACAACCATAGACCCTCCTGTATATTTTTCCATTTTCTCTGTCCTTTTCTATATTTCTTTTCGTCCTTCATTATTAAGGTTACTCTTACTACTAAAAAAAGAAACAAAGCCCATTCGGTGCTATTAGTTTTTTATTATATTTTTAGTGGTTAGGTGCAAAGAAATCTCAGGTGTGGAAGGTGAACTTCTAACAGAAGAATTAGGCATAGATTGATGGACTGGAAACTTGAACTTGAGTGGCAATTCACCCGTAGGTTGAATGATGTTGACTTGGCAGAATGAAAGAAAAAGAAAAATTCATCTCGTTTCACTCTGTTCGACACAGGGATGATTTTGGACTTTAGAACTACTTTCTCAATATTCGTGGGATTTCTTGGGCATTTCCAATGATGGTAGAAGACATTCAATGGAAGCAAAAATTTCCACTTGGAGATAAAATGGCATTTTCTACTTTCTTTGGAAAGTTCTCCCTCACTGTCCTTGTGGATATGGAAAGGAATGATAGAAGATACAGACATTAGAAGCTTGTAACATAAAAGCAGTGTTGGAAAAGAGATTGGTGATGAGATGGAAATAATCACCATTCAGTTCCATCAACCTCGGCTTAGATGGGAGCTCAATTGAGAAATGGTTTTGGTTCTTATAGATGGTTTTTAAGAGATGAGAGGGGAATATAGAAAGATTGAATGTTTTCAAGTTGTTCTTATCGGGACATCCTCATTGTGGTAGGCTAAAAAAAGCAATTCGAACTTTGGTCTTCTATTTTACAAGGCTAACATGATACTTTTGCAAAAGAGGGTTAGCTAGAGCTTCTTCATGTATAGTTCTATTTTCTATGGGGAACCTATGAAAAAACTATTTGAGTTAACATCTTTTAAATTATCAAAATAATGTTGAAAAAATAGCTTTAGGTGCATAAAGATTCCCATTTGAAGCATGTGCTGCATAATAAGCATCCATGAGATTCTATGGAATAATATCTTAATTGCATAATCTATGTAGAAGTTCTTGTCCACACTCAGGGACTATTTGGTAGCCACCTAAATTGAGTTCATCTCACATTCATCAATCTTTATCATGCATTAGAGATCACATTTCAAGATTAAAAATTATCTTGATAACCAACAATCATGATCTCCAACACATATTATGAGCAACTAAATTGAGATGAACTCATTTTTACGTGTCTAGCAAATAGGCCCATATATTATGCATGAAGATGTTTCCTTGTTATTGTTTCTATACAAATTTTCTAAAATTTATTTATATTGAAGCATGTTTTTAACTTTCTTTTTTTATGTGGCGAGTTGCAGAATATAATGGACTAGAGTTTGCATCTAATTGCTGATAATTATCAAGAGTTGGAAGTGTTGAATTTGACGAGGTATGCATACTCATCAAAAGGTTCTAATTTCATCTCATGTATGAATTCTGATTTTTTGAATTTCAGCCTACTCCAAATAGTCGAGATAGGCCTTGATGCTGATGTTAAGAATTTTGAATTTCTTATTGTAAACTAGTGTGGACTACTTTCATTCAATGCAGCTTGATTATCATGTATATCAAATGCAACGATATTATTCTTCCATTCTTGCCCTGAAATTCTCTCATGATCTTTCTCATTTCATCTGGATCATAAGTGGAGACATCCCGTAAATTTGCTCAAAAGTTGCATGCATGGCTCGGGCATGGTGTCATTTGGATCATAAGTGGAGGCACCCCGTGAATGCGTGGCTCTGATATTCATGAGCCCTGTTTATCTAATATCAAAATCTCCAAGCTTTCCTCATCTTATGTCTTTCTAGGAGGACAGGTGCTATTTGTGTTTTTCTTTGCTGCCACTCCACAAAAACTTCTTTTAGATGGATTTTAATCAGCAGCTACTTTGAACATCCAGAGAGTGTACATTGGAAGATTGGAGAATACAACTTTCAGAAACACAATTGGATTGCTGAAAGACTAAGGAGATCTAGAGGAGCTTGTGTTTCCACATGACTAGTCCCCTTCAGAAATTTTCAATCAGCTTGTCCCAAGCATTTTACCTTGGCCTGCAAATGTGTATAGAATAAAAGTTATTGAAACTAATCGGAGGTGTTGAATTCTATGGAAAAAATTTGAAACATAAAGATGATAGAAAGACAATTATGTGGAATTGCGACACATAAAGCCAACATGAAACATATTATGCAAAACTTGTTCTCTTGTGAAACATCTCTTGAAGTTCCATAGAAAAATTCCATCATTTTCCTAATGTTTTCCTTAGATAGGGACACATTGTCACGCCTCAGACTCGGTAACCGAAATCACAAGGAACCCAATGGCTGGTTTTGGCCATAATAGCCTCCATAGTATCTCATTCTCGGCTCCTGAGGCAGGTTCCGATCCTGGGATCCTACAAGGAGGATTTTCATAATAGTATAATCATTACTAATACGAGCATACCCAAGATCACAATAAGTACATCTGAGAATAACAAAGGGCACACATCACAAAATTCACTAAAAATTTAAACTTTTACAACTATCTATAAGGTCCAAAGGACATACATGAGATAAAAAGAAAAAAGAGAAAGGTCAGCAACACTAGAGTCCTCAAATGCTCAGCTCTACTCCACGCTCTGCTGATACGATGCCTACCTAGAATCTCCTGCACGCATTAATCGTGTATAAGCTTATAGAAGCTTAGAGGGTGGTGTAAGTGTGTGACAATGGTGCACAGAAGAATAGTAGGAGGTGCAAGAAGGAAAACATGCTCAATGAGAATATCACTAGCCTTACCAAGGCTTATCATGAATATAATGTAATGAGTACCGAGAGCCATACCAAGGCAATGCATGAAGGGGCTTACACAACCAATTCTAATGTAATGCAAGTAATGCTAGTGCTCATAACCAAACCATTTGTTAAGTACATTTTCAATCATAAGGAAATCACCGGGGTCCATTACACTGTTAAATGACTGCTACTCTATAGACCCCGCACAGTCAAACGAATGTAAGAGACCTCATTACCCGCCTGTGGACAGCCAATCACCAGCAAGGCCTAACAGTAGCTGACCCACTTACGAGTTGGTCAGACTCAGCCTAGCAATGCCCCCTACACACCAGGAAGGTAAGGCAACACCTCTATAACTGACTACACGACAGTGGGAGTCGCAGCCTAAGGGTATAAGGCCCTCGTGTGCTCATGTGTTTCATCTGGTCACGGCATTAGAGTAGATCCTTGACACCATGAAAGTTTTAGAAATTTTACCCATGGGCATCCTAAGCACCTGGTATGCTCAACTAATATTTTCAGTGTCCACACATAAGGCCATCCACAAATACCCTTATGGAGGCAAGGCCCTGATGAAGTAAGGACAGATATCCACAAGCTATGTAATGTCAGATGCATGAATCACACAATCACTCATGCATCAATCCCAAGTATTCATTTCTCGGAGAGATACCAACATGTCTTACATAATAGCACAACCATGGTCAATCATACCTCAACCAAGCATGCATATGATTTGTATGGAAGTGGGCCATGAAGATGAATAGGGGTGCCAATGAGGTGAAGATGAACTCTCTACCTAATCATGAAGGGTCTAGGTACTTAACCAGTTCCTCATAAGGAATACAATCCCTAGTGGGGGCCCATATGCCTGGAGTAGCCCACGAGACTAAGGAGAACAATGGTATAGGCCTAAATATATGAAACAGCCTAGCAAGGGTCTATGGTGGGCCTTTAACCACCCATAGAAGCCCATGGGCCTACCTTAGGGCCACCAATGTAGACATCCAACCACAATTGGTCCCCAAGAGGTAGTCCATCTCTAATTGATCATGGATCAAGGCCCAAGGCCCATGCAACATCAGAAATAAGAAATGAGCAGTTATAATCATACCACAAACACTCATGTTGGGCTTCAGAAAGGGCGGCCCAAGGCCTACCCAAAATATGGGTCCAAGGGGAACACACATAACCCAACCCATATATATCACTATGGGCCCATAGGGAAAAGGTTAGGGCCCAACATAAAGGCCACTAATCCCATATATTATGGTGGCCTAGTGGGCACCCCATTGCTCAAACCACATGGGCAAATGTCATGCTCTTAGTCAAGTAAGTTGGGCCTACAACCCGGCCCAAGTATAAAGTTAATTTGGTAGGAAACCAATGGCCCATCTACTTATGTAATCCAGCCCACTAACCCAATACAATAGTATGGTAAAAATAGCCCAAGATTTCAATGGGCCTATTTGGAAAGTTCTATCCTAATTGGGCCTAAAGAGTTCAACAACTAGCTACATTTATGGACCCAATTAAATTCAACTGTGGTAGGCCTCAAAAGTATATTTATTAAGCCCAACATTTAAAAAACTAAATGTATAAATTATTTCCTCTAAGATCTTCATAAATGTGGTGGGCCTCACCCCTCAAAATTTCAGCCCAAGGCTAAGCATAATTATAACATGTTGCTGTCCTAAATTTGGGCACTCCATTGGAGTGGGTCCAAGGCCTCTAAAACTTTGGAAATTGAGGGACAACCTTCATCATGCATACAATGAGAGGAAACCCAAAAAGGTGACCCATCATCAGAAGAAATATTTTTGAATTATGGTTTTTATCACGGCATATTACTGGACTGCACAACAGAAAAATTTAGGAGTCCAACCATCTTGTCTCATTCTTTTGGATGCCCAAACGGGGTCATTTGAGGCTGAGATTTTACAGAGTGATACTTACATAGGTGTGACACACTCCCAAAAATTTTTTATAATTTTTATATATTTTTAAGTATTTTAATTAATTTAAACAAAACAGACTATCCAGAAAATCAGACAGACCTGGACATACCAACGTGGTGGGCCAGTCCGGCCCTTGCCACGGTGTGTACAGGGGTCCATTGGTCCACAAATTTTGTAGGTGGGTCCTACCATGAGTGAAATACATCTTTAAAAAATTTTTAAAATTTTTAACATCTATAAATATTTAAATTCATTTAAAAAAATCAATCTGTCCTGAAAATCAGACTGATCTGGACACCATATTATAGTGGGCCGGTCCAGCCACCACTATGGTGTGTACATGCATCCATTGGCCCCAAAAGTTTGTAGGTGAGTCCTACCATGGGTGGGTCACTCCCCTATAAATTTTTATAATTTTTAGACACCTAAAGGTATTTTAATAAATTTCAGAATTCCAACCTATCCAAGTTGGAATATTGCTGGAACAATGCAGAAAATCCAGACTATCCACCTCACTTGGACCACACCTTTGGGCCCCCAATGAAGGTCAGTTGGGGATGAAATTTAGGGGACATCAAGATGAGATCCCTAAATTTCAGAAAAATATATTTTATGGGTATAAAAGGTCCCTCAATCAGTCTCAAATTCAAGCCCAAAATCCAACAGAAATCTATCCAAAAATTTTTGAACAGTAATATATGCATGAAATAAAATGAATGTATGGGCCTATTAAGAAAGGGATTGGCCCATAATTTGGGTGTCATGGCCCACCCTAGTGGGCCCCACAATTGTCCAGAACAAACTCTCAAATTTTCAGCCTTGCATGATCATTTAAGGTGGAGAAAAAAGGGCATCTAAACCACAGTGTAAGTTGAGTATAGATGTCTCTTCCTTACTAAGCTTTTCTAGGCAATCCAGGCCCACTAAGTGGACCACATATAATATCATCAGATTATGAAAGAAAGAAGGTGAAGGAAGAGAATCCGGCTATCAGGGGAGGGCTCCGCCACTATAAAGTAATCTCCACACAATCACAACCACAAACATCAATTAAAAGACATTGTACAACATAGATATTTTAATGCATGGCCTAGATCCTTGAGATAAATGGTTGGGATGCATCTTAGCCACATGCATGGGTCTAGACGACACGTCATTCCTAGAAAAATAGGAGAAATCCACATACAAAGGGTCCATCAAGGAAAGAATCCCATGCATGGACATGCATGTACAATGTGGGCCTCATGGCCACATCTAGATGGTTGTGTAAGATCTCTACCATTGATTAGTGGGTCTTATACATCCAAAATGAGGGGGGAAGGATCTACATTATAAAGAAAAAATCTACATAATATAGAGAGCACCCACCTCAAAGATGACCACCAAACTTTCACACTAAGGTCCTTTAGCACCAAGGGAGATGGATCAATGGTGGAGATGGAGTTTCAAGGGTTAGATGGTGGGGGATTAAGGAGAAATGTGGCTGGAAAAATGGAGAAAATTAGGCTAGAGAAATGGAAGGAAATTTCTAGAGAAGAAGAGAAGAGAGAGAAATTAGAGGGAAAGAGAAGGAAAAGCTTTTTAAGGAAAGTAATCATTAACCTATGGTGATACAAATAATGTTTACTATGGTAGGTTAGGTGTGGGTGGTGTGTGAGGTCTTAGTAGTGTGAGTTGGTGTGTATAGTGTGTGCTGAAACTTGTGCAAAAGAGAGTGTAGGCCACATGCACCACTCTAAGGTGGGCCACATGATCAAAATCAAGGGCCATATAATGAAACGCACACAACTTATGATCCACACATCGGATGGACGCAGAAGACGTTGGAACTGCGGTAATAATGCAGTCACAATGGCACAGGTCTCAGCTCGATCCGAGTTGGGTCTACGTGACTGGACTCAAGGATGACCGCAAACACTATCAGAGGGTCGCGGGTCGTCAGAATTCGACCGGTAGGACCGTGAGACCACAAGAAATGAAATACACAATCACACACACACATGCACACATGAGAACTTGGGTTAGGTCTCACACACATTCTTCTATACATGCAATATTTTCCATCCGATACCGATATGTTTTCGTATCTCAAGGGAACAATACATGCATCGATATCAATATTGCAAAAGACTAATCCCATTATCATGTTATGTGATCTAATTCTAGATTGGTGCAAATGGTAATCATTGCTTGAATCATGCCACATTTCATCCTTATAGATGTAACATAACCCTTCAATCATTCTTAGGTGCATCAAGCTCACAGATGGTGGATTGCAATAGATACTTCTCAAGTATTCTTCCCTCCGAAGCTTGAACCTTTATGCCCTTTTAAGGTACAGAAAAGGATTTTTATTTTTATTTTTTCAAGTTAGACTACAGTTGTACTGACCTTTAAAAAAATGCTGCAGTTGTACTGATAAGCATGCATGCCATGCTTTTGAGTTATGCTCCACTTATTTTGACATGCATGCATGCTTGACTTCAAATGAACATACTAGCTGTAATATTCAATCTTTTCTTGCAGCTTAACAAACCAGGCTTATAGGAAGATCGCATTTCTACCACATCTAAAATTCTTAGATCTATGCAGTGCGCAGGTAATCATGTGGCTAAACGCACCCAACACCATGATTTCTACTACTAGGGTGGTTCTATTCTTGATCTAAAGAAACGGTCTTTTGTTTGTTCAACCCAACAGTGGTTTAGCTGAAGGCCACCTTGTAATAAAATAACATGAATTACTTGGAGTAGAGCATATGTAGTATTCCATCAAGTTCTGTTGACATATTTGCATTCTGTTTTTAATTGTGATCCAATCTAGCTAACATATACTCATTATGTTTTCAAACAGGTCATAATCATGTAACCAGATCTTTCTCTAAATCTTCCCATCATAGTCAAAGCTGGTTTTATTGGTACAATAACCCTGAAGGTACTTTTGTTATCAACTGGCATATTCAATATTTCTGTATAATGTGTATTCAAAACTCCTATTTTGTCATGGATACTTGAAGGTACAGTTGTGTCACTTGTAAACTTCCTTTTATTTCTAGACTGATGGTTACATCCACTAATCTTATCTATATCAAATCCTTATTTTGAGAAGTTAATCTATTCAAGGTCTTTAAGTGACATGAATATTTCTTTATTCGTGTGTGTTTAACTTATTTTAAGATTCTATAGAGGCAGGTTGAAATTTTGATCCAAAATAAATTGAAACATGCTTTAAGGTCTACATGTAGTTCATTTGGTCCTCTTTTGCCAGGTGTCTTCCATGGCATGTATGGTCATGGCTTTAAGGTACTATAAGAAGTTAATACTAACAGCCTATAAAGTGGAATTGGCAAAAGATGAATCAGTTTTTTTTTTTAATTATTTAATAGCATGCATTCATTTCTACTCTCTCTCTCTCTCTCTCTCTCTCTCTCTCTCTCTCTCTACACACACACACACAGGTCCACGAGCAAAGATATGTGTCGGGAACCTATATACTTCGAATCCTTATATGAAGTGAGTGTTCTATCCAATAGTTGTGTTCTGCATGGCAGAGTTCCTCTCATGAAGTGGTCTGGGGTTGCAATTAGGATAAGGTTATGGTGGCCTAAATTGGTTTCGTCTCTAAGGAATCATATGATCCTCAAGCCAAGGATATGAATAATATACTTATTTTTTGATTGGCCCATGGTTCCATGATTAGACAATGGACCTTAGCCTAGAAGTCTTCTTGATAGGACAATCTCAACCTTTGAATTGTGGTATGTAAAATAGATAGCCACGAAGGGAAATCAGTGTTGTCATGTGCAACCACATATGCACATATGCAATCGCATATCGATATGCATATCGCATATACAATCATGACACTTACTATCCTTTTTTTTAATGCTTGAGGGTGTAATGGGACTTGAAAATCTCAAGCGTTTATGCCTAGGGACAACCACTCTAATTAGTGCACAACCTTCATGCCTTGATGAATCGAGAATTTTGTTTTGAAGAATCTTGACAATTTACCCTCATTATTTATCTATAACTAATTTGTTGATGTGGCATGATATCTATTTTTTTTAAATTTATTGGCTTAATATTCAGTCAAGTCTGCATTAAACATCGCTTGTTGCTTCTTTCTTTCTCTTCTTTTTTTTTCTCTCCATGATTGAATGACACACTAAACCAAAACAATGAAAAAAGGACGGTCCAAAACCGTCTCAAATGACTAAAAAGGATGATCATAGATCGTCGCATATGCCATCATATTTTGAGGCGTCGTATTACTTAAAGGACGGTTGGAAACCATCATTCTTATTGATGAGAAAAGGACGGTCATGGACCGTCTCTTATGAGCCTTCAAAGGACGGCTAATGGACCGTCCTTAAAAAGGACTGCTATGAACCATCCCTTATGAGCCTTCAGAGGACGGTCGTAGACCGTCCTTTAAAAAGATGCTCATGGACCGTCCATAAAAAGGACCGCTATGAATCGTCTCTTATGAGCCTTTAAAGGACGGTCATGGACCATCCTTAAAAAAGACTACTATGGACCGTCTCTTATGACCCTTATAAGAACATTTTCAAATTTGAGACGGTTAATATACACCTGTTACAATCACTACAATAAATACCACTTTTAGTGACGAAAATTTTCGTCGCTAAAAGTTAAATTTTTGTAGCTAAAAACTTTTAGCGATGAAAATTTTCGTTGCTAAATTCGTCGCTAAAAGACTGATGTAGAACGGTTTTATCGACAAAAAATTCAAATCGTTGCTAAAGCAAGCTTTTTAGCGATGAAAATTTTCGTCGCTAAAAAAACTGTACAAGACTTTTTAGCAATGAAAATTTTTGCTGCCAAAAAATCGTTCCACTTTTAGCGGCAAAAATTTTTATCGCTAAAAAACTGTATAAGACTTTTAGTGGCGAAAATTTTCACTGCTAAAAATCATTCCACTTTTAGCGATGAAAATTTTCATTGCTAAAAAACTGTAAAAGACTTTTTTAGTGGCAAAAATGTTTCTAAAAAATTCGTTTAGCAGTGAAAAATTCGTTCTAGTTTTAGTGACGAAACTTGTCGTCGCTAAAAAACCTTTACATGACTTTTAGCAGCGAAACTTTTTGCTACCAAAAAAAAAATCGTTACACTTTTAGCGACAAAAATTTTCGTCGCTAAAAAATCTTCTGCCAAAAAAATTTTTTACTTTTAATGACAAAAAATTTTGTTGCCAAAATCCTTTACAAGCCTTTTAGCAGCGAAAATTTTCACCGTTAAAAAATTTCTTCCACTTTTAGCGATGAAACTTTTTGTTGCTAAAAAACTTTACAAGACTTTTACCAGTAAAAATTTTCGCTACTAAAAATAAATTACAAAACTTTAGCTACGAAAATTTTCGTCACCAAAAAACATTTACTAAACTTTTAGCTACGAAAATTTTCGTCACTAAAAGTCTCTTTTTTTATATATATAGAGCTTGAATTTCCACACAAAATTCCTGATATACACCTATTAACAATATATTTCATCATATTCATCCTGATATACACCTGTTATATAATATATTTCATCATATTCACATTCACATCCATCTAAGTACAAAGACTATCGAAGTTAACTATCCTTTATTAGGATTAATCTAGGAGCAGTTCTAAACTTGCATAGTTCCTGTAAAAACAAATCACATGATACAATCCAGTTCACATGAGTGCAAGAAAGAAAAGTAACCATTGATTTGGAAGAAAAAAAAAACCATTAATGTGCATCACTTCACAAAAACCTGCAACCCATCACTGCAATCACAGAATAAGTCTATGAATCACTTCACAACCATCCATTGTTCTGCATCACTTCACAAGCATGTGCATTAGTTACAAAAGTCTAGGATCTGTTGCAATAAGAAAAAGTCAATCAGTTACACAAATGAGTTGACGAACCAGGCTACAAATGAGTGCATGAAGCCTAAGTACTACTCCTATATGTGGTGACAAGTCTACATCGATGGCTATCAGTTTAGAAATGAGTGCATAAAAGGAAAGTAACCATTGATTTGAAAAACAAAAAAAACCTAATATCATTTTGTAACCATCGATGGCTATCATTTCCTTCTTTTTTTCTATAAGTTGCACTAATAGCTTCCTTCTTTTTCCCATTAAAATGCTACTAGCAAAGAAGAATGGAAAATTTACCAATCACTTTCATAGAGAATGACAACATCTGCAGTGGCAAGGTTGATACCCAGACTAATGTATCAAGTAAATGCAATTTTATTTGAGATGATGCATAACAAAAAAGACCAACAAGTTTCCTTCTCACCCTATATGATTCGCCACCTTGTGTTTTCACCAGGGCCCAAATATCAAGTTGATTCAAAATTTAGATGGCCTACACCATGGGGAACAGTGGAGATGGGAGGCCCCACTGTTAAAATTCAAGACATTCCGACACTGATGTGGGACACACCAAATGAATTTAGAGTTTTTAGGGATGATTTTACACCGTCCCCTATGACTTGCCCAACCTAAGTCATGTATTGGACTTATTTTAAGGATCCACAGTGAAAATGTAGTGGTGCACCTGGCAGACGGAGTGGATCTAATGCACATTCTCACCCATGTGGTCAACACAAAGAAGTAACATGTGCAGAGATGGTATGTCTGTCAAAACAGAGATGAATTGTGAATCAAGTGTCAACACAAAGAAGTAACATGTGCAGAAAATGCATTTCTCATACTCTCTAACATATATTATAACAACTTAGCAAAGTGAATCACCGATAATTACATTAATTTGCTAGTTTGGACTGCTTGAAACCTGCTCTTGCTTCTTCAGCCCAATCCTAAAATGCAGTGCAGAGATGGTATGTCCATCAAAACAGGGTTGCCACCATACGTGTAGCATGGATTGTACATCCAAGTAGAGAAATGCCATTAATATGCTCAAAGGACTTACTTGACGCATGATCTGAGCACCCCAAGTCTTGGAGTTATTACAGCTTAGTAACTTTGTACGTATGGGAGACTGAACATCTGGATTACCTTTCTAGACTGAACATCTGAACAATGGAGCTCATCAGATCACCATAATGGATCACATAACCATTGGCTCCACTTTTACAAATTGAATAACCAAGCACACTATGCACAAAATTTACTAAGCCAAAGTGCATATGAAGCCCTGACCATCCGCATGCTATACGTGTGCAAGATTCAAGCGTTCCATTGGATGGGCATCACTGTTTGCAGGATTTGATAGTTTTTCTAAGTCATGGTTAAAGGAGTCAACAATCAAGGTCTTAGTCGTGTAGACACCGTGTCTGATGAAGCATATATATGATGGTACCCTCGCTCAAGAATCAGTTCTTTTAAAATAAAAAATAAAAAATTTACAATCTGGACTCAAAAATTAGTTATATCCAAATCTCGGGTGGACCATACAACAGGAAATAGTGTTCATTGAATGCCCACATTAAAAACTTTCTAAGGCCCACCGTAATGTTTAGTTTCCATCCAAACCGTTAGTAAGGTAAGAAAACAAAAAAAAATTAAAAAATTAGAGATCGTCTTTATCCAAAAATTAACACAATCTAAAATTGGAAAGAAATCAACTTAGATTGGCTATTTTTTAAAATAAAAAAAAAAAAAGGAAAGAAAAAGAAAAACTTCTTAATAAGGTAACTTGCAAACCCAACAAAACTTAAAAGCTATCTTTGACTTGAATTTACCCCAAATGATGAACTCGTCAGACAAAAATCTATTGCAAACTCGCTACTGTCGCATTCATTAGTTAATCCATGTCTGTAGACACCTCTCATAGACATGCACGCCACGCATGCGAAATGCCATTTTCAAACCAAATAACACTCGCTATTTACAAGTCTCACGCGGCCACTTCATTCCCCCACTCTCTCCCTCGATTTCCCCACTCTCACCTCTCCGTCTCTCTCTCTCTTGAAGTAAAAAAGAAGAAAAAAAATAAAATATCTTTTATATTTTTTCAATCCATCTTCCATTTTCTTCTTAACAAGAAAATTCATATTTACTAATATTCCCATTTTTCTATTTTTCAAAAGAACGAGTTCAGAATCCTTAAGTGTCGGCTCCAGCACTCATACTTTTAGCCCAAACCCTAACCAAGAAGGACTCTAAAATTACCAAGTACTCATAAACATTCATTACAAGAATTTTTTGTCTATGTGCATGACGACCATACTGTTACGATCAATCCTCTTATGACGATAAAAATGAGTTTTCTCATCCGCAATATCATGATATAGGAATCGGATATATGCCTTACCTACTTCTAATGAAATTCCACTTTTCAATGTTCTTAAAAGCTAGAGACAATTCACACTGAGTACAATACTAGCCTTCCTCATGGCTTACCTAAAGTTATATTAATAGTTCATGTTGTAGAAATTAAAAAGATGATGATGATGCATACTCATAGAACATGAAGGAGAGATGTATGGACATCACTACTATGTGTTCACACTACAAGAAATGCCACTTTTACCAACAAAAATTTTCGTAGACAAAAGTCTTATTTTCGTAGGCAAACCGTTTTACCCGCGAAAATTTTCATTGGCAATTTCCTCGCTAAAAGTCCGAGGGGAACAACTTTTACCCACGAAAAAAAAAATTTCGTAGGCAAAGGTAAGCCTTTTTCCGACGAAAGTTTTCGTAGGAAAAACATTTTACCAAGGTTAATTTTCATTGGTAAAAGTATTGACAAAACTTTTTACCTATGAATACTTTCGCAGGTAACAATAAATACAAGACTTTTTAGCTACCAACAATTTCCTAGCTAAAAATATTTAAAAAATTTTTAACTACGAATATTTTCGTAGCTAACAATATTTAAAACACTTTTTGCCTACCAACAATTCCGTAGCTAAAAATATTTAAAAGACTTTTTACGTAAGAATACTTTCATAGCCTAAAATATTTAAACACTTTTTACCTACCAACAATTTCGTAGCTAAAAATATTTACAAGACTTTTTATCTACCAATAGTTTCGTAGATAAAAGCTACAAGATTTTGCTAAAATATTTATAAAAACGTTTAACTACGAATGATATCGTAGGTAAAAATACCTACAAAACGTTCAGCTACGAATATTTTCGTAGGTAAAAACATGGGTGAGACTTTTACCTACGAAAATTTTCGTAGGTAAAAGTTTTTTTTTTTTCTACCCCCCCTATTCTAGTATAAAATTCTTGATATACACCTGATATACACCTATTACAATATAATTCCTAATATACACCTATTATGTAATATATTTCATCATATTCATATTTACAGCCATTTAACTCCAAAGTACATAAATAAATCTATCCAAACATAAACTACATCATGCATAAATACATCATAAATAAAATATAAAAAATCACAAAGATGGAGGCAGAGGTGGTGGGGCATCAATGTAAGCGTGCGGCAAGAGCCTGAAACATATTCGCTATCTGTCACTCATGCTCCACCCGCATCTCCTCCATCCTCCTCTCCGGGCTCCTAGCCAGTGATGGAATCTCGCTGTGCAATCGAAAGGACAATAGAGTTAATATAAAATGCATTGAAAGAATATATCAACTTAATAATTATCAATAATTTCTTACCATGTCGTGACGAATTTGAACAAATGACTTTGAACTAGCTACATGGTTCACTGCTAACTTTTCCCTGTTGTTAGAATTTATTTTGCTCCTCTTTTGAACACATTATTCATAATACATTATTATTAGTTGCGAATTTAATTGTTACCTTAAGATATCGTAAATATATAAATATTACCTAAAAAGAATTAGACAAAAATCTATCGGAGAGTATCTTCCAGTCATCACGGGTCACGTGCGGCAGTGCGGAAATCGCGCCCTCCTCGTTGCTCATGCACTGCTTGTACCGCTTGTGTAACAAGGAGTAGTACTCCTTGAACCGCTCCTTGATCATGTCGTCGACGACATAGGAAATATATGGAACACTCTAATCCAATTCAAATTTATCCTGCAATTTCGTAAATAATAGATTCAGGCAATAAACTTATTAAGAAAATAACTTAACCGTAAATGAACTTTTATCAAATAAATTAGGATTTATAAGTATAGGTTTAGGTTTAGGTTTAGGTTAAGCTTCAGGTTAAGGTTTAGGTTTAGGTAAAGGGTTAGGTTAAGGTTATAGGTTTTGGTTAAGGTTTAGGTTTAGGTTTAGGTTATAGCTTTAGGGAATTGAGAATAGGTTTAGGTTTAGGTTATAGCTTTAGGGAATTGAGAATAGGTTAAGGTTTAGGTTAACGAAATCGGGTTCAGGTTCAAGATCGAGTTTAGGTTAGAGTTTTCATGTTTAGGTTTAGGTTTAGGTTAGGGAGTTGAGATCAGGATTAGGTGTAGGTTTACGTTTAGGGATTTAAGAATACATTTAGGTTTTAAGTTTAGGTTTATGTTTAATTTTTTGATTTTAGGTTTAGGTTATAGGTTTAGGTTTAGGTTAAGGTTAGTTTATAGGTTATAAGGTTAGGTTATAGGTTATAAGTTTAGGTTATAGCTTATAGGTTATAGGTTAAGGTTTAGGATATAGGTTTTGGTTTAGTTGCGTTATAGGTTTTGGTTTAGGTTTAGGCTTAGATTTTAGGTTTAGGTTAAGGTTATAGATTTTGGTTAGGTTTAGGTTAAGGTTATAGGTTATAAGTTATAGCTTTAGGTACGGGTTCAGGTTCGAGATTGGGTTTTGCTTTGGGTTTTCAAGTTTGGGTTTAGGTTTAGATTAAGGAGTTGAGATTAGGAATAGGTGTAGGTTTAGGTTTAGGGGTTTGAGAACACATTTAGGTTTTAGGTTTAAGTTTTAGGTTAAGGTTATAGGTAGGTTATAGGTTATAGCTGTAGGGAATTGAAAATAGGTTAAGGTTAAGGTTTAGAAAATCGGGTTCGGGTTCGAGATTGGGTTTTGATTTGGGTTTTCAAGTTTAGGTTAAGGAGTTGAGAATAGGATTAGGTGTAGGTTTAGGTTTAGGGATTTGAGAACACATTTAGGTTTTAGGTTTAGGATTTAGGTTAAGGTTATAGGTAGGTTATAGGTTATAGCTGTAGGGAATTGAGAATAGGTTAAGGTATAGGTTTAGGAAATCAGGTTCAGGTTCGGGATTGGGTTTTGCTTTGGGTTTTCAAGTTGAGGTTTAGGTTTAGGTTTAGGTTAGGTAGTTAAAAATAGGATTAGGTGTAGGTTTAGGTTTAGGGATTTGAGAACACATTTAGGATTTAGGTTTAGGATTTAGGTTAAGGTTATAGGTAGGTTATAGGCTATAGTTGTAGAGAATTGAGAATAGGTTAAGGTTTAGGTTTAGGAAATCGGGTTCGGGTTCTGGATTGGGTTTTGCTTTGGCTTTTCAAGTTTAAGTTTAGGTTTAGGTTAGGTAGTTGAGAATATCATTAGGTGTAGGTTTAGGTTTAGGTTTAGGGATTTGAGAACACATTTAGGTTTTAGGTTAAGGTTATAAGTAGGTTATAGGTTATAGCTGTAAGGAATTGAGAATAGGTTAAGGTTTACATTTAGGAAATCGAGTTCGGGTTCGGGATTAGGTTTTATTTTAGATTTTCAAGTTTAGGTTTAGGTTAGGTAGTTGAGAATATGATTAGGTGTAGGTTTAGGTTTAGGGATTTGAGAACACATTTAGGTTTTAGGTTTAGGATTTAGCTTAAGGTTATAGGTAGGTTATAGGCTATAGCTGTAGGGAATTGAGAATAGGTTTAAGTTTAGGTTTAAGAAATCGGGTTCGGGTTCGGGATTGGGTTTTGGTTTGGGTTTTCAAGTTTAGGTTTAGGTTTAGGTTTAGGTTAGGTAGTTGAGAATAAGATAAAGTATACATTTAGGTTTAGAGATTTGAGAACACATTTAGGTTTTAGGTTTAGGTTTTAGGTTAAGGTTATAGGTAGGTTATAGGCTATAGCTGTAGTGAATTGAGAATAGGTTTAGGTTTACGTTTAAGAAATCGGGTTTGGGTTCGGGATTGGGTTTTGGTTTGGGTTTTCAAGTTTAGGTTTAGGTTTAGGTTAGGTAGTTGAGAATAGGATTAGGTGCAGGTTTAGGTTTAGGGATTTGAGAACACATTTAGGTTTTAGGTTTAGGTTTTAGGTTAAGGTTATAGGTAGGTAATAGGTTATAGCTATAGGGAATTGAGAATCCGTTATGGTTTAGGTTTAGGAAATCGGATTTGGGTTTGGGATCGGGTTTTAGTTTGGGTTTTCAAGCTTAGGTTTAGGTTTAGGTAAGTGAGTTGAGAATATGATTAGGTGCAGGTTTAGGTTTAGGGATTTAAGAACACATTTAGGTTTTACGTTTAGGTTTTAGGTTAAGGTTATAGGTAGGTTATAGGATATAGGTGTAGGGAATTGAGAATAGGTTTAGGTTTAGGTTTATACAATCGGGTTCAGGTTCGGGGTCGGGTTTTGTTTTGGGTTTTCAAGCTTAGGTTTAGGTTTACGTAAGTGAGTTGAGTTAGCATTAGGTGTAGGTTTAGGTTTAGGGATTTGAGAACTCATTTAAGTTTTAGGTTTACGTTTTAGGTTAAGGTTATAGGTAGGTTATAGGTTATAGTTGTATGGAATTGAAAATAGGTTTAGGTTTAGAAAATCGGGTTCGGGTTCGGGATTGGGTTTTGGTTTCAGATTTCAAGTTTAGGTTAGGTAGTTGAGAATAGGATTAGGTGTAGGTTTAGGTTTTGGAATTTGAGAACACGTTTAGGTTTTAGGTTTAGGTTTTAGGTTAAGGTTATAGGTAGGTTATAGGCTATAGCTGTAGGGAATTGTGAATAGGTTTAGGTTTAGGTTTAGGAATTCAGGTTCGGGTTCGGGATTGGGTTTTGGTTTGGGTTTTCAAGTTTAGGTTTAGGTTTAGGTTAGGTAGTTGAGAATAAGATTAGGTGTAGGTTTAGGCTTAGGGATTTGAGAACACATTTAGGTTTTAGGTTTAGGTTTTAGGTTAAGGTTATAGGTAGGTTATAGGTTATAGTTGTAGAGAATTGAGAATAGCTTAAGGTTTAGGTTTAGGAAATCGGGTTCGGGTTTAGGATTGGGTTTTATTTTGGGTTTTCAAGTTTAGGTTTACGTTTAGGTTAGGTAGTTCAGAATAGGATTAGGTGTAGGTTCAGGTTTAGGGATTTGAGAATACATTTAAGTTTTAGGTTTAGGTTTTAGGTTAAGGTTATAGGTAGGTTAAAAGCTATAGTTGTAGGGAATTGAGAATAGGTTTAGGTTTAGGTTTAGGAAATCGGGTTCGAGTTCAAGATTGGGTTTTGGTTTGGGATTTCATGTTTAGGTTTAGGTTTAGGTTAGGGAGTTGAGATTAGGATTAGGTGTAGGTTTAGGTTTTGGGATTTGAAAACACATTTAGGTTTTAGGTTTAGGTTTTAGGTTAAGGTTATAGGTAGGTTATAAGTTAAAGCTGTAGAGAATTGAGAATAGGTTAAGGTTTAGGTTTAGGTAAGTGAGTTGAGAATAGGATTAGGTGTAGGTTTAGGTTTAGGGTTTTGAGAACACATTTAGGTTTTATGTTAAGGTTATAGGTAGGTAATAGGTTATAGCTATAGGGAATTGAGAATCAGTTACGGTTTAGGTTTAGGAAATCAGATTTGGGTTCGGGATTGGGTTTTGGTTTAGGTTTTCAAGTTTAGGTTTAGGTTTAGGTAAGTGAGTTGAGAATAGGATTAGGTGTAGGTTTAGGTTTAGGGATTTAAGAACACATTTAGGTTTTAGGTTAAGGTTATAGGTAGGTTATAGGTTATAGCTGTAGGGAATTGAGAATAGGTTTAGGTTTAGGTTTAGGAAATCGGGTTTGGGTTCGGGATTGGATTTTGGTTTGGGTTTTCAAGTTTTGGTTTAGGTTTAGGTTAGGGAGTTGAGATTAGGATTAGGTGTAGGTTTAGGTTTAGGGATTTGAGAACACATTTAGGTTTTAGGTTAAGGTTTTAGGTTATAGCTATAGGGAATTGAGAATCGGTTATGGTTTAGGTTTAGGAAATCGGATTCGGGTTCGGGATCGGGTTTTGGTTTGGGTTTTCAAGCTTAGGTTTAGGTTTAGGTAAGTGAGTTGAGAATAGGATTAGGTGTAGGTTTAGGTTTAGGGATTTGAGAACATATTTAAGTTTTAGGTTTAGGTTTTAGGTTAAGGTTATAGGTAGGTTATAGGCTATTGCTCTTGGGAATTGAGAATAGGTTTAGGTTTAGGTTTAGGAAATTGTGTTCGAGTTCGGGATTGGGTTTCCTTTGGGTTTTCAAGTTTAGGTTTAGGTTCAGGTTAGGTAGTTGAGAATAGGATTAGGTGTAGGTTTAGGTTTAGGGGTTTGAGAACACATTTAGGTTTTAAGTTAAGGTTATAGGTAGGTTATAGGTTATAGCTGTAGGGAATTGAGTATAGGATAAGGTTTAGGTTTAGGTAATCAGGTTCGTGTTTGAGATTGGGTTTTGATTTGGGTTTTCAAGTTTAGGTTAGGGAGTTGAGAATAGGATTAGGTGTAGGTTTAGGTTTAGGGATTTGAGAACACATTTAGGTTTTAGGTTTAGGATTTAGGTTAAGGTTATAGGTAGGTTATAGGTTATAGATGTAGGGAATTGAGAATAGGTTAAGGTTTAGGTTTAGGAAATCGTGTTCGGGATCGGGATTGGGTTTTGCTTTGGGTTTTCAAGTTTAGGTTTAGGTTTAGGTTAGGTAGTTGAGAATAGGATTAGGTGTAGGTTTAGGTTTAGGGATTTAAGAATTCATTTAGGTTTTAGGTTTAGGATTTAGGTTAAGGTTATAGGTAGGTTATAGGCTATAGCTGTAGGGAATTGAGAATACGTTAAGGTTTAGTTTTTGAAAATCGGGTTAGGGTTCGGGATTGGGTTTTGCTTCGGGTTTTCAAGTTTAGGTTTATGTTTAGGTTAGGTAGTTGAGAATAGGATTAGGTGTAGGTTTAGGTTTAGGGATTTATGAACACAGTTAGGTTTTAGGTTAAGGTTATAAGTAGGTTATAGGTTATAGCTGTAGGGAATTGAGAATAGGTTAAGGTTTAGGTTTAGGAAATCGGGTTCGGGTTCGGGATTGGGTTTTATTTTTGGTTTTCAAGTTTAGGTTTAGGTTAGGTAGTTGAGAATAGGATTTGGTGTAGG
Source organism: Magnolia kwangsiensis (assembly GCA_037074715.1). Taxonomy (NCBI): domain Eukaryota; kingdom Viridiplantae; phylum Streptophyta; class Magnoliopsida; order Magnoliales; family Magnoliaceae; genus Magnolia; species Magnolia kwangsiensis. Next base: position 106,541,706 of record CM073578.1, on the reverse strand, counting down.
TTTAGGTTTAGGGATTTGAGAACACATTTAGGTTTTAGGTTTAAGTTTTAGGTTAAGGTTATAGGTAGGTTATAGGCTATAGTTGTAGGGAATTGAGAATAGGTTTAGGTTTAGGTTTAGGAAATCGGGTTCGAGTTCAGGATTTGGTTTTGGTTTGGATTTTCAAGTTTAAGTTTAGGTTTAGGTTAGGTATTTGAGAATAGGATTAGGTGTAGGTTTAGATTTAGGGATTTGAGAACACATTTAGGTTTTAGGTTAATGTTATAGGTAGGTTATAGGTTATAGCTGTAGGGAATTGAGAATAGGTTTAGGTTTAGGTTTAGAAAATCGGGTTCGGGTTCGAGATTAGGTTTTGGTTTGGGTTTTCAAGTTTAGTTTTAGGTTTAAGTTTCGGTTAAGTAGTTGAGAATCGGATTAGGTGCAGGTTTAGGTTTAGGGATTTGAGAACACATTTAGGTTTTAGGTTAAGGTTATAGGTAGGTTATAGGTTATAGCTGTAGGGAATTAAGAATAGGTTAAGGTTTAGGTTTGGGAAATTGGGTTCGGGTTCGAGATTGGGTTTTGGTTTGGGTTTACAATTTTAGGTTTAGGTTTAGGTTAGGTAGTTGAGATTAGGATTAGGTGTAGGTTTAGGTTTAGGGATTTAAGAACACATTTAGGTTTTAGGTTAAGGTTATAGGTAGGTTATAGGTTATAGCTATAAGGAATTGAGAATCGGTTATGGTTTAGGTTTAGGCTATAGGTTCAGGTTATAGGTTTAGGGTGTAGTTTAGGTTAAGGGTGTGGTACCTGCAAATACAGATATAAATACGGCCTGTCCAGAGTATCAGGCCCTCCCAATGCTATCCATAGAAAATGGACAGCTTCATCATGGTCATAATAGTGGTTCCCACCTTCCAGGGACCCCTACTCATCCGGATAGCTCCGACGCACATCCGGGTATGCTCCATTAATTTTGAGCAAGTACATAAATACGGCCTGTCCAGATGGTCAGGCCCTCCCAATGCTGTCCATAGGAAATGGATAGCTTCTTCATGGTCATAATAGCGGTTCCCACCTTTTAGGGACCCCCGCTCATCCGGATAGCTCCGACGCACATCCGGGTATGCTCCATTAATTTTGAGCGAGTACATAAATACGGCCTATCCGGATGGCTAGGCCCTCCCAATGCTGTCCATAAAAAATGGACAGCTTCATCATGGTCATAACAGTTGTTCCCACCTTTCAGGGACCCTCGCTCAACATCCGGATAGCTTTGACGCACATCCGACTCTACTCTATTAATTTCAAGCAAAATAACTTAATCGTAAATGAACTTTTATAAAATAAATTTTAATTTACTAAAATTTACCTGAAGGCGCTGACGGATGAGCTGCCGCACATCATCTGTCATGTCTACCCAACGGGGGGTGGTGGTGGGGATCAGAGATCGGCATAAAACACTGACCTCTGACATAAACAAGCTGGCATTGTTCCCAATAGGTCTAATACAATCCTGTGGGAACTCTACCGTCACCTGAAGAATGGCACCTGCATTGAAAGAAAATTTGAGAAAGGCTTAGAGGGGCTGTCAGAATGATATATTTTATAAACTTTTGTTGTATTTCTCTAAGAAAAACAGTCACACCTTCAGACCATCATTTATAGGATGATATTTCCTTGCCAGCAACCTAATTCTTCTCTGAGACAAGTGCCTATGAGTCAGTAAGGGTGAAACTCTGACAAGAGTGGGCTTGTTGCTAACCTGTTTGTAAATATTTATCAATGAAGAAGAAAAATAAATCATAACCAATATCCCTTTGAGCAAATATCCTTGTTGGAAATCCTACAAGTCTTCCATGAGAGACGTATATGCCATACTGGGAATCCACGAATCTTGTATTACTGGATTGTCCTTCCATCTGCTTTCATAATGCCAAACCAATAACCAAAATGAGAAATGGTATCCAAGATACAACATCCAACTTCGAAAAAGGAAAAGGAAAAAAAAATTTTAAACACTGCAATGCAAGCATAGTTTTCTTCAAAGCAAAACTACAATAAGGTCTGAATGCAAGCACACATGGTCGAGTTGAATCCAAGTCTCAAATTTTCCACCTTCACTTTTCTTAATATGGTATCGTGCTTTAAGTAAAGAGATGCTATCAAAAATTGAGGACTTTCTATCATAACTATCTACTGGCATATATATCCATGTAGGATGTAAGTGTAACATGAGAATAGGTAGAATTCCATGACCTCATTAGAATATATATATATATATATATATATATATATATATATATATATATATATATATATATATATATAACTTAGATGATGCTGCTGACGACTAAGCATCCATATGTCTTGTAAGATTCATCTAGAATAAAAGTTCTTAATATGCATCTTTTATGAAAGTACAATGTACCAGACTAGAAAGGAAACACACAAAAGTAATAGAGAAGTCTATGTTACATCTAGTAGAAAGATCTAGATTAACCATGCTTAAAAAAAGAGCACTCACACATTCTTCAAGCCTTGTTGTTGAACAAAATCTAGACATTGTTTCAGAAGCTGCACCAGATTGAAATTTGTTAAAGCATGAAAGTTACTTTCACCAATTAAAAAGAAACAAGAAAAATTTTCCTTCTTATTTATTTCCAGCACAAGGAATTTCACAATTTTACTTCTCGTAGCCACTTTAAACAGGAACAAACCATTTCCAACATTATAATCACCAGAACGATTATAGGGTTTAGAATTCAATGGAACTATAGTGCATGTACATCAAGATAACATTTACTAAATAAAAAATTCCAATTTATCAGTAAGGTCCAATTTATTAGTTAGATACATCCAGCTAGACCAAATACTGCTTCTTCTTCTTTTTCTAGATTGAAACAGGGTAGATAGTTGATGATCTTTTCATATATAACCAATGTGACATATGGAGAGAGATAGGACTTATAATAATGTCATGTGCCTCGTTCAGACATCTCCTAACAAATTTTCTTTCTAATACAACAAAAAAGCTCATCACTTGTCCATCCTCTGTTCATGAAACAAAATGAAGGTTCTTCTTGAAACAATGTTGGGTTTCAAAATCAATTTGAAAGCACTATATATAAGCGTGTTTTGCATAAATGATAAAAGCCATATATATAAGATCTTGACGTCACCAAAGAATATATCAAAATCAATTTGAAGGCACTGTGGATAAGTGCATTTTACAGATAAGTATGATAAAAGGGTGTGAAATACCTACAGAGACTATCCACACATCAGATGAACATATCATGACAGTTTTACATTCAAATAAACCATTCTATTCATCCATCAATTAGATGGATCTAGCAACTATAGCTAGTAATGAAGGCATGCACATTCAGTTCCAAGTAATCATATACAACAAATATATAGGAGACCATAGGTACCTGCATATAACATAGTGGTAAGAGTAATGGAAAAGAAGTAAAACTAGCAAGTAGCAATCCCATGAAATAGGACACCCTTCTACAACCTAAAAACTCACTTTCTTTTATAAGAAAGTGTGTGTGAGATACAGAGATAGGATATACCCTAGAGAGCGAGAGAGAGGTTTACCTTGACAACTGCTATAAACATCTCCCTTAAACTGCACTTCCTAAACCAACGGACACTCACACACCCTTCCACGGAATGTATCCTGAAGAAACAATGCAACTATCAGCATACATGGAAACATCTCAACTTGTATGCTGGGCTAATTGTACCCTTTAATACCTTGCAACCAATAATGTTGGTAGCCTTGTCTTCCCAGTAACCACCATTATAGTTCATACACTCATTTATCTGAATTTTATGAACTGACACCATTCATTTGAAAATTTAGCTGAAAATAAAATATAAAAACAATAGAAAATAAGATGCAAAAATCTGATCTAGGGCATGCTTTTGTACATTTAATGATTTCACATGTATTCCAACCATCCACACTTAAAAGAAGAAGAAAATTTTGGTAAGCTTCTTTCAAACTTAAAATATTGGTAAGCTTCTTTTGAGAACTATTTATCTAAAACTCCAGAAAAGAACTTCCCAAAAGAATTTTAGTAAACTCCACCAAGAACTATTTATCTGGATTTATGAAAGAACCAAAAAAGAGAGATCATGAACATCTAGTTCCCGAGAAAGCATGAAACAACTCACATTGCCATTCCCTTAAAACCATGAAAGAACCAAAACTAATCAACGAAAAAAAAAAAAGATTGAAGAACCACTCTAGCACAGGCAACCCCCTTTCTTTGAAGAAACTAATAACAGATTCAGTTTCAAAGATGGTAGCTCATGCTTAATGAATGAATATCATATTCCTTATGCAGCAATATCTACAAAAACATTAAATTAGAAAAGGATATTTACATAGTTCAAATAAAAATAAATTAGTAATCTAAACTAACAAATAATTAGCTAATGAAACATTAAAATCATGCATGATCATTTTAAGAACTGGTAGATTATTTGAACATTACCTATTCTCTTAAAAAATCAAAACTCCAACAAAAGAACAAAAGAGTAAAAAGGACAACAAAGCTTGAGCTCTTTTGTCACATGGGTCATCGTAGCTATAAAAGAAAATGAACTAAAACTGAGAGTGAGAGTAAGCCCTTTGAGCTCTTTTGTCACATGGCTCATCGTAGCTATAAAAGAAAATGAACTAAAACTTAGAGTGAGAGTAAGTCCTTGTAAGAAATTTCTTCACAACAAGAGAATTGAGGCAAGCTTGAGGCCTAAGAATCTTTGGTTTGACAAAGGAAATTGCATGACAAAAAGAACTAAGAATGATGAAATGAAGTTTGTAGAGAATTTCTGTACTTCAATTAAACTGTTCCATAAGCAACACTTTTTATGACATTGCTAAGACTACTCTTTGTCCATGTAGATTGTGAAGTGGAATGTTTCTAGGACTATCTAAGTGTCTCAAAATGTCATCTTGGCAAACCTCAGAAAGTAAGTGTCGAAGTAATAGGTCTGGAAAATGCCTAGAATATGAACTGACATCATATCCAGAAAGGGGTTGTTTATTTGTAATATACATAACTGTAAATTTCTAATTCCTACATGGTAATGACATATAACTATTGTCTCCACTTTACGCATTCAAGATACTTTCATCATGGATGTCTTAGATGAGATCAAATCAACATGCAAGCTCACCTCCATAACAGAGTGGTAACTTACAACAAAATCAAAGACTGCATTAAGTCCTCCAAGTTCTTGTAATCTATCATTTTTTAGTATTTTGGAGATGCAGTGATGGAGTATCAAGCTATCATTTTTATTTATTTATTTTGGCAATAGAATAACCATATATCAACAGCATCAACTACCTAAATTTATCCAACAATCTTCGTTGTCTTCTCTTTCTTGTTTACTTACATTTGGGGATTTTAGAAAAGGCAATTCAAACCAATCATAGACGTATGTTGTGCCCCTTGTTTTAGGATACCATAGTGTCACGCCCCAGACTCGATAACCGGACCTCACAAGGAACCCGATGACCGGTTCTGGCCGCAACAGCCTCCATAGTACCCCATTCTTGACTCCTGAGACAGGTTCCAATCTTGGGATCCTACAAGGAGAATTTTTATAACAATGTAATCATCTCCAATACGAGCATACTCAAGATCACAACAAGTAAATCTGAGAATAACAAAGGCACACATCACAAAATCCACTATGAATTTGAACTTTTACAAGCTTACATCAGGTCCAAAAGGACATACATAAGATAACAGAAGAAAGAAGGAAGAGAATCTGCAACACTGGATCCTCATATCACACACATATCCAAGCTCCGCTGCTAAGACACCAACTTACGATCTCCTGCATGCATCAATCGTGCATAAGCTTATAGAAAGCTTAGAGGGTGGTGAAAGTGTGTGATAATGGTGCTCAGAAGAAGATAGAGAATGCAGAAAGGAGTCACAATCAATACTAATATCACTAGCCTTACCAAGGCGGTCATGAACATAAGAAGCTATACCAAGGCAGTATGATAATGTAGGAATCCATACTAAGGCTACATAGTGCAATGAGTAATGTAATGCAATGAGTACTGGGTGTCATGCCAAGGCGATGCAATATGAGGCTTACACAGCTGATGCAAATGCAATAATGTGAAGTAATGCTAGTGCTCATATCCAATCCACATATCAAGTACATTTTCATCATAAGAAAATCATCGAGGTCCATTACACTGCTGGATGACTGCCGCTCTACAGACCCCGCACAGCCAAACGAGCGTAAGAGACCTCACTACCTGCCTGTGGACAGCCAATCACCAGCAAGGCCTGAAGGTAGCGGACCCATTCACGAGCTGGTCAGACTCAGCCTAATAATGCCCTCTTACATCAGGCGAGTAAGGCCACACCCCTATCCAACCGACTACATGACAGTGGAAGTCACGGCCTAACGGTATAAGGCCCTCGTGCGCTCATATATATCACTCGGTCACGGCGCTGGAGCAGATCCTTAGTACCATGAAAGTTTTGAGAATTTCACCCATGGACATCCTATGCACCCGGTATGCTCAAGTAACATTTTGGGTGACTAAAAATGGTCATCCACGATGTATCTGTGGAGGCTACAACCCTAATGAAGTAAGGGTGATAAAGCTCATATGCTATGCAATGTCAGATGCATAAATCACATAATCAACCATGCATCAATCCCAAGCATCCAACATGCTCAAGAGGGGATACTACGTCCCTCGGGGAAAGTATCATGCAATGCCCAATGACACAATATGACCACACACACATAGTGTCAACCAAGCATACAATGATGTACATGGGCCATGAAGATGGGTCTAGACGCATTATGCAATGATATACAAAGTAGTACACTCCTCCTATCCAAGAAGGGACCAAGACTAGGTACTTAGACAATATCTTTAAGGAATCCAACCTCTAGTGGGGACCCATTTACCTGGGGTAGCCCACGAGACTAAGCATACAAACTGTGTCTAAGTAATACAGAAGTGAGTCTAGCAAGAGTTTAAGATGAGCATCTAATCACATTTAGATATAACCGGGCCTAAAGGGGTCCATAATGGGGACATTTAACCGCCATTCTCCAAAAAGGCATATCAACCATGAACTATATGGATAAAAGGCCCAAGGCCTACATTTAAATAAAAACATAGGTAACCACATACATATATATTCCTCATAATAGGCCATGAGAAAAGGATATAATATCACCTTTAACAACATGGGCCCCACGAGGGAAATCAAGGCTCAAGGCTCAATTTTCAATAGCCATAGAATCCATGCATTGAGTTGGACTTGGTGGGTAGCCCGCATACACTATATACGACAAAATAAGTTTAAGTTTGGATGAAATGGGCCCAACTACATTAGCTTAATATCTTAGCAATTTAAGTGGGCAACCAAGGGCCTAATATTATCATTGTCTTAGGCCACAAGTCCATCAAAATGGTGGAAGTCAGCCCAATATACGATTGGGCCAATCTGGGACGACCCTACCCACTCTGGGCCCATGGAATGTCCCAAAAATCTGATCTAAGATGGAGTCCTCATCTAATCACTAAAGGTGACCCAAAAGAATGCACTGATTAGGCCCAAAGATTATAAGAAAACATAAGTATGTAACACGTACAAAAATTCTCAATATGGTGGGCCCCACAACCAAATAAAGTTTTAACCATAAAATTTTATATTTAAGGCCCTTTGATAAACTTTTGGCCAATTTAACTTCCTAAACCTATTAAGGTCCAAAAATCAGTTAACTATGTTAAGATAATCTCATGAAAGCCAACTATATTCGCTGAGGGACCCCACCTGATGGAGAGTGCGTATATATCATGAAAAGATCAAGTGGACCTGTTACTGGATTGTGAGTCTAATAATAACCCATGACAGATAGTGCATCCATAATCGGGCGATACAAGGCTTGGATGGCCTGGACCAAACATGCATTAAGGTAGGTTCCACATACGTACACATTAAGTCCTAAACAAATGTCCTAGGGTCTATGGTGGGCCTTTAACCATCCATAGAGAAACAAATGGACCTACCTTAGGATCACCCAGGAGGACGTTCAACCTCAACTGGCTTCCAAGAGGTAGCCCGCCACTACTCATATAATATAAGGTCTAAAGCTCACGCAATACATAGCCTAATGGGCCAAACACCAAGCCCAACTTATGGGCCAAATAGTGGACCCTCAAGTAAGGTTTGGGCCCAACCACAAAGGTCATAATTTCACATATTATGGTGGGCTTCATGGGCAGCCCAGTAATTCATTTACATGGGCAAGTTTTACATTTAACACAAGCGAGTTGGGCCTCACTTTTAGCCCAAGTACAGGGTCAATTTAGTGGGCAGCCAAGAGCCCAACTTCTTGCATATCATTGCCCTTAAGCCCATCATAATAAATGGGAGAGTATAGCCCCAAGATCAATGGGCCTATCCAAAAGAAGTGAGTCCAAAAGGCCTAATCACTACCATAAAAGGGGTGGCCATGCATATACTATATTACATAATGAGCCTTAAGAAAATGGCCCAAAACAAAAGTCATCCTATTCATACATTATGGTGGATTTAAGGGCAGCCCATAAGTCCAAGAATACACAAGGGCGGTCTACCGACAGGGTGGGCCTTGCCTCATCAGACAAAGACTTAATAAGGCCCTCCACAATATGCATTTATGTGGGCTTTGTAAGTCAGCCCATAATTAAACACTTCATGAGGGCATCAAAGCCCATTAATACACATGATCATCTTATAGACAGCCCATTGGGCTCATGAATCAATAAGGTTAGCCCTTGCACAATCTTAGGCTCAAGAAAGAAGTTCCAAGCCCATTGAGCATATAAAACTATTAAAAATTCTGGTTAAGGCTAGCCCACAAAACCACCACAAAGGTGGGCCTCAAGGGGGCACTCATTAAGCCCAAAATGTCTAAGGAAGGAAAGCAAGGAGTATGTGCAACACTCTCTCAAATATGATGTTCCACAATAGTTCCTAAACAATCAATCATATAGCAAATTTTGGGCCCCTTGCTGGAATTTCAGCCCACCCATTTCCTGGGCCTGCTGGAGTCCAAAATTTTATTTAATTTAGATGGGTTACTGATCCATGGTAATCCACATATATCATAGTAGTCCCCACCAGATAAAAGAGAGATATACAACACTTACTTCAAGTGGGCCATGCCATTAGAATGCAGGCCCAGCAACCCAAGGTAAGGGTGTGCCTGGGTATTTGACCCAAAACTGGTCCAAATTGTAGGCCACACCACGGTCGGTACAGAGGCCTGATGGCCTTAAAAATTTATAGGATGGTCCTTGCATGGGTATACCACACCCCCATAAAATTTTATAATTTTTAGACATCTAAAAATATTTTAATTAATTCAAATAATACAATCTATCCTGAAACTCGGACTGATCTGGACACCATATAACAGTGGGCCGGTCCAGCCACCACCATAGTGTGCACAGGTGTCCAATGGCTCCAAAATTTTTTAGGTAGGTCCTAATATGAGTTTAACACATCCTTGTAAATTTTTACAATTTTTAAACACTCAAAAGTATTTTAGTAAATTTTAAGAATATAATCTTTCTAGGGTGAACTATTGCTGAAATGTAACTGTCCTGAATTTGGGCCATCCAATGGGTGGGTTCTGGGCCTCCAAAATCCCTGAAATTTGAACCCAAGGTCTCTCATCAAGCCTACAACAAGGTTGGACTCAGGAATATGGCCCAACTTCTTAGAAGGTACTTTTAGAATTTTAATTTTTTAGGACTATGCTGCTGGACTGAACAGCAGAAATTTCTGGCAGTCTAGTATGTTGGCCCACCCTTTTGAATGCCCAAATGGGATCCCTTGGCCCTGAAATTGTGTAGGTAGGCTCTAACATAGGTGGGACACATCTCTATAAAAATTTAGAATTTTTGGGAAAGTAAAAATATTTTATTTAACCTCTACAATTTGTGTACACATAAGTATTCCTGAAGAAATCTACTGCTAAAAAAATATTGCAGGAAATGTGACTGTCCCTATGTTTGGGACCACATGGGGTGGGCCTGGACCCACCCAAACCCTTAAAAATTTTGAGAAAAAGGTGTTCCTATATCTGAATAACAAGTGGGGTCCACTGGGGTGGTCCACTTATTTCAGAAACTCAGGTAAAAATGCTCATTTCCAACTTATAGTGTTGCTGAACTGTCCAGAAATTTCTGGACAGTTAGCCCACTTTGGCCCATCCCATGGGTCTCAATCATGAGGAAAATGGTGTGGGCCCCATTCCACATCAAAGTGGGGTCCATGCACTACAAAATCCTCAAGAAAATTTGAGAGAAAAGGGCATATCAACAGATCCAAATATTAGCTCAAAAGTCATGTTCCAACTGGGCCTGGAATCTGGACAGCAACATATGTTGTCCATATTTCAGCCCATATAAATTAATCAAAGGGTTTATGGCCCTAATTCAACATGTGGGGTCCACCTTGATGGGTTAACAAAATTTTAGACCCATGACCTCACTCAGACCTCCATGAAAATGTCATTTTGGAGGCCACCCAAACCATGCATGCATGGTGGGCTTGGACATCTAGTCAAGTGGGCTTGGACTTCCCATCTAGCTAAGGGTCTGAAATGTTTTTGACCTCTCCTTGGTGGGCCACACATCATCAGAATACACAGGAGAAAAAAAAAGGGAGAAAGGGAGAAGGAATAAGCAATCGGCTATTGGTGGAAGGTCCCGCAACTTATGGACCTTCCACTCCACAATCTACACCATTCACCATGTATATACTTACATGCAAGCTATTATGTATCAAGATAATTTGCTGGAGGGTAGGGACACCCTCTCTACGTGCATGCAAAGGCCTAGATAGCCTATGAGATGCAAGAATAAAGGAGAAAGCATCATGGTAGGTCCATGGAGAATAGCCCACCATGGAAGGGAATGAATAGGATCTAGGCCCATGGCCTTCATCCTAGGAGCCATGTAGGACCTCCACCATGGATTGGTGGGTCCTACATGCTTCCATGTATGCAGTAAAAGGGAAGGGAGAAAGGAAAGAAGAAGAAGCACCCACTTGTAGAGATGGCCACAAAACTCCACCACTATATTCTAGGCTTGAAGGAGAAGAGGTTTGAAGGTGAGAGATGGATTTCTAGTGGTTAGATTATGGAGGGAAGAAGGAAGAAATGTGGCTGAAATTTTCAACAAGGTAGGATGTTTTAGAGGTTCTAGCAATGGGAGAAGAGAAAATGAAGAGAGAGAGAGAGAGAGAGAGAGGGAGAGAGAGAGAGAGAGGCTTGTAGGGAAGCAATCATGGCCTCTCTCTCCTTGGTTAGAGAAATCATAATGGCCTATGGTGACAATAACAAAGTATTATGCTTAGTAGGTCTCTTGGTGGTGTTTTTGGTTAGTGGTGTTAGTTATGAATCTTTGTGTAGTGTGTGGGTAGTATACCTTGGAACTTGTGCCAAGGGAGGTGGTAGTCCACACATGCATTCCACCTAAGTGAGCCACATGATCAATGGTCATATAATAAAATGTACACAACTTTTGATCTACATATCGGATGGACGCACAAGACGCGGCGTTGGAACCGCGGTGACAATGCGGTCGCAATGGCATAGGTTTTAACTTGATACGAGTCAGGTCTTCATGACTGGACTTATAGATGACCGCAAACATTATCCAAGGGTCACGGGTCACCAGGATTCGACCGGTAGGACCGCAGGATCAAGATGGATGGAATGCATACTCACACACATATGCACTCATGCAAACTCTGGTCGGGTCTCACATACAGATACACAAAGAATGCCAACTTGGCTTCACTGTACATTGGCAACCATGAAACAAAAGTATCACCAACCCTCTCGAAAACTGTTAGCACTGCAACCAAAACCGCAGTTGTTCAATCTCAAAAACTGTCAACACCGCAACTAAAATCCAGTATCAGGCTATCATTTGATGAGAATGTTGTCTGTTGGTTTGACTTGTTGAAGGTTAACTAAATGGGCCTTAATTGAACACAAGTCAAGCATGATTTGGTGAATTAGGGCCCATTGCATTAAAATACAACAAAAGGAAGATAAAAATATAAAAAAGAAAGTAAAGATTTACCCTTCTTACCGATTTTTTCTATAATGGTTCATTTCACTTTGATTTGTCGAATCACATTCAAATCATTTGTTTTTATCCCAAACTAGGTCTAGATTTAGTCTAAAATGAGTTTTTAAGCTTCCTCCACGGTTTAATTGAAAAAAGAAGAAGAAGAAGAAGAAGAAACATGAGAAAAATTTTGAAAAAAAATAAAAATAAAAATAAAAAAAGTTGAACTTTTATAGGCATATTGGCCAATATCATGTAATATCACCGATACAAATGAGTTTTTAAAAAATGAGTTTTTAAGCTTCCTCCACGGTTTAATTGAAAAAAGAAGAAGAAGAAGAAGAGGAAACATGAGCAAAATTTTGAAAAAAAATAAAAATAAAAATAAAAAAAGGCATATTGGCCAATATCAGTGTCGATATGCAGACTCGAGTCAATTAATTCGTATCGAGCTGATATGAGCGCATATCATGTATTATCACCGATACAAATATGATACGGCCGTATCAGCCGATACGATGCCAATATTCAAATTTATGGCCCAGCCCACAGATTTCATGGTTGGTAATCCAGACTGTTTGTCTAGTGAATCCCTCTGGAATGGCAGCTCCCCAAAATCTCCTCAATTGGAAGATGTGAATAGACTCAGTACCAATTCTCTAACCTTTTTCAGATGAACATGGAACGTTGTTGTACTTCTTTTATTAACTATCTAATTGTAGACTATAAATGTAAAGCTTGAGATTGTCATGTATAAGGATATTTTTGAACTACAACTCATTCACGGTGAGACAAAACTGACTAATTTTCTGGATCAATAGGGCCCACTTGTCAGAACTATAAATAAAAATCCCACTTGTCAGAACTATAAATAAAAATAAAAATAAAAATAAAAACATGTATCCTGCATGAATATACACTAGCATGTGTTGGTACTATGTGGGACCACCTATGATGCGTATGTGGAATTCAAATCATGCATGCATTCCCAAAATACCCAACGCATGATGATCACCTGTTATGCAAATAATCGGCTTAGATCATTGGAAAGGACCATTGATAGCATACGATCAGACAGCTTGTCAGGCAACTATGACCTTGTAGACGACATGCCTGCCATCTAAAACTGGGTAAATGTCATCACCAGACGTCCAACACATGCGCAAAATTTGGATGATTGGCTGCATAGACCAGATTTTTTAAGATATGGATCACCTGATGAGCTGATCAAATATTGCACACATGTGCCTCATTTGCATGTGTGAATGCAATCCGATCCATGCAAAGGTGAGACACACTATGATGATCGCTTGGTAAAAAACTAAAAAATACACTCAAAACCCGTATAAAATGAAAAGATAAATAAATAAATCCTAAAATCCCAACAAATCTCACGTCAGATTTAACAAGACCCATATCCCCAAATCCAACAAAAACCAAAACCTATATACCAAAATCCCACAAAAACCCTTCCAGACCCTAAAAACCCCAATCTAGAGAAAAAATGGGGAGGGAGAGAGAGTATCATTTCAAAAACCGATGCTGGATTCATCGATGTTGATGTTGTAGAGGATGCCTTCGTATCTGATTTCGCATTGGAGACTCAAAACCCATAAAAAATGAAAAGAAATCGAAAATTGGAATGCTACCACTGCGCGGACGTTAAATGAGGGATCAATGATTTCTCACTTTGTTTTTCATCCAAATGCTCTGAAATTCCAGCCGTAGACTCCTTTGCTAGGGCTGATCAAACTCATAAAGTTTCACTTGAAAAGGATATGCAGAATCGCAGATGGAGAGAATCGAGCTCTTAAATTTTTAGGGCTGGGAAGCTCTGCGGCAAGAGAAAATAGGGTTTTTAGAACCCATTTCCTAAAGGCTTTAAAGTTATAATGCCTCTTATATCTTGCGAGTCTGCCACCATTTACAACAAACAAAGATTCTCCAACCCTAAACTTTGATATCCAAAATCAAAGGGTTTGGAAAATCAGATGGGTGTAAAAAAACTATATATCATCTATCCACAATTGGGAGCACAGTTTGGATGGTCCAGATTAGCCATATGAAGAGTCATTTATGATCAATACGAGTCACCACCACTTTGAAATATGCATACAACTTGGTGGGAACAGGTGGGCCATACCATCTAAAATCATGTGAAAAAATGCCTAAAACATATAAAAACACTTGGTGGGCCCCACCTGAAATTTTTATGCATTTGAAACTTGGTCTGACTCCTCATCCAAGTGGGACACACATAATGGACGGGCTAGATTTGTGAACCACATCTCAGTGGGCCTAACAAATGATAATGAATATTTTAATGGAGGGTAACCCCTCTCAACTTTTGTATGTGGTGTGGCCCAAAAAAGTCACTGATTGACTTGATTTTTAAGCCCTAGGCCCACCATGGAATGGTGCATCTGAGTGATGGGGTAGATGTGGGCCCACTTTGATTTATATATTGTATATCTATATGATCCATTTGTTTTGCTAACTCATTGTAGGATGTGAGCCCAAAAATGAATCATAATCAAATATCAGGTGGACCACACCACATGAAAACAATAGTGATTGGTTATCCATCATTAAAATCATCGTAAGGCTAACTGTATTGTTTTTTTTTTTTTTTTTTTTTTTACATGGAGACTATAATTCGTCTTTGAGAGACAATGTTCAACAAGTTCAACTACTGCTACAATAAGGGCAAATACTTCATAGCCATGAAGAATGAATAAATCTTTCTATTTTTATTTATTTATTTATTATTTTTTTTTTATAGGAACAGGATTCCTTAAAATTTCATGAACAAAGGGAGAAATCCGAATTATAAAAGAGATTTCAACATCAAAGCTGGGAAAAAAGAAGAAGAAGAAATGTGATACCCAAATACCCAAATCCAGATGGACAAAAAAATCATCAAATCCCAAAACAAAAAGATATAAATGAAGAGAAAACATAAACATCAGCTTGATCCAAAACTTCTATGAATGTTATTTTTAATGGTGGACTGAACTTTTATGAATGTTGTTTTTAATGACGGACATTCAGTCCCTACTTTGTAGTCCACTTAAGCTTTTGACCTGCCCCATTTTTTAGTTAATATCTTAAAACAATCTGAGAAAAGCGTTGAACGGTATGGAGAAAGTCAATCCATGAGTTAGGTGAGCCAAGAGCTTAAAAATAAAGTCAATTCATGACTTGGGTGGGCCACACCACATAATATAATGGAGATGGGTTTCCTTAAAACATTCATAATCATATATTGGGTCTGCCTAAATGTGATTCACATATCCAACCCATTCATTATGTGTGTCCCACTTGGATGAGGGGTCAGACCAATTTTCTGCCGCATCCAAAACTCATGTGGGTCCCACCAAGTGCTTTTAAATTTTTTAGGATGTCTTCACATAGTTTTAGATGGTATGGCCCACTTGAGTTTCGTATACAAATTATTTTTGAGATATCTCATAACCTAAAGGGGACACATCAAATCCACGGTATTGATGTTCGACACACATCATGATGGGGCCCACAAAACTTACTAACATCAATTCTTAAGTTCTCACGAGGTCAGTAAGTTGGGTAACAATTTTGACTAGAAGATTTGGCCCATTTTATATGTCTAGTCCATTCACTCTATTTTACTAATCAATACCCTCAATTTGACTAGTTACTCACCTCAATCAGGCTACATATGAGAAAAGATATTGGGTATACCAAGATTGATCAACAATTTCAGTGAAATTTGATTTGAACATCTGAAGTTATTTACTCTTCAATCTGGACTGATCAGATTGTCCAAAAACGGTTAGATGTTGTTCATAATATCAAAAATATATGAATGAATAGAAAACACAAACATCGGCTTAATCCAAAACTTCTATGGCCTCCAAGAAATTTTAAATGGTATAGGTTCAAACACACTATTTCTTGTGGTGTGGTCCACTTGAGCTTTAGATATGCTTCCTTTTTGTTCTTCAGACCTCAAATTATCTGTTAACATGGATGAATGGAGTGGATAAAATAAATAAATAATGGTGGACCCCATAGAGTTTACTCTAGTAAAGGTAACGAGTAACTCAAATGTAGTGGAGAAAGGTTTCCTTACAATATTTGTAATCATATATTGGGCATGCCTAAATGTGATTCACATATCCAACCCACTCATTATGTGTGTCTCACTTGGATGAGGGGTCAGACCAAGTTTCAACCGCATCCAAAACTCATGTGGGCCCCACCAAGTGCTTTTATATTTTTTAGGATGTCTTCACATAGTTTTAAATGGTATGACCCATTTGAGTTTCGTTTACTGATGATTTTTGAGATATCTTATAACCTAAAGGGGCCCACAAAACTTACTAACACCAATTCTTACTAACATATGAGAAAGATATTGGGCATACAAGATTGATCAAAAATTTCAGTGAAATTTGATTTAAACATCTGAAGTTATTTACTCTTTAATTTAAATTGATTAGATTGTCCAAAAATGATTAAAGGTTCAATTAGTGGGTGTGCCTAATAATTTAGTAATTTTATTTTTCATAAATAAATTTAACATTTTTTTTTCAAAATGTATATTTTCTTTTACTCTTTTAAATAAATATCATTTTTATTATAAAATATTTTAAAAATATTTAAAATACAAATTTTGAATTTTTATTTGCAAAATCTCAAAAATTCTCATATTTTAATTTTTTTCTCAAAAATTTCAAAATGCCAATTTTTCTCTTCAAAAGCATTATTTTGTTCTCAAGATTTTTCTTAAACATATTTAAAATTTCGTAACTTTTCAATATTTTTTTTCATGTGATATTACAAATTATTTAAATATTACCTTTCAATTTTATATAAAATATTACATATAAATGTTTTCATTTATATGATATAAAAACTATATATATATATATATATATATATATATATATATATATATATATATATATATATATATATATATATATATATATATACACACATTTAGGTTATAGACAAAAACTTTTAAGAATTAAAACATTTTTACATTATTACCGACGGTTTTTAACCGTCGGAAAAAATATTTAGGAAAAACACTTTTACCGACGAACTTTTCGTCAGTAAAAGTCTTACCGCCAACATTTCCAACATCCCGCGAAAATGTACAAAAATTTGAAAGACCCTTCAGCTATGAATATTTTCGTAGGTAAAGAAGGGTTTTACCTACGACATTATAATTCGTTGGGAAAATAATCTTTTGGATACAAAAGACCCTTTAGCTATGAATATTTTCGTACGTAAATACGGGTTTTTACCCAAAAAATTAAATTTTGTAGGTAAAAGTAAGCTTTTCGATTTTTGAAATTCAAAATACCCTTCAGGTACGAATAATTTTGTAGTTAAAGATGGGTTTTACCTACGAAATTAGAACTCATAGGTAAAAGCAGACCCTTTAGCTACGAAAATGTTCATAGGGAAAGATCCATTTTACCATAAAAGCAAGGTTTTGGATTTTAATTTCACAGACCCTTCAGCTACGAATAGTGTCGTAGGCAAAGATGGGTTTTCTCTACGACATTATAATTCGTAGGGAAAAGTAGGGTTTTCGATTTTTGAAAATTTTAACAGACCCTTTAGCTATGAATATTTTCGTAGGAAAATATGTGTTTTACCTACGAAATTTAATTTCGTAGGTAAATGTAAAGTTTTGTATTTTTTGTTGTTTTAAAAGTTCAAAAGAAGCTTCAGCTGCGATTATTTTCATAGGCCAAGGTGGGTTTTTCCTACGAAATTAGAATTCGTAGGAAAGGTAAGGTTTTCGAAAATTTAACAGACCCTTTAGCTATGAATATTGTCGTAGGCAGAGATGGGTTTTACCTACGAAATTCAATTTCCTAGGTAAATGTAAAGTTTTCAATTTTTTATTTTTTTTTTAAGTTCAAAAGATGCTTCTGCTACCAATATTTTCGTGGGCAAAGGTAACTGACCCTTTAACCACGAATATTTTTGTAGGCAAAGATGGGATTTTACTAAAGTTTAAAAGACCCTTTAGCTACGAATATTTCGTAGGTAAAAGGAATGTTTTGGATTTTTTATTTTTTCAAAATTTTAACATAGCCTTTAGCTACGAATACTTTCGTAGGTAATGATGGGTTTTACCTACGAAATTAGATTTCGTAGGTAAAAGTAAGGTTTTTTTTAAAAAAATTCAACAGACCCTTCAGCTACGAATATTTTTGTAGGTAAAAGTAAGGTTTTTGATTTTTGATTTTTTTAAATATTCATAAGACCCTTTAGCTACGAACATTTTCATAGGTAAATATGGGTTTTAGCTACGAAATTTGATTTTGTAGGTAAAAGTAAAGTTTTCCATTTTTTATTTTTTTTTAAATCAAAACACCTTTAGCTACGAATCATTTCATAGCTAAAGAGGGCTTTGAGCTACGAAATAACATTTCGTAGGTAAAAGTTGTGGAAGAAAAATTCAAATGACCCTTTAGCTACGAATATTTTCATAGGTAAATATGGGTTTTACCTACGAAATTTGATTACGTAGGTAAAAGTAAATTCAAAACACGTTTTTGATTTCTTGGTGTGGGTGAAAAATTCAAATGTCCCTCTAGCTACGAATATTGTCATAGGTAAAGATGGGTTTTACCTACAAAATTAGATTTCATAGGTAAAAGCAATGTTTTCAATATTTGGTTTGGTTGAAAATTTCAAAAGACCCTTTTGCTATGAATATTTTCATAGGTAAATAAGGGTTTTACCTACGAAATTTAATTTCATAGGTAACAGTAAATTTTTGGATTTTTTTTATTTTTTTGAAAAATTCAAAACCCCATTTAGCTGCGAATATTTTCATAGGTAAATATGGGTTTTACCTACGAAGTTAGATTTTGTAGGTAAAAGTAAAGTTTTCAATGTTTTGTATGTTGAAAAAGTCAAAAGACCCTTTACCTATGAAAATTTTCATAGGTAAAGATGTCTTTTACCTACGTAATTAAATTTCGTTGGTAAAAGTCATCTTTACCTACGGAAAATAATTTCGTAGGTAAAAGTTTCGTAGGTAAAAACCATATTTCTTGTAGTGTCATAAGTTCACCCTTTGCTTTTGTAAACGAATAATTAACAAATAAAAATAAATAAAATTTGTTGAGTCCCATTTAGCGAGCAAATGTGTGACATTTGTAGCATTTGTTGTCTAAAATGTAGCTACCATTAAAACATGAGCTACAATTCAAATAGTACACAATTCTTAATGTCTAGTTCTCATCCACCATATGGCATAAATGCATGGCAAGTTGGCAACTCAGACAATATAAATTACCCTAAAAAACAAAGAGCATACAAAATAACAAATTGAGGCCCCATTGTTGAATGTAGCCCAAATCCACACTTGATTCTGCGATCTTAACAATTTGATATTGCTCATTGAATTTGGGCCTCTAACCATTTTATTTGTTAAATACCAATTTGATAGATAAATGGTGTTGAACTACCAATGTATCTTCCGTTTAAATCTGTAGTGTTTCAGTAAGCACAATAATCAATAACTTAAATGTGCATTTTGTTAAATGTAAGCACTTAAAGATTGGTTCCCAATTAATAACATAAGAACACATCCTAGCATGATCATGGGACCTGTGACTACATAAATAACACATAACCATCAAGCAATACGCAAAGATCTGAAACAATCAAGTCAAGAAAAAGGCAAGGACCTTAAATGAATAATTTCCACAGAAATAGATTCCTAGTTGAATTCTTACCACAAGCACAACATCAGGATTAATTTTTGAAAGGGTCTGAATAGCAGCGTCTGCCTTGGTCATGCCAACCTGAGATGGAAAAGAAATAAGGTTCATAGATGGTTCATTCCCACTGTAGGGGCCATTATTACAAATCGCAGATTGTTCCAAGGGTTCACTACTTATGCAAGTTATAGTTAAACTACATAATAACAATAAAATATAAGATAAAAATGGTAGAAATCATTCTCCATATGACCTTCTTGCATGGGCCCCAAGCCAATGCCATTGATAAGGTTAAGAAATCGATATTTGAGTATGTAAGTGTTATCAGCCAAATTTCAGTGGGTGGTCTTTGGTTGGTGTTTTTAAAGAGTGGCCGAGAGTGGTCAAGACTCAAGAGCCATACATCCAATGTTAGATGGACAGAGATGAAGAGAACCTCTAGCTTGGTCTTTGCATGGCATTATAAATGATACCAGTTTATGTTTATCCATGTTAAATATTTCATTTAACAGGATGATGCTAGAATCTAACAATGTAGGTATGACTTTGGCTCGTCAGGGCTCTATTAGGTCTTCCCTATGACTTCTCTGTTCACTAGCAACTAACAACATTGAAGCATCTTTTAATCTAAAAGTGAAAGAAAATTCCAATCAGCCCAACTTTTTAAAGGTATAGAAGTCAGAACCATGGATCTCTTTAAAAGATGACAGTGACTAAGAAAAATGTGTAACTTTTCATCTAGATCACTAATTTTAAAGGGCTTCTTAGCCCATTAGCAACTCTAGAACCCAAGCGATACATGTGTCACATGAACGAAACAGATGTTAAGCCGATGAAATCTGTAGCAGCGGATAAGTCCATCTTGATGACTGCAAAAAGGTTTTAAGTTAGTCTTCTGAGTTACTTTAATGCATCGATACATGGCTAGATTCTTTTTTTTTTCTATTTTGGATTATCAATTGTTTGAACACTAGAGACCACACACACTCAAATGAGCCATATGAAAGCAGCATCAATAACACAGGTAAAGAAACCAGATTGATTGTTACTATTTTTGAAAATTCCTTTACAATAATAAAGTGATTTACCTGGAGTACCAAAGAGGAGAATAATACACAAGATATAATTGGACTCATTTAAAATACAATGAAAATTAGAAAGTGGATAGCAGCCTCTTCGAGTTGATTTCTTCTGAGTTTTAAAATTATGGTTTTGGCCATTTGAGCCCATTTCTTGTTATATAGAGACATGTCTAAAAGCAGCAGAGAATCATGAGAGTGAGTGGAATTCTCATGGCATGCATGGAAATTGGAAACCCAAGTTTGGTTAGTGAGGTTTGGTTGAAATGGAAACATGAAGTGAAAATCTTCAGCATCAAGGTAATCCTACAAGCATATATTGTATAAAACAACCTGGGTCCTTCAGTCTTCCAAACTCTAGTTGGGCCATAGAATAGCATTGCTACAATGGGTTCTATCAGGGTCCTTTAGCCCAATGTGGGAGAGATGGCATCATCTTGGCCAATCACACGTTTCCTAAGCTGCACAAAACGAGATGGATTGGAGGGTTTTCCTTTGATGTGATGATTTTTGTTTTTTGGATAGCACAAAGCAAGATGGATTGGAGGGTTTTCCTTTGATGTGATGATTTTTGTTGTTTGGATAGCACAAAACAGGATGGATTGGACTCTGCTTTTCCATAACTTAGATTCTTGACACTAGAAACAAGGTGATTATTGTAAGAAGAAAATGAGATTTCCACGTACTACACAAATAGTAAAAAAAGCATATGTATACCTCCTAAAAATAAAAAGTAAACGGGAGTCTGGATTCAAAGATCATGTAACTAGTGTAGCCAAAAAATAAAAGAATTACATATGCTTGTGTCTTTCTAAAATAAACGGAGGCGGTATGATAAAATCACAGAAATAATCAACCATGCTGGTTAAAAAAGCATGGGTATTTGATTTTGATCACTTCAAATAAGAAAGAAGAAAAAAAATTGATCACTTCCAATGAGAAAAAAGAAAGAAAAGAAAAGAAAAAAAAAAGGTTGTAAGGATGATTAATCTGACAAGATAAATATTAAAAACTAGCATTAACAGTTCCCAACTTTACTTTTGGAATGAGAAAGCCCTTGGATTCATCCTTCATGTCAACTGTAGACATCAAAATCCCTGATCATGATGGAAAAATAGATTATTATTATTAATTCACAAGCGTCGACAAGGGAACATGATAGGCAACAACCCACGTTGGACTTACTCTTCTCAATAGCTAGCCCTCTCTACAATTGTGACAGCCGTAGTGATTGTTGAGGTAGATAAGGCAAGCAAGTTGAGCTAACATAATGGTGATAATAAATAACTCAAGAATGCTATTGAATCTCAAAACCTGTATAAATGATACCAACCCATTTATTTGGTTCTATACTTCTATTAATCATGTTAATAACCTATGAGGATTTTTTTTTTTTAATAATCTCCTACTTGAAGAATCGAAAAGTTTGAAACTTTCAATGAAAAACCCTTTTTCTAGGTAGTAAAAAATCTATGAAATTCTTGTAGTTGTGTAGAAATGTGAGCCCAATTAAGATCAACGATTGTCAGATTTTTGAATTGATCATAAAATGGTGTGTCCTACTTTTCACATAACCAAGTATAACATCCCAGCTTGTATGATTCAACTAGGCCCACAAGCAGAGATCCCAGCTTTATGTATACCTCAATATTAATGATACTAAACATATTCTACATAAAACATATTTCCATGCCAATGAGCAGATGGTATGATTTTTGTCATATGACATCCAAGAGTAAAAAGTCTAAGGAACTTAATGGTTTATCCTCTATGTGATCATCATTGAGTTCAACCACCTTTTTAGCAAGCCAGCCCAATGTGAAACTGTGAAACTGTGAAATTTGAATTTGACAAACTGTGAAATTTTGTAACATTGTGATCAATTACCAAAAGACATGAGTAGATATAAAGGAACTCATCCAGCCCCAATCAAATAGACAAAAACCCAACAGTTCCTCATTCTCACCCCTTGAGCAAATTTTCAAGAAGCAATGGTGGAAACAAAAGTAGGGGAAGATCCCATTCTAGCCCAATGTTCTCTTTATTGCTTCAAATGTAACTTAATTCTATTCCTGCCTCTATATTTTAAAATCCTATTCATTAAAAATCCCATGGAAGAATTGTTCAAGACTAAAATTGAATGTAACTTGATTTATAAAAATAAAAAATAAATAAAAAATAAAAGAAAGCACAAATGATCCGCTAGAAAACAAAAGGACAGTATTACTATATCAAATATGTAAGGCATTTTATCGCCATTCTTCCAAAAAGATACAAGAGCCTGCATTCAAATTCCAGAAACAATCAACAACTGAAACTGACTATTTTATTAAGACATGATACTTGCTAAATAACTGTATTTTTATTTCCAGCTGCTTTAAATGGAAGCATGAAAATAAGTAACACCACACAGTATTGATTTTTTTAAAAAAAATATTGTGACTGCATGAAAGAAAATCTCCTTATTCAACTAACACATGATACTTGCAAATGATTACATACATACATCTCTGTATGTGGTTGTATTTCTTGGTCATTGTTTCTTCAAGAATTCAACTCAACAAGCATAAAAAATACTATCAAACAGATCCCAAACCAATTTCCAAAGAAACCCAACTTCAATTCATTGAAATCGTCAATGAAAACAGAGAATTTTGCATGAAAAAAATAAAATTAAAAAATAAACCTTTTTCTATGGACACTTCTAGTAGATTTTTTTTTATTTCATGAATGACTAAAATATATGTCCAAAAAGAAGAAAGGATAATACATCAGCATCTTCTCAGTTTTGAATGCACACGGACACTCCACAAACAACTTTTGCTGAAATTTCTTTCCATCCATCAAGGATTGTATGGACTCATTTTAAATTTTCTTATTCTTTTGGAAAACTAGGTGATGATTGTGGAAATCAGTCCTCTACTTGTTAATGATCTGTATTTTTTGGAAGAATTATGTACATGATTGTTGTGGCCACAACATTTCTTCGGTGGTATTTTCCTTAAACTTTAATCAGAATTGCAACATGGGTTTGCAAGGAAGCAACTGGCCCCGACAATGCTAAAGACCTAACATTCCCTTTATTGTTTTGTTGTCATGAAAAAAATCAGTTAGTCCAATTATCTATTTTTATGAATTATTAATTATATTATTTTCTTTCCAAAAATTAGGTCTTCGCCAAAACTTCCTGAGGTTACCTTACTTGAAGACCTTTTCATGAGCATCGTTTTGTCATTGAGACAAGAAATGAACAATGCTTTTATCATTGGGACTTCGAAAAATATCCAATGGTAATTTTTCTCATATAAAGATATATTAATGCTCTTGTTATTTGGACATAAATTGATGTTAGGAAAAAAAAAATATGTGCATGTGATTGTGGGCTTGTGGGTTGTTTCTATAATTGGTAGTTGATTCAATTTCTTGACTCTCTTCTACATAGGTCAGTTCTCTTTAATTCTAAAATGGAAATTCTAATTTGAAATTAGATATGAGTTGCTTTCTTGGTTTGAATGCAGCTTACCTATTATATATACGTATGTATGTTTGCATTGTCATGGTCATGAATAAAACCATTTTTTGACTCATGTTTTGAAGAATGCCATTTGTCTTTTGGCATTACAACATTCATGGGAGGTACAAGGATGCAATGGACTTTTTCAAATAAGGACTCGAAGATGGAGAAGGCACGAGAGATTATTGTGAAGCTAAAGGAGACGTTTCCTAGAACTGCCCAAATGTGGAAGGATTTGGAAGATGGTTGGCCTCAAAAGGGAAGACGATTTAGTTTGTTTGGTTGAGGTGAGATTGAGGAATTGAATAACCATTGTGATTTTTCTCATCTCTTCTTGATTAAGCTAAATGTCGGCATTTACATCAATTGTGCATCTAAACACGCTTTAGTGCAATTGTCACAACTCCATAGCATCAAAACTCCTGTTGAACTTCAGCTGGACCAAACCCTTAATAACCATGGTTTTACTTTCCCTTTCCCACAACTCCACAACATCAATCCCATTGTTTCATGTAGATTCAAGAAGGCTCTCCCATGGTTTCAAGAGTGCTTTATAAATTCAAGGTATTTATTGACTAATGAAGACGACGAACAACCTCGGCACATCCTTCCATGTATAAATTTACAAGATGTTTTGTTATATGGATTCTTTGAAGGAGTTCCAATCATAGAAACAAATAAGATTGATGAACCACGTGGCCTGCAGCCGTCAATGTTTGTCCAATTAGTTTTAGCTAGGGTGGTAAATGGATGGACTGTGTTTGTACTTGGATAAGCTACAAACAATTTACAGCTTATCCAAACACCATAACCTGTTTATCTATAATCAAAGCCAAATAAGATAGGTTGTAAATTCTCTACAACTTTGCACCTGTAATTCGATCACTTGTTATCAGATTATAGCTATAAAGATTTTATGGGAATCCAAACAACTGTAATTCAATTACTTTTTATTGGATTACAGGTTAAAGATTTTATGGGAATCCAAACAATCCATTAGGACCGTCTAATCCGCAAAAACTTTTAAACTCCATACACCTGGTGAGACCTAATCACCATACACCTAGAAGGATGATTGGTTCAAATTGAGATGTCTCTGGTGCGATCTGCTCTTTCCATTTACCAAATGAAACAAATAATGAAAAAACAGATGGAAAGAATGGATTTCTCAAAAACATGATGGCGAGCCCCACAATTATCTTAATACCTACCATTTCCTTTTGTGCGGCCTACTTGAGTTGTGGACCTGACTCTTTTTTGGGTCCACTTCCTAAAATTATCTGGTGAAATTAGTGAATGCGGCAGATTTATGGGCCACACAAAATTTTCAAGGGAGAGTTTCTATGTAGGTGTTCAATACCCCACTGGTTTTTGCTTGTGGATAGTACTTGTGCTTTGGATCTGCTTTATTTTTGGGTCCACGCCCTTAAAGGATATGGTTAAAGTGGTGAACGGGATAGATTTGTCACATACAACAAGGAAACATATAAAAATATCTAAATCCCCAAATTCATAAATCGGCAATGAGAGAGAGAGAGACTAACCGTGGTTAGATCAGAGATAGAGATGTCTTTCGATCTGGATTTCCTCTCCTTCTTCTTGTTCTTGTTCTTCTTCTTCTTCTTCTTCTTTCAAGTTCTCTCCAAGTATCTATTACAGATCTAAGGTGGGTTTGCAGTGAAAGGTGGATTTTAAAACCCTAACAAGAGAGAGAGAGAGAGAGAGAGAGAGAGAGAGAGAGAGGTTTGGGAGAGGGACAGGCGTGCGAGAGAGGTTTGAGGGATTTGGGTTTTGGGAGGGGCAGGTGAGAGATGTGGATTTGGGGAGGGGCGGGCGTTTTTAGGAAACAGATTGGCTACTCCCCCTGCCACTAGCCATTGCCTGGTGGTCGGTGATCTGTGGGCCCCACTATGATGTATGTGTTTCATCCATTCCGTCCATCTATTTTTATAGTATGGAAGGAAAAATGAGTTATATCTCAATCTCAAGTGAACCACATTACAGGAAACATTGTTTAATGAACATTGACCATTAAAGACGTTTTGGGGGCCACAGAAGTTTTGGATCAAGCTGATATTTATTTTTTCCCTTCATCTAGGTATTTATGACCTAATCAACAGATTGGATGTCAAATAAACAGTACATTAGGCCTTAGGAGGATTTTAATAGTGGATATCCAATCATTATTTTATCCTGGTGGAGTGGTCCACCTAAGATTTATATCTCTATAATTTTATTTTTTTGTAAAATACTGAAATCATCTGTAAAAATGGATGAACGGAATGGATGAAACACATACATCATTGTGGGCCCCACGGAGCACCGACCACGGAATGGGCAGTGACACCCACTGTTGAGATTTTCCTAGGGCCACTATGATGTTTATTTGAGATCTAACCTATTAATAAGTTTTAAAAAAATAAAATAAAAAATAAAAAATAAAAGACATGGATGATTTGAAAAAAAATTAAATATCAGCTTGATCCAAGACTTTTGTAACCCTCTGAAATTTTTTTATTAGTAAGCATTCAATCCCCACATTATTTATTTATTTATTTATTTTTGTGGTGGGTCAACTTGAGATTTTGGTTAGCTTAGTTAGGGATGTACATGAGCAGAGTTAGCATGGTTAGCTTGTTCCACTCGACTCGAAAAAGCTTGATTCGACTGAAGTTTATTTTTTTAGCTTGAAAAAATTTCGAACCAAGTTCAAGCTTTGTTTTTTTTTTTTTAGGTAGCTTGTTAGTACACCCACTGTCAGTTCACACTTCACTGTTAGCCACCTCCACTAGGGAATCGATACCAAGACCTCGATGTTGAAACGAGGTATCTTTCACTCAGTCTACCACTTGAGCTATGGATCAGGGTGTTAACCAGACCGAGTTCAAGCTCGCAAAAGCTTGACTCAACTCGGATTGAACCCAACTCAAATCAAACCAATTTGGTGACTCAGTTACTTTGATATTGTTGTTGCTCATCAAGTGTTTGATGAAATGACTCAATGAAATGTGGCTACAATGATGTATGTGCTTTATCCACACCATCCATCCATTTTTCTATATCCTGTTAGGGCATGAGCTCAAAAATGGGTTAGATTAAAATCTCAAGTGGACCCAACATCTCGATGGATTTATGAGCCACATCTCAACAAATAATGGAGGGGCTGGATTTATGAACCACGTCTCGGTGGTCCCAACAAATGATTATGAATATTTTAATAGAGGGTAATCCCTCTCAACTTTTGTATGTGGTGTGGCCCAAAAAGGTCACGGATTGACTTGATTTTTGAGCCTCAGGCCCACCATGGAATGGTGCATCTAACTGATTAGGTACATTCATTTTTACAACTCATTTTAGCAGTTGAGCCCCAAACTTAAAGCTATCCACAGCTCAAGTGGACTACACCATAAGAAATAGTGGGGATGATGGCATTCACCATCAAAACTTTTCTAAGCTCCAAAGTGATGTTTATTTGTCATCCAACCTATTCATAGGGCTAAAAGTCGTGTGGGTTTTGTCGGGTTAGTGCTCAACCCTGGCCCAACCCAAGGTTCTTATACCTCAACCCTAACCCAACCTCGGGTTGGGAATTCTCATCCCAAGCCCAACCCAAGCGGGTTGGGTCAGGTTGGCCGGGTGAATACATGCTAATATTTTAATGATTACATTAGTTTATTATATTTTAATACATATCTTACTTTTTATATTTAAAATTTTATTAATTACGTATGTCATTATTTATCGTAGAGAACTTCATTTATTCTAAACAAACAAGTTAAAATATAGGACAACTACTCATTTAAAAGTCGTGTTGTGTAGCACCCAATCTATTTGGGAGAGAGAAAAGAAACATTTGTACATCCAAACAGCCCGAGCCTGACCCAAGATTTATCGAGTTGGTGTTTGTATAGCCCAAGTGTAAGATCTAACACAATAGATCTTTCCCAAGCCCAACCTAATGTCAGGTCGGTCATGAGTTGGTCGGGTTTAACCCGCCTAACTTTCAGCCCTACCTATTCATAAGGTTACAGGGACATAAATAAAGGAAAAACATATATATCAAACTTGATCCAAAACATTTGTATCCCTCAAGAAATTTCAACAATAAGTGTTTAATTCACACTCCTATGTTGTGGTCTACTTAATCTTTGGATATATTTAAATTTTGAGCTCATACCCTAAAAAAAGTACTAAAATGGATAGACAACATCAATAAGACACATAATTTGCGATGAGGCTCACAAAGTTTACTTAATATGCTATAGTGTACTGAATTACTCTCATGAGTGTGGGGGCGTGTGTGTGTGTATTAAAAAAATGAATAATAAATTATAAAATTATTACATATCTATCATTAAAATCCTCCTAAGGCCCAATGTACTGTTTATTTGGTACCCAATATGTTAATTAGGTCATATAGGGCCAGATGAAGGGGAAAAACAAAAATACTGATTTAGATGATGAACAAGGCTAGGATGATGAACAAAATCTACATGAGCGAGGGAAGCAAATAAAGACAAAAACAAGGTATGACCTAAATATCATTAACTTGTAGGACCAGCAACCTGGAAACGATGACTAATACACAACATGCAACAATTACCAGCCATAGAGACATTGAAAACCTTTTGTGACCCACTCGTCTAGATGGATGAGGTCGGTATGGACATGAAAATGAAGGATATTGTTAGCAATGCAATGGAAATAGGAAACAAACATGCAAAAGCCAATGCACCAGATCCATTTTTTCAGACCTGCTAAAAATTTGGATCAAATTCGGATCAACTCTTTTTGACCCATTTAGTATAAGTCAGGTCGGGTACCTAATGCAGTACAGTACCCAATTGGTAATAAATTAGTTTTAGCCATAGTTATATGCATTAATCAACTAATGTCTCTAACTGGTTGGACTATAAGTTACAGTCCACACAGTGCATAACTATGAACCTTTTTGAGAGTGTGTGACATCTACCCCATTGAATAGGCTGGCTTCATTATGAGGGTCATCTTATGCAAAAATCCTCCACGTGTACTCATCAAGTTGGCACACCTGTATTTTGCTATTTATCAAATGGATAGAAATTGTTTTCAATGGTGGATCACCATATGAGTAAATAGGGCTGATTTATGCAAATCCCCATGGTGGGGCCAAACCCTGTCCATCCATTTTTTCCATTGCCATGCAGAGGTCGAGCCAAAAACTTGAAAACCCAAAGCTCAAGTGGACCATACTACAAGAAACAATGGATATACTGATTTAAACTGTTTAAACCTTTCTAGTGCCCATAGTGATCTTTATTTGTCATCCAACATGTTCATGAGATCACAAACACCTGGATCAGGGAAAAAAAAATTAGCATGATCCATAACTTTTGTGGCCCCCCAGAAATTTTCAATGGTATATACTCAATTCACACTATTTCCCGTGGTGTGGTCCACTTGATCTTTAGATATAGCTAATATTTAGGATTAAGACTTAAAATTAAGTATTAAAATGGATGGACAATGTGGATCAAATACATATATCATGGTGAATCCCACAAAGTTTACGCACTCAATCCCTTCCCGCAAAATACTCAAACGGGCACAAGTGGGCAAGAGTTCTTGAGAACTTTTTGAGAATTCATCAAGGTGTGACTTGAGTCCAAAATCCAAATGGTCCACGTGATGCAGAACTCTATGAAACCCCATTGACCCAACTTTTACTTTGATTCAAAACATTGGTGGGCCATGACAAATGAAAACATTTTCCTACCTTGATTTGCATCTCTCTTTTATATGGCCCATCAGAGTTTTAAATAGGTTTGAAAATTGGTCCCTGATGGTTTCATGGGATGCTGCATCACATGGACCGTTTGGATTAGAGGTCCATGACACGTGTGAAAAAAATGCGCACATGCGCAGGCGCGTATAAGTGAGCTTGCCTTGTTGAGTATCGTCAAGCCATTGCCATTTTGAAAGAGAAAAAAGGGGTTGATGAAACCCTATAGCTATCAATGAGGAGGAGACGAAAGGGGGTAATTGCAGCGCCGAGATTGCAGAGAGGGAGGGAGAGAGATTGCAGAAATGAAGAGAGATTACAGAGAGGGAGGGAGGGAGGGGGAGAGATTACAGAGAGGGAGGAGGAGAGAGCTTGGGATGGAGAGGCAAAACATTCAGGGGAGTCTCCACAAGAACTCAGTTTGATTGAGGTAAGTCCTTCCCCTCAGAACCCTAAACATTATCTCGATTGATTTTGTTCTTGCTTTCATTTGAAAACAAATAGATCTTGTGCTTTCAACAGCTTCTAACTACAAATAATGCTTGAATCTCGTTCGATTTTGAGGTGGGGAAATGATTTTTTTTCTTTTTGATGTTGCTAGTAGGAATCCTTTTTGGAAATCATTTTTCGCTGTGTTCTATGTTGGAAGATGTTGTTGATGCATATAAAATGTGTGATAATGTTTGATGCCCGCCAGTTATTCGATGAAATGCATGAAAAGGAACTTAGTTTGTTAGAACACCATTATAAGAGGGCCGGACGATCGGTGAGGGGACATTTGCAAAGGTGAAATGTGCACAAAACATGGAGACTAGAGAGAGTGAGGCCATGAAAGTTCTTGCTAAAAGCACCATTCTCAAGCACAAGATGGTAGACTAGGTAATTTCGAATCGTTTCTACTCTCTGTCTCTCATTCGATTTTTTTTTTCTTTTTTTTTTTGGTGGGGGGGGGGGGGGGGGTGTATCTTGGGGTTCATTAAAATTCACAATTTTGCAACAAGTGACGATTCTTTAAAATTGAGTAAATGTAAGAGAAATGGCTATTAGAATTTATATGGAGTGATGTCCCCACCATTCATGTCACAAACATGATGGTTACTCAGAATCAGGACCATTTATCTGCTGGGCCACCATGTGGATGGGCATAACTCAAAAAGCTTACTAATTCCTGTATTTGGCATGCTAAATTTGGACCATTGCTCAATTTTTCTCAATTCTGAGCTCTCTGTCCCTTTGTAGCTGGTGATCGAATGGTTGTCATAGGGCTAATCGTCTTGGTTTTGAGGTTATGGAACATCCACATGATGACTCATAAAATTAAAGGTCTTGATCACTGTGCACAAGTCTTGCATGTGCAATGAAGATGCATTGGTAATAACTTCATGGAAGTCTGTGAAGTGCGCATGATAATAGCATTCCTTACTCATCATGCTGAATATTCATATTAGGTTGTAACAAGAGACGAAATTGTTCAAAATATAAGTGCTCCATCACAGCACATGTGAATTGGCATGTAACAAGTGAGACTGATTGTGCCATTCCTCTTGCAACTGAAAGATATCCCTGTTGAGGCTATTCACATGAGGAGTAGACGGCATATTGCGTGAGATCCAGGCTATTCATCAGGCTGATCCACAATGTATATGCCCTTTGCTCAAAAGATTAGGTTGGTCTACTCATTTGTTTGGTCACATGTAATGGAGATTCAGAAAATTTTGTTTAATTTTGTATGTCCACATCAATGTACAAGTGTGGTCCATCTTTGAGCAACTTGTGTAATTTTTGGGCTGGAGAACATAAGGTGGAATCTGCCTTATGTAAAGCATGGATCCATACATGTGTGCTACTCTTGTCTTCAGACTTCTCCATGTAAAAACATGTTCTAGGGAGAATAACACCCAGTAGTTGAAAATGATACCTCAGGTACGAATGAATATATTAGAACCTGAAATTTCTATGTAAGCTTCATATGCATGATAAACAGGATTCCTGAGTAAGTCGCAAACTATTCGACAATTCAAAAAAAAAAGAAAAAAAGAAAAAAAAGAAAAAGAAAAAAAGAAAAGAGGAACAAACAATAAAGATTGTTTTCTTGTCTTCAAAATATAGTCATAAGGGTTAGAAGCCGTCCTTGATGATATGCTATATATTCATTACGTCCCTCCATTTTTCCATTAGGCAGTGAACCTAGTAGATCCAAATCTAAGGTGTATCACACCATAGGAAATAGTGGTGAATGAATGCCCACCATTAAAAATTTCCTAATGCCCACCATAAGTAGATCATAATGTTTACCTTCCATCCAACCCATTGATAAGGTCAAACAAGCCTGATGAAGTGAAAATGCAAAAATATCATCTTGATTCAAAACTTTTATAGCATACAAAAAGTTTTCAATGATAATTCACCAATATTTTAGTGGTGTAGTTGGCCGGAGACGCATATCTGTTTTTTTCTTCTTCTTCTTTTTTCCGACAAACTTCCTAGAATAGGGTGAAAAAATTGGATGGGCAACAACATTCATTGATGTGGGTCCTACACGGTGAAGGTAACAGCCAGTCAGATGCAGATTGGGTCCTACCCCTGCCCATCTCCGGCTGGTAAAGGGCAAGAGCTTTGAGTGGCTGCAGTGATGTGATGTATGGGTCTTATCCACACCATTTATACATTTTTTCACATCATTTTAAAATAAAAATCTAAAAATTGGGCAGATCCAATGTGAACCACACCACATGAAGCATTAGTGATAATGATTCTCCCATTCAAAATTCTTAATGCTGATGGTAAGTTTATTTTCCATCCAACCTATTCATAAAGTTAGGTAGTCCTGGATGAAGAGAGAACACAGGTATCAACACCATCCAAAACTTCTATGCCCCAAGAAATTTTAGATCCTAAAATGATAGGAAAAAAATGGATAGACATCACTGATAAGACACATTATGGTGGCCACTCGAAGATCCTGCCTGTCTAGCTAGAGACTGGCAGAGGTAAGATGTAACCCGCGTTCACAGCGATTCATACCCAGGTAACACGTAATCTGCTTCTCAGTGAAGCCGTGCCAGTAATAACCCATCTGTATAGATGGAATATTCCATTATAGGGACTGCCTAATGAATAGTTTAGAAGATTAGTTCTCATCCACAAAAAAATAGATGTCTAGCTTATTTTTAAATGTATTAGCTCAAAATTGATGGGACAGACCTGGGTGTGCGTCAAAGCTATCCAGATGTTGAGCGGGGGTCCCTATAAGGTGAGAACTACTGTTATGACCATGATGAAGCTGTCCACTTCCTATAAATAACATTAGAGTGACCTAACCATTTAGACAGACCGTGTTTATGTCTTTGCTCAAAATTGATGGAGTAGACCAGGATGTGCGTCGGAGCTATCCGGATGAGCAGGGATCCCTAGAAGGTGAAAACTGTTATTATGACCATGATGAAGCTGTCCATTTCCTATGGACAACATTGGAAAGGCCTGGCCATTTGGACAAGCCGTGTTTATGTATTTGCTCGAAATTAATGGAGCAGACCCGGATGTGCATCGGAGCTATCTGGATGAGCGGAGGTCCTTGGAAGGTGGGAACCACTGTTATGACCATGATGAAGTTGTTCATTTTCTATGGACAGCATTGGAGGGGCCTGACTATTTTGACAGGTCATGTTTATATCTATATTTACAGGGACCACACCCTTAACCTAAACCACACTCTATAACCTAAAACCTAAACCTAAACCTAAACCTGATCCCAAACCCAAACTCAATTCCTAAACCTAAACCTTAACCTATAACCTATACCTATACCTATAACCTAAACCTATACCTATAACCTTAACCTATAACCAAAACCTATACTTATAACCTTAACCTAAACTCAGATCCCTAAACCTTAACCTATAACCCAACCTAAACCTATACTTATAACCTAAACCTATTCTCAAATCCCAAAACCTATACTTATAACCTAAACCTAAACCGTAACCTAGCTATAACCTATAACCTAAAACCTAAACCCGTTCCCGAACCCGAACCCGATTTCCTAAACCTAAACCTCAGCTTATAACCTAAACCTAAACCTTAACCTATAACCTATACTTATACCTATAACCTAAACCTTAACTTATAACCTATAACATAAACCTAGACTTATAACCTTAACCTAAACCTATTCTCAAATCCCAAAACCTTAACCTATAACCTAAACCTAGACCTTAACCTTAACCTATAACTTATACTTATAACCTATAACCTAAACCTAAACCTTAACCTATAACCTAAACCTAGACTTATAACCTTAACCTAAACTTATTCTCAAATCCCAAAACCTATACATATAACCTAAACCTAAACCTTAAACTTAACCTATAACCTATACTTATAACCTATAACCTATAACCTAAACCCAAACCTGAACCCGATCCTGAACCCAAGCCTGAGCCCGATTTCCTAAACCAAAACCATAACCTAAAACCTAAACCCGATCCCGAACTCGAACTTGATTTCCTAAACTTAAATCTTAATCTATAACCTAAACCTATACCTATAACCTAAACCTTAACATATAACCTAAACCTATACCTATAACCTTAACCTATAACCTAAACCTATACTTATAACCTTAACCTAAACCTTAACCCAAATTCAAATCCCAAAACTTATACTTATAACCTTAACCTTAACCTTAACCTTAACCTTAACCTAAACTTATAACATTAACCTAAACTTAAACCTATAACCTAAACTTAAATCCCTAAACCTTAACCTATACTTATAACCTAAACCTATTCTCAAATCCCAAAACCTATACTTATAACCTTAACCTAAAACTAAACCTTAACCTAAACTCAAATCCCTAAACCTTAACCTATAACCCAACCTAAACCTATACTTATGACCAAAACCTATTCTCAAATTTTAAAATCCAAAACCTAAACCTAAACCTTAACCTAAACCTATAACTTATAAGCTAAACCAAAACCTATAACCTAAACCCAATCCCGAATCCGAACTCGATTTCTTAAACCTAAACCTTAACCTATAACCTAAACCTATACCTATAACCTAAACCTAAACCTATAACCTAAACCTATACCTATAATCTAAACCTATTCTCAAATCCCAAAACTTATACTTATAGCCTAAACCTAGACCTTAACCTTAACCTATAACCTCTACTTATAACGTTAACCAAAACTTACAACCTTAACCTTAACCTAAACTCAAATCCCTAAATCTTAACCTATAACCCAACCTAAACCTAAACCTATTCTCAAATCCCAAAACCTATAACCTAAACCTAACCTTTCCCTAAACCTATACCTATAACCTAAACCTAAAACCTTAACCTAAACATAAAACCTAAACCTAAACCTAAGCCTAAAATCTAAATGTATTCTCAAATCCCTAAATCTAAACGTTAACCTATTCTCAATTCTCTAAACCTTAACCTATAACCTAAATTAAACCTAAACCTGTAACCTACACTTATAACCTAAAACCTAAATATATTCTCAAAACCCTACACCTAAACCTACACCTAATCCTAATTTCAACTCCTTAACCTAAACCTAGACTTGAAACCCCAAACCTAAATCCGGTCCTGGACCCGATTTCCTAAACATAAACCTTAACCTATTCTCCATTCCCTAAACCTATAACCTAAATGTATACTCAAATCCCTAAATCTAAACCTAAACCCTCAACTCCTTAGCCTAAACATAAACTTTAAAACCCAAACCTAAACCCGAACCCAAACCTGATTTCCTAAACCTAAACCTTAACCTATTCTCAATTCCCTAAACCTATAACCTATAACCTATAACCAAAACCTAAACCTTAACCAAAACCTATAAGCTAAACCTAAACCTATAACCTAAACTTATAACATATAACCTAACCTTAACCTTAACCTTAACCTAAACCTAAAACCTAAACCTAAACCTATAAACTAAAACTTAAACCTAAAACCTAAATGTATTCTCAAATCAATAAACCTAATCCTAATCTCAACTCCTTAGCCTAAACACAAACTTCAAAACCAAAACCTAAACTCAAACCCGAACCTGAACCCAATTTCCTAAACCTAAACCTAAACCTTAACCTATTCTCAATTCCCTATACCTATAACCTATAACCTATAACCAAAACCTATAACCTAAACCTAAACCTATAACCTAAACTTATAACCTATAACCTAACCTTAACCTTAACCTTAGCCTAAACCTTAACCTAAACCTAAAACTTAAACCTAAACCTAAACCTAAACCTATAAATTAAAACCTAAACATAAACCTAAAACCTAAATGTATTCTCAAATCCTTAAACCTAAACCTACACCTAATCCTAATCTCAATTCCTTAGCCTAAACATACTTCAAAACCCAAACTTAAACCCGAACACGAACCCGATTTCCTAAACCTAAACCTTAACCTATTCTCAATTCCCTAAACCTATAACCTATAACCTAAACCTAAACCTAACCTAAACTTATAACCTTAACCTAAACCTAAAACCTAAACCTAAACCTATAACCTTAACCTAAACCTTAACCTATAACTTAAACCTTAACCTGTAACCTATAACCTAATAACCTAAACTTATAACCATAACCTAAACCTAAAACCAAAACTTAAACCTATAACCTAAACCAAAACCTAAATGTATTCTTAAATCCCTAAACCTAAACCTATACCTTATCCTAATCTCAACTCCCTAACCTAAACCTAAACCTAAACTTGAAAACACAAACCTAAACCCGATCCTGAACCCGATTTCCTAAACTTAAACCTAAACCTTAACCTATTCTCAATTCCCTAAAGCTATAACCTATAACCTATAACCTTAACCTAAACCTAAAACCTAAACCTAAACCTAAACCTAAAATCTAAATGTATTCTTAAATCCCCAAACCTATACCTAATCCTAATCTCAACTCCTTAACCTAAACTTGAAATCCCAAACCTAAACCCGATCCCAAACCTGAACCCGATTTAATAAACCTAGACCTTAACCTATTCTCAAATCCCTAAAGCTATAACCTATAACCTAAGTTAAACCTAAACCTATAACCGACACTTATAACCTAAACCTAAACCTATAACCTAAATGTATTCTCAAATCCCTAAACCTACACCTACAACCTAAATGTATTCTCAAATCCCTAAACCTACACCTACACCTAATCCTAATCTCAACTTCTTAACCTAAACCTAAACTTAAAACCCCAAACCCGAACCCGATTTCTTAAACCTATACCTTAACCTATTCTCAATTCCCTAAACCTTAACCTATAACCTAACTTAAACCTAAACCTATAACCTACACTTATAACTTAAACCTAAACCTATAA
Organism: Magnolia kwangsiensis; assembly: GCA_037074715.1. Classification (NCBI taxonomy): domain Eukaryota; kingdom Viridiplantae; phylum Streptophyta; class Magnoliopsida; order Magnoliales; family Magnoliaceae; genus Magnolia; species Magnolia kwangsiensis. The sequence continues at coordinate 106,504,144 of CM073578.1, read as the reverse complement.
CCTAAATGTAATCTCAAATCCCTAAACCTAAACCTACACCTAATCCTAATCTTAACTCCCTAACCTAAACCTAAACCTAAACTTGAAAACTGAAACCTAAACCCGATACTGAACCCAAAGTAGAGCCTGATTTCTTAAACCTAAACCTTAACCTATTCTCAATTCCCTAAAGCTATAACCTATAACCTATAACATAAACCTAAATCTAAACCTAAACCTATAACCTAAACCTTAACCTAAACCTAAGCCTATAACCTTAACCTAAACCAAAACCTATAACCTAAACCTTAACTGTAACCTATAACCTATAACCTATAACCTGTAACCTAAACTTATAACCTACAACTTAACCTTAATCTAAACCTAAAACCTAAACCTAAACCTATAAGTGTAGGTTATAGGTTTAGGTTTAGGTTTAGGTTAAGGTTGTTTTTCTTTTCATTTGTCTGGATCACCTCTCATATGTTCTCTCTCTTTTCATTTATTTATTTTTCCATAAGATTGTTTGTGTTTGGATGGATGTAGTTTATGTTTGGATGAATGTAGTTTATATTTGGATGAATTTACGTAGTTTGGGTTTAGATGGATGTGAATGTGAATGTGAATATAATGAAATATATTATATAACAAGTGTATATCAAGAAGAATATGATGAATTATATTCTAACAGGTGTATATCAGGAAATTAGAGATGGAATATTTTATTTTTTTTTAAAAGACTTTTACCTACGAAATATTTCATAGGTAAAAGTCCAATTAACGTTTTTTAGCAACAAATATTTTCGTCGCTAAAAGTCACATCCAGGATTTTTAGCTACGAAAAGTTTCATAGCTAAAAGTAGTCTTTTCGATTTTTTTTTAAGTGTTTAAAGCCTTTAGTGATGAAAAAGTTTCGTCGCTAAAGTCTCATCCTACGAAAATTTTCGTAGCTAAAAGTAATCCGTTCAAATGTAAGGGGCAATGGTTTACAAGTTTTAGCGACAAAAATTTTCGTCGCTAAAAGTCTTTTCCATAATTTTTAGCTTCGAAAATTTTCGTAGCTAAAAGTAATCCATTCGATTTTTTTAACAAATTGTTTGCAACCTTTGGCGATGACAATTTTCATCATTGAAAATCTCATCCATGATTTTTAGCTACGAAAATTTTTATAGCTAAAAGTAATCCATTCGAATTTTTAAAAAATTGTTTGCAGCTTTTGGCGATGAAAATTGTCGTCGCTAAAAGTCTGTTCCATGATTTTTAGCTACAAAAATTTTCGTAGCTCCATTGAAATTTTTAAAAAAATTGTTTGTAGCGTTTAGTGACGAAAATTTTCGTCACTAAAAGTCCATTCCAGGATTTTTAGCTACAAAAATTTTCATAGCTAAAAGTAATCCATTCGTTTTTAAAAAAAACAAATTGTTTGCAACCTTTGGCAATGAAACTTTTCGTTGCTACAAATCTCATCCACGATTTTTAGCTACCAAAATTTTCGTAGCTAAAAGTAATCCATTTGATTTTTTTGAAAAATTGTTCGCAACCTTTCGCGATGAAAATTTTCGTCGCTAAAGTCTCATCCATGAGTTTTAGCTATGAAAATTTTCATAGCTAAAAGTAATCCATTCGATTTTTTTAACAAATTGTTTGCAGCCTTTGGCGACGACAATTTTCATCATTTAAAATCTCATCCACGATTTTTAGCTACGAAAATTTTCATAGCTAAAAGTAATCCATTCGAATTTTTTAAAAATTGTTTGAAGCTTTTGGCGATGAAAATTGTCGTTGCTAAAAGTCTGTTCCATGATTTTTAGCTACGAAAATTTTCGTAGCTCCATTCAAATTTTTTAAAAAATTGTCTGCAGCGTTTAGTGACAAAAAATTTTATCGCTAAAAGTCTGTTCCATGATTTTTAGCTTCAAAAATTTTCGTAGCTAAAAGTAATCCATTCATTTTTTTTTTTTGAAAAATTGTTTGCAGCCTTTGGCGACAAAACTTTTCATCACTACAAATCTCATCCACGATTTTTAACTACCAAAATTTTCGTACCTAAAAGTAATTCATTCGATTTTTTTGAAAAATTGTTCGCAACCTTTCGCGACGAAAATTTTCGTCGCTAAAAGTCTCATCCACGAGTTTTAGCTACGTAAATTTATGTAGCTAAAAGTAATCCATTTGATTTTTTGAAAATATGTTCATAACCTTTAGAGATGAAAATTTTCGTCGCTAAAAGTCTCATCCATGAGTTTTAGCTACGAAAATTTTCGTAGCTAAAAGTAATTCAGTCGTTTTTTTGAAAAATACATTTTCAGCCTTTAGCGACGAAAATTTTCATCGCTAAAAGTCTCATCCATGATTTTTAGCTGCGAAATTTTTCGTCGCTAAAAGTTTCGTTGCTAAAAGTACACTTTTAGTGATCAAAATTTATTTCGTCGCTAAAAGACACTTTTAGCGACAAAAATGTATTTTGTTGTTAAAAATTTCGTCGCTAAAAACCCTCTTTCTTGTAGTGAATATATTTCATCGTATTCTTCCTAATATACACCTGTTACATAATATATTTCATCATATTCACATTCACATCCATCTATCCCAAACTACGTAAATCCATCCAAACATAAACTACATTCATCCAAACATAAACTACATCCATCCAAAAATAAACAATCTTATCCACATTACATTCATCCACGCATAATACATATAATTTTTACATCATAAATTTTTTTAAAAAATGAAAAAAATCAGCAACAATTTTCTTTTTGTGTCTTTCATCTAATAAAAAAATATTCAACCAACAAAACATTATAATTTAGAATCATGAAGAATTGTAGAAACTTCTTCCAAAAAAGTGGGCACTTTTTCAAAATAAAACTAATCATTAAAATAAAACTAATGCAAGCAAATAATGCCAAAAAAGTATTTCAATTCAAGTTAATAGAAACAACAACAAAAATTAAAGTTTTGTAAAAAGAGTCATGTGTTAAAAGGGATACATTCTTGTTTGTTGCCATGTGATTGGGCTACATTATTACAGCAATCGGGTTTGGGTTCGTGATCGGGTTTAGGTTTGGGTTTCCAAGTTTACGTTTAGGTTTAGGTTAGGGAGTTGAGATTAGGATTAGGTGTAGGTCTACGTTTCGGGATTTGAGAATACATTTAGGTTTTAGGTTTAGGTTTATATTTTAGGTTAAAGGTTTAGGTTTAGGTTTAGGTTAAGGTTAGGTTATAGGTTATAGGTTAAGGTTTAGGTTATAGGTTTTGGTTTAGGTTTAGGTTACAGGTTTAGGTTTACGTTAAGGTTTAGGTTTAGGTTATAGGTTATAGTATATAGGTTATAGCTTTAGGGAATTAAGAATAGGTTAAGGTTAAGGTTTAGGTTTAGGTTTAGGAAATCGGGTTTGAGTTCAAGATTGGGTTTAGGTTTGGTTTTTCAAGTTTAGGTTAGGGAGTTGAGATTAGGATTAAATGTAGGTTTAGGTTTAAGATTTGAGAATACATTTCGATTTTAGATTTAGGTTTAGGTTTCAAGCTTAGGTTTAGGTTATAAGTGCAGGTTATAGGTTTAGGTTTAGGTTAGGTTATAGGTTAAGGTTTAGGCAATTGAGAATAGGTTAAGGTTTAAGTTTAGGAAATCGGGTTCGGGATTTGGTTTAGGTTTGAGTTTTCAAGTTTGGTTTAGGTTTAGGTTAGGGAGTTGAGATTAGGATTAGGTGTAGGTTTAGGTTTAGAGATTTGGGAATACATTTAGGTTTTAGGTTAAGGTTTAGGTTTTAAGTTTAGGTTAAGGTTTAGGTTTAAGGTTTAGGTTTTAGGTTTAGGTTTTAGGATTAGGTGTAGGTTTAGGTTTTAGGTTATAGCTTATAGGTTTAGGTTTTAGGTTTAGGTTTAGGTTAAGGTTTAGGTTAAGGTTTAGGTTTTAGGTTTAGGTTTGGGTTTAGGTTTAGGTTTAGGTTAAAGGTTTTGGGATTTGAGAATAGGTTTAAGTTAAGATTGTAAGTTTAGGTTTAGGGAATTGAGTTTAGGTTATAAGTTTAGGGAAAGGTTAGGTTAAGGTTATAGGTTTTTGCATTTGGGAATAGTTTTAGGTTATAAGTATATGTTTAGATTAGGTTATAGGTTAAGGTTTGAAGATTTGAGGATAATTTTAGGTTATAAATAAGGTTTTAGGTTTATGTATAGGCTTAAGTTATAGGTTATAGGTTATATGTTTAGGTTAAGGTTTAGGAATTTGGGTTTGGGTTCGGGTTTGAGTTCGGGTTTAGGTCATAGCTTTTAGTTTTGGTTTAGGTTATAGGTTTTGGTTTAGGTTATAGGTTAAGATTTAGGTTTAGGTTTAAGTTATAGGTATTGGGATTTGAGAATGGGTTCGGGTTTATGTTATAAGTTTTGGTTTTGGTTTAGGTTATAGGTTATAGGTTTTGGTTATAGATTATAGGTTTAGGTTAAGGTTTAGGTTTAGGTTATAGGTTTTGGGATTAGGTTTAGGTTTTAGGCTTAGGTTTAGGTTATAGGTTTAGGTTAAGGTTAAGGTTTAGGTTTAGGTTATAGGTTATAGGTTTTGGTTATAGGTTATAGGTTTAGGTTAAGGTTTAGGTTTAGGTTATAGGTTTTGGGATTAGGTTTAGGTTTTAGGCTTAGGTTTAGGTTATAGGTTTAGGTTAAGGTTAAGGTTTAGGTTTAGGTTATAGGTTTAGGTTAAGGTTTAGGTTTAGGTTATAGGTTATAGTATATAGGTTATAACTTTAGGGAATTGAGAATATGTTAATGTCACACCCCAGACTCGGTAACTGGACCTCATAAGGAACTCAATGACCGGTTCTGGCCGCAACAGCCTCCGTAGTACCCCATTCTCGGCTCCTGAGATAGGTTCCGATCCTGGGATCTAACAAGGAGGATTTTCATAACAATGTAATCATCTCTAATACGAGCATATCCAAGATCACAGCAAGTAAACCTCAAGAATTACAAAGGCACACATTATAAAATTTACTATGAATTTGAACTTTTACAAGCTTACATCAGGTCCAAAAGGATATACATAAGATAATAGAAGAAAGAAGGAAGAGAATCTGCAACACTGGGTCCTCAGATCACACACCTACTCAAGTTCCGCTGCTAAAATGCTAACTTACAATCTCCTGCATGCATCAATTGTGCATAAGCTTATAGAAAGCTTAGAGGGTGGTGAAAGTGTGTGACAATGGTGCTCAGAAGAAGATAGAGAATGCAGAAAGGAGTCACGATCAATACTAATACCACTAGCCTTACCAAGGTGATCATGAACATAAGAAGCTATACCAAGGAAGTATGATAATGTAGGAAGCCATACCAAGGCTATATAGTGCAATGAGTAATGTAATGCAATGAGTACTTGGCGTCATGCCAAGGCAGTGCATTATGAGGCTTACATAGTTGAGGCAAATACAATACGAAGTAATGTCAGTGCTCATATCCAATACACATATCAAGTACATTTCCATCATAAGGAAATCACCGGAGTCCATTACACTACTGGATGACTGCCGCTCTACAGACCCCACACAGTCAAACGATCGTAAGAGACCTCGTTACCCGCCTGTGGACAGCCAATCCCAGCAAGGCCTGAGGTAGCAGACCCATTCACAAGCTAGTCAGACTCAGCCTAGCAATTCTCTCTTACATAAGACGAGTAAGGTCACACCCCTATCCAACCGACTACACGACAGTGAGAGTCGAAGCCTAACGGTATAAGGCCCTCGTGTGCTCATATATTCCACCCGGTCACGACGCTGGAGCAGATCCTTGGTACTATGGAAGTTTTAGAAATTTCACCCATGGGTATCCTATGCACCCGATATGCTCAAGTAACATTTCTGGTGTCCAAACATGGCCATCCACGATGTATCTATGGAGGCTACAATCCTGATGAAGTAAGGGCGATAATGCTCATATGATATGCAATGCCAGATGTATGAATCACACAATCAACCAAGCATCAATTCCAAGCATCAAATGTCCTCAAGAGGGGATACTACATCCCTCCGAAAAAGTATCATGTAATACCCAATGACACAATATGATCACACACACATAGTATCAACCAAGCATACAATCATGCACATAGGCCATGAAGATGGGTTTAGACGCATTATGCAGTGATATACAAAGTAGTACACTCTTCCTATCCAAGAAGGGACCAAAACTAGGTATTTACACAATATCCATAAGGAATCTCACCTCTAGTGGGGGCCCATTTACCTGGGATAACCCACGAGACTAAGTATACAAACTATGAGTCTAAGCGATATAGAAATGAGCATAACAAGAGTCTAAGATGATCATTCAATCACTCTTAAATACAACCAGGCCTAGTGTCACGCCCCAGACTCGGTAACCGGAATCACAAGGGACCCGATGGCTAGTTCTGGCCGTAACAGCCTCCATAGTACCCCATTCTTGGCTCCTGAGACAGGTTCCGATCCTGGGATCCTATAAGGAGGATTTTTATTACAGTATAATCATTACCAATATGAGCATACCCAAGATCACAGTAAATACATCTGATAATAATAAAGGAACACATCACAAAATTCACTAAGAATTTGAACTTTTACAATCATCCATAAAGTCTAAAAGGACATACATGAGATAAAAGGAGAAGAGGGAAAGGACGGTAACACTGGAGTCCTCAAAAGCTCCGCTCTACTCCACGTGCTGCTGCTACGATTCCTGCCTAGAATATCCTGCACGCATCAATCGTGCATAAGCTTATAGAAGCTTAGAGGGTGGTGAAAATGTGTGACAATTGTGCACAGAAGAATAGCAGGAGATGCAAGAAGGGAAATGTGCTCAATGAAAAAATTACTAACCTTACCAAGGCTTATCATGAATATGATGCAATGAGTACTGGATGTTAAACCAAGGCAATGCATGAAGGGGGCTTGTACAACCAATGCTAATGCGATGCAAGTAATGCCAGTGCTCATATCCAAATCATAAGTCAAGTACATTTTCAATCATAAGGAAATCACCGGGGTCCATTACACTGCTGAATGACTATAGCTCTACAGACCCCGCACAGTCAAAGGAGCATAAGAGACCTCACTACCCGCCTGTGGACAGCCAATCACCAACAAGGCCTGACGGTAGCGGACCCAGTTACGAGCTGGTCAGACTCAGCCTAACAATGCCCACTACACACCAGGTAGGTAAGGCCACACCCCTATCCAACCGACTACACGACAGTGGGAGTCGCAGCCTAACGGTATAAGGCCCTCGTACGCTCATGTATTCCACCCGGTCACGGCGTTGGAGCAGATCCTTGGTACCATGGAAGTTTTGAGAATTTTACCCATGGGCATCGTATGCACCCGGTATGCTCAACTAATATTTTCAGTGTCCACACATACGACCATCCACGAATATTCCTGTGGAGGTAAGGCCCTGATAAAGTAAGGGCAGATATCCACATGCTATGCAATGCCAGATGCATGAATCACACAATCACCCATGCATCAATCCCAAGCATTCATCTCTCAGGGAGATATCAACATGTCCTACACAATGCCACAACCATGGCCAATCATTCCTCAACCAAGCATGCATATGATGTGTATGGGAGTGGGCCATGAAGATGAATAGGGGTGCCAATACAGTGGAGATGAACTCTCTACCTAACCATGAAGGGTTTAGGTACTTAACTAATTTCTCATAAGGAATACAACCTCTAGTGGGGGCCCATATACCTGGGGTAGCCCACAAGACTAAGGAAAATAATGGTATGGGCCTAAATAGTGAGATGGCTTAGTAAGGTTCTATGGTGGGCCTTTAACCACCCATAGAAGCTCATGGGCCTACCTTAAGGCCACCAACGTGGACATCCAACCACAATTGGTCCCTAAGGAGTAGCCCATCTCTAATTGATCATGAATCAAGGACCAAGGCCCATGCAACATCAAAAATAAGAAATGAGCAGCCATAATTATACCACAACACTCATGTTGGGCTTCAGAAAGGGCGGCCCAAGGCCTACTCAAAATATGGATTCAAGGAGAACACACATAACCCAACTCATATATAACACTATGGGCCCATAAGGGAAAGGTTAGGGCCCAACATAAAGGCCACTAATCCCATATATTATGGTGGCCTAGTGGGCGGCCCATTGCTCAAACCACATGGGCAATGTCATGCTCTTAGTCAAGTAAGTTGGGCCTACAAGTAAAGTTGATTTGATGGGCAATCAAGGGTCCATCTACTTGTGTAATCTGGCCCACTAACCCAACATAATAGTATAGTAAAATGGCCCAATAGTTCAATGGGTATATCTGGAAGGTTCCAACCCAATTGGGCCTAAAGAGTTCAACAACTAACTACATTCATGGACCCAATTAAATTTAACTGTGGTGGGCCTCAAAAGTGCATTTATTAAGCCAAAAATTTAAGAAACTAAAGGTATCAATTATCTCCTCTAATACCTTCATAAATGTGGTGGGCCTCACTCCTCAAAATTTTAGCCCAAGTCCAAGCATAATTATAACATGTTGCTGTCCTAAATTTGGGCACTCCATTGGAGTGGCCCAAGGCCTCTAAAACTCTGAAAATTGAGGTCCATGGCCCCTCATCATGCATACAATGAGAGGAAACCCAAAAATATAGCCCACCATCAAGAGAAATATTTTTAAATTTTAGTTTTTATCAAGCATATTGCTGGACTGCACAACAGAAAAATTAGGAGTCCAGCCATCTTGGACCATTTTTTTGGATGCCCTAAAGGGGTCATTTGAGGCTGAAATTTTAGAGATTTATACTTCCATATGTGGACCACACCCCAAAAAATTTTAAAATTTTTAGATATTTATAAGTATTTTAATTATTTTAAACAAAACAGACTATCCATAAAATCGGACAGACCTGAACGTCCCAATGTGGTGGGCCAGTCCGGCCCTCGCCACGGTGTGTACAGGGGTCCATTGGCCATGAAATTTGGTAGGTGGGTCCTACCATGAGTAGATCACATTCCTAAAAAATTTCATAATTTTTAGACACCTATAAATATTTTAATTCATTTAGATAAATCAATCTATCCTAAAAATCAGACTGATCTAGACACTATATTATAGTGGGCCAGTCCAGCCACCACTATGGTACGTACAGGTGTCCATTAGCCCCTAAATTTTGTAGGTGGGTCCTACCTTGAGTAGGACACCCCTAAATAATTTTTTATAATTTTTAAACACCTATAGATATTTTAATAAATTTTAAAAATTCAACTGTCCATGGTGCAATGTTGCTGGAATAATGTAGAAAATCCAGACTGTCCACCTCACTTGGACCATACCTTTGGGACCTCAATCAAGGTCAGATGGAGCTGAAATTTGGGAAACATGAAGATGATATCCCCACCTTTCATAAAAGTATATTTGATGAGTATGAATAGTCCCCCAAACAGTCCCAAAATCTGGTCTAAAAACAACTAGAAATTGTCCAGAAAATTCTGGACAGCAACATGTACTTAGATAAAATTTATTATATAGGTTAAATAAAAAGGAAAACACATTAATGGAGGATGGTGTGGCCTTCCTTAGTGGGCCCCACAAATGTCCATGTCATAATACAAAGCTAACACACCTTGCATTCATCATTAAGGCAGCAAGTAGGACACCCAAAATCAAACAATGGGCAGTTTGGGCATCCCACCTTGCTAAAATTTATGGATGTCCTAGGCCCACCAAATAAGCCACACACATCAGGAAATAAAATGAGAGAAAAGAGAGATAGAAGGACAATTCGGCTATAGGGAAAGGGCTCCGCCACTATTGAGCCCTCCCTAGATCAATCACACCTATACATCATACATATATTTACATTTATAACATGAATCTTGCACATGCATGGCCTATAATTAAAATGCATGGTGAGGATGCCATCCCCACCATGGTTATAAGGTCTAGATGACCCAAACATAATATGATATGAAAGAAAATGGTCATGATGGGGCCCATAGAGAAAAGCCCCATGCATGGATCATGCATGCATAAGATAGGCCATTAGGCCACAACCATGGGATTGTGTAGGATCTCCACCATTGATTGGTGGGTCCTACACTTCCCTCATTAAAAAAAAAGAAATCATCTAGGCTATAGAAAATAGATTTTTACATCTAAAGGATCACCCACCTCAAAGATGACCACCAAACTTTCACACTAAGGTCCTTTAGCACCAAGGGAGATGGATCAATGGTGGAGATGAGGTTTCAAGGGTTAGATGGTGGGGGATTAAGGAGGAAGGTGGCTGGAAAAATGGAAAAAAATGGGCTGGAGAAATGGGGGAAAATTGCTAGAGAAGAAGAGAAGAGAGAGAGAAATGAGAGGGAAAGAGAGGGAAAATCTTTTTAAAGAAAGTAATCATTAACTTATGGTGATACAAATAATGTTGCTAGGGTAGGTTAGGTGTGGGTGGTGTGCGAGGTCTTGGTAGTGTGAGTTATGAAGATTTAGGTGATGTGTGTAGTGTGTGTTGGAACTTATGCAAAAGAGGGATTGTGGGCCACATGATCGAAATCAAGGGCCATAGAATGAAACGTACACAACTTATGATCCACATATCGGATGGACGTACAAGACGCGGCGTTGGAAACGCGGCAACAATGCGGTCGCAATGGCATAGGTCTCAGCTCGATCCGAGTCGGGTCTACTTGATCGGACTCTAAGATGACCGCAGCACTATCTGAGAGTCGCAGGTAGCCAGAGTTCGACCGGTAGGACCACGAGATGACAAGAAATGAAATGCACACTCTCACACACACATACACATATGTAAACTTGGGTCGGGTCTCACAACCCTCCCCACCAATAAAGAAATTTTATCCTCGAAATTGACTAATCCAAGACAGAATAAAAGAGAACACCACCATCACATAGTAATCATCATATAAGAAAGGCAATATAAACAATCATATATCTATCATTCATCAAACAAATGGGGATAATACTCTCTAATCTCAGCCTCGCGTTCCCAAGACGCTTCAGCCTCCAAATGATGACCCCATTACACTTTCACCAAGGGAATGACCTTAGTCCTGAGGACCTGCTCCTTCCGATCAAGAATATGAATCGGCTGCTCAATGTAAGAAGCATCCTCACAGACCTCAAGTGGCTGCCAATCAATTACAGGAATAGTGTCCGACCCACATTTTCTCAACATAGAAACATGAAACACGTCATGGATCGCGGACAACTCAGGAGGTAAGGCAAGCCTATAGGCCACAGCGCCTACGCGCTCGGTAATCTCAAAAGGTCCAATAAATCTCGGGGCGAGCTTGCCCTTCACACCAAAGTAAACCATGCCTTTCATAGGCGAGACCTTGAGATACACCATGTCCCCGACTACGAACTCAAGGGGTCGACGCCGACGATCAGCATAACTCTTCTGCCGGCTCTGAGCTATGCGCATTCTCTGCCTAATAACATCAATAGCCTCTGATGTCTGTTGCACAAGCTCAGGACCTAAGAGACGGCGCTCTCCAACCTCGGTCCAACAACTAGGAGATCTGCATGGCCTACATAAAGTGCCTCGAAAGGAGCCATGCCGATAGTCGACTGATAACTGTTGTTGTATGCAAACTCAGCAAGGCGCATATGCTCATCCCAACTGCCCGCAAAGTCGATCACACAAGCCCTGAGCATATCCTCAAGGATCTGGTTGACCCTTTCGGTCTGCCCATCCGTCTGCGAATGATAAGCGGTGCTGAGATGCAAAGTGACCCCCAGTGCTTGCTAAAAACTCCTCCAAAACTGAGATGTAAACCTAGAGTCTCGGTCTGAAAAATCGAAACTGGGACACCGTGCAGTCTCACTATCTCCTCAATAAATATCCTCGCCAATCAGTCCATAGACCAGGAATCACGTACTAGAATGAAATGAGCCGACTTTGTCAAACGATCGACGATAACCCATATGGTATCGTGACGGCGCTGAGTCCTCAGCAAACCTGCGATGAAATCCATCGATATGTGCTCCCACTTCCACTCTAGAATGATCAACGGCTGCAAGGGACCAGGAGGTCTTTGATGATCGGCCTTGACACGCTGGCATGTGTAACACTCAGCCACAAAACTCACAATTTGGCACTTCATCCCCTGCTAGTAGTACTACCTCCTCATATCACGCTACATCTTCGTAGAGCCCAGGTGGATAGTAAGTCTCGATCGGTGTGCCTCGGTCATCAGATCACGACGCAACTCTAGAACGTCCGGACACACAACCGGCCCCTGAAGCGTAACCCACCATCGGAACCAATATGCCAATCTGACTGCTTCATGGAGCGGCCTCTGCTTGGTACTCCTGAAGTGACTCATCCGTCTGCTGAGCCTCAATCACCCTAGCCACCAAGGAGGGTTGAATCGATAAGCTCGAAAGCTGAACAATGGAAGACTGCAGACCAAACTCAAAGTCAAACTCTAAAACATCCTCGAGCATCTGCCACTGTCCAACCATCATATGTGCCACCAGGCCTCGTGGCTGACGGCTGAGCGCATCCGCCACCACGTTCGCCTTGCCCGAGTGGTACTAAAGGTCAAAATCATAATCTTTTAGCAACTCCATCCATCGCCTCTGCCGCAGGTTTAACTCGGACTGCGAAAATAGATACTTCAAGCTCTTATGATCCGAGAAGAGCTCGAACCTGACCCCATATAGATAATGCCTCCACACCTTCAGTGCGAATACAATTACTGCAAGCTCTAAATCATGAGTGGGGTAGTTTAGCTCATGTACCTTGAGCTGACGCGAGGCATAAGCTACTGGCTTCCAGTGCTGCATCAGTACAGCACCCAAGCCAACTCTAGAGGCATCAGTAAAGACAATAAAACCCTCACTCCCATCAGGAAGAGTGAGGACAGGAACGGACGTGAGGCGGTCCTTCAACTCCAAAAATGCCTTCTCCCAAGCGTCGCTCCAGACGAACTCGACGCCCTTCCGCGTCAACCGGGTCAGCGGTGCCGCAATACGGGAGAAACCCTCGATAAATCGTCGATAATATCCCGCTAGACCAAGGAAGCTACGAATCTCAGATGCGTTGGTGGGCTGACCCCACTGACGCACTGCATCAATCTTTGAGGGGTCCACAGTGACACCCTCCCTTGTCACCACATGACCAAGGAACTTCATCTCCTCCTGCCAAAACTCACACTTCTTCAGCTTCGCATACAGCTGGTGGGCACGAAGGGTCTCAAGTATAATTCGCAAGTGCTCGGCATGGTCCTTACGGATCCTTGAATATACAAGAATATCATCAATGAATACCACCACGAACTGATCGAGGAACGGTCGAAAGACCTCGTTCATCAGCTGCATGAATATGGCGGGCGCGTTGGTCAGTCCGAACGACATGACCAGGAACTCGAAGTGACCATAACGTGTCCGAAACGCCGTCTTCGGAATGTCCTCCTCTCGGACCCGAATCTGATGGTAACCGGAACGTAAGTCTATCTTGGAAAAATACTGCGCACCCTGCAACTGATCGAACAGATCATCAATACGGGGAAGTGGGTATCGGTTCTTGATGGTGACTCTGTTGAGCTCACGATAATCTACACAGAGTCGCAATGAGCCATCCTTCTTCTTCACAAACAATACTGGGGCTCCCCAAGGTGAACTGCTGGGACGAATGAAACCTAACTCCCAAAGCTCATCCAACTGCTCCTGTAGTTCTCGCAACTCTAACAGTGCCATCCGGTAGGGGGCCTTTGAGATAGGAGCAGTACCAGGCACCAAATCTATCTGGAACTCCACCTGTCGAAGTGGCGGTAAATCCGGAATCACCTGAAACACATCTGGGTACTCACAAATAACTGGTAGCTGCTCAATACTCTCTGCCACAGAATCCTCAACGACCGAAGCCAAGAAGCTAGATAACAGCTCTCTTCTAGGCTCGAAGACGAACTGAAACACTGGCAAGCCTGGAATATGAAATGTAACTGTCCTCGCAGCACAGTCTAAGACAGCACGATACTCCGCAAGCCAGTCCATACCTAGAATCACATCAAATCCTACCATCGACATCACGAACAAATCGGCAGGAAGGAACATCTCACCCACTAACACCGGGCAAGAAGGACAGTGACAGGTCAATATCACAGACTTCTCCATGGGAGTCAAAACGGTCAAGGCCTCGGACACGGACTCCGATGGAATACCGGTCAATCGGTAAAACTGCTCGGCCACAAATGAATGGGAAGCACCAGAATCAAACAAAACATGAGCAATGCAAGTAGAAACAAGAAGAATACCCTCAACGACTCCACCGGTCGACGACTGTGGGTCCTGGCTTGGCACCTACTGCGCAGAATAAAAGCGGCCCTGAGTTGGTAGGGGAAGCAATCCGGAAGACTGATGGTCCTGAGTCTGAGCCTGCTGGGCTGCTATACACACTGGACCTAAGGATCGAACAACATATGGATATCCCCTCTGCTGATGCTGCTGCTGCTGCTGTCGCTGCTGCTGCTGTCTCTGCTGAGGAGGTCTGCCTGGATGCCTCTGCTGCTGAGGAGGAACCCTAGGAGTGGCGGGTGGAAGCTGAGCTCTCTGCTGCTGCTGAGGAGGACGAGGAGGAGGCAACTGCGGTGGCCTCTGCTGCTGAATGGGGAGAGGGCACTCACACCTCCGATGCCCAGTCTGTCCACAGCCGAAGCATACACTTGAAAAGGGGCCAGAAGATGAGGCGGCTGGCGGTGCCGAAGATGATGAAAAAGCCACTGTCTGAACTGCGGGCTGTCGAAATCCTGATCTGCCTCTCCATCTCTGCTGACTGTGCTGCCTGGAACTGTCGACTGGTACTCTCCTCTTTCGGTCTCCACCGGAACTCTGCTCTCTCGACCTTTGGGCCATAGCCCAGTCCTCCTCATAAACTAGTGCTCGATGCACAACCTGGTCGAAGGTCTCTAAGAAATGCCCTACAACACGGCTGCGAAGGGTAGGGCGTAAACCAGCCACAAAACGACGGGCTCTCATTTCTCATCAGTGGTCAGATGAGGAGAAAATTTAGACAAGGCTAAGAAACGGGCCTCATACTGAGATACAGTCATATCACCCTACACTAGGGTCTCAAACTCAATCGCCCACTGGATATGAACATGTTCAGGGAAAAAATTTTGGTCGAAACGGGTCACGAACTCCTCCCATGTCCAAACGAACTGAAGTCCAACCATCCTAGATATGGATGACCACCAATGACGGGCCTCACCCTGAAGGAGATAGGTCGCAAGGGATACTCTCTGGCCTGCAGGACACTGTATAGTGTCAAAAATCCTCTCAACCTCAGTGCGCCAAGCCTCAGCGGCAGAAGGGTCAGGATCACCACTAAACCTCGGGGGGATCATGCTGTCGGAACTCTCGGGCTATGGCACTAGTATGGGGTAAGTAAGACCGCCTGGAAACCTTAGAGGTAGCTGGTTGACGGGTCTGCAATGCGGTGGTAATAAGCTGCATCAACTGCTGAAAATGCTCAGCTCCTATAGGTACTGTCGAAAAGGTAGGGGCGGCACTCGCCTCAGGCGGAGGCACGGGTGCAGCCGACAGGGTAGGAGCCTTAGTAACTGGAACAACAGGCTGAGTAGGGGGAATAGGTGGGGGAACCAAAGCAACTGGAGGTACAGGCGCTACGGGCTCAACTGGAGGAACAGGCCGGATCGGGACCTCAGGAATCGGATCCTCAACTACTAGAGCAGGACGTGCTCGAGTAGGATGGGTACCACGGGCGCCATGACCACGAGTGTCACGACCACGCGGCATCGTCTACAAAATAATGACGACGTAAGGAATCAGGTCAGTTATAGGCTCAATACGGAGCGAAAGGAAGGATCTCGGCACACTACTTGCCCCATGTTCTTGGCAGACATGTGATGTTCCCTAGAGTCATTCCAGAATTACTTGCTATGCTCTGATACCAACTCCTGTCACGCCCCAGACTCGGTAACCGGAATCAAAAGGGACCCGATGGCCGGTTCTGGCCGTAACAGCCTCCATAGTACCCCATTCTTGGCTCCTGAGGCAGGTTCCGATCCTGAGATCCTATAAGGAGAATTTTCATTACAGTATAATCATTACCAATATGAGCATACCCAAGATCACAGCAAATACATCTGATAATAACAAAGGAACACATCACAAAATCCACTAAGAATTTGAACTTTTACAATCATCCATAAGGTCCAAAAGGACATACATGAGATAAAAGGAGAAGAGGGAAAGGTCGGCAACACTGGAGTCCTCAAAAGCTCCGCTCTACTCCACGTGTTGCTGCTACGATGCCTGCCTAGAATCTCCTACACGCATCAATCGTTCATAAGCTTATAGAAGCTTAGAGGGTGGTGAAAGTGTATGACAATGGTGCACAGAAGAATAGTAGGAGATGCAAGAAGGAAAATGTGCTCAATGGGAAAATCACTAACCTTACCAAGGCTTATCATGAATATGATGCAATGAGTACTGGATGTTAAACTAAGGCAATGCATGAAGGGGGCTTGTACAACCAATGCTAATGCGATGCAAGCAATGCCAGTGCTCATATCCAAATCATAAGTCAAGTACATTTCCAATCATAAGGAAATCACCGGGGTCCATTACACTGCTGAATGACTGTCGCTCTACAGACCCCGCACAGTCAAACGAGCATAAGAGACCTCACTACCCGCCTGTGGACAGCCAATCACCAACAAGGCCTGACGGTAGCGGACCCATTTACGAGCTAGTCAGACTCAGCCTAACAATGCCCACTACACACCAGGCAGGTAAGGCCACACCCCTATCCAACCGACTACACGACAGTGGGAGTCGCAGCCTAATGGTATAAGGCCCTCGTACGCTCATGTATTCCACCCGGTCACGGCGTTGGAGCAGATCCTTGGTACCATGAAAGTTTTGAGAATTTTACCCATGGGCATCGTATGCACCCGGTATGCTCAACTAATATTTTCGGTGTCCACACATACGACCATCCATGAATATCTCTGTGGAGGTAAGGCCCTGATGAAGTAAGGGCAGATATCCACATGCTTTGCAATGTCAGATGCATGAATCACACAATCACCCATGCATCAATCCCAAGCATTCATCTCTCAGGGAGATACCAACATGTCCTACACAATGCCACAACCATGGCCAATCATTCCTCAACCAAGCATGCATATGATGTGTATGGGAGTGGGCCATGAAGATGAATAGGGGTGCCAATATGGTGGAGATGAACTCTCTACCAAACCATGAAGGGTCTAGGTACTTAACTAATTCCTCATAAGGAATACAACCTCTAGTGGGGGCCCATATACCCGGAGTAGCCCACAAGACTAAGGAGAACAATGGTATGGGCCTAAATAGTGAGATGGCTTAATAAGGTTCTATGGTGGGCCTTTAACCACCCATAGAAGCCCATGGGCCTACCTTAAGGCCACCAACGTGGACATCCAACCACAATTGGTCCCTAAGGAGTAGCCCATCTCTAATTGATCATGAATCAAGGACCAAGGCCCATGCAACATCAAAAATAAGAAATGAGCAGC
The DNA here is from genome assembly GCA_037074715.1 of Magnolia kwangsiensis. NCBI lineage: Eukaryota > Viridiplantae > Streptophyta > Magnoliopsida > Magnoliales > Magnoliaceae > Magnolia > Magnolia kwangsiensis. Next base: position 106,486,629 of record CM073578.1, on the reverse strand, counting down.
CTAAGGCCCATAATTATACCACAACACTCATGTTGGGCTTCAGAAAGGGCGGCCTAAGGCCGACCCAAAATATGGGTTCAAGGGGAACACACATAACCCAACTCATATATAACACTATGGGCCCATAAGGGAAAGGTTAGGACCCAACATAAAGGCCACTAATCTCATATATTATGGTGGCCTAGTGGGCGGCCCATTGCTCAAACCACATGGGCAATGTCATGCTCTTAGTCAAGTAAGTTGGGCCTACAACTCAGCCCAAGTATAAAGTTAATTTGATGGACAATCAAGGGCCCATCTACTTGTGTAATCTGGCCCACTAACCCAACATAATAGTATAGTAAAATGGCCCAATAGTTCAATGGGTCTATCTAGAAGGTTCCAACCCAATTGGGCCTAAAGAGTTCAACAACTAGCTACATTCATGGACCCAATTAAATTCAACTGTGGTGGGCCTCAAAAGTGCATTTATTAAGCCTCAAATTTAAGAAACTAAAGGTATCAATTATCTCCTCAAATACCTTCATAAATGTGGTGGGCCTCACTCCTCAAAATTTCAGCCCAAGTCCAAGCATAATTATAACATGTTGTTGTCTTAAATTTGGGCACTCCATTGAAGTGGGCCCAAGGCCCCTAAAACTCTGAAAATTGAGGGCCATGGCCCCTCATCATGCATAAAATGAGAGGAAACCCAAAAATATGGCCCACCATCAAGAGAAATATTTTTAAATTTTGGTTTTTATCAAGCATATTGCTGGACTGCACAACAGAAAAATTAGGAATCCAATCATCTTGGACCATTTTTTTCGATGCCCTGAAGGGGTCATTTGAGGCTGAAATTTTATAGAGTGATACTTCCATATGTGGGCCACACCTCTACAAAAGTTTAAAAATTTTAGATATTTATAAGTATTTTAATTAGTTTAAACGAAACAGACTTCCCATGAAATCGAACAGACCTGAACGTCCCAACGTGGTGGGCCAGTCCGGCCCTCGCCACAGTGTGTACAGGGGTCCATTGGACCTGAAATTTGGTAGGTGGGTCCTACCATGAGTAGATCACATCCTTACAAAATTTTAAAATTTTTAAACACTTATAAATATTTTCATTCATTTAGATAAATCAATCTGTCCTAAAAATCAGACTGATCTAGACACTATATTATAGTGGGCCAGTCCAGCCACCACTATGGTACGTACAGGCACCCATTGGCCCCCAAATTTTGTAGGTGGGTCCTACCTTGAGTAGGTCACCCCTGAATAAATTTTTATAATTTTTAAACACCTATAGATATTTTAATAAATTTCAGAAATCCAACTGTCCATGGTGGAATGTTGCTGGAATAGTGTAGAAAATTCCGACTGTCCACCTCACTTGGACCATACCTTTGGGACCTCAATCAAGGTCAGATGGAGCTGAAATTTGGGGAACATTAAGATGAGATCCCCACCTTTCAGAAAAGTATATTTGATGGGTATGAATAGTCCCCCAAACAGTCCCAAAATCTGGTCCAAAAATAATCAGAAATTGTCCAAAAAATTCTGGACAGCAACATGTACTTAGATAAAATTTATTATATAGGTTAAATAAAAAGGAAAACACATTAATGGAGGATGGTGTGGCCTTCCTTAGTGGACCCCACAAATGTCCATGTCATAATCCAAAGCCAACACACCTTGCATGCATCATTAAGGCGGCAAGTAGGACACCCAAAATCAAACAATGGGCAGTTTGGGCATCCTACCTTGCTGAAATTTATGGATGTCCTAGGCCCACCAAATGAGCCACACATATCAGGAAATAAAATGAGAGAAAAGAGAGATAGAAGGACAATCCGGCCATAGGGAAAGGGCTCCGCCACTATTGAGCCCTCCCTAGATCAATCACACCCATACATCATACATATATTTACATTTATAACATGAATCTTGCACATGCATGGCCTATAATTAAAATGCATGGTGAGGATGCCATCCCCACCATGGTTATAAGGTTTAGATGACCCAAACATAATATGATATGAAAGAAAATGGTCATGATGGTGCCCATAGAGAAAGGCCCCATGCATGGATCATGCATGCATAAGATAGGCCATTAGGCCACAACCATGGGATTGTGTAGGATCTCCACCATTGATTGGTGGGTCCTACACTTCCCTCATGAAAAAAAAGAAACCATGTAGGCTATAGAAAATAGATTTTTACATCTAAAGGAGCACCCACCTCAAAGATGACCACCAAACTTTCACACTAAGGTCCTTTAGCACCAAGGGAGATGGATCAATGGTGGAGATGAGGTTTCAAGGGTTAGATGGTGGGGGATTAAAGATGAAGGTGGCTGAAAAAATTGAGGAAAATGGGCTGGAGAAATGGAGGAAAATTGCTAGAGAAGAAGAGAAGAGAGAGAGAAATGAGAGGGAAAGAGAGGAAAAATCTTTTTAAAGAAAGTAATCATTAACCTATGGTGATACAAACAATGTTGCTAGGGTAGGTTAGGTGTGGGTGGTGTGTGAGGTCTTGGTAGTGTGAGTTATGGAGATTTAAGTGGTGTTTGTAGTGTGTATTGGAACTTGTGCAAAAGAGGGAGTATGGGCCACATGCACCACTCCAAGGTGGGCTACATGATCGAAATCAAGGGCCATAGAATGAAACGTACACAACTTATGATCCACATATCGGATGGACGCACAAGACGCGGCGTTGAAACCGCGGAAACAATGCGGTCTCAATGGCATAGGTCTCAGCTCGATCCGAGTTGGGTCTACTTGATTGAACTCTAGGACGACCGCAGCACTATATGAGGGTCGCAGGTCACTAGAGTTTGACCGGTAGGACCGCGAGACCACAAGAAATGAAATGCACACTCTCACACACACATGCACATATGTGAACTTGGGTCGGGTCTCACACCTAGAGGGGTCCATAATAGGGACATTTAACCACAATTCCTCAAAAAGGCATATCAACCATGAATGATGTGGAAAAAAGGCCCAAGGCCTACATTAAAGATAAAAATAAATATAACCAACCATATACATATATATTCCTCATAATATGCCATAAAAAGATAAAATATCACTTTTAACAACATGGGCCCCAAGAGGGGAATTAAGGCCCAAGGCTTAATTTTCAATGGTTATAGAATCCATGCATTAAGTTGGACTTGGTGGGGAGCCCACGTACATAATATTCGACTAAATAAGTTTAAGTTTAGATAAAATGGGCCTAACTACATCACTCCAATAACTTAGAAATTTAAGTGGGCGACCAAGGGCCCAATACTATCATTATCTTAGCCCATATGTCCATCAAAATGGTGAAAGTTGGCCCAACATATAGTTAGATCAAGCTGGGATGACCCTGCTCACTCTGGGACCATGGCATGCTCCAAAAAAATCTGATCTAAGATGGAGTCCACATCTGATCACTAAAGGTGACGTAAAAGAATGCACTAATTAACCCCAAAGATTATAAGAAAATATAAACATGTAACACGTACACAAGTTCTCAATATGGTGGGCCCCACAGCTAAATAAAGTTTTAACCATAAAATTTTACATTTAAGGCCCTTTGATAAATTTTTGACCGGTTTAACTTCCTAGACATGCTAAGGTCCAGAAATTAGTTAACTATGTGGAAATAATCTCATGAAAGCCAACTATATTCGCTAGGGGACCCCACCAGATGGAGAGTGCGTATATATCATGAAAGATCAAGTGGGCCTATTACTGGATTGTGAGTCCAGCAGTAACCCAAGGCAGAGAATACATCCATAATCAGGCAATCCAAGGCTTAGATGGCCTGGAACAAACATGAGTTAAGGTAGGTTCCACATACATTGTAACATCCTGAAAATTGGGGGTCGATCATAAACTCCACTCCCGAATTCCAGAACATCACTTATGCAACATTTTCAATGATGGATGAATGTTGTTCATATTAGTGCAGAAAACATGAGTGAGATTAGACCAAAACAACATATCATACTCCAGAGACAGTTAAGTTTCTCAAGCGGAAGACTGTGATAAATATATAAAATGTATAATTGATTGTAGGTCTCCAGAGTGTGAGCATGTTACCGGGTTAACTAAATACATGTATACTCTAAAAATGAAAAGAAAAGAATATACATGGGTGTTTAAAAAAAAAATACCAAGTGTATTGGCATCTAATCAATAACCTTGTAACCCCGTCGATCAGAACCTGCATATAGGAAAAATCCTCCTCATCATCATAAAGTCTGGCTCCGCTTCGCAAGTAACGCCGTCACCTGAAACTAAAATAAGGTCTGGTTGGTGCAGCCAACACCGTCCCGTAACGTGGGAGTGAGTGATCAACTCAGTAGAAACTATATACAGCAAAGGTTAAAATGTTATCAATCCAATCAAGCTGTAATGATAAAGCAGTACAATCAAACAAGTCCTAGATCTCTTGTTAATGCAAGGATGACATGAAGAATGATGCATGCCCTCACCACAATTTCCTCTGCAACATCATCTAACGATCGCGGCATGACTCACTTCCTTAGTGCTCTATCGCCAACCCCGTTAGCACATGCAATGCGGTGTTATGAATATTCTTACCAGGTTCTTATTAGTCCTTTTCATACAGTAGGATTGGGAAGCTGAGGTACTTCCCTTGTATCATTATCCAAATGGTGATCCATTATCGAGTCGTCAGTCTGAGATAATCTCATACGATGTTACGGTTCTAGGTCGCTGCAAGGGCTACCAGGGCTATTGCGCGCAATCGTTACACCACTCTCTCATCACCAAATCAATACAGGCCTAATTATATCTCAAATACTGCAACAAGACTCGTCGCCCTTATGCACTATCAGGATATACTCGAGGTCACTACAGAGGGCTCATCACCAATCAATGTAGGTCGACAGCTCGAATATAGTGTCCCATACCACCATAATCGACTCACGAGTATAGGTGCTCACTGGTCACTACAAAGGGCTCATCACCAATCAGAGTAGGCCGATAGCATGAATATAGTATCCCATACCACCATAATCAGCTTATGAGTCTTAGCGGATCGAGGTACCAAGGTTAGAGGGGCTTTCCAATGGTAAGTTTGGTACCTTAGGTTCAAACAGTAGCGTCCAAATATGGTGAACAAACATCGATCAATCGAGTTAGTTGATAAGCTCAACTAGGCCAAGCGCACATTGAGTTGATCGACATGGAATGCATAAGCACTCTGTGTGGCCTAACCACTGTCAAACATCCCACGTATAACTTGGGTTCGTCGAACACATCCTATGTGGCGAAACATCCTCAACTACCACTTGAAGAACGGTTACCGATTACCTGGACTATATAATTGCCCCAATCACATTCAATTACAATGATCTAGCATATGAGATACTCAAGGCAGTAATGGAGCAATGATTCAAATCATACAATCAATTAAGCATATTATGAAGTACAACATAAACATGAATCCATACTTATGCATTTCTAAGTAAAAGCAATGAGTATGAAACAAAGTATATGGAGGAAATCATACACATCATTAGAGTGGCTAAGAATCTTATCTCAACACCCATTTAAAGAACAGTTTACAAGTATTTATTCATACAGACATATTTACAAACTCTTAGCATCCACGTTATATCATACATGGTATGTATTAGTTAACATATGTATTAGGGCAAGTCCTTTCATCAAAGGATTGTTGCCTACACAACAATCACATAGCTACGATGGTTATTCATGGCATACACTAACGCAAGGTTTATACTCATTTAGTCATTTTTACAAACACTTAGGCTACGCATTGTAACATACACGACGTATGTTAATATAACATGTATTAGGCAAATTCGTTCACCCAGAAGTTGATACACATGCATCTAACATACCTAGATAGTAATTAATCATGGCAAGCACAAATTCAAATTTCATACGTATACGGTATTTTCTACAAATACGAGGAATATAGTATATTCAACATAATTAACGTATAACTGAAAATTAAAATGGACAACACTTTGTACATGTGAAATAGCATCCTAGGCAAGAATAAATAATTATCTAACATTGAAAGTATTGAAAACCATAACCTAAACGTATATAGTCTGCACATTAAACCAGAAAACACATAACGGATGTGATTCAGACGATAAGTCTTTGTCAACAGCGAATAGGTTACCTAAGACATGAAACAAGTTAGCTACAATATCACTTAGACTATTCTAAGCTTCAAAACAGGTTAGGGTTTGGGTTTTCTTACCTAGGAACGAAGCCGGAGTAGCCGAAAAAGTGATTAGATCGTGATGGTTAAGCACGTAGGATAGCAGGAAGATCCTCTCACTTCTCTCATACTTTCTCTCTCTTTTCTCTCTTCTCTCTCCCAGATTTTTCCAAATTCGTATGGGATGAGAAATTGAGGGTTTAAGGTCTTTATATAGGCCCAAAACTCTCCAAATTAGACTCAAGGCCATGGTATACTTAGGTTATATCTAAATACGGACTGTTCTGTCTCAACGGAGCACTTCTGGAGGTCCTGTTACTAAATGCGGTCGGACTTAAGCTCTCTAATATTGGATCTAGGTCAAGCTATATTTTCAGTCCGGTCGGGTTTCCAAATCGACCATGGCGGACCAGTTTCAGTTCAGCGGTCACCGAAACTCGATCAAGGCCACAAGTGCTATGACATGTAAGGGCCACCTATCCTAATCCAAGGGTGAATTTGGGTTGAAATCTAATAGTCAAAATGCTTAAAAATAACGCGCAAGTGAACCGTTCTAGATTACTTAAAAATATATTTAATTTTCTAAAAATCTTCGCTTTCTTACTCTCTTCACTCCGGACTCAAGGAAATAGTCCCAGGACATCATTTGGGCTTAATTTTTAAGATGATAGTCAAGTCCAACTAGGCGGTCATAATGGTCTAAGTTCATCGCTATCAGACTTTCGACGTGCGGTCCAGGTCCGATACGAAGTTTCACGATGCTCCCAAGAGCAACTGGGTTTAGAGATTGATCCTAGATTTCTAGATAACATAGCGTTAGCATTCCTACTCATTTTGGGTCTTTTAGTTCATATTTAAAGTGGTTAAACTTAATTTTACTGAGTATTCAGTTTGGTACTTAACCTAATTCTAGCCTAATTATAGCAGAATACGGTCCTAGGGCCATTCTATGCCCCATTTTGGGAACTTCTAGTTATCGTATTATTTTAATTATTTTTCTAGTGGTTCATCATCAAGTTTATCCTATCTCCACCAAATTTCATAAGATTTGGAGTTGTATAAAAATTCTAAAACTTTCAGAAGTAGCAGTTGTCCAACAAGTGATTATCGGATAGTTACTCACAATGACCTACTTTAAACTATATTAAATATTTTATTATATTTTTCACATATTTTTATATAAAACTAGACTCATTTATCTTTAATTTTATTTTTGAATCACCTAAATCAAAATTATAACGAAGGAGACATGGTTTTTCAAAGTTTGGTAAAATGTGTAGAAAAAATGCAGAAACTGGGCTGCCTAACCGCTGTATGGACGAGATCGACGAGGTCCTCCCTGGCCACTGACCAAATTGGCATGGGATCGCCCCAGGGGGGAGGTCATCACCCCCCGGGGATGCCGAAAACATGTGGGACCCACCTTGGATCCCCCCGAATTGAGCCGTTTGGGCCCACGAGTCCGTCGAGGCGTTTATCGAGTCTCATTTGTAAATTAGAATGAGTTACGCGATGTATAATATATGTTTTTGGGATAAAAGAAGCTAATCCATCCAAATAACCTATCTACATCATGAGATTCCAAGAATTCCATAGTCAAAATCCTATTTTATGCGTATACGTACCATTTACGGTAAGTTTTAGTTTAAGTATAGTTCTTCACCTTTTAAACTTTAGGATTGTGTCTAATATAAAAATACTTAGAGAAATTTGAAGAATGAAGTGGTGAAAGGTGAGATTTTGAAGGAAATGGGTTGAAAAGAGATTTTTAGACTTTAGAATTGATCTTTGAGAGTGATATGGTTGACCCATTGCCTAAGGATGTCTAACTCCAGGTTGGCAAAAATCTAGGGTGTTACATACATACACATTAAGCCCTAAACAAATGGCCTAGGGTCTATGGTGGGCCTTTAATCATCTATAGAGAAACCTATGGGCCTACCTTAGGATCACCCAGGAAGACATTCAACCTCAATTGGTCTCCAAGAGGTAGTCCGTCACTACTCATATAATATAAGGTCTAAAGACAATGCAATGCATGGCCTACTGGGCCATACACCAAGCCCAACTTATGGGCCAAATAGTGGACCCTTAAGTAAGGTTTGGGCCCAACCATAAAGGTCATAATTTCACATATTGTGGTGGGCTTCATGGGCAGCCCAGTAATTCATTTATATGGGCAAGTTTTACATTTAACACAAGTGAGTTGGGCCCCACTTTTGGCCCAAGTATAGGGTCAATTTAGTGGGCAGCCAAGAGTCCAACTTCTTGCATATTATTGCCCTTAAGCCCATCACAATAAATGGGTGAGTATAGCCCCAAGATCAATGGGTCTATCTAAAAGAAGTGAGTCTAAAAGGATAAATCACTACCACAAAAGGGGTGACCATGCATATACTATATTACATAATGGGCCATAAGGAAATGGCCCAAAACAAAAGTCATCCAATTCATACATTATGGTGGACTTGAGATTAGCCCATAAGCCTAAGAGTACACATGGATAAGGCTTATATTGACAGTATGGGCCTTGCCACATCAGCCCAAAGACTTAGCAAGGCCCTCCACAATATACATTTATGTGAGCCTTGCAAGTCAGCCCACAATTAAGCATTTTATAAGGGAATCAAGGCTAATAAATATACGTGATCAGCTTGTAGATGGCCCATTGGGCCCATAAAGTAATAAGGTCAGCCCCTGCATAGTCTTGGGCTAAAGGAATAGGTTTCTATCCCAAATGTCTCATAAAACTACCAAAAATCTGGTTAACGCTAGCCCATATTATCACCTTAAAGATGGGTCTTAAGAGGCACTAATTATACCAAAAAAAAAAATGTCTAAGAAAGGAAAGTAAGGAGTGTATGCAACACTCTCTCAAATCTGGTGTGCCACAATAGTTCCTAAACAATCAACCATATAACAAATTTTAGGCCCCTTACTGGAATTCAAGCCCACCCATTTCCTGGGCCTACTGGAGTCCAGAAATTTATTTAATTTAGATGGGTTACTGACCCATGGTGATCCACATATATCATAGTAGGCCCCACCAGATAAAAGAGAGATATACAACACTTAATTCAAGTGGTCCATGCCATTAGAATACAGGCCCAGCAACCCAAGGTAGGAGCGTGCCTGGGTATTTGGCCTAAAACTGATCCAAATTGCAGGCCACACCACGGTCGGTACAGAGGCCCGATGGCCCTAAAAATTTATAGGGTGGTCCTTCCATGGGTGGGTCACACCTCCATAAAATTTTATAATTATTAGACATCTAAAAATATTTTAATTAATTCAAATAAAACAATCTTTCCTGAAACTCGGACTGATCTGGACACCATATTACAGTGGGCCGGTCTAGCCACCACCATAGTGTGTACAGGTGCCCAATGGCTCCAAAATTTTCCAGGTAGGTCCTAAGATGAGTTTAACACATTATTATAAATGTTTACAATTTTTAGACACTCAGAAGTATTTTAATAAATTTTAATAATATAATCTGTCCAGGGTGAACTATTGCTGGAATGTAACTGTTCTTAATTTAGGCCATCCAAATGGGTAGGTTCTGGGCCTTAAAAAATATTGAAATTTGGACCTAATGCCTCTCATTAAGCCTACATCAATATGGGACTCAGAAATATGGCCCACCTTCTGAGAAAAATATTTTTAAAATTTTATTTTTATGGAACTACACTGTTGGTCTGCACAGCAGAATTTTTCTGGCGATCCACTATGTTGGCCTAGCCGTTTAGTTGCCCAAATGGGATCCATTAGCCCTAAAATTTTGTATGTAGGTCCTACCATGGGTAGGCCACCTCACTACAAAATTTTAGTATTTTTGAGGTAGTATAAATATTTTATTTATTTCATACAAATTATGGACAGCAAGGTCCAAATTTTATTTTCCTGCTGCAGCAATGTTGTTGTTCCTGACTTATGTACCCCATTAGAGTGGGCCCAGGTCTACAAAATTTTGAAGAAATGTAAGGACAACATCCCTGTATAAGTATACAACAAGGTGGGGTCTACAAAGGTGACCTAACATTTCAAAAATCAGCTGACATTTATATTTTTCCAGCAAGCAGAGTGGCTGGACAGTCCAAAAAATCTCGACCGTCCGGACGGGTGAGGGTGAGGTTTAACATACTCTTAAGTGGGATCTACACCTCAAAGAAAAGTCTAAGAAATCAGGAAAAAAGAAGCCATAAACAATGCCTACAATCCATACATTACAGCATAAAAGAAACAATTCCAGCAATTTGGACAGCAGCATGTAATAAAAAGAATTAAAATATAAACATTATTTTTCATAGGATTTAACCCCAGGAATTTATGTGGTGGACCACCCCAGTGGGACCCACAAATGTCCAGACCTTTCCCATCATCAAATATCCCTTGCATGTGCCCCATTTTGGTAGATTTTGGGGCCACATATCTAAGGATGGACCGCTATGGGCGTCCAAGCTCCATGGTTGGTATAGATTTTTGTTGGCCTACAAGGTGAACCACACATGCAAGATCAGAATTCTATCATAAAGAAAAATAAAGAATCGGATACAAGAGGAGGGTCTTCATCACATTGAGGCCCTCCCATTCATCAATCACACCATCCATTCATTCTATTCATATGCTACAACAAAGATCCACCACATGCATGTCCTAGATTCAAGATCAATGGTTTGGATGTCATCCCACCCATGATTCTAAGGTCTAGATGACCTATCATGCCATGGAATCCAAGTAATCCTCCATGATGGGGGCCCATAGAGGGAAAACCCCATCCATGGGCATGCATGCATCAAATGGGTCATTTGGCCACAACCAATGGATGATGTAGGATCTCCACCATTGAATGGTGGGTCCTAAACTTTCCATATATAAAAAGAAAAGAGGTATAAGAATATGAAAATATAAATCCTAGATCGTAGGATACACCCACCTTAGATTGCTCCAAACTTGGACCTCCTATCTCCTAGTGCACAAAGGGATCCATATCAATGGGTGAGATTGAATTTAGATGGTTAGATTTAGAGGATTAGAGGAGAAATGGGGTTGGAACTCTTGCTTGGAGAAAATGAGAATGAGAAGGAGAGAAGAGAGAGGGAGAGGAGAGTAGAGAAAATGAGAGAGAAAGAAAGAGAAACCTCTTTTAAGCTAAGTAATCATTTCTCTCTTGCCTTAGTTAGAGAAGAATGATGATTGTTATAGGGAGATACAACCAAAGTTATATGGATGGTAGGTTTTCTAGGCTTGTGGGTAATGTTAGAGATAGGTGGTGTAGGAATAGGGCTTAGGTAGTGTGTGTATGTGTGTGTGCGTGTAGTGTGTTGGAAATAGTACTAAGAGATAGAACTTACTTAGAAATCCATGCACACTATCCCTAGGTGGACCACATGACCATGATTAAGGGTCAAAAATTGCTCAGCCTACATCTTTTGATGGACACGTCGAATTTATGGATGAGACATGGCGTTGGAACTGTGGCGACGATGCGGTCGCAATGGCAAACGTTTCAACTTGATCCGAGTCAGGTCTTCATGACTGGACTTACAAATGACCGCAAACACTATCCAAGGGTCACGGGTCACTGGGATTCAACCGGTAGGACTGCGAGACCAAGATGGATGGAATGCATACTCACACACACATGCACACATGCGAACTTGAGTCAAGTCTCACAGTTAAGGTTTAAGTTTAGGAAATCGGGTTTGGGTTCGGGATCGGGTTTAGGTTTGGGATTTCAAGTTTAGGTTAGGGAGTTGAGAATAGGATTAGGTGTAGGTTTAGATTTAAGAATTTGATAATACATTTAGGTTTTAGGTTTAGGTTTTAGGCTTAGGTTTAGGTTATAGGTTTAGGTTTAGGTTATAAGTAATAGGTTTAGGTTTAGGTTTTAGATTAAGGTTTAATTTATAGGTTTTGGTTTAGGTTTAAGTTAAGGTTTAGGTTTAGGTTTAGGTTATAGGTTATAGTATATAGGTTATACCATTAAGGAATTGAGAATAGGTTAATGTTTAGGTTTAGGAAAATGGGTTCGAGTTCAGGATCGGGTTTAGGTTTGGATTTTTAAGTTTAGGTTTAAATTTAGGTTAGGGAGTTGAGATTAGGATTAGGTGTAGGTTTAGGTTTAAGGATTTGAGAATACATTTAGATTTTAGGTTTAGGTTTAGGTTTTAGGCTTAGGTTTAGGCTATAGGTTTAGGTTATAAGGTTAGGTTATAGGTTTAGGTTTAGGTTAGGTTATAAGTGTTGATTATAGGTTTAGGTTTAGGTTAGGTTATAGGTTAAGGTTTAGGGAATTGAGAATAGGTTAAGGTTCGAGATCGGGTTTAGGTTTGGGTTTTCAAGTTTAGGTTTAGGTTTAGGTTTAGGTTTAGGTTAGGGAGTTGAGATTAGGATTAGGTGTAAGTATAGGTTTAGGAATTCAAGAATACATTTAGGTTTTAGGTTTAGATTTAGGTTTTAGGTTATAGGTTGAGGTTTAAGTTTTAGGTTTAGGTTAAGGTTAGGTTATAAGTTGTAAGTTTAGGTTATAGGTTATAGGTTAAGGTTTTAGGTCATAGGTTTTGGTATAGGTTAAGGTTATAGGTTTAGGTTAAGGTTTAGGTTTAGGTTTAGGTTATAAGCTATAGGTTTAGGGAATTGAGAATAGGTTAAGGTTTAGGTTTAGGAAATCGAGTTCAGGTTCAGGATCGGGTTTAGGTTTGGGTTTTCCAGTTTAGGTTTAGGTTTAGGTTAGGGAGTTGAGATTAGGATTAGGTGTAGGATTAGGTCTAGGGATTTGAGAATACAATTAGGTTTTAGGTTTAGGTTTAGGTTATAGGTTATAGGTTTAGGTTTAGGTTAAGGTTTAGGTTTACATTATAAGCTATAGGTTTAGGGAATTGAGAATAGGTTAAGGTTTAGGTTTAGGAAATCGGGTTCGGGTTCGAGATCAGGTTTAGGTTTGGGTTTTCAAGTTTAGGTTTAGGTTTAGTTTAGCGAGTTAAGATTAGGATTAGGTGTAGGTTTAGGTTTAGGGATTTAAGAATACATTTAGGTTTTAGGTTTTAGGTTTAGGTTTAGGTTTTAGGTTATAGGTTTAGGTTTTAGGTTTAGGTTAAGGTTAGATTATTAGTTTTAAGTTTAGGTTATAGGTTATGGGTTATGGGTTATGGGTTATGGTTTAGTTTATAAGTTTTGGTTTAGGTTAAGGTTATAGGTTTAGTTTTAGGTTTAGGTTATAAGTTTAGGTTAAGGTTTAGGTTTAGGTTATATGTTATAGGTTATAGGTTATAGCTTTAAGGAATTGATAATAGGTTTAAGTTTAGATTAGGTTATAAGTTAAGGTTTAAGAAATTGAGTTTAGGCTATAGGTTTAGGTTATAAGCTAAGGTTTAGTTTATAGGTTAAGTTTTAGGTTTAGGTTAAGGTTATAGGTTTAGGTTTAGGTTATAGGTTAAGGTTTAGGGAATTGAGTTTAGGTTATAGGTTTTGGGTTTTGAGAATAGGTTTAGGAGTATAGGTTTAGGTTAGGGTGTAGGATAAGGTTTAGGGAATTGAGTTTAGGTTATAGGTTATAGGTTTAGGTTAAGGTAGGTTATAGGTTTTGGGATTTGAGAATAGGTTTAGGTTATAAGTATTGGTTTAAGTTAGGTTGTAGGTTAGAGTTTAGGGAATTGAGTTTAGGTTATAGGGTTAGGTTATAGGTTATAGGTTATAGGTTTAGGTTTAGGTTAAGGTTAAGGTTGTAGTTATAGGTTTTAGGATTTAAGAATAGGTTTAAGTTATAGGTTAAGGGTGTGGTCCTTACAAATATAGATATAAACACGGCCTGTCCAAATGGTCAGGTCACTCCAATACTGTCCATAGGAAATGGACAGCTTCATCATGGTCATAACAGCGGTTCCCGCCTTCTAGGGAACCCCACTCAATAGCTGGATAGCTCCAACACACATCCGAGTCTGCTCCATCAATTTCAAGTAAATATAGATATAAACACGGCCTGTCCAAATGGTTAGGCCACTCCAATGTTGTCCATAAGAAATGGACAGCTTCATTATGGTCATAACAGCAATTCTCACCTTCAAGGGACTGCTACTCAACATTTGGATAGCTCCGACGCACATACGGGTCTTCTCATTTAAATAAAATGGATTATCAAGATCATTTAAATAAAATCAGGTGTAATCAACAATCTAACCTAGAGGATTCTGTTAGCATTGTTGACAGCACCTCAAACCTTGTTTAAATCCAGGTTGCAATCTATGGCCACTAATGTTATTTATTTTTCTGTGAAGTTGGCGATGATTTTTGCATCAAACCCAGTGAAAGCAACCCTAATGATAAAGAACATTTCTTTCCATGAATTCATTATCTCTCTCTCTCTCTCTTTTAATTTTTTAACTTTCTATTACAATAATAACTACCTGAAATCATGGCATTTTCTCAAGATAGAAGTCCAATCCATCCCAACTTATGCACCTGTTAGGACAAGCAATTCAAACAACATACTTAGGTTATAAGTATAGGTTATAGGTTTAGGTTAAGGTATGGTTCAACTTAGCTTATTTTTGTTTAGGAGAAGTTTGGAATCAGGACAAACAAAATTATTGGTCATAATTCAAAGTGGATCACAGATTATTATTTTTTCACCTTGAGAATGATGGATCATAGAGCTGATAAGCATTAAATCAAAAAAAAAAAAAATCACCTCTATTATTAACTCTTTCGGATCTATTTCCCGGGCTCTTAATGCTTGATTCCTGCCAATTGTGAACTTCCCAAACCAGCTACCAAGATTTTTTAGTAATGAACGCTCTTCTGAACTTGATTTTATAAGCTCTGATCTCAGAAGAACCTAAAAATAGATAAAGAAAAATATTTTTTTTAAAGAAAAGTAAATTGTGGTTCATAGATCCAACCCATTCATTATGTGTGTCCCATTTGGATGAGGAGTCAACCCAAGTTTCATACACATCCAAAACTCATATGGGCCCCACCAATTAAATGCCTTTATATGTTTTAGGGATGTCTTCACATAGTTTTAGATGCTATGACCCACCTGAGTTTCATATACGACTGATTTTTGGACTTAAAGGGGACACATGAAATGCATGGTGTTGATGTTCTACATACATCATGGTGAGGCACACACAGATTAACTTCATGGGAAGTTCCCATGAGGTGAGCTTATAGTACCATTTCACTATTTAGGTAACTCCTTCATGGGTGTTACTATAACCGAGTAAGGCCCACCTTGATATATTTTATGTATATCGACACCGTCCATATATTTTTCCATCATATTTTAGGATGTGATTTCAAATCACAAGAACTCAATAATCTCAGGTGGGTCATACCAATCAAAACAATGATGAATAACTATTAAAAACCTTTTGAAGGCCACAAAAGTTTTGGATCAATTTGATCTTTATAATTTACCTTCATTTAGATCTTCTTTACATTATCAAGAAGTTGGATTGCAAATAAACATTACTAAAACCTTATGATGGGCTCTTTATAATTTTTAATGGCGAGGTACTATATTATCATTCTTTTCAGTAGTGTGGTCCACTTAAGATTTAAATCTACACATTTTTTTATACCCGGCCCAAAAATGGTTTGAAGAAACATAGGGGCGACAAGGATAAACAACACATCATCAAAATCTCACTTTTGTTATCTAACTTTTTAATTTTTCTTGTCAAAATACAAAATTTAGTTTTCTTTTTTAAAATATATATGTTTTTACAATTTATAAATTTTTTCACAATTTTGTTTAATTTTTTAAATTTTCTTTTTCAAAATATCATTTTTTAAATCTCACTTTTGTCATATAACGTTTTAATTTTTCTTGTCAAAATACAAAATCTAGTTTTCTTTTTTAAAATATATTTTTTTTTACAATTTGTCAATTTTTTAACAATTTTGTTTAATTTTTTTAATTTTCTTTTTCAAAATATCATTTTTTTTATCGAAATTATTTTCTTCAAAATCTAGATTTTTATAAAATTACAGTTTTTTTTTTTTCAAAATTTAAAATTTTCTTAAACATTGTTAATTATTATTCTAAGTGTCTCAACTATTTTTTTTCAAAATTCATAATTTTTTTAAGCTTCTTAAATTTTGACTTAAGCATTAGCGATAGTTTAGGATCGTCTCTAATAGAGACGATCTTTAACAGGGCTATAAGACGGTTCAGGACCATCTCTAATAGAGACGATCCTAAACTGTCTCTAATAGAGACAGTCTTTAATAGTCTCTAATAGAGACGGTCTTTGACAGGGCTATAAGACAGCTAAGGACTGTCTCTAATAAGGACGATCTTTGATAGTCTCAGATTACAAGTAAAAGATAGCCAATGACCGTCTCTAATGCAGATGGCCAATGACTGTCTCAGATAACTACATATAAGACGGTCAAAGACCGTCTCTAATGCAGACAGTCTATGACTGTCTCAGATGACCACATATAACATGGTCTTCGATCGTCTTAAATGATTTGTGGATGTTCAACACTTTAAGACAATATTAGGGATGGTCAAGAGCCATCTAAAATTTTAGACACGGTTTACGGCCGTCTCTAAATCGTCTTTAAACCGAAAAATTTTAGAAACAGTCCAGAAATCGTCTCGAAATCCGTCCATTTTTTTCCATTTTTCACGTAGTGGACACATGCATTTCACTCTATTTTTTATATAGTTGTGAAGGGAGGTGTTTGAGGTCCTTCCATGCAACTAAAGATGCTGGTGCTAACACAGCCTGTAAATCTCTTGGCATATCTAAGGTTGAAGTGAAAGTATGCACGCTTATGAAACCATCTTTCGTTTTTACTATATGTCATGTTTTTGTTCATCTTACTTCCAAATTTTGGGGCATTCACCTTCACATTGTTGGTTTGGCACAAACAATTCAAAACTTCTTGTGTGCAAATTGCCAATACAAACGACATCAGTGTTTTTTTTTTTTGTGGCAAGTTGGGCTCTACCGATAAATCCAGCAACGTTGAGGTATGTTATATTCTAGTAGAATTTTCAGCGAAAGAAATTCCTTTTCGGATTATGTTAATGTGCGTGATTTTAGCGTTTCAGATGGCTGAAACTATGGCCCAAATTATAGTATCTAGCTTCCTTGGATCCTTGGATCAGACGAATTCGGTGGATCTCAGGGACAGGTCGTGTTTATGTATTTGCTTGAAATTAATGGAATAGACCCAGATGTGTGTCGGAACTATCCAAATGATCGGGGGGCCCTGAAAAGTGAGAACTGTTGTTATGACTATGATGAAGTTATCCATTTCCTATGGACAACATTGGAGGGGTCTGGCCATTTGGACAGGCAGTGTTTATGTATTTGTTCAAAATTAATGGAGTAGACCTGGATGTGTGTCGGAGCTATCCGGATGAGCGGGAGTCTCTAAAAGGTGGAAACTGCTGTTACGACTATGATGAAGCTGTCCATTTTCTATAGACAACATTGGAGGGGTCTGGCCATTTGGACAGGCCGTGTTTATATCTGTATTTGCAGGGACCACACCCTTAACCTAAAACCCAAACGTAAACCCAATCTCGAACCTGAATTCGATTTATTAAACCTAAACCTTAACGTATTCTCAAATCCCTAAACCTAAACCTACACCTAATCCTAATCTCAACTCCCTAACCTAAACCTAAACCTAAACCTAAACTTGAAAACCCAAACCTATACCCGAACCTAAACTCGATTTCCTAAACCTAAACTTATAACTATAACCTAAACCTATTCTTAAATCCCAAAACCTATCACCTAAACCTAAACCTAAACCTTAACCTAAACCTAAACCATAACCTATAACCTAAACCTTAACTTATAACTTTAACCTATAACCTAGACTCAATTCCCTAAACCTTAACCTATAACTTAACCTAAACCTAAACCTATAACCTACACTTATAACCTAAACCTAAACCTAAAACCTAAAACCTAAACCTAAACCTGAAACCTAAATGTATTCTCAAATCCTTAAACTTAAACCTACATCTAATCTTAATCTCAACTCCTTAACCTAAACCTAAATGTATTCTCAAATCCTTAAACCTAAACCTACATCTAATCTTAATCTCAACTCCTTAGCCTAAACCTAAACTTGAAAACCCAAACCTAAGACTGATCCCCATTTCCTAAACCTAAACCATAACCTATTCTTAATTCCCTAAAGCTATAACTTATAACCTAAACCTAAACCTAAACCTAAAACCTAAATGTATTCTCAAATCCCTAAACCTAAACCTACACCTAATCTTAATCTCTACTCAACCTAAACCTAAACTTGAAAACCCAAACCTAAACTTAAATCCAAACTTGAACCCGAACCCAATTTTTTAAACCTAAACTTTAACCTATTCTCAATTCCCTAAACCGTAACCTATAACCTAACCTGAACCTAAACCTATAACCTACACTTATAACTTAAACCTAAACCTGTAACCTTAACCTAAACGTAAAACGTAAACCTAAACTTAAACCCGATCTCAAACCTAAATTTGAATCCCTAAATCCTTAGCCTAAACCTAAAACCCAAACATAAACCCGATCTCGAACCCGAACCTGATTTCCTATACCAAAACTTAATGTATTCTCAAATCCCTAAACTTACATGGATTATAAATTTAAATAGCCATTTTTCATAGTAAGGTACACAAAAGTCTTATAAGATGGTGGAGTGCCCTAATATGGTACACCTCTTGTACCTATTACCCGTACTTGTACATAGATCTTATCTTAAAAGGAAAGAGTGACTTTAAAGAAGATCCCTTGAATATAAGCTCCTTTTGGATAGTCATTAGAGAGAAAGAGCCAAAGAGAGTGGAAACTGAGAGGGAAAAGGTAGGACACCTCACCTCCTATAGGCATCGATTTTAAGTTAATTTAATTAAAGACATTTCATTGTGTTAAATTTAGTTCTGAAGATAAAACCATTAAAAAATAGGGAATTATTGATAACCTGGAACAGTGATGGCTGATACATACGCAATTGAAATTGTACATGTGGCATTCGTTAACTCAAATTAAACCATCCACATTTCAGGACTGCACCGCAGTTTAGATAGGTCATCATTCCAAAATTATATTTTTGAACAATCCCAACATTTGATACACTGGCACTTATCCAAACAGCAAGAAATAACAAGCAAAAACATTTCTCTCTTTTTTTCTATTTCTTTTTTTTCTTTTTTCTTTTTTTTTTAATAAAGATCTTTGTACCCAAACAGGCCAATGTTCACCAACAGGCTATCTAAATTATGCAATTAAGCGTAAGTTTTGATTTATGACCCACCACAATTTTGAATAGGTATAATTTATTAATGTCATTTTTCTTTTAAATTTTGAAAAATGCCCATATATATATATATATATATATATATATATATATATATATATATATATATATATATATATATATATATATATGGGAAAAGGTACTATGCACTCGACCTCACGATAAGCTCCTATGAGGTCAAGCTGTGGACTCCACCATGATGCGTTTCAAACATCTATCCCATCAGTTAGATGCACCATTCCATCCTGGGCCTAGGTCTCACAAATCAAGTCAATCCGTGACTTGTGTGGGCCACACCACATACAGAAGTGGAGAGGGACCGTGCACCATTAAAACATTCATAATCATTTTTTGGCCCCACCGAGATGTGGTTTGCAAATCCAACCCATCCATTATATGTGTCCCACTTGGATGAGGCCGTTCAAACCAAGTTTCAGCAGCATTCAAAACTCAGGTGGGCCCCATCAAGTGCTTTTATATGTTTTAACGGTGTCTTCACATGATTTTAGATGGTATGGCCCACCTAAGTTCCATATACGACTGATTTTTTGTATATCCCATAATTTAAAGGGGACCCATCAAATGCATGGCGTTGATGGTCGACACAACTACAACAAATTAGACTTTTTGCAACGATTTTTTTAACAACAAGTCTAATTTCTTTGGAAAATGTAATTTTTTACAACGACATTTCAATTCGTTATAAAAAAAATTAGATTATTTACGATGATAGTTTAAATCGTCGCTAATAGTTAACTTTTTTGCGACGAGTTTCAATTATCGTCGCAAAACTTGTCGCAAAAAGTTTCATTTAAATTTTTTACAACGAACTTAACCAGTCATAGCTAATAACCACTTTTTTGTAACAAATTAGGTGTCGTAAAAAAAAAAAAAAATTTTACGACGACACAAAAGTTGTCGCAAATAGTAGCTTTTGTAATGACTACTTTAACCCATTGCAAAAAATACTGAATTATTCTTTTTGTGACGAACATAGTTTCATTGCGAAATATTAGAGTATTTGCAACAACGTTGTAAATCATCGCAAATAGTCAATGTTTTTGCGACGAGCTATAATTATCGTCACTAAAATGACATTTTGCCACGCATTTCTATGGTCATCGCTAATGTCCACTTTATGGGACGAATTGAATATCGTGACAAAATATTATTTTTTACAATAACACGAAAGTCATTACAAATAGTCTGTTTTGACAACGAACAAGTTAACTCGTTGCAACAAATACAAACTGAAACCTTTTGCGACGAACATAGTTTTATTGTAAAATGTTAGAGTATTTGTAACAACTTTATAAATCATCACAAATAGTTAAAATTTTTCCGACGAGGTATACTTATCGTCGCTAAAGCGTTTCCCACCAATTTCTCCCGAAAAAATTAGATGGCGGGAAAGACGTTTCGCCACGCGTTTCTATGGTCATCGCTAATGTCCACTTTATGCAACGAATTGAGTACCGTGGCAAAACATTATTTTTTGTCACGACACAAACATCGCTGTAAATAGTCCAATTTAGCGACGTCCAAATTAACTCGTTGTGACAAATACAAACTGAAACCTTTTGTGACAAATGTAGTTTCATTACAAAATGTTAGAGTATGTGCAATAACATTGTAAATCATCGCAAATAGTCGACGTTTTTGCAACGAGATATAATTATTATCACTAAAACCTTTCTCACCAATTTCTTCCAAAAAAATTAAATGGCGGGAAAGACGTTTCGCTACACATTTCTATGGTCATCGCTAATGTCCACTTTATACCACGAATTGAGTATCGTGGCAAAATATTATTTTTTTGTCACGACACGAAGGTCGCAGTAAATAGTCTGTTTTAGCGACGACCAAGTTTACTCGTTGCGACAAATACAAACTAAAACTTTTTGTGACGAATGTAATTTCATTGCAAAATCTTAGAATATTTACAATAACATTGTAAATCATCGCAAATAGTCGACGTTTTTGCGACTAGCTATAACTATCGTCGCTAAA
Organism: Magnolia kwangsiensis; assembly: GCA_037074715.1. NCBI lineage: Eukaryota > Viridiplantae > Streptophyta > Magnoliopsida > Magnoliales > Magnoliaceae > Magnolia > Magnolia kwangsiensis. The sequence continues at coordinate 106,465,119 of CM073578.1, read as the reverse complement.
ATGTTTCCCACCAATTTCTCCCGATAAAATTATATGGTGGGAAAGAAGTTTTGCCATGCATTTATATGGTCATCGCTAATGTCCACTTTATGCGACGAATTGAGTGTCATGGCAAAACATTATTTTTTGCCACGATACGAAAGTCGCTGCAAATAGTCTGTTTTAGCGACGACCAGGTTAACTCTTTGCGACAAATACAAACTAAAACTTTTTACAACGAACGTAATTTCATTGTAAAATGTTAGAGTATTTGCAACAACATTGTAAATCATCACAAATAGTCGACGTTTTTTCGACATGCTATAATTATCGTCGCCAAAACGTTTTCCACCAATTTCTCCCAGTAAAATTATATGGTGGGAAAGATATTTTGCTATGTATTTTCATGGTCATTACTAATGTCCATTTTATGCAACGAATTGAGTGTCGTAACAAAATATTATTTTTTGCTACAACATGAAAGTCACTGCAAATAATCTATTTTAGCGACGACTAGGTTAACTCGCTACGACAAATACAAACTGAAACCTTTTGCAACGAATATAGTTTCATTGTAAAATGTTAGAGTATTTGCAATAACATTGTAAATCATCACAAATAGTCGACATTTTTACGACGAGTTATAATTATTGTCGCTATAACTTTTTCCACCAATTTCTCGCAGAAAAATTACATGGCGGGAAAGACGTTTCGCCATGCGTTTATATGGTCATCGCTAATATCCACTTTATATGACGAATTGAGTGTCATGGCAAAGCATTATTTTTTATCATGACACGAAGGTTGCTGTAAATAGTCTGTTTTAGCGATGACCAGGTTAACTCGTTGCAAAAAATATAAACTTAAACTTCTTGCAACGAACATAGTTTTATTGTAAAATGTTAGAGTATTTACAATAACATTGTAAATCATCGCAAATAGTCGACGCTTTTACGATGAGCTATAATTATCATCGCCAAAACGTTTCCCACCAATTTCTCCTAAAATAATTACATGGTGGGAAAGACGTTTTGCCACGCATTTCTATGGTCATCGCTGATGTCCACTTTATGCGACGAATTGAGTGTCTTGGCAAAATATTATTTTTTGTCATAACATAAAAATCGCTGCGAATAGTCTATTTTAGCGACGACCAGGTAAACTCATAGTGACAAATACAAACTGAAACTTTTTACGATGAACGTAATTTCATTGCAAAATGTTAGAGTATTTACAACAACATTATAAATCATTGCAAATAGTCGACGTTTTTATGACGAGCTATAATCATCGTCGCTAAAATGTTTCCCACCAATTTCTCCCAGTAAAATTATATGGTGGGAAAGATGTTTCGCTGCATATTTTCATGGTCTTCACTAATGTCCACTTTATGCGATAAATTAAGTGTCGTGCCAAAATATTATTTTGTGCAAATGACACAAAAGTCGCTGTAAATGATTTGTTTTAACGATGACTAAGTTAACTCGTTGCGACAAATACAAACTGAAGCTTTTTACTACAAATATAGTTTCATTGTGAAATGTTAGAGTATTTGTAATAATATTTTAAATCATCACAAATAGTCGATATTTTTTTATGAAGAGGTATAATTATCATCGCTAAAATGTTTTCCACCAATTTCTCTCAAAAAAATTGTAGTGGGAAAGACGTTTCTCCATGCGTTTTCATCATCGTCGCTAATGTCCACTTTATGCGACGAATTGAGTGGCGTACAAAATATTATTTTTTGCAATGACACAAAATTCGATGCAAATAGTTTATTTTAGCGAAGACCAAGTTAACTCGTTGCGACAAATACCAACTGAATCTTTTTACGACGAATGTAGTTTCATTGCGAAAGGGTAGAATGCTTACAATAACATCTTAAATTATCTGCATGTGTACTTTTATGAATAGTTTTTCTTCATCTGTCTATGTGCTCATCAATTAAACAGTGAAACCAACATATATTGCCTCATTAAGTTCCTGATCGGAGATCGAACAGTGCACATTACTGATGATCAGTCGATCAACTTCCTAATCAACAAATCGGATGACACGAAGTGTTGTTGAACATCTGATGAACCTCCAATTAATGATTGAATGGTACAAACTAACATAAATCTTGTTATCAATTCCTCTATTGACGATGGAATGGTGCACATCGACAATCGCTTGATCGACCTCCAATTAACAACCAAACGATAGAAAGTGTTATTGACCATCCAATCAACCTTCAATCCTTTATCGGATAGTGGAAATCATCGTACATCACTTCATTGAGTCTCCAATCAACAATCGAATGTTGCATATCACCAACACTCACAAGATCAACTTCTCAATCAATGATCGTACAACACAAAGGGCTTTCGACCATTAAATCAACCTCCAATCATCGATTGAATGGTGGATGGATGGTTAGATGGATGGATGGATAGATGGGATGGAAAAGTTAGATGGATTGATAGATGGGATGGTTGGATGGTTGGTTGGACGGATGGTTGAATGGGATGGTTGGTTGGATGGATGGTTGAATGAGATGGTTGGATGGATCAATATTTGAATAGATGTGATGGATGGACTGATGAATGAGATATTTGGGATGGATTGATGGGATGGATGGATGTTTGGATGGGATGGTTGGATGATTAGATGGATGGATCTGATGATTGGATGGACGGATGGATAGATTGATCGATGGGATGGTTGGATGGTTGATTGACGGATATTGATAGATTAATCGATGGGATGGATGGTTGGATGGAATGGATGGATGTTTGGATGAGATGGATAGATGATTAGATGGTTGGGATGGGAATGGATGGGTGGTTGTTTGGATGTATAGATGATATGGATGGATGGATGTTTTGATGATTGGATAGAATGAATGGATGGATGGGTTGGTTCGATGGATGGTTGGATGGATGAATGGATGAATGGATGAATGGATGGATGGGATGGTTAGATGGATGTATGGATGGATGGATGGGGTGGTTATATGGATAGATGGCATTGATAGATGAATGGTTTGATGATTGATGGGATGATCAGATGTATGAACGAGATGTTTTCAACTTATTTACAATGTTTGAGAAAAATTGAGATTTTGAAAAAAAAAAGAAAAAAACCATGATTTAATAAAAATCTTTTTTTTTTTTTTTTTTTTGGGGGGGGGGGGGGGGGGGGGGGGGGGGGGAGGGGGGGAAGAATATTGAATAAAGTTGATAATTTTGAAAAAAAAAAAAAATTGATTTCAAGAAAAAAAAAATATCTTGAAAAAGAAAATTAAAAAGATTTAAAAAAATGTGAAATTTTTGACAACATTAAAAAATGAAAATATTTTGAAAAAGAAAATGAGAGTTTGTATTTTGAAAAATAAAATAAAATTGAGAAGTTCGATAAAAAAAAATGATAAGTTTGAAAAAAATGCTTTAAAAAAATGGAGAAGTTCGAAAGAATTGAAAATTTTAAGATAAAACGATATTAAAAATCGATACTTTAACAAAAAGCAGACATTTTGAAATGGAAAGTAAAGATGTTGAAAAAAATTGAAAAATAATTGGTAAAGAAGTTGAAAAATTTTGTGATATTGAAAAATAATTGAAAATGTTCAAAATTTGGAGTTAAAAGAAAAAGTTATTTATATAAACACTAAGATTTTGAAAAAAAAAAAATTATTTTAAAAAAGAAAATTGAAAAGTTGAAAACAAAATGATGCTTTTGAAGAAAAAAATCGGCATTTTGAAATTTTTAAGAAAATTTTTGAGATTTTGAAAATAAAAATTTTGAATTTGTATTTTATTTTATTTTATTTTGAAATATTTGATGATAAAAATGATATTTTGTTAAAAGTTTTGAAAGAAAAATGAAGAGCAAAAAAATATACATTTTGAAAAAAAATGTAATTTTTAAATGAAAATTGAGATTTATCTGTGAAAAAAAATTTACTAAATTATTAGGCACATCCACTAATTGAACCTTTAACCTTTTTTGGACAATCTAACCAATCCAGATTGAAGAGTAAATAACTTCATATGTTTAAATCAAATTTCAATCAATTTTTTTTAGCAATCTTTTATGCTCAATATTTATCATATATAGCTTGATCGGGGCGAGTAACTAGTTAAATTGAGGGTATTGATCAATAAAATAGAGTAAATGGATGAGACGTAAAATGTGCCAAATATTCTGGTCAAAATTGTGACCTAATTTACTGACCTCATGAAAACTTAAGAATTGATGTAAGTTTTGTGGGCCTATCATGATGTGTGTTAAACATCAACACCGTGCATTTGATGTGTCCCTTTTAGGTCATGAGATGTCTCAAAAATCATTTGTATACGAAACTCAGGTGGGCCATCCCATCTAAAACTATGTGAACACATCTTAAAATATATAAAAACAATTGGTGGGGCCCATGTGAGTTTTGGATGTGGTTGAAACTTGGTCTGACCGCTCATCCAAGTGGGACACACATAATGAATGGGATGGATAAAACACTCATATCATGGTGGGCCCCACATACCCTGCCCGGATGGATTACCGTACGGGTGGGTAGTATTCTAAGGGAAGCGGACTACGTACTAAGTAACTTAGTACCCTTACAATGCTGAGTAAACTTTGTGGTGTCCACAGTTATTTATTTATTTTATCCACTCCGTTCATCCATGTTAACAGATAATTTTAGGTGTAGAGTACAAAAAAGGAAGCATATCCAAAGCTCAAGTGGACACACCACAGGAAATAGTGTGATTTAACCTCTACCATTGCAAAATTCTTGGAGGGCACAAAAGTTTTGGATCAAGTTGATGTTTGTGTTTTCTCTTCATCTATGTCTTTTTTGATATTATGAAAAGGTTGGATGGCAAATAAACATGACTGTGGGCACAAAGAAGGTATCAATGATGGAAATCATTATTCCACACGGTTTCATGTGGCATGGTCTACTTAAACTTTGGATTTACTGAAAATTTGGTATCAACCCACACTGGTCAGCCATTTTTTGAGATCATTTTAGAGAATTATCTAAAAAATGAATCATATCCAAATATTAAATGGGCCAGACCACAAATACCAGTGGGGATGGGGAATAGATTGGCTACTCCCCCTACCACTAGCCCGGTGATTGGTATTCGGTGCTCCGTGGGCCCCACCATGATGTATGTATATCATCCATTATGTTCATCCATTTTAACAGATCGTTTTATGGCTTATCCAAAACAAAATGATAGGGATATAAATCTAAGGTGGACCACATCATAGGAAAACAATAATGATTGGATATCCACCATTAAAATCCTCTTTAAGGCCCACTGTACTGTTTATTTTGACATCCCATCTGTTGATTAGATCATATAGGCCCTAATGAAGGGGAAAAAAAAAAGATCAGCTTGATCAAAAATTTTTATGGCCTCAAAAGGGTTTCAATGGTAGACATTCAATCCCCCACTGCTTTTTTTAGTGCGGTCCATTTGATAGTTAGATCTGTCTTATTTTTCATCTCAAGCCTTACGTCGAGCTCGTCAGTTAGATGGACGGTTTGGATATAACACATACCTCATGATGGGACCCACAGAACTTGCTGACGTCAGCCACCCATTCCCTACCTCTCATTTTGCAAGCCCTAAACCGACTTTCTGTCTCTCTCCCTCTCATACGCTCTCCTCTCCGTCTATCCCTCTCCCAACGCCAGCCCTACAAATCTCTCCCACCTCTCTCTTCCGATCGATCTCTCTGCGAACATTGAGGCAATTCTCTCTCTCTCTCTCTCTCTCTCTCTCTCTCTCTCTCTCTCTCTCTCTCTCTCTCTCTCTCTCTCTCTCAATCGATTGATAGTGGTGGTTCTCATTCCTACTGTTCCCCTATGGCGTGGCCCACTTTTGAGTTTCGTGTTGACCTGATGGATTCAGAACCCCCATGATTGTAAACCCCCTGGATTCAAAACCCTCATGATTGGAATCCATGGTGCCAAATGACCCTAAGGGCCTGTTTGGGGCATGATTTGGAACCCCCTAGATTCAAAACCCCTAAGAGTGGAAACCCACTGGATTTGCAATCCTCCTAGGGCCTGTTTGGCTGGGCGAATCCCATGGGATTAGGAGGGATGGGATGGATTTTAAGGAAATGATGGTGGTGTCAGTGGATTGGTTTAAGATCCATGGGATTGCTATATCCCAGTACAAGTTCATTGTGTCTGTTTGGCACGCCTGGCATATCCTAGGATTTTACCTTCCAATCCATTCAACGAAGGGATGGGATCAATTTTAAGGTAATGATGGTGATGTCAGTGGATTGTTTTAAGATCCATGGGATTGTTTATATCCCAGGATAGGTTCACCGGGTCCATTTGTCTTGTCATGCATATCCCGAGATATCCCTCCTAATACTGTGGGATAGGTCCAACCAAATAGGCCCTAGTGTGTTTGGCACCATGGAGTGTGAATCAACTTTAATCCATAAGGGAGGCTCCACACAGTACACAGTCTAATGTACATTATGTCCATTTTGTATGGTCCTTATTTTTGGCACAAGGTCAGCTCCATAGTGAGGGCTCAAAAGTTACACCATTTGGCATACTGTCCTATGCATGGCCTTTTTTGGATGGTCAATATATCCAGAGAAATGGTCCTCGAAATTGTTTATGGATTGAATAGTTGTGAAAACACCCATTTGCTGCATTTTTTTTCAAGAAACGAACCATCCATGAGGTGGACTAAATTGGTTTGTCCAAAAGTTAGTCTAATGTACACGTGTCTTCATTTTGTCCAATAGTCATACTTGATAGTGTAACACTTCACGGTCAAAAAGATTAGAACAGAATTTTTGGCACTTTTTCCATCTACCCCTCCTATATTATCTTTTTAATACATTTGTAGTCATGAGAGAAATCTAGTAGACCCAAAGTGGATGGCATATATGCAATGTCTAAGGAAAGACTGCTAGAATCTACATCGTGAAGTTAAATAGGGCTTGGCTACGATAATCTGGTGAACCTAGGTCTTACATGGGATTTTCTGGCAAAGTTTGTGCCCTCGAGATGTAGTAGATTGAGCTTCTCTTCTCTAGTCATGTTGGGGTTGAAGGCTCCAATAAAGCTGGAGCCTTTCTTTAGGAGTTCCAACCGGTTGAAGATGTTTTCAACTATCACATGATAATTTTAGTTGGAGGTGATTCAGAAAATGCTACTGCTTGGTGAACAACATAGACGAGGAAGTGTGGTGTCTTGCTTTCATTGTTGACGAAATCCAAGACTTTATCATTGATCTTAGTAGCAGATATTTTCAATTCCTAGGGAGGTTAATGATGTGGCCAATGGTTTAGTCAATCAGGTGCTTTGAAGCTTTTTGTTTGGAGAGAAAACCAAGAAAATGAATACAAATTCCGCTGATGTGACAATTTATTAACCTTTCCTTAAAAATGAGCAAAATCGTTTCCCAAAAGACCTCTTAAACATAGATTTCCACAATTACAAGAGACCTCTTAAGTAAGTACTTCGGTTTATGATCAATCCGAAGTAGCTTTTTTTTATTTAAAGTTACTTAATCACTTCAGTTTAATAAGTAGAAACCAAGATAAACTACTTAAGGAATAAGCAACTTAAGTAACTTATGATCCAAACGCCCCCAAAGAGGCTGAAAAAAAAAACAACTAAGGCAAAGTCATTGAGAATGGTCAGTTGTCATTGATTTGGATTTAGGCTATTTCATCTTTCGTGTTCTTCTCTCGAATTCTCTTGAACATGTGTTTCTTTTACTTTCCATTTTCAAGTACCCAAGCAGCTCCAAGGAAGAGCACTTCTGCTGCTTCATTTTAATGAAAACTTTGTGGTTTTGTTTTTAATATTTGAAGTGAGAATGGGCCGGTAATAGCGAATCACATTTTGGTTACCTTCGTTTCTTTTTCTTTTCTTTTTTTTGAAGACACGGGGTGTCCTCACCTCTTTTTTGAAGTGAGACTAATCCCTTCATTTTTTGTTTTTAGTTGGAGTTGGTCACATAGTGAACCCAATATTGCAAATGCTTCTTGGCAACATAGCTAAAGTATACCCAATATTGCAAATGCTTTTTGACGCGCAACCAAAGTATGGTACTGCTTTCATCTGCAATTTTCTTTTATCGGTACTATTTTTCCTTTTCTTTTTCTAGAGGTTGTTTCTCATCTTTCCTTCATTTTTTTTTCTTATTTAATTAGAATTTTCTATTATTTATTGCAGTTATTAGAATCCTGAAGGCCAAATGAGACTCCAGGTTACAACTATTACAAGGACATGGGCAAATAGTTCTGCCAACTCAAGAGGTCAGATGCAAGTTTCAATGTTTGTTTTTTGCTAGTGGATTGTTTGAAAACCATTCTGCCCAAATATTGAAAGAATATTTCCTACGGCTGTCAATTAAAAAGGATGCTACTTAGAGTTAACACACGCAATGGTTAGGCCCATATTGAGTTGCCAATTTTTTGGCAATGGGGATGACATGCTTATCCTTTAAGCTTTACTTTTCAGTTAATCTTTGCCAAAGTAATGTTCTTCATTATGGCCGCCATATCTATTTCTACAAGATATATGTAGTTGGATAACTTTGTGTCCATCTTGTCAGTTAAACAATCTGTTTTTATACATCTGTTATGCAGTTGGTTATTGTATAACAATTCATATGTAAGAACATTTAGTGATGATATGCATAGGTTGAGCATGATATGATAATTCATATAAGGGTGTGTTTGGTTGCACTAAATATCATGAAACTTGGTGATATTTTGCAGTAAATAAGACTAATTAATCATTAAATTTCATGAATGACATTTGGTTCTACCAAATGCACCTAAGATAACATGTGCTTTAAGCTAATTAAACTATCTTTATTATAAACTAAGGCAAATGTATATACAGTTTTCTGTTCCATGATTGTCATCTTTGATATCCTATTTATAGTTGGCCCCATGGCCAAACATCCAAGTCATTACAACAAAATGGAACATTGCTGCAGCATTTTTTGCAGCAGCAAACATTTAATGCTGGTTGTGGTTTCCACTTGTGGCAAATCAGAACATGAGCTTACTCCACATGTCATCAGTCATCAGACAGATGATCATGAAACTCTTGTTTTGTTTTCAATCTCATAAAAGATTACTGATTTTTTAAGCTACTTCCGGCTTACAGATTCATTAGGTGCCTTCTGATTGGTAACAGATTTTTCAATTTCTCATTTGGTAGAACTGAATGTTTAAATATCTTGTTTCCATACCAAGATTTCTCATTTTTCTATTCCCCATTGTTTTTTGTGATTTTCACTTTGTATCTTCTTCTTTGAATTCTTTTATAATAGTTAGCATGTTTGCAAATAGTTCTTTGTAGCATTGGCAATGGAATTCAGCTTAGTTCTAGATATAAGGCATTATATTGAATGGACAGTCAAATTTTTCCAACTTATGCTACTATGAACTGATACAATTTACAGGTTTATGAGGATCACCATTTGATACTACTTGTACACCTTTTCTGCATGTATGATGTTGATATATGTATCCATGTCTGATCTATGAACATGTTATAAGATCTTCTAAATGGTCTACCTTTCCAGGACTATTGATCTGGTGAGTTGTTGTGTGGATGGGCTATAAGTGGTTTACTCCACTCCAAAAACCATGCTTTCCATCAGAAGCAAGGGGTCCAGCTGCCTTGTTGGGCCTTAGTTAATGTTATAACCCATTTAGTATCTAGGCCAGCAATCAGTGTTGTGGAAGTGTTCTTTCATTGTAAATATGATTAAGGTTAAGTTACTAGTCTTTTGGGTTCATTTTAGCTTAGCCTGACGTAGGCCAACTCCATAGCAGATACTTTTAGGAAGGCCTCTCTAAACCAGCCATTTGCATTGGAAATCCAAAACGCCTTAAGACGTTGTCTTAATGTAACCGTATAGCCTATTTTGGAATGGAAATGCCAGGAGGAAGTTCTAACCATAGTGACTTTTTATTTAGGATCCAATGTCTGTCCAAGACCATTTAGCAAGTGGGTTTCTTGAAATATAAATTGATGAAATGTCATATCCATGAAAACGGCATTTTTTTTGTTTGTTTTTGTAAATTTCTTGAAAATGTCATTTCCATTTCTCTCATTTCCTGAAAAATGCCCCCTTTTAGTTTCCTTGCCTAAACTGGCAATAAATTTTCCATGAATATAGATTTGTAAATGAAGAAATTTTTTTCAAGAAAATCTTGCTGAAAGACAATCATGGGAAACAGATTTTCATTTCTTACTGTTTTCTAGATATGGAGTTTCCCAAAAAACTCCATTTTCTTCAAAAAATAAAAATAAAAATAAAATCCATAAATCCAAACAATCCTTAAAGTAGGCTTGAAGAGATTGCGATTCATTGATAGCCAGTCAAATCAGAAGCTAATACGATTGCATGAAGATAAGAAGACTGAGCTAAAGTGGAGGTATTTGGAAGAAGTGGAGCTGGAGAAGGAATTTGATGCTAAGCTGACGCAACTGATGGACAAGTGATTATTGTAAATAGATCCAATCATTGTCTTTTTTCCATCAAATTTCAATTGTTGTTTCAGCCTTTTCTTAACCGTCTGTTTGCAAACCATCAGTTAAGAAAAAGATGTAAGAAAAGTCCATGGTTTGGTGAGCTAGGCTGTTGATCTAAGCCAGCTACAAATGGGCTAGCCACAAATAGATCATTAAGAAAATGCTGCAACAATATTAAATCTCGCATTTATTAAAGAAAGATCAAGTAATATTTTTTCTTTTTTGTTTCTGTTAGTTTTGTCTAGAAATTAATCGATTTCACTTTTAGCACAATATTGAACTTGATATGTAATTATGAATCCTGATGTATGTCAAAGCAACATGACTTGTGGGCCTTGGTTCTTGGATGCTCTCCAGGTTAAATGAGTTCAAGTCATGAGACAAATTCATTCATGTGCAACGCTTGTTTTCTTTGTTCAGGCTAGTATATATTGGGAGGAGAAGAATCTTATAGACTTGTATATTATCCTTCTCGGATTGTCAAGGTAAAGAAAGTATCATTATGGGAGTTCTGCTTGCCTTTTCCTTGTTTTTATTGTCACTTTCTCATTATTATGGAGTATTACTTTTTGAATATTCTTCTTTTTGTAAATTTTGTAAGGATCATATATTTTACAGCTCAATTGAATGGAGCCTTGCTGCTACCTTGAGATTGTGGGTTCAATTTGAGAGTATTATCACATGTTTCATTTGTGATTTTAAAGGTTGTGAGAATATTTGAATTTCCTTCAGTTCTTTACTATCTGTTTAGCTGGGTTTAATAGTTCCATATTTGCATTTGGACAGGTATTCAATCTTCCCAATTTACTATCTGCAATCCCATTCATTCAATTGCTCTCCAAATGTCGGCGATTTCCTTCATCTAATTGTTGACCAATTAGTGATTACGCTGTCCGGAACAGATTGTTGAGCTTCGTAATATGTTCATTCCTCTACAGCTCATCTTTAACTTATTATTTCACTGAAATCATTGTTCTTTAGAGGACATCAATTTTATGATTTCATCCTTTAAAATTGTTGCCTACAGTTGTTCATGTTTTTTTGCTCATGCTTCAGGATCATTGCTACCGGATCAAACATGAGACCAGCATCTTTCCAATAATGTGACATGCAACAGATGGTGCTGTAGCCAAGCAAGTAGATTTGTCCTTATTCCAGATCTAGAAGTCCCCTTATTCCTTGAGCTAGCAACTGCCTTGTTTGGAACTAACTTGGAATTGCCAATTTAGAGGAATGGTTCTCTAATGTAAACTTTCCAACCCACAAATAGTTATTTTGAATAGAAGGAACATGCAGAAAATGTCTTAAATCTATTGTGGGCCCTTAAATTAATACTTTTATGATGTCATTATCATTGCCAAGATTCTAGGCGCTGCCCTCGTTGTTCCGATCTTGCAAGTGAATGTGATTTGGGGAGATGAAAGGTAAGACACGAACAACAGTGAAATTTCTTTTCGAGTTTTCAACTTTATGTTTTTCCTTTCTTGGGAAATTTCTGCATTTCAATTGATATATTGAATTAGATTGAAAAAAATAAATAATATTAGAGTGATAATAGGTTTCAAAATTTTTGAAATGAAGGAATTTCCTTACTATTTACAAATTTTCTGCATTTCAACTCTCCACAGGAGAAGTTATCGGTATAGTTATCGGATGTGCAGGTGGACTACTCGCATACATTTTCTATGGTGGATGAAGGATGCACCTGACCATATGCGAGTGCACACAGATTTATCAAGATTTGTATTTTCAGCATTATTGTAATTGTAATTGATTGAATGAAGGATTGTATTTGATTCATTATTGAATGAATGATTGTAATTGAATGAATGAATGATTATAATTTTTTTAAATATAGGAAATAGCTATGGATATTGACCGTAGCTTGTTTTGTAGCTATTGTTATCTATTGCTATGGATAAAATCTGTAGCCATATGTTTTAGACCTATTGGCTCAACACATATGCTGACAGTCATGCTGCGAATAAAAACCGTAGCCATAGGTCTATGGCTATGGATTAAATCCGTAGCTTTGTCCAGTTTTCTGGTAGTGAAATTATATTTAGTGATAGTTTTTTAAGTCGTCGCAAATAATTAGTATTTGAAACAAAATTAGTGACAAGCAACACTTGTGACAAAAAAGCTTTTGCGACAAGAGTGAGATTATTAGCGACGATGAAAACTTGTCACAAAAATTTTTTATTCATAACGACTTTCATATTTAGCAACATTTTACAATATGTAATTGCGATATATAAAATCATCGCAAATAAGTTATATTTAGTGATGATTTATTAAGTCGTCATAAATAGTTATTATTTATAATAAAATTGGCGACAAGCCACACTCGCTGCAAAAAAAATTTTATGGTAAATTTGGGTTTGTTAGCGACAACGAGGACTCATCACAAAGCAACTTTATTTGCGACAAGTCTCATATTTAACGACGTTTTATGATATGTAATAGTAACGTGTCAACTCGTCGCAAAACGTCTTTATTCACGATGAGTCTTATATTTAGCGATGTTTTACGATATGCAATGGTGACGTGTAAACTCATCACTAATTAACTATATTTTGTGACAAGTTATTATGTCATCACAAATAGTTGAGTTATTGGTGACGAGTTGCCGTTTCCGTCACTAAATAGAATTAGTGACGCCGTATCTGCATCAAATGTGGCAACAAGTAATACTCGTCGCAAAAACTTTTTGTAACAAATTTAAGTTTATTAGCAACAATGAGGACTCGTCACAACATGTTTTTATTCGTGACGATTTCAATATTTAGCAACGCTTTATGATATGCAATGACGACGTGTCAACTCGTCGCTAATTAAATATATTTTGTGATAAGTTATTAGGTCGTTGCAAATATTTGAGTTATTGGTAACGAGTTGACGTTTTCGTCACTAAATAGAATTAGTGACGGCGTATTTGCATCAAATGTGGCGACGTGTACAGTCGTCGCTAAAAGTTTTTAGCGACGAATTTAGAGTTTTTAGTAATGAATTGACTTGTTGTAAAAAGACTGAATTGTTGCCATTAATTAATTTTATAGGAAAATTGGATAAATAAAATCGAAGCTGTGTGGACCCCACCATGATGTATATTTTCTATCCATGCCGTTCATCCATTTTGAAATATAATTTAAGGGATTTACACCAAAAATAAGTTATATCTGAATCTCAGATGGACCACACCTAAAAAACATTTGTTATTAAATTTCTACCGTTACAAACTCCTAGGGTGCACTGTAATGGTTATGTAGAGAAAAATAAGTTGTTATTGAATTTTTACCATCCAACCTATTCATAAGGTCACGTAGACGTGGATGAAGTGAAAACACAAATATCAACTTGATCCCAAACTTCTCTAGCTTGTAAGAAGTTTTTAATGGTGGATGTTCAATCCCCACCTTGTGGTCCACTTAAGCCTTGGACCTGCCTCATTTTTTAGGGTCATATATTAAAATGATCTGAGAAAATTGTTGAACAGCGTGGATATAAAATACTTACATCACGTTGAGCCCCACATAGCCCTGCCCGGATGGGAGGTGGTAGGATGCAATCTGCGTAGGGATTGGTTGACGCTCCTCCAGCTCCGAGTAGTAGGTTTAAAGGAGATCAAAGTTACATGGCCCACACTTATGTATTTATTATATCTACACGTTTCATCTATTTTTAGATATCATTTTAGAGCCTGGTTCAAAAAATGAATCATATCCAAAGATCATCTGGACCACACCACAAATAGCAGTGCGAATAATAATTTTCACCGTTGAAAAATTTTTAGGGCCTATCATAACGTTTATTTTCTATCCAATCTGTTCATAAGGTCAATAGGACCTGAATGAAGAGGGAAAAAAATTTTCATACTGATCCAAAACATCTGTGACCCAAAAAGGGTTTTAATGGTAGACGTTCAATCTCACACTGCTTTTTGCAGTGTGGTCCAATTGATAGTTAGATCTGTCTTAATTTTTGTCCAAAGCCTTAAAACGAGCTCACCAAATGGATGGACAGTTTAGATATATATAACACATACCTCATGATTAAATTAAAAAAAAAAAACTTTGCTAACGTCAAAACAAGGTGCGATACTAAAGATAGTCGGCTACTAAAGTAAGCATTGTTGATTGGCCGAGTCGGCTGCTGAAGCTACGTCACCAAGTTTTGTGAGCCCCACTATGATGTATGTGTTGTATCCACACCATCCATCTATTTTGAAATATCATTTTAGGGCATAAGTCAAAGAATGAGGCAAATAAAAATCTGTAGTGGACCCACCACAGAAAAGTGGGAAGAGTGATTCCCACCATTGAAACTATCCCAAGGCCCACTATAATGTTTATTTGAAATCCAACCGGTTCAAAAGTTAAAAAAGACATGAAATAAGAGAAAACACAAATATCAGCTTGATCTAAAACTTTCGTGTCCTTTAGAAGTTTTCAATGGTAGGCCTCACTATCCCCACTGTTTTCTATGTTGGGTCCACTGGAGCTTTGGATTTAACTCATTCTTTGCATATTGCCCTAAAATGATCTCGGCAGATGAATGGAAGTTGTGGATATAAAACATACATCATGGTGGGGCCCACAGAATTTGGTGACATCACTTCAATAACGTTTTTAGCTATTTTACTATATAATCGGTGCAATGTATCGTCGATTTCCTATAAAATCTCCCCGTTGTTTAAAGCTTTTACCATCTAACCAATAATGTGCCACCAGCACTCAACCTTATGGAAGGTATAATACGGTCGAGCGTATGGTACCTTTCTTTTAGAACGTTTGTGTGTGTGTGTGTGTGTATATATATACACACAAACGTTCTAAAAGAAAGGATTAGGCCTGGATTTTCAATACATCCATCGGGCACCTTTGGACATGGAGCCTTTAACTACACACGCACGATCACAAGGATTAATGGAGATTGAAAAGACTGAAACCATGTCATTCCAGGGCGACTAGACCACGGATACTAAATGTCACATCAATGGCAACTTTCCTAACTACTTTTTGCCTAGTTGTGGCAATGAATCAGGTCCACCCTCAGGTTAACTGGCCTGACTTACTTTTGAGGTGGGTTTGGACCAAGCTAAATGCATAGCAGGTTCAGCTCAGGCTACAAATGTGATTCCTTCAACTTAATGGGCTAGGCTTCAGTTGAACATGATAAATTTTTAAGTGGGTCAGTTCAGAAGGTAATGGGTTGTGGGCCAGGCAACCGGACCCGCTGGCAACCCTACTCCTGCCTTTATATTGATTCAGAGAAAGCTGTTCAACCTGGATGAAGAAAAGCCCAATATTTGTTGGGCTTCAAAATCATAACAGCCCAAACCATGGGAAATAAAAATTAACCTAAGGAAAGTACATGGTGGGCTTCAGCATTGACAGAGGAAGTCCCAGACTGTCATATTTCCAGTAGCTCCACCAACATGGTACATGTGTTGGAGATCACGACCATCATCTGGTGGGTCAAACCATATACATTGCCCGGCCTTAAAGAGGTGGACAGTCCACCATCATCAATTACTAGGCCACAGGTACAGGAGAAAAACAGACTCTTTAAAAAATGACTATCAATGGTCTGCATACACTTTTGCAAAACCTAATAACTTGACCGGTCACATTTCTGGGCCTGGGCCTGTTCATGTTATGACCCACCAATGAGTGGTCCAGATCTCATGACTAGTTGGATCTCTCCTCTCCCGGCCGGTCGCCTTAGCATCTATCTCAGCATAGGACTGATGGACCGATCACCAAAAATACAAAAAAAGCCGAGTATCATATCATCCATTTGTATCAGTCTTGTACAATGCATCCCATGTACCAGCAGCATTCAAAATATTAGAGCTCCGCAGACCACAGCTGAAAATTTCAAAAACTCGAGTCAACTCGATGTGCCCCTGAGCTGGGTCGACTCGACTCGATTGCACACAGCATCTAATAATTAAATGAATAAGAATATATGAGTAATAACAGACGAGAAATGCTTAAGAGTTCTCCTATCTGCATTTAGTTGTATAGGAGCATTTGAACTGTCCATTGATCTAGACCGTCCATTAGGTGTAACGCACATTTCATGGTCAACCATGTAAGCATCACAGCAATCCAAGAAATATTAACCATATGATCAATGTCTTGAACATGGAATGCCAAAATCATTTACACAACAATATGTCCAGTCAACAATTTAATCCATCTACCTGTAGAGACCATCATGGATTGCTTATGATTCTAAAGAACCTTATTAAGCAATTGTCGCCATCTGATCGATGGCTTGGAACGATGACGCCCATAACAAAGAGGGCCAAATCAAGGCTGCACTGGATCATCTGATCAGTGCGATTTCTGCATGGTGGCCAGAGAAATATGATCTGGACATAATCGAATGTTTAGATCGACTGGTCTGTCTCACTCCCTTTAATTTTTACATTAATCATGCTTGAGTCGACCAAGTCAGTGAGCCAACTTGATGAGTACTCTGGCCAAGTCATAACCGAGTCGAGCTCACTCGGGAGTTTCTTGGTGACTCAGGCTCAAAATCTAATCGAGTTGAGTTGACTCAGCCGAGTTTCAAGTTGAGTCATGGAGTTTAAGAACTATGCCACTAATCACATGAAGATGTATTTAGAATCAACAAAAATAAAAATAAAAAACATATATTTCGATATATAACGGGTTTTAACCATAACTGTAAGTTTCTGCAACCATGTTTATAAGTAGTATTCAACGTATAAGAAATAATAGATTACTAGTATTGGTGTATAAAGAATACACCGATATGATAGTGATCAGGCAGTGGAGCCCTGCAGCTGCTCAAGTACAGAACCTGCTCATTGGACCCCCAAAACCGATCATGGTCGGATTCGGATCCGATGCTGAGGATAACACAGCACTTTATCAATTTAGCCACTAGAATAGGCAGTAGATCAGACTCAAGCGTATATACCCAAATGACTGGAGCCTCTTACGCTGTTGAAACAATCTCCGGTGGCCTCGGTATCGCCTGCCATCCCGTACCAATTTGGAGAACCTCTTTCAGACCCACCGACGGAGCTTCCATAGTCAATGTCGAGCAGCATTCGCTTGCCTTAAACACAGAATCCACGCCAGGCCCGGTGACTAAACAAGGTTGAGAACCGTTCAGGAACAGATCACCTTCGGACCTTACCCACCCAGATGCAGCCTCTTCACAATCAGCTGCCTGCACCAGCATCACAATACCCCACCACTTCAGTCTCACCATACAAACAGCTACGAGTAACGTGATATTGTCAAAAAATCATATGTGTGCAGCAGAGCAAGTGAAAAAGCACTGACATGCAACCAAATATAGGAACTGGATTTTCCTTTTTTCTTTTTTGAAAGATGACAAAAAAAAAAAATTATCAAGGAGGCTCACAAAACGAGCAAAAGAATACAACACCAACGACGCCAGATCAGGCCCAACTCACTAAGAAACTGGAGATTCTACTAATGATCTCCTCATCCCTTGGCTGGATAAGAAATGGAATTATCAGGCCTAACTCATTCGGAATGCAACTATATATAATGCAGGACATGCAGAGTTAATCAATTCTATGCATGTGGCAGCCAATCAGATCAACGGTCTAGATTATGGAACAACGGTTCCCACATGTACGGAATTTCAATCACACTGAACATAAACATGAACGCTTTGCATATGAATATGAACCAAGCCATCCATCAACATACAGACTGTTTTGGCAAGAATCATTAGAGAGGCACATAAGGGGCCCTGTACCTCACCAAATGTATGGTACGGTGAGATGCAGGATTCTGAACATGTTAGAAACGCAGTTCAGTGATCCAGACCATTGATATGATGGCCCCACATGGAAGGAGGATGGAATTCCATGTTGGGCATAATCTCCCAGACTCTTGATCGTTGGCCTATTTTCCATTGCGTGTGGATAACTGCCGTCTTCTTTTCTTAATCCCCTATTTGTAGACCGGAGGTTGACCTCAAATCTGGGAGATTTTGAGGGCAACCCATACACGGTGGATTGACAGATCAACAGTCCGGATAACCAAATCATAGGCCTCATATATATGGAATTCTGACCTGGACAAACCATACATTTTCTGATGCTCGGGACTATAATTCTGTTCAAACAAATATCACAGGTATAGTTCTCTTACAAACTCTTTGCCCCGACCAGCAAACCATCCATTCACAAATCTCCAACATCCGATGAGAACTGCATCAGGTATCTATCAATTCCAGACAAGAATGTAGAATCTGCCTCCTCGCGTTAGTAATGAGTTTTACATTCAAGACAACTGTCTCTCAACCCAGAAATACTAGAAAGCTCTCTCCTTCTACCATCATTTTTATACAGAAGCAGCCACTCTTCCTTATTGGACCACTCAACGGTGTTGTCAGAAGCCTTCAATCTAAAAGAGTTTTGGGTATCTTGACTAGTTGAGAGCCTAGCTCGACCCGTCGAGTGGGTATCTCGACTAGTCGAGAATTGCTCAACTCAAAGTCCATCATTTTATAATTTTTGGAATCCATACCGTTCGACCAATCAAGGACTCAATTCAACCAGTCGAGGTTATGCAGATTCGAGTCTAAATCTTGTGCAAACTGCGAAAATCTGAAGCGGTTTTGCAGGGGTGCGAAAGCAAAGTTTCCTAAACTATAAATAGGGGTCTCTAAGGCTATTCTAATGTATTCTAAGGCTTCCTAAAGGTATTCTAAAGGGTTCTAGGGTTATCAAAGGGTGTAGCAAGGGTGAGATTCGAGGTTATTCGAATCAGGTAAGTCCTCTCTCTTTGTAATTTCTATTTTTATAGTGGAATTCCGTCGCTTTGTGCCTTGGTTTTTTCCCACAAGGGTTTTCCACGTTAAATCTGAGTGTTCTCTTGTATGTACTTGGTACCATTAGATTGTTATCCTAGATCTAGATCTGTGTGATTCCACAGGCCAATATCCCAAAAAGCAATTGACCAAATAACTAGCTTTCAAAGACTCATGATTCAAATGACTGCTCTTTTCCCTATGAGGTCCACCCCATGCCCAAGTGACTAGGGACATATTCAAAGAAACTTTAGAAGATTACCCAGCTGAATATATATATATATATATATATATATATATATATATATATATATATATATATATATATATATATAAACACACACACACACACAAACAATAGTTACTCATGCGGGCCAAATATCAGGGGGACCTGAACTCGGATGACATGAGTCCCACAACTCTAAATCCTCCCCCATTTGGAGAAAAATCAGGCTCTTCCTCCCCATTCTGTCAACCAATGTGCAATGGCAGGTGGGCAAGGGAGACCTCAATTTGTGGACTCATAATTGGACTAGTTTGGGCCCGCTCCAGCTGTTGGCTAATAGGCCAATCCCGGAGGCCATGAGGGAACTTCAAGTGAGATTTTCTCGGCGCAATAGGGCCTCTTCCTCCTTCAGGAGTGTTCGCCTTATTACCTCAACATATCCTCGATGTTATCTTCTAAAGGGGTTTTGCTATCACGGGAGACCGGGCAAAGTGCTTCTAGCCACATGACTCTTCAAGGTTGTTCACCATTAAATCGGCTTGGAAGTTGAACAGAGAAGCAGCTCCGGCAGCATCGTGGGCCAACTGGGCATGGAAACGTAAGCTTCCCCCAAAAATTTCTCATTTCGTTTGGAGACTGTTGCAGGGGGCAATACCAGTAGACGAGAGAGTCCAATCTAGAGGTATTGCTTTGGCATCCAAATGTCGGTGCTGTGAGGATAAATCGACAAGCTCAGTTGAAACCATTCCTCAGCTCTTCATATATGGCCATCAGGCGGCAACAATTTGGTCCCACTTCAATGTGCTTTTTGCGGTGGCCATCCTGCCCCATCAATCGGTTGAGGGAAGACCGATTCAATGGAGGAGAGTCGCAGCCCCTGGTAGGGCCACGACAAAAGTCAGAAATCAGCTTCCTTCCCTGATTCTATGGAAAATATGGTGTGCCAGGAATGAATACCTTTACGATAATAAGCCCATTCAAATTAGGGCCTCCATCGATCGTATCAAGTGGTGGGTAACTTTAGTGATAGGAGAAGACTTGAGGTTTAGTCCGAGCATTGACATCCAAAGGCACAACCCCACATCACGACAGCCGGCTCACCGCAGTCCCAGCTCGATTGTCATCAAGTGGAATCCTCCTCCTGCAGGTTGGGTTAAGCCAAATGTTGACAGGTCGGTGAGAGGGAACCCTGAAAATTCATGTGGAGGGGGGTATTTTTCGAAAGGACAATGGCAATATCATTTTTGCCTTCTCCAAAGGATACGGAGTTGGGTCTAACAATTTCGCGGAGTTGCAAGCGATTTTTGACGGGATGTCTATTTGCTTAGAGAGGGACCTGAAGAAGGTAGTAGTCGAATCGGATTCGAAGATGGTTGTGGATTTGCTCACTGGGAAATCCAGTATCCCCTGGCAGTGGAGACCATGGATTGCTAGGATCTCGCATCTACAGTTCGGCACTTTCACCTTCAGCCATATTCTGCGTGAAGGGAACGGCCCAGCAGACGGTATGGCCTGGGAAGGGATTGGCAGTCAAGCCAATTCTCTCCATGTTCACACGGCCTTTCTCCCAAGGCACGTGCGAGGCCTAATTTTCCTAGACAGGGTCGGGCTAGGTACAATCAAGGCCGTCTAGTTTCCACTGTCTCCCTAGATGGTTTTTTTTTTGTTGGTTTTTGTGTTTTGTTTCTCGTGTATATGGTCCATCATGCGTCTCTATATGATAGGCACTGCAGCTTATTTTTGTACCTGGGGCTGCCCGAATGGCCTGCAGCGTGTAGGCTGTATAGCCATTTTGTTCAGATTTCAATGACATCCCCCTTTGTTTATATAAAAATTAAAAAAGACAAACAATAGTTACGTACAATGGAGATGGATGCCTGAATCTGAGCAACAGCCTATATCAAACAGTTAGTGATGTTTGGCAAGGTTAAGGTGAACCGTCACAACAGCTGAGATGGAAGAAGAATAATCCCACTGACCGATATCTCAGTGCCTATTGGACTTTTTGGAACCCTGGTGTTGGAGCTTGCATTGGTCTTTTTGATCAACCTTGTTAGGCGAGAAACTAGTTCCGAATTCCATAGAGTAAAAAAAAAAAGAAGTCCCATGCAAAACTCCTCAAGTAGTTAAACTTTTTTACTTTTTTTAATTAAAATATGATTAAGTACAAAGGCAAACTACAGGCTCTCTTCAAAAACAACAGACAAAATCAATTAGTGACCAACCGCCTATTTTATGATATGATCTGCACACCACTTTATGAAGAATCTACTATTTGGTCCATATATAGGAGTTGCTTGCTTTCTATTTGTTTCTTAATCGACTTCTATAACAAATTACAAGTTTATCTCCACTTTCTGCTTGCCATATTATACTTAAAACTATACATCATTAATAGATAGAAACCAAGCAAATAGAAGCCCTTTCACTGTATATTTTAAATGTGCATGAATTCCATCTTATGTCCTACAATAACGAGCACATAGAAGTTAATGTGCAAATATGGGAAAAGCATCAACTGAGTTACCTTCTCCGTCGTATATTTAAATACCTCCTTCTGCTTCCCAGCTTCATATATATTACACTGAGAAAGAATCTGGAAAAAATAAAAATAAATAAATAAATAATTGCCAAAAGAAAAATAAAATCAAACCTGAAAGTTAGAAAAAGAAGGGGAAAAAAAAGTGCTTTAAACTTTCATGATCAAATAAAGGCTTTTAAATGTATTGGAACCTGAGATTCTACGCTGGCACACACAGCATATATACCCCAATTCCTTGTGTAATTGTTGTATAAATGAACTTTTGCAAATCTAACACGAGGATGCCGTTGCCTAGTCCCGTCAAAAAAGCAATGATGAATCGTCACCCTCATGCATCTGTCTCCAGTGTGGGTAGGATTTGCTCCAATAAGCATCGTTTTATCATGCTGTGCAAAGTGACATCTGTTGGCATAAATCATTGAATCTGATTAGCATTGAATGTTCGCTCCAAGGTAATAAAACTCGTTGAAACTAAGTCAACTTGGAGAAAAGATGTGACAACTCAAAAAAAAAAAAAAAAAAAAAAAAAGCATGTAGAGACACAGAACAAGCCGTGTTGCACCCCAGAAACATTTACATGTTCCGAGTGAGATACTACGCAACACAACAGTTCCACCCACAGCAGAACAAGTTGTAGTGATTTCGGCTCCTGAGCTTACATGGTACTCCCAGCTCAAAATGAAAGCCTTGATGGCTGAGGACAGCACAATTAGCTAACAAGCTATTGCATATTACTCACCTTGAAACAGTAATGTCTGTGCTTTCTCGTGTAATATCAATCAGTCCATCATCGTAACCACACAGGCTGCAACGGTCGATCCATATGTGCCTTGACTTGGTCTTTATTTGAATGCCATCAACATCATGTCCTCCACCACCTTCAAATTCCAGGTTGCATACAATGACATGTTCACATTCCTTCAGCCGTAAACCGTTGCCCATCAGTTTTATCCTCTGGCCACGGCCATCGATTGTCTTATAAGATGATACACTTAAGTAAGAATTGAGATGAATGGTGCCAGAAACTTCAAAAACTATCCAAAGTGGTTCTTGTATACGACACCCAGCACGAAGTGATCCATTTCCATCATCTACATAAAAAGAAAATAACAAATTAACCTAAGCAAGATAGCCAAAAGCTAATACGGTAGATATCACCTTGTTGCTGGAATCGGTACGGGTGGATGGCACGATGTTGCTAGAAACAAATGCAACAAAAGTCTGGGTTTAAAAACTTACTAAAGCTAACGAAATGCACAAAATGGGTAGTGAGAGAAAGGTACTTTTTAGGGGGCATAAGTTTCATGAATGAAGTTCAATAAAGACAAACTAGTAACCACTAAACACAGACTTCTAAAAGGAGGATTGTTCAAAGGAATACTAAAATGTGTGTTTTGCACTATTGCTTAGCCGGCAGGGCTTTCAACAGCTCGAGTTTGAGTTTATTGTTGCTGTACCCATAGCAGGACCCGCCTAATGGGGTCGGTCAGGTTCAGCTCTGGTACCATATTCAAGATACCAGGCCAAACCAAAAAATAAGTTTGGGTATCTTTCAGGTACCTATAAGAGAGAGAGAGAGAAAGAGAGACAGAGAGAGAGTTTTGAAGGATAACTGAAACTCATCAAGCAAGATGAAAAAGCAAAGATACAAAACCAATGATCGAGAAAGATAAATTACTATGCTATGCTATATATAATATCAACATGAAAGATTAAATCGGTACTTGACTGGTACCCAACTAGATTAAAAATGGTTCCAGTGTTAGGATCCTGTTTAAATCAGGTCGGGTATCTCGAGTGCCTATGATCTGGGTACTCATTGACAGCCCTATTAGATGGTGGTGATTCATCCATGGTACATGTCAGTGTACATGTGTGTCAACTGCCACTCATCCAAACACCACATCACATTGCAGTCCTAACCAACAATTGACGGCCATCAAACGGACAGTAAAAAGGGCAAACAGTCCAAATTGAACAGGCTATTATAACATGGATATAATCATCCAATTGCGATATATTTAATAAATGCTACATACACAATGTGGCCCACGATTTGGACGGTTTTCAATTGGTTACATGTATGAATTAGTCAATGACTCGCCACCATTAAAGAAATGGTGAAAAAACCTGAATAATAGCACAGCCCAAGTTGAAAAAGCAAACGCATATTTAAGGTGATGAAGTTGTAGTTTAGAAACACGATCTTACATGGGAACCACTTCCTTGCCATTTCCACAAAACGATTTAGAGAGAAAAGGAAAAAAATAGAGCATCCAAGACTCGGCCAATTGACACTGGTAGCTAAGTTGCAGATGACAGACCAAAATTACAATACATTTGCTGTTGAATTAATGCACTTTTGTGAAAAGGTTCATGTCTCTTTGTTGAAGAGTCACGTCCCTTGGTTGAAAAGATTCATGTCTCTTTGTTGAAGAGTCACATGTCCCTTAGTCGAAAAGGTTCTTGTCTCTTTGTTGAAGAGTCATCTTCCTTAGTTTTTTTTTATACTATAAATATGTTTATGGATTTCCTTTTCATATAAGAAAAAGTACTACAATAAAAATTAGTTTTCTCCTATTCCTTCTAAGTTACTTTTACTAAGTAAAAAGGCTACAATAGCCTACAAAGTGATATCAGAGCTTGGTTTCAAGTCTTGACTAGGTGTTAGAAACTTCTGCAGAAGTAGAATCAATAGCAACGAATGGTGCAACAATTCATCGCACAATTTCCTTTTTGGGTGGGGAGAACTTTAATCATTGGAGCATCAAAATGAAGACCTTGTTCCAATCTCAAGGGCTATGGGAGATTTTTGAAACCGGTTTTCCAACTACAACCGGTCTCACATCTCTCTCAGCCATACAACAAGAACAACTGAAGGATAATAAGAAGAAAGATGTGAAGGCCCTCTTCTTCATCTAACAAAGTGTCTCTGATTTTATCTTCTTTAGAGTCATTCCATCTCAAACTTCAAAGCAAGCTTGGGACACTTTACAACAGGAGTTCAAAGGTACGTCTAAAGTGATTGTCATCAAGTTACAAACTCTACGAAAGGAGTATGAAAATCTGAAAATGAAAGAGTTAGAAACGATGAAAGATAATCCTTCACAAGTGATTGAAGTAGTGAATCATATTAGGATCTATGGAGATTCTATTTCTGATGAAAAGGTGGTTCAATTAATAAGCCTCTTTGCAAAATATGATGTTGTTATTACCGCAATAGAGGAATGTAAAGACCTTTCAACCTTATCATTGGTTGAGTTGATGGGCTTTTTAGAATCACATGAAAAAAGATTGTTGAGACGTGAAGAAAAATCAGTTAAAAGTGCGTTTCAAACAAAACTTTCAATTGGTTCACAAAGTTCTTCCGAGAAGAGACAAGCTGGTCCCAGAGAAAATCAAGGCAATTATAAGAAAGGTAAAAAATCAATGCAAGGGAAATGGCAAAATCGAAATAAAGGTAAAAATTCAAATCTTACCTGCGATTTTTCCAAAAAGTCTGGCCATATTGAAAGTGAATGTTGGAATCAAGACAAACCTTAGTCTTTTAACTGTAAAAAGTTTAGACACGTAAAGAAGGATTGTCATTTCAAGGACAATCAGCATGCTGCAAACTTCTCTGAAGAAAACATGCTTTTTGCATGTCAATACTCACTCACTCAAACTGAAGGCATATGGTACTTGGACAGTGGATGCAGCAATCATATGACAGGTGGTGATCGGATATTCACAAATATTGACTCATCCATCAGATCTCAAGTCCGTATGGGAAATAGTGTTATTGTGGAAGCAAATAGAAAGGGGACAATTGCCATTGAAACCAAGAAAGGAGTCAAGTATATAAAAGATATTTTACTTGTTCCTGACTTGGATCAAAGCTTGCTAAGTGTTGGGCAACTTGTTCAAAATGGGCACTCTATATTCTTTGAAAATGATTCTTGTATTATCTATGACAAGAATGGCACAAATTAAGTGATTGCTAAGGTGAATATGGAGAAAAATCATAATTTTTCTATTAAGTTGCGATATTTGGTCGATTATGCATGAAAAGTCGAGACACTTGATGAATCTTGACTTTGGCATAAACGACTCGGGCATTTAAGCTTTCATGGATTGAGTTGATGGATCAGAAGAATCTGATAGATGTTTTATCATCTATAAAATTTTAAAATGAAATTTTCTAGGGTTGTGCATTGGGAAAATATCATCGTGCACCTTTCTCAAGAAGCACGCGGAGAGCAAAGGTGCCCTTGGAGTTGATCCACATTGATATTTGTGAAAAAATGCTAACTCCATCACTTAGTGGAACCTTGTATTTTATCATCTTTGTTGATGATTATACAAGAATGATGTGGGTGTACTTCATAAAACAAAAGTCAGAAGCTCTTTCGATCTTCGAGAGATTCAAATCATAAGTTGAGAGACAAAGTGGTCTCAAAATCAAGATGCTAAGAAGTGATCATGGCGGCGAGTATGTCACTAAGGAATTTGAGACATATTGTGAAGAAGAAGGAATCGAGAGGCAACTGACTGATGCTTATACACCTCAGCAAAAAGGCATTACAGAACGAAAGAATAGAACAACTTTCGAAATGGCTCATTTTATGTTGAAGGAGAAAGGCATCTCAAATACTTTTTGGCTGAAGTTGTGTCTACAGTTATTTACTTGCTTAATCAGAGTCCCACAAAAGTTGTGGATGAAAAAACACATTTTGAAACATGATCAGGTCACAAGCCTTCTGTAAAACATCTCAAAATTTTCAGTTGCATTTGTTATGTTCATATTCCATCTCAAAAGCGTTAAAAACTTGATGAAAAATCTGAAATTTGTATTTTCATTGCTCATAGTACTTTATCGAAAGGTTATCGAGTGTATAACCTTGAGATGGGGAAACTAGTGATTAGTTGAGATATTTTGTTCAATGAAAGTACAGGATGGGATTGGAAAAAGAAAAATATACAAGAACAAGATGTTCTTATACAAGAAGATGAGCCACACTCAAGATGTGGAAGAAGAAACAGAAGTAGAAAATGATGAAGAAGATTATGGACTCACAACTCCATTCTCTTCACCAGAAGCTACTCTATCCGCATCATGAAGTTCTCCATCAACAAGTTCAAGTATTTTATCTGAATCGCCCTCGAGAAAAGTGAAGAGTCTGAGAGACATTTACGAGCATTGCAAGAGGAAATTTGCATGATCGAGAAGAACTCTACTTGGGAGTTAGTTGATCGTCCAAGCGGTAAAGATGTTGTTGGAGTAAAATAGGTTTACAAGTCTAAAATCAATTCAGATGGCTCTATCCAAAATTATAAGGCAAGGCTCGTTGCAAAAGGTTTTACACAACAACCAGGCATCGATTATAATGAAACCTTTACACCGGTTGCTCGATTGGAGACTATACGAACCCTCATTGCACTTGCAGCTCAAAGGAAGTGGTCCATCTTTCAGCTTGATGTCAAATCAGCCTTCTTGAATGTTGTCCTCGATGAAGAAATTAATTTATGCTGATCAACCACAAGGATTTGTGGTGGAGGGCAAAGAAGATAAAGTTTATCGGTTCAAGAAAGCGTTGTATGAACTAAAGCAAGAGCCGCGTGCTTGGTACAGCCAAATCGATGGTTATTTTGTCAAGAATCAGTTTTATCGGAGCAAGTGTGAGCCTACCTTATATATCAAGACTGAAGGTACATCTATTCCCATCGTATCATTGTATGTTGACAATTTGATACTCATGGAAAATGATCATAGTATGCTCTATCAGTTCAAACTCGATATGATGAAGACATATGAGATGAATGATCTTAGCATGATGCATTATTTTTTGGGAATAGAAGTTTCTCAAGATGAAAATGGAATTTTCATTTCTCAAAAAAGATATGTTGAATCTATTCTTACAAAATTCAACATGAAAGGATGTAACCCAGTTACTACTCCTCTTGTAGTAAATGGGAGGCTGATAAAAGACGATGGTTCAAAAAAGGTGGATGAATCATTGTACAGAAGGATCGTTTAAAGCCTCTTGTATCTCACTACTACTAGGCCTGATATTATGTTTGCTGCAAGTTTACTCTTGAGATTCATGAATTGTCCAAAGCAAACTCACTTAGGAGTTGCAAAAAGGGTGTTACAATACATCCAAGTATCGTTAGATTATGAAATCATGTATACTTCTATTGCAAACTAAAAATGTTATAGGATATACAAATAATGATTGGGCAGGATCCATAGATGATATGAAAAGCACATCGGCATACACTTTCTCTCTTGGATCCGGGATAATTTGTTGGGCGTCAAAGAAACAAAGTACCGTTGCTCAATCTACAGCAGAAGCAGAGTATGTGGCAGCATCTTTTACAGTTTCTCAAGCAATATGGTTACGAAGAATTCTTGAAGATATTGGCGAAAAGCAAAATAAAGGAACTACTATATATTGAGACAACATGTCAACCATTTTAATTGTAAAAAATCCAGTATATCATAAAAAGACAAAGCATATTGCTATCACGCATCACTTCATCCGCGAAGTTATTGAGAGTGGTGAGATCAAGTTGACGTATTGCAAGACGAAAGAACAAATGGCTAACATATTCACCAAGGCACTCACTAAAGAAAGTTTTTGTCATCTTCGAGAGATGTTGGGAGTAATTCAGAAAGTGCATTAAGGAGTGTTGAATTAATGCACTTTTGTGAAAAGGTTCATGTCTCTTTCTTGAAGAGTCACATGTCCCTTAGTTGAAAATGTTCATGTCTCTTTGTTGAAGAGTCACATGTCCCTTAGTCGAAAAGGTTCATGTCTCTTTGTTGAAAATTCATGTCCCTTAGTTTTTTTTTATATATATTTATTTTATACTATAAATATGTATATGGATTTCATTTTCATATATGAAGAAGTACTACAACAAAAATTAGTTTTCTCCTATTCCCTTCTAAGTTATTTTTACTTAGTAAAAAGGCTACAATAGCCTATATTTGTAACAACAATGGAAATCAATAAGGCATTGCTGTTAATGAGCTTAACTATGTGCAATATATTGACTACTGAAATGCATGGGATTGATTGTCAGTCAAAATGTTGTTGCTCACATCACGCTCGTTGTGTGAGACTTTTTTGTTTATCCTTGAGATTGATTGAGTAAAGGCATGGAATTGATCGAGGAAAACCCCCGTGGCCTGCACACTTCAAAGAGAGGACCCTCAATGAGAGACACGGTATAGTCCCTTTTTTTTCTTCTTTCGTTTTTTTCTTTTTTTTCTTTTTCCTGTTTTTTTAGTACAACTTGTAGGATTAATCTTTCCAAAAGGAAAATTCTTTACAAAGGTCTCCACCAATTCCATGTTCTCTTGTCTGAGTTTGTGTATGCCCATGTCCACAATCCACATGCATGCATGATCAGGAGAACCTACATAACAAGACATCAATAATATCCCATGGAAATTCTTGGCCAAGAAAAACTGCAATTTTTACCTGACCAGCTATTATTATGTTATCTATTCCGTAAGTCCTGATATGTCCCTAATGGCTGTTCGGGGAGCATTTTTTCCATAAACCAAAATGGCTCGTTAACATGCAATGGTTCCTTTCGGTACTGTTTGATGAGGTTTTCCTCCTTAGGTCAAAGGAGATGAGGTGTGGTTCGGATGCCACAAATAGTGGAATCACCACACTGCTTGACCGGTCGAGTGAACAGTGCTCGACCGGTTGAGGGTCACTCGACTTAAAGTCCAGCGAGCTCATGGAACAGTGCTTGACCAGTCCTGGAGCCTGGTCGACCAGTCTTGGTTACACAGATTTAAGTCTGATTTTGTGCGGGATGCAAAATTTTGAGGTGATTTTCGTAAGGGCACGAAAGAAAGTTTCATAAACTATAAATAGGAGGTCCCTAAGGTTTTTTAGGGTATGCAAGATATAATGTAAGAGCGTTTCTTAAAATTTTACAAGGGTTTGCTAAAGGGTTTAAGGCTATCAAAGGTTTGTGAGAGAGAGAGAAAGACAGAGAAAAAGCTTGTGGAATGGAGG
The DNA here is from genome assembly GCA_037074715.1 of Magnolia kwangsiensis. NCBI lineage: Eukaryota > Viridiplantae > Streptophyta > Magnoliopsida > Magnoliales > Magnoliaceae > Magnolia > Magnolia kwangsiensis. The sequence continues at coordinate 106,434,988 of CM073578.1, read as the reverse complement.
CTATGCTCGTAGAGGTGATTTACCATATCTCAATGCTTCCACGTCCTCATAATCGGTGAGATATCTCTTTGCTTTCTTTGTTTCTCTTATTGTTTATCCATTCTTGCATGAGTGAAGAAGGTTGTAATGTTCTACTTCATAGTGGATTGTTGATTTAGACGAGGTCCCGTGCTTTTTACCTCTTTAAGGGTTTTCCACGTAAAAATCTCTTGTGTTGTGTAGTTTATGCTTTGATTTATTTTATTGCTTTATTACCCCATAATTCTGGTTTGTTTTGGGCTGTTAAATCCTAAGGTTTTGTACAAGGCCCCCAACAAAATGGTATCAGAGCTAAGTTTATTGAACGGAGTGAGATCAGTTTTTTTAAAAAAAATTATGGAAGGTGGCTCATCAAGGATGATCAGCCTCAATGGTTCTAACTGGACCATATGGAAGGTTAAGATGGAGGACTTGCTTTATTACAAGGACAAGTATTTTTAATTTTAGGCATATCAGCAAAATCCAAGGATATGTCTGATGATGATTGGAAGAAGATGGACCGGAAGGCGGTGGAGTTTATTAGACAATGGTTGAATGATTCCGTATTGAACCATGCGTCTACGAAGACTTTAACTGTTAACCTATAGCTTAAACTAGAAGGGTTGTATGAGAGAAAGATAGTCGATAATAAAATCTTCCTGATAAGACGACTTGGAAATCTCAAGTTCAAAGATAGTGGTTCTATGGCCGAGCACATGAATGAGGTCAGCAATATAGTGAACCAGCTCTCCGCTATGAAGATGGTCCTAGATGATGAATTGCAGGCTTTACTATTACTTAATTCATTACCTGACAGTTGGGAGACATTGATGGTGTCTCTAAGTAACGATACGCTAGACGAAAAGATTTTCATGAAAAAGGTTACTAGCTGTCTCTTCAATAAGGAGACAAGGAGGAAGTCTTAGGGGTCTACTCAACAAGAGGCCCTTGTGACACAGGAATGGGGGAGAAGAAATAACAGGAAGGGCGGGAATGTCTGAGATAAATCAAGAGGCAAGTCGAGTATCAGGAAGGATGTTAAATGTTAGAATTATAACAAGAAGGGCCACTATAAGCATGAATGCCGTAAAAATAAGAATGACAAGAAAGAAAAAGGAAAGGAGAAGGAAGATGAATCAGATTCCACTGCGGTCGCCTCAGATGAAGACGTTGTAGTTATTTTTTTAATAGATCATGATGTTTGTCTTATGGTTACGAGTCAGGACACCGACTAGGTGATTGACTCAGGAGCTTCTTTTCATGTGACTCTATGTAGGGACTTCTTTACAAGCGACAAGTCAGGTGACTATGCGACCATGAAGATAGAAAATTTTGGCATATCGAAGATCGTACGAGTTGGTGATATTTGTGTAAAGACCGATGTGGGCTACACATTGGTTCTCAGGGATGTGAGGCATATCCTAGACCTTCGCCTTAACTTGATGTCAATGGAAAGGTTGGATGATGATGGCTATGAAAGTCAGTTTGCTGGTGAGCGATGGAAGCTCATCAAGGGTTCGTCGATCGTAACTAGAGGAAAGAAGTGTTGCACCCTTTACAAGACAAGTGTCAGTGTGTGTAAGGGTGGGTTGAATGCAGTGGAAGATTCAGCTATTGACATGTGGTACAGGTGTCTAAGCCACATGAGTAAAAAAGGGCTTCAGCTATTAGCGAGGAAGCAGCTCCTTCCAGACGTGATAAGTATACCTCTCAAAACCTGTCTTGATTATTTATCAGGGAAACAGCATAGAGTTTCATTCATTAAAACTACTTTTTATGTTAATAAAGTGCATGCATTAGATTTGGTTTATTCTGATATGTTTGTGGTCCTATGAGGACAAAAACCTTAGGTGGGGCATTGTATTTTGTCACTTTTATAGATGATGCATCTAGGAGGGTTTGTATTTATGCTTTGAAATCTAAGGACGAGGTCTTTGATGTATTTAAATTATTTCATGTTATGGTCGAGAGAGAGACAGGCAGATCATTGAAGTGCATGCGCACCGACAGTGGTGGTGAATACATTAGTCACTTTCATGAGTATTGTAAGTCCCTGGGTATACGGCATAAACAGATGGTTCTCAAGATCCCCCAGCATAATGGTATGGCTGAGTGAATGAATCGCACCATTGTAGAGAGAATCAGATGCATGTTATCCCATGCGAAGTTACCCAAGACATTCTGGGGAGAAGCAATGCACACGGTAGTGTATTTGATAAACAAGTTTCCATCAGCCCCATTGAATGGGGAAGTACCTAAAAAGGTGTGGACTGGACAGGTTCCATTGTACACTCATCTCAGGGTGTTTGGATGTAGGGCATCTATTCACGTACTAAAGGACGAGAGGTCCAAGCTCGATATGAAGATTAGGCAGTGTGTGTTCTTAGGGTAAGGTGATGAAAAGTTGGGTTACTGATTGTAGGATCCGACCAAGAAGAAGCTCATCAAGAGTAAAGATATGGTTTTCTTTAAAGATCAGCGTATAGAAGACATTGGTAAGCAAGAGAAGAATCAGCCTAGTTCAGGTGTGATAGAAGACATGGATCCGATTATTCCTCCCGTATGCCTGATAACGGGGGAGTACACCAAGGTGGAGAGAACGAGGGAGTTCCTTTAGAAGATGGACCAGAGGAACAACCCCCACTTGATTCACCTGTTAAGCCACAGGTGAGGAGGTCATCTAGGGACAGACAGTCGTCCAAGAGGTACTCGCCGCATGAGTACATTATGCTAACTGATGAGGCAAAGTTAAAAGATTATTCTGATGCCCTAGCTGACAAGTATAAGGGGAAGTAGTTGAAAGCTATGCAAGAGGAGATAGAATTCTTGCATAAGAACCACACCTATGATATGATGAAACTGTCTAAGGGTAAGAAAGCTCTAAGTAATAAGTGGGTGTTCAGAAAGAAGGTTGAGTAGAAGAATTCACAGACAAGGTTCAAGGCCAGACTTGTGGTGAAATGGTTTAGTTAGAGGAAAGGCATATACTTCGAGGAGATATTTTCACCAGTGGTGAAGATGACATCCATACGAGTGTTGCTTGGGTTGGCGGCTAACATGGATCTGGAGATAGAGCAGTTAGATGTTAAAACTGTCTTTCTCTATGGTGACCTGAAAGAAGAGATCTACATGCACCAACCAGAGGGGTTCGAAACCAAGGGCAAAGAGCATATAGTGTATAGGCGGAGGAAGAGCTTGTATGGGCTAAAACAAGCTCCATGGCAATTGTATAAGAAGTTCAACTCGTTTATGTTGAAGCATGGGTATGAGAAAACAGAGTCGGACTATTATGTGTTCACGCGCAAGTTCTCAAATGGTGATTCTTATTTCTGTTGTTATACATTGATGACATACACATCATGGGAAAAGATATCAAGAAGATCAACACGCTGAAACAAGAGTTGGTCAAGTCATTTGCAATGAAAGACTTGGGCCTAGCTAAACAGATCCTAGGAATGGAGATGACCCGTGACAAAAGTAGTAAGAAGCTTTGGCTGTTACAAGAGCAGTATATTGAAAAAGTCCTAAAGCGATTCAATATGAATGTAGTGAAGTCGATCAATACTTCATTGGATGGTCACTTCAGATTGAGCGATAGGCAGTGTCCCAAGACGAAGGCAGAGGTGGAAGAGATGTAGAAGATACCTTACGTGTCAACAGTAGGAAGTTTGATGTATGTTATGGTGTATACACGCCCGGACATAGCATATGCAGTTGGTGTTATCAGCTGGTATCTTTTCAATCCTGGCAAAGAACATTGGATAGTGGTGAAGTGGATACTGCGGTATTTAAGAGGCTCATCCAAGTTTAGTCTATCCTATGGTGATGGTAAATCTGTGTTAGAGGGCTACACAGATGCAGATATGGCAGACGACATAGAATTCAGGAAGTCCACATTAGGGTTCATGTTCACGTTTGTTGGGAGAGTGGTTTCTTGGCAGAGCAATCTATAAAAGGTCGTAGCATTATCGATGATAGAGGCCGAGTACATTGCGGTCACAAAGGCATGTAAAGAGATGCTTTGGATGAAGAGGTTCGTATAAGAACTAAACCTGAAGCAAGTGCAATACGTGGTCTATTGTAATAGTCAAAGTGCTATACACTTGAGTAAGAATCAAAGTCAGCACTCCAAGTCGAAGCACATAGAGATTCGATATCACTAGATCAAGGATACTTTGGAACAGAAGGTGTTACAACTTAAGAAGGTCCACACAGACGATAATGGATCAGACATGATGACCAAGGCTTTACTTAAGGGCAAGTTTGATGTTTGTAGAAACCTAGCTAGCTTGAAGAAAGTGAATTCCTCCTGAGTCAAAAAGGAAGAGATTTGATGAGATTTTCCTCCTCAGGTTAGAGGAGATGAGGTGTGGTTCGGATACTACAAATAGTGGAATCACCGCACTACTCGACTAGTCAAGTGAACAATACTCGACCAGTCGAGGGTCAAGCTCAGTGAACAGTGCTTAACCAGTCGAGGGCCGGCTTGAACAATTGAGTGAACGGTGCTCAACCAATCCTGTGACCTGCTCGACCAGTCCTAGTTACGTAGATTTGAGTCCAATTTTGTGTGAGATGCGAAATTTTGAGGCAATTTTCACAAGGGTGCAAAAGAGAGTTTCCTAAACTATAAATAGGAGGTCCCAAGGGTTTTCTAGGGCATGCAAGAGGTAATGTAAGATGGTTTCCTAAAGCTCTACAAGGGTTTAGGGCTATCAAAGGTGTGAGAGAGAGAGAGAGATAAAGGAAGCTTGTGGAAGAGAGGCTATGCTTGTAGAGGTGATCTACCATATCTCAGTGCTTCCACATCCTCGTAATTGGTAAGATCTCTCTATTTTCTTTATTTCTCATCCACTTCTGCGTGAGTGAAGAAGGTTGTAACATTCTACTTCATAGTGGATTGTTGATCTGGACGAGGTCCTGTAGTTTTTACCTCTTGAGGGTTTTCCACCTAAAAATCTCTTGTGTCATGAGGTTTATGCTTCGATTTATTTCATTGCTTTATCACCCCATAATTCTGTTTTGTTTTGGGAGGCTAGATCCTAAGGTTTTATGCAAGGCCCCCAACAATGTTTTGTAACAGCCTTTAGCATTTTCGAATACCTTGCTAGTGGGCCTCCATTTTGGATAGATCATCCCCCAAAAGTCCCTCCCATTAGAAACTCATTGCTAATTGATTGGTTGATCTTTCATTTTTTTAATAGAACTGTTGGCTAATGCAAACCCAATCTAATCGTTCAAAATCTCTAACCAAGGAGACTTTTCAGGTAATGGGACATCATTGATGGGGCCCATCCAAATAATAGAATGGAATGTTGAAAGGTTGATTCAATTTATATGGTTGTTGGGCCCGTATTTGCACGAAGCATGACAGAAAGAAGTAACATATTTAGATGCAGCAGCAAGGAAGTGTTTGTTTCAACATATTGTATGGGAAGTGTAGTATCAAATATATTAGAAATTCCATTTAAACTGAAGGAAAGATTTTTTTTATTATTTTTTTTTTTTTTTTTTGAATTGCTATAAGACTGGCCATGTTGTATGCGATAGAATCTTGGCCAATTGAAGACATGTTAATAGGATAAGCATGGCTGACATGAGGATTCGCGGGAACTTAGAAGTAGCACTGATAGCTAATAAGATAAGGAAAAGTAGGCTTAGATGGTTTGGCCATATGGAACAGAAACCAAGAAATAGACCAGTTAGGTGTGAGTTGGTTCAAGTTAAAGGCTCTAAAAGGGCAAGGGGAAGACCCAGAAGGATGTGGCCGAAGCCTGAAGGTAGTAAGAAAAGACTTAATGTCTTATGGTTTAATTGAGGATATGGTTGATAGAGTGGAATGACTGAACTAGATTCATGTAGCCGACCCCAATTAGTGGGGATGATGCTTTAATGATTATGATAATTTCATAATGAGGGATTATGACACTGCAAAATGATGAGCTTGTGTTCCGATTGAAGAGGAAAGAGAATTTATGGTTGAAATATTTTTAAACTTATAAAATTACTACCTGTTGGTGAGGAAAGGGGAGTTTATAGCAAAACCCTTTCCCATTGCTTCATGCACCCAAATACAAGGAAGAAAAAAAGAAGAAGCACTAATTACTGAGCTCCCAGAACTAATCATTACTTATCCAATCGTATAACTCACTTCTAGACTTAATCTTACCATCACCAGTGTCTTAAAATTCCAGTCCTTGAGCATAAAACAGACAGCTCCTAAAGCAGGGCATATAAGCAAACATCAAAGAGTGTGCAAGATTATTTTTATTTTTTTGAGTAACAAATAACAACAAAAATATTATTAAAATGGGAAATCAAGGAGAGCGAACCGGCTAAGAGCTTCAATCTCTAAGCTACTACTACATGATTTTACCTAGAGCTGGGCAATCCTAACCCAATCCGACCAGATCTGACCCGATCCGAACCAATCCGATGGCCTGGATAGGTGCGGATCGAGTAGGGCAATCCAGATCCGAAAGATTTTCAGGTCAAGTTTGGATCCATACCAATCCAAGTCGATCCGTTCCGGACCGGGTTTGGTTACATATCATTTCTGCAATCAATACAAGGTAGGAGATTTGGATGCTTGGGAAATACCCACTTCCTCAAATCGGAGACTCACTCAGTAAGTTTCTTTCTCAACCTTTCCATAATGCAAAAGAAAATAAAGATACAAAAGACCCATTTTCGATATTGATATATATGGTTTTATAGTGCTTCTTTTCCTACCAAGTATAAAAAGGAATGTCCATTTCTCTCTTCTATTGATGCCTTTATTTTCTAATTATATTAGTACTTCAGATTACTGTTTATGCCTCTTTTTTTCTTCCAAAACTGAAAATCCAAAAGATCCTTTCCATAACTTGATTAATCTCATCATCTTTCTTTTTCCTTTTTCTTTTTTTGCAGTGTTTCCTTATCCACCAAGCCAATATTCTGTAATTCAAGTGATAGAGCAAGATTTCAATGCTTGCAACATCTCAGATCCCATTCTGCACATGGATGATGGCAATTCGGTTTTTAATATTACTTCATTAGGGAAGTTTTATTTCACCATGGAGCACCTGGGCATTGCAAAAAGTCACAGTAGCTTGAAGTTTCTGTGTTTTCCACAAATGGTTCTTTCCATACCTCATATGCACCCACCAACCAGGTTGCCTGCAACTTCACCTTCTTACTCTAACGTCTTCGGCTCAATCCCGTCATCTTTCGCAATGTTACATAGCATTTCGGGTTTGGTTACAATTGCTATTGGATCAGCATTGATTATACTACTCATCTTCCGTAGAAGTTACCTGCCTTTCGAGGTAGATCAAATATGAGGATTTCTCAGATCCATCTTAATGGATGGTAAAGCTACCCTCGATTGACTGCAAATAGCCAACATGTCATCTATATACATCATCCGATCCGTTGAAACGATTGGTCCCACAACGATGATCACTAGGAAAAAATTTAAATCTGGACTGATCCGAACAGTGCCCAATCCGATCTGACTCAGTTTTCTTGACCAAATCGGACTAAGATCGGATCAGGTCATGTACATTTCGGGTCGGTTCGAGTCAGGTGACCCGGACTTAGTCCCGGATCGAATCGAGTTCGGGTCAGGCCGTCGGGACTTCGAATTGGATCGAGTTGGGCCCAATTCCAACAAGATTGACTAAAGCAACAAAAAATACCAGCTAAAGAGGTGACGTGGTAGACGGATCCATGAAGGCCTCCGATAGCAGAGCGGCCGAAGCCCTCAGCCTGCCCGGCGAGGGCCCGCAAGCTGTTGTCGACGTGGGCGTAAGGCAATTGGACCATCGTTGTGGCAGCTGCTGTCGTTGAGGGAGTGTAGGTGTTGGGACCGAGGGGAGGAGGAATATAAGTAGTAGGAGGCGTAGTAACGGACGGTAGAGAAGAGAAGTTTAGTGCTGTCATGGGGTTTATGGGAAAGATTTGAAGAGAAACAGACGTAACAAATACCCGTCAATGACACCCTCATCCATGGCTTAGGTGGCAGACTGAGTGAAAGATACCTCCTTTAAACGCTGAGGACTTGGTACCTATCCGTGTGAACTCAAAAAATGCAGTGTACTAACAAGCTAACAAAATAAATAAATAAATAAAATACAAAAAAAAAAAAAAAAAAAAATACCCGTCAATGCAGAGACCGGAAACATACGATCTCTCTGCTCAATCTGACGGTGGTTTTGTTGCAGGAGTTCGTTTTGGCTCTATCGCGATATACGATCAGCGTCTGTCGCCTCCCACTGGGGACCATGTGCTGAGATGTTCCGATGATTTTGAACCGTTTGTATTCTCTTTACTAATACATATTAGCTATTTTTTCACACAATGATAGTTCACTAATGATTTTGACCTTTGATTTTAAGAGATGAATACAGGCCATTGAAAATCTTCTTTTCATCTACAATATGCGATAATAAAAATTCACAGTTAAGATTAGTTTTCTTATAGTAGACTTTTTGAAAATATTCCTTAAAACGAACGGTTCCGATCATCGAAATACTGAGTATGTGGGCTCAACGATAGGAGACACGCTGGAATACGAGTCGCAATGGGGTAAAACGAACTTGGGAGTGAATTAGGTGTTACCCGGGCAACACTTTAGTGGGTGTTACTCTTACCGTGTGGGCCCCACCTTGATAAATATTTTGTATATCTACGACGTCCATCCGTTCCATCAGCTCATTTTAGTATGTTATCCCAAATATCAATTATAAAAAAATCTCTTTTGGACCACACAACTGGAAAAGTGGAGAATGACAATTAAAATATTTTTATAGGCCATAAAGGTTTTGGATCAAGAAGATATTTTAATTTTATCTTCATCCAGGTCATTTTGATCTTATCAACAAGTTGGATGGAAAATAAACATTACGTATCTACTTATAATGGCCCACAGAAGTTTTTAATGGTGGGAATTCAATTACCAAAGTTTCCTGCAGCGTGATCAATCTGAGTTTTGAATCTGGTTAAGTGTTTTGGACCACGCTGTAAAATGTCTGGAAAACTCGTAATAGGTTAGGATTCTAGAAAACAGGCGGATCCGTAATTAATGTGAGCCGTGCCTCAAGAAACAGTGGGGATAGAATACGAGAAATTTAGGACTGTGGACCCTACCTTTTAGCCAGTTGTTTTTATGGAGGAATACAAACTTTGTTTTGCAACTTAGACCCGCACGTGCAGATTTAAAATATCAGGATGAAAATACCCCTCCTTTCGAGGAAACGGACCGGGCACTCCGCCTACCACCAGCCAATGGCTATGCGGCCCCCATCTTGATGTGTGCTTTTCATCCATGCCGTCCATATATTTTTCCAGATCATTTTATGGTATGAGGCAAAAAATGAGATATATCCAAATCTCAAGTGTACCACATTACAGGAAATAGTGTTGAATGAGCGTCAACCATTAGAAACCTTTAGGGGGCCCACTGTGATGTTTGTGAGAAATCCTCCCCATCTAAGTTCATTCATAGGGTCAAAAAGACCTGGATCATGAGGAAAAATAAATTTCATAATGATCCAAAACTTCTGTAACCCCTGAAAGGGTTTCAATGGTAGACGTTCAATTTCCCACTGCCTTTTACAGTGTGGTCCACTTGATAGTTATATCTATCTTATTTTTCGTCTCAAGCCTTAATATGAGCTCATAAAATATATGGACGGTTTGGATATAACATATACATCATGATAGGACCCACAAAAGCAACATAGCAAAAATAAATAAATAAAAATTCAGTTTACCCCGCTCAATTACTAGTTTGCCCCGCTTAAACTAGAAATTGAGCAGGGTAAACTAGAAATTGAGCGGGGCAAACTGAAAATTGAGCAGGGTAAACATGAAATTGACCCCACTGTCAACATCTAGTTTACCCACCTTTTATCCAGTTATTTTTATGAAAGAATACAAAGTTACTTTTGCAACTTATACCTCAACGTGCGGAGACCCAATTCCAGGAAGAAAATACCCCTCTTTTTCACTGTTGTTCACTTTTTCTCTCCATTTTCACTATTTAATTTTCATCTCTCTTTCCACTGCTGCTTTCATGTTACTTTCACCTCCCCTTCCACCCTCTGGTTCTACGAGAAAGATGAAAAAAATTCATTTTGTGGGCCCCTCTTATCAGCATTTTGTCTTCTTCCGAAAATGATCAGTCCAAGGAAGAAATCACGCATCAGTTAGGCCCACATTGAATGTATGTAGTATAGGAAATGGAATAGCTACTCCCCCTGACACTAGCCCCGTGGCTAGTGGTCAGTGCTCTGCGGGCCCCACTATGATGTATGTGTTTCATCCATTCCGTTCATCCATTTATAAAGATCATTTCAGGACTTCATCCTAAAAATAAGAGGGATATAAATCTTAGATGTACCATGCAACAGGAAAACAATAGTGATTGGATATTCATCATTTAAATCCATCATTTCAAGTTTCTTCCACTCAAAATTTAAATTTTCCCTGCTCATTTTCTAGTCTGCCCTGGTCAATTTTATGTTTTCCCTGCTCAATTTCATACTTGACCAGCTCATTTCCTAATTTGCCCCACTGAATTTCTATTTTGACCTGCTCAATTTTCAAGTTGTCCTACTGAATTTCATGTGTGCCCCGCTCAAACTGATAATGCTCCCCTCACTCAATGGCATGATAGATAGCGTCACAAAATTAAACAAGCACCACTCATTTTTCATGTTTTCCTCGATCAATTTGTAGTTTACCCCACTCAATTTCATGTTTTCCCCACCCAATTTCATGTTTGCCCCACTGATTTTCTAGTTTACCCCCACTCAATTTCATGTTTTCCCCTGCTCAAAACTTAAACCTAAATTTAAAACCTAAATGTATTATCAAATCCCTAAACTTAAACATTAACTTATTCTCAATTCCCTAAACCTTAACCTATAATCTAACTTAAATCAAAACCTATATCGTAAACTTGTAACCTAAAACCTAAATGTATTCTCAAATCCCTAAACCTAAACTTACACTTAATCCTAATATCAACTCATTAACCTAAACCTAAACTTGAAAACCTAAACCTAAACCTGGTCAAGACTAAAATAGAGTATATGGAGTGCAATTTTAGTAATAATAAGAATGAGAACGAGGAATTAATCAAGATTTCTTACTTGGATTGACAATTCATGAGAGTGGATAGATTAAGAAGGATGTTGCCCATAGAATTCAAGTGAGGTAGAAGAAATGGAGATGTGCCTCTGGAGTTTTATGTGATCGTCGTGTACTCACTTAAATTACCCTGATCCCATTGACTACGGATCGAGGCAAGCAAGAGCCCTGTAGCAAGGGGATAGATTAAAGAGGCACATAATCCCCCCTCCCCTCTTTCCTTACCATCATCGTCAAATGAAAGTAGAGTTGTAGCTGCTCTTTACTTCTGCTTGTACACTTCTTCTCCTTCGTGCTTCAAGTGATAAAATGTGAAGCAAAGGTAGGTGAAGAACATGTGATCCCTAGCAAAAATGGTTATGAAATAGATGTTGAATAACGAAGTTTGATTTTAGAAAAGCACCATCATTATGGGAATGTACACACGGTAAAAAAAGTTACGTCAATCCGTTGAGATATGTTATGCTACAAGTGAATAATTGAGACAAAAAATGCATTCTAATTTAGGATGACTGATCCTTCTAATCTAGTCCACATAATGTCCTTTTTGGGATTGTACATGTGAAGAAATGATCAAAAGGGTCGTATTGGTTGGAAATTGAGAGTTCTATACTTATAACATAAAATTATTTTCAAATCCCAAAACCTATAACCTTAACCTAAACCTATAACCTATAACCTTAACCAAAACCTATAACCTAAACCCAAACCCATTCCCAAATCTCAAAACTTATAACCTAAACCTAAACCTAAACCTATAACCTATAACCTAAACCAAAACCTATAACATAAACCAAACCAAAAACCTATAACCTAAACCCAAACCCATTATCAAATCCCAAAACCTATAACCTAAACCTAACATTAACCTAAACCTAAACCTATAACCTATAACCTTAACCAAAACCTATAACATAAACCAATACTAAAACCTATAACTTAAACTCGAACCCATTCTCAAATCCCAAAACCTATAACCTAAACCAAAACCAAAATCAAAACCTATAACCTAAACCCGAACCCATTCCCAAATCCCAAAACCTATAACCTATAACTTAAATAAAAACTTAAACCTATAACCTAAACCCGAACCTATTTTCAAATCCGAAAACTTATAACCTATCCTTAAACCTTAACCTATAACCTAACTTAAACTTATACTTATAACCTAAAACTATTCCCAAATCCCAAAACCTATAACCTAAACCTAACCTTTCCCAAAACCTATAACTTAAAATCCATTCCCTAAAGCGAAACCTACACATAATCCTAATCTCAACTCCCTAACCTAAACCTAAACCTAAAATTAAAAATTCAAACTTAAACCCAATCCCGAACCTGAATCTAATTTTCTAAACCTAAACCATAACTCATTCTCAAATTCAAAAACCTATAACCTAAACCTAAACCAAAACTAAAACTAAAACCTATAACCTAAACCCGAACCCATTCTAAAATCCCAAAATCTATAACCTAAACCTAAACCTAAACTTTATCTTAAACCTATAACCCAAACCCGAACCCATTCTCAAATCTCAAAACCTATAACCTATCCCTAAACCTTAACCTATAACCTAACCTAAACCTATAGTTATAACCTAAAACTATTCCCAAATCCCAAAACATATAACCTAAACCTAACATTTCCCTAAACCTATAACCTAAATTCAATTCTCTAAAGCGAAACATACATCTAATCCTAATCTCAACTCTCTAACCTAAACCTAAACCTAAACTTAAAAACGAAAACCTAAACCTAAACCTTATCCTGGAAAGGGAGATGAAAATCAAATAGTGAAAAGGGAGAAGAAAAGTGGACAACAGTGAAAAGGAGAGGTATTTTCATCCTGCAATTGGGTCTCCGCACGTGGAGGTCTAAGTTGTAAAAGTAAGTTTGTATTCTTTCATAAAAATAGCTAGATAAAAGGTGGACAAACTAGATTTTGACAGTGGGGTCAATTTCATGTTTGCCTCGCTCAATTTCTAGTTTGCCCCGCTCAATTTTCAGTTTGCCCCGCTCAATTTCTAATTTGCCCCGCTTAATTTTCAGTTTGCCCCGCTCATATATGGACGGTTTGGATATAACACATACATCATGATGGGACTCACAAAAGTAAAAAATAAATAAATTCATGATGTATGTGTTATATCCAAACCGTCCATATATTTTATGAGCTCATATTAAGGCTTGAGACGAAAAATAAGATAGATCTAACTATCAAGTGGACCACACTGTAAAAGGCAGTGTGGAATTGAACGTCTACCATTGAAACCCTTTTAGGGCTAAATGTATTCTCAAATCCCTAAACCTAAACCTTAACTTATTTTCAATTCCCTAAACCTTAACCTGTAATCTAATTTAAACCAAAACCTATATCGTACACTTGTAACCTAAAACTTAAATGTATTCTTAAATCTCTAAACCTAAACCTTAACTTATTTTCAATTTTCTAAACCTTAACGTATAATCTAACTTAAACCAAAACCTATATCGTACACTTGTAACTTAAAACCTAAATGTATTCTCAAATCCCTAAACCTAAACTTTAACATATTCTCAATTCCCTAAACCTTAACCTATAACCCAACTTAAACCTAAACCTATAACCTACACTTATAACCTAAAACCTAAATGTATTCTCAAATTTCTAAACCTAAATCTACACTTAATCCTAATATCAACTCCTTAACCTAAACCTAAACTTGAAAACCCAAACCTAAACTCGGTCATGAACCCAATTTCCTAAACCTAATCCTCAACCTATTCTCTGTTCCTCAAACCTTAACATATAACCGATACTTATAACCTAAACCTAAACCTATAACTTAAATGTATTCTCAAATCCCTATACATAAACCTACACCTAATCTTAATATCAACTCCTTAACCTAAACCTAAACTTGAAAATCCAAACCTAAACTCGGTCCCAAACTCGATTTTCTAAACTTAAACCTTAACTTATTCTCAGTTTCCTAAACCTTAACATATAACCAACACCTATAACCTAAACCTAAACCTATAATCTAAATGTATTCTCAAATCCCTAAACTTAAACCTACACCTAGTCCTAATATCAACTCTTTAACCTAAACCTAAACTTGAAAACTCAAACCTAAACCTGGTCCCGAACCCGATTTCATAAACCTAAACCTTAACATATTCTCAGTTCTCTAAACCTTAACATATAACCGACACTTATAACCTAAACCTAAGCCTATAACCTAAACCCAAAACCTAAATGTATTCTCAAATCTCTAAACCTAAACCTAAACCTAATCTTAACATCAACTCCTTAACCTAAACCTAAACTTGAAAACCCAAGAAAAAATATTACCAAAACATAAACCTAAACCTTAACCTAAACCTATAACATATAATCTAAATCAAAACCTATAACCTAAACTAAAACCAAAACCTATAACCTAAACTTGAACCATTCTCAAATCCTATAACCTATAACCTAAACCAAAACCAAAACCAAAACCTAAACCTAAACCTATAACCTATAACCTAAACCAAAACCTATAACCAAAACCAAAACCAAAACCTATAATCTAAACCCGATCCCATTCTCAAATCTTAAAACCTATAACCTATAACCTAAACCTAAACCAAAACCTATAACCTAAACCCGAACCCATTCTCAAATCCAAAAACCTATAACCTAAACCTAAACCTTAACCTAAACCGTTAACCAATAACCTAAATCAAAACCTATAGCCTAAACCAAAACCAAAACCTATAACCTAAACCCGAACCCATTCTCAAATCCTATAACCTATAACCTAAACCAAAACCAAAACCAAAACCAAAGCCCAAAACCTATAACCTAAACCAAAACCAAAACTAACAACATAAACCCAAGCCCATTCTCAAATCCCAAAACATATAACCTATAACCTAAACCAAAACTAAAATCAAAACCTATAACCTAAACCCGAACCCATTCTCAAATCTCAAAACCTATAACCTAAACTAAAACTAAAACCTATAACCTAAACCCAAAACCAAACCCATTCTCAAATCCAAAAACCTATAACTTAAACCTAAACCCAAACCCATTCTCAAATCCAAAAACCTATAACCTAAACCTAAACCTTAACCTAAACTGTTAACCTATAACCTAAATAAAAAACTATAACCTAAACCAAAACCTATAACTTAAATGAAAACAAAAATTTTTTAAAAAAAATAGAATTTATTTTTTTTTTTTTTACGAAAGATGCAAACGTTGATATTATCTACATATCGTCGATACTATCGACATAAGTTGTTGATATTATCTACATATCATCGATATAATCGACATAAGTTGTCGATATTATCTACATATCATCGATATATCGACGTTAGTCATAGATAACAATTTTTGATACACTTTAGCTACGGATTATAACCGTAGCTATAATTGCGTCGGTATATCAACAATACGATCTATCAATATTATCAAAAAAGTTCAGAACTGTCTAACGAGTTTGCCTTAAAAATTTAGAATTTTTGATACACTTTAGCTACGGATTATAACCATAGCTATTACCGTAACGGATACGCAGTGCCGCGGCCATTTTTTTATTTTTTTTTGCTATGTTGCTTTTGTGGGTCCCATCATGATGTCTGTGTTATATCCAAACCGTCCATCTATTTGAAGAGCTCATATTAAGGCTTGGGACAAAAAATAAGATAGATCTAACTATCAAGTGGACCACACTATAAAAGGTAGGAATTGAACATCTATCATTGAAACCCTTTTTGGGGTTACGTAAGTTTTGGATTATTATGAAAACTTTTTTTCCCTCTTCATCCAGGCCTTTGTGATCTCATGAATAGATTGGATGGAAAGTAAATGTTATGGTGGACCCTACAAAATTTTTAACGGTGAAAATCAGTTTTGCTGCAGCTCTTTGTGGTGTGGTCCAGGTGATCTTTGGATATGATTTTTTTTTTTTTTTGGATAATGCTCCAAAATGATCTCAAATATAGATGAACGTTGTGGATATAATAAATACATAGCTGTGGGGCCATGTAACTTCGATCTCTTTTAAGCCGTTCATACAACTCTCAGCTGGAGGAGCGTCAGCGCTCGTCTTCCAAAGGGATGGGTATTTTCGTCCTCAAATTTTCTGTCCGTACGAGCGGGTCTAAGTTGCACAAAAAAGTGTCTTCTTTCACTAAACTCGGCTGGCTAAAAGGTAGGGTCCACAGTCCTAAATTTCTCATAGAATACCTGGTTGACAGAAGTTTTGTATCAGGATCATATTTGTACGTAAAATCTGAGCGGTGAAAACCTATCTACGGTGTGGATGGCATATAAATATCATGGTCAGCTCCGGAAGGTTTCAACGGTGAACCTTTCTATTACCTTTGTTTCATTGGTGTGGCCCACCTGTGTTTTGTATCTGCTTTATTTTGAAATTATGTACTATAGTCGTCGTTTCAACGGTGCACGTCACTCTTCCCACTGTTTTCTAAGGTATAGTCCACTCCAGATTTTGATCTATGTCAATCTCTGGAGTATAGCCTAAAATGATATCTCCAGGTGGATGAACGGTGTGGATACAACACATACATCGTGGTGGGTTCACATGACTTGATGACGTCACTTCAATAGCTGGCTGCTCAACCTGTCAGTAGCTAATCCGCGTCCGATGGACAAGGTGGATTTGTATATTTGTGGGACCACACAGCTTTGGTAAGTGGACGCGGATTGCGTCCTACCCGACTCTGACGGTAATCTGTCCGGACAGGGCTCTGTGAGGCCCACTGTAGTGTAAGTGTTTTATCCACGCTATTTATCATTTTTCCCGTACCATTTTAAAGTATGAGCGAAAACGAAGCATGCATCATGCTTAAATAGTCCACAAATTGTGGTATGTACATTCACCGTTAAAAACTTTTTAGGAGCTAGAGAAGTTTTGAATCAAGTTGGTATTTATTTTTTCTCTTCATCCACGTCCACATGACCTTATAAATAGAATAGATGGTATTAATAAAAAAAAAAAAAGCACAGTGGCCTTTAGAAAGGTTTCAATGATAAATGTCATTATCACTGCAGCTTCCTTTGATGTGGTGTACTGCAGCTGTGAACTTATTTCATTTTATAGCTCATACTTTAAAATGATTTGAAGAAAAAGATTAACCGCATGGATAAAACACTTACATCATAATGGGGTAGGACGCAATCCGCATCCCGCACAAGTATAGCCGTGTGCCTGACGAAAACACTTCCCTCTTTCGGTAGCAAGAAAGGTAAATGTACACTCGGCTGCGTGCCCAATTGCACTGTACGGCCTGACATAGTAAAAGAGGCATGTGGCACGGCCTTATATGGTTGGCCCACTATGGCATGGGATATTAGGAGTGTACATCGGTCTCGGCC
This sequence comes from Magnolia kwangsiensis, assembly GCA_037074715.1. NCBI lineage: Eukaryota > Viridiplantae > Streptophyta > Magnoliopsida > Magnoliales > Magnoliaceae > Magnolia > Magnolia kwangsiensis. Next base: position 106,417,454 of record CM073578.1, on the reverse strand, counting down.
GCCAGCTAACCTTGGCTCAAACGCGGCTCGGCTCGTTCCTTGAGCCTGGTTGGCTAGCTCGGCTCAGTTTGGTCAATAGCTCGGGCCTGTTTGAGTTGAGTTCACCATTGTAGCATTTTCACAAACACCTAGACTGCACCTTTAAAATTTCACTATACTTGAGACAGCAACAATAATTTTACATGTATTTTATCAAACACCTTCTAAGCAACATAAAATTATTTTTTTTTTTATAAAAAAAAAGATTATTGATTTTATATACATACCTTCCTTGCCAACAGCCACACTTCTTTGAGTCATTTCATCAAACACTTGATAAGCAACATCAATATGAAAGTAACCGAGTCACTGAACTGGTTCAATCCAAGTTCGATTCGAGCTGAGTTCGATCTGAATCGAGTTGAGTTGGGGCCAGCTTAAACTCATTTTTGAGCTCAAAAAAGCCGCTCGATTCGGTTTGAACTTAGCTTTGAACAGAGTCGAATCGAGCTTTTTCAAGTCGAGTCGAGCAAGCTTGCTCGGTTCATATGCACCTCTATGAGACAATAAGATAGTGGGCTATGTGGGGATTTAATATCATAGCCCACAGCCCGGCACGAAGCACGGGCCGATTGGCACAATTAATGGTTAAACCAGCACAAGCCTCAAATAGTTATTTTTGTGAAATTAATAATTTTGCTCCCTCCTCAATAACCACGAAACTACTAGTTTAGAGGTACCCTCTTCTTCAAAGCTATAACACTTCCAAGGGCCACAAAAGTTTTCGATCAAGTTGATATTTGTGTTTTCCCTTCTTTCATGTTTGCGTTAACACATGAACAAGTTGGATCTCAAGTAAACATCACGGTGGACTTTAGGAAGATTTCAACCGTAGACATCACTCTTCCCACTGTTTTATATGGTAGGGTCCAATTCAGATTTGGATATACCTCATTCATTGGATCATGGCCTAAAATGATCTCTCCAAATGCATGAACTGTGTGGATACAACTCAGAGATCATTGTGAGGTTCACATAACCATGGGCGACTCAACATTTTTGGGGGCCTTAGGCAAGTCATAAAAATGAGGCTTTTTAGTTTAAAAAATAAATAATAATAATAATAATAAATTCAAAATTAAACTATAAATTTGCTTCTTGCCTTTTTAGATGCAAAATTACTAATTGAACTTTTGTATTCAAGTTTACCCAATAAATCAGTTTCGATAGATAAAATTGTTGAACCGTTTAATCTATCTTGAGACATAATTGTTTATAAATAATTTTTTATAATTTTAAGTTTTGAAAAACTTCTTTCTGTAGATGCAACTGTAACGAGTATGGTAACTAGTATTATATATGCAATAAAACAATTTGGAAAACAATCTAGTTCTTTTATTAAATTAAGTATTTCAATTGGAGTATTAATTTTTATTTTTGTCAACTATTTTTAAAACTTTTAGTTCCAAAAAAAAATCCAAATTATTAGAAAAATGAAGTTAGAATTTAATTTAGAAAAAATGATGTTAGAATTTAATTTTTTGAGACCTTAATTAGTAATAAAGTAAGTAATTGTGGTCCTAGGTTTTAGGAGAAGAATTTATTGAGAATGATGCTATTATTTTAAAAAGAGATGATAGAGTTAAACTGTTATTATTAGTGGCACTAGTTTCTAGGATTTGTTTTTTATTTTCAATTTCAAATTTTTAAACTAATTTTTAGATGTTCATCTTTATAAGCCTTTCAATAAGTTTTATTTGAAAAATTTTAAGCTTTTTTTCTTCTTCTTAATTTTAATTTTACTCTAATATAAGACCTTCATAATTAAAATTTTTTAATTTTTCTATAATATACGGCCTTCATAATTAGGGGGCCTTACGCGATTGCCTCACCTACCTACCCCTTTAAGCCCGCGCCCCCCCCCCCCGCACAAAACTTGGTGACGTCACTTAGCCAGTTTCGCTAGTCAGTATCTAATCCCCGTCCATAGTTCATCCATTTTCGCCACCTAATTTTAGGCATGGTCCCAAAAATGAGGCATGTTCAATTTTCAAATGGACCACACAGTAGTAAAACAGCGGTTATTAAATGCCCACCATTAATGGTTATTGAATGCCCTTTATAGTGTTCCGGCTTTAATGCCTATTTACTATCACGACCCGGATTAAGCAAAACGCAAATAGTATTAGCTTGATCCAAAACATTCGTAGCCTCAAGAAGTTTTTAATGGTGGTAATCTAATCCCTAATGCGAGGTCCACCTGAGATTTGGATCTGTCTCTCTCTTTTTTTTTTCTTTTTTTTTGTTTAATTTTTTATCATACCCTTAAAATAAGCTGAAAAAAAATAAATGGATGGCGTAGATACACATCACATACATCTAGTTGGGCCCCACGGTTAGGGCCTCACCCACTAAGTTGTTACCCCTACCTCTAACCTAATCCGTCCCCAGTAGGCCCACATGTTGAGATGATAAGTTGATCGGAACCGTCCATCCATGAATTTTATGCTATGCATGCTACCTTAAGAAGGTTAAGCTGAAATGGATGAAATAGTCCATCACAGAAATGAAGGTAGTACCTTGGGAGAAAAATTTTTCAACAGTTCATATCCAACACCAAAAAGCTAGAGTGTGGATGATTCTTGAAGTGTGATTATTTGGAAATAAGATGTCTATAGTATCATCTAGAAGATGGACCGTTTTGATCGTCGGATTATCTATTCATGTGGCCCCTATGGGGGACACATGCTAACCACAGTGAATCGCCATGCGTATAACTAATTTGTATTGGAACATTAGCATAAAGCACTCTTATCTTCTGCTATATTCATCTTATTGAGACATCCCATCCGTGAAAATGATGGGCCATACCATGAAGATCATCTGAAGAAGAAATTAGAACAATCCATCCATTAGTTGGGCCCACTGTCCAAATTAAATGGACTAAATTTATAGATGTATTGCATAATAAATTAGGTCATTCCTCAAATGGTTTGTAAAACTTATATTGGTATTGATTATACCAAAAAAAAAAAAAAAAAAAAAACTCCTATTATTGTTTTAGACCATTTATATGTAAGTCTACTTTTGTTTTCCTTTCTCATAAAACCCACTTTGATTAAGTGATCTTAACCATCTAAATGAACTATCATTATATAATAAAGGATTTTCTCCTATAACTGCCTATCTTTTAGGCTATCTTCGAATAAACACTCGATTTTAAAATGTTTCTATCAAAGCGCTTAAAGTACTTTGCACCGTGTTAGGGTTGAATATGATTTCTTTTGATCCGTATTTTTCAAAATGACAGCACTGCTCTCATTCTTTCCCATTACAGAAAGCCTCTTTTCATTCCTTCCCATTTGGTAAAAGGGTACGGATAGTCTGTTTCGAAGGATTAGGAAATTTTAGTTCCGTGTTTCTCACCATTGCCGATGACTCCCACTAACTAAATTAAAATTCCCTGAATTTTGTCTTTCCCAAATAGATTGCTTACCACATGACATAACTTTTAATCTTTTAATGTGTGGAAATTTCTAAGTCTCACCGTGATTTTTGTGTTAGATCTATACCGTCTATTAAAATTTTCATATAATTCTAGAGTATGAGCCCAAAAATGAGGTGCATCCAAAGTTCAAGTGGATCACACCACAGAAAGCAGTAAAGATTGAACAAACTACCATTGAAACTTTCCTAAAGCCAACAACGAGGCTTATTTTCCATTTGACATGTTCATAAGATCACACATACCGAATGAAGTCAAAAGGAAAATATCAGCTTGATCAAAGCCTCACGTAACCTCAAGAAGTTTTCAACACCCGGGTCCTTACTCTTACCCAGGTGGCAGACTCCTTGGAGTTTTAACACTGGGTCAAGGGTTCAAGTACCCACGGTGATGAAATCCCACAGCATGTGTGTGTGGGGTGTGTGTGCGTGTGGCGTGAGTGTGTGAGGGTGTGTGTGCATGTGTTAAAATTTTATTTTTTTTAAGAAAAAAAAAACCTCAAGAAGTTTTCAACCGTAGCATCAATTCCTACTATCTACAGTGGTGTGGTCCATTTTAGCTTTGGATCTGCATTGTTTTTAGTTTAGTATCCTAAAATGATCTGGAAACATATATATATATATATATATATATATATATATATATATATATATGGATGGTTCAAAACTAAGAAATACATCATCGTAGGGCTCATGTAAATTTGACACCTCAAGAAATTTAGGTGCTGGCTGTGTGTGGTTGGGGTGTCAATGGGCTGGGCTCCACCTGTAAAATTAAAATTTTGAATAAGGTCAGCTTGACAGCTAAGCCCCAAACAGTTCAAAATCCGGGTCTAGACCAACCACACCCGGCCAGTTGAAAGCCTTGTGTAGTGCAGGGGAGTGGATTAAGTGAGACCTAGCCTCACCCAAGACAGTGCAGCCCTTACGGTGGGGCCACCTTGATCTGTGTATTCCGTATCCATTATGTCCATCCATTTTTTCAGATCATTTTAGAGCATGGTACCAAAAATTAAGAAGATTCAATTATCAGGTGGACCATAATCCAAGAAACAGCGGTGATTGAACACACTATCATTAAAAACTTCTTTAGGATCACCCTAATGTTACTTAGTTTTTATTTGCCATCCAATCCGTTGATAAGTTCATGATACTGGATGAAGAGAAAAAATAAATATCAGCTTAATCCAAAACTTTTGTAGCTCATTCATATTCAATCACCAATGTTTCCTATAGTATGGTCCACCTGATAATTGGATCCGCTTCATTTTTTTAATAATGCCATAAAATGATTTAGAAAAACTGAATGGAGGAATGGGTACATAATACGCATGTTAAGGTGGGCACTGCGGTTAAGGGTTGCACCGTCTACGTCATCTGCTCCTATGGTGCAGCACATTCCGAGAGAAGAAAGTTGGAAGTGTTGACATGTAGAACTTTTATCGGTCCTATCATGATCTGTGTGTTTTATCCATGTCATCCATCTATTTTGGCAGCTCATTTCAGGGCACTAGCCTAAAAATGAGGCAGATCCAAACCTCAGATCGACTACACCAAATGAAAGAGTGGGGATTGAGCGCTTACTGTTGAAAACTTTTTTAGGCTACATAAGTTTTGGATCAAGTTGATGTTTGTGATTTCCCGTAATCCATGTCTATGTGCCTTGTCAACGGGTTAGATGGGAAATATACATTACATTAGGTTGTAGGAAGTTTTTAATGGTGAGCATTCCCTATGATGTGGTCCACCTGATATTTGGATCTGCCTCATTTTCAGGCGCATGATCTAAAATGAGCTGCCAAAACGGATGGCATGGATAAAACCCATACATTATGGTGGGATCATAGAGCTTTGACACTAGCTAGATGGCTAGTGTTGGGGTCATTAGCCAAACCACGAACCATCAACTTGATCCGAACATCTATGCCTAGCAAGTCTGGACCATCTTCCTTAATCACGGTACAAGTCTGTGGGGCAATTATATGGTAGCAAAATACTCCTCGGACTTGATTGGCTCACCGGTGGCTAGGCTCCCCGCTGACTTATCCGATGTGGAAGAGAATCCGTAAGCTCATCCCCTTTTTAAAGTCTGTTATTCAGTGGAGGATTGGTGAAGGGAGCTGCAATGTTTGGGACGTCAATTGGTCTGGTTTGGGGCCACTCAAGAACTTGGTCTAGGAGTCAATTCCCCCTCTGCTATCTCTCCAGCTCCATCAGTTTTTGGGCAATAACGGCCCCCTCTCGTCTTCTGTAGTGTTTCAGTTCTTGTCTCAGGATGCTATTGACCACATTTTCTAGCAGGGTTTTTGCATTGGAGTGGGCCCTAATGTCCCGTTCTGGCCTTTGTCCCAGTCAGGTTCTTTCACGATCTCTTCGGCCTGGTCAATTGGCAGAGTACCTAGCGATAAAAAAGCGTGGGCTAACTGGGTGTGGCACTCCAAAATGCCTCCCAGAATAGCAGTTTTTCTGTGGAAACTCCTAAATGGAGGCATCCCAGTGGATGCCTCCATTCAGAACCGTGGCATGCATATTGCTTCGCGTTGCGAATGCTGCAAGCTGCTATCTCCAGCAGCTGGCGCAGTTGAATCGACCCAGCACCTTTTCCTGGACAGCGTTCTAGCAAATCAGGTCTAGATCCGTCTAGGGAATGCCTTCCAGATCAGCATTCAAGCGGCTTTCTCTGTGGAATCCAGGTTATCACAATGGTGGGGGGCTTTGGAGTCTTCTCATCACTCGTCGCTGGTGTGTAAGCTCATCCCGGGGTGCCTGTTGTGGGAGATTTGGAAGGATAGAAATGCAACCCGGTTCGAGGGGAAGAAGATCTCGCCGAATGGGATCATGGGTCGTGTGCTCTGGTGGGCGTCGGTCATCGAGGCTTCCCAGGCTAGCGACATCAAGCCTGGCGATACTCTCGCTCATCCTTTGCAGTTGAATCTTGCGGTTAGGGGCTTCCCTATCTCGGGTATACCCCTCAGACGAAAGTCCAAGCGGACAAGCTCAACTGAGGTCATTAGATGGATTAGGCCTTGTTACAGTTGGGTAAAGGTCAATGTAGATGGATCCTTAAGGGGTAATCCGGGCTTAGCGGGCAGCAGGGGAGTTTGCAGAGATGCTTTGGGGCGTTTTGTTTGTGCTTTCTCCACGGGATTCGGCTCTGGTTCTAATTCCTATGCGGAGCTGCGTGCTGTTTTTGAAGGGCTTCTTATGTGCCTTAAGCAAGGTTTCAAGCAGATTATTGTAGAGTCCGACTTGTTGCAGAGTGTAAAATTACTTAATAGGTTGAGCACCCCGAGCTGGAAGTGGATCTACCGGTTGGACCAAATTAAGAGGTTGGCGAGCATCGGGCGAGTAGAGTTCGCTCACGTGTATAGGGAAGGAAACGCTCCCGCGGATGCTCTGGCTCGCCTGGGGAGTGAGGCTCAGTGCTCCGTCTCTTTTTCCTGCTACTCCAAGCTTCCTCAACGCCTGCAGGGACTTCTTTTCGTCAACAAGCTGGGGATGGGGGCGCTCAGGAGTGACTCAAACAGTAATGGAAATCATTCTCCTTTCCTGTGACTATCAATCTTTGGATAGTTCTCTGGTTGTTGTGGGCTTTTCGCTTTCCTGCTTTGAGCTAGTGTGGTTATATGATAGGCGTGGCCCTACCCTTTGTTGGAGCCCGCCCGAAGTAAGTGCCGCCCGAAGTAAGTGTACATCCTATCTTTATTAATACAAGTTCGGTAGCCCGACTCCACCTTTAAAAAAATAATAAGAAATAAAAAATAAAAATAAAATAAATCTATGCCTAGCATGATTCTACACCCACTAAATTAAATTCCTTGGGTCCACCCATGTTTATCAGGGCCATCCAACCTATTGATAAGGCCACACAAACATGGACAAAGGGAAGACAAACTGAGCTTGAGATCACCAGCGTTTCCTAGTGGGGTCCACCAATGCTTCAGATCTCTCTTTTTTGGGTTCGTCAGGTTATGAAAAGTTATAGTGGAGAAGGTTTGCCAATGAATTGGTAGGATAATAATTATAAAGGTACAAATGATAAAAGACAAGTAATTACCATGACTTTCAATAACCACAGAATGTCATGACAAAGTTGTAGTTTCCATGAGGTTTATCTCATGTGGAGATCAAGAAAAGACAGATTTTGTTTTTATTATTATTACTTCGTATCAACGGGAAAAGTAAATGACCAGTTAGCCTTATTACAAAGTTAGGTTACAACTCAAGCAGGATGGGTTGGATTGAGGGTCAAAAAGAGGGGCCAACCTGCAACCCAACCAGCACTACACCAAAACAGCGAAAAAAAGACGGTTGAAAACCGTCTCAAAAGGCCAAAAAGGACGGTCCTGGACCGTCGCAGTGGCCGTCAAATTTTGACGGATTGCATTTTTTAAAGGACAAACATAGACCGTCTCTAAAAAAAAGGACAGTTTATGATCATCTATAAAAAGGACGGCCCATGATCATCAATAAAAAGAACGGTTATAGACCATCTCGTATGACCTGCAAAAAGATGGTCAAAGACTCTCTTTCGAGTCTGAAAAGGACAGTCATGGACAGTCTCTTATAAACCTGAAAAGGACAGTCATGAACCGTCTCTTATGAGTCTAAAAAGGACAGTCATGGACCGTCTCTTATGAACCTGAAAAGGACAGCCTTCAACCGTCTCGTATTTCCATATACACCTGTTCATATCATATTCTTCCTAATATACACCTGTTACAACATCATATTCTTCCTGATATAAACCTATTATATAATATATTTCATCATATTCACATTCACATTCACATCCATCTAAACTCAAACTACATAAATCCATTCAAACAAACAATCTTATTCACATTATATTCATCCACGCATAAATACGCTCACGCCAACCCTGCAAAACTCCAAATCTTGAGCCAAAATACCAAACAGTTTCTCATCCAACAAAAACCAAAACTAAATCATAATATTCATACTCTATAAAAACTCCTAAGGTGAAGAATTGCCTATAAAATATGATACAATGAGGCTTCTGTTCCGTTGCTTGCCTGAATGCAATCAGTTGTTCTCTGCCAAATACCATAGATATTCTGTAAACACTAAATTCAAACACTTACACCCAAGATCATACAAAAACAGAGGAGAAAAGGACTTACCGGATCATCCTTTTATTTATAGAACCTCTCTGAGGATCTTGCACAACTTGAAAAAGATCTCTTATCAGCTCTTGCTGATGCGTTAAGGTTATAGGTTATAGTATATAGGTTTAGGTTTAGGTTTAGGCTCAGGTTATAGGTTTAGGTTAAGGTTTAGGCTATAGGTTATAGTATATATGTTATAGGTTTAGGAAATTGAGAATAGGTTAAGGTTTAGGTTTAGGAAATCAAGTTTGGGTTGGGGATGGGGTTTAGGTTTGGGTTTTCAAGTTTAGGTTTAAGTTTAGGTTAAGGAATTGAGATTAGGATTAGGTGTAGGTATAGATTTAAGGATTTGAGAATACATTTCAGTTTTAAGTTTAAGTTTAGGTTTTAGGCTTCGGTTTAGGTTATAGGTTTACGTTATAAGTGCAGGTCATAGGTTTAGGTTTAGGTTTAGGTTAGGTTAAGGTTTAGGGAATTGAGAATAGGTTAAGGTTTAGGTTTAGGAAATTGGGTTCAGGTTCGGGATCGGGTTTGGGTTTAGGTTTGGGTTTTCAGGTTTAGGTTTAAGTTAGGGAGTTGAGATTAGGATTAGGTGTAGGTCTAGGTTTAGGGATTTGAGAATACATTTAAGTTTTATGTTTAGGAAATCGAGTTCGAGTCGGGATTGGGTTTTCAAGTTTAGGTTTAGGTTTAGGTTAGGGAGTTAAGATTACAATTAGGTGTAGGTTTAGGTTTAGAGATTTGAGAATACATTTAGGTTTTAGGTCATAGGTTTTGGTTTAGGTTAAGGTTTAGGTTACAAGCTATAGGTTTAGGGAATTGAGAATAGGTTAAGGTTTAGGTTTAGAAAATCGGGTTCAGGTTCGGGATCAGGTTTAGTTCTGGATTTTCAAGTTAAGATTTAGGTTTAAGTTAGAGAGTTGAGATTAGGATTAGTTGTAGGTTTAGGTTTAGGGAGTTGAGAATACATTTAGGTTATAAGTTTAGGTTTAGGTTAAGATTAGGTTATGGTTATAGGTTAAGGTTTTAGGTCATAGGTTTTGGTTTAGGTTAAGTTATAGGTTATAGGTTAGGTTATAGGTCATAGGTTTTGGTTTAGGTTAAGGTTTAGGTTTAGGTTACAAGCTATAGGTTTAGGGAATTGAGAATAGGTTAAGGTTTAGGTTTAGAAAATCGAGTTCAGGTTCGGGATCGGGTCTAGTTCTGGATTTTCAAGTTTAGGTTTAGGTTTAAGTTAGGGAGTTGAGATTAGGATTAGGTGTAGGTTTAGATTTAGGGAGTTGAGAATACATTTAGGTTTTAGGTTTAGGTTTAGGTTATAGGTTTAGGTTTAGGTTTAGGTTTTAGGTTTAGGTTAAGATTAGGTTATGGTTATAGGTTAAGGTTTTAGGTCATAGGTTTAGAAAATCGGGTTCAAGTTCGGGATCGGGTCTAGTTCTGGATTTTCAAGTTTAGGTTTAGGTTTAAGTTAGGGAGTTGAGATTAGGATTAAGTGTCGGTTTAGGTTTAGGGAGTTTAGAATACATTTAGGTTTTAGGTTTAGGTTTAGGTTATAGGTTTAGGTTTAGGTTTAGGTTTTAGGTTTAGGTTAAGATTAGGTTATGGTTATAGGTTAAGGTTTTAGGTCATAGGTTTTGGTTTAGGTTAAGTTATAGCTTATAGGTTAGGTTATAGGTTATAGGTTAAGGTTTAGGTTAGGTTATAGGTTAAGGTTATAGGTCATAGGTTATAGGTTAAGGTTTTAGGTCATGGGTTTTGGTTTAGGTTAAGTTTATAGGTTTAGGTTCAAGTTTAGGTTAAGGTTTAGGTTTAGGTTATAAGATATAGGTTTAGGGAATTGAGAATAGGTTAAGGTTTAGGTTTAGGAAATCGGGTTCGGGTTCAGAATCGGATTTAGGTTTGGATTTTCAGGTTTAGTTTTAAGTTTAGGTTAGGGAGTTGAGATTAGGATTAGGTGTAGGTTTAGGTTTAGGGATTTGAGAATACATTTAGGTTTTAGGTTTAGGTTTAGGTTATAGGTAAAGGTTTAGGTTTAGGTTTAGGTTTAGGTTATAAGCTATAGGTTTAGGGAATTGAGAATAAGTTAAGGTTTAGGTTTAGAAAATCGGGTTCGGGTTCGGGATCGGGTTTAGGTTTGGGTTTTCAAGTTTAGGTTTAGGTTTAGGGATTTGAGAATACATTTAGGTTTTAAGTTTAGTTTTAGGTTATAGGTTAAGGTTTAGGTTTAGGTTTCGGTTATAAGCTATAGGCTTATGGAATTGAGAATAGGTTAAGATTTAGGTTTAGGAAATCGGGTTCGGGTTCGGGTTTAGGTTTGGGTTTTTAAGTTTAGGTTTAGGTTTAGGTTAGGGAATTGAGATTAGGATCAGGTGTAGGTGTAGGTTTAGGTTTAGGGATTTGAGAATACATTTAGGTTTTTAATCATAGGTTTAGGTTTAGGAAATCGGGTTCGGGTTCGAGATCGGGTTTTAGGCTTGGATTTTCAAGTTTAGGTTTAGGTTTAGGTTAAGGAGTTGAGATTAGGATTAGGTGTAGGTTTAGGTTTAGAGATTTGAAAATACATTTAGATTTTCGGTCATAGGTTTTGGTTTAGGTTATGGTTTAGGTTAAGGTTACAAGCTATAGGTTTAGGGAATTGAAAATAAGTTAAGGTTTAAGTTTAGAAAATCGGGTCGGGTTCGGGATCCGGTTTAGTTTTGGGTTTTCAAGTTTAGGTTTAAGTTTAGGTTAGGAAGTTGAGATTAGGATTAGGTGTAGGTCTAGGTTTAGGGAGTTGAGAATACATTTAGGTTTTTGGTTTAGGTTTAGGTTTTAGGTTATTAGTTAAGGTTTAGGTTTTAGGTTTAGGTTAAAGTTAGGTTATAGGTTTAAGGTTTAAGGTTTAAGGTTTAAGGTTTTAGGTCATAGGTTTTGGTTTAGTTTAAGTTTATAGGTTTTGATTTAAGTTAAGTTTATATGTTATAGGCTATAGGTTTAGGGAATTGAGAATAGGTTAAAGTTAAGGTTTAGGAAATCGGGTTCAGGTTCGGGATCGGGTTTAGGTTTAGGTTTAGTTTTAGGTTAGGAAGTTGAGATTAGGATTAGGTGTAGGTTTAGGTTTAGGGATTTGAGAATACATATAGGTTTTAAGTTTAGGTTTAGGTTATAGGTTTCAATTATAAGCTATAGGTTTAGGGAATTAAGAATAGGTTAAGGTTTAGGTTTAGGAAATCGGGTTCGGGTTTGGGATCTAGTTTAGGTTTTGGTTTTCAAGTTTAGGTTTAGGTATAGGTTAGGGAGTTGAGATTAGGATTAGGTGTAGGCTTAGGTTTAAGGATTTGAGAATACATTTAGGTTTTAGGTTTAGGTTTAGGTTATAGGTTAAGGTTTAGGATTAAGTTTAGGTTTCAGTTATAAGCTATAGGTTTAGGGAATTGAGAATAGGTTAAGGTTTAGGTTTAGGTTTAGGAAATCGGGTTTGGGTTCGAGATCGGGTTTAGGTTTTCAAGTTTAGGTTTAGGTTTAGGTTAGGGAGTTGAGATTAGGATTAGGTGTAGGTGTAGGTTTAGGTTTAGGGATTTGAGAATACATTTAGGCTTTAGGTCATAGGTTTAGGTTATAAGCTTAGGTTTATGTTATAGGTTTAGGTTTAGGTTATAAGTGTAGGTTCTACGTTTAGGTTTAGGTTAGGTTATAGGTTTATGTTTAGGAAGTTGAGAATACATTTAGGTTTTGGGTTTAGGTTTAGGTTTTAGGTTATAGGTTTAGGTTTAGGTTTTATGTTTAGGTTAAGGTTAGGTTATAGGTTAAGGTTTTAGGTCATAAGTTTTGGTTTAGGTTAAGTTTATAGGTTTAGGTTTAGGTTTAGGTTAATGTTTAGGTTTAGGTTATAAGCTATAGGTTTTGGGAATTGGAAATAGGTTAAGGTTTATGTTTAGGAAATCGGGCTCGGGTTTAGGTTTGGGTTTTCAAGTTTAGGTTTAGGTTTAGGTTAAGGAGTTGAGATTAGGATTAGGTGTAGGTTTAGGTTTAGAGATTTGAGAATACATTTAGGTTTTAGGTCATAGGTTTTGGTTTAGGTTATAAGCTATAGGTTTAGGGAATTGAGAATAGGTTAAGGTTTAGGTTTAGAAAATCAGGTTCGCGTTAGGAATTGGGCTTAAGTTTGGGTTTTCAAGTTTAGGTTTAGGTTAGGGAGTTGAGATTAGGATTAGGTGTAGGTTTATGTTTAGGAATTTGAGAATAGGTTTTAGGTTTAGGTTTAGGTTTTGGGTTATAGGTTAAGGTTTAGGTTTTATGTTTAGGTTAAGGTTAGGTTATAGGTTATATGTTAAGGTTTTAGGTCATAGGTTTTGGTTTAGGTTAAGTTTATAGGTTTTGATTTAGGTTATAAGCTATAGGTTTAGGGAATTGAAAATAGGTTAAGGTTTAGGTTTAGGAAACCGGGTTCGGGATCAGGTTTAGGTTTAGGTTTTCAAGTTTAGGTTTAGGTTTAGGTTAGAGAGTTGAGACTAGGATTATGTGTAGGTTGATGTTTAGGGATTTGAGAATACATTTAAGTTTTAGGTCATAGGTTTAGATTTTAAGCTTAGGTTTAGGTTATAGGTTAAGGTTAGGTTATAAGCGTAGGTTCTAGGTTTAGGTTTAGGTTAGGTTATAGGTTTATGTTTAGGGAGTTGAGAATACATTTAGGTTTTAGGTGTAGGTTTAAGTTTTAGGTTATGGGTTAAGGTTTAGGTTTTATGTTTAGGTTAAGGTTAGGTTATAGGTTATAGGTTAAGGTTTTAGGTCATAAGTTTTGGTTTAGGTTAAGTTTATAGGTTTAGGTTTAGGTTTAGGTTTAGGTTATAAGCTATAAGTTTAGGGAATTGAAAATAGGTTTAGGTTTAGGAAATCGGATTTAGGTTTGGGTTTTCAAGTTTAGGTTTAGGTTTAGGTTAGGGAGTTGAGATTAGGATTAGATGTAGGTTTAGGTTTAGAGATTTGAGAATACATTTAGGTTTTAGGTTAAGGTTATAGGTTTAGGTTTAGGATTAGGTTATAAGCTATAGGTTTAGGGAATTGAGAATAGGTTAAGGTTTAGGTTTAGGAAATCGGGTTTGGATTTTCAAGTATAGGTTTAGAGTAAGGGTGTGGTCCCTGCAAATGCAGATATAAACACGGCCTGTCCAAATTGTCAGGCCCTTTCAATGCTATCCATAGGAAATGGACAGTTTCATCATGGTCATAACAGCGGTTCCCACCTTCCAGGGATCCCCGCTCATCCGGATAGCTCCGACGCACATCCGGGTATGCTGCATCAATTTTGAGCTAATACATTAAAAAACAACATAAATATATCTAAAAGCATCTGTATACCTGGGAAACGCCTCTCATATTTGTATTGTTGGTTACTCATCCCTTTGTCTACAAGCCACAATCAACCAACAATTTCTATTGCTACCTGTACTCTGAAACCAACACAAATATAACTGGGAAACAATATAAGGAATAAAAAAGAATGAATTTACCTGTACACATCATTAATTGTTTCCCTATAAGAAGGTGATATTATATCTTTGATAGCCACAACCTGTATGACTGAGAAAAATGCAACCGATACAGTCTGTTACAATTTAAAGGAGAGAAGATTTGTGGCTGCACCGATATTCTAGTACATTACGAACGGCTGCCTACATACCCAAAAAGTTAGATTGGGATCAAGCCACTACGTAGTTCTTTTTAGTTAACCAAGTTACTAAAGGTCATAAATTTCGTATTTAACAAAGTATCATTGAACATCGTCTCAAATCATTTTTGGTCGGTACATTTAAAAAAATTCAAATACACAATCAATGTATATTCTTGTTACATCTCATACTGCAACAAGAGAACGTTTCTGTCAATACTTCAGTTACATTTGAAATTGAAATCCTTTAGTGACTTGGTTAATAAAAAACAAATGACAACAAGCCATAGTTACACATGCATAATCTGTCCATCCATGCATGCATGCATACGTTTCATCCATCCATGCGTGCATGCATACATATACACACATACATACATGCGTTTTATCATAAAACCATGCATGATGCATCCATACAAAAAAAAAAAAAAAATCAAATGGAAATTTTTTTTATATAAATAGATTTTTTTAATATTATTATAAACAAAAACTGATTTCCCACCAACAAATAGGGCTGATCACAGGACCCCTACTTGCATTCACAAGGATAGCTTCTTGTAATTGAGGATTACTTTTATCTTAATCCATCATATGTATTTTCTTGCAAAAATCATGCATAAAAGCAACTCATACAAAAATAGTAAAAAAAGTAGGCTGGTAGAACCTAGTTCCGACCTTCTTCATGATCGCAAGGCGTTCCTTGTTAATCAGATGATACATAGTTTTATCCAAAACTGGATGAAGGCTAATCTGCAAAAGAAAACTCACTAAAAGTTGTTTTTATCTGAAAGACACAAAATACTCCCTCTAGGATAAGGATACACATTTGGATGTGCAATGAAGCTTGGTGATTTTTTCTTTTTACCAGATTCATCACAAACAAAATATGTGTAGACACATGTAGATACAACAACTATTTTTTGTGTTTTATCAAATAATCCCTAAATGCAAACTTAAAATTTTATCTGATCGAGAAGTTCCACTACATGGGCTATGAAAATCATGATCAAGATGATAAAAACATAACAATTCAAACCATAAAGACTAACCACATCAGCCTCTCTGAGGACATCTTCCATGGTAGCAGCTCTTTTCCACATCACAGGTTGCTCACCATTGGATTTCAAGAACTGCCCATAAGCTGCAAAGGAATTACAGAGAGGGACCAACAAAGAAATTCAATTTTCAGCTTGACCTTAACAAGAAATGGCAGGCAACAGTAAAATGGTAGGGAAAAAAAAACTAAAAAAGAAGAAGAAGAAGAAGACGAAGAAGAAAGGAAGACATGCCTGTTACAAATTTCTCAAGTCGAGTGGCCTGATACAGATCATAGTATATGAGGTTCATTTTGAAACCCTCAATCTGTTAAAGAAGAACAAATCATAGTCAAAGACTGTCTTTACTGACCTGAACAGATTCATGAAATGATAATCATGAAGCAAGTAACAATGTGTAGAACTTTTTTCTTTTCAGAAAACCCATCTCAAATCCGAACTTTTTTTTCCCTTCCATGCAACAAACCAATCCATCCCTAATCCACATAAAAAATCTATGCACACAGTTTATGCCTCTGTAACTACTAACAAATGAGAGTAGCAACCTTTGGCGGAAGTCGTTTGATGAGGAGCAGTGACAACTTGTAGCCCATATCTGTCAGGTTCAGGCCAGTGGCAGCTAGGGTTGTCACTATCAGGTTCAGGTCAGTTACTGGTGTTCCCATATCCAGATGGTAACACACAAGAGGTACACAATCCAAATCTGATCTGATTTGAGTAACTCCATTAGGTCCTATCAGGTCTATTTCAAGCATGAATTAGAATTCAGAATGGGGATCAGGTCTAAGAATCATGGTCAGGTGCATAGTAGAAAATTCCTTTTTATGGCTTTTAAATAATGAATGTAAATAATTTTTTATTTAAAAAAAAAAAAAAAACACCATAATTCTAGACAGAATTGCATGTGGACCCAAACCTAACCCAATAATTAATTGGTCCAGAAATCTGGATTCATACCCAATTAAATCGGGATGGATACATGCATCCACTGATCTGGATACGAACTGATAGTTTAAGTTGCAACTGTAGCTTACTCTGACTTAAAGCATATGCAAGGTTAACAAAATCAGGTCTATAGGTTGGACATTGTGACAAGCATGGAGCACCACATGTATTAGAGGAATGATCAGAATTGTATGATGATAGTTTAAGTTGTAACTGTAGCTTACTCCGACTTAAAGCATATGTAAGGTTAACAAAATCTGGTCTATAGGTTGGACATTGTGACAAGCATGGAGCACCACATGTATTAGAGGAATGATCAGAATTGTATGATGATCCCAAAGTTTGCTAACACATTAGATTTTGTTAAAGTGTTTAAATCGGATCATTCCACAATAGAAGACACTAACAAAGCAAAGATTTAGGTTTAGGCAACCACGTTTTTATGGGCTATGTAACAAGGAAATGGAACCTTTTAAAAAAAATTCCATGTCTGATCCCAAAGTTTGCTAACACATTAGATTTTGTTAAAGTGTTTAAATCGGATCATTCCACAATAGAAGACACTAACAAAGCAAAGATTTAGGTTTAGGCAACCACGTTTTTATGGGCTATGTAACAAGGAAATGGAACCTTTTAAAAAAAATTCCATGTCAAGACATGCCTCTATCAATATTCATCGTGTGTTACCACATTGGACATAACACACACACAAAAAAAAAAAACCATTCATGATTATTACAGTTGTCTTTTGTTCTTATGATACTTTTAGCATAATATTTATTATCTAGTTTTGGGATTTTTAACATATCAGAAATCACAAATGTACAATAGACCAATGAACTTTTATTCATAAGACTTTGAACACATTGATGCTGCTTTCCACTCTTTTGCAAATACCAAAAGTCTAACATAATCAGTGATCCACTTTCTCCTACAAATCTCAAGTGTCACTGTTTACAAAGGAAGAAATCAATATTTTGACATGCAAGTACAGCCAATACCCAAAGGATAAGATCTAGGAAAAGTTTTGCTAGGTAGAATTGAAGAACATAAATGAAAACCAACCTCGAATTCCAGTGACACCAACAATATCGCCACGTTTGGTACCAGAATGGAATCTAGAAAATTCGGCTTCACCAATGTCTAAGTGCCTATTGTAAGTAAAACAAAATCAAAATGCCTCCATAAACAAGCTATGAAATCATAAATTCTACAACAAAAGAATGAAATCTTTTTATTTGGTTGTTTATCTTGATTACAATGAAATCTTCACACACACACACAGAAAATCCTTTGAAATGAACAATTTTGCAGGACAGGAAATAATGTCTTTCGTAGAAGTTAGGTTGGTGTAATTATGTCTGTGTTGTCTATATTTACTCAACTCCAACCCAAGTGTTTAATTACCTTTGTTTCAACAATAAGGAGGCTCCTTATCTGTATGGACTGGTGCACCAGACAATGTCTCCTCAACAAGTAGTCCAGTAGCAACTGCACAATACCAATAAAACAGTTAACGGTCTATTTAATGTTTTCGGACTACAAATGCAGATGGATGTCCATTTTCCATGCTACAAATGTTAATAGCAATACAACTTTCCATGCAACCACATAGCCTGATATAGCCAAACAGGCAAAACCATACATCAGTTGGGACTGAAAGTGGGCAGGCATGCTTTGATGCTCTTCAACATCTGAGAACCACAATAGAAGCCTCTACTAATTCTTTAAACTTCAGCATTCCAACTACCAGAGCAAATATCAAACATGCAACAATGAGGATACCATCCAAATACACATATAAACCATACAGTAAATACATGTGAATGGGATCTAGAGATTCACAATTTGATGATAAGTAAAGCCTCATACACATCATTTATTAGTAGTCATGTTTTGTCTGTACCTGCCATTTATATATTTTTTCTTCCATAGTTCCATGTGCCATCAAACGATATGCATAAACTGGCTTTGTTTGCCCATACCTGCAAGAATGCACCATATTAAGCCCATTCTTCAAAACAGAGAAACTTGGGAATTAAATAGAAAGAAG
Source organism: Magnolia kwangsiensis (assembly GCA_037074715.1). NCBI lineage: Eukaryota > Viridiplantae > Streptophyta > Magnoliopsida > Magnoliales > Magnoliaceae > Magnolia > Magnolia kwangsiensis. The sequence continues at coordinate 106,399,142 of CM073578.1, read as the reverse complement.
AAGAAAAAGAAGAAGCATCATTATGCAGATTTATACCTGCTAGGAATAACCAACAATGACAAAGAAGTTATGGTCAGGTGGGACTGAAATCCAGTCAGTTAAGTGGATGACTGTTTTTTACTGCTTTTGTATTTATTTATTTTTAAAAAAAAAAGCATCAGTCAAAGTTCAATTCCCTACCTCCACTTGAAAATCAAACGGCTGAACCACTATGCCAATGACATATTATTTTTTAGTTCTTTCTATTTTTTAATGATTACAGATAAGAATATTTTTTAGTTGAAATGGGTCAGAACGGGTGTGACCAATCAGGAGAAAGGACCAAGGTCCAGTCTGGTTTTAAAACATTGATTATGCATGTTTGCATGGTTGGCACCTCAAGGTCCTTAGAAGTGGAGTCTGCTTGTTACATGGATATTGAAGATGCACAAAAAACAATATTTTATACAGAAATCAATGGCATTTCTTTACGTCTTATAAAACATGTCCCATCATAGCCCCCCTCCCCCCAGTTTTTTTGGCCTCGCCATATGGCCCATTTATTTCTGGTTATACCAGTCACTAAAAATGAAAGGCACCATTGCAGTTTCTGAAAGTTCGAATATCTTCCCGTCACATTGACGACTTACACATATCCAATAACACAAAACTCTCCAGAATTTGCATATCAAATTCTCATATTATATAAGAGACTTTGAAATGAGGGTTGTTTAGCAATTCTTAAAACATACTTTGTACAAATGAACATGATTTTGGAAAATTCTTTAGTATCTTTGGTTCTGTGACAGAAAAATCAGGACTTTCAGGAGGGAGATCCATTCCAAAGCACATGGATATAGAACAGATAAAAGCACACGACCATGTCACAATAAGTTCTTTAGAGATGGGGACCTATTATTTATAAATGAGCTTGCAGAGGCCACAGCCATAAATAAGGCAGCCCATGCACATCCACTGCATGTGCCAGCGTCATTCACAGGCATGAGATCCAAGCCGTTATCAAGCGGCTCTTGGTGTATAGATGCCTAGACCCAAATGCAGGCCAGTCCACTCATCAAGTGGTTCCCAGTTTATGAACAAATGACATAAAGACTCAAGACCCACCTGACATCTTGGATCTCGTGCCCATTTGTCATGCTGGCACATGTGGTAGCATGTAGATGGGCAGCCTTGTAAATGCATTATGGGCTTAGCCAACCACTGTTAGTTTTTACTTGTTACACAATTCTTAAAACCATAATTCCGACTTCTAAAAGGAGTAACATCTTCGTTCTGAAAAGAATAACACTTCATATTCACTATGTTCTTTTTATTTTACTATTATATAAAGATTTATTATGTTGTCCCACGAACTTAAAATGAAGGAAGCTCTACAAATCTTTTTTATTGGTTACAAGAGATTTTATTAAGAAAGAAACCCAAGGCTTCCACCCAAGAGCAAACAAGATGTTTAACATTAAAAACATATCTGTGATTGATGCACTGATGCTATTAAAAATGTGATTTCCTTCTTATACCAAATGGCCCAAAGGATAGCCACAAAACAAAGACCCCAGATGAAAAAATGGTATAATTTTTTTTATTTTTTTTTTGAAAGAAAGGAAACAATACATGATTCATTTCTAGAACTTTGTATTAGAACCCTCGGGTTTTCAATATTTTCATTAGTAGATAAGAATGATAGAAGTTCAAAAATGTCAACCCAAAGCGATAGATTAATACAAATCATCCACAAATACTAAAACTACTAATTGCAGAATATAAAATATTAAATAAAAAAAGGAATAAATGAACTGATACCAGTTTAACATTTCTATTAAAGATTATCTGTTTACTTTAAATGTCACATCTACATAGCTCTTTCTAGGAGGAAATTCTGAAACCATGCTTGAAATTGTATTTCAGAATAAATGACGCACAGAGTATACTGGCGTAAGCTGTCTTCTTTTGCATTTCAATAAATTGGCAGCTACCACTCCAAAATAAATAAATAAATAAAAAGGAATTAATAACACAAAAAACGTATTCCAGTCCATTCTTTTCTTTTCTTTTGCACAGGTCCGCTTACAGCAGGCTGTACCAAAACCAGTGACCTTGTTGGTTCAGTGACAAATCTGGTTTATAAAACATCATTCTTAATCCTGAGTGTTCAACTCAATCTGTTTACTAGTACAACCCTTCAAAATCCATTGGTTTACAATCTGGGATTATGTGACCATGAAATTAAAACCAAAACATGACTTGGTAGTCAATCATCTTAAGAGTAGAGGGGAGATATCGACCATAAACATAAGAAAAATGAAGCTACAGTCAGGTGCCCAATCTCATGTTTTTTAAGTGATTGACCCCGTTCAAACTATTCTCAGTTTCTCACACAAATCAAAAGGATACATTACCACTCAATACCAGGAACCTCAAGAAGAAACTGAAACTTCCATGGGTGCAACATTGATTAATTTGCTTATCTGTTTATTTCAACAGCATATTTTTCTTCCACTTAAGACTTGTAAGTTGATTCCATTGGACCAAAGTGATCAAATATGAAATTGAAGCACCAATCAAGCGCATAATGCCTTCTTAAGTGCTCGACCCCATCCCTAGTTTACACCCACCAACCATGAAGCCATGACCACTTAGTATCAGGAACCTCAAGCCAAATGTGATGTTGTTTTGGGCAGACAACATTCATTTATTGGAGGCCTCCACATCTCGTAAATAGGATTTTTCTAAAGAGATTGTTTCTGTCAGGCATTTCATCAAACATGCAATAGGCATCGTCAAGCTAGACCATTGGATGTATCTAGAGATCATGCAATTCCATGCAAGAGATCAAACCCATCAATTTGCTTGAAGATGGAGACGTATGAATCTAGTATCAAACTTAAGAAAGAAAAAGATCTCCACTATCAAAATCGTAGGAATTGCAAACGAAAACTGTAGGAAGAGAAGTCACGAAAATTACATTTAAAAAAAGAAAATTAATCTTCCAAACTGTAGGAATTGTAGATGAAACAAAGAAAATCCATAAAAATCAACAGACCTTGAAGTGTCCATCCATATGAAAATCTTTTCATACTCATGGAGAGATGCAGTCCACTTGCCACCTGCACCTGCCGCAACGAGTCCACAAACCGGAAGACGAGCGATGGCTTCCAGCCCGTCATCTAGAGACGCATTCTCCGGTGAGATCAGCGACGTCAGAGAAAAGAGGGAATTGGAAATGAGAAGAGGGAATTGGAATTAAATCCCTCTTCCGAAATGAAATGTTAGTTTCAAATCCGCAAGTTGTGAGTTTTCCATACATTAACTACATTAATAGCCCTACGTTTAAGGGACCATTTAATATATGATTAAGATAATTTTATATAATAAAAAGTTTAAATATTAACCATTAATAACTAGACCTATTATTTAAATGGCCTGGATAACTCTATATATCATTGCCACTATTATTAAGAATGAGTTACCACTATTTTAATTACATACAAAACTCACACGTTGTTTCATACACCAAATAACGTCACTTGCACTTTAGAGCTGATATGACTCCGTGGGCCCCACCATGATTCGTGTCAAACATCTACTCCATCAGTTAGATGCAACATTCTATGATGGGCCTGGAGATTAAAACTCAAATCAATATGTGACTTGTATGGGCCACACCATGTACAAAAGTTGAGAAGGGTTACCCTCCATTACAACATTCATAATTATTTATTGAGCTTACAGAGACGTAGTTCACAAATCCAGCCCATCCATTATGTGTGTGCCACTTGGATGAAGGGTCATACCAAGTTTCAGATGCATCCAAATTTAAGGTGAGGCCCCACCAAATGCTTTTATATGTTTTAGGCATGTTTTCACATTATTTTAGATGGTATGGCCCACTTGAGTTCCGCATACCGCTGATTTTTGGAATATCCCATAATTTAAAGGGGACCCATCAAATGCATGGTATTAATTTTTGACACACATCATGGTGTGGCCCACACAGCTCAACCTCAAGGGAGAGTTCCCATGAGCTCGACACACGGAACCTTTTCCATATATATATATATATATATATATATATATATATATATATATATAGTTTAGAAAAATATAAAAACCTACTATGTATTTGTTATATCCAGACCATCCATCCATTTTGAGATATTATTTTAAGTCATGAGCCAGTATTTGTTATATCCACACCATCCATCCATTTTGAGATATTATTTTAAGTCATGAGCCATCGAATGAGACAGATACAAATCTGTAGTGCACCCTGCCATAGAAAACAATAGGGAGGGTAATTCCCATCGTTGAAACTATCCTAAAGCCTATCGTAATGTTTATTTGAAATCCAACTGCTTCAAAAGTCTTTTTTTAAAAAAAAATGGTTGCCCTAAAATGATCATTTGTGTTGGGGTCCATCATATGTGCTAGGGTCCATTGGAGCTTTGGATTTAACTTGTTCTTTGGACATTGCCCTGAAATGATCTCTCCAAATAGATGGATGACATGGATTAAACACATACATTATGGTGGGGCCCAAAGAGCACCAACCACCGGCCATTGGATGGTGTCAGGGAGAGTAGTAAATTTGTTCTCCTTATTTATGGTGTGGTCCATTTAATTAATCTTTGGATATGAATTATTTTTTGGACAATTCTTTAAAATGATCTCGAAAAATAGATGAACAATGTGGGTTGATCCTGAATTTTCGATAAATCCAAAACTCAAGTGGACCATGCCACACGAAACGGTGTGGAATAATGATTTCCACCGTTGATACCTTCCTTAGGCCCATAGTAATGTTTATTTGACATCCAACATGTTCATAATATCAAAAAGATATGAATGAAGAGAAAACAAAAAAAGATATAAATTATTGTGGGCCAACTTCATGGTCCATTTAATCTCTTTACTTGCCTCATGTTTAGAAAGTACAGGAGATCATGGTGAGAGAAGAATACTAGAAAATAGTAATAAAAGAAATCGTATAAAAAATGTTCAAGGCTATTTTTGTTTCAAAAATTTGAAAAAAAGAAGTGATATAAAAAATGTTCAAGGTCATTTTCGTCTCAAAAATTTGAAAAAATAGAAATCGTATAAAAAATGTTCAAGGCCATTTTTGTCTCAAATTCTTTTTTTAAAAAATCGTATAAAAAATATTCAAGGCCATTTTCGTCTCAAAAATTTGAAAAGGTGTTCCATTTGTACGGAAGAAAAAATCGAATACTTAGAGCCTTTACTTGGTAGCAGACGAATGAACACAAAAAAGACAAAATCTAGTGAAGGATTTTGTTAAGGAAGAAAAAGGCTCAATTAATAAACATCTAAGATACTATAATCATATAAATTTTAGTTAAAGGTCAATCAATAATCGATTCCACGAGCTTAAATTTCTCACATCAGCTTGATCCAAAACTTCTGTTAATATTATTTTTAATGACGGACGTTCAATCCCCACTTTGTAGTCCACTTAAGCCTTCAACCCGTCCCATTTTTTAGTTAATATCTTAAAATGGTCTAAGAAAAGCGTTGAACGATTTGGAGAAAATCAATTCATAACTTGGGTGGGCCAAGAGCTTAAAAATAAAGTCAATCCATGACTTGGGTGGGCCACACCACACAATATAGTGGAGAGGGGTTTCCTTAAAAAATTCATAATCATATATTGGGCCTGCCTAAATTTGATTCACATATCCAACTTACTCATTATGTGTGTCCCACTTGGATGAGAGGTCAGACCAATTTTCAGCCGCATCCAAAACTCATGTGGGCCCCACCAAGTGCTTTTATATTTTTTAGGATGTCTTCATATAGTTTTAGATGGAATGGCCCACTTGAGTTTCGTATATAGATGATTTTTGATATATCTCATAACCTAAAGGGGACACATCAAATCCACGTTGTTGATGTTCGACACACATCATGATGGGGCCCACAAAACTTACTAACTTCAATTCTTAGGTTCTCATGAGGTCACTAAGTTGGGCCGCAATTTTTACTAGAATATTTAGCCCATTTTACATATCTGGTCCGTTCACTCTATTTTACTGATCAATACCCTCAATTTGAGTAGTTACTCGCCTCAATCAGTTTACATATGAGAAAGATATTATGCATACAAGATTGATCACACAATTTCAGTAAAATTTGATTTAAACATCTGAAGTTATTTATTCTTCAATCTGAACTAATTAGATTGTCCAAAAATGATTAAAGGTTCAACTAGTGGATGTGCCTAATAATTTATTAATTTTATTTTTCACAGATAAATTTCAATTTTCATTTAAAAATAACATTTTTTTTTTCAAAATGTATATATTTTTACTCTTTTAACAAAATATCATTTTTATTATAAAAAATTTCACTTTTGGTATCTACCTTTTCAATTTTTCTTATCAAAATACAAAATCTAATTTTCTTTTTTTGAAAATATATATTTTTTACAATTTGTCAAACATTTCACAATTTTGTTTAATTTCTTAAATTTTATTTTTCAAAATATCATTTTTTTAATTTCACTTTTGTTATATAACTTTTCAATTTTTCTTGTCAAAACAAAAATCTAGTTTTCTTTTTTTAAAATATATTTTTTTTACAATTTATTGATTTTTTCACAATTTTATTTATTATTTTTTTAATTTTCTTTTTTAAAATATCATTTTTTTATCGAAATCTTGTTATATAACTTTTTAATTTTTTTTGTCAAAATACAAAATCTAGTTTTCTTTTTTCAAATATATATATTTTTTACAATTTGTCAATTTTTTCACAATTTTATTTAATTTTTTATATTTTCTTTTTCAAAATATTATTTTTTTATCGAAATCTTTTTTTTTTTCAAAGTTATCAACATTATTCAAAGTTCTTAATTTTTTTTTTCTCAAAATCTAGAATTTTTTAAAATCACAATTTTTTTTTTAAAATCTAATTTTTTCTTAAACATTTGTTAATTATTTTTTCTAAGTTTCTTAACTATTTTTTATGAGTGTCAAATTTTTGCATTAGAGATGGTTTAGGACCTTCTCTAATAGATATGGTCATTAACAGTCTCTAATAGAGACGGTCTTTAACAGTCTTTAGTAGAGATGGTCTTTGACAGGGCTATAAGACGGCTAAGGACCGTCTCTAATAGAGACGGTCTTTGACAGTCTCAAATTACAACTAAAAGACGGCTAAGGAACATCTCTAATGCAGACGACCAATGACTGTCTCAGATAACTGCATATAGGACGGTCGATGACTGCCTCAGATGGTTGCTTATAGACGGTCAACGACCATCTTAAATGATTTATGGACGTTCAAATTTTTAAGATAATATTAGGGACGGTCAGGGGCCGTCTAAAATTTTAGAGACGGTTTACGGCCGTCTCTAAAGCGTCTTTAAAACAAGCAATTTTAGAGAGTTCAGAACCATCTCAAAATCTGTCCTTTTTTTTTTTTTTTTTTTCATTTTTCACGTAGTGCAGACTTGAATTTCAACCTGAGGTGCACAACCTGAGTTCCTCTATGTTATCCTTAAACCAAGCCAACACCAATCGACCTAACCTGACGTAAATACATGTGATTATTCCCATCCCGGCCTAACCTGATCTGAATTTTCTCAACCCGAACCCAACCTGATTTCAAATTCGATAACCCTGACAACCCGACCCAACCTTTCGTTGGGTTAGTTGACCTGAACCCAAATTGCAGTCCTGCTACAAAGTGATTAACAAACGTTTAGTTTAAAGAACAATGATCACCTATAATCCATTTCCATGTGATCCTCAAATAACCCAACCCATGTGGACATGTCACCTGTGTAAGACATCCGAGCCATGCATAAGGTGCACTAGGTGAGACTTAGAAAATCACCCAGCAACACAAAAGGCCTACTCATCAAGCAGGAGAACCTTAGGATTGCAGGGGCCCCATTCAACCCCTGGTGACAAGAAATTGCTGTATGGACATTCGATAGGATTTGCCTCATTGAATATGTTGTTTGGATGGTATATTTGACCTAATCTAGTAGGGCATAAAGATCATACAAGTTGCACCTATACATCCTCCTCTTTCGATGGGTCTCCATCTAACCCTCTCAAAACATGCCTCATTGTAGATAGACCTACTACAATTTCTCTAAATTGACGGTTTAGCCATCAGTGGACATAGATTGCCTGCAACCCGTGCCACACGGAAGTTAGTCAGAAGCTACATGGGGCCTACTGTGATGTTTGTGATATTCATCAGTTTTTTCAACTCAAAATTAAGACTGATCCAAAACTCAAGTGAGCCACATAGGAAACAATGGGATTGAACACCCCTTGTTGAAACACTCTTGGAGCCATGGAAGTTTTTGAATCAAGTTAATATTTTTATGATTCCGGTTCATCTTAGTAGAAATAATCTCATGATCAGTTAGATGACATACATATAAACATCACGGTCAATTCCTTAAAAGTTTCAACGGTAGGCATTTCCCTCCCCACTTTTTCTTATGGAGTGGTATTTGAGTTTTAGATCTGCCTCATTTTTGAGCTCATGTGCCTTGACAAGTTGGCAAAACAGATGAATTGAGTGGATTTCTCACAAACATCACGGTGAACTCTACTTATCATCCGAATGTAGAAACTCATGCAATCCAATCCTGTAATGGGTGGAACGTTGAGTAGTAGGAACTGGTCTAAATTGAAAAAACAAATGTCCACCGGTTAGATTTTAAAATCCTCCAATTGACCTGATCGTACGGCTATTTTTCTTCTAAGTGAGGCTAATGTGGACTATCTCATCTAGCTTCTATGCATGCCACTCACAATCATTGTTCTTTTAGATGACTTTATGTAGTGGCAGTGGTCAACTTTCCCAATGTAGGATACATGTTGCATGAAAAACTATGAAAAAGGAAAAGGTTGCCTAGGTTGGTTACGGTATGTTATATTTGGTTTTAAAATAATATTAAATTTGAATTTTTAAATTTTTGGTGATTTTCCTCCACATTTGAAAAATTGTGGTACTTTTGAGCTGTGGGTTTTGTCCCACATCGGATTTGACAAAGTAAACTATCTTGTATATAAGATAGTCTTTTTGCCTAGGGCTTAAGTCCCTTTCACGGGGCATGCGAATTTGGTCATGTGGGGGGGCTATACTAATAGCTCTAATCTATGTCATTAACCACACACGCGCGTGCGCGCCGAGCCGAGCCGAGCCGAGTCCGAGTTCGTGTGTGCGACGGGCTGGGCTAGGCAGGGGTGCGAGTGCAGGTGAGTATACTCGCATGGGTGTATGTGTATGGGTACTCGCAAGACTTTATGTGTGAGAGTGTACTCATACTTGCACCTTTTATTTTAAACCAGAGAGATACATCCCCCTTTTGTAAAGGGTGCTTATGCACCACTTTGGAGTCTATATAAAGACTACCGATTCCAATTTCAAAAATACAAAAAATACTCTCTTTGATATGGTTTTAAGCATTTTTACTGAGTTCATTACTGAGTCAACTTAGCACTTTCGGATTAAACTACAAGTAGTTCAAGCCCGTGTACAGTGAGTACACCGCTGGAACCGGGTCATAGTGGTTATATCCTGGAGGTCGATTGCTCTGGAAACCTGTTGCACTTGGGACATTGTCCAAGGGAAGCAAATTCAATTTCAAACCGAGTGACTCAGTCACGCCTTGATTTAATTCAATAAATTCTTCTTTCTCAATTTTTTTTTTTGGTTCTCAATTTTAATAGGATATTTAATTCAACCAAATATTTAAACAATCTTGAAATCGATTTTTTTTGAATTACATAGACTATGGCTATAGTAACAGTAAATGTTTCTACTGAGTTAGCCAAAATCGAACTATTCGTTGGACAATCCTTTAAACGGTAGAAACAGAAATTGATGTTCACTTTGACCACCCTGAAAGTTACATACATTTTATCTGAATCATTTACTATAGATCCAGCAAATCAAACTGAAGTAACAGATGAAAATAATTGTAAAAATTATATTCTAAACTTTTTTATCTAACGAACTATATAATGTGTATGTTTCTTATGTGTCTGCTAAAGACATGGATTGCTTTGGAAAAGAAATACATATTAGAAGATGCAGGCGCTAAGAAATATGCAATTGCTAATTTCCTTCACTATGAAATGACAGATGATAAAGCTGTCACAAATCAGATTCACGATTTTCAAAGTCTAGTTCAAGAACTATCAACAGAAGAAATAAAGTTGGAAAAAGTATTTCTGTCAAGAGCGCTAATAGAAAAGTTACTGCCCTCTTGAAAAGAATATATGAATAGAATGAAACATAAAAAGAACGGTATTTCTTTGAAAACCACTATCGTACACATACGAATAGAGAAGACCAATAGAATCAGCGACCAAAAAGAAAATAAAAATGAGATAGATTCAAAGGCGAATCTTGTGGAATCAAGTCAGGTAAATAATAAGAAAAAGGGCAACTGTCATAACTGTGGTAAACCTAGACATTATGCAAATGAATACAGGCTCAAAAAGAAGAATGCAAACAATCAATTTAAGAAAAAAGGAAACTGGTACAAATGTGGAAAGCCTGGGCATCATGTTAAAACATGCAGGTTTAAGAAAAATAAAAATAAGCCACAGGCTAATCTTACAGAAACAGAAAATGAGTTTGACATGGTGATAGTTGTGGTGTCAGAAGTTTTCCTTGTAAATAACTTGAAATGGGTGGTAGATAATGGTGCAACTAAGCACATGTGTAAGGATCGTGGCATGTTTACCTCCCACCAAGTATCAGAAAATGATGAATAGGTATTCATGGGTAATGTTAGAACGTCTCCAGTTGTAGGGAAAGGAAAAGTACTTCTGAAACTCACTTCTGGAAAGACTCTAATATTGAATGATATCTTACATGTGCCTGACATTAGAAGAAACTTAGTCTCTAGTTCGCTCCTCAATAAGGATGGTTTCAAGTTAATATTTAATTCAGATAAGCTTGTAATGACTAAGAATAGAACATTTGTTGATAAGGGATACTATATCGATAGTTTATTCATTGTAAATGTATCCAATGCTAATAATAAGAAGACATCCAATTCTGTTTATTTTGTTGAACCTTTTTATCTATGGCATAGTAAATTAGGTCATATAAATATAGTATCTTTGAAGAAAATGAAAAGATTAGGTTTATTACCTAATATATCTAATGAAGAATTCAAAAAATGTGAAACATGTGTAGAATCAAAATTCATTAGAAAATCCTTTAAACAAATAGAAAAATCATCTATTCTATTAGAGTTGATACACAGTGACTTAGGTGATTTTAGAAATCATATGTCTAGAGGTGAAAAAAGATATTATATAACTTTTATGGATAACTACTCTAGGTTCACTAGAGTATATTTGTTAAGGAACAAAGGTGAAGCTTTAGATACTTTTTCTAAATATAAAATTGAAGTTGAAAATTAATTAAATATAAAAATTAAAAGACTTAAAACAGATAGAGGAGGTAAATATGAATCTTCTCAATTTAAAGAATTATTTGAAAAGAATTGAATAGTTCATGAAACTATAGCTCCTTATACACCAGAACAGAATGAAATAGCAGAATGTAAGAATAAAACTATAAAAGAGATGACGAATGCTATGTTAAATAGTTCAGGTTTACTCTCAAATATGTGGGGAGAAGCAATTTTGTTTACTTGTTATATCCTAAATAGGATTCCTTCTAAATCTTCTGAACAAACACCATATAAACTTTGAAAGAATCATATTCGTAGTTATAAATATATTAAAGTGTGGGGATGTCTTGCTAAAGTAGGATTGTCTGAAACTAAGAAAAGAAAGTTAGGTCTTAAAATGACTGACTGTGTATTTATAGAGTACACACAAAACAGTATGGCCTATAGGTTTCAAGTTTTAAAAACTAAGGATAATATTCTAAATCCTAATACAATTATAGAAGCTAGAGATGTAGAGTTCTTTGAGAATGTATTCCATATGAAATCTAAATCTATTAGAATAGAGGAAGTCAATGAATCAGATATTGCATCTTCTAGTAAAAATATTTACTAGAAAGTAGTAGAAGAGATACAACCAAGAAAACGTACTAGGGTTAGAAGATAAAATAATCTAGGAGATGGTTTTTTTACCTTCTTAGTAAAAAATGATCCTACAACATATATAGAAGCAATTAACTCTCTAAATGCAACCTTTTTGAAAGAAGCAATAAATGATGAGTTAGAATCTATTATATCTAATAACACTTGGGAACTTGTAGACCTACCACCTGGAAACAAATTAATAGGCTGTAAATGGGTGTTTAAAAAGAAACTAAAATCATATGGGACTATTAATAAGTTTAAGGCTAGGTTGGTAGTGAAAGGCTTTAAACAAAAGGAAGGAAAAGATTACTTTGATACATATTCCTCTGTAACTAGGATTACAACTATTAGAATCTTAATAACGATAGCCTCCATATATAAACTAGTGATACACCAAATGAACATTAAGATTGCTTTCCTAAATGGAGACTTAGAAGAAGAAATATATATACAGCAACCTGAGGGTTATAAGATATCAGGTAAAGAAAATAAAATAAGTAAACTAATTAAATCACTATATGGTTTAAAACAGGCTCCTAAACAATGACATGAAAAATTTGATGATGTTTTAAAATCAAATGGTTATCATATAAATGATGTAGATAGATGTGTATATAGTAAAATTTTTAAAAATAATTATGTTATTATATTCCTTTATATTGATGACATGCTTATTTTTGAAACTAATATTAAATTAGTTAATGTAACTAAGAAATTCTTGTCATCTAAGTTTGATATGAAAGACTTAGGAGAAGCTAGTGTAATCTTGAGTATTGAAGTAATCAGGAAAAATGGTGTTATTATATTATCATAATCTCATTATATTGAGAAGATATTGAGAAAGTTTAAACATTTTGACTATTTACCTGTCAGTACTCCTTATGATTATACTGTGACTCTCATGAAGAATATAAAAAATAGTGTCTCAATTGGAATATTCCACAATAATTGGTAGCCTCATGTATCTGACAAACTGCACTAGACTAGACATAACGTTTTCAGTAGAAAGGCTAAGTAGATATATAAATAACTCTGGAAAAAAGCATTGGAATGCCTTGTTTAGGATTTTGAGATACTTAAAAGGAAATATGGCCTATGGTTTATATTATACCGGTTATCCTGCTGTATTAGAAGGATATAGTGATACTAACTAGTTCAGTGATTCAGATGAGACAAAATCTACAAGTGGATATGTCTTCACTTTAGGTGGAGAAGCAGTCTCTTGAAAGTCTACCAAGTAGACATGAATCGCTCGGCCGACGATGGAATCCGAGTTTATTACCTTAGAAAAGGCTGGATCAGAAGCCGAGTGGCTTAGAAATCTCTTAGCTGATATACCATTGTGGTCAAAGCCTGTATCGGCCGTGTCTATTCATTATAATTGTCAAACAGCTATAGCGAAAGGAAAAAATAAAATATATAATGGAAAGAGCAGACATATTAGACTTAGACATAACATAGTGAAATACATGTTGCATGATGAAGTCATATCTATTAACTTTGTGAGGTCAGAAAAGAATCTATCAGATCCTCTGACCAAAGGACTATCTAAAAAGTTATAAATGATATATCGAAGGGAATATGGCTGAGCTTAATATATGAGCTGCCAATGTCGGCAACCCAACCTATACAAGTGGAGATCCTATGAGATAGGTTCAATGAGTAAACAACAAGACACGAGGTAGATGATTGCACTGAGTTGTATGAGCCCCTTATATGGTGTATAATGTGAGCAACAATGAAGAAGGATGAGTTTTTAGAACTTTTAATGGATCCATAGCCATATATTTATTGGTGTATACAGTTGTTACATATACTTGATGGAATTTACCTATATGGGTGTGGAGGTGGAGGCCACTTCCTATGAGAATTTAGGCGAATTTTCTATAGTACTCATGAAATTCAGATAATGGTATATGGTTGAAACGAACCGAACCGCAGAATCATTTACAGAGGAAGAATTGTGTGAGTGGCGTGTACTTACGATTTACATTAAAAGGATTCAGGTTGAAGACTATGGTGTCACCTGATTCTTGTAGACCTGTCTTGCTTACTCTAATATCGGTTCAAGTCTATGGTGACACCAGCACCATTGTACAGCTATTATGCTTTAATTACAAAGAGTTTTATTTTAATATATGTGGAGGATTGTTATATTTTATTTTAAAATAATATTAAAATTTAAAATTTTAAATTTTCGGTGATTTCCTTCCATATTTAAAAAGTTGTGGCACTTTTGAGTTGTGGGTTTTGTCCCACATCGAATTTGACAAAGTAAACTATTGTGGGTTTTGTCCCACATCGAATTTGACAAAGTAAACTATCTTGTATATAAGATAGTCTTTTTGCCTAGGGCTTAAGCCCCTTTCAGAGGGCATGTGAATTTGGTCCTGTGGGGGGCTATGCCAATAGCTCTAATCTATACCATTGACCACACGTGCCCGCGCCGAGCTTAGCCCAGCCGAGTCGAGTCTAGTCCGAGTCCGTGTGCATGTGCGTGATGCGACGCAACGCGTCGGGATTGGACGGGCTGGGCTGGGCTGGGAGTGAGCGCGGGTGCGAGTGCGGTGTGAGTGTACTCGTGTGGGTGTGTGTGTATGGGTACTCGCAGGACTTTATGTGCGAGAGTGTACTCTTACTTGTGTCTTTTATTTTAAATCAAAGAGATGTATCCCTTCCGGTTGGTTGCCCCTGTTGGGTTTAAACACAACGGATCTAACCTTTTGTAAAGGGTGCTTATGCACCACCTTGAAGTCTATATAAAGACTACCAATTCTAACTTTAAAAATATGAAAAATACTCTCTCTGATACGGTTTTAAGTATTTTTACTGAGTTCATTGCTGAGTCAACTCAGTACTTTCGGATTAAGCTGCAAGTGGTTCGAGCCCGTGTACAGTGAATGCACCACTGAGACCAGGTCATAGTCATTGTATCTTGGAGGTCGATTGCTCTGGAAACCAGTTGTACTTGGGACGTTGTCCAAGGGGAGCAAATTCGATTTCAAGCTGAGTGACTCAGTCATGCCTCGACTCAATTCAATAAGTTCTTCTTTCTCAAATTTTATTTTATTTTATTTTTTTTTAGTTCTCGATTTTAATAGTCTATTTAATTCCAACCAAATATTCCAACAAGGTACCTACTCCAACTTAGCTTTCTTTTACCTAACGCAGACAACTTAAATGCGCTCAAAATTAACCCAGACTATCAGGTGCATCACCCCTTTATTAGCCTTGACCCTAAAAATTAGACTTACTAAGACTCAGGTAGGCCACCTAATAAAATGATGAATAAAAACTTTTAAATTCATGTAGTAAGGCCAGCTTGAATTTTCTTATGCTGTCATTTTAGGTAATTCTTCTACACCATATGCCAAATTAGATGACTGAATTAGGTGGCACATAAACACCATCGGGTGCGCTTTGTATAAAATTAATCATAGATGTTCATTCCTAACTTTTTCATGTGGTGCGGCCTACTTGAGTTTTGGATGATAATAATTTTTAGATGTATAATGTGTGCTTTTTTTTTCATTGATATCCATTCACCAAGATCCTACTTTGTGGTTCAACTAAGATTTGAACCTGCCACATTTTTTGGATCATACTTTAAAATGATATGAGAAAAACGATGAACGGCGTGGATAAAACACTTACAACACAGTAGGCCCCACAGAGCTCTGCCCGGACGGATTACCGGCGGGCGAGGGTAGGACGCAATCCGCGTCGCACTACATTAGGTGAGGTTTGGCAACATACTACATCACTACAACAATTTAGTCTTTTCGCAACAAGTCAACTCATTGCTAAAAACTCTAAACTTGTCGGTAAAAACTTTTAGCGACGAGTGTGCTCGTCGTCACGTTTGATGCAGATACAGCGTCACTAATTCTATTTAGCGACTAGTTAGATTGTCCAAAAAAGGTTAAAGGTTCAATTAGTGGATGTTCCTAATAATTTAGTAATTTTTTTTTTCACAAATAAATCTCAATTTCCATTTAAAAATCACATTTTTTTCCAAATTGTATATTTTTTTACTCTTCATTTTTCTTTCAAAACTTTTAACAAAATATCATTTTTATTATCAAATATTTCAAAATAAAATACAAATTCATAATTTTTATTTTCAAAATCTCAAAAATTTCATAATGCTATTTATTTTTTTTACTTCAAAAGCATCATTTTGTTTTCACATTTCAATTTTCTTTTTTAAAATGATATATTTTTTTTCAAAATCTTAGGGTTTATATAAATAAAATTTTCTTTTAATTCCAAATTTTGAACATTTTCAATTATTTTTCAATATCACAAATTTTTTCAACTTCTTTACCAATTATTTTTCAATATCACAAATTTTTTCAACTTCTTCACTTTCCATTTCAAAATGTCTATTTTTTGTTAAAGTATCGATTTTTTAATATTGTTTTATCTTAAAATTTTCAATTCTTTCGAACTTCTCCATTTTTTTAAAGCATTTTTTTTCAAACTTGTCAATTTTTATCGAACTTCTCAATTTTATTTTATTTTTCAAAATACAAACTCTCATTTTCGTTTTCAAAATATTTTCATTTTTCAATGTTGTTAAAATTTTCACATTTTTAAAAATCTTTTTAATTTTCTTTTTCAAGATATTATTTTTTTCATGAAATCAATTTTTTTTTTCAAAATTATCAACTTTATTCGATATTATTTTTTTTTCCCAAAAAAAAAAGATTTTTTTATTAAATCATGGTTTATTTTTGTTTCAAAATCTCAATTTTTTTCAAGCATTGTAAAGAAGTTGAAAACATCTCGTTCATACATCTAATCATCCCATCAATCATCAAAACATTCATCCATCCATGCCATCTATCCATATAACCACCCCATCCATCCATCTATACATCCATCCATTCATCCATCTATCCCAGCTATCCATCTAACCATCCATCGAACCAACCCATCCATCCACTCATTCTATCTAATCATCAAAACATCCATCCATCCATATCTATACATCCAAACAACCACCCATCCATTCTCATCCTAACCATCCAATCATCTATCCATCCCATCCAAACATCTATCCATTCCATTCAACCATCCATCCCATCGATCAATCTATCAATATCCGTCCATCTAACCATCCAACGATCCCATCGATCAATCTATCCATCTGTCCATCCAATCATCAGATCCGTCCATCTAACCATCCCATCCATCCCATCAATCCATCTCAAATATCTCATTCATTGGCCCATCCATCCCGTATATTCACATATTGATCCATCCAACCATCCCATTCAACCATCCGTCCAACCATCCATCCAACTAGCCATCCAACCATCCCATCTATCGATCCATCTAACTATTCCATCCCATCTATCCATCCAACCGTCCAAACATTCATCCATTCAACCATCCATCCATCCCATCCATCCACCATTCAATAGATGATTAGAGGTTGATTTAATGGTCGAAAGTACTTTATGTTGTACGATCATTGATTGGGAGGTTGATCATGTGAGTGTCGGTGATGTGCAACATTCGATTATTGATTGGAGACTCAATGAAGTGATGTACAATGATTTTCACCATCCAATAAAGGATTGGAGGTTGATCGGATGGTCAACAACACTTTCTATCGTTTGATTGTTGATTGGAGGTCGATCAAGCGATTGTCAATGTGCACCATTTCATCGTCAATAGGGGAATTGATAACAAGATTTATGTTAGTTTATACCGTTCAATCATTAATTGGAGGTTCATCAGATGTTCAACAATACTTTGTGTCATTCGATTTGTTGATTAGGAAGTCGATAGACCGATCATCAGTAATTTGCACTATTCGATCGTCGATCAGGAACTTAATGAGGCAATATACGTTGGTTTCCACTATTTAATTGATGAGTACATAGATAGATGAAGGAAAACTATTCATAAAAGTACACATGCAGATAATTTAAGATGTTATTACAAATACTCTATCCTTTCGCAATGAAACTACATTCGTCGTAAAAAGATTCAGTTGGTATTTGTCGTAATGAGTTAACCTGGTCGTCGCTAAAACAAACTATTTGCAGCGACTTTTGTGTCGTTGCAAAAAATAATATTTTACCACGTCACTCAATTGTCGCATAAAGTGGACATTAGCGATGACGATGGAAACGTGTGGCAAAACGTCTTTCCCACTACAATTTTCTTAGGAGAAATTGGTGGAAAAAGTTTTAGCGACGATAATTATAGCTCGTCGTAAAAAATGTCAACTATTTGCGATGACTTAAAATATTGTTACAAATACTCTAACCTTTCACAATGAAACTATATTTGTCATGAAAAATTTTAGTTTGTATTTGTCACAACGAATTAACCTAATCATCGCCAAAACAAACCATTTGCATCGACTTTTGTGTCGTTGTACTAAATAATATTTTTCTACGACACTTAATTCGTCGCATAAAGTGGACATTAGCGTTGATCATGGAAACGTGTGGCAAAACGTCTTTCCCACCATGTAATTTTACCGAGAGAAATTGGTGGAAAACATTTTAGCAACAATATATTATAGCGCGTCGCGAAAACGTTGACTATTTGCAATGATTTATAATGTTGTAGTAAATACTCTAACATTTTACAATGAAACTATGTTCGTCGCAAAAGGTTTCAGTTTATATTTGTAGCAACGAGTTAACCTAGTCATTTCTAAAATAGACTATTTGCAGTGACTTTTGTGTCGTGGTAAAAAATAATATTTTACCACGACACCCAATTCATCACATAAAGTGGACATTAGCGATGACCATAGAAACGCGTGGCGAAACATCTTTCCTGCCATGTAATTTTCTCCGGAGAAATTGGTAGGAAACGTTTTAGCGATGATAATTATAGTTCATCGCAAAAACGTTGACTATTTGTAATGATTTAAAATGTTGTTGTAAATACTCTAATATTTTGTAATGAAACTATGTTCATCACAAAAAGGTTTCATTTTGTAGTTGTCGTAACGAGTTAACCTAGTCATCGCTAAAACAGACTATTTGCAGCGACTTTTGTATTGTGACAAACAATAATGCTTTGCCCCGACACGCAATTCGTTACATAATGTCTTTCCTGCCATGTAATTTTTCTAGGAGAAATTGGTGGGAAATGTTTTAGCAGCGATAATTATATCTCTTCACAAAAATATCAATTATTTGTGATGATTTACAATATTATTGCAAATACTCTAACATTTTGTAATAAAATAACGTTCGTCGTAAAAAGTATCCTCTAGTCCTCATCGGTCACGTGCGGTGGTGTGGACTGTGCGGCCTCCTCATGGCTATCGCACCGCTTGTACTGCCGGTGTAACTTACCGTGGTAATCCTTAAACCGCTCCTTGATCATGTTATCGACGGCATGAGAGATGTGCAGAACACTCAAATCCAAGTCAAATTTATCATGTAGTTTGATAAATAATAGATTAAAAAAATAAACTTATTAAGATAATAACTTAACAGTAAATGAATTTTTATAAAATAAATTTTAATTTACTAAAATTTACTTGAAGGGGCTGACGGATGAGCTCCTACACATCATCTGTCACGTCTGCCCAACGAGGGGTGCTGGGGGGATCAAAGATCGGCATAAGACACCAACCTCCAACGTAAACAGTCTGGTGTTGTTCCCAACAGGTTTAATACAGTCCTGTGGAAACTCTACCGTCACCCTACCCTCACGCATAAGTCGTTCTAAAAGTAACCCACGCGTGGGTCCACATCCTCGTCGGCTGGTCGACAACGCTGTTGCATAAGAAATGTATAAGTAAACATAAACAGAAGTCATTAAAAGAAGTATATGTCTAGACTTACGTGCAGTGCCCGGTGTATGCGCGACTGAGGGATTAGATGCCTACGATGCAACATGTGATGGCGATGCTGTCTCCGTCGCATCACGAGTAGAAGGGGTAGATCCAGTGTGCGAACGATGTGCTCTCCCACCTAGTGTCATCACTGAATATGTGTGAGTTACGAACTTATAAATTTAAACAATGTCATTACAAGTAAAATATACTAAAACATTATACAAGTAGTGTTGATGGAACAATGCATTTATGCTATTGATTAGAATATGATTAAACCATTATACTATAATGCAATCAGAATATAATAAAATTGTAAACTTTAATCTATTTAACCCTTAAAAATTCCATTACACATTGTCATTCTATAATAAATACAAATATTTCATTGTAATACGAAACAACTTTGAGGTAAACTATCCGAAGTACTCCCTACATAAGTTATCCGAAGCACTCGACATTTTTATAGCTACCATGCTAGTCATAATAGGAGAAATCTGGTCTCTCAGGACTCCATTCAGATGTGCAAGTGATAGAGTCGCATCTTTCATATCTCATTTCCTGTGGTTATATATCTCTATTAGCCCCGAAATCTCTTTGAGATAGTATAATCTTTCATCTGAGTTATTGTTGATATATTCTACTCTACACTCATCGACCAGATCGGGTATCTCTATGGCACTACCAGAAGAAAATAGGACCGAAATGTTCATCTGCAACAGCTGATGAAGTATGTTGCTTGCTTCTGCTATGCTCCGATTTGAGGATGACAAGATCAGAAATTAACTCAACTGTAAATATGGATTTTAAACAAGTCAATAAAATAAATTAATCATGACTTATAATTTTCACGTATACATGGAATACATAAATTATTCGAATTAAAAAATGACATGTAAATCCTGTGTACATTTAATAATCGTCGTCTGTATCACTATCGCTCAGGGTTATTTCTTCTTCACCATTACTATTACTGATCATTATTTCCTCCTCATCGTCTGCAACGTTGTCATCAATGAATCTGCTATCATCTCTAACAATGTCTTATATTATTGAGGCATCAACATGATCATGTAGCACATTATCTCTGTCTAATTGCACCACATTATTATCAACACTTAAATCTGTCCGTGTATCCCTAGATGGCATGTCTTCTTGATATGTTTGTTCAACCTTAAACGTATCATTTTTTCCGTCCTCGTTATCTTCAACTTTTGGTACGGGAACGTTAAATATGTTCTTGAGCTTTATTTTCTACACCACATGCCAAGAGCCGCCTAACTTTATGTCAGCGAGGTAAAATACTTATTCAGCTTGCCTAGCGAGGACAAATGGGTTGTCCTTAAACCACTTTCGTGATAAATTTACACTCGTAAAGTAGTTGTCAATTTGTATTTTCAACTTCTTATTTCCAATGTCTCACCAATCACATCTAAATAAGTACATCCGCTTTCTCATATAATAACTTAGCTCAATAATATCCGTCAAAATTTTTTAAAAGTCAATTTCATCCTCCTCATTTGTTCCCTTCACAACCACCCCACTATTTTGTATGGTCCTACACTTCTCACATTCTTCGGTGTGGAAGTGAATCTCATTTACAATACAACCTGTATATCTAGATACACGTTTGTCAAGGCCACATGCCAGTGAGTATAGTGCATCAGACGCATCAGCGGAGTTGCTCGTGCGCAACGTCGTCATCTATTATCATGTACAGAATATAATTGTTTAGGGATTTTCTTAGGTTGAAATAATGTGGAATACAACGAAAATTCTAAGTGTGGTGAGATACAATGTGAAATCTTACACGTTTGGCAAAACCATTCTTAAAACTGGTCCTGATGCATTCGATCATAATTTGTAGAGAATTTGGACTTCATCTCGTCTATATGTTTGCTACACATAAATGACACGTCATCAGCAAGAAACATTAAAATCATCGTATGTAGAGAAAACAATAATCGAGGGAAGACTTACTCTAAGTATGACTTTATTTCTTCACAATTATACAACACATACCACTGTGCCTTTGCTAGATCCCCAAGGTCTATATCCTGAAATGTTAGCGATCCTAAAGGACGGACGTTATGTACAAATATAGTTATGACTCCTTGTTCATGCTCCTACCCTTTATCGGCATTCCGATCTTTTCGGTTGAATCTAGTCTCTATGCCATGAAGATACATGGAGCAAAATGTAAGGCACTCATTATCAATGTATGCTTCAGCTATCAACCCCTCTGGTCATGCCTTATTCCTCATAAATTGGTTGAGTGTGTGAAGGTATCTGTACACAAAGCCAATATGTTATACGTATGAAAACATGGATATATGTAGTTTATGGAATGAATAAAAATTTTAATAGGTTCTATCACCTTTCGATCGGATACATCCAACGATATTGTACTAGACTTGCAAGATTCGCCTCGTGCGATAAATGAATCGTTAGGTGTACCTTGACATCAAAAAATACATGTGAAAATATTCTTTCAAGTTTGCAAATGACTATGGTAATGTCCCTCTCCAGTCGTTTAATAACATCTACATTCAACGATTTCAAACACAAATCCTTAAAGAATATCCCCAACTCAATCAGCGTCACACTGATATCCTTGCTCAGGAATCCATGAATCGTTATCTGCAATAAGCGTTGAAGAAGGACGTGACAATCATGACTTTTCTTTCTTGTTACCTTATAGTTCGTAAAGTTTACGCGCTAAGATATGTTAGACGCATACCCATTAGAAAACTTCACCGATCTCAACTATTCACATAAACGCTTTATCTCTAGTTTTATCAACGTGTAGTAGGCTGCTGGCATAGTATACGAATTTCTATGTGATTACAGGTGCAACTCTTTCCTTAAACCCATTTTTTGTAGATCCAATCGAACCTTGAAACTGTCTTTTATTTTCTTCTTTATATTCATCAATGTTCCGAAGATATTGTCACATATATTTTTCTCAATATGCATGACATTCAAGTTGTGTCAAATTTCAGATCGCTCCAAAAAGGCATGTCAAAAAAGATGCTTTTCTTCCTCCAGTTATAGTCCAATATTGTACATTTCCTCTTCTTCAAGTGCGATGCCTTACTAAATCTAACTTTTTTAATGTTACTCAGTTGTTGCATATATCTTCTCCAGATAGCTCTTTCGGGGGTGGCCTATGATCTTGTTTGCCATCAAAGATCATCGTCTTCCTACGCCAACTATGATCGCTCGGAAGGAAGCGACGATGGCCCATATAACAAATTTTCCACCACGCTTTAATGACAATGAACAAGTTTTAATACCACATGTAGGATAAGTCAACTTGCCCTTCGTGCTCCACCCAGACAAATTTCTATACACAAGAAAGTCATTTATTGTCCACAAGACCATTGCGTGTAATCGAAATGTTTGTCCTACAAATGTGTCATGCGTTTTTACACCTTGACTCCGCAACTCGTTTGATTCATCTACTAACGGTCATAAATACACATTAATGTCATTTCCAGGTGACCTGGGTCTAGGAATAAGTAATGACATCATGAAAAATGACTCTTTCATACCCAACTAAGGAGGTAAATTGTATAGCATAAGCACCATTGGCCATATACTGTACGAGATACTTATATTACCAAATGGATTAAAACTATCACTTGCAAGACCTAGTTAAACATTACGAGAATCCTCTGCAAACCAATCATATTTGCTTGTCAAAATTTTGTCAGGCTTTAGAGTCTGCAGGGTGCCTCAGTGTACTATCATCATGAATGCGTCTCTCCTTATGCCACCTCATATCTTCGGGTCTTACGAGACATAAAAAATCTTTGTAATCTGGGTTTCAATGGAAAGTACCTTAACACCTTTTGTGGAATTTTTTTACACTCGGCTTTGTCATACTTCCACCTGGACTCTCCACAAACATGACACTCTTCAACCTTATCATGCTCTTTCTAATACAATAAACAATCATTTATACATGCATATATGAAGGTGCAACCAAGGCCCAAGTTGCGCATCAAAGATTTTGCCTTGTAATGAGACTTAAGCAATGTCTCATCGTCTGGTAATGCTTCTTTTAACAACTCAAGCAACATGCCAAATGATTTGTTACTCCAATGATTTATTATCTTCAAATGAAGTAACTTTGTAAGAAAATTCAACTTGGAGAAGTTCTCACACCCCATATAAAGTGAACGTTGCACATCCCTCAACAACCTACTAAACTTTTCTGATTCGTCATCACCCATTGGAGGAATATCTTGGCTACTGCTTTTCGCTGCAAAATCAGTATCGACAGCTGTTCCCCTGAACACATCCCCTATGATATCGTACATTTCGTCAATGTCTTCATCCTTGTCATCCAGCACAATCGGGTCAGCAAGGACTTCAGTGGGTGCAACTTTATGGGTCATATCTTTACCATGATAGATCCATCAAGTGTAACTCTGGTCAATCCCAACTATGAATAAATCATCCTCTACTTTGTCTAAAGTCTTAGATATCATGTTCTTGTATTTTCGACATGGACACCTAATCTTATTCCTTGAATCTGCCTGATTTCGTGCAAATTCCATGAACTCATGAACCCCTTATTTATACTCTAGGTCAAACCTATTCTTAGCTCACATCCAACTCTTATCCATGTCTACAATGAAAAGACTAAAGTCAGTTTACCGAAATAGCTTTAAGATTAGGCTAGGTTATAGGTTTAGGTTTAGGGAATTAAGAATAAGTATAAGTTTAGGTTTAGGTTTAGGGAATTGGAGTTGAGATTATGATTAGGTGTAGGTTTAAGTTTAGGGATTTAAGAATACGTTAAGGTTTAGGTTTAGGAAATCGGGTTCGGGATCGGGTTTTTGTAACACCCTGAAAATCGGGGGTCGTGTATAAACTCAACTCCCGAGTTCCAGACCGTCACTTATGCAACAAAATGGTTATGATTCAATGTTGTCTGATTTAAAGCATTCACATGAGTAAAAGTATACCAAAACTGCAATACATACTTCAGATCCAGTGATAAAAGCAAGCGGAAGACTAAACAATGTATATATCACTGTATGGAAAAATAAAGTAATCTCAACTGTCTCCAAAGTATGACTACATCTCTGAGTCTCATGTACATGTACATAACTAAATAATGTTCAAAAAAAAAAGAAAAGTCCCACTGCTGTCCCCTCGATCCAGGTCACCTACGGGAAGCCGTCATGATACTGCATATACGAGAACTCATCCTGGTCCTCGTCAATCTCCGGCTCCACCTCCTGGATCTTGTCCTCACCTGCAGCTACAACAGGATCTGGTGGGTGTTGCAAACACCATCCCGTAACGTGGGAATGAGTGATCAACTCAGTGGAATCATAGAGCAAAGATTTGCATGTTCACAATTCAATCACGCGATAATAGTAAAGCAGTAAATCAGACAATCCTAATACTGTTATTAATGCAAGATGATATGACGTGATGTATGCCCTCACCAACGATCACCCTCATGCGGCAACATCTTACGACCGCGGCATGCCACACTCCCTAGAGTGCTCCACATCTTCCAGGCACATGCAATGCTATGGTGAAATGATTACCAAGTTGTTATTAGTCCATTCAAACAGCAGGATTGGGAAACTAAGGTACTTCCCTTGTATCAATCCCAACACAGATCCTGTCTAGGGTCGTCACTCCTAGTAATCTCATACGATGTATATTTCGTAGGTCACTGCAAGGACTGCCAGGGCTGTTGCTCGCACTCGTTGCACCGCTCCCCCATCACCTTATCAATACAGGCCTACTGTACTCTACTGCACAGAAGGGTCGTCGCCTCCCGTGGACTCAGAATACGCTCGCGGTCACTACAAAGGGCTCGTCGCCTGATCAGTGTAGGCCGACAGCTAGAATATAGTGTCCCATACCACCATAATCTGCTCACGAGTCAAGGTGCTCACTGGTCACTACGGAGAGGTTTGTGGCCCCAGCGTAGGCCGACAGCTCGACCACGGTGTCCCATACCACCATGCCCGGCTCATGAGTCTTCGTGGATCAAGGTACCATGGTTAACAGGGTTTACAATGGTAAGTTCCGTACCCTAGGTTCAAGCAGTTATGACACATACAAGGTGAACATACATCGGCCAGTCGGGTTACTTGACGGGCTCGACTAGCGCGATCGCATCTCGAATTGAACGACATGAAGTGCGTAAAACACTTCGCGTGGCCTAACCACTACCGCCAACTCTCAACACGAATCACATTCATCGACGCGTCGTTCGTGGCTATGACCAGTCAGCCACGAATTCGCTCGGTTACCGACTGCCTGGACTAAGTCAAGTCCCACACATCTATGGAATTACATTAACACTATACAAAGGTATTGGAATTGAAATACATCATGTGAGCATGTTAGCACATGTTATAACATTCAACTTAAGCAAATCTTCAAGGCATACTTCCCATGCATATTCAACTTAAGCAAATCCTCAAGGCATACTTTCTATGCATGTAATGCGATCATGCATAAGGTCAACATGTAGGAAATCATTTAGGTCAGCATATTAATCATGAAATCAATCTCAAACTACTACATAACATCATTTAATTCAATACATACTAATACAAGCATTTATACAAACACATACACTACACACTTAAATCCACATATAGTATGTCGACCCAAAGTGCGCAACTTGGCGAATCTCTTCGCCAAACTGATTATGCAATCATTCCTAACTCTCTAATGCGGCGACAAATCATGTCAATCACGTCAGCAAAATATGCATGTAGACCGTACTTCCTACAAACGACTAAAATGCCCTAAATCTCATATTCTTCGTTAATTTACAAAACGGGAAACGGAGAGCATTTTGTACATGTCAAACGGCGATGCCGTCAAGAATCTACTATTAAACGACATTGAAAGCGTTGGGAACCGTCAATCAAAGCGTCTAAAATCCTCACCTTATGTCTTGTAGACTCGGGAATTGAAACGGAGCGTATACGCCTCGTCTACGGCGAATAAGGAGCCTAATACATAAGATCCATAAGCTACATCGCTATGGAAGCAAGGGAAACTCAAATCAACAACTATTTAGGGTATTTACTTATCTAAGATCGCGGTGGAATCGCCGGGAAGGTGGTAGAGGTGTGTTGCTTAAGCATGTGCAACACGTAGCACAAGTGGCAGGAAGAACTCCCCCACTCACAATCTCTCACTTCTTTTTCCCTCTCCCAAGCTAGGGCTTCTCTCAAATTCGGATGGGAGAGAGGAGTGAGGGTTTCAACCCCTTTTATAGCCTACAACATGCTCAAAATAGGCTTGGGAACAATGTTTACTTGGTACCTAACCAAATCGGGGCCGTTTCGGTCCAAAAGGGCATTTCTGAAGGTCCCCTGGCCAAATGCGGTCGGACTTAAGCTCATGCATACTGGATCTAGCACACATCCAGTTTTCAGACCGGTAGGGTTCCCAGATCGCACGTGGCGGTCCAGTTTCAGTTTAACGGTCATCGCACCAAGATCAGGCCTATAAGTCTCGTGATATGTAATAGATATTTTTCCTGATCCAAGGGTGTAATTTGGCTGTATTCTGACGGTCAGAACGCTCAATACTGATGCGTCAAATTGTGTGCCAGATTTGAATTTCAAATTCCAATTCTAACCCTATTCTCACTCTCTTCAGTCCGGGCTCAATGAAATAGCCTGTGATTATCGGTTTGACTTGATTTTTGGAATGAGTGTCAAGTCCAGCTAGACGGTTCTAACGGTCTAAGATAGGAGGTATCGAACTTTCGACGTGTGGTCTAGATCCAATACAAAGATTCAAAGTGGTCCAGAGAACAAACCTGCTTAGAGTTTGGTCCGAGGTTTTAGAGCATTATAGCACCATTGGTTCCACTCGCTTTGGGCCTTGTAGAACGTATTTAAAGTGATCAGGGACCATTTTCCAGCTATTCTAACGTTGCACTAGCTAACCTAGTCATATTTTCTAAAGGAATGAATTCTACGCAATATCGGGTCGAGTTGGTACTCGAGCCCAAGTATGGATTTTTCACGGGCGTTACAATCTACCCCCCTTAACAAATAATTTCATCCTCGAAATTTTGTACCTTTTCGTACTCCTCGAGATGCTGTGGGTAGTTCTTTCTGATCTCGGCTTCTGTCTCCCAAGTAGCCTCCTCCTCAGTATGATGCGTCCATAGTACCTTCACAAGGGGAATTACCTTGCTACGCAGTACCTGCTCCTTCCGGTCTAAGATGCGTGTCGGTCGCAGGATATAAGTAACATCCTCTCCTAACTGCACCTGCTCCCATCTGATGATATGAGAAGGATCAGCAACGTACTTCTTCAGCATAGAAACATGAAATACGTTGTGGACGCTCGCGAGGGGCGTGGGTAAAGCCAATCGGTAAGCCACTGCTCCCACACGATCGAGGATCTGAAATGGACCAATGAATCGCGGTGCCAGCTTCCCCTTCTTCCCGAACCGAAGGACTCCCTTCATAGGGGAAACTCGCAAAAACACATGATCCCCGACTGTGAACTCTAGTGGTCTCCGTCTCGTATCGGCGTAGCTCTTCTGTCTGCTCTGCGCTGTAAGAAGCCGACGTCGAATAATATCAATCTTCTCTGACGTCGCCTGCACCAACTCTGGGCCAATCAAGCTGCGCTCACCGACCTCTAACCAGCAATGTGGTGCGCGACAAGGTCGCCCATACAGCGCCTCATAAGGTGCCATGCCGATACTCGCCTGGAAGCTATTGTTGTACGCAAACTCCGCATATGCAAGACAGTCATCCCAACTGTCCTTGAAGTCCAATGCGCAAGCCCGCAACATGTCCTCCAGGATCTGGTTCACTCGCTCCGTCTGTCCGTCCGTCTGTGGGTGGAAGGCAGTACTGAACTTCAACTTCACACCCATAGCCTCCTGAATGCGAGTCCAGAAAATAGAAGTGAACCGCGTGTCTCTGTCCGACACGATCTCCAACAGAACTCCATGCAGACACACAATCTCTCGGATATACAATCTAGCCAGCTCGTCTGCAGAGTTCGTAACTCTGATCGGTAGGAAGTGCGCCGACTTCGTCAATCGGTCGACGATCACCCAAATGGAATCATGCCCCTTCCTCGTCTTCGGCAACCCAGAAATGAAGTCCATGGAAATGAAATCCCACTTCCACTCTGCAATCGGCATAGGCTGCAAAAGTCCAGGTGGTCGGCGATGCTCTGCCTTCACCTGCTGATAAGTGAGACAACGGGACACGAACTCAGCAATGTGGGTCTTCATACCTTCCCACCAATACGTCCTCTTCACGTCACGATACATCTTCGTACTGCCTGGATGCATCGCGAGTCTAGTAGAATGCGCAGCCTCGAGAATCTCTCGTCTCAAGTCAGGGATATCTGGGACGCATAGGCGGCCACGGTAACGTAAGCCCCCAACCATACCAACTCGCCAGTCGGCGTCAGCATCGTCACTGGCCTGCTCTCGAAGCTCAGCAAGATGCGCGTCGTCCCTCTGCGCCTCGATGACACGGTCATCGATCTGAGATCGCACCTGTGCGTGTGCGATGAACTCAAATTGCTCCTCTACGGTGAGTTTCTGCTCAAAGTCTCGCAAAAACTCAACCATATCCCACTCGGCAACCATCAGCGGAGCCGCAAACTCTATCGCCTTCTTGCGGCTCAACGCATCAGCCACAAGATTCGCCTTCCCAGGATGGTAAGAGACTTCAAACTTGAAGTCCTTCAGCGTCTCCATCCATCGCCGCTGCCTCATATTCAAGTCCCGCTGCGTGAATATGTACTTGAGGCTCTTGTGGTCGCAAAAGAGCTCGAACTCCTCTCCATAGAGGTAATGTCTCCAGAGTCTCAGTGCGAATATCACGGCTGCCAAATCCAGGTCGTGTGTAGGGTAATTCTCCTCGTGCTTCCTTAATTGTCTCGAGGCATACGAAATTACCCTGTCCCTCTGCATAAGGACACAACCCAAACCAACGCTAGACGCGTCAGTGTATATAGTGTATTTAACCCCTTGCTCTGACAATACTAGCACAGGGGCGGACGTAAGTCTGTCCTTCAGCTCCTGAAAAGCCGACTCCGCCTTATCATTCCAGGCGAACTTCACGTCCTTCCGTGTCAACTGAGATAAGGGTCTCGCGATCTTCGAGAAATCCTGAATGAAGCGCCGATAGTAACCAGCGAGTCCCAAGAAACTCCTCACCTCAGTGACAGAACCAGGCTGCTCCCAGTCCTGCACCGCAGCTACCTTAGATAGGTCAACTGCCATGCCGTCCTTGGACACCACGTGTCCCAGAAACTTCACCTCCTGCTTCCAGAAGTCGCACTTCTTATACTGTGCGAACAACTGATGTCGTCTGAGCGTATCAAGGACCAAACGTAAGTGCTCCTCATGCTCCTCTCGACTCCTAGAGTACACCAAAATGTCGTCGATGAAGACAACGACGAATCGATAGAGGAAAGGCCGAAATACCTGGTTCATCAGATCCATGAACACGGCCGGTGCATTCGTGAGACCGAACGACATCACGAGGAACTCGTAGTGACCAAAACTGGTCCTGAATGCTGTCTTCTGCACGTCCTCATCTCTGACGCGCAGCTGATGATATCCTGACTGAAGATCAATCTTCGAGAAGTACTGCGATCCTCTCAACTGATCAAACAAGTCATCGATCCTGGGCAAAGGGTACTTGTTCTTCACTGTGAGCTGGTTCAGCCTGCGATAATCAATACACAATCGCAGCGAACCGTCCTTCTTCTTCACGAACAAGACCGGTGCTCCCCAAGGAGACACGCTAGGCTGTATAAAGCCAAGCTCTAGCAGGCCATCAATCTGCGTCCTCAACTCCTCCATCTCACATGGTGCCATGCGATACGTCGGCAGTGAGACGGGTGTAGAACCAGGAATCAGATCGATAGTGAAATCGATCTCACGTCGGGGCGGCAAACCAGGGATCTTCCTGAATAGATCCCCGAACTCAGAAACAACTGGCCTCTGCTCAAGTACCTGGGCACCAGCGTCGCGCAATAGAGTGGCGTAGCTAAGAATGCGGAAAGGAAGATTTACCCGCACTGAAAATGTGAAGGATGCACCCTCAGGCTCGTACGCTGTGACTATACGAGTCTCGCAGTCAATCTCGGCTCTCGTTGCAGTCAACCAATCCATGCCAAGAATGACGTCGAGATAAACGAGCGAGGGATCGACGACCAGATCAAGAGTCATCGTCCTGCCTCCCAGATCAATCAAACAACCCTCACACATCTGGGTGACATCCGAAAAATCTCCATGAGCTGCAAAGACTCGCACGCTATCCATAGTGATAGTCTGCAACCCAAGACGTCTGACCATGGCACGCGATATCAAAGAAATCGTGGAACCAGTGTCCACCATGATAAGAACGGGAGTACCTCCGATATGGCCCGTGACCTCGAAGGCTAAATGCTGGAAAGTCGGCGTCGTAGCTGCCTTAGCGGTCAGTGCATGAACTCGAGCCTGCTGTGGCCGGTTCGGCCGCTGTGTCAAGGGCCGTGGAGGCTGTCGAATCTACGATACCGTAGGTCTGAACGAAGGATGCACAGGAGCTGACCGTATAGGCGGTGCTGATATCGCCTGTGGACGTACACGATCAATCTTCTGCGGCGGCGAGAACCCACTGTCCCGCATCCTGGAAAAGCAACTCTGCGCTAAATGGCCCGTCCTCCCACAGTATGTGCATGATAAATCAGGGTGCCGAAACGGTCCTACTGGCGCCGTGGTCCTGGTAGGAGGATCAATGCGAGGCCTCTTGCCCGCGAAGGGCCTGTCTGGCAAATCCGGTCGCGGCCTAGAAGTAGTCGGGCCTCGAGATCGCGCAAGTCGATCCACGTCCTGCTCTGCCCGCATGGACATGTGAACCAACTCCGCATAGGAAGAAAAACTGACACAGCACATCTTCGACCGAATATCCGGTCGCAAGCCCTCCAAAAAGCGCCGTATGCGCATCTGCTCATCAGCCAGAATCATCGGGACGTACCTGCCCAACTCTGTGAACCGATGCTCATACTCGATAACCGTCATCGCTGCCTGCCTGAGACGGAGAAACTCATTCTCCCTCTCCTGCCTGTAGGTCTGGGGATAATACTTCTCATGGAAGCGGAACTCGAATGCTGCCCACGTCCATACGAAATCTGCGGCAATAGTCCGCAATATACTATCCCACCACATACTGGCCTCTCTCTCAAATAGGAAGGTAGCCAGCTCTACCTGCTCAGTCTCGGTACAGTGCAACATGCGTAGAATCTTCGACACTCGGTCGAGCCAGAACTCTGCCTCCTCGGGTCTGTGAGAACCCGAAAAAGTAGGAGGCCGCAAGCGCTGAAATCGCTCCAGAAGGCCCCGTGTGTCGGCAGGATTCCCCGCAGGGAAAGCAGGCTGCGCAGGATGTGCTATGCCCTCATCCTGGGCGTAAGTATAGGCATCCTCAGCTGGATGCGCAGGTGGTGCAGGTGGAGTAGAGGTAGTCGCACCCCCACCCTGGGCTAAAGTCCCAACTATAGTGGTCAAAAGCTGCTGCTGCTATAGCATCATAGCCATCATCTGCTCGAATCTATTAGGGGGTGGAGCAGGCTGTGGCGGATGAGGTGCGGAAGTAGATGCGCGCTGTGGCTCTCTAACTGATGGTGTAAATGGCGGTGGTCCATCTGTAGGACCAACAGCAGGCTGAGACGATCGAACAGTCTCAGGAATCGGGCCCACAGCAGGGTCCGGACGAGTGCCAGACTGAGAAGGAGTCTGATCCATCTGCTCAGACAATGAAAGCCGAACCGCGCTCCTCGTAATCTTAGGTGGCATTCCCTATATTCAAAATAGGGCGCAACCTTGTCAGTCTCAAGTGCACATATACACCACAATCATTCACTTAAAGAGTCAAAGGCATTCTATGCATTTCAATTAATCAAAATTGTCACAATACAAGGGATATATCCTTACAAGCATCATGACTAGAATTACATGGAAATTAAGACAGTTAAGCAACAGCAACATAAGCAAAGCACTAGCCCTAATAGGCTTTACACACATAAAACAGGAAATGGCTAACTACTAATAACAACATCAAAATCGCATCGCTAGTCAGAATCTGGTGACGGAGGAGGAGCACCCTTATCCTGTAAGCAACATAGGATTGCCTTCAAGGTACGAGTCACCTTGCCAAACTTCTTCTTTGTAACAGCCTTGGCATCAGCGACTTCCGCTCGAAGTTCTTGGACTTCCCTTCGCAAAGCGGTCTGACTCTCCTCCATCCGAGCAATGCGGTCGTCGATAGTAGTCTGCGCAGAAGGAGGAGGGCTCTCATCAGTATCCTGAGCCTCCTCTTCTGCTTCTTCCTGAACCTCTTCCTGAACCTCTGCTCTAGGTTCTTTTTCGCTTTACTCTTCCTCTTCATCAAAGTCATCCCCACTATCCCTTTCAAGTTGATTTTCACGGTATTGCGACCCAATCTTCATCTTGAGCATTGTCGACTCATCGATGGTGTGAATCGATACCGGTAATTCGGGTCCAAGTCTATAGGCAAACTCAAGCGCAATCTTGCAAATGAGTCGGCCAAAGGGAAGCGATTCGGATGTTCTCCTCGACCTGGCTATGAGAACTATCTGCCGTAAGATGAAAGTGGCCATACATACGTTCTCTCCCTGGGCCACCAGAAATAAGAAATCGACCATAAGACGTGTACATTCAATGCGGTTCGTCGACCTGGGATAGACATTGAACGTGCAGATATGATGCAACAGGCGCAAATCCTCAGACATGTACGTTGCCTTGAGGCTATTATTAGGCTGCCATGGAACTAACTTACCGCACAGAAACCTGGTGCGGCGATCTCGTTCACGTCTAGTCCTCAAATTCTTCTCACTTGGATGCACATCACCTAGAGGCACATTGAGAAGTCGCGCAATCAACCGGACGTCGATCGTAGCCATCCGATCTCTACCAAAAGGGATTTTGAACTGCAAAGGCTCTAAGGTAGGATTCTGGATGCTAGCATAGAAGGCACGAACAGTGCTCACATTAGCACGAGCGCGAGCTTCAAAGATCGGCCCCCAGTGCGCAGCTTCAATGCGTTCGAACAACAGATATTCGCCGAACAATCGCCCATCTACATCCACCTCAAATAACACTCTACGGTCAGTGTATTCACCATGAGGCATCTCTGATAGAATGGTTCATCCAAGGTGTGCATGGGGATCCAAATCCCGCTTTGTACGGCCCTCCAGGACTGCAGCTGGACCTGCGACGGTGCTTGAACTTGCGGCACCACCCCACGGTCTTCTCGATCGAGCAGGGCGGCTCGACCCAGCCTCGTCTGTCGCAGTTTTCCTCTTACCCATCAAAGATATGATGGATGAGAGCGACAAAAGGCCCAAAATGGCTTCCACAAAAGCCATGAAAAATGCCAAAAATGCGGAGAAATGGCTGCCCAATCTGAAAAAAGGAAATCTAGGCATCGTAGAGGGATGCTTCAAGCTTCCCAAGGCTGTACTTTCAGGGAAAAATACCAACAAAAAGATGGGATGGAGCAGCTCACGATTTCAGCTATATTTGAGGGATTTTGGAGCTCCAAATGGGGAAATCTTCAAGGAAAGAGGCTGCCAACACCCAATAAATGATGGGTGGTGGTCGGTTTTGGCCAAGGAAGGGTTTAGAGGTGGTGTGGGACGCTGGGGTTTGGAATAGGTTGCTGAAAATCGAATCTAGGCTATGTAAGGGGGCTATTTGTGAAGGAGAGGTAGGATTTGGGAATTTTCATGATGTGGGAGGTACCTAGGGGTGATGTGGACCCTATTTAAGGGGGTGCGCCCGAAGGACGGCCCCATCGGAGCTCGCCGGCCGGCGATGCATCACCCGGCCGGCGATGGCATCGCCGGCCAACTCTCAAGTTGGCCGGTGGGACCCCATGGGCCTGGTCCCCCATGGTCCCAGGGTCCCAAAAAGTTAGGTCCCACCCCTTGGTTCATACTAATTTGGTCTCTATGAGCCCAAACATGTGTTCGGGGATTTCTGGGTCCACATTGCAATCCCGAATACCAAACCATATGATGCAGCATATTAATTTGGGGTAGAAGCAGCCAATACACCTATCTAGCTCCTTAGTTGCTAAAGAAAGTGAAGTTAGAATGGCCTTATGGCCATTTTTCATGAAATTTTACTATTCACTGTAAAATTTGGTGAATGTACTAATTTGTGTTATTTTCACATTAGGTTTGATGCCTAACATGAAATGGATAAGAAAAAACTGAAGGTTGAAGTGTTTAGAGAAGGAATTTTGAAGAATTTTGGTGAAACGGGGTTTTTAAAGCCCTGACGATTGATTACTAGAGTCGTGGTCATTCCACGGCCCAAGGATTCACTTTTGCGGTTTTAAACCGCTCATAGGACGTCTCAACCCGACTTCCTACAGCTTAGAAGTGATTCGGGTTGCTTTACGCGACCCGAGATACCTTACAGACTCGATCTTGCGATCGATCCTTATAGACTTCGTCTATCGGCGAATCTGTGATCCTAGAAGTGTTTCTAGACCCTTCTCGCACCCACCTAAGTCAAAGGAAGTGACAGCGTACGTCGCAAGACCATAACCCAGGCCCAGTATACTCTCATTCATGCTCTGATACCAACTTGTAACACCCTGAAAATCGGGGGTCGTGTATAAACTCAACTCCCGAGTTCCAGACCGTCACTTATGCAACAAAATGGTTATGATTCAATGTTGTCTGATTTAAAGCATTCACATGAGTAAAAGTATACCAAAACTGCAATACATACTTCAGATCCAGTGATAAAAGCAAGCGGAAGACTAAACAATGTATATATCACTGTATGGAAAAACAAAGTAATCTCAACTGTCTCCAAAGTATGACTACATCTCTGAGTCTCATGTACATGTACATAACTAAATAATGTTCAAAAAAAAAAAGAAAAGTCCCACTGCTGTCCCCTCGATCCAGGTCACCTACGGGAAGCCGTCATGATACTGCATATACGAGAACTCATCCTGGTCCTCGTCAATCTCCGGCTCCACCTCCTGGATCTTGTCCTCACCTGCAGCTACAACAGGATCTGGTGGGTGTTGCAAACACCATCCCGTAATGTGGGAATGAGTGATCAACTCAGTGGAATCATAGAGCAAAGATTAGCATGTTCACAATTCAATCACGCGATAATAGTAAAGCAGTAAATCAGACAATCCTAATACTGTTATTAATGCAAGATGATATGACGTGATGTATGCCCTCACCAACGATCACCCTCATGCGGCAACATCTTACGACCGCGGCATGCCACACTCCCTAGAGTGCTCCACATCTTCCAGGCACATGCAATGCTATGGTGAAATAATTACCAAGTTGTTATTAGTCCATTCAAACAGCAGGATTGGGAAACTAAGGTACTTTCCTTGTATCAATCCCAACACAGATCCTGTCTAGGGTCGTCACTCCTAGTAATCTCATACGATGTATATTTCGTAGGTCACTGCAAGGACTGCCAGGGCTGTTGCTCGCACTCGTTGCACCGCTCCCCCATCACCTTATCAATACAGGCCTACTGTACTCTACTGCACAGAAGGGTCGTCGCCTCCCGTGGACTCAGAATACGCTCGCGGTCACTACAAAGGGCTCGTCGCCTGATCAGTGTAGGCCGACAGCTAGAATATAGTGTCCCATACCACCATAATCTGCTCACGAGTTAAGGTGCTCACTGGTCACTACGGAGAGGTTTGTGGCCCCAGCGTAGGCCGACAGCTCGACCACGGTGTCCCATACCACCATGCCCGGCTCATGAGTCTTCCTGGATCAAGGTACCATGGTTAACAGGGTTTACAATGGTAAGTTCCGTACCCTAGGTTCAAGCAGTTATGACACATACAAGGTGAACATACATCGGCCAGTCGGGTTACTTGACGGGCTCGACTAGCGCGATCGCATCTCGAATTGAACGACATGAAGTGCGTAAAACACTTCGCGTGGCCTAACCACTGCCGCCAACTCTCAACACGAATCACATTCATCGACGCGTCGTTCGTGGCTATGACCAGTCAGCCACGAATTCGCTCGGTTACCGACTGCCTGGACTAAGTCAAGTCCCACACATCTATGGAATTACATTAACACTATACAAAGGTATTGGAATTGAAATACATCATGTGAGCATGTTAGCACATGTTATAACATTCAACTTAAGCAAATCTTCAAGGCATACTTCCCATGCATATTCAACTTAAGCAAATCCTCAAGGCATACTTTCTATGCATGTAATACGATCATGCATAAGGTCAACATGTAGGAAATCATTTAGGTCAGCATATTAATCATGAAATCAATCTCAAACTACTACATAACATCATTTAATTCAATACATACTAATACAAGCATTTATACAAACACATACACTACACACTTAAATCCACATATAGTATGTCGACCCAAAGTGCGCAACTTGGCGAATCTCTTCGCCAAAATGATTATGTAATCATTCCTAACTCTCTAATGCGGCGACAAACTATGTCAATCACGTCAGCAAAATATGCATGTAGACCGTACTTCCTACAAATGACTAAAATGCCCTAAATCTCATATTCTTCGTTAATTTACAAAACGGGAAACGGAGAGCATTTTGTACATGTCAAACGGCGATGCCGTCAAGAATCTACTATTAAATGACATTGAAAGCGTTGGGAACCGTCAATCAAAGCGTCTAAAATCCTCACCTTATGTCTTGTAGACTCGGGAATTGAAACGGAGCGTATACGCCTCGTCTACGGTGAATAAGAAGCCTAATACATAAGATCCATAAGCTACATCGCTATGGAAGCAAGGAAAACTCAAATCAACAACTATTTAGGGTATTTACTTACCTAAGATCGCGGTGGAATCGCCGGGAAGGTGGTAGAGGTGTGTTGCTTAAGCACGTGCAACACGTAGCACAAGTGGCAGGAAGAACTCCCCCACTCACTCACAATCTCTCACTTCTTTTTCCCTCTCCCAAGCTAGGGCTTCTCTCAAATTCGGATGGGAGAGAGGAGTGAGGGTTTCAACCCCTTTTATAGCCTACAACATGCCCAAAATAGGCTTGGGAACAATGTTTACTTGGTACCTAACCAAATCGGGGCCGTTTCGGTCCAAAAGGGCATTTCTGAAGGTCCCCTGGCCAAATGCGGTCGGACTTAAGCTCATGCATACTGGATCTAGCACACATCCAGTTTTCAGACCGGTAGGGTTCCCAGATCGCACGTGGCGGTCCAGTTTCAGTTTAACGGTCATCGCACCAAGATCAGGCCTATAAGTCTCGTGATATGTAATAGATATTTTTCCTGATCCAAGGGTGTAATTTGGCTGTATTCTGACGGTCAGAACGCTCAATACTGATGCGTCAAATTGTGTGCCAGATTTGA
Source organism: Magnolia kwangsiensis (assembly GCA_037074715.1). Classification (NCBI taxonomy): domain Eukaryota; kingdom Viridiplantae; phylum Streptophyta; class Magnoliopsida; order Magnoliales; family Magnoliaceae; genus Magnolia; species Magnolia kwangsiensis. The sequence continues at coordinate 106,360,852 of CM073578.1, read as the reverse complement.
ATTTCAAATTCCAATTCTAACCCTATTCTCACTCTCTTCGGTCCGGGCTCAATGAAATAGCCTGTGATTATCGGTTTGACTTGATTTTTGGAATGAGTGTCAAGTCCAGCTAGACGGTTCTAACGGTCTAAGATAAGAGGTATCGGACTTTCGACGTGCGGTTTAGATCCAATACAAAGATTCAAAGTGGTCCAGAGAACAAACCTGCTTAGAGTTTGGTCCGAGGTTTTAGAGCATTATAGCACCATTGGTTCCACTCGCTTTGGGCCTTGTAGAACGTATTTAAAGTGATCAGGGACCATTTCCCAGCTATTCTAACGTTGCACTAGCTAACCTAGTCATATTTTCTAAAGGAATGAATTCTACGCAATATCGGGTCGAGTTGGTACTCGTGCTCAAGTATGGATTTTTCACGGGCGTTACAGTTTTAGATTTAGATTATACCTAAGTTATAAGTGTAGGTTATAGGTTTAGGTTTAGGTTAGGTTTAGAGATAAGGTTTAGGGAATTGAGTTTAGGTTTAGGTTAGGTTTAGAGATAAGGTTTAGGGAATTGAGTTTAGGTTATAGGTTATAGGTTATAGGTTTAGGTTTAGGGAATTGAGTTTAGGTTATAGATTATAGGTTATAAGTTATAGGTTTAGGTTAAGGTTATAAGTATAGGTTTAGTTTATATGTTAAGGCTGAGGTTTAGGTTATAAGTATAGGTTTTGGAATTTGAGATTAGGTTTAGGTTTAGGTTATAAGTTTAGGTTATAGGTTAAAGTTTACGTTATAAGTTTATGTTAAGGTAATAAGTTTAGGTTAAGGTCGTAAGTATAGGTTATAGGTCAAGGTCAAGGTTTAGGTTTAGGTTACAGGTATAGGTTTGGGTTTAGGTTTTAGGTTATAGCTTTAGGGAATTGAGAATATGTTAAGGTTTAAGTTTAAGAAATCGGGTTTGGGTTCGGGATCGGGTTTAGGTTTGGGTTTTCAAGTTTAGGTTTAGGTTTAGGTTAGGGAGTCCAGATTAGGAATAGGTGTAGGCATAGGTTTAGGGATTTGAGAATAGGTTTAGGTTTTAGGTTATGGGATTAGGTTTAGGTTTAGGTTATAGGTTATAAGTATAGGTTTATGTTTAGGTTGAGGTCTAGGTTTAAGGTATAGGTATAGGTTTTGGGATTTGAGAATAGGTTTTGGTTAAGGTTATAAGTTTAGGTTTAGGTTATAAGTATAGGTTATAGGTTTAGGTTAAGGTCTAGGTTTAGGTAAAGGGCATAGGTTAAGGTTAAGGTTAAGGTCTAGGTTTAGGTTATAAGTTTAGGTTTAGGTATTTCAGAATAGATTTAGGTTAAGGTTATAAGTTTAGGTTTATGTTAGAAGCATAGGTTATAGGTTTAGGTTAAGGTTTAGGGTTAGGTTTAGGTTATAGGTTATAAGTATAGGTTTATGTTTAGGTTAAGGTTTAGGTATAAGTTTTGGGATTTGAGAATAGGTCTAGGTTAAGGTTATAAGTTTATGTTTAGGTTATAAGTATAGGTTATAGGTTTAGGTTAAGGTTTAGGGTTAGGTTTAGGTTGGGTTATAGGTTTTGGGATTTGAGAATAGGTTTAGGTTATAAGTTTAGGTTTAGGTTTATGTTATAGGTTTAGGTTAAGGTCTAGGTTTATGTTAAGGTTATAGGTTATAGGCTGAGGTTAAGGTTAAGGTCTAGGTTTAGGTTATAAGTTTAGGCTTAGGTATTTGAGAATACGTTTAGGTTAAGGTTATAAGTTTAGGTTTAGGTTAGAAGTATAGGTTATAGGTTTAGGTTAAGGTTTAAGGTTAGGTTTAGGTTATAGGTTATATGTATAGGTTAAGGTCTAGGTTTTGGGATTTAAGAATAGGTTTAGGTTAAGGTTATAAGTATAGGTTATAAGTTGAGGTTAAGGCTATGGGTTTTAGGATTTGAGAATAGTTTTAGGCTATAAGTATAGGTTTAGGTTGGGTTATAGGTTAAGGTTTAGGTTTAGGTTATGGGTTTTGGAATTTGAGAATAGGTTTAGGTTGAGTTATAGGTTAAGGTTTAGGGATTTGAGAATAGGTTATAGGTTTACGTTATGGGTTATAGGGTTAGGTTAGGGTTTAGGTTATATGTGTAGGTTATAGGTTTAGGGAATGGTTAGGTTTAGATTATAGGTTTTGGGATTTGAGAATAATTTTAGGTTATAAGTATAGGTTTAAGTGTAGGTTTAGGTTTAAGTTATAGGTTTAGGTTATAAGTATAGGTTATAGGTTTAGGTATAGGCTTAGGTTATAGATTATATATTATATGTTTAGGTTAGGTTTAGGTTATAGGTTTTGGAATTTGAGAATAGGTTTAGGTTATAAGTATAGGTTTAGGTTAAGGTTATACGTATAGTGTCACACCCCAGACTCGGTAATCGGAATCACGAGGGACCCGGTGGCTGGTTCTGGCCGTAACAGCCTCCATAGTACCCCATTTTCGGCTCCTGAGGAAAGTTCCGATCTTGGGATCCTAAAAGGAAGATTTTCATAACAGTATAATCATTACCAATATGAGCATACCCAAGATTACAGCAAGTACATCTGAGAATAACAAAGACACACATCACAAAATCCACTAAGAATTTAAACTTTTACAATCATCCATGAGGTCCAAAAGGACATACATGAGATAAAAGGAGAAGAGAGAAAGGTCGAAAATACTGGAGTCCTCAAAAGCTCAGCTCTACTCCATGCACTGCTGCTACGATGCCTTCTTAGAATCTCCTGCATGCACCAATCGTGCATAAGCTTATAGAAGCTTAGAGGGTGGTGAAAGTGTGTGACAATGGTGCACAGAAGAATAGTAGGAGATGCAAGAAGGGAAATATGCTCAATGAGAAAATCACTAGCCTTACCAAGGCTTATCATGAATATGATGCGATGAGTACTGGATGTCATACCAAGGCAATACATGAAGGGGGCTTGTACAGCTAATGTTAATGCGATGCAAGTAATGCCAGTGCTTATATCCAAATCATAAGTCAAGTAGATTTCCAATCATAAGGAAATCACCGGGGTCCATTACACTGCTGAATGAATGTCACTCTACAGACCTCGCACAGATAAACGAGCATAAGAGACCTCACTACCCGCCTGTGGACAGCCAATCACCAGAAAGGCCTGACGGTAGCGGACCCATTTACGAGCTGGTCAGACTCAGCCTAGCAATGCCCCCTACACACCAGGCAAGCAAGGCCACACCCCTATCCAACCGACTACACAACAGTGAGAGCCGTATCCTAACGGTATGAGGCCCTCATGTGCTCGTGTATTCCACTCGGTCACGACATTGGAGCAGATCCTTGGTACCATGAAAGTTTTGAGAATTTCACCCATGGGCATCCTATGCACCCGGTATACTCAACTGATATTTTTGGTGTCCATACATACGACCATCCACGAATACCCCTGTGGAGGTAAGGCCCTGATGAAGTAAGGGCGGATATCCACAAGCTCTACAATGTCAGATGCATGAATCACGCAATCAATCATGCATCAATCCCAAGCATCCATCTCTTGAGGAGATACCAACATGTCCTACACAATGATACCAACATGTCCTATACAATCAATCATGCATCATTCCATGCATTTCAATTAATCAAAATTGTCACAATACAAGGGATATATCCTTACAAGCATCATGACGAGAAATACATGGGAATTAAGACAGTTAAGCAACAACAACATAAGCAAAGCACTAGCCCTAACAGGCTTACACACATAAAGCAGGAAATGACTAACTACTGATAATAACATCAAAGATCGCATCGCTAGTCGGAGTCTGGTGACGGAGGAGGAGCACCCTTATCCTGTAAGCAACACAGGATCACCTTCAAGGTGCGAGTCACCTTGCCAAATTTCTTCTTTGTAACGGCCTTGGCATCAGCGACTTCTGCGCGAAGTTCTTGGACTTCCCTTCGCAAAGCGGTCTGACTTTTCTCCATCCGAGCAATGCGATCGTTAATAGTAGCCTGCGCAGAAGGAGGAGGGCTCTCATCAGTATCCTGAGCCTCCTCTTCTGCTTCTTCCTGAGCTTCTTCCTGAACCTCTGCTCTAGGTTCTTCTTCGCTTTGATTTTCCTCATCATCAAAGTCATCCTCACTATCCCTTTCAAGTTGATTTTCACGGTATTGTGACCCAATCTTCATCTTGACTATTGTTGACTCATCAATGGTATGAATCGATATCGGTAATTCCGGCCCAAGTCTATAGGCAAACTCAAGCACAATCTTGCAAATAAGTCGGCCAAAGGGAAGCGATTCGGATGTTCTTCTTGACCTGGCTATGAGAACTATCTGCCGTAAGATGAAAGTGGCCATATATACGTTCTCTTCCTGGGCCACCAGATATAAGAAATCGACCATAAGACGTGTGCATTCAATGCGGTTCGTCGACCTGGGATAAACATTGAACGTGCAGATATGGTGCAGCAGGCGCAAATCCTCAGACATATACGTCGCCTTGAGGCTATTATTAGGCTGCCATGGGACCAACTTACCACACAGAAACCTGGTGCGGCGATCTCATTCACGTCTAGTCCTCAAATTCTTCTCACTAGGATGCACATCACCTATAGGCACGTTGAGAAGTCGCGCAATCAACCGAACGTCGATCGTAGCCATCCAATTTCTACCAAAAGGGATTTTGAACTGCAAAGGCTCCAAGGTAGGATTCTGGATACTTGCGTAGAAGACACGAAGGGTGCTCACATTAGCACGAGCGCGAGCTTCAAAGATCGGACCCCAATGCGCAGCTTTAATGCGTTCGAACAACAGATACTCACCGAACAATCGTCCATCTACGTCCGCTTCAAATAATACCTTGCGATTAGTGTATTGGCCATGAGGCATCTCCGATAGAATTGTTCGCCCAAGGTGTGCATGGGGATCCAAATCTCACTTTGTACGGCACTCCAGGACTGCAGCTGGACCTGCAGTGGCGCTTGAACTTGCGGCACCACCCCGTGGTCTTCTCGATCGAGCAGGGCGGCTCGGCCCAGCCTCGTCTGTTGCGGTTTTTCTCTTAGCCATCAAAGATATGATGGATGAGAGTGATAAAAGGCCCAAAATGGCTTCCACGAAAGCCATGGAAAATGGTGAAAATGCGGAGAAGTGGCTGCCCAATCTGGAAAAAAGAAATCTAGGCGTCATAGAGGGATGCTTCAAGCTTCCCAAGGCTGTAATTTCAAGGAGAAATACAAACAAAAAAGTAGAATGGAGCACCTCACGATTTCAGCTCTATTTGGGGATTTTTGGAGCTCCAAATGGTGAGATCTTCAAGAGGAGGGGCTGTCAACTCCCAATAAGTGATGGGTGGTGGTCGATTTTGGCCAAGGAGGGACCAAGGAGTGATTTGGGACGCCGGAGTTTGGAAATGGCTGCTGGAAAATGAGAATAGGGCTTAGGGAAGGGCTGTTTGTGAAGGAGGGGGATGTTTTAGGGATTTTTGTGGGATGGGAGGTACATGGGGAGGATGTACACCCCATTTAAGGGCGTGCGCCCAAAAATTACTGCAACGGGCCCCACCGGTCGGCGATGCATCGCCGGACCGGCGATGGCATCGCCGACCAACCTCCAAGTTGGCCGATGGGACCACATGGGTCTGGTCCCCCATGATCCAAGGAGTCCAAAAATATATGGCCCACCCCCTAGTTCATTGTATTTTGATCTGTATGAGCCCAAATATGTGTTCGGGGCTTTCCGGGACCACATCGCAATCCCGAATACCAAACCCAATGATGCAGCATATGAATTTGGGGTAGAAGGAGCCAGTACATCTATCTAGATCCTTAGTTGCTAAAGAAAGTGAAGTTAGAATGGCCTTATGGACATTTTTCATGAAATTTTACTATTCACTGTAAAATTTTGTGAAAGTACTAATTTGTGTTATTTTCACATTAGGTTTGATGCCTAATATGAAATGGATAAGAAAGAAATAAAGATTAGAGTGTTCAGAGGAGGAATTTTGAAGATTTTTGGTGAAACGGGGTTTTTAAGCCCTGGCGATTGATTACAGGAGTTGTGGTTATCCCACGGCCCAAGGATTCACTTTTGCGGTTTGAAATCGCCCGTAGGACGTCTCAACCCGACTTCCCTTGCACCCACCTAAGTCAAAGGAAGCGACAGCGTACGTCGCAAGACCATAACCCAGGCCCAGTATACTCTCATTCATGCTCTGATACCAACTTGTAACACCCTGAAAATCGGGGGTCGAGTATAAACTCAACTCCCGAGTTCCAGACCGTCACTTATGCAACAAAAATGGTTATGATTCAATGTTGTCTGATTTAAAGCATTCACATGAGTAAAAGTATACCAAAACTGCAATTCATACTTCAGATCCAGTGATAAAAGCAAGCGGAAGACTAAACAATATATATATCATTGTATGGAAAAACAAAGTAAATCTCATCTGTCTCCAAAGTATGACTACATCTCTGAGTCTCATATACATATACATAAACAAAAAAATAATGTTCAAAATAGTCCCACTGAAGTCCCCTCGATCCAGGTCGCCTACGGGAAGCCGTCGTGATACTGCATATACGAGAACTCGTCCTGGTCCTCGTCGATCTCTGGCTCCACCTCTTGGATCTCGGCCTCACCTGCATCTACAACAGGGTCTGGTGGGTGTTGCAAACACCATCCCGTAACGTGGGAATGAGTGATCAACTCAGTGGAATCATAGAGCAAGGATTAGCATATTCACAATTCAATCATGCGATAATAGTAAAGCAGTAAATCAGACAATCCTAATACTGTTGTTAATGCAAGATGACATGACGTGATGTATGCCCTCACCGACGATCTCCCTCATACGGCAACATCTTACGACCGCGACATGCCACACTCCCTAGAGTGCTCCACATCTTCCAGGCACATGCAATGCTATGGTGATATGAATTCCAAGTTGTTATTAGTCCATTCAAACAGCAGGATTGGGAAACTAAGGTACTTTCCTTGTATCAATCCCAACACAGATCCTGTCTAGGGTCGTCACTCCTAGTAATCTCATACGATGTGTATTTCGTAGGTCACTGCAAGGGCTGTCAGGGTTGTTGCTCGCACTCGTTGCACCGCTCTCCCATCACCTTATCAATACAAGCCTACTGTACTCTACTGCAACGGAAGGGTCGTCGCCTCCCGTGGACTCTGAATACGCTCGCGGTCACTACAAAGGGCTCGTCGCCTGATCAGTGTAGGCTGACAGCTAGAATATAGTGTCCCATACCACCATAATCTGCTCACGAGTCTATGTGCTCACTGGTCACTACGGGGAGGTTTGTGGCCCCAGCGTAGGCTGACAGCTCGACCACGGTGTCCCATACCACCATGCCCGGCTCATGAGTCTTCGTGGATCAAGGTACCATGGTTAACAGGGTTTACAATGGTAAGTTCAGTACCCTAGGTTCAAGCAGTTATGACTCATACAAGGTGAACATACATCGGCCAGTCGGGTTACTGGACGGGCTCGACTAGCGCGATCGCATCTCAAGTCGAATGACATGAAGTGCGTAAAACACTTCGCGTGGCCTAACCACTGCCGCCAACTCTAAACACGAATCAGGTTCATCGACGCGTCGTTCGTGGCTATGACCAGTCAGCCACGAATTCGCTTGGTTACCGACTGCCTGGACTAAGTCTAGTCCCAAACATTTATGGAATCACATTAGCAATATATGTAGAGGTATTGGAATTGAAATATAATCATATGAGCATGTTAACACATGTTATAACATTCAACTTAAGCAAATCTTCAAGACATACTTTCCATGCATGTAATGGAATCATGCATAAGGTCAACATGTAGGAAATCATTTAGGTCAGCATATTAACTAAGAAATCAATCTCAAACTACTACATAACATCATTTAATTCAATACATACTAATACAAGCATTTATACAAACACATACACTACGCCCTTAAGTCTACATATAGCATGTTGACCCAAAGTGCGCAACTAGGCGAATCTCTTCGCCAAACTAATTATGCAAGCATTCCTAACTCCCTAATGCGACAACAAACCATGTCAATCACGTCAGCAAAATATGAATGTAGACCGCACTTCCTACAAATGACTAAAATGCCCTAAATCTCATATTCTTCGTTAATTTACGAAACAGGAAACGGAGAGCATGTTGTACATGTCAAACGGCGATGCCGTTGATAATCTACTATTAAACGACATTGAAAGCGTTGTAAACCGTCAATCAAAGCGTCTAAAATCCTCACCTAGTCTCTTACGGATGCGGGATTTTGAACGGAGCGTGTACGCTTCGTCCACGGCAGTAGGAGAACCTGTTTTACGAAATACGTTAGCTAACACGCTACGAATCCAAGTAATCCCTAAATCAGCAACATTTAGGGTCGTTCCATACCTGGAAAAGCGGAGAAATCACCGTCCAGGTGATTGGGAAGAGTTGCTGAAACAGTAACAATCGGCGGCTCGGAAACGAAAAAAATCCCTTCCAATCTCTCTCTCAAACTCTCTCCTTTTCTCTAGGGTTTGCAATTTTCGGATGGGAGAGAGAAATGAGGGTTTTAACCCCTTTTATAAGCTTAAAAATGCCAGAAACAGGCTCCGGAACGAAGTTTACTTGGTGCCTATCCATTTCGGGGCTGTTTCGGTCCAAAAGCTGCTTTCTGGTGGTCCCCCGGTCGATTGCGATCGGACTTAAGCTCATGCGTACCAGATGTAGCACGTATTAAGTTTTCAGTCTGGCAGGATTCGCAGATCGCACGTGGCGGACCAGTTTCAGTTCAGCGGTCACCGCACGTAGATCGGGGCTGAAAGTCTCATGATAATAAATAGAAATTTTTCCTGATCCGAGGGTGTAATCTGGATGAATTCCGATGGTCAGAACGCTTAATACTGACGCGTCAAGTCGTGTGCCAGATTTGAATTTGAAATTCCAATTCTGTCCCTATTCGCGGTCTCTTCAGTCCGGGTTCAACGAAATAGTCTGTGATTATCGGTTTGACTTGATTTTTGAGATGATTGTCAAGTCCAGTTGGGCGGTTCTAACGGTCTAAGATAGGAGGTATCGGACCTTCGACGCGCGGTCTAGATCTAATACAAAAATTCAATGTGGTCCAGAGAACAGACCTGCTTAGAGTTTGATCCGAGGTTATAGAGTATTGTAGAGTTGTTTGTTCTACTCGATTTGAGTCTTGTAGAACGTATTTAAAGTGATCAGGGACTATTTCCCAGCTACTCTAGCGTTGCGCTAGCTAACTTACGCTTAATTTCCATGAAAATTAATTCTACGCGATTTCGGGTCGAATTAGAGCTCGGGCCCAAGTACGGATTTTTCACGGGCGTTACAATCTATCCCCCTTAACAAATAATTTCATCCTCGAAATTTGTACCTTTTCCTACTCCTCGAGAAGCTGTGGGTAGTTCTTTCTGATCTCGGCTTCTGTCTCCCAAGTAGCCTCCTCCTCAGAGTGATGCGTCCAAAGTACCTTCACAAGGAGAATCACCTTACTACGTAGTACCTGCTCCTTCCTGTCTAGGATGCGTGTCGGTCGCAGGATATAAGTAACATCCTCTCCTAACTGCACCTGCTCCCATCTGATGATATGGGAAGGATCAGCAACGTACTTCTTCAGCATAGAAACATGAAATACGTTGTGGAAGCTCGCGAGGGGCGTGGGTAAAGCCAATCGGTAAGCCACTGCTCCCACACGATCGAGGATCTGGAACGGACCAATGAATCGCGGTGCCAGCTTCCCCTTCTTCTCGAACCGAAGGACTCCCTTCATAGGGGAAACTCGCAAAAACACATGATCCCCAACTATGAACTCTAGTGGCCTCCGTCTCGTATCGGCGTAGCTCTTCTGTCTGCTCTGCACTGTAAGAAGCCGACGTCGTATAGTATCGATCTTCTCTGACGTCGCCTGCACCAACTCTGGGCCGATCAAGCTACGCTCACCAACCTCTAACCAGTAATGCGGTGCGCGACAAGGTCGCCCATACAGCGCCTCATAAGGTGCCATACCGATACTCACCTGGAAGCTATTGTTGTACGCAAACTCCGCATATGTAAGACAGTCATCCCAACTGTCTTTGAAGTCCAATGCGCAAGCTCGCAACATGTCCTCCAGGATCTGGTTCACTCGCCCCGTCTGTCCGTCCGTCTGTGGGTGGAAGGCAGTACTGAACTTCAACTTCACACCCATAGCCTCCTGAATGCGAGTCCAGAAAATAGAAGTGAACCGCGTGTCTCTGTCCGACACGATCTCCAACGGAACTCCATGCAGACGCACGATCTCTCTGATGTACAATCTAGCCAGCTCGTCTGCAGAGTTCGTAACTCTGATCGGTAGGAAGTGCGCCGACTTCGTCAATCGGTCGACGATCACCCAAATGGAATCATGTCCCTTCCTCGTCTTCGGCAACCCAGAAATGAAGTCCATGGAAATGAAATCCCACTTCCACTCTGCAATCGGCATAGGCTGTAAAAGTCCAGGTGGTCGGCGATGCTCTGCCTTCACCTGCTGACAAGTGAGACAACGGGACACGAACTCAGCTATGTGGGTCTTCATACCTTCCCACCAATACGTCCTCTTCATATCACGATACATCTTTGTACTGCCTGGATGCATCGCGAGTCTAGTAGAATGCGCAGCCTCGAGAATCTCTCGTCTCAAATCAGGGACATCTGGGACGCATAGGCGGCCACGGTAACGTAAGCCCCCATCCATACCAACTCGCCAGTCGGCGTCAGCATCATCACTGACCTGCTCTCGAAGCTCAGTAAGATGCGCATCGTCCCTCTGCGCCTCGATGACTCGATCATCGATCTGAGATCGCACCTGTACATGTGCGATGAACTCAAACGGCTCCTCTACGGTGAGTTTCTGCTCAAAGTCTCGCAAAAACTCAACCATATCCCACTCGGCAACCATCAGCGGAGCAGCAAACTCTATCACCTTCTTGCGGCTCAACGCATCAGCCACAAGGTTCGCCTTCCTAGGATGGTAAGAGACTTCAAACTTGAAGTCCTTCAACGTCTCCATCCATCGCCGCTGCCTCATATTCAAGTCTCGCTGCGTGAATATGTACTTGAGGCTCTTATGGTCACAAAAGAGCTCGAACTCCTCTCCATAGAGGTAATGTCTCCAGAGTCTCAGTGCGAATATAACGGCTGCCAACTCTAGGTCGTGTGTAGGGTAATTCTCCTCGTGTTTCCTTAATTGTCTCGAGGCATACGAAATTACCCTGTCCCTCTGCATAAGGACACAACCCAAACCAACACTAGACGCGTCAGTGTATATAGTGTATCTAACCCCTTGCTCTAGCAATACTAGCACAGGGGCGGACGTAAGTCTGTCCTTCAGCTCCTGGAAAGCTGACTCCGCCTTATCATTCCAGGCGAACTTTACGTCCTTCCGTGTCAACTGAGATAAGGGTCTCGCGATCTTCGAGAAGTCCTGTATGAAGCGCCGATAGTAGCCAGCGAGACCCAAGAAGCTCCTCACCTCAGTGACAGAACCAGGCTGCTCCCAGTCCTGCACCGCAGCTACCTTAGACAGGTCAACTGCCATGCCATCCTTGGACACCACGTGTCCCAGAAACTTCACCTCCTGCTTCCAGAAGTCGCACTTCCTGTACTGTGCGAACAACTGATGCCGTCTGAGCGTATCAAGGACCAAACGCAAGTGCTCCTCATGCTCCTCTCGACTCCTAGAGTACACCAAAATGTCGTCAATGAGGACAACGACGAATCGATAGAGGAAAGGCCGAAATACCCAGTTCATCAGATCCATGAACACGGCCGGTGCGTTCATGAGACCGAACGACATCACGTGGAACTCGTAGTGGCTAAAACTGGTCCTGAATGCTGTCTTCTGCACGTCCTCATCCCTAACATGCAACTGATGATATCCCGACTGAAGATCAATCTTCGAGAAGTACTGCGCTCCTCTCAACTGATCAAATAAGTCATCGATCCTGGGCAAAGGGTACTTGTTCTTCACCGTGAGCTGGTTCAGCCTGCGATAATCAATACACAATCGCATCGAACCATCCTTCTTCTTCACGAACAAGACCGGTGCTCCCCAAGGTGACACGCTAGGCCGTATAAGGCCAAGCTCTAGCAGACCATCAATCTGCGTCCTCAACTCCTCCATCTCACATGGTGCCATGCGATACGTCGGCAGTGAGACGGGTGTAGAACCAGGAACCAGATCGATAGTGAAATCGATCTCACGTCGGGGCGGCAACCCAGGGATCTTCCTGAACAGATCCCCGAACTCAGAAACGACTGGCACATGCTCGAGTACTTGGGCACCAGCGTCGCGTAATAAAGTGGCGTAGCTAAGTATGCGGAAAGGAAGATTTACCCGCACTGAAAACGTGAAAGGCGTGCCCTCAGGCTCGTACACTGTCACCATACGAGCCTCGCAGTCAATCTCGGCTCTCGCTGCAGTCAACCAATCCATGCCAAGAATGACGTCGAGATAAACGAGCGAGGGATCGACGACAAGATCAAGAGTCATCGTCCTGCCTCCCAGATCAACTAAATAACCCTCACACATCTGGGTGACATCCGAATAATCTCTATGAGCTGCAAAGACTCGCATGCTATCCATAGTGATAGTCTGTAACCCAAGACGCCTGACTACGGCACGCGATATCAAAGAAATCGTGGAACTAGTGTCCACCATGACAAGAATGGGAGTACCTCCAATATGGACCGTGACCTCGAAGGCTGAATGCTGGAAAGTCGGCGTCGCAGCTACCTCAGCTGTTAATGCATGAACCCGAGCCTGCTGTGGCCGGTTCGGCAGCTGTGTCAAGGGCCGTGGAGGCTGTGTAATCTGCGATACCGGAGGTCTAAAAGAAGGATGCGCAGGAGCTGACCGTATAGGCGGTGCTGATATCGCCTGTGGACGTACTCGGTCAATCTTCTGCGGCGGCGAGAACCCACTGTCCCGCATCCTCGAAAAGCAGCTCTGCACCAAGTGGCCTGTCCTCCCACAGTATGTACATGTCAAATCAGGGCACCGAAACGGTGGTACAGGCGCCGTAGTCCTAGTAGGAGGATCAATGCGAGGCCTCTTGCTTGCGAAGGGCCTGTCTGGCAAGTTTGGTCGTGGCCTAGAAGCAGCCGGGCTATGAGATCGCGCAAGTCGATCCACGTCTTGCTCTGCCCGCATGGACATGTGAATCAACTCCGCATAAGAGGGAATGCTAACACAGCACATCTTCGACCGAATATCCGGTCGTAAACCCTCCAAAAAGCACCGTATGCGCATCTGCTCATCAGCCAGGATCATCGGAACGTACCTACCTAACTCCGTGAACCGATGTTCATACTCTGTAACTGTCATTGCTGCCTGTCTGAGACGGAGAAACTCATTCTCCCTGTCGTGCCTGTAAGTATGGGGATAATACTTCTCATGGAAGCAGAACTCAAATGCTGCCCACATCCATACAAAGTCTGCGGCAACGGTCCGCAGTACGCTATCCCACCACATGCTGGCCTCTCTCAAACAGGAAGGTAGCCAGCTCTACCTGCTCGGCCTCGGTGCAATGTAACATCCGTAAAATCTTCGACACCCGGTCGAGCCAGTACTCAGCCTCCTCGGGTCTGTGAGAACCCGTGAAAGTAGGAGGCCGCAAGCGCTGAAATCGCTCCAATAGGCCCCGTGTGTCGGCAGGATTCTCCGCAGGGAAAGCAGGCGGTGTAGGATGAGCCATGCCCTCATCCTGGGCGTATGTATAGGCATCCTCAGCTGGATGCGCAGGTGGTACAGGTGGAGTAGATGTAGCCGCACCCCCACCCTGGGCTAATGTCCCCACGATGGTAGTCAAAAGCTGCTGCTGCTGCAACATCATAGCCATCATCTGCTCGAATCTGTCGGGAGGTGAAGCAGGCTGTGGTGGATGCTGTGTGGAGGTAGATGCGCGATATAGCTCTCTGACTGATGGCGTAAATGGCGGTGGTCCATCTGTAGGACTAGCGGCAGGCTGAGACGATCGAACTGCCTTAAGAACCGGGCCCAAAGCAGGGTCCGAAGGGGTGCCAGACTGAGAGGGAATCTGATCCATATGCTCAGTCAGCGCAAGACGAGCCGTGCTCCGCGTAGTCTTAGGTGGCATTCCCTATATTCAAAATAGGGTGCAACCTTATCAGTCTCAATTGCACAAATACACCACAATCATTCACATAAAGAGTTAAAGGCATTCCATGCATTTCAATTAATCAAAATTGTCACAATATAAGGGATATATCCTTACAAGCATCATGACGAGAAATACATGAGAATTAAGATAGTTAAGAAATAGCAACATAAGCAAAACACTAGCCCTAACAGGCTTACACACATAAAGCAGGAAATGACTAACTACTGATAATAACATCAAAGATCGCATCGCTAGTCGGAGTCTGGTGACGGAGGAGGAGCACCCTTATCCTGTAAGTAACACAGGATCGCCTTCAAGGTGCGAGTCACCTTGCCAAATTTCTTCTTTGTAACGGCCTTGGCATCAGCGACTTCTGCGCGAAGTTCTTGGACTTCCCTTCGCAAAGCGGTCTGACTCTCCTCCATCCGAGCAATGCGATCGTCGATAGTAGCCTGCGCAGAAGGAGTAGGGCTCTCATCAGTATCCTGAGCCTCCTCTTCTGCTTCTTCCTGAGCTTCTTCCTGAACCTCTGCTCTAAGTTCTTCTTCGCTTTGATTTTCCTCATCATCAAAGTCATCCTCACTATCCCTTTCAAGTTGATTTTCACGGTATTGTGACCCAATCTTCATCTTGACCATTGTTGACTCATCAATGTATGAATCGATACCGGCAATTCCGGCCCAAGTCTATAGGCAAACTCAAGCGCAATCTTGCAAATAAGTCGGCCAAAGGGAAGCGATTCAGATGTTCTTCTTGACTTGGCTATGAGAACTATCTGCCGTAAGATGAAAGTGGCCATACATACGTTCTCTCCCTGGGCCACCAGATATAAGAAATTGACCATAAGACGTGTGCATTCAATGCGGTTCGTCGACCTGGGATAAACATTGAACGTGCAGATATGGTGCAGCAGGCACAAATTCTCAGACATATATGTCGCCTTGAGGCTATTATTAGGCTGTCATGGGACCAACTTACCGCACAGAAACCTGGTGCGGCGATCTCGTTCACTTCTAGTCCTCAGATTCTTCTCACTAGGATGCACATCACCTAGTGACACGTTGAGAAGTCGCGCAATCAACCGAACGTCGATCGTAGCCATCCAATCTCTACCAAAAGGGATTTTGAACTGCAAAGGCTCCAAGGTAGGATTCTGGATACTTGCGTAGAAGGCACGAACGGTGCTCACATTAGCACGAGCGCGAGCTTCAAAGATCGGACTTCAATACGCAGCTTCAATGCATTCGAAGAACAGATACTCATCGAACAATCATCCATCTACGTCCACTTCAAATAACACCTTGCGATTAGTGTATTGGCCATGAGGCATCTCCGATAGAATTGTTCGCCCAAGGTGTGCATGGGGATCCAAATCTCGCTTTGTACGGCTCTCCAGGACTGCAGCTAGACCTGCGGTGGCGCTTGAACTTGCGGCACCACCCCGCGGTCTTCTCGATCGAGCAGGGCGGCTCGGCCCAGCCTCGTCTGTTGCGGTTTTCCTCTTAGCCATCAAAGATATGATGGATGAGAGTGATAAAAGGCCCAAAATGGCTTCCAAGAAAGCCATGGAAAACGGCAAAAATGCGGAGAAGTGGCTTCCCAATCTGGAAAAAAGAAATCTAGGCGTCGTAGAGGGATGCTTCAAGCTTCCTAAGGCTGTAATTTCAAGGAGAAATACAAATAAAAAAGTAGAATGGAGCACCTCACGATTTCAGATCGATTTGGGGATTATTGGAGCTCCAAATGGTGAGATCTTCAAGAGGAGGGGCTGCCAACTCCCAATAAGTGATGGGTGGTGGTCGGTTTTGGCCAAGGAGGGACCTAGGAGTGATTTGGGACGCTGGAGTTTGGAAATGGCTGTTGGAAAATGAGAATAGGGCTTAGGGAAGGGCTGTTTGTGAAGGAGGGGGATGTTTTAGGGATTTTTGTGGGATGGGAGGTACATGGGGAGGATGTACACCCCATTTAAGGGCCTGCGCCCAAAAATTACTGCAACGGGCCCCACCGGTCGGCGATGCATCACCGGACCGGCGATGGCATCGCCGGCCAACCTCCAAGTTGGCCGGTGGGACCACATGGGTCTGGTCCCCCATGATCCAAGGAGTCCAAAAATATATGGCCCACCCCCTGGTTCATTGTATTTTGATCTGTATGAGCCCAAATATATGTTCGGGGCTTTCCGGGACCACATCGCAATCTCGAATAACAAACCCTATAATGCAGCGTATGAATTTGGGGTAGAAGGAGCCAGTACATCTATCTAAATCCTTAGTTGCTAAAGAAAGTGAAGTTAGAATGACCTTATGGCCATTTTTCATGAAATTTTACTATTCACTGTAAAATTTTGTGAAAGTACTAATTTGTGTTATTTTCATATTAGGGTTGATGCCTAATATGAAATGGATAAGAAGGAAATGAAGATTGGAGTGTTCAGAGGAGGAATTTTGAAGATTTTTGGTGAAACGGGGTTTTTAAGCCCTGACGATTGATTACAGGAGTCGTGGTTATCTCACGGCCCAAGGATTCACTTTTACGGTTTGAAATCACCCGTAAGACGTCTGAACCTGACTTCCTAAAGCTTAGAAGCGATTCGGGTTGCTTTACGCGACCCGAGATACGTTACAGACTCGATCTTGCGATCGATCCTAATAGACTTCGCCTATCGGCGAACCTGCGATCCTAGACGTGTTTCTAGACCCTTCTCGCACCCACCTAAGTCAAAGGAAGCGACAGCGTACGTCGCAAGACTATAACCCAGGCCCAGTATACTCTCATTCATGCTCTGATACCAACTTGTAACACCATGAAAATCGGGGGTCGAGTATAAACTCAACTCTCGAGTTCCAGACCGTCACTTATGCAACAAAAATGGTTATGATTCAATGTTGTCTGATTTAAAGCATTCACATGAGTAAAAGTATACCAAAACTGTAATTCATACTTCAGATCCAGTGATAAAAGCAAGCGGAAGACTAAACAATATATATATCACTGTATGAAAAAACAAAGTAAATCTCATCTGTCTTCAAAGTATGACTACATCTCTGAGTCTCATATACATATACATAAACAAAAAAATAATGATCAAAATAGTCCCATTGAAGTCCCCTCGATCCAGGTCGCCTACGGGAAGCCGTTGTGATACTGCATATACGAGAACTCGTCCTGGTCCTCGTCGATCTCTGGCTCCACCTCCTGGATCTCGGCCTCACCTGCATCTACAACAGGGTCTGGTGGGTGTTGTAAACACCATCCCGTAACGTGGGAATGAGTGATCAACTCAGTGGAATTATAGAGCAAGGATTAACATATTCACAATTCAATCATGCGATAATAGTAAAGCAGTAAATCAGACAATCCTAATACTGTTGTTAATGCAAGATGACATGACGTGATGTATGCCCTCACCGACGATCTCCCTCATACGGCAACATCTTACGACTGCGGCATGCCACACTCCTTAGAGTGCTCCACATCTTCCAGGCACATGCAATGCTATGGTGATATGAATTCCAAGTTGTTATTAGTCCATTCAAACAGCAGGATTGGGAAACTAAGGTACTTTCCTTGTATCAATCCCAACACAGATCCTGTCTAGGGTCGTCACTCCTAGTAATCTCATACGATGTGTATTTCGTAGGTCACTGCAAGGGCTGTCAGGGCTGTTGCTCGCACTCGTTGCACCGCTCCCCCATCACCTTATCAATACAGGCCTACCGTACTCTACTGCAACGGAAGGGTCGTCGCCTCCCGTGGACTCAGAATACGCTCGCGGTCACTACAAAGGGCTCGTCCCCTGATCAGTGTAGGCCGACAGCTAGAATATAGTGTCCCATACCACCATAATCTGCTCACGAGTCTAGGTGCTCACTGGTCACTACGGGAAGGTTTGTGGCCCCAGCGTAGGCCGACAGCTCGACCACGGTGTCCCATACCACCATGCCCGGCTCATGAGTCTTCGTGGATCAAGGTACCATGGTTAACAGGGTTTACAATGGTAAGTTCAGTACCCTAGGTTCAAGCAGTTATGACTCATACAAGGTGAACATACATCGGCCAGTCGGGTTACTGGACGGGCTCGACTAGCGCGATCGCATCTCAAGTCGAACGACATGAAGTGCGTAAAACACTTCGCGTGGCCTAACCACTGCCGCCAACTCTAAACACGAATCACGTTCATCGACGCGTCGTTCGTGGCTATGACCAGTCAGCCACGAATTCGCTTGGTTACCGACTGCCTGGACTAAGTCTAGTCCCAAACATTTATGGAATCACATTAGCAATATATGTAAAGGTATTGGAATTGAAATATAATCATATGAGCATGTTAACACATGTTATAACATTCAACTTAAGCAAATCTTCAAGACATACTTTCCATGCATGTAATGGAATCATGCATAAGGTCAACATGTAGGAAATCATTTAGGTCAGCATATTAACTAAGAAATCAATCTCAAACTACTACATAACATCATTTAATTCAATACATACTAATACAAGCATTTATACAAACACATACACTACGCCCTTAAGTCTACATATAGCATGTTGACCCAAAGTGCGCAACTAGGCGAATCTCTTCGCCAAACTAATTATGCAAGCATTCCTAACTCCCTAATGCGACAACAAACCATGTCAATCACGTCAGCAAAATATGAATGTAGACCGCACTTCCTACAAATGACTAAAATGCCCTAAATCTCATATTCTTCGTTAATTTACGAAACAGGAAACGGAGAGCATGTTGTACATGTCAAACGGCGATGCCGTCGATAATCTACTATTAAACGACATTGAAAGCGTTGTAAACCGTCAATCAAAGCGTCTAAAATCCTCACCTAGTCTCTTACGGATGCGAGATTTTGAACGGAGCATGTACGCTTCGTCTACGGCAGTAAGAGAACCTGTTTTATGAAATACGTTAGCTAACACGCTACGAATCCAAGTAATCCCTAAATCAGCAACATTTAGGGTCGTTCCATACCTGGAAAAGCGGAGAAATCATTGTCCAGGTGATTGGGAAGAGTTGCTGAAACAGTAACAATCGGCGGCTTGAAAACGGAAAAAATCCCTTCCAATCTCTCTCTCAAACTCTCTCTCCTTTTCTCTAGGGTTTGCAATTTTCGGATGGGAGAGAGAAATGAGGGTTTCAACCCCTTTTATAAGCTTAAAAATGCCGGAAACAGGCTCCGGAACGAAGTTTACTTGGTGCCTATCCATTTCAGGGCTGTTTCGGTCCAAAAGCTGCTTTCTGGTGATCCCCCGGTCGATTGCGATCAGACTTAAGCTCATGCGTACCAGATGTAGCACGTATTAAGTTTTCAGTCTGGCAGGGTTCGCAGATCGCACGTGGCAGACCAGTTTCAGTTCAGCGGTCACCGCACGTAGATCGGGGCTGAAAGTCTCATGATAATAAATAGAAATTTTTCCTGATCCGAGGGTGTAATCTGGATGAATTCCGATGGTCAGAACGCTTAATACTGACGCGTCAAGTCGTGTGCCAGATTTGAATTTGAAATTCCAATTCTGTCCCTATTCGCGGTCTCTTCAGTCCGGGTTCAATGAAATAGTCTCTGATTATCGGTTTGACTTGATTTTTGAGATGATTGTCAAGTCCAGTTGGGCGGTTCTAACGGTCTAAGATAGGAGGTATCGAACCTTCGACGCGCGGTCTAGATCCAATACAAAAATTCAATGTGGTCCAGAGAACAGACCTGCTTAGAGTTTGATTCGAGGTTATAGAGTATTGTAGAGTTATTTGTTCTACTCGATTTGGGTCTTGTAGAACATATTTAAAGTGATCAGGGACTATTTCCCAGCTACTCTAGCGTTGCGCTAGCTAACTTACGCTTAATTTCCATGGAAATTAATTCTACGCGATTTCGGGTCGAATTAGAGCTCGGGCCCAAGTACGGATTTTTCACGGGCGTTACATGGCCATAGGAAAAAGACTCCTCCACTATTGAGCCCTCCCAAGATCAATCACACTCGCACATCATACATAGATTTACATTTACAACATGGATCTTGCACATGCATGGCGTATAATTAAAATGCATGGTGAGGATGCCATCACCACCATGGTTATAAGGTCTAGATGACCCAAATATGATATGATATGAAAGAAAACTGCCATGATGAGGCCCATAGACAAAGGCCCCATGCATGGATCATGCATGCATAAGATAGGCCATTAGGCCACAACCATGTGATTGTGTGGGATCTTCACCATTGATTGGTGGGTCCTACGCTTCCCTCATGAAAAAAGAAAACATCTAGGCTATAGAAAGTAAATTTTTTCATCTAGAGGAGCACCCACCTCAAAGATGACCACTAAACTTTCACACTAAGGTCCTTTAGGACTAAGGGAGATGGATCAATGGTGGAGATGGGGTTTCAAGGGTTAGATGGTGGGGGATTAAGGAAGAAGGTGGCTGAAAAAATGGAGGAAAATGGGTTGGAGAAATGGAGGAAAATTGCTAGAGAAGAAGAGAAGAGAGAGAGAAATGAGAGGGAAAGAGAGGGAATAATCTTTTTAAGGAAGATAATTATTAACCTATAGTGATACAAACAATGTTGCTAGGGTAGGTTAGGTGTGGGTGGTGTGTGAGCTCTTGGTAGTGTGAGTTATGGTGATTTAGGTGGTGTGTGTAGTGTGTGTTGAAACTTGTGCAAAAGAGAGAGTGTGGGCCACATGCACCACTCCAAGGTGGGCCACATGATCGAAATCAAGGGCCATAGAATGAAATGTACACAACTTATGATCCACATATCGGATGGACACACAAGACACGACGTTGGAACCGAGGAAACAATGCGGTCGTAATGGCATAGGTCTCAGGTTGATCCGAGTCAGGTTTACATGACCGGACTCAAGGATGACTGCTACACTATCTAAGGGTCGCGGGTCGCCAGAATTCGACCGGTAGGATCGCGAGACCATAAGAAATGAAATGCACACTCACACACACACATGCACACATGTGAACTTGGGTCGGGTCTCACAACCCTCCTCACCAATAAAAAAAATTTTGTCCTCGAAATTGACCAATACAGGACAAAAGAGAAGACAAAACACCACCATCATGTAACAATCATCATACAAGGAAGGCAATACAAACAATCATATATCTATCAATCATCAAACAAATGGGATAACGCTCTCTAATATCGGCCTCGCATTCCCAAGATGCCTTAGCCTCCGAATGATGACCCCATTGCACTTTCACCAAGGGAATGACCTTGGTCCTGAGTACCTGTTCCTTCCGATCAAGAATACGAATCGGCTGCTTAATGTAAGAAGCATCTTCACGGACCTCAAGTGGCTGCCAATCAATCACAGGAATAGTGTCTGACCCACATTTTCACAGCATAGAAACATGGAACACGTCATTGATAGCGGATAACTCAGGAGGTAAGGCAAGCCTATAAGCCACAGTGCCTAAGCGCTCGGTAATCTCAAAAGGTCCAATAAATCTTTGGACGAGCTTACCCTTCACACCAAAGCGAACCACGCCTTTCATAAGCGAGACCTTGAGATACACCATGTCCCCGACTGTGAACTCGAGGGGTCGACGGCAATGATCAACATAACTCTTCTGCCGGCTCTGAGTTGTGCGCATTCTCTGCCTAATAACATCAATAGCCTCTGACGTCTGTTGCACAAGCTCGGGACCTAAGAGACGGCGCTCTCCAACCTCAGTCTAATAACTAGGAGATCTGCATGGTCTACCATAAAGTGTCTCGAAAGGAGCCATGCCGATAGTTGACTGATAACTGTTGTTGTATGCAAACTCGGCGAGGCGCATATGCTCTTCCCAACTGCCCTCAAAGTCGATCACACAAGCCCTGAGCATATCCTCAAGGATCTGGTTGACCCTTTCAGTCTGCCCATCTGTCTACAGATGAAAAGCGGTGCTGAGATGCAAAGTGACCCCCAACGCCTGCTGAAAACTCCTCCAAAACTGAGATGTAAACCTGGAGTCTTGGTCTGAAACAATCGAAACTGAGACGCCGTGCAGTCTCACTATCTCCTCAATAAATATCCTCGCCAACCGGTCCATAGACCAGGAAGCACGTACTGGAATGAAATGAGCCGACTTTGTCAAACGATTGACGATAACCCAGACGGTATCATGACCGCGCTGAGTCCTCGGCAAACCTGCGATGAAATCCATATATATGTGCTCTCACTTCCACTCTGAAACACTCAACGGTTGCAAGGGACCAGGGGGTCTTTGATGATCGACCTTGACACGCCGGCATGTGTCACACTTGGCCACTAAACTCGTAATCTGGCGCTTCATCCCCTGCCAGAAGTACTACCTTCTCATATCACGATACATCTTCGTAGAGTCCGGGTGGATAGTAAGTCTCGATCGGTGTGCCTCGGTCATCAGTTCACGATGCAACTCTAGAATGTCCGGGACACACAACCGGCCTTTGAAGCGTAACCCACCATCAGAACCAATATGCGAATCTGATTGCTTCACGGAGGTGGGCTCTGCTCAGTACTCCTGAAGTGACTCATTCATCTACTGAGCCTCGATCACCCTAGCCACCAAGGAGGGTTGAATCGATAAGCTCGAAAGCTTAATAATGGAAGACTGTAGTCCGAACTCAAAGTTAAACTCTGAAACATCCTCGACCATCTGCCACTGTCGAAACATCATATGTGCCACCAGGCCTCGTGGCTGACGGCTGAACGCATCCGCCACCACGTTCACCTTGCCCGAGTGGTACTGAAGGTCAAAATCATAATCCTTTAATAACTCCATCCATCGCCTCTGCCGCAGGTTTAACTTAAACTGCGAAAATAGATACTTCAAGCTCTTATTATCCGAGAAGAGCTCGAACCTGACCCCATATAGATAATGCCTCCACACCTTCAGTGCAAAGACAACTGCTACAAGCTCTAAATCATGAGTGGGGTAGTTCAGCTCATGGACCTTGAGCTGACGTGAGGCATATGCCACTGGCTTCCCGTGCTGCATCAGTACAGCACACAAGCCAACTCTAGAGGCATTAGTAAAAACAACAAAACCCTCACTCCCATCAGGAAGAGTGAGAACAGGAGCGGATGTGAGGCGGTCCTTCAACTCTATAAATGCCTTCTCGCAGGCATCACTCCAGAAGAACTCGACGCCCTTTCGCATCAACCGGGTCAACAGTGCTACAATACAGGAGAAACCCTCGATAAATCGTCGATAATATCCCGCTAGACCAAGGAAGCTGCGAATCTCAGACACATTCGTGGGCTGGCCCCACTGACGCACTGCATCAACCTTCGAGGGGTCCTAAACGACACCCTCCCTGGTCACCACATGACCAAGGAACTTCATCTCCTCCTGCCAAAACTCGTACTTCTCCAGCTTCGCATACAGCTGATGGGCACGGAGGGTCTCAAGTACAATCCGTAGGTGCTCGGCATGGTCCTCACGGCTCCTCGAATATATAAGAATATCATCAATGAACACCACCACGAACTGATTGAGGAATGGCCAAAAAACCTCGTTCATCAGCTGTATGAATATGGCGGGCGAGTTGGTCAGTCCAAACGACATGAACAGGAACTCGAATTGACCATAACGTGTCTAAAAAGCCGTCTTCGAAATGTCCTCCTTTCGGACCCGAATCTGATGGTAATCGGAACGCAAGTCTATCTTGAAAAAATATTACGCACCCTGCAATTGATCGAACAGATCATCAATACGGGGAAGCGGGTATCTGTTCTTGATGGTGACTCTGTTGAGCTCATGATAATCTACACAGAGTCGCAACGAACCATCCTTCTTCTTTACAAATAATACCGGGGCTCCCCAAGGTGAACTGTTGGGACGAATGAAACCTAACTCTCGAAGCTCATCCAACTGCTCCTACAGTTTCCTCAACTCTATCGGTGCCATCCGGTAGGGGGCCTTTGAGATAGGCACGGTACCGGGCACCAAATCAATCTGGAACTCTACTTGCCGATGCGATGGTAAACCCGGAATCTCTTTAAACACATCCGGGTACTCACAAACAACTGGCAGCTGCTCAATACTCTCTGCCACAGAATCCTCAACGATCGAAGCCAAGAAGCTAGATAACAGCTCTCTTCTAGGCTCAACGACGAACTGAAACACTGGCAAGCCTGGAATATGAAATGTAACTGTCCTCACAGCACAGTCTAAGACGACACGATACTCCGCAAGCCAGTCCATACCCAGAATCACATCAAATCCTGCCATCGACAACACGAACAGATCGACAGGAAGGAACATCTCGCCCACTAACACCGGGTAAGAAGGACAGCGATGAGTGAATATCACAGACTTTTCCATGGGAGTTGAAACGGTCAAGGCCTCGGACATGGACTCCGACGGAATACCAGTCGATCGGCAAAATTGCTCGGCCATAAAAGAATGGGAAGCACTAGAATCAAACAAAACATGAGCAATAAAAGCGGCTTGAGCTGGTAGGGGAAGCAATCCGGAAGACTGATGGTCCTGAGTTTGAGCCTGCTGGGCTGCTATACACACTGGACCTAGGGATCAAACAACATATGGATATCCCCTCTGCTAGTGCTGCGGTTGTTGCTGTCGGTGCTGCTGCTGTCTCTGCTGAGGAGATCTGCTTGGCTGCCTCTGCTACTGAGGAGGAACCCTAGGAGCGGTGGGTGGAAGCTGAGCTCTCTGCTGCTGCTGAGGAGGACGAGGAGGAGACAACTGTGGTGGCCTCTGCTGCTGAATGGGGAGAGGGCACTCACGCCTCCGATGCCCAGTCTGTCCACAGACGAAGCATACACCTGAAAAGGGGCCGGAAGATAAAGCGAATGGCGGTGCTGAAGATGATGAAGAAGCTATTGTCTGAACCGCGGGCTGTCAAAATCCTGATCTGCCCCTCCATTTCTGCTGACGGTGCTTCCTGGAACTGCCGGCTGGTGCTCTCCTCTTCCGGTCTCTACCGGAACTCTGCTCCCTTGACCTCTAGGTCATAGCCCAGTCCTCCTCATAAACTAGTGCTCGATGCACAACCTGGTCGAACGTCTCCAAGTAATGCCCTACAACACGGCTGCGAAGGGCAGGGCGCAACCCAGTCACAAAATGATGGGCCCTCATCGTATCATCGCTGGTCAGATGAGGAGAAAATCTAGACAAGGCCAAGAAACGGGCCTCATACTGAGATATAGTCATATCACCCTGCACTATGGTCTCAAACTCAATCGCCCACTGGATCTGAACATGTTCAGGGAAAAACTTTTGGTCGAAACGGGTCACGAACTCCTCCCATGTCCAAACGAACTGAGGTCCAACCATCCTAGATATGGATGACCACTAATGACGGGCCTCACCCTGAAGGAGATAGGTCGCAAGGGATACTCTCTGGCCCGCAGGACACTGTATAGTGTCAAAAATCCTCGCAACCTCAGTGTGCCAAGCCTCGGCGACAGAAGGGTCAGGATCACCACTAAACCTCGGGGGATCATGCTATCGAAACTCTTGGGCTATGGCACTAGCATGCGGTAAGTTAGACTGCCTGAAAACCTCAGCGGTAGCTGGCTGACAGGTCTGCAATGCGGTGGCAACAAGCTACATCAACTGCTAAAAATTCTCAGCTCTTATAGGTACTGTCGGAAAGGTAGGGGCGGCACTCGCCTCCGGCGGAGGCACGGTGCAGCTGATGGGGTAGGAGCCTCAGTAACTGGAACAGCAGGCTGAGGAGGGGGAATAGGTGGGGGAACCGGAGCAACTGGAGGTACAGGCGCTACGAGATCAACTGGAGGAACAGGCCGGATTGGGACCTTAGGAATCGGATCTTCAATTACTGGAGCAGGACGTGCTCGAGTAGGATGGGTACCTCGGGCGCCTCGTCCACGGGCACCATGACCACGGGCGCCACGACCACGAGTGCCATGACCACGCATCATCGTCTACAAAATAATGACGACACAAGGAATCAGGTCAATTACAGGCTCAATACGGAGTAAAAGGAAGGATCTCAGGACACTACTTGCCCCATGTTCCTGGCAGACATGTGATGTTCCCTAGAGTCATTCTAGAATTACTTGCTATGCTCTGATACCAACTCCTGTCACACCCCAGACTCGGTAATCGAAATCACAAGGGACCCGATGGCCGGTTCTGACCGTAACAGCCTCTATAGTACCCCAATCTCGCCTCCTGAGGCAAGTTCCGATCCTGGGATCCTACAAGGAGAATTTTCATAACAGTATAATTATTACCAATATGAGTATACCCAAGATCACAGCAAGTATATCTGAGAATAACAAAGGCACACATCATAAAATCCACTAAGAATTTAAACTTTTACAATCATCCATGAGGTCCAAAAGGACATACATGAGATAAAAGGAGAAGAGGGAAAGGTCAAAAATACTGGAGTCCTCAAAAGCTCAGCTCTACTCCATGCACTGCTGCTACGATGCCTTCTTAGAATCTCCTGCATGCATCAATCATGCATAAGCTTATAGAAGCTTAGAGGGTGGTGAAAGTGTGTGACAATGGTGCACAGAAGAATAGTAGGAGATGCAAGAAGGGAAATATGCTCAATGAGAAAATCACTAGCCTTACCAAGGCTTATCATGAATATGATGCGATGAGTACTGGATGCCATACCAAGGCAATACATGAAGGGGGCTTGTACAGCTAATGCTAATGCGATACAAGTAATGACAGTGCTCATATCCAAATCATAAGTCAAGTACATTTCCAATCATAAGGAAATCACCGGGGTCCATTACACTGCTGAATGACTGTTGCTATATAGACCTCGCACAGTCAAACGAGCATAAGAGACCTCACTACCCGCCTGTGGACAGTCAATCACCAGCAAGGCCTGATGGTAGCGGACCCATTTACGAGCTGGTCAGACTCAGCCTAGCAATACCCCCTACACACCAGGCAAGTAAGGCCACACCCCTATCCAACCGACTACACGACAGTGGGAGCCGCAGCCTAACGGTATAAAGCCCTCATGTGCTCGTGTATTCCACCCGGTCACGACATTGGAGCAGATCCTTGGTACCATGAAAGTTTTGAGAATTTCACCCATGGGCATCCTATGCACCCGGTATACTCAACTGATATTTTTGGTGTCCACACATACGGCCATCCACGAATACCCCTGTGGAGGTAAGGCCCTGATGAAGTAAGGGCGGATATTCACAAGCTATGCAATGTCAGATGCATGAATCATGTAATCATCTATGCATCAATCCCAAGCATCCATCACTTGGGGAGATACCAACATGTCCTACACAATGACACAACCATGGCCAATCATACCTCAACCAAGCATGCATATGATGTGTATGGGAGTGGGCCATGAAGGTGAATAGGGGTGTCAATGAGGTGAAGATGAACTCTCTACCTAACCATGAAGGATCCAGGTACTCAACCAATTCCTCATAAGGAATACAACCTTTAATGGGGGCCCATATACCCAGGGTAGCCCATGAGACTAAGGAGAACAATGGTATGGGCCTAAATAGTAAAACGGCTTAGTAAGGGTCGATGGTGGGCCTTTAACCACCCATAGAAGCCCATGGGACTACCTTAAGGCCACCAATGTGGACATCCAACCACAATTGGTCCCTAAGAGGTAGCTCATCTCTAATTGATTATGAATCAAGGCCCAAGGCCCATGCAACATTAAAAATAAGAAATGAGCAGCCATAATTAAAGCACAAACACTCATGTTGGGCTTCAGAAAGGGTGGCCCAAGGCCTACCCAAAATATGGGTCCAAGGGGAACACACATAACCCAACCCATATATACCACTATAGGCCCATAGGGGAAACGTTAGGGCGCAACATAAAGGCCACTAATCCCGTATATTATGGTGGCCTAGTGGGCAGCCCATTGCTCAAACCACATGGGCAAATGTCATGATCTTAGTTAAGTAAGTTGGGCCTACAACCCGGCCCAAGTATAAGGTTGATTTGGTGGGCAACTAAGGGCCCATTTACTTGTGTAATCCAGCCCACTAACCCAACATAATGGTATGGTAAAATGACCTAATAGTTCAATGGGTCTATCTGGAAAGTTCCAATCCAATTGGGCCTAAAGAGTTCAACAACTAGCTACATTCATGGACCCAATTAAATTCAACTGTGGTGGGCCTCAAAAGTGCATTTATTAAGCCCAAAATTTAAGAAACTAAAGGTATAAATTATCTCCTCTAAGACTTTCATAAATGTGGTGGGCCCCACTCCTCAAAATTTCAGCCCAAGGCTAAGCATAATTATAACATGTTGCTGTCCTAAATTTGGGCACTCCGTTGGAGTGGGCCTAAGGCCTCTAAAACTCTGAAAATTGAGGGCCAAGGCCTCTCATCATGCATAAAATGAGAGAAAACCCAAAAAGGTGGCCCACCATCAAAAGAAATATTTTTGAATTATGACTTTTATCAAGCATATTGCTGGACTGCACAACAGAAAAATCTGGGAGTCTAGCCATCTTGGCCCATTCTTTTGGATGCCCAAACAGGATCATTTGAGGCTGAAATTTTATAGAGTGACACTTACATATGTGGGCCACACCTCCACAAAATTTTAAAATTTTTAGATATTTTTAAGTATTTTAATTAGTTTAAACAAAACAGACTGTCTATAAAATCGGACAGACCTGGATGTCCCAACGTAGTGGGCCAGTCTGGCCCTTACCATGGTGTGTACAGGGGTCCATTGGCCCTGAAATTTGGTAGGAGGATCTTACCATGAGTAGACCACATCCTTATAAAATTTTAAAATTTTTATACATCTTTAAATATTTTAATTTATTTAGATAAATCAATCTGTCGTAAAAATCAGACTGATCTGGATACTATATTATAGTGGGCCAGTCCAGCCACCACTATGGTACGTACAGGTGTCCATTGGCCCCCAAATTTTTTAGGTGTGTCCTAACATGAGTAGGACACCGCTCAGTAAATTTTTATAATTTTTAAATACCCATAGGTATTTTAATAAATTTCAGAAATCCAACTATCCATGGTGGAATGTTGCTGGAATAGTGTAGAAAATCCAGACTGTCCACCTCACTTGGACCACACCTTTAGGACCTCAATCAAGGTCAGATGGGGCTGAAATTTGGGGTACATCAAGATGAGATCCCTAAATTTCATAAAAATATATTTAATGGGTATGACTAGTCGCCCAAATAGTCCCAAAATCTGGTCTAAAAACATCCAGAAACTGTCCAGAAAATTCTGGACAGCAACATGTACTTAGATAAAATTTATTATATAAGTTAAAAAAAAGAAGGAAAACACATTAATGGAGGATGATGTGGCCTTCCTTAGTAGGCCTACAAATGTCCAGGTCATAATCTAAAGCCAACACACCTTGCATGCATCATTAAGGCAGTAAGTAGGACACCCAAAATCAAACAATGGGTAGTTTGGGCATCCCACCTTGCTGAAATTTCTGGATGTCCTAGGCCCACCAAATGGGCTATACACATCAGGAAATAAAATGAGGGAAAAGAGAGATAGAAAGATAATCCGGCCATAGAAAAAGGGCTTCGCCACTATTGAGTCCTCCCAAGATCAATCACACTCGCACATCATACATAGATTTACATTTACAACATGGATCTTGCACATGTATAGCGTATAATTAAAATGCATGGTGAGGATGCCATCACCACCATGGTTATAAGGTCTAGATGACCCAAATATGATATGATATGAAAGAAAACTGCCATGATGGGGCCCATAGAGAAAGGCCCCATACATGGATCATGCATGCATAAGATAGGCCATTAGGCCACAACCATGGGATTATGTAGGATCTCCACCATTGATTGGTGCGTCCTACACTTCTCTCATGAAAAAAGAAAACATCTAGGCTATAGAAAATAAATTTTTACATCTAGAGGAGCACGCACCTCAAAGATGACCACCAAACTTTCACACTAAGGTCCTTTAGCACCAAGGGAGATGGATCAATGGTAGAGATGGAGTTTCAAGGGTTAGATGGTGGGGAATTAAGGAGGAAGGTGGCTGAAAAAATAGAGGAAAATGGGCTGAAAAATGGAGGAAAATTGCTAGAGAAGAAGATAACAGAGAGAGAAATGAGAGGAAAAGAGAGGAAAAAATCTTTTTAAGGAAGGTAATCATTAATCTATGGTGATACAAACAATATTGCAAGGGTAGGTTAGGTGTGGGTGGTGTGTGAGCTCTTTGTAGTGTGAGTTATGGAGATTTAGGTGGTATATGTAGTATGTGTTGGAACTTGTGCAAAAGAGGGAGTGTGGGCCACATGCACTACTCTAAGGTGGGCCACAAGATCGAAATCAAGGGCCATAGAATGAAACGTACACAACTTATGATCCACATATCGGATGGACGTACAAGACGTGGCGTTGGAACCGCGGCAATAATGCGGTCACAATGGCATAGGTCTTAGCTTGATCCGAGTCGGGTTTACGTGACTGGACTTTAGGATGATCGCAACGCTATCTGAGGGTCGCGGGTCGCCAGAATTCGACCGGTAGGATTGCGAGACCATAAGAAATGAAATGCACACTCACACACACACATGCACACATGTGAACTTGGGTCGAGTCTCACATATAGGTTATAGGTTAAAGTTAAGGTTAAGGTTTAGGTTTAGGTTATAAGTATAACTTTAGGGAATTGAGAATAGGTTTAGGTTAAGGTTATAAGTTTAGGTTAAGGGTATATGTATAGGTTATAAATTTAGGTTAAGGTTATGGGTTTTGGGATTTGAGAATAGTTTTAGGTTATAAGTATAGGTTTAGGTTGGGTTATAGGTTAAGGTTTAGGTTTAGGTTATGGGTTTTGGGATTTGAGAATAGTTTTAGGTTATAAGTATAGGTTTAAGTTGGGTTATAGGTTAAGGTTTAGGTTTAGGTTATGGGTTTTGGGATTTGAGAATAGTTTTAGGTTATAAGTATAGGTTTAAGTATAGGTTATAGGTTAAGGTTTAGGGATTTGAGAATAGGTTATAGGTTTACGTTATAGGTTATGGGTTATAGGGTTAGGTTAGGGTTTAGGTTATAAGTGTAGGTTATAAGTTTAGGGAATGGTTAGGTTTAAGTTATAAGTTTTGGGATTTGAGAATAGTTTTAGGTTATAAGTATAGGTTTAGGTTTAAGTTATAGGTTTAGGTTATAAGTATAGGTTATAGGTTTAGGTATAGGCTTAGGTTATAGGTTATATGTTATATGTTTAGGTTAGGTTTAGGTTATTGGTTTTGGGATTTGAGAATAGGTTTAGGTTATAAGTATAGGTTTAGGTTAAGGTTATAGGTATAGGTTATAGGTGAAGGTTAAGGTTTAAGTTTAGGTTATAAGTATAACTTTAGGGAATTGAGAATACGTTTAGGTTAAGGTTATAAGTTTAGGTTAAGGTTATAAGTATAGGTTATAGGTTTAGGTTAAGGTTATGGGTTTTGGGATTTAAGAATAGTTTTAGGTTATAAGTGTAGGTTTAGGTTGGGTTATAGGTTAAGCTTTAGGTTTAGGTTATGGGTTTTGGGGTTTGAGAATAGGTTTAGGTTAGGTTATAGGTTAAGGTTTAGGTTTAGGTTATGGGTTTTGGGATTTGAGAATAGGTTTAGGTTGGGTTATATGTTAAGGTTTAGGGATTTGAGAATAGGTTATAAGTTTAGGTTATAGGTTATGGGTTATAGGGTTAGGTTAGGGTTTAGGTTATAAGTGTAGGTTATAGGTTTAGGGAATGGTTAGGTTTAGGTTATAGGTTTTGGGATTTGAGAATAGTTTTAGGTTATAAGTATAGGTTTATGTTATAAGTATAGGTTATAGGTTTTCATATAGGTTATAGGTTATATGTTTAGGTTAGGTTTATGTTATAGGTTTTGGGATTTGAGAATAGGTTTAGGTTATAAGTATAGGTTTAGGTTAAGGTTACACTACCAAAAAAATGAGCAAAGGCTATGGATTATGTAGGTTTTTAGCTACGGATTAAATCCGTCGCTATATTACTACGGATTTAATCCGTAGCTAAAACCTACTCAATCTGTAGCTGAAACATACCCCCATTGTTAGATACTGATGATGCTTAAGGAGCTCCATGGGGCCCATTGTAATATATTTGTTTTATCTAAGCCGTCCATAAATTTTAAAATATTATTTCATTGTAAAATCCCAAAAAGTAGAAAGATAAAAAGTTTAAGTGGACCACACCATAAGAAATAATGAAAAATATATTTATATCGTTAATATATGGTGTGGTCTATATACATCTTCGATCTTACTCATTTTTTGGATAAGCCCTAAAAAGGAGCCGTTAAAATGAATGGACAGAGTGGATAGAGAAAATACATAATGGTGGGCCCCACCAGTTCCAAACTAAATCAGATGGTGATGTCCGTCACCTGTAATTGCCACCACGCTCCTCTCCCGTGCGCACCCAAATTCCCAAAACCCATACCCCCCACGCTCTCTCTTTCTCTCTCTCTCTCTCTCTCTCTCTCTCTCTCTCTCGCACTCACCCTCCCCCTTTCCCTCACCACTCTCATGATCTCTCGTACTCCCTCATCCTCTCTCTATCACTCAGTCCCATTTTCCTCTCTCTGTTTCCTAACCCCTCTGTCTCTTTCGCTAGGGTTTTTAAAACCCCATTTCACCACAAACTCACCCTTGAATTGCAACACCTCTCTCTCTCTCTCTCCGGCGAGCTTCACTATCTCTTTCCCTTTTGGCAAGTTCCATTATCTCTATCGCTTCCGGTGTGCTGCTTCAGGTAAATCTGTTTTTTTTTTTTCAAAGCACGAGAGAGGGTTTCCAAGAAGACGAAGAGAGGCAGTATTAGTTGTGTAACCCTTACCCGTGTAACCCAAAGTGGTGTGGGGCCCACTGAGATGTCCATCTGACATCCACTCCATCTATCATTTCTTCCATATAATTTTAGAATGTGAGCCCAAAAATAAGGCCAATCCAAAACTCAAATGGGCCATGCTTGAATGCCCACTATTGAAACCCTATTGGGGCCCACAAAAGTTTTGGAGTATGTTGATATTTGTGTATTCCCTTCATCCTTGTGAGAATCACCTTACGGTGAGTTTGAATTAGAAAAAAAAGAAGAAGCCATGGCCTAAGGAAGGTTTCAATGGTGAACGTTTACCTCTCCATTATTTAGAATGGTGTGGCCCACTTGGGTCTTGGTTCTGCCTCACTTTTGGTCATTTATGCTAATATGACTGGCGAAATTGCTGGATGGAGTGGATTTCATGCAAACATCACGGTGGACCCCATGGAGCTATGAATCTTAAGGTTCACCCATATGGCATCTATGTTGGTTACAGGGCTATATGATGGTCAGGCAATTAGAAATTACACGTGGCATTTATTAACACAGAACTGAAAAGATTGTGCAGCCCACTATCGCTAATTCACGTGGCTAAGATCAAACAATCCTAACCTTTATTTCATGTGTACCTGTTTCTGGAAATAGGACCCTTGGATTTATTCACTTCTAACTGTCCATTGTCCACCATTTTTTTCCCTGAAGAGTCAATGTCCACCAATATGATAGTGAGATAATCCAATAAGCTTAATTTTCGTTTCATGATACACCTACACTGGTTAGTGGTTATCATAATTTGGACGGTTTAATTTGGCTAATTGTATGCCACATGTGCAATATCTGATTAATTTATCAGTGCCTGTGTATCATCATCACACTCTGCTGAAGTATCAATGTTTTTCTCTCTCTCTATTTTTTTTTTATACTCAAGCAGCGTGCAAGGTTGATGCACAGGCACAGAGTTTTGGGGGTCATGATGATGTGCACTGGAGAACTCCAAAGCTTGTTGTATTCTATAACCAAGTTTTATATTGTAACTCTAACAAATTGAGGTTTGTAATGTTTCATTTTACCCTCCGTCATTATTGATTTGTGTTAACATGATTTGAAAACTAGTTTTCCCTTGTCGACACAGCCAATATATATTTTCTCTATTAAGAGCCATTTATACCATGTTTACAAAAGCATCTTAAAACTAAAAGTATCTTTCTTAAAACTGAATCTTTCTTCTGAGACTTTTTATGAAATATCTCATTGTAGTGGTCTCACAGAAACCACATTGGGTAGAGCAAAATGTTAGCAACATTATTAATTTCTTGTAAAAATACAATGATTGCAAACTCCTTAATACATTGTATTTGGTAGATAATATCTGCATGAGTTCAATCATCTGATAGCACTTCCTTCATTTCCAACTTTTGAGGAAGATGGTGCATGAGGCTAATTTCCAACTTTAATTTTCGGTTAGGTACAGGTTAAAAATGGACCCTTTAGTTAATCGAGATCCGCATGTAATGAATAGGGAGTGGATGACGCTAAGTTTCCCAGACCCACATTTTCTTTCTGGAATCAGAAGTTTTTCAAAGTTTGCACAAGAAAACCTTCCTGGTAGAGAATCCGTTCCTTGTCCATGCATCACTTGCAGATGTGCACGTTTTTCTATTTCTTATGATGATATGAAAATACATCTAATGAAAAATGGATTCGACCTAAGCTATAGGGTTTGGAACATGCATGGGGAGCATGTATCACCTCAGTGTATTGTACGTGAATCAAGTTCCCAACAATACCATAGTGTCCTGAACTTAAATGAGGTTCACAACGCGATCGTTCAAGAACTTGGTGGTAATAGCCTAGATGAAGTTGTACAGGATGAGCCCAATGTGACCCCTATAGTTGAAGGCGTCTTTGGAGAAAATGAAACTAATGAGTTTGAAGCAAATCTACGAGACGCAATGACTGAGCTATACCCTGGGGCCCAAGATTTCACCGTGCTGACTTTCATTGTACAACTTTTCAAATTAAAGGTGAATCATGGATGGAGTGAAAAAAGCTTTACAGAGCTCCTTCAACTACTAAAGAAGGTGTTACCTTTCGGTAACAAGACCCCAACTAATACCTACCGAGTGAAGAAGATCATTACAAAGTTGGGTCTTGATTATGTGAAAATCCATGCTTGTCCAAATGACTGCATCTTAGACTGGAGAGAGAATGAGATGAAAACCATTTGTCCAAATTGTAAAACTTCTGGGTACAAGATCGAAATGGATTCTGAAGAAAAATAGTCTCGAATACCTAGGAAGGTGTTAAGGTATTTTTCATTAACACCAAGGCTACAAAGAATGTTTAGTGTGCCATGGTTGGCGAAAGAAATGTCTTGGCACTCAACCAGGAAATTTCAACATGAAAAGATGGAGCATCCGGCTGATTCTATTACATGGAAGAATCTTGATGACAAGTATACAGATTTTTCAGCTGAGCCTCGCAATGTTCGATTCGGTTTGGCTACAGATGGGTTTAACCCATTTGGCACTTTCAGTATGTCATATAGTTCAGGCCTGTTATGTGTGTGACATACAACCTTCCACCAAAGCTTTGCATGAAACCTCAGTTTACTATGTTGACTTTGCTCATTAAGGGACCGCGACAACCGGGAAAGGATATTGACGTTTATTTACAACCATTGATTGATAAACAACAAACGTTATGACGAGAAGGGCTCACGACGTTCGATGCATACCATGAAAATAAATTCAACATACGTGCCATTCTGCTTTGGACAATCCATGACTTTCCAGCATATGGTAACGTTTCTGGTTATAGGACAAAGGGTAAGTATGGTTGTCTTGTATGTGGTCGTAACACAGATTCTTTGCGACTCCAATATGGAAAGAAACATGTTTATATGGGCCACAAACGATGGTTACCAATGTCAGAATAGGCTAGGATGGAAAAAAGTGCTGGCACGTTCAACAAGAAGGTGGAGATACGACGTCAACCGATCCGTCTGGATGGGATTGAGGTCAAAAGACAAACCACGAACTTGAATATGCAGTGCGGGAAGAATGGGAAGAGTAATATAAGGGTTATTGATGGAGGCCGACAAGAGCTAGCGAATGATGTTGAATCACCGTGGTTCTTCAAACGGTCTATATTATTTGATCTGGAGTATTGAAAAGATATTCCCGTGCGTCACAACCTTGATGTCATGCATATTGAGAAAAATATATGTGAAATCCTTGTTGCCTTGATGTTGAACACGCCTGGTAAAATCAAGGATGATGTTAATGCACGCAGGGACCTGAAATAATTGAGAATTAAGAAGCGTATATGGCTGAAAAAGCACAATGGAAAGGTGATTCAGAAACAAGGTCATTTCTGTCTAAGAAAAAAAGAAAAAAAACTTTTCATCCAGACTTTGCATGAGCTACATGTTCCGATCGGTTTTAGTGAGGACCATTGTAAATGAAGATTGCATGGATTTAAAGGGAATGAAGTCTCATTCTTATCATGTGTTGATGCAACATTTGCTTCCAGTTCTCATCCAGCATGCATTCAGGGATAGGAAGGTCATTCATCCTATAATTACAAGCTTTTGCACCTTCTTTAATGCCTTATGCTCGACAATCGTAGAACTTCAAACACTCCTTACTCTCGAGAGGGGCATAGCTAGGATGTTATGTCATCTTGAAACTATATGCCCGCCATCGATATTTGTCATTATGATGCATTTGTCGATCCATTTGGCTTACGAGGCTCGCATATGTGGTCATGTATACTATCGATGGATGTATCCATTCGAAAGGTACGCTATGAGCTTAATAAGAATAAATCGGCTTAACATCTACATTTGCATGTATATATAATGTATCATTAACTTTATCAGGTTCATGAAGACATTCAAGGCCTATGTCCGTAACAAGACACGACCTGAGGGTTGTATTGCAGAGCAGTACATCCAAGAGGAGACAGTTATATTCTGCAACCAATATAAAGGAAAACAGAAAACAAACCTACTGGAAAAGCTGGAAAAACGGTTTAACGAAGTCATTCTAGGACTAGGTAAGTTGGAAGATATCGTTGATGATGACCCTAATGATGACCACGTTGGACCAGTAGGTTCGGGTCAAAGTATTATCCTAGCAGGTATTGAATACGAATAAGCTCGTACATGGGTACTAAAGAGTCATCCCAGCTACGACGAGTGGGAAGGGTATGTACAATAAGCTCTCTCTCTCTCTCTATATATATATATATATATCTTCCTTTATGCGATTTCAATATAACAATGTTATCGAATATCACACAGGAAGCACAAAGATTTCTTGCAACGATGCTATAAGAGGACCAATAGGGTGCCTAGCGAGGACGAATTCATATCTTGGTTGAAGAGGCAACCAGAGTTCATTGAATCTGACGATAATGAATTTAAAGATGTAGTGAGAGGACCTCTAGCTTTTTCTATTGAATACAATAAGTATTGTATTAATGGTTTCCTCTTTGTCACTAAGGACTATGAGGAGAATAAAATGAACCAAAACAGTGGGGTTAGGACAGAGGGTATGACAACCTTCCGATCAAGTGCTAAGGATATCAATACGGTGGATGAAAATCAACTTTACTACGGAGTCCTTCATAGAATTATCCAATTGGAGTACCGAACAGGTTACAAGCCCGTCCTATTTAAGTGTGATTGGGTGAAAGTGACACATCATGGTGTTTCTTTTGATGTCGAAGCAAATTTGAGATTAGTAAATTTGTCTAGTCTTTATAGTTCAGACAAAGTCGGTGACGAGCCATTCATTCTTGCAGAGCATGCCACGCAAGTTTTCTACTCCAGAGATCCAAAAAATCTTGATTGGCATGTGGTCTTAGAGGTTCCAAAAAAATTTTTTGTCGAAGAAGAGACGTGCGTTCTATCAGAACGATTAAAGGCTGTAAGTAATGCTGATGCAGGACCTGATCTCACCTCATTAGAAATGGTTGATGAGTTGATATTCAATGAATCTGAAGACGTCAGTGTTGTGGTCGAGAAAATAAAGAAAAAAAAATGATCAAAGAGAAGCTTCTGACATCAACATCACCATCATTGCCTTAAAATCCGTGCAATCCAGTCTAATACCATCTAATCCCATCCAACCTTCCCGGCCAAACAGGCCCTTATAGCTTAAAGTCAAGTAGGTCAGGCTGTAAATGATATACACCTGTAAATCATTCACCTGTAAGTCGTTTATAACTTAAGCCATTTACAGGCCTCCAAATGACCCCTAAGGCTTTCTTGAATAGCATTCTTGTCTTTTGAGAAAATCAAATTGGAGAATTGAACATACAATGTCATTTTCCTTGTATTGTTGCATTAAGCTACCAAGTAATTTGATTAGACATTCCTCTTACAAATGCTAACGATCTCACACAACCATAATAATAATTTTATTTTTTTTAAAAAAAGATGCCAGATCCAATACTAGGTTTTGTACACTAAGCTTTAGCATACATCATTCATTGTGTTTGAGTGCATACGGTTGAAAATTACATTTAAAGAGAGGTTTGGGGTGAGGGATTTTGGGCAGGAATTTCTAAAATCGTTTGATTTCACATCTCCCCTGTTTGTTTCCGTTAGGGATTTGTTAAGTTCATGGATTTCCCAAATCCAAACCCCCATAAATCCAAGGATTAGGGGGCCAATTCAAATCCAAGATTTTGTAAATCTACAAATGCAAGAATTGCATAAAGCAATAAAAGTTATTTGATTGTAATATATGCTCCCAAATACATGTGTTTGTTGCTTAATTTCTAAGTAGTGGACTTTGGAATTAACCAAATCGATATCCAATGCAAACCCATAAATTTTACAAGTTCATGGATTTATCAAATCGATAGTCTCAATTCCCTGATTCCAAACAGGATGTAAGTTCACCTAAGACAATTTAAATGCACTTAGACACACATTGTTTGTTCATCTTAGCTTACAAAGATACATTAATGGCTTCTAAGATGTCTTTTTTTTCTGACCATTTCCACCTTGCATGTTAACGAGGCCACAATTTCTGACATTGGAGGCCACATTCTTCAGTAGGTTGTTAGCACAACAAAGCTACATCAATAGATTTTAAGATGTCTTTTTCCACAAACACATCTTGTCAAAGATTGGGATCCACCAGATCAATGACCCTTGATTTATCATAAAGCTTACATGCCTAAAAACATGAACAAGGAAAGAAAGGGATGGGAAAGCTTGAAAGCATACATATTTAGGAAAATGCTACATTTCTGATGACAGAGTAAGATTTTTGTTTTTCCTGCAACCAACAATCTCAAGTAGCAGAACGCCAAAGCTGTATATGTCAGCCTTCTCAGACAGCTTTCCCAGTATTGCATACTCAGGAGCTGTATAACCTCCTAAAGGAGGATTGGAAATCATACTGAAATCATCATATGCAGTACTGA
Organism: Magnolia kwangsiensis; assembly: GCA_037074715.1. NCBI lineage: Eukaryota > Viridiplantae > Streptophyta > Magnoliopsida > Magnoliales > Magnoliaceae > Magnolia > Magnolia kwangsiensis. The sequence goes on along the minus strand of CM073578.1, from coordinate 106,321,442 downwards.
ATTGCACTAAACCATTCCTAAACCACAAATGCAAATGCACACAAGATAGGTTTTGTCATGTGTGCATGTATGTGCCCGCTCCCTTTTCAACATGAACTAATTCCTTGCTATTATTAACAGGGAGCTCATAGGCCCGATCATGTACTTTGGGCTAATGGGTGATGGACAACCCCTTGGCCAGTACGACGACATGTGGACAGGGTGATGTTCTAAGGTAACTTATCTGAGTTTCTCTGTTTCCCCATCATTTTTTCCTGTAGCGATTTGTTTCCTAAGATGAATTTATTTTTCTCTCTAAAGCAACAAATTTGGGTGTAAATGACAAACCAGAACTTGTAGGGTTCAACATGAAAGTAGTCAAAACATCTGCTGGTCATGTAAGAAGCCTCACGTCTAATGTTGACATCAACACATGGACTAATTGGTTGTTCTTTTTCATGCTTCTAAGTATATGGTCCTTCTTCTTCTGTTTTTTCTTTTTGCTAGTGCATACCCTTATTTTGTTTTCTTCCAAATTCCTATGGCAAAGAAATAAATGCTTGTTAATTTTATGATGGAGAAGGGAAAAAATAGAGAAAAAATCTGATCATTTCATATTAGTATGTGCATATCTACTGTTAGTGCTGGTCCGGTCCTTTTCTTGTATGTGGGGGTGGTGATGGCACGTGTTGTTTTCTTCTTTATACAGAAAAATAGTTCTTGGCAGCCAACTTTTGGAGTGTGCTATACTACTCACATCCGAAGATAATGCATGAAAAGAACGAAAAAATAAGAAGAACGAAAGGGTAAAAAAAAAGAAAGAAAAAAGGCTTATACCTCAGGTCTAGAAAGCCCACACTCATTACCATGATCAGAGTTTTGAGAGAAGAAATGATGAAAGGAAAGTCTTGAGCAGTTAGCATTCAATGAATGAATGTGATTTTTAGGCTATGGCTGGGCCAAGGTAGAGCTTTATCATTATTTTACATTAGCGTGTTTTTATGTGACTGGTCTACTATCCAACAGGGCTGTAGCTGTTATCTCAATTTTAACAAATCTAATTGCTGTAGATTTCTTTCATTACCAGGATAGTTGTGCTGTGTACATTTTTGGGTATTTTGTCTATATTATCTCGTACGTGCGTTCCACGGTTTCTAAAGCTGATGATCAGTCTTTCATCACAGGTATGTTTTCTTTAATTTAATTATATATTGTATGTAAAGGATTTTCAAAGTCATATGGTTTGCTTTGTAACTTCTATTGTGTTATTTACTACTGAAATGTTACCCATTTTTCTAACGTACTGACATCTTGTCTGTGGAGACTAATGAACTTTATCAACTGGCGGCAGTTGCATTTTGTTTACTTGTTGCTTGGGTTTGTGCCATATCACTTCTTAATATATTGATGTCTTTATTTCAGTTTTGATTAGTACATATTTTGTAATATTTCCGTATAGTATTTGAATCACTGGATATGTGGTCATGTTGTTCTTGCATAAGAAATTCATGCTGCCAGTCCAAATTTTCAAAAACCATTCCGACGTCAACATTTGGAATGATTCTACATAAGCAACCGCTTGTATTGTTGTTTATGATTTCCAAAATGCATATGGTACTTAAGATTGAAATAGAGTTAGCTCACCCAAGGAAGGCAGCTATTAGTTTGAACTTTTAAGCCTTGACCACCAGAATGGTCATTAGCAGTACCATGTATAGACAATTCGATGTTTATTTAATAAAATAACAAAAAAAAATGCAATTTTAACTGGTGAAGTAATAGTAATTGTCTTCTTCTCCTGGCATCAGACTATAAGTGGACCCTTACCCTATGTCACAAAATTGTTTGAAGTCTCTCATGTTCATGGATTTTAGGAAAGCCTTGAACTTGTTATTATGTGTGACTTCCGCTAGGCAGCATTTTTCAGTTTTTCATCAATATTCAATGCCACGGAATTTCTTAGTTGGATACTTGGTATCATTTCAGTGTAGTGACAAGTTGGTTCTAAGCCTTGAATTGGGCTCATTTTCTGCTGGATTGATGATATCAACTACAAATCTTTGACAACATACCCTTGAACAGATGTGTTGAACCTTGAAACAGTGTGCATATATACACTCAAGTTGTTATGCATATATACACTGAAGTTTTCGAATGGTATGATTGTTTACCGTGCCATCGAATGGGATAGATGCTTCATAGGAATGGATATGATGGCACATAAACAACACGGTGGGCCCTCTACATGAATCAAAGGTGGGCATTCCATCTCAATTGTCATTGATCGTGTGGCCAACCAGCAGGATGTTCAAGAGTGGATGTCATCAAAACATCAATGTGGGGCACACAACACTAATTTGCACCACTATGTGGTGAAAACATATATACTTGATAATTCCCATACGTATGGAGAGATGCTTCTGTACTCTCTCACTGTATAAGTTATAATGCTTCTAGCTGCTTTGGGACACGTAGAGAATCTAACCCATTGATTTACATTGTTCGCAGGTCTGTTCATCCTGCTGACAGAGGCCCTCAGCGGTTTCAAAATTTATGTAGAAAGGGGCCTGTACACGACTTACAAGACTTTTACAAGCAGCAAGTTCATAACCCACATCCTGCCATTGAGTCGTTTGGGTTCTGAGGGACTTTGAGGGCAGCAACATCTGGACAGGCCTTCTCACAGTGCATGTTTGATCACTGGGACATGATGTCGTCTGATCCAATGGAGGTGGGATAGCAGGCGGGGTAGTTGGTGGCTGATATCCAAAAGAGGAAGGGTTTGAAGGAGCAGATGGCACCTCTTTCTGAATTCGAGGACAAGCTCTGAGGCGTCTAGATTTGTACTTTCAGCATTATTGTAATTGTAGTTGTAATTGTAATTGAATAAATAAATGATTGTAATTGATTCATTATTGAATGAATGATTGTAATTGATTGAGTGAATAAATGATTGTAATTGATTGAGTGAATGAATGAATGAATGATTATGCTGGTGCTAATTGAATGAATGAACAATTATAATTTTTTTTACATGTGGGCAATAGCTACGGATATTGATCGTAGCTATTATCAAATTCTGAATATTGCTACAGATGTAGCACCACTTTTAGCTATAAATACTATCCATAGCTGTAGGTACTTTTGGCTACAGAAATAATTGCTACGGATTATATATGTAGCTATTTTCATCTATGGCTACATATTAAATTCGTAGCCATAGGTTTTGGACCTATTGTTACGGCACCTACGACTACGGTCATGCTACGGACTAAAACCGTAGCCATAGGTCTTTAGCTACGGATTTTATCCATAGCCTTTGTCCTATTTTCTGGTAGTGTTAAGGTCTAGGTTTAGGTTATTAGTATAACTTTAGGGAATTAAGAATAGGTTTAGGTTAAGGTTATAAGTTTAGGTTAAGGTTATAAGTATAGGTTTAGGTTTAGGTTAAGCTTACGGTTTTTGGGATTTGAGAATAGTTTTAGGTTATAAGTATAGGTTTAAGTTTAGGATGGGTTATAGGTTAAGGTTTAGGTTTAGGTTTAGGTTAAGGTTATAGGTTTTGGTTATAGGTTAATGTTAAGGTCTAGGTTTAGGTTATAAGTATAAGTTTCAGAATAGGTTAAGGTTCAGGATCGAGTTTAGGTTTGAGTTTAGGTTTTAGGTTATAGGTTTTAGGTTATAGGTTAAGATTATAGTTTAGGTTAAGGTTATAAGTATAGGTTGTAGGTATAGGTTTAGGTTAAGGTTAAGGTTATAGTTTTTGGTTTAAGGTTAGGTTTAGGTTTGGGTTATAGCTTTAGGGAATTGAGAATAGGTTTAGGTTATATGTTTAGGGTGTGGTTTAGGTTAAGGGTGTAGTCCCTACAAATACAGATATAAACATATCCTGTCCAAATGGCCAGGCCCCTCCAATGTTGTCCATAGAAAATGGACAGCTTCATCATGGTCATAACAATGGTTCCCACCTTTCAGGGACCCTTGCTCATCCGGATAGCTCTGACGCACATCCGAGTCTACTCTACTAATTTCAAGTAAGAACATAAACATGGCATGTCCAAATGGTCAGGTCGTCCAATGCTGTTCATAGGAAATGGACAGCTTCATCATGGTCATAACAGCGGTTCCTACCTTCCAAGGACCCCCGCTCATCCAGATAGCTCCGACCCACATCCGGGTCTACTCCATTAATTTTGAGCAAGAACATAAACACAGCCTGTCCAAATGGTCAGGCCCCTCCAATGTTGTCTATAGGAAATGGACAACTTCATCATGGTCATAACAGCAGTTCCCACCTTCCTGGGACCCTCGCTCATCCGGATAGCTTCGACGCACATTCGAGTCTGCTCTATTAATTTCGAGCAAGAACATAAACACTTCTCCAAATGGTAAGGCCCCTCCAATGCTATCCATAGGAAATGAACAGCTTCATCATGGTCATAATAGTGGTTCCCACCTTCTAGGGACACCCGTTCATCCAAATAGCTTTGACGCACATCCAGGTCTGCTCCATTAATTTCGAGTAAGAACACAAACATGCCATGTCCAAATGGTCAGGCCCCTCTAATGTTGTCCATAGGAAATGGACAACTTCATGGTCATAACATCAGTTCTGTGAGATCCGACCCGAGTTCGTATGTGTACATGTATGTGTGAGTATGCATTCCATCTATTTTGGTCCAGCGGTCTTACCGGTCAAATTCAGGTGAACCACGACCCTTGAATTGTGTTTGCAGTCAACCTTAAGTTTGGTTACATTGACCTGACTCAGATTAACTTGAGACTTATGCTATCATGTTTGCATCGTCGTTGCGGTTCCAACAACATGTCTTGTGCGTCCATCCGACTTATGGATAAAAAGTTATGAGTATTTTATCATAGGGCCCACTTTTTATACAAATGCATTTGGACCACCATCACTCTTAGCACAAGTTCTAAGGTACACTACCCACACACTACACAAAGATCCATAACTAACACCACTAACCAAAAACACCACCAAGAGGGTCTAACCTACAACTTTGTAAACTCCTCCCTATGGTAATGATGGGTTCTCTTACAAAACCATCATGATCTCTCTCTCTCTCTCTCTCTCTCTCTCTCTCTCTCTCTCTCTCTCTCTCTCTCTCCTTATCTCTCCCTCCTTCTCATTTCTTCCCTCCATAGCTAGCAACCATCCTCCAAAAATTCCCAAATTCTCCAGCCCCTAAAACCCCAAAACCCCTCAAATCCAACCCTTGAAAACACATCTCAACCATCAAAATCTTATCCTTGCTCCAAGATCTTCATGATATAGAAGTTTGAGAGATGGATTCTTGTGGGTGACTATTCTTTTGTTAAATTCTTTTCTTTCTTTAATCTGATTATTTCTTCATGGATGGATCACATGGGACCTACCAATCTATGGTAGGGATCCCATTTGATCCCATGGATGTGGCCCTTTGGCCCATCCTATACGCATGTTATGATCCATGATGGGGTCATTATCCATGGACCTCATTATGATGTATTTAATGATCCACTCTATATTAAGGTCATTTAGACCTTAAGGATCATGTTGGGATGGCATCCGAACCATCCATAGCAATTATAGATCATGCATGTAATAATTTTATGTTGCATGTACAATCAATGTAGTTACATGGGTATAATTCATTCTTAGGAAGGTCCATTAGTGGCGGGACCCTACCCCATGGTCGAATTGTGTTTCTTCTCCACCTTTTCTTTCCTTTCTTTATAGTAAATTTGATTATATGCGATGCACATGATGTGCCATGCAACTAGGCCCAAGTGGTTAGACATCCAGGCCCACCTTGTTGCCCCATATTATTGGCATGTTTTGGACAGCCTTTGGGCTTGATTTTATGGATGATCCTGAAAGGGGTTTGGGTTTGAGAGTTGTGTGACCCATCTAGGTGGACCCCACCCTGAGAAAATGGTGATTTATTTACCTTTTAATTATCTTTTGGGGTGGTTTGGACAGCAATATGTTGCTATCCAAATCTGCCTAGACAGATTTTTGGGCCACATTGGGGCTTGATTTATGGATCTTTGGTGGGAATACTGAAATAAAATAATATATGAATCTTATAACCTCATGACCCACCTATAACCATACTAAATTTTAGCCCCATCTGAGATTCATTGGGGTCCCAAAGGTGTGGTCCAAGTGAGGTGAACAGTCTGTATTTTCTGCACTGTTCTAGCAACATTCCACCCTAGATAGGTTGGAATTTCAAAATTTATTAAAATACTTTTAGGCATCTAAAAATTCTAAAAAATTATAAGAATGTGGGCCACCCATGTTATGACCTACCTACCAAATTTTGGGGCCAATGGACACCTATACGCACCATGGTGGTGGCTAGATCAGCCCACTATAATGTGGTGTCTAGATCGGTCCAATTTTCAGGATAGATTGATTTATTTAAATGCATTAAAATATTTCTCCATGTCTAAAAATTTTAAAATTTTGTATGGGTATGGTCCACCCATGTTAGTACCCACATATAAATTTTCAGGGCTAATGGACCCCTGTGTACACCGTGACAAAGGCCGGACTAGCCCACCACGTTGGGATGTCTAGGTCAGTCTGATTTTCTGGATAGATTGTTTTATTCAAATTAATTAAAATATTTTTAGATATTTAAAAATTCTAAAATTTTGTAGGGGTATGGCCCATCCATGGAAGGACCACTCTAAAAATTTTTAGGCCATCAGGCTTCTGTACCGACCGTGGTATGGCCTGAAATTTGGATCAATTTTGGGCCAAATAATCAGACCCGTAGGACTAACCACCATGGGACGCCCCTATCTTGGGTTGCTAGGCCTGCATTCTAATGGCATGGCCCACTTAAAATAAGTGTTATATATCTTCCTTTTTATTTGGTGGGGCTTACTATGATATATGTGGATCACCATGGGTCAGTAACCCATCTAAATTAAATAAATTTCTGAACTCCAGCAGGCCCAAGAAATGGGTGGGCTGGAATTTCAGCAAGGGGCATAAAATTTGCTACATGGTTGATTGTTTAGGAACTATTGTGGCACATCAAATTTGAGAGTGTGCACACACTCCTTGCTTTTCTTCCTTAGATATATTTTTTTTATATATGTAATTAGTGTCTCTTAAGGCCCATCTTTGAGGTGATAGTATGGGCCAGCCTTAACCAGATTTTTGGTTATTTTATGGGACATTTGGGCTGAAAACCTATTCCTTGAGCCCAAGACTATGTAGGGGCTGAACTTATTATTTTACAAGCCCAATGGGCCGTCTACAAGCTAATCATGTATATTTATTAGCCTTGATGCCCTCATAAAATGCTTAATTATGGGCTGACTTATAAGGCCCACATAAATGTATATTGTGGAGGGCCTTATTAAGTCTTTGGGCTGATGTGGTAAAGCCCACACTGTCAATATAGGCCTTACCCATGTATATTCTTAGGCTTATGGGCTGACCTCAAGTCCACCATAATATATGAATTGGATGACTTTTGTTTTGGGCCATTTCCTTAAGGCCTATTATGTAATATAGTATATGCATGACCGCCCCTTTTCTGGTAGTGATTAGGCCTATTGGACTCAGTTCTTTTGGATAGGCCCATTGATCTTAGGGCTATACTCTCTCATCTATTGTGATGGGCTTAAGGGTAATAATATGCAAGAAATTGAGCTCTTGGTTGCCCACTAAATTGACCCTGTACTTGGGCCAAAAGTGAGGCCCAACTCACTTGTGTTAAATGTAAAACTTACCCATGTAAATGAATTACTGGGCTGGCATGAAGCCTACCACAATATGTGGAATTATGACCTTTGTAGTTGGGCCTAAACCTTACTTGAGGGTCTACTATCTGGCCTATAAGTTGGGCTTGGTGTATGGCCCATTAAGTCATGCATTGCGTGGGCTTTAGACCTTATATTTTATGAGTAGTGGCGGGCTACCTCTTGGAAGCCAGTTAAGGTTGAATATCCTCCTGAATAATCCTAAGGTAGGCCCATGGGTTTCTCTATGGATGGTTAAAGGCCCACCATAGACCCTAGGCCATTTGTTTAAGGCTTGATGTATATGTATGTGGAACCTACCTTAACGCATGTTTGGTCTAGGCCATCCAAGCCTTGGATCACCTGATTATGGATGTACTCTCTGCCTTGGGTTACTGCTGGACTCACAATCCAGTAACAGGCCCACTTGATCTTTTCATGATATATACACACTCTCCATTTGGTGGGGTCCCCCAGTGAGTATAGTTAGCCTTCATGAGATTATTTCCACATAGTTAACTAATTTCTGGACCTTAGCAGGTCTAGGAAGTCAAACTAGCTAAAATTTTATCGAAGGGGCCTTAAATGTAAAATTTTATGGTCAAAATTTTATTAGGCTGTGGGGCCCACCATATTGAGAACTTGTGTACATGTTACATGCTTATGTTTTCTTATAATATTTGGACTTAATCAGTGTATTCTTTTGGGTTACCTTTAGTGATTAGATGAGGACCCCATCTTAGATCAAATATTTTGGGGCATCCCATGGGCTTAGAGTGGTTTGGGATGTCCTAGCTTGGCCCAACCATATATTGGGCCGACTTCTACTATTTTGATGACTTGTGGGTTAAAATAATGATAGTATTGGGCCCTTGTTTGCTCACTTAAATTGTTAAGTTATTGGGCGAATGTAGTTGGGCCCATTTCATCCAAACTTAAACTTATTTATTTGTATATTATGTACGTGGGCTGCCTAGTAAGCCCAACTCAATGCATGGATTCTATGTCCATTGGGAATTGAGCCTTGGGCCTTAATTCCCTTCTTGGAGCCCATGTTGTTAAAAGTGATATTTTATCTTTTTATGGCCTATTATGAGGAATATATATGTATATGGTTACCTTTATTTTTATCTTAAATATAGGTATTCGGCCTTCTATCCACATCATTCATGGTTGATATGCCTTTTTAGGGAATGGTGGTTAAATGTCCCTATTATAGACCCCTCTAGGCCCGGTTGTATTTAAGAGTGTTTCGATACTCATCTCACACTCTTGCTAGGCTCATTTCTATATTACTTAGATCCGCAGCTTATACACTTAGTTTCGTGGGCTACCCCAGGCAAAAGGGCCCCCATTAAAAGTTAGATTCCTTAAAGATATTGTCTAAGTACCTAGTCTTGGTTCCTTCTTGGATAAGAGGAATGTAATATACATTTCATATCACCCTATAGTGTGACTGAATTCATCCTCATGACCATGTACATCATTGTATGCTTGGTTAACACTGTGTGTGTTGTCATATTGTGTCATTGGACATTGCATGATACTTTTTTCGAGGGACATAGTACCCCCTCTTAAGCACGTTGGATGCTTAAGATTGATGCATGGTTGATTATGTGATTCATGCATCTGACATTACATAACATATGAGCATTATCACCCTTGCTTCATAAGGGTTGTAGCCTCCACACATACATCATGGATGGCCATGTTTGGACACCGAAAATGTTACTTGAGCATACCAGGTGTATAGGATTCCCATGGGTGAAATTTTTAAAACTTTCATGGTACCAAGGATCTGCTCCAGCGTCGTGATTAGGTGGAATATATGAGAGCACGAGGGCCTTATATCGTTAGGTTACGACTCCCACTGTCATGTAGTCAGTTGGATAAGGGTGTGGCTTTACTCGCCTGATATAAGGAGGCATTGCTAGGCTAAGTCTGACCAGCTCGTGAATGGGTCTGCTACCGTCAGGCCTTGCTGGTGATTGGCTATCCACAAGTGGATAGTGAGGTCTCTTATGCTCGTTTGACTGTGCGGGGCCTGTAGAGTGGCAGTCATCCATTAGTGTAATGGACCCCAATGATTTTCTTATGATGGAAATGTACTTGATATGTGGACTGAATATGAGCACTGACATTACTTCGCATTGTATTTGCATCGGTTGTGTAAGCCTCATAATGCATCACCTTGGCATGACACCTAGTACTCATTGCATTACATTACTCATTACACTATATAACCTTGGTATGACTTCCTACATTATCATACTTCCTTGGTATAGCTTCTTATGTTCATGATAGCCTTGGTAAGGCTAGTGGTATTAGTATTGATCGTGACTCCATTCTGCATTCTCTATTTTCTTTTAAGCACCATTGTCACACACTTTCACCACCCTCTAAGCTTTCTATAAGCTTATGCACGATTGATGCGTGCAGGAGATCGTAAGTTGGCGCCTTAGTAATGGAGCTTGGATAGGTGTACGAGCCGAGGACCCAATGTTGCAGATCCTCTTCCTTCTTTCTTTTGTTATCTTTTGTATGTCCTTTTGGACCTTATAGAAACTTGTAAAAGTCAAATTCATAGTGAATTTTGTGATGTGTGTTTTTGTTATTCTCAGATTTACTTGTTGTGATCTTGCGTATGCTCGTATTGAAAATGATTATATTGTTATGAAAAATCCTCCTTGTAAGATCTTAGGATCAGAACCTGCCTTAGGAGCCAAGAATAGGATACTATGGAGGCTGTTACGGCCAGAACCGGCCATCGGGTTCCTTATGAGTCCAGTTACTGAGTCTGGGACGTGACAGGTTCCCACCTTCCAAGGACCTCCACTCATCCGGATAGCTCTGACGCACATCCGAATCTGCTCCATTAATTTCGAGCAAATACAATTAAATCCTAAATTAGTTATTTATCCAAAGTTGGATAGATTGTAATACTTTCATATTCTCATTTAAACGTCCATGCCGAAAATTCGACAGCATCTCCCCATGCCTCTCCAGATAAGTTGATCTTATGTTACATTCCGATGCCAAATATTTAAAATAATGTAAAGATATTTGGCATTGGATATGAAATGGAAGAAACATATCCAGAGAGAACACTACCAAAAAATCGAGCAAAGGCTACAGAAAAAAATCGTAGCCATATACTTATGGCTTCAATTTTTGTCCGTAGCTTGACCATTGCCGTAGGTGCCATAACAATAGGTCTTAAACCTATGGTTATGGATTTAATCCGTAGCTATAGGGTGCAATAGCTATGTATATAATCCGTAGCAATTTTATCTATAGTGAAAACTTTAAACAGCTACAGATATTATTTATAGCTAAAAGTTCGTTGCAATATGCCAAAATTGAAAAGGCTACACCTGTCAGATTAATGGCTACGGATATTATTTATAGCTAAAGTCCGTAGCAATATACCTAAATTAAAAAGGCTACACCTGTCAGATTAATGGCTACGGATATTATTTATAGCTAAAAGTTCATAAAAATATGCTGAAATTGAAAAGGCTACACCTGTCAGATTAATGGCTACGGTCAATATCCATAGCCATTTTGTATATTACAAAATTATATATAATCATTTGTTCATTCAATTACCACCTGTACAATCATTCATTCATTCAATTACAATCAAATTACAATCCTTCATTCAATCAATTACAAATCCAATTCATTCAATCAATTACAATTACAATTACAATAATGCTGAAAATACAAATCTTTGGCTTCATTAGAGAAATGTGCTCAACTTCAAGATGAAATTTCAACAGCTTCGTATATTCCATCATCCTACAAATAGTCATGTCATACATAAATTAGAATGCCCATTGGGAAAAAGAAAGACAAAGTGAAAGAAGTGCATCATGTATAACAAATTTTTTTTTTTCTTAATGAATTGAAAAAAAAAAAAACTCGAAGAGGAATGAAATTGACACAAAAGAAATGGTCTCACCATATGATTATACGTTTTGGTTTTAGTTTAGGTTAAGGTTAGGCTATAGGTTATAATTAAGTTTAGGTTATAGGTTATAAGTTTTGGTTTAGGTTTAGGTTATAGGTTTAGGTTTAGGTTATAAGTTATAGCTTTTGGGAACTTGATTATAGGTTAAGGTTTAGGTTTAGGAAATCGAGCTCGGGTTTGGGTTCAGGATAGTGTTTAGATTTGGGTTTTCAAGTTAAGGTTTAGGTTAAGGAGTTGAGATTAGGATTAGGTGTAGGTTTGAGTTTAAGGATTTGAGAATACATGTAGGTTTTGAGTTTAGGTTTAGGTTAAACGTTTAGGGAAAGGTTATAGGTTTAGGTTTAAGTTATAAGTTATAGGTTATAGCTTTAGGGAATTGAGAATGGGTTATAGTTTAGGTTTAGGAAATCGGGTTCAGGTTTGGGATTGGGTTTAAGTTTGGGTTTTTAAGTTTAGGTTTAAGTTTAGGTTAGGGAGTTGAGATTAGGATTAGGTGTAGGTTTCGCTTTAGGGAATTGAGTTTAGGTTATACGTTTAGGGAAAGGTTAGGTTTAGATTATAGGTTTTGGGATTTGAGAATAGTTTTAGGTTATAGGTAAAGGTTTAGGTTAAGTTATATGTTAAGGTTTAGGGATAGGTTATAGGTTTTGAGATTTGAGAATGGGTTCGGGTTTAGGTTATAGATTTTAGTTTTGGTTTAGGTTATAGGTTTTGGGATTTGAGAATGGGTTCGGATTTAGGTTATAGGTTTTGGTTTTGGTTTAGGTTATAGGTTTTTGGATTTGAGAATGGGTTATGCTTTAGGTTTAGAAAATTAAGTTTAGGTTCAGGATAAGGTTTGAGTTTAGGTTAACAAGTTAAGATTAGGATTAGGTGTAGGTTTAGCTTTAGGGAATTGAGTTTAGGTTATATTTTTAGGGAAAAGTTACGTTTAGGTTATAGGTTTTGGGATTTGGGAATAGGTTTAGGTTATAAGTATAGGTTTAGGTTAAGTTATAGGTTAAGGTTTAGGGATAGGTTACAGGTTTTGGGATTTGAGAATGGGTTCGAGTTTAGGTTATAGGTTTTGGTTTTGGTTTTGGTTTAGGTTATAGATTTTTGGATTTGAGAATGGGTAATGGTTTAGGTTTAGGAAATTGGGTTCAAGTTCGGGATTGGATTTGAGTTTAGGTTTTCAAGTTTAGGTTTAGGTTTAGGTTAGGGAGTTGAGATTAGAATTAGGTGTAGGTTTAACTTTAGGGAATTGAGTTTAGGTCATAGGTTTAGGGAAAGGTTAGGTTTAGGTTATAAGTTTTGGGATTTGGGAATAGTTTTAGGTTATAAGTATAGGTTTAGGTTAGGTTATAGGTTAAGGTTTAGGGATAGGTTATAGGTTTTGGGATTTGATAATGGGTTCGGGTTTAGGTCATAGGTTTTGGTTTTGGTTTAGGTTATACATTTTGGGATTCGAGAATGGGTTCGGGTTTAGGTTATAGGTTTTGGTTTTAGTTTAGGTTATAGGTTTTGGTTTAGGTTATAAGATATAGGTTTAGGTTTAGGTTATAGGTTTTGGGATTTGAGAATGGGTTTGGGTTTAGGTTATAGGTTTTGGTCAAAGGTTTTGGGATTTAAGAATGGGTTCAGGTTTAGGTTATAGGTTTTGGTTTAAGTTATAGGTTTTTGGATTTGAGAATGGGTTATGGTTTAGGTTTAAGAAATCGGGTTCAGGTTCGGGATTGGGTTTAAGTTTAGGTTTAGGATTAGGTTAGGGAGTTGAGATTAGGATTAGGTGTAGGTTTCGCTTTAGGGAATTGAGTTTAGGTTATAGGTTTAGGGAAAGGTTAGGTTTAGGTTATAGGTTTTGGGATTTGGGAATAGTTTTAGGTTATAAGTATAGGTTTAGGTTAGGTTATAGGTAAAGGTTTAGGGATAGGTTATAGGTTTTGGGATTTGAGAATGGGTTCAGGTTTAGGTCATAGGTTTTGGTTTTGGTTAGGTTATAGGTTTTGGAATTTGAGAATGGGTTCGGGTTTAGGTTATAGGTTTTGGTTTTGGTTTAGGTTATAGGTTTTGGTTTAGGTTATAAGTTATAGTTTTAGGTTAAGGTTTAGGTTAAGGTTATAAGTTATAGTTTTAGGTTAAGGTTTAGGTCTAACTTTAGGGAATTGAGTTTAGGTTATAGGTTTAGGGAAAGGTTAGGTTTTGGTTATAGGTTTTGAGATTTGAGAATAGTTTTAGGTTATAAGTATAGGTTTAGGTTAGGTTATAGGTTAAGGTTTAGCGATAGGTTATAGGTTTTGAGATTTGAGAATGGGTTCGTGTTTATGTTATAGGTTTTGGTTTTGGTTTAGGTTTAGGTTATAGGTTTTGGGATTTGAGAATGGGTTCGGGTTTAGGTTATAGGTTTTAGTTTTGGTTTTAATTTAGGTTTACGTTTTTGGATTTGAGAATGGGTTATGGTTTAGGTTCAGGAAATTGAGTTCAGGTTCGGGATTGGGTTTAAGTTTGGGATTTTAAGTTTAGGTTTAGGTTTAGGTTAGGGAGTTAAGATTAGGATTAGGTGTAGGTTTCACTTTAGGAAATTGAGTTTAGATAATAGGTTTTGGAAAAAGTTAGGTTTAGGTTATAGGTTTTGCGATTTGGGAATAGTTTTAGGTTATAAGTATAGGTTTAGGTTAGGTTATAGGTTAAGGTTTAGGGATAGGCTATAGGTTTTGGTATTTGAGAACGGGTTCGGGTTTAGGTTTTGGTTTTGGTTTTGGTTTAGGTTGGGTTATAGGTTAAGGTTTAGGGATAGGCTATAGGTTTTGGTATTTAAGAATGGGTTTAGGTTTAGGTTATAGGTTTTGGGATTTGAGAATTTGTTCAGGTTTAGGTTACAGGTTTTGGTTTAGGTTATAGGTTTTTGGATTTGAGAATGGGTTATGGTTTAGGTTTTAGATTTGGGTTCAGGTTCAAGAATGGATTTGAGTTTGGGTTTTCAAGTCTAGGTTAGGTTTAGGTTAGGGAGTTGAGATTAGGATTAAGTGTAGGTTTAACTTTAGGGAATTGAGTTTAGGTTATAGGTTTAGGGAAAGGTTAGGTTTTGGTTATAGGTTTTAAGATTTGGGAATAGTTTTATGTTATAAGTATAGGTTTAGGTTAGGTTATAGGTTAAGGTTTAGCGATAGGTTATAGGTTTTGGGATTTGAGAATGGGTTCGGGTTTAGGTTATAGGTTTTAGTTTTGGTTTTGGTTTTGGTTATAGGTTTTGGGATTTGACAATGGGTTCGGATTTAGGTTATAGGTTTTGGTTTTGATTTAGGTTATAGGTTTTTGGATTTTAGAATGGGTTATGGTTTAAGTTTAGGAAATCGGGTTCAGGTTCGAGATTGGGTTTGAGTTTGGGTTTTCAAGTTTAGGTTAGGGATTTGAGATTAGGATTAGGTGTTGGTTTAGCTTTAGGGAATTGAGTTTAGGTTATAGGTTTAGGAAAAGTTTAGGTTTAGGTTATAGGTTTTGGGATTTGGGAATAGGTTTTAGTTTTGGTTTAGGTTATAGGTTTTGGAATTTGAGAATAATTTTAGGTTATAAGTATAGGCTTAGGTTAGGTTATAAGTTAAGGTTTAGGGATTTGAGTTTAGGTTATAAGATTAGGTTTAGATTTAGGTTTAGGGATTTGAGTTTAGGTTATAGGTTTAGGTTAAGGTTTTAGGTTTAGGTTTAGGTTTGGGTTTGGGTTTTAGGATTTGATAATGGGTTCGGGTTTAGGTTATAGGTTTTGGTTTCAGTTTAGATTATAGGTTTTGAGATTTAGTAATGGGTTCGAGTTTAGGTTATAGGTTTTGGTTTTGGTTTAGGTTATTGGTTTTGATTTAAGTTATAGGTTAACGGTTTAGGTTAAGGTTTAGGTTTAGGTTATAGGTTTTTGGATTTGAGAATGGGTTCGAGTTTAGGCTATAGGTTTTGGTTTTGGTTTAGGTTATAGGTTTTGGTTTAGGTTATAGGATATAGGTTTAGTTTTATGTTATAGGTTATAGGATTTGAGAATAGATTTGGGTTTAGGATATAGGTTTTGGTTTTGGTTTAGATTATATATTTTGATTTAGGTTATAAGTTATAGGTTTAGCTTTTAGTTTTAGTTTTGATTTAGGTTATAAGTCATAGGTTTAGGTTTAGGTTATAGGTTTTGATTTAGGTTATAGGTTATAAGTTTAGGTTTTAGGTTTAGGTTTTGGTTTTGATTTAGGTTATAGGTTTTTAGATTTGAGAATGGGTTCGGGTTTAGGCTATAGGTTTTGTTTTTGGTTTAGGTTATAGGTTATAGGTTTAGGTTTAGGTTATAGGTTATAGGATTTGATAATGGGTTCATGTTTTGGTTATATGTTTTGGTTTTAGTTTTGGTTATAGGTTTTGATTTAGGTTATAGGTTATAGGTTTAGGTTAAGGTTTAGGTTTAGGTTATAGGTTTTGATTTAGGTTATAGGTTATAGGTTTAGGTTTTAGGTTTACATTTTGATTTTGATTTAAGTTATAGGTTTTTGGATTTGAGAATGGGTTCAGGTTTAGGTTATAGGTTTTGGTTTTGCTTTAGGTTATAGGTTTTGGGATTTGAGAATGGGTTCGGGTTTAGGTTATAGGTTTTGGGTTTTGAATATGGGTTCGGTTTTAGGTTATAGGTTTTGGTTTAGATTATAAGTTATAGGTTTAGGTTAAGGTTTCATTTTAGGTTATAGGTTTTGGGATTTGAGAATGGGTCCGGGTTTAGGTTATAGGTTTTGGTTTCGGTTTAGGTTATAGGTTTTGGGATTTGAGAATGGGTTCGGGTTTAGGTTATAGGTTTTTGTTTTGGTTTTAGTTTAGGTTATAGGTTTTTAGATTTGAGAATGGGTTATGGTTTAGGTTTAGGAAATCGGGTTCAGGTTCGGGATTTGGTTTAATTTTGGATTTTCAAGTTTAAGTTTAGGTTTAGGTTAGGGAGTTGGGATTAGGTTGGGTTTTCAAGTTTAGGTTTAAGTTTGGGTTTTTAAGTTTAGGTTAAGGTTTAGGTTTAGGTTATAAGTTTTTAGATTTGAGAATGGGTTCGAGTTTAGGCTATAGGTTTTGGTTTTGGTTAGGTTATAGGTTTTAGGTTTAGGTTAAGGTTTTGATTTAGGTTATAGGTTATAGGTTTAGGTTTAGGTTTAGGTTTAGGTTATAAGTTTTGATTTAGGTTATAGGTTATAGGTTTAGGTTTTAAGTTTAGGTTTTAAGTTTAGGTTTTGGTTTTGATTTAGGTTATAGGTTATAGGTTTTTGGATTTGAGGATGGGTTTGGGTTCATGTTAAGGGTGTGGTCCCTGCAAATACAAATATAAACATGGTTTGTCCAAATGGCCAGGCCCTTCCAATGTCGTTCATAGAAAATGGACAGCTTCATCATGGTCATAACAGCGATTCCCACCTTCCAAGGACCCCTACTTATCCGGATAGCTCCGACGCACATCCGGGTCTGCTCCATTAATTTCGAGCAAATATATAAATGTCTAAATGGCCAGGCCCCTCCAATGCCGTCCATAGGAAATGGACAGCTTCATCATGGTCATAATAGCTGTTCATACCTTCTAGGGACCCCCGCTCTTTCGTATAGCTCCGACGCACATCCAGGTTTGCTCCATCAATTTCGAACAAATACATAAATATGGCCTGTCGAAATGGCCAGGCCACTCCAATCATGTGCATTCTTGACAAGAGACCTACCAAATGCTTGAATCTGAAATATGTATTTACACATAAAATGGCATTGGGAATCGTTTCTCAAATTCGCAGACTATTTTATTTTGAAACTCGTTCATCTCACTTGAATACCTGTCACATAATGAATAACTGTAACCACAATGATAACTATTGTGAATGCACTATAATGAACAAATTATTATTATTATAGATAACTGTAATTACAATATAGATATCATGCACACGATATCACATAATGTATTGTTTGATGAACTGCACATGTCCATTCTTGACAAGAGACGTACCAGATGCTTGAATTTGAAATATGCAACTCCAATCCTCAAAATATGAGCTGAGGATGAGCATTTGAAGCAAGAGTATGCTACTCAAATTTCAACTAGTGAGACTAAGAACAACAAAGCATGGAATTAGAATTGACAATCTTAAAACTATTTACACATGAATACCAAAGATGTGTGTGTCTTATGTAGACATGTATCATGTTGATGTGTGTACCTACGTAGTTGAAGTACTATTCTTTTGACTAGTCCATGAGATTCTCTGAAATCTGTGGGTCCTAAAAAAGGAAAAAAGAAAATAATGAAATCCAAAAGGTGGTTGAGAAAGGGTTACCACGTAGGCAGCCCTGTGTCCAAAACTCTCCCACTTGAAGTTAGTGGTTCTTGTAAGTCTCATTTTAACCATCCATGAATGAGCCTCATATTCCAAATATTAAGAATTTTCTGTCCACAATCAGACACAACATGCTAATGATATCAAATACAAAAACCACAGACAGAACTCACATATAAAAATTGAGAACTAGGGATGGATGAGACTATCAATGGGCCCAAATTGGCCAAGGAAAATCAAAATTTTGAATAGTCCTTGCCTATCAGACCCAACCCAAATGGTTCAAAATTCAAGCTAGAGAAAGCCTAGGCTTAACCAATATGATATTTAAATAATTGAATCCGCAAAAATAAATAAATAATAATAATAAATAAATAAATTCCTGAAACATGTAATTTAATTTAAATTACTTATACAGAGTAATAGACTTCTCTCATGAATTAGGGGAAAAAAGGAAAATTGATAGATGTTATTTACATTTCTACCCTAGAACATCACCCTGCCCACACGTCGTCGTACCGGCCAAGGGGTTGTCCATCACCCATTAGCCCAAAGTACATGGTAGGGCTTATGAGCTCCCTGTTAATAATAGCAAGGAATTAGTTCATGTTAAAAAGGGAGCAAGCACATACATGCACACATGACAAAACCTATCTTGTGTGCATTTACAATAAATGTTGTTTTTGAATTTCCACCAAGAGCATCCTGTAATCAAAGACTTGTATTGAGAAACAATCAATTATAAGCAAATTGGACCATAAGCTCATTTTATGAGGAAAATATAGGCTTTTCTTGTAAATCATGAGATATATTGTCATAATCACATCATCCACAAATTCAAGGGATATATTTACTAGTAAAGTATTTCTGCAGAGGTAGCTTTCAGGCATAACAACTTTGGCAAGATGTGATGGTTGATATATGTGACATACAAGTAACTCAAATTAATCTAAGAGTTAGCGATTTTGTTATTCCTAGTTGTAGAGCTTCCAAGATCCTATAGTATAAACATGGCTCAAATATATGACATGTGACTTATAGTTATAGGAAGATATATGGGCAACCTGACTGTAGGAACAACAAACCTACATGCCTTCAATGTTGTTGATACCAACACCAATATCAGCCTCTTGAATCATGCCAACATCATTTGCAATAAGGTTGAAATAAAGTGCACCATCACCATACATTAGTTAGAGTTATCAGTTTTACTTTGGAACAATACTAGTTCAATCACTGAATATCATGTGGGGACACAACAAATATTATTGATCATTGATGTTTTACATAATAACATTGAATACATGTCTTGGTATGCATGTATCTAAAAACAACAACACATGCACAATTATCCTTGGTAACTTGTGAATTTGAATGCTATATTATCCTTATGGCATTGGGTCACCAGGTGCTTATCCTGGAATGGGAAAAATGCTTATGCAAAAGCATTCTTATATGAGAATTACAATACTCATGATTACTCACTTCTGGAATAATGTAATTTCTACTTCAAAAGCATTAGCTGAATGCATTCTAAATCTTCCTTCAAAACTAATATGTAAATGATTTTTTTCTTTTTGTAATGATGAGTTGATTTTGGTAATAATGAGTTGATTTTCCTCTTGTGAACACAAGTTGCACATGTGAAGCCCAAGATTGATGATCCAAACAATTGAGCTCATAGCTCCCATCATGGATGGACCATGGACAAAGAATATCTTCAATCAGACAATTCTAACCTTTCCATCAGCATCAAGAAAAAATATGGTTATGAAGAATTTCACAGCAATCCAAACTCAATGGAAAAGAAGGCCAAATATTAGGTGGCTAGGCTTCCAATTTGGGAAAATTTTCTGTGAGCAGTCTATCCAGGATAAGGACCATCAGGTCAATGACTTAGATATCCCAACCATGAACCCCACAAAAATGAACTTCATGCACAATAGGGAGTTCCCTACCAATCACTAATTGAGAACTCAGCCTCTAATGTTAAAAGTAATCATCACTTAAAGTAGACTATGTAAAAGTTTTTAATATCTTAATTATTTAAAACAACATATCGACGTTGACCGATACTTTGGCTAGGATCTCGGTCGTTATCATGCAATCTTTGTTCAGTGTAGTTAATATTTCTTGTTAAGTATTTGAGAGCAAATGCACATGCATCTGTGTGTAGGCGGAAGAACATGAGATGTCCTACATACCACTCATAAATTGGAACAGGAACAAGGAATTTTCAGTATGCCTGCATATCCTACCTTGAAAGATGTCAGGAATTATGAGAAGTACACTATCATTAACATAGAAATCCTAGTAAGCCTCCATCAACAATATGTCAATACAAGCAGGGGCCTAGATTTAATAAAGGTAGTGATGACATGTTGCTTAACCCATTATACTTAACCCCAAGGCGAAATGCAGTGCCATTGAGCCGACAATCTTTAGCCAAAATTTTGGTAAATTTTAGGGCATCTTGTATGCTGTTTCCAGAAGCAATCACCATAAAGACTACGGCACCGGCTGACGAACTAGCCAGTGGTGTGGTTTCCCATATCAATGACAGGTAAAACGTAATAAAAGAATTACAGACAATGGAAGGTAATATTTCCTTCAAAATTTGGTCCTGAATTTGGAGATATGAGTAGTATAGGCAGTTTAACTTGTGTCTAAAACAAACACCTCAAGAACATTGATAAGACCTACAGTAATCTATTGCTGATTTAAGTAGCATAAGTTGCTTTCAAAATGTGATTAGCTTCAAAAGCCCAAAATCAACTTATCATTTGTTAAAACAGAATGTATCTTATAGCTAGTGAAATCTTCTAAACAGCACATGACAGTAGAGAACACAAAACATAAGGGTGTTGTTAATAACATGAATAGATCTGAAGGCCAAAACATAAAGTTCCATGGTACTTAAGTAGGCATAGAAATTTCGACATGGCATATCATAAGATTTCAAATATCAACCCCCACACACAAACACAAAAAAGAAAGAAATGGCTTAATCCCCACAAATGCACTAGAATTATTATTCTAGTAGTCATGCACATAACAATTATCTTCTAGTACAGTGACTTACTAATGGTCTAATCAGAACAAAATCTTCCTTGATCAAATTATCTCAAAAGATTAGTGCTTTCTTCCAAACAGTCACATAGTCAAATAAAGAAACAGAAAAATATAACTAAAACTACTCAAAACCAGTCACAATGAAGAGGACAAATAGTCTAGAAGATATAATAAGTCTAGTCTGAATTAAGACAAATGCACCTAAGGGCCTGATGCAGGGCTATCATCCTAACTAATACCGTTCTGACCCTTGTTTGGGCCTCTCTCTACTGCAAATGCCACCCATCTGCTCTCATTTCTAGGGCTTTTGATTAGGGTTTTAGGGAGCTAAGGAGAGGTAAATTGGGAATTGGGGGGAACATTTGGAGAAGTGTGGAAATCCCCACCATTTATCTCTCCTCAATCCACTCCTTCCAAAAAGATTCTTAGTTGAAGCATTTCTTCAAACATGTAGGAGGCCATAGACAGTGGCGGATATGGCTGCCACTGCCATGGTTCCTGCCCAATTTTCGGCTATCAAAAGAGAAAATGAGAGAGAAAGAGAGAGTACCTCTGACTTCGTGCTCTGATTTCTTCTATTCTCGTCGGCTATTGGAGGGAGATCGATTAAATGACTGCTTCGAAGAGAACGATTTGGAAGACGTCAATAAAGAGGGAGGGCAATCAAGGAGATCAAGAGAGGGAGGGAGAGGAAGGGAGAGAGATCGAGAGAGTACGAGGGAGAGAGATCGAGGAAGGCAGAGGGAGAAGATTGGGACGAAGATCGAGAGAGAGAGAGAGGTGAATGGGAGCAGAGATCGGAGAGAGAGAGAGAGAGAGAGAGAGAGAGAGAGAGAGAGAGAGAGAGAGAGAGAGAATGGGAGCAGGAATCGGGAGAGTGAGCTAAGGAATGGAGGGAGAGAGGAGATGACTGAAGTATTTTGGGCGCGCCCCTATTTTGAGCGCGCGCCCTTTTTGGGCATGGAATTGGTCCCACCAGGACGGTCCTATTAGGGGCTCCGTGGGCCCCATCATGATGTAAGTAGTTTATCCATGCCGTCCATTCATTTTGATAATTAATTTTAGGATATGATCCTAAAAATAAGGTATATTGAAGGCCCAAGTGGACCACACCATAGAAATCAAATGTGATTTAATCTTCATTGTTTCCTACCCTGTGGTCTACTTGATCCTTCAATCTACTTGATTTTTTGGTTCATAGACTAAAATGATATGTCAAAATAGATGGACGGATAAAATAGAACACATATATTGTGGTGGGCCCCATAGAGCCCCTTACACGATTTTTAATTTCGGGTGGCGTAGCAAACTTTTAGCTATAGATTAAACCCGTAGTAATATAGCTACGGTGTATATCTGTAGTAGAAAGATAACATATTCCATGGCCATTGCTCATTTTTTTGGTAGTGGAAACAAGAAGATGGACCGCGGATCAGGCATAAACATTTAAATAGATTGTATGAAAGCAAACTTTCCATCTAACCTTGAATTGTCCAAAATGGGACAATTTGAGCGATTTCTATGCCACCAAAAACACACCATATTTATGTATGGCCCCATACAAATCCTCAAACGAGTAACTAATTATCTAACTTACAATTTTATAAATTACAAGTCACAACTATAAACTAACTAATCACAACAATAATTTAAGGCAAACAAATGTAATAAACATGCTCATGAAGGTTTGCAAGGACAATTATAGGCAACAGATGACCATGGAACAATATAAGCTGCATTAGTAACAGAGGGACATGGATGAAGCAAATATCAACTTGATCCAAGACTAATAGCCTCAATAAGTTTTCTACAGCAAGCCTCCAATTCCTACTATTTCCAGTGGTATGGTGTAATTGAGTTTGGATTATGATTCAATTTTAAGCTCATGCCCTAAAATGAAGGGTAAAAAGATTGTTAGGTTGATCATAGAGTCTTCGGACTTTACTGGGTGTATAATGACTAAGAAAATATTTAACAGTCGTAAATAGTTAAATTATTTAAAATGAGGAATGTTCACATTGACTAAATTACTACAAATCATGCTTTCAAGAGAATAATAATTCACATGTCCTAATCTAACATGCCATGTATCAAAAGACTCAATCATGTCATTAATTATGTAAACATGGAGTTATCATTCAAAGAGACCTTATATAGGTTTCAGATTCCTAAATGCCATGACATAAATACAAATGAAAATGAACCTTTCATTAAGCCATCTAGTGATTTACATGCAAAACTAGGAAGGCAAGCCTTTATATAGCAGTTTGGTATCTATGTCCCATTCATTGATTCTTGAAAATTGAGGCAGTTGTGGCTGAGATTCCAAAAAGACTTAGATGCAACTACTTGAAGGAATTCAGCCTAAAAGATGCTCAAACCTAATGTATTTTGAACATTGTTCTTGAAGAATGAGTCCAAGGAATTAAGAGGGACATCCAAATATCATGTCATTCCAAAATTATAGTGGACCACACCATGTGAATTTAGAGGATTCACTTTTGTTATTTCCATGGTACGGCCACCCGAGTTTTGGATCAGCTTATTTTTTGGGGTTGTGCAATGAATTGAGAGAGAGAGAGAGAGAGAGAGAGAGAGAGAGAGAGAGAGAGAGAGAGAGAGAGAGAGAGAGAGAGAGAGAGAGAGATATGCTCAAAGTTGCATCAGGACACTTGGATAGTCCAATTGACACAGACACACATACACACTTTATTGTTTACTACATGGATCAAATTACTTGTTAGGCACATTTTCACAAGCAATCTTGACCATCAATTTTATAGCCTATTACCATATGATTTTATGAGCAAGTCCTATTTACATCTTTCAAAACAGATGGAGGGGGATAGCTTCTGTGGATCCTTGACTGTGGGGCACACTTTGATGTATTTTCCCTAAATCCATGCTGTCTATCCATTTGGAAAGCTCAGTTTAGGGCATGATTCCAAAATTGAAGAAAATCCAAATCTTAGGTGGAACACACCATAGGAAACCAGAGTATAAAAATCCATAAATTACTAAATCCCCAAATCCATAAATCGGCATTGAGAGAGAGAGAGAGATAGAGAGAGAGAGAGAGAGAGAGAGAGAGAGAGAGAGAGAGAGAGAGAGAGAGAGAGAGAGACTAACCGTTGTTTTAAGGAGCTAGAGATTGTAGATGGTTCACAGGATTTCCTCTCCTTCTTCTTCTTCTTTCGAGTGCTAAGATTTTAAAACCCTACCAAGAGAGAGAAAGAGAGAGGTTTGGGAGAGGGGTGGGCTTGGGATTTAGGTTTTGAGAGGGATTTGGGTATTAGGAGGGCACGAGATTTGGTTTTGGGAGGGGTTGGGTTTCAGGAAGCGGATTGCGTACTGAGTAACTCAGTACGCTTATTGTACTGAGTAAACTCCATGGGTTCCACCTTGATTTATGTATTTTATCCACTCCGTCCATCCATTTTACCTGAATATTTTAGGGATTGAACAAAAAAATAAAGTATATCTAAACCTTAATTGGACCACACCACAGGAAACAGTGTGAATTGAACATCTACCATTGAAAATTACTTGGGGCCCACAGAAGTTTTGGATCAAGCTTGTATTTGTGATTTCCCTTCATCCATGTTTTTGTGATCTTATGAACATGTTGGATGAGAAATAAACATCACTGTGGACCCTATAAAGGTTTCAACAGTGGAAATCAATATTCCAACTGTTTCCTGTGGTATGGTCCACTTGATCTTTGGGTATGCTTAAATTTTTGTCTCAGCCCCTAAATAAGATGGAAAAATGGATGGACGACATGGATAGACCAGATACATTCACGGTGGGTGCAAATGTATTGTATCAACACTGTCCATTCATTTGGAGAGATCATTTTATGGGATGATCAAAAGAACGAGTCAGATCCAAATCTCAAGTGGCCCCACCACTGAAAATAGTGGGGATAGTGACACCCACCGTTGAGACTTTCCTAGGGCCACTATCATGTTTATTTGAGATCTAACCTGTTAATAAGTTAAAAAAAGACATGGATGAAGAGAAAAATCAAATATTAGCTTGATCTAAGACTTTTGTAGCTCTCTAAATTATTTTTTTTAGTAGGCGTTATATCTCCACATTTTTATTTTTTATTTCTTTGTGGTGGGTCAACTTGAGATTTTGATCTGCCTCATTCTTTGACCCTTTCCCTGAAATGATCTGTTTAAATGAATTGATGGTGTGGATACAACACATACATCATGGTGGGGCATTTATAACTTCTTGACGTCGCTTCATTAGCAAAACTCATTAGCATTTAACAATATCGTCTTCGCCTCCGTCGCCACTCTCTAACCAGCGTGTGTCGCTGCCATGGTTCCCCTCATGCTGAGCAGTAATAGGGGGGTTGAGAAGTAATATGCTGACATAAATGCTTAAAATATTGTTATAATGCAAATGAGTGGAACAATGTACAATTTAGGAGTGGGAGTGAAGGATAGGAGAGGCAATCTGACAAGACTTGTTTACCTGATGAGGGATGGTAAATAACTGGTATATTCTAGTCAATTAGAATTTTTGATGGGTGGAATTTATAAGACCAGTTGATTTGAGCATTTTGGATGATCCAATCTTCAATTCGATAAATAACTAGACTTATTCCCCATCATAGATGGATCATACCCAATTTTCTCAACTAGTTGATTTTAGCATTTTAGATGATCCAATCTTCTATGTAGACTTTCCATTCATTCCATACAATAATGGGCAATGCTCTTGAAAAAATCACAATGATTGGATCATGCAAAGAAATGCCAAATATATCAGGAAATGTTTAACAAAATAGCTAGTAGAAATTTACAAGTTAAATGAACTAAGTGGAAAATAATAATAATTATTGATTTTCGTAGCTACATGTGGATACTTCAAAACCATTTTCATTTATATGATTGAAATGAGGAAATACCAACATAGCTTCTTTTTTTATTAAGTTTAAAAATAAATAAATAAAACAACATTACCCACGAAGATCCCAATCTCCTGATATTGTTTGAGATAAGAGTTTTGGGTCGGCGCATGTAGGGATGCCATTGACACGGTTGTAAGAGCACATGACGCTGCTAATGTCTCCTTCCTTCACACACATCTCGAATGGATGGAGGAACGTTTCCATCATGTCTTGCTTAGTCACCTTCAGAAAAAATATTTAAAAGATACATTTATGAGGAAGATCCAGGACATTAATCAGGGATACCACATCATGAACTTGCCCAGGCCAAGTCAGCTCATCAATGGGCCATCAAGGAGCATAGACTCCTTAAACTTCTTCTCTGTGTGGAGCCATCAAGGAGCATAGAAGTAGGTATACTATGTAACTGAGTTGTTGCAGGGCCATTTGTTCACTCCCCAAGTGCAGGGTTGTGATGTAGTAATAACTCGGTAAGACCGAGGTCAAATCCCAAGGGACTGAAACCTGTACGTACTCTAAAACTAAGTAGAATTATAACTAGATTAAGATGAATTCTAAATCAAATCAATTTAAGGAATAATTATGAAAGTATTAATCTAAAATTTATAGAAATCAGAGGAAAGGAGACTAGGGATTCAGAGGATCCACTTGTAGAGATCAGGGAGATCTTATGCTTGCATCAAAAATCATGGAAATTACTGAACTGCCGTTGATATAGTTTCAAAGAGATGAAAGGTATATGAATTAGAATGGATTCCATCACCAAACCATGCCCAAGAGACTATGGTAAACAACAGAATTAAACTAATTACCAACCAATTAACAATGCATGAAGGTTAGGAAGGGTACCGACATCCAACCATGCCCAGGATACTATGGTGAACAACAGGGCTTCTTGACGTCATAAACATAAAGGAAAAAGGAACATGCTCAAATCCATTGCAGAACATTGTAATTTCAGTCACAACAGATCATTAAAAACTAAGAACATTCCATTAATAATCAACTAAAATCAAACTTAGTTCTCAAATTAAATCAAAGGCATAAGCAGAGGATCTCCCATCACGCTACAAGCTTCACCTCTTAGCCCTAGCTAAGAGGTTTAACCTGCTATGGCTGGAGTAATCATCTTAAAAAAGTAAAACAAAGTAAAAACTAAAGAATCTCTAAACTTCCTTTCTCTCTCTCTACTGACGTCCAGCCGAGCCCACGTTGTAGATGATCCATCCCCATCTCACGTTTTCTCTCTCCTTCTTATAGCAGTTGAGAGCGGTGGAGAACTGTTTTTAGAAACTGCCTCCACAGCTGTTTACGTAGTTTTCCTTTCTCAGCCAGGAAACGGACGCTCGCACTCTGTCCTTGTTGGTGGGCCCTTGATTGAGGTCAGGCAAGAAATCTGTTCCATTCGTCTTGTTCAGCTCAAAATTTTGGCCGGGTATGGATAATTTTGGACGTCTTTTGACGCGGCCCACTGAATTTTCCTCTCACCATTCATCTTCCATTTGGACGATCAAAATCAAATCCTTGCTCCCAACTGAAAAACTGCCACCTAGGCAGTGGTAAAAGGGACTACGTGGATCTAATGGACGGCCCGGATTGGACCAGAGATTCTTGATGGTGGCCCACAATAGAGGACC
Source organism: Magnolia kwangsiensis (assembly GCA_037074715.1). Taxonomy (NCBI): domain Eukaryota; kingdom Viridiplantae; phylum Streptophyta; class Magnoliopsida; order Magnoliales; family Magnoliaceae; genus Magnolia; species Magnolia kwangsiensis. The sequence goes on along the minus strand of CM073578.1, from coordinate 106,293,785 downwards.
ACAAGCTCTGTTGCAAAACAGAGCTTGCGCGTCAAACATTGTGAAAGTTGGTGGGGTCCACTTTAGCTTTCATTTTGAAAATCCACACCGTCCATTGGCTTCAGGATGAAAAACTGTCCGGTAAGGGGTGTTTTTGGAGCATTTTCGGTGTGGCCCACCGGGACTTTTACTCTACTATCCAAACGGTGTTTGATCAGTAATCTTCTGCATGTGTATGCATGGTTTTGGAAAATCTTCCTTTGTACAGTCGGTTTAACCACCTGGAACTAATGGACGGTCTGGATTAACAGCTTGATCGAAGGTGGTGGCCCACTCGGAGTTGAACTCAACTCCCTGTTCGAGCGTTTCGCAGCACGTGGGAGAGAGAATTAAAATTGGTTAGGATTTTTTGGTCAAACGCTGCTTGACTGCTGGTATGGATTCAATGCACTGCGAGTGCATTGCTTTCTCTACACCCTAATCATGTGAAGTAGGTCCCATCTTGATGTTTTCAGGAAATCCGTTCTGTCCAACCATGTTATCTGCTCATTTAAACTGTCGAGACTGATTTTACAGCATATCTGAATAGCAGGTGGGCCCCCACTTCATAGATCTATGGGCTTATCTGTCCGTTGGGCTACTTCCAGAGAGATCGAACGGCTAAAATTTGACGTGTACGGTTAATTTATAGTCCTCAGGCCATGTATAAAGTTTCGAGCCGAACGGCTGGTGAGAACATTGTGATCTTGCATTGTTGACGATTTTCAGGCCGGTTTTATGTTGAGTGGCTAGAATTTCTTTGATCTTTGGTGTATGAATCCTCGATCTTGGTCCCATGTAGTCCCATCTAATGCCTTGGTTTCATTAGAGCGTTAAATCCATGCTTTTAATACCTTTTTGCAGATTATGCTCTCAGATATACCCTGCATCACAAACACAGATAAAACCGAGCATTAAACAGTATCTTGCTCGTAAATTTAGGCAATAAATACAGTCTAATATGCAATATTTGACCCTCAACACAACCCCCAACCAGTATCTTGCTAGTCCCGAGCAAGGTATGAGAAAAATAAGTTGAGAATTACCCAGTAATCTCTATGAACTTGAATGATTCTTTTGAAAAACAATTCAGATATTAGAATTTTAAGATTCATGGATGTTGGGCATTACTTTCTCCTGGACTCGAGTGCATGATAAACTTCCTAGTCCAGTTCAAAATATTAATCCACTAATTGGAAAATTTCTAAACATTAAGATCCATGAGCGTATAGTGTACTCTCGGCTCATCAACATTAAGATTCAATTCTTTATTCTCAGGATATCATTGGTAATCAAAAAGAGAATTCATAATAACCAACACTTGCCTCAAAGATCATCTTTTGATTTTTCGGTCATTTTTTTTTTCCATTAAAAGAATGTCAAGAGGGGAATCAAGTCCTTACTTATAGGGAGCAAACCTATGGTAAAGACCAATCACCTAATAATTTTTGAATGTTAACCTTGGGGAATCAAACCTTCACCTGTAGGGAGCAAACCTATAGTGAAGACCATTCGTCCAATCCTTTCACTTCTTTATGAACTAAAGCTCAAAATTTTCAGGCTCATTCCTTACATGCTTAGTGAATACCAAGTTAACCCTTCAATATCAAACCAAAACCTTAATGTGAAATCGAGATGTGACATGTGAAACCATGACTCAATCAATGTTTACAACTTCTAATCATGGATTAATAACTCGATCTTAACTGTGAAATTTAACAGATACTGAATCCCAGAGTCCAAAATTATCAACATCACTTATCTTGAACTTCTAAATCCAGGATATCTATCAAAATCACTTTGAATTCATGAAAATTTCAAGAAAATTTTAAAAATTTTCACAAATTTTTTGCTCAAGATCAAGAAAATACTGATTGGGTTACCTAATCTCCCACCCCCAACCTAAAATCTACATTGTCCTCAATGTAAAAGATATGAGCATGCAATGCACATGGGACAAAGAAAGTAAAGTGATGGGAAGATAGTACCTGAATAACGAATCGAGAGAGATTTTTCAAGAGATCGCTGGGAGAGAGCAGGTTAGTACGAGAGAGAAAGAAAAATAAAATAACAAAAATAAAATTCTACCTATACCACTTTCGCAGGTGCTCTCGATTGCATTTAGCGTATGCAACAAGCCTTTAAACCCCTAAGTTACCCCTAGTGGACGAGTTTTAGTCTCGTGAGGGTTTGCAGTAATGTTACCCACAAACATTGAATTATCTAACTAGAAAAAATGAAATGGAATGAAAAGCTTAGTTGCCTCCCAGGAGCGCTAAGTTTACCGTCTTCAGCCAGACAAATATAGCAACTATCTTAGTCTTATGAAAGCGATAAACTACCTATACCTCTATCAGACTAGGAGATCAATCCTGGTAAACAGGAGTAATCAGAGGCATGGACATGTCCTCTGAATCAAATGTCTCAACAAATGACTTTAATCGATGTCCATTTACTTTAAACTTCTTGCCATTGTCAGGATCTCTTATCTTGACGGCCCCATAAGGATAAGCAGTGACAAAAATGTAAGGACCGGTCTAATGAGATCGAAGCTTATCCGGAAAGAGATGTAGTCGAGAATCGTACAAAAGGACTTTCTGACCTGGCGTGAATGATTTTCATAGAATATGTTGATCATGAAACGCCTTCATCCTATCCTTGTAAATTCTCGAGTTTTCGTACGCATCGTTCCGAATTTCTTCAAGTTCATTCAATTGAAGTTTGCGTAGCGAGCCAGCGTTGTCCAGATTGAAATTTAGATTTTTGATCGCCCAGTATGCTTTATGTTCCAATTCCACAGGCAAGTGACAAGCCTTCCCATAGACGAGTCTAAAGGGAGATGTTCCAATAGGAGTTTTAAAAGCAGTACGGTACGTCCATAAGGCATCGGTCAATCGGATTGACCAATCCTTACAGTTAGGGTTAACCGTTTTCTCCAGGATATTTTTGATCTCCCTATTGGAAATCTCAGCTTGTCCACTTGTCTGTGAATGGTATAGGGTGCTCACCTTATGAGAGATACCGTATTTCTTCATTAAGCTCTCAAATGGTTTATTACAAAAGTGTGAGCCCCCGTCACAAATGATGGCTCGAACCGTTCCGAACCGTGATAGGATGTTTTCTTTTAAGAATTTAATGACCGTGCGATGGCATTGTTGCGGCACGGAATTACTTCGACTCATTTAGTGACATAATTTATGACGAGCAAAATATATAAATTTCCAAAGGATTGGGGGAAAGGTCCCATGAAATCAATGCCTAAGCAATCAAATGCTTCTATGATAAGGATGGGATTCAAGGGCATCATATTTCGACGGGACAATGCTCCCAATTTTTGACAACGCTCACAAGCCTTACAAAACTCATGAGTGTCCCTGAACATAGTGGGCCAGTAAAAGCCACACTATAAAATCTTGGCCATGGTCTTTTTATCAGAAAAGTGACCACCACAGGCCTATGAGTGACAGAAGGAGATGACACTCTGATGCTCATCGTCTGGCACATATCTCCTTAAGATTTGGTCTGGGCAATATTTAAACAAATATGGATCGTCCCAGAAAAAGTTACGCACCTTGGTAAAGAATTTTTTCTTATCTTGTGACGTCCAATGTGTCGGTATGGAACCTGTAAGCAAGATAATTAGCAATATCAGCGAACCAAGGTGAATGGGAGACTCTGAATAGTTGTTCATCAGGGAACATATCATTAATATGGGTCGCCTCAAGGGAATCAGAGGTATTAAGGCAAGAAAGGTGATCAGCCACTACATTCTCTACTCCCTTTTTTCTTTAATTTCTAAATCAAATTCTTAGAGTAGAAGGATCCATCGTATTAGGCGGGGCTTAGAATCATTCTTAGAAAGAAGATACTTAAGTGCCGCATGATCTATATAAATAATGATCTTGGATCCGATCAGGTAGGACCTAAATTTGTCCAAAGCGAACACTACAGCTAAGAGTTCCTTTTCCGTAGTCGAATAGTTCACTTGGGTAGGATTTAGAGTCCTACTTGCGTAGTGAATAACGTAAGGCTGCTTATCTTTTCTCTGGCTTAGAACCGCTCCAAGAGCATAATCAGAGGTGTCGCACATAAGTTCAAAAGGAAGACTCCAGTCGGGTGGCTGCATGATAGGTGCAGTGGTTAACATGCCCTTAAGCTTAGTGAAAGCTTCTTGGCATTGCTTAGTCCACTCGTACGGCCTATCCTTTTGAAGAAGATTACATAAAGGACAAGAGAGGAGACTAAAGTCCTTTATGAATCGTCTGTAAAATCCTACGTGTCCTAAGAAGGATCGCACGTCTCTGATATTCTTGGGTGGAGGTAGGTTAGAGATAAGATCAATTTTTACCTTATCTACCTCGATTCCTTTGGACTAGATGATATGCCCAAGGAAAATTCCCTTTTGAACCATGTAATGACACTTCTCCCAATTAAGTACCAGATTCTTTTCTTCACATCTTTTCAGCACATATTTAAGACTCGCTAAGCACTCGTTGAAAGATGAACCGAAGACAGAGAAATCGTCCATGAAGATCTCTAAATATTTCCCCACCATGTCAGAAAAAATACTCATCATGTATCGCTGAAAGGTGGCAGGGGCATTACATAACCTGAATGACATCCTTCTGTAAGCAAAGGTGCCATATGGACATGTAAATGTGGTCTTTTCCTGATCCTCAGGGGCAATTTCAATTTGATTATAACCTGAATACCCTTCAAGGAAACAGTAATAGGAATGACCAGCTAGCCTTTCCAATATTTGGTCAATAAAGGGCAAAGGAAAGCGGTCTTTCCTTGTGACGGTATTCAGCTTTCTGTAGTCAATGCACATTCTCCAACCAGTAGTAACTCTGGTCGGCACGAGTTCTTTATTAGCATTGGCTACGATGGTGATCCCGGACTTCTTAAGAACCACCTGAGTTAGACTCACCTATTGACTATCGGATATAGGATATATGATACCCACATCCAATAGTTTAAGAACCTCGGCCTTAACCACTTCCTATATGTTTGGATTTAGTCTACGTTGTGATTTTTGAACAGCCCTTGCATTATCCTCAAGATATATGTGGTGAGTATAAATTGATGGGTTAATTCCTTTGAGGTCCGCTATCGTCCATCCAAGAGCTCCCTTATGCTCAATAAGAGTAGATATGAGCATACTCTCCTATTCTTTCTCCAGGTGGGCAGAGATGACCACCGGGTATGTCTCATCTTGACCTAAATAGGCATATTTTAGATCAGAGGGCAAAGGTTTTAGGTCAAGCTTCGGTGGCTTGAGGTTAGACGGTAGAGGCACTACATCAGTTTGGGGAAACTCTTCAATTTGTGGCCTCCACCGGTTAACTTCAAGTACCGGTGCAGTATCCAGCATGACACACGTCTCCCTAATTATATCATCATCAAGATCATGGGAGTGGGTCAGACACGTCTCTAGAGAATTAGAGGATAAGGTGAGAGGCTTTCTATCTTCCACAAAAGAATCAATCATATTAACATCGTGGAAATCATCATCATCCTCTGAGTTGTTGCCGTTATTAAAAAAGATATTTAATTCCAATGTCAAATTTCCAACAGACATGGTCATGACACCATTCCTGCAATTGATAATTACATTTGAAGTGGACAGGAATGGGCGACCAAGAATGACGGGAATCTGAGTACTCGTGTCATTGATAGGTTCTGTGTCCAAGATGATAAAATCTACAGGGTAGTAAAATCTATCAACATGGATCAACACATCCTCGATTATCTCTCTTGGTACATGAACAAAATGATCAGCAAGTTGTAGTATGGTTCGGGTGGGTTTTAATTCACCCAAACCTAACTGTTGGTATACCAAGTAGGGAATCAGGTTAACACTCGCTCCTAAGTCAAGAAGTGCGTGATCAATTCGATAGTTTCCGATTACACATGATATGGTTGGGAAACTGGGGTCTTTGAATTTTTGTGGCACATCTTGTTTTAGGATGGTACTCACTTTCTCAGTTAAGAAAATCTTCTTTTGAACACTTTTTCATCGTTTGGTAGTGCATAAGTCCTTTAAGAATTTGGCATATGAAGGTATCTGTTTTACGACATCAAGTAGAGGAATGTTGACTTTCACTTGTTTCAACACATCTAGGATATCCTAAGAGTGAGAGAGACGTTTTGGTTCAACCAACCGTTGGGAAAACGGAGCAACTGACTTTTCTAGAGGTTCCGGTTCAAATTTTTGTGGGGCGTCACTAGATCCATCATTGTTGTCCTCTTCTGGTTCTTGAGGCTTTTCCGGCCTAACCGGAAGGGTTTTATCAATAACCTTCCCACTCCTAAGAGTGGTGATGGATTTAACGTGCCCCATTTGATTTGAAGAGCTGGGGTCACCTATCTTGTATTGCGGTTTAGGATTGGGGATTGGTTGTGCAGGAAGCATCCCCTTTTCTATAGCAGTCATACGTGAATCTATTTTTTGCATAAAATCTGATATTCCTCACATTGTATGAGCCAGCTCTTGCACATAATTTTGAGCCAGTTCTTCTTAAGGTCTCCCATGATTTGGATTTTGATTGAAGAAACGTTGAGGGGTAGCAGTTTGTCCATTTCTCCAACTGAAATTGGGATGATTTTTCCAGCCAGGATTGTACGTATTAGAGGTTGATCCATTGAAAGGTCTTTGATAGTTATTTACGGCATTAGATTGTTCATTCAATACTTCTCGAAAGGCAGGTATTGTAGGATAATTTTCAGTAGTATGAATGTTGCAATCACAGATGCCGCAAACACTTTCATTAACCTTTTCCTTCTTTCCTTCCATGGCCTCAAATTTTCTTATGAGCGTAGACACTTTATACTTAAGGTCATCCTCTTCTTTCAAGAGATATATTCCACCTTTCTCCTTGGATTGAGTCGGCCTAGACATGGTGTTTGAACTTGGGTAATAATCCCATGATTGAGTCTTTTCAGTAAGACTATCGAGGTAATCCTATACCTCGTCAACATTTTTATTAATGAATTCTCTATTACACATTGTCTCGACCATTTGGTGCATGGAAGATGTCAGTCCATCGTAGAAAAAATTTGTAATGCGCCACATTTTAAAGCCATGTTGTGGGCATGAACTGACCAAATCCTTGAACCTTTCCCAACATTGGAAGAATGTTTCGTCTTCCTTTTGGGCAAAGTTCATGATTGCTCTCCTGAGGATAATTGTCTTATGATGTGGGAAAATTTTCTTTATAAATTCCCTCTGCATGTCATCTCATGTGCCAATGGATATAGGACGCAGTGAATGTAACCACGTCTTGGCTTTTTCTTTCAAGGAAAATGGGAAGAGTTTTAGCCTAATTGTATCCTCAGATACATTAGGGAAGTATAAAGTAGCTATGATTTCGTCGAACTCTTTCAGATGCAAGTATGGTTCTTCAGACTCAAGTCCATGGAACTTAGGAAGGAGTTGGATAACCCCTGGTTTGATGTCCATGTCCTGTATTCATAGGAAAAATCATGCATGAGGGTGTACTCACCCCCGCCGGTTGTAAATAATCTCGTAAAGTACGAGGTGGGGGTGCCTGATGCACCTCATTCGCATCATGTACTTCCTCAACCCTAGGTTGGGGTAGTGCTTGAGGTTGATTTTCAGCCATAACCTCAACTAACTCAGGAGAATTCAAGTGGTGTCTAGTCCTGCGATGGACAGTCAATCCCTCAACTAATCCTCCTTCAGTCACGAGACGTCGAGTGTTGTCGCGTGCCCACTGGGGCATAAAACACACTCAGCCCTTAAATTAAATTCTAACCTAGACCTAAGAGAAAATAAGTAGAAATATAGAAAATAAAAGGAAAAAATGGAAAGAAGTTACCAAATTTGAAGTCCTAGGTTAAGAACCTGCAAAACAAACAAATCAAGTTAGTTTCTAAGAATAGAAAGTCCTAATTAAAATAAACTAATTTCTAGAGAAAAGAAGAAATTCCAAAGAAAGAGAAATTAGAAAGAGCTTACTAAATTAGAAGTTTCCTACAAAACAGAAAAATTGGGTTAGTTCTAAAAAAAATAAGATAGAAAGAAGAATCCAAAACTAAAGAAAAACATGAAATATCTAAAGTTAGGAAAAGTTTCTAAAAAGGAATAACTAAGCTTCTAAACCTAGAATTAGAAAGTTCTAACAAGAAAATCTAATCTTAAACTAATCCTAAAACTAATTAATTTCAGAAAAACGTAGCCGACAGTCCCCGGAAACAGCGCCAAAAACTTGTTCACTCCCCAAGTGCAGGGTTGTGATGTAGTAATAACTCGGTAAGACCAAGGTCGAATCCCAAGGGACTGAAACCTGTACGTACTCTAAAACTAAGTAGAATTAGAACTACATTAAGATGAATTCTAAATCAAATCAATTTAAGGAATAATTATAAAAGTATTAATCTAAAATTTATAGAAATCAGAGGAAAGGAGACTAGGGATTCAGAGGATCCACTTGTAGAGATCAGGGAGATCTTATGCTTGCATCAAAAATCATGAAAATTACTGAACTGCCGTTGATATAGTTTCAAAGAGATGAAAGGTATATGAATTAGAATGGATTCCATCACCAAACCATGCCCAAGAGACTATGGTAAACAACAGAATTAAACTAATTACCAACTAATTAACAATGCATGAAGGTTAGGAAGGGTACCGACATCCAACCATGCCCAGGATACTATGGTGAACAACAGGGCTTCTTGACGTCATAAACATAAAGGAAAAAGGAACATGCTCAAATCCATTGCAGAACATTATAATTTCAGTCACAACAGATCATTAAAAACTAAGAACATTCCATTAATAATCAACTAAAATCAAACTTAGTCCTCAAATTAAATCAAAGGCATAAGCAGCGGATCTCCCATCACGCTACAAGCTTCACCTCTTAGCCCTAGCTAAGAGGTTTAACCTGCTATGGCTGGAGTAATCATCTTAAAAAAACAAAACAAAGTAAAAACTAAAGAATCTCTAAACTTCCTTTCTCTCTCTCTACTGACGTCCAGCCGAGCCCACGTTGTAGATGATCCGATCCCCATCTCACGTTTTCTCTCTCCTTCTTATAGCAGTTGAGAGCGGTGGAGAACCATTTTTAGAAATTTCCTCCGCAGCTGTTTACGCAGCTTTCCTTTCGCAGCCAGGAAACGAACGCTCGCACTCTGTCCTTGTTGGTGGGCCCTTGATTGAGGTTAGGCAAGAAATCCGTTCCATTCATCTTGTTCAGCTCGAAATTTTGGCCGGGTATGGATAATTTTGGACGTCTTTTGACGCAGCCCACTGAATTTCCCTCCCACCGTTCATCTTCCATTTGGACGATCAAAATCAGATCCTTGCTCCCAACTGAAAAATTGCCACCTAGGCAGTGGTAAAAGGGACTACGTGGATCTAATGGACGGCCCGAATTGGACCAGAGATTCTTGATGGTGGCCCACAACAGAGGACCGCAAGCTCTGTTTGCAAAACAGAGCTTGCGCGTCAAACACTGTGAAAGTTGGTGTGGTCCACTTTAGCTTTCGTTTTGAAAATCCACATCGTCATTGGCTTCAGGACGAAAAACTGTTCGGTAAGGGGTGTTTTTGGAGCATTTTCGGTGTGGCCCACCGGGACTTTTACTCTACTGTCCAAACAACGTTTGATCAGTAATCTTCTGCGTGTGTATGCATGGTTTTGGAAAATCTTCCTTTGTACGGTTGGTTTAACCACCTGGAACTAATGGACGGTCTGGATTAACAGCTTGATCGAAGGTGGTGGCCCACTCGGAGTTGAACTCAACTCCCTGTTCGAGCGTTTCGCAGCACGCGGGAGAGAGAATTGAAATTGGTTAGGATTTTTCGGTCAAACGCTGCTTGACCGCTGGTATGGATTCAATGCACTGCGAGTGCATTGCTTTCTCTACACCCTAATCATGTGAAGTAGGTCCCATCTTGATGTTTTCAGGAAATCCGTTCTGTTCAACCATGTTATCTGCTCATTTAAACTGTCGAGACCGATTTTACAGCGTATCTGAATAGCAGGTGGGCCCCACTTCATAGATCTATGGGCTTATCTGTCCGTTGGGCTACTTCTAGAGAGATCGAACGGATGAAATTTGATATGTACGGTTAATTTATAGTCCTCAGGCCATGTATAAAGTTTCGAGCCGAACGGCTGGTGAGAACATTGTGATCTTGCATTGTTGACGATTTTTAAGCCCGTTTTAGGGTGAGTGGCTAGAATTTCTTTGATCTTTGGTGTGTGAATCCTCGATCTTGGTCCCATGTAGTCCCGTCTAATGCCTTGGTTTCATCAGAGCGTTAAATCCATGCTTTTAATACCTTTTTGCAGATTATACTATCAGATATACCCTGCATCACAAACACAGTTAAAACCGAGCATTAAACAGTATCTTGTTCGTAAATCTAGGCAATAAATGGGGTCTAATATGTAATATTTGACCCTCAACACCATTGCAATGGCATTGTAAAATCCATATCACACATGTTTTTTGGTTAATGTTATGATGTGAGACGAAAAATCTCGAGTAGGCTATAACACTAGGAAATGTACAATCACCTACTATTGCAACCAATTACATACATCTGGACGAGCCCCATGGTAAGGGCCATCACTACCCAATCCGAGTCCCAGATCAAGCCGATGTTTGTGTTTAATCCATGCTGATGTTTGTGGTTAATGTAAGGGCCATAAAAGTTTTAGATCTAGATGATTTTTGTTTTTCCCCTTCATCTAGGCCTGTATAACCTAATAAACAGATTGGATGCCAAATAAACAATACATTGGGCCTTATGAGGATTTTAATGATGGATATCCAATCACTATTGTTTTCATGTGGTGTGGTCCACCTGATATTTATATACCTCTCATTTTTGGGCCCCACCATGATGTATGTTTTATATCCAAACCTTCCATCCATATGGAGAGATCATTTTAGGGCAATATCCATAGTTAAATCCAGAGCTCCAGTGGACCCTGGCACAGAAAACAGTGGGGACAGTGACACCCACCTTTAAAAACTTGTAAAGGCCTCAAAAGTTTTAGATCAAGCTGATATTTGTGTTTTACCTTATTTCATGTCTTTTTTAACTTTTGAATAGGTTGGATTTCAAATAAAAATTATGGTGGGCCTTAGGATAGTTTCAATGGTGGGAATCACTCTCTCCCATGTTTTCTATGGTGAGGTCCACTACATATTTTTATCTGCCTCATTCTTTCGGTCATGCCATAAAATAATATCTCAAAATGGATGGATGGCGTAGATACAACACATACATCATAGTGGGGCCCACAGAACTTGGTGACGTCATTGCACTAGCCAACTCGCTACTCATGGGTAACCTAACCCACGTCCCTGAGAGAGACTGCCCTAACTAGTGGCAATCTCCTCTCTCTCTCTCTCTCTCTCTCTCTCTCTCTCTCTCTCTCTCTCTCTTTCTCTCGCACCCACTCCCTCCTCTCACTCTCTATCTCTCTCTGTCTCTCTCGCCTCCTGTCCCTCCTCTCTCCAAACTATCTCTCTCTTCCTCTCTCTCTGTCTCCCTTATCAAGGAGGAGTGGATAAGGTGAGGACCGTTGTCGAACGCCCTACCCACGCATGCTCTCTCTCTCTCTCTCTCTCTCTCTGAAGCTTGGTTGAAGGTCATTCACGACAGTGAGGTATCTCTCTCTCTCTCTCTCTCTCTCTCTCTCTCTCTCTCTCTTTCTCAATCTCTCTCAATATTAATGCCCATTTAGAAAATTGGGAGTTAGTAGTTTGTAGATTCTCGATTTGAATGTGGACCCCAAATTCAATTTTTTTGATTTTACAAATTAGGGATTTAGGGATCTAAGGATTTTGGGGATTTGAGGACTTTTGAAATTGGGCATTTTCTGATTTTACAAAATCCACAAAACCCAATTGATGGGAGAAAGGCTAAGATGGTGATGGTGGCGCTAGTGTTGGTGGGTGTCTAATATCTATATCGAAAATGCTTGAATGTTGGTTGTATTTTTTAAGTTTCAGTGCGGATGTTAGGTAGAATTGTAGAGAATCCTGTGTAATCTGGGATGAAAGGAAAATATGTCTTTTAGCATTAGAAATTATGATACAATTATATGAAGAAAGACTTCCAGACTGCATTATTTGGGTGGATTGACAAAGGATTCCTTGATTTCTTATTTGAGGAATGTTGTAATGATAATGTGGTTTATGATGAACTCCATGAAGCACACACCAAAGCATCTCTATTATAAAATTGGTTCCCTTCTCCACTAGCAGCCAATACATGAATGAAAACATTCTTAATGATCGTTAAAACATTTACACTACCAATATAATGGGCCTTTTGGGATTTTCCATGTATAATCATGTTTTTTAACTTATTATTATTATTTTGAATCATCCATTATCATAACTTTTGCACTTTGCTATTCCACAATGGCCACCATATTTGCATGACTCCTAATATTTTGAACTTTAGGTTTCTACAAAGCAGAAGCAACAATAATTTATTTTTGTTGAAGCTTATCCCTTGTACATTTTCTTGTTATTTTAGTGATAAAAAGATATCCTCTTCAGGGCATGGAATCTATCATTATTACAGTCAGCGGCTACCATCGATTAGAGAAGTTTAAACTCATCAAGCTCATCAATCAAATCGGTGCTAGTTATGTCGGGACAATGTCTAAATCAACGACACATTTGGTGAGTTTTGAAATGAAGGAATCAATTATAGTACCGGTTTGAGCGATGAGCTTGATGAGTTTGAAGGAAGGAAATATAGTCTGGCTAAGGATTTGGGAACAAAAATAGTTAACCATCTTTGGTTTGAGAATTGCATGAAGGAAGGGAAACGCCTACCAGAGGGTCCATATACCATGCAGAGGTATTTGTCAAATCTTTGGTTGACCATCTTGTATAGCCATTTGGTTACATTATTCTTGTATTTCTCATTTTCTTTTTTTTTTTTACCTATAATATTTTCACATTTTTTATAAAAAAGAAAGAAAATGCCACTATGCTTTGACACCAGTCCAATACACATTGCACACATTATTTTTCTTTTAATGAAAGATAATTATATTTTGTATTTTTTACTTAATACTCGCAACCTTTGGGATTTTAATTTCTTTTCATATGTATGACTTGTGGTTTTAGTTAAACATTATTAATGAAAGTGGTTTGCTCTGAAAGTTGTTGTTGTGAATCATGTGATAATGATTTGATTTACTTTATATATGTGGATTGACTTTCGACAAATGATAATGAATATTGGAAATGACACATGGTGACACATTACCCGAATTTGTGTCGGAGCTATCCGGATGTTGAGTAGGGGTCCCAGGAAGGTGAGAATCGCTGTTATAACCATAATGAAGCTATACATTTTCTATGGACAACATTGGAGGGGCCTGGCCATTTGGCCAGGCCATATTTATGTATTTGCTTGAAATTAATGGAGCAGACCCGGATGCGCGTTGAAGCTCTCTGGATGAGCGAGGGTCCGTGGAAGGTGGGAACCGCTGTTATGACTATGATGAAGCTGTCCATTTCTTTTGGAGAGCATTGGAGGGGCCTGACCATTTGGACATGTCGTGTTTATGTATTTGCTCGAAATTAATGGAGCAGACCCGGATGTGCATCGGAGCTATCTAGATGAGCGGGGGTCACTGGAAGGTGGGAACCGCTTTATGATCATGATGAAGCTGTTAATTTTCTATGGACAACATTGGAGAGGCTTGACCATTTGGACAGGCCATATTTATGTATTTGCTCGAAATTAATGTAGTAGACCCGGATATACGCCAGAGCTATCTGGATGAGCGGGGGTACCTGGAAGGTGAGGACCACTGTTATGATCATGATGAAGCTGACCATTTTCTATGGACAACATTGAAGGGGACTGGTCATTTGGACAGGCCGTGTTTATATCTGTATTTATAGGTACCACACCCTTAACCTAAACCTATAAACCCAAACCTATAGCCTAAACCCATTCTCAATTCCCTAAAGCTATAACCTATAACCTAACCTAAACCCCAAACCAAAACATATATCCTATAACATAAAAACCTAAACATAAAACTAAACCTAAACCTATACCTATAACCTAAACCTAAACCTTAACATATAACCTAAACATAACCTTAACCGTAACCTATAACCTTAACCTAAAAGTACAACCTTAACCTAAACCTAAACCTTAACCTAAACTCAAATCCCTGAACCTTAACCTACAACCCAAACTAAACCTATACTTATAACCTAAACTTATTCTTAAATCCCATAACTGATACTTATAACATAAACCTAAAGATAAACCTATAACCTATAACCTAAAACCTAAACCCAAACCTAAAACCGATACCTAACCTGAACCCGATTTGATAAACCTAAACCTTAACCTATAACCCATACTTATAACCTTAACCTAAACCTATTCTCAAATCCCAAAACCTTAACCTATGACCTAAACCAAGACCTTAACCTTAACCTATAACCTATACTTATTATAACTTATAACCATAACCGAGACCTAAACCTTAGCCTATAACATAAACCAAGACATATAACCTTAACTTAAACCAATTCTCAAATACCAAAAACTATACGTATAACCTAAACCTAGACCTTAAACTTAACGTATAACTTATACTTATAACCTATAACCTAAACCTATACCTATAACCTATAACCTAAACCTAGACTTATAACCTTAATGTAACCTATTTTCAAATCCCAAAATATATACAAATAACCTAAACCTAGACCTTAACCTTCACTTATAACCTATACTAATAACCCATACCCTAAACCTATACCCATAAACTAAACCTAAACCTTAACCTATAACCTAAACCTAGACTTATAATCTTAACCTAAACCTATTCTCAAATCCCAAAACCTATACGTATAACCTAACCCAAATCCTTGACCTTAACCTTAACCTATAACCTAAACTTGTAACCCATAACCTAAACGTATACCTATAACCTATACTTGTATCCTTAACCTAAACTTATAACGTTAACATAAATCTATTTTCAAATCCCAAAACTTATACTTATAACATAAACCTAAACCTAAACCTATAACCTATAACCTAAAAACTAAAACCTAAACCTGAACCCAATCTGCTAAACGTAAACCTTAACCTATAACCCATACTTATAACCTTAACCTAAACCCATTCTCAAATCCCAAAACCTTAACCAATAAACTAAACCTAGACCTTAACCTTAACCTATAACCATAACCAATAACCTATAACCATAACCATAACCATAACCGTAACCTATAACCTAAACCTAGACTTATAACCTTAACCTAAACCTATTCTCAAATCCCAAAGCTTATACGTATAACCTAAACCTAGACCTTAACCATAACTTATAACTTATACTTATAACCTATACCTACAACCAAAACCTAAACCTTAACCTATAACCTAAACCTAGACTTATAACCTTAACCTAAACCTATTCTCAAATCCCAAAACCTATACACATAACCTAAGCCTAGACCTTGACCTTAAGCTTAACCTATAATCTAAACTTGTAACCTATAACCTAAACATATATGTATAACCTATACATGTATCCTTAGCCTAAACTTATAACGTTAACCTAAATCTAACCTGAAATCCCAAAACCTATACTTATAACATAAAACTAAACCTAAACCTATAACCTAAAACCTAAAACCTAAACCCAAACCTAAACCCGAAACCGATTTGCTAAACCTAAGCCTTAACCTATAACCCATACTTATAACCTTAACCTAAACTTATTCTCAAATCCCAAAACCTTAAATCCCAAAACCTTAACCTATAACTTAAACCAAGACCTTAACCTTAACCTATAACCTATAACCATAATCATAACCTAAACCTTAACTTATAACCTAAACCTAAACTTATAACCTTAACCTAAACCTATTATCAAATCCCAAAACCTATACGTATAACCTAAACCTAGACCTTAACCTTACCTATAACTTATACTTATAACCCATAACCTAAACCTATACCTATAACCTAAACCCATACATTAACCTATAACCTAAAACTAGACTTATAACCTTAACCTAAACCTATTCTCAAATCCCAAAACCTATGCGTATAACCTAAGCCTAGACCTTGACCTTAACCTTAACCTATAACCTAAACTTGTAACCTATAACCTATACTTGTATCCTTAACCTAAACTTATAAGATTAACCTAAATCTATTCTCAAATCCCGAAACCTATACTTATAACATAAACCTAAACCTCAACTTATAGCCTATAACCTAAAAGCTAAACCTAAACATAAACCCAATCCTAATCCCGAACCCAATTTTTTAAACCTAAACCTTAACATATAACCCATACATATGACCTTAACCTAAACCTATTCTCAAATCCCAAAACCTTAACCTATAACCTGAACTAAGAACTTAATCTTAACCTATAACCTATACATATAACCTGTAACCATAACCATAACTTAAACCTTAACCTATAATCTAAACCTAGACTTATAACCTTAACCTAAACCTATTATCAAATCCCAAAACCTATAAGTATAACCTAAACCTAGACCGTAACCTTAACCTATAACCTATACTTATAACCCATAACCTAAACTTATACCTATAACCTAAACCTAAAACTTAACCTATAACCTAAAACTAGACTTATAACCTTAACCTAAACCTATTCTCAAACTCCAAAACCTATACGTATAACCTAAGCGTAGACCTTGACCTTAACCTTAACTGTAACGCCCTGAAAATCAGGGGTCGAGCATAACTCAGCTCCCGAGTTTCAGAACATCACTTATGCAGCATTTTTTATGATGGATGAATGTTATCAGTATTAGGGCATAAAACATGAGGTAGATTAAGCCAAAATAGCAAACATAAATCAGGGACAGTCTGAAAACATGAGCGGAAGACTGAGATACATATATAAATCAACATAAGTCCCTAAGATATGTATGCTCCGTTAGGTCATAATTACAAGACGTGTCTTAAAATACATATATCAAAATAGGATAAATCACTACGAACATAGCCCTGAATCCCCGTCAATCAGGGCATTGTTCACATGAACCCGCCTAAGAACAGCATATAGAAGAAATCCTCCTCATCGCCAAAAAGACCGGCTCTGCCTCGCAAGCATCGCCACCATCTGAAATAAAAATAGAGACTGGTTGATGTTGAAAACACCGTCCCGTAACGTGGGAGTGAGTGATCAATTCAGTGAAAACTATACAACAAAGGTTAACATGTTATCAATTCAATCAAGCGGTAATGATAAAGCAGTATAATCAAACAGGTCCTAGATACTCTTGTTAATGCAAGAATGATATGAAGGAATGATGCATGTCCTCACCACAATCCCCTCTGCGACATCATCTAACAATCGCAGCATGAATCACTTTCTCAGTGCTCTATAACCAACCCCGTTAGCACATGTAATGTGATGATATGAGCATGCTTACCAAGTTCTTATTAGTCCTTTTCATACAGTAGGATTAGGAAGCTAAGACACCTCCCTTGTATCAATTCCCAATATTAATCCATTCTAGGGTCATCAGTCATTGGGATTCTCATATGATGTTATGGTTCTAGGTCGCTACAAGGGCTGTCAGGGCTGTTGCGCGCACTCGTTACATCACTCCCCCATCACCAAATCAATACAGGCCTAATTATATCCTCAATACTGCATCAAGACTCGTCACCCTTATGCAGTGTCAGGATATACTCGAGGTCACTACAGAGGGCTCGTCACCAATCAATGTAGGCCGATAGCAAGAATATAGTATCCCATACCACCATAATCTACTCACGAGAATAAAGTGCTCACTGGTCACTACAGGGAGATTTGTGGCCCCAGCGTAGGGCGACAGCTCGACCACAGTATCCCATACCACCATGTCTGGCTCATGAGTCTTAGGGAATCAGGGTACCACGGTTAACAGGAGTTTCACTGGTAAGCTCAATGCCTTAGATTTAAATAGTGGTGACTAAACATGGTGAACAAACATCAGTCAATTGGGTTAGTTGATAAGCTCAACTAGGCCAAGCGCATGTTGAGTTGAACAACATGGAATGCATAAGCACTTCGTGTGGCCTAACCACTGTCGAACATCCCAAGCACGGCTCAGATTCGTTAAACTCATCCTACATGGCGAAACAACCTCAACTACCACTTGAAGAACGGTTACCGATTACCTGGACTATACAATAGCCCCAATCACATTCAGTTATGACATGTTATCCAATGATATAATCAAAGCAGTTTATGGATCATATTTTAAATTATACAATCAAAGGTCCGATATTGTCTGCTTTAGGGCTGTCAGGGCTGTTGCACGGAATCGTTACACCACTCCCCCATCACCCTTCACAGCATTGTTTCTGCATGTTATGGAATACAATTTAAACATGAATCCACACAAGTGCAATGTAAAATACATGGAGAAAATCGTACACATCATTGATGTAGTTGAGAATCATATCTCAACCCGCATACGGGGATATCTTACTAACTAAAAACTCATTCAGACACTTTTACACGCACTTAGTCTACACATTGCATCATACATATTTTGTAGTCTTTAGCATACGTATTAGGACAAATTCTTTCGTCAAAGGGTTCTCGCCTATACAACAATCATATATCCATGACAGTTAGTCATGGCGAGCACGAAAGCGAATTTCATACTCATTCAGTCATTTTCACAAACACTTAGACTACACAATATAACTCACGCAACGTATATTGATAAAACAAGTATTAAGCTAATCCGTTCACACAGAAATTGATACACATGCATCTAGCATGCATAGACAGCGATTAATCATGACAAGCACAAATTTGAATTTCATACGTATACAGTATTTTCTACAAATACGAGGAATATAATATATTCAACATAGTTAACGTATAACCGAAAAACGAAACGGACAACACTTTCTACATGTGAAATAACATCCTAGGCAAGAATAAATCATTACTTAACATTAAAAGTTTTGAAAACCATAACCTAAATGTATATAGTCCATAACTTAAATCAGAAAACACGTAATGGATATGATTCAGATGACAAGTCTTCATCAATGGCGGATAGGCAACCTAAGGCATGAATATATGTTAGCTACAACAACACTTAACTATTCTAAACTCCAAAACAGGTTAGGGTTAGGATTTCTTACCCAAGAATGGAATCAGAAATACTGAAAGAATGATTCAGATATGCAGGTTCAATGAATAGATGAACTGGAAAGGATCCTATGGAGAATCAACAGGTTCTCCCACACTTTCTCTCTCTTTTCTCTCTCTTGGAAAGCTAGGGTTTGAAAATTCGTATGGAATTTGTGAGAGAGGGTTTAAGGCCTTTTTATAAGCCTAAAAGTAACGGAAATAGCCTTAGGGTCAAGGTATACTTAGGTTATAACCAAATCGGGTCTGTTTCGATCTAACGGAGCAATTCTGGAGGTCCTGGTACTAAATGCGGTCGGACTTAAGCTCTCTAATATCGGATCTAGGTCAAGCTAAGTTTTCAGTCCAGTCGGGTTTCCAGATCATCTGTGGAGGACCAGCTTCAATTCAACGGTTACGGGAACTCGATCAGAGCTACAAGTACTAAGACATGTAAGGGCCACCTATCCTGATCCGAGGGTGAATTCGGGTCGTAATCTAACGGTCAGAATGCTTAGAAATAATGCATAAGTGAAACTATCCAGATTACTTAAAATCATATTTAATTTTCTAAAAATCTTCGCTTTCTCACTCTCTTCACTCCGGACTCAAGGAAATGGTCTCAGGACATCGTTTGGCCTTGATTTTTGAAATGATAGTCAAGTCCAACTAGGCGGTCATAATAGTCTAAGTTCATCACTATCCGGCTTTCGACGTGTGGTCTGCATCCGATATGAAGTTTTCAAATGATCTCGAGGGTAACTGGGCTTAGAGATTGATCCTAGATTTTAGGGTAACATAGCGTTAATAATTCTATAGGTTTCAGGTCTTACAGATCGTATTTAAAGTGGTTGGTGCTAATTTGGCAGGAAATCTAGTGTAGCGCTAGTTAATTCACATTAAATTTCTTATGAATTTAGTCCTAAATTGTTTCTTGGGCTTTGGAATTGAGTTTTAAGAGGTTACCAAGGTGTTATGTTTGACCCATTGCCTAAGGACGTCTAACTCCAGGTTGGCAAAAATCCAGAGTGTTACAATCTACCCCCCTTAAAAATAATTTCATCCCCGAAATTGGTTAAGGGTAATGACTAAAGATTCTATGCTAGTCTGACGCATCTTGTCTATCCTCCTTAAAAAAAAACTTACTCTTTATCTCCGGCTTATACCTTGATGGTTTGCTCCAATTTATTTCCTCATCTATATGGAGTCTTAACGATGATTCTCAACTACTTAGAGTAAGATATATATTTGCAATGGTTGACCAATACGGAGAGACGGTTGTAGTGGGCTTGATCCCGATACGTCGAATGTCCGCCTGGATAGGGTAGACAATGTTGTATCCCTTTCCTAATCCTGGTGGATCCTAGTCTTCTGCCCGATCAAGCAGTGAGTCCATTGGTAGTCTACCAGGATTGAGAATTGGGTCAAGCCGCGAATGTTTCACATTTGTACATTTCAGTAACTCTGTAGTCTGATTACTCTAAAAGCTTAGGAAAAGTCAATCACTAAAAAGGTTCAAAAGTCCTATTTATGAGGTTGTGCTTTGGGTCTTGATCTAGGAGAGTCCTCGTCTGAATCTATGTCTAAGGTAGGGATTAATAAACACTTTAATAGATCATCTTAAAGGGTTTCTAATCGTACAAAATCGGCCATGGCTTTTATAATGCTCGTATTTAACAAGTAGGTTTATGGATACACTGACCTTCGCCCTAATTGTTTCCCTGAATTTTCTTCGATCCTGGGCCAGTGGGGAAAGGGGTCAACCACGCTTCCACTGCGTAACTCTGATCCAATGGTTGTATTAGCTGACCTAATTAGATTGGGCTCATAAGGTTCTACCCCCCTTAAAAATTTATGTCTACTCTCAAGGCTCTAAAATCTATATCCTAATCCGTATGTGGGAACGAGGTGCAATTTAAGACTTATCCTTGACATGAAATGGGAAACAACCTCTTACTACATTGGTCTTACTTTGTTAATGATGCGTTCTATGACATTGGTACCTATGGTTGTAGAAATGGGCCTAATCTCTATTGTAGTTGAGTTCAAGGACAGGTATGAGTTGGCGGCAAGATGCCTAATTCTACCCCATAAGGACTCTCACTACTGTCCCGAGTTACCCTCTTAAATACCATAATATAATCTATACATTATTAGCACATAAGGAAGTTGGACAAGGCAGGTTGACGGGAAAACTATCTCTCTAAGTTCATAAGCACAATATGTATGCCAGAATAGTCTATGATTTGGGACCGAATTCTTAATTGTCTATTGCCCATTGAGACATTTCTAGAGCTTAAAAAGATAACTTTCTATCGGCTATAGGTTCTTAACACTCCTCAAAGACAAAGTAATACGCTTTTGGCTGTAGGTGGTCGGTCCAACACGGAAGATAAATTGTATAGTGGGTCTGAGCCGGATACATAGACTTTCTACGTAGCTAGGACAGAAAATTTACCGTATCGATTCTTAATCCTAGTCGATGCCGATCTTCTGCTTGATCAGAGCATTAGATTTATTGGTAACTACTAGGATTGAGAATTCGATTCAAACATCGAATACTGCGCTTATAGATAATTTCTCTGCTCCATGTCCTCGATTGTACTAAGTCCTTGGGAGGGCAATTCTAAGGGGTGTGCTTGTTTGACTATGCATGAATAGTCTCTAAATTGAAACAGCTTTCCTAAGAGTGACTAAAGACGCCTCTGAGTATTACGGGGATCTATTGAAGGAATGAAGTTCTACTCCAACCAAATCAAACCTATTATTCCTTAGCATATACAGGCTTTACACTACTTAATATAACTATTAGCCTAGTCTATAACTCACTAGCAGTAATCCAAAGTCTAAGCTTATACGCTAGATGGTTTCATACCATTTTTACTACAGGGGATTGTTCTATCTCTTAGGGTTAAGATTGTCTAATAGAAATTGGATTTCCTATATCGTTAAATCTTTTGAAATCTAGGAGTACTAACTCTAAGTCCAAAACTCTAGATGTCCTAGTACTAGATGGTCACTGTTTTTGGACTAAGCTACTGTGTTTGGTCTCGCCCGACGATAAAGAATAAAGATCGAGAAGATGACTACTAGCTCATAAAGAGCCATGGAAAATGAAGAAAATGAAGAGAAGGGCTGAGATCTTTGGGTCTCCATGTATTTGGACCTGATATGGGAGTGCAAAGGGTCTAATGAAAGGGAAAGAAGAGGAAGAACAACAAAAGAGGATGGGTTAGAGGACTTATACTAATTTGAGACTCAAATGGGAGATGTGAGAGCTCAAATCAAGGAAAATGAAAGGAGTAGGTGATGAGTATGGCTGAGGATGGTAGAAGAACGTGAACCTTGAAGAAAAACAAGAGAAAGAGAGATTGGAAGGGCGATTTGAAGGAGAATGAAGCAGTTTAGAAGAAAAGGGAAAGCATGGAAAGGTGGTTTGTGAAGGAAGTAGAAAAATGGAGATGAAATAAGGGTTGAATCTTATACCATAGGGTCCTACTAGACCCCAAACTTGATCGGTCTGCACGGCCCGCTGACAGGCGAGGCCTCACCGAACCGGCGAGGCCATCGTTGACCTTTGGACAAACTGGAGAGGGCTCGCCGATTGGGCGAGGTCCTCACCACTCCCTAGGTCTAAAAAAGTTAGGGTCCTACCCTGGAACCCCCTAGAACTTGATCGTTTGGCCCCCTCTTCTGATTTGAGCCGTTTCGGGTCATTTCGGAACTAATCTGATCTCTATTCACTTTTAGCGATTTCTAATGGCTGGATTGGATTGAAATGTTATCTATACCCGTCAATTGACGGTCTAGAAATGATTTGGGGTCGCCGTGTGTGATCGGGAGTGTGCATGGACTTAATCTCGGTGATTATTTTTAGTAAACTTTCACCAAAAGATAAACTGGGAGTCCTAAACATGTTTTTAGATTTTTCTCGCACCCCCTACATTAAATTGGCATCAGCGTGTGGTGTGTAACCATAACCCAGGTACAGTTTAATCCAGATCATGCTCTGATACCATCTTGTAACGCCCTGAAAATTGGGGGTCGAGCATAACTCAGCTCCAGAGTTTCAGAACATCACTTATGCAACATTTTTTATGATGGATGAATATTATCAATATTAGGGCATAAAATATGAGGTACATTAAGCCAAAACAACAAACATAAATCAGGGACAGTCTGAAAACATGAGCGGAAGATTGAGATACATATATAAATCAACATAAGTCCCCAAGATATGTATGCTCTGCCAAGTCATAATTACAAGACGTGTCTCAAAATACATATATCAAAACAGGATAAATCACTATGAACATATCCCTGAATCCCCGTCAATCAGGGCACTGTTCACATGAACTCGCCTGAGAACAACATATAGGAGAAATCCTCCTCATCACCAAAAAGACCGGCTCTGCCTCCCAAGCATCGCCACCATCTGAAACTAAAACAGGGACTGGTTGGTGTTGCAAACACCGTCCCGTAACGTGGGAGTGAGTGATCAACTCAGTGAAAACTATACAGCAAAGGTTAATATGTTATCAATTCAATTAAGAGGTAATGATAAGGCAGTATAATCAAATAGGTCCTAGATACTCTTGTTAATGTAAGGATGATATGAAGGAATGATGCATGCCCTCACCACAATCCCCTCTGCGACATCATCTAACGAACATGGAATAAATCACTTCCTCAGTGCTCTATCACTAACCTCGTTAGCACATGCAATGCGATGATATGAGCATACTTACCAAGTTCTTATTAGTCCTTTTCATACAGTAGGATTAGGAAGCTAAGATACCTCCCTTGTATTAATTCTCAACATTGATCCATTCTAGGGTCGTCAGTCCTAGGGATTCTCATATGATGTTATGGTTCTAGGTCACTGCAAGGGCTGTCAGGGCTGTTGCGTGCACTCATTATACTACTCCCCCATGACTAAATCAATACAGGCCTAATTATATTCTCAATACTTAATCAAGACTCATCGCCCTTATGCAGTGTCAGGATATACTCGAGGTCACTACAAAGGGCTCGTCACCAATCAATGTAGGCTGACAACAAGAATATAGTGTCCCGTACCACCATAATCTACTCAAGAGAATAAAGTGCTCACTGGTCACTACGAGGAGGTTTGTGGCCCCAGCATAGGGCAACAGCTCAACCACGGTGTTCCATACCACCATGTCTGGCTCATGAGTCTTAGGGAATCATGGTACCACGGTTAACGGGAGTTTCACTGGTAAGCTTAGTGCCTTAGATTCAAACAGTGCCAACCAAACATAGTAAAAAAATATCGGTCAATAGGGTTAGTTGATAAGCTCAACTAGGTCAAGTGCACGTTGAGTTGAAAGACATGGAATGCATAAGCACTCCGTGTGGCCTAACCACTGTCGAACATCCCAAGCACGACTCAGATTCGTTAAACTCATCCTACATGGCGAAACAACCTCAACTACCACTTGAAGAACGGTTACCGATTACTTGGACTATACAATAGCCCCAATCACATTTAGTTATGACATGTTATCCAATGATATAATCGAAGTAATAAATGGATCATATTTCAAATTATACAATCAAAGGTCCGATATTGTCCGCTTTAGGTCTGCTATGGCTATTGCACGGAAACGTTACACCACTCCCCCATCACCCTTCATGGCATTGTTTCTGCATGTTATGGAATACAACTTAAACATGAATCCACACAAGTGTAATGTAAAATAAATGGAGGAAATCATACACGTCATTGATGTAGTTGAGAATCATATCTCAACCCGCATACGGGGATATCTTACTAACTACAAACTCATTCAGACACTTTTACACGCACTTAGTCTACACATTGCATCATACATATTATGTAGTCCTTAGCATACGTATTAGGACAAATCCTTTCGTCAAAGGGTTATCACCTATACAAAAATCATATATCCATGACAGTTAGCCATGGCGAGCACGAAAGTGAATTCCATACTCATTCAGTCATTTTCACAAACACTTAGACTACACAATATAACTCACGTAACGTATATTGATAAAACATGTATTAGGCTAATCCGTTCACACAGAAGTTGATACACATGCTTCTAGCATACATAGACAGCGATTAATCATGGCAAGCATAAATCTAAATTGCATACGTATACGGTATTTTCTACAAATACGAGGAATACAGTATATTTAACATAGTTAACGTATAACTGAAAAATGAAACAGATAACACTTTCTACATGTGAAATAGCATCCTAGGTAAGAATAAATCATTACTTAACATTGAAAGTTTTAAAAACCATAACCTAAATGTATATAGTTCGCACCTTAAATCAGAAAATGCGTAATGGATATGATTCAGACGACAAGTCTTCGTCAACGGCGGATAGGCAACTTAAGGCATGAATATAGATTAGCTACAACAACACTTAACTATTCTAAGCTCCAAAACAGGTTAGGGTTAGGATTTCTTACCCAAGAATAGAATCAGAAATGCCAAAAGAACAATTCAGATATGCAGGTTCGATGAATAGATGAATTGGAAAGGATCCTACGGAGAATCAGCAGGTTCTTCCACGGTTTCTCTCTTTTCTCTCTCTTGGAAAGCTAGGGTTTAAAAATTCGTATAAGATTTGTGAGAGAGGGTTTAAGGCCTTTTTATAAGCCCAAAAGTGACGAAAATAACCTTAGGGTCAAGGTATACTTAGGTTATAACCAAATCGGGTCTGTTCCGATCTAACGGAGCACTTCTGGAGGTCCTGGTACTAAATGCGATCAGACTTAAGCTCTCTAATATCGGATCTAGGTCAAGCTAAGTTTTCAGTCCGGTCGGGTTTTCAGATCGTCCGTGGAGGACCAGCTTCAATTCAACGGTTATGGGAACTCGATCTGAGCTACAAGTACTATGACATGTAAGGCCCACCTATCCTGATCCGAGGGTGAATTTGGGTCAAAATCTAATGGTCAAAATGCTTAGAAATAACGCGTAAGCGAAACTATCCAGATTACTTAAAATCATATTTAATTTTCTAAAAATCTTTGCTTTCTCACTCTTTTCACTCCGGACTCAAGGAAATAGTCTCAAGACATCGTTTGGCCTTGATTTTTGAGACGATATTCAAGTCCAACTATGCGGTCATAATTGTATAAGTTCATCGCTATCCGGCTTTCGACGTGCTGTCCAAGTCTGATACGAAGTTTCCAAATGATCTCGAGGGCAACTAGGCTTAGAGATTGATCCTAGATTTTAGGGTAACATAGCGTTAACAATTCTATAGGTTTTGGGTCTTACAGATCGTATTTAAAGTGGTTGGTGCTAATTTGGCAGAAAATTTAGTATAGTGCTAGTTAATTCACATTACATTTCTAAAGAATTTAGTCTTAAATGGTTTCTTGGGCTTTGGAATTGAGTTCTAAGAGGTTACCAAGGTGTTATGGTTGACCCATTGCCTAAGGACGTCTAACTCCAGGTTGATAAAAATTTAGGGTGTTACATTAACCTATAAACTAAACTTGTAACCTGTAACCTAAACCTATAACTATAACCAATACTTATATCCTTACCCTAAACTTATAACATTAACCTAAATCGATTCTCAAATCTCAAAACCAATACTTATAACATAAACCTAAACCTAAACCTATAACCTATAACTTAAAAGTTAAACCTGATCCTGATCCCGAACCCGATTTGCTAAACCTAAACCTTAACATATAACCCATACATATAACCTTAACCTAAACCTATTCTCAAATCCCAAAACCTTAAACTTTAACCTAAACCTAGAACTTAACCTTAACTAATAACCTATACTTATAACCTATAACAATAACCATTACCTAAACCTTAACCTATAACCTAAACTTAGACATATAACCTTAACCTAAACTTATTCTCAATTCCCAAAACCTGTAAGTATAACCTAAACCTAGACCTTAACCTTAACCTATAACCCATACTTATAACCTATAACCATAACCATAACCATAACCTAAACCTTAACCTATAACCTAAACCTAGAATTATAACCTTAACCTAAACCTATTTTCAAATCCTAAAACCTATACGAATAACTTATGCCTAGACCCTGACCTTAATCTTAACCTATAACCAAAACTTGTAACCTATAACCTAAACCTATACCTATAACCTATACTTGTATCATTAACCTAAACTTATAACTTTAATCTAAATCTATTCACAAATCCCAAAACCTATACTTATAACATAAACCTTAACCTATAACCTATAATCTATAACCTTAACCTAAACCTAAACCCAATCTCGAACCCGAACCCGATTTCCTAAACCTAAACCTTAACCCATAACCCATACTTATAACTTTAACCTAAAAAAATTCTCAAATCCTAAAACCTTAACCTATAACCTAAACATAGACATTAACCATAACCTACAACCTATACTTATAACCTATAACCATAACCATAACCTAAACCTTAGCCTATAACCTAAACCTAGAGTTATGACCTAAACCTAAACCAATTCTCAAATCCCAAAACCTATACGTATAACTTAAACTTCGACCTTAAACTTAACCGATAACCTATAACCTAAACCTAAACCTAGACTTATAACCTTAACCTAAACTTATTCTCAAATCTCAAAACCTTTACGTATAACCTAAACCTAGACCTTAAGCTTAACCTACTTATACTTATAACTTAAAACCTAAACCTATACCTATAACCTAAACCTAAACCTTAACCTATAACCTAAACCTAGACTTATAATCTTAACCTAAACCTATTCTTAAATCCCAAAACCTATACATATAACCTATGTCTAGACCTTGACCTTAACCTTAACCAATAACCTAAACATGTAATGTATAACCTAAACCTATACCTATAACCTATACTTGTATCTTTAACCTACACTTATAACATTAACCTAAATCTATTCTCAAATTCCAAAACCTATACTTATAACATAAACCTAAACCTAAATTTATAACCTATAACCTAAAACCTAAACTCGATCCCGAATCTGAACCCGATTTTCTAAACCAAAACCTTAATGTATAACCCATACTTATAACCTTAACCTAAACCCATTCTCAAATCCCAAAACCTTAACCTATAAACTAAACCTAGACCTTAACCTTAACCTATAACCTATACTTATAACCTATAACCATAATCATAACTTAAACCTTAACCTATAACCTAAACTTAGACTTATAACCTTAACCTAAACCTATTCTCAAATCCCAAAACCTATACATATAACCTAAACCAAGAACTTAACCTTAACTTATAACCTATATATATAAACTATAACCTAAACCTATGCCTATAACTTAAACCTAAACCTAGACTTATAACCTTAACCCAAACCTATTCTCAAATCCCAAAACCTATACGTATAATCTAAACGTAAACCTTAAACTTAACCAATAACCTATACTTATAACTTATAACCTAAACCTATACCTATAACCTAAACCTAAACCTAGACTTATAATCTTAACCTAACCTATTCTCAAATCCCAAAAACTATTCTTATAACCTAAACCTAGACCTTAACCTTAACCCATAACCTATACTTATAATCTATAACCTAAACCTATACTTTAACCTATAACCTAAACCTAGACTTATAATCTTAACCTAAACGTATTCTCAAATCTCAAAACCTATACATATAACCTAAGCCTAGACCTTGACCTTAATCTTAACCTATAACCTAAACTTGTAACCTATAACCTAAACCTATACCTATAACCTATACTTGTATCCTTAACCTAAACTTATAACATTAACCTAAATCTATTCTCAAATTCCAAAACCTATACTTATAACAGAAACCTAAACCTAAACATATAACCTATAACCTATAACCTAAAACCTAAACCCGATCTCGAACCTGAACCTGATTTGCTAAACCTAAACCTTAACCTATAACCCATACTTATAACCTTAACATAAACCCATTCTCAAATCCCAAAACCTTAACCTTAACCTATAACCTATACTTATAACCTATAACCATAACCATAACCTAAACCTTAACCTATAAGCTAAACCCAGACTTATAACCTTAACCTAAACCTATTCTCAAATCCCAAAACCTATATGTATAACCTAAACCAACACCTTAACCTTAACCTATAACCTATACTTATAAACTACAACCTAAACCTATGCCTATAACCTAAACCTAAATCTTAACCTATAACCTAAACCTAGACAAAATAAAAGACAAAACACCACCATCATATACTAATCATCATATAAGAAAGGCAATACAAACAATCATATATCTATCAATCATCAAACAAATGGGGATAACGCTCTCTAATCTCGGCCTCACGTTCTCAAGATACCTCGGCCTCTGAATGATGACCCCATTGCACTTTCACCAAGGGAATGACCTTGGTCCTGAGGACCTGCTCCTTCCGATCAAGAATACGAATTGGCTGCTCAATATAAGAAGCATCCTCATGGACCTTAAGTGGCTGCCAATCAATCACGGGAATAGTATCCGACCCACATTTTTGCAACATAGGAACATAAAACACGTCGTGGATCGCGGACAACTCAGGAGGTAAGGAAAGCCTATAAATCTCGCGTTACACCACCATCATATAGGCTACAGCGCCTACGCGTTCAGTAATCTCAAAAGGTCCAATAAATCTCGGGGTGAGCTTGCCCTTCACACCAAAGTGAACCACGCCTTTCATAGGCGAGGCCTTGAGATACACCATGTCCCCGACTGCGAACTCGAGGGGTCGACGCCAACGATCAACATAACTCTTTTGCCTACTCTGAGCTATACACATCCTCTGCCTAATAACATCAATAGCCTTCGACGTTTGTCGAACAAGCTCAAGACCTAAGAGACGACACTCTCTAACCTCGGTCCAATAACTACGAGATCTGCACGGTCTGCCATAAAGTGCCTCAAAAGGAGCCATGCCGATAGTCGCCTGATAACTGTTGTTGTATGCAAACTCGACAAGGTGCACATGCTCATCCCAACTACCCACAAAGTATATCACACAAGCCCTGAGCATATCTTCAAGGATCTGGTTGATCCTTTCAGTTTGTCCATCTGTCAGTGGATGATAAGCGGTGCTAAGATGCAAACTGATCCCCAGCGTCTATTGAAAACTCCTTCAAAATTGAGACATAAAAATGGAGTCTCGGTCTAAAACAATCGAAACTGGGATGCCATGTAGTCTCACTATCTCCTTAATGAACACCTTTGCAAGTCGATCCTTCGACCAGGAAGCACGCACTAGAATGAAATGAGCCAACTTCGTCAGACGATCGATGATAACCCAGATGATATCGTGACTGCGCTGAGTCCTCAGAAAGCCTGCGATGAAGTCCATTGATTCGTGCTCCCAATTCCACTCTGGAATGCTTAACGGCTGCAAGGGACGAGGTGGTCTCTGATGATCTGCCTTAACACGCTGGTCGGCTACAAAACTCACAATCTGGCGCTTCATCCCCTGCTAGAAGTACTGCCTCCTTATGTCATGATACATCTTCGTGGAGCTCGAGTGGATAGTAAGTCTTGATCAGTGTGCCTCGGTCATCAGATCACATCGTAACTCTAGTATGTCTGGGACACACAACCGGCCTTTGAAGCGTAATCCACCATTGGAACCAATATGCCAATCTGACTGCTCCATGGAGGTGGCCTTTGCTTGGTACTCCTGAAGTGACTCATTCATTTGCTGAGCCTTGATCACCCAAGCCACCAAGGACGGTTGAATCGACAAGCTCAAAAGCTGAACAATGGAAGACTGCAGACCGAACTCAAAATCAAACTCTGAAACATCATCGAGCATCTGCCACTGTCGAACCATCATATGTGCCATCAGGCCTCATGGCTGACGACTAAGCGCATCCGCCACCAGGTTTGCCTTGCCCGGGTGGTACTGAAGGTCAAAATCATAATCTTTCAACAACTTCATCCATCGCCGCTGCCGTAGGTTTAACTCGGTCTGTAAAAATAGATACTTTAAGCTCTTATGATCCGAGAAGAGCTCAAACCTGACCCCATATAGATAATGCCTCCACACCTTCAACGTAAAGACAACTGCTGCAAGCTCCAAATCATGAGTGGGGTAGTTCATCTCATGGACCTTGAGCTGGCGCGAGGCATACGCTACTGGCTTCCCGTGCTGCATCAGTACAACACCCAAGCCAACTCTAGAGGCATCAGTAAAAATAACAAAACCTTCACTCCCATCAGGAAGAGTAAGAACAGGAGCAGACATGAGGCGGTCCTTCAACTCTATAAATGCCTTCTCGCAGGCATCACTCCAGATGAACTCGATGCCCTTTCGCGTCAACCGGGTCAGTAGTGCTGCAATACAGGAAAAACCCTCGATAAATCGTCGATAATATCCTGCTAGACCAAGGAAGCTGCGAATCTCATATGCATTCGTGGGCTGGCCCCACTGAAGCACTGCATCAACTTTCGAGGGGGCGGGTGCTCAGCATGGTCCTCTCGAGTCCTCGAATATATAAGAATATCATCAATGAATACCACCACGAATTGATCGAGAAACGGCTGAAAAGCCTCATTCATCAGTTGTATGAATATGGCGGGTGCATTGGTCAGCCCAGACGACATGACCAGGAACTTGAAGTGACCATAACGTGTCTGAAAAGCCGCCTTTGGAATGTCCTCCTCTCGAACCTGAATCTAATGGTAACCGAAATGCAAATCTGTCTTGGAAAAATACTACGCACCCTGCAATTGGTCGAACAGATCATCAATACGGGGAAGCAGGTATCAATTCTTAATGGTGACTCTGTTGAGCTCACGATAATCTACATAGAGTCACAACGAACCATCCTTCTTCTTCACAAACAATACCGGGACTCCCCATGGTGAACTGTTGGGATGAATAAAACCTAACTCCCGGAGCTCATCCAACTACTCCTGCAATTCCCTCAACTTTATCGGTGCCATCCAGTAGGGGGCCTTCGAGATAGGCGGGTACTGGGCACCAAATCAATCTGAAACTCTACCTGCCGACGCGACGGCAAACCCAAAATCTCTTAAAACACATCCGGGTACTCACAAACAACTGGCAGCTGGTCAATACTCTCTGCCACAGAATCCTCAACGATCGAAGCCAAGAAGCTACATAACGGCTCTCCTCTAGGCTCGACGACGAACTGGAACACTGGCAAGCCTGGAATATGAAATGTAACTATCCACACAGCACAGTCTAAGACAACACGATACTCCGCAAGCTAGTCCATAGCCAGAATCACATCAAATCCTAACATCATCATCACGAACAGGTCGGCGGGAAGAAATATCTCGCCCACCAACACTAGACAAGAAGGACAGCGATGAGTCAATATGCGGTGGCAAAAGCTGCATCAACTATTGAAAATGCTCAGCTCCTATAGGTACTGTCGGAAAGGCAGAGGTGGGACTCGCCTCAGGCGGAGGCACGGGTGCAGCTGACGGGGCAGGAGCCTCAGTAACTGGAACAACAGGCTGAGTAGGGGGAATAGGTGGGGGAGCTGGCACAATTAGAGGGACAGGTGCTACAGGCTCAACTGGAGGAACATGCCGAATCAGGACCTCTAGAATCAAATCCTCAACTACTGGAGCAGGACGTGCTCGAGTAGGATGGGTACCTCGGGCGCCTAGTCCACGGGCACCATGACCACGGGTGCCACGACCACATGACATCATCTATAAAATAATGATGACACAAGGAATCAGGTTAATTACAGGCTCAATACGGAGCGAAAGGAAGGATCTTGGGACACTACTTGCCCCATGTTCTTGACAAACATGCGATGTTCCCTAGAGTCATTCTAGAATTACTTGTTATGATCTGATACCAACTCTTGTCATGCCCTAGACTCAGTAACCGGAATCCTAAGGAACCCGATGGCCGGTTCTGGCCATAACAGCCTCCATAGTATCCCATTCTCGGCTCCTGAGGAAGGTTTCGATCCTGGGATTCTATAAGGAGGATTTTCATAATAGTATAATCATTACCAATATAATCATACCCAAGATTACAACAAGTATATCTGAGAATAACAAAGAACACACATCACAAAATTCACTAAGAATTTGAACTTTTATAACCATCCATAAGGTCCAAAGGACATACATAAGATAAAAGGTAAAGAGAGAAAGGTCAGCAACACTAGAGTCCTCAAATGCTCAACTCTACTCCACGCTCTGCTGCTACGACGCCTGCTTAGATTCTCCTACATGCATCAATAGTGCATAAATAGAAGCTTAGAGGGTAGTCTAAGTGTGTGACAATGGTGCACAGAAGAATAGTAGGAGGTGCAAGAAGGGAAATATGCTCAATGAGAATATCACTAGCCTTACCAAGGCTTATCATGAATACGATGTAATGAGAATTGGGAGCCATACCAAGGCAAGGCATGAAGGGGCTTACACAGCCAATGCTAATGTAATGCAAGTAATGTCAGTGCTCATATCCAAACCCTAAGTTAAGTATATTTCCAATCATCAGAAAATCACCGAGGTCCACTACACTTCTGAATGACTGCTGCTCTATAGACCCCATACAGTCAAACGAGCGTAAGATACCTCACTACCCGCCTGTGGACAACCAATCACCAGCAAGGCCTGACAGGTTGGATTTTTGAAATTTATTAAAATATCTGTGGGTGTTTAAAAATTATAAAAAATTTATAGAAGGTGTCCCACTCATGGTAGGACCCACCTATAAAATTTTACAGCCAATGGACGCCTGTGCACACCATGGTGGTGGCTGGACTGACCCATTATAATATGGTGTCCAGATCAGTCTGATTTTCAGGACAGATTGACTTCTTTAAATGAATTAAAATATTTATAGATGTCTAAAAATTTAAAAATTTTGTAAAAATGTGGTACACTCATGGTAGGACCCACCTACTAAATTTTAGGGCCAATGGACCCCTATACACACTATGGCGAGTGTCGAACTGGCCCACCATGTTGGGACGTCCAGGTCTGTCCAATTTTTTAGACATTTTATTTTGTTTAAATTAATTAAAATACTTAAAAATATCTAAAAAATTTAGAATTTTATGGGGGTGTGTCCCACCTAAAGAAGCATCACTCTGTAAAAATTTCAACCTCAAAAGACCTCGTTTGTGCATCCAAAAGAATGGGTCAAGATGGCTGGACACCCAGATTTTTCTACTGTATAGTCCAGCAATATGCCTTGATAAAAACTATAATTTAAAAATATTTCTTCTGATGGTGGGCCACCTTTTTTAGTTTCCTCTCATTGTATGTATGACGAGGGACTTTGGACCTTAATTTTCATAGTTTTAGAGGCCTTAGACCCACTCCAATGGAGTGCCCAAATTTAGGACAACAACATGTTATAATTATGCTTGGCCTTGGGCTGAAATTTTGAGGAGTGAGGCCCCCCACATTTATGAAGGTTTTAGAGGAAATAATTCATACCTTTAGTTTTTTAAATTTTGGGCTTAATAAATGCACTTTGAGGCCCACCAAAGTTAAATTTAATTAGGTCCATGAACGTAGATAGTTGTTGAACTCTTTAAGCCCAATTGGGATGAAACTTTTCAGTTAGGCCCATTGAACTCTTGGGCCATTTTTACCATACTATTATATTGGGTTAGTGGGCCAGATTACACAAGTATATGGGCCCTTGGTTGCCCATCAAATCAACTTTATACTTGGGCTGGGTTGTAGGCCCAACTTACTTGACTAAGAGCATGACATTTGCCCATGAGGTTTAAGCAATGGGCTGCCCACTAGGCCACCATAATATATGGGATTAGTGGTCTTTATGTTGGGCCCTAACCTTTTTTCTATGGGCCCATAGTGGTATATATGGGTTGGGTTATGTGTGTTCCCCTTGGACCCATATTTTGGGTAGGCCTTGGGCCGCCCTTTCTGAAGCCCAACATGAGAGTTTGTGATATGATTATAGTGTCTCATTTCTTATTTCTGATATTGTATGGGTCTTGGGCCTTGATCTATGATCAATTAGAGATGGGCTACCTCTTGGGGACTAATTGTGGTTAGATGTCCACATTGGTGGCCCTAAAGTAGGCTCATGGGCTTCTATGGGTGGTTAAAGGCCCACCATAGACCCTTGCTAGGCCGTTTCATCTATTTAGGCCCATACCGTTATTCTCCTCAGTCTCGTGGGCTACCCCCACTAGAGGTTATATTCCTTATGAGGAATTGGTTAAGTACCTAGACCCTTCATGGTTAGGTAAAGAGTTCATCTTCACCTTATTGGCACCCCTATTCATCTCCATGGCCCACTCTCATACACATCATATGCATGCTTGGTTGAGGTATAATTAGTCATGGTTGTGCCATTGTGTAGGATATGTTGGTATCTCTCTGAGAGATGAATGCTTGGGATTGATGCATGGGTGATTGTGTGATTCATGTATATGGCATTGCATAGCTTGTGGATATCCGCCCTTACTTCATCAGGGCCTTTCCTCCACAGGGGTATTCGTAGATGGCCGTATGTGTGGACACCGAAAATATTAGTTGAGCATACCGGGGGCATAGGATGCCCATGGGTGAAATTTTAAAAACTTCCATGGTACCAAGGATCTGCTGGAGAAGAAGAGAAGAGAGAGAGAGTGTGTGAGTGAAATGAGAAGGAAAAAAGAGAGAAAGTAGATTTTATTCAAAGTAATCATTATATTTGATAGAAAAGAGGATATGGTGGTCTTTCTCTCTCCTTAGAGAAGAAAAATTTTAGAAAATTCAGATTAGGGAAGAGAAATTGCATGGGGAAGAAAAAAAATTCCATGATGACTTCTAGAAAAGAGAAAAAGAAAGAGCCATGATGAGTTTGAAGAAGGGAGTCCATCATTATTAGACTAGGCTATTATGACATCATGAAAATGGTGATCTCATCACCATGGGCAAGCGTGCACATGGAGAAATGTGTAAATCATGTGAGTCCCACCAAAAAATGCGATCAATGGTCTAAATGATGAGTGACCCATAACTTATTATCCACACGTCGGATGGACGAACAAGATGCGGCGTCGGAACCGCAATGACGAAGCGGTCGCAATGGCATAGGTCTCATCTCGATCCGAGTTGGGCCTACATGACAGGACTCAAGGATGACCGTGAGCACAATTCAAAGGTCGCGGGTTATCGAAATTCGACCGGTAGGACAGTGGGACCACAAGAAATGAAATGTACACTCACACACACTCATGCACACATGCAAACTCGGGTTGGGTCTCACAACTAAATGTACACATACACATTTATGCACACATGCAAACTCGGGTCGGGTCTCACACCTATTCTCAAATCCTAAAACCTTAACCAATAACCTAAACCTAAACCTTGACCATAACCTATAACCTAAACTTATAACCTAATACCTAAACCTAAACCTAAACCTTAACTTATAATTGAAACCTAGACTTATAACCTTAACCTAAACAAACTCTCAAATCCCAAAACTTATGCGTATAATCTAAACCTAGACCTTAACCTTAACCAATAACCTATACTTATAACCTAAACCTATACCTATAACCTAAACCTAAACCTTAACCTATAACCTAAACCTAGACTTATAATCTTAACCTAACCAATTCTCAAATCCTAAAACCTATTCATATAACCTAAAACTAGACCTTAACCTTCACCTATAAACTATACTTATAACTTATAACCTAAACCAATATGTATAACCTAAACCTAAACCTTAACCTATAACCTAAACCTAGACTTATAATCTTAACCTAAACCTATTCTTAAATCCCAAAACCTATATGTATAACCTAAGCCTAGACCTTGACCTTAACCTTAAACTATAACCTAAACTTGTAACCTATAACCTATACTTGTATCCTTAACCTAAACTTATAACATTAATATAAATTTATTCTCAAATCCTAAAACCTATACTTATAACCTAAAACTATAACCTATAACCTAAAACCTAAACCCAATCCCGAACCCAAACCCGATTTGCTAAACCTAAACCTTAACCTATAACCCATACTTATAACCTTAACCTACACCCATTCTCAAATCCCAAAACCTTAACCTATAAACTAAACCTAGACCTTAACCTTAACCTATTACCTAAACTTATAACCTATAACCTTAACCATAACCTAAACCTTAACCTAAAACCTAAACCTATACTTATAACCTTAACCTAAACCTATTCTCAATTCTCAAAACCTATGTGTATAACCTAAACCTAGACCTTAACCTTAACCTATAACCTATACTTATAAATATAACCTAAACCTATACCAATAACCTAAACCTAAACCTTAACCTATAAGCGAAACCCATACTTATAACCTTAAGATAAACCTATTCTCAAATTCCAAAACCTATACGCATAACTTAAGCCTAGACCTTGACCTTAACCTTAACCTATAACCTAAACTTGTAACCTATTACTTAGACCTATACCTATAACCTATATTTGTATCCTTAAACTAAACTTATAACGTTAACCTAAATCTATTCTCAAATCCCAAAACCTATACTTATAACATAAACCTAAACCTAAACCTATAACCTATAACTTAAAACCTAAACCCAAACCTAAACCCGATCCCAAACTCGAACCTAATTTGCTAAACCTAAACCTTAACCTATAGCCCATACGTATTACCTTAACCTAAACCTATTCTCAAATCCCAAAACCTTAACCTATAACCTAAACCTAGACCTTAACCTTAACCAATAACCAATACTTATAACTTATAACCATAACCATAACCTAAACTAAGACTTATAACCTTAACCTAAACCTATTATCAAATCCCAAAACCTATACTTATAACCTAAACGACGACCTTAACCATAACCTATAACCTATACATATAACCAATAATCTAAACCTATACCTATAAACTAAACTTAAACCTTAACCTATAACCTAAACATGGACTTATAACCTTAACCTAAACCTATTCTCAAATCCCAAAACCTATACATATAACCTAAGCCTAAACCTTGACCTTAACCTTAACCTATAACCTAAACTTGTAACCTAAAACCTAAACCTATACCTATAACCTATACATATATCCTTAACCTAAACTTATAATGTTAACCTAAATCTACTCTCAAATTCTAAAACTTATACTTATAACATAAACCTAAACCTAAACCTATAGCATATAACCTAAACCCGATCTCGAACCCGAACCCGATTTGATAAACCTAAACCTTAACCTATAACCCATACTTATAACCTTAACTTAAACCTATTCCCAAATCCCAAAACCTTAACCTATAACCCAAACCTAGACCTAAACCTCAACTTATAACCTATAATCATAACCATAAGCTAAACCTTAACCTTTAACCTAAACCGAGACTTATAATCTTAACATAAACCTAATCTCAAATCCCAAAACCTATACGTATAACCTAAACCTAGACCTTAATCTTAACTTATAACATATAATTATAACCAATAACCTAAACCTATACCTATAACCTAAACCTAATGCTTAACCTATAACCTTAACCTAAACCTTTTCTCAAATATCAAAACCTATACATATAACCTAAGCCTAGACCTCGACCTTAACTTTAACCTATAACCTTAACTTGTAACTTATAACCTAAACCTAAACCTTAACCTATAATCTAAACCTAGACTTATAACATTAACCTAAACCTATTCTAAAATCACAAAACCTATACATATAATCTAAACCTAGACCTTAATGTTAACCTATAACCTATAACCTAAACCTATACCTATAACCTAAACGTAAACTTATAACCTTAACCTAAACATATTCTCAAATCTTAAAACCTATACTTATGACCTAAACCTAGACCTTAACCTTAACCTATAACCTATACTTATAACCTATAACCTAAACCTATACCTATAACTTAAACCTAAACCTTAACCTAAAACCTAAACCAAGACTTATAATCTTAACCCAAAACCTATTCTCAAATCCCAAAACCTATACGTATAACCTAAGCCTAGACCTTAACCTTAACCTTAACCTATAACCTAAACTTGTAACCTATAACCTAAACCTATACTTGTATCCTTAACCTTAATTTATAATGTTAACCTAAATCTATTCTCAAATCTCAAAAATTATACTTATAACATAAACCTAAACTTAAACATATAACCTAAAACCTAAACCCGATCTTGAACATGAACCCGATTTTCTAAACCTAAACCTTAACCTATAACCAATACTTATAACCTTAACCTAAACCCATTCTCAAATCCCAAAACCTTAACCTATAAACTTAACCTAGACCTTAACCTTAACCTATAACCTATACTTATAACCCACAATCTAAACCAATACCTATAACCTAAACCTAAACCATAACCTATAACCTAAACCTAGACTTATAACCTTAACCTAAACCTATTCTAAAATCTCAAAACCTATATGTATAACTTAAGCCTAGACATTGACCTTAACCTTAACTTATAACCTAAACTTGTAACCAATAACCTAAACCTATACCTATAACCTATACTTGTATCTTTAACTTAAAATTAAAACATTAACCTCAATCTAATCTTAAATTCCAAAACTTATAATTATAACATAAACCTAAAACCTAAACTCAAACCTAAACCTGATCCCAAACCCGAAACCGATTTGCTTAACCTAAACCTTAACCTATAACCCATACTATAACCTTAACCTAAACTATTCTCAAATCCCAAAACCATAACCTATAACCTAGACCTTAACCTTAACCTTAACCTATAACTTATACTTATAATCTATAACCTAAACCTTAAACTATAACCTAAACCTAGGCTTATAACCTTAACCTAAACCAATTCCCAAATCTCAAAACCTATACGTATAACCTAAACCTCGACGTTAACCTTAACCTATAACCTATACTTATAACCTATAACCTAAACCTATACCTATAACCTAAACCTAAACCTTAACCTATAACCTAAACCTAGACTTATAACCTTAGCCCAAACCAATTCTCAATTCCAAAAACCTATACGTATAACTTAAGCCTAGACCTTGACCTTAACCTTATCCTATAACCTATACCTATAACCTATACTTGTATCCTTAACCTAAAATTATAACATTAACCTAAATCTATTCTCAAATCCCAAAACCTATAATTATAACATAAACCTAAACATAAACATATAAGCTATAACCTAAAACCTAAACCCAAACCTAAACCCGATCCTGAACCCAAACCCGATTCGCTAAACCTAAACCTTAACCTATAACCCATACTTATAACCTTAACCTGAACCTATTCTAAAATCCAAAAACCTTAACCTATAATCTAAACTAAGACCTTAACCTTAACCTATAACCTATACTTATAACCTATAACCTAAACCTTAACCTATGACCTAAACCTAGACTTATAACCATAACCTAAACCTATTCTCAAATCCCAAAACCTATAGGTATAATCTAAACCAAAACGTTAACTTTAACCTATAATCTATTCTTATAACCTATAACCTAAACCTAAATCTATAATCAAAACCTAAACCTTAACCTATAACCTAAACCTAAACCTATTTACAAATCCTAAAACCTATACATATAACCTAAGCATAGACCTTGACCTTAACCTTAACCTATAACATATACTCGTAACCTATAACCTAAACGTATACCTATAACCTATACTTGTATCCTTAACCTAAACTTTTAACATTAACCTAAATCTATTCTCAAATCCCAAAACCTATACTTATAAAATAAACCTAAACCTAAACCTATAATATATAACCTAAAACCTAAATGTCACACCCCAGACTCGGTAACCGGAATCACAAGGGACCCGATGGCCGATTCTGGCCGTAACAGCTTCCATAGTACCCCATTCTCGGCTCCTGAGGTACGTTTCGATCCTGGGATCCTACAAGGTGGATTTTCATAACAGTATAATTATTACCAATACGAGCATACTCAAGATCACAGCAAGTACATCTAAGAAGAACAAAGGCACACATCGCAAAATCTACTAAAAATTTAAACTTTTACAACTATCCATAAGGTCCAAAAGGAAATTACCGGGGTCCATTACACTGCTGAATGTTTGTCGCTCTACAGACCCCGCACAGTCAAACAAGCATAAGAGACCTTACTACCCGCCTGTGGATAACCAATCACCAGCAAGGCCTAACGGTAGCGGACCCATTTGCGAGCTAGTCAGACTCAGCCTAGCAATGCCCACTACACACCAGGCAGGTAAGGCCACACCCCTATCCAACCGACTACACGACAGTGGGAGTCACAGCCTAATGGTATAAGGCCCCCATGCGCTCATGTATTCCAATCGGTCATGGCGTTGGAGCAGATCCTTGGTACCATGAAAGTTTTGAGAATTTCACCCATGGGCATCCTATGCACCCGGTATGCTTAACTAATATTTTCGGTGTCCACACATACGGCCATCCACGAATACCCCTGTGGAGGAAAGGCCCTGATGAAGTAAGGCGGATATCTACAAGCTATACAATGCCAGATGCATGAATCACACAATCACCCATGCATCAACCCAAGCATTCATCTCTCAGGGAGATACCAACATATCCTACACAATGGTACAACCATGACCAATCATACCTCAACCAAGCATGCATATGATGTGTATGGGAGTGGGCCATGGAGATGAATAGGGGGGCCAATAAGGTGAAGATGAACTCTCTACCTAACTATGAAGGGTCTAGGTACTTAACCAATTCCTCATAAGGAATACAACCTCTAGTGGGGGTCCATATACCTGGGATAGCCCACGAGACTGAGGAGAACAATGGTATGGGCCTAAATAGATGAAATGGCCTAGCAAGGGTCTATGGTGGGCCTTTAACCACCCATAGAAGCCCATGAGCCTACCTTAAGGCCACCAATGTGGACATGCAACCACAATTAGTCCCCAAGAGGTGGCCCATCTCTAATTGATCATGGATCAAGGCCCAAGGCCCTTGCAACATCAGAAATAAGAAATGAGCAACCATAATCATACCACAAACTCTCATGTTGGGCTTCAGAAAGGGCGGCCCAAGGCCTACCCAAAATATGAGTCCAAGGGGAACACACATAACCCAACCGATATATACCACTATAGCCCCATAGGGAAAAGGTTAGAGCCCAACATAAAGGCCACTAATCCCATATATTATGGTGGCCTAGTGAGCAGCCGATTGCTCAAACCTCATGGGAAATTTTCATGCTCTTAGTCAAGTAAGTGCATGAAATCCAACCTGTCCAGGGTGGAATGTTGCTGGAACAGTGCACCATTTCTCTCTCCCTAGGGAAGAGAAAATTTAAAAAATTCAGATTGGGAAAGAGAAATTGTATGGGGAAGAAAAAAAAATCCCATGATAACTTCTAGAAAAGAGAAAAAGAAAGAGTCATGATAAGTTTAGAGAAGGGAGTCCATCATTGCTAGACTAGGCCATTATGACATCATGAAAATGGTAATGTCATCACCATTGGCAAGCGTGCACATGGGGAAATATGCAAATTATGTGGGTCCCACCAAAAAATGTGATCAATGGTCTAAATGATGCGTGGCCCATAACTTATGATCCACACGTCGGATGGACACACAAGACGCGGCGTCGGAACCTCAACGACGAAGCGGTCGCAATAGCATAGGTCTCATCTCAATGCAAGTTGGGTCTACGTGACCGGACTCAAGGATGACCGCAAGCACAATTCAAAAGTCACGGGTTGTCAAAATTCGACCGGTAGAATCGTCGGGACCACAAGAAATGAAATGCACACTCACACACACTCATGAACACATGCAAACTCGAGTCGGGTCTCACAACCCTCCCCACTATTAAAGAAATTGTCCTCAAAATTGACCATTCGAAGATAAAATAAAGG
Source organism: Magnolia kwangsiensis (assembly GCA_037074715.1). Taxonomy (NCBI): domain Eukaryota; kingdom Viridiplantae; phylum Streptophyta; class Magnoliopsida; order Magnoliales; family Magnoliaceae; genus Magnolia; species Magnolia kwangsiensis. The sequence continues at coordinate 106,250,755 of CM073578.1, read as the reverse complement.
ATAAAACACCACCATCATATAGTAATCATCATATAAGAAAGGCAATACAAAAAATCATATATCTATCAATCATCAAACAAATGGGGATAACGCTCTCTAATCTCAGCCTCACGTTCCTAAGACGCCTCAGCCTTTGAATGATAACCCCATTACACTTTCACCAAGGGAATGACCTTGGTCCTGAGGACCTGCTCCTTTCGATCAAGAATACGAATTGGCTACTCAATGTAAGAGGCATCCTCACGGACCTCAAGTGACTGCCAATCAATCACGAGAATAGTGTCTGACCCACATTTCCACAACAAAGAAATATGGAACATGTCGTGGATCGCGGATAACTCAGGAGGTAAGGCAAGCCTATAGGCTACAGCGCCTACGCGCTCGGTAATCTCAAAAGGTCCAATAAATCTTGTTGCGAGCTTGCCCTTCATACCAAAAGAATCACGCCCTTCATAGGCGAGACCTTGAGATATACTATGTCCCTGACTGTGAACTTAAGAGGTCGACACCGACGATCAGCATAACTCTTCTGCCGGCTCTGAGCTATGTGCATCCTCTGCCTGAAAACATCAATAGCCTCTGACGTCTCTTGTACAAGCTCAGGACCTAAGAGACGACGCTCTCTAACCTTGGTCCAACAACTAGGAGATCTGCACGGTCTACCATAAAGTGCCTCAAAAGGAGCCATGTCGATAGTCGGCTGATAATTGTTGTTGTATGCAAACTAAGCGAGGCGCATATGCTCATCCCAACTGCCCGCAAAGTCGATCACATAAGCCTTAAGTATATCCTCAAGGATCTGGTTAGCCCTTTCGGTCTGCCCATCCATCTGTGGATGATAAGCGGTGCTGAGATGCAAAGTGACCCCAAACGCCTGCTGAAAACTCCTCCAAAACTTAGACGTAAACCTAGAGTCTTGGTCTGAAACAATCGAAACTGGGACGTCGTGCAGTCTCACTATCTCCTCAATAAATATCCTCGCCAACCGGTCCATAGACCAGGAGGCGCTTACTGAAATGAAATGAGCCGACTTTGTCAAACGATCGACAATAACCCAGATGGTATCATGACCGCGCTGAGTCCTCTATAAACCTGTGATGAAATCCATCGATACGTGCTCCCACTTCCACTCTGGAACGCTCAACGTCTGCAAGGGACCAGGGGGTCTCTGATGATTGGCCTTGACACACCGGCATGTGCCACACTAGGCCACAAAATTCATAATCTGGCGCTTCATCCCCTGTCAGAAGTACTACCCCTCATGTCATGATACATCTTCGTGGAGCTTGGGTGGATAGTAAGTCTCGATCGGTGTGCCTCGGTCATCAGATCATGACGTAACTCTAGTATGTCTGGGACACACAACCGGCCTTTGAAGCGTAATCCACCATGGGAACCAATATGCCAATCTGACTGCTCCACGGAGGTGGCCTTTACTCGGTACTCCTGAAGTGACTCATCCATTTGCTGAGCCTCGATCACCCAAGCACTAAGGAGGGTTGAATAACAAGCTCGAAAGCTGAACAATGGAAGACCGCAGACTGAACTCAAAATCAAACTCTAAAACATCCTCGAGCATCTGCCACTGTTGAACCATCATGTGTGCCACCAGGCCATGTGGCCGACGACTGAGCGCATCCGCCACCACATTCCTCTTGCCTGAGTGGTACTGAAGTTTAAAGTCATAATCTTTCAACAACTCCATCCATCGCCTCTGCCGTAAGTTTAACTCGGTCTACGAAAATAGATACTTCAAGCTCTTATGATCCGAGAAGAGCTCGAACCTGACCCCATATAGATAATGCCTCCACACCTTTAGCACGAAAATAACTGCTGCAAGCTCCAAATCATGAGTGGGGTAGTTTAGCTCATGGACCTTGAGTTGGCGCGAGGCATACGTCATTGGCTTCCCGTGCTGCATCAGTACAGCACCCAAGCTAACTCTAGAGGCATCAGTAAAGACAGCAAAACCCTCACTCCCATTAGGAAGAGAGAACAGGAGCGGACATGAGGCAGTTCTTTAACTCTGCAAATGCCTTCTTCTAGGCATCACTCCAGATGAACTCAACGCTCTTTCACGTAAACCGGGTCAGCGGTGCTGCAATACGGGAGAAACCCTCGATAAATCGTCGATAATATCTTGCTAGACCAAGGAAGCTACGAATCTCAGAAGCATTCATGGGATGGCCCCATTGACGCACTGCATCAACCTTCGAGGGGTCCACGGCAACACTCTCCCTCGTCACCATATGACTGAGGAACTTCATCTCCTCCTGCCAAAACTTGTACTTCTCCAGCTTCGCATACAACTAGTGGGCAGGGAGGGTCTTAAGTACAATCTGTAGGTGATGGCATGGTCCTCACGGCTCCTCGAATATACAAGAATATCATAAATGAATACTACTACGAACTGATCGAGGAACAGCAGAAAAATCTCGTTCATCAGCTGCATGAATATGGTAGGCGCATTGGTCAGTCCAAATGATATGACCAGGAACTTGAAGTGACCATATCGTGTCCGAAAAGCCATTTTCGGAATGTCCTCCTCTCAGACCCGAATCTGATGGTAACAGGAGCGCAAGTCTATCTTGGAAAAATATTACGCACCCTGCAACTGGTCGAACAGATCATCAATACGGGGAAGCAGGTATCGATTCTTGATGGTGACTCTGTTGAGCTCATGATAATTTACATAGAGTCACAATGAACCATCCTTTTTCTTCACAAACAATACCGAGGCTCCCCAAGGTGAACTGCTGGAATGAATGAAACCTAACTCCCGAAGCTCATCCAACTGCTCTTGCAGTTCCCTCAACTCTATTGGTACCATCCGGTAGGGGGCCTTCAAGATAGGTGTGGTACCGGGCACCAGATCAGTCTGGATATCTACCTATCGACACGGTGGCAAACTCGAAATCTCTTGAAATACATCCGGGTACTCACAAACAACTGGCAGCTACTCAATACTCTCTGCCACAGGATCCTCAACGACCGAAGCCAAGAAGCTACATAACGGCCCTCCTTTGGGCTCGGCGACGAACTGGAACACTGGCAAGCCTGGAATATGAAATGTAATTGTCCTCGCAGCACAATCTAAGATGGCACGATACTCCGCAAGCCAGTCCATACCCAGAATCACATCAAATCCTGACATCGTCATCACGAACAGGTCGACGAGAAGAAATATCTCACCCACCAACACCAGGCAAGAAGGATAGCGATGGGTCAATATCACAGACTTCCCCATGGGAGTCGAAACAGTCAAGGCCTTAGACATGGATTTCGATGGAATACCAGTCAATCGGTAAAACTGCTCGGCCACAAACGAATGAGAAGCACCAGAATCAAACAAAACATGAGCAATGCAAGCAGAAATAAGAAGAATACCCTGAACGACTCCACCAGTCAATGACCGTAGGTCCTGACTTGGTGCATGCTGTGCAGAATAAAAATGGCCCTGAGCTGGTAGTGAAGCAAACCGGAAGACTGAGGGTCCTGAGTTTGAGCCTACTGGGCTACTATACACACTGGACCTAAGGATCGAACAACATATGGATATCCCCTCTACTGGTGCTATGGCTGTTGCTGTCGCTGCTGCTGTTGTCTCTTCTGAGGAGGTCTACCTGGCTGCCTCTGCTGCTGAGGAAGAGCTCTAAGAGCAGTGAGTGGAAGCTGAGCTCTCTACTGCTGCTGAGGAGGATGAGGAGGAGGCAACTGTGGTGGCCTTTGCTGCTGAATGGGGAGAGGGCACTCACGCCTTCGATGCCGAGCCTGTCCACAGCCAAAGCATACACTCGAAAAGGGGCCGGATGATGAAGTGACTGGCGGTGCTGAAGATGATGAAGACGCCACTGTCTAAACCGCGGGCTGCCGAAATCTTGATCTTCCCCTCCATCTCTGCTGACGGTGCTGCCTGGAACTATCGGCTGGTGCTCTCCTCTTCTGGTCTCCACGAAACTCTGCTCTCTCGACCTCTAGGTCATAACCTAGTCCTCCTCATAAACTAGTGCTCGATGAACAACCTGGTTGAACGTCTCTAAGCAATTCCCTACAACACGGCTGTGAAGGGCAGGGCGTAACCCAGTCACAAAACGATGGGCCCTCATCTTCTCATCGCTGGTGAGATGAGGAGCAAATCGACCTCATACTGAGATACAGTCATTGTAAGACCCGTATCCTAATCTGTACTGTTCCGTCGCTTCCCTCGATCCTTCTCGTCAAATTTCAGCAACCCTCGACCTGTAGTCGACGTTGCGCACGACCGTAAGTTGTATCCTATATATTTAAGTCAGCTTAATCCAAGACTTCTACCATTGCGACTACACAGTCGTCGCGGTTCCAACGCCGTAACTCACGCACTGATCCGATACCCTGACTAAGAGATGTGGGTTGGAATTTATTTTGAGAAAACACCACGTATTTATATTCCTAAGAGAATCTCTACAAAGTGTCAAATCAATCACATCAATCACTTTATGTCAAGTACAAGTAACCATACCTCTCTTACATCACCCCTACCTAAAGTTAACTCTCTCCCTCTCTCTCCCTCCTCCCTCTCTCTCCCTTACACCACCTTACATGTCAAGTACCACTCACATCACTCCATCACTCACCTCACATCTCTCTTACAAGTCTCTTTCTCTTTCTCATTTCTCATTTCTCAAGCAACCAAGAGCATCACACGTCCAAGCTTTTCCCATGAGAGAAATGTGATTTTGGTGGCCCACTTTTCCATCCCAAAACCTCTCATCTTAGCCATCCATTTCCTATCTCCACCATCAAAGTAAAGATCAAGGAGTGTAGCTTTCCAACGGACCAAGAAAATCAAGTGGTGGGTGCCTCCATAGCCTAATTTTTCATGTTTTTAAGATGGGCCAGGTGAGGTCAACCGATCAATGGTTTGGATCTCACTTGGGACCCTAAGATGTGGCCGATGGCCCATCTTGATCATCAATCATTCCATGATGGGGCCATTCTCCATGGACCCCATCATGATGTTTACTTTCCTTGCATTAACAAGGTCATCTAGACCGTCCATTTTTAGTGGAGAGGGATCTCCACCGTTGATCTTTTATTTGGATGGCCCATATGCAATGAGACCCATTGATGTATGATTGGATGGTTGAAACGAAAGGCCCATAGTATCGGGGTCCCTCCATCACACGTGTGTCCCACTTCTCTCTCTCTCTCTCTCTCTCCCTCTCATTTTTATTTATTTTTCTTGAATGTTGATGAGGCCATATGGCCCACTTGAATGAGCCCCACCATGAAATATGTATTTTATCCAAGCCGTCCATGGGTGGGGCCCATCTTAAATGTATCATCCATGTGGTGGCCCACCTGGGCAGGGCCCACCTTAGATGAATGTCTCATGCCAAACCGTCCAGGGACTCCCTAGACGTGAAGAGAAAAATGCAAATATAAGCTTGATTTGACAAGCTTTGGAAGGGTCATTCACATAGGCCCCACCTTGATGTATGTTTCTAATTCATGCCGTCCATCCTCTTTCTCGACTCATTTTAGGCGTTGAGCCGAAAAATGGAGTCGATCCGATATTCAGGCGGGCCATAGCATAACAAACATCGTCTTTACCATTAAAAATTGACTAAGGCCCACCTTGAGTCAAAAAGATACCGTATATTAGACTTGTTTGGTTTATATTGAGCTATGCAATCCAATGGTTGGAGTGGATGCACTTGGAGCGAGCCCCGCATAGGAAAAAGTGCAGAAAGTTGGTTTTAAAAAAAAAAAAATACAAAGCAAGCAGCCTCGCTGCTGCCTGTCAGAGGCGCAAGCGTTGCCTGCGCCTTGTGGCGGGCGGATGGGCAGCAGCCCAAGGCCCCAGTCGTGGGCCCCACCTTGATGTATGTGTAATATCCAAACCGTCTATATTGTGGGCCATCCCCTGACGTGAGCCCCCCCCCCCCCCCCCCCCCCCCCCCCCCAAACCTCAACTCCATCCAACACCCAGGTGGCCCACATCATAGGAAACAGTGTGAATTAAGTGTCTACCATTGAAGCCCATTTTGGGTCCACAGAAGTTTTGGATCAAGCTGAAATTTGTTTTTCCCTTTCACCCAGGTCCGTGTGACCTTACCAATTGGTTGGATGGAAAATAAATGTTATGGTGGGCCCCACGTGGGACCCACAAAGATGTATGTGTTTTGTTCCACCGTCCGCCTGGACGGTGAAACCCACCTTGATATATCTGTTTACTCACACCGTCCAGCGGACGGTGTGAACTCCACTGTGATGTATGTGACTATCCACACTGTCCACCGTTTGGACAGTGGGACCCACCATGATTTATGGGTTCTATCCACATGATGTGTATATATATATATATATATATATATATATATATATATATATATATATATATATATATATATATATAAAATAAAATAAAATATATACAATATTTTATATATATATATATATATATATATATGTATATATATGTATGATGATGGGCCTTTATGTGGACCCACCCCCCCACCATGATACATGTGTTACATCTCACCGTCTATCCATTTTGAAAACTCATTTCTTGAGCTAAAAATGAGTTAGATCTATGTTCAAGTGGGCCCACCTTAGTATACACTGAGGCCCTTGTGTTTCGGCCCATTTGACATATATAATGCCCATGGGATTAAGCCCATTTGGCATATATAATGCCCATGGGATTAATCCCATTTGACATATATGATGCCCATGGGATCCGGCCCATTTAATATATATAAAGCCTATGGGAATTAGGCCCATTTGACAAGGCCATAAGATTAAGCCCATTTGATACATATACGGCCCAAGTTGTGAGGTCCACTTTGATGTATTTCAAGGCCCATGGGTCATGGACCATTGCAATGTATATAAGGCTCATTTGTGAGGCCCATTAATGCAACCCATTTGATGAATGTAAGACCCTTATGATACGACCCATTTGATGTATCTAAGGCCCATGGGTCGAGGCCCAACGGGATGTCCTTAGGGTCCATTGCAATGTGTGATTTCCAATGGTTCATGTAATGATATTTATGGCGGGTCGTGCCTAGGGAACAGTGTTGGTTTGACGTCCACATTGTATGTACCATGTTGGTTAAATGTCCGCACTATAACTCTCCTTAGGGCCCATTGATAGACCCATACTCATTACTATTCATTGCTTTATAACATGCTAAGTATAATCTCATGACTCATGCCCATACGCATCATATGTATGCTGGATATGAGTAGTGAATGATCATAGCATACGCCATTGGGAAAACCATTTATGGGACTTGTTATGAGATAGAGTGCCCCACATGATCGCACAGTACGCGCTGAATTTCTGCGTGATTTGACGGTGTGATTCATGCATCTCGCATATGTATGACTTGATCACTGCACGCTCTAGCGACATCAAGGTCGTGGCTCCACAGGAACATCGTGGATGGCTATATCGAATACCGAAAATACTTGATTCTAGCACTATGGGCACTTAGGATATCCTTGAGTGAAAGTTTCAAAATTTTTTAGTACTAGAAGATGCTCCAACGTCTAGACCGAGTGGATACACGAGCGGCCAAGTGCCGAATACCAGTAGGTCGCGTCTCCCACTATGTCGTGGTCGGTTGGAAGGGGGTGTGGCCTTATCCGCCTGAGTGAGGGGGCTATAAGCTAGGCTGAGTTTGACCATCTCGCAAATGAGTCCTCTATCGACTAGCCAGGTAGATATTGGCAGACTACTGGTCAGGAGGATAGTGAGGTCTATTCCGCTTATATGACTGTGCAGCTAGGGAGGTGGCATTCACTGCAAAGTGTATTAGACCCCGGTGATATCCAGATTGGAACTGTACTGATATGTGTATATGATGAGTACCGACTTGCTTGGATTGCATTTCGCACTTGACATTCGGCTATGTAGGCCTTGCATTGCATTTGTGTGGCCGATGACATTCATATCTTGCATTACATAGCCTTGGTATGGCTGTTTTTATTTATGGACTTACCGCATACTTCCCTATTACCTGATATTATACACTCGGCGTTTGCCCTTCACACACACTTACACCATCCTCTAAGTTTTTATAAGATTATGCACGACAGTTATGTGCAGGTAGCATTGGATAGCAGCAGCGCTGAGACAAGAGCATGTATCAGGACCTTTTTAGAGCGTTTCGATCACCTTGTATTTCCCTTTCCACATTGTACTTAAAATTTTTGATATAGTGGATATGTGGTGATGTTGTTTTGTGACTTGGTTATCCTTGTGGTTATGCTCCATTACAAAAAAAAAAATATTCTGAAAACCCTCCTTGTAGGATCCCAGGATCAGAATCTGGCATTTGATTATCAGGAGCTGAGAATGGGGCACTATGGAGGCTATCGGCAACGGATTCGACAATCGAGATTCATGGGAATCCAATTTTCAGGTTTGGGGTGTGACAGAATGCCTGTGACTCCCGTACCACCACCCGCAGCTCCTACTTTACCACCTGCTACTCATGTCCCACCACCAGATATTCCTGCCTTTAAGCCTGAGGATGCCACTCATTTACCTGAGACTGGTGCGGATCCGACCGTACCTGTGAGTGCTACTCAGCTGCAGGAGATGTTGCAGGCGATGACTGCCATTCTTCAGGGGCAGGGAAGGCATCCCACAGTGTCCCAGTACGAGGCACGTTTCGTCGCACTATCCAGATTTGCGACATATCTTGTTGATGATGAGGGGCGGAAGGCCCGCCGTTTTGAGAACGACTCACGTCCTGCCCTCTGGAGCCATGTGATCGGACACATGCTTCCTACATTTGAGCAGATAGTAGAGAGATCCCTGAAATATGAGACAGATTGGACTGGTGTGCAGAGATCCCGCGATCAGAGGGGAGATCAGAAGAGGAAGGCACCCTTTAGTAGTTTCCACCAGCAGCATCGTTCACAGCAGCGGCGTATGACCCGCCCAGCATTCTGAGCACCAGTAGTACCCCCAGCACCATCTTCGGGACCATTTATAAGTACTTACTTTAGATGCGAACGGACAGGACATTGTAGGCACGAGTGTCCCCATCTGCAGCAGCAGCAGCAGTAGAGGGCACCACATCTACCTCCGCGACAGCCACCACAGCAGCAGCGACCACAGCACCAGCCTCCTGTACCTCCCCCACAGTAGAAGAGACAGCAGGTTAGGCCCCCACAGTGGCCACAACAGCAGTAGAGACCTCAGAGGGGACCTGCACCTCCCTAGTAGGCTCAAGGCAGATTTTATGCTGCCTAGTAGGACCCTCAGTCATCAGGAGGGGTCGTCAAGGGTACTCTTCCTGTTTCTGCATGCATTGCACGTGTATTATTTGATTCTGGTGCATCGCATTCATTTGTCACCGATGATTTCTGCCGATCGACCTGTTTACCGTTAGAGTCTGCCCGTGAGGATTTGGTAGTATCGACGCCATTAGGGAAGACAGTAGTGTTGGGCCGATTTTAAGCATCTTGCCCCATTTTGATTGGGGATATCTTCTTGCCTGCCAACTTATTTGTATTGCCGATGTTTGAGTTTGATGTTATCCTGGGCATGGACTGGCTTGCAGAGTACTACACCATATTAGACTGCTCTGCGAGGATAGTCACGTTCTGCATACCCGGCGTGCCAAAATTTCAATTTGTTGTCGAGCCCAGAGGAGGGCAGATTTCTTGCCTATTATCGTGTGCCGTTAAGAAGTCAGCAGCTTTGAGTATCGACTAGCTGCATGTTGTTTGTGATTTTCCTGATGTGTTCTAGGAGATTCCGGGATTACCACCTCGTCGGCATACTGAGTTCCAAATTGATCTCGTGCCAGATACCACGCCTATCTCGAAGACCCCGTATCGTATGACACCATTGAAGTTATGGGAACTGCAGAAGTAGTTGGACGAGTTGCATGAGCTAGGCTTTATTCGTCCGAGCAGTTCACCGTGGGGAGCGCTGGTACTCTTCGTGAAGAAGAAGGATGGCTAGTTGAGGCTTTGCGTAGATTATCGTGAGCTCAACAAGGTCATGATCAAGAATAAGTACCTACTTCCGAGGATCGATGACTTGTTTGATCAGTTGCAGGAGGTGCCGTTCTTTTTGAAGATAGACTTGCGGTCCGGTTATCATCAGATTCAGATTCGAGATGAGGATATCCCGAAGACAGCCTTCAGGACGTGCTACAGTCATTTTGAGTTCCAGGTCATATCCTTCAGACTGACCAATGTGCTCGCAGTATTCATGCAGTTGATGAACGAGGTCTTTCGTCAGTATCTTGATCAGTTTGTTGTGGTGTTCATCGACGACATTCTGATATATTCGAGGACTTGTGAGGAGCATGAGCGGCATGTCGAGATTACATTGTAGACCCTCTGTGCACACCAGCTTTACGCGAAGCTGGAGAAGTGCGAGTTCTGGCAAGAGGAGGTGAAGTTCCTCGACCATATAGTGACGAGGTAGGGTGTCGCTGTAGACCCCTCAAAGATTGATGTTGTGCGTCAGTGGGACCAGCCCACGAACGCATCCGAGATCCGCAGTTTTCTTGGTTTGGCGGGCTACTACCGACGATTTATTGAGGGATTCTCTCGTATTGCGGCCCCGTTGACTAGGTTGACCCGGAAGGGTGCCGAGTTCATTTGGAGTGACGCTTGTGAACAAACGTTTATGGAGTTGAAGGACCGCCTCACGTCCGCTCCTGTCCTCACTCTTCCCTCTTGGAGTGATGGATTTGTTATATTTACTGATGTCACACGAGTTGGCTTAGGTGCTGCCCTGATGTAGCACAGGAAGCCGATGGCTTATGCGTCTCGTCAGCTCAAAGTCCATGAGCTGAACTATCTTACTCACGATCTGGAGCTGGCAGCGGTTGTCTTTGCACTAAAAGTGTGGAGACACTATCTTTATGGGGTGAGATTTGAGCTCTTCTCCGACCACAAGAGCTTGAAGTATTTGTTCTCTCAGTCTGAGCTGAACATGAGACAGAGGCGTTGGATGGAACTCCTGAAGGACTATGATTTTGATCTTCAGTACCACCCAGGTAAGGCGAATGTAATGGCGGATGCCCTCAGTCGTCAGCCACGAGGCCTGATGGCGCATATGATGATTCAGGAGTGGAGAATACTCGAGGATATAGCAGAGTACGACTTTGAGTTTGGTCTGCAGTCATCTATTGTTCAGCTATCGAGCTTATCGATTCAACCCTCTCTTGTCGCAAGGGTGATCGAGGCTCAGCAGACAGACAAGCCGTTACAGGATTACCGAGCAGAGGCAGCATCTGAGAGTCAGACGAATTGGCAGATTGGTTCTGACGGTGGACTTCGCTTTAGAGGCCTATTGTGTGTCCTGAATATTCCTGAGTTACGACGAGATCTTATGACCGAGGCACATCGATCGTGTTTCTCTATCCACCCTGGCTCGACGAAGATGTATCGCGATATGAGACACCAGTATTTTTGGTTAGGGATGAAGCGCTAGATAGCTAGTTTTGTGGCCGAGTATGACACCTACCAGCATGTCAAGGCAGATCATCAGAGACCCCCTGGTCTACTGCAGCCGTTGAGCGTCCCAATGTGGAAGTGGGAGCATATATCTACCAATTTTGTCATGAGTTTGCTGAGGACTCAGCGCGGTCATGACGCCATCTGGGTTGTTGTGGACCGTCTGACGAAGTCGGCACATTTTCTTGCGATTCGTGAGACTTGGCATACAGATCGGCTCATCAAGATGTTTATTGATGAGATCATGAGATTGCATGGTGTTCTCGTCTCGATTGTTTCAGACCGAGATCTGAAGTTCACGTCTCAGTTTTGAAGGAGCTTCCAGAGAGCGATGGGCATTGATTTACAGCTCAGCACCACATATCATCCACAGACTGATGGACAAACCGAGAGGGTCAACCAGATCCTTGAGGATATGCTTTGGGCCTGCACGATTGATTTCTCGAGTAGTTAGGATGAGCACCTGCGATTGGCTAAGTTTATGTACAACAACAGCTATCAGGCGACCATTGGCATGGCTCCTTTTGAGGCATTATATGGTAGGCTATACAGATCTCCGAGTTGTTGGACTGAGGTTGGAGAGTGATGTCTTAAAGGTCCCGAGCTTGTGCTGCAGACGTCAGAGGCTATCGACATCATCAGGCAGAGGATGCGCACAGCTCAGAGCCAATAGAAGAGTTTTGCTGATCATCGGCATCGTCTCTTGGAGTTTGCAGTTGGGGACCATGTGTATCTCAAGGTCTCACTCATGAAGGGTGTGGTTCATTTTGGGACGAAGGACAAGCTTGCCCCGAGATTCATAAGACCTTTCGAGATCATTGAGCGCATTGGCGCCGTGGCCTATCAGCTTGCCTTGCCATCGCAGTTGTCTGGCATCCACAACATCTTCTATGTCTCTATGTTGAGGAAGTGTAGGTCAGACATCGTGCCTGTTATTGATTGGCAGCCATTGGAGGTTCGTGAGGACACTACTTATATTAAGCAGCCAGTTCGTATCCTTGATAGGAAGGAGCAGGTCCTCAAAACCAAGGTCATTCCCTTGGTGAAGGTACAGTGGAGCCATCATAGTGTGGATGAGGCGTCTTGGGATTGCGAGGCAGAGATCCGTGAGCGTTATCCCCATCTTTTCGATGATTGATTGTATGGTGTATAGTGCTTTGATTATATATGATGTTATGTTTCCTATTCCCTTTTTGAGTTATGATTAGTTACGATGGTAGTGTAAATTTTAAGGATGAAATTTTTATTAGGTGGGGAGAGTTGTAAGACCCGTATCCTAATCCGTACTGTTCCGTTGCTTCCCGCGATCCTTCTCATCAAATTTCGGTAACCCTCGACCTGTAGTCGACGTTGCGCATGACCGTAAGTTGTATCCTATACATTTAAGTCCGCTTAATCCAAGACTTGTACCATTGCGACCGCACAGTCGCCGCGGTTCCAATGCCGTGACTCACTCCGATACCTTGACTAAGAGATGTGGGTCGGCATTTATTTTGAGAAAACACCGCACGTTTATATTCCCAAGATAATCTCTACAAAGTGTCAAATCAATCCCATCAATCAATCACCTATCAATCACTTTATATCAAGTACAAGCAACCATACCTCTCTTACATCACCCTTACGTAAAGTCAACTCTCTGTCTCTCTTTCTCTAACACCGCCTTACATGTCAAGTACCACTCACATCACTCCATCACTCACGTCACATCCCTCTTACAAGTCTCTCTCTCTTTCTCATTTCTCATCTCACTTCTCAAGCAACCAAGAGCATCACACGTCCAAGCTTTTCCCATGAGAGAAATATGATTTTGGCGGCCCACTTTCCCATCCCAAAACCTCTCATCTTAGCCATCCATTTCTCGTTTCCACCATCAAAGTGAAGCTCAAGGAGTGTAGCTTTCCAACGGACCAAGAAGATCAAGTGGCGGGTGCCTCCATAGCCTAATTTTTCATATTTTTAAGATGGGCCAAGTGAGGCTAACCGATCAATGGTTTGGATCTCACTTGGGACCCTAAGATGTGGCCGATGGCCCATCTTGATCATCAATCATTCCATGATGGGGCCATTCTCCATGGACCCCATCATGATGTTTACTTTCCTTACATTAACAAGGTCATCTAGACCGTCCATTTTTAGTGGAGAGGGATCTCCACCGTTGATCTTTTATTTGGATGGCCCATATGCAATGGGACCCATTGATGTATGATTGGATGGTTGAAACGGAGGGCCCATAGTATCGGGGTCCCTCCATCACACGTGTGTCCCACTTTTCTCTCTCTCTCTCCCTCTCATTTTTATTTATTTTTATTGAATGTTGATGAGGCCATGTGGCCCACTTGAATGAACCCCACCATGAAATATGTATTTTTTCCAAGCCATCCATGGGTGGGGCCCATCTTAAATGTATTATCCATGTGGTGGCCCACCTAGGCAGGGCCCACCTTAGATGAATGTCTCATGCCAAACCGTCCAGGGACTCCCTGGACGTGAAGAGAAAAACGCAAATATAAGCTTGATTTGACAAGCTTTGGAAGGGTCATTCACATAGGCCCCACCTTGATGTATGTTTCTAATCCATGCCATCCATCCTCTTTCTCGACTCATTTTAGGCGTTGAGTCGAAAAATGGAGTCGATCTGATATTCAAGCGGGCCATATCATAGCAAACATCATCTTTATCGTTAAAAATTGACAAAGGCCCACCTTGAGTCAAAAAAATACTGTATATTAGACTCGTTTGGTTTATATTGAGCCATGCAATCCAATGGCTCGAGTGGATGCACTTGGAGCGAGCCCCGCATAGGAAAAACTACAGAAAGATGGTTTTAAAAAAAAAATACAAAGTAAGCAGCCTCACTGCTGCCTGTCAGAGGCGCAAGCGCTGCCTGCGGCCTTATGGCGGGCGGATGGGCAATAGCTGTAAGACCCGTATCTTGGTCCGTATCTTTCCGTACACTTCCGCGGTCTTACCGGTCGAATTCCGGCAACTTTCGACCCTTAATCGATATCGACGCGCGACCCTGATTCATATGCCGACAACCCGAGTCGACTCAACCCATGACCAATACCATAGAGACCGCGCCGTCGCCACGGTTCCGATACCGCGACTCGCGCGCCGAGGCGATACCCTGATCAAGAGATATGGGCCAACGTTCGGTGTGAGAAAACGTCGCGCGTTGCGAAAACCAAGGGAATCTCAACGATGTGTCACATCAATCACATCAATCCCATCAATCAATCACCCATCAACCCATCACATGTCAAATACACATCACTCTCACCTATTTTCCCAAGCAACCACAAAAGTCTTCCTAACCCATACCTTTCTTACACAAAAGACCACAAAAGTCTTCACATCCCATACCTCTCTTACACAAAAGCCTCAAAAGTCAAGCTTTTCTTACACAACCATCACTCACCCATCCATCCATCACTCTCTCTCTCTCCGTTTACATCACTCTCTCTCTTTCTCTCTTTCTCATTTCAAAATCCCAAAGCTAAGGAGCTCCATACGTATGGGAATTTGCAAGAGCTCCTAAGCTCTAAGTGACCCACCTTCCTACCCCAAAATCTTCCATCTCAACCCTCCATTCTTCATCTTGACCATTGAAGTTGAAGACAAGGTGCCAAGGAACCTCTAGGAGTGAGAAGGTCGGACGATGGGTGCTACCTCATACTTATTTTTCTTATTTTTATGGTGGACCAAGTGAGGCCCATCGATCAATGATGTGATCTCTTCCACTTACCTTATTGCGCGCGATGTGGCGGCAATCTGGTTTAGAGTGTACTAGACCCCGGTGATATTCCATACTTTGAGCTGTATTGATGTGTGGACATTGATGAGGATCTTTATGCTTGAGTTGCATTATACATTGCATGGCTTTGGGATGGCCGATACCATTCATGTCTCGTATCGCATAAGCCTTGGTACGGCTCATGATATTATGGTTCCATCAGCATATTCTGCATTACTCTGACATTGCATTCATATTCTACCTTGTGCACACACTTTCACCACCCTCTATGCTTTCTGTAAGCTTATGCACGACCGTTGCGTGCAGGTGACGTTGGTTCACAGCAGCGTTGAGACAGGAGCACGTTGCAGAGCATTTTGGAGTTTTTGTTCTTTACCATTGTATTTTCCTTTATACTCATTGTACTTGTAAAGTTTTTTATTATAGTGGAAATGTAATGGAGTGCTTGGTTGTTATTTGTGGGTTATGCCTTTGGTTATGCTTATTACGAATCAGACTGACATTGAAAATCCTCCTCGTAACATCCCAGGATCGGAACCTGGCGAATGGGAGCTAGGAGCCGAGAATGGGGTTCTACGGAGGCTGTCGGCGCCGGATTCGGCGATCGGGAATTCTGTGAGCCCGGTTTCTGAGTTTGGGGCGTGACAGAAGTTGGTATCAGAGCATAACTTGGGAATAACTGAGGACAACATTACATGTTTGCTATGAGTGAAGAATGGCTAAGTTCCGAAGTTCGGATAGCTTCACGACCTTCCAATTCAGACCG
Source organism: Magnolia kwangsiensis (assembly GCA_037074715.1). Lineage (NCBI taxonomy): Eukaryota > Viridiplantae > Streptophyta > Magnoliopsida > Magnoliales > Magnoliaceae > Magnolia > Magnolia kwangsiensis. The sequence goes on along the minus strand of CM073578.1, from coordinate 106,234,754 downwards.
TTAACGTGCGTACCTTCGAGAGTTTTGAAGTTGATCAGCACCTTTGCTCTTCCCTGTAGGACATGGCGCCTGTGAGAGTTACTCGATCGACTCCCGCACCACCACCGGAGGATTCTGCTTCGCCATCGGAGGCTCCAGCTTTACCACCCACATCTCCCGTTCCACCCTCAGAGATTCCTGCTTCCTCCCATGAGGATGACATTCCTCCACCTGAGGCCGATGAGGAGCCGACCGTGACCGTTAGTGCCTCTCAGTTACAGCAGATGTTGCAGGCTGTGACAGCCGCACTACAGGGATAGGGCAGGCGCCCAGCTGTTTCACCAGCTCAGGCAGAGCAGGAGCGCGCGAGTGCCGTACTTCGTGAGTTCAAACGGCATGATCCCCCACGTTTCCAGGGCGAGCCAGATCCGACCGCAGCCGAGAGATGGCGCTCCGATGTGGAGAAGATATTCGATACCATGTTATGTACGACAGAGCAGCGCGTCCGGTTAGCAGTATTCCTCTTCCAGGGTGAGGCCGAGCATTGGTGGACCTCTGTTACTCGTGTTGCCGGACCTGATTATGTCTGGACATGGGAGGACTTCGTTGATCGATTCGAGGAGCAGTACTTCCCCGACCATATCCGACGTCAGCGAGCCTTAGAGTTCGAGACTCTGGTGCAGGGAGACATGACCGTGGCACAGTACGCGACCCGTTTTGTGGCTCTATCGGGAATTCTGTGAGCCCGGTTTCCGAGTTTGGGGCGTGACAGAAGTTGCACCATACATGGTTGATGACGAGGGGCGGAAGGCCCACCGTTTCGAGCACGGCTTACATTACGGCCTTCGAGGTCGTGTTATTGGGCATGAGCTCCCTACTTTCCAGGCAGTAGTGCGGAAAGCTCAGATATACGAGGCTGAGTGGGCCGGTCCTCAGTCTGATCGTGGTCAGAGGAGAGACCGGAAGAGGCAGGCTTCTTCCAGTCATTCCCAGCAGGGTCGACCACAGCAGCAGAGGCACACAGGTCGCCCATCTTTCCGTGCACCATCAGCACCAGCGGCACCTCCACCCCCACCTCAGAGGCATTTCACCAGCACTTGCTTCAGGTGCGGTGCGACGGGACACCATTCATGGGAGTGTCCCAGCCCCCAGCAGCAGCAGAGAGGTCCACAGCAGCAGAGACCTCCACCGCAGTAGCAGAGACCCCCACAGTAGCAGCGACAGCAGCCTCCACCACCGAGGCCACCTCAGCAGCAGCATCAGCATCAGCACCAGCCTCAGAGGCCACAGCAGTAGAGGCAGCAGTTTCGACCGCCTCAGCAACCCCAGCAGCAGCAGCAGCACGTTCAGAGGGGACAGACATCTCCCCAGCCGGCTCAGGCTAGGTTTTATGCAGCTCAGCAGGACCCTCAGTCTTCTGGAGGAGTTGTTGAGGGTATACTGCTAGTTTTTGCATGCATTGCATGAGTGTTGTTTGATTCCGGTGCATCACACTCCTTTGTGGCCGACAGCTTCTGTCGATCGGCTGGCTTACCGTTGGAGTCTGCTGATGAGAGCCTATCGGTATCGACTCCTTTGGGGAGGATTGTAGTGTTAGGATGATTTTGTTCGTCATGCCCCGTTCTAGTTGGGGATACGTTCCTGCCCGCTGATTTATTCGTTTTGCCGATGTCTGAGTTCGACGTCATCTTGGGCATGGATTGGCTCACCGAGTACTATGCCATTTTGGACTGCGCCGCTAGGACCGTCACGTTCTGTATACCCGGCATGCCACAGTTTCAGTTCGTTGCAGAGGCCAGAGGAGAGCGGTTGTCTTGTTTGATGTCTTGCCCCATTGAGGAGCCTGTTGCCGTTTGCATCGACCATTTGCCCATAGTATGCGATTTTCCCGATGTGTTCCAGGAGATTTCGGGATTACCGCCTCATCGACTCACCGAGTTTCAGATCGATCTCGTGCCCGGTACCGCGCCTATATCGAAGGCCCCATATCGTATGGCACCGTTAGAGTTACGGGAACTGCAGAAGCAGTTGGACGAGTTACGTGAGTTGGGCTTTATCCGTCCGAGCAGTTCTCCGTGGGGAGCACCGGTACTCTTCGTGAAGAAGAAGGATGGTTCGTTGAGACTCTGCGTTGACTATCGCGAGCTCAACAAAGTCACGATCAAGAACAAGTACCCGCTCCCTAGGATTGATGATTTGTTCGACCAGCTGCAGGGTGCACAGTTCTTTTCGAAGATTGACCTGCGTTTCGGTTATCATCAGATTCGGGTCCGAGATGAGGACATTCCAAAGACAGCATTCAGGACGCGTTACGGTCATTTTGAGTTTCAGGTCATGTCCTTCAGACTGACCAATGCACCCGCGGTCTTCATGCAGCTGATGAACGAGGTTTTTCGCGCATTCTGATCAGTTTGTTGTAGTATTCATCGACGACATTCTGATCTACTCGAGGACCCGTAAGGAGCATGAGCAGCATTTAGAGATTTCCTTACAGACCCTCCGCGCATACCAGCTGTATGCGAAGCTGGAGAAGTGTGAGTTCTGGCAGGAGGAGGTGAAGTTCTTCAGTCACGTGGTGACGAGGGAGGGTGTCGCAGTGGACCCCTCGAAGGTTGAGGCAGTGCACCAGTGGGGCCAGCCCACGACTGCGACAGAGATCCGTAGTTTCCTTGGTTTGGCGAGCTACTACCGGCGTTTCATTGAGGGTTTTTCTCGTATTGCAGCCCCGCTGACCAGGTTGACTCGGAAGGGCGCAGAGTTTATTTGGAGTGACGCCTGCGAGCAAGCATTTATGGAGTTGAAGGACCGTCTGACGTCCGCTCCTGTCCTCACTCTTCCCTCTGGGAGTGACGGCTTTATTGTATTCACCGATGCCTCGCATATCGATTTGGGTGCTATCCTGATGCAGCACGGGAGACCAGTGGCCTTTGCGTCTCATCAGCTCAAGGTCCATGAGCTGAACTACCCTACACATGACTTGGAGCTGGCTGCAGTTGTCTTCGCACTGAAGGTGTGGAGGCACTATCTTTACGGGGTTAGGTTCGAGCTCTTCTCTGATCACAAGAGCTTGAAGTACCTCTTCTCGCAGTCTGAGTTGAATATGAGACAGAGGCGCTGGATGGAGCTCTTGAAAGACTATGATTTTGATCTCCAGTACCACCCGGGCAAGGCGAACGTGGTGGCAGATGCCCTCAGCCGTCAGCCACGAGGCTTAGTGGCGCACATGATGATTCAGGAGTGGCGAATGCTTGAGGATATTGCTGCGTATGACTTTCAGTTCGGCCTGCAGTCTTCCATTGTACAGTTATTGAGCTTGTCGATTCAACCCTCTCTTGTCGCTAGGGTGATCGAGGCTCAGCAGGCTGATGAGTCGTTGCAGGGTTATATGGCTGAGGCGGCATCTGAGGGTCAGGCAGATTGGCAGATTGGTACAGATGGTGGACTTCGCTTTAGAGGCCGATTATGTGTCCTGGATATTCCAAAGTTGCGTAGAGATCTTATGACCGAGGCACATCGATCGCGGTTTTCTATCCACCCGGGCTCGACGAAGATGTACCGTGACATGAGGCGACAGTATTTTTGGGCGGGGATGAAGCGTCAGATCGTGAGTTTTGTGGCCGAGTGTGACACGTGCCAGCGTGTCAAGGCCTATCATCAGAGACCTCCGGGTCTATTGCAACCGTTGAGCGTCCCAATGTGGAAGTGGGAGCACGTGTCGACCGATTTCATTATGGGTTTGCCGAGGACTCAGCGCGGTCATGATGCCATTTGGGTTGTTGTGGATCGTCTGACGAAGTCGGCACATTTCCTTGCGATGCGTGCAACTTGGTCTATGGACCGACTTGCGAGATTATTTATCGAGGAGATTGTGAGACTGCATGGCGTTCCAGTCTCGATCGTTTCTGACCGAGACTCGAGGTTCACATCTCAGTTTTGGGGGAGCTTCCAGCGTGCGATGGGGACTGATTTGCAGCTCAGCACCGCGTACCATCTGCAGACCGATGGCCAGACCGAGAGGGTCAATCAGATACTTGAGGACATGCTTTGGGCCTGCGCGATTGATTTCGGGGGTAGCTGGGATGAGCATCTGCGATTGGCTGAGTTCGCGTACAATAACAGCTATCAGGCGACCATCGGCATGGCTCCTTTTGAGGCATTATATGGCATACCATGCAGATCACCGAGTTGTTGGACCGAGGTTGGAGAGCGCCGTCTCCTAGGTCCCGAGCTTGTGCAGGAGACTTCAGAGGCTATTGACATCATCAGGCAGAGGATGCGCACAGCTCAGAGCCGACAGAAGAGTTCTGCTGATCGTCGGCGTCGTCCCTTGGAGTTTGATGTAGGGGACCATGTGTATCTCAAGGTCTCACCCATAAAGGGCATAGTTCGATTTGGAGCGAAGGGCAAGCTTGCCCCGAGATTTATTGGACCTTTTGAGATCACTGGGCGCATTGGCACCGTGGCCTATCGGCTTGCCTTGCCATCACAGTTGTCTGGCATCCACGACGTTTTTCACGTCTCCATGTTGAGGAAGTGTGGGTCAGACATAGTTCCTGTTATTGATTGGCAGCCGTTGGAGGTTCGTGAGGACGCTTCTTACATTAAGCAGTCAGTCCGTATCCTTGATCGGAAGGAGCAGGTCCTCAGAACCAAGGTCATTCCGTTGGTGAAGGTGCAGTGGGGTCACCATTCTGTAGAAGAGGCTTCGTGGGAGCGTGAGGCTGAGATTCGTGAGCGTTATCCTCATCTCTTTGATGGTTGACCATATGTTGTATTTTGTATGTTGCCTTTGATATTATATGATGATGTTATGTCTCTTCTTCCTCCTGAGTTATGTCTAGTTGTGATGAATAAATAAATTTCGAGGACGAAATTTTTATAAGGAGGGGAGAGCTGTAAGACCCGTATCTTGGTCCGTACCTTTTTGTACACTTCCGCGGTCTTACCAGTCAAATTTCGGTAACTTTCGACCCTTAATCGATATCGACACGCGACCCTGATTCATATGCCGACAACCCGAGTCGACTCAACCCGCGACCAATACTATAGCGACCGCACCGTCGCCGCGGTTCCGATACTACGACTCGCGCGCCGAGGTGATACCCTGATCAAGAGATATGGGCCAACGTTCAGTGCGAGAAAACGCCGCCCGTTGCGAAAACCAAGGGAATTTCAACGATGTGTCACATCAATCACATCAATCCCATCAATCAATCACCCATCAACCCATCACATGTCAAGTACACATCACTCTCACCCATTTTCCCAAGCAACCACAAAAGTCTTCCTAACCCATACCTTTCTTACACAAAAGACCACAAAAGTCTTCACATCCCATACCTCTCTTACACAAAAGCCTCAAAAGTCAAGCTTTTCTTACACAACCATCACTCACCCATCCATCCATCACTCTCTCTCTCTCCCTTTACATCACTCTCTCTCTTTCTCTCTTTCTCATTTCAAAATCCCAAAGCTAAGGAGCTCCATACGTATGGGAATTTGCAAGAGCTCCTAAGCTCTAAGTGGCCCACCTTTCTACCCCAAAATCTTCCATATCAACCCTCCATTCTTCATCTTGACCATTGAAGTTGAAGACAAGGTGCCAAGGAACCTCTAGGAGCGAGAAGATCGGACAGTGGGTGCTATCTCATACTTGTTTTTCTTATTTTTATGGTGGACCAAGTGAGGCCCATCGATCAATGGTGTGGATCTCACTTGGGACCCTTATTTGTGGCCGATGGACCACTTGGATCATCATGATCATTCCATGATGGGGCCATTCTCCATGGACCCCATCATGATGTTTATTTTTCTCTTCAAAAGTCATCTAGACCGTCCATGTTGGTGGGGAAAGGATCCCCACCGTTGATTTTAAATTTCGATGGTCCCACATGTTTTAAGGCCCACTTGTTGTATGATTTGTTGCAAGGGAGGGCCCATAATGACGGGGTCCCTCCATCACAAGCCGTGTCCCACTCTCCATGTCTCTCTCTCTCTCTTTTATTGCTTTTATTTCATTTTATTTTATTTTATGTTATGTTTATGTTATAGGATTGTGGCCCACTTGAATGGATCCCACCTTAATGTAATTATTTTATTCAAGTGGGGCCCACCTTAGACGTTGAACCCATGGCACCCATCAGTGGTGGCCCACTTCATCAAGGCCCACACAAAAAAAAAATATATTATAAAAACTGTCTAGCGTCTGGGACGCTGGACGTTTCCAACAGAAAGAAGAAAAAGGAAAGAAAAGGAGGGGTTTTGGGTGGTCCCTTAGTGTAGGCCCCACCTTGATGTATATGTTCGATCCAAGCCGACCATCCCCTTACTCACATCGATTTAACCGTCAAGTAAAAGAATGGGACTGATCCGACTATCTTGTGGGCCATAGCATGGGAAACATTGATGGTTATCATTGAGAATTTTTCTGGTGTTTCTAGGCCTCAAAAAAATTCGAACTCCGGACTCTTTTTGTCTGTTGCGAGCTGTAGAACACTATGGATGGAATGGATTTCCAAGAAGCGGGCCCCACACGTGATTTTTGGCAGAAACTAAAATTTAAGAGAGAGAGAGAGGGTGGCATGTCTCTGCCACTGTCAGCCGCTGCACGTGGCAGCGTGCAGCACTCGGGCGGGCGGGCGTTCAGCAGGGACCCACGGTTCCAGCCGTGGGCCCCACCTTGATGTTTGTATGCTATCCAAGCCGTCCATGAGGTGGGCCCCCTCAAAATTTTGGGTCGATCTAAAACTCAGGTGGCCCGCACCACAGGAAACAGTGAATTGAACCTCTGCCATTGAAACTCCTTTTGTGGGCCCCAGAAGTTTTGGATCAGGATGAAATTCGTTTTCCCCTTTCTCCCAGGGCTGTGTGACCTTATCAGCAGTTTGGATGGCATATAAACATTGAGGTGGGCCCCACATGGGACCCACAGTGATGTGTATGCTATTTTCACTGTCCAAACGGACGGTGGAGCCCACGGCGGCATGTGTGTGTGTGCCCTGGCCCTTGCCGTCCATCTGTCTTGATGGTGGGGCCCACTGTCCCCTAGTAGCAGCAAGTTCTGTGGGTCCCACCATTATATATGGATATATATTACCTATTATATATTTTATATCTTATATTATATATTTCATAATATGTATATAGTGGTGGGCCATACATGGGACCCACCTCTATTCCCTTTTTAAATGCTTAAAAATCTACAGCAGCAGCTATTTATAGATGGTTATTTTATATACATTTATTCCCTTAATGTATAAGTTATTGTTGTAGTTATAATGTATGTATATTACTATACATATTATATATGTGGGCCCAAGGTCCGTATGACCTTTTGAACATATTGGATTGCAAACAAACATTTCCGCGAGTCCCTTACCAACCAGTTTGAATGGCAAATAAACATTTCAGTAGGCCTCTAGGCCATAGAAGTAGACCCATTTGATGTGTTCCAAGGTCCATGGGATTGGGCCCATTTGGTGTATTTTAAAGCCCATGAGATTAGGCCATTTGTTGTTTTAAGGGCCCATGGGTTAAGGCCCACTGAGATGTACTAGGGCCCATGGGATTAAGGTCCATTTGATGTACTTTTAGGGACCAATTGGTGTGGCCCATTGGTCATATATAAGACCCATGAGACTAAGCTCATCTGATGTAATCCAAGACCCACGGGTTTGACCCATTGCAATGCACATAAGGCCCATTGGTTTGGCCCATTTATGTGGCCCATTTGATGAATAAAAAGCCCATAGGATATGGCCCATTTGATATATATGTAAGGTCCAATGGGGACAACCTACGGTCCATTGCAATGTGTAAATCCATTACAGACTAAATATTGAGGTTTACAAAGATCGTGCCCTGGGATGCAATGTTGGTTTGACGTCCACATTGCGAGTGTAATGTTGGTTGGATGTCCACATTATGACTCTCCTTAGGGCCCATCACCAGGCCGTACTTGCTGTGTATAGACCGTCCAGGCCCATCTGCATTGTAAAATAATTCATTTTATTATAACATGTTTAGTATAGTTTCATAATCCATGATCATACGCATCATATGTATGCTTGATATGAGGATTGACTGATCATAGCATTTGCCTTCGGACAAGTTGTTTATGGGCTCCCGGTTAGGCGGTGTTGCCCTACATGAGCGCACGATATGCGCAGGATTTGTTGCATGACTGGATAGCGTGAATCATGCATTTCGCATTTATGAGACATGGTTATTGTACGCCCTAGCGACATCAGGGCCGTAGCCTCCACAAACGTATCGTGGTTGGCAGGATTGGATACCGAAAATCTTGTTCTGCATGGGGTACTATAGATATCCCTGGGTGAAAGTCCCTAAACCCTTATGGTACCAAGAGGTTGCTCCAACGTCTACACCGAGTGGGTAGATGAGCACTGAGTGCTAAATACCAGTTGGCTGTGCTCTCCACTGTGTCGTGGTTGGTTGGAAGGAGGTGCGGCCTTACCCGTCCGAGTGTAGGGGGCAATGTTAGGCTGAGTTTGACCAGCTCGAGGAATGGGTCCGCTATCGACGAGTCGCGCCCGATATTGGCAGACGGATAGTGTGGTCTCTTCCACTTACCTTATTGCGTGCGATGTGGCGGCAATCTGGTTTAGAGTGTACTAGACCCCAGTGATATTCCATACTTTGAGCTGTATTGATGTGTGGACATTGATGAGGATCTATATGCTTGAGTTGCATTATACATTGCATGGCCTTGGGATGGCCGATACCATTCATGTCTTGCATCGCATAAGCCTTGGTACGACTCATGATATTATGGTTCCATCAGCATATTCCATATTACTCTGACATTGCATTCATATTCTACCTTGTGCACACACTTTCACCACCCTCTAAGCTTTCTATAAGCTTATGCATGACCGTTGCGTGCAGGTGACGTTGGTTCGCAGCAGCGTTGAGACAGGAGCACGTTGCAGAGCATTTTGGAGTTTTTGTTCTTTACCATTGTATTTCCCTTTATGCTCATTGTACTTGTAAAGTTTTTGATCATAGTGAAAATGTAATGGAGTGCTTGGTTGTTATTTGTGGGTTATGCCTTTGGTTATGCTTATTACGAATCAGACTGACATTGAAAATCCTCCTCGTAGCATCCCAGGATCGGAACTTGGCGAATGGGAGCTAGGAGCCGAGAATGGGGTTCTACGGAGGCTGTCGGCGCCAGATTCGGCGATCGGAAATTCTGTGAGCCCGGTTTCCGAGTTTGGGGCGTGACAACAGCCCACGGCCCCAGCCATGGGCCCCACCTTAATGTATGTGTAATATCCAAACCGTCTATACGGTGGGCCATCCCCTGACGTGCCCCCCCCCCCCCCAAAACCTCAACTCCATCCAACGCCCAGGTGGCCCACATCATAGGAAATAGTGTGAATTGAGTGTCTACCATTGAAGCCCATTTTGGGTCCACAGAAGTTTTGGATTAAGCTAAAATTTATTTTTCCCTTTCACCCAGGTCCGTGTGACCTTACCAATTGGTTGGATGGAAAATAAATGTTATGGTGGGCCCAACGTGGGACCCACAAAGATGTATGTGTTTTGTTCCACCGTCCGCCTGGACGGTGAAACCCACCTTGATTTATCTGTTTACTCACACCGTCCAGGACTCCACTGTGATGTATGTGACTATCCACACTGTCCATCGTTTGGACAGTGGGACCCACCATGATTTATGGGTTCTATCCACTCTATCCACATGATGTGTGTGTGTGTGTGTGTGTGTGTGTGTGTGTGTGTGTGTATGTATGATAGTGGGCCTCTATGTGGACCCACCCCCCCACCATTATGCATGTGTTGCATCTCACCGTCTATCCATTTTGAAAACTCATTTCTTGAGCTAAAAATGAGTTAGATCTATGTTCAAATGGGCCCACCTTGGTATACACTGAGGCCCTTGTGTTTCGGCCCATTTGACATATATAATGCCCATGGGATCCGGCCCATTTAATATATATAAAGCCTATGGGAATTAGGCCAATTTGATAAGGTCATAAGATTAAGCCCATTTGATACATATACGGCCCAAGTTGTGAGGTCCACTTTGATGTATTTCAAGGCCCACGGGTCATGGACCATTGCAATGTATATAAGACTCATTTGTGAGGCCCATTAATGTAACCCATTTGATGAATGTAAGGCCCTTATGATACGACCCATTTGATGTATCTAGGGCCCATGGGTCGAGGCCTAACGGGATGTCCTTAGGGTCCATTGCAATGTGTGATTTCAAATGGTTCATATAATGATATTTATGGCGGGTCGTGCCTAGGGAACAGTGTTGGTTTGACGTCCACATTGTATGTACCGTGTTGGTTAAATGTCCACATTATAACTCTCCTTAGAACCCATTGATAGACCCATACTCGTTACTATTCATTGCTTTATAACATGCTTAGTATAATCTCATGACTCATGCCCATACGCATCATATGTATGATAGATATGAGTAGTGAATGATCATAGTATACGCCATTGGACAGACCATTTATGGGACTCGTTATGAGACAGAGTGCCCCACATGATCGCGTAGTACGCGTTAGGTTTTTGCATGATTTGACGGTGTGATTCATGCGTCTCGCATATGTGTGACTTGATCACTACACGCCCTAGCGATATCAGGGCCGTGGCTCTACAGGCACATCGTGGATGATTATATCGGATACCGAAAATACTTGATTCTAGCACTGTGGGCACTTAGGATGTCATTGGGTGAAAGTCCCAGAACCTTTTGGTACCAGGAGATGCTCCAACGTCTAGACCGAGTGGATACACGAGCACCCAAGTGCCGAATACCAGTAGACCGCGTCTTCCACTATGTCATGGTCGGTTGGAAGCGGGTGTGGCCTTATCCGCCTGAGTGAGAGGGCTATAAGCTAGGCTGAGTTTGATCAGCTAGCAAATGAGTCCACTATCGACAAGCCGGGTAGATATTGAAAGACTACTGGTCAGGCGGATAGTGAGGTCTATTCCGCTTACATGACTGTGCAGCTAGGGAGGTGGCAGTCATTGCGAAGTGTATTAGACTCCGGTGATATCCAGAGAGGAACTGTACTGATATGTGTATATGATGAGTACCGACTTGCTTGGATTACATTTTGCACTTGACATTTGGCTATATATGCCTTGCATTGCATTGGTGTGGCCGATGACATTCATATCTTGCATTACATAGCCTTGGTATGGCTGTTTTTATTTAGGGACTTACCGCATACTTCCGCATTACCTGATATTGTACACTCGGCGTTTTCCCTTCGCACACACTTACACCATCCTCTAAGCTTTTGTAAGCTTATGCACGACAGTTGTGTGCAGGTAGCGTTGGACAGCAGCAGCGCTGAGACAGGAGCGCGTATCAGGACCTTTTGGAGCGTTTCGATCACCTTGTATTTTCCTTTCCGCATTGTATTTAAAATTTTTGATATAGTGGATATGTGGTAATGTTGTTTTGTGACTTGGTTATACTTGTGGTTATGCTCTACTATAAAAAAAAAATCATTCTGAAAACCCTTCTTGTAGGATCCTAGGATCAAAATCTGGCATTTGATTATCAAGATCCGAGAATGGAGCACTACGGAGGCTGTCGGCACCATATTCGGCAATTGGGATTCATGTGAATCTGATTTTCGGGTTTTGGGTGTGACAGTCATATCACCCTGCACTAGGGTCTCAAACTCGATCGCCCGCTAGATCTGAACATGCTTAGGGAAGAACTTCTGGTCGAAATGGGTCACAAACTCTTCCCATGTCCAAACGAACTGAGGTCCGACCATCCTAGATATGGATGACCACTAATGACGGGCCTCACCCTGAAGGAGATAGGTCACAAGGGATACTCTCTGACCCGCAGGACACTGTATAGTGTTAAAAATCCTCTTAACCTCAGTGCGCCAAGCCTCAGCGACAGAAGGGTCAAGATCACCACTAAATCGGGATCATACTGTTGGAACTCTCGTACTATGGCACTAGCACACGGTAAGTCAGACTGCTCGAAAACCTCAACGTTAGCTAGCTGATGGGTCTGCAATGCGGTGGAAATAAGCTGCATTAACTGCTGAAAATGCTCAGCTCCTATAGGTACTATCAGAAAGACAGGGGCGGCACTCGCCTCGGGCGGAGGCACGGGTGCAGCTAATGGGATAGGAGCCTCAGTAACTGGAACAGCAGGATGAGGAGGGGGAATAGGTGGGGGAATCGGAGCAACTAGAGCCTCTGTAACCGGAATAACAGGGTGAGGTGGAGGAATAGGTGGGGGAACCGGAGTAACTGGAGGTACAGGCGTTACGGGCTCAACTGGAAGAACAGGCCAAATCGGGACCTCTAGAATCGGATCCTCAACTACTGGAGCAGGAGGTGATCGAGTAGGATGGGTACCTTGGGCGCCTCATCCACTGGCACAACGACCACCGACGCCACAACCATGGGTGCCACGACCACGCGACATCGTCTACGAAATAATGACGACACAAGGAATCAAGACAATTACAGGCTCAATACGGAGTGAAAGGAAGGATCTCGGGATACTGCTTGCCCCATGTTCATGGCAGACATGCGATGTTCTCCTGAGTCATTCTAGAATTACATGTTATGCTCTGATACCAACTCCTGTCACGCCCCAGACTCGGTAACCAGATCACAAGGGACCCGATGGCCAGTTCTGGCCGTAACAGCCTCCATAGTACCTCATTCTCGGCTCCAGAGGCAGGTTTCGATCTTGGGATCCTACAAGGAGGATTTTCATAATAGTATAATTATTACCAATACAAGTATACCCAAGATCACAGCAAGTACATCTAAGAAGAACAAAGGCACACATCGTAAAATTCACTAAAAATTTAAACTTTTACAACTATTCATAAGGTCCAAAAGGAGATACATGAGATAAAAGGAAAAGAGAGAAAGGTTAGCAACACTGGAGCCCTTAAATGATCAGCTCTATTCTACGCTCTTCTGTTACGATGCCTGCCTAAAATCTCTTTCAAACATCAATCGTGCATAAGCTTAAAAAAGCTTAGAGAGTGGTATAAGTGTGTGACGTGATGCACAGAAGAATAGTAGGAGATGCAAGAAGGGAAACATGCTCAATGAGAATATCACTAGCCTTACCAAGGCATATCATGAATACGATGCAATGAGTACTGAGAGCCATACCAAGGCAATGCATGAAGGGGCTTACACACCCAATGTTAATGCAATGCAAGTAATGTCAGTGCTCATAACCAAACCATAAGTCAAGTACATTTTCAATCATAAGGAAATCAATGGGGTCCATTACACTGATGAATGACTGCCGCTCTACAGACCCCACACAGTCAAACAGTGTAAGAGACCTCACTACCCGCCTGTGGACAACTAATCACCAGTAAGGCCTGACGGTAGCGGACCCATTTACCAGCTGGTCAGACTCAGCCTAGCAATGCCCTCTACACACTAGGCAGGTAAGGCCACACCCCTATCCAACCGACTACACGAAAGTAGGAGTCGCAGCCTAACGGTATAAGGTCCTCCTGCGCTCATGTATTTCACTCAGTCATGGCGTTGGAATAGATCCTTAGTGCCATGGAAGTTTTGAGAATTTCACCCATGGGCATCCTATGGACCTGGTATGCTCAACTAATATTTTCGGTGTCCACACATATGGCATCCACGAATACCCCTGTGGAGGAAAGGCCCTGATGAAGTAAGGCGGATATCCACAAGCTATGTAATGTCAGATGCATGAATCACACAATCACCCATGCATCAATCCCAAGCATTCCTATCTCAGAGAGATACCAACATGTCCTACACAATGGCACAACCATGGCCAATCATACCTCAACCAAGTATGCATATGATGTGTATGGGAGTGGGCCATGGCGATGAATAGAGGTGCCAATAAGGTGAAGATGAACTCTCTACCTAACCATGAAGGGTCTAGGTACTTAACCAATTTCTCATAAGGAATACAACCTCTAGTGGGGGCCCATATATCTTGGGTAGCCCATGAGACTGAGGAGAATAATGGTATGGGCCTAAATATATGAAACGACCTAGCAAGAGTCTATGGTGGGCCTTTAACCACCCATAGAAGCCCATGGGCCTACCTTAAGGCCACCAATGTGGACATGCAACCACAATTAGTCCCCAAGAGGTAGCCCATCTCTAATTGATCATGGATCAAGGCCCAAGGCCCATGCAACATCAGAAATAAGAAATGAGCAACCATAATCATATCACAAACTCTCATGTTGGGCTTCAGAAAGGGCGGCCCAAGGCTTACCCAAAATATGGGTCTAAGGAAAACACATATAACCCAACCCATATATACCACTATGGGCCCATAGGAAAAAGGTTGGGGCCCAACATAAAAGCCACTAATCCCATATATTATGATGGCCTAGTGGGCAGTCCATTGCTCAAACCTCATGGGCAAATGTCATGCTCTTAATCAAGTAAGTTGGGCCTACAACCCGGCCCAAGTATAAAGTTGATTTGGTGAGCAACCAAGGGCTTATATACTTGTGTAATCTGACCCATTAACCCAACACAATATTATGGTAAAAATGGCCCAAGAGTTCAATGGGCCTAACTGGAAAGTTCTAGCCCAATTAGGCTTAAAGAGTTCAACAACTATCTACGTTCATGGACCCAATTAAATTTAACTGCGGTGGGCCTCAAAGTGCATTTATTAAGCCCAACATTTAAGAAACTAAAGGTATAAATTATTTTATCTAAGACCTCATAAATGTGGTGGGCCCTACTCCTCAAAATTTCAGCCCAAGGCCAAGCATAATTATAACATGTTGTAATCCTAAATTTGAGCACTCCATTGGAGTGGGTCCAAGGCCTCTAAAACTCTAAAAATTGAGGTCCAAGGTCCCTCATCATGCATACAATGAGAGAAAACCCAAAAGGTTGGCCCCCCATCAGAAGAAATATTTTTAAATTATGATTTTTATCAAGGCATATTGTTGGACTGCACAACAGAAAGATCTGGGAGTCCAGCCATCTTGGCCCATTCTTTTGGATGCCCAAACGAGGTCATTTGAGGCTGAAATTTTTATAGAGTGATACTACTATAGGTGGGGCACACCCCTACAAAATTCTAGAATTTTTAGATATTTTTAAGTATTTTAATTAATTTAAACAAAATAAACTATCCAGAAAATCGGTAAGTGGGTCCTACCAGAAGTGGACCACAATTATACAAAATTTTATAATTTTTGAACATCTATAAATATTTTAATTTATTTAAAAAAATCAATCTATCCTAAAAATCGGACTGATCTGGACACCATATTATAATGGGCTAGTCCAGCCACCACCATGGTGTGTACAGGCGTCCATTGGCCCCAAAATTTTGTAGGTGGATCCTACCATGAGTGGACCACCTCCTATAAATTTTTTATAATTTTTAAACACCCATAGATATTTTAATAAATTTTAAAAATCCAACCTATCCAGGGTGGATTGTTGCTAGAACTGTGCAGAAAATCCAGACTGTCCACATCACTTGGACCACACCTTTGGGACCCCAATGAAGGTCAGTTGGGGCTGAAATTTGGTATGATTATAGCTGGGGTCTACACCTTCAAGAAACATACATTACATGGGACCAAACAACCCTCCAAATGCCTAGAAATCTTTCCTCAAAATGACCTAAAAATCTATCCACGTGGTTCTGGACAACAACATATAACAGAAAATAAATAATTATAAACACTATTTAAAAGGAAATTTAATCTAAGAAAATCATGGTATGGACCACTCCAGTGGGCTCCATAAACATCCACACCCTTCCCATTACAAAATACCCCTTTCATCTGCCCCATATAGGTAGATTAGGGGCTCCAACGTCCAAGGGTACACTGTCATGGACGTCCACCCTCCATGGATGGTCTGGATATTTTTGGTCTACAAGGTGAGCCACACACTCATGATTAGAAGATTATTAATAAAGAAAAATAAAGATTCGGCCACAAGGGAAGGGTCTCTGCCACATTGAGGCCCTTCCCCTCATCACTCATGCATACACATTCCACTATATTGATGGGATTACAAGATCTACCCATGCATGCATCTTCAAATCAAAATTCAATGGTGGAGATGCCATCTTCACCAAGGATCAAGGGTCTAGATGACCTAAGGATTCTTCAAACTAAGAAAAGAAACCATGGTGAGGTCCATAGAGAATGCCCCCACCCATGAGTAATGTATGCACAAAAAGATGGGCCAATGGCCACATCCAAGAAGACATGGGGCCTCCACCATCATTTGGTGGGCCCCACATGCTTCAAGCATGAGGTGAAGAAGAGAAATAAGAGGAGGGAATGGAGATCCTAAGGTTCTAAGTACAAGCACACCCACCTACAAGGTCTTCAAGCAAACACCTCCAAGATGGTCTTCAAGCTCCAAGGTACATGGATCTATGGTTGAGATCTTATTTCAATGGTTAGATGGGGGGATATATGAGAGAAAGTGGGCTAAAAAAATGGAAGAAAGTTGCTGGAGAAGAAGAGAAGAGAGAGGGAGAGAAATGAGAGGGAAAAAAGAGAGGAAGGAGATTTTATTCAAAGTAATCATTATATTGACTAGAAAAGAGGATATGGTAGTCTCTCTCTCTCTTCCTAGAGAAGAAAAATTTCAGAAAATTTAGATTGGGGAAGAGAAATTGCATGGGGAAGAAAAAAAATCCCATGATAACTTCTAGAAAAGAGAAAAAGAAAGAGCCATGATGAGTTTGGAGAAGGGAGCCCATCATTGGTAGACTAGGCCATTATGACATCATGAAAATAGTGATGTCATCATTATTGGTAAGCGTGCACATGGGAAAACATGCAAATCATGTGGGTCCTACCAAAAAATGCGATCAATGGTCCAAATGATGCACGACCCATAACTTATGATCCACACGTCGAATGGACGCACAAGACGGGGCGTCGGAACCACAATGATGAAGCGGTCACAATGGCATAGGTCTCATCTTGATCCGAGTCAGGTCTATGTGACTAAACTCAAGGATGACCGCAAGCACAATCTAAAGGTCGCGGGTTGCTGAAATTCTATCGGTAGGATCGTGGGACCACAAGAAATGAAAGGCACACTCATGCACACATATAAACTTAGGTCGGGTCTCACATTAAACCCTAATACGAACCCAATTTCCTATACCTAAACCTTAACATATAACCCATACTTATAACCTTAAACCTATTCTCAAATCCCAAAACCTTAACTTATAACCTAAACTTAGACCTTAACCTTAACCTATAACCTATACTTATAACCTATAACCTAAACCTAAATATAAACCTTAACCTATAACTTAAACCTAGACTTATAACCTTAACCTAAACTTATTCTCAAATCCCAAAACCAATACGTATAACCTAAACCTAGACCTTAACCTTAACCTATCACCTATACTTATAACCTATCACCTAAACCTATACCTATAACCTAAACCTAAACCTTAACCTAAACCTATAACCTAAACCTAGACTTATAGCCTTAACCTAAACCTATTCTCAAATCCCAAAACCTCTACATATAACCTAAGCCTAAACCTTGACCTTAACCTTAACCTATAACCTATACTTGTAACCTATTACCTATAACCTATACTTGTATCCTTAACCTAAACTTATAACGTTAACCTAAATATATTCTCAAATCCCAAAACCTATACTTATAACGTAAACCTAAACCTAAACCTATAACCTATAACCTAAAACCTAAACCCATTCCCAAACCCAAACCCGATTTCCTAAACCTAAACCTTAACGTATAACCCATTCTTGTAACCTTAACCTAAACTTATTCTCAAATCCTAAAACCTTAACCTATGACCTAAACTTATAACCTATACTTAACATATACTTATAACCTTAACCTAGACCTTAATCTATACTTATAACCTATACCTAAACATATTCTCAAATCCCAAAACTTATACTTATAACCTAAACCTAGACCTTAACCTTAACCTATAACCTCTACAAATAACCTTGACCTAAACTTACAACATTAACCTAAACTCAAATCCCTAAACCTTAACCTATAATCCAACCTAAACCTATACTTATAACCTAAACCTATTCTCAAATCCCAAAACCTGTACTTATAACCTAAACTTAAACCTAAATCTATAACCTATAACCTAAAACCTAAACCCAAACCTAAACCCTATCCCGAACTAGAGCCCTATTTCCTAAACCTAAACCCTAACCTATTCTCAATTCTCGAAACCTATAGCTTTTAACCTAAACCTAAACCTTAACCTAAACCTAAACCTAAACCTAAACCTAAACCTAAACCAAAACCAAAACCTATGACCTATAACCTATAACCTAAACCTAAAACCTAACCTTAACCTAAACCTAAAACCTAAACCTTAACCTATAACCTTAAACCTAAAACCTAAATGTATTCTCAAATCCCTAAACCTAAACCTAATCCTAATCCTAATCTCAACTCCTTAACCTAAACCTAAACCTAAACTTGAAAACCCAAACTTAAACCCGATCCCAAATCCAAACCCGATTTCCTAAACCTTAAACTATTCTCAATTCCCTAAAGCTATAACCTATAACCTATAACCTAAACCTAAACCTAAAACCTAAATGTATTCTTAAATCCCCAAACCTAAACCTACACTTAATCCTAATCTCAGTTCCCTAACCTAAACCTAAACCTAAACTTTAAAACCCAAACCTAAACCCAATCCCGAACCCGAACCCGATTTCCTAAACCTAGACCTTAACCTATTCTTAATTCCATAAAGCTATAACCTATAACCTAACTTAAACCTAAAGCTATAACTAACACTTATAACCTAAACCTAAATGTATTCTCAAATCCCTAAACCTACACCTACACCTAATCCTAATCTCAACTCCTTAACTTAAACCTAAACTTGAAACCCCAAACCCAAACCCAATTTCCTAAACCTAAACCTTACACTACTAAAAAAATGAGCAAAGGCTCCGAATTATGAGGACTTTTTACTACGGATTTAAACCATAGCTATATTACTACGGTTTTAGTCTGTAGTTGAAAGCTTCTACCCCACCTCAACTTATGGGGACCTATGGAGCCCAGTTTATCTAAGCCGTCCATCCATTTTGAAACACTTCATTACTGACATCAGCTTAAAAAATGAGGCAGATCAAAGGCTCAAGTGGACCACATCATAGGAAATAGTGTAGATTAAGTGTCTGTCATTGATCTGTGGTGTGGTCCTCTTGGGCTGTTGATCTACCTTATTTTTGGTATTATGCCCTAAAAATAACTCGTAAAATGAATGGATGGCATGGATAAACCACATACATCATGATGGGCCTAACATCGTCCGTCTCTAATTTCATCTCGTGCCCAAAAGAGATGTCTACACCTAAAAATACAGCCCCCCACGCCCAAATTAATGAAACCCTAACCTTCAAATGACCTCTCTCTCACACCTCTTCCTCCCTCTCAATCTCTTTCTCACGCCTTTTCCTCCATCTCAATCTCTCTCAACCTCTTCCTACCTCTCAATCTGTCACGCCCCAAAAATCGGATTCACATGAATCCCGATTGCCGAATCTGGTGCCGACAGCCTCCGTAGTATCCCATTCTCGGCTCCTGACAATCAATTTGCCAGATTCCGATCCTCAGATCCTACAAGGAGGATTTTCAGAATGATTTTTTTTTTTTTTTGTAATGGAGCATAACCACAAGCATAACCAAGTCACAAAACAACATCACACATATCCACTATATCAAAATATTTAAGTACAATGCGGAAAGGGAAATACAAGGTGATCAAAAAGCTCCAAAAAGGTCCGGATATGCACTCCTGCCTCAGCTCTGCTGCTGTCCAACGCTACCTGCACGCAACTGTCGTGCATAAGCTTACAAAAGCTTAGAGGGTGGTGTAAGTGTGTGCGTAAGGTAAACGCCAAGTGTACAGTGTCAAAATAATGCGGAAGTATGTGATAAGTCCATAGAATCAACCATGCCAAAGCTATGCGATGAGATATGAATGTCATCGGACACACCGATACAATGCAAGGCCTATATAGCCGAATGTCATATGCGAAATGCAATCTAAGCAAGTCGGTACTCCTCAAGTATGTATATCAGTACAGTTCCTCTCTAGATATCACCGGGGTCTAATACACTTCACAGAGACTGCCACCTCCCTAGCTGCACAGTCAAGTAAGCGGAATAGACCTCACTATTCGCCTGACCAGTAGTCTGTCAATATCTATCCGGTTCGTCGATAGCGGACTCATTTGTGAGCTGGTCAAACTCAGCCTAGCTTATAGACCCCTCACTCAGGCGGATAAGGCCACACCCCCTTCTAACCGACCACGACACAGTGGGAGATGCAGCCTACTGGTATTCGGTACTCGGGCGCTCATGTATCCACTCGGTCTAGACGTTGGAGCATCTCCTGGTACCAAAAAGGTTCTGGGACTTTCACCCAAGGACATCCTAAGTGGCCACAGTGCTAGAATCAAGTATTTTCGGTATCCGATACGGCCATCCACGATGTACCTGCGGAGCCACGACCCTGATGTCGCTAGGGCGTGCAGTAATCAAGTCACACATATACAGGATGCATGAATCACGCCGTCAAATCATGCAAAAATCCAGCGCGTACTGCGCGATCATGTGGGGCACTCTATCTCAGAACGAGTCCCGTAAATGGTCTGCCCAATGGCGTATGCTATGATCAGTCAATACTCATATCAAGCATACAGATGATGCGTATGGGCATGAGTCATGAGATTGTACTAAGCATGTTATAAGGCAATGAATAGCAATGGGTATGGACCTATCAATGGGCCCTAAAGAGTGTTACAATGCGGACATTTAACCAACATTGTACATACAATGTGGACGTCAAACCAACATTGTTTCCTAGGCACGGCTTGCCATAAATATCATTTCACGAATCATGAGGAACGTAATTGCAATGGACCCTAAGGACATCCATTGGGCCTCGATCCCTGGGCCTTAAATATATCAAATGGGTCGTATTACATGGGCCTCACATTCACCAAATGGGTTGCATTAATGGGCCTCACCAATGAGCCTTATGTACATTGCAATGGTCCATGATCCATGGGCCTTGAAATACATCAAAGTGGCCTCACAACTTGGGCCTTAAATATGTCAGATGGGCCTACATACACGAGCTTTAAATAGATCAAATGGGCCACTCCATTTGTGCCCCATGCACATCAAATGGGCTTGAACCCGTGGGCTCTTTATGTATCAAATGGGCTTAATCCCATGGGCTTTGCATATGTACCAAAGTAAGCCTTAATGAATGGCCATAATTAAGTAAATTGTGGGCCCTAAACACACACCAAGGTGGCCCATTTGAAACATAGATCTGCCTCATTTTTATATATATATATTTTTTTTAACTCATGTCATGAAATGAGCTCTCAAAATAGGTGGACAGTATGAATGTAGCACATGCATCATAGTAGAGGGTGGGTCCACATAGAGGCCCACCATTATATATATATATATATATATATCATGTGGATGGAGTGGATAGAACCCATAAATCATGATGGGTCCCACTGTCCAAACGGTGGACAGTGTGGATAGTCACATACATCACAGTGGAGTCCACCGTCCATACGGACGGTGGCAATATAACACATATATTAATGTGGGCTTCATGTGGGACCCACCATAACCTATATTTCCCATCCAATCTGCTGCTAAGATCACAAAGACCTGGATGAACGGGAGACACAAATTTCAGATTGATCCCGAACTGTAGTGGGCCTAAAAAGGGTCTCAATGGTAAAGTTCAATCACCACTGTTTCTTGTGATGTGGACTGCCTGAGTCTTAGATTCCGTTAAAACTGGGGGCCCACCTCAAGGGGTGGCCCTCCTCATGAACGGACTGGATGACAAGCAAACATCAAGGTGGGGCCCACGTGCAGAGCTGTGGGATCCTACCCAGCGCGCCCGCCAGCTCGTCCGGACACAGCAGCAATCTCTACTGCCTTTTATTATTATTTTTTTTGAAAACCCGTTTTCTGGGGTTCTTATCGTGTGGGGCCCACGTCTGAAGAATCCACTCCTGCCATTGGATTCTACAACCCACAACGAATCCAACGAGTCCAATATCGGGCCTCTTTCATCGTGTAAACAGAAATTTGGAAGGATTTCAATGGTATTGATGGTATTTTCAATACCATGGCCCACTAGAGAGTTGGATCAGCTTCATATTTTGGCTCAACGTCTAAAATAATATGAGGAAAGGGATGGACGGCATGGATTGAATACATACATCAAGGTGGGGCCTATATGGGTGGCCCAACCCATGAGCTTAAGAATCCAAGCAAAAATTTGTGTTTTCCTTCAATGTCCAGCAACGTCCAGACGCTAGACGTTGCTTCCCCCCCCCCCCTTTTTTTTTTTATGTTTACGTGGGGCACCACAAGATGGATGATACATCTAAGATGAGCCCCACTCATGGAGGGTTTGGATAAATACATAGTTCATGTGGGGCTCATTCAAGTGGGCCACATGGCCTCATCAACATTAAAATAAAAAAATGAGAGGGAGAGAGAGAGAGATTGAATGACACACGTGCATGGAGGGACCCCGGCACTATGGGCCCTCTGTTTTAACCATCCAAACGTACATCAATGGGTCTCATTGCATATGGGACCGTCCAAATAAAAGATCAACGGTGGAGATCCCACTCCACCAAAAATAGACTGTTTAGATGACCTCTTTAATACAAGGAAAGTAAACATCATGATGGGGTTCATGGAGAATGGCCCCATCATGGAATGATTTGATGATCAAGATGGGCCATCGGCCACATCTTAGGGTTCCAAATGAGATCCACACCATTGATTGGTGGGCCTCACTTGGCCCATCATAAAAATATGAAAATCTAGCTTATGGAAACACCTACTACTTGATCTTCTTAGTCCGTCGGGATGCCGGTCTCCTAAAGCTTCACTTTGATGGTGGAGATGGGAGATGGATGGCTAGGATGATGGGTTTTGGGATGGGAAGTGGGCCACCAAAATCACACTTTCTCTTGGGAAAAATTTGGACGTGGGATGCTCTCTTGGTTGCTTGGGTTTGGTGTGAGAAAAGAGAGAGAGAGAGAGAGAGAGAGATGAGATGTAGGGAGATGTGAGGTGAGTGATGGGGTGATGGTTGATGGATGTGAGTGATAGGTGAGGTGATATGTTAGTTGACTTGGGTGGTTGCTTGACTTATGGAGAAAGGAAGCATGGGTGCTTGTACTTGACATAAAGTGATTGATGGGTGATTGATTGATGGGATTGATTTGACACTTTGTAGAGATTCTCTTGGGATTTGCAACACGCGGTGTTTTTCCTCGAACTGAATGCGGGTCCGCATCTCATCGTCTGGGTATCGGATCGGTGTGTGAGTTGCGGCGTTGGAACGGCGGCTACGGTGCGGTCGCAACGATACAAGTCTCGGATTAAACCGGCTCAAATGAATAGGATATGACTTACGGTCGTGCACAATGTCAACTACAGGTCGCGGATTGCCGGAATTTGACAAGAAGGATCGCGGGAAGCGACGGAACAGTAGGGATTATGATACGGGTCTTACACAATCTCTCTCCTGCCTCTCCCTTTCTCTCCAATCCCAGTAATAACCCTTGCTTCCTATTGCGTCCATCTATCTTCGATTTTTTTTCTTTGATTTTTTCTTTTTCTCTTCTCATTTCAAGTTTTCTGATGAGTTAATTGATTTCCTTTTCTCTTCTCATTTCAGGTTTTCTGATGCCTTATCAACAACCCTATTTTTGTACAGAGAGAAGCAGAGGCAAGCATTACGCTTCTCCGATGTGATGCTGGCAGCTTCTTGGTTCCAACTGCCCTCCGATAGGGCAAGCACTAATCTGATAGGGCAGCTTCTTGGCAAGCACTAATTTGATAAGGCAGCTGCTTGGTTCCAACCGCCCTCTGATGTGATGTGGCTCTGGTTCTGCTCGCTTGCAGTTGGTAGGGATTTATTGTGTTTTGTTCATTACATGCATAATCAGCTACAAAGAATATAAAAATGCACAAACTAGTCCAGATGTATCCTGGTCTCACATCTTGCCAACTTTATCAATTTTGCAAAAATAGATCTGTTTATGTTTTTTTTGCACTGACCATGAATCAGAGCCTTTGAAAGGGTACCCATTTTCTGTTTGTCATCTATAAAATCTCTATCTATCGTTTCGATGCACGTTGTTTACTTATTAATGGAAATATGGGAATTAGAGATAACATTAAAAAAAAAAAAAGCATTACACTTCTCCGATTTCAACAACCTCTGATCATATCCCATTGGATTTCTATGTATTTTTCTAGAAAGAGCCAAGCATTACGCTTCTCCGTATGTGATTTGATTAGTTGTTGGTATTTCATTCATTTTTTTTCCTTAAATTTTGTTGAGATGGTTAGCTTTGGATTCTCAATTGAATAAACTTCCCTGGATCTATTCATTTGATTAGGTTTTCCCTTCTGATTCTTCTGATATTTTTTTTTTCCAGATTTTTATTCTCCTTTTACGAATGTGTGTTTTGTTAGATTTGGAGAGATGGGTGTCTCTGGATTTATTTATTTATTTATTTATTATTATTATTATTATTATTATTATAGATTTTAGGGAATTGATGCTTTCCATTAACATGAGGGCCATTTCTTAACTTAGAAAGCTATAACATTTTGTTTTCATGTCGTTCATTCATATATTGCATGTCTTTGTTTCTCTGAACATGTTTCTTTGAACATATGTATGTAATGCAACTGGTCATAAATCGACCTTCAGTTAATTCTGTGCCGCAAGTGATAGATGAAGATGGCTTTGTCAACGACTTTGTGGTGTGTTCTCTACCAGAGTATAGAATTGAATTGCAATCCATTTGGTTCTAGGTTGTTGCAACTTCATCTTCCCATGAATCAATACTTTTTTTTCTTTTTCTATTTTAGGTTCTGCTTATTCAAAGTAAGTTCTTTCAACAGGTACTGTATCAATTTTAAAAAATCTCTCCACAACATGTTTTCTTCTTCTTTTGTTGGTCCTTATAAAATTTGAAGATCTCGCTAAACTTTAATCAAGCTTTCAGGTGTCTAGTAGAAAATGAATTACCATCTTTAAATTGAGTTGACTCAGCAAGTTCTCCAAGTAAACATTTTTAAATACCACCCATGTATTTAAGTTTTATGGTGCTTAATTCAAATAAGTTTTATGAAGAGCCATCACCTTCTCACATGTGCCAAACATGCAAGGTGATTGGAATTGTCGATCAACTGGGTCATTACATGATGGATTTTAGGCCAAAAGTCGGTGGTTGTACATCATTCATTATATAAGTTGTAGCTCCTTTCTCATTGATATGTTTCAGAGCTAAGAAATAACCTTATATAGATCATTAAGAAGTTGCTAAGATGAAATATGTAGTAGTTATGCCTATCCAAACTACAGAAATGGATTGATTTGTCCAAAGAAGTAACCATTTCCAAGTATTTACTCGTAAGTCAATCAATTTAAAGAGTTTTCTTTAGTTGCAAAGAATGCTATTTGGCTTCCTCGTGTAGATGAGTGAGTAAACAAGGCGGTTATGGCAGTGAATCGGGTTGCCACTGTTGCTAGAATTTCTGCAATCAACTTTTGCTTGACTTCTATTTGGTGTGGGTTGCATGATGAGTGAAATCAGGTGTCCTTCATGAATGGAACACGTTCCATTTTTAAGTGCTACTTGTAGCCTATGGTGTGGATAGCATGATGGCTCGGGTCTTTCCAGGCCTAGATCTTCAACACCCAGACCAAAAATACAATCAGCTAGAGTGATTTCTAGATATTACATGTAATTAGAAATATTAATGCTTAATTCTCAACAATTACTTTGCAGTTTGGAGCCCATGGAATTAATCTTGTGGTCTTCAATTTCATTGGTGTTTACTAGTTTAATTAGTCTCTAGGGTGAGAATGAGTCATGATATCTTTAAATGTTTTTGCTGCAGAGGCTACTGATTTTCTATATTTTTTCTATATTAAAGGTGTGCAGTGTTTAATGTAAATACTGAACAATAGAACTCAGCACCACTGCCAAAGAAAGTGTACATATCTCCTCCAAGTGCTAACTATGTCCAACTCCCAGATGGACGACATATTGCATATCAGGAGCTAGGTGTTTCTTTTGACATGGCTAGATTCTCTTTGATTTCTCCACATTCTTTGCTTTCCTCCCAACTCGCAGGTAAAACAAAGTGTGTTGCATTCACCAATAGAAGTAATATCTCTGAGTTATAGTGTTAGATTATGTGGTGCATTCTGCTGAAATGTTTCGAGTCCTTTCAAACAGCTATATATACCAGGCATCAAAGCATCACTCTTGGAAGAATTTGGCACCCGTTTTGTTACCTATGATCTTCCTGGTTTTGGTGAGAGCATCCCGCATCCCCACAAGAACTTTAATTCATCAACATTGGATAAGTCATATATAGCAAAAGCTGTTGGTGTGAAGATATCCCACCTCTATCGAACTTGTGGTTTTAGGCCCATGGAGGAGCAACGCAGGGCTATGGGCCATCTCTATACAACCTTACCAATATGGTGCTTTCCATTCGGTTGTTTCTTCTTCTTTCTTGGAGGCATTTCGAGGCAAGAAAATTATGAGATATCTTTCTTCTTCTTCTTTCCTGGAGGCATTTCGAGGCAAGAAAATTGCAGATGTTTTTGTAATTTATTTCTGTAATTTTTTTAAATTTTGTTCTCTTTCCTTTGATTGATGATAGTGTTTGAAGCTTTCTTCCAAGATTCTTCTTCTTCTTCTCTATTGTAATTAGTATTTATAAGCAAGAGTAGGTCTGCGAAATTTTGCAAAGAAATGGTCAGAAACTATGTCCTAATGGCTTCTTTTCTACATACTTTTGTGTCTCAGGTTTTCTTGCCATATCTCATTGCAAGCCTGTTATGCCAAATTTCATCACTCAGCTTTCTCAGGTGAATCTTTTCCTCTTATGTTGTCTACATAACATGTATCACAGGTGTCACTAGAATCATGAAAAAAATAATTTTGCAATTGCACCTATCAGGCTTGGAAATTGGGTCCCAGTACATGCCCAATTTTCAATCCTAACCAGTGAGCTATGGAATTGAGCTTTCGTAGGCTCACTAGCCAAATACTCACCCCTCCAAAGGACTCTTATACTGAGCTTGGAGATCTCTAGTGTGCTGGAAAATTCTACTTCAAATACATTGTGAGGTTATAAACCAATGAGCTACTATTCTGAGCATAATGAATTATGTTATAACAGATCATTTTGTTTTCTAACTTCTTGCTTGGACCACAATGAGTCATCCAAATAGGCCCTTTGTGATGACCTTTCGCATGATATTTCATTAAATTTTGATGCAACCAAACACAGCCTTATTGCCTATCTAATTTTGATATATAATTATTATATTGACATCATTTTGGTGATATCAACAAGTTGAAGAGTTTGAATAAGGGATTGAAACAAGACAAAGCAGCACCTTTCTGTGATAGGGTTGTCTTCAACAAAGTCAATGTAACTATTTCTCTAAGGATCGTCTTTAGCAATTCCCCCAGTATATTTTAGTTTGATGTGTGCCACATCCAATCACCAATCAAAACCATCCACTCATACCGTTGGAGGGAAGAGATGGTGGAAAAATCATGTTGATTGGATAGCCCTAACCCATTTTATTGGGCCAAATGTTTTTTTACAACCATTTATTTTTTGTGAGCCGTAGATTGGACGGTTAACATCATCAAACCAAAATGCTTCTTTTGAATATGACCAATCCACAATGGGACCTATTATACAATTGTTTTAAGATGATGCTTGCACCTATTTTGTTTCTCTGCTCGATTTTGTGATGCATAAACCATTTCCATCTAGAGTGTTTTTTTTCTTTTTCCCTTCTTAATCTTATGCAATCATGTCATTTGTTTGTTGAATGCCGTGAGTAAGAAAATGCCCTTTCGCAGAAATGCAAAATTCGAGGAGCTTGTGGCATTGGGAAGTAGGTTGCTTGTTGGGTTTCACCAAGAGCTAGGTGAGTTCCATTCATCTTAGATAGCCATTTCATTTATTTTCTGTCAAACGGACTGTATCTAGTGGGGTCCATGTTTGAGTGGTCTAAGCTGATGATATAATGTGCCCCGTTGCGGATGAACATTGCATGGAAATCTCCCAGGTGGGAAAACCTAACCATTTTAAGTAAGAATATGCTGCAACAATTTGTATTCAAGGAAGAAAATGTTGTATATTATCTATGTATAATCTTGCAGTCTAGGAGATTTTTAGTGCATGAGTCATCAATGGATGGACCCACCATACAATTGTTTGGATCACTCAAGCCGTGGGTCCCACTTGTACAAAATGGAAACCTAGTTTATTCCCCAGAATGTCAGCCCTAGCATTGCATTAATACCTCTTTATTTATCCATGGTTTGTTGTTTCATAACTGAATTTTGGTGGACTATAATTCTTCATAGAGTTGATGCCATGAAATGTTTCTTCATGTTTCTCCATCCCAAGTAAAAAATTTGAATTCTTATGCTCTTGAAATTTGAATTATGATGGTTGATCTTGAGTTGGTATTTAATAATTAGGTTTTCCAAGACATTCATATCTTGTGATCAAATGAATGAATAGGGATTAATTTCTACGGGATTTGGTTGCACATGCTGCAGTTCTTATTGGTGTGCAGTTCTTGTAAGAAAATAGAATACAACGTTGAATGTATTTCCAATGTAGTGAATTTTTGAAGTTGTATCTGGTTGTAAACAGGGGCACTTCTGTGATTTGAGGCTTCATCTCATCATTAATAATGCCAGGTTTTCTATTTTAAGTTACTAGATTGTAATATCTTACTATCTGGATGTTTCTGAGTGTCCAAAAATAGTTGGACAGCAAGTTTTAGAAAGGCCTAATCATTCAATGGTTAGGATCACAATGTGGGGTAATTTGAAGATAATTCTCATGTTTGAAATGTCTATGCCATATTTCGCATTTTACTCTAGTGTTATAAACTTGAGATTTAAAACTTTCTGAAAGAAAGTTGATAATTGAATACTATCTATTTTGGAGGCTATATATTGCTGATTTTTTTCAGGACATTGTTGAGAAACATGGTGGGAAATATCATGTGTTGGTTATTATTGCAGATAGGCAGGTCATTGTCAAAAGACTAATCTCTATTTCTATTTCCTCTTATCATTTTACAACAATTTGATGCATACCTTTTGAATTATAAAGGTCATAAGAAGCATTGATTCAGAGGATAGAGAACTCAGCCCATAGGAGGAGCACGATTGATGCGATAGTCACTGCAAGGTATTGCTAGGCTACTAATCCATTGTTATTGTAACACACTGATTATACTCCAAAACAATCCAATTGTCGACTACAACACTAAAATCACATCAATAGAATGATCCAACTATCTAAATATTGGCCATATAAAAGGTTTGGATTCCAATGCATTCTAATTACAAGTTACCACATATAATTGTTAATTCAGTATAAATGTGATTTCCTCCATATGTAGTGGTCTACACAATCATATATACAGATGGGCCATAGCCCAAAAATTAGGGGAATCAACTATGTTAGTCATCTGATCATCAGGTGGGCAATTGTGTGTTCAACTGCTATTTGGATCCTCAGCCATCCACTTTTCAACAAACTATATTCCCGGATATGCATCATTTTGAACAACCTGATTTTTTTTGGAATCATGCAAATTCACTACAAGGTTGGTGTGATGAGTGGCCTGGATCCTGCATGCGTTTGGGTGCTTGTTTTGCAGTTGCAGCTTACAAGTAACATTCCATGAATTCCATACATTGTTATTTTTCTTTCTTTATCTGGTATTCTAGAATGAAAGAGTATAAAGAGAAGGTAGTAGAATTGGCGAAAAATTGTCCCAAGCTCCAGGCGCTTACAAATAAGCTCAAGGCAGTCCAAATGACTTGCCCCTTATTCGATGTAGCACGTTGGGTAAGTTACTAGGGAGATGTATAGGTACTTGATATAGGAGATTTAGAGCTATTATTATTATTTGCAAATGTTTCATGTGAATTAATCCGTGTTTAGTTCCTGCCCAAACTCCACCTGTTAGTTACATGCATGAAATAGGATTTGTAAAGTTGTTCTGTCTTACTCCACTCAACCAAGGGATCACATGGTGCTAAAAAAAACTATGGAAACACGGTGGTGCCCAAAATAGGTCCTTACCACCAGCAAGTCACTCGTATAAGTTTAAAACAAGCTCCAATTAAGGGCTTAAAGTTAATTGATGAGTCGGATGCAACAACTCTTTGGCACTGGAATGTAAGGTGACTACAGATGAAGTGTAGACATTTTGGCTGCATTTAGCTCTAGCCATGGGAAAAATCATTCTTAGTTTTTAGGATTACTAGACTTATAAGAATTTCTGGGAAATCATGAAATGATTTTTATGTGTACAAGTAAGATCTCTTTGTTTCCAATATGACAAAAAAGAGCTCCATCTCACAAAATTTGGAAATTCTACTAAAGAGTAGAAGATCCAAAATCACAAATTATTTCTCAAATGGCCAAGAGTAGAAGATCCAAAATAACAAATTCAACATATTAGACTCCATTTGGTCGTCACAAACCAAATGGAGCCTCAGCTCCTTTTTAACTCTGCCAATGTAACTCCTTGCATTGCCGGTCCCAAGCACGGGTAAAGGAGGAGGGAGAATGGGCATCAAGGTGAGTTGTGTACTTTTCTTTCATTTTCTAAGAGGGATTTTTAAAATGCTTGATGGTTAATTTCAATAGTTTTCTGGCTTCTTCTACTATCATTTGAGGACCTCAAAGGCCTAACTAACATGAAATTTTTATATGCAGGCTAATGTATTTTTAGCCCCACAGATCAATGTTGCCACTACAAGGTTCAACATTGAAATGGTAAAGTTTTTAACTATTTATATTATCTTTGTTTTTTCCTGTTCTTCATAAATAATTTGATGTCTTAGCCTCCTGTCATTACCAGCTAGTCTTGTCACTATTTGTACATATGTCATCTCATGAGTCTTATTATTTGTAATTTTCTTACCCCTGTAGTGATTATTAGAAGCAGTGGGCCATCATTGAAAGATTACCCTTGTAGTGAGTCCAATTAAGGTATGGATAATATATAGTTTTAGTTCATGGTAAATGGTACCTATTGTTGTAAGTTCGTATTGATTTCGCTAATTGTAATAGAAAACAGGCTCAAGCTCCAGCTGGGGGAGATTTTTACCACAATTCCAACTATCGGTAAGTACAATTTAGAAGGCAGATTTAAATTTTATTTATTTATTTTTTTTAAATTTTCTTTAGAAATGCTAATTGCATTAATAGAGGTATTGTTATTGGTGTTGTTTATTAATCTGTCCTGCTAGTGCAGATAAAACGTTTGGTGAAGCCAACCAATGACATAATGAAAGTTCATTGCATTAAATATGCTTGGCATGAGTTTTTTCTTGAGGGTACTCATCTTCCTCTTAGTCCATGATATCCTGGCTTTTTGTCATTTCATTCGTATAATTTTTTTATTCTGTCAATGCAGCTAGATACAACATTGGTGCAATTATCTTGCTCTGGGCACCTGTAGCTGAATTGGTGAGTCTTCTTTCCTTCATACTATATGATTGATTGATAAAGTGGCCTGGCCATTTGGACAGACATATTATCTCGAAATTGATGAAGTAGATCCGGATGTGCGTCGGAGCTATCTGGATGTTAAGCGGGGGTCCCTGGAAGGTAGAAACCGCTGTTATGACCATGATGAAGCTATCAATTTTCTATGGACAACATTGGAGGGGCCTGACCATTTGCACAGGCCGTATTTATGTATTTGCTCACAATTAATTGAGCAAAGCCGGATGTGCGTCGGAGCTATCCGGATGAGTAGGGGTCCCTGGAAGGTGGGAACCACTGTTATGACCATGATGAAGCTGTCCATTTCTCATGGACGGCATTGGAGGGGCTTGACCATTTGGACAGGCCATGTTTATATATTTGCTCGAAATTAATGGAGTAGACCTGGATGTGTGTCGGGGCTATCCGGAAGAGCGAGGGGCCCTTAAAGGTGGGAACCGCTATTATGACCATGATGAAGCTGTCCATTTTCTATGGATGGCATTGGAAGGGCCTGACCATTTGGATAGGCCGTGTTTATATTTGTATTTGCAGGGACCACACCCTTAATCTAAACCTGAATCGATTCTCAAATCCCAAAACCTATAACTTAAACCAAAACCAAAACCTATACCCTAAACCTGAACCCATTCTCAAATTCCAAAACCTATAACCTAAACTAATACCAAAACCTATGACCTAAACTCGAACCCATTCTCAAATCCCAAAACCTATAATCTATCCTTAAACCTTAACCTATAACCTAACCTAAACTTATACTTATAACCTAAAACTATTCCCAAATCCCAAAACCTATAACCTAACCTTAACCTAAAACTAAACCTATAACCTATAACCTTAACCAAAACCTATAACCAAAACCAAAACCAAAACCAAAACCTATAACCTAAACCTGAACCCATTCTCAAATCCCAAAACCTATAACCTAAACCAAAACTAAAACCTATAACCTAAACCCGAACCCATTCTCAAATGTCACGCCCCAAACCCGAAAATCGGATTCACATGAATCCCGATTGCCGAATCTGATGCCAACAGCCTCCGTAGTGCCCCATTCTCGGCTCCTGACAATCAAATGCCAGATTCTGATCCTAGGATCCTACAAGGAGGATTTTCAGAATAATTTTTTTTTGTAATGGAGCATAACCACAAGCATAACCAAGTCACAAAACAGCATCACCACATATCTACTATATCAAAAACTTTAAGTACAATGCAGAAAGGAAAATACAAGTGATCAAAAAGCTCCAAAAGGTCCTGACACGCACTCCTGCCTCAGCGCTGCTGCTGTCCAACACTACCTACACGCAACTGTCATGCATAAGCTTACAAAAGCTTAGAGGGTGGTGTAAGTGTGTGCGTAAGGCAAACGCCAAGTGTACGGTATCAGAGCAATGTAGAAGTATGCGGTAAGTCCATAGAATCAACCATGCCAAGGCTATGTAATGCAAGACGTGAATGTTATCGGCCATATCAAGGCCATGCGATGCGAGATATGAATGTCATCGACCACACCGATGCAATGCAAGGCCTACATAGCCGAATGTCATATGCGAAATGCAATCCAAGCAAGTCGATACTCCTCAAGTACACATATTAGTACAGTTCCTGTCTGGATATCATCGGGGTCTAATACACTTCGCAGTGACTGCCACCTCCCTAGCTACACAGTCAAGCAAGTGGAATAGACCTCACTATCCGCCTGACTAGTAGTTTGCCAATACCTACCCGGCTCGTAGATAGCGGACTCATTTGCAAGCTGGTCAAACTCAGCCTAGCTTATAGCCCCCTCACTCAAGCGGATAAGGCCACACCCCCTTCCAACCGACCACGATACAGTGGGAGACGTGACCTTCTGGTATTCGGCACTCAGGCACTCGTGTATCCACTCGGTCTAGATGTTGGAGCATCTCCTGGTACCAAAAAGGTTCTGGGACTTTCACCCAAGGACATCCTAAGTGCCCGCAGTGCTAGAACCAAGTATTTTTGGTATCCGATATGGTCATCCACGATGTTTCTGTGAAGCCACAGCCCTGATGTCGCTAAGGCGTGCAGTGATCAAGTCACACATGTGCGAGATGCATGAATCATACATCAAATCATGCAGGAATCCAGCACGTATTGCGCGATCATGTGGGGCACTGTCTCATAACGAGTCACGTAAATGGTCTGCCCAATGGCGTATGCTATGATCAGTCACTACTCATATCAAGCATACATATGATGCATATGGGCATGAGTCATGGGATTATACTAAGCATGTTATAAGGTAATGTACTACTCAAACGATGCAGATGAGTCTAGACGTCCTATACACAACTAGTATGGGCTTACCAATGGGCCTTAATGAGAGATACAATGCGGACATTTAACTAACATTGTACTTACAATGTGGACGTCAAACCATCATTGCTCCTAAGGCACGGCCCGCCATAAATATCATTACATGAACCATGGAAAATCACACATTGCAATGGACTCTAAGGACACCCCGTTAGGCCTTGACCCATGGGCCATGGATACATTGAATGGGTCGTATCACATGGGCCTTACATTCATCGAATGGGCTACATTAGTGGGCCTCACCAACGAGCCTTTTGTACATTGCAATTGTCCATAACCTACGGGCCTTAGAGTACATCACGATGGGCCTTAACCCACGGCCTTGGAATACATCAAAATGGGCCTAATCTCATGGGTCTAATATGTGTCAATTGGGCCTGATCCCATGGGCCTTATATGTGTTAAATGGGCCTAATACCATGGGCATTATATATGTCAAATGGGCCCAAACCCATGGGCCTTATATATGCCAAATGGGCTTAATCCTATAGGCCTTATATGTGCACCAAGGTGGGCCTTAATGAATGGTTACGAACAGGCCAACATGGGCCCTATACACATGCCAAGGTGGGCCCTACTTGAATCATAGATCTGACTCATTTATTAGCTCAACCATGAACTTATAAAATAAATGGATGGTTTGAATACAACACATGCATCATGGTGGAGGTCCACACGAAAGTTGGAGGGTTGGGATGCAACACATGCATCAAGGATGGGGTCCACTGATGTCACGCCCCAGACTCGGTAATCGGACCTCACAAGGAACCTGATGACCGGTTCTGGCCGCAACAACCTCCGTAGTACCCCATTCTCGGCTCTTGAGACAGGTTCCGATCCTGGGATCCTACAAGGAGGATTTTCACAACAATGTAATCATCTCCAATACGAGCATACCCAAGATCACAACAAGTAAATCTGAGAATAACAAAGGCACACATCATAAAATCCACTATGAATTTAAACTTTTACAAGCTTACATCAGGTCCAAAAGGACATACATAAGATAACAGAAGAAAGAAGGAAGAGAATCTGCAACACTGGGTCCTCGGCTCGCACACCTATCCAAGCTCTGCTGCTAAGACACCAACTTACGATCTCCTGCACGCATCAATCGTGCATAAGCTTATAGAAAGCTTAGAGGGTGGTGAAAGTGTGTGATAATGGGGCTCAGAAGAAGATAGAGACTGTAGAAGGGAGTCACGATCAATACTAATACCACTAGCCTTACTAAGGCGATCATGAACACAAGAAGCTATGCCAAGGTAGTATGATAATGTAGGAAGTCATACCAAGGCTATATAGTGCAATGCGTAATGTAATGCAATGAGTACTAGGCGCCATGCCAAGGCGATACAATATGAGGCTTACACAGCCGATGCAAATGCAATAATACGAAGTAATGCCAGTGCTCATATCCAATCCATATATCAAGTACATTTCTATCATAAGAAAATCACCGGGGTCCATTATACTGCTGGATGACTGCCGCTCTACAGACCCCGCACAGTTAAACGAGCGTAAGAGACCTCACTACCAGCCTGTAGACAACCAATCACCAACAAGGCCTGAAGGTAGCGGACCCATTCACGAGCTGGTCAGACTCAACCTAACAATGCCCTCTTACATCAGGCGAGTAAGGCCACACCCCTATCCAACCGACTACACGATAGTGGGAGTCACGGCCTAACGGTATAAGGCCCTCATGCGCTCATATATACCACTCGGTCACGGCGGTGGAGCAGATCCTTAGTACCATGGAAGTTTTAAAAATTTCACCCATGGGCATCCTATGCACCCGGTATGCTCAAGTAACATTTTCGGTATCCAATCATGGCCATCCACGATGTATCTGTGGAGGCTACAACCCTGATGAAGTAAGGGCGATAATGCTCATATGTTATGCAATGCTAGATGCATGAATCATGCAATCAACCATGCATCAATCCCAAGCATCCAACGTGCTCAAGAGGGGATACTACGTCCCTCGGGGAAAGTATCATGCAATGCCCAATGACACAATATGACCACACACACATAGTGTCAACCAAGCATACAATGATGTATATGGGCCATGAGATGGGTCTAGACGCATTATGCGGTGATATACAAAGTAGTACACTCCTCCTATCCAAGAAGGGACCAAGACTAGGTACTTAGACAATATCTTTAAGGAATTCAACCTCTGGTGGGGGCCCATTTACCTGGGGTAGTCCACGAGACTAAGCATATAAACTATATGTCTAAGTAATACAGAACTGAGTCTAGCAAGAGTTTAAGATGAGCATCTAATCACATTTAGATATAATTGGGCCTAGAGGGGTCTATAATGAGGACATTTAACAGTCATTCCCCAAA
Organism: Magnolia kwangsiensis; assembly: GCA_037074715.1. Classification (NCBI taxonomy): domain Eukaryota; kingdom Viridiplantae; phylum Streptophyta; class Magnoliopsida; order Magnoliales; family Magnoliaceae; genus Magnolia; species Magnolia kwangsiensis. The sequence continues at coordinate 106,198,364 of CM073578.1, read as the reverse complement.
AAGGCATATCAACCATGAACTATATGGATAGAAGGCCCAAGGCCTACATTTAGATAAAAACAAAGGTAACTACATACATATATATTCCTCATAATATGCCATGAGAAAATGATATAATACCACCTTTAACAACATGGGCCCCAAGAGGGAAATCAAGGCCCAAGGCTTAATTTCCAATAGCCATAGAATTCATGCATTAAGTTGGACTTGGCGGGCAACCCGCGTACACAATATATGGCTTGAAAATAAGTTTAAGTTTGGAGGAAATGGGCCCAACTACATCAGCCCAATAACTAACAGATTAAGTGGGCAACCAAGGGCCCAATATTATCCTTATCTTAGCCCACAAGTCCATCAAAATGGTGGAAGTCGGCCCAATATATGGTTGGGCCAAGCTAGAACGTTCCAACCCACTTTGGGCTAATGGGATACCCCAAAAAATCTGATCTAAGATGGGGTCTTCATGTGATCACTAAAGGTGACCCAAAAGAATGCATTGATTAAGCCCAAAGATTATAAGAAAACATAAGCACGTAACACGTACACAAGTTCTCAATATGGTAGGCCCCGCAGCCAAATAAAGTTTTAACCATAAAATTTTACATTAAGGCCCTTTGATAAACTTTTAGCTAGTTTAACTTCCAAGACCTGCTAAGGTCCAGAAATCAGTTGACTATGTAGAAATAATCTCATGAAAGCTAACTATATTCGCTGGGGGACCTCACCAGATGGAGAGTGCGTATATATTATGGAAAGATCAAGTGGGCCTGTTACTGGATTGTGAGTCCAGCAGTAACCCAAGACAGACAGTGCATCCATAATCGAGCGATCCAAGGCTTGGATGGCCTGGACCAAACATGCGTTAAGGTAGGTTCCACATACATACACATTATGCTCTAAACAATGGCCTAGGGTCCATGGTAGGCCTTTAACCATACATAGAGAAATCCATAGGCCTACCTTAGGATCACCCAGGAGGACGTTCAACCTCAACTGGCTTCCAAGAGGTAGCCCGCCACTACTCATATAATATAAGGTCTAAAGCCCACGCAATGCATGGCCTAATGGGCCATACACAAAGCCCAACTTATAGGCCAAGATAGTGGACCCTCAAGTAAGGTTTGAGCGCAACCACAAAGGTCATAATTTCACATATTGTGGTGGGCTCTATGGGCAGCCCAATAATTCATTTACATGAGCAAGTTTTACATTTAACACAAGTGAGTTGGGCCTCACTTTTGGCCCAAGTACAAGGTCAATTTAGTAGGCAGCCAAGAGCCCAACTCCTTGCATATTATTTCCCTTAATTCCATCACAATAGATGGGAGAGTATAGGCCTAAGATCAATGGGCCTATCCAAAAGAACTGTGTCCACAAGGCCTAATTACTACCACAAAAAGGGCGGCTATGCATATACGATATTACATAATGGGCCCTAAGGAAATGGCCCAAAATAAAAGTCATTTAATTCATACATTATGGTGGACTAGAGGTCACCCCATAAGTCCAAGAATACATAAGGGCGAGACCTATACCGACAGGGTGGGCCTTGCCTCATCAGACAAAGACTTAACAAGGCCCTCCACAATATGCATTTATGTGGGCTTTACAAGTCAGCCCATAATTAAACACTTCATGAGGGCATCAATGCCCATTAATACACATGGTCAGTTTATAGATAGCTCATTGGGTTTGTAAATCAATAAGGTCAGCCCTTGCACAATCTTGGGCTCAAGAAAGAAGTTCTCAGCCCATTGAGCATATAAAACTATTAAAAATTCTGATTAAGGCTAGCCCACAAAATCACCACAAAGGTGGGCCTCAAGGGGCACTCATTAAGCCTAAAATGTCTAAGGGAGGAAATCAAGGAGTGTGTGCAACACTCTCTCAAATCTGGTGTACCACAATAGTTCCTAAACAATCAACCATGTAACAAATTTTGGGCCCCTTGCTAGAATTCCAGCCCACCCATTTCCTAGGCCTGCTGGAGTCCAAAATTTTATTTAATTTAGATAGGTTACTGACCCATGGTGATCCACATATATCATAGTGGGCCCCACCAGATAAAAGAGAGATATACAACACTTACTTCAAGTGGGCCATGCCATTAGAATGCAGGCCCAGCAACCCAAGGTAAGGGTGTGTCAGGATATTTGACGCAAAACTGGTCCAAATTGCAGGCCATACTGTAAGACCCGTAACCTTGACCGTATCGTTCGGTAGGCTTCCGTGGTCTTCCCGGTCGAATCCCAGTAACCTCGACCCTTAGCCGGCATTTGCGCATGATCTTGATTCACGCGCCGTTAACCCGAGTCGACTCAACCCGAGACTTTTACCCTAGCGACCGCATCGTCGCCGCGGTTCCGATGGCGCGTCTCGTGCGCCGAGGCGATACCCAGGCCAGGAGATATGGGCCCGCGTTCAGTTCGAGAAAACACCGCGCGTTGCAAGTATTAAGGGAATCTCTACAAAACATCACATCAATCTTATCAATCAAAGTACACATCACTAATTAATACCAAGTACAACCACCCCTCCCCAAAAGTCAACATTTCTTACAACAAAGTACATACTTACATCACTCACCATTATTTCTCTCCCATCACTCTCTCTCTCTCTCTCTCTCTCTCTCTCTCTCTCTCTCTCTCTCTCTCTCTCTCATTTCTCTCATTCTCCATGCAAGAATCGTCCAAGCCTCCATGAGAGGCCATGTATGGCCCACTTCCTAACTCCCATCTCCACCATCCATGATCCATCTCGACCGTTAAACCTCAACCATTGGAGCTTAAAAAGGCGTTCATGGAAGAAGAAATTCAAGAAGATCAAAGGTGGGTGCTTCTATTTGTTATTTTTATGATTTGAGGGCCACACATGTGGGACCCATCTTGATGTATTCATGTATAGGGAGGGCCCATAATGGCAGGGTCCCACCCATCTCCACAATTTTTTCCTCTCTCTCTCTCTCTCCCTCCATTTTTATTTTATTTTATTTTATTTATTATGTGGCCACTTGATTTATGTGGACCCCACCATAGCAGCGTGTGGGGCCCACCTTATATCAACATGTGAATCCTCACCGTCCAAGGATTTGATGGTGGGAAGTGGGTTGGCTGGACTGCCGCGCACCAGCTATACAGATGTTGTATTGACGTCAGCAGTCAATGGGCCCCGCTGATATATATGCTTCATCCAGACGTCTGTTTGTTCTGCCTGATCACAGGCCCACTCTGATATTTGGGTCATCCAGACCGTCCAACCATCTGGACGTGGTCGTGGACCCCACATTGATCTAGGTGTTCCGTTCACACCGTCCAGTCATTGGACGTCCAGCAACAAAAGCTGTTGGACTGCATAAAGGTAAAACACAAATATCAGCTGGATGCAAAGCTGGTGGGTCCCACATGTACAGACCCACCTGCCACGTGAGGCCCTCTGTGATGTATGCATTTTATGCACACTGTCCATTCCAGCACGATGGGACCCACCTGGACTGTATGTCTCATCCAGGCCATCCATCCACAGGGCCTACCTTGATGATGCGTGCCACCCAGACCGTCCATCCATTTTGATGGATGAGGGGCCACCTTGATGAGGTACCCATCTGCACTGTCCGTGTATGAGACGTGGACCCTACCCATCATATATGTGTTATATTATCCACCGTCCAGCAGCAGGTGCTGCTGGACGAGCAAGCATAAAAGTCTACCCTCTGAAGTGATGGTGGGCCACACGTGTGGACCCACTAGAGGTATGTGTCTGTTCATCTCATCTACCGGTCTGGATAGCGTGACCCACCTTGACGCATGTATTACATCCCAGCCGTCCGTCCATTTTTTTTACGTTGGGCCTCCCTGCTGAAGACATCAGCAAGTTCGGTGGGACCCATACAACTGGCAGCTGATGTACGGTCAGCAAGTTCTGTGGGTCTCATGCTCGTTGTATGCTTGTATTCCTTACCGTCCATTTGTGGATGGTGTGACCCACCGTGATGCCTTTACATCCTTACCGTCCAGCTGTCTGGATGGTGGATGCCATCGTGATACATGGGTTTCATTTGCACCGTCCGTGCAGTGGACCCCACTATGAAATAAGTATTTTATCCCAGCCGTCCATATGATTTCAAGATAGTAGGCTCACTGTACTGACGTCAACAGGTTCTGTGAATCCCACCGACCTTGATGCATGGGTTTTATCCCTGGCCGTCCGTTCTGGACGTTTGATGTAATATATATATATATATATATATATATATATATATATATATATATATATATATATATATATATATATATATATATATATAATAATAATAATATTTTAAAATAAAGAGGTGGGATGGCCCACCTACGCGGGACCCACCAGCTCATGTGTTTAATCTACACGGCCCATCTGTTTATACACTGCAGTTGATTTAAAAATATATATAAAGATGTGTGTGGCATGAATTTATTATATTATAATATTATGATATGATATAATATTATATTATATTATATTTATAGATATTGAAGGTACATACATGTATATATGCATTTTAGACGTACAAACCAAACGTGTGGGCCCCATGTGGGACCCCACCTGTTTTGAAAATGGATGGTTGGCGTGCACTGGTCAGCAGCCAGCCACACGCCGCTATCTGCAGCAATAGCGGTGGGCTACCACTTGACACCCACCTTGGTGATGCGTTACACCCACTGTCCAGCTTATGGACGGTTGATTCCAACCATGATGCGTGCCAATGCCGTCCACCCGTTCTGATGGTGGGACCTGTCTGCTAACTAACGTCTGTAAGTTCTGTGGGTCCCACGTGATGTATATGTACGTCCTAGCCGTCCTGATGGTGGGACCCACTGTTGGACAATGTTTGGATGATGTCAGGTTACATGGACAATATTTGGGTGATGCTGAGTTACATGGAAAATGTTTTGGACATGTTGATCATCATTAGTGGGCCATGTGCCCCAGGGACTGATAGTGTGCAGTGATACACATGTTACACCAACAACTGTTGAAATAATTTTTGGTGTGGTCCAAGCCCACTTGAGGCTCATTGGCGTGGCCCATCCATGAGGCTCATCATGATGTATTTTGGCCCATGTGTGGGGTCCAACTGCTTGTATTATTAGGCCCGTGTAGCGTGGCCCATATGATGTATCCGAGGCCTAAATTCGTGGCCCATTTGATGCATACGAGGCCTAAGCAGTGTGGTCCACTTGTTGTATACGAGGCCCACATATGAGGCCCATGGTGATGCATTTACAGCGGCCCATTTGATGGGACCTATTGCAATAGGTTGCAGGCCATGGGCGAGGCCCATTGTGATGTATTTGAGGCCCATAGGCGTGGCCCATTGTGACATACTTGAGACCCTTGTATGAAGCCCAATGCGATGTATGTGAGGCCCATGAATGAGGCCCAATGTGATGTATGTGTGGCCGCTACGTTGTGTATGTTTGGCCCAATTTAGGTCACTCCTTGGGAGTAATGTCGGTTTGACATCCACATTGATGTGCAATGATGGTTAGATGTCCTCATCGTGACATTCTCTTAGGCCTTGTTAGGCCCATTCGCTTCGTGGGTTAACCCAAATAAGTGGGCCCCATTCGCCGTAGATGGATGACTCTGTGCTATTGGATTTAATATAACCACGGGGGAGTGTCGATCTTTATACTATGGTTGATTGGCTGATCATCTATGGACTCCGCATTATTTATCTACTGATTATCGGTGTCAATTTCCTACGCCGATTATCGACCCTGATTATCGGTGCTGATTATTGACCCTGATTATCGGTGCCGGCTGTCGATGCTGATTATCGATTACGATTATCGTGGCCGATTGTCGACTCTGCGTGTCGTGATCGATTGACCGATTACCGATCGAGGCCGATTATCGTGACCGATTACCGATCGTGGCCAATTATCGATTGACGTGGTCAATTGTCGACTCTGCGTGTCGTGGCCGATTGACCGATTATCGATTGACGTGGCCGATCGTCGACTCCGCGTGTCGAGGCCGATTGACCGATTATCGATTGACATGGCCGATTATTGATTGACGTGGCCGATTGCCGACTCTGCTTGTCGTGGCTGATTGACCAATTACCGATCGAGGCCGATTATCGAGACTGATTACCGATCGTGGCCGATTGTCGATTCTACTTGTCAATCGTGGGCGAGGCCCATTATGATGTATTCATGGCCTATGGGCAAGGCCCATTGTGATATGTATTAGGCCCATGAGCAGGGCGCACCCGTTGTGTTGTGTATATGTGGCCCTTGAGTAAGGCCCATTGTGTTGAGTATTAGGCCCTTGTGTGAGGCCGAGGGCCCATTATATGTTTAGACCTATGTGGGTCATTCCTTGGGGCAATGTTGGTTAAATGTCCACATTGTCGAGGTCGATTATTGATACCGATTATGAGTATGTGGTTACATAGTATCATGATCCATGCCCATACGCATCATCTGTATGTTTGTTATGAGATATGATTGACCATTGCATATGTCATAGTACGGGTTGTTATGAGACTCCCTGGTAGGCAGAAATTGTCCACAGGAGCGCGCGGTTTGCGCAGGATTGATGCATGACTGGATTGTATGACTCATGCATCTTGCATTGTGTGCTGTGATTACTATACGCCCTAGCGACATCAAGGTCGTAGCCTCCACAGGTATTTCGTGGATGGCCAGATGGGACATCGGAAAAATCTGTTCTACATGGGGTGCTATAGATATCCCTGGGTGAAAGTCCCTAAACCCTCTTGGTTCCAGAGGTTGCTCCAACGTCTAGACCGAGTGGGTAGATGAGCGTCAAGTGCCGATTACCAGATGGCTGCGTTCTCCACTGTGTCGTGGTCGGTTGGAAGGGGGTGCGGCCTTACCTGCCCGAGAGGAGGGGGCAAAGCTAGGCTGAGTTTGACCAGCTCGAGGAATGGGTCCGCTATCGACGAGCCGGGCCTGATATTGGCAGGCGGATAGTGAGGTCTCTTCCACTCGCCTTGTTGCGCGCGATGGGGCGGCAATCTGGTTTGGAGTGTAATAGACCCCGGTGATTTCCCAGAGAGGAACCGTACTGATATGTGGACTTATTGAGTAGGAGTTGCATACTCATTCATTCATTCATTCACTATACACTCGGGCTGGTGGTACGCAACTAATTGTTGTGTACCTTCGTTATGGCATGGATTTCGGTTAGGCGCGCGACTAACCTGAGATCAGGAGTCTACCACATTGAGTCTGACTATCCAAATTCAGGTATGGGACTGGTTTGGATAGAAGTCCTTGTGGTGGACCCCGTAGCCTGCGATACTACGTACTATCATCCCGACTTCACACTCCAGCATGGTCATTTCATTCGCATCGCATATTGCATTACATCCGCAAGCATATGGCATTTTGGGTTGCTATATTCCTGTACTTATATGGCCTAGACAGACTTAGCAGGCTTTGTATATTGCATTACATCCTCGGCATCTGATATTTGACTCTTTATGACTCCTTAGTACATATCTGTTTTATATTACGTTTCTGATAATTGACTGACTTATGAACTTGTCCATACTTTCGCTTACTCTGTCATTGTATGATTTATGATCTCGTCAGTATTTCAGGATATTCCGATAATGTACGATTTATGAATTACCAGTAATTTCGTTATTGTATGATGATGGTATTGTATTGAACATTTGATACTTACCTTGTGCACACACTTACACCACCCTCTAAGCTTTCTATAAGCTTATGCACGATAGATGCGTGCAGGTGATGTTAGGTTGCAGCAGTATTGAGCTTGGAGCGTGCAGTGGTCTTCTGGAGCTTGATTCTTCTTTATTTATGTATTCCCTTTCAGCATTGTACTCAAATGATTATATTAGTGGATATGTGATGATGATGTTTCCTTTATAATTTGGGTAAACTCGTGGTTATGCTTATTACAAGACAAGTGTACGTTCAAAAAAAAAAAAAAAAAAAAAAAAAAATCCTCCTTGTAGGATCCTAGGATCGGAATCTGGCGTATGTTGCGCTGGGAGCCGAGAATGGGGTACTACGGAGGCTGTCGGTACCGGATTCGGCGATCGAGATTCTTGTGAATCTGATTTCTGGGTTTGGGGCGTGACACATACCACGGTCAGTACAGAGGCCCGGTGGCCCTAAAAATTTATAGGGTGGTCCTTCCATGGGTATACCACACCCCCATATAATTTTATAATTTTTAGATATCTAAAAATATTTTAATTAATTCAAATAAAATAATCTATCCTGAAACTTGGGTATACCACACCCCCATATAATTTTATAATTTTTAGATATCTAAAAATATTTTAATTAATTCAAATAAAATAATCTATCCTGAAACTCGGACTGATTTGGACACCATATAATAGTGGGCCGGTCCAGCCACCACCATAGTGTGTACAGGCGTCCAATGGCTCCAAAATTTTGTAGGTAGGTCCTAACATGAGTTTAACACATCTCTTTAAAGTTTTATAATTTTTAGACACTCAAAAATATTTTAATAAATTTTAAGAATGTAATCTGTTCAGGATGAACTATTGCTGGAATGTAACTATTCTAAATTTGGGCCACCCAAATGGGTAGATTCTGTGCCTCCAAAATTCCTGAAATTTGGACCTAAGGTCCCTCATTAAGCCTAAATTAACATGGAGCTCAGAAATATAGCCCAACTTTTGAGAAAATATTTTTAAAATTTTATTTTTATGGAACTATACTGCTGGACTGCATAGCAGAATATTTCTGGAAGTCCAATATGTTGGACCACCCATTTAGATGCCCAAATGGGGTCCATTGGCCCTAAAATTTTGTAGGTATTTCTTAACAAGGGTGGAACACATCTCTGTAAATTTTTAGAATTTTTAGACACCTAAAAATGTTTTAATAAATTTCGAATTGCCAACCTGTCTAGGGTGGAATGTTGCTGGAACAGTGCAGAAAATTCAGACTGTCCATCCCACTTGGACCACACTTTTGGGACCTCTATCAAGATTGGATGGGATTGAAATTTGGGGCACATGACGATGAGATCCCCAAATTTTAGAAAAATATATTTGATGGGTACAAAAGGTTTCCTAATCAGTCCCAATTTCAAGCCCAAGTCCAACAAAAAAAAATCTGTCCAAAAATTTCTAGACAGCAATACATGCATGGAATAAAACAAATTTATGGGCCTATTAAGGAAGGGATTGGCCCATAAATTGGGTGTCATGGCCCACACTAGTGGGCCCCATAATTTTTCAGAACAAACCCTCAAATTTTCACCCTTACAAGAATATTTAAGGTGGCAAAAAGAGGCATCTAAACCATGGTGTAGGTTGAGTATAGATGTCTCTTTCTTCCTAGACTTTTTCTTTTGGGCAATCCAGGCCCACTAAGTGGACCACACATAATATCATTAGATTTCTAACTAAGGAAAGAGAAGGAAGAGCATCCGACCATCAGGGGAGGGCTCCGCCACTATTAAGCCGTCCCCACACAATCACAACCACAAACAATAATATAAACACATTGTACAACTAGATCTTATGATGCATGGCTTAGATCTTTGAAATGAGTGGTTGGGATGCCATCCCAGCCACATGCAAGGGCCTAGATGACCCATCATACTTAGAAAAATAAGAGAAATCCACATGCAAGGGGTCCATCAAGGGAAGAATCCCATGCATGGACATGCATGTACAATGTGGGCCTCATGGCCACATCTAGATGGTTGTGTAAGATCTCCACCATTAATTGGTGGGTCCTACACATCCAAATGAGAGAGAGGAAAGAGATTACATGAGGAGAGAAAAGATTTACTTGATGAAGAAATCACCCACCTAGATAAACCTTGAAATTTATATCACCATCATCTACAGGCTCCAAGAAACATGGATCAATGGTTGGGATGAGTTTTCAATGGAGGGATTGAGAAGAAAAAGGAGGAGAAGGGGCTGGAATGGAGGGAAGAGGTGCTGAATTTTTTTGCAAGGGAGAAAGAAGGAGAGAAAATGAGGGAGAGAGAAGGGAAAGAGAGAGTTATAGGGAGGCAATCATGGCCTCTCTCTCCTTGGTTAGAGAAACCATAATGGCCTATGGTGACAATAACAAAGTGTTATGCTTAGTAGGTCTCTTGGTGGTATTTTTAGTTAGTGGTGTTAGTTATGGATATTTGTGTAGTGTGTGGGTAGTGTACCTTGAAACTTGTGCCAAGGGAGGTGGTGGTCCACACATGCACTCCACCTAAGTGGGCCACATGATCAATGGTCATTTAATGAAATATACATAACTTTTGATCTACATATCGGATGGATGCACAAGACACGGCGTTGGAACTGCGACGATGATGCGGTCGCAATGACATATGTTTCAACTCGATCTGAGTCGGGTCTTCATGACTGGACTTATAGATGACTGCAAACACTATCCAAGGTCACGGGTCACCGGAATTCGACCGGTAGGACCGCAGAACCAAGATGGACGGAATGCATACTTACACACACATGCATACATGCGAACTCGGTCGGGTCTCACAACTGACCATCCAGCAGCCCGAAAAATGGCTGGACGGTGTAGATAATACATACATTACAGGGGGCCTCCACTGTCCGGGCGGACAGTGGAAATGAGGCACATACATCACTGTGGGTCCCATGTGGGGCCCACCATAATGTTTACATGCCATCCAACCCGTTGATAAGGTCACACAGACCTGGTTGAAGAGAAAATACAAATTTTAGCTTGATTCAAAACTTCTGTGGGCCCCAAAGAGGTTTTAATGGTAGAATTCAAACACCGCTATTTCAAGTGGTGTGGGCCACCTGAGATCTGGATCAAACTTATTTTTGGGTGGGGCCTACTTAAGGTAGGGACCCACCATATGGACAGGTTAGATCTACAAATAAACACCAAAGTGGGGCCCACATGAGGAGTTGTGGGCCCCTGGCGTCCGCCCGCTATGAGTGCAGGACGCCTGCGCGTCTGACACATCCAAAGGCAGCAGCCTCTGCTGCTTGAGTCTTTTTTTTTTAGAACTCATTTTCTGGGGTTTTTACTCATGTGGGGACCACATCTGACGAATCCACTCCAGCCATTGGATTCTACAGCCCACAATAATTCCATCAAGACCAATATTGGGCCTCGTTCAGCGCGTAGGAAGAATTTTGATAGAGTTCAATGGTAATGATACCGTTTTTAAAACTATGGCCCACCAAATACTCAGAAAATCCTCATTTTTTGGCTCAACGGCTAAAATGAGTTGGGGAAGAGGATGGACGGCTCGGATTATATACATACATCAATGTGGGGCCTGCTTAAGTGACACACTCCAATGGCTTGAAAAAAATCAAGCCAATATTTGTGTTTTCCTTCCACGTCCAGCGTCCAAACGCTGGACGTTTCTTCTCTCTTTTTCTTTTGTTTAGGTGGGCCACCACAAGATGGATGATACATCTAAGATGGGCCCCACTCATGGAGGGCTTGGATAAAATACATATTTCATGGTGGGGCTCATTCAAGTGGGCCACATGGCCTCATCAACATACAAGAAAATAAATAAAAATGAGAGCGAGAGAGAGAGAGAGAGAGAGAGTAAAAGAGTGGGACACATGTGATGGAGGGACCTCGGCACTATGGGCCCTCCGTTTCAACCATCCAATCATACATCAAAGGGTCTCATTGCATATGGGTCATCCAAACAAAAGATCAACGATGGAGATCCCTCTCCATCCAAAATGAACGGTCTATATGACCTCTTAATGCAAGAAAAGTAAATATCATGATAGGGTCCATGGAGAATGGCCTCATCATGGAATGATTTTGATGATCAAGATGGGCCATTGGCCACATCTTAAGGTCCCAAGTGAGATCCAAACCATTGATCGGTTGGCCTCACTTGGCCCATCTTAAAAATATGAAAAAGTAGTCTATGGAAACACCCACCACTTGATCTTCTTAGTCCATTGGAAAGCTACAGTCCTTATGCTTCACTTTGATGGTGGAGATGAGAAATGGATGGTTAAGATGAGAGGTTTTGGGATGGGAAAGTGGGCCACTAAAATCACATTTCTCTCATGGGAAGAGCTTGGACGTGGGAGTGCTCTCTTGCTTGGGTTTGGTATGAGAAAAGAGAGAGGGAGATGGGATGTAAGGAGAAGTGATGGGAGATGGGTGATGGATATGAGTGATGGGTGAGGTAATGTATTAGTTGACTTTGGTAGTTGCTTGACTTGTGGAGAAAGGAAGCATGGGTGCTTTGTACTTGACATAAAGTGATTGATGGGATTGATTTGACACTTTGTAGAGATTCTCTTGGGAATATAATCGCGTGGCATTTTCTCGAAATAAATTCCAACCCACATCTCTTAGTCAGGGTATCGGATCGGTACATGAGTCGCGGTGACGGTGCGGTCGCAATGATACAAGTCTTGGATTAAGCCAACTCAAATGTATAGGATACGATTTACGGTCATGCGTAACGTCGACTACAGGTCACGGATTGCCGGAATTTGACGAGAAGGATCGCGGAAAGCGACAGAACAGTACGGATTAGGATATGGGTCTTACATCAAATCTCAAAACCTATAACCTAAACCAAAACCAAAACCTATAACCTAAACCCAAACCCATTCTCAAATCCTAAAACTTATAACCTAACCTAAACCTATACTTATAACCTAAAACTATTTTCAAATCCCAAAACCTATAACCTAAATCTAACCTTAACCTAAACCTAAACCTATAACCAAAACCAAAACCTATAACCTAAACCTGAACCCATTCCTAAATCCCAAAATCTTTAACCTAAACTAAAACCATAACAGATAACCTAAACCCGAACCCATTCTCAAATCCCAAAACCTATAACCTAAACCTAAACCTAAACCTTATCCTAAACTTATAACCTATAACCAAAACCAAAACCAAAACCTATAACCTATAACCTAAACCTAACCTTAACCTAAACCTAAACCTATAACCTATAACCTTAACCAAAACCTATAACCAAAACTAAAACCAAAACCTATAACCTAAACCTGAAACCATTCTCAAATCCCAAAACCTATAAACCAAAAACAAAACCTATAACCTAAACCCAAACCCATTCTCAAATCCCAAAACCTATAACCTAAACCTTATCTTAAACCTATTACCTATAACCTAAACCAAAACCAAAACCTATAACCTAAACCCGAACCCATTATCAAATCCCAAAACCATAACCTAACCTAAACCTATACTTATAACTTAAAACTATTCCCAAATCCCAAAACCTATAACCTATAACCTAAACCAAAACCTATAACCTAAACTAAAACCAAAACCTAAACCTAAACCTAAGACCTAAATGTATTCTCAAATTCTTAAACCTAAACCTACACCTAATCCTAATCTTAACTACTTAACCTAAACCTAAACTTGAAAACCCAAACCTAAACCTGATCCCAAACCCGAACCCGATTTCTTAAACCTAAACCTTAACCTATTCTCAATTCCCTAAAACTATAACCTATAACCTATAACCTAAACCTAATCTAAACCTATAACCTAAACCTAAAACCTAAACCTGTGAGACCCGACCCGAGTTCGTATGTGTGCATGTGTGTGTGAGTATGCATTCAATCCATCTTGGTCCTATCGGTCGAATTCCGGTAACCCGTGACCCTTGGATAGTGTTTGCGATTATCTGTAAGTCCAGTCATGAAGACCCAACTCGGATCGAGTTGAAACGTATGTCATTGCGACCGCATTGTCGCCACGGTTCCAACGTCATGTCTCATGCATAAATCCAACATGTCCATCAAAAGATGTAGGCTGAGAAATTTTTAACCCTTAATCATGGTCATGTGGTCCACCTAGGGATAGTGTACATGGATTTCTAGGTAAGTTCCATCTCTTAGCACTATTTTCAATATACACTACACACACACACTACCTAAGCCCTATTCCTATACCACCTACCTCTAAACACTACCCACAAGCATAGAAAACCTACCAACCCTATAACTTTGGTTGTATCTCCCTATTGCAATCATCATTTTTCTCTAACCAAGGCAAGCATGCCTCCATCTTTCTAGAAATTCATCATTTCTCTCATGCTAAATCTCTCTCCCTTCCCTCTTTTTCTTTTCATTTTCTCTTCTCTCATTGCTAGAACCTCCAAAACATCCTACCTTGCTAAAAATTTCAGCCACATTTCTTCCCTCTCCTTCCTCATCTAACCCTCAAAAACTCATCCCAACCATTGATCCATCTCCCTAGGAGCTATAGAACCCAAGTATGGAAGAAGAAGGACAAGCTTTGAGGTGGGTGTATCCTAGGATCTAGGATTTCTATTCTCATGTTCTTAAACCTCTTTTCTTTTTATATGGGATGTTTAGAACCCACTAATCAATAGTGAAGATCTTACATCATCCATTAGTTGTGGTCAAATGGCTTATTTGATGCATGCATGCCCATGCATGGGATTTTCCCTCTATGGGCCCCATCATGAAGGATTACTTGGATTTCATGGCATGATAGGTCATATAGACCTTAGAATCATGGGTAGGATGACATCCAAACCATTAATCTTGAATTTAGGACATGCATGTGATGGATCTTTGTTGTAGCATATGATAGAAGGAATGTATGGTGTGATTGATGAAGGGGAGGGCCTCAATGTGATGAAGCCCCTCCTCTTGTGGCTGATTCTTTATTTTTCTTTATGATAAAATTTTGATCTTGCATGTGTAGCCCACCTTGTAGGCCAACAAAAATCCAGACTAACAATGGAGCTTGGACGCCTATAGCGGTCCATCCTTGGACATGTGACCCCAAAATCTACCTAAATGGGACACATGCAAGGGGTATTTGATGATGGGGAAGGTCTGGACATCTGTGGGGCCCACTGGGGTGGTCCACCATACAAATTTCTGGGGTTAAATCCCATAAAAAATAATGTTTATATTTTAATTCTTTCTATTACATGTTGCTGTCCAAATTGCTGGAATTATTTCTTTTATGTTGTAATGTATAGGTTGTAGGTATTGTTTATGGCTTCTTTTTTTTATTATTTCTTAGAATTTTATTTGAGGTGTGGATCCCACCTAAGATTATGTTAAACCTCACCCTCACCCGTCCCTGTTTGATCACTTAAAAGGGTGGGCCAAGGAGGGTGGACGGTCCAGATTTTCTGGGTTGTCTAGCCACTCTGCTTGCTGGAAAAACATAAATGTCAGTAGGTTTTTGAAATGGTGGACCACCTTTGTGGACCCCACCTTATTGTATACTTGTACAGGGATATTGGCCTTATATTTTGCAAAATTTTGACAGACCTGGGCCCACTCTAATGGGGTACACAAGTCAGGGACAACAGCATTACTACAGCAAGAAAATAAAATCTGGACCTTGCTGTCCATAATTTTTATGAAATAAATAAAATATTTATAATAGCTCAAAAATACTAAAATTTTGTAGTGAGGTGACCCACCCATTCTAGGACCTACCTGAAAAATTTTACGGCTAATGGATCCCATTTGGGCATCCAAACGGGTGGGCCAACATAGTGGACTGCCAGAAAAATTCTGCAGTGCAGTCCAGCAGTATTGTTGCATAAAAAAAAAGTTTTAAAAATATTTTTCTCAAAAGTTGGGTCATATTTCTAAGTCCCATATTGATTTATGCTTAATGAGGGACCTTGGGTCCAAATTTCATGAATTTAGGAGGCCTATAACCCACCCATTGGATGTCCCAAATTTAGGACAGTTACATTCCAGCAATAATTCACCCTGGGAAGATTATATTCTTAAAATTTATTAAAATACTTTTGAGTGTCTAAAAATTATAAAAATTTACATAGATATTTTAAACTCATATTAGGACCTACCTGAAAAATTTTGGAGCCATTGGACACCTGTACACACCATAGTGGTCCGTGGACCGGCCCACTAAAATATGGTGTCCAGATCAGTCCGAGTTTCAGGATAGATTGTTTTATTTGAATTAATTAAAATATTTTCAAATGTTCAAAATTTATAAAATTTTATGTGGGTGTGTCCTACCCATGGAAGGACCACCGTATAAATTTTTAGGGCCATCAGGCCTCTATACCGACCGTGGTGTGGCCTGCAATTTGGATCAGTTTTGGGCCAAATACCCAGGCACGCCCCTACTTTGGGTTGTTGGGCCTGCATTCTAATGGCATTGCCCACTTGAAGTAAGTATTGTATATCTCTATTTTATCTGGTGGGGCCCACTATGATATATGTGGATCACCATGGGTCAATAACCGATCTAAATTAAATAAATTTCTGGACTCCAACAGGCCCAAGAAATGGGTGGGCTGGAATTCCAGCAAGGGGCCCAAAATTTACTACATGGTTGATTATTTAGGAACTATTGTGGCGCACCAGATTTGAGAGAGTATTGCACACACTCCTTGCTTTCCTTCCTTAGATATTTTGAGCTTAAAGAGTGCCCCCTTGAGGCCCACCTTTGTGGTGATTTTGTGGGCTAGCCTTAACCAGAATTTTTAATAGTTTTATAAGCTCAATGGGCTGGGAACTTCTTTCTTGAGCCCAAGATTGTGCAAGGGCTGACCTTATTGATTTACGAGCCCAATGGGTTGTCTATAAGGTGATCATGTGTATTAATGGTCCTTGATGCCCTCATGAAGTATTTAATTGTGGGCTGACTTGCAAAGCCCACATAAATACATATTGTGGAGGGCCTTGTTAAGTCTTTGTCTGATGAGGCAAGGCCCACCCTATCGGTATAGGTCTCGCCCTTGTGTGTTCTTGGACTTATGGGCTAACCTCAAGTCCACCATAATGTATGAATAGGATGACTTTTATTTTGGGTCATTTCCTTAAGGCCCATTATGTAATATAGTATATGCATGGCCACCCCTTTTGTGGTAGTGATTAGGCCTTTTAGACTCACTTCTTTTGGATAGGTCCATTGATCTTGGGGTTATACTCTCCCATCTATTGTGATGGGCGTAAGGGCAATAATATGCAAGAAATTGGCCTCTTGGCTACCCACTAAATTGACCATGTACTTGGGCCAAAAGTGAGGCCTAACTCACTTGTGTTAAATGTAAAACTTGCCCATGTAAATGAATTATTGGGCTACCCATGAAGCCCACCACAATATGTGGAATTATGACCTTTGTGGTTGGGCCCAAACCTTACTTAAGGGTCCACTATTTGGCCCATAAGTTGGGCTTGGTGTATGGCCCATTAGGCCATACATTGGATGGGCTTTAGACCTCATATTATATGAGTAATGGCGAGCTACCTTTTAGAAACCAGTTAAGGTTGGATGTCCTCCTGGGTGATCCTAAGGTAGGCCCATGGGTTTCTCTATGGATGGTTAAAGGCCCGCAATAGACCCTAGGCCATTTTTTTAGGGCTTAATGTGTATGTATGTAGAACCTACCTTAATGCATGTTTGGTCCAGGCCATTCAAGCCTTGGATCACCCGATTATGAATGCACTCTCTGCTTTGGGTTATTGCTGGACTCACAATCCAGTAATAGGCCCACTTGATCTTTTCATGATATATACGCACTCTCCATCTGGTGGGATCCCCCAGCGAATATAGTTGGCCTTCATGAGATTATTTCCACAAAGTAACTAAGTTTTGGACCTTAGCAGGCCCAGGAAGTCAAATGGGCCAAAAGTTTATTAAAAGGCGTTAAACGTACAATTGTATGGTTAAAACTTTATTTGATTGTGGGGCCCATCATATTGAGAACTTGTGTACGTGTTGCATGCTTATGTTTTCTTATAATCTTTGGGCTTAATTAGTACATTCTTTTGGATCACTTTTAGTGATCTTATGAGGACCTCATCTTAAGATAAGAATTGTGGTACATCCAGTGGGCCCAGAGTAGACAGGGTCATCCCAGCTTGGCCTAACCATATATTGGGCCAACTTTCACCATTTTGATGGACTTGTGGGCTAAGACAATGATAGTATTGGGCCCTTAGTTGCCTACTTAAATTGCTAAGTTATTGGGCTGATGTAGTTGGGCTCATTTCATCCAAACTTAAATTTATTTAGTCGTATATTGTGTACGCGAGCTGCCCACCAAGTCCAACTCAATGCATGGATTTTATGGCTATTGAAAATTGAACCTTGGACCTTAATTTCCCTCTTGGGGCCCATGTCGTTAAAAGTGGTATTTTATCTTTTTATGGCCTATTATGAGGAATATATATGTATATGGTTGGTTACATTTATTTTTATCTTTAATGTAGGCCTTGGACCTTCTATCCACATCATTCATGGTTGATATACTTTTTGAGGAATGGTGGTTAAATGTCCCCATTATGGACCCCTCTAGGCCCGGTTGTATTTAAGAGTGAATGGATGATCATCTTAGACTCTTGTTAGGCTCATTTCTATATCGCTTAGACCCATAGTTTGTATACTTAGTCTCATGGGTTACCCCAGGTAAATGGGCCCCCACTAAAGGTGAGATTCCTTATGGATATTGTCTAAATACCTAGTCTTGGTCTCTTCTTAGATAGGAGTGTACTACTTTGTATATCACCGCATAATGCATCTAGACTCATCTTCATGGGCCATGTTCATCATTGTATGCTTGGTTGACACTATGTATGTGTGGTCATATTGTGTCATTGGACATTACATGATACTTTTCCTGAGGGACGTAGTATCCCCTATTGAGCAAGTTGGATCCTTGGGATTGATGCATGGTTGATTGTGTGATTCATGCATCTAGCATTGCATAGCATATGAGCATTATCGTCCTTACTTCATCAGGATTGTAGCCTCCACAGATACATCGTAGATGGCCATGTTTGGACACTAAAAACGTTACTTAAGCATACCAGGTGCATAGGTACCCATGGGTGAAATTTTCAAAACTTTCATGGTACCAAGGATCTACTCCAGCGCCATGACTGAGTGGAATATATGAGCGCACGAGGGCCTTATACCGTTAGGCCGCGACTTCCACTGTTGTGTAGTCAGTTAGATAGGGGTATGGCCTTACTCGCCTGATGTAAGAGGGCATTACTAGGTTGAGTCTGACCAGCTCGTGAATGGGTCCGTTACCTTCAGGCCTTGCTAGTGATTGACTGTCCACAGGTGGGTAGTGAGGTCTCTTACACTCGTTTAACTGTGTGGGGTCTATAAAGTGACAGTTATCCAGTAGTGTAATGGACCCCGATGATTTTTTTATGATGGAAATGTACTTGATATATGGATTGGATATGAGCACAAACATTACTTCGCATTGTATTTGCATCGACTGTATAAGCCTCATAATGCACCGCCTTGGCATGGCGCCTAGTACTCAATGAATTACATTACTCATTGCACTATATAGCCTTGGTATGGCTTCCTACATTATCATACTGCCTTGGTATAGATTCTTATGTTCATGATCGCCTTGGTAAGGCTAGTAGTATTAGTATTGATCATGACTCCTTTGTACATTCTTTATCTTCTTCTGAGCACTATTGTCACACACTTTCACCACCCTCTAAGCTTTCTATAAGCTTATGCATGATTGATGCGTGCAGGAGATCCTAAGTTGGCGTCTTAGCAGCAGAGCTTGGATAGGTGTACGAGCCGAGGACCCAATGTTGCAGATTCTCTTCCTTCTTTCTTCTGTTATCTTATGTATGTCCTTTTGGACCTGATTTAAGCTTGTAAAAGTTCAAATTCATAATGGATTTTGTGATATGTGCCTTTATTATTCTCAGATTTTACTTGTGATCTTGGGTATGCTCGTATTGGAGATGATTACATTGTTATGAAAATCCTCCTTATACGATCTCAGGATCGAAACCTGTCTCATGAGCCGAGAATGAGGTACTATGGATGCTGTTGCGGCTAGAACCTGTCATAGGGTTCCTTGTGAGGTCCGGTTACCGAGTCTGGGGTGTGACAAAACCTAAACCTAAACCTAAAACGAAAACCTAAATGTATTCTCAAATTCTTAAACCTAAACCTACACCTAATCCTAATCTCAACTACTTAACCTAAACCTAAACTTGAAAACCTAAACCTAAACCCGATCTCGAACCCGAACCCGATTTCCTAAACCTAAACCTTAACCTATTCTCAATTCCCTAAAGCTATAAACTATAACCTATAACCTAAACCTAAGCTAAACTTATAACCTTAACCTAAACTTAAAACCTAAACCTAAACCTAAACCTACACCTAATCCTAATCTCAACTACTTAACCTAAACCTAGACTTGAAAATCCAAACCTAAACATGATCCCGATCCCGAACTCGATTTCCTAAAACTAAACCTTAACTTATTCTCAATTCCCCAAAGCTATAACCTATAACCTATAACCTAAACCTAACCTAAACCTATAACCTTAATATAAACCTAAAACCTAAACCAAAACCTAAACCTAAAACCTAAATGCATTATCAAATCCCTTAACCTAAACCTATACTCAAATCTCAAAACTTATACCTATAAATTAAACCTAAACCTTAACCTAAACATAAACCTATACTTATAACCTATAACCTAAACCTAAACCTAAACCTAAAACCCAAATGTATTCTGAAATTTCTAAACCTAAATCTATACCTAATCCTAATCTCAACTACTTAACCTAAACCTAAACTTGAAAACCCAAACCTAAACCCGATTTTCTAAACCTAAACCTTAACCTATTCTCAATTCCTTAAAGCTATAACTTATAACCTATAACATATAACCTAAACCTAAACCTTAACCTAAACCTATAACCCAAACCTAAACCTATAACCTTAGCCTAAACAAAAATCTATAAACTAAACCTTAACCTGTAACCTATAACCTAAACTTATAACCAATAACCTAACCTAAACCTAAACCTAAAACCTAAACTTAAACCTAAAACCTAAATGTATTCTCAAATTCCTAAACCTAAACCTACACATAATCCTAATCTCAACTCCCTAACCTAAACTTAAACCTAAACTTGAAAACCCAAACCTAAACCCGATCCCGAACCTGAACCTGATTTTCTAAATACCTAAACCATAACCTGTTCTCAATTCCCTAAACCTATAACCTATAACCTATAACCTACACCTAAACCTAAACTAAAACCTAAATGTATTCTCAAATTCTTAAACCTAAACCTACACCTAATCCTAATCTTAACTCCTTAACGTAAACCTAAACTTGAAAACCCAAACCAAAACCCGATCTCAAACCCGTACCCAATTTCCTAAACCTAAACCTAAACTTATAACCTTAACATAAACCAAAACCTATAACCTAAACCTTAACCTTTAACCTAAACTTATAACCTATAACCTAACCTCAACCTAAACCTAAAACCTAAAACTAAACCTAAACCTAAAACCTAAATGTATTCTCAAATCCTTAAACCTAAACCTACATCTAATCCTAATCTCAACTCCCTAACCTAAACTTAAAGCTACACCTAATCCTAATCTCAACTCCCTAACCTAAACCTAAACCTAATCCTAATCTCAACTCCCTAACCTAAACCTAAACCTACACCTAATCCTAATCTCAACTCCCTAACCTAAACCTAAATTTAAACTTGAAAACCCAAACCTAAACCCGATCCCGAACCTGAACCTGATTTCCTAAACCTAAACCTTAACCTACTTTTAATTCCCTAAAGCTATAAGTTATAACCTATAACCTAAACTTAACCTAAACCTGAACCTAAACCTAAACCTAAACCTATAACCTTAACCTAAACCTAGGTTTTGAGTTTAAAAGTTCATCCTAGGTTTGAACACATTACTCACGTTGGATTTTCCCATTGTTTAGAAGATTTGTAAGTACATTTTTTATTTCTTCATATATAAGTATTTTTTTTATCTTTCTTCCTTTTGAGATGTGTACAAAGGCATGCTCGTTTGATTGTATCTACAAATGTTGTTTTATACAGGCTAACAAGCTAAAGAAGTCAGTGGAGGATGAAATTCATTTTCTTAAGGGTTGCAGAACTAGAAAGTGATCTTGTGTTGAAGTCCACAAAAGTTACATCTGCAGTTTCAAGGAAAGAAGAAACTTTATCTTCTGCATTTGCTGAAATTGACCGTCTAAAGGAAGAAAATTCTGTAAAAACGTGAGCATTATTGAATGCATATGGAGGGTGTTTACTGTGTTTGAGTGTATTTGTTTACTACACATTAGGGCACGCCTTAGTTATAATTCTTATGATAGGTTGAGCAAAGTGAAGTACTGTTTATTTAGAAATGTGAATGTACGATGCATTGTATGATTTGATTGCTATTTGTAATAAATGCATCTATTTCTTTTCCTGATTGCATTTTATGTATTATTTGTATCAGCATTAAGCTTAGGTGAGTTATCAATCACAACAGGTTCTTGCAATGAAAACAGGTCGTATTATTACAATTTTTTTTAAAAATAGCTATGAATATAATTGTAGCTATAGCTACGGCTTTCGTCTATAGCTATTGGAATCTATTGCTAAGGATATTATTGGTGTTATTGGTATTTGTTCCTACGGATAAAATTCCTTTTGCTACGGATATAAGCTGTAGCACGTCCGTTGCTATTGGTAGGGTAGCTAAAGGTATTGCTACAGACATAATCCGTAGCTATTGGTATCTATTGCTACAGATATAATCTGTAGCTTTTGGTATTTATTACTACGGATATAGTCCGTAGCAATAGATACCAATAGCTACGGATATTGTCCATAGCTACACCTTTAGCTACACCACCAATAGCGACAGACGTGCTACGGATCATATTTGTAGCAAAAGCTCTTTTGCTACGGTTTTTGGCTGTAGCCTTTGCCCATTTTTCTTGTAGTTAACTTATTCTCAATTTCCTAAACCTTAACCTATAACCTACACTTATAACCTAAACCTAAACCTAAAACCTAAATGTAATCTCAAATCCCTAAACCTAAACCTACACCTAATCCTAATCTCAACTCCCTAAACTAAACCTAAACCTAAACTTAAAAACTGAAACCTAAACCCGATACCGAACCCGAACTTGAACCTGATTTCTTAAACCTAACCCTTAACCTATTCTCAATTCCCTAAAGCTATAACCTATAACATATTACCTAAACCTAAACCTAAACCTATAAGTGTAGGTTATAGGTTTAGGTTTAAGTTAATGTTGTTTTTCTTTCCATTAGTCTGGATCACCTCTCATATGTTCTCTCTCTTTTCATTTGTTTTTTTCATAAGATTGTTTGTGTGTAGATGGATGCAGTTTATGTTTAGATGAATGTAGTTTATGTCTAGATGAATTTATATAGTTTGGGTTTAGATGGATGTGAATATGAAAATGATGAAATATATTATATAATAGGTGTATATCAAGAAGAATATGATGAATTATATTCTAACAGGTGTATATCAGGAAATTTGAGATGGAATATTTTTAAAAAATAAAAAAAGAGAGAGAGAGACTTTTACCTACGAAATATTTCATAGGTAAAAGTCTTAGTAACGTTTTTTAATGACGAATATTTTCGTTGTTAAAAGCCTTATCCACATTTTTTAGCTACGAAACTTTTCGTAGCTAAAAGTAACCCTTTCGAATATTTTGAAAAATTGTTTGCAGTCTTTAGCGACAAAACTTTTCGTTGCTACAAGTCTCATCCATGACTTTTAGCTACGAAACTTTTCGTAGCAAAAAGTAATCCATTCGAATTTGATGAAAAATTGTTTACAACCTTTCATGAGGAAACGTTTCGTCACTAAAAGTCTCATCCACGATTTTTAGCTACAAAACGTTTCGTAGCTAAAAGTAATCCATTCCAATTTTTTAACAATTGTTTGCAGCCTTTAGCGACAATAATTTTCATCGCTAAAAGTCACATCCACAATTTTTAGCTACGAAACGTTTCGTAGCTAAAAGTAATCCATTCGGATTTTTTGAAAAATCATTTTTAGCATTTGGCGATGAAACTTTTTGTCGCTAAAAGTCATTTGTAGCTACGAAAATGTTCGTAACTAACAATAATCCATTCGATTTTTAAAAAAATTTGTTAAGAGCCTTTGGTGACGAACATTTTTGTCGTTAAAAGTCTCATCCACGATTTTTAGCTACAAAAATTTTCGTAGCGAAAAGTAATCCATTCGAATTTTTTGAAAATTTGTTTGTAGCCTTTGGCGACGAACATTTTCGTCACTAAAAGTCTCATCCACGATTTTTAGCTACAAACATTTTCGTAGCTAAAAGTAATCCATTCAAATTTTTTTGCAACCTTTAACGACGAAAATGTGCATCGCTAAAAGTCTCATCTAAGATTTTCAGCTACAAAAAATTTCATCACTAAAAGTAAGTCATTCGTAGTACGGGAAAAAAATTTTGGAGCCTTTAGCAATGAAAATTTTCATCGCTAATAGTCTCATCCATGATTTTGTAGCTACGAAATTTTTTTTCAAAAATTTATTTCACTGATAAAAGTGACTTTTAGCGACGAAAATGTGTTTCGTCGCTAAAAATCCTCTTTCTTGTAGTGGTTGTTGTAATCAATAATTTTTTGTCACGACTCTCAATTCACCGCATAAAGTAAATATTAGCGATGACCATAGAAACACGTGACGAAACGTCTTTCCCGCCATGTAATTTTTTCAGAAGAAATTGGTGAAAAATGTTTTAGCGACGATAATTATAGTTTGCTGCAAAAACATTGGCTATTTGCGATGATTTAAAATGTTGTTGCAAATACTCTAACATTTTACAATGATACCACATTCATCGCAAAAAGTATAATTCAGTATTTTTTACAATGAGTTGAACTAGTCATTGCAAAAACTACTATTTGTGACAACTTTTATGTTGTAGTAAAAAAAAAAATTTAACACGATACGTAATTTGTCACAAAAAGTGGCTATTAGCAACTACTGGTTAAGATCATCATAAAAAATTTATATGATAACTTTTTGCGACAAGTTTTTACGACGATAATTGAAGCTCGTAATAAAAACGTTAACTATTAACGACAATTTAAACTATCATCATAAATAATCTATTTTTTACAACAACTTGAAATGTCATCGTAAAAAATTACATTTCTCAATCAAATTAGGCTCGTTTCTCAAAAAAACGTTACAAAAAGTCTAATTTATTGTAGTGCATGAGTGTGCTAATACACTCATGAGCTCAAGTTGGGCTTCAAGGCATATGTTTAAACTTATATAATATTGAGTGAATGTCTTCGATATTTGACACGTATGCTTATTAATCCCCGTATCCAAATCAAATGCCCTCTTTGAGTCACAGCCCTAGTACAGTCGTATGTGTGACAACTTGCTGGCGTAGGGACATCCTGTATTTCTCTTGCATGTTACATGGAAGATACTAATATGCACTCACCGCTCACACGATGTAACAAACGGTTGGTGATTCAATGAGCCCGTGCGAGGATGTGGAACACATGGTGGAGATCCAAGCCATTCGTCAGGTACGTGACAATCTGGACGTGCAATATAGCAAAAATCAGGCCAGTTCACTCATCAGGTGAACCGCATTGGCTCTTCTAATTTTGAGGCCGTCCAGTTTTTTCGTGCACGTTCACGTTAATGACTAACGGACCAAGGTTGCTATTGATTAATGGCACGCCCTTAGATTTCACTACTAAAAATAGCTCAGATCTATGACACGTGTGTCATCAGACCTGTCAATGTCAGATGACCCCTCCAGAGGCCCTGTTTGAACGACTCTAACATACTAATCAGCTGGGAAAGTATACAATGGCGGCTTGACAGGTGGGATAGTGGGTACGCGGATGATACTTGGTGATGGATTCAGATTTGGTACTGACCTCTCCAGTAGTGATTTCAGTACTGGTCAGTATTGCAAAAGGTCATTTGGGACGATCATGATACGTGTATTTTATCCACGCCGTCCATTGATTCTGCTAGCTCAATTTAAATATGAGACGAAAAAATGAGACAGATCTAAAGTTCAAGTGACCCAATCATATGAAGTAGAGAGGATTATAACACTTAATATTAAAACCTTTTTAGGCCCATCACGATGTTTATTTACCATCCAACTGTTCAAAAACCCACATAGAACTAGACGAAGGGAAAACACACAAGAAACAGCTTGATTCAAAATTTTTGTGGCTTACAAGAAGTTTTTGGCTATAGTCATTCAATCTCCATTGTATCCTGTGGTGTGGTCCAATTGAGATTTAAATATGTGTCATTGTTAGAATAATGTCTTTAAATGAGCTAGTAAAATGGATGGACAGCGTGGATAAAACACATACATCATGGTGGAGCCCACAAAGCATTGATGGGTTCCAACCAGTATGAGTTCAGTACTGAACGAGTCACTACTGAATCTGAATCCTAGCTGACAGTCTGCATAATAAGGACTCAAGCATTTGAGTGGTGTAAAGTGGCCCTGAAAACTTTGCATAAACTCATGCCAACGAGTGATGAAGATCATTGAATGTGGGATGCGGATTGGGTATTATTGGACAGACAAGGTGACGCAGGGATGAACGTGATGAGGTCGAACACCGTCTTCCTCAAGGATAACTACTCCGAATCCACGGAGCTTCTCTGGACTCCTCACAGAGACTTCTCGAATCCACAAAGAAAGAAAGCAAGAGAATAAGAATAAACTCTAATAAATTTAAAATTAATTGATAAAAAAATAAAAACGAGTTTACACCCCTTTAAATAAGGGAACCAAGCAACATGAAAGAAATCAGACTCATACTACAACTAAAACTCCTAGAATTCGCAACTTACTATAAATAGAAAACTTACTATTTATAGACCGTCGTGATGTCTACTAGTGCGCAAGGTTTTCGGCCAAAAATAGTAAGTGTCCTATTTGGCTTCACCAAACCGTTCTCCTAATTATTCTAAGCACTTTTCATGTTGGACACAACTCCTAAAGCCCAACGGATGAAGAGCTATAAGCTAACTAAAACTTACTATAAATAGTAAAAATGAAATTAAAACGGGAAAACGACCGTCGATCAGGGGGTTTCTCGCAAATCCGGGCTGCGCAACCCGGCATAGCGAGGTTGGTTGGCTAAAGTAGCTCGTTCTACCCCAAAATCATATATTCTACGTCGGATAACTCATTCCAGATTGTGAGATACGCCCGATCTAAGGTCTGATGGTCCGGATCACTTATGTTGTCGACCTTGCCTTTTCTGATCCATCTTGGCCATGAAATTGTCCGCGACCCGCTCTACATCAGTCCCCTCCACTTGAAAAGAACTCGTCCTCGAGTTCTCCTCTTGCGCTGGTTCATGATACTCGGTCAGGTCCGTGACATTGAAAGTCCGTGAGATCGCCAGGTCATCTGGAAGATCAACAACATAAGCGTTGTCATTGATCTTTCAGATGATCGGTACCGGTCCAATCTTCTTATTTTTCAACTTATTATATGTCCCGGTTAAAAATCTCTCTTTACGCAGATGGACCATAACGTGGTCGCCCACCTCGAATACTTTTAGTTGCCGGTGCTTATTCGCTTGTTCCTTGTACTTCTCGTTCGAGGCATGTAGCTTGGCCCGCACTTCTGCATGGATGCCCATGATCTTATCTGCCATATGTTCTGCTGCCGCGCTCGTGCCTGGGTGCTTGGACAAAGGGACCAAGTCAAGTGTGTGGCGAGGCACTCGTCCGTAGATAATCTGAAAAGGGGATTTTCCTGTCGAGCGGTTCAACATGTTGTTGAACGCAAACTCTGCTTAAGACAAGGCCAAGTCCCACTGCTTCGGCTTTTCTCCTACAATACTGCGAAGGAGGTTTCCCAATGTACGATTCATAACTTCGGTCTACCCATCAGTCTGTAGGTGGTAAGCACTGCTAAATTGAAGTCGTGTATCGAATCGAGTCCACAAAGTCCGCCAAAAGTGGCTAATGAACTTCGTGTCACGATCAGAAGTAATGGTCTTAGGGACCCTGTGTAGCCGTACGACCTCTCTAAAGAAGAGATTCGCCACATGTGTTGCGTCGAGGGTCTTCTTGCATGGTATAAAGTGTGCCATCTTGGAGAAACGATTGACCACCACGAGCACCGAATCTATGCCGCGTTGTGTTCGTGGAAGACCAAGCATGAAGTCCATTGATAAATCCTCCCAAGGACCATCAGGCACAGGTAACGGGATGTAGAGTCCCGTATTCTGAGATTGTCCCTTTGAAGTTTGACAAATATGACAACGTTGTACGGTTCTTCCCACATCACGTATTAATTGTGGCCAGTAATACCGTTCTTCTACAAGAGCTCGCGTCTTGTCTAGCCCAAGGTGTCCACCGAGGCCACCTCCATGTAGCTCCTGAATAATCTGCTCCCTTAGAGAACTTTGGAGGATGCACAATCGATTCCCTTTGAAGAGAAAACCGTCCTGTATATGAAGGCCACTGGGGTGACCTTTTTGACACTTTATCCAATAATCCTTGAAATCCTCATCCTCGACATACAGCTCCTTGAGACAGTCGAAGCCGACCACCTCGTTGCTCATCGTAACAAGTAGTGATGCGCGACGGCTAAGTGCATCAGCCACCTTATTCTGTTGTCCTGACTTGTGCTTTAGAACGAACGTAAATTCCTGTAAAAACGCAACCCATCTAGCATGCACACGATTCACGTTAGCCTGACTATTAATAAACTTTAATGCTTGATGGTCAGTGTACAGAATAAACTCTCTTTGAATCAGATAATGCCGCCAATGTCATAGCGCCTGAACAACTGCGTACAACTCAAGCTCATAAGTCGACCACTTCTTTCGTGCTTCGCTGAGCTTCTCGCTGTAGAAGGCTACCGACCTACCTTCCTGTGATAATACTACCCCAATTCCGACGTATGAAGCGTCACACTCGACCTCAAATAATTAATCGAAATTAGGAAGCACCAAGACCGGTGTTGTAGACAAACGATGCTTGATCTCGTTAAAGCTCTTGTCAGCTTTATCGGTCCATTGAAACGGTCCCTTCTTCATGCAATCTGTTATAGGCGCGACTATGGTGTTAAAATCTCACACAAATCGACGATAGAAAGTCATCAATCCGTGAAAACTCCTCACCTCATGAATGTCTGTCGGGATCGGCCATTCCCTAATAGCTCGCACCTTTTCATCGTCTACTCGAATGCCTGTTGATGTTACAACAAATCCTAGAAACAACAGACTGTCAGTTAAAAAGCTACACTTTTTCAAGTTGAGGTACAACTTGTTATCTTATAGGACCTGCAGCACCTGCCTGAGATGTTTCTTGTGCTCCACCTCATCCTGGCTATATATTAATATGTCATCAAAATATACTACCACAAATCGGCCAGTGAACGATTTTAGAACTTGATTCATCAAACGCATAAAAGTACTTGGTGCGTTCGATAGGCCGAAGGGCATGACCAGCCACTCACACAATCCTTCTTTTGTCTTGAATGCCGTTTTCCACTCATCACCGGGTCGGATACGAATCTGATGATACCCGCTCTTTAGATCTAGTTTAGAGAACACCTTGGCCCCTCCCAGCATATCGAGCATGTCGTTCAACCGTGGTATTGGAAACTGATATTTGATGGTAATTTTGTTGATTGCTCGGCTGTCGACACACATGCGACAGCTTCCATCTTTTTTTTACGTTAATAATGCTGCTACAGCACATGGGCTCATGCTCTCTCTTAATAGACCCTTACGAATCAATTCCTCCACTTGCCCCTGAAGTATTTCACACTCTTTCGGTCTCATCCGATAATGAGGGCGATTGGCAGGCTAGCCCCAGGGACGAAGTCTATGTGATGTTGGATGTCTCTCATGGGGGGCAATCCATCAGGTAAATCTTCAGGTCAGACCTCCTTAAATTCGTTTAGAAACAGTTTTAGGCTTGGAGGGATGTTTGAGGGTTCCTCTTCCTCGCCTTTCACCACTACGGCGTATACCTCGCCGGTTTCCTTAGACTCCTCCATAAAATTTCGAATGGTCAAGAGAGAACTCCCCTCCACTTTAGAGGCTTCAGGGTGGTTCTCTGGTGCCATAAGGGCAAGGATTATTTTTCGACTATCCTTGACGAATATGTAGACATTGTCTCATCCCCGATGGGTCGCATCACAGTCCGACTGCCAGGGTCGACCGAGTAGCATATGGTAGGCTTCCATGTCAACCACGTCACAAAGTATCTGATCCTTATAATGTTTACCAATTGAAAACGAGATAGTGCATTGTTCAGTTAGCTTGGTCTCGTTCACTTTTTTTATCCAGCTAATTGAGTATGGGGAAGGATGTCTCGTCGTTGGTAGCTGCAACTTGTCCACCATCACTCTTGAGACAATGTTCTCGCTGCTACCACTGTCTATGATCACATCACAAACCTTTCCGTTGACAGTGCATCGAGTACGAAATATATTGTGCCGCTGTGGATGTAATTCCTTTCGCGGGGTATATAGTAGTCGCCTCACAACGAGATATTCGCCACGATCCTCACCTGTCACTTCACCGCCACCTGTTATTTCTTCAGTGGTTTGTTCATATTCATCAAAGCCATGATCTTCTTCTGCGGCCTCATCTTCAGTGGCCCCTTCGTTTATAGTTAAGTGTGCTGCCAGACGTTGAGGACAAGTGTTTGATAAGTGGCCTAGTTGGCCACAGCGGTAACAATTGTTCGGCCTTGGTCGAGCATAAGGATTCGGAATCCTACTCGGCCCCGATGTTGTGGGTGCTGCCCGTTGAGGTCTGGATGGTCCGCTCCCCGTATCGCGGTTCACGGGTGGAGGAGGTTGAGGACGTTCTCCTACCGGATCTTTTCCTCGAGCCAGCACTGGATCCTGTGTGGGACCTGTTACAGGGGGTCGATTTGAATGATAAGGACAAGCAGGAGCTCTTGCAAGTTGTGTTTCTGCCCTTCCTACCAATTGAACTGCTTCATCTACGGTCCCGACTGGGTACATCTGAACTCGGTCCTTAATTGTCGGTCACAACCCACCTATAAATCGTGCCACCTTCTGTGACTCAGATTCTGACAGATCGTTTCGTGTAGCCAACCGTTGAAATTTTTCAGTATAATTTGTAACAGTTCGATTTCTTTGTCGGCAATTCTGGTATTACTTGAATAAGATCTGCTCATAATCACTGGGGAGAAATCGTGATCGAAGAAAACGTCTCATTCGAGGCCATGATGCGATGGGCGCCTTGTTTTGGCGGGCTCGTGAGAGTTGTAATTGTTCCCACCATGCAGAAGCACCAGATTTTAATTTAAACGCTACCAATTTCACCCTTTTATGATCTGGCACATCCATATAATCGAAATATCTCTCTACTTCGGCTAGCCAATCGAGAAAATCTTCGATACGTAATAAACCATTAAAACTAGGAAGTTCAGCCTTACCTCGATAGTCTCTTTCGGCACGATCCAGACGATCACCTCCATGGATTGGTCGTCGATCAAAACCCTCATTAATGTCCCCATCGCTGGAACTAGAATCATCTGGTGTAACCCTACGATTTACCGCTGGTAGTGCTCTGCGATAATCAGGGTCACGTCGTACAACAACCACGGGTGGTGGGGCGACCATAGGTGGTGGAGCACCGCCTAGGGCTCGGGGCGGAAGTAGCGCATCCGCAAGACGGTCGAAGGTTGCCTGTAGCCCTTGCATGGTCAACTGACTCTCCCGATGGAAAGCTTCCATTCTTTCCGAAAGATAACGAATCCCTGGATCACCGTCCACAGGATTTTGATTCATACCTTCGTTGTTTACCATCGGCCCGAGGAAAAACCTCGCTCTGATACCAAATTGACGCAGGGATGAACGTGATGAGGTCGAACACCGTCTTCCTCAGGGATAACTACTCCGAATCCACAGAGCTTCTCTGGACTCCTCACAGAGACTTCTCGAATCCACGAGAAAAGAAAGCAAGAGAATAGGAATAAACTCTAATAAATTCGAAATTAATTGATGAAAAAATAAAAATGAGTTTACACCCCTTTAAATAAGGGAACCAAGCAACATGAAAGAAATCAGACTCATACTACAACTAAAACTCCTAGAATTCGCAACTTACTATAAATAGTAAACTTACTATTTATACACGGTCGTGATGTCTACTAGTGCGCAAGGTTTTCGGCCAAAAATAGTAAGTGTCCTATTTGGCTTCACCAAACCGTTCTCCTAATTATTCTAAGCACTTTTCATGTTGGACACAACTCCTAAAGCCCAACGGATGAAGAGCTATAGGCAAACTAAAACTTACTATAAATAGTAAAAACGAAATTAAAACGGGGAAACGACCGTCGATCAGGGGGTTTCTCGCAAATCCGGGCTGCGCAACCCGGCGTAGCGGGGTTGGTTGGATAAAGTAGCTCGTTCTACCCCAAAATCATATAGTCTGCGTTGGATAACTCATTCCGGATTGTGAGATACGCCCGATCTAAGGTCTAATGGTCCGGATCACTTATGTTGTCAACCGTGCCTTTTCTGATCCATCTTGGCCATGAAATTGTCCGCGACCCGCTCTACATCACAAGGTTATCTAAGGTCACCTATTGAAATTTAGTTAGTTACAAGCTTCTATCAGAAATAGACTACACTTGGTGAAATTTAGTTGGCTGAATGTTTCTGACGGGGATGAGCCAGCCCACCCAAAACTCGTTGGAAAGTAGGTGAATCCTTTTTTCTTTTTTTTTCCAAACGATTCGTATCTCATATAAGTATCTCGTATATATCATTCTGTACAAAGATTACATTGAGGTCTTCCGAGTAGAAAAAGAACATGCAGAAAGACGTATCATGACAGAAACCGGGACAACCGGGACCCAAAAACCAAAATAAACGAGGGACTACCCCTCCCTAATCACGCCTAAGCATACCCTGTTTAAGAAAAGAAACCCTCTGAACCTTGGGGAAGGCCAATGCTCCTAGAAGTGCAAAGGATTGATTGGAACAAGCTACCCTGGCGGGCTAGCGCATCAGCGGGGCCATTACCTTTCTTGTAAATATGCGTGAACTCCACCTACCCGAGGAGGCGAAGCCTATCTGTTCTTAACAACGAACCTTTCCATTTCCAACCTAGGCTAGTACTCTTATTGAATGCCTTAACCATCAGGTTAGATGTGAATTTAATTTTTACTAGCTAGCCAACCAAATTCCACCACGTTGAGTCGGTGTCCTGCTGCATCCTGTGAAGGTAATACGCGATCCAATGATGGGAAGCAGTTGCCTGCAGCACCCGCCACAGGGATGGCCTAAGCCATGCAATGTGGGGCCCACCATAATATGTGTGTTTTATCCACTTAGTTTATCCATTTTGCCCAGATCATTTTAGTGTTCATCAGATCAAAAAAGAAAAAAATACAGATCCAAAGCTCAGGTGGACCACACCACAAAAAACAGTGGGGATTGAACATCTTAAGGGTCATAGAAGTTTTGGATCAAGCTTATATTTGTGTTTTCCCTTCATCCAGGTTTGTATGACCATATGAACATGTTGGATTGCAAATTGAATATCACAGTGGGCCTTGGGAAATTTTCAACAGTGGGAATTCAATCCCCAATATTTTCTGTGGTGTGATCTACTTAAGCTTTAGATTTGCATGGTTTTTTGGGTTCATGCTCTAAAATTAGTTGGCAAAACTGATGTACTGTGTGGATAACACATACATCGTAATGGGCCCCACAGAAGTTGGACTACGTCCTCCCAGAGGGATAGGAATGCTGCATGCAATCCACTTCCCTGAACATGTGGGAATCCCCTCATTGCAGGTCACGTCCAGCTCCCCTTTTTTTTACTTGGGCCAGGTCCAGACCCAGAACATAAATTGTAGGCTGGAGGATGCATTGACCGAGTTTCCATTGAAGAGAATTGCTCTGGGACTCTCGGAGCAATATAAATTATGGTGCTCCTGATTGTATTAGATCACTTGGACAAGCCAATTGATTGATCTGAACTGTCCATTAAGTCCAGAATACATTTCACTGCCTACCATGCAAAAAAAAATTGTACTGATCGGATGGTCCAATCCATCCTTGATTTGACCTTATTTAATTTCTTTATCCCTGGTTTGATTGCCTTAAAAAAGTGATCCTTGAGAGTCATAAACAATCCATAATGGTCACTTACAAGTGGATGGATCAGATTGTTCATTTGACCTATTTGGTGTAAATGATCTTGACCGTCCATATTAAAGACCATCGAAGAAATGTTCATATTTGCTACGTCAGTGTGATGTTAGTACCATAACCGGTGCAATTTTTGTTGAACCTAATGAACAGTCCAGATCAATGGATTACACCTTTTCTTAGTGTCCCGATGCTCATAGTATTCAAATGGAACTCTGTTTGTAAAGCTTAAAGAAACAAGCCCAAGCCCACCTGCAGAGCCTAAACCCTAGCCTGGCCCATATAACTGCCTACAACAAGCACCTAACCGGCGAACTGAGCTCATTTCCAGCAATAACAAACCCCAAAGATCCAAGGTGTATGTATGGACAGATAAGTGGTGCACTTCAACGGCCTGGATCATATGTCACATTATCTCCAAGTTTACTTTGAGTCATGAAACAACGTGACATGTCAGCATTGTGGACCAATATTGTATTATCCACAAAACCACCAAGATTATGTTCTTTTGGAACCTGAACCGGATCTGATTAGTTCTTGGTACCGTTGGGTCTTTGAATCGGCACCACCGCATGGACGGATATTCACTCCCCAAGTGCAGGGTTATGATGTAGTAATAACTCGGTAAGACCGAGGTCGAATCCCAAGGGACTGAAACTTGTACGTTATCTAAAATTATCTAGAACTAGAACTAGGCTAAGATGAATTCTAAATCAATTAGCAATGGTGGAATACTTGTAGAATAATTAATCTAAAACTTAGGAAACAAATCAGAGATGGAAAACTAGGGATTCAGAGGATCCACTTGTAGAGATCAGGGAGAACTTATGCTTGCATCAAAAATTATGAAAATTACTGAACTGCCGTTGATCTAGTTTTCAAAGAGATGAAAGGTGTGTGAATTAGAATGGATTCCATCACCAAACCATGCCCAAGAGACTATAGCGAACAACAGAATTAAACTAATTACCAACCAATCACATGTATGAAGGTTAGGAAGGGTACCGTCATCCAACCATGCCCAGGAGACTATGATGAACAACAGGGCTTCCTGACTTCATAAACATCAGAAGGAAAAAGAAATGTTCAAAGTCATTGCAGACCCACTGTAATTGCAGTCACAACAGATAGTTAAAGACTAAAAAATATTTCCATAAATTCAACGAAGATTAACATCAATTCAGTTTAAACAAAAAGGCATAAGCACAGGGTTCTCCCATCACGCTATAAGCTTCACCTCTTAGCCCTAGCTAAGAGGTTTAGCCACACATAGATGGGCTGAACATCTTAAAAGAAAACAAACAAAATAAAAATAAAAAGAATAAAAAAAAAACCTCTATTCTCTCTCTCGTGGCTGCCTCCAACCTCCAAGCCCTCTTTCCTCCCTTCTTCTTTTCTTTTTTTTTTTTCATCTCTACCTCCTCTCTTTCTTTATAGCTGTGGAGGACGGTTATGGAAGAATTGATGACGTCGGTGCAGAAAATCAGACGTTTCACGGCTGCAGCGAAAGCCTTTTCGCAGCCAAGATGTCATGCAAAATAGCACCACCTCCCTTGCTTATTTTTCAAGGAAACGCTGTCTCTTAGGACATTTTTGGCTGGTCTCTACGATGGACAGATCAGATTTTTCATCTGATCAAAGATGGTGGGCCACAACCGCCTGAAACTTCGGATTTCGTGGACGTACGTAAGCCTACGCATGTCCTTCGCTGACGTGATCGGTGGGGCCCACTTCGTTGATTTTTTTATCAATCCAATCCGTACATTGGATTCCTCTCGAAAAACTGTTCAGAAAGGGACGATTTTCATTATCCGTTGATGTGGCCAAAAGAAGAAATCACGATAAAATCGTTTTGAACGTTGCAGGGCCAGCCGTTTGTGGCCTCTGTAGCGCGCGCATATGTACGCATCGGCACAAAATTTCAGCATGGTTTTGATCCTTTCGATGCCTTCTACAAGATGTACAACTCGGATGGAGCATTTGGATCGTGATGGAGGCCCACTATAGATCAAACGGTGCTCTGTTTCGCGCAGAAGAAACGAAAATTTTCGTTTTGAGTCGTGGTGTCAGAGGGACCATGATCAAATTCTAATAGAAAATCCATTTCGTCCATTCGAATCTACTCAAAATTTTAGTTGGAAATACTGCTTTTGGATTGTTGTTGATGCGGTCCACCTGATGTTTTGATCTACCGTCTGTCCTCCGTTTGAATGGCTGGATTTCCCTCCTCACAATCTTTTGTAATTCTGCCACCTAGGCAGTGGTAAGAGGCTTCATGGAGATCTGATGGACGGTCCGGATTGGACCGTTGACACACAGTGGTGGTCCACAAAACCCAACCGCGGCTCCCTGTTACGCAAGCTGGAAAGAAAACAGAATTTTCGTTTTTAGGAAGAAGGCTTGTTACCGTACACGGCTAGTGCACTTGTGCACTATGCACTCTCAACTCAAGTGGGTCCCATAATGATGGTTCTAGGAAATCAGCTCCGTCCATCCTTTTTCACATATTATTTAAACCGTAGAGACAAATTTTGAAGCATATCCAAATAGCATGTGGGCCCCAAATCATGACTTTATGGGCTGATATGTACATTGGGCCACTTCCACAAACCTCCAGAGGCTGAAATTCGACGTGTACGGTTAATTTATGGTCCTCAGGCCATGTATGAAGTTTCGTGTCAATCTGATGGCGGAAACCTTGTGATCTTGCATTCTACACCAATTTCGGGCCATTTAAAGGTGAATGGCTAGAATTTCTCTGTTTTCTTCGATCTCTGGCGTTGATCTTGGTCCCTAGGAGTCTGTCCCTTGCTCTGGTGATCATCAGAGCGTTAAATCTAAGCATTTAGCATCCTTTTTCAGTCCATGCTCGTAAAATCACCCTGCAACATAAACACGATAAAACGGGCCATTAAACAGTATCTTATGCGTGAATCTGAGAAATAACCGGGGTCTAATATGCAATATTTGACCCTCAACACAACCCCCAACCAGCATTTTGCTAGTCCCGAGCAAAGTATGCGAAAAATAAGTTGAGATTTATATGAAAATTTCTGTAAAGCCGAATGATTTTTGAGAAATAATCCAGGCATTAGAATTCTACGATTCATGAATGTTGGGCATTACTTGCTCTTGGACTCAAGAGCACAGTAAACTTCCTAATGAAGTTCAAAGTATTAATCCATAAATCTGACAAATTTTGAACATTATGATCCATGAGTGTACAGTGGAATCTCAGCTAATCACATTAAGATTGAATTTGTTATTTCAGGATCTCATTAGTAACCAGCAAGAGAATTCATGATAACCAAACTTGCCTCATAAATTCCATCTTTTGATCTTTTCAACTTTTTATTTTTCTATTAATAGTCATGCTAAAAAGAGGAATCAAATCCTTACCAATAGGGAGCAAACCTATGGTGAAGACCGTACTCCTAGACCTTTTTCACATATCATTCATGGGGAATTAACTCTACACCTATAGGGAGCAAACCTATGGTGAAGATTAATTATCCAACCTTTTCAATTTTTATACCATGATGGCAAGATATTTCAGGCTGGTTCCTTTCATGCTCAGTGATTACCAAGTTAATCCTTCGATATGGAACTGAAATCTAAATGTGTAGGTGAGACGTGACATGTGAAATCATGACTCAATCAATGTTATAACTTCTAATCATGGATTAATAACTCGATCTTAACTGTGAAATTTAACGGATACTAAATCCCAGAGTGTGAAATTACCAACATCACGTATCTTGAAAATATAAATTAGAGATATCTGTCAAAATCATTTCGAATTCACAAGAATTTTCTGAAAAAATTGTAAAAATTTTCACAATTTTTTCACAATTTTTGCTCAAGACCAAGAAAATACTGATTAGGCTTCCTAATCTCCCACCCCCAACCTAAAATCTACATTGTCCTCAATGTAAAAGATATGGGCATGCAATGCACATGGGACAACGAAAGTAAAGTGATGGGAAGATAGTACCTGGATAACGAATCAAGAGAGATTTTCTACGAGATCACAGTATGGAAGCTGGTTAACACGAGAGAAAAAGAAAAACAAAAATGACGAAAATAAAATCCTACCTATACCACTTTCGCAGGTATTCTCGATTGCATTTAGCGAATGCAACAAGCCTTTAAACCCCTAGGTTACCCCTAGTGGACGAGTTGTAGTCTCGTGAGGGTTTGCAGCAATGTTACCCACAAACATTGAATCGATCATGCCGCAAGGTTCCCCTTCCGGCCAATATCTTGATAAGTCTCTTAATAAGCTCCTCAACAAGATCATCCAAAAACCTTTTTTGCAATAGGCTTGGGCGCCCTGGAGCATGACTTTTCAGAGAGACTTATGTACCTCATAAAAAATCTTCCATTGAATTGCTTGAGGTATCCATAATTTATACAATTCACCTAAGACAGAAGAAGTTTCAACGTTAGTATTGCATGGTGAATCAAAGACTACAAGTAAATAAAGTTTAGAAAACTTCTTAAAAAGTAATGTAGTCTCAACATATTCCGAAGCTCCAAACTTCGGTTCTAGATTCAGCTCCTCTTCCTCTACTAGTAGACGTTTAGGATCAGGGGAAGAGAGGGTTTCAGAATAAGGGTTCATTCGGTCAGTGATGACTACCGAGATGTTGTCTCACAAGGCATCCACTTTTTTTCTTAACATGGGATCGTTTGAAACTAGAAAGTGTGTCAAGCAATCCCAAGAGTTAGAAAATTCAGTTGAGTGTGACTTATTGTGGCTTGTGATGATCTGCGCAAAAAATCCATCATCCTTGAAAGTGGATGGAGGTACACTCTCTTGCTCCAGTCCTGCACAGATAGATTGAAAATCAGTAAGTGAAACATTGATGTGATCACTCTGTTCATTGAAATTACTCAATTGAGGCGCTGAATTCTCAATTGTTTGCAGCTCAGATGGTGGCCTCAACTGAGTGGTTTCAAATTCCAGAGTCGTAGCGGGCAACTCCTCTTCCCGAATCATATCATCATTCAATTCAAGGGAGTGGTCTAAACATGTCTCACAAGAGTTAGAAGAGTCGGTTGTAAGAGGTTCATTCTTCACATTTAAATCAGGCATATCAGATGAGTGGAGTAGATCTTCTTGACCGATCACTTCGTGCACGTCTTGATCGTTGACCTGGACCAGATTTGAGATTGATTCAGAGAGAATTTGGGCTGCACATTCATGATCATCATCCCAATACGCATCATTGTCTAGTCCAGTGCAGTGCACATTTGGGATGGGATCACTTTCCTCACATTCTACACCTAACATGGGTTGAGGTCCGCATAAACTAACCTCTTCCTCATCATTAAAATCTTGTGTGTCATGTAAGGAAACTGTGTTATCATCAATGTATTTAAAAGACACCCATGTATCTTCACCATTCTTTCGAACAGTCATCAAGATTGACTCATCGAGAAATTGAACCACATGCTCATTAACGGAATCTAACTCCTCATTCCAAATTTCAGATTCTTTTAAAAGTGAGTGCGGATTACTTTCTTCGCATTGTATTTCTAGATTAGGTCGTGGCTGGGATGACCGAGCCTCCTCTATCCTATCAAGACGCGCATCGAGTCCTTTCATTGTTTCCATTACTTTTCTCATTTCTACAAGACAGGCCGAAAGATTACGCTGATATGAATCCTCTTGGATCGTTTCTGGATGGATCTCAAAGGTAGGGGATCCAAGAGAATAATCATTATAACATGTAGTTGGTTCATTTTCCCAATTTTGATGTTTCCACTGGTTATAGTCATGCTGATCATAAGTGGGAGAATCTGCTGGTTGGTAATACTTATTATCACTTATGATACAATCACGCATTGTTTTATCGGATGGATGATAATAATTCTCACAACTATAGTTATGATAATCCCAACACTCACATACTGTTTTGTTAATCCGTGGGGTGTAATTGTTCTCCTGCATATAATCACGTAAAGACTTCTTAACCGGTGGATTTTTATATTTTGATCGATTCTCGATGATAGTTTCAGAAAAGTTTTGAGACATAGGTTGATTTATATCATCATCATCCCAAAATAAGTTATTCTTCTCAGCATACTGACGTTGTCACTCGTGCATATACATGATGAAACCCTTAACCTGAATTTAATCCTATGAAAAATAGAAGAGAAGGTCCTACAGCAAAGTGGAGAGTAAGAGGGGGAGAAGTTAGAAATATGTTATCATACTAGAGATTCTTATATTAAGATCCTGCAAAATAAAATAAAACAAGTTAGTTCTAAAAAAAAATCAAGAAAATCTAAACCTAAAACTAGAGTTAGTAAAAATCCTAATCTTAAACTAATCTTAAAACTAATTAATTTCAGAAAGCGTAGCTATCAGTCCCCGGCAACGGCGCCAAAAACTTGTTCACTCCCCACGTGCAGGGTTGTGATGTAGTAATAACTCGGTAAGACCGAGGTCGAATCCCAAGGGACTGAAACTTGTATGTTATCCAAAATTATCTAGAACTAGAACTAGGCTAAGATGAATTCTAAATCAATTAGCAATGGTGGAATACTTGTAGAATAATTAATCTAAAACTTAGGAAATAAATCAGAGATGGAAAACTAGGGATTCAGAGGATCCACTTGTAGAGATCAGGGAGAACTTATGCTTGCATCAAAAATTATGGAAATTACTGAACTGCCGTTGATCTAGTTTTCAAAGAGATGAAAGGTGTGTGAATTAGAATGGATTCCATCACCAAACCATGCCCAAGAGACTATAGCGAACAACAGAATTAAACTAATTACCAACCAATCACATGTATGAAGGTTAGGAAGGGTACCGTCATCCAACCATGCCCAGGAGACTATGGTGAACAACAGGGCTTCCTGACTTCATAAACATCAGAAGGAAAAAAAAATATTCAAAGTCATTGCAGACCCACTGTAATTGCAGTCACAACAGACAGTTAAAGACTAAAAAATATTTCCATAAATTCAACGAAGATTAACATCAATTCAGTTTAAACAAAAAGGCATAAGCACAGGGTTCTCCCATCACGCTATAAGCTTCACCTCTTAGCTATAAGCTTCACCTCTTAGCCCTAGCTAAGAGGTTTAGCCACACATAGATGGGCTGAACATCTTAAAAGAAAACAAACAAAATAAAAATAAAAAGAATAAAAAAAAAAACCTCTATTCTCTCTCTCGTGGCTGCCTCCAACCTTCAAGCCCTCTTTCCTCCCTTCTTTTCTTTTTTTTTTTTCATCTCTACCTCCTCTCTTTCTTTATAGCTGTGGAGGACGGTTATGGAAGAATTGCTGACGTCGGTGCAGAAAATCAGACGTTTCACGGCTGCAGCGAAAGCCTTTTCGCAACCAAGATGTCATGCAAAATAGCACCACCTCCCTTGCTTATTTTTCAAGGAAACGCTGTCTCTTGGGACATTTTTGGCTAGTCTATACGATGGACGGATCATATTTTCCATCTGATCAAAGATGGTGGGCCACAACCGCCTGAAACTTCGGATTTCGCGGACATACGTAAGCCTACGCACGTCCTTCGCTGACGTGATCGGTGGGGCCCACTTCGTTGATTTTTTTATCAATCCAATCCGTACATTGGATTCCTCTCGAAAAACCGTTCAGAAAGGGACGATTTTCGTTATCCGTTGATGTGGCCAAAAGAAGAAATCACGATAAAATCATTTTGAACGTTGCAGGGCCGGCCGTTTGTGGCCTCTGTAGCGCGCTCATATGTACGCATCGGCACAAAATTTTAGCATGGTTTTGATCCTTTCGATGCCTTCTACAAGATGTACAACTCGGATGGAGCATTTGGATCATGATGGAGGCCCATTATAGATCAAACGGTGCTCTGTTTCGCGCAGAAGAAACGAAAATTTTCGTTTTGAGCCGTGGTGTCAGAGGGACCATGATCAAATTCTAATAGAAAATCCATTTCGTCCATTCGAATCTACTCAAAATTTTAGTTGGAAATACTGCTTTTGGATTGTTGTTGATGCGGTCCACCTGATGTTTTGATCTACCGTCTGTCCTCCGTTTGAATGGCTGGATTTCTCTCCTCACAATCTTTTGTAATTCTGCCACCTAGGCAGTGGTAAGAGGCTTCATGGAGATCTGATGGATGGTCCGGATTGGACCGTTGACACATGGTGGTGGTCCACAAAACCCAACCGCTTCTCCCTGTTACGCACGCTGGAAAGAAAACAGAATTTTCTTTTTTAGGAAGAAGGCTTGTTACCGTACACGGCTAGTGCACTTGTGCACTATGCACTCTCAACTCAAGTGGGTCCCATAATGATGGTTCTAGGAAATCAGCTCCGTTCATCCTTTTTCACATATTATTTAAACCGTAGAGACAAATTTTGAAGCATATCCAAATAGCATGTGGGCCCCAAATCATGATTTTATGGGCTGATATGTACATTGGGTCACTTCCACAAAGCTCCAAAGGCTGAAATTCGACGTGTACGGTTAATTTATGG
This sequence comes from Magnolia kwangsiensis, assembly GCA_037074715.1. Classification (NCBI taxonomy): domain Eukaryota; kingdom Viridiplantae; phylum Streptophyta; class Magnoliopsida; order Magnoliales; family Magnoliaceae; genus Magnolia; species Magnolia kwangsiensis. The sequence goes on along the minus strand of CM073578.1, from coordinate 106,155,850 downwards.
TCCTCAGGCCATGTATGAAGTTTCGTGTCAATCTGATGGCGGAAACCTTGTGATCTTGCATTCTACACCAATTTCGGGCCATTTAAAGGTGAATGGCAGGAATTTCTCTGTTTTCTTCGATCTCTGGCGTTGATCTTGGTCCCTAGGAGTCCGTCCCTTGCTCTGGTGATCATCAGAGCGTTAAATCTAAGCATTTAGCATCCTTTTTCAGTCCATGCTCGTAAAATCACCCTACAACATAACCACGATAAAACGGGCCATTAAACAGTATCTTATGCGTGAATCTGAGAAATAACCGAGGTCTAATATGCAATATTTGACCCTCAACAACGGATTCCGATGCACACACATGTACATTTTTTACACACATGTAGTGTACGTAGATCAGTATCTCTTAATTAATACTTATTTTATATATACAATTCTACTTATAAAATTAACTGACCCGGCCCAAGCCCAACCAAACTGATTTTATCTGGGTCCAAAATGGTGAACCCGACTCAAACCTGACTAGACCGGGTCTAAAATATTGGCAGACCCATTTCCTGATAATTGGCCCTAGAGCCTTAAAAATCAGGTCGGGTCCGTCAGTTACATGTGGGGTTCTGGATTTTGTGTACTTGATGCCGACAGATGAGATAAAACAAAATACAAGGCACATGCATGAAATGCAACATGGGTCTTTGAACAATCCAATCTGGTTTTAGAGAACAGCTAGGATGACTAAGAACTTTCAATTGGTGTGAATTTCGTTGGTCGATTCCGGGTCAACCCCACTAATGCATAAAATAATATAAAGCCAGTGGTGGAAAGAAAAACGCATTTACTGATCCTTTTGAAATGGTGTAATGACTTATGAGTGATGTTTTCTCGTGTCAAGACATTAAGAGAAAATGCATTAATGTGATCTTACATTTTCCTCTCTTACCATACTAGCGTTGTTTGAAAACTCCAAAAATAATAATAATAATAATAATAATAATAATAATTAATAAAAAAATAAAAATAAAATCCATATGAACTAAATCAATTTCATTAAGACTCTAAAATGGACTTCGTTTGGTCATGACTCGATCTAAATCAAGAATCATTCAAGGCTCAGTTGACTAGATGCACTCTGGCTTCACCCAGTAAAACTAGAGAAAATCTTCACCATTAAAATATTTACAAGAAGTGAAATAAATTCAAAACCTAAATTGTCAGCCTCTCTCGTGTATCATCTCATTTTAAATATTTTTACATAGTTACTGACTCCCTACAATGGGATTTCAAAAAGAAAAAAAGAAATTTTCTACTCGTATGTATAGAAAGACAAGTCAACTTTTTAACGATAAAGATGAGCCAGTTCATAATAAGTCAGAGATGGATTAAATGGTGCTTTGAATAGGTGTTGAATTCATAACCTTTTATTACCCATAATTATCATATAGATACATCGACCAATATTGCATGTTATTTATAATTATTATTTTTTAAATGCTCCAATGCTTTTAGAGCAGTATAAGTTGTAGTGCTCCTAGCTGCATTGGGATACTTAGTCTGGCCCAACGATCTAGATTGTTTATTATGACCAACATATATTTCATGGGCTACCGTAGAAGCATCATGCTAATCTAGCAAATATTAACCATTTGATAAATGGCCTTTAAAATGGATAGTCAAGATCATTTAGATGAAAAAGGTCATCTGAAAATTTAATCAACGCATCATTATTGCTTATGATTCTAAAGAGTTACTTCTCTTAGACAATTTAAACCATCCCATCCATGACAAAAGAATTGTTACATGCAATAACACCAAATTCAAGGGGATTATATCATCCAATCAATGTAATTTTTGCTTGGTAGCATATGAAATGTTTACTGGACCTAAGGGGTGTTTGAATTTTGTTTCCCATGATAAATCACCCTGAATAACTAATCATTATTTACTTTTTGTATTTTTGGCACTACGCTCAATGTAACATAGCATTTCTTCTCTAAATTCTAAATTCTGGGAGGAAAACATAACAACTTTGAGGCCCACCATGATATATGTATCTTATCTACACCGTCCATCCATTCTGTCATCTCATTTTAGAGAATGAGCAGAAAAATGAGGAAGATCCAAAGCTCATGTAGACCACACTACAAGAAATGGTGGGAATTGAAGGCCTACTATTGATTTTTTTTTCTTTTTTTAGGGGGAAGGGGGTTCTAGCTGATATTTGTGTTTTCCCTCTATCCATGACTCTATGACCTTATGAACCAATTGGATGACAAATAAATACTAATATAGACCCTAAGAAGAAAACAACTTTCATAGGTGGACATCTTCAGGACTGATATTTCCCGTGGTGTATGCTTTGGATGTTGTAATTGATGTCTTAAATCGAGTCAGTTATAGGGCATGTTGATGCAATCAATAGATTGTTCAATGTGACATCAAACAGTGTTTGATCCATTCAGATTTTTCAAATTTTCTCAATTGGTTGTTGGACATATAGGTGTCGTTTTTCGATGACGTCAAAGATCAAATTCAATACCATCGAAGCTGGTTTGATGCAATCGAGATTTTTTGAAATTCCATGTAATGTCTCTAGAAAGTTTTGGCGGTTATTCAATGCCATCGAAGTAGCTTTGATGTCATTGAAGGTTAAGTGTCGATGACATCGAAGGGTGTTTAATAATGTTAAATTAATTCGCACAGAATTTTGCAGATCCGTCGAATCTTCGGAATTTGTTTCCAATTTCGTTTAAGATTCTTCCATAGCTTTTATATATATATGGGAAAAGGTACTATGCGCTCGACCTCACGATAGCTCTATGGGCCTCACCGTGATGCGTGTCGACCATCAACACAGTGCATTTGATGGGTCCCCTTTAAATTATGGGATATCCCAAAAATCAGCCGTATATGGAACTCAGGTGGGCCATACCGTCTAAAATCATGTGAAGACACCGTTAAAACATATAAAAGCACTTGGTGGGGCCCTCACGAGTTTTGAATGCTACTGAAACTTGGTATGACCCCTCATCCTAGAGGGACACACATAATGGATGGGCTGGATTTGCAAACCACATCATGGTGGGCCCAAAAAATGATTATGAATGCTTTAATGGTGCACGGCCCCTCTCAACTTCTATATGTGGTGTGGCCCCCAAAAGTCATGGATTGACTTGATTTTTCAGACCTAGGCCCACGATGGAATGGTACATCTGACTGATGGGGTAGATGTTTGAAACGCATCACGGTGGGGTCCACACAGCTCAACCTCATGGGACGGACTCGTGAGGTCAAGCGCATAGTACCTTTTCCCATATATATATATATATATATATATATATATATATATATATATATATATATATATAAGTGTAAACAGGATTGGTGTACTGGATTATGTGTACTTGATGCCGACGGATGAGATAAAACAAATTACAAGGCACATGCATGAAATGTAGCATGGGTCTTTGAACAATCAATCTGGTTTTAGAGAACAGCTAGGATGACTAAGAACTTTCAATTGGTGTGAATTTCGTTGGACAATTCTGAGTCAACCTAACTAATGCATAAAACAATATAAAGCCAGTGGTGGAAAGAAAAATGCATTTACGGATCCTTTTGAAATGGTGTAATGACTTATGAGAGATGTTTTGTCGTGTCCAAGACATTGATCAGAGAACGCATTGATGTGATCCTACATTTCCTTCTCTTGCTATACTAGCTTTGTTTGAAAAGGTGAAAAAAAAAAAAAAAATCTATTGAACTAAATCAAATTTCATTAAGACTAGAAAATGAACTTGATTTGGTCATGACAAGATCTAAATCAAGAATGCACTCTGGCTTCACCCAGTAAAACTAGACAAAATCTTCACCATTAAAATATTAAAAACAGGTGAGCTAAATTCAAAACCTAAATTGCCAGCCTTTCTTGTGTATCATCTCTTTTAAATATTTTTCTGTAGTTACTGACTCTCTACAATGGGATTTCAAAAAGGAAAAAGAAATCTTCTACTTGTATGCATAGAGAGACAAGTCAACTTTTTAAAGATAAAGATGAGCCAGTTCATAATAAGTCAGAGATGGATTAAATGGTGCTTTGGATAGATGTTGAATTCATAACCTTTTATTACCCATAAGTATCAAAGAGATACAGTGACCAATACTATTGGGGATTTGACCTGCGAAATCACACAGATCTAGATCTAGGATAGCAATTCAATGGCACTAAGCACATACAAGAGAACACATAGATTTAACGTGAAAAATTCTTTCGAGAAAAAACCACGGCACAAAGCGACAGATCTCCACTATGAAAATAGAAATTACAAAGAGAGAGAGAGAGAGAGAGAGAGAGAGGACTTACCCAATTCGAACAACCTCGAATCTCACCCTTACTATACCCTTTGATTTCTCTAGAACCCCTTTAGAAAGCCTTAGAATTATTTCCCATATATTAGAAAAGCCTTATGAACACCTACTTATAGTTTAGGCAACTTTCCTTCCGCATCCTAGTTGTGAAAAGACTCAAAATCTATAATCCGCACAAAATTACGGAACGAATCTGCGTAACCACAACCGGTCGAGCATGGCCACGACCGGTCGAGCACCTCAGACCCTAAAATTTTATGATCGCTGGACTTTGAGTCGAACGGGCTACGACTAGTCGAGCCACCCCCACGACCAGTCGAACCTGACCCACGACCAGTCGTGAACGTTCAAATTTAAGACATTTGTAACAATTTCAACCATGTCTTCAATCTTAAACTGTGTAGCTTCTTGACCTCTTCTCTTATTTCTGTATCACATTATAGTTTCTTGTGCATACTCCATCTTTCTTTTACGTCATTGCCAAGCCCAGAGAAGTTACACAGAACTTAAACTTCCCTTTAGGAACGATCTAGGTGAGCATGTCTACTGGATCAAAATTCACAAGTTCAACCACCTTTGTTCCTGTCTTCTCAAAAGAAAAGACGTAGTCTTCTTACCATCTCACCGCTACCCAATATTGTTTGTCGAGGTACTTGCTAACAACACTGATAGCCTGTGAAATAACCGGTCTAATACAGACCATGGCATACACTGCCAACCGCATTCAAATAAAGCTCATGAGATATCCTGCTTTTCCTCATCTGTTTCGGGACATGTCCTAAAGACAATTTGAGGAGAGACACATAGGGAACGCTCTCTAGCTTTACCTAGCCCATCAAATCCTTAATCAATACCTACACACAAGGTATTCCTCCTATGATTACCAAAGCCTACTCTTCCTTCAGTCTCAATGCCAAGAACCATCTTTGCAACCCCCCAGATCCTTCATACATGAAGGAATCCAACCACTGCCTAGGCGACAGGTCGAACCACGACTTCCTGCAAAGTCTTTTCTTAGCCCCTTTAACTTCGAACTGCTCTGGTTACTTCATGTAAATCTTCTCTTCACTTTTCCTTACAAAAGTGCAGACTCTACATCCATCTCTTCAGTTCAAGATCGCATTTGGCCAACCAGCGTCAATCACAGATTTAATAGACACCTTCTATACCGTCGGCGCGAATATTTCTGAGAAGTCGATCCCTTCTCTCTGAGCATAACCCTTTCACTACCAACCTCGCCCTGTATCTATGTTGTATCCTCCTGAAGATCCACCTGCATCCAACTGCTCTCTGGTCCATCGAAAGTTCCATCCGCTCCTATATGTTGGTCTGGTACAACGAATCCATCACATCGCCCATAATCACCTTTCACTTCTCAGCACCAGACTTACCTAGAGCCATCTGAATAGAAGATGAATCTCCTACGATATTGGAGTCATCCATGTACCTCACTGATATCCTGCGGTCATGCCGTGTGATTCTTCTCACAGGTGACTGCTCCACCTGCTCTGTATCCCTGTCTGCGCGTTTCAGTCTTCCTGTCCTGCTCAATCATGTGGTCATGCCCAACATGTCACACACATGTAGAGGTGAAATCCGCTACATCCATTGCAGCTCCACCTTTTGAAGTGCTCCTGATCAACCTGTACAAGTTATCGAGTCGTTACACTTTCATGATTATCCGTAGCCCCTTAGATACTTTAAGAGTACCATCAATACTTGTGTACTTACATCCTTTTACCTCAAGCACACCAAGAGAAATCAGATTCTACTTCAAATTAGGAATGTGCTTCACATCTGTCAAGGTACCCTCCACTGCATCAAACATCCTGATGCGCACCGAACCAACAGCTACAACATTACAGGCAATGTCATTACCCATAAATACATGTCCACCATCACACTCCCTATAGCTGGTAACTAACTCCAATGAAGAGTCATGTAAAAAGATGCCCCTATGTCTAGCATCCATTCGTCTTTACGATCATCGTATGGCTGTCTAAGTGAAGACACAGATAAAACATCACCATCACATCCATCTAACGTGGTAGCGTTGGCCTCCTTGCATGAAGCCTCAGAATCTTTCCTCTTCGATTTAGAATTTTCACAATCCTTCTTTACATGTCCTTTCTTCCCACAATTTCAGCACTTTACCTTTCCTTTGCCCTTGCCCTTGGATTTGGATCTAGAACCCGAAGAACCTGTACCTTGTCTAAAATTCCTACCCATTGTAAACAGTGCATCAGAAGATGTCCTCATGTCGTTGTTTACCTGTCTCATAGCCTTCCCTTGAAGGACTGAGATAACGGTGTCGACACTCAGGGTTTTATTCATGCTGCACATAGTATCCTTGAATGACTCATACGACGCCGGAAGAGAATTCAGCAACATACATGCGTGTTCTTCATCTTTCATTACTTCCTCCATATCTAAAAATTTATAAATTAATTTATTAAAGTTGCTGATGTGAGCCTCCAGATCTCCACCCTCTGCCATTTTGAAGTTATACCACTGTCGCTTCAAGTGCAGGTAATTTTTAGAGGATTTTTTCACATATATATCCTGTAGGACCCGTATCTTAGCCCGTACTGTTCCATATACCTCCGCGGTCCTTCCGATCAAATTTCGGCAACCTTCGACCTTTTCTGACATTTGCGCGCGATCCCGAGTCAGATCCCGTATTTCAGAGTCGGCTCAACTCGAGACTTGTATCTTGACGACCGCACTGTCGCCACGGTTCCGATGCCGGGTCCTGCGCGCCGAGGCGATACCCAGGCTAGGAGTTGTGGGCCCGCGTTCAGTTCAAGGAAAATACCGCGCGTTGCAAATCCTAAGAAAACCCATCACATCAATCACATCATTTGTCAAAAGTACACCCATCCCTAAGTACAACTACCCATCCTCAAAAGTCAACTTTCCCATCACCTCACCCATCTCTCTCCCCATCACTCCATCACTCTCTTACCCATCCCTCTCTCTCTCTCTCTCTTCACATCACATCTCTCATTTCTCTCTCTTTCATTCTCTCTCTCATTTTTCCTCCCAAGCCACCCACGTCCAAGCTTCCCATGAGAGAGCTAGTGTGGCCCACCTTTCTACCATCTAATCCCACCCTCTAAAATCGATCTCAACCGTTGAAATTATATCTTTGGAGCTCTATCATGCATTGGCGGAAGAAGGAAGGGGAGATCAAAGGTGGGTGCTTCTCTCTCTCTCTCTCTCTCTCTCTCTCTCTCTCTCTCTCTCTCTCCCCCTTCCCTATTCGTGGCCCACCTGATGTATGAGTTTACCCATGCTGTCCACGAGTGGTACAGCCTTGCTGTTCATTAAGTAGGGCCCACACTGCTGACCTTCCAGCAACATCGTTGCTGCCCCTTTTTGGACAGGCCCTGTAAGAAGGGAAAGCACAAATATCTCCTTCATCTTTGATTAAGGTGGCCCACGTACAGGGATCCCACCTTGATGTACGTGTGTAGAATCCACACCATCCACCTGGAGAGATCATCTTAGGGTGTGGGTCCACCAGTTGGACAGGCTTAGCAGCAGAAATCTGCCCAGGCGCTGGTCCACCTTGATGCATCTGTTCTATCCTCACCTCACGGCCCTCCTGGTGGGTGGATACGTGGGGATTACCCACTTTCTGAATGGCCTTCTTCCAGTGGGACCCACTGAGATATATGGGTTTTATCCATACAGTCCGTAGGACTGACCCAAGGTGCAGACAAGCCCAATTTTCCTGCTGGACGCCTGTGATTATATGTTTCTTCCACGCCATTCATCCTCTTGTGGCCCATGTGGACGGTCCCACCCTTCTTGTGAACCGTCTTCAGGTGGGGCCCACCATGTATATGTACTTTATCCATGCTGCCCGCCCAACAGAGCCACCTTGCTATCCGTTTGGGGCAGGCTCTGTTTATAGGGAAACCACAGATATCACCTTGATTCCAGTTGGGTGGCCTACCCATGTGGAACCCACCTTATTATATGTGTTGTATCCACCATTCAGCAACATGGGACGCACCATGGTGTGTTTTCATCCTGACCGTTCAGTCATGGGACGTCCAGCAGCAGGGGCTGCCGGACTGTAGGTAGGGAAAACACTAATATCAGCTTGGCCGTGGGGCCCACTGTATGTATTTTATCCACCGTCCAGAAATGGGACGGTGGGATTCACCTTGATATATGTATTTTATCTACACCATTCACCATCCAGCTGAGGATCAAACAATAAATAGTGGTGATGGGCAACCTGTCGTTGGATTCTTCCTGAGGCTCACCATGATATTCATTTGCCATCCAACGTGTGGAGTAGGTCACGTGTGACCTGGTTGAAGCCACAAGTATCACCTGGTTCATAGCTCCAGTGGACCCCACCGTTACCTGGGATAGTGGAGAATGAATGGCTACCGTTGGAGCCTCCCTGGCATCACCGTGATGCAGTATTTTTTTTTTCTTATTTTCAGCCGTCCACCTGTTTTTCCCAACTTTCTTTAGCGGGCCCATTGGGCAACGGGGTCCACATGATGTGTACTTGTAATCCACACCGTCCATCCAAATGAAGTAGATTCAATTCTCAGGTGGAAACCACCCTGATGTAAGCGTTTCATCTGCACCACCCATCTGACGAGAAGCACCTAGCTGCCGTTGTACTCGACGTCAGCGAATTTTGGGGTCCCACATTATGTATGTTTTATATCCCAACCATCTGTCCATCGGCTCGTGTGGGGCCCATCTTACATGTGTCCCACACGTGAAATATGTGTGGGGGTGGGGCCCACCTTAATGTCTGTGGTTTATCACCGTCCACCCTGCACGTGGTCTGGATGCGTCATTTAAAATATATATATATATATATATATATACACGTGGTGACCCCATGTGGGACCCATCTGCTGGACGGGTTGATTGGTGTACCTCACACCAGCTATATCGCTGGGTATTGACGTCAGCAAATTCCACGGACCTCGTTGCGATATGTGTGATATTAGGGCCGTCCATCTATTGGATGGCCAGCAGCCCCACCTGATGGATGCATTCCATCCAAACCGTCCATGCATTGGGCAAGCTTGTCCCTCTTGGGCCGCGTGTGTGGACCCCACCACGTTGGTATGTTATATCTACACCGTTCATGGGACCCACGTGATACACGTGCCTTATCCTGACCGTCCAGATCAGGTGGGACCCACCGTGAAATATGTGTTTTGCCACACCGTCCAGACCCTGGACGGTGGGGCCCTCATCTGACGTATGTGTTATATCTCACCATCCCACAGCAGCATTTTTGCTACTGTGAAGACGTCAGTGTGTTCCATGGGTCCCGTTTTGATTGTATGTATTTTGTATCAGCCATCCATCTGACAGGTTATGTGGTGCGCACCGTGATGCATTTGTGATCCACACCGTCCAGCTATCAAGTGGACCACACAACAGAAAATATCAGAGAATTGAACGGCTACCCTTGACACCCTTTTTAGGCCACAGAAGCTTTGGATCCGCATGAAAATTATTTTTACCTCTTATTCAGGTCTTTGTGACCTTACAATCAGATTGGATGAAAAATAAATGTTACAATGGGCCCACTTAATGAAAATAAAGCCCATTGTTGAGCCCCATTTGACTTGGTCTATTTGATATGGCCCATCATGATGTATTTGTGGCCCATTTAATGCATAAGAGAGACCCAAGCAGTACGAACCGTTTGTTGTATACGAGGCCCACGTATGAGGCCCATGGGCGTTCACCATTGTGATGTATTCAAGGCCCATGGGCGTGCACCATTGTGATGTATTCAAGGCCCGTGGGCGAGACCCATTGTGATGTATTAAGGCCAAAGGGCGTGGCCCATTGTGTTATACTGAGGCCCTTGTATGAAGCCCAATGTGATGTATGTGTAACCGCTACGTGGTGTATGAACCTCTTATGTATGCCATTCTTTGGGAGTAATATCGGTTAGATGTCCACATTGATGGACAATGACGGTTAGATGTCCTCATTGTGACCTTTCCTTAGGTCTTCATAGTCTCATTCTCATCATCCTCTTGTGGGTTAACCCTAATTCGTGGGCCCCATTCACCATAAAAGGATGGCTCCGTGCTATCAAAATTTTATATAACCACGGCCGATTGCCGACTCTACTTATCGTGGCCGATTGACCGATTACCAATCGAGGCCGATTATTGTGACCGATTACCGATCGTCAAGGCCGATTATCGTGACCGATTACCAATCGTGGTCGATTATCAATTGACGTGGCCGATTGCTGATTCTGTTTATCGTGGTCGATTGACCGATTAGCAATCGAGGCCGATTATCGTGACCGATTACCGATCGTGGCCAATTATCGATTGACGTGGCCGATTGATTGATTACCAATCGAGGCCGATTATCGTGATCGATTACCGATCGTGGCCGATTATCGATTGACGTGGCCGATTGCCGATTGACCGATTTTGATTATCGATCGAGGCCAATTATCGAGGTCGATTATCATGACCGATTGACGATTAGCGATCGAGGTCGACTATCATGGCCGATTGTCGATTTGCGATCGAGGTCGACTATCATGGCTGATTACCGATTAGCGATCGAGGCTGATTATGATAGCCGATTGCCGATTATCGATCGAGGTCGATTACCGAATCTGATGACGGAGTGTCGATTCCGATTGTCGAGGCTCAATGCGATTTATATGCAGCTCGTATTTAAAGTCTGTTGTAATGTACATTCTATCCGTCCATAAGGCCCATTGTGATGTATGTTAGGCCCTTGTGAGAGGCCCATGTGACGTATATTAAACTCTTGAGTGAGGCTCATGGTGTTGTGTATTAGGCCCTTGTGTGAGGCCATGGGTTCACTATTTGTTAGGCTCTATGTGGGCCCTTCCTTGGGGCAATGTTGGTTAAATGTCCACATTGTCGAGGTCGACTATTGATACCGATTATGGGTATGTGATTACATAGCATCATGACCCATGCCCATATGCATCATCTGCATGTCTGTTATGAGATATGATTGACCATTGCATACGTCATAGTGCGGGTTGTTATGAGACTCCCTGATAGGCGGAGATTGTCTCACATGAGCGCACGGTTTGCGCAGGAGTGATGCATGACTGGATTGTATGACTCATGCATCTTGCATTGTGTGCTGTGGTTACTATACGCCCTAGCGACATCAGGGTCGTAGCCTCCACAGGTATTTCGTGGATGGCCAGATGGGACACCAGAAAATCTGTTCTACATGGGGTGCTATAGATATCCCTGGGTGAAAGTCCCTAAACCCTCTTGGTTCCAGAGGTTGCTCCAACGTCTAGACCGAGTGGGTAGATGAGCGTTGAGTGCCGATTACCAGATGGCTGCGCTCTCCACTGTGTCGTGGTCGGTTGGAAGGGGGTGTGGCCTTACCTGCCCGAGAGGAGGGGGTAATGCTAGGCTGAGTCTGACCAGCTCGAGGAATGGGTCCGCTATTGACGAGCCGGGCCCGATATTGGCAGGCGGATAGTGAGGTCTCTTCCACTCACCTTGTTGCGCGCGATGGGGCGGCAATCTGGTTTGGAGTGCAATAGACCCCGGTGATTTCCCAGAGGGGAACCGTACTGATATGTGGACTTATCGAGTAGGAGTTGCATGCTCATTCATTCATTCATTCACTATCCACTCGGGCTGGTGGTGTGCAACTAATTGTTGTGTACCTTCGTTACGGCAAGAATTTCGGTTGGGCGCGCGACCAACCTGAGATTAGGAGTTTACCACGTTGAGCTTGACTATCCAAATTTAGGTATGGGACTAGTTTGGATAGAAGTCCTTGTGGTAGACCCCGTAGCCTGCGATACTATGTACTATCATCCCGACTTCACACTCCAGCATGGTCATTTCATTCGCATCGCATATTGCATTACATCCGCAGGCATATGGCATTTCAGGTTGTTATTTTTGCACTTATATGGCCTGGATAGATTTAGCAGGATTTGTATATTGCATTGCATTCTCGACATCTGATATTTAGCTCTTTATGACTCATTATCGCATAGTTGTTCTATATTGCGTATTCTGATATTGATTAACTTATAGACTTGTCCATACTTCCACTTACTCTGATAATTCCTGCTTTTGTTAGTGTTTCTGCTTATTTAGACATTGTATGGTTTATGGATTACCAATTTTTCCGGTATTGTATGATTATAGCATTGTATTGAATACTTGGTGCTTACCTTGTGCACACACTTACACCACCCTCTAAGCTTTCTATAAGCTTATGCACGATAGATGCGTGCAGGTGATGTTAGGTTGCAGCAGTGCTGAGCTTGGAGCGTGCAGTGGTCTTCTGGGGCTTGATTTTTATTTATGTATTTCCCCTTTCAGTATTGTACTCAAACGATTATATTAGTGGATATGTGATGATGATGTTGCCTTTGTGAATTGGGTAATCTTGTGGTTATGCTTATTATTAGTTATATGTACAAAAAAAAAAATCCTCCTTGTAGGATCCCAGGATCAGAATCTGGCATATGAATGCTATGAGCCGAGAATGGGGTACTACGGAGGCTGTCGGTACCAGATTCGGTAATCGGGATTCTTACGAATCCGATTCCCGGGTTTGGGGCGTGACACATCCTCTAACTTCGCCCATAACTTAGCCATAGTTTTCTCCTTCATGACGTTGTAGAAAACCTCATTCGTGAGACATAGACAGATCGATGATAAATCCTTCTTATCAAGAGCATTCCACTCGTCATCAGTCATAGTAGACTTTCGCTCCTCAAGAGCACCATCTTCGCCTTGCTTGATTAAGGAATTCATTATCTTGATCTTCCATAACTCAAAATTATTTTTCCTTGAGTACCTCTCAATCTCATACTTAGTTCTCTCCATTATTACTAATCCCTTAGATTCAGATCTGTGCCCCAACGATAGCTCTGATACCACTTGTTGGGGATTTGACCTGTGGAATCACACAGATCTAGATCTAGGATAGCAATTCAATGGCACCAAGCACATACAAGAGAACACACATATTTAATGTGAAAAATCCTTTTGAAAAAAAATCATGACACAAAGCGACAGATCTCCACTATGAAAATAGAAATTACAAAGAGAGAGGACTTACCCGATTCGACAACCTCAAATCTCACCCTTGCTACACCCTTTGATTTCCCTACAACCCCTTTAGAAAGCCTTAGAATTATTTCCTATATATTAGAAAAGCCCTCAGAACACCTACTTATAGTTTAGGCAACTTCCCTTTCTCATCACAGTTACGAAAAGACTCAAAATCCGCAATCCGCACAAAATCACGGAATGAATCTACGTAACCACAACCGGTCAAGCGGACTACACGACCGGTCAAGCACCACTCACGACCGGTCGAGTACCTCAAATTTTAAAATTTTATGCTCACTAGACTTTGAGTCAAGCGAGCCACGACTAGTCGAGCTACTCCCACGACCGGTCGAACCTGACCCACGACCGATCGTGAACGTTCAAGTTTAAGACATCTACAACAAATACTGCATGTTATTTACAATTTTATTTTTATTTTTTAATGCTCCAATGTTTTTAGAGCATTATAAGTTATAGTGCTCCTAGCTGCATTGGGATACTTAGTCTGGCCCAATGATCTAGATTGTTTATTATGACCAACATATATTTAATGGGCTACCGTAGAAGCATCATGCTAATCTTGTAAATGTTAACCATATGATCAATGGCCTTTAATATGAATAGTCAAGATCATTTCCATGAAAAAGGTCATCGGAAAATTTAATCAACACATCATTATTGTTTATGATTCTAAAGAGTTACTTTTCTTAGACAATTGAAACCATCCCATCCAAGAGAAAAGAATTGCTACAAAAAATGACACCAAATTCCACGGGATTGTATCATCCAATCAATGTAATTTTTGCTTGGTAGCACATAAAATGTTTTCTGGACTTGGGGGTATTTGAATATTTGTTTTCCATGATAAATCACCATAAACAAATAATCATTATTTACTTTCTGTATTTTTGGCACTGCTCTCAATGTGGTGTAGATGTTACAAATTTGGGGCCCACCATGATGTATGTACTTATCCACACCGTACATACATTCCATCATCTTATTTTAAGGAATGAACAGAAAAATGAGGAAGATCCAAAGCTTAAGTGGACCACACCACATGAAAGAGTGGCAATTGAAGGCCTACTATTGATTTTATTTTTATTTTTGGTGAGGGAGATCTAGCTGATTTTTGTGTTTTCCCTTTATACATGACTCTATGACCTCATGAACCAGTTGGATGACAAATAAACTTCAATGTGGACCCTAATAAGAAAACAACTTTCATCAGTAGACATCATCAAGACCAATATTTACTATGGCGTGTGCTTTGGATCTGCCTCTTTTTTGGGCTCATGTCCTAAAATGAGCTAGCCAAATGGATAGACAGCATGGATAAGACACACACATCACAGTGGGCCCACAAATTTTGTGCACTAAATTTCAACTCAAGCAATTACAAAAATCTAGTGAAATTATACTCACCCTTTTTTCTCCCTACCAGATGCATGTAAAAGAGATTATTTTAATTTTACAAGTATTTGTATTTTCCAAAAATTAAACACCCCTTGTAATTGACAATTCGTATTTGATACATTGAACTGTCCTAATGAATTCCTTTAACTATGAGCACTGTTGAGGTCAAAATTTGGACCACCCTCCACTCAATGTTGAGGACTCGGAACGAACCCTAGACCTGCAGAGAAGGTGAGTAAAGGAAACCCTGGCTTTAACAGGGGACCCTCTGATGCCTAAGTCAGGCTAGGGAATCTGGGTCTAAGTTATGTAATGTAGAGAGAAGGTGTGAGATATTGTGTACCTGTTATGATGGGTTCCTCTAGTATTTATACCTGTGAGGCGATGGGATCATGGTCGTCAATCTCGGCACGATTTGCTCAATCAAGCAGATGTCGTGTATACAAAGATGTTGGCCATTATTTTTAGATCGTGCACCGACTCACTCTCTTGTATACCTTAATGGGGCGTATCTGCGAGTGTGATCTTTGGCCACTTCCATACTGGGGTGGGTTCCAAAACTCGGTCTCCCGAGCCATAGGTCGGAGTCCGTGGTCGAAGTACGTCGTCTCCAACCTCCAAGACGTGAGTTGGGCTCAACTCGGCCGATCCAGAGACATAGTTCTTCGGATGAGGGCTCCAAACAAGAGCTCAGCTCAGCCAATCCATAGCCGTAGTTCTTCGGATGAGGGCTCCAGACAAGAGCTCGGTTCAGCCGATCCACAGCTGTAATTCTTCAGATGAGGGCTCCTTATAAGAGCTTAGCTCGACCGATCCAGGGCTGTAGTTCTTCGGATGAGGGCTCCAGACAAAATCTCAGCTCGGCCAATCCAAGGCCGTAGTTCTTCGGATGAGGAGCCCCAGATGAGGGCTTGGCTCGGATTGCCTCATTTGTCTCTCCCCAGTAACCCTAGTTTTGGTATCATGTTTGGAAGTAAGGCCAGACTTGTCACGATGTTCTCCTTCCAAGGCCCTACTGATCGATTCGATTTTCTTGAGTCGGTCCTTATCGGGTCTGCTCATATTTTTCCATAACAGAAGCCCCCTACTCTCTTGGTCCGAGCCCAGACTTAAAGAGTAAATTCCTAGGGAAATGAAGCATCGTTTCCACTCATGATGACGGGTTGGGGTAGTCGAAGCACAGTTGTCACGATGATTACGCTTCGAGATATGTGTGCAGTATGGCGGCTGTGGTCCTTCAACTTCTGACCTCTGGATGAGGGACGCATGGTAGGCGATTAAGGATTGCAATTAATATAGCAGGTAAAATGATGTCGCGTGCTCATGGGGGGAGGCGAGAGGTCGTCTGCCCCACAATGGCATTTAATGCTGACGTACTCGGACCAGGGCACATGGGTCGGGACGTATAGCTTCCTTCCATGTGTCCCATTAGGCTCGAGTCTTTCAGCCTTGAAGAAAACTGTCTGCAATGATGGCGTTCAGCTAGCAGAGGCTATATAAACCTTTCCACGCCTTCACTTAACCTCTCCTGCATTTGAAACTTTGCTCTCCTGCTCTCCATTTTATCTATTCTTCTTAAATCACCTTCTATCGAGAAAGGGTTTTTCCTGCCTGATAACGAGATTCCATCAGTCGGAGAAGAGGTTTTGCTTAGAGGAAGTCGCCAGAATAGAGAATTTCTGCCAGAGTAAATCGCCTAAAGCGTTGTGAGTCTTCCACTGCTTTAGCTCTTTCTTCCATTATGTCAAGTAATTCTGACAAAGTCCAAGGGGTCCGAGGGACGTATGTGGACTCCTAGCCGAAGGCCTCAGGCTCGAAGCTCGAGGACTTCGAGGGTCCCCTGAAAGCTATACCGCTACGCCCGTGGACAAAGAAGACTGCTAGCCCACAAACCAAGAGTTAAGGCGCGAGGCTGAAGAAGGCGCCTTGGAACCCGACAGGAAGGTTTAAGGTTGGTCCTTCAGGAGGTAGACCCAAAGCAACAATCCCTAGGGGCTCATTTTTTATTAAGTCTCAGATGGCCTATATCCGTGCTGACTACTAAATTTCTAACTCAGTGCATATCCGAGCTCCCTCTCCTCTGGATCATCTGGGTGCCCTTGCTGATGGGGAGATTGTCGTATTCGTCTGCACCCTTCAGTGTGGACTTCAATTTTTCATCCATTCATTTGTGTGTCTGGTATCCACACAACTACAGCTGGCTCCAATCCAATTTACTCCAAACGCTTGGTGGATCATAGTTTTTACCTTCATTCTTTGGTATCGGGTGAAGAGTCAGCACCTAACACCGGATGAGTTTCTGTACTTATACATGGTCAAGTATGACAAGTCTGACCCAACCTGGTATTACTTCTCGGCCAGACCCCAATGTACCCCGGGTCTGATAACCTGACTTCCCACCTCCAATAAAGATTGGAAAGATAAGTGGTTTTGGGCCTCGGGGGAATGGGAAGCTCCTGCCGCTAAGTTCAGTAGCCTGCAGGTCCGAGTTCCCACAAAATTCTCCAATCCAAGTCAAATATATTTTTATTTTGTATCTCATTTTCACGTCTGACTTGTCTTTCCATGTTCTAATTTGTCTTCTGCCTCTGTCTGTAGTCCAACCGAAAGGACAGCCTGATCTCTCTTCTTTACACCAAGCCTAGGTTGCTAGGGCTCGGGTGCTTGGTGAGGATTAGCGCATTTGCACGACCTCATTAGTGGGGATAACCTCGTGTCTTCAAGCTTTTATTAATTTTTGCCTCACCCTTTTGCTTTGGGTAAGCGGAGTAGGTGTTATGACTATCCGAGGATTCCTTCGTAGACTTCTCTCAGACTGACTCCCTTCTTTTGAGAAGGAATGGCCGAAGCTTCTGGCTCTAAGAGGAGGATGACCATTGTGCGCCCTCCCATGAACGAGATCCTGGCTACTGAGCCAAGGACGAAGGTGATGGAGAAGAAGCGGAAGACTCCCGCCTCAAATTCTACACCGGTCGAAGTCAAGCTTACTCCGGCTCTGATAGCAGACCCTGAGACAACCCTCCGAAGCTCCTGTCAAAGCTGAGCCCATCACCATTCTGTCCCCAAACTCCAAGGAGCAAGCTCCCGAGGTTCCCCCCACAATTCCTTCTTGCCCTCCAGGGATTGGGAGAGAAGTTGTTGCATAGACCCCCGACGCCGATTTCTTCATCATAAGGGAGCCTCCGAGCTACCGGCTTGCTCTGCCACCCGTCTTACAGCTGCCGAGGTTGATTTCCTAGTTGGTAAGACTGATGCCTTGGTCAGGTCTGCTGTCACACCCGAGGTTGAGGCTCAAGCCTCTGAGGCCAGCAGGGTGGGGAGGACGGCTGAGCCTATCCCTCCAATGACTTTCCCTACTGGCTACCACATGTCACTGCTAAATGAGTGGGCGACCAGACACGTTCCTGAGTCGACCATCGCCAACACCCTCTCCCAAGCTTATGACATTCGTGAATGACTATGCCATAGTCTGCTATCAGTCGTTACTGATGTTCGTGGCTGTTAAAAATAGGCTGAGGGAAATAGATCAGCTTGAAGCGGATAAGGCCGAGTTTGAGAAGCTCTTAAAAGCTTTAGCAGCGGATAAGTCCGAGCTCGAGAAGCTCTTAGAAGCCTCAGCTAGCTAGTGGGAGGTAAAGAGGCTTGCGAAGGAGGGTCATGGTAGGGAGCTAACGCTCTGGGGTGAGGTCAACCAGCTCCAAGCCCACTTGGACATGGCTGAGCTCTAGCTCGCGCATCTATAAGGCGTCATCGAGCAATCAAAGGCTTTCATCGAACGTATGGCAGATGACCTTGGGAGGGCGAGGCATGAAGCTGTCTAAGGGTTAACGTCGCAAAGGGCAGTCCTTAAGGCCTAGACTGCTATAGAGTTGGACAAGCAACAAGTGGAGTTCGAGGCTTTGGCAGCCTCGTGATCTATTACGGCAATGGCGGAGTACAAAGAATCTTCGAAGAGGTCCGAAGAATTGGATAAATTGTATCTCCACACTTACAACACCCTTTATGACAATTGCCTCGCCAATGTCCGAGAGCTCCACCCAGGCATCAATCTCGATACTCTAGTTGTGGATGGAGCCGACGAGATTGAAGCACCTCCGACTGATGCTCAAGAGGTCGAAGACACCCCTACTTCTGCCGGGAAGACTCCCGACGCTCAATTCTCCGATTCAGCAGTTGGCCCCTCTTCTCGGAGGGAATGAGACATCTTTGCTTTTATATATTTTTTTGTAAACAATGGATACTTGAATGATGATTTTTTACTCTTAATTTGTAAATGATGATTTGTAGATGTTAAGCCTTTGTTGAGTGGCAAGTTGACCTCTTAAGGGGTCGGCTCACCTAAGGATTTATTCTCCACGCATGAGAGGTAACCCTTAGCCATTTTGTAAATCTTTGTTGTATGATGAGCCGACGCCTTCTTTAAAAGATCAGTTCACCTAAGGGTTTCATCTTTGCACATGAGAGCTAACCCTTAACGATTCTGTAAATTTTGCAGATTAACAAGTTGACCCCTTCTTTAAGGGATTAGTTCGTAGAGTTCACCTCTACTCATGAGAGATGACTCTTTGCATAGTATGTAAGTTGAACAGGCAGACCATGTAGAAGAAATGATGCTTTTATTAAGAGCCTTAAAAGGCTAGTAGATCCGAGCTGTACATTACTTTTATTGAGGGCCTTAAGTGGCCAGTAGCTTCTTTTTCCACATGGATAGTAGATCTTTAAGTGCTCAACATTCCAGGGATAAGGTAGTGGATGTCCTTCCAGGTCTTCCAAATGGTAAAAATCAGGCTTTACCGAACTGACCACGCGATAACGCCCTTCCCAGTTCGATCCGAGCGTCCCGGCTTCCATCTCCCCAATGCTCTGGAAGACGCGGTGGAGGACCAGGTCACCTGGTCAGAACCGCCTCGTCTTAACCCTAGAATTATAGAATCACGCCACTTGTTGATGCCGAGCTGCGACTCAGAGTCTAGCGACATCTCTGGCTTCTTCAAGTAGGTCGAGGTTTGCCACGATCTGCTCAGTACTCTAATTGTAACGTCCTGAAAAAATCCATACAAAGACCCGAGTACCACCTCAAATAGAAATCACTAAGGGTTAAATCCTTTAGAAATTAAACAAGAATTAACTAACACTAAACTAGATTATCTGTGACATTAGCATCAATCACTTTAAATACGATCTGCAAGACCCAAAACTCATAGAATTGTTAATGCTACATTACCTTGAAATCTAGGATCAATCTCTAAACCCAGTTACTCTTGGGAGCACAATGAAACTCCGTATTAGACCTGCATCACACAGCGAAAGTCCAATGGCTATGAAACTATACAATTATGACCGCCTAGTGGGACTTGACAATCCCTTGAAAATCAAGTCCAAATGATATCCTGAGACTATTTTCTTGAGTCTGGAGCGAAGTGTGTGAGAAAGGTGAATATTTTTAGAAATTAAATATAAATTTAAGTAATCTAAGCCGTGTCGCTTGTGGGCCGATTATAAGCGTTCTGACCATTAGAATCTAACCCAAATACATGCTTGGATCAGGGAAGATATCCCACATATGCCAATTTACTTGTGGCCTTGATCGAGTGTCGGTGACCGTTGAACTGAAACTGGTCCACCACGGGCGATCTGCAAATTCGATCGGACCAAAAACTTAGCTTGAGCAAGATCCAACATCAGGGAGCTTAAGTCCGACCGCATTTAGTAAAGGGACCTCCAAAAATGCTCCGTTGGATCGGAACAGACCCGATTTGGTTATAACCTAAGTATACCTTGGCCCTGGGGCCATTCCCATCAGTTTTGAGCCTATATAAGGGCTTTAAAATTCCTCTCACATATTCCATACGAATTTGAAAAAAACCCTAGGAGAGAAGAGAGTAAAGAGAGAGAAAGTGAGAAAGAAGTTGGTGTGGATTCCTGCGATTCTTCCCTGCTAATCCACCTGTTGAAACGTTAATCCTGTATAGTTCTTCTGGTAGCTCCAACGCCGTACTTAGGTAAGTAAACCTAAGCCTAATCTGCTCTAGGGTTTCAAATAGTCTAAGTGATGAAATAGCTAACCTATTGCGTGTTATAGGTGGCCCTCGCGTTATAGGCAGCAACTTGGCATACAAACTGAGTTCGATGCGCCTTTACCGGCATAAGGTGCGGACTATATATGTTTAGGTTATAATTTTCAAGACTTTCAATGTCAGATAATGATTTATTACTGACGTAGATGCCATTTCACATGCCAAATGTGATATCTGTTTTATTTTACATATATGTATAACCTATGTTGTAAATAGAGTATTTCATGTGTTTGTTGAAATGTTTGTATGCATTTGGAATTTGATGTTGTGATTGTCATGATTAATTGTCGTAGGTATATGATTGTTATGTATGCGACAACTCCTTGGCAAAAGGATTTTTCCTAATACGTAATACGATCGACATACATGATGTATGTTGAAACATGTAGTCTAAGTGTTTGTGAAAATGTCTGAATGAGTTAGTAATTAGTAAAGTGTGATTTATAAGGGGGTTGAGATATAAATCCCAACTATCTTAATAGTGTGTATGATTTCCTCCATGATTTGCATATGATAGAGTCTGTTCATTTATGTTTAACTGCGAGTATGATTTTCCTCCATGTATTGTATAGTCATGTTTAAGTTATATTCCATAACATGCTCACATGATTGTAGGTTTTGACTTAAGTATTCCTTACTGCTTACTTACCTCATATGCTTATTTATTGTGATTACACGTGGTTGGGACTATAACGTAGTCCAGGAAATCGGTAATAGGCCTTATTTTGGTGGTTGTAGTTATTTCACCACGCAGGATGTGTTCGATGAATCCAAGCCGTACTTGGGATGTCGGCAGTGGTTAGGCCACACGAAGTGCTTGCGCACTTCATGTCAATCATCTCGATGTGTGCTCATACCAGTCAAGCTTGTTAAGTAACCCGATTGACCTAATGTATGTTCACCATATATGGACACTACTACTTGAACCTAAGATACCAAACTTACCAATGAAATACCCGTTTAACCTTGGTACCACGATCCGCTAAGACTCATGAGCCGGGCATGGTGGTATGGGACACCGTAGTTACGCTATTAGCCTACGTTGAGGCAACGAGCCTCCCCGTATTGACCAGTGAGCAACCCAGACTCGTGAGCTGAATATGGTGGTATGGGACACTGTATTCGAGCTGTCGGCCTACACTGGCGCAGCCTAACTGTGGTCCCCAGTCGGGTTGGTGATGAGCCTTCGAAAATAGACTGTCAGTTGGTAGAGCGTTAGTGGAGTAACATCGAGTATGAACAGGCCTACCTCGGCGTAACCTGGTTGTGGTCCCCAGTCGGGTTGGTGACGAGCCTTCGAAAATAGACTGTCAGTCAGTAGGGCGTTGGTGGTAGTGACCTGAACTTACCTATCATATGTGATTAATTAGGATTGACGACCTTAAATGGATCAATGTTGGAAAAATGATATAAAGGGTGGTACCTTAGCTTCCCATGTTGAGAATGTGGAGCCACATCTGGGACGTCTTCGACCGGTCGTAGGGGCCTGTTCGACCGGTCGTGGATCGTCGACTCAAAGTCCAGCGAGTCCAGTTTTTTCATATTTTGGGTCCTTCGACCAGTCGAAGGTCGACCAGTCCTAGCTCTCCTTCGACCAGTCGAAGGTTACACAGATTTGTTTCCGAATCTGATGCGGACTACGGATTTTGGTGTCGCCTTTCACAAGGGTGCGGAAGGAAAGTTACCTAAACTATAAATAGGGGTTCCTAGGGCTTTTTTAGGAGATTAGGAATATTGAAAAATAATTCTAAAAGTATGGGCTAAGGGTTTTCTATATTCTTCCAAGGGAGAGGTTAGTATTTTACCTTGTAATTTTTATTTTTCTTCATAGTGAAGTTTATATCCATGGTTTTTTACCCTAGTTTGGAATTTTTCCACGTATATCTTGTCTTATAGTTTGTTCGGATTACTTTGATCTGTTTCTAGTTTATATTTCTTCTTGTTTATCGTTTGTGGCTGAGGCCTGAGATTGGATCTTGGCTCACTACGTTGTTGGGGTGTTGCGGAACAACTGGTGTCAGAGCTATTAGTTTAGTTCTATTAGGAGCGATGGTGAAAGATGGAAAAATTAGAATTGAGAATTTGATAGTTTAAACTTTGCCTTCTGAAAGATGCAGATGGAGGATTATCTGTATCAGAAGGACCTCTACATTCTTCTAGAAGAAAAAGAGAAGAAACCAGAAAAGATGACAGATGATGAATGGTTTTTACTGGATAGGAAGGCTTTACGAACGAACCGACTCTCTTTGTCAAAGAGCGTCGCCTTTAATATATCCAAGTGTTGAGGGTCAAATATTGCATATTAGACCCCAGATATTGTCTGGATTTACGAATATAATGCTGTCTAATGGCTCGTTTTCTCATTCTTGTGTGGCAAAGTGATTTTATGAGCATGGATGGAAAAAGGACGTTAAAAGTTGAGATTTAACGATCTGATGACGCCAAAGGAAAGGGACACACTCCAGGGGACCAAGATTGACAAATATACACGGTCAGAAATCTGAGAAAAGTTAGAAATTGAAGCTCAAGTGGCCTGAAGGACGTCCAGAATGCAAGATCACGAGGTTCCCACCATCCATTCGCCTCGAAACTTCATACGTCGCCTGAGGACCATAAATTAACCGTACATATAAAATTTCAGCCATTGAAGATCTCGAGAAATGCCCCAACTGACAGATTAGCCCATAAACCGTTGATTCTGGGCCCACCTGATATCTGGAACTGTCTCAAAATTATTATTGACGCCTTAAATGAAGAGTCAAAACAGATGGACGGTGCAGATTTCTCCAAAACAGTGCAATGGACCCCATATGAGATGAGTGTGTACAGTGCACATGTGCACTCACCGTGCATGGCAAGTGTCAGAGACGGCTTGACCGTCTCTGACCGAAAGAAAGAAAAAAAATAATAAAAAATTCGCACAGCGGACGCATGGCCGCTGGCCGTTTTTGTGAACGGTAGTGGGCCCCACCCATTGCTCGTATGGCCAATCTGATCCGTCCACCGTGTAGAGGGCTTCGAGAACTACAAAACCATGCTGACCTTTTGCACCCATGCGTGCACACGTGTGAGATACAGAGGCCACAAAAGGGCTGCCCGGTAGCGTTCAAATCTGATCTTTTTGTGATTTCTTCTCTAGGCCACGTCAATGGACGTTCAAAACTACTCATTCTTGACTGAAATTTCGTTCTGAATCCAATGGACGGGGTGGATTTTCCAGAAAATGCTTCTGTGGGGCCCACCGACCACAACAGCGAAATGGTGCGAAAGGTTTCGCACATCCGCGAAAACTGACTTTTCCGGACAGTTTTGGCCCACCATCTTTGATCATATGGCAGATCTGAACCGTCTATCATGTAGAGGACCCAAGAAAGTACTAAGAGACAGTGTTTCTTTAAAATTTGAGCGAGGAAAGTGGCGTGTTTCATGGTACCGAACTTGGCTGCGAAAATTACACTCCGTGTCTTGCTACAACCCTGCACTTGGGGAGTGAACAAGTTTTGGGCGCCGTTGCCGAGGACTGTCGGCTACGGTTTTCTGAAATTAATTAGTTTTGGGATTAGTTTAAGATTAGATTTTTTTTAAAATTTTTAATTCTAGGTTTAGAAGTAGTTATTTTCCTTGTTAGAAATTTTTCCTAACGTTAGAAACTTACTATTCTTCATTCTATCTGATTTTTAGAACTAACCTAATTTTTTTTTTTCTATTTTGTAGGAAACTTCTAATTTAGTAAGCTCTTTCTAATTTCTCTTTCTTTAGAATTTCTTCTTTTTTTTCTAGAAATTAGTTTACTTTTAATTAGGACTTTCTACTTTTAGAAACTAACTTATTTTGTTTTGTTTTGCAGATTCTTAACCTAGGCCTCCAAATTTGGTAACTTCTTTCCATCTTTCTCTTTTTCTAGATTTCTTCTTTCTTTCTCTTAGGTTTAAGTTAGAATTTGAGGACTGAGTGTGTTTTATGCCCCATTGGGCACGCGACAACACTCGACGTCTCGTGACTGAAGGAGGATTAGCAGAGGGGTTGACTGTCCATCGCAGGACTAGACACCACTTGAATTCTCCTGAGTTAGAAGACGTTATGGCTGAAAATCAACCTCAAGCACTACCCCAACCAAGGGTTGAAGAAGTACACGATGAGAATGAGGTGCATCAGGCACCCCCGTCTCGTACTTTACGAGATTATTTATAACCGGCGGGGGTGAGTACGCCCTCATGCATGATTTTTCCTGAGAATACAGGACATATGGACATCAAGCCAGGGGTTATCCAACTCCTTCCTAAGTTCCATGGGCTTGAGTCTGAAGAACCATATTTTCATCTGAAAGAGTTCGATGAAATCATAGGCACCTTATACTTTCCTAATGTATCCGAGGATACTATTAGGCTGAAACTCTTTCCATTTTCCTTAAAAGAAAAAGCCAAGACGTGGTTACATTCACTGCGTCCTAGATCCATTGGCACATGGAATGATATGCAGAGGGAATTTATAAAGAAATTTTTCCCACATCATAAGACAATTACCCTCAGGAGAGCAATCATGAACTTTGCCCAAAAGGAAGATGAAACATTCTTCTAATGTTGGGAGAGGTTCAAGGATCTGGTTAATGCATGCCCACAACATGGCTTTGAAATATGGCGCATTACGAATTTTTTCTATGATGGGCTAACATCTTCCATGCGCCAAATGGTCGAGACAATGTGTAACGGAGATTTTATTAATAAAAATGTCGACGAGGTATGGGATTACCTCGATAGTCTCGCTGAAAAAACACAATCATGGGACTATTACCCAAGGACGAACACTACGTCTAGGCCAACTCATTCAAGGGAAAAAGGAGGAATATATCTCCTGAAAGAAGATAATGATCTTAACACTAAGGTGGCCAATCTCACCAGAAAATTTGAGGCCATAGAAGGAAGGAAGGAAAAGGTTAATGAAAGTGTTTGCGGCATCTGTGATTGCAACATTCATACTACTGAAAATTGTCCTTCAATACCTGCCTTTCGAGATGTATTGAATGAACAATCTAATGCCGTAAATAACTATCAAAGACCTTTCAATGGACCACCCTCTAATACTTACAATCCTGGCTGGAAAAATCACCCGAATTTTAGTTGGAGGAACAGACAAACTGCTACCCCTCAAGGTTTCTTCAATCAAAATCCAAATCAGGAAAAACCTCAAGAAGAATCAGTTCAAATTTCCATACAAGAGCTGGCGCGGACAATGCAAGGAATTTCAAATTTTATACAAAAAATAGATTCACGTATGACGGCTATGGAAAAAGGGATGCTCCCTACACAATCACTCCCTAATCCGAAACCGCAATACGAGACAGGTGATCCCAGCTCTTCAAATCAAATGGGGCATGCTAAATCCATCACTACTCTTAGGAGTGGGAAGGTTATTGATAAAACCCTTCCGGTTAGGCCCGAAAAGCCTCAAGAACCAGAAGAGGACAACAATGATGGATCTAGTGGCGCCCCACAAAAATTTGAACCAGAACCTCTAGAAAAGCCAGTTGCTCCGTTTCCCCAACGGTTGGTTGAACCAAAACGTCTATCTAACTCTCAGGATATCCTAGAGGTGTTGAAACAAGTGAAATTCAACATTCCTCTGCTTGACGTTGTAAAACAGATTCCTTCATATGCTAAATTTCTAAAGGATTTATGTACTACCAAACGACGGAAAATGTTCAAAAGAAGATCTCCTTGACTGAGAAAGTGAGTGCCATCCTGAAACAAGATGTGCCGCAAAAATTCAAAGATCCCGGTTGCCCAACCATATCATGTGTAATCGGGAACTATCGAATTGATCACGCACTTCTTGACTTAGGAGCGAGCGTCAATCTGATTCCCTATTCGGTATACCAACAGTTAGGTTTGGGTGAATTAAAACCCACTCGAACCACACTACAACTCTGTCACTGACTCCAGCCTTCCAGCAGCTATAAAAGGAGGTTTTTGGACGTGGGAAGCATTCATTCAGGGTCTGGGGAGGAAGAACAGAGGGCTCGAGCTTGGGTTTCAACGTGGGCAGAGGAGAGAGAGAGGAGCTTGGTTTTTTCTTTCCCTTTTCTTTTCCTTTTCTTTTTCTCTTTATTTATTTGGATTGAGCCCATCCATGGCAGGCTAAATCCTCCTAGCTAGGGCTAGGAGGTGAAGCTTGTAGTGAGATGAGAGATTATATGCTTTTAATTTAATTTTAATTTTTGAATTGAAGTTGGTTTTAGTTTGATTTTAATGGAAATATTTTTGGTCTTTAATGGTCTGTTGTGACTGAAATTACAATGGGTCTGCAATGCTTTGAATATTTTCTTATCCCTTTTATGTTTATGACGTTAGGATGTCCCGTTGTTCACCATAGTCTCCTGGGCATGGTTGGATGTCGGTACCCTTCCTAACTTTCATACATGTGATTGGGTGGTAATTAGTTTAATTTTGTTGTTTGACATAGTCTTTGGGCATGGTTTGGTGATGGAATCCATTCTAATTCATACACCTTTCATCTCTTTGAAAACTAGATCAACGGCAGTTCAGTAATTTTCATAATTTTTGATGCAAGCATAAGTTCTCCCTGATCTCTACAAGTGGATCCTCTGAATCCCTAGATTCCTTACCTCTGATTTCTCCTATAAGTTTTAGATTGATAGTTTACAATTATTTCTCAATTTATAATTCAATTCAGATTTCATCTCATTCTAGTTCTATTTCCAGTTAATTTTAGAAAACGGACAAGTTTCAGTCCCCTGGGATTCGACCTCGGTCTTACCGAGTTATTACTACATCACAACCCTGCACTTGGGGAGTGAACAAGTTGATCCCTCTTGGTATACGAACAGAACGATCAGCAACTTAGAGGATGATGACGATTTCCACGATGTTAACATGATTGATTCTTTTGTGGAAGATAGAACACCTCTCACCTTATCCTCTGATCCTCTAGAGACGTGCCTGGCCCACTCTCATGATCTTGATGATGATATAATTAGGGAGACATGTGCCATGCTTGATACTGCACCGGTACTGGAAGTTAACCGGTGGAGGCCACACATTGAAGAATTGCCCCAAACTTATATAGTGCCTCTATCGTCTAACCTCAAGCCACCGAAGCTTGACCTAAAACCTTTGCCCTCTGATTTAAAATATGCCTATTTAGGTCAAGATGAGACATACCCGGTGGTGATCTCTGCCCACCTGGAGAAAGAACAGGAGAGTATGCTGATATCTACTCTCATTGAGCATAAGGGAGCTCTTGGATGGACGATAGAGGACCTCAAGGGAATTAACCCATCGATTTGTACTCACCGTATATATCTTGAGGACAATGCAAAGGCTGTTCGGCAATCACAACGTAGACTGAATCCAAACATGAAGGAAGTGGTTAAGGCCGAGGTTCTCAAACTATTGGAAGTGGGGATCATTTACCCCATATCCGATAGTCAATGGGTGAGTCCAACTCAGGTAGTTCCTAAGAAGTCCGGGATCACCATCGTAGCCAATGCCAATAATGAACTCGTGCTGACCAGAGTTACTACTGGTTGGAGAATGTGCATTGACTACAGAAAGCTGAATACCGTCACAAGGAAAGACCACTTTCCTTTGCCCTTCATTGATCAAATCCTGGAAAGGCTAGCTGGTCATTCCTATTATTGTTTCCTTAACGGGTATTCAAGTTATAATCAGATTGAAATCGCCCCTGAGGATCAAGAAAAGACCACATTTACATATCCCTATGGCACCTTTGCTTACAGAAGGATATCATTCGGGTTATGTAATGCCCCTGCCACCTTTCAGCGATGCATGACGAGTATCTTTTCTGACATGGTGGAAAAATATCTAGAGGTCTTCATGGACGACTTCTCTGTTTTTGGTTCATCTTTCAGCGAATGCTTAGCAAGTCTTAAATGTGTGCTGAAAAGATGTGAAGAAAAAAACTTGGTACTTAACTGGGAGAAGTGTCATTTTATGGTTCAAAAGGGAATTGTCCTTGGGCATATCATCTCGTCCAAAGGAATCGAGGTAGATAAGGCAAAAATTGATCTTATCTCTAACCTACCTCCACCCAAGAATATCAGAGACGTGCGATCCTTCTTAGGACACGCAGGCTTTTACAGACGATTCATAAAGGACTTTAGTCTCCTCTCTCGTCCTTTATGTAATCTTCTTCAAAAGGATACACCATACGAGTGGACTGAGCAGTGCCAAGAAGCTTTTACTAAGCTTAAGGGCATGTTAACCACTGCACCTATCATGCAGCCACCTGACTGGAGTCTTCCTTTTGAACTTATGTGCGACGCCTCTGATTATGCTCTTGGAGCGGTTCTAGGCCAGAGAAAAGATAAGCGGCCTTACGTTATTCACTACGCAAGTAGGACTCTAAATCCTGCCCAAGTGAACTACTCGACTACAGAAAAGGAACTCTTAGCCGTAGTGTTCGCTTTGGACAAATTTAGATCCTACCTAATCGGATCCAAGATCATCATTAACACAGACCATGCGGCCCTTAAGTATCTTCTTTCTAAGAATGATTCTAAGCCCCGCTTGATACGATGGATCCTTCTACTCCAAGGATTTGATTTGGAAATCAAAGATAAAAAGGGAGTAGAGAACGTAGTGGCCGATCATCTTTCTCGCCTTAATACCTCTGATTCCCTTGAGGCAACCCATATCAATGACATGTTCCCTGATGAACAACTGTTTAGAGTCTCCCATTCACCTTGGGTCGCTGATATTGCTAATTATCTTACTACAGGTGTCATACCGACACACTGGACGTCACAAGATAAGAAAAAATTCTTTACCAAGGTGCATAACTTTTTCTGGGATGATCCATATTTGTTTAAATATTGCCCAGACCAAATCTTAAGGAGATGCGTACCAGACGATGAACATCAGAGTATCATCTCCTTCTGTCACTCACAGGCCTGTGGTGGTCACTTTTCTGTTAAAAAGACCACGGCCAAGATTTTACAGTGTGGCTTCTACTGGCCCACTATGTTCAGGGACACTCATGAGTTTTGCAAGGCTTGTGAGCGTTGTCAGAAATTGGGAGCATTGTCCCGTCGAAATATGATGCCCTTGAATCCCATCCTTATTATAGAAGCATTTGATTGTTGGGGCATTGATTTCATGGGACCATTCCCCCAATCATTTAGAAATCTGTATATTTTGCTCGCCGTAGACTATGTCACTAAATGGGTCGAAGCAATTCCGTGTCGCAAAAATGACCATCGCACGGTCATTAAATTTTTGAAAGAAAATATCCTGTCGCGGTTCGGAACACCTCGAGCCATCATTAGTGACGGGGGCTCACACTTCTGCAATAGACCATTTGAGAGCTTAATGAAGAAATACGGTATCTCTCATAAGGTGAGCACCCCATACCATCCACAGACAAGTGGACAAGCTGAGATTTTCAATAGGGAGATCAAACATATCCTAGAGAAAACGGTTAACCCTGATCGTAAGGACTGGTCAATCCGATTGACCGATGCCTTATGGGCATACCGTACTACTTTCAAAACTCCTATTGGAACATCTCCCTTTAGACTTGTCTATGGGAAAGCCTGTCACTTGCCTGTGGAATTGGAACATAAAGCATACTGGGCGATCAAAAATCTGAATTTCAATCTGGACAACGCTGGCTCGCTACGCAAACTTCAGTTAAATGAACTTGAAGAAATTCGGAACGATGCGTACGAAAACTTGAGAATTTACAAGGACAGGATGAAGGCGTTTCATGATCAACATATTCTACGAAAATCATTCACGCCAGGTCAAAAAGTCCTCTTGTATGACTCTCGACTACATCTCTTTTCGGGTAAGCTTCGATCTCGTTGGATCGGCCCTTACATTGTTGTTACTGCTTATCCTCATGGGGCCGTCGAAATAAGAGATCCCGACAATGGCAAGGAGTTTAAAGTTAATGGACATCGATTAAAGCCATTTGTTGAGACATTTGATTCAGAGGACATGTCCATGCCTCTGATTACTCCTATTTACCAGGACTGATCTCCTAGTCTGATGGAGGTATAAGTAGGTTTATCACTTTCATAGGTTTAGGATAGTCGCTTTCATAGGTTAGTTAGTTCAATGTTTGTGGGTAACATTACTGTAAACCCTCACGAGACTACAACTCGTCCACTAGGGGTAACTT
Source organism: Magnolia kwangsiensis (assembly GCA_037074715.1). Taxonomy (NCBI): domain Eukaryota; kingdom Viridiplantae; phylum Streptophyta; class Magnoliopsida; order Magnoliales; family Magnoliaceae; genus Magnolia; species Magnolia kwangsiensis. Next base: position 106,124,745 of record CM073578.1, on the reverse strand, counting down.
AGGGGTTTAAAAGCTTGTTGCATACGCTAAATGCAATCGAGAGCACCTGCGAAAGTGGTATAGGTAGGATTTTATTTTCGTTATTTTTGTTCTGCTTTCTCTCTCATGCTGACAAGCTTCCATGCCGTGATCTATTGAAAACTCTCTTGATTCGTTATTCAGGTACTATCTTCCCATCACTTTACTTTTGTTGTTCCATGCTCATATCTTTTACATTGAGGACAATGTAGATTTTAGGTTGGGGGTGGAAAATTAGGTAACCTAATCAGTATTTTCTTTGTCTTAAGCAACAATTGTGAAAAATTTTAAATTTTTCTGAAAATTTTTATGAATTCGAAGTGATTTTGACAGATATCCCTAATTTAGATTTTCAAGGTACATAATGGTGGATTTATGACTCTTGGATTCCGGATCTGTTAGATTTCATAGTTAAGTGAATTATTAATCCATGATTAGAAGTTGTAAACATTGATTGAATCATGATTTCAGGACACGTCTTGCTTACACATTAAGACTTCAGTCTGATATTAAAGGGTTAATTTGGTAATCACTAAGCACGAAAGGAACCAGTCTGAAATATCTTGCCATCATGGTATAAAAATTGAAAAGGTTGGATAATTAATCTTCACCATAGGTTTGCTCCCTATAGGTGTAGAGTTAATTCCTCATGAATGATATGTGAAAAAGAGTCAGGTGTACGATCTTCACCATAGGTTTGCTCCCTATAGGTAAGGATTTAATTCTCCTTCCTTGGCATTACTTTGAATAGAAAAATCACAAGTTAATAGGTTAATCTATGAGGAAAGTTTTGGATTAGGTTTTGGTTGTTATGAATTTTCTTGTTGGTTACCAATGATATCATGAAATTGACAATTGGATCTCTTAATGATGATAAGCCGAGATTAGACTATACATCTATGGATCTCAATGTTTAAAATTTTTCTAATTGATGGATTAATACTTTACACTTGATTATGAAGTCTACGGTGCGCTTGAGCTCAGGAGAATACAATTTCTAACATTCATGAATATTAAATTTCTCATATTTTGTTCAAAATCTCACTCGATTTCATAAAAAGTTCTCCTATAATTCTCAACTTATTTTTCGCATACTTTGCTCGGGACTAGCAAAATGCTGGTTGGGGGTTGTGTTGAGGGTCAAATATTGCATATTAGACCCCAGATATTGTCTGGATTTACGAATATAATGCTGTCTAATGGCTCGTTTTCTCATTCTTGTGTGGCAAAGTGATTTTATGAGCATGGATGGAAAAAGGACGTTAAAAGTTGAGATTTAACGATCTGATGACGCCAAAGGCAAGGGACACACTCCAGGGGACCAAGATTAACAAATATACACGGTCAGAAATCTGAGAAAAGTTAGAAATTGAAGCTCAAGTGGCCTGAAGGACGTCCAGAATGCAAGATCACGAGGTTCCCACCATCCGTTCGCCTAGAAACTTCATACGTCGCCTGAGGACCATAAATTAACCGTACATATAAAATTTCAGCCATTGAAGATCTTGGAAAATGCCCCAACTGACAGATTAGCCCATAAACCGTTGATTCTGGGCCCACCTGATATCTGGAACTGTCTCAAAATTATTATTGACGCCTTAAATGAAGAGTCAAAACAGATGGACGGTGCAGATTTCTCCAAAACAGTGCAATGGACCCCATATGAGATGAGTGTGTACAGTGCACATGTGCACTCACCGTGCATGGCAAGTGTCAGAGACGGCTTGACCGTCTCTGACCGAAAGAAAGAAAAAAAAAAAAAAAAATTCGCACAGCGGACGCACGGCCGCTGGCCGTTTTTTCGAATGGTAGTGGGCCCCACCCATTGCTCATATGGCCAATCTGATCCGTCCACCGTGTAGAGGGCTTCGAGAACTACAAAACCATGCTGACCTTTTGCACCCATGCATGCACACGTGTGAGATACAGAGGCCACAAAAGGGCTGCCCGGTAGCGTTCAAATCTGATCTTTTTGTGATTTCTTCTCTGGGCCACGTCAATGGACGTTCAAAATCACTCATTCTTGACTGAAATTTCGTTCTGAATCCAATGGACGGGGTGGATTTTCCAGAAAATGCTTATGTGGGGCCCACCGACCACAACAGCGAAATGGTACAAAAGGTTTCGCACATCCGCGAAAACTGACTTTTCCGGACAATTTTGGCCCACCATCTTTGATCATATGGCAGATCTGAACCGTCTATCATGTAGAGGACCCAAGAAAGTACTAAGAGACGGTGTTTCTTTAGAATTTGAGCGAGGAAAGTGGCGTGTTTCATGGTACCAAACTTGGCTGCGAAAATTACACTCCGTGTCTTGCTACAACCCTGCACTTGGGGAGTGAACACCAAGATGAAAACGATAAAAGAATTAATGGAAGCCCTAGCCACCATGTATGAAAAACCCTCAGCATCCAATAAGGTTCATCTTATGAAACAGTTATTCAACATGAAGATGTCAGATGCTGGGAGCGTGGCTGAACATCTAAACGAGTTCAATACAGTCACAAGCCCATTGGAATCCGTTGGCATCATTTTTAAGGATGAGGTCAGGGCGTTATTGATCTTATCCAGTTTGCCAGACAGTTGGGATGGTTTGTTGATTGCTGTGAGCAATTCTTCAAGGTCGACAAAGTTGAAATTTGATGATATTACCGGTCTAATTCTCAGCGGAGAATCTAGAAGGAGGGCATCAGGAGTTTCAAGGGATTCAGGGAATGCTCTAAACATTGAAGGAAGAGGAAGATCGCTGAACAAAAGAGGTAATAAACACGGGCGTTCTAAGTCGAGGAAGAAGTCCAATGGACCGAAAGATAAAGATGGGTGTTGACATTGCGGCAAGAAGGGGCACATGAAACATAATTGCAGGGCGCTTAAGAAACAAGATGAAAGCTCTCAAGGTGGGAAGGATTCAGTGAATCTGTCTGAGGAGAGTGACACAGAGGTATTGATCTTGTCTCTTGATGCGAGGAATGAGTCTTGGGTTATAGACTCGGGTGCTTCGTTTCATGCCACTTCATGTAAGGAAGTTCTAGGTGATTATGTGTCAGGTGACTTTGGGAGAGTCTACCTGGGTGATGATGAGCCGTGCAGCATTATTGGAATAGTTTTGAAACTGAAGGATGTCAGACATGTACCGAGTTTGAGAAGAAATCTGATCTTAGTGGGGCAGTTGGCCGACACCGGTTATGTGATGACATTCACCAGTGATTCCTGGAAGATCATAAAAGGTGCCTTGGTGATATCTCGAGGTAAAAAGGAAGGTACTTTATACGTGACTTCAGGGTCGTATAGTTCACTCGTAGTCGTATCAACTGGAATGAATGGGCAGTTATAGTATCAGAGGTTGGGACATATGAGTGAGAAAGGGATGAAAGTGTTTTTTTCAAAGGGGAAGCTACCAGGGCTGAAGTCTCTTGACTTGAAATTCTGCGAGGATTGCGTATATGGTAAGCAGAAGAGAGTAAGCTTCAAGAAGACAGGACGCGCTCCAAAGACGTATCTATTGGAGCTTGTACATATTGACGTGTGGGGACCGACACAAGTATCATCTCTTAGTTGCTCACGTTATTTTATTTCCTTTATTGATGATGTTAGTAGAAAACTGTGGATTTATTTCTTAAAACATAAATCTGATGTATTTGATGCACTTAAGAAGTGAAAAGTTATGGTAGAAAATGAGACAGGTAAAACAATAAAGTGTCTCAGATCTATTAATGGGGGAGAATATTGTGATAAGAGGTTTGAGGAGTATTATGCAGCAAGTGGAATCAAACATCAGAAAATGATTCCAGGGACACCACAGCAGAATGGTGTGGCTGAGGGCATTAACAGGACCATCCTTAAGCACGTTAGGACCATGAGGTTACATGCAGGGTTACCCAAGACTTTTTAAGCAGATGCTGTGAATACTGTTGTATATCTCATCAATAGAAGTCCCTGAGCACCATTGGATGGTGGGCTACTAGAAGAAATATAGACTGGAAAAGAAGTGAACCTTACACATCTCAGACTGTTCGGTTGCACTTCATATGTTCATATTAATGCAGAACACAGAAACAAGCTGGATGCGAAGTCCAAGAGGTGCACGCTTATAGGCTATGGGTAGGATGATTTTGGCTATAGGTTTTGAGATGTAAAAAATAGGAAAATCATCAGAAGCAAGGACGTAGTCTTCAATGAAAAAGTGATGCATAAGGACAATGTGCAGGAAAATAAGGCCAAGGAAAAGAAATTCATAGAGTTTGAAGAGTTACCGGACATGGGTGTTACAGCGCCACAGGATGATCGTGCACAGGAGAATTATGAGGCAGAGCCACGGACACCGGTTGTGAGGAGGTCTACTCGGGAGAGGAGACCCACGGTCCGATACTCACCCTCCTTACATTATCTACTGCTGACAGATAATGGTGAGCCAGAGTGTTTTGAAGAGGCATTATAGTCAGATACACGGGTTAAGTGGGAGTAGGCCATAGATAAGGAAATGAACTCTCTTGAGTCTAATCGTACATGGGAGCTAGTCACTCTACTTAAGGATAAGAAAGCTCTTCATAACAAGTGGGTTTACAAACTGAAGGAGGAGCACGATAGTTTAAAATGGTACAAGGCTAGATTAGTTGTGAAAGGGTTTCAACAAAAGACAGGTATCGATTTCACTGAAATATTTTCACCGGTAGTGAAAATGTCTACGATTCGCATGGTCTTGAGTATAGTAGCTACAGAGAACTTACATCTAGAGGAGCTAGATGTTAAGACAGTCTTTCTTCATGGGGACCTTGAAGAAGAAATATATATGCATCAGCTGACAGGATACGTGGCACCAGATAATGAGAACAAGTGTGCAGACTGAAGAAGAGTCTATATGACCTGAAGCAGGCCCGGAGGCAGTTGTATAAGAAGTTCGATAGTTTCATGTCGGGAAACAGTTTTAGGAGATATCATGCAGACCACTGTTGTTACTTGAAGAAGTTTGATACGTCATGCATCACCCTTCTTCTGTACGTTGATGATATATTTGTGGCTGGTTCAAGCATGAAGGACATCACAGATAAAAGACAACTATCTAGAGAATTTACCATAAAGGATTTAGGAGCTACAAAATAAATCCTAGGCATGAGGATAAAGCATGACAGGAAAAATAAGAAATTGGTTTTGTCACAGGTAGAGTACATAGCCAAGGTACTTGATCGATTCAATATGAGAGGTGCTAAGCCGGTTAGCACTCCATTAGCCAATGACTTCAAGCTATCTAAGGAGCAAGGTGCAAAGACATAGGAGGAATGAGACTACATGAGCAAATTCCCATACGCGTTAACTATTGGGAGTCTCATGTATGTTATGGTGAGCACGAGGCCAGATATTGCTCAAGCAGTGGGAGTTGTTAGCAGGTTCATGAACAACCCCGGGAAGGAACATTGGGAAGTTGTGAAGTGGATCCTCATATACCTGGTGGGTACTAAGGATATAGGGTTATGCTATGGTGGATCAAAAATCAAGCTAAAAAGCTACGTGGATTCAGATTTGGCAGGAGATATCGACAGCAGAAGAAGCACTACAAGTTATATGTTTACTCTAGGTAGTGCTGCAGTCAGTTGAGTCCCTCAGTTACAGAAGATATTATCTATCAGTACAACAGAAGAAGAATATGTTGCGGCTACAGAAGCATGCAAGGAGATGGTGCGGATGTAAGGTTTTATGGAAGAGTTGGGTAAGAAGCAAGTAGATTGCAAGTTGTACAGTGATAGTCAGAGTGCAATACACTTGGCTAAGAATTCAGCCTTTCATTCAAGGACCAAGTATATTGCCATCAGATATCACTTCATACGTTCGTTATTGGAAGATGGATCGATTACTCTAGAGAAGATTCATACAAGTGAGAATCCTGCGGATATGCTGACCAAGACGGTCATACGGAAGAAGCTGAAGCTTTGTTCAGCTTTGATTAGTCTTCAGGCTTGAAGATGGGGAGGTGGTGCACTTTGAATGAAGAAGATGAAAGTTTATGGCAATGTGTCTCCAAGTGGGAGATTGTTGAGAATGTGGAGCCACATCTGGGCCGCTTTCAACCAGTTGTAGGACGTCTTCGACCTATCGTAGGGGCCTGTTCGACCAGTTGTGGACCATCGACTCAAAATCCAGCGAGTCCAGTTTTTTCATATTTTGGGTCCTTCGACCAGTCGAAGGAGCTGTTCGACCAGTCGAAGGTCGACCAGTCCTAGCTCTCCTTCGACCAGTCGAAGGTTATGCAGATTCATTTTTGAATATGATGCCGACTACGGATTTTGGTGTCGCCTTTCGCAAGGGTGCGGAAGGGAAGTTATCTAAACTATAAACAGGTGTTCCTGGGACTTTTCTAGGAGATTAAGAATATTAAAAAATAATTCCAAAGGTGTGGGCTAAGGGTTTTCTATATTCTTCTAAGGGAGAGGTTAGTATTTTGCCTTGTAATTTTTATTTTTCTTCATAGTGGAAGTTTGCATCCATGGTTTTTTACCCTAGTTTGGGATTTTTCCACATATATCTTATCTTGTGGTTTGTTTGGATTGTTTTGATCTATTTCTAGTTTATATTTCTTCCTGTTCATCGTTTGTGGGTGAGGCCTGAGATTGGATCTTGGCTCACTGCATTGTTGGCATGCTGCGCAATATCTCAATCCTGCTGTATGAAAAGGACTAATAAGCACTTGGTAATCATGTTCATAACATTGTACTGCATGTACCATTGGCGTTAGTATAGAGCACAGTGGTAGTGATTCATGCCGCAATCATTAGATGTTGTCGCAAGAGGGAGTTTGGATGAGGGCATACATCATTTTCTCATATCATTCCTGCATTAATAAGAGTATCTAGGACATGTTTGATTATACTGCTTTATCATTACTGCTTGATTGAATTAAAAACATGTTAACCTTTATTGTATAGTTCCACTGAGTTGATCACTCACTCCCATGTTCTGGGACAGTGTTTAAACACCAACCAGACTCTAACTTAGCTGCAGGTGATGGTGATGCCTGCGAGGCGGAGCCGGAGTTTGATGAGGACGAGAAGGCATTCTCGTTCATGCAGTTCTCAGGCAGGTTCATGTGAGCCATGTCCTGATTGACGGGGATTTAGGGCTATGCTTTTAGTGGTTTATCACATTTTGATATGTGTATTTTGAGACACAACTTGTAATTATTGACACGACATATCACACATAATTTGAGGACTTATACTAGTTTATTTATTTATTTCAGACTTTCGCTTGCGTCTTCTAACTGTCCTTGGATTATGTTTTGTTATTTTGGCTTAATCCACTTCATGTTTTATGCACTAACATAGATAACATACATCCATCATTGAAAATATTGCATAAGCGATGTTTTGGAACTCGGGAGCTAAGTTATGCTCGACCTTCGAATTTCAAGGCATTATACTAATCCTCCCGATAGTTTTTGACATGAGCTATGGGGAGGTCGATCTCAACTAGGACGATCGCCTCCAAGCTGTAAGATAATGAAAAAGGAGTTTTCCCAGTAGACGACTGGGTTGCGGTCCTATAGGCCCATAGGACAAACGAGAGCTTGTCCAGCTAGTTCCCCTTCTCTTTTTCTAACTTCATCTTAAGGCGGTGCTTGATGACCTTATTCAGGGCTTCCAACTGCCCATTAGACTGTGGATAACGAGGCGAGGAGTATGCATTCGAGATGTCGAGCCCCCTACACATGTCTCTGAATCTGTCGTTGTCGAACTGCTTCCTGTTGTAGGAGACAATGGTATGTGGGACTCCAAACTGACAAATAATATTCTTTCAAATGAAGTTAGTCACTTTCTACTCCGTGATCATCGCCACTGGCTCGGCCTCGACCCACTTGATGAAGTAGTCAACCGCTACGATAGCAAATTTGACCTATCCCTTTCTAGGAGGCAAAGTCCCAATGATGTTGATCCCCCACTGGGCGAACAACCACGGCCTGCTCATAGGGGCCATCTCTTCTGCAGGTTACCTCGGCATGGCAGCGAATCTCTAGCACTTGTCGCACTTCTAGACATAACTCTTGGAGTCTTCTCTAATAGTTGGCCAAAAGTAACCCTGACGAAGTATCTTCTAGGCCAGAGCTCAGCTACCAAAGTGATTTCCATAGATTCCCTCGTGTATCTCTCTAATCACATAATCTGCTTCATTAGGTTGGAGACATCTGAGGTAGGGTTGTGAGTGCTCCTTCTTGTATAGAGTCCCGTCCAAGATTATGTATCATGCTGCTCTAATCTTCAAGTGTCTGGCCTTCAACCTGTCTTGAGGGACTTGGCCAGTAGTGAGGTATTTAAAGATCAGATCCATCCAACTCGGAGTTGCCTCTACTAGATTGACCATTTCCTGATCAGTTCGGTCGATACTTGGGCTATCTAAAAATTGCACAGGGATAATCTTGGAAATTTTTCCCTCAATGACTAAGGCTAACTTTGTGAGGGTGTCAGCCCAAGAGTTCTCCGTCCTTGAAATTTGATTGATGGTGTAGCTTTTGAACTTTTCTATCAACTTCATGGCATTAGCCAAATAAGCTACCATCCTCGTTTCCTTGGCCTCGTACTCAGTGGAGATGTGATTCACAACAAGTTGAGAATCACATCACGCTTCGAGAAGCTAACCCCCAGACTAGCTGTCAATCTGAGTCCAGCCAGCAGAACTTCATACTCTGCCTCATTGTTGGAAGCCTTGAAGGCGAGCCTGATGGCGTACTAGATGGTGGTGGAATCGGGCTCAACTAGGACGATCCTCGTTCGGCGCTCTTAGAATTGGACAATCCATCCACAAAAAGGGTTCATCTGTTCTCTCCTTTATCCGGTTCTGCATCCCTGTGAAGCGGGAGAGCTGGTGAGTCACGGGGACTGCCTCTGTACCCACGTTTACAACCTCAGCATTCGGACCGATGAATTCTGCTATAAAGTCAGCCACTACCTGGCCCTTGATCGTTGTCCTCAATCGATACTGGATGTCGAACTCTCTGATTCTATCGCCCACTTAGTAAGCTGACCTGACACCTCGGGCTTCTGAAGGACTTATCTGAGGGGGGAGTCAGTTAGGACAATGATAGAATGTGCCTGGAAGTACGGACGCAGCATCTGAGCTGAGACAACTAGGCTGAGTGCTAATTTCTTCATATTCGGATATCTGGTCTCGACGGGTACCATCGCCTTGCTCACGTAGTAGATGGGATGTTGTCTAACCCCCACTTCTCTGATAAGCACGGAGCTAATGGCCAAGGTTGAAACCGTCAGATACAGGAATGAGGGCTCGCCCACTTCGGGCTTGAATAGCAGGGGCGGCAAGCCTAAGTACTATTTTAGTTGCTGGAAAGCTTGCTCGCAGTCTGAAGTCCACTCGGCTTTCTTTTAACCCTTCAACTGTTGAAAGAAGGGAAGGCATTTGTCAGTGGCTCGAGATATGAATCGTCTGAGCGCTGCTACTCACCAAGTGAGGAACTGAATCTCCTTCGTTGTCCGAGGTGAGCTCATGTCAAGCAGTGCCTTGATCTTGTTAGGGTTCGCTTTGATGCTTCTCTGGCTGACCTGAAACTCGAGGAATTTACCCGAACCTACTCTGAAGGCGCATTTATCAGGATTTACTTTCATACGGTACTCCCGGAGGATTAAGAAGGTCTCTCTAAGGTCTGTAATGTGGTCGGTTGCTTTGACACTCTTGACAAGCATATCATCAATGTAAACTTCCATGGTTCGACCGATTTGTTTGGCGAACATCTGGTTCACCAACCTCTGATACGTCACCCCAGCATTCTTCAAGCCAAAAGGCATGACCCGGTAACAGTAGAGTCATTTGTCTGTGATGAAGGTTGTCTTCTACCTATCTGAGGGATGCATCGTAATTTGATTATACCCACAGTAGGCATTTAGGAAGGAGAGCCGCTCATGCCCAATCGTGTTGTCCACCAGCTAGTCAATTCGAGGGAAGGGGAAGCTGTCCTTAGGGCAGGTCTTGTTCAGGTTTGAGTAGTCTACACAAACCTGTGACTTCCCATTTGCTATCTTCACAAGGACCACGTTTGCAATCTAGTCTGGGTAGTGTACCTCTTTGATGAATCTGACACTGAGGAGCTTCGACACTTCATCTACTATGGTTGTGTACCTCTCGGGGTCGAATGCTCTCCTCTTCTGCTTTATTGGCTTGTAATCTGGGTCCACAATCAGCCTATAGACTATAACATTTAGAGAGATGCCTGGCATGTCTTCGTGCGACCATGCAAAGACGTCCTTATACTGCCACAAGAAGGCCAGCATCTGAGAGAGCCACTCGAAATCCAGCGACAATGTAACGTCCTGGAAAAATCCGTATGAAGACCCAAGTACCACCTCAAACAGAAATCACTTAGGACTAAATCCTTTAGAAATTAAATGAGAATTAACTAGCACTAAACTCGATTACCTGTGTAATTAGCACCAATCACTTTAAATACGATCTGCAAGACTCAAAACTTGTAGAAACATTAACGCTACATTATCCTGAAATCTAGGATCCAACTCTAAACCTAGTTGCTCTTAGGAGCATTCAAAAATTCTATATCGGACCTGGACCACACATCGAAAGTCCAATAGTGATAAACTTAGACAATTATGACCGCCTAGTTGGACTTGACTATCACCTCGAACATCAAGTCCAGATGATGTCCTGAGATGATTTTCTTGAGTCCGAAGTGAAGAGTGTGAGAAAAGTGAATCTATTTAGAAATTAAATATAAATTTAAGTAATCTGAGTCGTGTCGCTTGCGCGCCGCTTATAATCATTCTGACCGTTGCATTCTGACCCAAATTCACCCTCGGATCAGGGAAGATGGCCCACACATGTCAATATACTTGTGCCTCTGATCGAGTTTCGCTGACCACTGAATTGAAACTAGTCCACCACGGTAGATCTGGAAACCCGATCGGACTGAAAACTTAGCTTGACCTAGATCCAGTCTGTGAGCTTAAGTCCAACCGCATTCAATAAAAGGACCTCCAGAAATGCTTCGTTGGATCGAAACAAGCCCGATTTGGTTATAACCTAAGTATACCTTGGCCCTGGGGCTATTTTTGTTAATTCTGGGCATATATAAGGACCCTAAATCCTCTCTCACAAATTCCATACGAATTCTCAAACCCAAGCTAAGAAAGAGAGAGAAAAAGAGAGAAAGTGAGAGAGAAATTGAAGATTCTCCCAGGGATTATTCCCAGTCTCTCTACGTGCCTAATCTACCTATCTGAATCGTTATCCCGATGATTCTAATTTCATATTTGGGTAAGACAATCAAACCCTAACCTGTTTTAGAGCTTAGAATAGTCTAAGTGTTGTTGTAGCTAACCTACTTCATGTTTTAGGTTATAAATCCGTCGTTGACAAAAACTTATCGTCTAAATCAAATCCGTTACGCATTTTTTAGTTTAAGGTGCGGACTATATATGTTTAGGTTATGGTTTTCAAGGCTTTCAATGTTAGATAATAATTTATTACTGACGTGGGTGCCATTACACATACCAAATGCGATATTTATTTCGTTTTACGTATACGTATGAATTATGTTGTGTATAGACTATTTCATGTGTTTATTGAAATGTTTGTATGCATTTGGAATTGGATGATGTGATTGCCATGATTAATTGTCGTAGGTATATGATTGTTACGTATGCGACAACTCCTTGGCAAAAGAATTTGCCCTAATATGTAATATGGTCGACATACATGATGTATGTTGAAAAGTGTAGCCTAAATGTTCGTGAAAATGTCTGAATGAGTTAGTAATTAGTAAAGTATGATTTATGAGGGAGTTGAGATGTGAAATCCCAACTACCTTGCTTATGTGTATGATTTCCTCCATGAACTATTTATCCTAATTATTCATGTTAATTATGTGTATGATTTCCTCCATGTACTGTATTCGTGTTTAAGTTATATTCCATAACATGCTCATATGATTGTAGGATTTAACTTGAGTATTCATTATTGCTTCCTGTTGTGATTGTACATGATTGGGACTATATCACAGTCCAGGTAATCAGTAACAGTTCTCGATCTGGTGGCTGAGGTTGCTTTCGCCACGCAGGATGTGTTCGATGAATTCGAGCCGTACTTGGGATGTTCAGCAGTAGTTAGGCCACACAAAGTGCTTATGCATTTCATGTTGTTCAACTCAGTGTGCGATCGTCCTAGTCGAGCTAGTCAATTAACCTGATTGACCGATGTATGTTCACCATGTTTAGACGCTACTAATTGAATCTAGGATACCAAACTTACCAGTAAAATCTCGTTAACCTTGATACCACGATCTGCTAAGACTCATGAGCCAAACATGGTGGTATGGGACACCGTGGTCGAGCTATCGGCCTACGCTGGGGCGACAAGCCTCCCCGTAGTGACCAGTGAGCAACCTAAATTCGTGAGCCGATTATAGTGGTATGGGACACTATATTCATGCTATCGGCCTACATTGATTGGTGACAAGCCCTTTGTAGTGACCTCGAGCATATCTTGACACTGCATTGAGGTGACGAGCCTTATTGTAGTAACTAGGGTATAACTAGGCATGCATTGATTGGTGACGAGCCCTTTGCAATGACCTAAAACTATAACATCGTATGAGATTTACTAGGACTGACGACCCTAGAATGGATCATTATTTGGATATTGATATAAGGGAGGTACCTTAGTTTTCCAATCCTGCTGTATGAAAAGGACTAATAAGAACTTGATAATCATGTTCATAACATCGCACTGCATGTGCCGTTTGGCGTTAGGCAGAGCACAGTGATAGTGATTCATGTCGCGATCGTTAGATGTTGTCGCAAGAGGGAGTGCAAGCAAGGGCATGCATCATTTCTACATACATCCTTGCATTAACAAGAGTATCTAGGACATGTTTGATTGTACTGCTTTATCATTACTTCTTGACTAAATTGATAACATGTTAACCTTTGTTGTATAGTTTCACTGAGTTAATCACTCACTCCCATGTTCTGGGACAGTATTTAAACACCAACCAGACTCTGACTTAGCTGCAGGTGTTGATGTGACACTCGAGGCAGAGCAGGAATATGAGGATGATGAGGAGGCGTTCTCCTTCATGCAGTTCTCAGGTGAGTTCATGTGAGCCATGTCCTAATTGACGAGGCTTCAGGGTTTATACTTTATAGAGGACTATCACATTTTTGTTATTTATAATTGAAACAAGACTTGTAACTATTGACCTGGTATAGCACACATATTTTGGGGACTTGTACTGATTTATATATTTATTTCAGACTTTTGCTTGCGTATTCTAACTGTCCCTAGTTTATGTTTGCTGATTTGGCTTAATCTACTTCATGTCTTATGCACTAATACAGTCAACATTCATCCATCATTGAAAATATTGCATAAGTGATATTTTGAAACTCGGGAGCTGAGTTATACTCGACCCCCAATTTTTAGGGCGTTATAGACAATCTGAGTTAAACAGTTCTTCTTGTGTTGGCTTCCTCGAGTGAGACGGTCACCAAGGCCTCTATGGAGGAGTCTTCTACAGCGGTTATAAGGTCGAGCACATTTATATTGAGGGCTTACTTCACTGAACCTTTTCTGACCACCACAGAGTAACACCTCCGAGCTTCGCGCTAGTCTCCTTGAACATACTCGACTCCTCCCTCTGCAAGGAACTTCATCATAAGATGGTAGGTGGACGTGACCGCCCTCATGACGTTAAGGGACAGCCGACCCAGTATGACATTGTACACTGATGGCACGTTCACAACGAGGAAGTCCACCAGAAAGGTGACTTGGTGCCGCACCTCCCCTGCTATCACAGGGAGGGAGATGGCTCCATCGGAGATTACCTTGTCTCCATTGAAACCGTGCAAAGGGGTCTTCACAAGTCAAAGGCGTGACCTGCCGATCCCCATTCTTTCGAATGCCTCAGAGTAGATGATATCGGTCGAGCTTTCAGTGTCAACCAAGATGTTGTAAACCTTGTGGTTAGCTATAGTCATAGCCACCACCAGAGCATCGTCATGCGGATGCTGGATTCCACATGCGTCATCTTCTATAAAGGTCAGGCTGCAGGGACTCACCTGGAGCTCTTTCCTTGGCCTTTCAGCCAAGTGGACGTAGTGCTCGGGGTTAAAACTCCAAGAATAGGCCTTGTGAGCCCTATTCGAGTCGTCCCCTCCCGATGAACCACCATAGATCGTGTGGATCTCTGTAGCCTCTTCTATGGTCTTTCTCAGCTGATCCTCCCTCTGAGTTGACTTTTCTTCCTTAGTATATCACCATAGATGACCCTTACGGATGAAGGTTACAATTTCATCTTTAAGATCCACGCATCCACTAGTATTGTAGCCATGGTCATGATGGAAGCGATAATACTTATGCTTATCTCGCTGGCCTGCCTCAGTCTTCATGCAAACAGGCCACTGCAAGAGTTTCTAGTCCCTGATATCTAGTAGGATCTGCTCCGGAGACGTTTTGAGAGGAGTGTACGAGTTGAACTTACTCTCAGGTCTCCTGCTTGGTCGGCAATCGTGAGAAGACCTATGATCTGGCCTCTTACTTGATGACTATGGCCCTTCATTCCTCAGCCTCTTCCCCTTGGACAACTAATTTGTAGCCTAAACATTCTTGCAAGAGTTGAAGAATTCCTCAGTGTTGGTGTATTTCTAAGCTCGGCTGACGAGCTCGGCCAAAGTAGTTGGCGGATTCTTCTCAATTAAGTAGATGAACTTTCCCTCCTTGAGTCCGCTAAACATGGCAAAGAGTGTTATCTTATTGTCGTAGTCATCCACTAACAATGCTTCTTCATTGAAGTGGGCAATGAAGTCCTTCAGCGACTCCTTGTTTCCCTGTTTGAGAGTGAATAAATGGGTCATTGGCTTCCGACTCTTCTTGCCATCAATGAATAGGGTCATGAATAATCTACTGAGCTCTACGAAGGAACCAATCGACTTTGGTTTGAGTTATCGATACCAACTTCGAGCAGACCCAGAGAGAGTTATTGAGAAAGCCCTGCACATCATTGCATCCGTGGTTGACTGAATCTTCATCCAAGAGCAATAGGATTCTACATGCTCTGACGGTCCCCAGATCCTGAATACTAGATTACTGGAGACATCTTAAACCTCTGGGGCATCACGTCGTTCATGATTTCTGAGGTGAAGGAAGGCTCGGTCTCTTCCATCATCGCCTATACTGCAGTCAGAGTGGGGACCGCTTTGTTCCGCTGTAGAGTCTGGAACTGGTTACAGAGTTCTGCAAGCTAAGCTTCCCAAGGGTTCTGGTTCTCCGCCACTGCTTCTTGGGGAGCCTCTACCGCCTCAGGCATTCTGCCCTATCTTCTTCTCTCCAACTGATGGCAGAGGTCAGTTAGGGCTAAATCCGAGGTTGTGGACACGTAGGATGGTTCTGCATCCCGACGGGATCCGGGACTCGGGTAAACCAATTTTGGGATGTTGCATTCAGTGTAAGATTAGGAGCTCGAGCAAACTGATCTTGATACACCCTGACTCGAGAACTTACTTGCTACGATGATTCCTCGGGTGACGGGGTCGCCTCCACCGGGTTGAGAGGTGGCTACCGACTTTGTTGTGCCTTCATCCGATTGATCTCATCTTTCAACATCTAAACTTCATTTTGCAACGCTTTGTATTTCCCTCCTCGGCTCCGAATCCATTAGGACAATCCTATCGGAGTCGATTCAATATGCAACAGTGAAGATGATTGATGTTGTCCACTTGGCTCGGGCTCCACTATTATCACCTTCTTCTTTCCTCTTGCCATTTCTGGTAAAGCTTCCTAGCCTTTTTGTTTGAATTCCCACAAACGGCACCAAAAAATGTTGAGGTCAAAATCTGGACCTCCCTCCACTCAATGCTGAGGACTTGGAATGAACCTGGACCTACAGAGAAATGTGAGCAAAGGAGACCCTAGTTTTAACAGGGGACCCTCTGATGCCTAAGTCAGGCTAGGGAATCTGGGTCTAAGTTATGTAATGTAGAGAGAGGGTGTGAGATATTGCGTACCTATTGTAATGGGTTCCTCTAGTATTTATACCCGTGAGGTGATGGGATCATGGCAGTCAATCTCAGCATGATTTGCTCAATCAAGCAGATGTTGTGTGTACAAAGATGTTGGCCGTTATTTTTAGATCGTGTGTCGACTCACTCTCTTGTATACCTTAATGGGGTGTATCTATGGGTGTGATCTTCGGCCACTTCCATACTAGGGTTGGTTCCGGAACTAGGTCTCTCGATCCATAGGTCGGACCTTATGGTCGGAGTACGTCATCTCCAACCTCCGAAACATGAGTTGGGCTCGGTTTGACCGATCCAGAGCCATAGTTCTTCGGATGAGGGCTCCAGACAAGAGCTCGGCTCAGCCGATCCACGGCCATAGTTCTTCGGATGAGGGCTTCAGACAAGAGCTCGGCTAGGCCAATCCATGGTCGTAGTTCTTCGGATGAGGGCTCCATACAAATGCTCAGCTCGGCTGATCCAAGGCCGTAGTTCTTCAAATGAGGGCTCTAGACAAGAGCTCGGCTTGGCCGATCAGAGCTGTAGTTATTCAGATGAGGAGCCCCAAATGAGGACTTGGCTCGGATTGCCCCCTTTGTCTCTCCCTAGTAACCCTAATTTTGGAATCATAATTCGAAAGCAAGGCCAGACTTGTCACAATGTTCTCCTTCTGAGGCCCTACTGATCGATTCAGTTTGCTTGAGTCGTCCTTATCGGGTCTGCTCACATTTTCCCATAACAAGCACTATAACTTATAGTGCTTTGAGAGCATTAGAGTACTCTCACTTTATTAATATTTACCAAGTACGAATTACTTAACAGGTACATACCTTGAATCATATAAGGACGTTTGGATCGTAAATTACTTTGGATAAGCTACTTATGTTATGAGTAACTTATCTTGATTTCTACTTCTTCAGTCCGAAAGTATATTTAGTAGCAAACATATTATGCATAAAAAAGTAGAAAACCATATCTGATTTCCAACCTCATAAGCAATTATCCCTCAAGTTTATTTGGTCCCCTTCACATCCACCATCCATCATATTGGGCTAAATTTTGATATGAACCATTCATTGTATGGGCCCCACCTTCAATGTGAGTTGTCCATCATATGGGCCCACCTTGGATAATGTGCACCATTCATTATATAGGGCCCACCTTTGATGTTGGTTATCTATCAAGCGGAGCCCACCATAAATATTATTGTCCCTAATGTGGGGCCCACCTTCAATCCACTGCCCATCATGTGGAGCCCACCTTTAATGTGGATCATCCATCATGTGGGTCCACCACTGATGTGGGTCATCTATCATGTTGTATTTTAAATTATTTTAAATTAATTAATATTTCAAATTATCCAATGGGACAGGCCGTGGCCATGGCCATAGGTGTGCATGTGCCCTACAGATGTGTCTTTTCACATATGTTTGAAAGGTTGCATCCTTTCATATTTTATTTTGAAAAGTTGTGTCTTTTTAGTCCTAATAGTCACACCACTTGGGTTTAAACCCAATATTCACAACCTTTTGTGAAAGGGTATCTCTATACCCTTAAGGGGTGTCTTCACAAAATCTATAAAATAGACTTTTTCTCATCTGTTTTAGAAAGTAATAAAAAGTTTATTTTGCATTAAAAATATGGTTTAAGTATTTTCTAGTTCGGGTTAAGACTACAAGTGGTTCAAGCCCGTGTACAGTGAGTGGACTGTTGGGACCGTGTCATAGTCATTATATCCAGGAGGCCGATTACTCTGGATACCTGTTGCACTTGGGACGTTGTCCAAGGGGAGCAAATTCGATTTTAAGCCGAGTGATTCACGTCATGCCTCGACTTCTATAAACCAATAAGTTTTCTATTTTCTCATTTTAATTTTAATTTAATTTTATCTAAATAGTTTTCCAAACTACATATTCCAACAATCTTAAAATCAAAAATTTTACTGTTTGGAAACTATTTGGAAATATGATAACATAGTTGAGTGCAACATGACCACACATGCTTAAGTTTAGTATGAAAATGTTTACATGTTTTATGAAAATAGTTGTCTTCATTCATTGCAAGTTCTGCAGTGGCTCATACATGTGCCTTCACATATATGGCAAATTGAAATAGGAAGATTCTTAGACTTTATCATGGAGACTTTCTATATCATTGCATCACGCCCTAAATTAGTGATATTCTCCAAGAGTGGATGTAACCAGCCATTCTAACTATTGTAACGTGGTGTGTACATGAGATATGGGTTGTTCATCCTGTGTGGTTGTGTCATTTTGTATTAGCCATGGCCCAAAGTCAAGACTAGTCCACTCATAAGATAGGTTTAAAATAAGTGGAAAAGGTAATCTATGGCACCCGCTGGCATACACGTGTGGCTCTTAATTATTGGAATGATCTAATTTATAAGACATGACAAATACATGATGAGGCCCATGTGACAAATGTTTGCTATTTCTTTCATTATTGACCATCCATTTAGTGGACTCTGCTATACATTGGCCACTTCTTGAGAATTACATGAATCCAGCAATCCTTACCACCTGATGAGTGAGTGACTTTCAAACCAACGTGTAAAACAAGTGAGTCAAATTAAGAAACTAGCTTCTTATAGAAATTCATGTTATTCCTCCTGAGGACTCGTACTCGCTTCAAACCAAAAATGTCGAGATCTTCTATGATCCTCACCTAGTTGTCTCCTCTTTTTTCTCTTTGTAATGGTATTATATAGTGGACCAACTATGACTACGGAATCATTCTTATTGATGTGGTCAGATTGTTATTGTTGTCCTTGAGAGTAGCGTTGAGGCCAGTGAAGAAAGTCAACTACTTGCGCTCCACCATGAGCGAGTGGTGGTGGTGATGATGGGAGAGGGTAAAACAATCTAGTAGAGCATGGCTATGGGACTTCGATATCATTCTTTATATACTCTAAGAAAGTTTGTTTGCTCTCATTCTTGTGCATTACTTAAAACTCAATTGACAGAGATGGGGTGATTATGATAAAAGGGCCTCATTTTTATAATACCATAAGAAAGAGAGAGGCGTGGAGATGAAGTGTTGCGTTGTCAAATCAGTTAGAATTTCAATTTAATATAGTGTTTGGCAGAGCACTATGGTTCATACGCAAGTGTTCTGGAATTCTATAAGTAGCAAAGTTTCTTATTAACTCCGACCCTCCATCTAGTTTTTGATATATAATGAATGGATAATATCCAAAACAATACACATATATCCTCCATTTTATCTGATAAATGGAATTGAAACTAACGGTTTAAAAAAAAATGTTATAAATGATGTTGTCCACTATTCTTATTTTGTGGAAACTAGGCTGGAATGGTATTGTCCAATACTGGTGAGAGAATGACGCTTGGGTCAATCATATTATCTTTTTTACCCTTATTATTTAGAGTAAATAAGGAGAATACCCTTAAGTGGTTAGGAAGTAACGAGGCAACATGTGACTCTTGTTATACAAGTACTCAAAGAAACTGTTCACATACGTGGCACCAAATCAGAAATGCAAAGGTTCACATGTGCTAGCTAGTCTCTCTTGTGCAAGATCAAAATGGGAGGTTTTACAATTAATAGAGGTTGGTATGATCCATTGAAAGTTTTCTACTAAACTCCACAAAGCTTGGGTCTTCTACTACTGTAACATCCCGAAAATCGGGGGTCGAGTAAAAACTCAACTCCCGAGTTCCAAAACGTCACTTATACAACATAGATAATGATGAATGCATGTTGTCTGTAGAATGATATTAAACAAGATTGGGACTAAGCCAAAACAGCATATCATACTCCAGAGACAGTTAAGTTTTGCAAGCGGAAGACTGTGATAATATATATAACATATATAGACTGTTGTAGTCTCCAGAGTGTGAACATGTTATCAGGTTAAATATATACATATATACTCCAAAAATGAACAAAAAGAATATACATGAGTGCTCCAAAATTGTAAAAGATAAGTGTCATGGGGTCTAATCAACCTCCCTGTAGTCCCGTCGATCCGAACACGCATATAAGAGAAATCCTCATCATCATCATACAAGTCCAGCTCCGCTTCACAAGCAGTGCTATCACCTGAAACTAAAACAGGGACTGTTTTGTGTGTGCAACACTGTCCCGCAACATGGGAGTGAGTAGCTAACTCAATGGAAACTATACAGCAAAGGTTAACATGTTATCAATTCAATCAAGCAGTAATGATAAAGCAAGCAATCAAACATTTCTAACACTGTGCTTAATGCAAGCATGAAATGACATGATGGATGCCCTCACCGACATACTACCTCATGCGACACCATCTTACGTCCACGGCATACTTTCTTCCCTCAGTGCTCTACATCTTTCAGGCACATGAAGTGCGATATGAACATGATTACCGAGTTGTTATTAGTCCGTTTTATACAGCAGGATTGGGAAGCTAAGGTACCTCCCTTATATTAATACCCGAACAATGATCCATTCTAGGGTCGTCAGTCCTAGCATATCTCATACGAAGTACGGTTCTAGGTCACTGCAAGGGCTGTCAAGGCTGTTGCACGCACTCGTTGCACCGCTCCCCCATCACATTATCAATACAGGCCTAGTTTATATCCTTAAGACTGCATCAGGACTCGTCGCCCCCATGCGGTGTCAGGATAAACTCAAAGTCACTACAAAGGGCTGTCAGGGCTGTTGCTTGCACTCGTTGCTCCACTCCCCCATCACCTTATCAATGTAGGCCGACAGTGGTTGGTGCTAATTTCACAGGTCATCTAGTTTAGCGCTAGCTAAAACACATTAAATTTTTAAAGGATTTGGTCCTAAATGATTTCTTTGGCTTTGGAATTGGTTTCAGAGAGGTTACCAAGGTGTTATGGTTGACCCATTGCCTAAGGACGTCTAACCTCAAGTTGGTAAAAATTTGAGGTGTTACAACTACCAAATTATGTGATTTCCATTTGTTGTTAGGATCATTAAAGGAAACCTAGTCCGTTAGTTCTTATTATACATTCATAGTCTAAAAATTAAGTCATTAATATACATGATCGAAATAATTCCAAATATGGATCCCATATTGAGTGGGTCATTAGAAAAGTTTTAATCTCCACAAATGATGCTAGTCATTTGATTAGTGGACGGTTGCATACTGTTAGTCATCATTTTTCAAGGACCATTTATGACACATTCTTTGTGGGGCCGACCTCCTGAAATGGGTCCATTAGGCCCTACTGAATATTGTATACTTTGATAGGGACTTATCACACAACTATATAGGTGGGCTCACTCAACAATTGGTAATCAAGATTGTTCCAAGTGTACCCCATTATCAATGATGTTTGTGTCAATAATATATTCTCCATTGGACAATCTTACTTGTCCATCTTGTGGATTCTAGGAAGATGACTAATGACATTGATGATGGGCAGTGGATGAATGCATGGTTTGGCCATTCTGTTGGTATAGAACATGTCATTATTTTGCTCAGTTCTATGTTTTGATTTTGTCTTTGATGCACAAATATGCATGAAATGAGTAATTATGTTGATAACATAGATGATTAAAAATGGTTAGGAAAACACCATGATGCACTGCATGAGTGCACACTAAGGAGTCACCCAACACATGTTTTGGTCATTTTTATAAAGTAGGCCATATATATATATATATATATATATATATATATATATATATATATATATATATATATATATATATATATATATATATATATATATATATTGGTCATTAAATTATACTGGTCTAGTCATGCTGGGAAGACTTTTTAGAGTATATATGTTAGCATGGTGGTGTGAGAGATCTTGGTCATCTACCAAGTGGGGTTGAATAGTAGACTTTAGCCGAAAGTCAGACAAGGATGTCCATCACGTGATCACCCCCATGTGAAAAGGATAATCTTTATGTCATAAACGCATATCAATCTATCCCATACATATTAGATCCAAATTATATGTGATGCCATGAGTCAAAATATTTGTCTTGTTCTCTCATTAAATAGGTTGTAATGTACAATTAAAAAAAATTAAAAAAAATTAGTCTACATTAATATTGTACACACCTTGACAAGTGAACTAGTATAAGTTTTGGACCAGTACGTCCACACACTTCAATTCTACTAGTCTGTTTTACTTCCTAGAATAAATGGTTAAGATTGATTGCATGCGTCTTATGGCCCTTGATCCATCTTATGTGAGGATGATAGTTGATCTGTTTAAATCTTATAGTTGGCCCATTGTAATGTGAAACATCACAAAGTGAATACCTTTTGGTACATAGACACTCAAAAATTGTACATGTGGCATGCATTAAATCAAACTAGGATACCTCATTAAACAGAAAATATTTGACAAACATCACATTACTAGTTATAAAGATTTGAAAATATGGGGGTCAGGAACCTTGTGATATATGTTACAAGTTCATGTACATATGCTACATGACACATGTAAGATGTTTGAGTTTAGGTCTTAGAGACAAGATGTCTAGAATCAAATTAATTGTATGTTTTAATAATCAAATTGGTAGCCATCAAATGAATGGTTAGAAAGAATATTGTCAGTGGTCTGAATCCATAAGATGCTTGTTAGATCAATAGAATTTTTAGGCTATATTTTATTATCATTGGAGGCTAGATTTAGACATTTGGGATTGGTATTCATATGAGAATATAAGTTTATTTGATCAACTATGTTGTTTTACCATCAACAAATGTATCTAATAGCCAAACTTATGCACCTATCGAGCCAATTGTTCAATCTGTCAATCAAGATACTTGATAATGAACTTGGACATTTCTCTTTCATATTCAGTTGTCAATATTCATTGATTGTATTGAATTCTAATCACTAACTAATAAATTGGTTAACCTTTCATGTGTTACGGAACATGTGATAACATGATAATGTTGCAATATTATTACATGAAGGTGATACTCTATTTTAGTTGTCATATATCTATATATGACAGATTACTCCAGCCTTTATGTACTGTAGATACAATAAGATCCATTGACTTTACCACCAGTTGATTGAATAGTGGGCTAGTGAAGTTGGTTGAATAGTAAGAGTATATTCAAAGCTAAGAAATTTTATTGTAATCAAAGCTGATGATACGATAACTATCATAATAAAAGTGATGTTCAATATCCGCTGCATGATGGAGTCGTAATTGTTAACTCTATGAAATTAAAAAAATAGTTGGCTTCACATATAAATAGTTAAAGAGTTTGCAACTGACTGCTGAAACTTGACTAAGGAGCAAAAGGAGGAATCCGCCTAACTAGAGGCTAGTTTCTGTGTAGCTAGTTGGTGAGGCAATAGCTTATCAAGGTGATGATTCATAGTTAGTCTGAAATGATGATTAGTCACTCTGAGACTAAGACATGGAAGGTAGCAGTGATGAATTTTTGTAATAGGTGAAAGCCTAATGGAGCAATGTCAGGTGGAGGGAAAAGGCTCAAGGCTCAAAACTTGTAAATCCTCTGACCAAATGATTATCTAAAAGATTAGTCAATGATAGATAGAAGGAAATGGGACTGAGCCTAATATATGAGCTACTACTGTTGGCAACCCAACCTATATGAATAGAGATCCTATCAATATTGGATAAACAACAAGACACAAGGTAGACGATTGCACTAATATAAATGAGTTCATTCTATAGTGTACAGTGCGAACATCAATGAAGAAGGATAAGTTTTTGAACTCTTAATGAATCCATAGCCATATATTTGGTGGTCTACCCAATCGTTACGTACACTTGATGGAATTCACCTATATGGGTGTAGAGGTGGAGGCCGCTTCCTATGAAAATCTAAGCGAACTCTCTAGATCACTCACCATCATGTGGGACCCACCTTCAATGTGGGTTTCCCATCATACGGGGCTTGCCTTGGATGTGGGTCATTCAACATTAGGGGTCGACCTTTGATGTGGATCATCCATCATGTGGGACCTGATACATGTGGACAATTAAGAGTGAAGATTTCATGCCAAGAGGACCACTTTTTATCGAGGCCTGCTAGCCCCACCCACGTTCACACGCAATATACATGTCACCACGACATGTTTGTGAGAACTATGAGCAACATATAAAGTGGCCCACCATCAATATAACCTATAACTAACCTAAATACCAGGCCTTCTGAATGCTGACAATTGGTACATTATTTTCATTATGTGTCATGCTAGCACATGCATAACATGACCTGCAAGCAATGGGAAGGCAAGCAAATTTAGTTGAAATATCATTTTAGAGTAACACACAGGTTGATAATAGGGATTTTTTTTGCATGGTCTAACTTTCAAAACTTACCCTTATCCAGAACTCAAGTGAGCCATATCATATGGGTCCTTATTCTTACTCTCGTGGTAGACTCTCAGGAGTTTCAACACCTGGTTGAGGGTTCAAGTACTCATAGGTGGTGAAATTCCACTACGACGTTAGTGTGTGGTGGTGCGTGTGCGTGTGTAAAATAAAAAATAAATAAAATAAAAAAGTGAGCCATATCATCTGAAATCATCTGAAATTATGCTTAAAACATAGGAAGGCAATTGTTGGGCCCCACCTGACTTTTGGACATGGATGAAACTTGGTTTGACCCTCATCCAAGTGGGACACACACAATGGATGGACTGGATGTATGAAACACATCTCAGTTAGTGTTATAAACGATCATAAAGATTTCAATTGGTGGATATCCACTCTCAACTGTTATCTATGGTGTGGCCTACCTAAGCCATGTATTGGCCTGATTAATAGGCCAGTGGCCTACCATGGGAGGATGCATTTGATCAATGGGGTGGATGTCTGACATAGATCACAGCAAGCCCACAAAGCTCAACTTCATGGGCAGTTTCCCATGAGATGGACCTCATAGTACCATTTCCCTATAAGTATCGTCACTGTTATCGTCGAGATTTTGAAAATCTAGATAATATCTTGAATAGCATCCTACACCACATTATTGTGATTTGATGTGAGATTTTTAAAATGTTAGCGTATTCAAAATATCATGTTTTTATCACAATATTCATGATATTGTCACAAAAAATAATAAAAAGCATAAAAAATTTGTTATATAAATATATATTAAATGTATAATCATTTATGTTGTATTTTAAAATGTTTTTATTTTGGCAATATTGTCTTGTTCGTATCTTGAGGAAAACTTTAAATTAATCTCTTGAGAAATGTCTAAGCCAAAAAATTGTCTAAGATCTATCACTATGCTCTTCGAAGGATTGAAAAAACGTGTTCAATGATGCATGATAAGCTTTGCAACCTTTCCTTACTTTTCATATTTTCTTTGTTTGAAAATTAAAAGAAAGAAGATATAAAGGAAAAAAATTAATGACTTATTTATAACTTAATTGATATAATTTAACTAAATAAAACTTGGAATATTTTAAAAGTAGCTTGCCAAGCAAGTCAACAAGTCTGGTGGGTAGCTCACTTTGGCGGAGAACGGGAGAATAGCAAGATCGCTGATGGGGTACCTTGCCGGGTCCGGCAATGCCGAACCCAATGAAGAATGGCAGCTAGTTAGAGGTTAACGTCATTCAAACAGAGTAGGAAGACTGCCACATACAAGCACTGTGGCCTCGATTGGTTTTCCGCCACCAAACCCAAATGGGAGGGGTAAGCACATCAACACCAGAGATTTCATCTTATTCGTCAGGAACATTACTTTTGACACATCAATGGAAGACCTCTTCCGGATCTTCGACAAATTTGGAAAGGTCATAGACACGTATATTCCAAAACTTCCGAGGACTCTTAAGCCGACAGGTTATGGCTTCGCTCGATTCGGATACGAGCAGGACGCAAAGAATGCCATGGATGTTCTAAATGGCAAGTGAATCGATGGCAGAATCGTTGAGATCCGATGAGCTCGGAGAAGGAAAACTCTATCGAGTGATGCGCCCATATGACACAACCCCGATCTGAGGTATGTGGAAGCCGTGCTAAACTCATCTCTATCCTATGCCAATGCAATGAAAACCAGAGAAAGTTTGAGGTCAAAAGGATCACCGAAGGAGGACGAAGCAGCCACCATTGCCGATCAGAAATCTGTTGAAACCAGATTGCAAACCTTAAAATTGGGAGTGGTAACCACAGTTTCTAATATCCACATTTCGATCCTTCAAATCCAGAATGCTATCAGGGCTTCCTGCTTCGAACCATCTATAGGTGAAATCACGCGAATATCCTCAAACAAATTTTTGATAATATGGAAATCCAAACAGGCGCTTGATGAATTCCTATTAGATTCGGAACTCCACAATTCCTTACAGATGACCAAGGTCACTAAGTGGACCCCGGAGGAAGTGCTTGGAGGGGATGGATTGTGGCTCAAATTATTCGGCATACCAGCACACACTTGGTTGGAGTTGGTCTTACTGGATTTGGGAAATCAACTGGGTAGAGTGACTCAAATCGATCCGATAAGAGCTTATGGCATCTTCCAATGCTTTGCTCGAATCACAGTGGCCTTATTCCTGCAGAAAAATCTGCAAAAGGTCCTCAACCTGGATGTTCTCGGCAGATGCTTTTTGATTATTGTAGAAGTAGAATCCATTAGCAGAGCTAGTATTTCTGATGCTGTGCAGAGCTACAAGGAAAGCACGAGGGAATGGGTGGACAGTACCATGCAAGTTGGCACAACTTCATGCCAACTACATGTTTGTAGAAAGGCCGGTGAGGAGATAGAGACCGACAATGCCACCCTGCCTGAGCAGGAAACCAATCCTTTGGATGGGAAAAAGGTAGTTAGTGAAGTAAATGATATAATCACTCAAATGCTATGGAAAGGAGAACACAAGTGATATAGTTCGTACAGGGGCTGAGGGTCACTTAGCTCCAAACCCTGTTTTGGAAAGAAATGTTATGCCTGAAACACATGGAACCTGCCCATTTGAGGGTGATATCTCTATTAATATGGACCAAAACTTAGGAAGACAGGTCTTATCTGTAGCTAATGGTGAAGATTAGCAGGTGAGAACATTGCAGGTTTCTTAGGGACATCATTCCACAGGAGAGATATTTCAGAAGGAAACCAGATTTGCAGCCGATAATAGCAGGAACAGCAATCCTAGCCGATCAATCCTTCAATGCCAAATCTCTAATATCCAACAACAAAAACACCATTTAATTAGTGTTATGGCTGACATTTCCAGGGACCTTTTTAGCATGGAAACAACACCTCCTAACCATCCTGAAAATCAGCAAGAAGTATATAAGGGACCGAACTCTATCAGCAAATTACCAAGAGTTTACAAACGCGGGAAAATAAGATCGGTAGGAAATTCACCATACTTGTTGGGTAGACAATCTCGAGGAAGAGAGAGAGGCGAGCTAGGAGAAACTGAAGAACATTTTGCAGATTCAGAAAATGAACTATATGAGACGCAACTCACGACCTCTCGCTATGACACCCAGGAGGACCCACACCTATCAGAAACTTTTAACTCTCCAGCGCGAGACGTTTTGCTGCATCAATTGGAGATCGATTTATCTCCATATTTTTGGAACCAATGCACAGCGATAGAGGTTGGTGACAGGGTTTCCTTGCAGGTGCAATCCTCAACAGATATAACTCAGCTGAAAGGAGGTGAGCAAGCAGGTGATGCTGCAGAACCTCAGCTGAAACATCCAGAAAACGAGTAGAACCTGGACCAAGTCCCAACACTACATCAAAAGCAAGGGCAAGCAGCATCTCTAAAAGATAGTTCCTAGGGAATGCAGCAGGCCAAAGTTTTAGATGTCCAAAGGAGAAGGGAGAGAATCTTCTATAGCAGAGGCGACTGGGAGACCGGGCTGAGAAGACTCAAATGAATGGCGGTGAACACAAGATGTATCACGGATGGATAAAATCCTTGTTTGGAATGAATGAATGATGAGGACTCACAGCCCCTGGTTGTGGTGATTCTTGAACCGATGCTCAGGGATTCAAGCAGAGTGAGGATAGACCTGTCGTTAATTTTTCACCTCTCTCACTCTAATGATGTGGAGGGTGGAAAAATATGGTTCTACTATAAAGATGTTTTCTCTTGTTCAATTATTAAGACAACTAACTAATTGCTGTCTGTTAATATGTACATTCAGACAATGCAAATCTCTCTCAATCTAACTGTGATCTATGTTAGCTGCTCTCGTCCTACCAGGAGACAACTCTGGAATGATTTGGCAAATCTTTCTAATAGCCTGCAGGGCCCATGGGGAGTTTGTGGGGACTTCAATGCCGTCACAGCAGCTGATGAAAGGAGCAGAGGAGCCTTTGACAGACATAGTGCTAGGGAATTCAGCGAGGTGATCGAGACAGTGAACTTATTGGATGCAGGGTTCACCGGATCGAGATTCACTTGGTGTAATAAGCAGTCAGGAAAGAAAGGAGTTGGGCCAGGCTGGACAGAATGCTTATCAATATAGCCTGGGCATCCTCGTTTCTGACGTTCCACATTGAACACTTGCCTCGAATCAACTCCGACCACAGCCCCTTAGTCCTAGCCTTCCCTCCTAAACGTCCAACCACGCCAAAACCATTCTGTTTTCAGAAGATGTGGATGAAGGAGAGCTCTTTCATTTAAGTGGTCAAAGAGGCATGGGACAAGGTGGATTCATATCATCTGGTTATCAATGTGCTAGTTAAGCTGAAAGTGTGAAATATCAACTTAAATCCTGGAACAAAGAACAGTTTGGGGATATCTTTGAGGGACTTAAGGTGGTAAAAACTGAAGTAGCAAACTTAGATCTTTAACTCCAGCGATTAGACCCAAACTAGGGAAGCAACACGAGCCTACATCATAGATTTCCGAAGGTGTCTGTGCAGCTGAACCAGTGAGAGAAAAAACATGAATTATTCTGGAAACAGAAGTCCAGAATAAGCTGGTTAGATGAAAGGGACCACAACACTAAGTTTTTTCATGCTACAGCTACTAAAAGACAAAGAATGGCCAGAATTACTAGCATTCAGCTTGTATTAGGGGAAGTTTTGAAGGAGGCCGATGAAATTAAGAAAGATGCAATTAGGCATTTTGAGGAGCTTTTTAAAGGTAGACGCAGCACTGTGAATTCAACTTTGCTCGATTTAGTACCGCATTTGGTGATGGAGGAGATGAATGACTATCTCATGGTGCATCCATCCATCCAAGAAGTTCATTCAGCTATCCTCTCCATTCCATCAAAAAGTACGCTCGCTCAGACGGTTTTTCTGGAGTATTCTATTTGGTTTGTTGGGACATAGTTGGCCTGGACATTCATAAGGCGATGGTCTATTTCTTCCGGGGAGGGAAGATTCCTCGAGCAGTAAATTCCTCACTGATTTGTTTGATTCCCAAAGGGGCTGCTCCTAGGAAATGGGTTGATTACCGCCCTATAAGCTTATGCAATTACCTTTATAAGATCTTCTCGAAGATCATAACTGTCAGACTCAGTCGGTTCCTCCCCTCTCTGATCTCCCTAGAGTAGGACGCTTTTGTTGAAGGTCGGGCTATCTTGGAAAACATTGCTCTTTCTCAGGAGTTGTTCAAGGAGGCTAATAGGAAGTCCAGAGGAGGCAATGTGATTTTCAAGCTGGATATGGAAAAAGCGTACAACAAGGTGGATTGGACTTTCCTAAAACAAGTTTTGACGCGGTTCGGGTTTTGCGAGAGGTGGGTCAACATCGTGGAAAACTATTACTCAAGTTGCTGGTTCTCTATCTTGATAAATGGAGAAGCAACTGGTTTTTTCAAGATATCTTGGGGGTGAGGTAAGATGATCCTCTTTCACCGAGTCTGTTCATTCTAGGGGTGGATGTTTTAAGCTGGGGCCTTCATCACATGGTAGCGATGGGCAATTGTGCTCCTTTCTCCCTCAAGAGGGGCAACTCAGTTGTTTCCCATCTTCTCTATGCAGATGATACCCTACTGTTTCTAAACAGAGGCAAGGCTTCAATTAGAAGGATTATAGCTCTGTTGGAGGAGTACCAATTAGTGTCACGATAATGTATTAACAAAGGAAAAAGCTCCTTTTATTGCTCTGATAAAACTCCAGCAACCAGGATTCGAGCAATCTCCTGACAGCTAGGCATCGAAAGATCCACAGGTCCTTTTCTCTATCTAGGAGTCCCACTATGACTGAAAGCTAATGCTTTTTAGCTTTTGGTAGACAAAGTGGAAGGCCAAATTTGGGGTTGGTGATCCAGATTCTTATCGCAAGCAGGAAGAACGGTACTTATCAAGCATGTGTTGGGCAGTATTCCTATACACACTAAGGCAGCTTCTTGCATTCCAAAACAGGTTTTGTCAGGCCTTGAGAGAACTTTCTCCTCTTTTTTTGGGGGGTGGGCAAGTGGTAAATGGAAATTACATTGGAAAAGTTAGAAATGTATAACAAGGCCGAAAGAAGAAGGTGGATTAAGCATCTGAAATCTATCAGAGGTGATGAAAGCCTTCCAAATTAAAATGGCTTGGGTGCTTCACTTTCGCAAGGAATCCAGCTTATGGGCCTCTTTTATGACAATAAAGTATAATTACAATCAAGAAACGTTGGTGCCCGGCAGAAATGTAAGGATCATGTCCCCCTATTGGAAGAAGATCTTGAGCGTCATTCCTTTCCTGGTAGAGAAAGTACAGTGGAGTGTTGGTACAGGTGACTGCAGCTCCTGGTGATGCAATTGGACCAGTCTTGGCCCTCTTCAAAATTTTTTAACGTCAGAAATATCAGCTGACGCTCTTTCCTTGCAAGTTAACCAAGTGTTAGGCCTATCTGGTCCTCTCCCGCCAGTGATGGCTCTTTCCATGCTCCCTACTCACGTTTTTGAGCATATTTTTCAGTATGAATTCTGTGTTTCATCAAGTCCCGATACCCCTCTTTGGCCTTTCACCTCTTCAGGCACCTTCTCCATAAATTCTGCCTGGGACATCAACAAGTCAAACGCTCCTAGAAAGAGATGGGAGAGATGGGTGTGGCACCGAAAACTTTCATTGAAAATTTCCCTTTTTAGCTGGAAAATTCTTCACAATGTAATTCCAGTTGAAAAAGTAGTCCAATCCAAAGGTGTGCCCCTTACATCAGAGTGCGGTTGCTACAGGGAAGATTTTGAGCAGGGCTCAGCCAAAGAGATCATGTCCCATCTCTTTCTGGACAGTCAACAAGCCTTATACATCTGGAGATTTTTTGTTGTGTAAGCAAGGATTTCCATAATGCAGGCGACAATGGTTGAAGCAAGAATTTGCAATGGAGAAGGGCCTGCGTAGACAACAGAGGGCATCGGTACATAACTTTCTTAGTCCAGCTTTTATTCTTTGGGAACTTTGGCGAGCTAAGAATGGGGTTCTTTATGATGATAGAGCTATGAAGGCTCCTTCGGTTATTGCAAAAGTCTCTTGGTGGCTGACCACCACCTCCAATCAAGATGTTAAAAGAAGGTATGTGCAGCCTCATCCAACGCAATAATCTGTGGTCTTATGGCAGAAACCCCCTGTCAGTTGGGTGAAAGTAAATGTTGATGGGTCCTCTAGGGGAAACCCGGGCTTGGTTGGGGGTGGAGGTGTTTGTAGAAATGACAAGGGTGACTTCATGTTTGGTTTCACTTTTGGTTATGGTGTGATGTCCAATATTGGAGTTGAGATTTGTGCGGTTCATGATGGGCTTCTTCAATGCTTGGAAAAAGGGTTCTCTAAAATGGTGGTGGAGTCAGATTCGAAATTGGTAATCAAGGTCTTAATAAGGAAACAAACATCGTTTGGCAATGGAATGGTTGGAGAACCGTTATGGATATACTCCGAAATCTTTCCTCGGTGGAGTTCAGACACGTGTTTAGATAGGGTAATGTCTCGGCCGATGCACTCGTGTGTGAAGGAAGTGTGTCCCAAGTTTGTTTTCTTACTTCTTGTAGGGCGGAATTGCCTCAACAAGTGAGGGGTTTCCTCTTCCTTGACAAGGTTGGTCTCGAGTCGATCAGAGAGAGGAAGAATTAAGGCCTCTGTCTCTTTGGTTGTTCCTTTGTTTTATATCTTTCGGCCAGGGGGTCCCGGCTTCTTTACGATAGGTCTTCTGTAGGTCCTTTTTTCCTACAAAGACCCAAAAATCTGTAACCTTTTTGCCTAGAAATGAAATATACCTTTTTTAAAAAAATAATAAATAAATAAATGTTTAGAATTCATTTCTTGTGCATCCAAAAAAAAGTCAACAAGTTTGATGCTAGTTCATCATCAAGTTGGAGCCCACCTTAAGAAGAGTTCCCAAATGCCCCACATTTGTGTTAGGTTGGCATAAGTGCACACTTCAAAGGTGGAACTAATAAAGCTCCACTAAGGTATAGTTTGTTGAGAAGTGGAGCCACATCTAGGGCCGTCTTCGACCGGTCGTGTACCAATTCGACTCAAAGTCCAGCGAGCATCGTATTCTTGGTTCCGAGGTACTCGACCGGTTGTGGGGTCCTCTCGACCGGTCGTGCAGTCTGTTCGTCCGGTCGTAGTTACGCAGATTCGTTTCCGAATCCGATGCAAACTGCAAATTTTGGTGTCGCCTTTCATAAGGGTGGGAAAGGGGAGTTGCCTAAACTATAAATAAGGGTTCCTGGGGCTTTTCTAGGTATAATGAGAAAAGTTATTCTAAGATGTAGACTAAGGGTTTTTTATGTTTGTCCAGGGGAGAGGTTAGTATTTTGCCTTGTAATCTTCATTATTCTTCATAGTGAAAGTTTGCATCCATGGTTTTTTAGCCTAGTTTGGGATTTTTCCATGTACATCTTGTTTTATGGTTTGTTTTGATTGCTTTGATCTGTTTCTAGTTTATATTTCTTCCTTTTTATCGTTTGTGGGTGAGGCCTGAGATTGAATCCAGGCTCACTGCATTGTTGACATGCTGCGCAACAACTGATATCAAAGCTATTAGTTTAGTTCTATTGGGAGCGATGGCGGAAGAAAGGAAAACTAGAATTGAGAAGTTTGATGATTCAAACTTTGCCTTCTAAAAGATACAGATGGAGGATTATCTGTATCAAAAGGACCTCTATATTCCTCTAGGAGAAAAAGAGAAGAAACCAGAAAAGATAACAGATGATGAATGATTTTTACTGGATAGGAAGGCTTTAAGAATGATCCGAATCTCTTTGTCTAAGAGTGTCGCCTTCAATATATCCAAGGTGAAAATGACAAAAGAAATAATAAAAGCCCTAGCCACCATGTATGAAAAACCCTCAGCATCCAACAAGGTTCATCTTATGAAAAAACTATTCAACATGAAGATGTCAGATGGTGGAGCGTGGCTGAACATCTAAATTAGTTCAATACAGTCACGAGCCAATTAGAATCTGTTGGCATCATTTTTGAGGATGAGGTCAGGGCACTACTAATCTTATCTAGCCTGTCAGACAATTAGGATGGTTTGGTGATTGTTGTGAGCAATTCTTCAGGGTCGACAAAACTGAAATTTGATGATGTAGCCGGTCTAATTCTCAATGAAGAATCTAAAAGGAAAGCATCAGGAGTTTCAGGGGATTCAGGGAATTCTCTAAACGTTAAAGGAAGAGGAAGATCGCTGAACAAAGGAGGCAAAAAACACGGGCATTCTAAGTCAAGGAAGAAGTCCAAGGGATCGAAAGATAAAGACGGGTGTTGGCATTGCGACAAGAAGGGGCACATGAAACGTGATTACAGGGTGCTTAAGAAATAAGATGGAACCTCTCAAGGCGGGAAGGATTCAATGAATTTGTCTGAGGAAAGTGACACAGAGGCATTGATCTTGTCTCTTGATGTAAGGAATGAGTCTTGGGTTATAGACTCGGGTGCTTCATTTCATGTCACTTCATGTAAGGAAGTTCTGTGTGATTATATGTCAGGTGACTTTAGGAGAGTCTACCTGGGTGATGATGAGTAATGTAGTATCGTTGGAAAGGGAAACGTTCAGGTCAATTAGAAAGACGGAACGGTTTTGAAATTGAAGGATGTCAGACATGTACCGAGTTTGAGAAGAAATCTGATCTCAGTGGGGCAGTTGGCCGATACCGGTTATGTGATAACATTCACCAGTGATACCTGAAATATCACAAAAGGTGCCTTAGTGATATCTTGAGCTAAAAAGGAAGGTACTTTGTACGTGACTTCAGGATCGTATAGTTCACCAGCAGTCGCATCAACTGGAGTGAATGGGTAGTTATAGCATCAGAGGTTGAGACATATGAGTTAGAAGGGGATGAAAGTACTATTTTCAAAAGGAAAGCTACCAGGGCTGAAGTCTATTAACTTGAAATTCTGCAAGGACTGCGTGTATGATAAGTAGAAGAGAGTAAGCTTTAAGAAGACAAGACGCACTCCAAAGATACATCTATTGGAGCTTGTACACACTAATGTGTGGGGACCAACACAGGTATCATCTCTTGGTGGCTTACGTTATTTTATTTCTTTTATTGATGATGCTAGTAGAAAACTATGAGTTTATTTCTTAAAGCATAAATCTGATGTATTTGATACATTTAAGAAGTGAAAAGTTATGGTAGAAAATGAGACAGGTAAAACAGTAAAGTATCTCAAATCTGATAATGGGGGAGAATATTATAATAAGCGGTTTGAGGAGTATTGTGCAGCAAGTGGAATCAAACATAAGAAAATGATTTCAGGGACACCGTAGCAGAATGGTGTGGCTGAGTACATTAACAGGACCATCCTTAATCACGCCAGGAGCATAAGGTTACATGCAGGGTTGCCTAAGACCTTTTAGGCAGATGTTGTGAATATTGTCGTATATCATATCATTATCAATAGAAATGTCTCAGCACTATTGGATGGTGGGCTACCAGAAGAAACGTGGACTGGAAAAGAAGTGAACCTTGCACATCTCAGAGTGTTGGGTTGCACTTTATATGTTCACATTGATGCAAAGCATAGAAATAAGCTGGATGTGAAATCTAAGAGGTGCATGTTTATAGGCTACGGGCAGCATAATTTTGGCTACAGGTTTTGAGATACAAAAAATAAAAAAATAATTAGAGGCAAAGACGTAGTCTTCAATGAAAACGTGATGCATAAGGACAGTGTGCAAGAAAATAAGGCTAAGGAAAAAAGAATTCGTGGAGTTGGAAGAGTTACCGGACACGGGTGTTACAGTGTCACAGGATGATCAAGCATAAGAGCATTATAAGGGAGAGGCACAGACACCAGTTGTGAGGAAGTCTACTCGAGAGAGGAGACCCATGGTCTGATACTCACCCTCCTTACACTATCTACTGCTGACAGATAATGGTGAGACAGAATGTTTTGAAGAGGCATTACAGTCAGATACACGGGTTAAGTGGGAGCAGGCCATGGATGAGGAGATGGACTCTCTTGAGTCTAATCGTATATGGGAGCTAGTCACTCTATCTAAGGTTAAGAAAGCTCTTCATAACAAGTGGGTTTATAGACTGAAGGAGGAGCACGATGGTTCGAAATGGTACGGGCCTAGATTGGTTGTGAAAGGGTTTCAACAAAAGGCAGGTATCAATTTCATTGAAATATTTTCACCTATGGTGAAAATGTCTACAATTCACATGGTCTTGAGTATAGTGGCTACAGAGGACTTATATATAGAGCAACTAGATGTTAAGACAACCTTTCTTCATGGGGACCTTGAAGAAGAGATATATATGCATCAGCTGACAGGATACATACCACTAGAAAAGGAGAACAAAGTGTGTTGACTGAAGAAGAGTCTATATAGCCTGAAGCAGGCCCTGAGGCAGTGGTACAAGAAGTTCGACAGTTTCATGTCAGGAAATGGTTTTAGGAGATGTCATGCAGACCATTGCTGTTATTTGAAGAAGTTTGATATGTCGTACATCATCCTTCTTTTGTACGTTGATGATATGATTGTGGCCAGTTCAAGCATGAAGGACATCTCAGATCTCAAAAGACAACTGTCTATAAAATTTACCATGAGGGATTTAGGAGCTACAAAATAAATCCTGGGCATGAGGATAAAGTGTGACAGGAAAAATAAGAAACTAGTCTTGTCACAGTTAGAGTACATAACCAAGGTACTTGATCGATTCAATATGGGAGGTGCTAAGCCGGTTAGCACTCCATTACCCAACCACTTCAAGCTATCTAAGGAACAAGGTGCAAAGATACAGGAGGAATGGGACTACATGGCTAAAGTCTCATACGCGTCAGCTATTGGGAGTCTCATGTATGCTATGGTGAGCACGAGGCCAGACATTGTTCAAGTAATGGGAGTTGTTAGTAGGTTCATGAACAACCCCGGAAAGGAACATTAGGAAGCTGTGAAGTGGATCCTCAGATTACCTAGTAGGTACTAAGGATGTAAGGCTGTGTTATGGTGGATCGAAAATCAAGTTACAAGGCTACGTGGATTCAAATTTAGCAGAAGATATCGACAACAGAAGAAGCACTACTGGTTATGTTTGTCATGCCCTAAACTCGAAAATCGGGCTCACAAATTTTTCGATCGCCGAATCCGGCACCGACAACCTCCGTAGAACCCCATTCTCGGCTCCAGCACCCATTTGCCAGGTTCCGATCCTGGGATGCTACGAGGAGGATTTTCAACATCATTTTGATTCGTAATAAGCATAACCAAAGGCATAACCCACAAACAACAACCAAAAACTCCATTACATTTCCATTATGATCAAAAACTTTATAAGTACAATGAGCATAAAGGGAAATACAATGATGATAGACCAAAAGCTCCAAAATAATCTGCCACATGCTCAAGCCTTAGCGCTGTTGTGATCCAACGTCACCTGCACGCAACGGCCGTGCATAAACTTATAAAAAACTTAGAGGGTGGTCAAAGTGTGTGTGCAAGGTAGTAATATGATCATGCAATATCAGAGTAATGCGAAACATGTGATGAAAGCTAAGAATACCATTAGTCGTACCAAGGCCATGTGGTGCAAAGCATGAATGATGTCGGCCATACCAAGGCCATGCAATGCGAAATGCAACTCAAGCATACAAATCCTCATCTAAGTCCACATATCAATACAGCTCAATTCTGGAATATCACCGGGGTCTAGTACACTCTAAACCAGATCGTCCTCCCATCACACGCAATAAGGTAAGTGGAAGAGACCTCATTATCCGCCTGCCAATAGCGGGATTGGCTCGTCGATAGCTGACCCATTCCTCGAGCTGGTCAAACTCAGCCTAGCTTTGCCCCCTCCTCTCGGGTGGATAAGGCCACACCCCCTTTCAACTGACCACGACACAGTGGAAAGCGCAGCCTCTTGGTAATTAGTACTCGGTGCTCATGCACCCACTCGGTCTAGACGTTGGAGCAACCTCTTGGTACCATAAAGGTTTAGGGACTTTCACCTAAGGATATCTATAGCACCCCATATAGAGCAAGATTTTCAGTGTCCAATACTGCCAACCACGATATGTCTGTAGAGGCTACGGCCCTGATGTCGCTAGGGGGTACAGTAATCATGTCACAGAATGCGAATGCATGAATCACACTATCTAGTCATGTAGCAATCTTGCGTGTATCGTGCGCTCATGTAGGGCAACACCACCTATCCGGGAGCCCTTAGATAATCTGCCCGAAGGCATATGCTATAATCAGTCACTTCTCATATCAAGCATATATATGATACGTATGATCATGAATCATGGAACTATACTAAACATGTTATAAAGTAATGCACTATCCTTACAACACAAATGGCCTAGACGGCCTACACACAACAAGTACGGGCCTATCAATGGGCCCTAGGGAGAGTCGTAATGTGGACGTTTAACCAACATTTAAACTTGCAATGTGGACATCAAACCATCATTGCTCCCAAGGCATAGCCCATTGTAAACATCATTACATAAACCATGTTGGGATCACACATTGTAATGGACCTTTGGTACATCCCATTGGGCCTTATATACATCAAATGGGCCATACCATATGGGCCTTATATTCATCAAGTGGGCCATATCAATGGGCCACACCAATGGGCCTTATGTACATTGCAATGGGCAATAACCTGTGGGCCTTAGAATGCATCAAAATGGGCCTTGTAATATGGGCCTTATATACACACACACACACACACACACACACCAAGGTAGGCCTCATGAATATATGAATCAAATCAAAAGGTCAACTGAACCGCACTTCCAATACAATGGTGGCAATGACTTCCACCATTAAAATTTTTCAAGGCCCACCATAAATTATTTTTTTCTCATACCGTGAAGTGATCTTCCAAAATGGTTGGACAGATTAGATGCAACACATGCATCATTGTATGGGTCCACTTGAACTCTAGATCTGACTCATTCTTGGCCTGAAGCCATAAAATGGGCTTATAGAATGGTTGGACGGTTTAGATGCAACACATGCATCATAGTGGGGGTCCACTAGCCGTCCAGCAGCCCGGCTCATGGCTGGATGACATAGATAAAACACATATGGCATGGGGCCCCACCAAATGGGTGACAAAGTGAATAAAACACACACCGTGGTGGGTCCCACCCTGCCAGGACACACACTCCAGTCAGCCACCTCCACTAAGGATCGATGCTAAGACCCCAAGTGTTAAAACGAGGTACCTCCAAGCGACTGTCAGGTGAGTCGTGGACAGTGGGTCCCACGTGGGGACCACCATAACATTTACTTCCCATCCAACCCGTTGATAATGGTCATACGGAACACTGGATGGAAAAAAATAATAATAAATTTCATATTGATCCAAATCTTCTGTGGACCCCAAAAGAGTTTCAAGGGTAAACGTTCAATCTCTCACTGTTTCCTATGGTGTGGACCACCTAAGTTCCAGATGGAGCTAATATTTGGAGGGGGACCCCAAGCCCTAAGGGACTACGAGATGGATGGTGTGGATGATCCACATACATCATGGTGGGGCCCACGGCTAGGACCCATGGGTCCCTGCCCGTTCACGCACGCCAGCGCACGCAGGCACTGCCTGCCTTCTAACGACAGCAGCAGCAACGGCTGCTGCTGTTTATATTATTTATTTATTTATTTAAAATGGGATTTTTTCATGGTTTTTCATGTGTGCGGCCCGCATCAGGTAAATCCACCCCGTCCACTGGCTCCCCTTGCTCAAGACAAGCCAAATGAGTCGAATATTGAATACGTTTCAACCTGTAGCAAAATTAAAATAAATTTAAACAGTGAGAATCACTGTTTTGAAAGGTATGGCCCGCCCAATGAGCGGATTAGCTTCATTTTTCGGCTCAACGCATAAAATGAACCGTGGGAGGGAATGGACGGCTTGGATTAACGACATACATTAAGGTGGGGCCTACATAAGTGGCCATTCCCAAAGGCTTTTAACCAAAGCTAATTTTTTTTGGATTTTTAGTTCACGTCCAGACGCTGGACGTTTTTGGGCATAACAAATGTATTTAAGGTGGGCCCTGCTTTGGTGGGCCACGACATGGCTAGGTGATATGGATCATAAACATCAAGGTGGGGGTCCATCCAAGTGAGCCGCATAGCCTCATCACCATACAAAAATTTTATAAAAAAAAGAGGGGGAGAGAGAGAGAGAGAGAGAAATAGAGTGGGACGCGTGTGATGGAGGGCTCCACTACTATGAGCCCTCCCTTGCAAGAAATCATACATTAAGTGGGTCCTATTACACATGGGTCCATCGAAATAAAAAATCAACGGTGAAGATCCTTTCCCCACCAATATGGACGGTCTAGATGACCTATTTAATATAAGGAAATAAACATCATGATGGGGTCCATGGAGATTGGCCCCATCATGGAATGATCATGATGATCAAAGTGGGCCATCGGCCACATCTTAGGGTCCCAAGTGAGATCCAAACCATTGATCGGTTGGCCTCACTTGGCCCATCTTAAAAACATGAAAACTACTCTATCAAAGCACCCACCGCTTAATCTTCTTGCTGCCTCGGCTTGCCACTCTCCTTGTGCTTCTCTTTGAGGGAGGAAGATGAGAAATGGATGGCTAGGATGGGAGATCTTGGGATGGAAAGATGGGCCTCACACATGCATTTTTCTCTCCATGGGAGGGCTTGGACGTGAGCGCCTCTTGGTTGCTTGGAGTTGTGTTGGAAAATGAGAGAGAGAGAGAGAGGGTTGTAAAGAGAGAGATGTGATAGAGTGATGGATGTGAGAGAGAGGGATGGGTGTGTAAGAGCCTTTTTGACTTTTGTGGTAAATGGTGTAAGAAAAGTATGGGCTTTGTAAGAGCCTTTTTGACTTTTGTGGTAAATGGTGTAAGAAAAGTATGGGCTTTGTAAGAACTTTTTAACTTTTTGGGTTGTTTGGGAATGGGTGAAAGGTGATGTGTACTTGACATGTTGAAATTGATGGATTGATGGATTGATGTGATAAGTCGTAGAGATTCTCTCGAAATTTGTACGCGCGGTATTTTTCTTGCACCGAACGCTGGCCCACATCTCCTGACTAGGGTATCGCCTCAGCGCACGAGTCGCAGCATCGAAACTGCGGCGACGGCTCGGTCGCTATGATACAAGTCTTAAGTTAAGTCGACTCAGGTTGACGGCGTGTGAATTAAGGTCGCGCGCAAATATCGGTTAAGGGCCGAAGGTTACCGGAATTCGACCGGAAAGACCATGGAAGTCTATGGAACGGTACGGTCTATGATACGAGGCTTACAATGTCTTTACTCTGGGCAGTGCTGCAGTCAGTTGGGTCTCTTAGTTACAAAAGATAGTATCTATCAGTACAACATAAGCAAAATATGTTGCGGCTACAGAAGCATGCAAGGAGATGGTATGATGCAAGATTTTATGGAAGAGTTGGATAAAAAGCAAGTAGATTGCAAGCTATACAATGACAGTCAGAGTGCAATACACTTGGCTAAGAATTCAGTCTTTCATTCAAGGACCAAGCATATTGTCATCAGATATCACTTCATATGTCCGTTACTAGAAGATGGATCGATTGCTCTGGAGAAGATTCATACAAGTGAGAATCCTGCGGATATGCTGACCAAGGAGGTCACATGGGAGAACCTGAAGCTCTGTTAAGCTTTGATTGGTCTTCAGGCTTGAAGACGGGGAGGTGGTGCAATCTGAATGAAGAAGACAAAGGTTTATGGCGATGTGTCTCCAAGTGGGAGATTGTTGAGATGTGGAATCACATCTGGGGCCTTCTTCGACCGGTCGTGAGCTATGCTCGACCGGTCATAGAGGCCCACTTGACCGGTCGTAGACCAGTTTGACTTAAAGTCCAGCGAGCATCGTATTTTGGTTCCGAGGTGCTCTACCAGCCGAGGACCATGCTCGACCGGTCGTGGGGTCCTCTCGACCAGTCGTACAGTCTACTCGACCGGTAATAGTTACACAGATTTATTTCCGAATCTGATGCGGACTACGGATTTTGGTGTCACCTTTCGCAAAGGTGCGGAAGGGGAGTTGCCTAAACTATAAATAGGGGTTCCTATGACTTTTCTAGGTATAATAAAAAAAAGTTATTTTAAGGTGTGGGTTAAGGATTTTCTATGTTCTTCCAAGGGAGAGGTTAGTATTTTGCCTTGTAATCTTCATTATTCTTCATAATAAAATTTTGCATCCGTGATATTTTATCCTAGTTTAAGATTTTTCCACATATATATTTTCTTCTGGTTTGTTTCGATTGCTTTGATCTGTTTCTAGTTTATATTTCTTCATGTTTATCGTTTGTGGGTAAGGCCTGTGATTGGATCTAGGCTCACTGCATTGTTGGCATGCTGCGCAACATAGTTATCAAGGTCGACCCATGGAACTTTTGTTGTATAGTCTTCCTAAATAGACACTTCATATAAGCTATCCACATAAACAAAGAGAGGTCTGCGCAGCTATACACATTAAAGAAAGTGAAAGTACCGAAGTTTAATATAGGTTGATTATAAGAACTAAAATGTAGACAAATTCTTACCAAGAAACTATATTTTAATAATAATTTTATCCTCTAATAACCAAATTATTTATATAATATACCATATAAACTTTTAAATTTGAATGACTGAAAATATATATGCCTGACCATGGCATAGGAAGAGCTTCTTCTTTTTTTCAACACACGCACACACACCACCACACACTTAGGCCATAGTAATTTCACCACCTATGGGTACTCGAACCCTCAACCAGGTGTTGGAACTCCTGAGAGTCTACTACAACAATCTCTATAATGAAACGCTACATTGATCAAATGTTTCCTTTATTAAATGAACCTAAACGTCTAATGGATGGATGAATACAACCATTGGTCTATATTTAATAGGGGCCAACTCAAATGGCATGATTGTTTAACAGGGAAATTTTGAGGATGACCAAAGACTCCTATGCACTTTGAAGCCATCATATAAATGTTTTGGATCACTAAAACAAGGGACCTCTTGCACATTGTATTGGAAGATGGATGATATGCAACAATTTTCGTTTCCTCAT
Source organism: Magnolia kwangsiensis (assembly GCA_037074715.1). Lineage (NCBI taxonomy): Eukaryota > Viridiplantae > Streptophyta > Magnoliopsida > Magnoliales > Magnoliaceae > Magnolia > Magnolia kwangsiensis. The sequence continues at coordinate 106,082,338 of CM073578.1, read as the reverse complement.
TAGTGTGTTTTAAGAAAATGTCCCTAAAAGACTTAAGGCCTAGGTGGGGATAGGACCGGTCGGGTTCGAGTTAGGGGCCATCAAAGCCCTAAACTTTTTAAACTGGCGAAGAATTATCAGCCAAGCCTAACATATGCCCATTACATTGTGCCTAATACAACCCATTTAAAATTCATCAAGCCTAAACTTGACCTGACTTGGCCTATTTAGCAATCATAACCTCAGGTTTTCATTGACCTGACATGATCATACCCATTTCACAGTAAGTCAGGCTTGATTGACTGGCCCCACTGGCACAACATAACTGTATTAGATCTCTACTTATGAATGAGTAGATCTATGTCTTTTGATCCACTTGGAGGGTAGATCAGCCTCAAATTTTAGAATAGAACCAATTGTATTATTAGCCTAGAGAATCATGAATACCTACGTAACCATATATATGTATTTGAACTTACCTTCTATTAATTTGTTTTGGACTTTGGGCCAGCCAGGTAGGATCATCTAGCCCAATATGGTAGGTATAGAGATGGCAATGGATTGGGTCAGCCTACTGGTCGATCAACTGGCTTTACCTGCTTTTGAGGTGGATTTGGAGAAGCGAGATGGGTAATGGTTGTGTTTGTGTTAGAAAATGTGGCCCATTTACTTAAATTGGTTGGGCTTGGGTTGAACCCTCAATGGGCCTTGTATTCCCACAATGTATTTATGTTTGTATGTATGGATCCATTAATTACTGTTCTAGCATACCTTTAGCCTGGCTGATATTCCACTCTTAAACACGTGTAGTCGTGCTGGGTTGGTAAGATCAGTCAAGCCCACTCTACTTACAATAAAATGGCTCGGGTTGGGTTGGCTTGGGTTGAGCTTGGGTGTGATAAATTTTAAGTAGATTGGATCAGGCCACAAGGTAATAGTGGGTCGCTGGTCAAGTTTCGGGTAGAAATCTTGGGTCGTTTGTTAAACAGGTTGGGCTCAGACTAACCTCGACCTGGCCTGAACCCAATCCATTACCACCCCTGGTTGGGTATGGTTCAAACGAAGCCCTACTGATTTATTTAAATGGGCCACTTTTCTAGACCAGGCCTGACCAGCTCCCCACTTAGCTTGGCCTGAAACCACCTCAAAAGCAGGTTGGGCGTGGGTCAATATCAGCACTACGTTTTCAAAGAGGTGCAAGCACAGACTGATCTTGTGACATGGTCAAGGTGGGCACTTTCCTAGCACGTTGGGCTTTTGTTTTTTGCCTAGTTTCCTAGCTCTTAATCAAGCCGGACGAGCCTCAAGCCAGTTGGACCCAATTACGCCCCCGGTCACATCCATCTGGTGGCCCAAAAGGCCACACTCACTGTTGGAATCTATATAGTTGAATTAAATAGACTAAAAAAACAAAAACCCAAAAAACAAAAAATAAATAAATAAATAAATAAAATAAATGAGAGGGAAAAGGTAGGACACCCTAAGCTTAAGCTCGTATAATCTAGACCTAACCAACTCCAACAGAAGGTATAGGCTTGAAGCTCGGCTCCTATAAAGCTTGAAATTAAAGGGGGGTCACATAAATAAACCAGACCAAAATTGGGTCAAACTCGGTTCGGTTCAGCTCACATACAGCTCTACATGTGGCCATTGAAAGTTGGTGTGAGTGGGTGGTTTCATCAAGGTTGTTAAAGTCCACACAATTCAATATGGGATCCACTTAATTTACCCGAGACATTAATAGTGGGATGATCTTATAGCTAGCACTTTTATGATTTCCATTGGGTTTTTTTTTTTTTTTTTTGGTAATACACGCGCTCGCACACCCCACACACTCATGCTGGTGGAATTTCACCACCTATGGGTACTTGAACCCTTGACCGGGAGTTGAAACTCCTAAAGAGTCTACCACCCGAGCAAGAGTAAGGACCCTTTCTATTGGTTAACTTTTGAGTTTTAACGGTTAATTTATTTTAAACCATGCTTGATGGGCATCCAATGGCTAAAATATGTTGATCCACTCCTTGGAGCGGCATAAGAATTTCCAAGGACAGTTCCCACTATTTCCAAGAAATTTGGTTCATTAGCATGCATGGATTATAAATTTAAATAGCCGTTTTCATAGTAGGGTACACCTCTTGAGACTCTTACCCGTATTTGTACATGGATCTTATCTTAAAAGGAAAGAGTGATTCTAAAGAAGACCCCTCGACATATAAGCTCCCTTGGAATAGTCATTAGAGAGAGAACCAAAGGGACGCGGATTGCATCCTACCCCCGCCCGGACGTTCGTGGATCTGTGGGGCCCACCGTGATGTAAGTGTGTTATCCACTCCGTTCATCATTTTTCTCAGATCATTTTAAATGATAATACAAAAAATGTGGCAGGTTCAAATCTTAATTGAACCACAAAGTTGGAATTGAACTTTCACCATTAAAAAGTTCTTTAGAGCTGGAGAAGTTTCGGATCAAGCTTATATTTGTGTTTTTACTTCATCCACGTATAAATGACCTTATTAATAGGTTGGATGGTAAAAAACATCACAATGGCCTTTAGAAAGGTTTCAACTGTGGTTGTCATTATCACTGCATCTTCCTTTGGTGTGGTCCACTGGAGCTGTGTGCCTGCCTCATTTTCAACATCAAGTTATAAAATGATTTGATAAAAGTGATTAACGGCGTGGATAAAACACTGACATCATGGGGGTAGGACGCAAACCGCCTCCGAGCGCAAGAGAGTGGAAACTGAGAGGGGAAAGGAAGGACACCTCACCTCCTATAGGCATCGTTTTAAGCTAATTTAAAGACATTTCATTGTATTAAATTTAGTTCCGAAGATAAAACCGTTTAAAAACTGGGGAATTATTGATAACCTGGAACAGTGATGGCTGAGACCTAACTCAAATTAAACCGTCTGCATTTCAGGACTGCACCGTAGTGTAGATAGGTCATCATTCCAAAATTACATTGTTTGAACAATCCTAACCTTTGATACACTGGCACTTATACAAACAGCAAGAAATAACAAGCAAAAACATCTCTTTTTTTTTTCTTCTTTTTTCTGTTTTTAATAAAGATCTTTGCACCCAAACAGGCCAATGTCCACCAACAATTATCCAATCAAGCATAACTTTTGATTTATGACCCACCAAAATGTTGAATGGGTATAATTTATTAATGTCAATTTTCTTTTAATTTTTGAAAATGCCTATATATATATATATATATATATATATATATATATATATATATATGTGTGTGTGTGTGTGTGTGTGTGTGTGTGTGTGTGTGTGTGTGATACAAACGTTCAAAAGGATAGGATTGGCCTAGATTTTCAATGCATCCATCGGGCACCTTTGGACCTGGAACCCTTAGGGCCTGTTTGGCCGGGCAGATCCCTTGGTATTAGGAGGGATGGGATCAATTTTAAGGTGATGATGGTGGTGTCAGTGGATTGTCTTAAGATCCATGGGATCGCTTATATCCTGGGACAAGTTCACTGGGTCTGTTTGGCACCCCCCCATATCCTGGGATTTTACCTTCCAAACCATTCAACCGAGGGATAGGATCAATTTTAAGGTAATGATGGTGATGTCAGTGGATTGTCTTAATGTCCATGGGATGGCTTATATCCCGGGACAAGTTCACCGGACCTGTTTGGGTCGTCATGCCTATCCAAGGATATTGCCGATCCCATTCCTCCTAATACCGTGGGATCTGCCTGGCCAAACAGGCCCTTAACTACACAGGCACGATCACAAGGATCGATGGAGATTGAAAAGACTGAAACCATGTCATTTTAGGGCGACTAGACAACGGATGTTAAATGTCACAACAATGGTACTTTTGCCTAGTTGTGGCAATGAGTCAGGTCTCCACCCTCAGGTCAACTGGCCTGACTTGCTTTTGAGGTGGGTTTAGCTAAATGCATAGCAGGTTCAGCTCAGGCTACAAATGTGATTCCTTCAACTTAATGGGCTAGGCTTCAATTGAATATGATGAATTTTTAAGTGGGTCAGTTCAGAAGGTAATGGGTTGTGGGCCAGGGCAACCCTTCTCCTGCCTTTATATTGATTCAGAGAAAGCTGTTCAACCTGGACAAAGAAAAGCCCAATATTTGTTGGGCTTCAAATCATAACAGCCCAAACCATGGGAAATAAAAATGAACCCAAGGAAAGTACATGGTGGGCTTGAGCATTGACAGAGGAAGTCCCCTTGACTGTCATATTTCCAGTAGCTCCACCAACATGGTACATGTGTTGGAGATCATGACCATCATCTGGCGGGTCAAACCATATACATGGCCCGGCCTAAAAGAGGTGGCCAGTCCACCATCATCAATTACTGGGCCACAGGTACAGGAGAAAATTAAACACACTCTTGGAAAAATGACTATCAATGGTCTGCATACACTTTTGCAAAACCTAATTACTTGACGGTCACATTTCTGGGCCTGGGCCTGTTCATGTTATGACCCACCAATGAGTGGTCCAGATGTCATGACTTGTTGGATCTCTCCTCTCCCAGTCGCCTTTGCATCTATCTCAGCATAGGACTGATGGACCGATCACCAAAAAAACCAAAAAAACAAAAAAAAATAAGCCGATTATCATATCATCCATTTTTATCAGTCTTGTACAATGCATCCTATGTACCAGCAGCATTCAAAATATTAGAGCTCCGCATACCACAGCTGAAAAATTCAAAAACTCGAGTCAACTCGATGTGCCCCTGAGCTGGGTCGACACGACTCGATTGCACACAGTATCTAATAATGAAATTAATAAGAATATATGAGTAATAATAGATGAGAAATGCTTTCTCCTAGCTGCATTTAGTTGTATAGGAGCATTTGGACTGTCCATTGATCTAGACCGTCCATTAGGTGTAACGCACATTTCATGGTCAACCACGTAAGCATCACAGCAATCCAAGAAATATTAACCATATGATCAATGTCTTTAACATGGAATGCCAAAATCATTTACACAACAATATGTCCACTCAACAATTTAATCCATCTACCTGTAGAGACCATCATGGATTGCTTATGATTCTAAAGAACCTTTTTTATTAAGCAATCATGGCCATCCGATCGATGGCTCGGAACAACGACGGCCATAACAAAGAAGGCCAACTCAAGGCTGCACTGGATCATCCATCTGATCAGTGCAATTTTTGCATGCTGGCCAGAGAAATATGATCTGGACATAATCGAAAGTTTAGATCGACTGGTCTGTCTTACTCCCTTTAATTTTTACATTAATCATGCTTATCAGTGAGCCAACTTGATGAGTCTGGCCAAGTCATAACCGAGTCAAGCTCACTCGGGAGTTTCTTGGTGACTCAGGCTCAAAATCTAATTGAGTTGAGTTGACTCAGCCGAGTTTCAAGTTGAGTCATTGAGTTTAAGAACTATGCCACTAATCACATAAAGATGTATTTAGAATCAACAAAAATAAAAAATAAAAAACATATATTTCCATATATAACGGGTTTTAACCATAACTGTAAGTTTCTGCTACCATGTTTATAAGTAGGAAATAATAGATTACTAGTATTAGTGTATAAAGAATTCACCGATATGATAATGATCAGGCAGTGGAGCCCAGCAGCTGCTCAAGTACAGAACCTGCTCCTAGGACCCCAAAAACCGATCATGGTCAGATTCCGATCCGATGGTTGAGGATAACACAGCACTCTATCAATTTAGCCACTAGAATAGGCAGTAGATCAGACTCAAGCGTATATACCCAAATGACTGGAGCCTCTTACGCTGTTGAAACAATCTCCGGTGGCCTCGGTATCGCCTGCCATCCCGTACAAATTTGGAGAACCTCTTTCAGACCCACCGACGGAGCTTCCATAGTCAATGTCGAGCAGCATTCGCTTGCCTTAAACACAGAATCCACGCCAGGCCCGGTGACTAAACAAGGTTGAGAACCGTTCAGGAACAGATCACCTTCAGACCTTACCCACCCAGATGCAGCCTCTTCACAATCAGCTGCCTGCATCAGCATCACAATACCCCACCACTTCAGTCTCACCATACAAACAGCTATGAGTAAAGTGATATTGTCAAAAAATCATATCTGTGCAGCAGAGCACGTGAAAAAGCACTGACATGCAACCAAAAATAAGAACTAGATTTTTCTTTTTTCTTTTTTCTTTTTTTTGAAAGATGACAAAAAAATTTATCAAGGAGGCTCGCAAAACGAGCGAAAGAATATAACACCAATGACGCCCAATCAAGCCCAACTCACTAAGACACTGGAGATTCTACTAATGATCTCCTCATCCCTAGGCTGGATAAGACCTGGAATTATCAGGCCCAACTCACTCGGAATGCAACTATAATGGAGGACATGTAAAGTTACTCAATTCCATGCATGTGGCAGCCAATCAGATCAACAGTCTAGATTATGGAAGAATGGTCCCACATGTATGGAATTCCAATCACAGAGAACGTAAACATGAACACTTTGCAAATGAATATGAACCAAGCCATCCATCAACATCTGTTCTGGCAGAATTATTAGAGGCACACAAGGGGCCCTGTGCCTCAACAAACGTATGATACAGTGAGATGCAGGATTCTGAACATGTTAGAAACGCAGTTCAGTGATCCAGACCATTGATATGATGGCCCCACATGGAAGGAAGATGGAATTCCATGTTGGACATAATCTCACAGACTCCTGATCGTTGGCCTATTTTCCATTGCGTATGGATGATAACTGCCGTCTTCTTTTCTAAATCCCCTATTTGTAGACCAGAGATTGACCTCAAATCTGGGGAATTTTGAGGGCAAGCCATCCACAGTGGATTGACAGATAAACAGTCCGGATAACCAAACCATGGGCCTCATATATATGGAATTCTGACCTGGACAAACCATACATTTTCTGATGCTCGGGACTATAATTCTGTTCAAACAAACATCACAGGTATTAGGTATAGTTCTCTTACAAACTCTATGCCCCGACCAGCAAACCATACACTCACAAATCTCTAACATCCGATGAAAATGTAATGAGTTTTACATTCAAGACAACCATCTCTCAACCCAGAAATACTAGAAAGCTCTCTCCTTCTACCATCATTTTTATACAAAAGCAGCTACTCTTCCTTATTGGACCACTCAACAGTTGACCAAGTACCTTTCAGAGACTCATGATTCAAATGACTGCTCTTTTCCCTATTAGGTCCACCCCATGCCCAAGTGACTAGGACATATTCGAAGAAACTCTAGAAGATTATCCAGCCGAAGAAAAAAAAAAAAGGATATAATAATAACATGTACTCAACCTCTTTTTTTAAATGGTATAATAACATTACCTCCTGCTACCCTGCAACCCATAGAAGCACCTTCTTGGCTCCCAAATATCAATAGACAAACAATAGTTATGTACAATGGAGATGGATGCCTGTATCTGAGCAACAGCCTATATCAAACAGTTAGTGATGTTTGGCAAGGTTAAGGTGAACCGTCACAACAGCTGAGATGGAAGAAGAATAATCCCACTGACTGATATCTCAGTGCCTAATTGGACTTTTTGGGACCCTGGTGTTGGAGCTTGCATTGGTCTTTTTGATTAACCTTGTTAGGCGAGAAACTAGTTCCAAATTCCATAAGAGTAAAAAAAAAGGAAGTCCCATGCAAAACTCCTCAAGTAATTAAACTTTTTTACTTTTTTTGATTAAAATATGATTAAGCACAAAGACAAACTACAGGCTCTCTACAAAAAACAACAGAAAAAATCAATTAGTGACCAACCGCCTATTTTATGATATGATCTGCACACCACTTTATGAAGAATCTACTATTTGGTCCATATTATAGGAGTTGGTTGCTTTCTATTTGTTTCTTAATTGACTTCTATAACAAATTACAATTTTATCTCCACTTTCTGCCTGCCATATTATACTTAAAACTATACATCATTAATAGATAGAAACCAAGCAAATAGAAGCCCTTTCACTGTGTATTTTAAATGTGCATGAATTCCATCTCATGTCCTACAATAACGAGCATATAGAAGTTAATGTGCAAATATGGGAAAAGCATCAACTGAGTTACCTTCTCTGTCATATACCTAAATACCTCCTTCTTCTTCCCAGCTTCATATATATTACACTGAGAAAGAATCTGGAAAAAAAAAAAAAAAAAAAAAAATTGCCAAAGAAAAATAAAATCAAACCTGAAAGTTAGAAAAAGAAGAAAAAAAAATGATTGCTTTAAACTTTCATGATCAAATAAAGGCTTTTAAATGTATTGGAACCTGAGATTCTACGCTGGCACACACAGCATATATACCCCAATTCCTTGTGTAATTGTTGTATAAATGAACTTTTGCAAATCTAACACGAGGATGCCGTTGCCTAGTCCCATCAAAAAAGCAATGATGAATCGTCACCCTCATGCATCTATCTCCAGTGTGTGTAGGATCTGCTCCAATAAGCATCGTTTTATCATGCTGTGCAAAGTGACATCTGTTGGTATAAATCATTGAATCTGATTAGCATTGAATGTTCGCTCCAAGGTAATAAAACTCATTGAAACTAAGTCAACTTGGAGAAAAGATGTGACAACTCAGGAAAAAAAACAAAACCATGTAGAGACGGAACAAACAGAGTTGCACCCCAGAAACATTTATATGTTCCGAGTGAGATACTACGCAACACAACAGTTCCACCCACAGCAGAACAAGTTGTAGTGGTTTCAGCTCCTGAGCTTACATGGTACTCCCACTGAGTCATGTCTGCTCAAAATGAAAGCCTTGATGGCTGAGGACAGCACAATTAGCTAACTAGCTATTGCATATTACTCACCTTGAAACAGTAATGTCTGTGCTTTCTCGTGTAATATCAATCAGTCCATCATCGTAATCACACAGGCTGCAACGGTCTATCCATATGTGCCTTGACTTGGGCTTTATTTGAATGCCATCAACATCATGTCCTCTACCACCTTCAAATTCCAGGTTGCATACAATGACATGTTCACATTCCTTCAGCCGTAAACCCTTGCCCATCAGTTTTATCCTCTGGCCACGGCCATCGATTGTCTTATAAGATGATACATTTAAGTAAGAATTGAGATGAATGGTGCCAGAAACTTCAAAAATTATCCAAAGTGGTTCTTGTATACGACACCCAGCACGAAGTGATCCATTTCCATCATCTACATAAAAAGAAAATAACAAATTAACCTAAGCAAGATAGCCAAAAGCTAATACGGTAGATATCACCTTGTTGCTGGAATCGATACAGGTGGATGGCACGATGTTGCTAGAAACAAATGCAACAAAAGTCTGAGTTTAAAAACTTACTAAGGCTAACGAAATGCACAAAATGGGTAGTGAGAGAAAGGTACTTTTTAGGGGGGCACATGAGTTGTTTCATGAATGAAGTTCAATAAAGACAAACTAGCAACCACCAAACACAGACTTCTAAAAGGAGGATTGTTCAAAGGAATACTACAATGTGTGTTTTGCACCATTGCTTAGCCAGCAGGGCTTTCAACAGCTCGAGTGTGAGTTTATTGCTGTTGTACCCATAGCAGGACCCGCCCAAGGGGGTCGGTCAGGTTCGGCTCTGGTACCATATTCAAGATACCAGGCCCAAACCAAAAAATAAGTTTGGGTATCTTTCAGGTACCTATAAGAGAGAGAGAGAGAGAGAGAGTTTTGAAGGATAACTGAAACTCATCAAGAAAGATGAGAGAGTTTTGAGGGATAACTGAAACTCATCAAGCAAGATGAAAAAGCAAAGATATAAAACCAATGATCGAGAAGGATAAATTACTATGCTATGCTATATATAATATTAACATGAAAGATTAAATCGGTACTTGACTGGTACCCAACTAGGTAAAAAATGGTTCCAGTGTTAGGATCAGACCTGTTTAAATCAGGTCGGGTATCTCGAGTGCCTATGATCTGGGTACCCTTTGACAGCCCTATTAGATGGTGGTGATTCATCCATGGTACATGTCAGTGTACATGTGTGTCAACTGCCACTCATCCAAATACCACATCACATTGCAGTCCTAACCAACAATTGATGGCCATCAAACAGACAGTAAAAAGGGCAGACAGTCTAAATTGAACAGGATATTATAACATAGATATGATCATCCAATTGTGATATATTCAATATATGCTACATACACAATGTGGCCCACGATTTGGATGGTTTTCAATTGGTTACATTTATGGATTAGTCAATGACTCACCACCATTAAAGAAATGGTGAAAAAACTTAAACAATAGCACAGCCCAAGTTGAAAAGGCAAATGCATATTTATGGTGATGAAGTTGTAGTTTAGAAACACTATCTTACATGGGAACCACTTCCTTGCCATTTCCACAAAACAATTTAGAGAGAAAAGGAAAAAAATTGAGCATCCAAGACTCGGCCAACTGACGCTGGTAGCTAAGTTGCAGATGACAGACCAAAATCACAATACATTTGCAACAGCAATGGAAATCAATAAGAAGTTGTTAATGAGCTTAACTATGTGCGATATATTGACTACTTAAAGGCATGGGATTGATTGTCGGTCAAAATGCTGCTGCTCACATCACGCTCATTGTATGAGACTTTTTTGTTTACCCTTGAGATTGATCGAGTAAAGGCATGGAATTGACCAAGGAAAAACCCCGTGGTCACCACTCTTCAAAGAGAGGACCCTCACTAAGAGACACGGTATAGTCTGTGTATGCCCATGTCCACAATCCACATGCATGCATGATCAGTAGAACCTACGTAACAAGACATCAATAATATCCCAAGGAAATTCTTGGCCAAGCAAAACTGCAATTTTTACCTGGCCAGCTGCTATTATGCTATCTATTCCGTAAGTCCTGATAGGTCCCTAATGGCTGTTCGGGGAGCATTTTTTCCATAACCCAAAATGGCTCCTTAACGTGTAATGGTTCCTGCCAGTACTGCTTTGTAACAGCCTTTAGCATTTTTGAATACCCTGCTGGTGGGCCCCTATTTTGGATAGATCATCCCCCAAAAGTCCCTCCCATCAGAAACTCATTGCTAATTGATTGGTTGATCTTTCATTTTTGAATATAACTGTTGGCTAAATAGTCAATATGCAAACTCAATCTGATCATTTAAAATCTCTAACCAAGGAGACTTTTCAGGCAATGGGGCATCATTGATGGGGCCCATCCAAACGACAGACTAGAATGTTGAAAGGTTGATTCAATTTGTGTGGTTGTCGGGCCCATACTTGCACGAAGCATGACAGAAAGAAGCAACATATTCAGATGCAGCAGTAGGGAAGTGTTTGTTTCGACATATTGTATGGGAAGTGTCAAGAGTATCAAATATATTCGAAATTCCATTTTAAACTGAAGGAAAGTTTTTTTTTTTTTTTTTTTTTTTTAAAGAATAGCTATAAGACTAGCCATGTTGTATGGGATAGAATCTTAGGCAGTTGAAGACATGTTAATAGGATAAGCATGGCTGACATGAGGATTCGCAGGAACTTACGAGTAGCACTGATAGCTAATAAGATAAGGGAAAGTAGGCTTACATGGTTTGGCCATATGGAACAGAGACCACGAAACAGACCAGTTAGGTGTGAGTTGGTTCAAGTTGAAGGCTCTAAAAGGGCAAGGGGAAAGCCCAAAAGGATGTGGCCGGAGCCTGAAGGAAGTAAGAAAAGACTTGATGTCCTATGGTTTAACGGAGGATATGGTCGATAGAGTGGAATGGCTCAACAAGATTCATGCAGCCGACCCCAATTAGTGGGGATGATGCTTTGATGATTATGATAATTTCATAATGAGGGATTATGACACTGCAGAATGATGAGTTTGTGTTCCGATCGAAGAGGAAAGAGAATTTATGGTTGGAATATTTTTTAACTTAAAAAATTACTACCTGTTGGTGAGGAAAGGGGAGTTTATAGCAAGACCCTTTCCCATTGCTCCATGCACCCAAACACGGAAGAAGAAAAAAAAGCACTGAATACTGAGCTCCCAGAATTATGCAACCGTATAACCCACTTCTAGACCTAATCTTACCATCACCAGTGTCTTAAAATTCCAGTCCTAGAGCACAAAACAGACAGCTCCTGAAGCAGGGCATATAAACAAACATCAAAGAGTGTGCAAGATTATTTTTTATTTTTTTGAGTAACAAATAACAACAATATTATTAAAATGGGAAATCAAGGAGAGAGAACCGGTTAAGAGCTTCAATCTCTAAGCTACTACTGCATGATTTTACCCTCTTTTTTTTCAATATCAAATGAAATATTAATCTGGAAATTAACAATCTTATTTCATAGGAGACAGCACAGATCCCACAGTTCAGCTCCATATGAGGCCCACCGAACGACATTTTCTGCATTCCCAATATGAAAGATCTATCATCCATAACTCAGTGAGTTTTCCTGATACATTGTCATCTCAAGCACGTGTACCCAGTACATAGAAATGCATGCATATGAGCATCTGGCCTCTGGTGGCAGCCGAGTATCAGCCGAGTATTTGTGCCTTCAAACCGCTTTCTGTAACGCAAACTAATAATTCATGCATTAACCAAAACACAGACAACATATGCAAATTCATGCACGAACACAACAGAAATGCAGAAATCCATGCAGAAACTTCGACAAATTTCGATTCATGTGATAGTGAAGGATACAGAATACATGTCCAACTTCCAAGAAAACTATAAATGCGGAACATGGGAGTGTGGGGCCTACTATCAAGTGTCTATAGCTCAAAAATCACAATGACAATACCAGCCTAATCATCTAATCAGCATCCACCAAAATCCACCTTAAAGACCAAAAAACAGCCAAAGTAAAAGAAATGCCCCATTTCTTCCAGGTGTTAAGATCGTCCAATCAGTACAATTTTTGAAACAAAAACCATACATTGTGGGACCACAAAAGGGATGCTAATTGCGTGGTGTGGCACACCACTGACCTTGGTGGTGTGTTGACGTGGCAAAGTTCTATGCGGCTCATCATGATGTATGTGTTATATCCACACCATCCATCCATTTTGCAAGATCATTTTGGGGCATTAGCCCAAAAAGGAGGCAGATCCAAAGCTTGAGTGGACCACACCACAGAAAGCAGCAAGGACAATGATGCCCACCACCAAAACCTTCCTAGGGCCCACCATGATGTTTATATGTCATCCAACCTCTTCATAAGGTCACACAGACCTAGATGAAGAGAAAACACAAATATCAGCTTGATCCAAAACTTCTGTGGCCCACAAGAAGTTTTCAATGGTAGGCGCTCAATCCCCACTGCTTTCAATGATTGGGTCCTCTTTTTTTGGCTCATGCCCTAAAAATGGGAAACGGATTGGCTACTCCCCCTGCCACCAGCCCCATGGCTGGTGGTCTGTGCTCTGTGGGCTCCACAATGATGTATGTGATTCATCCATGCCGTTCATCCATTTTTACAGATCATTTTATGGATTGATCCCAAAAATTAGAGGGATATAAATCTCAGGTGGACCACACTACAGGAAAACAATACTGATTGGATATCTACCATTAAAATCCTCCTATGGCCAACTGTACTGCTTATTTGACATCCAATCTGTTGATTAGGTCATACAGACCTAGATGAAGGGAAAAGACAAAGATAAGCTTGATCCAAAACTTTCATGGCCCCCAAAAAGTTTTTAATGGTCCACGCTCATTCAACACTGTTTCCTGTAATGTGGTCCACTTGAGATTGGGATATGCCTCATTTTTGGTCTCATACCCTAAAATGATCTAGAAAAATAGATGGACGGCATGGATGAGACACATACATCATGGTGGGGCCCACATAGCACCGACCACCAGCCATTGGCTGGTGGCAGGGGCAATAGCCAATCCGTTTCCCTAAAAATGATATCGCAAAATGGATGGACGATGTGGATATAACACATACATCATGGTGGAGCCCACAGAACTTTGCCAAGTCAACACACCATCAAGGTCGGTGGTGTGTGTCACACCACGCAATCCGTGTCCCCACAAAAGAAACGATCCTTTCCCCCAAAAGAAATTCTCCGTTAACCACAATCGAAGATCGCTATAGGCGAATTCCAATCACCATCCGATCCTTATCAGACAGCAACAGTTTCAACCACAACGAATCAAAATTCCAACAAGATTGACAAAAGCGACAAAAAATACCAGCTAAAGAGGTGACGTGGTAGACGGATCCATGAAGGCCTCCGATGGCGGAGCGGCCGAAGCCCTCAGCCTGCCCGGCGAGGGCCCGCAAGCTGTTGTCGACGTGGGCGTAAGGCAATCGGGCCATCGTTGTGGTAGCTGCTGTCGTTGTCGGTGTCGTTGAGGGAATGTAGGAGGAGTTGGGACCGAGGGAAGAAGGGATATAAGTAGTAGGGGGCGTTGTAACGGACGGTAGAGAAGAGACGTTAGTGCTGTTATGGGGTTTCTGGGAAGGATTTGAAGAGAAACAGCCGTAACAAATACCCATCAATGCAGAGACCGGAAACACACGATCTGTCTGCTCTATCTGTCGGTGGTTTTGTTGCAGGAGTTCGTTTTGGCTCTATCGCGATATACGATCAGGGTCTGTCGCCTCCCACTGGGGCCCATGTGCTGAGATGTTCCGATGATTTTGAACCGTTCGTATTCTCTTTACTGCTACATATTAGCTATTTTTTCACACATTGATAGTTCACTAATGAACCTGACCTTTGATTTTAAGAGATGAATACAGACCATTGAAAATCTTCTTTTCATCTACAATATGTGATAATAAAAATTCACCGTTAAGAATAATTTTATTATACTAAAAATTTTTGAATAGATTCCGTAAAACGAACGGTTCCGATCATCGAAATACTGAGTATGTGGGCTCAGCGATAGGAGACACACGCTGGATTACAAGTCGCAATGGGGTAAAACGAACTTGGGAGCGGATTAGGTGTTACCCGGGCAACACTTTAGTGGGTGTTACTCTTACCGTGCGGGCCCCACATTTATAAATATTTTGTATATCTGCGACGTCCATCCGTTCCATCAGATTATTTTAGGATGTTATCCTAAATATCAATCGTAAAGAAAATCTCTATTGGACCACGAAACTGGAAAAGTGAAGAATGGCAATTAAAATATTTTTATAGGCCATAAAAGTTTTGGATCAAGATGATATTTTTATTTTATCTTCATCCAGGTCATTTTGATCTTATCAACGAGTTGGATGGAAAATAAACATTACTTATCTTCTTACAGTGCCCCACAGAATTTTTTAACGGTGGGAATTCAATCAACACTGTTTCCTGCAGCGTGATCAGTCTGAGATTTGAATCTAGTTAAGTGTTTTGGACCACGTTGTAAAATGTCTGGAAAAACGGATGGACGGCGTGGATATACAGAACACCATCAAGGTGGGCTCCAGTGTAGGGTAACACTCTCTATTCTCTAAAGGTATCACCCGGTGTAATGCCTGATCAGCTCCCTGGGAATCGGAATGCCTGTGACCCAAGGCACATATATATTCGTGTGCCCCCAAGAGATGTCCGTAACATATTCATACCGTACATCTGTTTTGAAAGATCGTAACAGGTTAGGATTCTAGAAAACAGGCAGATACATGAATTCCATACCTCAGGAAACAGTGGGGATAGAATGCCTGGGTGACAGAAGTTTTGTATCAGGATCATATCTGTACGCAGTATTGAGTGGTGATAACCTATCAACGGTGTGGATGGCATATAAATATCATGGTCAGCTCCAGGAGGTTTCAACGGTGAATTTTTCTATTACCACTGTTTCATTGGTGTGGCCCACCTGTGTTTTGTATCTGCTTTATTTTGAAATTACTATTGTGGTCGTTTCAACGGTGCACGTCACTCTTCCTACTTTTTTTATGGTGGGGTCCACTCCGATTTTGATCTACCTCAATCCTTTGGATCATAGCCTAAAATGATATCTCCGAGTGGATGAATGGTGTGGATGGGGTTCACAGAACTTGATGACGTCACTTCAATAGCTCGCTACTCCACCTGTCAGTAGCTAATCCGCGTCCGATGGATAAAGTGGATTTGTGGCCGACATATTTGTGGCCCCACAGCCCTGGCGGCTGGCACAAGTGGACGCGGATTGCGTCCTACACCCTGACGGTAATACGTCCGGGCAGGGCTCTGTAGGGCCACCTTGATGTAAGTGTTTTATCCACGCCGTTCATCGTTTTTCTCATATCATTTTAAGGTATGAGCCAAAAAAACGAAGCAGGTACAAGGGTTAAATAGACTACAGATTGGGGATTGCATGTCCACCATTAAAAACTTCCTGTGAATCGGAGAAGTTTTTAATCAAGCTGATATTTATTTTTATGCTTCATTCACGTCTACATGACCTTATGAATAGGTTGGATGGTTAAAAAATAAAAATAAAAAATCATGGAGGCCCTTAGACTTCAACTGTGAGTGCCATTATCACTGCAGTTTTCTTGGTGGGGCCAACTTAAGCTGTGAACCTACTTCAATTTTTTGGCTTATACTTTAAAATGATACGAGGAAAAAGATTAACGACGTGAATAAAACACTAACATCACGGTGGAGTAGGACGCAATACGCGTCCGGCACGAGTATAGCTGTGTGCCTTACACAGGCACTTTCCTCTTTCGGTAGCAAGAAAGTGTAAATTTGACTGAGGGCCAATCGCACTGCACGGCCTGACATAGTAAAACAGGCATGTGGAACGGCCTTATATGGTTGGCCGGGCATGGCATGGGATAGTAGGGGTGTACATCGGTCTTGGCAACTAGCTAACCTCAGCTCCTACTTGGCTTGGCTTGCTCCTTGAGCCTGATTGGCTGGTCAGTTTGTCCAACAGCTTGGGCGTTCAAGCCGAGTTTGTCATTGTAGCATTTTCATAAACACTTAGACTGCACCTTTAAAATCTCATTGTATTTGATATAGTAACAATGATTTTACAGGTATTTTATCAAACACCTTCCAAATAATATAAAAATTAAGAAAAAAAAGTTGTTGGTTTTATATACATACCTTCATTGCCACCGGTCACACTTCTTTGAGTCATTTCATCAAATACTTGATGAACAACATCAATATCAAAGTAACTGAGTCACCGAACTGGCTCGATCCGAGTTTGATTCGAGCTGGGTTCGATCCGAGTCGAGTCAAGTTGGGGTCAGCTCAAACTCATTTTCAAGCTTAAAAAAAGCTCAACTTAGCTCGAACTAAGTCGAATCGAGCTTTTTCTAGTCGAGTCGAGCAAGCTAACCGAGCTAGCTTGGTTCGTGTACACCTCTACTTGAAGTGTTCAGGCCCAGCTCGCCCGTTTATACTCCTAAGGTGAGGATGCAGTTTGGCTAGTAATCCCAACACAAGCCAGCTAGCTGATGTCAAAGCTCCGTGGGCCCTATTTTGATGTATGTGTTTTATATACATTGTCTGTTCATTTTTCCGGCTCATATTGGGACATGAGCCTAAAAATGAGGTAGATCAAAGCTCAAATGGACTACACCATAAGAAATAGCAGGACTGAACTCTTACGTTTGAAAACTTCTCAGGACTATGAAAGTTTTAAATCAAGTTGATATTCATATTTTCCCCTCATCTTGGTTCATGTGACTTTATTAACAAGTTGGATGACAATAAACATCATGGGCCCTAAGAAGGTTTGAACGGTAGACATCATTGTACCCACTGCCTGTTGTGGTATGTCCACTTGAGTTTTGGATCTACTTCAGTTTTTGGATGATGTCCTGAGATGAGCTGTAAAAATGGCACCTGATCTTTGACATCAATTAGCTGGTGGGTATTGGGGTCACCAGCCAAACCGTGTCCAATGGGTGAGGTTGTAACCACGGGCTCTATGTATTGTATGTCCACACAGTTCATGGATGAGGATTAGCTGCTAACAGGTTGAGTAGTAAGTCTCACTATTGAGGTGATATTACCAATTTATATTGCCCCACCGTGATGTATGTTTTGTATCCACACATGCCATCCATTTGGAGAGATCATATTAGGGCATGATACAAAGAATAAGTTAGATCCAAAGTTCAAGTGGACTCCACCACAGAAAACAGTGGGGAGAGTGACGCACACCATTAAAAACTTTCAAGGGCCACAAAAGTTTTCGATCAAGCTGATATTTGTGTTTTCCCTTCTTCCATGTTTGCGTTAACACATGAACAAATTAGATCTCAAGTAAACATCACGGTAGACTTTAGAAAGATTTCAATGGTACACATCACTCTTCCCACTGTTTTGTATGGTGGGGTCCAATCCAAATTTGGATATACCTTATTCTTTGGATCATCGCCTAAAATGCTCTCTCCAAATGGATGAACAATGTGGATACAACGAAGATCATTGTGGGGTTCACAGAACCAGGGGCGGCTCAACATTTTTGGAGGCCTAGGCAAGTCATAAAAATGAGGCTTTTTAATTTAAAAAATTAAAATAATAATAATAAATTCAAAATTAAATTATAAATTTGCTTCTTGCCTTTTTATATGCAAAATTACTAATTAAACTTTTGTATTCAAGTTTATCCAATAAATCAGTTTTGATAGATAAAATTGTTAAATCATTTAATCTATCTTGAGACATAATTGTTTGTAAATAATTTTTTATAATCTTTAATTTTGAAAAACTTCTTTCTGTATATGCAACCGTAACTTGTATGGTAAATACTATTCTATATGCAATAAAATAATTTGGAAAACAGTATAGTTCTTTTATTAGATTAAGTATTTCAATTGGAGTATTAATTTTTATTTTTGCAACTTCTTTTAATATTTTTAATTCCGAAAATAAATCCAAACCGTTAGAAAAATGAAGTTAGAATTTAATTTAGAAAAATAACGTTAGAATTTAATTTTTTCAGAACTTAATTAGTAATAAAGTAGGTAGTTGTGGTCCTAGGTTTTAGGAGAAGAATTTATTTGGAATGTTGCTATTATTTTGAAAAGAGACAATAGAATTAGACTGTTATTATTGCTAGTACTAGTTTATAAGATTTGTTTTTTATTTTTAATTTCAAATTTGTAAATTAATTTTTAGATATCCCTATTTTATAGGCCTTTTAATAAGTTTTACTTGAAAAATTTTAGACTTTTTTTTTCTTCTCAATTTTAATTTTGCTATAATATAAGGAGTTCATGATTAGGGGGCCTTACGGGATTGCCTCATCTCCCAACCCTGCACAGAACTTGGTGACGCCACTTTAATAGCCAGTCTCGCTAGTTAGTATCTAATCCGGACAGTAGTTTATCCATTTTCTCAGCTAATTTTAGGCATGGTCCCGAAAATGAGGCAGGATCAAATTTCAAGTGAACCACAGTGGTAAAACAGTGGTTATTAAATGCCATTTAGTGTTCCCGCTTTAATGCCTATTTACCATGTTGAAAGGTCACGCAATCCGGATTAAACAAAACGCAAATAGTATTAGCTTTTTTTTTTTTTTTACACACGCCCACACTCCCCCACACACTCACACCACACGCACACACACCGTGGGATTTCACCACCATGGGTAGTAGAATCCTTGACCCGGTGTTGAAACTCCAGAGAGTCTACCGCCCGGGTAAGAGTAAGCACCCCCACAAATAGTATTAGCTTGATCCAAAACATTCGTAGCCACAATAAGTTTTTAATGGTGGTAATCTAATCCCTAATGCGAGGTCCACTTGAGATTTGGATTTGTCTCGTTTTTTTAAAAATAAAAATAAAAATTTATCATACCCTTAAAATAAGCTAAAAAAATAAATGGATGGCGAAGATACACATCACATACATCTAGTTGGGCCCCTCACCCACTAAGTTGTTACCCCTACCTCTAACCTAATCCGTCCCCATTAGGCCCACATGTTGAGATGATAAGATGATCGGAACCGTCCATCCATGAATTTTATGCTATGCATGCTACCTTAAGAAGGTTAAGCTGAAATGGATGAAACAGGCCATCACAGAAATGAAGGTAGTCCCTTGGGAGGAAAATTTTTCAACAGTTCATATCCAACACCAAAAAGCTAGAGTATGGATGATTCTTGAAGTGTGATTATTTGGAAATAAGATGTTTATAGTATCATCTAGAAGATGGACCGTTTTGATCGTCGGATTATCTATTCATGTGGGCCCTATGGGGGACACATGCTAACCATAGTGAATCACCATACGTATAACTAATTTGTATTGGAACATTAGCATACAGCACTCTTATCTTCTGCTATATTCATCTTATTGAGACATCCCACCCGTGAAAATGATGGGCCATACCATGAAGATTATCTGAAGAAGAAATTAGAACAATCCATCCATTAGGTGGGCCAAACACGTACGCAAGTTGTCCTCTGATTTAGATTGTGTCGCACATCTAATGAATAGTATTCTTACGCAGGGTGATCTTTTTGAAGATTTCCACTATTTTCATGTCCCAGATGTTACAAGAAAGGCTGCAAGTTGGCGGGAAAGGAGTTGTAGGTAAAAGTTTCCGTCCAACATTGTAGGTGAACACAGGTTTTAGTTTCACAAGTGAGGCCCATCATCGAGTAATCAAAACCATTGCTCTGTTGAGTCCTACCATTGATGGATCATGACTCCTAAAAATTCCTAGATTGGGAGATCCCAGCAACATGGATCAACCATATGATGGAAGAGGATTGCGTGCAGAGCAAACTCCGTGGGGTCCACCATGATTTATGTCTTTTATCCACGCCATCCATTCATTTTATCAGATCATTTTAGTGAATGAGACCAAAATCGAAGCATGTCCAAAGGTCAAATGGACCACACCACAGGAAAAAGTGTGAATTGAACTCCTGCTTATCATTTAAAACTTTTGGGGGCTACAAGTTTTGAATCACGCTGATATTTTTATGTTACCTTCATCCATATCTGTGTGACCTTATGAAGAGGTTGGTTGACAAATAAACATCAATGTAGGTCCTAGTAAGGTTTCAACGGTGGATGTCATTATTATCACTGTTTGATGTGGTGTGGTCCAGTTGAACTTTAGATATCATGCCCTAAAATGGCATTTAACACGTACATCTACAATGGCCCCCATGCATATGTTAATAAATTAGCATTAACATATGTCATACATTTGCAAAATCCACAGTCAGGTTCAGACTCTCAGAGTATTAACACCTGGTCAAGGATTATCCAAGCAAAACCTCTTTGTGCAATCAATGCAAGGTTTTGCACATGTTTTTACGTTGTGCACATGCAAAACCCACCGTCCGAATTAAGCGGACTACATTTATAGACGTAATGCACAATAAATTAGGTCATTCCTCAAATGGTTTGTAATACTTATATTAGCATTGATTATACAACCAAAAAAAAAAAAAAAAACCCTCCGATTATTGTTTTAGACCATTTATGTGTAATCCTACTTTTGTTTTCCTTTCTCATAAAACCCACTTTGATCAAGTGATCTTAACCATCAAATGAACTATCATTATTAAATAAAGGATTTTCTCCTATAACTGCCTATCTTTTAGTCTATTTTCGGATATACACATGCTTTTAAAATATTTCTATCAAAGCGCTTAAAGTAATTTGCACCGTGTTAGGGTTGTATATGATTTCTTTTGATCCGTATTTTTCAAAATGACAGCACTGCTCTCATTCTTTCTCATTCCAGAAAGCCTCTTTTCATTCCTTCGGGGTACGGATAGTCTGTTTTGATGGCATAGGAAATTTTAGTTCCGTGTTTCTCACCATTGCCTATGACTCCCCCTAAATTAAAATTCCCTAGACTTCTCTTTACCAAATAGATTGCCTAGTACATAACTTTCAATCTTTTAATGTGTGGAAATTTCTAAGTCTCGCCATGATTTTTGTGTTAGATCTATACCATCTATTAAAATTTCATATAATTCTAGAGTATGTGCCCAAAAATGACGTGCATCCAAAGCTCAAGTGGATCACACCACAGAAAGCAGTGGGGATTGAACAAACTACCGTTGAAACTTTCTTAAAGCCAACCATGAGGCTTATTTTCCAATCTGACATGTTCATAAGATCACACGTACCAAATGAAGTTAACATACAAATATCTGATGGGGTTTTTTGTCCCGTGGTCGACCGGTCGTGAGCCCTGCTCGACCGGTCGAGGGCTGGTCAGGACCAGTTGTGGAGTCGAGTCGTAGCTCGACTAAAAGTCCAGCAACTACGGACTATTTTTTCAGAGGGTGCTCGATCGGTCGTAAGTGGTCCACGATCGGTCGTAGGTGGTGCTCGACCGGTCGTAGGTAGTCCACGACCGGTCATAGGTGGCTCTCGACCGGTCGTGGACTCAATACGACCAGTCGAAGCTACGCAAATTCGTTCCGCGATTTTGCGCAGATTTCGTGTCGTAAGTCCTTTCGCAACCGGTATGCGGAAGGGAGTTTTCAAAAACTATAAATTGGAGTTTTCTAGGATTTTTCTATGTATGAGAAAAACACAAGAGAGTTTCCTAAAGGCTTTGCAAGGATTTTGCCAAAGGGCTTAGGGTGTAAGAGAGAGAGAGAAAAGAGAGAGAGGAAGCTTGTGGAAGGGAGTCGTCGTCTCAGCGCTTCTACGTTCTCGTGATCAGTGAGATCTCTCAGTTTTCTTTTTATTCTCTTATTGTTTATCCGCTCCTGCGTGAGTGACGAAGGTTGTAAACGTTCTACTTCATAGTGGATTGTTGATCTGGACGAGGTCCCGTGGTTTTTACCTCTTTGAGGGTTTTCCACATAAAAATCTCGTGTGGTGTGTGATTGTTGCTTTGATTGTTTTCATTGCATTATTATTCCATAATTCTGATTTGTTCTGGAGGGTTAGGTCCTAAGGTTTTTTGCAAGGCCCTCAACAAAGTGGTATCAGAGCGCTAAGTTCATTGAACGGGTAGGATCGGTTTGGAATTATGGAAGGTGGCTCATCAAGGATGATCAACCTCAATGGTTCTAACTGGACCATATGGAAGGCTAAGATGGAGAACTTGCTTTATTGCAATGATCTATATTCTCCAATTTTAGGCATATCAGCAAAATTCATGAATATGTCTGATGATGATTGGAAGAAGTTGGACTGAAAGGCGGTGGCATTTATTAGACAATGGTTGAATGATTCTGTATTCCACCATGTGTCTACGGAAACCTCAGCCGCTAGCCTATGACTGAAACTACAAGAGCTATATGAGAGGAAAACAGCCGGTAATAAAAAATTTCTGATAAGGCGACTTGTGAATCTCGAGTTCAAGGATGGTGTTTCTGTGGCCGAGCACATGAATGAAGTCAGCAATATAGTGAATCAACTCTCTTCTATGAAGATGGTCCTGGATGATGAACTGCAGGCTTTACTATTGCTTTGTTCGTTGCCTGACAGTTGGGAGACATTGGTGGTGTCTCTAAGTAACTCCGTGCCAGACGGAAAGATATCCATGGAACAGGTGACTAGCTGTCTCTTTAATGAAGAGACAAGGAGGAAGTCTCAGGGGTCTACTCAGCAAGAGGCACTTGTGACACAGGAATGGGGGAGAGGAAAGAACAGGAAGGGCGGGAAGGCCCGATATAAATCAAGAGGCAAGTCGAGTAACAAAAAAGATATTGAATGCTTGAATTGTGGCAAGAAGTGCCACTATAAGCATGAATGTCGTAAGGCTAAAAACGACAAGAAAGGAAAAGGAAAGGAGAAGGAAGATGAATTTGATTCCACTGCGATCGCTTCAGATGGCGATGTTGTTATTATTCTTTTCACAGATCATGATGTATGTCTCACGGCTACGGGTCAGGACATCGACTGGGTGATAGACTCAGGAGCTTCTTGTCACGCAACTCCACGTACGGACTTCTTCACAAGCTACAAGTCAGGTGACTATGTAACTGTGAAGATGCGAAATTCTGGCGTATCGAAGATCGTGGAAGTTGGTGATATTTATGTGAAGACCGATGTGGGCTGCACGTTGGTTCTCAGGGATGTGAGGCATATCCCAAACCTTCGCCTTAACTTGATGTCGACGGGAG
This sequence comes from Magnolia kwangsiensis, assembly GCA_037074715.1. Taxonomy (NCBI): domain Eukaryota; kingdom Viridiplantae; phylum Streptophyta; class Magnoliopsida; order Magnoliales; family Magnoliaceae; genus Magnolia; species Magnolia kwangsiensis. Next base: position 106,058,376 of record CM073578.1, on the reverse strand, counting down.
GCTGGATGATGATGGCTATGAAAGCCGGTTTGTTGGTGGGCGCTGCAAGCTCATCAAGGGTTCGTTGATCGCAGCCAGAGGAAAGAGGTGTTGCACCCTGTATAAAGCAAGTGTCAGTGTATGCAAGGGTGGGTTGAATGCAACGGAAGATTCAGCTATAGACATGTGACACAGGCATCTAGGCCACATGAGTGAAAAAGAGCTTCAACTACTAGCGAGGAAGCGGCTCCTTCCAGACGTGACAGGTATACCTCTCAAAACCTGTCTTGATTATTTATCAGGAAAATAGCATAAAGTTTCATTTGTTAAAACTGTTTCTTATGTTAATAAAGTGCATGCATTAGATTTGGTTTATTCTGATGTGTGTGGTCCTATGAGGACAAAAAACCTTGGGTGTGGCATTGTACTTTGTTACTTTTATAGATGATGCATCTACGAGGGTTTGAGTTTATGCTTTGAAATCCAAGGACGAAGTCTTTGGTGTGTTTAAGTTGTTTCAAGCTATGGTTGAGAGAAAGACAGGTAGATCATTGAAGTGCATCCGCACTGATAATGGTGGTGAATACATTGGCGACTTTCATGAGTACTGCAAGTCCCTTGGTATACGGCATGAACAGACGGTTCCCAAGACCCCCTAACATAATGGTGTAGCTAAGCGAATGAATCGCACCATTGTTGAGAGAATCAGATGTATGTTATCCCATGCGAAGTTGTCCAAGACGTTCTGGGGAGAAGCAATGCACACGACGGTGTATTTGATAAACAGGTCCCCATTAGCTCCGTTGAATGGAGAAGTACCCGAGAAGGTGTGGACTGGACAGGATCCATCATACAGTCATCTCAGGGTGTTTGGATGCAGGGCATCCGTTCACATACCGAAGGACGAGAGGTCCAAGCTCGATATGAAGATCAGGCAGTGCGTGTTCTTAGGGTACGGTGATGAAAAGTTCAGTTACAGATTGTGGGATCCGACCGAGAGGAAGCTCGTCAGGAGCAGAGATGTTGTTTTCTTTGAAGATCAGTGCATTGAAGATATTGGTAAGCCAGAGAAGAACCAGCCTAATTCAGGTAAACTAGAGGACATGGATCCGGTTATTCTTCCCATGGTGCCTGATGACGGAGGAGTACAGCGAGGTGCAGAGGACGAGGGGGTTCCTACAGAAGATGGACCGGGGGAGTAACCCCCACTTGATCCACCTGTTGAGCCACAGGTGAGGAGGTCATCTAGGGACAGACAGCCGTCCAAAAGGTACTCACCGCATGAGTACATTATGCTAACTGATGGGGGAGAGCTAGAAGATTATTTTGAGGCCCTAGCCGATAAGCATAAGGAGGAGTGGTTGAAAGCTATGCAAGAGGAGATGAAATCCTTGTATAAGAACCACACCTACGACATGGTGAAACTGCCTAAGGGCAAGAAAGCTCTGAGCAACAAGTGGGTGTTCAGAAAGAAGGTTGAGCAGAAGAATTCACATACGAGGTTCAAGGCCAGACTTGTGGTAAAAGGGTTCGGTCAGAGGAAAGGCATAGACTTCGAGGAGATATTCTCACCAGTGGTGAAGATGACATCCATACGGGTATTGCTTGGGTTGGCGACTAGCATGGATCTGGAGATAGAGCAGTTAGATGTTAAAATTGCCTTCCTCCATGGTGACCTGTAAGAAGAGATCTACATGCACCAACCAGAAGGGTTCGAAGTCAAGGGCAAGGAACATATGGTGTGTAGGCTGAGGAAGAGCTTGTATGGGCTGAAACAAGCTCCACGATAATGGTACAAGAAATTCGATTCGTTTATGTTACAGCATGGGTATGACAGAACGGAGTTGGACCACTGTGTGTTCACGCGCAAGTTCTCAGATAGTGATTTCTTAGTTCTGCTGTTATACGTTGATAACATGCTCATCATGGAAAAAGACATTAAGAAGATCGACAGGCTGAAACAGGAGTTGGGCAAGTTGTTTGCGATGAAAGACTTGGGCCCGACTAAACAGATCCTAGGAATGGAGATAACCTGTGACAGAAGTAGCAGGAAGCTTTGGCTATCACAAGAGCGGTATATTGAGAAAGTCCTATAGCGATTCAATATGAATGCAGCGAAACCGGTCAGTAATCCACTGGATGGTCACTTCAGATTGAGCGACAGACAGTATCCCAAGACGAAGGCAGAGGTGGAAGAGATGTAGAAGATACCCTACGCGTCAGCTGTACGAAGTTTGATGTATGTTATGGTGTGTACACGCCCAGACATAGCATATGTGGTTAGTGTGGTCAGCCGGTATCTTGTCAATCCTAGCAAAGAGCATTGGGCAGCGGTGAAATGGATACTGCAGTATCTAAGAGGCTCATCCAGGTTGAGCCTATGCTATGGTGACGGAAAACCTGTGTTAGAGGGCTACACAGATGCAGATATGGCATGTGACATAAACTCCAGGAAGTCTACATCGGGGTTCATGTTCACGTTTGCAGGGGGAGCGGTTTCTTGGCAGAGCAAGCTACAAAAGGTCGTAGCATTGTCGACGACAGAGGCCTAGTACATTGCAGTCACTGAGGCATGTAAAGAGATGATTTGGATGAAGAGGTTCATACAGGAACTTACCCTGAAGCAGGAGGAGCACGTGGTCTATTGCGATAATCAGAGTGCTATACACTTGAGCAAGAATACAAGTCAGCATTCTGAGTCGAAGCACATAGAGATTCGGTATCACTGGATCAGAGATACTTTAAAACAGAAGGTGTTATAGCTTGAGAAGGTCCACACGGACGATAATGGGTCAGACATGATGACCAAAGCTTTGCTCAAGGGCAAGTTCGAGGTTTGTAGAAACCAGACTGGCTTGAAGAAGGTAGATCTCTTCCGGGTAAAAAAGGGAGAGATTTGATGGGGTTTTTTTGCCCCGTGGTTGACCGGTCGTGAGCCCTACTCGACCGGTCGAGGGCTGGTCATGACCAGTCGTGGAGTTGAGTCGTAGCTCGACTCAAAGTCCAGCGACTACAGACTATTTTTTCAGAGGGTGCTCGACCGGTCGTAGGTGGTGCTTGACCGGTCGTAGGTGGTCCACGACCGGTCGTAGGTGGCGCTCGACTGGTCGTGGACTCGGTACAACCAGTCGAAGCTACGCAGATTCGTTTCGCGATTTTGCGTGGATTTCATGTCGCAAGTCCTTTCGCAACGGGGATGCGGAAGGGAGTTTCCAAAAACTATAAATTGGAGTTTTCTAGGGTTTTTCTAGGTTTGAGAAAAATACAAGAGGGTTTCCTAAAGGCTTTGCAAGGATTTTGCTAAAGGGCTTAGGGTGTAAGAGAGAGAGGAAGCTTGTGGAAGGGAGCCGTCGTCTCAGCGCTTCTACGTTCTCGTAATCGGTGAGATCTCTCAGTTTTCTTTTTATTCTCTTATTGTTTATCCGCTCCTGCGTGAGTGACGAAGGTTGTAAACGTTCTACTTCATAGTGGATTGTTGATCTGGATGAGGTCCCGTGGTTTTTACCTCTTTGAGGGTTTTCCACGTAAAAATCTCTTGTGTGGTGTGTGATTGTTGCTTTGATTGTTTTTATTGCTTTATTATCCCATAATTCTGGTTTGTTTTGGAGGGCTAGATCCTAAGGTTTTGTGCAAGGCTTCCAACAATATCAGCTTGATCAGAGCCTAATGTAACCTTAAGAAGTTTTCAACGGTAGCATCAATTCCTACTATCTACAGTGGTGTGGTCCATTTTAGCTTTGGATCTGCATTGTTTTTAGTTTAGTATCTTGATGCTACCTACTATTTACAGTGGTGTGGTCCATTTTAGCTTTGGATCTGCATTGTTTTTAGTTTAGTATCCTAAAATGATCTGGAAAAAGAATGGATGGATGGTGCAAAACTAAGAAATACATCATCATAGAGCTCATGTAAATTTGACACCTCAAGAAATTTAGGGCCTGTTTGGCCGGGTAGATCCCATGGTATTAGGAGGGATGGGATCAATTTTAAGGTAATGATGGTGGTGTCAGTGGATTGTCTTAAGATCCATGGGATTGCTTATATCCTGGGACAAGTTCACTGGGTCTGTTTGGCACGCCCCGCATATCGTAGGATTTTACCTTCCATCCATTCAACCAAGGGATAGGATCAATTTTAAGGTAATGATGGTAATCTCAGTGGATTGTCTTAAGATCCATGGGATGGCTTATATTCCCGGATGATGTAGAGCGGGTCGCGGACAATTTCATGGCCAAGATGGATCAGCAAAGGCACGATCGACGACATAAGTGATCCGGACCATCAGACCTTAGATCGGGCGTATCTCACAATCCGAAATGAGTTATCTGATATAAAATATATGATTTTGGTGTAGAACAAGCTACTTTAGCCAACCACCCCCGCTACGCCGGGTTGCACCGCCCGGATTTGTGAGAAACCCCTTGATCGACGGTTGTTTTCCCATTTTAATTTCGTTTTTACTATAAATAGTAAGTTTTAGTTTGCTTATAGCTCTTCATCCGTTGGGCTTTAGGAGTTGTGTCCAACATGAAAAGTGCTTAGAATAATTAGGAGAATGGTTTGGTGAAGCCAAATAGGACACTTACCACTTTTGGCCGAAAACCTTGCGCATTAGTAGACATCACGACCGTCTATAAATAGTAAGTTTACTATTTATAGTAAGTCGCAATTTTTAGAAGTTTTAGTTGTAGTTTGAGTCTGATTTCTTTCCTGTTGCTTGATTCCCTTATTTAAAGGGGTGTAAACTCGATTTTATGGATTCATCAATTAATTTCAAATTTATTAGAATTTATTTCTATTTTCCTGCTTTCTTTCCTCGTGGATTCGAGAAGTGTCTATGAGGAGTCCAGAGAAGCTCCGTGGATTCGGAGTAGTTATCCTTGAGGAAGACGGTGATCGATCAACCTCATCACGTTCATCCCTGCGTCAATTTGTCCCCTCCACTTGAAAAGAACTCGTCCCCGAGTTCTCGTCCTTCGCTGGTTCATGATACTCGGTCAGGTCGGCGACGTTGAAAGTCGGTGAGATCGTCATGTCATCTGGAAGATCAACAACATAAGCGTTATCATTGATCTTTTGGATGATCGGTACCGGTTCAATCTTCTTATTCTTCAACTTGTTGTATGTCCCGGTCGGAAATCTTTCTTTACGCAGATGGACCATAACACGGTCGCCCACCTCGAACACCTTTTGTCGCCGATGCTTGTCCGCTTGTTCCTTGTACTTCTCGTTCGAGGCATGTAACTTGGCCTGCACTTCTGCATGGATGCTCACGATCTTATCTGCCATATTTTCTGCTGCAACGCTAGTGCCTGGGTGCTTGGGCAAAGGGACCAAGTCAAGTGTGTGGCGAGGCACTCGTCCGTAGATAATCTGGAACGGCGATTTCCCTGTCAAGCGGTTCACCATGTTGTTGAACGCAAACTCTGCTTGAGACAAAGCTAAGTCCCACTGCTTCGGATTTTCTCCTGCAATACTGCGAAGGAGGTTTTCCAATGTGTGATTCACAACTTCGGTCATCCCATCAGTCTTTGGGTGGTAAGCACTGCTGAATTGAAGTCGTGTATCAAATCAAGTCCACAAAGTCCGCCAAAAGTGGCTAATGAACTTCGTGTCACGATCAGAAGTAATGGTCTTCGGGACCCCATGTAGCCGTATGACCTCCCTGAAGAATAGATTCGCCACATGTGTTGCATCGAGGGTCTTCTTGCATGAGATAAAGTGCGCCATCTTGGAGAAACGATCGACCACTACGAATACCGAATCTATGCCACGTTGTGTTCGTGGAAGACTAAGCACGAAGTCCATTAATAAATCCTCCCAAGGGTCGTCAGGCACAGGTAACCGGGTGTAGAGGCCCGTATTCTGAGATTACTCCTTAGAGGTCTGACAAATATGACAACGTTGTACGGCTCTTCCACATCACGTACTAATTACGGCCAATAATACCGTTCTTCCGCAAGAGCTCGCGTCTTGTCTCGCCTAAGGTGTCCACCGAGGCCACCTCCATGTAGTTCTTAAATAATCTGCTCCCTTAAAGAACTTTGGGAGATGCACAATTGATTCCCTTTGAAGAGAAAACCATCTTGTATATGAAGGTCGATGGGGTGACCTTCTTGACACTTCAACCAAGACTCTTTGAAGTCCTCATCCTTGGCATACAGGTCCTTGAGACAATCAAAGCCAACCACCTCGTTGCTCATCGTAATGAGTAGTGATGCACGACGGCTAAGTGCATCAGCCACCTTGTTCTGCTGTCCTGACTTGTGCTTCAGAACGAACGTGAATTCCTGTAAAAACGTAACCCATCTAGCTTGCACACGATTCACGTTAGTCTAACTATTAATAAACTTTAATGCTTGATGGTTAGTGTACAGAACAAACTCCCTTCGAATCAGATAATGCCGCCAATATCGTAATGCCAGAACAACTGCGTACAACTCAAGCTCATAAGTCGACCACTTCTTTCGTGCTTCGCTGAGCGTCTCGCTGTAAAAGGCTACCGGCTTGCCTTCCTGTGATAATACTCCCCCAATTCCGACATATGAAGCGTCACACTCAACCTCAAACAATTTGTCAAAATTAGGAAGCACCAAGACTGGTGTTGTAGACAAACGATGCTTGATCTCGTGAAAGCTCTTGTCAACTTTATCGGTCCACTGGAACGGTCCCTTCTTCATGCAATCTGTTATAGGAGCGACTATGGTACTAAAGTCTCGAACAAATCGACGATAAAAAGTCGTTAATCCGTGAAAACTCCTCACCTCATGAATGTTTGTCGGGATCGGCCATTCCCTAATAGCGCGCACCTTTTCATCATCCACTCGAATGCCTGTGGACGTTACAACGAATCCTAGAAACAACAGGCTGTCAGTTAAAAAGCTACACTTTTTCAAGTTAAGGTACAACTTATTATCTTGTAGGACCTGCAGCACCTGTCTGAGATGTTTCTTGTGCTCCGCCTCATCCTGACTATATATTAATATGTCATCAAAATATACTACCACAAATCGGCCAGTGAACGGTTTTAGAACTTGATTCATCAAACGCATAAATGTACTTGGTGCGTTGGATAGGCCGAAGGGTATGACCAACCACTCATACAATCCTTCATTTGTCTTGAATGTCGTTTTCCACTCATCACCGGGTCGGATACGAATCTGATGGTACCCGCTCTTTAGATCTAGTTTAGAGAACACCTTGGCCCCTCCCAATATATCGAGCATGTCGTCCAACCGTGGTATTGAAAACCGATATTTGATGATAATTTTGTTGATTGCTCGGCTGTCGACACACATGCGCCAGCTTCCATCTTTTTTTGGCATTAATAATGCCGGTACAGCACATGGGCTCATGCTCTCTCTTAATAGACCCTTATGGATCAATTCCTCCACTTGCCCCTGAAGTATCTCACACTCCTTCAGACTCATCTGATAATGAGGGCGATTGGGTAGGCTAGCCCCAGGGACGAGGTCTATGTGATGTTGGATGTCCCTCATGGGGAGCAATCCATCAGGTAAATCTTCAGGCCAGACTTCTTTGAATTTGTTTAGCAACGGTCTTAAGCTTGGAGGGATGTTTGGGGGTTCCTCTTCCTCGCCCTTCACTACTACGGCGTATACCTCGCCGGTTTCCTTGGATTCCTCCATAAAATCCCGAATGGTTAAGAGAGAACTTCCCTCCACTTTAGAGGCTTCAGGGTGATTCTCTGGTGCCATAGGGGTAAGGATTATTTTTGGACTATCACTGACGAATATGTAAACATTGTCTCGTCCCCGATGGGTCGCATCATGGTCTGACTGCCAGGGTCGACCGAGTAGCATATGGCAGGCTTCCATGTCAACCACGTCACAAAGTATCTGATCCTTATAATGTTTACCAATTGAAAACGAGATAGTGCATTGTTCAGTTACCTTGGTCTCGTTGACTTTTTTAATCCAGTCAATTGAGTACGGGGAAGGATGTCTCGTCGTTGGTAGCTGCAACTTGTCCATCATTACTTTTGAGACGATGTTCTCGCTGCTACCACTGTCTATGATCACATCACAGACCTTTCCGCTGACAGTGCATCGAGTACGAAATATATTGTGTCTCTGTGGATGTAATTCCTTTCGCGGGGCATACAGTAATCGCCTCACAACGAGAGATTCGCCACGGTCCTCGCCTGTCACTTCACCGACACCTTCTATTTCGTCAGTGGTTTGTCCATATTCATCAAAGCCATGATCTTCTTCTGCGGCCTCATCTTCAGTGCCCCCTTCGTTTATAGTTAAGTGTGCCGCCGGACGTTGAGAACAAGTGTTCGATAAGTGGCCTAGTTGGTCACAGCGGTAACAATTGCTCGGCCTTGGCCGAGCATAAGGATTCGGAATCCTACTCAGCCCCGCTGTTGTGGGTGCTGCCCGTTAAGGTCTAGATGGTCCGCTCCCCATATCACGGTTCACGGGTGGAGGAGGTTGAGGACGTTCTCCTACCGGATCTTTTCCTCGAGCCAGTACTGGATCCTATGTGGGACCCGTTATAGGGGGTCGATTTGAAGGATAAGGACGAGCAGGAGCTCTTGCAAGTTGGGTTTCTGCCCTTCCTACCAATTGAACTGCTTCATCTACGGTCCCAACTAGGTACATCTAAACTCGGTCTTGAATTGCCGGTCGTAACCCACCTATAAATCGTGCCACCTTCTGTGACTCACATTCTTACAGATCGTTTCGTGTAGCCAACCGCTGGAATTCTTCAGTGTAATCTGTAACAGTTCGATTTTCTTGTCGACAATTCTGTTATTACTGGAATAAAATCTGCTCATAATCACTGGGGAGAAATCGTGATCGAAGAAAACGTCTCATCCGAGGCCATGATGAGATGGGCGTCTTGTTCTGGCGAGCTCGTGAGAGTTGTAATTGTTCCCACCATGTAGAAGCACCAGATTTTAATTTAAACGCTACCAATTTCACCATTTTATGATCTGGTACATCCATATAATCGAAATATCTCTCTACTTCGGCTAGCCAATCAAGGAAATCTTCGATACGTAATAAACCGTTAAAACGAGGAAGTTCAGCCTTATCTCGATAGTCTCTTTCAGCACGATCTAGACAATCGCCTCCATGGATTGGTCATCGGTCAAAACCCTCATTAATGTCATCGTCGCTGGAACTAGAATCATCTGGTGTAGCCCTATGGTTTGCCGCTGATAGTGCTTTGCGATAATCGGGGTCACGTCGTACAGCAACCACAGTGGTGGAGCGACCATAGGTGATGGAGCACCGCGTAGGGCTCGGGGCGGAAGTAGTGCATCCGCAAGACGGTCGAGGGTTGCCTGCAACCCTTGCATGGTCAACTGACTCTCCCGATAGAAAGCTTTCATTCTTTCCGAAAGATAACGAATCTCTGGATCACCGTCCACAGGATTTTGATTCATACCTTCATTATTTGTCATCAGCCCGAGGGGAATTCTCGCTCTGATACCAAATTGACGCAAGGATGAACGTGATGAGGTCGACTCCAAATCCACGGAGCTTCTCTGGACTCCTCACAGAGACTTCTCGAATCCACGAGGAAAGAAAGCAGAAAAATAGAAATAAATTCTAATAAATTCAAAATTAATTGATGAATCCATAAAAACGAGTTTACACCACTTTAAATAAGGGAACCAAGCAACAGGAAAGAAGTCAAACTCACACTACAACTAAAACTCCTAAAATTCGCGACTTACTATAAATAGTAAACTTACTATTTATAGACGGTCGTAATGTCTACTAGTGCGCAAGGTTTTCGGCCAAAAATAGTAAGTGTCCTATTTGGCTTCACCAAACTGTTCTCCTAATTATTCTAAGCACTTTTCATGTTGGACACAACTCCTAAAGCCCAACAGATGAAGAGCTATAAGCAAACTAAAACTTACTATTTATAGTAAAAATGAAATTAAAATGGGGAAACGACCGTCGATCAGGGGGTTTCTCGCAAATCCGGGCTGCGCAACCCGGCGTAGCGGGGTTGGTTGGCTAAAGTAGCTCGTTCTACCCCAAAATCATATATTTTACGTCAGATAACTCATTCCGGATTGCGAGATACGCCCGATCTAAGGTCTGACGGTCCGGATCACTTATGTCGTCGACCGTGCCTTTGCTGATCCATCTTGGCCATGAAATTTTCCGCGACCCGCTCTACATCACCGGACAAGTTCACCGGATCTGTTTGGCTCGTCATGCCTATCCAAGGATATTGCTGATCCCATCCCTCCTAATACCGTGGGATCTGCCTGGCCAAACAGACCCTTAGGTGCTTGCTGTGTGTGGTTGGGGTGTCAATGGGCTGGGCTCTGCCTGAAAAATTAAAATTTTGAACAAAATCAGCCTAACAGCTAAGCCTGAAACAGTTCAAAATCCGGGTCAAGACCAACCACCCCCAGCCAGTTGACAGCCTTGTGTAGTGCAGGGGAGCAGATTAGGTGAGACCTAGCCTCACCCAAGACAGTGCAGCCCTTATGATGGGGCCACTTTGATCTGTGTATTCTGTATCTATTGTGTCCATCCATTTTTTCAGATCATTTTAGAGCATGGTACCAAAAATTAAAAAGATTCAATTATCAGGTGGACCGTAATCCAGGAAACAGTGGTGATTGACCACACTATCATTAAAAACTTCTTTGGGATCACCTTATTGTTTATTTAGTTTTTATTTGCCATCCAATCTGTTGATAAGTTCATGATCCTGGATGAAGAGAAAAAACAAATGTCAGCTTAATCCAAAACTTTTGTAGCTCATTCATATTCAATCACCAATGTTTCCTATAGTATGGTCCACCTGATAATTGGATCTGCTTCATTTTTTTAATAATGCCATAAAACGATTTAGAAAAACTGAATGGAGGAATGGATACAGAATACACACGTTAAGGTGGGCACTACGGTTAAGGGCTGCACCGTCTTGGGTGAGACCAGGGTCTCACCTCATCTGCTCCCATGGTGCAGCACATTCCGAGAGAAGAAAGTTGGAAGTGTTGACATGTAGAACTTTTATGGGTCCTATAATGATCTGTGTGTTTTATCCATGTCATCCATCCATTTTGGCAGCTCATTTCAGGGCACTAGCCTAAAAATGAGGCAGATCCAAACTTCAGATTGACTACACCAAATGAAACAGTGGGGATTGGGCGCTTACTGTAGAAAACTTTTTTAGGCCACATTAGTTTTGGATCAAGCTGATATTTGTGATTTCCCGTCATCCATGTCTATGTGACCCTAACAACAGGTTAGATGGGAAATAAACATTACAGTAGGTCGTAGGAAGTTTTTAATGGTGGGCATTCAATCAATAATATTTTCCTATGATGTGGTCCACCTGATATTTGGATCTACCTCATTTTCAGGCTCATGACCTAAAATGAGCTGCCAAAATGGATGGCATGGATAAAACCTGTACATTATGGTGGGACCATAGAGCTTTGACACTAGCTAGATGGCTAGTGTTGGGGTCATTAGCCAAACCATGTCCGTCAACTTGATCCAAACATCTATGCCTAGCATGATTCTACACCCGCCAAAATTCCTCGGGTCCACCCATGTTTATCAGGGCAATCCAACCTATTGATAAGGCCACACAAACATGGACAAAGGGAAGACAACCTGAGCTTGAGATCACTAGTGTTTCCTATAGTGGGGTCCACCAATGCTTCAGATCTGCCTCTTTTTTCGGTTCATCAGGTTATGGAAAGTTATAGTGGAGAAGCTTTGCCTATGAATTGGTAGGATAATAATTATAATGGTACAAATGATAAAAGACAAGCAATTACCATGACTTTCCGAACCTCAGAATGTCATGACAAAGCTGCCGTAGTTTCCACAAGGTTTATCTCATGCGGAGATAAAGAAAAGACAGATTTTGTTTTTATTAGTATTACTTCATATCAAAGGGAAAAGTAACACCCAGATCCATAGCTCAACTGGCAGATTGAGTGGAGATACCTCGTTTCAACACTTGAGGTCTTGGTATCGATCCCTAGTGGGGGTGGCTAACATGGAGTGTGTGCACTGACATGAGTGTGTGCGCCCCCCCCCCCCCCCCCCCCCCCCCCCCCCAAAAAAAAAAAAAAAAAAGAAAAGAAAAAAAAAAGTAAATGACCAGACCTGAATTTCAACCTGAGGTGCACAACCTGAATTCCTCTATGCTATCCCTAAACTAAGCCAACCCCAATCAACCTAACCTGACCTAAATACATGTGATTATTCCTATCCCGGCCTAACCTGATCTGAATTTTCTCAACCTGAACCCAACCCGTTTTCAAATCCGATAACCCTGACAACCTGACCCAACCTTTGGTTGGGTTAGTTGACCTGATCCCAAATTGCAGCCCTGCTACAAAGTGATTAACAAATGTCGAGTTTAAAGAACAATGATTGCCTACAATCCATTTCCATGTGATCCTCAAATAACCCAACCTGTGCCGACATGTCACCTGTGTAGGACATCCGAGCCATGCATAAGGTGCACTGGGTGCCACTTAGAAAATCACCCAGCAACACAAAAGGTCTACTCACCAAGCAGGAGAACCTATATGGAAGCAATGGACAGTTTGAAATCTGCCGATGTTCAGATAAGACGATCATGTGTAGCCCACCTGGTGCACAGCTAGGACATCCTAGCCCACGATCATGTAGGTGATGATCCCTCAAGTTTATAAGAGAAATAAATAAATTTAAAATTGGGAAATAATAAAGAAAAATAGGAAAGCAGAATACACGTTGAATTATTCAAAGAGTATTCAAATAATAACTTGTATAAAGAAGATACATAAAATCGCAGCATTGGCGATTAAAGAATCTGAAAATGGCTACACTTATCAAATATCAAGAACATGATATGTACAACACTTCCTATGACATGCGCTTAGTTAAACCTCAGATGCCATTCATGTGTGTAAGTGGGAATGCTTACCTCAATCATGGTTCTTATGCAGAATAGCTGCAACAAATAGACTCGAGAACCTTTTGTTTAGTTCTTTCAGCACTCAAGCCTTTAATCAAGGGTTTCTTAGCTTTAACAATGGCTTTAGTTATATAGTCCACCAAAACCATTCATCCCTGTCAACATTAGCAATATTTTAACACATCCCAATGTTTCAATTGAATAAATCATACCAACATGCCGAATTTCCCTGGCAGATATCTTAAATGATAGATATTATAACCTCTTAATGAGATCCAGTCACCAATAATCGCTGCAGGAGCAACGGCCATCCTTGAAATGGTGGAACCGATGCATGTCTCTTACTATAATTTCTCTCTTTGTAACCTGTGAAATGTACTTCGTTGCATTGTGGCAATCAACACATACACGAAGGTTCTTCCTTATCTGGATAGTAGTCCCTGGGCTAGTGTTTATAAGTCCAAACGCAATGGCCAGCTTCTCACTATGGGTGTTGAGCAGCTGTTCTTTTACATCATCCTCCACATCATGTATTGAATTAGTATCGGGCACATAACCAGCAGCCTTTATCTCATCCACCAGTGCCTCCAGTGTAGCATATATCCTCTCGGTTTGTGGGTGGGTCGTGCTACCGGAGTAGAATGTATGAACCTCGTTTTTTAACTCGATGAAACTGAAACCAGGATTCTTTTTCAGCCCTTTCTTTCCCATCATTGTTCTCACCTTAGCTACATCATCCCACATCGAAGCCGTCGCATATATGTTGGCCAACAACACATGATACCCGCCGTCTTGTGGCTCTAGTTCAAACAATCTCATCGCAGCCTTTTCTCCCAATTCGACATTTTGATGAATCTTGCAAGCACCCAACATAGCACCAAACACACTAATGCCTGGTTCAATTGGCATCTTTTGAATGAAGTCCCAAGCTTCATTGAGCCTCCCGGCACGACCAAGAAGGTCAACCATGCAGCCATAGTGATCCATTGCTGGCTCTATACCATAATCCCACTTCATGCTGGCAAAGTATCGCCGCCCCTCATCCACCAAACCCGAATGGCTGCAAGCAGAAAGAACAGACAAGAAGGTTACATCATTTGGCTTGATGGGACTCCGTTGCATCTCCTCAAACAGCTCAACTGTGGCTTCCCCAAACCCATGGGTTCCATACCCATCTATCATGGCATTCCATGTTGTCACATGCCGCTCATCCATCGTGTTAAAAAGTTTCCGCGCGATTTGTACACCCCCACACTTAGCATACATATCAACAAGAGTGGTCATCACAAAGATATTCTTCTCAAGACATGATCTAATAGCAAATCCATGTATCCATTTCCCTTGGCGCAATACCGATACATCTGCCAATGCAGGAATAACACTCACCAAAGTAAAAGAATCCGGTTTGATAGTTTTCTGTTGCATCCTGCAAAAGAGATTCAAGGCATCATTTGGACATCCATTTTGTGCATATCCTGAAATCATTGCATTCCACGAAACAAGAGTTCTGCCTCTCAAGTTTTCAAATATTTCAGCAGCGATATCCACTCTCTTACACTTAGAATACGTTGCAATCAAAGAATTCATAACAGAAACATCAGACCCAAGCCCAATTTCAATCAATAGTTCATGAACATACTTCCCTTGTTCCAAATTGCCCAAATCTGCACAAGCATGTAGCGCCGCCATGATAGTGACATCCGTGGGCTTAACCCCTTCATCCAGCATCTTCCTAAACATCTCCATTGCTTCCTCAGCATCTCCGCTTTGAACATACCCATCCATCATCGAGTTCCATGAAACCACATTCCTCACCCACATCCGGTCAAAGACCAACCTCCCAGTCCCAATTGCCCCACACTTTGAATACATGTCCGTAAGAGCAGTCGAAACATTCACCAGCAATTCAAACCCAGCTCTAATAGCATACCCGTGAATTTCCCTACCAAACTTCAAAGACCCCATATCTGCACAAGCAGGCAATACAGTCACAAGTGTAATTGAATCTGGTCTCTTCCCTTCCTCCTGCATCAAAGGAACCAACTCCAATGCTCTCTTCGCAAAACCATTCTGCGCATATCCAGCAATAATCGCATTCCAAGCCACCAAATCTCTCTGGGGCATTCTATCGAACATCTTCCATGCATCCTCAATCTGCCTACACTTTGCATACATATTCACAACAGCTGTCATCGCAAACAAATTTGACTCAAACCCATAAGAAATCAGTTGTGAATGGATCTCCCTACCCCGTTTCAGATCCGAATTATCCCCGCAATTCTTTAATAGGTAGGTGAAGTTGTAGACAACAGGCCGGACATCCGAAAGCCTCATCCGAGAAAAGAACGAAAACCCATCTTCAATTTCAGAGTGTTTGGCATGTCCCTTTAGGATCGAGTGGTATAGTTCGTCGATTTTCCAATCGATGCGGTCGAAAACAAGAGTGGCGTGGCTGAGATGCCCGAACTTCGAGAAGAGGCTGACGAGCTTGGTTTGGATTGGGTGATGATTGGAGAGGCCGGATTTGATGATAAGAGGGAGGATCTGGTGGAGCTCTTTGATGTCGGAGCAGAGCTCGAGGAGGAGCGAGGAAGGGTGTGAGAAGAAAGAAGGAGAAAGGAGGGGTTTTGGAGATGGGAGGGAGTGGAGGTTAAGAGAGAGTGAGGTGGGGCGCATTTTAGAGGGAGTCGGGGTTGGCGGGAGAGGAGGGAAAGGTTTTAACGATGAAGCCATTTCTGCAACCTTTCTATGTTTGAAACGGTGTGGTCGTTGGATATATCCGTTAGTAGGACAGGTTCTATGTTCGTGGCTGACAGAGAATTGGCCGTCGTGTGATGAGTTTGTAGCTGTGGGACCCATGGTTCAGTGATCCAAACCATTGAGTTGATGGCACCCATCACGGATGGGCTTTATGTGAAAACTTTACCCAATTGGAAAATTCTAACCGTTCATCCGTTGGGCTACAGATGGATGGTTAAGAAGAAATGCACACGATCCACGTTAATTATTTATTTATTTATTTTTAAAACACACGCACGCACACACACCCCACAAACACACGCACACACACCCCCACACACTCACTCCCTACACCTGGGAATTCACCCCCTATGGATACTCGACACCTTGACGGGGTGTTGAAACTCCGAGGAGTCTCCCACCCGCCCAAGAGTAAGGATCCCACGATCCACGTTAAATTGAAAAGAAAAAAAATAATAATAATAACTAGTTTGAATGGCTAGGATTTTCCAATCGTTCTCCAGGGGATTGGCCATGGGCCATCAAATTAATGGTTGGGCCTAGGTGATAACTCCATGTAGAACTGAAAATCCTTAACTTTTTTTCCTTTCTAGGGAATTATATATATATATATATATATATATATATATATATATATATATATATATATATATATATATATATATATTAGTGAATTTACTTTCCAGTACCTGTTTCAAAATGGTTTTCAACAAGGTGCATTGTTAATCTATATAATTATGATTCCACTGCCTTTCCTGAGTGTGAGCGAATGGATCAGCAGCTCGGTGGGCCCACCCCTGATATATATATATATATATGTGTGTGTGTGTGGAATTAAAAATTCACCCCCAATCACCAAGTGCATCACCTCGTGTCAGGCCAAGACCCCAAAACTCAACTCCAGAATCGTTCAAATGAACCACATAATTAAAAACAGAGTACTGGTCAACTTATTCAATGAGTCAGATCAAACAGAAATTTTCAATGGTGGTTGTCCAACCATGCATGCCAATAAAGTGCTCGGATAAGGTAGTTTGGATAATGGTACTCTACATATGTAGGCAGATACTTCAAAATGATGTATTGATCAATGCCCGCATGATGTTTGGGCTGGCTTGATTTTTGGGCCAATGCATTCTAACAGCAGGACCTAGTTACTGAACAACTTGGATAATACACAGAATTTTAATGGTCGCATGTGTTGTGCACGTGCACCTTGCGCGGCTCCCTGCTAGTCTAAAAAAATTAATATGAGTCTGCAAACTTCGACAATATTAGGATGAACCAAGCGCCACTCTTGTGAAAAAGAATACGCGATCGAAGAGATGGCGGGTTAACCTTGGTGGGCCACTAATTGATCTTCCTTCATGTCGGCATTCTCCAAGTAAGCTCAGGTTGACAAAATACTCTTCCATAAAATAAATAAATAAATAAATAAAAATAAAAATAAATCCGCTTTGCCTTTTGTAAGCAACAAATATGAGTATTCCTAATGTTTTTAGTAGACATCAAGATCAACATCAGGGTCAATCAAAAAGAATGTATCATTCGAGTTTCATTAAAAATGCCTTATAACGGGAATGTAAGGATCAAAGGGTCCCCTTAAGAATTGGTTGACAAACTGACACAAACAAAAGAAGATTACATGACTTTGTAAAGAAGGATTTCTACAAGAAAGTCATTCCAATTTATTAAGGATGTTATTTGCAAGACTATATATATGAATTGTTATACTTTATTTTATTGAGAATGACATGAATATATAAAAGAGGTAGAAGTTTTATAGAGATTTATAGGAGATTTTAACAAATATACAATTATCCAACCACATAGATATATATAGTATGTGCAGCTATACATATATATCCTACACACTAATAGAAGACATTGGCTAGAACCTTTGACACTTACATAAAAGTAAACAGGCATAGTAGACGTAATGGATTCATTAAGGGTGAGTCATGCTACGGGAGTAAGGGTGATAACCTTCCAAACAGATAACCTTTGGCTAATCTTCTCAATAAGAGATTAACAAACCTAAAGGCAGTAATCTTTTTCAAACAATTAGAATGCTAGATATTTAAGACCCTCCACTGACCTTTGACTCGCAGCAAACGGCTTAAGTTTCTTAGATTCTTAGATGGATATTCTTCGATGGAGATTTTAAAAAATTGATCCATTGACCCACCTTCTCATAGTATTAATCTAGGATGTTACAGATGGATAAACAGGCATAAATGGAGTATTGTGCAAACAATAAGATATCGTTTGTGAAGAGGATCGAGAGACTAGAGGACCTGTCTGAGAGAAACATACTTGTTTAAAGAAATAAAATGAGACTTCGTGAACAAAGAATAAAGATAGACAATAATAACAGATCACCTTTTGAAAGGCCTTTGGTAAGGGTGATCATTCTTAATTGAAACACATCCTATCTACCATTGAGCTATGGGCTCGAACCCATATCAACCATGACTTTGGGTTATGAATTCAAGTAGTGGGTTTCAAAGTGCAACTCATTTCGGGATTGAAACCCGACTCGGTCTGATATCAGTGTCCCCAACTCAACCTGACTCGGTCCGATATCAGTGTGGTTACTTGTTTCGTTTCCAATCAAACCAATACAACTCGATCAGACAAAACCGTGCTTTGGATGCACTTTTTAATTGATTGTGATTATGGTTGCATATAGTGGAAATAACCAAGCTACAATTACCTTTTTTTGTATCCATAATGAGGAAGCAGCCCCCAAACTACACTTACATTTGTTTCAAGTAGAACTTAAAGCTACCATAATGGTGATTTTGGCACTGGTCTCCCAACATCTACATCAGGAAGGTAGTTGCATTTGTAGTTGAACAAACTAATTATTGCAATTCAATCCAATATTGCATCGAAGTGCATTTAAAAGATTGATTTTTTAGCTTTTGAAAGCACTAACAATGCCACATTCTAGTTGTCCAATTCTCTTTGAATTTTCTCTAATTTCCATACCACTAACAAGATCATGGGGTGTTTCATGCCAACTTTGCATCAATCCTCCAAATGAAAAATAGCTCAAGCATTCCCAATGCACTGTCTCCTCCCTTCTATGCCTTGTCAATTAGCAAGTTGTCGATGACCTTCAGGATGTGATTGGGAAATGCGGAACTCACCCATTTCCTTAGATCAAACCCATCCAATTAGTCTCTTCCTCTTAAATTGTCTCCAACATTATTACCCCGAAGCTATAGACATCTCCTTCTACCCCTTATCTATACACTGTTCACAAGCATCGAACCCCATTGGCCATACCAAGTTACCTCCTTCATTTCAACAAAAAGTGCACTCAATATAAGGCATTGAGGTTTAGCATCCATTTGTATGTAATGAGTTACCATATAAGGCTCTGTTTGGATGCCAATTGCATCAAATTACATTCGTCACTCGTAAGTTCAACACATAGGATGTCACAAATCCTAGTCATCTTACTTAGTATTCTTGATGATGAAGTGGCCCTCAATTTTCCGTTTTAAGTCCCTTTCAATCCCCACTTAAAACTAACATAATTACAATTCTAGGCCAATCCCTCATGAATACTAAGGTATAGACAATTGAAACTCGTCTTTTCCAAGTCATTGAACTAATTGTTGCATTTAAATTCTATTAGTGCATCAAAACAAATTTGAGTTAGAGAGCCCCATTTCAAAGTTCAAGCATAGCCATTAATGGAGAAGCTATGAGAACAATGACACCTATGATGACACTAACAAATCATTAGGTGATATGGCTTAATCAACCAAGAATCAATTGATTTATTCTAAGAGGCCATGGTTAAGCCACGATTGAAGCAAATATCAAAAGAGTAAACATTTGTTGTCGTTAACTCCTTTTGAATTGCAAAATTTTGGCCAATTTGGCAAGGGTTAAGGAAAGGCATTATCTTCTATCTATTGAAATATGTGTCTAGCTTATATATAAGATATATATTTCCCATGTGAAGTAACCAAATCAATATTGATAAATCTTATGATTTAGTGGATTGTTAATGTATGGGCATTTTCACACTGGACTCAAGTAGGGTGGCTTGTGGGATACAAGGGCACACTTGGGTTAGGCAGCCCGTGTAAGGCAAATAGCTTGTGTGAGGCGGGCCCCACCCATGTGAGGTGGATGGCTTGTGTGAAGTAGAACCCATATGATGTAGGGGCTACGAGGGGGTTCAACCAAGGACCTAATTCATAGGATGTGGAAATTGGGCTATGAGATATAGGGATTGATTCATCATGCTTTGTCAGTTCAAGCTTTTAGAATAAGTGGTTAATTATCCTACATCTAGTATCAGAGCAGGAGGTCTCGTGTTCGAGACTCCTCATCGGGGGTGATTAATGCAGGGGCACACTTGGGATGAGCAGCCGTGTAAGGCGGATAGCTCGTGTGAGGCGAGCCTGACCTAACCCATGAGATGTGAGGATTGAGTTATGAGATAAAAGGATTAATTCATCATACTCTGTCAGTTCAAGCTTTTAGAGCAAGTGGTCAGTTATCCTACATCTAGTATCAGAGCTGGAGGTCTCATATTTAGGACTCCTCACCGAGGGTGATTAATGTAGGGGCACACTTGGGATGGGCAGCCCATGTAAGGCGAATAGCTTGTGTGAGGAGGGCCCTATTGAGAGTCAAATATTACATACTATCCCCCATTTATATCTTAGTTTTATAAACATAATAATGGTTAAGGGTCTATTTTACTCATGTTTATGTTGCAAGGTGAATTTAAGAGCTTGGATTGAAAATGGTATTAAAAGTATGGATTTGATGCTCAAGAATCATTTAGGCATGGGATGGATTTTAGGAGACCAAAAGTGAAGAATTCATATGCCAAAGATCCAAGAAAACCAAGTAAAGAATGAAGAAAATCAAAGATTTGAAGTGAAGAAAATGAATCCTGAAATCGTCCTAAAAAATATATTTTGAAACTCTGTGTCATTTTGTGAAATTGCGGAGAGTGAAGTCTATTTGAAAAACTCCGCAGAGTGAAGTCTATTTTAGCCAACTGCGTAAATTTGAGGTGGTTTCTAGAGTTTTCCAACTAGGTGCGAAAGTTGGAGTTCCACAACTATAAATAGGATTCATTAGGATGTTCTTAGCCATCTTTTACGGTTTAAGTAGTGGAGCAAAAGATTGCAGAAGCCGTCGCCAAGAGTTTTTCTTCTTCTTCTTTAGTTGTTTTCATATTTTTCATAAGAGACTTTGGTTCAATCATGTCTATAGTTGGTAAAATCTCTTAGCTGGGCTAAGAGGTGAGGCTTGTAGTATGATGAGATGTTTCTATTGCTTTAATTCATGTTTATGTTGAATTTTATATATTCTAACTTGATATTTAAGGAATACTTTCAGTTTTTAATGGTTTATTTTGACTCAAATTACAATAGATCTGTAATAGCTTTGAGTATTTTCTTTTTCTGATTTGAGATTGTGAAATTAGCAAGTCCTGTTGTTCACCATCATCCCTTGGGCATGGTAGGGTGATGGAATCCTTCCTAATCTTCATAATTCTCTTGCTTTGAGATTATAGGATTGGTAAATCATGTTGCTTGCTATTGTCACCTGGGCATAGTTTGGTGATGGAATCCTTGCCAATTATCATAGTTCTCCTTATTGAGAATTAAGTCAATGAAAGTTCAGATTTAGTTTTACTGATATATTTTCCAATTGAATAGGATAAGACTCCAATTGTAATTTTGTTACTTGAATCAAGCAAGAGGACTCCCTAATCACTGCAAGTAGATCCTTGGTACCCTAGTTCCCACCTTTAAATTCTTAGTTTTAATTATTTAATTCACAATTACTATCTCAATCACTTCAAAATTAGTTTTACTTATTCTAGTTCTACTTCTAGTTAATTTCAGAAACATACAAGTTTCAATCCCTGTGGATTTGACCTCGGTCTTACCGAGATTATTATTACATCACGACCCTATACTTGGGGTTGTGAAAAAGCCCCACCCATGTGAGGTGGATGGCTTGTTCGAGGTAGAACCCATATGATGTGAGGCCCACAAGGGGGTTCGGCTAAGGACCTAACCCATAAGATATGGGAATTGAGCCATGAGATAAAAGGATTGATTCATCATGCTCTGCCATTTCAAGCTTTTAGAGTAAGTGGTTAGTTATCCTATATCTAGTATCAGAGCAAGAGGTATTCGGTGGGTCCTATCAACTATAACCCAACTCGTGATAATGTCATTTCTAAAATCATGGTAATAGGGTTAAATGCTCGTGGTGTTTACTTTTAGTTGCTTTAAATTCAGCTTAGTTATGAAAAGTATAATTGAAAAGGTTACACAACTATTGATTGAGAAAAGAAAGCATTTTCGCAATAACTATCTTTAAAAAAAAAAAAGGACTAATTTAACTAGAATAAAATTCAGGAAAACTTTCTATCAATGGTCATGAAGCCATTTCTCTTTAGGGATCTAGAAGCCCGAGATTAGCTGAACATAAGCCAAAGAGGTCCTTTGGGTGACCGTCCATGAAGAATCATTACAGTAGTGCAAGGGCAAAATCCATAGATCGAGACTTTGGAAACTCAGAAAGTCCTTTGGCCTAAAAGTCAAATTTTCCAATGCCATTCTCCAAAGTTTGTGTGCTAAGGAGATGTAATATGTAAGAATTCCTCATTGCAAGACACCATTTGTAGGCATTAGAAGGAAAATGTGTTGTATCTACGACCACCGAATATTTTATTTTAAAGGGATGAATCTATAATTTATAGTTGGTTTCCCTCATCACCTTGGAGATGAGTGGAATAATACAATGAAAGTGGCGTCTTAAGGGCCTATTTGGATACCACCAAATAAGTTACTTTTTAACTTATTTTAAGTCATTAAGTTACTTTTTTCACTTAAGTTAATTTAGTAAGCATCATTGTAGAAGTAACTTAGCACTAAAAGCTACTTATCTCAATGTGTGTGTGTGTGTGTGTGTGTGTGTGTGTGTGTGTGTATAGCTTTTTGACTTGTTACTTTTCACTCTCTCCATGTCAAAGGAGGGGGCTCTCTTATGGTCCTTATCAAAGGAGTCCCCACATCATGGACTGTCCCCATCGAAGGTAGGGCCCACATGATGGACAGTCCACATCAAGGTGGGCCCCACATGATGGATGAAACTATATTAATGTGGGCTCACATGATGGATGGTCCACATGATATCCAAGTTTCCTTAAATCACCTAAATCCTAGATTCCCAATTTTTCTAATTGGCCAAAAACTCTAAATTTTCAACCATCCAAATCCCCAATTCCCTTCTATTAAGGCTCGAAGCCTCTTACATTTTTTTTTCCCAAATCACTTAAATTGCATGTGGTGGTGGGCCATGGGCTATGCGTGGAAGTTAGGCGGAGCTATGGAATGAAGGTTATTTCCTAGAGGTGGATTATTAGGATTAAATACATTTTTTTACTAATTAAACATACAATTGCTTACTTAAACTAATTTTTAATTAAAACTAATTAAAACAATTAACTCTAAGGCTACCAAGCCAATAGAGGGTTCAATCACATACTGCAAATGATATGCTAATAAAGCAATTAATTTATAAATGATATTGTACATGTGTATGTGAGATGTGGTGCTTATCGACTCATAACATTCATCTAATCATACATGTATAATTTATTAATTAATTATTAAGTATAATTAAATAAGTGTTCAAAAGACAATCTCTAATACAAGCATGTATAATGGTTTGGTTTTCCTACTCTACTATCTGTGGATGCACTTAACCATAAGTATACCAAATTTAACTATTAGGGTTTTAAATCAGATTCATTTCTAACCTTTACAATCCTACACAAGGATTGACTCCCTCGGAGGCTTACATGGTTTTCTATAAGCTAGCTATTAATCTCGATCCTACATAAAAATCTACACACATATACTCATGTTAGTAGCCTATACAAGAACTTGATTTATATCTTACACATGAACCTAATCAAGTTTGACAATTAAACTCTTACACTTAATCCTATACAAGGAAGAAGTGTACATGGACTATATAAATGATAACCTTACTTGTTAGATTAAGCCTTATTGATATGTCATCTTAAGATGCTTCAATACTCTCACGTGTCTTGAATCAGCTTCTATTTGCTCCCCTGATCGTTGATGTTGATGCATTGTTAATGCTTCAGCTCCATAATCAAATGCCTTGTGTGCGATGCTCCGTTAAGGTGACCAAGGTGATGGGAGGTTAGGTTAATCTTTTACAACTAATAAAAGATTGTAATCCCAAAGGATTCATCTATAAAAGTGTTCTAAAGTATTTTGACAAAGGGTATACCAATAAGGTCGAGCTACACAATCAATTCTGGCATGCCCCCACACATCACATGTGACAAAAAACAAACCAAGTGCCAACGGAGATGCAACTCTTCTTCTTCTTTTTTTCTTTTTTTTTTTTAATACACGTACACACTGTTGGAATTTATACAGATTAATGTAATTTCTGTATAATATGAAAACTGAAAAATAATTAGAAATAAGGACAGGCTGAAGCACGTCTGAAAACGTTGTCCTTAAAGTGTAATTTGCCCCTACTCAGATGAATTGAGTATGCTGATAGGTTACAGACAAATCGCTTCTAGGATACGATGAGCCTGGTGTGAGTCTGCATTCGGCAAACACGAAGGCCCACCAAATGGAACTCTTATCCACACTATCTGACAGAATTACAACAAAAGAAAAATCCTAAAGAAAAAGAAGAAAATGATTTTGTGATTTGAGACCACTGTGCTGGTCAGATTCTTCAGCCCCTGGTTCAGTTGAACCGTTCTTAGACCACACCTTTGGTCAATTCTTCAAGCAATGGTTCTGATTACCTTGCTATATTGCTGATGTTTTTGGTCTGTAGTAGAGAAACTATTATAATTCATATTGAGATTGCTGGAGTGTTGTGAGATAGTTTAGAAATCCATCCAGGGCCTCCTTTTATAGGCTTAAGATGGTTGGGAGTTATGGTCCAGGGACATAAATCTCACTAGTTGTTTTATGGCTGTTGGAAACTAGCCGTTTTATGGTTGTTGGGTATTAGTCATTTTATGACTGTTGTGAGAGAACTGGCTAGCCGTTTTATAGCTGTTGGGCTAGCCATTTTCTAGCTGTTGGCAACAGTTTCTGCAATAAAGGCCATAGCTATTACACATTTGTGCAACAGCTATATTTCCAACCACTATATAATTAGAAGGACTCTCATTCAGTCCTCTAGTTTTCGTCCAACCACCTATCTGCCTTAGCCTTTTTGTCGCACAGCGACTCGCACCTGTCTCACTCCGGTTCGCGAAGGAAGCGACCCTCTGCGACACGATGCGTACATGCGAAGTGCAAAGTATGTCACTAGCGCCTCTACAGCCACACTGTCTCACATGCCCACACTCTCGCACCGAGTCCGAGCCCGAGCCCGAGCGCGTGCGCGGTAGCACTGGAACACACAAGTTCCATTCTCCTTTGGACCATGTGTGTAAGTATTATAATACTCCACACCTTTCATATAAAGCACTTTTTCTTTTCATCTTTTTCCAATGTGGGACTATTCCCAAAAACCCACAAAAGGTATTTTTTAAACAACTTTTATATATTATATTATTTTATTATTAAAATATATTTTATAAAAATCAATATTTTTACAACAATCCCCCACTTGATTTTATAAAAATATTTTTTTCGATTAAATATTTCTACCAGAATAATCAGCTTATATGCATAAAGAAAGATATCTTTCGATTTCAATCTTCCCTTAGTGCAAGTATCTCAAAACTCTATCGAAATAACTGGTAGCCGCAGCTTTGAACCAGTTATTCCTAGATAACAGAGTCGGAGAAATCACACACATATTCGCTATGTGTTGTTAAAGTTTTCATAATCTTGCTCTGCACAATTAATGGTCATGTGTTTATCATAATTCGTGAACGATCCCAGGAGAAAACTCCTAACTCTCATTAGAGACGGCACCATCTTTACGTTCATATAGGTGAAATCCTTCTAATGTCTCCGTTACTATAAGACACTTGTCCTAAAGACTGGATTTCATTAAGAGTTGTAAGACTCAGCTCTCTTTCGTAACGCTCAGCACTTATCTATTATGGATGAGGTTTTATAATTTAGTGCTGAAAACTTT
The DNA here is from genome assembly GCA_037074715.1 of Magnolia kwangsiensis. NCBI lineage: Eukaryota > Viridiplantae > Streptophyta > Magnoliopsida > Magnoliales > Magnoliaceae > Magnolia > Magnolia kwangsiensis. The sequence goes on along the minus strand of CM073578.1, from coordinate 106,032,558 downwards.
CCACATTTCAGTGACTTATTCTTACCCATTAAACCCAAATTTAGAGATTTTCTGACTTTAAGTTGGGTTACCATCACTGGTGGAACTTTAGTTGAAGAGTTTCAACCCCATCCCTCTAGATGTAGCATTTACTACCTCTCTCGGTAGAGGTTTAGTGAAAGGATCTGCTAGGTTATTGCTTGATTTCATATAGAAAATAGCAATGATTCCATCTCGAATCAACTGTCTGACATAATCATGTCGAAGACTAATATGTATAGATTTACCATTATAAGTGCCGCTATAGGCTCTAGCTAATATGGTTTCACTATCACAATGTAGTGATACAGCCGATATAGGCTTTACAAAAAAAAAAAAAATTAATAGAAGATCCCTTAGCCACTCACCCTCTTTGTCTGTTGCAAGCAGGGCTATAAATTCAGACTCCATAGTCAAGTGCGTTATGTAAGTCTGTTTCTTGGATCCCTAAGATACAGCTGCACTTCCTAGGGTGAATACCCACCCTGTAGTAGACTTGTTGTCCCCTACACTTGATATCCAACTCGCATCGGTATATCCTTCCAATACGGTAGGAAACTCTGAATAAAATAGTCATAAGTCTTTGGTTGCTTTTAAGTAACCAAGAACTCTACTGATTGCATTCTACTGTTCATTACTAGGGTTACTAGTAAACCTACTAAGTTTACTTACAGCATATGCGATATCAGATCTAGTGCATTGCATAACATACATAAGACTTCCTATAGCACTCGCATATTCTAATTGTGCAATTGTTCTTCCAGTATTTGCTTTTAGTTTGATACTTAGATCAAATGGAGTTTTTGCTTCCTTTATATTTAGATGGTTAAACTTATTTATTATCTTCTTAATATAATGAGATTGACACAAAGCATAACCCCCACAATATTTTTTAACTCTAATACCTAGGATGGTATCAACTTGTCCAAGATCCTTCATTTTAAATATGGAAGAAAGAAACCTCTTTGTTTCAGTCACACCTTCCATTTTATTACTTATTATTAACATGTCATCAACATACAGATAGATAATAATAATATAACTAACATCTACTTTAGAATATATGCATTTGTCAGCTACATTATGCATGAAACCATGAGATAGTATTTTGAAATCAAACTTCTTATGCCACTATTTTGGTGCTTATTTTAATCCATACAACGATTTGACTAATATACATACTTTGTTTTCATTTCCTGATAGAACGAAACCTTCAGGTTGTTCCATGTATACCTCCTCATTGAATTCACCATTCAGGAATGCGGTCTTTACAGCTATTTGGTGGATGTGAAGATGATGTATGGAAGCTAGCACAAATAATATCCTAATAGATGTTATCCTAGCTACAGGTGAATATGTGTCAAAGTAATCTATCCCTTCTTTTTATCTAAAACTCTTAGCTACTAGTCGAGCTTTAAAGGTTTGGATAGTCCCATCAGTGTGATATTTCTTCTTAAATAGCCACTTACAACCTATGGGTCTAGAACCTAGAGGTAAGTTTACTAGTTTCTATGTTTGATTTGACATTATGGATTTCATTTCATCATTTATAACTTCTTTCTAGAAGGCTGAGTCTCTAGATGATACAACCTCTTTATATATTTTAGGATCATCTTCTATAGTTATTACTATAGTATTTATCTTATAACATTTTCTCTATCTACTTCTACCAGATGGAAAATGATGCGTTATGAGTCTATGTAGTCATCTCCTAAACTCTTCTCTGTTCTTGTTCTTTGACTTATATGGGGTTCAATAGGAGCTTCCACTATTTGTGGAGCTGTGCTACCCGGTTCTCTATTAGAAGTTTGGATTTCATTATCCTTTGACTCTAAGAATAGTGAGTTCTCAAAGAATTCAACATCTCTTGATTCTATAATTATATTAGACTCCTTGTCTAAAAATCTATAAGATTTACTATTTTCTGCATACCATACGAAGGCGCACTTAATAGCTCTTGGTCCTAATTTAGTTCTTTTTGGATCAGGGATTCTGCAATATGCAAGACACCCCCACACTTTAAGATATCCTAGGTTAGGTTTTCTACCTCTCTATGTTTCATATGGAGATATTTTATATTTTTTAGATAAAATTCTGTTTATTATATGGCATGCTTCAAGCAGTACCTCACCCCATAGATTTAGTAACAACTTTGCTCTTATCAGCATTGAGTTGACCATCTCCACTAATGTTCTATTCTTTCTTTCAGCTATTCCGTTTTGTTGAGGTGTGTATGGAGCTGTACATTGATGTATCAGTCTATATTCTTCACAGAAGTTATCGAATTCATTTGAGAAGTATTCTCCTCCTCTATCACTACGGAGAATTTTTATCTTCTTATTTAGTTGATTCTCTACTTCTTCTTTATATATTTTAAACATGTTCAATGGTTCATCTTTGCTCTTTAATAGATAAACATACACATATTTACAGTAATCATCTATAAAGGTTATGAAGTACCGTTTACTTTCACGAGTAAGAATGCAGTTTAACTCACAGATATCACTGTGCATAAGATCCAATATTTGAAACAATCTTTCAACACTTGGAAAAGATTTTTTCATCATTTTGGATCATATGCACACTTCACATTTATCGGTTTCATTATCTATGTATGAGATTAAACCATTTTTAGTCATAAACTTCAAGGTACTATATCCTATATGGGTTAGTCTATCATGCCACAGTCCAGCAGATTCAACCATATACGCAGAAGTGCTACTTTCATTTAGAGAAAACTTAACCATCCCGTTACAAGAATATCTTTTTCCGACAAAATTCTCATTCCTGGACAAAATCAGTTTTCCTTACTCGTACACCACCCTTATACCTGGTTTTTCCAGAAGATCCCCAGAAATTAAGTTTCGCCTCATGTCTGGGACGTGCAGTACATTAGTCAGAGTCACTTTCTTTCCACAGGTGAATATCACTTCAACAGTTCCTTTGCCGACGACCTTCGATCGGACTTCATTACCCATTTGGACTTCTTGACCATCGGTCAATTCCTCAAAGGTTTTAAAGGCTGATTTATCATAGCACACATGTACTGTAGCGGCAGTATCATACTGCCAGCCTGAAACTTTACCTTGGATGGTATTCACCTCAGTGATCATAGCCACGATATCGTCTTCTTCTATTGCACTTGCCTCTTTTTTAGATTTGCGATATCGACATACTCGAGCATAGTGCTCGGTTTTTCCACAGACATGGCATGGGCCTTTGAACTTTCCGTTCTTCTTTTGGGCATTTTTCTTGAATTTTTCTTTATTAGGTTTTAGAAAATCATCCTTCTCGGGATTCTTGTTATTGGCGTTTTCTACTGCATGTACCTTGGACGAGGCATTCCCGTTATCATTCTTTTTGTCGCGGTTACGAGATTCTTCCTCAATCCTTAGGTGTTTCTGGATTTGTTCCAGTGTGTAGTCTTCGATTTTATGCAGCAACTTCTTTCTATAGTCTTTCCACATCGGTGGCAATTTCGCAATTATATCCCCAACTTTGAATGATTCAGGAAGATCAATCTTTATCGCTTTGATTTTGTTAACTATTAGCTGCAGTTCTTGGATTTGGGGTAGCAGCAGTTTATTATCTATCATGCTGAAGTCAAAATACCTGGCAATGAGAAATTTGTTGGTCCCTTCCTCTTCAGCCTTGTACTTGAACTCCAGAGCGGCCTAGATCTCCTTTGTTGATGATGTCTGTTGGTACAGATCGTACAAGCGGTCGGAGAGCGTATTCAGAATGTGTTCACGACACAAGAGTTCGTCTTCAGCTCTTTTAGCGCAGGCAGCCACCTACTCAGGTGTGTCGTTGTCGGTTGCTTCAGGCAGCGCTTGCAGATTTGGATCTAATATGTACTAGATCTTCAGTGCAGTCAAGAGAAATTTTAGCTTATCTTGTCATCTTGTAAAATTAGTTCCATCGAACCGATCAAGACGTATCAAGTCCTGATTCATCAACTTGATGGATGAAACACTGTCGGCTTCCATCTTACAAATTACGCTTTAAGATTGTTGGAATTTATACAGATTAATGTAATTTCTGTATAATATGGAAACTGAAAAATAATTAGAAATAAGGACAGGCTGAAGCACGTCCGAAAACGCTGTCCTTAAAGCGTAATTTGCCCCTATTCAGGTGAATTAAGTATGCTGATAGGTTACAGACAAATCGCTTCTAGGATACGACGAGCCTGGTGTGGGTCTGCATTCAGCAAACACGAAGGCCCACCAAATGGAACTCTTATACACACTATCTAGCAAAATTACAACAAAAGGAAAATCTCAAAGAAAAAGAAGAGAATGATTTTGTGATTTGAGACCACTGCATTGGTCAGATTCTTCAGCCCCTGGTTTAGTTGAACCGTTCTTAGACCACACCTTTGGTCAATTCTTCAAGCAATGGTTCTAATTACCTTGCTATACTACTGATGTTTTTGGTCTGTAGGAAATAAACTGTTATAATTCGTATTGAGGTTGCTGGAGTGCTGTGAGATAGTTTGGAAATCCATCCAGGGCCTCTTTCTATAGGCTTAAGATGGCTGGGAGTTATGGTCCAAGGACATAAATCCCACTAGTCGTTTTATAGCTGTTGGAATATGGCTGTTGGAAACTAGCCGTTTTATGGCTGTTGGATACTAGCCGTTTTATAGTTGTTGTGAGAAAACTGGTTAGCCGTTTTATAGTTGTTAGGCTAGCCATTTTATAGCTGTTGGCAACAGTTTCTGCAATAAAGGCTATAGCTGTTACACATTTGTGCAACAGCTATATTTCCAACCACTATATAATTAGAGGGACTCTCATTCAGTCCTCTAATTTTCATCCAGCCACCTATCTGCCTTAGCCTCTTTGTCGCACCGTGACTCGCACCTGTATCGCTCCGGTTCGCGCGAAGTGCAAAGTACGCCACTAGCGCCTCTACAGCTACACTGCCTCACATGCTTACGCCCTCGCACCGAGCCCGAGCCAGAACGTGGTATTCCAGTGCTACGCACTGGAACGCAAGTTCCATTCTCCTTTGGACCATGTGTGTAAGTATTATAATACTCCACACCTTTCATATAAAGCACTTTTTCTTCTCATCTTTTTCCAATGTGGGACTATTCCCAAAAACCCGCAAAAGGTATTTTTTAAACAACTTTTATATATATTATTATTTTATTATTAAAATATATTTTATAAAAATCAATATTTTTGCAACACACACACCCTTACACACTAACACTAGTGGAATTTCGCCACCTATGGGTACTCGAACCATTGAGCGGGAGTTGAAACTCCTGAGAGTCTACCACCGGAGCAAGAGTAAGGACCCAGATGCAATTCTTCTTTTGGATACTGTAACACCCCGTACTTTCCAGTACTTGAGTATTACCAGGTAATTTAATACAAGTCTAGCTTAAGCAAACGTTCACGTACATTCTAGCCTAAATCCAATCGTTGAAATATTCGGATCATGAGAATATTGAAAGTAATAAGTGGACATTCACTTGGTGTGGCTCATTTACCAGTTAAAAATTAATCGAAGGATGAGGTACATAACTCGAAGCAATCTACTCACCTGGAGGAATAGTTCTAACCAGAGGTAGGTCCTACAAATTTAATTTAGAATAATAATGATAATAGTAAATGATATTATTTAATGTAGTATAACATAGTTTGTGTTATAAAAATTAGAACAGGCCATATATCCGTAACCTAATCATTGGGTCTTAGCTTAAATAGTCCCTTGGACTGTTTTAACCGTTGACGTTCAATTTCGGGCTGATCCGACCAACAAATCAGCAGGAAATCCATAAACAAGACCCAAATCAAGTCGTGGGACCCACCTGGGCCTCACATGTGCCCCAAAAATGGGCCAGGGTCCCTATGAAGGGTTCCCAATGCAAATGGACGGTATGGATTATAATACTGACATCTCAGCGGGCCCCTATGTGGTGCATGTGCACTAAGAGTGTTCGTACACGAGGCGCACTAGAAGCAGGGACTCGGTCGGACCAGCTCTGAGCTCCTAGGTGGATCCTCGCATTCTCTCGCCCTCCTTTCTATTTTAAACCAACTCTCTTTGAGCTCCTAGGTGGCCTACCATGATCATTTTCCAGGCCATCTGATCCGTCCAATATCTTCATGGGGCCCGGCTTAACAGAACGGTATAGCCGTTTAACCCATCGTAAACGAACGAGGAAGATGGGAAGCAACCGTCCGTCCTTGTCTAGAAACGACCCGACCCGCGAGCCTGCGGTGAGAAGAGAGAGAGACCGCCCTTCCTCTTTGGGAAGGACGAATCTCAACCATCCATTTGTAGAAGCCATCTCAGCCATCCCTCATCTCTCTCTCCCTCTATATAAAGGGCCCTGAAGCCCTAGGATATTCAACGAAGAGAGAAGAGAAGAAAGAGTGTAAGAAAGGAAGGAAAAACAGGGAGTTGTTCCCTCTGTTGCAGCTCAAAAAACTAGGACGGCATCCACCCATCCGAACCAGGTAACAAGCCACCATCCTTGCCTGTTTACACTCTAACATGGTGGGCTGGGTTCGTAAGCTGAGAACAGCCAACTAATGGCCGGTTCTCGGCTGAAAAGGGACCCAAACCATGGCCGGATATAGGTTGAGAACAGCCAACCAATGGCTGTTTTTCAAACTTAAAGTAGGCCGAACAATGTCTGCACGAGTTCATGCATAAAAACGGTGGGATTTTGTGTGGAAATCAGGCCAATATATGACCACATCTAGAGGCCCTGTTTCGATGTTTGAACTAGGCCCGACAATGGCCATATTCCGGACTAAATCCAGGCCTATTAAACGGATGAAATTCTGGCCCAAGCCAGCCCTCGTAATGACCGTGAGTTGGGCCAAGGAGCAGACCAAACAGGAGCCGCACGTCAGACTGAAATCATGCCTAACAGTGGCTTAATTCAGGGCTGCAATGGTGGCAGAAAAATCACTCTTAACAATCTCTGTAATGGACTGTGAGAGACTGTAACTAGGTTAGGAGAACAGTCTCCTGCTGGTGCGAGCACCAGGCTCTGTTTTGAGCCAGGAAAAACTGGCCCAATGGTGGGCCTTGTATGGATGCTGTGGGCCACGATCTGGACGTGGGATCGGGCCTCGAGTAGACCCTGGTTCCAATCCATGCACGGGTCCGGTCGGTGCCGGAAACCGGGACCGGCGGTGGCTTCAAACAGCGACCGTTTCTTTTCTTTTTCTTTTCTTTTGCATTACAGTTAGTGGGCTGTCTACCCGCCTGGGCCCTGCAAAATGCAGGTGGGCCTCACCAAATGTAGGTTGCTGACGGTGGGCCACATCGGGTCTCATGGGACCCTCTGACCATCCATCAAGGGACGTTGATTCCTGACCGTCCAGTGCTGGACGTTTTGATTTAAAGAGAGAATATATATATATATATATATATATATATATATATATATATATATATATATATATATATATATAAAATAAAACTTATACCTGCCAACAAAAATTTTTGAGATCTCATCCTGTCGGATGAGTCTGGAAAATCTGAACGGTCCACATGAAGTAGAGCCTCGTAAAACCCCTTGGCTCAAATTTTACCTGAAACCAAAACTTCGGTGGACCCTAGTTAATGCAAACAGTTCCTTCCCTTGAAATCGGAGTTTTCTTTAGCATGGCCCACCGGAATCTTATACCGGGATGGAACTTCACCCCCTAAGGTTTCTTGGGGTTCCACACCTTATGGACCATTCGGATTCGACACCATACTCACCTGGGACCCACCTGTGAAACAAATGCACGCTGCATGCATGAATGCCCTGCCAATCAGTTTACGTGAATCCTATGCCAAGAAAAAAAAAATCGAGATCTCCTAATGTTTGATGAGCCTTGAAGATCTGAACGGTCCACAGGGAGCAAAACCTCATGAAACCCCCTGGTGCCAATTTTTACTTTGAACCAAAACTTCGGTGGGCCATGACTAATGCAAACAGTTTCTTCCCTTGAAATTACTTTTATCTTTGCTATGGCCCACCAGAATCTTAGATCAGGGTGAAAATTCACCCCCTAAGGTTTCTCACGATTCCACATCTTATGGACCGTTCGGATTCGATACACATGCTTGCGTAGGACCCACATACGTGTAAAACCCACCTTGCACTAATGAATATGCATTGTTCGGACCTGGATGTTTGAATCCTAACACTATGTTAATGCATGCACGGTGCCCCACCATTCAAAATAGTGAGCCGCACTTGAGGTGGGCCTCACCTGTTGAAATGGGCTAGAAAACCCCTTCTGTGCATGCAATATGTAACAAAACATTTTATAAGGGCCACCTCTACACCAGATGCATATATGTGATACATGCATATATTTTATGTGGGCCCATTATGGCTGGCAAGCTCAACCTAAGGGCCTAAATGGAGGTGTGGGGCTGGTCTAATGATCAGGCGGGCCAAGTCTCATTCAAGTACAGTAGTATCATGGCTAGGCCTAGGAGCCCCTTTGATGAGAACTAAAACCATGGCGATTTCGGATTATCCAACTGACCTTGGTGTTCTAAAAACCTTAGATGATGATCTAATATGAACGGAACCTCCTTCAGGAAAGTATCCAAGCATCGTGGAGCCATTAACTACCTATAGGAGTTTGCATCTAGGATCGTGCTACAAATAGCTCAGGTGATGATTCTTTCCCTTGAGCTTTCCATTTTCTCATTAGCTTAAGTTATAGCTTTTATTTAAATTCATAATCGATATCTCTCTTTATACTCACATATGTTAGCTGGTAGAAATTGAATTGTTGTATCACATGTTTTATGATTATCCTGTATAATTGCTCATGCTTATGGATTTCTTTTTTTGTGGATTGCTTATGTAACTTAAACTGGTACATTAGTGGGAAATTTCCATATATGAATGTACACCCATACTTAGGATGTAACTTGACTAGTTGTACTCGTAATGGACCTTCGGCTTGGTGGTTATTGAGTGATGCCCTTGGTGGATCATTGATGTGGGCCTACCATCCAGGGTTGTTGTGTCTAATGGTTTTCAAGGATGGTCTTTTATCGCACGGTTATGACACTCGCCCTATGTGGCCTACTTTGATATCGCCCTATGTGGCTTTGTTCCAGTATTTTCCCTATATGGGTTGGATGTATTATACTGTACGACCATGCGATGGTAAACCCCATGTATTGTAATATGATTGGCCACTAGTCGACAGGGTACCATTAAACATCATAAAGTGGTAGTCTCATGAGCCGGGGATGGTGGTATGGGACCTATGCCCGAGCTGTCGGCCTACGCTGGGCTATACGCTCCTCGTAGTGACCTTTGAGCTTATTTAAATTGGCCGATTGTAATTGAACTAATAACGGTTTGGCTAATCATACATGCATAGCACAGACCAGCATCTATTGCCGTTATACGAAACATACAGATTCGCCTGTCTGGATGTCTTACCCGAGACACCAACCATCATCTATTATTATCGTACATATTTGCCTGTCTAGATGTTTTACCCGAGGCACAGATCGTCTGGATGTCTTACTCGGGTCGATGATTGCATGGGTGACGACCCCATGTCCGTCTGGATGTCTTACCCGGGACTGATTGCATTCACGCATCCATGCATCTAATAAGACTGCAGTTACTCTGTTTTGGTTGTTTAGATGTTTTGTACTATTTCTTACCTAATGCGGCGGTGTGTAATCTTGAGGGGAATTCACACTGAGTTGGTCACTCATCCATCAAATATATAACCGTACAGGTGGCACAGGTGGCCCTGATGATGTTCACATTCATATTGCTGAGAAGCAGACTATAGTTGACGAGAGTGCATGATTACATTTGCTAAGAGCTGCTACAAGATTTCACAGTTCAAGATTTTTTATAAATTTACTTGTTTCACATGCAATGTTATTTCATTTTATATTCGTAAAAATGAAGACATTGATTTGTATAAGTCATTATGGGTACTCTCTTGTATACTCTAAATGAAATTGTGATTTTTCTATATGCTGATTTGTTCACTCTACGTTTATCTGCTTACTCTGATAAAAGAAAATTATTATATCTGACCATCCTTTAAGGTTAACACTCGGGTTTTTGGGACACGGGTCATATACTCGGGTCTTGAAAAATCGGGGCGTTACAGATACCTTAGTTAATCATGAGGTGAAATCTTACCCACCATTAATATAAAAATCACTCCCATTACTGTCTAATTGCTACGTTTAGAGCCTAAAATTCGCAAGCCATCTTTGACTCGAAACACATGTAAAATTTTAGGTGAAGCCCCACCACATGGGTCCACATCCGACGTAATGCAATTCTGATTTGAATTTTAACGCAGAGGCGTCGCGAATTTTAACGCATGCGCATACTTGCCGGGTCTGCGGCGTGTGTTGCATGTAAAAGCATACTTGTCAATGAGCTGGCAAGAATAAATAATAAAGCTAGTGATGTCAATGGGCTGAGCTTGGGCTGAAAAATCACAATTTGAAATAGGACTGACCCGAAAGCCCAGCCTCAAATAACTCAAAGTCTGGGCTGAGACTTACCCTGCCCGGCCCAGCCTAAAATAATTCGTACGATCACTCATAAATGACCCTAATCAAGAAATCCTAGCCATCCAGCTGGAGACTATCCAATGAATCGAGACGAAAACAACGACTGCTCCAAATTCAACACCAAAACCAGGTTGAGTAGCTAGACTTGCTACTGAAGTGACGTAATCAAGTTTCGTGGGTCCATTGTGATGTATGTGTCTAATTTATACTGTTCATCCATTTGAAGACACCAATTTAGGATATGATAATGAGAATGATGCAGATAAAATTAGAGTGAACCCTATCACAGAAAAATGTTGAGAGAGTGATGACTACCGTTGAAACCTTCCTGAGTTCTACCGTGGTATTTATTTGAAATCCAACTTGTTTATAAGTTAACACAGACATTAAAGTAAGAAAAACACAAATTTCAACTTGATCGAAAACTTTTGCGGTCTTTAGAAGTTTTTAACGGTGGGGTAACTGTCTCCACCGTTTTATGTGGTGGGTCAGATTTGGATCTGATTCATTCTTTGGCTTATAATCTAAAATTACCTCTTCAAATGGATGGACGGTGTGGATACAAAACATACATCATGATGGGACCCACAGAATTAGGTGACGTCACTTCAGAAGGTACTCTTGCTACTCAACTTGTCAGTAGCTAATCCGCGTCCAAAACCAAGTGGTCACTGTCATATGCTTAGCTGTATTCTACGGTTTATACTCCTCCAACACGGTCTCACCACCGTGAAAGGTCTGGATATCCGTACGATGATGCCACGTGTACGGTACAAGAAACACCACATTTTAAAAAAGGTAGTGTGAACTCTCACGCTAATGTTATCTTTAAAAATCCGCGGAAGCTACCGACCACGCTACTGCCAACGGCGGGCGGCTTCTGTGCTTTCGTCGTTGACTGGAAAGCGAACCACAAACAAACAGAACATGCCAGCACAGCAAAGATTGTTCTCGTACCCCGCAGGACCATTCTAAATTATAGTCTTAGTGACTCTATCCAGTGGGACATTGCGGACGTCCAAAATGCTAACATTGCATCTGCTGACAGTCAAAACGATTAAACATGAGCCGTCCGTTTCTCTATTTATCCACCCAATTGCAGGGTTTTAGTGTCCCACCCTGGGGTCACCGAAATGGTGGGCCACAACCCGCCGTATACCTATGGACGTGAAATGATTACATGCACTCGAATGTACGGTCATTACCATACGTGGTAGCTGTGTGGGGCTCACCCGGGACGTGTACTTGGAATCCAAACCATAGATCTGGTGTGCCTACTCATGTTTCACAGCACGTGCTTAGAATCATACTGAATCTAAGACTCGTAGCGGTGCACAAGGGTCGGTTAAGTACGGTTCTAGGGTCGAGGAAAATCGAACCTAGAACCGAACAGTAAAAATCGATTCGGCTCTAGAGTCGGGCTTTTACAATCTAGCTCAATTGCATGTTTTTTTTTTTTTTAATCCAACCCATGTTAATTTATGTTGTAGTCTATTTTTTGAATGACCTATGTATTATGTAGGGTGTTCAAAAAGATATTTACATAAATAATTAAAAAAATTATTATAAACTATAAATTATGAGTTAAATAAATAACTAAAATATATTATAAATTAATAAAATAGGTAATTAAAATATATTGTAAACCCATTGGTTACCAGTTTAGATCCAAGTTTAGCTCTACAGTTCGGTTCCAAGTTCAGTTCTATGGTTCAATAAACTCCAATCGAGTGTCAAATTAAATTAATTGATTCTTTGATTTTCGAAACCAGAAAAACCCAATACACTCCATGATCAGACCAAACTTCATACATAGATGGATCTTTCAGTTCCATGTGCATCCTTAGGGCCTGTTTGGCTAGACCGATCGTCCAATATTAGGTGAAATGAGATTCAAAAAACATAATTATTACTCAGGGCTCTCCGTCTTACCATGGGATAAGCTTAATTCCCTGTTTTGTTTGAAATATGGTGGTACATCGAAAGGATATAACTACCATCATTTAAAATTATTGAGAATAACATACATATGTTATAATTAAACTGTTCATTTATTTTTTAACCTTATTTTATGGCATGGGCTTAAAAATGAAGCAGATTCAAAACTTATGTGGCTCCAAAGAAATTTTTAATAGTAAGTATTCAATCCCCGTTGCTTTCTATGGTGGGGTTCACTTGAGCTTTAGATCTACTTAATTTTTTGGCCCATGCTCTTAAATGATCTCGAAAAATGGGTTGACCGTGTGGATATAGCCCACTCATCATAGTGGAACCTACACAACTGGCTAGCAAGGAGTGAAATTGGCATGAAACCCAATGCGATTCCATCTAACCCACTACCAAACTTTTCCAATCTTTCCAAACATGCAGTGGAATTGGCAAGGACCAGATGCAATTCCATCCCACCTAAGCCCATCTAATCCAACCGGCCAAACTGGCCGTTAGAGACTCAAGTGGAAAACACCACGGGGATCAATGAATAATCGCACCAAAATCCTGTATAATCTTGTTATGCCACGCTTATGCTTGGAGTGGCTTTATCTTGGGTACGTCCTTTTATCCTGGCCTTTGGCACCGATGACTGGGTTAGATGATATATACACAACACAGTGCACCCTACGTTTCAGCTGGAGATCCTACGCTCGATAAGACTCAATTTTGGAAACTAAGTTTGATTTATGTCAACACATCTGATGGACAGTTTGGATGGCACTCAAACATCACTGTTAGCCTCACACAGCTCGAACGCACGGGAATTACCGTACGCTCGACGTATGCACGGACTCTTGTTGCTCGTTCACAGATCTCTCATTTAATCGCCCATCGAATTCTCCAATTGGTTGGGATCTTTCGTGACCCACTGCGTCTCGGATACGATAATCCCCGGATTACAGTTCGTGGCAGCGGAGAATTACATTTCCATACCGGTAGAGCAGGGTGGGGACCGGGTACTACCCTACAAAGAGACGGACGGTCTTGTAAGAAACTATATGGGGCCCACCGTGATGTATGTGTTTTATCCACTCCGTTCATCCATTTTAAAAAATTATTTTAGATTATGAGGATAAAAATGAAGTATATAGAATGCCAAAATGAACCACACAGTAGGAAACAGTGGGGATTGAATGCTACTAGAAACCTCTTGTGGGACACAGAAGTTATGGATCTAGCTTCATTCGGGTCCATGTGACCTTATGAACAGGTTGGATGTAAAATAAACATCAAGTGGGTCTAGAAAGGTTTCAACGGTGGGGTCCACTTGAGCCTTCCATACTTTATTTTGTCCTTATGCCAAAAATGATCTTTCAAAAATGGATGAACGGATGGGATAAAACACGTATATCACGGTGGGCCTCACAGAGCCCCTGACAGGACCGTACGTCTCCAGATAGATCCTGCTGGGCCTGGCGGGTAGTACTTGTACCCAATCCGGGCGCCGGTAGAGCAGTGCATCTGCATTATTATCCCCCACCGTTCATACCATTGAGCCACTGTGTGATATAAGATCCACAGTCTCAAGCTCATCGGACCATCATAGCCATCTCATGCATTTGATGGTCCTCATTTGGATGGTTATTATTAGTTTAGATCTTAATCGATGTCCATTTAGGTATTCTAGATTGACATGCTTGTACCCTCACTATCTTTCCTGGTAAATGGATTGGCTACTCCCCCTGCCACTAGCCCGTGGCTGATGGTCGGTGCTCTGTGCGCCCCACCAGGATGTATGTGTTTCATCCATGCTGTTCATCCACTTTAAGGTATCATTTTAGGGCTTGATCCCAAAAATTAGAGGGATATAAATCTCAGGTCAACCACACCACAGGAAAACAATAGTGATTGGAAAACATTAAAATCCTCCTAAGGCTCACTGTACTGTTTATTTGACATCCAATCCGTGAATTATGTCATACGTACCTAGATGAATGTTAAAAAACAAATATCAGCTTCATCCAAAACTTTTATTAGCCCTAAAAAGCTTTTAATGGTCAATGTTCATTCAACACTGTTTCATATAATGTGGTACACTTGAGAATCTGATATACCACATTTTTAGTTTCATACCCTAAAATGATCTAGAAAAACAGATGGACGGAGGCATAGATGAAACACATACATCATGGTGGGGCCCACGGAACACCAACCATCAGCCATTGGCTGGTGGCAGGGGACTAGCCAATCCGTTTCCTCATTCCTCGGGTTGCTTATTACATGGACCGCAGGAGGACTAGATACGTCAGATTCACGTATTTTACATGGACCGCAGGAGGACCAGATACGTCAGATTCACGTATTTTACATGGACCGCAGGAGGACTAGATGCGTCAGATTCAACTTAGAGATAAGAATGCATATTTTATGGATGAGCCACCGAAATGGGTGGATGCGTGACTACCAGTTTTTTCTAAAAGGCGTGAGCACAACCTAAAGTGGATCGATTTAAAGGAAACGGTGGTGCTTTAATATCAACCGTTAAAAACGTTCTAAGGCCTGCTTATATTATATTGTTTTATTTACCATCTAATCTTCTGATAACGTCACGGATACTTAAACAAAGAGAGAACACAAACGTCATTTTTCCCACTTGTGCTACTGTCTATATTTTTTTACTTTAAAAAAAAAAAAAAAAAAAAAGATGGATAGTACGGATATAAAACTCATCGTCACATATGGCCCCACAGTCATGAATCCACCGACCTTAAAGTAACCAAAGTAACATGGTTACTCCATATCCTGCAAAACTGGCACTTGCGTTGAGTTGAGGGGAGCGGATTAGGCGTGGCCTGTTCTCACCCAAGATGATTGTCCCTTGCCATAGGACAAGCCTCACCCAAGAAGATGTGGCCGTTGCCAAGAGGCCTACATTGGGATGCATGTATTTTATCATGAAGCAGATCGCTTCTAGCCCTTGGTGGACGATAATCCTACCTGGTAGGGTTTTATGGGACTCACCATAATGTAGGGGTTTTATCTATGTTGTCTATCTTTTTTTTCTTTTTTTTTTTTCCTATCATTTTAGGATATGAATTTAAAATTGAAGCAGTTCGAAAGCTCAAGTGAATCACATAATAGGGATTAAATTCTGATTATTAAAAACTTCTACTAGTTGCGTAAGTTTTGGTTCATAATGATATTTGTGCTTTCCCTTCATCCAGGTGTATATTAACCTACAAACCAGATAAATAATAAATAGACATCACAATGGCCCCAAGAAAAGTTTCAACAATGAGTTTATTATTAATGCAACTTCCTGTGGTGCATTCCACTTGAATATTGGACTTGCTTAATTTTTAGACTCATATCATAAAATGATAGAAAACAAGGACAATGGGCATTGTTAAAATCTATACATCATAATGAGCCCACTAGAGTCTCTACCTAGATGTATTAAGTTAATGCATCCAAGTAGGCCGGGACACATTTCACTTTCATATTCTATATCCATCTTGTCCATCCATCTTATTAAATCATTTCATGGCATGATTGAAAATTAAAAAAAATCTAAATCTCAGGTGGCCCATACTTTAGAAAATAGTAGTGAGTGAACATCCTCCTGTTAAGAACTTCTTAGAGTTGACTGTAATATTTTCTTAATGTTTATTTGTTATCGATAAGGTCACACAAATTTGAATATATATATATATATATATATATATATATATATATATATATATATATATATGGAGAGAGAGAGAGAGAGAGAGAGAGAGAGAGAGAGAGAGAGAGGAACGCTAACCTGCGAACCGGTTCGTACGTACTACGTACGAACTTTTTTGAGAACCCATCATAGGTGATGTGGATCCTAAATTTGAACCATTCATGTGAAGCAGCACCCCGTGAAACCCCTTTGGCCGACGTTTTAATTTGATTCAAGACTTGATGGGCCATAAAATATGAAAACAGTTTCCTCCCTTGATTTGCATTTCTCTTTGCTATGACCCACCAGCATTTTCGAAAAAAAACTTCGGCCTTGGAAGTTTCACGGGGTGCTGCTTCACATGAACGGTTCAGATTTAGGATCCATATCACCTATGATGGGTTCTCAAAAAAGTTCGTACGTAGTACGTACGAACCGGTTCGCAGGTGAGCGTTCCTCTATATATATATATATATATATATATATATATATATATATATATATATATGTTAGCTTGATCAAAACTTATGTGGCTCATTAATGGTTAATCACTCTTGTTTTATACACTATGGTCTACTTGAGAATTGGATCTACTTAAAATGGATGACGCCGGATATATGGTTTTCATGTAGAATACATACATCAAAGTGAGGCGCACCAGAGTGACTTAGGGGATGCACCTAATTGGGCCGTGGTCCAAGGGCTTCAGTTTGGAGCAATTTGGTGCATTAGAGGAGTATACGCGAAATATGCATGCTTATTCTTAATCATTCTGGTGGCATGCGTGTACCTAATCCAACTCTTCCAAAGCTTCGGACCCACTAAGCTGGGGCATACGTGTACGGTGGGCCCACAGTGAAGTGTTACAGTTCGTTTAAGGGCATGATTAAAAAAAAAACAGATCCAAATTTCAAGTCGACCAAACCATGGGAAACAATAGTGATTGAATACCCACACTAAAAACTTCGTGAGGGCTAACATTTATCATCCAACCTGTTGATAAGGTCATAAAGACCTAGATGAAGGGTCCACACAAATATCAACTTGATCCAAAACTTTTGTTGGGCCGGATCAGATTTTAATGGCCAATCACCAATGTTTTCTGTGGTGTGGTCTGCCTGAGAATTTGATTTACTTCATTTTTAAGATCATGCCCTTAAATGATTTGTCAAAATGGAGGACAACATGGATACAGGGAAAATACATCACGATGGGCCTCACAGCCAGGGATCAGCCCACCTCTGTGAATCCCGGATCCACCGAAGTTGTGCCCTACTTGTACCTAACCTCTTACTAAAGAGAAAATGACTACTGTAGGCAAAACCTTTTATCCAGCAGTTTTAATCGAGGAATACAAACTTAAGTTATCAACTTAGACTAGCACGTGCGGACAGCGACTTTGAGGACGAAACTACCCCTCCTTTTCACTGCGAAGACGAGAGCTGACGCTTCTCCAACTGAGAGTTGGACGAACGGCTTTGGAGAGATCAAAGTTTCATGGCACCACAGCTATGTATTTATCATACAACGTTCATCCATATTTCAAAATCATTTCGGAGCATTATCCAAAAATAAATAAAATCATATCCATAAATCAATGGACCACACCACACAACCTCTTACTAAAAAAATTTGTAAGGCCCATCATAGCATTTATTTTCCATCCAATCTATTTATAAGGTCACAAAGGCCTGGATGAAGAGGAAAAATAAATTTCATAATGATCCAAAACTTCTGTAACCCCTAAAAGGATTTCAATGGTAGACATTCAATTCTCCATTACCTTTTACTGTGTGGTCCACTTGATAGCTAGATCTGTCTTATTTTTCATCTCAAGCCTTAATACGAGTTCACCCAATAGATGGACGGTTTGGATATAACATATACCTCATAATGGGACCCACAAAAATCGGTGGAAATTACAACAGGGAAAAGGGAAAAAAAAAAAGGTCGACCGGGTCAACCCGGTTGATGGGGTTATATCTTGGCCTATGGCTACGGATTATAACCGTAGCCATAACTATAATGCACTTTTTTTTCTTTTTTATTTTTTACATGGAGAACTTTATTGTACTTACATTTTTCTTTAATACATGTTTATATAAATATGTGTGTGTGTGTGTGTGTGTATATAAATATAAATTTTTCTCTTTTTTTTTTCATTTCTTTCTTTATTCATTTAACAAGAATATCTTCTAAACTAAAATTAGTTACTTGACGTACCACATATGATTTTAGGGTAGGAGAAGCTACTTTAGCCAACCAACCTAGTTATTTTCCAAGATTCCATCAGGTCTATGGTCGAAAATACATTTCATTCACTTCACGGTCAATTTCAATCACTTCATGGTCAAACTAGAAATTGAGCGAGGCAAATATGAAATTGAGCAGGAAAATGTATGAATTGGGCGAGGGAAGCTAGAAATTGAGCGAGGTAGCATAAGAGTTCAGCGAGGGAATCTAGAAATTGAGAGAGGGAAGTTAGAAATTAAGTGAGACAATGTAGAAAATGAGCGAGGGAACCTAGATATTGAGTGAGAGAACCTACAATTTGATCTAGGCAACTTAGGAAATGACCGAGGGAAGCTAGAATTTAAGCAAGGGAACCTAAAAATTTAGCAAGACAACTTAGGATTTGAACGAGGGAAACTACAAATTGTGCGAGGGAACCTATAAATTGAGCGAGGCAACCTAGGTTTTGAGCGAGGCAACCTAGGAAATGAGTGAGGCAACGTAGAAATTCAATGAGGAATCCTAGGAATTGAGTGAGGGAAGCTAGAAATTGAGCGAGGGAACCTAGAAATTCAGTGAGGTAACCTAAAAATTGAGCGAGGGAACCTAGGAAATGAGCGAGACAACGTAGAAATTCAGCGAGAAAATCTAAGATTTGAGCAAGGCAACCTAAGAATTGAGCGAGGGAAGTTAGAAATTGAGCGAGGGAACCTAGAAATTGAGCGAGAGAACCTAGAAATTGATCGAGGGAACCTAAAAAATTGTTCAATTTCTAACTTCCCTCGCTCAATTCCTAGGTTGCCTTGCTCAAATCCTAGGTTTTCTCACTGAATTTCTACCTTGCCTCACTCAATTTCTAAGTTCCCTCGCTCAATTCCTAAGTTGCCTCGCTAAATTTCTAGTTTTCCTCGCTCAATTCCTAGGTTGTCTCGCTCAATTCATAGGTTGTCTCGCTGAATTTCTACGTTGTCTTGCTCAATTGCTAGGTTGCCTCCCTCAATTCCTAGGTTCCTTCACTGAATTTCTAACTTCCCTCGCTCAATTCCTAGGTTTTTCGCTCAATTATTAGGTTGCCTCGCTGAATTTCTAGCTTCCCTCGCTCAATTCTTAGGCTGTCTCACTCAATTCATAGGTTCCCTCGTTGAATTTTTAGCTTCCCTTACTCAATTTCTAGCTTCTCTCGCTCAATTCATAGGTTGCCTCGCTGAATTTCTACGTTGTATCGCTCAATTGTTAGGTTACCTCGCTCAATTCCTAGGTTCCTTCGCTCAATTTATATATTGTCTCACTTGATTTCTAGCTTTCCTCGCATAATTTGTAGGTTGTCTCGCTCAATTCATATATTTTTCCAGATCATTTTATGGTATGAGACCAAAAATGAGATATATCCAGTTCTCAAGTGTACCACATTACAGGAAACAATGTTGAATGAGCGTCAACCATTAGAAACCTTTAGGGGGCCCACTGTGATGTTTGTGAGAAATCCTCCTCGTCTAGGTTCATTCATAGGGTCACAAAGACCTGGATGAAAAGGAAAAAAAATTTCATAATGATCCAAAACTTCTGTAACCCCTAAAGGGGTTTCAATGGTAGACGTTCAATTCCCCACTGCCTTTTACAGTGTGGTCCACTTGATAATTAGATCTATCTTATTTTTCATCTCAAGCCTTAATATGAGCTCGTAAAATATATGGACGGTTTGGATATAACACATACATCATGATGGGACCACAAAAGCAAAAATAAAAATAAAAATCAATTTGCCCCTCTCAATTTCTCGTTTGTCCCGCTCAATTTTCAGTTTGCCCCGCTCAATTTCTAGTTTGTCCCGCTCAATTTCAGTTTGCCCCGCTCAAATTTTCAGTTTGCCCGCTCAAATTTCCAGTTTGCCCCCGTCAATTTCAGTTTGCCCCGCTCAATTTCTAGTTTGCCCCGCTCAATTTCAGTTTGCCCCACTCAATTTTTCAGTTTGCCCCGCTCAATTTCCAGTTTGCCCCGCTCAATTTCTTGTTTGCCCCGCTCAATTTTCAGTTTGCCGCGTAAACTAGAAATTGAGTGGGGCAAACTGATTTTTTTTTTTTTTTTTTTTGCTTTTGTGGGTCCCATCATGATGTATGTTTTATATCCAAACCGTCCATATATGAGCGGGGTAAACTGGAAATTGAGCGGGGCGAACTGAAAATTGAGCGAGGCAAACTGGAAATTAAGCGGGGCAAACTGAAAATTGAGCGGGGCAAACTAGAAATTGAGCGGGGCAAACATGAAATTGACCCCACTGTTAAAATTTAGTTTGCCCACCTTTTATCCAGCTATTTTTATGAAAGAATTCAAACTTACTTTTGCAACTTAGACCTCCACGTGCGGAGACCCAATTCCAGGATGAAAATACCCCTCCTTTCACTGTTGTCCACTTTTCCTCTCCCAATACCAAAACCTATAACCTAAACCCGAACTCATTCTCAAATCCCCAAACCTATAACCTAAACCTATAACCTATAACCTAAACCAAAACCAAAACCTATAACCTAAACTCAAACCCATTATCAAGTCCCAAAACCTATAACCTAAATGTAACGCCCGTGAAAAATTCGTACTTGGACTCGAGTACCAACTCGACCCGAAATTGCGTAGAATTAATTCCTATGGAAATTAAGCGTAAGTTAGCTAGCGCAACGCTAGAGTAGCTGGGAAATAGTCCCTGATCACTTTAAATACGTTCTACAAGACCCAAATCGAGTAGAACCAATGACTCTATAATACTTTATAACCTCGGATCAAACTCTAAGCAGGTTTGTTCTCTGGACCACTTTGAATCTTTATATTGGATCTAGACTGCGCGTCGAAATTCCGATACCTCCTATCTTAGACCGTTAGAACCGCCTTGTTGGACTCGACAATCATTTCGAAAATCAAGTCCAACCGATAATCACAGGCTATTTCATTGAGCCCGGACTGAAGAGAGTGCGAATAGGGACAGATTTGGAATTTGAAATTCAAATCTGGCACACGACTTGACGTGTCAGTATTAAGCATTCTGACCGTCAGAATTCAGCCAGATTACACTCTCGGATCAGGAAAAATTTCTATTTCATATCATGGGACTTGCAGCCCTGATCTACGTGCGGTGACCGCTGAACTGAAACTGGACCGCCACGTGCGATCTGTAAATTCTGCCGGACTGAAAACTTAATGCGTGCTAGATCCGGTATGCATGAGCTTAAGTCCGATCGCATTCGGCCAGGGGACCACCAGAAAGCATCTTTTGGACCGAAACAGCCCCGATTCGGTTATGCACTAAGTGAACTTTGTACCGGAGCCTATTTTGGATATTTTTAAGTCTATAAAAGGGGTTGAAACCCTCACTCCTTTCTCCCATCCGAATTTGAGAGAAACCCTAATTTGGGAGAGAGAAAAGGTGAGAGTTTGTGAGAGAGATTGGAGGAGGATTTTCCCGCCTTTGCACCGCTTGTTGCACGTGCTGTAGCAACACCTTCTGATCACCAAGCCGGTGATTCTTCCACGTTTTCAGGTAAGAAACAACCCTAGAAGTTGCTGATTTGAGGTTCGCTCGTATTCATAACATGTTAGCTGACATATCTTGTAAATTAGGTTCTCTTATCGCCGTAGACGAAGCGTATACGCTCCGTTCGAAACGACACGTCTATAAGAGATAAGGTGAGGATTTTAGACGCTTTGATTGACGGTTTCCAATACTTTCAATGTCGTTTAATAGTAGATTATTGACGGCATCGCCGTTTGACATGTACAACACGCTATCCGTTTCCTGTTTCGTAAATCAACGAAGAATATGAGATTTAGGGCATTTTAGTCATTTGTAGGAAGTGCTGATTTCATTCATATTTTGCTGATGTGATTAACATGATTTGTTTTCGCATTAGAATGTTAGGAATGCGTGCATAATTAGTTGGGAGAAGAGATTCGCCAAATTGCGCACTTCGGGTCGACATACTATATGTAGACTTAAGTGTGTAGTGTATGTGTTTGTATAAATGCTTGTATTAGTATGTATTGAATTAAATGATGTTATGAATTAGTTTGTGACTGATTTCTCAATTAATATGCTGACGTAAATGATTTCCGACATGTTGACTATATGCATGATTCCGTTATATGCATAAAATGTATGTGCTTGAAAATTTGCCTAAGTTGTATGTTATAACATGTGTTAACATGCTCACATGATTGTATTTCAATTCCAATACTCCTACATAAATTGCTGACGTGAATTCATGTGTTTGGGACTATACCTAGTCCAGGCAGTCGGTAACCGAACGAATTCGTGGTTGGCAGGTCTTGGCCACGAACAACGCGTCGATGAACGCGAGCCGTGTTTGGAGTTGGCGGCAGTGGTTAGGCCACGCGAAGTGTTTTACGCACTTCATGTCGTTCGACTTGAGATGCGATCGCGCTAGTCGAGCCCGTCAAGTAACCCTACTGGCCGATGTATGTTCACCCTGTATGAGTCATAACTGCTTGAACCTAGGGTACTGAACTTACCATTGTAAACCCTGTAAACCATGGTACCTTGATCCACGAAGACTCATGAGCCGGACATGGTGGTATGGGACACCGTGGTCGAGCTGTCGGCTTACGCTGGGGCCACAAACCTCCTCGTAGTGACCAGTGAGCACCTAGTCTCGTGAGCAGATTATGGTGGTACAGGACACTATATTCTAACTGTCGGCCTACACTGATCAGACGACAAGTCCTTTGTAGTGACTGCGAGCGTATTCTGAGTCTACGGGAGGCGACGACCCTTCAGTAGCAGTAGAGTACAGTAGGCCTGTATTGATAAGGTGATGGGGGAGCGGTGCAACGAGTGCGAGCAACAGCCCTGACAGCCCTTGTAGCGACCTACAAAATATACATCGTATGAGATTACTAGGAGTGACGACCCTAGACAGGATCTGTGTTGGGATTTATACAAGGGAAGTACCTTAATTTCCCAATCCTGCTGTTTGAATGGACTAATAACAACTCGAAAATCATATCACCATACCATTGCATGTGCCTGGAAGATGTGGAGCACTTGAGGGTCGATTGCATGCCGCGGTCGTAAGATGGTGCCGTATAAGGAAGATCGTCGGTGAGGGCATACATCACGTCATGTCATATTGCATTAACAACAGTATTAGGATTGTCTGATTTACTGCTTTACTATTATCGCATGATTGATTTGTGAACATGCTAATCTTTGCTCTATGATTTCACTGAGTTGATCACTTACTCCCACGTTACGGGATGGTGTTTGCAACACCCACCAGACCCTGTTGTAGATGCAGGTGATGCTGAGATCCAGGAGGCAGAGCCAGACTTTGACGAGGACCAGGACGAGTTCTCGTACATGCAGTATCATGATGGATTTGCTTAGGTGACCTGGGTCGATGGGACTTCAGTGGGACTATTTTGAACATTTGATTTTGTTCATGTACATGTATATGAGACTCAGAAATGTATTCATACTTTAGAGACAGATGAGATCTACTTTGTTTTTCCTTACAGTGATATATATATTGTTTAGTCTTCCGCTTGCTTTTATCATTAGATCTGGAGTATGAATTGCAGTTTTGGTATACTTTTACTCATGTAAATACTTTAACTCAGACAACATTGAATCATAATCATTTTTGTTGCATAAGTGACGGTCTGAAACTCGGGAGTTGAGTTTATACACGACCCCCGATTTTCAGGGCGTTACACTAAACCTAACCTTAACTTAAACCTAAACCTATAACCTATAACCTTAACCAAAACCTATAACCTAAACCAATACCAAAACCTATAACCTAAACCCGAACCCATTCTCAAATCCCAAAACCTATAACCTATAACTTAAACCAAAACCTAAACCAAAACCTAAACCTAAACCTATAACCTAAACCCGAACCCATTCTCAAATCCCAAAACTTATAACTTATTCTTAAACCTTGACCTATAATCTAACCTAAACCTATAGTTATAATCTAAAACTATTCCCAAATCCCAAAACCTATAACCTAAACCTAACCTTTCCCTAAACCTATAACCTAAACTCAATTCTCTAAATCAAAACATACACCTAATCTTAATCTCAACTCCCTAACCTAAACCTAAACCTAAACTTAAAAAATCAAACTTAAACCCAAATCTAAACATAAACCTTATCCTGGAAAGGGAGATGAAAATGAAATAGTGAAAAGGGAGAAGAAAAGTGGATAGCAGTGAAAATGAGGGGTATTTTCATCCTGAAATTGGGTCTCCGCACGTGGAGGTCGAAGTTGCAAAAGTAAGTTTGAATTCTTTCATAAAAATAGCTGGATAAAAGGTGGGCAAACTAGATTTTGACAGTGGGGTCAATTTCATGTTTTCCCCGCTCAATTTCTAGTTTGCCCCGCTCAATTTTCAGTTTACCCCGCTCAATTTCTAGTTTGCCCCGCTTAATTTTCAGTTTGCCCCGCTCAATTTTCAGTTTACCCCGCTCATATATGGACAGTTTGGATATAACACATACATTATGATGGGACCCACAAAAGCAACATCGCAACAAAAAAAAAAATCAGTTTGCCCCACTTAATTTCCAGTTTGCAAACTGAAAATTGAGCGGGGCAAACTAGAAATTGAGCGAGGCAAACTGAAAATTAAGCGGGGCAAACTAGAAATTGAGCGGGTTTAGGTTATAGGTTTTGGTTTTGGTTTAGGTTATAGGTTATAGGTTTAGGATAAGGTTTAGGTTATAGGTTTTGGGATTTGAGAATGGGTTCGGGTTTATGTTATAGGTTTGGGTTTCAGTTTATGTTATAGGTTTGGGGATTTGAGAATGGGCTTGGGTTTAGGTTATAGGTTTTGGTTTTGGTTTTGGTTTTGGTTATAGGTTTTGGTCTTGGTTATAGGTTATAGGTTTAAGATAAGGTTTAGGTTTAGGTTATAGGTTATAGGTTTAGGATAAGGTTTAGGTTTAGGTTATAGATTTTGGGATTTGAGAATGGGTTCGGGTTAGGTTATAGGTTTTGGTTTAGGTTTAGGTTATAGATTTTGGGATTTGAGAATGGGTTCAGGTTAGGTTATAGGTTTTTGTTTTGGTTTAGGTTATAGGTTTTGGTTTTGGTTAAGGTTATAGGTTATAGGTTTAGGTTTAGGTTATAGGTTTACGATAAGGTTATAGGTTTTGGGATTTGAGAATAGTTTTAGGTTATAAGTATAGGTTTAGGTTAGGTTATAGGTTTTGGGATTTGAGAATGGGTTCGGGTTTAGGTTATAGGTTTTGGTTTAGGTTATAGGTTTTAGGATTTGAGAATGGATTCGGGTTTAGGTTATAGGTTTTGGTTTTGGTTTTGGTTTAGGGATTTGAGTTTAGGTTATAGGTTTAGGTTTAGGTTTTAGGTTTAGGTTTAGGTTTAGGTTTGAGATTTAGGATTTGAGAATGGGTTTGGGTTTTGGGATTTGAGAATGGGTTCGGGTTTAGGTATAGGTTTTGATTTTGGTTTTGGTTTAGGTTATAGGTTTTAGTTAAGGTTATAGGTTATAGGTTTAGGATAAGGTTATAGGTTTTGGGATTTGGAAATAGTTTTAGGTTATAAGTATAGGTTTAGGTTAGGTTATAGGTTTTAGGATTTGAGAATGGGTTCGGGTTTAGGTTATAGGTTTTTGT
Organism: Magnolia kwangsiensis; assembly: GCA_037074715.1. Taxonomy (NCBI): domain Eukaryota; kingdom Viridiplantae; phylum Streptophyta; class Magnoliopsida; order Magnoliales; family Magnoliaceae; genus Magnolia; species Magnolia kwangsiensis. Next base: position 106,006,477 of record CM073578.1, on the reverse strand, counting down.
TTAGGTTATAGGTTCTGAGATTTGAGAATGGATTCGGGTTTAAGTTATAGGTTTTGGTTTTGGTTTAGGGATTTGAGTTTAGGTTATAGGTTTAGGTTTAAGTTTTAGGTTTAGGTTTAGGTTTAGGTTTGGATTATAGGTTTTGGGATTTGAGAATGTGTTCGGGTTTAGGTTATAGGTTTTGGAATTTGAGAATGGGTTCGGGTTTAGGTTATAGGTTTTAGTTTTGGTTTTGGTTAAGGTTATAGGTTATAGGTTAAGGTTAGGTTAAGGTTATAGATTTTGGGATTTGATAATGGGTTCGGGTTTAGGTTATAGGTTTTGGTTAAGGTTATATGTTATAGGTTAAGGTTAGATTTAGGTTATAGGTTTTGGGATTTGAGAATAGTTTTAGGTTATAAGTATAGGTTTAGGTTAGGTTATAGGTTTTGGGATTTGATAATGGTTTCGGGTTTAGGTTATAGGTTTTGGTTTTGGTTTAGGTTATAGGTTTTGGTTTAAGTTATAAGTTATAGGTTTAGGATAAGGTTTAGGTTTAGGTTTAGGTTATAGGTTTTGGGATTTGAGAATGAGTTCGGGTTTAAGTTATAGGTTTTGGTTTTGGTTTAGGTTATAGGTTTTGGTTAAGGTTATAGGTTATAGGTTTAGGATTAGGTTAAGGTTAGGTTAAGGTTATAGGTTTTGGGATTTGGGAATAGTTTTAGGTTATAAGTATAGGTTTAGGTCAGGTTATAGGTTTTGGGATTTGATAATGGGTTCGGGTTTAGCTTATAGGTTTTGGTTTTGGTTTAGGTTATAGGTTATAGGTGTAGAATAAGGTTTAGGTTTAGGTTAAGGTTATAGGTTTTGGGATTTGAGAATGGGTTCGGGTTTAGGTTATAGGTTTTGGTTTTGGTTTAGGTTTAGGTTATAGGTTTTAGGATTTGAGAATGGGTTTGGGTTTAGGTTATAGGTTTTGATTTTGGTTTTGGTTATAGGTTTTGGTTAAGGTTATAGGTTATAGGTTTAGGTTTAGGTTAAGGTTAGGTTTAGGTTATAGGTTTTGAGATTTGGGTATAGGTTTAGGTTAGGTTACAGGTTTTGGGATTTGGTAATGGATTCGGGTTTAGATTATAGGTTTTGGTTTTAGTTTAGGTTATAAGTTTAGGTTTAGGTTATTGGTTGTAGGTTTAGGATAAGGTTTAGGTTATAGGTTTTGGGATTTGAGAATGGGTTCGGGTTTAGGTTATAGATTTTGGTTAAGGTTATAGGTTATAGGTTAAAGTTAGGTTAAGGTTATAGGTTTTGAAATTTGGGAATAGTTTTAGGTTATAAGTATAGGTTTAGGTTAGGTTATAGGTTTTGGGATTTGATAATGGGTTTGGGTTTAGGTTATAGGTTTTGGTTTTGGTTTGGGTTATAGGTTTAGGATAAGGTTTAGGTTTAGGTTTAAGTTATAGGTTTTGGGATTTGAAAATGGGTTCGGGTTTAGGTTATAGGTTTTGGTTTTGGTTTAGGTTATAGGTTTTGGGATTTGAGAATGGGTTCGAGTTTAGGTTATAGGTTTTGGTTTTGGTTTATGTTATAGGTTTTGGTTAAGGTTATAGGTTATAGGTGTAGGTTTAGGTTAAGGTTAGGTTTAGGTTATAGGTTTTAGGATTTGGGAATAGTTTTAAGTTATAAGTATAGGTTTAGGTTAGGTTATAGGTTAAGGTTTAGGGATAGGTTATAGGTTTTTGGATTTGAGAATGGGTTCGGGTTTAGGTCATAGGTTTTGGTATTGGTTTAGATTATAGGTTTTGGGATTTGAGAATGGGTTCGGGTTTAGGTTATAAGTTTTGGTTTTGGTTTAAGTTATAGGTTTTTGGATTTGAGAATCGGTTCGGATTTAGGTTTAGGGTGTGGACCCTACAAATACAAATATAAACACGGCCTGTCTAAATGGCCAGGCCCTTCCAATGCCGTCCATAGAAAATGGATAGCTTTATCATGGTCATAACAGTGGTTTCCACCTTCCAGGGACTCCCGCTCTTCCGGATAGCTCCGACGCACATCCGGGTCTGCTCCATTAATTTCGAGCAAATACATAAACACGGTCTGTCCAAATGGTCAGGCCCTTCCAATGCCGTCTATAGGAAATGGACAGCTTCATCATGGTCATAACAACGGTTCCCATCTTTCAGGGACCCCCGCTCTTCTGGATAGCTCCGATGCACATCCGAGTCTGATCCATTAATTTCGAGCAAATACATAAACACGGCCTGTCCAAATGGCCAGGCCCCTCCAATACCGTCCATGGGAAATGGACTGCTTCATCATGGTCATAACAGCGGTTTCCACCTTCCAAGGACCCCCGTTCAATATCCGGATAGCTCCGACGCACATCTGGATCTACTTCATCAATTTCGAGATAATATATAAACATAGGTCTGTCCAAATGGCCAGGCCACTTCATCAATGAATCATATAGTATGAAGGAAAGAAGACTCACCAATTTAGCTACAGGAGCCCAGAGCAAGATAACTGCACCAATGTTGTACCTAGCTGCATTGACATAATAAAAAAATTATACGAATGAAATGACAAAAAGCCAGGATATCATGGACCAAGAGGAAGATGAGTACCCTCAAGAAAAAACTCATGCCAAGCATATTTAATGCGACGAACTTTCATTATGTCTAAACTTGCCCTCAAATCTCCAAAAGTCGAAATAGAATCTGTCTTCTAGAAAGAAATACTAGTGGACATGGCACGTGCAATGCCTGTGGAGAGGGAGTGGCTTGCAAGATGTGAGAGATAGGGGGTGTAGAAGCAGTTTTAAGAGGAGAGAGGTTCAACAATCTGGGTGTGATACTTGATATCCAGGCTTTGAAATTCTGCACACGACATACATTAACTTAATCAAACCGTCCAAGTCGTGGATCCCACCTTAGACAACTCATTATTCAAAATGCAGGTTGATGTAACTATCCTGACTTCTCTTTTATGAACACTTATTCTTGAATTTGGACCATTGACTGTTTTGATTTTGGCCAGTCATTAATATCCACCAATTAGCACCTTTCAAAAATGAAAAAAATATATCCACCAATTAGCCAGTTAGAAAATTAGATCAATGCAATTTTCTGTTTAAGATCAATCTATATCAGGGTCCATGATTTTTTATAGTTTAGTTTTGAGTTTATCATATGACACATGGACAATTTATTAGTGCCTGCATATCAAGATCATGCTCTGCCAGAGTACCCAAGTTTTTTCCATTGTAAAAGGGCATGGGAGCGTCACTTAGCAGACATGGCTTCACCAAATTAACTAAATGGCCTTCCTTTTCATTTAAAATTCTTCCCATATTCCTTAATAATCCATAGTTTTAGCAATTTGTAAAAGTAAGTGAATGCAAATTTTTGTTCATGGCCACTCTCATAATGTGTAGTATAGTTATTACCTGTTGGTTAAGAAAAGGAAAAGAAATGGTTAAAATTGAATTTTTTAAATCACGACTCCCATTACAAGCCAAAAATATTCATTTTCTGTTTGAATCCTAAAAAACCATAAAAAGTGAATTGAAAGTTGTATGATTCACCTCCAAAATTTTACATGTTTTACAGCCGAAGCTTTGATCAAAATTTATGCCAATAAGAGAATCAATAGATGAAACATGAACAATCGACATTGACAAAACTTAAAAGGGAAAGCATCATTTTGTGAAAAATAATTCTTCTAAACATTCCTACATGTAATAAAAAATCTCAATGGATTGGTGACTTTTTCTTAGCTATCTGGATATCAATTCTTGACCCAACATGGAAAAATTTAGTTCCATGAGGAAAAAATGGTATTTCGTTTAGGAGCTTACAACACTTGCGATGCCTCTTGTGAATTTAGGGGGCAAGGGATACAAGAATACATTGTGGAACCACAGTTATAGTAGTGACTTCCAAAACAATTGTCATCTAGGCTATACTAGTAATATCATGACGCTGATCCTTCCTATTTAATAGTTATCATGTAGTTTACATGTCATTTCCAAAACCCTATCCTTGCTGATCTTCTTCACTTGCATTACCAAACTACAATGCAAAGAGAAAAAGGAACAGACCAATTGATAGAAAGCCTCTGATCCTTTTTAGGCACAAGGTTCAGATTCTAAAGAAACAAAACACCTATAGATGACATCATGAGTCGTTTCATATCCATAGCAAACAGAAATGGTAAGAAGATACGTGTACAAGTATTTTCATTCCCATAAGGAGTTTATGGTGCATAAAATTCCACATGATTAAGTGCATGGACATCCCGAGATGGACAAGATTTAAAGTATTGGAGTGGGAAGACTAAAAGAGAGAAATGTGGCTCTTTCAGGAAAATTGCTGGGAACATTACACTAAAACGATGGACTGGAACTACAGAAAAAATAAATCTGCAATAGAATTTTATCTACCTCTTAGAGCGCATATGTCTTGAACATACTGCCTTGGAACTTAATGATTCCAAAGTAGAACCTTGACATTTCGCTACCTGCATTTGACTTTCAACATACATGTTAAGTGTCATTGCTTCAAATTGTCGGAAACAACTGAAATTTTCAGCAAGCTTTCATCAGTAAATAGAATGTAAATGATGAAAGAAGCAGAAACAACTGCACCCAAGTGACACCTTTCATACAGAAATTCCTCTTAAAGAAATAACAGAACAAAATGTAAGAAAAACATTTTTTAGAAGAGAGAAGATCAATAACCCAGACGGTTTGTTGAGAAAACCAACCAAACCCACAAATTCAATAGCTAAATGGGTCTCAAAATTCTTCTAAAATCTAATATTTTTCTGCTTTCAAAAAAGATAGAGAGATCAGCCACTCAAAGTAATTGTTGAAAAAACCAATCAAACCCACAAATGCAATGGCCAAATGGGTCTCGAAAATCCTCTAATCCCCATAAAATTCTCATCTTTTTCCTTTTTCTTCCATTGTAGCAACCAAAACCTTCCCAACATTTTTAGAACAGAAATAGACCAATTACAGGCCTGATGAGAAAACCAACCAAACCCACAACTTCAATTCCAAAAAGAGTCTTCAAATTCCTCTAATTCCCATTAAAATCCCATCTCTCGGTTCATTTCAGCAACTAAACCATCATGTGGTCTAAAAGGCCACTGTCTAATCAAAAAGAATATGAAAGCTGGTAGTTGTTTATTTATACCTCCTGGAACTTCGTCTTTAGGAAGAGTTTTGGCTACTTCATATGCCTCCTGGAAAATCAAATCCTCAAATTCTACATTAAATGAGGTGATTAAAATAAGCAAATGAGTAAACTAAAATTTGAAAAAGTTCAAACTGAAATAAGACAGACTCGTGTGTTATGTGAACACAAAATAAAGCAATAAACTTTACTTGCCGGATTGGCTCTGGTACACAGTATTTACAGCACATTTTAACAATCTTGATAGATGCACCGAGAGATATGTGATGTCCAATAGATATGAATATTGGTTTTGAAGAACCTTGAGTACATCGCATTGCCTGCACAAAATTTTGTAATTCAAAACAAAACCATATGATGTAGAGTTAACTAGCCTAAGATGAATTCTCTTAGTGCTCCCCATATGATATAGGTAACCCGTATGTTTTGCTTCCTTCCTTGAGTTACTTTTTGAACTAGCATGACCTGTTCTACATGGGTTTTGCAGGTTATTGGTCCAATGCATCAAGAGGTTGCTAATTGCTGTCGGTAAGCATTTTGGTTGCTCAGCCATTTCATATATACACTTCCAATCCTTTTCCACAAGTCCTGTGTTTAGTTAAAATTTTTGAATTGGGAAATTGATTTGCCTTCAATCCATCTGCTGGCTTCGTGCATGTATTATGAAGTTAATACTTCCCATTATAAAAACAGTATGACATTTGGCACCAGCAAAATCAAGTAATAAGAACTCACAAGAGATGTGTTGGGGAGTCTTATGAAAACAATTTGGTGTACTGACGGGGATATCTCATACTTGATGGTATGAGGGTTCTGTGACAATTGATTTGGTTCATCTCCCACTTCTCCTATTCGATACCGATTTTTTATCTAATCACTACAGTTCTTTGAACATTATTGTTTATTCCCAATTCCTAAAGCCCTGTTTTGTAGACACCTAAAAATGAGTTTATCTCACTTAACAATAATTAGTATTGGAGTTGTTGGTCTCTAATGCATAATAAGTAATAACTATCAGTATGAACTCATTATGTATTGGACACAATTTTATCATTGAAATGGCAATAAAGTGTAAACCACAAATTTCAGATGTAGACACATTTCATCAAGCACTTATGTGCTGACATCCAACCAAAAGTCCAAAACCATATATCAGTAAAGAAATCATAGTTATCTGTGGACACAACCAAAAACAAGAAGCATGACAGTTTCCAGCTTGTCAGACAATGATAAACAAAGATGAGGAGAATAAGAATAAGCAAGATAGAACAAGCCAATTACCCGCTGAATACGAGCACTTTTTTGAAATATTTGATCTTCGTATAAAGAAATTGACTGAGCAAAATGCTCTACCCTCTCCAATATTACCTGGACATGTTGAATTCCCTAGCATTAGGAAGTGTGGGTTGTACGTGTAACCAACCCGCAATTAAGGATATGGCAAAAAGAATAATAGAAAAAGAGCTCTAGTATAAAGATCTGTCATTTACGCAGTTTACTTTGAGCTCTATCTCTAATTCATTCAAATTCATAAACTTCAAACAAAGCACTAAGGCTGCATTTGGAGATATGCAATGAGGCGAAATCACACCAAGATAACTGACTCAAAAATGTTTTAGACAGACATCTTTTCCTCAAGGTGGCTAGAGTTGGACTATCATTATGACTTCCAGGCACGGAGTCAATTAGATACAGTGAGATTGTAGCAGCATGCATCTACATATTTTTCTTTTTTCTTTTTTTCTTTTTTTGGAATTTCTTATACACAAACTATATAGAATAACTAAATAAAAGAATACTTATTCCATACACAAACTATGGAATTACTTCTACCCAAACAAGATTTCTCCTGGGCATTTCATCAAATATCTAACAAGCATCATCCAAACAACCAAACTTGACAAGCCCATTTCATCAAATATCTAACAAGCATCATGTAATCGTACATGCCTTTCTTAAAACAACTTAATATAAATCCTTCATTCTTGGTGACACAAACCATACTACATAATGCCATAAACAAAAATTAATGCCTTCCCAAAAATCAAAGCCAATAGATAAAAAACAACATTCGATGTAATAAAGAATCAAAGGAATCGTGGCTTGCAAGATGAATCAACCAGATCTATGAAGACATACCATACCTGTACAAATGCTGGCATGAATAAAAACCTTGAGCATGAATTTTTTTCTATGAGACTGGCATTTTAATCCAAAATTAGAATAGATTTCCACTCCATTAACATCGATTTCAAGAATCATGTGATCAAATCAGAATCCTAACCCTTATCTCAACCCCGTTCGTCAATGCACTCAATGGATTCAACCCCCTGTGTGCGGAGATGGGTTACCTAGTTGCTGCAGTGGAGCATAGCTAGTAGTCCGATCGAGAGGAAGATAGATCGACGAGAGAGAGAGAGAGAGAGAGAGAGAGAGAGACCTTTCAGGATTGTGAACTTGTTGCAGCTTGCGAGAATGACATCGAGATTGAGAGAGGGAGAGGGAAAGAGAGAGGGCGGGGGAGTGAGAGAGGGAGAGGGCAAGGGCGAGCGAGAGAGGGAGAATGAGAGGGAGAGTGAAAGCAAGGGCGGGAGTGAGGGATTTTCAGGGTATTTTACCCAAAAAAAGACCCCGTCAATACGTAGAAGCTTTTGCTAGCGCGCCCAATCTGTCCGTCTTCTCATGGACGGACGCAGACGGTCCGGACAAGGGCTTCGTGGTGCCCACCATGATGTATTTGGTTAATCCATTCCAATCAATAATTTTAATAAATTATTTTAGCTTATGACACTAAATTTTAGGTATATTTATGGCCCAAGTGGACCACACAATAAGAAGAAACTGTAATTTAATATTCATGTTTCGTACCGTGTGGTCCACTTGAGCCTTCGAAATAGCTGATTTTTTTTCCATCCTCTAACGTAACATTTACAAATATATATAGACAGCTTAGATATAACACAGTTTTTTTTTGACCTCATAGAGCCCCTTACAGCACCATTAATTATTAATGGTGTATCAACTTTTTAGCTACGGATTAAAATCGTAGTAACTATAGCTAAGGTTTATATCCGTAGCAAAAAAGTGACGTGGTCTGAATCCTTTGCCCCTTTTTTTGGTAGTGAGAAGGTGTGGCCAAAAACAACTTAGGATTTGAGCAAGGTAACCTAGAAATTGAGCGAGGGAACCTAGAAATTGAGTGACGCAACGTAGGAATTCAACAAGGTAACCTAGGAATTGAGCGAGGGAAGCTAGAAATTGAGCGAGGCAACCTAGCATTTGAGCGAGACAACGTAGGATTTGAGCGAGGAAAGCTAGAAATTGAGCGAGGGAACCTAGAAATTGAGCGAGGCAACCTAGGAATTGAGCGAGACAACGTAGGAATTTAGCGAGGTAACCTAAGAATTGAGCGAGGGAAGCTAGAAATTAAGCGAGACAACCTAGGATTTGTGAGAGGCAACTTAGGATTTAAGCGAGAAAAGCTAGAAATTAAGCGAGGGAACCTAGAAATTGACTAAGGCAACGTAGGAATTGAGCGAGGCAACGTAGGAATTGAGCGAGACAACTTAGGATTTGAGCGAGGTAACCTAGGATTTGAGCGAGGAAACCTAAAAATTGAGCGAGGGAACCTAGGAATTGAGCGAGGCAACGTAGGAATTGAACTAGGAATCCTATGATTTGAGCGAGGGAAGCTAGAAATTGAGCGAGGCAACCTAGGATTTGAGCGAGGAAAGTTAGAAATTGAGCGAGGGAACCTAGAAATTGAGCGATGCAACCTAGGAATTGAGTGAGGCAACGTAAGAATTCAGCAAGGTAACCTAGGAATTGAGCAAGGGAGGCTAGAAATTGAGCGAGACAACCTAGCATTTGAGCAAGGAAACCTAGGATTTGAGCGAGGAAAGCTAGAAATTGGGCGAGGGAACCTAGAAATTGAGTGAGGCAACCTAGGAATTGAGCGAGGCAACGTAGGAATTGAGCGAGGAATCCTAGGATTTGAGCGAGGGAAGCTAGAAATTGAGCGAGGGAACCTAGGATTTGAGCGATGCGACCTAAAAATTGAGCGAGGCAACGTAGGGATTGAGCGAAAGAAGCTGCGAATTGAGCGAGACAACGTAGAAATTCAGCAAGGAATTCTAGTTATTGAGCAAGGGAACTAAGAAATTCAACAAGGCAACCTAGGATTTGAGCGAGGCGAGGGAAGCTACAAATTGTGCGAGGGAACCTAGAAATTGAGCGAGGCAACCTACGAATTGAGCGAAGAAGCTAGAAATTGAGCGAGGCAACCTAGGATTTAAGCGAGGGAACATCGAAATTGGAGCGAGGCAACTTAGGATTTGAGCGAGGGATGCTACAAATTGAGCGAGGGAAGCTAGAAATTGGAGCGAGGCAACGTAGAAATTGGAACGAGGATTGAGCAAGGGAACCTAGAAATTGAGCGAGGCAACCTAGGAGTTGAGACTATCCATGACGTTCATCCATTTTTCCATCTAAAGTAAGGGTTTCAGCCCAACATGGTGGCATATTGAAATATCAAGTGGATCACACCACAGGAAATAGTGTTTCCACCGTAGAAACCTTGTTATGCCCCTACAATGATGTTTTACTTGTAATCCATCATGTTCATAGGATGATTTTCGCATGGATGAACTGAAAACCAAGATGGGAGCTTCATTTGGCATTTCAATGGCCCATAAAAAATTTATGCTGTTTAGGTAAATGTATATCATCCCTGTAATACGTACTTTCTTCCATGGAAGGACCATTTTTAAAAAAAACGAGATAATATTGATGAATGGAGAGGATGGGATCCAGTTAGAGCGTGGTGCGATCCAAGCAAAGGATGTAGCGGTGGAGTTTTCGTCCCTTTTTTTTAAAAAAAAATGGAGCGAGACAAGGGAGGGAGAGGAAAAGCAACGGTAGTAAAAAGGGGGGGTAGTTCCGTCCTCAAAGTTGCTGTCCGCACGTGCTAGTCTAAGTTGGTAACTTAAGTTTGTATTCCTTGATAAAAACCGTTGGGTAAAAGGTTTTGTCTACAGTGGTCATTTTCTCCTTAATGATTAATGAATTTGTTCGTTGAATCTTGAACAGTGACCAGAATATATATATATATATATATATATATATATATATATATATATATATATATATATATATATATATATATATATATATATATAGAGAGAGAGAGAGAGAGAGAGAGGGGAACTTGCGCACCTTCTCACGGTATCACCTGCGGGCACACTTGCGCACATGATATGGGCATAGAATCTGAACGGTCCTAGTAACGTGGCTCTCATTGAAACCCTACGAGCTCAATTTTCAGTATGATTGAAAACTACGGTGGATTATAAAAAATAAAATATAAATCAAGGGAGGAAATTATTTCCCTTTGCCATGGCTCATATAAAGCTGGTGGGGTTTCAAGGGGTGTAGCATCACGTGGACCGTTAACATTGCGTGCACATGACACGTGTGCAAAGGTGCTCCGGTGAGCATTCCTCTCTGTACATATATAACCATTCTTCAGATCTTCATCAATCAGGCAATTAGAACCATCAGGTATATTGTAATTTATGGGTTATCACCCGTCTAAAGTGGGACTCACAATCAACGGTACGGATCGAGTTGCGTGTATGGCAAAATGGACAGTGCCTCTGGGTACATGTGTATGGATAATCGCACTGTCGACGTGCATTAAAAGATCTCACAAGACGTAAGCAGCACTCCGTGCAACTGGAGAAAATGACCACTGTAGACAAAACCTTTTATCCAGCGATTTTTATAAAAGAATACAAACTTATGTTACCAACTTAGACTAACACGTGCGGACAGCGACTTTGAGGACGAAACTACCCATCCTTTTTCACTGCGAAGACGAGCGCTGACGCTTATCAAACTGAGAGTTGTACGAACGGCTTAAAAGAGATCAAAGTTACATGGCCCAACAGCTATGTATTTATTAAATCCACAACATTCGTCCATATTTCGAAATCATTTCGGAGCATTATCCAAAAAAAAAAAATTCATATCCAAAGATCAATGGACCACACCACAAAGAGCACGAGGAAATTGATTTTCACCGTTAAAAATTTTGTAGGGCCCATCATAACATTTATTTTCCATCCAATCTATTCATAAGGTCACAAAGGCCTGAATGAAGAGGGAAAAAAAAATTTCATAATGATCCAAAACTTCTGTAACCCCTAAAAGGATTTCAATGGTATACATTCAATTCCTCGCTGCCTTTAACAGTGTGGTCCACTTGAAAGCTAGATCTGCCTTATTTTTCACCTTAAGCCTTAATCCGAGTTCTCCAAATAGATAGATGGTTTGGATATAACACATACCTCATAATGGGACTCACAAAAATCAGTGGGGATTACATCAGGGGAAAAAGAAGAAGAAGAAACCAGCGTGTTGGGGTCGACCAAGTTAGAGCTGGGCCTATGGTTACAAATTATAACCGTAGAATAGTCACCGTAGCATAACTATAATGCCATGCACCTTTTTCTCTTTTTATTTTTATTTTTTACATGGAGTACTTTATTCTACCTGCATTTTTCTCATATATATATATATATATATATATATATATATATATATATATATATATATATATATATAAATTTCTCTCTTTTTTTTTTTCATTTCTTTTTTTATTCATTTAACATGAATATCTTCAAAACTAAAATCAATTACTTCACATACCACATATGATTTTGAGGTAGGAGAAGCTACTTTGGCCAACCAACCTAGTTATTTTCCAAGATTCCATCAGGTCGATGGTCAAAAATACATTTCATTCACTTTATAGTCAATTTCAACCACTTCGCGGCCAAATTAGAAATTGAGTAGGGCAAACATGAAATTGAGTGGACAAATTGAAAATTGAACGGGACAAGGTAGGAATTGAGCGAGGAACTTAGAAATTGAGTGAGGCAAGGTATGAGTTCAACAAGAAAATCTAGAAATTGAGCGAGGCAACCTAGAAATTGAGCGAGGGAATGTATAAATCGAGCGTGAGAACCTACAATTTGAGCTAGGCAACCTACGAATTGAGCGAGGGAAGTTAGAAATTGAGCGAGGGAAGCTAGAATTTGAGTGAGGGAACCTAGAAATTCAGCGAGACAACCTAAGATTTGAGCAAGGAAAGTTACAAATTGTGCGAGGCAACTTAGAAATTAAGCGAGACAACCTAAGATTTGAGCGAGGTAACGTAGAAATTCAGCGAGGAATCCTAAGAATTGAGCGAGGGAAGCTAGAAATTAAGCGAGGGAACCTAGAAATTTAGCGAGGCAACGTAGGATTTGAGTGAGGGAAGCTAGAAATTGAGCGAGGGAACCTAAAAATTGAGCGAATCAAGGTAGAAATTCAGCAAGGAAACCTAGGATTTGAGCGAGGCAACCTAGGAATTGAGCGAGGGAAGCTAGATTTGAGTGAGGGAACCTAGAAATTGAGCGAGGCAACCTAGGATTTGAGTGAGGCAACCTAGGATTTGAGCGAAGGAACCTAGGAAATGAGCGAGGCAACTTAGAAATTTAGCGAGGAATCCTAGGAATTGAGCAAGGGAAGCTAGAAATTAAGCGAGGGAACCTAGACATTCAACGAGACAAATTAGGATTTGAGCGAGGGAACCTAGAAATTGAGTGAGGCAAGGTAGAAATTCAGCGAGAAAACTTAAGATTTGAGCGAGGCAACCTAGGATTTGAGTGAGGGAAGTTAGAAATTCAGCGAGGGAAGTTAGAATTTGAGCGAGGGAACCTAGAAATTCAACGAGGCAACCTAGGATTTGAGCGAGGCAACGTAGGAATTTAGCGAGGCAACGTAGGATTTGAGCGAGGCAATCAAGGGAACTTGGGAATTGAGCGAGGAAAGCTACAAATTGAGTGAGGGAACTTAAAAATTGAGCGAGACAACCTATCAATTGAACGAGGCAACCTAGGAATTGAGTGAGGGAAGCTAGAAATTGAGCGAGACAACGTATAAATTGAGCGAGGCAACTTAGGAATTGAGCGAGGGAAGTTAGAAATTGAGTGAGAGAAACTAGAATTTGAGCGAGAGAACCTAAAAATTCAGAGAGACAACCTATAAATTAAGCGAGGCAACCTAGGAATTGAGCGAGACAACGTGGAAATTCAGCAAGGAAACTTAGGAATTAAGCTAGGGAAGCTAGAGGAAGCTAGAAATTAAGCGAATGAAGCTAGAAATTGAGAGAGGGAACCTAGAAATTTAGTGAGGCAACCTATAAATTGAACGAGGCAACCTAGGAATTGAGCGAGAGAAGCTAGAAATAAAGGAGAAAATGACCACTGTAAACAAAACCTTTTATCTAGCAGTTTTTATGAAAGAATACAAACTTAAGTTTTTACCTCGCTAAATTTCTAACTTCCCTGAGGGAAATTGATTTTCACAGTTAAAAATTTTGTAGGGCCCACCATAACATTTATTTTCCATCTAATCTATTCATAAGGTCACAAAGGCCTGAATTAAGAGGAATAACAAATTTCATAATGATCCAAAACTTCTATAGCCCCTAAAAGGGGTAGACGTTCAATTCCCCACTGCCTTTTACAGTGTAGTCCACTTGATAGTTAGATCTGTCTTATTTTTCGTCTCAAGCCTTAATATAAGCTCGCTAAATAGATGGACGGTTTGAATATAACACAGATCCTTACATTCTTCTCAACATAATTATGTAAATATGTATATATAAGTATATAAAAATATTTTTCTATCTTTTAATTCACTTCTTTATCTATTTATTTAACAAGCATATCTCTGAAAATTTTGGGGTAGGAGAAGCTAATTTAGTCAACCAACCTAGTTATTTTCCAAGATTTCATCAATGGTCGAAAATCCATTTCATTCACTTCGTGGTCAAACTAGAAATTGAGTGGGGCAAACATGAAATTGAGTGAGCAAACTAAAAATTGAGCAGGGCAAGGTAGGAATTGAGCGAGGGAACCTAGAAATTGAGTGAGGCAAGGTAGGAATTGAGTGAAGGAAGCTAGAAATTGATCGAGGCAACCTATGAATTGAGCGAGGGAACCTAGAAATTGAGCGAGGCAACCTAGGAATTGAGTGAGGCAACATAGAAATTGAGCGAGAGAACCTACAAATTCAAGGAGGAAACCTAGGATTTAAGCGAGGCAGCCTAGGAATTGAGCGAGGGAGGTTAGAAATTGAGTGAGGCAACCTAGGATTTGAGTGAGAGAAGCTACAAATTGAGCGAGGGAACCTAGAAATTGAGCGAGACAACCTAGGATTTGAGCGAGGCAACATAGGAATTAAGCGAGGAAACCTAGGAAATGAGCCAGGCAACATAGAAATTCAGTAAGGAATCCTATAAATTGAGCGAGGGAAGCTAGAAATTAAGCGAGGGAACCTAGAAATTCAGCGCGACAACATAGGATTTGAGCGAGGGAAGTTAGAAATTGAGCGAGGGAACCTAAAAATTGAGCGAGGCAAGGTAGAAATTCAGCGAGGAAACTTAGGATTTGAGTGAGGCAACCTAGGATTTGAGCAAGAGAAGTTAGAAATTTATTGAGGGAAGCTAGAATTTGAGCAAGGGAACCTAGAAATTCAGCGAGGCAACCTAGGATTTGAGCAAGGGAAGCTACAAATTGTGCGAGGGAAGCTAGAAATTCAGTGAGGCAATATATAAATTGAGCGAAGGAACCTAAGAATTGAGCAAGGCAACTTAGCAATTGAGCGAGGCGAGATAAAAATTCAGTGAGCTAACCTACGAATTGAGCAAGGGAAGCTAGAAATTGGGCGAGAGAAGCTAGAAATTCAGTGAGGTAACTTAAAAGTTGAGCGAGAAAACCTAGGAATTGAGCAAGGGAAGCTAGAAATTGAGCGAGGTAACCTAGAAATTGAACGAGGGAAGCTAGAAATTCAGCGAAGGAACCTAGGAATTGAGCAAGGTAACCTAGCAATTGAGCGAGGCAGCGTAGAAATTCAGCGAGACAATCTATGAATTGAGCGAGACAACCTATGAATTGAGCGAGAAAAACTAGAAATTGTGCAAGACAACATATAAATTGAGTGAGGGAACCTAGCAATTGAGCAAGGCAACATAAATATTCAGCAAGGCAACCTATGAATCGAGCGAGGCAACCTACGAATAGAGCGAGGGAAGCTAGAAATTCAGCGAGGGAAGCTAGGAATTAAGCGAGGGAAGCTAGGAATTGAGCCAAGCAACGTAGGAATTGTAACGGATCAATTCATAAATTTGATGGAGATATCATAAAAATATGATGGGGAACTTCCATGGATTCATGTAATGTGTAAGACCCATATCCTAATCTATACTGTTCCGTTGCTTTCCACAATCCTTCTCGTCAAATTTCGACAATCCGCGACCTGTAGTCGACGTTGCGCACGACCGTAAGACATATCCTATATATTTGGGTTGGCTTAATCCGAGACTTGTATCATTGCGACCGCACCATCGCCGCGGTTCTAACGCCGCGACTCATATACCGATCCGATACCCTTACTAAGAGATGTGAGCGAGCGTTTATTTCGAGAAAATGCCGCGCATTTGCAATTTCAAGAGAATCTATACAACATGTCCCATCAATCACATCAATCAATCCCATCAATCACTTCTCATGTCAAGTACAAAGCACTCATGCTTCCTTTCTCCACAAGTCAAGCAACCACCAAAGTCAACTAACACATCACCTTACCTATCACTCACATCCATCAACCATCACCCCATCACTCACCTCACATCTCTTTACATCTCATGTCTCTCTCTCTCATTTCCCAACAATTTCAAGCAACCAAGAGAGCCCTCTCACGTCCAAGCTCTTCCCATGTGAGAGAATGCATTTTGCTGGCCCACTTCCCATCCCAAAACCTCTATCCTAGCCATCAATCTCCCATCTCCACCATCAAAGTGAAGCTCTAGGAGTGTAGCTTTCCAACAGACCGAGAAGATCAAGCGGTGGGTGCCTCCATAGTCTAATTTTCAAGTTTTTAAGAAGGGCCAAGTGAGGCCAACCGATCAATGGTTTGGATCTCACTTGGGACCCTAACATGTGGCCAATGGCCCATCTTGATCATCAAAATCATTCCATGATGGGGCCATTCTCCATGGACCCCATCATGATGTTCACTTTTCTTGCATTAAGAGGTCATATAGACCGTTCATTTTGGATGGAGAGGGATCTCCACCGTTGATCTTTTGTTTGAATGGCCCATATGCAATGAGACCCTTTGATGTATGATTGAATGATTAAAACGGAGGGCCCATAGTGCCGGGGTCCCTCCATCACGCGTGTCCCACTCTATCTCTCTCTCCCTCTCTTTCCATTTATTTTATTGCTTTGTGTGTGATGAAATGGCCGTATGGCCCACTTGGATGGACCCCACCTTGAAGTAAATATTTTATCCAAGCCGTCCATAGGTGGGGCCCATCTTAAATGTGTCATCCATGTGGTGGCCCACCTGGGCAGGGCCCACCTTAGATGAATGTCTCACGCCAAACCGTCCAGGGACTCCCTGGACGTGAAGTGAAAAATACAAATATAAGCTTGATTTGACAAGCTCTGGGAGGGCCATCCATATAGGCCCCGCCTAGATGTATGTTTCTAATCTAAGCCGTTCATCCTCTTCCCCAACTCATTTTAGGCGTTGAGTCGAAAACTGAGAGTGATCCGAGTATCTAGTGAGCCATAGTGTTAAAAATAGTATCATTACCATTGAAATCCACCTAGATCTTTCTTGCACACTCAAAAAGGGCCAATATTGGTCTTAATTGAATGGTTATGAGCCATAAAATCTAACGGCTGGAGTGGATTCTTCATATGTGGGCCCCACATGAGTAAAACCCCATAAAGATGGGTTCTTTAAAAAAAAAATCATAGAAGACAAGCAACAGAGGCTGCTGCCTCTGACCTGTCAGACGCGTAACCGTCCTGCGTCTCAGCAGGCGGACGGGCAGCAGCCCACGGCCTTAGCCATGGGCCCCACCTTGATGTTTATTTACCATCCGATCTGTTCATAAGGTGGCCCACCCTCTGAGGAGGGCCCTCCCCAAAAATGAGACACATCCAAAGCTCAGGTGGCCCACATCATAAGAAACAGTGTGAATTAAATTCTACCATTGAAACTTTTTTGGGGCCCACAGAAGTTGTGAATCAAGCTGAAATTTGTATTTTTCCTTTAATCAGGTCTGCGTGACCTTATCAACGGGTTGGATGGCATTATGGTGGGTCCCACGTGGGGCCCACAGTGATGTAAGTGGTTTATTACCACCGTCCGTACAGACGGTGGAGGCCACAGCGATGCATGTGTTTTCCATACTGTCCAGCCGTTTCTTGGCTGCTCGACGGTCAGTGGACCCCCACCCTTATGTTTGTGTTGTATCTAAACCGTCCCTTCAATTGGTGGGCCGTATGTGTGGAACCCACCATGACGCATGTGTTGCATCTAAACTGTCCATTTATTTTAAAAATTCATTTTTTTATGGTTGATCTAAAAATGAGCCAGATCTATGGTTCAAATGGGCCCACTTTGGTATGTGTTAGGGCCCATATTGATCCATTTATGGTCATTCATTGGGGCCCACCTTAGTATACATATAAAGCCCATGGGACTAGGCTCATTTGATACATAAAGAGCCCATGGGATTTAGCCCGTTTGATGTACATGGGGCGCAAATGGAGTGGCCCATTTAGTATATTTAAAACTCATGTGTGTAGGCCCATCTGATATATTTAAGGCCCAAGTTGTGAGGCCCACTTTGATGTATTTCAAGGCCCATGGGTCATGAACCATTATAATGTACTTAAGGCTCCTTGGTGAGACCCATCAATGTAGCCCATTTAATGAATGTAAGGCCCATGTGGTACGGCTCATTTGATGTATCTAAGGCCCATGGATCGAGGCCCAACGGATGTCCTTAGGGTCCATTACAATGTACGTTCCTCATGGTTCATGTAATGATATTTATGGCGGGTCGTGCCTAAGGAACAATGTTGGTTTGACGTCCACATTGTAAGTACAATGTTGGTTAAATGTCCGCATTATAACTCTCCTTAGGGCCCATTGACAGGTCCATACTCGTTACTATTCATCGCTTTATAACATGCTTAGTATAATCCCATGACTCATGCCCATACGCATCATATGTATGCTTGAATTGAGTAGTGACTGATCATAGCATATGCCATGTGGCAGACCACTTATGGGACCCGTTATGAGACGGAGTGCCCCACATGATCGCGCAGTACGCGCTGGATTTCTGCATGATTTGACGGCGTGATTCATGCATCTCATATATGTGTGATTTGATCACTGCACTCCCTAGCGACATTAGGGCCGTGGCTCCATAGGTACATCGTGGATGGCCGTATTGGATACTAAAAATACTTATTCTAGCACTGTGGGCACTTAGGATGTCCTTGGGTGAAAGTCTTAGAACCTTTTTGGTACCAGGAGATGCTCCAATGTTTAAACCAAGTGGATACACGAGCGCCTGAGTGCCGAATACCAGTAGGCCGTGTCTCCCACTGTGTCGTGGTCGGTTGGAAGGGGGTGTGGCCTTATCCGCCTGAGTGAGGGGGCTATAAGCTAGGCTGAGTTTGACCAGCTTACAAATGAGTCCGCTATCGACGAGCCGGGTAGGTATTGGCAGACTACTAGTTAGGCGGATAGTGAGGTCTATTCCGCTTGCTTGACTGTGCAGCTAGGGAGGTGGCAGTCACTGCGAAGTGTATTAGACCCCAGTGATATCCAGAGGGAAACTGTACTGATATGTGTACTTGAGAAGTACCGACTTGCTTGGATTGCATTTCGCATATGACATTCGGCTATGTAGGCCTTGCATTGCATCGGTGTGGCCGATGACATTCATATCTCGCATCGCACGGCCTTGGTATGACCGATAGCATTCACGTCTTGCATTACTTAGCCTTGGCATGGTTGATTCTATGGACTTACAGCATACTTTCGCATTACTCTGATACTGTACAATTGGCGTTTGCCTTGCGCACACACTTACACCATCCTCTAAGCTTTTGTAAGCTTATGTACGGCCGTTGCGTGCAAGTAGCGTTGGACAACAGCAGCGTTGAGACAGGAGCGCGTAATAGGACCTTTTGGAGCTTTTTGATTACCTTGTATTTTTCTTTCCGCATTGTACTTAAAATTTTTGATATAGTGGATATGTGGTGATGTTGTTTTGTGACTTGGTTATGCTTGTGGTTATGCTCCATTACAAAAAAAATAAAATAAAATTTCATTCTAAAAATTCTCCTTATAGGATCCCAGGATCGGAATCTGGCATTTGATTGTCAGGAGCCGAGAATGGGGCACTACGGAGGCTGTCGGTACTGGATTTGGCAATCGGGATTCATGTGAACCTGATTTTCGAGTTTGGGGCGTGATATAATGTAACGAAAATTTTTATGAACTGCTTAGTCAATTTCATTAATTGGTCGGTCAAATTCATTGAAGAGAATTTCATGTAAAGCTAGGTCAATTTCATTAACTACTCGGTCAAATTTACCAAAGAGCAAATTGTTAGGCTAGGTCAATTACATTTAAAGTTCATTCCAATTCATGTTAGCCTCACCCAATTTCAAGCTTGCCTCACTCAAATTTATGTTTCCCTTGCTCAATTTCTAGGTTGCCTCCTCAATTTCTAGCTTCCCTTGCTCAATTCAGAAGACTCTTTTTTTTTACTGCATAAATCGTATCTTCTAGAACCCCAGTCGAGGAATGAGGATAATCTCATTTGGCAGCTCAATCCTCGCAGCCATAATTATTCTAATTCTGCTTACAAATCTCTTCAGGTGATTAAGAGGGCCCCCTTTTTCAGTAGATGAGATTAGGATGAAAGGTATTATCTCAACACTTTTTTTTCTCTGTCTTGCTCTTAAAAATCGTTGAATCTAAAGCCCTTGGAGAAGAAAGATCTCTCTCCTGATAAAAAATGAGAGGGATCTCTCTTCTATATTATATCTATGAGGAAAGATATAAAGATCTTCTTTGTTCTACCTATTCCTCTATCTATGAGAGGACAGATAGTCTCTTTAAAAAAGTCGCTCTCATCTTTGTTAATGATTTAACTAGCGCTGAATCTGTTGGCTGCCTCGCTGAATTTCTATGTTGCCTCGCTGAATTTCAAGGTTCCCTCACTCAATTTCTAGCTTCCCTCGCTCAATTCTTAGGTTGCCTCACTGAATTTCTACGTTGTCTCGCTCAATTTTTAGGTTACCTCGCTGAATTTCTAGCTTCTTTCGCTCAATTCCTAGGTTGCCTTATTCAATTTATAGGTTGCCTCGCTGAATTTCTAGGCTCCCTCTCTCATTTTCTAGCTTCCCTCGCTTAATTTCTAGCTTCCTCTAGCTTTCCTAGCTCAATTCTTAGGTTTTCTCGTTGAATTTTCACGTTACCTCGCTCACTTCCTAGGTTGCCTCGCTCAATTTATAGGTTGCCTTGCTGAATTTATATGTTCTCTCGCTCAAATTATAGTTTCCCTCGCTCAATTTCTAATTTCCCTCACTCAATTCCTAGGTTGTCTCGCTCGAATCATAGGTTTCCTCACTGCATTTCTAGGTTCCCTCGCTCAATTTCTAGATTCCCTCGCTCAATTTTTATGTTGCGTCGCTCAATTTTTAGCTTCCCTCGCTCAATTCCTATGTTGCCTCGTTCAATTGATAGGTTGTATCACTTAATTTCTAAGTTCTCTCGCTCAATTTGTAGCTTTCCTCGCTCAATTCCTAAGTTCCCTCGGTTGCCTCGCTCAAATCCTACGTTGCCTCGCTGAATTCCTACGTTGCCTCGCTCAAATCCTAAGTTGCCTCGCTGAATTTCTATGTTCCCTCGCTCCTCGCTGAATTTCTAACTTCTAGCTTCCCTCGCTGAATTTCTAACTTCCCTCACTCAATTCCTAGGTTGCCTCGCTCAAATCCTAAGTTTTCTCGCTGAATTTCTACCTTGCCTTGCTCAATTTTTAGTTTCCTCGCTCAATTTATAGCTTCCCACGCTCAAATCGTAGGTTGTCTTGCTGAATTTATAGGTTCTCTCGCTTAATTTTTAGCTTCCTTCACTCAATTCCTAGGATTCGTCATTGAATTTCTACGTTGCCTCGCTTAAATCCTAGGTTGCCTCGCTTAAATCCTAGGTTGCCTCGCTCAATTTCTAGGTTCCCTCGCACAATTTCTAGCTTTCATCACTCAAATCATAGGTTGCCTCGCTGAATTTTTAGGTTCCCTCATTCAAATTCTAGCTTCCCTCGCTCAATTTCTAACTTCCCTCGCTCAATTCCTAGGTTGCCTAGTTCAAATTATAGGTTCTCTCGCTCAATTTCTACGTTCCCTCGCTCATTTTCTAGGTTCCCTCACTCAATTCCTCCTTTACCCTGCTCAATTTTTAATTTTCCCACTTAATTTCATGTTTGCCTCGCTCAATTTCTAGTTTGACCGCGAAGTGAATGAAATGTATTTTCGACCATCGACCTGATAGAATCTTGAAAAATAACTAAGTTGGTTGGCTAAAGTAGCTTCTCCTACCCCAAAATTATATGTGATACGTCAAGTAACTAATTATAGTTTAGAAGATATTTTTGTTTAATGAATAAAGAAAGAAATGGAAAAAAAAAATGAAAGAAAAATTATACACACACACATTTATATAAATATGTATTAGAGAAAAAATAGGTATAATAAAGTTCTCCATGTAAAAAATAAAAATAAAAAGAGAAAAAGACGCATAACATTATATGTTGCGGTTATAATCCATAGTCATAGGCCCAGCTTTAAACCGGTCGACCGGGCCCCAACACTGGTTTTGGGTTTTTTTTTCCCTTATTTAATCTCCATCGATTTTTGTGGATCCCATTATGAGGTGTTTTATATCCAAGCCATCCATCAATTTGGAGAACTCGTATTAAGGCTTGAGATGAAAAATAAGATAGATCTAGCTATCACGTGGACCACACTGTAATAGGTAGTGGGGAATTGAACGTCTACCATTGAAACCCTTTTAGGGGTTACAGAAGTTTTGGATCATTATAAAATTTGTTTTTCCTCTTCATCCAGGCCTTTGTGACCTTAAGAATAGATTGGATGGAAAGTAAATGTTATGGTGGGCCTTACAAAATTTTTAACGATGAAAATCAATTTCCCCGCTGCTCTGTGGGGTGTGGTCCAGTTGATCTTTGGATATGATTTTTTCTTTTGGATAATGTTCCGAAATGATCTCGAAATATGGATGAACGCTGTGGATATAATAAACGCATAGCTGTGGGGCCATGTAACTTTAATCTTTTTTAAGCCGTTCGTACAACTCTCACCTGGGGGAGCGTCAGCGCTCGTCTTCGCAGTGAAAAGGAGGGGTAATTTCGTCTTCAAAGTCACTGTCCGCAAGTGCTAGTCTAAGTTGGTAACTTAAGTTTGTATTCCTTCATAAAAACCGCCGCTGGACAAAAGGTTTTGTCTACAGTGGTCATTTTCTCGTGCAACTGCACTCGAGTCGCCTCTACCAACAAAGAAGTCGCAAATTGTCGATTGTCTGAAATCTTGTTCGCTTATTAATAGGGCCACGACCACATGGAAAGTTCACCACAAATCCATCTGGCGCCATCTTCACGATCAGATAATGCCGCACACGTGTGCCAACATAGCATTTAAACAGTAATAAACGCACACTCGGAAAAAGCACCCCCACTCCCGTCCAAGCAATGAATAATACACTGGCCAATGTAATATACAGTACCATTCGAGCATTCATTTTATACAAATGGGGCAATTATTCACTGATCCGGACCGTTGATACTATGAGCCACATCGCGAATGGTCTCCACACCAAAAATCTCCGCCGTGAAATATTAATAAAAAATGAAGGAATAGTCCCTATCCAACCATCAAAAAGCCAAATATTCTACGGATAAGATTACTTCAGAAAGAATTTTGGTCCATGGTCATCCGACATCCACGGTGAGCCCCGTCATATAAACGGCTTGGATCACTTTAAAAATGGGCCATCTTGTAAAAACTCAAAGCCCGAACATACTATACAGTTTCTCCGCCCGAGCATCGTTCAGTACTCCTTTCCACACTGTCTCGTTCATCGCTCCTTCGTCGTTCCCCTCTTTTCCACTCCCTCCCTTTCCTCCTCCCTTCCTTCCTTCCTCTTTCTTCTCATGCAAGCTTTCTAGGGTTTCAGCCGATCTTCCAGAGCAAAGTCCCCATACAATGGATTCTCAAATTCAACAAGGTAAGATTATTCATTCCTCTCTCTTTCTTTCTCAATCATTTCCAGCATTTCAAAAACCCATCTGTAATTCCTCTCTTTTTCCAAAAGCAGGAGATAGGGATTTGGAATCGGGGCCTTCTCCGTTACCGTTACCGTTAGCATCATCGTCAACGTCTCCGTTGCCCTCCCCGTCGCCGACCCCGTCCCCGTCGTCGGCGTCGACAGCTCCGGCGCTCGTGCTGTCGAATTCCGGCAAGCGGATCGACCAGAAGAAGAAGTATGTGAAGCAGGTAACGGGCCGGCATAACGACACGGAGCTCCACCTGGCGGCGAAGCGGGGCGATCTGGCAGCCGTGCGGCAGATCCTTGGGGAGATCGACGCGCAGATGGTGGGGGCAGCGGCGAGTACAGACTTCGACGCTGAGGTGGCGGAGATACGGGCGGCGGTGGTGAACGAGGTGAATGAGCTGGGGGAGACAGCGCTGTTTGTGGCGGCTGAGGGTGGGCACCTTGGTGTGGTGGAGGAGCTTCTTAAGTATTCTGATCGGGATGGGGTCGCAAGGAAGAACCAATCAGGGTTCGATGCACTGCATAAGGCGGCGACCCAGGGGCATAAAGGTGAGTGGAAATTCTCGAAGCGGTACTTAATTTTATTTTCATTTGGGTTTGGAAATTGGAAATTCGTTATTATTGTTGTTTGAGTTGGATTCAGATGATGTTGCAGCCCACCCTTCGATCCAGTTTCCGTCTTGTGAGCTCACTGAGATGGCTGATCTCTCGTTTTTGTTTGCATTTCTGTTCCTTGTTCTTTTTCTTTTTGAAATTTTCATTTGATTATTCTTGTTTTAAATGGAAGCTGGGAAAGTTAAGTTATGTTGGAGGAGGAAATACTGCAGTTAGCAAACTGAGAAATGGGTGCTCGAACGGTGCGAAAATGGATGGCATGAACCTCCAAACTAGGTGTCCCTCCAGCTTCAGACCATGCTTTAGACTCTTGCTCAACCTGCTAGCATTTTGAAACAGATGTTTCCCTGCTCCTGCACCTGAATTAGCTGGTGCTTTCCATCCCACTTTGTGCAACTATGGTGAAATGTCTCGCTTTAGAGTAAGAATGACAGTAGTTAGAAAGAAGAGTGAAAGGAATGTAGGGAATGAGAAGTGAGAAATGTTCCTATTTGGGAAGTTCACAATGCTCGTAGCTTGAATTACTTCGGCCAGCATATTGTAACAAGAGGGGCCTAACGTTGTGTTCCGAACTGTTTTTCATGCGGGCCACATTTGTAACAGGATGGATGATGCTCTAAAGAACTATGGCTGCTGTATAATCCTGGAAATCAGATAATTTACTTGTTGATATAAGATGTTAAGGGAAAAAAATGCAGTCAATAGCTGTGTGCAATGTAAGAAGTTCATTGAAACAATAATTGGAATTGTTTGATGGAGGATATTTAGGTGTGTTTCTGATGCAGGACAATTAACCACTTGCTCTAAAAGCTCGAACTGATAGAGCATGACTAATTAATTCCTTTATCTTATAGCCCAGACACCAAATCTATGGGTTAGGTCCTTGGCTAAACCCTCCTCGTGGGCTCTAAATCCATGGGTTCCTCCTCACACGAGCCACCCACTTCACACGGGCCCCAAATCCATGGGTTCTGCGGGCTGCCCACCCTAAGTGGGCCCCTGCATCCCACAGGCCACCCCAATCAAGCCCGATGTGAAAATGCCCCCGCATTAGTTTCCCATCCACGACCACAATGGCTTACCAGATGAACAATCCGGATCATTGAAGATGGACCTTGCCTGTATGAGATGCTGGCCAACATAAGCATTTTAATTTGTCCCCAGCACCATTGATGTAGATAAATCTCTTGGTGCATTTGGTCTATCAATGGGCTGGGCTGGCCTGTCAGGGTTTCGAGCCCCACTCTTTCTGGGATGAGCTTGGTCTGCTTTATTGGGCCCAAGGGCCTAAAATCAAGCTCAATATTGATCCGGTAGGTGCAGCCCATTTCCAAGTCACGATTTACTTAAATATTATGTGCATAGAGTACTTTTTGGCAATAGTTACGGATATTTCCTCATTTTTTATTTTTTTTTCTTATAGGTAATGAGTAGAAAGCCTAATCCTTCCATCTCTACTCCCAAATTTCATATTGTCTCTCCCTCCCTAAACCCTTTCATCTTCTCTCCACAAATCCTCTGTAACCATCTGTTTTGTGTAGTTTGCGAAGAGCGACTTTTTGGTCCGCTGTTCGATTTGTCATGTATGATGTATCGCTGGTCTTCCATATCCTAAAACTTCTTCAATCCAATCTTTATCTTATTTACTTTCACTAGACTATGCAGCTCTAAGCTCTGTATTCTTAAAAAGGATAAACATTCAATGATGTGTTCTCCATCTCAGATTTGTAAGTCAACAAAGAGGACTTGTGCTGAGTTGGGCCGGGCCTGCGTAGCTAGGCTGTAATGAGCCTAGGTTAGGCTCGGTGTTAGGTTTATTTCATGTGCTGGGCTTGGGAAGACCCTGGCCTGAGGGGAATTGAAGGACTGCATTGAGCATCATTTGTGTGTCCACTCGACTTCTTCTTGGAGACAAAAGTTTGCGCTTGGTCATCCATTTTGGATTACCTATATAGCTTGTTTCATTTTGAATGTCTTTTAAAGATATTCCATGGTTATTTCTTCAATAATTTCTGGCTTTGAATTATCCGTAAGGTTTAGTGACAAAGTTTTTTTTTTTTTTTTTTGGTGTTGCTGACATTATGAAATCTTTCTTGGTTAGGATTAGAAAGTTATTAGATTGAGTGAATTCAACATTGGAGATTTCAGATTAGTCGTAGAGTTCGGATTCTAGTAAAAAAAAAATTCCTTTCGAGTGGTTCAGATTATAGAATTAATGGAAGTTTTTAGATCGGTTTTGCTCCAAGGTGGGCAAACCGACAAACCCCATTTATGGCTGTTCTCTTTCTACTTTGCATGTTTATTAGTAGATTCGTGATATTTTTCATTGTTTTCGTTTTGGCAGATTAGCTTAGTTTAGAGGGTTTTTTTTTTTTAAAAGCAATGAAGAAACTGCATTAAGAGAGAAAAAAAAACATACATAAGAGACTGTTGAGATAGCAGACACTAAAAAAGAAAGCTAGAAACCTAAGAACATTAAATCAAAGTCTTTTAAACCCATTACACTATACACCCATTCTATGATCAACTTCTTAGCCTGAGACCCTACAGATTTTGGACTACTCCGCAAGTCGTTGAAAACTCTATCATTCCTTTCAATCCAGATGGTCCACCAAATAGCCACAATTGTGATTCTCCAAATTCTGGATTTGACTTTGCCGATTTTGTGACCGTGCTAGAGCCTAATTAAGGACGCTGCAGATTTGGGACAACACCCCATAAATTTGAATCTGGGCCAGCAGTCCCAGAAAATGAGACTGATAAAAGGGCAATGAACTAAGATATGATCGACTGTCTCTTCATTGCGCATACAACGGTGGCAAATATTGACGATCTGCATTCCACGCTTCCTGAGATTATTGACCGTGAGGATCCTGTTCATAGCAGCGAGCCAGGCGAAACAAATAAATTTTGGGGGAGTAGCATATTTCCATATAAACGGAATGATCTGCGAGGTGGGAGCTTGCGTAGGGATCATTGCTTCATATGAAGATTTGACAGTAAAATTCCCGGACCGGTGACGATTCCAGATCAATTTGTCAGGGGATGAAGTATCTGGAGAAATATTGGACAGATATTGAAGGAGATCTATATATTCATCCACCTCCCAATCTCACAAATTTCTGACGCAGTTTATCTCCCATCCCCCACTGGTACTGTGGAAGGAATAGTTACTGGCTACTGAACTATCTTTGTTGGTTGCAATTCCGTAGATGGTTGGGAATCTTCGTCGCAACGTACTTTTGCCCACCCACTGATCTTCCCAAAACCGGATTCGCATACCGTTCCCCAAACTGAACCCAATGTTTGAAAGCACCTTAACTTTGTATCTGAGAATTGCGTTCCATATGAAAGACCCTCTATAGGAAGAGGAGTCTTTTGTCCACCAGTCACCTGGAGATGAACCGTATTTCCCTTTAATTGTTGTATTCCACATAGCATCCGATTCGTTGCCCATACGCCAGATCCACTTGCCTAGAAGGGCAGCATTCATAATCTTGAGATTCTTTATATTAGCTCCACCGTCCCTGTATTGATTGCACATTTCCTTCCAGTCCATTAAATGGAATTTTCTGCGGTTATCCTTGCCGCTCCACAAAAAATTTCTTCTAAGCTCATCTATGCGATTCAAAACGGAAACCGGACATTTGAAGAGGGACATATAATAGAGAGGTAGGTTGGACAGCGCCGCTTTAATTAGAGTGATCCGACCTGCTATTGACAGATATCTACATTGCCATGTTGCAAGTTTCTTCTGTATTTTGACCACTATATTTTCCCACATTTCCTTAGGGGGGGCACCAAGAGTAAGAGGGAGACCTACAAAAGTTGAAGGGAATGAAGCCAGCGAGCAACCCAGATTCAGCGCGTACTCTTCCATGGTTTGATTCAACAAATTGATGCCATAAAGCTTGGATTTAGCCATGTTAATCTTGGGACCCGAAACTGCCTCAAAGCATCGAATAGTCGTATGAAGGTTGAAAACCGAATCTTCTTCAGCCTCAATCATGATAAGAGTATCATCTGCGAACTGGATTTTATCTGACTGCCTTTTAAATCGTGTCTTATAGACTTTGTCTAGGAGCTTCAGATAGTAAAATGGGGGGATTTTATTTTTTTTGGTGAAGCCCCCATATTAGTACAAATTGAATTCCAACACTTCATGATTTCTGGCATAATACTTATTGTTTATGCCAGGTCGAAAGCAAATAAAAAATGATAACTCTGGTTGGTAGTAAATAGAAATTAAAGGAATTTGTTGTGATTACTCGGCTTAGATGGTAGGATAGAGGTTGACATTGCATGAATTGTTTTAGATGGGTCAAGCACTGAAACTGATACATGGCGAGTTACAGCCATGGTCATTTCACTTCAGATAGCAATTGTTTATAGATGACTGAAAGAAGAAAATCTCCTGTCTGAAGCAAATAGAAACTAACGTATTTCACCACAAAACTAGTTTTTGTTTATGCAAGTTATATTTCCATCATTCTGATGTTTCTTTCTTTCTTTTTTTTTTTTTTTAAAAAACAAAAAAAACAAAAAAAACAAAAAAAAAACTTTTTTATTGTTTTTAAGTATTTCTTTCTTCCCTTATTCTTAACAATATATACTCAACTGAGGTAATGTAGTTACATTGACATGCTAAAAAAAAAAAGAGACAAAAGAAAAAAAAACTTTTTTATTGTTTTTAAGTATTTCTTTCTTCCCTTATTCCTAACAATATATACTCAACTGAGGTAATGTAGTTACATTGACATGCTTTATACAGACATTGTGCAGGTACTTCTGAACCGTTATCCAGAGCTAAGCAAAACGCTTGGCCCTTCAAATGCAACTCCTCTTGTATCCGCAGCATCGAGGGGGCACACAGAGGTAGTGCATGAGCTACTATCAAAAGATTCTAGCTTATTGGAGATATCAAAAAACAATGGGAAAAATGCATTACATTTAGCTGCCCGACAAGGGCATGTACAAATTGTACAAGCATTACTCGACAAGGATCCGCAGTTGGCACGGAGGACTGACAAGAAAGGACAAACTGCACTGCACATGGCTGTAAAAGGAGTTAGCTGTGAAGTAGTGAAGCTGCTTCTTGAGGCAGATGCGGCTATAGTTATGCTACCAGACAAGTTTGGAAACACAGCATTGCACGTAGCTACAAGGAAGAAGCGGTCAGAGGTACTGTTTCTTGATGCTACTGTTTAATATGTTATATCCATGTTAGTAGTCAACTTTTGTTGTTTAGCATTTTTGTAAGAAAAAGCAGTCTAGTTTTCTAATGTTCGAAAACTAGAGAACTCATTAGTTTTCTAATGTTTGAAGCTTCTAGCTAATTGGTTTCATCATTTCAACAATCAAGGACAAGGTCTTGGAAGGAGATCTGAAAGATTTTTGCCATAACCATTCGGGAGTCATGAAAAAATCCAGAACAGTGTTGGGCTGTTGGAAATTTGAATTCTTACTTGACCATGAAGAAATAAAAAGTGAGAACATGAAATTATAAAAATTAGTCTGGCTAATTAACTCAAAAAATGTCATTTCATCAGGTTTCTCACCTAATTCTGAGACTTTGAAGTTGAGATTCACATCTGGAACATTTTGTTTAGCCGTGTTCTCTAAGATGTGAATTTTGCAGCCGATGTTCTCACTCAAGTTGGTGTTGTTGAGTGGAGCTTTGTATAGTGAACTCATTCCTGTTTTGATTCTTCTATAATAATTTTTCATTACCTCTCCAAAAAATTAGAAGAAAAAGAAAAGAAAGAATCATCTGCATATCCACAGGATCAAGGTATCTAGTTGTACCAATTTTTCTTGATACTGAAGTATCCTGAAGTCCCATAAAACTTCTACAACTCAGTTTACCCAAGGGCTTGTTTGGATGCATTGAAATGTAAATGGAGGAAATGCCATTTCCACGGAAACAATGTTTTGGTTGTTTGTTTTTGTAAGTTTTCTAGAAATGCCAATTCCATTTCCCTCCAATTTCCTAACAAAAATGCTTCATTTTCATTTCCATACCCATGTAATTTTCAAGAATTTGAAGAGAGGAGAAAAGAAAAACCAACTCATCTTTCTACAAAGTGCACTTTGTGTTTGCCATACATGCCATTGACCTTCTTCAAGCACCACACATGTGCCCCCATCCATCTTCAAGTGCCTTACATTACATGTGCCGCTGTCCCTCTTAAAGCGCTATGCGTGACTGCCCATCTTCAAATGCCCCATGTGTCAATGCGCCACCATCATTTTCAAGCACCCCAAATGTGCCAATGTGCTAATTGTGCTATTTGTGCCATTGTTCCAGTCCATCTTCAAGCTCTCCATATGGGCCAATGTGTCACATGTGCCACCATCCATCAAGTGTCAAGCATGTGCCACACATGCAACATGTGCCATCGTGCGTGTTCAAGCTCCCCCATGTCCCAATGTCCAAGTGTCCAATCTGGCACATGTGACAATGTGACATGTGACACAATCCATCTTCAACACTGGACATGCCACATTTCATCTTCAAGTAAAATTTCCATGAAAATTCCATTTTTCCGAACAACATATTTGGAAATGGAGGAAATTCTTTTTGAGAAAAGATTGTCAAAAAACAGTAAGGGAAATAACTTTTCCTTTCCCACAATATCCTGAAAACGCTATTTTCCTGGAAACATTGTTTCCTCGATCCTTTTCATTCCACGAATCCAAACTAGCCATAGAAGTGTCCATAAAAGCAAGAAATGTCTTAATCTATATCCATAATCCCAGAATTGAAACCAAACCCTAAAATATAGTGTTTAGTGTTTAAACACTTGTATTTGGTCAAAATGACTTCACAAAGTGTAGCTAAAGTGGAGTAGACTATTATATGAAGATTGATCTCCCAAGCGCGATGTTCCAGCCATCTGATCGCGGTTGCATCCAGTCTTTAACCAGTAGGCTGTGTGCCTGAAAATTGAGTGAGTCTACCATTCTCTAGAACCAAGATCCGAGAGTACACCGTTTTCATTGCACACCTTTCTTTTGCTGTTAGATGATGATGGTGATGATGATAATGACCTTTCTTTGGCTGTTAGATGATGATAATAACCTTTATTTGGCTGTCCTGAAGATTTACTGCCTGTTTGTCTCAAGTCACCATCATCTACGCCTGTTCGTCTCATGTAATTCACTAAAAATCTATTTGGGCAATTTTTTTCTAATATTCATATGCTGCAACCAACTGACCAACCCGAGTTTGGGTAAGGCTATCAGGGTCGTCGTGTTGGAAACAATCACATGTATTTTGGTCAGGTTGGGTCAGTTTAGGGTCGAGTATAGAGGAATTCATGTTGGGTTCAGGTCGGGGGCCTCGGGTCAGGTTGTGAGTTGAGTCCTCTGAGGTTGTGTCATGCTTGGGTTGACCCTCAACCAACTGAACCCACCTGAGTTGCATCTGTAATGTAATTAGTTTCTTTGATGAGTTGGGATTTGAAGCATGCAGCTAAAATGAGTACACATACTTCATGCTGTGTGTGGCTTTGAATCTCTCCTTCCTTGCAGATAGTGAGTGAGTTGCTGCTACTCCCAGATTCTAATGTCAATGCACTAAACCGAGATCACAAAACAGCATTCGACATAGCTGAAGGGCTGCCTCTCTCTGAAGAAGCCTCAGAGATAAAAGAGTGTCTGGCCCACCATGGTGCAGTTAGGGCAAATGAGCTGAACCAGCCAAGGGATGAGCTGAGAAAGACTGTAACAGAGATCAAGAAAGACGTTCACACCCAACTTGAACAAACCAGGAAAACCAATAAGAACGTACACGGAATCGCTAAGGAGCTTAGGAAGCTGCATAGGGAAGGGATAAACAATGCCACCAACTCCGTGACTGTGGTTGCCGTGCTCTTTGCCACAGTGGCTTTTGCGGCCATTTTCACTGTGCCCGGTGGGGACAACAATTCTGGCGTGGCAGTGGTTGTGAATCACACTTCGTTCAAGATCTTTTTCCTCTTCAATGCTGTTGCACTGTTTACTTCTTTGGCGGTGGTGGTGGTTCAGATCACGTTAGTGAGAGGGGAGACGAAATCAGAGAGGCGGGTTGTGGAGGTGATCAACAAGCTGATGTGGTTGGCGTCGGTGTGCACGTCGGTCGCATTCATCGCCTCATCTTATATTGTTGTTGGTCGCCATTACAGGTGGGCCGCGATTCTGGTCACGCTCATTGGTGGAGTGATAATGGGTGGGGTCCTTGGCACCATGACTTACTATGTGGTGAAGTCCAAGCGCAGCCGGTCACTTAGGAAGAGGGAGAAATCGAAATCGTCGAGGATAAGTGGGTCGAACTCGTGGCATCACTCGGAGTTCTCTGAATCAGAAATCAATCCCATTTATGCTCTTTGATGGGATTCAAGGTGGATCCATTTTCAAGATGGTTTTTCATTTTGCATTCAGTGCCTGTTTATGCTACCCGAAAGAATCAGTTTCTGTCGTAAGCTGTTACCTTGTGTATATGATACAAGGATTGAGCAAACAATCCTGTCATGGAACTCTTTCCCAGATGGAGTTTTGACGCTGGATCAGATGGCTTAATCTTTCATCATTATTAGTAAAATTCGATTCATCTCAGTATCCACCACATTAATGAGCAATCTTCATTTATCTTGCAAGCCCCTTCATGAATGGGCGCAATCTCCATTTATCTTGCAAGCCCCTTCATGAATGGGCGCAATCTCCATTTATCTTGCAAGCCCCTCCATGAATGGGCCACGGCCAAAAAATCTCTCTGACCAGCTGATCTTAACGGTGGAAGTACTGGACTGGGGCTGCAATTCCTATGAGTTTTTAGTTTAACTCAGGCCAAGCTATCTTCTTGCCTGACTGTTTTATCTTCATGCTCTCTGATTTCTCCATAAGGTTTCACGATTCATCATAATAGACTGTGTGAAGGGCAGTTATCTAGTGGGCCCCACTGTCGAGGAAAAAAAAAAAACCATTTTATGGGAGTTTTGCCAACCCAGGTATGTATTAATCAGCTCTTGGTACGCGCCACATGTGCCAGCCCTGCACATTGGGATAAGATCCAATCCATTCATCAGAGGCAGACAACCATTTAGATGCTGTGGCCCAATAACCCAATCTTTAGGTGGGCCACAATTTACGGAATAAATTTATGGGTGAAATTTACTTGGCCGAAGCTTTCTCAACGGGGCAAATATTTCTGACATTGTGGCCAACCTGCTTAATGGACTGGATTTATCGTGGGAGAGTCTACATAGCCCTACCTTCGTGACTATGCTGGCAAATTTATTATATCCTACCTGTGCAGCATGAAACACACTAGTAGTGGGATATATTCTATATGTTTGATCTAGTGAGTATTTTCAATTTTTGATTCTCTTTTGTTTTCGGTAAATCATGTTAAATTAGTTTTAAATTGTTATAAATGCATGGTTTTTCATGTTTTATGTGAACAATCATGAATTGAGAGCTTCGATTTCAAGATTTGGAGGAGATGAGTAGAGTTATGGAAAAAAAAAATCAAAATCAAAATCAAAATCAAAATTTCTCAATTTCTTGTAAATTGCTTGCAATCTTTGTGTCCAAATGTAAAATTGAATATGCATGTAACCTGATCTCAAGATTTTTCTTTTGCTTTTGAATGTATTACTTGTATTTTCACATGTTTTTTTAATATTTATAAATTATATGAATAGACTTTGAATATACTTGCATTAATTAGTTAGATAATACATAGATTATAATCTCATATAAAAAAAAACTATTATGTGCACCTTTTTTTCTTTTTTCTTTTTCTTTTTTTGTAATATTTTGATTCACAAGTATGCATTGATGTCTTTTTTTTTTCTTTTTTTTTTTTTTAACAATTAGTGAAGTTTTATTAAAAAAATTGACTAATTTTCTAATGTTTTTCTATGTTTCCAACAACAACAATATATTATGCTATACAACCGATATATCTCATGCGATAGTCAATACGTATCTGTATCCGGATTGTGCAATGCCTAATGCAATACGGATAATTTGAACATTGGAGAAGAAAATTAAAACATCAGTTTCAGTGGTTTTGGTGTGCTGAATCAGTAAACAGGTGATGGATTATAGGCAGACAGCTCGAAAATTGCCACAGGGTCAATGCCATTTACTTCATGGTAATAGATGCATGACTGGCCCATAAAAGGGACGATCATCATCCACTAGAGAAAGACTCGGACGTTTTGGCAGTGTGATGGACGATGCTCATGTTATAAAAAAATGGCCCATTACAGGGTTAATCATAATCGAACTTGGGGTCAAGTAAACACCACCCATTCATTACTAAATGCTAGTCCTGCTTATCCTTCTCACGTTGTACATCTTGGATTATCCAGATGCCATTCACATGTGCCGTGTACGCGCATAAATGCCATGTGTAATGTGACTCGCATGAGCGGCTTGTGCCATTGTATATCTATGAGTGGCACATGTAACATGGGTCCAGTTGTAAATGTGCACGCGTGGAATTATCATTTTTTTAATTGGGATTTTTTTTTTTTTTCCACATAGCTGCTTAGCTACTTGACTCTATACCAAAAAACACTTATTACTTAAATACATCCCTACTAAATAGGGAGATCTCTACTACACTACCGTCTCTCTTCAACTATAAATAGGAGCACCTCTAATGGTGAAAGGTATGCACAATTTCTAGCTTAAAACTCATTGCTTGACTAGACCTAGATTTCTTACCTGACTTAGGCATCAGAGGGTCCCCTATATTAGTCAAGGTCTCCTTTGTCTGTTCCTTGTGCAGGTACATGAAGGTTCAAGGAAAACTAACTAGATAAATGCATCAACATTATTATTTTTTACACAGCAACACCACATCAGCACTCTATCCCATCATTTCAATGTTGAAATAGAGTCTGTCTACCATTGAGCCATGGAACCAAATCTAGCATGTTATTTTAATGTTTGACAAATCTATCCTGCACAGTAGTGTTTCTAGATTATTTTAGGACGAGGACCTAAAAATGAGATAGATTTAACCTCAACTGGGCAAAACAAAAGGAAAGAGTGAGAGAGAAATGCCTAAAGTTGAAAGCTTCCCTGCCACGGCATTTATATGCCACTCAAACCCTCCATAAGATCATTAAAATTATTCTTAACCCATTGTTTGTGCAGTTCAATCAAACATGAGGCCACATGTATTAATAAGGGCCTGTATTCAGTTAACGAGTATGATTAGGATAGTATTTATGTGCTAGACTCATACTTGACTCGAGTTTGATTGAACATTGGTGTCCACGTGCTGAGATAGACACCGATTAAGATCAAATTCAAGGACTCGGTTGCTCTCTCGACCACCAACAGTTACAGCGATTAGACGACTTTAGAAGGTTAGGGGTTAGTCATTCTGAATGGATTCTTTTTTCTTTGAGTTCGAGGACTTTTTCTTTCACCAGTAATAGTAAACTTTGTATTTCTCAATAAAACGAAGATGAACAGATTTAAAGCTAAAATGACTAAAAAAGTTAATTTTATTAATAAATAATGAAACTTCAGTACAATGGATAGAAAATAAACTAAATAGAGAAATAAATGAAAGATAAATACTAGGGGTGTACATCGAGTCGAATCGAGTCAAGCTGGCCTTAGTTCAACTCGGCTTGAATAATGGCTGACCTCAGCTCGAACTCAGCTTAGCTCAGTCCTTGAGCCTAACTGGCCAGCTCGGGTCGGTTCGGTCAGCAACTCGGGCCGAGTTCAAGCCAAGATCGAGCCGAGTTCGCCATTGAGGCATTTCCACAAACACCGTAACTGCAACTTCAAAATCCCACTGTTTTACTATGGGTTCCTGTTATTCTTTCATTAACTCAGACGAATTGAACTTGGCAATCAAAAGAGAGATTTTCAGATTGATATTAGACAGTATCATCTCAAATTCTAAATACTAGTGGAGTCCTTACTAACCTTGGATATTCTTGAGTACTTGCTCCTCTGGAACATAAATCCTTTCAAGGGTCTTTCCGATCTTCTTCTCCCATAGGGAAACAACATCATTGAAGGAGTAGATATTAGCAGGGGGTCTTAAATAGAGGATCTTGTTCAAAGTTCTGGGGTCATCCATGACTTTGATGGTAAATGTGCCAATGTCTTCTTCCTTGACAAAAATCGTTAAATGCCTTGCTGAGAGGGGCGGCCGGGCGGGATTCTGGGATGAGCAGGAGCCAGGGAGAGAGGGAGCAGCTGAGCAGAGAGAGAGAGAGAGCGTCGGGTTTGGGTAGGTCTGGGACAAGCAGGGGCGCAAGGGCTAGGGAGAGAGGGAGCAGGGAGAGGGAAGGCAGTAGAGGTCGGGTAGGCGTTTTTGGAAAAGGGGGGAAATGTAAAGGGTTTTAGCCTTTTAGGGTTTTTATTTTTAAGTTTTAACTTTATATATATATATATATATATATATTCGAGTTGAGCCAAGTCAAGTTGAGTATTGATCCGAATCGAGTCGAGCTGGGGTCAACTTGAACTCATTTCGAGCTGTAAAAAATGGCTCAGCTCAAATCGAACTCAGTTTCGAGTCGAGTCGAGTCGAGCTTTTTCTGGTCGAGTCGAGTAAGTTGACCGAGCTAGCTTGGTTCATATACTTCCCTAATAAATACCTATGATTACCTTTTAGACAAACAATCGAGGCATATTAGTCGGATGTGACAAAGATGTGATCTTCCAAGTATGATTCGATTGATTAGGATCCAATGACAAAATGTTATAGATATTTATACTATTCTTAAGCGTACTACAGTGGTGGTGCTGGACAGTAGCGATCTATGCTAACCTAAACCTCAAACATTTTGCAGCATGTCCAGCAGAAGTAAAGGAACTAAAAAGAAAGATAATAAATTGAACGCCCTGAAAATCGAGGGTCAAGCAGAAGTTCAGCTCCTGAGTTCCAACGTATCACTTATGCAACATAGATTATGATGATTGAATGTTGTCCGTATTAGTGCATTAAATATGATGAGATTATACTAAATCAGCATATCATATTCCAGATACAGTTAAATTACGCAAGCAGAAGACTGATAAATATATAGAGCATACAAGTGATTGTACGTCCCCAGAATATGAACATCACTAGGTTAAATAATTACATGTGTAACTCCAAAATTTATAAAATGATAAGGTGTAATGTTCAACTAATCCATATCCCTGCGATCCCTGCGACGCAACTCTAGGTCTATATAGATCCGCCAGAGAGTTGCATGTAGGAGAACTCATTCTCGTCGTCGTAGAAGGCCAGCTCTAACTCGTAAGCCTCGTCGTCATCTGAAACTACAAAAGAGTTTGGTTGGTGTTTTAAAACACCGTCCTAGAGTGGGAGTGACTGATCAACTCAGTGAAGCTATAAGGCAAAGGTTAACATGTTATCAATTCAGTCAAGCAATAATGATAAAGCAATATAACAAGCATTCCTAAATACTCTGATTAATGCAAAGATGATATGTATTAATGATGCATGCCCTCGCCTGCACTCCCTCCGCGACATCATCTCATGGTCACGCATGCAACACTTCCATTGTGCTCAACTCCAACGCTAAAGGCACATGCAATGCTGTGCATGTGTGAGATTAGCCAAGTTCTTAATTAAACTTATCCATACAACAATTTTGGGAAGCCAAGGTACCTCCCTTTATATCATTGACCTAAACATTGATCCATCTAGGGTCGTCAATTCTAGTTAATCATATATGATAGGCAAGTTCGCAAGTTTACACTATAAGTTGCTACGAGAGGCTCATCACCTCAGCGTATGCTTAATTCACACTCGAGGTCATAATGAGAGGCTTGTCACCTGATCGTAGGCCTATTTTATACTCAAGGTCACTACGGGAAAGGCTCGTCACCTTACCGTAGGTCGAAAACTCGAATATAGTATCTCATACATCGCATTCGGCTTACGAATTTGGTTTGCTCAATGGACACTATGGGAAGGCTCGTCATACCAGCATAGGCCAACAGCTCGACCACAGTGTCCCATACCACCATGTCCGGCTCATGAGTCTTGGTGGATTGAAGTACCAAAGTTGAAGTGGGTTTTACATTCGTAAGCGGTACCTTAGATTCAGGTAGTAGCGTCCATACGTAGTGAACATACATTAGGCCAATCAGGTTACTTGGCAAGCTCGATTGGTACAAGCGTACGTTAAATTAATCGACATGGTGTGTATAAGCATTCTGCGTGGTATAACCACTATCGACAAGCAACATACGATTCAGATTCATCGAACGTGTCTTGTGTGGCAAAACGACCTTAGCCACTAATTCAGAAATCATTACCGATTGCCTGGACTACGCAGTAGTCCCAATCATATTCAAACACAATAGACATTCATCTGTGATAGTCAAGCTGCATGTGACAAACAAAAATATAAATCTCATTTGAGCATTTTAACAAACACATAGCACACGTATTATCATACATAGACATTTCATCCATAAAACATGTAGTAGTTAAGGTAATTGAGAATCCTATCTCAATGCCCTCATTAAATACATTTCAACAAGCATTTTCTCATTCAGACATTTTATCAAACACTTAGACTACATATAACAACATACATGTAATAAAGTAGTTATAACATATAATATAGCAAATCCTTTTACAAGGGATTTGCCACACATACAACAATCATATATTCTCAATCAATAGTCATGAAAAACATAAATTATAATTCTATATTCATTCAAACATTTCAATAAACACATGTAATGCATTAAAATTAACATAGTTCATATATATGTGCAATACACGAAAAATATTGCATTTAAGCACATGTAACGGTAATCAAGTCAGTCATAAATCATTAACTGACATTGAAACCTTGAAAACCATAACCTAAACGTTTATAGTCCGCACCTTCCATCGGTAGACTCGTATCGAGCTCAGTTCGAACACTATGTCTTTGTCTATAATACAACGACAACGTATAACATAAAATAAGTTAGCTAGTTCATCATTTACTCCATTTGGATACTTAACACAAATTAAGGTTAGGATTTATTATCCAAAAATGGAGTCGAAATTGCCGGTATAGTGATACAGGGATGATTTGACATGTGGAGCGGTGGGATCAAATCCCAGCAACTATCTCTCTCTCTCTCTCTCTCTCTCTCTCTCTCTCTCTCTCTTCTCCTCACTCTTTCTTTCTCTTTTCTCTCTTAGGATTTTGAAATTCGTATGGAATGAGAGAGGGGTGGGTTAAAGCCCTTATATAAGCCTATAACTGATGTAAATGGCCCCAGGGTCATAGTATACTTAGGTTATAGTCAAAAGTTGCCTGTTTCGGTCCAACAGAGCTCATCTCATCTGGAGGTCCATTTCCTACATACGGTGCAAAGAAAGTTCTTTAACAATGGATCTATGTCAGGTTAAGATTTCGGTCTGATCAGATCAGTAGATCGACCGTGGAGGACCCGTTTCAGTTCAACGACTATCGTCACTTGATCAAGGCCACAAGTGCACTAATATGTGTAGAAAAATTTTTCTGATCCGAGGGTGTAGTTGGGTTAGAATTTGACGGTCTGAAACCTTAAATTTGGCCTATAAGCGGATGACCCAATTTACTTAAGTTTGAGTATATTTTTTAAAGATATTTGTGTTTCTCACACACCTTGCTCCGACCTCAAGTTATGCGTTTCTGGATACTATTAGGACTTGATTCTCGCTATGGTTGTTAAGCCTAGTAAGGCAGTCATAACCGTATAGTTTTGCAATAATCGGACTTTCGACGTGCGGTCTAGGTCCGATACGGAGTTTCGTGATGCTCCCGAGAGCAACTGGGTTTTGAGATGGATCCTAGGTTTTTAGGTAATGTAGCGTTAATGATCCTATTAGTTTTGGGTCTTGCAGTTCGTATAGAAAGCGGTTCAAGCTAATCTACTGATTAATTCAGTTTAGTACTTAATTAATTTTTTGTCTAATTTCTAAAGAATTTGATCCTTAGTGATTTCTGTCAAAGGTGATACTTGGATCTTTATACGAATTTTTTCGAGACGTTATACAAATAAAAGAGCAGTGCTGCATTGCATAGATAATTTATGTTTAGCATGGGCC
Organism: Magnolia kwangsiensis; assembly: GCA_037074715.1. Taxonomy (NCBI): domain Eukaryota; kingdom Viridiplantae; phylum Streptophyta; class Magnoliopsida; order Magnoliales; family Magnoliaceae; genus Magnolia; species Magnolia kwangsiensis. Next base: position 105,966,331 of record CM073578.1, on the reverse strand, counting down.
TAGATCTCCTCGTCACATTCTCTAGTTATAGCTTTGGGAGGCGGCAAAACCTTTGTTGGTTTTCCTTTTTAATCCAGGATTCTTGATAATCAAGGCGTTTAATTGTTCTCTGATCATTCCGACCTAGCCAAAGAGATCTTCATAGATTAGAAACCATTTCATATCTCTTGCTGGAGTGGCTGCATAAATTCGTGGATCTTATGGGCTCAAAGGCCGGGATCAATCCCGAATCTGTTGGTTCCCATCTGCTTTGATATTGGTACGATTCTCCAATCTTCGTAATTGCCTTAAAAGCTCTGATCGTCTTTGGAAAGATCTTCCATTTTTGAAAGGATTGTGTGAGACGGCCTTACCAAGCATATCTGGATTTTTGATAAGATCCTTATCTCTGTGGGTCTTTAATAGACTGTTGAATATGCTACCTTAGTCACACATGCCACACGAATTAGGGTTACGTGTCATTAGTTGCTTCATCTTTTTTGCAGGCGTGCGTACGATTATGCACGACTTCACTTTTAGCAGGTGACGTCATTAGTACCTCGAATTTGTCAATGACATGAGCTAGGGTGTCTTAAATCAGTCGAGCCTTCATAGGAAGACACTGAAGACTGAAGACCCGAAGACTTGAAGCATCAAGTCTGATGACAATAGGTAAAAAACATGAGGTGCCTTAGTAATCCTATCCTTAGACCCTTTAGTTCCAAGACAACTTACCTTAGATGACTTGTTCCATATAGGAAAACATTTAGTCATTAGGTTTGAGCTAGCTAGATCATGTCCAAAGTGGGTGGAAAGAATAAAAACAAAAAAAATGCACAAGTTGGACTGATCTTCGATCAATCAAAGGCCATTCGCTTGATCGATCGAAGTTGTGCATAAATGTCCAACAACACTTTACCCCTAAATCGAATTTAGTTTGATTGATCAATTGAGACCAGTCGTTAAAAATCCATTGGAGCTTTTGCCCTATATAATTTGCAACCAGATCTTTAAGCAAATGATGAAATTTGGTGTTTTAAAGACCCTAGTGTATCCCAAGCCTTACCATTGCTCTTAAGCTCTATCCCAAAGAGATTCATTCTCTCTTCTTAGCAATTCTTCATTTTAATGAACATTCTAAACTCCATTTCAAGAAGTACATAATATCAAGCATTCTCTAGCATTTACGCATCATACCTATAAGTAAATTCTTTGTCTAAATATCCTATAGAATGCCCATCTAGATGAATCTCCAATTAAAGCCAACTAATATAATTAGTTTTCGGAGATTCAACCATCTTAACTCCCATTACCCTTCGCATCTCAATAGGAAAATCGTTGCCGGTAGTCGATTCAAGAAAGCGAAAGAAGATTGACTTCAAAGGTCGAGGGAGTTAAGAAAAGAAGATGCTCTTAAGAAAGCACATAAATGGAGCTCAATTCGGTAAGTAAGGTTATCATTTTTAGAGTTCATTATATACTCCTTCCTTATATAGGATTGAGTATAGAGTTTAAGATCTAAACTCGACTACATCCTTGTGTAGGACCATGTAACGTATCGGAAAAATCCGTACAAAGACCCGAATACCACCTCAGACAGGAATCACTAAGGACCAAATCCTTTAGAAATTAGACGAGAATTAACCAAGTGCTAAACTAGATTATCTATGAAATTAGCACCAATTACTTTAAATACGATTTGTAAGATCCAAACTGGGTAGAACCATTAACACTACATTACCCAAAAACCTAGGATCCATCTCAAAACCCAGTTGCTCTTGGGAGCATCATGAAACTCCATATCGAACCTGGACCGTGTGTCGAAAGTCCAATTACCGCGAAACTATACGGTTATGACCGCCTTGCTGGACTTGACAACCATCTCGGAAATCAAGTTCTAAAGGTATCCAGAAACGCACAACTTGAGCTCGGGGCGAAGTGTGTGAGAAACGCGAATATCTTTAGGAAATGAACTGAAACTTAAGTGAATTGAGTCATTCGCTTGCAGGCCGAATCTAAGGATTCAGACCATCAGATTCTGACCTAATTACACCCTTAGATCAGGAAAAATTTTCAACACAGGTCAGTGCACTTGTGACCCTGATCGATTACCGGTGACTGTTGAACTAAAACCGGTCCCTTGCGGCCGATCCACTTATCCAATCGGGTCGAGATCTTAACCTGACCTAGATCCAATGCCAAGAAGCTTAAGTCCCATCGCATACAGAAAATGGGCCCTGAGATCAGCTCCGTTGGACCGAAACGACCAGTCTTTGGCTATAACCTAAGTATACCATGGCCCTGGGCCCATTCCCATCAGTTCTGGGCCTATATAAGGGCCTTAAATCCTCTCTCTCCCTTCACATATGAATTCACAAAACTCTAGGAGAGAGAAGAGAACAAAGAGAGAAGTAAAGAGAGAGAGAAAGTGGGAGAGTTCCTGGGATTCAATCTCATCGCTCCACGTGCTGAATTGGCCTATCTGTATCGTTATTCCAGTGATTCCAACTCCATTCTTGAGTAAGAAATCCTAATCCTAATTTATTTTAGGGATTCAAATAGAGTAAGTGTTGAAGTAGATAACCTATTTCATACTATAGGTTATCATTGTGTTGTAGACAAAGACTTAGTGTTTAAACTGAGTTCATTACAAGTCTATCGGTGAAAGGTGCAGACTATAAATGTTTAGGTTATGGTTTTCAAGACTTTCAATGTCAGTAATGATTTATGACTAACTTGATTGTTGTCACATGTGCGTAGATACGACGTTTTCCATACACTATATATATATATGTGTGTGTGTAGACTATATTGATTTTAATTCATTCCATGTGTTTGTTGAAATGTTTGAATAAGTATGAAATTATGATTTATGCTTGTCATATTCATTGACTGAGAATACATGATTGTTGTACGTATGGTGAACCCTTTATAAAGGGATTTGTTATAATATCTGTTATAACTACTTTATTACATGTATATGATATGTGTAGCCTAAGTGTTTGATAAAATGTCTGAATGTGAAAATGCTTGTTTAAATGCATGTAATGAGGGTGTTGAGATATGATTCTCAATTCCCTTAACTATGGTTATAGTATCTTTTATATAACCTATCTTACTACTAAGTTAAGGATAAAATGCCTATGTACGGTAACATGTGTAGTATGTAATTTTCGAATTGCTCAAGTAAGATTTATATTTGATTTTAGTTGTCACATGCTGTATTTGGCTACTACATGCGTATACAATTGCTTGGAGTATGTTTGGAGCTACTACATAGTCCAGGCGATCAGTAATGATTTTCGAGCTAGTGGCCGAGGTCGTTTCGCCACACCAGATAGGATCGAGGAATCCGAGTTGTACACTGTTAGTCGACAGTGGTTAGGCCACGCGAAGTGCTTTTGTACTCCATGTCGATCAACTTGATATACGCTTGTACCGATCGAGCTTGTCAAGCAACCTGATTGGCCTAATGTATATTTACCATGTATGAACGTAACTGTTTGAATCTAAGGTACCAACTTACTAGTGCAAAGCCCGTTTAACCTTGGTACCTTGATCCACTAAGACTCATGAGCTGAGCATGATGGTATGGGACACCGTGGTCGTGTTATCGGCTTACACTGGGGTGTCGAGTCTCCTCGTAGTATCCAGTGAGCAACCCAGACTCGTGAGCCGAATACGGTGATATGGGACACTGTATTCTACCTGTCGGCCTATGATCAGGTGACGAGCCCATAGTGACCTCGAGTATACACTAGGTCTATATTGAGGTGACGAGTCTTTCTGTAGTAAATTAGAGTATAAACCAGGCCTGCGCTAAAGTGACGAGCCTCTCCGTAACGACTTGGAAACCGCTTATCGTATGTGACTATTAAGATTGACGACCCTAGATGGATCATTGTTTTAGTATATGATATAAAGGGAGGTGCGTTAGCTTTCCAATCCTGCTATATGAATATGTCCAAATAAGAACTTGGCTAACACGACCATGCATCGCATTACACAGTGCTTTGGCGAGGGAGTGCACAGAGTAAGGGGTGCATGCCGCGATCGTAAGATGATGTCGCAGAGGGAGTGTAGGGCAAGGGTTGCATCATTATCACATATCATCCTCGCATTAATACGAGTACTTAGGACCTGATTGTTTTATTACTTTATCATTACTACTTGACTGAATTGATAACATGTTAATCTTTTCTTCATAGCTCCACTGAGTTGATCACTCACTCCCACGTTCTGGGATGGTGTTTTAAACACTAACAAGAACCTGTTGTAGATGCAGATGATGGTGATGCTTTCAAGGCAAAGCCAGACTTTTACGATGATGAGGAGGAGTTCTCCTACATGCAGCTATCAGGCGGGTCTATGAAGACCGTGATCTGATTGACGAGGTTACAGGGATGCTGATTAGACCCATTACACTTATTATTTTTGCACTTTTGAAACACCCATGTATATTCATTTTTTTCATTTTTGGAGTATATATGTATATACTTAACCTGATAATATATTCACACTCTGGAAACCTACATCAGTTTATATACTTTATATATCTATCACAGTCTTCCACTTGCGAAATTTAACTGTCTCTGGAGTATGATATACTATTTTGGTATAATCTCACTCATGTTTAAGGCACTAATACATACAACATTTAATCATCATTATCTATGTTGCATAAATGATGTGTTGGAACTCGGGAGTTGGGCTCCTGCTCGACCTCAGAATTTCAGGGCATTACAAACTGTCTCCGACGGGGGTGTGCATAGGTTCTTGTGGGTGTACATAGGTTCTTGTATAGGACTGCCACCAGGCACACATTTATACATGTTCGTCTCCATGGGAGCCTTCGACGAGAGTATACGTAGGTCTTAGATTAGGACTGTAGTTTTTAGTTAGCCGATAAAAAAACTAAGCAATGGGGTTGAGAAGGCAATGAATGTTGCACAATACTAATGCTTGAGTTTGATGAAACTAATAGAAACTCAAATAACGGATGAATAGTAGTGTCGTAAAGCTAGATTGAGTGACTCATATTTAAACTTAGGTGACTCAGTAGGCTTGGACCCTTACTAGGCTAGACTAGACCAGGGTTGGGCTCTCTCTCTCTCACTATCACTCTCCTCAGTTTTCTTGTAATTCCTAATGATCCTAGGGGCAGAAGGTGGTTGAAGGGTTGGGATTGGATATTGCCACATGGCATCATCTCATGGGTTGGAAGAGGTGGTAAAAGTATAATTTTGGATAAGGAGATGGGTGTTGGAATAAATACATTTCAACTGCATACTTAAGGTTTGAAAAAGGAGAGTTGCACATGCTTGAGGGATGCTGCCCTAAAGAGGGAGAGTGGTAGTGGCTAGTGGTAACCTGGATGCCACCAATCCCCACTTAGACTTCGTGCTTTGAGGTTTTGCATATTTCTCTGATTGGGCATGCTTTTGGGCTTTGGCTCAGGCTTGGTTTTGGGCTTAAATAGGTGAGTTGACTGGGTTGTAGGGTTGGGTAGGATGATTAGGTGAGTTGACTCAGCGAGTTGACTGGGTGAGTTGATTCGCTGATCTGAATCAAAGATCGGGTTTAGGGTTAGGCTAATTAAGTTAACAGGGTTGAATGGGTTGAGTTCAAGCTTTATGACTGGGGTTCTTAGGGTTTACACTTCTACAGTTAGGGTTTAGGATCGGGGTTTGGTTGTACATCCATTTGTTCAAACCTGGGGTGGGGTGTTTACAGTGTATAATCTTGGGAGTTTTGCTTCACTATGTTAGCCTCTGAGGCCTTCCATTTGACTTATATAGATGTTAGGAGTAGGGTAGGGCGTTGACACTTCTTGAGAGTTAGGAGTTAGGAGTTAGGGCGGTTGTGCTTCGAGCCAGCATGCGGATCTGATTCAATTTTTTTTATTTTTAATTTTTTATTATTATTATTATTTTTGTTGAGGGGGGGGGGGGGGGGGGGGGGGGGGTTATATCTTAGTATACTTTATTTTGTGTTTTTCAAGTGTTGTAACGAGTTAATGCGCAGAACGATTTTCACACAAAACTGTCTTTGCAATTGATTGGTTGCTTTGTTGTGCAGCATGCCAACAATGTTAGTGAATTGAGATTCAATCTTTGGTCTCATCCTCTAACAATAAACAAGAAGAAATATAATGTAGAGGTAGAATCAAAGCATGCCAATAAACCATAAGATAGAATATACGTGGAAAAACCCCAACAAGGGTAAAAAACCACGAGTGCAAACTTACACTATGAAGAAAATGAGATTACAAGCAATATACTAACCTTTTGCCTTAGATGTATAGAAAAAATCTGTTGCATACACCTTAGAATTTACCTAGAAAAGCCCTAGGAACCCCTATTTATAGTTTAGGCAACTTCCTTTCGTATCTCTGTAAAAACCGCCTCAAATTTACGTAGTTCACACCAAATCTGCGCAAAATCTGCGTAACCTCGACTGGTCGAGTGGGCCACTCAACCGGTCAAGCATGGGCCTCGACTGGTCGAGCACCATGGACCAAAAATAAATGACTTTAAGTCATGTGAACCCTCGACTGGTCGAGCAGCACTATCCAGATGTGGCTCCACATCTCAACAATTCACATTTGGATACACATCGTCATAAACTTTTGTCTTCTACATCCGAAGTACAGCACATCCCCGTCTTCAAGCTTGAAGACCAATCAAAGTTGAACAGAGCTTCAGCTTCTCCCGTATGACCACCTTGGTCAGCATATCCGTAAAATTCTTACTTGTCTGGATCTTCTCCAGAGCAATCGATCCATCTTCCAGTAACGAACATATGAAGTGATATCGGATGTCAATATATTTAGTCCTTGAATGAAAGGCTGAATTCTTAGCCAAGTGTATTGCACTCTGATTGTCACTGTACAACTTGCAATCTTCTTGCTTCTTTCACAACTCTTACATGAAACCTTGTATCCACATCATCGCCTTGCATGCTTCTGTAGCTGCAACATATTCTGCTTCCATTGTACTGATAGCTACTATCTTCTGTAACTGAGAGACCCAACTCACTGCAGCACTACTCAGAGTAAAGACATACCTTGTAGTGCTTCTTCTGCTGTCGATATCTCTTGCCAAATCTGAATCTACGTAGCCTTGTAGCTTGATTTTCGATCCTCCATAACATAACCCTACATCCACAATACCTACCAGGTATCTAAGGATCCACTTTACAGCTTCTCAATGTTCCTTCCTAGGGTTATTCATGAACCTGTTAACAACTCCCACTACTTGAGCAATGTCTAGCCTCGTACTCACCATAACATACATGAGACTCCCAATAGCTGACGTGTATGGGACTTTAGCCATGTAGTCACATTCCTCCTGCGTCTTGCACCTTGCTCCTTAGAAAGCTTGAAGTGGTTGGCTAATGAAGTGTTAATCGGCTTACACCTCCCATACTGAATCGATCAAGTACCTTAGCTATGTACTCTACTTGTGATAAAACTAGTTTCTTATTTTTTCTGTCATGCTTTATCCTGATGCCTAGGATTTATTTTGTAGCTCTTAAATCCTTCATGATAAATTCTCTAGACAGCTGTCTTTTGAGATCTAAAATATCCTTCATGCTTGATCCGGCTACAAGCATATCATCTACGTACAGAAGAAGAATGATATATGATATATCAAACTTCTTCAAATAACAATAGTGGTATGCATGACATCTCGTAAAACCGTTTCCTGATATAAAGCTGTCGAACTTCTTATACCACTGCATCAGGGCCTACTTAAGGCCATATAGACTCTTCTTTAGTCTACACATCTTGTTCTCCTTTCCTGGTGTCATGTATCCTGTCGGTTGATGCATATATATCTCTTCTTCAAGGTCCCCATGAAGAAAGGTTATCTTAACATCTAACTACTCTAGATGTAAGTCCTTTCTAGCCACTATACTCAAGATAATATGAATCGTAGACATTTTCACCACTGGTGAAAATATTTCAGTGAAGTCGATACCTGCCTTTTATTGGAACTCTTTCACAACCAATCTAGCCTTGTACCATTTCGAACCATCATGCTCCTCCTTCAATCTGTAAACCCACTTGTTATGAAAAACTTTCTTACCTTTAGCTAGAGTGAGTAGCTCCCATGTGTGATTTGACTTAAGAGAGTCCATCTTATCATCCATAGTCTGCTTACACTTAACCCGTGTACTAACTGTAATGCCTCTTCAAAATAATTTGATTCACCATTATCTGTCAGCAGTAGATAATGTAAGAAGGGCGAGTATCGGACCTTGGGTCAAGTAGACATCCTCACAACCGGTGTCTACGGCTCTACCTCATTATGCTCCTATAAATGCTCATCATGTGACTATTCGGTAACTCTTCCAACTTTATGAATTCTTTTTCATCAGTGTTATTTTGTTACACATTATCCTTATGCATCACTTTTTTATTAAAGACTAGGTCTTTAATTCTGATGATTTTTCAATTTTCTGTATTCTAAAAATGGTAGCCAAAATCATATTGCCTATATCCTATAAACGTGCACTTCCTGCACTTCGTATCCAACTTGTTTCTGTGCTTTGCATCAATGTGAATATATGAAGTGCAACCGAACACTTTGGAAAGAGAAAGAGGATGAGAAGTTTGAGTAGAAGCAATGTTGGCATCGTAGGCGTAAAACCCTTTTGTGGGTGGCTGGTGGGGGTTAGGTGGGGTCCACTGTGAGTTTTGAGAGGGATCCAATACATTCATCTGTTTTGCTAGATCACAATGGGATGAGAATTAAAAAATGAAGTAGATCTGAGACTCGGGCAGGCTAAACGAAAGAAAATAGGAAAGGGTGATGTTAGTCGTTGAAAATTGGAGATCGTTTAAGTGGGCCCTACAGATGGATGATTTGGAGAGGGGAGATTGGAACAAGAGAGGGGAGGAAACTCAGTTTTCCTTTTCCAGCAAACATGCTGCATGCATTGCTTAGCAACACACGTTATCTATTTATTTTTATTATTTTTAAATGAATGAGGTAATGACCTCACGAAGATAATTTTGGGAAATCTACTCTATCCACTCATTTTGTCAAATCATGTTTGAACATGGGCTAAAAAATGAGGTCGATCCAAAGCTTAGGTGGGCCGCGTGATACAGACAAATGCCTACCATTGAAAACCTCCCTAGGTTCACTATAATATATGGATTTTTTGGATGGCTAATTTGAATGGGCGTGTGCATGGATAGATGGTTAAGGGTTTCATGGATGAATGATTAAATGATGGGTTTGATGAATGAACGGTTAGGATTGGTTTAGTGAATATGGTGATGATTAACCTGGACATCCTAACGAATGGATGGTTGGATTTGTAAGAAGGACGACCATGGAAGGATTGCTTGAGTTAAGTTGATGGTTGGTTGGATCAATTGATGCATGATCACATAGTTTACAAGATAGATGGTTAATAGTACAATTTAATTGGTTTAGGTGATCATGGTATGTTTATGGTCATTGGAATTCGACTTTGATACTGTGGAATGTTTATCAAAGTATTAAGGTCACGTTGGAGGGTTTAGAATCGTAAATGATCAGATGTAAATGGCTCAAATTATATCTTTATCGATTTTGTGATGATATGATTGTTCAGATCAAGATTGAACGGTTAGATAGATTCATTAGTACATGAAGAGTAATCCCAATATTGTTTTTAGATTGATAATAGATAAGTGTGAGAGGATATGTAAACTCATGATGCATGAAAGGGGTGTATGTACATGTACTCAGGAGTGGGGTTGTTAGATAGAAATCTTGATGGTTAGATAAGCTTATACATGGTTGGTAGATAAGATGAACATGTCAGATTTACGCATAGACATGTACACAAGTGCATGAGATGATCATGAAGTTAGTTTATCATGATCAAGTGGTCCAAAAGTGAAGTGAGTGGTTGGATGTCTTTCTTTAGTGATAAGAAGCTATCTTACAGATTGGTTAGGTGACTGATCGAGTATGTGCTTATACAATGGGTCTCAAAGGTAGATACAAGGTGTTCGAAGGTCTAAGTGTGTAAAGATGTATACAAGTCTAAGTATCATTCTCCGAAAAGTATGAGTTCAAATTGAGATGTACATGAGAATAAGTACTTGTGTACATATGTGATCACAAAAAATCTTAAGGTATTATAGATTTGATGGATTTTAGGGTCTTCCATCCAAGAGACATGATCACCCTACTTGTTGGTTTTAAGGTCTTCCATTCAAGAGATACAATCATTCTTCTTATTTATACTTTGCTATTTTTATTTTATTTTATTTTTTCACATTTTATAATCAATTAAAGATGCATGCATGTCTTGAAGATTCAATACTCTCTGAGATAAGTAAGTTAGAATTGAAATAAAAAAGGAATTTAAAACTTTAAAAAATATAAATATTCCAAAGAATCATATTTCCACACTATGATGCAAATTTTACACAAACGTATAGAAATTCAGTGTTGTCAAAATTTAGTTGTTGTAATTACTGTAAGGCAATGTTGTTTTCTGTAAACATTGTTGGAAATTCCATTTCTGTCTAGACAATTTAATTTTTAAATTAATACAATTATATTTGGATATAGAATGGCTATTTTATAATAAGTTTTAATTCCTATTTAATAATTATAGAGAATATTTATATGGACTTAGTAATTAAATTATTAAAATTTAAATCTAAACCAAAGATTTGAACTTGAATAAGAATTAATGGGTTTGATTTTAATAATTCCTCTTATTAAATTTTTTAACCTAATTATTTTAGATTACTTATTTAAATCTAAATTTATTTTAATAAAAAAAAATGAATTTTCATTTATTTACTATCTAAACTCAATAAAAATTTTCAATTTAGATTATTATTTATCAAATTTAAAATTTTAGTTAGATTACCACTTAAATTTAATAATATTGAATTAATTCCATTATTTTTAAAAAAAAAAATCATAAATTGACCTAGAAATAAATCTGATTTATTTAATTTAATTAGCTCTTAAAATTTGAGATGTAATTCAGAAAACAATTGACTTAAAGTTTAATGCAATAAATTTTAAAATTTATTAATTTAATTAAATTACCATATAAAATTCACAACCCTGCACTTGTTCACTCCCCAAGTGCAGGGTTGTGATGTAGTAATAAACTCAGTAAGACCAAGGTCGAATCCTAAGGGATTGATACCTATACGCTGTCTGAAACTAAGTAGAACTAGAACTAGGCTAAGATATAATCTAAATCAAATAGAATTTAAGGAATAAATGTGAAATTATTATCTAAAACTTAGGAGAAATCTGAGGTAAGAAACTAGGGATTCAGAGGATCCACCTGTAGAGATCAGGGAGATCTTACGCCTGCTTCAAGAATCATGGAAATTAAACTGAATTTACTTGATATAGTTTTAAAGAGATGAAAGGTATATGAATTAGAATGAATTCCATCACAAAACCATGCTCAGGAGAGAAAGTAAACAACATAATTAAACTAATTATCAACCAATCAATGCATAAAGGTTAGGAAGCGTACCGTCATCCGACCATTCCCAGGAGACGATGGTGAACAATAGGGCTTCCTGACGTCATAAACATAAAAGGAAAAAAAATACTGAAAGCCATCGCAGATCTATGGTAATTTCAGTCATAACACACCATTAAAAACTGAAAGTATTCCTGTTAATTGAACTAAAATCAACATCAGTCAGTCTAAACAAAAGACACAAGAAAAGTCTCTCCCATCACACTACAAGCTTCACCTATTAGCCCTAACTAAGAGGTTTAGCTTAACATGATGGAGCTAGAAAAAAATAAAATAAAAAGAAAAAAAAAACAACTCTCTACTCTCTCTCCTGCACGTTCCAACCGAGCCTAGAAGATCCTTCAATCTGCTCTCCCCCTTGCACTTCTTTCCTTCTCCTTCTTATAGAGCTAGCAAGGTCGGTGGTGTCAGATTTCCGCACTCCATGCATCCGATGCTAAATTTTTTATGCACTCCTGCCTTTAAGTTTATGCTGACATGCTTGGTGGGGCCATGCTCGATCTAACTTGATAAATCCAATCCGTTCATTGTATTTACCTCGAAAAACTAGCTGGAAACGGATGGTTTTTGATTGTATTTGGTGCGGCCTATTAAGCCTTTCAAACTACCGTCTGAATTGCTTTTGAATGGTGAAAAACCGATCATTCATTATCTTATGCAATTCCGACACCTAGGCTTTGATGAGAGGGACTGTGGGCTCCTGATGGACTGTAAGACCCGTATCCTAGTCCGTACTGTTCCGTCTACTCTCGCGATCCTTCCCGTCGAATTCCGGCAGTCTGCAACCTGTAATCGACGTTTACACACGACCATAAGTCATATCCTGTACATTTGAGTCAACCTAATCCGAGACTTGTACTATTACGACCGCACCGTTGCCGCGGTTCCAACGCCGTGACTCATGCACCGATCGGATACCCTAACTAAGAGATGTGAGTCAGCGTTTATTTTGAAAAAACACCACGCGTTTACAATCCCAAGAGAATTTCTACAACATGTCCCATCAATCACCCTTCATGTCAAGTACAAAGCAACCCATGCTTTCTTTCTCCACAAGTCAAGCAACCTACCCCAAAGTCAATAAGTCTATCACCCATCACTCACCTCACCCATCACTCACATCAGACCCATCCCTCTCTCCTTACAACCCTCTCTTTCTCTCTCTTTCTCATTCACATTTTCCCAAGCAAGCAAGAGTGGTGGACGTCTAAGTTCCTCCATGAGAGAAAAAAATGAGATGTGTGGCCCACTTTCCACCCCAAGATCCATCATCCTAGCCATTCATTTTTCATCTTCCACCATCAAAGTGAAGCACAAAGAGTTCGGCATTCCATCGGACCAAGAAGATCAAACAGTGGGTGCTTCTATAGGTGTAGATTTCTTGTTTTGATGATGGGCCAAGTGAGGCCTACCGATCAATGGTATGGATCTTATTTTGGACCCTAAATGTGGCCAATGGCCCACTTTCATTTCAAGATCAATAAATGATGGGGCCATTCTCCATGGACCCCATCATGATGTTTAATTTCTTTGCATAAATGGTCATTTAGACCGTCCATTTTCTCCACCGTTGATTTTGATCGGTGGGCCCATATGAAATGGGACCCACGTAATATATGTTGTAGATCATGCAACGGAGGGCTCATAGTGCCGGAGTCCCTCCATTACACGTGTCCCTCTCAATCTCTCTCTCTCTCTCTCTCTCTCTCATTCTTTGTGTGTTTATGAGATGATATGGCCTTGTGTCCCACCTGGATGGACCCCACCATGAAACATGTATTTTTTTTAAGCCATTTGTAGGTGGGGCCCACTTTGCATACATGTTGTACCCACACCATCCATCATTTGGTGACCCACCTGAGCAGGGTCCACCTTAGAGTATGTGTTATGCCAAGCCGTCCAGTGTTCAGGGACGCTGGACGTGCAATGTAAACCAAAAATATTGGCTTAATTCAAGCCTTGGAGTGGGCTGCTCATGCAGGCCCCACCTTGATGTATGTATTCAATCCAAGCCGTCCATCCTCTTCCCCAACTCATTTTAGGCGTTGAGCCAAAAAATGAGGATGATCCGAGTACCTGGTGGACCATAGTTTTAAAAACAGTATTATTACCATTAAAATCTACAAAGATTTTTCTTACACGCTGCAAGATGCCCAATATTGGTCTTGATAGAATTGTTATGGGCTGTGGAATACAATGGCTGGAGTGAATTCATCAGATGCAGGCCCCATACCCGAAAAACCTTAGAAAAACAGGTTTTATATATATATATATATATATATATATATATATATATATATATATATATATATATATATATATATATATATATATATATATATATATATATATAAGCAGCAGCCTACTACTGCTGCTGTCAGATGACATGGGCGGGCGGGCGGATGCCAGGGCACCCACGGCCCCACTCGTGGGCCCCACTTTGATGTTTATTTGCTATTTAAACCGTCCATATGGTGGGCCCCTACCTTAAGCAGCCCCACCCAAAAATCAGCTTGATCCAGATCTCATGTGGCCCACACCACAAGAAACAACAGTGATTGAACTCTACCATTGAAACCCTTTTTGGGCCCCACAGAAGTTTGAATCAATCTGATATCTGTTTTTCCTCTTCACTCCAGGTCCGTACGGGCTTATCAATAGGTTGGATGGCAAATGAGCATTATGGTGGGCCCCACATGGGACCCACAATGATGTATGCGTTTTGCTCACACCATCCACTGCCGTGGATGGTGGAAACCCACCATGGTGTTATGTTTTGTCCGCACCGTCCCAGTGCTGGACAGTGGGACCCCCCGTTGATGTATGTATCCTCTCCACACCATCCATCCTTATGGACCCACCATGATGCACGTGTTTAAATCCGGGCCATTCATCGTCCCTGGGCCCTCTTGACGTACGTGACTGTCCAGGCAACCATCTAGAGGCCTGGACATCACTTGTTGTATAAATACATATCTATTGTATATTATATGTATATATTATATATATTATATTATATATATATATATATATATATATATATATATATATTATATTATATATCATATATGAGAGGGTGGCCCTATGTGACCTACCATCTCTCTCTGTTATTACATAACGCTGCATGTGTAGCAACTGATTTTTATATATATTAAATATTCATATATATATATATATATATATATATATATATATATATTATACATATATATTTCATATGAAATGGTGGGCCCTACATGGGACCCACTACCCCCTTTAAGTGCTTAAAAAGTTGCTGTTGCAGCTATAATGTATAATATATTGTTATATATATATTATGTACGTGGGCCCCACCACTAGGTACTGTATATAACAGTAAGCTCTGTGGGTCCCTCTTATTTTATCCACGCCATTTACTTGTGGGACCCACCCTTGATGCATGTGTTGCCTCCAAACCATCCAACCATTTTAAAAGCCCACTTTAGGGCTTGAGGCTAAGAATGAGCTAGCTCCGTAGTTCAAGTGGACCCCACCATTGAAAATAGTGGGGGCAGTAGCATTCACCGATCAAGACTTCTTGAGGGCTACGGTAGTTCTGATCAAACTTATATTTTGTTTCACTTCACCTATCAATGTGTTAACTTATGAATGGGTTGGATTTGTGAACCACAGCTTGGTGGGCCCAACTAATGCTTGTGAGTGTTTTAATGGAGGCTAAACCTCTTAACTGTGTACCGGTGTGGCCCACACAAGTCAAGGATTGACTTGAATTTAAGTCTTAGGCCCCACCATGATATGTGTTTCATTCATGCTGTCCATCAGGAGGTGGAACCCACCGTGATATATGTGTTTTATCCATCCATCCATTTACGCGGCCCACCATAATGAATGTATTGAATATCTATGTCGTTCATTTGATGAGGCACATTGAGGTATATTTGGGGCCTATGGGTTGAGACCCATTGTGATGTATTAGGGCCCATGGATTGAGGCTCATGGTGATGTATTAGGGCCTATGGGTTGAGGCCCATTGTGATGTATTAGGGCCTATGGGTTGAGAACCACTGTGATGTATTTGGGGCCCATGGGTTGAGGCCCACTGTGATGTATTAGGGTCTATGGGTTGAGACCCATTGTGATATATCAGGGCCCGTGGGTTGAGGCCCAGTATTTGGGGCCCATGGGTAGAGGCCCATTGTGACATATTTTCGACCCATTGTGAAGTATTCCCGACTCATATGATGAGGCTCATTGTGATATATTTCTGACCCATTTGGAAAGGCTCATTATGATGTATGCAAGGCCCATTATTGAGGCCCACCTTGGTGTGTATGAGGACCATGTGATGCGACCCATTTGATGTATCTAAGGCCCATGGGTCGAGGCCCAATGGGATGTACATAAGGCCCATTGTAATGTGATTCCACCATGGTTTATGTGTTAACCTTTATGGCGGGCCATACCTTGGGAGTAATGTTGGTTTGACGTCCACATTGTAAAAATAATGTTGACATTATCACTCTCCCTAGGGCTCATTTATAGGCCCATACTTGTTACATGTAGGCCGTCTAGGCCCATCTTCGTTGTGAGGATAGTTCATCACTTTATTACATGCTTAGTATAATTCTATGCTTCATACCCATACGCATAAATGTATGCCTAATATGAGGAATGTTTGATCATAGCATACGCCATTGGGCAAACTATTTACGAGACTCCTTATGAGACGGGGTGCCAACATTATCGCGCCATATGCGCAGCATTGTTGCATGACTGGATAGTGTGACTCATGCATCTTACATATATGTGACTTAATCATTGTACGCCCTAGCGACATCAAGGTCGTGGCCTTCACAGGCACATCATGGATGACTAGATGGGACATCTAAAATAATTAGTTCTAGCACTGTGGACATTTAGGATGTCCTTGAGTGAAAATTTCAGAACCTCCTTGGTACCAGGAGTTGCTCCAACGTTTAGACCGAGTAGAATATGAGCACCGGTGCCTATACCATGAGGTCGTGTCTCCCATTGTGTCGTGGTCAGTTGGAAAGTGGTGTTGCCTGATCCACCCGAGTGAGGGGGCTATAAGCTAGGCTGAGTATGATCAGCTCGTAAATGGGTCCGCTATCAACGAGCGGATAGGTATTGGCAGACTGCTGGCTAGGCGGATAGTGAGGTCTCTTCCACTCGCTGAGCTGTGCAGCTAGGGATGCGGCAGTCGGTGTGGAGTGCAATTGACTCCGGTGATTTTCCAGAGAGGAACCGTACTGATACGTAGACTTGATATGAGGACTGACATGATAGTATGACACCCCGTCACTGTTGCACATGTGGGTGGGCGCACGTGGGTGGACGCTGATGTGGGAGGGGCTGAGACCTGGGCGAGCTACCAGTGGTTAACACGCTACTGTGCTGACAGGCTACTGAGTAGGAGTTGCATACTCATTCATTCATCCATTCACTATCCACTCGGGCTGGCGATGCACAACTATTTGTTACGTGTACCTTCACAATGGCTAGGATTTCGGGTGGGGCGTGCGACTAACCTGAGATCAGGAGTTTACCACATTGTGTTTGACTATCCAAATTTAGGTATGGGACTGGTTTGGATAGAATTCCCTTGTGATGGACCCCGTAGCCTACGATACTACGTATTATCATCTCGACTTCACTCCAGCTTGGTCATTTCATTCGCACCTCATATTACATTGCATCCGCCGTACTTAGCATTTTGGATTACTACGTTTCTACACTTATATGGCTTAGAAAGACTTGACAGGATCTGCATATTGCATCGCATCTACAGTATATAATATTTGGCTCATTATGATCTGCATTACGTACTCTGATATTATGTGACTCATGGACTTACCAGTATATTTCTGCTTACTCTGATTTCGTATGATTCATGATCTTGTCAGTATTTCTGCTTATCCTGATGATGTATGATTTATGAGCTTTGTGGTATACTTAGCACTTACCTTACACACACTTACACCACCCTCTAAGCTTTCTATAAGCTTATGCATGATAGATGCGTGCAGGTGGCGTTAGGTTGCAGCAGCGTTGAGCTTGGAGCGTGTAGTTGTCTTTTAGAGCTTTGATTTTGATATATGTATTTTTCTTTCAGCATTGCATTCAAATGATTACATAGTGGATATGTGGTGATGTTGTTTTGTGACTTGGTTATGCTTGTGGTTATACTTCATTACAAAAAAAAAAATTCATACTAAAAATCCTCCTTGTAGGATCCCAGGATCGGAATCTGGCACGTGAGTGCCGGGATCTGAAAATGGGGCACTTGGAGGCTATCAGTGCCGAATGCGGTGATCGAAAATTTTGTGAGCCCATTTTTCGAGTTTGGGGCGTGACATGGATGGTCCGGATTAGACCGTGGGTGTACGGTGGTGGCCCACTAAGGAAAACCGGAAGCTCTGTTGCGAAACAGAGCTTTGCGGATCGAGCGCTGTGATGGCCGGTGGGCCACAGATTGATGCCGTACAGGGAATCCATTTTGTACATTGGAATCCCCTTGAAAAATCATTCGAAAATGGATGGTTTGGATTGGATTAGGTGTGGTCCACCGTTTTGTCCATTTCACCGTCCATCTTCCATTCGGCTAAGACGTTCGCATGATTGCTTGCATGGTGGAAAACAGGCACCTAGGAGAGGCTAATAGCCCCCCTCTGTACCCAATAGACGGTCCAGATCAATGAAACGTGAGATGGGTGGGGCCCACAAGCACGAACCAACGGATCCACGTCCACACGCTGTGAGGACCCGATTTGAGAAGAAGAATCGGGTCAAAGTCGGTCAAACTGACTTTGGTTGCAGTGTATGGTGTAGGTCAAAGTCGGTCAGACTGACTTTGGTTGCAGTGCATGGCGCGTACACTTGTGCACGGTGCTCACACCAGTTAGGTGGGGTCCACTAATGTTTATGAGAAATTCGTACCGACCATCCTTTTCCCCATCCAATTTAAGACGTTGACAACGAAATTGAAGTATATCCAGATATCAGGAGGGCCCCAAATCCAGATTTTATAGGTTGATCTTTCAATTTAGGTACTTCCACAGGGATCCAGGAGTTGAAATTCGACGTGTACGGTTAATTTATGGTCCTCAGGCCATGTATGAAGTTTCGAGGTGAGCAGATGGTGGGAACCCTATGATCTTGTATTCTGGATCAATTTTGGGCCACTTAAGCTTCAATTTCTCGATTTTCTCGGATCTCTAGCGTGTAAATCCGTCGATCTTGGTCCCCGAGGGTCTTTCCCTTGCCTTAGCATCATCAGAGCATTAATTTTGTACTTTTAGCATCCTATTTCAATTCAAGCTCCTAAATACATCCTGCAGTACAACATGGTTAAATTGGCCATTAAACAGTATCATGTTCATAAATTCAGGCAATAACTAGGGTCTAATATGCAATATTTGATCATCAACACAACTCCCAACCAGCATTTTTCTAGTCTCGAATAAAGTATGCGAAAAATAAGTTGAGAACTACAAGGCAATTTTTATGAAACTGAGTGAAATTTTGAAAAACAATTTAGATACGAGAAATCTAAGATTTATGAATGTTGGAAATTATTTTTTCCCAAACTCAAGCACACATTAAACTTCATAATTAAGTTCAAAGTATTAATCCATCAATTAGAATAATTCTAAACATTAAGATCCATGGGTGTATAGTGTAATCTCGGCTTATCAACATTAAGATTCAATTCTCTATTTCAGGATATCATTGGTAATCAACAAGAGAATTCATGATAACCAAAACTTGCCTTACAGATCATCTTTTCATTCTTTCAACTTTTAATTTTTTAATTTTTATTTTTTTTATTAATGGTAATGCCAAGAAGGGGAATCAAATCTTCACCTATAGGGAGCAAACCTATGGTGAAGACCGTACACTCGACTCTTTTCATATATCATTCAAGAGGTATTAAATCTACACCTATAGGGAGTAAACCTATGGTGAGGATTATTCGCCCAAATCTTTCTGAGGGTATCTCTTCTTTTTTTTTTTCATATCGATCCTGTTAGGCAAATGTTCTAGGCTAGTTCCTTTCATATTTAATGATTACTAAATTAAACCTTCAATATTAAACTGAAATCTTAATGTGGAAGTGAGATGTGACATGTGAAATCATGACTCAATCAAAGTTTGAAACTTTTAATCATAGAGTAATAATTCAAACTTAATTGTGAAATCTAATAGACACTAAATCCAAGAGTCATAAATCACCAACATCACCTATCTTGTAATCCTAACATCACAGTTATCCTTCAAAATCCTTTAAATTCATAAGAAATTTCAGAAAAATTTTAAAAATTTTAACAATTTTTGTTCGAGACTAAGAAAATACTAATTAGGTAACCTAACCTCCCACCCCCAACCAAAAATCCACATTTTCCTCAATGTAAAAGATATATGAGCATGCAATGCATATGAGACAACGAAAGTAAAGTGATGGGAAGATAGTACCTGGATAACGAATCGAGAGAGAGAGATATTCCAAGAGATCGCAGCATGGAAGCTGGTCAGCATAAGAGAGAAAGTAAAATAAAAATAACAAAAATAAAATTCTACCTATACCACTTTCGCAGGTGCTCTCGATTGCATTTAGCATATGCAACAAGCCTTTAAACTCCTAGGTTGTCCCTAGTGGACAAGTTGTAGTCTCGTGAGGGTTTGCAGCAATATTATTCACAAACATTGAACTAACTAACTAGAAAAATGAAATGGAATGAAAAACCGAGTTGCCTCCCAGGAGCGCTAAGTTTACCATCTATCCTAAAACGGCATAAAACAAACTACCCTAGTCCTATGAAAGTAGGAAAAAACTACTCGATCATGCCCAAGGTTCCTCTTTCGGCCAATATCTTGATAAGTTTCTCAGTAAGTTCCTCAACAGAATCATTCAAAAGCCCCTTTTGCAATAGGCTTGGGTGCCCTGGAGCATGACTTTCCAGAGAGACTTATGTACCTTATAAGAAATTTTTCATTGAATTATTTGAGGTATCCAGAATATATATGATTCACTTATGACAGAAAAAGTTTCAACGTTAGTATCGCATGTTGAATCAAAGATTACAAGTAAATAAAGTTTAGAAAACTTCTTAAGAAGTGATGTAGTCTCAACACATTCTGAAGCTCCAAACTTTGGTTCAATTTTCATCTCATCTTCCTTTACTGGTAGCCTTTAAGGATCAAGGGAAGAGAGGATTTTAGAATAAGAGTTCTCTCGGTCAATAATGACTATCGAGATATTGTCTCGCAAGGCATTCACTTTGTCTTTTAACATGGGATTGTTTGAAACTATAAAGTGTGCCAAGCAATCCCAAGAGTTGGGAAGTTAAGCTGAGTGTGACTTATTTTTCATATTGGAGCTTGCGATGATCTGCTCAAAGAATCCATCGTCCTTGAAAGTGGATGGAGGTACGCTCTCTTACTCCAATCTTGCATAGACAGATTGAAGATCAATAAGTGAAGCATTGATGTGGTCACTTCGTTCATTGAAATTACTCAATTAAGGCATTGAATTGTCAAATGTGTGCAGCTCAGATGGTGACCTCAACTGAGTGGTTTCAAATTCCAGAGTCGTAGCGGGCAACTCCTCCTTCTCCCGAATCATATCATCATTCAATTCAGGAAAATAGTCTAAACATGTCTCACAGGAGTTAGAAGAGTCGGTTGCAAGGGGTTCATTCTCCACATTTAAATCAGGCATGTCAGATGAGTGAAGTAGATTCTCCTGACTGATCACTTCATGCACTTCTTGATCATTGACCTGGACCATAATTAAGATTGATTCCAGGAGAATTTGGGCTAAACATTCATGATCATCATCCCAATACGCATCATTGTCTAATTTCATGTAGTGCACAGTTGGGATGGGATCGCCTTCCTCACATTCTATTCCTAAATTCTATTGAGGTTCGAATAAACTAACCTCTACCTCATCATTGAAATCTTGTGTGTCATGTAAGGAATGTGTGTCATCATCAATATATTTAAAAGACACTCATGTATCTTCACCATTCTTTTGAACAATCATCAAGATCGACTCATCGGGAAATTGAATCGCATGCTCATTAACGGAATCCAACTCCTTATTTCAAATTCCAGATTTCTTCAAAAGTAAGTGCGGATCACTTTCCTCGCGTTGTATTTCTAGATTGGGTTATGGTTGGGATGAGCAAGCCTCCTCTATCTTTTTAAGGCGCGAAGTAAGCACTTTAAACGATTTTTTAATTTCCGCAAGATATGCCATGTCACACTAAAATGAATCATCTTGGATTGTTTCTAGTTGGATCTCAATGGTAGGGGATCCAAGAGAATAATCATCATAACATGTTATTAGTTCATTTTTCCATTTTGGATGTTTCCACTGATTATAGTCATACGGATCATAGGTGGGAGAATTTGAGGGTTGGTTATACTTATTATCACTTATGATACAATCACGCATTGTTTTCTTTTTATCGGATGAGTGATAATAGTTCTCACAACCATAGTTATGATAACCCCAGCACTCACGTACTGTTTTGTTAATCGGATACTTACAGGTAGTGTTTTAAGAATGGTGTATGGGTAGGAATGTGTACACCATGAAAATCCTTAGATGATCGATGGATATACCTATAACCATTAAAATTAAAATTTGATAGTAAGAAATAGTCACACAAGGGTAAAAAATAGGATGAATGGTTTAAAATCACCGACGAACGAGTATTATGTACGTTTAGATTATCCTAAGATAAGTTCACCATAATGGAATGATCCGATGGTGACATGAACAGTTAAATTACTAGTTCTAAGTCTAAGTAGGTATTTCTATAGTTGGTTGATGAATGATCGTGTATATGAGCATGTACGAAAGTTAATGAATGAATGTCATAGAATTAGTGGAGTTGAAAATTTTGTCAGCGTCGGTAAGAATTGAGAGATTGGTTTATCTTCTTTATTATTTTGAGTGGTTTAGGTACACTATCATATGGCTCAAAAGGATGATCTGAATCATGGGTTCAATGGTTATTAGAAATGTAAGTCTATGGTGAGAATTATGACTTAAATAGAGGTAAATTGTTCACTAACTTTACAGGTTTGCTAAGGGTAGATATAGCTTAAGATTAAACAGTTTAGAGTGGAGTGATTAGGTGTACAAGAGGGCAATTTTATTTAAATTTTTTTAAGTACAAATATAAGGTCCTAATTAAATAGTTTTGATACAGGAGTCATGAGTAATGATCGGGTAAGTTTAATGTATGTTCAATGGTTAATTTCAAGTTAATTTATAGATGAATGGGTTATCATGTTGGTGTAAGTGACAAGAGCGCACGTGTGCATTTATATACATTTATTAGACACACAAAACATATAATTACTAATTACATAAATTTATGGTTAACAAATATATCACACGTATTAATAACAACACATTACACAAATTATAAATGAGTTTATATATGAATGCGTGGATGGATGGTTATATCTATGCATGTATGTTTAGATGAATGCAAGTGTGCATGTATGTTTGTGTATGTATACACACTGAAATACTAGATCATTACACATATGGGCAAGCATATAGTGATACATATAATGGAAAATCCAAATACATTAGTTTGATGCATGATTATGTGAGGCAATTGATTTAAGATAAATTCATTGCTACCAATTATATGAAGTCAAATAATAATTTGGGTGATCCTTTTATAAAATCTCCAATAAGCAAAGTAATTGGGACACCATTAAGAGAGACGGTTTGAAACTCTTTGGTTAAAATATTTGTTGGGAGCGTTGCACAAAAATCTTAGGATCTTGCCTCCTAAAACACTAGAATTATGGGATATAATAAAGCAATGAAATAAATCAAAGTTTAAACCACATGACACAAGGGATTTTATGTGGAAAACCTTTAAAGATGTAAAAATCACGAGACTTCGTCCAAAGCAACAATTCACTATAAAGTAGAACGTTACAACCGATCAGAAGCACACACCGCTTGAATCAAACCTTCTTCGCTCATGCAGGAGCGGATAAACAATAAGAGAATAATGAAAAACTGAGAGACCTCACTGATCACGAGGATGTAGAAGCGCTGAGACGTCGACTACGAAGTAGATCACCTCTACGAGCAGAATCCTCCCTTTCACAAGCTTCCTCTCTCTCTTTTCTATTTCTCTCCCTTTTGATAGCCCTAAAACCCTTTAGTAAACTCTTGCATGGCTTTAGAAAACCCCCTTGCATTCCCCTAGCCTTAGGACCCATATTCATAGTTTAGGAAACTCATTTCCGCACCTCTGCAAAAACCACCTCAAATTTACACAGTCTACATCATATCCGGATTGAATCTGCGTAACCCTCGACTAGTTGAGCCAGGTGCTTGACTGGTCAAGTGGACCCTCGACTGGTCGAGCTAAGACTTTGAGTCGAGCAACCCTCAACCGGTCGAGCAAGCCCCTTTAACCAGTTGAGCAGCGTGGTGAAATATCCAGTTTTTACAACCGGCTGCTCTATCTTTCCTCTGAACTAAGGAGGAAAATTCCATCAAATCTCTCCCTTTCCGACTCAGGAGGAATTTACCTTCTTCAAGCCAGCCAAGTTTTTACAAACCTCAAACTTGCCCTTGAGTAATGCCTTAGTCATCAAGTCTGACCCATTATCGTTTATGTGGACCTTTTCAAGCTGTAACACCTTCTGTTCAAAAGTATTCCTGATCCAGTGATACCGAATCTCTATGTGCTTCGAATTAGAGTGCTAACTTGGATTCTTGCTCAAGTGTATAACACTTTGACTATCGCAATAGACCACTGTAACGTCTTAAAAAAATCCATATAAAGACCTGAGTTCCATCTCCGGTAGAAATCAAATAGGACCAAATCCTTTTGAAATTAGTCGAGAATTAGCTAAGTGCTAAACTAGATTACTTATAAAATTAGCACTAATCACTTTAAATATGATCTGTAAGACCTAAAACTTGTAAAATCATTAATATCGCATTACCCTAAAATCTAGGATCCATCTCTAAACTCAGTTGCTCTCGAGAGCATCATGAAATTTCATATCAGACCTGGACCATACGTCGAAAGTCCGATTTTCACAAAACTATACAGTTATGACCGCCTTGTTGGACTTAACAACTATCTAGGAAATCAAGTCCTAAAGGTGTCCAGAAGTGCATAACTTGAACCCGGATCGAAGTGTGTGAGAAACACGAATATCTTTGGGAAATGAACTGAAACTTAAGTGAATTAAGTCGTTCGCTTGCAGGCTAAATCTAAGGATTCAGACCATTGAAATCGAACCTAATTACACCCTCGCATCAGAAAAAATTTTCAACACAGGTCAGAGTACTTGTGGCCCTGATCGAGTACTCGTGACCGTTGAACTGAAACTAGTCCCCCGCAGTCGATCTGTAAACCTGATCGGACCGAAAACTTAGCTTGACCAAGATCCAGTGTCAAGAAGCTTAAGTCCAACCACATTCAGCAAAGGGGCCTCCAGAAGTGCTCCGTTGGATCGGAACAGACGCTATTTGGCTATAACCTAAGTATACCTTGGCCCTGGGACCATTCCCATAACTTCTAAGCCTATATAAAGGATTAAAACCCTCTCTCTCTCTCTCAATCCATACGAATTTGCTAACCTAGGTGAGAGGAGAGAAAAGAAAGAGAAGGAAAGAGAGAGAAAGTGTGAGAAAAGTTAGGGTCTTGCTACAGAGATCATTCCCTGCCACTCTACGTATCAATGCACCGCTTTTGTATCGCCTTTTTGGCAATTCTGACTCCGTACTTGGGTAAGAAATCCCAACCCTAATCCATTTTGGGGATTCAAATAATGTAAGTGATGAAATAGCTAACCTATTTCATACTGTAGTTTGTTGTTGTGCCGTAGACAAAGGCTCGGTATACAAACTGAGTTCGATACTTGTTTACCGACGAAAGGTGTGGACTATAAATGTTTAGGTTATAGTTTTTAGGGCTTTCAATGTCAGTAATGATTTATGACTGACTTGATTGTTGTCACATGTGCTTAGATATGAGGCTTACCGTATATTATGCCTATATGTGAACTACATTGATTTTACATGCATTCCATGTGTTTGTTAAAATGTTTGGATGAAAATGGAATTATGATTTGTGCTTACTATGGTTATATGACTGAGATACATGATTGTTGTACGTATGGTGAATCCTTGTAAAGGGTTTTGCTATAATACTTGTTATAACTACTTTATTGTATGTATATGATATATGTAGCCTAAGTGTTTGATAAAAATGCCTGAATGTGAAAATGCTTGCTTAAATGCACGTATTGTGGGAGTTGAGATAGGATTCTCAATTTCCTTAACTATGATTATATTATTCTTCATATAGCCTATCTTATTACTATGTGATGTATAGATGGAATGCCTATGTTTGATAATATATGTAGTATGTGTTTTATTAAATTGCTCGAGTAAGATTTATATCTAATTTTAGTTGTCACATGCTGTTTGAATTACTTTATGTGAATGCTATCATTTGGAGTGTGCTTGGAACTACGATGTAGTCCAGGCATTCGGTAATGGTATGTTATAGGTGGCCGAACTATTTAGCCACGACAGACACGCCTGATGAATCCGAGTTGTACGCTGCTTGTCGGTAGTTGTTAAGCCACGCAGAGTTGCTTACGCGCTCCATGTCAATCAACTCGACGTATGCTCGTACCAGTCAAATTTGTCAAGCAACCCGATTGACTTGATATATATTCACCATGTATGGATGCTACTGCTTGAATCTAAAGTACCAAACTTACCATTGGAAATCCCGTTGACCTTGATACCTCAATCCGCTAAGACTCATGAGCTGAGTATGGTAGTATGGGACACCGTGTTCATGCTGTCGGCCTATGCCGGGGTGACAAGCCTACTCGTAATGACCAGTGAGCAACCTAAGCTCGTGAGCCGAATACGGTGGTATGAGACACTATATTCGAGCTGTCGGCCTATGACTAGGTGACGAGCCACTCGTAGTGACCTCGAGCATACTCCGAGCCTGCGCTGAGGTGACGTGCCTTTCCGTAGTAACTAGAGTGTAAACTAGGCCTACATTGATAAAGTGAAGAGCCCTTTGTAGTGACCTAGAACCGCAACATCGTATGAAATCTGCTAGGACTAACGACCTTAAAATGAATCATTATTTGGGTAAATGATACAAGGGAGGTACCTTGGATTCCCAACATTGCTGTATGAATAAACCTAATTAATTATTGGCTAACATGAGCATGCACCACATTGCATGTACTTTGGCGAGGAAGAACACTTTTAGGTGGTTGCCATGCGCGCCGTAAGATGAAGACGTTGAGGGAGTGTATGAGAGGGCATGCATCATTATCACATACCATTCTTGCACTAATAATGGTATTTAGGATATGATGTTGTACCGCTTTATCATTACTGTTTGATTAAATTGATAACATGTTAACCTTTGCCTTATAGCTCCACTGAGTTGGTCACTCACTCCCACGTTCTGGGACAATATTTTAAACACTCACCAGACTCTGTTGTAGTTTCAGAGGATGACACGACTTATGAGGTAGAGTTAGACTTCGCGGATAATGAGGAGGTGTTCTCCTATATGTAGCTAGCTGGCGGGTTTATGTAGGCCTGCATTTGCATAGACAGGGCTACAGAGGCATGGATAGATGACACGACACTTCATTATTTTATTTATTTTGAAAACACACTTGTAATTACTTAACTTGGAAACGTTCATACTATGAAGACTTATACTCACTTATACAATTTATATACATATCACAGTCTTCCGCTTGCATAATTTAAATGCCTTTGGAGTATGACACGTTGTTTTAGCTTAATCTCACTCATGTTTAATGCACTAATACGAACAACATTAAATCATCATTTTCTATGTTGCATAAGTAAGGCGTTGGAACTTGGGAGTTGGGCTCCTGCTCGACCCTCGATTTTCAGGGCGTTACAACCACGTACTACTCCTGCTTCAGGCTAAGTTCCTGCAGGAACCTCTTCATCCAAAGTATCTCTTTACATGCCTCTGTGATTACAATATACTTGGCCTCTGTCGTCGATAATTCTACGACCTTCTGTAGCTTGCTCTGCCAAGAGACCGCTTCGCTTGTAAACGTGAACATGAACCCCAATGTAAACTTCCTGGAATCTATGTTACCTCCCATATTTGTATCTGTGTAACCTTCTAACATAAGTTTTCCATTACCATAGTATAGACTCAACCTGGATGAGCCTCTTAGATATCGTAGTATCTATTTCACCACTGCCCAATGTTCATTATTAGGATTGACAAGATACCAGCCGACAACACTAACTGCATATGCTATGTCTGGGAGTGTACATACCATAACATACATCAAAATTTCTACCGCTGATGCGGAGGGTATCTTCCTCATCTCATCCACCTCTGCCTTCGTCTTTGGATACTACTTGTCACTTAATTTGAAGTTACCATCTAGTGGAGCACTGACCGGCTTCACTGCATTCATATTGAACCGTTGTAGGACTTTCTCAATATACTACTCTTGTGACAATCAACTCTTTCTGCTACTTCTGTCACGGGTTATCTCCATTCTTAATCTATTTAGCTGGGCCCAAGTCTTTCATCGCAAACGACTTACCCAACTCTTGTTTTAGCCTGCAATTTTCTTGATGTCTTTACCCATGATGAGCATGCCATCAACGTATAATAACAAAACTAAGAAATCACCATATGAGAACTTGTGCATAAACACACAGTGGTTCCACTCCGTTTTATCATATTCATGCTTTAAAATGAATGAGTTGAACTTCTTATACCATTACCTTGGAGCTTGTTTCAGCCCATACAAGTTCTTCCTTAGCCTACACACCCTATGCTCTTTACCCTTGCCTTCGAACCCCTCTAGTTGGTGTATGTAGATCTCTTCTTCCAAGTCACCATGGAGAAAGGTAGTTTTAACATCTAACTGCTTTATCTCCAGATCTATGCTAGCCGCCAACCTAAGCAACACCCGTATAGATGCCATCTTCACCACTGGTGAGAATATCTCTTCAAAGTCTATACCTTTCCTCTGACCAAACCCTTTCACCACAAGTCTGGCCTTGTATCTTGTTTGTGAATTCTTTTGCTCATTATTCTTTCTGAACACCCACTTGTTGCTCAGAGCTTTCTTGCCCTTAAGCAATTTCACTATATCATAGGTGTGGTTCTTATGTAAATATTTCATCTCTTCTTACAAAGCTTTCAACCACTCCCCCTTTTGCTCATCGGCTAGGGCCTCAGAATAATCTTTTGACTCTCCCCCATCAGTGAACATGATGTACTCATATGGCGAGTACCTCTTGGACAGATGTCTGTCCCTAGATGACCTCCTTACCTATGACTCAATAGGTAGATCAAGTGGAGGCTGCTCTCCCGGTCCATCTTCTGTAAGAACTTTCTCATCTTATACACTTTACTGTACTCCCCTATTATTAGGTATCACAGGAGGAGTAACCGGATCCATGTCTTCTACCTCACCTGAACTAGGCTGCGTCTTCTCTGGCTTACAAATGTCTTCTATACATTGATCTTCAAAGAAAACCACATCTTTGCTCCTTACGAGCTTCTTCTCGGTCGGATCCCACAATCTGTATCCGAATTTTTCATCACCGTACCCCAAGAACACACCTTGTCTGATCTTCGTGTTAAGCTTGGACCTCTCATCCTTTGGTATATGAACGGATGTCCTGCATCCAAACACCTTGAGATGACTGTACGATGAATCTTGTCCAGTCCATACCTTCTTAGGTATTTCTCCACTCAACGGGGCTGATGGAGACTTGTTTATCAAATACATTGCCGTGTGCATTGCTTCTCCCTAGAACATCTTGGGCAACTTTGCATAGGATAACATGCATCTGATTCTCTCTATAATGGTGCAATTCATTCGCTCAAGCACATCATTATACTGGGGGGTCTTGGGAATCGTTTATTCATGCCGTATACCCAGGGACTTACAATACTCATCGAAGTCACCAATATATTCACCACCATTATCAGTACATATGCACTTTAATGATCTACCTGTTTCTCTCTCAACCATAGCATGAAACATTTTAAATACACCAAAGACCTTGTTCTTAGATTTCAAAGCATAAACCCAAACCCTCCTAGATGTATCATCTATAAAAGTGACAAAATACAATGCCCCACCTAAGGGTTTTATCCTCATAGGACCACAAACATCAGAATAAACTAAATCTAATGCATGCAATTTATTAACATGAGAAATAAATTTAACAAATGAAACTCTATGATGTTTTCCTGATAAACAATTAATACAGTTTTTGAGAGGTATACCTGTCACGTCTGGAAGGAGCCGCTTCTTTGCTAGTAGCTGAAGCCTTTTTTCACTCATGTGGCCTAAATGCTTGTGCCACATGTTAATAAGTGAATCTTTCGCTACATTCAACCCATCCTTGTACACACTAATACTTGCCTTGTAAAGGGTGTAACATTTCTTTCCTGTGGCAACAATCAATAAACCCTTGATGAGCTTCCACCGCCCACCAGCAAAATGGCTTTTATGGCCATCATCATCCAACCTTTCCGTCAACTTCAAGTTAAGGCGAAGGTTTGGAATGTGCCTCACATCCCTGAGAACCAATGTGCAGCCCACATCGGTCTTCACACAAATATCACAGACCCTTAAGATCTTCGATACGCCAGAATTTTCTATATTTACGGTCCCAAAGTCACTTGACCTGTAGCTTGTAAAGAAATCTCTACGTGGAGGCGCATAAAACGAGGCTCTCAAGTCTATCACCCAATCTGTGTCCTGACTTATAACCGTGAGACAAACATCATGATCTGCTGAAAGAATAACCACAACGCCGCCATTTGAAGTGACTGTAGTGGAATCTAATTCATCTTCCTTCTTCTTTCCTTTTCATTTATTGTCATTCTTCTTCTTACGACATTCATGCTTGCAGTGGCCCTTTTTGCCACAATTTCAGCATTCAACATCCTTCCTAATACTCGACTTGCCTCTTGATTTATCTCAGGTCTTCCCTCCCTTTCTGTTATTTTCTCTCCCCCAATCTTGCATCATAAGGGCCTCTCGTTGAGTAGACCCCTGAGACTTCTTCCTTGTCTCTTCATTAAAGAGACAACTGGTTACCCGTTCCATGGATACCTTTCCGTCTAGTGCAGAGTTACTCAAAGACACCACCAATGTCTCCCAACTATCAGGCAATGACCTAAGCAATACTAAAGCCTGTAATTCATCATCCCGGACCATCTTTATAGCGGAGAGTTGGTTCAATATATTGCTGACCCCATTCATGTGCTTAGTCACAGGACTACCATCTTTGAACTTGAGATTTACAAGTCGTTTTATAAAAAAAAACTTAATGTCGGTTGTCTTCCTCTCATATAATCCTTGCAATTTCAGCCATAGACTAGCAGCTGAGGTCTTTGCAAACACATGGTGGAATACAGAATCGTCCAACCATTGTCCAATAAACTTCACCGCCTTCCGGTCCAACTTCTTCCAATCATCATCTGACATATCTATGGACTTTGCCGATATGCCTAGAATTGGAACATACAAGTCCTTGCAGTAAAGCAAGTTCTCCATCTTAGCCTTCCATATGGTCCAGTTAGAACTATTGAGACTGATCATCCTTGATGAGCCACCTTCCATAATTCAGAATTGATCCCACTCTGTTCAACCAACCTAAACTCTCTGATACCACTTTGTTGGGAGCGTTGCACAAAAACCTTAGGATCTCGCCTCCCAAAACACTAGAATTACGAGATATAATAAAACAATAAAATAAATTAAAGCATAAACCACACGACATAAGAGATTTTATGTGAAAAACCTTCAAAGAGCTAAAAACCACGGGACCTCATCCAGAGCAACAATTCACCATGAAGTAGAACGTTACAATCGATCAGAAGTACACACCACTTGGATCAAACTTTCTTCACTCACATAGGAGCGGATGAACAATAAGAGAATAATGAAAAACTGAGAGATCTCACCGATCACGAGGACTTAGAAGCACTAAACATCGAATGTGAAGTAGATCACCTCTACGAGCAGAATCCTCCCTTTCACAAGCTTCCTCTTTCCTTTCTCTTTCTCTCCCTTCTGATAGCCTTAAAGCCCTTTAGCAAACCCTTGCATATCTTTAGAAAACTCCATTGCATTCCCCTATAATAACCCTAGGACCCCTATTTATAGTTTAGGAAACTCCTTTCTGCACCTCTGCGAAAACCTCCTCAAATTTATGCAGTCCACACCAAATTCGGATTGAATCTGCGTAACCACTAGTCAAGAAGGGTGCTCGACTGGTCGAGCTAGACCCTCAACTAGTCGAGGCCAAAAAACATGGCTCGCTAGACTTTGAGTCGAGCGACCCTCAACTGGTCGAGCAGGCCCCTTCGACCGGTCAAGCAGTGTGGTGAAACATCCGATTTTTACAACCGGCTGCTTTATCTTTCCTCTAAACTGAGGAGGAAAATTCCATCAATATTTACAAGTGATAGAAGCCTAACCTAACACGAAATGAATAATTGTTGAATTCATTGGGTAACATTCAATTTTTACAACCGGCTGCTCTATCTTTTCTCTGAACTGTGGAGGAAAACCCCATCAATATTTACAAGTAATAGAAGCTTAACCTAACACGAAATGAATAATTGTTGAATTCATTAGGTAAAAATGAGTCACTAATATAGGATAAGTTTTAACACTAAAATTAATAAGAACCTCATCTAAGATGGACAATGCTGGTCATCACATATACAAGGTTGAATTATTAAAACTCTTAATGAAGTCTAGTCTTAAGGATAAGTGTCTAAAATATAATGGAGACATTAGAAGGACTTCACCAATGTGAGCGTAGATGTGGTGTCATTTCTCATTAGAGTTAGAGTTTCTCTTTAGATCACTCATGAAACAAGATAAACATATGACCATTAATAGTGCTAAGTGAGTTTAAAATTAGGAATTTCATATATGCAAATGTGATTATATGTAAGAAATAATTTATTCAAAGCATATGCAATTAGGGATTTTGATAGGACTTTAAGATGTTTACATTAAGGGACGATTCAAATCAATAGATAACTTTCTGTATGTATAAGAACAATATTTCTTTTCTAGCATGTATTTTTATTATTTTTATTTAACCAAGTGGGGGATTGTTCAGATTTTATCTAATTTGGAATGCTTAAATTGATATAATAGAAATGTTCTTTTAGAGTGCACACACTTGCATATTTTCTTTAGTTTTATTTAAAAAATGTTTGAATTTCATTCTTTCCTTCAAAACTGAGTTTGTAAAAGTGAAACACTTTGAAATTTTTTAGTCCCACATTACTTGGAGAGAAAAAAGCTAGATGGTTTAAGTTTCGAGTTCTCTAGTATTCTTATTTGGTTTTATAGAGAGAAGTAAGCTAGCTTGCATGCATATGCTTTTGCTCGTGCACAAATGACAAGGGTAACGAGGTTGTAGATGTGCTAGTGTCAATGTGAGGCTTTAGAGGTTCTAGTGGTGCAATTTACACTTCGCACGTGCCGCATTGTGCCGCAAGTGGCAGTCCTTCATGACCTATTATGGAGCATCATGACTCAGTGCAAGTTATAGTGTGACTAGGCTAAGCCGTTGCAAAATCGGTTGTAACAAGTAGGTCCATTGTGAAATTGGTTGTTGCAATAATTGACTGATAGAAATAAACTATTGTGTAAATTGGTCAATAGAAATCGATTGTTCTAATGATCTGTTGACAGAAGTTGGCCATTGTGACAATTGACTGTCTGAAATAGTTGTTACAATAGTTAGTTCGACTGATTTGAGTTGAGTCACGTCTATTTATTCAAAATGAATAGACATGACCATTCTGAACGGTTACAAAAATAACTATTTAGAAACATCTTTTTGCAAAATCGCATAGCCCTTCACTCTCTATAAAACTTAAGGGCCTGATTGGCCGAACCAATCCCAGGGATTAGGAGGGATGAAATTGTTTTTAAGGTAATGATGGTGGTGTCAGTGGATGTCCTATAATTCCATGGGATTGGTCAAATTCCAGGATGGAATCCAGGTGCGTTTGGGATGTCGGTGGGATTTGGTGTAATCCCATGATTTTCAGCCTGCCAGTGTTTGGATTAGGCATGGACTTGTGCTAATCCCACGACAACACCCACTTCCCGCGCTCGACATCACCGCCATCCACGAAGCTGTAGCAGTCTAGGCGACCTGAATCATTGATGTAGTGGACCCCACATGGACGGAGAATGGGCCAAGGTGGATGAAAACTAACTAGACAACACTAACCCTTAGTTCTGTGGCATGACAATGAACGGTCAGAAAAATGGCCAAACCAAAACCAATTAGCAAAAAAGAGCATTCATTTAGTACCAACCAAAACAAAACCAAGTTCAAGCTTGAATCCTACTTTAAGTTCTTAAGGGTCATTGACAACAGATTAAGACTACATATAGTGAAGAGTAGAAATAAGAAAGTATATGCAAAAAACTGCTTTGTGCTTTGTACAAGTTACCATTAAGAGAAATATGCTCAGCTGCAAATATTAATCAACCAGTTCCTTTAATCAAGATTAATTGACAATTATAGATTGATCAATTTGAAGCAAAGCTTCTTTCACTTTAAGTGATTAATAACTATAAAATAACAAATTTCTAACAACTACTTGAATGTAGCAAAACATGCATTTGAAAGAACCATATGGTCTTCCAAACAACAATTAGTTCCAAACAGCATACTCAGTTCCAAACATATTCGATCTTTCTATATGTCCGGCCTTGCTGTTCATAGTCATTGGTCTAAAAACAAGCCACCTTGTTCCTCACATGGGCCACACAATGCAAAAGAATGGCTAAAACAATTCTTTCTAGCAATAATTTTTTGTACATCCAGTCCATTTGAGGATACATCCAGAACGTCAGGCCCACCATTACCCACCTGATGGAAAGCTTGGATCTCACACATGCATCTGATGTTAGCATGCGTGCTTGCATGTGGATGGACAGGGCTCCATAGGCGTGCGGGCTTAGGAAACTTGTTAGTGATGGGCAGTGAGATCAATGTTTCCAGGCAAGAAAAATGGTTTATAAAATCCAAATCTCTTGGTAGTTATTGTGATTTACCCAACCAATTATCAAGACCTCAATTCATATAAATTGGGCTATCTTGGTCATGTGGAACATTTTCATGATAAAATGGTTTCCAATTCCTCAAAAGAAGCTGAAAATCCCAATCCAGCAGTGAACCCACCCAAAAACTGATTTCAAGACATGTTCATCAACAAAAACAGGGCATAAACACAGCAGAGGTTGCAAATCCCCATTTTCTATGAGTTGGTTCGGTTACCTACTGGCAAATGATGACCGTCAACACCCTAGCTATGAACGACAAGGAAGAAGAATAACCTCTTAACCTGCAAACAGTGACTGTCAACACCCTGACTAGTGATGCCGGGGAAGAAGAATGACCTCTCAATTTTCTGCCTATCCCCACCAGCTAACACCTCTCGATTTATATGGACATGCACGAAAGCCCTGGCTTCGAGTCGTCCCTTCCATCACTCGACCGGTTCTCCTGCGCCAGTCAGTCGAAGACCGTCCTTCCATCCCATCGTGAATCCCATGGGATATCGAGGGATGACGAAAATGGTAGAGGGATTCGCCGAATCCAACTCCTATTCCACACGCTGTTTACGAGGGCGGCGCTAAGAGAAGTACACCGACTGTCCAAATAGTCAGTGGGATGGGATGTAAGTTGACAACTCTCGTATGTCATCTTAATTCCATATCCAGCGCCCGGCCAAACACGCCCTAAAGTAAATGAGGATTAAACATAACTTATATTGCTCTTTCTAGAAATAAAAATCATCCGTTCAGATTCTATATTATTTTCTCTCTATAAGCCCTTGAAATGGGTTATCTGTTCACAAAAACATAGTATGCTAGATTTGTAAAATTGTATACTAGAGTTTCTGGCATGGTTTTTTTGTGATTGCTATACACGGAACCATCAAAGCTTCTTTTATTCTCTAAGCAATTCACTAGCGACCAAAGAGACCGAATAATGCCTCAAGGAAAGCATATCTGATATGTGCTTCGAGCGTGGCTCGAAGTTGTTCTCTTATTTTATTTTGTTTCGATTTTCGTCATCTTTTTTCAATACCTCATTTTATGACCCAACCTCGAAAATGAGTCCTCAAGACAAATAGTTGAGGTGGGTTTCTGAGAAACATAACAGCGGGCCAAATGCAGGCAATCTGCAGCTCCACATAGGCACGCAGCCAATCTGCCTGGTAAAATGAGAAGGTGCCCATTGAATCACAAGGTATAAACTACCTGAAAAATAGCATCGAATATATAAAGTGAATGCAATATCTAGGATTCAATATCTAGATATTCCAATAGGTTGGAACCACCATGAGAATCAACTAACATAAAAATTCTCTAGCTAAATCGTAGAATTTATATTTTTTTTTTAGTGGACCACATGATAGAAAACAATTTGCATCCATTCATAAATAAAAAAAATAGTACGGTCCATCAAATGAGTGGATATTGCTGACACCATCACCTCTTCAAATGTTCTGTGCTACCTTGAACCCGCATAGTCATTCAGGCGGGCGTGACCTTTGCTAACAAAGTGATACCTTGGAGGACCATGCATTAGATCCAGACCGTCCATCAGCCGAGATGCCACATTTTCACCATGTATTCTAAAAATCAGTCCGATAAAAAGACTCAGGTGGGCCATACCATAAGGAACTGCATGAAATCATACTTAAATCCTCTAAATTCAGGTTGTGTGGCATTTTTGAAAGTTTTAGTGTCCTTATTTTTCATGAAGTCCCTTCATCATAGTGAAACCCATCAGATGAATATATTTGATATACACCACGTTAGACTCACACACAATTTGGAATTTTAATGGTGGGCTTTTCCATCCCAACTGTTCCATGTGGAGTGACTCACCTGAGGTTTGAATCAGCCTGATTTTTGGTTTTCCAATCAAACAAATGGGGTCCTATTTGATGGACGGTTTGGATCTTATTTAAATTAATTTGTTAAATTATTTATATTTAAAAAATGATTATAGTTTTTTTCAGAAATAGTTAAAAAATATATATAGGGGAGGGTTTGGGTCTCTCTCGCCATACCAACATGAGCACTACCTATTTGACTCGAAATGCCTTGAAAAATCACAATGTACATACGACTCATCGGTCTACCGATGGAGTAAATGCAGACCGTTGATTATTTCCCTTAATCAATTATAACCATCCGTTCAAATGCCACCAATCTAATGTCAGCATCATCCATCCTCCAGCGTGAAATTTTGGGTTGTGGCCCATCATGTTAGTTCGTAGATAAACGGTTCCAATCAACTGATCATCTTTCCATGTGCGACGAATGGTGGTGGGGGAATCGTCAATCGCGACTCACAAAAAAAGACCTCATTTCCCATTCTTCCCATCAGACCGAAGTTCGAGTGGAAGCAGCTCCCTTCAATGGAGAAATCAGATACCTCTGTCGCGACTGAGGTCGATCCTCCTCTTACCTACAGGCTGCTTCTCACGTGCCCCTTCGGTCTCTCCCCGGCGCATGTTAGCACCTCCCCCTTCATCTTTATTTATTTATTTTAAATTTCAGATTATTGCTTTGAAAAACAAAAGAAGAGAAGTTTCAGATGATTGGTTGGGCCTAATCTTGAATCTGTTCTAATTTTTGATGATCATAATCCGAAGAGTTATTCGATACTCTGCCAGAGGATGATCATTCGTACACATGCACTGGCATTGTACACGTGTCATGCATTTACCACAATCCAAACCGTCCAAATTGTGGGCCTCACTCTTCATGGCTTATAACTGAAATCAAATTGATCAGATCCTAACTAACCTCTTATTAATGGTCATTTATTTGTCGAATTTGGCCCATTGGCTGTAGTTCACTTTAATTGTCCATTTTCTGGCAACCCATTAGATGGTTTGAACAAATCTGTAATGTGGTTTTTGGGTTGTGACCCGGGAACGGTTTGGATCTGCGTACATGTTGCATGTTCAATTGCTGTGTGCTTGCATGTGGATGGCCCATTGGCTGAGTCGAGTGGCACTTGATTGGAGGAAGCTATCGTTAAACAATCAGGTGGGCCCCACCTTCCAGTGATAACCATTCATTTGTTTGGCCCA
This sequence comes from Magnolia kwangsiensis, assembly GCA_037074715.1. Taxonomy (NCBI): domain Eukaryota; kingdom Viridiplantae; phylum Streptophyta; class Magnoliopsida; order Magnoliales; family Magnoliaceae; genus Magnolia; species Magnolia kwangsiensis. Next base: position 105,928,595 of record CM073578.1, on the reverse strand, counting down.
TCATGGACATGCCATTCCATGATGATCTCAAATATTAGCTGTCCAATTGTTGGCACACACTACAAACAGGAAATTCCTGTTTTCCTGCACCGTGATTGGTCCACGTCATCACTGACATTGTCAGCACTGCTGCATTAAATGCAGTGTGTGATGATGATGATGTGGCTCAATCAGATTGCATCAAACAAGAATTTCCTATTTGTGGCATGCAAAGGATCTGGATTCGTTAGAAAATGATGTCTGCTAGTGATGCTTGCTTGCCTTCTTTAGCATTCCACTGTTTACATGGCATTTTTCTAGAGTGATCGGAAATGTTGATCTGGTGGGCCTCCACATCCACAGGCCTTAGCCCAAAAACCATGGACAAACAAGGTATCTTAGCCATCGCATCATTGTTGTGCATACGGACAAAAAGTTTAACAAAACAAAGAGTAACAAGCTACATTAAATGAATCCTTAAAAAGAAAAAAAAGCTACATTAAATGGGAGGATTGTCCAATCACCGTGTTTTTTTTGTCTATGAACCGTTCATTTGGTGGCCCGTCAGATCAAAGCTTCCAACCATCCAAGATGAGTGCACTACCACCTTTACAACTAATATGCTAGAGATGGGCAAGCAACACTGGCAAAACTTCTGAAAACATGTAGAAAAGGCATTGGTTCACATTCAAGTGAAGTCCACCGATTATATGGCTAAGATTGGCCACTGGTGGTAGTTTTGCTGGATAACCCATCCATGATGGCACCCAATCGGAGTGGTCTATTTTACCAAAAGCGGACCCCCTAGAAATTAGATCATTAGGGGTCGTTTGGATGGTGGTAAATGGTTTACTAGTAAATCACTTAAAGGATGTACATGATTTACAGCTTGTCTGTTAGGCTTTAAGTTGTAAATGATTTACTAGTAAATGGTAAATGAAATCTGCTTTATAGGCTTTCATTTAAAAAAATAGAGCTGTTGCCATCACCTCATTTACTAGTAAATGAAAACTTACCTTTTTACTGGTAAATGAGAATGGGGCTTTGCTAGTAAATCATTTACAAGAAAATTAGAGCATACAAACACAAGTAGTAAATGATTTACTAGTAAATCATTTACTACTTGCCCCATTTACCACTATCCAAACGACCCCTTACTCTTCATCTCAAGATGATGTTATTCAGTCATCTTCTCTTACATGGCTTGATTTTCTTAATTGAGAGAGAGAAACTTCATTAATTTGGTTAAGCGAGTTCAAGTTTTATTTATTTATCATTTGTGTGTTAAATGAAGGTGTCCGTAAATTTCGATGCATCTTTCGACAGGATTCCCCATCCTGATACTACCTTGGAAGAATCCATATTGCAGGTGGGTAATATATTTGTTGTTCTTTGTTTTTACTCTTCTGATGATTGTATGTCATGAACAGTTGAAATGAATTGCAAAAATTCAGTTTAATCAAGAGGCTATGGTAGAATTAGTTATGTTTAATTCAAAAATGAGGAAGTGGCCCTCAAATTGCACTTTCCTTTCATTTTCTTCTAGCTTGAAAGTAATGCAATTGTAATTTGGATACCAGACCATCAATACAATTGCTAAGGAAGGATTCTACAATTTTAATATTTCCACATTATTAGGCTATTTATTGTAATTCAATTTGTTAGTGCATCTGCACACACCTTTAATATTCTACTTGTCAACCAAACACGGGCAAATACGCATGAAACATGAAGTTGTTACAAATTTAATTGTAAAAGTAAATAATTTTAAAATAATTAATTAAACATAAATACTTTATATAAAGTATGTTTTTAGTGAAACTCACCCAATTAAAGTTATTTATTTTTTAGTTATATATTTTAATTAAGAGTAATGCTCACACGCAACTGGTTTTATGTCCAACTAGTTGGCGTGTGGGCCCACCATGGTGTTTGTACAACATCTTGTCCCTCCATTAAGATTATCCCATCATGAAAATTGGATGCCCCAAAAATCAGGTTTATCCAACTATTAGGTGGGGTACACCATAGAAAACCATGAAACAACACCTTAAAACTTCACATTCATGTGGAGCATCCCATTTTCATGGTTGGATCATCCAGATTTTTGGGGCATCCTATTTTTATGGTGGGACAACCTTGTTGGATGGGCAAGATGCCATACAAACACTATGGTGGCCCCCACATGCCAACTAGTTGGATGTACAACTAGATGCGTGTGAGCATTACTCTTTAATTAAGTACCACAATAATACAAACTTGATAAATTATTGTTTTATTAAAAGGAAATATTATTGTTAAATATTTTAAATATTGTTTCATCCTAGAGAGGTTCTCTTTCAAAATATTTAAAATATTGTACAATACTTTATAATTAAATAATTAAAATAATGTATAATGAATAAATTTACAACTATTAAGAGGAACTAGGATTGTAAACCATTTAAAATAAATTGAAAATATTACAAACTAAATATTTAATTAGAGAACTTTTAATTATAAAGAGAAATTCATTAAAATTTCCTAATACTAATAGAAAACCACAATAATATTGTTTTAACTATTTAATTATTATTTCAAAAAGAGAAATGTTCAGATACTATGATGTATGATAACTTTAACATACATTTTCTTAATTTAAAAACATTTTAAATATTTAAATAAATTGATTTAAGGACATTTTAATGAATTTCTCTCTATAATTGAAGTTTTCGTAATTAAATAGCCATGAATGGCCTGGAGCTTAAGGTCCAATGATGCTCTCTATATGTACAGTGGCCTCCAATGGATGGTGGCATCCATTTGGTATATTTTCAACAAAGGGCCACAGACAAAATGGACCCACTTGATGGATGGGATCCAATTCACCTCACAACCTGCCAATTGCATGTATTGGGTAATGAATTACATACCTGTCTGATCCAGAGTCTCATTGAGGATTGCAAGAATTTACTCATCCATGGTGAGCTCCAGCTGGTTGATAAATCAGGTAATTGTAGTAGATGTGAGTCTTGTGACTGCAGGTACACCGGAGATGGGTTGGGTTACGATGTTGCATGTCATTGATGAATGGAAATGGCGTCTAATGCGAAGATCATGTATGTTGGTTTTTGTTTTTTTAATTGTATGCAATCCTTGAGCAACTGGAACTGTTTACAACTTTGCAAAACTTTAATGTTTTAGGCGTAGGCCCATCAAGAGAGGTCCACTAGGTGGACAACCTTACTCTAATATGGCAGTTTTGCTGGGCTCAGCTATGGACAGTCAATGGCTCGGAAACATCACCCATCAGATTATTCTAGCCATCAAATTTGATGGCTTGCAAAAACAGAGTGGTCTGTTTGATAGGCATGGATTTTGAACAATGGCCATGAACAATGAGGCCCAGAATATGGATGGTTTAGGAAGCACTACTTGTATTCACATGTACAGTGGGGGTGAAGGCTATGAAACCTTTTCCACCTTCTATAAAGGGGAAAAAAAGCAGGCATCTCCTCAAAGTATCCCATGTGCTTCTTATGGAGGCAAATCTTCCCTTTTTTTTTTTCGACGTTGTTCTCTTCTCACTGTAGCTGAGATAATAGAATGTCTTCTAGGTCTTAGTGGAACAGCTCCAATTCAAGAGTTGCAGCTTGACAAACCTCTTTTTTCTCTCCAAAGGTATTTGGGTGTGTGTGTTTCATTCATTTTCTGAGCACTCATCATGATAAATTTGATGCTAAAGCCATCAAATGCATCTTCTTAAGTTAATAAAGTTCCAAGAAGGATACAACTTACAAGTGCTATTTTCTGGGTATTGTATGTACTAAAGGATAAAAGTTAAAATGTTGCCCATCAACAACAATCCACAACTGGATGTGTCAGACTTAGGTAGGGTTTCAACTATTCCAGTCTGTGAACATAATGACCTTCCCATTGCATTCTAAGGGAAATGTGTATGCACTGCTCGTCTCATAGAACACCCTTTCACCTTCATACCATGCCTTTTCATTTGTTTATGTGCCTTGTAGAGTTAGTCATGCTCCTTCACATCCTGAGTGGAGAGAGGCTATGATGGACGAAATGAGTGCCCTCAAAAAGAATAAAACATGAGAGTTCATACAGTTGCCTCTTGGAAAATAAGTTGTTGGATATAAGTGGTTCTTAACAGTGAAGTACAAAACCAATGAAGAAATTGAGCTCTATGAAGCCCATTGAGTAGTTAAAGGTTTTACTTAGACTCTAGGAGTTGATTTTCATGAAACTTTTGCTTCATTTGCCCAATTGAATTCGGTGTGTATGTTACTATCCCATGCTGCAAATCTCTCTTGGTCCTTGCATCAGTTGGATGTTAATACTGCCTTCATTTATGGTACCTATGGGAAGAAGTATACATGCCTCCGTTGCTAGGTTTTATACCCTCTATTGGTACTAGACAATGTTTTAAATATCGTTATCATGTAATGTATCACACCCTCGGGATATGGATACATATTGGTTATCGCCTAGGATATGTCGGTTGTATCGCTGTTGTTGTGAAACATGGGAATATTGAGAAATTAGTCGAATTTTTCAATGAAACTTTAGGGATTGTTGAAAAAGACATCAATACACTTATAAATCAAAACATTACAAAAAATAAAAAATAAAAAATTGCACGTAATAGGAGTTTCCTTTGTATGGGGTCCTAATATATGTGCTTTCCAACTGAACTGATGCAAGTATATTCAAAGTCTATTCGTATAATTTATAAACGTAAGAAGACATGTATGGAAACACAAGCAATACATTCAAAAGCAAAAGAAGAGTCACTAGATCAGGTTACATACATGTTTAATTTTGTGATTGGATACAAATATTGTAACTGATTGTGAGAAATTGAGAAATTTCTATTTTCTCAATTTTCCGCAACTTGACCCATCTCCCATAAATCTTGAAATCGAAATTCTAAATACATGATTTTTCATGGAAAATATGAAGAATCATTGATTTGTAACCATTTGACACTAGTTTAACGTGATTTACAACAAAAACATGGATCAAAAATTGAAAATGCTCACTGGATTGAATAGGTGGGATATATCAGCACTACTTGTGTGTTTCGTATTGCACAAGTCGGATACAAGATATATCGTGGGATATATCCGCCGATATCGTCGATACTTAAAACACCGGTACTGGTACAGTATGCAAACTAAGCAAGAATATTTATGGCCTAAAGTAATCACCTTGTGCTTGATTTGGATGCTTTAGCAAGGCAATATTGAAATTTGGGTTGTCTTACATCAAAGTTGATCATACACTATTCTTTAAGCAGAATGCTGATATAATCATTGTAATTGTTTAAGTTGATGACATTTTCGTTATAGGGGATGTCATAGGGGATCATCATCTAAGCCTTATCCCAAATAATTGGGGCGGCCACAGCAACCCCATTCCTCCATTCCACTCTATCAATGTCACTTCAGCTAGAACATAGGTCATTAGGTCTGTGATTGATTAAAAGACAAAACTGCTTACAAACCATATAGACATCTGCTATAATAAGATTTCCACTTGATCTTCTTAACCATTTAAACCTATAGAAGGCAAGCCCCTAACCATTTAAACCTATAGAAGGCAAACGCCTAACCATTTAAACATATAAAAGGCAAGCTCCCAACCATTTAACCTGTAGAAGGCAAGCCCCTCTCTCTTCTATATTACGTCCCTTAAATAATGGAATGCTTGGCACCCAATCTAGGATATGCCCCCTGGCTATATGAAACATCATATTCATCGACTCCAATTTATCATTGGAAGTTTTTCTATTTCTTTGCTAGCATGATCCACACTACTCCAAACAGCTTGAGAACTTGTTGTTGCTAGTTAGTCAACCATCTCAACTAGTTCCTCCATTCCACTTCTATTGTTACTAAAATTGCATTAGTATGGTTGCAAAACATCCCTCCATAGTTCTAGCCAGTGTTTTAAGTATCGGTGATATTAGCCGATATATCGCACGATATATCTTATATCCCACTTGTGTGATACGAAACGCACAAGTAGTGGGATATATCCCACATGTTCGATCCAATGAGCATTTTTGGTTTTTGATCCCTTTTTTTTTTTTTTTCTATAAATCATGTTAAATTGGTGTCAAATTGTTACAAATTCATGATTTTGCATGAAAAATCATGCATTGGGAGCTTCAATTTTGAGATTTGGAGGAGATTGGTTGAGTTTAGGAAAATTGAAAAAAAAAAAAAATTCTCAATTTCTCGCTAACCGGTTGCAATCTTTGTGTCCAAACATAAAATCAAACATGTATTTAACCTGATCTAGTGATTCTTCTTTTGCTTTTGAATGTATTGCTTGTGTTTCCACACATCTTCTTACATTTTAAATTATATGAATAGACTTTGAATATACTTGGATCAATTCAGTTAGACAGTGCATAGATTAGGACCTTATGCAAAGAAAATGTATTATGTGCACTTGTTTTTTGTAATGTTTTGATTTATAAGTGTGTATTGATGTCTTTTTTAAAAGTTGTATTGATGTCTTTTTTAACAATCACTGAAGTTTCATTGAAAAATTCGACCAATTTCCTAACGTTTCCCCATGTTTCCAACAACAACGATACATTACGCGATACAACCAATATATCCCATGCGATAACCGATACATATCCGTATCCCAAGGGTGCGATATGTAACGCGTTACCGATATTACGAACACTGGTTCTAGCTTTGCATCTACCCCTTCTCTTGTTTCTTCAATCAAAACTATGCCATCTGCAAATAACATACACCATAGGATCTCTACCCATAAATGCCTCGTTAACTTGTATATCTATATTCATGCATATGCCATTTCTTTTTTCAGCTTTTTAGTAGTCAGATTATTTTGTCATGTTGGATACCACATTAGTTTTCTTTTATTAATAAAATCAGAGTGTTAGTTTCACGACTAACATGCTCATTTTCCCTAGTTTCTTCTTTCTTTCTCCCTTCCCCTTCTTCTATCATCCATCTTCTCCCCGAGATCTTCTATGCCCCTTTCCTCTATATTAAAGGAATTTCTATTGTCCACAGTTTAATTCACATGTGCATCAAAACTCAGCCATATTTAGCAGCTTAAGCCTGAAGAGGGCATCAATGTGCCAAAGCGTGCATGTAATGGCCACTTAGAAGGCCATAGGCCTTTTGGCTGATGTTGAATCTCTTTTTTAATTCTTTAAGCTTAACTCCTAGCAGCTTGGAGGAATACGTGCCAAAAGTTGCAGGCGATCTCAATACTAATCTTTTCCCATTATAGGAAAAATAAAGAAAAGTGTGACCATAAAAATAGAAAAAAGTTTGGTTAGTTTCTTTCTTGGTAGAGAAGTACTTTTGGAAGAGTTGGACCGAAGATTGAAGTAGAAATGCCTACTAAGACACAGAAATTCAGAAAGATCTTCTTCATTAATTGACATCTCTTTCTTCCCTTTCCATGGCATAATAGGTATTAGTTGTGATTATTGGATACTCTAATCCAAATTTCTACATCATACATCTATTTCATTTTGAGTATTCAAATCGATGACTACCAATGCTATTGGTATACCTCACCCTTAAGAGATCTAGGTTTTATTTTATTTCTTTGTATTCTGTTTATTTCAATCCTTCTTTGATCTCATATATGTCTTTCATCTTGTTTTGTAGATTTGGAATCAGCGAATTCAAGAAAACCCATCATTATATAATGGGAAAAAGTTTAGGGTATGTAGTCCATATTAACATGCAAACTTCCATCTATTTTGTCTTTATGCTTAAGTGTTTTGGTATTAGCTTATGTAAGTTTATGAGCTTCCTGGAATCTTTATTTGTTGATTGTGCTGATTAATTGCTTTTAGTTTCCATGTGACTGAAATAGCATTGAACTCAATTTTGACTGCAATGGTCATGATGACATAGGTGCTTCATCATTATGGTAATATTTGAGATAACCCAGGGAAGATAGCTGTAAGGAGATATCTAAGATAACATTGAAGATAATTTAGATCGAATGCTAGTTTTCTTGTAATATAAGAACTTATTTGATGAGATTCGCATGATTGGATTCTCTTATGTCCTTAAGGTGACACAGCTTGAGATGCAAAGGGATCAAACACGAAATGGTTAGCCTTTCATTTCTGCTTGATGTTCTTATCTTGGTTCTTTCACAGGTTCTACCAGCTGGTTCTGTGCCATCAAGCCACTCTCTATGAAATCCATGGTTGTCTCAGTAGCAATTTTCATCCCACCATCCTTTTGTGGAGGATCATCCTTCATTGTGTGGAGAATGATCTCCTTTCCATCATGCACAAGGTTGTTGGTTTGGTGAACCCACAGTACTTCACACTCCAGTTATGCATCCAAGGTTGGCTCTCATTGGGACGATCTCACACCATGCTGACAAAGTGTAATATTTCCTAATGAAAAAGTGACCAGGCATCAATGGATCACCCACATTATCTTGCCTCTTATCCACATTAACTGATAAGCCGTCAATACTTTTCCATTCGCAGCTGCAACCAACTATTTTCTGGTAAACAATGTTAAGGGTGCTGCCATTGTGATGGTGAATTTAATGGGCTTTCCTTCACATGTACCTCTTGCCTGGAAAACACCTGTGTACAAGCAGTTCCTAGTTGTCTTCTCCTTCATTACTGTCGCTATCTGCTCAGTAATCCAAGGGAGAGATGCCCTAATCTTCAACTGTCTTTTACACCATCTTCGCTTCCTTAATGACGTTATCTGTTCGTCTTTCATCTCCTGACTTGTCTTCTTTGAGAGGTTCATCACAATATTTTAGGTTCTTCGTAGGATGAACAACTGCAAGATCTGCTTTACCACCACACTTTTAGTAAGCAAAATCCCTATGATCTCTCTTTGAGGGCTCTCTTGTTTCATGAGTGGTCTTAGGGCCAGTAGTGCGTATAGCATATGGCTGTCCTCATTGCTGATTGAAGGCAGACACATGACTGCAAGATCTACTTGACCCCCAAGCTTGTAGTATGAAAAATTCCCATGATCTCTCTTTGAGGCCTCTCTCATTTCATGAGTGGTCTTTGGGCTAGTTGTGCATATAGCCTCATAGCTGTCCTCATTGCTGATTGGAGGAAATTGTTGAGATTTTTCTACATTTGGTGCAACAATGTGAGGGGTAGAGTTACAGTGGGGTGGTATGTTGGATATTTCCCTTCTGGGAAAATACTACCTCTAGTTATCATGCATTTGTTATGCTTATGCACTTTCCTTGCCATTCAGTATGCACTGTACTATTCAATTGAACAATCACCAACTCACGTTGGATGCCTAACTGTAGTTTGTTGCAAGAGTGTTCAACCGTTGCATGGCATCTTAAATAGTCGGCATTGGGCCATTAGTTCATATTGAGTATGCTCCTCAATGGTTAGGTTTGACGCAGATAGAGGAGTTCCTACAATGAAATCATCTCGTATTCCAGAGGCAGAAATCTTTTCCCCATGGGAGGTAGGCCACATCATTGCAGGTCTCCTTCAACTCCGTACTATCAGTCCTGGACTGTGCCCTTGAGTTCCAGAATTGTGAAATGCAGCTTAATAGTCGTGGCCATCTTGTACCAACAGTAATACTAATATCTTTCCATTGATTTCAGCAAATCATTGAAAATCTTAGGATTTAGCTTACCATCGTAATCCGGGATCTCGATCTTTACTTGCTTGGTTGGGTTCTCGGTGTGATCATTAGATCCTCCAAGTAGATACCCTTCTTGACAGGGAATGGCAGCTTGGGCACTGTTAAGTTAGGTAAGTTGTTGAAGTCTTTTTTGTAGGTCCCATGCACCTTCAAAGGTATCTTGTTTCTTTCAGGTAAAACGAGAGAGACATTCTGAGACTCCATGACACCTTCTAAGCAGTCGTTAAGGGCCCGTTTGGATACCGCCAAATAAGTTACTTTTTCTACTTACAGCAGTAGACAAGTAACTTATTTGAGATAAGTAAGTTTGGTTTATAATCAATTATAAGTAGCTTTTTTATTTAAAGTTACTTAATCACTTTGGTTTAATAAGTAGAAATCAGGATAAGCTACTTAAGGCATAAGTAGCTTAAGTAACTTACGATCTAAACACCACCTAAATGCTTGAGGAGCAGCAGTGTTATCCCAGCTGCTTCCATCTATAGCGGTAACCTAGCCCACTAGAGTATTCAATTGAGCTGTGAAATTCTTGTTCATGTCAGTAATTTGATTATCATATGCATCCGTTGTTGTAATTTGTAAAGGCCCTGGCATATCATTCAGGTTTTCATTTGTTGTATCACAATTGTAGATAGTCCCTCTTCTAGTGCACATGCACTGATAGACTTGAACATAGATTATGAATCTGTCTGTTGGTGGGTATTTGATTGTCAGTCTTCTTGAAGATCATTCAAGAAAACTGCTAATCTAAATTTTGGGGCAGATCTGACCATTGATTCGACCTTGAGTCAATGTATCCGCTACATGGACAAAATATGAATGTTGATCTTCAATCTGGGACAAATCTGCCATTGATTTGATCGTGGATTAATTGATCTGCCCTGTGGACAATATTTGGACATAGATCTTCAATCTGGGAGAGATCTAACTGTTGATTTGAGCAGGGATCACTGGATCCACTATATGGGCATCGTATGACACTGATCTTCAATCTCGGACAGATTAGACTGTTGATTTGACTACAGATCAGTGGATCTTCTGTCTGCATAATGTATTGACACTGATCTTGAATGGGATGAATCTGTGGATCAGTGGCGTACAACTGTGGTTAAATAAGGTGGGACGGGCTGAATTTAGTGTTAGGGTGCTAGATCTTAAAAATTAGATGTGGACATGAACATGAGGGCTATTATTTGGATGTAAGGAAACAGCAGCTAGATTATTATTACTTTTCTTTTTTCTTTTTTTTTTTTTGTTTGGGGGGGGGGGGGGGCGGGGGAGTGGTGTTAGTTATAGACCTATGGTTAGGGTTTTGTTGGATATAGGGGAAGGGGCTGTTAGGGTTTTGGGGCTGGATTTGAGATGGGAATTGGAGGGATAGGGTTTTGAGGTTTAGGAATGGTTTTTAAGATGTGAATGGGAGTGATTGGGAGGTAAGAAATAAAATAGAAAAAGGGAAAGAAGGGAAGAGGAACGAGAGAAGATTAAAGGAGATGCCTCAAGTTCTAATGGAGGAACTTACTCTGGTACCACTTAAACACAGCTTGAGATGCAAAGTAGATTAAAGATCAAAGTCAACACTTGCCTTCAAGAAAAGTGCAACATAATAGAGTATTCTTCACAAAGAAGAGAAGAAAATAATAATAATAATAATCAACCGCTGTGGGGTTATATGTCTGATGAAAAATATTTATAATGTAGAGAAAATGAAAGAGTGCTAGTGCGATGTGATTTGACTAAAATTTCCCTACTTTAATATCTTTCTCTATTAGTTCTCAAGTGAGGGCATTTTTCACTTTATGTTAAAACATTTAAAAAAAAAGAAAGAGAGAGAGTAAAGAAGAGCTCTCTCCACGTGTGACCATGTGGATCCCAAACAGTGGCCATGTAGGGTCTACATGTGTAATCAATTGGGATCCGAGCGTGGGCATGGATTTTTCTTGCATCATAAGGACTCCCACCTCTCAGTAGTTATCATTTACAATGTGTACATTCTAGTGTATAAACTGTTGCAGCGCATACACAAACTTTTCCATGGTCATAGACTCATACCACTATTTATGTTCTACACCTTCTACACCTATGTTCACAAACTTTTCCATGGTCATACCGCTATTTATATTCTACACCAAAGTTCTAACATAGTTGCCGAAGTTCAAAGAATTTCTTGTGTGGAATGTACAAATACAAGAACAATGAACTAGAGAAAAAATGTAGGTAGTGTATCTAACATAATGATGTTCTGTTGGCTTTTGACGTCATCCCATTTTATCAAAAAATACCAACACTTCTCACCCCTATCTTGTCAAAAAAAATGTTCGTTGGAATTTTTTCTAATTTGTTTGCCACCAACAGAGTAATTTTCCCCAAACTATGGGAGGCTAAATCTCTCCATGATAATTCAGATAAAAACGGAAAAAAGAAAAAAGAAACCTAAATCTCTCATGCTTTTCTGCCTAATACTTTTCTTTTTCTTTTTTTAGTATTCAAGTCATTTGGATATAAAATTTTCTCTAGTTCTGGTAGTTTTTTGCTGCTCTTTGTTGTGAATTGTGATAACTTTGTTTGGATTAATAATTCTATTATATGATTGTTTTATTGCTTTTTACAGTATGGAGGACATATCGTGCATGATGTTGGTGGTTCCAAGCAAGGGTCCTCTGTATGTCTTCACCTTGGTTTGACAGATTACAGGTTTATCTCTGATCATGCCTGTTTGATTTACATCCATTCCAAATTTAATGGGCCAGATCAGCATTGTTGATTATGTCCAACCATATATTCAATTGTGCAAAATGTGGATTTATACCTGATTTGTCAGTTGCTTTGATGAATGCACAAGGATTACACAAGTAGATATAAATATCACAAGGCCAAGTAGAAGCCATCATCATCATCATTATAGCCTTATCCCAATTAATTGGGGTCAGCTACATGAATTATTTTTATTATTATTATTATTTTAATTTAAATTTAAATTTTAAAGTTCACAGAATTTTATTAAAAGGGAAACAAAAACAAAAAGGAGAAGAGGGGACGCTGAGGAAGCAAGCCCATCTAAACTCTGAGGAAAAGGAAATTACAATCCTTAAGACTCTAAATGAGTGGCGCATTCGATCATAATGCGCTTGGCCTTGCTAGCTACACTCACAGCTGAGTGTGCCATGTCCCGAAAGCATATCTCTTTCCTTTCTTCCCAGACGCACCATCAAATGGCGATGATAGCTATTCTCCAAATCCTCATTCTCTGTTTACCAAGACTGACCCCATGCCAAGCTTTTAACAGAAAATCCACCGAATCTGAGAAGCACCAGCTGATTCCGAACCGAGAGAGAAATTCTGACCAGGTGTGTTTGATAAAGGGGCAGTGAATGAGCAGATGGTCCACCGTTTCTTCTTGCTCCATGCAACAAAGGCAAACATTCGCAAGAATCATACCCCTTTTTCTGAGATTATTGACTGTAAGAATTTTCTTCTTTCCAACCAGCCACCCAAAAGAAATGTACTTGGGGGGTATATGATATTTCCAAATTTGGCAGATCAGAGGAACGTATGAGGGAGGAGGACTGTTTACCATCTGATTGAATAGCGATTTTACCGAGAAAGAGCTAGTTTTTCTGGCCTCCAGATTAATTTATCTTCACTTGACAGATCTGGCACTACTCTGAAAATGCGATCCAGAAGATCAACGTATTCACTGATTTCCCAGTCTTGAAGGTTTCTTCTGCAGGCCACATTCCAAACTGTTTTCCCACCTTGGATAGAAAAGAAAGAATCCACCGTAGCTGCTTGGTTGGGAGCCAGGAGATAGATGTTTCGAAATTCATCTTTCAAGGGAGTGTCCCCTATCCATAAGTCTTCCCAGAATCTGATTTTATTCCCTTTTCCAATCTCATATCCAACACCTTTTATCACCTCCCTGTGCATAGAGATGATTCCCTTCCATAGGGCGGAGGCCCTATAAATGGATAAGTCTTTGGTCCACCATCCACCATCCGAACGGCCATATTTACTTTTAATAAGCTTGTTCCAAAGAGAGCCGCTTTCGGATCCTAACCTCCATATCCACTTACCTAGGAGCACCCGATTCATTTTTTTGAGGTCCTTGATCCTTGCACCACCATCCACCATCCACTATCAGCTACATGAATCATGTTTCTCCATTCTACTCTATTAAGGGCCAGGCCTTCAATTAGCCCATAGGTGTATTTTCTTACCATCTCCATCCACGTCCTTTTGGGTCTTCCCCTTGCCCTTTTAGAGCCTTCAACTTGTACTAACTCACTCTTAACCGACGCAGTTCTTGGTCTCTGTTGCACAGGACCAAACCATCTAAGTCTACTTTCTTCATCTTATTACCAACCGGTGCTACTCGTAAGTTACCTTGAATGCATAAATAACTATTTTTATTCCTTGTCTTGCTACTCATCCATCTCAACATCCTTATTTCAACTAAAATCACCTTATGACCATGTTGTTGCTTAATTGTCCAACATTCTGTACCATAAAGCATGGCTAGTTTTATAGCAACCACATAAAATTTCCCCTTTAGTTTTCGTGTACCATTTCTTCCACCCAACTTGAATTCTATGGGCAACATCCTTCTTAACCCCTCCACTCTCATGAATTATTGACCCAAGGTATTGGAAATGGTCATTTTGGGAAACTTCTTCGTCAGCATAGTATACTCCATATACTATGTTGAGTATATGGGGTGCAATTTTAGTAACAAAAGGAGTGAAAAAAAATACTCAACATAGTCCGACTAATTTTAAATCCTTTAGATTTTAAAGCATTCCTTTGTAAATGTAGCTTTGGGTTTATGCCTTCCATTGTCTTGTCAATCAAAACTATGTCATTTGCAAACAACACACATCATAGAATCTCTTCTTCAAATGCCTTGTTAACTGGTCCATACACAATGCGAAAAGGCACGGGCTCAATGTCGACCCCTAGTGCATGCCTATAGTAATTGGGAAATCAGTTGTCTCTCTACCAGTGGCCCTCACATTTGTTACCACTTCCTTATCCATAGCCTTAATCAAGTTCCTTTCTCCCAACACCCACCAAATTAACTCTCTAGGAACCCTATTGTATGCTTTCTCAATAAAGAACATGTGAAGATCCTTCTTCCTCTCCCTACATTTCTCCATCAGTTGTCTAAGTAGGAAAATAACTTTAGTGGTAGGCCTCCCAGGCATGAGATTAAACTGATGTTCTGATACATTTGTCCCATGCCTTGGTCTTTGCTCAATCTTCAATCCATTGTAAAGATTATCATAAACATTACGTTTAGAATCACCTACTACTTTATAGAAATCGTTTTAGAAAATTTAATTTTGTTGAAAACTTTCAGCATTTCTAGTCCTTTGCCAAGCTTTGAAACATGAATGTTTCTTGTGAATAGATTTTGGTAGATCATTGTTCCACCACTAAGTTTCCTTGGCTTTTTCCTCTAGATACTCCTAAAACATTTCTTGTCATTTCCTAATGCACCTGGTCATCTCATTCCACACAACATTTACTTCCTTCACATTCAATAACATTATTTTCACTCTTTTTAAGTACCCCCACCTAGTTTTTGGATACCTATTAATTTCATTCCCTTTCTTCCATCTCTTCATGTAAACATCCATAACCATTATCTGCATTGCACAATTTGACTCTCCTGGTATAACCTTACAATCCGTACATATTATCGTCATTATCATCCTGTTTTCCCAAGTAGAAAGAAATCTATTTGGCTTGTATATGATCCACTTTTGAAAGTTATTAAATTTTCAGCTCTCTTTTTAAAGTATGTGTTTGCTAGAACTTGATCGTATGCCATAGCGAAATATATTAATAATATAATAATAGTTCTAATTACATTTTACTAATAGGATTTATTCATAACAATAATATAATATACATTATGGGGCTAGTGGCATGAAACAATTCATTACTTTTGTTGGTTGGAATGACAATATGCCATTCTACTATCAGTCAAGCCTGCCATAATTGAACATGCTAATGGTCAAAGGATGTTTTTCATCCTTTGGAACAACAACGGCCCCACTCTTTTGGTGAAGATTTTGAATTTGAACTCTGAAGTCAATTTCCACATTCATGGTCTACTTGTAGTCCTTCAAAATATTTGCCTTATTGTTGAAGGCTTCTCGATCCAAATCAAGATGAATTTGAGGCAAGCTTGTATACTATTACCATTCCTTAGTTCCCTAGAGGTCCCATGTGCAAGTAGTGTTTGAAATATCGGTATCGCATTATGTATCGCATTCTTTGGATATGGATATGTATTGGTTATCGCATGGGATATATCAGTTGTATCATGTAATGTATCACTATTGTTGGAAAAATGAGGAAACATTGGGAAATTGGTCAAATTTTTCAATGAAACTTTAGTGATTGTTAAAAAAGACATCAATACACACTTGTAAACCAAAAATTACAAAAACTAAGTACATATAATATGTTTTCTTTATATGAGGTCCTAATCTGTGCATTGTCTAACTGAATTAATGTAAGTATATTCAATGTCTATTAATATCAATGTTCGAAATATCAATACTATCAGCTGATATATCGGCCAATATTATCGATCTCACCCATGCGAGACGATACACCCCCGATAACCCCCGGAAGATACCAAAAAATCCCAAATTCAGATGTCGGCTGATATATCGTCGATATTTCGACGATATCGAGCGATTTCCTCGAAAAAATTGAAAAAAAAAATTGAAACTATCATTATCCGAAAAAATTGAAAAAAAAAATAAGAAACTGGATTTCGGTATTTGTACAAGAGATCGTTATCATCGAAAGCTTCCATTTGGTGGGCCATTCCAATCGAAGCTTCTTTCGTAGGTTAGTGCAAGCAAAATCTTCGATTTGGGAGAGAACTCCGTCAAAATCCAAAGAAATCAGGATATTCGGGCGACATTGGGGAAAATCCTCGTCGAAATCTGGAGAATCTTCGCCGGAATCTGAAGATTTGGGAGATTTTGGGGCCGGAATCCGAAGATTTTGGAGAGTTTGGGGCCGGAACCCTCTCTGCTTGGAAAAAAAGGGCGTCCGACCCTTTTATTGGAATAGGGTGGCATACCGCACACCACTGACTGGTGTGTTGATGTCGTTACCGAGTTCCGTGGGTCCCATCATGAGGTATGCGTTATATCCAAACCGTTCGTCCATTTGGCGAGCTCGTCGGTAAGGCTTGAGCCAAAAAATATGACAAATCCAAAGATCAAGTGGACCACACTGAAAAAAGCGGTGGAAGATTAAAGGTCTACCATTGAAACCCTTTTGGGGTCACAAAAGTTTTGGATCGATACGATATTTGTTTTTCCTCATCCAGATTTTTGTGACCTAATGAATGGATTGGATGAAAAATAAATGTTATGGTGGGCATTATGGTGGTCCCTACAAATGTTTTAACGGTGAGAATCAGTCCCCACAACTATTTGTGGTGTGGTTCCCTTGAGCTTTGGATATTACTCATTTAATCTAAAATGATCTCTCCAGATGCATGAACGGTATAGATATAATAAATACATTATTGTGGGGCTCATTTAACTTTGAACCGTTCAGACAACTTGAGCGGTAGGAGCGCCTGCGACGGACACAGATTTCCTGCGAAAGACTTTCGTATTTCGCATTAAGTTCCTGCGCTGGGAACTCAGGTGGGGCCCATTGTGATGTTTGTGAGAAATCCTATCCGTTCATCTGTTTTGTGAGTTTATTTTAGGACACAATGCCAAAAATGAACCATTTCCAAAGCTTAAGTGGGCCGAAAACATGATAATTGAATGTCCACAGTTGAAATATTCATGGGCCATGAAAGTTTTGAATCATGCTAATATTTGTGATTTCAGTTCATCCTTGTAGGAATGAAGTTATTAACGGTATGGATGGCATGTAAACATCATTGTCGAACTCAGGTAGGTTTCAACGGTAGGAACTTCCCTAACCACATTTTCCTTTAGCACAGCCCACTCGAGCTTTATATACGGTTCATTTTTGGCATACTGTCTTAAAATGAACTTACAAAACTGATGGAAGGGGAGGATTTCTCACAAACATCACAGTGGGCCCCATATGGGTTCCTAGCTCAGGAACTCCCTGCGAAAGGCTTTTGTAGGAAATCTGCGTGCATCTGGGGTGGGAACGGCGTAGTGAGTAAACTCTGTGGGGCCACTATAATTCATGTATTTTATCCGCTCTGTCCATCCATTTCACCATATAATTTTATGATCTTAGCCCAAAAAGTAAAGCATATCCAAAGTTCAAGTGGCCCACTAATGGTCAATCACCATTGTTTCCTATGATATGGTCTACCTGATTATTGGATTTGCTTAGTTTTTTGCATAATGTCTTAAAATGATATAGAAAAACAGATAGACGGGGTGGATACTGGATATAGTTGTCTTAGTTCAATCGGACAGCGCAGAGCTTAGGACCCTCTACAAAGGAAGCCTATTATGTGCCATTCTTTTTTGAGGTTGTGTGTATGGAGGGCTTTTTTAACAATCCCCAAAGTTTCATTAAAAAATTCAACCATTTTCCCAATGTTTCCCCATGTTTCCCAAAAAGTGCGATAAACTATGCGATACAAACGATATATCTCGTGCGATAACCAATGCGTATTTGTATCCCAAGGGTGCGACACATTGTGCGATACCAATATTTCGAACACTGATTAATATAATTTATAAATGTAAGAAGACATGTGGAAACACAAGAAATACATTCAAAAGCAAAAGAAGAATCACAAGATTAGGTTACATACATGTTTGATTTTATGTTTGGACACATATTGCAAACGATATGTGAGAAATTGAGAATTTTTTATTTTTTTCAATTTTTCGCAACTTGGTCCATCTCCTCCAAATCTTGAAATTGAAGCTCCCAATCCATGATTTTTCATGCAAAACATGAAAAATCATGGATTTATGTCAATTTGACACTAATTTAAAATGATTTACATAAAATACAATAATTGAAAGTCGAAAATGCTCACCAGATCGAACATGTGGGATATATCGCACTACCTTGTGTTTCGTATTGCACAGGTGGGATATAAGATATATCATGGGATATATCGGCCGATATCGTCAATATTTAAAACACTGTGTTCGCACTATTATGCCATAGCTTATGCGTGGACCTCTATGTGATTAAATTTGAAGCTTATCCTCTTAAACATTATGAAGACTTTTTTTTTTGGAACGGTTATGAAGCTTATATGTTTGCTGATGAACTGTACTAATGAGGCCATCGATCCTAACTCTAAAGAGTTAAGTGATATAGATTTAACATGATGGTGGGTTTGGGGTTTCTTGGCCTAGGATGTGGGCTCTTGGTGGGGTGGCTCTAGAGGTGGTCACTGGACGACTTGATCCGGCTAACTCTACTCGTCCGACTCGACCAGAACCGAATGGGTGAGTCGGTCCGAACCAAGTAGGCTTCGCCCAATCCGAACTCAAACTGAGTCGAGTTCAAGTTACCTAGTAACTCGACTCAACTCGACCCTGAAACTCGATTTGGTTAGACTTGACTCGATCCGAAACCCGACTCTCTAACCCTGCCCACTGCACCTTACCCCAACCTGATCCCAAAATCTCTCTCTCCCTCCCTCATCCTCTTCCTCTTCCAAGCCCGACCTCGCTCTCTCCCTCCCTCCCTCCCTCCCTCCCTCCCTCCCTCATCCTCCTCATCTTCCAAGCCCAGCAACCACCCACCTCCATCACCCTCCTCCTCCTCTCTCTCCTCTCCACTCTCTTGGTCTCTCCCTCCCTCATCTCTCAATCCGACTCGGTGCCAACTCAACTCGACTTGGTACTTCTGATCGGATAGGACTCGGTTCGGATCAGTCTAGACCAGACCGGACTCGGATCGAGTCAAGCATGCTGGACTCGATATCGAGTCGGATCGAGTTCAGGTTAGGCCTACTTCAAAACCGAATCGAGTCGAGTCAACCCTAACTTGGTTCGACTCGACTCGATGCCCGGCTCTAGGTGGCTCCTACCCTTTGCTCGACTGAGAGAGAGATGCTCCATTGTGAACTATAGTTCAGGGGAGCATCATGTGACCAAAATCAGGTAGGTCCCATTATGATGTGTTGTGGACATCCACTTAGACCTTTAGATGTGTCACCTCATGTCACACTGAGGCTCCATTAAGCCTATTAGTGATTAATGTGGGCTACACCAAGGCAATGGTTGGGAGGGGGACAACCCACCCTTGATTTTGTATGGGACCACCTTGTTGTGTATGTGGAATCTGGACAATTTAGCCCCTTCATTTGCCCTAGATGAAGGGGCATGTAAAAAATTGAGGCATTTTGCATAGTAGGTGGGCCCCGTAAAAATTAAGGGTGGGTGTTCCCTTGTTCAATTTTCCCTGTGTTGTGGCCACCTAATGTTGAAACAGCTTGTTTTGGGGCCTTAGGCCTAACATGAAGTGATGTATCCGATGGTCAAAGTGGCTACCATCAATGTTCAGACTCAGAGTATTGGTATCATTACACGCATTGATGACTGGGGATATGGAAACATGTATCGATATCGTTAATTAACATCCATATATGAAAAAATAATGTTGAGGGAAACACGTATCGATATCGTTGATTAACATCCATTTTATAGGGGCCTAAACCTTTTTTTTTTTCTTTTCAAAAAACAGCAGTACAATTATAACAAAAATGTGTTTATATCATTCAAATATCAATATATCATACAACGCATGTAAAAAAACATAAACGATATATCCACAAACTAAAGAGAGTGACACCACATACCTTTCCCTCAAACCTCACGTGGAGTCACAAGGCGGCTTGAATTCGTCATCTCTATACCCACTATATTCATAAATGATAAATCCAATTCATTCATCCTACATACATAGCATACATGATAGATCCATACATGGATAACACATCCATCCACACATGGAGCTGCACACGAACCGAGTTAGCTCGGTTAACTTGCTCGACTCGACTCGAAAAAGCTCGATTCGACTTGGTTCGAGTTGAGTCGAGCTAATTTTTTGAGCTCAAAAAAATTTCGAGCTGAGTTTGAGCTTGCCCGAGCTCGACTCAACTCAGATCAAACCTCGACTCGGATCGAATCGGCTCAGTGACTTGGTTATTTTGATATTGATGCTGCTTACCAAGTGTTTGATGAAATGACTCAATGAAGTGTTGTTTTGGCTGCATACATTCTCCACGGGATTGGCTAGTGGTGAGGAAGGAATAGATACGAAACAAATCACTACCAAAAAAAAAAAACTTCACATTATAAAACTACCCTCAAATTTTGATTTTGATGTTGCCCATCGAGTGTTTGATGAAATACCCGTATATTGTTGTTACTGTTTTGCATTCTGTGAAAAATTGAAGATGTGCTCTATGTGTTTGAGAAAATGTCACACAGGCTCGAACTCGGCTTGAACTGGCTCGAGCTGCTGACCAAGCCGAGCCGAGTTCGAGTTGGGGTTAGCTATTGGCCGAGCCGAGCCGAGCCGAGTTTGAGCTGGGGTTAGCTATTGGCCGAGCCAAGCCAAGCTATGCCAAGCTCAACTCGGTTCGACTCGTGTAAAGCTCTATCCACACATACATGAATGCAAATTATGAAACGACATAAATAATTTTAGAAACCATTTAATAGTATCCACCATATCAATGATAGTATCGACAATATTGCCGATGCAAGTAAATATTATCAACAATACATTAATGATATTTTAGTAATATGGATGACATTATCACCAAGAGAAGTATATATATATGTGTGTGTGTATGTGTGTGTATTTTAAGCAAGCAATAAATGAATCTCTTATTACTAACCCAGGGCAAGGCCCGAAAGGAATGCAAATTAAAAGGAAGGGGTGAAGCTCTCAAAAAAGAAAGAAAGAAAGAAAACAAGAAATGCACATGTGCTCACACCTTGGGCCAAGTAAGAAAAGGAAACGAAAAGGAGTAAAAGAGGAGCCAAACCTTGGGCCAGGGAGGAAAGCCCACACCCCGGGCCAAGGAGGGAAGCAAAAGAAAAAGAAAAAATAAATGAGATAAGCTAACTTACTAGCAGGGATTATATGATTGGCATCATGTTGGGGAGCATTAGTCAATTTCAGAATAATAGTCTTTCAATGCTCTCTAATAATACCATTCTGGCACCCAAGGTAAGCTATTAAGTAGTGCACCAAGTGAGCAAACAAACGCATCTCCCACGAGGAAGCGCTTGGGTTGGATAAAACAGACAACAGTTCCTCATTATGAACTTCAACAAGAACACCTGAAATGTAGACAATATTTAATCTAGAGATGCCAAAGAATAGGGTTTGAAGGTTTTATCTCTAGGCTCATGCATGCCTATTGCCAAGATAATTCCTTAGATGATCGTGAGGGAGAAAAGCAAAGGAGGCCTATTCTAGATTCATTAATTTCAGCACAAGTTAGAGACCAATGGAGTCCCAGATATCTTTGATGGTGTTTTTGAAGCATAGGGGGCTTCACACTAATATACGATGCAGGAAGCCCTTGGATTTTTGAAAGAATTAAACGTCAACTTATAGTTCCCATTGATGAGATAGTTAGAACCTTATGCCCCAATGGCTCTCTTAACTCTACATTGGCCTTTAAGGCTTAAGGCTTGCCATTCTGTAGCTCTTGATTCCCCCTTTGGTTGACTTGGTTTGGTTCAAGGGCTACATTCCTAGGCACTCCATCATTGCTCAAATGGTTTTGTTGGGTGCCTCAAAACTAAGGATATGCTTTTCTGATTAAATATCATGGATGATACTAAATGCTCTTTTTGCCTGTGTAGGCTTGAAATATTAGATGGCTTGGGATTTCCCTACATCGTATATCAGTGTGAGGCCCCCTGTGCTTAAAAAATGTCAGACTCTAGCTTGCATTGAAATTAATGAATTTAGAATTGGCCTTCTTTGCTTTCCTCCCTCCTCAAGAGCCATACCAGGAATTATCTTGGCAATGGGAGTGTATGTGCCGAGAGATCAAGGCCATCAAACCCTCTTCCTTGGCATCTCTAGATTAAATACTACCTATACTTTAGGTGCTCTCATTGAGTTCATAATGAGGAAGTATTATCTACTTTATCCAACCCGAGCTCTTCCTCGTGGGAGATACATTTGTTTGCTTGTCTGGTGCACTCCTTGATAGCTCGCCTTGGGTGCGAGATTTGTGTCAGTCGAATGTGCTAGAAGACTATTATTTTGAAATTGGCTAATGCTCCTCTGCATTCTAAAACCCCAGTATATGTATCAGCCACTTGGTGATACCGATAATATTATTAATAATGCCAATGATATTTGGAACATTAGATGACATGAACACATCATTGTGGGTGTTGGGCCTTAGCCCTAATATGATGTGGCACATTTGATGGTCAAGCTAGATTTTAACAACTCATCACGGTGGGACCCACCCTATTTGACCCGATCGGTGTGCACAGATGATCTCTTGCACCATTGCTCGCAAAAGACTATCTATCTAAAGGAAAGACAAGAATCATTTAACATTATCACAGTATGCATTCCTTTTACAAGTTTGTAATTTCCAATATCATGACATGTGTTACTTTTCTTGGTGGGTGCACATTGATGGGACATGGATGATTGATGAGTTCGTAATTTTTTTCAAATTTATTTGTATTTTTTTTAATTATTTGAAGAAAATCGGGAAAGATCTTACAATTTGCGATATGATATGCAATTTGATACGATTCAAGCCCTATTAAGATTTGTGATATGGTACCAATTTTGACAACATATTGACATCCACTTTGATCATCATGCGCGCCCTCTCCCATGTTTAGTCATGGGCCAAAAAATCAGGTGAATCCATGAGTCAAGCAGGCAACATGAGCAAGAACAATTGGGAGGGGATAGATACCCTTGATTCTTGCTAGGCCATACCTTAGTTTCAGAATAGCCTGATTTTATTTTTATTTTATTTTATTTTTTTGTTTTTGTGTTTGCCATCATCTGGGGCAGAATGTTTCATATCAATCGATTGGATGACATATACACAACATGGTGGCCCTTGACAAGAATCAATGGTGGGAATCCCCTCCCAACTGTTCCTGCTCGTGAGGCCCACCTGAGTCATGGATTGACCTGATTTTTGGATCCATGGCTAAACATGAGAGGGTGTGCGTGATGGTCAGAGTGGATGTCGTCAACACATCACGGTGGGGCACACAGGAAATGTTTGTACTGCAATTTTGGTGAAGGCATTTGCACTCGCTGACTTCCCATATATATATATATATATATATATGTGTGTGTGTGTGTGTGTGTGTGTGTGTGTGTGTGTGTGTGTGTTTGTGTGTTGTGTGTGTGTGTGTGTATATATATATATATATATGATTTTGTTAAATACTAGTGTTTCTATTTCAAATAAATTTCTCTCCGCCATTTGTTAATCATTAGATTCTGTTTATTTGATCTAATGTCACATCTTAGAGGTTCTCTTCTTAAATCTTAAATATATTATCACCTTCTTGAGTAGCCTGCTGCTGCTCAAACTGTCTCTAAACTGTTATCTAACTTTTGTTGGATGCACATGCTCTGTACTAGGGAAATGGTACTATGAGGTTGACCTCATGGGAGCTTCCCATGAGGTCGAGCTGTGTGGCCCCACTTTGTGTGTGTGTGTGTGCATGCGTGTGTTCACACAATTGAACTGAATTACCATGTATAAAACAGTCCAAACATTTGATAAGCCCTGTGAGATTTAATAGAAACACATTCATAGTGACTCCAATCATCAATAAATGAAACAACAAAATCCAAAGTGTGTGTGTGTAATATATATATATATATGGGAAATAGTACTATGAGGTCAATGTCATGGGAGATACTGGGCAGACCCCCATACATTAGAAGGAATAATGTTGACTAGATGAACACATGCTGCAGACATGATTAGGCTAGTGTGCCGTGCTTGAGACGGTCACTATTCACATCTACAAGTGGCACTGGCATACATGCGAGTATCCAAACCATTAAATCAGGCCCTGCTGAAAATCGGTCATGGCTTAAATAATCACTGTGTGAAAGATCATAGCTTTCTGATGGTGGTCTTCAATTGGCAATTAAAATATAAAGTCAATGGTGCAGATTCAAGAAAAAAATTTGCATTAATCAGAGGACAGGATCATCTAATCAACCTCATTTTATCTTCATTAAGGCCCTTGACTTGAATGTTTGGAAGAGGTACATGCACGCTACATATACCCTTGCTGAATGCATGAGCGTGGATCATTATTTTTATTTGAAAGATTACGGATTTTATTTAGCATGCAGCTCAAAAAGAGGGAACAACAAAAAGGAAAAGCAGAGAGAAGATCACCAAGGCAGTGATCCGGCTAACCAACTAAGAAATCCAAATTACGCCCTTGGTAGTGGAAAAGGACACGTTCCATTCAGAAACCAACAATTGAACTCTTGAGGGATACACCATCTGTCGGCTTTATAGTGTTGTTAAAACGCCTAGCATTACTCTCCTCCCAAGCCGCCCACCAGATCGCCACTAAAGACATCCTCCAAAGCGCCTTCTTGAGATTTGAGAGCCTCACCCCGTGCCATGTTAATAAGCAAGAATCCACTGAGTTCGGCATTGACCACCAAATATGGAAACAGCCCAAGATGTCCGCCCAGATCGGCTTTAAGAATGGATAGTGCAGGAATAAGTGATCCACAGATTCACCATCTTGCATACACATGCAGCAGACATTCAGAATAATCATAGCCCTTCTTCACCATCATTATACTCTGCCATCCTATCAAACTTTTTAAGTTGAAGGACATGAAGCTCTCACAATGATACCAATTTGATCACGCCCTAAAAAAAATATCATAGGCAAGAAGACAGGAAAGAAGAAACTAAGAACGGAGAATGAAGATAAGCAACTAACCCAAATAAACAAAAGAAGATTTGGTTTTTTTTTTTTTTTTTTTTTTTTCTGATTTATAATTGGCTTGCTGAATTATACCCAAACCACTTTGTAACACTGCTCATAACTATAATTCTTTTGACCAGTTTTATGTTTTCTCTTTTGTTGTTATAAGATGCCAAGTTGTGTTGCCTGTTGCCAGTTCGCTTAAGCTAGTACTGTATTGATAAGTCTTATTTATCTTGAAATGTTGGCTCTTTTTTTTTTTTTTTTTTTTTTTTTTTTTTCAGTACAATGCTCTTTCCTTTGGATAATAGTTATTCTAAGATCTTAGTATCACTCAGTCTTTTGTTGTTATAAGATGCTAAGTTGTGTTGCCTGTTGCCAATTTGCTCAAGCTAGTACTGTATTGATAAAGTCATATTTATCTTGAAATGTTGGCTCTCTTTTTCTTTTTTTTTGGAGCACAATGCTCTTTCCTTTGGACAATAGTTATTCTAAGATCTAAGTATCACTCAGGACATTTGTGGGCACAAACTTAAATCCTTTTTGGGAGAAATTTCTTATTCCTTCAGAAGGTAATATTTGTGACCAAATATTTAAATTGTGAGGTATTGTTTTTTTTTTTTTTCATTTTATCAAGTATCATCATCTAGCCATTTGGACTTTGTTTTAGCCTTGTGTTGAGCCTAAATCTGTACTAGCAGCAGTATAAAGACCTGTTTGGACGTACCCAAAAATGCAAATGATGGTAAATGCTTCCTCTCATCTGCAATTTGGGGTAGAGTTACCACGTCAGTCTATCATGAAAAATGTAGATGGCAGCGTGCACTAAGTTCTACTATTTGGAAAATGGGCCTGAAAACATGTATAAGGTGAAAAATTCTCCTGCTCATTTCATTCCATCAACATTTTGGAAACAGATACTCATTGGAATTTAACAGTACATCTTAACTGACCCTAAACACACACACAAACACACACACACATATGGTCGAAACCCATTAGAAAATGATATTGTTTCAAAATAAATGTGTATTCTAGTTCTCTTGGTTTGGTTTCAATATCTCATCTAGACATCACAAAAAGACGCCTCCTTTTTCTTTTTTCTTTTTTTTTTTTTTTTCTTTTTTTCTTTTTTCCTTTCCATTTGTGTGCTTTTGAATTCTACCCATCATTTTGGTCATGTGGAGGCATGCCCCGAGTTTTTGCATTTGCTTTGCTGGTAGGTGGATCATCTATTGAAAAAGGAATACAATCATTCTTAATGTATGCATTATGTGGATGCAAGATGCGGAATCGGTGAATTATTTATTCATGTATTGCATTCTCTTTAGAGCTGTTTGGGAGTGCTTTTCCTGGGGGAGTGGGACATGGAGATACATAGGGAAGGCTCTCACACACACATAATTAGCAGACGCCTCCTTGTCAATTTGGCATGGGTGATAAATCATTGTTTCCACACTCCGAACTAAGCTTTTTTAATCTCTAGGGAATGAAGTTCCTCATTGGTCTAAGTCAATGTTTTAAATATCGTTATTGCGTAATGTATCGCACCCTTGGGATATGGATAAATATTGGTTATTGCATGGGATATATCGGTTGTATCGCGTAATGTATCAATGTTGTTGGGGAACATGGGAACATTGGGAAATTGGTCAGTGTTTCAATGAAACTTTAGGGATTGTTGAAAAAGACATCAATACACACTTAAAAATCAAAACATTCTTTAAAAAAAGTGCACGTAATAGAGGTTTCCTTTGTATGGGGTCCTAATATATGTGCTTTCCAACTGAACTGGTGGAAGTATATTCAAAGTCTGTTCATATAATTTATAAACGTAAGAAGACATGTATGGAAACACAAGTAATACATTCAAAAGAAAAATAAGAATCACCAGATTAAGTTGCATGTTTAATTTTGTGTTTGGATACAAAGATTACAATTGATTTGTGAGAAATTGAGAAATTTTGTTTTTTCTCAAATTTCTACAACTTAACACATCTCCCCCAAATTTCAAAATTGAAGTTCAAAATCCTTAATTTTTCATGGAAAACATGAAGAGTCATAAATTTTTAACCATTTGACGCTGGTTTAACATAATTTACAACAAAAACACGAATCAAAAATTGAAAATGCTCACAGGATCCAATACGTGGGATATATCGGCACTACCTGTGCATTTTGTATCGCACATGTGGGATACAAGATATATCGAGGGATATATATCGGCCGATATCATCGAAATTTAAAACACTGGTCCGAGTATTACAAACAGAAAAGAAAAAAAAACTAATGAGGGTTCTTGTAGGCTCGACCCGGCATTCTGAGTAAAATGGGATGGCAGGATAAAAAGAGCCCAAGCTTTGACTAAACCATTAAGACGAAAATTGTTGCCCACTTTCAAGTTAAGATTTTAGGCAAAGGAACCAAAATGCTTATTATTGAGGCATTTTGCCCACTTTTTATCTTAAAGGTCTAGGTACGAGCACCTTAAGGCCTATCTCTATGGAAATTTGCACTGTCCAAATTAAAATTCAATGTAGTGGCACTAAATGCCAATCCTTGAGAGGCATTTACCTTTTAATTTGTAAATTTGGGTATAGGCACCAAAACGCCAATCGTTGAGGCAATTTGCCAACTTTCCAGGGTTGAAATGTAGGTCTGGGCACCTAAGTGCCTATCGTTGACGCATTTTTCACACTTTTCATGTTAAAAAATCTAGTTAAAGGCACAAAATTGCAAATACTTGAGGCATTTTGCTCACTTTTTCTATGAAAAACATTGATATGGTCACCTAAAAGCCTTCCTGAAGGGATTTTGCTCTCTAAGTTAAAATCTAGGTAAGAACACCAAAATGCCTATGCTTGAGGCATTTTCTTCACTCTCTAATTTGAAAAGGTAGGCAACAACACCGCAATGCCTATCATTGAGGCATTTTGCCACATTTTCAAGTTAAAATCAAGGTAAGGGCACCTAAATGCCTATGCTTGAGGCATTTTGCACACTTTTAAAATTAAACTCTAGGTAAGGGAACCTACATGTGAAAACCCAATTGTTCCGGAACATCTAACCCATGCCAGCTCCTTTTTTGATACGTATAGAATACAGCCAAGGATTCACAATCACCTTCAAAATCTAGAGCTTGGGGGATCAGCACTAGAGCTCGATCTTCCACAACAATATCAGCCTATATTACTGAAGAAGAGCCACCTCCCCACCATAGATAGAAGCTTTCCCTTGGTTGAAAAGGATCGGACAAGAGGAAAGCTTCCAAACTGGACTACCCTCATTAAGACACAAAGACTTGGACACCCCCCTTGCAATTGCAATACAAGGGAGAGAAACCCACAAGTCTCTTGAAGGGGTTGTGAATTGGCACGTGTTAGGAGCCCCACCGGAACATGATCGGCGAGCTTAAACGAATTTGCACATTCAGTATCCTTCGCGGGTGCAAGGAGAAAGCCTTGGACATGTGTAATCAATCCCATGCTTCTCTCTCTAGTTGGCGAATCGCAGAGCAATAATTGATGCAATTGACCTCCGAACCAACAACCTTCAGTGACACGCATTGGTCACTCCTTAAAGTCCATCCTCATTACCTAAACAACAACCATGTCTGTCCATGTGATTCAAGCCACTTGTAGATCATGCTCGAACCATGCTCCCTCTTGGACACACGTCACCCCTATATGCCCCAGTAGGTTAGTAGCAGCTGACATTTGAGTACTGTCACTGATCCCACCTACCGCCATGTCAGAGAGAACGACATTCTCTCCATGGGTCATAACGAGAGACGCCACCTCGCCGCCCTTCCCCTATGAACCATTGGCCTCATCTCCAAGATGGTAACCTTGGATGACACAAGTCGAGTGTCCCAGATTCCACACCTGGCATCCAAAAGACATCTTCATCCGTCCATGTGATTCGAACTGCCCGACACTTGTGCCCGATCCAAGCTCCCTCTTAGACACACGTCATCACTACATGCCCCAACTGGTCAACAATAGTTGACATCTGAGAACCACCATAGACTCTACCTACCTTCGTGTCTGTCAAAGAGGACGACACTCTCTCCACGTGTCACAACGAGAGACGTCGCCTCACCGTCGTTCCACTTGCTTGGCAAACCCCATTTATTCTCTCCACCCGAAAATGCAGTCAAGGTATTCTAGGTCGGTAATGGTGGCCGTAACGGTCACCATCGGTACCGATATGGGTATCAGCCATAACGGTCGATAATAGGACATGAAGCCCGTTATGACACATATAACGGTTGATTATTATTATTTGCCTGAAAAATTATGGAAAAATATTTAGAAAATCCAGAATAGTATAAATATTCTAAATATATATTCATTTTTTATTTTGAACATGTTTATGGTAACGTAATGGTCCACTCTTTGGTGAGAGTGTTGTATCTAGTTGTCGGGTGAATTTATGAACATGGTTGTGTCTCTAATATTTACACATCATAATCAAGCATTAGAATTAGAAATTGGAAAAAAAAAAAGAAAAAAAAAGAAGAAGAAGCATAAATACCACTTTTTTTTAAAAAATGGTTCTCAGAGCTTTATTTGCCCAAATCACTTTAATCTTCAATTTTAATCCTAAAAATTATAGTAAAAAAGTGGCCATTTTTCGACCATTATTAGCTTAATGGTCGTTATACCCCATAACGGCCCGATATGCTCCTAAAAAACCAACTACCCTTTTTCATCCTTGTATTGCATAATGGTCACGACTGTTACCTATACTTTTCAGTCTTTATGGTCGTATCGTAACAGATACAGAATACCTTATATGTAATCTCTACTCTCCAACCATGATGAGAATTGACCTTGGCAACCTCGCAAGCCTACTCCTAACTCAAATTCTGGCTGCACAAACCTGTTTCCTCTTTCAATGTTGGGATCGATGGCGATGACCTCACCCAGGCAGGAGCTAACTGCCTGAAATGCCTCTTTGAACCATGGCTCCAAGGGCAAACCCCAAAGCAGAAAGCTATGAACCAGGCCTCCTCCACCCCAAAGATCAAAGTCTCCGACTTCACTATAGGACGAAGAGAAATCGACACTTCATTGGCTCCAAGTGGCTTTAGAGAGAAGTCCTCTCCCACTCACTCTTTACAGCCTCCTTTGGAACCCAACCCATCTCTCAACTCCTTGCTTTGAACTACCCTTTGATCAATCCTTCCCTTAGTATCCCCCTCATCTTTCCCATCTATACACGTTCACCTCCTCAGGCCCATATTGGGCTTTTTGCACTTGGATCTTTCTCCCTTGGAAGCTTTTCATTTAGCATCACCATCGCACGAACCATTCCATCCACTATCTTCATGTGGATGAAGGTGAATCCACTGATCATTGGAGATCCCTGACTTCGTGGAATGGCGACTTCCTTAACCATGCTGCCAACTGAACAACCGAGAGGAGTTCGGATGGTTCCAATCCTTTGGAAAGTTTCCCACAAAAGAGCTAGGAGCTCCGACAGGGGTCTAGCCTTCCGTCCGATTCTTCTCATGACAACAAACCTTCTCCACCCCTCCACCTTGGTCCAACTCTCATATTCTTTAGATGTTTGTTCTTGAAGGTGAGTCACCTCACCCCTCTTCCTTTCTTCCTGACTGTCGACCCCACCCTAGATCCTCTTATTGGTACCCACTCTTACCCCCTCCTTGCCATCCCTCTACTTCCTCAACTTTGAGAATGAAGCCTCCCTCCCACCCTACTCACTCCCTCACTTCCGACTCTCTCATTCCTTTTAACCCCTCTCCTACTCTTAGTCCCCCTCCCCTCCTATCCTGGTTCTGAAAATCAGTATCGTATATTCCGATATGGGCATATCGTGTTTGTATCGGCTAGATATGATATGTGATACAAGGCTATATTGGTTGTATCGGAATTGGTTGGACCGTGTCGGTCCGTATTGATCAATACAACTTGTATTGGTGCCGATACGACCGATATAGGCTGATATGCCCATAAAATCCCAAATTTGATTTTTTTTTTTTTCAAAAATTCCCCCTTTCTCCTCTTCTTCTTTTCATTTAAACCATAGAAGAATCTAACAAACTCATTTTAAGCTAGATCTAGACTTATTTTGCGATCAAAACAAATGATTTGAATGGGTTTCGATAAATCGAAGTGAAGTGGACAATTATGGGAAAAATCGGAAAGAAGAGTAAACCTTCATTTTCATTTTTATATTTTATAACGACCCAAAAAATTCCGTACCAAGACTCAAGTACCACCTCGATCAGAAATCACTTAGGATTAATTCTCTTAGAAATTTAACCTAAGTTACCTAGCGCTATGTTAGACTGGCTATGAAATTAGTGCTGTTCGCTTTAAATACGTTCTGCAAGACTTAAAACTTGTAGAATCAATGACGCTATAATACCCTGAAATCTAGGATCCAACTCTAAACCCAGTTGTTATAGGGAATGTTTGGTAACTTTGTATTGGATCTAGACCGCGCATCGAAAGTCCGATATTTACAATCTCAGACCATTATGACTGCTTAGTTGGACTTGACAATTGTTTCGAAAATCAAGCCCAACTGATGCCCTGACACCATTTTACTGAGTTCGGAGTGAAGAGAGTAAGAAAAGGAAAAGATTTAGAAAAGTAGTTCTAATTCTGGCACGTTCACTTGCACATTATTTTTAAGCGATCTGGCCATCAGAATTGAACCAAACTTCACCCTCGGATCAGGAAAAATTGCCCTTACATGTCTAAGTACTCGTAGCCCTGATCGAAGTTCGATGACCGTTGAATTGAAACTGATCCACCACGGACGATCTGGAAATCCGATCGGACTGAAAACTTAACTGATTAAAGATCTGATGTTAGTGAGCTTAAGTCCGACCGCAATCGATAACAGGACCTCCAGAAACGCTCCGTTGGATCAGAAAAATCCCGATTTGGATATAACCTAAGTATACCTTGACTTGGAGTCCATTTTCGTTATGTTTGGGCTTATAAAAGGGCCTTAAACCCTTAGTTTTCTAACCCATACGAATTTTCCAAACCCTAGAGATTCCAAAGAAAGAAAAGAGAGAGAAAGTGTGGGACAATCCGGTGAAACTCCGTAGGATCCTTCCTAGTGCATCTATACTCTAAACCGGCGTATCTGAATCGTTCTTCCGGCGATTCTGACTCCGTTCTTGGGTAAGTTAAGCTAACCCTAACCTGTTTTGAAGCTTAGACTAGCTGTAGTAGAGTGCTAGCTAACCTATTTCATGTAATAGGTTGCCGTTGGGCCGTAGACGAAGCGTGAGTGAACAAACTGAGTTCGTTACGCGTTTACCGGCGTAAGGTGCAGACTATATGCGCTTAGGTTATGGTTTTCAACCCTTTCAATGATAGTTAATGATTTATTCATGTTATGGATTGAATTACACATGCCAAATGTGCTGTTTGTTTTGTCTTCCATATACGTATGCTGTATATTGTAAATACCGTATTTCATGTATATGTTAGAATACACATATACGTATGGAATTTGCTGAATTGCTTGCCATGATAAATTGTCGTTGTTATATGCTTAACATGTATGCGGCAACTCCTTGGCGAAAGGACTTGCCCTACTTTGCAACGGTGTCGACATACGTGATGTATGTTGAATAGTGTAACCTAAGTGTTTGAATAAATGCCTAAGTGAGTTAGTAGTTAGTAAAGTGTGATTGTTAAGACGGTTGAGATATGGATTTCAACCATAGTATTTGTGTGTATGATTCCCTCCATGAATCATGTAACTTAGGTTGTCCATGTTAAATGAGTGTGTGATTTCCTCTATGGATTGTGTACTTAGTTAAATCATGATAAATGTGAGTATCAATTCATGCATGTACTATTTACATTTCAAGCTATACTTCATTTGTTGTTCATATGAATGCAGAATATAACTCATATGCTAGTTAGTATCCTTGTATGTGAATGGGGCTGTGCCACAGTCCAGGTAATCGGAAAACGTTTCGCAAGTAGTGGTTGAGGTTGCTTTCGCCACACAAGATGAGTTTATCAAATCTGAGTCGTGCTTGGGGAGTTCAGCAGTGGTTAGGCCACATGGAGTGCTTATGCATTCCATGTCGTTCAACTTAACAGCGCTTGGCCTAGTTGAGCTTATCAACTAACCCGATTGACTGATGCTTGTTCACTATGTTTGGTCGCCACTGTTTGAATCTAAGACATTGAGCTTACTAGTGTAACTCCCGTTAACCATGGTACCAAGATCCCCTAAGACTCATGAGCCAGGCATAGTGGTATGGGACACCGTGGTCGTGTTGTCGGCCTACGCTCGGGCCACAAACTTCCCCGTAGTGACCAGTGAGCACTGCACCCTACTCTGAGCAGATTATGGTGGTATGGGACACTATATTCTTGCTGTCGGCCTACACTGATTGGTGACGAGCCCTCTGTAGTGACCTTGAGTTTATCCTGACACCACATGGGGGCGACGAGTCCTGATGCAGTCTTAAGGATATAAATATGCCTGTATTGATAAGGTGATGGGGGAGTGGAGCAACGATTGCGCGCAACAGCCCTGACAGCCCTTGCAGCGACCTAGAACCATACTATCGTATGATATGTTCTAGGACTGACGTCCCTAGAAAGGATCAATGCTGGGAAATGATACAAGGGAGGTTTCTTAGCTTCCCAATCCTGCTGTGTGAAAAGGACTAATAAGAACTTGGTAAGCATACTCATATCATCGCATTGCATGTGCTATCGATGTTGGCGTAAGAGCACTGAGGAAGTGACTGACATGCGCGATAATAAGATGAAGATCGCAGAGGGAGTTTGTGGTGAGGGCATGCATCATTCTTCATATCATCCTTGCATTAACAAGAGATTTAGGATCTGTTTGACTGTACTGCCTTGTCATTACTGCTTGATTAGATTGATAACATGTTAACCTTTGCTATTTAGTACCACTGAGTTGATCACTCACTCCCACGTTCTGGGACGGTGTTTGAACACCAACCAGACTCTGCTCTAGATGCAGGTGATGGCGATGCTGGCAAGGCAGAGCCAGACTTTGATGAGGACGAGGAGGCGTTCTCATACATGCAGTTCTCAGGCGGGTTCGAGTGAGCCTTGTCTTGACAGCGGGGATTATTTTTGGGATATGTATTGTATTAGTTTGAACAGTTCATGTATGTATTTTGAGACACAAATATATGTATATTGCCCTGGGCAGAGCACACATCATTTGGGGATTTCTTTTGAATTATATATGTATTAAGTCTTCCGCTTGCATTTCCTTAATATCCCTGAATTATGTCTGCTAATCTAGCTTGAATATATCATGTTTTATGAATTAATCCAAACATCATACAATCATCATCTCATATGTTGCATAAGTGATGTTTTGAAACTCAGGAGCTGAGTTGTGCTCGACCCCCGAATTTCAGGGCGTTACAAGTTAGTATCAGAGCATGATTTGGATTAATCTGGACCTGGGTTATGGTCACACGACGTACGCTGTCGTCCTTCGACTTAGGTGGGTGCGAGAAACACATAGAAACATTCTTAGGATCCCAGTTTCGCCAATTCCAGGAAGAGGAAGTAGAGGAGGCTCAGGATACTGATGAGAGTCTTCCTCCTGCGACTCGGGCTGCTAGGGATGATCATATAGCCCGATTTGAGGAGAGTCAGGTTGCCTTGCGACGAGAAGTCCAAGAACTCTGGGCCGAGGTAAAACAAGAGCCTGAGGATACCAAGGCCGTCATGAAGCGGAAATTTGGCAAGGTCACTCGCACCTTGAAGGCCATCATGTGTTGCCTGAAGGATAAGGGTGCTCCTTCTCTGTCGCCAGATTCCGATGCATAGGCTTTCTGTAACCGTTGTTTGTTAGTTTGTTGCTTGTTTAGTATTTGTTTGGTGTTTGTTTGGTGTTTGTAGTTAGTGTAGAAGCTTCGTGTGTGAAGCTTAAGTGTTTTGTTCACATGCTTTCTCTGTCACGATTCATGTAATGCTGCAAATCATGTATTGTGATAATTTTGTTAATGAAATGCATGTGGTTTCCTTAGTTTGTGAAGTACAGACTGTGAATGGATTGTATGAATGTCTAATTTCTTCGGTTGCTACCCTCTGTTATGTGTAGGGTATGCCACCTAAGGGTTCGAGATCGTCAGCCCGTCTCTCTCTGGGCGACTCACTTGACGGGGCTCTCGCCCTGAGAGATACTCCTATGGACCCTCCTGCGGGCCCATCTAGTTTAGATCCCAGGCCGAGTTCTCAACCGACTTCTGGTCCTGCTGCTGGGCCACCTCCTGTGACACCTTCTGTGGTGCCTCCGGTTACGCCCGTGCCTCCTGAGCAGCATCGTGCATCTGCGTCGATGCCCTCTACTTCACAGTCCGCTCCGTCTTTTGATAGACTTGAGCAGATGATGCTGTTGATGCAGCAGCAGCAGATACAACAGCAGCAGCAGTAACAGCGGCAGTTTCTGTCCTCCATGGCTGGCATTTTTGCTCAGTCGATGGCGGCGACTCCACCTGTCTCGCCTTTACACCCTATTGGACAGGCTAGTGCGAGCGGTTCTTTCGAGCGATTCCAGCGCTTGAGGCCTTCCACATTTTCAGGTACTCACAGACCGAGGAGGCTGAGTATTGGTTAGACTGCATCTCGAAGATGCTGAGACCGTTGCACTGTTCTGAGGCGGAACAGGTTGAGCTGGCCACCTTCATGTTTGAGAAGGAGGCTAGTTTATGGTGGGACAACATTCTCCGCACAGTTGCGGAGGGGTATGAGTGGACGTGGGCAGCGTTTGAGGCATGCGTACCAGCACGAGAAGGAGAGTGAGTTCCTTCGCCTTCGCCAGGGAGGCATATCAGTGACAGAGTACGAGAATAAGTTTACGGAGCTAGGGAGGTATGCTCCTTTGATTCTGCGTGACCAGCCAATGAGGATGCGACGTTTCTCTGAGGGCTTGTGGCCTGAGATCAGATCGAAGACGTGTTGTGCGAGCATTTCTTCGTATGCAGAGTTCGTGAGTATGTACTTACATGCAGAGCAGGACGGGGACAGGTCAGCCCGCACGCGAGTACCTATGATCCCTAGGCCGCGACCTGAGTTCGAGAGTAGGCCTTTCCTCGCTAAGAGGCCTCGATTTGATACACCCCAGGGGTCTTCTGCATTTCCTGCTCTTGTGAGGCGTTCGGATGTGTGGTGCAGCTACTGCAAGAAGTCTGGCCACGCTGAGATATCATGTTTTTCTAGGATGCGAGACAGTGGGTTCTCGCCGCCTCAGAGGATCGTGCGTTCGATGCCTCAGACCATCTCACCACCACACTTCGTTCTGCACCAGCTCATCCGTCCTTCAGACCTCCAACACCTCATTTTAGGCCGCCACATCGGCCTATGGTACCGCAGCCGAACTGTCCTCAGCAGGCTCGGGTACACGCATTGACTGCTGAGCCATACGGGACAGAGACCGCACTACCTTTGGCCTTAGAGGTCACGGCTCATATTGGAGGTACTCCTATATTCCTATTGGTGGATACAGGATCCACCATCTCGTTGATATCATATTTAGTAGTCAAGCGCCTTGGGCTACCGACTACTCGGATGGATGGGGTACGAGTTCTTACAGCACATGGGACCTTTTCTGATGCCAATATGATGTGTGAGGGTTGTTTACTGGATCTAGGGAACAGGACGATGGCTATTGACCTTGTCGTCGACCCCTCTTTATTATTTCGACGTCATTCTTGGCATGGATTGGCTGATTGCGGGAAAGGCCGAGATTGACTGCGAGACCCGTATAGTGACAGTCTACGAGCCGGAGGGCACATTCTTTACATTTCCAGTGCAGGTTAATTGCCCCTTTCGAGTACTGTTTTATGCTTCCTTATTGAGGGATGTTGATGCCCCGACACTTGAGAGCACGTCAGTAGTCCGTGATTATGAGGATGTGTTCAAGAAGATTACTGAGTTGCCACCCCAGCGCGAGATCGAGTTTACTATCGACCTGGTACCCGGTTCGACGCCCATCTCATTGCCGACGTATCGCATGGCCCCTTGTGAGATGGAGGAGTTGCGGAAACAGATCAATGATTTATTAGAGGCTGGCTTCATACGGCCGAGCGTGTCTCCTTGGGGAGCACCTGTGTTATTTGTGACGAAGAAAGATGGCTCCTTATGATTATGTATTGATTACCGTAGACTGAATCAGATTACAGTGAAAAACAAGTACCCTTTGCCCAGGATAGATGACCTGTTTGATCAGTTGAGAGGAGCGCAGTACTTCTCGAAGATTGATCTACAGTCAGGGTATCATCAGCTGCGCGTCAGGAAGGAGGACGTGCAGAAGACAGCTTTCAGGACTAGTTTTGGCCATTATGAGTTCCTTGTGATGTCGTTCGGTCTTACGAACACACCGGTTGTGTTCATGGACCTGATGAACCGTGTATTTCGGCCGTTTCTCTATCGATTCGTCGTCGTCTTTATAGACGACATTCTGATATACTCCAGGAGTCGAGAGGAGCATGAGGAGCACTTGCGATCTGTCCTGGATACACTGAGACAGCACCAGTTGTTCGCACAGTACAAGAAGTGTGACTTCTGGAAGGAGGAAGTCAAGTTCCTGGGACATGTCGTGTCCAATGATAGTATAGCAGTGGACCTTGCTAAAGTAGCCGCAGTGCAGGATTGGAAGCAGCCTGGTTCGGTTACCGAGGTGAGGAGTTTCCTGGGACTTGCTGGCTACTATCGACGATTCATTCGAGACTTCTCCAAGATAGCCAGACCCTTGTCTCAGCTGACACGGAAAGATCTGAAGTTCGCCTGGAATGACAAGGCGGAGGCAGCTTTTCAGGAACTGAAAGATAGGCTGACGTCTGCCCCTGTGCTAGTATCGCCAGAGCAGGGGGTTAGATATACGATCTATACGGATGCGTCTCATGTTGGCTTAGGTTGTGTCCTTATGCAGAAGGACAGGGTGATTGTATATGCCTCGAGACAATTAAGGAAGCACAAGGAGAATTACCCTACCCATGACCTAGAGTTGGCAGCTGTTATCTTCACACTGAAGCTCTGGAGACATTACCTCTATGGAGAGGAGTTCGAGCTCTTTTGCGACCACAAGAGCCTCAAGTATATATTCACACAGCGAGACTTGAATATAAGGCAACGACGTTGGATGGAGACCTTGAAGGACTTTAATTTCGAGGTTTCCTACCATCCGGGCAAGGCGAACCTTGTGACTGACGTGTTGAGCCGCAAGAAGGCAATAGAGTTTGCGGCTCCGCTGATGGTTGCCGAGTGGGACATGGTTGAGTTTTTACGAGACTTTGAGCAGAAACTCACTGTGGAGGAGCCATTCGACGTTATCGCACACGTTCGAGTGCGAACTCTTATCGATGATAGGGTCATCGAGGCGCAGAGGGACGACGAGCGTCTGACTGGGCTTCGAGAGCAGGTCAGTGATGATGCAGATGCCGAGTGGCGAGTTGGGATGGATGGGGGCTTACGTTATCGTGGCCGCTTATGCATTCCAGATGTCCCTGACTTGAGACGAGAGATTCTCGAGGCTGCGCACAGTACTAGACTTGCGATGCATCCGGGCAGTACAAAGATGTATCGTGACATGAAGAAGACGTACTGGTAGGATGGCATGAAGACCCACGTGTCCTGTTGTCTCACTTGCCAGCAGGTGAAGGCAGAGCATCGTTGACCTCCTGGTCTCCTTCAGCCTATGCCTATAACTGAGTGGAAGTGGGACTATATCTCTATGGATTTCATCTCGGGACTGCCGAAGATGAGGAAGGGACATGATTCTATCTGGGTGATCGTTGACCGTTTGACGAAGTCGGCGCACTTCCTTCTGATCAGAGTTACGAACTCTGCAGACGAGTTGGCTAGATTGTACATCAGGGAGATTGTTCGTCTGCATGGAGTTCCCTTGGAGATCGTGTCGAATAGGGACACGCGGTTTACTTCTATTTTCTGGACTCGCATTCAGGAAGCGATGAGTTTGAAGTTGAAGTTCAGTACTGCATTCCACCCACAGACCGATGGACAGACAGAGCGGGTGAACCAGATTTTGGAAGACATGTTGCGGGCTTGCGTGTTGGATTTTAAGGACAGTTGGGATGATTGTCTTCCATATGCAGAGTTTGCGTACAATAACAATTTCCGGGCGAGTATCGGTATGGCACTTTATGAGGCCTTATATGGACGTCCTTGTCGAGCACCGCATTGCTGGGTTGAAGTCGGCGAGCGAAAATTGATTGGTCCTGAGTTAGTACAAGTGACCTCAGAGAAGATTGACATCATCAGACGTCGACTTCTCACAGCGCAGAGCAGGCAGAAGAGTTATGCCGATACAAGACGGCGACTGCTAGAGTTCGCGGTTGGAGATCACGTATTCCTGAGAGTTTCTCCTATGAAGGGAGTCATTCGGTTCAGGAAGAAAGGGAAGCTCACGCCGAGATTTATGGGCCCATTCCAGATACTTGATCGAGTGGGGGCTGTTGCATATCGTCTTGCTTTGCCCACACCACTCGCAAGCGTGCATAATGTTTTCCATGTGTCCATGCTGAAGAAGTATGTTCCTGATCCTTCCCATATCATCAGATGGGAGCAAGTGCAGTTGAGCGAGGATGCTACTTATGAACTGCGCCGACGCGTATATTAGACAGGAAGGAACAGGTATTGCGTAGCAAGGTCATCCCCCTTGTGAATGTATTATGGACGCATCTACCGAAGAAGAAGCTACCTGGGAGACCGAAGCCGAGATCAGAAAGAACTACCCACAGCTTCTCGAGAAGTATGAGAAGGTATGAATTTCGAGGACGATTTTTTTTTAGGTGGGTAGATTGTAACGACCTGAAAAATTCCGTACCAAGACCCAAGTACCACCTCGATCAGAAATCACTTAGGATTAATTCTCTTAGAAATTTAACCTAAGTTACCTAGCGCTATGTTAGACTGCCTGTGAAATTAGTGCTGTTCGTTTTAAATACGTTCTGCAAGACTTAAAACTTGTAGAATCAATGACGCTATAATACCATGAAATCCAGGATCCAACTCTAAACCCAGTTGTTATAGGGAATGTTTGGTAACTTTGTATTGGATCTAGACCGCGCGTCGAAAGTCCGATATTTACAATCTCAGACCATTATGACTGCTTAGTTGGACTTGAC
Source organism: Magnolia kwangsiensis (assembly GCA_037074715.1). Classification (NCBI taxonomy): domain Eukaryota; kingdom Viridiplantae; phylum Streptophyta; class Magnoliopsida; order Magnoliales; family Magnoliaceae; genus Magnolia; species Magnolia kwangsiensis. Next base: position 105,887,886 of record CM073578.1, on the reverse strand, counting down.
AATCGTTTCGAAAATCAAGCCCAACTGATGCCCTGACACCATTTTATTGAGTTCGGAGTGAAGAGAGTGAGAAAAGGAAAAGATTTAGAAAAGTAGTTCTAAATCTGGCACGTTCACTTGCACATTATTTTTAAGCGTTCTGGCTGTCAGAATTCAACCAAACTTCACCCTCGGATCAGGAAAAATTGCCCTTACATGTCTAAGTACTCGTGGCCCTGATCGAAGTTCGATGACCGTTGAATTGAAACTGATCCGCCATGGACGATCTAGAAATCCGATCGGACTAAAAACTTAACTGATTAAAGATCTGATGTTAGTGAGCTTAAGTCCGACCGCAATCGATAACAGGACCTCCAGAAACGCTCCGTTGGACCAGAAAAATTCCGATTTGGATATAACCTAAGTATACCTTGACTTGGAGTCCATTTTCGTTATGTTTGGGCTTATAAAAGGGCCTTAAACTCTTAGTTTTCTAACCCATACGAATTTTTCAAACCCTAGAGATTCCAAAGAAAGAAAAGAGAGAGAAAGTATGGGAGAATCCGGTGAAACTCCGTAGGATCCTTCCTAGTGCATCTATACTCTAAACCGGCGTATCTGAATCGTTTTTCCGGCGATTCTGACTCCGTTCTTGGGTAAGTTAAGCTAACCCTAACCTATTTTGAAGCTTAGACTAGCTGTAGTAGAGTGCTAGCTAACCTATTTCATGTAATAGGTTGCCATTGGGCCGTAGACGAAGCGTGAGTGAACAAACTGAGTTCGTTACACGTTTTCGGGCGTAAGGTGCGGACTATATGCGCTTAGGTTATGGTTTTCAACCCTTTCAATGATAGTTAATGATTTATTCATGTTATGGATGCAATTACACATGCCAAATGTGCTGTCTGTTTTGTCTTCCGTATACGTATGCTGTATATTGTAAATACCGTATTTCATGTATATGTTAGAATACACGTATACGTATGGAATTTGCTGAATTGATTGCCATGATAAATTGTCATTGTTATATGCTTAACATGTATGCGGCAACTCCTTGGCGAAAGGACTTGCCCTACTTTGCAACGGTGTCGACATACGTGATGTATGTTGAATAGTGTAACCTAAGTGTTTGAATAAATGCCTAAGTGAGTTAGTAGTTAGTAAAGTGTGATTGTTAAGATGGTTGAGATATGGATTTCAACCATAGTATTTGTGTGTATGATTCCCTCCATGAATCATGTAACTTAGGTTGTCCAGGTTAAATGAGTGTGTGATTTCCTCTATGGATTGTGTACTTAGTTAAATCATGATAAATGTGAGTATCAATTCATGCATGTACTATTTACATTTCAAGCTATACTTCATTTGTTGTTCATGTGAATGCAGAATCTGACTCATATGCTAGTTAGTATCCTTGTATGTGAATGGGGCTGTGCCACAGTCCAGGTAATCGGAAAATGTTTCTTTCGCAAGTAGTGGTTGAGGTTGCTTTCGCCACACAAGATGAGTTTAGCAAATCTGAGTTGTGCTTGGGGAGTTCGGCAGTGGTTAGGCCACACGGAGTGCTTATGCATTCCATGTCGTTCAAGTCAACGTGCACTTGGCCTAGTTGAGCTTATCAACTAACCTGATTGACCGATGCTTGTTCACCATGTTTGGTCGCCACTATTTGAATCTAAGACACTGAGCTTATCAGTGTAACTCCCGTTAACCATCGTACCAAGATCCCCTAAGACTCATGAGTCGGGCATGGTAGTATGAGACATCGTGGTCGTACTGTCGGCCTACACTGGGGCCACAAACCTTCCCGTAGTGACCAATGAGTACCCTACTCTGAGCAGATTATGGTGGTATGGGACACTATATTTTTGCTGTCGGCCTACACTGATTGGTGACGAGCCCTCTGTAGTGACCTTGAGTTTATCCTGACACCGCATGGGGGCGACGAGTCCTGATGCAGTCTTAAGGATATAAATAGGCCTGTATTGATAAGGTGATGGGAGAGTGGAGCAACGATTGCGCGCAACAGCCCTGGCAGCCCTTGCAGCGACCTAGAACCGTACCATCGTATGAGATGTTCTAGGACTGACGACCCTAGAAAGGATCAATGCTGGAAAATGATACAAGGGAGGTGTCTTAGCTTCCCAATACTGCTGTGTGAAAAGGACTAATAAGAACTTGGTAAGCATACTCATATCATCGCATTGCATGTGCTATCGGTGTTGGCGTAAGAGCACTGAGGAAGTGACTGACATGCGCGATAATAAGATGAAGATCGCAGAGGGAGTTTGTGGTGAGGGCATGCATCATTCTTCATATCATCCTTGCATTAACAAGAGATTTAGGACCTGTTTGACTGTACTGCCTTATCATTACTGCTTGATTGGATTGATAACATGTTAACCTTTGTTATATAGTACCACTGAGTTGATCACTCACTCCCACGTTCTGGGACGGTGTTTGAACACCAACCAGACTCTGCTCTAGATGCAGGTGATGGCGATGCCGGCAAGGCAGAGCTAGACTTTGATGAGGACGAGGAGGCGTTCTCATACATGCAGTTCTCAGGCGGGTTCGAGTGAGCCTTGTCCTGACAGCGGGGATTATTTTTGGGATATGTATTGTATTAGTTTGAACAGTTCATATATGTATTTTGAGACACAAATATATGTATATTGCCCTGGGCAGAGCACGCATCATTTGGGGATTTCTTTTGAATTATACATGTATTAAGTCTTCCGCTTGCATTTCCTTAATATCCCTGAATTATGTCTGCTAATCTAGCTTGAATATATCATGTTTTATGAATTAATCCAAACAACATACAATCATCATCTCATATGTTGCGTAAGTGATGTTTTGAAACTCGGGAGCTGAGTTGTGCTCGACCCCCGAATTTCAGGGCGTTACATATTTTCATCTTCCTTTTGTTGTATTAGCAGTATAATGGGCCACTGTTCACCAAATCATGTTTAATTTGTGCTCAATTAGGGCCCATTTAGTTGACCTTCAATAAGTCAAATCGACAAACAGCATTGTCATCAAAGAATAGTCTGATACACCATTGAATATGTGGTAAAAAAAATGATAGATTCATGAATATCTCATTGTTTTTCCTATTTTTCTGATATTTTTTCATATATATATATATATATATATATATATATATATATATATATATATATATATATATATATATTGTTTCAAAAAGAAAATCTAATCGATAAAGGCTGATACAGTCCCAATTCCAATACGTGTTGCCGTATTGTATTATTTTTCCAAGGGGCTGATACGGTGGTCGATATTGTAATTTAGAATCATGCCTCCTATCCTTCCCTCCCTATCCCATGCCATTTTTGGAGTCATTTTTCCATTTCAAGTTAAAAATCTCAATTGGTGCCGAAATGCCTATCTTTGAGGCTTTTGCCCACTTTTTAAGTTAAAACTGGTTAAGGCTACTAAAATGCCAATATTGGAGGCATTGTTCCCATTTTTCAAGTTGAAAATCTAGGTAAGGGCATCAAAATTCCATTCCCTAAGGCATTTCTCCCACTTTCCAATTTAAAAATTAAGGTAAGAGCACTTAAATGCCTATCTTTAAGCCAATTTGCTCATTTTCTAATTTAAAAACCTAAGTTCACCTAAATGCCTATCATTAAGGCATTTTTCCAACTATTCAACATTAAAATCTAGGTAAGGTCACCTAAATTCCCATCCTTTAGGAATTTTGCACACTTTTCCAGTTAAAAATTTTAGTAAGGCACTTAAAAATTCTAATCCCAGATGCATTTTGCCCCCATTCTCTAGTTAAAAATCAGGGTGAGGGCTCCAAAATGCCAATCCTTTAGGTGTTTTGCCTACTTTTCAAGTTGGAAATATGAGTAAGGGAAACTAAATGCCATCCTTAAGATAAAAATTTGGGAAATGGAACCTAGATGCTGAACCCTGGAAGCATTTTTACCCACTTTTTAAGGGAAATCTGGGTAAAGCCATCTAAATGCCTATTTAGGAGGCATTTTTCCCTATTGTCTAGTTGAAAATCTAGGCAAGAGACCAAAATGTCAATCCTCGAGGAATTTTTCCCATTTTTCGTGTTAAAAAATCTGGGTTGGAGCACTTGAATGCCTATCCTTGAGGCATTTCACTTACTTTCCAAGATAAAAATCAATGAGAGGACACCTAAATGGCAATCCTTGAGGCATTTTGTCCACCTTCCAAGTTAAAAATCTGGGTTAGGGCACCTAAATCCCTGTCCTTGAGCCATTTTGCCCACTGTCCAAGATAAAAATCTTGGTAAGGTCACATAAATGCCTATCCTTCTGGTGTTTCACCCACATTTCTAGTTAAAATCCAGGTCAAGTCCCCTAAATGTATGACATCCTTGAGGCATTTTGCCCACTTTTCTTGTTAAAGATCTCGGTATGGGAAAATAAATGCCCATCTTTGAGGAATTATGACACTACATTAAATATTTAAAGGCACTTAAATGCCTATGCTTGAGGCATTTTGCCCACTTTGCGAGTCAAAAACCATGGTAAGGTCACCAACGTGGCAATCCTTGAGGCATTTTTTCCACTTCTCAAGTTTAAAAATCTGGGTGAGGGAACCTAAATTCTTATCCTTGAGTCATTCTTCCTACTTTCCAAGTTAAATATCTAGGTGAGGTCTCCATGATGCCTATCCTTGATGCATTTTACCCAATTTCCAAGTGAAAATTTAGGGTAAGGAGATAAAAAAGCTAATCCTTGAGACATTTTGCCCGCTATTAAGTTATAAATTGGGTTATGGCATCAAATTGCTAATCTTAAGGCATTTCCCACACTTTTCTAGTAAAAAAATCTGGGTAAGGGCACTTGAATACATTTTCTTAGGTCATTTTGCCCACTTCCCTTGATATAAGTCAAGGTAAGACAACTAAATACCCATCCTCAAGTCATTTTCAACATTAAGTTAAAATTGGGTAAGGGCACGGAAAGCCAATCCTTGAGGCATTTTTTTTAATACCATTGTTGAAGTTAAAAATATCGGTAAAGACATTAAAATGCCAATCCTCAAGGCGTTTTGCTACTTCTCAAGTAAAAAATCTAGTTAAGAGTACCAAAATGCCAATTCATGTTTTCTAGTATTTCTGGCCCCGATAAATTCACTTGCTTTATGTTGTTTAGAAGTTGTCTTTTCCTTCTTCTTCTTCTTCTTCTTCTCTGTTTTTTTTTTTTTTTTTTGGTTGGCCTTTTCCAATGTACTAATTAAATATACTTTCCAAAGTTCTACTAATTAAATCTACTTTCCAAAATTTCTATCTTTTTATGGTATTAAACTACTTTATATTTGTGATCAAATGGTGTATTCTACTTATCCCTACATATCCAAAGGATTACACTGCTCTGTTCAAGCATGCACAGCATATGATATTCATTACTGAAGTTACTGACTGCATCTTCCGTAAAAGAGAAGCTATCAATGGCATCTAAATACTTCAGCTATGCTTTTTGTAGATGACTCTGTTCGGTGCCAACACACATCTAGTCCCTTGGGTAATGGTGCAATTGTAGAGACAACTGATAAAAGGATTCTTGTGTTGCAAAGAAGCTATAATGTAGGGGAGTTCCCAGGACACTTTGTTTTCCCAGGAGGTCATTCAGAGGTATCTCATGTGAAATTCCAGAAAAATATTACCAATTAACATTTTCATTATCTGTTAATTGATATAATTCAAAAAAAATCTGTTAAGTTGTATGATACGCTAGAGGAAGAATGCTACAGTTTTTCATAAACCAGCTGCATGATGTTGGGCCTGTTTGGATTGCGAATTACATCAGTAATCTACTGTAAAAGCGCCATCATTATGATTTAACTAAGACTGTTTATCCAAGCGATTTGGGGGTCAAATGCAGATGTATCAGGAGACATGTGTTGTAATTCATAATCATTACAATTTGACATTGCATTGCAGTGGAAATCTCTTATCCAAACATGCACATCGGTGTATTTTTCTCTATGACTTGACATTGAAGAAATGTAAAAGTGCCATCATTATGATTTTACCATGACAAACCAAACACAGGAATTAACTTACCTGTTTTCAGGAGACAGGTATTGTAATTTGTAATCATTGCACTTTTACAGTACACTACTGATGTAATTCACAATCCAAACAAGCCTTTAATAAGCATCAAGTAGTCAGCCGGCGAAATCTTATGTTCCATGGTCCTACATCTTTCTTAGTGGTATTTTGACCCTTTTGACTCATTGAGTGTGGCTGTTACATGTATGCAAACAACATCTATATCAATGAATGAAATAGGCTAACAACCAAAGGATCCCATAACTAGCAGTTTTAGCAGGTTCTATGTTGCCTCTGGTAGTTTCTGGCATAGACAATCATGGGAAAACATCATGCCGAATACCTTGAGATGTAATTCAGATCTCTATTATGTAGTGACTTCTTTAAGGTCTATTTTGCTAGATAACAAAACAATGGTAAGCAGTGGCAAGGATTGTCTGAAATCCTTTTGATTAGTGCTTGCCATTTTAGCCTTTGGACCCTACATCTGATAAAGATGTGAGAAACTGCCTTGAATTTCCAAAGTTTTGAGTGGCCTGAAATTTTGAAAATACCCTTGAAATGGATTGTTCCATAAGTTGTTTGACAGATTCCAAAGATTACGTTGCTATTTGATTAGCATTTTTTTTAGTTAAAAATATATTTTTCGTATGGCATGGCATGGAAAAATACATAACATGGGAGTTGAAAAGCAGAGTAACAAATGATAAGATTGATGATGGGTCTTGCTGGAAGTATCTGAACATGATTGGTTCTTTCGAATTGAGGTGTGTTTTTCAGCTATTTATAAGTGGTGATGATTTAATCATCAAGCGGATGATCACTCCATTTAGTTCATTTGTTTGACATCTCATGGAACATCTTTTGATTACTAATAAGTGGGGCTATGACTTGGGTTTGGGCTTGTGTTCTGGTCAACCTGAACCCTTTTTGACCCAACATAAGTCAGGTTGGGTAGGGTCAGGTTATCAAGGCCCTTGGTTTGGGTTTGGGTTCCATAATGCCAACCTGATTTAAATTCGGGTTGAGCGAATTTGGGTTGGGAATAATCACATGTATTTGGGTCGGGTTGAGTTGGAGTTTGGGCACCTTGGTTTGGAAATTGGGTCGAGTCAGGTTGTAGGTTAGATCCTCTTGGGATCAGGTTGGAGCCGTTGGGCTTGCGTTGACCCTCAACCTGATCCAACCCACTCGAGTTGCATCCCTTCTACTAAGTGCCTTTAGCTCTTCTTTTATGCTTTTCTTGACAATTGATGTCATGTAAAGCTGACTTTTGTGGAACAAATCGCTGACATCTGTCCTTCTGCTGATTGACAGCCTGAAGAAATAGGAATATCAGCCCATCAAGTTGACAAAGATGCAACAGAATCTGGACATTTAAACAAAAAGATTTCTCAGGAGATGTTCGATGGTATCATTCGTGAAGTAGTTGAAGAAATTGGGGTTCCTCAACCAACTCTCGTTAAGTTACCCTTACTCATGAATCTGGACTGCTGCCATTGTGACAGTATCTTTTGGTGCTGCTTCTGTTTCCTAATGATAGAAATACAATGCACTTGTTTTCTATGTGCTTTGAGTTTTATTTTTATTTTTTAAGTATGGGTTATGGGAGAGCATGATTTTAGAAGATTAATGCTGATTTTTATGAGATTTTCTGGAAAGTTTTTGAAGGAGTTCCAGTCAAAATAATAATAATAAAAGTTGGGAAAAACCAGAGATTCCCGTTTTTTTCTCTCTACAGTTTTTTCTTGGGATTTCTTGCACTATTTTTTCATAGGGATTTGGTGCATTTTGGGGTTTCTTGTCTATTACGAAAAGTATCATGTAGGTGGAGGTGAAAATTAAACTCCTTGCTATTTAAAACTCATTCTATGATATGCTCTTTAATCTAATTGGAAACCCCATTTTGCTTCTCCTAAAATATTCTGTTGTTTTGGTCCAACCAAATATCCACAAGATAGCAAGGTGGCCCACAAGATTCTATTAGCATTAGATAAATGGCTTCCCTTAACCCTCACAGAGTCCAGCATGACCCATGACACAAATGAAAAAGTAATATTAGTTTTTTGTCTACGGTAGTGTCCACGTCGCTACACTAGCACATAATTCTTTAGCAAAGTACAGTGTCCTTGTTAGAAGGTATCATATAATGCTCAGACAGTTTCTATGATTGGTTGGGGTTTTCAGTTTGTAAAAGTTGGGTCCATGGTTCAATGATTGAAACTGTAGATATGAATGGTGGCCATGAACCAAAAATGCCCCAGAAAGGAAGATTCTAGCCATTGAGTCTTTGGCCTTCTGGGTTGACTGTGGACCATTGCTATATTTTTTCTTGACTGTCCATTTTCCGGCCATCAATTGGACTGGATCTTCCAATCCGGGAGCTGTGGTACACCCATGATGGCTCCCATAATATATCAACACTTTGGATCACTGGCCACGGGCCCACTTACACAAATTGAAACTTGACTGTCTGTACATAGAGACTACTGGTCAGAGCATTGTACATATGTCGATGGGTTTATCCATTCTAGCAAGTTGAGAAGTGCAGCTATGTTATAGTCTATCTATGATTCTGACTGTATATGAACTAACATGCAGACGGAGCCAGTCTTTATTGGCATATCCCGCAGGGAGCTGAATGTTCGACCAACAGCTTTTTTCTATCTCAAATGTAATCTTGAGTCGAAGGAAATTCAACAACTATATTCCACTGCACAAGATGGCTATGAGTCCACGCAACTTTATACTGTTTCAAGGGTTAGTGCATGCCCATTCCTGTTTGTGTGCACAAGAGTCGGTGCACCCATCTCTCAAACTGTCCGAGATGGCTGGTGGGAATCCCAAGTCATTCCAAAATGAGACTTTTGAAAACACATGCTGGATTCTCCCCTTCTGTGTTTGGACTGGGAGACCTTTGATCTTTTCTTTTCTTTTCTTTTCTTTTTTTCTATTGGTAATTACTAATATGGCTTCTTACATATCAGGGTGAACTGAAGAACATGGCATCGAGAATGCCGGGCTGCCATAGGGGCGGGTTTGCACTGTATGAGATGATGGTGGAAGCTGCAAAGGATATTTAATAGTCCTAACTTCATTTTGTTTTGCTCAGGATGATTGTCATTTGAGCAAACTGTGAAATGGGCAGCGAGTTTTGGTCAGCATCGAGAATGCCAGATTGATGGAAACCTCTGAAGCTTGTAACCTCTGACATTGACGATTGACAGCAACTCTGGTGCTGATAACATGCTGTCAACCATAGTTCAAAAAACCAGAAAATTGATTCAGTGTCCAGCCACCTCAAGTTGACACGAGGACTCGATCGAGTCTTTACATGACTAGACTTGATGTTAAGAACTACAATAAATGTATTAGAGTGGAAATAAATGTTTTAGATAGCTATCAGATTATATAAAATTGCAAAATTAGCTGCCCTCATGATGCACTGTTAACAATCCCATGCCCTCTTGTATGAGGCCATGGGTTTGACCATCCCAATTCACGGTGAGTTGCATTGAGTTGGAGTTGGGGAGCTGACTCTACAATTCTTGGTGGGTTGGGACCAAGTTACATTCCTGAGTGAGTCTTGCAATGACTCAGCTCGAAATCTTGTCAAGTTGTGTTGACTCAGCCGAGTTTTGAGTCACGAAGTTATAGAACTGTACTGTCAACATCTGCAAGCTAATAGTTATAAGAAAATAAAAACATAGCATCATTTTACAAAACCATCCCCCTTTATAACATTTGCTCCAATTTTGCACTAAAAATTTTAAGAAAACAGGAAAATCTAGGAAGTCACACCTCACCTAGGTGCAGCATAAATGCAGGGGCATTTTCACACTGGGCTCGAGTGGGGTCGCCTGTGGGATGAAGGAGCACATTCAGGATAGGCGGGGCCCACAGGAGAGATCTCGTGTTCGAGAGTCCTCACCAAGGGTGATTAATGTGTATTTCACACCGGGCTCGAGTGGGGTAGCCTGTGGGATGTGGGAACACACTCGGGGTGGTGGGCGGCCCATGTGAGGCGATACTCATGTGATTTGGGGCCCACCGGGAGGGTCAGCTGAAGTCCTAACCCATGAGATGTGGGGCTTGAACTATGAGATAAAGGGACTAATTCGTCATACTCTAATAGTTCGAGCTTTTAAAGCAAGTGGTTAATTGTCTTGCATCAAATTAGTATCAGAGCTAGAGGTCTCGTGTTTGAGACTCCTCAACGGGAGTGATTAATGCAGGGGCATTTTCACAACAGGCTCGAGTGGGGTTGCTTGGGGGGGCACACTCGGGGTGGGCAGGGTCCACGAGGGAGATCTCTTGTTCGAAATTCTTCACCGAGGGTGATTAATGTGCATTTCACATCGGGCTCGAGTGGGGTAGCCTGACTATACTCTAACAATTCGAACTTTTAGAGCAAGTGATTAATTGTCCTGCATCAAGCATCCAATTCGCTTCATAATTATTTTTCTTTCTTTCTTTTCATAGTTTTAACTCTGTGTTTACACCCTCCATCTCATCAACCAAAACAATGTCATATGCAAACAACATACATTACAGGACCTCTTCCTATATTCCTCATAAACCTGTCCATAACCAATGTGAAATGGTGGAAAGGGATGCATGTAGCCGACCCTAATTAATTGGGTGAAGGCTTAGATGATGATGATGATGATGAACTTGTCCATAACCAATGGGAAAATATGTGGTCTCAATGCGACCGCTAGTGTAAGCCTAAAGTAATTGAAAACCCACTTGTTTCTCCATTAGTGGTCCTTACGTTTATCACAGCTCCCTCATACATATCATTAATTATGTCAGTATATCCTCCTAAGACTTCTTTCCTTTCCAACACCCACTGGATTTGCTCTCTAGGGATCCTATCGTATGCTTGATTTGAATTAATAAAGACCGTGGAGATCGTTTCTCTCTATCCATATTTCTCCATAGTTAGAAAAGTATGAAAGTAACTTAGATGATCAACCTTCCTAGCATAAATCTAAACTGATTTTCCCAACCTTCATCTCATGCCTTATTCATTGCTCAACCACTCTCGTAAGGTTTTATAGTATGATTTATGAGTCTAATCCCACAATAATTTGTGCAGCTTTGTATGTCAAGTTTTTGAAAATGTCATCGGTATGAAGATGGCTTTATAAAAAAAATCAATTAGATCTATCCATTCATCAGGTGGTCGCATGCATTGATTGATAGTAGACTACTGGTAAGTTTCTCCTCCATCATTTTTTAACATGGGTGGCCCACTTATTTTCTCTTTCGGCTGGGTTATTTTCTCCACAGGATACATGGTATGTTGTGCAAGTGAACATCAGGCAAAATGAGAACTGACCACTTGCAGGCAGTCACCCAAAATTGTGGTGCTGTGGCATTTATTCCGCTGACATGCTGCTTGTGTAGGACAATTTACAGCCAAACATTTATAGTTATGGTGTAATTATGATCAGCCACCTATTTATCATCTAATTACTATTATGATCTAAACATTTTATAACACTTTCTTTTATACACTTTGGTCAACAGATTTAAGAATGAAAATTCATTGAAATGACCAAAATACCTTATTTAGCAATGGGAACAATCTAAAATTGTAAACAAGTTTTGGCCCACCTGTATTTTGGACCAGTCTGATATTTGTATATTCTGCTTATCTTTGTGACTTACACCTGAAGGGGTTTGACATATAGTGTAACATCTCGAAAATCGGAGGTCGAGCATAAACTTCACTCCCAAGTTCCAGAACATCACTTATGTAATATTTTCAATGATGGATGAATGTCGGCTGTAATAGTGCATAAAACATGAAGTGGAATAAGTCAAAACAGCATATCATACTCCAGAGACAGTTAAATTAGCAAGCGGAAGAATGTGATAAATATATAAAATATATAAAGGATTGTAAGTCTCCAGAGTGTGAACATGTTACGAGGTTAACTAAATACATGTATACTCCAAAACCGAAAGAAAAGAATATACATGGGTGTGTAAATAAAAGACAAAATACCAAGTGCATTGACATCTAATCAGTAACCCTGTAAACCCCGTCAATCAGAACCTGCATATAGGAGGGATCCTCCTCATCATCACCAAGTGCGGCTCTGCTTCGCAAGCATCGTCATTATCTGAAACTGAAATAAGAACTGGTTGGTATGTACAACACCGTCCCGTAACGTGGGAGTGAGTAGCTAATTCAGTGGGATCATAGAGCAAAGATTAACATATTATTAAATCAGTCACGCGATAATGGTAAAATAATCAATCAAACATTCCTAAACACTGTGATTAATGCAAGCATAAAATGACATGATGGATGCCCTCACCGACATACTCCCTCATGCGACATCATCTTACGTCCGCGGCATGCTTTCTTCCCTCAGTGCTCCACATCTTCCAGGCACATGCAGTGCAATATGAATATGATTACTGAGTTGTTACTAGTCCTTTTCATACAGCAGGATTGGGAAACTAGGGTACCTTCCTAATATCAATACCCAAACAATGATCCATTCTAGAGTCGTCAGTCCTAGTATATCTCATACGAAGTACGGTACTAGGTCGCTGCAAGTGCTGCCAGGGCTGTAGCACGCACTCGTTGCACCGCTCCCCCATCACCTTATCAATACAGGCCTAGTTTATATCCTTAAGACTGCATGCTGTCAGAGCTGTTGCTCGCACTCGTTGCTCCACTCCCCCATCACCTTATCAATGTATGCCAACAGCAAGAATATAGTGTCTCATACCACCATAATCTACTCAGAGTAGGGTGCTCACTGGTCACTACGGGGAAGTTTGTGGCCCCAGCATAGGCCAACAGCTCGACCACGGTGTCTCATACCACCATGCCCGACTCATGAATCTTAGGGGATTGAGGTACCAAGGTTAGAGGGATTATCACTGGTAAGTTCAGTACCTTAGGTTTAAGCAGTTATGACCAATACAAGGTGAACATACAATGGTCAGTCAGGTTACTTGATGAGTCCGACTAGCACGAGCGCACATTGAATTGACCGACATGAAGTACACAAGCACTTCGTGTGACCTAACCACTGCCGACGACTCTAGTATGACTCGGGTTCGTCATACACATCCTTCATGGCAAATAGAATCCAACCACGAATTCTAAACTGTTACCGACTGCCTGGACTAGAGTATAGCCCCAAGCACATGTAATGTGAATCAGTAATCATATGAGAGAGACAGAATTGACATACAAGTAATTCCAGCATGTTATCAGCATGTTATAACGTACATCATAAGCAGTTAACCATACACAAGTATTTCACACCTAAGGTAGTCAATTCAAATACAACAAACATGGAGAAAATCATGTGCATCATCATAGTAGTTGAGAATCCAGTCTCAACGCTAATCTACAACACCATTTACTCAATATTTACTAATATATACATTTATACAAACACTGAGACTGTTCAACTCTAATGTACTTGACGTATGTTGATTCCAACATATAATATGCCAGATCCTTATATCAAGGAGTTGTCTAATATACAACAATCATGTTCTTACATTTAAAACATATGTCAGGCAAAAATCATATTGATTTAGGCATTTCAACAAACACTTAGTCTACACACATTAGTCTACATAGCATCTGTTGGCCAATATGTGTATTAGGGCGAATCTCTTCGCCAAACAGATCATACACGTATAACTAGTATAGGTACAAGGTAAATACTCATGGCAATCATACCGGCAAAATACGTAAGTATACAGTATTTCCTACAAATACCCAAAATACCCTAAATCTCATATTCTTCGTACGTATTCAAATTGAAAAATGGACAGCATGTTCTACATACCAAAAATCATTCTTATCAACAATTTACCATTAAAACGACATTGAAAGCTTTGAAAACAGGTAATCTAAGCGTCTAAAATCCGCACCTTTTACCGTAGAAGCGTATCGATTCGAATATAAAGTCTACGCTTCGTCAACGCCGATATGGCGACCTAATTCACAAGATAGGTCAGCTACTTCGCTACTTGTATTGCTAGAATCTCCAAAACAGGTTGAGGTTAGGGTTTTCTTACCTAAAACGGAGTTGGAATCACCAGAATAGCGATGCAGGTGGAAGGATCTGGCACGTGGAGCAGCAGGGAAGACTCCCAGGAGAAAGCCCCAGCTTCTCCCTCACTTTCTCTCTCTTTTCTCTCCTCTCTCCTAGGATTTTCCTCAAATTCGTATGGGTTAGAAGGCTAAGGGTTTAAGGCCCTTTTATAAGCCCAAACATAACCAAAACAGACTCCAAGTCAAGGTATACTTGGGTTATAGCCAAATCGGGTCTTTTTCGATCCAAAAGAATGTTTCTAGAGGTCCGCTGACTGAATGCGGTCAGTCTTAAGCTCATGGAAGTTGGATTTAGGTCAGGCTGAGTTTTCAGTTCGATAGGGTTCCCAGATCGCACGTGGCAGACCAGTTTCAATTCAACGGTCACAGAGATTCGATCAGGGATTCCAAGTACACTGACCTGAGTGGGAAATGTTTACTGATCCGAGGGTGTATTTGGGTCAGATTTCGACGGTCAGAACGCTTAAAAAATGTCGCGCAAGCGACATGTGCCAGATTTATTTAAATTGAATTAATTTTTTAAATATTTTCCTTTTCTCACTCTCTTCATTCCGAACTCAGTAAAATAGCGTCAGGACATCAGTTGGGCTTGATTTTTGAAATGATTATCAAGTCCAACTAGGCGGTCATAATGGTTTAAGATTATAGATATCGGACTTTCGACGCGCGGTATAGATCAAATACAAAGTTTCAAAAGGTTCCCGAGAACAAACAGGTTTAGAGTTTGATCCTGGATTTCAGGGTAAGGTAGCGTCAATGATTCTATAGGTTTTGGGTCTTACATATCGTATTTAAAGTGGTTGGTGCTAATTTTGCAGGACATCTATTGTAGCGTTGGCTAATTCACGTTAAATTTCTAAAGAATTAGGTTCTAAATGATTTCTCTGGCTTTGGAATTGGGTTCTGAAAAGCTACCAAGGTGCTATGGTGGACCCATTGCCTAAGGATGTCTAACCCCATGTTGGCAAAAATTTGGAGTATTACAATCTACCCCCCTTAAAACAAAATTTCATCCCCGAAATTGGCTAAGGGTAATGAGTTCCTAGAGAAATGACCTAACCTGACATATAACCTAAATCAACTTCTTCGATCCTGAGCCAGTGGGGAAGAGGCCAACCACGCTTCCACTGCGATACTCTGATCCAACGGTTGCATTAACTAATGCTAACTAGATTAGGCTCGGTACGTTCTACCCCCCTTAAAACTTGGTTCTACTTAAGGTTCAAGAATCTATGCCTCGATTCGTATATCGGAACTAGGCGTAACTTAGGGCCTATCCTTAACATGAAATGGAAAACAACCTCTCACTACATTAGTTTTCCTTTGTTAATGATGCGTTTTATGGCATTGGTACCTATGATTATAGAAAAGGGCTGAAATGATGGGTGTTGTGGTTGATTTCAAGGACGGATGTGAGTTGATGGCAAGATGTCTAATTCTCAACTGGCTATAAGTCCTCGCCATTTCCCAAAGACAATACGATAACTTTTGGTTGTAGGTGGTTGGGCCAACACGAAAGAAAGGTTGTGTAGTGGGTCTGAGCCGGATACATAGACTTTCTGCCTGGGATAGAAAATTTGCCATATCGGTTCTTAATCCTAGTCGATCTCGATCTTCTGCTTGATCAGAGCATTGGATTTATTGGTAACTTCCAGGATTAAGAAGTCAATTCAAACCGCGAATACTTCGCTTATATATACAAGTCTTTTACTCCGCGTTCCCGAATGCAATAAGCCTTGGGAAGGCAATTCTAAGGGGCGTGCTGATTTATTCTAAGTTCAATCTTAGGGATGTATAAGTTTTTTCTGAGAATGAATGGTTCTAAGTGAAAACAACTTTCCTAAGGGTTATAACAGAAGTCTATAAGTATTAAGTGGATCTATTGAAGGAATAAGGTTCTACTCCAACCAAATCTAACCTACTATTCCTTAGCATATACAGGTTTTACACTACTTAATATAACTAGTAGACTAGTCTGTAATTTGCTAGCTGTATTCCGAAGCCTAAGCTTATACGCTAAATGGTTTCATACCATTTCTACTACAGGGGATTGTTCTATCGCTTAGAGTCAAGATTATCTACTTGAAATTGGATTTCTTATACCATCAGATCTTTCAAATCTAGGAGTACTAACTCTAGGTCTAAAACTCTAGATATCCTAGCATTGGATGGTCATTGTTTATGGACTAAGCTACTGTGCTCAGTCTCATCCGTCGGTAGAAGCGCAGGGGTCGAGAAGACGGTTATAACTAGCTCAAAAGAGCCATGGAAAGTGAAGGAAATGAAGAAAAAGGGCTGACCTAATGGGTTGCCACGAATCTAGGTCTAATAGAGGAGGGAAACAGGCCCCAAAAGGTTGGAATTGCAAAGGGAAAAGGAAGAAATGTGAGGGGTTAGAAGCTCACACGATTTTGAACTTTAAATGAGGGTTGTAAGAGCTCAAACGTGAGAGAATGGAGAGAGAGGGGAATGTGTACCATTGCAGACGATATAGGGGCGTCGGTTGTGGTAAAAAACAGTGATGGAAGTGGTTGGAAACGAGATTTGAGAGGAAAAACAGCAAAAATGAGAGAAAGGGAGAGCTAGGGGATGCGTTTTATGAAGGAGGTAGTAAATTGGAGGTGTTTTAAGGTGCGGCCCACATACCAAGGGGTTACCCTAACCCCCAAAGCTCGTTGGCCCGAAAGCCCGACCGAATGGGGCCCATTGTACGGCGAGGCCTCGCCGACCATCTTGGTTTTCGCCGATGCCTCGCCCTTTGGGCGAGGTCCTCCTGTCCTGGGGTCTCCAAATATATGTGGGTCCCATCCTGGATCATTCTGGATAAGCGTGGATAGACCCACGACTCTGTTTGAGGTGTTTCGAGGCCAATATACAAATCGGAATGAATTTTTGCATCGTGTAGCATAAGATTTTGGGGTAGGAGACACTAATCTATCTAACTAACCTATTTATTCCACGAGATTCCATAATTGGAATAGTCAAAAGTTCAATCTACGCATATATTTACTATTCATAGTAAATTTTTGTTTAAGTATGATTCTCCATCATTTTTACATTAGGATTTATGTATAGTATGAAGGGACTTAGAAAAAGTTGAAGAATGGGGTGGTGGAAGGAGAGATTTTGAAGGAATTGGATAAAAAAGGGTTTTAAGCCCTGATATTGAGTGTAAGGGTTGTGGTTGACCCACAACCCAAGGATATTCATTTATAGGTTTGAAATTCTCCAGGGAATGACTCAAACCCGTCGACTGACGGCCTATAGGTGACTTAGGTCGCTTCACGTAACCAAAGATACGTTATGGACTAAATTACGGTATAGTCTCGCCTGTCGGCGAAACTTGAAATTCTAATGTGGTTTTTAGGTTTCCATCGCCCCCTTCCTAAGTCAGAGTGCGTCAGTGTGCGTTGTGTTACCATAACGCATGTCCAATTTAATCCAAATCATGCTCTGATACCATATGTAACATCCCGAAAATCAGGGGTCGAGCATAAACTCCACTCCTGAGTTTCAGAACATCACTTATGCAACAATTTCAATGATGGATGAATGTCGGCTGTAATAGTGCATAAAACATGAAGTGGATTAAGCCAAAACAATATATCATACTCCAGAGACAGTTAAATTAGCAAGCGAAAGAATGTGATAGATATATAAAATATATAAAGGATTGTAAGTCTCCAGAGTGTGAACATGTTACCAGGTTAACTAAATACATGTATACTCCAAAACAGAAAGAAAAGAATATACATGGGTGTGTAAATAAAAGATAAAATACCAAGTGTATTAGCATCTAATCAGTAACCCTGTAAACCCCGTCAATCAGAACCTGCATATAGGAGGGAATCTCCTCATCATCACCAAGTCCGGCTCTGCTTCGCAAGCATCGCCATTATCTGAAACTGAAATAGGAACTGGTTGGTGTGTACAACACCATCCCATAACGTGGGAGTGAGTAGCTAATTCAGTGGGATCATAGAGCAAAGATTAGCATGTTATCAAATCAATCACGCGATAATGGTAAAGCAAGCAATCAAACATTCCTAAACATTGTGATTAATGCAAGCATGAAATGACATGATGGATGCCCTCACCGACATACTCCCTCATACGACACCATCTTACGTTCGCGACATACTTTTTTCCCTCAGTGCTCCACATCTTCCAATCACATGCAGTGCGATATGAATATGATTGCCGATTTGTTATTAGTCCTTTTCATATAGCAGGATTGGGAAACTAGGGTACCTCCCCTATATCAATACCCAAACAATGATCCATTCTAGGGTCGTCAGTCCTAGCATATCTCATACGAAGTACGGTTCTAGGTTGCTGCAAGTGCTGCCAGGGCTGTTGCACGCACTCATTGCACCGCTCCCCCATCACCTTATCAATACAGGCCTAGTTTATATCCTTAAGGCTGCATCAGGACTCGTCGCCCCCATGCGATGTCAGGATAAACTTAAGGTCACTACAAAGGGCTGTCAGAGCTGTTGCTCGCACTCGTTGCTCCACTCCCCCATCACCTTATCAATGTATGCCAACAGCAAGAATATAGTGTCTCATACCACCATAATCCACTCAGAGTAGGGTGCTCACTGGTCACTACGGAAAAGTTTGTGGCCCCAGCGTAGGCCGACAGCTCGACCACGGTGTCCCATACCACCATGCCCGGCTCATGAATCTTAGGGGATTGAGGTACTAAGGTTAGAGGGATTATCACTGGTAAGTTCAGTACCTTAGGTTCAAGCAGTTATGACCAATACAAGGTGAACATACAATGGTCAGTCAGGTTACTTGATGAGTCCGACTAGCACGAGCGCACATTGAATTGACCGACATGAAGTGCACAAGCACTTCGTGTGGCCTAACCACTGCCGACGACTCTAATACGACTCGGGTTCGTCATATACATCCTTCGTGGCAAATAGAATCCAACCACGAATTCTAAACTGTTACCGACTGCCTGGACTAGAGTATAGCCCCAAGTACATGTAATGTGAATCGGTAATCATATGAGAGAGACAGAATTGACATACAAGTAATTCCAACATGTTATCAGCATGTTATAACGTATATCATAAGCAGTTAACCATACACGAGTATTTCACACCTAAAGTAGTCAATTCAAATACAACAAACATGGAGGAAATCATGTGCATCATCATAGTAGTTGAGAATCCAGTCTCAACGCTAATCTACAACATTTACTCAATACTTACTAATACATACATTTATACAAACACTGAGACTGCTTAACTCTAACGTACTTGACGTATGTTGATTCCAACATGTAATATGCCAGATCCTTATATCAAGGAGTTGTGTAATACACAACAATCATATTCTTACATTCAAAACATATGGCAGACATAAATCATATTGATTTAGGCATTTCAACAAACACTTAGTCTACACACATTAGTCTACATAGCATATGTCGGCCAATATGTGCATTAGGGCGAATCTCTTCGTCAAACAGATCATATGCGTATAACTAGTATAGGTACACGGTAAATACTCATGGCAATCATACCGGTAAAATACGTACGTATACAGTATTTCCTACAAATATCCAAAATACCTTAAATCTCATATTCTTCGTACGTATTCGAATTAAAAAATGGACAGCATGTTTTACATGGCAAACAACATCCTTATCAGCAATCTACCATTAAACGGCATTGAAAGCTTTGAAAACAGGTAATCTAAGCGTCTAAAATCCGCACCTTTCGCCGTAGAAGCGTATCGATTCGAATAGAAAGTCTACGCTTCGTCAACGCCGATATGATGACCTAATTCACAAGATAGGTCAGCTACTTCGCTACTTGTATTGCCAGAATCCTCAAAACAGGTTGAGGTTAGGGTTTTCTTACCTAGAACGGAGTTGGAATCGTCAGAATAGCGATGCAGGTGGAAGGATCTGGCACGTGGAGCAGCAAGGAAGACTCCCAGGAGAAAGCCCCAGCTTCTCCCTCACTTTCTCTCTCTTTTCTCTCCTCTCTCCTAGGGTTTTCTCCAAATTCGTATGGGTTAGAAGGCTGAGGGTTTAAGGCCCTTTTATAAGCCCAAACATAACCAAAACAGACTCCAAGTCAAGGTATACTTGGGTTATAGCCAAATCGGATCTTTTTCGATCCAAAAAAATGTTTCTGGAGGTCCCCTGACTGAATGCGGTCGGTCTTAAGCTCATGGATGTTGGATCTAGGTCAGGCTGAGTTTTCAGTTCGATAAGGTTCCCAGATCGCACGTGGCGGGCCAGTTTCTATTCAACGGTCACGGAGATTCGATCAGGGATTCCAAGTACACTGACCTGAGTGGGAAATATTTTCTGATCCGAGGGTGTATTTGGGTCAGATTCCGACGGTCAGAACGCTTAAAAAATGTCGCGCAAGCAACATGTGCCAGATTTATTTAAATTGAATTAATTTTCTAAATATTTTTCTTTTCTCACCTTCTTCATTCCGAACTCAGTAAAATAGCGTCAAGACATCAGTTGGGCTTGATTTTTGAAATGATTGTCAAGTCCAACTAGGCGGTCATAATGGTCTAAGATTATAGATATCTGACTTTCGACGCGCG
This sequence comes from Magnolia kwangsiensis, assembly GCA_037074715.1. Classification (NCBI taxonomy): domain Eukaryota; kingdom Viridiplantae; phylum Streptophyta; class Magnoliopsida; order Magnoliales; family Magnoliaceae; genus Magnolia; species Magnolia kwangsiensis. The sequence continues at coordinate 105,867,157 of CM073578.1, read as the reverse complement.
GTATAGATCCAATACAAAGTTTCAAAGGGTTCCCGAGAACAAACAGGTTTAGAGTTTGATCATAGATTTCAGGGTAAGATAGCGTCAATGATTCTATAGGTTTTGGGTCTTACAGATCGTATTTAAAGTGGTTGGTGCTAATTTTGCAGGACATCTATTGTAGCGCTGGTTAATTCACGTTAAATTTCTAAAGAATTAGGTTCTAAATGATTTCTCTGGCTTTATAATTGGGTTTTGAAAAGCTACCAAGGTGTTATGGTGGACCCATTGTATAAGGACGTCTAACCCCATGTTGGCAAAAATTCAGGGTGTTACATATAGGCACCATGAAGGCCCCATTGTTACCCACTGCTTGTTTTGACAGGGGTTAAAATATAAGGCCGATTTAAAACTTAGGTGGCCTATAGCATGGGGATCAGTTGAGATGGGGACACCCACTATTAAAATCATCCAAATTGCGTGTGGAGCCTACTGTTAGGGGTGCACACGGTTCATTTTGGTCGGGTTCTCGGGTAAAGCTGGAACCAAACCGTTCCCAACAGTTCCAGGAAAACTAGAACCAGACCTGGACAGTTTGCACCCTAGAACTGAATTGGAACCGGACCATAAAAAACCGGTTCAATTGCCATTCGGTTCCACAATTCTAGGCTTTTTATAATCCAGTCCAAATTCATCTACTGGAAAATTTCACAGAAAATAATGTTGTCATGGTTTGTTTTTATGACCCTTTGGTGTTCCCAAGATGATTTTGCTGCCAATGTCTATTCGTGATGTGATCCATTTGATGAATGGAATAGTTTTTTATGTTTACACACACACACACACACACACACACACACACACACACACTGACCAAGGGGTCTAGTTTTAGGTTCAGTTCTAAGGTCCGGATCAGTTCTACAGAAACCAAAACTGAGAACCGAACCAAACTAATTGGTTTTTTGGTTTTTGGAACAAGTGCATTTCAAAACCAGATCAAACCGTGCAGTCTGGTCAATTCTGATCCGGTTTACTAGTTCCATGTGCACCCCTACCTATCGTGGTGTATATATTACATCCTATCTATTCATCTGAAGCGGTCAACCGGAATGAAGGGATGCTTGGAAAATTAAGACATTCTGAAGCTCCTGTGGGCCACACCACCTAAATTTAGAGGTTTAGGCTTGATTTTACACTATTCCTTGTGGCGTGGCTCACTGAAGTCCTAGATTGGACTGATTTTCAGGATCAACGCTGAAAAATTTGTGTCACATATGATGGACAGAGTGGATGTGATGTATGTTCCTCCCATTTAGCTCTCATTCAGTGCCATTCATCAAACCATAGGTGTGTGTGTGGGGCGACCTTGGTGTGTATATATCATCAAACCCATTCATCAGCTGTCACCTATCATGATCAACGAAAAATACAAAAACCCAGCGTTAATCTAAAACTCAGATAGCCACCCTGCGTGAACTTAGATGTTTTAGGCTTGGAACTAAAGGGAACTTGAGTGAGGTAAAAACAAGGGTTATTTAAAAAGGTATTTTGGTTATTTAAATAAATTTTCTTTGTTGATTTTGGACCAAGTGTTAAAAAAAAGTATTCTAAATTTCTCAGGATATAACTATAACTGGATGATTAATATATGAATACTAATACTTACAACATAAATATAAGGATTTGACTATAATTGTCCCAATTGTAATAAATCTGCATTGAATCCTCAATTTGGAATATTTAATTCGAGTTAATGAAAGTTACATGTACAATTTATGAGGGGTCCTGATTTAATGAAGGGTGTGCTCATGTCCAATGGCAGAAGGCGTATTAGAGATCGAGGCCTTCGAACGCATGTTAAATTAAAAATCATCTGTCCATCATGTACCGTACTCTATGAACATGTCATGGACCAAAAAATACTCTTGTTCCACTGATCCGAGGGGTCAAGATTATAAAAGAAAAATGGGTGCTTACATAAATAAGTTTAACATTCTAAATTCAATACACATTTGTGGCTCACTTAATGAGTGTATTACCTCAATTTTTATCCAATATCATGTTGAAAGTGTATAGAGCGAAACAAGCATCCTGTCAATGGCATGTTGAGTTTATGATATCATCACATCCTTCAAATTTAAAGAAAAAACCATCAGGGGTGAATTTAAAGAAACCACTGTCAATGGGTGTATATATCTGAAAGTTCTTGGGTGTAAGTTTATTATCTTAGGACTGTATGTAAATGATATTTTACTCGCTAGTTGTTATTTAGGTTTGTTACATGAAACTAAATATCTTCTTATCAAAAACTTTGAAATGAAAAATCTTGGCAATGCAGACTTTGTGACTGGCATCGAGATATAATAGGAAATAGATGTCGAGGATTATTTGGGCTAATCTTAAAAGATCTACATCAAAAGAGCAGAAATCGAGAGAAATATTGAAGGAAGAACTCTTCATTTAGTAATACACCCTTAATAAGAGGTAATCAGTTTAGCCAGTCATAGCTCAATGAACAATCTGTAATGTTAGGAAATGGGAGGGATTCCACGTACTTCTGCAATGGAGGGTTTGATAAACATAAAGTTACACGTCTAGAGGTTAGCTTTGCAATCCCAATGCTGGAGAGGTACTAAAGAATCTTAAAATGAATCACCGAAAGTTTAAAAAGAAAGCAATGTGGTATCCACAAGGATCAAAAGATTGAGCTAGTATAAAAGATGTGAACGAATACTTGCATTCGGATTTTGCTAGTTACTTTGATAGCTAAAGTTTAGCTAAGACTTTATGTTCTTGCAAGTTAGTAGAGAAATCTTATTATTGAGGTCTAGTAATTCATGTGTCTATTAACAAGCTAACCCAAAAAAAGAAAAGAAGAAAGGTCTAGTAATTCATGGCATGCTTTGAGGTTATAAGCCATGCAACATGGTTATAAAATTTTTGTCTCAGGGCTTGAGGTTGTCCACACTATTAATGAGTGTAGAGAATTTATTATGATAATGCAATAATAATTTCTTTCTTTAAGAACGACGAGTTCTCAAGTGGCACAAAATATGTAATAGTCAAGTACAATGCCATTAGGAAGAAGTTTATCAAGTATCAATAGAGCTCATAAGCATTAAGTTTATGATTACAAACTACTTACTAAATTCAATGTATAGGGATTATGAAAAAAAAAAAGAAAAGAAAAGAAAAAGAAATTAAAAAAAAAGAAGTCGTGTAAGCTATTTTTATGCTCGTGATGAGAGTTCACTCTGTTGAGGAGAAGCTTTCAATCTTCAAGTTTTCATGTTGCTTGACCGGTCATAGGTTCGAGCCCTGGCACGACTTGAAGTCCAACGAGTTGTGCTGTTTTTTTTTCCAGTTTAAGACCAGTCCTAGAATTTCCAGGACTAGTCTTAGGGGTTTAGGACCGGTCGTAAGAGGGCTACGACCGGTCGTAGGAGGGCTAGGACCGGTCGTAGGATAGCTAGGACCGGTTGTACGTTATGCAGTTTGTTGTGCGATTTTGCGCGAAACTGCGGATTTGAGTCCTTTCGCAACTGAGATGCGGAAGGGAAGTTGCCTAAACTATAAATAGGTATTCTTAGGGCTTTTCTAGGTATGACAAAAGCTTTCTAAAGGGGTTCTAGGGTTTCGAAAGGGTGTAGCAAGAGTGAGATTCGAGGTTGTTCGAATCGGGTAAGTCATCTCTCTTTGTAATTGATGCTTTCATAGTGGAGATCTGTCGCTTTGTGCCGTAGTTTTTTTCCAAAAGAGTTTTCCACGTTAAATCTGGGTGTTCTCTGTGTTCTCTTGTGTACTTGGTGCCATTGGATTACCATCCTAGATCTAGATCTGTGTGATTCCGCAGGTCAAAATCCCCAACACACTCCAAGAATACTATTTGTGATATCATTAATGAATGATTCTACATTCCTATTTCCCAACAGCATACACATGAATGCGACGGGATGGAAATTTTAAATAGGGAAGCCTTTTATAAGACATTATAATGGGGTACACTGATTATAGGAATGCTTTATTAGCACTAATAAGTTTCTTTAATTAAAACACCAAGTTGAGTTACAAGTGTTTGTGATACATGGAAGGGATTATATCGTTAGTTGTTAGTTTATGTATGATTGTCGTGATCTGTACCAATTGTTTATTAAATATGAGTATAATGATGACTTGCTTGCTTAGATTCTAGTTGAGAATATTTTTAAAATCATGTTCACTTTAAAGTATTTTTTCATGTCAGATCCAAGGTGAGTCATTTTCAAATTTCGACCGGTCTATGAAATCAATTTTGTGAATAAAAATAAAAAATGTGATAATTTGCATATGGATTAAGTGAGAGAATGTTGGAATTGAACTCTTCTTGAAGTGAGCCACATTCATACATACGGGCCACCATTTTAAAACCAATAAAAAATATGGTAAGCTCAGGTCAAGTCAGGCCCACCAACCGAACTCAGCTTTAGATTGGCCTTGTCGGGTTGGCTCATGTCCATTAATTTAACTCTATTAATAATGTTATATAGAATATACCAACTGTTGCACTCCAATTCAATCAAATTGGACCACTTATGTGGTTGAGTGTCTAGATTGGATACATGTGTGTGTGAGTAGGATGTGCAAGCATGCTAGAGTTTACGTAAGGGTTGATCAAATTGTTGGTGTTCCCCCTTTACCAAGACAGATAAATTAGAGATTGGGATCAAAGATTTACAGTCCTAGCTGACAATATTATGCTCCATTCAGGCGACTAGTGAAAGGAAACGAGGCTAATCCTTCCAAATGAGTTCTTTTTGCCCTGTGACAATAGATGTGAGGATATGACCTTAAGGACTTATTCTTTCACTGACACTTTTAAGTTTAAAATACTTTTCATATAAAATAAAGATATGCATTCAAATTAAATAAGGTAAAAATATTACCGATTTCATTAAATATTGTAAAATAATGTTCATTACCATTGACAACTTGTACGACAACCAAATAAATAAACGAAAACGAAAATGGATAAATACTTGATACGCCTATTGAAATAGACAATTCGAGACGAGTGTAATCAACTAAAATTAAAACTTAGAGAGAATATCACAATTTACAACTTAAGGTTGCAGAAAGACTATTCTACTCCTAAGGTATTATAGTGGAAGCCGCTAGGTAGTAACTAAATTAAGCTAAGCTATAATAACAAACATAAAAGAAAGATAAATTAAAGATAAACTAATGCATTTAGCATAAGGTTTCGAGCTCTTCTTCGATTGCTTCTTTTATGAAATGTTGAGGCAATGAAACTCTCACTAGGATTTTTTTATTGCTTTTGGATCCTTTGCATTCATCTCTTTGGCTTTTTGGATAAAAAAGTCTTTTAGGAAAATCTAAAAACTCTCAATCAGGAAGGACTTCGAAAAGTTTGTAGATGTCAAATTTCAAAATTTCACTCTTATATGTAGATGCTCCCCTATATGACTCGTACTACCCCAAAGAACATCTTTCCTTAAAATCCATCACGGCCATTTATTAAAGCAACTTGGTTTAGATCACTCAGTTCATGACTGTTGGAGTGGTATTTGATACCTACTATGGATATGTTACCTGCGATGGTCTAGATCCGCCAGGTTAAGATCTCCCATCCTTTTGGTTCTAATGGGGCCACGATTATTGGATCGGATCACCCCATGTGACCTTTAGGTAATCTCTTTGTTTCTTCTTGATCCCCTTGATGAGTGGTCTAGACTTGTCCAATACTAATCTGTTACCAGACATATTATATCCTTCTTTGAGCATGTCGCTAGTTCTTTCTATTCTCATTAGGGCATGGTAGTGGAACCAATTCGGATTATGTATATTTTTCTCTTGATTCAGGTCCAAGTTGTAGCTGAGTTTGCTTGGTCATTAGTTCAATCTAAGGAAACTTCTCGACCACTACAATTTTCCAAGCACCTCCGAAAAACTCTCTCACTTTGGAAGGAGCATAAGAGATGATCTCATTGAAAGAATCATTGCCAGATTTATAATAATATCCGTTCTCTTGACGGGTCTCTTATATACATGGTAAGCATACTGCATTATCAATGAGCATGATAATTTTGACCATGTGGCATATGATGATTCGTTCCCCTAAAGGCTAGTATAAGAACCTGTGCTTTCAGGTTTACAACAAAATACATATAGCCAAGGGAAACACAAACGAAGTTATGCCAATTACAATTGTGGCGTCGACATGTGGCGGTGGCTTATGATTGGCTCATGTTAGGGCAACAAAAATGGGTGTAAACATTGACTATATATCACCAGGCACAAAGTGTTAGAAAGAGAAAAACTTGGGTGCTATCTAATCCATCCATCAAGTGGTCCCCGTCATGTAAATGGTTTAATTTTACCTGGACACCCTGCTCCACCTCAGCAGGAAGCCAATGTGACCCAATGGTTACATAATCGGATCGGATTCGGGTTCGTAGAGACTCAACAAGACCCGAACCGATCAACTTAGGCACAGGTGCTCCAGGACCTGACCCGTTTACTGCCCCGGTGGAATGTTACACTCACAAATGTAAAGGTTGCAAGTGTTCTCTGACGAGAAATTTCTGGATCATTGGCCATCTGCGGTGGGCCCTACCAGACCAATATTCTATATCACCGAACCCTGAACTCGTGTTCATATGGACGCCGATTGCCTGCCACCTCAAAGTTCAAAGCTAGGTGGGTCCACCGTGTGAAGTTTGTGAGAAATCCACTCCGTCCATGACAAGCCCAAAAATGAGATTGATACAAAACTCTAGTGGGCCACTTAACACCGAACAGTGAGGATTAAACGTCCACCGTTGAAATATTCTTGGGGCCACATAGAAGTTTTGGATTAAGCTAATATTTTTATAATTTTCCGTTCATTTCTGAATGACCTCGCGAACGAACGATTTGGATAGCATATAAACATCACGCTGGACCTAGGGAGGTTTCAATGGTAGGCATTTCCCTGCAAGACGGATTGACTACTCTCCCTGACACCATCCCGTGGCTAGTGGTCGGTGCTCGGTGGGCTCCACCATGATGTATGTGTTTCATCCACTCTATTTATCTATTTTTACTGATCATTTTATAGCTTGATGGAAAAAATTACAGGGATATAAATCTTAGTGGTCCACACCACAGAAAAATAATAATTATTAGATATCCGCCACTAAAATCCTCCTGAGGCCCAATGTACTGTGTATTTGACATCCAATCTTTTGATTAGGTCATAAGGACCCAGAAAAAGCAAAAAAATAAATATCAGCTTGGTCCAAAAATTTTATGGCCCCCAGAACGTTTTTAATGGTCAACGCTTATTCAACACTGTTTCCTGTAATGTGGTCCACTTGAGATTTTTATATACCTCATATTTTCTTGTAGATTTTAAAATGATCTATAAAAATATATGAACGGTACGGATGAAACACATACATCATGATGGGGCCCACGGAGCACCGACTACCAGCCATTGCTCGATGGCAGGAGGAGCAGCTGATCCGTTTCCATCTCCCTGCCCACTTTTTCCTCGTCGCGCGGGGACGCGGGATTGCGTCCTACCCTCGCCCGGACGGTAATCCGTCCGGGCAGGGCTCTGTGGGGCCCACCATGATGTAAGTGTTTTATCCACGCCGTTCAAAAATTTTTTTCAGATAAATTTAGTATGTCAACAAAAAAATGGCGCAAGTCAAAGGCTTAAGTGGACCACAATAAAGGAATCTGCACTGATATGACACTCACCGTTGAAACCTTTATAAGGACCCACGTGATTTTTTTTTTTAACCGTAAAACCTATTCATAAGGTCATGTAGATGTGGGTGAAGTGAAAACACAAATATCAGCTTGATCCAAAACCTCTCCAGCTCCCAAAAAGCTTTTAACGGTGGACATTCATTCCCCACTTTTTGGTCCACTCAAGCCTTCGACCTGCCTCATTTTTTGGTTCATATTTTAAAATTTTTTGTAAAATCGTTAAACGGCGTGGATAAAACACTTACATCATTTTGGGCCCCACAGATCCCTGCTCGGACGGATTACCGTCCGGGCGGGGGTAGGACGCAATCCGCGTCCGTCGCGCGGGTCACTTGAGTTTTGCACCTCCCTCGGATGCGATTTGGCTAGTGACGCTACCACTAGCCAGTGGCTAGTGGTCGGTGCTACATGGATCCCACCATTATCTATGTGTTTTATCCGCACCGTCCATTCATTTTTACGCATCATTTTAATAATTTATTTCATAAATGAGGCAGTTCAAAGTCTTAGGTACCACAGAATAGGAAAAAAGTAGTGATGAAGCGTTTACCATTAAAAACCTCCTAAGTTACACTGCAATCATACAACCGCGATGAAGATAAAAACCAAATACTTTTGTAGCCTCGATTAGTTTTTAATGGTGATACCGTGTGGCCCGCTTAAGATTTTAATCTACCTCAGTTTTCGGTTCATACCATAAAATTATCAGGAAAAATTGATGGACGGCATGGATGAGACAGACACATACATCATGTTGGGATCCCCAGATCAACGACCACTAGCCATTGGCTAGTGTCAGGTGGAGTAGCCAATCCGTTTCAGCCAGCAAAACGAATGGACGGAGTGGATTTCTCACAAACATTAGGGTAGGCCCCACCTAGCTTCTGACGGCAGAAACTTCCGGTGTCGCAGGCAATCCGCGTCCATACGATCATCTCCTGGTACGGACGACTCCGGGAGGAGCTCTATACTACGAGAAGATTGGTAGTCTCTCATCCCGGCAGAAGAATGGTGCAAATTCATGTGAACCAGACCCCAGAAGAGCAGTTCCTCTATGAGTGCCCATGCACTTACAGAATCGATTCTCTCACACGCGACATCACCCAAATCTACAAGCTTCAATCCAAGATCCAACGCCTCGTTCTGCGAGTGGAAGAACGATTACTCGCAAATAGCAAAGGTATGGCGCTCCTACTACCTATCTCATTCTGTACACCCCATTATATATGTTCTATGAGGATGAACTGTATTTGTACTAATTTAATGGGATTTTAGGATTAAAAGATTAATGGCTTTTTTGTGAATCTGTGTTAGAATGAAGAAAATGGTTATTAGATATATTTCTAGTAGTCAATGATCCAGTATAAATGGGTAAATTCTTCTATGAGAGCCAGATGGGCCCACCTACCTTCATGATTGGCCGTTGGATTGGGGAGGACTACTGCAGTGGACTTCACATGGTCCTAAAATCACCATGATTGGGTGATCAATGAACAATGATATCCAATTAGGGGAGTTATTTGATACTCTGCAGAGGCACTTGGAAATTGTATTTTGGCATACACTAATTTGAATTAAACCAAGTAGGTTGTGGAATCTATGGTCGCTAAGACACAGTCCCAAAATCAGATTGTTTGAACAGTCATAACCTCTTATTCAGGGTCGTTTGTTTGTTGAAATAGGACGGGCGTCCAATCAATGTTCACCAATCAAACAAGCTTAATTTTTGGTTCATGGTATATCTAAACTAGGACCCATACTTTGGAAAGTTTATTTTGAATTACTTGTATGCCAGATATGCAATTTCTAAGAGCCCGCGTATCATCTATAACACGCTGCCTGAGTATCAAAGTTTTTGTAATATAAGGGTATGCAAAATTGACAGTAAGACTGTTTTTGCTAATAACTTCCATTTTTCATGCCCTTAATTAAATGGTTCTGATCATCATATCATGGTGATTTTGAATCCAATCTTCTGTGGGTGTTTTACCTGCTAGGTAGCTTTCTTTGAGATAGTTAACAATCTGGCATGATGGGTTTCAAATGTGACATCTCTTAGGAAACATTAGCCCAACTATGGTGACCCATAGCACATGCAAACTGGAAAGGTTTTTTTTTTTCAAAAGCTATAGGTGAAGACATCCTTTATAAGCCTTTCCCACTTTTTTTTTTTTTTTTTTTTTTTTTTTTTTTTTTTTTTTTTTTGTGAACTTTCCATGTGGGATTAGCTTTCCCAGAAGGAAAGGCCAAAGCAAGACTTGAAGTTGTTTTGTAAACTGGAACAAAACATGAAAAATACCAAGGCAACTTTATAATTTTGAAAAACACTAACAGTAAGTTGGATGCTTGTTTTGGAGGATTTTGGTAATGGATTATGATAAGATGAATTCATAGAGGATCATTACTCTTATGTTTGCTCCTCTACTAGATATATATGTTTCCATTTAGAGTTTATAGGATGAGATGGATGAGTGGTAAAATGAGAAAGGATAGAATTAGAAACTATTGCATTTAGAGGAACTTTGGATTAGCACTAAAGATGAGGGGAAGTAGACTAGATGGGTTTGGCCATATGCAATGGAGACAAAAACTGCACCAGTTAGGAGTGAGCTTTAAAAGGGCAAGGCCCAAAAGGATGTGAGTGGAGGTAGTACGAAAAGACTTGAGACTATGGCTTTAACCGAGGACATGATCCATGAAAGAGCGGAATGGTGGAACGCTATTTGTGTAGCTGACTCCAATTAGTTGATAAGGCCTAGATGATGATGATGATGATGATTTAAAGTTTATAGGATCATCGATCTGAGGATATGCATCGTATACTCAAGCTTTTAGTTTGTACAATCGAGTCCCATGGTTGAGTGACCCAGACACACTGGTCTGTTGGGCTCCATTGCAGAAGGATTTTGCCCCAAAATTCTTGCTAGGATAATCCTATCCTTTCAATCGTCACATGTAAAAAGAAATTTTCTTTTTTCTTTTTTTCTATCAACAATTTGAAATAGAAAGTTAAATGGAGAAATAAAGCAACAACTTATGTTTAACTAAAAAGAGCCCCAGGGTCAATGGCTATGATCTTCCAATCTGGAAGACTTTTGGGGTATTGTTGGTACATGGCACTGTGCATTAGACAAATAATTTGGATCACTGAATTATGGCTCCACTTTGGTGTTGTATTGGTGATATGTAAAAATATGCATTGTATCACTAGATTCAAAAATCGATATGTTTAGGAGGATTATATTTAAACAGTGAAATCAAGGATTTTGTTATGAGTAAGGACATGAAGAATGATGTACATTGCCCTTAAAAATAAAATAAAATAAAATTTTTAAAAATAAAAATTATGAACTTCAAATAGAGAAAATGATTGATTTGTGTAGTTGGATTTAAAGGGATTTCCTATTGGAAGGGTAGAAGTGTAAAAAAAGGAAGGAGGCCTAGTGTTAGAAGAGTAAAAAAAGGGCCTTGATTGCTAAACGGTGGCGGGGGTTCTGAATTTTGATTTGAGTGTGAAGCCCCTGGAGATTGTTTATTGCTAGTAAATATGGGGAAAGGAGAGGTTGGGTTCCAAAGACTGTGGTAAGAAGGAGAGGATCTTTCATCTGCAATGTTATTTCAAAATATGGGGTGAGTCAATAGGTGTTAATGAAGTTTTTGTAAAAGAGTGAGGTTCAAGAAGCAAGAATGGCTCAAACAATCTTCACAATTGATGTAGAGTGGGTTGCGGACAGTTTCATGGTCAAGATGGATTAGAAAAGGCTCGGTCGATGACAAAAGTGATGTAGATCATCAGACCTTAGATCGGGCGTATCTCGCAATCCAGAATGAGTTATCGAGCGTAAAATATATGATTTTGGGGTAAAACGAGCAAGGTGTTCCAAAACGGTAACAGTGGCTGTAACGGCCACCACCGTTATCGTTATGATACTGGCCATAACGGCCGTTACGACCATTTTTTATTTTTTGAAATTTTTTGTTACCAGGCCGTTACAGTCCGTTACGGGACCTTTAGGGGCCGTTATGGGATTGTTACAACCCATTTTTCTATAACAACCGTTATGGTCGTTTTGACCTTGTAACGTGTAATGGTTATGACCATTACCATTACATAACCGATTTTGAATACCATGAGAACGAGCTACTTTAGCCACCCAACCCGGCTACACCGGGTTGCGTAAGCTGGCTTTGCGAAAGACCCCCGGAGCGGCGGTCGTTTCCATATTTTAATTCCGTTTTTACTATAAATAGTAAGTTTTTGTTTGATCATAACTCTTCATCCGTTGGGCTTTAGGAGTTGCGCCCAACGCGAAAAGAGCTTAGAATAATTAGGAGAACAACTTGGTGAAGCCAAATAGGACACTTACTATTTTTGGCCAAAAACCTTGCGCACTAGTAGACATCACAACCGTCTATAAATAGTAAGTTGCGAATTCTAGGAGCTTTAGTTATAGTTTGCTCTGATTTCTCTCCCATTGTTTGGTATCCCTATTTAAGGGGTTGTGAACTCGTTATTTTCAATCATCAATCAAATTACAAATTTACTAGAATTTATTTCTGTTCTTCTTGCTTTCTTTCCTCGTGGATTTGAGAAGTCTCTGTAAGGAGTCCATAGAAGCTCCGTGGATTCGGAGTAATTATCCTTGAGGAAGACGGTGATCGACCTCATCACGTTCATCCCTACTTCATTTGGTATCAAATCGAGGATTTCCCTCGGGCCGATGATAAACAACAGAGGTATGAGCTAAAATCCTATGGACGGTGATCCAGGGATTCGTTATCTTGCAGGAAGAATGGAAGCTTTCCACTGGGAGAGTCAGTTGACTATGTAAGGGATGCAGACAACCCTCGACTGTCTTGCGGATGCGCTATTTCTACCCTGAGCCCTAGACGGTGTTCCATCGCCTATGGTTACTCCACCGCCCGTGATTGCTGTACGATACAATCTCGATTTCCGTAAAGCACTACCAGTGGCAAACCATAGGGCTACACCAGATGATTCAAGTTCTAGCGATGAGGACCTTAATGAAGGCTTTGCCTGACGACCAATCCATGGAGGCGATCATCTAGATCATGTTGAAAGAGACTATCGAGGTAACGCTGAATTTCCTAATTTTAATGGTTTATTACGCATAGAAAATTTCCTCGATTGACTAGTCGAAGTAGAGAGATATTTTGATTACATGAACGTGTCAGATCATAAAAAGGTAAAATTGGTAGCGTTTAAATTAAAATCTGGTGCTTCTGCATGGTGGGAGCAATTTTAACTCTTACGTGCCCGTCAGAACAAAGCACCCATCTCATTATGGCCACGGATGAGACGCCTTCTTCGATCACGATTCATTTCCAGTGATTATGAGCAGATATTATTCCAGCAATATCAGAATTGTTGACAAGGAAATCGAACCGTCACAGATTACACTGAAGAATTCCAGCAGTTGGCAACACAAAACGATCTGTCAGAATTTGAGTCATAGAAGGTGGCACAATTTATAGGAGGGTTGCGATTGACAATTCAGGATCGAGTTCATATGCACCTAATTGAGACCGTGGATGAAGCGGTTTAGTTGGCAGGTAGGATAGAAACACAGCTTGCAGGAGTCTTGAATCGGCCTTATCCTTCAACTCGATTCCCCATAACAGGCCTCGCATAGAATTTAGTGCTGGCACGAGGAAAAGAACCAGTAGGAGAACGTCCTCAACCTCCCACGACCGCAAACTGTGATATGGGAAGCGGCTCATCTAGGCCTTAATGAGTAGCACCCACAACGATGGGCCCGAGCAGGATTTTAAATACTTACATTCAACCAAGGTCGAACAATTGTTACCGTTGTGACCAACCGAGCCACTTATCAAACACCTGTCCTCAATGTCCTGCAACACACTTGGCCATAAACGAAGGGGGTACTGAAGATGAGGCCGTAGAGGAAGACCCTGGCTTTGATGAACATGAGCAAGCCATTGAGGAAGAAGCATATGATGATGAGTTGACGGTCCAGGACCGTGGCGAATCTCTAGTTGTGAGGCGATTACAGTATACCCCACAGAAGGAATTACATCCACGGCGACACAATATATTCCGTACGTGGTGCATTGTCAACGGAAAGGTCTATGATGTGATTATAGATAGTGGTAGTAGTGAGAACATCATCTCGAGAGTGATGGTGGACAAGTTACAGCTACCAACAACAAAACATCCTTCCTCGTACTTAATTGGCAAGATATAAAAAAGTAAACGAGACTAAGGTAACTGAATAATGTACTGTCTCGTTTTTAATTGACAAAAATTATAGGGATCAAATATTTTGTGACGTGGTCGATATGGAAGCATGTCATATCTTACTCGGTCGACCCTGACAGTTGGACCGTGATGTGACCCATCGAGGATGAGATAATGTTTATGTATTCGTCAAGAATAGTTGAAAAATAATCTTTGCCCCTATGACACCAGAGAACCACCCTGAAGCCTCTAAAGTGGAGGGGAGTTTCCTCCTGACCATTCGGGATTTCATGGAGGAATCCAAGGAGACTGGCGAGGTATACGCCGTAGTAGTGAAGGGCGAGGAATCGTAACCCTCAAACATTCCTCCAAGTTTAAGACTATTGCTAAACGAATTCAAAGAAGTCTGGCCTAAAGATTTATCCAATGGATCCCTCCCCATGAGGGACATCCAACATCACATAAACCTCGTCCCTGAGGCTAGCCTGCTCAACCGCCCTCATTATCGGATGAGTCTGAAAGAGTGAGATACTTCAAGGGCAAGTGGAGGAATTGATCCGTAAGGGTCTCTTGAGAGAGCATGAGCCCATGTGCCGTACCAGCATTATTAATGCCAAAAAAAGATGGAAGCTGGCGCATGTGTGTTGACAGCCGGACAATCAACAAAATTACCATCAAATATCAGTTCCCAATACCGCGCTTGGATGACATGCTCGATATGCTAGAAGGGGCCAAGGTGTTCTCAAAATTAGACCTAAGGAGTGAGTATCATTAGATTCGTATCCGACCTAGTGATGAGTGGAAAACAACATTCAAGACCAAGGATGAGTTGTATGAGTGGCTGGTCATGTCCTTTGGTCTATTAAACGCACCAAGTACTTTTATGCGTTTGATGAATCAAGTTCTAAAACCGTTCACTGACCGATTTGTGGTAGTATATTTTGATGACATACTGATATATAGCCAGGATGAGACTGAGCACAAGAAACATCTTAGGCAGGTGCTGTAGGTCCTACAAATTAACAAGTTGTACCTCAACTTGAAGAAGTGTAGCTTTTTAATGGACAATCTGTTGTTCCTAGGATTTGTGGTAATGTCCACTGGCATTCGTGTGGACGATGAAAAAGGTGCGAGCCATTAGGGAATGACCGATCCCGACAAACATTCATGAGGTGAGGAGTTTTCACGGATTGACGACCTTCTATTGTCGATTCATGGAAAATTTTAGCACAATAGTCACGCCTATTACAAATTGCATGAAAAAAGGATCGTTTCAGTGGACTGATGAAGCCGACAAGAGCTTTCATGAGATTAAGCATCGTTTGTCCACAACATCGGTCTTAGTGTTTCCTAATTTTGACAAGCTATTTTAGGTTGAGTGTAATGCTTTATATGTCGGAATTGGAGGAGTATTATCACAAGAAGATAGGCCGGTAGCCTTCTACAACGAGAAACTTAGTGAAGTTCGAAAGAAGTGGTCGACGTATGAGCTTGAGTTGTACGCAGTTGTTCAAGCGCTGCAAAATTGCTGGCATTATCTGATTCAACTAGAGTTTGTTCTGTACACTGACCATCAAGCATTAAAGTTTATTAATAGTCAGACTAACGTGAATTGTGTGCATTCTAGATAGATTGCATTTTTACAGGAATTCACGTTCATTCTAAAGCACAAGTCAGGGCAGCAGAACAAGGTGATTGATGCACTTAGCCGTCGTGCATCACTACTTGTTACGATGAGCAATGAGGTGGTTGTCATCAATTGTCTCAAGGAGCTGTATTCCGAAAATGTGGACTTTAAAGATTCTTGGATGAAGTGCCAGAAAGGTCATCCTAATGACCTTCATACACAGGACGGTTTCTTCTTCAAAGGGAATTAATTGTGCATTCCCCAAAGTTCTTTGAGGGAGCAGATTATTCAGGAGCTACATGGAGGTGGCTTCGGTGGACACCTTAGGCGAGATACGATGCAAACTCTTGTGGAAGAGTGGTATTACTGGCCGTAGTTGGTACTTGATGTGGGAAAAGCCGTACAACGTTGTCATGTTTGTTAGACTTACAAGGGGCAATCTAAGAATACGGGCCTCTACACTCTGTTACTTGTGTCTGGCGGTCCTTGGGAGGATTTATCTATAGACTTTGTACTTGGTCTCCCACGAACACAATGCGGCATGGATTCGGTGTTCGTGGTGGTAGATTGTTTCTCCAAGATGACGCACTTTATCCTATGTAAGAAGACCCTCGATGCTACACACGTGGTGAATCTATTCTTTAGGGAGGTCGTGCGGCTACACGAGGTCCCCAAGACCATTATTTCTAATCGTGATATGAAGTTCATTAGACACTTTTGGCGGACTTTGTGGACTCGATTCGATACACGACTTCAATTCAGTAGCGCTTATCACCCACAGACTGATGGGCAAACCGAAGTTGTGAATCGCATGTTGGGGAACCTCCTTCGCTATTTTTTAGGAGAAAAACCGAAGCAGTGGGATTTGACTTTGTCTTAAGTAGAGTTTGCATTCAACAATATGGTGAACCGCTCAACAGGGAAATCACCGTTCCAGATCATTTACGGACGAGTGTCTCGCCACACATTTGACTTGGTTCCTCTGCCCAAGCTCCTAGGCATGCATATTGCAGCAGAACATATGATAGACAGGATCATGGGCATCCATGCGGAGGTGCAGACCAAGCTACATGCCTCGAACGAGAAGTATAAAGAACAAGCAGACAAGCATCGACGACAAAAAGTGTTCGAGGTGAGCGACCAAGTTATGGTCCATTTACGCAAAGAGAGATTTTCGACCAGGATGTACAACAAATTGAAGAATAAGAAGATTGGACCGGTACCAATCATTCGAAAAATCAATGACAACGCTTATATTGTTTATCTTCCAGATGACATGGCGATCTCACAGACTTTCAACGTCGCGGACCTGATCGAGTATCATGAACCAGAGCAGGACAATAACTCGAGGACAAGTTCTTTTGAAGTGGAGGGGACTGATGTAAAGTGGGTCGCAGACAGTTTCATGGCCAAGATGGATTAGAAAAGGCCCGGTCGACAACAAAAGTGATTCAGACCGTTAGACCTTAAATCGGGCATATCTCATAATTCAAAATGAGTTATCGGGCGTAAAATATTTGATTTCGGGGTAGAACGAGCTACTTTAGCCACCCAACCCGGCTACGCTAGGTTGCGCAAGCCGGATTTGCGAAATACCCCCGGATTGACGGTCGTTTCCCTATTTTAATTCCGTTTTTACTATAAATAGTAAGTTTTAGTTTGATTATAACTCTTCATCCATTGGGCTTTAGGAGTTGCGCCTAACGCGAAAAGAGCTTAGAATAATTAGGAGAACAGCTTGGAGAAGCCAAATAGGACACTATTTTTGGCTGAAAATCTTGCGCACTAGTAGACATTACGACAGTCTATGAATAGTAAGTTTACTATTTATAGTAAGTTGCGAATTCTAGGAGTTTTAGTTATAGTTTGCTTCTAATTTCTCTCCCATTGCTTGGTATCCCTATTTAAAGGGTTGTGAACTCGTTATTTTCAATCATTAATCAAATTACGAATTTATTAGAATTTATTTATATTCTTCTTGCTTTCTTTCCTAGTGGATTCGAGAAGTCTCTGTGAGGAGTCCAAAGAAGCTCTGTGGATTCAGAGTAATTATCCTTGAGGAAGATGGTGATCGACCTCATCATTTTCATCCCTGCGTCAATAGTGGACCCCACATGAAATTTGCACCCCTCGATTTTAGTGTTCAAAAAGAAAAACATTAGCCTCTGTCTTGAGAATAGTGTTGGAAATGCAGTGGTAAATAATTATTACCAATTTACATGTATTTACCATGGTGAATTAGAAAACAAACAGCCCCTAAGTGATACATCATTATCTCCAAGGGTACCACAGGAATACTTAATATATGCATCCTGTCACACTCAAATACACATCAACGCATGCACATCGAAGATCGTGTACTCTAACACCTTCAAATATGGGCCGAATTTTTACAACTGTCCTTTTTTATGAGCCATAGATCAGATGGCTAGCACCCTCAAACCAATGTGCTTCTTTGCAATTATAAGCTATCCATTGTGAGCTCTATTGAATAGATGTTTCAAGATGGTGATTTGGGCCTATTTTATTTCCATGCTCCTTCTTGACTGTCCATTCTCCTGCTATTGATCAAATGGCTGCAATCATCCAATCACACTGATTTGTGCACCATGGCTTGCCCCTATTGGTAGGAAACTATGAATGAATGGATTGTCTAGATCAACCAGTTGCTATTCCACGTGTCTCTTAAAAGCTTCTGAGGACATTGGTAATGTCTCCATGAAGTTGGTTTTAGCATTTCCACGCGCGCACACACACACATAGTGGTCACTTGCACAGTCCAATATATTGGTCTGAACCATCCATTAAGTCCAAAACAATTTTCATGGGTTACCATGAAAAAGTCACACTTATCGGATGATCCAATCCATCCTTGATTTGGTCTTACTTTTTGTTGGCTTCACTTTTCCATGCCATGGATGAGATGGTTAGGGTGGTTTAACAAAAGTGATTCTTCATAATCATAAGCAATCCATATGGTCCCCAACTATTAGATGTATCAAATTGTTGATTAGACCCATTGTTTTAAATATCGACGATATCGGCTGATATATCCCACTATATATCTTGTATCCCATTAGTGCGATACGAAATGCACAAGTAGTGCGATATATCTCACATGTTTGATCTAGTGAGCATTTTCAAATTTCGATGCTCTTATTTTTTGTAATTCATGTTAAATTAGTGTCAAATTATTACAAATTCATGATTTTTCATGTTCTGCATGAAAATCATGGATTGTGAGCTTTTATTTCGAGATTTGAAGGAGAAGGGCCGAGTTGTGAAATTTTGAAAAAAAATAAATCAAAATTTAAAAATTTCTCGCAAATAATTTGCAATCTTTGTGTTCAAACATCACATTAAAAATGTTTGTAACCTAATCTAGTGATTCTTCTTTTGCTTTTGAATCTTTTACTTGTGTTTCCACGTCTTCTTACATTTATAAATTATATGAATAGATATCGAATATACTTGCATCAATTCAGTTAGATAACACAGAGATTAGGATCCCATACAAAGAAAACCTATTATGTGTACTTGTTTTTTGTGATGTTTTGATTTTTAAGTGTGTATTGACGTTTTTTTTTTTAACAATCACCAAAGTTTCATTGAAAAATTCAACCACTTTCCCAATGTTTCCAACAATAGCGATACATTACATGATACAATCGATATATCCCATGCGATAATCGATACATATCTGTATCTCAAGAATGCAATACGTAATGCGATACTGATATTTCGAACACTGATTGGACCTATTTTTGTGTAAACAATCTTGATCATCCACGAGGCTAGTGATTAGAAGGTTATTAATGTCATGTCAGTGCGATATTTACATGGTTGCCCATGAAGCGTGTGTGGGAACCTAATAGACTGTCTAGATCAATTGCTTGAACTAAGTGTCCCTAAAAAAATTGTTGTCTCCTAAAGTTTTTGTACCTACCTTTCTAATAAATTCATCAAATGCAAATAAATGGATATTAATAGACATAAAAAATAGAAATAAAGATAAATGATAGCGTCAAGTCAATGTTTGATTGATGGATAGATGGACAGTGGAGAGAATGTTTTTTCCTCTTTGGTATTGTATGTAGCTCGGATAGCATTATAGGTGTCATTTCTTGGTTTCCAATACATTGGTTGCTTGAGGAGCTCATTCTTGATAACTAAAAGAATAATGCATTGCTTATAGCGTGCATTCTTTTTCCCTTTCCCTCCCTCTCTCTCTCTCTCTCTCTCTCTCTCTCTCCCTCTCTCTCTCTCTCTCTCTCTCTCTCTCTCTCTCTCTCTCTCTCTCTCTCTCTCTTTTCCTGTGAACATGCTATTTCATCTTTGTGTGCTACATGTTTCTTTTTAATTTTAATTTTTTTCAGTGAAAGGACCATTCAACAGAAACAATGGACTGAATGCATTATATTTATTTTCAGATTGCCATCCAGATGCTGCAATAGCTCTAAAGAGAGCCTTATCAGAAGCTAAGACTTATGTGTCAAAGGTTATGTTGGAGTCCTTTTTTTAAAAAAAAATTTCAGTAGCTTATTGCATCTTGAAGAAGCATAGCTTGAAATACTTTAGGTCTATATTTATTTTGTTTTGTTCTGTTCAGGGCTTGGATTCTTACCAAACAATGTTGTTATCTAAAACGAAAATGTTGTTATCTATAAGGTATTATATGTTGGGGCGCTCTCACAGTGGCACGGATACTACCGTAGCTTTACAGTGGTACAGGCCAGATGTGGTACCCACATGATCTTTCACACCATCCAACCCATTTATCCGATGTGTTGCCTCAAGAAACTCCCAAGGCACAGTACTCATCCCAATTCAAAACCAAAGTGGGCCACAAAAAAAGGAAAAAAGATAAGAGGGAACGCCAACCCTTGAGTTTCATAGGGGCACACCTGAGTAGTAAAACGGCCTGCTTTTTGGCCTGATCCTTCATCTAGCAGAGATGAAGGGTGTGAATGGACTGGATTCTATATAGAGAAAACAGTAGGCCACACACTCTAGTCAATGGTTTCCCTGTTAGCATGTTCCATGTGCTATGGCCCAACTGAGTTTTGGATCGGGCTGATGTTGGGGGGCTGGGGTTTTTTTGAGGTGACATCTGATGGACAGAATTGTATTCTGTGAACACATCACTAGGCCCCACATCTGGCAGGTACCACCATAAGGTTATGGTGGTACCAGTACCATTGGAGGTTGCCCATATATATATATATATAGGCAAATGGTTTTATGAGGTCGACCTCATGGGAACTTCCCATGAGGTCGAGCTGTGTGGGCCCTACCGTGATGTGTGTCGAACATCTATACTGTGCATTTGATGGGTCCCCTTCTGGTTATGAGATATCCCAAAAATCAGCCATATACGGAACTTAGGTGGGCCATACCATCTAAAACCATGTGAAGACATGCCTAGAACATATAAAAGCACTTGGTTGTGCCCGCCTGATTTTTGGATGCAGCTGAAAGTTGGTCTGACCCTTCATCCAAGTGGGACACACACAATGGATGGGCTGGATTTGTGAACCACATCTTGGTCGGCCCAATAAATGATTATGAATGTTTTAATGGGAGGGTAACCTCTCTCAACTGTTGTATGTGGTGTGGCCCACCCAAGTCATAGATTGACTTGATTTTTAAGCCCATCGCCCACCATAGAATGTTGCATCTGACTGATGAGGTAGATGTTTGACACACATCATGGTGGAGTCCACACAGCTCGACCTCATAGGAAGTTCCCATGAGGTCGACCTCATAGAACCATTTCCCATATATATAAATATATTTATATATATTACACACACACACACACCCACACCCACACCCACACCCACACACACACCTCACATGGGCACTTGAACCCATGACCTCAGTTTTGAAATGCACTTCGTCTACCACTGAACCATGGGTTGGAATCCCAAGCATGCTCCTTATTTGTTTATAGGATACTTGATTGAAACAAATGGCATTTTTGCTCCAGTCAGCAATATCACAGGTGGGGTATTCCCTTTTGTAACCAAGCTGTGGATCTGGTGGCTCCATCGTTGCTTGGGCCATATGCCGTAATATCTCATAGCTGACAAATGAGAATGGACAATTGCCACCAATGGTTCACATTTAATGGATGTCCAATTGGACATTGCGATGTCTCCCATCCAGCATGGGGCCCACCATGTGAATGATTTGTATCAGCAGAAGGTGGGTCCCAATATATCTATTGGGCTGAGTGAATCTCTCAATCAAACATTGTCTCTCCTCATTTTCTCTATGTATCAACCCATCTCTCTGTGTATTATGCATTATGTATCACACAACCAACGGTTAAAATTCTGTGCTTCTTATTTCAGGACCAGGTTCTGCATAAAAAGCCCTTATCGCCTCATGTCTTGAAAGATCATATTCAAAACATAGAAAGGGAAATAATGATTAATCAGTCAGTGGCTTTCCTAGACTCTGATTTATTACAACAGCTCTCCTCAGGTAAGTCTACTAGTCCAACACTGGTTCATGCAGTCAATTTCTACTAGTACAATGGAATTATAGTGATTCACATGCATGTTCTTGATTTTGATTGGCACATCATGTGAACTATTAGGTCATATTTGGATACTCGTATTTCAAGGGAAAAAAAAAGAAAATGTAATGATTAGGCAATGATCATTTCCATGAGCACTATTGCGACATGGATTTCATTTTTAGGGGTCTTGTTTGGATAACTAGTGGAAATCTCATATTTATGAGACAACTATCACTTGATTTCTTATGCCAAAGAATCCAAACTATGGAAAAGTGCAATGATTTTTTTGTGGAATTCTCCCTTTTCTTTGCTATCCAAACATCTCAAACTAGCACATCAGTGGAAAACCTTTTCCATTTCCATTGATTTCCATCGAATTGGTGACATCCAAACATGTCCTTAAGGCTTAATTTCTTGTGGTTTTGAGATGTTTTCCTCAATAGATGTATCTTCTTCTTCATCATCAATGACTATTTTTTAGCCATTCTTTTGATTGATTACTTATTTATCCATTTTATGTATTCTCGGTAGAGGGTATTTTGCCTATAAATAAAGTGTTCATTGTCATGGGAACTGTCTCTCGTATGGTTGATATGATCATTGCTGCGAGGATATGCAACATTCCCAGGCTTCGATTATGTACAAGTAGGGCCCATGGATGGGAGAATCCTAACCCTTTGTTGTCTTCAAATAGATAATTAAGAAAAAAATTAAAATAGTTAAGTGGAAAATATGTGAAAAATGGAGGTTATTGAGGATGGGTGTACCTATGTTGAGGTCCTTTAGACGAATGGTTTAGATTATTGAAACATGGGCCCCACTTGTATAGATTCAAGGCTTAAGGATACTATACATATCCACTTGCCAAGGATGTAGTTCCTCATTGGATCCGGTCTTAATCGTATGCTAGGGGTTTCACAAAGCATCTCTCATGGCCCACTCTCAGATCACCATTATTTTTAGCATATTTTCATCTTTTCCAATCCAAGAGGAATGTTCGCAAACATGAAGCTAAATGGACTGTGAGTTACCATCTACCTTGCCAGACATGCCAACATGTCTTGTGTACAACATTTAAGCCACCCAACAAGTAGCCCCGTTGGCCACTGCAAAGATCACTTTGATAAGGACATCACGTCATGTACACCCTTACGTATGTATCAAAGGAGGCGGCGGGTTGCGCCGATTTTCCTGTGGCTAGGCTAGTACCCATGATCGTGCTAAAGACCCCATGTGCATGTGCGAGCATATGGAAGACCCCACACTGGGAAGATGCACATGGGCTGCTTTATGGAGTGATCCAGACCATTGGATTGGAGGGACGGGATGATCGGGCCATTGGATCACGTGGATCATATGATCAGGCCATTGATTATTGATCATCCACATCAGTTTTAGAATTTATCATATTTGAGGATTTAGTTTTTGATTATTTTATATTTAGACACATTATGAGTGTTTTAGCTAATTTTATTTTGACTAGGGCTATTTTCGTTAAAATTCACAAGACGGGGATTTTTGTAAATTTTGAAACTTCTTGGATTTATAAAAAGAGGGGGGTGTGTGACCTCTGTCCCATTGGATTTTGTGATTAAAAAAGAAGAGAAAAACTCTTGCTCTCTTCTCTCATTTTCATGCGATTTGAAGATACTTCCATGCGATTTAGAAGGAAGATTGGTGCGAGGTCTCCATTTATCCCCACACCATCTTCTTTTCTCCTCCATTCAGGTATTTTCTTCAGATTCTTAATTCTCCCATCCCAAATTTTATCTTCCCCCAAACCCAACTTTCGCACACTCATCCACAATCCAAACCCTAACTGACCTAAACGTATCCTCACATGCCACACGTGTGGCCGTACGACCATACTCGTGAATCCCGCATTCCCCTTTTGGTTTCCCACCATCATTATATCAAAACTCCATTCATCCATCCCCGAAACCCTAACCCTAAACTTAAAATTCCTAATTTTCCTACTTTCCCAAACCCTAATTTTCACCCTAGGTTGTATTGGGTTTCATATTTTGAAATATACTATACCCTGTGCTAATTAGATGTCCCTGCATCCATTAGATCCTAATTTCTTTTTTATTTAATGATCTTGTGTTACAATGTTGGTGGTTTAGGCTAGGATTATACATGGTTTTCTTTTGATTTTCATGATATTTGTGATGATTATAGCGATGTTTGTGCTTTTTTGTTATATATCTTGATTCGTCTATTTGATCTCACATGTTACTTAGTTCATGCATCGGTCCTGCATCATACTTTTTTTTTGATTAGTTACTGAAATTTTATTAAAAAGGCGCCAAAAGGCAACAAATAATACAAAAAACAGACAGCCCACCAAACCCAACAAACAGAGAAACAAAAAGCCCCTACAACCCACATAACATTAACCCCACTCTCGGACAAAGCCCTGCGATCTCCCAGCAATTCAATCAACACTATGACTGATATTATGGAAGCATCATCCATTTCTCTCCTCCCAAATTGCCCACAGCCCAGCCCCCACAAACCTTTTAGCTCCTTTTCCATGGAAATGCAGTGCCAAGCCATTAGCATATCTCTTAGAGATCGTGGAATAACCCACTCCTTGAATCTGGAGAGGGCATGGACCCACAATTTGTATGCAAACGAACAATAGATAAATAGGTGATTGATCGATTCGGAGTTGGCCATGTGTTAAAAACACACATTGGGAAGACGCATCCCTCTTTTTGAAGATTATCCACAGTTAAGACTCTTCCTCTTCCCACAAGCCAGCAAAAAGCTGCTACTTTGGGAAGGGCTGCATAGGACCAAATGAACTGGGTGTTCTTGGCTTCCCCATCTGCATCAGACTTAGCAAGCACACCATAAAAATATCTAACCGAAAATCACCCTGATGGCTCCTTTTTCCACACCATACTGTCGCTTTCCCCACTGATCGGGCTATATAACTGAATGAGAGCAAGGAGCGAGCCTAATTCCATTGTTTCTTTGTCCGAAAGAAAAAAGATCTGACTGCAGAGATCATTTGGCTCAAAAGATCAGGACTATCCTCATTAGGTGGACTGCATTATATGAAAACAATAGACAGCCAGCAGTCTAATTTGGCAGAAGTGTGTGGCCTTCCTCATGAGTGGATCATCCTGGTTTTTGTGCCAGGTGATCTGCATTGTGGGGCTACCTTTTGGATGGCTCGGATGTTTTATCACATGTGCAAAAGTGAATGGTATTGAAGCTCCTATGTTTGTTGTCTTCATTGTATTTCATACATCAAGTTCCCATTCCCACTTCTCAGAAATAAATCGTATCAGCATTTTAAGATCTTTCCAGACCTTGACTGGCAATTCCTCACTTCCCTCTTGACCAACTTGCTGATCAGCAACATGGGCCACATCTGTTGATCCTGCATATGGAGATTTTTTATTTTTTATTTTTCTTTTTTCCTTTCCAGACGTTCTTTCATGTGCTTTCTCTAACATAGTTTTAGAGGAAAAATTAGATGGTCCTTGACATGAGGATATGAATACTATTCTCCGGTTTTCAATTTGTACAGGAGGTGACTACAATTAGGGCCTGTTTGATTTTCTAAAGTAAACGTAATTGCATTGTAAATAGGTAATAATTATTTCCATGTGTAATTACGACACCGTTTTCTAGGATTGATTTGACTCTTACTTTTCTCAACGCTAAAATCGAGGATGTTGCTAAATATTTGTGGGGCCCACCGTGATGTATGTGGATTATCCTCACTGTCCATCCGTTACGCTAACTGAATTTAGGGCATGAGCCAAAAAATGAGCCAGATTTAAAGTTCAAGTGGACCACACCACAGAAAAAAGGGAATCAAACACCCACCGTTAAAGACTTCTTGGGGTCGCTGTTTACTTTGGTGTGGGCCACTTCAACGTTGGATCTGCCTCATTTTTCGGGTCATGCCTCAAAATGTCATAGTAAAGCAGATGGACAACACGGATATGTCATATACATCATGGTGGGGCCCACAAATTTAAGTTAATCCTTTTGGACCGTTTTCCCAAGCAGAAGTACCTGCCTATTTCCAAACAGGGTGAAATTGTAATAAATAGGTATTTACAGGGCATTTACAATGAATTTGAAAAATCAAACAGGCCCTTAGGTGATGCAGGCTGTTCGTCTAATGTGACGGTCTTGGGGCTTTTCTCGGTTGAATGTGACCATTGCTATACTTCTGTCCTTAACCATCTATTTGCAGGCCATAATTGAACGGTTAGGATCGTCCTATCAAGGAAATTTCTGGAGCATGGGCCATCCACCATGGGCCTGAACAGACCAATTGTATGCATCACTGAACTGTGGGTGTAACTTTTACTACCTGAAACAATGTTTATTGTCTGATACTGATAGGCATTGCCCTATACATTCCAGTTTTGTCCATGGACAAATGGATGTATTGGCCCATATCAGTATGAAAAATGGCTATATGGGGTGATAACAGTGCCATAGCGATGGTGAACGATACGATACCCAATTTGAACCTTGAACTGAAAACCAAGGACACTGCATATCATGGCGTCAAGGGTCCTGCTATTGCTCTTTGTAGAGGGATTTTATCATACTTGGCCTGAGAATTACTTTAGTGGCCTCAGTATTCAATCAGAAATGGGACTGTCATTTTGGTGATCCAAATCTCTGACATCTCCTCTTCTTGCCTTAGTTACAGCTATGAAATAATTACTTGTCATTATTTGGGTGCTCATTCAAGTACCATACAATGTTTTTTTTTTTTTTCTAAATTTTTTTAATTAATTAATTATTTTTAAACCCTTGCCTTAGACTGCATTTGGCTCAGCAATTTCAAGAGCAGAGAAAAATTATCACTGGTTTTGGATATATTTTTCCCTTAATGGAGTTTCCAGAAACCCCAAAATGGGGCTCTTTTATGTTGTAGTTCATATCCATCAACCAGTATTATTTCATAATTTATGGAAATTCTATTGAGAGTAGAATCTGAGTAATCATGGATGTTTTCTACACCTGTTACAAGGTCCGACAACAAAGCGCTGTGGGGCCCAAATCTGAGCAATCATGATGTACATGTGAAATCCACTCCATCCATCGGTTTCGCAAGTTCATGTTATGATGATAGCCCAAAAATTAGGAAGATCCAAGACTAGAATGGGCCACACCACAGGAAACAGTGGGGAGGGAAATGCCCACCATTGAAATCTTATTGGGGTTCACCGGGATGTTTATGTGCCATCCAACTTGTTCATAAGGTGATTCTCAATCAGGATGAAGGGAAAGGAAAAATATCAGGCTGATAAAAAACTTTTGTGGACCCCAATAAGGTTTCAATGGTGGGTGTTCAGTCCCCACCGTTTCTTGTGGTGTGGCCCACCTGAGTCTTGGATATGGTTAATTTTTGGGCTCTTATTGTAACCTAAGCTGATGAAACTGACAGATGGAGTGGATTTCACACAGACATCGCAGTGGGTCCTACAGGGATTTGTGTTGCAGGAACTTCCTCTAACAGATATTGCAGGAAACTCGCATCCAATAATCACGATATTTTTTCTCACAGCCTGAGCCAAACATGGCATTCATGTGTGCAAGCACTCAAACTTTCAGATGTTCCAGATACGGACCTCCTGCATGAAGATATTACGCAGCTTTGGTGGGCTGGGAAAGAGCTCATGAGAGACAAACAACTATGTGATTATGTTGGAAAAAATGAGAAAACAAAGGTACCATTATTTCATGTATGATAAAAATCCATGCATCCTTAGTGGCAGACCTCTTACATTATTTGATATCATTGATGACAGATTGTAGTCAGGTTGCACTCAGCTGGGTCAGGTCGGACACAACACTCTGTAAGTAGTTAATGCCTGTGATTTATCCAGTTTGTTAGAAATACAACGGAATAAGACAAGCATGCGCGCATGCGCTTATTTTAATGTCTGAATACACCCCCATGGATGGTAAGTTACCATCCACCCCTAGCACATGTTCCGACGTGTCACATGTGTATGACATCCAAGCCATGCAAAAGGTGGGCCTGTATGAAGATCACCATGATGTGAAAATTAACCTGGTCCACTCATCAGGTGAGCCACATTGTAGAGCAACAATGGACGGTTTAAATTAGAGCATTAGACCTGCTGATGGTCCTCATTTGGTGATCATGTGTGGCCCTCCAGACTAGTCGACTGATATTTTGCACCAGTTGATTTTCATTGGGGGGGTTGCTTGTATAGAACGTGTATCAGGTGGACAATAATGTACTCTTGAAAGGTCCATGTCATCATTCATACATACATGTTTTTTGTATGTGAGCTGATTCAATGCCTCGAGACTCTAGAGGCACAAACTCCACATTGCTTAATTAATGTACACATGGCATTCATGGGCAATATCCAGACTGTAGATTCAGCAGGTTTAATATCAGACGGGCCAATAAGAAAAAATAAATTCTAACCATTTATCAGTGTTTTACAAAAGGACTCTGGAAGAAATGGCTCACATTCAATAAGAGAAAAGATTGATTTTAGATGGTTAGGATTTTCCTATCAAGGCAATTTTCAGTTAGTGGTCAATCAATACTGGACCCTATGTGATGAGCAGTCCAGATCTTGTCCATGCATGCCATGTGTACAGTAATCAATATGGAGGCATGGTAACTCCTGTGCCTCAAAACTCACAAACACTGTAAGCTGCTATCTGATCAATGCTTGCCGTACCGTTTTAGTAGCATGAGGGTGTTCCTGTAAATCTCCACTATCTGATTCCACATTTAACTGCTTTTCCATTGTCTATTTCATTTGCTGTATCAATAAAGCGATTCCAATAACCTGGAAGCAGCTGCGATAATGCATTACCCAAAAAGAGAAAAAGGTACGCTCCACTCAAACATCTCATGCAATCTCTTGGTGTCGGCACCATGTTCTGCATCTCCAAGCATACTGTCTCGTACTCTGCATGCATCTCCCCACTCATTACCTGCTAACATGGTACTATGAGGTCGAGCTTGGGCCCCACCGTGATGTATGTTGGACATTTGAACCATGCATCAGATGCACCCTCCCATAATGGGATGTGGATTGCGTGGCGGCCTGCCACCATGTAGTGGCAGGACTCTGTGGGGCCCACTGTGATGTATGTGTTTTATCCATGCCATCCATCTGTTTTTCCAGCTCACTTTAGGCCGTGACCCCGAAATTGAAACATATCCAAAGCTCACATGGACCACGCTACAAGAAACAGTGGGGATTGAATGCCTACCGTTGAAAACTTCTTGGAGGCCACAAAATTTGTGGATCAAGCTGATTTACGTGTTTTCCCTCCATATAGGTCTGTGTGACCTGAACAGGTTGGATGACAAATAAACATCACTGTGGAGGAAGGTTTTTATAGTGGTTGTTCAATCCCCACTGTTTTCTATGGTGTGGTCTGCTTGAGCCTGCTTGAGCCTGAATATGCTTCAATTTTGTGCTCGTGGCCTACAATGAGCTGGCAAAACGGATGGACGGTGTTGATAACACACATATGTCATGGCGGGCTCCATGGAGTCCTGCCATAATGGAGGTTGGTGGTGGTGGGGTCACCACACAATCTGCGTCCCCATCATGAGCCATGGGCCCATAAATCAAGCCGATCCATGATGTAGGTGGGCTACACCACAAGTAGTGTATTCAAAATCGGTTACGTAATGGCTGTTACGTAACCGTAACGGTCCGTTATGGGGTTGAAACGACCGTTACAGGAAAAAAAAAGGCTGTAATGGCCCTATAACGGCTTTTTTTTTTTTTTTTTTTAATAAAAGAAAAAAGATGGCCATAATGGCCGATGTAACGGCCCGTATCATAACGATAATAGTGGTGGCGGTTACAGCCACCGTTACTGTTTTGGAACGCATTGACCACAAGAAATAGCTGAGAGTGGAAGATCACCCATTAAAACCTTCTTGATTGTTTGTGGAGCCCACTGAGATGTGGTTCAGATATCCAGCCCATCATCACGTGCATCCTGATTGGAAAAAAAATTAGGCCATACCAAAAATCAGGTGGGCCCCACTGAGTGATTTTAGATGTTTTAGGCATGATTTTGTATGGTTCCAAATGGTGTGGCCCACTTGAGTTTCGGATACAGCTCATATTTGAGGCATCCCTTAACCTGGAGGGGACCCATCAGATGCACGGTTCAAAATGTCCAACACACATCACGGTGGGGCCCATATTAGTTCAATCTTATGGAAAACTCCCATGAGGTCGACCTCGTGGTACCTTTTCCCACTATATGCTTTCTTTTCTTTTTGTAGGGAAAAGCCTAAGAGAAGACTGTACCCACACTCTTGAATGCACCATCGATTAACCAAAAAGATTTCAAACATCTGCAACAGCTGAAGTTGTTTTCTTGTGGGATCCTTGTCTATATATGAATTCACCCTCTGAATGGGATTCTGAAAATAAGTGTAAAACCAAATACTTGAAAGCTTTGCCAAGCCCACAAGCATGTACAAGTCAGCTAATGCACATATGCGAGCATGGTGCAAAATCCAAGCCATCCATCAGAAGGGTACCACTATGTAGATTCCTTCCCAAGAATCAGGATGGTCCACTGGTCAGGTGGACCACAATCAACTGAACTAATGTACAGTTGTGAAAAAAAATATCAGCTAAGTTTTCTAACCCAGCAACTGTTTCTAAAATCATCACACACCTACTGAATATGCCTAACTTTATCATTGGGAACTAACATCTACATGGTGAGGTCCACTCGATGGTTGGCTTGGATATTTCAGCTGTCTGCCATGCTGGCCTCTGTGCATTAGCTGGCTTGTACAAAGTGTGTGGGCTTGGAAAAGTTCATGTTTACATCAGGTCATTGTCCACTGCATGTGTGAAAGAAAGAAATGGAATGTGATCACGAGTCTGTTTACTATATGCAGGACTAGACTATGCTGTGCCGTTTCTGCCAACCACCAAGTTGTGGCAACACGTCCAGCACATACGCGCATGCCAATCACGGCTGTCCAAATAGTTGGCGACATTGTGGGTGGAGCATATAGCCCAAAAATCATGCCGATGGGGGGATTATAACTGCCTGATTTTGCCTGTTGAATCTGGACTGTTGAGCACTTTCTAGCTGTCCATTTGATGACCCAAATTTGGATATTTAGGATCATCTGATTGCCGACATTTTTTGGCTATGCTCATCAACTTTAGGACGTAATTCGGACAGTTTGAATTGTCTTGCATGTATTCCGTTAAATAGTAGATGAATTTTCACAACTTTGTTGTCTTTGGCAAACCAAGCATTGGAATCTCCTTAACTCTGGGCCAGAAGTCTGTGAGCTACCGGTTTTCAGTTTGGCAAGTGGGCGTCATTATTCAGTGATCCAAACCGCTAATGTGGTGGACCTCACTATGATTGCCCCACCCAACAAATAGACAGCTAAAAAAGAAAATTCTGCAATGGTTCACATTCAACCAAAAAGAAAAAAAAAGAACCAGATATTCTCTGTCTAGGATGCTTCAATCTGGGGTAGTTTTTGTGCATGGGTCATCTGCTGTGAGCCTCATGATGTCAATATCTCAGATCACTGCCCAAAACTTTACTTTCTAGCACTGTATAAATTCCTAGATTGCAAGTTGCATGATGTCCTGCTGTATGTTACTTGAAATATCCATGCAGGACTAGAAAGAGGTTATGAAAAGGGCCTACACGAGAAAGTAGCTAAGGAATCTGCTGTTTATCCCTTCCTTCCTTTTTTTTTTTCTTCACCGCTTGTAAATTACCCCTTTTTTACTGGAAGGACCTGCAATGGAATAAAGTGTTAGAAGAGACAAGTTCCTTGCTGAAAAGCTCTGGTACTCCAAACAAATGCTAAAAGCCATATCGGCAGCTACCAGAATCGTGGCGCACATGTGTACAGGCATATTCCATAACAGTATCGGCCAGCTAGCTGGCCGCTATGATACATGCTTTATCAGCCGTTACAAGATATTATGTAAATGGTGAGGATTTCAAATTTGTATTCATTTTTTGTTTTGGAAATGTATTTGATGGTCCAACGTTCCATTGTTTGATAAAAATGTTCTGTTGGGATGTGTTAGCTTCATCTGTTGAAAGTCGACCAAATAAGTATTACTTTTATACAAATCAAGCATGATTTGGTGGATTAGGGGGGAAGTGGATTGTGTTCTGCTCATGGCAAGACAGAAATCGGTCTAGGCAAGACCTCTGTGGGACCCATCATGGGTTTTATTGACATCGTTCATCCATTATTTCAGATTATTTTATGGTGGGATTCCAAAAAAAATGTGGTAGGTCCAAGGCTCAAGTGGACCACACCATGTTGATAATGACGCCCATAGTTGAAACCTTCCTAGGGCCCACTGTGATGTTTATTTGCCATCAAACCTGTTCATAAGTTCACACAAACATGGATGAAGTGAAAGCACAAATGTCAGCTTGATTAAAAAATTCTGTGGCTCCACAAGAAGTTTTCAACTATAGGAGTTCAATACCCACTGTGTGGTCCACTTGAGCCTTAAATCTTCCACACTTTTGGGTTCAAAACTCTAAAATGATCTGAAAAAATGGATGAACGGTGTGGATAAAACCAAACATCATGGTGCGTTGTTGCTACAATTAAATATAAATATAAATAAGATTAAAAAAAAATGAAAATAAGATATTGGTTTAGCTCTTATTCCAATATTTCCTGAAATGGTACACCCTAGTCTATTCATCAAATTCCACCCAAAATTTGTATTTTAATCATGAAAATAGGCCAAGAATAAGAGAATTTTAAAATAAAAATATTCAAAATAAAAATTTTGTATTTTAATCATTAAAATAGGCCTAGATATAGATTCAAATTAGCATCTAAGTTTCTTCTATGATTGAAATGAATAAAGAAGTGGAAAAATAAAAGAAATTAAAAATAGAATAAAAATCAAAATGAGTTATTTATGATTGTATCGGCATGTAACAGTTGTATTGGCCCCATGGTGGTGTTGATATGGGCTGATACGGTCCACTTTTTTCATAACGGTCCGTGTGACTGGATTTGCCTTATAAATGGGCCAGGTGATGTTCATGATCAGAACCAACTAATGGTCGGCTTAGATTCTTTACATGTGTGCCATGTTGGCAGATGTGCTGTGTGGGGATTTTCATTTGTGTTCCTCCAAATTCTACTTTAAAATATCAGAAAGAGTAAAATTGAATTGCCACTATCATCTTTCCTGACATACCCACATGCGCCATTGCTGGTTTTCATTGAAGCAATGCCACAAATATATGTGGGTGTGTTTTGAGTGTTGGAATAATAGGACATGAAAAATCTAACGGTGGATATTTATTTATGAAATGTTGTTGAATTTTGTTCTGGTAATCGACATAAGGACAGACAAAACGGTTCTAATCAATGTATTTCCAACCATAGCCAAATGATTGTGATATTTGAACACAGTCTTGGAAATGGTCCATGGTGTGATGTCCTCATCATTGATCTGGACTGTCCGTTTTATTCAGCCAATTTGTATGGACCACCATGAATAATCCATCTGATCAATGGCATGCAAAATGGATGGTTGAGATTGTTTATAGAAAGATAGATCCAATTATTCATCTGAAGTATCTGTCAGTGAGACTCATCTTGGGTTTCCTGTGCTTCAAATGAATCACTTTGATAAGATGTCATCTGTTCGATTGGGTTGACTCAGCTCGATTGAGTTTTGAGTTGTGTCTCTGATTTGTGTTTTTAAATGTTGGGTCCACATTTCTGGAGTACTGCAATCGATTGATATGGTGGACCTTACATGCAATGACTATTTTCAATCAGATGATACTAGCCATCCTTTTTTTTTTTTCCCCCTTTTTAGACAGACACACACACCTCCACACACTCAGGCCACACGCACACACCCCACACACGCCCGGTGTTGAAACTCCAAGGAGTCTACCACCCGGGTAAGAGCAAGAAACTTCGAGGAATCTACCACCCGGGTAAGAGCAAGAAACTCCGAGGAATCTACCACCCGGGTACTGGCCGTCTGCTGAAGATGGACAATTAGAAAAGAATTCGCATTTGACTGGGCCCAAATGGGTGAGTTGCGACAATCTCTTTTGGGTTGGAGGGATATCACATCCATCACATGGGGACCTACTATATGAAGGATTCAGATTGCCAGATGGTGGGCCCCACATATACAATTTTCTGGGGCAATCTGATGCTGGACTGCTTATTGTATATTTTCCCATCACTAAGTTTATAGGGAGTGGATTAGGTGTTACCAGAGTAACAACTTAGCGTAAAGGCCATTACGTAAAGGTTACGATGACAGCCATCACATATTGTTACAAGGTCATAACGGCAAACAACTATTATAGAAAAAAATGACCCGATCGATACACCTAAAGCTGTAATATCTCTATAATGATATGTTATGGGGCAAATATAGGCTTTTTGACTTATTTTTAAAAAAATTTATTTTATGTTACAGAGTAAGTATAGGCTTTTCAAGGTTTTTATCTTTATTTTTAAAAAAAAAATTTCAAAAAAGTCTATAACAGCTGTTATGGAGGCTTAGACAGTTATTGCGACCGTGTCCTAGAGTAAAAGTAACGGTGGTGGCTGTTATAACTACTGATACTATTATAGAATACCCTGACCAAAAAGAAAAAAGAAAAAAACTGAGTTACTCAACTTGTCCCGACTCAACTCGAATTCATGAGTTTCAAAAGTATGGTTTATCAGACACCTACACCTACCTAACAAACCTCTTTTTTAAGTCCAATCAGTTAAATGATCATCAGTAGAACAATCATCTTCTTCAAGTGATGATTATTCCATTTCTAATAGAGATGTGATGTAAGCAAAAACAAAAGAAACCCACATATATTAATGAAAGGAAGAAAAAGCAATCCTTGTTTTATTTGGACACAAACAGTGTAAGTGCCAAACAGCATTAGTATGGCTTTTGTTTTGTTTTAGCTTTGCTTTCTCGCTACTCTTGTCAACCCATTCACTGACATGTTTACTTAGTTTATGGTTTTGGTTTTCCACCTTTGCAAAAACCAAAAGTGATTTTAGATGAATGGCTGTTTGTCTGCACTCAAATTCAAGAAAATCATATTTTCTTTTAAGTGGGTTTCATCCAAACATTATTAAGAGCTGTAGAGGCAGACAAGTTGATTTTTCTAATCACTGTCGTTATCCATGTCTTCATTATTTATAATTTCTCCAACAAAGTGGTATTATATGGTGCTTAGCCCCATTAATCCATTTCGAGTGATCCTAATCGTCTGATTGCAGCCAACGGGTCACATTTCAGTGGATGGTCAGATTGCAATGGTTGGGATCATACGAATCAGGAGATACTTGGGGCATCTCTCTAATCTACAACAATGGTCGGCCGTGAACCGTTCGCATCATCGAAAGGTCTGTCCACATGTACAGGTTTGCTTGATGGACCGCCGTTCATTTTTAAAACATATGTTTTTCTCTTGTATAATGTGGGATTGGTTTTAAAAACCTCACATTGCTAGTTAAAGTATATCCTGAAATGGAGATGGCCCACTTGCATCAGGGACAGCTAAGCCACAGAGATCTTTCCATTTTTACATGGTTGAATATAGATTCTATCTCCTTTAATCAAGTCTCTTCTCTTTGGTTGTTGTGTTAGAACCATTCCTGATTGAAATATCATGGTGATAGCAAAATGAATTTACAAGTGAAAACCATCAATCAGGTCATGTGGACCATCTAACCTTTATAGAGATTATATTAACACTAAATGCTGCTAAAGGATTCTCTGTTAAAGCATTTCTTATGCTCATCATTGTATCCAGCATGGTATATGTGGCATCCATGTATTCGATGTGGGCCACTCATCAGGTGGACCCCACTGCCATAGCCCAAATAGTGAACTCTTGAAAGCTGGGGGCGGGGATTAGGTGAGCCAGGGGTAACAGCTTAGTGGGTGAGACCCTGACTGTGGGGCCCACTTCAATGTGTATTGTAAATCTACGCTGTCCATCTGTTTTGTTGGATTATTTTAGGGCATGGTCCTTAAAAACTGAGGCAGATACAAATCTCAGGTGGACCACACACCAGGGATTGAATTCCCTACATTAAAAACTTCCTAGAACCACCTTGTATTTGTTGTATATCCACTCTGTCCATTCATTTTGCCAGCTCACTTTAGGCATGGTCCAAAAATGAGGCATATCCAAATCTCAGGTGAATCACATGACAGGAAAATAGTGGTGATTGGGCGCCCACCGTTAACAACTTCATGGAGCCCACTGTAATGGTTATTTGCCATCTCAAAAGTGGTTTCACTTCACATACACATGCGGCGTGAAAGGCGGATATCATTTGAAAAATACGTTATCAATGTACAACACGTGTGACTTTTAATGGACACAGTAAGCTTCCTAAGTTCAGCCGATGCTAGATTTTCCCCGATACAATATATGCACAGTATAGTAATTCCAAATTAGAAATAAATCCACAAGCAAATCATATACGATGACAATATACATCGAGGAATCCATATCTTACTAGACACGATCGCTATGTAATCAAAGATTTACAAGGAAACTATAATACGGCCATGGCCTATCAAAAGTATATAAAAGTAACACTTGACGAAGAGTTTGGGGGCCTCACCACACGCAATCAATGACGTAGGGGAGGACGTGATGAGGTTGATCACCGTCTTTCTCGACTGATAAACACCTTGAATCCATGAGGCACTTTTGAATCCAAAAGTGGTTCCCGAATTCACTAGAAAAATAAAAGAACTTTTTAAAAAAATTATTAATAAAATTATTGATACTGAAAAGAAAGAAAAAAAAAGAAAAAAAAAGAAAGAAAAAGAAAAAAAAAGAGAGTTTAGCATGCTTAAATAACTTTAGATAAATCCTAAAATCATAAGCCATAATCAAACTAGGAAATAAATTCTAAAAAACGCATAAATTTTTATCATTTGTCAACCTATTGAGTCAACAAGTCGAAATAATAAAAAAGTGTCCCGATATTTAAATAAAAAATTATATGATTTTTAATTTATTGACCTATTGAATAATATTTCGACTCATGTAAATTAGTAGAAATCATCTAGCAAGCAATTTGGAATTTCTAACAGAATTTTGACCTGTTAAAACTATGCTAAATTTTCTTGATTATTTCTTGTTGAGAAAAGTCTTAAATCTATTTTTTTCCTGGTGTTGCTCGACCGGTCGTAGGGTCTGCTCGACCGGTCGTGGGACCGGCTCGACTCAAAGTCCAACGAGCATAAAGATTTGTGGTTCGAGGTGCTCGACTGGTCGTGGGTGACGCTCGACCGGTCGTGCAGTCCACTTGACCGGTCATAGGTTACACAGATTCGTTCCGCGATTTTGTGCAGATTGCGGATTTTGAGTCCTTTTGCAACTGGAATGCGGAAGGAAGTTGCCTAAATTATAAATAGGTGTTCCTATGGCTTTTCTAGGGAATGAGAAAGCTTTCTAAAGGGGTCCCAGGGAAATTAAAGGGTGTAACAAGGGTGAGATTCGAGGTTGTTCGAATCGGGTAACTCCTCTCTCTTTGTAATTTTTATTTTTCATAGTGGAGATCTGTCGCTTTGTGCCGTGGTTTTTTCCCGCAAGGGTTTTCCACGTTAAATCTGGGTGTTCTCTGTGTTCTCTTGTGTACTCGGTGCCATTAAATTGCTATCCTAGATGTAGATCTGT
Source organism: Magnolia kwangsiensis (assembly GCA_037074715.1). Classification (NCBI taxonomy): domain Eukaryota; kingdom Viridiplantae; phylum Streptophyta; class Magnoliopsida; order Magnoliales; family Magnoliaceae; genus Magnolia; species Magnolia kwangsiensis. The sequence continues at coordinate 105,829,333 of CM073578.1, read as the reverse complement.
GTGATTCCGCAGGTCAAAATCCCCAACAAGTGGTATCAGAGCTATAGTTGGGGCACAAATTTGAATCTGAGGGATTAGTAATAATGGCGAGCACCAGGTATGAGTTTGAGAAGTACTCAGGAAAAAATAATTTTGAGTTATAGAAGGTTAAGATGATTAGCCTGTTAATCAAGCAAGGCGAAGATGATGCTTTTGAGGAGCGGAAGTCTACTATGACTGATGTTGATTGGAATACTCTTGATAAGAAAGCTTTATCATCAATTCGTTTATGTCTCACGGATGAGGTTCTCTACAACGTCATGAGGGAGAAAACTGCGGCTAAGTTATGAATGAAGTTAGAGGATGTTTATGCGAAAAAATTCTCTGAAAATCGCCTACACTTGAAGCGGCAGTGGTATAACTTCAAGATGACAGAGGGTGGAGATCTGGAGGCTCACATCAGCAACTTTAATAAATTAGTTTGCAAATTGCTGGATATGGAGGAAGTGATGAAAGATGAAGAACAAGCATGTATGTTGTTGAATTCTCTCCCGGCGTCCTATGAGACATTCAAGGACACTATGTGCAGCATGAATAAAACCCTGAGTGTCGACACAATTATCTCAGCCCTTCAAGGGAAGGCTATGAGACAATTAAATAACGACATGGGGACGTCTTCTGATGCACTGTTTACAGTGGATAGGAATTCTGGACAAGGTACAGGTTCTTCTAGTTCTAGATCCAAGTTCAGGGGCAAGGGCAAAGGAAAGGTAAAGTGCTGAAATTGTGGGAAGGAAGGACATGTGAAGAGATATTGTGAAATTCTAAATCGAAGAGGGAAGATTCTGAGGCTTCATGCAGGGAGGCCAATGTTTCCACGTCAGATGGATCGAGTGGATGTGATGGTGATGTTTTATCTGTGTTTTCGCTCAGATGGTCATACGATGATCGTAAGGACGAGTGAATGCGAGACACAAGGGCATCTTTTCACATGACTCCTCATTGGAGTTGGTTCACCAGCTACAAGGAGTGTTATGGTGGACAAGTATTTATGGGTAATGACATTGCTTGTAATATTGTGGCTGTTAGTTTTGTGCACATCAGGATGTTTGATGGGGTGGAATGTACCTTGACAGATGTGAGGCACGTTCCTGATTTGAAGCTGAATCTGATTTCTCTTGGTATGCTTGAGGCAAAAGGATGCAAGTACATAGGTATTGATGATGCTCTTAAAGTATCCAAGGGGGCACGGGTAATCATAAAAACGCAACGACTCGATAACTTGTACAAGTTGATCGGGAGCACTTCAAAAGGTGGAGCTACGGTGGATGTAGCAGATTCCACCTCTGCATGTGTGTGGCATGTTGGGCATGACCACATGAGCGGGCAGGGTAGGAAGGCTGAGACGCACAGACAGGGATACAGAGCAGGTGGAGCAGCCACCTGTGAGAAGAAACACACTGCATGATCACGGGATATCGGCGAGGTATATGGACGACTCCAATATCGTAAGAGTATTCATCTTCTATTCAGATGGCTCTAGGTGAGCCTGGTTCTGAGAAGTGAAAGGTGACTATGGGCGATGTGATGGATTTGTTGTACCAGACCGACATATGGGAGCAGGTGGAGCTTCCAGTGGGCCGAAAATCAGTTGGATACAGGTGAATCTTCAGAAGGATACAACATAAATACAGAGCGAGGTTAATGGTGATGGGTTATGCTCAGGGAGAAGGGATTGACTTCTCAAAGATATTCGCGCTAACGGTATAGCAGGTGTCTATTAGATCAGTGATTGGTGCTGGTTGGCCAATGTAATCTTGAGCTGGAAGGAAGGATGTGGAGTCTACACTTCTGTAAGGAAAAGTGAAGAGCAGATCTACGTGAACAACCAGGGCGGTTCGAAGTTAAAGGGGCTGAGAAAAGACTTTGCAGGAAGTCGTTGTTCGGCTTGTCGCCTAGGCAGTGGTTTGATTCCTTCATGGTGGGTCAGGTATTGTATGTTGATGACGTGTGGATCGTCAATTGTGACATGTCTGAAATCAATGTACTGAAGACTTGGTCAATTGGAACATTGAGAATGAAGGATCGGGGGTTTGCAAAGATGGTTCTTGGCGTTGAGACTGAAGGAGGAGTAGGCTTTGGTAATCACAGGAGGAATACCTTATGTGTAGGTATTGATCCAGGATGTGATGGGCCAGGTAAAGCTGGAGAGCGTTCCCTACGTTTCTCTCCTCAAATTTTCCTCTGGATTTGTCCTAAAACAGATGAGGAAAAACATGATATCTCATGAGCCTTATTCGAATGTGCTGGACAGTGTATGTCATGGTCTGGATTAAACCGGTTATTTCACAGGCTATTAGTGTTGTGAGCAAGTACCCCAGCAAGCAATATTGGGTAGCGGTGAGATGGTAAGAAGACTACGTTTTTCTTTTTGAGAAGACAGGAGCAAAGGTGGTTGAGCACATGAATTTTGATCCGGCAGACATGCTCATCTATGTCGTTCCTACAGAGAAGTTCAAGTTCTGTGTAACTTCCCTGGGCTTGGCGATGGCGTAAAAGGACGGAGTGTGCACAAGAAGCTATGATGTGATGCAGAGATAAGAGAAGAGGTCAAGGAGCTACACGGTTGAAGATTGAAGACTTGGTGGAGATTGTTGAGAAAAGTCTTAAATCTGTTTTTTTCCTGGTGTTGCTCGACCGGTCGTAGGGTCTGCTCGACCGGTCGTGGGAGCGGCTCGACTAGTCTTAGCCTGCTCGACTCAAAGTCCAACGAGCATAAAGATTTGTGATTCAAGGTGCTTGACCGGTCATGGGTGACGCTCGACCGGTCATAGGTTACGCAGATTCGTTCCGCGATTTTGTGCGGATTGTGAATTTTGAGTCCTTTCGCAACTGGGATGCGGAAGGAAGTTGTCTAAACTATAAATAGGTGTTCCTAGGGCTTTTCTAGGGAATGAGAAAGCTTTCTAAAGGGGTCCCAGGGAAATTAAAGGGTGTAGCAAGGGTGAGATTTAAGGTTGTTCGAATCGAGTAAGTCTTCTCTCTTTGTAATTTCTGTTTTTCATAGTGGAGATCTGTCGCTTTGTGCCGTGATTTTTTCCCGCAAGGGTTTTTCATGTTAAATTTGGGTGTTCTCTGTGTTCTCTTATGTGCTCGGTGCCATTGAATTGCTATCCTAGATCTAGATCTATGATTCCGCAGGTCAAAATCCCCAACATTTCTTAGACTTCTTTCAATGTATGTGTGTTAAGAATGTACTTGATTCTCGTCGTACATCAATCAATCTCTTTACACGCAACACTACCTATCTTTAGTTTTGCTTCTTAACTTGGACGCTGCACTTCTTTCCAACTATGTGACAGTAAGTCCAAAGCCCCTTAAATTGCCTTAGATTTGTTGCTATCCAGCGCAATTACTATAATACACCTTAGGAGTAGCTTAAATATCAGTGACCACCGTTGTTAAATCTCTTATCAGTGAGTTTTTATTTAGTAAAGCACCAGTTATATCCTGCTGACTTCACACCATGATCGTCTTACGATCGTTTGGTCTTACGATCGTTTCATCTTTTTCCACTATCGTACGAGCACATGCGGCCTTAGGTATCTATTGTCTTCTCCGCTTTATGTATTTATTTCCACTATTTGTGTTGCTCTAACATCCAAATTAATAAAATTAGCTATCAACTTTCTTTTTTAAATTCTTTATCTCAAGGTAAAATTTTAAATTCCTTATCTCAAGGTAAAAAAGAATATTATTTCCAAGGATTGATTCTTCCCTTCTTAAATCACCCTAACAATTGGAGGTTGAATTGATTTGAATCAAATTAGACTTAAAAATGTTTGATCATAATTCAGCTAGTTTGGCACATGGGTTTAATTGGTTCAAATCAAATGTGACTCTAAAATGTCAGGCAGTATTCCTACTCACACACGTATGACGAAATTCATGCACTTAATAACACACGTGACCATTCGAATTGAACAAAAGCACCTCTAAGCGATTTTTACGTGTGCTATAGTACATCAACAATGCTGCCTACCTGATGGATGGCTCAAATCATATTATAGACATGGCTGTTCGGTGGTTAATGCAGTGTTATTTGATCGGTGGTGGAGAGAGAGTTTTAGTGCAGGGATGAGTCAGTCATCTCTTTTTTTTGGGTACTCAAAAATTGTAAATTTGGCACACGTGCAACTCAAATTAAACCGTCCAAACTTTGGACCCCCACTGTAGATAGGTCATGAACCGAAGACTAGACTGATTGCTTGATCCTAGCATCTGATTAATGGACATATGTTTGCTGAATTTTGGACCGTTGGCTATTTTTCTTGTTGACGGTCCATCAGATATCCACAAATTGGCTTCTTGCTTGTTCATGGACCATCTATCGTGGGTCACATGATTTGGACAAGTTAACCGAGTTATATGTGGAAGCGGATTGCGTACCGAGTAACTCAGTAAGGGTACTGAGTAAACTGTGTGGGGTCCACTGTTATTTATTTATTTTATCCACTCCGTTAATCCATGTTAACAGATAATTTTAGGACTTGATCACAAAAATAAAGCAAATTAAAATCTCAAGTGGACCACACCATAGGAAACAGTTTGATTGAACTTGTGCCATTGAAAATTTTTCGGAGGCCAAAGAAGTTTTGGATCAAGCTGATGTTTGTGGTTTCTCTTCATCCATGTCTTTGTGATCTTATGAATAGGTTGGATAACAAATAAAAGTTACTTTAGACCCTAAGAAGGTTTCAATGGTGGAAATCATTATTCCACACTGTTTCCTATGTAATGGTCCACTTGAGCTTTGTATTTACTTCAATTTTGGGATCAACCCCTAAAATTAAAAGTAAAAATGAATGGACGGTATAGGTAAACTACATAAACTCACAATGGGCCTAACTTAGTTTACTCAATACGATAAAAGCGTACCGAGTAACTCGGTACGCAATCCAATTTCGTTATAGGAAGTGGATTGCGTACTGGGTAACTCATTACCCTTAGCGTATTGAGTAAATTGTGTGGGGTCCATTGTTATTTATTTATTTTATCCACTCCATTAATCCATGTTAAAAGATAATTTTAAGGCTTGATCACAAAAACAAAGCAAATTAAAATCTCAAGTGGACCACACCACAGGAAATAGTTTGATTGAACCTCTGCCATTGAAAATTTTTTGGAGGCCAAAGAAGTTTTGGATCAAGCTAATGTTTGTGGTTTCTCTTCATCCATGTCTTTGTGATCTTATGAACAGGTTGGATAACAAATAAAACTTACTTTAGACCTTACGAAGGTTTCAATGGTGGAAATCATTATTCCACACTGTTTCTTGTGTAATGGTCCACTTGAGCTTTGTATTTACTTCAATTTTGGGATCAACCCCTAAAATTAGAAGTAAAAATGAATGAACGGTGTGGATAAACTACATAAACTCACAGTGGGCCTAACTTAGTTTACTCAATACGATAAAAGCATAATGAGTAACTCAGTACGCAATCCAATTTCATTATAGGAAGCAGATTGCGTGCTGAGTAACTCGATACCCTTAGTGTACTGAGTAAACTGTGTGGGGTCCACTGTTATTTATTTATTTTATCCACTCCATTAATCCATGTTAACAGATAATTTTAGGGCTTGATCACAAAAAAGAAGCAAGTTGAAATCTCAAGTGGACCACACCACAGGACACAGTTTGATTGAACCTGTGCCATTGAAAATTTTTTAGAGGCCAAAGAAGTTTTGGATCAAGCTGCTGTTTGTGGTTTCTCTTCATCCATGTCTTTGTGATCTTATGAACAGGTTAGATAACAAATAAAACTGACTTTAGACCTTAGGAAGGTTTCAATGGTGGAAATCATTATTCCACACTATTTCCTGTGTAATGGTCCACTTGAGCTTTGTATTTACTTCAATTTTGGGATCAACCCCTAAAATTAAAAGTAAAAATGAATGGACGGTGTGGATAAACTACATAAACTCACAGTGGGCCTAACTTAGTTTACTCAGTACGATAAAAGCATACTGAGTAACTCAGTATGTAATCCAATTTCGTTATAGGAAGCGGACTACGTAACTCAATACCCTTAGCGTACTGAGTAAACTGTGTGGGATCCACTGTTATTTATTTATTTATTTTATCCACTCCGTTAATCCATGTTAACAGATAATTTTAGGGCTTGATCACAAAAACGAAGCAAATTAAAATCTCAAATGGACCACACCACAGGAAACAGTTTGATTGAGCCTTTCCTATTGAAAATTTTTTGGAGGCCAAAAAAGTTTTGGATCAAGCTGATGTTTGTGGTTTCTCTTCATCCATGTCTTTGTGATCTTATGAACAGGTTGGATAACAAATAAAACTTACTTTAAACCCTAGGAAGGTTTTAATTGAGGAAATCATTATTCCACACTGTTTCCTGTGTAATGGTCCACTTGAGCTTTGTATTTACTTCAAATTTGAGATCAACCCCTAAAATTAGAAGTAAAAATGAATGGACGGTGTGGATAAACTATATAAACTCACAGTGAGCCTAACTTAATTTACTCAGTACGATAAAAACGTACTAAAGTAACTCAGTACGCAATCCAATTTCATTACATATGAAATCGGATTGCGTACTGAGTTACTCAGTATGCTCTTCTCGTGCTGAGTAAATTTAGTTGGGCTCATCTTGAATGTATGTGTTAAATCCACGTTGTCCACACGATTTTTCAGCTCATTTAATGAGATGAAACCAAAGTTTAAGAATATCCAAACCTCAAGTGCATCATACCACAGGAAACAGTGGTAGTAATGATTTTTCACCGGCCTCACAGTGATGTTTACTCTCCATCCAACCTGTTCATGAGATCTTACAGACATGGGTGAAAGTTCAACACAAAGATCTTACAGACATAGATGAAAGGAAAACACAAATATAAGCTTGATAAAAACTTATGTAGCTCACAAGAAATTTTCAACGGTGGATGCTCAATTCACACTGTTTCCTGTAGTGTGGTCAATTCAAGATTTGGATATGATTCATATTTTGGCTCGAGCACTAAAATTATCAGGTAAAATGATGGACGGAGTGGATTAAATATATAAATCATGGTGAACCTCGAAGAGTTTACTCAGTACGCAATCCGCTTCATGCCACGTGTATAATCTTTGTCTTCATGAGTGTGAACCATCACACACGTATCCAAGCTTCCGTCCATCTGTGTACGCGCTAGTCTTGCTGCCAAAAGACCCACTAATCTAGGGGTAGACTACAAAGTGGAAACTATTGCCTAATGGCATGCAATCTGGACTGTCCAAAATAGCGGCCCCTTTTTAAAATGGTCGTAGCTGTAAACCAAACTGATCAGACTGTGCTAAACCATCTGATTTCATCTGCTGAATTTGGACAGCTGATATTTTTCTTTTTACGGTGCATTTGAGAGACTAGAGGGTTAGTTTGCTCCATCCACAAGAGGGAGCATATTTTAGGCGGTTCGGATTAGAAGATGATTTTGCCACAATTGAGTAGTGGCAAACGCACATTGTAGTCCAGCTGAGTAATCTAGTATGGATCATAATTATAAACTGTGCCTGGAAGATAAATGATTCAGTGCTGCAAGAGCACTGTAGTTATAGTGCTCCTACTTGCACAGGGACGACTGGAAAATCGAAGCAGTCAATCTGGACCGTCCATTAGGTCTAGAACACAATATTTCATGTGCTGAAACTAGGATCACACCAAGCAGATTGATTTATAAGCATCTAATCAATTAGCCAATATAATGGACGGGCAGGATCATTTATATAAAATAAACCTAATCAACAAGTGAGCCAACTATTTTCTGAAGCACATCATGGATTGCATATGGTTCTAAACAATCACTTTTATCAGGAAATCCTGACCATCCCATCCATGGATTGGAAAAAGGATGGCTGAGTTTTTTTTCATGGTAAGCCCATGATATGTGTGCAAGATCTAATGGACCATCAATATCAAGCAATTGGACTATGCAAGTAGTAGCACTATAAATTATGGTGGCATAGAGTACTAGAAATCTATCCTTGTGGAAAGGTGGACCATTTATCCTTGTGGAAAGGTGGGCCATATGAATATCTTTTTCAGCTCTTGTTCTTTCAATTAATTTTGTTTTCTTTCAATGTTGGGGCCAACAGCTTAAAAGCATTTGCTTAAAAGGTCTCATGGACAGAATTCCCTCTTTTTCATGAAGAAGAAGCAGGAGAGAGAGAGAGAGAGAGAGAGAGAGAGTCCTCAAAATAGAAAATGAACTAAATATCAGAAAAAAAGCCCCATTGAAGATTAAAACAAAAGACCCCTGGAAGAAGATAATAATAATAATAATAATAATAAAGGGTAGGAGAGAGAGAGAGAGAGAGAGAGAGAGAGAGAGAGAGAGAGAGAGAGAGAGACCCACTGAGAGTCTTATTCCTCAAGATAGAAAATAAACTACATGTCAGGAAAAAAAAAATTCCAAAAAAAAAAAGAGGGGAGAGAGGTCCAGTTGAGACTCCTAAAAATAGAAATTAAATAAACTATATATCAGAAAAAAAAATTCAAAAAAATTCTGAGAGAGAGAGAGAGTATGTGGGATATTTCCAAAGAGAGGCAAGAGGGTTTTATTTGAATTGAATAAAAAACCATACAAGAACCATCCATTTGTTTGATTTGAATAAAAACATACCAAAATTATAGTAATTGTAATAATAATAGAAGAAGAAGAAAAATCACATGTTCCAATCAAAATACTGAAATGTGTCTTTTTCCATATTCATCCTCTGCACATTCCTGGCCATTCCTGATTCTCAAAACTCCTAGAAGCAGATAATGAACCAAACCCAACATCACTTACACTCTTCCTTGTACAAAACAGCTGCTGTGATTGCTTACAGTGAGCAATAGCCCCTTGGATTGAGCTCTCTACTTCTGAATTCACACTACTACTCCTTTTCAGCAACTGCATTCCATAAGACCCTTTTGAATTCTCACTTGAAACTGAGTAAGAAGAAGAAGAAGAGGAGGAGGAGGAGGAGGCGGAGGAGGAGCTCGACGACGACAACGATGTAGATTTAGTCCCCGAGTTCTGTTTGATCACACCTGAGAATGACCTTCTGTGGGTCTCAGCATCTTCGCCGCTGCTCATCTTCTCTTTCTCATTGCTCATGCCAGTCGCTGACGCTTGATATCTCTCTCTTTGAATTTGCCCAAATGGGCTCTTTTTCACCACCTTCACGTACTTATTCAAACACTGCTTGGCCTTGGAAACTGTATATTCATTGCTATTTCTCGCTGCGTCAGCACACGATTCATCTGAGCACCCGGACTTACTGAAAAGAGATCTGAAGTAGGCCCTTGATGCCTTGAGTTTCAGACTCAATGAGGATTGCTTGATTAGTTTGAGTTTCTTGGACCATGACTTCTTGGCGTGACCGTCCATGAAGCTGGTATTATCAGCGGAGGCGGTGCATTCGTAGAAATACTCTTCTGGGGAGAGCTCTCTACTCACGTTGCATGAATCGGCCGGCGATATGTTGCATGATTCAAATGGGGTTGTAAAAGCAGTTGGGATGGTGTGAATTTCTTCAAAAGAGGGTGTGATTTGTTCATGGGAGGTGTTTGAGGTTTGTAGGAGCATCTGGACCATTTGTAAACGTGGAGGGAGGTGGAGAGGGAGGAGCTTGCCTTTGTAGAAGAGCTCATCAGCTGGGGAGGTGGTGGAGTCTGTTTCAAGTGGGTTGGAGGACATTTGGAATTCAAATTCTCTGCTGGAATGTGGAGGGGAGATGGAGTAGCATAGTAAGGTCGTGGTGGAGCTGATGTCCATGTCTATGTACTCATCATCTGTTGCTTGATCACATTGAAAGAGGGGATTTCTAGCCATCTTATGTGATTAAAAGCTCTCTCTCTCTCTCTCTCTCTCTCTCTCTCTCTCTCTCTCTCTCTCTCTCTCTCTCTCTCTCTCTCTCTTTCTCTCTCTTCTGAAGGGGGTATGGAGAGATTGGTTTGAGAAAAAAAGAGGGGAGGAGGCATCCTTTAAAGTGGGGAAGGTGCCAAATGAGAAAAAGATTATAGTAATTGTCAGAAACATGGAGATTTTTGGATGAATCCAAATAACAGAAATCAGAAAATAATAGGGCTTTTCACTTAGGTCATGTGGGCCACCACCCTCCTCATGTGACCCATATCTTGGTTCTTTGTATTCTCTATCTTCTCTTTATATTTTTGAATTGATTTTGTGTGGCTCATCTCTAAGTGCTTTTCTCTTTTATATTACTTGAACTATGTACTGTACTGTTTTCTTGGAAGCCACTATCTTACCCTCCCCCATTGATAGATACACCCTTTCTGTCGAATTTTGGTGATACAATGGTATAAAGCTCTACTATTTTATTTTATATTTACTTCAATTATATGACCGAAAGTTTTAAATACTCAAAAAAACTCTGCTCAACTGGACCACATTTTAGCAAGACCCGAATAAAACTCATTCCAGTCACAATTGAGTCAAAACTCAAGAAACTCGACCAGGACTTGGAAGAAATATATATATTTTTTAAAAAAACACTCATAAAAAATCTCGAAAAACTCGAGTCACTGTTAGACTAAAATTGTGGAATTTAACTGACCAATTTAAGCATCAATGATGAAGATCAGATAGATTATAATTATAAGCTAAAATGATTGTACCTTCTTGGAAAACCATTAGTGTGTCCCTAGATCTTCTGCACCTTGCATACGTAAGGAAACCGTTTTAATGAGATTGTGGTTTCATATATGTTGGTGAGGGGATCAAGATCATAAATATTGGGGGACCATGGAAGCACGTACAGATGAATCAAGAGAAGTAATCCAATAGCAACAATCAATCACAATCATAAAGTCTTCGAATTTAATGTGAAAAAATACTTTCAGGAAAAAACCATGGCACAAAGTAACGTATATCACTATGAAAGTAGAATTTAAAAGAGATAGAGAATACCTGATTCAAACAAACTGCAAATCTCCTCTTAGAAGCCCTTGAAAATCCTGTGAATGAATTAGAAAGCTCTTAGATACATCCTAATCCCGATTATACCCATACTTATAATAAAAAAAAAACAAATCCAGCAGATACTCAACTCAGTGTAACTCTGTACATACGTTTAATGGAACCCTCAATACAACTTCGATGTTATCGACCCCCCCTTCGATGGCATCGAACTATCACCAAAACATTCCAGCGATAAATCATGAATTTTTCAGATTTTTCAAATGACATCGAGCAAACCTTTGATGTCATTGAAACTAACTTCGATGGCATGGAGTAACCTTCAATAGCATCGAGAAGGACACCAAAGTGTCCAGCGACCATCATGATCGAAGGACATCAAACTATCATTAACAAGCATGTTGAATTACAAATTTAAAACATCAATCAAAACTAAAAATATAGATGATGGTGGGAAGAAGTTGAGCCTATCACAACTTGTTCCTTTCTCAAAAGCCCACATGATTAAGAGTTTTATGTTTATCGAAATTACTATGATAGAGACCACACCATGAGTATATATAATTTTCCCAGATCTACATGTAATAATCATGTACATAGCGAGGCCATTGGTATGCTTATCAAAGTTATTCAGTCATATGATCTAGCCCAATGATCATGTCGGGGCCAATCAAATAGAGATCTCACTGGTACAGCTCAAATATTATTTATACTTTTAAATATTAAATATTACTGAAAGCTTAGGAAAGTTTTGGAGTCGACTCAACTCGAATGGTTTTTTTAGGCCAGTTTGAACTATGATCTGATACATATACTCTTTTTGTTTTTCTTTTCTTTTCTTTTTTGAGATCCTCTACTTCTAGCCACTCTCTTGTTAATAGATACATCCTTTCTTGCTACTTTTAGTGATACAAAAGTACCAAATTTTACCATGATATTATCAAATTTTGAGAGAAAAATGATGTAGTTATCAACTAGCTAGGTGGGTGTAGATGTTAATTACATATCTTAGTTTTCTGGTTTTGGAACATGCAGTGGACTGTAATAGCAAATCCCTAGGTTTGCTATTAAGTGACAATTGGGATAAATAAGCTCATTAGAATCAAGAAAAGAAATAATATAGTGCTCTAGTGGCACTATAAGTTCCGTGCCCCTCAAGTCGCATTGGGACACATGTGATGGGGACTTTCTCCTCATTGTTGGGTTCAATGAAATCGAACAAGTTTCGATATCATTGATAATTGCAGGATTTTTCAGCATTCGTCACTGGACATTTTTTGTTCTGTTCCAATATCATCCAATATCATCAAGAGACCTTCAGATGATATCGAGGCTGTCATCGAGAGTGGCTCGATGGCATCGATAATTGTTGGAATTTTCACCCCTGGTTGCTGGACAATTTTGGTCCTGTTTCCATATCATCGAAGGTCCGTCGATGATATCGAAGCTGTTATCGAGAGACCTTGGATATCATTGAAGAGTTCTACAGATGCGATTGTGGAAACACAGATTTTATAGATTTTGTTTCCTATTTGGGTTCTACCTCTTTCTATTCTTATATAAAGGGGTGTATCTGGGATTGAGGTGTATTTTAGAGCATTCTAGGGTTTATTAAATCTTTACAAGGATTTACTAAAGGGTTTAGGGCTATCAAAGGTGTGAGAGATAGAGAGAAAGAGAGAGAAGAACTTGTGGAAGGGAGGCTATGCTCGTAGAGGTGATCTACCATATCTCAACGCTTCCACGTCCTTGTAATCAGTGAGATCTCTCCATTTTCTTTATTTCTCTTAGTGTTTATCCACTCTTACATGAGTGATGAAGGTTTGATCATATCAAGGTGTGCTTGTAATTGGTTGTAACGTTCTGCTTTATAGTGGATTGTTGATCTGAACGAGGTCCTGTGGTTTTTACCTCTTTGAGGATTTTCTACGTAAAATCCCTGGTGTTGTGTGGTTTATGTTTTGATTGCTTTTCATTGCATTATTATCCCTTAATTTTGGTTTGTTTCGGGAGGCTAGATTTTAAGGTTTTGTACAAGGCCCCCAACAAAGTGGTCCTTGGTGTGTTTAAATTATTTCATGTTATGGTCGATAGAGAGACATGTAGATCATTGAAGTGCATCCGCACTGACAATGGTGGTGAATACATTGGTGACTTTCATGAGTACTGCAAGTCCTTGGGTATACGACATGAACAGACTGTTCCCAAGACCCCTTAGCATAATGGTGTAGCTGAGCGAATGAATCGCACTATTGTTGAGAGAATCAGATGCATGTTATCCCATGCGAAATTGCCCAAGACGTTCTGCGGAAAAGCAATGCACACGGCGGTGTATTTGATAAACAGGTCTCTATCAGCCCCATTGAATAGAGAAGCACTTAAGAAGGTGTGGACTGGACAGGATCCATCGTATAGTCATCTCAGGGTGTTTGGATGCAGGCATCCATTCACGTACCAAAGAACGAGAGGTCCAAGCTCAATATGAAAATCAGACAGTGTGTTCTTGGGGTACAGTGATGAAAAATTCGATTACAGATTGTGGGATCCGACCGAGAAGAAGCTCGTCAAGAGCAGAGATGTAGTTTCCTTTGAAGATCATTGTATATAAGACATTGGCAAGCCAGAGAAGAACCAGCCTAGTTCAAGTGAGCTAGAGGACATGGATCCGATTATTCCTCCCGTGGTGCTTGATGGCGGGGGAGTACAACAAGGTGCAGAGGACAAGGGAGTTCCTACAGAATATGGACCGGGGGAGCAGCCCTCACTTGATCCACCTGCTGAGCCACAGGTGAGGAAGTCATCAAGGGACAGATAACCGTCTAAGAGGTACTCGCCGCATGAGTACATTATACTGACTGATGGAGGAAAGCCAGAAGATTATTCTGAGGCCCTAGCCGACGAGCATAAGGAGGAGTGGTTGAAAGCTATGCAAGAGGAGATGAAATCCTTGCATAAGAATTACACCTATCATATTGTAATACCCTGAATTTTTATCAACCTGGGATTAGACGTCCTTAGGCAATGGGTCAACCATAACACCTTGGTAACCTCTCAGAACCCAATTTCAAAGCCAAAAGAATCATGTAGAACCAAATCCTTTAGAAATTAAGCGTAAGTTAATTAGTGCTACGCTAGAGTAGCTGTGAAATTGTCCCTGATCACTTTAAATACGTTCTGCAAGACTCAAAACTTGTAAAATTAATGACGCTATAATATCCCGAAACCTTGGATCAAACTCTAAACCCGTTTGCTCTCAGGAACTCTCTGAAACTTCGTATTGGATCTAGACCGCGTGTCGGAAGTCCGATATTTACAATCTTAGACGGTTATGACCGCTTAGCTGGACTTAACAATTGTTTCAAAAATCAAGCCCAACCGACGTTCAGAGGCTATTTTATTGAGCCTGGAGTGAAGAGAGTGAGAAATGGGTTAGATTTGAAAATTTTAATCCAAATCTGGCACGTGACTTGGCGCGTTATTATTAAGCGTTCTAACCGTCAGAATTCAGCCAAATTACACCCTCAGATCAGGAAAAAATTTTCTTTCATATCATGAGACTTGTAGACCTGATTTAGGTACGATGACCGTTGAACTGAAACTGGACTGCCACGTGCGATCTGTGAACTCTACCGGACTGAACAATGGGTGCGAGAAACATCCAGTATCCATGAGCTTAAGTCCGACCGCATTCGGCCAGGGGACCTCCCGAAACACTCTTTTGGATCGGAAATGTCCCGATTTGGTTATAACCTAAGTATACCTTTGTCCCAAGTCTGTTTCAGTGAAGTTTTAACCTATATAAGGGCTTGAAACCCTCTCATATCTCTCTCATTCGAATTTGCTTTACACCCTAGATTGAGAGAGAGAGAAAGTGAGAGATTGTGAGAGAGTTGTGTTAGAGAATTTCCGCCACTTGCTGGAGCGTTTGCACGTATCGAAGCACCGCACTCCAATCACTTTTCCGGTGATTCCAACGCACTCCTAAGTAAGAAAAACCCTAACCACTTGCTGATTTAGGGATTCCTTTGATTCAATAGCGAAGTAGCTTATGTAACTTGTGTATTAGGTCGCCTGTACGCCGTTGACGAAGCGTATTCGTTCTAATCAAAATGATACACATCTAGGGCAAAAGGTGAGGATTTTAGACGCTTTGATTGACTGATTTCAAAGCTTTCAATGTCGTTTAATAGTAAATTATCGACGGCAACACCGTTTGACATGTACAACATGTTGTTCGTTTTTCGTTTCGTAAACGTACGGTAAATATGAGATTTAGGGTATTTTAGGTATTTATAGAAAATACGGTATAAGTCTGTATTTTGCTGAAATGATTGCCATGGCTATTTGTCGTATTATGATATTAGAAATGCGTGTATGATCTGTTTCGAGAAGAGATTCGCCCTAACGCACATATTGGCCGACATACGCTATGTGGACTAAAGTGTGTAGACTAAGTGTTTGTATAAATGTTTGTATTAGTATGTATTGAGTAAATGGTGTTGTGAATGAGTTTTGAGATTGAATTCTCAAGTAATATGCTGATGTAAATGATTTCCATCATGTTGGCTATATATATTGATTACATTATATGTATGAAATGCATGTGTTGGATGATTTGCTTAAGTTGTATGTTATAACATGTGTCAACATGCTTACATTATTGTATTTCATTTCTGTTACTCACATATGCTTACTGATGTTGATACACAAATGCTTGGGGCTATGACCTAGTTCAGGCAGTCGGTAATGGATCGAATTCGTGGTTGATTTTTTTATTTGCCATGAAGGACGCGTCGATGAACGCGAGTCGTGTTTGGGTTGGTGGCAGTGGTTAGGCCACACGAAGTGTTTCATACACTTCATGTCGTTCAGCTTGAGATGTGGTCGTACTAGTCGAGCCAGTTAAGTAACTCGACTGGCCATTGTATGTTCACCCTGTATGAGTCATAACTGCATGAACCTAGGGTACTGAACTTACCATTGGAAACCCTGTTAACCATGGTACCTTGATCCATAAAGACTCATGAGCTGGGCATGGTGGTATGGGACACCGTGGTCGAGCTGTCGGCCTACGCTGGGGCCACAAACCTCCCCGTAGTAACCAGTGAGCACCCTACTTTGAGCAGATTATGGTGGTATGGGACACTATATTCTTGCTGTCGGCCTACACTGATCAGGTGACGAGCCCTTTGTAGTGACCTTGAGTTTATCCTGACACCGCATGGAGGCGACGAGTCCTGATGCAGTCTTAAGGATATAACTAGGCCTGTATTAATAAGGTGATGGGGGAGAGGAGCAACAAGTGCGTGCAACAGCCCTAGCGGCCCTTACAGCGACCTAAAAATTTAACATCGTATGAGATTACTAAGAGTGACGACCCTAGACAGGATCTGTGTTGGGATTGATATAAACGAAGTACTCTAGTTTCCCAATACTGCTGTATGAAAGGATTAATAATAACTCGGTAATCATATCCACATCGCATTGCATGTGCCTGGAAGGTGTGGAGCACTGTGGGAAGAAAGCATGCCGCGGGCGTAAGATGGTGCCGTATGAGGGAGAATGTTGATGAGGGCATCCATCATGTCATATCATGTTTGCATTAACAACAGTATCTAAGAATGTTTGATTGTTTGCTTTACTATTAACGCGTGATTGATTTGATAACATGCTAATCTTTGCTCTATGATTCCACTGAATTAATTACTCACTCCCACGTTACGAGACGGTGTTCCGGACACCACCAGACTCTTTTGTAATTGTAGATGATGGCGCTGCTTGTGAAGCGGAGCCGGACTTGATGATGAGGAGGAGGATCCCTCCTTTATGCGTGTTCTGATCGACGGGATTACAGGGAGGTTGATTAGACGCCTTGATACTTGTCATTTTATATTTTTGGAGCACTCATGTATATTTCTTTCCATTTTCGGAGTATACATGTATTTAATTAACCTGGTAACATGTTCACACTCTGGAGATTTACAATTAATTATATATATATTATGTATTTATCAGTCTTCCGCTTGCTAATTTAACTGTCTCTGGAGTATGATATGTTGTTTTGGCTTAGTTTCAATCTTGTTTAATGTCATTCTACAGACAACATACATTTATCATTATCTATGTTGCATAAGTGACGTTCTGAAACTCGGGAGTTGGGTTTCTACCCAACCCCCGATTTTCGGGATGTTACAGATATGGTGAAATTGTCTAAGGGCAAGAAAGCTTTGAGCATCAAGTGGGTGTTCAGAAAGAAAGTTGAGCAGAAGAATTCACGGACAAGATTCAAGGCCAGACTTGTAGTGAAAGGATTTGGTCAGAGGAAAGGTATAGACTTCGAGGAGATATTCTCACCAATGGTGAAGATGACATCCATACAGGTGTTGCTTAGGTTGGCGGCTAACATGGATCTAGAGATAGAGCAATTGAACGTTAAAACTGCTTTCATCTACAGTGACCTGGAAGAAGAGATTTACATGCACCAACCAGAGGTGTTCGAAGTCAAAGGCAAAGAACATATGGTGTGTAGGCTGAGGAAGAGCTTATATGGGCTTAAACAAACTCTAAGGCAATGGTACAAGAAGTTCGATTCGTTCATATTACAGCATGAGTATGACAGAATGGAGTCGGACCACTGTGTGTTCATGCGCAAGTTCTCAAATGGTGATTTCTTAGTTCTGTTGTTATACGTTGATGACATGCTCAGCTCATCATGGGAAAACACGTCAAGAAGATCGATAGGCTGAAACAGGAATTGGACAAGTCGTTTGCGATGAAAGACTTGGGCCCGGCTAAACAAATCGTAGGAATGGAGATAACCCGTGATAGAAGTAGTAGGAAGCTTTGGCTGTCACGAGAGAGGTATATTAAGAAAGTCCTAGAGCGGTTCAATATGAATGTAGCGAAGCCGGTCAGTACTCCACTGGATGGTCACTTCAGATTGAGCGACAAGCAGTGTCCCAGACGAAGGCAGAGATGGAAGAGATCTAAAAGATACCCTACACGTCACCTGTAGGAAGTTTGATATATGTTATGGTGTGTACATGCCCAGATATAGCATATGCGGTTGGTGTTGTCAGCCGGTATCTTGTCAATCATGGCAAAGAGGATTGACCAGCGGTGAAATGGATACTGCTGTATCTAAGAGGCTCATCCAGGTTAAGCCTATGCTTTGGTGAAGGAAAACCTATGTTAAAGGGTTACACATATGCAGATATGGCAGGTAACATAGACTCTAGGAAATCTACATCGGGTTTCATGTTCACGTTTGTAGGGGGAGAGCTTTCTTAGCAGAGCAAGCTACAGAAGGTCATATCATTGTCAACTATAGAGGCCGAGTACATTACAGTCGTAGAGGCATGTAAAGCGATGCTTTGGATGAAGAGCTTCATACAAGAACTTAGCCTGAAGCAGGAGTAGCACGTGGTCTATTGCGATAGTCAAAGTGTTATATAGTACTTGAGTAAGAATCCAAGTTAGCACTCTAAGTCGAAGCACATAGAGATTCGGTATCATTAAATCAGGGATACTTTGGAACAGAAGGTGTTACAACTTGAGAAGGTCCACACGGAGGATAATGGGTCAGATATGATGATCAAAGCTTTGTTCAAGGGTAAGTTTGAGGTTTGTAGAAATCGGGCTAGCTTGAAAAAGGTGGATTCCTCCTGAGTCGAAAAGAGGAAGATTTGATGGAGATTTTCTTCTCATTATTGGGTTCGATGAAATCGAACAAGTTTTGATATCATCGATAATTGCAGGATTTTTCAGCGTTGGTCACTGGACAATTTTGTCCTGTTCCGATATCATCGAGAGACCTTCAGATGATATCGAGGCTATCATCGAGAGTGGCTCGATGACATCGATAATTATTGAAATTTTCACCCTTGGTTGCTGGACAGTTTTGGTCCTATTTCGATACCATCGAAGGACCGTCGATGATATCGAAGCTGTTATTAAGAGACCTTTAATATCATCAAATGCGATTGCAAAATGCAGATTTTACAAATTTTATTTTCTATTTGGGTTCTACCTCTTTCTATTCTTATATAAAGGGGTGTATCCGGGATTGGGGTGTATTTCAGGGTTTCCTAAAGCTTTGCAAGGGTTTGTTAAAAGGTTTATGTAACATCCCAAAAATTGGGGGTCGAGCAAAAACTCCACTCCCGAGTTCTAGAACATCATTTATGCAACATTTTCAATGATGAATGAATGTTATTCATGTTAGTGCAGAAAACATGAGTGGGATTAGACCAAAACAACATATCATACTCCAGATACAGTTAAATTAGCAAGCGGAAGAATCTAATAGATATATAAAGTATATGAACTATTGTGGGTCTCCGGAGTGTGAACATGTTACCAGGTTAAAAATATACATGTATACTTCAAAAATGATAAAAAGAATATACATGGATGTGTAAGAAAAAGGCAAAATATCAAGTATATTGGCATCTAATCAGTAACCCTGTAACCCCGTCAATTAGAACCTGCATATAGGAGGGATCCTCCTCATCATCATCAAGTCCGGCTCTGCTTCGCAAGCATCGTCATCATCTACAATTAAAATAGGAACTGTTTAGTGTACGCAACACCGTCCCGTAATGTAGAAGTGAGTAATTAACTCAGTGGAATCATAGAGCAAAGATTATCATGTTCTCAAATCAATCATGCGATAATAGTAAAGCAATTAATCAAACATTCCTAGATACTGTTGTTAATGCAATATGACATGACATGATGGATGCCCTCACCGACATTCTCCCTCATACGGTACCATCTACGTCCGCGGCATGCTTGCGTACCGCTCAGTGCTCCACATCTTCCAGGCACATGCAATGTGATGTTGATATGATTACCGAGTTATTATTAGTCCTTTTCATACAACAGTATTGGGAAACTAAGGTACTTTGCTTATATCAATCCCAACACAGATCCTGTCTAGGGTCGTCACTCCTAGTAATCTCATATGATATTATATTTGTAGGTCGCTGTAAGGGCTGTCAGGGCTGTTGCTCGCACTCGTTTCGCCGCTCCCCCATCACCTTATCAATACAGGCCTAATTATCCTTAAGACTGCATCAAGACTCGTCGCCCCCATGCAGTGTCAAGATAAACTCAAGGTCACTACAAAGGGCTCATCACCAGTCAGTGTAGGCCGACAGCAAGAATATAGTGTCCCATACCACCATAATCTGCTCAGAGTAGGGTGCTCACTGGTCACTACGGGGAGGTTTGTGGCCCCAACGTAGGCCGACAGCTCGACCACGGTGTCCCATACTACCATGCTCGGCTCATGAGTCTTATTAGATTAAGGTACTATGGTTAACAGGGTTTTCAATAGTAAGTTCAGTACCCTAGGTTCAAGCAGTTATGACTCATACATGGTGAACATACAATAGCCAGTCGGGTTACGTGACGGGCTCGACTAGCACGAGCGCATCTCAAGCTGAACGACATGAAGTGCATGAAACACCTTGTGTGGCCTAACCACTGCCGCCAACCCAAAACACGACTCGTGTTCATCGATGCGTCCTTTGTGGTACCTAGAAACCAACCACGAATTCGATCCATTGCCGACTGCCTGGACTAGGTCATAGCCCCAAGCATTAGTGCATCAACATCAATAAGCATAGGAGAGTAACAAAAATGAAGTACAATATTGTAAGCATGTTGACACATGTTACAACATACAACTTAAGCAAATCATACCACACATGCATTTCATGTATATAAGGAAATCAATACATATAGCCAACATGATGGAAATCATTTACATCAGCATATTACTTGAGAATTCAATATCAAAACTCTTATACAACACCATTTACTCAATACATACTAATACAAACATTTATACAAACACTTAGACTACACACTTTAGTCTACATAGCGTATGTTGACTCAAAGTGCGCTTAAGGGTGAATCCCTTCGCCAAACTAATCATACAGGCCTTCCTAATATTCTAACACGATAAATAGTCATAGCAAACATTTTATCAAAATATGGACGTAAGCAATATTTCCTATAAATGACTAAAATACCCTAAATCTCATATTTACCGTACGTTTACGAAATAGAAAACGGACAGCATGTTGTACATGTCAAACGGCATTTCCGTCGATAATCTACTATTAAACGACATTGAAAGTTTTGAAATCAGTCAATCAAAGCGTCTAAAATCCTCACCTTTCACTTTAGATGTGTATCGTTTCGAACGGAGCGTATACGCTTCGTCAACAGCGTATAGGCAACCTAATACACAAGTACATCAGCTAATTTACTATTTGAATCGAAAAAATTCCTAAATCAGCAAGTGATTAGGGTTTTCCTTACCTAGAAGTGCGTTGGAATCGCCGAGAAAGTGATTGGAGTGCGTTGCTTTAGCACGTGTAGCAGTAGCAGCAAGTGGCAGGAAGATCTCTTCCACACTCTCTCACAAACTCTCACTTTTTCTCTCTCTCTAGCTAGGCTTTCTAGCAAATTCGGATGGGTGAGAAAAGTGAGGGTTTCAAACCCTTATATAAGCTAAAACCTTTCCAAATTAGGCTTAGGAACAAAGTTCACTTGAGGTATAACCAAATCGGAGCTGTTTCGGTCCAAAAGAGCATTTCGGGAGGTCCCCTGGCCGAATGCGGTCGGACTTAAGCTCATGGTCACTGGATGTTACTCACACCCAGTTTTCAGTCCTGCAGAGTTCGCAGATCGCACGTGGCGGTCCAGTTTCAGTTCAGCAGTCATCGCACCTAGATCAGGTCTACAAGTCTCGTGATATGAAAAAAAAAATTTTCCTGATCCGATGGTGAAATTTGGCTGAATTCTGACGGTAAGAACGCTTAATAATAATGCGCCAAGTCACGTGCCAGATTTGAATTAAAATTTCCAAATCTAACCTTTTTCTCACTCTCTTCACTCCAGGCTCAATGAAATAACCTCTGAACGTCGGTTGGCCTTGATTTTTGAAACGATTGTCAAGTCCAGCCAAGCGGTCATAACAGTCTAAGATGGTAGATATCGGACTTTCGACGCGCGGTTTAGAGCCAATACAAAGTTTCAAAGGGTTCCCGAGAACAAACCGATTTAGAGTTTGATCCTGAATTTTAGGGTAACGTAGCATCAACGATTCTACAAGTTTTGGGTCTTGTAGAACGTATTTAAAGCGATCAGGGACAATTTCACAGCTACTCCAGCGTAGCGCTAGCTAACTTACGCCTAATTTCTAAAAGAAAATATCCTAAGTGATTTCTTTGGCTTTGGAATTGGGTTCTGAGAGGTTACCAAGGTTTTTGGTTGACTCATTGCCTAAGGACGTCTAATCCCAGGTTGGCAAAAATCCAGGGTGTTACAGTTTAAGGCTATCAAAGGTGTGAGAGATAGAGAGAAAGAGAAAGAGGAAGCTTATGGAAAGGAGGCTATGCTTGTAGAGGTGATCTATCATATCTTGGCGTATGTCCTCGTAATCGGTGAGATCTCTCCGTTTTCTTTATTTCTCTTACTATTTATCCACTCTTGCGTGAGTGATGAAGGTTTGATCATAGCAAGGTGTGCTTGTGATCGGTTGTAACGTTCTACTTTATAGTGGATTGTTGATATGGACGAGGTCTCGTAGTTTTTACCTCTTTGAGGGTTTTTCATGTAAAAATCTCTGGTGTCGCGTGGTTTATGTTTTGATTGCTTTTCATTATATTATTATCCCATAATTCTGTTTTGTTTCGGGAGGCTAGATCCTAAGGTTTTGTGAAAGACCCCCAACAACATGGACAGTCCAATCGATCAATCTGGACTGTTTATTAGACCCAAAATCTCATTTTATGAGCCACAAACATTGGAGATTGTTTGTGTGTGTGTGAGTGTGTGTGTGTGTGTGTGTGTGTGTGTGTGTGTGTGTGTGAGAGAGAGAGAGAGAGAGAGAGAGAGAGAGAGAGAGAGAGAGAGAGATCATCTGAGCCATCTATTTGTTGAGGCCATCATGGATCGTTTATGGTTTTAAAGAGTCATTTTATCAAGCAATCCTCACTATTCCATCTACATCTGGAATGAGAGAATGGATGGCTAAAAAAAAAAAGGCCAACTTATTAACTAGTTTAGATCATCTCATGTATTTTTATGGAAACGGATTGGCTACTCCCCGTGCCACCAGCCCCGTTGCTGACTGTTGGTGCTCTGTGGGCCCCACCATGATGTATGTATTTCATCCATGCCGTTCATCCATTTTTACAGGTCATTTTAGGGCCTGATCCAAAAATTAGAGGGATATAAATCTCAGGTGGACCATACCATAGGAAAACAATAGTGATTGGATATCCACCATTAAAATACTCTTAAGGCCCACTATTCATTTGACATCCAATCTGTTGATTAGGTCATACAGACCCAAATGAAGGGAAAAAAACAATATCAGCTTGATCCAAAACTTTTATGGCCCCAAAAAGTTTTTAATGGTAAAAGTTCATTCAACAATGTTTCCTATAATGTGGTCTATTTGAGATTGGCATATATCTCATTTTTGATCCTATACCATAAAATGGTCTATAAAAATAGATGGGCGGCATGGATGAAACACATACATCATGGTCCGATTCCTATTTTTATGGGCTAGACAGTTGACAAATGTAAATGTGTGCACGCAAACGAAGTCTCCCTTAACAATTGTAAAAGACCTAGTCAGACATGAAGAACGGTTAAACTGAGGTCGGCTTTCTTCAGCTAACGACAGAAATTAACCCCAAGGGCAAAAATCCTAAATGGATATAAATACAGTGCTACAGTACTGTATGCACGGCGATCTAACGTCCAATGACAATCAAGCCTCTTTCGGCCTATTATTCTCCATAGACAACAATTTTTAATTTTTTATTATGATGATTGAAGGAATGGACGGTCCGTATCAATGGATTGTCAACGTGTCTCCCAGCAACTAGGAGCACTGTTACAAACTGGATTAAAAAATGTGGATGATACTCTCACAGTAGTTTTTTTTTTTTTTTTTCGTGTGGTAATTAAGATAGAATGAGATGAGTCGTAGTTGGTGGTGGCCCCTAATCAGGAACGTTCGTCTTGTGGGCTTTACCATGGATTAGCCATACCTAAAAACTCCTATTAGCTGCAACATCCTGACCATGCTATTGATGTCCTGAAAATGGATGGTTGAAAAGAAAATTTCAGCAATGATCCAAAATCAACGAGCAAAAGATCTTCGACAAGATGGATTGGATGGTGTTGAGCTATGCCTAATCCACTGTGGGGCCCTCTGGATGAACAGTCTGAAATGCTCTAGCCTCGGTCAGTCTCATCTTGTTTGGTTGTGATATAAGTCCACGTAGTACCACGGAGCACTTAAGATGAGGAAAGATTCATTGTATTGCGTGTGCATAAAACATTCCGTATACAACATGTAGACTGAAATTTTGTTGTATTCTGTGTTTGCACCCATCCATCTGATCACTCCCAAGTTGTCCCGTTGAGTAGGGCCCACCACCTAGTCCATGTATGGATTTTCTCAGGTGGGCCCACTCTCACTATCCGATTGGTCAAAATCAAACGGTGGTAAAGAGTTTAGTCGGTAGGAATTTTTGGATAGGTAAATTTATAATTACTAAAATTTAGAATTAAAATTAATTATAAAAATAAATTTAAAAAATTAAAATTTTGAATAAGAGATATTTTAGAAAACTTATTTAATTCAAGGTATGATGAAAGTTAATCAACTTGAAATTGAGTTGCTCTTTTTTGAACGGTGTCCATGACACAATAGAAATACTGGACAATCAATATCCAGGATATCCTCATATGTTGTCTCGTCATATTGGCACACTCAATGTACAAAAACTTAAACTATATTTGTATGCCTAATCTGAAGGCTGGACTAAATGAACAAAAAATAATAATAATAATAATAATAAAATCATTATTATAGACTGCTGGTATTTATGCTGTTTGGCCCACTTAATTCATTGATTACTGGTATTTTATGTAATATTTTTTTTTATAATGAAGAAGCACATTGATGATGACATATAAGCACCGTGGTGGCCTACACAACTAATGGTTGGCATCCTATCCCAACCTTCCGTTATGGTGTGGTCCACTTTACCTGAGTTCTAGGTCATGATTTTTGGGTTCTGTGGTGAACATTAGGGAGCACATTGATGAATGGGATGATCTCGTGAAAGTTCCATCAACATGACTCTTGGTGTGTGTGAGGGACGCAAGAGGGGTTCATACAAAAACCCAAATGGTAAGGTACTAATTTGTAAAATTTCCAATAAATATTGTTAGGCCAGATTCACTCGTGCAAAGCTTTGTCCATTAAGCTTAACTTGCAACATGATGCGTGGGGCCCGCTCTGATGTTTCATTGAAATCCAATCCGTCCACCATGTGCACCCCATAGTATTCTCCTTGATGCCTAAAAATTATGCCATTCCAAAAGACATTAGGCTCACACCATGTATTTTAGAGGGTTGGTCCTACTAAGCTTTGCAATGGCCTATTCTTGGAATGCCCACTCATCCTGGTGGGCCACATCTTATGAATGGATTGGATGGCATATATAAAACATGGTGGGGCCTACATAAAATCTGGCAGGTTTTTAACGGTGGGTCCCATCACAATTCCGGTCTAGGATGGATATTTTTGAGGCGGTTTCCATCGCCATCGACAACAAATAGATGAACTGTTTCGATTACCAAACAATGGGCCCCACTTGTCGTAATCGAAAATCACTTAAATACGTGGCCGGCATCATTGCATAGATACAGGGAATTTTTGAGAAGTGGGGCCCATGGTTCCGAGCGGTTGTGCACGCCATGGATGGAGACGCCTCAAAATATGACAGACGGCCGGATCCACTACAAAGCCTTTTAAGCTCCCTCAACCTATAATGTGATGTGTGCATGACATCCAATCCGTCCATCATGTGAGCCCTCTCATGTTCTCCTTGACCGAAAACTCTCGCTGATCTAAAACTCAAGTGCGCTAAAGCACTGGTAACATTAGGGATGGGATGCATGCTATCAATAACTTTGCGTTCTGCTGTATTATTAATGACTTTTTGGATTTCAGCGAAGCAAAACGTCTTATACCAACCCAATGAAACAAATTAAATTAATTTATTAATTATTCTTTATATTTCTTAGCATAAACTATCCTTTACATTCCTTAGTGCAGCCAATACTCTAATCTTATATTAGTAAGAGTATTAATTCATTACTTGTAATTTTTAGCTGTGATTTGAATATAGGCTCGTACATTGGACGATCTCTACTGAAATAAAAGCAATACTCTCGGGAAGATACTTTGCAGTTATACCCTGGGTCAATAGTAAGTATTTACCTGATGTGGTTTAGCTTTTATATTCGAAAGCCTTTTTATATAGAAGTCAAGGTACAACCCATTCTTCCTTCAATAATTGCTCGATCATTTTAAACAACATCTGCGAGTTGCTGAATAGTTGACTAGTCTTCTTAGATTTCAATCATATATTGTGAATTCTGATGTATATGACTATTGTAGCACTTCAGTACTAGTAAGCACAGATGAATGATTGGTACTAACATGCCCATAAGTATAACACAACTAAATTTGAAATTGAGAGGCAACAATTTTTGGCATGCCTGATAAGATACTTGATTTGGTAAATATACCAATATGATATAAGTATGATTAATTAATCCAATTTCAAAAATATGAGTTAAAGTGTTATCCGAAGCTCCTTTGGGGTTAACGATCCCGTGGCACCTTCTACACTACCTTTACATAGGGAGATGTTGAGAATGTGGAGCCACATTGGGCCGCTTTCGACCAGTCGTAGGAGCCTGTTCGACCGGTCGTGGACCGCTCGACTCAAAGTCCAGCGATGCTGTTTTTTTCTGTTTTGGGCCCTAGGACTGATCGTAGGGACTGTAAGACTGGTCGTACTACGACCGGTTGTAACTCTCCTAAGACCAGTCGTAGGTTGCGCAGTTTGTTCCGCGAAACTGCGTATTTGAGTCCTTTCGCAACCGGGATGCGGAAGGAAAGTTGCCTAAACTATAAATATGGGTTCCTAGGATTTTTCTAGGGAATGTATGAGATGAGGAATATTGAAAAATATTTCTAAAGGTGTGGGCCAAGGGTTTTCTTTATTCTTCCAAGGGAGAGGTTAGCATTTTGCCTTGTAATCTTTGTTTCTTCATAGTGGAAGTTTGCATCCATGGTCTTTTACCCTAGTTTGGAGTTTTTCCACGTATATCTTGTCTTGTGGTTTGTTTGGATTGCTTTGATCTGTTTCTAGTTTATATTCCTTTTTGTTTATCGTTTGTGGGTGAGGCCTGAGATTGGATCTCGGCCCACTGCGTTATTGGCGTGCTGCGCAACAACTGGTATCAGAGCTATTGGTTTAGTTCTATTGGGAGCGATGGCGGAAGATGGAAAAATTAGAATTGAGAAGTTTGATGGTTCAAACTTTGCCTTCTGGAAGATGCAGATGAAAGATTATCTATATCAGAAGGACCTCTACATTCCTCTATAAGGAAAAGAGAAGAAAGCAGAAAAGATGACAGATGATGAATGGTTTTTACTGTATAGGAAGGCTTTAGGAACGATCCGACTCTCTTTGTCTAAGAGCGTCGCCTTCAACATATCTAAGATGAAAACGACAAAAGAATTAATGGAAGCCCTAGCCACCATGTATGAAAAACTCTCAGCATCCAACAAGGTTCATCTTATGAAACAGCTATTCAACATGAAGATATCAGATGGTGGGAGCGTGGCTGAACATCTAAACGAGTTCAATACAGTCACGAGCCAGTTGGAATCCGTTGGCATCGTTTTTGACGATGAGGTTAGGGTGCTATTGATCTTATCCAATCTGTAAGACAGTTGGGATGGTTTGGTGATTGCTGTGAGCAATTCTTCAGGGTCGACAAAACTGAAATTTGATGGTGTGGCTGGTCCAATTCTCAGCAAAGAATCTAGAAGGAAGGCATCAGGAGTTTCAGGGGATTTAGGGAATGCTCTAAACATTGAAGGAAGAGGAAGATCGCAGAACAGAGGAGGCAATAAACACGGGCGTTCTAAGTCGAGGAAGAAGTCCAAGGGACCGAAAGACAAAGACGGGTGTTGGCATTGTTGCAAGAAGGGACACATGAAACGTGATTGCAGGGCGCTCAAGAAACAAGAAGGAAGCTTTCAAGGCGGGAAGGATTCAGTGAATCTGTCTGAGGAGAGCGACACAGAGGCGCTGATCTTGTCTCTTGATGCGAGGAATGAGTCTTGGGTTATAGACTCGGGTGCTTCATTTCATGTCACTTCATGTAAGAAAATTCTGCGTGATTATGTGACAGGTGACTTTGGGAGAGTCTACCTGGGTGATGATGAGCCGTGCAGTATTGTTGGAAAGGGTGACGTTCAGGTCAATAAGAAAGACGGAACGGTTTTGAAACTGAAGGATGTCAGACATGTACCAAGTTTGAGAAAGAATCTGATCTCAGTGGGGCAGTTGGCCGATACCGGTTATGTGACGACATTCACCAATGAATCCTAGAAGATCATCTCGAGGCAAAAAGGAAGGCACTTTGTACGTGACTTTAGGATCGTATGGTTCACTCTCAGTCGCATCAACTGAAGTGAATGGGCAATTATGGCATCAGAGGTTGGGACATATGAGTGAGAAATTGATGAAAGTGCCGTTATCAAAAGGGAAGCTACCAGGGCTGAAGTCTCTTGACTTGAAATTCTGCGAGGACTGCATATATGGCAAGCAGAAGAGGGTAAGCTTCAAGAAGACAGGACGCACTCCAAAAACGCATCTATTGGAGCTTGTACACACTGACGTGTGGGGACCAGCACAGGTATTATCTCTTGGTGGCTCACGTTATTTTGTTTCATTTATTGATGATGCTAGTAGAAAACTGTGGGTTTATTTCTTAAAGCATAAATCTGATGTATTTGATGCGTTTAAGAAGTGAAAAGTTATGGTAGAAAACGATACAGGTAAAACAGTAAAGTGTCTCAGATCTGATAATGGGGGAGAGTATTGTGATAAGAGGTTTGAGGAGTATTGTACAGCAAGTGGAATCAAACATCAGAAAATGATTCCAGGGACACCGCAGCAGAATGGTGTGGCTGAGCGCATTAACAGGACCATCCTTGAGCGTGCCAGGAGCATGAGGTTACATGCAGGGTTGTCCAGGACTTTTTGGGCAGATACTGTGGATACTGCCGTATATCTTATCAATAGAAGTCCCTTAGCACCATTGGATGGTGGGCTACCAGAAGAAACGTGGACTGGGAAAGAAGTGAACCTTACACATCTCAGAGTGTTCGGTTGCACTTCATATGTTCACATTGATGCAGAGCACAGAAACAAGCTGGATGCAAAGTCCAAGAGGTGCACGTTTATAGGCTACGGGCAGGATGATTTTGGCTACAGGTTTTGGGATGCAGAAAACAGGAAAATCATTAGAAGCAAGGACGTAATCTTCAACGAAAAAGTGATGCATAAGGACAGTGTGTAAGAAAATAAGGCCGAAGAAAAGAAATTCGTAGAGTTAGAAGAGTTACCAGACATAGGTGTTACAACGCCACAAGATGATCGTGCACAGGAGTATTATGACGCAGAGCCACAGACACCGGTTACGAGGAGGTCCACTCGGGAGAGGAGACCCAGGATCCGATACTCACCCTCCTTATATTATCTACTGCTGACAGATAATGGTGAGCCAGAGTGTTTTGAAGAGGCATTACAGTCAGATACACGGGTTAAGTGGGAGCAAGCTATGTATGAGGAGATGGACTCTCTTGAGTCTAATCGTACATGGGAGCTAGTCACTCTACCCAAGGGTAAGAAAGCTCTTCATAACAAGTGGGTTTACAGACTGAAGGAGGAGCATGATGGTTCGAAACGGTACAAGGTTAGACTGGTTGTAAAGGGGTTTCAACAGAAGGCAGGTATCGATTTCACCGAAATATTTTCACCTGTGGTGAAAATGTCTACGATTCGTATGGTCTTAAGTATAGTGGCTACAGAGAACTTACATCTAGAGCAGCTAGATGTTAAGACAGTCTTTCTTCATGGAGACCTTGAAGAAGAAATATATATGCATCAGCCGACAGGATACGTGGCACCAGGTAATGAGAACAAGGTGTGCAAACTGAAGAAAAGTCTATATGGCCTGAAGCAGGCCCCGAAGCAGTGGTAGAAGAAGTTCGATAGTTTCATGTCGAGAAACGGTTTTAGGAGATGTTATGCAGACCACTGTTATTATTTGAAGAAGTTTGATACGTCATACATCATCCTTCTTCTGTATGTTGATGATATGCTTGTGGCCGGTTCAAGCATGAAGGACATCTCAGATCTCAAAAGACAACTTTCTAGAGAATTTGCCATGAAGGATTTAGGAGCTGCAAAACAAATCCTAGGCATGAAGATAAAGCGTGACCGGGAAAATAATAAATTAGTTTTGTCACAGGTAGAATACATAGTCAAGGTACTTAATCGATTCAATATGGGAGGTGCTAAGCCAGTTAGCACTCCATTAGCCAACCACTTCAAGCTATCTAAGGAGCAAGGTGCAAAGACGCAGGAGGAATGAGACTACATGGCCAAAGTCCCATATGTTTCAGCGATTGGGAGTCTCATATATGTTATGATAAACACGAGGCCAGACATTGCTCAAGCAGTGAGAATTGTTAGCAGGTTCATGAACAACCCCGGGAAGGAACATTGGGAAGCTATGAAGTAGATCCTCAGATACTTGGTGGGTACTAAGGATGTAGGGCTATGTTATGATGGATCAAAAATTAAGTTGTAAGGCTACGTGGATTCAGATTTGGCAGGAGATATCGATAGCAGAAGAAGCACTATAGGTTATATGTTTACTCTAGGTAGTGCTGCAGTCAGTTGGGTCTCTCAGTTACAGAAGATAATATCTATCAGTACGACAGAAGCAGAATATGTTGCGGCTACAGAAGCATGCGATGAGATGGTGTGGATGCAAGGTTTTATGGAAGAGTTGGGTAAGAAGCAAGTAAATTGCAAGCTGTACAGTGACAGTCAGAGTGCAATACACTTGGCTAAGAATTCAGCCTTTCATTCAAAGACCAAGCATATTTTCATCAGATATCACTTCATACGTTCACTACTGGAAGATGGATCGATTATTCTGGAGAAGATTCATACAAGTGAGAATCCTGCAGATATGTTGACTAAGGCGGTCACAAGAGAGAAGCTGAAACTCTGTTCAGCTTTGATTGGTCTTCAGGCTTGAAGACGGGGAGGTGGTGCACTCCAAATGAAGAAGACGAAGGTTTATGGCAATGTGTCTCCAAGTGGGAGTTGTTGAGAATGTGGAGCCACATTGGGCCGCCTTCGACCGGTCGTAAAACGTCTTCGACCGGTCGTAGGGGCCTGTTCGACCGGTCGTGGACCGCTCGACTCAAAGTTCAGCGATGCTGTTTTTTGCTGTTTTGGGCCCTAGGACTGGTCATAGGGACTGTAAGACTGGTCGTACTACGACCGGTCGTAGCTCTCCTAGGACCAGTCGTAGGTTACGCAGTTTGTTCCGTGAAACTGCGGATTTGAGTCCTTTTGCAACCGGGATGCGGAAGGGAAGTTGCCTAAACTATAAATAGGGGTTCCTAGGATTTTTCTAGGGAATGTATGAGATGAGGAATATTGAGAAATATTTCTAAAGGTGTGAGCTAAGGGTTTTCTTTATTCTTCCAAGGGAGAGGTTAGTATTTTGCCTTGTAATCTTTGTTTCTTCATAGTGGAAGTTTGCATCCGTGGTTTTTTACCCTAGTTTGAGGTTTTTTCACGTATATCTTGTCTTGTGGTTTGTTTGTATTGCTTTGATCTGTTTCTAGTTTATATTCCTTTCTATTTATCGTTTGTGTGTGAGGCCTGAGATTGGATCTCAGCCCACTGCGTTGTTGGCGTGCTGCGCAACAGGAGATGCAGGTGCAACTACCACCTGAACTCTTGAGTTTACCATCAAACCCAATGCCCAATCCTCTAATTCAGGATGAGGCATTCACGTCTCGGAGTGACCCCTTTTAAGACGATATCGATTGGGTTGTGCAATATGCAGTTAAGAATCGATCATATTGCGAAGCAAGGAATGCCTCAAGCTTAACAAGCATGAGCTTGGGTAGAATAATCAATAATTCAACCAGAAACCCTCGATAGGTGGATGGCCAATTAGACCAAGAACTTGAATCAGATGATGACTATCATTGCCGAAAGGGCGCCTACTACGCCTCGGCTGAATGTTAAGGATAGATTTATTGGAAACTTGTCGCCAGTACTGTCGGTACCTTCCCCTCCATGGACTACGCATCCTACTCCAACACAGGGCATATGGATTATGTCTTCGTCTGCTGAATTCAGGCGACCTAAGCAGGAAGCCATGAACTTCATTCTTGAAATTCAAAATCAATGAATGCTTGAGGGCACCCTCTTCCTAAGAATCTACCTTATCACGAGGGACAATACCCAATGGGTCCAGATCCATCACTAATGGTTAGACCTCAATACATGGATCATGATCAGATTATGCAATTGGTCCAAGAAGTGGCAGGCCAAATTCTCGGCTGCATTACTATCCTGTCGTACTACGAGCCTTATCCTGAATGAATCAACCGACAATATTCATTACATAAAAACTATTGACTAGATTTTACGCTTTTCATTGGCAATACTGATCAATCAACCATAAAACATATAGGTTGATTTACCATTCAATATGCTGAAATGGCTAATAATGGTTATCATAAATTAATTGCAACTGTTTTGTCATTCCTTAATGACAGTGGCCCTTACTTAGTATTTCAATTTGTAGCTCCATTCAAATCTAGCAAGAGATGGATGAGAAATTCAATGCCTATTTCTTCTACAAGGACAAGGAGATGTTTATAGTTGATCTTGCATGTCTCAGGCAATTGCCTAATGAATCGGTCGAAAATTATATTGTCTGATTCAAGAGAGCGAAGAATTAATGCAAGGTAGTTGTGATAGATGCTAAGTTTGTGAAACTCGATCAGAATGGTTTGGAATATAAACTCTGTAAGAAGTTTATTTGAATAGAGTCGTGAATTTATACAATTTGATAAGAAAAGTTTCCCGACATGAAGTTCTATTTCAAAAAGGAACATTATAAAAGAACTCATCAGTTAATATATATTACTATGATCCTAATTACAAGGTGATTGTGATCAAGAAGATAGTGACCAAGAAGTCATTTATCCTTTCAACATTAGTTAGAACTGATGCTGGTGTGCTGACCACACTGAAAATTCATAACTTTCTAGTCGCGTGGCATATTTAAGTTTTGGATCAGCCTGATTTTTACCAGCCTACGAGAACATGAAGGGCACACACGATCAATGGATTGGATGTCATACAAACATCACAATGGCCATATGGCATTATAATTTAAGATTAGCATACAAAGCTTTGGAATTGATTCGGGGACAACATCAACCGTCTAGATTTACGATTCATAATAAAAATTCAACAACCGTCCGCATTCAAATGACATGGTCAGATCCTCTAATCTGGCAGATCTTTTCAGAAATTCTCCATCCACGGTGGTATCCAACATATGAACGGCCTTGATTAACTGAACAACAGGCCCCCTTGCCAGAAATGAAAACTCCTGTAAATTGTGCAAGTATACAAGACACGTCAGCATCTAGATGGATTAAATTGGAGGGCCAACAGCACTACAGAAGCGTCGGTTCCCCACCATTTTCTAGAGTGGTAACTCACCCACCAGACATGTGATTTGGCACACGTATATGTCAATCCAGACCGTGCAAATCATGGGCACATTGTGATTGAATGATAGCCTGAGAATCACAGTACTAATCGTTCGATCGTGACCACAGGTTTCTCCCTTTAAGTTCTGAGCAATTACAGTACTAATCGTTCGATCGTGACCACAGGTTTCTCCCTTTAAGTTCTGATCACTAGCCATTTCTTTCTAACCATCCATTTGATAGCCAACTACTGAACGGTTAGGATTGCCTAACTGGTATATTAAAAATGTAGAATAATCTTATTAAATTTGAAACGTGGCGTGTGGGCCAACCAACCCAGCCATTATGTGCGTCGGCTGATTTTATCCTTGGATTCCGAAATCAAGCAAATCGAAAACTTGGGACAATACGAAAACCTCTAAAATCACCTGGTGTGGCCCATTTGAATTTTCGAATGGCCTGAATTTTAGGCTTTCCATTCATTCTTGCAGGGGTCATTCTTTGAATGGATTGGATGAGATATAAAAAAAATAAGGTAGGTCACAAACACAATTTGGAAGATTTTAACGGTGGATGTCTAATCAAAACTTCTTCAGTGGTGTGACCCACCTCTGGCTTGGATCAAAATTAATTTTGGAATATAAGGTGAAATTTAAGGGGCACATATTATGGACGGATTGGATGTGGACCCTACATCATCGTAGGTCCCACACACTGCGTTGTACAATAGGCTTACTCTACAAACATCGAGAGGAAATCAAACCATAAAAAATTCAAGAAAATTCTAGAGAGGCAAGATAGTGCATCAACATGAGTGTCCTCAAAAGGATGGCCCAACAGCCATTGTCAGATGAAATATCCCACCGTTTGTTTTTCTTGATCTAAAAGAGTAAAAACTATATACGATACTCTACGGTGTATCATACACATGCACAAACTACACTACACGTGTCATACACGTCCTCAATCTGGACAATCCTAGTTGTAGGCCCACTATAAATGAACCACAGCCCCAGATCCTCACTGATTAAACGATCCTAAATCTCCCACTCAGAGGCCTCAAGTGGACCATTAAAAAGAAAAGGATCAATGGTCCAAATTCAACGGTTAAATGCCATTTGATAGTCCAATCATAGATATTTTCGGCTATGATCCCTCCACAACGATGGCCTGGATTTGGACAATGTGGGATATGTATGGTGGATGAGTGCATGTATATTATATTCCATCTTCTGCCAGAGTACCATATTATGAGAAAACAAGAAAATGAAATATTTTCTGCAACGCGCACAACGTCTCTGCATGTAAATTTGAATTTGAATTTGAATTTGACTTAAGCCCATTTCTCAAAATCTGGTTTTCTGTGCTTCCACAATAACAAGAGAGAAATGTTCACATACAACCTTTGTATGTGAATATTCACATTCACCACTTTCTTTCAAGTAAACATGTCACTAGGGTTTAACATCTGAGCCATTTAAAAGGTGGGCCAGGCCTTAGATATTATTACATGCTCACAAATGGAAAAATGCAACAATTAGGTGGGCCACACCCGTTCACTGAATCTAATCATCGTATATCTGTTGATTTCCATATTTTAGTTGACGATAGATATATGGTTCTGGTTTTCGGTCCATGCGATCTTTTTGTGGAAAACGAAGCGTAACAACCATGCATTAAAATCATCCCATTACATATAATAATCTTCTGTGTTATAACGCCAAGACATTTTTTCTGTAATTTATTACCATATGTGGATAACTTCGGGGGAAGCGGATTGCCGGTGACCCGGAGCTGTGTGGGGCCCAAAAAGATGTAAGTGATAAATCCACTCCGTCCATCTGTTTTGAAAAACTACATTAGGATGAGTTGTAAAAATCAAGCAGATCCAAAACTCATGTGGGTCTTACCACACGAAAAAGTGGGAACGGAAATGTCCACCGTTGAAACCTTCCTGGAGATGACCATGGTGTTTTTATGCCATCCAAACCGTTCATAGGGATATTACTACTCAGATAAATTGTGGGCAGAAATATTATCCTGATACAAAACTTCTAGTACTCCTGGACATTAAATCCCCACTATTTCGTGTGGTATGACCCACGTGACTATTGGATCTGCCTGATTTTTAGATTCATGCCTTATTGCGATCTTGAAAAACAGATGGATGGAGTGGATTTGTCACGGACATCTCTGTGACCACCACATAACCCCAGGTACAACAATATCTCTATGCCGGATTCCAGTTCACGTTTAAGAGATATTCTTAAGGAAGACATTTTAAATAGAGTCGTTACAATTTAAAGAATTTAAAAATGTGTATGCTAGCTTAACACTGAGTGACTAAGATTTCAGAGGCAAATGCTGCTCAAGGGTTAATACGATTCAACGCTCTTCTAGGCTTGTGCCTAGCGCCAAAGAAGAGATTGTACGATGCTCTGCAAGGTCCACCATGTCATACATGTAAAATCTACTCCGTTCATTAGGTAAGATTTATTTTTTGAATCATTTATACAAAATTTCAGTTCCATAAAATTCTTATAATGACTCCACCAATGAGAACAATGTAAAATTGCTACCAAAACCGTTAGGTTCACTTGATGTGGCTCTCTTAATTTTTTTTAATAGGCTAATTATTACATATTTTCTTCATCTTGGTAAGTTAGACTTGACTAACAGGTTTGATGAAAGATACACGGCGTGGTAGCTCACACATAAGCCTTTGGTTGGCATCTCATTCACATTTTCCTTAAAACCAAACATTCAGTATAAAATTTGATAAGCGAAAACGATTCTACACTTAAAATATAAATCCTATAGAATTGAAT
This sequence comes from Magnolia kwangsiensis, assembly GCA_037074715.1. NCBI lineage: Eukaryota > Viridiplantae > Streptophyta > Magnoliopsida > Magnoliales > Magnoliaceae > Magnolia > Magnolia kwangsiensis. The sequence goes on along the minus strand of CM073578.1, from coordinate 105,792,798 downwards.
GTTTTATGCATTACTAAATTTGGCCCTCTACCTCTGCCTCTCTCTCTCTCTCATTTTCTCTCTCTATTTCTCTAAATATATGTCCCCTTTCTCTTTCTATCCCTTCCTGGACTCCATCTCCCTCACTTATGCCATGCCCATAGCATTAGCTAAACAAAAACTAAGGTGTTCATGCCACTATTTTTGTAAACATAAGGAGGTTGTTTAGTGGAAAAGATTTGAAGGTAATTATTTCAAAACACTACTTTTAGGTGTATTTGGAAGAGTGTATCGGGTGTGAATTGCAATCAAATCTTACACCAAATATACTAAAATGGTGTAAAATGTGTAAGCTTCATTATCTTAAACATAGGAGGTTTTGCTTCATCATTCAAAATCGATGGGTCTTACTTTTTGTAGCTCACTTGAAGTATGGAATTATCTTATTTTTTGTTAAAGTATATATTCTAATGGGCTTATTACAATCATCGCGTGAAATGTCACATACATACATAACACCAATTTGAGGTATTAAAGCTAATGCACTTAATCAAATTCAAGTTCTTATGAATATAATTCTAATGAATTTTCAAATCCAAGCTACCAAGTACAAATTTTGAATTTCAATAGATTTCAAATATTAGATTGAAGATTTCAATTCACATAATTATATGATCATTGTGATTTGAATTGCAATACATACCTTAACAAACTACCAAATGAGCCTTAAGACATGTGTACATGATCCAAACCGTCCATTTAATGATTCGTACAATGAATGGATTATATGTTAAACTAGATTTGCAGAATGGAAATGATCAAATAGTGTAACGAAGATGGGGATCGATGAAACGGAATATAAAATTCGTAATTGATTGGGCTACCATTATTGTAAGCTTGATGTTGCAATCGTCCACACCTTACACCCTTTAGGGGGTGTTTAGCGCATGGTATTAGATGGGATTAGGTGGGATGGAATTGCATTTGGTCCAGTGCCAATTCCACTCAATGTTTGGGGAGGATGGAAAAGCTTGAAATTGGATTAAATAGAATTGCATTTGGTCCTATGCCAATTCCACTCAATGTTAGCAAATTGTATAGGTCCCACCCTGATGTGTGGACTAGATCCACACCGTCCACCCATTTTTCGAGATAATTTTAGAGCATAGGCCAAAAAATCAAGTAGATCTAAAGCTCAAGTGGACTCCACCACTGAAAGTAGCGAGGATTGAACACTTACCGTTGAAAACTTCTTTGGGGCCACATAAGTTTTGGATTTGCCTCTTTTTAGGCTTATGCCATAAAATGAGGTGACAAAATAGATAAACGGTTTTGATATAACACGTATTATTCTTAATAGTTTCAAATGATGGTGGGTATATCTATTCAATATATAGCAAATCTAAGAGTGAATCCCACCGTATTATAAACATATTATAAAATTAGACTTATTCCATAATAACAGGGGACAATCCATGTTATATGTAATAATTATATTTTTTGAATCTCATCCCACCAAATCCTTCCCAATACCATATGCCAAACACCCCCTTAAAAAAGTACCATAATGGGATGAAAGAGGTTTTAGCATGTGTAAGCTTGAGGACCCAACCCTGTTTTTATATTTACTAAGGGTGGGAAGTTTGTAACCCATCGAGACTCATCCCCTTTAGGCTCCACACGAATTTGACATTCTTAATCCAACTATAACACTGTGCATGTAACAAAACTATAGTGCACCACCCTTGCATGATTTTAGATCGACATAATCTCAATAGAGTCTACCAGTATGCTCGATCATATTATCCACCCCTTCGGGAGATCTAGACCGTTGATCAATTAGACACACCATATAGAGATTCTTACATTCTCTTACTTGGCCACTTGATCAATGTCAAGAAAACAAAATGAAAACATATTTTAATTTTGAAGAGAACTTCTGAATGGTTTAACAATAAAAATATTAGATAATATAGACAACGCTATTACAATCTGGTCCATCAAGACAATTGATAATGGATCGTAGTAGTCATCACAATATTTAATCTTAACGAATTTAGATAAGCACAGTCACGAATACCACCAGCCTTAACAACATAAATGACTATGAAGTGTGGTATGAGGATTACACTCATAACGTGATCATGTGTGCTTATCCTCAAGAGGTACATGAGCTTTCAAATATTTTTAACGAGATAAGAATTTGGTTTTGCTTAAAATAAAATACGTATATATAAAGATAAGAAGAAATTAACTATATATCATAATCATCAAAACTTTATAAATGAGATGTATTTAATGTCTATGAAAATAAAACACTTTCAACTCTAACTATCTGAATACATCTATGGGGTCGATGACCTCCATGGATGTTACAAACTCTTGAAATGACATGATAAGGAGCCCTTTAGTGAACGGATCAATAATTATCTACTTAGCGTCGATGAACTACACAAACATTAAATGATTTTGAACTCTTTCCTTCACAAAAAAATACTTAATGTTAATGTACTTCGTCAACCTTGATGAGTGCTTATTGTTGCTTAAGAAGGAAATTGTAGCTGAGTTATTACAAAAAAAATCTCAATGAATTTGGAATATGTTCCAACACTCACAAACTAGAGAAGAAATGTTGTAATTACAGTGCCTGATTTGATCCTTTATGACAAACAAGAAACTAAACTTTCATAGTTGATGAGGTTATCATCGACTGTTTCATATTTTTCTAAGACACAACCTCACCAACCATCATGAAGATGTAGCCTAAGTTGAACTTTTTTGTATTAACATAGACAACATAATCTGTATCCGAGTATCTAAACAATTCTAAATGATAAGACCTTTTATATGTAAATATGAAATCCTTTGTCCTTTGCAGGTAGTGCAACACCTTTACAGTTATCCATGATGTCGCATGCCTAGGTTAAAAAGATACTTGCCCAACATTCCAACTATAAAGACTATCCGGTCGTGTGTAGACTTGAGTATACATGATGCTCTCTACTATTGACATGTACGAAAAATTCTTCATTTAATTCTTTTCTAAATTATTTTTAGGATACTAGAATTAACTGAATTTATCACCTTTACAATGATGATTGTTTAGGAGCACGATTTTTCATACCATACCTTTCGAGTACCCTATTAATATAAGCCCTCTGTGACGGGCTAAGTAGTCCGTGTGATCTATCAGAACGTATCTCAATGCTAATGACCTAAGAAGCGTCACCAAGATCCTTCATATCAAATCTTTGAGATAAGAATTTCTTGGTATCACTCGATATCCTAATGTCATTGCTGGCTAATAAAATATCATTAACATACAAAACTAATATGACAAACTTGCTCCATATAAAACTTCAAGTACTACTGTCGTGATGCATGTTTCAACCCATAAATTGATTTCTTCAATTTATAAATCATATGTTCAGAGCTATTGGCTGCAAAACCTTCATGTAGCAATATGTATACATTTTCATCTAGATCTCGATTAAGAAATACAGTTTTTACATCCATCTGATGTAACTCCAAATCTGTATGAGTCACAAGAACCATTATAATATTGAATGAGTCATTCTTAAATATTGGTCAGAAAGTCTCTTTTAAAATCAATGCATTCACATTGATTAAAACCATTGACAATAAGTCTGGTTTTATATCTTTCAACATCACCCTTGTAATCTCGTATGGTTTTAAATATATATTTATAACCACCCAGCTTTATTTATTAGGGTAACTCGACAAGATCTTAAACCTTACCGTTCTTCATGGATTTCAACTTATCATTAATGACATCAATCCAATGATAGAAGTTAGTATTTTGTTTGACTTATGTAAAGGATTCAGGATCCTTTTTCACTCCTATGTTAAACTCGTGTTCCTTCAAGTATATGATGCAATTGTTTGGAACACATGCCTCATCTCTTTCAAATCTTTTTGATGGCTCACTCTCTTAAGTATAATTTTGATTTCCTTCCTCAGTGAGTTGTATAAGAGGTTCATCGTGGTTATCTGTAGTGACTACAAGCTTAACCGTAAAATTTGTCCCAACGTGATCCAAAGTAGCTGTAACAGGAGTCACAATTCGCTCTTTTTCAAATACAAAGTCATAATGTTCGTGATCATACTATTTTCAGTATCTTTAATGAATCTGGCATTCATAGTATCAATAATCCTGACGGCATGGGAAAGACAATAGAATCGATAACTTTTTGACCTTTTTGAATGTCGTATAAAGAAACAGCTTATGGTTCATGGATGGAGCTTTCTTGCATATGGGTTATAAAATTTGACTTTAGCAGAGCATCCTCAAACATGGATATATCGAAGACTTAGTTTTCTCTCATTTCACAACTCAAATGAAGTTTTACTTACAACCTTATTAGGGACCTTGTTAATGATATGAAATTCAGTTTTGATCGCATCACCCCACAGAGATTCTGGTAATATTGAATTACTTATCATATTATATATCATGTCCATAAGAGTACGAAGCCACACCATTCTATTATAGAGTCCCAGACATGGTGTACTAACAAGAATGTCACAATCTTGTAGGTATCTAGCAAATGATCCTATATTATGACATAATTCATCATATCTGCCATAGTATTCACCACTACGGCTAGACCTGACGACTTTAATCTTCCTATCGAGTTAATTTTCAACTTCAACCCTATAGATTTTAAAAGCGTATAGGGCATCTAATTTTTCATTTATAAGATAAAGGCATTCAAAATAAGAATAGTCATCTATAAAAGTGATAAATATTTATACTCACTTCAAGATGCTATAGGGAATGACCCACAAATATCCGTGTGTATCACCTTAAGAGTCCTACACTAATTTTTACATCCTTCTTTTTTTTTTTTTTTTTTTTTTTTTGTTTCCGTCTGTTTATCCTTAATACAATCAACACATATTTTTATAGTCAAAGAAGTCTAGATAAAGAAGAATCCATTTCCATACTAACCTTTACAATCTCTTATTAGAGATATGGCCTAGTCACATGTGTTACAATATTGAAGAATTTTTATAGTTTAGTATTTGCTTATATCATACTTTATTTTTATATAGAGCATTTACATTATACATGTGTGAGGCATTCATGTCTACTTGGTATAAGTTGTTCAACATAGATATAATGCCAACAAAAATTGAATCAAAGTATATACTCAACATTTTATTCTCAATTCTGAAAGAATATCCTAATTTGTCCAAATGAGAAATATAAATTAAATCACATTTTATAAAAGTCACACAAAATGTATCAACTGATCAAATGAATGACCTAACCCTAATCAAAGCACACAAACTATGACTGTCTCCACGTCAACTTTAACATCATTGCCTATGTATACTAAGCATTCTGCATCAATTGACAGCTTACTCTGTAATAAGTCATACACAGAAATGCAGATGTGAATAGTTGTTCCCGAATCTATCCATCAAGAATCTATAGACGCATCTGTCAGATTATATTCAAAATAAACTATGATAGAATTATTATCATTCCTTATGAGCCATTGCTTGTGCCTTATGCAGTGTTTCTTTTGGTGGCCCAACTTCTTATATAAGAAGTCATTACTCTTTTTACTCCATTTATGGCTCGATTCGTTCTCAGGTTGATTGTCAACTGGATGACCCGAGGATCCCTTATCAGAACCATATTTCATCTTTTCCTTTTCATTATGTCTATATTCATGTCCCGACATTATAAGATATAACATTATATACATTTTCAAATGGTTTTGGAGGTTAAGGTTTTTCCAAAGCAAGGTCCAGCTGCAAGCATCTCAAAACTATTTTTATGAACTGTTTCCATTTAACATAATTGGACTCAGTTAAAGCAGGAATATTATGTGCTTGAGTTTGAATTGTAACTTATTACAAAATATATTCACATTAGCAGATTATTTACGTAAAACAATTCATGAATAAAATTGAATATCAAGCAAAATTTATTACAAATTCAATTGTTTGAGGCTTTCAATTGAACTAATCAGCCCTATTTTTATATTTACTGAGGGTAAGAAGTTTGTAACCTACCAAAACTCTTCTCATTTCAACTTCGCGTGAATTTGACATTCCTAATCCAACCATAACGCTATGTGTGTAACACAGCCATAACAGACCACCCCTATACAATTTTAGATCGATCACAATCTCGATAGAGTCGACTAGTATGCTCAATCATATTATCTAACTCTTAAGGAAATTCAGACAGTTAATCAATTAAACCCACCGTATAGAGATTCTTACATTATAGCATAGGGATCCCTCCAAAGGGATGGAATATAGCCCAATAGATTTCAATTAGTGGATGCAAAAGACATGGGAGATTCCAAAGGACATCGAATACAAACTACCAAACAAGACCTAAAACATGTGCAGATGATCAAAACAGTCCTAGCTATCTCTAAAATGGATGGAGTATAGCCCAGGGATCACCTTGAATGGACAATTCGGAATGATCAAAATGAAATTTGGTTTGCTTTTTAACTTATCTTTAAAAAAAATGAAAAAAAAAAAAATCCATCTAAAGTCCTTCAATCATTTGGTTAGGATCCTTCAGTTAGTTGGAGATTTCATCTATGGCCCACCTAAGCTAGGACGCACTGGATGATCTGTACCGTCCATGTGCTCAGTTTGGGACCCACCTGAACCAAATCCACACACAGAAAGAGAGAAAGAAAGAAAGAAATGCACTTAATCAACTACAACAAATACCAAAGTGCGAGATCCAATTGAACATCAAGTGGGTCCCACCGTGCAGATTCTCTAGCCCAAAAAATTTAAGGCGATGGGATGATCCAGTGGTGAGCCTCACAATTAATTCCAATGTGAAAACTTGGCCAATACGCCAGGTGTGGCCAACAAATGAGCCGACCGTCCTGATTTTTGGCGGACGAACCTATTCTGTGGGGCCCACCTGAGGAGCGGCTACGATATTACACAATAAAAAAAGGATTCTACCTCCATCACCTTTCTTTATTACTCTTTACTGGATTCCTGGCTTTCCTTTTATCCAACTATTTATAATACGTGGCACGCATCTTTGAACAGTACAACGGCTTTTCCCTAACAACTTATAACACATGGCTCAAATCTCTACCGTTGATCTCTTTTGTCCCACCGTGGACGGGCTACATCTCAATTGGACAATCATAACCTTCTTATTTGTGTCCTACAGATAGACGGTTGAAAAAACAAATAAAGCGGTCCACAGTCATTGGGACCTTCCAATGTCCTAGCGCGTAAACATCCATGGAAGGACAAAATAGACCAATGGTGCGGATCACAAAGACATGGGCCCCACTTATCAAATTGAGAATTAGTATATACTGTGCAAAGAGATGGACCACTAACCTTTATCTTGCTTTTACTTGTTATAAAGAGAAATGAAAGGTTGGAGAGAGTGGATGGTGTTGGTGTGTTTGGACACGTTATTTCTTGGTTCTTGCAATGTGGGCCGTTGATATATCCGACATGTGATGGTGGCCAACATTGAAACGGATATATGCGAAGCTCGAGGCCTTTCCTGGTTCTCCTCTCTACACCTCTCCTTTTTCTATCTCATCTACACATAAAAATAAAAATAAAAACCATACCTTTTCTTCTACTGTACCCACAGTATTTTATGTTGGGCACTTGATCATGTGGGGACATACACCAACAGTTCGGTATATTGTCTTGGATTTATCTTCCTTTGTTTTGTGAGGGTGTCCAAAATCTGTGCCATTCATCAGGTGGGTCCCACCATCAACATGCTCTGGCACAAAAATCAGAATGGTAAGCTCATTGGCAGGTGAAATTCACACGTGCGTTGAATGTGGACCATGGATCATTTTCTTCTATTGGTCAAACAAGTTCGTTTAATGTAGACCTTTTATCGATTTTTCTTATACCTGTGTGGCCCACCTGATGAGTGACTGTCTTTTCAGCCATGGCATGTTCAGGATAGTAGAAAGAGGCAGCTTTTGGTGTACAGACAATTTTTTCCACCACTCAGTGGTCGACCAAGATCATGCATCTGATCGGCCCATTATTGAATGAGACATGACACACACATAAAATAAATAAATGACTTCTAGACTATCCTAACTGTCGATCAAGGGACCATTACCCATAATTTCCACTGACCATTAAGAAAATCAGTATGATTCTTTAGATGGTTATGATCAAATGTTTGATATGATTTTTCAGCAATGCCCCATCAATTAAATGGCTCAGATTGATGGGTATCTGCACCAATTAAGTGGTCCAATAGACAACTTATCTTAAAACACCATCATCACTAAAAAGAAAAGATCAATCCATCCACTGGGCCCGACAGAGATTTTCACCACCAAGAAGTGGAGAACTGGATTTCTCCAGTCAGAAAGACATCCGACTGCTTAGTCTTCATAATCAGGAGGTGGGCCATTGATGCCGGTGGCCTCCGCACGCGTGTGGGGATCAGATGCTGTTGCAAAACCATCAATTGCAAGCCTTTATGGGAACACAGATGTAGCATCTTTTAGAAGCCATTTTCAGTTAAGACTTTGAAGGGCTAAGCCCACCTGATCCTGTTACATGTAATGTAAGCACTGAAAGCCTTGCATAATGATGTTGCCTTCCAAAGTGCCATAACAGGAAACCTTTTCAACTTAAAAAGAAGTTTGTGGCTTGCAAAACTGATATTTTCTCACCATCTCATCTTTTCTAATGGTGGTTGTACTTCACATGGGCACCACCACCCTCCAGCATCGGCCCATCTCTCCCACTTTGAAGCAAGATAGGACATGAGTGGCCGTACCCGTCAAAGACACAGTTAAAAGACTGTTGCACGCAGCCCTTCCCAGCAACCCTCAGGGCGATTTGTCTAGTGTTGTCCATTCATTTGTCGGTGATTCACGATTAGTGATTGTGGTTAGGCATCTGATAGTGTCCACATTTTTGTGTCAGATATGCTCTCGAGAATCTTCTGATAACCACAGCAATAGTAAATGCTAGGAATTAGTCACAGTCGAATAACAAAAATATCGCTAAAGCCTGTTTGGATGCACTAACAAATTGAATTGCAATTCCTTATCTGTTAAACTTGAAATGAATGACTGTTTACTTTCATTTGCATTCGTATTGAGAATCATATCTTTGAATTGGAATTGCATTACATTAAAGTAGGATTACAAAGGAATGTAAAACAATTTGAGGGCTATGATGAAACATCATCAAATTCGTCATTTCGTTCGTAATTCAATTGACTTGTGCATCCAAATGGTTCCTAATTCTCCATTTCAGAGAATCAATCTACAGAATTTTCAAGAAGACGAAAAAGAATCAATGTACAGGAGCACAAACATCTGAAATTTGGAAGCTGGAGCATTGTTACTGAATTATCTATATAAATTACATTGTGAGTTCATGAGATTTATACACAGGAGACAGATTTCCACTGTTCGGTTTTCCATATTACAGACAACTCTCCATTAAATGATATATGTTTAATGGAATTCCCATCCACAAACAGTTACACACAGTTTTGAGTTTGTATTTTTGGGGTATGTACAAAAGCATTTTTAAGTTGTAAACTGCAAATTCGGTCTATTTAGCTGATACAGAGTCACCGGATTTCAGTTCCTGTTCTAGTTCATCAAACTCCCAGCCTCCAATCTCGTTTACCGAGTAGTCTCGGTTTACCTTACCAAATTCCGACTCCAGCTTTGCAAGTTCTGCTTCAGCATCCAGGGTATGTGACTCTCCCTCTTTTGATGGTATTGTGACTGTGACCGTGGCCGATTTTGGAGACTCTCCCTCTTTTGATGGTTTTGTGACCGCCGCCGAGTTTGAAGACTCTTCCCCTTCCTGTGGTGAACTCTCAGATGACTGTATGGTGTGGGATTGACTCTTCTGTGACCCTTCCTCAGATGGTGTCTCAATTTCTAATGTCGGTCTTTCGATTGATTCGAAATCCACCTTAATTTGTTCGATCGCATCAAACAGTTCCTTGACCTTGGGTTCATCATGCCTGCAGTGGCAAGGACCATGTTTCTCATTTTCCCTTTTTAGGAAAGGGGCACCATGCAGTGGTGCTGGTACCACAGTAAGCTTACAGTGGTGCCGGGTAGATGTGGGGCCCAGTTATGTTTTTCAAAGAATCCAACCCATCCATAAGTCCCGTCACCTCAGAAAGACTCCAAAAATGAGCACAATCGAAAACTCGGATGAGCCACAGCACAGGGAACATATTGAGAGGGAACACCCACCGTTGATTAGCTTGAGGGATCAACCATGTTGTGGATATATAATCAAGGCCATTCAGACCCATCATCCAGTCCATACGAAGGGTCTGGCCAAAATTCAGGCTGTTTTACAACTCAGATAGGCCCCTGTGGAATTCAAGGGTGGGCATTCCATCCCAGGTCATTCCATTTGCTGTGGCCCAGCTTAGTTTTGAATCAGGCTGAGCTTTAGGTCCCCAGGGTTTTCTGAAATGACACAACTGATAGATGGGCTCGATGGTGTAAATACATCCCATGGGCCCCAACTGTTCTCAGTACCACCAGAAGTTTAAGGTGGTACCAGCCGAGCACACCCATTGAAGAAAATAAGCATACATGCTTACACCAAAAACACTACCAATAAGGACTTGAATGGCTTCATTAAGCAGGCCCCACTCAACCCCAAAACTCAGGCTGATCTTATCTGGCGGCCTACTGTGCGAGGACCATTTGCCAAATTTTTTAACCATCTTTTTTTGAAAAAAAGGAGTGGCGCAACTGAGCCCAGCCCGATTTTGGGCCAGTGCATGTACGCAATGAGGGCCATCTGATCCATGGCCCAAAATCAAGCACAAATGCACCATGTTGACATGTGCAGGCAGTCCAGATGTTCACATTGCATTAGCATGACTCGTATACATGGATTCACGAAGCAAAAGACAGCATGTAAAGATGGAGTAAAATGATAGCACCTGGAAATATTTCCATCGTGAGAATAGAACTGCTCTTTCATGTGGTCCACTACACTGAAGGTGGTTATTATCTGAGGAGAAAAAGAAACATGCAAATAATAAGATCACAGAAAACAAGTAGACAAATTTTCAAAATGGTGCACCACTGTGGGCCTTTTGATCATCATTAAATGGGGAGGCAATTATTCAAGAAACTAATAAATTTACATTAAAATAAAAATCAATAGATTTGAATTGTACAAACCAAGATATTTAAACATGATTGAAACATTCAAACTACGATTATGGAATGTGAAACCACAATTACTCTTGATAGTGAATATTGTTTGTGCCAGAAGACATGAAAAGCAGTATTGTGCTAAATGATCACCAGCAAACGAACAATCTCTTAAATCATGAGATTTTTATGATTCTTCACCTTTCTGAAGTAAAAATTCTTGTATTAGCTAGCTACAAAATTTGGTTTTGGCAGTTAAAAGTGTCATGACTGAACATGATGCATGTAATCACAGCTGTAAAGTACTTCACTCCAACAATAACAATGAAGGAAAAAAAAAAACATGTTTCCTCCATCGAACGCCCTCCAAAGCACAAGGTGCACCCCAGCAACTCTTAATTCCACAGCACAACATCACTATAATTTTCTCTCTTCCTCTTGCAAACCGCATCTATCCTACTACCTGCATCGTGCAAGAAAAGTAACCCTTCTATTTATTCTTTCCAAACAAAAGAAAGGAAAATGCTCCACTATTTCTCGCTGCAGCACTCTACGGCCTACACAAATGTTACCACCACGGCTTGGTATGCTCAGCAGAGATCTTTGATCTTCATTATTGCTGCTCAGTTTGATATAAAGGACGTTTGACCTTGACACTAGTTTTTGGATGTTGAAGTAACTACAAAATTAGGGATTTTTTCTTCAATCCAAAAATAGGATAGCTCTTTTATCTCATGCAACAAGATTGATCGTGAACATATTGGCGCTGGTGCTTCCACAGAGGTCCAATCTCAAACTGCTTCAAACTAAGGAATTCCCACCATCAAAACATAGTTTGGCGGTTCTCAATATCCAACTTCATCAGGCCATAATATTACTTTTCAGTCAACCTTTTAAGCCAATTACATAAAATCCTGCCAATATTACACTTCATGGCTGTCAGAAACATATTTCCCATTATTCCCCATGATAACATTCATTCCTAGGCCACCCACTAGTGACCCACAACTAGTTACTGTGCATTTTTTCAAACCAACTTGATATGGCGTGGAAAGTAACCTAGACTCGCTCACTGGAATGTAGCAGTAGAAAATCATTATACGCCCACTACAGTTTATAACACAGTCCATTCACCTTCCTATCAAAGCCCCATAGTCTTTGTTAGGATGATCTTCAAGTAATGCATGCATGGAAATATCCAGTCTTCCATGACAGAACTGAATAAGTAGAAACCAACTAAAAAAAAAAGAGTGAATTTGAGAGTTGTTCAAAGTTTTGGATCAGACTAAATTTTATCAACTTGTCACGATCCCCACCAAATAGCTTTTCAATGACTGATTTCAGTGACTCGACAAGACAGCATTCAATAGACAAATTCAATCAATAAAGACGATAGGACCACCATTGACAGGTATATCACTGGGAGATTGATAAGTGTGATGGAGTTTGGCAAGGACACATGTATCCATATTTTCTAAACTTCAGGATTTTTAGACACAAGTTTGCATCTTTCTGATATTTTAACCAATTAATATACAGGAAGCAATTATTAAAAAAATTTCAGACATGTTTGCAATCTCGTGAATATACAGCAATGTTTATGCTGGTGCGTGCACAGTAACTGTTGCACTCTTTCAATATAGACGATGAATTTGCAAGTAACATTTTCATCTCTACTATACATAATGCAAGCAGCAAAGGGCAAAAAAATTCACATATTTTTTACTAACTATAGTTATGGATTATTAAAGGACATGGGAAGGGTTTTAAAATGGCATTTAAGTAATTTAACTTTGAGCCATCTTACTGGGTGATGCACTCCTGATTTTTACAACAACAAAAACTATGCCTGATTTTCCAGTGTGACCCATGGAACTCCCTTCAACATTTGATTTCCAAAAGCCTAATGAAGGTGGCTTCCAAATACATACTTCAGTTAACAGTTGCCGATAGTCATCTATTATCCCTTGCCACTCACAAAGGAGGTCCAAAAAGGAGTTCCCTGAAAAGCCTCTGACAAGCATCCCCAATTTGCAAGCAGTGACTATATTTTTGTTGTCACCTTGCCCAAAGATGAGAACTATCTTCAAAGATTCTGTTATTCCTTCTCTACCCTATAGAATTGCACAAGGAAGAATAGAAACACACTTGCACGCAGTTATAAACCTAATTTCATTGACAATGGACGCATGTTTCCCTGGGACTTGGTCACTGCTGGCAACCCAAGATAGGCTATCACTGAGTCACCTTCAACCATTAGAGGACCACCTAGAGAATAAAAAGAAAAAAAGAATGCAATTAGAATTCCAATTCCCTACTAGGCCTGAAGAAAAGAAGCATAATAAGCCTCTCCTTGATTACCCCCACCAACTCCATTGTTGAATGCCTTTAGGGATGCCCTTCTGTTGATGTTCAACTTCATCCAGCTTGAAGGGGGTGGCAGCCAGTGATAATTCTTCTTCCGGATCTTACTATAATCCAAGATAAACAAGCTCTAATTCCTACCCAACTCAACCCCTAATGCCCTTAAAGTCCTTGGAATGGATTCCCTAACTCATAATAGAATGCTCAATAGTCTCCTTCACCAAAAGCAACAACAGCCAGATGTTGATAGAAAATTCTTCTGTTTCACTTATGCCACCATGTAAGGGCATGGGGGAGCATTCTCCAATACACACAGCCTCTAGACATAAAAGGAACCTTCAACAATGTCCAAAAGATCCATGACTGAATTAGGAAGAATCACGCAATGAGCGTTGTAATCTTCTCTACTTAATGCAATCATGGCCATGAATCAGGTGAGTTGGGTCAGGTTGAGGGTCAACCCGCAACCCGACCCGAACCAAATTCCAACCCTAGCTGCCCAACCCAAATTCCTCTCAACTCAACCCAACCTGACCCAAATACATATGATTGTTCCCAACCCTACCAAAACCTTATCCAAATTTGTCAGCCCGAACCCAACCGGATTTCAAATCAGGTTGGTGTCGAGCTGAAGACCTTGACAATCCAACCCAACCCGACAAGAACTCAATTGCGTCAATCAGGTTTGGATTGACTCGAACCCAAGTTGCAGCCCTAAATGCAATAAAAACTTTCCATTTCACTCGTGTTTCTTCCGGTCTCTTGCATTCTCACCAAGTACTTGGGTTTTAGTAGTTGTGGTGCAATCAATGTTCGAAGTATCGGTATTGCTACAAGTTTCGCTGGCCAGGGATACAGAAACAATATCGATATCACCGATAATATCGTTGATAACCAGAAATGTAGGGAATATGGGAAAAAATGGTGGAATTTTCAGCGAAACTTCAGGATATGTTAAAATGGACATATTTGCATATTTAGAAATTAAAAATTTTAAAAAAAAAAATTGTAAAAAGAATGCATACATAACAAGTTTTCATTTAATAGGGCCTTGACAGTATGTGCTATTGTTAGAAATCAATCCAACCATCCCATCCGGCCTATTTAACCATCCAACCTTCCATCCAAACATCCACCGATATTGCAAAATATCAACAACACATGATATTTCACTAGGAAATCACGAAAAATTGGAAAGGAAACGAAAGATTGTCGTCTCAATATCGCGCGTGTTGCGATATCGATAATATCGAGATATTATCAATGCCAAATTGAACACTACGTACAACCATGTGCCTATGAAAAAAAATTTGAAATGAAAATTTACTATTAAAATATCATCGATACACTTATGATACAAGCATTCCCTAGAATTTTCATAGTTGAAAATATTGAAGATACATTGACGATATTGACGCATTGGCAATACAAGCGACACCTAGAATTTACATAGTTGAAAGTATTGGCGATTACATTAGCTATATTGATATGTTCGCGATACTTAGCGATACATTGCTAATACCTGGAATTTCTGATACTACTAGCGTTCTCAGTATCGCTACCAGTGTTATCGGTATTGCTGAGCTGGAGATGAAGATAATATCGGAGATAATTCGAAAACTGGGTGCAATGACTCAAGCAGAGTTGGGATTGTTGCACGCAGTGTTCGAAATATCGGTATCACACAATGTATCGCACCCTTGGGATACAGATACGTATCGGTTATCGCACGGGATATATCGTTTGTATCGCATAGTTTATCGCACTTTTTGAAAAATACGGGGAAACATTGGGAAAATGGTTGAATTTTTCAATGAAACTTTGGGGATCGTTAAAAAGGCCCTTAATACACACTTTTAAATCATAACATCTCAAAAAAAAGATGCACATAATAAATTTTCTTTGTATAGGGTCCTAAGCTATGCGATGTTTAACTAAACTAGCGCAACTATATTTAAATTGTATGCATGATATTTATAAATGTATCATATTCATGTATGAAAACACAACCAATTCATTGAAAAGGAAAAGAAGAACTGAATGAGTAAAATTTGAGAAATATACATATCAATTGGGCCCACTATGAAAATAAGTGGTTTATCCACACCGTCCATACGCTTTTTCAGCTCATTTAAGGGGTTGAGCCCAAAGTTGAAGCATATTTAAGTCTCAAGTGGATCATACCACAGGAAACAGTGGGAATAATGATTTTCACCGTTGAAACCTTCCTAGGCCCTACAGTGATGTCTATTTGTCATCCAAGCTGTTAATAATATCACAAAGATATGGATGAAGGGAAAAAAACAAATATAAGCTTAATACAAAAATTCTATGACAGTCAAGAATTTTACAACGGTGTAAGTTCAATTTACACTGTTTCATGTGGTGTGGTGCATTTGAACTTTTGATATCCTTCAATTTTGGACCCGTGTTATAAAATTATCTAATAAAATAGATGGACGGAATGGATAAAATACATAGATCATGGTGAACCCCACAGAGTTTACTTAGTACGCTAAGCGTACTGAGTTACTCAGTACGCAATCTGCTTCCGGATTGGCTGGTGTTACGTGTACCACACACCAGCTATATAGCTGTTGTATTGATGTCTGTCCCATCATGAGGTATGTGTTATATCCAAACCGTCCATCCATTTGACGATCTCGTCTTAAGGCTTGAACTAAAAAATAATACAGATCTAAATATCAAGTGGATCACACTACAAAAGGCAGTGTGAGATTGAACGTATACCATTGAAAATCTTTTGGGGGTCACAGGAGTTTGAGATCAATATGAATTTTTTTGTATCCTCTTCATCCATGTATTTGTGAACTTATTAACAGATTTGATGGAAAATAAACGTAATGGTGGGCCCTATGAATTTTTTAACGTTGAAAATTATTATCCTTGCTGCTATTTTTTGTGTGGTCCATTTGAGCATTGGATATGATTCATTTTTGCTCTAGAATGATTTCAAAAAATGGATGAACGGTTTGGATATAATAAATACATCATTGTGGGGCCCATGTAACCTTGATCTCCTTTGAACCGTTCGTACAATTCGGAGCTCGAGGAGCATAGGCGCTCGTCTTTGCAGACACAGACGCGGATTTCCTGCGCTGGAAACCTGGGTGGGGCCCAACGTGATATGTTTTTGAGAAATCCACCCCGTACATCCGTTTTTTGAGCTCATCTTAGGAGTTGAGACCAAAAGTGAGAAGGATCCAAGACTCAAGTGGGCCGCACTAGAGTAAAAGGTGGGTAGGAAAATTCCTACCGTTGAAAACTTTCTGGGGTAGAAAGTGATGTTTACATGACATCCACACCGTTAATAACGTCATTCCTACTTGGATGAACTGAAAACAAAAATATTAGCCTGATCCAAAACTTTAATGGCCCCAAAATGTTTTTAATGGTCGACGCTCATTCATATCCGTTAATTCGGAAGCGGATTGCGTACTGAGTAACTCAGTACGCTTAGTGTACTGAGTAAACTCTTCGAGGTTTACCATGATTTATATATTTAATCCACTCTGTCCATCCATTTTAGCTAATAATTTTATTGCTTGAGCCAAAAGATGAATCATATCCAAAGCTTGAATTGACCACACTACAGGAAACAGTGTGAATTGTGTCCACCGTTGAAAAATTCTTGTGGACCACAGAAGTTTTTTATCAAGCTTATATTTGTGTTTTCCTTTCATCCATATCTGTAAGATCTTATGAACAGGTTGGATGGCAAGTAAACATCATTGTGGGGCCCAGAAATGTTTCAACGGTGAAAAATCATTACTACCACTGTTTCCTGTGGAACTATACACTTGAGGTTTGGTTATTCTTAAATTTTGGGTTCATCCCCTTAAATGAGCTGAAAAATCGTATGGACGGCGTGGATTAAACATATACATTCACGATGGGCCCAACTAAGTTTACCCAATACGATAAGAGCGTACAACTAACTCAGTACGCAATCCGCTCCCCCTAATTCACCCCACCCGCGCATCTTCTTCATTTCCCCTCTCCGTCGCCAGCGCTCTCCCTCTCCCTCACGCAACGAGGGTTCCGGAGGATTTCTCCGCAAATCTGGCCTGATTTCTCATCGAATCTCCGAGAAATCTGCCCAGGCGCGCTCCGATCAGCGAAGAAAGAGAAAATTGGAAGAAAATGGAAGCTTTCGATGATGACGATCTCTTGTACAAGTACCGAAATCTAGTTTCTTTTTTTTTTTGTTCGATTTTTTTGAGAAAATCGCGCGATATCGTCGATATATCGGCCGACATCTGAATTTGAGATTTTTTGGTATCTTCCGGGGGTTATCGGGGGTGTATCGTCTCGCATGGGTGCGATAACGATAATATCAGCCGATATATCGGCCGATAATATCGATATTTCAAACACTGGTTGCAAGAGTCCCGCATGGGTGAAAGTGCTAGGGTAGTTAGTAAGTATGCGACAAATGTCCAACAACTGAAGAAGGTTTGCAAGTCTCCTATGATCCTTTTAGTGCAAGAACAGGTGGTCCATCAATTACACTTCTTTCCAACGCCTAAAGAAGAGGATAAGGCAAGGGATCTTGCTTTTCTAAGACCTGAAATCCATATCAACCAGGATTATGAATTCTAGGGCTATTAGTTATTTTAATTATAGTGATTAGTGAACCATACCAACTGAGCATCAAATTCAACCATGTGATATTGTTTGGAAAGTATTACAAAGTGAGTATATTTGTGAGAAACAACTAATCCCTATCATATACATATCTTGAGAATCTGGACTTTGAGAATCCTTCCAAACCTAATACCCTTACACTTCAGTAACATGGCTGCATGCACCTCTCCACGAACACTTCCACATGCAGCCACATGGACCAACTTAGCACGTACATGAGATGATCGAGATCTGATCTAGGCATCAAGTGACCCCGCCATGTAGATGTCCTGGTCAATAGATAGGTAGGCTCTCTCATCAAGCGGATCACTTGTGCATGTTGCATTGGGTCAATTGGCAGTGTTTTCAAAACTATCCATCTTTTTCATGTGTTAACGGCTATGGATAGGGGCCTATGGTCCACTTGGATATGGTAATGGGCCTACGACCCATTTTTGGTCTTGGGATATGTCAGACATAGTAATATTTGTATTAGGGGTAGTTTTGACATATTTGCCTTTTTTATCACTTGAATATAAAGGAGTGGGGGCATGTAACCCTGATCTCCTTTTTTCTTCTCTCTTTCTTCTCCCCCTCTCTTTTTTCCTCTTCATTTTTTTTTTTTCTTTTTCCCATCTCTATACAAATCTACATGGTACCAGAGTTGTTCTAAAAGTGGTTCAAGCCCATAATCCTTTCCATTCCACCCCAAGTTGCTAGATCTAGTTTTGGGGGCCTTCCAAAAGAAAAGGGGACTGATTGGACCTTAAGGGAAGAATGTTTCGCTGTTCTTTTATGCAAAGATCATTTTTTTTTCTTTATTGTTCTTCAAGTAGAAGGGAACACTCACAAAAAGGATCGTAGATGCCTTGACAGATAATGAAGACTTGGATTAGGGTGATAACAGACCAGAAATCTCCATGTTATGTTATTCTAAACATGTAGGTGTGTATGGATCTTTCTCAAAGGTCAGCATTTTTCATTGGTGTTTAAGTAAATTGACTATGGAATGTCTATGGAGCCCAAAAGTATAGTTGTTGGTTCCTCATCCCTTGGAAAAAGGCAAGGACCCTCCCTTCAATGTGTCAATAACTTTCGTGAAGTTGAATGGGAAGAATTATCTTTTATGGTCTAAGTCTATCGAGGTATTGCTTTTAGCCCGCAAAAAGGATTAGCACCTCACGGATCCTAGACTGGAGGAATCTAATCCTGGATACAAACAATGTATGCGTGGGATGCCAAGATTCAAACTTGGTTGAGGAATAGCATGGAGTCTGAGGTGAGTTCTAATTTGGTGTTCTTAAACATGGCAAAAGATGCCTGGGATATTGAAACGAAGATGTACTCCTCATAACAAAATATTTCTCGAGTGTATCAGTTATACAAGGAGATCTTTCCTTTTTAAAAGGGGGATAAGCCCCTTGGTGATTACTTCGTACAAGTGACTAGAATATAATACGAGCTTTCCATAATCATCCCATTACCTTAGATGTCACCCTCATGAAGAAGAAGTGGGAAGATATGAAAATAGCGAAACTTCTGTCTAAATTGCCAAAAGAGTATCAATCAACAAAGTATCGTATTTTGGGAGGAGTTTCCATTCCTTCAATGGTAAAGGTTTATGCAAAGCTTTAGAGAATCTCTCTAGCAAATGAATTCGACAATATTTATGTTAATGCACTTGATAAAACTGAATTGGGCTCTTCATCTAGTTATTCTAGTTTATGTGGAGGTCGTGGTGGACGTGGTGCTCTCCACGGTGACAAAGGTGGTAGATTCCTGTGGGGAGGTAGAGGTGGTCGTGGTGGTAGAGGAGACCATACATGTACTCATTGTGGCCGGACAAATCATACTAACTTTTATTGGGATCTTCATGGAAAACCTCCAAGGACTAGTCAAGCCCTTATGATGAAGGATGCTTCTTCCGATGATGGACCCACTACTCTTACTTCATCTAATCTTGGTGACGATTATATCAGTATTTCACTATCATGGGAGGAATATGCATGTTTCTATCTTCTAATGGCTCTACATCCAACAATGCTCCCTCCATCTCTATAGCCACTTTCGCTCAGTTAGTAAAGTATGTCTCTTGTCATCTTTTGCCTCCTCTTGTATTATCGACTATAGGGCATCCAACCACATCACTAGTAACCGCAATCTCTTGTCTTCCTGTAATTGTGTTTCATCAAATAAGTCGGTTGCTTTAGCTAATGGTACATCATCTAATGTCATTAGAGCTAGTATTGCTCAGCCTAATGCATCAATTTTAGGGATGTACACGAACCGAGTTAGCTCGGTTAGCTCGCTAGACTAGTCTCAAAAAAGCTCGATTCGACTCGGTTCAAAACTGAGTTCGAGCCAAGTTGAGTTGATTTTTTTAGCTCGAAAAAATTTCGAATTGAGTTTGAGCTTGCCCGAGCTCGACTGGACTCGGATCGAACCCCAACTTGAATCGAACTTGGATCGAACCAGTTCAGTGACTCGGTTACTTTGATATTGATGTTGTTCGCCAAGTGTTTAATGAAATGACTCAACGAAGTGTTGGTTGGTGGCAAGGAAGGTATGTATATGAAACAAATACCATTTTTCCTTGATTTTGATGTTGCATACAAGGTGTTTGATGAAATACCTGTAAACAGCTGATGTTGTTTTACATACAGTGAGAAATTGAAAGTGCACTCCATGTGTTTGTGAAAATGCCACATAGGCTCGATCTTGGCTTGAACTTAGCCCGAGCTACTGACCAAACCGAGTCGAGCTGGCCAGTCAGGCTCAAGGACCGAACTAAGCTCAGTTCGAGTTGGGGTCAGCTAGTGGTCGAGCCGAGTCAAGCTGTGCCAATCTCGACTCGGTTCGACTCGTGTACATCTCTAATCAATTTCCTTGTCGTCAGTTCTATATGCACCCAAATTTCAATTTAACCTTCTATCTGCAAGTAAACTAACACAATATTTGAATTGTATTATCCTTCTTTCCTTCCTATTATGCGTTTCAAAACCTCAAGACTGATAGGACGATTGGGGGAGGTCATGAAAGGAATGGTCTTTACTACTTAAACAGAGCCAACAATGCAGAGTGCTTGCTGCGGATTTGGAATTCAATGACATCGTTATTTGGGACATTTGTGTCTATAGAATCTGTAAACTTTCATTCCATCACTTCCCAAGGTGTCAAAGTTAGAGTGCAAAGCGTGTGAACTGACTAAATATTATAGTCCATTTTTCATCTAAAATCAATTTAATAAGCGATGTTCCATTTAAATTAGTCCATAGTGATGTGGGGGGACCATACTGACCAATTCGTATCCCTAGTTTGTTAAATTTTAAGTACTTTGTTCTTTTTATCGATGATTACTATAGGATGACATGGTTATACCTAATAAAGCGTAAGTCGGAAATCTTTCATGCATTTTACAATTTTCATTATGAAATTATATATATATATATATATATATATATATATATATATATATATATATATATATATATATATATATATATATATCAATTTGGTGTGAAATTGTGCATGTTTAGATCAAATAATGCCTTGGAATTAATTTCCCGAGATTTTCAAACATATTTACAAAGTCAATGTATTATTCGTCAAACCTCTTATGCTTATACGCCGGACCAAAATGGTGTGGTTGGGTCAAGAATAAACATTTAGTGGAAGTTGTTTGAGTTTTGTTGTTAGAAATGAATGTTCTATAGTTCTTTTGGAGTAATGCAATTCTTACAGCGTGTCATTCGATCAATAAGATGCATTTATCAGTTTTAGATGGCAAAACAATGTTCTCTCTATCATTTCCTAATAAACCAGTTTTCCTATTTCACCTTAAATGCTTGGTTGTACTTTGTGTTGCTCATATATTTGGGTCAAGTCGAGATAATTTTTTGCCTCGTTCAACTAAGTGTATTTTTCTAGGATATTCTCATACTTAGGAGGGCTATCAATGCTATTCCTCCACTATTAAGAAGCATTTTACGACTGCTGATGTCACCTTCTTTGAAAATGTTCCATTCTACATTGAAAATGAGCTTACCGACTAAGCCACACATGTAGAAGTTCCCTTGCCAAATGTATTTCCTTCAGAATTTGAAGTTGAGATGCCACTGCCGCCCCAGAAGAATTGCACAGACTTATTACAAAAAAAGGGGGGAAAAACCAGGCGTTACAAACTATTCCTCGTCAATCCACACAATCGGGTATTATACCTAGTAAAGTTCTTATCTCTTTTGATTCTCTTGAGATTGCCAATGATCTGCCTATTGCTGTCAAAAAGCTAAATGCTCGTGTTACTCATTCTTTCTCCAATGTTGTCACCTTTACTCATTTGTCCACAATTTGTCGTAGGTTTGCCTTTACCCTATCTATTGTATGAATTTAGGAAGCATTGTTGAATGAAAATTGAAAATGAGCAATGAATGAAGAGATGGAAGCCATGTACTCCAACGACACATTGAAGTTGAGTGATCTTCCTTCGCATAAGACTCTAGTCAAGCATAGATCGGTTTACATGGTTAACTTCCTGCCTTATGGGTCAATTGATTGTTACAAAGTCAGGTTGCTCGCTAATGGGTATACTTGGATTTATGGAGTAAATTATCTAGATATGTTTTCACCAATGGTTAAGCTTAATTCGGTTCAGATTATTATGTCAATAGTTGTAAATCATGATTGGCCTCCCTCTCAACTAGATGTGAAGAACGCAATCCTTCATGATGATCTACACGAAGACGTCTACATGGATCAGCCTCCTAGATACGTTGCTTAGGGAGAGTCATCTAAAGTATGAAGGTTAAACAAATATATGCATATGTGGGTTGAAGCAATCACCACGCAAGTGATTTAAGAACTTCAATAGTATGGTTGTATCATTTTTACTAAAAAGGAGTAAAGAATATTACTCAGTTTTCTCAAACCACTCAACCTCTAGCTACATAATTCTTATTGTGTGTGTGGATTTATTATAGTGACTAGTGATGACTTGGAAGGGTACTGAAAAGCTGAAGTCATATTTTCAAAATCAATTTCAATTCAAATATCAAGGTCTTTTTCGATGTTTTCTTTGCATTGAAGTGGCAAAATCGAGAGTTGAATAAATTGTCAAAGAAAATGTTCGTAACTTATTGGAAGAGAAATGGATGTTGGGTACCAAACCGGTAGATACTCCAATGGACCCTTATCTCAAACTTGAACCTAAAGAAAGAGAATTGTTAGAAGACCCTAGTATGTGCAGGAGATTTATGGGTAAAGTAATCTATTTGACCATTGTCGAGCCTGATATTTCCTTTTCGGTCAGTGTGGTGAGTTTGTTCATGTAAATTCTGAGGACACCACATTTATAACAGGTATTTGAAATGTTCACCTAGCAAGGGTATCTTATACAAAACTCATTGTCATCTTTAGGTAGCCGATTACTCAAATGCAGATGTTGCAAGGTCAAGGTATGATAGAAGGTCAACCGCGGGTTATTACACCTTCCTAGGCGATAATGTGGTTACTTGGAAAAGTAGGAAATAGAATGTGACTGCTACATATGGACAAATCCACACACCTTAGATTTCATTTCATGATCAAATCGTAAATTTATTCACCAAAGTCTCTCTCTCTCTCTCTCTCTCTCTCTCTCTCTCTCTCTCTCTCTCTCTCTCTCTCTCTCTCTCTCTCCCTTTCTTGTTTTTCCTGTCTCTATACAAGTCTACATCATGTATGATGGCCCACCTGATGAGTTGAACAGCCTCATTTTTGGACCATGTCATCCACATGCGTAGCCCGGATGTCCTTCACATGTTCTAGGCTGGCACCTCTGGCAGCATGTGATGGTGGGGTGGAGAGTGGATGTAGGCTTAGCAACACTCTGTTATAATTAAATCTCGTATCATTATATAATGTACTTCCTGTAAAAATATACCAAATATCATCATTATCATCTAAGCCTTATCCCAACTAATTGGAATCGGCCACATGAATTGCTTGGAGCACACCCAATATTATTGAAATATCCCCAATATACTAATAAAACTGGTAGCAATACCAATAACACTAGTATTATAAAAAATTATAGGTATTGTCGATATATCACAAAGTATCGCCAATATTTTCGTCCTAGTAAATTCCAAGTCTCTCGTATCGCCAATGTATCGATATCACCAATGTATTGCCAATATTTTCGACTGTGTAAATTCAAGTTGTCTCTTATATCACCAATGTATCTTCGATATTTCAATAATATCGCTAATGTATCGATATCGCCAATATGTTTCTTCTTTTTCCATTTTCCAGATGAAAGTCTCTTGTTGTTTATTATTCTAATTGATGATGATAATAATAATAATAATAAAATCTGCATCCAGAGCAAAAGATCTTCTACTTTAGGTTGATCATTCCATTTATAATGCGAGGAAACATTATTCAAACTGAAACTAAA
The DNA here is from genome assembly GCA_037074715.1 of Magnolia kwangsiensis. Lineage (NCBI taxonomy): Eukaryota > Viridiplantae > Streptophyta > Magnoliopsida > Magnoliales > Magnoliaceae > Magnolia > Magnolia kwangsiensis. The sequence goes on along the minus strand of CM073578.1, from coordinate 105,768,204 downwards.
ATCTGAGTTTGAACACTTCAATATTTTGAGAAACAGCTGCATCACAAAATGTTATCTGTCAGACAGCAAAAAAATATGAAGATATGGTAATTGTTAAATTAAACCTTCGTATGTTAATCAAGTATATACTGTAAAACAAATCCACAGTGAAGAAAAAGGAAAAAATATATCACAATATCATATCAAAGTAAATCAATGAATACCTTCGCTTCATATTCAAGATACTCGACTTCAAGATTTTTCAGTTGGTTCGAATTTTCAGTACCTAGATTGGACATCATCGCTGACCTGCTAAATGACACACCGAAAAAGAAGGAAAAAAAAAAAAAAAAAGAGGCAATAAGAAAATTATTTCCTTTCATTATAAACATTTTGAAGTATCAAATTTATGGTATTAGAGAAGAAATGACAAGAAAATGGGGAAGGAAGAATGAGAGGTCGTGAGATTCTCTCTCACTTGATCTCTTGTTTATAATAATGGGGAGATAAGAACAGTGTGCACAATGTGCCATTTCTAACAAAATGCAACTTATTTACATTACCTTTTGTCGAAGTTCTTTAAGTTATCCACCAATTTCCTGATTTGAATGACATAATGCCCCAACTCTTCCTATATTAGAAATACAAAACGTGGCATAAGGGAAAGAAACTGCGTTCTTCGTATGGTAAGGCAAATGGAGACATTAGGAGCATGTGTCAGTTACAGGCACAGTTCTGGGTCCGATTTCAAAAAACTGGGCACTGCACATGAGCACAAGATATGGGCCATTTATCAAGTGGGCAGAAATAGAGGATCCACAGCTCAGATTCCACAATAATCAGACAATTCTGAACTTACTATCAGAAAAGAATTCTGTTGAATGTTGGACCATTTCTTACGTTTACTTTATTTGTCTCCCCATTTTAGTCTGCTGATCACATGGTTAGAGTCATTTGATCAGTCTTTTAACTTTGCAGCCCACCATTGTAAGTCCCAACTGGTCCAAATCTCAACCTCATCCACATGCACCCATGTATATGTCAATTCGATGCTGGACCTAGAAATCTGTGTTTTTCACCATTTCAGAAATCAGGCCTGATCTCCTATACCAATTTACATCTTTGGCCATATCACAAATGAATCACTTTAATGCTTCCACACAAAAAAGAAAGAAAGAAAGAAAGAAAGAAAAATGAAATGAATCACCTTAAATAATAATAATAAAATACCTTATATGCTGAAAGGTGATGAATAACCACGTTCATAAAATAATTGTTATGTTTCTCCAACTCATCACTGAACATGTAAAGCAAATAATAACAATTACGGGGAAGAACAGAAATTCTAATTTTGGTGAAACAAAATTAGCATAGAAGCAATGACAGTATGAGAACAAAACAAAAAATCAGGATGCATATAAGGCTATCTGCTTTTAGGGCTAAACCACCCATATGGTGTAGTTATAAGCTCCAATCAGCATGAAAAACAAAATGGACATACATACTTGTTCTGCTTTTCCTTTTGATCCATATATGAGGACTGGAGAATCCAGGTATCTTCCAAGAAATTGATCCATGTGTGGACAACATCTGCTTCTACCTTACTCGAAGCTACAGATCTTGAAAGCTCATCTTCCTTTAATGTATATTAGAGAAAGAAGCAAGTTCAGGTATCTGCATCTTGAAAATTTTGCCACTCTATGCTACAAAATATCACTTCCAGATATTTTGATTAACTGCCATGAAAGAAAGAAAGAAAGAAAAATAATATATAAATAAATAAGATGAGCATTCAGACCTTGGCTTTCAAATGTAAAACAATTTGATTGCTTGCTTCCTCAAATTTCTCTCTCTCTTCCCTGTTATTGTGAAGGCGTGCAAGAGCAGCTGCCAGGGAAATATTGACCTGCAATTGATAATCCAATGGTAGAAATATCAAAGGCCTTCTTCGATATCAGTGAAAGACCTTTAGTTTGCCATCAAAGAGAATTCTACATTCCAGGAAACCAAGGATACATGATTATTGTTATCCTTGTGAACACTATTTTAACCAAGGAACCATGGAAACATCAAATTCCCTTTGTCTATTAAAAGATGGAAGAATTTCATAAACCATCTATAGTAGCTCAAATGACAGTACAATAATTTTTTTTGAGAGGTAACAACAGTTTTATTACAAGCTCGCAAAACGAGAAAAGAATACAAGCCCATACAAGGCCAAAACCAAAAAACCAAAGAGCAGGGCCCAACTCAAAGAGAGGCCGAATCGGCCTTAACAAGCACGGACCACTCCTTGACAAGGCCACTAGCTTTGCTAATAACCTGATTTACTCCCACATCAACATTCCCGAAACATCTCCAATTTCTAGCTCCCCAAATAGACCAAAGCCCTGCCATAAGTCAACGTCCGAGAGATTTTCCCGGAGTTATCCGTACTCCCACCATGCCAAGCCCAAAGCATCTCCTCAACTGATCCTGGCATCACCCAGTCAATATGGAGCGAAGAAAAGAAATGACTCCGGACTCTTGCATACGAACAATGGATGAAAAGATGATCGATCGTCTCCTCATTTCTCATACTCATCAGACATATATTGGGGAGGATCAAGGCTCTTCTCTAGAGGTTATCTATAGTGAGAATTCTCTTTTGGCCCACTAACCACACGAAAATCGCTACACGATGAGGTGGACCGATACAGCGCATCAAATCTGAAATCAAGCTGGTAAACAATCTAACCGAGAATTTTCCGGATCGATTCTTGGACCAAATCATTGAGTCTTCAATGGAGTATTAGGAATAGCTTTCTGAAGGACCTGCAACATCTAACCGAAGTTACTGAACTCAGCAATCTCAGCTTCCAATAAATTCCTGCAACAAGGAGGGGCCCACACTACCTCCCCTTCAACCATAGAAAGACAATTCACCAACAAAATGAAGCAGTCGGACTTGGGAGCAAGCCGAGCAATTCTTGGAAATAGAACCTGAAGCGCCTGATCGTTGCACCAAATATTAGCCCGAAAAGGTATGAGAAGCCCATTACCCAACTCAAAAGTTATCCATCTACGAACTAGGTGATCGGTAGCCCCCACCCCTGTCCAAATTGCAGACGCCTTGTAAATGGACGATCTCTTTACATACCACCCACCCACTTGAGTGCCATACTTACAAGCAATCTGCTCCATCCAAAATGCACCTTCCTCAATCCCGAATCTCCAGATCCACTTGCCAAGCAAAGCCAGATTCATATCACCTAGTAGTCTAGGGCCAGCCCCGCCAACCTTGATCAGCTTGCAAACCTCGTCCCATTTAAGTAAGTGAAATTTCTTCCCTTTGCTAACTCCTCTCCAAAGAAAATCTCTCTGCAGCTTCTGAAGTCTGTCCAACACCGATTTAGGGGCATTTGAATAGAGACAGAACATACACTGACATATTAGAAAAAGCTATCTTGATAAGGGTTAAATGCCCTCTCAAAGAAACGTACCGAAATTTCCAAGGGGCTAGCTTCCTCTCGATTCTCTCAACAACTATCATTCCATAAATGCTTGGTCGGCTTCCCAATACAGAGAGGCAGCCCCAAATAAAAAGAGGGAAAGTCCCAACTTTGCATCCAAAGATGCCTGCGAGGCAGATGAGATCCTTTCTTTTGACATGAATCCCTAACATTTCCGATTTTGCCGCATTAACCTTCAAACCAAAGACCACTTCAAAACAAACAGTTAACTCACAAAGACTATCGACTGCCTCCTCTTTCACCTCACAAAATAGTAACGTGTTATCCACATACTGAAGGTGGGAAATTTGATCAGCATGGGCTGCAACCTTGAAACCACTGAAGAGGCTGTTATCCACTCATTTTTGAAGCATCATACTGAGATCTCCCCCTACCGCTACAAACAAGTAGGAGGGCAAATGACAATAAAACATCTAATCATATGTTGAATGGAATCAAGTCTTGGCACTCACATCCTCTTCTTAGCATAAAAACATGTTTCCAATAGATCGATTGACACAAAACATGAAGAAAGCTCTTTGCTTCCATGAATCATTAATTATTCACCATACATCAAGTTATTGGTGAAAACTAATGACTTCATCCGTCCCTTCAAAGGGAAAGAATTCAATATGAAGTGTGGTTGTCTTACACCTTCCTCAACCAAGATTTAGGTATTATTCCGAACAAGGGAAGAAAAGAATGTTAAGCCTAAAGGCATTATTCCGTACTTGATAAAGCAAAGGTCACGCAGCTCAAAGACTTCCAAACTTGACCAAGCCATGATTTTCCTCAAATATCTATATTTATCAATTTGAAGAAAAAGCTGTAGAACCAGAAAGCCTACCTAACAACCTTAACCTCAATCTCTTGAGCTTTCCCTTCAGCGGCAAAGGTGCAACACGGGCAGGTTGGGTCAAGTTGAGGGTCAACCGAAGCCCAACCTTACCCTAAGAGGACCCAAGCCGCCAATCCAGGTCCAACCCAAAGTCCTCATACTTGACCCAAGTGTTTGAAGTATAGGTATCGCTACAAGTTTCGCCGGCCGGGGATACGGAAACAATATCAATATCGCCGATAATATTGCTGATAACTAGAAATGTGAGGAAACATAGGAAAAACGGTGGAATTTTCAACGAAACTTCAGGAGATGTTAAAATGTACATATTTGCATATTTAGAAAAAAAAAAAAAAAAAAAACTTGCAAAAAGAATGCTTACACAACAAGTTTCCATTTAATGGGGCCTTAAAAGCATGTGTTGTTGTAAGAAATCAGTCCAACCAACCCTTCCATCCTATTTAACCATCCAACATTCCATCCAAACATCCATCGATGTTGCAAAATATCAACAACACATGATATTTTACCAAGAAATCATCAACAATTGGAAAGGCAAAGAAAGATTGTGGTCTCAATATTGCGCATGTTGCAATATCGATAATATCGAGATATTATCAATATTATCAATGGCAAATTGAACGCTACATACAACCATGTGCCCATGAAAGAAAAAATTGAATAATTTCTTTTTTTCTAATAAGAAAAATTTTGATTATATCAATACATTGGCGATATTATTGAAATATCATCGATACACTTATGATACAAGCATTACCTAAAATTTACATAGTCAAAAATATTGGTGATACACTAGTGATATTGATGCATTGGCAATACAAGTGACACCTAAAATTTACGTAGTTGAAAATATTGGCGATTACATTAGTGATATTGATACATTGGCGATACTTAGCGATACATTGCTAATACCTAGAATTTCTAATACTACCAGCGTTATCAGTATCGCTACTAGTGTTATCGGTATCGCTAAGCTAGAGATAAAGATAATACTGGAGATAATTCAAACATTGAATACATGTTTGTATATGTACATGCTTGGATAGATGGATGGATCAAAGATGAATGCATCTATGTATGCATGGATGGCTGGATGGATGGATTGTGTGTGTGTCTATATGCAAGCACACATGCATGGATGGATGGATGGATGGATCATGCATGTATATATCTATGTGCATGCATGGATGGATGGATGGATCCACCCTTTTCCCCATGTTTCCCTAAGTCAATAATACATTCTTTTGGGCCTCGTTAAAGGGAAACTTATTATTTGATTCCTAAATATGCAAATATGCATCTTTTCGTTATTATTTGATTCTTAAATATGCAAATATGTGTATTTTAGCATCTTCTAAAGTATCGTGGAAAAATTTCCACCATTTCCCCCATGTTTCTCTAATGTTTCCTTAATTTAGCATTACATGCTTTTAGACCCCCTATTAAAGAGAAACTTATTATGCATGCGTCCTTTTTGCAATTATTTGATTCTTAAATATGCAAATATGTGTATTTTAATCTCCTGAAGTTTCATCGAGAAATTCCACCGTTTCCTTGTGTTTATCCAATATTTCCCTCAGTTAGTGATACATTTCTGGGTATCAACGATAATATTAGCGATATCAATACACAATTATGTATCCCCAGCCAATGATACATGTAATGCTATTTATTTTTTTTTTAAAAGGCGAAAAGAATTCATTAAAACAGCAAAAAGGTAACAAAAGAGGGGCTATTGAGGGAGCAGACCACCATTACACTCCAAGAAATAAAAAATCTTGGCCTAGAAGGTCCTTGACATTGGAGGACCACTCTATCATAAGACGCTTAGCCCTAGTAGCTACAATCCCAGCCACAGTGGAAGAATTCCTGAAACATCTGTTGTTCCTTTCCCCCCAAACTGACCACCAGACTGCAAGGACAGTAATGATATTGACACTTCGACACTACTTTAACTCATATAAACTCCACGTGTTCTAAAGTTTCACTCACATTAACGAGGCAAATTAACGCATCACTCTATTAATAATAAATACGGTCTAATACATGAATATCGGTTTTTCAGGGCACAAAACTAACAATACATGTGATTGTTCCCAACCTCACCTAACTCGACACTGAACCCAAATTCAAATCAAGTAGGCATTTTTCAACCTAAACCCAAACCGATGACCTTGACAACTTGACCCAAACTCGAGTTGGGTCAATTGGGTCAGTTGGGTCACCCCGAACCCAAGTTGCGGCCCTAGTAGCAAGTCTTGCAAAAAACCATATAGCTGGTCGTCAATCATCACTAAGAACCACTACCACGCCATTAGATTGCTAACTAAAGAGCAATTTAAAAGAATGGCTAGGGTGGCAAGTCTGATGCATTAATAGGTGTTCCTTATGAAGTTTTACGGTTTTATGAAAGACAGGAGCATATAACTTTTCCAAAACCAATTTTTAAGTGATTAGGAACTATTTTCATCCAAATGATATTAAATTTTCAAAAGATGTAAACCAATGGCCAAGATCATACCTATGATTGTGCCCTCTGAGTTTGTGTAGAAGGCCAATGTCGGTCCTACAAAGTAGGTCTGTTCTTAATCCATCTCTCGTGGAAGGGATGCATGCCCACATTATACGCCTATAGGCGTAGAAGATGAGAGTCGTGCACATCATATACACGTGATGGAAAAGAGGAAGGAATTGGGAGTGGGATTATGTCTCTTCTTCTCTTTTTATTCTCTGGGGGGAGTATTGTGCCATACACCAACATCTTCGGTCTTATGCCCTATATCATTAAAAGTTTGAAATCTTGCCCATCCATGTGCCTAAATTGACCCGCTGAAATTGACCCAAATCCTTCCACTATTTACCACATTCATCCTTGGCCAAAATCTCATGAAGGCAGAAGTGGTGAACCACTAAAAGATCTAATAATTGGATGTCAATCAAATTTGACCAAAATGTTTAATAGCTGAAATAGAAAAGATTTAATGGTTGAAAACGTTTCAAGAACCTTTGGAAAATATTAGAGAGCGTTGGCTAGCTTTAAAACACTTGATGAATGGGCCAATCAACAAGATCTATCCACGTGAGTCCCAAGACGACTATTGGATTTCATGTCAGTGCATGTAAGGCTTCCACCACATCCTAATATGTGCACCCAATGCTGTCAAAATCGTTATCGTATCGCAAATAGTTATAGGGGTTGAATCTATCGAATTGCAAATCGTAAGATTTTTTATGATTTTCGTAAAAATGTGAAAATTTTAAATTTAAATAAAAATAATTAAAAACTTCAACACTATCATGACATGGCTTACTTAAAAATTAAATGACTATTATCTCTTTCTTTCTTTTCTTTTTTCTTTTTCTTTTTTTTGTCTTTCAAGAAATTTTCCTTAAAAAACATTCAAGGATCCTTTAATAATTTATGTTCTTGTTACCTTTCCTGAATGTAGAATTGCATTAGACGAGTGGTATTTGATTTCATACACCGACAAAAAAATATTTTGATTTCTAACCATCATTCCACAATACATATTAGTCAACATGATCGTAACCATCCATAGAAACATTTCAAATAAGTCATGCATCAATTTGGTGTTTTGACCAGTTAAGAAGTGAGAGAAAAAAAAAAAAAAAAAAAAAGGTCTACCGATTTAACATTGAAGAAAATATATATCATTTAATCTCATATAAAGAACAAAATAAAATAATTTACCTTTTCTAAACGATTATTTTTTTAAAGGTTTTTTCTAAATGATTCTTAAAGCCCCCACCAATTAAAAAACATAAAATGAAAGCTAACTAAAGCTTAAAATAGAAGAAAACAACCATAATTTGAATTGTAAATCAGGATTTGAAGCATAAATAGTACGATTCAAATCATAAAATCATAGGATTCATATAAATGGGGATTCAAATCGTTTTGCCTAAGATTCAACTCAATTCATAAATCGTAGGATTTTATCAACACTATTCGCACCCAACAACAGTTGTATGTCAACCACCAATGTAACCTCAAAATGTCTATTAAGGCCCATAACACAGGAACCATGAAGTCCTTACATGACCTTGAGTCTAAGAATTTGTGAAAACTAACACATGATCAAGTCAATCCAATGCAAGCATGATTGGCCTCTCGGATAGGAAACTTCACAAGACCAATGTGAATGTGGATAACATGATATCAAAAAAGGGTTACGTAGCAACCATTATGTAACGGTAACAGTGGGTATTGTTATGCATTACAATCCGTAGCCTAATAGTAATGATGGTGGTTGTTATGGCCACTATTACCGTTATCGAATACCTTAGTGGATACACAAGGTGGCCATTGTGTCCACTTCACTCTTTCCCCTTAGACCCACAAGTGAGATTCCATAAGCAACCCCCATAACCCGCTAAACATATTTAATCCAATAGTTCCACAATTAAATGATGAAAAGCAAAAGAATATTCCATTCAACTAAGTGGTCACCAATAAACAAGATCCATCAACATATGAAAGATTGGCTTTCCAGGGCACACATATCTAACACGATGTTCACTTGTGGCAATCGAAGACCAATCATTAAGCAAGTCGATGTAACCCCTAGAAATACTAGAAAATCATTAAGCAAATGACATTGAAATATGCCCACACACAGTGGAAACATGGCTTTATGATACTTGCTCAACTCACAAACCTCACACTCTAACAATGAAAAAGATGACAGCAACAGAATGATCTTGTTCAAATTCTTTGAGTAGAGGTGACCTAGCCAACATGCCACTAATGAGGTGATGTAATGCGGGAGCATTTTCACACCGGGCTCGAGTGGGGCGGCCTGTGAGATGCAGGGGCACACTCGAGGTGGGCGGCCTATGTGATGCGGGTGGCTCGTGAGATGTGGGCCCCACCCGTGTGACTCGGGTGGCTCGTGTGAGGCGGTAACCATGTGATTTGGGGCCCACGAGGGGGGTTCGACCGAGGGCCTAACCCATGAGACGTGGGGCCTGGGCAATGAGATAAAGGGATTAATTCTCCATGCTCTAACAGTTCGAGCTTTTAGAGCAAGTGATTAATTGTCCTACATCAAATTGGTATCAGAGCGGGAGGTCTCGTGTTCGAGACTCCTCACCGGGGGTGATTAATGCGGGGGCATTTTCACACCGGGCTCGAGTGGGGCGGCCTGTGAGATGCAGGGGCACACTCGGGGTGGGCAGCCTGTGTGATGCAGGTGGCTCGTGAGATGCGGCCCCACCCGTGTGACTCGGGTGGCTCGTGTGAGGTGGTACCCATGTGATTTGGGGCCCACGAGGGGGGTTCGACCGAGGGCCTAACCCATGAGACGCGGGGCCTGGGCAATGAGATAAAGGGATTAATTCTCCATGCTCTAACAATTCGAGCTTTTAGAGCAAGTGGTTAATTGTCCTACATCATGATGTACTACTCTTCATGGTGGCTCCAACTTGTTGGAAGCCCAAATAATAAAGATCACTCAATTCATGTCCTCCGCCAACCCTCTTCCTTGTCCTTAGATCTTGAGACAATGGGCAAGATCAAAAGTTATAGAACAATTGAGAGACTTCATAAATTTAGTAACGGATGTAAGACAAAAGAAATTTATGCATATAAAGGACAGAGAATAAAGAGATAGAAGATAAACAACATACTTCAGACAATTTACCATCAACTTAAGTAACAAAAGAGTTAGAAACTAATCTATCAACAACAAGATGCACCAGACTCACACATCATATAATCAAATGCACCCAAGTCCATGACCCAAGGGGTCTGACTCGAGGGAAGTGAGACAAGTTGTACCTGAATTCAAAGTGCTAATGTGGTGGAGGCAGAAGCACTAGTCAAACGATGAGGCTGACTCTTTAGTAACTTTAAGTATACCTCTTTAGCAAGAGTGACTAAAACACCAACAGCACTCCGTTGTTTTTTAATGTAGCTAGATCCAGCTGATCAAGTCTCACTACTCTCTCTAGAATAAGAAACGTAGTTTGCACTATGGATAGCTTGGTTTGGTTTCCCACACTCTCAACACCTTTAAATCCAGAATGAGTACCTTTCCTACATCCATGGCCTCCCCCTAACTCTCACAATCACTTGCGGCTTCCACAACCTCCTTGACCACCTTGACCACCATCACAGCCAGCAAAAGAAATTAGGGTAGATCTGACACCTACTCCCACTACCCCAATGGCAATTATAGTACTAAGAAATACCTATTGGAGATGGGCATATACCTCATTAAGTGATGGAGCATCCCCACCTCCCAAAACTTATGCCCGAATCGATTCATATTCAAGTTTAAGACCTTATCTTTTTTCGTTTTCTTTTTCTTTCTTTCTTCCTTCTTTCCTCTTTTATTATTATTTTTGTTAAAGGTAAGTTTAAGACCTTATCAAAATTTTACAACTCAGAATCCTTCACGTTGCTGCCTTTTTTTTTCTCCAAGGCTTATGATGATCTTTACAAAAGCATGGGGACAAGAGAAGGTGGGGAAGATGTCTTCAAACTTGCAAAACATGAGTGAGGAAAGGTAGGAACCTAGATCATTGAATCATTCTAGATGCATTAAGATTTAAGAGTAATGACAAGAAGGGACAACGAGATCAATGAAAGGTAGAGAAGTTATTTTAAAAACTTATTAGATGACAACCAATCTGAGAACATAGGGATAGCAAGAACCATAAAGTCAAATGATGTTGGAGACTACAGATTCTTTCACAGGATTAAGATATTTCAGTGAAAGAAGCTTCAGGAGAGATGAAAATAGGTAAGGTCCTTAGACTAGATGGTATACTAACAGAGTTTTGGAAGTGTATGGAAGACACCTGTTTTTTTTTTTTTTCTTTCTTTCATTCTTTCTTTTTGACAAAGTTGTTTAACAATATTGTAGCATCGAAGAAAATTTCGGATGAATGGAGGAAAAGTACTGCGATACCAATTTATAAGAATAAAGGAGACGAATAGAGCTAACACTAAATATCATGGATCTAAATTTATGACCATATTATGAAACTTTGGGAGAGTGATTGAGCAAGGACTAAGGCATGAGAGACGAATGTATGAGAAAATCAGTTCCGTTTCATGTCAGGGAGGTCTACCACTAATGCTATTTTCCTACTTAGGTAATTAATTGATGGATGAATATAAAGAGAAGAGGAAGGATCTCCACATCATCTTCATTGACTTAGAGAAAGCTTACGATAGGATCAGTAGAGAATTAATCTAGTGGGTGTTGATAAATGAGTTTTAAGAGGATATATTGATATGAATAAGCATATGTATGCGGGAGTAGTAACAAATGTGAGAACCACTAGTGAAGAGAGAAGTCAGTCGCAATAACAGTAGGCTTGCACTAGGGGTCCGCATTGAGCCCATACCTTTTCACATTGGTTATGGATGAGTTAAGGAGACATTTACAGGAAGAGATCCCATGGCATATGTTGTTTGCAGACGAAATAGTTTTGATTGACAAGATAAGGGAGGGTGTAAAGTGTAAACACAAAGCTTACATTTATGGAGGGTTTCTTCATAATCTAAAGGATTTAAAATTAGTCGGTCCAAAACAGAGTATATGGAGTGCAATTTAGCAACGATAGGAGTGGGAACAAGGAATTAGTTAGGATTGTCGACCAAGAAGTCTCCCAAAATGACCAACTTCGATATCTTGGGTCGATAATTCACGAGAATGGAGAGATTGAGAAGTATGTTGCCCATATAATTCAAGCGGGATGGAGGAAATGGAAATGTCCCTCTGGAGTTTTATATGATTGTCATTTACCCCTCAAAACTAAAAGGGAAAGTCTATAGTATAGAGCTACGAAACCAGCCATGTCCCTTTGGAGTTTTATGAGATTGTCATTTACCCCTCAAACTAAAAGGGAAAGTCTATAGGATAGAGCTACAAAACCAGCCATGCTTTATGGGAGAAAATGTTGGACAGTTAAGTAACAACACGTTCATAGGATGAGTGTAAGCTGAAATGAGGATTGTTAGGATGGATGAGTGGCAACACAAGTTTAGAATTAGAAATGAATGCATTCAAGGGAATCAATACTCAAGATATAGAGTCATAGAAAAGGGGGGGAAAGCCTCATAGAAGAAAATAGAGAAAGGAGGGAGAGACAATCAGGTCTATGTCAATATGTGATATGATACCATGTAGAAATCATGGGGGAGAAGAAGAAGAAGAAGAAGGGAAAGTGCGCCACTTGGTATCCCATGTCCCATCTCCCTTGTCTTTTATTAAGAAAAATCCCATGATGACAAATTTGCCCCCAGCAGCACAATACACCCATGTACACATTGTGGGTCATGCATCCCACACTGTGTACTATAATGTATACAAGAGCGGGGCCCATACACACACAGGTACATCTGATGGACTGCACGGTTGTATGGACAATACATCAACGTAACAACAATGAACGCAACACACTAACATCTGTAACGGAAGTAACCAAACACAACAACTGAAGGCAAAATAAGGTACAAAAGCACTTTCAGGCTGACAGCTGAAGCAAATAAAGAGGTCAATCAAAATTGACATTTACAAGATTCGACATGAGTATGTTCCAAAACTGAAGCAAGAAATTTTGACTTAAAAATAAAAAATAAAAAAATTGCATTAAGGCATATACCTTTTTCAGTTTAGCCTCAAGCTCATCTCTTTGCTTTTCAAGTCCTGCAATCTCAGTAGATATTTCCTGTAACATTGACATGACAAAAATGGCTTAGAGCTACACCTTTTGGCAGGAATAATAAAATGGCCACCCCATATGCATGCTTTCATATGATCTCCGAAGCACACATGGAGGTTCAGACAAGAAAAAAAAAAAAAAAGAATCATAAATCCAAGAGAAATCATGAACTACAACAGAAAGAAGAGGTTGTCCTACTCATGAGTATGTATAACATAATGATCTCCTTAGACTATTACATTTCACCTGGTATACCTAAACATCAGGTTGTATCATACAAAAGAAATACCACGTAGGTATGCAGCACCGATCCGTTACATATCAATTGGGTCTAGGAAAGAAATGGTAGAACCTTTCATGAATAGGATTTCTTCTTAGAAGAATAGATTTGTGTGGAGTTCTTAGGACAAATCAATAAGGTGGACCAAAGAAGTGAATTGTCTCCCTCCTGGGTATGAGAGCCTAGTGCTGATGGATCCTCATTGGGTAATCTAGGTGATCGTGAAGTTGGAGGGGCCACAAGAGACGACCGTCGGAGAATACTTCTCCAGACAGCCACTTGAGCATATTCGAATAGGGAGAGGTGTGGGCATTGAGAAACGGCCTTAGGATCTTTACTTCATATTTCTCTAGGAGCATTGTCATCGAAGGTCCCAAGAACGTCATTGGGTGCAGATGCCAACTCTGCCGATGAAAGCTTTCCTTTATTTTCAATGAAAATCGTGAAATATCTTCAGGGTTAAACATTTGTTAATCATGCAGGTAAAGAAGAAAGTGAAACCACAGATACTCTTGGGAAGGAGGGCATTCAAAAGTAGACCTTTGCATTATAGACTCTAGGCCCCCTCATTGAAATGTGTTATATCTTTCCTTTGGAATAATATGTTCATCATTTATGAAAAAAAAAAAAAACGGGGGTATCATGCATCATGCATGCACGAGTACATGACAGATTATGCACGCATGAGAACATAGTTAATTAAGTGCACTAGAAATGTGTGTGCGCCTCTGTATACATCGGGCGAAGCCATGGTGCAAATCACACTGATTGGATGATCCCAACCATCCAATCAGTAGCATGAGAAGCAGACAGCAAGATTGAATCAGAGAAACAAAGTCGTTCCAATCATCATATTGAAACATTTACTCAGTACTTTCCACCATGGATTTCTTATTATTCCAAAGAACCACATTGGTTTTGGTGATGCCAGCCCATCCAATCTATGGCTCGCAAAAAAAAAAAAAAAAAAAAAAAAAAAAAAAAAAAAAAAAAAAAAAAAAAAAAACGGATGGTTGTAACAAAATGGTGGCTTTAGTTTTTTTTTTTTTTTTCCCCCTGAACCCTTTTGGAGCTCCTCTTTAATAAAGTTTTGTTAGCTTTCAAAAACAAAACAAAACAAAATGGCCCACTTTCAAAGGGGTAGGGTCATCTAATCAGTGTGACAGTTTTCATCAAGGCTTGCCTCCAATGGTATGAATAAATGGACGATTGGGATCAGTAATTTGATGTGCCGTATGTCACTGAATGCAGACCCACACCCACACGAACACATGCATGCCTAAAATAACTCACTTGGAATTGTCTGCAGGATAATGCACAATAGGGAGCTTGTGAATATGACTTCTTTTTTTGTTTTTTTTTTTTTTTTTTTTCAGGGGGGAGGGATCCTAACCATCCAATCAATAGCATGAAAAGCAAGCAGTCAAGATTGAATCAGAGAAACAAAGTAGTTCCAATCGCCATCTTGAAACATCTATTCAATATGGTTCCACCATGGATTTCTTATTATTCTAAAGAACCACATCGGTTTTGGTGATGCTAGCCATCCAATCTATGGCTCAAAAAAAAAAAAAAAACAGATGTTTGTAACAAAATGGCGGCTTTAGTTGTTGTTTTGTTCCTTGAGCCCCTTTGGTGCTCGTCTTTAACATAGCTTCGTTACCTTTCAAAAAAAGAAAAACAAATCAAAATGGCCCACATTCAAAGGGGTAGGGCCATTTGATCAGCATGACAGTTTTCACCATGGCTTGCCCCCAATGGTATGAATAAATGGACGATCAGGATCAATAATTTGATGTGTCTGAATAAATGGACGATCGGGATAAGTAATTTGATGTGTCATAACTTCCCCACCCACACACACGCACGTGCACCTAAACACATGCACGGCTAAAATAATTCACTTGGAACTATATGCAAGATAATGCTCAATAAGGAGCTTGCAAATATGATTATTATTTTTTTTGCAATAATATGTTCGTCATTTATGAAGATAATGGTCTCATGCATGCACAAGTACATGCATTGTTGGAAGTATCCCTGACATTATCCTCATCTCCAACTCGGCGATACTGATAACATTAATAGCGATACCGATAACATTGGTAGTATCAGAAATTCCAGGTATCAGCAATGTATTGCTAAATATCGCTAATATGTCGTCAATATTTTCAACTACATAAATTCCATATGTCGCTTGTACTGCCAGTGCATTGCCAATATTTTCAACCATAAATTTTAGGTGTCACTTGTATCACAAGTGTGTCAGCAATGTTTCAATAATATCGCCATCATATCGATATCACCAAATTTTTGTTTATTAAAAGAATTTCCATTTCAAATCTTTTTATGGGCACATGGTTGTATACAATGTTCAATTTGTCAATGATAATATTGATAATATCTCAATATTATCGTTATCACAACATGCGCGATATCGAGACCAGAATCTTTCGTTTCCTTTCCAGATGTTGATGATTTCTTGGCAAAATATCGTGCTATCAATATTCTGAAATATCGATGGATGTTTGGATGGAAGGTTGTTGGATGGTTGGACCTGTGTTATCATATGCGATCGCATAAGCGTTTATGCAAAAGCACACGCCATTTTAGGAGCATATGCGGTTTTATGACCATTGGACATTATGCCATGGCATATGCAATTATGCGATGGCATATGCAATGGCTTACGCGCATATGTGATTATTTCATCACTTGCGCCATTAAAAAATGTACTTTTTCAGGGGTTGTGTGATGGTATATGCAATTATGCAATCACATATGTGCACAGCCCCATTGGGTCGCATACAATCACTTATGCTATTTGACGACAATGAGTTGGGATGATTTCTTATGACGGCACATACTTTTAGGCCCCTATTAAATGGAAATTTATTATATGTATGCATTCTTTTTGCAATTTTTTATTCCTGAATATGCGAATATGTGTATTTTAACATCTCTTGAAGTTTCACTGAAAATTCAACCATTTTCCCAATGTTTCCCTGCATTTATGGTTATCAGCGATGTTATCGGCGATATCGATATTATTTATGTATCCCCATCCAGCGAAACTTGTAGCAATACCAATACTTCAAACATTAAGAACATGACAGATTACGCACACATGAGAACATAATTAATTACTTGCACTAGAAATGTGTGTGTGTGTGTGGGGGGGGGGGGGGGTGGTGACAGCAAAGATTGAATCAGAGAAACAAAGTAGTTCAAACATCATCTTTAAATATCTATTCAATAGGTTCCACCAGGGTTTCTTATTATTCCCAAGAACCACATTGGTTTTGGTGATGCTAGACATCCAATCTATGGCATGCAAAGAAACCAATAGTAGTAGCAAATTGGCAGCTTTAGTTGTTTTCTCCCTAAGCCCTTTTGGTGCTCCTGTTTAATAAAGTTCCATTACCTTTCAAAAAAAAAAGGCCCACATTCAAAGGGGTAGGGTCATCTGATTGGCTTGACAGTTTTCATCATGGCTTGTCCCCAATGGTATGAATAAATGGACGTTCGGGATCAGTAATTTGATGTGTTGTATGCCACTGAATGCAGACCCACATACACACAGGCAAGAACATGGACAAGCCCAAAATAACTCACTTGGAACTAGATGCAGGATAACGCGCAATAGGGAGCTTGCAAATATGAGATGATTTTCAATTTATATTTTATTTTTATTTTCTATTATTATTATTAAAAAGACAATCCAAGCATTGCTGAACATAGCAGTGAGTAAATTTGTAGCGGTAAAACACCCTCTCACACAACTATCTTTGCATATTCAACTAACATGTAAGACAACCATCTGAACATTATGGAGCTAATCATACAGACCTGCTGATATGTCAAATCAGGTTAATAAATGGTTCAGAAAGAACTTTTCCAAGAATGGGTTTCAGCCTATAAAGATATGAGTCGAACAGAGGGAATTATTCAGACATATCGATAAACAAGAGCCATGACACAGTGGTGGATATAAGCAGATTATGAGCGAGCATGTGTATCCTCAACAAACAACAGAGTGATGAACTGAAGGAAGCTTTGGTGGCAATATTATTCAATATTATGGTCAGCAATTCTTTTAGGAAGCTAATCATTGCTAATTAAAAGATTAATCATGATACTCCACCTTTGAAATGCTTAATTGATAAGCTGGCATCCATATTATTAAATTCCAAACAAATCTATAAATAGTAGTATAACTAAGCAAACATAGCTGCTCTAACAATGACATACCTTCTCAAGTTCAGTAACTTCATTCGCTTTGGCCAGGCGGAAGTTAAGTGCCTCTTCTTTCTGGTGCCTGTTTAAAATATGAAAGAAAAGCAATAGAGAAGTCTGATACTAGAATTTTCCAAGAAAATGAAAGTGGACCATAATCAAATAAATAAAAACATTTTATGATATTGGAACAGCAAGGCGTTCTTCAAATATATTTTGCATTTCCAGTGATCAGATATGTTAGTATAGGCAGGCAGGCAAACAGAAAGAGGAGAGGAATTATCTCGACTCTTACAGAGCCACTCCAGTATACAAGGAATGAGGGATGCAGAATCCATTATAGACATGAATGCTCCAACCAGTCATCTGAGAGGAATTATCCTGACTCTTACAGAACCATTCCAGTGCAGTATGCCAGGAATGGAGGATGGAACAATGCATTGTAGACATGGATGTTCAAGTCATTGAACCAGACCACCCACATGTTAAGCCAACATTGGACAAGCCATGGTTAGAAAGTCTGATCACAGTTGCAGGATCCTTCTAACTGGGTGCCAGTGCCACTTTGTAATCTCTCTCACGCTCCCGCTCCCACTTCCTACCTATTGATACTTCCATACTCCGAATCCGAATTTGTTGCTGCTTCGCTTCATGCTTCATGAAACTATAGATCAGACAACCCTAGTCGGAGGGCTTCTGCATGATGAATGGATCATTGCTCAATTTTTTCTAGCCTGATGATTTACGGGACACTAACCCGATGATTAAGATTGTTGATCAGAGCATTCTTTTAGGCCATGGACCATAAAGTAGGCACAAAATATGGACAATCAGGATCCATAAGTGGACCATCCACATGTTCAATGAGATGCACATCCCATTTTATGTAGCAGGACATCCCTACAGTTTTCTTTTCCATATATGCTAATCAGTGTTTGAAATATTGGTATCATGCAATGTATCGCACCCTAGGGATACAAATACGTATCGGTTATCGCACGGGATATATCATTTGTATCATGTAATTTATCGCGCTTTTTGAGAAACATTGGGAAAATAGTTGAATTTTTCAATGAAACTTCAGGGATTATTAAAAAAAAGACCTTAATATACACTTTTAAATCATAAAATCTCAAAAAAGAAGTGCACATAATAGGTTTCCTTTGTTAGGGTCCTAAGCTATGCGTTGTCTGATTGAACTAAAACAACTATATTCAAATATTATGCATAACATTGATAAATGTATCAAAACATGTATGAAAACACAAACAATGCATTCAAAAGAAAAAGATATAGTAGAAAATATGGTGGGGGGCCCACAAAATTTTAGATCAAGCTAAAAGCCCGCATTCAGGTATGTTTAACCTTATCAACGGATTGGATGGAAAATAAACATTATCGATCTGCTTGAAAGTGGGCCCACGGAAGTTTTTAATGGTAGGCGTTCAATGAAACCCTCAGATAACACCTTAGTGAGTGTTACTCTAACGTGTGGGGCCCAACTCTATGTACTTTTTGTATATCCACGCCATCTATCTGTTTTCCCATCTCATTTTAGGGCATAATCCTAAATTTTAAGAAGATCCAAATCTCAGGTGGACCATACCACTAGAAACAATGATGAATGACCATTAAAAACTTTTTTATGGGCCACAAAAGTTATGGATTAAGGTGATCTTCATATTTTCCCTTAATCCAGGCCACAAAAGTTTTGGATCAAGATGATCTTTGTATTTTCCCTTAATCCAAACCTTTTATGGTGTGGTCCACTTGAGCCTTAAAAAGGTCTTGTTTTTTGGACTGATGCCCTAAAATGATCTTCCGAAATGAATGGACAGATTGGATAAAACATATACATCAAGAGGACCCCACAAAGCCCGCGACGGGACCGTTCATCTCAAGCTAACGCCACGCAATAGGAAGCAGATGTGTTGTGTACCACACACCACCAATATGGCGAGTGTGTTGACGTCACCAAGTTTTGTGGGTCCCATCATGAGGTATGTGTTATATCCAAACCATTTATCCATTTGGCAAGCTCGTCATATGGCTTGAGCCGAAAAATAAGATAGATTCAAAGATCAAGTGGACCACATTGTAAAAAGCTGTGGGGATTGAACATCTACCATTGAAACCCTCTTGGGTGTCATAAAAGGTTTGGATCAATATGAAATTTGTTTTCCTCTTCATTCAGGTCCATGTGACCTTATGAATAGATTGGATGGAAAATAAACATTATGGTGGGCCCTACAAAAGTTTTAACGGTGAGAATCATTGTCCCTACTTCTATTTGTGGTGTGGTCCACTTGAGCTTTGGATATGAATCATTTTTTGGGTTGCTGCTCTAAAATGATCTTGGAAAATGGATGAACGGTGTGGATATAATAAATACATTATTTTGGGGGCCATTTTGATCTCCTTTGGACCGTTTGTACAACTCAGAGCTCTAAGAGCGTCAGCGCTCATCTTCGCATGACACGTACCCACCTAGCATCCTTGGGCAGGAAGTTAGCAAGAAATCTGCGTCAGTCCGTAATAGATGTGGGCCCCACCATAATGTATGTGTTGTATCCACACCATCCATCATTTTGGAGAGATCATTTTAGGGCATGAGCCAAGTAATGAGGCAGATCTAAAGCTCGAGTGGACTCCACCACAGAAAACAGTGGGGATTGAATGCCCACCTTTAAAAACTTCTTGGGGACCACGGAAATTTCCGATCAAGCTGATATTTATGTTTTCCCATCGTTCATATCGGTGTTAACTTATTAACAGGTTGGATCTCAAATAAACCTCATGATGGGCCCTAGGAAGGTTTCAACGATGGGCATTACTGTCTCCACTGTTTTTTATGGTGGGGTCCACTCGAGCTTTGGATCTGCCTCATTCTTTGTCTCATGCCCTAAAACGATCTCTCCAAAATGATGAACGGTGTGGATACAACACATACATCATGGTGGGGCCCACAAAACTTGGTGACGTCACTTCAGTAGGGAATCTCATTACTCAAACCCATCAGTAGCTAATCTGCTCCCATTTTTGAAAGAGGAAAGGGTTCGGAAGGACGGAACCCTAAAATCTCTCCAAAAATCCCATTTTTCTCAATCAATCCCAAATCTTTAGGGGTTTTTGTAGATTTCTTGTCGAAATCTCCCAGCCAATTTAAATCTAGCTTATCTTCGAAGAAGAAGAAGAAGAAGAAGAAGAAGAAGAAGAAGAAGAAAAAGGAAATCGAGATTGTGGAACTTACAACGCATCGCTGTGGATCGATTGAGTGGCTCACCAATTTCTACTTCTGATCACACAATCTCCTTTTACAGGTACCAAAATCCCCTCTGAATTGAAAGTTTTTCCCTATTTTTTCAATTTTTTTTTGTAATTATGCATGCCCGATATTGTCTCCCCTTTTATCATTGAATTTATCGTCAAATGGTTGTTGGCTACAACAGACTCATGAGTCTATGACAGAATCTACTGTAAATCCGTAAATCTGGGATAAAATCCGTGGTTAAATCTATAGATAATATTTGTGATGTTGCCAAAAATCGTGCAATACATCGAAATCTTCTTTTTTTTTTCCTGAAGGGTTTCCGACAGATATCATGTCACTGGCCAGCGATAATGATAATATCGGCCAATATATCAGCCAATATTATCGATATTATGAACACTGATGCTAATAATGATACACTACAATTAGTTACACCATATTAATGGATGAATGGGTGGTCTTACACTCAATTCTAATAATCTCGCTGGGCCCCATGTTGAATTTGACTTCATGAACAAGTTTCATTGGCTCTGTGATCAAAATATAGGAGGCCGGTTGAAAGGGGAGTCCTTCCCTTCTTACCATCGCCAAGTATTTGCTCTAATGATTAGGATTGTATTATTAGCGTGACTACCAAAGCATGTGCACCTCATGGTAGGATCCCCTACAAGTTGGACACTCAACATCGTTAATTGGATCATAAATGTGTAAGCATGGGAGTTACACCATCACATACTCCATTCATTACATTAGATCATTGTTATAAACATTGAAAAAAGGCAAGACTTTCTATGAGCCATCTTGAGAAAGTCAAACATTTAAGCAATGTTTTCTAAATCGTTATTGCGTAATGTATCATACCCTTGGGATATTGATACATATCAGTTATCGCATGGGAGTTGTATCACATAATGTATTGTCGTTGTTGGGAAAATTGGTTCAATTTTTAAAAGAAACTTTAAGATTGTTAAAAAAGACATCAATACATACTTAGAAATCAAAACATCACAAAAAACAGGTACACATAATAGGTTTCCTTTGTATAGGGTCCTAATTTATGCACACTCTCACTGAACTGATGCAAGTATATTCATATAATTATAAATGTAAGAAGACATGTATAGAAACACAAGCAATACATTCAAAAGTAAAAGCAAAGGTAAAAAAAAAAAGAAATATAACTATGAATAATGTGTATGGTTGTGGGCTCGAACCCACATAGAGGTGTACTGGCTCAAAATCATCATTCCTATCTCAACGGGCCTGGGCAGAGTATTGTTGCTCCACAAACAAACAATACTATGCCTAGGTCATGGTAGAATGATACTAGTGAAGGTATTCTCTAACATAACGTTGGTACTCATCCTCTCCGATTTGAGAAAATTTAGGGCAAATTTTCAAATTATTCCCAATCGTTCTTCCAATGTTGTCAAATCACATATTCCATCAACCCATCACATACTCGCATATGCAATCGCAAATTTCTCTAATTTGTCTTATATGTTTAAAAAAAGGAAAAAAAATCTAAAAAATTAGGAAAAACTATGCCTACTTACTATAAGTGATTGGATAGGTTTCTTTTAGCCATTTCATTCCAGTTTGAGTGTTTGAGACTATTAGACCAACTATAAAATAAGTTATATATTTAATTACTTATATTATATTTACATAAAATTTTAACAAAACAAACAACATTACATTAAGAGAGAATTAATTATTAAAAACTTCGAACATAGAAATTTTATTGATAAATGACAACTTGATAATGTGAACTTCTTATAAATTACAAGTTACAACTTAATTTACAAATACAATTTACAATTTATCAAAAAAAAAAAAAAAGCACAACTTGCAAAGTTTGCCATCACATATGGAGTATGCCATCGCATACTCGCATACTTATCACACAAAAAAGTATGCCATCATGGATCGCATATGCCATCATGGCACATGCGATCCTTCTAAAAAAAATTTGGCATATGCGATTGCACATGACAACAATGCTTCCTTCAAATCCCAAAATGAGAATGTATGTGAAGATGATTTCATCAAATACTCCTAAATACTCTTAAATGGGAACCAATTGACCGTGATCAAAGCGGAATTTCAATATATATATATATATATATATATATATATATATATATATATATATATATATATATATATATATCTGAAAAATCCCCTAATTACCAAGAATCACTAGATCAGGTTACATGATGTCTGATTTTGTGTTTGGACACAAAAACTGCAACTGATTTGTGAGAAATTTAGAAATTTCAATTTTTCCCAATTTTCTACAACTCAGCCCATCTCCCAATAATCTCAAAATCAAATCTCCAAAGCCATGATTGAATCATGGATTTGCAACCATTTAACACTGATTTAACATGATTTATATATATTTAAAAAAAAAAAGATTAAAAATAAAAAATGCTCATCGGATCGAATAGGTGGGATATATCGGCACCACCTATGTGTTTTGTATCGCACAAGTAGGATACAAGATGTATCAGCCAATATCGTCAATACTGAAAACATTGCATTTAACAAAGTTGGTGGCACGTATATTTCTTGTCATGTGAGATAAATGAAGAAGAATGTTATTTCAAAACAAGAAATAAAACACAATCAGCATCATCATCATCATCACACCCTTGTCCCAAATATTTGGATTAGGCATTAGAATCATCATCATCATCATCATCATCTAAGCCTTATCCCATTCCCAACTAGTCTTCTAAGACATCCATCTCAATTCTCAACATCCTCACCTCTACAACACTATTCCTCTACTCATGGCATGCACAACATACAAAACTTTAGAGACAAATCTACACTTAATCCACTGAGCTAAAATTTCATTGAGAAAATCTTTGTCGATCTCTCCATTGATTTGAATAGCAAAGGGTAACAAAATAAATAATAAACACAAAAGTTGTTCTTCCAGAATTAAGGGCGCGCACAAGGGGGGTATAAAATTGCATGCCCCTCCTTTCAATTAAGTTGAATCACCACTTGCACCTCCATAAAACAGTCTTAAATGACCATATAAACTAATTCCTAAAATACCCTCTCTCAGAGCAAGTAATTTTATTAATAATCCGCTTAGACAAAAGTCGAAGGAGAAGGAATACAACCCACAATTATAACCTACGAAAGGACAAAATATTAAAATCTTTAACAGTGTTATCCCCGGATACCCACTCTAGCACATGTCCTTTTTATCTTCCATACTACCTCCTCCCACGGACCTATTTTGTTCTGAAAGCACCTTCTATAGCACTCCCCCCAGATATTCTCCAAAATTACTAACAAAATAAAGCACCAAATGAGTAATTTATCCTTTCCTCGGATCCCATCATGCCACGCCCAAAACATAACATTTACAGAATGAGGCATCACCCAAGGAGCTTCGAATATAACGAGGAACTCATTCCAAACTTGTCCCGCAAAATGACAATGAAGATATAGGTGATCTACCGATTCTGCATCATTCTTAAACATAAGGCAAATACTAAGTAGGATAATGCCCGGTTTCTAAAATACCTCTCTCACACAACATTTACCTAAATATTAGCCATGTCTCTAGAGCAGTGCATCCCACTAGAGACAACCCACGTGCAAAACCACACCTTTCCCAAGTCTCTATGCAATGGACTTTTGCAAGTTGAATGTGAATTGGCCATTTTGTTTTAGACCATCTACTTTCATTATGAAATTTGGATGGTCCAATTAGTACAAATTTCATTATGATCATTTATGGTGGGGCCCATAGGATAAATGATCCAGATCACCAAACATAAAATAAAGATGGCTACGTATACGCCGAAGATGTGGCAGCCCTCAACAGTGTCACCACGCACACTGTCAAGCAGGCATCCTTCACAATAAATAAATGCCTTGATTTAAAGAGAAGAAAACTAGAAAAGTCTAATCCTTTTCAATCGACACACATGTGCGATCAAGACCGCCCATCAAGAGGGCCTCATCATGCATACAACATCGAAGATTAAACCACCAGATGAGGTCCAAATGACATGCAGGACTAGACTCACTAATTAATTATGGTGAAGGTTCCCCAACCCACCTCCAAAGCCCAATTTGACGTGACATGCCGGATCAAGGAGGATAAGGACCGCCTATCTATAGACCGGTCTAGAGGTGGCCCAATGATAAAATTAAATACATTGGAAAGTCCTAGACATCAATTTTTCACATTAAGTATTGGTAATTGGAGTATCTCAATGCTATCCAATCTTCAGAAAATCGTTGTGTGCTTCGAGGTGGTCTTAGGGCTGAAGATCAATGCGGGGAAGAGTGAAATGTTGGGCATTCATCTCTCTTCACGGGAAACTGGGGGGCTGGCTTACAACATTGATTGCAGGGTTGGTTCCTTTCCTTCCACCTACTTAGGGCTGCCCATATGCGTTGGAAAGCCCCCTAAGCATTTATGGGCTATAATGATTGAATGAATAGAAAGAAAGTTGTCCACCAGGAAGAGTCGGTACCTCTCCTTGGGTGGACATTTGACCTTGATCAAAGCAGCCTTCTCAAATATGCCACTTTATTTCATGTCCTTGTACAAGTGTCCACAATTGGTCCGGATCAGATTGGACAAGCTAAGAAGGGACTTCTTATGGAGGGGATCAAATGATGGTAGTAAGTTTCACCTCTTGAGGGGGGAGGAGGTTTGAAAGACGGTCTCTCTAAAGGGTGTAGGGCCACATAGTTTGTCCACTATGAACGTCTCTCCTTGGTAAATGGCTATGACACTTTGGATTGGAGGAAGGTCATCTCTGGCGTGAGATAATAGTTTCCAATTATGGTCTTAAGGAGGGGGGATGGGAGGTAAGAGTCTTCACTCTATCAGGCTTCTCATATTTGGAAATCAATTTCAGCTCTCAGAGATAAATTCAGGGATGGCATCTATTTCTCTTTGGGGTATGATGCTCGAATCAGATTTTGGAAGGACCCTTGGTGTGGCGGCCACCCATTGGATCTTGATTTTCTTAATTTGGCTAGTATTGCGACTTCTGAAGAGCTAAAGGCGGCAAAATGCTTCTCTCATGAGGGTTCCTGTCGGATGCCCCCATGTAGGAGGGATCTATCAGATGGTGCGTTGGAAGAGCTTCTCTCCCTTCTAGAGTGCCTTTGTAATGCGAGGGCATTTTCACACTGGGCTCAAGTAAGGTGGCATGTGGGATGCAGGGGCACACTCGGGGTGGGTGGCCCACAGAACCAATGGATTTGGGGGTCGTGTGAGGCGGGTGGCTCGTGTGAGGCAGAGCCCATGGATTTGAGGCCCACGAGGAGGGTTCGGCCAAGGACCTAACCAATGGATTTGGGGCCTAGGATATGAGATAAAGGGATTAATTTGCCATGCTCTATCAGTTCAAGCTTTCAGAGGAAATGGTTAATTGTCCTACATCAAATCGTTATCAGAGCGAGAGGGTCTCGTGTTTGAGACTCCTCACCAGGGGTGATTAATGCGAGCCCATTTTCATACCGGGCTCAGGTGGGGTGGCCCGTGGGATGCAGGGGCACACTCGGGGTGGGTGGCCCACAGTAACCCATGGATTTGGGGGCCTGGGCTATGAGATAAAGGGATTAATTCGTCATTCTCTATCAGTTCGAGCTTTTAAAGCAAGTGATTATTTGTCCTGCATCACTTCGCCTTATATTTCCTTTGAATAAGGCTAACTCAATGGTTTGGACTAATCACTGTTCGGGTCAGTTCATAGTTCCCTCTTTGGATAAGATGCTTTGCCAGTGACATCAAGCATGGATAGAGCCTTCATTTATCATTTCTGATTCTATGGAGCACCTATGGTGGCTGCTTTTACTTGGTTAGTGGCTGAAAAGAAAATATTGACAATCGACAATCTTCAGAAGCATGGGATGCCTATTCCAAACATGTTAATGCAGGGGCATTTTCACATCGGGCTCAAGTGGGGTGGCATATGAGATGCGGGGGCACACTCGAGGTGGGTGGCCGGCGGAACCCATGTGATTTGGGGCCCATGTAAGGCGGAACCCATGGATTTGGGGCCCACGAGGGGGAAAAACCCATGGACTTGGGGCCTACGAGAGGATTCGGCCAAGGACCTAACCCATAGATGTGGGTCCTGGGCTATGAAATAAATGGATTAATTCACCATGCTCTACCAATTCGAGCTTTTAGAGCAAGTGGTTTATTGTCATGCATCAAATTGGTATCATAGTAGAAGGTCATGTTCGAGACTCCTAACCGGAAATGATTAATGCAGGGGCATTTTTCACACCGGCCTCGAGTGGGGTGACCTGTGGAATACAGGGGCACAATCAAAGTCGGCAGCCCGCGGAACCCATGTGATTTGGGGCTCGTGTGAGGCAAAACCCGTGGATTTGGGGCCCACGAGAGGGCGGAACCCATGGACTTGGGGCCCACAAGGAGGGTTCAGCCGAGGACCTAACCCATGGATGTGGAGCCTGGGCTATGAGATAAAGGGAGTAATTCGTCATGCTCTATCAGTTCGAGCTTTTAGAGTAAGTGGTTAATTGTCCTACATCACGTGTTGCCCATGCAATCAAGATGTCGAAACCATTGATCACCTTTTTATCCTTTGCCCTTTCAACTTCAAAGTCTGGCTGCACTTCCAAGTATTACTTGGTATGTCTTGGGTTATGCCAGGTTCAGTTGGAGATCTCCTTTAGTCCTGGCATGGGAGAGGCATGGTCATGAAAATTAGGCTATATGGCAAATAATTTTACCCACTGTTTGGTGGGCTATTTGGAGCAGGTGGAATGGGCCTCACTTCCAGAATATTGCATGATCATGTGAAGCTGTGTTAGCTCTTGTTAAACTGCATGTTTCAAAATGGGCAGTGGTCCTAAATGTTGAGCATGATCTTATTATGTCAGTCTTAGGGATGTCATCCTCATGGGCTTCTTTCCTTATATTCTTTCCCTATTTTTGCTTGTAAGTGGGCCTTTAATAACAAAAAATCCCTTACCTTTCAAAGAAGAAAAAATTTGAAGCATCTCATTTTCATCATCGATCTGAAGGTAACCATATGGCTAGGATTGTCCATTCAGTGTAATTTTCTCCCATCAATAATCCACTGGTAGAACCCAATAGAAAAGTGGTCTAGATCCTCTGCCTGACCAATTACCTGTCAAGTATCGTCTACAAGAGTTGTTTCCTGACCCATCACAGGAAAGAATTAAGAACAATACACATGGATCTAGCCACCATACACCTGGCGCAAGCTAACTTCAATCCTAAGCATCAAACCACCATACCTATAATATGTATTGCACATCGGACGGCCCCAAAATCAGATATTTACTTATTGGATCTGGGCCATGCCATTATCTTTGTTTATCCATTCTTTAGATGTCCGCTACTGGGACAGTAAGAGTATTTCATTAAGATTTTTTGTATTGACCCATCTGCGCTGGGGTTCATGATATGGACCCTTCGGACTGGATTGAGATAGATGTGTCATGTGTGCCATGTGCACAGTTACCATGTATATGTATATGAACCTTGATACTTGCATAAGTATCCAATAATTCCTCAGCTCCACGTCCAGTGTTTTGCAGCTTTTGGAATGACGAAAACATCCTTCATTTTCTCCATTGTTTGTTGAACTCCAAAGGTACCAGGACTAGCCACAGTCAGTATAATCGCTGTCCTCTTGAGTGCGGGGGAAAGTTTTAGAACCTACCCATAGTCACAAGAATTTCAGCTCTGTTGAGGGATGGTATTTTAGTAACTATAGTTTATGTGGTCGTTTAAGAATATCATAGGTAGGTGCAAGTATTAGTTGAAAAGAGGGTTAACTTTTTCTCTCTTTTTTTGTGTGTGTGTGTGGATGTGGTAAGAGAAGTTTTGAAGCTATAAGGCATTATAGTCACCCCCCGCATACAGACAAACAACTAGCTGCTTGCTGCTCCAACTCTTTTTTTTATATAGGAAAGGTCGGCTCGAACCCTGAGACCCCAATGTTGACATAAAGCCTGTTTACCACTGACGTACAGGCTCCAACCCAGAATGTGTTGCGTTAACTCTTTCTAGTTGAACAAACTAGAAGGCTGCTACAAATTCCACTCCATAGCCAATTATTTCAAGCATGGGGTAGATTGAAGACTTTTGGAGATTTAATTGTTAAGTATTCAATTTAGCCAATTCAAGTTCTAGTTCATTTTGATCTTGCTGTCCACCCTCATCACATTAAAGATGCGTAGTTTTGATTTTTTATCTATCATTCCCATTAGAAACAATGAACTCCATTTTGAAAACAGGTCAAAAGGTAATGATTATTAGAGGTTCTAATTTTATTTTTTAAAATAAGTTTTGCCATCCTGCAAAAATCTCACCTTATGTAAGAGAGGAATTTCTAGTTGATAACCTGAAAAATACAGGTGCTCCTCAAATTAAATTATATTTCTCACCAATGACCATAAGAATCAATATCTTGAATTATTTGAATATTGAAGACTCGCGATTAGCATGTTTTGTAATTGATATGCATCATATCTCCTAAGATGAAAACAATACCACAATTTAATAAAATGAAGCCCGAAAAGATGAAGAATTTTTTTAAATAAGAAACTATTTATGTTTTTATAGGACCTGTGATCTGAAATTCGCTTTTCTGCCTTCAAGGTGGAGCTGGCAAGAGAATCTGCCAAGACCTTCAACTTGTCAACCTACATAATGATTGAACAGAACATATCAGCAACAAAGGTTCTTGGGGAACCCTTCCCATAACACAAGCTTGTCTATTGAAGTTTCTTGCTAACTGATATTCTTCTATCAAGTTACTGCCTGGCTTCATATGAAATAGGAAGCAAGAAAGATGTCCAACGAAGTCTTGCCCAGTAATAGGCTTGTAGCAATTAGTCACTGCCTCACTAGCAAAGGTTTTAGCAAGAAAGCCAGTTTGATACTATTTAAAGAACAGCATTCAATTGATATCTATATCAATATAGACAGGAGAATGTATCATGGAAATAAAATGATGGATGCATTGACCAAATTGTACTCTTGTATCCACAGTTATCTTGTTGAGCATAATACTCTGACAGTCGACACTCACACAAGAGAGAGAGAGAGAGAGAGAGAGAGAGAGAGAGAGACAGGCAATTGGATATCCAACTAATATCTAATTGAAAAACTAAAAACTTATGTTAAATACATATTTAAATTAGCAAAAATACTGCTAATAGAAAAAACAATAATTTTATGATAGATGAATGCTTAATAAACAAGAAAAAAATTTGCAATTTCCATAACATAATTACCAAATATCAAGCTACAAATCCTAGAACATTTAAACAAATAATTATCAACTTTGACAAAGGATAAAGTCAATCATCAGCAACAGTCACCATATCAACCCGATCATCCATGTCAATATCAGTCAACACAGTAGAATTTAGTATGTCATAGTATATAATATTCTAGTCAAAAACATTGTTTTTTTAAAGGAGATAATTATTATTGTTGGGCCAAAGCCAGAAGAATACAAAGAACAAAAGAAAAGAAAATTACAAGAAAGAAGAAAAACTATACTATAGCTTTAAAAGCTAACGCTCATTCCAATAGTTTCGCTTTGACCCTATTGAAGACATCAGATACCTGGCTTTTTTAATTCCAAAAGCACCTTTGTTTCCTATAACACCCCGGATTTTTGCCAACCTGAAATTAGACGTCCTTAGGTAATGGGTCAACCATAACACATTGGTAACCTCTTAGGAATCAATTCAAAAGCCAAAGGAATCATTTAGAACCTAATTCTTTAGAAATTTAACATTAACCAGCGCTATACTAGATTTCCTGCAAAATTAGCACCAATAACTTTAAATACGATCTGTAAGACCCAAAACCTCTAGAATTGTTACCGCTACATTACCCTAAAATCTAGGATTAATCTCTAAGCCCAGTTGACTTCGAGACCATTTGGAAACTTCGTATCGGACCTGGACCGCGCGTCGAAAGTCCGATAGCGATGAACTTAGACCATTATGACCGCCTAGTTGGACTTGACTATCACTTCGAAAATCAAGCCCAAACGATGCTCTGAGGCGATTTCCTTGAGTCCGAAGTAAAGAGAGTAAGAAAAGGAAGATTTTTAGAAAATAGATCAGAATCTGGAACATTTCACTTGCGCGTTATTTTTAAGCGTTCTGACCATCAGAATTCGACCAAATTTCACCCTCGGATCAAGAAAATTTGCCCTTACATGTCCAAGGACTTATGGCCTTGATCAGAGTTCGGTAACCGTTGAATTGGAACTGGTCCGCCACGGACGATCTGGAAATCTGATTGGACTGAAAACCTAACTGACTAAAGATCCGATGTTAGTGAGCTTAAGTCCGACCGCATTTGATAACAGGACCTCCAGAAATGCTCCGTTGGATCGAAACAGACCCACTTTGGTTATAACCTAAGTATACCTTGACTTGGAGTCCGTTTTCGTTATATTTGGGCCTATATAGGGACCTTAAACCCTCCCTCATTCAGCACATACAAATTTGTAAAATATACTGTATTCCTCGTATTTGTAGAAAATACCATATACGTATGAAATATGAATTTGAGTTTGCCATGATTAATCACTGTCTATGTATGCTAGATGCATGTGTATCAACTTCTAAGTGAACGGATTAGCCTAATACATGTTTATCAACATATGTGGGGTATGTCATATTATGTAGTCTAAGTGTTTGTGAAAGTGACTGCATGAGTATGGAGTTCGCTTTCGTGTTTTCCATGACTAACTGTCATGGATATACGATTGATGTATAGGCGATAACCCTTTGACGAAAGGATTTGCCCTCATACGTATGCTAATGAATGCAAAATATGTATGATATAATGTGTAATCTAAGTGTTTGAATAAATGCCTCAGTAGTTAGTAAAGTATGATTGCTAGGCTGGTTGAGGTATGGATCTCCATCATAACACGTGACTCTATGAATTTCTTCATGAATAATGTAACTTAGATTATCCATGCTAAGTGAGTGTATGATTTCCTCCATGGATTGGGCACTTAGTTGAAGCATGTTAAATGTGTGGATGAATTCCTGTATGTACTATTTACATTCAAGTTATACTTCATGATTGTTCATATGGATGCAGAATATGAATCATATGCTAGTTATTGTATGTGTATGTGAATGGGGCTGTGCTACAGTCCAAGCAATCGGAAATCGTTCCATAAATAGTGGTAGAGGTTGTCTTCGCCACATAAGATGAGTTTAGCGAATCTGAGTCGTGCTTGGGGTGTTCGGCAGTGGTTAGGCCACACGAAGTGCTTATGCATTCCATGTCGTTCAACTCAACGTACGCTTGGCCTAGTTGAGCTTATCAACTAACCCGATTGACCGATGTTTGTTCACCATGTTTGGTCGCAACTGTTTGAATCTAAGACACCGAGCTTACCAGTGAAACTCCCGTTAACCGTGGTACCATGATCCCCTAAGACTCATGAGCCGGGCATGGTGGTATGGGACACCGTGGTCGAGCTGTCGGCCTACGCTGGGGCCACAAACCTCCCCGTAGTGACCAGTGAGCACCCTACTCTGAGCAGATTATGGTGGTATGGGACACTATATTCTTGCTGTCGGCCTACACTGTTTGGTGATGGGGGAGTGGAGCAACGATTGAACGCAACAACCCTGGCAGCCCTCTGTAGTGACCTTGAGTTTATCCTGACACTGCATAGGGGCGACGAGTCCTGTTGCAGTCTTGAGGATATAAGTAGGCCTGTATTGATAAGGTGATGGGGAAGAGGAGCAACGATTGCGCGCAACAGCCTTGGCAGCCCTTGCAGCGACCTAGAACCATAACATCGTCTGAGATTCCTAGGACTGACGACCCTAGAATGGATCAACGTTGAGAAATGATACAAGGGAGGTGCCTTAGTTTTTCAATCCTGCTGTATGAAAAGAACTAATAAGAACTTGGTAATCATACTCATGACATCGCACTGCATGTGTCATTGGCATTGGTGTGAGAGCACAGTGGTAGTGATTCATGCCGATCGTTAGATGATGTCGCATGAGGGAGTTTGTGGTGAGGGCATGCATCATTACCTCATATCATTCTTACATTAACAAGAGATCTAGGACTTGTTTGATTGTACTGCTTTATCATTACTGCTTGATTGGATTGATAACATGTTAACCTTTGTTGTATATAGATTCCACTGAGTTAATTACTCACTCCCACGTTACGGGACGGTGTTGGCCACACCAACCAGTCCCTATTTTAGTTTCAGGTGTTGGCGATGCTTGCGAAGCAGAGCCGGACTTGATGATTATGAGGAGGATCCCTCATTTATGCAGGTTCTGATCGACGGGGTTACAGGGTTACTGATTAGATGCCAATACACTTGGAATTTTGCCTTTTTTTAAACACCCATGTATATCCTTTTCTTTCCATTTTTGAAATATACATGTATTTAGTTAACCTGGTAACATATTCACACTCTGGAGACTTACAATCAATTATACATTTTATATATTATTCAGAGTCTTCCGCTTGCGAAATTTACCTGTCTCTGGAGTATGATATGTTGTTTTGGCTTAATCCACTTCATGTTTTATGCACTACTACAGCCGACATTCATCCATCATTGAAAATCTTGCATAAGTGATGTTCTAGAACTCGGGAGTGGAGTTTATGCTCGACCCCCGATTTTCGGGATGTTACATTTCCTCTCCTCCCATATCACCCAAATTCTGGCCACCAAGGTAATCTTCCACACTTCTTTCCCTTCCTTCCCAATGCCATCCCCATGCCAAGCCCAGTAAAAGTTTTCAATGGAACCTAGCAATACACACAATATACCAAAACCTTCAAAGAACTTATCCCAAAGTTCTCTAGCAAAAGGGCAATGCAAAAAGAGATGGTCCACTGATTCTTCATTTTGCATACACATTAAACATACATTCAGCAAGATCATCTGATGCTTTCAAAGATTATCCATCGTTTGAACCTTGTTCCTACCTTCCAACCATGCTAAGGCCACCACTTTGGGGGGAGCTTTATAATGCCTTGCAAAGGACATGTGACTAATTTGATTTCCCGATAAAGACCCAGAAATGAACTTGTAAAATGATTTTAACGAGAATTTCCCATATTTCTCTTTCAACCACACCATAGAATCCCGCTCACCCACCACTGGTGCTACAAAGTGAAGCCTATACAACAACTTTATTATCTCTTCAATTAGTTGGATAGATTACGAAAATACCCTCGGGTAATCAAGTAAGTGGACACGAATTGTTAATATACATATCCAACCCTACTTAGAAGTTAGGTAATCGGATAATCAGGTAAAAAAATAATAGTCCAGTAAAAATTCCATATTTGTGTAGTTTTTTTAGGATCGCGAAGCCAAAGCTGCAACGGAAGTAAGAAAGACCTCTAAATCTCCTAGGGGTCTGAGAGAATTGATTAGGCTAGAATCCACCATCAACTACGATAGTGGTTCAAGCTCGCGACCAGCAAAATTTGGCATAAAGGGCAAGTTTGTTGATCAATGAAGATATTTTCTTGGAACGTCAAGGGCCAAGGTAGCAGCCCAAAATGCACTCAGATTAAAGATATTCTCTGGAAATTTAAAGTTAACATTATTGCCCTTTAGGTAACAAGGCTCTATGTGGTAAGTCAAGTTGTTCTAATTCTATTTGGTGCCTTTGTCATAAAGAGTGGTTCGCCTTGGAAGCCGAAGGAACCTTGGGGGAGATTATAATTGCTTGAGAGTCTTATTCTTAGACCTTAGAAGACTCCTTAAAATGTTCTTTTTCGTCCTCTATAGTTCTCAGAAGTCCCTCCTTCATATTCAAATGGATCTTTTCCTCTATCTATGGTCCATGCTCTTCTTCTTCAAGACACATGCTTTGGGATGACTTAAACACCATTATATCTAAATGGGACCTCGCTTGGTGCATCGAAGGAGACTTTAATGTTATTCGTTTATCTTTTGAAAAGTATAATGGTTCTCGTATATCTAGAAGTATGAGACTTTTTTCAGATTGGGTTGACAGGAACAATTTGATTGATCTTCCTCTATTAAATGTTAAATTTACTTGCTCCAATGGTCAATCCCCCCTAATCCTCTCTTGCCTTAATAGATTTATGGTCTCCCCAAACTAGTTGGATTCCCTCCCCTTGGTCTGCCAACGAGGCCTCCCCCGCCCAATATCTAGCCATTGCCCCATCCTTCTTGAGTCAGTGGAGGAGAGTCGGGGTACTAAGCCCTTCTCATTTGAAATATCCAGGTTCCAAACAAAAGGTTTCTTTGACATTGTCTTCTCCTAGTGGACCTCCTTTCAGGTTTCTGGTAGCTCGAGTTTCATCCTGAGTCAAAAGCTGAAAAGGCTCAATCTAACTTAATTAAATGGAGAAAGGAGACTCAAGTAGACCTCGATGTTGTGGCTTTTAATTCCCTCTCTCCTATTCAGCTTTTAGATATTTAGGAAGAATTGACTTGTCTCTCTGAAGAGAATAGAGCCCTAAGGGATTCCCATAAAGCGGACTATGTGAGAGTTTCTCATAAGCAAGAGATTAGATGGCAACAAAGATCAAGAGCCACACGACTAAAAGCAGGCAACAAAAACATAGTATTCTTTCATGCTATTGCCAGTGCTAGAGCACGTTCCAACAAGTTAAGTTCAATTTCAATTAATGATTTTAAGTTAGAAGAGCATAATCAGGTATCTAATCACATCATCTCCTTCGATTCATCTCTGCTTTGTTCTAAAAATTGGCCGAGACCCAATCTGGATAACTTGGAGATCACTCAACTTTTGAAATTTTGGAACATAGTTAAAAAGGATATAATCGCTTTCATCTTTGAATTTCACTCCTCTGGAAAAGCCTCACGTGCCATGGAAACTTCTTCACTGCCTTCATTCCAAAATTTGAAGGGACTTCTGAGCTTAAGGATTTCCAGCCCATTAGTCTTTTGGGTGTCCCTTATAAAATCTTGACTAAACTCCTCACTTCCAGATTACGACCTGTTCTATTCTCCATCATCTCTGATGCTCGAGGGGGCTTTTCTCACTAATAGACAGATTTTGGATTGTGATCGCCCATGAATGTATCAACTCTTGCCACGAATTTGAGGAAGGGGGTCTTGTTTGCAAACTTGATGTCAAAAAGGCCTTTGACCATGTTAACTAGAATTACCTTAACTACATGCTGTATAGATTTGGTTTTGGCCGGAAATGGAGGGGATGGATTTCAGATTGTTTTTCTTCGGCTGCTTTCTCAATCCTGGTTAATGGCTCCCCTAAAGGATTCTTTCACACTTCCAGAGGCCTCAGATAAGGGGGGCCCTCTCCCCTTCCTTTTTGTCATTGCAACAGACGGTCTTAGCTATATATTGTCAAAAGGGACCTCCATAGGATACTTCAAAGACTTCAATATAGCCAAACTCCACCCCTCCAATCTCCCACTTTCAGTTTGCAAAAGATACTTTATTATTTTTGCAAAGCATCACAAACTATTGTTCTTCGTCTAAATATGGTATTAGATGCTTTAAAGCCATTTCTGAGCTCAAGATTAATCTTTGTAAAAGTGGTATTAACCATCACTAATGATTCTCTTTCTTCCCTTGCAACTATCTTTGGTTGCAAAACAGGATCTTTCCTAATGTAAGACAATTAACCAGCTCTAAAAGCTCAAACTAATAGAACATGGCGAATTAATACCTTTTATCTCATAGCCCAGGCACCACATCCCATGGGTTAGGACCTTGGCCAAACCCCCTGCGTGGGCCCCACTTCACACGAGCCATCCGCCTCACATGGGTGGGGCCCACCTCACATGGGCCACTCACCCCGAGTGTGCCCTTGCATCCCACAGGCTACCCCACCTGAGCCCGGTGTGAAAATGCCCCTGCATTAATCACCCCCAGTGAGGAGTCTTGAACATAAGACCTCCCGCTCTGATACCACTTTGATGCAGGACAATTAACCACTTACTCTAAAAGCTCAAACTGATAGAGTATGGCAAATTAATCCCTTTATCTCATAGCCCAAGCCCCACATCCCATGGGTTAGGACATCGGCCGAACTTCACATGCGTTCCACTTCACACAAGCCACCCGCCTCACATGGGCTACCCACACCAAGTGTGCCCCTGCATCCCACAAGCCACCCCACTCGAGCCCGGTGTGAAAATGCCCTTGCATTAATTCCCCTCTAAAGACTTGGGCCTTCCTCTCTTTATTGGCAAACCTGCCATACACCTCTGGGATGCCGTTATAAAGAGATTATTAAGGAAGCTTGTCCCTTGGAAATGCATATACATACCTTTGGGAAGGCACCTCACTCTTATCAATTTTTCCCTTACGAACCTCCCTTCCAACTTATCCTATTCTGATGCCCTAAATCCATCATCCAAAACATAGCAAAAATCAGAAGAGACTTTCTCTGGAATTATAGCTCCCCTCATCACAAATTTCATCTCCTTAGTTGGTCCAAGATCTATAGACCTTGTACTGAAGGAGGGGCTAGGATCACAGTTTATTCAAGTGTTAATTCCACCCTACTAGGGAAATGGCCTTGGCGCTTCGAAATCGAGGGGGAATGTAAGCGGAGGGAAACCATCATAGCAAAATATGGTGTTGAGGAATGTGGCTGGTTCACTAAACTATCCTCCCTCTATAGGGCTTCTAGCATCTAGAAAGTTATTTCAGGTGTTAGGGAGTCCTTCATAGAGGGAATCTCTTACAGCTTGGGAAGTGGCAGTAAGATCAGATTTTGGTTGGACAATTGGATTTTGATTAGGCCCCTAGCTAACGCATTTCCCAATCTAGCCAACATCTTCTCAACCATCTCAATATTTGTAGTTGATTTTTTCTCCTGTTGGCATAGGAATTTGGTGTCCCCCTTGCAAAAGAAATCTCACTGAAGCTGAATCTGAAGCCTTAGTCATTCTCCTTCACCTCTTACAAGGGATTCAGCCCTCACCAGATTCTAATGATAGCCTCGAGTGGACCCTCTCCTCTTCTAGGACTTTTGCAACCAAGACCTTCTACACTCGCATCACGGCCTCTTCCTCTCATCAAGATCAACCATTCCCCTCTTAGAGTTATAAAGCTCTACTGAAAGTAGTTGCATTCACTTGGTTGCTTGTTAAAGGGAGAACCCTAAACATGGATAACTTTTAAAGACGTGGGATGATCATCCCTAATGTTTGCCCTCTCTGCCTCAGGGATGCAAAGTCTATTCCTCATCTTTTTCTCCTCTACCCTTTCTCGTTAGCCATCTGGACAGATATTTGTCCTAAATTTTCAATGATTTGGGTGATGCCATGGTGCATATCTACCTTCCTGCATGCTTGGCACAACTAAGGTCTTGACAAGGATTCTTTGCGCTATGGAGACTTTCGGAGTTAGCCTCCTTGTGGGCAATCAATTGTCGAGGAGGCTATTCTCTCAATCGGCAGGGCCTTACATCCCTTACAGCTTAGTCTTCCACTTGGGAACATACAAAGAAACTCATCATCAAATAGACGCAAGCCTGCATTCCTCAGGGCCCAGGTACAATAACTATAATTAAATACCCTGACCTCATGAAGAACACATGCTATGACGAGGAACCTTGACATATAGGTAGGGCGAACCTCTAAACTATATGGGAAGGTAGCCTTGTCTGGATCTGATTTGCCATGGGAAGGGTAAATACCCTTTCACGGGGGAGTTTCCGTGTGTATAGGCTCATTGGACCTTCGGACTTTCCTACCTTAATGCGGGACATGAAATTAAATATGATATGCAAGATTTCAAGCTTTAGATCATACCAATTTCTAAACAATCACAAAAATCCACGTCCCACATACGATCAAACATTCAACAAGGGGAATCTACGGGGGTCCAAGCCTACACAAGTTAGGGCTGGATCAAATAAAATTATAAACCAAACAATGCCCAAAGGAGTGTAAGATTCATCCATCCTTGCAAAGGATTGCTCCCCAATTCAAGAGATTCACCATGTTTCAATTCAGGGAAAAATCTAGGGTTTGCAAAAGTTGAAAAACAGGGAATTTGGGATTATCTAGGGTTAGGGCTATAGAATTTAAGGTGAGAGAGAAAAATAGAAGAAATATGGAACCTGAGATGGTTTCTGTGTGTGGATAGCAGGCCGGCCTGGGCGCACGTGCATGACTACCTGTCCGCACGTGTGTGGGGCCCACGGATCTGAAAAAGGCCACCTAGGGTTTGGTCGGCCAGGGGAGGCCCACTCTCACACCAAGTTTCGTGTCGATCCGCCACCCGGTGTGTGCGTGGTCCTCCGCCGAAGTTTCAGCCCCTCTGAAGGGCCAGAATCTGAAAATCTATTGTGGAGGAAAACTTGGGGAAAAAGAAAGGTGAATCTGAAGATGGGAGGGCTGCGGAAGATGATGGAAGTGGGGAGTAGGAGGTGGGGCGATTTGGGATAGTTGTGGCTTCACACCATGGTAATTAGCCCTTCGAGGAATGGAGAGTTTCGCACCCAATTAGCTTCTTCAACTCAGAGGGATAGAGAATAAGAAAAATGCAGAATTTTATTCATAAACTTCAATGAAAAATACCTACATGGGGTTGCCTATTTATAAGAAAAACCTTGAACCCTAAACGACACGCCATGTGCGCACACTAATACTTAGAGACGAAGTAACAAAAATAACACCTAATCAACGCAATCAAAACCATTCCTGATATTTCTAATAACGATAATAACCAAGACTCAAAATCTTAGATCATCTAGGGTAGTGGGCCACGATCATGAGATCCAATGGTGGAATCCACATAATGATCGTGTCCACTCCAATGCTCCATAACACAGCCCCTTAACTAAGAGGTCCTCCATAGATGTCGTCGTCAATCCAAATCGATAGTGGGGCCTTCCTCCTCCTTGAGTACGTGCGCAGGGTGGGGGGGCGTGCGTGTGCGCATGATGTCCCCATCATACCTACACCAGAGCCTTCTTGCCACAGTCGTCAGGTGGCTATGTTCTCAATCAGCAAAACCTCACATCCCTTGCATTACAATTGGCCTCCTTAATGGCAGTAAAGAAAATGAAGCATATTGCTTCTCTAGAGACGTTAAAAGGATGAATCAACATCAACTATAACCCATGTAACATCCACTTGGTAGCAAGGGCACGGTAAGCCCCTCCAAGGTGAGGGCTACTGCCTGCTCTAATTCTGGCATGAAAGGAATCTATGTTGCTTCCAGAACTCCTCCAATACAGCTCCTTTTGTTGTTGCTCACATTGTTAGGGAAGTGCAAGATTGGTCCATCAGTATCTCAAAGACAAATCCATCCTCTCTACTATCCTGGGATAACGTTGTTTCGTTTTGGTTTGGCGACCTTGATGGTTGTCTCTATTTCAAGTTGCATGGGTTTTAACTAGGTTTCTTCTTCTTCTTCTTCTTCTTCTTCTTCTTTTCCTTTCCTTTCTATTTGTAGTCTTTGCTTTGCTCTTCTTGGGCCCCCTATGTTTTGTGTTTTGTTTTCTTTCAATAATATTCTCTATGTTTTGCTTTTTGTTTTGTTTTGTTTCAATAAAATTCATCCTTCAAAAAAATCCCATATTTGTATCTATTTTACCGGCTCATATATGTCGGGTAATTGGGTAAACCGATATCCATTACCAGCCCTACTCACACAAACACTATCAATTAGTCGTTCAAGTTGTCATCTGTTTTGGTAGTTGTTTACAATTATATTAATTTCAGGATAGTATAGTTATTGCAGTCTTTTTACTTGGAGCATAATTTTTAAACTCTTCCAATCTCAGTGGACAATAATTACAAAATGAGAAATCAACAAAACAAATCTAACAAGCATTAAAACAAATGATGGATGACAAATCATTTCCAAGTTCTTAGGAAGAGCTTTAATGCACATGCTAGATGAAGTGTGCCTTCTGTAGAAATTTCCTCCACATTAACACATGCACACAAGCACATAGAAAATTCCTCCACATTAATGCATGCACACAAGCACATCCACCACCCACCCACACACACCCACTGACGCATGCACACACGTGGCATACATGTGTTCACACCCACACACACATGTGCATGTGCATGCACGCATGTACGCAAGAAGAAATAGAAGGTGAAAATACAAGCACTAGTAAATTTTCATAAGCAACTTTCTTATAAACCTAACATTGGATAGAGTGACGCACCTTTTGAGAACGAATATCAGGTGAGTCTCCATTGTTTAGGGATTTCTTCTTTAATAAGAGTGCTTCCAATTTGGAACATACCCGAACTTCTGCAAGTGCTTGTTTTAGGGCCTAGAAATTCCAAATTAGATACAAAATTAGAAAAACCAAAGAAATTTAAGAAAGATAGTCATAGTCCATGTGAATGAGCACAAATATGCACCTACATATGAATTCTGAAAAGCTATTGCATATAACAAAAAAAAAAAAAAAAATCCTAGTGACAGAAAATCAACATGCAAAAATGAGCATCAAGCTCACCTCTAATGTAGCATGAGTTGTTTCCACTGGTGTTATTTCTTCACCTTCAGTTGAAGGTACTCTTGACGTTTTCATTCCTTCAAGCTTTTGCTGCAGAGCTGAGGCTTCAGCATCTATTCTGTGATCAACAGCAGATTACAAAAATAAAAGAAAAAGAAGAAGAAGAAGAAGAAACCATCAAAAGTAGTTTTAGTTTTCACACTGCATAAAAGTCCAAACTTCGCATGTCAGTTACCGGTGTAAACCAACATGGCCATGAGCATCTAAGAAATGAGTGAAGTAACTAAAGAAAAATGCAGCGAAACTATTCTCTCAAGCCAATGTCTGCATGGACATTTATTCAGCAATCCAGAGCAATATCCACTACAATCACAAAAACCATAGAAACGAGCATCATAGAAACAAACTGGTGGAAGAAGGAACAACATGCTCGTAGGATGAGTGTAGCTGAAATGAGGATGTTGAGATGGACGAGTAGCAAGTCAAAGAAGGATAGAATTAGAAATGAATGCATTCAAGGGAACTTGGGAGTAACACCAATAGGATAGAAGATAAGAGGAAGTAGACTTTGATGGTCTGGTCATGTGGAGCAGAAACAAAGAACTGCACTGTTAGGAGTCAGTTGATACAAGTTGAAGGCTCTAGAAGGGCAAGGAGAAGGCCCAAAAGGACGTGTGGAGGTAGTAAGAAAGGAATTCATGACCTATGGTCTAGCTGAAGTTATGGTCATGCAGCCAACCCTAATCAGTTGGGATAAGGCTTATATGATGATGATGATGAATCACAAAGATCCAACAATCCCAAACAAGTCAAATCAAGAATAAAATATTCAAAGAAATAAGGGTTGATAATCCAAGAACAGAGCTTCCATCAGAACCCCCGAATCATCACCAAAATTCAAACAAAACTATGCACAATTTTCTTTTTCAAATGGAGATCTATCAAATTGAAAAGCCAATCGAGATCTAAAAACTGATCTGACAACCTAAAAGGCAACCAAATGAGATTTCCATATCATGAGACTTGAAAACTCACAGAAAACAACAGACAAATTCCCCAGCTTTGCTGAATTCTACTTTTCACACATGATGCACCACCAGAAGTTAATGGTGTGAATAGAAGGTCAGAGGCCAAGATTCAGGGATGCTACTAAATAGTGATTGAACCATTGAATAGAAATGTATAAAGTACCAATTGACAATCACAAACAACAATGGATTCAAAACTAAGGTATGTTAAAAACCACAGGTCCTTGGGATATCAAATATTGGAATATGATTCAGAAGCAAAATGCTAGGATCAATGGAACCCTAGAGATCCCACACCATACTATATAGACAGGTTGGGAGGACCAGAGTAAACCCTACTTTTTGGAACCATTTGGGTTGTGTACCAATAAAACGAATATGAAATGGCACACAACTGCTGGCCAAAAAGCATGTGAACACTAAATAAAAACACATAAAAGTATCCCAGTAGCACTTCACAATGCATTGTTTAACAATTACCAATTCAAAATTACATGAAGCATGGATAAAAGAAGTACGGAAACCCAAATCTAGAAGGACCGAGCATAATGAGTACCCTGTGTTCAGATCAGAAAATAATTTAGTGCACAAAGATTTCGAACTTCGTTTTTGATAGAGACAAAATTTCATCACCAGCCTTCGTCCTGATCAGTGTTTTAAATGGCGGTAGCGTGATGTGTAGCGCTCAGCCCTTTATAACGTGTAGCGTAAATACGTAGCGTGTAGCGTAAGCTACACGATACTTCTACTTTTTAATTTAAAAATAGGACAAATATAATAAATAGTGGAAAAAAGGAAAAAACATATATATCAAAATGCCTAAAAGATTATTCATTTTATCAATTATAAGCATGTTCAAACAAGTTATTAGTTATCATTTATAAAAAGTCAATCCACATATATAAACCCAATCAAATAATTATCACATCAATAACTTTCTAAGCAAACCACTTTAATTAATAATGTCTAATTGAAATCACAAGTCACAATTATGAAAACAAATAAAAATCTCATACGCTAAAAGCATCAAGTACAATACAAGTGTCACATTCCTCAACATTAGATACAAAGAAAACATGAAATAAATAAAATAGTCAAAACAATTCATTGTAGCGTACGCTACGTATGCCACGCAGTACGTAGTTGTAGCGTATGCTACGACCCCTATATCGTACGCTATAGGGGATTTACGCTATTT
Organism: Magnolia kwangsiensis; assembly: GCA_037074715.1. Taxonomy (NCBI): domain Eukaryota; kingdom Viridiplantae; phylum Streptophyta; class Magnoliopsida; order Magnoliales; family Magnoliaceae; genus Magnolia; species Magnolia kwangsiensis. The sequence goes on along the minus strand of CM073578.1, from coordinate 105,724,675 downwards.
AGGACGCTCCATAGCACTACAGGTGCTATTTGAAACACTAGTCTTGATATCTCGCTTCCACTCAACCTGACTTACGTTGCATTGTGAACTTGACATGTCGGTTTATGCATTGGACTACTACATCCAATTTCCATCTTATACAATATATTCTTCTCTTCATGAAGGTGCTCCCTCCCTCCCTCCCTCCCTTCCTCTCTGCATATTCTGATGCTAACTAGGCTGATCACCTAACAACCAACAATCAACCTCTGGCTACTGGGATTTCTCAACCTTACTAGTGTCTCTTGGTGTGCCAAGAAAAAACTTATTGTTTCTCATAAAGTGTTGAAATTGAGTGTCACGCCTGTAACAACTACGTTAATTGGCTATAGTTCCAACTTCGGGATCTTAATATTTCATTGTCTGTAACTTCTAATCTATTGAGTTGTGACAACGTTAGTGTATAATATATGGAGGCAAATCCATTCTTTCATGCACACACAAAACAGCTCAAGCTTGACGATTATTATGTTCGTGAGAAAACTGCTTAAGGTAGATTTGCATCATGCTTCTTCCCTTTCAACGGTTAGCTGATATACGTACAAAGTTGCTTCCTTGGGATCATCATTGGATCTATAAACAGGGTTGTCAGCCTTCACCCACACACAATTTGAGGAACATGTTAAGAAATAGGTCTTAAATTATGATCAAGGTGTTTCGTAGCGGTAACGGTGGGCGCAACGGTGCCCACCGTTAAGGATACGCTAAATCGGTGTAATGGGCGATACGCCTCTGTATTAGTCTTTTTGTTTTTTTGCTCCAAAAAAATCAGAAAATCTGGAAAATTGTAAATATTTCAAATATGCATTCATTTATAATTTTGAACATGTTTATGGTAGTGTAACGGTTCAATCTTTTGTGAGAATGCTATCTCCAGCTATCTGATGGATTTATTAACCTAACAAGTTGAAATTGACTGCAAACCTTTTTATATTTAATTTTCTAACTATATAATATCAATATAAATTTATTATAATAAATGTAATACCAAAACATCTCATATTTCCAAGTTTTACTATTTATTATAGTATTGGTGTATTACATACATCGCAACTCACATACATTCATTTCAATATTCAGAGTCTAGGGACTTTTGTGTCCTATTATGTAATTCATATACCTAGCAATTTGATATCATTTCCTTTCATAGATCATATGAAAAAATTAAAATTAGATTCAGCAAATAATGTTGCCAATTTGGGGCTGATTTGGGGGACCATTCGATGCCCCAAATCAGCTTCAAATTCATGCAATCTATTTGCACTTATCCCACTAATGGATTGGTGGACATTATTGGACAGTGAAGAATGAAAAATATCAAAAGGTCCTATTTCAAAAAACAATTGTTTGTAACTTAATGGTGAAAATTGTTCAAAAAATTTAATTTTGGGATTGTGACTTAGCAACAATGGTTCCAAAATTTAATTGGTTAATTTTGAGTTAATATATGCCTCATGTACAATTTTTTAAGGCCATGCACGCGGGGCCCACTCGATGTATGTATCATATATCAATGTAGTCCATCCATTTTGCCAACTCATTGTAGGGCATGGTACAAAACTGAGACGGATCCAGATCTCAAGTGGACCACTAGTGAGTGAGGTGGGTCACATCGATTTTTTTGTACATCCATGTAGTCAATCCATTTTTCCAACTCATTTTAAGGCATGGTCTCGAAATTCAAGTAGATCTAAAACTCAAGGGCCCGCTAGTGAGTGACGCCTAAATGTTGGGCCCACCTCAATGCATTTGTTGTATATCCATGCGGTCCATCCTCATTGCCAACTCATTTTAAGGCATGGTCCAAAAAATGAGGTAGATCCAAAACTCACATGGATCACACAGTAGGGATTGAATTCCCAACATTAAAAATTTCTTGGGACCAATTTCTGTTTTAGATCAAGATGTTATTTGTGCTCTCCTTTCATCCACGTCCATGTAACCTTATCAACGGGTTCGATGGCAAATAAACATTATAATGGGCCTTGGAAAGTTTTTAACGGTGGGTATTCAATCCTACTATGTGTTCGACTTGAGATTTGGATCCCTTCGCTTTAGGGACCATGCTCTAAAATGAATTGGAAAAATGGATGGATGGCATGGATATACCACATATAAATCAAGGTGGGCCCCATGCAGCGAAACGGTGCTAGTGCACTTAGTTGTGGGTGTTGCTGAGTATCTTTTAAAAAAGTGTGTGCTGCAAAACAGCCACGCAATCCATTCGGTTTTTTTTTTTCTAAAGAGAGAGGGAACCAAAGGAAAAATGGAAAGAGGGAAAGACGGAAAGCGAGAGAGAGAGAGAGAGAGAGAGAGAGAGAGAGAGAGAGAGAGAGAGGGTCCCACCACCAGGGGAAGAAAGAACAAAGAGCAACAGCTATTGTTGTTGTTGCCACAGCAGCTACAGCAACCGCAAAAGATGAAGAAGAAAAGAAAAGAAAAAGATGAGTTTTTTTTTTCTTTTTTCCCACTTTTCTTTAGGGTTCTTGGGAAAAACAACCGTTACAGGACTGTAACAGCCATTACGATAATGGCCGTTACCATCCGGGTCCCCGTTTTGGACCCGCACCACATAACAACTTTAGCTGTTTCCATTATGGCCGATACGTAACTGTTTTTGCACACCTTGATTATGATGGCATCCTTTTGATTCCAATGTACTATGAGGGTAATGCTTGCAATCTATGTAAATAGTTTAGATAGGCATGAGAATCTTTAGGATCTCTCTAGATAAGCTTGAGAAGATTTCTAAAAATTTTCCATGTAGGTTTGAGGAACTCGTAAACTACACCTTTATATTCATTATATCCACTCAATTCAGGAGACAATTCCTATGCATCTAGGTTCTTTTTAACCATTGCCAGATGGAGTTTCCATACAGGAATTTCAACAATGATTGGTAAAAAGTCAAAAGATAACGGCTGCTTATTCACCTCACAACATCGGCATTTAATTTCAACCCTGTAATGGCACCTTGTGCAAACTGGAGCAATTCTTCGCGCTTTACCTGAGCATATACATGAATATTAATTAATAAACTCATAAATCTTTTTTTTTCCCCCATTATTTGCAATATATGCTATTTCTATACTAAAAAGAATTGTAAGAAGCTATAAAAACCACATGCATAAGGAACATACCCTTAAAAATGTAAAATCCAAAAGCATAATCATCTAAATAATTATTAATCCAAGAAGCCTTTGGTTTGATATTTAACAGTACTTTTTTGGTGAAAGGAGTGTACAATAAAGAAACAAAGCAAAATAGAAGAGAGCTACTTTTAAGGAATAGAAGAGGGAACTACAAAAACTTGGTTGAGAGAACCAATCAAGGAGATTGACAGTCGACTTAATGAATCTTTGAAAACTTCAACGATCAAAATTGTTCTCGAGTCTTCAAAACTTTCATAGCTTATACCAAAATGTATGCACATTCATCTAGCTAAATGAATCAGTTTTCATAACTATTATAGACAACTTCCCAGAGTGACAACAATGTCCCCATCAAAATGGAAGCATGACATTGGTAGGTTAGTGTTTTAAATCTCAAATGTGTGACTTCTTTTTCTTTTCTTTTTCTTTATTTTAATTCTTTTTTTTTTTTTTGAAAAGTATGTGACTTTGCAAATATTCAGGTACAACACCAACCACGTTTATAATGCATGTTCTGATGCAAATACTGAATATTAATAGGGAATATTACAAAAAAAAAAATTTACCTAATTAACATAGAATTTACATTCTGAACCTTTTTCAAAAAGGTTTTCAATGAACTACCTCATCAATCCAAGTAATTATCATTAGAGTACCTTCCATTAGATTTATGAACAACGGTTCAAGTCGGCCGATGCAAGCGAAAGGGTCGCAGCACTAGTGGCCCCACCATGATGCTTACATGAAATCCCCCCCGACCACCATGTGTGCCACCCTTGGTGGTTTGGGTGGGAAAGGGATAGTCTTTGGAAAGAGATAACTGTGAGAAAATATGGAGCTGAATAAATGGGATGGTGGCCAAAGAAATCATCTATGTATAGAGCCACAAGATTGTGGAAGATGATCATGGGTATGGAGGGAAGTTTTAAGGGGTGGGATTCTCGGTGGGTGATGGGAAAAATGTGAGGTTTTGGGAAGATGTTTGGTTGGGTAGCTCTAGGTTGAAAGACGATTATCCCAGGTTGGCCTCAGTGTCCTCGGATCTAGGTATATCTATAGCCCAATGCTTGTCATGGGTGGGACCATTTGGTGTTTGGACCCCTCCATATAGAAGGAATTTGAGAGAGGAGGATGATTTCCTTGCTCTTTCAAAGTGGCTTTTGGGTGTACTGCTTAGTTCGGACCAGGTTTCAATGAAATGGCTCTAAGATGTGTCAGGTTTATCTTTATGGGTGAAGGCCCAATTTATTCATATTTCATTTGGTCTTATTGTGCTCCAAAGAAGGTTACAAGCTTTGCTTGGTTGATGGTATGGAACAAGGTGCTCACTATCAATAATCTCCATAAAGGGGGCTAATCCTAATAAACGTTTGTTGATTGCCCTCTGTTAGGAGGACAATGAGTCAGTTGATCACCTTTCCGTCCATTGCCCTTTTGCAATGTTTGTCTTTGTTCAGGATGGTGTGGGCGATGCCTAACTCAGTCTCAGATCTCTTTTGATCTTGGCATGGTAGAGGGGTTGGTAAGGGAGCTGTGTTTGGAGGCTCGCTTTGCTTGCAGGATGTGGGCGATTTGGAAGGAAAGGAATAACGAATGCTTTAATAATTTTTCAGGCAATACTTTGGGGGTTTTTAGAAAGGCCAAGAGTGACGTAATTGATTGGGCAATAGGTGTGTCTTGCTTTAAGAGGCTGTTCTTTCTTTTGCAGTGATTGGGCTGCGTTGTAAATTATTGTATTGTGCCCGCCTTTTGGCCTTTTATCAATAAAATTGTCATCTTTCAAAAAAAAAAAAAAAAAAAGAGGTAAAATATTGGTTCCAATCTTTGTAGTCCCAGATGGATGGCCATCTTGTTACTTGGTAAGAGAGGTATTTAAAGCAGTGGAAATGCTATGTGCACCAAGTTGCAAGCTTTTATGCATTATGAAGTAATAATTAATCCAAAGAAAGGATCTAACCAGTTGCAGAAAAGGAAAATAAATAACCACTTATATTCATACCAATACTTCATCTTGGTAGCTTGAGATTGCTTTTGCCAAGTCTTGTATACTACTCAGAACAGCATTATGAACCTCCTTTCCACCTGTCAAACAAAGTCTGCAGATGGCCAAACCAAGAAAATGCTGAGATTAAAAGCCTCAACCCTGACCCGGTATTGATTTAGCACAACTTGAAAGAATTTAGCTAGGATAGGTTACTTCTTTTTTGCCTTTCCAAGGGCAAATAAAAAAATTTAATAGCAAACAGAACAAACAAAAGAGGGAGGGATGATGGGAGATCATCACTCCTGATATAACATGGAGCCAAAGCGACAAGAGACATCTATCTTTGAAGACTTGGCCCAGGAGACCACATTCAATATACTTTCATGAACACCTCTTTTGGGGAACATAATATATTCATCATCAAAGCCTTATCACAACTAATTGGGGATGGCTACATAAATTCTATTCCACCATCGCACTCTGTCAAGGGCTATAACTTCAGTTAGACCATAGATCATCAATTCTTTTCTAATGACCTCCACCCATGTCCTTTTGGCCCTTCCCCTTGCCCTTTTAGAGCCTTCAACCTGCACCAACTCACTACTAAGTCCTAAACAGTGCAGTTCTTGGTCTCCGTTGCAGATGACCAAACCATCTAAGACTACTTTCACTTATCTTGTTACCCATTAGTGCTACTCCTAAGTTCCCTTGAATGCATCAAGTCTTTTCCCTCAACTATGTTTGATCAGTAAGGTTGCTCTAAGTCTCTAACCCATAATCCATAATTTGATCCTTCTATAAAGGGGGAATCAAACACATTATGAGCAACACAAGACTGCACAGTGCAAACAAAATCATGGAATTTTCAGAAAAACAAAAATGAGCAATAACAATGAAAAGTGGGTGTTTGATGCTGGAGCAGGAGCAGGAGCAGTTACATAATAAAATGGTAAAAGCCATGCAGCCTTATACAAAAAGTGGGTGTTCGAGGCAGGAACAGGAGCAGTTATCTAAGAAAAGTTAAAAAGCACTCACCCAAATATCTCCAAAAGTAGAGAGACTTCTTCTTCATTTGGTGCTTCAAGAATCTGAGTCATAGAAAAGAGTCAGCCTGAGGTTAACCTCCATGATCAGCAGGTACAAAAGAAAGCAACTTCAAGCAACTTAAACTTTCAATTAGAACCATACTGAAATAAGCAATAAAAACAATCAAAGTTTCTGTTTTTAATATTGAAATAGTAAGATCAGCTGCCCAAACATCTTTTTACATATTGACTTCATAAAGGTGGTCTAAGAGAAATTATTACAATTGATTATGATGAACAGTATAACTTATAGTTGCATGAAGCATGAAGAGGAGCAGAAACGAGTTCAAGTGCAGGAAAGGGGAAGCTTCCATTTCAAGATGATGGCAAGTATAAAACAGCTATTGAAGTGGGAATTACAGCTCGAGTCCGAAGCATGATTGAAAGCAGGAGTGGTGCCTAGTTAGAAGGAACATGCAACTAAGCTCTAACTAAAATTCAGCACTTAACAGCAAATGCAAATCCAGGAAATCAAATTTTGAATAAATGCAGTTTAATGGTATTTAAAGGATTACAGTGGGCAGTTCAAGAAAAGATGACAATTGGTAATTGGGAAAAAAAAGATGCCACACGCTTAAGCCAACATATAACCCAATTACCCAACAGAGCAAACTTCAAGTAGATTATGTAGGATTTACATATTTATATAAGTAAATTTCATGTGTAAGAAATGATAAGCCAAAAAAACTAAATCCATAGGAAGTAGAAAAGAACTTTTAAGGACCTTAACCATCAAGGAGTCTGATGTCTTTAACAAAATGGACAGAGGTATATGATCCTTATCAAAATGGACATAGATTCGACAACACAATTTGCTACCCTTTCAGCTTCGTAAGCTGCTTCTCAAGTACTGCATCTATGGGGGCCAGTAATGCATCTCCAGAAATTTATGAAAGAAAACAACGGTGGCACCATGTTTGCCTTAAGTAACCTCATAGTAGTGAAAGAGCCCCCCTATACAAATTGCCAAATGTGGAACCTGGAAATCAGCTTGCCCCTTAGTTCTTGGACCATGGACCCCTGCCGCCGAAGTCATGTGGTTCCATTACGGCCTGGAAGTGTTAAGATAACTTGTCCATCCATGTTCGAAGAGATCCCATCAATGACGCCTAGACCTCATGCACCGAAAGTTCAGGGTAAAACTTGAAATGGGAGAAGGATCATAAAACATTCATTCTTGTTCTTCCATTGTCTTATAAGAAAAACCAAAAGGAAGACCAAAGGTAACTACTAATCTCAACTTTATGGCTGTCAATGGACTGGGCCCAAGCAAAGCAAAATCAAATTTTAGAATAGATCGAGATTGATCAGTTACTAAATCAAGCCAGAAAAATTGAGAGCCTGCCACAGATAGACCATACCAACTATTGATTGTTATCAATCTACTAACTTAACCCTAGTCGCTAATTATTTTATAATGCCAAACTACAGCTAAGAAACTAAAAAAGTTCAAAATTCATCACTAACACTGCTGATTATGGGGCTGCAATTTGAGGCACAAAACTATAGGAACTAGGAAAACCTATAGAGATTACTATTATATGATGCAGGACAGATGATCTAACCTAGGATGATGTAAAGAAATTAAGTAACAAATTAATTAGAGCAATGAAAACACAAAGTAGAGCTGATCTATCACAAATTTATAAATAAATAAATTAAATCAGCAATAAATCATGTTCAAGTTCAAGCTAGATCCAATAAAATATCAATTAAACAAGATCTACAGAAGGTAGAACTTCCATCTAAACATAGGTACTAATCATCATTCAAGGGAAATACTTGACTTTGTTAGGGTTGGTAGGCTTGGGTTGATTTCGAGGTTTAAGGAATTGGGAAATAGGTTCAGATTTTCAAATTTTGGGAAAATAATGTTCGAGGATTTGGGGGTTTTGGATTTGAGAATTAGGGTTTGACGTTTTAGGGATTTAGGGTTTGAGGTTATAGGGATTTAGGGTTTCTACAAAACTAGGGTTGGGATTTGGAGTTTTAGGGGTTAGGGTTTAAGTATGGGACAAAGGATGAAAGTGAAGGGGGAGACAGCCCGTATGGACAACCGTACAAGTCTGTTCGTATGGTCGTTCCGATAGGATGGTACAGCCAGTAGGGTTGTCAATGGGCCGGGCCTGAGGTTGGTCACGGCCCAAATTTTGAACTATTTCGGGCTGGGCATATCCAAAAATATGATTTTGGTAGGCCCGAGCCCAGCCCTTGACACCCCTAATGGCCAGGGATGGTCGTGCGGTTGTACTGGGTCGGTGGAGGTTTGGGTCGATGGAGGTTGAGGGGGTACGGGTTAGAAGAAAGAAGATCAAGGATGGAGGTGGGGATTGCTTGTTGATGGAGAAAGAAGAGAAGAATACTAGAAAGAAAGAGAAAACGAGAAGCGAAGAACTTTTGATTTAAGAGAATGAGGGAGAATGATAACTTGAATTCACTCTATGGCATCGAACCAAATCACTCCAATCAATGAGATTTTGCTTCATCACAAAGCAAAGAGAAGAAGAACTTTCTTTTTTTTATATTCAATCATGGCTGGAGTGGAACGTCCAACCCTTATATGGTCTCAGAAAATACTTTTTTATAAAAAGATGCTCTTGGATAAAAAGTTTCACATAAAGACACTCAATAAAATAAAAGTTGTTCTTAACTCCCTAATCTCAACCAAAAAATAAAATTATATATATATATATATATATATATATATATATATATATATATATATATACACAAACAACTACATAAACTAAATTATTTCGTGACCCAAAATCAAGATGTCCAATGAGGATGATCCAATGGTCTGAATGGTCCAATTAAGTAGCCCACATGCATCTTTCCAGTGTAGGGCCTTCAAAGATGCACAATCATACATGTGGGTCTTCAACGGGCTAGGCACTCGAATTGGGCCCACAGGGCCCCATGTATGCATCACCTGGCTATAAGGAAACAGGAGCTCTCATCCTCTCGTATGCTCTAACTAGTGCTCAGATGTCCTCATCATTATAGATCTTGAGAAGAACTTAAAAACAAGCTATAGATCACTAACCATAAAAACAATGACACAAACCAATAACTCCCAAAATTTATTGCATCAAAACCCCACAGGAGATTCTGGCCTTTTTTTTTTAAAACCAACTAGTCAATGTCAATACCTATAATCCCATAACCCTTTTCTTCTTCTTTTTTTACTGATGGATAAAAAAATTTCTTTTGTATGAACTTATTTCCTACAACCAAGTATCTATCAACTCAGACACAATTAATTCATCCACTGCTATCAAAGCAGTTTTTCTAAACCTCACAAGCAGACCCAAAAACCGCCTCAAAACATCCAAGGATATTTTTAATTATCTCCACATATGTTAACGAAAACTCAAAGAAAAGGATGGTATCATCTGTGAATTGAAGATGAGAAATCAGCACATTACTAGACCAAACCTTAAAAACAAGGGGATATCCATCCCCACCTCCCCTTCAACCAATTTGGCAAAGCCTTCCACAACAATTATAAAAATAAAAATAAATAATAAATAAATAAAAAGTAGAGGAAAGAAAGCACCCCGTTGAGGTGAACTATTGAAGACTAGAAATGCCATTTTTTAGGATCAACAAAATGACTAGAATCGAGGCACCCTACAATACATCATCCACAGTTCGCCAAACCCCATTCTACATATTATGTGGAGAATGAATACATGGTCATGAGCTTTTTCGATAACACTTTGCACAAAATGTGAGGCTTTCTACTTCTGTCCCTAAAGTACATGTCCTTTAGCAATGAGCACCCGTCGAGAATTTGGCACTCATTAACAAATGCACCCTAGAATGAGGAAATAATACTCATTGTCCCTAGACCTGCTGGCTAGAACTTCCACTAGAATTTTATATATACTTTCAACAAAATATATGGTCTGAAATAGGTGAACTCGTAACTCTTCTTCATTCTTCCAATAAGCAAGGAGTGATGAAACACAATCTTTTTCTGGATGCAACAATGAATATCTTCATATACATAGATAGCAGAGATGGTTGCAGAAGGAACAACTCAATTAATGCATTAAGTTGAAAGCATGTTTAATCAAGATGACTGACGTGCATCATTTTACAGGTAAACTATACAGCATTATTTAAGTACATAGCAGTTTGCCAAAATGAAAGGTTAGGCATTCCAAAAGATTAAGCTATGTAAAGAAATAAAAATATTTAGCTACCCTAACATACACACATGACTAGAATGACCTTAAAGGTATAACAAACTTCCCATGCAACAGTTAAAGAGATTTCATAGCTAAGTATCCGATAAAAGGAAGTCAAAATAGTCAGCCGTCTAAGAAAATAGTACTACTCATCATAGCTGAAATCCTAACCATTATATGTATTCCTTATAAAGGCCAGTAATGAACTTCAACCTCACCCTTTTCTTCTCCAGCCAAATGAAAAGAAAAAAAAAAATGCCTGTTTTTATCCATATTATAGGCTTCACAAAAATCCAAAAGAGTAAGGGCATGCCATAACCAATGTTTACCATTTATAAGAATACAATAAAGGATAGTAAAGTTAGATCATCAGCTTCTCATAAACTCACCATAGACAATGCTATGCCTTCAAGAGCTTGACTATGAAGAAACACATCTCGGAAGTTCATGGGTTCACCCCCTAAATCAGGATCATAATATAAAACCTATCCATAAGAACAACAGAACACAATAAACAAGTAGTCTAATTTCAATTTAAAATTTAAAAAAAAAAAAAAAAAACCTGTCCAACTGTAAACAAAAATAGTTATTTTTAATTTCCTGATCTCAGAAACCAACAAACCACATAAATATTTAATATATCTAGCATCATTTTGACATTAACTGTCTAAAGATAAAGGAATTCATTGATCAAGACTATCATTGCATGATATAGAATGCATGTCTAACTGGGGAAAAAAAAAAAAGTTATCTTCAATTTCCTGATCTCAGAAACCACTAGACCAAAGAAATGTTTAATATATCTCACATACAAGAATGGTTAAAAGATGAAAGAACTAATTCAGTGATCTTGAATGTCATGCAAATGCATGAGATGCACACACGCACAAGGGAGCAAGCAATGGTGCAAGAAACAACCTGATCAGATGATCCTAACCCTTTGGATGTGACCGTTTTGCTACAAACATCCATTCTTATGAGCCATAGATCACATAGTTAGCATCATCAAGTGCTCCTCTTTGACTAGCCATATATTGCATGGTTAGCATCCCAAACAGAAGTGCAACTTCGGATTCATAAGCATAAACACAGTGGGGTCTGTTGAATAGATGTTTCAACATATGGTGGGCCCCCACCCCCACACAGGTGAGCTACGTGCACATGCGCCCACAAGATGAGCTTCCATCCAACCACTCATACGTGCATGACATCCAACTAATCCGATAGCTTGGCCCCACCATGGGATCACCTAGTGCAAAAATCAGAATGATCCACTTATCGGGAGGGTGACACCACAGAAAATAACATTTGCCACCAATATAATAAAAGAATATGGGTGTGGATTGGACTGATTTTTGCACAAGGTGTGGGTCGGACGTTGCAACAAAATGACAGGATGGAAATTATATAGTGGTTGGATAGTAAATTTAAATTAATCAATCCTCCCTCCCTCCCTGAAATAATACTATAACAACAATCTGAAATAATATTCAGAAAATCTAAAGAAAAAAAAGAAGCAATCAAAGATTTATCATTCCACATCATAATTAGTAGATAACTGAAGAACATATCACTACCACACGTTGTTTGACATTAAGCTCAATGTGGTCATTTCATTGATTCAAAGGTTTTGATAATGTTTCATAAAGTCATTATTTAAACTTTGAAGTTGAAAAACTTGAATAAAAATTAAAGAGAACATTATCAAGAGATTGAGAAGATTAGAAGTCTAAAAAGTCTTAAACTCTTGAGGACTCGGGAAACAAAAACTTGCTTTTCAAAATTGTGCCAAAAATCATTAATCTCATGTAAATGTATTGTATTATTAACATATTAATTTAAACGTTAATTACATAATATATCTACATGAGATTTTATATCAACATATTAATATATCATTAACATATTAACTTAAACAACTTGTTGATTGCAATCAACTTGTTGATTGTAACCAATCTAATAGACTATTGGATAGGGCTTTATTATAATAAACCTACATAATAGTCAATTACATTGCGCCAGTGGGAGTTTTATGCTCTCTTTCAGTCCCCAGACCAGATAAAGGATGGTTGCATCAGGTTGGCAGCTGGCATCAAGCTTACGCCAAAATTTCCAACATAAATCCGAACAATATAACATTCCCAATTCATGCTAGGGGGTTCCCTGTAAGCAACATGCTGCATCAAAACCCAAGTGCAGCGAGAAATGGGTAAGGGTTGGCTAAGGTGTCCTCTGGAAGTGACACAACGCAACAACTTGCGGCCAGTTGCTGTGAGAAGTAGGCGAGGGTTCCCATGCCATTCTAGACGTGTGCAGGTAAAGAAACTAATCCAGGAGAATACAGTCCATCTTGCCACATAGAATATAGGAATATTGACAAGTAAGAGTATGGAGTTTGTAGATATGATGAAACAAAGGAGAGTTAACATAACTTACGCTCACGAGATCAAGTGGAAATGGACTAAAACTAAAGAAATTGATGGATATAAACTTCGATATATAGAAAATGGCAATAATAGAACTGGGGTAGGGATAGTGATCGAGAAGGATTGAAAGGATAAAGTTGTACACGTTAAGAGAGTAAGTAATAGAATTTTACTACCTGTGTCAGCAAAGAAGATAATTAATGTTATTAGTGCATATGCACCACAGGTAGGGTTAGAGGATGGAATCAAGAGAAATTTAGGGAGGATATGGATGGACTAATGTAAGAAATTCTAAACAGAGAGAAGACATTTGTAAGAGGAAACGTAACTGGTCATGTAGGGGGGGAAAGTAGAAGATATGAAAGGGCACATGAAGGATATGGTTTTGGGAGAAGAAATGAGATGGGGGAAACTATCCTTGATTTCGCTATGGCATACAATCTAGCTCTACTAAATGCATACTTTAAAAAGAGACATGAACATTCAATAACTTTCAAAAGTGGTTTATATACAAGCCAAATAAATATCTTTTTACTTGGGAAGACAGAACGATCAATATGTAAGGACTGAAAGGTGATACCTAGAGAGAGTTGGACTGCGTAACATAAGTTAATGGTTACAGACGTTTACATTAAATGATGAAAGAAAGAAAATGAAATCAATAGGTGCCAAAAACTAGGTGGTGGAATTTAAAAGGAGAGAAACCAATGTTATTCAGAAATAAATTGATGGAAGAAGGAAAGCAGAATGTCGAGGAAGAAATAAACATTATGTGGAATGAGATAGCTAAGTGCATTACGAAAGTGCTACAAGATGTTTTAAGAGTATCTAGAGGGAAAAGTCAATCATTTAAGATAACTTGGTGGTGGAATGACGATGTATAAAAAGTTATTAACGAGAAATCTGCATGCTTCAAAGCCTGGCAACGAACCAAAAACAATGGAAATCTTGAACAATATACAAATGCCAAAAAGATTGCTAAGATAGTAAGTGAGGCGAAACTTAAGGCTTGTGATTATCTTTATAATAGATTAGCGACAAGAGAAAGTGAGAAAGATGCTTTTCAAACTTGCAAAAATGAGAGATGAAGAGTAAGGACTTGGATCATGTTAGATGTATTAAGAGCAATGACCGGAGGGTACTATTCGAAAACAATGAGATCAATAAAAAGTGGAGAAGCTATTTTTAAAACTCGTTAAATGATGATCACTCTAAGAGCATCGAGATAAAAGGAACCATAAACCCAAATGATGTCGGAGCCCATAAGATACTTTTGTAGAATAACGATATCTAAAGTGAAAGGAGCTTTGAAAAAGATGAAAATAGGAAAGGCCCTTGGACTAAATGGCATACCAATAGAGGTTTGGAAGTGTATGGGAGATACTGGGTTATTTTGGTTGACAAAGTTGTTCAGAAAGATTGTGAGATAAAAGAAAATACCAAACAAATGAAGAAAAGAACCATGGTACCTACTTATAAGAATAAAGGAGACATACAGAGCTTCACTAACTATCGTGGGACTAAACTTATGAGCCATATTATGAAACTTAGGGAAAGAGTGATGGAGAAAAGACTAGGGCATGAGAGGAATGTATCGAAAAATCAGTTCAGTTTCATACCTAGGAGGTCTACCATTGAAGCTATTTTCCTACTTAGATAATTGATCGAAATACATAGGGAGAGGAGGATCTCCAAATGGTCTTTAATAACCTGGAGGAAGCTTACGATAGGGTCTCTAGAGAGTTAATCTGGTGGGTGTTGGGAGAGAAAGGAGTTTTAAGAGAATATATTGACATGATTAAGGATATGTATGAGGGAACAATAACAAATGTGAGGACCACCAGGAAAGAGACAAGTGAGTTCTCAATTACTGTAGGTTTGCGCCAGGGGTCGGCACTGAGCCCATACCTTTCAGATGGACAAGTTAATAAGCCATTTGCAGGAAGAGATCCCATGGTGTATGTTGTTTGAAGATAACAAAGTTTTGATTAACAAAACGAGGGAGGGTGTAAACACAAAGCTAGATTTATGGAGAGGTGCTTTAGAATGTAAAAGATTTAAAATTACGTGACTGAAAGCAGACTATATGGAGTGCACATTTTAGTAACAATAGGAGTCAAAATAAGGAACTAATAAAGATTGCTAACTAAGAAGTTTCTCAGAATGACCACTTTCAATATCTTAGGTCGATAATTCGTGAGGGTGGAGATTGAGAAGAATGTTTCCCATAGAATCCAAGCCAGGTGAAAGAAATGGAGATGTACTCTAGAGTTTTTATATAATCATCGGGCACCACTCAAACTGAAAAGGAATTTTTATAGGATGGGTATGAGACCAGCCATGCTTTATCTGGTTTTATGGGGCAACCCCAAAGTTTGTGGCCTTCACTTTGCTGGTTGGGAGGAAAAGAGTTTCAACAATCGACAACCTCTAGAAAATATCTTTGGTACTCCCCAATGTTTGCTTGATGTGCTTGGTAGCTGCAAAATCAAATGGCAACCGTCTCTTGCATTGTCCATTTTCCCAAGAAATATGGAGAAGCTTCCTTTGTCTTTTCAACGTTTTTGGGTCACGACTAGCTCCAATTGGGGAGTTCCTCTTGGCATGGCATGGAGTCTAAGTTAGGAAAGATACGAGGGAGTGTTGGAAATTGGCTCGGCAGACTTGTGGACTATATGGAGAGAGAAATTGATGCAGCTCGATGCGGCCACAATGGACAGCTTAAATACACTAACTTCAAAATAGTGTATCTTCTTGAATACAACTCTGATTGAGGTGATTCAAAAGCCAAAATGAAGCTTGATGAGTCTTCTTTCAGAGAAACATTTAAAAAAATAAATAAATAAATAACACAGTCAAACGTGGCTGATTTCAAGATGTTTTTGAAACTGTCCAAAAAATCATCGGTTTAAGCCAACTGGTACTTCAAGAATTTCAATAATTTTTCGGGAACTCAGAATGAGATGAAATTTTGTGGGATGAAAGTAAACTTGAGAAGGAATTACCAGAATAAATATAAAAATAATTCATTAACCAGAAGTGCCAAAAACATCACCAGCAACAGACCCATCAAAACTGGAAATTTTTGCAACTATAAGTTGCCGATGAACTGGACGAGTTGTCATTAAGCCGAGAATCACTCGACTAATGTGGATTGGAATCACTCACAACCGAGGAATCGCTCAACTCTTTCTTCTTCTGGAGATTTACAAGAAATATTTTTTTTTTTGTAACTCGAAACACGGATCCCTTTCTCATTGCAAAATAGGTCCTTATATAAACCAATTACAACCACCCTTCATAAATACATTAATAACAACCATGTGTTTCCAATGTATTACTACATATTTCCAAAACAGAGAAACAACTTTTCAAAACCATTCCAAAGACATACTTTAATTTTAAACTCTTCCCTTTCTATACATACAACATGGTCCCAAAGCCATGCATCATTAGTGTTCAAAGTATCGATATCACTACAAGTTTTGCTAGCCAGGGATACGGAAACAATTTCGATATCGCTAATAACCGGAAATGGGGGGAAACATGGGAAAATGGTGGAATTTTCAGCGAAACTTCAGGAGATGTTAAAATGTACATATTTGCATATTTAGAAATAATAAAAAAAAAATTGCAAAAAGACTAGGTACATAACAAGTTTCCATTTAATGGGGCCTTAATAGCATGTGTTGTTGTAAGAAATTAGTCCAACCATCCCCTCCGGCCTATTTAACCATCCAACCTTCCATCCAAACATCCATCGATATTGCAAAATATCAACAACACATGATATTTCACCAAGAAATCATCAACAATTGGAAAGGAAATGAAAGATTGCGATCTCAATATCTTGCATGTTGCGATGTCGATAATATTGAGATATTATCAATATTATCAATGACAAATTCAACACTACATACAACCATGTGCCCATGAAAAAATTTGAAATAATTTTTTTTCTAATAAACAAAATTTTGATGATACCAATACATTGACAATATTATTGAAATATCGTCAATACACTTATGATACAAGCATTACCTAGAAATTACATAGTCAAAAATATTGGCGATAGATTGGTGATATTGATGCATTGGTAATACAAGCGACACCTAGAATTTACATAGTTGAAAATATTGACGATTACATTAGCAATATTGATACATTGTTGATACTTAGCAATACATTGCTAATACCTGGAATTCTTATACTACTGGCGTTATCGGCATTGGTACCAGTGTTATCGGTATCGCTGAGCTGGAGATAAAGATAATATCGGAGATATTTCGATAATATTGGAGATAATTCGAACACTGTGCATCATGAATGCACTTGAGTTGAAAATTATGGCCTAGATCTCTTGGCTTGGGCCTTATTCATGAGTTGGGCTTTTCCCTTAAATTGAGCCCGCATCATTCTCCCCTTCTTTGAAAAAACTCGTCCTTGAGTTTGAAGCACAATGCCTTTTTGAATTGGCTTTTTCTTTAGTAGACCAGTAGTTGATGATTTACTACGACAATTCACCATGGTTTATCTTCCTTGAATGTCCAAATCGACGTAGACCATTTACTATCATATTGCCATGGCCTTCCCAACAACAAATGGCATGCACCCATTGATGCTTCATCTTTATATGTTTTTCTAATAATAAAATAAACAAGACATTAGTTAATGCTTACCTTATTGTCCCTTTTGAACCATGATATCTTGTAAGGCATCGAGTGCTTCTTCACTTTCAAGTGAAGCTTGTCCACCATCTCTTTGGAGACCAAATTTTCAACATTCACACTATTTATGATGACATTACATACACATGTGCACTATGTATGGAAGATATTAGTCCGTAACAAATCATCTTCAGGTGCTCGAGAAGCAACCAAAACTTTGTGGATAACAGACTTTCATCTTCATTCAGTCTGGTCATTTCATTAAGCACTTCATAGGCATCTTCGTCATAATTCGGGTTATAATCATCAAATTCAATGTATTCTTTGTTCACTTCACCTTCGTGTGGTCCGGTCATTTCATCAAACACTTCATGGGCATCTTAGTCATAAATCAGCTCATCATTATTAAATTTCATGTGATCTTCGCTCATTTCACCTTCATTCGATCCAATCATTTCATTAAATATTTCATGGGTGTCTTCATCATAAATCAGAATACTTGTGGAGGCTTGTGCGGGAAGTCTTCACGAAACCTCTTCCATCATGCATTGTAGATTGTTGTTGGCATGCCTCAATTCTTTAATTTCTCCACGAAGGTAGACATCTTAAATTGAAGCCCATCCATTAGGCCTTATTTCCACTTCCTCTTGCCATAAGAAATCAAGCCTAATCCAAGAACTGAACTTGCTCTGATACCACTTTGATGCAGCTCTGATACCACTTGATGCAATCCGATGCGGTCATAATGGACAGCTTAAATACACTAACTTCAAAATAGTGCATCTTCCTCAATACAACCCTGATTAAGGTGATTCAAAAGCCAAAATGAAGCTTGATGAAGCTTCTTTTAGAGAAA
Organism: Magnolia kwangsiensis; assembly: GCA_037074715.1. NCBI lineage: Eukaryota > Viridiplantae > Streptophyta > Magnoliopsida > Magnoliales > Magnoliaceae > Magnolia > Magnolia kwangsiensis. Next base: position 105,706,270 of record CM073578.1, on the reverse strand, counting down.
AATAAAGAAATAATAATAATAAAGCACAGTCAAATATGACTAATTTCAGGAAGTTTTTGAAATTGTCCAGAAAATCGTCGGTTTTAAGCAGCTGGTACTTCGAGAATTTTAATTATTTTCTAGAACTCAGAATAGAATGTAATTGTGGGATGAAAGTAAACTCAATAATGAACTACCATAAAAATTATGAAAATAATCCATTAACCAGAAGTGCCAAAATCATCACAAGCAACAGACCTATCAGAAATGGAAATTTCTGCAACTATAAGTTGCCAATGAACTAGACAAGTTGCCATTGAATTGGGAATCACTCGACTGATATGGGTTGGAATCACTCACAACCAAAGTAGAATCACTCAAGTTTTTCTTCTACTGGAGATTTGTAGGAAATAATTTTATTTTTTTTTACAACTCGAAAAATAGATTTCTTTCTTATTGCAAACTAGGTCATTATATAGACCAATTACAACCACACTTCATAAAATACATTAATAACAACCATGTGTTTCCAATGCATTACTACATATTTCCAAACCACACACACACACACATATTTCAAATTCATGCCAAAGATATTCCCAAGACATGCTTTAGTTTCAAACTCTTCTCTTTTCTATGCATGCAACATGGTCCCAAAGCCATGCATCATGAATGCACTTAGGCTGAAAATAATGGGCTAGATTTCCTGACATGGACCTGATTCATGGACTGGGCTTTTCTCTTGAATTGGGCCTGCATCAGAAATGGGAGATGTTTTCGGAATTCGAGATCCTCAGCAGATGAGATGTCTCATAAGGCAAGGGTCCATGTAGTCAAATGGTCTTCCTCTTTGTGAAAAATGAGAGGATTGTAATTTTCCTTTTTCTTCTTCTTTTGGGTTATTTTTCCTCTTGTGGGCGTCACTCTTTTTCCAGTGCTATCTCAGCACTCTACTAATAAAGTGACGTTGGCTTTCAAAACAAAAACCATGCTTTATTGGACAAAATGTTGGGCAATTAAGGAATGCCGTGTTCATAGGATGAGTATAGCTTAAATGAGGATGTTAAGATGGATAAGTAGCAAGACAAGGATTAAATTAGAAATGAATCTATTCAAGGGAATTTAAGAGTAACATCAATAGGTAACAATATGGAGGAAAGTAGACTTGGATGGTTCGACCATGTGCAACAGAAACCAAGAACTAAGTTGGTTAGGAGTGAGTTGGTGCAAGTTGAAGGCTCTAAAAGGGCAAGGGGAAGGCCCAAAAGGACGTGGGGGGAGGTAGTAACAAAAGACTTCATGACCTATGGCCTATCTGAAGTAATGGCCCTTGATAGAGTGGAATGGTGGAAAAGGATTCAAGTAGCCAATACCAATTAGTTGGAATAAGGCTTAGATGATGGGCTTCAAAATAATGTTCCCTCAAAGCATAAACTTTGTCATCAAGGTCATAAAGGTGCAAGTTCCTAATTAATAGGTTTCTCATTATTATATAAAGAATAACATTAAGAAACCCTAGAAAAACATAAATCGAATTCAAGATATGTGACAAAAAAGAAATTAAGTAATTAAGTTGAAGTAAAATACTAACCACCATTACCATAATACACATAGGTCAACATGCTCCTTCCATAAAAACTTTCCAGATAAGTCATAGATCAATATGGTGTCTCGACCAATTAAGAGGCAAGAAATCATCATCATCATCTAAGCCTTATCCCAATTAATTTGATAATTACAAGGTAACAAATATAAATAATAATAACAACTCCACAATTTAAGGTTGAAGAGAAGATCTGTCATTTATTTCTTATAAGGAATAAAATAAACGATTGACCTGTTTTAAAAGACTCTTAAAGCCACCACCAATTTTTAAAACATAGAATAGAAGCCAAATATAAAATCTAAAAAAGAAGAGAAACGGTATAATGTGAATCGTAAATCAAGAATTGAATCATAATTCAAATAGTAAAAATTAGGGTTTGTCCAAAAATAGATTCAAAGTGGGATGCAAATCGTTTTACCTAAGACTCGATTTAAATCATAAATCGTAGGAATTCGACAACTATGGCCCACATGATGTATGAATGGATATCTACAATTTTAGTTGCTAATTACTTTGATTTAGTTGCTATGTTCATATTTTTGGGGATTTGGTTGCAGGCTGGTCATGATAATCCAACGATCATCATCCTCATCACTTTGTCCGGACATTCTACCAGGCTTCACTAGTCAATGGTCATTTTTCTATTTTTCAGCATTTGTTCTCTTCTCCAGCAACAATGATAACTTTTTAGCTGAATTTGGTTAGAGGTTCACTTTTTGGAGCAATTTTTCCACCAAATTTGTCCTGTAGGATCTGTATTTATTTATTTTTTGAAAGATAACAAAATTTTCTATCAACAACCCGCCAAGCGGGAAAAGAATACAACGGAAAGAGCGCTACACCGCCCAACAAAGGACGCCGGGAAAACCGGCCTAAACAAAAGCAGCTCAACCGAAAACCATCCCTTTAATCCTACTAATGAGATCCTCAATCCCCACATTCTTATTCCAAAAAAAACGGCCATTCCTAGCCCCCCCCCCCCCCCCCCCAAAATAGCCCAAAAATTCCCCATCAAAATCAACCGCCACTTAGCTTTCTCCAATTTGCCCACTCCCCCACCAAGCCAAGCCCACATGAAATCTTCAACTGACCTCGGCATAACTTATTCCACATGAAGCAACCGGAAAAAATGAACCCACACTTAAGAGGCATAGGAGCAATGCAAAAACAAATCATCTATAGATTCTGCACTCCTCACACATTAAACACGTGTTCGGCAATACCAATGCTCTCCTTTGAAGGTTATCCAAGGTGAGAATCCTCTTGCGCCCCACCAACCAAACGAAAACCACTACTCATGGAGGAGCTCCATAAAATCAGCAATGAAAAGGACAAGGATCATCGAAGAGGGTCTATCCACTAGAATGTTCTTAACCAAGGAACGCATTGAGAATTTACCAAAAGGATGCACCAACCAAACTAGCGAATTTAATTCAGAGGGCGACAGGTGGAACTTCAATAGAATGGCCAATTAATTAGAAAATTCATCAAACTCCACGTCCGACATGTTCCTCCTACAAGGGGGATTCTAAACCACTAACCCCCCAAGCATTGAAAAACAGTTCGCGACAAAACAAATCACTCTAGAGCTAGTCTTGCCATTCTAGGAAATAAATCTTGAAGCACTCAATCTCCACACCATCTATCAACCTGAAAACGAATGCGGCGACCAGTAATTATTATGTAAATTTTTTGGAATAATTTCTTTCAAAAATACCATTACGAAGTTTTCTTTCTTCTTCTTTTTTTCTTCAGGGGGGTTAGGCTGATACCCTGCCAACCCCAGGTAGTTGGAATAAAGGTTGAGATGATGATTAATACCCTCATCAAATTAAACAAGATACAGTATTTTTTCAGTATCTCTCTCCATGCACACATGGACAAGCACAAATGGATTGAACCCATTTATCCATCATACTCCATGAATACCCCTAGCAGGTCTCATTGCACATAAAATCAATGGCAAGCACAATCGATGGATTACTTGTGTCCTTATATATGTAATAATGAAAATAACGTCTAACAACGAAAGCACCGACTTTAAAAAAGACCACTTAAAAGCACCAAAAATTGAGAAATCAAATTAACATCAATATGATTGAATAATGAGGTTAGAGGAATGAAATTGTTGGATAAAACATACCCATTTGATTTACTCACCATAGAAGATTTTCTTGGAGATAAGCTGGGTTCATCAGAGGTGTTGGGTTGTTCCAAAAATTTCTCCCTATTGTCCACAGAACCTTCAGACAGTTGTTCAATTTCTTTTAGTACAACTAACCATCTTCTTAATACTTGAGTTCTTTCTAGTCCCCTGCAAGAAACAGCAACTTCTTCCAATCGCTTCACAGTATGCCTAAAGCTTTTGAAACTCCGAGCACCCTGCAAAATTATGCAAGTTACACAGGCATGCTACTGAATAAATTACTCAGGAGACAAAGCTTCTATTATAACTACACCAAGGACAGACATGCATATTGACCAACTGGGTTGGACCAATCCTAACAAAATCATTACAATCCATGATATTGTTTCTGCAAACAAGTCATGCTACAAAAAAAAAAAAAAAAGTTTTGATTCCTCAATCTGAAAAGCAGGCAAAGATGAGTCCTTACAAATCTTTGGCAAAACCGGATTCGTAAAGCTGACCCAAAATAACAGAAACAATGAAGATAATGATTTTCTAAATCCGCATTTTATCATGAGAAGGAAAAGGATGTCTACAATAATGAGATTTCAGTAACCTTCCCTCTAGTGCATTCCTCAAGGTGATCGTATTCGGAAATGCAAGCGAATGATGTCAAGAGACTCGAGACTGTCTCTCAAGCCATGTAACATTCAGGGAACATTAGCTTAAGAATGATCATGCAAATACAAGAGGAATATTAACAACACAATTGGATGCTTAAAAGGAATTGCAATGATAATTTAAAAGGCATGGAAATGAGTAAATTGCAAGTTTCCATAGCATTCACATTGAGGGACTAGATACCAAATTGCAATAACATTAATGTCAAGTTGGACTGGAAATGAATGTAACTTCTGTTAGAGTGAGTAAGAGTACATTTTATTCATGAAAAGGTCTCCTCTAGCTTACTGTCCACATCTCACGTTCACTCCAAGGATCAGCTAGCTGACATTCTCACTAAGGCCATTCAGTCTTCTCATCTTCGTGATGTTGTAGGCAAGTTGGGCAAGTGTGATATCAATGCTCCAGCTTGAGGGAGAGTGTTAGAAAGAGTGAGTGCATTTTTCGATGCTCCCTCAGGACGCCATACATACATACATGTTTAGGGTTTGCTCATGTTTAAAAAATAAGGCTAAAGAGCAATTAGGCTCTCTAACAATTCATTCTCCTCAAAAATATTTTTTCTTCTCTTTTTCAACTTTGATTTGAGGTAACTTCATCCTCATGAATGCTAGGAATGTCGCAACAATTCAGTTGCTTTTTCCTTTTCTTATGTTCTTTTCCCTTCTTTCTATCTTCTTCTTCTTCTTCTTCTTTTTTCCTAAGAAGGTCAATACAAATTGGAAGTTCCGTCTTATTGAACAGAATATTTGCAATTTGATCCAGCTGTGCAACGAAACACACTATACCACCATAACAGCAGAATTGCATGTCGTTTTACAAACCCATTACTCTCCGTGAATTCAGAAGCAAGAACTCATTGGGTCTGTTAAGCTGCACTATCCAATTGATTCACACTGATTAAATCCAAGTAAAGCATAAACAGCCAAATTGTGATTACCCGATTCAGCATTACCAGTAAGGGATTGGGCTCCAAATCATGATTACATAGCTTTCAAGTTGAACTCGGAAGTAATTTCCACTTTCAGGTGTACAACCAAACACACTAAATTACCAAAAAAAATTGCATGTCATTTTACAAATCCACAACTCTACGCAAAGTCAGAAGCAAGAACATATTGGGTCTATTTGGTTGCACTGTCCGATTGAATTGCACTTGCTAACTCCAAGAAAAGTATAAACAGCCAAATTTGCGATTACCCTATTCAGCATTATCATTTATCACTGATGGAATCAGGCTCCAAATTGCAATTACATAGCTTTTAAGTTGGAATCAGAACTGCCATTCTTAGGTGTACAACCAAATGCACTAAATTACCATAATATCAAAATTGCATGTCATTTTACAAATTCATGACTCTGTGAATTCAGAATCGAGAACGCACTGGGTCTATTTGGCTGCACTATCCAATTGATTCACACTTATTAGATCCAATTAAAGCATAAATGGCTAAATGTGACTACCCTATTCAGCATTACCACTAATAGATCAGTGTCACAGACTGTTAAATCCTCAGCACCAATACCCGTGCGGCACTCGTGCAAGAATCCAACACTACTCAAGTCAGCCCTCCTACCACTTACACCAGTAAGAATTTGGTGAGAATACACGAGATTGCTAAGGAAACACAAGAGAGAGCGAAGAGGAACTTGTAATGGATTAAAGAGAATATGAATTGCAATGATTGAATTATTTACAAATGAGGAAGCCTCCCACTGATATGGACCTAAGAGAAATCTAGAAGTTCAAATCCAAGCCCAAGATTTTGCCAAGTGGCACTCATCCAACGGCCAAGAAAACTCTAGAAAAGTTCTAGAGAATTCCACATAAATCTAGCTCAAGACATTCCTGGGGATTTCTAAAGCTTTCTAGGAATCTCTACACAACTCTCCAACCTTCTAGAATACTCTACAACTTATGTACAAACGTCTTCATGAACAAAGAAAGCCAAAAATTAGCTAAGTCGTGGCAAAACCTCTAGGCCTACAACAATTCTCTGCTAGTTAATGTGTCGACAACCTCATCAGGTCTTCTTTGATGAACCTCTGTATGCAATCTTCAAACTGCCACAAAGTATCGGCACGCTCCCGGCTTGCTTCGCCCTCATGGAGTCCCTTCCATTTTACTAAGTACTCCATATGTGAAAGGACTTTACATCTACTCGTCTTACGGTCAGCTAGTATCTACTCCACTTCCTTTCAACATAATCGTCAGTGCCCGCTTCAACACGCCTCATGCAGGGTCTTCCACATCCTTGTGATATGATTTCAACAAGCTGCATAGAAGATAGGAAAGATCTTCGGCTAAGTGGGAAGCTAAAGTTGGTAGAACACCTCGCCTGCCTTCTTGACAATGGGAAAGGTCCCTTGTAGCACCATAACAAACCCTTATGCACCTTTCTAAACACCTTGAACTAGTGGAGCGGTGCTTTCACCATCACCCTATCCCTTATACTAGCAGGCCACCTATTCACATATGCCCGCTTCTTCATGCGCTATATCTTGGCAATGTCGGCCCTCTCTTGCCAATCCTTGGCAAACCAATACGCCGTTGGACTTTTCCCTGTGTAATTGTTGCCTCAGTATGTGGAGTGAGTGGTTGTTATAAAGAATGCTAGTGTATAGTGTATGTGGTTGGGCCCTTTTAATGTAAGTGCATTTGCACATTTTCCTCCTCTTGCGGTGTACTATATACTCCATTATAATAAAATATTGTGTGATAAGGTAAACAAGCCTAACACAACATCTTTCCTAAACTCTCCTCCTCCTCTCTCAATCTTCTCCTCTTTTCTTTACATTATAATCATCAAACCATTTTCTACTTAGTATCAAAGCATAGATCCAGGCATTCCGCATCCAACAAATTGAGTTTGCTAACGTTAGTAGCTGTACGGCTGACGTCAATAGCTGTACGACTGACGTCAGCATTGTAACCGTTTGAGCTAAAAGTTTAGGGGTTTAATAGATCTTGATTTTAGAAGATTTGTCATGATTTTTTCAGAATTTTTTGGACCTCCTTTCATGGTATTTTGGGCGAAATAGAGAAATTTAAAAAATCGAGCCCATCTTCTGTTTTTCTTCAATCTACTTCAAATCGGTAAACTTTTCTTTGGTTTCTTTTCTCAAGATGGACTGAAATCTTCCTCCCAAGCTATCCATGGAGGATTTTTTACCTACGATCCATGTTTGAGAGGTTTTAACCTCAAATGGACGTGCGGCCAAGCCGTTTTTCACTCGATTGGGCCGTTTTTTTACTGAGTTTTGTGTTATTTTGGATAATTGCTATTTGTTTGAGGTTTATCTCTTATTACCTTGATGGATTAAATAAGATAGAGTTGTTTGAATCAATCCTTCTTGGCATAGGTTTATCTCTCTTGAACTCTCCTATGGCTGACAAAGGGCTCTCATCTCTTGGCATAAGATCTCTTGAATCCAACCCCTTGCAGATTATCTCAACTAAGTTGAATGGTAACAACTATCTTGAATGCGCACAATCTGTAAAAGTGTTCTTAGGAGCCCGTAAGAAGTTGTATATTTTAGATTATCCCCCAAGCTCTATAGATGTTACCTACAAGTCTTGGACAAATGAGAATTATCAAGTTATTGCATGGTTGTTGAATAGTATGGATTCCTCGATTAGCCACTTAGTGACGTTTTTATCCTCGGCTAAAGGCATTTAGGCTATATTTCATGATATGTTCTCGGAATCTCAGAATTTTTCACGGTTATTCCAGTTTATTTAAGAAATTGGTCGGTTCCAACAAAACTCAAGATCATTAAAAGATTACTATTCAACACTTCAGGATATGTGGGATGAGTTAGACCTGTATCAGCCTCTTCCTTCCAAATGTAAAGAGAATCATGAACATGCCCATAAGCAACGGGATAATACTCGTATCATGCAGTTACTAGCAGGGTTGAATTCCGATTATCTTCATGTTCGAGATCAAGTTGTTACACAGGATCAGGTTGTTACACAGTCTATGTCATGTGTCAGCGCGTTACTATCTCTACTCTACCTTGTCATTCATTTGTGCCACCAGAGCATTCAACACATCTTGCTAGCGATTAGTCCTCTCTTGGCCTTCGGGTACCATCCTTGAGTTCAGGGCGCATTTCTGATTTTGGTGGTCGTGGCAGAAGCCGCGAGGGAGATCGCAGTTGTGGCAGTCGTAGTCTTCGTGGTCTTGGTGGACGTGGACGTGGACGTGGATGACGACGTGATGGTTCCCACATTTGTTTACATTGCAGTGGAACTAATCACACCGTTGATTATTGCTAGCAGATCCATGGTCATCCTACGTATGCCGCTACTTCTCATCCACAATTGCTCCTGAGACACAATCTTCCACCCCGACAGCTGAGCAGTCTACTTCAGGGGAGACTCTCATCATTTCTCAGGCTGCATATAATATCCTTATGCGGCTTCACATTCGTGATATTCCTGAGCCATCTCACACAGCTTTGGCCCAGTCAGGTACTACTCTTCTTGCAGCATTCTCTCTTACTTCTTGGGTCATAGACTCTGGAGCTTCTTCCCATATGAATGGTAAGTCTCAATTCTTTTCCTCTTATTCTCCTTCTCCCCACACTCAGTATGTCACAGTCGCAGATGGAACCCAAACTCCCATTTCTAGGATTGGTTTCATCTCCCTTTCTTCTTCCTTGTCTCTGTCCTCAGTCTTATATGCGCCTCGTTTTCCATTAAACTTATTGTCTGTTAGCTCTCTAACTAAATCATTAAATTATTTCATTACCTTCTTCCCTTCTTATTGTTTGTTTCAGGACTTACAGACGAAAAGAGTGATTGGTGGGGGGCATGAGCGAGGAGGCATTTATCTTCTCGATGATACACCCGTTACCGCTTCTAGTACCCTTTCTTTAGATCGAGAGTCCATGACTCGGTGGCACTGCCGCTTAAGCCACTCGTCAATAACTAGATTGAGTATTTTGTTTCCCTCCTTATCTGTCACTAAACTGTTATGTTGTAATATTTGTGAATTGTCTAAACATCATCATGCTACGTTTCCTCCTAGCTTTTCTAGGAGAAAATCTTAACCTTTTGTTCTGGTTCACGCGGATGTCTGGAGACCAGCTCCGGTTACCTCCACTTTTGGATTTAGATATTTCGTTACCTTTATTAATGATTATTCACACATGACTTGGATTTATCTTTTGAAATCTAAACGTGAAGTGTTTGAAGTGTTTAAAGAGTTATCATGAAGTGTGCACTCAATTTCAATGTTCCATCAAAACCCTCCATTCTGATAATGGGGGGGAATACATGTCTACTGTCTTTCTGTCATTCTTCCAGGAACATGGAATTGTCTAGGACGTCATGTGCTTGCACACCTCAACAAAATGGTATTGCAGAACGAAAGAATCGTCATCTTTTTGAAGTTGCTTGCACCCTTCTGCTTGGTATGCACCTACCTAAACATTTTTGGGTGATGCTCTTCTAACTGCTACTTTTCTTATTAATCGTATACCCTCACGTATCCTGTCTTACAAATCTTCATTTACTATATTGTATCCTCATGATAATCCATTTCCTCTACCACCTAAAGTTTTTGGTTGCACATACTTTGTTCAATTTTTAGATGGAAGTAATGATAAACTTAGCCCCAGGCAATTAAACGTGTCGTTCTAGGGTATACTCGGAGTCAAAAAGGATATAAATGTTTTGATCCATTGACTCGCAAGAAATATGTCTCTACCGATGTAACCTTCTTTGAGGATATTTCTTTTTTCTCAGCTCCAGGTCGATCCCTCTGTAATCCTCTTGTAAGTCATAGGGAGTATGACACTTATCATCTTCCTCTTTCTACTTATGATCATGGGGAAACTCCTCTCCCCTCCGTTCAGCATCCTGTTGGTGATTTGGGTGACCCTAAGCCTCTGCAAGTGTATCATCATCGAGATAAATCTTCATACGCTCAGCCATCCACCCTTCCGCTCACTCTGGATGTTGGCTCAGGTGACTCTCCTACCTCGAGTTTAGATCTCCACGTTGCCTTACGCAAACAGTCACGATCTTGTACTCAACACCCCATTAGTAATTTCGATTTATATGATCATCTTTTACTATCGTTTCAGTCGTTTGAAGCTTCCCTTTCACCACAGACTATTTCTCAGTCTCTCTCACATGCTCTTTAAAGTCCTGACTGGACAAAGGCGATGATAGAAGAAATGTCTACTCTTAAGAAGAATCATACTTGGGACCTTATGCCACTTCCTTTAAGGCATAAACCTGTTGGATGTCGATGAGTTTATACGATCAAGTTTCTACCAGACAGCTCCATTAATCGTTATAAAGCCCGTCTTATTGCTAAGGGTTACACACAGACTCATGGTGTGGATTACTTCGAGGCATTCTCTCCGGTGGCTAAGCTTAATTCGATTCGCGTTGTGATCTCCTTGGCCATTAATTTATTATGGCATTTGTTTCAACTTGATGTTAAGAATGCATTTCTCCATGGGGACCTTGCAAAGGAAGTTTACATGCATCAACTCCTAGCTTTGTTGCTTCTTACAACCCTGCACTTGTATGTCGGTTGAAGAAGGCTCTTTATGGACTCAAACAATCCCCACATGCATGGTTCGAAAAATTCAGTCAGGCTCTTTGGGAGTTCGGCTTTATTCGTAGTTATGCCCATCATTCTCTTTATATGTCGTCGATCGAAGGGCATCATAGTTCTCATTGTCTATATGGATGATATTGTTTTGTCCAGTAGTGATTCTGTTGGAATGAGGGAGGTCAAAATATTTTTGAAAACCAAGTTTGAGATCAAGGATCTTAGTCCTCTTCGCGACTTCCTCGAAATTGAAGTTTATCGTTCATCATCTGGATTGGTCTTGTCACAACGAAAATATGTACTCGATCTTCTCATGGAGACCGGCATGTTAGGGTGCAAGCCCGCTACCACTCCCATGAATACTTCGCAGAAGCTTCGACCAGATGATGATGCTCTCTTTACTGATCCTGAGATGTATCGACGACTTGTAGGCCGACTTATTTACCTGACTATTACTCGCCCAAATCTCTCATTTGCGGTAGCCATTGTTAGCTAATTCATGCAAGCTCCCCGCACTTCCCATCTCACGGCTGTCTACCGCATACTTCAGTTTCTAAAATCAGCCCCAAGTCTTAGCCTCCGCTTTCAGTTGCATGGTCATCTTCATCTTTCTGACTATTCTGATGCGAATTGTGCAGGTAGTACTCATGATCACCGCTCTACATCCGGCTTTTGTACCTTCCTAGGTGGTAATCTTATAACATGAAAGAGCAAAAAGCAACCGGTTGTTGCTTGGTCCTCAGCCAAAGCAGAATATCGTGTTATGGCTCATGCGACATATGAGCTTCGCAACCTTCTTGAAGAACTTGGGCATCCTCCTTCGGATCTTGTTCCTCATCACTGTGACAACCAGGCAGCCATCCATATTGCTCGTAACCCGATTTTTCACGAGCGAACCAAGCATATTAAGGTCAAATGTTGCTTTATTCAGAAGAAAGTAGCTTCTAAGGAAATCGCCACCCATTTTGTTCGATCTGGGGATCAACTTGTTGATGTTCTTACAAAGTCCTTAAGTCGAGATGCTCTTCATCGTGTTCGTGACAAGTTGGGCATGATCAACATCCATGCTCCAACTTGAGGGGGAGTATAGAGAATGTTAGTGTATAGTGTATGTGGTTAGGCCCATTTAATGTAAGTGCATTTGCACACTTTCCTCTTCTCATGTGGTGTATTATATGCTCTATTATAATAAAATATTATGTGATGGGGCAAACAAGCCTAATACAACATCTTTCCCAAACTCTCCTCCTCTCTCAATCTTCTCCTCTTTTCTTCACATTATAATCATCAAACCATTCTTTACTGTTGTTGCCCTGTTGCAAGCTTGAATGGGCTATGCTTGGATGGCTCACTCTGTTGCAAGTTATATAGCAAAATTGTGCCACATTCAAAAGTTAGAACCTATCCTTCTGGTTGGCATTAATGAAGGGTCGTATATACTCTTCTAGCAACGCTTTTACTCTCTATCTTGCCACCTCCCTTCTTTGGAAACATCGAGATGAAGTCCATAGATATGCTCGCCCAAGGTTGCTCTAGCACCAATAATGGCTACAATAAGCAACCTTACTTCTTGTGCTCCACCTTGTCTTACTAACATACAAGGCAAGTTCACACGTTACTTTCTATATCATCCCTCGTATCCGGTCAATAGTGCCATGCTTCAAGGAGGGTCACGGTCCAATCTTGGCCCAGGTGACCTGCCCATAGTGTGTCATCGCACTTCTTAAGCAATTCTTGTTGTAGTTTACCCCATTTAGGCACATAAAGTCAATCTCTTTAAGTGACCAAGATCTCATCATGCACTCAAAATCTATTTAGACCTCCCCTCCTTAGCCATTTTCATCAAGCTCTTTGCCATGGGATCATGCTCCAACCCCTCATGTGATCAGGCATGCTTCCTCTTAGTTGACTCACTGTCGCTACCTTTGCTAGCTTGAGTGAGGGCAACTCTGTCTTCTTACTTGTGTGTTGCCCACCTGGTTGGTACTCCCACGCTGGTATCCAACGCCATGTTGAACTCTGCCAAGAAGTCCAGCCATTGCACTTGCTTTGGCCTCAAATTTTTCTAAGACTGGAAATACCTCGTGGCGACATTATCTGTCCTCACCACAAACCTTGACCCAAGAAGATAAGTCTCCAAATTCCTAAACAATGCACCACGACTGTCATCTCCTTCTCTTGCAAGTGTAGTGCCACTCTATGTCGTTGAGCTTCCTACTCCTATAAGCTATGGGTGTCCCTCCTACATAAGCATTCCCCAATAGCAAAGTCAAATGCATCAATCCATATTTCGAATGACTCATTGTGATCAGGCAACACCAAGACTGGCTCCTCCATGGTGGCTTGTTTTAAGATATTAAATGTCGTTACGCATTCATTTGTCCATAGCCACTCCCAATCCATCTACAATAGGTCTGTGATTAGAGGGGCTCTCCCAAACAGCCTCAAATGAACGGTTAATGGTAGCTGATGAGATCGAGAAAGGATCACAACTCCTCACCAACCTTGGTGGGAATCTCCCACTCTTGTATCACCTACACTCCATCCATATCCTCCCATCTCAAATCTAATGTCCAAGGAAGCAAACCTTGGACTTTGCAAAGGAGTAGTTCTCCTTCTTCACATAAAGTATTCTCCATCAAAACCTGGAAGAGCGTACTTACATGTTCCACATGATCCGCCAAGGTGTTTCTATATACAGTAATGCCATCGAAGCACACCATTACGAAGTGATCCAAGTAGGAGTGGAAGACCTTGTTCACATGGGCGCAGAATGTCACTGGAGCATTAGTCAAACCAAAGGGCATTACTAGAAACTCAAGCGTTCCATACCTCGTGACACAAATGGCCTTTGGCTCATCACCTTCCGCAATCCGCACCTAGTAATACCCTGATCTCAAGTCCAACTTGGAGAGGTAGCGTGCTCCTTTCAACTAGTCGAACAAGTCCACTATGAAGGGATGAGGCACTTGTTCTTGATAGTCACCTTATTCAAAGCATGATAGTCAATCAATAGACATAATCTCTCATCAAACTTCTTCCAGAACAACATTGAGGCTCCATATGGTGCCTTGAAGCCCACATCCAACAATTCCTCATGTTGCTTCTCAAATCTTACGTTTAAGAGGTGTCATCTTGCAGGGAGCTAATGTGGGTGGCTTCGCTCCTAGCTCCAATTGGATGTAATGATCCACCTCTTTCTTTAAAGGTAGCTTCTTCGACAACTCACTTGGCATAACGTCCTTGAAATCAACAAGGACCTTCTCGATCTTTGGCAAGAGCTTTGCCTATCGCACTCCCCACTTCCTCTACCAATGCCACAAGTTAGGTGGTATCTCCCTTCTTGCAACCCTTTGTAAGCTATAAGGTCAAAATGGCCTCCATCTTTGCTTTGCCCACATCCACAACTGGGAACATGCATGAAAATCTCTCAACCATAATGACCATGGCACCAAAGAAGGGCATAAGAGTTGCATGTGGCATGATTTGGAGCTTCATACCCAAGATCACATTGAATTAATCCATCAGAACCATGGAGAAGTTCACCTTTCCACTCCATCCATCGACGTGTAGCTCTACATCCTTTGCAACACCATGAATGGGTCAGGCTTCCAAGCTCATTGCCTTCATCCTACCAAACTCCACCAATTACAACCCCCAAGCACTATCCTTCTCGCCCAAGACAAAGTCGTGAGTTGCATTCGTATCAACCATGGCACGAGTGTACTTCCCATTAATGTGGATGTCCATGAACATCGATCCTTGCCTAAGTGGTTCGGCATTCTTCACCACTTGACTCTTCAAGGCATTCAACAATTGCATTGTCCCATCCTTGGCTCCTCACCATCCTCCTTAGCTTGGACTGCGTTCAATGCCTTTTCTTGTGGGCAATCCCTAGCCCAATGATCTCCATCACAAATAAAGTATCCTTAATTCTTTAGGGGAGTTTTGGACTTCCACTTGTCTTGTGGCTTCTTGAAGTCCTTTTCATCATTGGACTTTTTGTCACCCTACCTTTTTTCCCATTGGAGTTGTTAACTGGCTTGAACTCATAAGGTTCATCGCCCTTATCGTTGACTTCCACGAGTCGCTCGACCGCCACCAAGGCAAATGCAAGGTCTTGCACCCCACAAAGTTGCAACTCTTACTTTAATAAAGGTTGGATACCATCCATGAAGAAGAGCTTGTCTTTTCCCGTCATGTCCATGATGTCCACCATGAATTGCTTCACATAGTCCTGAATAGAGCATGGGTGTCAAAGCCATTAAGACTCTTTCTTAAGTACTCCATATTCTTAGGAAGGAACTGCAGCTTTAACTCCTTGAGATCCTCCTAGGTAGTGATGGTGCAAATGTGTCTTTCGATGTCACCGCGCCTCCTACAACACCATAACATCACGTCATCAATAAAGCACATGATCATGGCGTGCACCTTAGCTTCCTCATCCTCTAACTTGGAAGCTGTAAAATATCGCTCCATCTGCCACAAGTTCTTCAACTCCTTAGTGATGCAGGACATTTAACCACTTGCTCTAAAAGCTCGAAACGATAGCACATGGCGAATCAATCCCTTTATCTCATAGCCCAAGCCCCACATCCCATGGGTTATGACCTCGGCCGAACCCCCCTCGTGGGCCCCACATCACATAAGTTTCGCCTCACACGAGTGGGGCCTGCCTCACACGAGCTGCCCACCCCGAGTGTGCCCCTACATCCCACAAGCCACCCCACTCGAGTCAAGTGTGAAAATGCCCCTGCATTAATCACCCCTATAGTGAGGAGTCTCAAACACGAGATCTCCTACTCTAATATCACTTTAATGCAGAACAATTAACCACTTGCTCTAAAAGCTCGAACTGATAAAGCATGGTGAATCAATCCCTTCATCTCATAGCCCAAGCCCCACATCCCATAGGTTAGGACCTCGGCCAAACCCCCCTCTTGGGCCCCGCATCACATGGGTTTCACCCCACACAGGTGAGGCCCACCTCACACAAGCCGCCCACCCCGAGTGCGCCCCTGCATCCCACGGGCCACCCCACTCGAGCCCAGTGTGAAAATGCCCCTACATTACTTAGCATCCTTATTATAGAACTTAAGGTCGGGGATCCTAAGCCCGGCCACCTCTCTTGAAATTATTGGTCGTTGCTTTCCCCAAGATGGCAACCTTGGTGTGGTGCTCTTCAATCTCCTTCACCATTTCCTCATGAATGTCAGCAATCTAAGCCTTGAGTATCTCCACCGCACTCGCTATGTTGTCATCAGCCTGCTTGACACCTCGGAGTGCTCTTGTTGGGCCACATCCAAGTTTCCCAGCTGCTCCTTTCCTTCGGCTATAGCAAACTCCACCTTGCAACAAGGTCTTCCAATGCACTCATCTCCATGCCCACCCTTGTGTCAATGAACCAGTCCCTCTTGTTGTGCTTGGATTGATCACACCTCTTCTCAACATGCTCGGTCACCTCCAATGCTTGAGTGATTTACTGATGAGGGGGTCTCCCCCTTATATACACCTAAGAGAAATCTAGAAGTTTAAATCTAAGGTCAACATTGTGCCAAGTGGCACTCATTTAACGGCTAGGAAAATCTAAAAAGGTTCTAGAGAATTCCACATAAATCTATCTCAAGACACTCCTAGAGATTTTTAGAGCCTTCTAAGAATCTCTACACAACTCTATTACCTTCTAGAATACTCTATAACATATGTACAAGTGTCTTGGTGCCCAAAGAAAGCCCAAAAATTGGTTAAATCACAGCAAAACCTCTAGGCTTGTAACATCGGGCTCCAAATCGCAATTACATAGCTTTCAAGTTGGACTCTAAAAGTAACTGCCATTTTTGGGCGTACGAGTACAACCAAACACACAAAATTACTTTATTAGCAGAACTGCACGTCATTTTACAAATCCACAACTCTCCGCGAATTCAGAATCGAGGACGCATTGAGTCTGTTTGGCTGCACTGTCCGATTGATTTGCACTTATTAACTCCAAGTAAAGCATAAACGGCCAAAACGCGATTACCCCCTTCAGCATTACCACTGAGGGATTGGGCTCTAAATCACAACTATGCAGATTTCAAGTGGGACTCAAAAGTAACTGCCATTTCAGGTGTACAACCAAACACTAATTACCATACAGCAGAATTTCATGTAATTTTACAAAACCACAACTCTCCATGAATTCAGAATCGAGAATGCATTGTGTCTGTTTGGCTGCACTATCCAATTAATTCGCACTTATTAATTCCAAGTAAAGCATAAACGGCCAAATTTTGATATCCTATTCAGCATTACCACTGAGGGATCGAGCTCCTAATAGCAATTACATATCTTACAAGTTGGACTGGAAAGTAACACCCACTTGAGGGCAACTTCCACACTTAATACATGATGAGGCACCATTGCAACTTGGTCACTTCCTCTTGTTTCAACTGAATGGTTCTCAATCCAATTCTCCCGCAGATCCAAACGCGAACCACTCTCAATATGAATACATGCTTGGACGATTTCAATTCCAATAAAAAAAAAAATGGAAAATGGGTGCATGCAAATCAAAAGGGATGGGTGTGCATATCAATTTCACAGAGAGAAAAAATATTAACTGCATCGGAAATCCAATTGAAACTAGAGAGAGAGAGAGAGAGAGAGAGAGAGAGAGAGAGAAATCTGACCATGCGATCTTGAAAGAGCTTGGCGCCTTCGGCGACGGCATGCCCGACGGTGTCGGCATAGCTCCGAACAGTACGAGTGAGATTATTCTTGCTGCTGACCTCTACCGCCTTACTCACAGCAGATCGAAGCCACGACATCGATTCTCGTAAGGGAGACGATAGTTTTGGATCTTCTGGAGGTTTTTGCTTGCTCAGAGAGCGAGAGAGAGAGAGAGAGAGAGAGAGAGAGCGCGTTATCCTTGAGAAACGACAGCGCTCGCCTGACTTCGTATAGTCATACGGAGCGGAGCCGGCAACTAACAGAACACCACGCGAGGGAGAAATTTCATCAGATCCACCCCGTCCAGAATATGTGACGACACATTTTCACCATTGATCCTAATAATTACTACAATCAAAGACTTTAGGAGGCCACACCATAGTGAAAGATGTAAAATCATACCTAAAGATTAAAGTCCCGAAGTGTGGCCCCCTTGAGTCTTGCAATTTCATTATTTCCGGCAGATCCATTCATCCTGCTGTGACACATCAGATGAGTGGACTGGATGGAATGCACACACCACGGCGAACCCCACAGACAATTTGAATTTTTTTTTTTTTGTGAGACTTCCCATCTACTGTTAGTCTTGGTGTGGCCCATTAATTTTTTAATCGCCCTGATTTTTGGATCTTGATCCAAAAAAAAGAGTGGCCCACCTGATGACAGGAAGGATCTCATCCACATGAAGTCATCTATCCACCACGCAAGGCGTTTTCGTGGAGAAAAACTTTGATACTCTGGCGAGTGATGGATGATAGACAGGCGCTTGTAAATTACAAACAAATTGCAAAACTGTCCAAATCTATTTGTCTCAGTTGATATGTATCATAGACTATGGGGTTGGTGGACATTTACTGGACGGTGAAGAAATAATCTATTCCAAAATACAAGTGTCCACTAATCAATGTCTAGGATTGTTCGACCAATCTAATTTTGATACCGTGACTTATAAATAGTTGGTTTCACAATCTAGTCGGGTTAATTTCAGTAATGCATTCAACGTGTACATTTTCTAATGCCTGTGTATCAAGCTTCATGCTCTATCGGAGTATCAAATAAGTCCCTTTGCCTTCTCGGCCAGATGGATTAGAATTAGAATTACTTGATACGTGGCCTGTGTTTTCAAGTTTTGGTAATCCCGACCATTGTAAGTTTACTAAGCTAACGCACGGGTACATAGTGAAAACACGTGTCATAGTAGAATACGTGTGTAATATCCGAGATTTCAATGGTGTGGTGCACAATGTTTGGACCTTATGCCCTAAAAATCAAGCCGTTTCACTCCTTTGGTGAGTTATCGTGTGCAAAACAAATGGATGTCTAAAAAATAATTTTTGGCCGTCCGTTGACTCTAACGCTGTGACTCACCATGGAAGTGAAACAGTCTGTTCCACCTGATTGAAGGATCAGATCTCGTACACATACTCCATATTGTCATGCCGAGTTGCGTGTGGATCGAGCAGCGTACCAGATTTAGGGTTATTGACCCTCGGCTGATAGACATTTGATGTTAAATGTGGACCGTTGAAGTAACAATACATTAGACGCCACCCAATCAACCACGTGTAACATCATTTCCATTCAAATTTTACTTTATGATCCATTGAAAGTGGTTAATACTGTTTATACGGTTTAAGATTAGTGTATATATGTGCTGTGTATGCAATCTCTCAGTGTATGAGTATGAACTACAGTCCCTGTTAGAGTATCAAAACAATTTTCGCATTTTGAATGGACCGATTAGGACGCAATCCGTTGAATGGTAGGAGGGAGTCTTTTGGTGAACGAATGTCCTGGATAACTGTCCCTTAGAAACAGATGTCCGTAGCTGAAGGTGAAGATAAAACGGTTAGGACAAGCTCCGCCGCATGTAGGTGTATTGGTTGCCCGTGATATACACAAGTATCAAGCTGTCCTCCTAGGAGATCAACGATTCTGATTGATGGGCCATTGTTGTAAGTAGTTTGCCCTAACGGTAGAGTAAAAAATGGGCCGAGCTTTGGCTAGGCCGGGAGCAATCAATAGTTTTAATAGGCCCAATCTAGTTAATTTAAAATCTACGCTTATCTCAACCTGAAGCTGGCCGTTGTTGGGCATGTTGATAGATGTCTTAAATTTATAATTCAACAGTCTATTGATGACAGGTTCGATGCCATTGAGCACACATCGTTGTCATAGATATCGGCTCAATGCCATCGAGATTTTTCGGAATAAATTGATTTGGTTGTTGGACACTGTGATGCCCTTCTCGATGTCATCGAAGACAGTTCGATGTCATCGAAGGCCTGGTCGATGTCATCTGTAATATTTGAATTTTCATGTTTAATTGCTAGAACATTTTGATATTTTTTGATGACATTGAAGCATGTTCAATGTCATTGAGATTCCACAGATTTTTGCTGATTTGCGAATTTTCAATATTTATTTTCGATTTTGATTGGGATTCTCCTAGAGGCTATATATAGGAATATAATCAGGATTGGGAGGTAATTTTCTAATTCATTTCTAGGGTTTCAAGGGCTTGTAAAGGGAGATTTGAGACTTGTTCGAATCGGATATTCTCTCTATACCTTGTAATTTTTACTTTCATAGTGCTTTCTGTCAATTTGTGCTATGTTTTTTTCCTGCAAGGATTTTTCTACATTAAATTCAAAGTGTTTATGTTGTGCTCACTTGGTGTTATTGGATTACTCCACTTGATTCATCTTTGTATGCTTTCGCGGTCCCCTGATAAGTGGTATCAGAGCTATTGTTGGGGTGCAGGCCTGAATCTGAAGGTGAGTGTCAATGGTTGTCAATCCTAAATTTGATGATAAGAAATACTCCGAGAAAAAATATTTTTAAATTATGGAAGGTCAAGATAACTAGCTCATTGATTCAACAAGAATTGTATGAGGTCCTTAAGAAGCAACCAGAATTTATGGAGGATAATAAATGAAGAAACTGGATAAGAAAGCGAAATCCTCAATCCAATTGTGTTTAACAGATGAGGTTCTCTATAATGTCTTGAGGGAGAAAACTGCAACAAGTTTATAGGCGAAGTTAGAGGACATTTATGCGAAGAATTTTCTTAAAAATCGTCTACACTTGAAATTGCAGTTATTCAACTTCAAGATGGCAGAGGGAGGAGATGTTGAAGCTCACATTAGTAATTTTAACAAGATGGTCTACAAATTGCTGGATATGGAGGTAATGGTCGATGAAGAAGATCAGGCGTGTATCTTTTTGAATTCACTCCTTGCTTCGTATGTGTCTTTTGAAGACACCTTATGCACCGGTAACACTACCCTTAATGTTGATACTATTATCTCAGCCCTTCAGGGAAAGGCAATGAGAAAGAAAAATGGAAGCATGGGGGCATCCATTGATGTATTGTTTACGAGGGGTCGAAATTTAGATCGGGACACGGGATCTTCTCGATCATGGTTCGAATCTAAGGGCAAGAGCAAGGATAAGTTAAAGTGTTGGAATTATGCGATGTCGGGGCACATGAAGAAGGATTGTACAAATCCTAAAGCGAAAAAAGAATACTCAGAGGCTTCTTTCAGGAAAGCCAACACTGCCACGTCTGATGAAGAGACAAGTGAAGGTAATATGTTGTCAGTGTCTATAATCGAACACTTATACAATAATCGTATAGATGAGTAAATTCTTGACACAGATGTTTCATATCATATGACTCTTCATCGAAGTTGGTTCGCCAGTTACAGGGAGTGTGATGGTGGACTGGTGTTTATGAGCAATGATGATGCTCATAACGTTGTGGTTGTTGCTACGGTGCACATTAAAATGTTTGATAGGATAGAGCGTGCCTTAACTGAGGTGAGGCAATTTCTTGATATGAAGAAGATTTGATTTCTTTTGTTGCACTCAAAGCAATATGGTACAAGTTCACTGGTTTTAATAGTGTCCTTAAAGTTTCAAAGGGTACGCTCATAGTTATAAAAGCAAAGATGCATAATAACCTATACAGATTGATCAGAAGCACTTCAATAGGTGGAGTTGCAGTTGCGGTAACAGATTCCACGTCTACACATATGTGGCATGCATGACTAGGTCACATGACCAAGTAAGGCATGAAAGTACTTTCTAACCGAAGCTTAATTCCAAGTTTTAAAAGTCTTGATTTAAATATATACAAGCATTGTATACATGGTAAATAATCTAAGTTATCTTTTAAATCTAAAAAATATATATGTAAAGGAGTGCTTGACTATGTGCATTCTAATGTATGGGGGCTGTCGCACATGGTTTTCGTTGGAGGGTGGTTTGTTGCATTCATTGACGACTACTCCCGAAAAGTTTTGGTTTATTTCATGAAACATAAATATGAGGTTTTCACTAACTTTAAACAATGAAAGGCCACGGTTGAAAAACAGACAGGGCGAAAGGTGAAAGTTTTAAAAACTACTAATGGTGGTGAATTTACTTCCAATGAATTTAATGAGTATTATAAAGATGAAAGGGTCATTGGCACAACACGGTGCGCCACACACCCGAAAAAATGGTGTTGCTGAGCGGATGAATCAGACTCTCCTGGAGAGGGCTCAATGCATAATTAATAATGTCGCATTGGGCGAGGAGTTATGGACTGAGGCCGTTAACACGGCCTACTATTTGGTGAACCAGTCTCCTTCTACAACAATTAACTGTAAGATTCCAGAGGAAGCATGGAGTGGTCACAAGATTGACTACTCAAATTTGTGAAAATTTGATCGTGAGACTTACTTTCATGCACCGTCGATTGAGATAGGCAGGTTAGACTATAGAGCCAAAAAGTACATATTTGTCGGCTATGGTTGTCACGCCCCAAACTCGAGAACCGGGTTCACAAAATTCTCAATCGTTGAATCCGATACGGACAGCCTCCGTAGTATCCCATTCTCGGCTCCCAGCGTCCATACACCAAATTTCAATTCTGGAATCCTATAAGGAGGATTTTTCAATATATATTTAACTCGCAATAAGCATAACCGCAAGTTTACCCAAATCACGAAGGCAACATCATCATCACATATTCACTAATATAAACTATTGTTGTGTTTTTATGGGACGGCTTCCCTAAGGCAGACCTTCCTCCACCTGCACAATCAACAACGTCAAGGTGACCCTGGCTAGAGTCGGGGAACCTCCGATGCTTAAGTCAGTCGTCTGATCAGTAGCAAAAGGCTTATCTTAGTTCAGTACTGAGAACCTTCTTCCATCCCAAGTTTGGAGATTTATACAGTTTGCGAATCCTCATCCTCCGAGGATTCTCTTCCTGATTATCTGGAGACTTACTCCTTTCCACAGATTGCTCTCAATCCCGAGAATCTCGGGATTGGCTACTTGTATTCCTGGATTTTCGGAGCAGTATCTGTTCTCATTCCGCCACTCGCTGTCTCGGCTAGGTCGTTACCGACTCTCGGAGAGTCTCGGCCAGGTCGTGACCGACTCTGGGAGAGTCTCGGCTAGGTTGTTACCGACTCGGGGAGAGTCTCGCCCGACGCAGGAGGGTGGGTTCTCGGCCTTTCCACGGATGGAAAAATCTCGATGTCTATCCGTCATTCCTTGTTCTGTGACCGACAGAACCAACTCGTTGAGTCGATCTTGTTCTATCGGCTGAGTGGCTTGAACACGCTCGGCCTTTAGTGGGCTTTTACAGACGAGGTTATCACTCTGACAGAGTGACTATAATCGTCCCTTGCTTATACCTCCTGGCCTATCCTCTGTTCCGTCAGTGTTGTCTCAGACTCTTCAGGCAGTGTCAGCAGAGCCGACCTACTTAAATCCGAGTCTCCGAACTTAACACATTTCTCCCCAACAGTGAGCCCCCCTTACTCCTTGTATCGTCCGCGGCATCAAGGAGTACAATTTTCTCGGTCGGTTCGTATTAGCATCCGAGACAATGATGAGGCGTTTAATGCTCTTTGAGTCGAGCGTACGAGTTGCGCCTCCCGAGGCCGCACGTGCGACTAACCGTCGATTCGTTTCGTACGCATATGAAATGCAGACGCGTGGCCACGAAGTTACCGCTGTCAGCCAGCGTACGCCACGTGTCGAACGGGGGAGTCGAGGCGAACGGCGATTCACTTTTACCATAAATGCCTTGCCACGTGGCACGGCTATAAAAAGGCCGGGCGGGAGGACTGTGCGAATTTTATTTTCGCTCTTCTTCCTCCCGCCTGTGTCCGCTTCCGAGTTCCTTTTTTCTTCTTCCGATCCTCCTCCGCTGTCGCTTCTTTCTCCGTCAACTTCCCTTGCACTTGCCGTCGATTTCTCGGTGAGTCCTTTCCTCCTTCTTTTATAAGCTTTAATGGCCGCGCGCGGCTCTCAAAGCCCTCGGGAGGAGATGTCCGGAGATGAGGGTGCGTCCCAACACCTTTGGGACGTTACAGAACCACCCTCACTGTTGACGGAGTTTGCCGTCGGTAATGACGCCGCATTCCGGCTTGTAAGAGAAGCCGGCGACTCATCGGCTGAGTGTCCTACTCAGGCCGGTCCATCCAGCGGTGGGATGTCTCTGGTGACTCGTCCAGGGAGACCTAACCCTTGGGTGGATCAGCTGGAGGATGAGGAAGGAGAGGACAAACTAGTTATGGGCAAAGGGGCGGCCATTTTAGGCCCTGTGAACCAAACTATAGAAGCCTCTGAGTCGTCTTCAAAGGGGGAAGAAGACGAACCTAGCGGTCTCATCGCCTCCATTCTAACTGAATCCGACTTAAACAGGATCAGGGCTAGATATCATATCCCTGACTCGGTCGTCCTCCGTCTCCCTCGTTCGGGTGATTTTTCCGACCATCCCCCTGCAAGGATGGTCGCAATCTTCCAAGTCGCGATGCAGTGTGGCCTGCGTTTGCCACTCCAGCCCATTGCTCGTGACTTCCTGTCCCGAGTCAAAATAGCTCTCGGTCAAATTGTTCCAAATGTGTGGAGGAATTTGTTCGGGTGTGCTGTACTCTGGTCCGAGTTAGAGCAGCCTTCCCTTACGGTCGACGAGTTCCTCTACCTTTATCAAGTCAGACCAAATTCAAACTTTCCTGGCCTCTACTTTCTGAGCGCATGGAGAGGCAAAGGGGGTTTTTAATAACCGACTCACCCACTTCGAACAAGTTCTGGAATGAGAGGTGGTTTTGGGCTTGCGGTCGGTGGGAGTTGGCCGACACGTGGCCGTACGAGCCTCAAGTATCTCGCACGTTCCGTAGAGTAGGTGACTCGGTGACTTGGCTCGATGGTCTTTACTTTCTCTCTCTCTTTATTTTTATACCATCTTCTGCTAATCTTGACTCCACAATGTCTTGCAGATATTTTAAAGAAGAGGGGAAAACTCAAGTCCGGGGCTCTAACTCGGATAAGAGAGCTGAGGAAGCTGAGCGCGGGGGAACGGTCTTGAAAGTTGCTGCTGCAACCCGAGCGCCTCCATCTTGCAGGTCTAGATTCGTTCGTCTCAGGTAACTCGTCCTCCTTTGCTTCGTTCTTTCGGTTCCTTGTTCGCCTCCTCATTCTTCTTTATTCATCCTTGCAAACCTTCCCGAGGCTCGCCCCTTTCTGAGGCCTGCTCCTGACAGCATGGCCGAGTCCCACCCTACCTTGAAGCCGCTTACCAAAGTGAAGGTCCCCCAAGATCGACTCTGTTGTTCGGGTCTCGGCCCTCGAAGCAGCAGAAGACTGCGGCCAAGGCTAAGGAGACGGTCGTTCCGTCCGCTCCTGTATCTGCTGCCCCCAAGTGGTCGTTGTAAGGCCCACCCCCACAGCACATGATATTGTCCGCTTTACCCGGTGGGCTCACGGCTTTAAAACGCGTCATGTTTGTTAAGGGAGGAACCCCACATATAACCACCACAACTCTAGACAACTCTTCCGATGTGGGACAAGTTATGCTACAATCAACTGCAACAGTAGCTCGCCCAACACAGTAGCCTGTCAGCCACACAGTAGCCTGCTAGCCTTCCTTGGGGCCCACCCACATGTGCCCGCCCACATGAAGCAGTGACCGGGGCGTCACATTATCCCCCACCGAGGGCAGAGCGGTCCTCGGCTCTGATACCATTTGTAAGGCCCACCTCCACAGCACATGATATTGTCCGCTTTACCCGGTGGGCTCAAGGCTTTAAAACGCGTCATATTTGTTAAGGGAGGAACCCCACATATAACCACCACAACTCTAGACAACTCTTCCGATGTGGGACAAGTTACGCTACAATCAACTGCAACAGTAGCTCGCCCAACACAGTAGCCTGTCAGCCACATAGTAGCCTGCTAGCCTTCCTTGGCGCCCGCCCACATGTGCGCCCGCCCACATGTGCCCACCCACATGAAGCAGTGACCGGGGCGTCACAGTCGTGCTCTCCGACCCTGACGAGAGGGCCGAGGAAACAGAGCCAACTCCTCTGATGACTCAGGCGGCTCTCGAGCCGGGACCTGTTGTAGAGGAGGTTTCGAGGCCGAGAGAGGTCCCTCGCGAGGAATTCCCGAGAAGGGAGATGACTCGATAGGAGTCCCCCCTCGCCAAGATCATCACGGGGATGATCCCTTGGGCGCTCGTCCACGGGGGCGAAAAAGACTTCGCCAGTTATTACAATGCTCCGACTGCCCAGACACTCGGACACACGGTGAGGTTACTTTTTGAGGTAAACTCCTCTTCAATCCTGTGTCATCTCCGGCTAAGTTTTACAGTATAGCTCACTGTCTCTTTATCGCAGCTAGCACCTTGCCTCGTCAAAGAAAGCTCAGAGCTGACTGCTGCCCAGAAACTCGCATACGAGATAGAGACTGCGAGGAGGATCGCTGCCGAGGCTGAGGGTCGCAAAGAGATCACTGAGAGCCGGATTGACATCATGACCGGCGATCTATCGATCGCTCGGAAGGCGGCCGAGGATGCCCGTGCAGCTCTTGAAGGAGTTAAGGCCGATAATGCTCGCCTGACTTTGCTCCTACAGGAGGATGAGGAGAGGCAGCGGCACCTTCTTCGAGTTCACGGCGGGTGCGAGAGTACTCTTGCTCGGGCGAAGGCCGAGGCCGCCGGCCTCGTCTAGGAAGCCCAAGAAGAGGTGCGCCGAGCCAAAGAGGAACGAGAGCGAGCCGTACACGCCTTCCTCGAATCTTTCGAGTTTGAAGAGGAGAGGGACCGCCTTTATCAAGGTGGTTACAAGGCCTGCGTCTTGGAGATGAGGGCGGCCTTCCCCGATCTCGACCTCTCCGCCTTTGAAGTTGACAATCCGTCTACCGAGGCTGCTGAGGGCGAAGCCGCCGAAGGAGATGTTGCTGCTGACGAAGCCGGTCCTTCGGGCGCAGTATAGGGGATGAATTCCGACCGAATGGGGCAGTCGGATATTGTACTTTCTTTTGTTATTTTTTTTTATAACCCGACGTTGAGTACTTGGACGAAATAAAACTTTTCATTGAGTCGACTTCAATTACAGTACTTTTTATTCTATCTTACGGGTAATAAATCTTGAGATGCTCGGCATTCAAAGGATGAGACAATAGTTGTCCATTTAGGTCTTCCAGCCGATAGGTTCCCGGGCGAATGGTGCCTGAGACGATGTAGGGACCTTACCAATTGGGTCCCAGTATGCCTGACCCAATTTCTTCAGTATTTGGGAAGGTCTTACGGAGGACCATATCCCCGGCTCGGAATCGTCTGACTTTAACTCGGCGATTGTAAAACCGAAACACCTGTCTTTGTCAGGCCATCATCCTCAATTGAGCCCTTTCTCTTTTCTCTTCCAACGAATCAAGCTCGAATGAAAGGAGTTCGTCATTCTCTTGTCCACTGTACAAGTTGACTCGGGCCGAGCCAATGCCAATCTCAACTGGTGCGACTGCTTCCGCGCCGTAACATAGGAAAAAGGGGGTTTCTCCCGTGGTAGTCCGTGCTGTGGTCCGATAGGCCCACAGTATATTTGAAAGTTCCTCGGCCCACGCTCCCTTTGCTTCATCGAGCCTCGTTCGGAGATGCCGCTTTATAATTTTGTTGACCGCCACGACCTGTCCATTCGTCTGAGGATGATGAGGCGAGGCGTGTACGTTTAGAATCCCGAGATTGCTGCACATCTCCCGAAATTATTTGTTATCGAACTGCCTTCTATTGTCGGTAATGATAGTTCGAGGTATCCCGAACCAACAGACGATATTCTTCCAAACGAAGCTTGTGATCCTTTGATCAGTGATTTTCGTCAATAGCTCTGTTTCAGTCCACTTCGTGAAGTAGTCCACCGCAACCACAGCGAATTTAGTCTGACCCTTCCCCAGAGGAAAGGGCCTGATGATGTCGATCCCCCACCACGCAAAGGGCCATGGTCCCGACATCGGAGTCAATTTCTCAGGGGGTTGTCTCGGGATTACTGCGAACCGCTGACACTTATTACATCTTTGAACGAATCGCTTAGAATCATGCTGTATAGTCGGCCAGTAATACCCCTGCCGCAACACTTTGTTGGCGAGCGAGCGTCCTCCTGAATGGTTTCCACATATCCCTTCGTGTATCTTCCGTAAGATATAATCGGCTTCTTGGGAGTCGACGCACCTTAGTAGAGGAGCATGAAAGCCTTTTTTGTATAGAATCTCATTCAAGATGGTGTAGCGCGAGGCTCGAACCTTTAACCACCGCGCCTCGGCCCGATCTTCTGGCAGTTCTCCATCGTTGAGATAGTGGACGAGTGGGTCAAACTAAGCAGTCGCTGAGTTGATAGGAAGTAGGGCCAAGACTATCGGCTCATCTACACTCAGTTCGGGGACGTATTCAATTGGAACTGACCGAGGTATGTCTTCCTCGTCGGATGAGGTGAGATTTGCTAACAAGTTGGCTTTGACATTGTCGGTCCTGGGTATTCGAATTACTTCACACTTCTGGAATCCACCGATCAATTCTTTAGCCTTTTCCATGTACGCCTTCAGTTATTCTTTCCGAGTTTGATAAACACTGGAAACCTGGTTAACGACCAATTGCGAGTCGCTAAAAACATTCAGATGAGTCGCACCTAGACTCGTGGCGAGTCTAAGGCTGAGTAATAAGGCTTCGTACTCTGCTGTATTGTTGGACGCCTGAAAGCCAAGTCGCAAGGCATACTGCATACAGGTTTGATCGGGAGTTTCTAATACTACTCCTGCCCCGCTTGCCTTGGAATTGGATGAACCGTCGACAAATAGCTTCCAGGGTACCAACCCGAGAGAGGAAGAAGCCCCAGGTACAATAATTCTCTCCGAATCAGGTATATCGTCACGATTAGGAGCCACTTCGATAAGAAAATCGGCGACGACCTACCCTTTTATGGTTATCCTTGGCCTGTAATGTATGTCAAATTCTCTCAACTCGACTGCCTACTTTGTAAGTCGGCCGAAAGCCTCCGGCTTTTGGAGAATCTGGCGAAGTGGTAAGTCAGTCACGACGACAATGGTATGGGCCTGAAAGTATGGCCGGAGGTGTCGTGATGATACCACCAGAGTTCAGGCTACTTTCTCGAGCTGAGGATACCTCGTCTCTGCTGGTAGTAAGGTTTTGCTGACGTAGTACACTAGTAGCTGCTTCCCTTGACTCTCTCGTATTAAAGCCGAGCTGACTGCGGCATCATATACGGCCAGATATAATAACAACGCTTCACCTGGCTCGAGCTTAGATAGCAGCGGTGGGGATCTGAGGTAAACCTTCAAATCTTGAAATGCCTTCTCACATTCGTCCGTCCACTCCATCGTCTGTCGTCCCTTCAATTGCTTAAAGAACGGGAGACATTTGTGTGTGGCTCGGGACAGGAAACGATTAAGCGCAGCCACTCTTCCTGTCAACCTTTGAATGTCTTTGATTATTTTAGGAGACTCCATTTCAAGTAAAGCTTTGATTTTCTCGGGATTCGCTTCGATTCCTCGCTGGCTAACGAGGAAACCGAGGAATTTTCCCGAGCTTACACCAAACGCGCACTTGCTTGGATTCAACTTCATGTTATATTTACGTAGAGTCAAGAACATTTCTTCCAAGTCCGCCACATGGTCGGCCGCTTGTTTACTTTCGACGAGCATATCGTCAATATAAACTTCCATTGTTCGGCCGATCTGTCGAGCGAACATTTTGTTCATTAGCCTCTGATACGTTGCTCTAGCGTTCTTTAATCCAAATGGCATCACTCGGTAATAGTAAAGGCCTTTGTCAGTGACAAAGGCAGTTTTTGATTTATCATTCTCGTGCATTACAATTTGATTGTAGCCTGAATAGGCATCCATAAAACTTAGCAATTCATGACCCGTGGTACTGTCTACCAGCTGATCAATGCGAGGAAGAGGGAAGCTATCCTTGGGGCAGGCTTTGTTCAAATCTGTATAGTCTATACAGACTCGCCACTTCCCATTGGCTTTCTTTACGAGTACGACATTGGCTATCCATTCCGGATAGTATATTTCTTCGATGAATTTGGCTTTAAGGAGCTTGCCGACTTCCTCTTCAATGATAGCGTACCTTTCCGGGCCGAGAGAACGACGCTTCTGTCGAATGGGTCTATAAGTCGGGTCAATGTTGAGTCGGTGTGTTATAACCGAGGGATCGATCCAAGGCATGTCTTCGTGGCTCCAAACGAAGATATCGGCATACCGTCGAAGTAAGGTGATCATTCGTTCCTTAAGAGGTGGACTCAGGGACAAGCCGATTTGGACTACTTTCGACATGTCTGTCTCAGTTAATGGCTCCGAGAAGAGTTCTTCTATCGGCTGCCCCCGTTCATGAGATCCGATATGGGGGTCCAGCGATTCAATCATCGACACTTCAATCGGTGCCTTGACTGCGGTGGCATAACATTTTCGAGAATCTTATTGATCTCCTTTTATAATTCGTACTCCCGACTCGGTCGAAAATTTCACGGAAAGGTAGTAAGTAGATACCACAGCTTGAAGGAGGCTTAGAGATGGTCGGCCGAGTATAGCGTTATACACCGACGGTCGGTCCACGACCAGGAAGTCGACCATCGCAGTCATTTGATGAGGCGCGGTTCCAGCGGTAAGTAGCAGTGAAACGATTTTCTCAGGAAGTACCTGTCCACCCGAGAATCTGATGAGTGGGGTTCATACAGGTCGTAGTACTGACCGACCTATGCTCATTTTGTCGAACGCTTGGGTGAACAAGACATCCGCTGATGATCCTGTATCCACTAGTATCCGGAATACTTTCCTATTGGCGATGATAAGGGTGACCACAAGTACATCGTCATGAGGATGATGAATGTCTCGAGCATCTTTCTCAGTGAACGAGATACAATATTTTTCTCTTTTCTTCTCCTTGGGAGGCCGAGACAACAGAAGAACCTCGGACTCAGGGCGATCGAGGCTTCTAGCGTGGTTTCTTCGGGTGTTATTTGAGTCCCCACCGCCTTGGTGCCCTCCAACAATAGTTCGGATTTCTTCTTGAGGCCGCTCTTCACTCGGTCCTGCTGGAGCTCCGGACCCTTCTGTATGTTCTCTTAGTCGGCCTTCTTTAATTAGCCGCTCAATCTCGTCTTTCAAGTGATAACAATCACTTGTGTTGTGACCATGGTCACGATGATAGTGGCAATACTTGTTCTTATTCCGACGATCCGGATTCCCTTAGAGTTTTCGAGGCCAGTTGACGAAGCCTTCTCTCTTGATCTCCATTAATACTTGTTCATGAGATTTGTTTAGGGAGGTGTATGTAGAAAATCTTGTCTAGTCATTTTCCTGGCATACCCTCGTCTCGCGCCCGGTCTTCTTTTAGCTTTTTTCCTCCGGCTGAGTCGGCTTCTTTCTTGGCTGACTCTTTAGCCGATGGTTTTGCATTCTGGACCTTCTCCCGTATGAGTCGCGTCTCTTCCGCATCAGCGTATTTGTCTGACCGAACCATAAACTCGCTCAGAGTATCGGGCGGATTCTTATCCAGTGACGCCAAAAAAGGTTTATATCTCACCCCTTGCATAAGAGCGCTGAGAGCTGTCTCCTCAGAATACTTTCGAACCTGCAAAGACTCGAAGTCGAAGCGTTTGATGTAGTCTTTCAATAGCTCTCCTTCCCTCTGAACTATGTTGTTCAGATGTGCGGGCGGCTTTAATTTCTTCTTTCCACCGATAAAATTACTGAGAAAGGCGTCACTGAGTTCGGCGAACGACTTAATCGACTTGGGTTTTAATTGCTTAAACCAAAGTCGGACTACATCTGTCAGGGTTAGAGAGAAGGCTCGGCACAAAACAGCATCCGAGGCGTCGTGCAACTCCATATAGGTCTTGAAGTATTCAAGATGCTCTGTCGGATCAGTTTTTCCAGAGAAAGGAGTTATCTGAGGTAAGCGGAACCTCTCCGGCAACCGAGTCCGCTTTACTTCGTTCATAAATGGAGAAGCTTTTTCTTCGGATTTGAGTTTCGATCGTGCTTTATATCTGCCATCTCCTTTTCCATCTTCTCCCGGACCTCGTTCTTGAAGTCTTGTATATCAGCTTTCCAGGGTTCAGCGCTCTCCGCCGTTTCTTCTGCAGGGAGCCGACTTCGTCTCCTCTGATCTATTCTATGTCTCAGATCAGAGGGAGGCAAAACGGCCGTTGCTGAACGGGCCGGCGCTGGGTGACTCGGTCCTTGATGTTGACTCGGTCCCTGGGGTTGACTCGGTTGTCGGGGTGACTGTGGCACAGCAGGTTGCGCTACAGACGTTGGTGGGAGAACCTGTGCCGACTCATGACGCTGCATCTGCTGGTTACACAGTTGTTCCAGCATGTGTTTCATGATAGCCATCTCGGAATGCATTTCTTGGACCTCGCGATCCAAGTGCGCGTTCGCTTGATTAGGCTGGCTGGTAGTCGCAGGTGGTACCGTCGGGGGAGCTCCCTGAGCTATGCTAGAAGCGGCCTCCCCCGCTTCATCTGGATCCGTCCTTCTGGTTCTTGCAATTCAACAAATTAGAGAAAACGGCTTATTGTCCGATTCCCATAGACAGCGCCAAACTGTTGCTGTGTTTTTATGGGACGGCTTTCCTAAGGCGGACCTTCCTCCACTTGCACAATCAACAACATCAAGGTGACCCTAGCTAGAGCCGGGGAACCTCCGATGCTTAAGTCAGTCGTCTGATCAGTAGCAAAGGGCTTATCTCAGTTCAGTACTGCGTACCTTCTTCCGTCCCAAGCTTGGAGATTTATACGGTTTGCGAATCCTCATCCTCCGAGATTCTCCTCCTGATTATCTGGAGACTTACTCCTTTCCACATATTGCTCTCAATCCCGAGAATCTCGGGATTGGCTACCCGTATTCCTGGATTTCCAGAGCAGTATCTGTTCTCATTCCGCCACTCGCTGTCTCGGCCAGGTCGTTACCGACTCTCGGAGAGTCTCGGCCAGGTCGTGACCGACTCTGGGAGAGTCTCGGCCAGGTTGTTACCGACTCGGGGAGAGTCTCGGCCGACGCAGGAGGGTGGGTTCTCGGCCTTTCCATGGACGGAATAATCTCGATGTCTATCCGTCATTCCTTGTTCCGTGACTGACAGAACCAACTCGTTGAGTCGGTCTTATTCTATCGGCTGAGTGGCTTAAACACGCTCGGCCTTTAGTGGGCTTTTGCAGACAAGGTTATCACTCTGACAGAGTGACTATAATCGTCCCTTACTTATGCCTCCTGGCCTATCCTCTGTTCCGTCGGTGTTGTCTCGGACTCTTCAGGCAGTGTCAGCAGAGCCGACCTACTTAAATCTGAGTCTCCGAACTTAACACATTTCTCCCCAACATAAACAGTTGAATACAGTGCTGAAAGGAAAATACATATATTAAAAATTAAAGCTCCAAAAGACAGCCACATGCTCTAAGCTCAACATTGTTGCAACGTAACGCCACCTACACGCATCTATTGTGCATAAGCTTATAGACAGCTTAGAAGGTGGTGAAAGTGTGTGCCCAAGATAAGTGCCAAGTATACAATATCAGAGTAATTAGAATAAGCAAAAATACTGACAAGCCCATAAATACCATCAGCCTTATTCAGGTTATGCAATGTAAAAATATAATAAACCAACATTATATACTAAGGAAGCAGTGTAGATCAACTATGCAATGCAGGGATAGTAAGCCAAATACTGTGATAAGGGTGCAATGCAATATGCGATGCAAATGAAATGACCAAGCTGAAGTGTGAAGTCAGGATAATAGTACATAGTATCACAGGCTAAAGGGTCCACCACAAGAGACTTCTATCCAAACTAGTCCCATACCAAAATTTAAATAGTCAGACTCAACGTGGTAAACTCATAATCTTAGGTTAGTCGCACGCCCAACCGAAATCCTTACCATTACGAAGGTACACATAACAAATAGTTACGCACCACCAGCCTGAGTGGATAGTGAATAAATGAATGAATGAATGTGCAACTCCTACTCAATAAGTCCATATATTAGTACGGATCCTCTCTGAAAAATCGTCAAGGTCTATTACACTCCAAACCAATTAGCCGCCCCATCGCACGAAATAAGGTAAGTGGAAGAGACCTCACTATCCGCTTGCTAATATCAGGCTTGGTTCGTCGATAACAGACCCATTCCTCGAGCTGGTCAAACTCAGCCTAACTTTGCCCCCTCCTCTCGAGCAGGTAAGGCCGCACCCCCTTCCAACCGACCAGACACAGTGAGAGATGCGGCTTAACGATATACGGTCCTCATAAGCTCATGCATCCACTCGGTTTATACGTTGGAGCAACCTCTAGAATCAAGAGGGTTCTATGACTCTCACCCAAGGATATATATAGCACCCCATGTAGAACAGATTTTCAGTGTCTCATCTGGCCATCCACGATAAGACTGTGGAGGCTACGACCCTGATGTTGCTAGGGCATACAGTGGTCATATCACAAAATGCGAGATATATGAGTCATATCATCTAGTCATGCATCAAACCCGCACGTACCACGCGCTCATGTGAGCAACTCCTATCAGGGAGTCCCATAATAATCTGCCCAATGACATGTGTTATGATCAATCATTCCTCATATCAGGCATACATATGATGCGCATGGGCATGGGTCGTGAAGCTATACTAAGCATGCTATATGATGATGGTGTGATGCGCATGGGTATGGATCATGAAGCTATACTAAGCATGTTATATGATAATGGTGTACTTTCCTCATATCAAGGATAGGCCTAGACAGCCTACTCATAACAAGAATGAGCCTCATAATGGGCCCAAGAGAAAATCACAATGTGGACATCTAACCATCATTACCCATCAATGTGGTCATTTAACTAACATCACTCCCAAGCAGTGGCCCACATAAATATCATTACATACATTATAGTGAAATCATACATTACATCTGTCTGCACCTTCATCGCATTGGGCCTCACTCAAGGACCACATATTCACCACATCGGGTCTCGCCATACGGGCCACAATACATCACAATAGGCCTTATAAAATGGGTCACAAATACATCACAACGGGCCACATACCTGGGCTAATACACATCACAATGGGCCGCATGACATGGGTCTAATATACATCACAATAGATTGCTCACACAAGCCTAACATACATTAAGTCGGGCCTCATCACATGGGCCTAATATGCATCGCAATGGGCCGTATGACATGGGCCTAATACACATCACTATGAGCCTTGGCACATGGGTCATAAATACATCACATCGGGCCTCACTCATGGGCCGCACATACATCACAATGAGCCTCGACACATGGGTCATAAATACATCACATCGGGCCTCAAATATACATCACAGGTGGGCCTTGCACATAAAGTAAGTGGGCCCTGAAAAATGATGGACAACAAGGATAAATCATATATCACGATGGTCCCATGTCCCCGGACGACGTGGATAAAATCACACATCAAGGTAGATCACACGTCCCACGGACGATGTGGATAAAACATACTTTGTGTGGGGTCCACGTCCCATAGACGGTCAGGATATAAGGCACATACATCACCTGTGTCCCACGTGGACAGCAGGGATGAAACACGTACATCATGGTAGGCCCATCATCCCATGATGGATCGCGTGGCAGATACATCACTTAAGTGGGCCCCAAGGTATAGGATCATGATGCTATGCAATCACATACTCGTAATCGGTATCGATAACCGGCCTATACAATTGGCCTCGACAATCAGAATCGACCTCGACAATCGAAATCGGCATCGACAATCGGAATCGACCTCGACCATCAAAATCAGCCTCGAGAATTAGAATCGGCCTCGACAATCACAATCGTCCTCGACAATCAGCACTAATGATCAACATTGATAATCGGCACTAATAATCTGCATCAATAATCGACATCGACAATCAGGATCAATAATCTACACAGACAACCAGCACATAAACAAGGCGGGGTCCATAGATGAACAACCGATCAACCATAATATAAAGATCAGCCCTCGGCTGTGGTTATATCAAATCCGGTAGCACGGAGCCATCCGTCCATGGTGAATGGGGCCCACTTATTTGGGTTAACCCACTAAGAGAATGAGGAGAATGGGCCTAACAAATTCTAAGGGAAGGTCACAATGTGGACATCCAACCATCATTGCCCATCAATGTAGACATCTAACCAACATTGCTCCCAAGAAGTGGCCCACATAAGGAATTTATACACAACGTAATGGCCACACAAACATCACGTTGGGCCTCTCATATACCACGTTGAGCTTCCTACAAGGGCCTTAAACGAATCACAATGGGTCATGCCCATGGGCCTCGAATATATCACAATGGGCCTCGAATACGTCATATTGGGCCTCGCCTATGGGCATCGAATACATCACAATAGGCCTCGCTCATGGGCCTCATCACTGGGCCTCATATGTCAAGTGGGCCACATCACATGGGCCGCACCAATGGGCTTCATGTATATCAAATAGGCCGCACTGATGGGCCTCAGGTATATCCAGTTGGGCCCACCCTTATGTATTTTGAGATCCGACCTTTTCATAAGTTAACATAGAGATAAATGAAGTGAAAACAAATATCAACTTAATTGGATACTGTTGTGGCCCTTAGAAGTTTGAACGGTAGATGTCACTGTCGACTAATATTGCAAATGGTGGGGGGGGGTGGGGGGTCCACTTGAACATTAGATTTGACCCATTCTTTTACTCATGTCAGAAAATGATCTCACAAATGGTTGGACAGTTTGTATACAACACATGCATCATGGTGGGTCCCATAAATAGACGGCGTGGATGGAACAGTGGGACCCACAGAGCTTGTTGCCGCCTGTACAGCAGCTTGCGGTGGGTCAATATAGCTGGACAATGTGGGTTACACTCACACGTACCGCAGGTGCAGACGTCAATAGGGCAGTTATATAGCTACCGTACATGCAGCATTACTGCCTTAAAGAGGCAGAGGTGGGTCCCACGTAGAGCCCACCCTCATATATATAATATTATATATATATATATATATATATATATATATATATATATATATATATATATATATGTATTCCATAGCTACTGTTAGTGTAGCTTTTTCATTAAAAGGGCAAAGGTGGGTCCCACGTAGGGTCCACCACAACATTAAATATGAGATATTATTTTATACTATAATATAATATATAATATATTATATCATATATCATATTAAAATTATATCCAATATAATCACAACGTCTAGGCCCTATACGGCCTGGACGGACGCATACACCAAGTTGGCCCCACACGTGGGGGGAGGGGGGGGGGAGGGTCCCACTATCCAGGGATGGTGGATGCCCCACACGCTTCACGGTGTGGCCCATCTAGCAGGGTGGATGACGTGGGTGGGTCCCACAGACCCCACTGTCCGTTCACACCTTATTGTTAGCACCCACCCCACCATCACTCACACCCCACTACTAACCAGCGCCACTGTCAGTTCACACCTCACTGCTAGCCACCCCCACCATTCTTCCACACCTCACTGTAGAAACGAGGTATTTTTCACTCAGTCTGCCACTAGGGCTATGGATCTGGGTGTGAATAAATACATCAAAGAGGGCCCTACCCTCACGTGTGGGGTAGGCCACGTCCTAGATGAATGGTTGGGATGACATATAAACATCATGGTGTGTCGCACATGGATGGGGTCCATCGGTAGATGACATGGATGTAAACATCATGGTGGGCCACACACCTCATCGCCATCATTACCATGCAATAAAAAAAGGGGGAAAAGAGGGAGAGAAAGAAAGAAAGAAAAAAAAGATCGGATGTTGATGGAGGGGCCCCGCCACTATGGGCCCTCCATGATCATAATACATACATAAAAATGGGTCTCATCACAAGTGGGCCTTCGAATAGAAAATCAATGGTGGATCACTCACCTATTGGCCTCCTTCTCGGTCCGATGGAACGCCGAACTCCTTGGCTTTGATTTCAACAGAAGATGATGAAGTTTTAATGGTTGAGATGGGAGATGAGAGGGTAGGAAGTGGGCCACATTAGAGCTTCTCCATGAGGGCTTGGGAAGCTCATACGTTAGAGTTTGATTTGCTTGGGAATGGGTTTGAGAAATGAGAAATGAGAAAGAGAGGGTTGTAAGGAGAGAGAGAGGCAAGGGTGATGGAGTGATGGGTGAGGTGAGTGATGGGTGTGTAAGAACTTTGTTGACTTTTGGAGTAAATTGTGTAAGAGCGGTATGGGTTGTGTAATGAATTGTTGACGTATGGGGTTGCTTAGGGATGGGGTGTGAGATGATGCGTACTTAGTTGAGGTGATTGATTGATATGACATGTTGTAGAGATTCTCTTGGGTTTGCAATGCGCGACGTTTTTCTCGAACTGAATGCGGGCCCACATCTCCTGGCCTGGGTATCGCCTCGATGTGTGAGATACGACATCGGAACTACGGCGACAGCGCGTCGCTAGGGTATAAGTCTCGGGTCAAGCCAACAATGGAATACGGGATACGATTAGGGTTGCGCGCAAATGTTATCTACGTATCGCGGCTCACCTGAATTTGACCGAGAGGACCACGGAAGCCTACGGAACAATACGACCTAAGATACGGGTCATACAATGGTGGTGGTGTGAAGGGATGCAGGTTGTATAACCAAGTCACACGAAAAATCATTATTAGCAGGGACGTTAAATTTGATAAAGACTCCCTATTTCACAAGAATGATCAGGAAGAGCAAAAGGAACCAAAAAGGTTAGTCATTGACGTTCAGATTGACACGGGTGATACTCAGGCTAAGACAGATATGCAAATAAAAGTACAAGAAGAGGTGGAGCAGCCACCTAGATAAAATCATCCGTGGGATCACAAGTTACCGACAAGATACATGGACGATTATAATATCGTATATGCCCTCATTACAGATGAGGAGGACCTGTCTACCATTCAGGAAGCTCTTGATGAGCCTGATGTAAAAATTAAAGTAAAAGGCAATAGTGGACGATGAGATGGATTCCTTATATAAGAACGAGACATGAAAGCTGGTGGAGCTTCCAATGGGCCAAAAAGTGATTGCATGCAAGTAGATCTTAAAGAATAAATAAGATAGATATAAAGCAAGGTTGGTAGCTAATGGTTATACTAAGAGAGAATGAATCAACTTCACAAAGATATTTACACCGGTAGTTAAGCAAGTGTCTATCAAATTCGTGTTAGCACTGGTTGCCAAATACGATCTAGAGCTGGAACAGATGGACGTGAAAACTGCATTCCTGTTGAAGAATTTGGAAGATCGGATTTACATGAAGTAACCAAATGACTATGAAATAAAAGGGATAGAGAACAAGGTTTGCAGGTTAAAGAGGTCGTTGTATGACCTCAAACAAACTCCTAGGCAGTGGTACACAAAGTTTGATTCCTTAATGTTGAGTCAGAAATTTACTATAAGTGAATATGATCATTGCATCTATTACAAGATACCAAGTGATGACAGATTCATCATCCTAATATTGTATGTTGATGACATATTGATTGACAATAATAACATGTCTGAAATCGATGTACTAGAGACTCAGTTATCAGGGACATTCGAGATGAAAGATATAGGGGCTGCAAAGAGGGTTCTCGGCATAGATATTTATAAAGACAGAAAAATGAACAAGGTTTGGTTATCTTAGGCAGAATACATTGGGAATATGTTGATCAAGTATGAGATGGACAAGGCAAAGCCGTTTAGGGCCTGTTTGGCTAGATATATTTACTGGAATTAGATGGGATTGTATTCGTAATCCCATCTAATCTGTCGAATTGTTACGTTTGGAAACTAGGTATATAATGTTGTTTAAGGCCCTTTTGGATGTCCCACCCAAACTGTGGGTGAAAGGAAGGATTTTGCAATCCTCATTGAATTGCGCAATCCTTTTCATTATTTCCCAAAAACTACACGACTTCCCCAGGACGTGGATTGCATCCTACTTCCGCCCGGATGATATGTGAAAGGGTAGGGCTCTATGGAGCCCACCGTGATCTAAAAGGTCCTATCCACGCCGTCCATAACTATTTATGGATCATTTAAAGGCGTGAACCCAAAAATGAGGCAGAACCAAGTATGGAGTGGACCACAAAGTGAGGATTGAATGCCCACCATTAAAAACTTCTTGGGCCTTGTAGAACTTTCGAATCAAGCTGATAGATGTGTTTCCACTTCATCCAGGTCTACATGACATTATGAATAGGTTGGATGGTAAAATAAAAAACAATACGTTGCCCACTGGAAAGGTTTCAATTGTGGGTGTCATTATAACCGTTGCTTCCTTTGGTGTGGTCCAATGGAGCTGGGACTTGCCCCATTTTTTTAGATCATGCCATAAAATTATACAAGGAAATGGATGAACGACGTGGATAAAATCCTTACATCACATTGGGCCCCACCGAGACCTGCCCGGACGGATGTGATGTGGCCGGGAGTAGGACGCAATCCACTTCCACTTCCTCATATCCCTAAGTCACCACACATTGCATTTTTGTATGTGGATTAGATGTTCATGCGCTTGGATAGTAGATGGGGCCCATTAGAAGATGCTTGAAAAAATCACCCCAGCCAATAAATTGTCCTCATCATTTTATGATAAAAGCTTGAAAATCTAGTGGATCGAAAACATGGTGGGACAAGTAATGTTTCAATGGTAGAAAAATCTTTCACATGGTATTTTGTATCGTTTGGGTGCCTTAACTTTTAGAAGAACCTAATTTTTTATTTCATGTCTTAAAATGATATGTAGAAACGGAAGGACGGTATGGATCTTTCATAGACTTCATGGTGGGCCCCACCTAGCATCACAGCGCTGCAGGAACATGGTATGTACTTTCCGTATGTGAGGCAGGTTGTGTTTTTATCCCAATCGAGGGGATTACGTAACATTGCAGATCCACTGAGTTAGGTGTGATGCCTGACTGTGGGCCCCCTATGATGCATGTGATTACATCCACACCGTCCAATCGTATTGAAAGCTCTTTTTAGGGCCCCACTCAAAAAATGTAGTAGTTCCTTGGACAAATGGATCATAGTAAAAGAAGCATGACCGATTAACCGTTACACTTCTTGTGGGGCACAACACCACTGGATGAAGATGATATTTGCATTAGTATCTTCATATAGGTACTTCTGATATTATCAACAAGTTTGATGGATAAAAACATTCCAATGCAATCCATGAAGTTTTTAATGGTGGGCTTTCAATCAAGTGAATGCACTTTAGTGTGGTCCACCTAAGAGTTAATTGAGGTTTATTTTTGGGATGATGTTTTGTAATTACCTTTGAAAACGGATGGACGGTATGGATATCATTGTACCCACCATACAACGTGGTGTATTGATCACGGTGCATACTTGTCATCACCTGTTTCCCTCACATATCTTACTGCATTCATGCCATTCGATCCTACAAGAGACCAAAAAAAAAAAAAAAACATGGCTCTCTTCTCACCGATAGAGAGAAACAGGGTTACCTCCAAACTAATACCCTATAGATTTGAGAGAGAGATGCAAGACTCGAAACATATCACCACCATACTCTGTCGCTTGTCCTCGGATGGGAGATGATGTTGACTGCACATTTCTCATCCTCCATTGTAGTCAAAGATCGGAAGGGGTTACCCCTGTATATATAGTAGCCGAGAAGAGGTGAAGATCGAAGGTGGTGTTGGTGCATGTGGATGGAGCTACAGGCTAAGGTATGTCAGTTGTTTTGTAGGGACCATAGATTTCTCTTTCCTTTCTCTCTCTTGTGAATGAGCCATTACCTTGTGAGATGGAATTGCGTACCAGTTTCTCTCCCACTCTACGTAATGGGGACACAAAATTTCTGTGCTTATTCCATACACCTCAAAATCCCATTTTGAATGTGCATGTGGATTCTCGCTAACGGTCCTGGTTGAGACACAACCGAAAAGTTATTTGTGTTCAAAACTGGGCCACAACCTTGGTCGAGACAATCGATTCGTGCTTCGGAACACATGTGGCCCACTATGCAGGGAACAACCATACCTCATGAAAAACCATTGTATATTTTCTATGTGGTGGGGCAGGTTTCCCCATGTTTTATCTATATCCAATACCTTGCAATATAGACCGACCAAATTATTTAATAAGGTAATGATGGTCAACCATCCATTTGATTAGTCACTAAATGGATGGTTGGATCAACGATATCAGTGTCATTCTTTGGTTGTACTCCATTCTCAATGGATCCCACCACATACTAAAATATTTTCATTTCATTGAACAACTTGGAAGACTCTCTGCATATACTTCTTGTCGTCATCAAAGATACAAGTATGTCAGTATTACCCTTTTTCCGAATGCTTTCGTCATATGTGTGATTACAAATTTTCCATCTCACTTCGTTGTATATGGTGATATTGGATAAATGTATCATCATATAAGGTGTGTATACAGGACGTGTGTTGAAAAAAAATTGGGGATTAGATCTCATACAGGGTGTCTATATTTTATGGGTTAGATTTCATGAACAATATTGGGGATTACATTATAGATTGTGTTTGATATAGAGCACATGCATGCTATGTTTGTAGTGGCCATTATTGTGACAAAAACACGCATGTATATAATGTAGCCTCTTCATTACACGTGTACAAGGAAAACCCGTGTGCCCAAGTATTGCACATTTACAAAATATCTAACATCTCCATCAAATTGCTCCAACCATGCACATGACATGAACTTAAAAATAGGTTTCCCCATGATTTGCTGATAGGTTGAGATATGGCTTATAAAAGAGAGAAAAAGATTATGGATGGAAAAGGGACAACCAACTTTTCTAAGGCATCATTTT
Organism: Magnolia kwangsiensis; assembly: GCA_037074715.1. NCBI lineage: Eukaryota > Viridiplantae > Streptophyta > Magnoliopsida > Magnoliales > Magnoliaceae > Magnolia > Magnolia kwangsiensis. The sequence goes on along the minus strand of CM073578.1, from coordinate 105,663,400 downwards.
ACTTTTCTTCATTTCATGGCCTGTTTGACAAGCAGACTGGGCCAATTTTTTTACTTGGGGTATTTACATAATGTATCTAATCCAATGGGCAGATTGGATCTCAGACGTGTGTACCATAGTGGCACATTGGTTGGCATACATATGGAAACATCAAATTGAGCTAGCATACTTGATGCGGCGCCATATTGGAACATTGGTTGGCTTGCAAATGAAAACAACCTTGAAACAACCTACCCACGAATGTGCCTTTTTGTGAGAGCATAGAACCTTCACTTCACTTGTATGGTCGTTCTCATTCAAATTTTATTAATCTAATAACAAAATTAGATGAAGATGATTTTGTCTAATCTATTCATTCAAACCTTTTGGATCTGCTTCATTATTGGTATTATGTGCTGAAAAGGTGAAGTGAAGGTACTTATTTTTTAAACTCAAATTGTAATTAATGGACCATTATCCTCAAGGTATAGGTGATAAATAAGTAATGGATGACTTGGATGAAGAAGATGTGGCTGCATGCATATTTATTATTGTTGCGGGAGTTTGTGTCTCTGTAGTTGGCGAATACTCTTGTAGATGCATGTTTAGACAACCATCACAACAAGGCAACAATAAACAGAACAGATTCATCAACTCCATTGTGCATAGTAATGACACATATTGTCTAACTCAACTTAGGATGAGTCGCAGAGGTTTTTTCCACCTTGCTCAAGAGTTACGAGATTAGACATATTTATGTGATAGTAGAAATGTATGTCTTGAGGACCAACTAGTACTCTTCCTACACACTATTGGACATAGTGTACGTAATTGGGTTATAGGACACCGATTCATATGTTCTTGCGAAACGGTGAGTCGTCACTTCCATCGAGTACTTGATGCCATCATTTCTTTCTACCTCAAGTATGTTACCCAAGCTGGACCAGAAACACCTTATGAGATAGCTTTGAATCCTTATTGGGCTACTTTCAAGTAATACTTGTACTTCAGAATATTCAAAATAATTATGCGTTGATTAAGTTTCAACACTTCAATGTGTAACATCAATAATCTCTATTTAGGACTGCATTGGTGCAATCGATGGAACACACGTTCTTGCCCATGTACCAACCTACAACAATGCGAGCTTCCATAATAGAAAAGGGTTCTTATCCTGAAAAGTACTTGTTTTTTGTTCATTTAAAATGCATTTTTTATATGTTCTGGCTGGTTAGGAAGTTTTGACTTCAGATGCAAGGGTTCTTCATAATGCTCTCACACATACAAATGATTCGTTAATGGTCCTACATGGTAACAGTCATGAATGAAAACCAAGAACAATCTCTCTGTGATATTTTACTTCTAAAATTACACCTGAGCATGTCTATGCATTGATAATTGTAGGAAAATATTATGTTGTTGACGCTGGATACGCACATTCACTGGGTTTTATGGCTCCTTACCATGGTGTTCGTTATCACCTGCAAGAGTATCGGATTGGAAGAACTCTGGTGAACAAAGAGGAGTTATTTAACTATTTTCACACACAACTCTAAAATGCAATTAAATGCTACTTTGGTGTTGTAAAAGTGTGTTTTCCTATATTGAAGACGGTTGTACCGTATTCATTTGAAACACAAGTTAAAATTGTAGTGGCGTGCATTTTGCTACATAATTTCATACGTTTTGAGGACAAATCGGGTGAAAGTCTTCCTGCTCCTGGGATATCTGAAGGAAATATAGAAATTAACCTGATGTCATATGAGGCATTATTGAACGATGAGAGACAGCGGTTGGTTCAAGTAACCAAGCGCGAGAAGGATGCATGGATTACAGTGCGCGATGAAATTGTCGATCGAATGTGGGCGGACTCCCAAAACAATAGTAAGAATATAAAAGATATTTGCTGCTTATTCTTAATAACAATTAGTGATGATAATATGTAATATAGCTTTTGAATCTCATTTGCTACACTATGAAGAACTTTTTTTAATCGGAATGTATAACATCCGCATGCAAATTTTTAATAAACATCTCGTAATTGTTATATGTATTGCCACATTTAGAACTTAGTTTATATGCATATCTGCTTTTTGTAGGTGAGATGGTCGAGTCATGGAAAACACCTTAGAAGACACCTTCACAGTCGCCTGCTAAAAATTCACATGGAACAACCAGTTGTTCACCATTGAATAGGTCTCAAAAGTCCTTAGCTGAGCCTTTAAGTAGAGCAACAAAAGTGAAATGGATGCCTGAAATGGATGAAATGTTATTCTTTACTTTACTATAGCAAATTGTACTGGGACGTAAGTCTGATAATGGGTTTGAGAGGTCGGCTTACGAAGTTGTAGCATCTGAAATTACAAAACACACAAACGTGAGCATCATTTAGATGAATACAATGTAATGAAAGAAATATTTTTATTAAAAATAATACAATGTAATGAAAGAAATATTTTTTACGAGTGGGTTTGGATGGGACAGCGAGTGAATGGTTGTGACGGCTTCAAATGATGTTTGGGAACGATGGCTAAGGGTAACATGAATTTCACAAATTATTTTATTATATACTGGTCATTTGTTTCCTAATCATTAATCCATTTTCCTTTATCGTAGTCATATCCACGTGCGGATCATTTGTGGGGCAAGAAGATAAATCACCTGGACGATTTACCTGTAATCATCGATGATAATTAAGCAACAGGACGATATGTGAAAGGAAGTAGGAATTTGGGTGCCTCGTCATCTCGAGGATAATGGGATTTGAACGACACTTGGTCGAAAATGGATGACATGATGAATGACACTCTTCGGATAATTTGGACGATTCGAGACCAGAATTACACTACTCAACTGACAATCACCATTCTAATTTAAATTGTTCATTTCGCAATAGTCCAACCCCAGCTTCAATTTCTGATAATACTCATAGCGGTAACTCTTCTAACAAAATGACGCGACCTGCTCATCCCTGTGAGGTACTCGGTGCATCTATAAATAATTTTGCCAATGCAATATGTGAATTTGGCATTTGCATGGGTGACGGTAAGGAAGCTTAATCGAATGGCTGGAGTGTTAAGTGCCTTAGAAGATGTAGAAGGATTGACACAAACTGACCTATTCAATGTCAATGAATTTCTCTCCAGGGATGAGCGGCTTACAACCGTGTTCGTTAACCTGCGAGGACAACATCGAGATGATTGGCTAAAAAAAAGTTGTTCGAAATGTATGGGGTTCACTTGGTTGAAATAATCTGCCTTAAGTTTCCACACCACGTCCGTTGGACCTTCAGCTCCATTTCTCCATATCGTAGAAGATGAATTTCAATTTTAAGTTTAGTAGTTGTGTGTTTGAGTAAAAGACTTATTTTGGACTTGCGTACATGGTATTATGATATTTGGATATGGACTTAACATAGGTGGACTTATAATATTTTTACTTTTGCATGTGGTAGATATGACACTTAGACCACTTGGACTCTATGATTTACTATAACATTTTACTATCTGTTTATTTAAATTAATTGTATAACTATTGGTATGTCATATGTGTTTATCCTTGTATTAGCAATATTGTATGTTTTAATTGTTAATGCGGATGCTGAAGGAAAAGTATTGTGTTGTATTAGTTGGTCATCGGCCTGGCATATATACTTCGTAGGAGGAAGCATGACCGATTTAGCGGCAGTAATCATCACTTGTTCACACGCTTGAAGGATGCGACAGAGGAATGAGAGAATTTTTTAAGCTATCGTACAACAATTGGATCAGGCCAGAGATGAGTGATGGAGATGTCTCCCTATGCCGGCGTACAGTCCTACATAAATATTCGGACTCCAAACTCAGACATCTCAACCCACATCGAACGTTGGAAGACAATAATGGTTCCACAGGATACATCAAATGGAAGACTTGGAACTGACATTCGGGACGCCAATAACAGTTTCAAAGCGGACACTAACATGAATCTAGTGGACATGCTAAACAAGGTGGTTCCTACAGAAAAGTTCAAGTTATGTACAACTTCTCTAGGCTTGGCGAAGGTGTAAAAGGAGGACGGAGTGTGCACGAGAAGCAGCGATGGAGCTATGATGCAAGGCAGGATTAGAGAATGAGAAAAGAAGCTATGAAGGATGGCGTCTGAAGACATGATGTAGATTGTTGATAGATGTCTTAAATCTATAATTCAATAGTCTATCGATGCCATCAAGATTTTTTGAAATAAATCAATTTGGTTGTTGGACACTTTGATGCCCTTTTCGATGCCATCGAAGACCATTTGATGTCATCGAAGGCCTGGTTGATGTCATCGGTAATCTGAATTTTCATGTTTGTTTGTTGGAACGTTTTGGTATTTTTCGATGTCATCAAAGGTTAAGTTTCGATTACTTTGAAATGTGTTCGATATTATCGAACGATTCTGCACAGATTTTCACAAATTTGTGAATTTGTAGGATTTATTTTCGATTTTTATCAAGATTCTCCTATAAGCTATATATAGGAGTATAATCAGGATTGAGAGGTAATCTAAGGCTTTCTAATTCGTTCCTAAGATTTTAAGGGCTTGTAAAGGGAGATTCTAGGCTTGTTCGAATCGGGTATTCTCTTTATCTCTTATAATTTCTGCTTTCACAATGCTTTTCGTCACTTTATGCCGTGATTTTTTTTCACAAGGATTTTTCCACGTTAAATTCAGAGTGTCTACGTTGTGCTTGCTTGGTACTATTAGATTACTCCACTTGTTCATCTCTGTGTGCTTTCGCGGTCCCCCGCCTACCTGACAATAGTGAGAGGCATGAGAGAGAAACTAAATAGAGCCCTCTAAAAAAAGAAACGTTTGTATCTTTCAAATAACTTAAGAATGATATATTTAGCGGGTTCTTTTTCTATATACACCTAAGGTATAGTGGGAGACCCAAACTACCTCTACTTTATCAAAACTTATTTTTCTATGCTCAAAACACTTTTTTTTTTATTTTTTAAAGGACCTTACATCGATATTCCATAGGAAAAACTACACTCCTACCCTGATACTCTCGTGCCTTTTAATATAACATTCTCCTTCTTACTCACTCTGAATACTACACTCTAGCAATCTACTGCAAACTATCATGCAAACTACTCTCGTCGGCTACTACTCTTTTTCTTTTAAAACTATTCTTTTGCAAATTCTTCATATGACTACTATCTTACTACCCTCCATGTTTCCCTTTTCTTCTTTTATGACTACTTAAACGTCATGATCAAGTAAGAAGATGATTTCTTTCGTGACGATGGCGTAGGTTTAAATATGTGATCGATGAATATCAAAAAAGATGTCAAAATTTTTGAGAAACAATCATATCAACTTAGAAGTAGACACATACACCAATGATTCTTGCATTGCTAATGGTTGAAGGGTCGTGATTATGGATTTCTAAGGTTTAGGTTGCTAGGGCACAATAGAAACTTGTTCACTTTAAGTACATCCATTACTTTTGGGAACATTACTAAAAGCAAATGCAAGCATATACTGAAAGCGAGTGAGTGTTTACTAACACGAACACAAGCCTGTAGCGAACGTGAACACGAGTTTGTGTTAGGTGTGAAAATGAACTTTTGTTTGAAGCGAATGCAAGCTTGTACCAAACGTGAATGAGAACTTGTACTAAAAGCAAACATAACTTTATACTGAAAGTGAACTATATTTATTTTTTCTTTTTTGTTTGTTACATTTATTTTTTGTATTCAAGGATTTTTTATATTGTTAATAATGCCACTATCATATATTGAATTATTTGTTAATGTACGTATGCCTATATTTTTAATTTATGTCTCAAAAATCCATCTTAATCATTTATGATGGGGAGTGGGTATGTAAAAATGAGAGATTCTTATACAGGGATGGGGCCTCAGAACTTGACTATTAGCAATGAAATTATTTAATAAGAGCTCGTACCTAGAGTTGGACACTGAGTCGAACTGAGTCGAGTTGGGATCAGCCCGGCTCGAATCGATCAGCTGCCACCCCCAGCTCCGGCTCGGCTTAGTGACAGCTAATTTGGCCAACTCAACTCAGCTTAACTCGATGACAGAGATCATTTGGCCAACACAACTCGACTCGATCAATAGCTCGGACCAAATTAATCTGAGTTCGAGCTCGAACCTTTGAGCTGACTTGGAGTGCGAGTTAAGTTAACGAGATGAATTCGAATTTGAGGTAAAACTTTTGAGTTAGTGTTGTACTTATATATAACATTTAATCAATAATACACAAAAAGTAAAAATAAAAAATAACTAACAAATTGAACAGTAAAAATATTATAATTACAAACTTACAAATTTACAACTTTAGATGTATTTCTTTATTGTCGTTATTTACTACCAAAGAGGAGATTCGTTTGCCAAGCTCGAGCTGCTATCCAATTCTTCATATACGTACTTGTTCACTTCTCCTTAAGCAGAAGGTGGAGAGAGCTTTTCATCGCGCTCTTGTATAATTTAAATTAAATTCTTCAAACTTTCTTTGTGAGCTGATTTATATGTAGTTTTCAACACCCTGTAAAATGTATCAAGGCTTGAGAGAAAGTTGGATGGTTTGTTACTCTTCTTCCTTTAATTTGTACAACTTGATCCTACTTCGACATCATGTTGTCTTAGAGGACATCGTTGATGTTTAGAAGCTTCTTCTATACCACGTTTCAAAGCGGGTTGAAATTATTCTTCCAATACTAATAATCTGGTTTCCTTCTCTGCCTTGAAAAGTTTCGATGGGGCATAAAAGATTTTTTATTCGAAATAATAAAGGTGTGAAAAATAAGTTTGACTTCCTTTGGAGCTTTAGGACACGGTTTTGCATATCCACCCTGACATGATAAGTGTAACCTAAATCAATTAGCTTAGTTAACAAACTTGACCACATACAAATGACACAAAATTTTTAATTTTTTAAACTTTAGAGAGTGGACTAAAGAACTACAGTCCCAAACGTCGATCGATAGTTCAGTTGAAGGCATATCTACACTTTAAGTGTTGGAGAAATTAGTAATTTGAGAATAATTAAATATGAAAAATAGAAGAAAAAAATGAAATATAATAAATAAAAGTAATAATGAAATATGAATTATAACATTAAAAAAACATAACACGATAATAAAATAAAAGTCATTGATGCATTGCACTTATAACCTCCATCAACATTATATACAAGTACACATTACATCAATTTCAAGTTTCAACGTAATAATAATATTTTTTAACATAACATTATTCACGTTGTTATTGCTGTTATTGTTGCGCATGCAGTCGCGTATAAATCAATGTTTCAAATATTTTTATTGAAAGAGAGCTTCGATATTTACTCACAATCCTACTCCCAATGCTAAAAGCAGATTTTGATGCCACCATTGAAATTGTGATTAACAATATGTCACGTAAGATCACCAATAGTGTAAGGTATTTTCCTTCACTAATTCTCAACTTCCATGACTTCAAAACATCGAAGTCTAAATCCTAACGCCCTATGATTGACTCTTTAAAATACAAGTCTAACTCTGATTCTTTCATCTTATTATCTGTATCTTCTTGTGCTAAGAAAGACATGTATTTATTGTTAAGCATATTATCATCGCTTATAGAAACACCGGGAGCTCTAACTTCTTTATCACTTAATGTGGTTGTATACACACTGTACAATTCTTCAATTGCATCACGAGCCTTGGAGGTTTCAATTATCGCCATTTGATCAGAATAAATCTCCATAAAAATGAACTTAACATTTCTCGTATTGCATCAATGATCAAGAACAACCACTAAGGCCATTAACAAATACTTATCGAACATCATTTGTATAGCAAATGCCATAAGTTGTAGAAAATATGAACCCTCATTGGCTCTTTTTCTTTGGGTTTCATTGATATTTCAAATAGATGGAAGAAACATATTTGTTGTGAGATACTTATTTTCAAAAAATATCTTTTTGCAACCATAAAAAATCTTGAAAAACTTATGAACTTATTTTACTTTGCTCCAACCATCTTCAGTAGGTAACCAAGAATACATTCTATCACACATCGCATATTCATAAAATACAAGTACCGATTTCATGGCCAAATCCAATATTTCAAAAGTCAAATTACAACGTGTACATATATCTAACTTCAACGACTTTTGAGCCTTCACATTTAAACGTTGGACTATATCACTACATATACTCAATCTTAAAGGTAACCCCCTTATGTATTTGACACTCTTCCTTTTATTATCTATAATGGGGTTAATTGTTTTTAGCCCTTCTTATACAATTAAATTTAGTATGTAGGCACAATACCAAACTTGGAATATTTTCCCCTCAAAAAATAAAATGTTGGTTGCCTTGACTCGTTACATAAAAATAAAATTACACTGTCATTTGCTGAAGTATTATCTAAAGTTATTGAAGAGATTTTATTTTCAATGCTCAAATCTCATAGATAATTATAAATACAATTTGAAATAACCAAACTGGTATGATGAGGAAGGTAGCGAAAGTTCAAAATTCTCTTATAAAGTTTTCAATCTTTATCAACATAGTATGCGGTCAATAAAATATATCAATTTCTTTTATTAGATGTTGTTTACAAATCAGAAGTCAAACTTATTTTTGAAACTAATGTCAAAATTGTTCCCTGTTTTATTTTCTCACTTGTGTACATTTTCACACACTCCCTCTTCATAGTAGTGCGAGAGGCCTTCTCAACTTGAGGATTAAGAAATTTACCGTATTCCATGAAAACTTTGCTCTCTATCATTCTAAATGGTTTTTCATCAACAATTACAAGTTTTATATAATACTCTTTTAACTTTCTTTTTTAAACTCATGAGTGAAAAGTTTACCTTGAGACTCATCCCCTTCAGATTTGTTAAATGAAAGCAACTGTTGGCCTAAAATTAAAATTTTGATTTCTTTGAACAATTTTGCCTGTGTTTGTTTAAATAAGTAATTGACCTCCAAGGATTCTTACTGTATAATGATTTGTAATGCATACATTTAATATTTGCACATTATTAACTAAAACTTCTTTAAAGTTATCCTACATAACTGATATTTTCTTTCATTTGGTTGCAGTTGCAGCTCAAGGCCCCTCTCTCTCTCTGCAATAAGAGGAATTGTAGCCAACGCACTGGCACTGAGGGTATTTGAGACTTTCTCACAAGCCATGTATAAATATAAAGATAGGAAACTAAATTTTAGGCACTTACCAACACAAGTGTTGTTTACTTAAATATTCTCTAATTTTTTTTAGAATTTCTCAAGTGTATAAATCAGTCATCCATTCAATGTTGAATAGATTATAATGTTTTCATTTTTTAATTTAAATGTCACGCCAAAATTTCGATAACATCTCCCATTATCTCTTCATTATATTAATTAATAATGTATTTGATTCTCACGTTAACTATCCACACAAAGTGTGGATATTCTGTGAGACCCGTATCTTGGTCCGTACCTTTCCGTACACTTCCGCGGTCGTACCGGTCGAATTTTGGCAACTTTCGACCCTTAAACAATATCGACGCGCGACCTGGATTCTTGTACCGACAACCCGAGTCGACTCAACCCGAGACCAATACCATAGCGACCGCACCGTCGCCGCGGTTCCGATACCGCGACTCACGCGCCGAGGCGATACCCAGATCAAGAGATATGAGCCAACGTTCGGTGCAAGAAAACGCCGCGCGTTGCGAAAACCAAGGGAATCTCAACGATGTGTCACATCAATCACATCAATCCCATCAATCAATCACCCATCAAGCCATCACATGTCAAGTACACATCACTTCCATCCCTTTTCCCAAGCAACCACCAAAGTCTTCTCAACCCATACCTTTCTTACACAAAAAGCCACAAAAGTCTTCCTAACCCATACCTTTCTTACACAACCATCACTCACCCATCCATCCATCACTCTCTCTCTCTCCCTTTACATCACTCTCTCTTTCTCTCTTTCTCATTTCAAGATTTTCAAGCAACTCCAAGAGCCCATACGTATGGAATTTTCCAAGCCCCTCTAAACTTCAAGTGGCCCACCTTCCTACCCCAAAATCTCTCATCTCAACCCTCCATTCTTCATCTTAGCCATTGAAGTTGAAGTCAAGGTGCCAAGGAACCCCTAGGAGCGAGAAGATCGGACGGTGGGTGCTTCTATAGGGTAGATTTTCTTGAATTTATGGTGGACCAAGTGAGGCCCACCGATCAATGGTGTGGATCTCACTTGGGATCCTAATATGTGGCCGATGGACCACTTGGATCATCATGATCGGTCCATGATGGGGCCATTCTCCATGGACCCCATCATGATGTTTATTTGCATTTAGAAAGGTCATCTAGACCGTCCATATCGGTGGAGAATGGATCTCCACCGTTGATTTACATTTTTAACGGTCCCATGTGCAAGGGACCCATTTCTTGTATGTTTCATTGCAAGGGAGGGCCCATAATGACGGGGTCCCTCCATCACAAGCCGTGTCCCACTCTCCATGTCTCTCTCTCTCTCTCTTTTATTTTATTGTATTTTATTTTATTTTATTTTATTTTATTGTAATAGGATGGTGTGGCCCATTTGAATGGATCCCAACTTGATGTATTTATTTTATTCAAGTGGGGCCCACCTTAGATGTTATTTCTGTGCCGCCCATTATGTGGTGGCCCACTTCATCAGGCCCACCACAACTATTCGTGTATGAACGTCAGCCGTCCAGCGGACGCTGGACGTTTCTAAGAAAATGAAAACAAGAAGAAAAAGGAAAGGAAAAAGGAAGAAAAAGAAGGGAATGGGGTGTTCCCTTTGCACAGGCCCCACCCTGATGTCTATGCCCTATCCAAGCCGTCCATCCTCTTACACACGGCGTTTTAACCGTTGGGTAGAAGTTTGGAGCTGATCCAATCACCTGGTGGGCCATAGCGCATAATATTGCGCCATTACCATTCAAACATCCTTTTCTTAATTTATTTCACATCCAAGCATCAAAAAAATTCAAACTCCGGACTCATTTGGACGGCGTCGAGCCACTGATCGCCATGGTCGGGTCAGATTTTGGCGAAGCGGACCCCACGCATGAAAAACGTCAAGAAATTGTTTTTTTCCCGGATTTGAGAAGAGGCAGAGCCTCTTTTCTTTGGTGTCAGGCGGGTGGCAGCGGCTGCACGCTCTGCGTGCAGCGGTCCACGGGCAGGTGGCGTCCGGTCAGGGACCCACGGCTCCAGCCGTGGGCCCCACAAAATGTTTATTTTGTCATCCAACGTGTTCATTTGGTGGGCCACCCCAGTGGTGGGCCCCCTCAAAAAAAAGGAGTCAGATCCAGAGCTCCAATGGCCCACATCACATGAAACAGTGTACCCCTATCCCTGGGAACAATTTTTTTTGGGGCCCACAGAAGGGTTGGATCATGCTGAAAATTTTACTGACCCTTCATACAGGTCTGAGTGACCTTATGAACGGGTTGGATTTCAAATAAACATTAAGGTGGGCCACATTTGTGGGACCCACGTGGATGTATGCCAAGTCCACCGTCCAAACGGACGGTGGCACTCACCGTGATGGCGCCCCCCCCCCTTGCTTGCGTGCCTCCACCGTCCAGCGGACGGTGGGGCCCTGGAAAATGTATGTGTTATTATCCGCACTGTCCATTGGACAGTGGGACCCACCATGATGCATGTAATGTATCTAAACTGTCCATCCACTTAGTGAGACCATTTTTAATGCATGAATTATTAGGTGGGTGGGCCATTCATTTGGGTTGGCCCATTTAAATTGTAATAGGCCTATGGGCTAGGCCCAATTGAATTTTAAAAAGCCTATGGAAGTAGGCCATTTGATATATTGTAAGGCCCATGGGACTAAACCCATTTGATTATAAAAGGGTCTCTGGGATTAGGCCCACTTTGATACGCATACAAACTCATGGATTAGGCCCATTAGAATTGTTTAAGGCCTAAGGAGTTAGGCCCATTCGACTCATGTAAGGCCTCTTGGTTGAGGCCCATTTGATATACATTTGGGGGCCTATTCGGTGTGGCCCATTTGGTACATATTAGACTCATATGACTAGGTCCAATTGGTGCAATCCAAGCCCATGGGTTTGACCCATTGCAATGCACTCATGGCCCATTGGTTTGGCCCATTTGTGTGGCCCATCTGATGAATGAGAGCCCATAGGATATGGCCCATTTGATACATATATAAGGTCCAATGGGGACAACCTACGGTCCATTGCAATGTGTAAATCCATTACAGACTGAGTGTTGATGTTTACAAAGATCGTGCCTTGGGAGCAATGTTGGTTTGACGTCCACATTGCGAGTGTAATGTTGGTTGGATGTCCACATTACGACTCTCCTTAGGGCCCATTACCGGCCGTACTTGCCGTGTATAGGCCATCCAGGTCCGTCTGCATTGTAAAATAGTTCATTTCATTATAACATGTTTAGTATAGTTTCATGACTCATGATCATATGCATCATGTGTATGCTTGATATGAGGACTGACTGATCATAGCATATGCCTTCGGGCAGGTTGTTATGGGCTCCTGGTTAGGCAGTGTTGCCCTACATGAGCGCACGATATGCGCATGGATTGTTGCATGACTGGACAGCGTGAATCATGCATTTCGCACTTGTGGGACATGGGTATTGTACGCCCTAGCAACACCAGGGCCGTAGCCTCCACAAACGCATCGTGGTTGGCAGGATTGGATCCCGGAAATCTTGTTCTACATGGGGTACTATAGATATCCCTGGGTGAAAGTCCCTAAACCCTTATGGTACCAAGAGGTTGCTCCAACGTCTAGACCGAGTGGGTAGATGAGTACGGAGTGCCGAATACCAGTTGGCTGTGCTCTCCACTGTGTCGTGGTCGGTTGGAAGGGGGTGCGGCCTTACCCGCCCGAGTGTAGGGGGCAATGCTAGGCTGAGTTTGACCAGCTCGAGGAATGGGTCCGCTATCGACGAGTCGCGCCCGATATTGGCAGACGGATAGTGAGGTCTCTTCCACTTACCTTATTGCGCGCGATGTGGCGGCAATCTGGTTTAGAGTGTACTAGACCCCGGTGATATTCCATACTTTGAGCTGTACTGATATGTGGACATTGATGAGGATCTGCATGCTTGAGTTGCATTGCACATTGCATGGCCTTGGGATGGCCGATACCATTCATGTCTTGCATTGCATAGCCTTGGTACGGCTCATGACGTTTTGGTTCCATCTGCATATTCCGCATTACTCTGACATTGCATTCATATTACTACCTTGCGCACACACTTTCACCACCCTCTAAGCTTTCTGTAAGCTTATGCACGACCGTTGCGTGCAGGTGACGTTGGACTGCAGCAGCGTTGAGGCAGGAGCGCGTCGCTGATCATTTTGGAGTTTTTGTTATTTGCCATTGTATTTCCCTTTATGCTCATTGTACTTGTAAAGTTTTTGATCATAGTGGAAATGTAATGGATTTCTTGGTTGTTGTTTGTGGGTTATGCCTTTGGTTATGCTTATTACGTATCAGACTGGTATTTGAAATCCTCCTCGTAGTATCCCAGGATCGGAACCTGGCGAATGGGAGCTAGGAGCCGAGAATGGGGTTCTACGGAGGCTGTCGGCGCCGGATTCGACGATCGGGAATTTTGTGAGCCCGGTTCCCGGGTTTGGGGCGTGACATATTCAATGGCAGAAACAAATGAAAAAAATATATCTATATATAAGAGGAGAGACGTACCGAAACAAGCATACACATTTAAATTAGAATAAATAAAAGCATTTTTATCTATCTAACATTGAACTGTCCAAAAATGAAACAATTTGAGATTTTTTTCCTCCAAAAGCACTTCGAATATATGTCCAGTAATATAGAAATCCTTAAATAAACAACTTATTATCTTATACTAAAATAATAAACATAAAATATATATATATATATAACTGATTGAACAATAATAAATAAACAATCAAATTATTTTAAATTAACATTAACAATCTAATATTGACATTAACAATAATAAAAAATTAACATTAACATTAATTTAACAATTTAACATTTAAATTCATATAATTGATAACTAAGAATAACATTATAACAATATATCAATAACAATAACAATATAACATTAAGTCATTAACAATCTAAATTCTAACATTAACATATGTGAATCACTTACTAATGTAACATTAATATATATAATAATATATTTATTATACAATATACATCATCCATTCATCCATCCATCCATCTATATAAAAGTTTTAGAGTTTTTAATATATATATATATATATATATATATATATATATATATATATATATATATATATATATATATATAATTTATAATATAGAATATATAATATAACAATATAAATATATAATAAATATTAACAATGCATCGACCAGTGATCAGGCTGCTATGGACACCATTTCCCTTATTATGATTATAGTTGAGCCATTGTCGTCTCCTCAATTGTAATTTTAATACAGAAGGAAATCCTTCTTGACTTTGAATCTTATCTATAATTAGGTTGGGAATAAAACATCCAAAATCTCAAACCCACAAAAATTCTCAAATCCTACAAAATAAAGCCACACGCTAGTGCGAATGGAGATAGGGTGCCTAACCCATTCCTTCCTTATCAATGGGGGCCTTATGAGAATCCTCAATAGCAGGACAACCATAGGAGTCATTTAAATCGAGGAGTTTTCAATTCACTATGATGTTAAGGTGTTTAATCAACTATAGATTTCAAAATTAGTAGCACCTGATAACTCCAAGTCAATTATTCCATTTCGCAAGTAACCCTCCACCCGAGGCAACAAAAGAAGAGATGGAAGAGTGGCGGACGCACCTGTGCACATATCCACATATTGGGGACTTGGTAGTCACTAACTAGGCCCGACTTGAAATGTGGGTTTTTTTAAAAAAAATATTTATAATTTTAATTATGGTTCATTTATTTTTCAACATTTTATTTCATGTAGTAATTTACTTTCTAACATTTCACTTCTTATATCCTTTGTAAAGTAAGAGTCATTGCATAACTAGCATTTCATAATATAAGCACCACCCTACAATGTAAAAACCTATTAGACTTTGATGTTATTTTTTGAAGTTTTTCGTGTCCTCTTGTAAGAAATGATGAATGTTAGTATAAAATGCAATAAATTTTAAAGTTTTAAAAAATTATTTTATTTTTCTTATAAGATTTCAATTTAGATAAACCCATGTTTCTCAAAACAAGAAGACAATCTACTCTCTAATAATACTTATAGTAGATCCGTAGATTATTGTCGATGTCAATCTGCCAACACAAGTAGTATCTCTTATATCTAGCCCAAAAAAGGAGAGATGAGAGCTTCCATTTGTATCTTGGTGGGGGCTAGATCAGACCAGATTCATCCATATGATGGACCCCACACAGGCATGTGTGGACATGTGGGCCTGAAGGCGTGTGGGCGTGGCCTACCTGCTCTCCCTTTTTGCACTCCTCTTTTGAGATGATATCCATGCGTGGGGGGAGGGGGTGGACGTCCAAGCTCTCTCCCACCTCTCCCTCTAAGATAGGATCTTATATAAGAATGGGCTAGGGTATTAGGGTATAGACACCTTATGGTGCTCCACCATCCTACAGACATACATATATCCTACTGTTAAGTATGTTTGCCTACCTTTGTAATCCATACACCCTAACCTCTAAGTCGCTCCACCAAGCGTGGTCACCATCCTTGGGCAATTCCCATGCCACCCAAGGTATGGATCAAATCATATCTCAATCATTAAATGTCCATCAAGCATAATTTAAAATAAATTAACAGTTAAAAATAAAAGTTAACAGTTGAAAAATCACGGTTAATTAATTAGAAAAATCAATGGTGTTGCTCTGCTTAAACACTTGATGGATGGTATGAACCTTAAAATCAACCACATTTTCATGCCCCGAGCAGACCAAGTAAATCCCATGTTGACTCATGCATACTTTGAGAACCCTGGTGAAGACACCCATCTATACCCACTTTTAATGGCAATGCAATAGCCGCATAAGAAGAGAAAAACATGATCAATCAGAGCATCTCCATTCACACATCCTTAGACTATGGAGATTTGACGAAGATAGTGCAACCACAAGCCTAAGTTTGGGCAAAATGGGTCTCCCAAGCTTGATACTTTCAAGCAATCTTTACTAATGCAGGTGACTAAAGGGCCTACAGAAGAATCATCCATGGGACACTTACATACTAATGTGGGGTAGGGAAGAAAGAAAATCAACGAAAATTCAAACCCCACTGGGCAGAGACTATCCATCCTGACATTAAGCTAGTCCCATCACATGATATGACTACTCAATCATATCATAGGTATGATTAAGAACTTGGATGATTAGGGCTAGGGCAATGAGATCCATAGTCCATAACTCTTTCTTAGTTTTCAAGTTATTGTGTCCAATCTTAAGTGCCCAAGAGCATCAAAGACCATACCTCTCAAACCTACATAAATATGTTTTAGAAGAATCAATCAGAAAATGCATCGTGTCATTAATTGAGGTCTAGTAACATTGGTTTTCCACAGCACAATCCCCATAAGGGACACCACCTATTAATTCATTGTTGCTCCAATCATTGGCCTCCAAGGGATGGTACCCTTACCAGTCCAGATGTCACATGCCCTAGCCAGATCATGGCATAATTGTAGTCAACAGTATTTCTCTAGGGAAGGCCTGGCTACCCATATCCATTTCAAGCAGTCAATCTTTCTCTGATGAAGGAACCTAGCTCCCAAGCCTAGTCTAACTATCTCAAGACCACTCATTGTGCTCAAAGGGAGGACACCCTTGTAGATTCAAATGTTTCATGCCCTAGTTAAAACAGGGAGCCACCCTTGCCAACCTATTGTCCTTCATAGGGCTGGATCTCACTTATACGAACGCAAGAACAAGCTATACTATATGTGAATAAAATCATGATACCAATCATTATATATATATATATATATTATAAAGAAAAAAAAATGTTATTTCTATCCCTAAAATTTGATATTTTTACAATGGTTTTAAGTTTTAGGTGAATTTGATACAGTTTGTCAAAGTCAAGTTAGACCATGGGATTTTCAAAAGGTTTATGTAATGTAATAGTGGTAGTCATTACACATTACGAGGCCAAAACTATCGTATAGACACAATGGCCCTCCATAACAGACACCGATCCATAGCTCATGTGATAGACTGAGTGAAGATAACCTCATTTCAACAATGAGGTATTGTTATTGATTCCGAAGTGGAATGTGGCTAATAATAGTGTGTGTGTGTGTACTAATATGCTAACCAATAAAAAAAAAGTCCCTAACAAGACTAAAATACATTATTTTTCTAAAAAGAAAGAAGAAAGAATAAGAATAGCTATTACAGCCTGTATCATAACGGTAGCAAGTGTCTATCATTGCCACCTTTACCGTTATAAATATCCTGAGTTAGACCCCGCTGGATATAGGTCAATACTCATCATTATCATTGAAGCCTATCCCAACTAATTAGGGCTAACTACACAAATCTAGTTATGCATCTACTCTATCATAGACCATATCCTTATTTAAACCATAGGTCCCCGATTATTTTCATACTACCTCCACACACATCTTTTCGGGCCTTCTCCTTGCCCTTTCAACTTGAACCAACTAGCTCCTGACGAATACGTTATTAATCTTTGTTGCACATGGCTAAATGACACAGGGAAGAGAGTAAAGGGATAATGAGAAAAACCACCGTCTTCCTTAAGTGATTAAAACCTTGACTGCACAAGGTAGTTTCTTGAATCCATAAGAGAGAGAGAGAGAGAGAGAGAGAGAGAGAGAGAGAGAGATCTAATTTTTTATTGAATAATGTCTAATAATGTCTAATGTTCTCAATTACACCATTAATAATAAAAAAATAAATCAAAATTCGTAATTACCCAAAATAGCAAGATCCCAACCCTAACAAAATTCTTAATTCTAACAAAATACTTCCAAAACCTGATTTCTAAAAATAAAAATTCTAGATAAACTTTTGCTAGAAAAGTCCAGCATGATTACAAGTAATTTCTATATATATATATATATATATATATATATATATATATATATATATATAAAGATCTAAAACTATAAAAATAAAAAAATATTTCAAAAATCAGAATTACTAAAAATAGAAATTTTTTCTAAAATTTCATTTTTGAACTAGAAGCATACGTTTTCTTGCGAAACGGACAGATACAACCCACTGTGTGAGTCAATTCACCTCAGATGGCTTGTCCAATGAAAATTCATAAGTCGTGCATCCTGCAACAATATCCGGATCAAAAGTTATGATCAATTTATGATTCACACTTCAAATGGTAATTTTTTCTTATTCATATTGAATCTCTTCGATTTAGACACACTTGCGCTTCTGTTTAGGCTTCTTTTAGTGTAGTCGTGCTAAGAGTGCATTTATGCCACGTCCTAGATTACTAAACCATCTAAGTATACTTTCGTACATCTTACTGTCAATTGGTGCTACTCCTAAATTCCCTCAAATGCATTAATTTCTAATTCTATTCTTGTGTTGCCACACATTTATCTCAACATCCTCATTTCTGCTATGCTCATCCCATGAACATGTTGTTCTTTGATTGCCCAATGTTATGTCTTATAAAGCATGGTTGGTCTTATAGCCATCTCATGAAAATTTTCCCTTTAGTTTTGTTGATATATTATAATCACATAAAACTCTAGGTACATCTCTACTTCATCCACTCAGCTCTAATTCTATGAGTAACATTCTTCTCAATCTCTCTTTGCTCTTGTACCGGGGACCCAAGATGCCGAAAATAGTAGTTTTGTATACCTTTTGGTCAGAAATCTTCACTAATTTCTGATTTACACTCCTTAGTTACTAAAACTGCATTCCATATGGTATGTATTTGTCAGAGTGATTTTTAAAAACCTTTAGATTCTGGAGCATCACTCCATGGTTCTACCTTTATGTTTATCCCTCCCTCATCTCAAAAACATGTTATCTACAAATAATATATAAACAACGGAATTTTTTCTAATAAATGCTTCATTAACTCGTCCATATAGAATGGGAAAAGTCACTGGCTCAATACCAGCCCCTGGTGCAAGCCTGTACTAACTGAAAAATCACTCTTATCTCTTCACTAATAGCCCCACAATTGTTGCTGCTCGCTCGTAAGTATCTTTAATTGTGTTAACATATCCTCTTGAAAATATTATCTTTCCTAACACCCACCGGATTAACTCTCTAGAGATCTAATTGTATGTTTTCTCTAAGTTAATAAAACTATATGAATATCCTTCTCTCTCTGTCTTCGCTAGTTGTCTAAATAGAAAAATTGCCTCAATGGTCGACTTTCTTGGCGTGAAACCCAACTCATTTTCTCCATTACTGAATCTTAAAAACTTGGGGCAGCCTGGAGTTGACTGGGATGAGTCATTTCAGACACCAACGATACAGCTGACTCATGCCAAGCCCAACCGCATTTCATCCAGCTGAGAACTCGTACAGGCTACTCGGGGTTTCACTTCTGGCCAGTCGGGCCAATGGTTCAGCAATCCAGACCATTGGTATGTTATGGATCACGACGGATGGACCACGCTCCACACTATTTGCACGTTTAAGCATCACAGCCATCAATATAGTGGGTCGGGACCGTTACTTAAGAGGCCCATCTAACAGAATGAATTTGGGAAGAGAATCAGCTGCATGATGTGGAGAGCAGATCCAGTACATCTCAACGCATGAAGAAATAACCTTCATGGCATGGACGGATAAGATCAGACAGTTCTTTCAATAGTTCCCATATGGGTCTTGGACCAAAAATCACTGCTTGGTTAGTCCTCACCCTCTTAACTAGGGTGTGCAAATGGTCACCGGAGACCGTATCCTCTACAAGGTGACTTAAGAGAGCTCTCTTTACAACTCTGCTCGTAGGGCTCACTGGTTTATTCAGGAAATCCAACCCATCCAAAGGGGTCGCCCAAAAAAATACGAATCGATCCAACCATAATGGCCCCCGCCTCATGAATTTTGAAGCTTTTGGGCAGATGACCATAGTTCTCTATTCTGTGGCCCACAAAAAGTTTGTATAAACCATACTTCTCACCATCTTTGGTGGGGCCCACTCGACCCTATTTGATTGAGCAGCTCATCATCATGGTGGGGCAGCATACACCACAGATGACATTTATAAATAGGTGAATAAGTTACTACACACGTGCAGGTGAATGAGAGTTGGAGAGATCTCTCTCAGCAACATTTGCTGAGAATCTGGTTTCATTACTAGATTTAACAGAGATCTCTCTCAGCAACATTGGCTGATAATCGCGTTTCATTACTAGTTTTAACATAATTGCGGTGTGACTGGGCTCAATTGTGATATCGGGAGCATTGCAACTCCACTCATCGGTCTCAAATCAATACCTGAGTTGGGGTGACAGAGTCGGGTCGACCGCAAATGTTATACTTACGCATAAGACTATCCCTCTTCCCGAAAGCTTCAGGGGGCCTACTTTACGACGCCGGATGACTACCCGTGGGGGGGTTTACTGCACAAAGCCCTTGCAGAGGAGAAGCTTTATCCAAGCGAATAAAAGAGTATTGAACTGGATCAGGTCAGACCGAGTCGAAGTCAACACAGGACTCGTCCAAGTCTTAAAATGATGGTTGTTAGTTTTAATTATTACTCATTCCATGCTATCCTTGCAGATTGTTGTCTTCCTCTTCCAGCTTGTTTTAGAGTGTGAAGGTAAGTGCAGACTGCACTTCCCATCAATCGCTTTCCTAGCAGCTGGAAATCTCCTTTGAGCAGGTTGAGATACTTGCATAGGAAGGATGGGATTGTTCATTTGCTTTGGACGGTGTAAAGAAGAAAGAAGAAGAAGAAATTTCATCAGCTAAAGTAATCACTGGATAAATCATTGTAGATGAGTTTTTGATCAAGGTCTTGCAAATGGGGGAAAAAGAGAGCGCTTTCTTGAAGAGTTTAGCAAATTCAAGTTCCCAAAATCATAAGGTCATATGGACTGCATAAATGCAAATATTTGATTTTGGGTTGCTTTCCAAGAGTGTGATTTTGATTTATATTATCACAGAGACAATGCCATTGTTTGTTGCTGGTGCATCTGTAAGACCATCTGCACTATGATTGAAATTGACCTATTCTTTAATCAATAGTTTCTCATCATGAATGGCAGCAAATAATGGAATGCACATGGGACCGGAAACCAAACATTTACTAGCATGCAAGGATGCATGGCATATTTCATAAACCATTTCCTCACAAAAACGAACATCCTCGGAAAACCCCCATCTAATTTGCCTAATATCAGGCTCAAGAACGCTCAAAATCTGATCAAGCATGAAAAGAAATGCAACCAAACATCCAACCGGGAGCTCCACGAGCATGAACTGGACTTGAACACACAACCATAGAAATCATGTGAATTCATGGCTATAACCACGCTGCAGATTGATTTTCCGAATGGTTGTTCACTGAAAAGATGCATTGATTCCAACTGAATTTATGCATATGATTGAAAACATGTCAGATAAAACGTAAAGCACAAGAGAAGAAAAAAGATGCAAATGGATTTTGCACAAGTAGAGGCACCCAAATAGCAAGACAAAACCATTACAAAGTCCAAAAGGCCCATCTTCATGTTAACCCAACCAACAAAAAACCTCCACCCATTTGAAGAAACTCCAACCTCCACACTTCCTAGAAATGCCCTGGATATGAAAATCTGAGAGATGAGGCAGCAACCCATTCCATGAATCGACCTGACCTCACACTTGAATAGGTGAGGGTCCTGTTGAATAGGCAATGATTGAGCTCTTAAACCAGCCTTTCAGTCAAATTTTTGTTATCACTGAAAGTTTGAATGTCAATGCCATGAAGATCAGTCAGCGTGGACTTAAAATAAATAAATATTTATTTTTTTGTCTTTGAAATTTTTTCCCTCATCATTTTTGCCACTTTTGGTTTTCTAATGGGTTGGGAACGGCCACATCTGCTTGATCTGAGGGCTGATATCACACCTGCATTTTCAAGCGTACAGTGCTAATATGGTAAACCACCGAAACTGTTCTCTGAAAGTGGATACCAATATGGTGAACAGCAACCTCAAGGGCCTGTTATGGCACTTCTGCAAAAGGGGTATTCCTGCAAATCGAGTCCGTATCGACTTTGTTGGTCAATTTTCCACAAAAACAATCCAATTGGATTAAGTGAGCAAACTTTTTAGCGCCTATTTCAGCGAGTGGGGGATTGAATGGGGTTCGTGAAAGTGCACCCAAACACAACACAGTCATTTGAGGGTGCACCAAGCATTCAAGAGCCAACACATGCCTGTTTTTTTTCCTGAACCCAATAATCAGTCCGACATAAATCCACCTTAGCAGGTTCCTGTTAAATGCCTTCTCAAAGAAATTGAGTTGACAGCAAGATGAAATATCATATACCACCCCTAAATCCCACTGTTAAAAAAACAAAACAAAACAAAAAAACCAAAAAAAAAAAAAACAAAAAAACAAAAAAACAAAAAAAGGATCAAGTGGTATCATACTTCAATTTGTTTTGATCATTTCTCCAAAAAAGAGGGTTTTTGTCCCAAACCAAACAGGACTCACCTACATCTGTACTCCTAGGAAACAATTCCACGGTAGCCACATGCTATCACTTCTATTCCCAATACCATTTTCTCCAAACAAAGGCCAGTCCACTCGGATTGCAAATCTGGTTAGTTTAGTTGACCAAGCCGCTTTAAATCAACACACCGAATCCAGGCAAAAATGGAATTTTCTTTTCCACTGAAAAGATAGCTGGGCAGTTTAAATATGTTTTTCCAAACAATAATCAGTACTCTTTATCCATGGTCGACTATGAATTATCTGGCACAAGAAAAAAGGTGACCGTTGTTTAATAAATCTGAGGATTCCACTTGCTATCCAAACAGGCACCCATTTTTGGAATCCTATTCCTACAGTGATCATCGAAATTATCATTCGGTAATCATTATGTTATCCACAGAATCTAAATGCAATCCACGTATCCCAACATGCCCTTAGCATACATCTCAAGTCTTCAAGACCCCAACACCCAATACCATCTCACGAATTCAAAACTAACAAGCTAATTTCCACCCATTTAAGGAATGATACGCTCGAACTAAGAAGTAGACCTACAGAAATATGTCAAATAGTTTCACACATTTAGAAGCATGCCAGATAATTCGGTGAATTTGCGGGAGAAACTCGAATGCTAGATACCAACAACTCAACAAAACCTCAAAGTTAATGGCCTCTTAGCATCACTCCCAAAGGAATGATAGGTTCGAACTAAGAGCAGACCTACATAAATATGTCAATCAGTTTCACACATCTAGAAGCATGCTAGGTAATTCCGTGAATTTGCGGGAGAAACTCAAATGCTCTAGATACCAACTCAACAAAACCTCAAAGTTGTTGGCATCTTAGCATCACTCCCAAAGCCGTGTGGAATTCTCTCATCAAGACCATATATACATATTTGGTCTTCAGAAAGGGGAGAAGGGGGAGAGTTGGTCCTCAATGAAGATCCTCTCCTGGAACGTTTGAGGCTTAGGCTGCCCTCATAGGCAAATTCAGGTTAGGGAAATGTGCATTCCTTTTTAAAACCAAGGTCATAGTCTTATAGGAAACTAAGCTCCAGTCGATGAATGGTAGTCTGGTTTGGTCATTTTGGAAAAGAAAAGGCATCAAATGGATTGATTGCTTTGTTCGATAGGGAAAGTGGGAGGAATTATTGTGCTTTGGAGTCTTCTTCTAGAGTGAAGGAAGACAGCTGGATAGGGCAATTTTCTGTTAATGTGGTGTTTCGCGAGGTTTCCAGTTTTCGTTGGATCTTCTCTAGGGTCTATGGCCAGTTGACAGCAACCAAGCAGCCTCTGTATTGGGCAGAACTGTCCTTTGTGGCTTCCAAATGGTCTCTCCCATTGGTTATTGGAGGCAACTTCAATGTGGTGCGCTTCTCTTATGAAAAGCTTAACGGGAAAGGCATTTCTACCTCTATGAGAGACTTCACAGACTGGGTGGCTACTCATGGTTTGTTAGATTTGCCGATGGGCACCATCAAGTTTTCCTGGTCTAGTGGTCATACCCCCCCTTCTATGTCCCTCCTTGATCGGTTCCTTGTCTCCTCCAATTGGATGCACCATTTTGCTTTTGCTCGCTAGAATGGTCATCTGAAACCTATGTCCGATCACTGCCCAATCCTGCTCGAAACTGACGAACTTAACTGGGGTCATAAACTGTTCAGGTTCGAGTTGGCTTGGTTGGAGGTGGACAGATTCAGGGAATTGGTTGTCGATTGTTGGAACTCCTGGTTTGTCCCTGCACAAGAAACTCCAAATGTTGAAAGGGAAGCTCAAAGCTTGGCATAAGCAACTGTTTGGGCAGAGGGAATCTGAGATGGCTTCCATTCTGGTGTCCATTCAAGAATTTGATTTAGCTGAAGAGGAGGGAGGGCCTTTTGTTTGAGGCAGATAAGGACTCCAAAGATCTTCGCTCTGCTAAATATTGTGCAAGGTTAAAAAAGGAAGAATTCAAATGGAGACAATGCTCTAGAGACACGTGGCTCAGGGAGGGGAATCACAACATCGGGGAGGGGAATCACAACACCAAATTTTTTCATGCCATAGCTAATGTTAGGAGGAGATCCAACCTCATCTCTTCCTCATGTGTCGAAAATGTGATCATTTCTGATAAGAGCTCCATAACCTCCTCCATTGTGGGTTTTTTATTATAGCCTTCTCTCTGCAGAAGAGGTCGCTAGACCGCCTCTTGATTATCTGCATTTCAGGTGTATCTCTGAGGAAGTCTCTGTCCTAGAAAGGCCCTTTCAGATCGAGGAGGTTAAAGAAGTTGTCTAGTTGAGGCAGAGATAAAGCCCCAGACCCAGATGGTTTCCAAATTGCTTTTTACCAGTTTTTCTGGGACCAGGTCAAGGCTGATCTAATGAACTTCTTTGGCAATTTCTATGAGTTCAATAGGCTGGATACTGAACTAGGCAGCACTTTTATTGTGCTTGTTCCCAAAAGGGAAGGGACTCATAACATTAAGGACTTTCGGCATATCATTCTTATAGGCAGCCCCTATAAAATTCTGTTGAAAGTGTTTTCTCGGAGGCCGACTGTTATTTCTAAGATAGTGTCTCCTTTTCAATACGCTTTTGTGGAAGGGAGACAAATCCTAGACCCTGTCCTTATTGCCAATGAATGTTTGCATTCTCAAGTCAGATCCAAACTGCCAGGCATCATGTGCAAGCTTCTTGATTTAGCAAAGGCATACGATGTGTTGGTTTCAAGTGGTTTCAGGTCTGAAAATTAATTTGGACAAATCAGAGTTCTATGGTATCAATCGGGAAGTGGAGGTTTGTTCTTCTCTGGCTAGCTCGTTCGGGTGCAAGGTAAGTACCCTTCCTACCATTTACACAGGTTTACTCTATGTTTGGGAAAGCCTCCCATAAATCTGTGGAATAAAATTCTTGAAAGGATGGAATGGAAACTTTCCTCCTAGAATATGAATCTGTTGTCGCTGGGGGGTAGGTTGAATCTTATCAAGGCATGCCTATCTAACCTTCCCATCTACTTTTTATCTTTGTTTAGATGCCCTAAATCTGTGATTTTTAAAATTGATACTATGTGAAGAAAATTCCTCTGGCAAGGTGGATCAAAGGAAAGTAAGTTAACTCTTCTAAAACAGAAAGAGGTTTGTTCCTGTACGAAGCAAGGGGAGCTAACATTAAGGATCTCGTGCTTGTTAACAAGGCCCTTCTAGGTAAATGGGTCTAGAGGTTTGGTAATGAGGAAGGCAATCTTTGGCGGGATCTTATTGCCGCTAAATATGGTGTTTCTAATTCTGGTTGGTGGACTATAAATTCTTCCCTTTACCATGCCTCATTTCTGTGGAAAGGTATTGCCAAAGTTTCCCCTGCTATGTTTAAAAGAATTTCTTTCATGCTGGGAAATGGCGAGAAAATCAAATTCTGGATTGATATCTAATGCGAAGAATTTTCCATTGCCCAATCCTTCCCTACTCTGTTTGCAGTCACCTCCCACCCGAAGGTGACTGTTAAGGAATGCTTTTGCCTCGAGGGTAGTCTGGGTGTTTCGACTCCTTCCATCTGAAGAAACCTTTTTGGATTTTGAAATAAAAGAGTTCACTCGGCTTCTCTTTCTTTTGCAAAGTATTCCCAGCTCTTATCCTTCGTCTTCGGAGGACTCTATGCACTGGTTGTTGTCGCCTCTAAGATTGTTCTCTGTACGATCCTTCTACAAGTCCCTGTCCGCTTCTTCCTTCTCCTCTCCTTCCCACACTGGCCCAGTGTGGTCATACATAGTCCCGCCTAAAGTTATTGCTTTTAGATGGCTTGCAGGTAGGAAAAGAATCCTCACTGTCGACAACTTCAAGAAGAGGAATGCAAATCCCGAACGTGTGCGCTTTGCCTTCAAGCGGAAGACAATGTAGACCATCTTCTGCATTATCCCTTCTCTTCGGATATCCGGTGGAGTGCCATCCATCTCACTGGGGTTTTGTGGGTTACGATGAATTCTATACATAAGTTGATCTATGCCTGGCATGCGGATCCTGGAGGAGCTATGGGCAAAAGGAAATGGAGGATTATTCTCCTTGTTGTCTTATGGGATATATGGGCGGAGCATAAGAACTGTTGCTCTTTGTTCGTTGGGCCTTAGTTCTCTTCTGGGATTGGGCCCCGTAATTTTGTTCGCTGGGTTTGGCTGTCACAGGGCAGCCTCCTTGTAGTTTTTGGCTTTTTTTTGTTTATGTTGTTTTTTCTGTATTTTGTGCTTCTTTTTTTGTGTTGTCCTTGTGTTGTTTGCTTTTTCAATAAAATTCTCATCTATATATCAGCATATATGCAATATGTAAAAATGAAGTTGGTCATTCATTTCAAGTTTCCAAAGAAATTGAGAATTGCAAGAAGTTAATCTCATAAGGAAATTTATGACAATTTATGAAAAGGTACAATGCAATGTCAACAAGCTGCAGTTCCATTGAGGACAACATTAAGAGGTGAGTCTCCATACTAAGAAGCGATTGCTCCCATGGGAACGAATTGTTTGACATCACTGGCAGAAGATGTCTGCAACTTGATAATAGATGTGTGTCATCTTTTATATGACCATCATAGTCCTCTCCTTCCACCACTTAATGCAGACTATTTAACTCATCCCCTTCTTATCATGTTCCCTATTCTCGCTACTGAAATGTTGAATACTAACGATTGGTTTGAAAAGGTGGTGGGACGCACTGACAAGTATGACACCTACAACTTGGTTCACCATCTTCCTGAACAAATCAAATAACGATCTGCATCTATTTCACATGTGCATGCAAGATCAATATTGCTCTGAAATGGCAAGGACACTAATAGACTCCAGTCTCAGAAAAGACAAAATTGCTCTAAAATACGCATAAAATCTCATACATTTCTCATATAGGAGAACGATAAGTGAAAGATGCAATCCTAATTGCAACCTATTAAGTTCTAAGAGGCAATCCAAGCAACAATGACTTGGGAGTGTTGCTCCGAGGGCACCCTGGTTGGTTCATGCGATCGCCCTCCGGCATGCGAACGACTCGACAGAGTGATGCCCTCACGTTATTGGCTTTTTTCGTCTATCGATTCTGATTTGATTTGATTGAAAGTAATGTTGACTCAGATGTTAAAATGTGTTTGACTTGGATTCGTCACTAGCCAGAACATGGCTTCAGAACCTACGATTGGCTAGGACCCGTAAAGTCACCTAGAGAACGATAAATCTAAAGAACTCTCGAATCAAGTGATTCCCGCGTTGGTCTGTACCGTAGATTCTGAGTAAGAGTCTCGATTACGAAAAATGAACGGGTTAGGCATCTTTTTTCATGCTTACGGAATTATACAGTTTTTTTAGAGATTCGAAGTAACTTCCAATATAATATAATTAAACTATACTATAGTAGGTCGTAAGGCTAAGGTAGGCAAGGTAAAGTTTTTTTAAAAAAGGTAAAGTAGCAGCGTATGTACAATACTAAGCCATACTACGCAAGTTTTTTAGGACCTGTGTGGGTGAAATAATAAGGAAAATAAAAATAGAAAAGATGTAAGCGAGTGTAAATCTTATTGGTGCATAAGATATGTACGAAGTGGAATACACCTTGATTCGAAATGTGAGAAGGAAAACGGAAAATCAAACACTATTTTCAATCAAAGGGGATGGTTGGATGTCCCGAATCCCAACCCTACTCGTTGACTTCAGTATGTCTTCAGTGATTTTTATTTTTGAATTGACAGAGAGTATTTCTCGAGATGACAAAGCGAATTCAATTATTCATAACTTTAAAATAAGATGAAAACGATGCACCTAAGTCAGCTTCAAATTTTTAGTTGGATAAAATTCCTGCAGTTTTTTCGTTCCTCCGAACTTTCTGCCTCTGGACACTCCCATAGCGTTTCCATGTCCTTCCTCGTCTGTCTTGGAGAGTTGATTAAATAGATGAGGATATCTCATACATCGACATCAGATGACCTTGTTGATGCATCGCACGACGATGGTGGCAATGTTGATTAGTCAATACCGCGATCGACATAGAAACATGTTGAGCCCAAAATGGGTAGTGCGCAAATATAGTGGTCGACCCACCATATCCACAAATACGATTTATGTACCACCGTATCGAGGTTTGACATTGTTTTCAATTCGAGGTGCTCCGTTGGTCATCGTGGATTTGCACTTCTTAATGCAATTTGTCATTTGTATGTTCTAATATTGGTTTATCCGACCCGATGGTTGCCTCCATAGCCCATTTTAGGCCATACAATTGCTTCGGTTGGTGATTAACTGAAGTCGACGAGTGGGTTTGATTTCATCCAAGGTAGAGGTGATTGCACATTGTAGTGATGCCACCTAAAAATGGTGTAAGTGGGACCGTTTCTACCTTTCCAGATCAAAGTGTGTTATCCTCGTAAGGCCGCAAAAAGTGCAGTGGTTCTAACCACCCATAATCCAAACTCGCGGACTCTTTTGACGCACACATGCTGATCACGGCATGAAAAGGTTGCAATTTGATGCTCGTAAAGCCGTGAAATGTGCATGGATGGATTGCAACATTTTCCACAACCCTCGTGAGACATCTAAGTTTAATCTTTAACTAGACAAGCTTCTTGACAAACGACATTCCGATGAGGAATAGACCAGATCGCACCTATGTCTATTCCAAAGGTGGGGTGTCCACTCACTTTGGCATTCGATTGCTTGCAAAATTTGCCAAAGGGGGGCATATGTAGACACCCCCACCCTAAAACGGCCCTGTGTAAACCGTTTTAGTAGAAACAGTCCCACGTATACTGTTCACTATAACGTGCAAGCACCCATACCTTAGATGAAATCAACCCCACTGGTCGACTTCAGTTAATCACCAATTGAAGCAACTATATGGCCAAAAGTGAACCCCAGAGGAAACCATCGGGTCAGATCGACCAATATCAGAACATACAAATGGCAAACTACACAAGGAAGCATGATCTCGTGATGACCAGCGGAGCACCCGGAATTGAAAAAGATGACAAGCCCAGACACGATGGTGCATAATCCGTAT
Source organism: Magnolia kwangsiensis (assembly GCA_037074715.1). Taxonomy (NCBI): domain Eukaryota; kingdom Viridiplantae; phylum Streptophyta; class Magnoliopsida; order Magnoliales; family Magnoliaceae; genus Magnolia; species Magnolia kwangsiensis. Next base: position 105,633,756 of record CM073578.1, on the reverse strand, counting down.
TTGTGGATACGGTAGGCCGACTACCGTATTTGTGCACTAACCTCTCTGAGCTCGACATGTCTAAATGTTGACCGCGGAACTGACCAATCACCACTGTCACTGTCGTCGTGTGATGCATCAACAAGGTCATTTGACGTCGATGTAAAAGACACCCTCATCTATTTAAGTTGTTCTCCAAGGCAAAAAGTTCAGAGAAACGAAAAAGTTGTATAAATTCCATCCAATCAGATTCTTGAAGTAGACTCAGCTGCAGTGTTTTCCTATCCTTCTAAAGTTACAAATAGCCGAATTCGCTCTGCCATTTTAGAAAATACTCTGTCAATTCAAAAATAAAAAAACAATGAAGACATACTGAAGTCAACGAGTAGAGTCGGAATTCAATACATCCGGTCATCCCTTTTGACTGAAAAAAGTGCGTGTTTTTTCTTTTTTCTTCTCACATCTCGAATCAAGTCGTATTCCACTCCGCACATACCTTACACGCCAATAACATCTACACTTGCATCTTTTATGTTTTCATTCTCCTTAATATTTCACCTAGTTGGGTCCTAAAAAACATTTAGTATAGCTTGGAACTGTACATACGCCGCTACTGCTATCCTTTTTTATCTTATCTTGCCTACCCTAGCGCTATGACCTAGCATAATATAGCTTAACTCTATTATATTAGAAGTTACTCTAAATCTCTCAAAAAATTATACACTTCCGTAAAGTAGAGATTGTGCGTTGCACGGGCGAAAAAATGATACCTAACCTTTTCCTTTTTCATAACTGAGGCCCTTACCCAGAATCTATGGTGCAAACCGACGCAAGAGTCACTTGAGTCGAGAATTCTTCAGATTTCTCGCTCTCTAAGCGAATCTACGAGTCATAGCCAACCGTAGATTCTAAAGTATTGTTCTGGCTAGTAATGACTCCAAGTCAAACACACTTTCACATCTAACTCAACCTTACATTCAATCAAATCAAACCAGAACCGACAAACAGAAAAAGCCAAAATAGTGAGGGCATCACTTCGCCGCATCGTACGCGCGCGAGAGGGCGTTCACAGTTTGTTACTAGCTTGTTACTTGGACGAAAAATACCATCAGTTTATAAATTTGAAATCAATGTGTTGGGTTGAAGGTCTACTATTACGATGAGCTTACAAGGTTCATGCCAGTAATTGTTACTGGGGAAGAAGATTTTATGTAATCCAATCCACAACTAACCGTATGTTGCTACTTCTCCAATGGAGGCGGGCAGTTTTAGTGTGCTAATTTGTTGATCTTAAAGAAAGAATGCAATGGTACAAAAGAATTTTCAAGGAGTTCAATCACTTAATTTACAAGTTGCAACTACAAGACAACCATTTCTACAGATCATCCTTATAAGGGGCCTACCGGTCAAGTAGGAGAAAGCATATTGACAGATCAAACAAAGACTCCTAAACATTGACTCGAGAAGATTCATTTCTCCTACCTGCCAAAGCCAAGCATCTCTTTCCTTTTTCTTTCTTTTTCCCGCTTTTTTATATTGGGTAAAGCCAATCATCTTATCAAAGCATGGTCAGCTCAAAGGCCTATCTTTATTCTAAATCATAAGGACTGAAGCCATAAGCAATTTAGACTTAACTGCACCATGCAAAAGCACCACGACAATGATTTCTTAACAAATTGACATGGCAAAAAAGTTGCATGCTTTGAGTCGCCCAGATTCCAAGAATGACTGGTCACCTCATATGAAGGAGGAAATACTGCATGTGCCTTCTTTAATTTGAGTTTTGGGAAGAAAAGTTTCATGTTTGTTTCGTGCTTAATTTCAAAACTGAAAAGGCCGAAAGAGATCCCATAGGGTGTGATTCATTTGAGATGTCTTTTTTTAGTTCTCCGATTCCATGGCCCTAGCCAATATATCCACTGAAGAATGCAACGGCAATTTGGCATCTATTTAATAGGAAAAACCTATTACGCATACTCCTTATGGTGTTGTGAGCCTTTCCTAAACAACCACATCTCCACATTTGAAGCAAGTGGATAGGAAATAGCAGATATCTTCGAAGCACAGCCTCCGAGAATGGAACCTAATCTATTTTTTTTTATCATAATGGGAAACATCCTAAGATCTAGAAGCCTCACTAACCCATTGATGAATTACAAGAGATCCTCTTCTGACTTTTTTTCAATTTGCAACATCAAATAAGATTCGAGCCATTCTTCTTATACAGGGTTATTCAATGCCTCTCCTGTCTCAAAAAGAATACATAGCAAATGAGTTACAAATAGGTCATCCCAATGCCTGCCATCAAGATTGCAAGGCTCTTAATTGCGCCATGTGTTTAGGTTGCTCAGAATCTGTTTGCATTTTCACTTCCCTATGGACTATCACCAAAATAAAGAAGCAAGATTTACATTTAACTTGTTCAGTTAATTTTGTACAAGTATCAAAAAGCAATTGTGCACAAGAAAGAGAGATTTTTATCAGCAAATGAGATCAAAATATTGACAGTTGGCATAAATGGCTTTTACCATTCATTGAGAATTGAGGGTGTTCAAACAACTAATTTTCAACAGCCTTGATCACAAATATCTGATTCTAGAGAATAGAGATTATTAGTAATTATAGTCTGCAATAAACTAAGATGCCCATATTCCATTAGAATAACACAAGAATCCACATATTTGACGTTTGCATTACATTTTGTTTATAACAGAAATCCTTTCTCAGCGGCCACAACCAATTTCATTGATCCAATCACCAACACAGTCATGCATTGCATATAGAAGCAGGAACAAACCAACAATACCATGAGGGAATGTAAACAGACAAAGAACTGCTCCACATAAAAAAAAAAAAAAAAAAAGGCAGAAAAAGAGAAACCAACACAAATCCGTCTTAAAACAAGCATCTTAAACGCATTTTAATGAGTATTAAGATGCATTTCAACGAGTAATAGAAGGATTGGTCAAATGTTATATGATGAGATTACCATCGAGACACTTTTCACATCACCACCCGCCACTAATGTTTCCTGCTCCTCTTTCCTGACCGCTTTGTTCCCCTACCAACCCGTGCATCATCAGAGCTGCTACTTCCAGAATCTTTAGATGATGCAGACCTCCTGTCCTTCCGCTTATGATGCTTTTCCTCATTAGAATCATCCGAATCATCATAATGATGATGACTCCTTTTCTTCTCCTTCCTACTCCGATGCCGATGTCGATGCCCATCATCTTCATCATCTGAGTATCCATGACTCTTCTTCTTCTCCTTCCTCCTCCTATGATGGTGATGCCCATCATCCTCATCATCTGAGTAAACATGTCTCCGCTTCTCCTTCCTTCTCTTCCTATCCTTTTCCTCATCATCTGAGTAATCATGTCTCCGCTTCTCCTTCCTTCTCTTCCTATCCTTTTCCTCATCATCCTCTGAATCACTACGAGCTCCTTTTCTGCTTCTCCTATTCTTTGACCTACCTCTCTTCCTCTCCTCTCCAGAATCTGATCCGTCCTCCAGCCGTTTCTTTCTCGATGATGACTTCACCTTTGTACTGCTCTTCTTCCCAGACCGAGCAGCAATAATCCGCTCAATCTCTGAATCCACACTGGAGTCCGAAGTCTCGCTCTCCTCGGAGCTCTCCTCCGTGCTCTCCTCAATGGCATTGCGGCCCGCTCCATTTGACCTTGATTTATCTAATGCCGACGCCCCAGCCTGAAGGGTGTCAGAATCTTTCTCCTTGTCGTCGCACTTGACACTGAGGAAATTCCGGCACTGGAAGGTGAGGTGGCCAACGCGGCCACATTTCTTGCAGGCGCCGCGGGCTTCATCGGCATTGGAACTGGTGACGCGGGCAAGTGCAAGCAGCCCTTGGAAGCTGGCATAAGCATTCTCAGCCTCCGGTTCAGAGGAATTTGAAGCCTTTATTCCACCACCCTGCTTAGAGTCATTCTTGTCAGGAGCATACGGATCATAACCAATCGCACTCTGCCAGATACCATGGGTTTGTAGGGCCGCGCTACTGTGCACGCGGTTGTTCGCGGGCATGCGAACCCTACCTGCTGTCGCCGGCATTTTGGAATCCCAACAGGAAACACCTGAAAGATACAAGGAGTAAAGAGGGCTTGATGTCACTATAAGAGTTTTAACAGCCAAATACAGTTTGAAAACAGAAAGGAATTTCAGTTCTCATAGAATAATTAGAGTTTCAAGAAAATGTGTATAAGGAGTCAAAGTCATCTAAAAGCAACCAACACAAAATCAAGCTTTCTATTCAATGGGAGAGGCAATTTTGAAAAATACGCCAATGGAGAATCAAGAACAATGGAAGGAGAAGGAATCAATGATTCTGAGTTGAATCTGAAAGAAACTCAGCCAAAATTTCTCTCTACCCAAAGCAAAGTAACAAAACCACAACTCATTTTCAAAAAGCATCCGAACCAATCAAGAAGAATAAGGTCTTGGGAGTAATTTCCAAATAACATAGATCTTCTTTAGCGGCAAAGTGTCTCAGAAGCTTGCCGATATATTGAGGTGATGGAATGAGATAACACAGAATGAATGAATAAAGAGATTCAGAAGATTGCCATTATCCCTATTTGCATTTACCGTGGGCGAAGGAAGGCGAACACAATCAAATCAATGCTTAGCGGAAGGTCCACCACTTGGCTACTTAGTTGTTGGAAGAGCAACCAATGGGAAGAGTTAAGCAGAATGGAAAATGAACCATCTCAGATCTGAAGAAAATGGCGGGAATTAGCGCTTTGAATGGTTTAGAAGGATTCTTCAGGAATTCAAGAGACATACAACCTTTCTCACCAATGCCAAGTGCCCGAGCCGACAGAAAGGGGTAGGAGTTAGGATTTCGAGAACGTACGGATGGGAAGAAATTTAGAGTTTAAACGGCAATAGGGTTTTGAATCTTTTGATTAAGACAGAGAGAGATAGATTTACGGATTCAATGGCAATTACGGTTTTCAATCTTCTGATTTCGATGGGGAGAGAGAGAGAGAGAGAGAGAGAGAGAGAGAGATTTAGGGTTTCAATGGCAATTAGCGTTTTGAGAGAGAGAGAGAGAGATTTAGGGTTTCAATGGGAATTAGCGTCTTGTGACAGAGAGAGAGAGAGAGAGAGGGAGAGAGATTCAATGTTTCAACAGCAATTAGGGTTTCGAGAGAGAGGGGGATGCATTCAACCTGAGAATGGAGACGCGTCGTTTCCTGAGGATGGAGCAGGGATGAACGATCAAGATCACCTTCTCAATGAATAGCCTGGAGATGCAGCAGCTGGAGCCTGAATAACCTTCTTGGTGTCAAGAGATGCAGTAGATGGAGCCAAAACGCCTTATCGGTGCCAAGAGATGCAGCGGGGAAGAGGGTAAGGAGTGGAGAAGAGGGTTTCAGAGAAGAATCGCAGAAAGAGGACTCGGAAAGATTGACGGGAGATGAATTTAACCGTGTGAGTAGATTAGGTACGGCCCGTACTCACAAAACAAGGTACGGCCCTGACCGTGGGGCCCACCTTGAGTTATGTATTGTATATCCACGGCGTCCATCCGTTTTTCGAGCTCATTATGGGGAATAATACAAGAAAGATAACAGATTTAAATCTAAGGTGGAGCACACCCTACGAAACAGTGGTGATTGAACGTCTAGCATTAAAAACTTTGTTGGGCCCACCTTAAGGCTCAACATACGTTTATTTTAAATCCAGCCCGTTGATAAGGTTAAGTGTATCTGGATGAAAGGAAAAACAACTATCATCTTGGAAACGGATTGGCTAGTCCCCCTGCCATCAGCCCATGGTTAGTGTTTAGTGGTTTGTAGGCCTCGCCATAATGTATATGTTTTATCCATGCCGTCCATCTATTTTTATAGATCATTTTATGATATTACATAAAAAATTAGGTATATCCCAATCTCAAGTGGACCACATTATAGGAAACAGTGTTTAATGAACGTAGACAATTAAAAACTTTTTAGGGGCCATATAAGTATTGGATCAAGCTAATCTTTATTTTTTTCCTTCATCTGGGTCTTTATGACCTAATCAACAGATTGGATGTCAAATAAACAGTACAATGGGCCTTAGGAGTATTTAAATGATGGATATCCAATCATTATTGTTTTCTTGTGGTGTAGTCCACCTAAGATTTATATCCCTATGAATTTTAGGACGAAGCCATAAAATGATCTTTAAAAATAGAAGAACGGAATGGATGAAACACATACATCATGATGAGGCCCACAGTCCATCGAACACCAGCCACGGGGCTGGTGTCAGTGGGAGTAGCCAATCCGTTCCCTATCATCTTGATCTAAAACTTTTGGGGCCCACGAGAAGTTTTTAATGCCCAATAACCACCAATTCCTTTGGTATGGTCCACTTGACCATTGGATTTGCTTCATTTATGGGCTCATGCCTTAAAATGAGCTGAAAAAACGGGTGGACAGCGTGGATATACACTACATATATCAGTACGGGCCCCATAATCAGGGCCGAACCATGTTTGGTGACTCGGATTGCGTCGCACAAAGCACGGACTTTGGTGCTGCGTTGACATGCAAAGCACCGACTTAGCTCCACCAAGATCTTTGTGTTATGCCAGTCCATCCATTTTTCAGAGCCGATGAGTCCGGGGAGCGAATTAGCTGTTACCCAGGTAATACATTAGTGGTTGTTACCCTTGCCCTGGGTCCCACCTTTGTAAATGTATTTTAGAACATCTGTTTTTCCAATCCATTTTAGGACATGTTTCCAAATTTTAAGTAAATCCAAATCTTAGATGAACCACACCACATGAAGCCGTGGTCATTGAATGCTCATCATTAAAATCTTCACATGCCCAGTTGTAAGAAAACATGTAATATTTATTTGTCATCAAACTCATGGATAAAGTTAAAAAGACATGGATGAATGAAGAATACAAATAGCAGCTTATCCAAAATTTATAGGGCTTATAAAAAGCTTCTAATAATTATTCATCACTTTTTACAATGGTGTGGCCGATCCAATATTTGAATGTGTTTTATTTTTGGAATAACTTTGGTAAATGAGCTTAAAAAATGGATGGACATCATATATAAACAATACATTCATCAAGGTAGGCCCCATATTGTAAGGATGGTTAGTATACTTATTTGTACACTTTTTTTATCGATTATGTGAGTTTGTGTGTCATGGAGTTGATCGAGCCCATGAAAGCTGAAAAACGAAGACACAAGCGGATATGAAACATCAAGGAGCAAAAAACAGGTATATGAGGTGTTTTGTTGACCTTAACATTGGCCCAAAATAACCTTGTAACTTTAGATGATCATGTCTTGATAGGTAAACCTTTTTTGATCATTCATTGGCCTTAAAAACTCCATTTGAGCATTTAAATAAGCTATAGAGGTCCCGATATGTTGTTAAACCAAACTTTAAAAAACAACAGACTCATGGTGCCATCAAGTTATCCTCGATCGGTCGATCGATCAATCCTCAATCATTCAATCTTGAGTGATCGAACATAGCCCAAATCTAGTAGGCTTTTGGAAAAATGTTAGAATTATAGCAATTGATCGAAGGAGAGTTCGATCAATTGAAGGCTCAAATCGAGCTGGCCATTTTCTACCTCTTATGTTGTTATTGGAACTTAGTTTCTTTATAAATGGCAGACGAACCTTCGAAAATTTGATAGGTTTTTATGCAAATAGAGATTAGGTGCTTTCGCACTCATACCACATATCTTAGACCTCTAAATCCATAAGATTCAAGTCTACTTCTTGAGTTTCATCACTCTAATGAAGATTTTAACATCAATGAAGAAAAGTGATTAATCTCCATCATTGTTGTAGATATTAGACTTGAACTAATAGTCAAATTATTGTTTAAATCCTCTAAAATACTCATTTAAGTGAATACCCTAAAATTTTGACTATTCCATTAGTTATATGAGATTTCACCAACCTCTCATCAAATTGGTCACCTCAATGGAGCATCACATGTAAGGTATTTTCGTCTTGAAGTTAAAGCACTAGCAAGCATCGGCGTCAACGGTTATGGGAGCGATTAAGAAACAAATTCAAGTACGGGAGAGCTTTGAAGAAGTGACTCAAACATAACGTGTCAAGGGGGCTCAATGCGACAAGTGAGTTGTTAATTAGTGAGTTCATACTCTCTTTCATTGCGTAGGATTGAGGGTAAGAGTTTACAACCCAAACTTAATAGGTTATTGTGCAGGACATGGGCTCTTGTGTAAGGCCGAATTCATCAGACACGGGTGCGTACGTGTTAGTATTCGTGGGAGCCTCCAGCGGGAGTGAACGTAGGTTCTTAGACAAGGACCAAGGTTGTCGGTTAATCGATAGAAAACCAACCAAAGTCACTTACGGGAACATCTGAAAAAAGTGTGTATTAAGTTCTTGTGTATGACTGTAAAGGTTAGAGATGAATATGTTAAAAAAATTTGATAGTGAATATCGATACACCCAAGGAGAGTAAGTCTGTCGGGAGTGGAGTAGGGAAACCAAACTACTATATATGCTTGTGTTTGCAATTATGAATTGTGTACATGTTTAATCAATGCTTATGTGTTTTATTAATTAAATCATTTAAATGCTTAAATTGAATTGTATGCTATACACCTAACTTTTAAAATATACACGAGTATACCATCAATTATATACTAGTTGCAAGAATTGGCATATTTATTATGGTGTATGTGATTAGACCCACTATTAGCTTAGAAGTCTCAATGTTGAAATGTTTTACTTCATTTGATTAGTAAATTAGTTTAATTTAGACAATTGTGTTTTAATTGGCATACTATTTAAGTGGTCTTATTCGCCCCCTTTAAGACACAGTCATTCATTTCTTCGCTCTACCAAGCTTTTGCACATGCATAGCCCGTGGGCTCATCACACACAATTTTAAGGGTAACACCCGCTAAAGTGTTACCCAAATAACTGTTAATATGCTCTCATGAGTCAGATATGAAGCTCAAAGTGAAATGAACCATATAAAGAAGCTAAAGTGGAACACAACATGGAAAGAAGTGAGGACAATATGGCCATAGTTGAAACCTTCATAAGGCCCATCCCGATATTTATTTGTCATCCAACTCGTTCATAAGGTCATGCATGCCTAGAATAAGGCAAAACACAAAAAATAGCTTGATCCAAAACATTTGTGGCCCAAGAAATTTTTAATGGTAGGCGTTTGATCCTCACTATTTCTAGTGTTGTGGTCCACCTAAGTTGTAGATCTGTCCTTTTTTTTATCATGTCACAAATTGTTCTAAAAAAATGAATGGACAGTGTGGATGTAACACATACATTCTGGTGGAGCTCATAAAGCTTTACCACGTCAACACATGCCATCATTGGTGCTATGTTCAATCCGAATCCATGCAAGTCCAACTCTATTGCAACACTTCGATTTTTAAAACCCAAGTATACCACTCATTTTCTGAAAACTCGAGCGTTAACTTAGAATTTAAAGTATAAATTTAAACAATATTTTCATCGATCAAAGTTAACAGTAATTATTAGCGAAGTAAACCATACATTGAGTAAAAATTTTCCATTCATGACAAAAATCCAAATGTAGTGTCCATACAGGGCTCATACAACCCAAATACCAAAAGTACACTATTTTAAAATGAAAATTTATCAACTAATGATGAAGCTCAATATGTCCCACTATGACCTCATCTAGCTCCTCAGCTGTAATACCCCGAACTTTTCAATACCTCAATGTTAAAAGTTCTCGACTGTCGCCATAAAGTTTAACTTAGTATGTACATATGTACGATACTAGTTTAGCTATCCTAACCTTACATCTATTTTCCAACATAAATCTGACCGTTAAAAATGATCTTCATCCATTAATCAATCCATCTGACCGTTGATTTTAAAACAAGATCATCATATGTTCAAATATTCTTACTTATCCATCATAGTCAATCGTTTAGTCAACTATCCACTGATAGGTAAAGATATCTGACTGCCCACTTTGAGTTTGGACCACCTGATCATAGTAAACTAACTACTTGATATCTACATCCACTTGTACACATATCAAATTGAGATTCTGATCCGTTCATCTTATTCACCACTTATGAATATGCTTATATAACTCATCATCAGAATTAGAATTTAAGAAACTTACGCATGCGAACAAGTCACTTGAATCTAATGGTATATATGTTTTGCATCTTAATCACTCTAAAAATTCATTTGTGTGATTGTGTCCATCTGTTTACAAAATTGATCATACATCCACCTATGTACATGGTAGGAGCACTAACCATCAAGTTTTCTTATTTCTAGCAAGTCATCTAACCACTAATCATATTTGGATCCATCAAACGGGCCACACGAATATTGTGATAAACCGATCATCATGAAGATCTCGAGGTATGGGTCCAAACCACATGGTAACTCGTTAATTAGATGTGTATAAACAATATTTTGAATTACGGAGTGTGTAAGCCATTAAAATAACATCTTGGTCATCATTGAGGGATCATAGCCCAAATTTAACTAGCTAAGAGGGCATGTAAAATAACGATCACCCGTCAAAATCTCATCGCATTTGGACAATAAAGCTGTGAAATACAGACTATGGGAGTTCAGACAAAAGAAAATGGTAAAATTGTAATTATGAACCCTATACTCATATATCCAGCAATGTTGCAATCTCTTACGTGAGGTTTTCATGGCAAGTATCACTCATACATTGTTACAACGTGTCGCTCACCTAAGACTTGGATTGGTTCCATACCTAAGGCCATAATCGAACTTGATCCTGCAAATATGGTAAATGGAGTGGATTTCAGTGGACCAAAGTCACACGTGAGTGAATGCTTAAAACCAAAGTCATTGTTGCACGTCCAGCGTATGCAATAACTGGTTCTGTTTCTTTCCTTCCAAAACGAAACAAATGACGATCACTAGAAGCTATCATCGACTGATTGCAATTAATCCTTACGAAGATCATGGTCGTCCATCATACATCAATGATGAATCCAATTGAAGATCCAATGCTTGAAGGAAACTATTTGAAACAGAATCCCTAAAAAAAAATTCCCGCAAGCAAACCATATTTCACTAGGAAAATCCCGATTTTCCTCCTATCTGGGTTAGATCTCTTTAAGAATCCAAGAAGCATCATTCTCCAACAATCAAGACCCTCCATTTAATGAAATCCCAGCTATCTAAGAAGCCATTAATTTTCAATAGAGAACCATCGTTGCAATAGCTATCCATTAACTATTACGAACCAGTTTTACAAACCATTCCCAGATGTAATCCAAGCCATCCAATCTTCCTAAAATGATCTCTAAATTTCATTAGGAATCCAAATCACTATGTTCAAAATCCTCAAGCTTCAAGGCTTCTTGCATGGGAAAATCTGAAAACAACCTACAACGCCGTTTCGCGCATATGAAACATTTTAGGCCTCTGAATTCTTAATTTCTTGAGCATCACGTGATTAATCTAAGCCATTCAGAAGTGATGAAACAAAGAAAAATCTACTGAGCATAAATTTGCCATTAACACTCTATCATCTTCCTCGTTTACAAGAGTCATCATCCATTCCTACCACAACCCGATCTGAGATTGAACATGTCCATTAGATGGGTCATCTGAATGGCATTCAATCACCAATGTTTAGACACAAATCTAATCAAAATCATGGGGCTGTAAACTAGATTAAATGACATCTAAAAATGCCTCTACAACTCATTTTCGCGCATTGTGTATCCCGACGCTTCATAGTTACGCAAAGAATAGTTTGGAGACTCTAAAATTTATATAAAATCCTTCCTTACCATTATTGGGACATCTGTAACAAATCTGAGAGAGAGAGAGAGAGAGAATGAGAGACAGAGAAGGAAAAGGAAGAAAGAAACATGACGAAGAGAATAGAGCACGCTGAACCAAGTTAACTCAGTTGGGTTTCGGTCAAGCTAGAATTCTGACCTCTATCCGGCCTTCCAAAAAAAGAGAGAGAGAAAGAAGGAGAGAGAGGAATCAAGTGGCGGGTTAGGTTCCCAACATTAGAGGGTGATCAGGAGCCAAGTTGAATTGAGTCGACTCAACAGAGATATTCTCTTAACTTCGGGTTGCACTGGCAGAGGCTAAGTGCTCAATAAGGTAAGTTGTTCATCCAAATGAGGTTCGACCCAAGTCCTCTTAACTTGATTTGTAGTTAAGTTTAAACTTAATCCTAAATATACATCGATAGTTTTGACCCTAATAATGTGACGATCTAACCGTAAGAATCACGTTAATTGTGTTATAATTGGGTACTACAATACATCCATTTAAATCTAGCAACGTAGAGTGTGATTGAATTCAGGAGGTGAGGTATTCCTTTAAGCTTACATCAATTTAAGTTGATATGCTTTATCTTATTTTTGCATACTTTCGTACTATTGTGATTTTAAAGTATGATTTTAATTATGCATGATTTTTATGAATTTATGTGGGGTAATAGATATAAGCCTTGCCCTTTGACAATTTTGAGAGCAACGCGTTCTTTCATTCTATTTTAAGCTAGCCTTTTGCTCCTCTCCCTTTATTTTATCGAGTTAGTTTATTTGTTACTCTTACCTTTTATTAAGATAGTTTAATGCTACTTTTTTTATTTATTAGGTTAGCCTTGTGCTACCTCCTTTTATGACTTGGACATGTATTTTAAAATTTTCAAACTCTTATGGTTCGATTTATTTCTCCATTGATGTAAGTGATGTGTTGGAGGTCTCACATTTAGTGATTCGTATATTTTATCGTGCACGTAATACGCTCTAGGCAGTAACCCGCTTGGCTGACGCATAATTCCCTAGATTTTGAGTAGTGGTGCACAAATCGATGTAAGTAATCCGCAATACGTGTTACATCACTTCAGGGATTGGATGTTGCAAATAGTCGCTCCATGAACAAATCGTGTCATGTAATTCATCTGATCCGTGTATTGTGCCGTCTTGAGGTGTTCACATAAATACACAGTAGCATTAGACACGTCAGAGAATCTTCGTAGTGTAAGAATACGGGACGAGCTGAATTTTCTATGAATTATATTCCACATTATAATAATCACAATGTATGACGGACCGCACACATTTTGCTAGGTAAGCATTCATATATATATATTGGTTGCGCATATCGATACCACTCGTTGTGGTGGATTAGGAGACGTATCAGAACCCTCATATTATTTTTATGAATATCTCAAATTATTGCTAATCTTAAAGGACAACTATCACTATGAGTAAGACATTGACCCTCTCCAACCGTACAAATCTTGCGGGTGAATTACAAGTTGATGATATAGATGATGATCATTGTATGGAATATACGTTTGAATAAAGAAGAAGAATGACACTGAAATCTATTTATTTATTTTTCACTACGTACTTTAAGATGATGTAATAAACTCCTATTAAGAGGGCATTTGAATATTAGTTGGATGCTTTTTTACTCCAATGATAAATGCAGTTGATTTTACTCTTGTGAATGTTTATCTTCGTGAATGTAATTGGATGTAATTTAAATGAAAAAAAATAAGGAGTAATTTTAAAGCATCCAATTCTTACATTATTAACATATGAAATTCTTAGGCATGAGTATATACTCGGGCTACAAAAATTCGGGGCGTTACACCAGTTATCCGATCATTTCCAGCAACTAGGTGAACGGTGTCGGCTCACTCTATACCTGCATCAATTGAGATGTTTTCATAGCAATAATGGCTATCGCAGTGAGGAATACCCTCTAATATTATACATTCATAATTCATAATCTAGTATAATTCATAAGACATTAAAAAATATATATTAAACAATGAAATTCGAACTCATGATCATATGCATGAAAATACTGCCAATCAACATAATTTAACCACTATGGAAAAAAAAACATGGCAAAAATCGCAATGCGTGTGAATATGTCCAGATAGTCGGATAATCAACATATAACCTTTTATTTCTCTCAAAAATCACATTGTATGTGAACTCCGCAAGATGACTATACAAATTAACAAGTGAGCTTTCACTTCACCCGTAAATCGTATAAGACTCCGCAAGGTGACTAAAAAATCAATAAATGAACTTTAGCATCACCTGAAAAATCATATGGACTTTGCAAGGTTACTAGAAAAATCGATAAGTGAATTTCGGTTTCATCGAAAATCGTAATACAATTGAACTTGGTACTGTGAATAGAAAATCAATAAGTGAACTCTAATGTCACTCGGAAATCATATGAACTTTGCAAGATGACTAGAAAATTAATAAATAAACTTCAACTTCACCCGAATATCATATGAAACTCTACGTAATGACCCAAAAATCAGCAAGTTTGTACAAATATTCCATCAGTGTCACAAATGGACAAATATTATATCAAAGTCATATAGGGCAAATATTCAATTAAAGTCACATAAGGTAAATATTCAATCAAAGCCACATAGGGCAATAGTTCGTCAAAAAGACATGATAAAAATGGGTTGTCCCTAAAGTCATATAGGCATAATTGATCCACGAGATGGTAAGTCTACGATAAATTCCATTCAATCTATTCAAAATATGCACTAGTTTGAAGATCCAAAAAAATATCATCAAGCAATCATAGTGGCAGCATTTAATCGATCAACAAATTTTATAACTTGAGATAATATGTGCCAATCAAATCATTCATGCTTACTAGAATTAAGGGCCTGTTTAATTTTCCATGATACTAGTAAATTCCTGGTAAATAATTAATTTTACTTTTTCACTTGTTTGAAGATGAGTGAGTTATTCCACCTAGAAAACTGGTCAAAAAAATGTTTGACTTAAATCCATAGGCCCCACCATGATGTATTTGATATATTTGTGTTATCCATCTATTTTATTAGAATATTTTAGGGCATGAGCTGAAAAATAAAGATGATCCAATGCTTAATTAGCCCACATGAAAGGAAATAATGAACTTAATTTGTCCATCGTTGAAAGTTGATTTTTTATTAGGCCCACATTGAGATTTATTCACCATCTAACCCGTTCATAGGGTCACATAGACATGGATAAGTGAAAAAACATAAATATAAGCTTGATCTAAAACTTCTAAGGGCCCCAAGAAGTTTTTAATGGCAGGCAATCGATTCTCACAATTTCGTGTGGTGTGGCCACTTGAGCTTTGGATCTGCCTAATTTTTGGGCTCATGCCTTAAATTCAGTTGACATAATGAATGGACAGTGTGGATAAGCCACACACATTATGGTGGGTCTTATATTTATATTGCAAATTTCTCGATTTAAGTGTTTAAAAAGTAACTGGTCAAGTTAGCACATGAAGTTTGAAGATCTGATTATCTCATGCTACTCTTACCCCACTAAGAATGATTACTGGACAAAGGCGAGGTCAGCTACACCTCCGGTAGAACGGATCATGTCGTAATCTGCCTTCAGCCATCGTTGCGATGCAGTACCAGTGCATGCTAGTCGTAGCTACATTGAGTTTGAGATGTGATTTGGAGTTCGAATCGGTCCAGCTACGCCTCTCATAACAAATGAGACAAATTCTCTTTCATGTAACTTAGTCAATTTCAATTAAATGAGCAAGGATTAGGGTCTTGTACATCCCAAGGAGGTTCTCTTCCCTGCTGTAGTCAGCTAGTTATTTCACCTTTTTCTCGTGTTATCGCTACAGTGTCTTCAAACTCCGGGAACATATATTAAAACGAGTTTAGTTCCTTGTTTGATCACCAACAGTTTGTGTTTTATGATCACTTTACACAGACCCCCCCGACACCCCCCGGGCGCATGAGCCAAGAGACACTGTTAGACTTCTTTATTGTGTTACGAAGAGAGATTGAAGATGAAGATTTTCTGACCATTGTTACGAAGAGTAAGGGCGGGCACTGGATGAGCCGAGAGACACTGTTAGACTTCTTTATTATGTAGCGAAGAGAGATCGAAGATGAAGATTTTCTGACCATTGTTACGAAGACTAAGGGCAGGCACTGGATGGAAAAGACAGAGAAGGGAACAACCCACTGGGAAAAGTATACCTCAAGGAGCAGCAATCTCCCCTGGTGAACATCTATTTGCACGAAGCTGACCTATGGATAGAAAAAAAAGATGCAGGAAAGGAAAATGAAATACGGTGAGTGTGAGATACGTGGACGGGGAGTACACAACCAAACAACCGCAGGAGCTTCCAGCAGTGATAACTGAACTAACCAGATGGGCTGCCCAAAACCTGGAGCTGACATTGAAATTGGAAATCCCCTCTCTGGAGCTGCTTTGACTCTTTCTTGCTAAGAGCCAGATAGCATTCCGGATTCCGCTGAGCGCAACGAAGGCGCTTCCTAATTACACGCGCGGGTGCGCGTACACACGCGCGTGTAATAGTATGCGCGCATACACACTCGCGCATACGCGTACATGCCCGCGGGTGTGTTATAGTTCACGCGCTACTCAGCCAAATTGGCTAAATTACATGAAAAATGATTTTTCTCATTTGCTGTAAGAGGCGTAACTGGACCGCTTTAAACTCTAAATCACATCTCGAACTCAATGTAACTACGGCTAGCATGCACTGGTACTGTATTGTAACGACGATTGAAGGCATATTACGACATGATCCGTTCTATGGGCGGTGTAGCTGACCTTGCCCTTGTCCAGTAACCATTCAGAGTGGGGTAAGAGTCGCATGAGATAATCAGATCATCAAACTTCATGTAGGAAATATGCAGTAATTACCTTGGTAAATAAGGATTACTCATTTACAAGGAAATTACAGTTGAGCTAAAAAATTAAACAGTCCCTAAAGAGACATGTCAAGTATTCAATTTAATAGTTAATTGCATAATAAATCAACATATTTGTGTAGAGAGACAAGTGGATTAATTAATTGACTGAAGAAATTCTAAATATAAAAGATTAAAACATCATATATATAAAGATTAATGAACTTAAGTGAAAATCTTAAAGGGGAAGTCCTCACCGTTTTTAATTAGATTTCCTTGACTTGAATGTAATCCAAGTGACGGGATTGAAAATGCTTCAATTCCAAATTGTTGAGTCGGCTTAACCCGTCCCAACTTGATTCAGATGCAAGTCTAATTCTGGTTCGAACTCGCTAATTAAAGGATCACTTGAGATTAACCTTGCTAAGCCAGCTTGACTCTGCTTCGAACTCTTCTTGGATCTACATCATCTTACAGTTACGAGGTTGGAGCAAATTGGATATCAATGAGATTAGCGACCTAGTTGCAACTCCGTGAATCGAGTTGAGTTAACTCTCCAGAGTTGTATAAGTTACCCCAACTTGGCCTCGAACACCAACTCGATCACGAATTTAACCTCCAACTCCCTATCATTTCTTCCCTACAACTGACACTCACATATAACTCCCAAACCTGGACTAAACCTAGCCCAAACTCAGTCTCAACTCAGCCCAAGACCATCTGCTGAGTCAACTTAGTAGTGACTCTCTCTCTCTCTCTCTCTCTCTCTCTCTCTCTCTCTCTCTTCTTCTTCTTCTTCTTCTTCTTCTTCTCATCTCCCTTTCCTCCTCTCTCTCTCTCTCTACTGGAATTCCAACCAGACTCGGACTAACCCCAAACCTAACTTGGCCCAACTAACTCGACTCGAACTCGAACACACCCTCTCTTTTGTTTCTTTTTCTCTCAATCCTCTCTCTCTTTATCCTCTTCTCTTACCTTTTATCTCTTCTTTATCCTATTTCTCTGATGCAATGTCTAGCCCCACAACTGGAATAAAAACTGACTTAAAGGCAGTACGACTCAGCGAATCAAAACAGTCCGGTGACCCAACTTGACCCTGTTGCTCTCACTTTCTTCCTCTCTTCTTCTTTATTGCTCATCTCTCTCTTTTCTTCTTATTCGCATCTCTTACGACCAGATAGGGCTTGCAAGCCAACTCATACCAAACTCGATCCGAGTCACCCCATGCACAAGGAAAATAGCGCACTCACTCCTCTCTCTCTCATTTCTTTTTCTCTCTCTCCTGTGAGAGGGTTGCCTTAAAAGGAAAGAGAGCTCTTTATAGCCTCTCAGATGTCCAGAATGATCGACAACTAATCATGGATTAGTTACAAAGTTACATTTCTAACTCGCACAATAACTCATATTTGTTGCCGATTACTTAAGAATCCATCTATATGAGTTCAAATAACGACCATGAATGTTTCTCTAGCACAAAGGGCTGCACATTGAACATTCACGATCAGCAAATGGGCCCCATCACAAGTTGATGGGTTTTTCGAACGAATGGAGAAGATAACCTCCTTATTAATGACATATTTGGATCCGTTGGATAATCTTTTGATCCAATGACTATGGACAGTCTGGATTGGTCCCAAGATACTTGAGGGACCCACATTTTGGACATATATCCTTGATAATATCTCTGTGGTTCACGAGATACATGGGCGGTAGGGTATTGCTTGAGTCGTCGAGATCTCGCACAAGAATTGGAGGCTGATGTGAGTGGGGTTATTGGTTGCCCTAGGACGGAGGTCGGGGATTGCCTGGAAAGGATTTTAAAAGCAAACCAATGGCTGGGATTGTTCCAGTACAAGAAACATAAATATTCCCTATGCGCAAAAGATCTCTTTGCGAATATCCTATCTCAAGTGGTTCATGAATGGCAAAGATTTATAGGAATGGACGGTTGGGATAAAGAGGAATCCTCTCACCCGGATTGAAATTGTGACCTCTCATTGGAGCACATATGCGAACAACCCTTAGGGTTTTGGTCGGATTTGTCTTCTGCTCATGATGGATGGTTCGGATCATCCAGGTGAATGATCATGGTGGGCCATAAGTAGTGAAAATGGACTTCGTCTGTTTAAATTAGATTTGGCGGGAAAGCAGGGGAAAAGTTCTCCTTTTTTGGATGAGCTCGGGTTAACGCTCATTTGGCCCGGGCTATGGTTCGGTGTGTCGTGGGTATACACACTGTTGTGTACATTCAGCATCATGTGGGGTCCACTAATGCTTCTTTTTGCAATCTAATTTGTCCATTAGGTTTTATTGTCATTGATAGGCCAATACCTCAAAATGAGGCAAATCTAAAGCTCATTTGGTCCATATTAAATGTATTATGGATTTGACATGCCCACAAATACAAATCTAATGGTTAGATCAGAAATGAGGCATGTCTATACTTTAGGTGGGCCGCACCACTTGAATTTGTAGGATTTTCGATTGATTTATGGCGATCTGAAGGTCTGATTATTTCTTCGTCGATTATTAATGATCGTGAGTGTACCTAAAAGACTTTATGTGGCATTAGATGATTGACTAAACATTAATCGACTAGTTGTATGGTTTAGGTCCTTAGGATGTTGAGAACGTGATGAATGGTAGATATGGTGGTTCAAGCTTCAAAATCTAAGATGGACATCGAATTGATTCTAGTTTGTACATTAATGGTCATAGGAGTCTAATGGCTATCCAAGTGGGTACTAACAGTTGAATTTATAGTCTAGATGGGGTGTTCTCACAATATAGTGGTGTATTATTCTCCACTGAGGTATGAAGTTGATAAAGTGAATCTCATAGTCGTGGCTTCTAATCTAAGATGGAGGGTTAGATTCTATCTATTAAGGAGAATGAGCTCCTAAAAATAGGTTTCTTAGCTTATATGAAGGTCCATTTTGAAAATTGACAAACTGATGGTTTGATTTATGGAGATATTGTTGGGAGCATAGGCGAATGGTTCCATAAGCTATGTTTGTATTTATACTAGGTTGGGCCTTCATGGTAACACCTGAGTACTGAAAAGTATGGGGTGTTACATCTATGGCCCACCATGATGTTAGTGTTGTATCCACTATGTCGGTTTTGTCAGCTCATTTTAAGGCATGAGCCCAAACCTGAACGGGATCCACAAATTAAGAAGGCCACACTAGTGAGGATTAAACGCTTGCCATTAAAACTTTCATCTATTCCTAAAGTTTTAAATAAGGCTGACATTTGTGGTTTCCCTTCATCCAGGTGCATCATTACCTTACTAAAGAGTTTATTGACATATAAACATTATGGTTGGGACCATGATTGTTTCAATGGTGGATGTTTTTCTATGGTGTGGCCCACCTAAGTTTTAAAACTTGGGGGTTCATGTTAAAAGGGATGTAAGGCTAACAATGGTCGGGCCTCTGCCCAGCAAAGTTAAGTTCTTCAAGAGGGTCGGATGGAAGGCCTAACCCAACCACTTTATAAAAGAAGTTAGATTGCATACCGAGTAAACTCTCTCGGGCCCACTGTGATGTATATTCCTTATCCATGTCGTCCATCCATTTTACTAGCTCATTTTAATACATGATACCAAATTTAAATCATATACAAAGCTCTAGTGGACCACACCAAAAGGAGCAATATTGTGAATTGAACACCTACCATTGAAAACTTATTGGGGACCACAAAAGTTTTAAATCAAGTTGATATTTGTGTTTTCCCTTCATCCATGTCTATTTGACCTTATCAATAAGTTGGGTGACAAATAAACATCATTGTGGGCCCTAAAAAGGTTTCATTGGTGCACACCATTCTCCTTATTGTTTCATATTGTATGGTCTAGTTTAGATTCACTTTAGCTATGGTTATGCTTTAAAATTTGGCTCATACCTTAAAATGAGATTTAAAAATGGATGGATAGTGTGGATAAGACATACATCTAAGGTGGGTCCACAGAGTTTACTTAGTACCATTTCGTTACTCGATAAACAATATGCTTCCTGGTGCAACCCTTTCTCAACCTAAATGATGAAGTGAGTGGGTATAACGTGGGTGTGGATTAGTTGAGACATGGATAACAACTTTAGTGGGCGAGTCCCTTCCTGTGGGGCCCACCTCGATGGATGTGTTTGTGTATATCCATGATGTCCATCCATTTCGTTAGCTCATTATAAGGCATTATCTCCAAAAACAAGGTAAATCCATACCTCAAGTGAACCACGACATAGGAAAACAGTGGTGATTCAACTCCTACCGTTAAGAACTTTATAGTGCCCACTAATAGCACAAAGAAGTTTTTAATCCAAAACTTTATGGCCCTAAAGAAGTTTCTAATGGTGGAAATTCAATCATTGTTGTGTGATGCACCTGAGATTTAGATCTGCATTTTTTTGGCACCATGTCCTAAAATGATTTGGCAAAATAGATGGACAACGTGGATATAATACACATGCATCAAAGTAGGCACCATAGTCAAGTACTCCCTAAACCCATTAAGTTGTTTCCCCTACCTCACCAGATATGCGCCCATATAAACATTTAGGCATATACGAACCCCACCTTAATGTCTGCGTTGCATCTACTTTGTTCATCTGCTATGACAAACCATATTGAGATCTTAAAAATTAAGTAGATACGAAAAATCGAGTAGACAATAACATAAGAAAATTGTGGGGTTCGAAAAAACCATTGAAACCTTCTTATGAGCAAAGAGATTGAGGGTTGTAGTGTTCAATTGGCTATAAGTGATCATTCCTATGTGTTATACTAATCATGGCTAAGAAAATATTTTATATGAAATTGATTTTCTAATATCATTGTAGACACCCCACCTAGTTCACAACGACACTACTCTTGAACCAACTAACAAACTCTTGATAAAACCACACTTAACCTCCTTAATCATCATGGGGCGGTTGAGCCAATTTAGACGTAGGATCCCTGACTTATCCTCGACAAAATCAATAGACCCAATCCTAAGATTGTCGACTCTCGGTCTAGTAACAGAGATGCCTATGAAGCCTTCCCATAAACTCATTGTCTAGACCTATTCCAATAAAATCGCATTTACTTACTAAAGGAACCTTTAAAACACACCAAACAAGGATATACGGACCCAGGACCTCATTTTGGAAAAGATGAATGGCCTAAATCTCCTCATCCTAACCATGAGAGCAAGAAAAACCACGAAGAAGAGAAGGAAATATGAAAAGAAGGCAAAAGCAATCCGCTGACCAACCACCGGTCAACATACTCTTAGCACCTCTTTACACCGATCGGATATCTTGAAACCTTCCGACGGATCCTACATAGACATTTTTTGCCAACTGTCCACCGTCGGCCAACCACTAGCCATTGGTTTTCTCTTATAAATTCAACCTCATACTCCTGTCCCGAGGGACTGAGAGAGAAGAGAGAAAGCAGAGAGAGTAAAAGAAAGGGGTGGCATAGGAGCCCTACATGCCTAATCTACTCCCCTTGCAGGAACATTTCTAACTAAACAAGCCTAGATTTTATTCGATTTTATTCCCCTCATGCTAGCCACAGAAAAATCTGTCCATCAAAACAAATCAGTCAGTTCAAGAGCAGAGTCAAGATTAGGGACGTCCGACTATCCCTTTTAACTAAAAAATGGTGTTTGACTTTTCTTTTTCTCCTTCACATCTCAATCAATCTCAAAATGCAATTCATTCCACACATTTCATTGCAGCCAAAACTATTTCATTTTTTTTTTCACGCATTTATTTTTTATTGCCTTTTTTTTGTTTTATTTGCTTGCCCAATGTCTTTCGACTCTCCGAAGCAAGGCTAGGATCCTTTTTATTTTCTTTTATCTATCAGACCCTCTCGTGGCTAAATGATTAACGCATTTTTTAGGTATCATATTCCCTTAATAGTCACACATCTCTTAAAATGGAGATCGCACATGGTGCGAGTAGGAGAGGGTGCCTAATCTCTTCCTCTCTTGTAACCGAGACCCTTACTCAGATCTCCATAGTTGTAGGCCAACCACAGGAATTATTTAGGTCAGAGACTTTCACGATTCTCTGGACTCCCAATGGCAAGTACATGAATTTTATCCGATTATGGACCCATATTAGGCCTAATTGACTAGTGGCTAACTCCAAATATACAATAGCACCATTTTATAAAAGTATTAATTGAAGAACCAGTGAAACCAAGTTGAGATAAGCATATCATATACAAATCAAAACCACAACCTAAATAGTGGCAAGCACGCAAACCTCTCAACCACTCCATCCTCGAGGGCAGGATGGAGGGGAGTTTTCACAATCATTGATTTCTAGACTTTTTGTAGCGTGAGCTTGTTCCCATGCTCATCAGAAAGTCTTTTCTATATATGCTTTGTTGTTGTTATATATTCTTCGAATCTCAATTAAGTCAACTCGACTTAACGGTATTTCCATCCGAATCTCACAGAGACTTGTTGATTGACATGACTCAGTTGGTCTTAAAATGACTCGTCGAGTCACTTAAAATAAAAAATCATTAACTCAATGTAATACTCTTGATAAAATTTAAGAGTATAAATTCTTTTTCCAAAAATGTTAGCCAATGACCTTTAAATGTGCCATCTAATCATTTTGACCTAGATCCATGACGATCTTTCCATTTAATCAACAATCCACATCATGGTTCGTTTATCCAGACCATCTAAACTAATTGATCAACCTTCAAATTGACTTTTGAGCCATTGAAATTTACCAAAAGAATGGATGGATCACTTAGATTGTCAAAATTGATTTGCTCGGATTGTGATTCATCTAATATGGATCGTTCATTTCATTCCCCTTGTTATTAGCTTCAAAATGACACAAATTCTATAATTGTATGGTGAGTATATCTCTTCATCTTAAGCCAAGAGTATGGATGGCCACAATTTATTGCATTTATAGCTTGATCTAGTGGACCAGTATGCATTTGAATTATGTTAACATGTTTATATTGCTTAAATTTACAATGCAATTGATTAAACCTTATCTTGAGCGTGTAAAACTATGATTATCATGCACATATGCATGGCCCACCATCATAACCATTGATTTTATCATTTACCATGCACCTTTTAATCACCAAAGTATTTTTTTCTAAGCATATATATCATAAGCATCAAGATGACACTCTTGGATCGGATTAGATAATACTTAGTTAGTGGTCATAAGCATGGTATGCACACACACATTATACATTCTCACCCATGTGATTAAAAATGTGTAGTATATGAAATTGCATATTAGATCCGTATATTCCAAAACTTGTGGGTCATATTTGATTATGGGTCAACAAATCATGATTTTAGAGTCTAAAGATGCGGAACTTGGAATCAGTCTAGACCATAGATTTCTTGTATAAACAGTTGATTTGATATAGTGGGACCCATTTGGATTTGATCCTATAAATGTACCACACCATATGATCTTAAGATGAGTATATGATAATAATGTGTACATGTGCTGATTTGTAGATGTAGAATAAATTGTACGCAAGGACCTGTGTTTACAATTGAAGGTAGATCTGATTAAACCTAATTGTAACCATTAACCAATGGTATGGATTAACCCTGATCTTATGTGATGGGCCCCACATGGCAAAAGAAGTGATATCCAATCCATTTTATGAATTTAGATTCTCCAAATGATAAGATTAACAAATTAGCCTGTGGATCCAGTGGATGGGCCACCACGAGATTGACTGTTTGATAATTTAATCTTGATTCCATAGAAGTGTTCCTCTGAGTATTTTGGATTTGAAGCAAGATAATCATGTCGGCTTCACATCTTGTGATCACTACCATCTCAATGGGCCCCACCTCATGTGATCAATACCATCCTAGTGGGCCCCACCATGAATTTGTTTATACTTGATAGTTTGATCTCTTTTTAGAGATCGAGATGGTGTAAGATATGATGTTTTGGATTGCTAACCAACTTATGTCTTGGACAAGATCCCTTGATTCATTGTATATCTTGATTTGGGTGGACCCCCCCTTGGGTCTTAGAACTAACAACCAAAAATAAGAAATGAAATCTAACTTAGCCTTAGATATTGGGCCAACCAATGATTAAGCTGTAGATCAGTGGGGCTCGCCACTTTAAATCATACATTAAAAGTGGACCATATTGTCTTAAATTTGAAGTTTTATGTGATGTAAATCATGTATAAGACCATGATCATCATGATCGCTAGACCGATCTTAGATCCAAGCCATCAAATTTAGGGGAAAAGGCAAATTAATCAAATTAGGTCATTAATATTTTGATAAGGCCCAATCCAACCATTCATTTTGAGCATAAATACCTATTTGAAAGTTTTAATGGAAGTAAAGTAAGATCCACCCGACCTTACCTATAAATCCATACCATCATATCTAAAATTGAGATGGATCATGAAATTCAATGGCCGGATTAGATGGATCTTAGTATCCCACGTAGCTTAAACAAGATCTTGATATAACTATAAGATTTAGACTTAATGAACAATTCATATCAAACTGATGATGGTGTATTGTCAGTACAATTAACTGTCTACGACATGGATTTAAGGATCACGGGTTAGCCCTGCTAATCAATGATTGGATCGTTGATAATTGTTGATTTTATTTTTCATATTGATGTACAAGTACTTAAGTAGTGTAGTACATTGACTAGATCATTTAATTATAGTTAAGTCTTAAAAGAGAAAATTGAAAGAAAGAAAATCTAAATCAAGCCAGCAGATCATTAGGGAGATGATCAAGAAGCCTAAATGGTCAAAAGGAAAGTGGACATGTTAAGTAAGTAATTACATGGATGGATTTTTCCGTATGCATCTCATGGCATATCATGTACATTTACTTCTTTACCATTGATTACTAGTGATGTCTATCAAGTACACAATTGCCTTATATGACGATTGATTTTCTTAAAACACTAGGAAACTCGGGGAAAGAGTATCCCTTAAATTCTTGGGCGAGCATCCCACATGGACTCGAGTTGGTGCTAATAGGGCCTCCATTGATTGAGGTTAAGACTGGGGAAGAAGTTTGGTTAGCTTCAAAGTAACCCTCTCATCACCATATTATACGATCACATATCGTATGTAAGAAACCATGAGAATGTCTTATGAATAAGCTACTACATGTGCTGGATTTGTATAGGTCATGGTTGAATGGGTGTTGGTAAGCTAGACGTTGTGTGCAGCCATGACCCTGGTGGTTCAACTTATAATCATACATTGATAGTTGACATATTGACTTTTATATTCTTACTTTCCTATCATGATCTTGTTATGAATCATATGCTGTCACACCTCAAAAATCGGCACGCGAGAATGGAGACTTTGATCCAGATTTTCAGAGTGTGAACCTAGCGAAAATGCACATGGGTGAGTTCCCACGTGCCCGGGTCATCCGGTTAACATTCACATATGATTAAAATTAGAGTAGCTATAAAATCAGTGGTATCAAAAGTTAACAAAAGTGACTAAACCCATAAATATATGATTAATATTTAAAATATACAATTCCAAAAGTACTGTTCACCTATATAGGGATTATAAAGCCATAATATATATACCTAAAATGATTTAATTATAGAGTCACCACTAGCCATTGTACTCAAAATCCTGCAGTCGGCTAAAACTTACAGAATATGTAAAGCTAGAAAATCCGAAGACCCTCTTGCTTTAAATTGACTCCTAATCTACAATCTAAGATTTTGAGTAAGGGACCTTGGTTACAAAGAGGGAAGGTGTTAGGCATCCTCTTTGCCCGTACAGATATACGGTCTCTACTTCGTGTGGTAAAATAGTTTTAAGGGATATAAAGATAATATTGAAATAAGAGTAGGCAAACTTGAATTTCTTATGTGGTAATATCTAGAATCCCGACAAGCTACAAAGCATACGTCCAGAGAATGTCTAGAGGAGTTTTTAAACAGATATGATGATGCTAGAACTATCAAAAAGAGGGACTAGACTACCATGAGTTTCTAATGTGACAAGATTCAAAATTCTGACAAGTCACAGAGCATACATTCAATGGAAACCTAGAGAAACAGGGGGGTTGAGAAGGGAAGTAATGATACGATTGATGAAGTATAAATGCTAGTGATGATTGTATGATCTCTGGCTTGCACTTAAAATGACTTGGATGTTTGGATGCACCATGGTTAGGGATGATTGACTTAAGTGGGATTGAGAGGCTAAGAGATGATTGGAGGAAGCTAGAGGGAGGCTAAAAAGATGGGATCTTGAGAATTCAAGCACTCCCTCTTACTCTCTCTCTCTCTCTCCCTCCCTCCCTCCCTCTCTCTCTCTCTCTCTCTCTCTCTCTCTCTCCCTCCCTCCCTCCCTCCCTCTCTCTCTCTCTCTCTCTCTCTCTCTCTTTCTCTTGGTGTTGGTGTGTTGTTGGGTATAAATAAATGAAGAGAAGTGAATGCTATTTATAGCCTTTTGGGATGACATTTTGGTAATTCCAGGGTTTATGGAAGGTAAATGTTGATGTGGAAACTTGTGATTGGTTGAGGGGAGGGTAATGCCACATGACATACTTTCATAGGCTCTTGGACTTTAGTAGGATGGTAAATAGGATGAAAACTTGAGGATAATTCTATAGGAGAGTTGACTTTTGGAGGAGAGACAATCGTGTGCTCAGAGGAGACACCTCTCGAGAGAGGGCGGTAGTCTGACTACCGCCCTTGACTATTTTAGTCTAAAATTCAGTTGACTGGCTCCATGCATAATTTTTTAGAGCATGCGGTAGTCTGATTATTGCCTGCGGTAGTCAAACTACTGTCCGGGTATAGTTGGTCCCGTAGTTTGACCGGTGGGCATATTTCAGGCCCGGAGAGTGGCCCAAAGCTCCTTTTTGGATATGTGGCTCAAAATGGCTTAAAATTGACTCGATTATGACTCGAAAATGGCTTGAGAAATTCATAGATTTTGGGAGAAGGTTTGGGTATGGTTTGGCTTGGGTGATGACTTGAGTTAAGTTGGGGTTTAGGGTAATGGGATGGTTTGGGTTCGGTTCTTAAAGATCATTCATGCCTTGTCAAGTTATTAGCCTGGGTGGGGTGTCTACACTATCGGCTTAGACGGAGACCTATTCACTGAATAATGAGTTGTATTTACGTCTTCAATCCACAACTCCTTGCCCAATCCATCACTACTTAACATGCTTCGGGCTCTCTCCAAGAGAGTCTGATTTATAAGTTCCACCACAGCATTCTATTCAGCTGTGTGCCTTGGTGTATTATTATAATTCCCTCATTTTTACAATATTAATTGAATTCATTTGAAGTGAATTCACCTTCATTGTTTGTCTTCATAACCTTAAGTTTATGTTCAGTCTACTTTCTCAACAACTGCCTTCCACACTATGAATGTGGCAAATACATCGGATTTATTTTTTCAAAAAATAAACGCATAACTTTCTGGAGTAGTCATCTATGAATAAGATAAAAAATGATGACCCTCCAACAGAACCAACAAGCTACGGACCTCATACATATGAATGCACATACTCAAGCACTCCTTTACATACAAGTTTTATAGTCTTAAAAGTTAGTCGAGAATGTTTACCATATATATAATGTTCGTATATATTAAAATCAACACTTTTAAAGGTAGGAATCAAACTATAATCAGAAAGTACCTTCATACTGTGCTCGCTCATGTGGCCTATACGAACATGCTATAAACGTGTCGATGTGGACTTTGTTATAGACATTGCAGCTCCACCCAATACGGTATTCCCGATCATCTTATAAAGCTTTTTATTCCGCCACGCTTTCATC
Organism: Magnolia kwangsiensis; assembly: GCA_037074715.1. Lineage (NCBI taxonomy): Eukaryota > Viridiplantae > Streptophyta > Magnoliopsida > Magnoliales > Magnoliaceae > Magnolia > Magnolia kwangsiensis. The sequence continues at coordinate 105,605,248 of CM073578.1, read as the reverse complement.
ACTATAAAAGCCCTTTTAGAAACTTTAAGGACCTGATAAAAATCAATGAACTTGCACCCAAATGTCTATAGTGCCCCAAGAGAGATTTTTTTTAGGTTAGGAATATGTCTTACATCTGTTAGGATACACTCCACCCCATCGAACACCTTGATGCACACTGAATTGATACCAATCACCTTACAAACAATGCCATTGCCCATACAAATCTGTCCACCTTCATACTTATTGTAACTGGTGAAGCAATCTTTGTGAGAAGTCATGTGGTATAAGGATCCCAAATCCAAAATCTGGTTGTTACTGAGGTAGAGGTAACTAGATTTAGATGCGGTCAAGACATTACCACCATCCACCTCCTTGCTAGATTGCGCTGTATTGGCCTCTTTCGTCACATTATCAAAATTTTCTCCCTTCCAAGCTTCAAGATTAAGACAATCATTTTCATGTATTTTGTCATCCCATAATTCCAGCACTTCGTCTTGACATTCCTTTTCGATTTGGATCGCGATCGAGAATTACCCTTTACCCATTTAGAATTCCTTCCCCCGACAACTAACGCATTTATAAAGGTACCATCACTACTGTCTTTCTTTCTCAACTACTTCTCATGAAGGGCTGAGATGATAGTTTTAACATCGACGGTATCCCTAACATGGATCAACATGTCTACCAGTCTTGAAAGATAGTGGAAGCGAATTCAAGAGAATCAAGGCTTGATCTTCCTATTCGATCTTAACATCTGCATTCATCAATTTATAAAGTAATTCACTAAAAGTGCTCATATGTTCGCTAATATTAGATTCATTTATTGTCTTAAGATTATAGAATTGTTTATTAAGGTACAAACAATTACATAGAAAAATTTTCATGTACGAATTGTCAAGTTTCGTCCATACCCCTGCGGCGGTATCTTAATCCAGGACATTATAGAGAACATTATCTGCTAGGCACAATTGGATTGAGGTTGTAGCTCTCTCATCGAGTTCATCCCACTCTTCATAGTCATAGATGTAGTACACTTCGCATTGCTAAGTAGACCATATTGCAATCCTTGTTGAAGTAAAAGTCCTATCATCTTCCCCTTCCGTTGTTCAAAATTATTTTTACCAGTGAACTTCTTTGTTTCATACTTCACATTAGATCCTTTCATTGATATATTTAGTTTATAACACGAAACACCAACATTAGCTCTGGTACCACTCGTTGGGGGTCGCGCAGAAGCAAACCTAAATTGAAACTAATAAGATGAAATCAAAAGAAAGTACAACGCACAGAGAACACGCAAGTTTCATGTCGAAAAATCCTCACGAGAAAAAAATATGGCACAAAGCGATAAGCAATTCACTATAAAAACAAATATTAGAAGAGATGGATGGAATTACTAATCTAAACAATCCTAAAAACCTCCTTAAAATCCCTAGCTATACTCTTGAACCCTTAGGACCATTTTAAAGAACCCTAACCTTATCGTAATCTCGATTACACCCGATATATATACTACCACAATCAGAATAGGAAACAAATCACGCACTTACGTAGTTCTATACACGCCTTCGATGCCATCAACAACCATCGAGGACCAGTCAATGACATCAAAGCCACCTTCAATGTCATCGTTTAGCAATTCCAAAACTTTCTAGCAATCAACTAGGATTTTTTAAGATTTTCTCGATGGGATCGAGCATTTGTCAATCGAATTAACAGTTGCTCAATGAAATCCAGTGATTCGTCGATGACACCGACGGAATCTGTTATAGACAGATTTAAGACATTGACAATAATTTTTGGGTTCATGTTCCTTATGAGGAGAGTTCAATAGGGCTTCCAACACACATTGCAAGGCCAGAACAACAAGAGGAGATGTGATCTCTTCTATACACATGGCCCAATGCTACAAGTTACACTTATTTTAAAACTCAAGAGGATTTGCACGGCCGACTAGTTTGATCTCTTACGCTCACATAATCTGTGCGAGGCCATCGCTTTTCCACGTATATAAAAGTAACGCATGTAGAAGAGCTTCAAGCATGACACCAATATAACAAACTATAATATAACACTACCTTATCTATCCATCCACCATGGACACTTATTTATTTGTTTTGTTTTAGTTTAACCCCCTTATCATTGCTCATAGCATGAGGTTCCAATTTTTATCCTTAGTCTACCTTTCCACTCTTCATCCATGACATCCCATTGGATCATAAGGAAGGCTTAGTTTCGAATGGCATGTTATAGAACTTTCCATAAAGTTTGGTCCTTACAAGATAATAAATAGATAGTCGAACCATGATCATCTTGCCATGTGCTTGGTTCCCTCCAAGACCACGAACAAATTGTCACCCCGCCGACCATCTCACCAAGAAGCTTGGTTTCAACTAAGAAATAAATAGATTGTTGAAGACCTGCCCTCCTTTAGTTGTCTCACTATGAAGTCCAATTTTTGATAGAGTAATGATTGAACAACCATCCTGCACATCACAACTGTCCTACTACGAAACTCAGTCAACACTGGGCGACGAATGGATCGTCGTCCCTTAAGTTGATCGTGACTATCAATATTGTAAAAATTGTTAATAAAACACTTTAGACTTTTATCAATTTTCTCTATTGTTCTATTACTGAACTATGATTGTAATAAGCGTATATTGAAGACCTTTCAATTAAAAGGAAAGAGAAATAATCCATTAGAAGGATGAATCATCTTCTTCGCAAATTGCTTGATTTCATTAGATAGATGGCTAGATAGGTGACTAATATTCACAAATATGGTCTTGATTGGTCTATCTCAGCGTTGGGGTCACAAGGAGTTCGGTTTGAGTTGAGCCGCATCTTGCTCTGGCACACCCGTCACTCGCACATGAATGAATTTGAGCCAAATGATTACATTTTGTCAAGTTTATGAATTATGTGGACCACTTGGGAGGTCATCTTACAAGCTAAATTTATGAAGGGAATACAAAATGAGGCAAATTCGAAGCTCAAGTGGGCCATACAACAGGAAAAAGTGGAATTGAACTCCCATCGCTGAAAGATATTTGGGCCATCATAGGGCCCACTTTGAGCTTTGGATATGCCTTAACTTTGGGCCTATAACTAAAATGAGTTGGCAAAACATATGGACGTGGAGGATTTCTCACAAACATCAAGTAGAGTATAGTTGGGCTATGATCCCATGCCCATTCATTGCATGTCTTGGGCAAAGCTGGTTGGTGGAGTAAAAAACTCTACTGCCTCAGCCATTGCACATAAATAGTAGGCCAACCTTGATGTTTTTGAGAAATCTATCTCGTCCAGTTGTTTAGTCGTCTCATTTTAGGGTATGGGCTAAAAAAAAAGTCCGATTGAAAGCTTGGGTGGGCTAAACTATAAGAAATAATAGGGATTGAACATCACCATTGACACATCATGATGCAATCATGGGGCTCACTTTGAGCATTAGATCTGCCTCATTTTGGACCCATGTCTTAAAATTAGATGGCAAGACAAATGGACATGGCCTATTTCTCACAAACATCAAGATAACCCCACGTGCGATGGAATTACAACCCCACATCAATTCATTGCATGTCTTAGGCCGAGAGCCTAGTTAGAGTACTAATTCTAATGCCTCGATGGTTACAAATAAATAGTGGGACCCACCTTGATGTTTATGAGAAACCCACTCTATCCATCTGTTTTGCCATCTCGTTTTAAGGCATCGACCTAAAAATGATTATGATCGAAATGTACGACGAGTCACATGACAAGAAATGGTGGGGATTGAATGCCATTATTGAATCATCTTGGGGCCATCGTGGGGCCCACTTCGAGCACTAGATCTACCTCATTTTTTGGCCTGTGCCCTAAAATGACCTCAAAAACACAAATAGACGATGTGGATTTCTCATAGACATTGTGAACCCTACGGACGATCAGGGGGTTAAGGTTGACCTCAATTTATTGCATCTCTTGGCGACATCATAATTAGCGAAGTAATAACTACACTCCTCGATGTTACAAATGCACAATGGGCTCACCTTGATGCTTAGGAGAAATCCACCATGTTCATCTATTTTTCCATGTCATCTAAGAGCATGGACCGAAAAACAAGGCTGATCTAAAGCTTGGGTGTGCCAAACAATACGAAACATTGGGGATTGAACGCTTAGTGTTGAAACATCTTAGGGCCCACTTTGAGAATTATATTTACCTTATTGTTAGGGCCATGCCCTAAAATGATCGAATAATAAAATGAACATGGTAGATTTATTTTTTTTAAAAAAAACATAAAGGTGGGTCCCACGTGTGGTCAAGAGTTAAAGTCACATATTGTTTGACTTTTAAATCAAACAAAGGTTGTTAAAAAAGCGAGGGCAGTTTGGTTAATATAAAAATATGGAAAGGTATACATATGTGTAACTAATTATAGGGAGTTTAATGTCTAATGGTGAAAGTGTTGCGCAACACGCCTGTAAGACCCGTATCTTAGACCGTATCATTCCGTAGACTTCTGCGGTCTTCCTGGTCAAAATTCGGCAACCTTCGACCTTTATTTGACATTTGCATGCGACCCTGAGACGCATGCCGTCAACTAGAATCGGCTCGACCCGACACTTGTACCCTAGCGACCGCGTCGTCGCTGCGGTTTCGATGTCACGTCTCGCACGCCGAAGCGATACTCAGGCCAGAAGAAGTGGGCCCGCGTTCAGTTTGAGAAAACTCCACACATTTATAAAATTCCAAGAGAATCTCTACAACCTTTCAAATCAATCCCATCAATCATGTCAAATGTCAAGTACACATTATCTCATATGTCAAAGTACAACCCCATCCCCAAGCAATCCCAAAGTCAACTCTCTCTTACACAAAGTACACCCACCACATCACTCACCCATCTCTGTCTTTCAATCTCTCTCTCTCTCTCATCTCTCTCACCCTCATTCTCTCCATGGGAGCAAATCATGTCAATGGCTTCCATGGGAGATAGTAGTGTGGCCCACCTTTCTACCACCCGATCCCACTACCTTAAGCCCATCTCAACCGTTGAAATTGTCCATTTGGGACTCCATCATACATTGGCGGAAGAAGGAAGGAGAGATCTCGAGGTGGGTGCTTCTTTCTCTCTTTCTCCCTCTCTACTTCTCTTTTTTTTCTCCTTCTTCCTCTCTCTCCTTTTGTGTGTGGCCCACCTATGATATGGTATGACGATCCAGACCATCAGACTGCAGGATCCACTTTGCTGCCCGTCCGTGTGGATGGCCTCGATGAAAGGGAAAAACAAATACCAGCTTGATTCAGAACTTTGGTGGGGCCACGCTGACAGGGGAACCCACCATTGGGGAAGTAGGTTGGCTGGTATACCTCTCCAGTTACTTAGCTGACGACGTCAGCTAGCCCTACGAGCCCCTCGTGATGTATATGTTGTATTCCAGCCGTCCATTTGTTTGGATGGTGGTGGTGAATCCACCATGATCTATGTATTTTATCCCCTCTGCCCATCCGTTTTCTGGGTATGGGACCCACCTCACACGTGCTACACGTGTGAGGGTGGGGGCCATCTTGAGACATGTATTATGCCATCCATGTGGACAATGGGTCCTGCAGCATACGGCTGCTGGATGGACGTCAGCAGATCCGTGGGCCACCACGATGAAGTGCATCATCCAGTCATCCGTGTGAACCCCACCCTGATGTGTATATCTACACCGTCCAATTGGGACAGTGCTGCATGTGCTAGGCACGTTGGGCATGCTGCACGTGGCATGTGGGACCCAACTACATGCATGTAGTTTTAATTTCCACCGTCCAGAGATGTCTGGACGGTGCAGTGGAAATCACACCCTGATGTGTGATGTACGTGGTCCATCTGTGTAGCCCCACACGTGTAGTATGTGCCCCATTCTCACCGTCCACACGTGGACGTGGGGCCCACCATGATGCCTTGTCCTTTCCGTCCAGTGGAAGGTTGGTGGGGCCAGCCGTGATGTATGTACTCTCCACGCCGTTCGTCTGTTTCAACCACAGCAGTTACAGCTGCTGCTGTAACGTTAGCAGGCCATGGGGTCCACCTTTATGAGTTGTTGTATATCCCAGTCGTCCAGCAAGTCTGGACGGTGGGTACCCACCTTAATGTTGATTCATACCGTCCGCCTCAGGACGTGGGGCCCACTGTGATGTACTGTCCACACATGTCTAGTCCACTGGATGGTGGTTGCTGGACCCTGCCTCAAAAAAAAGAAGAGAGTATATATATAATAAATAAATAATGATATATACATTATAATAATGCAATATGAAGAGATGGTGGGCCCTACGTGGGACCCACCAGATATATATATCTGTTTCATCCATCTATCCTCACCATTGTGGAAATTTATTTTTGATATATATGATGTATACTCAGCGTCCATCAGGTACGGTGGAAGCCACCACGCTGTATGTGCTTTACTCATGCCATCCACCTGATGATGGAGTGGGCCCACCCCACACGTGTGACACGTGTGGGTAAGTGGGACCCACCTTGATTATGCATTATATATCCAAGCCGTTTGTCCAGATGCATGTACGTTGGTAGATTTAAATAGATATATAATAATTATATTAGTAAAATAATATTGTGTGGTGGGACCCACCTGATATGGAGTAGATTGGCTAGTGTACCCTTACACCAGCTACTGGCTGATGTGTTGACGTCGGCATTTATTGTGGGGACCACCCTGATATCTGTGTTTTACCTAAACCGTCCACCTGTTTTACCTGATGGGACCACCACGAAGTATTTATTTCATCCACCCCGTCCAGATTGTGCTGGACGATGCAGGACAATGTTTGGACGATGCTGTCCAATGTCCGAATAGTACTGATTTACATGGACAATGTTTAGACGGTACCATGGGCTCCACTATGATGTATTTGTTATCCACACCATCCATCTTTTGCAATGTGGCCCACCTTTATATATATATATATATATTCTATGTTTACACCATCTATTTCCATACGGTGCCATGTGGGGCCTAGCATTGATGCACGTATTGTAGACCTCCATTGTCCGCCCCTTGAACGTGTGGCCTGCCTTGAGGTACGTGTTGTATCCAAACCATCTAACCATCTGGGTCACCTAGACCGTCCAGATCATGGGGCCTACCTTGATGCGTATGTGGCCCATTTAATGACGCCGATGAAATGTAATTAGGGCCTAGGCATGAGGCCCATTAAGATGTATTTGCAACCCATATCTGAGGCCAAATGTGATGTATTTATGACCCATTGGTGCTGCCCATTGAGCGACCTATTTGATATATTTTTGGCCCGTGTGAAGAGGCACATGGTAATGTATCTCTGACTCATTTGGTAAGGTCCATTGAGGTGTATTTGGGGCCCATGGCTTGCGGCCCATTGTGATGTACTGAGGCCCACAGGTTGTGGCCCATTGAGATGTATTAATGGCCCGTGTGTGGGGCCCGCCTTCTTAAATCTGAGGCTCATGGGCAAGGTCCATTGTAATGTATTTGTGGCCTATGGGCAAGGCCCATTATGATATGTATTAGGCCCATTAGTGTGGCCCATTGATGTAGCCCACTTGATGTGTATAAGGTTCATTAGTGCGGCCTATCTATGAGGCCCATCATGACGTATTTATGGCCCATGTGCAGGGTCCACCTGTTTATATTTTGGCCCATATAACAGGGCCCACTTGCCTTACATTTTAAGGCCTGTATGATTGGGCCCACCTGCTTGAATCTGAGGCCCATGGGCAAGGCCCATTGTGATGTATTTGAGGTCTATAGGCAAAGCCGATTGTGATGTATATTAAACCCTTGTATGAGGTCGTGGGCCCACTGTCCGTTCGACCCTATGTGGGCCACTCCTTGGGAGCAATGTGGGTTGAATATCCACATTGATGGACAATGATGGTTGAATGTCCACATTGTGACCTTCCATTAAGCTTGGTTAGACCCATTCTCGTCAATTCTAGTGGGTTACCCTAAACGATTGGGCCCCATTAATATTGCTTGATCCATCATCGACTGTCCATCCAGGGGTTCTGCCCTGCGTAGAGGCTGATTACCAATTCTGATTGTCGCAACCGATTACCGATTCCGATTAATGTGACCAATTTGTCGATTCTGATTATCGATCGATTCCGATTGTCGCGATCGATTGCCGATTCCGATTGAGGTGACCGATTTGTCGATTTTGATTATCGATCGATTCTGATTGTCACGATCGATTACTGATTCCGATCGATGTGACCGATTTGTCGACTCTGATTACCGATCGATTCCGATTGACATGATCGATTGCTGATTCCGATTGTCGTGACCGATTGTCGATTCCGATTATTGAGGCCGATTATCGATCGATTCCGATTATTGTGGCCGATTACTGATTCTGATTATCGTGATCGATTGATCGATTAGCGATCGAGGCCGATTATCGTGACCGATTGTCGATTCTGAGTATTGAGGTGGATTATCGATCAATTCCGATTGTCATGGCCGAATGACGATTTTGATTGTCGTGGTCGATTCCAATTACTGAGGTCTACTCCGAAGCCGATTTCGATTGTCAAGGCCGATTGCCGAGACCTGTATGATGTATATGTGACCTGTAGTTAAGGCTCATTGTGATGTATCTATGGTCCTTGGGCAAGGCCTACTGTGTTGTATATTACGCCTTTGTGTGAGGTTGTCCGCCTATTATGTGTTTGGCCCTGTGAGGGTCATTCCTTGGAGCAATGTTGGTTAGATGTCCACATTGTCGAGGCCAATTGTTGATGCTGGTTATTGATACTGATTATGAGTATGTGATTGCATAGCATCATGATACATGTCCATACACATCATCTGCATGTCTGTTATGAGATATAATTGACCATCACATATGTCATAGTGCCGGTTGTTATGAGACTCCTGATAGGCTGAGATTGTCTCACATGAGTGCACGATTTGCGTAGGATTGATGCATGACTGGATTGTATGACTCATGCATTTTGCATTGTGTGTTGTGATTACTGTATGCCCTAGCGACATCAGGGTCGTAGCCTCCACAGGCATATCGTGGATGGCCATATGGGACACCGAAAATCTGTTCTACATGGGGTGCTATAGATATCCCTGGGTGAAAGTCTCTAAACCCTCTTGGTTCCAGAGGTTGCTCCAACGTCTAGATCGAGTGGGTAGATGAGCGTTGAGTGTCAATTACCAGATGGTTACGCTCTCCACTGTGTCGTGGTCGGTTGGAAGGGGGTGCGGCCTTACCCGCCCTAGAGTAGAGGGTAATGCTAGGCTGAGTCTGACCAACTCGAGGAATGGGTCCGTTATCGATGAGTCGAGCCTGATATTGGCAGACGGATAGTGAGGTCTCTTCCACTTACCTTATTGCGCGCGATGTGGCGGCGATCTGGTTTAGAGTGTACTAGGCCCCGGTGATTTCTCAGAGAGGAACCGTACTGATATGTGGACTATTGAGTAGGAATTGCATGCTCATTCATTCATTCATTCATTCACTATCCGCTCGGGCTGGTGGTGCGCAACTAATTGTTATTTACCTTCGTTATAGCAAGAATTTCGGTTGGGCGTGCGACTAACCTGAGATCAGGAGTCTACCACATTGAGTCTGACTATTCAAATTTAGGTATGGGACTGGTTTGGATAGAAGTCCCTTGTGGTGGACCCCGTAGTCTGCGATATTACATACTATCATCCCGACTTCACACTTTAGCTTGGTCATTTCACTCACATCGCATATCGCATTACATCCGCACGCATATGACATTTTGGGTTACTATGTTTCTGCATTTATACGACCTAGATACAACTGACGGTATTTGTGGACTCATCAGGATTTGCATATTGCATTGCATCATCAGCATCTGATATTTGGTTCTTTATGACTCTTTATCGCATAGTTATTCTATATTGCGTATTCTGATATTGATTGACTTATAGACTTGTCCATACTTCCACTTACTTTGTTATTGTATGCTTTATATCTTGTCAGTATTACTGCTTACTCTGATTATTCTTGCTCTTGTCTGTGTTTCTGCTTATTTAGACATTGTATGATTATGGCATTGTATTGAATACTTGACACTTACCTTGTGCATACACTTACATCACCCTCTAAGCTTTTTATAAGCTTATGCACGATAGATGCGTGCAGGAGATGTTAGGTTGCAGCAGTGTTGAGCTTGGAGCGTGTAGTGGTCTTTTGGAGCTTGATTTTCTATTTATGTATTTCTCTTTCAGTGTTGTAATCAAATGATTATATTAGTAAATATGTGATGATGATGTTGCCTTTGTGAATTGGGTAATCTTGTGATTATGCTAATTACTAGTTAAATGTATATAACAAAATCCTCCTTGTAGGATCCCAGGATCGGAATCTGGCATATGAATGCTAGGAGCCGATAATGAGGTACTACGGAGGCTGTCGGCACCGGATTCGGCGATCGGGATTCCTGTGAATCCGATTTTCGGGTTTGGGGCGTGACAACGCCAACAATGCAGTGAGCTGAGATCCAATCTCAGGCCTCACCAACAAACGATAAAAAGGAAGAAATATAAACTAGAACAGATCAAAGCAATCCAAACAAACTACAAGACAAGATATGCGTGGAAAAATTCCAAATTAGGGTAAAAAACTACGGATGCAAACTTCCATTATGAAGAAACACAAAGATTACAAGGTAAAATACTAACCTCTTCGTTGGAAGAATATAGAAAACCCTTAGCCAACACCTTAGAATAACTTTCATTCTACCTAGAAAAATCTTAGGAACCCCTATTATAGTTTAGGTAACTTCTCTTTCGCACCCTTGCGAAAGGCGACACCAAAATCAGCAATCCGCATCAGATTCGAAAACGAATCTGCGTAACCTACGACTAGTCGAAGGGGAGCTACGACTGGTCGAGCTACGACCAGTCGAACAGTTCTTACGACTGATCGAAGGGCCCAAAGATGAAAAAACAGAACTCGTTTGACTTTGAGTCGAGCCTGTCCACGATCGGTCGAGCATGTCCTACGACCGGTCGAAGACGGCCCAGATGTGGCTTCGCATTCTCAACAATTTCTCACTTGGATACACATCACCAAAAACCTTCGTCTTCTTCATCCGGAGTATACCACCTCCCCGTCTTCAAGCTTGAAGACCAATCAAAGCTGAAGAGAGCTTCAGCTTCTCCCATGTGACCGCTTTGGTTAACATATCCGCAGGATTCTCACTTGTATGAATCTTCTCCATAACAATCGATCCATCTTCCAGTAACGAACGAATGAAGTGATATCTGATGGCAATATACTTGGTCCTTGAATAAAAGGTTAAATTCTTAGTCAAGTGTATTGCACTCTGATTGTCACTGAACAACTTACAATCTACTTGCTTCTTACCCAACTCTTTCATAAAACCTTATATCCACACCATCTCCTTGCATGCTTCTGCAGCCACAACATATTCTGCTTCTGTCGTATTGATAGATACTATCTTCTGTAACTGAGAGACCCAATTGACTGCAGCACTACCCAGAGTAAACACATAACTTGTAGTGCTCCTTCTGCTGTCGATATCTCTTGCCAAATCTAAATCCACATAGCCTTGTAGCTTAATTTTCGATCCACCATAACATAGCCCTATATCCTTAGTACCCACCAGGTATCTGAGGATCCACTTCACAGCTTCCTAATGTTCCTTCTCGGGGTTGTTCATGAACCTGCTAACAACTCTCACTGCTTGAGGAATGTCTGGCCTTGTACTCACCATAGCATACATGAGACTCCCAATCACTGACGCATATGAGACTTTTGCCATGTAGTCCCGTTCCTCCTGTGTCTTTGCCTCTTACTCCTTAGATAGCTTGAAGTGGTTGGCTAATGAAGTGCTAACCGGTATAGTACCTCCCATATTGAATCGATCAAGTACCTTTGTTATGTACTCTGCCTGTGACAAAATAAGTTTCTTGTTTTTCCTTTCAGGCTTTATCCTCATGCCTAGGATTTGCTTTGCAGCTCCTAAATCCTTCATGAAAAATTCTCTAAACAGTTGTCTTTTGAGATCTGAGATGTAATTCATGCTTGAACAGGCCACAAGCATATCATCAACATACAGAAGAAGGATGATGTACGATGTATCAAACTTCTTCAAGTAACAATAGTGGTTTGCATAACATCTCCTAAAACTGTTTCCTGATATGAAACTATCGAACTTCTTGTACCACTACATCGGGGCCTGCTTCAAGCCATATAGACTCTTCTTTAGTCTGCACACTTTGTTCTCCTTTTCTGGTGCCATGTATCCTGTCGGCTGATGCATATATATCTCTTCTTTAAGGTCCCTATGAAGAAAGGTTGTCTTAATATTTAGCTACTCTAGATGTAAGTCCTCTGTTCCCACTATACTCAAGACCATATGAATCGCAGACATTTTCACTACCGGTGATAATATTTCAGTGAAATCGATACCTGCCTTTTGTTGAAACTCTTTCACAACCAATCTGGCCTTGTACCGTTTTGAACTATCATACTCCTCCTTCAGTCTATAAACTCACTTGTTATGAAGAGCTTTCTTACCCTTAGTGTAACACTCCATATTTTTGTCAATCTGGAGTTAGACGTCCTTAGGCAATGGGTTAACCATAACACTCTCAAAGATCAATCCCAAAGTCTAAAAATCAATTTTCAACCCATTTCCTTCAGAATCTCACCTTTCACCACCTCATTCTTCAAATTTCTCCAAGTACTTTCATATTAGACACAAATCCTAAAGTTTAAATGGTGAAGAACTATACTTAAACTAAAACTTAGTATAAATGATACATACATGAATAAATTAGTATTTTGACTATTGAATTTTTGGAATCTCATGATTTAGATATGTTATTTGAATAGATTAGCTTCTCCTACCCCAAAATCATATATTGTACGTCACGTAACTCATTCCAGTTTGCAAATGAGACCCGATAAATACCTCGACGAACTCGTGGGCCCAAATGACTCAATTCGGGAGGACTCGAGGTGGGTCCCACATGTTTCCGTCATCCCCAAGGGGGAGGACCTCGTCCCTGGGGTGAGTCCTCGCCAAAAAGTCCAATGACCGGTGAGGGGCTTGCCGGTTTGGTGAGGCCTCGTCCGTACAGCGGATTAGGCAGCCCGTTTTTGTAATTTTTTCTGTGCATTTTGTCCAACTTTGAAAAATCATATCTCCCTTGTTATAACTTTGATTTAGGTGATTTAAAAACTATATTGAATATAAATGAGTCTATTTTTATATAAAAATATTTGAAAAATATAATAAAATATTTAATATAGTTTAAAGTAGGTCGTTGTGACAACTATCTGAAAATCACTTGTTGGACAGCTGCTACTTCTGAAATTTTTAGAATTTTTTTATGACATGAAATCTCATGAAATTTGGTGGAGATGGGGTAAACTTGATGATGAACTATTATAAAAATAATTAAAATAATATAATAACTAGAAGTGCCAAATAATGGGCATAGAATGGCTCTAGGACTGTATTCTGCCATAATTAGGGTAGAATTTGGTTAAGTACTAACTGAATACTCAGTAGAATTAGCTTGAACAAATTTTAATATGAACTACAAGACCTAAAATGAGTAGAACCGCTAATTCTACATTACCTAAAAACTTAGGATCAATCTCTAAACCCAGTTGCTCTTGGGAGCATCGTGAAATTTCGTATTGGACCTGAACCGCACGTCGAATGTTCGATAGCAATGAACTTAGACAGTTATGACCGCCTAGTTGGACTTGAAAATTACCTCAAAAATTAAGTCCAGATGATGTCTTGGGACTATTTTTTTGAGTCCGGAGTGAATAGTGTGAGAAAAGTGAATATATTTAGAAATTAAATATAAATTTAAGTAATCTGAGTCGTGTCGCTTGTGGGCCAATTATAAGCATTTAGACCGTTAGAATTTGACCTAAATACACCCTCAGATCAGGGAAGATGACCCACACATGTCAATCTACTTGTGGCCCTGATCGAGTTTCGATGACCGTTGAACTGAAATTGGTCTGTCACGGTCGATCTGAAAACCCGATCGGACTGAAAACTTAACTTGATCAAGATCTTATATTAGTGAGCTTAAGTCCGACCGCATTCAGTAAGAGGACCTCTAAAAAGGTTCCATTGGATCAGAATAAGTCCAATTTGGTTATAACCTAGGTAGACCTTGGCCCTGGGACTGTTTTCGTCAGTTTTGAGCCTATAAAAGGGCCTTAAGCCCTCTCTCACAAATTTCATACGAATTTCCAAACCCTAGCTAAGATAAGAGAGAGAAAGTCAGTGAGAAGTTGGTGTTTCATCTTGGGATCCTTCCCAGCTTCTCTACTCACCAAATCCATCTATCTGAATCATTATTCCGGCGATTCTAATTCCATTCTTGGGTAAGTCAATCAAAACCTAACCTATTTTGGAGCTTAGAATAGCCTAAGTGTTGATGTAGCTAACTTAATTCATGCCTTAGGTTGCGTATCCGCCGTTGACGAAGACTTATCGTCTAAATCATATCTGTTACGGATTTTCTGGTTTAAGGTGCGGACTATATACGTTTAGGTTATGTTTTTTAGACTTTCAATATATGATAATAATTTATTATTGAGGTGGACACTATTACCATGCGAAATGCGCTATCTGTTTTGTTGTACGTATATGTATAACCTATGTTGTAAATAGAGTATTCCATATGTTTGTTAAAATGTCTGTGTGCATATGAAATCTGATGTTGTGCTTGTCATGATTAATTATCGTTAATACATGATTGTTATGTATGCAACAACTCCTTGGCTAAAGGATTTGTCCTAATATGCAATATGGTCAACATACGTGGTGTATGTTGAATAGTGTACTCTAAGTGTTTGTAAAAATGCCTGAATGAGTTTGTAGTTAGTAAAGTATGATTTATAAGGGAGTTGAGATATAAATCTCAATTACCTTACTTATGTGTATGATTTCCTCCATGAACTATTTAACTATGTGTATGATTTCATCTATGTACTGTATCTATGTTCAAGTTATATTTCATAACATGTTCATATGAATATAGGATTTGAATCAATTGTCTATTATTGAGCTTGCACGTGAGTGAGACTATATTACAGTCCAGATAATCGGTAATTGTTCTTAAACTAGTGGTTGAAGTTATTTACGCCACGCAGGATGTGTTCGACGAATCCAAGTCATACTTGGGAGTTCGACAGTGGTTAGGCCATATAGAGTGCTTATGTATTTCATGTCGGTCAACTCAACGTGCGCTTGTCCTAATTGAGCTCGTTAATTAACCCAATTAACCGATGTATGTTCACCATGTTTGGACGCTACTGTTTGAATCTAAGGTACCAAACTGTAAGCCCCGTATCCTAGACCGTACCATTTCTTAGACTTCCGCGGTCTTACTAGTCAAATTCCGGTAACCTTCGACCCTTAACCAATATTTACGTGCGAACCTGATTCGTATGCCGTCAACTTGTATCGACTCAACCCAAGACCTTTACCATAGCGACCGCGCCGTCGCTGCGGTTCCGATGCCGTGACTTACGCGTTGAGGCGATACCCTGGTCAAGAGATGTGAGCCAACGTTCGGTGTGAAGAAAACGCCGCGCATTGCGAAACTCAAGAGAATCTCTACGAGGTGTCACATCAATCCCATCAATCCATTAATCCATCACATGTCAAGTACGTGTCAAGTACACATCACCTTTCACCCATTCCCAAGCAACTACAAAAGTCAAGAATCTCTTACAAGCCCATACCTCTCTTACACCAAAAGCCCTCAAAGTCAAAAAGTTCTTACACCACCCATGCTTTTCTTACACAAATGGCCACAAAAGTCAAGATTTTCTTACACCCATCACTCACCATATCCATCACCCATCTCTCTCTCTCTTTACAACTCTCTCTATTTCTTTCTCATTTTCAAACTCAAAAAAATCTAAGGAGAGAAATCCCATACGTATGAGAATTCTCCAAGCCTCTCCCTCTCTTTCAAAACTTTAAGTGTGGCCCACTTTCCTACCCCATGATCTCCCATCCTAACCATCCATTCCTCATCTCCTCCATTGAAATCAAAACTAAGGTGCTAAGGAACTCATAGGAGCAAGAAGATCGAACGGTGGGTGCTCCTTTAGATGTAAAAAAATCTAATTTCTATAGCCTAGATGTTTTCTTTCTTTCATGAGGGAAGTGTAGGACCCACCAATCAATGGTGGAGTTCCCACACAATCCCATGGTTGTGGCCTAATGGCCTACCTTATGCATGCATGATCCATGCATGAGGCCTTTCTCTATGGGCCCCATCATGGTAGTTTTATTTCATATCATATTATGTTTAGGTCATCTAAACCTTATAACCATGGTGGGGATGGCATCCTCACCATGCATTTTAATTATAAGCCATGCATGTGCAAGATCCATTTTGTAAATGTAAATCTAGGTATGATGTGCGGGTGCGATTGATCTTGGGAGGGCTCAATAGTGGCGGAGCCCCTTTCCCTATGGCCGGTTTGTCCTTCTATCTCTCTTTTTCCTCATTTTATTTTCTGATGTGTGTGGCCCATTAATGTATTTCCCTTTTTATTTAACTTATATAATAAATTTTATCTAAGTACATGTTGTTGTCCAGAATTTTCTGGATAGTTTCTGGTTATTTTTGGACCAGATTTTGGGACTGTTTGGGGGACTATTCATACCTATTAAATATACTTTTCTAAAAGGTGGGGATCTCATCTTGATGTCTCTCAAATTTCAGCCCCAACTGACCTTCACTGGGGTCTCAAAGGTGTGGTCCAAGTGAGGTGGACAGTCTAGATTTTTTGCACTGTTCCAGCAACATTCCACCATGGACAGTTGGATTTTTGAAATTTATTAAAATACGTATGGGTGTTTAAAAATTATAAAAATATTCAGGAGGGTGTCCTACTTATGGTAGGACCCACCTACAAAAGTTTGGGGCCAATGGACGCCTGTACACACCATGGTGATGGCGGGACCGGCCCATTATAATATGGTGTCCAGATCAGTCCAATTTTTAGGACAAATTGATTTATGTAAATGAATTAAAATATTTACAGATGTCTAAAAATTTTAAAATTTTTTAAGAGTGTCGTCCACTTATGTTAGAAACCTACCAAATTTCAGGACCAATGGACCCCTGTACACACCGTGGTGAGGGCCGGACTGGCCCACCACGTTGGGACGTACAGGTCTGTCTGATTTTTCTAGACAGTCTGTATTGTTTAAATTAATTAAAATAATTACAGATATTTAAAAATTATAAAATTTTGTGGGGGTGTGGCCCACCTATGAAAGTATCACTCTGTGAAATTTCAGCCTCAAGTGACCCCGTTTGGGTATCCAAAAGAATGGGCCAAGATGGTTGGACTCCCAGATTTTTTCTATTGTGCAGTCAAGCAATATGCCTTGATAAAAAACCATAATTCAAAAATATTTCTTCTGATGATGGGCCACCTTTTTGGGTTTCCTCATATTGTATGCATGATGAGGGACCTTGGCCCTCAATTTTCAGAGTTTTAGAGGCCTTGGACCTACTCCAATGGAGTGCCCAAATTTAGGACAACAACATGTTATAATTATGCTGGCCTTGGGCTGAAATTTTGAGGAGTGGGGCCCACCATATTATAAAGATCTTAGAGGAAATGATTTATACCTTTAGTTCCTTAAATGTTGGGCTTAATGAATGCACTTTTGAGGCCCATCACAGTTGGATTTAATTGGGTCCGTGAATGTAGCTAGTTGTTGAACTATTTAAGGCCCATAGAGTGGACCTATTTGATGTGTTCCAAGGCCCATGGGATTAGGCTCATTTGATGTAATTTAAGGCCCATAGAGTGGACTCATTTGATGGGTTCCAAGGTCCATGGGATTGGACCCATTTGATGTATTTTAAAGCCCATGGGATTAGGCCCATTTGATATGTATAAGGCCCATGGGTCGAGAACCATTTGATGCAATCTAAGGCCCACAGGTTATGACCCATTGCAATGCACATAAGGCCCATTGGTGCGGCCCATTGATATGGCCCATTTGATGAGTAAAAGGCCCATATGACATGGCCCATTTGATGTATTTAAGGCCCAATGGGGTGTACCTAAGGTCCATTGCAATGTGTGATCCCAACTTGGTTTACGTAATGTTATTCACTATGGGCTACACCTTGGGAGCAATGTTAGTTTGACGTCCACATTGTTAGTATAATGTTGGTTAAATGTCCGCATTGTGACTCTCCCTATGGCCCATTGGTAGGCCTGTACTTGTTGTATGCAAGCCGTCTAGGCCAGCTGCGTTGTAAGGATAGGGCATTACTTTATAACATGCTTAGTATAACTCCATGACGCACAGCCCATTTGTATCGGTTCATTTGATCGGCTTGCTCGTATCGGCCATTTGATTGATTTAGCCCATATGATTGATTAGGCCCATCTTGATATATTTGTGGTCTATTGCTAAGGCCATATATGATTCCTTATGGCATAGTTATTCTATATTGCGTATTCTGATATTGATTGACTTATAGACTTGTCCATACTTCCGCTTTGTTATCGTATGATTTATATCTTGTCAGTATTTCTGCTTACTCTGATTATTTTTGCTCTTGTCAGTGTTTCTGCTTGTTCAGACACTGTATGATTATGATATTGTATTGAATACTTGGCACTTATCTCGTGCACACACTTACACCACCCTCTAAACTTTCTATAAGCTTATGCACGATAGATGCGTGCAGGTGATGTTAGGTTGTAGCAGCATTGAGCTTGGAGCGTGCAGCTGTTTTCTGGAGCTTTAATTTTGACATATATATTTCCCTTTCAGCATTGTATTCAAATGATTATATTAGTGGATATGTGATGATGATGTTGTCTTTATGATTTGGGTAAACTTGTGGTTATGCTTATTACTAGTTAAACGTATAAAAAAAATCCTCCTTGTAGGATCCCAGGATCGAAAATCTAGCATATGAATGCTAAGAGCCGAGAATGGGGTACTACGGAGGCTGTCGGCACCGGATTCGGTGATCGGGATTCCTGTGAATTCGATTTTCGGATTTGGGGCGTGACACAAACTCCCCAATGAAACCCTATCAACCATGGTACCTTAATCCGCTAAGACTCATAAGCCGGGCATGGTGGTATGAGATACCATGGTCGAGTTGTCGGCCTACGCTGGGGCGACGTGCCTCCCCGTAATGACCAGTAAGCAACTAGACTCGTGAGCCGATTATGGTGGTATGGGACACTATATTTGAGCTGTTGGCCTACTCTGATTGGTGACGAGCCCTTTGTAGTGACCTCGAACATACCTTGATACTGCATTAAGGCGACGAGCCTTATTGTAGTAACTAGGGTATAACTAGGCATGCATTGATTGGTGACGAACTCTTTGCAGTGACCTAGAACCATAATATCGTATGAGATTGTCTAGGACTGACGACCCTAGAATAAATCATTGTTTAGGTATTAATATAAGGGAGGTACCTTACTTCCTAATCCCGCTGTATGAAAATGACTAATAAGAACTTGGTAATCATGTTCATAACATCACACTGCATGTGCCGTTGGTGTTGATATAGAGCACGGTGGTAGTGATTCATGCCGCAACCGTTAGATGATGTCGCAAGAGGGAGTTTGTGGTGAGGGCATGCATCATTTCCTCATACCATTCTTTCATTAACAAGAATATTAGGACATGTTTGATTATACTGCTTTATCATTACCGCTTGATTGAATTGATAACATGTTAACTTTTACTGTATAGTTCCACTAAGTTGATCACTCACTCCCACGTTACGGAACGGTGTTTGAAACACCAACCAGTCTTAGTTTTAGTTTCAGATAATGGCGATGCTTTTTAAGTAGAGCCGAACTTTTATGATGATGAGGAGGGTTTCTCCTATATGCAGCTGTCAGGCGGGTCTATGTAAACCATGTTCTGATCAACGGGGTCACAGGGATGTTGATTAGACGGCATTACACTTATTATTTTGCACTGTTCGGAACACCCATGTATATTCATTTTATTCATTTTGGAGTATACATGTATATATTTAACATTGTAACATATTTACACTCTGAAGACCTACAACAGTTTATCTAATTTATATATCTATCACAGTCTTCCACTTACAAAATTTAACTGTCTCTAGAGTATGATATGTTGTTTTGGCCTAATCCCACTCATGTTTACTGCACTAATATGAATAACATTCAATCATCATTATCTATATTGCATAAGTGATGCGTTGGTACTCGGGAGCTGAGCTTCTGCTTGACTCCCGATTTTCAGGGCGTTACACTTAAGTAGAGTGACTAATTCCTATGTACGATTAGACTTAAGAGAGTCCATTTCCTTATCCATGGACTCCTCCCACTTAACCCATGTATCTGACTGTAATGCCTTTTCAAAACACTCTGGCTCACCATTATCTGTTAGCAGTAGATAGTGTAAGAAGGGTGAGTATCGGACCGTGGGTCTCCTCTCCTGAGTAGACCTCCTCACAACCGGTGTATGCGACTTTGCCTCATAATGTTCCCGTGTATGATCATCCTGTAGTGCTGTAACACCCATGTCCGATAACTATTCCAACTCTACGAATTTCTTTTACTCGACCTTATTTTCTTGCACACTGTCCTTATGCATCACTTTTTCGTCGAAGGCTACGTCCTTGCTTCTGATGATTTTTCTATTTTCTGCATCTCAAAACTTGTAGCCAAAATTATTCTACCCGTAGCCTATAAACGTGCACCTCATGGATTTCGCATCTAGCTTGTTTCTGTGCTCTGCATCAATATGAACATATGAAGTACAACCGAACACTCTGAGATGCATAAGGTTCATTTCTTTTCCAATTCACGTTTCTTCTGGTAGCCCATCATCCAGTGCTGAGTGACTTCTATTAATAAGATATACGACAGTATTCACAGCATTTGCCCAAAAGGTCTTAGGCAACCCTGCATGTAACCTCATGCTCTTGGGGTGCTTAAGGATGGTCCTGTTCTGTTGTGGTGTCCCTGAAATCATTTTCTGATGTTTGATTCTACTTGCTGCACAATACTCCTCAAACCTCTTATCACAATACTCTCCCTCATTACCAGATATGAGACACTTTACTTTTTTACCTGTCTCGTTTTCTATCATAACTTTTCACTTCTTAAATGCATCAAATACATCAGATTTATGCTTTAAGAAATAAACCCACAGTTTTTTACTAGCATCATCAATAAATGAAACAAAATAACGTGAACCACCAAGAGATGATACCTGTGCCGGTCCCCACACGTCAGTATGTACTAGCTCCAACAGATGCGTCTTTGGAGCACGTCCAGTCTTCTTAAAGCTCACTCTCTTCTGCTTATCATACACGCAGTCCTCGCAAAATTCCAAGTTAATAGACTTCAGCCCTGGTAGCTTCCCCTTTGACAATAGCACTTTCATCCCTTTCTCACTCATATGTCCTAACCTCTGATGCTATAACTGTCCATTCACTCCAGTTGATGCGACTGAGAGTGCACTATACGACCCTGAAGTCAAGTATAAAGTACCTTCCTTTTTTCCTCTAGATATTACTAAGGCACCTTTTGTGATCTTCCAGGAATCACTGGTGAATGTCATCACATAACCGATATTGGCCAACTGCCTCACTGAGATCAGATTCCTTCTCAAACTCGGTACATGTCTGACATCCTTCAATTTCAAAATCATTCCATCTTTCTGATTGACATAAACGTCCTCATTTTCAACTATACTACACGGCTTATCATCACCCAGGTAGACTTTTTCGAAGTCATCTGACACATAATCATACAGAACTTCCTTACATGAAATGGCATAAAACCAAGCACCCAAGTCTATAACCCAAGACTCATTCCTCGCATCAAGAGACAAGATCAATGCCTCTGTGTTGTTCTCCTCAGATAGATTCACTGAATCCTTCCCACCTTGAGAGCTTTCATCTTATTTCTTAAGCGCTCTGCAATCACATTTCATATGTCCCTTCTTGCCGCAATGCCAACACCCGTCTTTATCTTTCAGTCCCCTGGACTTCTTCCTTAACTTAGAACGCCTGTGTTTATTGCCTCCTTTGTTCAGCGATCTTCCTCTTCCTTTAACGTTTAGAGCATTCCCTGAATCTCCTGAAACTCCTAATGCCTTCCTTCTAGATTCTTCGCTGAGAATTAGACTAACCACATCATCAAATTTCAGCTTTGTCGACCCTGAAGAATTGCTCACAGTAATCACCAAACCATCCCAACTGTTTGACAGACTGGATAAGATCAATAGTGCCCTGACCTCATCCTAAAAAATGATGCCTAAGGATTCCAACTGACTTGTGACTGTATTGAACTCGTTTAGATGTTCAGCCACGCTCCCACCATCTGACATCTTCATGTTGAATAGCTGTTTCATAAGATGAACCTTGTTGGATGGAGATGATTTTTCATACATTGTGGATAGGGCTTCCATTAATTCTTTTGTAGTTTTCACCTTGGATATATTGCAGGCGACGCTCTTAGACAAAGAGAGTCGGATCGTTCCTAAAGCCTTCCTATCCAGTAAAAACCATTCATCATCTGTCATCTTTTCTGGTTTCTTCTCTTTTCCTCCTAGAGGAATATAGAGGTCCTTCTGATACAGATAATCATTCATCTACATATTCCAGAAGGCAAAGTTTGAACCATCAAACTTCTTAATTCTAGTTTTTCATCTTCCGCCATCGCTCCCAATAAAACTAAACCAATAGCTCTGATACCAATTGTTGCGCAGCATGCCAATAACGCAGTGAGCCGAGATCTAATCTTAAACCTCACCCACAAACGATAAATAGGAAGAAATATAAACTATAAACAGATCAAAGCAATTCAAACAAACCACAAGACAAGATATATATGGAAAAACTCCAAACTATGGTAAAAAACTACGGATGTAAACTTCCGCTATGAAGAAAAATAAAGATTATAAGGCAAAACACTAACCTCTCCCTTGGAGGAATATAGAAAACCCTTAGCCCACACCTTAGAATAACTTTCATTTTACCTAAAAAATCCTAGGAACCCCTATTTATAGTTTAGGTAACTTCTTTTCCGCACCCCTGCGAAAGGCGACCAAAATCTACAGTCCGCATCAGATTCGGAAACGAATCTGCGTAACCTATGACTAGTCGAAGGGGAGCTATGACTGGTCGAGCTACGACCAGTCGAACAATTCCTACGACTGGTTGAAGGGCCCAAAGATGAAAAAATAGGACTCGTTGGACTTTAAGTCAAGCCGATCTACGACCGGTCGAGCGGGCCCCTGCGACCGGTCGAGCATGTCCTACGACCGGTCGAAGACGGCCCAGATGTGGCTCCACATTCTCAACAGAAAGCTATGGGCATATTTTGGAAAATAATTAAAAAATGAGAGGGTTTCAGTCTATAGCTAAAAAGGTAGGCAGTAAAATGGATAAATCCCAAAATATAAGAAAAATGGTCCTTTGCATACAACAGCACTGGTGTGTTGCAGTTAAGAGGGTAAAACAAATAAACCACGCAAGTCCCTTATATAGACTCATGAAGTGGTTGTTTCCATAAGAGTCTTAACCATGAAATGGTTAGGTATTTTTAACTATTACCATAAACCTTTTATAGGCCATGCATTATTGTTTGGCTTGAAATTCGGCTATGGGTACGTGTGTATTGTGTTGGGAGTGCTAGAACCTTTTACAACTCAATGTGAATTGAATGCCTTTGATTTGGGCCATCGTGAGTGATCGTCTGTGACCAATATTTGAAGTAGTTCGGTCGACTTCAATCACCTGTATGCGTAATCAAGCAATTTGTAGATGAGAGTGTTTGTCCTTCTAATGAGCTATTTTTGTCTTTTAGCTTGAATTATATTTTCTCACCTAATAGCATAGATAATCCAAATTTCCACAGTGTGAGAGTAAAAGGAACTCAATTGTATTATTTGAAATAAAATGAAAATTTAAAAAAGTATTCCTTTATAATCCAATATTTATGACATTGATAGCAAGGCCCTAGATCTAAATCTTCTTTGGTTTAGTAATTTGAGTGTAAACGAAAGAAATTACAATACCAAAAACAAAAGAAAAGATCTTCCTTTCAATCTAACGCTTGGCATAGAGGGAAGTGAATTACACTATTCCTAATCTAGGTCGGTCCAACGTAGTTGTGTAGACGGACGAAATTACACTACTATTATGCTAAAGCCGGTCCAACGTAATAGCGTAAATAGATTATCCTATGCTAAGATGAGATAAATGATATGCAGTGTTGCGCTGTAGTTTTGATTTGATATGTGTTGGGTTACTGATAGCTCGAAGCTTTTCGATTTTTCTCTTATTTAAATAAAATTTAGGATAATTACACAGAGAGATCATCATAGCTACTCCTGTTTACTAATGTAGAGATAATTGTCTGGACCCAAAGATATTCACGGTCTATCAAACGATGCCACACATGTTAATCGTTTGTCATGAGTTAGCTATTGGTTGCACACACCTCCTACCCTTTTTACGTGGACGAGAGTTTCTCTTAAGTTGCATGTATTGGTAATAGTTATTTGCTTCTCCGCATAAACATAAATAATGTGTCATAATGTTAAGTCGACTTAGTGTGGTTGTTACTCCACTTTTTGAATATTTTCAGCCATGGAAATCATGTGAAATATCATGGTGCATTGGCTGAACTTAACATTCAACGTAATCGTGTTTCGATCGATACCCAACTTCGATCATGAGGTCACCATGGGGTTAGATGGTTTTGTCATGTGAGTAGGATATGCAACACGTGTGTCCTTATTGTAGCCAATCGATCTTACTAAATACTCATGACTTTACAAATCTTGATCTCATTAGGTTGTTAGAGCAACCAAAGAAATTAATATTTCTTCCGTTTCTTGTTGAGATTTTGTTACTATGTTGCATCATTTGAATTGTTAGATATAATCTGTTCATATTATAAATAAATTGTTATTGGCCCATTTTTCACAATAAAAAATCGTATGATTTAAGCTCATCAAGACCCCCTATAAAGGGTACAGACCAATTCGTCTAAGGACCAAATCCCCCTCCCCATGAGAACCCTCTGAGAATTCATCTCACGTGATGTGTGCGCAAAATCCAAATAATCCCACTGAAACCTGTAGGCTTAAAAGTCTGCCTGATACAAAAATCAGGTGGGCCATGGGAAGAAATTCCCACTCATGATTTTCACATGGGCCCACCAGAGTTGCAAAACAATTTAATTTTTACCCAACTTTTTATCTAAACTAGATGAAGGCTCCACATGGCTTAGGTTGCACATACATAGCCCGTTAAATGAGTTCTCAATGAGAACGGGTTCCTAGGAGAAAATTTCTCCCATGGTCATTATCTTTAAAAGCATTGCTATCCGAACCATCATCATCACCACCATCAAATTTTGGGTGGGTGGCCCACCCGTTAAGCCTTTGCTATGCAATCACAAGAATGATTGATTCAGGATGAGCATGTAAGTGTTTTGAGCCGCTCATCAAGCACACCCCACCACGGATGTAATCAAGCACTGCAGAACTGCCAGCCAACAATTTTCCTTGCCTATCTAATTTTTTCTTTAAGTCCAAAATTTGGGTCATCTTGCTAGGCTGCTTTTTAGGCCATGCCACACCATGGTTAGCCCATATAGAATCTTTTATGTCAATAGACCCTATTATTAAGGGTGGTAAGTTGCTGGCCTTGATAGACCCGCTTGTTAATGGTGTCGGGCCTTACTTATTTACAATCAGGCCTGAACTTCCTACAGAGATATCCATTTAAGTTATAGGCTAGGAAATGTTGTCAAACCAACGTCCCCTACCCGGTCCAGGATTGATCAGGTCTAAAATGTGCCCCAAGGGTCCAACCGATAAGCTAAAGTTCTAATGGCCTGTTTGGGAGCATGGATTTGGAACCCCTGGATTTTAAATCCTCTTATTATGTTTGGCACCCTGGATTGGGAATCATATTTAATCCAAAAGTAGTTATACATGGTATATTTACTTGGGTTTAAATTTAATTACTAAATTAACTTTAATATCTCTAATTAGTGACATATGTAATATTTGACACAATGGTTGTAATGCGCCCGCTCAAATACATGCTTTGTCGGAAAGTGGTGAAATTCCAAGTCTTGGATGGGCCACAAGCACAAGATCATGTTTGAGTAACTAACCAACGATTTTTAGCCGTTAATTTACATAGACAATGTTTGGACGGTGCTAATCAACATATTAAAGTAATTATAGTGATGCAATTGATAATCTAAATGTTTTTTGATATCATTAGTGGGCCATGTGCCCAATAAAATAATAGTATGGTGACACACATGTTACACACGTAACTATAGAAAAGATTTTATGTGTAATCTAAGGTCTTACCGTGGATTGCAAACCCCTCTTTAAGGGGGCTTCAAAACCCTTGGATTTGAAACTCCCAATTTATGCCACCAAATAGATAGGGGATTTAAAATCCCCTCAAATCCTCCTAAATCCTTGGTGCCAAGAGCATGGATTTGAAACCCCCTTTATTCGGAACCCCTTTGATTTGAAACCCCCTGGATTTGAAATACTCTTGTTGTGTTTGACATCCTAGATTGATAATCAACTTTAATCCAAAAGGTGCGGGGGTTTGAATTTAATTCATAAATCAACTTTAATATCTCTAATTAGTGAACTTATGTAATTTTTAACACAATGATTGTAATAAGCCTACTGAAATACATACTTTGCCAAAAAATGATGAAATTCTAAGTCTTGGATGGACAATAAGCACAAGATCACATCCGAGTGACTAACCAACAATTTTAACTATTGATTTACATGGACAATGTTTGGACAGTGTTAATCATCATATTAAAGTAATTATATTGACGTCATTGATAATCTAATTATTTTAAGATATCGTTAGTGGGTCATGTGTCCAGTAGATTAATAGTTTAGTGATACACATTTACACATGCAACTATGGTAATGATTTTAGATGTAATCCAAGGTCTCACCTTGGATTTTAAACCCTCAACACCCCCCCGCCCCCCCCCCCCCCCCCCCCCATTATTTTATATTGCCAAACAACCTTGGAATTTGAAATCCCCACAAATCCCCCCAAATCCGTGTTGCCAAGCGACCCGATGGATGGGGTATTACAGGTGTCCTGCTAGTAAATGACAGGGCTATGAGGGGCCACCTTGATATATGAATACTTTTATCTAAACCGTCCATCCATTTTTTTCCATATGATTTAAGGGTACAATCCAAAAAATGAGTCAGTTCCTAGCTCAAGTGAACCACACAATGAGAATAAAACATTCACTGTTGAAAACTTTTCAGGGGTGACAAAAATATTGCATCAAATTGATATTTTTGTTATCCCTTCGTCTATATCTATATAATCTTGTGAACATGTTAGATGGTAATTAACCATAGAGTGAGCCATAGGAAGGTTTCAATGGTGGGTCATTATCATCGCTGTTTCCTGTGGTGCGGTCCATTTGAGCCTTGGATCTGCATATTTTTAAGGCTTCTCCACTAAAATGATATGGAAAAATGGATGGACGGTGTGGATAAAACCCATACATCAGGGGCCCTCATAGCCCCCTATCCGTTCCTAGGGACGATTGGGGTAGTACCCAATACCCACCCGTCAGCCCCAATGCACGGCTGGTTGGACGCAATGAATCACATCTCACCCGTAATTCCGTGGAAACTTCAAACACTCCTAGCAGCCTAATCCTAGCCATTTGAATTTTTGCAGTCACTATACACCTGACACACGTGTGGATAAGCCATCGCGCATGTTATCTGAACTACTCATCATGCCAGCTCTCACCATAGATATATTATGGTCCAAGGTTTAAGCTGATTAGACTATCCTAGCCGCAGAATTAAAGTACGAAAATGTGGATTTTCAGTCAACACCCTTTTCAACTGTCCAATTTCCTCGTCAAGTCTTGCCATCAGTTTGGAATCTTCAACCGCCTTCTTCTGTCTACCGGGTCACATTTTAGTGGGGCCCAAACAGACGGGGTCTTGTAAACGCGTTCTCTGTCACGTGCGGGCCACATGTAAGGTTTGACGCTCACGTCAGCCTTCCTTTCGAATGGAAATCATCGAGTCCATCTAGTCTCAAAAACAAGTATCGATCGGAACTTTTACTTTGGTGGGCCATCACGTGGATGCGCC
This sequence comes from Magnolia kwangsiensis, assembly GCA_037074715.1. NCBI lineage: Eukaryota > Viridiplantae > Streptophyta > Magnoliopsida > Magnoliales > Magnoliaceae > Magnolia > Magnolia kwangsiensis. Next base: position 105,577,041 of record CM073578.1, on the reverse strand, counting down.
GTGTTGCAAAAATCAAGGAGAGAAAATTGTCATAGTCGTCCAGTGAGAGACCTGCAAAAGTAACGGTAATGACAATGTTTTGCATCGAACCGTTAATATTCGCAATAATTAAATGGTTCGCAGTGTCCGATCAGTGAGAATTTAGGTCTACAACATTTCCGCATGGTGGCCCACCAGAAGAATGGTTTTGATCACCTCATGTTTGCCACGTGCATCTTCAGGAGAGCTGCACAGGATATTTCTGCCGCGCTGCTGCGTACTACCGGGTTGAGTCCTGTGCATGTTTACTTTGATACAGGAGCCGTTGAACATGGGTCATGTTTCACAAGCGTTTATATCAACGACTCATAAATGACACCGCACAGTCAGAATATCTCAGGCAGATTTTGACCCTACTAGCATTGAGGTATGCTCAAAATAGAAGTGAAGTTCTAAATATTATGGGTCTTAAATAGGTTTTTAGGTTAACTTTTCCGTATACCAGTATCATTAGCTGCATGGTTTAGGAGTGAATAAGAAGTGTATTCGATCTTAACTCACGGGAGAGTGATACGGAAAAAGTTCTTTTTAGACATCGGTAAGGCTCGACTCACGGGCCCACATTGATGTATGTATATAATCCATGCCGCCCATCTTTTTTGCCGTGTTATTTTAAGGCTGTCCTAAATATCAGCTTAATTGAAAACTAGCGTGGGCCACATAATAGAAAACAATGGTGACAATGTCACCAACTGTTGAAACTTTCAAGGCTTACTGCTATGTTTGTTGGAAGTGGACCATGCCCAAGTCGGGACTTTTTTGGACCATGCCAAGCTGGCCGATAATGTGGACGGAACGGATCACCCCATTATGGACCTTTGGTTATGGTACCAATGGCTACGGACTGAAATATTATTTCACTATGAATTTAGTACGTAGCTTTTCATCCATTTTTTATAGGAAATGAAGTAAATATATAAAAACCTTGACCCTTGACACATCATAACCTCGACCCTTAACACATGAAAACATTGACCCTTAACACATCACAACCCCGACCTTCCCAACCTCAACCTCGAACCATAACACATGATAACATTGACCCTCACAACCTCGACCCTTAACACATAACAACCTTGACCCTTAATGCATCACAACATTGACCCTCCTAACCTCGGCCCTTAACACATGACAACCCCAATTCTTAACACATAACAACCTTGACCCTTAACATATTGCAACATCGGCGCTTAACACATGACAACTTCGACCTTGGTAACCTTGACCCTTAACATGTGACAATGTCAACCTTGATAGCCTTTCATCTATTTTTTATTTTTTATTTTTGGTAAGGGGAGTAAACATATGACAACCATAACCCTTAACACATGATAACCTTGACAACACATCACAACCTCAACCCTTACATTCTCAACCTTGACAACCTCGACCCTTGTGCTAAGGGTTGATGTTGTCATGTGTTAAGGGCCAATGTTGTTCAGGTCGAGGTTGTGATGTGTTAAGGATTAAGGTTGTCATATGTTTACTTCCTTTACTACCATAAATGGATGAAAGGCTATCAAGGTCGAAGTTGTAATGTGTTAAGGATTAAAGTTGTGATGTATTAAGGGTCAAAGTTATCAAGGTCAAAGTTGTGAGGGGTCGAGATTGTGATGTGCAAAGGGTCGAGGTTGTCATATGTCCACTTTTTTTACTACAATAAATGGATGAAATGCAATCAAGGCTGAGGTTGTCATGTTTTAAGGGTCAAGGTTGTCACGTGTTAATGGTCAAGGTTGGGAGGGTCGGGGTTGTGATGTGTTAAAGGTCGAGGTTGTTGTGTGTTAAGGGTCAAGGTTGTTAAGGTCGAAGTTATAATATGTTAAGAGTAGATGTTGTCATGTGTTAAGGGTTGATGTTGTTATACATTCACTTCATTATTACAAAAAATGGATGAAATGCTACTGACTAAATTTATAATGAACAAATATTTTAGCCCGTATTTATTAATACCATAGCCTAAGGCCCACAATGGGGTGATCTGTTCCTTCCACCTTATCGGCTAGCTTACTGTGGTCATAAAAAGTCCTGACTTCGATATGGTCCACTTCCAACAAACATAGCGGTGAGCTTGGAAAGTTTCAATAGTAGGTGACACTATCACCATTGTTTTCTATTGTATAGCTCACACTAGTTATAGATCAGGTTGACATTTGGGCCCTAATCCTAAAATGATACGGCAAAAATGATGGGTGACATGGATTAAACGTATACATCAATGTGGACCATATGAGTTGGGCCTTCCCTATGCTAAAAAAGAGCTTATGCTACGTTACTTTCTCAGGATGGAATACAACTTAACCTTTTGTTCACTAAAAAATCATATAACTAATGATACAAGGACGAGTAATTTGGCCAGAAAAACATTTTAAGACCCGTAGGATGACTACCTTCGTAATATCTGATTTAGAGATTTTGACCCTATCACAGTGCGAATACAGTGAAAATCCCTCTCCTATGAGAATCATCCCTCCATAGAACACGTGGTGGCAAGACGGATCAATCAAGTCTTTCCTTGTAGCTTCGTGTACAATGGACAGTAAATAATTGAAAATATACATCAACGGAATGATGTCATTCATTCTACCAGTGGCCTTCAATTCGAAGAAAATCGATGGTTGAGATTCTTTAACCCGTCTATTTTTTATTTTTATTTTTTCAAAAATAGCTCATCCATGATAGATATACCTGAATGGACGGTTCCGATTGATGGAACACCTCGCCACGTTAATTGAGGAGCACACATGATGGTTGGAGAGATTTTATCCATGACGACGTGGTGGGCCCACAAAGCTTGGGTGTTTTATGCAGGAGAAAAACTCTATAACTGTTCGTCTGGTATCTAATTAAACAAATTAAAGCATCCATGTTACGTGCAAAAAAAAATAGAGCGGTTTATTTGAACATTTGTCTATTGGATTACTGGGCATTTATTGGACTGTCCAAAATGGAAAAATATCCAACGGTCCTGTTTATACAAACAAGTGTCCACGGAATGGACGATAAGGTTGCTCAACCAATCTTATATTGAGATCTCGACTCCGGGACAGTTGCTTCACAATCATGCTAGTTTATTTGAGTCTGCACAATCAAGCTAGGTTGTTTGAGCGAGCTTATTCCTACCGTACGACTTACGGATCTTTTAAAGACCACTTATTCTTATCTTTCAAGAATAAGCCCCCAGTACGGAGAGCTTTTCACCTGACCAAAATACCCCCACCTTTCCTTCTGGAAGTAGATTGGCCGGTGGGCGAATTCAAGTGCCGACGCTCCTCAAACTCGGAGCTGTAGAACAATTCAAAAGAGATCAAAGTTACATGGCCTCACAATTATGTATTTATTATATCCACAACGTGTTTTTATATTTTCGGATCATTCCAGAGTATTATACAAAATAATAGAATCATATCCAAAGGGCAACTGGATCACACCACAAGGAGCAGCTGGAAAATTGATTTTCATCTTGCTGCTCTTTGTGGTGTGGCCTAGTTGGTCTTTGTATATGATTTTATTTTTTTGATAATACTCTGAAATGATTTCATAATATGGGTGGACGTTGCGGATATAATAAATACATAACTGGGCTACGTAACTTTGATATCTTTTGAACCATTTGTACAAGATGGAGTTCAAGGAGCGTCAGCGGTCATCTTCAGCACCAGCTAATCTACTTTCGGAAGGAACGGCGGGGAAGGGCCTACAGCAGAGGCTTATTCTTGAAAAGTAAGAATAAGTGGGCTGAAAGGGTTCGTGGCCATAGTTGGGTCCTACCGTAGGGAAAAATCTCTGTTTGAGTTAATATAATTGCACGTGTCAATTTCCCAGTGCCCGCGTATCAAGGGTCATAGGCAGTCTGAGTTTCATAGAATAACTCACGCACGTCTTAGAACAGGCGTTGGAGAGGATTCGGGTCCGGCTTCAAAACGTAAGCAGATCGTGTACTATTCCCACCAGGACCAGTCAGAGATGGACGGTCCTGACAGGGCTATGTGGGGCCACCATAATTTATGTGTTTTACCTACGCTGTCCTTAGTCCATTTTGACATATCACTTTAGGTCATGAGCTAAGAAAGGGAATAGATCAAAGGCTCAAATGGACAACACCACTGGAAGCCGTGGGGACTGAATACCTGCTATGAAAAAACTTCTTAAGGCCCACAGAAGATTTGTATACATGTGATCTTACCAACAGGTTGGTTGGCCCAAGGAAGGTTTGAACGGTGGGCCTCGTTGTCACCACTGATTTATGTGGTGCGGTCCACTTAAGCTTTCGATCTGCCTCATTTTTGTGGTCATTCCCTAAAATGATACACACGGTGGGCCCCACGGAGCCCTGTAGGGACCGTCCGTCCCTGGCTAGGTCATGGTGGAAATGGCAACCCAATTCTCGTCCCTTCAAAACACCCACGTTCACCCTCTCTCTCGCTTTCTCTGAAGATTCCAGTCCGTCTTCAAAACATCCCACGTTCACCCTCTCTCTGTCTAACACCCCACGTTCACCCTCTCTCTCTCCCTCTCTCTCTCTCTCTCTCTCTCATGGCTTCCATAATCGGGAGACTAATCCGGAACCGTCCGATCGATCAGATCTCATCAACTGTTCTGGCCTCATGTCCCACCCGATCTCTCTCATCTGGCAGCAATCCGATTCGAGCTACTCTCTTCCCTGGCGATGGAATTGGCCCTGAGATCGCGGCATCCGTAAAACAGGTCACATGCTTGAAACCTTCTCTCCTTTTCATTTCCATTTCTGTTTTTCGAAATGATGTTATCTTTGATCGGCGGTCAAGAGACAGAGTCGACAATCGACGGCTTGGAATGTCAATTAGGGTTAAGGTTCTCTGTTCGCAATATTGATAATGAGCAAAGAGCGGAGAAAGTTTCAATGAAGGGACGAAAATGGAATTATCATGTTTAGTCCTCATTGCGCAGCTGGAGGACTAGTAGGACCCGCCGAGGAACACCCAAAAGGAAATGGTTTTCAAGTGTAACATGCACCGTTCTAAAGTTAAACTTGCTAAAAGGAAATGGTTTTCAAGTGTAACATGCACCGTTCTAAAGTTAAACTTGCTACTTTTATCTCCACATAAATTGTATTAATTTTTAGATATTGTTCCATCCACACTTTCAAAAATAAAAAAAAATGCTGTCTAATCATACACATCAATTAGTCCAGACAGTCATTTCTATGGATGATTAATTATAAAATTGTTGAAAATATAGATGGTTGATTATAGAATTATTCAATCATATAATCTAATTCAATGACATATACCTGTTTTGTTGAATCGTACCCATTATGCTGAAATTCTGTTGCTTGTGATGATGCATGTTGGGGTTATACACACGCACACACATGGAAACGCTCACCTGCGAACCAGTTCGTACGTACTACATACGAACTTTTTTGAGAACTCGTCATATCTGATGAGTTTCGCAAATCTGAATGGTCCACATGAAGCAGAACCTCATGAAACCCCTTGGCACGAATTTTTACTTTGATCCAAAACTTCGGTGGGCCATGAAAAATGCAAACAGTTTCTTCCCTTGATTTGAATTTCTCTTTTTCTGTGGCCCACCAGAATCTTAGATCAGGGTGAAAATCCACCCCCTAAGGTTTCATGGGATTCCGCATCTTATGGACCGTTCGGATTCAACACCCATGACACGTGTGCAAAGGTGCGTAGGTGAGCATGCCTCTCTCTCTCTCTCCCTCTCTCCCTCTCTCTCTCTCTCTATATATATATATATATATATTTGAAAGGCAATGATATATATATTTAGATTAAAGGGAGAAGAAAAACAAAAGAGAGGAGAGAATGTTGGGGTTACATATCAGCGACCCAATGGATAAAAGGTCCACAACAGCCACTCTCCACCGCTGGAGAGCACCTGTGTGAGAAAGGGGGCAAGGTGGAGTTGGTGGGTGGGTTTGGGTCATAACATTATGTATCTCAACTGATGGATAGAGTTTTCGTCACACATACATGACATTGGGCCCACAGAACTTGACTGTTGCATACTCTTCCTACAATTACAATGTTAAAATAGTGACACCAAAATCATCATGGGTTTTAATCACCTTTTAAGCCCATATGACCCATGTTTCACATAAGCAAACAAGGCCTAATTGTTAGTGAACCCGAGGGGCATTTTTGGTATGTCACTCATGAAAGGGTGCCTTTTAGTGTAAATTGTATTGGGAAAAAGTTAAGAGTTACGAATTTTGTAGATGGGTTTCTTCCACAAGGGTTTCAAAAATGGTTTTTTCTTCTTGAAGACAAGATTTAAGATTTCAAGGCTTTCAAGAGGTATTGGAAGTTATTCTTCTCATGGTGTTGAGGGTGAGAATATTTATTGCTAGCATTGTAATGGTGGATGGTTTTTCCTTTTCCAACAATCGTTCTTTAAGTAACCGGTCTCGCCACATACCCAACAAGCACCTTTGTCACCCCTTGATGTTGAACAACTCTGAGATTTGCTTCTTGAAGGATTCTTCGGTTTGTTACCATGGTCATTTTTCCTTCCTTTTGTCATAAGAGCCCCCACTTCCGAACTACTTGAACTTTCCATAGTTGCCTTTTTTCGAAGTTCATCGGCAAGTAATGCACTACAAACCGTATGCCAACTGAGTGAGTCTTCCTTATTACAACTCAATGATGTAACCAAATTGTCACAAGATTTTGGTAATGTACATAGCAATGTCACCTCCTTATCTTCCTCTTCCATTCTCATGCTTATGCTTCCAAGTTGACAAATAATATTGTTGACTGTATTTAGATAGTCCGGAATTTTTGTACCATCCTTCATCCTTAGGGCATATAATTTTCTTTTTAAGAAAATCCGGTTTGTTAGGGTCTTCATTTGATACAAGTTTTCTAGCTTTTCCCATAAACCCACCGTCGTGTGCTTATTAATTATATTGAATAAAACATGATCTGCCAAACACAAGCGAACAATAGACAATGCCTTGATATCCATCTCATCCCAATCATTATTATCGGTCATAGATTCTGGTTTCTTTGCCTCACCAAACAATGCTTTATATTGCCCTTGTTAAACTAGCAAATCTTGAACTTTTAATTTTCAAAGCTCATTTTTTTTTGCCCATCAAATTTCTCCACCTCAAATCTACTATTAGCCATCGCCTCCAATTTACTATACAAACTCAATAGCTCCGATACCATTAGAAATGGCTAAAACCATCGCGGGCCACTTGATGTGACTAGAACTACCGCTAAATCAATACACCACCAGAATCAAACACCCTTTGATTCCAATGGCACACGGAATATGCAAGGATCACGTGCAATAAATAGAAAGAAGATAATTGAGAAAAATCTAAAACCACAAACATACAAGAACACAAGTTATATGTGGTTTACCACTTGAGCTACATTCACGGGCAATTTGACAAAGAAAATTCACTATATCGAGGAGAGATGACAAAGAATAAGGAATGTAGTACCTTTTTCAAGAATACAATAAAACCCCGTTGAATCCAAGCTTAAAAGAAAAAACCCCTCCAATATTGTAATGCTAGTAATAAATCTTCTCACCTTGGACACATTGATAGGAAGAACTGAGAGTACCTCTTGAAAGCCTTGGAATCTTGAATCTTGTCTTTAAGAAGAAAAATCCTATTGAATCCAGAATATTTGGTTTCAAATAACACGTCAAATTCTTGCAATGAAGATAGAACGAGATAGACAAAGTGGAAACTTGTCATTTTCTCAAAGCAGGTTCATTGAAAATGTGCCTGACAAGTTTGGCATGAGTAAGGCAAAGCCAATAAAGACTCCATTGGTCGCGCATTTCATGCTATTTTCCGAACAAAGTTCAAATTCGGAGGGGGGAAAATATATGGCTTGGATTTCATATGATAGTTTGGTTGGAAGTTTGATGTTTGCTATGGTATGTCCTAAGTCGGACATAGCTTATGTGGTTGGGGTGCTTGGTCATTTCATGACAAATTTGGGGAAACCACATTGGGAGGCGGGAAAATGGGTACGTCGATACTTGAGAGGCACAAATAATTATGTGCTTACATATAGTAAAGGCGCAATGGTGATGCATGGTTTTGTTGATGCAAATTTTCCTAGTGATCTAGATAAGCGATGATTAACTACGAGGTATTTTTATTTTTATTTTTTGTTTTTGCAAATGGTCCTATAAGTTGCATGTTAAAGCTTCAAGGAATAGTATCATGGTTGACTACGGATGCCGAGTACATGGTGGCAACGAAAGTATCATTGTTGACTACGGATGCCGAGTACATGCCGAGTACATGGTTTGGCTTTGAGCAGTTATGAGAGAGATAGGTTTTGTTTGTAAACCTATGAATTTGTTTTCTGACAATATGAGCGCCATCTATTTGGCGAAGAATCCGATTAATCACAAGAGAAACAAGTACATTGCAATTCGGCACCATTTCATTTGTCAAATTATTGAAGATGGCAAATTCATTTGCTGAAGGTAGGGATGAAGGAGGATGTAGTGGACATGCTTATAAAGACCGTTCAAGTGGAGAGGTTATATTGGAACTTGACTTCTTTAGGGTTCAAAACAAGGTTTAATGATGGTGAATTGGCAAGGCAAGGAAGTGGTTTTGTTATCAAGGTGGAGATTGTTAAAATAGTGACACTAAAATCACTATGGATTTTAATATTCTTTTATGCCCATATGACCCATGTTTCATATAAGCAAATAAAGGCCCAATTGTTAGTGGACCTTTGAAGGGGCATTTTTGGTATTTCACTCTTGAAAGGGTGGCTTTTAGGGTAAGTTGTATTGGGAAAAAGTTAAGAGTTATGAATTTTGGAGAGAGGGGTTTCTTTTTCTACAAGAGGGTTTCAAAAATGAGTTTTTCTTCTTGAAGACAAGATACAAGATTCCAAAGCTTTCAAGAGGTACACTAAGTGCTTCTTCTTAAGGTGTTTAAGGTGAAAAGATCTATCGCTAGTATTGCAATGGTGGAGAGATTTTTCTTTTAAGCTTGAATTCAATGAGGTTTTATTGTATTCTTGATGAAGGTACCCCATTCCTTATTCTTTATAATATCTCCTTAATATAATGAATTTTTCTTTACCGGATTGCCCGTGGATGTAGCTCAAGTGGTGAACCACGTATATCTTGTGTTCTTGTGTAGTTGCGGTTTTGGATTATTTTTCATTATTTATTATTATTATTTTTTAAATAAAATTTATTACACATTATCATTGCATATTCCATGTGTCATTAGAATCAAAGGGTGTTTGATTTTGGTGGTGTGTTGATTGGGCGGTGATTCCAGTCGCATCAAGTGGTCGATGGTGGTTTTAGCCGCTTCACAGAGGACTTTGTTATGTGGATGAAGAAATGAAAGAAAACAGATGTTGCGAGAGAGAAAAGAGCGTGGTTAAAGGTGTAACAGTTTTCTTTTATCAAGATAAAAAATAAGAGGTAACAGTTATTATTATGAGAGAGTAAAAAGGATCAAAGAGAAAACACAGGAGAGATAATGTAAAAACAAGAAAGATAAAAATAAGAAGATTGTATTGGAGGTCTGTGGCTTGCCTTCTCCTCACACATGGCACCAATGTTGTTCAATCGCATATGCAATCATGTGCGATCGCATATGCACATATGCGATCCCACAACTGCATATGCGACCACACACACACACATATTTGAAAAATAAAAAGAAATTGAAAATATGGGAAAATTGTAAAAAAATATAAGAAATTAAGGAGAAACTTTTCTAAGTTAATAGATAACTAATTTTACATATTTAAAATATATTTAAGAGAAATAAAATCAATTAAACATTGAATTAAACATCAAGTGCTTGAATCTTGATCTTCCAACTTCCAAGAGAGAGGAAATGTAAGAGAGAGAGAGATTAAGACCACATGGAAGTAGGAAATGTAAGAGAGATTAAGATCACTTGGAAGTAGGAAATGTATGAGAGATTAAACCCACTTGGAATTAAGAAATGTAAGAGAAGAAGAGAGTAAGAGAGTTTTGGGGTGAGAATATTGCAAATGGAGGAGGTTCGGAAGCCTTTTTCTAAGCAAAAAGTTTTTTTTTTTTTTTTTGCAAAAAAGAAGAAGAAGTGCCAACCGTTGGCCAATATGCGATCGCATACATTGCATATTTTCACCTATGGCACATATGCGACGCATATGTGCCATGATCGCATATGCAATCTGCATATGGATATGCGCATATGCGGTCACACATGACAACACCATGTGGCACTCATATAAGTCTATCTAGACCATCTAAATTGTAGGGCAAATTATGGATGCAACATATCTAAAAAATAACGCTTATCAAGCAATCCTTTACCATCCAATTGATGGATATGAAATTAATGGTTAAAAGTCAATTAGTGAGTGGTTCAAATTATAAGGGCAAATCAGATGGTTCATGCTACATCCACAGTCAGGTCAGCGATTTGAATGGTATTGATCGTGTACAACTATGACATGCATACTGGGAAAGAGATGTGCTCAAAAGAAGAAAAAAAGAAAAGAAAGGAGATGCGTTTGAGTGGGAGCAAGTGAAGGGGTGTGAGTGGAGGTTTATTGTTTATAGTAGGTTTGAACACACTGATGTAAAGATACATTTGCACTATGGCATTTGGATTCAGCCTTGTATTTAAGTAATGTAAACCACTCACATGATGTTCATTAGCGTGATCGGGGATACCTAATTTTTTTTTAAAGATGGGAACATTTAAACCCCTTGATCATTAAACTTTTTTCATTTCAATATAAGCCTTCTACTTTATGGTTGTTTTGTGTGCCATTAGTTAAGAGTTTGGGATCTTTTCAGTCATGAAGATTTTCATGATAGCTCCCATCAGATGCATACCTCACTAGGTTAATGATTTGGATCATTAGAATGAACCCAAATCCAATGGCTATGGTCCAAACCTAAGGCGTACTTGAGCTTACATGTGGTGAAGAGAAATTGAGGTGTTAAAGAGTTGAGGACTTAAAAAAGCTCTTAAAAAGGAAAAAAAAAAGGAAAGATCAATTGTGGACGGATGCCAAGCAGGCAGCCATGTCCAAAAACCTTATTTCCTTTCAAGTATTTAGTTCGTTGTCTTCTTTCTATAACTATCCATTTTCTAATACACATGCTGCCCATTATTGGTTGACCAATTTGATCTTCGGGATAGGGTAATGCAACCAGATCAAGGAAGAAACTAATTGCAATGTACTGGATTAGAAGTTTGAATCACAAGAGGGGAAAGATGCAATGACTGTGAGCAAGCTCAAAAATTCTCCAGTCTTATACTAGAGATCACCACTCCCCCACCCTCAATTCACCACTTAAGAAAAACAAGAGAATTTGCTCAAACAAAGTATCATTCAATTGTCTTATTCCATAGGGTCTATGCCTTATTATAATGAGTGTTTACAAGGTATCCTTCTTGAGAAAATCTTTAGCATAATCTAAGGAATCTAAAAATAGAATTCCTTGGTAGCTTACCTTTCAAAAAAAGAATTCATTACTAGCCAAGATCTCTAAAACAAGAAAACCCTTAAATATGAAAATCTAATGATACTTATTTATCATAGAGATATTTTTCCTAATATAAAAATATGAAAGAAAGGAAATTAGAAACAAGTTATAAAAGGAAATTGGGCCTTTTCTTATGTATACATGTGGAGCATGCACGTGTGCCCCTTGACTTTGAAAAACTCGGCTCCCTCAAGTTAATGGCAATGTACTCTTTATGGAGCTTCAGGTTGATCGCTTGAAATGGTCTGCTGAAATCCAAATGCTGTCGGATCTTGGTTGGCGCTCCGCTTGACAAGCAACTTTTGATACCTTCCTTGACATGGAAACTATTTGATTCGGATCGTCTAACACATCTTCAATGAATTTTTCGAATTGGCGTGGTATTTCAGGCATTTGGGTAGCTTGTTCTTTCATGCTCTCATCTTCATAATGTAAGATAAACTGTAAGGTCTTCCACACTGAAAATGGGGTGGATCTTTATTTTGGGCGGAAGCTTGATCAAGTATACATTATCACCTAGCTTCTTTAAAATATGACAAAAACTTGTCTTTTTGCAATGGAGCTTGGTGTAAGAGCCTTCCGGAAACCCGTTAGGTTTGAGCCATACCATGACCCTATTCCATTCTTGAAAGTGCAAAATGCTGTTGAACATTTGTGCGCTCCTTGTAATTTTCATTACCAAGGTTGATCTTTTGTCTGACATCATGTATCTCCTTATTATGCTATGCAAAAGCCTTGGCATCCGAGCTTGATTGAGTCGCAATAGGAAGTGGAACTAAATTTATAGGCTGTTGAGGTCGCATTCCAGTCATAATTTTGAAAGGATATGAGTCCTGTAGTGTAGCTCATAAAACTATTAGAATTTGTGATAATGCGATGTCACATGGTCACCAACCAAATACCGAAGTATATTTTGAAGACTGCAGTAGATGACTTCAGTCTGTCCGTGATCCACCATTTTGCGAATGATAAGTACTTGAGAACTTTAGATCGCAAAGTTCACAGGAAGTTCACCAGAAGTAGCTCATAAATTTGGTGATCACGATTAAATACAATTATCTTGGGAACACGATATAGACGAACTACCTTCTTAAAAAAAACATCGGCGATGTATAAGGCATCCGATGTGTTCTTACAAGGAAAGATATGGGCAATCTTAGAAAACTTGTCGACCACAGTGTAAATAGAGTCATTGCCATGTTGAATCTTTAGTAATCTCACGATGGAAATCTTCTGATGTAAGACAATTAACCACTTACTCTAAAAGCTCGAACTGTTAGAGCGTGGCGAATTAATCCCTTTATCTCATAGCCTAGGCCCCACATCCCATGGGTTAGGACCTCGGTCGAACCCCCATTGTGGGCCCCAAATCACATGGGTACTGCCTCACACGAGCCACCCGCCTCACACAGGCCGCCCACCCCGAGTGTGCCCTTGCATCTCACAGGCAACCCCACTCGAGCCCGGTGTGAAAATGCCCTTGCATTAATTACCCTCAACGAGGAGTCTCGAACACGAGACCTCTCGCTCTAATACTACTTTGATGCAGGACAATTAACCACTTACTTTTAAAGATTAGACTATTAGATCATGACGAATTAATCCCTTTATCTCATAGCCCAGGCCCCACATCCCATGAGTTAGGACCTCGGTCGAACCCCCCTCGTGGCCCCAAATCACATGGGTACCACCTTACATGAGCCACCCGCCTCACACGTGCTGCCCATCCTGAGTGTGCCTCTGCATCCCATAGGCAACCCTACTCGAGCCCGGTGTGAACATACCCTCGCATTATCTTCCCATGGAGCATCTAGCACAGCTGCATGGGCAGTGAAGTATAAAGACCGGTATTCTGCTTGCTAACTTTGCCCAACCAACACACATGACACTATTGAACAATAATTCCAACATCTTTTTTAAAATTCGACTCATAAAAAGGGTCCTTGACTAGGGCTGTTGTTTTGTTGATTCCAAAATAACCAATGGAGGATTTTTCGATTTTGGCAAGACCTGTGGATTGGTGAGAGATCCCTTTAGGAGTTTCCGATGATTGATATCTTGGCTCCAAATGGGGACGTTCCCATTACACATTGCTTTTCCGTTTCCGTTGGCACAGTTGTTTGGTGCCCTCCTTGTAGGAGGAACACGATGGATGAACAAGCAAAGGTGTTAATCTGGCTTTTAGAGAAGCTTCATCTAGCTAAATTGTCTTTGGGCATGAGGGATTCGATGATGTGGTCTAAGGTCAACTCTATCAGGTTCTCAGTTTGATCCTTTTATAAGTTGATGACCAATAGCTCTTTGGGTGGGATGTGCGAACATACTTCCCATGTATGGTTATACGGGCCCCTCCTAAGGTGTAGTAGCTTTTGCTTGGTTAGCGGGAAGGAATAAGGTGCTCACAATAGACAACTTGCATATGAAATTGTTGGTGATTCTTAATTGTTGCATCATGTGTATGAAGGACACGGAGTTGTTTAACCATTTGTTCATCTATTGTGCGTTTGCTTGAAGGGTGTAGGAGATTTATTATTATTATTTTTTATTTTTATAAAAGGATAATGGAAAATTTTATTGAGTGATGGAAGGGTGGCGTGGAGGTTAGTTTTGTTGGCGGTCATATGGACTTCATGGGGGAAAATGAACAATCATTCTTTTGAGACAAGAGTGGGTTAGAATCAGATGTGTTTGAGAGGGCAAAGTTAGATGTTGTATTTTGGATCAACTGTATTAATGTCTTCAACCATGGTGATTGGTTCTTGAAGGTAGGGCTATAGTTGTTATTTAATAGAAGTTCTTTTACCTCCCCCCCGAACAAATAAAAAAGAAAGAGAAAAAGAAGTAACCACAAAGGGCCACCGAATGAAGCTCTCACAAGCTCTTGCAAGGAGGTTTTTATAATTATCAATCATGCATACTATATCAAGGGTACTCAGTGCTTGAGCTTGCAGAGAGTGCTGAAAATGCCTTCTCATAATCATCATTTGTTGCATAGTTTCTTTTGAGTTCCTTGAACCCGACAACTGGAGATTGATAAGGTAGATACGATATATGATTTTTAGCTAAGGGCATCTACTATCCTATTTTCTACCTTGTACGATGCTTTTGGTTGAATGTGAACTCCTGAATATAAGCACTCCACTTAGTGTACCGTGCCCTCAATTATTATTATTATTTATTTATTTTTTTGTGAATTTGAATGACACAAATTTTCATAATCGGAATACAACATAAATTCCCAATGAATGAGGTAATGATGCTAATGTTTCAAGGCTTGTACAATAATGTAAAATTTCATGTCATATGTAGAATACTTCTTTCGTGCTTCATTGAGTTTTTTTGTTGAAAAAGGCCACCGGACGCCCTTCCCGACTAAGGACGCTTCCTATACCTATGGAGGATGCATCATAGGCGATCTCGAATAACTTCTCAAAAGTAGGAAGCCTGAGACTGACACTTTTGCCATTTTTTGCTTTATTTCTTGAAATAATGCCTTTGTTGCTACTTCGGTCCATTTAAATAGGCCAATCTTTATACATTTAGTAATGGGTGCCATGAGGGGATTAAAGTAACGACAAGAACCCGTGAAAACTGTAAACCCTATGAATATTTATGAGAGTAGGCCAATCGACAATATCTTTTATCTTTTCAGGACCAAGTAGGTATCCCAAATTGGTTACGATACGGCCGTATCGGCCGATACGTAACGGTAACGGCCGACACCGTTACACGATACGGGGTCGAAACGGTCGTTATGGAATTTTGTGACCGTAATGGCCGTTACGGGGCTGTTACGGGCCTTGAAAAAAGAAGAAAAAAAAATTACCTTTTTCGTTTTTTTTCTTCTTCTTTTTCTCTTTCTTCTTCTTCTTCTTCCTCTTCTCGGACAACAGCTGCGGCTGCGGCTACGGTTCTTTTTCTTTTTCTTCTTCTCCTCTCTCTCTCTGTTCTTTCCCTCTTTCCCACTGTTTTTCTTTTCTTTCTTCTTTCCCTCTTTTTTCTTTTCGGTTTCCCTCTCTCCACTTTTTTTTTTTTTTTTTTTTCGCAGGTGTGTCACATAGCTTAGCTGCTGTAATAGGTATGTGTCACGCTAAGACGAGCGCTGACACTCCTCGAGCTCCAAGTTGTACGAACGGTTCAATGGAGATCAAAGTTACGTGGGCTCCACAGTGATGTATTTATTGTATCTACACCGTTCATCTATTTTTAAATATCATTTTAGAGCATTACCCAAAAAATGAATCTTATCCAAAGATCGTCTGGACCACACCAAAAATAGCAACGGAGATGATAATTTTCACTGTTAAAAATTTCTTAGGGTCCACTGTAATGTTTATTTTTCATCTAACCTATTAATTGTGTCACATTGATGTGGATGAAGGGAAAACACACCTGTCAACTTGATTTAAAACTTTTGTAGCCCCCAATAAATTTTTAATGGTGGACGTTTAATTATTGTTGTTTCTTATGGTGCAGTCCACCTGAGCTTTGGATGTGCCTCATTTTTGGGCTCATGCCCTAAAATTATTTGGCAAAATGGATGGACGGTGTGGATATAATACATTCATCACGGGTGGGACCCAAAAAACTTTGACATGTGTGTTACACTTCACAATTCGAGTCCCGCCTAATTTGGGCCCTTAAAAAATTGTTCACTAGACATATATTAACTTAAAATTTACCAATTAAATTATGGACTGCAATTGCTAACTCACGATGCCAAAATCAAATTGTTTGAATAGTTTTAATTGTTAATTTGTGGACTTTTATTTTTTAAAATAAGGCCTTTTGATTTTTTTCATGATTCACTATCCAATAAATGTCCACCAATTCATAAGTGGGATAATGACAATAAATTGCATGAATTTGAGGCGAATTTGGGGCATCATAGATTGGTCTTCCAAGTCAGCCCCAAATTGGCAGCGCCATCTACCTAAATTTAATTTCATTTTTTTAAAGAACTATTGGGAGAAATGATATCAAATTGTTAAGTGTATAAATTAGATATTTAGAAAATTAAATATATGAATTTTGTAGTCAAATTCAGGTTACTTGGTTCAAAAATTAATCAGACAGTCCGATACAACTTCTCACCAAAGAGTAAACCGTAACACCATCATAAACATGTTCCAATTTATAAATGAATGCATATTTGGAATGCTTAGAATATTGTGGATTTAATCCATATTTTTTCATATTTTTTTGGCAAAAAAAAAAAAAAGCGCTGTTACGGGCCGTTACAGCCCCGTATCGCCGTTACGCTCCCGTATACGTATCGGTTTTGGAGGGCACCGTTACGCCAACCGATACCGATACGGGATACCTTGGGACTAACCCTTACTCTTGCTGAGAGAACAAACCCTAGAAAGAGCACACTGGAATTCATGGAGGCACACTTCTTCAAATTGATGTAGAGTTTCTAGTAGTGTAAAACTTTCATCACCTAGCAAAGATGGATCAAGTGATCTTCTCATGAACAACTATAAATAAGGATGCCATCAAAGTATATGGCAATGGACTTGCCTATGAATGGCTGTAGAATATGCTTCATCACTTGCATGAATGTACTAGGTGCCTTTGTCAAGTTGAAAGGCATAACTAGCAACTTGCACAATCCATATTTCATTTAAAAGTGGGCATCCATTTATTCCTATGACAAATTCTTATTTGGTGATATTCACTTCGGAAATTGATCTTCGAGAAGATTGTAGTATTCGCTATCATGTCCAATATGTCATCTAGGCATGGAATTGGAAAATAGTACTTTACCATTATCTTGTTGATGGCAAGTTTGTCAACAGACATCTATTAATGACCATCCTTCTTTGGTATTAACAATGCTGGCATGTCACATGGATTGAGGCTTTCATAAATGAAACCACTGGCCAGCAATTTGCCCACCAATCATCTAATTTTTTCAAATCCCATAAGCCACCCTAAGTGATTTAGGGTGGTTGTTTACATATGCAATTACTAATAGAAAATCGAATAATAGCCCCTTATTATTATTTAAAAAAAAAATCGAATAATAAAGGAAAAATAGAAAATAATTACAAAAAATATGTAAAATTACTAAAAGTATTTGGAAATTTTTTATACCTATTTTATTAATGTTTTCATATTTTGTTATATTTATTACATTGCATCTATTAGGCTATTAGATTACAACAGGTTAACTTACATAGTAATAAGCACTCAAATGATACATACACTCAAATTTGTGAAAAAAGTAAAATAATTTTTTTTATTGATGACTTGATGTACAAATACATTGTACAAATGAGTGAAATTACAAATTCAAAATAGGCTATACACATTAATCGTTAATCCATTGTCTACACCTCCGGCATCATTGGCATCAGAGTTATTTCCTTCTTCGATGTATCCTTCTTCTTTTTTTGTTTCTTTGTCATTGGTTCCCACAAGTTGCTCGTTTACATTTATGGTTGATCATTTTCTTCTGATATCTCCTCTATATCATCTTCTGCTCCCCCCCCCCGGTTTTCTTGACTTGAAATGCAACATCTTCTACCTGGGCGTCCTTGCTTATAAGGGTTGGGTCCTCCGTCTTTACAAGTTACTCATTGTCATTATTTAAGCAAATGGAATCATAGAAATTAGGCTTTTTATCACTTAGCTATGAATCATTCCTGCAACTTTTGGTTGTATTGAAGACAAAGTCATTTTGCTTCTTTTGTTCAAGAAGATTCCTTATTTTAGTGTGAAAGTGAATTAGTGATCACTTTAGATACTTTTAACATTCAATTTAAATTCAACATTTGAAAAGCGAATTCAAAATCTTACCACTTCAAACTTATTCCAGTTGTGCTCATAATTGCTTGTAGAATATGCGAGGCCAAGAATTTTCATGGCCAACTTCTTCAGTGCCGAATTCATCTTGTTCGGGTCTACTTCATACATTCTCCATTAGTCAGATGTTTAAAAAACAACTAGAGCAAGTTAGACTTTGTAGTTTGTAAAAAAATTATTCTAAGTAAGAGTAATTCTCATAGAAAGATTAATTCTCTAAGATATTTATACTTGGCAATTTCATAGTTCTATGCTGAATGATTATATCTCTTGAGTAAATTCCTGCACTCTTTAAGTAGAAGTCCAGAAGTTAGGATATCTTATCCGGTTCATCCTTATCTAGAACCATTCCCTCCAAAACGTCAAGAAATCTTACCATGTGCATCACTTCTGTTTCACTGCAATTGGTGGAAGCGAATATGGCAAGATTTAGGATTTTTTTTTTTTTTTTGAGAGATAACATTCACTTTCATTAAGATAGAGAGAGGAAAAACAAGCGAGAGAGAACCCGCTGAGATAGCGGGAAAGTTACTCTCCCATAGAGAACAGATTACACGCTGAGGGAAGATTAAAGACAGCCCATTCAGTGATATAGAAATGAATTCTGGACACTATGAATCCCACCGAATTGGAAACACCCTTAAAACATCTATCATTTCTTTCTTTCCAAACTGCCCACCACACTGCCAAGAGGACCATTCTCCAAACGAGAGTTTTCTGCTTTCCTATGGATGCACCATGCCACACTTTTAATAGCTTTCCTGTCGATTGAGGGAGCGACTAAGATAGATCGAACCAAGCAAACACAATCGGCCAGATTTGATTGAGGAAAGGACAGTGTATGAATAGGTGATTAACAGATTCATCATTACCCATACAACAGAGGCAGATATTTGTGATTATCATTCCTTTCTTTCGCAAATTGTCAACTGTCAGCACTTTCTCTTTTCCAACCAGCCAACCGAACACAGCGATCTTTGGGGGTAGCTTGTATTTCCAAATTTTATCCGTAAAGATCTATATTGAAGCAGCACTTAATTTGGAGATGGAGTAATAGAGAGATTTAACTGATAAAATACCTGATTTGTCTAATCTCCATTTCAATGAGTTAGCAGAAGACTGATCAGGTTTGCCCATACTGATACGATCAAGGAGAGAAGCATATTCTTGAATTTCCCAATCATATAAATTCCTTTTGCAAGGCAGGATCCAGATAATGTCAGTCCCTTGCATATGATAACTGTCTGCTACGGAGATGGACCGATTTGTAGCCAAACGGTAAATGTTCGGGAATTCATCTTTAAGAGTTGTGTCTCCCATCCAGATGTCTTCCCAGAAAGAAATTTTTTCTCCTTTACCTACGGAGAAAGCAATACCTTTCAAAACCTCCTGCTTCGAAGCTAATATACCTCTCCATAGGGCGGAAGCTTTATAAGCCGAGGAGTACTTAGTCCACCATCCTCCTGCTGAAGTCCCATATTTCTTTTTAATCAAACGATTCCATAGGTTCCCATCTTCCTTGCCCAGTCTCCAGATCCATAACGCCTGGTTCATGCTTGTGAGGGATCTGATACCCACTCCCCCATGCTGCACCTGCTGACAGACCTTTTTCCAATCCAAGAGATGATATTTCTTCTTTTTCTGATTACCCTGCCACAGAAAATCACGCCCTTATTTTTCGAGCCTGTCTAGAACCCTACCTGGACATTTAAAAAGGGACAAAGTATAATGGAAGATTAGAGAGAGTCGCTTTGATGAGAGTGATACGGCCGCCTAAAGAAAGATATTTGCATTGCCATCTAGCCAAATAATATTCGAATATGTAGACTTTGACCCATAAAAATTTTGGAGGTTTCCCCACGTACAAAGGGAGACCAACAAAAGTTGTTGGCGGGCTACCCAAAGAACTGTTGAATATCTCTGCAAATTGGATTAACTCAGCTTCTTTGAAGTTCCCCCCCCGAACATCTTAGACTTGGCTACTAGTGATTGAACCCTAGATCACTCACACACACCACACTCTCTACCAGCTCATCTCACAAGCGGGACACGATATGATTAAGAATATAGTAAGCTAAATACAAAGAAGATGACATTTGGCTGCTCAATCTTTTATCTATTATTTTCAATACAAGCTTATAATTACATTTTTTTATAATTAAAGCGTATCACATATTTTTAAAATATCTAACTTTCTCTTGCATCATAATTGTATCCCATTGTTAGCTTCTCATCATCGTCCATGAATCTTAACCCACCAAGGGTTTTGAAGATCTTAATGCCCTTAGTACTTATGTCCCTAACGATTGTGAAATGATAGTTTGTCAGACTATTTTTTAAGCATTCTTTGAAAAACCTTTATGATATGGGTTGTAACGGTTGTTACGACCCCCATAATGGCTGTTATAATCTCTCTCTCTCTACAAAAAAAATTGAAAAAAACCTTGAAAAACTTGTATCTGCCCCATAATGTTAAAAAAATTCGAAAAACCTATATCTACCTTGTAACAGACCATTATGGGCCTGTTATGGGCGGAACGGGCCGTTAATGTTGGCTACATTTCATTTTTTTCCATAACGGTTGTTATGGCCGTTACGACCTCATAACATGTAATGGTTGCTACCATACCTTTACATAATGACCTTTATGGCCCTGTAATGGCCTTTACTGCACACCATGAGTCCAACTCTTTAGAAATTCTATCTTGTTCTTGTTTATCTGGAATAATCCTTTCCAAAACATCAAGAAATCCGATTATACGCATCGCTGATGCCAATGTCTAATCAGTGGACACAGAATATGGTCGGATTAAGGATGTACGCAGCCGAATACAATGAGAATGACATTTGGCTGCCCCATTTAGCATCTATAATATTTAGGATGGGATGGTAATCATGTTCTTTATAATTGAAGTGTCTCATGATTTTGGCCTTCTCCATTGCATCGTAGATATGGCCCATGCGTGGCTTTTCATCACCGTCCATCAATCACAACACACTCGCTAAGGGTTCCGATGATTGCTTTTATCACTTGATTCCAAAATAATTGGAAAATAATGGTTTGTTGAACTAACTTTCCTTCGACCTTCTTTGACTAGGGCCCATTATTCCAATCGGCCGACGCTACAAATGTTCTAAGTTCAAATCTTTGAATGTAACCTTTTTAATGTTAAGAAAGTTGCTGTGAATCGGGGCATGGCCAGACGAAGCAAAATACACCCAAGGTGGCTTCTCACATGATGGAGAAGAAGGACATACTTGTATATAAAGACCACGATTCTCCTAGCCCTAACAATTGCCTTAAGATACAACCCACCTACATTTTCTAATATTAGATCAATACAATGTGCCGCGCATGGGGTCCAAAATAAATGTCGCCTCTTCTCCATAAGAAGGCGACTTGCGGCTACATAATTAGGTTCGTGATAACTTGGACAACAGATTCCTCTCATACCCCTTCAACTACACTATCTAACAGTTTGAATAAATAATCGGCCGCGTGGGAATGGGCCGATGCATCTACGGACTTTAAAAAACATTGTCCCAGTTGGACAATTAACAAGAAAATTTATGAATGTTTGACCGGATCTATCGGTTCATCTATCAGCCATTAGAGTACAACCATAGATTTTCCAACTCTCTTTGTATTTGGAGATAAGATTTCTAGTAAACTTAACCTCATTTTTTAGGCAACTCTCCCTCACTTCATTATAGGAAGGGAGTTTCAAGCCAGGTCCAAATTGGCCTATAGCTTCAACCATTACCTTAAAACTCTTCATCTTTACTATGTTGAAAGCTACACCAGCTTGATACAATCACTTTGCAATATACTGAATTGTGGTTTTTTTTTTTAAATTATTTTATTATTTTTATCTTTTTGCTTATAACGGTTTTCCAAAGTGGTTTGGGTGGGTCCTTTGCCCTTACCCCTGTTGCGCAGTACGCCAACAACGCAGTGAACCGAGATCCAATATCCGGTCTCACCCACAAACAATAAACAGGAAGAAATATAAACTAGAAGCAGATCAAAGTAATCCAAACAAACCACAAGACAAGATATACGTGGAAAAACTCCAAACTAGGGTAAAAAACCACGGATGCAAACTTCCGCTATGAAGAAAAACAAAGATTACAAGGCAAAATACTAACCTCTCCCTTGGAAGTACAGAGAAAATCCCTTGCTCATACCTTAGAAATATTTTCTATTGCTTTCCAATCCCCTATAAAAATTCTAGG
This sequence comes from Magnolia kwangsiensis, assembly GCA_037074715.1. Lineage (NCBI taxonomy): Eukaryota > Viridiplantae > Streptophyta > Magnoliopsida > Magnoliales > Magnoliaceae > Magnolia > Magnolia kwangsiensis. The sequence goes on along the minus strand of CM073578.1, from coordinate 105,554,445 downwards.
AACACCTATATATAGTTTAGGCAACTTTCCTTTCGCACTCTTGTGAAAGGCGACACCAAAATCCGTAGTCCGCATCGGATTCGGAAACGAATCTACGTAACTACGACCGGTCGAGCAGACTGCATGACCATTCGAGAGAACCCTACGACTGGTCGAGCACCTCGGAACCCAAAATCGATGCTCGCTGGACTTTGAGTCGAGCCGGTCCACGACCGGTCGAGTGGGCCCCCTCGACCGGTCATGCATAGCCCACGACCGGTCGAGGACGGCCTCAGATGTGGCTCCACATCTCAACAATCTCCCACTTGGAGATGCATCGCTATAAACCTTTGTCTTCTTCATCCGGAGTGCACCACCTCCCCGTCTTCAAGCCTGAAGACCAATCAAAGCTGAACAGAGCCTTCTCCCGTGTGACCGCCTTGGTCAGCATATCCGCAGGATTCTCACTTGTCTGAATCTTCTCCAGAGCAATCAATCCATTTTCCAGTAATGAACGTATGAAGTAATATTTGATGACAATATGCTTGGTTCTTGAATGAAAGGCTGAATTCTTAGCCAAGTGTATTACACTCTGACTGTCACTGTACAGCTTGCAATCTGCTTGCTTCTTACCCGACGCTTCCATGAAACCTTGTATCCACACCATCTCCTTGCATGCTTCTGTAGCCGCAACATATTCTGCTTCCGTCATATTGATAGATACTATCTTTTGTAACTGAGAGACCCAACTGACTGCAGCACTACCCAGAGTAAACATAACCTATAGTGCTCCTGCTGTTGATATCTCCTGCTAAATCTGAATCCACGTAGCCTTGTAGCTTGATTTTCGATCCATCAGAGCACAACCCTGCATCCTTAGTACCTACCAGGTATCTGAGGATCCACTTCATAGCTTCCCAATGTTCCTTCCCGGGGTTGTTCATGGACTTGCTAACAACTCTCACTGCTTAAGCAATGTCTGGCCTCGTACGCACCATAGCATACATGAGACTCCCAATAGCTGACGTGCATGAGACTTTAGCTATGTAGTCCTGTTCCTCCTGCGTCTTTGCCCCTTGCTCCTTAGATAGCTTGAAGTGGTTGGCTAATAGAGTGCTAATCGGCTTAGCACCTCCTATATTGAATCGATCAAGTACCTTGGCTATGTACTCTGCCTGTGACAAAACTAATTTCTTGTTTTCCCTGTCACGCTTTATCTTCATGGCTAGGATTTGTTTTGTAGCTCCTAAATCCTTCTTGGCAAATTCTCTGGACAGTTGTCTTTTGAGATCTGAGATGTCCTTCATGCTTGAACCGGCCACAAGCATATCGTCAATGTACAGAAGAAGGATGATGTACGATGTATCAAACTTCTTCAAGTAACAACAGTGGTCTGCATGATCTCCTAAAACAGTTTCCCGACATGAAACTGTCGAACTTCTTATACCACTGTCTCGGGGCCTGCTTCAGGCCATATAAGCTCTTCTTCAGTCTGCACACCTTGCTCTCCTTTCTTGGTGCCACGTATCCTGTCGGATGATGCATATATCTTCTCTTCAAGGTCCCTATGAAGAAAGACTGTCTTAACATCTAGCTGCTCTAGATGTAAGTCCTCTATAGCCACTATACTCAAGATCATGCGAATCATAGACATTTTCACCACAAGTGAAAATATTTCAGTGAAATCGATACCTACTTTTTGTTGGAACCCTTTCACAACCAATCTAGCCTTGTACCGTTTCGATCTATCGTGCTCCTCCTTCAATCTGTAAACCCACTTGTTATGAAGAGCTTTCTTACCCTTAAGTAGAGTGACTAGCTCCCATGTACGATTAAACTCAAGAGAGTCCATCTCCTTATCCATGGCCTGCTCCCACTTAACCCGTGTATCTGACTGTAACGCCTCTTCAAAACGCTCTGGCTCACCATTATCTGTCAGCAGTAGATAATGTAAGGAGGGTGAGTATCGGACCGTGGGTCTCCTCTCCTGAGTAGACCTCCTCACAATCAGTGTATGCGGCTCTGCCTCATAATGCTCCTGTGCATGACCATCCTGTGGCGCTGTAACACCCGTGTCTGGTAACTCTTCCAACTCTACGAATTCCTTTTCCTCGACCTTATTTTCCTGCACAGTCCTTATGCATCACTTTTTCATTAAAGACTACGTCCTTGCTTCTGATGATTTTTCTGTTTTCTGCATCTCAAAACCTGTAGCCAAAATCATGTTGCACAGCCTATAAATGTTTACCTCCTGGACTTCGCATCCAACTTGTTTCTGTGCTCTGCATCAATGTGAACATATGAAGTGCAACCGAACACTCTGAGATGTGCAAGGTTTACTTTTTTTCCAGTCCACTCTTCTTCTAGTAGCCCACCATCCAATGGTACTGAGGGACTTCTATTGATGAGATATGCGGCAATATTCACAGCATCTGTCCAAAAGGTCTTGGGCAATCCTGCATGTAACCTCATGCTCCTGGCGCGTTCAAATATGATCCTGTTAATGCGCTCAGCCACACCATTCTGCTGCGGTGTCCCTGGAATTGTTTTCTGATGTTCGATTCTATTTGCTGCACAATACTCCTCAAACCTCTTATTACAGTACTCTCCCCCATTATCAGATCTGAGACATTTTACTGTTTTACCTGTCTCATTTTCTACTATAACTTTTCACTTCTTAAATACATCAAATACATCAGATTTATGTTTTAAGAAATAGACTCACAGTTTTCTGCTAGCATTATCAATAAAAGAAACAAAATAACGTGAGCCATCAAGAGATAATACCTGTGCCGGTCCCTACACATCAGTGTGTATAAGCTCCAACAGATGCGTCTTTGGAGTATGTCCTGTCTTCTTGAAGCTTACCCTCTTTTACTTGCCATACACGCAGTCCTCGCAGAATTCCAAGTCAATAGACTTCAGCCTTGATAGCTTCCCCTTTGATAATAGCACTTTCATCCCTTTCTCACTCATATGTCCCAACCTCTGATGCCATAACTACCCATTCACTCCAGTTGATGCGACTGCGAGTGAACTATACGATCCTGAAGTCACGTACAAAGTACCTTCCTTTTTGCCTTGAGATATCACTAAGGCACCTTTTGTGATCTTCCAGGAATCATTGGTGAATGTCGTCACATAACCAGTATCGGCTAACTACCCCACTGAAATCAGATTCCTTCTCAAACTCGGTACATGTCTGACATCCTTCAATTTCAATGTCGTTCCGTCTTTCTGATTTATATGAATGTCTCTATTTCCAACGATACTGCACGGCTCATCATCACCCAGGTAGACTCTCCTGAAGTCACCTAACACATAATCACGCAGAACTTCCTTACACGAAGTGGCATGAAACGAAGCACCCGGGTCTATAACCCAAGACTCATTCCTCGCATCAAGAGACAAGATCAACGCCTCTTTGTCACTCTCCTCAGATAGATTCACTGAATCCTTTCCGCTTTGAGAGCTTCCTTCTTGTTTCTTAAGCGCTCTGCAATCACGTTTCATGTGCCCCTTCTTGCCGCAATGCCAACACCCGTCTTTATCTTTCGGTCCCTTGGACTTCTTCCTCGACTTAGAACGCCCGTGTTTATTGCCTCCTTTGTTCAGCGATCTTCCTCTTCCTTCAAAGTTTAGAGCATTTCCTGAAACTTCTGATGCCTTTCTTTTAGATTCTTCGCTGAGAATTAGATCGACCACATCATCAAATTTCATCTTTGTCGACCCTGAAAAATTGCTCACAACAATCACCAAACCATCCCAACTGTCTGGCAAAACTGGACAAGATCAATAACGCCCTGACCTCATCTTCAAAAACAATGCCAACGGATTCTAACTAGCTCGTGACTGTATTGAACTCGTTTAGATGTTCAGCCACGCTCCCACCATCTGATATCTTCATGTTGAATAGTTGTTTCATAAGATGAACCTTGTTGGGCGGAGAGGGTTTTTCATACATGGTGGATATGGCTTCCATTAATTCTTTTGTAGTTTTCACCTTGGATATATTGAAGGCGACGCTCTTAGACAAAGAGAGTCGGATCGTTCCTAAAGCCTTCCTATCCTGTAAAAACCATCTGTCATCTTTTCTGGTTTCTTCTCTTTTCCTCATAGAGGAATATAGAGGTCCTTCTGATACAGATAATCTTCCATCTGCATCTTCCAGAAGGCAAAGTTTGAACCATTAAACTTCTCAATTCTAGTTTTCCCTTCTTCCGTCATCGCTCCCAATAGAACTAAACCAATAACTTTGATACTAGTTGTTGCGCAGCACGCTAACAACGCAATGAACCGAGATCCAATATCCGGTCTCACCCACAAACAATAAACAGAAAGAAATATAAACTAGAAACAGATCAAAGTAATCCAACAAACCACAAGACAAGATATACGTGGAAAAACCCCAAACTAGGGTAAAAAACCATGGATGCAAACTTCCACTATGAAGAAAAACAAAGATTACAAGGTAAAATACTAACCTCTCCCTTGGAAGTATAGAGAAAATCCCTTGCCCACACCTTATTGCTTTCCAATCCCCTAAGAAAACCCTAGGAACACCTATATATAGTTTAGGCAACTTCCCTTTCGCACCCTTGCGATACCAAAATCTGCAGTCCGCATCGGATTCGAAAACGAATTTGCAGTCCGCATTAGATTCGGAAATGAATCTGCGTAACTACGACCGGTCGAGCAGACTGCACGACCGCTCGAGCACTTCGGAACCCAAAAACGATCCTCACCGGACTTTGAGTCGAGCCGGTCCACGACTGATCGAGCGGGCCCCCACGACTGGTCGTGCATAGCCCACGACCGGTCGAGGACGGCCCCAGATGTGGCTCCACATCTCAACAACCCCCACGTCTTCGAGATGTGGTCTACCCCACCTATCCATAGGCTTATGGCCACGGGCTCTTTTGGCTACTAGTATAGATTACCTTGTGGATGTACATGGTGTAGAAGCATTCAAATCTACAACATCAATATCCTCATTAGCTTCTTTCTCCATAAATTTTTCTTGAATAACCTATGTGTCATGTCATTTTCGAGCATACTTGTTCATGTACTCTATGATTTCCTTATAGATCTCTGGAGTAGCATTGGGACATGCTATTACATTTGATCCTAGTGTGTACACAAGGTGTTGTTTATGCCAGCCAATACCACCAGAACTCACGAATCCACATAAATCATACACTATCTAGGACTTTTTACCAACAGTTCGATAGTACATTTACTTCCAACCCGGGTCATTTGACTCCGGTTTCAAAGAATAAGATAGGGAAGAAGACATAATGACGACACTTGATGAGTTGAGTCAACTCAAGTATTAAGTAGTGTATGAGTAACTAGTTACTAAGTACTAACTACCTACTAATTAGTAAGTAGTATATGAGTAAGTATTAGACAAACAAATAAGCTATAGGCTAGCTACTAGTTAAGTATTAATTACTAACTAGTAACTACTAAATAGTAAATACTAATGTAGATGTCTACTATTAGTCTATTACCATATGAGTGAGTGAGAGAGTGTCTCACTATAGTGGTGGAGTTACAATTTACAACAATTGTGAGAGAGAGAGAGAGAGCGGGGGGGGGGGGGGGAGATTGTGGTGTGAGAAAATAAGTCTTGAACGTGAACCTCTCTTGAAGTCTTCAAATCTATTGTTCAATACTTGGAACTTGAATGTCTAATGTCTCGAATCTTAATAATAGAAATGAATAAGAATGATACACTGCACAATCCAATTATACAATTACAATTTATAAATGAATACAGTAGTCAATAAAACAAAATAATGTTGGGTGAGTCTTGATTATTGAAATGGAAAAAAAAGACAATGAATGTTAGATAGAACTTAGAGATTAGAAATAGAATGCCAATGAAAGAAAGATTGAGATTAGATTAGAGAATGAGAGATATATAATTTGAGATAAAGAGAGTGAAAGCAAGAAGTTAGAGAGAGGAGATGAGACTTGAGAGAAAGAAAGTAAAGGAAGAGAGAATGAGCGATAAAGATTAGATGAGAGAGAGAGAGAGAGAGAGAGAGAGAGAGAGAGAGAGTGAATAAGAGAATAAAAGAGATTAGACTGAGAAATTGAGGATTGCTTCTAGTCTTCTTTGACTATTTGCTTTTTTGCTTCAAGCCTTAAAGCGAAACTATGAAAGAGAGAGAATGAGAGTGTTTAGGGCTTGGGGCTATAAAATGAGGTTTTTTTTTTTTTTTTTTTTTTTTTGGGGGGGGGGTAGGAAAAAAAATCCTGATTAAAAATCATAATAAAAAGTCCAATGGTTAGATTTATGACTGTTGGATACTGTGATCGCATACTGTACACATGGCATATGCGACCATCGCATACTGTAAGCAACATTATGCAATTATGTGATTGCATAATCGCCTATGCGATCGCATTCTGTATAGGAAAAAAAATCATGATAAAAAAAGACAGTCCAACGGTTAGATTTCTGACTATGGGACACTGATCGCATACTGTACACATGGCATATGCGACCATCACATACTGTACGCAACATTATGCAATTATGTGATTGCATTCTCGCTTATGCGATCGCTTTTGACAACATTGTTTAAATATATATGTATGGAGTTTAAATCTACACATGCATGCACTAAATCAACGTTTTTCATCCATTTTTATTTTTTAATATTTTTTGTAATTTCAGGTCATCTTGTAATGAATAGCGCCAAATGTTTTTTTTTTTTTTTTTTCCTGTAATTTATGGAGGGGAATGATGTCAAATGGTTAGGGATATGCATTAGTGGGATGAATCCCATAGATTACATGAATTTTGGCCCGTTGTGGGGGCATTTGGGTGGTCTCAAATGGTCCTGACACTATTCATTCGCATTTAATTTTTATTTATTTCCTCAAATCTCTTGAGGGAAATGGTGTCAAATGGTTGGGGATATGCATTAATAGGATGAGTTCCACATATTGCATAAATTTCGGGCTGTTTTCGGGGCATTTGAGTGGTCCTAAAGTGGCCCGACACTATTATTCCGAATTGAATTTTTTCTTTAAATTTCTTGATGGAAATGGTGTCAAATTGTAAGGAATATGTTTCACAGATCGCATGAATTTCAGGCTAGTTTGAGGGGCATTCAAGTTGTGCTAAATTGGTTCAACACTTTTTATTCGAATTTAATTTTTAATCTTTTCTTAAAATTTTTAAGGAAATGATGTCAAATGTTTAGGAATTTGAATTAGTGTGATTAGTTACACAGATTGCGTGAATTTTATGCCGTTTGGGGGGCATTCAAGTGGTCTTAAATAAACCCTATACTATTCTTCGAAATTTATTTTTTAATATTTTCCTCATATTTCTTGAAGAAAATGGTATCAAAGGGTTAAGGATTTTCTTAGTGGGGTGAGTTCCATAGAATGCATGAATTTCAGGCCGTTTTGAGGGCATTTGGGTGGTCTTTAATCAACCATACTATGATTGTCTGTAGTAACATGGTTACATAAATGTAATTATATGATTGTCTCATCATTCGATTCACACTCGTAATCTTATATATATTGAATCATTGATATTAGATAATTAAAAAATGAAATATATGAATTTTGTAAGTCAATCTAAACCTCTCAGGTTAATAAAATCATTAGGCAGGCAGTCCGAGACAAAGCTCTTACTGAAGCATAGTCCTTACACCATCATAAACATGGTCGAAACTAGAAAAATAATACATAATGGAATCCTCTCATTTTTGAAAAAATTTTGAATACATTTTCATACATATTTTTTCCTTAAAAATAATTCAACCGTTATGTGGCTGTAATGACTGTTACGGGCTTCTGACCGTTACGTGGCTAAAACGGCCATCACAGGCTTTTGACAGCTACATGGCCATAACGTAACAGTTGAATGGCCGGCCCTTACACTGGCCGTTACCATTATCGAATACCTTGGTCCCAAGCTAATACATGGAATGATAGATGCACATACTCCAACTTCAAGTGGAGTGTTAAATTCATGGCTCTTATCATAATGTAGCCAGTTTGTTCTGTTTATTAGTTATTTTCTCTAGTTGAGGAAAGCTGAAATTTTGTCACTTTCTTTTGTTTAAGCTATCATTGAATTTCTCGCGGTAGACACGACACTCGTATATGAATTTACAGTTTGTTGGTTCTTTGGACCTACCATGGATGGGCCATCAGCCAAACTAGAGATTTTTTAGAAAAAAAGGGATGAATAGTTGATTTTTTATTTTATTTTATTTTATTTTCTTTCAAAACAGTCTATTTATTGTCCTCAAAATACCTCCAAGCTATTGGTTAGGCTTCTCCATTCCATGTGATTTTTTGGGTTCTAACACATCTACAATTTGGCCTGTTGGGTGATTGGCTTGGTTCTTGTACATGTGTTACACAAAAAATAACCAGTCATTGACTAATATCTTGGATATCCATGACCTATTTTGTTTTACTTACTGGTTGCTTAGTAATGCAGGGGCATTTTTACATCGGGCTCGAGTGGGGTTGCTTGTGGGATGCAGGGGCACACTCGGGGTGGGCGACCCGTGTGAGGCGGTACCCATGTAATGTGGGGTCCACGAGGGGGGTTCGGCTGAGGTCCTTACCATGAGATGTGGGGCCTGGGCTATGAGATAAAGGGATTAATTCGCCATGCTCTACCAGTTCGAGCAGAGCAAGTGGTTAATTGTCCTGCATCATTGAGTCTCCTCAAGCGTAAGGATTCGGAAATTTCTTTGTGAGCAATTGAACATTTTAGCTTCCCACTATTCCAATTATTCACCAATAGGTTCTAGCAGGGTGCCCATAAATTTATTTTTACATCAAGTGAATTGGTGGAACCCCAATCTTGATTGTAAATAAAATTCCATCATGATGCCGCTCAATTTTCTAAAACAATTATTGGAGTAGAAATGCATTCATCCAAACTAGCTGCTGCCAACAAGACATCACCCAGACATGAATTAGCACCACCCAAAAGAGGGAAGAAACAGAATAAAAGAGGGGATGCTTGAGAAGTTGGCTACAAAGAATAACAGGATCATCCGACTGTCCATATTGAAGATATGGATCATCTGGTGTCAAGTTTAAAGATAAAGAATACATCAATCGTTCAATTTAGCTCGATTGAGAATTTGGACAAGATCCATCTGATAATTAATCCAGATCAAATGAATGGCCTGATTGGCTCTTGGGTCTACATGATCAATCTGGTGGTTTGGATGAGTCCACAAGTACAATCTACATTCAGTTTATTTAAGTAGTTGAGTCTAATTCTAATTGATCTATGTCACATCATATGAACCTATATGAATTTAGTTAGGGCTATAAATGGGTGAGCTTGGGTTGTCTCTCAGCACTGATTTTGAATGGGCTGGGCCGGGCCTATCAGGTTGGCCCTACTCAAAATTTTGAATTTGCTCAGCATGGGCTTAGTCTGTTGACAACCCTCATCATCATCTAAACGCATTGACAATCGTAACTTTTGTATCATTTATAGTGATGGTTTTTAACCAACAGGAATTTAAGATTTCTTATGATTAAGTGTTTGAACCTGTAGGAATTACTTTAACCCGTGCAAGAATTTCTCTTATCCTTGGACCTAGAAATAGACATGCAGGCGATATAGAATTGTCCAATTATGATATTTTGAGTGAATAAAATTTTACTTCTTTCATCTTTAAAAGAAAAATAAATTATTTCTTTCGTGTTTTCTGCAATGGGATTCATTCTATCAGTGCAATGCCTTTAGAAGCCCTATGGTGTGATTTCTTAGGTTTGTGTGGAGTGATTCCTTACAGTTATCTATTACTTTCTATATTCTATGTCCTCAGTTTCAATTCTTGCAATTGGTTAAGCTCCTATTCTAGCTGCATTAATAGCGTACAAAATGTTAAATGTACATGGTGCTAAACTTGTAGCAGATCTTGTACGTGGGGAAGATGGAGAGAGAGAGAGGAATATAAGGTTGTTTAGGTGAAACCCTAGCACCCCCATCTATTTTATAATAATCCCATTCCATGTAATAGCTGTGTATGGGCCCATTGCATGGGCTGGGCCCAACACCTTTATTTATGAAATGATGTGGATAAGGCTAGTGAATGAGGATGTAGAAGGGTTAGTGAGAAGGTTTGGTTGTAGCACCGATTTAGGTATTGGTATCGATGCATGTATTGCACCCTTGGGATACAAAAGCATATTGGTTTCGCATGGGAAATGTTGCTTGTATAGCATGATGTTTCGTTGTTGGTTTTTTTATTTTTATTTTGGAGAGAATAAAAATTTATTAAAAAAGAACAAGGCCAAAAGGAACAAAAGCAAAGCAAAAGATCAAAACAGGAAAGAGAGATGCTGAGATGGCGTTAAAACTACATCCCTAAGAACTCCATATTACACCCCTTTAGCTTAGAAGTAGGGGAAGTGCATTCGACTATCAACAATCTAATTCTAAGGGAGATGTCTTCCACAAACTTGGAATTATTAAAACATTTCGTGTTCCTTTCTTCCCAAACTGCCCACCAAAGCGCGAGAAGGGCCATCCTCCAAAGAGCTTTCTTTTGGTGGCCAAGATTGATGCCATGTCACGCTAGCAAAAAATGGTCCACGGAGCTTGGATGACACCAAGACATTTGGAACCGACCCAAAATATCTGCCCATATTGACCCCAGCATGGGGCAATGAAGAAAGCTGTGGTCAACAATCTTCAATGCGCACACACATAAGCACACATTGGAAAGTGTCATTCCTCCCTCAAATGATCCACGGTTAGAGCCGGGCATTAAGTCGAGTCAAACCGAATTATGGTTGACCCGAGCCGACCCGGTTTGGAAATAGAATTGACTCAAACTTGACCCGTCTTGGTATCGAGTCCAGCATGTCTGACCTAATTCGAGTCCGGGTCTGGCCTGCACTAACTTGGTCCGAGTCCGACTTGGTCACATGGATTGAGTCCGGTCAAGTCAGCACCGAGTCGGGTCCAGTTGACCTTTTTCCTGTTTGTATCCTGATTTTGTAGTGTACTTGAGTTGTTTAGAATAAACATTGTTAAAAGTAATTTGTAACCGAAAAAAAAAAAAAAAAAAAAACGAACAAAGTAAATAAACATTGTCAAAACTTAAAAAGTATGTTAAGATGAAGTTGTACGTACAAACCATTCATTCATTCAATATCCTGTGTATGGTGAATGCCTTTATGGTGTGTAACCTGAGTAACCTTGTCCATAATAGGGTTTAGGGTTTAGGTTTATGGTTTAGGAATTAGGTTTAGCCTTTTAGGGATTAAGTTTAGGGTTTGGTTTTGGGTTTAAGTTTTAGGTTTTAGGTTTAAGGTTTAGAAATGGCTCAATCAGAGCCAGCTCGGGGGTGGGTTGAGTTTGGGAGAGGGAAGGAGAGAGGTTGGTGACTTGGGTCGGGTGCGGCCGATAAGCGTGTAGCGGGTAGTTGTTGTTATTATTATTATTAAATATATATAGTACCCGAACTTGAGTTGAGTCGAGTCAGAACCCAAATGGATTTTGGGTTGAGTCGAGTCGAGTTAATGGGTGACCTGGACTCGACTTGGTTTGAGTTTGGATTGGGTGAAGTCTACTCAGTTTGGATCGAGTCACCCACTCTGTTCGAGTCGAGTCAGGTCTGAACGAGTCGGACGAGTGTAGTCTGTCGAGTCGACTCGTCTCGTGCCCATCTTTATCCATGGTGAGGACCTTTTTCCTCCCTACTAGCCATCCGAATGCTGCAATTGTTGGAGGAACAAGATAAGACTAAACATAATGAGTGGCGCACAAATCACTATGAGTTCCAGCTTTGCCTATTTGAGATTAGAAGGATTTAATTGAGAAGGCATTTGTCTTATCAAGTCTCCACACCATCTTGTTCGATTCCGAGGCGACTGGGATGATATGTTGGATATGATCTTGAAGACTTAACATATTCTTCCACCTCCTCATCTTGTAGAAAACGTCTGCACGGGGGGACCCAAACTATTGCCCCTCCTATACAAGTGAAACAATTTGCCACCAAGACGGAGGGATCTGGTGCCAAGCTGAAAATGGAAGGAAATAACTCTTTTAGGGTTGAAGAGTCCACCCACACATCTTCCTAAAATCCGATTTTTGCTCCATTGCTAACTGAGAAACCCCCACCTTGCAAGAACACTGCTTTCACGAGTAAACTCCTTTCCAGGGGGTTGATGCTCTATAGAGAGGCCGAATCCCTAGCGCCCCCCCAACCAAAATAGAGACTCCGTATTCTTGAGAGCCTCTTTCCAAAGAGCTCCTTCTCTTTGAGCCGTTAAAGCCATTTGCCGAGTAAAGCAATATTCATTGTTTTAAGATCCTTTATCCCTGCTCCTCCCTCTTCGTATGATTTGCAAACCTCATTCCAATTGAGGAGATGGAACATTTACGTATCATCTGGGCCTTGCCACAGGAAATTCCTCCCGAGCTTCTCCGGTCGGGAAAGCACTGATGCCGGGCATTTGAAGAGTGACATAAAGTATAAGGGGATACTTGAAAGTTGAAAGAGCTGCTTTAATTTGAGTAATATATCCACCAAGCTATGGGAAGTGACCTTTCCAATGAGCAAGCATCCACTCGACTCTTTCCACCACCTTTTCCCAAAGATGCCTTGTTGGTTTTCCCACACAAAGCGGCAGGCCAACGAATGTGGACGGAAGAGAACCCGCTCACCACTAAAGATGTTAGCCAGCTCCTCCACTTCATCTGCCTCCAATCTCACTGTGTACATCTTGCTTTTGTTTTGAGCAAGTTAAGTTTGAGACCGGACATGACCTTAAAGCATTTGTCTAAAGTCCTTAGCTTGTCCACCATCGGGGCAGAGGTGTTGCAAAAGATGATGGTATCATCTGCAAACTGAAAGTGAGAGATGGGCTGGGACATACTTCCAACTGAGAAGCCATGAGTAAAGCCCTCCTACGCCCTATGAAGCATTCTTCCCAATGCTTCCACCACCAAAAGGACGAGGAATGGGGTTAAGGGATCCCCTTGAGCTTTTGAAAAAACATTTTGGAGATCCATTTATGAGAACCGAGAAGCACGCGAATCCACTATCTCTATTTCGGCCCACATCCCATCCAATTCAACATGCAATCGAGAAAGGTCCAATCAACATGGTCATAGGCATTTTCAATGTCCAACTTGCAAACGACCCCCTCCACGCCATCTCTATGCTTGGAGTCAAGGCATTCATGGGAAGTTAAAGCATTGTCTAAGATTTGCCCACTCGAGACAAGCACTTTGATTGTCGGAGATGACGTGACCAATAATGTTCCACAGCCTTGTCGCCAACACCTTTGCTAAGATCTTGTAGGGACCCCCTACAAGACCAATCGGCCAATAATCTTTCAAAGAATCAGCCCCCTGAAAACTTCGAGATCAAGGCTATGAAAGATGCACCAAGCCCTGAAGACAACCATCCCCTTTCATGGAATTCTGACATAAAGTTCATAACGTCCCTTTTCAAAATTCCCCAAAAGAGTTGAAAGAAAGCCATCAGAAAACCATACGGACCCGATGCTTTATCTTGCCCTAGCGAATCAACGGCTGCTTTGACTTCGTCTTCCGAAAAGGGGGTCTCTAATGAAGCAGCTTGCTCTTCAGAAAACCAGCTAAATACGAGATTGTCTAGTTTCGGTTGCAAACAAGGCTCCCTACACATTGGAAGACAACCGTCCCCTTTCATGGAATTTTGATAGTTCATGACGTCCTTTTCAAAATTCCCCAAAATAACCAATAATAATATGCCAGTAGCATGATTAAGAGAGTACCAAATAGATAATAAAATTCAGATTTACGCTAAATCACAATCCTACACAATCATAGACCACATGAGCATGAAAATCTAAGGCCCAATGAGAGATTGGAACTCTCACGTTAGCATAGGTATGGTTCTAATTCAATGGGTGGATTTGCGCAATTCTATGGTTAGGGTTTCAAGGGGTTTTGGGAATTTTGGGGAAAATGGGAGATTTAGGATTTGGGAATTAAGGATTTATGGTTTCGTAGGGAATTGGGGGATTATGGTTTTGTAGAGAATTGGGGATTTTTAAATTTTAGGCTAGGGTTTATAGTATAGGAAGATGGATTGAATAAAGGGAAGAAAACAGAGGGAAGGGGTTGACCGTAGGGTTGTACGGCCCTATCTGCACGTGTGGGGCTGGTTGTGATGGGTTGGGTTTAGTGGAGTGATGGCTTAGAAAAAGATGGATTTAGGTAACAAGTTTAGGTTAGACGGAAAGGCTAAAGGGACTTGAGGTTTATAGAAGAAAAGTGGTAGAGAAAGATTTGAGAATAGATGAGAATTAAAAAACAACTTTTTAGAAGAGAACAAGAATATAAGATACGGATGAAAATGATATAGGCTTCACACATTTGGATTCACACCAAATAGTATCTTTGCACATGAGAATCTCAAATCACATGAAAGAGAGTAGAGGAAAAGATGGAAAGAAAACTAGTGTTGGAAGAGTAGATAATATCCTTGTTTATTTTGTCTTTATTTTAATGCCTGGCAAATGTTATTTAGAGATTGGAAAAATCTAAGGGGACTTCCTCCTCCTCCCTTTCTCTTTGGGAGGAGAAGATATACTTCATTGCAATCCAATAGATGATGCTACAAGCTTTTGCTCTTTCCATTAGAAATTCCATTCCTAGTTTCCAACTTATGAATGTTCATCGGACATTGAAATAATGACATGTAGTATATATGCATAACCAACAAATTTGCTTTAATAAGATCAATAGAACCTCTTAATGCAAGGTAATCACTTTTCCAAGTTAACAATCTTTGTTGAACTTCATAATGACGGGGTCCCACTTGTGCTCCTTAGGTTTACTAATGTGAAATGGTAGCCCAAGCTAAGTAAATGGAGAAGTTCTGGCCTTACCCTAGAACTTCTTGAATAAAGCCATTGGAAAGCCATCCGGACTTGAGGCCTTATCTTCCCCATCTGATCAATGCCTCTTAATCGTCTTCCTCTATGGGTCACTCAAGGAAATTGTCTGCCTTGATCCTAATGCCACCCATCTCCAGATTGCAAAGTATGACCTTCTCAATTCCTCCTCTATGACTATTGTTGGATAAAGTTGACAATTGCCTAACCAATGCCTTGTGCCTTTTCAAGCATATTCCCATCCACCAATCTATGGATGCAAGTCACCCTTCTCACACTGTCCATATGGTTGAATACTTCATGATGTTGTCCCTCCTTGAGCTGAAGGGCTCTTGAGTTTTGACGCCATATGATTTCTTCTTTTGTTTTAATTCTAAATTCACTCCCGAAGCTCAAAGATTTGGTTTATATCACTATTGGATGTCTCTCCACTCTTCCTTCATGTCATTCTCATGAATTTCAATGAGGAGAGTGGACATCATCCTAATTTTTCTCTAGTAGTTTTTATTCCTCTCTAGTTTAATTTTGAGCAAGGTGTTCCGTAGCGGTAACGGTGGGCGTAATGGTTCCCACTATTACCGATACGGATACGCTCCGTATCGGCCGATACAGGGCCTATAACGGTTGGTTTATTTTTTTGGTTAGAAAAATCCAAAAAAATACTCAAAAATCCGAAATATTATAAATATTCCAAATATGTATTCATTTATAATTTTGAACATGTAACGCTCCACTCTTTGGTGAGAAGTTGTATCGGGCTGCCTGATGAATTTATGAACTTGACAACCTGGAATTGACTACAAAACTCATGTATTTAATTTTCTAACTATCTAACATTAATGAATCAATGATAGATATATTAGAATGAATTTAATATCAAAATATCTTACATGTGTAGCCGTGTAGGGGTTTGCAATTATTTTTCATAATTTATTCTATATTATTATTAAGTTATTAACATACCTAAGGTCTTCAGAGTCCAAACTTGTAGAGATTACAATGTTTATTCTATTTTAAAGTCTTCAACATATTAGAGACTTCTCCTCCTATCCTGTGATTACATGTCATCCTCAAGAATTTAAAAAAAAAGAAGTATATGATATACTCTCCTGCAACTTGATTAAGGATTACTTGATTCGTTGTCAGGGGAGTTATTTTTATTACAAGTTCGACAATGTCAAGTGTGTGCTTGCTTGCTTAGTGAATGTGTGGGTAATGGACTAATGGGTATATAGCAATACTTAATAAAAATTACGAATCATCACTCGCATTGTGACTCACCACCAAAATGAAAATCTGCTTCACTGTGGTTGCTCAACCTCTACCTCCAAGTCATCGTCATAATCAGGCTGCAGTTGTGGAATAGGTGCTGCATATCCATAATATCCAGTGCTAGAGGGAAAGACCAGGTCAACGAAACCAGAGGATGACTGATCCTGACTAGGCAATGACTTCGACCCCGAGTGAGGATATCCACCAATGCCTGACGAGTAGCCATACTGGTGCCCGTACTCAGGTTGTTGGGATTGAGAATCTTGAGATTGAGAAGGATCTGAATATCTATAATCATATGGATATGGATCAGGACTACTCCAACATGAAAGTGATGGAACAAGCTCATTATAAGCATAATCCTATTGACCATAAGAATATCCATCGTAATGCTTGGGACCATGGGCCTGCTGATGTTTCGGACCTCCTGGTGCACCATTAGACCTACCCTCCTACTAGCTGTATCGTGACTCAGTACACTCATAAGTTAGACCTCATGTACCTCCTTGTCGATGTTCATTGGCCTCGTGATTTGTAGATGGTTTTATGGTGTGCTGAGTAGAGCTGGGCAGAATAGGGACCGATCCGACGGATTCAACCCGATTCGATGGATTCGAACCGATCTGATCCGAACCAAGGCCAGGATCGGGCCGGATCGAGTTGGCCTAGTCAGATCCGACCGTTCATCGGATTGAGTTCGGATCAATGTCAGTTCAGACCGATCCGATCCGGATGGGGTCTATTAATAAGTATATATACCTCATTTTTGGTTTAATACTATAAAATGATCTAGATGGACGACATAGATGAAATAAATACATCATGGTGGGGTCCACAAAACACTGACTACGAGCCATTGGTTGGTGGTAAGGGAGTAGCCAACCCGTCCTCTCAGCACATGGCTCTAGGTGCGCATCGAGCACCGAGCTCTAATCGTCTGACGCAAGGAGAAGCGGACTGGGTAGTGAGTAACTCACCATGGTTACCATATTAGGGAAACTCTGTGAGGCCCACCATGACATATTTTATTTGCTCCGTCAATCCATTTTAATAGTTAAATTTAGCTGTTGATCCCAAAAATGAGGAATATCCAATGTTCAAATGGACCACACCACGAGAAACAGTTGAATTAAACGTGTACCGTTGAAAAATTCTTGGGGGCCACAAGTTTTGGATCAAGCTTATATATATATATATATATATATATATATATATATATATATATATATATATATTTCCCTTCATCCATGTATGTATGATCTAATAAATAGTTTAGATGACAAATAAACATCACTGTGCGGCCTATTAAGGTTTCAACGGTGGAAATCATTATCCCCACTGTTTCCTGTGGTATGATCCACTTGATCTTTGTATATGCTTCAAGTTTGGGCTCAACCCCTTAAATTAGATGGAAAAACGAATGGATGGAGTGGCTAGACTACATACATTCATGGAGGGCCCAACTGAGTTTACTCAGTACAATAGGTGCGTACTGCAGCAATCCGATTTCTTGACACAGAAGATAAAGAGGTGGATGGGCAGGTGTACCACGCACCAGGTACTGATGTATTGACATTAGCAAGTTCTGTGGGTCCCATCATGAGGTATGTGTTATATTCAAACTGTCCATCCATTTGGCGGGCTCGTCTTAAGGCTTGAGCCGAAAAATAAGACAGATATAAAGATCAAGTGGACCACACTGCAAAAAGTAGTGGGGGTTGAACGTCTACCATTGAAACTCTTTTAGGGGTAACAAAAATTTTGGATCAATATGAAATTTGTTTTCCTCTTCATCAATGTAGTCGTGACCTTATTAACAGATTGGATGGAAAATAAACATTATGGTGGGCCCTACAAATTTTTTAATGGTAAAAGCCAAAATTTTTTAAAATTTTCAGAAGATCGATCTGAACTGTACCCAACCCGATTTGAATTAGTTTTTCTGACTGAGTCGAACTTGGTTTGTGTCAGGCAGATTGGATCGAGTCAGAGGACCCGGACTCGGTCCTGGATCGGATCGAGTTCGGTCCGTGCATTGAAAATTTCTGACTGAATTGAGTTGTACCCAATCCGGTCTGACTCGACTCGATGCCCACCTCTAATGTTGAGCAACATCAGAAGTGCCAGCATTAGGGGTGTCATCATTCGACTCGGTCTCGTTGCTACTACTACTTGTACTCTTTCGATGAACTTGAGCCGGACTTTGCATGAAAGCTGCCCCTCTTTCTGGGTCCAACACAACTGCACGACTCTCTTGCTGTGTTGTGCGTATTATTGGGTCATCGATTTCCAATTCTTTACTATCCTTTTCAATCTGTTTTTCTCTTGCTTCCAACCAAGGTAGAAGCGGGTCGTTCTCATGATAAATATTGTCCAAATTTATTGGACAGTACTCCGTGTCAACGTCTGTAATGCTCCTATGATGTCGTCGCATCGTCGCATTCTTAGCCTCATGTTGTAGTGCATAAAGACAAGTATATCCAACGTCCTAGTCTGCAATTTATTCCCGTTTTTTGAATAAGTGCAAAATGATTCCAATTCCTTTCGTAGGTAGAAGAAGATGTTGTCTGGCTCAAAACTTTTACTGTAATTTTTTTGAGAGCCTTCGTACTCTCTTCGAAATTCATCCACCATTCAGCCAATTGTAACTTAAATACTGCATGCTTTGTAAGAGCATCTCCAAAGTTACCATGACAATTTTCAAATGTATCTAATTCATTCAACGCCTTTATTTGCATATCTAAGTTATGCTCTAATCTCTCTATCACATTCTTTAGCCCAATATGAACTTCATTATCCGCAACAAATGATTGAGCATATTTGTACATAGGATTTAGGTAGTAACCTGCGGCATGAAGATCATGATAGAGTTGTGTTGTCCATCGTTTGTCGATCATCCTCCAATAAGACTCCCAGCTTGTACAATCAGGTTGAATTACTAACCTTGCCTTATCCATGACATCATAGATGAAGCCCATGGTAGGTGCTTCGTCGATTTCAACAAGACAGAATACCCTTATTAGTGGCTCCATCACTGTTAGGATCCTCTTGACCTTCTTCCAATATTTATTGTCCCATATGGTGTTCACAACTTCAACCGGTGTCTCTGATGTCTTCTTCCCTTGTTTTGTGTTGAGCCAATCTCAGGAAACAAACATCTCACTCAACTTCCCCCTATACTGGTATAAACTCTCCAAGGTTATAAAGTTTGTTGCGAATCTAGTCGCCGGAGGCCTTAACAACTCACGTCCCTTCATGAACTTCCTCATTATTGCCACTACATGATTATGGTTGTAAATAAATGTCATCACTTGTCTTGCCTTTTCGACCATTTCCCCAACACAGTCTTATTCTTCCCAATATCTTCCAATATAAGATCAATACAATGGGAAGCACACGGCGACCAAAATATATGTGGTCTCTTTAACATCAACTTATGTCTTATAACCTTATATGATGCTTCGTTATCTGTCACAATCTGCACTATATTCTCCTCTATAATCTCATCCACGACTTTATCCATTAGTCCAAAAATATGATTAGAATTTTTTATTTCGGCCGATGTATTAATTGACTTATGGTATACAGTTCCCAAGTGGTAGTACACCATGAAGTTGATCACGTTGCTTCTGGTTGGGCCAGTCCAACCATCACACATGATCGTGCATCCTCTAGCCTGACATATAGGTTTAAAGGTAGCCACGTATGCTTTCACATTCGCATATTATACATCTGTTCATTTCCCTATAATCTCCCTAGCCGTGGGAGCTTTAATTCCTTTACCTGCTTCTGCTGCTGCATCAATTACCACATGCCAATATGGAGAATTGGTTGTGCTAGGAGGTATGTTGGTATGTATAAGTAACTTTGTTGTTGCCTTACCTAGCTTCTCAATAGAAGTTCTACTCCACATTTGTTTTATCTTCTTTTGTTTAGTTGATTCTTTCCTAAATAGGATTGGATCAATAGAGGATCTCCTGGGCTCATTTACTTGTTCGTCCAGATGTATATGGGCATCACATGAAGATGCCTCTCGTCAGCTCCCAAACATTCGTCGTAATCCACCAAACCTACCCCCACTTGCAGATGCAGTTGCTCTCCCATCCCCCCCCCCTCCCAAATCTTGTATTGAGCCCCTTGTGTCAAACATGCGGTGACGTTCTTCCTCTTCATGAGCAATATGCAGGCTCTCTCATAGTTATAGTTAATTCCCGATCGGAATCTTCGTCAGAATCAATAATATTTTCATCATGAATGCCCATATATTCAGGACCAAATACCTCTTGTCGGGCGTCACCTCCAAAATCTCATCTTTCTTCTTCTGTCCAGCAACACGTTTCCCCTTTGACTCATGCAAACTGTCTTGCATTAAAATCATTATCTCTTTTGGTACTTTAGTATATACCGCAACTTGACCCTTTCGATGTGTCAAATATTGTTTGAGATGTGTAATTCCACCAGTTATTAGTCTCTCACAATAGTTGCACTTTATTTGGTGCCTAGTACCACCTACCCTCTGACAATGTTGCTATCCAATATTCTCGGTTGTTGGCCAGACCCAGACATTTCCTTAGGTAGATATGACCTATGTGAGTCTACTCGATTCTCTAAGTTTATATACAGTTTTTGCTTTTTATAGGAGAATGAATTAATTAATTTATATCTCGAAACCTAATGTAAATATATTAATAACATAAATTTTGAACTTTTGAATATAATCAATAAAAATAAATTTATGTTCTAAACCCTAAAAAGCTCCAAAACCTGTCCAAAATAAAAAATATAAACATAAAGTCATTAATTCAAAAAAATAAAAAAAATAAAAATAAAATTACTGCCATAATCTGTTAAATGCACATTAACATCTTCTGTTATGATTAACACATCATATTCAACCATTAAAACAGAAATACATTGGAAAAAAATGATTTTTCATAAATTTTAAAAATTGGCCGAAAATAGAAAAAAATAAAATCACTACCATAATATGTTAAATGAATATTAATATATTTTACTATGATTAACACCATATTCAACTCTTCAAACAGAAATACATTAAAAAAAAAGAAGATTTTTTGTAATTTTTAAAAATTGGCCGAAAATAGAAAAAATAAAAAAATATATAAAATCATTACCATAATTTGTTAAATGAACATTATATGTTCTACTACGATTAATACATCATATTAAACTATTAAAACAGAAATACATTGATAAAAAAATTTGTAATTTTTAAAAATTGGACGAAAATAGAAAAAAAAAATATAAAATCACTACCGTAATCTATTAAATGAATATTAATATGTTCTATTATGATTAACACATCATATTCAACAATTAAAACAAAAATACATTGAAAAAATGATTTGTCATAATTTTTAAAAATTGGCCGAAAATAGTCCGAAAATAGAAAATATAAAATCACTACCATAATATGTTAAATGAATATAAACATGTTCTACTATGATTAACACATCATATTCAACCATTAAAACATAAATACATTGAAAAAAAATGATTTTTCGTAATTTTTAAAAATTGGCCGAAAATAGAAAGAAAATATAAAATTACTACCATAATTTGTTAAATGAACATTAGTATGTTCTGCTATGATTAATACATCATATTCAACCATTAAAACAGAAATACATTAAAAAATGATTTTTTGTAATTTTAAAAAATTGGCCGAAAATAGAAAAAAAATAAAAAATATATAAAATCACCACTATAATCTGTTAAATGCACATTAACATGTTTTACTATGATTAACACATCATACTTAACCATTAAAACAAAAATACATTGAAAAAAAAATGATTTTTCATAATTTTTAAAAATTGGCCTAAAATAGTGTGAAAATAGAAAAAAAATATAAAATCACTACCATAATTTATTAAATGCACATTAACATGTTCTACTATGATTAACACATCATATTAAACCATTAAAACAACAATACAATGAAAGAAAATGTATAAATACCTATTTTTGAAGATTTTCCTGAAGATGGCTCATGGAGCTTCGAATCAACAAAATCCTTCAAATAACTTATTTTGATCCACAATTTCAAGCTAAGAGTAGTCGAAATTTGTAATAGAATGGTTTAGGAAGAATTTGGAAGAGAAAAGTATAAAAAGATGTGAAAAATCGTAGCTTAAAAAGCAAAAAAAAAGAAAAGAAAAAAAAGAAGAAGTCGTTTTCTGACCATTACAGGGCAGTAACAGCTGTTATGGGTCGAAAACTGAGGGGGTGACCGTTATGACCCCGTAACGTGTAACGGTCATGGCCGTTATGGCGGATACATAACCGTTTTTTCATACCTTGATTTTGAGCATTTTGAGTTTCCGCAATACTTTTTATGGGCTATCCCTTCCACCTGAAACTCTTGCCGCCAATTTTTTTTGGAGAGTTAAGCTGGGCTCGACTAGAGACCTTTATGTTGGAATTAACCTTGTCTTCCATTGAGCTACCAGCTCGAAGTAACTTTCCTCACCATTCCTTAACCTTTGACACAAAACCTTCCTCCTCCATCCAAAGAAGGTTAAATCTGAATGCATGCATCAAATTTTGAAGAGGGAACAATCTGGCAATGATTAGGCGTGGCTTGCCCAATTGCAAAATTACTGGAGATAGCTTCCCGTCCCTATGATAAGAAATCTATCAATTTTTGTCATTTGTGAACTTTTCCTTTTTCTTTTAGAACTATAATATAGGAAGCACACTCTTATGGAACAACTGGAGGTTGTTGATGGAGAGGGAGGGAGGGAGGGGACTAAATTTTGAATTCAAAATGAGGGAGGTGATGGCCCACAGGACTGTCTCCTCAAGAGAGAGCAGCGGTTGCCAGAAGACAAGAAACAAGATAGTTGCAGAAAATCGAGTAAAATGGAAATATCCATGGAGAGGGCTGCTGCATGGGCATGCATTGTCCAAACATCTTGTCATCTTCTTTTATTTATTTATTTTTATTTTGGCATTTCACTGGCTGAATGCAACCCTTAACCTTTATAAAGTTGGATGCCATATATCAATGCAGGTGTTTAGTGCAGCTGGAGTCCCAATAGAATGGGAAGAACACTTTGTGGGGGACAAAGTTGACCCAAGAACTGAGAGTTTTCTAACGTGGGAGAGCTTGGAGTCGGTGCGCAGAAACGGTGTTGGCTTGAAAGGGCCCATGGCCACACCAATTGGGAAGGGCCACAGGTCTTTGAACCTTACTCTAAGAAAGGAACTTGGTTTGTATGCCAACGTTAGACCTTGCTACAGCCTTCCTGGCTACAAAACTCGATATGATGATGTCAATCTTGTCACCATTCGTGAAAACACAGAAGGGGAGTACAGTGGCCTGGAACACCAAGTAAGCCTGTTTAATAGATGTGCATCTTGTTATCTATTATAATTATTATGTAAATGTATGATTGATTCACATTGCCCCTTATCCAAACCATTAAATTGATTTTGTGTTATACTAGGTGGTGAGAGGCGTAGTTGAAAGTCTCAAGATCATTACCCGTCAGGCGAGTTTAAGGGTTGCAGAATATGCTTTTCACTATGCCAAGACTCATGGTCGGCAAAGGGTGTCTGCCATACACAAGGCCAACATAATGAGGAAGACTGATGGTCTTTTTCTCAAGGTATGTGGCTGCAAAAGCTTAAAGCTTGGCTCGTGTATTTGTTTGGCTTCTCTCTCTCTCATATGTATCTATGTTAGTAATGAGTTTTTTTTTTTTAAAAAAAAAAAATCTTTATCTGCAGTGCTGCCGCGAGGTTGCAGAGAAGTATCCTGAAATTAAATATGAAGAAGTCATTATTGACAATTGCTGTATGATGGTATGTTGAACACTGCATCTTCTAATTTCTGGTTATTATTTACATACAACACCATAGGATGGTAAGTTAAACATTGGGTTAAGTGCCATAATCCATTGTTAGGGAGACCCATTCTGTCGTGAGTTCTATTCTCTAGCTCTCTAATGACGAAAAAGGCCAAGGGAAAAAGAGGAGTTTTATGCCCACAAAATGTTTACTTTATCTGGTTTAACCTCATGAACGTATTGCTTTTAGTATAGTGGAATGCCAATTCAAACTTGTTGCACACAAGTTCACACAAAGGTGTGTGGCACATATACTGCTGTGGTCCAAAATCAGGGGGATTTGATTGTTGCAATCACTTCATCATCTTCTTAACCTTCGTCCCACCATTTTGGGGATGGCTTTTTAAATGGTAGACTGGCAAGTTTTACTGAAGGCTGTCCAATAGATGTCAACCTTCCTCTTTTACCTGGGCTCTTGGTACTGGTGATGGCAAAGGGTCAAATTGACACCACTCACATGCAAACATGGCCTCACCAAGTATTCCCCCCCAGCTCCACATATTCACACCCCAAAGCCCAAGCAAGCTAATTAAGGTCATGGAGGGGCAATTACCAAATAAACTGCTGAACTGAAAGCATCCATGAACATGAAAGGTTGTGCTCAATTGGTTGGTTGCAAAAATAGCAGAAAACGCATCAATACATAATCTCCAACATGATTCACATGCCAAAATGGTCAATACCCACGCTGCTCCTTAGCACAACTGTTGCTCGCTAACCACCAAGGGGAATTTGTGAAAAGTTGATGTCTGGAGAATGAAAGGTCAGATGAGCCTGCTGAGCACGAAGATCAGGCTCCAAAGTTCTCATTTGAAAATTGGCAACTACCACAAAGTGCTGAATGATTTCTCTTGTACCTAAGTAATAGACACCGGCACCCAAGTTGTCACTGAGGCGTACAAATGTACCGCCATCGAACCAAAGTGGAAAGTGAGGCGGTGTATGTTTCCGGAAGTATGGTTGTTCTTTAGACGCTTGCTAAGTAAATCTCTTTCTATGGCTATTGATAAACTCCTTAAAATCTAACATAGAACTTTTTGAAGGTCTCTAGGGTTTTGATTTGCATTGGGCATGAGAGCCCATTCATTGACTTAAAAGAATTCTTGTATCCCTCCTTTAATTTATTTAAGCAAATTGTTACTGATAAAAAGAAGGCCCTCTAACCATGCAGAAAAAAAGGTAAAAAACAGTACTATAGGAAAAATTGTCATTCTGCCAACCATGATCCCATAAATCATCTAAACTGGGTCAGATTTGCAAAAAGTGTCATACAACCTGCAAAAGAGACTAAATGCAGAGGGTTGTCTGTCTATCTGCTGGATATGCCATTACAGCAATATAACAGCTAAATAATAACAAATTTTGGAAGTTAAAACGTTGACAATATGTCCATGTGAAACCTGGGTCCGTCCAAGGTGGGCAATGCAGTTAGGATGAGAATGGTGTAATTCCTCTTGCCATCTCGAGTTTGGTAGGGATGGCACGTCTCCTCGGTCTGAGTTACAAGCAGTTAAATCCAGAATTTCTATCTTCAAAGAAAACAACTCAGAGCCCCTTATTGTCAGAATTGACTATTCCAACACATCTTGGGCATCTAATCCAGTTCCATGGAATCGTTTTCCTCCTCTCCGTTAATGAGATAAAAAAAATCTCGATAGAGTTGCAGGTTTCTTTTGTGCATGTATCTAAAGATACCGACTCCACTGATGAGCTTGCAAAGGATGGAGTTTCTAGACCACCTATGTATTTTTGTAATGCTTATACATTATCTTAATGGGTAGCTTGCTATATTTTGTTTTTTTCCCTTTATTTATAAATAAATAAATAAAATAAAAATTTACCGTTGTTTTGCCATCGTCGGTGAAGGTGATTGTCGATGAACAGACGTTGGAGTTCCCAGTTATGATGGAAGTTCCAGATGTTCCGTGTCCTCGGTGGGGCGATCTTTGGCGGGTTAGGGAAGAATCTACACCGGCGCCATCGTTGAAACAGTCAAACATGGAAGGAGTACAACATCCATGTTCTAGCGGAGCTCCGGTTTGCCACTCTGACACCGCCAGCAGACGAAGTGATCGAAACCCTCATTCAATCGAGCCACGTGGAGACCCTCAGCCGTCTAGGCTGCCCTTGCCAGTTCCATCCCCCTCTCGTATCTTGAGCACATTGATGACAACGTCGAAGCCTATGACGCGTGGCCAGATGTCAGCTACGATTGGGCACTTGGATACGCCAACTGCCGCTTATCCGGGGGATATATTTGCGAATCCTCTCTTTATCCAGTCACAATTCGGGATTCGTCAGAAATCTCTGTCAGTCGCTTTTTAGGGTCCCTATCTTTCTCCGTCCTCGACACGCAATACGGGATGCGTGGCAAAGGATGACGTCTTGGAGGGGATATCTCGTCCGGATGCTCGACATGTGGCTCGACAGGTGGCAAAGATACGTCTTTCCCCTTTTTCTTCGCGCCCTCGGGAAAGCGAATATGGGTCGGGTCCGGATCCGAATCACCACAATCTTTGAATCCCCGGCCTTTCTCCCATTATCCCATTAGCGATGTATTCTTCCCTTCAATTGCTGGAGTCTGATCCTTAGGTGGATTCGACTGATTTGGCCAATTTCGATTGCAGTCCTTCTGATTATCTCTCTCAATCCTCTTCTCCTTTATCCCCCTCACGCTCTTTCAGCCCTCCGATTGACGCGCTGTAGATGGGTCCGCTTACTCTCTTTCAAGATAGTCAGTCTTTCGACATCCTTATGGCAGAACCCTTGCAGATGATAGCTAACTCTCAGAGTCTTCTACCCACCTCGGATACGTCTTGGTCTGAGCGGTTAGCTAAGATTTAGAAGAAATGATGGATTAGAGAAGCCATAGGCAAGGTGGGGCGGTCCCTTAGTCTGTCTTTTGGAGACATATTGGAGGATTATATTGCTTTGTTTTAGTGCATAGAAAATAGAGGCAGACCTATTTCTATGAGCAGAACTCCAGGTAAGCAGTTGGCTAAAAACTCTACTTCCCGTGACCTTCAACGTCTTGAAGTTAGTCCAGGATTCATTTAAGCTTCAATGTCCAAATCTAGGAGACAGGGTATCCGGGGAAGCATAGTGACTCAATGAAGATTGTCTCTTGGAATGTCAGGGGGGCGGGGTCTAGGCATAAAAGAAGCCTAATCAAAGCTTCTTTAAGCAGAAAAGATCCCTATGTTGTCTGTCTTTAGGAGACTAAAGTTCCTTCGTTCTCGGACAAGCTACTATCTTCTCTGTGGAGGTCTATTGACGCTAAATGGCTGACTTTGGATGCAGTGGGGAGTTCCGGTGGCATCCTTGTCGCTTGGAAATCGTCCAAATGGACCCTTATCTCTTCCCACAACGGGGCCTTTTCGTTATCTATTATTTTCCAAGATAAGTTTTCTTCTGTTCAATGCCTTGTTTCGGTTATTTACGGGCCAAACAATAATTCTCTTAGGTCTCTTTTCTGGGATGAGTTAACTCAGGCCAGACGTCTATTTCCAAGTCCGTTTTATGTAGTGGGAGACTTTAACGTCACTCGTTTTGCGGAGGATCACTTTAGAAGAAGAAGACCTTCCCCTGCTATGTATCGATTCTCCGAATGGAGTCAGAGTGAACAACTGATTGATTTGCTGCTTATGGGTGCCAAATTCACCTGGACAAATGGTCGTGCGGCTCCTATTCAGTCTAGGCTGGATAGATTTCTCGTCTCTTCAGATTGGATTGAGATCTTTCCGACAACCAAACAATTGGCCCTTCCGCACACCACATCTGATCATTCCCCTATTTTCCTCAGCATGGACGACAACAACTGGGGCTCGAAACCTTTCAAGGTCAACTCTTCTTGGCTTCAGATTGATGGCCTTCGGCAGAAGATTACTGATTGGTGGGTATCTTTTCAGGTGGAGGGTTTCGCGGGTCATATCCTTCTTGGAAAACTCCGCCTTCTCAGATCCAAGCTTAAGCAATGGTGGCAGGAGGAAGCTATTAAGCGGGAGTCAGAAATTGATGTGCTCCTCGCCGAGCTTCAGAAATTGGATTTTGATTTTGAGGGAATTTCGTTGTCAAAACAATCCTTATGCAGGCGAAAATCTATCATTCAAACTCTGTCGAATAAAGCTCTGGAAGAAGAAGCTTCCTGGAGGATTAAATCTCGTGTTAAATGGATTGCTGAGTGGGATAAAAATACTAAGTTCTTCCACAATATGGCTAGTTTGCATGCGCGGGCTAAGGCCATTTTTAGCATTTCTGAGAATGGGAATAGAATTGAGGATAGGAAAGTGA
Source organism: Magnolia kwangsiensis (assembly GCA_037074715.1). Lineage (NCBI taxonomy): Eukaryota > Viridiplantae > Streptophyta > Magnoliopsida > Magnoliales > Magnoliaceae > Magnolia > Magnolia kwangsiensis. The sequence continues at coordinate 105,526,120 of CM073578.1, read as the reverse complement.
TCGAGGAGCTCGCCGTCTCTCACTTCTCTGCTCTCCTATCGTCTGATAATTGGAGCCGCCCTCGTCTTGATTATATCGATTTCAACAGATTGAATGAAGGAGATGCTAATCTGCTCGAATCCCAGTTTTCTGAAGAAGAGGTTAAGGTAGCTGTAGATGCGCTAGGCGGGGACAAGTCCCTGGGTCCAGATGGGTTTCCGATGTGTTTTTATCAGCAATTTTGGGATACTGTCCGCCAGGATGTTCTTCTTTTCTTACATGAATTCTATCTTAGAGGCAGATTATCGAAGGGTTTGGGTGCCACTTTTATTTCCCTGATCCCCAAGGTGGCGGGCGCTGCGTCTTTCTCTGATTACAGACCAATTAGTCTGATTGGTAGTCCTTATAAAATCCTTGCTAAAGTCTTATCTATGCGGCTCTCCACAGTGATTGGAAATCTCATATCGCCTAATCAGATTGCCTTCATTAAAGGAAGACAGATCACGGATGGAGCTCTTATTGCTAACAAAGTGCTCCACTCGTGTCACAGGTCCAAAACTCAAGGTATTTTCTGTGAGCTGGATATAGCCAAGGCCTATGATCATATTGATTGAGACTTTCTGCTATATATGTTAGCCCGGATGGGGTTCGGGGTTAAATGGAGACAATGGATTGTCGCCTGTATTAGGTGTGCCCATTTCTCTATTATCCTAAATGGGTCTCCTAAAGGCTTCTTCAAAAGTTTGCGCGGATTGAGGCAGGGCGATCCTCTCTCCCCTTTCCTGTTTCTAATCGTTGGCGAAGCTCTGTCCCAAATGCTGAAAAAAGGGCAAGAGAATAATATTCTTCGTGGTATTGCGATGCCGAGCGTGGTTGATACCCTCACTCACATTTAGTTCGCGGATGACACTCATATTTTCTGAGGCCTCTCATGAAAAAAATCGATAACCACCTAACTACGTTGCATTGTTTCGAAGCAGTTTTGGGTCTTAGGATCAACATGAGAAAGTCGAAGTTGCTTGGTATTAATGTCCCTCTTCCCTTGGTCCAAAAATTGGCCGATTCCCTGGGATGCCGCGTTGATTCTTTTCCAATAGTTTTTGTTGGCCTGCCCCTCTCTGTGGGCACTCCACCGAAGTGTATGTGGGACAGGGTAACCACACAATTACAGAAATATCTGGCCTCTTGGAAATGCAAGTACTTATCCTTGGGCGGTCATCTGACGTTGATCAAATCTGCTCTATCAAGCCTCCCCTCTACTTCATGATGATGTTCAGATGTCCTGGTCCGGTTCTCAAGCGTGTGGATAAAATTGGAAGAGATTTCCTATGGTTTATTTAGGAAAATCAGAAGAAGTTTCACTTGCTTGAGTGGGAAGAAGTCTGTAAAGTCTTCAGGGAGGGTGGGGCTAATGTCAAGAATCTCCATCTTATGAATTCGGCTCTTTTGGGGAAATGGGTTTGGAGATTTACAGCTGAAAAGGATGCTCTATGGGTTTTGATAGTTAAAGGGAAATATGGCGCTTCTCAGGGAGGATGGTGGCCGAGGAAATTTTCGTATTACAATACTTCTCACATCTGGCGAGGAATTCTCAAGGTCAGACAGTCGATTATTGATAATGCTACATATGCGCTGGGTAATGGCTCCTCAATTCGATTTTGGAAGGGTATTTGGATCGGTGAAAAACCTCTCAACTTTCTATTCCCCCTAATTTTTCGCATCTCTCCAGACAGAGGAATTTTTATAAATAGTTGTTGCTATACTACATCAACGAACACAATTTGGGACATCAGATGCACTTAAAATCTTTCTGATAGCGAAGCCATAGAATATGTGAATCTGTTGGAGTATATATATCATTCTTCGATCTCTCCCTCTTTGTCTGACAAAATCGTCTGGCCGTTGGAGAAATCTGGCGCTTTCTCTGTTAAATCTCTTTATAAGATTATTTACCCAACTAAGCAGGATCACTATGTCGCCACAACATGTATTTGGAAGTTTCAGGTGCCGCCTAAAGTCATTTGTTTTGGGTGGTTGGTGGGTCGCAATAGAATTCTTACCATCGATAACTTGGCCAGGAGAGGAATGCTGATTACCAATATTTGTTTAAGTTGCATGCATCAGGTGGAATCGGTGAATGATCTATTGGTTCATTGTGTGTTCATATCCTCCATTATCAAAGAGTTTTGCCAACGTTTCTCGGTCAGTTGGTGTTCTCCTTGCTCAGCCGCCGATTTGCTGGTTGCTTGGAATGGGCTCAAGCTTGGGAAATCTAAGACTACGATATGGCGTATGGCCATTCTCGCCATCTGGTGGGCTGTGTGGGAAGAAAGGAATAACAAATGTTTCAACTACTCTTCTTCTTCTGCTAAGTCTGTTGGTTCTAGGGCTAAGCTTTTGGTGATTGAATGGGCTGCTAGTGTGAAAACTCTGAAAGTTGTGGATTTTAGTTTCTTAGGTCCTTAGGTGCCTTCTGCCATCTCAGTAGTTGGGCCTTTCGTTTTGTTGTTTTTTCTATTTTTTGGTTTTTCTTTCTTTTCGTCTCTTGTATCCGTTCCTTCTTTTTAATGCATTTTCAGTTTGTTGCCTTAAAAAAAAAAATTAATATAAAAGTAATAATAACTATAAACAATGATTCTACCCTGAGACCATAGGTGAACTTACTGGTGCTCAAATTAGCAAATCGCCAAAACACCATCTTATGAGTGCGAAATGCACATGCTCATCGGATATTGGGTAACTGTGTTTCTGTCCAAATGAGTACAAAACTGCATTGATCAATCCAATTTCTCTCACGATCCTAGAAGAACAATCCATTTCGGCATTTTGTCTTGCAAAAGACCTCTGTTGATATCTTATAAAATTGCAACTGATGGTTGTAGGGTCCACTTTCTCCTCATGAGGATTATACACCCACTTCTGCTGGACAACCGCACCCAAGCATATATCTCACTTAGGTTTTCTACTAGTCCACTGCTCAAAAGGAGTCTTTGAACAACCTTACTAGGAACTTGGTTAGGAATATGAACAACTATTCTCAGTGCATAAACATGCCCTTGAGAGTGTAATGCAGAGGCATTTTCACACTGGGCTCGAGTGGGGTAGCCTGTGGGATGCGGGGACACACTCGGGGTAGGTGGCCCGTGTGAAGTGGAACCCACGTGAAGTGGGGCCCACGAGGGGGTTTAGCCGAGTTCCTAACCCATGCGATTTGGGGCGTGGGCTATGAGATAAAGGGATTTATTTGCCACTCTCTATCAGTTCGAGCTTTTAGAGCAAGTGGTTAATTGTCTCGCATCAAAGTGGTATCAGAGCAGGAGGTCTCGTGTTTGAGACTCCTTATCGTGGGTGGTTAATGCAGGGGCATTTGCACATCGGACTCGAGTGGGGTTGCTTGTGGGATGCAGGGGCACATTCGAGGTGGGCGGTCCCCATCCATGTGAAGCGGAACCCATGTGAAATGGGGCCCACGAGGGGGGTTCGGCCGAGGTCCTAACCCATGCGATGCGGGGCATGGGCTATGAGATAAAGGGAATGATTCATCACTCTTTATTAGTTTGAGCTTTTAGAGCAAGTGGTTAATTGTCCTGCATCAAAGTGTGATTGTGGCTCTCCACAACACCATTTTGTTTTGGAATATACAGTTTATTGTGCCATGATTCTACATTCTTCTATAACTTAGCATATGCACATGGGTCTTTGCCTCTCTCATCATACTTTCCATAATCAAGGTATTCTGTATCGGTAACGGTGGCCGTAATGGTCACTACTGTTATTGATACGGGGGTGTAACCATCGTTATAACCCCCGTAGTGGTTGATTTTTTTACCCGAAAATTCTGAAAATATATTTAAAAAATCCAGAATAATGTAAATATTTTAAATATGTATTTATTTTTTTGTTTTGATGTTTATGGTAGCATAACAGTCTACTCTTTGGTGAGAGTGTTGTATCTGGTTGTCTGGTGAATTTATGAACATGGTTGTCTCTAATATTTACATATCACAATCAAGCATTAGAACTAGAAATTAGGAAAAAAGAAGAAATAAATACCAATTTTTATTTTTATTTTTTTGAAAAAAATGGCCATTGGAGCTTCTATTCGCCCAAATCGCTTCAATATATGGTTTTAATCCTAAAAGTTATGTAAGAGGGCGAAATTTGTTGTGGAATAATATATGAAAGTTTTTTGAATGAGAAAAGTGGAAAAATGAGGGGAAAATGGATTTAAAATTTTTAAAAAATGTGGCCGTTTTTCAACCATTACGGGGGTAACGGTTGTGATGCCCTATAACTTGCCATTATGGCCCCTATAATGGCCTATATGGTCCTAAAAAATCAACTACCACGTTTCACCCCGCATCGCATAACAGTCACGGCCGTATTGTAACGGATACGAAAGACCTTGTCCATAATATTCTCCACCATAGTCTGACGACTCTGACCTAACTACGTTGATTTTCTAATTTTCTTTCCACGTTAATTTTTAACTTCTGGATAAATCTTGAAGACATGAAGAGCTTCAAACCTCTTAGGAATCGAGTATGCATAACAATATTGAGAGAAATCATGAATGAAGGTAATGAAATGTTGTTCACCACCCCATGCAGGGGGAAACTGTCGACAAATATCAGCTCTAATGATTTCTAATAGTCCCATACTTGTAGTACCTTTCTTCCTATTCTTTGTGAGTTTGCTCCTAATGCTGCTAATACAAAACCCAAGATCTAAGAAATCCAATGGTCAAGAACTCCCCCATTTATCTTTCAAAAATAAAATAAAATAAAATAAGAACTCCCTCATTTGCCAATTCTTTCCCTTGACATATGTCCGTCTTCCATGCCACAATTCTGCAGATTTTTCATTCATTGTAGCCTGTTTTGCGCAAGCACCACCCCTTAGATGCAGCAATAAAAATGACTTTGCAAAAGACGGCTTAAGGTCCAGTCTATGAAGGCAATCAATAAGTGAACCTGTACCACAGATAACCACGATATAATGTAAAGCATCCATTCTCACAAAACAACATTCATCCAGTCTAGCAACAGGAAGTAAATTGCGCCTTATAGCAGAGGCACATACAATGTATCAACCATCTCTTAAATGTAAGCAATACTTAGTTCTATTCTATTGGTTCCTATGGTCTTTTACTTCTGTTTACACTCCCTTCACCACGGAGATCCTCTTCTCTACTCACTTGGCTTCTTGCTGTGTCAAAATCTCTGCATGGAGTTACAAGTTGTAGCACCTATATCTATTCCCCCAAGTATTCATTACTACATGAGTCAAATTACTCTTACAAACATGTAAGAGCTATACTGAGTGTACCTTTCTTTCCCAACCGCTTTAGAAACCTTGTGTTGTTACACTTCATCATCATCATCTAAGCATGATCCCAACTAATGGGGGTCGGCTACATGAATCCTTTTCTGCAATTCCACTTTGTAACTGGCCATACCTTAAGTTAGACCATAGGTCATGAAGTCTTTTCTTACTTCCTATGCTCACGTCCTTTTGGGCCTTCCTCTTGCCCTTTTAGACTTCAACTTGTACTCCGAACTGGAGGAGTTCCTGGTTTCCATTGCACATGACCAAACCATCTAAATCTACTTTCCCTCATCTTATTACCTATTTGTGCCAAGGTATTAAAAAGCAGTTATGTAATGGCTGTTACGTGATGGTAACAGTGGGAACCATTACACATTACAGGGTTGATACAGTTTTCTTTCCCAAAAAAAAGAGGCTTATGGTCTGTATCGTAACAGGAATTTACAGGGTTGATACAGTTTTCTTTTAAAAAAAGTCTTGTGGCCCATATCATAACATGAATGGTGGTGGTTGTTATGGACACTGTTACCGTTATCAAATACCTTGATTGGTGCTACTCCTAAATTCCCTCGAATGCCTTAATTTCTAATTCTATTGTGGTCTTGCCACTCATCCATTTCAATATCCTCATTTCAGCTACACTCATCCTCTGAACATGTTCCTTCATTGCCCAATATTCTGTCCCATAAAGTGTGGCTGGTCTTATAGCCATCCTATAAAATTTCCCTTTTAAGTTTTGAGTGGTACATGACAACCACATTAAATTTCCCTTTGCAGTTACACTTGACATCGCCCTTCTTCTTGCAGTTGATGATCAAAGCTTTGCCACCCATTTTCCATTCCTGTGAAGATCCAGCTTGTTCTACACCTTTTCCTTTGGGTCTATGGTTCTTGACCCCTTTCTTCTTGAAGAGTTTCTTTTTGATGGGCCCACTTCTAACAACATGACCAGTAGCAGTTTTCTCTTGCTCAAGGACTCCTCCCCAAGGGAACTCATCACAATTAACTGTTTAAGGTCCCCTTTTCTCTTTTGGTGCCTTTCATGTCATTTTAAATGAGCTGAATTGCACGAGAAGAGAATTGAGGATCACAGTGACCAAGCAATTATCAGAAATATTCATTCCATGCTTATTAATGTTCATTGCTGGGTTTGACATGGACATGATGCACTTACGCACAATCCCCTGATCATTATGCATCATATTAGTAAATTTGCAAGTGAGGAAGACAGGTCCGACCAAACAAAGTGCTCATCGACAGCCTTTATGAATGCCTTAGCATTTCGTCGTTCTGGAAGTGCACCCTAAACATTTCAGAAAATGCCTCATTAGTCATAACATTCAGCCAGATTCTATTAGACCACTTCCATCTATTATACAATGCCTTTACCTTGGTGAAATTGCCATCCGCCAGCTTTGTGGGTTCATCAAAGTCACGTCCAGATCCATGCATCCTACGATGAGCTCCATGTCATCCTTCCACACTTAAGTTTTGTTCCATTCAGATTCACAATGTTATTTACTTGCAGGGTTATTGCAGACGCTTCCAATCCTACATGTTCCACAATCATGCTTACATACAAATATCTTATCCCATCCACACATGCACCCAGGTATAGGTAACAGTGTAGTTACTAATGTGCATGCCATGAGATCCAATTGATGGGCCAACAATTAAATCCATCAGAGTAACCGAAATAAATTGAAGATCATCTCCGGCAAAGACCTATTCCGTCACTACAACCTCTTTCTTTCTTTCGATATGATAATATGCAATTAGTATCCTCGAAAAACAAGGCTAGCAATATATATAACTCCAATCTTTAGAAAATTCAACCTTTTTGTTTTGTGGATCCTCTAAGTAGTGTTGCCTGCAATCACCTTCCATTTGGGTTTACCAAAATGGTGAATGTCTTTGTTTCACCAAATACCATAACTAACCCAAATGTATCAAAATAAAAAACAAAAAACAGAAAAAACTAACCCCCAAATGCCATTATGGGCATATCGCCTGAACAAGGCACAGTAGATGGCAGCAGTGGTGTCACTCTCAAAGGAATCAGCGGATCACACTGCTGTACCGCCGAGTGCTAGGTATCTAGCGCACTTCTCCCAGCTTCTAAGGCAGGGGGCTGAGTGCCAGCATGCGGTGCAATCAATCAAATCAGGTGCTCGGACACAGTGCCGATATTATCATCACTGCCGGATCCCAGCTCTGCACTTTGCACTGCGATCCTTGGTCAGGGGTTGCGTTGTCTCACCAACAAGTTCTGGCACCTCCCTCTCCAGTATGTGTAGGCATGAGTTTGCAAAAAAAAAGGACTGCTATTTTGGTCTCTGTTCCAAACTGAGTGGTTAGGAAATAGGATCCTCCTCTGATTGAGCTATTGTTTTCGACTATCACTCATTTCTAATTTGAACCACTGAAAATTTTGTTCTGGTTCTTGTACACATATGCTACGTGTCCTTATAAGAACCTGTGTGCAAAAAAGTTTTATGCATAGCATTTCTCTTAAGGATACAACTTGTTACCATGAAATTCGTAGTCAGGTTTTTGCATTGCTGTTGCTCACTGTTTCAATTGTTCTTAATAGCTTGTGAAAAATCCAACACTATTCGATGTGTTGGTAATGCCAAACCTCTATGGAGACATCATCAGTGACCTTTGTGCTGGCTTAATTGGGGGCTTAGGACTGACACCCAGGTATCCATATTTTGTTTCTCCATAGGATACACTTTTATGTTCTTCATCCATCTAACCATATTTTTTGTTATTCAGCTGTAATATTGGTGAGGGTGGCATTGCTCTGGCTGAGGCCGTGCATGGTTCAGCACCTGATATTGCTGGCAAGGTATAATGCATCGAGGAGATGTCTACATTCAGTTTGCATACATGTATAAAGCATTGAGGAGATGTCTACATTCAGTTTGAATTACCAGTGCATTCTCTCTGTTCAGCATTCAGTTGGGCCCTCCTTGAGCTACTTGGATCCTGCCACAGTTGGATGGTGCTGTACAAGATTCCAACATTTGACAGTCCTAGCCATTGGATTGGCCTGTCAATTGACTATTAGATAGAAAATATAATTATGGTTCATATACAACGTTGAGAAGTCCAATGATTGGATAGCTGGGAGTGTACAATTGAGATGTTTTAGTCTAACGTCTATCAACTGGGGCCCACATGATGAATGATCTTGATCACTGATAGAGGTGGCCATCTGTGCAATGTGCTTTGCAGTGTGAAAGCAACTGCAGTACAGCCTGAGCATTGTGTACTGTCCCTAATGCATCAAATGTTTGCACAGTTAATTTATTCTTGGAAATTACATAAGACAATCATCTACTACTGTTAAGTATTGTGAGCTTGCAATTAGACCCGGCATCTTCTTGTCATACATTCATGTACTCATCATTTTATGCTCGTGCATGCTAGGCTAGTGAACATGTTCATGCACATAAGACTGTACATAGTCTGCTCTTTGTTCTCTGGTTTTACTAATTTTGGTTCCTTGACTAAAATTTCCAGAACCTTGCAAATCCGACTGCTCTTCTATTGAGTGCGGTGTCGATGCTGCGGCACTTGGAAATGCATGACAAGGCGGACCAGATCCACAGTGCAATCCTCAACACTATTGCTGAAGGGAAGTACAGAACAGTTGACCTCGGAGGCAACTCCACGACATCTGATTTCACAAAAGCGGTTTGTGATCATCTTTGAGAGCTTGTTGATTTGTGAATAGTGTGATATCCTGAATAAGTTGGCTTCATGGCTGATTCCATTTGAATTGCAAGCATTGTGGGTCGCTTGATGAGCCAAGGGAAGATATCTTAGATATCCACTCATTTTTCTTTGCTCATTTCTGTAGAATGTGATTCTGCAATAAACTGCAGTACTGTATAAATGGGATGCCAAAATTTTTATTTTTTACTTGTTTGAAATTTAAATGGCTGGCGGTTTTGTTAATTGAGCATGGGAGTTTGGGGGCATTACACAGTGCTTGATCCGTTAATATCCTCAGGTCCTGGTTTTCAGTTTCTACAGGTGGGTCACGATTTAAATGGCTGGCGGTTTTGTTAATTGAGCATGGGAGTTTGGGGGCATTACACAGTGCTTGATCCGTTAATATCCTCAGGTCCTGGTTTTCTACAGGTGGGTCACGGTTAAGTGATCGAAGTTGATGATGATGAAGCCTGCTGCAAATGCCCCACAATGAAAATTTCCCAAATTGGAAGATCCTGGCCCTGACTGAACATGGACTATCATGGTTTTTCCCTTACTAAACCATCTATTCACTGGCCACCAATTGAAGGTTTTGGATTTTCCCGTCTAGGGGACATTTTTGGACAGGTGCCATCAAGAGTTTGGCCCATCACATTTATGGGTTATGTCATTGAACCACGGGTCCACCTGCAATTGCACCAACTGAAAATCCAAACAAAGCGTGTGGATAGTTTCAGAGCAGCTGGGGTTTGCCTATTTTCTTATGCAAGCAAATGTTTAGGGGGAAATAAACAACTCCAACGGAACAAGCAGAAAAACGACTGGTGTTGGCCCTTCTTATTTCTCAGTGACCATTTAATGGTCTTGATTGTTGTGGATCTGGCATGTGGATGTGTGAACCATCTCCTTGTTCGTAGAGCTAGACACTCATTTTCATCGGCAGGCGAATCTATCATCTCACATGTAAAACCAATGTCGACCATAGATCATGTGTTGGAAAGATGAAGTTGAGCTTATGGCTTGATTTGAACTGCCCGGTCCCTGCAGATGGAAAGATTTGAAAGGAACAATTACTGTCCAATTGGGCAGTTTGTATTGATGTGGGAGCCGTCGATTAAGAGAGCCATGCTCATTTGAGTAATGCTAGTGAGAGCTCTTCAACTGACATTGAAAAGGTTAATAGTGATCTTTATTCCAAAGTAGCGGGAGACAAAAGCGGTGGGAGGTATTGAATCCACTCCCATTTGTACGATGTGTGATGTGGAAAGCTTCTGATACGCGCCATGGCATATTGGACTTGGAGCTGGCTTATAATGTGCTCCAATGCTTGGATTTTGAAACCTTGAGATGGGTATCTGCGAAGCCTCGATAGGAAGCAACATCTTAAGGGCTCATTCGGCACCTTGTATTTGAGGGGATTTAAGAGGATTTGAAGAGATTTCATCCCATCCTGTGTATTTGGAGGTAGATGAAATCGGAGGGATTTGGAATACACGGCTTTGGTGAATTTTAAATTTTCATATTTTTTCTGTGATTCGCGTGTGTAGTTGGAATCAAATGTTTTTTTTGCTCCGTTTTTTTAGTCAGGAGAGCCGCATGTGTAATATGTGTCGGATTGACTGTGATCAGGTAGAGAGATGTACCTGTGGTCGGGATCGTGGGTCCCACAAAGATATCCACTCTATCCATCTGTTTTGAAAGACCACAATGGGATATTACTCTAAAAATCAGGCAAATTCAAAATTCAGGTGGGCCACAACAATAAAACAATGGGAACAGAAACATCCACCATTGAAACCTTCCTGGAGCTGACCATGATGTTCGTATGCCATCCAAACCGTTTATATGGTTATTACCACTCACTGATATAAACTGGAGTAACAACTATCATCCTGATAACTTCTGTCAACCCCAGGCGTTCAATCCCCACTGTTTCTTGTGGCATGGATCACCTGAGTTTAGAATCCTGTCCTACTGTGGTCTTTCAAAATAGATGGACAGAGTGCATTTGTTATAGACATCTCTGTGGGCCCCATACAGCCCCAAGCATAAGAATATCTTTGAGCCCTGGGTTTCAGGGAATCCCCTTGCATTGATGAGAACCCAAAACAATCTTATTATCGGATGCAATACTAAAATCTACTAAAATCGCATTGATAGAATGATCCAAACTGTCCATACATTGGCCATTAAATGGACTGTTAAAAAATATCAATGGGTTGCTCTTTTGCAATCCTTAAATTTGTGGCCCACTTGAGGCTCGGAATTTCCCAAGTTTTGGCTGAAGCATATATTTCAATGGGTTATATATATTTATTCTGTCAAATATGGCATTCGTATACTAACTTGAGATATTAAAACTAATTTAGTTAATTAAATCAAGTCCTAATTTGAGATATTAAAACTGATTAAATCAGGTCCTGTAAAAATACTAAATAATTTTATTGCATTCCAATATTCAGATTCCAACACATTCCAATAACAAGCTGTGAAACACAATTGAGGATCGGGAACCACATTGATTCATGTAATTGTGATTTGGATTCTAATATATTTTGAATACAAGCTTGCATTAGTCTCCATCATGACTTTTTTTTAGCAATTTGGGACAGGCCCTGAAATGGAAACTTCTATCATGCTTATTATGTGAATGATGATCAAGAACAAGTGAATGGGTGAGTCATGGGATTTGATTTATTTGAATGGTTATGACTTGTGATCATCATTTATGGATGGCAGACTCAAAAGACTATCCAATTCATGAATGGTTGTTATGTCCATTGTTGCGGACAACTATGTATATGAATTTGCGACTACATCCAAATTGACAGGGTTTACAGGTCTGGCAAATTAGAAATTCCAGTTTCATTTAAGGATTTTTCTGTTGTACATTACAGCCTGGAATTCATGACATGCAAGCATAGTTCAAAAACTCCACATGTTCAGCTAGGTCAGGTTGACTTGAAGACTTGGTTCAGTCATTATTTGACTCGATATGTTTTTTTATTTATTAAAAGACATGGGCGTTGCCCCCTTTTTGAGGGAGACTATTACCTGCTGGTACATGCAATCACCCACAATCGAAATGTAATAATTAATTTAACAATATTTGTAAATATTTCATGTAGTTGCGTGTCAATAAAATATAAAAAATAAAAATAAAGTAATATCAAACATCCACTCCTCCAGCTGCGCCAAATCACAAGTGAGTTACACTAGCTTTCATGTTTCATGGTGACTCCGCTCAAAATCTCATCAATTTGACTCACCAAAGTTTTACAACTATGCTTGTATTGTTGCATCTTAAACGTTACTTACCATTTTTACCACCCATCTGATGGGTATTTAACCAGTTAGTGATATATTTGGATCACCACCTACTAATTGGGGGCAGCTTAAAATACAATTTGTGCACTTGAGCAGCCATGTCTGCACAAGACCTGTATGGGTCAGGTGTGCCTGACCATGAGTAACTACCCTGACCTGTGTAAAGGGACCTTGCATATCCGGACACAGATTGAGTATTGGCCCAGCCAGCCTGATGTGGAGGGACTTGATTGGGTGGCAGGCTGCTATCATAGATGGGGTTCGGTCAAGTCTCTTTTCCACATAACAACTTTTAAACATACGTTGTGTGTGCCCCATCTCTAACGGCGGCCTGTCGCCCAATCAAATCCCCCCACATTAGGCCAATAGGGAGGTTGGGCCAGTACCCAATCTCCGGACCCTGCTGATCTAGAATCCATGCAATATGGACGGTTCGAACTGAGTGGCCACCTAAACTAGTGGTGAAGTAGGCTGTCAGTCTTTATTTTCTTACATGAAAAGCTTGAGCATGGGTACAAATTGTGGTGTGTGTGTGTGTGTGTGTGTGTATATATATATATATATATATATATATATATATATATATATATATTCTGACCAATATTTCCCACTGTTTCAATTTTCAGTTATTGTAGCTTCCCAAATAAAAGAATCAATGGTTAACAAATTACAGCAGCCTCTGAAACTGACCAGAAAATCGAATCAACGACTCTGCCATACGTATCCTCCAACAGCTGACAAGTAGCGAGAAGCATTGTGAGCTGTATTGATTCCGCCAGGAATCAAATCCTCTGATCAATGGGTTGTAAAGGGATTGTAGAAGAGAAGAAGCCTATATGCATCATACCATCATGGCTCAGCAGTCAATGTCCGGTATGGGCATCTTCCAGTAATTCCAAGAGTTAAAATCCTCCTGCAAGAAAAAGAAAATCCTCAGAATGTTGATAAAAGAAGAAACTTGGAAAACAGTTTCTAGATTCTGAAATGAGATGAGATACTCACCTGCTCAGCCAATGAAGTGGGGGGAAACATGTCATGGACCAGCGTGTGCAGCGAGGTATACGACTTCACATCAATGCAGTGATGATTAACAGCCACCTCACCCTGCCCCAGTTTTAGGGAGAGAATTTAGATGGGCCAAAAACAGATTTTTTTCCCTGTTTAGGATGGAAATGATACCTTAGGATTGATAATGAATATTTTGCCTTTTGGGATCCCCATCTTCCTGTAACTGAGCTCATCGGTGTCTCTGTTTCCAAAGCCTGCGTAAAATGGGTTGTAGTCTGAAGGGAAAAGTGCTCTAATATCCTGCTTGAAAACAAACATTACAAAGAAAAGAATTTCAAAAGATGCAGCACAACTGCTTTTTTTTTTGGTTTCTATGAATATCCGGGAAATAGACATGAAGTTATATTCACTTGAGACTTCTGTCTACCGAAAAACATAAGAAAATTTGGTTCACGAGGGTGGCAGCGAATGCCAATTTCTGGGCTTTGGTTCTCAAGGCTCATTTTGGTAAGTTGCACATTAGTACACTACTACTACTAAAAATGATTTCAGTGTTTCCATTCGTGAAATTGCTATGGTAGAGTGAATAATGAAGGGTCCAAGCATATGCAAGGATACGAAACATTTGCAGACTAAATTTTCTGTTTGGCCAGAAGTCTAGTTGAGAAAGCAATTACTTGTCAGTAATGGAGATCTACCTGCAAACACGCAATCTTGAACTCATGAGGCGCTCTCCGTATGACTGCCATGAACAAGAAAAGAAATCTCAACCATGCATCATTTAACACGACAAAATTAGCATAGACAAACAAGATAACTGTGGCACTACTAGTGAAGTTAAAATGTTGAAAACATAACACATGGTCAACTGAAAACAACAATTACTGTAGCACGAGTTCGGAAGACATGTTCTCTAATGAATAATTTCAGAGACTACAACGAAGGCAGCAAATATCGTGCATGCACATTCATTTCCAAACAAGAGACACAGATGCAGTGATTAGAGGAAGTGACCTAAGGCAGAGAAAAATACATTTTGCTGATGTTCCCAATTCCTTGCATGACAACAAGTTAGACCATCAGAGGGTATGAATTTTCCAAACAAGGGAAACATGGTCGAAGGGTTAGGAATAAGGATAAACCAATATAAGGAGAATTTGGTATCATTAATCCATGCAGAGCACATCATATCAATGGTATGGATCTGGACAATGAATAGGAATTGCAAGCCTCAGCAAACTATATTGTGTTTTTTTTTTCTTCGGAAAGCAAAGAATTCTATTAAAAAAAAAAAACAAAAAAACAAAACAGGAGAAAAGAGAAAACAAATTAAAAACACCCTCTAGTCAGGGTCCCATTCCGTCAGGGTCCCATTCCGTAATAAGAAGGAAGACCCTAGACACAGCTGCTGAGAGAGAACCACTCATATTTCTAACGCAGCGGTTATCCACTCTCCCCAAATAGTCCAAAAACCAGATAACAAGGATAGTCTCCGTCTAGCCTTAGTAATGTCAATTGGCATACTGCTGTGCCATGACGCAATCAGCCCTTCAATAGAGCCTGGCATAACCCAGGCAACGTTAAAGAATTCTAGGATGCTGCATCATAGCCCTCTTGCAAATGGACAGGAGGCGAAGAGATGATACGCTGATTCTGTGTCTGCCTTGCTAATGAGGCAGATGTTGGGACGTAACATACCCTGCTTGCACAGGTCGTTGACGGTGAGGACTGTTGTGGCTCAGCCACGTGAAAGCAGCCACCTTAGGGGAGGCTCCATTGGACCATACTCCGCCAGATTGATTAAGAACACCTGGAGATCTGCATGAGGCTATGCAAGGATTTCTCGAAGAAAGATCCATTTTATCTCTCAACCAGCGAGGAGAGCCTGGGACCCCAGATTCGGCACAATACCGTGGAGACGAGCTAGAAGCTGAGAAAGCTCTTCCATTTCTGTTTTGTTCAATTTCCATCTACGCAGAAGAATCCAGATTCCATCTATACCAGTCCAAGAGAAGCAGTTCGCCACAGTGATATTATCTGTGGTGCATAGGGCTGCCAGATTAGGATAATCAGATCTGAGAGTGCTGTCCCCTGCCCACTGATCATCCCGGAAGCAAATTGAGGCCCCACTCCCTAAAGAGAACCCTATGCCATTCCACACCTTTTGCTCCAGCTGCACAATCGATTTCCAGAAGTGGGAGGCTCTATAGAGAAGGCTTGGTTCTTCATCCTATAGACACGGTCCCGTATTTGCCTGCTATAGTGATGCGCCATAAACTGTTACCTTCACATGAAAATCTCCACATCCACTTACCCAAGAGTGCCAAGTTGACTTTCTTCCATTTTCTTGATTCCCACTCCCACCTTCTGAAAAAGGTTTGCATACTTCTAGTTGAGAAGATGAAATTTGTTTTCGGACGCAACTCTGAGCCACAAAAAGTCTCCCGCAATGGAGGCAACTCCTCAGGCAGATCATAGAGCACAAACTCTCAAAAGTCATGCAACATGGATTTGACTTCATCAAGAATAGGTACATCCTGGTTAGCAACCAGCTCCTTCCTGCACCTGTTTTGTAACTAGAGTGAACATTATGCCTCTCATTGCTTTCTTCCTCGAACTCCACATGAAGAGAACATGGGAGCTAGAAAGAACAACCAATGTTGACGATGGGGGTGTAGATGAAAGAGGTGACGTAGCTGCAATGGGCAAAAATAGATATGGTGATCTCGCCATAGGAAAGTATGCACGTTAGCCTCACTGTTGCTTTGTACCTTTCAACCAATGAGCCAAGGTCAACCAAGAAGGATGTGGGTGATATTAATCAGAATTATGTTACACCATATGTCGTCCTCATAGATGCCAATTTTAAAGGACATCAAACACCTTAAAGTCACAAGAATGGCAGTGTCATCAACCCACGCAACATTGTATGGTTTTCGATGCCTTTCAATTGGCAGTTTGAAATTATCAATCACCTCTTGAGAGATGATGTTCATTGCACTATCGCCATCGATGATCATGTTAGATAACCTACCCTAGCATTTTACTCGCATATAGAAAACGGTGGTCTGTTACCAGTCTTCCTCTTCCTCAATGCTGGTAAGGAGGCAGCTTATGAAGAGAGTAGGCCAACAACCTCAACTACGACCATAGTTTCAACAAGGGGTCCTTTGGCTGTGATGCAGGCTCTACATATGGCTATTCCATCTCAATGTGCCCATTGTAATATTCAAGGTCATCCGGATGGTAGAGGTCCTCCTCATTACCTTGCGGAGACTCATTAAAAATGTGTCTTATCTATCCACAACGATAACAGTCAATACCTTGTCGTTCTTGCCTAAGGGGAGGATTAGGATTAGGGCTAGGGTTGTCAACGAGTTAGGCCTGGGGTTGGCCTCGGCCCAAATTTTGAATTGTATTGGGCCAAGCCTATTCAAAATTTTGATTTTGGTAGGCCCGAGCCCGGCCCATTGACAACCCTAATTAGGGCCTTGCCCTATGGTGTTTTCTCCTCGCTACACCAGTTGCCTTGGGAATGAATTCTGTGGCGGAGGGCGTTGCAAACGTTGTAGTTGCCTTACAAGCGGAGTCTGCATCTATAGGCGTAGCTAAAAAGGGTACGGAGGTGGTTGGTAGCCCTGCGGTGGAGTCCTGTTAAGATGTGAATCCAAACCTTTTTTCATAGAAGGTTCCCCGACCAAACATCGAAGAGTGTGTTGCTGCAACTGCTATTCAATTTGTCGAGCCTTTCGATGAACATCGTTGACCGACTCAAAATCATACATGACCATCTCACGCTATGGTGGGTCCCGTTAAAATGTGAATCTAGACCTTTTCTCAAAGAAGGTTCCCCAGTTAGAGAGCCAAAGCATCGAAGAGTGTGCTGACGCAGTTGTTGTGCAACTCATCAAGCCTTCTGATGAACATCATTGATAGACTCAAAATCATACATGACCATCTCAAGCTGGATCTCTTGGTATAACCGTACCCGATATCGATTAGCAATTAGCTATTATGTGGTCTATCTCTCTAAAGCTTACAACAGACGAAAAGCTCATTGAACTTCTCAGTGTAGCCATTCACTGATAAAGTTCCCTGTTTAAACACAAGGAACTCTTAGAGAGGAGTATCCATGTGATTAAAGGTAACTACTTGCTCTCCAGCTTCTCTCTCATGTTAACCTTCCTGATGATAGCAGGACGACCCATGATGAGATTGTTGCCATCAATGCTTCACCATCAAATTATTCTTGCCGTCAGCTCGACCTTGATAAAGCTACTTGCTGGACATCGTCCATGTCATACCATGCAAAATAATCTTTAAGCATTGTAATCCAGTAGACAAAAGCCTTTCCATCAAGACAAAAGCCTATCGAGTGTTTGATGAAATACTTGTAAACTACTGCTGTTGTTTTGCATACTATGAGAAATTGAAGGTGTATCCTTCATGTGTTTGAGAAAATGTCACACAGGGTTGAACTCAGCTCGAACTAGTCCGAGCTGCTGACGGAATTAAGCCAAGCTGGCCAGTTAGACTTGAGGATTGAGCCGAGCCGAGTTTGAGTTGAGGTTAGCTACTGGCCGAGCTGAGTCGAGCTGTGTCAAGCTCAACTCGGTTCGACTCGTGAAAACTCTAGTTACAGTGCCTATTTGCATATTAGTTGAAGCTTGCTTACCATTAAGAAAAAAATCTAATTGCATTGGAAAATTTTCCACTGGCTACTCACGTTATATATAATAGAGATGCTACGGCATAAAACCATTGTTCTTTCTAGTTTGAACAAAAACCATACACATTTATATATGATTTGTACCAACCATACAATCCTAAAGACGTTGTTGTTGGCGTACAAGGGTCATATGACTGATATTTCGAGAGACCTAGTTGGATTTAAGAGCCCTAGTAGCTAATATATATATATATATATATATATATATATATTTTAAAAGAGATTCCTAGTAGCATTAAGTGATCCTACATATCATTAAAGTATTGTTATCTCGGTTGCTACAAAAAGGAGTGGACAGTTGTGTATAGAGGACCATACACATGGTACGTCAAGAATTAGAGATAAGTTAGGACTCTTTTATTAGTAGAATTTTAGGTTTCTTTATTGGGAATACTTTATACGAAGCAGGTTAGATATAAGTCACTTTTTGTGGACCCAGATGGTTTTATTATTAATTTTTCAATTAATTATGTAACCAATGAGAATCTCCTTGGATTATTCCATTAAAATAGTGAATTAATATGGGTACATAAAGCCATATATATGGACTTTAGGAGATAATGATATTATGATTTGGATTTGAGTAACTGGTTGAATAAACTAGAATGCCGCTGGAAATTCTATTCCACTGCCCATTCATCTCAATAGTGTGGTAACATTGGAGAGTTCTGGAGCTTAACTGGTAAGTACTTTAAATTCTAGTTCTAGTTGTTCCTAGTCTTGCCACATCAGTAGACTCCGAATTGACGCGGTAACCAGTTGAAAGACATTCCTGGAATATCCTCCAATGCTAGAATGCCATGGAACAAATCAGGGATCAGCCTAAGTCCTCTACAAATAGCATTTGCATCTGCTTGTGCTTTTGTGCCTCAACTGCAGCGGAGAAGAATAAGAAAATTGCCCTATTGTCTTATTTATTGCAGACCAGCTCCTAAAACCTTAATTCTACAGTCATTAAGAAACAAGATCTCACGTCATAGCCACTCAAATTTTTATTGCATAATGAGGAATATGAATGGCCAATTTATCACAGTTCCACAAGAATAACAAGGCCAAGCAAATCATAGAGCACGTACAGAACTATTGTAGGAATAAGACTTTACCTTCTCGATACAATGAGGGAAATAATCCATCAGGTGAAATGACAACAGGCCCACTGGGTAATGCTTTTCCATCCTGCAGGCATCACAGTCATTAAATCTGCACAACAAACAAGTACTGCAGCTACTTATAGCAGCAATACTCTCCAGTTCCAAGACTATGCGCCAAAAGAGATAAGGAACAACGACTGAGTGACATTATTAATATGGTAAAAGTGGCTCATTCATGTCCAGATGAGAAGTGGCATGCTAAACGAAATGACAGCCAGCAGGCCAAAAAAAGGTCAAAGTCACAATAGACCATATTTTAATTGACATCATCACGGCAGGTTTTTCATTTTATTTTATTTTATGGTGAGTCATATTTACCAAGGATCCATAGGTTGATAGAATTGACCCTCTATTGGGAAATGAAATGATCCAAGGAGTTGAAATACTACCATGGCTGATGGCCCCATATTAGAGCATTTGGCATTGAAATATATGAAATCATAGCATTTGAATACCTGTTTCAGATTCAGAAGAAAACTTCTAGTCAAATATGCCTGGACAATTGCACGTGCACTCAGAAAGAGTAGCTGATAACCATTTTCCTGTGGTTAAATGAAATAAGGAAACATCAATCTCAACCCTATAAAGCTAATAGTTCTGAAACAGATGACAAAAACAACTCAACAATTTTCATGTAACCCTTGGATCAGTAATCAGCAATCATGCAGCAAGACATGCATGCAAACACACGCACACACGCGTATGCAATTAAAACACAAGAAGATGCTGCTAGTCAGCCTGAAATATTACATAATCATAACCAGACTTTTATATAGTTTGAAGCAACGTTGCTGAAATCGTTATCGTGTCGCAATTTGTTATAGGCATCGAACCATATCAAATTGCAACTCTAAGATTTTTTATTTTATTTTTTATGACGACAGGGTGTCCCCGCCCCTTATTAAGGCGAGACTATTCCCTGTGGATGCACACAATCACCAACAAACCACGTGCATTGGGTAAAGTACAGGATGGGAATCGAACTCCCGTCTGTGGGGAGCAAACCCACAACACTAGCCATTTGCCCGAACCCCAGGCAGGTTTGCAACTCTGAGATTTTTTCAAATTTCTTAAAAATTGAAAAATGACTGAAAAATTATAAATAAATTTTTTTTTTTTTAAAAAAAAAACTCATCAAACATCTAATTTCCATCAATATGCACCAAGAAGTAATACATATCATGGTATTATCATCAGTTGAGATCATGTATATGAGTATCTCTGTAAAAAAAGCTCACCAATCATCCATTTGCCATCAATATGCGCCAAGAAGTAATACATATCATGGAATTATCAATTGAGAGCCTGTATTCAATTATCTTTGTTTGTCATAGACTCATGATAAAGTTTACATCACTCCATTCCATTTAAAATACTCTATACATTTTTTAATATGATTTCAAAAGGTAAAACAAAAGGCCCAAAAAAATTCCTTCTTCATGCATCCCAAATATGCAATAGAATGCCTAAGAAAACGAAGACAACCAACAAAGAAAGAAAGTAGTGGAGGGGTTTCTCAAGAAAATTCCTTGGAATTTGGAAATCAAATAAAACCAAGAGAAAAATCTTCTTCAATATTACTATAGTTTTTACCTTGTTTTGATGTAGAAACACATGGGCCAAATGGCCCTTGTTTCAGTTGACAAATGAGTAATGTATGTGGATCTAAGATTTCACCAAAGGAAGAGATGGGGAGAAGCACATCCTCCAAAGATTAATTTGATGTAGGACATGAAATTCAAATATGATGTGCAAGATTTTCAGGCTTTAGATCACGTTAGTTCAGAAACAATTACACAAAATTCCATATCCCACACAAAAGTTAAAGCATTCAATCAAGGGGAATCTATGCAGGCCCAGGCCTACACAAGCTACGGTTGGATCAATCAAAAATATAGACCAAACAATAATCAAAGGAGGGTAAATTCATCCACACATGCACAGAAATAATTCTCCAATCCAAGGGGTTCACGGATTTCAATTCAAGAAACTCTAAGGTTGAAAAAAGGGCATGAAAATAGGGATTTAGGACAATTTAGGGTTTGGGTTAGGGAAATCAGGTGAGAGGAGTGAAAGAGAAGAAAGAGAGAACCTGGAACCGATTCTGCACATGTGGCCAGCTAACTCGCCTGACGCACATGCGCTAGTGGTGGTCCGCATGTGTGTGGGGCCCACAAATCAGAAAAAGGCCAACTTAGCCTTGGTCGGCCAAGGGTGGGCCACCTTCCCTAAGTTTCATGCAAAATGGATGATCAGCTTGATCATGGTGCTCTGCCGAAGTTTCATCCCTCCTGCATGGCCAGATTCCGAAATTTTGTTGTAGAGGGACAATCGCTGCGAAAGGATGATGAATTTGATGATTGGTTGGTCATAGGAGATGATGGATATTGATGGTAGGAGATAGGGGCGAATCAGGATGGGTGTGGTTACGCACCACGGTATTTAGCCTTGAAGAAGGGTTTCACACCCAATTGAATCTCCACAACTCAGGAATTTAGAGCAGAAAAAAGCAGAAATTTTATTAATCTTCAATGAGAAAAAAAACCTACAAGGGGTGCCTATTTATAAGAAAATCCTATAACCCAAAACTCACGCCATGTGCGCAACTTATTACTTGGAGACGAAGTAATAAAAAATAACAACTAATCAAAACAATTTAAACCATCCATGATATTCCTAATAATAATAATAAGCAAAACCCAAATATTAACTTAATTAAAATAGTGGGTCACGATTATGAGAACCCATGGTGGGATTCACATGACTATCGCGTCTACTCCAACAAACCAAAACGCAGTCCTATAACTAGGAGGCCCTCCCTGGACGTTGTCATCAATCCAAATCGATGGTGTGGCCCTCCTTGAGTACGTACATAGGGGGGTGTGCTTGTGCTCGTGCGCGTGATGTCCCCATCAACTTTCCGCAATTAGGGAAATAAAACTCCTAAACCACTCCAAGATGTCAGGATCAAGTCTCTAAAACTCCTCCTCAGTGATCCACGTACTGTCTGAAGTTGGGCGTGACTTCCACTTAACCAGGTATTTCTGAAACCCGTCGTCCGATGTGGATATTATCTGATGGTCCAGAATATTCTCTATCTCCTCTCTGGGTATGAGAAGGGCAGGTATGGGAGGTATAGGCTGGGAAGATGCGTCGAGGGGCCATGGATCAAGGAAAAGGTCTGGGGAATCAAGATGGTTCGAAAAAAGGTCGGACAATGTATCAGTGGTCCCCTGAAATGCAACTAGATCCTCCACATTAAATGTGAAACTAATTCCCATTGAATGTGGAAGATCTACCACATATGCATTGAGACCGTTTCGTTTTATAATTTTAAATGGTCCAGCACTACGCGCATGTAATTTACGAACGGCTACCTAAGGGTACCGTTCTAGCCTGATGCAGACCATCACAGAGTCTCTTATATTGAATTCCTTGGAACATTTATGTTGGTCTGCAGAAAGTGTGTAATGTTCATTACTAATCATGATCTTCTGCTTGATTTCTTAATGCCATGAATGAATATGATGCGCAAGAGACTCTGTAGACTCTAATGGCCTATAGGATAGTGACATAAGGACAATATCGATAGGCTTCCTAGGAACAACATTACACCAAAATGTGGCTTTATATGACCCAAACTAAATAGGAACAAAACAACGGCGCCAAGTATCGGTATTATTTGCTTGTGTAAAAGCGCAATGCACAACTGCAAGGGTCGCAGACTCTTGCGCTCCATCTTCCTCATCACTAAGGGCTTTTACTGGTTCATATTCTTCCTCCTCACTGTCACTTTCTAGGTGCACTACTTCTACTTGCCCATCAATAAGGAACACCTCGGTGCTCTCTCGTGCCACACTGGTGGGCAAAATGATCAAACCTTTGACACCTAAAACACCTAATTGCTCCACTCTTACGTGAGATAAGACCCGATAACCTCTTTACCCTTATCATCTTTGGGCCTGGACTGAAAACTGCTGGAAGGTTTGTCTTGGTATCCAGTGCTAGGCTTAGACCCAGAAGGGTTGGCCTTAGTACTAGAATCATGAAAATCAAACTGCCTTCCCATAGGTGTTTTGAGGTATTGCTCGACCTCTAAAACTAAATACAACTGTTCAATAGTGTCTCTGTCTTTGGCGAGCAATTCTCTCTTAATGTTAGTACGGAGGCCCATTTTAAATCGAGCAAGGATGAGTACGGGATCCTCATCAACTTCACACCTGGTCAAGTACTCTTCGAACTTCTCAATGTATTCCGTCACACTCGTGAAACCTTGTCGAAGAGACTGTCATTCCTCAATCAACCGTAAGCGATAAAAGAAGGAGAGGTACTTCTCCTTAAGTATTTCTTTCATTTCTCCCTAATGGACTATTGGAAGCTCCCTAGCCCAAAACCTCTTTTCTTGGCCCACAAGCTTCATCTTGACGAATCGGACTTGACGAGCATTCAATATGTCATACCACTCAAAATAGTGGTCCATATCCGTCAGCCAGTCTAAACAGGCTTTAGGGTCAAGTGACCATCAAACATAGGGGCATCTACTTTAACTCTCTTAAGGCATTGCGCATCTAAGTCATATTATTCATGATGTCCCTCATGGGGTGAGTGCATGAGTGCGCGCCCATGACCAATTCCTTAGCCACCTCCATTCTTTGGTCTAACCTCCTGATCATCTGCCCAAGATTGGGCATCTTCCCCAATGGTGGAGTTTGCCCTGACAGAAGTCTCTAGTTGGGTAACGCGCACATTAAATTGCTCAAAGCGTTGGTCCATACGTTGTTCCGAGCGCTTACCCAAAGACTCAAACTGCTGGGTCAGCTTGTTCATTGAATCTTGCAATTGCTCCATGTTTAGTGTAGGGTGCAAGACAAAACCACGACCCGTACGTGTGGGCATACAACTACTAACTCAATCTGAGGACCTTCTACTACGACTATATGCACCTAAATAGGACTAAATGCTCCTATAGGACTCTATATGGAGAAAACGACACAATACTACTCAATTTCCAGCAACCTATCTATCAACAGAAAATCTCACAAAGAGATGAGGATTTTCTGATGGTAGAAAATTCGGCAGCTTATATCAGAAACTATGGACCTCTAGACAACTCTATATGATGATACTTGATGCATAATGGACACAAATAAACTAAACCCTAAACATGTAATGCATTCCCCTATAAAAACCTTGTTCTCTGATACCAAATTTGATGCAGGACATGAAATTCAAATATGATGTGCAAGATTTTCAGGCTTTAGATCACGTTAGTTCAGAAACAATTACACAAAATTTCATATCCTACACAAAAGTTGAAGCATTCAATCAAGGGGAATCTATGTAGGCCCAGGCCTACACAAGCTAGGGTTGGATCAATCAAAATTATAGACCAAACAATAATCAAAGGAGGGTAAATTCATCCACACATGCACAAAAATAATTCCTCAATCCAAGGGCTTCACAAATTTCAATTCAGGGAACCCTACGGTTGAAGAAAGGGCATAGAAATAGGGATTTAGGACAATCTAGGGTTAGGGTTAGGGAAATCAGGTGAGAGAAGAGCGAAAGAGAGGAAAGAGAGAACCTGGAACCGATTCCGCACGTGTGGACAACTAACCCGTCCGACACACATGCGCTGGTGGTGGCCTGCGCTTGTGTGGGGTCCACAAATCAGAAAAAAGGCCAGCTCGGCCCTAATCGGCTAAAGGTGGGCCACCTTCCCTCCAAGTTTCAGGCCAAACGGATGATCGGTTTGATCACGGTGCTCCGTCGAAGTTTCAACTTTCCTGCAGGGCCGGATTCCGAAATTCTGTTGTAGGGGGAGAATCACTGCGAAAGGATGATGGATTTGATGATTGGTTGGTCGTAGGAGATGGTGAATATTGATGGTAGGAGATGGGTGCGAATTGAGATGGGTGTGGCTTCGCACCACGGTAGTTAGCCCTTTGAATAAGGAAGGGTTTCACACCCAATTGAATCTCTACAGCTTAGAAATTTAGAGGAGCAGAAAAAAGTAAAAATTTTATTAATCTTCAATGAGAAAAAAAAAAACTTAGAAGGAGTGCTTATTTATAAGAAAACCATATACCCCAAAACTCGCGCCATGTGTGCAACCTATTACTTGGAGACGAAATAATAAAAAATAACAACTAATCAAAGCAATTTAAACCGTCCATGATATTCCTAATAACAATAATAAGCAAAACTCAAAGTATCTTAATTAAAATAGTGGGCCACGATCATGAGAACCCATGGTGGGATTCACATGACTAGCAAGTCCACTCCAACGAACCAAAACGTAGTTCTCTAACTAGGAGGCCCTCCCTGGACGTCATCATCAATCCAGATTGAAGGTGGGGCCCTCCTCCTTGCGTACACGTGTGAGGGGGGGGGGGGGGTGGGGTGCACGTGATGTCCCCATCATAAATTTTTTTTTTTTATTTTAAAATTTTAAAATTAACCAATGTAAAAGATAGCATGTGAAAAACCCCCCATATGACTACTAACCAACCCGAAAACCCAAGTTTCATCCCAGCCCTTCATTAAGATTAATCCAAGTTATAGTAACACTATTCCAAGGATGGTCAATAAAAATAGAAATAAAAACAATAATAGAAACTTATGCAACTCATAACACAATACATGTGAGACCTGCACATTAACCAATAGCAAGCCTCGAAAGGCTACCAAATTGACTCGTTGGAGCCCTTATTTTCTACAAAATAAACTCCATCCTTGCCTAAAATAAAGGATCCTACTAGCACATCCTTAGACTCCCTTCTAAAATGAACCCTATCTCTTAATTATGACTTACTAAAACTACCCCTAAAGGACTCTTTCCATACGTGACTCTTGCACATGAAATGAGCTCCTCCTTAAATACATGCGCACAATCACTTGTATGCATTGGGCCCACTTGTGCATTTAACATTTGCAATGTCTTCTTTTCTAGTGGCCCTGATCAGTGTTCCAATTCTCAATATTATCAATAATATCAGTATTGCCAGCCTAGCAATACTGATAACACTAGAAATGCCAATTTTCCAGGTATCCGCGATGTGTTGACAATGTAGTGACACTATATCATATCGCCAAATTATCGCTTGTTTCCCTTTATAAAGTTCCCCCTACATGAATCAAATCTTACATTTGGGGGAAATCGTCACCTGATAGCACTAGTTGACCGGAACACAAGGTGAGAAATTTTTGGAAATTTTTTTTTCTAAGAATTTTGCAAAGATTTCATTACAAATACATGTTTGTACATGATTGTCATGCATTGGCATGGATTTGAGTTGAAAAATTCAACATTTGGGAGGTGGAAATTGGGGAAAATTAGGAAAATCAAAATTTTCTCTATTTTCTCCCCTAGAATTGGTAATTAAAGAGTGGATTTTTCATATGTTGACGAGAGGTGGACGTTCTATCGAATCACCAAAAGCTTTTCATATTTTGAAAGTTTTTATTATATAAAATTTATTTACAATTCAAAAATGCAATATGTATGCATAGATAAATAGATAGATAGATACATACATACATACATATTTTTTTATTTTAAAAATTAATGACAATACTTCATGAAAAACTTATTAATTTTTCTATAATAAAAATTATTCCTCTGACTTCTAAAAATTATTTAAAAAAATAAAATAAAAATCTGCTCACTTGTAAAAAATAATTATGTTATTTCATGATTATGTATGAATGCACGGATGGATGGATGATATACGTATGTGCAAATTTGTGCGTTGATGGATGGATGCACGGATGTTTTATGGATGGATGTGCTATTCATGTATGGAAGTATCATGCAAGAATAGATTGATAGGTGCATATGAATGCAAGTAACTAAGTATAGACATATGTGCGCGTGGTTGGATGGTAGGATGGATGATATATGTATCCATGCATGCATGGATAGATCATTGATCATGTATGTATGTATGCATGCATGGATGGATGGATGGATGCATGTATGTATCCATGTATGCATGTAATGTGTTTGCGTATACATGTGTGCATAGATGGATGATGTATGATATATGTATGAATGTGTTGATCGATAGATAGACATGTATGGATGTATTGTGTGTATTGCATGCATGTGTGGATCTTTCTTCATTTTAGAAATAATTTTTTGGTGATTATTGTGTTCCTAACGATATTATTAGTTGTATATATACGTAAGTACCATAAATTAAAATGTCAGGAAAAGGAGGAACGAACATTGGGTGGAAATATAGAGAGAAAATCGAGGGAAATAGGTTTGGGACCATTTGCAGCTACTATAGGAATACATCAAGGATTGGGGGAGTTTCTAGGTTGAAAGAGAACTTAGCAGGGGGTAAGAAAATGTAAACAATTGACCAAGTGTTCCAGAGGAGGTGTTAGTGGAGATAATGAAGGTGTTGACTGAGGGTAAGACACACAAGCAGCAACAATAGGCATGGAATAGGGATATTAGGGAGGAGTTACTAGTTCCTGACTAGGGACTAGGGATTGTTTGAGTGAGATGATGATTATGATGATGTGGGCTTGGCATATCTCGAGGATTGTGTTACTGAGCAGGATAGAATGGAATATAGGTGGGCCGTGTGCAAGTCCTTTGCATCGGGTTGGGATAGGAAGCAGAGGCAACAGCTTGAGGAGACAAGACTGACAATTTTGGGCCCCCACTTATATAATATGATCGACGCCATTCACCAAGGCGTGAATCCTCCAACGTTGGAAGAGTTCTTGGAGATCTACTTAGACCGTGAGTATGAGGAGATGTAGGCTTGAGTGGAGGACCTAAAGTTAAATGAGGAGAAATGCGGGTTGACAGTGATTGTGATGGGTGGATGGGGCCCATGAAGTTGTCGTTCATTAACTTCATGGTTTACTATAGAGAGCAACAAGGTTTCTCTAATCTATTAATGCATCCATTCACATACGGGATCACTCCTATATACTTCAAGGGAGTGATTGGAGATGTAGCCTAAAGAATGTGGTGTGGGATCCACAATAGTGCAGTCGTCAAGGCATGACGAAATTAATGAAGTACAATATTTATTGAAACCCGAGTGGATCACTGCATTGACCTCATGCTCAAGTAAATAAGGCAGAGAGAGTCAGTCGAATCCACCATAAAGGCAGTGAGGAGAGTGACCAACTTCATGTATAATCACTCATAGTTATTGGTCGTGATGCGCAATGAGTGCTAAGAGGATATTGTCCGACTAGGTACAACAAGGTTGACTACGAACTTTATCATACTTGACAGCTTGTATTAGCATAGGGCAAGACTGAGGAACTTATTAGATCTAACGGATACATGAAGTGGAATCAGAGATAGATCCAGAGTGTCCAGAGGATTACAGGGACAACGTTAAATGACGAATTTTGGGACAAAGTTTGTGACATCGTTGGCATCTAGTAACTGATTTACAATGTCCCAAAAGCTGTAGATAATGAGACATGGCCATCAATGGGGTCCATGTACAAGCCTATGCAATTGATGAAAGAAGGGATAAGGACTATATCCCTAATTCACATAAATGGGTGTTTAACATTATAGACGATACATGGATTAGGATCCACGAGTATCCACTTCACCAGGTTGGTAAGTTTCTTACATTAACATCATTTATTTCTCACTTGCTCATTAACTATTACTTTTGTTTATATGTTAATGCTATTGATTAAATATTATTTGGGTTCCAACAAATTACCTCAACATAAAGTTCCACTAAAATGTCAACTCTCGGAGGATAATGAACTGAAGATGGAGGTCCACCAAGTCTACAAGAAGTTATAAACTAACTCAACAAGAAAAACACATTTTGGGAATAAGTTAATGATAAATTGAGTATTTTACTTTCTTATAATCTACTATTGGATGCGTGATTGATAATGGTGAATTGTGATTGACAACTACTTCGCTTTTGAGATGCTAAGCGTTACTTCTTGACCGTAGCTGCAAGAGCACTGGGAGACAAGATGATGTCATGAGAGCATATTTATTGCTTCAAGTAATCAAATAATATGGTCTGTGATGGAGCAATTTCATTCCCCGTTTGAACTAATGCATGCTTTTGATGGACTAATAGGTGAGTAGTAGGCAATTTACAGAGGCTACATTCCCACACTACATTTACTGGTCATCCGTGTGCTTGCCTAGACTCTCATATGTGAGAGGAATTGAAGCATATGGTTGCTCGTCCACACAAACAAGAGGAATCAACTGGGGCATTAGAAGTTGTGCTCGTGTATTGTCACTATAATATGAAGATGAAAGAGAGACAATTATAAGTAGAGCACAACATGGAGCGACATCATGACTCACTAGACCTATTGTTGATAGGCGCACTTGCAGATAATGCCCAGGACCCGTGTCAACAAATTTAAATGATGTTGAAGGAGACCTTCCTCAATGGTAGTCGAAGGAACATCCCTTGGTATTGATATCGACTAGGCCATGAGCAATTAGGCTAACTCCTTCAACGCATTAATGAGGAGCCCGATACGTCCTAATGCGGGTTACAAGGTGTTATCGTAACATACTCCACGATGTCTAATCAACTTGAGCAATGATGATGATAAGACTTTATCCCAATTTGGCGGTGGTGGCAAGGGTGATGACAACGATGATGGGGGCGAAGGCAACGGAGGCCAATCCAACAAAGTTGGTGGTGAGGGCAGTGGGGGTGGTGGAAGCACTAGGGATGGAGGCTGCAGCGGTGAGAGTTACACGATGGGTCAAAGTTGACGATTTGTTAGCCAGTTCACCAAGGAGGCCACTTTGACCATGCCATTTAGGACAAAGACTATGGATTCCATCCATCATCCTCATGGAGAGCGGCAGAGTCAAACAGGCATTTCTAGCGATACACGAATGGGAAGAGGAAGGTGACACGCGACCAGGAGTCTCTTGCATGGAGCTAGTTGTTAATGAATATTAGTTCATAATGGGGGAGCTTCACTATTGTCCCACGTTATGCACAAGGAGAGTACTATGAGTATGGCAACTACGACACTAATTTATAGTCATCCAACTATGGATATGGGCAGCCGCAGGAGAGCACTTATGGTTACTGGTATAAAGGGGAATATTTGGGGTACCCGTCGTATGATTAGGCTCGGAATATTTGGGTACCCGTCGTATGATTAGGCTCGATTATATCTAGGAGTCGGGGTTGGAGTTTGTTTCCTACAAACCCCACTTAGCCACAGTCAGTCACCATTACATAGTACCACAAGTACCACGTCTAGGCGTTCTCATACAGTTCAGGGAGGATGAGAACTAGAGATACCTGATAGAGAACCCCTATTGGTACAACTAGACGATGGCCTAGGCACAACACTATCGACCCATGGAGCAACAATACTATGGCCAACAAAGTAGGGATAAATATGATGACTTCAAGCCACCTTGTAACTCCATGTGGGTTTGAGGGATAGCTGAATAGGTATGCTTTTCATTTATCTTAGTTCATGGATGTCTTACATAATGTTATTACCTATATCTATATAAACTCAATTTTCTTAGTATTTTTTTTTTAGGGTGATGAATTGTATTAAAAAAGCAGCAAACAAAAGCAAGCAGCAAAGAATACAAAGAGAGAAAAAGGAACAAAAAGGCAACTCGTCGGCTGCTCAACTAGAAACAGCACCCGAAATTAATAAGAATTTTTCCATTTGGCAACTAGCATTAAAACACATTCCGCCACAAATACCGCCGAACGAGAGGTTTCTCAGAACCTCCATCTATTTCTTTCCAAGCAAATCGACCAAAATACAACCGGAAGCGAAAGGAGCCAGCTGGTTCAATCCTTGGTTCCACTGATACCCTCGTGCCACACCCAAAGAAAAT
Source organism: Magnolia kwangsiensis (assembly GCA_037074715.1). Classification (NCBI taxonomy): domain Eukaryota; kingdom Viridiplantae; phylum Streptophyta; class Magnoliopsida; order Magnoliales; family Magnoliaceae; genus Magnolia; species Magnolia kwangsiensis. Next base: position 105,495,021 of record CM073578.1, on the reverse strand, counting down.
GATGGACCGTACCTGAGGAGACTCATTAAACACCGAACGTCCCTAGAACATGATACCAAATGGAGACCACAAAAGGGCAAGATATAGACAAATGATCAATGGACTCCGCATCGTGATTGCACATGCAACACATATTAGGAATGGGCAGGGATCTCTTTTGGAGATTATCTATCGTAAGCACTCTCTTCCTCCCAACCAACCAAGTAAATGCTGCAACTTTGGGGGGCACACCATAATGCCAGAAATGATAAGCATGCTTGTTGAGATTCTCCTGAAGACCTTCACAAAGGGACTTGTTAAAAGACTTTACCGAGAAAATACCCGAGCTATGGGTTAGGCCCCTATTGCATTGGTTTTTTACAACAACATAAGGTTGAGGCCTATTAAATGGAAACTTATTATGTAAGGTTCTTTTTTGCAATTTTTTAATTCTCGAATACGTAAAACGTGTCTTTTAACATCTTTTAAAATTTCACTAAAAAATTTCACCTTTTTCTCCATGTTTCCCCAATGTTTCTCTCAGTCAATGATACATTTCCGAGCAGCAATATTGATACATTTTTCTGTATCCTTGGTTAGCGATACATGTAAAAATATTGATACTACGAACATTGGCGGTGTTGTCGATCATCATCATCATCTTCTTGTTCTTCTGGTCTACATGAATCCTTTTGTGCCATTCCACTCTATTAAGGGTCATAACTTTAGTTATGACCAAAGGTCATCACCTCTTTCCTTACTACCTCCACCCATGTCTGTTTGGGCCTTCCGCTTGCCCTTTTAGAGCCTTTAACTTGTACCAACTCACTCCTAACCAACACAGTTCTTGGTTTCGTTGCATATGACCAAACCATAAAGTCTACTTTCCCTCTTCTTATTACCTATTGGTGCTAGTCCTAAATTCCTTCAAATGCATTCTTTGATCCTCGTCTGGCTACTCATCCATCTCAACATCCTCATTTTAGCTAAACATCCTATGGCAATGTTGTTCCTCAACTACCTAACATTTTGTCCCATAAAGCATGGTTGGTCTTATAGCCATCCTATAAAATTTCCCATTCAGTTTGAGAGGTTCAGGATGATCGCATAAAACTCCAAAGGCACATCTCTATTTCTTCCACTTTATTTGAATTCTATGGGCAACATCCTTCTCAATCTCTTCACTCTCATGAATTATCAACCCAAGATATTGTAAGTGGTCACTTTGGGAAACTTTTTGGTCAACATTCTTAACTAATTCCTCGTTCCCACTCCTATTGTTACTAAAATTGTAGTCCATCTACTCAATTTTAGTCCGACTAATTTTAAATCCTTTAGATTTTAAAGCACCCCTCTATAAATCTAGTTGTGTTTATGTGCTCCCTCGTCTTGTCAATCAAAACAAAGTCATTTTCAAACAACATCCACTAGGGGATCTTTTACTGCAAATTCGTCGTTAACTTGTCCATAACCACTCTGGAAAGGTATGGACTCAATGTCGATCCCCAGTGAAAGCCTATAATAATTGGGAACTCACTTGTTCTCCACTAGTGGTCAACACATTTGAAACTCCTTCTTTCCCAACACCGACTAGATTAACTCTCTAGGGACCCTACTATAAGCTTTCTCTAAGTCAATAAAAACCATATGGAGATTCCTTCCTCTTCTCCCTATATTTCTCCATCAATTGTCCAAGTAGGAAAATAGCTTCATTGGTGGACCTCCCTAGCATAAAACCAACCTCATTTTTTTGTCTTATGCCTTAGACTTTGCTCAATCACTCCTTCCCAAAGTTCCGCAGTATGGTTCATAAGTTTAATCCCACAAAAGTACCGCAACTTTGTCTCTTTTAGTCTTACAAATAGGTACTATGGTACTTTTCCTCCATTTGTCTATAATTTTCTTCACTCTTATAATCTTGTTGAACAACTTTGTCAACCAAAATAACATAGTATTCCCGTACACTTCCAAACCTCTATTGGTATAACATCTGGCCCAAGGGCCTTTCCTATTTTAAGATATCATAATCCTACGAAAGTATCTTGGACTTTGATTTCATTTGAGTTTATGGTTCCTTTTTTATCCCCATGCTTTCAAAGTGATTGTTATTTATCAAGTTTTGAAAATACCTTCTCCACCTTTTATTGATCTTATTGCCCTTCACTAGTACCCCCTGGTATTGCCGATATTATCGAAAATATTGGCCAATATTGTCTATACCGCAGGCTAACGATACAAAAAATAGGGTGGTGTAATGTTATATCGGTTGATATTATCGATATCACGCTATATTTTTTATATCGAGAGATATCGACGGCAATTCCTCGAAATCAATAAATTGCATCGTTGATCCATGCAATAATAGCACCGATATTGTCAATAATGTCAACAACATCAATGCTAATACTTGCAGAATTCTAGAAAATAAAAAACTAAAAACAACAAAAAACCCCTTTTCCTAAATTTTTTGGGGGATCTCTTCCTGGTTAATGCGTTATATGAGTTGAATTGTTGCATTATTTCTCAAAAGTTGGTGCATAAAAATGATATTTATTAATTAAATATTTTTGTCTGACAATACATAGTTTGGGCAACTATACAATGGGAACCTATTATGCATGGTTTTTGTAAGTCATGAGCCATAATTGTGCAATAATGTGCCTTTTAACTTCTCTTGAATTTCCATACAAAAATTCCACCTATTTCTTAATGTTTCCCCAATATTTCCCTCAGACAACAATACATTCCCCTGTAGTTGTGATATTTTCAATTGATACCAATACGTCTCCATATCCTAGGTCTCTGATACATGTAATGATAACAATATTTTGAACACTACTTCAGTGTTGATTGAGGGCCGTCCAATCCTATATCAAGGGGAAAGATATCTTGAATTCTTTTCCCTGGGATTTTGGATATTCAAAATCCCGGATCCTCTCCTTTTTCTCTCAAAATTTGTAAAAAAGACAAAAGTGAAGCAATACTTTAAGAGGGGCAGGCTTTAAGAAGCTATTTGAAGAAAGGGAATTTTTTTGAAAAAAATAATAATTCAACCTTTCATATATGTGGGATGCCCAAACTGTGTCCCACACAATCCTATGATTCGTACAAATTGCACAATTTACACAATAATATGGGTGCAACTTTTTCGGATTTGTGATTCTAGTGTGTGATTCATATCATGCACTGCATGACACGACTGTGTCGTAGGGTTCATATGGTATATATCAGACAATTTTGACAACATTGATTTGGAGATAATTATCCAGATAAGCACACAAAAGCTCTGGGCGTATCTGCAAGTATGATTAGCAACAGTTGAAGAAAATGTAACTCATGTGATAAAGCAAGCTTTCTTCTGAACGTCAAAGAATGAGAACCTTCACAAGGGGGAAAAAAACTGCAATACTGCCCAGATGTGTCAATCTCATGGCAGCAAGACATCTTACTGATATAAATGCATGGATTTCAGAAGCAAAGGGTGTGAGTTTCAATCATAGCCACCTCGTTTCCCGTCAGTTTGATAAACACAATATGCAGACCATTTCATTCAAAGTACATATGAAATAAGCAAGAAAATCAGATCCTTAAACCAGTTCAGAGTTTGGGAAGGGAGGAGTTTTCCGAGTTTTTGTTTTTTGAGCTGTGGCAGGCACTTGATTGAATAGAAATGAAGTTCACTGAAAATTTTATCAAGTTATAAACAGTAAAGTTACCTGAAACTAGAATAATAAAACACAGATATACCTTAATTGCAGAGAAAAGGCCTGCTACCCCAGACTGTGTCCAATCTTTCCCAACTAGAGGCATGAACTGGCCTAGGACATCGGACCTAAAAAAAACATGGATCGAAGTAATTCATTAATCATAAGAATTGGACATACTAATATAAGGTAAAACTTCTACCAGTCTAAAATGCCAATATTTACTATGAAAATGAAATGGGCTTTGCCACAATATTCTACCAGGGAAAAACAGAATAAATAAAGACTGTTGCAGCTAAGAAAAGAAATTTGGTAACCAGATTTTAAAACTAATTCAAGAAAGTCTTTTATTTTGCCTGCTGAGGTGGTGCAACATTCTAGAAATAGGGAAGAATGATTTGCTGTAACATTCTAGAAATTTGGTAAACCAGATGTTAAAACTATCTCAAGAAAGTCTTTTATTTTGCTTGCATGCTCAGCTGTAAGCAAATCTTCACAGGATGGTCAGGCCCATGAGAGAGCATCCATACATGTGCATATCCAATTACACACCAGCATATATACCCAGACCTACAAACATATACACCTGAGCATGCAAGCACCCGGGCCATTAATACCAGTGGGTATGAAGATAAACTCCCGAAGATGCCCAGAATTGAGAAGTTACATTTTGATTGCCCCCCTACAAAATAATGAGAGAGTAAATCTCATAAAAGCACCCAAATTGAGGAGCCATGTACTACACTATCCAACTACTGATACAGGAATTGCGAGCCTTTTTTAAATAAAGAAAAGCTGCAAGCCTTTATTACTCTAGTGCGTCACCTCATGTTTGGCAAGAAAGCAATCAATGACTCCCCACCATTATGTTTATGTGAAATCCAACCCATTCACCAAGCGTATCACCCCATGTTAGGCCTGGGCCCAAAGATCGGCCCCATCTGTGATTTCGGTGAACCACACGAATGTAAACAGTGTATAGGCAATGCTCACCCTCCAAACTATTTTCCTTGGTGTAGCCCACGTGAATCACAGATGGGCCTGATTTTTGGGCCCCACTTCTAAGATTTTGTTGCGACATCTAACGGTTGGAGTGGATTTTATAATCATCACGGTGGGCCTTGCAAAAATCAAGGGTGGACATCTCTTTACCAACTGTTTACTTTGGTGTGGCCCACCTGAATCATAAGTAAGCCACATTTTTTACCATTAGACCTAATGTGGGATTTACGCATATAATGGTTGGAGTGGATCTCATATATGCCATATGTGAAATCCACTTCGAACCATCAGAGATGTGTACTCTCACTTTAGGACCAGGGCCAAAAAATCAGGTTGACCTGTGATCTAAGTGGGACATGCAAAAGGAAACAATTGGTGGAGAGACGTCCACCCTTGAATTTTACAGGGCTCACCGTGATAATTATATGAAATCTAGGGCCCAAAATCAGGTTCATTCGTGATTCAGGTAGGTGGGCCACACCAAGGGAAGTAGTTTGGAGGGAGAGCATTGCCCACTATTTCCAATCATGTGGTCCAACTGATTCACGGAAGGGCTGATATTTTAGCCCTGGCTTAACATGGGGTGACACACTTGGCGGTCAAGGAAGATTTCACATAAACATCAAGTGGGGGCCACCTGAGCCACCAAGATCCCTATTCTTTATTTAAAGGCATGCATAAATTGTACATTTGTACGATGCACACGATACACGTACAACGCTTACATACATTCACTCAGAAATTGTATACGTGTCGTATATTAACTTCCAATTAAACCAGTTAATTGAGGAACTACTGTTGCTAAATCACAGTCCCAAAATTCAGAAATCATATAGTTTGAATGATCCTGACCTTTGACTCGTGGACTTGTTTATTGAAAGATGTTGAAAGTTGAAACAGGACCATTGGATACTTTTCATTCTTAACTGTCCAAGAAATGTCCACCAATCCCATCATTAGATGAGGAAATAAACCTAATTTTTGGGTTACGAGACATAATATGGACAATTTAATTTCATTAGCTTGTATGCCACGTGTGTAAGGTTAAAAATAATTAATTGATTGTGTTTTCATGAATATCTTCTATGATTTGTAAATTATATTAGTTAGTTTTGAAGTTGCATCACTCTGTCAGACAACACAGTTTAGGATACAAAGGAAAAATTTTATCAGCACTTATTTTTATTAATCTTTTGATTTCTAAGTACGTAATGATGTCTTTTTTAACATCCCTAAAGTTTCATTGAAAAATTGGACCAACTTCTCAATGTTTCCTAAAAATAGTGAAACATTATGCGATACATCCAATATTTCCCATGCCATACCGATATGTTTCCATATCCCAACGGTGCAATACATCCATCAATACCGATACTGAATACAATGATCCACTCTACTACCTATAACCAAGGTATTCAATAACAGTACCAGCTGGCATAACGGTCAACCACTTTATATTACAGCCACGGGTCTATCTCTAGCACCCTCCCATAGCATCCCCCCAACTCGAACATTTCGATGAACCACGCATCAAGAGGAATACCAAATAGTCTGATCCACCTTTCCTGATCATTTTCAGATATCTTTATTCTTTTCCAACCAGGGAATAACTGCCTGTATGAACTTACAAGATGGGTTGCTGCTTCTCCACAAACCAGATAGCTCTTGAGATTGAAACCAGAAGAGGACGTGAAACTTATTGAGGTTAAGAGCTTAGAAATTTCCAGAACTATGGGACTTTGCCTGTGCTTCCAGCTCTCAGATCATGGACTCCACTGATACTCTCCAAATCCCCACCACCAAGGCCTTAAAGAGGGATTTCTTCTCATCCACAGCACCAACATCATCAACAGCCCCCAACACTGATTAGCTTTTGTCTGCCCACATTCAGAGGAGCGCCAATGGTGAGGCGGATCTCTTAGCAAAAGACGGTGCAACAGCGCTGCATCTGGTCATCGAGGACTTCAGGTGCCCTTTGGCTAAGGATGTTTCATAGGCATGTCTAGCATGTGTTTTGAACCAGAGTGCAAGTGTTACGCACTTGTTTTGACTGGATTCGGCTTCTTCTTTTTTTTAATCTTTTGGCAGGGCTGGATTGGGAGCTTTTGTTGTTTTCCTTTTTTTCTGCACCCCTGTAATTGTTTTATCGTTGTTTGTTTGGTATAATAAAGTTGGTTAAGAAGTGCTTAGTTGATAAAACTGAGGTTAGGTATACATTCACAGCCAAAACTTTCACTTTATAACTCCTAATTTCCATGTAAAAAGCAGAAAGGGCACATAAACTACAAAAATTGCTACATTAGAGGCATTCAACTGCCCAGCAAAACCCAAATGCCCCCTGATGGAGAATTGTTTTGCCTTGCAACTGTACTTGTATCCTCTTATGATGTTATTTACGTATTAATAATGTTTTGTTCATGTAACGCTACTTTTCCAATTATGCTAGGTTCCAGCATAAGGTAAATTTGTCATTTTTTTTGTACTTCAGTGATTACATTTGTGCTAAATGCAATTATCTGAACTTATGTACCTCATAGCAGATCTCCAAGGTCATGGAGACTAACACCTCTTACAGTGTTTAGCCCAAAAGTTTGATTTTAGATACTCTGGACGTTAAATATTTGTTAATATTGAAGTTATCACTTCTCAGCAATGTCCCCATTGAGGCTAAAACGAAACTATAGTTGCACGAAGAGTGAAGTGAAGCAGCAACGGATAAGGGTGCGAAAGCGTGGAAGCTTCTGCTTTTTCTAGTATATATAGGTAGGAAGCAGGAGTGGGAACGCGAGTTTGAAGCGTGATTCGAGGCAGGAGAGGTGCCTACTTAGAAGGATCGTGCCTGTAAGATCCATACATAACATGGTTACCCAAAACCGATCTAAACACCCAATAAATTATCAGGTATTCCAGAAGTAGGAAACATTCTCACTATAATATGATTGTTGAAGTCCGTAGGAGTAACTCAGAAGCCATTAGCTATAAGATTAGAATAATATTGTCACCTTTCAGTAAAGTGATGCCTAGAAGAAGTTTTTCGTCCTTTCCAAAGAAAACCGTAGATGATGAAATGAAAAATGCTACTGTAACTACTATATTAGCTGAAGTGAATGTAATGATCGAAGGGAATTTACCTGGTAATTGTCCCATCAACATCAGATATAACTATTCTTGTGTTCCACTTCCACAAGTAAATATGGGCATCAACCTGTTGAATAAGATTGTTCTCAGAATTTACCAAGGACATGATACAATGACAAATGATTATCATCTTACTAACAGAAATGTTAAACCGTAAAAGAAATGGCAGACCTGTTGATTTCCTAGGACCCTGGTTGAGAAACTGAAGGCTACCATATTTTGACCATCTTTCAAATTCAAAGATGCAATCTGCTCACTAGTAGGAATATTTGTCCGTACAAACTGCTTGTGAGAAGTCTGACTATCACTATTGTGTGTCTGTGTTGGTTCTGCAAGTGGACTCAAGTAAGGCACGGAATCAACAAATATCTCATCACTTGAAGAGGTACTGTTACTGTGTTGAAGGGTTTTAACCCTTCTAAATGGGATTGGCCAGAGTCTCCAACTGCGACCAGAAGGTGCGGAAGAGAGAACAGGACTATTTTCCCTGCTCTTTGGCATCTCAACCTGTTCAACAGGAATAGCCTCTTTCAGCTCAGCAGGAAAGTCCAAACCGAAAGCAGCCATTCCAAGAATGATAGGAGCAGCTTTATCCCAGGTCAAATATTGCCCTTTAAATCTAACAATGAGGTTCTCATTCTTAATAATTGATCCTCCAGAGACCTTAAACTCCTCCGCAGATATCTGATGAGCATTGAAGGCTTCCTCAGCAGAACCCAGACCGATACCAGCATGGAGTAAGTTACGGCAAAGAGAAATCTCAAAACCTGCAGGCCGTAAGGAACAATTAAGCAGAAGGTAAAAACCATCATCCTAAATCAATGGCGAAAAGGAACCCGCTGCAACAGTAAATTAACACTTTGACATCCTTACCCAAGCCCGCATCAGACTTCTTCCCGCCACCAGAGATCGCTGATAGGGATTCCCCAGTCTTGAGCTTAGTGCATTCTTCTTCAGGGACAATCATTCTTTCACTTTCAGAATTTTGCGGCTCTGGAGCTGCACCAAGCTGCTCATACTTTCGCGAAACATTAGTTATGGTGGGTACAGAAACAACGTCATCTGTGTTTTCATTAACCACAGCATTGTTTTCAGAGGCCTCAATCTGTATAGGTACAGTGGGAGACTCATCATTGCACAGTGGATTGGAGATGGGAAAAGGTACTGTGGCACGATTTTCTAATTTCTGATGATCCCCAGCTTGTGTTTCCTCCTTTGACGGGAGAGTAGAAGGAGAATTTTCCTGTGAATCGTACGTGCCACTATTCACTGCCAATCCCATCAATGGAAAGCCTGTGCCTTGTGAATTTTCATCGTCGATGCTTAAGGTTAGTTCTGAAAGCTCCATGCAACTTCTAAAAATCTCATTTCTACTCATACTAGCATCAATATCCTCAGAGCTACTGTGCATGCCCAAATTGTCTCCCACGTTCTCCATGTTGGGAGCCTCTTGCGTTTGGTAGGAAAGCTTCCTGGCAGCTTTACAGCCATCAGATGAATAGTCAAAAGTATCAGCACCATCAGAGACGGGGGGAATACCTTCAAATACACCGTTGGGTTTGGATTCATCCAAATCACCAAATAAACCTGCTACCCATGCATCTTCACTGGTTCTGAGATCCCCATTATTTCCACTAAACTCGGCTGAATCTTGCAGCTGCTCAATTGTTACCTCAGTTCCTTCAGCTGGGCCTAGATGGAACTGGGGCGTACTTAGCTGCACGTTATCAGTGTTCTCCTCAGACGAAGAGATGGGTGCTGTCAGCACATGACCATCTACACTCACTAACACTACTTCTGACTCTGAACCCTGGGATTTCACTAAATCCTCCACCTGATCTAAGCTCCCGTAATGATAAGCTCCATACCCCAGTGACCCAACAGGACTCGCTTGAGAAGCCTGCTCCTTGCGAAATTCAAGCAACTCCTCTTCATTCTCAATCTCGCCATTTTCAACACATGTGTTTGAGAATTCAATGTCACCAGCATTGGAGACTCCATTCTCACTTTGTAGATTACTGCCATTATCATCCTGGGTAGATTCTGAAATATCTGAATTCTTCAGATGCTGATCACTCTCTGTATCTTTACTTGACACAACCTCTCTTACAAAATAAGCTTCGCCCGAATTATCAAGATACATATGAAACCCTGCATCAACACCATTGACCGAAATGCGAACAACTTTCTCAGCACCTTTGAGAACACCCTGAAATTTACCAAAACGCACATACCAAGGTGTGCTTCTGTAGGTCCCATCTTGCTGCTCAACAATGATGACATCAACTGCCCCACCGAAGGGATGGAATGGGGTAGCAACAGAGTAAACACCCTGTGAAATGAGACTCCCAACTTTACCAACAACATTCATCTTAACCCACCTGTCAATAACCGATAATGAATTGGAATATCCACTGAAACATTTTGTGATCCTTCGTTTGTTATCAAGAAGGAAAAAGCTTCTTGATCCTTCAGCTTCACGAACACAATCTCCAAGTGAATTAATGCCCCAACACCAGAAAACTGCACTGATTTTATTTCTAATTATAACCCCACTTTCAGTTTCAACTTCTGCAAGAGATCAAATTTTCCAGAAAAGGAAAAACCATGAAGTGAGCAACAAAATTAGCTATTTGAAGCAAATATCAAAAACAATATATCTCAATTCCTTCTCAGAAAGAACACAATGTCAGAAGAAATCTCTCTGGGAATGGAATGGATTAACCTAAGCTCCACAATCTAATGATTTCTGTAGAGAATTGAAGTTAAAAGGAAAGTTGTGTACTCTAATTACCATTATAATTTCTCACTTCTCTTTTCTTCCCATTGTAATCAGCTTCCAATAGCGATTTCATTGTGAGAATTGAATTTCTTGAAAATAAAAAATGTCACAAACAATTTCACCAAGTACTACTCATAGTTATTTCACATCAAAAAGAAAAAAGAAAAAACATTGTAATTAAAACACAAAGAAACCAAGAGTCAAGAAATGCAAAAATGAAAAATGTTACAAATAATTTCAGTACTACTCACAGTTATTTCACATCAAAATGAAAAAAGAAAAACATTGTAATTAAAACAGAGAGAAACCAAGAGTCGATAAATGTAAGGATTGTTGTAAACTGATCATTGAACCTCGTATAATCTGCTCTCCAACAACAACAAAATCCAATCTAAAGAAATCAAGAAACATTTTCAAAGACGACACCAACAATAATTATACGTAAACATTCATACCAATTTAAAAACTAGATTTTCTCATCCAATATTAATCCGCTCTCAGACATGATTTTGTGCAGAAATCAAAATCAAAAAGGAAAATAGTGATCAAGGCGACCGAATCAAAGAAGCATTGCAGGGGCCGATTGTTTGGTGATTGAAACCGCTGAGTTCCCTCAACTTGGAAGACCCTAAACCTTCAATACTTGCATTCTCCCATTGAATGTGGACTGTTGCCTTATTACTTCCCTTGACCATCCATTCATAAGCCACCACATGGGACGGATTGGGATCTTCCAATCTGGGAGATTTCTAGAGAATCTCCCATTGTGAAGTGAAGACCATTTCGACAGCTAGAGAATCTCCCATTGTGAAGTGAAGACCATTTCGACAGCTAGGATCACCAGACCGTTGGCCCCACAGGGCGAGCAGGATACTATAATTCCCTCGAAACAAATTACCATTTGAAAAAGAAATCAATAATCGGCACCGTAATCGAATCAAAACCCTAGACTCCCTAAAACCCTATAGTTTCTGGAATTTGGAGAGGTGAGAAACGTGAAAGTATTCAAGTAACGACAAATGAGAAATGAAGATTGGTGAGAGAAAATGAAAAAGAGATTGAGAGAAGGAGAGACTAACCTCAGGAGAGGGAGAGACCGAGAGCGAGAGAGAGAGAAAGCAGAGAGAAGAAGACTGAAAGAGAAAAAGAAAGACTTTTCTTTTGCTTTTATTTTTTATTTTTTATTTTTCGAAATATTTATAGCTATGAATTCTCCGTCGTCAAATTCCGGTTTGGGGAGTTGGACTGGATAACGATCGGACAAGATGCTTATGTAGGTTTCTCTCTCCCGGCAGCCATTGACTACGAATGCCCCTAGTGTTTCGATGAATTACGCCTAGGCCTCTCAGTGTGTCGGTTTCCCGGGTATCAGCCTAATGTCCGGGTCTAATTTCTGAGTACCCGCATCTCTACCCCATCGGATCTGGGTACCCGATGGATAACTACGGATGCTCATTTGCTGGTCCGTGGATTTATGTCTCAAGTTGGGTGCAGCTTTACATGGTTCGCCCATCCAATCCAATGGATAGTTTATGTCACACACACGTACCCCTCTTGACTCGTGTAGTGTGCCGCTTAAGAAACCTCACTTTGTTGCTAAATTCACACTTTGTGGGCCTATTTGGGAGCGTGGATTTAGGCCCATTTATTTGATAAATCCCCCACGGATGATAGACGCCCTTTAAATAAATAAATAAAAACAAACTCTCTAATTCAATATTTGGACCCTTTGATCGTACGAAGGTTATGCTGGCTGTTCATGATCAAGGCTAGAGAGCCAGATAATCCGGTTGAGAGCTTTCATATGTTGAATCTACACCATACAGAGTAAGACTCGTCCTATGAAGGTGATCCAGACTCAAGAGAAATTTACCATGGTAGACGCCACCTTTAATCCAGCAGTTTTTATAAATAAACGAAACTTAACTTACCAACTTAGACTTGCGCTAACGGACAACCATTTTTAGGATGATGAAAATACTCCTCCTTTTTCACTGTTGTTGCTTTTCCTCTCCCTTCCTTCCCTCGCTCCATTTTCGTAAAAAAGAAGAAACGAAAATTCCTACATGTACTTTCATTGATTGGATCGCACCGTCCTCTAGCTGGATCCCACCCTCTCCATTCATCTGCATTCTTTTGATTTTCTAAAAATGATCCCTCCATGAAAGAAAGCACATACCACAGGTATAATATAGTATATTTACCTCAACGATGTAAATTTTTGGTGGGCCATTGAACTGTTGGATGAAGCTCGCATCTAGGTTTTCGATTCATCCATGTAAAAATCATCCTATGAACATGATGAATTACAAATAAAACATCATTGTGGGGGCATAACAAGGTTTCTACAGTGGAACCACTGTTTCCTGTGGTATGATCCACTTGATATTTTGATATGCCACTATTTTGGGCTCAAACCCTTGCCTTAGATGAAAAAAATGGATGAACGTCATGGATAGTCCACATACATTCAAGGCCGGCCCAACTCAGTTAACTCAGTACTATAAGAGCGTACTGAGCAAACTGTAAATCCAATTTGCGAGAGGTTTTGGTCCATTTGACCTACTTCTCAGTTCATGATTAGTGAAATTCCCTGAGCAATTCATAAATTTGACAGAGATATCATAAAAATATGATGGAGAACTTCCACGGATTCATGTAATGTAACGGGAACTTTTATGAACCGCTTGGTCAATTTCATTAATTGCTCAGTCAAATTCACCGAAGAGAAATTGAATTTTATGTAAAGCTCGGTCAATTTCATTAACTGCTCGGTCAAATTCACCAAAGAGCAAATTGTTAGGCTAATTCAATTACATTTAAAGTTCATTCCAATTCATGTTAGCCTCATTGAATTTCATATTCGCCTCGTTGAATTTCATGTTAGTATCACCCAATTTCAAGCTTGCCTTGCTCAAATTCATGTTTTCCTTGCTCAATTTCTAGGTTGCCTCGCTCAATTTCTAGTTTGCCTCGATCCATTTTTATCTTGCCTTGGTCAATTTTCACCTTGCCTCGCTCAATTTCTTATTTGTCTCGCTCAATTTCTAGTTTGCGTCGCTTAATTTCTAGGTCGTCTCGCTGAATTTCTAGGTCACCTCGCTGAATTTCTAGGTTCCCTTACTCAATTTGTAGGTTGTCTCGCTCAATTTCTAGGTTTCCTCGCTCAAATTCTAGATTGCCTCGCTTAATTTCTATTTTGCCTCGCTCAATTTCTACGTTGCCTCGCTTAATTTCTAAGTTCCATCGCGTAATTTCTAAATTGCCTCGCTCAATTTCTATGTTCATTTTCTCAATTTCTAGGTTGCCTCGCTCAATTTTTACGTTACCTCGCACAATTTCTAGGTTGCCTAGCTTAATTTCTAGGTTGCCTCGCTCAATTTCTAGTTTCCCTCGCTCAATTTCTAGATTGCCTCGCTCAATTTTTATGTTCCCTCGCTCAATTTCTAGGTTGCCTCACTCAATTTCTAGGTTCCCTCGTTCAATTTGTCCCGCTCAATTTCTAAGTTTCATCGTCAATTTCTAGATTGTCTCGCTCAATTTCTAAGTTTCGTCGCTCAATTTCTAAGTTACCTCGATAAATTTCTACGTTGCCTCGCGCAATTTCTATGTTCTCTCGCTGAATTTGTATGTTGTCTTGCTCAATTTCTAGGTTCTCTCGCTCAATTTCTAGGTTTCCTACCTGAATTTCTGTCTCCTCGCTAAATTTCTACGTTGTCTTGCTCAATTTCTAGGTTCCCTCGTGCAAATTCTAGGTTGCCTCGCTGAATTTCTAGTTTCCCTCACTCAAATTCTAGATTGCCTCGCTCAATTTCTACTTCACCTCGCTCAATTTCTAGGTTCCCTCACTCAATTTCTAAGTTGCCTCACTCAATTTCTAGATTGCCTCACTTAATTTATAAGTTCCGTCGCTCAATTTCTAGGTTGCCTCGCTCAATTTTCTACGTTGCCTCGAGCAATTTCTATGTCGTCTCGTTGAATTTCTTGGTTTCCTCACTCAATTTCTAGGTTACCTCGCTGAATTTCTAGGTTTCCATATAGAATTTTTAGGTTTTTTTTTTACACACGCACACACACTCACGCTGGTGGAATTTCACCACCTATGGGTACTTGAACCCTTGACTGGGAGTTGAAACTCCTAAGAGTCTACCACCCTGGCAAGAGTAAGGACCCGCAGAATTTCTAGGTTGCCATGCTCAATTTTTACGTTGCCTCGCTCAATTTCTATGTTGCCTCGTTGAATTTCTAGGTTCTCTCACTCAATTTCTAGGTTCCCTCGCTCAATTTCTAAGTTCCCTTGCTGAATTTCTAGGTTGCCTCGTTTAATTTCTACGTTGCCTCTCACAATTTCTAGGTTGCCTCTCTTAATTTCTATGTTGTCTCGCTGAATTTCTAGTTTCCCTTGCTCAAATTCTAAGTTGCCTTACTCAATTTCTACATAGCCTCGATGAATTTCTAGGTTCCCTTGCTCAATTTCTAAGTTACCTTGCTGAATTTCTAGGTTCCCTCGCTCAATTTTCCTTGATCAATTTCTAGGTTACCTCACTGAATTTCTAGGTTCCCTCGCTCAATTTTTGGGTTGCCTCACCGAATTTCTAGTTTTCCTCGCTCAAATTCTAGGTTCCCTCACTCAATTTCTAGGTTACCTCACGTAATTTCTAGGTTGCCTTGCTAAATTTCTAGGTTGCCTTGCCGAATTTCCAGTTTCCCTCGTTCAAATTCTAGATTGCCTCGCTCAATTTCTACGTTGCCTCACTGAATTCCTAGGTTCCCTCGTTCAATTTCGATGTTACCTCGCTAAATTTCTAGGTTCCCTCACTCAATTTGCCTCACTCAATTTCTAAGTTACATAGCTGAATTTCTAGGCTGATTCGCTGAATTTCTAGGTTACCTTGCTTAATTTCTAAGTTGCCTTGCACAATTTATAAGTTGCCTCACTCAATTTCTACATTACCTCGCTCAATTTCTAGGTTCCCTAACTCAGTTTCTAGGTTGCCTCGCTCAATTTCTAAGTTGTCTCGCTCAATATCTAGGTTCCGTCACTCAATTTCTACATTGCCTCGCTCCATTTCTAGGTTCCATCGCTCAATTTCTAGGTTGTCCCGCTCAATTTTTACGTTGCCTCGCGTAATTTATATGTTGCATCGCTGAATTTCTAGGTTGTCTCGCTGAATTTCTAGGTTACTTCGCTGAATTTCTAGTTTCCCTCGCTCAAATTCTAAATTACCTCGCTCAATTTCTACGTTGCCTCGTTAAATTTCTAGATTTCCTCACTCAATTTCCAGTTTGCCTCGCTCAATTTCTAGGTTCCCTCACTGAATTTCTAAGTTGCCTCGCTGAATTTCTAGGTTACCTCGCTCAATTTCTACGTTGCCTCGTTGAATTTCTAGATTTCCTCGCTCAATTTTCAGGTTGTCTCGCTCAATTTCTAAGTTCCCTCATTGAATTTCTAAGTTGCCTCACTGAATTTCTAGGTTACCTTGCTCAATTTCTATGTTGCCTCACTCTATTTCTAAGTTCCCTCGCTCAATTTCTACATTGCCTTGTTGAATTTCTAGGTTGCTTCGCTGAATTTCTAGTTTCCCTCGCTGAATTTTTAGGTTCCCTCGCTCAATTTCTAGGTTGCCTCACTCAATATCTAAGTTTCGTCGCTCAATTTCTACATTGTCTCGCTCAATTTCTAGGTTCCATTGCTCAATTTCTACGTTGCCCCGCTCAATTTCTACGTTGCCTTGCATAATTTCTATGTTGCATCGCTGAATTTCTATGTTGCCTCGCGCAAATTCTAGGTTGCAATGTGGTGGGAGAGCGGGTCGGGGTCGACCGGATTGGGACCCAGTCGACCGGGTCAGTGGATAGATAGTCGGGGTCAACCGGGTCCACCCGGTCGATCGGGTTAGTGGATAGGGAGGCGGGGTCGACCAGGTCCACCCAGTTGATCAAGTCAGTGGACCCGGTCCTTTTATAATGATATTATATGGGCTTAGGCCCAATTTTTGACAAATGACCCAGACCTTTTATAATGATATTATCTTCTCCCTTCTCTCTCTCTCTATGCTTGTTACTCATCATTAGCCGCTAAGAATGGCACAATGTATCCATCAACATGGTATCGGAGAAGTTGTTGGCCAAGCCTTGTTTGAGCTTGATGATTGATCCAGACTCGTTTTTGTAAGATAGTTAGTCTGGTTGTTCATATCGCTTAGTTTGCATTAGTGCATACTCGCTTGAAGTTATTCATTGTCTCGTCACTTCTACTACTCGCCTGCCTACTCGCCTCTCATCACGACCCGTGCTACTCATCTCAACTATTGCATTATATTTTATTTATTGTTTCTTTTAATGCATTGTTTTATGTAGCTCTCCAAACTCAAATTTCTTTTTTCAAAGCACCTTGAGTTTGAGAAGGCAGGTTTTGAGTATTTCTTTGTTAGTTTTGATTATGTGAGTCCTTGTACCAAGCTAGGCAACATTAGGATACTCTGGCTTGAGAGGAAGTGTTGATAGGTTGAGTCTTGTAATAAGGTTCATTGGGCTATAGTCCATGTAATATGGTCATAGGGCCCAAGCCCATATAATATCATTATAAAAGGACTGGAGTGTTTGGGGTTTCAAATAATCTTAGTAATTGAGCGAGGGAACCGAGGAATTGAGTGAGGGAACCTTATGTTTGAACCGCCTACACCATCGCTAAGAAATGAGTGGTTCCTTAGAATCAATTCCTACCATCAATTGCAAAGTTGTAAGATTAGACCCAAGCTTACACACTATTTAGGGTTAGGGTCTTAACCTAAAGTTTGGATTACTTAGGTTTCTATGGTTTTGATGTAGGACTTAGGGTTTTCATCCTAGGGTTTGGTCCTATGTAACACCCTGAAAATTGAGGGTCGAGCAAAAGCTCAGCTCCTGAGTTCCAACACATCACTTATGCAACATAGATAATGATGATTGAATGTTGTTCATATTAGTGCATTAAGCATGAGTGAGATTATACCAAAATAGCATATCATACTCCAAAGAGTTAAATTTCGCAAGCGAAAGACTGTGATAGATATATAAAATATATAAACTGTTGTAAGTCTCCAGAGTGTGAACATGTTACTAGGTTAAATTATACATGTATACTCCAAAAATGGACAAAATGAATATACATGGGTGTTCCAAAAGTATAAAATAACAAGTGTAATGACATCTAATTAGCATCCCTATAACCCCGTTAATCAGAACATGGTCTATATAGACCCGCCTGATAGCTGCATATAGGAAAAACCCTCCTTATCATCATAAAAGTCTGGCTCCACCTCATACGCATCGCCATCATCTGAAACTAAAACAGGATCTGTTGGGTGTTTAAAACATTGTTCCATAACGTAGGAGTAAGTAATCAACTCAGTAGAACAATAAAGCAAAGGTTAACATGTTATCAATTCAGTCAAGCGGTAATAATAATGTAATACAACAATCAAGTCCTAAGTACTCTTATTAATGCAAAAATGATATGAAATAATGATGCATGGCCTCGCCTACGCTCCCTCAGCGACTTCATCTCAAAATCGCGGCATGAAACACTTCCTCAGTACTTGACTTGCTACGCCAAAGGCATACGTAATGCGGTGCATACACGTGATTAGTCAGGTTGTTTACTTAGGTTTATTCATACAACAAGATTGAGAAGCTAAGGTACCTCCCTTATATCAATTCTCAAATAATGATCCATTCTAGGGTCGTCAGTCCTAACAAATCTCATACGATGTTGTCGTTCTAGGTCACTACAAAAGGCTCGTCACCTGATCAGTGTACGCCTAGTTTATACTCTTGTTGCTATGGAAAGGCTCGTCGCCTCAACGCAGCCTTAGATTATGCTCGAGGTCACTATAAAGGGCTCGTCACCTGATTAGTGTAGGCTGATAGCTCAAATACAGTGTCTCATACCACCGTATTTGGCTCATGAGTTTAGGTTGCTCACGGGTCACTAAGGGTGGGTTCGTCACCCCGACGTAGGCCAACAGCTCGACCACGGTGTCCCATACCACCATGTCCGGCTCATGAGTCTTAGTGGATCGAGGTACTAAGGTTAAATAGGTTTTCACTGGTAAGTTTGGTACCTTAGATTCAAGCAGTAACGTCTATACGTGGTGAACATACATTAGTCCAATCAGGTTACTTGACACGTTCGACTTGTACGAGCATACTTTGACTTAATAGACACGGAATACATAAGCATCCTACGTGGCCTAACCACTGTCATCAAACAATGTACGACTCAAGTTCGTCAAACGAATCTTGAGTGGCGAAACAACCTCAGCCACCTAGTTAGGACCTATTACCGATTGCCTGGACTATATAAAGTCTCAATCACACTTAATTTCAACAAGTATTCACATGAGATAGTCAAAACAGTAATGAATAAATAATTTAAATACAACAACCATTTAAGAATTCTATAAGAACACATATTGCGCATATTATCGTAGGCATGTATTTCGTATATAAATCACTTAGGTAAATTCAAGTCACATGAAGGAATTTATACACATATCCAAGGTAGTCGAGACTCTCATCCCAACACCCTTAGAAAATACAACTCAACAAACGCTTACTCTTTCAGACAATTTATCGAACACTTAGACTACACATTTCAACATATATGTCGTATGTTATTTACAACATATATTAGGATGAATCCTTTTATCAAGGAGTTGTCACATGCACAACAATCATGTATTTGCATTCGACAATCATGGCAAGCATTGTTCACAATTCCACACTCATTCAAACATTTCAACAAACATATAGAATCATTATATTCACATAGTGTATATACATATATGTAAATAACGGAAGGCATCATATCTAACACATGTGATAGCAATCAAGTCAATCATAAATCATTATCGACATTGAAAGCCTTGAAAACCATAACATAGACGTTTATAGTCCGCACCTTACGCCGGTAGACACGTAACGAACTCAATTTATATCCTAAATCTTTGTCTACGGTACCACAACCACCTATAACAGGGAATAGGTTAGCTATTCCACCATCTGTTGTATTTGAATCTCTAAAACAGGTTAGAGTTAAGATTTCTTACCCAAGTACAAAGTTAGAATCGCCGGGATAGCGATACAGACAGACTGATTCGGCACGTGGAGCAGAAGGGAAGAATCTCAGGAACAAACTTCAACTCTCTCACACTTTCTCTCTCTTTCCTTATCTTTCTTCTCTTCTCTCTCCTAGGATTTTAGAGAATTCGTATGGAATAGAAATGAGGTGGGTTTAGGCCCTTATATAAGCCCAGAACTGATGGAAATGGTCCCAGGGCCAAGGTATACTTAGGTTATAGCCAAATACGGGCCGTTTTGGTCCAATAGAACTGTTATGGAGGCCCCTTTTCTACATGTGGTCGGACTTAAGCTCCCTGACATTGGATCTAGGTCAGGATAAGTTTTCAGCAAGATCGGATCAGTAGATCGGCCGCAGGAGACCTGTTTCGGTTCAACGGTCACCGGTACTCGATTAGGGCCACAAGTACTCTGACTTGTGTTAAAAAATTTTTCTGATCCAAGGGTGTAATTGGGTTAGATTCCGATGGTTTGAATCCTTAGATTCAGCCTGCAAGCGAACCGACTCAATTCACTTAAGTTTTAGTTCATTTCCTAAAAATATACTCATTTCTCACACACTTTGCTTCGGACTCAAGTTATGCATTTTTGGATATTATTAGGACTTGATTTCTGAGGTGATTGTTAAGTCTAACAAGGCGGTCATAACCGTATAGTTTTGGAGTAATCGGACTTTCGACGTGCGGTCCAGGTCCGATATAAAGCTTCAAGATGCTCCCGAAAGTAACTGGATTTTGAGATTGATCCTAGGTTTCTAGGTAATGTAGCATTAACGGTTCTACTCATTTTGGGTCTTGAAGTTCATATTTAAAGTAGTTCAAGCTAATTCTACTGAGTATTCGGTTTAATATTTAACTAAATTATGCCCTAATTATGATAGAATATAGTCCTAGGGCAATTCTATGCCCCTTTCTCACACTTTTAACAAGTACATTATTTTTATTATTTTTTCAGTAGTTCATCATCAAGTTTAATTCACCTCCACTAAATTTCTTGAGATTTCATGTTGTAAAAAAATTCTAAAAATTTTAGAAGCAGCAGCTGTCCAAATTAATAATTTTTATATAGTTGTCACCACGACCTATATTTAACTATATTAAACATTTTATTATATTTTTTTACTTATTTTTATATAAAACTAGACTTATCAACTACAATATGTATTTTGAATCACTTAAATTGGAGTTATAACAAGGAAGATATGACTTTTTGAAGTTAAATAAAAAAGTACAGAAAAATGGCAGAAAATGGGCCACCCGACCCGATGCGGCCCGCTGGCCGGTGAGGGCATCGCCGCTCGTGCCCCAGGGGCAATTCCCCCCTTAAGGGGTGCCAGATATACACGGGACCCACCTCGGGTCCCCCCGATTTAGGTCGTTTGGGCCCCCGAGTCCGTTTGATGTGGTTTCACCGATCCGATATTTAAAATGGGTGTATCTTTCAATATGGAATGAGTTACACGATGTACAACTTATGATTTTGGGGTAGGAGAAGCTAATATATCCAAATAACCTATCTATATCATGAAATTCTAAAATTTTTAATGATTAAAAGCCCATTTTATTTATGTATTTATCATTTATAGTAAGTTTTAGTTTAAGTATTATTCTTCATCATTTAAACTTTAAGATTAGTGTCTAATATGAAAGTACTTGAAAAAATTTGAATAATAAAGTGGTGAAAGGTAAGATTTTGAAGAATGGGTTGAAAGGGGATTTGAGGCTTTAAGATTGAGTTCTGAGAAGTCAATTAAGGTGTTATGATCTACTCATTGCCTAAGGACGTCTAACTCTAGGCAAAAATCCGGGGTGTTATATCCTAGGAGTGAAACCATAGTGTATGTATAGCCTAAATGTAATATAATAATAATATAGTTAATTACAATTTAACGTTAATGATATAACTAACGTTTGTGACCATGGCAATAATTAGTATTATAATCATAATAAAATAACATAATCTATTATTAAAGATAGTATTTTCAAGTGATGGATACCATGCTAATAATACTAAAAATTCTACGGTAATGATATAATTAATATTAGTTAATATGACACTAATAATCGTTGTAATGGAAATGAATAGTGTGCTCTACTATTAAGGATGATCTTTAAGAATAAAACACTTCCATTTAATCATTGAAATCTGCATGTAATAACCGATATTAGTATAGGTAATTTATTAATGGTTATTGATAATCCTAATAAATGCTAATAGTGGTGACAATGATAATTGTAATCGAAATAAATCTATTATAGGAGAATTAATAAATCTAGATTAATCCAGGTCAAGATGCTAATTCACCTTGATATGCTTGATTTAAGTAGAAGTTGATTTCTAATTGGACTTTAACTCCACCCAAGACAAGCCAAGGCAACCTAGTCTAGTTCTAACCTCAACAAATCTACACCATTATAATATCAATAGTAACTTGTTTGGTTCAACCCGTTTCAGCCCCAACCTAAACCGGTCCGACTCCACCCAATTCGATTGCCAACCTGATGTACTTGGTGTGATCCACACTCTATGTAAGCCCCGTATCCTAGACCGTACCGTTCCATAGACTTCCGCGGTCTTATCGGTTGAATTCCTGCAACCTTCGACCCTTAACCAATACTTGCGTGCGACCCTGATTCGTATGCCGTCAACCTGTATCGACTCAACCCAAGACTTTTACCATAGCAACCGCGCCGTCGCTGCGGTTCCGATGCCGCGAACTTGCGCGCCGAGGCGATACCCTGAACAAGAGATGTGGGCCAACGTTCGGTGCGAAGAAAATGTCGCACGTTGCGAAATCCAAAAGAATCTCTATGAGGTGTCACATCAATCCCATCAATCCATCAATCCATCACATGTCAAGTACATGTTAAGTACACATCACCTTTCACCCATTCCCAAGAAACTACAAAAGTCAAGAATCTCTTACAAGCCCATACCTCCCTTACACCAAAAGCCCTCAAAGTCAAAAAGTTCTTACACCACCCATGCTTTTCTTACACAAATGGCCACAAAAGTCAAGATTTTCTTACACCCATCACTCACCACATCCATCACCCATCTCTTTCCCTTTACAACTCTCTCTCTCTCTCTCTCTCTTTCTCATTTTCAAACTCAATAAAATCTAATGAGAGAAATCCCATACGTATGAGAATTCTCCAAGCCTCTCCCTCTCTTTCAAAACGTCAAGTGTGGCCCACTTTCCTACCCCATGATCTCCCATCCTAACCATCCATTCCCCATCTCCTCCATTGGAATCAAAGCTAAGGTGCTAAGGAACTCATAGGAGCAAGAAGATCGAACGGTGGGTGCTCCTCTAGATGTAAAAAATTTGATTTCTATAGCCTAGATGTTTTCTTTCTTTCATGAGAAAAGTGTAGGACCCACCAATCAAGGTGGAGATCCCACACAATCCCATGGTTGTGGCCTAATGACCTACCTTATGTATGCATGATCCATGCATGGGGCCTTTCTCTATGGGCCCCATCATGGTAGTTTTATTTCATATCATATTATGTTTGGGTCATCTAGACCTTATAACCATGGTGGGGATGACATCCTCACCATGCATTTTAATTATAGGTCATGCATGTGCAAGATCCATGTTGTAAATGTAAATCTAGGTATGATGTGCAGGTGTGATTGATCTTGAGAGGGCTCAATAGTGACGAAGTCCCTTTCCCTATGGACGGATTGTCCTTCTATTTCTCTTTTTCCTCATTTTATTTCCTGATGTGTGTGGCCCATTAATGTATTTCTCTTTTCATTTAACTTATATAATAAATTTTATCTAAGTACATGTTGCTGTCTAGAATTTTTTGGACAGTTTCTGGTTATTTTTTGACTAGATTTTGGGACTATTTGGGGGACTATTCATACCTATTAAATATACTTTTTTGAAAGGTGGGGATCTCATCTTGATGTCTCCCAAATTTCAACCCCAACTGACCTTCATTGGGGTCCCAAAGGTGTGGTCCAAGTGAGGTGGATAGTCTGAATTTTCTGTACTGTTCCAGCAACACTCCACCATGGACAGTTGAATTTTTAAAATTTATTAAAATACCTATGGGTGTTTAAAAATTATAAAAATTTTCAGAATTTTTTAGACATTTGTAAATATTTTAATTCATTTACATAAATCAATCTGTCTTGAAAATCAGACTAATCAGGACACCATATTATAATGCATGTGTTTTTAAAATATACACATTAAAGGGGACCTACATGAATCATCGACGTCACAAGCAGCAGCAAAACTACTGGTGTGAGGTACTCCAGCCAATCAGCATCAACCGCCCGTGGATTGGATGGTGTGGATGAAATCAAACTAAGGTGGTCCCACGTGCTGCTACTGTGTGAGGTATACCCACCAATTCACACACATGTGAGGCATACTAGCCCATCTTCACACGTGTGAGGTATACCAGCCAACTCACGTTTACGTGAGGTACATAAAACACATGCATTATAATATGGTGTCCAGATTAGTCCGATTTTTAGGACAGATTGATTTATGTAAATGAATTAAAATATTTACAGATGTCCAAAAAATTTTGAAATTTTTTAGGAATGTGGTCCACTTATGTTAGAATCCACCTACCAAATTTCAGGGCCAATGGACCCCTGTACACACCGTGGTGAGGGCCGAACTGGCCCACCACGTTGGGACGTCCAGGTCTGTCCGATTTTTTCTGAACAGTCTGTTTTGTTTAAATTAATTAAAATACTTAAAGATATCTAAAAATTATAAAATTTTGTGGGGGTGTGGCCCACCTATGGAAGTATCACTCTGTGAAATTTCAGCCTCAAGTGACCCCGTTTGGGTATCCAAAAGAATGGGCCAAGATGGTTGGACTCCCAGATTTTTTTCTGCTGTGCAGTCCAGCAATATGCCTTGATAAAAAAACTATAATTCAAGAATTTTTCTTCTGATGATGGGCGGCCTTTTTAGGTTTCCTCTCATTGTATGCATGATGAGGGACCTTGGCCCTCAATTTTCAGAGTTTTAGAGGCATTAGACCCACTCCAATGGAGTGCCCAAATTTAAGACAGCAACATGTTATAATTATGCTGGCCTTGGGCTGAAATTTTGAGGAGTGGGGCCCACCATATTATAAAGATCTTAGAGGAAATGATTTATACCTTTAGTTCCTTAAATGTTGGGCTTAATGAATGCACTTTTGAGGCCCACCACAGTTAAATTTAATTGGGTCTATGAATGTAGCTAGTTGTTGAACTATTTAAGGCCCATAGTATGGACCCATTTGATGTGTTCCAAGGCCCGTGGGATTAGGCCCATTTGATGTAATGTAAGGCCCATAGAGTGGACCCATTTGATGTGTTCCAAGGTCCATGGGATTGGACCCATTTGATATATTTTAAAGCCCATGGGATTAGGCCCATTTGATATGTATAAGGCCCATGGGTCGAGAACCATTTGATGCAATCTAAGGCCCACGGGTTATGACCTATTGCAATGCACATAAGGCCCATTGGAGCGGCCCATTGATGTGGCCTATTTGATGAGTAAAAGGCCCATATGACATGACCCATTTGATGTATTTAAGGCCTAATGGGGTGTACCTAAGGTCCATTACAATGTGTGATCCTAACCTGGTTTACGTAATGTTATTCACTACGGGCTACACCTTGGGAGCAATGTTGGTTTGACGTCCACATTGCGAGTATAATGTTGGTTAAATGTCCGCATTGCGACTCTCCCTAGGGCCCATTGGTAGGCCCGTACTTATTGTATGCAAGCCGTCTAGGCCAGCTGCGTTGTAAGAATAGGGCATTACTTTATAACATGCTTAGTATAACTCCATGACGCACAACCCATTTGTATCGGTCCATTTGATCGGCCTGCTCGTATCGGCCATTTGATTAATTTAGCTCATATGATTGATTAAGCCCATCTTGATATATTTGTGGCCTGTTGCTAAGGCCATATATGAGGCCCGTTGTTGAGGCCCACCTTGATGTGTATGAGGCCCGTTGTTGAGGCCCACCTTGATGTGTATGAGGCCCGTTGTTGAGGCCCACCTTGATGTGTATGAGGCCCGTTGTTTAGGCCCACCTTGATGTGTATGAGGCCCGTTGTTGAGGCTCACCTTAAATATATATGAGGCCCATGTTGTAAGGCCCATTGTGATGTATGCAAGGCCCATGGGTCATGGCCCATTGCAACGTATGTAAGGCCCAATTGGTGCGGCCTATTCGATATATTTTTGGGGTCCATGTCATTAGGCCCATCCTATTGTATTGGTGACCCGTCCATTGAGGCTCACCCGTGGTATATATTTGAGGCCCATGTGTAGGGCCCACCTATTGTGTATTTAAAGCCCATGGGTTGTGGCCATGGTGATGTATATTAAGCTTATGTGATGTAGCCCATACTGATATGTATTAGACCCAGGTATGTGACTCACCTGCGAAGTATATTTAAGGCCCATTGTGATATATCTGAGGCCCATGGGTGCGACCCATCCAGATGTATTTGAGGCCTATGGGCAAGGCCCATTGTGATATGTGTTAGGCCCATAGCCAAGGCCCACCTGTTTCGTATATTTGGCCCTTGTGTGAGGCCATGTGCCCATTATATATTTGATTATATGTGGGCCATTCCTTGGGGGTAATGTTGGTTAAAAGTCCACATTGTCGACGCTGGTTATTGATACCGTTTATGAATATGTGACATCATAACATCATGATACATGTCCATTCGCATCATTTGCATGTTTGTTATGAGATGTGATTGACCATTGCATATGTCATTGGACAGGATGATGTGAGACTCCCTGATATGTGGAGATTATCTCACATGAGCGCATGACATGTGAATGATTGATGCATGATTGGATTGTATGACTCATGCATCTTGCATTGTGTTGTGATTACTGTACGCCCTAGTAACATCAGGGCCGTAGCCTCCACAGGCATATCGTGGATGGCCAGATGGGACACCAGAAATCTGTTCGAGCATCGGGCGGCCATAGATGACCCTAGGTGAAAATTTCTAAACACCCTTTTGGTTTCAAAGGATGCTCCAACGTCTAGACCGAGTGGGTAGATGAGCGTTGAGTGTCGATTACCAGATGGCTGCACTCTCCACTGTGTTGTGGTCAGTTGGAAGGGGGTGCGGCCTTACCCGCCCGAGGGAGTAGGCATGGCTAGGCTGAGTTTGACCAGCTCGAGGAATGAGTCCGCTATCGACGAGCCGGGTAGGTATTGGCAGACTACTGATAGGCGGATAGTGAGGTCTTTTCCACTTACCCAGTTGTGCGCTTGATTGGGGCGACAGGTGGTGTGAAGTGTAATAGACCCCGGTGATTTTCCCAGAGAGGAACCATACTGATATGAGGACTGACATGATATTATGACACCCCGTCACTATTGTGCATGTGGGCGGGCGCACGTGGGTGGACGCTGATGTGGGCGGGTGTGATGTGGGCGGGGCTGAGGCTTGGGTGAGCTACCACACTGGGCGAGCTACTAACGGTTGGTAGGCTACTGTGCTGACAGGCTACTGAGTAGGAGTTGCATACTCATTCATTCATCCATTCACTATCCACTCGGGCTGGTGGTGCGCAACTAATTGTTGTGTATCTTCATTATGATAAGGATTTCGGTTGGGCGCACGACTAACCTGAGATCAGGAGTTTACCACGTTGAGTCAGACTATCCAAATTTAGGTATGAGATTGGTTTGGATAGAGGTTCCTTGTGGTGGACCCCGTAGCCTGTGATACTACGTACTATCATCTTGACATCACACTCCAGCATGGTCATTCCATTAGCACCATATACTACATATTCCATTAAATCTTCGGTGTGTGGCATTATGGGTTGTTATGTTTCTGTATTCGTGTGACTTAGATGAGAGTGATGATATTTGTTAGCTCTATCGAATTATGTATTACATTATATCCTTGTCATTCGACATTTGATTATCTATGACTCATCATTTGTATAGCTGTCTTATATTGTGTATTCTGATATTGATTAACTTATGAACTTGTTCATACTTCCGCTTATTCTGTTATCGCATGATTATAATCTTATCAGTATTTCTGTTTACGCTGATAATTCCTGCTCTTATCAGTGTTTCTGCTTATTCAGTCATTGTATGGTTTATGGATTAATAGCTTTCCGGTATTGTATGATTATGATATTGTATTAAATACTTGGCACTTATCTCGTGCACACACTTACACCACCCTCTAAGCTTTCTATAAGCTTATGCACGATAGATGCGTGCAGGTGATGTTAGGTTGCAGCAGCATTGAGCTTGGAGCATGCAGCTATTTTCTGGAGCTTTGATTTTGACATATATATTTCCCTTTCAGCATTATATTCAAATGATTATATTAGTAGATATGTGATGATGATGTTGCCTTTATGATTTGGGTAAACTTGTGGTTATGCTTATTACTAGTTAAATGTATAAAAAAAAATCCTCCTTGTAGGATCCCAGGATCGAAAATCTGGCATATGAATGCTAGGAGCCGAGAATGGGATACTACGGAGGCTGTCGGCACCGGATTCGGTGATCGAAATTCCTGTGAATCCGATTTTCGGGTTTGGAGCGTGACACTCTCCCCCCCAACTGCTATGATTGGACAAGATCAACCCCTAAATCACTTATTAATTGGAAATGAAAAGAAAACTCAAGGTAAATTCTCTTACCATGGCTACGCGGCTTGATACCACTTGATATGAGGTCGAGCTTCTCGGGCATTAAACGGGATCAAAGCCTCTCCAACAAGGCTTACATGTGCTACTGCATCAAACGACGCCAGCCTCGATTACACTTAAACTGAGCCGACTCAGTTGAGTTAACTTGGCAGCTTGTGCAACGTGCACTCGCTCACTTTTCCTCTCTCTCACAAATCTTTTCCTCCTTCTATCCTTCCTTCCTTCTTCACTCCCTCCCTTTCCCTCTGCTGGAGGTTTAGCAATAGCAGCTAGATGCCCAGTTCGACTCAGTTCGAGCTGGAGTAGGATGCACTCACACTCCCATTTCTCCTTCTCCCTCTGTCTCTTCCCTTCTTTTTTTTTTCTCTCTCTTCCCAGTCCCTATAGGGCCGAACGAACCTAGACTCGCCCCAATGGCTCAATAGCGAGTCAGGCCATGACTCGGTGCTGCATGAAGCTGGACAGCAGCCCACTGCTCTTGCTACTCACCCTCTCTTTTCTCCTCTGATTTCTTCTCCTTTCTCCCCTTCATGTGCTGGAACGTTCAGCAATGGACGTAGCCCGACGAATTCGCACTGCCCGACCAATTTTGACTCAGTTTGAGCGGTGGAGAAGATGAACGTCATTAAAGGTGGATCTCAGATGAGGGCTTCTTTCTTCATTCTGGCAACATGGGATTATCCGAATGGATGTCCCAGAGCTCATGGATAGGCTTTTTCAAAGCTTGGTAATGGTTCGGGCGGTGGGTTAGAGCTGGAGTAGTAGGAGAGATTTTCGGCTGTCCTCTCTCTTTCTCTTCCTTTTTAGCAAAAAACCTAGATTTGGACGGTCAGGATTTCCCTCCAAGGGATGACTGAGATGGGAGGATGCAAGGGCATGCGAATTGCCCTACCGTCGTGGAGACAGTTTCCACTTTCGAAAATTTTATATTTTTGGGCTCACTTATAGCGAGTATTTTGCCCACGCACGTACATCTCATCATGCGAGCTGAGATGGGTTTTGGTGGGGCCCAAGCACTGATCACAATGGACGGTTTGGATTGTCCCAACGGGGTAAGGTGGTGGGCCAATGATCAAAGAAATGAACGTGCGTCCGTTGGCTGCAAAAACAGAGGAGAGAGTGAAATCTCTCCGTTTTTGGCCAGGCACGGGTCAGCGTGCGCTGACCGGCCTGACACTTTCGGTGCATGGCGGGTGTGCCCCCAGTCGTGCACACACACGCCATTAAGTGGGGTCCACCATGATGTTTATGATAAATCCACATCATCTATTTAGCTTGGAGGTCCCAAGCAGGGTCCATGATCGGAGTTCAGGCCAATGAAGTGCCCAGGCGAGGCCCATAACTTTATTTGGGTCTTAATTATGGATTTCCCGCTGATCTGTTGGTTGGATTAGTCCGAATTCGAATGTCAATGGCTAAAAGGGTTTAAGGGTCCATTTAAGGCTTTCCTCATGCATTATTAACTAATACTAATATTAATATGGATTTACTTGTAATTAAAATAATTAAAAACTCATACATACATATCTATAAATATAATTTCTATTATTAACATGCTACTAATCACATATTTATTAATATATAATTCTCAATATACAATATCATATTACACATATGTATAGATTGAAAATTGTACAATATCTCTTTTAAAAATCGCACTGTTAATTAATATACCATCTTATTAAAATATCTCACAAATTTTGTATAAAATATTTAATACTATGTTGATATTTATAATTCAATTATACATTGTAAAATTACTATTCATTATTATCATAATTTCTATTATTTTTATTATCTTCTTTTTAAGGCCATACCTTATTTTATTTTATTTTATTTCTCGTCAGTGACATCTGTTAAGTCTGTAAATTCTTACTAGGCCTTGGTCCCAAATTCAAGGTGAATTACATGCATTAGTGGATCACACAGAATAATTTCTATTATAGTCTCTTAATATTGCTAAGTTATATATTTTTCAAAAATAAAGATTAAATTGATTTGAATTTGCTCCATGGACGGATATCCTGTTTGCATTTAAGAATGATGGGCCTTACAAAGGTAACCCTGGTGGTTGGTTAGATCTGTGTACCAAGGGAATTAAAATCCTAGGAATAGGTCTTTCTCATGATGTGATGGTCCATCTTGAAGGCTAATAGATGGATAGCTTGATATATGGACGGGAACTGTTTAGAACAGTCGGATTTCGACTGTGAACACTCGCTTAGCTATTAAATTGGGTTACATGGTAACACTCGAGTACTGAAAAGTACCGGGTGTTACACAGGAACTCTCGCATGTCATCGTCGTCTACGATTACGGTTGGAGGGATTGATTCGTTTGTGCAAGGATACATTACTTTCATTCTAATATCAAAATTTATTGGTTGACTCTTAATAATCCTGTAAATTCTAGATTCAAGCTCCTCGTACGTAGTCTCGACACATAGCGTAAAATTTTTCGAATCCCCACCAATGTATGAGTATTGTTGTTTTCGTATTCTATCTCCCCACCATAACAACAGATGATTCTCGTAGACATTATCTGAAAACCAATACAATGACATTATATTAGTGAATCATTAAGCAATGGAAGCTTGTCATAAGACAAAACTCAATTAAATAATAGAGGACCGAGTACTCACGTTCCATAATAGATGAGGATGATACAGAGCTTAATGAAATAAAGAATAAGCAATGCATTAAATTTTTAAATAAAAATTTAGAGATAAGAATGATTTCATGTGGTGCTCATTAAATTCAGCGACACAATCTATCATGGAATATCATATAGTTTTCTATTTTAACAAGGGAAGATACTATGATGGCCTAGTACGCTTTCAATGCGTACTATGATTGTCTAAGCGATATGTAAAAAAAATCTAGGAGCCTAACATTTCTACATGAGGATTTGGGTTTAAAATATGTTAAACTTATATAAATTTTCTACATGAGAATTTGGGTTTAAATTATGTTAAACTTACATAAATTTTCAAAGCTAGTCTCAACAAGTAAAGTTTAGGGTTGAAATTTCACCTAAATTTTTAAATTTTCACTATTAATTATTTCTAATTGTTGGAACATACGAGAGATATTGTTTCTGATCAAAGAGATGTATTTGGGGATTCAAATTACAAAATCCTAGTCTCAATATGCTCCATCTAGATCTGCAATTTCTTTCTCAAACTTTTATGACTTCGCTTCTAGTTAGTCCTAATTGCTAAAATTTATGAGAAATATCATCTCTAATTTACGAGATTTCTTAGGGAATTTTAATTTTTAACTCCTAGTGTGGGTTTTAAGTTTAGGGAGTGCTTAAATTTGATCTAATGTACGACATAATGGGTAAGAAATTGCTTACAATGCCTAAACTCGTTTCACCTACTGTCTACCGAGTGTCTTGATGATGTTATTTCAACTAAGGAAAATTATGGAAAAATTCAAATCCTATATTGCTAAAAAGTTCAATGGAGGTCAAGTTTAAGGATCGTTCTTGTTTAATCTAATATACATCATAGCAATTTATTTGTTCTCCCATAATTCCTAAGTTTAGTTTTAAGTTCAAACGATCATTCTAATAGTTTTTAATGGGGACCTAAGTTTTGTTCCTAGGTTTCATGGTTATGCAGGTAATCTCCTAGAGTACTTAAAATCTTGAGTCTCTATCTTCTCAAATGTCATAATTCCAAAGTGATTCCAACCAAGTTTGAATGCCTATTCTAATGATTTCAAGGGAACCTAAGTTTAATTTCTACGTTCAAACAACTGAATCTGAAATTTCCTAAGGGTCCTAAAGTTTTACGTCTCTAGGTTCGCAATTTTTCCTAGTTCTAAGGAAATTCTAGATAGGTTCAAATAACTATTCTAGTAACTGGAGCAGAATGTGGCTTACACTGAGCACCCGGTAAAGATCATATGTCATGCGTGGATGTTATGTATCATGGTACCCACGTATATCCCTTAAATTTTGGCAAGATTTCTCTTTAAATTGTAAATATTATAAAATCATGATATTAAACATCAACACATGAAGTTAACATGGATTCTTATAATTCCTCTAAGCTTAAATGACGGCCCACAAACGTGGCATATCAATCTCAAGTATGGTTAAGCAATTTAGAATATTTAAAAGTTCATTCAACATTTAACATATATTCCACATTGTACGGTTTATAAGATAAAATAAAATATAATTTGAAGGTTTATGTCATATCTACTAGAAATGTACCTATATTTAAACAATCACAAATGTACCATAAGGGGATACAAGGCTAACTTCTCTACACATGGTTAATCCATATAGAATTAGAATAATAGGAATTTAAGCATTACCTCATATACATTAATACTAAGTATCAAGCACTTGATAAATTTGAGCGAGCTTCGGATAAAATGGAATAAACCTCAACTAAAATTAAGCGCGGCAAACATGAAATTGATTAAGGCAAACATTCGATTCAACGAGGCAAACGTGCACTTCAACAAGGAAAACTAGAAATTGAGCGAGAGAAACATGAAATCGAGCGAGGGAAGTTCGAATTTGAGTAAGGGAAAACAAATAATCAAGCAAGGGAAGCATGAAAATTCAGCGATGTAACCTATAAATTGAACAAGGCAAACTAGAAATTTAGCAAAGGAACAACGAAAGTTCAGCGAGGCAAACTAGAAATTGGGCAAGGGAAAAACGAAATCGATCGAGGGAAGTTAAAATTTGAGCGAGGGAAGCATGGAAATTTAGTGACGCAACCTAGATTTTGAACGAGGCAAACTAGAAATTCAGCGAGGGAAGAGCGAAAATTGAGCGAGGCAAACTGAAAATTGAGTGAGGAAAGCTGAAATTGAGCATGACAAATTGAAAATTGAACGTGGCAAGCAAGAAATTGAGCAACACAAACATGAAATTGAGTGAGACAAAAATGATATTCATCGAGGCAAACATGAAATTAAGCGAGCCTATCGTGAAATTGAGTTGGGCAAACATTGAAGTGAGTGAGCCTAGCATGAAATTGAGCTGAGCAAACATTGAATTGAGTGAGCCTAGCATGAAATTAAGATGGGCAAACATTAAATTGAGCGAGCCTATCATGAAATTGAGCTGGACAAATATTAAATTAAGTGACCCTAATATGAAATTGAGTGAGCCCTAACATGAAATTGAGTGAGCTTCAAATGGAATTGAACAAGTTTCACATGAATTTGAACGATCAACACATAAAATTAACTAAGCCTAACAAATGAAATTGTAAGAGCCTGACATGAAATTCACCAATCCTAACATGAAAATGACCGAACTTCACATGAAATTGAACGAGTAGTCGATCAATTGTCGTCGACTTGGGCTCGTCTCAATTTCCGTGAGTTCTTCTTCAAATTCAAGCATGCAATGGCTAACTTTGACGAAGCACCCTCAGTGAATTACTAGCTGAATTTTCACAGATAGTCAATTAATCGCCATTCAATACTACAAAGGAAAGTATCTATAAACCACACCAGGGTTTTTTTTAATATCTGTACCTCCAGCAGCCGTATACTTGCTCAATGCAAGTTGAGGAAGGGTGCTTTAGAGTTAGGGAATAATTTGAACCTTTTCAAAGATTGCAGATGAAACCAATTTGGAGGATTTCACGTAACCTTAACCAAGATGAAAATTGGCAAATGTAGTATGATAACATGTAGATTATAAAGTTTGAATTGTAGTAAGAAATTGATAAGAAAAACGGTCGTGCGTCGGTTTTTCATTGCAATGGAACGAAGGCACGTGTTTTGAAAAACTGGGCGTGGGTTTTACGTTAAAGGCAAAGGAAAAGCAACAGCAATGAAAAAAGAGGGGTATTTTCGTCCTAAAAGTGGCTGTCGGTGCGTGTAAGTCCAACTTACCAAGTTAAGTTTCTTTTGCGTCAAACAAACCGGCGGATAAAAGGTGGCGTCTGCAGTAGTAAATTTCTCCAGACCCAACGGCTGAACTCCGGACGCGAATTCCCCGTGCGAAGTTCCTGTGTTCGGAAGCTATGTGGCCCCATAGAGATGTCTGTGATAAATCCATAGAGATGTCTATGATGTCTGTGAACACCATAGGACAGTAATCCAAAAATCAGCCAGATTCAAAACTAAGGTGGACCACACCACACGAAAAAGTGAGAATGAAATTTTCCACGTTGAAAACTTTCTGGAGTTGACCATGATGTTTATATTCCATCTAAACCGTTGATAAGGTTATTACCATTCAGATAAACTATGAGAACAAATATCATCCTAATAAAAAACTTAAGTGGCCCCGTAAAGTTTCCAGTGGTAAGTGTTTAATTTCTATTGTTTCGTGTGGTATGACCCATCTGAGTTTTGAATCTGATTGATTTTTGGATTTCTGTTCTATTATGATATTGAGAAACTGATGGACGGATTAGATTTGTAACGAGAATTTCTGTGGGCTGTGGCCAGGGCCACAGGCAATTCGCGTCTCTATGGTCCCGATGCATGGCGTTGCAATACGACGGGAATATCGGAGATTGAAGGCAATGCGGCAATTAACAGAGGACAGCAGGGGTATTTTGGGGAAACGCATTGGCTACTGCCCCTGCCACCAGCCCCGTGGCTGGTGGTCAGTGCTCTGTGGGGCCACCATGATGTATGTGTTTCATCCATTCCGTTCATCCATTTTAGTATTTCGGTATACTAACGAGAGGGATATAAATTTTATGTGGACCACACCACATGAAAACAATAGTGATCGGATATCCACCATTAAAATCCTACTAAGGCCCACTGTACTGTTTATTTGACATCCAATCTGTTGATTATGTCATAAAGTCCCAGATGAAGGGAAAAAAAAATATCAGCTTGATCCAAAACTTTTATGGCCCCAAAAGGTTTTTAATGGTCTACCCTCATTAAACACTATTTCCTGTAATGTGGTCCAGTTGAGATTGGGATATAATTTATTTTTGGTCTCATTCCATTAAATGATCTGGAAAAATAGATGGACGGAATGGATGGAACAAATACATCATTGTGGGGCCCACAGAGCACCGACCACCAGCCATTGGCCGGTGGCAGGGGGAGTAGCCAATCCGTTTCCCATTTTGGGACGTCTGTTTTTGTGCGCTTCTAGATCACGTGGGCCTCGTGGACGAGTTCCGTCTGTTGAGAAGTAGCGAAGGGAACGTGTAATGAAACATCCAGCTTTCGTGTACGTGTTGTCAAACGGAAGCTTCCAGGGCGGTGCTGGGAAGAGGGGAAGGACGCCGATTGCGTCCTACCCTGACGGGACAAAATAAGATACGGACGCGGGTTTCAGGAAACGAGGTAGGGCCCACATTTATGTTTTTCAGAAATCTACTCCGTCCATCCGTTTTAGGAGCATCTTTCAGGATATTTAACAAAAAACGAAGCAGATCCTAAACTCAAGCATGCCATGCGAGACGAAACAGTGGGGAATGAGCTTCTACCGTTGAAACATTCAAATGACAACAAATATTTTTATATCAGCCTAAGTTTTTAATTTTTCCAGTTCATCCCATGAGAATGACCTTATAAACGATTTGGATGACATATTAAGATCAGGGAGAGGGTAGGAAGATTTCAACGGTAACCATTTCTTTTCCCAGTTTTTCCTCCTGTGTGGTCCATTTAAGTTTTTTTATTCATCTAAATTTTTTATCGGTTATCTTAAAATGGGCTCCCAAAACGGATGTACAGAATGGACATATGAGAAAAAAAAAAAAAAAAAAGAAAGAAGAGAGAGAGATAGTAACCCCGCCTCCGTTCGCTTCCAGTACAGGAACTTCTGCGCAAGTCTTCCGCATGAAATCCGCGTCCATAAGCTACGGAATGACGCCTGTAAACCACTGAAGTTTTTATCAGGGGCACGTAAATCCCAGAGAGGATAACGGTCTGTCTATGGCCCGCCGGCCAATCCCTTTCACAAGAACTTCTCGCAGTGGTAATTTAAGCGGGCAAACTTCATCTATTATTTTGCTAGATCGTATTAAAATATAAGATAAAAAATGAGATAGATTTAAAACTAGTGTGCCATATTATAAGAAAAGGTATGTAGGAAAATGCCTGCCGTTGCAACCTTGCCATCCGTACGGTTCATAGTGCCGTTGCATTTCTAACCTCATTCTTAATGGGATCTGACTAATTTTTTGGTCCACTTGAGCTTTACACCTATCTAAATGTTTTACCCCATGCCTTAAAATATATCTTCAAATGGATGCGCAGTTTGGATATATGACATACATCATGGTAGAGCCTTGGTTAGCTCGACCGACCACGGTGTAATGTGGCACGCCCGCACAATCGGACGCGGACTGCGTCCTGCCCCCGACCGTCTCCGGCAGGGAACGGTCAGCAGATTTTGAGTGGCCATCCTTATGTATGGGTCTTATCCACACCATCTATCCATTTTTTCGTATCATTTTAGGGGATAATCCCAAAAATTAGGCAGATCCAATGCTTAAATGGACCACACCATGTGACGTAGCGCACCATTGAAACTTTTCTAGGGCCCACTGTGATGTTTATTTTCCATTCAACCTATTTATAAATAGACCTTGATGAAGAGAAAACACAAATATCAGCTCCATCCAAAACTTTTGTGGTCCCCCTGTAAGTTTTCATAAGTAAGAGTTTAATCCCCACTGTGAAGTCCACTTTAGCCCTGGATTTTTAGGTCCAAAAACCACTTTAGCCTTGTATTTACCTCATTTTTAAGTCCAAAAATCACTTTAGCCTTGGATTTGCCCCATTTTTAGGTCATTTTTGGGATTCTCCCCTAAAATAAATGGATGGACAGTGTGGAAAGATTCCTTCCGTGGCTGGGTGGTTGGGATTGTGCCCGCGCATGAAATGGAAAGATTCCTTTAGCAGCTGCTCTCTCTTTCTTTGTATAAGACCGTATTTTTGAATGCTTTGTTGGAGGGCTAGGATTCTTTGGATGAATGCTCAGGATTAAGAGAGATTTTCTTAGATTTGATAGCTCATTGAGCTAGAAACAGGATTTCCTCTTTCCAAAATTGCCCAGACGCAACTATGTTTGTAATTGTGTTTGTGCACACACGTATGTGGTTACACACACAATCAACTTCTTTAGGTCCGAAGCAGTCTGAACACGATGGATAGTTTAGATCATCTAGACAGGTAGTCATGGTGGGTCATGGTCGATGCAAACGGATGCAAATTATGTTTACGGAAGAACTGCACGCAGGTTTGATTACGAGTGAAGATCGTGCACTTACACATATGCTTCAACGTATGAAAATGATTTGAGTTTGGTCGGAATTGACCATTTTTCAAGATGGACGGTTTGGATTAACCAACCGTAAACAAATGGTGGGCCACGATTGTCACAAACAGAAAGGCCACGATTGTCACAAACAGAAGCAAACCGTTTAAACCTTGTTTAAGAAAATAAGGAAGGGAGAGGATTCCTCTTCGTTTAAGAAAATTGTTGAGTCAAACTTTGTTTGACCTGGGTTTGAGTTTGATACTTGGCATGTGAACATGCATAGGTTACAAGTGGGGTCCACTGTGAAGCTTAGTGAAATCCACTCTAACCATGAGGCTCTATGGGTCCAGTCGGGTCATCTGACCAGAGATGGGGCAGATCCAAAGCTTAGGTGGGCCCCATAACTTGATTTGTATGATAAAAGGGTTTCTAACCACCTAATGGCTAAATTTCCTCTGATCTTAATCCACTCCTATTTAAAAGGTCTTAGGGTCCAAAGACCATCCACATAGTGATTAGTAGTGGGATTTATGGCCCAGGTAGTGAGTTCTTATAATCTTAGTTGTTGTTACTCACAGCTTAGTCTTGAAGTTAGTGAACAGTGGGTTTGACGATTCGAACCCCATAAAGGATGATATACGGTCTTGTTTGTCTAACAAGGTAATTAAAATCTTAAAAATAAATTTCTTTGGTGATGTGATGATCCATCTATAAATACAGTTTACTTCCAACAGTCGAATTTATACTAGAATGAAGGTGAATGTTCAAATAAGCTAGGTTTGTATTTATACTAACTTAGATTACACGGTAACAACCGAGTACTGAAAAGTATGGAATGTTATGTAACGCCCCAAATTTTCATGGCCTGAGTATATACTCGTACTGTCACGCCCCAGACTCGATAATCGAACTCACAAGGAACCCGATGGCCGGTTCTAGCTGCAACAGCCTCCGTAGTACACCATTCTCGGCTCCTAAGGTAGGTTCCGATCCTGGGATCTTACAAGGAGGATTCGCATAACAGTGTAATCATTTCCAATATGAGCATACCCATAACAGTGTAATCATTTCCAATACGAGTATACCCATGATTACAGTAAGTAAATTTAAGAATAATAAAGGCACACATCACAAAATTCACTATGAATTTAAACTTTTACAAGTTTCCATAAGATCCAAAAGGACATACATAAGATAATAAAAGAAGGAGAGGAAAGGAAAGTCTGCAACATTGGGTCCTCAAGCTCAGCTCTAATCCACGCTCAGCCACTCTACGACACTTGCCTAGGATTTCCTGCACGCATCAATCGTGCATAAGCTTATAGAAGCTTAGAGGGTGGTGAAGGTGTGTGATAATAGTGTACAGAAGAATAATAGGGATACAGGAAGGAAACATGATCAAAGCCAACACCACTAGTCTTACTAGAGCTGTCATGAACGCAAGAAGCTATACCATGGCAGTACAATAATGCAAGAAGTCATACCAAGGCTATATAATGCAATGAGTACTGTAATGTAATGAGTACTGTACGCTATGCAAAGGCTTAACATGAATACTATGCAATATGAGGCTTACACCGCCGATGCAAATGCAATACGAAGTAATGTCAGTGCTCATATTTAATCCACATATCAAGTACATTTTCATCATAAGAAAATCACTGAGGTCCATTACACTGCTGGATGACTGCCGTTCTACAGAACCCGCACAGTCAAAAGAGCGTAAGAGACCTTACTACTGGCCTATGGACAACCAATCACCAGCAAAGCCTGACGGTAGCAGACCCATTCACGAGTTGGTCAGACTCAGTCTAACAATGCCTTCTTACATCAGGCGAGTAAGGCTACATCCCTATCCAACCGATTACACGACAGTGGGAGTCGCGGCCTAACGGTATAAGGCCCTCGTGCGCTCATATATTCCACCCAGTCACAGCGTTGGAGCAGATCCTTGGTACCATGAAAGTTTTAGAAATTTCACCCATGGGCATCCTATGCACCCGGTATGCTCAAGTAACATTTTTGGTGTCTGAACATGACAATCCACGATGTATCTGTGGAGGCTACAACCCTGATGAAATAAAGGCGATAATGTTCATATGTTATGCAATGCCAGATGCATGAATCACACAATTAGTCATGCATCAATTCCAAGTATCCAACGTACTCAAGAGGGAATATTACATTCCTCGGAGAAGGTAACATACAATGCCCAATGACACAATATGACCACATACACATAGTGTCAACCAAGCATATAATGATGTACATGGGTCATGAGGATGAATTTAATCACATTATATGGCGATATACAATGTATATTGCATTCCTCCTATCTAAGAATGAACTAAGACTAGGTACTTAGACAATATTCTTAAGGAATCCAACTTCTAGTGGGGGTCCATTTACCTGGGGTAGCCCACGTGGTTAAGTATACAGGCTACATGTCTAAGTAATATGGAAATGAGCTTAGCAAGAGTCTAAGATGATTATCCAATCACTCTTAAATACAATCGGGCTTAGAGGGGTCTATAATGGGGACATTTAACCGCCATTCCTGAAAAGACATATCAACCATGAACTATATAGATAGAAGGCCCAAGGCCTACATTTAAGATAAAAATAAAGGTAACTACATACATATAGTCCTCATAATAGGTCATAAAAAGATATAATACCACTTTTAACAACATGGGCTCCAAGAGGGGAATTAAGGCCTAAGGCTCTCCCAAAGGCCATAGAATCCATGCATTAAGTTGGACTTAGTGGGCAGCCTGTGTACACAATATACGGCCCAAAAATAAGTTCAAGTTTGGATGAAATGGGCCCAACTACATCAGCCCAATAACTAGCAATTTAAGTGGGCAACCAAGGGCCCAATACTATTCTTATCTCAGTCCGCAAGTCTATCAAAATGATGTAAGTCGGCCCAATATATGGTTGGGCCAAGATGG
Source organism: Magnolia kwangsiensis (assembly GCA_037074715.1). Taxonomy (NCBI): domain Eukaryota; kingdom Viridiplantae; phylum Streptophyta; class Magnoliopsida; order Magnoliales; family Magnoliaceae; genus Magnolia; species Magnolia kwangsiensis. The sequence continues at coordinate 105,454,427 of CM073578.1, read as the reverse complement.
GACGTCCTAACCCACTCTGAGCCCATGGGATGCTCCAAAAATCTGATCTAAGATGGGGTCATCATGTGATCACTAAAGGTGACCCAAAAGAATGCACTGATTAAGGCCAAAGATTATAAGAAAACATAAGTATGTAACACGTATATAAGTTCTCAATATGGTGGGCCCCACAGCTGAATAAAGTTTAAACTATAAAATTGTACATCTAAGGCCCTTTAATAAACTTGGCCCGTTTGACTTCCTGGACCTGCTAAGGTCCAGAAATTAGTTAAATATGTGGAAATAATCTCAAGAAGGCCAACTACACTCACTGGGGGACCCCACCAAATGGAGAGTGTGTATATATATCATGAAAAGATCAAGTAGACCTGCTACTAGATTGTGAGTCCAGCAGCAACCCAAGGCAGAGAGTGCTTTTAAGATCAGGCGATCCAAGGCTTGGACGGCCTGGACCAAACATACGTTAAGGTAGGTTGGACATACATTCTGTAACATCCCAAAAATCGGGGGGTCGAGCAAAAACCCAACTCCCGAGTTCCAAACTGTTATTTATACAAAATAGATATGTATAATTGAATGTTGTCTGTGATAATGTATTAAACATGAGTGAGATTAAGCCAGAACAACATATCATACTCCAGAGACAGTTAAATTCACAAGCGGAAGACTATGATAGTAGGTATAACATATATAAACTGTTGTATATCTCCAGAGTGTGAACATGTTACCAAGTTATATACATACATGTATACTTCAAAAGTAAACAAAAGAATATACATGAGTGCTCTAAAAATATAAAATGACAAGTGTCAAGGTATCTAATCAACCTCCCTTTAATCCCGTCAATCAGAACACGCAGAAAGGAGGAATCCTCCTCCTCATCATCAAGTCCAGCTCCACTTCTCAAGCAGCGCCATCATCTGCAATCACAAAAGGGACTGGTGGGTGTCCGGAAACACCATCCCGTAACGTGGGAATGAGTAGCTAACTCAGTGGAATAATAGAGCAAGGATTAACATGTTCTCAAATCAATCATGCGATAATAGTAAAGCAGTAAATCAAACAATCCTAATATTGTTGTTAATGCAATATGACATGACGTGATGTATGCCCTCACCGACGATCTCCCTCATATGGCACCATCTTACGACCGCGGCATGCCACACTCCCTAAAGTGCTCCACATCTTCCAGGCACATGTAATGTAATGGTGATATGATTTTCGAATTGTTATTAATCCATTCAAACAGCAGGATTGAGAAACTAAGGTACTTCCCTTGTATCAATCCCAACACAGATCCTGTCTAGGGTCGTCACTCCTAGTTATCTCATACGAGGTATATTTTGTAGGTCGCTGCAAGGGCTGTCAGGGCTGTTGCATGCACTCGTTGCTCCGCTCCCCCATCACCTTATCAATACAGGCCTACTGTACTCTACTGCTACTGAAGGGTCGTTGCCTCCCATAGACTCAGAATACGCTCGCGGTCACTACAAAGGACTCGTCGCCTGATCAGTGTAGGCCGACAGCAAGAATATAGTGTCCCATACCACCATAATCTGCTCACGAGACTAGGTGCTCACTGGTCACTACGAGGAGGTTTGTGGCCCCAGCGTAAGCCGACAGCTCGACCACGGTGTCCCATACCACCATGCCCGGCTCATGAGTCTTCGTGGATCAAGGTACCATGGTTAACAGGGTTTACAATGGTAAGTTCAGTACCCTAGGTTCAAGCAGTTATGACTCATGCAGGGTGAACATACAATGGCCAGTCGGGTTACTTGACGGGTTCGACTAGGACGATCGCATCTCAAGTTGAACGACATGAAGTGCGTAAAATACTTCGTGTGGCCTAACCACTACCGCCAACTCCAGAACACGGCCCGCGTTCATCGACGCGTCGTTCGTGGCTAAAATCAGCCAACCACGAATTTGCTCGGTTACCGACTGCCTGGACTAAGCATAGTCTCAAACAATTAAGGAATCACATCAGCAAATCATATGAGAGTATTGGAATTGAAATACAACCATGTGAGCATGTTAACACATGTTATAACATAGAACTTAAGTAAATCATCAAGTACATGCATTTCATACATACAATGAAATCATGCATATATCTAACATGTAGGAAATCATTCACATCAGCATATTAATTGAGAAACCAATCTCAAACTAATCCATAACATCATTTAATTCAATACATACTAATACAAGCATTAATACAAACACTTACACTACACACTTAAGTCTACATATAGTATGTCGAACCGAAGTGCGCATTTAGGCGAATCTCTTCGCCAAACTAATTATGCACGTATTCCTAATATTCTAATGCGACAACAAATCATGTCAATCACATCAGCAAAATATGAATGAAATCAGTACTTCCTACAAATGACTAAAATGCCCTAAATCTCATATTCTTCGCCGGTTTACGAAACAGGAAACGGACAGCATGTTGTACATGTCAAACGGCGTTGCCGTCGATAATCTACTATTAAACGACATTGAAAGCTTTGGAGACAGTCAATCAAAGCGTCTAAAATCCGTACCTTGTCTCTTATTGATGTGTAAATTCGAACGGAGCGTATACGCTTCGTCTACAGCGATAAGAGAACCTAATTTACGAGTTCTATCAGTTTGCATGCTATGGAACGGAAAGAATCCTAAATCAGAAACTTATTAGGGTTATTTCTTACCTGAAAAGTGGAGAAATTACCGGCAAAGTGATTAGAGCGCGTGGCTTAACCACTTGCAGCACGTGGCACAAGCAGCAGGGAATTCTCTCCCACCTTCTCTCACAAACTCTCACCTTTTCTCTCTCCCAATCTAGGGCTTTTTTGTAAATTCGGATGGGAGAGAGGAGTGAGGGTTTCATCCCTTTTTATAAGCCCAAACTTGCCCGAAATAGGCTCGGGAACAAGTTTCACTTGAGGGGTAACCAAATCGGGGCTGTTTCAGTCCAAAAGGATATTTCTGGTAATCCTCTGGATGAATGCGGTCAGACTTAAGCTCATGCATACTGGATCTAGCATACATCAAGTTTTCAGTCCGGCAGGGTTCGCAGATCGCACGTGGCGGTCCAGTTTCAGTTCAGCGGTCACCGCACGTAGATCAGGCCTGCAAATCTCATGATATGAAATAGAAATTTTTCCTGATCCGAGGGTGTAATTTGGATGAATTCTGACGGTCAGAATGCTTAATACTGACACGTTAAGTCGTGTGCCAGATTTGAATTTCAAATTTCAATTCTGTCCCTATTCGCACTCTCTTCAGTCCGGGCTCAATGAAATAGCCTGTGATTATCGGTTGGACTTGATTTTCGAAATGATTGTCAAGTCCAGCTAGGCGGTTCTAACGGTCTAAGATAGTAGGCATCGGACTTTCGACGCGCGGTATAGATTCAATACAAAATTTCAAGGTGGTCCAGAGAACAAACCTGCTTAGAGTTTGATCCGAGGTTATAGAGTATTATAGAGTCTTAGTTCTACTCGATTTGGGTCTTGTAGAATGTATTTAAAGTGATCAGGGACTGTTTCCCAGCTACTCCAACATTGCGCTAGCTAACTTATGTTTAGTTTCTAAAGGAATTAATCCTAAGTGGTTTCTTTGGCTATGGAATTGGGTTCTGAGCGATTTTTTCGGTGTTTTAGTTGACCCATTGCCTAAGGACGTCTAATCCCAGGTTGGCCAAAATTCGGGGTGTTACAATCTACCCCCCTTAAAACACAATTTCGTCCCCGAAATTGGTGAAGGGTAAAGAGTATCTAGCAAGACTTTAGTCTTGACATTCTAAGAAAGGGTCAATCCTATTTAATGACCTAACCGTACGTACATCCTAACTCAACTGTTTCGATCCTGGGCCAGTGAAAAGAGGCCAACCACTCTTCCGCTGCGCCACTCTGATCGAACGGTAGCGTCGACTAACCTAACTGGATTGGACTCAATACGTTCTACCCCCTTAAAACTTGGTTTTACTTAAGGTTGAAGAATCTTTGCATCGATCAGTATATCGGAACGAGGCGCAACTTAGGGGCTATCCTTAACCTAAAATGGAAACAAGCTTTCTCTACATGGTTTTCCTTGCTAATGATGCGTTCTATGGCATTGGTACCTATGATCATAGAGATGAGCCTAATCTCTATTGTGGTTAAGTTCAGGGGCAGGTATGAATTGGTGGCAACATGTCGAATCCTCTACTGGCTTTAAGTCCTTAACATTTACCAAGGGCAAAGCAATAACTTGTGGTTGTAGGTGGTCGGGCCAACACGGAATAATAATTACGTAATGGGTCTGAGCCGGATACACAAACCTTCTGCCCCGCGATGACAGAAAAGTTATCATATCAGTCCTCAATCCTAGTCGATGCCGATCTTCTACTTGATCAGAGCATTGGATTCATTGGTAACTACTAGGATTAAGAAGTCGATTCAAACCGCGAATACTTCGCTGATAATTGCATTTCCTTTATTCCGCGTTCCCGAATGCAATAAGCCCTTGGGGAAGGCAATTCTAAGGGGCGTGTCAGTACATTCTAAGTTCAATCTGAGGGATTTATAAATGTTCCCTGAGAGTGAATGGTTCCTTCCTATGGGCAACAACAGAAGTCTATAAGTCATAAGGGGATCTATCGAAGGAATAAGGTTCTACTTCAACCAAATCTAACCTACAATTCCTTAGCATATACAGGCTTTACACTACTTAAGGTAACTAGTAGGCTAGTCTGTAACTTAGTAGCTATAATCCAAAGCCTAAGATTATACAGTAAATGACTTTCCTATACCATTTCTACTACAGGGAATTGTTCTATCGATTAGGGTCAAGATTGTCAAACTGGAATTGGATTTCTTATGTCGTCAAACCCTTCAAATCTAGAAGTGCTAACTCTAGGACCAAAATGCCAAGGGCCTATGTGGCCAGCAGCGTTTAGTTGTATCAAATGGAACTGCATTCCTAGTCCCATGGCGGGATTGGAAGTGACATGCTTGGTAGGAGGGTGGGTTGGGATAAAAATTAATTTGTAGGCTGAATCTCGGGAGTTACAATACTCCCAATCTAGGGACAATACCTAACAAAAAAATGAACGACATGCACTCCATTTAACAAATTTCAGCTATATTAAGCTCAAACCACAACACAAACACATTTTCTACCTAACAACAACAAAACACAGAAATTTCAAAACAGTAATCAAACAAGCGAAGAACGTGGAGAAATGGGATGGGTAAGCAGGTTTCCACGAGTCTGAGGATCAAATAAAAGGGACTTGAGAGAGAGGACGATGGAAAGGGAGGAAAAGCTAAAATAGCCTTAACAATAGGCATGAAAAGCAGAGGAAATGCGGAGATATGGTTGCCCAAATGGACAGAATAAAATCTAGGCATTGTAGAGGGATGCTTCAAGCTCCCAAAGGCTAGATTTTCAAAAAGAAAAGAGAAGAAAAAAGAGAAATGGAGCTCCACACGATTTTTAGCCTTCCATGGAGGATGTGAGAGCTCCAAACAACGAAAATGGAGAAGAAGGGAGTGCCAATGGCTGTGAGTGATGGAGTAGGGTCGGTTGTGACCGAAAATGAGATTGGGAGAGGTTTGACATTGAGATTTGAGGGGAAGACAGCAAAAATGTGAAGAAAGGAGAGCTTGGAGGGGCATTTTATGAAGGAGGTACGTCTTTTGGAGGATTTCAAGGTACGACCCGCATACCAAGGGGCTACCCTAGCCCCCAAACTCCTTCAGCCCAAAGGCCAGACCCAACTGATGAGTTTGATCGGCGATGCATCGCCGAATCGGCGATGACATCGCCGGTGAACTTGAAAATTGGCCATTGAGGCCATATGGGATGGATTCCCCCTGCCCTAGGGACTCTAAAAAAGTATGGTTCCCACTTTGGTTCATTGTAGATTGCCCTAGGGAGGCCCAAACATTCATTCGGGGCTTTTTAGGGCCAATCTGCAAACCCGAATACAAACCCCTATCATGAAGCATATGATTTTGGGGTAGAAGGATCTAGTACATCCATCTAGCCCATTAGTTGCTAAAGAAAGCGAAGTTAGAATGGCCTTATGGTCATTTTTCATGAAATTTTACTATTCACTGTAAAATTTTATGAAAGTATGATTTTATGCTATTTTCACATTAGGATTGATGCCTAACATGAAAAATATAAGAGAAAATTGAAGATTGGAGTGGTGAGAGGAAGAATTTCAAAGATTTTCGGTGAAACGGGATTTTTAAGCCCTGGCGATTGAATACAGGGGTTGTGGTTGTCCCACGGCCCAAGGATTCATATTAACGGGTTTAGAGTCATTCAAAGAACGTCTGAACCCACCTACCTACAACCTAGGAGCTACTCAGGTCACTTCACGCGACCCTAGATGCGTTACAGACTCGATCGCGCGATCGATACGAATAGTCTTCGCCTATTGACGAATCTGCGATCCTATAAGTGTTTCTAGACCCTTCTCGCACCCACCTAAGTCAAAGGAAGCGACAGCGTACGTCGCGTGACCATAACCCAGGCCCGGTTTAATCCAAATCATGCTCTGATACCATCTGTAACATCCCAAAAATCGGGGGGTCGAGCAAAAACCCAACTTCCGAGTTCCAAAATGTTATTTATGCAACATAGATATGTATGATTGAATGTTGTCTATGATAATGTATTAAACATGAGTGAGATTAAGCCAGAACAGCATATCATACTCCAGAGACAGTTAAATTCACAAGCGGAAGACTGTGATAGTAGGTATAACATATATAAACTGTTGTATGTCTCTAGAGTGTGAACATGTTACCAAGTTATATACATACATGTATACTTCAAAAGTAAACAAAAGAATATACATGAGTGCTCTAAAAATATAAAATGACAAATGTCAAGGTATCTAATCAACCTCCCTATAATCCCGTCAATCAGAACACGCAGAAAGGAGGAATCCTCCTCCTCATCATCAAGTCCAGCTCCACTTCTCAAGCAGCGCCATCATCTGCAATCACAAAAGGGACTGGTGGGTGTCCGAAAACACCATCCCGTAACGTAGGAATGAGTAGCTAACTCAGTGGAATAATAGAGCAAGGATTAACATGTTCTCAAATCAATCATGCGATAATAGTAAAGCAGTAAATCAAACAATCCTAATACTGTTGTTAATGTAATATGACATGATGTGATGTATGCCCTCACCGACGATCTCCCTCATACGACACCATCTTACGACCGCGGCATGCCACACTCCCTAAAGTGCTCCATATCTTCCAAGCACATGCAATGTAATAGTGATATGATTTCCGAGTTGTTATTAATCCATTCAAACAGCAGGATTGAGAAACTAAGGTACTTCCCTTGTATCAATCCCAACACAGATCCTGTCTAGGGTCGTCACTCCTAGTTATCTCATACGAGGTATATTTTGTAGGTCGCTGCAAGGGTTGCTAGGGCTGTTGCACGCACTCGTTGCTCCGCTCTCCCATCACCTTATCAATACAGGCCTACTGTACTCTACTGCTACTGAAGGGTCGTCGCCTCCCGTAGACTCAGAATACGCTCGCGGTCACTACAAAGGACTCGTTGCTTGATCAGTGTAGGTCGACAGTAAAAATATAGTGTCCTATACCACCATAATCTGCTCACGAGACTAGGTGCTCACTGGTCACTACGGGGAGGTTTGTGGCCCCAGCGTAGGCCGACAGCTCGACCACGGTGTCCCATACCACCATGCCCGGCTCATGAGTCTTCGTGGATCAAGGTACCATGGTTAACAGGGTTTACAATGGTAAGTTCAGTACCCTAAGTTCAAGCAGTTATGACTCATGCAGGGTGAACATACAATGGCCAGTCGGGTTACTTGACGGGTTCGACTAGGACGATCGCATCTCAAGTTGAACGACATGAAGTGCGTAAAACACTTCGTGTGGCCTAACCACTACCACCAACTCCAGAACACGGCCCGCGTTCATCGACGCGTCGTTCGTGGCTAAAATCAGCCAACCACGAATTTGCTCGGTTACCGACTGCCTGGACTAAGCATAGTCTCAAACAATTAAGGAATCACATCAGCAAATCATATGAGAGTATTGGAATTGAAATACAACCATGTGAGCATGTTAACACATGTTATAACATAGAACTTAAGTAAATCATCAAGTACATGCATTTCATACATACAATGAAATCATGCATATATCTAACATGTAGGAAATCATTCACATCAGGATATTAATTGAGAAACCAATCTCAAACTAATCCATAACATCATTTAATTCAATACATACTAATACAAGCATTAATACAAACACTTACACTACACACTTAAGTCTACATATAGTATGTCGACCCGAAGTGCGCATTTAGGCGAATCTCTTCGCCAAACTAATTATGCACGTATTCCTAACATTCTAATGCGACAAAAAATCATGTCAATCACATCAGCAAAATATGAATGAAATCAGTACTTCCTACAAATGACTAAAATGCCCTAAATCTCATATTCTTCGCCGGTTTACGAAACAGGAAACGGACAGCATGTTGTACATGTCAAACGGCGTTGCCGTCGATACTCTACTATTAAACGACATTGAAAGCTTTGGAGACAGTCAATCAAAGCGTCTAAAATCCACACCTTGTCTCTTATGGATGTGTAAATTCGAACGGAGCGTATACGCTTCGTCTACGCGATAAGAGAACCTAATTTACGAGTTCTATCAGTTTGCATACTATGGAACGGAAAGAATCCCAAATCAGCAACTTATTAGGGTTATTTCTTACCTGAAAAGTGGAAAAATTACTGACAAAGTGATTAGAGCGCGTGACTTAACCACTTGCAGCACGTGGCACAAGCAGTAGGGAATTCTCTCCCACCTTCTCTCACAAACTCTCACCTTTTCTCTCTCCCAATCTAGGGCTTTTTTACAAATTCGGATGGGAGAGAGGAGTGAGGGTTTCATCCCTTTTTATAAGCCCAAACTTGCCCGAAATAGGCTCGGGAACAAGTTTCACTTGAGGGGTAACCAAATCGGGGCTGTTTCAGTCCAAAAGGACATTTCTGGTGGTCCCCTGGCTGAATGCGGTCGGACTTAAGCCCATGCATACTGGATCTAGCATACATCAAGTTTTCAGTCCAGCAGGGTTCGCAGATCGCACGTGGTGGTCCAGTTTCAGTTCAGCGGTCACCGCACGTAGATCAGGCCTGCAAATCTCATGATATGAAATAGAAATTTTTCCTGATCTGAGGGTGTAATTTGGCTGAATTCTGACGGTCAGAACGCTTAATACTGACACGTCAAGTCGTGTGTCAGATTTGAATTTCAAATTCCAATTCTGTCCCTATTCGCACTCTCTTCAGTCCGGGCTCAATGAAATAGCCTGTGATTATCGGTTAGACTTGATTTTCAAAATGATTGTCAAGTCCAGCTAGGCGGTCCTAACAGTCTAAGATAGTAGGCATCGGACTTTCGACGCGCGGTCTAGATCCAATACAAAATTTCAAGGTGGTTCAGAGAATAAACCTGCTTAGAGTTTGATCCGAGGTTATAGAGTATTATAGAGTCATACGTTCTACTCGATTTGGGTCTTGTAGAACGTATTTAAAGTGTTCAGGGACTGTTTCCCAGCTACTCCAATGTTGCGCTAGCTAACTTATGTTTAGTTTCTAAAGGAATTAATCCTAAGTGGTTTCTTTGGCTATGGAATTGGGTTCTGAGTGATTTTCCCGGTGTTTTAGTTGACCCATTGCCTAAGGACGTCTAATCCTAGGTTGGCCAAAATTTGGGGTGTTACACATTCACATTGAGCATTAAACAAATGGCCTAAGGTTTATAGTGGGCCTTTAACCATCCATAAAAGAACCCATGGGCCTACCTTAGGACCACCCAGGAGGACATCCAACCTTAACTGGTTCCCAAGAGGTAGCCTGCCTCTAACCAAATACAAATCAAGGTCTGAGGCCTAAACCAATCTATGGCCTAATGGGCTATATGCCAAGCCCAACACTTAGGCAATATGATGGGCCCTCAAGCAATGTTTGGGCCTAACCATAAAGATCACAAATCTATTTATTATGGTGGGCTTTATGGGCAGCCCAGTAGTTCATCCTCATGGGCAAATTTCATATTTTTACACAAGTGAGTTGGGCCCCACTTTTTGGCCCAAGTACAGGGTCAACTTAGTGGGCAGCTAAGGACCCAACTACTTGCATATTATAGCCTTTAAATCCATCACAATAGATAGAAGAGTATAGGCCCAAGGTCAGTGGGCCTATTAAAAGGATCTAGTCCACAAGGCCTAAGGAATTAGTTAACTAATCACACTCAACATTACAATACAACTTAACTTGGGTGGGCCTCAGCTGGGACCTAATCGCATCTCAAAATGCTGTAGAGAAATGGTAAGATAACTGATCTAAGTGCTTCCCACACCTAGTGGGCCATGCTCCCCCAATTCATTTATGGGTGGCAACATTGGGCCTATTGCCAAATTTCTGGGTTGGTTGGAGTCCAACAATAAAAGTATTTCTTAGTGTATTTAATCCCTGATGGCCCACACACATCACTATGAGCCCCATCAGATGAGAAAGGATATGCAACACATATATCAAGTGGGCTAGGCCGTTGGAATGCAGGCCCAGCAGTAGCCTAAGGCAGGGATGTCCCATGTGTAGGCAGTTCTATGGGCCCAGGGTATCTGGCCCAAAAATTCACCCAATGGACCCCAATTGAATACCAAAAAAAAGGAGGATGATCAATCCCCTAAGGACTCTACATGGATGGATGGTGGGATATACAACACATCAAGTTGGGCCCACGAAGTAGGCTGGACGCCCCAGCCTGGGCGTCCCTACCTGGTGGGCCACTCCCGGCCACACCACGGTCAGTTCAAATATTTGTTGGATCTAAAATTTTTCAAGGTGATACTTCCATAGGTGGGCCACACCTCCATAAAATTTTACTATTTTTTGATAACTAGAAGTATTTTAATTAATTTATAGAAATTAGTCTGTCCAGAAAATCGGACTGACCTGGACGTCCCAATGTGGTGGGCCGGTCCAACCCTTGCCACGGTGTGCATAGGGGTCCATTGGCCCTAAAAATTTGTAGATGAATCCTACCATGAGTTAGCCAGGTCTATATAAAATTTTAGGAATTTTTGACAATTATAAATATTTTAATTCATTTTAAGAAAACAATCTGTCCTAAGATTCTGCTTGATCTGGACACCACAATATAGTGGGCCGGTTCAGCTATTTTCACGATGTGTACAAGTGTCCATTGGCCCTGAAATTTTATAGGTGTTTCCTACTATAGATGGGCCATCCCCTTACAAATTTTTAAATTTTTGAGATAGTATAAGTATTTTATTGAATTCAAACGAATTATGGACAATAAGGTCCAGAAATAATTCCTGCTAAAACATTACTGTTGCCCCTGACTTGTGCACCCCATTAGAGTGGGCCCAGGTCTGCCAAAATTTGGAGAAATATAGGGCCAACATCTCTGTACAAGTATACAACAAGGTGGGGTCCACAAAGGTGGCCCACCATTTCAGAAACAAGCTGATATTTATGTTTCTACAACAAGTAGAGTGGCTGGTCAGTCTAGAAAATCTGCACTAACCAACCTTCTTGGCCCACCTTTTTGGGTGATTAATTAAGGGTGGATGAAGGTGGGATTCAACACACATCAAGGTGAGGTCCACACCTTCAAGAATTATCTATTAATGAGAGTGAAACATCCCTCTTATCAGTCCATAATCCTGACCCAAAAACCATCTAAAAAATTATTAACAACAACATATATATGAAATGAATTGAACATGAAAACTAAAATAAGAGAAATCACCCCATGAAATCAGTGTTGTGGTCTACCTCAGTGGGCCCCACAAACATTCAGACTCAATCCCTTTCATAAAACCCATTGCATACATCCGGTATGGAGCAAATAAGGTGTCAATGTCCAAGGAATGGACAGCCATGGGAGTCCACCTTGCTTGGACGGTCTGAATATTCCAGGGCCCCTAAGTGGGCCACACACATCAGAAATGAAAGATAGAATAAGAGAAAAATAAAGATCCTGCCACAAGAGAGGATCTCCGCCACTATTGAGGTCATCCCTTCATCACAACACATTCATGTCATCCATTATATCATATACAATCTAGATCTAGCACATGCATGGAGTTAGGAATCAACCTAATGATGGGGATGCCTTTCTTACCAAAATCTATGGTCTATATGACCCCTAACAGACATGTATCAAAGGAAAAATGCCATGTGGGGTCCATGGAGAATGGTCCCATCCATGGAACATGCATGCAAAGGAATGGGCCATTGGCCTCAATCATGGAAACATGGGGGACCTCCATCATCACTTGATGGGCCCCACAAGTTCCTAAGGATGAGATGAAGGAGAATCTACTACAATAAAATTAAAAAATCTTGAGCTAAGTGCACCCACCTTAATGGATCTTCAAGATTCTCATATTTTCAAGATCTTTAAGCTCCAAGGGTTATAAATCTATGGTTGAGATTACTTTTTAAATGTTGGATTGAGAGGGTTTTGAGAGAAAATAGGCTAGAGTTGCTAAAATATGGAGGAGAGGTGGAATGAGAGAAATGAGAGGGGAGAGAGAGAGAGGAAGGGTTTGTAGGAGAGTCATCATTGCTCTCCCTCCTTAGTTAGAGAAAGTAATCATAACCTATGGTGAAAATAACAAAGTTGCTAGGCTTAGACTAGGTTTGGTGGTGTTTAGAGTGGGTGGTGTTTAATCCATTCAATTGTGCAGTGTGTGTGTGGTATGCATGGGAAATTGTGCCATGGAGATGACCCATGTACAAAAAGTAGGTCATATGATGAAATGTTCATAACTTTTGATCTCTAGGTCGGATGGACGCACAAAACACGTCGTTGGAATTGCAACGATGATACGATCGAGATGGCATAGGTCTAGGGTCGATCTAAGTCGGGTCTATGTGACCGGACTCAAGGATGACCACAAACATAATTCGAGGGTCGCGGGTCACCAGAATTTGACCGGTAGGACTACGGGACCAAAATGGATGAAATGCATACTTATACACACGCATGCACACATGAAAACTAAGGTCGGATCTCACACGTACCCAAGAATTTTGGGTGTTAATAATGTAAAAATTAGATGCTTCAAAATCGCACCTTGTTTTTTTTTTTTTTTCATTTAGATCACATCCTGTTACATTCATAAGAGTAAAATCAATAATATTTATTATTAGAGTAAGAAGCGTCCGACTAATCTTCAAATGCCCTCTCATGGGATCTTATCACATCATCTTAAAGTAAGCAGTGGATAACAAATAAACAAATAAATTCCAGTGCCATTCTTCTTCTTTATTTAAATGTACTTTCATATAATGATCATTGTCCGTATCGTCAACTTGTAATTTACCTGCAACATCTGTATTGTTGGAGAGGATCAATGCCCTACTCATAGTGAAGGTTGTCATTTAATATTAACAATAATTCAGGAGATTCATAAAAGTAATGTAAAGTCCATGCGTCATGATTAGGGCCCAAATTTGGAGAAAAAGTGTAGTCAGAACAGACAAATGATTAAAAAAATTTCAGTGGTTGATTGATGGTAGAAATTGCCTAAATCTAAAATTTTACCTTTTGTACCGAAATGAAGGAATTGGAGTCAAGGTGGTCATCATTCAACGGTGTAGGATCATATATCGAGGTCTAAATTTTGCATGATTTTATAGTAATATGAGGCCAAAGTGTAGTCCAAGTTTTAGTTGTGATTGACGGTGGAAAGTGAGTAAATATGAAGGTTAATATTTAGAAAGAGTTGATAAGACTAAAACGATAACTTAGCCCCTAAGAAAAAGCCTACCTAGGTGGGTTTCTCACATTTCACACTTAGTCCATATGATGGGCAATCTAAGTCATTTATATAAAGAAAAATATCCTACTACGACCACCTACGAGCTTTCCTCACTTGATGGACAATAAAATCAACAGTTAAGGGGCTGATTTGTCAATTGATCCACTTTTATAATGATATAAGGGCTAAAATTTGACGTGTATGGTTAATTTATGATAAATAGGCATGATATAAAATTTCACAACAAACGGATCATGAGAACCTTATGATCTAGAATTTAAGTCTAGGTTAATGACATTTTCGTAATTATTGTTAATTTGAGAGTTTTGGGAATTCTAATGGTTCTACCTGGTCATAGGTAAGTTTCTAAGTAATATTATAAAAGAACTCGTATTTAAATCATTATGAATAAAGATTTATTCTCTAAATTAATTAAGGGAAGGTACATATATCACATAATATAATGTATAGTCAAATGACATATTAAAAATAGTAAAACTTGATAGTTGGTACTCTGATCATGTATGTAGGTGGGTGAACAGTTAGTTTTATAAACGGATGAACACAAGTAGAGTTTTGAAGTGATTAAGAGGTAAAATATGTATACTGTTAAATTCAAGTGACTTAATCATGTATAAGTTCCTTAAATTGTAGTTCTGGTTGTGAGTTAAGCATATTCATAGGTGGTGAATAAGATGAATGGATTGGAATTTCAATTTAATATGTGTACGAGCAGATGCTGATATCAAGTATTTAGTTTACTATGATCGGGTGGTCCAAACTTAAAGTGGACGGTCATATATCTTTACCTAGCGGTGAATAGTTGACTGAACAGTTGGCTATGATGAAAAAGTGAGAATACTTGGATATTTGATAATTTTGTCTTAAAAATCAACAGTTGGATGACTTGATATGTGGATGAATATTATTCCCAATGGTCAGATTCATGTTAGAGAATATATATATGATTAAAATAGGCTAAATTGGTGATATACACATGTATATACTAAATTAAATTTTATGGTAACATTTGAGAACTTTTAATACTCGGGTATTGAAAAGTTTGAGGTGTTAGATGTTATAAAACTACATCACAAAGTGACAAGCAATCTATTATGAAAATGAAATTACAAGAGATGAGAGTAACTTATATGCAAACCTTATAGTTGAAAACCCTAGATCCCATTCTGTAAGTTGAGGTATAGATGTCCTAGAGGGAGGGTGAATAAGACTTAACCAATTTTTTTATAATCAATTGTAGAAAATAAATTCACAACATCAATTAATATTAAATTATTGATTTCAATTGAGTCGTAGGACAACTTGCGCCTAAAATCTTAGTTAGGACAACATCATTTCATGACGTCCTTGATTTTAGTATTTCAAGATGATAAAAACAATAATAAGATTATCAAACACCACAATACATAGAGTTATAGTATTTCGGTGTTTACAATACACCTACTCCACTCTCAAAATTACCACTCTACGTAATTTTGGCTTTTCACAGGCTAAACTCAATAACCTCTTACAGTTTTTGTGATTTTCATAGGCTTATCATAACAAAACCTCAAATGATTTTCACGGGTTTATATTCCTTAACCCGATGAGATTTTCGGGCAATCTCAATAATTCTAAATTGAAAGTAATTTATTGAAATTAAAAACTTATTTTTTTGAAGACGTAAGTCAAAGCAAAGATGTCAACGAAGCATTTAAAGTTGAAGCTGCAGTAGATGTAAGAATCATTTTTCTAGATGAAGATGAACCAATATATGCATAACCTAGAAGGATATAAGGATATATGATTTTTCAAAGAATAAAACTATAAAAGCTTTAGATTCAATCCTCTAATATTAAGTTGAGTACAGAGCACTCTCTAATTAAATTTATCACTACTTGAAAGGACAATTGAATAAGCTACAAAAGTAATACAAGAATGATAATGCAAATAACTTGAAAATGAATGGGATTTCTCCATTTTGTTTCTAGATTTTATTTTTTATTTTTCATGATTTGAAATAATGAGAAATGATCTCTATTTATAATGAAAGATCTAGATCTTTAGTCAGCTTAAGAATCCTTTCGGCTGGCTAGAGTTCTTCGATTATGTTCCAACGACTATTAGATTTTGCGAGATTTGATTTGATCCAAACTTAGGCTAGCCTGAGCCAAACTTCGGTTGCCTGAAGACAGGGTTCGGCTAGCCTAAGTCTCCAAGAAATAAAAAATCTGCATTGTTGTAAAATCGACCTGGGTTACTCTCGGGCTGACCCAAGCTAGTTTGACTAGCTGAAGGCAGGGTCAGTCTAGCCAAAGTTTCATAAGAATCAGAATTATTTGTTGCTGAAAACTTGACCTAGGTTGATCTCAGGATAACTGGAGAAAGTTTGGCTGGCCAAAGGAAGGGTTGGGTTGGCCGAACACCCTTGAATTTTTATGTAAAATTGTCATAAGTTAAATCTTAGAAAACTACTAAGATGTACTTTAACGTAGAGTCTTTCCTAAGGTCTTCTTTAGTTATAGGTTGGCATACAAATTATTCTTCTCTTGAAATCCTTCTAAGCCTTCTAATTTTAAAATATTGAGTCACGCTCTAGTCTTATAATGTTGAAGAGAACTGAAGTGTGCTAAAATTCCAGTCACTATACATTTTATCTATGAAATTTGACGACCTATTTGTGTGCTTAAAATATTAACACTTACAATCTTCCCCTTTATTAATTTCTTGATAAAACAAAACATATTACATATTTATCACATTCCACATTCATCAAACTCATCATATTACAAATACTCAATTAATTGCATATACTCATGTAATGCCTCGTGTTTTGAGGACCCGAGTATACGACCCGTTTTCCAAAAACTCTAGTATTAACCTTAAAGGATGGTCAAATTCGAGTATATATATATATATATATATATATATATATATATATATATATATATATATATATATATATATATTTTTTTTCAACTATCAGAGTAAGCAGATAAGCGTAGAATGGACAAGTAAGCATAAATGAAAATTTTACAATTACATTTAGAATATACAAGAGGTTGTCCATAATGACTTATACAAACCAATGTCCTCATTCTTACAATACAAATGAAATAACATTATATGTGAAACAAAGTAAATTGCAACAATCTTCAGCTGTGAAATCCTGTAGCAGCCCTTAGCAAATGCAATCATGCACCCTTGTCAACCATAACCTGCTCCTCGCCAATATGAATGTGAACATCATCTGGGCCACCTGTGCTACCTGTACGGTTGTATATTTAATGGATGAGTGGCCAACTCAGTGTAAATTTTTCTCAAGATTTCACATTGCCGCCTTAGTTAAGCATAGTTAAAACGACAAGGCAATCAAAATAATACATGATGCAGTCTTTTTATATGCATGGATGTATAAATGCACATCGACCTGGGGATGCACATTTAGTCGAACTTGGGCTTGTCACCCATGCCATCATCAACCTGGGAATGATCATCCAGTCGGAAATGGGGTCGATAGTCGATGGTCTAGGAGCTAGCGAAACGATACCCCAAAAACTCTAGGGCACGTGCTATAACATCCAGAATTAGCCACCCGTCATCACCAATATACTATGAATGCATGATTAGCCAAACCATTATTAGTCCAGTTATAATTTGCCAATTTAAATTAACTCAAGGTCATTACAGGGGGTTGTCTCCAGCGTAGGCCGACAGCTCAGGCATAGTTCCCATACCACCATCCTTGGTTCATGAGACTACCAGCTTAGGATGTTTAATGGAAACCCGTTGACTAGTGGCCAATCATATTACAACATATGGAGCTTACCATCGCATGAGTGCACAGTTTAAAACATCAAACTCATATAAAAAAATACCAGGACAAAGCCACATAAGGCGATATCAAAGCAAGCCACATAAGACAAATATCAAAATAAGCCACATAGGGCGAGTACCAAAACCATGTGATTAAAGACCATCCTTAAAAATCACTTAGATACAACAACCCTGGATGGTAGGCCCACATCAAAGATCCATCCAGACCACCACTCAATAACTACTAGATCGAAGGTCCATTACAATCACCATCAATAGAGTTATATCTCAAGTATGGGTGTACATTTATAAGTGAGGGTTTCCCACTAATGTACCAATTTAAATCCCAGAAGCAATCCACAAATAATCCAATATCATGAATTAAATATATAGGATAACATTAAGCATGTGATGTAACAGTTGAATTACACAAGTGAATATTAGATGGAGATAACAATTATCAATATGAATTAAAATAAAATTATAACTTAAGCTAATGAGAAAATAAAAAGTTCAAGGGGAAGAAATCATCACCTTATACTTTAAACCGCCTACTAGTGTTGCTAGAGAATGAGTGTTTCCTTAGAATCAATCCCTATCATAAATCAGGAACTTGTATATTTAGATCTAAGCTCTACACACTACCTAGGGTTTGGATTACTTTTATGGTTTTGGTATAGAGTTAGGGCTTCATCCTAGGGTTTAGTTTGATGCTTAGATTCTAGGATTTGAATCCTAAGTTATTATCAATATTATTATTGAACAATGGATTGAGTAATATTCCTATTCAGAGTATTAATCTCTTCGTATTAATAATGATGGTTCGTAGGTCCACATTTAGATATACCAACATTATCCAATATTCTCATAATGACCAACCATTTTTTAAATAATATGGGTAATAATAATGGAATATTTACCAGTGAAAATATAATAAGGGTTATTACTAATGATTATATTAACAAGTATTATACTAATCCTATAAGGGAAATTACGAATATTTTCTAATGTTAATATTAATTGTTATTATTAATGAATCCAGATATTAGGATTTACCATGAATTATGACATTCTACAATTTGGCCCAAAGCTTAACTTACTATTTACATTTCAAGTATAAGTCTAGGGTTTAGATTAATCAAGTCTAGGATAAGTTATAGGATTTAATATGCCAATTGATATACGATTATTCACTATACTAATGATATTGATAATCACAAAACTACCATTGGTTCTAGCAATTATCATTAGCTAATATGACCCCAATAACTGTTATGATATTAGGTATCATGGTACACTCTCAATGCTACTATTTAAGGGCGATAAATACAATAATACTACTTAGTAATTACAGTCTTGCTTATGATATCTATTTTGTGCATAAATAATCCAACATTTGTTAACTATTTCTAATATTCATAATCTTAATAAAATGGTGGCAACAATGATAACAATACGCTAACATGGGTTTGGTGTAAGCCCCGTATCCTAAACCGTACCGTTCCTTAGGCTTCCGCGATCTTCTCGGTCAAATTTTGGCAACCCTCGACCTGTATCCAATGTTTGCACGCGATCCTAAACCGAGTCCTACAAACTAGAGTCGACTTAGCCCGACACTTGTACGCTAGCGACTGTGCCATCGCCGCAGTTCCGATGCCGCATCTCGTGTGCTGAGGTGATACCCAGGCCAGGAGATGTGGGCTTACATTCAGTTCGAGAAAAATGTCGGGTGTTGCAAAACTCAAGAGAATCTCTGCAACATGTCACCTTAATCAATCAATCAATCCCATTAATGATCAAGTACATATCAAGTACACATCACCTCACACTCATCCCCAAGCAACCCTATAAGTCAAAAAGTTCTTACACACCTCATACCCTTCTTACACCATCTACCCGTAAAGTCAAAAAGTTCTTACACACCCATCACTCACCATATCCATCACTCCATCCACCATCTCTCTCTCTCTCTCTCTCTCTCTCTCTCTCTCTCTCTCCTTACAACACTCTCTCTCTCATTTCTCAAACTCATTTCCAAGCAACCAAAGAGCCACACGTCCAAGCTCTCCCAAAGCTCTCATGGAGGAGCTTTAGTGTGGCCCACTTCCTACACTTTTATCTCCCATCTCATCCATCAAAATTCCATGTCTTTCGTTATGATCGAAGCTAAGGAGCAAAGGAAGCCTAGGGAGCAAGAAGAAGTGGTGGTGGGTGATATTGGACCCACATTTTTCCCTTTTGTTATTTATTTATTTTGTGATTTAAGGGCCACATATAGTGGGACCCACCTTGATGTATGTTTGTATACAAGAGGGGCATATAGTGGTGGGGCCCCTCCATTATCTCTGATCTCTCTCTCTCTCTCTCTCTCTCTTTATTGATCTATGGCCCACCTATGATGTGTATATTTTATCCATGTTGTCCAACTAATGGGCCACCTTGATCTTGGTTGGGGCCTACATGACCGTACGGTCACCTAGCCCCAAATGAGAGGGAAAGACAAATATTAGCTTCATTGAAATCCCGTGGCCCACTACATGGACCACCGTGATGAATGTGCTTCATCCACCTCTGTCCAGTTTGCTGGACGGTGGTTGGACACTTGATGGATATTATATATAACATATATATGTATATATGTATATAATATCTATATATTATATTATATTATATTATAATATTATAATATGATATAATATTATATTATACTATACATATTATATACCTGTATATTTGTACAGGTGGGCCACGTCCTTGTGGGACCCACCATGTTACATGTACATCATCCAACACTATCTAGTTTGCTGGACGGTGACTAGATGCTTGTTGGGTGTCATGTATAGTACAATATACATATTTATATATGTATATATATTATTGTATTATATTATAATATGATAAATGATATAATATAATATTATATATGTAATATATATTCATATTAGCTAGGGTCTGCACGTGTGGACCCCACATGGGACCCACCTGTTTGGACAAGAGTTTGGCTGGTGTACGTCACCCAGCAACGAGGGACCCACCTTAATAATGTGTTGTATATCCCCCACCATCCATGGGCTGGGATGGTGGGTCTGAGCGTGTGGTGTGCGATGTACACACCACCCATCAGCGTCAGATCCATGCCATCCATTTGCCAGATGGTGGGACTCACTGTCCATTCACATTAACAAGTTCTGTGGGTCCCAGCCATGATGCATGTGTGTGATTTATGCCGTCCAGCCATTTGTTGGGCCATCCATCCACTGGACAGCCAGTGGACCCCGCCCCTAATGGGTGTGCTGCACCTAAACCGTCCATCCTTTTGGCAAGCCCCTTTTATGGCTTGAGGCAAAAAATTGAGGTAGGTCTACTTATCATGTGGGCCATTGCTGAAAGCAATGGAGTATTGAACATCTACCATTGAAAATCCCTTATTATCACAGAAGTCCTGAATCAATGTGAAATTTGTTTTATCCCTTAATCCGGGTCTGTGCGACCTTATGAACAAGATTGGATGGAAAATAAATGTAATGGTAGGCCATGGGAATTTTAATGGTGGAAATCATTTTCACTGCTGCTATTTGGAGTATGGTCCAGAAAATCTTTCAATATGATTTACTTTTTTTCTAAAAATTCTTTGAAATGATCCCTAAAGATAGATGAATGGTGTAGATGGTGCGACCCATTCGATGTATGTTAAGCCCCCCTTCGTGATGTGTATTAGGCCCATTGGAGTGGTCCATTTAATTGGCCCTTTGGATTTGGCCCATTTAATCGGCCCATTGGAGAGGCCCATTTGAATTGGCCCATTTGATTTGGCCCATTTAATCGGCCCATTTGAACGACCCATTTGATGTATATGAGGCCCAATGAGATATATGTGAGGCCTTTGTGTGGGCCAAATACGATGTATATGAGGCCCATTACGATGTGAGATTCTATCATGATGTATGTGATGATGTTTTTAGCGGTCATACCTTAGGAACAATGATGGTTTGACGTCCTCATTGTAAGAGCAATGATGGTTAAATGTCTGCATTGTAACTCTCCCGAGGGCCCATTGTTAGGCCTATACGTATAGTGTGTAGGCCGTCTAGGCCCATCTTCCTTACAAATAGAATTCATCGCCATATAACATGTTTAGTATAGTCCCATGATTCATGCTCATACGTATCATATGTATACTTGATATGACGAGTGACTAATCATAGCATATGCCTTTGGACAGATTGTTTATGGGCTCCCGGATAGGTAGTGATGCCCCACATGAGTGCACGATACGTGCAGGATTGTTGCATGACTGGATAGTATGATTCATGCATTTCGCATTGTGTGACATGATTACTATACCCCCTAGCGACATCAGGGTCGTAGCCTCCACAGGCATATCGTGGTCGACAGGATTGTATATTAAAAATCTTGTTCTACATGGGGTGCAATAGATATCCTTGGGTGAAAGTCCATGAACCCTTATGGTACTAGGTGGTTGCTCCAACGTATAGACCAAGTGGATGCATGGGCACCAAGTATCGATTAATAGGAGGTCACGCTTTCCACTGTGCCGTGGTCGATTGGAAGGAGGTACGATCTTATTCGCCTGCGAGGAGGGGGCAAAGCTAGGCTGAGTTTAACCAGCTCAAGGAATGAGTCCACTATCAATGAACCGAGTTTGATATTGGCAGGCAGGTAGTGAGGTCTTTTCCACTCACCTTATTGCGCACGAAGGGGCGACAATCTGGTTGGAGTGTAGTAGACCCCGGTTATATTCCAGAGTTGAACTGTATTGAAGTGTGGACTTAGATAAGGATTTGTATGCTTGAGTTACATCTCACATCGCATGGGCTTGATATGGCTAACATCATTCATATCTTGTATCACATAGCCTTGGTACGACTAATAGTATTCATGGATTCATCAGCATATTCTGCATTACTCTGATACTGCATAATTGTATTACTACCTTGCGCACACACTTTCACTACCCTCTAAGCTTTCCATAAGCTTATGCATGATCGTTGCGTGCAGGTGACATTGGATCGTAGCAGCGCAGAGGCTATAGCGCGTGGCAGATCATTTTGGAGCTTTTGTCTATCATCATTATATTTCCCTTTACGTGCACTGTACTTATAAAATTTTGATTATAGTGGAAATGTGATGGAGTTTTTGGTTGTTGTTTGTGGGTTATGCTTTAGTTATACTTATTATAAATCAAATTGACTTTGAAAATCCTCCTCGTAGCATCTAAGGATCGGAACCTGACGAATGGGTGCTGGGAGTCGAGAATGGGGTACTACGGAGGCTGATGGCGTCGGATTCAGAGATCGAAAATTTTGTGAGCCCGGCTTTCGAGTTTGGGGTGTGACAGAAGTTGGTATCAAAAATAACTTGAGAATAACTAAGAATAACATTACATGTCTGCTATGAATGATTAAGTCCTGAGTTCGGATCGCTTAGTTATCTTTTATTACAGACTCTTAACATGCATGCCTTCAAGGGTTTTCAAAGTTGATAGGCGCCTTCGCTCTTTCCTGTTGGACATGCCGGCCAAGAGAGTGACCCGATCGACTCCCACTCCACCACCTGAGCCTCCCGCTCCACCACCTACGACTCCCGCCTTACCACCCACGATCCCCACTCCACCACCAGAGGTTCCTACCACATATCTTGAGGATGTTGCTCCTCTACCAGAGACTGGTACGGATCTGACCATACCCGTAAGTGCCTCGCAGTTATAATAGATGTTGCAGGTTGTGACGGCCACCCTTTAGGGGATGGGCAAGCACCTAGTCGTTTTGCCAGACCATGTAGAGCAGGAGCGCGTGAGTGCCCTCCTTCGAGAGTTTTGACGGCTCAATCCCCTGCTTATTAGGGCGAGCCAGACCAGACAGCAGCTGAGAGATGACGCTCCGATGTGGAGAAGATATTTGATAATGTAACACCCTAGATTTTTTCCAACCTGGAGTTAGACGTCCTTAGGCAATGAGTCGATCATAACACCTTAATTGACTTCTCAGAACTCAATCCTAAAGCCCCAAATCTCCTTTCAACATATTTCCTTCAAAATCTCACCTTTCACCACCTTATTCTTCAAAAATTTTTAAGTACTTTCATATTAGACTCTAATCCTAAAGTGTAAATGATGAAGAACAATAATGAAATTAAAATTTACTATCAATAGTTAATATAAAACTAAATTGAGTTTTTACCATTAAAATTTTAGAATCTCATGAAATAAATAAGTTATTTGTATAGAGCAGCTTCTCCTACTCCAAAATCATATATTGCACATTGAATAACTTATTTCAATTTTTTAAATTCACCTGTTTCAAATATCGAGTGACGAAACTACATCAAACGGACTCGGGAGCCTAAACGACGCAAATCGGGGGGACATGAGGTGGGTCCCGTGCATATCCAACACCCCGGGGAGGGGGGGTAGGTATCGCCCCAATGTCTAGTGGTCGGCAATGGCATCACTGAAACAGCGAGGCCTCGCTGTCCAGCGGGCCAGGCGGCCCATTTTTTACCCCATTTTCTGTAATTTTCATCTGACTTCAAAAATTCGTATCTCCTTCAATATAACTCCGATTTAGGTGATTCAAAATTTAGATTGAATATTGATAAGTTTAGTTTTATATAAAAATAAGTAAAAAATATAATAAAAATTTTAATATAGTTAAATATAGGTCTTTGTGATAACTATCTGAAAATTATTAGTTTGGACAGCTGCTGCTTCTAAAATTTTTAGAATTTTTTTACAATACAAAATCTAATGAAATTTAGTGGAGAAGAAGTAAACTTGATCATTAACTACTAAAAAAATAATTAAAATAATATACTAACTAAAATTTCTAAAAAGGGATATAGAACTACCTTAGGACCTTATTCTGTCGTAATTAGGGCAGAATTTGGTTAAGTATTAAACTAAATAACTGATGGATTTGGCTTGAAACACTTTCTATACAAACTACAAGACTCAAAACTAATAGAATCACTAACTCTATATTACCTAAAAATCTAAGATCAATCTCAAAACCTAGTTGCTCTTGGGAAGACATTGAAACTCCGTATTAGACTTGGACCGCGCGTCGAAAGTCCGATTACCACAAAACTATACAATTATGACTGCCTTATTGGGCTTGACAACTATCCTCTAAATCAAGTCCAAATAGTATCCCAAAACGCATAACTTGAGCCCAGAGCGAAGTGTGTGAGAAATGTGAATATCTTTAGAAAATAAACTAAAACTTAAGTGAATTAAGTTGTTCACTTACAGGCCAAATCTAAGAATTCAGACCGTTAAAATCTAACCCAATTACACCCTCAGATCAGAAAAAATTTTCAACACATGTCAGTGTACTTGTGGCCCTAATCAAGTACTGGTGATCGTTGAACTGAAACTGATCCCCTGCGGCCGATCCACTGATTCGTTCAGACCAAGATCTTAACTTGGCGTAGATCTATCATTAGGGGGCTTACTCCCGATCGTATGTAGAAAGAGGGCCTCTAGATCAGCTCCGTTGGATCAAAACAATTACTCTTTGGCTATAACCTAAGTATACCATGGCCGTGGGGACATTTCCATCAGTTTTGGGCCTATATAAGGTCCTTTACCCACCCCTCTCAAATTTCAAACAAATTTTAAACTCTAAGAGAGAGAGGAGAGAGAAAGGGGAAGGAGGAAGTGAGAGAGAGAGTAAGGGTTTGTTCCTGGGATTCGATCTCACCACTCCACGTGCTTAACCACCGCTTTTGTGTCGCTATACCGGCGATTCTGATTCCATTTTCGGGTAAGAAATACTAACCCTAATCTATTTTAGGGATTCAAATAGAGTAAATGATGAAATAGCTAACCTATTTCGTGTTCAGGTAGCCGTTGTGCCGTAGACAGTGACGTAGTGTTTAAATTGGGCTCGGTACGGGTTTACCGGCGAGAGGTGTGGACTATAAACGTTTAGGTTATGGTTTTTAAGGCTTTCAATATCAGTTAATAATTTATGTCTGACTTGATTACTGTCATATGATCCTAGTTACGATGCTTTGTATATATTATACATATGTGAACTACGTTGAATACAAAGATGCATTCCATGTGTTTGTTGAAATGTTCAAATAAATATGAAATTATGATTTGTGTTCATCATGACTATAAACGTAGGATTCATGGTTGTCATTGGTATTATGATCGCTATGTGTGATGATTTGCTATAATATATGCCATAACTAACCTAGTTCATGTATTGGGTTAAGGGTAGCCTAAGTGCTTGATAAAATGTTTGAATGAGTGTGAAATCCTGGTTTGTGCTTGTCATGATTTCTAATCTAAGATCCATGTTTATTATATGCTTTATAACCTACGTTGTGTAGGAAATTGCTATAGTTTATGTCGTAACTAATCTAGTTTATGTATTTAGTAATGTTGTAGTCTAAGTGTTTGATAAAATGCCTGAATGAGTAAATGCTTGCTGAAATATATTTAATGAGGCCATTGAGATGGGATTCTCAATTACCATGTCTATAGTTACAGTTTATTTTATGTAATCTATCTTGCTACTACATGATTTATGGATAAATGCCGATGTATGATAACATATACTCTATGTGTTCGTTAAAATGCTTATATGAGACTTATATTTGAATTGGTTACTACATGCTATTTGACTAACATATATGAATGCCTATTGTATTGGAAGAGTGATTGGGGCTACGATGTAATTCAAGCAATCGTAATGGTTTACGATCAGTGGCCGAACTGTTTTAGCCACGACGGATACGTTCGAGGAATCCGAGTCATATGTTGATTATCGACAGTGGCTAGGCCACAAGGAGTGCATATGCACTACATGTTGATTAATTCAACGTACGCTCGTACCAGTCGAGCTTGTCAAGTAACCCGATTGACCCAATATATGTTCACTGTTGAGGGTCAAATATTGCATATTAAACCTCAGATATTTTCTGGATTTATGAACATAATATTGTTTAACTGCCGATTTAATCGTATTTATGCTGCAGGTTGAATTTAGGAGCTTAAGCCGAAAAAAGATTCTAAAAGCTTGGATTTAACACTCTGATGATCACTAAGGCAATGAACGGACCCAAGGAGACCAAGATCAACAAATTTACATGTCAGAGACCCGAGAAAATCGAGAAACTGAAGTTCAAGTGGCCTGAAAGTTAGCCAGAATGCAAGATCATGGGGTTCCCACCATCCGTTTGGTTCGAAACTTCATACATGGTCTGAGGGACATAAATCAACTGTACATGTCAAATTTCAGCCATTGGATCTTGGTGGAAGTGGCTTAATGGACAAATCAGCCCTTAGAATCATGATTCTAGGCCCACCTGATGTTTGGATATGCTTCATCTTCGGTCCCTGCGGTTTAAATGATATGATGGAAAGGATGCACAGAACGGATTTTTCAGGAACATCACAGTGGACCTCGCACATATAGTGCGTGTACATGGAGTACACGATGCTTGAGCCGCACCAGTCGGTCAGCCCGGTCAAAGGACGGGCTGACCCGATGTCTCCTTCTCCAACTCTCCCATGCAACAGCGTGTCTGTTGGTCTTGCTTAGTGGACCCCAAAAATCATCCTTTTGGATGATCTGGACCGTCTATACTCTCCAGAGAGGGGGTATTAGCTTCGTGTATGTGTCTATTTGCCACCATGCAACCTAGCACAAGATCCTAGTCGTTAAACGAAGACTGGACGGTGAAATAAAATATTCCACGGGCCACTCTCAACTCAATCCAAAATCGTCCATGTCTAATTATTTTTTTGAGCTGAAACTAATGAACGGCGTGGATTTGTCAAAAAATAATGTTCATGGGCCCCACCAATGTTACAGCACACGTGGGCGCGAGCTCTGTTTCGCAAACAGAGCTGCGGTCAGGTGCAGGTGGGCCACCATCGTTAATCAAGGACTTGATCCAGTCCGTCTATTGTGTAGAGGGACCCAATATGTTCAGACCTATGCTGTTCCTTTTTAGCCATACAAGCATACATGTCCGTTACAGTGATCACAAAAGGACCATTCAAATACCATTGCAGCAGTTCTTCCCTGGGCCGCATCAATGGACGATCAAAATGGACCATCTCCAGTCTAAATTTCAAGGAGAAACTGATGGACGGTATGGATCTTTCAAATGACAGCTGAAGTGGGCCCCACCATCATCACTGCGTAACGAATACGCAGTCCTTATTTTACTTCCGAATGCGATTCGAGTTTTGCGGACATTTATATGATCATGGGGACGATTGGATGGGTAATCCAGACCGTCCATCGTGTTGGCCACCCGAAAACGCCCTAAGGGACGTTTTTCCTTTGAATGGAATCATTGAAAGAGGAGAGTTAGGAGACTCCGATCTTACCACGTAAGTTGCCTTCCTACGCACGAGTTGGCTGCGTAAACAATTGTGGAGGCAGTTTCTAAAAATGATCTCCAGCCGACTCCCCTGGCACCTATAAAGAAGAAAAAGAGAGGTGAGGAGGAATCCACAGAGCTTGGGACGTGCAGCCAGTTGGAGACGTGAAGCAAAGAGAGAGAGAGAGAGAGAGAGAGAGAGAGAGAGGAGTTTTGGTTTTTTCTTTCCCTTTTTTTTTCCTTTTCTTTTTCTCTTTATTTATTTGGATTTAGCCTAATCATGTTATCAGGCTAAACCTCTTAGCTAGGGCTAAGAGGTGAAGCTTGTAGTGAGATGAGAGATTTTATTTTATATTTTTAATTAAATTTTAATTCATGAATTGACGTTAATTTTAGTTGATTATTATGGGAATGTTTTTAGTCTTTAATAGTCTGTTGTGACTGAAATTACAATGGGTCTGCAATGGCTTTGATCATGTCCTTCTTCCTTTATGTTTATGATGTCAGGAAGCCCTGTTGTTCACCATAGTCTCCTGGGCATGGTTGGATGTCGGTACCCTTCCTAACCTTCATACATGTGATTGGTTGGTAATTAGTTTAATTCTGTTGTTTGCCATAGTCTTTTGGACATGGTTTGGTGATGAAATCCATTCTAATTCATATACCGTTCATCTTTTGAAAACTAGATCAATGGAAGTTCAGTAAATTCCATGATTTTTGAAACAGGCGTAAGATCTCCCTGATCTCTACAAGTGGATCCTCTGAATCCCTAGTTTCCTTCTCTGATATCTCCTAAGTTTTAGATAATAGTTTTACAATTATTCCTTAATTTCTAGTTGATTTAAATTTCATCTCATTCTACTTCTAGTTCTAGTTAGTTTTAGAATACGTACAAGTTTCAGTCCCTTGGGATTCAACCTCGGTCTTATCGAGTTATTACTACATCACAACCCTGCACTTGGGGAGTGAACATTCACCATGTATGGATACTACTGCTTGAACCTAGGGTACCACACTTACCAGTGAAAAGCACGTTTAACCTTGATACCTCGATCCGCTAAGACTCATGAGCTGGGCATGGTGGTATGGGACACTGTGGTCGAGCTGTCGTTCTACGTTGAGGCGACGAGTCTTCCCGTAGTGACCAGTGAGCAACCCAAACTTGTGAGCCGAATACTGAGGTATGGGACACTGTATTCGAGTTGTCGGCCTACGCTAAGGTGACGAGCCTTTCTGGTAGTGACCTCGAGTATACACTAGAACTACACTAAAGTGACGAGCCTTGCCGTAATGACCTTGAGTATAACATAGGCTTATCCTGGTGTAGCCTGGCTGTGGTCCCCAATCGGGTTGGTGATGAGCCTTTGAAAATAGACTGCCAGTTGGTAGGGCGTTGTTGAGAGTGACCTCGAGTGTGAATTAAGCCTACACTGAGGTGACGAGCCTCCCGTAGCAACCTATGGTATAAACTCACGAACTTGCCTATCGTATATGATTAACTAGGACTGACAACCCTAGATGGATCATTATTTGGGTAATGATATAAAAGGAGATACCTTAGCTTCCCGAACTTGTTGTATGAATAGACCTAATTATGAACTTAGCTAACACGACCATGCATCGCATTGCATGGTGCTTTGGCAAGGAAGCGCATGTTTACCAGGAGTGTTGCAGCGCGATCGTGAGATGATGTCACTGAGAGAGTGCAGGCGAGGGCATACATCATTATCGCATACCATTCTTGCATTAACAAGATTAACACGACCATGCATCACATTACATGGTGCTTTGGCAATGCATTAACACGACCATGCATCGCATTGCACGGTGCTTTGGCAAAGAAGCGCACGTTTACCAGGAGTGTTGCAGCGCGATCGTGAGATGATGTCGCTGAGAGAGTGCAGGCGAGGGCATACATCATTATCGCATACCATTCTTGCATTAACAAGATTAATTAGGACTTGATTGTTGCACTGCTTTATCATTACTGCTTGACTGAATTGATAACATGTTAACCTTTGCTTTATAGTTCCACTGAATTAGATACTCATTCCCACTTGGGATGGTGTTTTAAAATACCACCTAGACTTCGGTTT
Organism: Magnolia kwangsiensis; assembly: GCA_037074715.1. Classification (NCBI taxonomy): domain Eukaryota; kingdom Viridiplantae; phylum Streptophyta; class Magnoliopsida; order Magnoliales; family Magnoliaceae; genus Magnolia; species Magnolia kwangsiensis. Next base: position 105,424,299 of record CM073578.1, on the reverse strand, counting down.
AGATGCAGGTGATGGCGAGGTCTATACAGAAGGGTTGGACTTCGTAGGTGAGGAGGAAAGATTCTCCTATGTTTAACTATCGGACGAATCTATGTAGATCTCATACCAATGCGCAGGGACTTATGGATTAGTTGGACATTTACACTTTGATAATTTGTAAATTTTGAAACATATATGTATATATTCAGCCTGGTAACATACCTATACTCTAGAGGTTGTGAAACACTTATATACTTTATATATCTATCACAGTCTTCCGTTTGCTCAATTTAGTTATTTATGGAGTATGATATGCTGTTTTAGTATAATCTCACTCATGTTCGAATGCACTCATAATAATCATCATAATTTATGTTGCATAAGTGATGCATTGGAACTCGAGAGTTGAGCTTTGCTCGACCTCCAATTTTTAGGGCGTTATAAGATGGTATCAGAGCATGATTTAAATTAAACTAGACCTGAGTTATGGTAACACGAAGCACTCTGACTTAAGAAGGAGGTGATGGAATATAGAGACGACACTAGGATCCTAAGGTTTCGCTGACAGGCGAGACCGAATACTGTAATTTATTCCACAACGTATCTTCGATCATGTGAATCGACCTAGGTCGCCTCCAGGCCGTTGTCAACGGGTTTGAATTGTTAATTGAAAAATTCTAAACCTGAAACGGATCCAAATGGTGCGAATACGGGCACGTTGGACCACAAAAAAATGGACCCTACGGGCCTAAGGACCCAAACCAAGAAATTTAGAGGGGAGTAATGAGATAACTAGGACCCTGGGAATGAGGATTATATAAAATCTAACAGTATAGGAAATCCAATAAATTAATAACGTGAACCCTAAAACCTCCTTAGCTGATATGGTCATGTGTGAAGTGCTCGAACGCAGTTAAATTCAAGTTCGGGCAACTCAATTCCAATCATACAACTTTTGACCCTAAGTAATAAAATAATTTCTTGTATTAGAAATGGTACGAAATCATCTAGCGTATAAACATACACTTTGAATTACAATTAGTGGATTACCGCTACTCACAAGTTACGACTAGGCTACTGGTTATACTACAGACTATAAAAGACTAATTATGCTAAGACAATTGAATGACAGACTTAGTTAGTCAGATTGATTAGGTTAGAGGGAGACCTTATTCTTTCGTTGGATTCCCTTGATACTTATAGGCTTCTTTAATAACTCTTAAGAAAGTTATTTTAACTTACAAACTATTCACGCTTAGTGAAAGCCTACATATCCCTTGGATTTAACGTTAGGTCAAATCAATACACCCCTTATAATTACCTTCCCAAGGACTTATTACAATCAGAAACACTGAGTAGGGAAACTATATATAAGCGAAGTATTCGTGGTTTGAATCAAATTCTCAATCCTGAAAGTTATCAATGAACTCAATGCTCTGATCAAGCAGAAGATCGGGATCAACTAGGATTAAGAACTGATACGACAAAATTTCTATCATAGCTATGCAGAAGGTTTGTGTATCCGACTCAGACCCACTACACAACTTTCCTTCCGTGTTGGCTCGACCACTTACAACCAAAAATTTATTAATTCATCTTTGAGAAGTGTTAAGAACATATAGCCAATAGAGATATTTTTTTCTATAGGCCCAAGAAATTCCTCAAATGGGCAACAGACAGTTAGGAATTGGGTCCTGAATCACAAACCATTCTGGCATACATATTGTGCATATGAACTTAGAAAGATAGTCTTCTCTTTCATTTATTTTGTCCAAATTTCTTATGTACTAATAATGTATAGATTATCTTACAGTATTAAACTGGACATGATTAAAAAGGGTAAGTTGGGACTGTGGCAAAAGTCATTCTTTGGTAGAATTAAGCATCTTGCCACAAACTCACACTCGTCCCTAAAATCAACCATGACACCCATCATTTTTAACTCCTTTTTATAACCATAGGTACCAATGCCATAATACACATCATCGATGAATGGAAGGCCAATGTATTGAGAGATCGTTTCTCATTTCATGCCAAGGATATGTCCTAAATTACACCTTGTTCCGACATATAGATTAGGACATAGATCCTTGAGTCTTGAGAGTGAAAATAATTTTTAAGGGGGGTAGAACATTATGAGCCCAATTTAGTTAAGTCAGTTAATACATTCATTTGATCAAAGTGGCATAGAGGAAGCATGGTGGGCCCCTGCCCCACTGACCCAGGATCGAAGGAAATTGATCCAGGTTATACGTAAGGTTAGGTCATTAAATATGATCTAAATCTTCCTTAAAATATCAATAATGAAGTCTTTAAAGAAAAGAAATTAAGGTTTAAGTGTTAAACCAATTCGTATTAAAGAATAGGCCTAACAATGGGTACAAACTGAATTAAAATAGTTAAGGTCAGTGTATCTACAAATGTGCTCGTTAAATACGAACTTAATGCGAGCCTTAGCCAATTTTAGGGCGAAACAATTTTAAGGAGGGTAGACTAAAATGAGACAGATTAGCATAAATAGTATACACCCTACCATGCATATAAACTTGAAGTCAATAAAACTTATGCAAAAGAAATAGTAAAATCTTTACGCATTATCCTTAGCTAATTTCGGAGATGAAATTATTTTTAAGGGGGAAAGATTGTAACACCTCGAATTTTTTTTAACCTGGAGTTAAACGTCCTTGGGCAATGAGTTAATCATAACACCTTAATTTACTTCTCAGAACTCAATCCTAAAGCCTCAAATTCCCTTTCAACCCATTTCCTTCAAAATCTCACGTTTCACCACCTTCTTATTCAAATATTTCCAATTACTTTCATATTAGACACTAATACTAAAGTGTAAATGATGAAGAATAATAATGAAATTAAAATTTACTATAAATAGTGAATATATAAATAAATTAGATTTTTACCATTAACCTTTTAGAATTTTATGAAATAAATATATAATTTGGATAGAGCAGCTTCTCCTACCCCAAAATCATATATTGCATATCGAATAACTCATTTCTGTTCATAAAATAAACTCATTTCAAATATCAGATGGCAAAACCACATCAAACGGACTCGGAGGCCCAAACGACACAAATCGGAGGGACCCGAGGTGGGTTCCGCGCATATCCGGTACCCCGGGGGGGGGGGGGGGGGGAGATAGCATTACCCCTAGGGCGAGCATCACCCCAATGTCCAACAGTCGGTGATGGCCTCACCGTCCAGTGGGCTTAGAGAGCCACAACGGGCTAGGTGGCCCATTTTTTACCCCATTTTTTTTATAATTTTCATCTAACTTCAAAAATTCATATCTCCATCAATATAACTATGATTTAGGTGATTTAAAAACAATATTGAAGATTGACAAGTCTAGTTTCATATAAAAATAAGTAAAAAATATAATAAAAATTTTAATATACTTAAATGTAGGTCGTTGTGACAATTGTCTGATTTGGACGGCTGCTGCTTCTAGAATTTTTAGAATTTTTTTACAATACACAATCTAATAAAATTTGGTGGAGATAAAGTAAACTTGATAAAAAAACTACTAAAAAAATAATTAAAATAATATAGTAACTAAAAGCATCAAAAAGGGACATAAAACTGCCCTAGGACTTTATTCTGTCGTAATTAGGGTGAAATTTAGTTAAGTACTAAACTAAAATTTTGATGGATTTATCTTGAACCACTTTCTATATGAACTAGAAGACTCAAAACTAAAAGAATCGCTAATACTACATTACCTAAAAACCTACGATCAATCTTAAAACCTAGTTGCTCTCGGAAGCACATTGAAACTCCGTATCGGACCTGGACCGCATGTCAAAAGTCTGATTACCGTGAAACTATACAGTTATGACTAACTTATTGGGCTTGACAATGAACTCATAAATTAAGTCCAAATTATATTTCAAAACAAATAACTTGAGCCTAGAGCGAAGTGCATGAGAAACGCGAATATCTTTAGAAAATGAACTGAAACTTAAGTGAATTGAGCCGTTTTCTTGCAGGCCAAATCTAAGAATTCAGACCATCAGAATTTAACCTAATTACACCCTCAAATCAAGAAATTTTTTTTACACATGTCAGTGTACTTGTGGCCCTGATCGAGTACTGGTGACCGTTAAACTGAAACTGGTCTCCCGTGGCCAATCCACTGATCCGATCGCATCAAAATCTTAAGCTGGCGTAAATCTATCGTTAGGGGGCTTACTCCTGACCGCGTGTAGAAAGGGGGCCTCCAGATCAGCTTCGTTAGATCGAAACAGTCACTCTTTGGTTATAACCTAAGTATACCATGGCCCTGGGGCCATTTCCATCAGTTTTGGGCCTATATAAGGTCCTTTACCCACCCCTCTCTCATTCCAAACGAATTTTAAATCCTAGGAGAGAAGAGAGAGAAAGGGGAAGGAGGAGTGAGAGAGAGAGAGTGAGAGTTTATTCCTGGGATTCGATCTCTCCACTCCACGTGCTTAACCACCGCTTCCGTGTCACTATACCGGCGATTTCGATTCTATTTTTGGATAAGAAATCCTAACCCTAATCTGTTTTAGAGATTCAAATAGAGTAACTGGTGAAATAGCTAACTTATTTCATGATTCAGGTAGCCGCTGTGCCTTAGACAATAGCATAATGTTCAAACTGGGCTCGGTACTGATTTACCGGCGAGAGGTGCGGACTATAAATGTTTAGGTTATGGTTTTCAAGGCTTTCAATGTCAGCTAATGATTTATGTCTGACTTAATTGCTGCCATATGATCCTAGTTACGATGCTTTGTATATATTATACATATGTAAACTATGTTGAATACAAAGATGCATTCCATGTGTTTGTTGAAATGTTCAAATGAATATGAAATTATGATTTTTGTTCATCATGACTTTAAACGTAGGATTCATGTTTGTCATCGGTATTATGATCGCTATATGTGATGATTTTCTATAATATATGTCGTAACTAACCTAGTTTATGTATTGGGTAAAGGGTAGCCTAAGTGTTTGATAAAATGTTTGAATGAGTGTGAAATCCTGATTTGTGCTTGTCATGATTTCTAATCTAAGATTCATATTTATTGTGAGACCCGACCTGAGTTCGCATGTGTGTATGTGTGTGTGTGAGTATGCATTCCGTCCATCTTGGTCCCGCGGTCCTACCGGTCAAATCCCGGCGACCCGTGACCCTTGGATAGTGTTTGTGGTCGTCCGTAAGTCCAGTCATGAAGAAGTAACTCAGATCAATTTGAGACCTATGCCATTGCAACCACATCATCGTCGCGGTTCCAACGATGTGTCTTGTGCGTCTATCCGACATATGGATTAAAAGTTATGAGCATTTTATCATGTGACCTACTTTTTGTATAAATGAATGTGGACCACCATCACCCTTGGCACAAGTTCTAAGGTACACTACCCACACACTACATAAAGATCCATAACTAACACCACCAATTATAAACACTATCCACAAGCCTAGAAAACCTACCAACCCTATAACTTTGGTTGTATCTCCCTATAACAATAATCATTCTTCTCTAGGCAAATATGCCTTCATCTTTCTAGAAATCCATCATTACTCTCATGCTACATCTCTCTCCCTTCCCTCTTTTTCTTTTCATTTTCTCTTCTTCCATTGCTAGAACCTCCAAAACATTTTATCTTGCTGAAAATTTCAGCCACATTTCTTCCCTCTCCTTCCTCATCTAACCCTCAAAAACTCATCCCAACCATTGATCCATGTTGCTTGGAGCCTCTAGATGATGGTGATGTAAATTTCAAGGTTGATCTAGGTGGGGGCTTTCTTCATTAAGTAAATCTTTTCACTTCTCATGTAATCTCTTTTCTCTCTCTCATTTGGATGTGTAGGACCCACCAATTAATGGTGGAGATCTTACACATCCATTTAGATGTGGCCATGAAGCCCACATTGTAAATGCATGTCCATGCATGGGATTCTTCCCTTGATGGACCCCTTGCATGTGGATTTTTTATATTTTTTTAAGTATGATGGGTCATCTAGGCCCTTACATGTGGCTGGGATGGCATCCCAACCACTCATTTCAAAGATCTAGGCCATGCATCATAAGATCTAGTTGTAAAATGTGTTTATATTATTGTTTGTGGTTGTGATTGTGTGGGAACGGCTCAATAGTGGCGGAGCCCTCCCCTGATGGCCGGATGCTCTTCCTTCTCTTTCCTTAGTTAAAAATCTGATGATATTATGTGTGGTCCACTTAGTGGGCCTAGATTGCCCAAAAGAAAAAGCCCAGGAAGAAAGAGACATCTATACTCAACCTACACCATGGTTTAGATGCCTCTTTTTGCCACCTTAAATGTTCTTGCAAGGGTAAAAATTTGAGGTTTTGTTCTAGAAAATTGTGGGGCCCACTAGGGTAGGCTATGACATCCAATTTATGGGTCAATCCCTTCCTTAATAGGCTCATAAATTTATTTTATTCCATGCATGCATTGCTGTCCAGAAATTTCTGAACAGATTTTTTTGTTGGACTTGGGCTTGAATTTGGGACTGATTAGGGGACCTTTTATACCCATCACATATATTTTTCTAAAATTTGGAGATCTCATCTTGATGTTACCCCAAATTTTAGCCCCATACAATCTTGATGGAGGTCCTAAAATTGTGGTCCAAGTGGGGTGGACAGTCTGAATTTTCTACACTGTTCCATCAACATTCCACCCTGGACAGGTTGGAAATTCGAAATTTATTAAAATATTTTTGGGTGTCTAAAAAATTCTGAAAGTTTATAGGGATGTTTTCCACCCATGTTATGAACTACCTGAAAAATTTTAGGGCCAATGGACCCTATTTGGGCATCTAAATGGGTGGTCCAACATATTGGACTTCCAGAAACATTCTGCTGTGCAGTCCAACAGTATAGTTCCAAAAAAATAAAATTTTAAAGATATTTTTCTCAGAAAGTGGTCCATATTTCTGAGATCCATATTGATTTTGGCTTGATGAGGGACCTTGGGTCCAAATTTCAAGAATTTTGGAGGCCCAGAACCTACCCATTTGGATGGCCCAAATTTAAAACAGTTACATTCCAGCAATAGTTCACCCTTGACAGATTATATTCTTAAATTTTATTAAAATACTTTTGAGTTTTTAAAAATTATAAAAATTTATGGAGATGTGTTAAACTCATGTTAGGAACTACCTACAAAATTTTGGAGCCATTGGACTCCTGTACACACCATAGTGGTGGTTGGACTGGTCCACTATAATATGGTGTCCAGATCAGTCCGAGTTTCAGGACAGATTATTTTATTTGAATTAATTAAAATATTTTTAGGAGTCTAAAATTATAAAATTTTATGGGAGTGTGGCCTACCCATGGAAGTATCACCCTATAAATTTTCAGGGCCATCGGGCCTCTATACCGACCGTGGTGTGGCTTGCAATTTGGATCAGTTTTGGGTCAAATACCCAGGCGCACCCTTACCTTGGGTTGCTGGGCCTGCATTCTAATGGCATGGCCCACTTGAAGTTAGTATTGTATATCTCTCTTTTATCTGGTGGGGCTCACTATGATATATGTGGATCACCATGGGTCAGTAACCCATCTAAATTAAATAAATTTTTAGACTCCAGCAGGCTCAAGAAATGGGTGGGCTGGAATTCCAGCAAGGGGCCCAAAATTTGCTATATGGTTGATTATTTAGGAACTATTGTGGTACACCATATTTGAGAGAGTGTTGCACACACTCATTGCTTTCCTTCCTTAGATATTTTGGGCTTAATGAGTGCCCCCTTGAGGCCCACCTTTGTGGTGGTTTTGTGGGTTAACTTTAACCAGAATTTTTAATAGTTTTATAGGCTCAATGGGCTGGGAACTTCTTTATTGAGCCCAAGATTGTGCAAGGGCTGACCTTATTGATTTACGAACCCAATGGGTTGTCTATAAGCTGACCATGTGTATTAATGGGCCTTGATGCCCTCATGAAGTGTTTAATTATGGGCTGACTTGCAAAGCCCACATAAATACATATTGTGAAGGGCCTTGTTAAGTCTTTGTCTGATGAGGCAAGGCCCACCCCGTAGGTATAGGTCTCGCCCTTGTGTATTATTGGACTTATGGGCTAACCTCTAGTCCACCATAATGTATAAATTGGATGACTTTTATTTTGAGCCATTTCCTTAGGGCCCATTATGTAATATAGTATATGCATGACCACCCCTTTTGTGGTAGTGATTAGGCCTTTTGGACTCACTTCTTTTGGATAGGCCCATTGATCTTGGGGCTATACTCTCCCATTTATTGTGATGGGCTTAAGGGAAATAATATGCAAGAATTTGGGCTCTTGGCTGCCCACTAAATTGACCTTGTACTTGGGCTAAAAGTGAGGCCCAACTCACTTGTGTTAAATGTAAAACTTGCCCATGTAAATGAATTACTAGGCTGCCCATGAAGCCTACCACAATATGTGGAATTATGACCTTTGTAGTTGGGCCCAAACCTTACTTGAGGGTCCACTATTTGGCCCATAAGTTGGGCTTGGTGTATGACCCAGTAGGCCATGCATTGCGTGTGCTTTAGACCTTATATTATATGAGTAATGGCGGGCTACCTCTTGAAGGCCAATTGAGGTTGAATGTCCTCCTAGGTGATCCTAAGGTAGGCCCATGGATTTCTCTATGGATGGTTAAAGGCCCACCATAGACCTTAGGCCGTTTGTTTAAGACTTAATGTGTATGTATGTGGAACCTACCTTAACGCATGTTTGGTCCAGGCCATCCAAGCCTTGGATCGCCCGATTATGGATGTATTCTCTGCCTTGGATTACTGCTGGACTCGCAATCCAGTAACAGGCCCACTTGATCTTTTCATGATATATACACACTCTCTATCTGGTGGGGTCCCCCAGTGAATATAGTTGGATTTCATGAGATTATTTTCACATAGTTAACTGATTTCTGGACCTTAGCAGATCTAGGAAGTTAAACTGGCCAAAAGTTTATCAAAAGGCCTTAAATGTAAAATTTTATGGTTAAAACTTTATTTGGCTATGGGGCCCACCATATTAAGAACTTGTATGTGTGTTACATGCATATAATCTTTAGGCTTTATCAGTGCATTCTTTAGGGTCACCTTTAGTGATCAGATAAGGACCCCATCTTAGATCAGATTTTTTTAGGGCATCCCATGGGCTCAGAGTGGGCAGAGTCATCCCAGTTGGGCCTAACCATATATTGGGCCAGCTTCCACCATTTTGATGGACTTGTGGGCTAAGACAATGATAGTATTGGGCCCTTAGTTGCCCACTTAAATTGTTAAGTTATTAGGCTGATGTAGTTGGGCCCTTTTCATCCAAACTTAAACTTATTTAGTCGTATATTGTGTACGCGGGCTGCCCACCAAGTTTGACTCAATGCGTGGATTCTATGACTATTAAAAATTGAGCCTTGGGCCTTAATTTTCCCTTGGGGCCCATGTTGTTAAAAGTGGTATTTTATATTTTTATGGCCTATTATGAGGAATATATATATGTATATGGTTGGTTACATTTATTTTTATCTTTAATGTAGGCCTTGGGCCTTCTATCCATATCATTCATGGTTGATATGCCTTTTTGGGGAATGGTGGTTAAATGTCCCCATTATGGACCCCCTCTAGGCCTGGTTGAGTGATTGGATACTCATCTTAGACTCTTGTTAGGCTTATTTCTATATCGCTTAGACCCATAGTTTGTATACTTAGTCTCGTGGGTTATCCCAGGTAAATGGGCCCCCACTAGAGGTGAGATTCCTTATGAATATTGTCTAAATACCTAGTCTTGGTCCCTTCTTGGATAGGAGGAGTGCACTACTTCGTGTATCATCGCATAATGCGTCTAGACCCATCTTCATGGCCCATGTACATCATTGTATGCTTGGTTGACACTATGTGTGTGTGGTCATATTGTGTCATTGGTCATTGCATGATACTTTCCCCGAGGGACGTAGTATCCCCTCTTGAGTACGTTGGATGCTTGGGATTGATGCATGGTTGATTGCGTGATTCATGCATCTAGCATTGCATAGCATATGAGCATTATCGCCCTTGCTTCATCAGGGTTATAGCCTCCACAGATACATCGTGGATGGCCATGTTTGGACACTATAAATGTTACTTGAGCATACCGGCTGCATAGGATGCCCATGGGTGAAATTCTCAAAACTTCCATGGTACCAAGGATCTGCTCCAGCGCCGTGACCGAGTGGAATATATGAGAGCACGAGGGCCTTATACCATTAGGCCGCGACTCCCACTGTCGTGTAGTCGGTTGGATAGGGGTGTGGCCTTACTCGCCTGATGTAAGAGGGCATCGCTAGGCTGAGTCTGACTAGCTCGTGAATGGGTCCACTACCTTCAGGCCTTGTTGGTGATTGGTTGTCCACAGGCGGGTAGTGAGGTCTCTTATGCTCGTTTGACTGTACGGGGTCTGTAGAGCGGCAGTCATTCAGTAGTGTAATGGACCCCGGTAATTTTCTTATGATAAAAATGTACTTGATATGTGGACTGGATTGAGCACTGGCATTACTTCGTAATATTGCATTTGCATCAGCTGTGTAAATCTCATATTGCATCGCCTTGGCATGACGCCCAGTACTCATTGCATTACATTACGCATTGCACTATATAACCTTGGTATGACTTTCTACATTATCATACTGCCTTGACATAACTTCTTATGTTCATGATCGCCTTGATAAGGCTAGTGATATTAGTATTGATCGTGACTCCCTTCTACATTCTCTATCTTCTTCTGAGCACCATTGTCACATACTTTCACCACCCTCTAAGCTTTCTATAAGCTTATGCACGATTGATGCGTGCAGGAGATCGTAAGTTGGCGTCATAGCAGTAGAGCTTGGATAGGTGTGCGATCTGAGGACCCAGTGTTGCAGATTCTCTTCCTTCTTTCTTCTGTTATCTTATGTATGTCCTTTTGGACCTGATGTAAGCTTGTAAAAGTTCAAATTCATAGTAGATTTTGTGATGTGTGCCTTTGTTATTCTCAGATTTACTTGTTTTGATCTTGGGTATGCTCGTATTGAAAATGATTATATTGTTGTGAAAATCCTCCTTTTAGGATCCCAGGATCGGAACCTACCTCAGGAGCCGAGAATGAGGTACTACGGAGGCTGTTGTGGCCAGAACCGGTCATCGGGTTCCTTGTGAGGTCTGATTATCGAGTCTGGGGCGTGACATTTATTATATGCTTTATAACCTTCATTGTGTAGGAAATTGCTATAGTTCATGTCGTAACTAATCTAGTCTATGTATTTAGTAATGTGTAGTTTAAGTATTTGATAAAAGGCCTAAATGAGTAAATGCTTACTGAAATGTATTTAATGAGGCCATTGAGATGAGATTCTCAATTACCTTGTCTATAGTTACAGTTTTCTTTATGTAATCTATCTTGCTACTACATGATTTATGGATAAATGCCGATGTATGATAATATGTACTCTATGTGTTTGTTAAAATGCTTATATGAGATTTATATTTGAATTGGTTACTACAAGTTGTTTGACTTGCACATATGAATGCCTATTGTATTTGAAGTGTGATTGGGGTTACGATGTAGTCCAGGCAATCGGTAATGATTTATGATCGGTGACCGAACAGTTTTAACCACGACGGATACATTCGAGGAATCCGAGTTGTACGCTGATTATCGACAGTGGCTAAGCCACAAGGAGTGCATATGCGCTCCATGTCGATTAATTCAACGTACGCTCGTACCAGTCGAGCTTGTCAAGTAATCCGATTGACCCAATGTATATTCACCATGTATGGACACTACTGCTTAAACCTAAGGTACCAAACTTACCAGTGAAAACCCTGTTTAACCTTGGTACCTCGATCCGCTAAGACTCATGAGATGGGCATGGTGGTATGAGACACTGTGGTCGAGCTGTCGGCTTACACTAGGGCAATGAGCCTCCCCGTAGTGTCCGGTGAGCAACCCAAACTCGTGAGCCGAATACGATAGTATGGAATACTATATTCAAGTTGTCGGCCTACGCTAAGGTGATGAGCCTTTCTCGTAGTGACCTCGAGTATACACTAGAACTACGATAAGGTGACGAGCCTTGCCATAGTGACCTTGAGTATAAATAGGCCTACCCCGTCGTAGGATGGCTGTGGTCCCCAATCGGGTTGGTAACGAGCCTTCAAAAATAGACTGCCAGTTGGTAGGGCGCTGGTGGTAGTGACCTCGAGTGTGAATTAAGCCTACGCTGAGGTGATGAGCCTCCCGTAGCAACCTATGGTATAAACTCACGAAGTTGCCTATCGTATGTGATTAACTAGGACAGAAGACCCTGGATGGATCATTGTTTGGGAAATGATATAAAGAGAGATACCTTAGCTTCCCGAACCTACTGTATGAATAGACCTAATTAAAAACTTGACTAACATGACCATGCATCACATTGCTCGGTGCTTTGGCGAGAAAGCGCACATTTACCGGGAGTGTTGCATGCACGATTGTGAGATGATGTCACTGAGGGAGTGCAGGCGAGGACATACATCATTATCGCATACCATTATTACATTAATAAGAGTAATTAAGACCTGATTGCTGCACTACTTTATCATTGCTACTTGACTAAATTGATAACATTTTAACCTTTGCTTATAGTTTCACTGAGTTAGCTACTCATTCCCACCTGTGATGGAGTTTTAAAACACCACCCAGACTCCAGTTTAGATGCAGGTGATGGCGAGGTCTATACAGAAGAGTTGGACTTCATAGGCGAGGAAGAAGGATTCTCCTACGTTTAACGATCGGGTGGATCTATGTAGATCTCATACCGATGACTTATGGATTAGTTGGACATTTACACTTTGATAATTTATAAATTTTGGAACATATATATATCCAGCCTGGTAACATAATCATACTCTGGAGGTTGTGAAACACTTCTATACTTTATATATCTATCACAGTCTTCCGCTTGCTCAATTTAGTTATCCATGAAGTATGATATGCTATTTTAGTATGACCCCATTCAAGTTCAAATGCACTCATAATAATCATCATAATCTATGTTGCATAAGTGATGCGTTAGAACTCGGGAGTTGAGCTTTGCTCGAATCCTGATTTTTAGGGCGTTACAAATACGATGGGATGTATGACCCAGTGACGAGTCTGATTAACAGTATTTCTTCTCCATGGTGAGGCTGAGCACTGGTGGACATTAGTCTCCCGAGTAGTAGACTCCAATTTTATGTGGACCTGGGAGGATTTTGTGGATCGATTTGACCGACAGTACTTTTCTGATCACATCCGACAATAACGAGCGTTGGAGTTCGAGACGCTAGTGCAGGGTGATATGACAGTAGCTCAGTATGGGCTCATTTTGTAGTTTTGTCCAGATTTACACCACATCTGGTAGATGACGAGTAGCGGAGAGCCCGCCACTTTGAGGACGGATTGCGTTACGGTCTTCGTGGTCGTGTTATTGGGCATGAGCTCTTGACTTTTGAGGGGGTGGTACGAAAGGCCCAGATTTTTGACGTTGAGTGGGCTGGTTCTTAATCTGATCGCGGTCAGAGGAGAGACCGGAAAAGGCAGGCTCTTTCAAAGATTCCTGGCAGCGTCGACCATAACAGAGGCGCACAGGTCGCCCACCCTTTCGAGCGCTAGTAGCACCTCTAGCACCACCTCCGAGGCAGTTCATCGGTACTTGTTTTGGGTGTTGTGCGACAAGGCACCATATGTAGGAGTGTCCCCGCCACCAGTAGCAGGAGCAGCCGAGAGGTCCACAACAGCCTCCACCACAGCCACAACAGAGATCCCCATAGCAGCAGCGACAATAGCCCCCACCCCTGAGGCCACCTCAGCGGCAATATCAGCACCAGCCTCTGAGACCATAATAGTAGAGGCAGTAGTTTCGACTACCTCAGCACAACAGCAGTAACAACACGCTTAGAGGGGACAAGTCCCTCCTCAGCCGGCTCAAGCTAGGTTCTATGTGGCTCAACAGGACTTGCAGTCATTCGAAGGAGTCATCGAGGGTATACTTTTAGTCTCTACAACATTGCATGTGTGTTGTTTGATTCTGGTGCATAACATTCTTTTGTGGCCGAGAGTTTCTATCGATCGACTGGTTTGCCATTGGAGTTTACTCGTGAGGGCCTGTCAATATCGACTCCCTTAGAGAAGACTGCAGTGTTAGGCCGATTTTGCTCATCTTGCCCCGTTCTAGTTGGGGATACCTTTTTGCCTGTCGATTTGTTTGCCTTGCCGATGTCATCTTGCGTATGGATTGACTTGCTGAGTACCACGCCATATTGGACTACTCCATGAGGACAGTCACGTTCTGTATACCCAGTGTGCCGCAGTTCTAGTTCATTGTCAAGCCCAAAGGAGAGCTGTTGTCATGTATGATGATGTCGTATGCTATAGAGGAGCTCATAACAGTGAGCATCGACCAGTTGCCTGCGGTTTGTAGATTTTTCGATGTGTTTTAGGAGATTCCAGAATTACCGTGTAACACCCCAGATTTTTGCCAACCTGGGATTAGACGTCCTTAGGGAATGAGTCTATCCTAACACTTGATTAACTTCTCAAAACTCAATCCAAAAGTCTCAAATCCCTATTTCCTTCAAAAATCTCACCTTTTACTACTTTATCCTTCAAAATTTTCTAAGAGCTCTCACATTAGACACAAATCTTAAAGTTTAGGTGATGTTGATCAATACTTAAGCTAAAAAGTACTATGAATAGTAAATAAATAAATGAAAAGAGTTTTTAGCCATTAACCTTTTGAAGTCTCACTAAATAAGTAGACTAATTGAATAGATCAGCTTCTCCTACCCCAAAATCATATATTACATGTCAAATAACTCATCCCAGGTTCTAAAATACACCCATTTCAAATATCAGACGGAGAAACCACCCCAAACAGGTCAGTGGTCGGCGATGCCATCGCCGGTTTGGCGATGCATCGCCGAACTCGTCCGTACAGCGAGTTTCTGTACCTTTTTTCCTGCCCATTTCTTCAGACTTTGAAAAATCATATCTCCTTCGTCATAACTCCGATTTAGGTGATTCAAAAACCAGATTGAAGCTAAATGAGTCTAGTTTTATATTAAAATATATAAAAAATATAATAAAATATTTAATATAGTTTGAAGTAGGTCATTGTGAGCAACTATCCGATAATCACTTGTTGGACAGCTGCTGCTTCTGGAATTTTTAGAATTTTTCTACAACTCAAAATCTTATGAAATTTGGAGGAGTTAGGGTAAACTTGATGATGAACCCCTAGAAAAATAATAAAAATAATATAATACCTAGAAGTTCCCAAAATGGGGGATAGAATGGCCCTAGGACCGTATTCTGCCATAATTAGGGTAGAATTTGGTTGAGTACCAAACTGAACACTCAGTAGAATTAACTTGGACCACTTTAAATACGTTCTAAAAGACCCAAAGCGAGTGGAACCAATGACCCTATAACTCTCTATAACCTCAGATCAAACTCTAAGCTAGTTTGTTCTCTGGACCACTTTGAAATTTTGTATTGGATCTAGACCGCGCGTCGAATGTCCGATACGTCCTATCTTAGATCGTTAGAACCGCCTAGCTGGACTTGACACTCATTTCGAAAATCAAGTCAAACCGATAATCACAGGCCATTTCATTGAGCCCGGACCGAAGAGAGTGCGAATAGGGACAGAATTGGAATTTCAAATTCAAATCTGGCACACGACTTGAAGCGTCAGTATTAAGCGTTCTGACCATCAGAATTCAGCCAGATTACACCCTTGGATCAGGAAAAATTTCTATTTTATATCATGAGACTTTCAGCCCTGATCTACGTGCGGAGACCGCTGAACTGAAGCTGGTCCGCCACGCGCGATCTGCGAACCCTGCCGGACTAAAAACTTAATACGTGCTAGATCTGGTACGCATGAGCTTAAGTCTGATCGCAATCGACCAGGGGACCACCAGAAAGCATGTTTTGGACCGAAACAGCCCCGAATTGGATAGGCACTAAGTGAACTTTGTTCCTGAGCATATTTTGGGCATTTTTGGGCTTATAAAAGGGGTTGAAACCCTCTCATATCTCTCCCATCCGAATTTGGGAAAAGCCATAGATTGAGGGAGAGAAAAGGTGAGAGATTGTGAGAGAGGTGGGAGAGAATTTTCTGTTGCTGGTGCTACCTGCTACACGTGTTTAAGCTACGCGATCCAAGCACTTTCCCGGCGATTCCTCCACGTTTTCAGGTAAGAAAATACCCTAGAAGTTGCTGATTTGAGGTTCCTTTCGTTTCCTAGCGAAGTAGCTAATAGAACTTGTGTATTAGGTCCTCTATTCGCCGTAGACGAAGCGTATACGCTCCGTTCGAATTTACACATCCATAAGAGACAAGGTGCGGATTTTAGACGCTTTGATTGACTGTTTTCAAAGCTTTCAATGTCGTTTAATAGTAGATTCTCGACGGCAACGCCGTTTGACATGTACAACATGCTGTTCGTTTCCTGTTTCGTAAATTAACGAAGAATATGAGATTTAGGGCATTTTAGTCATTTGTAGGAAGTACTATTTTCATTCATAGTTTGCTGATGTGATTGACATGAATTGTTATCGCATTAGAATGTTAGGAATGAGTGCATAATTAGTTTGGCGAAGAGATTCGCCTAAATGCGCATTTCGGGTTGACATACTATATGTAGACTCAAGTGTGTAGTGTAAGTGTTTGTATAAATGCTTGTATTAGTATGTATTGAATTAAATGGTGTTATGAATTAATTTGAGATTGATTTCTCAATTAATATGCTGATGTAAATGATTTCCTACATGTTAGCCGTATGTACGATTTCATTATATGTATGAAATGCATATGCTTGATGTTGCACTTAAGTGGTATGCTATAACATGTACTTGATGATTTCATTATGGTTTAGTTGAGATTGAATTCTCAATTAATAGGCTAATGGAGAGGATTTTCTATATGTTGGCAATATGCATAATTTCATTATATGTGTGAAAGATATGTGTAGGATGATTTACTTAAGTTGTACGTAATAACATGTGTTAACATGCTCTCATGGTTGTATTTCATTTTCATTACCCTTACACAACTGCTGATGTGATTCTATGATTGTTTGGGACTATGCCTAGTCTAGGCAGTGGTAACCGAGTGAATTCGTGGTTAGCTTATCTTCGCCACGAACGACGCGTCGATGAACGTGATTCGTATTTGGAGTTGGCGGCAGTGGTTAGGCCACGCGAAGTGTTTTATGCACTTCATGTCGTTCGACTTGAGATGCGATCGCGCTAGTCGAGCCCGTCAAGCAACCCGACTGGCCGATGTTTGTTCACCTTGTATGAGTCATAACTGGTTGAACCTAGGGTACTGAACTTACCATTGTAAACCCTGTTAACCATGGTACCTTGATCCACGAAGACTCATGAGCCGGGCATGGTGGTATGGGACACCGTGGTCGAGCTGTCGGCCTACGCTGGGGCCACAAACCTCCCCGTAGTGACCAGTGAGCACTTAGACTCGTGAGCAGATTATGGTGGTATGGGACACTATATTCTAGCTGTCGGCCTACACTGATCAGGCGACAAGTCCTTTGTAGTGACCGCGAGCGTATTCTGAGTCTACGGGAGGCGACGACCCTTCAGTAGTAGTAGAGTACAGTAGGCCTGTATTGATAAGGTGATGGGGGAGCGGAGCAACGAGTGCGTGCAACAGCCCTGGCAGCCCTTGCAGCGACCTACAAAAATATACATCGTATGAGATTACTAGGAGTGACGACCCTAGACAGGATCTGTGTTGGGATTGATACAAGGGAAGTACCTTAGTTTCCCAATCCTGCTGTTTGAATGGACTAATAACAACTCAAAAATCATATCACCATAACATTGCATGTGCCTGGAAGATGTGGAGCACTCTAGGGAGTGTGGCATGCCGCGGTCGTAAGATGTTGCCGTATGAGGGAGATCGTCGGTGAGGGCATACATCACGTCATGTCATAATTACATTAACAACAGTATTAGGATTGTTTGAATTACTGCTTTACTATTATCGCATGATTGATTTGATAACATGGTAATCTTTGCTCTATTATTCCACTGAGTTAGCTACTCACTCCCACGTTACGGGACGGTGTTCCTGGACACCCACCAGACCTTTTTGTGATTGCAGATGATGGCGCGGCCTGCGAGGAGGAGCTGGACTTGATGATGATGAGGAGGATTCCTCCTTTATGCGAGTTCTGATTGACGGGATTACAGGGAGGTTGATTAGATACTTTGACATTTGTCATTTTATATTTTTAGCGCACTCATGTATATTCGTTTCATCTACTTTTGGAGTATACATGTATGTGTATAACCTGGTAACATGTTCACACTCTAGAGACATACAACAGTTTATATATGCTATACATACTATCACAGTCTTCCGCTTGTTAATTTAACTGTCTCTGGAGTATGATATGCTGTTCTGGCTTAATCTCACTCATGTTTAATACATAATCACAGACAACATTCAATCATACATATCTATGTTGCATAAATAACATTTTGGAACTCGGGAGTTGGGTTTTTGCTCGACCTCCCGATTTTCAGGATGTTACATACCGCTTCTTCGACTTATCGAGTTTCAGATTGATCTCGTGCTCGGTACCATGGCTATTTCGAAGGCCCTATATCGTATGACACCGTTGGAGTTGTAGGAACTGTAGAAGCAGTTAAGCGAGGTGCTCAAGTTAGGCTTTATTCATCCGAATAGTTCACCATGGAGAACGTCTGTATTCTTCGTGAAGAAGAAGGATGGCTCATTGAGGCTCTGCATGGACTACCGCGATCTCAACAAAGTCATGATCAAGAATAAGTACCCGCTCTCGAGGATCGATGATTTATTTGATCAACTGTAAGGTGTGAAGTTCTTTTCGAAGATTGACCTACGTTCTGGTTATCATCAGATTCGGGTCCGAGAGGAGGACATCCCGAAGACGGCTTTCGGGACATGTTACGGTCATTTTGAGTTTTAGGTCGTGTCCTTCGGACTGACAAATGTGCCCGCGGTCTTCATACAGTTGATGAACGAGGTCTTTCTTCCGTATCTTGATCAGTTTGTTATAGTCTTCATCGACGATATTCTGATCTATTCGAGGATCTGTGAGGAGCACGAGTAACGCATGAAGATTTTCTTGCAAACCCTCCGCGCACACAAGCTGTATGCGAAGCTGGAGAAGTGTGAGTTTTGGCAGGATGGAGTGAAGTTCCTCGGTCACATGGTGACGAGGGAGGGTGTCACAGTGGACCCCTCGAAAGTTGAGGCAGTGCATCAGTGGGGCCAACCCATGACTACATTCGAGATTCGCAGTTTTCTTGGTTTAGCGGGCTACTACTGACATTTCATTGAGGGCTTCTCTCGTATTGCAGCCCAGCTAATCAGGTTGACTCGGAAGGGCGCAGAGTTTATTTGGAGCGACGCATACGAGCGAGCATTTATGGAGTTGAAGGACTGCCTCACGTCCGCTCCTATCCTCACTCTTCCCTCTGAGAGTGATGGATTTATTATATTTACTGATGCCTTGCATATTAGATTGGGTGCTGTCTTGATGCAGCACTGGAGACCAGTGGCCTTCGCGTCTCGTCAGCTCAAGGTCCATGAGCTGAATTACCCCACACATGATTTGGAGCTGGCTACAGTTGTCTTCGCACTGAAGGTGTGGAGACACTATCTTTATGGGGTTTGGTTCGAGCTCTTCTCCGACCACAAGAGCTTGAAGTACCTCTTCTCGCAGTCGGAGTTGAACATGAGGCAGAGGCGCTGGATGGGGCTTATGAAGGACTATGATTTCAATCTTCAGTACTACCCGGACAAGGCGAACGTGGTGGCAGATGCCCTCAGCTGACAGTCACATGGCCTGGTGACGCATATGATGGTCCGGGAGTGGAGGATGCTCGAGGATATCACAGAGTATGATTTTAAGTTCGGCTCGCAGGCTTCTATCGTGCAGTTATTGATCCTATCAATTCAACCCTCTCTTGTCACAAGGGTGATCAAGGCTCAGCAGGTTGATAAGTCATTGTAGAGTTATGTAGCTGAGGTGACATCTGAGCGTCGGGCAGATTGACAGATTGTCTCAGACGGTGGACTTCACTTCAGAGGTCCATTATGTGTCTTGAATATTCCTGAGTTACGCAGAGATCTTATAATTGATCCGTGTGAGACTCGTATCCTAGCCCGTACCATTTTGTATGCTTTCGCGGTCCTCCCGGTCGAATTTTGGTAACCTGCGACTTGTATATTTCATTTGCGCTCAACCCTGAGTCACACCCTGTACACCTGAGTCGGTTCGACTCGAGACCTATGCCATTACAACTGCGTCGTCGCAGCGGTTCCGACGCCACGTCTCGTGCGCCAATCCGATGTCTAGATCATAAGTTGTGGCCTGTGCATTATAAAGGTCGTGGACCGCATGTTATGAAACCCACTTATCACATGACACCATTCCCGACTGGGGTGACATCAACTAAAGTCATCATTGCTTTTTAGTCAAAGTAATGATTGTCTTACATCTCATTATGGCATGCCTCCTTACAATTAATGATGGCCTTATAAAGGCATCATTGCATATCTCTCTCTTACCTCTTTCTCCTTCTCCATTTCTATTCCTTGCAATCTCCAACCGTCCATGGAAGCTCCCAAATCTAGCAACTTCAAGCTTTAGCCCCGCCTAATCTAACCTTCTAAACCCCATCTCCACCGTTAAAATCCCTCCCTTGAAGCTGTGAAGACCGAAAGTGGAAGAAGAAGGAGATCTAGAGCCTTGAGGTGGGTGCCTCTATTTCTCTCTCTCTCTCTCTCTCTCTCTCTCTCTCTCTGTCTCTCTCTCTTTGTGATGACCATGTGGCCCACCTGATTTATGAGTTCCATCCGGCCGTCCAGCTGGGACGATGGAGCCCACCTGATTTATGTGTTACATCTGCACCATCCATTACTGGACGGTGCTATGCAGGGGCCACCATGATATATTTGTATGTGTGACCCACCATGATGTGTGGATTTGATCCACACCATCCATCTGGTGGACGCTGCTGGACAGCTGTTTAGCAGCCGTGGGACGACATGATGTATGTGTTATATCCACCGTCCATCCCTGTGAGGCCTTACCACAATGATGTATGTGTTCCACCTTGCTGTCCATCTGTTTTAGCAGTTGTGGGCCCACCTCACATGTGCTGCATGTACGAGGGGTGGGGCCCACCTTGTTTATATCTATGTGGCATCCAACCGTCCACCCGTTTGGGGATGTGGACCCCACCTTGAGTACATATATTGAATATTCAGACCGTACAGAGGTCTGGACGTGGTGTGGTCGTGGAGCCCACCTTGCTGTATGGGTTTTACTTGCACCGTCCGTGCAGTGGGACCCACCATGAAATGTGTCCCATCCAGCTATCCACCTAGGAGATCATTTGGTGACGTGGGCCCCACCAGGACGTGTGTTATTTCCTGATCGTCTGTTAGGTGAACGCCCATGGCCTGAACGTTAGCTATAAGCCAAAGAGAAAAAAAATAATAATAAAATAAGATAAAAATAAATTAATAATAATAATGATAATATATTAGATATTAATATACATAATATTATGGTGGGTCCCACGTGGGACCCACCTACATTAGAAGCAGGTTGGCTGGTCTACCACCTCACCAGCTATATAGCTGATGTACTGGCGTCAGCTAGTACGTCTGATCAGACGATCGTAATATCCAAACCATTCGTCCATTTTGCTGGTGGGCCACGCATGTGGACCCACCATGATGCATGCATTATATCCCACCGTCCATCACCCCTCCGTGATGCATGTCTTGTATCCACACTGTCCGTCCAGACATGGGTTTGACGGTGGACCATTTCAATATAAAAAATAAATAAATAAAAGATTATTTCTTTTATATATATTAAATATTATATGCTTATGGGGAGGGTGGCCTGCACGTGGGACCCATCCCTCTTTTTCTTTTAGGCTGCAATGAAGCAGCAACAGTTGTGTAGCTGCCATACCTACGTCAGCTAGGGTTCGTGCAATCAATCCACGTCGTCCATCCATTGGACGAGCCACACCACATTGTAGGTGATGGTGGGACCCACCCCACGTGTGGGATACACCTTGATGCGTGTGTGTGTGTTATATTATATTATATATAGTATATATTACTGTCCAGGCCGTCCAGGGCATGGACGTTGATATATATATATATATATATATACATATTATATTATATTATATTATATGTATTATATATATATTATATTATATAATATATACATGATGGTGGGCCCTACGTGGACCCACCTCTGCTTTTTTTAGTGCAGCAAGCTGCATGTACAACAGCTATTTAGCTGATCCTTTGGATGACAGCAAGCTCGTAGGCCCCACACTGATGCATGTATTTTAGCTACTTCATCCACTATTTGGACAGTGGGGCCCACCATGATGCATACATTATATCCAAACCGTCCAACCATATTGAGATATCATTTTATGGCATGAACAAAAGGATGGGTCAGATCTAAAGTTCAAGTGGACCCCCACCATTTAAATAGTGGACTGTGACATCCACTGTTCAAACTCCAGGGCCACAGTAGTTTTCAATCAAGCTAATATTGTTTTCATTTCATCTATCTCTATGTTAACTTATGAATAGGTCGGATCTCAAAAAAAAATAAAAATACATAAGGGTGGGCCCGATTTGATATACATGAGGCCCATTGGTGTGACCTGATTTAATATACATGAAGCCCATTAGTGTGGCCCATCCATGAGGCCCATCATGATGTATTTTGGCCCATGGGCGAGGCCCACCTGTTTGTATTGTCAGGCCCATGTACTGAGGCCCACTTGATATATGAGGTCTAGTATTGAGGCCCGTGCGATGAGGCCCATATGATATACTTGAGGCCCAAGTGCAACGCCCAACTGTTGTGTATTCAAGGCCAATGTGACATAAATGAGGACCATCATAATTGTATGTGAAGCCATGGGCCTACTAAATGTTTGGCCTTATGTAGGCCACTCCTTGGGAGCAATGTTGGTTAGATGTCCATATTATGACCTTCCCTTAGGCCTTGTTAGGCACATTCTCATAATTCACTTATGGGTTAACCTAGATAAGTGGGCCCCATCTACCATAGGCAGATGGTTTCGCGCTATTAGAATTGATATAACCACGGTCGTGGGCCGATCCTTATATTATGGTTGATTGGCTGTTCATCTATGGACCCCGCCTTGTTTATATACTGATTGTCAGTGCCGATTATCAATGCTGATCATTAGTGTCGATTATTGAGGTCGACGCCGATCATATATACAGATTGTCGATGACGATTGTCGATGCTGATCATTGGTGCTGTTGTCGAGGCCGAGTTCGATCGACAAGGCCGATTCTGTTTGTCGAGGCCAATTCCAATCTGTCGAGGCCGATTGTATAGGCCGATTCCAATTTTCGAGGCCAAGTATTGAGGTCGATTTTGATTGTTGAGGCCGATTGTATAGGCCGATTTAGATTGTCGAGGCTGAGTATCGAGACCGATTCCGATCTGTTGAGGCCGATTGTATAGGCCGATTCCAATTGTCGAGGCCGATTGTATAGGCCGATTCCGATTGTCGAGGCCGATTGTATGGGTCGATTCCAATTGTCGAGGCTGAGTATCGAGACCGATTTCGATTTATCGAGGTCGATTGTATAGGCCGATTTCGATTGCCTAGGCCGAGTATCGTGGCCGATTCCGATTGTAGATGCCAAGTCAGATTGTTGAAGCCGATTATCGAGGCCGATTCCGTTTGGTTGAGGCCAATTCCAATTGTTGAGGCCGATCATCGAGGTCGATTTCAATTATTGAGGTTGATTCCGATTGTCGAGACCTAATGTAATGTATATAAGGCTATGGAGCCCTTTGTGATGTATATTAGGCCCGTGTTAGAGGCCCATTATGTGTATATGTGGCCCATGTGATGCGACCCACTTGATGTTTATGAGGCCCAATGTGACGTATTTATGGCCATCTATTGAGGCCCACCTTAATGTGATGCATAATGGACCCGTGTAAGAGGATTATTACAATGTGCTTGGGGCCCATGGGTTGTGACCCATTGTGATGTATTCAGGACTCATGGAACGTGGCCCATCCGATGTATATAGACCCATGTGATGCAGCCCATGTGATGTGCATTAGGCCCATATGACGCAACCCATTATGATTGTATGAGGCCCATTATGGTGTATTTGAGGGCCAGACTATGGAGCCCATTGTGATTTATGTTGAGCCCATGTGAAAGACCCATGGTGTTGTATTTTTGGCCCTTTTGTGAGGCCATGGGTCGACTATATGTTAGGCTCTATGTGAGCCACTCCTTGGGGGCAATGTTGGTTAAATGTCCATGTTATCGAGGTTAATTATTGATGCCAGTTACTGATACTGATTATGAGTATGTGACAGCATAACATCATGATACATGCCCATACGCATCATTGCATATGACATTGGGTAGGTTGTTATGAGACTCCCAGATAGGCGGAGATTGTCTCACATGAGCATACGGTGCGCAAGATTGATGCGTGACTGGATTGTATGACTCATGCATCTTGTATTGTGATTATTGTAAGCTCTAGTGACATCAGGGCCGTAACCTCCACAGGCATATCGTGGATGGCCAGATGAGACATCGAAAATCTGTTACTAGCATCGGGCTGCCATAGATGGCCTTGGGTGAAAATCCTTAAACCCTCTTGGTACCAGAGGATGCCCTAACGTTGAAACCGAGTGGATACATGAGCGCCTGAGTGCCGAATACCAGGAGGCTACGTCTCCCACTTTGTCGTGGTCAGTTGGGAGGAGGTGTGGCCTTACTCGCCAAAGGGTATGGGGCATAACTAGGCTAAGTTTGACCATCTTGTAAATGGGTCCGCTATCAACATGCCAGATAGGTATTGACAGATTATTAGCCAGGCAGATAGTAAGGTTTCTTACGCTCACTTGAACTGTGCCGCTGGGAGAGGGGCAGTGCCACTTGGAGTGTACTAAACTCCGGTGATGATCCCAGAGATGAACTGTACTGATATGTGGACTTATTGAGTAGGAGCTGCATACTCATTCATTCATTCATTCACTATCCACTCGGGCTGGTGGTGCGTAACTATTCATTACGTGTATCTTCACAATAGCCAGGATTTCAGTTGGGGCGCGCAACTAACTTGAAATCAGGAGTTTACGACATTGAGTCTGACTATCCAAATTTAGGTATGAGACTGTTTTGGATAAAAGTTCCTTGTGATGGACCTTATAGCCTGCGATACGACGTACTATCATCCCGACTTCACACTTTAGCTTGTTCATTCCATTCGCACTGCATACTGCATGACATCCGGGGCATATGACATTTTGAGTTACTATGTTTCTACATTTATATGGTCTAGATACGGCTGACGTATTTGTGAACTCATCAGGAATTGTATATTGCATTGCATCCTCGGCATCGGATAATTGGCTCTCTATGACTCCTCATTTTCATAACTGATCTGTATTGCATACTCTAATATTGTATGACTCATGGACTTGTCAGTATTTCTGCTTAATCTGTTATCGTATGATTTATGATCTTGTCAGTATTTTCGCTTACTCTGATAATTCATAATCTTGTTAGTATTTCTGCTTATTCTGAAATTGTACGATTTATGGATTACCAGTATTTTTGGTATTGCAGGATTATGGTATTGTATTGAATACTTGGTACTTACCTTGTGCACACACTTACACCACCCTTTAAGATTTCTATAAGCTTATGTACGATAGATGCGTACAGGTGATGTTAGGTTGCAATAGCATGGAGCCTAGAGCATGTAGCTGATGTCACGCCCCAAACTCAGAAACCGGGCTCACAAAATTCCCGATCGCCGAATCCGGGGCCGACAGCCTCCGTAGAACCCCATTCTCGGCTCCTAGCTCCCATTCGCCAGGTTCCGATCCTGGGATGCTACGAGGAGGATTTCTAACATCAGTCTGATACGTAATAAGCATAACCAAAGGCATAACCCACAAACAACAACCAAGCACTCCATTACATTTCCACTATGATCAAAAATTTTACAAGTACAATGAGCATAAAGGGAAATACAATGGCAAATAACAAAAAACTCCAAAATGATCAGCAACGTGCTCCTGCCTCAGCGCTGCTGCAGTCCAACGTCACCTGCACGCAACGGTCATGCATAAGCTTACAGAAAGCTTAGAGGGTGGTGAAAGTGTGTGCGCAAGGTAGTACTATGAATGCAATGTCAGAGTAATGCGGAATATGCAGATGGAACCAAAACGTCATGAGCCGTACCAAGGCTATGCAATGCAAGACATGAATGGTATCGGCCATCCCAAGGCCATGCAATGTACAATGCAACTCATGCATACAGATACTCATCAATGTCCACACGTCAATACAGCTCAAAGTATGGAATATCACCGGGGTCTAGTACACTCTAAACCAGATTGCCGCCACATCGCGCGCAATAAGGTAAGTGGAAGAGACCTCACTATCCGTCTGCCAATATCGGGCGCGACTCGTCGATAGCGGACCCATTCCTCGAGCTGGTCAAACTCAGCCTAGTATTGCCCCCTACGCTCGGGCGGGTAAGGCCGCACCCCCTTCCAACCGACCACGACACAGTGGAGAGCACAGCCAACTGGTATTCGGCACTCAGTACTCATCTACCCACTCGGTCTAGACGTTGGAGCAACCTCTTGGTACCATAAGGGTTTAGGGACTTTCACCCAGGGATATCTATAGTACCCCATGTAGAATAAGATTTTCGGTATCCAATCCTGCCAACCACGATGCGTCTGTGGAGGCTACGGCCCTGATATCACTAGAGCGTACAATAACCATATCACACAAATGCGGAATGCATGAATCACGCTATACAGTCATGCAACCAATCCTGCGCATACCGTGCGCTCATGTAGGGCAACACCGCCTAACCGGGAGCCCATAAACAACCTGCCCGAAGGCATATGCTATGATCAGTCAATCCTCATATCAAGCATGCATATGATGCGTATGATCATGAGTCATGAAATTATACTAAACATGTACATGAGTGATGAACCGTCCTTAGAACGCAGATGGGCCTGGACGACCTATACATAATGAGTACGGCCCAATAATGGGCCCTAAGGAGAGTCGTAATGTGGACATCCAACCAGCATTACACTCGCAATGTGGACGTCAAACCAACATTGCATCCTAGGCACGATCTTTGTAAACGTCAGTACTTAGTCTGTAATGAATTTACACATTGCAATGGACCATAGATTATCTCCATCGGATCTTGCATATATATCAAATGGGCCTTATCTTATGGGCCTTTTAGTCATCAGATGGACCATATAAATGGACCACACTAATGGGTCTTGTGTACATTGCAATGGGTCAAAACCTGTGGGCCTAGCATTGCGTCAAATGAGCTTAACTCATGGGTCGAATGGGTCACACCAATTGAATCCATATGAACGCAAAATAGGCCTTAACCCTTAGGCATTATATGAGTTCAATGGGCCTGAACCCCTAGGCCTTATGGTACATCAAATGGCCTAGTCACATGGCCTTAGAACATATTAATTGGCCTTACTCCTATGGGCTTTAAAATACCTTAAATGGGTCCAATACTATGGGCCTAACAAAATGTTCATTTTCCTTCAAAACTAGACCCAAAATGAAGTTCATTTGCGATACAACCTGTTCATACGACCCACAACCACGTTTATTTGCAACCCAATCCTTTCATAAGGTCATGTTGAACCACGGCCCCATTGCAATATCTATTTATAGTCCAAACTGTTCATAGGGCCCACGGTCAATGGTAAGTCTCATTGTTCCCAATGAACGGCGCGGATGTAACACATAAAACATGATGGGGCCCACCGTCTCGGGGTGGACGGCGTGAATAGAACACATACCTCACAAGGGTCCCACCGTCCGCTGGACGGTGGAGACCGTGTGAACGTAAGGTGGGTGCCACCGTCCGCTGGACGGTGGACTTAACACATGGATTATTGTGGGTCCCAAGTGGGGCCCACCAAGTAATATTTATTCGGCATCCAAGCCGTTCACAAGGCCACTCTGTCCTGGATGAAGATAAAACATAAATCTCAGCTTGATCCAAAACTTCTGTGGGCCCAAAAATCAATTTCAATGGTGGACTTCAATTCCACTGTTTCAAGTGGTGTGGGCCACCTGAGTTTTGGATCTGTTTCATTTTTGAAGGGGGGGCCCGCCACTGGGGTGGCCCACCTAATGAACAAGTCGGATCACAATTAAACATTACTGTGGGGCCCACGTGCAGGGCCGTGGGCCACCTACTGGACGATCGCCCGCCGCTACACGCTGCTGCTGCGTGCAGCGCTGCACGTTGTCAAGAGGCAGAGGGATAGCCTCTCTCAAAATTTTGGAAAATATTGTTTTCCTGCGGTTTTTCACCCTTGGGGCCCGCTAAAATGAAATCTGCTCCGGCCATTACGATCAGTGGCCCGAGGCCGTCCAAATGAGTCCAGAGTTTGAATTTTTTTGATTCTTAGAAAGTAAAATAAAACCAAATAATGATCTTGAATGGTAGTGATGCATTCGTTGATATTATGGCCCACCAGGTCTTCCAATCAGCCCCAAACTTTTACCCAACGGCTAAAACACCGTAGGTAAGAGGATGGACGGCTTGGATTACTCAAATACATCATGGTGGGGCCTATGCAAGGGAACACCCAAAAACCTCTACTTTCCTTTTTCCTTTCTTTTCCTTCTTTGCTTAAAAACGTCCAGCGTCTGGACGGTTTTTAAATTCATTTTTTTTTTGAAAATGGAGGGCCCTGATGGAGTGGGCCACCACATGATGGGCGGCATGGGGATAATGTCTAAGGTGGGCCCCGCTTGAATAAAAAAAAAAATACATCAAGATGTGATCCATTCAAGTGGGCCACACCATCCTATTACAATAAATTAAAATAAAATAAAATAAAATAAAATAAAATAAAAGAGAGATAGAGAGACATGGAGAGTGGGACACGGCTTGTGATGGAGGGACCCCGTCATTATGGGCCCTCCCTTACAAGAAAATTTTACAAAAAAAAAAATCCCTTGCACATGGGACCATGGAAAATGTAAATCAACGGTGGAGATCCATTCTCCACCGATATGGACGGTCTAGATGACCTTTCTAATGAAAATAAACATCATGATGGGGTCCATGGAGAATGGCCCCATCATGGAATGATCATGATGATCCAAGTGGTCCATCGGCCACAAATAAGGGTCCCAAGTGAGATCCACACCATGGATCGGTGAGTCTCACTTGGTCCACCATAAAAACAATAAAAACTACCCTATAGAAGCACCCACCGTCCGATCTTCTTGCTCCTAGAGGTTCCTTGGCACCTAAGCTTCAACTTCAAGGGTTAAGATGAAGAATAGAGGGTTGAGATGGGGAATTTTGGGGGTAGGAAGGTGGGCCACTTGGAGCTTAGGAGGTTTTGCAAAACTCCATACGTATGGAGCTTGGAGATTGCTTGGAGATTGAAATGAGAAAGAGAGAAAGAGAGAGAGTGATGTAAAGGGAGAGAGAGAGAGTGATGGATGGATGGGTGAGTGATGGTTGTGTAAGAAAAGTATGGGTTAGGAAGACTTTTGTGGCTTTTTGTGTAAGAAAGGTATGGGTTGAGAAGACTTTGTTGGCTTTTGTGGTTGCTTGGAAAAATGGGTGAGAGTGATGTGTACTTGACATGTGATGGGTTGATGGGTGATTGATTGATGGGATTGATGTGATTGATGTGACACATCGTTGAGATTCCCTTGGTTTTCGCAACGCGCGGCGTTTTCTCACACCGAACGTTGGCCCATAACTCTTGATCAGGGTATCGCCTCGGCGCGCAAGTCGCGGTATCGGAACCGCGGCGACGGTGCGGTCGCTATGGTATTGGTCTCGGGTTGAGTCGACTCGGGTTGTCGGCACATGAATCTGGGTCGCGCGTCGATATCGGTTAAGGGTCGAAAGTTGCCGGAATTCGACCGGTAAGACCGCGGAAGTGTACGGACCAAGATACGGGTCTTACAGCTGACTTCTGGAGTTTTGATTTTGACATATGTATTTCCTTTTCAGCATTATATTTAAATGTTTATATTAGTGGATATGTGATGATGATGTTGCTTTTGTGATTTGGGTAAATTTATGGTTATGCTTCTAATGAGACAAATTGATATTGAAAATCCTCCTTGTAGGATCCTAAGATCGGAACCTGGCATTTGGACGCTGAGAGCTGAGAATGGGGTACTACGGAGGCTGTCAGCACTAGATTCGGTGATCGGGATTCCTGTGAATCCGATTTCAGGGTTTGGGGCATGACAAGGCGCATCGATCGCAGTTTTCTATCTACCCTGGCTCGACAAAGATGTACCGTGACATGAAGCGACAATATTTTTGGGCAGGGATGAAGCCCCAGATAGCTAGTTTTATGGTCGAGTGTGACACGTGCCAACATGTTAAGGCCGATCATCAGAGACCCCCTGATTTATTGCAGCCATTGAGTGTCCTAATGTGGAAGTGGGAGCACGTGTCGACAGATTTCATTATTGCCTTGTCGAGGACTCAATGCGGTCATGACGCCATCTGTGTCGTCGTTGATCGTCTGATGAAGTCAACACATTTTCTTGCTATTCGTGCGACTTAGCCTTTGGACTGGCTTGCGAGGTTATTCCTCGAGGAGATTGTGAGATTGCATGGTGTTCCAGTCTCGATCATTTTTGACCAAGACCCGAGGTTCACGTCTCAATTTTGGGGGAGCTTCTAGAGAGTGATGAAGATTGATTTGCAGGTCAGCACCGCGTATCATTCACAGACTAATGGCCAGACCGAGAAGGTCAACCAGATTCTTAAGGATATGCTTCAGGCCTACGCGATTAATTTCGGGGGTAGCTGGGATGAGCATCTGCGATTAGCTAAGTTTGCGTACAACAACAGCTATTAGGCGACCATCGACATAACTCCTTTTGAGACATTATATGGCAGACCGTGCAGATCACCGAGTTATTGGACTGAGGTTGGAGAGAGCCGACTCCTAGGTCCCAAGCTGGTGTAGCAGACGTCAAAGGCTATTAATATCATCAAGCTGAGGATGCGCATAGCTCAGAGCCGACAGAAGAGTTTTGCTGATCGTCGGCGTCGTCCCTTGGAATTTGATATTGGGGACAGAGTGTATCTCAAGGTCTCACCCATGAAGGGCGTGGTTCAATTAGGAGTGAAGGGTAAGCTTGTCCCAAGATTTATAGGACCTTTCGAGATCACTAGGTGCGTTGGTGCTGTGACCTATTAGCTTGCCTTGTCATATCAGTTGTCTGGCGTCCACAATATTTTTTGTCTCTTTGTCGAGGAAGTGTGGGTCAGACATCGTTCCTGTTATTGATTGATAGCCGTTAGAGGTTTGTGAGGACACCTCTTATATCGAGCAGCCGGTTCGCATCCTTGATCGGAAGGAACAGGTCCTCCGGACCAAGGTCATTTCTTTGGTGAAGGTTCAGTGGGGTCACCATTCTGTTGATGAGGCTTTTTGGGAGCGTGAGGTCGAGATTTGAGAGCGTTATCTCCATCTCTTTGTTGATTGATCATGTATTTTGTATGCCGTCTTTGATTTTATATGATGATGTTATATTTTTCGTAAGTTATGCCTAGTTGCAATGATTGTGTAAATTTTGAGGATAAAATTTTTGTTAGGAGGGGAGAGCTGTAAGCCCCGTATCCTAGACCGTATCGTTCCTTAGGCTTTCGCGGTCTTCCTGGTCGAATTCTGGCAACCCTCCACCTGTATCCAACGCGCGCAATCCTAAACCGAGTCCTACAAAACAGAGTCGGCTTAGCCCGAGACTTATACCCTAGCGATCGCGCCGTCGCTGCGGTTTCATTAACGAGGTTCTATTGGGTGAAGTGATGGGCCATCCTCATGGTCAAATAGACAATTCAGATCATCTAGTCCGACAGTGTAGATGGGCCACCGATCGAAGAACATAGAACACTATATGTTAATATTTCTACCAAGCGAAAAAAGGGGAGATGAGAGTTTTCTCTTTGGGCGGCATTAGGTTAAAACTGGTTTGACCACGGGCTTGGCTCAGTGAGCCGTGGGATCACGCAAGCTGTGCGATTGCAATCACTGTGTGGTGCCCACTGTGTTGTCTTAAATTCGGACCGATCATTGGGTTCTGCTAGGTCTGCTAGGACCCCGGCCCATTCGTCAAGTAGAACTGAAATTTAGGTGGGCTATAATATTATGTTTTGGGTTGCGGGTGTTGATTTCTTACAATATGTGGATTAGATGCCGTTCCTTATTGATCTCTATGGTTATAAGATTTCCTTACCTGGATGGAATGGACAAGAGTGATATCCCCATTGATTAGATGACTTAGTAATTACGTGTTGGATTGCTTAACCCCAGATGTGGGCCTGGTGGACTGTGTATACACCAATCCAAAAATTGGGTTATGTGCATAAATTTTCAGGGTTCTTGAGTGTAATGAGGTGTGTGTGCATTTATTTGTGTCACTGATAAAATAAAATTATTTGGTGATGTTCTAAGATATTCGGTGCTCGAGTATTGGTAGCCCAGAGTGTTACAAGAGAACTCCATCACTTTGGCTAGTGTAACCACACCACTATGTCTAGCAATTCCATCACTTTATCTAATGGAACCTGTCATTATGTCTAACAATTCCATCACTTTGTCTAGTAGAACCCGTCACTATGTCTAACAATTCTATCACTTTGTCTAGTGGAACCCGTCGCTATGTCTAGTAATATCATTACTGTCTTGTCAAATTCCATCACTTTGTCCGACAACCTCGTCACTTTGTCTTATAAAACCATCACACTTTTTTCGACAACCCCATCCCTTTACTTAGTAGAACCTTGCCACTTTGTCAGGTAACCTGGCCACTTTCTCTAATAAAATCCGTCACTTTGTTTATTGCAACCACACCACTTTATCTCACAGTCCCATCACTTTCTTTAGTAGAATTTTGTAGTTGTCCAACAACTCCATCACTTTATCTAATTAATCATGTCACTTTGTTAAGTAAGACTCCATCGTTTTGTCTAGTGGAACCACGTTACTTTGTCTCATAATCCCGTCATTTTGTCTAGTGGAACTTTGTCACTTTATCTAGTGAAACCTTGTTATTTTGTCCAACAACTTCGTCAATTTTTCTTGCAGAATTTCGTCATTTTGTTTGGTAGAATCTTGTTATTTTATCCGGTAAGCCTGTCACTTTATTTAGTGGAACTCCTTTATCTAGAAATCTAATCACTTTATCTTGTTACTTTATCTGGTAAGCCTATCACTTTATCCAGTGGAACTCCTTTATCTAGAAATCTAATCACTTTGTCTAGTAGAACCCATCTCTTTTACTATATACAGAGTTTACTTAGATTAAAAAATATTTGTATGAGACATAACTATTGACTTAGATAGGGCCCACCGTAATAATTTTTGTAAGATCCACTATGACTATTTGTTATTAAGTCTCATATTGGGTATAAAGACAAAAAATGGGATCGAATTGTGATTCTCATGGGCTGCACTAAAAGAAATGGTTGGGAGAGATGTATACCCTTAATTTTTAAAGGCTCCACCTTGATACTCGTATGAAATCCACTTTAACCACTAAATTATTAAAAAAAAAAAAAACTTAGGCCTGTGCCTGAACATGAATCATTTGGGCCACACCAATGGAAATAGTTTGGCATGGCCCTTTACATTAGTCCAAGTCAACGTGAATCATAAATGGAATTGATCTTTGGGCCCATGGCCTAATATGGGGTGAAAAACCTAGTGGTCGGAGTTTATTTTACATAAATATCACAATAAGTCGCACCTAATCCACCAATTAACTATTTGCTCTTGTAGGTGGCTGTAAGAGATGGCATGCATATTGCCTAGGGTAACATGCATCGTGGACAGTCGTGTGCTACTGGAAAAGCTTTGTAGGCCCTACCGTGATGTATGCATATTATTCATACTATCCATCTATTTTTATAGATCATTTTAGTGCATGAGCATAAACTTGAGGTTGACCAGGATATCAGGTAGACCACACCCCAAGAAACCAGTGATTGGATGCCCACCGTAAAAAACCTCGGTGACTACAAAAGTTTGGATCAAACTCATGTTTGTATTTTTCTCTTCATTCATGACTTCGTGACTTTATCAAGAGGTTGGATGGCAAATACACGTTACAGTGGACTTTAGGAAGTTTCTAATGGTCGGTTTTGAATTACATAACGGTGTGATCCACTTGAGATTTGGATCTACTTTATTTTTGTGCTCATGCCCTAATATGATGTGAAAAATGGATGGACAGCATGGATAAGATACATCTATCATGGTGGCCCCATGGAAATTATTTAGTAACACAATGCCAACATGAGTGCTGCTTGCTACACTATGCAATCTGGTTTTGAAAAAGCAATACAACTTTGTTGCAACCCCGGATTCTAAGATGTGAGTGGAACCTGTGCATGGGGCACACTTTGATGTATGTATTATATATTTACGCCGTTCAGTTTATTTATTTTGATAGTTCATTTTAAGGAATGGAAAGAAAAAAATAATAAAAAAAACTCAGAAATTGATGCAAATCTCAAGTTGACCACATCGCAAGAAATAGTAGTCACCGCTCAAAATTTTCCTCGGGCTAGAAAGGGTCTGATATAGCTGATATTTGTATTTTCCCTTCAAGTGCTCTGTGTGACCTCATCAACAAAAGGTTAGATGAGAAATAAACATAGCCGTGGACACTAGAAAGTTTTTGATGGTGGCTATTCGGTGACCAAGACCAATGTTTCTTGTGATGTGGTCTACTTAAGATTTATATTTTCTTCGATTTTTCGGACAATGATTGTTAGTAAAAAAATTTGAAAAAAGAAAACACGGATTGAGGATATAGTTATATAAAGCATGCATCGAGGTGGGCCACGGTCAGGTCCCACCGAGGTCACCGATGCTGTGTGGCAGCCGCATGTCCTGGAATCAGCTAATGGAAACGAGCGCGGATTAGATACTGACAAGGTCAGTGGCCAAATCACTACTAAAGTAACGTCAGCAAACTTTGTGGACCCCACCATGATGCATGTGTTGTATCCATACCGTCCATACACTTGGAGAGATAGTTTTATGACATAATAACGAGAATGAGATAGATCTAAAGTTCAAGTACACCACACCATAGAAAACAGTGGGACAGTCACATCCACCGTTCAAAACTTCTTAGGGGCCACAGGAGTTTCCGACCAAGTTTATATTTTTGTTTTCACTTCATGTATCTCTATGTTAACTTATGAATAGGTTGGATCTTAAAAATACATCACGGTGGGCCCTATAAATGTTTCAACGGTGGGTGTGATTGATCCCATGGTTTTCTATAGTGGGTCCACTTAAACTTTAGATCCATGTTGTAAAATGAAAATGGTTCTTTTTTGGCATTATGTTTTGAAATGAGCTCACAGAACGGATGGACGGATAGGATTTCTCACAAACATCAAAGTAGACCCCCCCGGTTCCCAGCCCAGGAACTTCATGCGGAAGTCTTTCGCAGGAAATCGGCTTCCCGGGAAACGCAACCTTTCTTACTAATGGAGCGGTATTTTGTACATTGTTTTTTATTTTATTAAATAGCTGTGCTGATGTCCGTACAAATGACGTGGACCAATTAAATGCTAGGATATGGGGAGCCAGGGTGCGCTGGAAACAGAGGATCCGCACTCATGAGCTATATGGTCATTTATCCTCTTCCATGCAATCCTTCTCTCGTCCATCAACCCCTGCTTACCCTCTGTATTTACATTGAAAAATGAGACAGATCGACTCGCATTGCTCGCATTCGAAAATGGTATTTCCGAAGATCCTCTTGGAATCTTGAGTTCATGGAACGATTCTCTCCATTTCTGCAGATGGAAGGGAGTTACGTGCAGTCGCCGCCATCATCAAAGGGTCACGAGCTTGAACCTAACGGGCCACTTATCACCTCACATTGGAAATCTCTCTTTCCTGAGAACAGTCGATCTCTCGAGCAACAAATTCCAAGGCGAAATCCCTCGAGAGATCGGCTGTTTGTTCCGGCTTCAGATTCTCCAACTGGATGAAAATTCACTCCAAGGAGAAATTCCATCCAATCTGAGCCACTGCTCAGAACTCGTAAGCATTAACCTCACGGGGAATCAGCTCGTCGGAGAACTTTCCGCTGAGCTTGGTTCTTTGTCAAAGCTCATTTTCCTTTCTGTCGTTTTCAATCATCTGAGAGGAAGCATCCCACCTTCGTTGGGGAACCTTTCGTCTCTCACGGCTCTTTATCTAGACCATAACAATTTCGAAGGGAAAATTCCAAACCAGCTTGGTCATTTGGTAGGCATTATCACTTTTCAAATATCTATAAATCAGTTATCAGGTACGATTCCACCATCGATTTATAATTTCTCATCCATCCAACTGTTTAGCGTGGTATCTAACCAGCTACATGGAAGCATTCCGCCCAACCTAGGCATTGCTTTTCCGCGCCTGCAATGGATTTATCTAGGAGGAAACCAATTCACTGGACCGATTCCAATTTCATTGTCCAATGCATCAAGTCTCGAAGATTTTTTATATTCCTAGAAACAGTTTTAGTGGACCTGTACCTGCAACTCTAGGAAGTCTTTTAGCTCTCAACGGTTTTAACATCGAGGTGAATCAGCTTGGAAGCAGGGAAGGTGATGACTTGAGCTTCCTCACTTCACTGACCAACTGCACCAATTTAAAAGCCATATCTACTTATTATAATAATCTGGAGGGTGAGTTGCCCAGCTCCATCGCTAATCTGTCGACATAGCTAAATACTCTGCTTTGAGGAGACAACAAGATATTTGGAACTATTCCCTAGGGAATCGAAAATCTTGTCAGTTTGTATGCTCCGGATCTAGGAGTGAATTTCATGAAGGGTACTCTTTCAGATGCTATTGGGATGCTTAACAAGTTGCAAGCCTTGAGTCTCTATCAAAATAAATTTTCGGGGCAAATCCCACCTTCAATTGGCAACATCACTCGTTTGAGCTATCTTCACTTGGATGGAAATGATTTCCATGGAAGCATATCATCTAGTTTTGGAAATTGGGGATTTATGGAAAAACTTTTCATTTCTAAAAATAAACTCAATGGTACCATACTCAAACAAGTCGGCGCAGCTCAAATCGAACTGTCTGGTAATTCATTCACTGGGTCTCTCCTGCTGGAAGTTGATCACTTGGAAAATGTTTGGGCAATGGACATCTCAGAGAACAAACTATCAGGTGAAATTCCAGATACGCTGGGAAAGTGTCAAAGCTTGGAGTTGCTTTATATGCATGGTAACTTGTTTCAAGGAACCATTCCAGAGTCTCTAAAGAATTTAAAAGGTATCAAAGAGCTTGATCTTTCGCACAATAACTTGTCTGGGCAGATTCCAAAGTATTTTGAAGAATTTCTTTTCTTACAGTATTTGAATTTGTCATTCAATAATTTCGAGGGTGAAGTGCCCAAAGGAGGGATCTTTAGAAATGCCAGTGCAATTTCAGTTGTCTGAAACGGCAAACTCTGTGGAGGTATACCAAAACTACAATTGCAAGGGTGCCCTAAGCAAGCTTCTAAGAAACGAGGAAAGCCTCTTGCTCCTAGAGTAAAAGTCACAGTCATTACTGTGGCTTTATCTTCGTTTCTCCTATCGTGTATCATTGCAACTCTTTATTGGAGAAGAAATTCTCAAAAGAAAGCTTCTTCTCCATCTTCCACACAGAATCAGTGGTTACAAGTTTCTTATGCAGATCTCCTTCAAGCAATAGATGGGTTTTCTTCAGCTAATTTAATTGGTGTTGGAAGTTTCGTTTCGTATATAAAGGACTTCTAGAATGCTTTGAAACACTTGTAGTAGTGAAGGTACTCAACCTCCTACAACAAGGTGCTTTTAAGAGTTTTGCAGCTGAATGCGAAGCATTAAGAAACATCCGGCATCGAAATCTTGTCAAGATCTTAATGGTTTGCTCGAGCATTGATTTTAATGGCAATGATTTCAAAGCTCTAGTGTTTGAGTACATGCCGAATGGTAGTCTGGAGAAGCGGTTGCATCCAAATGTAGATGAACAACCTCAACGGAGGAGTTTGAATCTTACCCAGAGGCTAAATATAGCCATTGACGTGGCTTTAGCATTAGATTATATATCTTCATCATCATTTCAAAATACCAATTGTTCATCAAGACCTAAAACCAAGCAATGTTCTTCTGGATGATGATATGGTTGCCCATGTGGGTGACTTTGGTTTAACAAGGTTCCTCTCCGAAGCTGCGGAAGGTTTCTCCCAAAATCAAACCACCACATCTGGGATTAAGGGATCGATTGGGTATATTCCTCCAAGTTAGGTTTTCAATCCATTTTTTTAATTAATTCATCTTGCAAAATGATTGGTACTTTCCATTTAATAATATTATGGTGAAGCTTGTTAATAACGATATGCATAAATTAATCTAATTGAGTGTCTATATATATACATATATAGTTATCTAATGTTTTAAATTTGTTTGTAATAGAGTTCATTGATGCCAATAAAATTTTAGAAAAATTCTTGTTGATTGTTAGATAGTTTTAGAGGTTGCTACTCGATGGTATTGAGGGTTCTTCGATGTCATTGACTGGTTATTGATGGTTGTCAATGTCATCAAAGGTCCCATCAAAGAGATGCACAAAATTGCTTGAGTGTGCCATTTGTTTCCTATTTCAGTTGCAGTAGTATACATACAAGGTGTAATTGGAATTAGGGTTCTCTAAATATGGTTAAGTGTTTGAGAGGATTTTTAAGAAAAAAGGTTTAAGCATTTTTGTCTTGGAGCTTTGATTGCTAAGATTTCATCTCTTATAACTTCATTCTTTTTATAACGCATTGTCATTTTGTGCCGTAATTTTTTCCCCACTTCAATTCAAATTGCTTTATGATTGTAAATGTTTGTACAATCATGATTATCTTATTAAATTTCTCTTTGTGTGCTTGATGTGAGCCCAAAATCTGAATGGTCCATGTGATGTAACACCCCATTAAACTCCCAGTGTGCAACTTTTACCCAGATCCAAACTTTTGGTGGGCCATGTCAAAAGAAAACAGTTTCCTCTCTTGATTTACATCTCTCTTTGCTATGGCCCACCAAAGTTTTCAATCAGGGTGAAAAGTGGTCCTTAGGGGTTTCATGGGGTGCCGCATCACATGGACTGTTCGGATTTGGGCCCATGATATGTGTGTAAGCAGAAATGTTTTTTATTTAAATGAAATATTTCCTTTCTCCCTCTCAATATCTAACCACTATTTTTATCTTTCTTTAAATAGATGCCTAACATTCAAATATGTGATATTTGTAATTCATAGTATGGGATGGGCAGTAAGGCGTCCACACATGGAGATGTATACAGTTATGGGATCCTTCTACTTGAGATGGTCACTGGAAAGCGACCAACTGGTTTAAGGACAATCAGGGCCTTCATCACTTTGCAAAGTCGGCTTTTCCAGAACAAGTAATGGAGATTATAGATCTAAGATTTCTCTTTGAAGATATTGAAGCTATTCAAGACAGTGAAAATCGTAACAATTTGAGAAATAGAATGCATGATTGCTTAGTTTCATTGGTTACTGTTGGTGTATCGTGCTCTACGGAATTGCCAAAGGAAGGAATGAAGATGAGAGACGTTGTCATGGAAATGCATGTAATTAGAGACTTATATCTGGAGGTTAGGATTCACTGATAGAGACAAAATAGGCCCCTATTGTTAGGTGAGGGTTCATCTTACCTCAGTAACTACTAATATTAGATTAGTAGTTACATTGAAGAAGATTTCAAGTTTGACTCTATGGGGAAGACGTTTTTTTTTTTTTTTTCCTTTCTTTCTTTTATATATCTTGTTTTAGACAAATGGTGATTGTATTATTAATATAATAGGAGAAAATGTTTATCAGAATAAAGAGAATATTGGGTACTAAGATACTAAATCCTCATAAAATTTTATATAACCTATTCCAAAAATACCATTATAATCTTACCAAGTATTCATCAATGGCTTTGCCTGTTGATCTGAAAGGTGTGCGTGCACATGAAAGAGGTGGATATTGAAAGAAATAGTACCAACAACCCATAGTGGCCAAGCTGTTTTGGGCTTGACCTACTTTTGTGGGCTTTGAAACTTTGATTTGGGCTGGGCTTGAGCTTTTCATATACTCATTGGGCCAAATATGGGCTAAATTTTTGCTCTAATTAGTGTATGGTTGGGCTCATGCCCAGGAATGCAGCTCAATTAAAGAACGGACATTAATGGAGACTGCCCATTCCCACTTTCCCTTGCCGTATTTTCGGTCCAGGGAACATTCGTGATAGGAGAACCCTATTTATGAACTAACTCAATGGGTTTGAACTCGTAGCTCAATGGCTTACAACTTGTGTTTCAATGTTGAGGTCTTGAGTTCAAGTCTGGCCTATGAACTAGCTAAAACAGTAAATGGCCCGGTGAAACATGTCTAGATCTACCCCATTAGCCATATATCTATGTAAATACCCCAAAAGACCTGAATTAGGCTTCAACAATCATTTCAGTACATGAGGTGGCTAATTCAGTAGATGAGGTAGCAGGTTTTGCTGATCTAATGTGATAGAAATGTATCAAATGTTAGAAATATTGCAGAAGTAAACTTGAATTCAATCAACCAAGACAAAATCAAATGCAAACAAAAACATACTGAGAGCATATAAATTTTACATGGAAAAGCCTTCTTAAGAAAAAATCACAGTACAAAGCGATAAACAATTCACCATGAAACGATATTACAAGAGATGTAAGACTTACAACGACGAGAACTCCATTCGAATCATCCTAAACCCTAACTTTTGCCCTTAAGAACGTTTTAACATTCACTTAGAATACTCTAGTACCAATTGCACCCGATATATATATTATTACAATCATAATTAAAAATAAATTGCTCACTTATGCAGTTCCACACGCGCCGTCAATCTATTGACATCGGTTGAGAAATCATCGATTCGATCAAAGACGCATGTTTAATCAATTGAACATGCCAAAAACATTTCAAAGAATTTGAGATTTTTTTCAAATTATTTTTAATCTATCGACCCAATTGTCAATCGAGCATGTCCGAAGCATTAAGAGAGCAATCTATATAATTTTAGGGAGCTTCAATGGATCAAGTATAACTATTAATTGATCAATGTCCCTTATTTCTACATAAATTGAAGGCATCCATTCAACATCCGACTGCTAATCTTAAAACGATGGTTTAACCATACCTTAGATTCGAAGTGGTGAGCAACACAAAAGGGCATAGTATAGGGAGGCCTCCCTTTAAGAAATTCATAGAGTTAGATCACGTTTGATGAAATCTGAGTTGACTCTGACAATTCGCATCAAACTCGTCAAGTCTTAAACCATCAGTCAAGCCTAGCCCATAAGCAGACATCACAAATGGGCCAACCTATAGCTTGTCCAAGTCTAGCACCCCATGAACCATTAACCCGTGTCATTTCCTGCACAACCTGAATCGGACTAGGACCAGGCCTGACTTACCGGATCAAGTTGGACCAAGTTCGAGCTGACTCGGACAAATCTCATCGGGCTCGTCCAAGTCATAAAACCATGGTTCGGGAAGCCCATGTGCTAGCATCTAAAATGGGCTAGCATATATCATGTCCAAGTCTAGCCCATGAATCAAGGTCCATGCCCTGCATGAGCCGAATCAAGCTCAAGCTAGGAACTTCAACTCTCAGTCACCAATTCTAAGCTAGTCGTGTCAGACCATGTATAACCCTCAGGCCCACATCTAACCAACAAGCCATGAAGATCAGGCCAAACCAAACCGGAAGCTAGGTGGGCCCATTTTTGACCCAGCCAGGTAACTGATGTTAAAGCCATGTGGTCTCCACCATGATGTATGTGTTTTATCCACGCCGTTCATTCATTTTTTCTAGCTTATTTTAGGGTATGAGCAAGGCAGATATGAAGTTCAAGTGCACCCCGCCACATGAAACAGTAGGGATTGAATTCCTCCCTTCAAAAACTCCTTAGGGCCACTGGTGTTTTGGATTAAGCTGATGTTTGTATTTTTCTATCATCACAGTCCTGTCTGACCTTACGAACAAGTTGGATAGAAAATAAACTTTATTGAGGCTATGAGAAGGTTTCAATAGTAGTGGACCCCACTATTTCTTGCGGTATGGTCCACATGAAGATTTGGATCTGCCTCATATTTTGAGCTCATGCATTAAAATGAATGGGAAAAAATTGGAGGGCCAAGATGGAAAAACAAATACATCATGGTGGGGCCTACAGCTTTGACACTAACTAATTGGTGGCTGGTATTAAGGTAACCGGCCAAATCAAATCTTTATCGTACCAAGTAAACTCTGTTGGGCCCACTGTGAATGTCTGTAATTTATCCATGCTATTCATCCATTTTTTTAGCTCATATTAGAGGTTGAGATTAAAATCAAAGTATATTTAAACCTTAAGTGGACCACACCACAGGAAACAGGGAAAATAATGATTTCCACCGTTGAAACCTTACTGAGGTCTTTATTTATCTTCCATCCTTTTTGAAAGATCACATGAACATAGATGAAGGAAAAACACACTTATTGGTTTGATCCAAGAATTTTTCAACGGTAGAAGTTAAATTCACAATGTTTATTGTGATGCGGTCCACTTGAGCTTTAAATATAGTAAAATGGACAGACGAAGTGGATAAAATGCATAAATTACGATGGGCCCCACAGAGTTTACTTAGTACACAGTCCGCTTCCCAGCCCTACCGTGCTCCTTCCTCCGAGCATTGCTTGCGTGCGAGTATTCTGTCTTCGGACGGTGGAAATAGGAAAAGCTAGAAAGAAGGAAGAAAGAAAGGAAGAAGAAAGAGAGATGGCGAGCAACTGTTGTAAAATGTTGATTTTATAAAATATATTTTATAAATAATAAATAATAATATATATATAAAAGGTTTGAAAAAATAACTTTTGTGAGTTTTGAGAATAGTCCCACATTGGAAAAAGAGTAGAAGTAAAAGTAGTTTATATGAAAGGTGTGGAGTATCTTAATATTTACTTACCTAGTCCGTAGACCATGGGACTTGCGTGTTCTAGTGCGAAGCACTGGAACTGGAACACCGCTCACGTGCATGCACTCGCGCTCGAGCTCACTTGCGCTCAGGCATGGGCTCGGGCTCAGTCTCAGTCACAGTCACAGGCTTGGTGCGAGGGCGTGGGCATGTGAGGCAGTGTGGCTGTAGAGACGCTAGTGGCGCACTTTACACTTCGCACGTGCGCATCGTGTCGCAGAGGATCGCTCCCTTCTTGAACCGGAGCTGAAAAGAGATCTCTCAGTATATATAGATGGACTTAAAAGAGCTGTTGTAGCAGAAACTGTAACAACTGAGCCATTAGTGAAGGGTCCAGCTGTAACTGCTACATGGCTAGCTCAAAAGTTAGAAAATGGCTAGCTACTGTCTCACAACAGTCAGCATGCAGTAGATTAATAGCCCATGCACAACAGTCAGAAAACGACCATAAAACAGCTAGTTTTCCAATAGCTAGAAATGACTTAATGGAATTTAAGTCTCTAGACCATAACTCCCTAACCACCATAGCTTATAAATAGAGGGTCTGAATGAGTTTCCAAACCATCTCAATCCACTCCAGCAAACTCAAACGAACTGAGACAGTCAGCCCCACTCACTCTAGTGATTCCAGCAACATAGCAAGACTTGAACCGTAGCTTGAAGAACAAACCAGCGGTGTGGTCTAGAACGACGGTTCAATTAAACCAATTGCTGAAGAACAAGAAAAATAAACCAGTGTAGTGGTCTCATATACACTTTCTTTTTTTCTTTTTTCTTTTTAGGATTTTTCTTTTCATTGTACTTTCAGCCAGATTAAGTGTAATAGAGTTCCAATAGATGGGCCTTCATGTTTGTTGAATGCAGACCCACACCAGGCTCGTTGTATTCTAGAAGCAGTTTTTCTGTAACCTATCAGCATACTCAATTAGAAATTTTCAGTTTTCACATTATATAGAAATTATATTAATCTGTATAAATTTTTCAACAATCTTAAAGCGTTATTTCATGGAAGCTGACAGTGTTTCATCTATCAAGTTGATCAAACAAGACTTGATATGTCTTGGTCGGTTTGATGGAACCAATTTCACAAGATGGCAAGACAAGCTAAAATTTCTCCTGACGACGCTAAAGATCTACTACATATTAGATCCAAATCTGAAGTGCTACCTAAAGCATCAGACAAAGACACACCTGAACAGGTGGATGCCCGCACCAAACGAGTCAAAGACGAACTCTTGTGTCGAGGACGCCTTTTAAACGTGCTCTCTGACCGCCTGTACTATCTGTACTAACAAATGTCATTAGCAAAGGAGATCAAATACAAGGCTCAAGAAGAAGGAACCAACAAGTTTCTCATCGCCAGGTATTTTGACTTCAGCATGGTTGATAATAAACTGCTGCTTTTCCAAATCCAAGAACTACAGCTAATAATAAACAAAATCAAAGCGATAAGATTGATCTTCTTGAATTATTCCAAGTCAAGGCTATAATCGTTAAATTGCCACCGATGTGGAAAGACTATAGAAAGAAGTTGCTGCATAAAACTGAGGACTACACAATGGAACAAATCCAGAAACACCTTAGGATTGAGGAAGAATCTCGTAAACGCGACAAAAAGAATGATAACGGGAATGTCTCATCCAAAGTACATGCAGTAAAGAATATTAGTAACAAGAATCCCGATAAGGA
The DNA here is from genome assembly GCA_037074715.1 of Magnolia kwangsiensis. Lineage (NCBI taxonomy): Eukaryota > Viridiplantae > Streptophyta > Magnoliopsida > Magnoliales > Magnoliaceae > Magnolia > Magnolia kwangsiensis. Next base: position 105,379,399 of record CM073578.1, on the reverse strand, counting down.
CGATTCCCTGAAACCCAAAAAAGAAAAATTCAAGAAAAATGCCTAAAAGAAGAACAGAAAGTTCAAAGGCCCATGCCGTGTCTATGGAAAAACTAGGCACTATGCTCGAGTATGCCGATATCGCAAATCTAAAAAAGAGGCAAGTGCAATAGAAGAAGGCGATATTGTGGCTAAGATCACTGAGGTGAATACCATCTAAGGCAAAGTTGTAGGTTGGTGGTATGATACTGCCGCTACAGTACATGTGTGCTACGACAAATCAGCCTTCAAAACCTATGAGGAATTGACCGATGGTCAAGAAGTCCAAATGGGTAATGAAGTCCGATTGAAGGTCGTTGGCAAAAGAACTGTCGAACTAATATTCACCTCTGGGAAGAAAGTGATTCTGACTAATGTACTGCACGTCCCAGACATAAGACAAAACTTAGTTTATAGGGATCTTCTGGGTAAACCAGGCATAAGGGTGGTGTACGAGTTAGGTAAATTGATTCTGTTCAGGAATGAGAATTTTGTCGGAAAGGGATATGCTTGTAACGGGATAATTAATTTTTCTCTGAATGAAAGTAGCACTTCTGCATATATGGTTGAATCCGCTCGACTGTGACATGATAGACTAGCCCATATGGGGTATAGTACCTTGAAGTTTATGGCTAAAAATGGTTTAATCTCATACACAGATAATGAAACTGATAAATGTGAAGTATGCATACGATCCAAAATAACGAAGAAACCTTTTCCATGTGTTAATAGATCGTCTCAAACATTAGATCTTGTGCACAGTGACATCTGTGAGTTAAACGACATTCTTACTCGTGGAGGTAAATGATACTTCATAACCTTTATAGGTGATTGGTCTAGATATGTGTATGTTCATTTGTTAAAGAGCAAAGATGAAGCATTGAACATGTTTAAAATATATAAAGAAAAAGTAGCGAATCAATTAAATAAGAAGATAAAAATTCTCCATAGCGATAGAGGAGGAGAATACTTCTCCAATGAGTTCGATAACTTCTGTAAAGAACATGAACTGATACATCAATGTACAGCTCCATACACACCTCAACAAAACGAAATTGCTAAAAGAAAGAATAGAACATTAGTAGAGATAGTCAACTCAATGCTAATAAAAGTAAAGTTGCCACTAAATCTATGGGGTGAGGCACTGCTTACAGCATGCCATATAATAAATAAAATTCCATCTAAAAAATATAAAATATCTCCATATGAAACATAGAGAGGTAGAAAACCTAACTTAGGATATCTTAAAGTGTGGGAGTGTCTTGCATACTGCAGAACTCTTGATCCAAAAAGAACTAAGTTAGGATCAAGAGTTATTAAGTGTGCCTTCGTAGGGTATGCACAAAATAGTAAAGCTTATAGACTTCTAGACATGAAGTCTAATACAATAATATAATAAAAAAATGTTGAATTCTTTGAGAACTCAATATCCTTGGAGTCAAAGGATAATAAAATTCAAACTCTTAATAGAGAACTAGATAGCATAGCTCCATAGATAGTGAAAGCTCCTATTGAACCTCGTAGGAGTCAAAGAACAAGAATAGAGAAGAGTCTAGGAGATTACTACATAGACTCACAACGTATCATTTTTCATTTGGTAGAAGCAGATAGAGAAAATGTTATAAGATAAATACCTATAATAATGACTATAAAAGATGATCCTAACATATAAAGAAGTTGTATCCTCTAGATACTTAACTTTGTAGAAAGAAGTTATAAATGATGAAATGGAATCTATAATGTCAAATCAAACATGGAAACTAATTAACTTACCTCCAGGTTCTAGACCCATAGGTTGTAAATGGGTATTTAGGAAGAAATATCACATTGATGAGATTATTCAAACCTTTAAAGCTCGATTAGTAGCTAATGGTTTTAGATAAAACGAAGGGATAAATTACTTTGACACATTTACCTATAGCTAGGATAACATCCATTAGGATATTATTTGTACTAGTTTCCATACATCATCTTCACATCCACCAAATAAATGTAAACACTGCATTCCTGAATGGGGACCTCAATGAGGATCTATACATGAATGAGAATGTATACATAGAACAACCTGGAGATTTCGTTCTATCAGAAAATGAAAATAAAGTATGTAGATTAGTTAAATCTTTGTATAGATTAAAACAAGCACTAAAACAGTGACATGAGAAGTTTGATCCCAAAATACTATCTCATGGTTTCATGCATAATGTAGCTGACAAATGCATATATTCTAAAATATATGGTAGTTATATCGTTATTATTTGTCTATATATTGATGAAATGTTAATAATAAGTAATAAAATATAAGGTGTGAATAAAATAAAGAAGTTTCTTTATTCCATATTTAAAATGAAAGATCTTGGACAAGTTGATACTATCCTAGGTATCAAAGTTAAAAAATATTGTAGAGGTTATGCTTTATATTAATCTCATTATATTAAGAAGATACTAAACAAGTTTAACCATCTAAATATAAAGAAAGCAAAAATCCCATTTGATCCAAGTATTAAGCCAAAAGAAAATACTGGAAGAACAGTTGCACAATTAGAATATGTGAGTGCTATAGGGAGTCTTATGTATGCTATGCAATGCACTAGACCTGATATCACATATGCTATGAGTAAACTTAGTAGGTTTACTAGCAACCCCAATACTGAATACTGAAATGCAATCAGTAGAGTCCTTGGTTACTTAAAAGCAACCAAAGACTTAGGACTATTTTATTCAGAGTTTTCTGTCGTATTGGAAAGATATACTGGTGCGAGCTGGATATCGAGTGCAGGGGACAACAAGTCTACTATAGGGTGAGTACTCACCCTATGAGGTGCAGTTGGGTCTTGGAGATCCAAGAAACAGACTTGCATAACGCGCTCGACTATGGAGTCTGAATTTATAGCCCTGGCTACAACAGGCAAAGAGGCTAAGTGGTTAAGGGATCTTCTATTAGAAATTTCTTTTTATGTAAAGCCTATATCTGCTATGTCACTACATTGTGATAGTGAAGTCACATTAGCTAGAACATATACCGGCACTTATAATGGTAAGTGTAGATATATCAGTCTTTGACATGATTATGTCAGACAATTGATTCAAGATGGAATCATTGTTATTTTCTATGTGAAATCAAGCAATAACTTGGTAGATCCTTTTACTAAACCTCTATTGAGAGAGGTAGTAAAGGCTACATATAGAGGGATAGGGTTGAAACTCTTCAACCAAAGTTCCACCAGTGATGGTAACCCAACCTAAAGTCAGAAAATCTATAATTTTGGGTTTAATGATTAAGAACAAATCACTGATATGTGAAAAGTTTTCAGCACTAAATTATAAAAACCTCATTCATAATAGATAAGTGTTGAGCGTTACGAAAGAGGGTTGAGTCTTAGAACTCTTAATAAAATTCAGTCTATAGGACAAGTGTCTTATAGTAACGGAGACACTGGAAGGATTTCATGAGAGTTACGAGTTTTCTTTCGGGATCGTTCACGAATTAGAATAAGCACATGACCATTAATTATGTTGAGCAAGATTGTGGGAACTCTAACAAACACATAGCGAATATGTGTATGGTTTCTCTAACTCTGTTATCTAGGAATAACTGGTTCAAAGCTGCAGCTATCAGTCATTTTGACAGAGTTTTAAGATACTTACATTAAGAAAAGATTAAAATCAAAAGATATCTTTCTTTATGCTTATAAGCTGATAATTATGGCAGAAATGTTTAACCGAGAAAATATATTTTTTAAAAATCAAGTGGGGGATTGTTACAAATTGTTGATTTTATAAAATATATTTTATATATATAAAAAATAATAATATATATATAAGGTTTGAAAAAATAACTTTTGTGGGTTTTGAGAATAGTCCCACATTGAAAAAAGAGAAGTAAAAGTGGTTTATATGAAGGGTGTGGAGTATTTTTATATTTACTTACCTAGTCTATGGATCATGAGACTTGCGTGTTCCAGTACAAAGCATTGGAACATCACGCACATGCACACGATAGCACTTGCGCTCGGGCTCGGGTACGGGCTCAGTCTTAGTCTCGGTCATAGTCACGGTCACGGTCATTGTCACGGGCTTGGTGCGAGGGTGTGTGCATGTGAGGCAGTGTGGCTGCAGAGGTGCTAGTGGCACACTTTACACTTCGCACGTGTGCATCGTGTCGTAGAGGGTCACTCCCTTCGAGAACCGGAGTGAGACATGTGTAAGTTGCTGTGCGACTAAGTGGCTAAGGCAGGTGGCTGGTTGGTAGAGAGATTAGAGGACTGAGAGATCTTGTAACACCCCGGATTTTTGCCAACTTGGGGTTAGAAGTCCTTAGGCAATGGTTTAACCAAAACACCTTGGTAACCGCTCAGAACCCAATTCCATAGCCAAAGAAATCACTTAGGATTAATTCCTTTAGAAACTAAGCATAAGTTAGTTAGCGCTACGCTGGAGTAGCTGTGAAATTATCCCTGATCGCTTTAAATACGTTCTACAAGACCCAAAACTTATAGAACCAATGACGCTATAATATCCTGAAACCTTGGATCAAACTCTAAACCCGTTTGCTCTCAGGAACTCTTTGAAACTTTGTATTGGATCTAGACCACGTGTCGAAAGTCCGATACCTACAATCTTAGACAATTATGACTGCCTTGTTGGACTAGACAATCGTTTCAAAAATCAAGGCCAACCGATGTTCAGAGGCTATTTCATTGAGCCTGGAGTGAAGAGAGTGAGAATAGGGTTAGATTTGGAAATTTTAATTCAAATCTGACACGTGACTTGACGCGTTATTATTAAGCATTCTGACAGTCAAAATTCAGCCAAATTATACCCTCGAATCAGGAAAAATTTCATATCATGAGACTTGTAGACCTGATCTAGGTGCGATGACTACTGAACTGAAATTGGACCGCCACGTGCGATCTGCGAACTCTTCCGGTCTGAAAACTTGATGTGTACTAGATCCAGTATGCATGAGCTTAAGTCCAACTGCATTTAGCCAGGGGACCTCTAGAAATGCTCTTTTGGACTAGAACAGCCCCGAATTGGTTAGACCTCAAGTAAATATTGTTCCCAAGCCTAATTTGGAAAGAAATTAGGTTATATAAGGGCTTTAAACACTCACTTCTCTCACCCATCCGAATTTACTAGAAAGCCTAGCAAGAGTGAGAGAGAAAGTGAGAGTTTGTGAGAGAAGGTGGGAGAGATTTTCCTGCCACGTGCTGCTGCTGCTACACATGCTTAAGCGACGCACTCCAATCACTTTCCTGGCGATTCCAACGCACTTTTAGGTAAGGAAAACCCTAATCACTTGCTGATTTGAGAATTTATTCGATTCAAATAGCAAAGTAGCTGATGTACATGTGTATTAGGTCGCCTGATTACCGTAGACGAAGCGTATACGCTCCGTTTCAAACGATACACATATAAAGTGAAAGGTACGGATTTTAGACGCATTGATTGGATGTTTTCAATGCTTTCAATGTCGTTTAATAGTAGATTATCGACGGCAATGCCGTTTGACATGTACAACATGCTCTCCGTTTCCTGTTTCGTAAGCAGACGAAAAATATGAGATTTAGGGCATTTTAGTCATTTGTAGGAAATACTGTTTGCATCCATATTTTGCTGATATGATTGACATGACTTTTTGTCGCCTTAGGATATTAGGAATGCGTGCATAATCAGTTTGGTGAAGAGATTCGCCCAAGTGCGCACTTTGAGTCGACATACAATATGTAGACTTAAGTGTGTAGACTAAGTGTTTGTATAAATGTTTGTATTAGTATTTATTGAATTAAATGGTGTTGTGAAATAGTTTTGAGATTGAATTCTCAAATAATATACTGATGTAAATGATTTCCTTCATGTTGGCTATATGTATGATTTCATCATATGTAAGAAATGCATGTGCTAGATGATTTACTTAAGTTGTATGTTATAACATGTGTTAACATGCTCACATTGTTATAATGCATTTCCATTACCTTGATATGATTGTGGATGTGGATTCATAAATGTTTGGGACTATACTTAGTCCAGAAAGTCGGTAACCGAGTAAATTCGTGGTTGGCTTATCTTTGCCACGAAGGACGCGTCGATGAACGCGAGTCGTGTTTTGAGTTGGCGGCAGTGGTTAGGCCACACGAAGTGTTTCATGCACTTCATGTCGTTCAGCTTGAGATGCGCTCATGCTAGTCGAGCCCGTAACCCGACTGGCCACTGTATGTTCACCATGTATGTGTCATAACTGCTTGAACCTAGGGTACTAAACTTACCATTGAAAACCCTGTCAACCATGGTACCTTGATCCATAAAGACTCATGAGCCGGGCATGGTGGTATGGGACACCGTGGTCGAACTGTCGGCCTACGCTGGGGCCACAAACCTCCCCGTAGTGACTAGTGAGCACCCTACTCTGAGTAGATTATGGTGGTATGAGACACTATATTCTTACTATCGGCCTACATTGATCAGGTGACGAGCCCTTTGTAGTGACCTTGAGTTTATCCTGACACCGCATGGGGGCGACGAGTCCTGATGCAGTCTTAAGGATAATTAGGCCTATATTGATAAGGTGATGGGGGAGCGGTGCAACGAGTGCGAGCAACAGCCCTGACAGCCCTTGCAGCGACCTACAAATATAACATCGTATGAGATTACTAGGAGTGACGACCCTAGACAGGATCTGTGTTGGGATTGATATAAGAAAGGTACCCTAGTTTTCCAATCCTGCTGTATGAAAAGGACTAATAATAACTCGGTAATCATATCACCATCACATTACATGTGCCTGGAAGATGTGGAGCACTGTGGGAAGAAAGCATGCCGCGGGCGTAAGATGGTGCCGTATTAGGGAGATCGTTGGTGAGGGCATCCATCATGTCATGTCATATTGCATTAACAACAGTATTTAGGAATGTTTGATTTATTGCTTTACTATTATCGCATGATTGATTTGAGAACATGCTAATCTCTGCTGTATTATTCCACTAAGTTGATCACTCACTCCCACGTTACGGGACGGTGTTTCCGGACACCCATCAGACCCTATTGTGATTACAAATGATGGTGCGGCCTGCGAGGCGGAGCCGGACTTGATGATGATGAGGAGGATCCCTCCTTTATGCGTGTTCTGATTGATGGGATTACAGGGAGGTTGATTAGATGCCTTGACACTTGTTATTTTATATTTTTAGGGCACTCATGTATATTCTTTTTGTTTACTTTTGGAGTATACATGTATGTATATAACCTGGTAACATGTTCACACTCTGGAGACATACAACAGTTTATATATGTTATACATACTATCACAGTCTTTCGCTTGTTAATTTAACTGTCTCTAGAGTATGATATGTTGTTTTGGCTTAATCCCAATCTTTTTTAATGCCTGTTTACTGATAACATGCATCTATTATTATCTATGTTGCATAAATAACATTTTGGAACTTGGGAGTTGGGTTTTTACTCGACCCTCGATTTTTGAGATGTTACAGATGGTATCAGAGCATGATTTGGATTAAACCGGGCCTGGGTTATGGTCACGCGACGTACACTATCACTCCTTTGACTTAGGTGGGTGCGACAAGAACTTAAAAACACTCGTAGGATCGTAGTTTCGCCAATAGGCAAAGTCTACTCAAGTCGATCATTCGATCGAGTCCGTAACGCATCTAGGGTCATATGAAGCGACCTAAGTAGCTCCTAGGTTGTAAGTAAGCGGGTTGAGACATTCTCTGGAAGGTTCTAAACTCAAAAATGTGAATTCTTGGGCTGTGGGGCAACCACAACCCTTACATTCAATCGCTAGGGCTTAAAAACCCCGTTTCACCTAATTCCTTTAAAATTCTTCCTCTCACCACTCCATTCTTCAATTATTTCTTAGTATTTTCATGGTAGGCATTGATCATAATGTAAAAATGATATAAAATCATACATACGCAAAATTTTCCAATGAATAGTAAAAATATACGAAAATTGGCCATTTGGCCATTATAACTTTGTAATCTTTAGAAACTAATGGGCTAGATGGATGGATTAGATCCTCATACCCCAAAATCATATGCTATATGATGGATAAATGTATTCTGGTTTACAGACTGGCCCCAAAATTCTCTGAATAAAATTTTGGGCCTCCCTAGGCCAATCTACAATGATCTGGGGTGGGGCCCATACCTATTTGGAGTCCTTAGGGCAGGAGGGACCCAACCCATGTGATCCCACCAGCCATATCTGAAGATGGCCGGCGATGCATCGTCGTACAATGGGCCCCATTTGGGCCATGCTTTGGGCGGACACCCTAGAAGGGGTAGGGGAGGTCTCCTATATGTGGGCCGCACCTTGAAACCCCCTAAAAAGCATACTTCCTTCACAAACAGCCCCCTCCCAAGCTCCTTTCACATTTTTCTTGCTGCCCTATCTCAAAACGCAGCTCCAAATCCCTTCCAATCCCATTTCTTGCTAAAACTAACCCTATCCCATCCCTTCATAGTGATTTTCTACTCCTCTTTCAAACTCGTCCGTTGGAGCTCCTACAACCCCCAAATATGGCTGAAATCGTGTGGAGCTCTATTCCCCTTTATACTTCTCTTTTCCCTTTGAAAATCCAGCCTTTGGGAGCTTGATGCATCCCTCTACAGGGCCTAGATTCATTTCAGTCCATTTGGGCAACCATTTTTCTGCATTTCCTCCGCTTTCCATGGCTATTGTTAAGGTTGTTTTAGCCTTTTTCTCCCTTTCCACCATCCTCTCTCATGTCCCTTTTATTTGATCCTCAGACTCATGGCAACTTGCTTACCCATCCCATTTCTCCACGTTCTTCGCTTGCTTGATTACCATTTGAAGGATTTCTATGTGTTGTTGTTGTTGGGTCTAGTGATGTCATAGGTAGAAATATGTTTGCGTAATGGTTTGGGCTTAGCATAGCCGAATGCAGTTCCAATTAATACATCTTAAGGCTACTGGCCATATAGGCCCTTGGCGTTTTGGACCTAGTGTTAGTACTCCTAGATTTGAAGGATCTGATGACATAGGAAATCCAATTCCATTTAGATAATCTTGACCCTAAGTGATAGAACAATCCCCTGTAGTGGAAATGGTATGAAACCATCTAGCGTATGAGTCTAGACTTTGGTTTATAGCCAGTGAGTTGTAGACTAGTCTACTAGTTACCTTAAGTAGTGTAAAACCAGTATATGCTAAGGAATAATAGGTTAGAATTGGTTGAAGTAGAACCTTATTCCTTCGATAGATCCCCTTATTACTTATAGACTTCTGTTGTAACCCATAGGAAAGTAGTTTTAACTTAGAACCATTCACTCTCAGGAAAAATTTATACATCCCTCAGATTGAACTTAGAATGAACTAGCACGCCCCTTAGAATTGCCTTTCCCAAGGGCTTATTGCATTCGGAAACACGGAGTAAAGGAACTGTATATGTAAGCGATGTATTCGCGGTTTGAGTCGACTTCTTAATCCTAGTGGTTACCAATGAATCCAATGCTCTGATCAAGCAAAGGATCGACATCGACTCGGATTAAGAACTGATACAACGTATTTTCTATCCTGATTAGACAGAATGTCAATGTATCCAGCTTAGACCCACTACACAACCTTTCTTCTGTGATAGCCCAACCACTTACAACCAAACGTGATCACATTGTCTTTGGAAAATGGCAAGGACTTAAAGCCAGTAGAGAATTAGACATCTTGTCACCAACTCATACTTGCCCCTAAACTCAACCACAATAGAGATTAGACTTATCTCTATCACCATAGATACCAATGCCATAGAACGCATCATTAGCAAAAAAAAACCAATGTAATGAGAGGTTGTTTCCCAATTCATGTCAAGGATGACCCCTAAGTTGCACCTCGTTCCGATATACGGAGCGATGCATAGATTCTTGAACTTGAAGTAGAACTAAGTTTTAAGGGGGGTAGACGTATTGAGTCCAATCCAGTTAGGTCAGCCAATGCAACCGTTCGATCAGAGTGACACAGCGGAAGTGTGGTTGGCCTCTTCCCCACTGGCCCAGGATCGAAACATTTGATTTAGGTTATACATACGGTTAGGTCATTAAATATGATTGACCCTTCCTTAGAATGTCAATACTGAAGTCTTGCTAGATACTCCTTACCCTTCGCCAATTTCGGAGACAAAATTGTGTTTTAAGGGGGGTAGATTGTAACACCCCGAATTTTTGCCAACCTGGGGTTAGATGTCCTTAGGCAATGGTTTAACCAAAACACCTTGGTAACCGCTCAGAACCCAATTCCATAGCCAAAGAAATCACTTAGGATTAATTCCTTTAGAAACTAAGCATAAGTTAGTTAACGATACGCTGGAGTAGCTGTGAAATTGTCCCTGATCGCTTTAAATACGTTCTACAAGATCCAAAACTTGTAGAACAAATGACGTTATAATATCCTGAAACCTTGGATCAAACTCTAAACCCGTTTGCTCTCAGGAACTCTTTAAAACTTTGTATTGGATCTAGACCGCGCGTCGACAGTTCGATACCTACAATCTTAGACAATTATGACCGCCTTGTTAGACTTGACAATCGTTTCGAAAATCAAGGCCAACCGATGTTCAGAGGCTATTTCATTGAGCCTGGAGTGAAGAGAGTGAGAATAGGGTTAGATTTGAAAATTTAATTCAAATCTGACACGTGACTTGACGCGTTATTATTAAGCGTTCTGACAATCAGAATTCAGCCAAATTACACCCTCGGATCAGAAAAAATTTCTCTTTCATATCATGAGACTTGTAGACCTGATCTAGGTGTGATGACCGTTGAACTGAAATTGGATCGCCACGTGCGATCTGCGAACTCTTCCGGTCTGAAAACTTGATGTGTGCTAGATCCAGTATGCATGAGCTTAAGTCCAATCGCATTTGGCCAGGGGACCTCCAGAAATGCTCTTTTGGACTAGAACATCCCCGAATTGGTTAGACCTCAAGTAAATATTGTTCCCAAGCCTAATTTGGAAAGAAATTAGGTTATATAAGGGATTTAAACCCTCACTTCTCTCACCCATCCAAATTTGCTAGAAATCCTAGCAAGAGTGAGAGAGAAAGGGAGAGTTTGTGAGAGAAGGTGGGAGAGATTTTCTTGCCACCTGCTGCTGTTGCTGCACGTGCTTAAGCGACGCACTCCAATCACTTTCCTGGCGATTCCAACGCACTTCTAGGTAAGAAAAATCCTAACCACTTGCTGATTTGAGGATTTCTTCGATTCAAATAGCAAAGTAGCTGACGTACGTGTGTATTAAGTCGCCTGATCGCCGTAGACAAAGCGTATACGCTCCGTTTCAAACGATACACATATAAAGTGAAAGGTGCGGATTTTAGACGCTTTGATTGGCTATTTTCAACGCTTTCAATGTCGTTTAATAGTAGATTATCGACGGCAATGCCGTTTGACATGTACAACATGCTGTCCGTTTCCTGTTTCGTAAGCAGACGAAAAATATGAGATTTAGGGCATTTTAGTCATTTGTAGGAAATACTGTTTGCATCCATATTTTGCTGATATGATTGACATGGCTTTTTGTCACCTTAGGATATTAGGAATGCGTGCATAATCAGTTTGGCGAAGAGATTTGCCCAAGTGCGTACTTTGAGTTGACATACAATATGTAGACTTAAGTGTGTAGACTAAGTGTTTGTATAAATGTTTGTATTAGTATTTATTGAATTAAATGGTGTTGTGAAATAGTTTTGAGATTGAATTCTCAAATAATATGCTGATGTAAATGATTTTTTTCATGTTGGCTATATGTATGATTTCATCATATGTAAGAAATGTATGTGCTAGATGATTTACTTAAGTTGTATGTTATAACATGTGTTAACATGCTCACATTGTTATAATGCATTTCCATTACCTTGATATGATTGCGGATGTGGATTCATAAATTTTTGGGACTATACTTAGTCCAGGCAGTCGGTAACCGAGTAAATTCATGGTTGGCTTATCTTTGCCACGAAGGACGCTTCGATGAACGCGAGTCGTGTTTTGAGTTGGCGGCAGTGGTTAGGCCACACGAAGTGTTTCATACACTTCATGTCGTTCAGCTTGAGATGCGCTCGTGCTAGTCGAGCCCGTCAAGTAACCCGACTGACCATTGTATGTTCACCATGTATGTGTCATAACTGCTTGAACCTAGGGTACTGAACTTACCATTGGAATCCCTGTCAACCATGGTACCTTGATCCATAAAGACTTATAAGCCGGGCATGGTGGTATGGGACACCGTGGTCGAGCTGTCGGCCTACGCTGGGGCCACAAACCTCCCCGTAGTGACTAGTGAGCACCCTACTCTGAGTAGATTATGGTGGTATGAGACACTATATTCTTACTATCGGCCTACATTGATCAGGTGACGAGCCCTTTGTAGTGACCTTGAGTTTATCCTGACACCGCATGAGGGTGACGAGTCCTGATGCAGTCTTAAGGATAATTAGGCCTGTATTGATAAGGTGATGGGGGAGCGGTGCAACGAGTGCGAGCAACAGCCCTGACAGCCCTTGCAGCGACCTACAAATATAACATCGTATGAAATTACTAGGAGTGACGACTCTAGACAGGATCTGTGTTGGGATTGATATAAGGAAGGTACCCTAGTTTCTCAATCCTGCTGTATGAAAAGGACTAATAATAACTCGGTAATCATATCCCCATCACATTACATGTGTCTGGAAGATGTGGAGGACTGTGGGAAGAAAGCATGCCGCGGGCGTAAGATGGTGCCGTATTAGGAAGATCGTCGGTGAGGGCATCCATCATGTCATGTTATATTGCATTAATAACAGTATTTAGGAATGTTTGATTTATTGCTTTACTATTATCGCATGATTGATTTGAGAACATGCTAATCTCTTCTCTATTATTCCACTGAGTTGATCACTCACTCCCACGTTACGGGACGGTATTTTCGGACACCCACCAGACCCTATTGTGATTGCAGATGATGACGCGGCCTGCGAGGCAGAGCCGGACTTGATGATGATGAGAAGGATCCTTTATACGTATTCTGATTGACGAGATTACAAGGAGGTTGATTAGATGCCTTGACACTTGTCATTTTATATTTTTAGAGCACTCATGTATATTCTTTTTGTTTACTTTTGGAGTATACATGTATGTATATAACCTGGTAACATGTTCACACTCTGGAGACATACAACAGTTTATATATGTTATACATACTATCACAGTCTTTCGCTTGTTAATTTAATTGTCTTTGGAGTATGATATGTTGTTTTGGCTTAATCCCAATCTTGTTTAATGTATTTTTACTGACAACATGCATCTAATATTATCTATGTTGCATAAATAACATTTTGGAACTCGGGAGTTAGGTTTTTACTCGACCCTCGATTTTCGGGATGTTACAGATCTCTCAGTATATATAGATGGATTGAAAAGAGTTATTGTAGTAGAAACTGTAACAGCTGAGCCATTAGTGAAGGTTCCAGGTGTAACTGCTACATGGCTAGCCCAACAACTAGTAAACGACTAGCTGCTATCTCACAACAGTCAGCATGCAACAGATTAATGGCCCATGCACAACAGTCAGAAAATGGCGATAAAACGGCTAGTTTTTCAACAACCAGAAATGATATAATGGAATTTAAGTCTCTGGACCATAACCCCCTAGCCACCATAGCTTATAAATAGAGGGTCTGGATGGGTTTCCAAACTATCTCAATCCACTCCAGCAAACCCATACGAACTGAGACAGTCAGCCCCACTCCACTCCTATACTTCAGTGATTCCAACAACATAGCAAGGCTTGAACCTTAGCTTAAAGAACAGACCAGTGGTGTGGTCTAGAACAACGGTTCAATTGAACCAATTGCTGAAGAACAAGAAAAATAGACCAGTGTTGTGGTCTCATATCCACCTTTTTTTCTTTTTCTTTTTAGGATTTTTCTTTTCATTGTACTTTCTACCAGATTGAGTGCAATAGAGTTCCAATAGATAAGCCTTCATGTTTGCTGAATGCAGACCCACACCAGACTTGTCATATCCTAGAAGCGGTTTTCTTGTAACCTATTAGCATACTCAATTAACTTGAGTAGGGGCAAATAATGCTTTAAGGATAACATTTTAGTCGTGCTTTAACCTGTCCATAACTTATAGCATTTAAAATTTTTGGTTTCCACAATATACAAAAATTATATTAATCTGTATAAATTTTCCAACAACAACGGCAGCAGCTCATCTCCCAAACCTAACCCTAAAAAAGCTAATTTGATGGATCCTCATTCCATCAAATACTTTCTTGACTAATCCGTCTCCGAGGTTCCAAACCCTAAACCTCCCCCCTCTTTATCTATCTCGATCTCTCTCTTACATTTCTAGGGTTTTCAGAGACTTTACATGAGGTTCTAACTCTTTATTGCAGATCTTCACCGTCCGAGGATACACCGAAGACGTGCGTCTGAGCAACATCAGATTTCTTGTGGGAACGACATCATCACCATTGCTCTCATCGCGCAGTTCTACCATAACAAGTTCCCGAAAAACATAAATTTCCTCATCGAATGCATCGCATTATATCCTTCAAAACCTAATTCTTGTACGTCTCTTGGAGAAGAAATCATCTTCTTTTCAGTGTTTTTGCAGTGTAACCTATCTATTGGAAATTGGATCTTATTTTTATTTTTATTTTTGAGATCTTTGACTCCTTTTTGGCAAGTATATCATCTTCAACGGATTGTTGCAGTTGATCATCTACAAAAAGGAGAAGAATGTGATCCTTTTCACTTATCCTGTTCCTGTGAGTTCTTCTTCTTCTTCTTTTGGATTTTAGGAAAACGTCAAATTTTTTTTTCTCTGTCTGTTCTTTAATTTTTTATTTTCCTAACAATGGGGATATATGCAATTTGGGTTGGAATTATAGTAGCATTTTCACATGGGTAGATCGTTCATCTAGTGGGCCTTATTGCAGATGCTTGACGCTGCAAAGGTACCTCTATTAGATAATTTTAGGTATTCAATAACTGACTTGCAATTGGATGAGTAAAAGGAACATAAGAGAAGGCCAAGGGGAGCTATGCAATAGGCAATTACCATCAATGAGGTGGACGTAATTGTTTGATGGGGGTTTGGTCCATCACCCATCCATGGTGGGGCCCACCAGATGGAGGCACGTTCTGCTGAGCATTGTGTGACTCCACCATTGTCTTTTAATTCAATTGCGAGATTGATAGAGTAGAACTTTGTTTGATGCAACTTATACAGTATTCAACTATTATACAAAAACTAATGAAATCAACTTATTTTAAACACTTTGATTGTTATCATAGCAGTAAGATTTCTAACACGGGTTCAAAGCTTCTAGTTGTGAAAGCTCCCATAGTTCATGCTCTAGTTAATGCTATTGGATTGGATGACTGAATTTTGTATACAAACTTATGGTGGTGGTATAGAAATTTACAAAAAGCAAGGCTAGGAGGGTGATTGACATCAATCAAGAAGATGGTTGTAGTGTTCAAATCAGGGAAAGATTAATTCAAGAGATTCACAAATTTTGGCTAACCTACACATTAGATGGCCAAGCCAACCCAACTCTACAGAATCTTGTTTTCCTAGTTCTGATTGACAACAAAGCTTCTCAAGATGTGTTAAGACAAATGCAATACCAAGAACAACTGTATAAAGTATTACCTACATGCCTCCAACAACAACAAAACAAACTAGATTCCTTATCATATTAACCAATCAATAACCCAACGGGAACAATTTTACCGAAATCGTCGATCTTCCTATCTTTTCAATTATGAATCTTGGTACGTGGATTATGGGTTATGATGTAGGACGTGACACAGAAACATTCCTAGCATGGTTGGACCAAAAGAAGGTGAACCGTAAAGTGGCCATAACTTTTGATCCGGGCATCATTATGGAGCGCATAACCTATCAATCTTTACTAAAATGGGCTATTCGAGGTGAACTGACCCACAAAGTTGGTCACGTCTATCCATTTTGCCAGAAAACATGCGCTTTTAGCTCAAAAATGATAACTTAAGGAAAAATTACTATTTTTACTAATTCTGATTTTTTTATATTTTCTTATTTTTAGAGTTTTAGATTTTATTTTTCTTTTTTTAGAAACAACTTGTAGTCATGCTAGGACTCTTCTAGCAAAAGTTTATTTGTAATTTTTATTTTTAGAAATTAGGCTTTAGAAGAGTTTTACTAGAATTAGGATTTTTATTAGAGTTAGAATTTTACTATTTTTGGTAATTATGAGCTTTAGGGAGTTTGAGTTGGAGTTTGATTCTGAAACTTCTTCCTAGGTTTGGTAACACTATTTAAAGGGTTATGTCATGCCCCAAACTCAGAAAAATGGATTCACAGGAATCCCGATCGCCGAATCCGGTGCCAACAGCCTCCATAGTACCCCATTCTCGGCTCCTAGCATTCATATACCAGATTTCCGATCCTGGGATCCTACAAGGAGGATTTTTTTTATACATTTAACTAGTAATAAGTATAACCAGAAGTTTACCCAAATCATAAAGGCAACATCATCATCACATATCTACTAATATAATCATTTGAATAGAATGTAGAAAGGGAAATATATATGTCAAAATTAAAGCTCCAGAAAACAGCTGCACGCTCCAAGCTCAATGCTGCTGCAACCTAACATCACCTGCACACATCTATCGTGCATAAGCTTATAGAAAGCTTAGAGGGTGGTGTAAGTGTGTGCACGAGATAAGTTGCAAGTATTCAATACAATATCATAATCATACAATACCGAAAAACTATTAATCCATAAACCATACAATGACTGAATAAGCAGAAACACTGATAAGAGAAGGAATTATCAGCGTAAACAAAAATACTGATAAGATTATAATCATGCGATAACAGAATAAGCGGAAGTATGAACAAGTCCATAAGTTAATCAATAGCAGAATATGCAATATAGGACAGTTATGCAAATGATGAGTCATAGATAATCAAATGTCGAATGACAAGGATATAATGTAATACACAATTCGAAAGAGTTAAAAAATATCATACTCTCATCTAAGTCACAGGAATACAGAAACATAACAACCCACAATGCCACACATCGAAGATGTAATGGAATATGCAGTATATGGTGCTAATGGAATAACCATGCTGGAGTGTGATGTCGGGATGATAATACGTAATATCGCAGGCTACGGGGTCTACCACAAGGAACCTCCATCCAAACTAGTCCCATACCTAAATTTGGATAGTTTGACTCAACATGGTAAACTCCTGATCTCAGGTTAGTCGCGCGCCCAACCGAAATTCTTGCCATAACGAAGATACACAATAATTAGTTACGCACCACCAGCCCGAGTGGATAGTGAATGGATGAATGAATGAGTATGCAACTCCTACTCAGTAGCTTGTCAGCATAGTAGCCTGCCAACCGCTGGTAGCTCGTCCAGTGTGGTAGCTCGCCCAGGCCTCAGCCCCGCCCACATCAGCGTCCGCCCACGTGCGCCCGCCCACATGCACAACAGTGACGGGGTGTCATAATATCATGTCAGTCCTCATATCAGTACGGTTTCTCTCTGGAGAAATCACAGGGGTCTATTACACTTCACACCACCTGTCGTCCCAATCAAGCGCACAACTAGGTAAGTGGAAAAGACCTCACTATCCTCCTGTCAGTAGTCTGCCAATACCTACCCGGCTCACCGATAGCGGACCCATTCCTCGAGCTGGTCAAATCAGCCTATCCATGCCTACTCCCTCGGGTGGGTAAGGCCGCCATCCCTTCCAACCGACCACGACACAGTAGAGAGCGCAACCATCTGGTAATCGGCACTCAATGCTCATCTACCCACTCAGTCTAGACGTTGGAGCATCCTCTTGAACCAAGAGGGTGTTTAGGAATTTTCACCCAGGGCCATCTATGGCGGCCCAATGCTCGAACAGATTTTTGATGTCCCATCTGGCCATCCATGATATGCCTGTGGAGGCTACGACCCTGATGTCACTAGGGCGTACAGTAATCACAACACAATGCAAGATGCATGAGTCATACAATCCAATCATGCATCAATCCTGCGCATGTCATGCGCTCATGTGAGATAATCTCCACCTTTCAGGGAGTCTCACATCATCCTGCTCAATGACATATGTAATAGTCAATCACATCTCATAACAAATATGCAGATGATGCGAATGAGCATGTATCATGATTTTATGATGTCACATACTCATAAACGGTATCAATAACCGGCGTCGACAATGTGGACTTTTAACCAACATTGCCCCCAAGGAATGACCCACATAGAATCAAATATATAATGGGCACATGACCTCACACAAGGGCCAAATATACGAAACAGGTGGGCCCTGGTCATAGGCCTTGCCCATAGGCCTCAAATACATCTGGATGGGTCGCACCCATGGGCCTCAGATATATCACAATGGGCCTCAAATATACTTCGCAGATGAGTCACATACCTGGGTCTAATACACATCAGTATGGGCCACAACCCATGGGCTTTAAATACACAATAGGTGGGCCCTACACATGGGCCTCAAATATATACCACGGGTGAGCCTCAATGGACGGGTCACCAATACAACAGAATGGGCCTAATGACATGGACCCCATAAATATATCGAATAGGCCGCACCAATTGGGCCTTACATACATTGCAATGGGCCATGACCCATGGGCCTTGCATACATCACAATGGGCCTTGCAACGTGGGCCTCATATATATATAAGGTGAGCCTCAACAACGGGCCTCATACACATCAAGGTGGGCCTTAACAACAGGCCTCATACACATCAAGGTGGGCCTCAACAACGGGCTTCATACACATCAAGGTGGGCCTCAACAACAGGCCTCATATGCATCAAGGTGGGCCTCAACAACGAGCCTCATACATATCAAGGTCTGCCTCAACAACAGGCCTCATACACATCAAGGTGGGCCTCAACAACGGGCCTCATACACATCAAGGTGGGCCTCAACAACGGGCCTCATACACATCAAGGTGAGCCTCAACAACAGGCCTCATACACATCAAGGTGGGCCTCAACAACGGGCCTCATATATGGCCTTAGCAACAGGCCACAAATATATCAAGATGGGCCTAATCAATCATATGGACTAAATCAATCAAATGACCAATACGAGCAAGCCGATCAAATGGACCGATACGAATGGACTGTGCGTCACGGAGTTATACTAAGCATGTTATAAAGTAATGCCCTATCCTTACAATACAGCTGGCCTAGACGGCTTGCATACAACAAGTACGGGCCTAACAATGGGCCCTACAGAGAGTCACAATGTGGACATTTAACCAACATTATACTCGCTATGTGGACGTCAAACCAACATTGCTCCCAAGGTGTAGCCCGTAGTGAATAACATTACGTAAACCAGGTTGGGATCACACATTGCAATGGACCTTAGGTACACCCCATTAGGCCTTAAATACATCAAATAGGCCATGTCATATGGGCCTTTTACTCATCAAATGGGCCACATCAATGGGCCGCACCAATGGGCCTTATGTGCATTGCAATGGGTCATAACCCGTGGGCCTTAGATTGCATCAAATGGTTCTCGACCCATGGGCCTTATACATATCAAATGGGCCTAATCCCATGGACTTTAAAATACATCAAATAGGTCCAATCCCATGGACCTTGGAACACATCAAATGGGTCCACTCTATGGGCCTTAAATTACATCAAATGGGCCTAATCCCATAGGCCTTGGAACACATCAAATGGGTCCACTCTATGGGCCTTAAATAGTTCAACAACTAGCTACATTCATGGACCCAATTAAATTCAACTGTGGTGGGCCTCAGAAGTGCATTCATTAAGCCCAACATTTAAGGAACTAAAGGTATAAATCATTTCCTCTAAGATCTTTATAATATGGTGGGCCCCACTCCTCAAAATTTCAGCCCAAGGCCAGCATAATTATAATATGTTGCAGTCCTAAATTTGGGCACTCCATTAGAGTGGGTCCAAGGCCTCTAAAACTCTGAAAATTGAGGGCAAAGGTCCCTCATCATGAATACAATGAGAGGAAACCCAAAAAGGTGGCTCACCATCAGAAGAAATATTTTTAAATTATGGTTTTTTATCAAGACATATTGCTGGACTGCACAGCAGAAAAAATCTGGGAGTCCAACCATCTTGGCCCATTCTTTGGGATACCCAAACGGGGTCACTTGAGGCTGAAATTTCACAGAGTGATACTTCCATAGGTGAGTCACACCCTTACAAAATTTCATAATTTTTAGATATCTCTAAGTATTTTAATTAATTTAAACAAAACAAACTGTCCAGAAAAAATCGGACAGACTTGGACGTCCCAACGTGGTGGGCCAGTCCGGCCCTCACCACAGTGTGTACAGGTATCCATTGGCTCTGAAATTTGGTAGGTGGGTTCTAAAATAAGTGGACCATACTTTTAAAAAATTTCAAAATTTTTGGACATCTGTAAATATTTTAATTCATTTACATAAATCAATATGTCCTTAAAATCGGACTGATCTGGACACCATACTATAATGGGCCGGTCCCGCCATCACCATGGTGTGTACAGGCGTCCATTGGCCCCAAAATTTTGTAGGTGGGTCCTACCATAAGTAGGCCACCCCCCTAAAAAATTTTATAATTTTTAAACACCCATAGGTATTTTAATAAATTTCAAAAATTCAACTGTCCATGGTGGAATGTTGCTGAAACAATGCATAAAATCCAGACTATCCACCTCACTTGGACCACACCTTTGGGACCCCAATGAAGGTCAGTTGGGGCTGAAATTTGGTAAACATTAAGATGAGATCCTCACCTTTTAGAAAAGTATATTTAATAGGTATAAATAGTCCCCCAAACAGTCCCAAAATCTGGTCCAAAAACAACCAGAAACTGTCCAGAAAATTCTGGACAGCAACATGTACTTAGATAAAATTTATTATATAAGTTAAATAAAAAGGAAAATACATTAATGGGCCACACACATCAGGAAATAAAATGAGGAAAAAGAGAGATAGAAGGACAATCCGGCCATAGGGAAATGGGCTCCGCCACTATTGAGCCCTCCCAAGATCAATCACACCCGCACATCATACCTAGATCTACATTTACAACATGGATCTTGCACATGCATGGCCTATAATTAAAATGCATGGTGAGGATGTCATCCCCACCATGGTTGTAAGGTCTAGATGACTCAAACATAATATGATATGAAATAAAACTACCATGATGGGGCCCATAGAGAAAGGCCACATGCATGGATCATGCATGCATAAGGTAGGCCATTAGGCCACAACCATGGGATTGTGTGGGATCTCCACCATTGATTGGTGGGTCCTACACTTCCCTCATGAAAGAAAGAAAACATCTAGGCTATATAAATCAGATTTTTTACATCTAGAGGAGCACCCACCGTTCGATCTTCTTGCTCCTATGAGTTCTTTAGCACCTTAGCTTTGATTCCAATGGAGGAGATGGGGAATGGATGGTTAGGATGGGAGATCATGAGGTAGGAAAGTGGGCCATACTCGAAGTTTTGAAAGAGAGGGAGAGGCTTGGAGAATTCTCATACGTATGGGATTTCTCTCCTTAGATTTTTTTGTGTTTGAAAATGAGAAAGAGAGAGAGAGAGAGTTGTAAAGGGAGAGAGAGATGGGTGATGGATGTGGTGAGTGATGGGTGTAAGAAAATCTTGACTTTTGTGCCATTTGTGTAAGAAAAACATGGGTGGTGTAAGAACTTTTTGACTTTGAGAGCTTTTGGTGTAAGAGAGGTATGGGCTTGTAAGAGATTCTTGACTTTTGTAGTTGCTTGGGAATGGGTGAAAGGTGATGTATACTTGACATGTACTTGACATGTGATGGATTGATGGATTGATGGGATTGATGTGACACCTCATAGAGATTCTTTTGAGTTTCACAACGCGCGGCGTTTTCTTCTCACCGAACGTTGGCCCACATCTCTTGACCAGGGTTTCGCCTCGGCGCGCAAGTCGTGACATCGGAACCGCAGCGACGGCTCGGTCGCTATGGTAAAGGTCTTGGGTTGAGTCGATACGGGTTGACGGCATACGAATCAGGGTCGCACGTAAATATTGGTTAAAGGTCGAAGGTTGCCGGAATTCGACCGGTTAGACAGCGGAAGTCTATGTAACGGTACGGTCTAGGATACGGGGCTTACAGGTTATAAATTCATTTTTATTATGAATCAATCAACTGTTGTAACTTCTAGAATTTATTTCTATTTTCTTATTTTCTCTCATGGATTTGAGGTATCTTTGTGAGGAGTTTAGAGAAGCTCCATGGATCCAAAGTAGTTATCACCTTGAGGAAGACGGTGATCGACTTCATCACGTTCATCCCTACGTCAAGTCATTTGCAATCGAAATCGCTATTTTGACTAATCCACAAGTATGGTTCTATAATCTAGACTAGAATACCTTGTGATGTCGATCTATATTCACAGTGAAGAGATTTATACATTGATTTATGAATTAGAATGCATATATAATATTATGCATGTGGGCCTTGTAATAATAATATTCCTTATTTCATGTATAAATTGCAGTATTGATTCTTGTATAAAGCTATTCTATATACTGAGTTATGTGTTGGAGCAACCCACATGATCCTACCCCTAGCGTACAACCATTGGAGGAAGTAGTGCATTGCTTGCTTGTTCCTGTACCATGTAGTGAAATGAACCGTGCTCCAGCTAACACAAAGACACTTGAAACTAGGCCCAACAACTCAATAGCTTGTATTAATATAAACATGGTAATGACTTTTCAAAAGGGAGGTATATTGATTGTTTCAAGTTTCGTGATTTGGAAGAAATCCATTGTATTGATATCCTTTTGTGTTTCATTGTTTGGAGTGCGTTCATTCTTGATGGAAGGTAGATTGTGAAGTAATTGATTTTTCTTTAATTGCTTAATTTGATAATGGATCAAACTCATGGTTTAAATGTTCAAACTCAATTCAAACTTGTACCCGATTCCATGCCGCCTCGAAACATGATTCATTACTCAATTCAATTTCTTTCAAGTTTAAGAATTGTTAGTGTGAAGTTGTTGCCTTTGAAAATTAGACAGAATGTTTTTACTCTATCTCTATGCGAATTAACCATAGGTAAACAAAGTCTTTAGCCTAAAGGTGATATCTTGAATCTCTGGTGCAACTTGGTTATCGAGTCAATGAGACATTAACACCTGAATCGTAACGAAATGGACAAGAGTAGTAGAAAGGGAGAAATACTTTACTGATATCAAACTTCTTCTTACAATACTTAAGAAAATCTCACATATGAAAAATTTTGGAATGCCTACCTCCTACCCCACCCCCTCTTTTATAGACCCTAAATGAATCTTCATTGAAAATTCCCCTAAACTAAGAGATTCATTTCAAACCAATCTAATCTACCTAAGATGGTTGGACTTATAATACCTCTACGACGAATCTTCTTCTTTGGCAGAAGTTGGTGGTGCAACCCTATGCATCAACTCAGCACAACCTTTATTAGGAGCCAATTGTCGATGATCTCTCTTTCACTAGCACTTTCATGGGTGCCAACTTATTTGTTGTAACTTCAAAGTTCTTTGTGGATCCTCAAATATTTGCCCCGCTTTTCTTGCGCCAATCATCTTTTGCAAAAGTCCTTCAATTCAAGTATTGAGACCTATTTGCATGTTTATCAATGTGGTTGCCACCATCCATGGATCCATCTATCAATCTATTAATGAATCTAAGTGTAGGTCCAACGTTATTGCATCTTCATATGTTAACTTTTCCTTTGACCCTATAGATTTCTTCATCATTTTCTACTTCAATTCTAGATTATTTGTCGCATTCCAACAATCGAAGGATTCGATCATTGGTGTCTTCATAAGCTGGGGTCACTTGTTATTAGTTGGGACCTTGGTGGAGACATTTTCCAACGTGTCCATGTGTTCCAACTTCAGTCCTTGAATTCCCTTCATACAGGAACTTTACCACTTGAATAGTGAGATTGCCTACCACATACCTATCCCACATCGGACCTCATACCACTTTGGGTATATGTAATATTCTAGGTTTTTTTGTTTTTTTTTTTTTTTGGCATGGAGGTATTATACAATGGTAGGGTGGAAAGCTTGTGTAGCACTGTTCAGGTTTTTAGTCTGTGCAAGTGAGGCCTGTGGGAACCCTCGGATCAGGGATCCAAACCATTGATATTAGGGACCTGGGGCCCCACTAGAGATTTCTGATACACTAAAAACTTTGAAATGGAAAATTCCTAACCCTGCAATATGTGGCCAAAGAATAGACAGTTAAGAAAGAAAAAAGAGCAATGGTTATTAGACCCAAGAAAAGGCCAAATATTCTATAGGTTCTACCCTTTTGGGAGTGTAGTCAATGCATTCTAGGTGCATGCCAGGGTGTTTTGGCCCTATTGCACCGTGCCTAGACCCTGGGTGAGGCGACTACCTCATGTATGAGCGTAGGTGTGCCTAGGCATGCCTGTTGCACCGGGTTTTTTTTTTTCGTACCACTCAATAAGGGTTTGAATAGAGAAAGAAATGGCTGTTAAGCCCTTTTCCAACAACTTATCTCCTTCTATGTTAATGTCATCGCATCGGACTTCTTGAAAGCAGGATGAGCTTTCATCATTGACGTACAAGAGATTAAGCTGAATTGAGGATTTCAGAAGAATTGGAAAACATAGGTTATTTGGGTATTTTGAATATTGGATTATAGGGTTTCGAAAATTTAGGGATATTGGCAAATTGTAGTTTTAGATCGGTGAATCTGGGTATTTGGGGAAAGTGGGAAATTTATGGTTAGGATTGAGGAATTCATGGCATTGACTTTTGATTATTTAAAAAAGATTAACTTATGTCCATAAATGATCAAAGATCAATGTTTATATATAAAATTGAAATATGCACCTAGAATCTCTCTGCATGTGCCTAAGCCACTCGAACATTTCAGGCGCTATAGGGGCAGGTGCTCCTGGTGCCATCAACTATAGTGCCTCCAATTTCAGGGATTTTTGCTGCATGGGCCATCCAAAGTTCGACCCATCATATCAACAATTTGGACAACTGTACGATGGCCCTAAGGCCCTGCCTCTACAATTCGCCCATGCATTGATAATGCCTCATTCCATGAACTATATAATAGAGACCTGCATGTATGTCACTTCATACGTATCTCCAGATGTGGCATTCCTATAGCTGTTTATGAGCAATCACAGGTAGGTGAATATGTAACATGATGCCAATACCACTCAAGGGGATTTTCTTCTCCTAGAATCCACCATGTCAAGTGGGAGCCGCAGATGACTCAAACTCATAGAAACAGTTGTATAACTGTCTCCAGCGTGGTAGCCCCAGGAGGCCAAAGCTCCCTTGCACGTGTGAAGTAAATGGGGGCTCCATAGAGCGACTTCAGAAAACGGCCTTAAAAATTGGCAACCATGGACTTACCTCGTGAGCATTTTGGGTGGTTTTGATAATTGATCCCTAATAAGATTCCAAAAAGAAAAGGATAATTGGTACCAACAAATAGATGGTGAGAGCTGGGTTCGGCTCCATGGCTCAGTGGTAAACAGACTCTATTTCAACACTGAGCTCATGGGATTGAATGCCCATGAGGGGTGTGTGTGCGCACGTTAAAAAAAAAAAAGGAATGGCGAGGGCTTAACACCAAAGAGGACTTGAAACACCCTAAAACACTGAGATCAAGGTACCGCTTGTAGTACTGTACCATGTTTCCACCAACATGCCTCTAATGGAGGACATTAGTACCATGAAAGTGGTAAACCCCACCATGAGATCACCTGGCACAAAAATCAGGCCCGGTCGCTCAGGTGGGCCACACTGTTGGAATCAATGGACAACCAATGGTATACTTAACATAGAGTTGTGGCCTACCCCGTGAGTGGATCAGCCTTTACTTTTGTAAAGGGCAATCTTCATGGTGGGACATAATGTTTTCATGGTACTGACTTTCTAAACAAATGCAGTAGGAATCTCCACGACTGGGAGATCAGAGAATTTGCAGCCCTACTTGATTGCATCAGCAGTGGCAAACCAGACCAGCAATGTGTAGATAGGCTCGTTTGGAGACCCAACAAAACTGGAACCTTTTTGGTGAAGTCCTTATACAGCTTCATTGACAGGAGAGATGTCATAGTGGAGACCATGACGGATGAAGTGTGGAAATATAAAGTCCCTGCAAAGGTTGCGGTTTTCGGCTGGCTGGTTGGTAAGAGGAAGGTTCTAACAGTCAATAATATGAGGAAAAGGGGAATGATAATCACTAATATTTGTCATTGTTGCATGGCTGATGAAGAATCGGTGGACCATCTGTTTATTCATTACCCCTTTATCAATCAGGTTTGGTTAGCAATCTTATCCTCCTTCGCTGTCTCCCGGTCTGGAGAATGGCCCTTTTGGCTGTTTGGTGGTCGGTGTGAGAAGAAAGAAATAGGAGGTGTTTTAACAATGTTTCCAATCCAGCAGGGTCCATAGTCAAAAGAGTGCATCGGTATATTATTGAATGACCTTCTAACGTGGTAAATTTAAAGGGCTGTAATTTGCTTTAATCTGGAGGGTATTCGGTTCGCTATCCCAGCGGGTTGTTCCCCTCTTTGTTTCTCTCCTCTTTTTAATGAACTTTCTGTTCTCTCTCTCTCAAAAAAAAAGAAAGAAAAAAGGATGGTCTAGTGCCCCAAGTTGTGGTATTGTTGCCTACAGATGATCAGTTCTTCTAAAACTAATGCAAATCCAGTTAAATGCTCTAGCCTGATCCATTACCTAGATATGTAGGATCCTAAGGTGGAACCATTTGATGAAATTTCGGAGGTTCTAGGTGTCTTGGATTCTTCATGAAACTATGTTGCTGATGCTCTCCCTCCCTCCCTCCCTCCCTCCCTCCCTCTTCTCCTTCTTCTTTTTGAGATGTGAATTTTCAGTTGCAATTATTGTGTGCAGGGATCATTCGACAGCACTGGACTTATAGTATCTTCCAAGCTGCCAAGATTCTATGACTCGTGTACACTGTCTGTCACCAGTGCAGATCCAAAATCTGTTTCTGCCAACAAAGCAGTCCATTTCACAAAGAGTGTTACCAAGTGGTTAGTTCATTTGATATATTTTCAAATTTCTCCTTCCAGGGATGGAATGCCAAAATCCTGGTTTTGGCATGGAGCTATTGTACTACGCCTGAGGCGTATCTATTGTAAGCTTGGGTTTTCAATTTGTACAAGTAAGGATGCACATCAGAAAAGAAAAAAGATTGTACAAATGGTGATCACAGTCCAATGATTCCAGACTGTTGATATTATGGGTTGTAATGTGAATTCCACATGCACCAAAAATTCTCCCAGATTGGTCATGACTGTTGAATCTTCCACCATTGTTCTGTTGTATTTTTGTATGTGGACCATTATTATTATTATTTTATTATTACTGTTTGCCTACTAGCAACCACTAAAGATTATAGGATTTCCCCATATTTGGCATATGGCCAACCAAGAAGGGATTTCCCCATATGGGAGATAGTCAGTATATGGGCTATCAATACCACAAAAGGTTGTAGGATTCCCCCATTTTTGGCATATGGACCACCAATATGGGATTTCCCCATATTGAAGATACTCAGTATATGGGCTATCAATCACTAGCTGCCCCATGGATTTGAATCATGGGTTCATTGGTCACTTATACAAACAGAACCTAAGCATATATGCCATAGATTTTCTCAAGCTGAGCATTGTTTAATGCCTCTTTTATGTTGCATATTTTATATAAGAGATTGACTTATGAGTGGAACAATTTGATCACGATCCATGAGTATGGACGAATTTATGCAAGAGTATAAATCATTGGCACTCATAGATCTGATTGGTAGAATTTGAATGTTTCTTTGATTTGCAGGTTTACTCGTGATGGGATTCTGGTGGAAGGTCTGTTCTGGAAGGATGTTAGCAAACTGATTAATGATTATAGTGGAGATTCTCAAAAGGATAAATGAACTCAAACAGAACGAATAGATATGACAGGACAGGTCAGACAGCAGTTTGCGCTCATCCCTTGAATGGGTAAATAAAAGGGCCAAGGTGCTTCATGCGGATGGGCATTTGACCAGTGATCAGATGGACGCAACAGTTCAATGGAGATTTAGTCCACAACCCATCCACTGAGGGTTCAACAGGATGGAATATTGTGGAGGTGGGTATTTTCTAATTGTACATTTACTTTGTTCCATGTGATGTGGATTGATACCAGAACCACCGAGTTGGGTGGATCCATGAATGTGGTGCCCACCATTATGATGTATGTGTTTTATGTCCAGCATATAGATCCATTTTGCCAGCTTACTTTTAAAAAAATAATAATAATAATTTTAAAAAAAAGATTGCATGAGCTAAAAATTGAATCAAATTCAAAACTCAGGTGGACCACACCACAGAAACCGTGGTGATTGAACGCCCACCATTAAAAACTTCATGCGGCCCATTGTAATGTTTATTTGCTATCGCACCATTGATGTGGTCACACAGACCTGGATGAAGGGAAAACAAAGATATCGCTTGATCCAGAGCTTTTATGGTTACAAATAATTTTTTTAATGATGGCCGATCAATAACCCTGTTTCCTGTGGTGTGGTCAACTGGCTATTTGGATCTGCTTTATTTTCGGGCTCATGCCATAAAATGAGCTGGGAAAATGGATGGACGGCCTAGATATGAAACACATACAACACATCCTTATTCTATGCTACACTGCGCAATCCATCTCCCTTTCATCACATGTCTGATCCAACAAGTTAAAAGGCAATGAGTCAAAGTCAACAACGTCAGGTCCTGCGGAAAAACAATCAGCCACAAATGGCAAGTTGTATGATCCAAGCCCTTTATCAGGTGCCCCACGTGTGGCCACTGGTACGAAATCAGGCATGCCCACTCATCAGATTGGCCACATGTTTGATATACAAAAGAAATCATCAGATCAAAAAAGAAATTTTATGAACAGCCTAAAACACCCAAGCTTGTTCGACCCACCATCTTTTAGATGTAAAATCTACTCGTTCCATCAGGTGGGCCACACCATTTGATTTTCAGTACATGAGGTGGCACAAAAAGTTTTGGATCAAACTGATATTTGTGTTTTTCTCTTTATTGAGGCCTATGCGACCTTGTGAACAGGCTTGATGACAAATAAACATCACTATGGGCCCTAGAAAGGTTTCAATGGTGGACATCATTCTCCCCACTTTTTCCTGTGGTGTGGTCCACTTGAGGTTTGGATTTGCCTCTTTTTTGAGTTCGTGCCTTAAAATTAGCTGAAAAATGGAGGTATGGCATGGATAAAACACATACATCATGGTGGGGCCTACAGAGCTCTGCCAACCCCAGGCTTTCAATCCCCACTGTTTCGTGTTGTATTGCCACATGGGTTCTGTCAACAGGCGTTCAATTCCGACTGTCTCGTGTTGTATGGCCCACATGGGTTTTGAATCTGACTGATTTCTAGACAACTGTCCAATTGTAGTCTTGCAAAGTAGATTTTGCCACGGACATTTCATTAGGCCCCACACAGCCCGGGACATAAGAATATCTCTGTGACCTGCAATCCACTTCCCTGTCTATTATGGTTACGATGATCCGGACTGTTTAATTTAATTACATGATTGCCACGTGTAGAAAATAAGTCTGGGTCCAAGAACAGCAGGTTTGAAGGTGCATCTTGCTTTTTTCACACAAATCCTGGACTGATCAGGGCATTCACAAATCCTTGACTGATGACCATCATAGGCCGCTACTATACTTTATATACAAAAAGGAAAATAATAAATAAAAGTCGTCAACGGCTCATATTTGATGAAAAAAGGTCCATTTAATAAATGATTAGGGTTGTTTAACCAATACTAATCTTGTTTAATAGTCAATGGATGATGTGGCCTATAGAAGGAACGGTCTAGATCATCACACGCATGTAACACATGTTAGGCACAGAAAAGGTGGTACAACGGTTAGAAGCAAAGTAATTATCTTTTTTGGGCTAAAATACCCATGACGTACGACGTGTTTACATGGGTAGCAAATTAGGCGTGGCCCACCGTAGGGCCCACTTTGATCATGTATGTATTGTATATGCACACCATCCTTTGGTTTTTCTAGCTCATTTGATAGCATAAGCCACAAAATTGAAATAGATCCAGCTCTGAAGTGGACCGCATCGTATGAAACAGCGTGGGACACAGAAGTTATGGATCGAGCTGATATTTATTTTTTGCCTTCATCCTATTTAACTGGAACCGTAAATAAAAACTATAAAACTATTACTGTGGGCGTAGGATGTTTTATATTGTTGGCATTCAATCACCTCTGTTTTCCATGGTATGGTTCACCTTAGATTTAAATTTATTTATTTATTTATTTTCAACTCAAAATACAATACATATATAAAGTTGAGACCCACACTCAGGACGTTCTGTGTTGGGTGAGGTGGGGCCACACCTAATCCGCTCCCCGTTTTCATCATAGTGTAGAATTGGTCGGTGATGGAAAAGTTCCATGGCCTCCATCATGATGTGTCTTACCCCAAAAATGAAATATATCCTAATATTGTTGGGGAACTACGGAAGCACATAGAGATAAAGCAAGCAAAGTGCATGCAATTGCACAACCAAGTCTTAATACAAATAATCTGAATTTTATGTGAAAAAACTCCCGTGGAAAAAAGGCATAGCACAAAGCGATTAGTATACATTATGAAAGCTTGAAACCCTAAAAACAAATTAGAAAGCCCTAGAACTCCTCTATACCTAAATTCCAATTACACCTAATATATATAATGTTACAAATAGAATAAGAAACAAATCCCGCACTTATACAACTCTGCGCGTGTGATTGATGGGACTTCGATAGCATAGACAGAACTATTGAAGACCTCGATGGCATCGAACTTAATTCGATGACATCAAGTAACAACACCAAAACATTCCAACAATTAACATGGATTTTTTGAATTTTTTCAATGGCATCGAGCATCTGTTGGTGGCATCAAGTGGTCTGTCGATGGCCCGTGTTGCTTATAAATTTAAGACATCTAAAATAATTTCTACCATGTTTGCAATCTTCATTCTTCATAACTCATTATCATAATCTCTTATTTCACCTTGCATCATAGTTCTACCATCGCTTCTCATGCACACTTCGTCTTTTATCTATGCATTTGTCAAAACCTACAAAATTTACATAGAACATGTACTTCTTTGTGAGAACCAACTCAATAAGGATGTCAGTAGGATTCATGCTCATGTGAATCTTCTGAGCGATGCCTCCTTCCTCAAGTACCTGTCAGATAAAATGGTGATACACATCAATATGTTTAATATATGAGTGATAAAACAGAATTTTTTATCAAATTGACTGCGCTTTCGCTATTACAATTGATTGACACGACTTCCTATTAAAGCCTCAATTGATTTATCATCCATCTCAACCAAGTACATTTCTCGAATGCTTCTGTCACCACCATATACTCAACTTCGGTCGTAGAAAGAGCCACCACTAACTAAAGCTTTGACATCTAACTAATCGATCTACTAGCTAGTACAAACGAGTAACCAAAAGTCGACATTCTATTGTCCACATTGTCAACGTAATCAGAATCTACATAGCCTACTAGCTTGTTCCCTGATTTCTCAAATGATAAGATATATTCCAACGTACCTCGAATATATCAAAGTATCTATTTCACTGCTCTCAATGTTGCTTGCCGGAGTTAGACATGTATGTATTTGCTACACCCACAGCATGTGAAATACTTAATTTTGTACAGACCATGACATACATCATGGTGCCAACTGTCCTTGAATAAAATACATGAGACATATCCTGTTTTCCTTCATCTTTTTTGGGACACCGTTCTAAAGATAGCTTGAAGTGAGCAACGTGGGAAATACTAACCGACTTTGCCTTGTCCATTCCATACTTTATAAATACCTTTTCAAGGTATTCTTCTTGAGATAACCATAACATGTTTCTCTTCCTATCTCTGTTTATGTCAATGTCGAGAACTGTGAGACTCGTATCCTAGCCCGTACCATTCCATAGGCTTCCGCGGTCCTCCCGGTTGAATTTCAGCAAACCGCGATCTATAAACAGCGTTTGCGCATGATCCTGAGTCGTATCCCGTATTGTATAATCGGCTTGACCCGAGACTTGTACCTTAGCGACTGCGCCATCGTCATGGTTTCAATGCCGCGTCTAGCGCACCAAGGCGATACCCGGGCCAAGAAATGTGGGCCCACGTTTAGTTCGAGGAGAAATGCCGTGTTGTTGTAAAATGTAAGAGAACATCACATCAATCACATCAATCAAGTAAACATCACTCCCATCACTCACACCTATCCCCAAGTACAACCACCCTCTCCAAAGTCAACTTTCTCTTACAACAAGGTACACCCATCACACCCCATCCCCCTCTCTCTAAACATCACCCTCTCTCTCATTACTCCCAAGCAAACCTATGAAAGTCCAATGTCCAAGCTCCATGAGGGAGAGCTAGTGTGGCCCACCTTCCTACCTCACATATCCACCCTCCAAGCCTCATCTCAACCGTTGGATCACTTTCTTTGGACCTATAGAACACATTGATGGAAGAAGGAAGAAGGGATCTTTAGGTGGGTGTTCATTTCATTTAATTTTGATGTAGGGTCCACATGATTTGGGACTCACTTGATGTATGCATCGTATTGGGAGGGCCCATAGTGGCGGGGTCTCTCTCTCTCTCTCTCTCGCTCTCTCTTCCCCTCCCTTTGATGCCGAGTGGCCCACCTGATACGTGTGATTTATCCACGCCATCCATCACGGTGGAGCCCACCTTGATGTATGTCTTCTCCACACCATCCAGACCGTTTGGATGGTGCTGGACTGTTTTGGATGGTACATGGGCCACACTGATGTATGTGTTTTATACCCACACTGTCCAGCTATGGGGCCCACTTTGATGTATGTGGGTATATCCCAACAGTCCATTTATTTTTTGTGAAATGATGTGCGAGACCCACCTGAAGTATGGCTTCATCCAAGCCGTCCATTTGCCTGGCCCAGCGTCCAGTAGCTACAGCTAATGGTTGACGTCAGTAGTGTAGGCAACTGTGATGTATTTGTATATTCCAAGACATCCATTATCATGGACATGGGCCCTCCCCACACATGTGACACGTGTGGGTGGGACCCACCTTGATATATATGTTACGTCCAAATCGTCCATCCGGCTAATGGGGACCATCTTGATCTATGTTTTACATCCAGGCCGTCCAGGGCCTGGACGCTAGAGGTCTTTTATGTAAAAAATAATAAAAATAAAAATAAAATAATAAATAAATAATTAATTATTAATATAATATATTATATATGGTGGGCTCCACGTGGGACCCACCTTGTTTAAAACGGATTGGCTGGTGTGCACTGATAGTAACAATATAGCTGCTGTCATGACGTCATCAAGTTTTGTGGGTCCCACCTGTATTGACGTCAATAGGATCTGTGGGACCCACATGTGGTATGTATGCTATCCAACCGTTCATCCATTTTGCATCCACACCGTACACTCGTGTGGGCCCCTCCATGATGTATTGTATTTGCAAGCCACCCACCTGCTGGGTCCCGTGTAGCAGGCAATTGCTACTATCTTGCACGTCAATGGTTTTGCGGGCCACACCTTGATGAATGTGGTGCATGCACACCGTCCAACAGATTTGGATGGTGGACCACACCATGATGTGTATGTTTTGATCCACACCGTCTAGACAGTGCTGGACGGTGCTGGACATGTTTGGGTGGTACTGATTACATAGACAATATTTGGATGGTGCCGACTTACATAGAGAATGTTTGGATGGTGCTGATTTACCTGGACAATGTTTAGACAGTGCTGATCATCATTAGTGGGCCATGTGCCCCATGGAATGATAGGGTACAGTGATACACATATTATACCTACAACTATTGAAATGATTTTTGGTGTGGTCCAAACCCACTTGAGGCTCATTGGTGCTGCCCATCCATGAGGCCCATCATGATGTATATTTGAGGCCTATATGATAGGGCCCACCTGCCCTGTATTTAAGGCCCATATGATGGGGCCCACCTGTTTGAATCTAAGGCCTATGGGAAAGGCCCATTATGATGTATTCTTGAATTATGGGTAAGGCCCATTGTGATATGTATTAGGCCCATGACGTGTGACCCATTTGATGTATTCGAGGCCCAGATGCATGGCCCATTTAATGCATATAAGACCCATGTGTAGGGCCTATATGTTATGTATTTGAGGCCCATGTGCAGGGCCCACCTGTTGTGTATATGAGGTCTATTGGTGCGGCCCATGGATGCATCCCACTTGTTGTATTCGAGGGCCATGGGTTGCGGCCCATTATGATTTACTGAGGCCCACAGGTCGTGGCCTATTGAGATGTATTCCCGACCCATATGGCGTGGCCAATGTGATATTTTGTAGCCCATTTAATGAGGCCCATTAAGATGTGCATTAGGCCCATGGGTTGTGGCTCATGGTGATGTATATTAAGCCAATATGAGTAGCCCATTGTGATATATTTCTGGGCCATGCGTTGAGGATCATTGTAATGTATTTTCGACTCTTATGACGTGGCCCATTGTGATATATTTCTGGCTCATTTGGTAAGGCTCATTATGATGTATTTTCAGCCCATTTGGTAGGACCCATTGTGATGTATTTTTGGCCCATATGTGCAACCTATTGAGTTGTATATGTGGCTCAGGAGTGAGGCCCAGTGTGATGTATGTAAGGCCTAGATGGCAAGGCTTGATGTGATGTGTGAGAGGCTCATGCGATGCGGCCCACTTGATGTATATATAGCCCTTATGAGAAGTCACGAGCCCACTATATGTTAAGCCCTATGTGGGTTATTCCTTGGAAGCAATGTTGGTTAGATGTCCACATTGATGGGCAATGATGGTTAAATGTCCTTATTGTGACCTTCCCTTCGACCTTTTGTTAAGCCGATTCTGATTGTCGAAGCCGATTCCGATTATCAAGGCTGATTCTGATTGTCAAGGCCGATTCCGATTGTCAAGGACGATTATCGAGGTCGATTATCGAGGCCGGTTATCGATACCGATTATGAGCATGTGACAGCATAGCATCATGATACCTACACCTTGGAGCCCACTGTGTGTGTATATATATATATATATATATATATATATATATATATATATATATATATATATATATATATATATATATATATATTAGGCCCCATAAGAAAGTCCAGTTTATTGCACGATAGAGAAGTTCATTTATTGCACTTAAACTCAGATCTGCCTTTAGTGGGAGATATTGTGACGCTCTATCACTGTGATCATATGTGGGCGGGCGCATGTGGGAAGACACTGAGTGGGCGGGGCATGAGGACCTGAGCGAGCTATTAGTGTTTAGTAGGCTACTGTGCTGGTAGGCTACTGTGCACACAGTGAAAGCAGAACTTTGTCCCACATCGAGAGCATCGTCTGATGTTGTGGTGACTATAAGTTGGATTCTTTCCTTAATTATCTTGTCGCGTTTTAAATCAACGAGTCTATTTTAATATTTGGATTAGATCCCCCATCCTTTTGTGGACCCCCATTATTCATATGCATGTTGTGATGGATGATTGATTAAAGCAGATGTCATTAGGTTGAAATATTTATAAGACTCCTTATGAGACGGATTTATCCCCACATGATCGCGCAATACGCGTAAGTTTCATGTATGGCTTAGATGAGGTTGATGGTATTCGTGGCTCTTCAGAATTTTCATATTACATTGCATCATCGACATCTGATATTTGACTTACTATGTCTCCGCATTGCATAATTGATCTACATTGCTTCTTCAGCATATGATATTGGCATATTATGTTTTTATATCGCATAGCCTGAATAAGGCTGATGGTATTTATGAACTTGCTAGTATGTTTCCACATTACTCTAATATTGTACGATTTATGGATTGTCAGTATTTCCGTTTACTCTAACATCTATATGTTTAGCACGTGCATTGCATACACTTTCACACCCTCTAAGCTTTCTATAAGCTTATGCACGATAAATGTGTGTAGGTGACATTAGGTCACAACAGCATTGAGCTTGGAGCATGCAGTGGTCTTCTGAGCTCTGATTTTCGATATATGTATTTCCCTTTCAGCATTATACTCAAATGATTATATTAGTGGATTTGTGATGATGATGTTATTCATGTGATTTGAGTATACTTGTGGTCATGCTTCTAATGAGACAAATTTATGTTGAAAATCTTCTTTGTAAGATCCCATGATTAAAATCTGATGTCTTGATGTTAGAAGCCGATAATGGTGTACCACGGAGGCTGTCGGCACTGGATTCGGCAATGGAGAATTTTGTGAGCCCGGTTTTCGAGTTGGGGCATGGTAAGAACCCTTTTTGCAGCCCCTAAAATTTTCATCTCGAATATCCCAGATAATCGAGTCTTTAGTATATCGATCTTAGATATGTTTATGACTGGTGATAAGCATATCATCAACATACAATATCAACATAATGAACTTTCTATCACCGAGTGTCTTATAATAGACGCAATGATTATACTTACTCTTGGTAAACTTCTTACCCATAATGAAAGAATTAAGTTTTTTATACCATTGACTAGGCGACTGTTTTAGGTCGTATAACGAGCTCTTTAAACTTCAAACCTTATTTTTTGCCCCTTGTATTTCAAAACATTGTGTTTGCTTCATGTAGATTTACTCTTCCAATTACTCATATAGAAAGGCAAACTTCACATCTATATGTTCTAGCTCGAGATTATACTGGGCAACCAACACCAATACGAATCTGATATATACTTGTTTTACCATAGGTGCGAATATCTCAGTGAAGTCTAGACTTTCTCTTTGAACATATCCATTCGCTACCAACCTCGCTTTGTACTTATCTTACTGCTTCTTGAAGATCTATTTACACACAATCACTCTACGGCCAATGGAAAGCTCCACCAACTCCCACATCTCGTTCTTGTATAAGGAGTTTATCTCATCACTTATCACTATTTTTCACTTTTTAGTATCTACATCGTCAAGCACCAACTGAAAAGTAAAAGGATCCCCCTCATCCACAATAGACATTTGTGATGCCAATTTATGGGTTGGGTTTGACATATTGTTTAAGACCTGGCCAACTCTGAATCTAAGGTCGAGTTGAACTGTCGTTCTAAGATCAGCAATCTGATACACTTCCATCATGTTAGATAGTCAAACCCGCCACCTCATGTACTAAAATGGTTATTGAAGCCCAATTCGGGTCAAGCTAGGCATTTAGAAAGGTCCATAGCTCATAGGGTAGACTTGGCCATGTGTAGGCTGGCCCGTTCATTGCTCTCACTCATGGGCTGGACTTGAGCTCATGACCTCAATGTTGAAACACAGGCAACATGCCATTGAGTTATGGGTTCAAATCCATTCGGTAAGTTTATATACAGGGTTTCCCTATCATGAATATTCCCTGGAGCACTATCAATACCCTGGGTCTACGCTAGCCCGTTCATTAATCGAGCTACATTCCTGGATCGAGCCCAACCATAAGCTCGGATTGACTCGGCTTGAAAGGCCGACTCGAGGCGAGTCAAGCTTGTTTACTAAAGCTCGAGTTGAGTTCAAGCCGAGTTCGACCATGGTGTATTTCAACTCGACTCAACTCGAACTCGACTCAGCTCGAGTAATATATTTTAATAATATATATTGTATATATTATATTAATATTAAATATAATATATATATATATATATATATATATATATATATATATATATATATATATATATATATATATATATATATATATATAGGGAAAAGGTACTATGCGCTTAACCTCACGAGTCCATACCATGAGGTTGAGCTGTGTGGGCCCCACCGTGATGCATTTCGAACATCTACCCCATCAGTCAGATGCGCCATTCCATCGTGGGCCTAGGTCTTAAAAATCAAGTCAATCCATGACTTGTGTGGGCCACACCACATACAGAAGTGGAGAGGGGCCATGCACCATTAAAACATTCATAATCATTTTTGGGGCCCACAAAAGATGTAGTTTGCAAATCCAGCCCATCCATTATGTGTGTCCCACTTGTATGAGGGTTCAGACCAAGTTTCAGCAGCATTCAAAACTTAGGTGGGCCCCACCAAGTGATTTTATATGTTTTAATGGTGTTTCACATGATTTTAGATGGTATGGCCCACCTGAGTTCCGTATATGGCTGATTTTTGAGATATCTCATAATTTAAAGGGTACCCATCAAATGCACGGTGTTGATGGTTGACACACATCCTGGTGGGGCCCACACAACTCAACCTCACGATAGCTTATCGTGAGGTCGAGCACATAGTACCTTTTCCCATGTATATAAGTTTTAAAAAAGAAGTTAAAACTTAAGGGGTTTTACTTAAAAAACCTTATCCGACCCTAGCCGTTCTGATTCCCTCTTTTTCTTTTCCTTACCCTACTGAGGTAAACTCGACTCGACTCAAACCACTAGCTCGATTCGAACTCGACTCGAAAGCCTTAGCAAACAAGTCAAGCTTTAATGTTGAGCTCGAGGGCGCTTGAGCTCGAACTCAAGTAGCATGGACGAGTCAAGCCAAGCTTGGCCCACCTCAAACCGACACGGCTCGATGTATAGCCCCATGCAAAGCTCAAACCCAGCCCAAATCAAAGTTTAAAAGCCCAAAAAAGCTTTGACACTCTTTTCAACAACACCGCAAGATATATCAGGAAGCCAACAAATGTAAGTTGACATGGTCTGTTGGTAGAATTTCTTTCAATATCCACCTCTTTCATCCATGTCTGGCCCACTTACTCTAAAGTGGACCTGCCTGATGAGATGTACTAGCTAGAGTTAATTTAGAAGGCATATGATCCATGTTACTTCTTGTGAGAGTTGTTGGGATGGTTGAAACTGCGTGATGGCCATGACTTGAAATTTACATTGAGCTGATGATTGTCGATCAAAGGTTTAATCTTCTCACTCTCATTAGGTGTGACCCAAATAAGCAGTGGGGTCTGCCTGTCTGATGAACGACTGTCCATTGGGTGTTGATAGAATGCTGCTTGGATCATAGCTACCATGCAGGGGCTCGTTTCCACCGTTGGATGGTACAATTTGGTAGAGAACACTGAGAGCATGCTATCATTATAGTATCTTTCTTTTTCCAAACAAGTGGGCCCATGGGATATTGATCCAGACTGGAAAAATACCAGCCCTCAGATATCTGTCCTCGTTATCAGTCCATTGACGTATTTTCTATTAACCGTCTCTTTAGAATATACTGATATAACGTCTAGGAATCTCTATTTCTAGTGATTTTCCTATTTCCTACTT
Source organism: Magnolia kwangsiensis (assembly GCA_037074715.1). NCBI lineage: Eukaryota > Viridiplantae > Streptophyta > Magnoliopsida > Magnoliales > Magnoliaceae > Magnolia > Magnolia kwangsiensis. The sequence continues at coordinate 105,339,927 of CM073578.1, read as the reverse complement.
CCAAAGTAAGCCCCATAAGATCAAACGGTTTGGATCACCAAACCATGGGCCCGTTTGTACCGCTGCATCAATTTGTTGATCATGTCATCAGATGTTCTGCAATGATCCGGAGAATGTTTGTAGTCTTTCTAAATGTTTTGAGTTTCTTTTAGTGGTCCCATGGCTCGATAATCCAATCCATTGATATTATGTATTCCATTTTGAAAGGCCATGCATCGGTTAGTATCTCTGAGCCAATGGTCCCACTTGTTTAGATTGCACATGCTAATGCAATGTATACGGAATCTGTCCACCGCCACTATCCATCAACGGACAACATCTCCTCAACGTACGAGACAATGCTAGACTTTCAATCTGTAGCATGTAGATGAACAACTAGCTATGAATAGAAATACAGCAATTGTCCACATTCAACGAAAATGGCCAAATATTTATGGCCCGGATCAAATATGGGATATGGTCCATTCATGATGCGCACAACGATATCGCTAGATCCAGAATCCTGTAATCTCTCTTTCCTCTGGACTGGAATCGTCTCTACTGAAACACTCTAGCTTTGTGGTCCACCATGTTTTATATATAAATCCACTCTGTTCATTAGGTGAGAATCATCATTTGAGCCGCACATATATACTTAAATATCAGTCCAATAAAAAATAATAATTAAAAAAAAAAAAAACTTCAATGGGTCATACCATTGGAAACAATGTAAAAACCTATAAGTTCATGCAGTGTGGTCAGCCTGATATATTCAGTCAAGCTAATTTGTATATTTTCACTTCATCCCGGTGAGTTACACCTGATTAACGGGTATGATGAAAGATACATCGCCCCACACAAAAACCCATGGTTGGTATCCCATTTCCTGAGGCCTATTATGATATTTACTTGCCATCTAAACTGCTCATAAGATCTTATAGACAAATGTCAGCTCAAATCCAAAACTTCTGCAGCTCTCGAGAAAGTTTTAATGGTGGGAGTTCAATCCATACTTTGTCGTCGACTTGAGTATTGGATCCAAGTCATTTTTTGGTTCATATCTTAAAAGAATTTAGTAAAATGGATAGACGGTGTGGATAAAACCTATACATGACAGTGAGCCCGCGGAAGCATGCCTGGATGGAATATCGTACAGGTGGAGGCAGTGCGCAATTGGCTTCCGTGCGACCTGAAGGTTTGGCGGACATTTAATTCCAGAGGGGTAAGGGTTGCCCGGCTTATGTGGGCCTATAGGCTCGAGCGGTTAAGAAAGATATGAAACAGTTGGAGCTAAACGCCTGCCATTGAAACGTTCGTGTGGCGAAAGATCCACCCGTCCATCCGTTTCTCCGTATCATTTTATGGGATAGACTCGAAAATGAGCTGATACCAAGCTCCAGTGGGCCGGCCATATGACAGGAAAAAGTGAGATGGAACGCCTACCGTTAAAACATTCTGGCACCACTTAGGCCATTTGAGCTCCGGATCCACTTCATTTTTAGGTCTATACTCTAAAATGAGCTAGAAAAACAGATGGACGGGCGGATTTCTGAAAAATATCAAAATAGGCCTCACATAAGGTCAGTGCTTGAGCCAGATGTTTGATGGACGGTAGGTGCGCTCACCATGATATATATTTGTAACAAATCCACTCCATTTATCTGTTTTGTCTCCTTATTTTAGGCATTGACCAAATACGAAGCCAACCAAAGCTAAATTAAGGGGAAAAAACATAAAACAGGGGATTAATCGACATTGAAACATTTATGGGGCCACGTAGTGTTTATAACCAATTCACACCGTTCACTTGTTTTCTGGATCATTTTATTGGATGGCTCAAAAATGAGGCCGGTACCAAGCTCCAATGACCCAAATCACAAGAAATAGTGGTGATTGAACCCCCTTTAAAGCATCTTAAAGGCCATTTTGGGGCCTACTTTGATCTTTTCAACTGCCTCATTTCACAGCGTACGCTGAAATGATCTCGAAAGATAAATGAACGGTCCATAGCTGAAAAGGCAGGTGGCCATTGGAAAAAATCCCTAATTAATTTATCAGGTGCGTGTAGGTGACTATGGAAATAGCATAGGTTAGGCCTATCCTTCCAGCCGTTTGCAGTGGGATCAGCCTCTTTAGTCCAAAAAAGATGATGATACTGTGAGTACAAGTTCAATTTTAAGAAAATAAAAGGACTGACCTTTACAACTTCCCTTTTTGTAGGTTCTGTACGTGTTCGGAACATGTACCAAACGTGTACTGGTACATGCCATTGATGTTCTAAACCATTCATTCCGTAGGCTGAGCACATACCTTAATAAGATACAGGCCTCACCATGAAGATTAGCTTTTTTGAAAGTTAGGTTGGTCTTTGTTATGGGAAGGTCAGAGGCCCTTGTAATTGTGAGGGCAGACACTAGGCCGACTCAACCGGGCATGCGAACATCCGATGTGACACGTGAAACTGAAGGATTTATCAATAAGTTACAGAGGTACTCATACTCCGAGACAAGTGATCGAATCGGCTCAGAACGATATGAGACCTAAATAGGAGGTGTAACACTATGATTGAATATGTCAAACTGTTCCTCTACTGACCAACAAGAAATCCGACTCGACAAGACAGGTCCGACGCCCCGCCTCAAACCATGGAGAAAGGCAGCTTTAACATCTAACTGCTTTATCTCCAGATCCATGTTAGTTACCAATCCAAGCAACACTCATATGGATGTCATCTTCACCACTGGTGAGAATCTCTTCGAAGTCTATGCCTTTCCTCTGACTGAACCCTTTTGCCACAAGTCTGGTCTTGAACCTTGTTTGTAAATTCTTCTGCTCAACTTTCTTTCTGAACACCTACTTGTTGCTCAAAGCTTTTTTGCCCTTAGGCGGTTTCAACATATCATAGGTGTGGTTTTTATGTAAGGATTTCATCTCCTCTTGCATAACTTTCAACCACTCACCCTTATGTTCGTCGGCTAGGGCCTTAGAATAATCTTCTAGCTCTCCCCTATCAGTCAACATAATATACTCATGTGGTGAGTACCTCTTGGACGACTGCCTGTCCCTAAACGACCTCCTCACTAGTGGCTCAATAGGTGGATCAAGTGGGGGTTGCTCTCCAGGTCCATCTTCTGTAGGAACTCCTTTGTCTTCTGCACTTTGATGTACTCTCCCGTCATCAGGCACCACAGGAGAAATAATTGGATCCATGTCCTTTAGCTCACCTAAATTAAGCTGGTTCTTTTCTGGCATATTAATGTCTTATATACATTGATCTTCAAAGAAAACTACATCTCTGCTCCTGACGAGCTACCTCTTGGTTGGATCCCACAATCTATAACTGAATTTTTCATCTCCGTATCCCAAGAACACACACTGCCTGATTTTCATATCGAGCTTGGTTTTCTCATCCTTTGGTACGTGAACGGATGCCCTGCATCTAAATATCCTGAGATGATTGTACAATGGATCCTGTCTAGTCCACACCTTCTCGGGTACTTCTCCATTCAATGGAGCTGATGGAGACCTGTTTATCAGATACACCGCTGTGTGCATTGCTTCTCCCCATAACGTCTTAGGCAACCTCGCATGGGATAACATTCATCTGATTCTCTCAACAATGGTGCGATTCATTCGCTCAGCTACACCATTATGCTCGGGGGTCTTGGGAACCGTCTGTCCATGCCGCATACCCAGGGACTTGCAGTACTCATGAAAGTCGCTAATGTATTCACCACCATTGTCAGTGCGGATGCACTTCGATGATCTACATGTCTCTCTCTCGACCATAACATGAAATAATTTAAACACACTAAAGATCTCATCCTTGGATTTCGATGTATAAACCCAAACCCTCCTAGATGCATCATGTATAAAAGTAACAAAATACAATGCCCCACCCAAGGTTTTTGTCCTCATAGGACCACAAACATCAGAATAAACTAAATCTAATGCATGCACTTTATTAACATGAGAAGCAGTTTTAACAAATGAAACTTCATGCTGTTTCCCTGATAACTAATCAAAACAGGTTTTGAGAGGCGTACCTGTCACGTCTGAAAGGAACCACTTCCTCGCTAGTACTTGAAGCCTTTTTTCACTCATGTGGCCTAGACGCCCGTGCCACAAGTCAATAGCTGAATCTTCCGCTGTGTTCAACCCACGCTTGCACACACTGAGACATGCCTTGTAAAGGGTACAACACTTCTTTCCTCTGGCTGCGATCAACGAACCCTTGATGAGCTTGCAGCACCCACCAGCAAACCGGCTTTCATAACCATCATCATCCAACCTTCTCGTTGACATCAAGTTAAGGCAAAGGTCTGGAATATGCCCCACATCCCTGAAAACCAATGTGCAGCCCACATCGATTTTCACAAAAATATCACCGACCCCTACGATCTTCGATACGTCAGAATTTCTCATCTTTACGGTCCCATAGTCACCTGACTTGTAGCTTATGAAAAAGTCTCAGCGTAGAGTCACATGAAAAGAGGCTCCCGAGTCTATCACCCAGTCGATGTCCTGACTCGTATCCGTGAGATGTATGTCATGCTCTAGAGAAAGAATAACTACAAAGTCGCCATCTGAAGCGACCGCAATGAAATCTGATTCATCTTCTTTTTCCTTTCCTTTTACTTTCTTGTCGTTCTTAGCCTTATGACATTCATGCTTATAGTGGTCCTTTTTAGTACAATTCCAGCATTCAACATCTTTTCTGTTACTCGACTTTCCTCTTGATTTATCTCGGGCCTTCCTGCCATTCTTGTTCTTTCCTCTTCCCCATTCTTATGTCACAAGGGCCTCTTGCTGAGTAGACTCCTGAGAATTTCTCCTTGTCTCTTCATTGAAGAGACATCTTGGCGTGGAGTTACTTAGAGACGCCACCAATGTCTCCCAACTATTAGGCAATGAACTAAGCAATAGTAAAGCCTGCAGTTCATCATCCAGGACCATCTTCCTACAAGAGAGTTGGTTCATTATATTACTGACCTCATTCATGTGCTCGGCCACAGAACCAACATCCTTGAACTTGAGATTTACAAGTTGCTTTATTAAAAATTTTTTATTACCGGCTATCTTCCTCTCATACAGCCCTTCTAGTTTCAGCCATAGGCTAGCGGCTGAGGTTTCTATAGACACATGGTGGAACACTGAATCATCCAGCCATTGTCTAATGAACCACACCGCTTTCCGGTCCATCTTCTTCCAATCATCATCAGACATATTCTTGAATTTTGCTGATATGCCTAAAATTAGAGAATATACGTCATTGCAATAAAGCAAGTCCTCCATCTTAGCCTTCCATATGGTCCAGTTAGAACCATTGAGGCTGATCATCTTTAATGAGCCACCTTCCATAATTTAAACCGATTTTACCCGTTCAATGAATTTAGCTCTGATACCACTTTGTTGGGGGCCTTGCACAAAACTTCAGGATCTATCCTCCCGAGCAAACTAGAATTATGGGATAATAAAAGCAATAAAGATAATCAAATCAACAATCACATACCACACAAGAGATTTTTACATGAAAAACCCTCAAAGATGTAAAAATCACAGGACCTCATCCAAATCAACAATCTACTATAAAGCAGAACGTTACAACCGATCACAAGCACACCTTACTATGATCAAACCTTCATCACTCATGCAGGAGTGGATAAACAGTAAGAGAACAAAGAAAAATTGAGAGATCTCACCGATTACGATGACGTAAAAGCACTGATATATTGATTGCACAGTAGATCACTTCTACGAGCGTAACCTCCCTTTTACAAGCTTCCTCTCTCTTTCTCTCTTTTTCTCTCTCACACATACCTTTGATATCCCTCTTGTGTTTTTCTATCACCATCATGCCCTAAAAAAATCTTAGAGACCCCTTTTTATAGTTTTAGGAAACTCTCTTCCGCATCCTAGTTACGAAAGGACTTGCGATACGAAATCCGCATAAAATTGCGGAACGAATCTGCGTAACCACGACTGGTCGAGCGTCACCTACGACCGGTCGTGCACTTCCCATGACCGGTTGAGTATCTCGGAGAAAATCAGTCCAAACTCACTGGGCTTTGAGTCATGTCACAACTCGAACCTATGACTGGTAGAACACTAGTCCACGACCGGTCGAACAAGGCTCACGACCGGTCGAGCACAGGACAAAAATCTCATCATTAACAAGGTTTCTCTCTGAAGTTGCAGAAGGTTTCTCCCAATATCAAACCACCACATCTAGGATTAAAGGATCTATTGGGTATATTCCTCAAGGTAAGGATTTTAGTCCGTTATCTTTTTTTATTTTTATTCATTTATCTTGCAAAATGATTGGTAATTTCCATATATTAATATTATGGTGAAGCTTGTTAAGAATGATGTGCATGAAAACAATCAAATCAATGGATATTTCTACATACATTACTGCATTCTTCATATATAGGATTAAATACAATAATAACAGAATTAAACTCTTAATAGGGAAGAAAGCCAAAAGATGGAAGACTGTGACAGATGTGATTTTAATTTAGTAGTGATGAGCTGTTGATGAATTGAAAGGATGGATTTCTCTCTCGGGACCAAGTGGTTCCACTTGTCCCACTTATGATGAACAAAATAAAAGGAATACCTGTTGATCATCCATGACTAAAAATTAACTTTGAATGTTACAATTGAGATCATGCACTTTTGTGAATGGTTGTGATTCTCCCATCAAGCTGATTTAGTGGGCATCAACAATTCATGATAGAGTTTCTTATCCAAGGGTAAATGATGATTAAATTTTGTCTAGATTGGCCCCACATTGATTCACACTGTAATTAATAAGGTATGAAGAATAGTTACTAGATTATTTCTCTAGCCGTGATAAACTATGTGAAAACAGAGGATTCTTGTTCTATTTATAGGATATTTTCTTAGGACTATTTGTTGGGACAAACCATACACTCATAATACAAAGATTGAAGAAATATGTTAGCCAAATTCCTTAGTCTGGGATACCCTAGGTGCAAATGTTAATTATATAAATAAAATATTCCTTTTTCTCCCTCTCAATATCTAACAACTATTTTAATCTTTCTTTAAATAGATGCCTAACATTCAAATATGTGATATTTGTAAATCGTAGAGTATGGGATGGGCGGTAAGGCGTCCACATATGGAGATGTATACAGTTATGGGATCCTTCCACTTGAGATGATCACCGGAAAGCGGCCAACTGATGACATGTTTAAGGACTATCAGAGCCTTCATCACTTTGCAAAGTCGACTTTTTCAGAACAAGTAATGGAGATTATAGATCCAAGACTTCTATTAGAAGATGCTGAAGCTATTCAAGACGGTGAAAATCATAACAATTTGAGAATTAGAATGCATGATTGCTTGGTTTCATTGGTCAGTGTTGGTGTATCATGTTCTGCAGAATCACCAAAGGAACGAATGAAGATGAAAGATGTCGTCATCGAAATGCATGAAATAAGAGACGTATATCTGGAGGTTGGGATTTGCGGACAGAGACAAAATAGGCCCATTTGTTAGGTGAGGGTTCATCTTACCTCAGTAACTACTAAGATTAGTAGTTACATTGAAGAAGATTCCGATATAAAATAGAACTGTTTGATTTTTTTTCTTAAGAAGCTCTAGATATATATTGTTCTAGTGTTGAATCTAGGGGAAGATGGGTTCTTTTTTTTTTTTTTTTTGTAATTCCTTTCCTTTAATTTCTTTAATCTTGCTATAAACAGAGACTTTGTTGCAGATACAATTATTAGAATGGGTAAATAAAAGGGCCAAGGTGCTTCCCTGTCTATCATGGTTAATTACGAGGATTCCGACAGTTTAATTTAGTTACATGATTGCCACTTGTAGAAAATGAGTCTGTGTCCAAGAACAGCAGGATTCAAGGTGCATCTTGTTTTTTCACACTATTTTTGGATGGGTTTTTTGATACATCGTGCAGGGTTGCCCAAAAGAGCGTACAAGCTGTTTTGGGCCCGGCCCACTATTTGTGGGCTTTGAATCTTTGATTTGGGTCAGCATGAGCTTTGCGCGCGCGCGCGCACACACACACACACACTCATTTGGCCAAATCTAGGCTAAAATTCCTCCGATTAGTGCATGGTTGGGCTCAGTCCAGAAACGCAGGTTACCCAATGGGTTTGAACCCATAGCTCAATGGCATCCAAGTTGAGTTCATGAGCTCAAGTCTAACCCATCAATTAGAGAAGTAAATGGCCCGGTCTAAGTTGTCCAAGTTTAGACCATGAGCAACCCTAATTTGGTTTGAACAACCATTTGACTTTTAGTACATGGGGTTAAGCTCATCCCATAAACGCATGGCAGATGGGCCAAGCAGCTTGATTTAGGTGCTTTTGTAGCCTACATGAAGAGCAGGGCAGCCTGAATTTTTGGGTGACACAATATTCACAATTGGACCACTTGGCATCTCATCTACGGAAAATTGTCTCTTCTTCACGTGAAAAGATAACTTTTGCTCTTTTACTGAAAAGAGTATCTAACATAGGGAAGAGCACGAAGGGATAAAGAGAAACATCATCACCTTTCTCAAGTGAACAAGACCTTAAATCCACGAGACATTATGACTCTAGAATCTGCAAGAGTTAAGAAAATTTGAAAATACTTTGGAATCAGTTACTCTTTCAACCAAGATTATAAATCTTTAAATAATAAAATGAAATCCGTGCTAATGCAAATAAATTGAAACTTTTTCTAATATAGTAAAATTTACCAAAAATAGAATGTTTTAATCTAACTACACAAAATGATTCATAGCATGATGTGAAGCAAACTCTAAGAAGACTCCAGATATTAAAACTCTTAAGAATAAATAGTTACGTTGGACATAAAACTTACTAAAAATAAAAAGTTTTTCAAAAAAACAGGAGACTTGAGTAGAAATGAGTTGTTTTTTCATGAATTAAATGGACGGACATCAGTTAGCCCCAAAATGAAATTTGGGTCGAAATTCCTGTAACTCATTTCAAATCAAAAGTTATTATTGATTTATGATTTGTGCTTTGAACAACATTTTTCTTAATTTAAAATGAATTTCTCCAATCCGGATGTGCCTGAGGCCTAATTACATCATGCCCCATGTAACACTGGGCCCAAATCTAATGGATTACGTCCGCTTCCATTCGGACTTTTTTTTTGGGTCCATCTAAGCAAGAAATAGGTCTGCATCTGCTCTACAACAATATCTCAGCAATGAATTTTACTAGTACTGCCGTCCAAAAATACCTTACCATCTATGTTAGCATTTAGGCTCCAAATTGCAAATTTCTAAGCTGTATTCAAAATTGACACAATTTCACATTTAGGCTGCTTGCTCAAAACCAACACAAGAAAGCATTTGCCATTTCTCCTGGATTTAACTAAATGTTTGCAATTCAACATACATGTTCGTACAACAAAATGCTGCGTTCCGTTTGTAGGTGAACTTACAATCTCATTAGAAATTATTTATATATATATGGTAGAGTATGGACTGGGCGGTGAGGCATCAACACAACACAAGGAGATGTCTACGGTTACAGAATCCTTTGTTGGAGATCTTCTCCAGAAATTAGAGGCCCACCGATGACTCATTTAAAGATCATCCGACCCTAGGGTTTAGGATCGGATGAAGGAGATTGCTGATCAACGGTTGCTTCCAGAAGGAGAAACTATCGACACAGGAAGCAGGTTCCCAGGAGTGCTTGACAATCAAAATCAGTTTATTTTTCTCGGTGGAATTGGTGGGACCCGCAATTTGTGTCTGCTTCATTTTTGGGACTATGCCCTACAATAAGCTGTCAAAATGGATGGACGATGTGGATGTACAACACAGATTTTGGTGAACTCCACGGTCAGGTTCGCAGGTTCGCGCTCACCTGGTTGGATCCCGGGTCCCAGCTAATCTTCCTCCAGTTGGCAACCCTGGATCCAGCCAGGTGGGTGTGACACTGACCGTGGGGCCTACCTTGATGTATATCCATTCCATCCATCCACTTTAACAATTTATTTTAGGCCTGTCCTAAAAATAAAGTAGATAGAAATACTCAGTTGAACATCACTACAGAAAAAAGTGGTCATGGGACGCCTGTCATTAAAAACTTTCCCAAGTTCACTATAATATTTATTTTCCATCCAACCTCTTGATAAAGTCATACAGACGTAGACGAAAGGAAAACACAAATAATAGCATGATCCAAAACTTTTATAGCCCTCAAATGGTGGGAGTTCAATTCAATTGTGTGGCTTGTATCCGATTTATTTTTGGGACCGTGGCCCAAAGAAAAATGGCTGTGAAAAAGAATGGACGGCGTGGATGTACAACCCATAAATTATGCATGGTGAGCCCCACGGTCAGGGTCATACTCACGTGTCTGGATCCCGCCCGGACGCACCTAAACCGCTTCCCTCTGGCCCCGGTTCCCATCACAAAGAGCCCATGTGTCAAGCTATGGTTGTACATTGAGACTATGGGAGAGTCCAAATTCTCCATGGGGTTTCAATCACAGAGAGCTTATGTGTCATGCATGGTTGGATAATAAGGCCTTGGATTCTAAAAAAAAAATAATAATAATAAATTGAAACATGTAGTGACAAACTCTTTGGTCAACAACGTGGGAGACGGAAAATGCAAAAAGAGGAAGTATGAGATCTGACTGAGAACTTATTTTTTCAGTGGTACTTGCTTTTTCTCAGTAGATATGTGCTTCTTCTTCTTCTTCCTTTTTTATTTTTATTTTTATTTTTATTTTAGGTAGAACGTGTCACGGATACAATCTCAATATAGTTGGGCCAAAAGAAGGTGGATCATAAATTGACCGTAACTTTTTATTTAGATATTGTTACGGGACAAACGACATATCAATTTTTACTAAAATAAGCCATCGGAGGTGAACTAACCCACAAAATGGGTCGCATCTGTCTATATCGTCAAAAATGTATGCTTTCAGTTAGAAACGAATTTTTAAAAAAAGTTATTATTTTTAATAATTCTGAATTTTTTAATATTTTCTTATTTTTAGAGTTTTAGATTTTTTATTTTTTATTTTTTCTTTTTTAGAATCAACTTATATCATGCTAGAACTCTTCTAGCAAAAGTTTATTTAGAATTTTTATTTTTAAAAATTAGGTTTTAGAAGAGTTTTATTAGAATTGGAATTTTTTAGAGTTATGAATTTGCTATTTTTAATAATTACGAATTTTGATTTTTTTTCTATATTAATGATGTAACCGGGACATACATGTCAGACAATCAAGCAATTTATTACGAATTTCTATTTTTCATTTTTTCCTCGTAGATTCGAGGCATCTCTATGAGGAGTTTGGAGAAGTTCTGTGGATTCAGAATAATTATCTCCCTGAGGAAGAGGATGCTCGACCTCAACACGTCATTCCCTGCGTCAGTTTGGTATCAGAGCGAGGAAACCCCTCGAATTGATGGCAAATAACGAATATATGAGCTAAAATCCTGTGGACGATAATGCATGGATGTGTTATCTTTTCGAAAGAATGAAAGTTTTCCACCGGGAGAGTTAGTTGACTATGCAAGGGCAGCAAGCAACCTTCAACTGTATTGTGGATGCGCTAATTCTGCCCCGATCCCAAGGCGATGCTTAATCGCCAATGGTCATTGTATGACACAACACCAATTTTCGTAGAGCATCACCCAATTATGGTTATCGCGGGCCACCACTTTGATTGTGAAGAAGCTGTTATACATGTCAAAGGTAGAAATAGATTTATGGCAATACAATATCTTTTAAAAAAGATGCACTGTAAACCAAAAAGTCTGTAATGTGATCACCGATGTTATGAGTAGTGAGAATCTCATATAAAAAATAATGGTAAAAAAGTTACAATTGAAAACATAAAAACACCCATCTTCATACATGATTGAATAGATCAAGGAGGTCAACAAAACAGAGGTAACCGAATAATACACCGTCTCATTTTCAATTGGTAAAACTTATAAGGATCAAGTACTCCGTGATATATTTGACATGGAAGCTTATAATATGTTACTAGGTCAACTATGACAAAATAATATTGATGTTATACATAGAGGTCGAGATAATATATTTATATTTATTAAAGATAGTAGAAAGATTATCCTTGTCCCTATGAGAATGAAGAACCAACACAAGACTTCTAAAGTTGAGGAAGAGTCTTTCATATCCAAACATGATTATAAACAATTTGAGGAGATGGGAGATGTAGATGCATTAATTGAAAAAGAAAATTATATGGAGCCCATAAACATCCTAAAGGATTTAAAATCAGTGTTACAAGAGTTCAAGGTGATTGTGTTCAATGATCTTCCTAATAAATTGCCTCTCATACAAGATATATAAAACCACATTGGATTTGATCTTAGGGACAAGTTTGCCTAATTATCCACATTATCAGAAGGAATGTGAGATCTTGAAGACAGAAGTGAAGGAGCTGATCCACATTAGCCAAGTCAAGGAGAGCATGAGTACATGTATTATGTCAGCTTAAGATCCTAATGAAAATTACAAGAGAAGGACTAATAAACATCATCATCAAAAGTTATCTAAGAATCATGAGCCAAGTCTCTCGAGTAATTCGAGGATAAGTTTTCCTTTTCAAGTGGAGGGTTATAATGTAAAACGTGTCACAGATACATTCCGAACATGGTTGGGCTAAAAGAAGGTGGACCGTAAATTGACCGTAGCTTTTGATCCGAGTATCGTTACGGGGTGCACAACCTATCAATCTTTACTGAAATGGGCCGTCCAAGGTGAATCAACCCACATAGCGAGTCGCATCTGTCCGTTTCATCAGAAAATGCACGCTTTCAGCTAGAAACAAATTTTTAAAGAAAGTTACTATTTTTAGTAATTCTAAAATTTTTAATATTTTCTTATTTTTAGAGTTTTAGATTTTTTTTCTTTTTCAAAATCAAATTGTAATCATGCTAGGACTCTTCTAGTAAAAGTTTATATAGAATTTTTATTTTTAGAAATTAGGCTTTAAAAGAGTTTTATTAGAATTAAAATTTTTATTAGAGTTTGGATTTTACTATTTTTGATAATTACGAATTTTAAATTTTTTTATATATTAATGGTGTAACAGGGACGTCAAACATCAGACAATCAATTAATTTATTATAAATTTCTAGAAATTATTCTATTTTTCTATTTTTTTCCTTGTGGATCCAAGGCTTCTCTGTGAGGAGTTTAAAGAAGTTATGTGGATTCAGAATAATTATATCCCTGAGGAAGACGGTGCTCGACCTCAACACGTCCTTCCCTGTGTCATTTTCACACTAGATGAAGATGACAAACAACTTAGAAAAGTCAGTCTGGCCAACAATCAGCATCTAATGAGAAAATTCTTCTTGATTGGATCCTCACTATAAGAAAATTGTGTATGCAATCATGTATGCCACATGTATGGTGGTCACTTCTAGTTAATTTATATTCTATTTCTCAGAAAATTTACAACACTAGTATAATTATTTGCACCTACCTTGTGAGAGGGTTGTTCTCCTGCAAGTCCCTGGTACTAGAATAAGTTTATTTGATAAGGGTTATGTAGGCAGCCAGTTGTCTTGTTTGTGAGGCCTTCAGCCTGTCTAGCAGGGTCTCTTTACGTTGAAAGTTGGACGCCACGAAAACCTGGCTGATCTAACTATTGAGTGAACCATAAGTGAGTTTTAGGTTTTGGGTTTTGAGGGGTGGTTCATTATTTTTATTTTTATTTTTTGGTGTGGCTCACATATAGGCTTGATTTTTTGTGCATATGATAATTCTGGTGGGCCCACTTAATGCATACATTGGATGATACACACACACACACACACACACACACACACACACACACACACACACACACACACATGTACACACCACTTGTTGGGGGCCTTGCACAAAACCTTAGGATCTAGCCTCCCAAAACAAACCAAAATTATGGGATTATAAAGCAATGAAAATAATCAAAGCATAAACTATATGACACAATAATTTTATATGAAAAACCCTCAAAGAGGTAAAAATCACAGGATCTTGTTTAGATCAACAATCCACTATGAAGTAGAATGTTACAACCTTCTTCACTCTCATAGAAGAGGATAAACAACAAGAGAATAAAAGAAAAACAGAGAGATCTCACTGATTACGAGGACGTGAAAGCACTGAGATATAGTAGATCACCTCTATGAGTATAACCTCTCTTTCACAAGCTTCCTCTCTCTCTTTCTCTCTCTCTCTCTCTCTCTCACACACACACACACACACACACACACACACCTTTGATAAGCCTAAACCCTTTAACAAACCTTTGTAAAGCTTTAGGAAACCCTCTTGCATTACCTAGAAAGCCCTAGGTACCTCCTATTTATAGTTTAGAAAACTTCCTTCCGCATCCTGTTGCAAAAGGCCTCAGAAATTCGAATCCTGCACAAAATTGGACTAGAATCTGCGTAACCTCGATTAGTCGAGCACTGTCCTCGACCGGTCAAGCAGACCACTCGATCGGTCGAGCACCATAGGAAAAAATAATCCAAAGTCGCTGGACTTTGAGTCAAGTTAGGGCTCGACTGGTCGTGCACCAGCCCTCGACCGGTCAGTGAGTCTCACGACCGATCGAGCCTGGGGAAAAAAATTTCATCAAATCTCCCCCTTTTTGACCCAGGAGGTTCACATTCTTCAAGCTATCCTGGTTTTTACAAACCTCAAACTTTTCCTTGAACAAAGCCTTTGTCATCATATCTAATCCATTATCGTCCGTGTGAATATTCTCAAGCTGTAACACCTTCTGTTCCAAAGTATCCTTGATCCAGTGATACCGAATCTCTATGTGCTTCGACTTGGAATGATAACTTGGATTCTTGCTCAAGTGTATGGTACTTTGACTATCACAATAAACCACGTACTACTCCTGCTTCATGTTAAGTTCCTGTAGGAAACTCTTCATCCAAAGTATCTCTTTACATACATCTGTAACTATAATGTACTCGACCTCTATCGTCAATAATGCTAAGACCTTTTGTACCTTTTTCTGTCAAGAAACCCTCTCCCTGCAAATGTAAACACGAACCCCGATGTAGACTTTCTGGAGTCTATGTTACCTGTCATATCTGCATCTGTGTAGCCCTCTAACACAGGTTTTCCATCACCATAACATAGACTCAACCTGGATGAGCCTCTTAGATATCGTAGTATCTATTTCACCGCTGCCTAATGCTCTTTGCCAGGATTGATAAGATAACGGCTGACAACACCAACCACATATGCTATGTATGGGCTTATACACACCATAACATCCATCAAATTTCCTATAGCTAACACGTAGGGTATCTTCCGCATCTCTTCCACCTTTGCCTTCGTCTTGTGACACTGCCTGTCGCTTAATCTGAAGTGACCATCCAGTAGTGTACTGACCGGCTTCGTTGCATTCATATTGAACCGCTCTAGCACTTTCTCAATATACCGCTCTTGTGACAGGCAAAGCTTCCTGCTTCTTCTGTCACGGGTTATCTCCATTCTTAGGATCTGTTTAGTTGGGCCAAAGTCTTTCATCATAAAAGACTTGTCCAACTCCTATGTTAGCCTATCGATCTTTTTAATGTCTTTTCCCATGATGAGCATGTCATCAACGTATAACAACAGAACTAAGAAATTACTATTTGAGAACTTGTGAGTGAACACACAGTGGTCCAACTCTGTTCTGTCATACCCATGCTTCAACATAAACGAGTCGAACTTCTTATACCATTGTCATGGAGCTTGTTTTAGTCTATATAAGGTCTTCCTCAGCCTACACATCATATGCTCCTTACCCTTGACTTCGAACCTCTCTGGTTGGTGCATGTAAATCTCTTCTTCTAGGTCACCATGGAGGAAGGCAGTTTTAATATCTAACTGCTCTATCTTTAGATCCATGCTAGCCGTCAACCCAATTAACACCCGTATGGATGTCATCTTCACCACTGGTGAGAATATCTGCTCGAAGTCTATGCTTTTCTTCCGACCAAACCCTTTCACCACAAGTCTGGCCTTGAACCTCGTCAGTGAATTCTTCTGCTCAACTTTCTTTCTGAACACCTACTTATTGCTTAGAGCTTTCTTGCCCTTAGGCAGTTTTACCATATTGTAGGTGTGGTTCTTATGCAAGGACTCCATCTCCTCTTCAATAGCTTTCAACCACTTCCCCTTATGCTCGTCGACTTGGGCCTAAGAATAATCTTCAAGCTCTTTTCTATCAGTCAGCATAATGTACTCATGCGGTGAGTACCTCTTAAACGACTATCTGTCCCTAGATGACCTCCTCACCTGTGGCTCAACGGGTGGATAAAGTGGGGGGTGCTCCCCTGGTCCATCTTCTAAAGGAACTCCCTCGTTCTCTACCTTGCTGTACTCTCCCGTCATTAGGCACCACGAGAGGAATAATCGAATTCATGCCCTCTAGCTCACCTGAACTAGGATGGTTCTTCTCTGGTTTATCAATATCTTTTATACACTGATCTTCAAAGAAAACTACATCTCTAATCTTGACGAGCTTCTTCTCGGTCGGATCCCACAATCTGTAACCAAATTTTTTATCACCATACCTCAAGAACACACACTACCTAATCTTCATATCGAGCTTGGACCTCTCATCCTTTGGTACGTGAATGGATGCCCTGCATCCAAACACCCTGAGATGACTGTACGATAGATCTTGTCCAGTCCACACCTTCTTACGTACTTCTCCATTCAACGGGGTTGATGGAGACCTGTTTATCAGATACACTACTGTGTACATTGCTTCTTCCTAAAACATCTTGGACAACTTCGCACGGGATAACATACATTTGATTCTCTCTACAATAGTGCGATTCATTTGCTCAGCTACACCATTATGCTTGGGGGGGGAGAGGGTCTTGGGAACCATCTATTCATGCCATATACCCAGAGACTTATAATACTCATGAAAGTCGCCAATGTATTCACCACTATTGTCAGTGTGGATGCACTTTAATGATCTACCTGTCTCTCTCTTGACCATAGTATGAAACAATTTAAACACACCAAAGACTTTGTCCTTGGATTTCAAAGAATAAACTCAAACCCTCTTCGATGCATCATCTATAAAAGTAATAAATACAATGCCCTACCTAAGATTTTTATCCTCATAGGCCCACAAACATTAGAATAAATCAAATATAATGCATGCACTTTATTAACATGAGAAGCAGATTTAATAAATGAAACTCTATATTGTTTCTCTGATAAACAATCAGGACAGGTTTTGAGAGGTATACCTGTCATGTCTGGAAGGAGCTACTTCCTCGCTAGTACTTGAAACCCTTTTTCACTCATGTGGCATAGACACCTGTGTCACATGTCAATAGCTGAATCTTCCACTGTGTTCAATCCACCCTTACACATACTGACATTTGCATTATAAAAAGTGCAATGTGATTAATGAACCCTTGATGAGCTTTCAGCGCTTACCAACAAATAAGCTTTCATAGCCATCATTATCCAGCCTTCCCATCAACATTAAGTTGAGGCGAAGGTCTGGGATATGCCTCATATCCCTGAGAACTAATGTACAGCCCACATCAGTCTTTACATAAATATCATCGACCCCTATGATCTTCAATACGCCATAATTTCCCATCTTCATGATTCCATAGTCACCAGACTTGTAGCTTTTGAAAAAGTCTCTACGTAGAGTCATATGAAAAGAAGCTCCCAAGTCAACCACCTAGTTGGTGTCCTGACTCATAGCTGTGAGACATATATCATGATTTGATGGAAGAATAACTACAACGTCGCTATCTAAAGCGACCGCAGTGGAGTCTAATTCATCTTCCTTCTCCTTTTCTTTTTCTTTCTTGTCATTCTTAGTCTTACAACATTCATGCTTATAGTGGTCATTCTTGCCACAATTCCAGCATTCAACACCCTTCCTGGTAAATGACTTGTCTCTTGATTTATCTCGGGTCTCACTGCCCTTCCTCTTCTTTCCTCTCCCTCATTCCTGTGTCACAAGGAATTTTTGTTGAGTAGACCCTTGAGACTTCCTCCTTATCTCCTCATTGAAGAGACAACTAGTTACCTATTTCATGAATATCTTTCCATCTGGAGTGGAGTTACTTAGAGACACCATCAATGTTTTCCAATTGTCAGGCAACGAACTAAGCAATAGTAAAGCCTACAATTCATCATCTAGGACTATATTCATAGTGGAGAGTTGATTCACTATATTGCTGACCTCATTCATGTGCTTGGCCATAGAACCACCATCTTTAAACTTGAGATTCACAAGTCGTTGTATCAAGAATATTTTATTATCGGCTGCCTTCCTCTCATACAATCCTTCTAATTTCAGGCACAGGCTAGTGGCTGAGGTCTCCGTAGACACATGGTGGAACATAGAATCATCCAGCTATTGTCTCATAAACCCTACCACCTTCTGTTCCAACTTCTTCTATTCATCATCAGACATATCCTTGGATTTTGCTGATATGCCTAAAATTAGAGAATATAAGTCCTTACAATAAAGCAAGCTCTCCATTTTAGCCTTTCATATGGTCTAGTTAAAACCATTGAGGCTGATCATCCTTGATGAGCCACCTTCCATAATTCAAAACCGATCTCACTCCGTTCAATGAGCTTAGCTCTAATATGACTTTGTTGAGGGCCTTGCACATAACCTTAGGATTTAGCCTCTTAAAATAAACTAGAATTATGGGATCATAAAGCAATCAAAGTATAAACCACACCACACAAGAGATTTTTACGTGAAAAACCCTCAAAGAGGTAAAAACCACGGGACCTCGTCTAGATCAATAATCCGTTATGAAGTAGAACATTACAACCTTCTTCACTCATGCAGGAGTAGATAAACAATAAGAGAATAAAAGAAAAATGGAGAGATCTCATCGATTACGAAGATGTGGAAGCGCTGAGATATAGTTAGATCACCTCTACGAGCATAACTCCCTTCCACAAGCTTCCTCTCTCTCACTCACTCTCTCTCTCTCTCAAACACACACACACACCTTTGATAGCTATAAACCCTTTAATAAACCCTTATAAAGCTTTAAGAAACCCTCTTGCATTACTTAAAAAGTCATAGGTACATCCTATTTATAGTTTAGGAAATACCTTTCGCATCCTGTTGTGAAAGGCCTTAGAAATTTGAATCTCGCACAAAATCAGACTAAAATCTATATAACATCGACAAGTCAAGTAGTGTCCTCGACCGGTCGAGCACCTCGCTCGACTAGTCGAGCACCACAGGAAAAAATAACTCAAAGTTGCTGGACTTTGAGTCAAGTCAAGGCTTGACTGGTCGTGCACCAGCTCTCGACTGGTCGAGTGAGGCTCACGACCGATCGAGCCTGGGGAAAAAACCCCATCACCACTGTGGGCCCCTAATAGGAAATAGTATATAAGCAAGTGAATAACTAATTGTACATAGGAGAAAAACTTGTAGAATGGGATTATTTTACAAGGACCTGTAGAGGCATTTGCATCAACAAATGTGTAGACCATTGTACAACTTTGTACGTGGTCATCCAAAGATTTTATATATGTGTTAGTGATGCTCTGATGGACTACACAAACTCTAACAGGACCATCCAATCAAATGTAGTTTTCAACCCTTTTACCATTCAAAATGGGGTAAACAAGTTCAATGATCTCATGGATCCATCATCATTCCACATATTACAGGGAGGGATGACTGTAGCATGAGCTATACAATATGATCTCAGGATTCTCAAATTTGAGAAAATTGGTCTTAAAACCATTAAATTTAGTTGACAAGGAAGCATTCCAGTGATTTATAAAGGATATTGGGCATGATGATGACGTGGAGCAACAAGAATCGGAATATGGTAGAGCCATCTCTCTACAGTACACATGAAAGAGTGATTTACCACTATTGCCCATCTATATGCAAGCCCAAGCATTGGTAGTTCATATCTCAAAAGTCACACCAGTTAGACAATCCTATTTGTTTGATCAGTGGCCATTATACACTTATTTGATTAGTGGCCATTAAATGTTGTTGATGTCTTAAATATGTAAGCAACCAAGTGTCGATGCCATAGGAAAAATTCAGAAAATTCAATGTTTATTGTTGGAATGTTTTGGTGTTTTATTCCATATCATCAAAGGTGTTCAATGCCATCGACAGATCGTCGATGCCATCAAAGTCCCATTGAAAGTGACATCGAGCGCATGCGCAAAATTGTGTAAGTGCTAGATTTGTTTCCTATTCCGATTGTGATACTATGTTAACAATGTTTCGAACGAGGGGATATGTACTTCAATGTTAGAAGACAAAAAGATTTGGCTTAACACTACCTCGGGAGTGTTCAGTGTCAGATCTTCCTAGCACATGTCTAGATTGCCTGGGGAAAACAAAGCATGGGCAACATGGGTCTGGCACCCAAAACTTCCTCCAAAACCATCATTGTTTACCTAGAAAATTATTCTCAAGGCCATTCCGATCGAAGTTAGGACCCAAGTCAACAGGATTCACATGGCTTCCAAATGTGAATGTTGTCAGGACTCTATCCTGAACCAATCAAAAACCATTGACCAAGTTTTCTCCTCGGGTAACCTGGCGTCGATAGTGTGGAACCACTTCCAACCCCTTCTCCAAGTTCACCCTATCCCCATTGTTTCAGCTGTCGGCAGGGCCTCTATATGGTGGGCATCAGCAATCTGACCAACCGCATATTTTAAGGGGTCTTCTTCCCATTCCAATTTTTTGGGATCTTTGGATGTCCAGAAATGAAATCAAATTCAATGATTCCACACCTTCTGCTTCAAAGGTGATTGCCAGAATTCACCGATGGATCTACTGGTTTGGCCCAATGCTTCTCCCAACCAAATACGCAAACAGAGCTTTGGATACAGCTTTAACAGGGCTAGGAATGGTCAGTGATAGTCCTTATAAGAGGTCAGTCCAGGTGGTCAGGTGGATGAATCCTAAGAGGGGCTGGATTAAGATTAATGTTGATAGGTCGGCCTGTGAAAATCCTGGCCTATCAGGAGGAGGCGGCATGGCTAGAGATTGCACAGGTGCTTTCCTTT
This sequence comes from Magnolia kwangsiensis, assembly GCA_037074715.1. NCBI lineage: Eukaryota > Viridiplantae > Streptophyta > Magnoliopsida > Magnoliales > Magnoliaceae > Magnolia > Magnolia kwangsiensis. The sequence continues at coordinate 105,318,883 of CM073578.1, read as the reverse complement.
TTGCCTTCACTTCGGGGTATGGATTCGGATCAAATTCCAGGGCTAAGATTAGGGCTGTCTGGGAGGACCTGTCCCTTTTCGTGGAGTGACGCTTCTCTAAGGTGGAGGTAAAAAGTGATTCCAAAGCAGTGGTTGAATTAATCAAGGGGAAATCCTCCCCTTCATGGAACATGTGCTACTCGTAGGCAAGGATTAAACACCTCATGAGTCAGTTAGAGGTGTCCATCTCGCACACTGTCCTAGGGAAGCGAATGGGGTGGCCGATGACCTGGCTCATAGGGGTAGTAATGGCCAAGCCCATTCTCTGGTTATGTCTATGACAATCCTCCCTCAGATGACTAGAGGGTTGTTATTTCTTGATAAAGTGGGGTTGGGAAATTTGAGGGTGGTATGATTGCTTCATTTCTGTTGCGTCAAGTTTTCACATTTAGTGTGTATTTCTCATGGTAGGCGGGCCTTTTCCCTTTTTATTGTAGGGTCTGCTCGAAGTTCCTCCTGTAAAGCTTTCATTTTTTGAATAAAAGATGAGATATATATATATATATATATATATATATATATATATATATATATATATATAGTGGATGTAATTGGAATTTAGGTAGATAAATAGGTATTTTAGGCTTTCTAATTTGTTCATAAGGATTTCAAGGGCATAACTTAGGCTTGTGGAGTAGATTCGAGACTTGTTCGAATCAGTAATTTATCTTTTATAATTTCTGCTTTTATAGTATATTACTCGTCGCTTTATGCATTGATTTTTTTCACATAAAATTTAGATTGTTTGTGTTTGAACTTGCCAGTGAGATTGGTAGTACTTTGCTTGATTTGACTCTATGTACTTTTGTGGTTCCCCAACATTAAATACATAGTGGAAAAAAAATACAGTGAGGTGAACGGTCAAATAGGCAGGGGATGAACATTTAAAAAAGAAGAAGTAAAGAAAGGTATATCTCATGGGTTTTATTTTTAAAATGTGAGCCAACGGTTGCAATCCTAGTAGGGCAGACCCTACAAATACATCACTCTACCGCATGGCTTCACCGTATTCCAGTACTTCAAGCTCTATCGTAGCATTTCTCTCTTCAACCTTCGTTCCATGGAAGGAAATTTTAAATCCATACATACATGTGACATTGTTTATCCCTAATTACTCTATATACGGGTTACATGTCACAACATATACACCACATGCGCCGCCATTCCCTTCAACTACCGACTGCCGCCATTATACCTTTTCCTACCACAATTATTTTGATTGGACCAATCTAAAGAAAGGACGCGGATTAGGTATTGACAAGGTCAGTAGCCAAATCGTTACATCACCAAGCTATGTGGACCCCACCATGATACACGTGTTGTATCTCTACCGTCCATTGATTTGGAGAGATCTTTTTATGGCATGAGAAAAATAATGAGATAAATCTAAAGTTCAAGTGGACCCTACCATAGAAAACAGTGGGTACAATTACATCCACTGTTCAAAACTTCCTAGGAGCCACAGAAGTTCCTGATCAAGCTGATATTTTTGTTTTCACTTTACCTATCTCTATGTTCACTTATGAATACGTTAGATCTGAAAAATACATCATGGTGGACCTTATAAATATTTCAGCGGCGAGTGTGACTGCTCCCATGGTTTTCAGTGGTGGGTCTACTTTAACTTTAGATCTATCTACTTCTTTTTCTTGTTCCATGAAATGATATCTCCAATTGATTGGATGGTATGGATACAAAACATACATCATGGTGAGGTCCTCAAAGCTCGGTGATGTCATTCTAATAATGATTTGGCTACTGATCTTGTCAGTATCTAATCCGCGTCCCTATAGATAGAATGAAAAATGAGGTGGTAAGTGTTGTACTTGTTTTAAAATAATATTAAAAATTTAAATTTTCAAATTTCGGTGTTTTCCCTCCACATTTGAATTTTGGTGTTTTTGAGGTGTTGGTTTTGTCCCACATCGGATTTGACAAGAGAAATTCTCTTGTTTATATGATAGACTTTTTGCCTAGGGCTTGAGCCCCTTTCAGGGGGCATGTGAATTTGGTCCTGTAGGGGGGGGGGGGGGGGGGGGGGGGGGGGGGCTATGCCAATAGCTCTAATCTATGTCATTTACCACACACGCGCACGCGCGCGTCGAGCCGAGCCGTGCCGTGCCGAGCCGAGCCGAGCCGAGTCCGTGTTCGCATCCGCGTGCGCGACGCGACGGGACGGGACGGGCTGGGCTGGGCGCGGGTGCGGTGTAAGTGTACTCGCGTGGGTGTGTGTGTATGGGTACTCGCAGGACTGTATGTGCGAGAGTGTACTCGCACTTGCGCCTTTTCGTTTTTAAACCAGAGAGATGCTTCCCTTCCGGTTGGTCGCCCCTGTTGGGTTTAAACCCAACGGACCTAACCTTTTGTAAAGGGTGCTTATGCACCATTTCGGAGTCTATATAAAGACTTCCGATTCCAGTTTCAACATATGAAAATTTTCTGCCTTATAAAACTCTCTCTGATACGGTTTTACCATTGTTACTGAGTTCATTGCTGAGTCAACTCAGCACTTTCGGATTAAACTGCAAGTGGTTCGAGCCCGTGTACAGTGAGTGCACCGCTGGGACCGGGTCATAGTTGTTGTATCCTGGAGGTCGATTGCTCTGGAAACCTGTTGCACTTGGGACGCTGTCCAAGGGGAGCAAATTCGATTTCAAGCCGAGTGACTCAGTCACTCCTCGACTCAATTCAATAAGTTTTTCTTTTTCTAAATTTATTTTCCTTTTTTGGTTCTCGATTTTTATAGTCTATTTAATTCAACATTTTATCCAACAGTAAGGCCCAGACTAACCTCATGGTAACTGCCCCACCACTGTGGGTGACGACCGGGTCTCACCCAATCCGCTCTCTAACGCGACTTAGCTGCGTCTGAAACCAGCAACATGGGTGGTACTTGGTTTAGCTATTGACATTGTCAATGCTGCAGCCCTACCATGATGTACCTGTTTTATCTCACGCTAACACAAGTCACAGTTCCCATATACCTTCGGAGTCACACTAACAATTTTGATGCAATAATAAGGAAAGTTGGATTACCCCACGAAAAAGAAATGAAAAATGAAGAAAAATTTAGAGACACAAAATCATGTTATCTTCTGTTATTACTTAGCCTCCCAATGAAGGAAAGCATAGAGCCATAAAATCATGTTTTCTTCTATTATTACTAATCTCCCAATGAAGGAAAACACAGAGCCATAAAATCATGTTTTCTTCTATTATTACAAATCTCCCAGTGAAGGAAAACATAGAGCTACAACATCATGTTATCTTCTGTTACTACTAGCCTCCTGGGACTCATCGAGGTTTAAGAAGTGGACCCTTGTCTATAAATATAGAAGATCTACTCTATAATTTTCTCATTATCATTTTAGCTTTGAAAAACTAGCCAACTAAATAATAGAACTCCCACCCTATGAGCCCAAGTACCCATGTTGATGCATGGAAATGAAAGGAAGCACCATTTCTAATGAAACACATTTCTATTATTGGTGTAGACTTTTTTGTGAGATTTTGTGCGAAGCACCATTTCTCATATCTTCTTTTGTTGAAAAATCAGTAATTTTTCCACTTCTCTTCCTAAGAAATTCATTTTCCTATAAAAAATGGTTGAACAAAACTGAAATTTTCAATTGTTAATTACATAAGTGCTATCGCTCATCTCTAATTCCCTCATATGTGTCACATATGCAAATGCTCCACCATCCTTCTTCAATTTTTTCAAACATGTGTCAATGTGCCACATGTGCCAATATCCCTCTTCACCTGAACCCCACATGTACAAAGTACCTTGCATGTGTGCATGTGCCTCTTTTTTCTGGTCATCTGCTATTGTGTGATGCATGTGCCACTGTCCATCTTTCACTTGTGCCCATAATGTTATACTACATGTGACATTTTTTTAATCTCTAATTACTCTGTACATGTGTTACATGTCACAATAAATATACCACATGTGCCCATGCACTTACGTGCACATGTGCCACCATTCCCTTCAACTACCAACTACCACCATTATACCTTCAACTGCCACAATTATTTTCATTGGCTGAGTTAAATACAAGATCTTGAAATTTTCCGTGAAAATGCTCAACTATTCGATGAGTGATGACGACCTATGTAGACCAGTAGCCAAATTGTCATTGACGTGACGTCACCAAGCTATGTAGACCCCACCATGATGCATGTGTTGTATCCATACCGTCTATTAATTTGGAGAGATCATTTTATGGCATGAGAAAAATAATGAGATAGATCTAAAGTTCAAGTGGACCCCACCATGGAAAACAGTGGGTACAGTTACATTCACTGTTCAAAACTTCTTAGGGGCCACAAAAGTTTCCGATCAAGATGATATTTTTGTTTTCACTTCATCTATCTCTATGTTAACTTATGAATAGGTTGGATCTGAAAAATACATCATGGTGGTCCCTATAAATATTTTAGCGATGAGTGTGACTACTCCCATGGTTTTCTGTGTTGGTCCACTTTAACTTTAGATCTATCTACTTCCTTTTCTCATTCCATAAAACGATATCTCCAAATGGTTGGACAGTATGGATACGACGCATACATTATGATGGGGTCCACAAAGCTTGGTGACGTCACTTTAGTAACAATTTGGCTATTGATCTTGTCAGTATCTAATCCATGTCCCTAAAGATAGAACGAAGAATGAGGTGGTAAGGGCCCCACACTAACCTCAAGGTAATTGCCCCACCGCTGTGGGTGAGGACCGGGTCTCACCTAATCCGCTCTCTGATGTGACTTAGCTGTGCTCGAAACCAGCGATGTGGGTGGTACTTGGTTTAGATATTGACATTGTGAATGCTGCGAGCCCCACCATGATATACCTGTTTTATCTCACGCTAGCACAAGTCACAATTCCCAGATGCCTTTAGAGTCACACTAACAATTCTAATGCAATAATAAGGAAAGTTAGATTAATGAAAAAGAAATGGAAAATGAAGAAAAATTTAGAGACAAAATCATGTTATCTTCTATTATTACTAGCCTCCCAGGGTAGGAAAACATAGAGCCATAGAATCATGCTTTCTTCTATTATTACTAGTCTCCCAACAAAGGAAAACATAGAGCCACAGCATCATGTTATCTTCTATTATTACTAGCCTCCCCTGACTCATCAATGGTTAGAAAGTGGACCCTTGTCTATAAATATAGAAGATCTACTCTATAATTTTCTCATTGTCGTTTTAACTTTGAAAAACTAGTCAATTGAGTAATGGAATGCCCACCCTATGGGCCCAAGTACTCGTGTTGATGCAAGGAAATGAAAGGAAAGGAAGCACCGTTTCTACTAAAACACATTTCTATTATTGGTGTAGACTTTTTTGTGGGATTTGGAACGAAACACCATTTCTCATATCCTCTTTTGTTGAAAAATCGGTAAAATTTCCCACCTCTCTTCCTAAGAAATTCATTTTCTTATAGAGAATGGTTGAACAAAACTGAATTTTTCAATTGTTAAATACGTTAGTCCTATCACTCATCTCTAATCCCCTCACATGTCACATATGCAAATGCTCCACCCTCCATCTTCAATTTTTTCAAACATGTGTCAATGCGTCACATGTGCCAATATCCATCTTCACTTGAACCCCACATGTACAAAGTACCTTGCATGTGTGCATGTGCGTACTTTTTACTGGTCATCTGCTATCGTGTGGTCCATGTGCCACCGTCCATCTTTCACTTGTGCCCGACATAACGTTATACTACTTGTGACATTTTTTTTATTATCTCTAGTTACTCTGTATATGTGTTACATGTCACAACATATACACCACATGTGCCCATGCACTTACGTGCACATGTGCCACCATTCCCTTCAACTACAGACTACTACCATTATATATACCTTCAACTACCACAATTATTTTGACTGGTTGACTCAAATGCAAACTCTTGAAATTTTCCGTGGAAATGCCCAACCATTCAATGAGTGATGACGACCTATCTAAAGTTAGAACGAAGACCGAGGTGGAAAGGGGCCACACTAACCTCATGGTAATTGCCCCACCGCCGTGTGTGAGGACTGGGTCTTACCTAATCCGCTCTCAGACGCGACTTAGCTGCGCCCGAAACCAGCAACGTGGGTGGTATGCACTTTGGCTATTAATGGCGTTGGTGTTGTGGGCCCTACCATGTTGTACCTGTTTTATCCAGTCCGTCTATTTATTTTTTCGGATCATTGTATGGATTGATCCAAAAAATGAGGGAGATCTAAATCTCAGGTGGACTACACCATAGGAAACAGAAGTGATTGAATGTCCACCGTTAAAACCTTGAAAGGGTGCACATTATTTTTTATTTGACATCCAACCTGTTGATTATGTCATACGGAACTGAATGAAGGAAAAAAAAATATATACAAATGTTAGCTAATCCGAGACCTCAAAAAGTTTTTAATGGTGAGCCTTAAATCAACATTGTTTCATGTGATTTGGTTTAGTTGCCATTTAGATTTACTTCATTTTTTGAATCAGACTGTAAGATCATCGGAAAACATAAATGGACGGCATGGATGAAACTAACAGATCATGGTAGGGCCACATAGCACCAACCATTAGCCATTGGCTAGTGGGAGGCGTGATTAGCCAGTGCTAGTCGGTGTTCGTCTGTGGTGTCTTGACGTCACTAGGTTCTTCCGTAAGTCCTGCCATAATGTATGTGTTGAAATCGGATTGCGTACCGAGTTACTCAGTATGATAAGTACTGAGTTAACTCGTTTGGGCCTACCTTGAATGTATGTGGTATATCCACGCCATCCATCTGTTTTTCCATCTAATTTAAGGGGTTGATCTCAAAATTTAAGCATATTCAAAGATCAAGTGGATCATACCACAGGAAACAATGAAATAATAATTTCCACCATTGAAACCTTTCTAGCCCCACAGTTATATTTATTTCTCATCCGACCTGTTCATAAGATCATACGGACACGTATGAAGGGGAAAACATAAATATAAGCTTGATCGAAAACTTTTGTACCCGCAAAATTATTTCAAGGTATACGCTCAATTCAATTGTTTCCTATGGTGTGGTACATTTTAACATTTGATATGCTTGGCCCAAAAATTATCAGGTAAAATGGATGGATGGAACAGATAAAACACATAAATTATGGTAGACCTAGCAAAGTTTACTCAGTACGCTAACTCATTTTCTAGGCATGAACCCAGCAATGAGGCGGATCCAAAGCTTAAGTGACCACCGATCGAAAGTGGGAAGAATAATTCGTACTGTTGAAAGCATCTTATGTCCATCAGAATACAGGATCCATGAACGTGGGGCAGACCATGATGTATGTGATTTATATCCAGACTGTAGATCCATTTTGCCAGCTCATTGTTTTTTCTTTCTTTTTTTGGCATGAGCTAAAAAATGAAACAGATCCAAATCTCAGGTGGACCACACCTCAGGAAACCATGGTGATTGAATGCCTGCCATTGAAAACTTCAAGCACCCTACCTTAATGTTTGATCACTGCCATCCAACCGGTTGATAATGTCATACACACCTGCATGAAAGGAAAACAAAGATATCAGCTTGATCTAGAACTTTTATGGTAGCCAAGAATTATCCCTTCAATCACCCTGTTTCCTGTGGTGTGATCCAACTGAGATTTGGATTTGCCATAATTTTGGGCTTATAGCATAAAATGAGCAAGAAAAATGGATAGACGGCATGGATATGAAACACATACCACAAATCCGTACAGTGTGCTACACTATGCAATCCGTGTCCCTTCATCACACGTCTGATCTAACCCTTCATCACACGTCTGATCTAACAAGTCATAGTAAAAAATTCAACGTCAGAAACCTCGGGTTGAGAAATATTTTATAAAGAAGATCATCCAGCGGCACATGCCAAATTGTATGATCCTAGCCCTTTATCAAGTGCCCCACGTGTGGGCGCTGGTACCAAATCAGGTTGGCATGTTTTATATACAAAAGAAATGATGGGGGTCAAAAAAGAATTATAAAAATAAAAAATGAGCCCCTGCATTGTAGCTATGATCAGGTCGCATTCTATCAACACCCAATGGACAGTCGTTCATCAGACAGGCAGATCCCACTGTTTATTTGGACCACAAGTAATGAGAGTGAGAAGATTAAACCTGTGATCGATGATCATCAGCTCGTCATGAACCATCACGCAGTTCCATCCATCCAATCAACTCAAGAAAAGGAACTTGGATTGGCTGCTGCTAACTCTAGGTTGTACATCTCATCAGGCAGGTTCACTTTAGAGTAGGTGGGGCAGACATGGATGAAAGGGATGGATACTGAAAGAAATTCGACCAACAGACCATATCAATATACATTTGTTGGCTTCCTGATACATCCTGCAGTGTCGCTGAAAAGAGTGTCCAAGCTGTTTTGGGCCTAGCCCACTTTTGTGGGCTTTGAAACTTTGATTTTGAGCTGGGAGTGAGCTTTGCATATACTTACTAGGCCAAAATGGGCTAAATTCCTCTCCTGATTAGTATATGGTTGGGCTCAGCCCTTGAATGCAGCTTGATTAATGAACGGGCTAGCCCACACCAGGGCATTGATCGTGCTCCAGGAAATATGGTTCGTTGGAGGCCACTACTCATATAATATATATTATTAAAATATATAACTTGAGCCGAGCTCGAGCTCGAGCTCAAGCTTTGAGTCGAGTTGAAATACACCATGGTCGAACTTAACTTGAACTCAACTCGAGCTTTAGTAAACAAGCTTGACTCGTCTCGAGTTGGCCTTTCAAGTCGAGTTAATCCGAGCCAAGTTGGACGAGCTTTTCGAGCTAACTTGACTCGTGTACGTTCCTAGCTGGAATGCATTAGATAGGGTTATAATGTTGTAAGTGGCCGATGGAGTGATGGTATAAAAGCAGTTATAAAACAGGTGGCAAGAGTACGAGTAGTGTAGTTCACAAAGTATTAAATGGTTATGGCAACCATCGAAACATGGGAAGAATTTAAATTATCAGGATAAAGCTAAAACTAGAAAAGGAATGCAAAAGGAAGATTAATTTCATCTCATACCAACTCATTCAAACCCAAACATCATCTTTCAATTATCCTTTTTTATATTCTATAATGCAAGTTGCTTTAATTTTCCTGCTAAGTCAAATTACATTTCTTAGTGTAATATTTTATTTTTTACTTGTTGCTTATATTTCATAGTGTAATCTATAGCGCTAATCAATTAGCTGGTAATCATATCTATGCTTTGAGTCTAAGCTCACATACTGGATTCAATTCTGCACTACGAGAGGTGTTCCACAGCTATTTTTTAAAATCGACTGTAAGAATCCCTTTCTCATTTTTATTTTATCTGTGTCGAAAAGTCCTTTTGTACGGAAGAAAAAAGTATAACGCACCATCAGATGATGAATCTTACTATATGAATATTGACTGATCTTATTTATACATCGAGCGAGTAATTGAATAGATAACCGATCTCGTTAATTATATCAGGGTCATATACCATTGTTCAAGTATACAGTGTGAATTACAAGAGTTCCAATACAAGTAACATAATAATATATGAAGATCCTTATTCAAGCCCAAGTGGCAGACTCTCAAGAGTGCTATGGGTTTGGGCACCCATTTAGGTGAAATCAACTGGTGTGAGTGTGTGGGTTTGTGTGCGTGTGTTAAAAAAAAACCTATGTATCATAGGGTATATGGTAAAGTCTTTCTTAAACCACAAAATTCATTTTATGTGGCCCAATGAGAAATGCCCACCACGATGGATCCCACACACAAATGAAAAGTTTTTAAGATTAGTGTCCCCTTCCCAACTTTTGCTTGTTTGTCCAACATGAGTTTAAGATGGGGGCTGATTTTTGGGATCGAGGACAAACCCCTGGTTGGATCTTATGAACATGTATAGTCCTACCCTCCAATCCAACACAAGCCACGTCTTCCTTGTGTGCTTGCGAGATTCACACTAACATTTTTTTGATGCAACAATAATGGTGGACGGGTCATTGCACAAAATAATAATAATAATAATAATAATAATAATAATAGAGCCACGTAATCACGTGATCATCTTCTTTTGTTACTATCTCTGCAGCTCACCAACGGTTGAGAAGTGGACCCTTGCATGTAAATATGGAGGATCTGCACCATACTTGGATCCTCTCTCATCGTCACTATACCCTAACTAGTCGATTATTGGCTTAAGGGTATTTTTATTTTTTATTTTTTGTTTTGTTCTTCCTTCTTCATTGTTCTCGATCTCTTCCATGAACTCTTTATGGTTAGACGAGGAGACTGGGAGAGTTTACGTTCTCCACATAACACGGTTTCCATCCACAGATTGCCTATTCACGATGCCAGTTGACTACCGGACGGTGCTCTGTAGCCCAACTGATATTTGCGTTTTATCTACACCGTTCATCCAATTTATCAGCTCATTTTTTTAGTGAGCCCAAAAATTAGGCGATCCAAATCTCAGGTGGACTGCACCACAAGAAACAGGATTAAGTTGTGGGGCCTATGCACCGACCATCAGCCATTGGCTGGTGGCAGGGGGAGGAGCCAAACCCTTTCCGTGTAATCATTCCAGTACAGATGACATGGACCAATTAAAATTGAGGCTACGAAAAATCCTGTGCAAGAAAGAGATGATCCGCACTCCTGAGGATCCGGACTCGGCTATAGATAGGGTAATAAATACAGTTGATCACTGCATTTGTGTTTTTTCCTACTTCATCTTCCCAACTCCAAAACAGATAATGGAGAATCTCAGGGTATTTTGGTCATTTATCCTCTTCCATGCAGTCCTCCTCTCGTCCATCAACTCCTGCTCACCCTCGATATTTACATTGAAAAATGAGACCGATCGACTGGCATTGCTCGGATTCAAATACGGTATTTCTGAAGATCCTTACCGAGTCTTGAGTTCATGGAACGATTCTCTCCATTTCTGTCAATGGAAGGGAGTCACGTGCAGTCGCCGTCATCATCAAAGGGTCACGAGCTTGAACCTCAGGGACCACAGCTTGTTGGGCCACTTATCACCTCACATAGGAAATCTCTCTTTCCTTAGAAGAATCGATCTCTCCAACAACAAATTCCAAGGTCAAATCCCTCAAGAAATCGAATATCTGTTCCGGTTGCAGCATCTAAATCTGTCCGTAAATTCACTTCAAGGAGAAATTCCATCCAATCTGAGCCACTGTTCAAAACTCGTAATCATTCACATCAGGCAGAATCAGCTGGTAGGAGAACTTCCTGCCGATCTTGGCTCATTGTCAAAGCTCATTGTCCTTTCTGTCTCAAAAAATGATCTGAGAGGAAGCATCCCACCTTCGTTGGGGAACCTTTCCTCTCTCACCACTCTTGATCTAACATATAACAATTTTGAAGGGCAAATTCCAAAGCAGCTTGGTCATTTGGCAGGCATTATCAATTTTGCAATAAGTGCAAATCAGTTATCAGGTACGATTCCACCATCCATTTATAATCTCTCATCCATCCAAGTGTTTAGCGTGTCTGTTAACCGGCTACATGGAAGCATTCCCCCCAACCTAGGCCTTGCTTTTCCGCGCCTGCGATGGATTTCTTTAGGAGGAAACCAATTCACTGGACCGATTCCAATTTCATTGTCCAATGCTTCAAGTCTCGAAAATTTTAATATTTTTAACAACAGTTTTAGTGGACCTGTACCTGCAAATATAGAAAGTCTTTCATCTCTTTACCGTTTCACTATTGGGATGAATCAGCTTGGAAGCAGGGAAGGTAATGACCTGAGCTTCCTCACTTCACTGACCAACTGCACTAATTTAGAAGTCATATCTGCTTCTAGTAATAATCTCTCTGGTCAGTTGCCTGGCTCCATTGCTAATCTCTCGACACAGCTAAATACTCTGTTTTTAAGAGACAACAAGATATTTGGAGTCATTCCCAAAGGAATTGAGAATCTCGTCAGCTTGTATGCCCTGAGTCTGAGAGAGAACTCCATGAAGGGTACTCTTCCAGATGCTATTGGGAAGCTTAACAAGTTGCAAGGCTTGAGTCTCAGTCGAAATAAATTTTCCGGGCAAATCCCGCCTTCAATTGGCAACATCACTCGATTAAGCGTTCTCCTGTTGGATGGAAATGGTTTCCATGGAAGCATACCATCTAGTTTTGGAAATTTGGGATTTATAGAAGAATTTTTCATTTCTGAAAATAAACTCGATGGTACCATACTCAAACAAGTTAGAGCAGCTCAAATCAACCTGTCTCATAACTCATTCACTGGATCTCTCCTGCTGGAAGTTGACAACTTCGAAAATATCCGCTTAATGGACATCTCAGAGAACAAACTATCAGGTGAAATTCCATATACGTTGGGAAAGTGTCAAAGCATGGAATTGCTTTATATGCATGGCAACTCGTTTCAAGGAACCATTCCAGAGTCTCTAAAGAATTTAAAAGGTATCAAAGAGCTTGATCTTTCGCGCAATAACTTGTCTGGGCAGATTCCAAAGTATTTCGAAGAATTTCATTTCTTACAGTATTTGAATTTGTCGTTTAATAATTTCGAGGGTGAAGTGCCCAAAGGAAGGATCTTTAAAAACGCCAGTGCAATTTCAGTTGTCGGAAACAGCAAACTCTGTGGAGGTATACCAGAACTACAATTGCCAGGGTGCCCTAAGCAAGCTTCTAAGAAACGAGGAAAGCCTCTTGCCCCCAGAGTAAAAGTCACAGTCATTACTGTGGTTTTATCTTTGTTTCTCCTGTCGTGTATCATTGCAGCTCTTTATTGGAGAAGAAATTCTCCAAGGAAAGCTTCTTCTCCATCTTCCACAGAGAATCAGTGGTTACAAGTTTCTTATGCCGATCTCCTTCAAGCAACAGATGAGTTTTCTTCAGCTAATTTAATTGGTGTGGGAAGTTTCGGTTCTGTATATAAAGGACTCTTAGAATGCTTTGAAACACTTGTTGCAGTGAAGGTACTCAACCTCCTACAGCAAGGAGCTTTTAAGAGTTTTGCAGCTGAATGCGAAGCTTTAAGAAACATCCGACATCGAAATCTTGTCAAGATCTTAACGGTTTGCTCGAGCATTGATTTTAATGGCAATGATTTCAAAGCTCTAGTGTTAGAGTACATGCCTAATGGTAGTCTGGAGAAGTGGTTGCATACAAATGTAGATGAACAACCTCAATTGAGGAATTTGAATCTTACACAAAGGCTGAATATAGCCATTGATGTGGCTTTGGCATTAGATTATCTTCATCATCATTGCCAAACACCAATTGTTCATCGGGACTTAAAACCAAGCAATGTTCTTCTCGATGATGACATGGTTGCCCATGTGGGTGACTTTGGTTTAGCAAGGTTCCTCTCTGAAGCTGCAGAAAGTTGCTCTCAAAATCTGACCGGCACATTTGGGATTAAGGGATCTATTGGGTATATTCCTCCAGGTAAGGATTTTAGTCCTCTTTCTTTTTATTTGTATTCATTTATCTTGCGAAATGATTGGTAATTTCGATATATTAATATTATGGTGAAGCTTGTTAAGAATGATGCACATGAAAACAATCAAATCAATGGATATTTCTACATACATTACTGCACTCTTCATACATAGGACTAAATACAATAATAACAGAACTAAATTCCTAATAAGGAAGAAGGCCGGAAAGTTGGAAGAATGTGACAAACGTGAATTTAGTGGTGATGAGCTACAGTCAGTTACGAATTGAAAGTATGGATTTCTCTCTAGGGACCAAGTGGTCCCACTTGTCCCACTTATGATGAACAAAATAGAAGGAATGCCTGTTGATCATCCATGACTCAAAAATATAACTTTGAATGTTACAATTGAGATCATGCACTTTTTGAATGGTGGTGATTATCCCATCAAAGTGATTTAGTGGGCATCAGCAATTCATGATAGACCTTCTTATCCAAGGGAAACATTGATTAAATGTTGGGTAGATTGGCCCCACATTTAGTTAGTGTGTGTGAAAACAGAGGATTCTTGTTCTATTTGTAGGATACACATATAATTAATAAGGTATGAAGAATTGTTACCAGATTATTTCTCTAGCCGTGATAAAACTCTGTGAAAACAGAGGATTCTTGTTCTATTTATAGGATATTTTCTTAGGACGACTATTTGTTGGGACAAACCATACACTCATAATACAAAGATTGAAGAAATATATTTAGCCAAATTCCTTATTCTCAGAGATTCTAAATTTTGGGAGAGGCATAAATGTTAATTATATAAATGAAATAATCCCTCTTTCTCCCTCTCAATATCTAACCACTATTTTTATCTTTCTTTAAATAGTTGCTTAACATTCAAATATATGACATTTGTAAATCGTAGAGCATGGGATGGGCGGTAAGGTGTCCACACATGGAGATGTATACAGTTATGGGATCCTTCTACTCGAGATAATCACTGGAAAGCGGCCAACTGATGACATCTTTAAGGACAATCAGAGCCTTCATCACTTTGCAAAGTCGGCTTTTCCCAAACAAGTAATGGATATAATAGATCCAAGACTTCTATCAGAAGATTCTGAAGCTATTAAAGACGGTGAAAATCATAATAATTTGAGAAATAGAATGCATGATTGCTTGGTTTCATTGGTCAGTGTTGGTGTATCGTGTTCTGCAGAATCACCAAAGGAACGAATGAAGATGAGAGACGTTGTCATGGAAATGCATGCAATTAGAGACTTATATATGGAGGTTGGGATTCACTGACAGAGACAAAATAAGCCCCTATTGTTAGATGAGGGTTCGTCTTACCTCAGTAACTACTAAGATTAGTAGTTACATTGAAGAAGATTCTCATATAAAATAAAACTGTTTGATATTTTTCTTAAGAAGCTACAGATATATATATTGTTCTGGTGGTGAATATAAGGGAAGATGTGTTTTTTTTTTTTTTTTTTTTTTTTGTTTTTTTTTTTTTTCTTTTTAAAACTCCTTTGTTTAATCTTGTTTCAAACAGAGACTTTGTCGCAGATACAATTATTAGAATGGGTAAATAAAAGGGGCAAGGTGCTTCCCTGTCTATCATGGTTACGAGGATTCGGACGTTTTAATTTAGTTACATGATTGCCACGAGTAGAAAATGAGTCTGTGTCAAGAACTGTAGGATTCAAGGTGCATCTTGTTTTTTCCATACTATTTTTGGGCGGGCTTCTTGATACATCGTGCAGTGTTGCCCAAAAGAGCGTACAAGCTGTTTTGGGCCCGACCCAATATTTGTGGGCTTTGAATCTTTTATTTAGGCCAGCGTGATTTTTGCATATACTCATTTGACCAAATCTGGGCAAAAAATTCCTGGTCCAATTAGTGTATGGTTGGGCTCAGCCTAGATATGCAGCTTGATTAGTGATGGGGTTAAGCCCAGCCCATAAAACTGGCATGGAAAATGGGCCGAGCAGCCTGATTTAGGTGCATTTGTAGCCTACATGAAGAGCAGGGCAGCCTGAATTTTTGGGTCACAATTGGACCACTTGGCATCTCATATGTAGAAATTTGTCTCTTCTTCATGTGAAACTATAATGTTTGCTCTTTTTACTGAAAATAATATTTTACGCAGGGAAGAGCATGAAGAGATAAAACAGAAAGATCACTGTCTTTCTCAAGTGAATAAGACCTTGGTTTTTTTTTTTTTTTTTTTTTTTTTTTTTTTTAATTATTTATTATTTTTTTTTTAACGCGCACACGCCCCCACAGACCATAGTGGGATTTCACCACCTATGGACACTCGAACCCTTGACCGGGTGTTGAAACTCCCGAGAGTCTACCGCCTGAGCAAGAGTAAGGATCCAAGTGAATGAGACCTTGAATCCACGGGGCATAGTGGCTCTCAGATCTACAAATTTTAGGAAAATTCAAAAATACTTTAATGAAATTACTCTATTTCAACCGAGATTACAAAGCTTTAAATAATAAAATGAAACCTTAATTAAGGGTGTTAATCCTAATGAACTTAAAGTTTTCTAAAATAGTAAAATTTACTAAAACTATAAAGTTTTAATCTAACTACATAGAATAACTCCAAGCATGATAACAAGCAAACTCTAAAAAGACATCAAGATTAAAACTCTAAGAATATAAAAAGTTACAGTCTGACCTAAAACTTAGAGTGTGTGTGTGTGTGTGTGTGTGTGTGTGTGTGTGTGTGTGTGTGTGTGTGTGTGTGTGTGTGTGTGTGTGTGTGTGTGTGTGTATATATAGTAATTTTTTTGAAAAATGGAAGGCTTGAGTAGAAATGAGTCATTTTCTCATGAAACGGAGTGATGTCGGCTAGCCTTAGAATGAAATTTCAGTCAAAATTCTTAAGACATGCATCCCATATAACTCATTCGGGATCAGAAGTTATGATTGATTTACGATTTGTACTTTGAAAGGCAATTTTCTTAATCTTGAATGAATTTCTCTGATCCAGATGCGCCCAAGCCCAATTATATCATGCCCTAGGTAAGATTGGGCCTAGATCTAATTGATCATGTTTGCTTCCATTTGGCCTTTTTTCAGTCCATCTAAGCTAGAAATAGGTCTGCAACCTACTCTAAATCATTATCTTGGCCATGAATTTTGCTAATACTGCCATCCAAAATACCTTAGCATTTACGTTAGCATTTAGGCTCCAAATTGAAATTTACTTTCTAAGTTGTATTCTAAAGTGACAAAATTTCACATTTAGGCTGCTTGCTCAAAACTAACACAAGAAAGCATTTGTCATTTCTCTTGGATTTAACTAAATGTTTGCAATTCAACATACATGTTTGTGCACCCAAATGCAACCTTGCGTTTGTAGGTGAACTTACGATCTTATTAGAAATGATTTTTGTATCTATGGTAAAGTATGGACTGGGTTGAGGCATCAACACAAGGAAATATCTAAATCCTTTCTGATGGAGATGTTCTTCAGAAAGAGACCCATCGATTACTCATTTAAAGATGATCTTACCTTTTGATGTAGAACATGACACACATACATTCCTAGCATGGTTGGACCAAAAGAAGGTGAACCCTAAATTGGCCATAACTTTTGATCCAGGTATCGTTACAGGGTGCATAATATATCAATCTTTACTGAAATGGGCAATTCGAGGTGAACCAACCCGCGAAGTGGGTCACGTCTATCCGTTTTGTCAAAAAATGTACTTTCAACTCAAAAACGAAAATTTAAGGAAATATACTATTTGTCTTTCCAATTTTTTTAATATTTTCTTGTTTTTAGAGTTTTAGATTTTCTTATTTTTTAGAAACAACTTATAATTATGCTAGGACTCTTCTAGAAAAAAATTATTTGAATTTTTATTTTTAGAAATTAGGCCTTAGAAGAGTTTTATTAGAATTAAGATTTTTATTAGAGTTAGAATTTTTGATATTTTTTGGTAATTACAATTTTTTTTTATATATATATATTAATGGTGTAACATGAACACATAGATTAGACAATTATCAATCAATTTATTTCATATTTTATTAGAATTTTTTACTATTTTCTATCTCTCGTGGATTCGAGGAATCTCTATGAGTCCAAAGAAGCTCCGTGGATTTAGAGTAATTATCCCCTATGGAAGACGGTGCTCGACCTCATCACGCCCATGCATGCGTTAATTCAGTATTAGAGCGAGGCTTTCTCATCGGATCTATGGCTTCTAACGACGGGTCGGGGAACAATCCCATGAACGGTGCTTCAGGGAATCATCATTTAATCGTGACAACTTTTAAAGCAGCGCAAAGAGAAAATCGACAAATCATGCAAGGATTGCAGGCAGCCATCGATCGCATAAAGGAGACCCTAGGGCAACTCTGTGTTCATGGCAATGATCTGCCCTTAGCAAGGGTTGAAACTTGTAATCACACTAATCGCATGATGGTGTCAGTAGTGAATCACAGGATCACTTCTGAGAAGGTGGAAGCCAATGACATGATTCCATAATATCCTATACGAGGCATTGATCGGATAGATCGAATAGATCGAGAATTCAACATGAAAGTCGATCTTCTTAGTTTCAATAGCCAACTCCACTTCAAGGGCTTCCTCAATTAATTGCTTGAATTTGAATATTTCTTCGACTACATGAACATTGTGAAAGAAAATAAAGTTAATTAAAGTTGTGGCTTACATTGAAGGGAAAAAACTTTGGCTTGATGGGAACAACTTCAACTCGAGTGAACGAGACAGATGAAGGCGTCAATTTGCACGTGGTTGCAGATGAAGTAGTTGTTGCGCATGCGAATCCTCCCTAGTAACTACGATTAGGTATTATTTTAACAAAATCAAAATTATTGGCAGGATAGCCAATTAGTAAGGGGTTATGCAGAGAAATCTCATTATTTGTCGGCAAGAGGTGACCATGTTGAAACGGAGTTGCGACAAGCCACAAGATTCATCAATGATGGACATATGACCCTTATAAGAACGGAAAACCAACCCAAGACTTCTAAATTGAAGAGACAATTTCTCGTAATCAAACAACATTTTGTTAAACAATCTGAGAAAACAAGAGATGTAAATATATTAGTTGAAAAAGAAAAATATATGAAGCTTGTGAATATTCCAGAGTAATTGAAACTAGTGTTGTAGGAGTTCAAGGCAATTGTGCTCGATGAACTCCTTAATAAATTGTCTCACATACGAGATATACAAAACCACATTGATCTTGTCTTTGAGGTAAGTCTGCCTAATTGCCCTCATTGTCAGAAAGAGTGTGAGATCTTACAGGTATATATAAGTGAAGGAATTTATTCATACCAGTTAAGTCAAGGAGAGCATGAGTACATGTATTGTATCAACTCAAGAACCTAATGCTAAGTATAAGAAGAGGGCTAATAAGTAAATAATAATAATAATAAAAAGCATGGGTCCTTGCTTTTGCTCGGGTGGTAGACTCTTAGGAGTTTCAACTCCCGGTCAGGGGTTTGAGTACCCATAGGTGGTGAAATTCCACCAGCGTGAGTGTGTGAGGTGTGCGTGCGTGTGTTATTAATTTTTTTTTTTTTTTTTTTAAAAGAGGGCTAATAAGCATTAGTGTCAGAAATTATTTGAGTGTCATGAGCTAAGTTCCTTAAGTAACTCGAGGATGAGTTTTTCCAAAGTGAAGGGGTTTGATGTAGAACGTGACACATATACATTCCTAGCATGGTTGGACCAAAAGAAGGTGAACCGTAAATTGGCTACAACTTTTGATTTGGGTATTGTGACTTGGCGCATAACCCATCAATCTTTATTGAAACGAGCCATCCGAGGTGAACCAATCCACAAAGTATGTTGCGTCTGTTCGTTTCCTCCAAAAACTTGCACTTTCAGCTCAAAAATGAAAATTTAAGGAAAATTTACTATTTTTAATAATTCTGACTTTTTTAATATTATTTTCTTATTTTTAGAGTTTTAGATTTTTCTTCTTTTTTAGAAACAACTTGTAATCATGCTAGGACTCTTGTAGCAAAAGTTTATTTGGAATTTTTATTTTTAGAAATTAGACTTTGGAAGAGTTTTATTAAAATTAGGATTTTTATTAGATTTATAATTCTTGCTATTTTTGGTAAATATGAATTTTAATTTTTTTCTATATTAATGTAACTGGGACACATACAAATTAGACAATTATCAATCAATTTATTTTGATTTTTATTAGAACTTGTTGCTATTTTCTCTCTCTCCTCGTGAATTCAAGGAATCTCTGAGGAGTCCAGAAAAGCTCCATGGATTCTGAGTAATTATCTCCTGAGGAAGATGTTGCTCGATCGACCTCATCACACCCATCCCTATGTCACCTTTCATCAATTAGCTAACATGGCATTTCCCGAATGAGTGATGGAGATTGTGTATCATCAGTTGCTCTCAGAAGGAGAAACTATCGACAGAGTAAGTAGGTTCCAGGAGTGCTTGCCAATCAAAATAAGCTACAAAAGTCTACCGTGTGCTCCACCTGAGATTTGTATCTACTTCATTTTTCGGATTATGCGCCACAATAAGTTGTCAAAACAAATGGATGGCATGGATGTACAACACATACATTTTGGTGGGCTCCACAGTCAGGTTCGCACTCACTTGGTTGGTTCCTGGGTCCAGCTAATCTACCTCCTAAATTTAGAGGTGTGCATCAAGTTGAGTCATACAGAGTTAGGGCTGATCTGACTCGATATGGTTTTGAAATAGGCCTAACTTGTACTTGATTTGACTCGGTACTGAGTCCATCTTGCCTGATCCGATTCGAGTCTGAGTCTGGCCTAGACTAATCCGAACCGAGTTTGACCCAATCACAAGTACCAAGTCAGATCAAGTGCAACGGGTATCCACAAGCTAAAATCACAACTTAAAACCTAGATTCACTTGCTAGAATTGCCACCTCTCCATCAGCTACATGGCATCTTAGATATGAAACATCAAATCTGGGTTTTTAAAATATATATGTATGACTCGAGTTTCGAATCGAGTCGAGCCAGTATCGAGTTGGATTTCGGGTCGAGTCGAGTCGAGTTACTAGGTGTACTCAAACTCGACTTGGTTTGAGTTTGGATTGGACAAAGTCAACTTGATTCGGATGGACTCACCCACTCGGTTCGAATCAAGTCGGATCTAAACAACTCGGACGAGTCAAGGTTGCCAAGTCTAGTCCTCCCGTGCCCAGCCCTACTCCTTATAGCGATCCAAATCCAGCCAGGTGGGTGTGACACTGACCGTGGGGCCTACCTTGATGTATATACATGACATCCATCCATTTTAACAATTTATTTTAGGACTTGGTCCAAAAAATGAAGTAGATAAAAATCTCAATTGGACCACACTACAAAAAATAATGGTCATGGAATAGCTGCGATAAAAAACTTCCCAATATCCACCATAATGTTTATTTTCCATCCAACCTCTCGATAAGATTACACAGACCTGAATTGAAGGAAAACACAAATATATAACAGAATGATCCAAAACTTTTGTTGCCCTCAAATGGTGGGAACTCAATCCCAATTGTGTGGTCCAAGTGAGATTTGTATCTGATTCATTTTTGGGACTATGCCATAAACTTATATATAAAAAAAAAAGCTGTCAAAAAGAATGGACAACGTAAATGTACAACGCATACATCATGCATGGTGAGCCTCATGGTCAGGGTCGTACCGACCGGACTAGATCCCGTCGGGTCGGAGCGCTAAACCGCTTCCCACTGGATTCGGTTCCCATCATAAAGAGCCCATGTGTCAAGCTATGGTTGTACATAGAGACTATGGGAGAGTCTAAATTCTCCACACGGTTTCCATCACAGAGAGCTTATGTGTCAAGCTATGGATGGATAATAAGACCTTATATTCCAAAAAAAAAAACCCAAGTTAGCGACGACCTCTTTGATCAAGTACATGGGAGAAGGAAGAGGCAGGAGGATTTATGAGATCTGACTGAGGACTTATTTTCAGTCGTAATTGCTTTTCTCAGTGGACATGTGGTTCTTTTAACCCTGACGAAGACGGCAAGCGACTTAGAAAAAAGCCAATGTAGCCAACAGTCAACAACTAATGAGAAAATTCTTCTTGAATGGATCCTCACTATAAGAAAATGGTGGATCCACTCATGTATGCTACAAAAACCTGGCTGATCCAACCATTGAGTGAGCCACCAGGTGAGTTTGGGGTTTTGAGGGGTGGTTCATTTATTTTTATGTTTTTGGTGTGGCTCACATAAGCATGGGATATGCCTGATTTTTTGTGCATCTGATAATTCTGGTGGGGCGCACTTAAATGCATACATTAGATGGGACATATACACCAATGTGGCCCCACAAAAGGTAATAGTATATAAGCAAGCTAATCACATATAGGAAGATGACTTGCAGAATGAGTTTATTTTACAAGGAGCTGCGGAGACATTTGCATCAACAAATGTGTATACCATTGTACAACTGATTATATGTGGTCATCCAAAGATTTTATGTATATGTATCAATGATGCTCTGATGGGCTGCATCTCACAAGACCATCTGATCAAATGTAGTTTTCAACCCTTTTACCGTTCAAAGAGGGGTAAACTAGTTCAATGGTCTCGATGGATCCATCATCATTCCACATATTCCAAGGGAGGGACGACTGTAGCCTGAGATATGCAGTATCGTCTCAGGATTCTCAAATTTAGGCAGATTGGACTTTAAACCCTTAAATCTAGCTGACAAGTAAGCATTTGATCAGTACTTTAAGAGCTGCAAGAACCGAAATATGGTGAAGCCATCTCTCTGCAGTACACTTGAAAGAGTGATTTACCACTAGTGCACGTCCATATGGAAAAAAAAATAAAAATGCAGACCCAGCATGGATGGTTCATGTCTCAAAAGTCACACCTGTTAGACAATCCTATTCATTTGATCAGTGGTCATTATACACTCATTTGATTAGTGGTCATTAATTAATGCCTGGTGGAAAATAAATATGGTGAAGGGTCAAATATGCAGGGGATGAACATTAAAAACAAGTAAAGGATAGGTATGTCTCATGGGTTTTATTTTTAAAATGCGTACCAACAGTGGCATTGCCAGTAGGGCGGACCCTACACATACATCACTCTACCACATGGCTTCACCATATTCCGCTACTTCAAGCTCTATTGTAGCTTTTCCCTCTCCAACCTGCGTTCCATAGATTAAAATTTTAAATCCATACATGCATGCTACGCAGTTGAGTGCATGATTACTAATTTATAAACCATTATCTAGAGATCTTAAGCGCACAATACTAGTAAAATAACAATATCACTGTACTAGTATGCAGAATGAATCATATCAACAATGCAATCGGATGCTGGCCTTTATTGGACAAGGAAACATTATGATTGTGTGTGTTTATGCCTCAGTGTATCAGAAAAATGTTCAAATAGATACCATACATTTACATTGGAACGTGCATGCGATCTACCCCTTCCATCCATTGAGGTGGGACATTAGGGTGTGACCTGCGTTAGTAGTCTCAGGTGTGAACGTGCATGTGATCCACCGTCCATTAGATATAGCACCTCATTTTTCCACATGGATTTCAAAATTCTGAGCAGTCCAGAACTCCACTGAGACCACATTGTAGGGATGAGTGTAAACTCTTGCTTGAAATCTTTAAATTCATGTTATGTGGCCCAAGTAAATTTTGAAACTGCATTATTTTCGAGGGAGTGTATTGGATGAAGCACCAAATATGGTGAGGTCATGATGTGGCAAGATTTGATTGGGCCATGTATGTCAGAGTTGGAGCCATGTAAAGCATGTTTGAATGTGGTTTGGTCTAGTGCCCACTAGGTCAATGTCACACATAAAGCTTGCCCAAATATTGTGATGCCGGGCCTCACCAAATCTGCTCCCTATATTTAGAGCATACTTTCATCTTAGTGGAGTACCTCCAATGGATCGGGTGGGAAAAGCACATGAAGATGCATACCACACATAATATTACAAAAGGTTTTAAAGGTGGGTGTCCCCTTCTTAACCTTTTGCTGGATTGTGTCCTACATGACTTTAAGATCGTTGGGCCTGATTTTTGGTATACAAAAGGTTTTAAAGGTGGGTGTCCCCTTCTTAAACTTTTGCTGGATTGTGTCCTACATGACTTTAAGATCGATGGACCTGATTTTTGGGCCAAACCGATGGGTGGCACACCTGACCGACCGGTTGGATCTCATCAACATATAGTCATTCCCCCATGCTAGCACAAGTCATGATTCAAGGAAAGTTGGATCATCTTACGAAGAAAAAAAAATGAATGAAAATTTAGAACCACAAAATTATGTGATCTTCTGTCATTACTAGCCTCCCAATGAAGGAAAACATAGAGCCACAAAATCATGTTATCTTCTATTATTACTAGCTTCCTGCAACTCATTGGTGGTCAAGAAATGAACCCTTGTCTATAAATATAGAAGATCCATTCTATAATTCTCTCATTGTCATTTTAGCTTTGGAAAACTAGCTAACTGAATAATGGAACTCTCAACCTATGAGCCCAAAGACCCATGTTGACGCATGGAAAAGAATGGAAAGGAAGCACTATTTCTAATGAAACACATTCTATAGTTAGTGTAGACTTTTTGTGAGAATCGGTGGGAAGCACCATTTCCCGTATCCTTTTTGGTTGAAAAATCAATAAATTTATTTTCCCACCTCTCTTCATAAGAAATTCTAAATAAACAAAAATGAAAATTTCAAGAGTTAAACCACTCATTACTAATCGACTTAGATTTGTCATATATGCAAATACACCAGCATCTTCTTTTTTGTCACATATGTGCTAATGTGCCACATGTGCCAATATCCATCTTCACTTGAACCCCACATGTACAAAGTGCCTTGCATGTGTGCATATGCTGACTTTTTATTGTCATCTGCCACCATCCATCTTTCACTTGTGCCCCAAGTGCCGTTATACCACATGCATGCATGTTACATTGTTCATCTCCAATCACTCTGTTTACTGTTATATGTCACAACATATATACCACGTGTGCCCATGCGCATGTGCCACCATTACCTTCAACAACTAGCATGTGTGAAATAAGTTAATATGTCAGCTTATGTGACATGTGTCTTCCTACAACTTTAAGCAACCCTCATGTGTCATTTGTGATATGATTGAGCTTTAGCACCTACAAGTGCCCGATTTAATCTCTGAGCATATGTGTCACATTTTAATCTAGCACATGCCAACAATTACCAGGGAAAATAAATTACTGACCTAACAATAAACTAATATATATATCGCAAATTTTATAAGTAAAACTTATTTTTAAAAAAAATTTGAAAACAAAATATCCTTTCCTACAGTTTTCTAAAAATATAGTTTCTCAGTAAATAATATTTTCTTTCCCCCGCTTTCCACACATCCAAACCAGTCTTAAGAGTATTTTGGTCCACACCATCTTCCATGAACTTTCTATGGTTGGACGAGGAGACTGGAAGAGATCACCTTCTCCACACGACAGGGTTTCCACTACCAAAGAGATTACATGTTAAGCTATGGTTGGAAAAGGAGATTGTGGACCCCACATTAAGGTCCTACACGCCAAGCACTTCCACACCTCCATTTCTTTCATCCTAGGTTGGATAGTTATTTTCTTAATTTTGATTTGTTCATATGAAGTGTGGTTTTGATTGTCTAGTTAGTTTACTAAATTTCCTTATAGTCATACGAGGTATGTCAAATTACCTTATGACCCTCTTGATCTCGATCGCACAAAGAAAAAACAAAAAACCATTGGACAGATAAATGGTAGGTGACCTCTTTTATCAAAAGCACGTGGGTGACTATAGAGTAAAGACAAGAAAGAGGAATATGAAACCCTGGACTAATGGCATTCACAAATCCTTGACTGCTGATCATTATATCCCGCTATTACTTATACACAAAAAGGAAAATAATAAATAAAAGTTGTCAACGGCTCATATTTGGTGAAAAAAGGTCCATTTAATAGATAATTAGGGTCGAAAGCAATGGGAAGAGTAATTCCTACCGTTGAAGCTTCTTAGGGCGCACCGTGATGTTTATGTACCATCCAATCTATTCCTAATGTCACATAGACCTCATAAGTTTTCAATGGTTAATATTCAGTCCACACTGCTCTCTATGGTGTGGTCCAATTAAGATTCAGATCTGGTTAAGCCCGTGTTTGTTAACGCTGAATTTTTGCACTTAACGCGGAATGAGGAAAATTTTTTGTGTTTAGTGGCGTTTGTTAATGCGGAAGATAGAAAGCACTAAGTGGTTTTTCACTGAATTCTTTCCGTGATAGGAGTCTGGCTTAATGGTGAACGCGGAATGCGCTCTGTGATTTTTCATTAAACAAAATTTTTTTTCTTCCAAAAGTACTCCTTTTCAAGTTACTGCGGAAATTTTTTCTTTTAAATTGTTTGCGCAATACAAAATCAACCTTTAACCTGTGAAACTTCTTTATGCCCCACCATGATTTATGTGTTTGATCCACACCGTCTATCAAAAATTTCAAATAATTTAAGGTGTGAAAGAATAAAAGAAGCAGGTCCAATGATTAATTGGACTATAAGGTGGGGATTGAATGTCCACCGTTAAAAACTTCTTGAGAGCTGGAGAAGTTTAAAATCAATTTGATATTTGTGGAAGTAATCATAAGTTGTTATATCCAAACCGTCCATCCACTTTTCGAGCTCGTTGTAAGGCTTGAGCCGAAAAATAAGACAAATCTAAAGAAAAACTGGACCACACCGCAAAAAGTAGAGGGAGATTCAACGTCTACCATTGAAACCCCTTTGGGGTCACAGAAGTTTTAAATCAATATGAAATTTATTTTTTCTCTTCATACAGATTTTTTGACCTTATGAATAGATTAGATGGAAAATAAACGTTACAGTCGGACCTGTGAATTTTTTAACGGTGAAAATCATTATCCTACTGCTGTTTTTGTTGTGGTCCATTTGAGTTCTGGATATGATTCATTTTTTGGATAATGCTCTAAAATTATTTCAAAAATTTGATGAACGGTGTGGATATAATAAATACATTATTTATAGGGCCAATGTAACTTTGATCTCTTTGAACCGTTCGTAATGTACTACCCCCACCCGTCCCTATCTCCAAACGGGCATTTCCATGGGTGGGCCCAGCGTGATGTATCTGTACATCCAAACCCTCTATCCCTTTTCTCATATTATTTCAAGGCATCAAAACAAAAATGAGGCAGATCCAACGATTAAATGGACCACATCACAGATGACTCTTGCATTTAATGCAACTGGTGCATTTTAAATTTTTAATCTAACCGAGATTATTATTTGGTGTGGTCTACTTAAGCGTTGGATCTGCCTCATTTTTGTGTTCATGCTTTAGAATAATATGAGAAAAGGGATTGACGGTTTGGATGTACAGAGACATCATGGTGGGCCCACCCACATAACTGCCCGTTCGGTGCCAGGGATGGGCGGGGGTAGTACTCAATCCGTGTCCTCATACAATGTCATGTCTGTGTCCTAGTGGTCATTTCGTTCCTTAAGGCCCCACGGTCCTCCTGGTCGAATTTCAGCGACCTGTGACGCGTAAACGGTGTTTGCGCGTGACTCTAAGCCACATCCTGTAAATCCAAGTTGGCTTAACCCGAGACCCATTCTATTGTGACCACGTCGTTGCTGCGGTTCCAACGCCGAATCTCATGCGTCAATCCGAGTTGTAGATCAAAAGTTATAGGCCGCGCATCATTAGGACCACTGATCATGATGTGGGGGCCACCCTGTGCTCGTGCACATTTTCCTAGGTGAACCCAACCTAGTTTCATCATTTTCCATGATAGCTACCTATAGCCTAGCTCATCTAGACTAGGTTGATGACATCATCCCTATGAGCATGCTTTACATGTAATAAGTACAAGCATGCTTTCTTCTCTTCCCTAGGCTCTTACAAAGCCATTATTACTCATCTCTCCTTCTTATCTCTCTCCCTCTCTATTCGTTTTCATCTCTCCTAGCAAGAGAAGCCATGAATGTCCCAAGCTAGAGAGAGAAACTCATCAAAAATTTAGCCACATTCCACCATAGATCCCTTTCAATCCCACCATTAGAAGCCCATCTCCACCATTAAAGGAGCCCCATTGGAGCTTTGGAGCACAAGGGAGGAGGAATAAGAAGGAAGGTGGGTGTTTCTTTCTCTCTCTTTCTCTTTTTTTTTTTGGTGATGATGTGTGGCCCACCTGATGATGCATGCATTATTTCCTGACCGTCCATCATGTGGGACTGTCCAGTCGGCCCAATCTTACTGGCCGTCCAACAGTTTTTCCTGGTTGCCTGCTTTGGTCAGGCCTGGACGGATGAGAAAAATGCAAATATCAGCTTGATCTTTTAAGGTGGGGTGGCCCATTGACGTGTGGACCTCACCTTGATGTACATCCACACAGTCCAGGGAGCAGGCCCCATTGCTGACGCTGACCAGTGGCCTGCTTGGACCGGCCCAAACAAAGTTAAAAATAAAAATAAATACAAATATCTGTAAGTGCTATGATTTCATATCCCTTTTGTTGTCAAATTTTGTTATGTCAAAACCTGTATCTATGTATTGTATATCTTGTGTTTTATGTTTGAAGTCTATTCATTGCAATCAAGACATATCAAGACATCGCATTTCAAGACAAGATCTTAAAAGAAGAAAGTTTTCAAGTCTTGGATGAAGAAATTAAGAATAGAAGTTTTCAAGGTTGCATGTTCAAGATTTGATCAAGTTCAAGTTTAATAGAAGACTTTGTCAAGTCAAGATCAAGTTCATGAAGGCCTTCTACAAGTTTTGAATATTCACAAGCTTCTCTTAAGGGTCATCTGAGTGTACAAACTTTCAATGTCCATCTTACTTTTAAGGTTTGTTTGACCTTAGATTGACCTTAGGATGGGCTTTACTGTAGGTCATTCCGGATACATAACTCATATATTTTAATATGATTGTTTGGAGTGTTCTAAGACCAGTCCTAGAGACTTCAAGACCAGTCCTACCTTTACTACGACCAGTCTTAAGTTTTTCAGGACCAGTCCTATATAGTTGAAGATTTTTGAATCTTTCTAACTGTCCTACGACCAGTCCTGGACATCATACGTCCAGTCCTGTGAGTTCTACGACTCATCCTTCGACCGGTCGTAGCCCTACGACTCAAACTCCAGCAACCATTTTTGGGGTCCTACGACCGGTCGTAGGTGTCCCACGACTAGTCGTAGATGGCCCACGACTGGTCGTAGACCACTCAGGACCGGTCATGGAACTGAAAATCTTATCCCGCGGAAATCTTTCGAAAATCTTTGATACTACGACCAGTCATAGGATCCTAAGACCAGTCGTACATGGGATTTTTCAGGCTATAAATTGAGCACGAACTTCAGAGTTTTAGTACTTCAAATCAATTCTATTCAAGCATACTTTAGGCTATTCTCTGAGATAAGTTTGTATTTATTTTAAGCTGCTTTGTACTTATTTAATATTCCTTTTGCTAGCTTATTCTTATTTGATTTTGATCTACATTCCAATCTTATTAGAAAAGGGAAATTTCTGATATTCCTTCTTCTTGGATTCAAAATCAAATAGATCTAGCCCATTTGATCTAAAATCAATTAGACTTAGAACCATTCTTAAAGTGAGTATTGGACTTTGAACGTCGAATCGAACTTCTACTCCAATTGGTTCTACCGGGCTTCTTCAAAAGGTGATTCAGGTATTTTACATGTTTTGTAATTTACTTTCTCTGGTTTTTGTTTGAGATTCGTCAGAAAAATCTCATTGTAGTGGTTATCTGAGGAGAGCCAGAAAACTTAGATTGTGGAGTTTTTGGATCGTGTAAGCCCGAGATCAAAGACACAATTGTGAAGGTTTTAGGTGAACCTGTGAAACCTATTTTGATAGTGCATGCTAATATCTCCTGTGTGAGGATATTAGGAGTGGAGTAGCAATCTGTGTGGCTATTGGATAACAGTTGGTGTACACACAGGCGAACCACTATATATCGTTGTGTTGTGGATGTGCTTTATTCTTTCATTCCTTTATTCATTCAGTTTTTTGGTTTGTATTTGTGGATGAATGTTGTAATCACTTCAAACAAGTGTGGATGAATGTTGTAATAACTTATGATTTATTTTTCGCAAGTTATTTTGATTTCATTGCTTATTGTTCCTCTTTGGTTTGTGATACAAAGGACGTTCTAGAAATAAGGTTGTCCTACCTTAAACCTCTGGTTTTTGGTGTAAGGTTGTCCTTAGAACTGATAAAGTATCAATCTCTTTATTTTAGGCTATTGTGATTGTTTTATATTCAGCATTGTGCTTTAAATCTTTTATTATTCCGCTGTTATTGGTTTTATTTGGCATTGCCCTATTCACCCCCCCTCTAGGGCATATAGCTAGGCCCTTTCAAGTGGTATCAGAGCCTAATAGCTCGTGCTTATTGTTTATTTATTAGATTTATTTCCTGAGCTAACGATCTAAGCTATATTAAGATGTTAAATTTTGATAGCCTATCAGTCACTAGGCCACCACCTTTTAATGGCACAAACTATGCCTATTGGAAAGCCAGGATGAGGATCTTCCTTAAATCCTTGGATGAAAGTATGTGGCTGGCCACAGTGAATGAATGGAACCCTCCTATCACTGAAGTAACTAATGTTGATGGTTCAAAAACTCTGAAAGTAACGGCTTATTCGCTTTGGACCACACTTCAGAAAAGCGAAAGTAGTGCAAATGCAAAAGCACTAAATGCAATTACTTGTGCATTATCACCAGATGAATTCAAAAGAATCATCTCTTGTGAAAATACAAAACAAGCATGGGATATATTAGAAATGACACATGAGGGTACATCTATTGTCAAGAAATCTAAAGTCCAACTCCTCACAACTAAATTTGAAGAAATTCATATGGAGGAGAATGAGATGTTTATGGACTTCTACACTAGATTGAATGACATTGTGAACTCTATGTGGGGTCTTGTGATAGAATCCCTGAAAGTAAAGTGTGCACAAAAATACTACGTTCACTTCCTGAACGGTTCAATTCTAAAGTGACCGCGATTCAGGAACTTCGTGATACGGATACCATGAGGGTTGAGGAACTAGTTAGTTCACTTCAAACCTATGAGTTATCCTTTAAGGCTCCTAAAGGAAAATCAATAGCTTTAAAATCATCTAAAAATGTTTCACAAGAGAGCACTTCGGATACAAAAAATTCTAAAGATGATATGACACTTTTAGCAAAAAAGTTTTACAAAATCTTCAAAAACAAGAAAAATGTTGATTTTCAAAAATCAAATGATAAGAGACTATCTAAACCTAGAACTCGTAAATCCTTGAAAGATAGTCAATGTTACAACTGTCAAGAGTATGGGCACTTATCTAACAAATGTCCTAAAAAGGACAAATCAAAAAAGAAAAGCATGATGGCTACTTGGGATGAATCATTTGATTCTGAATCCTCTTCTAAATCAGAAGATTCTGAAATCGAGTCGGGCGATGGTGTTAAAGCCCTTATGACTCTAGCCAAGATCACCTATTCAGATCATGATGATATATCTAGTGAAGAAAATCTTAACAGTGATTGCAATAATGAAGATGATCTTCAGGATGCTTATAATGCCCTTTATAAAGAGAGTTGTAAAATTTCCGTTAAGCTTAAATTCCAAAAAGAAAAATTTTCTAAGCTTAAGGAAGATTATGAGTCTCTTGTTTTAGAAAAGTCTCATATTTTCGATTCTTTTGAAAAGACCAAATGTGATTTAGATTTCAAAACCTCCCAAATTGAAGATTTGAAATTCGAAAAAGAAAAACTTAAAAATGAGGTAGCTTCTCTTCTGAGTTTGAAAGACACATGGAGATATGCCCAAGGTGATCCAAAATTGGAAAAATTATTATCCGGATCAAGAAAATGTGGCGATTGATCCGGGTTAGACTATGATAAGAATACATCTCCTAAACAAAAGAACTTTGCTCTTAAATTTGTATAAAGAGAGTCTTCAAACTTAAAAGAAAAGAATACTTTTCAAGGTTTTTCTAAAAATTCAAAGACTTTTCAAAAATCTAAAAGTAGCCATGTCAACTTTAATTTTCAAAACCGAAATCAATTAGCTGAAAAAATTATTGATCTTCTCAAGGAGCTATTAAAGTCGAACTCTATAGGTCGTTTCTACAACAATAGATAGAAAAAACCATCTATACTCCTAAACCCAAAACAATTATGAAATGAGTTTCTAAAGTTGCCAGCTTGGTTGCCCACACTGCTTTCAAAGCAACAAGCCATTCAAAGTGGTACCTAGATAGTGGTTGCTCCAGGCATATGACAAGCGACAAAGCCTTATTCACCGATCTTATAGATATGACTGAAGGGTCAGTCACTTTTGGTGATGGAAGCAATTGTAAAATCATTGGCCAAGGTACGGTTCAGCTCTATAACCTTCCCTTATTTAAGAATGTTTTATATGTTGAGGGCTTAAAACACAACCTGCTAAGCATTTCTCAGATATGTTATAACAGCCATAGTGTAAAGTTTTCTAATCAAGGTTGTGAGATAGTTAATAAAAAGGGTTCTGTAAAGTTTTCTGTTAGTGATGCAAGCTCATCTACTCAATCATGTTACATGGTCCATACCGATGAGACTGAATTATGGCATAAATGCCTTGGACATGTACACTATCGGAACTTATTTAGATTGAGCAAAAAAGAACTAATTAGAGGTCTACCTAAATTGTAAAAAATAGACAAAATATGTGGTGAATGCGAGTTGGGCAAACAGATTAGGAGTTCTCACAAGAAAGTGAACTCTAACACCACATCTAGACCACTCGAGCTTCTCTACATAGATCTTATTGGACCTACCAGATCGGAGAGTTGAGGAGGCAAAAAATACATCTTGGTTATCGTAGATGACTATACAAGATTCACTTGGGTATCATTTGTTCACTCCCCAAGTGCAGGGTTGTGATGTAGTAATAACTCGGTAAGACCGAGGTCGAATCCCAAGGGACTGAAACTTGTACGTTATCTAAAACTAACCAGAACTAGAACTAGATTAAGATGAAATCTAAACTAAATGTAATTTGAGAAATAATGGTGAAATAATTATATAAACTTGAGAGAAATCAGGAGAAGGGAACTAGGGATTCAGAGGATCCACTTGTAGAGATCAGGGAGATCTTATGCATGTTTCATGGAAATTAACTGAACTGACATTGATCTAGTTTTCAAAGAGATGAAAGGTGTATGAATTAGAATGGATTCCATCACCAAACCATGCCCAAAAGACTATGGCAAACAACATAATTAAACTAATTACCACCCAATCACATGTATGAAAGTTAGGAAGGGTACCGTCATCCAACCATGCCCAGGAGACTATGGTGAACAACAGGACGTCCTGACGTCATAAACATGAAAAGGAAATAAAAATATTCAAAGCATCGTAGACCCATTGTAATTTCAGTCACAACAGACCATTAAGAACTAAAAATATTCCCATAATAATTAACTAAAATCAAAGTCAATTCATGCATTAAAATTAAAATAAAATCAAATCTCCCATCTTACTACAAGCTTCACCTCTTAGCCCTAGCTAGGAGGATTTAGCCTGCCATGGATGGGCTCAATCCAAATAAATAAAGAGAAAAAGAAAAGGAAAAAAAAAGGGAAAGAAAAAAAACCACGCTCCTCTCTCTCTCCTCTGCCCACATTGAAACCCAAGCTCGAGCCCTCTGTTCTTCCTCCCAAGACCCTGAATGAATCCTTCCCACGTCCAAAAACCTTCTTTTATAGCTGTTGGAAGGCTGGAGTCAGTGACAGAGTTGTAGCAGGACACGGAGTGTAATTTTCGCAGTCAAGTTTGGTGCCTCGAAACACGCCACTTTTCTCGCTTAAATTCCAAAAAAACACCATTCCTTAATACTTTCTTGGGTCCTCTACATGTTAGACGGTTCAGATCTGCCATATGATCAAAGATGGTGGGCCAAAACCGCCTGAAAAAGTCAGTTTTCGCGGATGTGCGAAACCTTTCGCACCACTTCGCTGTTATGATCGGTGGGCCCCACAGAAGCATTTTTTGGAAAATCCACCCCATCCATTGGATTCAGAACGAAATTTCAGTCAAAAATGGGTGGTTTTAAACGTCCATTGACGTGGTCCAGAGAAGAAATCACAAAAAGATCAGTTTTGAACGCTACCGAGCAGCCCTTTTGTGGCCTCTGTATCTCACACGTGTACACATATGGGTGAAAAGTGATAACATGATTTTGTAGTGCTCGCGGCTGTCTACACGGTGGACGGTTCAGATCGAGCTTATGGGGCACGTGTGGGGCCCACAGCTGATCGCAAAAATAGCCAGCGACCATCCGTTCGCTGCTCCTTATGCAGAGAGGGAGAGAGAGACGGGTCAGCGCTTGCGCTGACCCGTTGGTTGCTCCGGTGCGGCTCGCGTGCGAACGTGCTGTGTACAAGCACGTCGTACGTGGGGTCCACTGTGATGTTTATGTGAAATCCATTCCATCCATCCTCTTCAAAATCTCATTTTAACCGTGCAGAACACTTATCAAGCATATCCAGCTGGCGGGTGGGCCCCAAATTAAAGATTGATGGGCTGATCAGCCCGTTAGGCCACTTCTGCAATGATCCAATGGATGATTTTTGACGTGTACAGTTAATTTATGGTCCTCAGGCCACGTATGAAGTTTCGAGCCGAACCGATATTGGAAACCCCGTGATCTTGCGTTCTGGATGCGTTTCAAGCCACTTGAGCTTCAATTTCTTAATTTTCTCGGATTTTTGACCGTGTATATCTGTCAATCTTGGTCCCCTGGAGTGTGTCCCTTGCCTTTGGTGTCATCAGATCGTTAAATCTCAACTTTTCACGTCCTTTTTCCATCCATGCTCATAAAATCACTTTGCCACACAAGAATGAGAAAACGAGCCATTAGACAGCATTATATTCGTAAATCCAGACAATATCTGGGGTCTAACATGCAATATTTGACCCTCAACACAACCCACAACCAGCATTTTGCTAGTCCCGAGCAAAGTATGCGAAAAATAAGTTGAGAATTATAGGAGAACTTTCTATGAAATCAAGTGAGATTTTGAACAAAATACGAGAAATTTAATATTCATGAATGTTAGAAATTGTATTCTCCTGAGCTCAAGCGCACCGTAGACTTCATAATCAAGTGTAAAGCATTAATCCATCAATTAGAAAAATTTTAAACATTGAGATCCATGGATGTATAGTGTAATCTCAGCTAATCACATTAAGATTGAATTTGTTATTTCAGGATCTCATTGGTAACCAGTAAGAGAATTCATGATAACCAAACTTGCCTCATAAATTTCATCTTTTGATCTTTTCAACTTTTTGTTTTTCCATTAATAGTCATGCCAAAAAGAGGAATCAAATCCTTACCAATAGGGAGCAAACCTATGGCAAAAGACCAATTACCTAATAAATTTTTTTTTTTGAATGTTTAACCTTGGGGAATCAAACCTTCACCTGTAGGGAGCAAACCCATGGTGAAGATTAATTGCCCAACCTGTTCAATTTTTATACCCTGATGGCAAGGTATTTCAGACTGGTTCCCTTCGTGCTTAGTGATTACCAAGATAATCCTTCGATATGGAACTGAAATCTTAATGTGTAAGCAAGACGTGTCCTGAAATCATGATTCAATCAATGTTTACAACTTCTAATCATGGATTAATAATTCACTTAACTATGAAATCTAACAGATACGGAATTCAAGAGTCATAAATCCAACATTATTTATCTTGAACTTCTAAATCAAGGGTATCCATCAAAATCACTTTGAATTCATAAAAATTTTCAGAAAAATTTTAAAATTTTTCACAATTGTTGCTCAAGACCAAGAAAATACGGATTAGGAAGCCTAATCTCCCACCCCCAACCTAAAATCTACATTGTCCTCAATGTGATGTGAAGATAGTACCTGGATAACGAATCAAAAGAGAGACTTTCCAAGAGATCACGGCATGGAAGCTTGTCAGCATGAGAGAGAAAGCAGAACAAAAATAACGAAAATAAAATCCTACCTATACCACTTTCGCAGGTTCTCTCGATTGCATTTAGCGTATGCAACAAGCCTTTAAACCCCTAGGTTACCCCTAGAGGACGAGTTGTAGTCTCGTGAGGGTTTGCAGTAATGTTACCCACAAACATTGAATCGATCATCCCGCAAGGTTCCCCTTCCGGCCAATATCTTGATAAGTCTCTCAGTAAGCTTCTCAATAGGATCATCCAAAAGCCCTTTTTACAATAGGCTTGGATGCCCTGGAGTTTGACTTTCCAGAGAAACTTATTTACCTCATTAAAAATGTGTTGATGATTCGCCTGAGGTATCCAAAGTATAAATGATTCACCTGTGTCAGAAAAAGTTTCAGAGTTAGTATCCCATGGTGAATCAGAGACTACAGATAGATCAAGTTGAGAAAAATTTTCAGGAAGTGGTGTAGTCTCAACACTTTCCGAAGTATCAGACTTCGGTTCAATTTTCAGCTCCTCCTCCCCTAATGGTAAACATTCAGGATCTGTGGAAGAAAGGGCTTCAGAGTAAGGGTTCTCTCGGTCAGTGCTGACTGCCGAGATGTTGTCTTGCAAGGCATTCACTATGTCTCTTATCATGGGATCATTTGAATCTGCAAAGTATGCCAAGCAATCATCAAAAGAGTTGGGACATTCTTCTGAGAGTGACTTATTTTCCACCTTAGAGCTCGTGATGATCTGCTCAAGGAATCCATCATCCTTAAAAGTGGACGGATGTATGCTCTCTTGCTCCAGCCCTGCACAGACAGATTGAGGGTCAGTATGCGAAACATTGATATGATCACTCTGTTCATTGAAATTACTCAGAAGAGGCATTGAATCGTCCACATTCAACAGTTTAGATGGTGGCCTCAACTGGGTGGTTTCAAATTCTAGAGTCGTAGCGCGCAACTCCTCTTTCTCCCGAATCATATCATCATTCAATTCAGGGGAGTGGTCCAAATATGTTTCACAAGAGTTATAAGGGTCGGTCATAAGGGGCTCCTCCACTTTTAGATCAGACATGTCAGGTGAGTGAAGTATCTCATTATGACCGTTCTCTTCGCGTACTTCTTGATCATTAACTTGGACCAAACTTGAGATTAGTTTCAGGGGAATTGTGGTTATACATTCAGGATTGTCATCCCAATACTCATCATATTTTGGTTCAGTGCAGTGCACACTTGGGATGAAATCACTTTCCTCATATTCTTCACCTAGAATGGGTTGAGATTCGCATAAACTAACATCTTCATCATCATTAGAATCTAGTGTGTCATGTGATTGAAGTGTATCATTATATTTGAAAGACAGCCATGTCTCTTTTCCATTCTTTTGAACAGTCATAGAAATCGACTCATCGGTAAATTGGACCATATGCTCGTTAATGGAATCCAACTCCTCATTCCAAATTTCGGATTCTTTTAAAAGTGGGTGCGGATCACTTTTTTCGCATTTTTTTCTAGATTAGGTCGTGGCTGGGATGACCGAGCCTCCTCTATCCTATCAAGACGCGCATCGAGTCCTTTCATTGTTTCCATTACTTTTCTCATTTCCACAAGACAGGCCAAAAGATTACGCTGATACGAATCCTCTTGGATTGTTTCTGGATGGATTTCAAAGGTAGGGGATCCAAGAGAATAATCATTATAACATGTTATTGGTTCATCTTCACAGCTTTGATGTTTCCACTGGTTATAGTCATACTGATCATACATGGGAGAATATGATGGCTGATAATAATCCTCATTCCCATAATTACGATCGTATACAGCCCTATTAACCGATGGAAGATAACGTTCTAGTCGGTTCTCAATGTCTGTTTGTGATGGAGAAAAATCTTGAGGTATACGTTGAATTCCACAACCCTCGGGCATTCCCCAATATCTCCTATCCATCTCAGCGTATGCATGTACCCACGATTCCATGGTAGAACCCTGACTCTGAGTCTAATCCTAGAACAAAAGAAAAGTCCTATAGAAATATGGAAAGAAAGAGAAGAAGTTAGAAGGGTGTTACCAAATAAGAAGTTCCTATGTTAAGATCCTGCAGAAAAAAAACAAAACAAGTTAGTTTCTAAAACGGTTAGTCAAAGATTATAAAATTTCTAAAAATCCTAATAGAGAAAAAATAAAGAAATTAGAAAAGATATCACCAAATTAGAAGTTTCTATCTCAGAATCCTACAAAACAGGAAAGACAAGTTAGTTCAAAAAAAATCAGAAAAATCTAAACCTAAAACTGAAGTTAGTAAAAATCCTAATCTTAAACTAATCCTAAAACTAATTAATTTCAGAAAAATGTAGCCGACAGTCCCCAGCAACGGCGCCAAAAACTTGTTCACTCCCCAAGTGCAGGGTTGTGATGTAGTAATAACTCGGTAAGACCGAGGTCGAATCCCAAGGGACTGAAACTTGTACGTTATCTAAAACTAACCAGAACTAGAACTAGATTAAGATGAAATCTAAACTAAATGTAATTTGAGAAATAATGGTGAAATAATTATATAAACTTGAGAGAAATCAGGAGAAGGGAACTAGGGATTCAGAGGATCCACTTGTAGAGATCAGGGAGATCTTATGCATGTTTCATGGAAATTAACTGAACTGACATTGATCTAGTTTTCAAAGAGATGAAAGGTGTATGAATTAGAATGGATTCCATCACCAAACCATGCCCAAAAGACTATGGCAAACAACATAATTAAACTAATTACCACCCAATCACATGTATGAAAGTTAGGAAGGGTACCGTCATCCAACCATGCCCAGGAGACTATGGTGAACAACAGGACGTCCTGACGTCATAAACATGAAAAGGAAATAAAAATATTCAAAGCATCGTAGACCCATTGTAATTTCAGTCACAACAGACCATTAAGAACTAAAAATATTCCCATAATAATTAACTAAAATCAAAGTCAATTCATGCATTAAAATTAAAATAAAATCAAATCTCCCATCTTACTACAAGCTTCACCTCTTAGCCCTAGCTAGGAGGATTTAGCCTGCCATGGATGGGCTCAATCCAAATAAATAAAGAGAAAAAGAAAAGGAAAAAAAAAGGGAAAGAAAAAAAACCACGCTCCTCTCTCTCTCCTCTGCCCACATTGAAACCCAAGCTCGAGCCCTCTGTTCTTCCTCCCAAGACCCTGAATGAATCCTTCCCACGTCCAAAAACCTTCTTTTATAGCTGTTGGAAGGCTGGAGTCAGTGACAGAGTTGTAGCAGGACACGGAGTGTAATTTTCGCAGTCAAATTTGGTGCCTCGAAACACGCCACTTTTCTCGCTTAAATTCCAAAAAAACACCATTCCTTAATACTTTCTTGGGTCCTCTACATGTTAGACGGTTCAGATCTGCCATATGATCAAAGATGGTGGGCCAAAACCGCCTGAAAAAGTCAGTTTTCGCGGATGTGCGAAACCTTTCGCACCACTTCGCTGTTATGATCGGTGGGCCCCACAGAAGCATTTTCTGGAAAATCCACCCCATCCATTGGATTCAGAACGAAATTTCAGTCAAAAATGGGTGGTTTTAAACGTCCATTGACGTGGCCCAGAGAAGAAATCACAAAAAGATCAGTTTTGAACGCTACCGAGCAGCCCTTTTGTGGCCTCTGTATCTCACACGTGTACACACATGGGTGAAAAGTGATAACATGATTTTGTAGTGCTCGCGGCTGTCTACACGGTGGACGGTTCAGATCGAGCTTATGGGGCACGTGTGGGGCCCACAGCTGATCGCAAAAATAGCCAGCGACCATCCGTTCGCTGCTCCTTATGCAGAGAGGGAGAGAGAGACGGGTCAGCGCTTGCGCTGACCCGTTGGTTGCTCCGGTGCGGCTCGCGTGCGAACGTGCTGTGTACAAGCACGTCGTACGTGGGGTCCACTGTGATGTTTATGTGAAATCCATTCCATCCATCCTCTTCAAAATCTCATTTTAACCGTGCAGAACACTTATCAAGCATATCCAGCTGGCGGGTGGGCCCCAAATTAAAGATTGATGGGCTGATCAGCCCGTTAGGCCACTTCTGCAATGATCCAATGGATGATTTTTGACGTGTACAGTTAATTTATGGTCCTCAGGCCACGTATGAAGTTTCGAGCCGAACCGATATTGGAAACCCCGTGATCTTGCGTTCTGGATGCGTTTCAAGCCACTTGAGCTTCAATTTCTTAATTTTCTCGGATTTTTGACCGTGTATATCTGTCAATCTTGGTCCCCTGGAGTGTGTCCCTTGCCTTTGGTGTCATCAGATCGTTAAATCTCAACTTTTCACGTCCTTTTTCCATCCATGCTCATAAAATCACTTTGCCACACAAGAATGAGAAAACGAGCCATTAGACAGCATTATATTCGTAAATCCAGACAATATCTGGGGTCTAACATGCAATATTTGACCCTCAACACAACCCACAACCAGCATTTTGCTAGTCCCGAGCAAAGTATGCGAAAAATAAGTTGAGAATTATAGGAGAACTTTCTATGAAATCAAGTGAGATTTTGAACAAAATACGAGAAATTTAATATTCATGAATGTTAGAAATTGTATTCTCCTGAGCTCAAGCGCACCGTAGACTTCATAATCAAGTGTAAAGCATTAATCCATCAATTAGAAAAAATTTAAACATTGAGATCCATGGATGTATAGTGTAATCTCAGCTAATCACATTAAGATTGAATTTGTTATTTCAGGATCTCATTGGTAACCAGTAAGAGAATTCATGATAACCAAACTTGCCTCATAAATTTCATCTTTTGATCTTTTCAACTTTTTATTTTTCCATTAATAGTCATGCCAAAAAGAGGAATCAAATCCTTACCAATAGGGAGCAAACCTATGGCAAAAGACCAATTACCTAATAAATTTTTTTTTTTGAATGTTTAACCTTGGGGAATCAAACCTTCACCTGTAGGGAGCAAACCCATGGTGAAGATTAATTGCCCAACCTGTTCAATTTTTATACCCTGATGGCAAGGTATTTCAGACTGGTTCCCTTCGTGCTTAGTGATTACCAAGATAATCCTTCGATATGGAACTGAAATCTTAATGTGTAAGCAAGACGTGTCCTGAAATCATGATTCAATCAATGTTTACAACTTCTAATCATGGATTAATAATTCACTTAACTATGAAATCTAACAGATACGGAATTCAAGAGTCATAAATCCAACATTATTTATCTTGAACTTCTAAATCAAGAGTATCCATCAAAATCACTTTGAATTCATAAAAATTTTCAGAAAAATTTTAAAATTTTTCACAATTGTTGCTCAAGACCAAGAAAATACGGATTAGGAAGCCTAATCTCCCACCCCCAACCTAAAATCTACATTGTCCTCAATGTGATGTGAAGATAGTACCTGGATAACGAATCAAAAGAGAGACTTTCCAAGAGATCACGGCATGGAAGCTTGTCAGCATGAGAGAGAAAGCAGAACAAAAATAACGAAAATAAAATCCTACCTATACCACTTTCGCAGGTTCTCTCGATTGCATTTAGCGTATGCAACAAGCCTTTAAACCCCTAGGTTACCCCTAGAGGACGAGTTGTAGTCTCGTGAGGGTTTGCAGTAATGTTACCCACAAACATTGAATCGATCATCCCGCAAGGTTCCCCTTCCGGCCAATATCTTGATAAGTCTCTCAGTAAGCTTCTCAATAGGATCATCCAAAAGCCCTTTTTACAATAGGCTTGGATGCCCTGGAGTTTGACTTTCCAGAGAAACTTATTTACCTCATTAAAAATGTGTTGATGATTCGCCTGAGGTATCCAAAGTATAAATGATTCACCTGTGTCAGAAAAAGTTTCAGAGTTAGTATCCCATGGTGAATCAGAGACTACAGATAGATCAAGTTGAGAAAAATTTTCAGGAAGTGGTGTAGTCTCAACACTTTCCGAAGTATCAGACTTCGGTTCAATTTTCAGCTCCTCCTCCCCTAATGGTAAACATTCAGGATCTGTGGAAGAAAGGGCTTCAGAGTAAGGGTTCTCTCGGTCAGTGCTGACTGCCGAGATGTTGTCTTGCAAGGCATTCACTATGTCTCTTATCATGGGATCATTTGAATCTGCAAAGTATGCCAAGCAATCATCAAAAGAGTTGGGACATTCTTCTGAGAGTGACTTATTTTCCACCTTAGAGCTCGTGATGATCTGCTCAAGGAATCCATCATCCTTAAAAGTGGACGGATGTATGCTCTCTTGCTCCAGCCCTGCACAGACAGATTGAGGGTCAGTATGCGAAACATTGATATGATCACTCTGTTCATTGAAATTACTCAGAAGAGGCATTGAATCGTCCACATTCAACAGTTTAGATGGTGGCCTCAACTGGGTGGTTTCAAATTCTAGAGTCGTAGCGCGCAACTCCTCTTTCTCCCGAATCATATCATCATTCAATTCAGGGGAGTGGTCCAAATATGTTTCACAAGAGTTATAAGGGTCGGTCATAAGGGGCTCCTCCACTTTTAGATCAGACATGTCAGGTGAGTGAAGTATCTCATTATGACCGTTCTCTTCGCGTACTTCTTGATCATTAACTTGGACCAAACTTGAGATTAGTTTCAGGGGAATTGTGGTTATACATTCAGGATTGTCATCCCAATACTCATCATATTTTGGTTCAGTGCAGTGCACACTTGGGATGAAATCACTTTCCTCATATTCTTCACCTAGAATGGGTTGAGATTCGCATAAACTAACATCTTCATCATCATTAGAATCTAGTGTGTCATGTGATTGAAGTGTATCATTATATTTGAAAGACAGCCATGTCTCTTTTCCATTCTTTTGAACAGTCATAGAAATCGACTCATCGGTAAATTGGACCATATGCTCGTTAATGGAATCCAACTCCTCATTCCAAATTTCGGATTCTTTTAAAAGTGGGTGCGGATCACTTTTTTCGCATTTTTTTCTAGATTAGGTCGTGGCTGGGATGACCGAGCCTCCTCTATCCTATCAAGACGCGCATCGAGTCCTTTCATTGTTTCCATTACTTTTCTCATTTCCACAAGACAGGCCAAAAGATTACGCTGATACGAATCCTCTTGGATTGTTTCTGGATGGATTTCAAAGGTAGGGGATCCAAGAGAATAATCATTATAACATGCTATTGGTTCATCTTCACAGCTTTGATGTTTCCACTGGTTATAGTCATACTGATCATACATGGGAGAATATGATGGCTGATAATAATCCTCATTCCCATAATTACGATCGTATACAGCTCTATTAACCGATGGAAGATAACGTTCTAGTCGGTTCTCAATGTCTGTTTGTGATGGAGAAAAATCTTGAGGTATACGTTGAATTCCACAACCCTCGGGCATTCCCCAATATCTCCTATCCATCTCAGCGTATGCATGTACCCACGATTCCATGGTAGAACCCTGACTCTGAGTCTAATCCTAGAACAAAAGAAAAGTCCTATAGAAATATGGAAAGAAAGAGAAGAAGTTAGAAGGGTGTTACCAAATAAGAAGTTCCTATGTTAAGATCCTGCAGAAAAAAAACAAAACAAGTTAGTTTCTAAAAC
Organism: Magnolia kwangsiensis; assembly: GCA_037074715.1. Lineage (NCBI taxonomy): Eukaryota > Viridiplantae > Streptophyta > Magnoliopsida > Magnoliales > Magnoliaceae > Magnolia > Magnolia kwangsiensis. The sequence continues at coordinate 105,275,789 of CM073578.1, read as the reverse complement.
GGTTAGTCAAAGATTATAAAATTTCTAAAAACCCTAATAGAGAAAAAATAAAGAAATTAGAAAAGATATCACCAAATTAGAAGTTTCTATCTCAGAATCCTACAAAACAGGAAAGACAAGTTAGTTCAAAAAAAATCAGAAAAATCTAAACCTAAAACTGAAGTTAGTAAAAATCCTAATCTTAAACTAATCCTAAAACTAATTAATTTCAGAAAAATGTAGCCGACAGTCCCCAGCAACGGCGCCAAAAACTTGTTCACTCCCCAAGTGCAGGGTTGTGATGTAGTAATAACTCGGTAAGACCGAGGTCGAATCCCAAGGGACTGAAACTTGTACGTTATCTAAAACTAACCAGAACTAGAACTAGATTAAGATGAAATCTAAACTAAATGTAATTTGAGAAATAATGGTGAAATAATTATATAAACTTGAGAGAAATCAGGAGAAGGGAACTAGGGATTCAGAGGATCCACTTGTAGAGATCAGGGAGATCTTATGCATGTTTCATGGAAATTAACTGAACTGACATTGATCTAGTTTTCAAAGAGATGAAAGGTGTATGAATTAGAATGGATTCCATCACCAAACCATGCCCAAAAGACTATGGCAAACAACATAATTAAACTAATTACCACCCAATCACATGTATGAAAGTTAGGAAGGGTACCGTCATCCAACCATGCCCAGGAGACTATGGTGAACAACAGGACGTCCTGACGTCATAAACATGAAAAGGAAATAAAAATATTCAAAGCATCGTAGACCCATTGTAATTTCAGTCACAACAGACCATTAAGAACTAAAAATATTCCCATAATAATTAACTAAAATCAAAGTCAATTCATGCATTAAAATTAAAATAAAATCAAATCTCCCATCTTACTACAAGCTTCACCTCTTAGCCCTAGCTAGGAGGATTTAGCCTGCCATGGATGGGCTCAATCCAAATAAATAAAGAGAAAAAGAAAAGGAAAAAAAAAGGGAAAGAAAAAAAACCACGCTCCTCTCTCTCTCCTCTGCCCACATTGAAACCCAAGCTCGAGCCCTCTGTTCTTCCTCCCAAGACCCTGAATGAATCCTTCCCACGTCCAAAAACCTTCTTTTATAGCTGTTGGAAGGCTGGAGTCAGTGACAGAGTTGTAGCAGGACACGGAGTGTAATTTTCGCAGTCAAGTTTGGTGCCTCGAAACACGCCACTTTTCTCGCTTAAATTCCAAAAAAACACCATTCCTTAATACTTTCTTGGGTCCTCTACATGTTAGACGGTTCAGATCTGCCATATGATCAAAGATGGTGGGCCAAAACCGCCTGAAAAAGTCAGTTTTCGCGGATGTGCGAAACCTTTCGCACCACTTCGCTGTTATGATCGGTGGGCCCCACAGAAGCATTTTCTGGAAAATCCACCCCATCCATTGGATTCAGAACGAAATTTCAGTCAAAAATGGGTGGTTTTAAACGTCCATTGACGTGGCCCAGAGAAGAAATCACAAAAAGATCAGTTTTGAACGCTACCGAGCAGCCCTTTTGTGGCCTCTGTATCTCACACGTGTACACACATGGGTGAAAAGTGATAACATGATTTTGTAGTGCTCGCGGCTGTCTACACGGTGGACGGTTCAGATCGAGCTTATGGGGCACGTGTGGGGCCCACAGCTGATCGCAAAAATAGCCAGCGACCATCCGTTCGCTGCTCCTTATGCAGAGAGGGAGAGAGAGACGGGTCAGCGCTTGCGCTGACCCGTTGGTTGCTCCGGTGCGGCTCGCGTGCGAACGTGCTGTGTACAAGCACGTCGTACGTGGGGTCCACTGTGATGTTTATGTGAAATCCATTCCATCCATCCTCTTCAAAATCTCATTTTAACCGTGCAGAACACTTATCAAGCATATCCAGCTGGCGGGTGGGCCCCAAATTAAAGATTGATGGGCTGATCAGCCCGTTAGGCCACTTCCGCAATGATCCAATGGATGATTTTTGACGTGTACAGTTAATTTATGGTCCTCAGGCCACGTATGAAGTTTCGAGCCGAACCGATATTGGAAACCCCGTGATCTTGCGTTCTGGATGCGTTTCAAGCCACTTGAGCTTCAATTTCTTAATTTTCTCGGATTTTTGACTGTGTATATCTGTCAATCTTGGTCCCCTGGAGTGTGTCCCTTGCCTTTGGTGTCATCAGATCGTTAAATCTCAACTTTTCACGTCCTTTTTCCATCCATGCTCATAAAATCACTTTGCCACACAAGAATGAGAAAACGAGCCATTAGACAGCATTATATTCGTAAATCCAGACAATATCTGGGGTCTAACATGCAATATTTGACCCTCAACACAACCCACAACCAGCATTTTGCTAGTCCCGAGCAAAGTATGCGAAAAATAAGTTGAGAATTATAGGAGAACTTTCTATGAAATCAAGTGAGATTTTGAACAAAATACGAGAAATTTAATATTCATGAATGTTAGAAATTGTATTCTCCTGAGCTCAAGCGCACCGTAGACTTCATAATCAAGTGTAAAGCATTAATCCATCAATTAGAAAAATTTTAAACATTGAGATCCATGGATGTATAGTGTAATCTCAGCTAATCACATTAAGATTGAATTTGTTATTTCAGGATCTCATTGGTAACCAGTAAGAGAATTCATGATAACCAAACTTGCCTCATAAATTTCATCTTTTGATCTTTTCAACTTTTTGTTTTTCCATTAATAGTCATGCCAAAAAGAGGAATCAAATCCTTACCAATAGGGAGCAAACCTATGGCAAAAGACCAATTACCTAATAAATTTTTTTTTTTGAATGTTTAACCTTGGGGAATCAAACCTTCACCTGTAGGGAGCAAACCCATGGTGAAGATTAATTGCCCAACCTGTTCAATTTTTATACCCTGATGGCAAGGTATTTCAGACTGGTTCCCTTCGTGCTTAGTGATTACCAAGATAATCCTTCGATATGGAACTGAAATCTTAATGTGTAAGCAAGACGTGTCCTGAAATCATGATTCAATCAATGTTTACAACTTCTAATCATGGATTAATAATTCACTTAACTATGAAATCTAACAGATACGGAATTCAAGAGTCATAAATCCAACATTATTTATCTTGAACTTCTAAATCAAGGGTATCCATCAAAATCACTTTGAATTCATAAAAATTTTCAGAAAAATTTTAAAATTTTTCACAATTGTTGCTCAAGACCAAGAAAATACGGATTAGGAAGCCTAATCTCCCACCCCCAACCTAAAATCTACATTGTCCTCAATGTGATGTGAAGATAGTACCTGGATAACGAATCAAAAGAGAGACTTTCCAAGAGATCACGGCATGGAAGCTTGTCAGCATGAGAGAGAAAGCAGAACAAAAATAACGAAAATAAAATCCTACCTATACCACTTTCGCAGGTTCTCTCGATTGCATTTAGCGTATGCAACAAGCCTTTAAACCCCTAGGTTACCCCTAGAGGACGAGTTGTAGTCTCGTGAGGGTTTGCAGTAATGTTACCCACAAACATTGAATCGATCATCCCGCAAGGTTCCCCTTCCGGCCAATATCTTGATAAGTCTCTCAGTAAGCTTCTCAATAGGATCATCCAAAAGCCCTTTTTACAATAGGCTTGGATGCCCTGGAGTTTGACTTTCCAGAGAAACTTATTTACCTCATTAAAAATGTGTTGATGATTCGCCTGAGGTATCCAAAGTATAAATGATTCACCTGTGTTAGAAAAAGTTTCAGAGTTAGTATCCCATGGTGAATCAGAGACTACAGATAGATCAAGTTGAGAAAAATTTTCAGGAAGTGGTGTAGTCTCAACACTTTCCGAAGTATCAGACTTCGGTTCAATTTTCAGCTCCTCCTCCCCTAATGGTAAACATTCAGGATCTGTGGAAGAAAGGGCTTCAGAGTAAGGGTTCTCTCGGTCAGTGCTGACTGCCGAGATGTTGTCTTGCAAGGCATTCACTATGTCTCTTATCATGGGATCATTTGAATCTGCAAAGTATGCCAAGCAATCATCAAAAGAGTTGGGACATTCTTCTGAGAGTGACTTATTTTCCACCTTAGAGCTCGTGATGATCTGCTCAAGGAATCCATCATCCTTAAAAGTGGACGGATGTATGCTCTCTTGCTCCAGCCCTGCACAGACAGATTGAGGGTCAGTATGCGAAACATTGATATGATCACTCTGTTCATTGAAATTACTCAGAAGAGGCATTGAATCGTCCACATTCAACAGTTTAGATGGTGGCCTCAACTGGGTGGTTTCAAATTCTAGAGTCGTAGCGCGCAACTCCTCTTTCTCCCGAATCATATCATCATTCAATTCAGGGGAGTGGTCCAAATATGTTTCACAAGAGTTATAAGGGTCGGTCATAAGGGGCTCCTCCACTTTTAGATCAGACATGTCAGGTGAGTGAAGTATCTCATTATGACCGTTCTCTTCGCGTACTTCTTGATCATTAACTTGGACCAAACTTGAGATTAGTTTCAGGGGAATTGTGGTTATACATTCAGGATTGTCATCCCAATACTCATCATATTTTGGTTCAGTGCAGTGCACACTTGGGATGAAATCACTTTCCTCATATTCTTCACCTAGAATGGGTTGAGATTCGCATAAACTAACATCTTCATCATCATTAGAATCTAGTGTGTCATGTGATTGAAGTGTATCATTATATTTGAAAGACAGCCATGTCTCTTTTCCATTCTTTTGAACAGTCATAGAAATCGACTCATCGGTAAATTGGACCATATGCTCGTTAATGGAATCCAACTCCTCATTCCAAATTTCAGATTCTTTTAAAAGTGGGTGCGGATCACTTTTTTCGCATTTTTTTCTAGATTAGGTCGTGGCTGGGATGACCGAGCCTCCTCTATCCTATCAAGACGCGCATCGAGTCCTTTCATTGTTTCCATTACTTTTCTCATTTCCACAAGACAGGCCAAAAGATTACGCTGATACGAATCCTCTTGGATTGTTTCTGGATGGATTTCAAAGGTAGGGGATCCAAGAGAATAATCATTATAACATGTTATTGGTTCATCTTCACAGCTTTGATGTTTCCACTGGTTATAGTCATACTGATCATACATGGGAGAATATGATGGCTGATAATAATCCTCATTCCCATAATTACGATCGTATACAGCCCTATTAACCGATGGAAGATAACGTTCTAGTCGGTTCTCAATGTCTGTTTGTGATGGAGAAAAATCTTGAGGTATACGTTGAATTCCACAACCCTCGGGCATTCCCCAATATCTCCTATCCATCTCAGCGTATGCATGTACCCACGATTCCATGGTAGAACCCTGACTCTGAGTCTAATCCTAGAACAAAAGAAAAGTCCTATAGAAATATGGAAAGAAAGAGAAGAAGTTAGAAGGGTGTTACCAAATAAGAAGTTCCTATGTTAAGATCCTGCAGAAAAAAAACAAAACAAGTTAGTTTCTAAAACAGTTAGTCAAAGATTATAAAATTTCTAAAAACCCTAATAGAGAAAAAATAAAGAAATTAGAAAAGATATCACCAAATTAGAAGTTTCTATCTCAGAATCCTACAAAACAGGAAAGACAAGTTAGTTAAAAAAAAATCAGAAAAATCTAAACCTAAAACTGAAGTTAGTAAAAATCCTAATCTTAAACTAATCCTAAAACTAATTAATTTCAGAAAAATGTAGCCGACAGTCCCCAGCAACGGCGCCAAAAACTTGTTCACTCCCCAAGTGCAGGGTTGTGATGTAGTAATAACTCGGTAAGACCGAGGTCGAATCCCAAGGGACTGAAACTTGTACGTTATCTAAAACTAACCAGAACTAGAACTAGATTAAGATGAAATCTAAACTAAATGTAATTTGAGAAATAATGGTGAAATAATTATATAAACTTGAGAGAAATCAGGAGAAGGGAACTAGGGATTCAGAGGATCCACTTGTAGAGATCAGGGAGATCTTATGCATGTTTCATGGAAATTAACTGAACTGACATTGATCTAGTTTTCAAAGAGATGAAAGGTGTATGAATTAGAATGGATTCCATCACCAAACCATGCCCAAAAGACTATGGCAAACAACATAATTAAACTAATTACCACCCAATCACATGTATGAAAGTTAGGAAGGGTACCGTCATCCAACCATGCCCAGGAGACTATGGTGAACAACAGGACGTCCTGACGTCATAAACATGAAAAGGAAATAAAAATATTCAAAGCATCGTAGACCCATTGTAATTTCAGTCACAACAGACCATTAAGAACTAAAAATATTTCCATAATAATTAACTAAAATCAAAGTCAATTCATGCATTAAAATTAAAATAAAATCAAATCTCCCATCTTACTACAAGCTTCACCTCTGAGCCCTAGCTAGGAGGATTTAGCCTGCCATGGATGGGCTCAATCCAAATAAATAAAGAGAAAAAGAAAAGGAAAAAAAAAAGGGAAAGAAAAAAAAACCACGCTCCTCTCTCTCTCCTCTGCCCACGTTGAAACTCAAGCTCGAGCCCTCTGTTCTTCCTCCCAAGACCCTGAATGAATCCTTCCCACGTCCAAAAACCTTCTTTTATAGCTGTTGGAAGGCTGGAGTCAGTGACAGAGTTGTAGCAGGACACGGAGTGTAATTTTCACAGTCAAGTTCGGTGCCTCGAAACACGCCACTTTTCTCGCTTAAATTCCAAAAAAACACCATTCCTTAATACTTTCTTGGGTCCTCTACATGATAGATGGTTCAGATCTGCCATATGATCAAAGATGGTGGGCCAAAACCGCCTGAAAAAGTCAGTTTTCGCGGATGTGCGAAACCTTTCGCACCACTTCGCTGTTATGATCGGTGGGCCCCACAAGCATTTTCTGAAAAATCCACCCCGTCCATTGGATTCAGAACGAAATTTCAGTTAAAAATGGGTGGTTTTAAACGTCCATTGACGTGGCCCAGAGAAGAAATCACAAAAAGATCAGTTTTGAATGCTACCGAGCAGCCCTTTTGTGGCCTCTGTATCTCACACGTGTACACGCATGGGTGAAAAGTGATAACATGGTTTTGTAGTGCTCGCGGCTGTCTACACGGTGGACGGTTCAGATCGAGCTTATGGGGCACGTGTGGGGCCCACAGCTGATCGCAAAAATGGCCAGCGGCCATCCGTTCGCTGCTCCTTACGCAGAGAGGGAGAGAGAGACGGGTCAGCGCTTGCGCTGACCCGTTGGTTGCTCCGGTGCGGCTCGCGTGCGAACGTGCTGTGTACACGCACGTCGTACGTGGGGTCCACTGTGATGTTTATGTGAAATCCATTCCATCCATCCTCTTCAAAATCTCATTTTAACCATGCAGAACACTTATTAAGCATATCCAGCTGGCAGGTGGGCCCCAAATTGAAGATTGATGGGCTGATCTGCCCGTTAGGCCACTTCCGCAATGATTCAATGGATGATTTTTGACGTGTACGGTTAATTTATGGTCCTCAGGCCACGTATGAAGTTTCGAGCCGAACCGATATTGGAAACCCCGTGATCTTGCGTTCTGGATGCGTTTTAAGCCACTTGAGCTTCAATTTCTTAATTTTCTCAGATTTCTGACCGTGTATATCTGTCAATCTTGGTCCCCTGGAGTGTGTCCCTTGCCTTTGGTGTCATCAGATCCTTAAATCTCAACTTTTAACGTCCTTTTTCCATCCATGCTCATAAAATCACTTTGCCACACAAGAATGAGAAAACGAGCCATTAGACAGCATTATATTCGTAAATCCAGACAATATCTGGGGTCTAACATGCAATATTTGACCCTCAACATCATTCTTAAAAGACAAAACTGAAACCCTGTATGAAGTGAAAAATGTCATCAAACGAATCCAAAATGAGAAAGGTTCTCATGTTAGTAAGATCCGTAGTGATCATGGATCTGAATTCAAAAACAGTAGTTTTGAGAAATTCTGTAATGATCAGGGAATATCACATGAATTCTCAGTGCCCAAAACACCGCAACAAAATGGTACAGTTGAAAAGAAAAATAGAGTGCTTCAGGATATGGCTAATGTTATGTTGAATAGCATGAAGCTCTCTAAAAATCTTTGGGCTGAAGCAGTTAATACCGCATGTTATATTATTAATCGAGTTTATACCGGTAGATCTGATAATAAGACTGCTTATGAATTATGGTTTGAAAAGAAACCTACTGTCAAATACTTTCAGGTTTTTGGCAGCAAGTGTTATATTTTACGGGATCGTGAAAATTTGGGTAAGTTTGATACGAAAAGTGATGAAGGAATTTTTCTTGGTTATTCTTTGAACAGTCGAGCTTATAGGGTTCTAAATAAGAGAACTGGTGTGATTCAAGAATCTATCAATGTGGTCATTGATGATCATTTGAATACACCAGCCTCAAGTTCAGATGATGATGAAGCTCTTATTATTGACAATCAAGATATCTCATCAAGTCAAAAAGAATCTGAACCAATGACTGTTAAAGATCATCCAACCAATCAAATACTTGAAAATCCTCTCACTGGAGTTCGTACTCGCAAACAACTTGAGAACATATGTAATTATGTTTGTTTTACATCCCAAATAGAACCAGTCAACGTAAAAAGAAGCACTTTCTGACGAAAATTGGATAGTTGCTATGCGGGATGAACTTAATCAATTTGTTCATAATGATGTCTGGTATCTTGTTCCTAGACCTAAAGATAAACACATTATTGGAACAAAGTGGATATTTAAAAATAAGTCTGATGAACTTGGAAATATTATACGAAACAAGGCTAGACTGGTTGTACAAGGGTACACTCAGATTGAAGGCATCGATTACGATGATACCTTTGCTTCAGTCACTCGCCTTAAATCAATCAGACTTTTTATTTCCATCGCATGTTTTAGAAAATTTAAAATCTATCAGATGGATGTAAAGAGTTCTTTCTTGAATGGCGATTTACATGAAGTATATGTTGAACAACCTTCAGGGTTTGAAGACCCTAAGTTATTTGACTATATATTTCATCTCAAAAAGGTTTTCTATGGTCTAAAACAAGCACCCAGGCCATGGTATGAAAAATTGACTAAATTCCTACTTAGTCATAGCTTTTAAGTAGGTAGTGTCGATAAGACGCTTTTTGTTAAGAAGAATAACAATGATATTTTGATGGTTCAAATATATGTTGATGATATTATTTATGGATCTACTTGTTCTAACATGTCTACTGAGTTTGCAGAGTTAATGAAATTAAGGTTCGAAATGAGTATGGTTGGCAAACTTAACTATTTCTTTGGGTTACAAGTAAAACAACAACCTGATGGAATTTTCATTTCCCAGACCAAATATGCTTCAAACTTGGTTAAAAGATTTGGATTTGAAAATGGTAAGTACTTTGATACTCCTATGAGTACAACGTTAAAACTCTCAAAAGACTCTTCAGGTAATGATATAGATCCTAAACTATATCGCAGTATGATTGGTAGCTTATTGTATCTAACTGCTAGTAGACCTGATATCGCATTTAGTTTTTCTTCAAGATAAGTCCTATTTCATCATTTTTCTTGAAGATTCATGATCTCAATGCTTTGATTTGTTCATAGTATAGCATGATTTCATCTCTTGTTGAGTTTTTCAAGGGTTTCCTCTCTATTTGCTGATCTAGAGAAAACCCATCTTTCATTTGTGCATCTTGCTTGCTCTTTGTATATCTTTTTGAATATGGATGCTAGAGGAAAAAAGAAAACATCCCATGGTCCATCTTCATCTAGATTTGCACCGATAACTAAACGGCACCTTCGGTCACCCGAAGATGATTCTCAAGATGTAAGAGATTTACGTGTCCGTAACATTATCGTTGAGCATATCGCTGATCTAAATCACATTGCTCCATATGGTGTCATCCCCCTTCTTGAATCTGTAGGCTGGACTAACATTTTGCTTTAGGGTGGGCCTGTATACCAGTCCATTGCTCAATCAATGGTTGCATGCATTTCAGATTTTTTCCTTGATAATTTAACATTTTCAATTGATACTAGAGAAGGGTAATTTGAAGTTGACCGTCATTTGATATCAGGTATTATGGATATACCTGTTAATGATGAAGGAATACCGATTCATACTTTATACGACAAACCTTCTGAATTGGAAAAACGCATGTTAACCAGAGATTTATGCAAAATTGATGTGCATTGGACTCACAAAGGGAATGCGCTCCCTGCAAAGTATCTGTTACCCAAATACAGAATATTGCATCGTTTCTTCATTTCCAATGTTTATCCTCGGTCTGGTAATAAAACCGAGTTGACTTCTTTCATGGCTCGTGTGTTGCATTCTATTGCTTCTGGTACGAATGTCTGTCTTCCTTCTTTGATTTGTCATTTCATTATTCAGTTTCGTCTCTATCCGGGTCATAGTGATATTCCATTCGGTTATCTTATGACTGTTTTAGCCACTCATATGCTTGTCGATAAACCTGTTAATGAGGCACTAATTCATCATCTTATTTTCAACAATTCCAATCTTAATAAGATGAAGTTGGATCTGCTTCCTGGCCAATTTGATGAAGCTGGTGTTAGTGGTGTTGGCGGTGATGGTGGTGATGCTGGAAACGAAGGGGAAGCTGGCGATCTTCCTCAAGATGTTAATATGGATGACATTTTTGATGATATTGAAACTGATTCACCTAATGATCCAGACTATGATCCATCTAGTTTTGATGCACGCCTTCGTGCATTGGAGGAAAAACTTGATAATATGAATATAGCCCATGATATGAGATTCAAGTACATGCGAAAATATCTTCGTCGCATCAATAAGGGCTTACACCAGATTGATCCATCTATTCCTGCTCTCTCCTCTGGATCAGATTAAGTGAATTATCTTCTGATTAGTATAACATTTCTTTTACTCTAGATATGTATTATGGATTATGGTTTCATAATATTTTCTTTTAGATATTGTATTTTGGATTATGGATTATGGCTTGACACTTCAGGTTTATTTTATGTCCTTTCATATCACCTTCTCATTATTTGCTCTCTATGTTCTCCCTTCTATTGTTCCTTTCCCTTGTCATTTTGTGACAAAAAGGGGGAGTAGTAAGCATTGCTAAAAGGGGAGTAATACAGAATACGGATAGGGGGAGTAAATTTGTTTGTTTGTATTGATTGAGAAGGATATGTGGATTGATGGATATGTGGATTTAAGTCTTGAGGTTTTCATGTTATGTATTGATTATATGAGCAATACTCGTATTACTCAGGGGGAGTAGAGTATTTTGTGATTTTATGACTTATCATTTCTTATTATCTTTGATGCTATGTGTTTTGTCACAAATTTGACAAAGGGGGAGATTGTGAGTGCTATGATTTCATATCCCTTTTGTTGTCAAATTTTGTTGTGTCAAAACCTGTATCTATGTATTGTATATCTTGTGTTTTATGTTTGAAGTCTATTCATTGCAATCAAGACATATCAAGACATCGCATTTCAAGACAAGATCTTAAAAGAAGAAAGTTTTCAAGTCTTGGATGAAGAAATCAAGAATAGAAGTTTTCAAGGTTTCATGTTCAAGATTTGATCAAGTTCAAGTTTAATAGAAGACTTTGTCAAGTTAAGATCAAGCTCATGAAGGCCTACTACAAGTTTTGAATATTCACAAGCTTCTCTTAAAGGTCATCTGAGTGTACAGACTTTCAATGTCCATCTTACTTTTAAGGTTTGTTTGACCTTATATTGACCTTAGGATGGGCTTTACTGTAGGTCATTCCGGATACATAACTCATATATTTTAATATGATTGTTTGGAGTGTTCTAAGACCAGTCCTAGGGACTTCAAGACCAGTCCTAGCTTTGCTACGACCAATCTTAAGTTTTTCAGGACCAGTCCTAGGTAGTTGAAGATTTTCGGATCTTTCTAGCTGTCCTACGACCAGTCCTGTGAGTTATACGACTCATCCTTCGACCGGTCGTAGCCCTACGACTCAAACTCCAGCAACCATTTTTGGGGTCCTACGACCGGTCGTAGGTGTCCCACGACCAGTTGTAGATGGCCCATGACTGGTCGTAGACCACCCAGGACCGGTCATGAAACTGAAAATCTTATCCCGTGGAAATCTTTCAAAAATTTTTGATGCTACGACCAGTCCTAGGATCCTAAGACCAGTCGTAGATGAGATTTTTCAGGCTATAAATTGAACACGAACTTCAGAGTTTTAGTACTTCAAATCAATTCTATTCAAGTATACTTTAGGCTATTCTCTGAGATAAGTTTGTGTTTATTTTAAGCTGCTTTGTGCTTATTTAATATTCCTTTTGCTAGCTTATTCTTATTTGATTTTGATCTACATTCCAATCTTATTAGAAAAGGGGAATTTCTTATATTCCTTCTTCTTGGATTCAAAATCAAATAGATCTAGCCCGTTTGATCTAAAATCAATTAGACTTAGAACCATTCTTAAAGTGAGTATTGGACTTTGAACGTCGAATCGAACTTCTACTCCAATTGGTTCTACCGGGCTTCTTCAAAAGGTGATTCAGGTATTTTACATGTTTTGTAATTTACTTTCTCTGGTTTTTGTTTGAGATTCGCCAGAAAAATCTCATTGTAGTGGTTATCTGAGGAGAGCCAGAAAACTCAGATTGTGGGGTTTTTGGATTGTGTAAGCCCGAGATCAAAGACACAATTGTGAAGGTTTTAGGTGAACCTGTGAAACCTATTTTGATAGTGCATGCTAATATCTCCTGTGTGAGGATATTAGGAGTGGAGTAGCAATCTGTGTGGCTATTGGATAACAGTTGGTGTACACACAGGCGAACCACTATATATCGTTGTGTTGTGGATGTGCTTTATTCTTTCATTCCTTTATTCATTGAGTTTTGTGGTTTGTGTTTGTGGATAAATGTTGTAATCACTTAAAGCAAGTGTGGATGAATGTTGTAATAACTTAGGATTTATTTTCCTCAAGTTATTTTGATTTCATTGCTTATTGTTCCTCTTTGGTTTGTGATACAAAGGACGTTCTAGAAATAAGGTTGTCCTACCTTAAACCTCTGGTTTTTGGTGTAAGGTTGTCCTTAGAACTGAAAAGTATCAATCTCTTTATTTTAGGCTATTGTGATTGTTTTATATTCAGCATTGTGCTTTAAATCTTTTATTATTCTGCTGTTATTGGTTTTATTTGGCATTGCCCTATTCACCCCCCTCTAGGGCATATATCTAGGCCCTTTCAATATCAACTTGCATTCAAGCCGGGGGCCTACCCGCGTGGACCCCACCTTGCACCATGAGATCATCCAGGCCATCCGCCTGAGGATGTCCAGCAAACCTGGGAGATAGAAACACAAATATCTGCTTGGTCTGAGGGGCCTACCTTGTTGTGTGTGTTGTAGTCTGCACCGTCCAGACCCCTGGACGGTGGGACCCGCTGTGATGTATGTGATCTAGCCTCTCCATCCATCCATTTTAGGTGGTGGGGCCCACCTTGATGTAATGTATATCCACACTGTCTGTCAAATTGGGACAGTGGGTCCCACGCAGCAAAATACTGCTGTTTTTAATGGCAACAAGCTCTGGGGCTGATCATGTGTTATGCGTTATACCCATGCCATCCGTCCCCTTTTTCCTGATGGTGGGACCCACCCACATGTGCTGCACGTGTGGGGTGGGGCCCTACCTTGATGTATGTGTCCTATGTCCTCAGTCGTCCATCTGCACGACCTAGATCCAGTATGTTGTGGACTGCACAGTAGCAGCAGTAGTACCGTCCACCTGCTGACTGTCTGGACAAAGAAAAACGTAAATACCAGCTTTGTTTCAAACATGGTGGGCCACACTGACGTGCACCCTACCTTGAGGAATGTATTGTGCCCACACCGATCCAACGCTCTTGTGGACTGCACCACAGCAACAGTTGAACTGTCCACTTGCTGGACCGCATGAAAGGAAAACACGAGTATCAGCTTGATACCAAAAAAATTCTGGTGGGCCACTCACGTGGACCCCACCTTGATGTATTTATCTGATCCACATCGTCCATCTTATTTCCCAACTTATTTCAGGCGTTGAGCCAAAAAATGGAGCTAACCCAAATCTCTGGTAGGCCACACCATCAAAAATCATCTGAAGACGTGCTAAATCATATAAAAGCACTTGCTCGGGTCCATTTGAAATTTGGATACATCTGAAACTCGGTTTGACCCCTTAACCTAGTGGGACACACATAATTGATGGTCTGGATTTGTGAACCTCGGCTTGGTGGGCCCAACAAATGATTATGAATGCTTGAATCGAGGGTAAACCTCTCCATTGTTGTGCACGGTGAGGCCCACATAAGCCACGGATTGACTTGATTTTAAGTCCCAGCTCCACGTTTAGATATGTGCAGGCTACCATCTGGAATTTATGGCCCATCCTGGAAAACTGGTGTTTAAAAGTAGGGCCGAGGACGATTGTCTGGAAATTTCTGTGTAGTAATTTTAGTGGGTCATGTTCGGCCTTATGCCAAAAATCGTGTATGCCAATCTGTCAAGGCCCACCATGGGGGATGTTTCTTTTACATGTTGGATTATTAGTATGCCCTATGACTTCGTCTAGAATGGACCCCAGGTGTTTGAAATCCGGGCATAAAGATGGGACTAATCCAATTCTGAAATGCACGTCTGATTTTCTAAGTTTTAGACCAACTTTGGGCATACGTACTGGACCCCACGTTCAAGATACGAGTTGAAAATCACTTGAAACTTTCAAAATATACCATTGAACAGAGAGATAATATTTTAATTGGGTCAAAGAAGACCCCACCTGATTGGGGAGTGGATCTCAAAATGGTGCTAGGCATAGTGGTGAAGGAAGTTTTGCACAAAAAATTTAAATGCCCATGTTTGGCCTTGTGCCAAATATCGTATGTGTATATCTAGCAGACTGGACCTTTTCGGTTTCGAAGTACAAACATAGGGTTACCTAGGGTACCTGATGGCATTCCAAAAGGCGGCCCCACCTAATCATGGGACATGCCCCAAAATGGCCAAAAGTCATTTCTGCACAGATTTTCTGCACCTCTCCCAAGCACCATTGTTTGGGCCTTCACAGAAACTTATGCGTACATGATCAAGGAGGGCTGCCTCATGGGTTTTGGTACTCATACATAAAACTATAATATAAATATTTTCCTTCATCATAAGCAGACCCCATGTAGTTTTAAATCTGTCTAATAAAAATTTTATATGGAGTCCACCACCTTCTCAAATAACTTAATAGAGTATCTAAATCTTGTACATGAACTCTCAGGTTGTGGTGTGCCCAAAATCTTGAGTGGACCTTTTTGCTTGTGGGTTGTATCTTTACCTAGTAAGGCTCACCTTATGTATGTTTTAAAAAGGACTGTTGCTAAACCTTGCGATTTGAGTGGTAGACATCCCATGCTATCCATCCGTTTACCAGTTTGTGTATGGGCCGTGGACCCCATTATGAGTTAGATTCCATATTCCAATTGGCCCGTACCATATTGAATGTACCATATTCATGTCGGCCACCTTTGGTGAGGCCACTTATGATGTGCAGGGCACCCATTTGTTGTATGGTTGGTTGCCCATTGTACAGTTGTGAGGTCCACCTTGATGTGTGTATTGGAAGCACATTGTTTATCAGTTCCTTGGCCACGGGTTACCCCATGAGGGCCTGTTACGATGTATGTGTTACACATGTTGTCCATCTATTTTGTTGGGTTTTATGGGCCGCCCCATAAGTACCCAATATGATATATGTGACTAAATCCTTGACGCCCATCCAACTTGCCTAGTTTTGGGCTGAATTGTAAAGCACACATTGGTGGATGTTGGTTACACCTTGGCTATTTAATTGGGGCATGTGGATTGCTCATGAAGTCCAACATAATGCATGAGCAGGATGTCCTCCATGGCCATGATGTTTTGGGCCATGGGCTTCCCCTCATGAATCCCATTTGATGTATTTAGGCCTTGGGTGTAAGACCCGTGTCTTAGTCCTTACCATTCTGTAGGCTTCCGCAGTCTTCCTGGTCGAATTTCGGCAACTTTCGACCCTTAACCGGCATTTGCGCCCAACCCTGCGTTACACGCCGTCGACCCGAGTCGACTAAACCCGAGACTTGTACCCTAGCGATCACGCCATCGCCATGGTTCCAATGCCTCGACTCGCGCGCCGATCCGATACTCTGGCCAGGAGATGTGAGCCAGCGTTCGATACAAGGAAAACACCGCGTGTTGCAAAACTCAAGAGAATCTCTATGACATGTCACATCAATCTATCAATCCATCAATCTCAACATGTCAAGTACACATCACCTAACACTCTTCCCCAAGCAACCCCTAAAGTCAACACTCTCTTACACAAAGTACACCCATCACTCACTTCACCCATCACCCCATCATTCACCCATCCCTCTCTGTCTTACAATCACTCTCTCTCATCCCTCTCTCCCTCATTCTCTAAGCAACCCACGTCCAAGCTCCATGAGAAAAGCCATGTGTGGCCCACCTTTATACCTCCCATCTCCAACATCAAAGCCTCATATCAACCGTTAGATCACGATCTTTGGAGCTATATAATGCATTGATGGATGAAGGATGAAGAGATCCAAGGTGGGTGCTCCTCTCTCTCTCTCTCTCTCCTTCTCTATTTGTGACCCACCTGATATATGAGTTTATCCATGCTGTCCACAAGTGGGACAGCCTTGCCGTCCATCTGCACGGCCCAAATCTGATGATGGGTGGGTTGCACCATGGCAGCAGCAGCAGGACCGTCCACCTGCTTAGACGGGCCTGTTTGCAAGAAACGCAAACATCAACAAGATCTCTAGCTTGCAGTCATCGTGTAGACCTCACCTTGATGGGACCCACCATGGTGCATGTGTTGTATCCAAACTGTCCAACCGTCTGGGAGATCATTTTTAGACATGGGGTAAATGGGTGTGATCTAAAGTTCAAGTGGACCCCACCATTTACAATAGTAATGGGGTACAGTGGCACCCACCGTTTAAAACTTCTTAGGAGCAACAGTGGTTCCCATCCAAGCTGATATTTGGTTTTCCCTTCATCTATCTCTATGCTAACTTATGTATGGGTCGGATCTCAAAATACAAGTGATTTAGCCTATTTGACTCGGCCAAGTGAGACTCGGCCAAGTACTTCAACCTATTTGTCTCGGCCAATTGACTCGGCCTATTTGACTCAGCCATTACATAAGGGTCGGCCAATTGACTCGGCCCATTTGACTCGGCCATTACATAAGGGTCGGCCAATTGACTCGTCCTGTTTGACTCAGCTCGTTAACTCGTCCTGTTTGACTCAGCTCGTTAACTCGTCCTGTTTGACTTGTCTTGTTTGACTCGTCCTGTTGACTCGGCCCATTGACTCATCTTGTTTGACTCGGTCTATTGACTCGCCCATTAACTCGTCCTGTTTGACTCGGCCCGTTGACTCTTCCTGTTTAACTTGTCTTGTTTGACTTGTCCTGTTGACTCGGCCCATTGACTCGTCTTGTTTGACTCGGCCTGTTGACTCAGCCCATTGACTCATCTTGTTTGACTCGGCCTGTTGACTTGGCCCATTGACTTGGCCTGTTTGACTAAGCCAATTGCTTCAGCCTATTGGTTGAGGCCCAATTGGATGTATACAAGTCCATTACAATGTGAGACTCTACCATGGTTTGTGTAATGATGTTTATGACGACCATACTTTAGGAGCAATGTTGGTTTGACGTCCACATTATAAGATTAATGTTGGTTAAATGTCCACATTGTCACTCTCCCTGGGGCCCATTGGCAGGCCCAACTTGTTGTGTATGAGGCCCATGTGCAGGGCCCACCTGTGATGTATATTAGGCCCCATGTGTAAGGCCCACCTATTATGTATTTAAAGCCCATGAGTTGTAGCCCATTGTGATATGTTTAAGGCCCATGGGACGTAGCCCAATGTGATGTATTCGAGGCCCATGGGATGTGGCCCGTTACGACATATTCAGGGCTCATGGGATATGATCCATTGTAATGTACATGTGGCCTGTATATGGGGACCATTATGATTTTACATATGGCCTTGTGTGAGGACTAACGTGACGCATGTGAGGCTTATGTGATGAGGTCCATTTTGAGATACTTGAGGCCGATTACTGATTCTGATTTGTTGTGGCCGATTGCCGATTATCGATCGGTGCTGATTACCAATTCTGATTTGTCATGATCGATTGTCGATTATCGATCGAGGCCGATTACCAATTCTGATTTATCATGGCCGTTTACCGATTATCAATCGAGGTTAATTACCGATTCTGATTCGTCGTGGTCAATTGGCCAATTATCTATCAAGGCCAATCATTGTGGCCGATTATGGATTCTGAATGTGATGTATATTCTGCCCGTGTTTGAGGCCCAATGTGCGGTACATGTGGCTCGTATTTGAGGCCTATTATGATGTGTATTCTGCTCGTGATTAAGGCCTAACGTGATGTATACGAGACCTATGTGGTGAGGCCCATTGTGATGCATTTAAGGGTCAGGCGATTGAGGCCCATTGTGATGTATGTTAGGCCCATCTGAGAGGCCCATCGTGATGTATATTAAACTCTTGAGTGAGGCCCATGGTGTTGTATATTTGGCCCTGGTGTGAGGCCATGAGTCCATTGTATGTTAGGCTCCTTATGGGCCATTCCTTAGGGGCAATGTTGGTTAAATGTCCACATTGTTGAGGTTGATTGTTGATGTCGGTTATTGACACCGATTATGAGTATGAGACAGCATAGCATCACAACACATACGCATCATCTGCATGTTTGTTATGAGATGTGATTGACCATTGCATATGCCATAGGGCAGGTTATTCATGGGGCTCCCTGATAGGTGAAGTTACCCCACATGAGCGCACGATATGCGCAGGATTGATGCATGATTGCACTGTGTGACTCATGCATCTCGCATTTATGTGACATGACCACCGTACGCCCTAACGACATCAAGGCTGTAGCCTCCACAAGCATATCGTGGATGGTTAGATGGGATACCAGAAATCTATTCTACATGGGGTACTATAGATATCCTTAGGTGAAAGTCCCAGAACCCTCTTGGTTCCAGAGGTTGCTTCAACATCTAGATCGAGTGGGTAGATGAGCGCCAAGTGTCGATTACCAGATGGCTATGCTATCCACTGTGTTGTGGTCGGTTAGAAGGGGGTGCGACCTTACCTGCCTGAGAGGAGGGGACAATGCTAGGCTGAGTCTGACCAGCTCGAGGAATGGGTCCGCTATTGACGAGTCGGGCCCGATATTGGTAGGCAGATAATGAGGTCTCTTCCACTCACCTTGTTTCGCACGATGGGGCGGCAATCTGGTATGGAGTGTAATAGACCCCGGTGATTTTCCAGAGAGTAACCGTACTGATATGTGGACTTATTGAGCAGGAATTGCATACTTATTCATTCATTCATTCACTAACCACTCGGGCTGGTTGTGCGCAACTATTTATTACGTGTACCTTCGCATGGCCAAGATTTCGGTTGGGCGCGCGACTAACTTGAGATCAGGAGTTTATTACGTTGAGTCTGACTATCCAAATTTAGGTATGAGACTGGTTTGGATAGAAGTCCCTCGTGATGGACCCCGTAGCTTGCGATATTACGTACTATCATCCTGACTTCACACTTCAGCTTGGTCATTTCATTCACATCCGCATGCATATGACATTTTGGATTACTATGTTTCTGCATTTATACGGCCTAGATACGACTGGCGGTATTTGTGGACTCATCAGGATTTGTATATTACATTGCATCATCGGCATCCGATAGTTAGCTTGTTGTATTCGTATTGCATATTCGATCTACATTGCTTCATCAGTATATGATATTATTTTTATTATATTTTTGCGTCGCAGAGCCTGGATGAGACTGATGGTATTTATGGGCCTATCAGCATGTTTTCATATTATTCTGATTTCGTATGATTTATGATCTTGCCAGTGTTTATGATATTATATGATTATGGGTTTACCAGTATTTTCGCTTACTCTGATTACTCTGATATTGCTTACTTGACACTTACCTCGTGCATACACTTTCACCACCCACTAAGCTTTCTATAAGCTTATGCACGATAGATACGTGCAGGTGACGTTAGGTTGTAGCAGCGTTGAGCTTGGAGCATGTAGCGGACCTCTGGAGATTTGATTTATATATTTATAGAGATGTATTTTCCTTTTAGCATTGTATTCAAACGATTATATTAGTGGATATATGATGATGATGTTGCCTTTATGATTTGGGTAATCTTGTGGTTATGCTCATTACGAGATAAATGTACACTAGAAAATCCTCCTTGTAGGATCCTAGGATCAGAATCTGACATATGTACGCCGGGAGCTGAGAATGGGGTACTACGGAGGCTGTTAGCACCGGATTCGGCGATCGGGATTCCTGTCAATCCGATTTCTGGATTTGGGGAGTGACATTGGGCCATTACTTAGAGCTTAACATGGTGTGTAGAATATTGTGGATAATGCCCATTTATTTTTTTAGCTTTTCTGTGGGCCATGGGCTATTTCATGAAGACCTTGTATGAAGCCCATGGGATGTGGCCCAACTGTGATGCATATGAGGCCTTTGAGCGAGGCCCAACATGATATGCTTATGACCCTTGTATGAGGCCCGACATGATATGTTTGTGGCCCTTGAGAGAGGCTCGATATGATGTATTTATGACCCTTGTTGGGGCCCAATGTGATATATGAAAGGCCCATGTGATGAGGCTATTGTAATGTGTAAATATACTATAATTATGTTTGCCCAATCATTATCTTGGTTAGCATAAGCCTTGGGCCCCCATCATGAGATAGATTCTATGGGCCATGCCTTAGGAGCAATGATGGTTAAATGTCTACATTGTAAGAGCAGTGATGGTTAAATGTCCATCTTGTGATCGTCCCTAGGGCCCATTGATTAGGCCTGTTCTCATTCCCTCCTTTGTGGGCTAGCCCAAACAGATGGGTCCCCACTATTATTACTATGATCCATCCCACCCTATTGGGCTATCCCAATTCTTTGGGTCCCCACTAATGCTACTAGAAGTACCCAAACCTGGAAGCCCATCATTAGGCCCATGAGTAGGCCATCTAGATCTACCCTTGTTATGAGGCCAGTACATCATCACTGTAGATGGTGGGATCGGTGGTATCAGATTTGGTATATCCACCGTTAAGGACCGATCCTCATGTTATGAATTAGATCTCCTGTCCTTCTATAGACCCCACCGTATATAGGTCAATCATTGATTTTGACTATGTTAGTATATGCATTGGGTATGTGTTTACATAGCATTATGTTTGTATGAGGCCCGTCGAGATTTTACGAGGCTCATTGTGGTTTTATGAGGCTCATTGTGATAGTATGAGGCCTATGACACGAGACTCGAAGTGACTGTGTGAGGCCCATTGTGACCAGACGAGGCCCATTGTGATGTGACAGGCCTATTGTGACTGTGTGATCGATCATTGTTAAGTTTGATAATCATGCATAGCTTCCTGTTACAAGCCATACACATTATATGTATGCGTGATATGAGGAGTGATCATAACACATTCCATTATGCGGATTATTGCACGACTGGATGATATGACGTATATATCTCAACACTTTGTGATATGACCACCATACGCCCTAGTGACATCAGGGCTGTGGCCTCCACAAACATGTCGTGGATGGCCAGTTGGGACATCGAAAATGTTATCGAGCATTTATGGCACTTAGGATGTCCTTGAGTGAAAGCCCCTAAACCTCCATGGTACCAAGAGATGCCTCAATGCCGAGACCGAGTGGAAAACACGAGCGCCTGAGTGCCTTATACTATTAGGCCGCGACTCCCACTGTAGCATGGTCGGTTGAGATGGAGTATGGCCTTACCCGCCTGGGTGAAGGGGACATATGCTAGGCTGAGTTTGACCAGCTCGTAAATGAATCCGCTACCGTCGAGCTTTGTTGGTGATTGGCTATCCACAGGCGGGTAGTAAGGTCTCTTACGTTCGTTGGGCTGCGCATCCTGGAAGGCGGCAGCCAGCATGTAGTGCATTTAACCCCGGTGATTTCCCAGAGAATAAGTGTATTGATGTGTGGACTTGATATAGGGACTGGCATGATCCCATTACATATTGCATATGGCATTTGGTTATATAGGCCTTGCATCACATCATAGCCTTAGTATAACCCATAACATTCATGTATTGCGACATATAACTCTCGTATGACATGACAGCATTGTACTAAATCCTGGTGATGATCCTAGAGATGTACGATTTTAGATATTGTGATGACTCGTCACTAGTACATATGTGGGCGAGTACACGTATTTGGACGCTGATGTGGGTAGGGCCTAAGGGCCTAGGAGAGTTACCAATGATTGGCAGGTTATGGTGCTGATAGGCTACTGTGCATATAGTGAGGCGGAACCTTAACCCACATCAGACACTATGGTGGTCACATGGGGGCTTGCTAGTAGGAGTTGCATACTTAGCTCTTGATCCATTTATTCATTCATTCACTATACACTTGGACTGATGATGCACAACTAAATCTTTACCTGTATCTTCGCAATGGCTACTATTTCAGTTGGGCGCGAGACCGACCTGAGATCAGGAGTTTACCACATTGAGTCTACTTATCCAAATTTAAGTATGAGACTAGTTTGGATAGAAGTCCTTTGTGATGGATCCCCATAGCTTGCGATACTACGCGCTATCATCCCGACTTCACATTTTAGCTTGCGCATTTCTTTTGCACCGCATGTTGCATGCATCCCCAACATGTGACATTTGGTTTACCACAACCCGGTGTTGCATAACTGATCTGTATTGCATATTTTGATATGGTATGACTCATGGACTCATTAGTATTTCTGTTTATTTTAATATTGCATGACTCACGGACTCATCAGTATTTCTGTCTACTCTGATACCGTATGATCCATGAACTTGCCAGTATTTCTGACACTATATGATTTATGGACTTGTATTGTATACTTGGCACTTATCTTATGCACACACTTACACCACCCTCTAAGCTTTCTATAAGCTTATGCATGATAGATGCGTGCAGGTGACGTTAGATTGTAGCAGCGTGGAGCTTGGAGCATGTAGCTGACTTCTGGAGTTTTGATTTTGACATATATATTTCCCTTCCAACATTGTATTCGAATGTTTATATTAGTGGATATGTGATGATGATGTTGCCCTTTGTGATTTGGGTATACTTGTGGTTATGCTTATTATGAGTTAAATGTACATTGAAAAAAAAAATCCTTCTTGTAGGATCCTAGGATCGGAATCTGACGTACAGACGCTAGGAGCCGAGAATGGGGTACTACGGATGCTGTCGGCACCGAATTCAGCAATCTGGATTCCTGTGAATCCGATTTTTGGGTTTGGGGCGTGACATACAACTCCCCGCTCGGACGTGGATTTCCTGTGAAAGCCTTTAGGAAGTTCCTGTACTGGGATGCTAGGTGGATCCCACTGTGATGTTGGTGATAAATCCACACGGTACATCCATTTTGGGAGCTCATTGTGGGCCATGGGGCCAAAAATGAAGTGTATCAAGAACTAAAGTGGGCTGTACCAGAGGAAACAATGTATATTTAGTTACCACTGTTTGAAACATTCATATGGTCACAAGGTTTCAGATCAGGTGAAGTTTTTAGTGTTTTCACTTCATCCGAGTAGGAATGACCTTATAAATGGTTTGGATGGCATATAAATATCAACGTGGATCCAAGGAAGGTTTCAACGGTAGAAAACTCTTTCCCCCATTTTTCCTCTCGTCCTGCCCACTTGAGTTTGCGATCCACCTCATTTTTTGTATTAGTTACTAAAATAATCTCTCACAAGGGATGGACGGTATGGATTTCTCACAAACATCACGTTGGGACTAACTAGCATCCTAGCTTAGGATTTTCCTACGAAAGGCTTTCGTCGGAAATCCACGTCCCTCGGGTTGGACACGAGATGGGAATGGATTGGCTACTCCCACTGCCACCGTACAATGGCCGGTGTTCTATGGGGCCTACCATGATGTATGTGTTTCATCCATGCCATCCATCTATTTTTTCAGATCATTTCATGGTATGGGACAAAAAATTGGGTATATCAAAATCTCAAGTGGGCCACATTACAGGAAACAGTGTTGAATGAGCATCGATCATTAAAAACCTTTTGGGGGCCATAAAAGTTTTGGATCAAGTTGATCTTTGTTTTTTCCCTTCATCCGGGCCTGTATGACCTAATAAAAAGATTAGATGTCGAATAAATAGTACAGTGGGCCTTAGGAGGATTTTAATGGTGGATATCCAATTACTATTGTTTTCTTCTGGTGTGGTCCACCTGAGATTTATATCCCTCTCATTTTGGGAAGCAAGCCATAGAATAATCTATAAAAATATATGAACAGAATGGATGAAACACAGACATCATGATGGTGCCCATAGAGCACCGACCATCAGCCACTGGGCTAGTGGCAGAGGGAGTAGTCATTCCATATCCAAATTTTATCAGGAAGCAGATCACCTGGTGTACCGCACACCATCGACATGGCTAGTTCTTGATGTCACCACATTATGTGGGTCCCATCACGACGTATGTATTATATCCAAACCGTCCATCCATTTGGCAAGCTCGTCATAAGCCTTAGGCCAAAAAATAAGTAAGATCCAAAGATCAAGTCGACCACACTGCAAAAAGAAGTGGGGTATTGAACATCAACCATTGAAATCATGATATTTATTTTTCCTCTTAATCCAAGTCGGTGTGACCTTATGAACAGATTGGATGAAAAATAAACGTTATTATGGCTCATGATGTTTTATCAGTGAGAACTATTACCCCACGTTACTTGTGGTTTTGAATCATGCTAATATTTGTGTTTTTAGTTCATTCCAGTAGGAATGACGTTATTAACGGTAGAGATGGCATGTAAACATCACTGTCGAATCAGGGAGGTTTCAATGGTAGGACTTTCCCTAAATACCTTTTCCTCTACTACGGCCCACTTGAGTCTTGGATCCTGTTCAATTTTGGTTTAATCTCCTAAAATTAGCTCACAAAATGGATGAACGGAGTGGATTCCTGACAAACATTATAGTGGGTCCCACCTAAGTTTCCTGCAAAGGCTTTAGCAGGAAATCCGTGTCCACTGCTCTTCGCATGACACGTATATACACGTTGGATACTCCCCCCCGCCACCAGCCTGGTGGGTGGTGGTCGGTGCTTTGTGGCCAGATGATGTATGTGTTTCATCCATTTTTACATATTATTTTATGTCTCTATTCCAAAAATAAGAGGATATAAATCTCACGTTGACCACACCACAAGGAAATAATAGTGAATGGATATCCACCATTAGAATCCTCCTAGGTCCATTGTACTGTTTATTTGACATCCAATGTGTTGATTAGGTCATACATGCCCAGATGAAGTGAAAAAACAAAAATCAGCTTGATCTAAAACTTTTATGGCCCCAAAAGGTTTTCAATGGACAAAGCTCATTCAACATTGTTTCTAATCATGTGGTCCACTTGAGATTGGGATATACCTCATTTTTGGTCTCATAATAAAATGATCTGTAAAAATATATGGACAACATGAATGAAACACATACATCATGGTGGGCCCACAGAGCACTGACCATCAACTAACCAATTCGTTTTCGTGTGGTACACCAACACATGGACGCGAATTCGCCTTTCGCAGGAAGTTCCTGCATTAGAAGCCTATATGGGGCTCATCGAGCTTTAAGTTGTATGAACAGTTTTAAAGTGATCAAAGTTGGCGGGAAATCATTTGGTGTAGTACCAATAACCAATAAAAAATAATTTATTTGAATTAAATAGAATAAATTTATTTTCATTTAATAAAAAATAATTTCTTTATAATGTAAAGCATTTGCAAACAGGAGATAGGGGCAAATGTGTCAAATTAACATATTTCAGACATTTTAGATGTTTGTTAACAAACAAATTGTTTCAAATTCAGTACTTAATTTTCATACTTTAGCCATAGTTACCAAACAAGGTTTTTGACTTCAGATTTCATATTCAGGCTTCAAATTTCAAATTTCGATTTCAGATTGCAGGTTCAGGCTTTAGACTTTAGATTTAACAAACGGGGGCTAAGTTTCAGGTTTAAGCCCTAAAACGATTTCTCAAAATGGACAAACGGTTTCGATATAAGATATACATTATGGTGGGACCCAACGTCAACACACTAGCATGCAATCGGCTTACATTTCTCGTCATATATATGAGGTTAGTGTAGATCATCTGTTTTTCCGTGTCCTGTAATTTAATTGGTCCACGTCATTTGTACTGACATCGGCATAGCTCTTTAATAAAATAAAATATAGTTTACAAAACACTGCTTAATTAGGAACAAAGGTTGGGAAACGGGTTGGCTACTCCCCCTGCCACCAGCCCGTGGCTGGTGGCCTGTGTATGTGGGCCCCACCATAATGTATGTATTTCATCCATTCCGTTCATCCATTTTTTCAGATAATTTTAAGGTTTTATTGTAAAAACAAGAGGTATATAAATCTCAGGTGGACCACACCGCAGGAAAATAATAGTGATTGGATATCCACCATTAAAATCCTCCTAAAGCCCACTGTACTATTTATTTGACATCTAATCTGTTGATTAGGTCATACAGACTCAGATGAAGGGAAAACAAAGATCATCTTGATCCAAAACTTTTATGGCCTCCAAAAAGTTTTTAATGGTCCACGTTCATTCAACACTGTTTCATGTAATGTGGTCTAGTTGAGATTGGGATATATCTCATTTTTGTTCTCTTGTAATAAAATGATCCAGAAAAATAGACGGATGACATGGATGAAACACATACATCATGGTGGGGCTCACAGAGCACCAACCATCAGCCTTTGGCCGGTGGTAGGGGGGAGTAGTAGAGCTGTACACGAGCAGACTAAGGCTCGAGTACTCGCTCGACTCGACTCAGAATACTCGACTCGTGTGATTTTGAGCTGAGTACGAGTGGGTTTATAAGGCTCGTTTAGAAAACGAGTAGAGTATGAGTTGAGAAGTACTCGACTCGGTACTCGACTCGTGTACCCGGTATATATAACTCGCTTTAAAAAAAGAAACCCTACTCGTCTGGGTCATTTTTAAACAGCGCCCGTTCAAAAAACAAAAACCCCCTTCTCTCTCTTTCTCTCTCTCTCTCCTCCCTCTCCCAGCTACTGGCCGGCCGTCCCTCTTCTTCCTTCTCTCTCTCTCTCTCTCTCTCTCTCTCTCTCTCTCTCTCTCTCTCTCTCTCTCTCTCTCTCTCGTCCCCATGGCCTGTTCGGTGCCCTGTACCACTGCACGTAAAGGGTGGAGATACTCGTCTGTCATCCCTGCCCTGCATACTCGTCCGGTGCCACAAAGGGTCCCTGCCAGCCACTCGTCTGTCGTCCCTGCCCTTCACGCTCGTCCCTACCCTACTCGTCTGCAAAGAGTATGAGTCCCTAATCCCTATCCATACTTTCTTTTTCTTTTTATTATTGTAGGCCTAATGTGATTCAAATCTGCCCAATTTTTTGCCATGAGAAGGGCCCACAATCTGTCCATTTTGGACAGCAAGGATGGCCTTAAATCTGTCCAAATTTTGGACTGTTAGATGGCCCACAATTTATTACTCATACTCGGGCGAGTAGAGTATGAGCAGGGAGTCCATGCTCATTGGCCGAGTAGAGTCGGGTACGATCAGCACTCAGGCGTTAAGAGCCGAGTACGAGTAGGGAGATACTTAACTCGACTCAACTCATGTACAGCTCTAGGGAGTAGTCAATCTGTTTCTAGAAAGGTTACGATTTCCTGGGAGGTGGATTTCCTGTGAAAGACTTTCATAGGAAGTTCCTATGGGAACCTAGGTGGGGCCCACTGTGATGTTTGTGAGAAATCCTTCCCGGTCCATCGTTTTGTGAGTTCGTTTTAAGACATGATGCCAAAAATGAACTGTTTCCAAAGCTCAAGTTTTCATAATTAAATGGGGCCACTACTATGGGTTTCTAGGGGATCAAGTCCCTTAATCAAAATATCCACGAGGTGTTGCCCCAAGAGTCAAAATATGAAGCAGGTCCGAAATTTGGGTGGGCCACACCATCAGCCAATGTGAGGACAATGTTCATCGCTTAAATGGGCTTTCGGAAGTCAGTTACGTGAATTTCTTGGTTAATGGATGATTGGGAAATGGTGGGGTCTAACATGATTTTTGGTCTTTTTGGAAATCCGTGCCCTTTATCGGCTTTTCAAGGTCGTGTTGGGCCATGGGTCCAAATATGAAGTAGATCCGAGCTCTATGTGGACCACATGATTGAGCCCTATGTGGACCACATGATTGATGTGGGAAAACGCTAACAGCTAAAATAACTTACGATTGGTTGCCATGGTATTAACCATATTTACAAATTTGCCATCTAATTCTCAAATAACTTCTGTTATTCCTTATATCGGAACGCACTGTTTGGTTGTCTTGAAATTGAGCAGGCATTCCTCATTTCTTGTGCTCTTTCCGTCAGTCAAGTTTGGGTCCCGATCTTCCAAGGATGTCTAAGATGCTCTTTTAATTGGATAACACATCCTATGCTTCAAGACCGAGGTTGCACACATATGGTTGAAACATTACCCGATGATTTGATCATATAATCTAAGATCTTCATATTAACTAAATTATCACTACCCAAAAATGAGGCAACACTGATGGTTAAAAATCGTCGGCAATGACCTTCCCTGATGGCTTTTAGCCGTTGCAAGGTCCGTCGGTAAAGGGTGCATCGGCGTTGCTATTCGACGGATTAAAACCGTTGGCGTTTTCGACAGCTAAAACTGTCGTTGTTTTCAACGGTTTTTAGCTGTCGACGATTCTCATTAATTAAACAAAAATAAAAAATTAATTAAATTTGGATGATATATTTGATTTTGATTTCTTCCTTTTTTTGTCTATTGTGTAGACTTTTACCATCTCAAATAAGTTGGTTCATTAGGGCTTTGGAGAAATTGGTATATCTAGTTATGGATGTGTAATCAACGCACATGCAAAACTAGATATATCCATTTCTCCAAAGCTTTGAACGAGCCAACCTATTTGAGAAGGTAAGTTTACAAAATGGAAAAGGAAGAAATCAAAATCAAATATATCATCCAAATTCCAAATATTTGGATTGGATATATGCTTAAAAAAAAAAAAAAAAAAAAAAAAGAAACAAGAGAAGTTTAACAAAATCGCATTATTTTAATCCCTTTGGACTTTCCACCAAATATCAGTGTTGCAACCAAACATGGCAAAAACTCCTAATGCAGCCCAAATGAAATAAGCTGATGAACAGAATCAATCTCCCAACTTAGTTTGATCAAGCTCAAAACTCTAATCTCCATCTAACACTTCTGATCAAGCTCAATACTCTAATATCCATCTAACAATGAGACTTTTCAGCTTCAGTTTCTCTTTCATGCAATTATGCAATGTGCAACACTGAGAAGTAGATTGGTGTAATTAGAGAAGTTCACTAAATGGATATATAAGAAATGAATGGATGAAAAGTGGCGCAATATGCAATACAAGGCTTACCTATCTATTTTGTTCCTTACAATAGGCTTTCCTTTCCTTTTTGTTTGGGAAAGCGCGAATCTTGGGTGATGTGATTAACCTTCTGTAAATCCTGTTTTATGAAATGAAAGCTTCTTTTCCTTTGAAAAGAAAAAAAAAGCTTACCTAACGTAATGAGCTTCAAAAGCTAACAAATTATTCATCTAAAAGAAAATTTCTCAAATAATTCTCAACAATTTTAATAGAACTATACATGAGGCATTGCCAGACTTAATGAGACCTACTTGGGATACTTTATTGGCATCACAACTGCTTCCTTGAGAAGGCGCTTTGCATTCTCTAACCCCTTGATGCTTTCCCACTTCACATCTAGATTCCCACGAATGATATTCCTGCATGTAACAAAGTCCGAATATAAATTAACACTCGTACCAACTCACTAGTAAAGATATGCCAACTGATGGATTCTGATCCATGTATAACAGGGCATTTTGTAAAACCCAGAATTAGGGACTGCTTAGCTATGGTTTCCATCTAAGTGGCACTGAATTTACCTACTTAAACTCTCTGCTAAGGTGCGCATTTCTGCATATTCAGAAGCAGCAAGCTGAGACATTTGCCTGCAAAAGTAAATATCATAAAGTCAAGAGCTTTCTAGCATACAAACAAATGCTACCTGCAGCTTTTGGGTTCCAAGAATCAGGACATGATATGGTATCTTTCACAAATTGAAAAAACTTCAATCCGAATATGAGCAGTCATGCCAGGTATTACGAAACATTTTTTCCTTTTTATTGACACATTTGGGTCTCTGTTCTCTTACTACCAATATCAAGACAATGTTCGCAACCGCATTTCAGAGACGCTGGATCCCAATTTTGAGAAAAATAACCAAAGCATATAAAAGAGCAATGCCAAGTAATCTACCAACTCCCATGATAGGAAAGGGGTTTTGTGTCGAATAATGAACCATTGGAAGAGAAGGATGAATTAGAACGTAGATGCTATATGGAAACTACGATGGACATGCCAGACTAATTTAGTAGGCAAGTTGAATACATGAACAAGAAACAGCTCAGCATAGAATGCGGTTGAATTATATGGCCTACAATTGAACAGACCCAGCTAGTCCACCGACAAACAAAACCAAGAACAATTTGAGAATCCATAGTCTATAGTTAATGGCTCAAATTGCACTGAATATTTTATTCTGTGAGCTGGTTCATTACGAACTTGCTTGATATGAGGGTCCTCTGTTGCAAAAGGAGGGATACAGGAAGGAGGGAACTTCAGTGCAATTCTATGAAACGCTCCTCTGTTTTCGTGTCCCTTGACATTCTATGAAAACGCTCCTCTGTTGCAAAAGGAGGGAACTTCACGATCAAAGACATTTATTTAAGGTCTGTTGCCAAACAAGAAAGCCAATGACTGTGTTCATCTAAATTTTCTATTGTTCTCATTTTATTCAATATATTAGCAAAGTCCAGTTACACCATGAAAATCAAAGAACTCTTTTAAAGGCAACAGGCTCAAGCAAGCAGAGGTTGATCCTCGATAAACCAAGTGATATGCAAGGTTGTATAGTGTTTTCCTCGATTAGGCATTTAAAAGGAATTAACTTAATTACTCTGTTTCATATTTAACATATGTTATCTTGTGGTTTGCACCAATTAAACCAATAAACCAAGCATTACTCAACAGCTATGACAGTTAGAGTTGTTTGAGTAATCATATGGCTTTTTGTCAGTTTGCCCAGAAAGAGATACAGGAAGTTGCGTGGTGCCATCCCTCTCCTGAAATTGAAAATCACTATGTATCAAAATATATAAAAATACATAAGAGTTGCTTATTAAGAATAAGAAGCTCTATCCATTGACATCCTATGGATCATTTGATATGCACCTGACTTTAGAACTGCTAAAAAATGGCCATATCAGATGTGTTTTTGATATTTCCATTCCCAACCTCCGTATTCCAAGAATGCCCATTAGTGACTGATCGTTGATCAGCTAGATGCACTAACCCATCTTGCAGCTCAGTCTGCCGTTTTCTCCCAATCTTCACATCATAATACAATTTAAAATCCTAAAATAGAGAGAAAGAGAGAGAAACACTACATCCCAACATCATTGCACAAATCAATGAAATTTGGTCTAGAGTTGTTGATACAAGAAAAGGAATGAGAAAAGTAAAAGCCAGTTACACTCTAGCAAATTGCAGTAAAGAAATTAGCAAAAACTAACTAAAATTTGTCTAAGTTGCAACCAATGCACCTTGTGCATTAGTTTTTAGTACCTTAAAGGTAGAAGATCGGGTTATGGATCTAGACTATCCATCTACTCAGTACCATCTTTAAATGGTCCATGGTTGAAAAGCACAGCGATTGGATGGTCCTGTCCATTGCCGTTTCCCATTGAACAACAAACTATTTTCATCCTTTACCATCCATCTGAAGACCTTGATCGGATGGCTAGGATCTTATGGTGTGGTATCAATAGATAGACAGTCAGAATCCACCGCCTGACCTGCCACATGTAAGATATTGGATGATTAACTTTGATTGAGGCAGCCAAGCTCTATGCAAGACGAAAAGAAAAGGAAGACATCCCACAAGTCAACGGACGAAATATCTTCCAAATTGAAGCCAATATCTTCCAGAGAGAGAGAGAGAGAGGAAAAGCGCAATAGCATGGCAGCTTCTTTAAAAAGACTAAATTTTTTATTTTTCAAAAATTTCCACCCTTCTTTAAATATTTCAAAAGATTGGGCTTGAAAACTTACAACAGGTCATCGGGCGAAATATCTTCCAAATTGAAGCCAATATATCTACACATCCACATGATTTCAAATTCAATAAACTAACAATAGGTATCAACATGAAATTTATTGGATCGAGGTTTTTAGTTTTTTCTTTTCTTTTTTTTTTTTCTCCGTGTATATTAAAAAAAGCTCAACCATTTACTAAAACACATAATGGACATAAGGAGATTGAAGCATATGGTGTTTCATGGAAATGCTAATTCCACCGCTAGCTCCATCTTGAAAGGTTGCATGATAATTAGAACGGACCTAAGGAGATGTTTGTAGAAGCATCTCCACTTGTGCGGTTCACGGTAGAGCCTGCTTCTAGACTAGATGCCAAATCCAAGGTCCGATGTGTGCTTAAGCCATCCTGCACTTCGCCCTATACAAATAGCAATTACAGTAGGAAAAACAATACAAAAAATAGATGGAGAAAAATAATATCATCCAGTTTAATACGAGATTCAGGAAATAGCCATTCAGTAGATTTAGACTCAACTGTGTTTTAATCCAGTGGAATGACCTGGAAACCAGATGGTAGCAACAGAGCATCATCAGGGAATAAATCATCAATTGGAGCAAAAAAAAAAGCTCGGAGAAAGCTCCACTGCAAAGCTGCAAAACAGAATTGCCCAAAATCATTACAACGTCAACAACAGCGAGGGTTTGCAAAACCACAGAGTGGGACAAAGTAAAGAGTGACTATCAGTGGGTTCCAAGATTCGGCATAGAAGTGATAAAACAACTAATGGTTTTAAGACCTCATCCCAGCTATTTGGAGTCAACATTCTCATAATTGCCTAGTAAAGGTTTTAAGACCAGCTGCCCATTTGCCATCAGTCCTCCATTACTTGGGCTTGGGACTGGCTGGCGTATCACTTCCGAGCATAAATAAAAAAAGGTAAAAGAAAAACCAGCAAAAACCACAGTTCAATTCAGTGCAAAAAGAAGCAGCAAATACCTATAGGAGATGGATATCTCTCGACAAAACAGCCTCTTCTTGGGTTCTGGCACGTCCTTCGAGTCGAACTACTTCAAGAAACTAGATGTATTTTCCATCAACAAAGAAAATGAATTCATGTAAAAATAAACAAATAGAATAAAAATAGGGAAGTCAGATTATGAATACAAACTCAGGAGAATTGTCACAGTTCTCCTCAGAGATTCCTAGAAATTTTCTATAATTGAAATTTCAATAAAAAAAGAAGATGCACTTTTCATTTTATTTTTTTTTAAAATCACTAATGCGGTTAACAGGAATGGTTGACTAATTGATATTGAGATATTTGGCTAGACTAAATGCCAATTGTCAATACCTTGAATTTGTTTTGATGAAAGGGGAATCCAAACTCTGAAGTTTCTCTCAAACATATGCCGCATGGCTAGATATGGATCTTATTTTTTCAGTTATTTCTCGTGTTTGACAGTTCTATCCTTTTTCCTTATTTGATTTGGCTACCTAATCTTAATATCTAGGGATTACATAATTCTAGGTGATACTTGAAGAGTTTGATAGCTTGGGACTTACACCATCTTGTAAATATCTTAGCATCCTCAATATTGTAAAGGCAATACTAAAACACCTAAACCTGTTCTTCACTTAGGTAATAAGAGCGTGTTTCTTACAGGTTTTCTATCCATGTTGATACGTATTGACATAGAGAAGGTGTTGGCATAATGGGAAATGGCTCTTGCTTTTTTTATATTTAATATTCTTAATCTTTGGTTTTCTTCTTCAATCTTCATATTATATTGCTTAGGCATTGAAAATTTAAAATATCATATTGCTACGTTCTAAGAGCTGGGCAAGGTTACAAAGATGATTTTATGTTTCCACAAGTGTATTGAAATTGCAAACACATGCCAGAGTCCAAGTTAGGCTGACTTAGATGACTAGAATAAAAAAGTTCATACAGACCTCTTCGTTTTCCATTGTGTGAGCAAGAGGCATGATGATTTGGCTCCTATAAAATCCTGCACGCCTTAATCCTGGAAAGGCATTTGAGCCAACTTTCAGTGATGCAGCAGAATTGTAATCAGCCCATTCGAAACGATGCTCCCTCCGAAATCGAACCAGCATTCTAGAAAGGAAGGCATACAATATCTCAGCAATTCTTGCAACAGGTAAAGAAAACTACACAAATGAACTGCTACAGCTGTTATTAGAATGTTCAAGAGCTATTTTCAAAGAGTGTGTTTATTCCCAAGTTCCACTCATTCAAATAATGAAAACTTGCCAAGTTCGATGACTCAGTTTGGACTAGGTATTCAGAGCTGCTGAACTGAGTTAACTTGAACTCCGATTTGGTGGATGAGTTAATAAAGAGAATACACAATTATGAGGATAAATTACATAACTGCCCTAAGTGCTAAGAAAAATTCTCAATTGTTGCCACTGAAGACTTCAAGAAAGCAATAGAAGTAATGACTTCAATTTTTACAAGGTCAGAGATTGGACTTAGAATTTAGACCCAGGCCTAATGTCACGCCCCAGACTCGGTAACCGGAATCAAAAGGAACCCGATGGTCGGTTCTGACCGTAACAGCCTCCATAGTACCCCATTCTCGGCTCCTGAGGTAGGTTTTGATCCTGAGATCTTACAAGGAGGATTTTCATAACAGTATAATCATTACCAATACGAGATACCCAAGATCACAACAAGTACATTTGAGAATAACAAAGGCACATATTGCAAAATTCACTATAAATTTGAACTTTTACAATCATCCATAAGGTCTAAAAGGACATACATGAGATAAAAAGGAAAAGAGAGAAAGGTCGGTAACACTGGAGTCCTCTGTTCACTCCCCAAGTGCAGGGTTGTAATATAGTAATAAACTCGGTAAGACCGAGGTCGAATTCCAAGGGACTAATACCTGTACATTATCTGAAACTAAGTAGAACTATAATTAGAGTAAAATGTAATCTAAATCGAATAGAAGTGAAGGAATAATGGTGAAATATTAATTTAAAACCAAAAGAATTCAGTGAAAAGAAACTAGGGATTTAGAGGATCTACTTGTAGAGATCAGGGAGATCTTATGCCTGCATCAAAAATTCAACTGGACTTAGAGTCTCATCCTCATCCAGTTGAAGGGTGTAATCTTAAAAATCCAACTGAACTTTCTTTGATATAATTTTTAAGAGATGAAAGGTATATGAATTAGAATGGATTCCATCACCAAACCATGAACAGGAGACAAAGTAAACAACAGAATTAAACTAATTACCAACCAATCAACATGCTATGAAGGTTAGGAAGGGTACCGTCATCCAACCATGCCCAGGAGACGATGGTGAACAACAGAGCTTCCTATCATCATAAACATAAAAGGAATAGGAACATTCTCAAAGCTATCGCAGACCCATTGTAATTTCAGTCACAACAGACCATTAACAACTAAAAACATTCCCTTAATAATCAAACTAAAATCAAATTTAGTTCACAAATTAAAATTAAATTAAAGGCATAAACTAGAGTCTCCTATCACGCTACAAGATTCACCTCTTAGCCCTAGCTAAGAGGATTTAGCCATCCATGATGGAGCTAGACATCTCAAAAGAAATACTAAGGAGAGACAATATTAAAATAAAAATAAATAAAAATTACTCTACTCTCTCTGCCACCACCCATGTCCAAGCTCCCTCCAATTGAATCTCATCCCCCCTGCCTCTCTCTTTTTCTTGCCTTTTATAGAGCCTGGAAGGTCGATGAGAAGCTACCCCTGGAGTCGGTGGAGCTTTCACAGCTCCTTTCGCAGCTGCGTGAAAACTGTAAATCATCTTATGCTGATGTATTGGTGGAGCCCATTCTTGATGTCAGACGTGAAATCCAGTCCGTTCACCAGCTACTTCTCAAAAAATCAGTTGGAAACGACTAGTTTTGGATTAGATTCGGGGTGGCCCACATGGTTTTCTGCAATGCCATTCATCCTTCGTTTGAACAGATAGATTTCGATCCTCGTTACTTCTAGGAGTTATTCCACCTATGTTATGGTTAGTGGACCTGTATAACTCTAATGAATGGTCAAGATCGTACCTCTGAAGCACGGAGGTGACCCACAAGATTCATCCGCCGGTCCCTGTACGAAATAGAGCTTCCGCAGAAGCCCCTGACGGTTTTTGTTTGTGTGTTGGCTCGCCTATCAAAGTCAGGTGAACCCATGAAGGGGTGTTTTTGGGGTTAATTCGGTGTGGTCCACATAATATTTTACTCCATCGTTCATCCGGTGTTTAACGGCTGAAGACGCACAAATGCTTGCATGGGGCCGAAAGACGAGCTTGGCGAGGGTTGTAGCTACCCCCTTGATTTAATGGACGGTTTGGATCATCGAACCAGATGATGAGTTAGGCCCACAATGCAGATTAGTGTCGAACGGCGTAAACTCTGTTGCATTTTTCTGATTTTGGAAGAAGAAGTCGGTCAAGAGTTGGTTTGACCGACTCTTCATTGCTGTGCACAGCTAGTGTACTTGTACCTTATGTACATGCAGTGTATGTGTAAAGTCCGACATAATGTTCTTGAGAAATCCGCTCCATCCATCCATTTTGTCACTTCATTTAAGGCGTTGATTCCAAAATTAAAGCATATTAAGAGATTAGGTGGGCCCCACTTAAGAATTTAAGGCCACTTTTGGAGGGATCCAATAGCTGAAAATAGACACGTATGGTTAATTTATGGTCCTTAAACTCTGTATAAAGTTTTGAGCTAATCAGATGGTGGGAACCCTGTGATCTTGCATTCTGGATGTCTTTTAGGCCTCTTTAATATGAATGACTTGACTTCCTCAGATCCCTGGCGTGTAAACTCTTCGATCTTGGTCCCCTAGAGTCTGTCCCTTTCCTTTGGTATCCTCAGAGCGTTAAATCCATGCTTTAAGCACCCTTTTTCAGTCCATGCTCGTAAATACACTCTGCATCACAAACACGATTAAATTGAGCCATTAAACAGTATCATGTTCATAAATATAGGCAGTAATTGGGGTCAGATATACAATATTTGATCCTCAACACAACCCCCAACCAGTATTTTGCTAGTCCCGAGCAAAGTATGTGAAAAATAAGTTAAGAACTACATGATAATTTCTATATACTCAAGTGAATTTTTTAATACAAACCAGATACTAGAATTTTAAGATTCATGAATGTTGAGCATTACTCTCTCCTAGACTCAAGTAGATGGTAAACTTCATAATCAAGTTTAAAGTATTAATCCATCAATGAGAAAAAATTCTAATCATTGAGTTTCATGGGTGTATAGTGTAATCTCGACTTATTATCATTAAAATTTACTTCTCGATTTCAGGATATCATTGGTAACCAACCCAAAAAATTCATGATAACTAAATATTAAACCAAAACTTGCCTCACAGATCATCTTTTCATTCTTTCAGTTTTTTTTTTCTATTAAAAGTAATGTCAAGAAGGGGTATCAATTCTCACCTATATGGAGCAAACCTATGGTGAAAATTGTAAACCCAATCCTTTTCACATATCTCCCATGGGAAATTAAATCCTCACCTATAGGGAGCAAACCTATGGTGAAGATTATTCGCCCAACCCTTTTCAAAGGTATTTATTTTATTTTATTTTTTTATAGCTAGGCATTTTTTTCTTCAATTGATCATGACGGGCAAATTTTTTAGGCTGATTCCTTTTATGCTTAGTGATTACCAAGTTAACCCTTCAATATCAAACTGAAACCTTAATGTGAAAGCGAGATGTGACGTGTGAAATCATGGTCAATCAATGTTTAAAACTTCTAATCATGGATTAATAATTCAAACTTAATTATGAAATCTACTATAATAGATAACTGAATCTAAGAGCCATAAATCCCACATTACATATCTTCTAATTTTGAATCAAAGATGGCCATCAAAATCACAAGAATTTTCAAAAAAATTTAAAAATTTTCACAATTTTTGCTCAAAACTAAGAAAATACTAATTAGGCAACCTAATCTCTCACCCCAACCTAAAATCTACATTGTCCTCAATGTAAAAGATATGAGCATGCAATGCACATGGGACAATGAAAGTAAATGAGAAGTGATGGGAAGATAGTACCTGAATAACGGATCGAGAGAGAGACTTTCCAAGAGATCACAACATGAAAGTTGGTCAGTACGAGAGTGAAGATACGAAAGAAAACTATCCTAAAACAACGTATTAAGCAAACTAACCTAATGGCATAAAATCGTCTATCCTATAATAGCATAAAGCAAACTACCCTAGTCCTATGAAAGCAGGGAAAAACTACTCGATCATGTCACAAGGTTCCTCTTCCGACCAATATCATGATAAGTTTCTTAGTAAGTTCCTCAACAGGATCATCCAAAAGCCCTCTTTGCAATAGGCTTGGATGCCCTGAAGCTTGACTTTTCAGAGAGACTTATGTACCTCATTAAAAATTTACCGTTGATTCACTTGAGGTATCTAAAGTATATATAATTCGTCTGTGTCAAAAAAAGTTTCAAAGTTAGTATCCCGTGGTGAATCAGAGACTATAAGTAGATAAAGTTCAAAAAACTTCTCAGGAAGTGATGTAGTCTCAACACATTCCGAAGTAACAGACTTCGGTTCAATTTTCAGCTCCTCCTCCTCTAATGGTAAACATTCAGGATCTGTGGAAGAAGGGCCTTCAGAGTAAGGGTTCTCTCGGTCAGTGATGACTACTGAGATATTGTCTTGCAAGGCATTCACTATGTCTCTTATTATGGGATCATTTGAATCTGCAAAATATGCGAAGAAATCATCCAAAAAATTAGAAACTTTAATTGAGCGTGACTTATGTTCTATATTAGATCTCGTGATGATCTGTTCAAGGAATCCATCGTCTTTAAAGGTAAACGGAGGTATGCTCTCTTGTTCTAGCCCTGTGCAGACAGATTGAGGGTCAGTATACGAAGCATTGATGTACAGACTCTATTCATTGATACTACTCAAAAGAGGCATTGAATCGTCAACATTCAAAAGTTCAGATGGTAGCCTCAACTGGGTAGTTTTAAATTCCAGAGTCATATTGAGTAATTCGTCCATCTCCCGAATCATATCATCATTCAATTCAGTGGAGTGGTCTAAACATATCTCACAAGAGATAAAAGAGTTGGTTGTAAGGAGCTCATCCACTTTTAGATCAGACATGTTAGGTGAGTAGAGTAGTTCATTATGACTATTCTCTTCATGTACTTCTCAACCATTGACCTGGACCAAACTTGAGATTAATTCCAGAGGAATTATGGTTACACATTCAGGATCGTCATCCCAATACTTATCATATTCTAGTTCAATGCAGTGCACAATTGGGATGAGATTACTTTCCTCACATTTTACACCTAGAATGGATTAAGGTTCGCATAAACTAACCTCTCCTTCATCATTGGAATATAGTGTCCTATGAGCGAAGTGTGTCATCATCATTATATTTGAAAGACACCCATTTCTCTTCCCTATTCTTTTGAACAGTTATTGAGATTGACTCTTTGGAAAATTGAACCATATGCTCGTTAACGTAATTCAACTCTTCATTCCAAATTTCAGATTTTTTTTAAAAGAGAGTGAGGATCACTTTCCTCGTATTGTATTTCTGGATTGGGTTGTGGCTGAGATGAACTAGCCTCCATTAGCTTATCAAGGCATGATTCAATTGCTTCTAATAATTTCCTCATGCCAGTAACATAGTTTGTGTAACTCGGAGATAACTCTTCTTGG
This sequence comes from Magnolia kwangsiensis, assembly GCA_037074715.1. Lineage (NCBI taxonomy): Eukaryota > Viridiplantae > Streptophyta > Magnoliopsida > Magnoliales > Magnoliaceae > Magnolia > Magnolia kwangsiensis. Next base: position 105,235,704 of record CM073578.1, on the reverse strand, counting down.
ATCATTTCTAGTGGATATTCAAAAGTGGTTGATCCACGAGGGTTTTTACCATGATGTTTTACTGACTCAACTTTAAAATATTTCTGTTTCCACTGATCATAACCATACTGGTCATATGTTGGGAGTTGATACGCGTCATCATTCCAATAATCACGTACTATTTTCTTAACTCGTGGAACGTAATTATTCTCCCGCTGATAATCACCGAAAGACTTCTTAATCGGTGGAGCATCATATTCCGATTGGTTCTCGAAGATATTTTCAGAAGAATTTTGAGGCATACATTATTTTTCATAAGCTATCTCAACATACTGACGTGCCCACTCGTTCATATACATGGTGAAACCTTAACTCTGAATCTAATCCTAGAGAAAATAAAAGAAAAATTTCGACAGCAGTAAAAAAAGTAAGAGGAGAAGTTAGAAGGATGTTACCACATTAGAAGTTTCTATGTTAAGATCCTACAAAAGAAAATAAAAAAAGTCTTTAAAAAATAAAATCTAGCATAAAGAATAGAGGAGGTAAAGAAATTAGGATGGAGTTACCAACTAAGAAGATCTAACAAAATGCTACGAAGTAGGGAAATTAGTTTCTAAAAAATAATTAAAATGAAAACCCTAAAACTAAAGTTAGTGAAAATCCTAATCTTAAACTAATTTTAAAACCAATTAATTTTAAAAAATATAACCGTCAATCCCTGGCAACGGCGCCAAAAACTTGTTCACTCCCCAAGTGCAGGGTTGTGATGTAATAATAAACTCGGTAAGACCGAGGTCGAATCCTAAGGCACTGATACCTGTACGTTATTTGAAACTAGGTAGAACTAGAACTAGAGTAAAATGTAATCTAAATTAAATAGAAGTGAAGGAATAATGGTGAAATATTAATTTAAAACCTAAAGAATTCAGTGAAAAGAAACTAGGGATTTAGAGGATCCACTTGTAGAGATCAGGGAGATCTTATGCCTACATCAAAAATTCAACTGGACTTAGAGTCCCATCTTCATCCAATTGAAGGGTGTAATCTTAAAAATCAAACTGAACTTCCTTTGATATAATTTTTAAGAGAGATGAAAGATATATGAATTAGAATGGATTTCATCACCAAACCATGCCCAGGAGACAAAGTAAACAACAAAATTAAACTAATTACCAACCAATCAACATGCTATGAAGGTTAGGAAGGGTACCATCATCCAACCATGCCTAGGAGACGATGGTAAAAAATAAGGCTTCCTGTTGTCATAAACATAAAAGGAATAGGAGCATGCTTAAAGTTATCGCAGACCCATTGTAATTTCAGTCACAACAGACCATTAACAACTAAAAACATTCCCTTAATAATCAAACTAAAATCAAATTCAGTTCACAAATTCAAATTAAATTAAAGGCATAAACTAGAGTCTCCCATCACGCTACAAGCTTCACCTCTTAGCCCTAGCTAAGAGGATTTAGCCGACCATGATGGAGCTAGACATCTCAAAAGAAATACTAAGGAGAGACAATAATAAAATAAAATAAATAAAAATTACTCTACTCTCTCTCTGCCTCCGCCCACGTCGAAGCTCCCTCCAATTGAATCTCATCCCCCCTGCCTCTCTCTTTTTCTTGCCTTTTTATTGAGGAAGGTCGGTGAGAAGTTGCCCCTGGAGTCGGTGGAGCTTTCACAGCTCCTTTCACAGCTGCGTGCGAACCGTAAATCATCTTACGCTGATGTATTGGTGGGGCCCATTCTTGATGTCGGACATGAAATCCAGTCTATTCATCGGCTTCTTCTCAAAAAATCAGTTGAAAACGACTGGTTTTGGATTAGATTCAGGGTGGCCCACATGGTTTTCCACTCTACCATTCATCCTTCGTTTGAACAAATAGATTTCAATCCTCGTTACTTCTGGGAGTTATTCCACCTAGGTTATGGTTAGTGGACCTATATAACTCTGATGAACGGTCAAGATCATACCTCTGAAGCACAGAGGTGGCCCACAAGATTCATTCGCCGGTCCCTGTGCAAAACAGAGCTTCCGCAAAAAATCCCTGACGATTTCTGTTTGTGCGTTGGCTCGCCTATCGAAGTCAGGTGAACAATCCACTTTGTCCATTAGTTTTAGGACGAAAAGGAACCCAAGAAGGGGTGTTTTTGGGGTTAATTTGGTGTGGTCCACACAATATTTTACTCCATCATTCATCCGGTGTTTAACAGTTGAAGATGCACAAACGCTTGCATGGGGCCGAAGACAAGCTTGGCGAGGGTTGTAGCTACCCCCTTGATGCAATGGATGGTTCAGATCATTGAACCAGATGATGAGTTGGGCCCACAATGCAGATTAGCGTTGAACGGCGTAAACGCTGTTGCATTTTTCTGATTTTGGACGAAGAAGTCGGTCAAGAGTCGGTTTGACCGGCTCTTCGTTACTGTGCACGGCTAGTGTACTTGTACCCTATGTACACGTAGTGTATGTGTGAGGTTCGACATGATGTTCTTGAGAAATCCGCTCCATCCATCCATTTTGTCACTTCATTTAAGGCGTTGAGTCCAAAATTAAAGCATATTTAGAGATCAGGTGGGCCCCACTTACGGATTTAAGGGGTCTATCCATTGGGCCCCTTCTAGAGGGATCTAATAACTGAAAATTGACATGTACAGTTAATTTATAGTCCTCAGGTTCTCTATAAAGTTTTGAGCCGATCAGATGGTGGGAATCCTATGATCTTGCATTCTGGACATCTTTTAGGCCTTTTTAATGTGAACGGCTTGACTTCCTTAGATCCCTGGCATGTAAACTCTTTAATCTTGGTCCCCTGTAGTCCGTCCCTCGCCTTTGGTGTCCTCAGAGCATTAAATCCATGCTTTAAGCACCCTTTTTCAGTTCATGCTCGTAAATACACTCTGCATCACAAACATGATTAAATTAAGCCATTAAACAGTATCATGTTCGTAAATCTAGGTAGTAATTGGGGTCTAATATGTAATATTTGACTCTCGACATCCTCAAATGCTTAGCTCTACTCTACGCTCTGCTACTACGACGCCTGCAAAGAATTTTCTGTACGCATCAATCGTGCATAAGCTTATAGAAGCTTAGAGGGTGGTGAAAGTATGTGACATTGGTGCACAGAAGAATAGTAGGAGATACAAGAAGAGAAACATGCTCAATGGAAATATCATTAGCCTTACTAAGGTTTATCATGAATATGATGTGACGAGTGTTGGACGCCATACCAAGGTAATGCATGAAGAGGCTTGTGTCACGCCCCAAACTTGGAAACCGGGCTCACAAAATTTTCGATGGCCGAATCTGGCACCGACAGCCTCCGTAGAACCCCATTCTCGGCTCTTAGCTCTCATTCGTCAAGTTCTGATCCTAGGATGCTACGAGGAGGATTTTCAAGATCAATTTGAATCGTGATAAGCATAACCAAAGGCATAACCCACAAACAACAATCAAAAACTCTATTACATTTTCACTATGATAGAAAACTTTACAAGTATAATGAGCATACAGGAAAATACAATAATGATAAACAAAATCTCCAAGATAATCTGCAAAGCGTTCCTGCCTCAGCGCTGCTATGCCCTAATATTGCCTACATGCAACGGTCATGCATAAGCTTATAGAAAGCTTAAAGGGTGGTGAAAGTGTGTGCACAAGGTGATAATGCAGTTATGCAGTATCAGAGTAATGCGGAACATGCTGATGAATCCATGAATACCATTAGCCATACCAAGGCTATGTAATGCAAGGCATGAATGATGTCGGTCATACCAAGGTTATACGATGCAAGATGCAAGTCAAGCATACAAATCCTTATATAAGTTCACATATCAATATAGCTTAAATCTGGGATATCATCGGGGTCTAGTACACTCTAAATCAGATCGTCACCCCATCGTGCGCAATAAGGTAAGTGGAAGAGACCTCACTATTCGCCTGTCAATATTGGGCTCGGCTCATTGATAGCGGACCCATTCCTCAAGCTGGTCAAACTCAGCCTAGCTTTGTCCCCTACTCTCGGGCGGGTAAGGCCGCATCTCCTTCCAACCGACCACGACATAGTGGAAAGCGCGACCTCCTAGTAATCGGCATTAAGCGCTCGTACACCCACTCAGTCTAGACGTTGGAGCAACCTCTTGGTACCATAAGAGTTTAGGAACTTTCACCCAGGGATATCTATAGCACCCTATATAGAATAAGATTTTCGATATCCAATCCTTCCATTCACGATACGCCTGTGTAGGTTATGGCCCTGATGTCCCTAGGGCGTACAGTAACTATGACACACAATGAGAATGCTTGAATCATATTATCTAGTTATGTAGAAATCTTGTGCATATTGTGCGCTCATGTAGGACAACACCACCTAAGCGGGAGCCCATAACCAATCTGCCCGAAGGCATATGCTATGATCAGTCACTTCTCATATCAAGCATACATATGATACGTATGATCATGGGTCATGGAACTATACTAAACATGTAATAAAGTAATGAACTATCCTTACAACGTAGATGGGCCTAGATGGCCTATACGCAACAAGTACGGGCCTATCAATGAGCCCTAGGGAGAGTCGTAATGTGGACATTTAACCAACATTATACTTGCAATGTGGACGTCAAACCATCATTGCTCTTGAGGCATAGCCCGTCGTGAAACATCCTTATACAAACTATGGAGGAATCACACATTGTAATGGACCCTAAGGGTATCTCATAGGGCCTCGACCCATAGGCCTCCGATACATCAAATGGGCTTCCTCATATGGGCCTTACATAGATCAAGTGGGCCACATCGACTGGGCCTTATATATATATATATATATATATATATATATATATATATATATATATATATATATATATATATATATATATATATATATATATATATCAAAATGGGCTTTAACCCATGGGCCTTAGAAGACATCAAAATGGGTCTAATCCCATGGGCCTTATATATATATATATATATATATATATATATATATATATATATATATATATATATATATATATATATATATATATATCAAATGGGCCACACCAACGACCACAAATACATCAATATGAGCCCCATCTCATGGGCCTTATAAATGCCAAGGTGAGCCTCAATGGATGGCCACAATTAAATCAAGATGGGCCTCAATCCATGGGTCCTAATACATCACAAGTGGCCCTTAAAAGTTTAAAATGGTGGATGTCACTGTCCACATAGATGGTGGGGTCCACTTGAACCTGGATCTTACTTATTGTTTGTGTCAACCAAAAAAAAAATGAGCTTTCCAAGTGGATGGACAGTTTGGATGCAGCACACGCATCATGGTGGGTCCCACTGTCGTTGGATAGTGAATAAAACACATGCATTATAGTGGGCTCCACCGTCTGCTAGACGGAGTGAGTAAGACACATAAATCATGGTGGGATTCCATTGTCCATGGCCATGGATGGTGTAGCAAAACCCATGCATCACTGGGGGTCCTACGTGGGTCCCACCATAACATTTATTTTCCATCCAAGCCATTGATAAGATCGCACGGACCTAGATGAGGAGGAAAAAAAAATTTCATCTTGATCCAAAACTTCTGTGGACCCAAAAAGAGTTTCAATGGTAGAGGTTCAATCCCACTGTTTCCTGTAATGTGGGCCACCTGAGCTGTGGATGGAGTTGAAATTTAGAGGGGGCCCACTGCTGGGAGTGGCCCACCTCGTGAATGGTGTGGATGTAAAATATACATCATGGTGGGGCCCACATGTAGGGCCATTGGTCTCTGGCCCATCTGCCCATACGTAGCAGCGTGCTGCTGCTGTTGTCAGGGGCAGCAGGCGTTGTCCCCTTATGTATATAAATTTTTTTTTGGAAAGAAACGGATTTCTTGTGGTTTTTCATAGGTGGGGCCCATATCGAGTAAATCCAACCTGTCCATTGCACTCTGTGGCTCAAGACCGTCCAAATGAGTCCAATATCCGATATTTTTTCGATGTATAAAAATCTCAGGGTGACTGTAAGACCCGTATCCAAGTTCATACTGTTCCGTCAACTCCTGCGATCCTTCTCGTCGAATTTCGGCAATCTGCGACCTGTATTCGATGTTTGCGCACGATCGTAAGTCGTATCCTATACATTCGAGTCATCTTAATCCGAGACTTGTATCATTGCGACCGCACCATCGCCGCGGTTCCAACACTACAACTCACGCACCGATATGATACCAGATGAGGTGATGTGGACCCACGTTCAGTTCGAGAAAAAACACTGCGCGTTGTAAATCCTAAGAGAATCTCTACAACATGTCCCATCAATCAATCAATCAATCACCTCATGTCAAGTATACACGCCCATGCTTTCTTTCTCCGCAATTCAAACAAACTTAAAAGTCAACCAAGCTCTCACCTTACCCATCACTCACATCACACATCACTCACCCTTTCACCCATCACACCTATCCATCACCTCTCTTTCAACCATCCCATTTCTCTCTTTTTCTCTTCACTTTTTCTAAACAACACCAAGAGCAAGAGGCTCACACGTCCATGGATTTTCATGAGAGAAAAGAGTGCATGTGTGGCCCACTTTTCACCTCAAATCCTTCATCCTTGCCATCCACTTCTCATCTTCCACCATCAAAGTGAAGCACAAGGAGACCGACATTCCAACGGATCAAGAAGATCGAATAGTGGGTGCTCCTATAGGCTGGTTTCTCATGCTTTTATGATGGGCCAAGTGAGGCCAACCGATAGATGGTATGAATCTCACTTTGGTACCCTAAGATGTGGCCAATGGCCCATCTTGATCATCATGATCATTCCATGGTGGAGCCATTCTCCATGGACCCCATCATGATGTTTCTTTCCTTGTATTAATAGGTCATCTAGACCATTCATTTTAGGTGGAGAAAGGATCTCCACCGGTAATTTTTTCAGTTTTGATGGGCTCATGTGTAGTGGGACCCACTTGTTGTATGGTTAGATGCTTGAAACGGAGGGCCCATAGTGTCAGGGTCTCTCCATCACGCGTGTCCCATTTCTTTCTCTCTCTCTCTCCCTCTCTTTTTATTTTACTAAATTTTTAGTATGTGATGTTAAGGCTGTGTGGCCCACCTGGATGGACCCCACCATGAAGCATGTAGTGGGCCCAAGTCATTTGTAGGTGGGGCCCCTTTATATGTGTTGTGCTTCACCGCACATCATTAGGTGGCCCACGTAAAGTGTGCCCCTACAACAAAAAAATATATATAATAATGAAGAGTCCAGAGACGCTGGTCTCTGGACGTGAATGGGAAACACAAATAGCCTTGCAAAGGCTTTTGAGGAGGCCTTTCATGAAGGCCCCACCTTGATGTATGTTTCTAATCCATGCCGTCCATCCTCTTTCCCAACTCATTTTAGGCGTGAGCCGAAAAATGAGGTTGATTGGAGTATCCGGTGGGCCATAACGTTGAAAATAGTACTACTACCATTGAAATACTCTTTGGTCATTTCATACGCCAAAAAATATCGAATATGGGGCTCATTCAGACTGTTTCGAGCTGTAAAAGCGAATGGCTGGGATGGATTTCACTAATATACGCCCACGTTTGAAAAACCTTAGAAAAATAAGTTTTCAGGATAAAAAAAAGTATGAAATATGCATTAGACGTTGCTGGCCAGAGGCGTAGGCAGCGCTTGTGCTTGTTTTGGGCGGGCGAGCAGCAACCCACGGCTCCAGCCATGGGTCCCACCTCGATGTATATTTAGTATCCACACCGCCCATTAGGTGGGCCACCCCTTGAATTGGGTCCCCTCCAAAGATCAGTCCGATTTGGGACTCAGGTGGCCCAAATCATTGGAAACAAGGTGATTGAACATCAGCCATTGAAACCTTTTTGGATATCAGAGAAGTTTTGGATCCAGATGAAATTTATTTTTCTTATGCAAGGGTCGTGTGACCCTATCAATAGATTGGACGACAGATAAACATTATGGTGGGCCCCACGTGGGGCCCTCTTGATATATGTGTTTCATCCCTGCCATCCAGATAGGCTGGACCGTGGGTTCACCTAATGTAGGCGTGGCTTCCACCTGCCACGTGTGGGGCCAGACACGATGTATGTGTTTTAGCCATGCCATCCATCTATTTTTATGGGTGGAGCCCACCTTGTATGTATGTGTTACCCAGACCGTCCAGCGCCTGGGGACGCTGGACGTGGATAGATTACGAAGTAGGATCCTGTGACAGTTTGATTTTTAAAACTTTTTGGGTGCACCACTTGTGTAGGCTCCAAATTGATGTATGAGTTCAATCCACTCCGTCCATTGATTTCAAGACGAAAAACCATCGGAAAGGACTGTTTTTGGAGTGAAATCCATGCAGTCCACGGGTTTGTTTACTTCGCTGTCCATCTTATATTTAACGGCTAGGATGTTACAACAACCTGCATGGTTTTAGAATGCCACTTTGGTAAGGGTTAAATCTCCCTTTTGAACACAATGGACGGTACAGATTGATGATTTAAATGTGGAGTAGGCCATACTAAGAAAATTTAAAATGCACAGTGTAAACACTGTTTATTGTTTGCGTAAATGAGAAGAAGATGTCATGCATGCACGTAATGTACATGCAATGTACATATAGGTCCGTGGTGATGATCGTGAGAAATCTGCTCCGTCCATCCGCATTATCATCTCATTTAAAGCTTTGAAACCGGATTTGAAGCATATCCAGATATTAGGCAAGCCCCAGATCATGATTTTAGGGGCTGATCTATCAGTTTAGCCATTTCTAGAAGGATCTAGGAGCTGAAATTTGACGTGTATAGCTAATTTGTAGTCCTAAGGCTACATATAAAGTTTTGAGCTGATCGGATGGTGGAAACTCCATAATCTTACATTCTCGATGGGTTTTTAGGCTCGTGTAACAGGACGCCTTATGAATTTTAATGGTAGAAATCATTTTCACCACTTATCTTTGGGCATGGCCCATTTAGTATGCATGGGGCCAATTGGTGTGACTCATTTGTTATACATAAGGCCTATGTGATTAGGCCCGTATTGATGTGTTCGTGGCCCGTCCATTGAGGCCCACCTTGGTATATGTATGAGGTTCATCTTGATTCATTTGTGGCCTTCTATTGAGGCCCACCTTGGTACATATATAAGGCCCATATGATTAGGCCCACCTTGATGTGTTTACGGCCCATTGTGATGTGTTTAAGGCCCATGGGTAGAGGCCCATTGTAACATATTTCCAGCCCATTTTTTAAGGCCCATTGTGGTGTATTCCCGTCCCATGGGTTGAGGCCCCCATTGTGATGTAATTGAAGTCCATGGGTTGAGGCCCATTGTAATGAGATTCCATTGTGGTTTATGTGTTGACCTTTATGGCGGGCCATGCCTTGGGAACAATGTTGGTTTGACGTCTACATTATACGGATAATGTTGGTTAAATGTCCGCATTGTATCTCTCCCTAGGGTCCATTGATAGGCCTGTACTTGTTGTGTGTAGGCCATTTAGGCCCATCTTCGTTGTGAGGATAGTTCATCACTTTGTAACATGCTTAGTATAACTCCATGCCTCATGCCATACGCATCATATGTATGCTTGATATGAGAATGTTTGATCATAGCATAAGCCGTTGGGCTGAGACATTTACGGGACTCCCTATGAGATGGAGTGTCCACATTATAGCGTCGTACGCACAGGATTACTGCATGACTGGATAGTGTGACTCATGCATCTTGCATATATGTAACTTGATCATTGTACGCCCTAGCGACATCAGGGTCGTGGCCTTCACAGGTACATCGTGGATGGTTAGATGAGACACCGGAAATAATTGATTCTAGCACTGTGGGCACTTAGGATGTCCTTGGATGAAAATCTCAGAACCTCCTTGGTACCAGGAGTTGCTTCAACATCTAGACTGAGTGGAATATGAGCACCGATGCCTATACCATGAGGCCGTGTCTCCCACTGTGTCGTGGTAGGTTGGAAGGGGGTGTAGCCTTATCCGCTCGAGTGAGGGGGCTATAAGCTAGGCTGAGTATGACCAGCTAGTAAATGGGTCCGCTATTGATGAGCCGGGTAGGTATTGGTAGACTGTTGGCTAGGAGGATAGTGAGGTCTCTTCCACTCACTAGGTTGTACAGCTAGGGAGGAGGCAGTCAGAGTGGAGTGTAATAGACCTTGGTGATTTTTCCAAAGAGCAACTGTACTGATATCTGGACTTATTAAGCAGGAATTTCATATCCATTCATTCATCCATTCACTATCCACTCGGGTTGTTGGTGCATAACTATTTGTTACGTGCACCTTCGCATGGCTAGGATTTCGTGTTGGGCGCACGATTAATCTGAGATCAGGAGTTTACTACATTGAGTCTGACTATCCAAATTTAGGTATGGGACTGGTTTGGATAGAAGTCCCTTGTGATGGACCCCGTAGCTTGCGATACTATGTACTATCATCCCGACTTCACATCCAGCATGGTCATTTCATTTACACCACATATTATATTGCATCCGTAGTACTTGGCACTTTGAGTTACTATGTTTTTGCACGTATATGGCCTAGACGGACTTAACAGGATTTACATATTACATTGTACCCTCGGCATATGACATTTGGCTCTCTGTGACTACTTATTTACATAATTGATTTGTCCTGCTAGTATTTCTGATATTGTATGATTTATGGGTTTATCATAATTTTACTTACTCTGATATCGTATAATTCATGATCTTGTCAGTATTTCTGCTTATCCCGATGATGTATGATTTATGGGCTTTATTGTGTACTTGACACTTACCTTACACATACTTTTACCACCATCTAAGCTTTCTATAAGCTTATGCACGATAGATGCGTGCAGGTGGAGTTAGGTTGCAGCAACGTTGAGCTTGGAGCGTGCAGCTGTCCTCTGGAGCTTTGATTTCGATATATGTATTTTTCCTTTCAGCATTGTATTCTAATGATTATATTAGTGGATATGTGATGATGATGTTGCCTTTATGATTTAGGTATACTTGTGGTTATGCTTCTTATGAGACAAATATACGTTGAAAAATCCTCCTTGTAGGATCTCAGGATCAGAACTTGGCGTATGTACGCTAGGATCCGAGAATGGGGTACTACGGAGGCTGTCAGTACCGGACTCGGTGATCGGGATTCCTGTGAATCCGATTTTCGGGTTTAGGGCGTGACAATGACTTTCAACGGTAGAAACCACTATATTACAGGCTATGGCCCGCCTGAAGATCGGATAGACCTCATTTTTCGGCTCAACGCCAAAAATAAGCTTGGAAAAGGAATGGACGGCGTGGATTGAATACATACATCAAAATGGGGCCTGAACAAGTGGTCCACCCAAAAAGCTTGTGAATCAAGCTAATATTTGTGTTTTCTTTAACGTCCACCGTCCCTGGACACTAGACGGTTTGGACGTGACTCCTCCATTGAGGTGGCCTCAGCTTAGGTGGACCACCAAATGATAGATGGTGTGGGTACAATGCATGTAAGGTGGGCCACACTTAAAGATAGTTTGGATAAAATACATGCTTCAGAGTGGGGTCCATCCAAGTGGGCCACACAACCATATCATGATCACATAAGAAAAATGAAATAGAGAGGGAGGGAGAGAGATAGAGAGTGGGACATGCGTGATGGAGGGACCTCGACACTATGGGCCCTCCCTTGCAACCAATCATACATCAAGTGGGTCCCATTACACATGGGCCCATTAAATCAAAAATTCAATGGTGGAGATCCCTTCTCCACTAAAATAGACAGTCTAGATGACCCTAGGTATACAAGAAAAATAAACATCATGATGGGGTCCATGGAGAATGGCCCCATCATGGAATGATCATGATGATCCTAGTAGGCCATCGGCCACATCTTAGGGTCCCAAGTGAGATCCAAACCATTGATCGGTTGGCCTCACTTGGCCCATATTAAAAATATGGAAACTACTCTATCAAAGCACCCACCCTTTGATCTTCTTACTTCCTTGGCTTCCTTAGTTTCTTAGCTTCGATTTCGACAGAGGAGATGAGGTTTAGATGGTTGAGATGGGAGATCTTGGGATGGAAAGGTGGGCCTCACACATGCATTTTTTTTCTCCATGGGAGGGCTTGGACGTGTGGAGTTCTTCCTTGCATGGGAATGGTTTAAATAAATGAGAAAGAGAGTTGTAAAGAGAGAGAGAGAGAGAGAGAGAGAGAGAGAGAGAGAGAGTGAGTGATGGGTGTATAAGAGATTTTTGACTTTTGTGGAAAACGGTGTAAGAAAAGTATGGGTTTTGTAAGAACTTTTTGACTTTTGGGGCTTATTTGGGAAAGGGTGAAAGGTGATGTATACTTGACATGTTGAGATTAATGGATTGATGGATTGATGTGACAAGTCGTAGAGATTCTCTTGGGTTTTACAACACGTGGCGTTTTCCTCGCACTGAATGCTGGCCCACATCTCCTGACTAGGGTATCACCTCGGCGCATGAGTCACGGCATCGGAACTGTGGCGACGACGCAGTCACTATGGTAAAGGTCTTGGGTTAAGTCGACTCGGGTTGATAGCGTGTGAATCAGAGTCACGCGCAAATATCAGTTAAGGGTCGAAGGTTTCCAGAATTCGACCGGAAAGACCGTGGAAGTCTATGGAACGGTACGGTCTAGGATACGGGGCTTATAGCTTGTACAGCTAATACTAATGTGTTGTAAGTAATGCTAGTGCTTATATCTAAACCACAAGTCAAGTACATTTCCAATTATAAGGAAATCGTCGGGGTCCATTACACTGTTGAATGACTGCCCCTCTACAGACCCGACACAGTCAAACAAGCGTAAGAGTCCTCACTACCCACCTGTGAATAGCCAATCACCAGCAAGGCCTAACGGTAGCAGACCCATTTACGAGCTGATTAGACTCAGTCTAGTAATGCCTTCTCACTCCAAGCAGGTAAGGCTACACCCCTATTTAACCGACTACACGATAGTGAAAGTCGTGGCCTAATGGTATAAGTCCCTCGTGCACTCATGTATTCCACCCGGTCACGGTGTTGGAGTAGATCCTCGGTACCATGGAAGTTTTAGAAATTTCACCCATGAGCATCCTAGCACCTGGTATGCTCAACTAATATTTTCAGTGTCTACACATATGACCATCCATAAATATCCCCGTGGAGGCAAGGCCCTGATGAATCAAAGGCAAATATCTACATGCTATGCAAATGCTAGATGCATGAATCACACAATCACCCATGCATTAATCCCAAGCATCCATCGTGCTCTAGAGGGGAAAACTCCACCCCTCGAGGAGATACCAACATGTCCTACATAATGACACAACCATGGCTAATCATACCTCAACCAAGCATGCATATGATGCGTATGGGAGTGGGCCATGAAGATGATTAGGGGTGCCAATTAGGTGAAGATGAACTCTCCACCTAATTATGAAGGGTATAGGTACTTAACCAATTCCTCATAAGGAATACAATCTCTAGTGGGGGCCCATTTACCTGGGGTAACTCACGAGACTAAGAAGAATAATGATACAGGCTTAAATAGATGAAACGGGCTTGACAAGGGTCTATGGTGGGCCTTTAACAACTCATAGAAGCCCATGGGCCTACCTTAGGGCTACCAATGTAGACATCCAACCACAATTGGTCCTCAAGAGGTAGCTCATCTCTAATTGATCACAGATCAAGACTCAAGGCCCACACAACGTTAAAAATAAGAAATAGGCAATCATAATCATACCACATACACTCATGTTGGGCTTCAGAAAGGCAGCCCAAGACCTATCTAAAACATGGTTCCAAGGGAAACACACATAGCCCAACCCATACATACCACTATGGGCCCATAGGGGAAAGATTAGGGCCCAACATAAAGGCCACTAATCCCATATATTGTGGTGGCCTACCGAGCAGCCCATTGCCTAAACCTCATGGGCAAATGTCATGCTCTTAGTCAAGTAAGTTGGGCCTACAACCCGGACCAAGTAATAAGTTGATTTAGTGGGCAACCAAGGGCCCATCTACTGGTGTAATCTGACCCATTAACCCAACACAACAGTATGGTAAAAATGGCCCAAGAGCTCAATGGGCCTATCTGGCAAGTTCTAGCCCAAGTTGGGTCTAAAGAGTTTAACAACTAGCTACATTTATGGACCCAATTAAATTTAACTGTGGTGGGACTCAAAAGCGTATTTATTAAGCCTAACATTTAAGGGACTAAAGGTATAAATTATTTCCTCTAAGATCCTTACAATGTGGTGGGCTCCACTCCTGAAAATTTCAGCGCAAAAGCCAAGCATAATTGTAACATGTTGTTGGATTTTTAACCCAACAGGTTTATAGGCCTATTGGAGTCCAGTAATTGTTTCATTTGATTAGGACATCAGCCCAAGTGGTCCAACTATCAAGTTAGAGGGCCCTACCACATATGGTTATATCTTACGACCCAAGGGAGTAGGTGGGCCACACTGGTAGACCCAAGTCCAGCAGGTAGCCCACATAGGGCGTCCCATATGGGCCTGGGTGGTCCAAGGCCTTGACGGCCTGGCTATACACACATCAAGGTGGGCTCCACATACACTAAAGTGGGCCCCATAGGGGACGTCCACGTAGGGTGGACCCTCCCTACGTGGGCCACCCATGGATGGGACGGCTGGGATAAAACACATGCACATGGTGGGCCTATAGGCTAGGGACGTCCAGCCAGGTTGGACGTCCAATAAGGCTCTTTGGTCCAACTCAATGGGCCTCACAATTATGGCCCCAATGGGCCCTAGAACATAAGAGATGAGCCCCCAACTGATCATACACAAAGCCTAATGGGCTGGGGCCCAAAAGTTCTGAAATAACAAAAGGGACAACAATGTACAGGAAAAATCTGCAATGCATGTTGCTGTCCTAATTTTGGGCACTCCATTGGAGTGGATTCAGGGCCTCTAAAATTTTAAAAATTGAGGGCTAAGGTCCCTCATCATGTATACAATAAGAGGAAACCCAAAAAGGTGGCACACCATCATCAAAATAATTTATGAATTTCAGTTTACCACAGTCTACATTGTTGGACTGCATAGCAGAAAAATCAGGCTGACCACCCCTCTTGCCCCCCCCCCCCCCCCTTTGAATAACCAAATGGAGTCAGTTGGGGCTGAAATTTGGCATGCTCATAGGTGGGGTACAAACCTTCAAGAACATATATTACATGGGACCAAACACCCCTCCAAATGCCCAAAAATCTAGCCTCAAGATGACCCAAAAATCTGTCCAGACAGTTCTAGACAACAACATATAACTGAAAATAAATAAATATAAACATTATTTAAAAGGGGATTTAATATAAGAAGTTCATGGTGTGGACCACCCCAGTGGGCCCCACAAATATTTAGATCCTTCTTATTAAAAAATGCCCCTTGCATGTGCCCTATATAGGTGAATTAGGGGGCTCCAATGTCCAAGGGTGGACTGTCATGGATGTCCACCCTCTATGGATGGTCTGGATATTCTTGGTCCACAAGGTGGGCCACACACTCATGATCAGAAGGTTATTAACAAAGGAAAATAAGGATTCGGCCACAAGGGAAGGGTCTCCGCCACATTGAGGCCCTTCCCTTCTTCACTCATGCACACACATTCCACTATCACAAGATATACAAGATCTACAGATCATAGGATTTCTACTTGAGATCTATGGTGAAGATGCAATCTCCACGAAGGATCAAGGGTCTAGATGACCCAAAGATCCATAATCAAAGGGAGAAAAGCCATGTAGGGATCCATGAAGAATGACCCCTTGTAAGGAACATGCATACAAGTAAGATGGGCTATGAGCCCCATCCATGAAATCTTGGGGGCCACCACCATCATTTGATGGGCCCCACAAGCTTCAACATGAAAGAAAAAGGGAAGGACAAGTAAAAAAATAAAAGAAATCTGAATTTATAATTACATGCACACCTACCTCAATATATCCCACTCCAAAGTTACCTCAATCTACTCTTCATGCTCAAAGGAAAGAGGTTTAATGGTCAAGATGCTAGACTAAGGGTTGGATTATGGGGTAGAAGGGAGGATGAAGGGCTGAAAAATGGATGAAAAATTGTTGAAGAAGAAGAAAAGAGAGAGGGAGAGGGGGAGGGAGAGGGGGGGGGGGAGAGAGAGAGAGAGAGAGAGAGAGAGAGAGAGAGAGAGAGAGAGAGAGAGAGAGAGAGAGAGAGAGAGAGAGAGAGAAAGGGGATTTCAAGGCAAGCAATCATCTCTCTCTTGCCTTGGATAAAGAAGAGCAATCATAACAATAGGGAGTTAGAAACAATGTTATAGGGTTAGTAGGCTTTTTAGGTTAGTGGGTGGTGTTTTGAGAATGGGTGGTGTAGGGATAGGGCCTAGGTAGTGTGTGTGTGTGTAGTGTGTGTTGGAGATAGTACCAAGAGGTGGGACCTACCTAGAAATTCATGCACACCACTCCTAGGTGGGCCACATGATCATGATCAAGGGCTTAGAAAATGAAATGCACATAATTTATGATTTATATGCCAGATGGATGCACAAGACACGATGTCGGAACTGCAACGATGAAGCGTCGCAATGGCATAGGTCTCAGATCGATCCGAGTCGGGTCTATGTGACCAGACTCAAGGATGACTGTAAGTACAATTCAAAGGTCGTGGGTCACCAGAATTCGACCGGTAGGACCACGGGACCACAAGAAATGAAATAGACACTCACTCACACATGTACACATGCGAACTCAGGTTGGGTCTCACACCTAAAAAATTCATTTGTAAGTTTCTGACCATTGAGTTCTACATATTCGTTATTTTCTAATGCAGTGCCTCAATTGATTTCTCATCATGCAATAAGAATATTTGAAAACAACATTAACTGTTAACTGTGTGCTGGAATTAATGACGAAGCACTATCATCTAAAAAAAGGAGGGCAGAGAGAAAAATGTTATAATAAGCTTAGAGCTTACCTGGAGTAACATGGAGGCCTTTGCACCTCATGACATTACTAGGAAGTATGGGGTTGTTAAAGAGGTTGATGATTCTTCTACAAAGGCATGACTTGAAAAGATGCGGACACTGTTAATTATCAGGAAGGGATTAGGGTTCTCTTCTCGTAGTGTGATTATAGGTGATGCATATAAAGGGATTCATGAAATTGGTTTACCATTAGAAATTACTCAAAAGATCACATTTGAAGAGAAGGTCACGACATACAACATGGATCATTTACAAAAACTAGTGGATGACAAATTATGTGTAACATACAGAGATGGTTCGACCACTTATGCAATTAGGGAAGGTTCAAAGGGACATACATATTTGAAAGTTAGTCCAATCATAAATAGGCTTATTATGGACGGAGACATTGTTTTCATTAATAGGCCACCTAGTACTCATAAACATTCATTGCAAGCATTTTCTGTCTATGTGCATGACGACCATACTGTTAAGATCAATCCTCTTATTTGCGCTCCCCTAGGTGCAGGTCTATCAATGGGCTTGGGTCGGAATTTAACCACATGTTGTCCTATCAACACAACAAACAACTTGGCAAAGTGAAGATAAAACAAGTACAAATGAATTTAAAATTTAACAAATTGGATCTTTTACATGGATTGAGTATAAATGAAATAAGGCCCTAAGAATTTATATAGTGCACAGCTCATGAAAGTTGCAGGTCTCATTATTTTTCTTTTCTTCTTCTTCTTCTTCTTCTTCTTCTTTTTTTCTTTTTTTTTTTTTTGGTTGGTTTGAAAGATAACTATTGTTCCCATAACATATGGGAGTAATTAAAAAAACTCAGATGATTGAAAATGGCATGATCTTGATTAGGGAAATAAAATAGGAACAATGTTATGCAACTAATCTATTAAAACCCAGCCTATATGAATCAATACTTGAAGATAATTGTCCCATTTTTCTCTTGATTATTTTGTGCTTGCAAATTCAATTCACTTGTGCATCCTAACGCAGCCAATATGAATCAACTCATCTAAAGAATTTGCACACTAGATGATGGTTGGCACCAACATTTATTTCTGAAAGGCACAATAATAGAATAAGATAAATTTTAAAAAACACAATAAACTTAAGAAACAACGCACACTCAAGTACAAACATCATCTATAAAAATTCAAAACATAAATACATTACAAACATAGAAATGCATACCTCCCAAAGTGATTGCTCAATGTAACCAGCTGTTAAGAGGTTCCAAACAAATGGGATTGTCCTACAAAGACAACTTCATGGGAATAATGATTCTTAGTTAATGATAGATATAAGGCTGGAATCTAATGGTACTTATAATACTTGACAAATGCCCGATTAAGCTAGTTATTCAAGTCAATTGAGAACATTGTTGGTTTAACAGAATTTTATAGAAAATTCAAGATGACATCAGGAATTTGCTCTTAGTATGTTTTAAATCCATTCATAACCCAGGTCAGATGTGCCTGGAAGTATGAGGCCATGTCCAGCCAAAGTCTCAAATGAAGTCCAAGCAACAACTTCGATTAATGGGGAGGTGGGCCATGTGATTTTTCATCAGTTGGATGTTCCTGATCTTATTTTCATTTATCATCCTACAAGGCACCTCATGCATACAGAAGATCACATTTGAAGAGAAGGTCATGGCATACAACATGGATCATTTACAAAAACTAGTGGATGACAAATTATGTATAACATACAGAGATGGTTCAACCACTTATGCAATTAGGGAAGGTTCAAAAGGACATACATATTTGAAAGTTGGTCAAATCATAAACAGGCGTATTATGGACGGAGACATTGTTTTCATTAATAGGCCACCTAGTACTTATAAACATTCATTGCAAGCATTTTTTGTCTATGTGCATGACGACCACACTGTTAAGATCAATCCTCTTATTTGTGAATTTTGATGGGGATTGCGTTCATATGCTATTTCATAGATCATATTCTGAGATAAAAGGTGTCAATTATATAAAAAAATTATAGTTTAAAAGCAGACAATAAAGAGCACAAATTCTTATTATAAAGGTGATATTTAGAGTTAAGTTTACAGTCGTTCTCATGTTGAAACCGTTCCTTGAATACGGGGACGTCCCGTATTGATCTAAAACATTCAAAGAGAATTATAATTAAAAGAAAGAAAGAAAAAAGAAAAGAAAAGAAGGCAAGCAGGTAATTAGACACTCAAATGCAACCAAAAAGAAAAATATAAACTTATCTGGTTAACTCCCCCTGAAGTGACACCTACACCAACCTGCAATAATAAAAATCAGATCAGTCCCAAATGTGTACTTAGCAATCAAGCCATTCAAAAAATGTAAGAGTATCTTTAGAGTGAGAACTAGCCAGTGTAGCTTCAGCAACTACCACAGATTCTAGAGTATGAAGATCTGCAACACTCAAAACCAGATCCTGCAAATAACAGTACCTCTGACATCAGCATCTTGCTATTTACATGATTTTAAGAAAGCCAAAATAAAACCATTTACCCTTGAAGTAACTTACAAAAGATGGTACTCTGTTTGAGGTGTAATTTCTATACACCTGCAGAACCACCAACAGCTATGGAAGAAATTACAGCAGAACCACGTAAAAACTTATCGTTGAAGCTGATCGCGTTCTCTGCAACAGCTGCCATGGATGATGAAAATTCCCTATAGCTCTCTCTCTCTCTCTCCCCCCCCCCCAAGTGCAAATTACACTTAAAGAAGTGAAAATTATTACAAATCTTTCAATTCCTCAAATGGAGGTTAAAAATTGAAATGCCAACCAAATATATCAATGTATAAATGAGGGTGTTAAATCCATTCCATTCAATATATGTAGATGTAATTTGAAGTGAGTGTTAAATTCATTTGATTCCATAATTGCATGCATTTGTCTATGTTACTGTATGGTTTAAAAATAAAAGTTAATTGTGTTAGTTATTGTAATGTCTAATATTCATAAACATCATGGATAGATGGTTAGAAATCGCTTGGGCCAGACGAAAAATCCTCCTACACCGACCTCTCTAAGCATATCATGATAACCATCTTCCTTCCATAGCTCTAATTGTGAAGCTATAATCTCTATCAAGACGACACTAAAATTTTCATCGCCCATTTCTGCTCCATGGACATGGGTATTTGGATCAACTGCATGCACCTCACCACAAGCAATTACTCGTTTCTTCCAATAGCAAATATCGCATCTCTTACCAAGATTTACCAAATCAGGCTACATGTACACATATAACATGTCATTAGTATTTTTAAATGGACGTGCATATAATCATAAGCTTAAATTAGTATTAGAGAAACGCATACATACTGACAATGCATGACTAGATTTAAATGGAGGAATTGTCGGTGGAGCCACATCCCTTTATTCCCCTTGCTTATCTATAAAGCAATTAACCTTCTGGTGGAGATTGCCCAGGCTTTTCTTCACTTCGCTTAATTCATCTATTAAATTATCTCGTTCCCGCAACATCGCACCGAGCTTATGTACAATAGGCATTGTCTTCGTCAATCCAATCTTACCTACATTTCCACTTATCCCCCGCATGCACCCTCTACTATCAAAGAATGCATGTCTAAATAAACTCAAGTATTTGAAGGACATGCATATATACCTATATAAGGGCATCATCTACACTGGTTATCCAAGATGCAGCATTACTATGAATCGATTTTATTTTTTCCTATGACAACATCCAAAAGAAAAATTATAGTGTGGGGAAAAAACATTTAAAATTCACATGGATAATGAAAGGGTGTACGAGGGTTGCACTTACAAAGGTTTCTTGAAACGACACTTTGTTATCCTTTGTTGTATGGGCTCGGATGCACTATGTGATAAAGGAAAAAAAAAAAAAAGAAGATGAATTTTGAGACGGTTATGGACCGTCTGCAAAATTCCTTAGCTTAAAGACGGCCGTAAATTGTCTCTAAAATTTCAGATGGCTCTTAACCGTCCTTAATATGAAGAAAAATTGTCTTATAAATGTTGAATGCCTACAAATCATTTAAGACGGTCAAAATCCGTCGTTAACCGCGGAGAAAAGATGGTTATCGATCGTCTAGAATAAAAGACGGTCTTTAACTGTCTTATATGCAGTCATTTGAGATGGTCTTTTAGTAGTCATTTAAGACTGTTAAAGATCATCTGTATTAGAGAGGGTCCTTAACTGTCTTATAGGCAGTCATCCGAGACAGTCAAAGACCATCTGCATTAAAGACGGTCATTGGCTATCTTTTACTGGTAATCAGAGACTATCAAAGACCGTTTGCATTAGAGATAGTCATTAGCTGTCTTATAGCGGCCATTTGAGACTGTCAATAACCGTCTGCATTAGAGATAGTCCTCAGCTGTCTTATAGTGGTCATATGAGACTGTAGAAGACCGTCTGCATTAGAGATGGTCCTAAACCATCTTACCCTTCCACCTTCATGTATGTATTATGCATCCAGGTCAAAAATTGAGAAGTTCAAAAAAATTATGAATTTTGAAAAAAAAATAGTTGAGAAGCTTAGAAAAATAATTAACAATGTTTAAGAAAAATTTAGATGTTTTAAAAAAACTCTGATTTTATAAAAATCTAGATTTTGAAAAAAATAATTAAGAACTTTAAATAATGTTAATAATTTTGAAAAAAAAAAATCTATAAAAAAAATGATATTTTGAAAAAGAAACAAAATTGTGAAAAAATTGACAAATTTGAAAAAAATATATATTTTAAAAAAGAAAACTAGATTTTGTATTTTGACAAGAAAAATTGGAAAGTTAGATAACAAAAGTGAGATTTTGATGATGTATTATATATCCTTACTGCCCATATGTTTCTTCAACCCATTTTTGGGCCAGGTATAAAAAATTGTGAAGATTTAAATCTTAAGTGGATCACACCACTGTAAAGAATGATAATATAATACTTCACCATTAAAAATTATAAAGAGCCCATCATAAGGTTTTAGTAATGTTTTTTTGCAATCCAACTTGTTGATAATGTAAAGAAGATCTATATGAAGGTAAACTACAAAGATCAAATTGATCCAAAACTTTTATGGCCTTCAAAAGGTTTTTAATGGTTATTCATCATTGTTTTGATTGGTATGACCTACCTGAGATTATTGAGTTTTATGATTTGAAATCACATCCTAAAATATGATGGAAAAATATATGGACAGTGTTGATATATAGAAAATATATCAAGGTGGGCCCTACACGGTTAGAGTAACACCCATGAAGGAGTTACCTAAATAGTGAAATGGTACTATAAGGTCACCTCATGAGAACTTTCCATGAGGTTAATCTGTGTGGGCCCCACCATGATGTGTGTAGAACATCAACACCGTGCATTTGATGTGTCCCCTTTAAGTCCAAAAATCAGTCATATACGAACCTCAGGTGGGCCATAGCATTTAAAACTATGTGAATACATCCCTAAAACATATAAAAGCATTTGGTGGGGCTCACATGAGTTTTGGATGTGTATAAAACTTGTTCTGACTCTTCATCTAAGTGGGACACACATAATGAATGGGCTGGATCTATGAAAGACATCTACGTGGGCCCAATAAATGATTATAAATGTTTTAATGAGAGGGTAACCCTCTCAACTATAGTATGTGGTGTGGCCCACCCAAGTCATGGATTGACTTTATTTTTAAGCTCGTGGCCCATAAAAGTTTTGAATCAATATGAAATTTGTTTTTCCTATTCATCCAAGTATTTGGACCACACCCAATGAAATAGTGTTAATTAAATATCCAACATTAAAAACTTCTTGTGATTAAGCTAAAGTATGAGGTAGTTTCAAAGTTTGAGTGGACCCTATCACAAAAAATAGTGGGAATTGAATGCCCACCATTAAAACCTTACTTTGGGCTGTAGAAGTTTTCAACCAAGCTAATATATATGTTTTCCCTTATTCCATGTATGTATTAACTTATAAACAGGTTGGATCTCAAATAAACATCGCGACTGGCCCTAAAAAGGTTTCAATAGTGGGTGTCACTATCCCACTCTTTTCTATGGTGGGTCCACTTGAACTTGGATCTGCCCCATCAGTTAGATGTATCATTCCATGGTGGGCCACGAGCTTAAAAATAAAGTCAATCCATGACTTGGGTGGGCTACACCACATACTATAGTTGAGAGGGTTACCCTCCCAATAAAACATTCATAATCATTTATTGGGCCCACCTAGATGTGGTTCATAGATCCAGCCCATTCATTATGTGTATCCCACTTGGATGAGGAGTAAGACCAAGTTGCATGCACATCCAAAACTCATGTGGGCCCCACCAATTGTTTTTATATATTTTGGAGATGTCTTCACATAGTTTTAGATGCTATGACCCACTTGAGTTTCGTATACGACTGATTTTTGGACTTAAAGGGGACACGTCAAATGCATGGTGCTGATGTTCTACACACATCATGGTGGGGCGCACACAGATTAACCTCATTGGAAGTTCCCATGAGGTGATCTTATAGTACCATTTCACTATTTAGGTAACTCCTTCATGGGTGTTACTCTAACCGTGTAGGGCCCACCTTGATATATTTTATATATATTGACACCGTCCATATATTTTTTCATCATATTTTAGGATGTGATTTCAAATCATAAGAACTCGATAATCTCTGGTGTGCCATACCAATTAAAACAATGATGAATAACTATTAAAAACCTTTTGAAGGCTACAAAAGTTTTGGATCAATTTGCTCTTTATAGTTTACCTACATCTAGATCTTCTTTACATTATCAACAAGTTGGATTGCAAATAAACATTACTAAAACCTTATGATGGGCTCCTTATAATTTTTAGTGGCGAGGTACTATATTATCATTCTTTCCAGTGGTGTGGTCCACTTAAGATTTAAATCTACACAATTTTTTATACCTGGTCCAAAAATGGGTTTGAGAAACATAGGGGCGGCAAGGATATACAACACATTATCAAAATCTCACTTTTGTTATCTAACTTTTGAATTTTTCTTGTCAAAATACAAAATCTAGTTTTCTTTTTTTAAAATATATATTTTTTTACAATTTGTCAATTTTTTCACAATTTTGTTTAATTTCTTAAATTTTCTTTTTCAAAATATCATTTTTTTAATCTCACTTTTGTTACATAACTTTTCAATTTTTCTTGTCAAAATACAAAATCTAGTTTTCTTTTTTAAAATATATATTTTTTAACAATTTGTCATTTTTTTCACAATTTTGTTTAATTTTTTAAATTTTCTTTTTCAAAATATCATTTTTTTTATCGAAATCTTGTTATATAATTTTTTAATTTTTCTTGTCAAAAAAAAATATATAGTTTTCTTTTTTAAAAAATATATATTATTTTACAATTTGTCAATTTTTTCATAATTTTGTTTGAGTTCTTATATATATATATATATATATATATATATATATATATATATATATATATATATATATATATATATATTAAATATCACTTATCAAAATCTTTTTTTTTTTTTCAAAATTATCAACATTATTCAAAGTTCTTAATTTTTTTTTTCAAAATCTAGATTTTTATAAAATCACAGTTTTTTTTTTTTTGTTTCAAAATCTAAATTTTTCCTAAACATTGTTAATTATTTTTCTTAGCTTCTCAACTTTTTTTTTTTTTTTTGAAATTCATAATTTTTTTATTCTTAATTTTTGACCTAAGCATTAGAGACGGTTTAGGACCATCTCTAATGCAGACGGTCTTTGCCAATCTCAAAAGACCGTTATAAGACGGCTAAAGACCGTCTCTAATGTAAACGGTCTTTGACAGTCTCAAATTACTAATAAAAGACGGCTAATGACCGTCTCTAATGTAGACGAGCCTTGGCAATCTCATATTACCAGTAAAAGACGGCCAATGACTGTCTCTAATGCGGACGGTCATTACCCGTCTCAGACGACCGCATATAAGATGGTCAAAGACCATCTTTTATTCCAGACGGTCGATAACCGTCTTTTCTCAGTAGTTAACGACGGATTCTGACTGTCTTAAATAATTTGTGGATGTTCAACTTTTTAAGACTATTAACGATGGTTAAGAGTCGTCTAAAATTTTAGAGACGGTTTACGGCCGTCTCTAAAGCGTCTTTAAACAAAGGAATTTTAGAGACGGTTTACGGCCGTCTCTAAAGCATCTTTAAACAAAGGAATTTTAGAGACGGTCCACAACCATCTCAAAATCCATCCTTTTTTTCCCTTTTTCACGTAGTGACTTTTAAGGGGCTGTACATTTGATTGGAGTCGCCACTTGTCAATTACTCAAATTTTCATAGTCGACTAGACCCTATAGCAAAGTTAAGCTAGAAGATCAGAGGATTCTCTGACTTAAAATGACTTTGGATCCACGAATTAGGATTCTATGTTAGGGACCGCAATGATAAAGAGGAAAAGTGTCAGGCACTCTCTCTGCTCGTACAAAAGTACAGTCTTTACTTCGCAGGACTTAACAATATACAAGGGATTAGGGTAGTTCTTCGGCTTAGATGTAGTGTGTGGAATGTTGTCTGGTGATGCAATGCTTACTTCAAGGAATGGGCTGCAAAAGACTTACTTGGAGAAGTGGTCGAAATGCACTCAATCCAAGTTTTTGATGTGCAAGATCCGGTATCCTAGCAAGCCATAAAGCATACACTCGAACTGACTAGATGAGTAAGGTGGTTGAGAGTAGAAATGATGATGTACAATGTTGATGCAAATGAGAATGAAACTGATATGAGTTAAGCAAGTGGGTGGATGGATTGTTGTAAGGATTGATTGGAGTGGACTGGATCGGCCTTTCTGTGGCTCAGGTGGCTATGATTTAATCTTAGTTGTGTTGACTTAATGCTTGAGGGCTTCCTCTCCTGCATAGTTTTCCCTCCTTGGTGGATGGGTGGCTTAGGAGAGTGAGTGGTGGAGGATAAGAGATGGTTCTATGCAGTCGAGCTCATGGAAACTTCTCATGACGTTGAGCTGTGTGGGCCCACCATGATGTGTGTCAAACATCTACCCCATCAGTCAAATGCACCATTCCATGGTGGGCCTAGGGCTTTAAAATCAAGTCAATCCATGACTTGTGTGGGCCATACCACATAAAAAAGTTGACAGGGGTTATCCTCCCATTAAAACATTCATAATCATTTGTTGGGCCCACTGTGGTGTGGTTAACAAATCCAAGCCATCCATTATGTGTGTTCCACTTGTACGTGGGGTCAGACTAAGTTTCAGACACATCCAAATTTTAGGTGGGCCCCACCAATTGCTTTTATATGTTTTAGGCATGTCTTTACATTATTTTAGATGGTATGGCCCACCTGACTTCCTTGTACGGCTGATTTTTGAGATATCCCATCATATATATATATATATATATATATAGAGAGAGAGAGAGAGAGTCATGCTCCCCTGTGCACCTACGCACGTGCGCACCTTTGCACACATGCCATGTGTGTCTAATCTGAACGGTCCATGTGATGCGGAATCCCATGAAACCTCATGTGACAAATTTTCACCCTGATATAAAATTCTGGTGTGCCACAGCAAAGATAAATGCAAATCAAGGGAGGAAACTATTTTCATTTTTCATGGCCCATCAAAGTTTTAGATCAAAGTAAAACTTGGGCCCGGGGGGTTTCATGAGGTGCCGCTTCACATGAACGTTTCAGATTTTGGATCCACATCACTTATGATGGGTTCTCAAAAAAGTTCGTACGCAGTATGTACGAATTGGTTCGCAGGTGAGTGTTTTCGTATACACACACACACACACACGCACACACACACACACATATATATATGTATGTATGTATGTATGTATATACATATATACATATATACATACATTTTGTTTTTGTTTTTGAAAATCTTGTTTTAGTTCATAGGTATGATTTCTGTTACCTGCCAAAAACCAACAAATTTTTTTTTATAGATACGAAATATCTAAAATAAGATTTTCAAAAACATCCATTAACAAAATGGTATTTTAAAAACATTCCTAAAGATATTAAAAAAGATCTCAAAGATAAATGGTATCTTCATATGAACCAAAATCAAATAACTATCCCCTTTTTCACTTGGTTTAAAACCTATAGTGAAATCCAACTAAATATTCCTAAAGAAATCCTGATGCTCCAGAATCTCACACGAAAATGGAAATCTCAAGCAGGAAATCAAATAAGCCAAACATTTCTTCCATTTCAATCTATTAAAGTTTCAGGTACTATTGCTTCTCCAATTAAACTTGCTGAAAAATTGAATGCAGATAGACCTGTCACTCCAAAAGACCTTGCTCTTATAGTTGAACAAAACAACTATACCAATACTTTTCTTCATGCTCTTGGAGAACAAATACATCTACAAAAGATGTCCTTATTTACATCATCTTCTTCTTCTTCAGATCAAAGAAAGACTTCTGCTTTCTTTTTGCCAAAAGAACCAGCAAAACTTGCCTTTCCAAATCCTAATACTGTTCGTTTAGATTTCATTGCTGAATTAGCCAAAGAACTTGACAAAGCAAAAAACCCTTCTATTAATGTTCTTTCAAAAGAAACTTCTCCAGATTCAGATATAGAAACAGGATTTCAAAATCTTCATCTTTCTTCTGAACCTGAATCAGATGAGATTGACTCTGACTCTAATTCTGGAATAGAAAAGGTTAAAGATCAATTCCTTGATCTACAACAACCTCCTCAAATCCAAAGCATAGTCAAACTAACCAAACAATATTATCACAGACCTACTCCCGTTGATCTTCAAATCGAAGAACAACTAACTTTTTCTCACCTTCATTTTAAAGGAAGTCATCTTTATGAATGGAATCTTGATGGTATGATAGAATACCAAATACTTCAACTTTGCAACCAAATGCTAATCTACAAAAATGCTTGTCACATCTACCATAATGCCATTGCCAATATAGTAATGGCTATAACCCAAGGCTTTATAGGTCAGCTATATGGATGGTGGACTAACTACCTTTCTCCAAATCAGTGTGATGAAATACTCACTGCTGCCAAACTAGATGCTCGAGGAGCTCCTATCCTTGATGATCAAGGAAGAGAGATTGGTGACCAAGTCACTGTCCTTCTTGTAAATATAATCCAACATTTTGTAGGACCAACAGATGACATTTCTGAGAAAAATAAAGAACAACTGATGAATCTCAGATGTCGTACTCTTATAGATTTTCGTTGGTACAAAGATGTTTTTCTTTCCAAACTCTATAAAATTACTTCCTGTAATGATGTAATCTGGAAAGAGAAATTCATCTTAGGGCTTCCTCCCCTTTTTGTTGAAAAGGTCAAAGTCAAATTAAAAGATTCAAATTTCGGTATTCTAAACTATAATCATTATACATTTGGTGAATTAATTCAAGTAATTTGCCAAGTCGGTTTAAGCATTTGTACCAAAATGAAACTCCAAAAACATCTAAAAAGAGAACAATCTAATGGTAGAAAAGAATTGGAAATTTTCTACTATCAATTTGGATATGATCCCATTGTTTCTCCCTCCAAAAGAAGATATCCTAAAAACAATTCCAAATTCAATAATTCTCCTTATAAATTTAAGAAAAGAAGACCTCGATATACTTCCCAAAAAACCTTTGTCAAACCAAAACCTCGTTATACTAAGAAGAAAGCTTCGTCTTCTTCTGCTAAATGTTATAAATGTGGCCTTCCTAATCATTATGCAAATCGATGTTTTAAATGGTCTTCGATATACTTCCCCAAAAACCTTTGCCAAACCAAAACCTCGTTATACTAAGAAGAAAGCTTCGTCTTCTTCTGCCAAATGTTATAAATGTGGCCTTCCCAGTCATTATGCAAATCAATGTTTTAAATCTCTAATCCTAAAAGAAGGATTAGAGAAATTGCTGCTGAACAACAATCTTCTTTTGAATACTCTTCCAAAGATAATTCTAAATGCAAATGTAAATTTTCTTCTAATGAAGAATCTAATAATTCTTCTATTTCCAAAACTTCCAAACCTAATGTTATGGTAATCACTGTTAAAGAACAATTAATTCTGGAACTCATAAATCAAATTCAAGATCTTGAAGAAAAAGCCAAATATCTAACCAAAGCCCTTGAAAATGCTCTGCATCACGAATCCCCAAAAGAAAATTTCAAAGAAAAATCTTTTTCTTTCCAAAAACCCTTTGCAATAACTTCTATGCAAGAAGTTTATCAACGTCTTAAATACACATCTCCTAATCAGGTTACTTTGCAAGATGTTTATAAGGAAGTAAATCTCCTTAAAGAAGAAGTTGCTACTCTCAAAAGAGAAGTAGAACTCTTGCAACTTGCTAACCCCGATCTTGATATGGTCAGACAAATTGATGAATATCTTACTCTGAATATTGTCAATTCTCTAATGATATATCAGTTCCAAAAATGGTATACCCCAATTACTCTTTCTACTCCAAATTTTCAAAAGGAAGTCATTGCTCTGATTGATTCAGGAGCTAACTTAAACCATCTCCAAGAATGATTAATTCCTACTCATCTCTTTGAGAAAACTAATAACACTATTTATATTGCTAATAGTCACGAATCGCACATCGAATATAAATTACCAAACATTCATGTTTGTAAAAATGGGGAGTGCATAACACTCTCTTTCATAATTGTCAAAAATCTGCAACATGATGCCATTCTTGGTACTCCTTTTATCCTTAAAATCCAACCCTTTACTACTACCAGTAACGGCATCTAAACTGAAATTAATTCTATGTATGTATTCTTCAAATTCATTAAACCACCTCAAATTGGTTTAATTTTTGAAGTTGTTAATTGTGTTTCTTACAAAGAAACCCAAATTAACTTCTTGAGAAATGAAATTAATTTCTCATCTCCAAATTTAAAAATAGCTTCAACAACCAAATTTTTAACTTCAATTAAAGAAATTTCAAAAAACTCTAGAAACTCTCTGTTCAGAAGTACTAAATGCCTTCTGGCACAGAAAAACTCATTTAGTTTCTCTACCATATGTAGATGACTTTAATGAAATCCAAATCCCTACCAAAGCTCATCCCTCTCAAATGGACTCTAGACTTCTTCAACTCTGTAATGAAGAAATCAAATCTCTTCTCCAAAAGGGACTTATCCGCCTTCCAAATCTCAATGGAGTTATGTAGCTTTTTATGTAGAAAAAGCTCCTGAACTTGAATGAGGTGTTCCTAGGCTCGTCATAAATTACAAGCCTCTCAATCATGTCTTAAAAACAATCAGGCATCCAATTCAAAATAAAAAGGATTTATTAAATCGATTGCACAAAGCCAATTTATTTTCTAAATTTGACATGAAATTTGTATTCTGACAAATTCCTATTCATCCAAAAGATAGACACAAAACGGCTTTCACAATTCCCTTCGGACATTTCGAATGGACTGTAATGCCTTTTGGTCTTAAAAATGCTCCATCTAAATTCTAAAAAATTATGAATGATATCTTTCATCCATATAAAGACTTCATTCTCTCTTATATAGATGACATCCTCATCTATTCCCAAAACTTAAATCAACATTGGAAACACTCAGAAATTTTTAAATCAGTTATTGAAAGAAATGGTTTTGTACTTTCTCTAAGAAAAATCAAGCTCTTTCAAACTGAAATACAATTTCCAAGTTTTAAAATTGGCCAAAATACAATTAAACTAATCCAAAGAGTCATAGATTTTGTAGATAAATTTCCTGACAAAATTACTGACAAAAAACAACTTCAAAGATTCTTCGGATGTTTAAACTACATTTTCGAATTTTACCAAGATTTAGCCAAAGGCAAATGAACATACGAAAGCTTTTGCATGTTCAAAATCTTTTAACCAAAAATCTAAAATCTCTTTGGTCAGATGAACATACAAAAGCTTTCCAAAATATTAAAGCCAAAGTAAGACATCTTCCTTGTCTTAATCTTTCAAACCCTGAATTTTTAAAAATTATCCAAACAGATGCCTCTAACTATGGTTATGGAGGTATTCTTTTGCAAAAAACGTCAAAAGACCATGAACAACTTGTTTGTTTTACCTCAGGTACTTGGAACCCTACTTAATAAAATTATTCTACCATCAAAAAAGAAATTTTGTCTATAGTTTCTTGTATCCAAAAATTCCAAAGTGATATTTTAAATCAAAATTTTTTGTTACGCGTAGATTGTCAAGTGTTGAAACTCAAGTATTGTATAATTTTTCCCATTTATCTCTTGATTTTATGAACATAAATCATCTTAATATTGTATTTTACTTATGCATGTGTTGCAAGGTAAATTTAAGTGCTTGGATTGAAAAAGGGTGCTAAAAAGCACGGATTTGATGCTCAAGATTTACCAAGGAAAGGGATGGATCTTAGGAGACCAAGATTGAAGCATTCACATGACAAATATCTAAGAAAATCAAGTGACAAATGAAGAGAATCGACGATTTGAAGTGAAGAATCCTGAAATCGTCCTGGAAAAGTGTATTTTGAAGCTGTGAAGTTTATTTTGGAAAACTACACAGCAGGAAGTCTATTTTAAACGAACTAAGCAGCAAGAAGTCTATTTTGAAAAAATACATATATTTGATGCGATTTCTAGGGTTTTTAACTTTGTACGAAAATTGGAGTTCCTTACTTATAAATAGGGCTTCCTAAGGCATTCCTAAACATCATTCAAGGCATCCCAAAGCAAAATTTAGAGTTTTTAAAGAGTTTTTAATTTTATTAAAGCTTTTAAGTTGTTCTTTTTATTTTAGATATTTTCTATTTATATTTTTTTTCTTTCTTGTTGCTTTTTATTTCTGCAATTTAATTATGTTTTTCTAAGTTCCTTCTAGCCCAAGCTAGAAGGGAAGCACATGGGTTTAATATTTCTTAAGATTATGATGATTGATTATTTTAATGATGAGAAGAATGATGTATGCATGTTGTCTATTATTTAGGTTCTATTTTTTTTATCCTCTTGTGAGATCCATATGTTTCCATCATATGAGATCCACATTGATGGATAGGCTTAGCCTAGATCAATCAGATTTCCTAGATAGTAGAGGTTCTCAACCTATTATATTTCTTTAATATTCATTATCTTATAGATATTGAATAATTAAAATCACTGACACTTGAGAACATATGTCAATGATGCAAATATATGATTTTCTAATATTTTATATCACTTTTTAAAATATTTAAACCGTCTTATTTTCCGACTAAGCTGACCATAATGATCAGATCCTAGTTGTGTTATCCAAGTCATCATGATTTTGAAACATTAACCTATATGTGAAATTTTGAAGTTTGGGTGTTATTTTATTCAGTTGAATTACATCCATTCAAAATTTCCAAAATTAAATCATTAGTTTAGTTTTTATTACTTAGTTAGTTTTGCATTTGATTTTTTTTCCTTCTCACAATTCATCTCCCTGTGGGATTGACCTTGTATTCAGGGAAAACTACTTACGAACCTCTGCACTTGGAGGCAAGCAATCAAGTTTTTGGCGTCATTGCCGGGGAGAGACTGAGATAGATCAGATCTGTGCAAGATAGCTAAGGTAAGTTTTTTCTAAGGTAACTTCTCTTCTAAACCCTCCAAATTTTCTGTAGATTTTTTTTTCTTCTTCTTTTTTTTTGAAAATAAATTTAGTTGGGTCTTTCAAGCACAAACTATGACATAAGGTTGCCCTGCTTGGGATTTTATCACCCAAGTGTTACGGTTGTCCTATAGTTGTTGTTTGATCATAAAGATCATTCCCTGAATCTATTTTTCAGATTAGCATAATTTAATTTCTGTATTAGTTTTACTTTTATCGATTTATTTATTTATTTTATGGACTGAACCCTCATGGTTGGCCCTGCCGCATGGGTTGTTGATTTATTTTTACTTTGTGGACTGAACCCTCATGGTCGGCCCTACTGCCTGGGTTGTTGATTTATTTTACTTTGTGGATTGAACCCTCATGGTTGGCCCTGCCGCTTGGGTTGTTGGTTAAGTTTTTATTTTTATTTTAAGTATCATACTTGCTATTTAATTTAGTGGTATTTATTATGTGGTGTGGATGGTTTATGTCCCATTGGAGTAGGGATCAAAATAATCGACTCTCCTCCAAAGGCGGACTAGTTCCAGGCCTTGATCATTCACTTAGAAGAGGCACTCAACATCACTTGGATTTCATGGAAGACTTAGTTGATGATCCAAATCCAAATCTGTCATATGCAAATATAAATCAAAATAGAGAAAATCAACCTAATCCTCCTCTTGAGGATGAAAATGAAGTTCATGGGAATATGTTAAACCAACCACGAACTTTACGTGAACATTTACACCCTGAGAGATCAACTTTACCATCTTACATAGTATTCCCTGCTCACATAGGGAACATTGATTTTAAACCAAGTGTGATTTAATTAATTCCTAAATTTCATGGCTTAGATTCTAAAAGCCCCTACTTGCACTTCAAAGATTTTGAGGAAGTAATTGCAACGTTACAAGTAAATAATGGCAATATGGATGTACTTAAGCTTAGGTTATTCTCATTTTTCTCTAAAAGATCGGGCCAAAGCATGACTCAACTCTTATGCTAATCTGAAAAATAGAGACTAAGTCATATGAGCATCCAGTTCCATTTTCATCTAGACTTCAGAATCCAACTGTCGCCATGAAATATTAAGAGGTGTTGGATGTGCTCCAAAAGGTTACTGTTAATATTCCTCTGCTTGATGCCATTAGACAAATTCGATCATATGTTAAATATCTCAAGGACTTGTGCACTGTAAAGAGGAAATTAAATGTACACAAAAAGGTCTTCCTTACCGAGAAAGTAAGCACTATCATTCAACAAAGGGTTGTACCCAAATACAAAGACCCGGGAAGTCCCACTATTCCTTGTATTATTGAGAATTTTCAAATTGAGCATGCTTTACTAGATTTGAGTGCAAGTGTCAACTTAGTACCTTATTCGGTTTACAAACAAATGGGGTTAGGCGAGCTTAAATCAACCACGATTACAATCCAACTCGCTGACCACTCCATTAAGGTACCAAGGAAAATTTTAGAGGACGTACTAATCTAAGTAGAGAAATTTTACTTCCCCGTGGATTTTATTGTACTAGACACTGAACCATGTGTAAATGTTATCGCTCAAGTTCCCATCATTTTAGGCCGCCCATTCCTAGCAACTTCAAATGCAATCATAAATTACAGGAATGGAATGATGAACTTATCTTTTGGTAACATGACTCTAGAGCTAAATATTTCCATTTATGTAAGCATCCCATTGATAATAATGAAATCCATAAGCTGAATTTCATGGATTAATTGATAGAAGAAGAGGAATTAGAACCTAGTCTGACTGAGGAATTGATTCAAGTCATCGGAGACTTGAAAAATTCTGATTTAGAAAAAGTGCTTACTGAAATTTCTAATGATACTGAGAGCACTACCACCTAGGACATTGGTATGTACCAATGGAGACTGCGTCCTCAAATCCTATCTATCGAGGACTCGCGATCTCTGCCATCACCAACCAATGTTCTAAAGCTTGATTTAAAACCACTACCAAATGAGCTTAAGTATGTATACTTAGGTAAAAATAAAACTTATCCTGTGGTGATCTCTTCATTTTTAGACAAGGATCAAGAGGTTAAATTGTTAAATATTCTAAGGGACCACAAAGGAGCCTTGGGTTGGGCCATTTCTGACATCAAGGGTATAAGCCCTTCCATATGCACTCATCGGATCCACCTCGATGAGGACGCCAGACCAATCATACAACCTCAAAGGCATCTCAATCCAAACATGATGAAAGTTGTAAAAAATTAGGTGATCAAATTGTTGGATGTGAGAATCATCTATCCAATATCCGATAGTGTTTGGGTGAGTCCAACTCAAGTAGTCCCAAAGAAATTCGAAATAACTATTGTGCAGAATTCTAATAATGAACTCATACCAACACGTGTCACTACAGGTTGACGTGTTTGCATTGATTAAAGAAAATTAAATCAGGTCACAAAGAAGGACCATTTTCCTCTACCATTCATTGATCAAGTTTTAGAGAGGGTAGTAGGTCACTCCTTCTATAGTTTTCTTGATGGATATTCCAGATATAACCAAATAGAGATAGCCCTAGAAGACCAAGAGAAAACCACGTTCACTTGTCCATTTGGCACGTTTACTTTCAAACGAATGCCATTTGAATTGTGTAACGCTCCAACAAATTTTCAACGGTGTATGTTAAGTATTTTTTCAAATATGGTTGGAAAGTTTCTTAAGGTTTTCATGGACGACTTCTCTGTATTTGGGAGTAGTTTTAAGGAATGCCTCAACAATTTATCTCTTGTCTTGTCTAGGTGTAAAGAGAAACACCTTGTCTTAAATTGAGAGAAGTGTCATTTCATGGTTCAAAAGAAAATTATTTTATTCCATGTTATCTCCAAAAATGGAATCGAGATAGATCGCTCAAAACTCGACATTATAGCTAATCTACCTATCCCCCCAACTGTTAGAGATATTAGATCACTTCTAGGGCATACTGGCTTTTATAGAAGATTTATCAAGGACTTTAGTGCCATTACTAGACCCTTGACTAATCTTCTTCAAAAGGATGTTCCATTTAAGTGGACAGATGAGTGTGCAAGTACTTTTAATAAAATTAAATTATCTCTTACCACTGCACCTATCATGCGTCCACCAGATTGGACACTTCCTTTTGAACTAATGTGCAATGCAAGTGATTATGCTATAGGGGCTGTTTTGGGCCTAAGGAAAGATAAACGGCCCCACGTCATTCACTATGTGAGTAGAATTCTAAACTCGACCCAAGTGAACTACTCAATAACTGAAAAAGAGTTACTTGCAGTAGTTTTTACTTTGGATAAGTTTAGGTCCTACTTAGTGGGATCTAAAGTGGTCATTTTCACGGACCACTCAGCTTTAAAATATTTGTTATCTAAGAAGGATGTAAAGCCGAGACTTTTGAGATGGATCTTCTTACTCCAAGAATTTATCTTAGAGATAAAAGATAAGAAGGGAGTAGAAAATGTAGTGGCCGATCACCTTTCCAAATTGGTGTTAGATGATTCCACTGAGGAGATGCATATCCAGGACACTTTTCCTGATGAACAATTATTTGCGATCTCCAAATTGTCTTGGTATGCGGATATAGTGAACTATCTTGCAACAGGAAAAATGTCATATCATTGGAAGTCGCAAGATAGGAAGCATTTTGAAACCGAAGTTAGGAACTTCTTCTGGGATGACCCGTATTTATATAAATATGGGACTGATCAAATTTTTAGACGTTGTGTCCCAGAGGATAAAGTTCAGAGTATTATTTTCTTTTATCACATGGAAGCATGTAGTGGCCATTTTTCTGCTAAGAAAACTAGTGCAAAAATCCTGCAGTGTGGTTTTTACTAGCCCACCATGTTTAAAGACACTCATGCTTTCTGTGTTTCTTGTGATAGATGTCAAAGTTTGGGAAGGGTGTCCCGGTGCAACATGATGCCTTTATCCCCAATTTTACCATTAGAGATTTTTGATTGTTGGGGTATTAATTTTATGGGCCCATTTCCTTCTTCTTTTACATTTCTTTATATATTGGTTGGTGTGGACTATGTTTCAAAGTGGATTGAGGCAGTTCCAAGTAGGACCAATGACAACAAAGTGGTCATACGATTCTTAAAGGAAAATATTTTTTCTAGATTTGGAACTCCAAAGGCCATCATTAGTGATGGCAAGTCTCACTTTTGCAATAGGACATTTGAGGCTTTGATGAAGAAATATGACATCAAGCATAAAGTGAGCACCTCATACTACCCACAAATGAGTGGGCAAGCTGAGATTTCTAATCAGGAAATCAAACACATTTTAGAGAAAACTATAAGGCCAGATAGGAAGGATTAGTCCCTTAGACTATTTGACGCTTTATGGGCTTATAGGACTGCCTATAAGACCCCGATTGGAATGTCTCCATACAAATTGGTGTATGGGAAGGCTTACCACTTGCCCGTGGAATTGGAATATAGAGTCTATTGAGCAATAAAGAAATTAAACTTTAATATGGATCAAGCAAGTGGACAAAGAAAATTAGAATTGAATGAATTAGAGGAGTTGAGGAGAGACTCCTATGAAAATTCTAAAATCTACAAAGAGAGGACCAAATCTTTTCATGACAAAAATATCCTACGAAAAAATTTTGAACCTCAGTAAAATGTCCTATTTTACAATTCCTGTCTCCAGTTCTTTCCGAAAAAGTTAAGATCAAGATGGACAGGCCCCTTCATTGTGAAGAATGTTTTTACTCATGGGGTTGTTGAAATTGAGAATCCACGTAATGGCAATGTGTACAAGGTTAATGGTCAGAGATTGAAGCCTTATGTGAAAAACTTTCATTTGGGAGAGGAGTCCGTCCCTCTTCATAAGCCAAAATATTCAGAATGATACTCTTAATCTGACGAAGCATTTCTGGATCTGTATCATATTCAATTCTTTTTAGTGTCACATAGCAGGTGAGTTTTTCATGGTAGGTACTATCCACCTTTTATTTTTATTGTTCTCTACATTACATTATCATTACATTGGGGATAATGTAGATTTTAGGTTGGGGGGTGTGGATAGTCATCCATTTGAATATATATTTTTTTGGTTTCAATCTATTTTATTATTTTTAGATTTCAGTTAGGTTTATATTTATTTTTAGGTTTATGGAGAAATGTTTTTCAACATTTTCAAAATAATACTTTTATATACAAGAATGTGAACATGATATTTTGTGAATTCCAAAGGTAAAATTAATACTTAGTCTAGGTTAATAGTAGTCAGAATTCTGATAACGAAAAATTATAAACTTGAGTTTAATTATCTAATCACTAGTTTAAAATGAGTTGTAATTTGATGTACTGAATTCACAATATACCCTAGCCAACTAAGTGAGAAATATGATATGTGAACTAGAATAACAACTTTTGATTCAAACAAGGTTGAATGAACTAGTATCATTGATATATGCTTAAAAGAAAGAATATTGAAGGAAAACAATAATGGATTTTATTATTATTATTATAGAGCATGAATGTAATGACCATAACAATCGTGTCAGTAATCTGGAGTAAGGATACCTAAGTATCCATTACTATTACCATTACAAGTACGATACCTTATATTATGAAGAAAATCCGATGGGAATCTTCATCTAAGGGTGGTTTATAAAAATGAGGATATGATGATAAAAGAAAAAATGACATGAAAAAAATGAGATAACCAGAGATTTCTTATTCTTGGAATTATTAAAAGAAGTTAGGATAGAGAACATGCATATTTCTTAAAGTTAGACTAGTGTCACGGAGCACCTAAGGATATTGGATCATAACTATTCTAAATTTTGATTAGGTCTCTAAACTCAATGATGTAATGGATTAGGAAATTGAGATTCTAACTAACTTCAGACTTAGGATAAGTATTGGTTTGTTTTGGAATTCATATGATGAATGGAAGTATAATTGTATAAATTTTTGAGTATTGAATTATTTTTCATGTTATCAATTTTTGTGGGTAACATTTATAAAAACCCTCACGAGACTATAACTCGTCCACTAGGAAAATCTATGGGTTTAAAGGCTTGTTGCATATGCTAAATGCAATCGAGATTACCTGAGAAAGTGTAGTTAGAATTTTATTTTCATTTTAATTTTGTTTCAAAAATTAATTTTTATTCTTATTTTTTTTCCCTTATTTTGCTCGAGACTATCAAAATGTTGGTTGGGGGGTGTGTTGAGACTCAAATATTGTATAATTTTTCTCATTTATCTCTTGATTTTATGAACATAAATCATCTTAATATTTTATTTTACTTATGCATATGTTGCAAGGTAAATTTAAGTGCTTGGATTGAAAAAGGGTGCTAAAAAGCATGGATTTGATGCTCAAGATTTACCAAGGAAATGGATGGATCTTAGGAGACCAAGATTGAAGTATTCATATACCAAATATCCAAGAAAATCAAGTGACGAATGAAGAGAATCAACGATTTGAAGTGAAGAATCCTGAAATCGTCCTGAAAAAGTGTATTTTGAAGTTGTGAAGTTTATTTTGAAAAACTCCACAGTAAGAAGTCTGTTTTAAATGAACTACGCAATGAGAAGTCTATTTTGAAAAAATACGTATATTTGATGCGGTTTATACGGTTTTCAACTTTGTACAAAAATTAGAGATCCTTACTTATAAATAGAGATTCCTAGGGCATTCCTAAACATCATTCAAGGCATCCCAAATCAAAATTTAGGATTTTTGAAGAGTTTTTAATTTTATTAAAGATTTTAAGTTGTTCTTTTTATTTTAGATCTTTTCTATTTGTATTTTTTTCTTTCTTATTACTTTTTATTTCTACAATTTAATTATGTTTTTCTAAGTTCCTTCTAACCCAAGCTAGAAGGGAAGCACATGGGTTTAATATTTCTTTAAGATTATGATGATTGATTGTTTTAATGATGAGAAGAATGGTGTATGCATGTTGTCTATTATTTAGGTTTTATTTTTTATCCTCTTATGAAATCCATATGTTTTCATCATATGAGATCCACATTGATGTATAGGCTTAGCCTAGATCAATTAGATTTCCTAGATAGGAGAGGTTCTTAACCTGTTATATTTATTTGATATTCATTATCTTATAGATATTGAATACTTAAAATCACTGACAGTTGAGAACATATGTCAATGATGCAAATCCATCATTTTCTAATATTTTATATCACTTTTTAAAATATTTAAACCGTCTTATTTTTCGACTAGGCTGACCATAGTGCTCAGATCCTAGTTGTGTTATCCAAGTCATCATGATTTTGGAACATTAACCTATGTGTGGAACTTTGAAGCTTGGGTGTTATTTTATTCAGTTGAATTATATCCATTCAAAAATTCCAAAATTAAATCATCAGTTTAGTTTTTATTACTTAGCTTGTTTTGCATTTGATTTTTTTTCTCACAATTCATCTCCCTATGGTATCGACTCTGTATTCACGGGATACTACTTACGAACCTCTGCACTTGAAGGCAAGCAATCACCAAGCAGCCAAAGAAGTTTTAAAGAAAGATGTAAAAAATATAACTTCAAAATAGATTTTTGCACGATAGCAAGCTATATTATCTATTTTTTATTTTGATATCGAATTTATTCCTGGAAAAAAGAATTCTTTACTTGATTTTCTATCTCGTGAATTCTTACAGGGAAAGTCCAAAAATGCCAGCAAAAGCTCACCAACCTTTAAAGGCCAAAAACAAAGGAAAAGAAAAAATGAAGATTGAATTCTTAAATACATTTTTTCCTCTCCTCCAAACTCCTGAAACGAAACATCCAAATCCTCCAAACCAGCCAAATATGGAAGATTATCAACCAAAAGGAAAACATAGGGTTTTAACCCTAGACCCTGAACTTGCCAAATTACCAGAAGACCTTCTTATTCCAAAACTATTTCTCCTTGAAAATCATTTCCATCCAAAACATCCAACTATCTCTAAAAAATTCTATGAAGCCATTCTTATCCAAACTCATAGTGCAATCTTTGAACACCGCACTAACAAAAACTAAACAGAATATTTTTTCTCCAAAATGAAAATAGTCAATATCATTTGCCAAAATGAATGGTGAAAATCCCTCTTTCGATTCCAAAATGTTCAAAGTCCAAATGGTCAAGCTCATCCTTTTTCATATTGTGACTACATGGTAACATGTAACTATGTTCTCCTATTCCAAAATTCTGACAATGGCCATTCCTGGTTTCCAAATTTCTCTCGACCATATACCAAAGAAATTCTCCCTTGGTTTTATACTCAATGGTGAACTTTATTTGGAGGCCAATCATCAATTTTTCCAAATGAACTGCTTTCTCATTATGCCAAATTAGAGAAAATGTAAAATCCTGAATATGCAGGACATTTTCTCATGCAATATTTTGCCAAAAATAAACTTCCATGGATCCTTAGATGGAAGTATGAGGTTTACCCTCTGAATATCAAAATGTCAAAATTTTGTTCCAATCTACCTATATCAAATGGTGGAACAAATTCGATTGTTTTATTGTTCTTGAAGAAACAAAGAAGCAATTTGCTGCCAAAAAGAACTGCCAAAATCATTCAAAGAAGTCATCACGACTCCTAAACCTAATGAAACTGCCAAACTAAAGGAAGAATTAGCAGATCTCAAATCTGCCTTCACTTCTCTTCAAGATCAAGTCTCTAGCTGACATGAATCTACTTATGTTGAATCAGAAGGATCATTTACAATCATTCCGGATCCAGACTCTAATCCCGACGACCAAGAAGTATTCTTCTAGAATCTTCATTTTGCCAAAATATCTTCGCCAAATGCAATCTAAAAGTACACTAAAACAAGCCAAAATGAAGCTAAATGCAAGCCAAAAGGACTCCAAATTGAAGCAAAAAATCATCGATGCCTACAAGCACAACAAAGCCAAAAGCCACTACCAAAAATTGCTAAAAAGTCTACTGTAATAAAAAAAAACGCCAAAACATTGTAGCACTTTTACTATTGACTTTTACTATAGCAAATGGTAAAAATCACATAGTAAAACCGCACAGTCTCTAAATAGTCTCCAAATTGGGTACTGATCGCCCACTGAATGTACCCACCGTTTTGATTGTACAATTTTGTAATAGTATAAATAAATCTCTATATAAAGAGATATCTTCTTTTGTTTTAAGGCAGAGTTCGACTAGCGAATTCAAAGTTTAATCCTAGAGAGTGCTTGAATAGAAAGCAAGTGTGCTCTTTCTCTTCTTTCTCCTCCTTTCTATTTTTCTGTTTGTAAAAGCTAAAAGCTGTTTGCAAGCTGATCTTGAAGAATTGGTATCTTGATGTGACTCCAAAATCTAAACAGTCCATGTGAAGCAGCACCTTTTAAAACCCCCTGGGGACCAATTTTTACTTTGATCCATAACTTTGGTGGGCCATGAAAAATAAAAACAGTTTCCTCCCTTGATATACATTTCTCTTTTCTATGGCCCACTAGAATTTTAGATCAGGTTGAAAATTTATCCCTTGGGGTTTCATGGGATTCCGCATCACCTAGACCGTTCAAATCAGACGCACATGACATGTGTGAAAAGGTGTGCATGTGTGCATGTGTGTGAAAAGAGCATATATATATAGGGGAAATGGTACTATGAGGTTGACCTCATGGCAACTTCCCATGAGGTTGAGCTATGTGGACCCTACCATGATGTGTGTCGAACATCTACCCCATCAATCAGATGTACTATTCCATGGTGGGACACGAGATTGAAAATCAAGTCAATCCATGACTTGGATGGGCCACACCACATACAACAATTGAGAGGGGTTACCCTCCCTGTAACATCTTAGAAAAATCCATACAAAGACTCGAGTATCACCTTAGGCAGAAATCGCTAAGCATCAAATTATATAGAAATTAGATGAAAATTAATTAAGTACTAAACTGAAATAACTAGTAGATTAGCTTGAACTACTTTCTATACGAACTGCAAGACCCAAACCTAGTAGAATCGCTAACTCTATATTACCTAAAAACCTAGGATCCATCTCAAAACCCAGTTGCTTGCGGGAGTATCATGAAACTCCGTATTGGACCTAGACCTCGTATCGAAAGTCCAATTACCGTGAAACTATACGGTTATGACCACCTTGCTGGGCTTGACAATCATCTCAGAAATTAATTCCAAATAGTATCCAGAAACATACAACTTCAGTCCGGAGTGAAGTGTGTGAGAAACACGAATATCTTTAGAAAATGAACTCAATCTTAAGTGATTTGGGCCGTTCACTTGCAGGCCAAATCTAAGGTATCAGACCGTCAAATTCTGAGCCAACTACACTCTTGGATCAAGACAATTTCCCTACACTAGTCAATATACTTGTGGCCCTGATTGAGTGACGATAACTGTTGAACTGAAATAGGTCCTCCACGGTTGATCCACAAATTCGATCAGACCGAAATCTTAACCTAACCTAGATCCAATGTCAGGAAACTTTTCCTAGACTGTATGCAGGAAATAGGCCTCCAGATGAGCTCCGTTAGACCGAAACAGTTACTCTTTGACTATAACCTATGTTTACATCAATGGTCGAACTAGTTTTGCCACAATGGATACATTTAATGAATCTGAGTTGTACGACGAGTATCAACAGTGGTTAGGCCACAAGGAGTGTGTATGCGCTCTATGTCGATCAATTCAATGTATGCTCTTACCAATCGAGCTTGTCAAGTAACCCAATTGGCCTAATGTATGTTCACCCTATATAGTTGTTACTGCTTGAATCTAAGGTACCACTTACCAATGTAAGGCCCGTTTCAACCTTAGTACTACGATCCGCTAAGACTCATGAGCTGGGCATGGTGGCGTATGGGACACCGTGGTCGAGCTGTTGGCTTATGCTGGGGTGACGAGCCTCCTCGTAGTGACCAGTGAGCAAACCAAACTCATGAGCAAAATATGGTGGTATATGGGACATTGTATTCAAGTTTTCGGCCTACGATCAGGTGACGAGCCTCTCGTAGTGACCTCAAGTATACACTAGGACTACGCTAAGGTGATGTGCCTTTCTATAGTGACCTCGAGTGTAAACTAGGCCTGCGATGAGCTGACGAGCCTCTTTATAGTGACTTGGAATTGCCATCGTATGTAACTAGCTAGGATTGACGACCCTAGATGGATCATTATTTGGGCAAATGATATAAAGAGAGGTACCTTAGCTTCCTAAACTTACTGTATGAATAAGTCTAATTACGAACTTAGCTAATCAAGCACATGCACCACATTGCATGTGCCTTTGACATTGGTGTTGAGCACAGTGGGAGTGTTGCATGCGCGACAGTGAGATGATGTCGCAGAGGGAGTATAGGCGAGGGCATACATCATTATCGCATCCCATCCTTACATTAACAAGAGTACTTAGGGCATGATTGTTGTACTGCTTTTCATTACTGCTTGAATGAATTGATAACATGTTAGCCTTTGCCTTATAGCTCCATTGAGTTAATCACTCACTCTCACTCTAGAATAGTGCTTTAAAACACCAACCAGACTCTGTTGTAGTTTCAGATGATGGTGAGGCTTACGAGTTGGAGCCGGCCTTCTACGACGACGAGGAGTTCTCCTATCTACAACTCTTTGGTGGGTCTATGTAGACCTAGAGTTGTGTTGCAAGGATCGTAGGGATACGGACTAGTTGAACATTAAACCTTATCATTTTGTAAATTTTGGAGTTATAAATGTAATTATTTAACCTGGTGATGTTCATACTTTGAAGACTTACAATAACTTATATGCGCTATATACTTATCACAGTCTTCTACTTGTGTAATTTAACGGTCTCTGGAGTATGATAGGATGATTTGGTATAATCTC
Source organism: Magnolia kwangsiensis (assembly GCA_037074715.1). Lineage (NCBI taxonomy): Eukaryota > Viridiplantae > Streptophyta > Magnoliopsida > Magnoliales > Magnoliaceae > Magnolia > Magnolia kwangsiensis. Next base: position 105,191,356 of record CM073578.1, on the reverse strand, counting down.
ATTCATGTTTAATGCACTAATATGGATAACATTCAATCATCATTATCTATGTTGCATAAGTGATGCGTTGGAACTCAAGTGCTAAACTTCTGCTCGACCCTCGATTTTCAAGATGTTACAAGTTGGTATTAAAGCATGATTTGGATTAAATTAGGCCTGGGTTATGGTAAAATGATATACACTGATGTACTTTGACTTAGGAGAGAGCGTTAAACATAAAAATGATCATAGTATTCTAAGTTTCGCCCGACATTGATCATATAACCGTTGAAGTGAAACTGACGACAGAAACGGGACCTGTAAGCATCTTTGGTCATACGAGGTGACCCCAATCCTTTTCTAGACCATCAATTGACGGGTGTAGACAATGATTTAGTATATTCCATACTCAAATAACCTTAAAAGCATGAATATACGTAACATGGAACCCGAAACTGTACCAAATGGACTCAGGGGCTTAAACGACCCAAATCGGGGGGGGGGGGGGCATCGCCCTTGATCTAGTAGACAATGATGGCATCGTGCCACGCGTGAGGCCTCGAGGTCCGGTTCATCCGGGCCAGTCGGGTCAGCCTTTATACACACTTGTGTGGCCCACGAAATCGTGTAGGGACCCCTATAACCCACCCATTTACTTTATTTCCTCCTATCACACCCCTCCAAGCTTTCCAATCTCCCAAAAATCTTATTTTTCTCTCTTAAATCCTTCCTCCATTCTCACATTTTTTTCATTTTCTTCATTACATACCCACCTCCCACCATTCCTTTCAAATCCATCTCCTATCTCCCTCATTTACTCCCATTTGAGCACACAAACTCTCCTTGGTGTCTCAAAAAATCTCAAGGTCCAACAACCTATCCTATCCCTCCATTTTATTTCACTTTCATGGCTCTTTTTAAGCTCGTGGTGGTCATATTTTTATTTTTCACACTTTTTTCTCTCATGGGGAAGAAGAGGGCTTCCATGGATGAAGCCGGACCTAGCCGCCCTACCTGTTCAAGGAGGCAGAAAGGCACCGAGGCTAGCACAAGCATCGATCAGGAAATAAGGATGAAGCAGGAGCTCGATCCCCAGCTTCCTCTCGAAAGAGCTCTACTGGTGGATATAACACATGGAAGGTTTCAAGGCCATAGAGTCCTCTTTGAAGCACATGTGGATGAGAAACTATTTAGGCTTTATCGGGCGATGGATATCCTATTGGATGCTGGGTGGGATCCCATATTTGAGGGCAAGTTTCGTGCGAATAAGGGCATTGTCCGAGCCTTTTACGTCCATATACGAGAGCCACTGCTGGAGCCTTTATAGTTCTCTATCCCCATGGAAAGGTCGGAAGTCATTGTCAATGTGGACTTGATAGCCTGAATCATGGTGATGTTGCATAGAGGGGTACATGCTAGCAAGCAAAATCTCAGGAGCGTGCGTGAAAGAGATCACCGCACGCAATTTCTTTGTGGCCGACTAGTCCACTCGAATCGAGGCAACTGTCTCTCAACGACCAAGATGACTCATGACTTCCGCCTACTCCACCACATCTTCACACACAACGTGTATCTTAGGTGGAGCAATCGCAGCGAATGCACACATCTTATGGTAGACTTCCTATATCGAGTTAGGAAAGGAGACAAGCTGTGCTTGCCTATATGTGTACTACTACAGATAGTTTAGACCGCGCGCTCTCCTAGGATAGACATTTCACTCCCATTTGGCCGACTTATATGCAAGCTTGCTTGTGAATTCGGCTACAAACTTGGCTCAAAAAGGCTTGCGCCTATCCATTTCATCGACGACCCTACTCTCAACAACATGGGCATTGGGCCATGACAATGTCAAGCCCAACTCGATGAGAGTAAGGATGAGACGGGAAGTGAAGAGGAAGAGAGTGATAAAGAATGCAGAGATGAGATAGAGGAAGAAAGCAAGGAAGAGGAAGGGCAGGAAGAGGAAGAAAAGGAGGCCCAAGACTCTGATGGGGCTCTCCACCTGCTACACATAAGCACCACCGCGATCGGACTGTTATAGAAGCCCGCTTAGCTTAAATTGAGGAGGGCCAAGTCACCCTGCGACAGGAGGTTAGTGAGATGGGCCAAACTTTAAGAGAATAGGGCCTTCATGAAATAAAATTTCATCAAGAAGGTGTCTCGCAATTTGAAGGTTATTCTATGTTGTATGCAGGACAAGGGTGCTCCTCCATCACCAGATTCAGACGACTAGTCCTGTGTTATAGTCGTCTTTGGGTTTCTTTGCTTTCCTATTTTCTATGTTATAGCCTTTATAGGCTTAGTAATATCATAGAGTAGTTGGTATGCTTAAGTGTTTGAAACTTTGCTTAGATTAGCTCACATGCATCTTCTGTCATGATCCATGTAATACTACACCTCATGTATTGTGACAATTTTAGTTAAATGAAATGCATGTAGCTCATTTATTTATGAGATGTATGGAATGCTTGAGAAATTGAGTGTTGTATGCTAAATCTTACACTGGTTAACCCTATGTTGTATATATGAAATGCCACCCAAGGCCACACGGAGTACGACAAGTCTTACACTTGGCGCCTCAATTGACGGGGCACCTCCCCTAAGTGATAGCCAGACGGACCCCAGTTTGGGCTCGACTCACGAGACTATGCCGGATTCTCAGTCAGCCACTGGCCCCACAAATGGGCCGACACCTTTTGCACCACCGGTTCTGGAGTAGAATCGTGCGTCCTCGTTGACGCCTAAGGCTGAAAGTTGGGTGGGTTGGGTCGGGTTGTTGCTTAACCCTAACCCAACCCAAGGTTCCTATACCTTAACCCAACCCAACCCAACCCAACCTCGGGTTGGGAATTCTTAACCCAAGCCCAACCCAAGCGGGCTCGGTCGGGTTGATCGAGTTGGTCGGGTATACGTGTTAATATTTTCATTATTACATTAGTTTATTATATTTCAATATAGGATTTATTTTTTGTATCTATGATTTTATTAATTATATATGTGATTATTCGTCATAAAGAACTTCATTTTTTTCTTTTAAAAAAAATAAGCTAAAATATAGGACAACTACTCTTTTAAAAGTCATGTAGCATAGCACGCAATCTATTTGGGAGAGAGAAATCCAGTATATCTTGTTAGCTTGAGTCATTGGAAATTACGTGGACAAATGAGACCTGACATTGCTAGTGTTCCTTCGACACAAACGATCCACACTCAATTATAATTTATAAGTAACTTATATATTGATTGGGTTCGGGTTGGGTTGGGCGACCTGAGACCTCAACCCGAGCCCAACCCAAGTTTTATCGGGTTGGTGTTTGTATAGCTCAAGCTTGAGATTGGACCCGATATATCTTGCCCGATCCCAACTCAATGTCGGGTCGGTCACGGGTCGTTCGGGTTGAACCCGCCCAACTTTCAGCCCTATCGAAGCCCCACATGTACCAGACTCCTCCTAATAGGCTAGAGCAGATGATGCTCCTTATGTAGCAGTAGCAACAGATATGGACCACCATCGCAGGGTCCCTTGCCCAGAACATGAACGCGGCTCCACCTGCACCACCTATACACCCTGCTGGAAACGTGAGTGTTAGTGACTTGTTTAAGCAATTTTAATGCTTTCAACCTCCTACATTTGCGGGTACTCACAGACCTGAGGAGGTTGAGTATTGGCTTGACCGCATCTCTAAGATGCTAAAGCCACTGCACTGCACTGTACTCAGGCAAAGCAGGTAGAGTTGGTCACCTACATGTTTGAGAAGGAGGCCAGTCTCTGGTGGGACAGTGTCCTTAGGACCATTGCTCCTGGTTATGTGTAGTCGTGGGAGGCTTTTGAGACGTGCTTCCATGGGAAGTATTTTCCTCTCACCTATCGTAATGAGGAGGGAGAGTTTCTTCGCATTCGACAGGGAGGAATGACAGTAATAGAGTATGAGAATAGGTTTACAGAGCTGGCCAGATATGCTCCCTTAATATTAGCGGATGAGCTGATGCGTCTGCGGTAATTTTCTGAGGGTTTGCGACCCGAGATACGCTCGAAGATGTGTTGCGTTAGCATACCTAACTATTCTGAGCTAGTGAACATGTCTTTACGAGCTGAGAAGGATGGGGACAGACTATCTCGTACAGGCGTGCCCATGGGTTAGAGGCCTCAACCAGATCTGTCGAGTAGACTATTCTTGGCAAGAGGCCACATGCAGATTCTCCTCCTTGGCTTACGTCTCCCTCGACATAGCTGAAGTGACCTGATGTATGGTGCATCTACTACAAAAGGTTGAGTCATTCTTGTCACGCCCCAAACTCAGAAAACAGGCTCATAAAATTCTCGATCACCGAATCCGACGTCAACAACCTCCATAGTGCCCCATTCTCGGATCCCGGCACTCATATGCCAGATTCCGATCCTGGGATCCAAGGAGGATTTTCAATATGATTTTTTTTTGTAATGGAGCATAATCACAAGCATAACCAAGTCACAAAACAACATCACCACATATCCACTATATCAAAAACTTTAAGTACAATACGAGAAGAAAAATACAGAGTGATCAAAAACTCTAAAATAATCTGATGTACACTCCTACCTTAGCGTTGCTGCGATCCAATGCCACCTGCACACAATGGTCATACATAAGCTTACAAAAGATTAGAGGGTGGTGTAAGTGTGTGCGCAAGGCAAGCGCCAAGTGTACAATATCAGAGTAATGCGAAAATATGCGGTAAGTCCATGAATGCTATTAGATGTACCAAAGCTATATGATGCAAGGCATGAATGCTATCAGTTATACCAAGGCCATGCGATGCGAGGCCTATATATCCAAATGTCATATACAAGATGCAAAGCAAGCATGCTAGTACTCATCAAGTACATATATCAATACAGTTCCTCTTTGGGATATCACCGGGGTCTAATACACTTCACATTGACTACCTCTTCCATAGCTGCATAGCCAAAAAAGTTAAATAGACCTCACTATTCGCCTGACCAGTAGTCTACCAATACCTACCCAGCTCATAGATAGCGGACTCATTTACGAGCTGGTCAAACTCAGCCTAACTTATAGCTCCCTCACTCAGGCAGATAAGGCCACACCCCCTCCTAACCGACCACGACACAGTGGGAGACGCGGCCTACTGGTATTCGGCACTCGGGCGCTCGTGTATCCACTTGGTCTAGACGTTGGAGCAACTCCTAGTACCAAAAAGGTTCTGAGACTTTCACCCAAGGACATCCTACGTGCCCATAGTGCTAGAACCAAGTATTTTCGGTATCCGATACGGCCATCCACGATGTGCCTATAGAGCCATGGCCCTGATGTCGCTAGGGCGTACAATGATTAAGTCACTCATATGCGAGAATTATGAATCACACCATATAGTCATGCAACAATCCCACGCATACCACGCGATCATGTGGGGTACTCTATCTCATAAGGAGTCCCATAAATGTCTCAGCCTAACGGCTTATGTTATGATCAAACATTCCTCATATCAAGCATACATATGATACATATGGGCATGAGTCATGGAATTATACTAAGCATGTTATAAAGTAATAAACTATCCTTACAATGTAGATGGGCCTAGACGACCTACACACAACAAGTACGGGCCTATCAGCCCTAGGGAGAGTTATAATGTGGACATTTAACTAACATTATTCTTACAATGTGGACGTCAAACCAACATTGCTCCCAAGGCATGGTCCACCATAAATATTATTACACAAACCATGGGGAATCACACATTGCATTAGACCTTGTATATGTAATCCATTGGGCCTTAAACACATCAAATTGGCTGAATGAATGGGCCAAGTTAAATGGGCCGAATGGAATGGGCCAATTTAAATGGGCCGAGTCCAACTCATCTATTATAGAGATCAATGTAGATTATTATAAAAATGAATCATATCAAAAGATCGACTGGACCGCACTCCAAATAACACTGGTGAGAGTGATTTTCGCCATTAAAATCCTACAGGGCCCACCATTATGTATTTATTTTGGGATCCAACCTATTCATAAGTTAACATGGGGATAGTTGGAGTGAGACCAAAAATATCAGCTCGGTCGGAACTATCGTGGCCCTTAAGAAGTTTTGAACGGTGAATGTCACTATCCCCACTATTTTTTTCAGATGTGGGGATCCACTTGAACCATAGATTTGACTCATTCTTTAGCTCATGCCACAAAATGAGCTTTCAAAATGGTTAAATGGCTGGATGCAACACATGCATCATGGTGAGTCCCACCGTACAGTGTGGATAGAACACAAACATCAGGGGTTCCACGCTGCATTGACGAAGCCGCACACAGGGGCGGCAGCGTGGATAAAACACTTACTTCGTGGTGGGGTCCACACGTGTGGCCCACCACAATGTTTATCTGCCATCCAAACCATTGATCAGGTCACACGGACCCTAGATGCAGAGGAAAAATAAATTTCATATTGACCCAAAACTTCTGTGATACCTAAAAGGGTTCCAATGGTAGACATTCATCATCACTGTTCCCTGTGATGTGGGCCACTTGAGTAACGTATATGGCTGATTTTTGGGGTGGGACCAATGCCCTAAGGGGCCATCAAATGCATGGTGTTGATGTGTCCATACATCACGGTGGCGCCCACGGCTGGGACCCATGTTCCGCTGCCCGACCGTCCGTCAACCGCAGCAGAACACTGCTGCATGCTAGTAGCAGCAGCGCTTGCTACTGAGTTTTTTTAAAAAAAAATATGTTTTTGTATGGTTTTTCATGCATGGGGCCTGCATTAGAAGAATCCACCCGGTCCACTAGTTTCTACAGTCCATAACAAATCCGTCAAGCCCAATATTGGGCATATTTCGGAGTGTAGAAAAATTTAAGTAAATTTAAATGGTGAAAATCATTCTTTAATAAGGTATGGCCCACCAGTTAGTCGAATCAGCTTCATTTTTCGGCTCAACGCCTAAAATGAGTTGGGGAAAAGGATGGTTGGCTTGGATTGAATCTATACACCAATTTGGGGCCTATACAAGTGGTCCACCCAAATACTTTAAAGCCAGCTAACATACATTTTTTTTGTGTCTATTCTGGCTCACGTCCAGATGTTGGATTGTTCTTGGGCATAACAAATATATTCAAGGTGGGACCTGCTTAGGTGGGCCACCACATGGTGGATCATGTAGATACAATGCTTATAAAGTGGGCCCCACCTATAAATGGCTTGGATCAAATACATGCTTCAAGGTAAGGTCCATCCAGGTGGGCCACATGGCCATATCATCACATAAAAAGAAAGAGAGAGAGAGAGAGAGAGAGAGAGAGAAAGAGAGAGATCGAGGGACACGTGATGATGGAGGGCTCCGCCACTACGAGCCCTCCCTTGCATTCAATCATACATCAAGTGGGTCCCAATACATGTGGGCCAATCAAATCAAAAATCAATGGTGGAGATCCTTTCTCCACTAAGATGTAAGGTCTAGACGACCCTATTCATGTAAGGAGAATAAACATCATGATGGGGTCCATGGAGAATGACCCCATCATGGAATGATCATGAAGATCAAGGTGGACCATCGGCCACACCTAGGGTCCAAAGTGAGATCCCTACCATCAATCGATAGGCCTCACTTGGCCCTTCATCTGAAAAAAATGAAATCTAAACCTATAGAAGCACCCACCGTTTGATCTTCTCGGTCCGATGGAATACCGGTCTCCTTGTGCTTCACTTTGATGGTGGAAAATGAAAAATGAATGGCTAGGATGAAGGATTTTGGGGGTGAGAAGTGGGCCACACAACTCACTCTTTTCTCTCCATGGGAAGGCTTGGACGTCCACTTTTTTTCTTGGAATTTTGCTTGGAAAATGTGAAGAGAAAGAGAGAGAGAGAAGGGATGGTTGTAAGGAGAGAGAGTGATGGGTGATGGATGTGAGGTGAGTGATGGGTGAGGTGAGAGGTTGGTTGACTTGGTGGTTGCTTGACTTGTGGAGAAAGGAAGTATGAGTGCTCTTGTACTTGACATGAGGTGATTGATTGATTGATTGAGTAATTGATTGATGGAACATATCGTAGAGATTCTCTTAGGATTGCAAACGCGCGGTGTTTTCTTCGAAATAAACGTCAACCCACATCTCTCTACCGGGGTATCCGATCGGTATGCAAGACGCGGCTTTGGAACAACGGTGACGGTGCAGTCGTGATGGTACAAGTCTCAAATTAAGCTGACTCAAATCTATAGGATACGACTTAGAGTCGCGCGCTAACATGGATTATAGGTCAGGGAATGCCGGACTTCGACGAGAAGGATCACATGAGTCGACGAAACAGTACAAGATAGGATACGGGTCTTATAATTCTGACACTTACTACTTCACAGGATAAGGGACAATGGCTTCATCCCCCTTAGAAGATTAATCGTTAGATGCCACTAGGTATCTCGGCTCCACCTCTACGATCAGTACTGCCTTCTTACAGGCACCGGTACCTTAATTTAGGTCACCTCAACGACCTATGGCAACACAACCGAATCGTTCTCAACAGGCTCATGTGCACTCACTTGCAGCTGAGGCATCCAAAACAGCAACCGCAACACCACTAGCCTTTGAAGTCACGACACATGTTTAAGGTACATCAGTCTTCTTATTGGTGGACACCGGGTCCACTATCTCTATAATATCTTGCACAACAGCCAAGTGACTAGGTTTGGAAACTAGTCCTATGGTTGGGATGAGATTCCTTACCACTACGGGGACCTTTTCAGATACTACCAAGATGTGTAAGGGTTGTTCGATAGACTTAAGGAGCAGAACAGTATTCGTCAACCTGATTATTGCCCCGCTATGTCATTACGATGTGATCCTCAGTATGGATTGGCTCACTGAGATGAAGGCAGAGATTGATTACGATACTAGGGTGGTGACAACCCATGGACTTGAGGGTACGACCTTTACATTCTCAGTTTAGGTCAGTTGGTACTACTGCATCAATTGATATGCTACCTTGTTAGAGCATGTTGATGGTCTGACTTTGAAAAACACGCTGATAGTTCAGGATTTCACGAACATGTTTAGGAAGATAATGTGTTACCTCCTTAGCGCGAGATCAATTTTACCATTGATCTTGTGCTTGGTGTAACACCTATATCTCTTCCGACTTATCGCATGCCTCCATATGAGATGGAGGAATTAAGGAAACAGATTGATGATCTATTAGATGCGGGCTTCATACGATCGAGTGTATCTCCTTGGGGAGCACCCGTGTTGTTTATGAAGAAGAAGGATGAATCAATGTGATTGTGTATTGATTATCGTAGGTTGAATCAAGTGATAATGAAGAACAAGTATCCTTTATCCAGGATAGATGATCTGTTCGAAGATGATCTGTTTCACCAGTTAAAGGAGGCATAGTATTTCTCTAAGATTGATTTACAGTCAGGGTATCACCAGTTGCGCGTCAGGGATGAGGACGTGCAGAAGACAGTTTTCAGGACCAATTTTGGGCATTATGAGTTTCTTGTAATGTCGTTTGGACTTACAAACGCACCAACCGTATTCATGGACCTAATGAATAGGGTATTTCGGCCATACTTGTACCATTAGTCATCGTATTTATAGATGACATCCTGATATACTCTAAGAGTAGGACAGATCACAAGGAGCACCTGCGAGCAGTCTTTGATACGCTAAAAAAGAATCAGTTATTTACGTAGTACAAGAAGTGTGACTTTTAGAAGGAAGAAGTCAAGTTCTTTGGACATATGGTGTCTAAGGAAGGAATAGCGGTAGACCTTACTAAGGTGACCACAGTACAGGACTAGGAGCAGCCCGGATCAGTTACAGAGGTGAGGAGTTTGTTGAGACTTGCTGGTTACTATCATCGATTCATTAGGGACTTTTTCAATATAGTCAAATCGTTGTCTCAGCTTTCTTGGAAGGATCTTAAGTTTGCCTAGAATGAGAAGGCAGAAGCAGCTTTTCAGGAACTGAAGGACAAGTTAACATCCGCACCTATGCTAGTATTGTTAGAGCAAGGGGTCAAGTATACGATATACATCGACACGTCTCGTGTTGGTTTAGGTTGTGTCCTTATACAAAAGGACAAAGTGATCGCCTATGCATCACGACAGTTGAGGAAACACGAGAAAAACTACCCTACACACGACCTAGAGTTAGCGAACATCATCTTTGTATTAAAGCTCTAGAGACACTACCTCTACGGAGAGGAGTTCAAGCTCTTTTACGACCACAAGAGCCTCAGATACATATTCACATAGAAGGACTTGAATATGAGGCAGCGATGATGAATGAAAACCTTGAAAGACTTTAAGTTCGAGGTCTCCTACTATCCTAGCAAGGCCAACCTTGTGGCAGACGTGTTGAGCCGCAAGAAGACTATAACATTTGCAATTCCACTGATGATAGAGGAGTGGAATATGGTCGAATTTGTGTGAGATTTTGAGCAAAAGCTTATGATAGAGGAGCCGTTCGAGAGCGTCACACATATTCGTGTGCAGCCACTTACCGATGACCGAATCATAATGGCTCAGGAGGAAGATGAATGACTAGTGAAGATGAGGAAACGAGCTAGTGATGATGAAAACTCTGAATAGAGAGTTAGTTCGGATAGGGGTTTACGTTATCATGGCCACCTATGCGTCCTAAATCGACATGACTTGAGAAAAGAAGTTCTCGAAGCTGCTCACAATTCGAAGATGGCAATGCATCCTGGTGGTACGAAAGATGTATCGAGACATGACGCATTTGTATTGGTGGGACAACATAAAGGCTCACATAGCAGACTATGTCTCACGTTGCCTCACGTGCCAACAGGTCAAGGCCGAACATCGCCGACCTCTTACTTTACTTCAGCCCATGCCTATAGCCGAGTGGAAATAGGATTTCATCTCTATAAATTTCATTTCAAGGTTACCGAAGACGAGGAAGGAGCATGACTCCATTTAGGTGATTGTGGACCGATTGACGAAATCGGCTCATTTTCTCACTATTAGAGTTTCAAACTCAGCAGACGATTTGGTTAGGCCATCAAGGAGATAGTATGTTTGCATGGAGTGCCTATGAAGATCGTGTCGGATCGAGACGCGCGATTCACATCTATCTTCTGGACTCATATCCAAGAAGCAATGGGTGTAAAACTGAAGTTCAGTACCGTGTTCCACCCATAGACTGACAGGCAGATAGAATGGGTAAATCAAGTGTTGAAAGATATGCTGCGAGCTTGTGTGCTTGAATTCAAGGACAGTTGAGATGACTGTCTTCCTTATGCAGAGTTCACTTATAACAACAGCTTTCAGGTGAGTATTGGCATGACTCCCTATGAGGCACTGTATGGGCATCCGTGTCGAGCGTCGCATTGTTAGGTAGAGGTTGGTGAGAAAAGTTTGATTGGCCTAGAGTTAGTGCAGGTGACCTCAGAGAAGTAGACGTTATTAGGTGTCGACACCTGACAACACAGAGCCGGCAGAAGAGTTACCCTAATACGAGGTGGCGACCCTTAAAGTTTGAGGTCGGGGACCATGTGTTTCTAAAGATTTTTTCCATGAAGGGAGTCCTTCGGTTTGGCAAGAAGGGGAAACTCATGCCACGGTTTATTGGTCCATTTCAGATTCTAGATCGAGTGGGTGTGGTGGCATACCGCCTCGCTTTACCCACACCACTCTCAGACGTGCACAACGTATTTCATGTATCGATGCTGAAAAAATACGTTCCTGACCCTTTCCACATTATCAAATGGGAGCAGACACAGTTGAGTGAGGATGCTACTTACGTACTGCGACCGACGTGGATTCTAGATAGGAAGGAGCAGGTGCTACGTAGTAAAGTGATTTCACTTGTGAAGGTATTATGGACGCATCACACTAAAGAACAGGCTAATTGAGAAATAGAAACCGAGGTCCATAAGAACTACCCTTAGATTCTCGAGGAGTATGAAAAGATACTAATTTCGAGGATGAAATTTTTCTTTAAGGGGGGGTAGATTGTAACGTCTTGAAAAAATTCGTACAAAGATCCGAATATCACCTTAGGCAGAAATCGATCAGGATCAAATTATATAGAAATTAGATGAAAATTAATTTAGTACTAAATTGAAATAACTAGTAGATCAGCTTGAACCGCTTTCTATACGAACTCCAAGACCCAAACCCAGTAGAATCACCAACTCTACATTACCTAAAAACCTAAGATCTATCTCAAAACTTAGTTGCTCGAGGGAGCATCATGAAACTCCGTATCAGACCTGGACCGCGCGTCGAAAGTCTGATTACCGCAAAATTATACAGTTATGACCACTTTGTTGGGCTTGACAACTATCTTAGAAATCAATTCCAAATAGTATCCAAAAACCCACAACTTGAACCCGGAGCGAAGTGTGTGAGAAACGTAAATATGTTTAGAAAATGAACTCAAACTTAAGTGATTTGGGTCGTTTGCTTGCAGGCCAAATCTAAGGTTTCAAACCATCAGATTCTGACCCAGCTATACACTTGGATCAGAAAAATTTTCTTACACAGGTCAGTGTACTTGTGGCCCAATCGAGTGATGATAGCTGTTGAACCGAAACAGGTCCTCCACGATTGATCCACAAATCCGATCGGACCAAAATATTAACTTGGCCTAGATCCAATGTCGGGGAACTTTTTCCAATCGTATGCAGGAAATGGGCCTCTAGATGAGCTCTGTTAGACCGAAACAGCCACTCTTTGGCTATAACATAAGTATATCATGGCCCTAGGGCCATTTACACTAGTTCTAGGCTTATATAAGGACCTTAACCCATCCCTCTCTCATTCTATATGAATTTCAAAACCCTAATAGAGAGAAGAGAGGAAAAGAGTCAGGAGAAGAGAGAGTGTGAGAGAAAGTTGCTGGGATTTGATCCCGCCACTCCACGTATCGAATCATCCAACCTGTATCGCTACACTAGCGAATTCAAATTCATTTTTGGGTAAGAAATCCCAACCTTAATCTGTTTTAGGGATTCAAATAGAGGAATTAGTGAAATAGCTAACCTATTTCATTGATTTAGGTAGTCGTTGTGCCGTAGTTAAAGAAGTAAGATTCAAATTGAGTTTGATACGAGTTTACCGATGAAACGTGCAGATTATAAATGTTTAGGTTATGGTTTTCAAGGCTTTCAATGTTAATTAATGGTTTATGACTGACTTGATTATTGTCACATGTGCTTAGATGCGATGGTTTCCTTGTATTACGCACACACACACACACACATATGAACTATGTTGATTTTAATACATTTCATGTGTTTGTTGAAATGTATGAATGAATATGAAATTATAATTTATCCCTGTCATGGCTATTGATTGAGAACACATGATTGTTGTATGTGTGACAAGTTCTTTGTGAAAGGAGTTTTCATAATATATGTAATAACTACTTTATTACATGTATGTTGATATGTGTAGCCTAAGTGTTTAATAAAATGCCTGAATAAGAAAATGCTTGTTGAAATGTATTTAAAGAGGCCATTCAAATAGGATTCTCAATTACCTTATCTAAAACTACAGTTTCTTTCTTGTTATCTATCTCGTTACTACATGATTTATGGATAAATTTATATGTATGATAACATGTGCACTGTGTTTGTTAAAATGCTCAAATGAGATTTATACTTGAATTGATTATTACATGATGTTCTAACTATCCCATATGAATGCATGTTGTGTTCGAGTATGATTGGGATTAATACGTAGTTCAGGAAATCGGTAACAGTTTATGATCAGTGGTCGAACCAGTTTAGCCACAACGGATACGTTCAATGAATCCAAGTTGTACGGTGAGTGTCGACAGTGGTTAGGCCACGAGGAGTGCGTATGCGCTCCATGTCGATCAATTCAACGTACGCTCATACCAGTCGAGCTTGTCAAGTAACCTGATTAGCCTAATGTATGTTCACCTTGTATGGATGCTATTGCTTGAATCTAAGGTACCACTTACCAATGTAAGGCTCGTTTCAACCTTGGTACCATAATCCGCTAATACTCATGAGTCGGGCATGGTGGTGTATGGGACACTCATTATGTCAAAATGACCAATTTGTGATATAAAAATCTTTTGGTTTAACAACGGATTTAATCCGTCGCTAACTGAAAAAGTTCATCACTAAGCTTGTTTTTTCTGAATATCTGTAGTCCGAATGTTGCGGAATTTAGCGACGGACTAAAATCCGTCGCAAATATCTGATTTACGACGGATTTTTGTCCACCGTAACTAGGCGACGGATGAAACCCGTCGCAAATTTTGATTTGGCGACAGAAAATCTATAGTTGCAAATTCTCGCCCAATATACAAAATGGCGGGCTTTTCAGTTGATTTTGCGACGGATCAGGTCCGTCGTAAAATGACTTTTGCCTTAACATTATTTTTTTAATTTTTTTTTAAGAATATGGTGGAAAATTAAGTTTTTCTGTAGTCTAATAATTGTTTTTTAATAGAATTTTAGTGCTTTAATTGTACATATTAGTATCTAAGATTATTTTTTAACAATTGATTGAATGCAAAAAGAAAATTTATTTTGTTTTTATATTAAATTACTGGAATTTTTATTTTTATTTTTTAATTTAAAACTAATATTTAAATGATTTGTAATATCACATGAAAAAGAATATTGATAAGTTTGAAAATTTTAACAATGTTTGAGAAAAAATTTAGATTTTGAAAAAATAAAAATCGTGATTTAATAAAAATCTATTTTGTGGAAACAAAAAAGAATATTTAATAAAGTTGATAAATTTATATATATATAAAAAAAAGCATTTGATTTTGAGAAAAAATAATATCTTGAAAAAGAAAATTAAAAATATTTTTAAAAATGTGAAAATTTTCACAATGTTGAAAAATGAAAATATTTTAAAAAATAAAATGAGAATTTGAAATTTGAAAAATAAAAAAAAATAAAAAAAATTGTGAAGTTCAATAAAAATTGACAAGTTCAAATAAAATGCTTTTAAAAAAAATGGAGAAGTGAAAAAGAATTGAAAATTTTTAAAATAAAATGATAGTAAAAAATCGATAATTTATCAAAAAACAAACATTTTGAAGCGAAAAATAAATAAGTTGAAAATTTTTGTGATTTTGAAAAATAATTGAAAATGTTTAAAATTTGAAATTAAAAGAAAAAGTTATTTTTAAAAACACTAAGATTTTGAAAAAATATATATAATTTTTTTAAAAAGTTGAAAAGTTGAAAACAACATGATGCTTTTGAAGGAAAAAAATCGGCATTTTGGAATTTTTGGGAAAAAAAATTAAAAATTATGAAATTTTAAGATATTTTGAAAATAAAAATTCAGAATTTGTATTTTAATTTATTTTTTGATAGAATTTTAGTAGTTTAATTGTACATATTAGTATCTAAGATTATTTTTTAACAATTGATTGAATGCAAAAAGAAAGTTTATTTTGTTTTTAATCAAATGAGTGGAATTTTTATTTTTATTTTTTAATTTAAAACTAATATTTAAATGATTTGTAATATCACATGAAAAAGAATATTAATAAGTTTAAAAAAATTAACAATGTTTGAGAAAAAAAATTAGATTTTGAAAAAATAAAAATTTTGATTTAATAATAATCTATTTTGTGGAAACAAAAAAGAATATTTAATAAAGTTGATAAATTTGAAGAAAAAAAAAGCATTTGATTTTGAGAAAAAATAATATCCTAAAAAAGAAAATTAAAAATATTTTTAAAAATGTGAAAATTTTCACAATGTTGAAAAATGAAAATATTTTAAAAAATAAAATGAGAATTTGAAATTTGAAAAATAAAAAAAATAATTGTGAAGTTTAATAAAAATTGACAAGTTCAAATAAAATGCTTTTTAAAAAAATGGAGAAGTGAAAAAGAATTGAAAATTTTTTAAATAAAATGATAGTAAAAAATTGATAATTTATCAAAAAACAAACATTTTGAAACGAAAAATAAATAAGTTGAAAATTTTTGTGAATTTGAAAATTAATTGAAAATGTTCAAAATTTGAAATTAAAAGAAAAAGTTATTTATAAAAAGATTAAGATTTTGAAAAAATATACATAATTTTTTTTAAAAATTGAAAAGTTGAAAACAACATGACGCTTTTGAAGGAAAAAAAAAATTGGCATTTTGGAATTTTTGGGACAAAAATTAAAAATTGTGAAAATTTAAGATATTTTGAAAATAAAAATTCAAAATTTGTATTTTAATTTATTTTTTGAAATATTTTATAATAAAAATGATATTTTGTTAAAAGTTTTCAAAGCAAAATTAAGAGTAAAAAAATATACATTTTGAAAAAAAAAATGTAATTTTTAAATGGAAATTGATATTTATCTGTGAAAAAAATATTTTTTAATAAATTATTAGGCACATCTACTAATTGAACACTTAACCGTTTTTGGACAATCGAATTAGTCTAGATTGAAGAGTAAATAACTTCATATGTTTAAATCAAATTTCACTCAAATTGTTGATCAATCTTGTATTCCCAATACCTTTCTCATATGTAGTTAGCCTGATTGGGGCAAGTAACCTGTCAAATTGAGGGTATTGATCAATAAAATAGAGTTAATGGACTATACATATAAAATGGGCTAAATATTATTGTCAAAATTGTGACCTAACTTATTAACCTTGCGAGAACCTACGAATTGATGCTAATAAGTTTTGTGGGCCCCATCATGATGTGTGTCGAACATCAACACTGTGCATTTAATGTGTCCCTTTTAGGTTATGAGATATCTCAAAAATCATCCGTAAACGAAACTCAGGTGGACCATACCATCTAAAACCATGTCAAGACATCATAAAAAATATAAAAGCACTTGGTGGGGCCCATGTGAGTTTTGGATGCGGCTAAAACTTGGTCTGACCTCTCATCCAAGTGGGACACACATAATGAGGGGGTTGGATATGTGAATCACATTAAGGCAAGCCTAATATATGATTATGAATATTTTAAGGAAACCCCTCTACATTTAGGTGAGTTAATCATTACCTTTACCAAAGTAAATTTTGTGGGGTCCACCGTTATTTATTTATTTTATCCATTCCGTTTATCCACGTTAACAGATAATTTGAGGTCTAAAGAACAAAAAGGAAGCATATCCAAAGCTCAAGTGGACCACACCACAAGAAATAGTTGATTAAACCTCTACCATTGAAAAATTCTTGGAGGCCATAGAAGTTTTGGATCAAGATGATGTTTGTGTTTTCCCTTCATTCATATATATTTCATATTATGAATAGGTTGGATGGCAAATAAACGTTACTGTGGGCCCAAGGAAGGTATCGACGGTGGAAATCGTTATTCCACACAGTTTCGTGTGGCATGGTCCACTTGAGTTTTGGATTTACTGAAATTTTGGGATCAACCCGCACCATTCATCCATTTTTTGAGATTATTTTAGAGAATTATCCAAAAAATGAATCATATCCAAAGATTAAATTGGCCACACCACTAATAAGGGAACGGATTGGACCACAATTGTTTGTAAGGCCCATAAATTTGGGATCAACCCACACCGTCCATTAATTTTTGCACATCATTTTAATACTATATCACATAAATGAGGTAGATCAAAATCTCAGGTGGACCACACCATGGGAAAATAATATTGATTGAATGTGTACGGTGCTCACTGAATTCCCACTGTTTCCTCTCGTGTGGTCCATTTGAATGTTGGATACACCTAATTTTTGGTCACACATTCTAAAATGATCTTGTAAAACGGATGGACGGGGTGAATTTCTCACAAACATCTCGGTGGGCCCCACCCAACAACCTTGTGCAGGGACTTCTTGTTAAAGGATTTCGCAGGAAATCCTTACCTCCTGGACGCAGATCAGCTACTGACGGGTTGAGTAGTGAGACTAACATCACTAAGCTCTGTAAGCTCCATGATGATGTATTCTTTGTATCCACTCCGTCCATCTATTTGGAGAGATCATTTTAGGTAAATGGACAAAGAATGAGTCTAACCCAAACCTCCAATGGACCAAACTACAAAAAAGAGTGGGGAGAGTGACACCCACCATTAAAAACTTCTAAGGCCCATAAAAGTTTTCGATCAAGCTGATACTTGTGTGTTTACCTTCTTTCATGTTTTTGTTAACTTGTGAACAGTTTGGATTTCAAATAAACATCATGGTAGGCCTTAGGAAGGTTTCAACGGTGGGAATCACTCTCCCCACTTTTTTCTGTCGTGGGGTCTACTAAAGCTTTGGATCTGCCTCATTCTTCACATAACACCCTAAGATGATATCTCCAAATGGATGGACGGTGTGGATACGACACATACATCATAATGGCCCTACAGAACTTGATGACCTCACTTTGCTACACAACTTGTCAATAGCTAATCCACGTCCCCTCTCTTCTCTCTCACCCTAAACCTGTCAGTAGCTAATCCGCATCCCCTCTCCTCTCTCTCGCCCCAATCCTCCGTCTCTCTCTCTCTCTCTCTCTCTCTCTCTCTCTCTCTCTCTCGTCCTAATCCCCTCTCCCGTTCTCTCTCTCTCTCTCACCTTTCTTGTGCGTGTCTTTGATCCACGAACGCCCTTCCGACGCACCCCCTCACTCTCTCTGAAGCTCGGTTAACGACTATTTGTCGAACGTGAGGTATCTCTCTCTCTCTCTCTCTCTCTCTCTCTCTCTCTCTCTCTCAATCTCAATGCCGATTTAGAAATTTGGGGATTTAGTAATTTATGGATTTTTTTTTTTATTTGATGTGGACCCTCATTTAGGGATTTGAGGATTTTAGGGCTTACAGATTTGAATGTGGACCCCGAATTGGGGTTTTTCTGATTTTACAAATTAGGGATTTGGAGATTTTAGGATTTTGGGGATCTGAGGATTTTTGGAATTGGGGATTTCACCTTCTATGTTTTATTTATTTATTTATTGGGGATCTGTGGATTTCTGCTATTCCAATGCCGTCGAAAAGAAATGGCCCGTTTGGGGACAGAGCATACATACGATGTTTGGGGATAGAGCATACATTTTCTTTCCCCAGAATGATGTTTTTTCATGGATTATGGAGAGATCTTGTCCATCTTATCTTATTACAGTTTCTTTAGGTTTTGAAGCTATAGATTCAGTTTGGAGATTAGATTTTTTTTTTTTTCTGTTATTTGGTGCAATCTAATAGGATTCCTTGCCTGATTCGATGTATTTAGTTGTAAAATGATGGAAGACGTGTTTCAGAAAATATTTGGCTGCATCGCAAGTTAGAATACAATGGTTGTAGGTGATCAGCTCTCAGAAGTAAATAAGGTGGTTTGATGTGTTTACCTTTCCTAGTTGTGGTATGACTATAGCTTATGTGCTTTATTATAATGAATATATATGTTGTATCAGTTATATATATGATGCCCTGTTAAGCCTGATTACTACCTACACCTTACAATGGTTGGTTTGGCTATTCATGAGTTTGCGGATGGTGGGTATGGTTAAACACAGGAATTATGAGATCACGATTGTCTTAAGGTAAATAGTGTGATGGGATACGTCTATTTCGTACAAAGGGCTAGCTGACTGAACTAGATTTTTTTTATTTTTTTTGCCACTTTCACTGCCAAATTTACTATTACATGATCATTTTAAGAATGGATGGATTTATGTGCTTCTTGATTGTAATTAAAACCCAAATTTGTTGGATGGTTACTTTAAGGGTAAGCTGATGAATGGTTAGGAAATAGTAGGGAAAATGCTTTCCAAGAATTTGGGGCAAGGGAATGAAGAATTCAAAATTGAGGTTTTTTTTATTGCAAAACTTCAACACATGAATCTTGTTAGGATTATCAATTTGGCAGTTATCTACCAATTGTTTTCTTTGGTGTAGGCCACATGATGAGTGGAAGAGCCTGATTTTTATGTTGAGCATTCTTCGTGGTGGGAGCCAAGCCTTTTGGATGAGTGGGATGCTGTACACACTTGACACTTTGGAATTTATGCACTAGGTGGATGGTAAATTATTTTCTAACTAGTCATGTGTGAGGCTGTCTCTTTAAATTATTATATTTTAAATGTTAAAATATGTACTTTTGTCATTGTAGATTCTTCTCATTAACTAATAGTCAGGTACAAAATGCAACTTCTATAGTTTTCTTTTATTTATTTATTTATATGCAAATTGGTTTTATGGAAGTTGAAATCTTAAAAATGTTGGTATAGCTGTTGCAGGAAAAAACCTCAAAAAGTTAATAATGATTTTGAGGCTTCATTATTGTGTAGTCTATGATCAAAATCTGATCCATTAACTAATAGAAATGTTGCTTTTTGTTTTTCTGTGCCGGCTCATGTAGTGTTGATTTCCTAATGGTGGATTATAGATTAAAAAACTGAAAATCTCTAATTAGGGATTCAAAATTCAAAACTCTTAATTAGAAATTTTTTAAGGGGATATATTGGGTCATTGGATGTTCTTGCAACTGAGATTTTACATTCGTAGGATGGAACTTTTGGAGAAGCACTACATGAAAAATGGTAAAAAAAGACAAATTTTGAGACGGTTCTGCACCGTCTCTAAAATTGCTTGGTTTAAAGACGCTTTAGAAACGGCCATAAACCATCTCTAACATTTTAGACGGCCCCTGACCATCCTTAATAATCTTAAAAATTTCAACATCCACAAATCGTTTAGGACAGTCGTTAACCGTCTTATATGTGGTCATTTGCGATGGTCATTGGCCGTCTAAATTAGAGACAGTCATTAGCCGTCTTATACTTATAATCTAAGACTGTCAAAGACGGTCTCTATTAGAGACGGTCCTTAGCAGTCTTATAGCCCTGTCAAAGATCCTTTCTATGAAAGACTGTCAATGACCATCTCTATTAGAGACGATTTAGGACCGCCTCTAATAAAGACTGTCAATGACCGTCTTTATTAGAGACGGTTTAGGACCGTCTCTAATAGAGACGGTCCTAAACCGTCTTATAACTCTGTCAAAGACCATCTCTATTGCAGACTGACAAAGACCGACTCTATTAGAGACTGTTAAAAATTGTCTCTATTAGAGACGGTCCTAAACCATCTCTAATGCTCAGGTCAAAAATTAAGAAGCTCAAAAAAATTATGAATTTCGAGAGAAAAAAATAGTTGAGAAGCTTAGAAAAATAATTAACAATGTTTAAGAAAAATTTAAATTTAAAAAAGAAAAAACCTGTAATTTTATAAAAATCTAGATTTTGAAAAAAAAAAAAAAGAACTTTGAATAATGTTGATAATTTTGAAAAAAAAAATCGATAAAAAAATGATATTTTGAAAAAGAAAATTTATAAAATTAAACAAAATTGTGAAAAAATTGACAAATTATAAAAAAATATATTTTTAAAAAAGAAA
This sequence comes from Magnolia kwangsiensis, assembly GCA_037074715.1. NCBI lineage: Eukaryota > Viridiplantae > Streptophyta > Magnoliopsida > Magnoliales > Magnoliaceae > Magnolia > Magnolia kwangsiensis. The sequence continues at coordinate 105,170,043 of CM073578.1, read as the reverse complement.
ACTAAATTTTGTAAAAAAATGTTAAATTTATTTATAATAAAAATGATATTTAGTTAAAAGAGTAAAATAATATACATTTTGAAAAAAAATGTTAAATTTATTTGTGAAAAATAAAATTAATAAATTATTAGGCACATCCACTAATTGAACCTTAATCATTTTTGGACAATCTAATTAGTTCAAATTGAAGAGTAAATAACTTCAGATGTTTAAATCAAATTTCATTGAAATTGTTGATCAATTGTATGCCCAATATCTTTCTCATATGCATGTAGCCTGATTGAGGCGAATAACTAGTCAAATTGAGAGTATTGATAGTAAAATAGAGTGAATGGACTAGACATGTAAAATGGGCCAAATATTCTGGTTAAAATTGTGACCCAGCTAATTACTCATGACCTCATGAGAACCTAAGAATTGATGTTAGTGAGTTTTGTGGGCCCCATCATGATGTGTGTCGAACATCAACACCGTACATTTGATGTGTCCCCTTTAGGTTATGAAATATCTCAAAAATCATTGGTAAAAGAAACTCAAGTGGGCCATACCATTTAAAACTATGTGAAGACATCCTAAAAAATATAAAAGCACTTGGTGGAGCCCACGAGAGTTTTGGATGCGGTTGAACCTTGGTCTGACCCCTCATCCAAGTGGGACACACATAATGAGTGGGTTAGATATGTGAATCACATTTAGGCATGCTCAATATATGATTATGAATGTTTTAAGCAAACCTTTCTCCACTACATTTAAGTGAGTTACTCGTTACCTTTAATTACCAGAGTAAACTCTGTGGGCTTCACTGTTATTTATTTATTTTATCCACTCCATTCATCCATGTTAACAGATAATTTGAGGTCTAAAGAAAAAAAAGGAAGAATATCCAAAGATCAAGTGGACCACACCACAGGAAATAGTGTGATTGAACCTCTATCATTTAAAATGTCTTGGAGGCCATAAAAGTTTTGGATCAAGCTGATGTTTGTGTTTTCTATTCATTTATATATTTTTGATATTATGAACAACCTTTAACTATTTTTGGACAATCTGATCAGTCTGGACATGAAGACCAAATAACTTCAAATGTTTAAATCAAAATTCACTCAAAAAGCTGATCAATCTTGTTTGCCCAATATCTTTCTCATATGTAGTATGATCGAGGCGAGTAACTAGTCAAATTGAGGGTAATAATCAATAAAATAGAGTGAATGGATGCCCATCATGATGTGTGGTACTCTGCAATAGGTGATCAGTTCCATTTGCATCATGACACAAAGGATTCCTAGGGCTATGATTTCGAAGATAGTAACGTCCTACCTGTTGCAGTAATAAAAACACTATCTATTCTTTTCTTTGACTTTCTTTCCATCAACTTGCTATAAATGAATGAGGGGAAAATGACTTCTATGTTAGCTTTCCACCATTTGAAAAAATGAAAGTGACTTATCCTTTTCATTGTGGCACTGATGTTCAGCTATCCAGATCATCCAAATTGTGAGTTCCATTGTAGATGGATTGTATCTCTAAAATAGCACTAATCAATCAATTATAGCCATTCAACTAATGGTTGACAAATGGGTGGTTGGGAGTAAAGTAATACTTGGTCCAAATTCAAAAGGAAAAATCAGATTGTTGGTTTATGCTAAACTATTTATATAATTTGAGCTGTTGTACACCATGTGTACAGTTAAAGAATCTTCTCCATTTTTTTAAAGTTTTTTATAACTAATATATTGAATAATAAATACTTTGATACTCTAGTAGTAGAACGAATGATAGGCAGGTATAAGAAATCGTACATGTGACACACAAATAATTCGAATTAAGTTCCAGTCGGGTTGGGTTTCGGACCGAGTCGGGCCGAACTGGGCCCTATCTGGCCCGTCCCGATTCGAACCCAGTTCCGGGTCGGGTCAAGTCGAGCTTATTCGGGCCAAGTCGAGTGAGTTAACCGGGCTAGCCCGGTTTGTGTACACCCTTACCAGCCAATGACTGGTGGTCAGTGCTCTATGGCCCCCACCATGATGAATGTGTTTCATCCATGTCGTTCATATATTTTTACAGATAATTTTATAATATGAGACCAAAAATGAAATATTTATAAATTTCAAGTGGACCACATTACAGGACACAATGTTGAATGAGTGTCAACCATTAAAAACATTTTGGTAGCCTAAATCTATTGGATCAAGTTGATTTTTATTTTTTCCCTTCATTTGGTCCTGTATGATCAAATCAACAGATTTGATGACAAATAAATAGTACAGTGGGCCTTAGGAGGATTTTAATAGTGGATATCTACTCACTATTGTTCTCATGTGGTGTGGACCACCTGAGATTTATATCCCTCTAATTTTTTGTAAAAGGCTCTAAAATGATCTTTAAAAATGGATGAAACACGTACATCATGGTAGGGCCCATAGAGCATCGTCGACGGTTTCATCCATGCCATCCATCTGTTCTTACAAATAATTTTACGGTATGCGTCCAAGAATGAGGTATATCCAAATCTCAAGTGGACCACATTACAGGAAACAATGTTGAATGAGGGTCGACCATTAAAAACATTTTGGTAGCTTAAATCTATTGGATCAAGCTGATTTTTGTTTTTTTTCCCCTTCATCTAGTCCTGTATGACCAAATCAACAGATTTGATGTTAAATAAATAGTACAGTGGGCCTTAAGAGGATTTAAATAGTGGATATCCAATCACTATTGTTCTCATGTGGTGTGGACCACCTGAGATTTATATCCCTCTAATTGTTTTTGCAAAAAACTCTAAAATGATCTTTAAAAATGGATAAAACACGTACGTAGGGCCCACAGAGCATCGTCGACGGTTTCATCCATGCCATCCATCTGTTTTTATAGATCATTTTACAGTATGAGTCCAAGAATAAGGTATATCCAAATCTCAAGTGGACCACATTACAGGAAATAGTGTTGAATGAGGGTCGACCATTAAAAACATTTTGGGGGCCATAAAAATTTTGGATGAAGTTGATATTTGTTTTTTCTCTTCATCTGGGTCTGTATGACCTAATCAACAGATTTGATGTCAAATAAACAGTGTAGTGGGCCGTAGGAGGATTTTTATGATTGATATCCAATCACTATTGTTTTCATGTGGTGTGATCCACATGAGATTTGTATCCCTCTCATTTTTGGGATCAAGCAATAAAATGATCAGCAAAAATGGATGAACGGAATGGATGAAACACATACATCATGGTGGGGCCCACAGACCACTGACGAAAAGGGTGGGGCCGCATTTCATCTAAAGTGGGCGCCCACGTTTCATTCCAGCACCCTGTTTTCGCACTCGCATTTCATTCCAGCACCCTAAGAGCATTTTTACCCCTTTCTCTTTATCTTCTCCACCTCTCTCTCTCTCTCTCTCTCTCTCTCTCTCTCTCCAGCTCGACTCCCCATCTCTCTTAATCCCCTCTCTCAATCCCTCTCCATCTTGACTCCTGACAGAAGCAATTCCATCGTCGACTCTCCATCCATCTCCCTGTTGATCGTCGTTTGGCCGAGCGGTGGTCCAAGGCCCTCCCTATTCACGAACACGAGGTATCTCTCTCTCTCTCTCTCTCTCTCTCTCTCTCTCTCTCTCTCTCTCTCAATCTCGCTGAAGCTCAATGTTGATTTATGAATTTGGGGATTTAGTAATTTGTGGATTTCCAATTTGAATGTGGACCCTCATTTAGGGATTTGGGGATTTTAGGGCTTACAGATTTTAGCAACAACCATTAACAAGAAACATCCAATTCGAATGTTGTTTATGTTGCCAATGTATCAATATCACCAAGTTTGATGGTGGGTCCACTACAAAGGGTGTTGTTGTGTTGAAGCAAAGATAATAATGAAGCAACCAAAGCCCCAAAGAAGGCTTGAATCAGATGATCTGAATCTATTACTCTTTTTTTGTTTTTTTTTTTGGTGTATATTTGCTAAATCAAATATAATGGGAAGATTGATCTTGCACCTATATACAAGGAAGCTCTTTCCTGTTGCCATACTTGTCTCTTTGCCTATCAGTTCTACTCATCTTGCTAGGGCATATAATTCTCGATCTAAAATTTTTAATGTTTTGGGAAAAAAAATGAAAGTCCTTAAGCCAGACAACACAACAGTTGCAATCTCGACAAAAGGGTTCTAGGGATGCTCTTCTCAGATCTGTTAGGGACTGGTCTTAACAATTGATGGCTGAAGTCAGTGGCATTTTTCTTCGGAGGCTTTGGGCTAGTTGTTGTGGTTGTATTTTTGTTTTTCTTTTTGTTTTGAATGGCTTGATAACAGTCTAACAAGAGGGCCACATGTTCTCTGTCTTTTTCCCTTTTTTTTGTATATGTTTTTTTTATATAAAGTTATAAACTTTCTTATTCAGACCCATGGCCCACCATAGAGCCTACCATGTGCTGATTTTGAACTGTTTATTTATGCATTTGGGGCCTAAATATCAAGAGCAACAATTTACAATTTGTGGGGGTTATGGAAGGAAATGATGGATCATGTGGGGCTATTATAATTTAGTGATTTTGCTGCTGATTTTGAACTATTTATATAAAAAAAATTTCCATTTGCAAGTTGCTGTTTGTATAAACATACAAAACTGTGCCTGTGACTAAGTATGTCATGGCCGATTTATAATTCACTTGCACCATCAGTGAGATTCTCTCTCTGTTTTTTGACTACTTTTATTTGGATTTTTACATAAGGATCAAAATTCAGGATTTGAAATGCTCACCCCCTTTGTTTCATTCTTGATTTTCTATCTGTGGAATCCAGAAACCATACTTGGCCACCTAGATTTTCAACCTAGATGATGGAGAGAGCTGTTTGAAATATGAGCATTGGAGTGTATTGAAAATCCTTGTATTAGTCAACCCAGCTTTTAAAGAAGAATTGAGAATTGGACTTTTTTGAGGTTCAAATCCAGATTCCACTAAATTCCAGGGTGCTAGACACAAGATTTTGGCCTAGATTTGGATTTCAAATCTAAAAGGCCCAAAATCCAAGCTACCAAATGACAAATCTCTCACAGACATAAAACTTTAGCTATGAAATCATTAGAATTTCTGTTTGGTATAAGATTGACAAAGCATGATCATATAGCCAACCCCAAAATGGTGGGATAAGGCTAGGATGATGATGCCGGTGGTGTAAATAAATAAAGAAAAAGAAATTCAAACAAAGATTAGTGACTGATCAGGGAGTAAAAACCCATCAAAAAAGCAAAGAGAAAAATTATGGTTGCTTCTGACTATAGAAGTCGTCTCAATTTGAGAAGATGTCACCCTTCAAAAATGGAGCAGGTACATTTCAGGGGACAAAAACTATTAGGCTAATGGTCCAATCTTCCATGAGAGCCTGCTGTAAGAAATTAATAGTCCAATGGTCAAAGCTTTCATTGAAGGCTTGCTGACATCAAGGGGCAGAAAGAACAACTTTTAAACTTGGGCGAAACAAGTTTTCAGATATTTGCACAGTGCTTATCATAAAAATAAAAAATAGATTCATTCCTAGTTCATTACATGATTTCTAGTACCTTTTGAAATGCCACATGCTTACCCAAACAATCATATGTTATTAAAAAAAGTAACCCTCAAAAGAAAGATTACCTGTTATGTAATGTGATGGCCACTTTGCATCTTGTTATGTAAGATGGACATCGGATAAACAATAGTTGTTAGCCAAAATTAGGCAAGATGACCACGCACAGTAAATGTTTATCTTAAGAAAAAAAGATGCGGGAGGAAGTAGGTGCGGCCCACCATGATGTTCGTGAGAAATCATACCCGTCCATCCATTTTTTGAGTTCAATTCAAAACATGACGCCAAAAATGAACCATTTCCAGAGCTCAAGTTGGCAAAAAATGTGATAATTGAATGTCCACATTTTAAATATTCGTGGGCCACAGAAGTTTTGAGTCATGCTAACATTTGTGATTTCAGTTCATCTCAGTAGGAATGAAGTTATTAACGGTATGAATGGCTTGTAAACATCACTGTCTAACTCAGGTAGGTTTTAATGGTAGGAATTTCCCTAACCACATTTTCCTTGTAAACATCACTGCCTCTTTTTTATTGTATCTCACTTTTTATATGCTACATGCACGTAATATCAGAAATGGATTTGACGCCCCCGAGCAAGAATTTGATGACGAAAGATATATTGAGTGATGAATACATTAAAGGCGCTAAATCGTTTATTATTTTTGCAAAAAAGAATTCGAGAGGTGTTGATTGGTATAGTTGTCCTTGTGCTAGATGTCGTAATGTGCGTGGGAAGAAAATACTAAGTATAGTTTCTGAGCATTTGATTATGAATGGTATAGATCAGACATACACAACTTGGTTTTTTCATGGAGAACAACTTCCCAATATGGGTGTCAATGCCAAGGCTCCTAGTACATCTGTCACTAATTGTAATGAAGAGTTGTTGCCCAGAATGGTTGATTTGGTTAATGATACTTTTGGTCGTGTTCAACCTGATGACTTAGATGCATGTATGAATGAGGTCAATGAGGAACATGGTAATCAGCCTCAAGATGATATAGACAATGATACTCAGTACAATAAATTAAGGGAGGATGTGGTACAACCCTTATATCCATCGTGTAAACGTGAGTATACAAAGTTGTCAGTGACAGTTGAGTTGATGAGCATGAATGCTAGATATCAATGGTCAGATAATATCTTTATGATTTTGTTGCAACTGCTCAAGAAGATTTTGCCAAGCGAGAACTCTTTGCCAGATAGTACCTATAATGCAAAGAGATTGATCAGTTCATTGGGTATGAACTATGAGGTGATACATGCATGCCGTAATGATTGTATTCTGTACTAGAAGGAGCATGCTAATAGGGAAAGTTGTCCTACATGTAAAGAAAGCAGATGAAAAGTGAATAGTGTTGTAAGATCAAGAGTCTCACATGTACCATGGAAGGTGTTAAGATACTTCCCATTAACACCAAGGTTACAAAGACTTTATAGCGTATCATGGATTGCAGAGAATATGTTGTGGCATTCAAAGGGGGCTAAAAATGACTCGTACATGCGTCATCCTGTGGATTCTTCTATGTGGAAGTTTGTAGATAGAAAATTTAGTGATTTTGCTGCAGATCCACGTAACGTTTGGTTGGGACTTGCAACAAACAGATTTAACCCCTTTGGGCATATGAACATCTCATATAGTTGCTAGCCTGTTATGGTTGTTCCATACAATCTTCCGCCTCATTTATGCATGTGGAAGGAATTTATTATGTTAACACTTTTATTTCTCGAAAAAAATGGTCCAGGGCATGACATCGACGTATATTTACAACCATTGATAGAAGAATTAAATGAATTGTGGAAAGGGTCGATAACATATGACTCGCTTGGGAAGAACAGGTTTACAATGAAGGCGATTTTATTATGGGCAATACATGATTTTTCAGCCTATGGACATCTTTCTAGGTATAGGACAGGAGGAAAGTATGCATGTCCTGTTTGTAGTGAGGAGACTGACTCTGTTTGACTAAAACATGGAAAGAAGTTTTCTTACATGGGGCACAGAAGATTCCTCCAAAGAGCTCATATCTTTATGAGCCAAAGATCTCGATTCAATGGGAATGATGAAAATCGATAGGATCCAAAGCGTTTGTCTGGAGAATAGGTAATGGTTAAAATGAATAATATACAAACCAAGTTCGGAAAGCATATAAGAAATAAGAGGAAGAAGACCATGGATGAAGAGTCTAACCTTACTGCTTGGTCGAAGAGATCAATCTTTTTTACATTGCCGTATTGGGAGCATATGCCCATTCGTCATAATTTGGATGTGATGCATGTTGAGAAAAATGTTACTAAGAACCTTATTGCAACAATCATGAACATGAAGGACAAGTCTAAGGATGGTTTACAAGCCCGTCAAGATCTTATAGCTATGAAGATAAGATCAAAATATTGGCCAGAGAAAAAAATGGTAAGTTGTTATTGTCGAAGGCTCCTTTCACATTATCTAGATCTGAAAGAGAACTCATTTGTCAAACCTTGAGTGATTTAAAAGTTCCGAGAGGGTAAAGTTGTAAGTGTTATGATTTCAAATCCCTTTGGTTGTCAAATTTTGTGGTGCCAAAACCCATATCTATGTCTTGTATATCTTGTGTTTTATGATTGAAGACTATTCATTACAATCAAGTCATCGCATTTCAAGACAAGATCTTAAATGAAGAAAGTTTTCAATACATGGATGAAGAATTCAAGTATTGAAGTCTTCAAGTTTGCATGTTCAAGATTCAATCAAGTTCAAGTATATTAGAAGACTTTGTCAAGTCAAGATCAAGCTCAAGAAGGCCTACTATAAGATAAGCTTTACAGTAGGTCATTCTGGATACATAACTCATATATTTTAATATGCTTGTTTGGAGTGTTCTAAGACCAGTCCTAGGGACTTCAAGACCAGTCCTAGCTCTGCTACGACCAATCTTAAGTTTTTCAGGACCAGTCCTAGGTTGTTGAAGATTTTCAGATCTTTCTGGCTGTCTTACGACTAGTCCTAGATATCCTACGACCAGTCTTGTGAGTTCTACGACTCATCTTTCGACCGGTCGTAGCCCTACAACTTAAACTCTAGCAACCATTTTTGGGATCCTACGACCGGTCGTAGGTGTCCCACGACCAGTCGTAGGTGGCCCACGACCGATCGTAGACCTCCCAGGACCAGTCGTGAAACAGAAAATCCAATCCCGCGGAAATCTTTGAAAATCTTTGGAGCTACGACCAGTCCTAGGTTCCTAAGACCAGTCGTAGACGAGATTTTTTAGGCTATAAATAGAGCACGAACTTCAGAGTTATTGTACTTCAAATCAATTCTATTCAAGCATTCTTTAGGCTATACTCTGAGATAAGTTCGTGTTTATTTTAAGCTACTTTGTGCTTATTTAATATCCCTTTTGCTAGCTTATTTTTATTTGATTTTGTTCTACATTCCAATCCTATTAGAAAAGAGGAATTTCTGATATTCCTTCTTGGATTCAAAATCAAATAGAACTAGCCCTTTTGATTTAAAATCAATTAGACTTAGAACCATTCTTAAAGCGAGTATTGGACTTTGAACGTTGAATCAAACATCTACTCCAATTGGTTCTACCGGGCTTCTTCAAAAGGTGATTCAGGTATTTTGCATTTTTGTAATTTACTTTCTCTGGTTTTTTATTGAGATTTTTTAGAAAAATCTCATTGTATTGGTTATCTGAGGAGAGCCAGAAAACTCAGATTGTGGGGTTTTTGGATTGTGTAAGCCCAAGATCAAAGACACAATTGTGAAGGTTTTAGGTGAACCTGTGAAACCTATTTTGATAGTGCATGCTAATATCCCCTGTGTGAGGATATTAGGAGTGGAGTAGCATTCTGTGTGGTTGTTGGATAACAGTTGGTGTACACACAGGCAAACCACTATATATCGTTGTGTTGTGGATGTGTTTTACTCTTTCATTCTTTTATTCATTCCGTTTTATGGAGAGTGTTTGTGGATGAATGTTGTAATCACTTCAAGTAAGTGTGGATGAATGTTGTAATAACTTAGGATTTATTTTCTGCAAGTTATTTTGATTTCCTTACTTATTTTTCTTCGTTGGTTTGTGATACAAAGGATGTTCTAGAAATAAGGTTGTCCTACCTTAAACCTTTAGTTTTTGGTGTAAGGTTGTCCTTATAACTGATAAAGTATCATTCTCTTTATTTTAGGCTATTGTGATTATTTTTCAGCATTGTGCTTTATTTGTTTTATTATTCCGCTGTTATAAGTTTTATTTGGCATTGCCCTATTCACCCCCCCTCTAGGGCATATAGCTAGGCCCTTTCAATAGTGCAAATTGGAAAAATTATATCAGTATGGATGACTATCAGCTCAAGGGCCTTAAGTCACATGATTATTACATTCTAATGCAGTAGTTACTATCCGTATTATTGATGCATTCATTAAAGAAAGAAAAGTTATTGCGTGCAGCCATTATACAATTGTCTAGATTCTTTAACGTCATATGTTCTAAAGAAATTCATCGTCTGAAGCTTCAAGAAATGAAAAATAAAATAGTGGAAACATTATGTGTTTTTGAAAAGTATTTTCCACCATCATTTTTTGTTTCTATGACACACCTTGTTGTGCACTTGGCGGAGGAGGCACAAGTTTGCGGACCTGTCCGATATCGATGGATGTATCCTTTTGAGAGGTAACTTTAACTGTTTTAATTTATTAACTTTTTCAAAATAGCTTATATTTTTTCATCAATACCTGATTTTAATATTTAACAGGATGATGAGAACATACAAGAAGTATGTGATGAATCAAGCTTACCCAGAGGGTTGTATTGCGGAACGCTACATTATAGAGGAATCTATGATGTACTGCATGGAATACTATCCTAATAATACAATGGGAGGTCACAAGCAAGGACTAAAAATATTTAATGATGATGAAAATGTTGGTGATTCCCAGAATGATAAGAAAAGAAAAGTTTATGATTTTGCTACAGTGCAATACCAACAAGCACGCAAATGAGTTTTGCAACATCACGTTGAAAATCATCAATGGGAGGAGTAAGTTAATGAAGTATATTATTCTTTTTTATATTTTTAAATGGCTTATAGTAATAAACATTGTTATATATATATAATGAATTGCTATGAGTTAAAATTTGTAGGAAGTACCAAACATACATCTAGGGCCAAACACGTACGGAACAAAATCGAAACGGTAATCTGTCAGCAGGAAAACCAATGGAATATATTCTTTGGTTAAGACATCAACTACATAATTAAGAAATGACTCAATTTAAGAGAATTGTCGATGGTCCTGACTTCAAATGCATATCATATAATACTTACTCAGTAAATGGATATTTTTTTAGCACTGCGAATTCTAAAATGAACAGAACAACACAGAACAGTGGAGTCTCAATGAAAGTGCTAACTAGCTTCAGGGTAAGTGCCAAGGATAGGAATCCTATAGAAGAAGAAGTCACTTATTATGGCATCATTAGACAAATTCTCGAATTGAACTACTTCGACTTCAGAGTAGTACTCTTCTACTGTGATTGGGTGCATATTAAAGATAAAGTGAATGGATGTTTCATAGATTCCGAAACAAATTTGATATTTGTCAATCTAGGAAGGTTTAGACGGAACTTAAAGGAAGATGATGAGCCATTTATTCTTGCATCTCAGGCAGCTCAGGTCTTCTACTGTAAGGATCCAACTAGAGATGACTGTCATGTTGTACTGGATGCTCCTAAGAGATTGATGAAAGATGCATATGCATTTGAAGATCCACTTGAGTTTGAGGCTAGAAGGAATGTAGGTTCTTCAACACTTTCATTAATTGATGATTTAAATGATGAAGATGAAGATGTGCAAGAAAATTCATGGGTTTAGAGTGATCTGAGTACCTCACATCATAGGAAACAGAAAAGAAACTAATAAGATTCAAATCAGTTTGAAAGTGAGTTGAATTCTATTTAGTAATGATTGTTACAATCTTTTAGCTATCAAAATATTAATAGAATGTCAATTACATAATAATGAGATATTGTTTTGTTTTATAAAATTGTAGGAATTATGTCAAATTTTGGTGGTTCATCAGCTTCAGCCCAAGGAAGCAATACAAGGAAGAGACTTGAATTAAATAAATATAAACAATCAATCGGAGAAACATTAGCGTCTTTCAACACATTTTTAGGGCAACTTGGCAGGACACATTGTCCAATTTCATTTTCTGATTGGCACAAAGTGCCTGGCGCAATTAAAGATAATATCTAGTCTATGGTTTTGGTGAGCATGTTTGTTCTTGATTTTATTTTTAATTCTTACTCAATAAGATTGTTTGATTATTAATTTTATGAAATAGGCCACGCATGACATCGATGATGAATTAAAAGAATATGCATTTTCAAAAGTAAGCAAAGCTTGGAAGGTATGGAAATACAATCTGTGAAAGGAATATGATAAATTTGATAATGATGTAGAAAGAAGAAGAAATTATCCCATTGGTGTAAAGCAAGAGGATTGAGACATTTTCATTAATTTACAATCCACAGAATTATTAATCAATCTTCTTAAGAAGGGGAAGACTTCCAGAGCATAGGTGAAATGCCCTCACACGACTGCAAGACAAGGTGCTGCTAAGACATTAGAGAAAATGGTAATTTATACTACATTCTTTGACAATTTAATTGATGAATATAAATTCTTGTTAACTAATTTGCTCATATAATTACAGCGAAAGGAAAATCCGAATACTATCATCACTAGGACTGACTTGTTTATTAACACTCATAGCAGACTTGATGGGTCTTACCCAACACAAACACATCTTGAAACAACGGTGACTTAAATTTTTCAGTTTTTAATCAATTTTTTATTTAAGTAAAATGAAGGATTTATTGTAACAATTATCTTCTAACAGGAAAGAATATTATCGATAGCTAGCAGTGATCCTTCCAGTAAGCACAAGGATTTAGACCACGACCCAGTTTCACAGGTTTTTCATAAATTCTACTCACTTCATATACATTGTTGTTGGTTTTTTTTTCTTTTTTTTAATAATAATATACACACATCACTAAACTTAAAAATTATTGTTTAGGTTTGTGGTCGTGATAGCAGAGGCCGGGTTAGGGGCATGAGTTTGGGTATTTCTAAGATTACTATGAAGTTTGCACCCCCTACATTACACAAGCTCGGTCAGAGAGGAATGCACGTATGTCCATTGAGGCTAAATTTGAAGCATCAATGACTCAAATTACTGAACTTAGGCAAGAATTTTCTAAACTTAGGCAACAAATTACTCAAAGCCAACTACTTCACTGTTCCCCTGATACAGCTGCATCTCAGGTACTGCATTTATTATGATCAAATGATATAATTATTATTTTTAAAGATAAAAGTAGCATTATTATTTACATGAAACCATTATTTTATTTATAGGCCCACCGTCGATCTGGTGAGCCCTCAAGTATTCAAGAAGACTCTGCAATAACTCCATCGATAGAACAAATTTGTCAATTGAGAGATATCCGTGGTCGGACTGTTGCTAGTGGGCGGATGGTGTCAGATAATATAGGCATCCCTCCAGAATGCATCAGAGTTGTAATAGATGATATCAACGTTCACACAGTAAAGTTGTTTAATGATGACAGGACATTTGAAGATATTCAATTGGGTGAAATTGTTGTTTGGCCCAAATTCCTGATGAGAATTTGAATATTCAGTAGTTTTGTTTAACTTTTTGAACTTTAGGACATTTTGTATGACGAAAACTTGATTATTCAATAAAATGCTTTTTTGATCAAGTTACCTTTTTTATTTATTTAATCTTTAGCATCCTTTTTATTAATTATAGCTTGTTCTCATTTATTTTTTATTAACCAAGTCACTAAAGGATTTCAATTTCAAATGTAACTGAAGTATTGACAAAACGTTGTCTCTTGTTACAGTACAAGATGTAATAAGAATATACATTGATTGTGCACCAAATTTTTTTAAATGCACCAACCAGAAACGATTTAACACGATGTTCAATGATACTTTGTTAAATATGAAATTTATGACCTTTAGTAACTTGGTTAATTAAAAAGAACTACGTAGTGGCTTGATCCAAATCTGACTTTTTAGGTACGTAAGCAGTCGTTCGTAATGTACTAGAATATCGGTGCAACCACAAATCTTTTTTCTCCTTTGAATTGGAACAGACTGTATTGGTTACATTTTTCTCTGTCATACAGGTTGTGGCTATCAAAGATATAATATCACCTCCTTATAGGGAAACATTTAATGATGTGTACAGGTAAATTCATTTTTTCTTATTCCTTATGTTATATCTTTAATGATGTGTAAACATTAAATTATGTGTACAGGTCATTTAATTATATTATTCCTTCGGTCGATTGTGGCTTGTGGACAAAGGGATGAGTAACCAACAATACAAATATGGGAGGCTTTCCCTAGGTATCCAGATGCTTTTAGATATATTTATGTTATTTTTAAATGTATTAGCTCGAAATTGATGGAACAGACCTGGATATGCGTCGGAGCTATCTGGATGAGCGGGGGTCCCTAGAAGGTGGGAATCACTGTTATGACCATGATGAAGTTGTCCATTTTCTATGGACAACATTGGAGGGGACTGGCCATTTGGATAGGCCGTGTTTATGTATTTGCTCGAAATTAATGGAGCAGACCCGGATGTGCGTCGGAGCTATTCGGATGAGCAGGGGTCTCTGGAAGGTGGAAATCGCTGACCATGATGAAGCTGTCCATTTTCTATGGAAAGCATTGGGAGGGCCTGGCCATTTGGACAGGCCGTATTTATGTATTTGGTCAAAATTAATGGAGTAGACCCGTATGTGCGTCGGAGCTATCCGGATGAGCGAGGGTCTCTGAAAGGTAGGAACCGCTGACCATGATGAAGCTGTCCATTTCCTATGGACAGCATTGGGAGAGCCTAGTCATTTAGACAGGTCATATTTATATATTTGCTCAAAATTAATGTAGCAGACCCGGATGTGCGTCGGAGCTATCCGGATGAGCGGGGGTCTCTTGAAGGTGGGAACCGCTGACCATGATGAAGCTGTCCATTTCCTATGGACAGCATTGGGGGGGCCTGGCCATTTGGACAGGCCGTATTTATATCTGTTTTTGCAGGGACCTCACCCTTAACCTAAACCACACCCTAAACCTATAACCTAAACCTATTCTCAGTTACCTAAACTTATAACCTATAACCTAAACCTATTCTGAAATCCGAAAAGTTATACTTATAACCTAAAACCTATGAACTAAACCTATTCTTAAATCCCAAAAGCTATACTTATAACCTAAACCTATTCTCAAATCCCAAAAGCTATACCTTAACCTAAACTTAAACCTAAATCGAAACCTGTACCTAATCCTAATCTCAACACCCTAACCTAAACCTAAACCTAAACTTGAAAACCCAAACCTATACCTGATCCCGAACCCGAATCCGATTTCCTAAACCTAAACCTTAACCTATTCTCAATTCCCTAAACCAAAATCTAAAACTTAAATGTATTCTCAAATCCCTAAACCTAAACCTACACCTAATCCTAATCTCAACTGCCTAACCTAAATTTAAACCTAAACTTGAAAAACCAAACTTAAACTCGATCCCGAACCCGAACTCGATTTTCTAAACCTAAACCTTAACCTATTCTCAATTCCCTAAACCTTAACCTATAACCTAACCTAAACCTAAACCTATAACCTGCACTTATAACCTAAACCTAAACCTAAGCCTAAAACCTAAATCTAAACCTAAAACCTAAATGTATTCTTAAATCCTTAAACCTAAACCTACACCTAATCATAATCTCAACTCCCTAACCTAAACCTAAACTTAAACTTGAAAACCCAAACCTAAACCCGATCCCGAACTTGAATCCAATTTCCTAAACCTAAACCTTAACTTATTCTCAATTCCCTAAACCTAAACCTAAGACCTAAATTTATTCTCAAATCCCTAAACTTAGACCTACACCTAATCCTAATCTCAACTCCCTAACCCAAACTTAAACCCAAATTTGAAAACCCAAACCTAAACCCGATCCCAAACCCGAATGTATTCTCAAATCCCTAAATCGAAACCTACAACTAATCCTAATCTCAACTCCCTAACCTAAACCTAAACCTAAACTTAAAAACTCAAACCTAAACCCGATCCCGAACCCGAATCCGATTTCCTAAACCTAAACCTTAACCTATTCTCAATTCCCTAAACCTAAACCTAAGACCTACACCTAATCCAAATATCAACTCCCTAACCCAAACCTAAACCTAAACTTGAAAACCCAAACCTAAGCCTGATCCCGAACCCGAATCCGATTTCCTAAACCTAAACCTTAACTTATTCTCAATTCCCTAAACCTAAACCTAAGACCTAAATGTATTCTCAAATCCCTAAACCAAGACCTACACCTAATCCTAATCTCAACTCCCTAATCCAAACCGAAACCTAAACTTGAAAACCTAAACCTAAACCCAATCCCGAACCCGAACCTGATTTCCTAAACCTAAACCTTAACCTAAATTCTCAATTCCCTAAACCTTAACCTATAACCTAACCTAAACCTAAACCTAAACCTAAAATTTAAATGTATTCTTAAATCCCTAAACCTTAACCTGCACCTAATCCTAATCTCAACTCCCTAACCTAAACTTAAACCTAAACTTGAAAACCCATACATAAACTCGATCCCGAACCCGAATCCGATTTCCTAAACCTAAACCTTAACCTATTTCAATTCCGTAAACCTTAACCTATAACCTAACATAAACCTAAACCTATAACCTGCACTTATAACCTAAACCTAAACCTACATAACCTAAACCTAAGCCTAAAACCTAAACCTAAACCCAAAACCTAAATGTATTCTCAAATCCATAAACCTAAACCTACACATAATCATAATCTAAACTCCCTAACCTAAACCTAAACCTAAACTTGAAAACCCAAACCTAAACCCGAATCCAATTTCCTAAACCTAAACATTAACTTATTCTCAATTCCCTAAACCTAAACCTAAGACCTAAATGTATTCTCAAATCCCTAAACTTAGACCTACACCTAATCCTAATCTCAACTCCCTAACCCAAACCTAAACCTAAATTTGAAAACCCAAACCTAAACCTGATCCCAAACCCAAATGTATTCTCAAATCCCTAAACCGAAACCTACAACTAATCCTAATCTCAACTCCCTAACCTAAACCTAAACCTAAACTTGAAAACCCAAACCTAAACCCGATCCCGAACACGAATCCAATTTCCTAAACCTAAACATTAACCTATTCTCAATTCCCTAAACCTAAACTTAAAACCTAAATGTATTCTCAAATCCCTAAACCGAAACCTACACCTAATCCTAATCTCAAGTCTCTAACCTAAACCTAAACCTAAACTCGATCCCGAACCTGAACCCGATTTCCTAAACCTAAACCTTAACCTAAATTCTCAATTCCCTAAACCTTAACCGATAACCTAACCTAAACCTAAACCTATAACCTACACTTATAACCTAAACCTAAACCTAAGCCTAAAACCTAAACCTAAACCTAAAACCTAAATGTATTCTCAAATCCTTAAACCTAAACCTACACCTAATTACAATCTCAACTCTCTAACCTAAACCTAAATCTAAACTTGAAAACCCAAACCTAAACTCGATCCCGAACCCGAAACAGATATCCTAAACCTAATCCTTAACCTATTCTCAATTTCTTAAACCTAAACCTAAAACCTAAATGTATTCTCAAATCACTAAACCGAAACCTACACCTAATCCTAATCTCAATCCCTAACCTAAACCTAAACCTAAACTTGAAAACCCAAACATAAACCCGATCCCGAACCCGAACCCGATTTTCTAAACCTAAACCTTAACCTATTCTCAATTTCCTAAACCTAAACCTAAGACCTAAATGTATTATCAAATCCCTAAACCTAGACCTACACCTAATCCTAATCTCAACTCCCAAACCTAAACCTAAACCTAAACTTGAAGACCCAAACCTAAACTCGATCCCAAACCCGAATCCGATTTCCTAAACCTAATCCTTAACCTATTCTTAATTCCCTAAACCTAAACCTAAAACCTAAATATATTCTCAAATCCCTAAACTGAAACCTACACCTAATCCTATCTCAACTCCCTAACCTAAACCTAAACCTAAACTTGAAAACCCAAACCTAAACCCGATCCCGAACCCGAACCCGATTTCCTAAACCTAAACCTTAACCTATTCTCAATTCCCTAAACCTAAACCTAAGACCTAATTATATTATCAAATCCCTAAACCTAGACCTACACCTAATCCTAATCTCAACTCCCTAACCCAAGCCTAAACCTAAATTTGAAAACCCAAACCTAAACCGGATCCCGAACCCGAACCCGATTTCCTAAACTTAAACCTTAACCTATTCTCAATTCCCTAAACTGAAACCTAAGACTTAAATGTATTCTCAAATCCATAAACCTAGACCTACACCTAATCCTAATCTTAACTCCCTAACCCAAACCTAAACCTAAATTTGAAAACCCAAACCTAAGCCCGATCCCGAACCCGAATCCAATTTCCTAAACCTAAACCTTAACTTATTCTCGATTCCCTAAACCTAAACCTAAGACCTAAATGTATTCTCAAATCCCTAAACCTAGACCTACACCTAATCCTAATCACAATTCCCTAACCCAAACCTAAACCTAAACTTGGAAACCCAAACCTAAACCCGAATCCGATTTCCTAAACCTAAACCTTAACCTATTCTCAATTCCCTAAACCTAAACCTACGACCTAAATGCATTCTCAAATCTCTAAACCTAGACCTACAACTAATCCTAATCTCAACTCCCTAACCCAAACCTAAACCTAAACTTGAAAACCCAAACCTAAACCTGATCCCGAACCCGAATCCGATTTTTTAAACCTAAACCTTAACTTATTCTCAATTCCCTAAACCTAAACCTAAGACCTAAATGTATTCTCAAATCCCTAAACTTAGACCTACACCTAATCTTAATCTCAACTCCCTAACCCAAACTTAAACCTAAATTTGAAAACCCAAACCTAAACCCGATTCCAAACCCGAATGTATTCTCAAATCCCTAAACCGAAACCTACAACTAATCCTAATCTCAACTCCTTAACCTAAACCTAAACCTAAACTTGAAAATCCAAACCTAAACCCAATCCCGAACCTGAATCCAATTTCCTAAACTTAAACGTTAACCTATTCTCAATTCCCTAAACTTAAACCTAAAACTTAAATGTATTCTCAAATCCCTAAACCGAAACCTACACCTAATCTTAATCTCAACTCCCTAACCTAAACCTAAACTTGAAAACCCAAACTTAAACTCGATCCCGAACCCAAACCCGATTTCCTAAACCTAAACCTTAACCTATTCTCAATTCCCTAAACCGTAGCTTGTAACCTAAACCTAAACCTTAACCTAAACTAAACCTATAACCTTAACCTAAACCAAAACCTATGACCTAAAACCTTAACCTATAACCTATAACCTAAACTTATAACTTATAACCTAACCTTAACCTAAACCTAAACCTTAACCTATAACCTAAAACCTAAACCTAAATGTATTCTCAAATCCCTAAACCTAAACCTACACCTAATCCTAATCTCAACTCCTTAAACCTAAACCTAAACTTGAAAATCCAACCTAAACCCGATCCCGAATCCGAACCCGATTTCCTAAACCTAAACGCTAACCAATTTTCAATTCCCTAAACCTATAGCTTATAACCTAAATCTAAATCTAAACCTTAACCTAAACCTTAACCTAAAGATATAACCTTATCCTAAACCTAAACCAAAACCTATGACCTAAAACCTTAACCTATAACCTATAACCTAAACTTATAACCAATAACCTAACCTTAACCTAAACCTAAAACCTAAACCTTAACCTATAACCTAAAACTTAAACCTAAGCCTAAGCCTAAGCCTAAGCCTAAAACTTAAATGTATTCTCAAATCCCTAAACTTAAACCGACACATAATCCTATTCTCAATTCCCTAACCTAAACCTAAACCTAAACTTGAAACCCAAACCTAAACCCGATCCCGAACCCGAACCCGATTTCCTGAATCTAAACCTTAACCTATTCTCAATTCCCTAAACCTATAGCTTATAACCTAAAACTAAACCTTAACCTAAACGTAAACCTAAACCTATAACCTATAAACTAAACCTAAACTTAAAACCTAAATGTATTCTCAAATCCCTAAACCTAAACCTACACCTAATCCTAATCTCAACTCCCTAACCTAAACCTAAACTTAAACTTGAAAACCCAAACCTAAACCGATCTTGAACCCGACCCGATTTCCTAAACCTAAACCTTAACCTATTCTCAATTCCCTAAACCTATAGCTTATAACCTAAACCTAAACCTATAACCTATAACCTAAACCTATAATCTAAACCTAAACCTAAACCTAAAACCTAAATGTATTCTCAAATCCTTAAACCTAAACCTACACCTAATTCTAATCTTAACTCCCTAACCTAAACCCAAACCTAAACTTGAAAATCCAAACCTAAACCCGATCCCGAACCCGAACCTGATTTCCTAAACCTAAACATTTACCTATTCTCAATTCCACATCGTCTGTTAAATCCAATGTTTATTGTATTGGAATGGAATAAAAGATTGGCCTAAACCACCCAAAGACCTTCCAATTCATATGTAGCCCACCTGATTATTGGACTTAATTTTTTCGCCTCACATGATCATCATGGTGGAATGAACCTGTTGTATGGGTTGAATGTGATGAACACACCATGAGAGCCTAAAAATGTTTTACCTTGACACTTTCTAGGGGAAAATCAAAAGGAAAAAAAAGTATTTTGGTCAATTGATTCCCCTAAAAGCATATTTCAACCTTGTAATTAATAGCATATTTTTTAATTCATTTATTTTATCTTTGTTGAATGCTACATTTTGACTCTTTTTTCTTGTGTGCAGGATTTTAATTAATCGTGCCTAAATTTAGGCCTACAAGTACTTCAGCCTTTTGACACCACTCGTGCAAGGAGTAGACCACAGAGGATTTGTTTTTTTTAAAATTTATTTTTATTTAAGACCATTTTCAATTTATTGTTGTAAATAATATTTTTTTTATTGTGAAGTAATATAAATTTTGTTTAATATTTAGTTTTAATTGTATTGCAACATTTTTTTATGTTTAAAATATTAAAAAATATAGGTTTCAATTGAATTATATCAGTTTTTTTATTAGCAGGTCTTTCAGCATCTGGGACGGTCTAAGACCGTCCTTTTTAGGCTCATCAGAGATGGTCCAAAACAGTCCTTAAACAGGATGATCGAAAAGTCGTTTTTATGGATGGTCTAAGACCGTCCTTTTTAGGTTCATCAGAGACAGCTTCTAACCATCCTTTACAGGGACGATCCATGTCCATCCTTTCATCAGAGACTACCTATAACAGTCTTTTTTGTTAACGGTCATGGACTGTCCTTTTATGGACTGTCTAGGACCGTCTTTTTTATTGACGGTCATGGAACATCCTTTTTACGGACTATCTAGGACCGTCCTTTTTAGCTTCAAAACAGACATTTACTATCTACCCTTATAGACGGTCTATGACTGTCTTTCTTTAGAGACGGTCCATGACCCTCCTTTTTTAGAGATGGTTTATGGCTGTCCTTTAAGTAATACGACGCCCCAAAATATGACGGCCCTTGCAACGGTCCAAGACCGTCCTTTATGGCCCTTTGAGACGATTTTCAACCGTCCTTTTTTCGCTGTTTTGGCGTAGTGAAGATTTCAACAATGACTCAATTGATCGTGAATAAATGCGGCTCACAGAGCTTTGGAGGTTTTTTTTTTTTTTTTTTCCTTTTTCTTTTCTTCAAGAGAAATGGTCACGCAGTAGCTGTATGTCAACTATCTCAGATAAACATTTCTTACTAACCAATCATGTGTAGAATATCCTATCTGGGACAAAATGATGATTACTTGGTTTGAACTTTAGGCCAATCCACTTACCATGATGAGCTAGTTTGATGGAATTTCCCTACTCTGCTTAATGTTGGTGTCTGCACTTAGCAAGCAAAAGCACATCTGAAAAGGCAAGTCAGAGCCTTTAAATAATAATCGCATATGCACATCTTCACTTTTTTCCAAATTGGGCCTATAACTTTGTTCCGTATATGTAATTTTATACAAAGTGATGGTGACATCAAAGCATTTAACAAGCAATGTGCATGAATATGATGCTATGTGAATCAATAAATAATATTAGGGAACCGCATGATAATGAACTTCCAAATTAGGTACCGTTCTGTTTAGTGTCCACATCAAGTGACAGGGTTTTTTCGCTTCTTAAAAATCCATCTGCTGATACATTTTCCTTTTTAATTTTTCCACTAACGTCGTTAGTACCATGCTTCCTAGTAGCTAGTTGCTTATCTCTTTTTATTGTGTTGCAGAAATGGATTGAAATTATTGGACAGGCACACCAAAATGTTGATTTCCTAACAAATCCAGATGTGATGAAAACTGTGCTCAACATATTGCAGGTATTAAGCATGGTTATAAGGTTTGAAGGTAAAAATAAATCAATGGCCCAAAAATGGCTTGATTTTTTATTTTTAAAAAAAGCGTGTTGGCCCTTGAAAAATGGCTTTCAAGTATTGGGGTTATAAGGTTGATTTGACACCATTACAGCAAGATAAAACACCCCCCTCCCCCCCAATACAGTCGCACATGTTTTGACATGGGCCAATACAGATCCTTATCATATCATGTAGATACAGATATCATATAGTCGTATCAGTCGACATGGTACCCTTTTAGAAAAACATGACCTGTAAGTACCAACTGCAATTTTCTCTAGGAGATTTGGCACCCTTTGTGCGGGTAGTTGATCAATGTCTGGTTGGTTGCACTGTTACGGATCTAGCAATTTTATTGTCTTTTATTGCCATGTGTATGGCTATTGTATCTTATACCTTGTGACTTGTGAGTATCATACACGAGTAAAATGAAGTGTCTCTACTTGGCAGACAAACACCAGTGTAGCCAGCGCACTTGGAACGTACTTCTTATATCAAATATCATTGATCTTTCTAGACATGCTTAATGTGTACAGGTATGTTATTGGTGTGAAGAGAATCTTATGACACTTGTTTGGTTCCGTGGGTTTGTAGGTGCTCTAGTTCTTAATAATGTATATATTTGTTTTTGAGAAATACTAATAATGCGCATATTTTCATGACTAATGCTTGAAACAGAATGTACAACGAGCTTATATCAAAGAAATTAGCAAGAGGAGGGCCCTTTGGCTCTAAAACATCATATGTAAAACTTTTGCAGTAAGATCAATGTTTGGGAATTATTTTTTAAGGAATGATAAATGTATTATTCTGGCAGTACTAAATAAGATTTATGTTTAAACAGATTGGTTAAGCGGGAGACTCTCAAGCTAATTGAAACATTTGTGGACAAGGCTGAAGATCAACCGCAAATTGGAAAACAGTTTGTGCCACCAATGATGGACCCTGTTCTCGGGGACTATGCTAGAAATTTACCTGATGCCAGGGAGTGAAGTTTTGTCACTCTTTGCCAAAATTATAAACAAGTTTAGCCATATATCATGGTTATTGTTCCTCTTCATTTTTTATTGTATGTAAAACGATATGAAGTTATATCTGTGGTGTGTATTGCTGTGTAGAAGGTCGTCTGTCTTTTGAGTTGCCAACTTTCGCATATATCAACCAAGGCCATCTCCCTCTCCTTTATTCTGAATGCTTCAATTATAGTAGCAGATGCAGTTATTGCAGTCAAATGGGTTTCCCTCCTGGACAAATAACCTTGGACACTGTTATTTACTACCAAAATCTGGATAATTGCATCTGCTTCAGATGCATCTTTTTGTCATGGAGGAAGCTAATGAAGCTACTAACTCTCAATGAAAATAGATAGGGTCAATCATCGTTGGAACTTTGCTGCCTTTTTTGTTTATTTCCTATTTGAGTAAAAATATGAGCTCATAAAAAAGAAGAAAATAAAGTGGTTAATGTGGTACACTTGCCCTTGTTTTAACCTGGTCATAACACTACCGCCAATCATCCTCAAATGGGGTACAATCATGTTAACTTTTTTTATTGGTAATTTAAGAGTTAATTGCTTAATCATTGTGAAACTAAGTAATGATTTTTTTTTCTTACTTTCTAATTTTATTATTATTATTACTCAGCCGAAAAATTAGATTGGCTCAGCCATGTCACATTGGACCAACCATGTACCCATGCCAAGTTTCTTTTGGTGCACTTGAGTACACAGACAAGATTGAGTTTTTAGTCCTTTAGATTCTTCCATCAAGCATCATATTCTCTTGTAAATAAATGCATTTTTGTTGGATCTTTCTAGTCTTAGATTCCTAGCAGTTACTGTTTCCCACCACAATGAAACTAGTGATGTCCTGAATCTTGATACTTGGTTGGACCCAGATAATAGATCTTGGTGGTGATGTTTACAGGTACAAGGGAGTAATGATGGAGGACGTGCCTCACATATTTGAAGTCGTTTTTGAATGCACGCTTGAGGTACTTACTGCTAACATGACTAATTGAAGCATGCATACATGATACATGGTTGCACTGTTTTTTCGTACTAATGTTTCTTCTCTCTTTTTTTCTTTTTTTCAGATAACAAAAATTTTTGAAGATTATCTAGAGCACCACTTGAAATTCTTTTCTTTATTACGTGCAATTGCTACACATTGCTTCCATACTTTGATTCACTTGTCAAGTCAGGTTAGTTAAGCTTTACATCAATGTTGCACCCATGCATATTTTTGTATGTCCATGGCATATCATGCGTGTATTTGTCTCTAAATATTCAATCGCTCCATTATTAGTTCTTCTTCTTCTTCTTCTTCTTCTTCTTCTTCTTCTTTTCCATTTTTAGTGTATATTTATTTATTTATTTTCCTTTGTTAATCCATACCAGCAACTTAAGCTTGTCATGGATTCTATCATATGGGCATTTCAGCACATTGAAAGGATTATTGCTGAAACCAGGCTCAACCTTTTGTTGGAGATGCTGAAGAACTTTCAGGTGTGTTTATTTCATTGTCCCATCATCTGTTCATATTATGGCCTATGCAGTTTCTTACCCTTTGGAATGTTCTTTTGACAGGTTTTTGAGTTCTGTAATCAATTCCATTGGACTTTCTAACAATTGTGCAAGAGATTTTTGTTGTACTAATGAACTTACTATCTAACAATAGAGCACGCCCTCACCTCGTACGTAGTAGAACTCTTCTTAAATCTTGGTACCATCCTTAATTGAGCAAAGAAATTACTAACAGCTCACACATAGCCCAATATTACTGACAAATTGGATGGCAATGTTATTGTCCAAGTAGAGACTAAATGTGAACTTGTCATGTGTATATGGCGTCCAACCCATTCAACAAGCTGGTCCCATCATGAAGAACACATGTTAAAATCAGGCTGATCCACTCTTCATGTGGGCCACACCATAGAATGGATAACCACCAATCTGATCAAAATTGTAGGCGTGGCCCGCCTGATTAGTGGATTGGCCTGATTTTTGCATCATTTGTTCTTGAAGGTCAGTCCCAAATCATTAGATGGGTTGGATGCCATATGCACATGGCATGTTAACACTTAGGTGCTAGTTGGATGTTACCATTATTTTTCGGCTGATTTTGTGTGAGATCTCAAGGTAGTTGGTTTTACCCATTTTATTGTCATTTTTGCAGAAGTAACAGTTAGATGCATTCACTGATTTCTAATTGGCAAGGATGTCCTCTGATATGCATCAAAAATTAGTGGTTTTTTCTTGTTCAGAGAACACTATTCCTAAAGCTAATCTCCAACTCTTTATGACATTATGAGAACATATTTCCCCTTTCGATTTCTTCATGCACACAGAAAATCAGTTGGTTAATTAATTGTTTTCACAATCGCTTAACGTGAGTTCATATTTTGAAGGATTGATCTCATGTCGAAGAGGGTGCATCCAATAGGCAGATCGTCAACTATAGTTCTACAACTTGTCAAGTCTACCCAAAACAAGGCCATAAACTCAACAAAGTGACTCGACCGAAGTCACGGGACTCATCCTAATCATATTTTCATCCAATAGGTATTCTCTTTATTTAGACGTTGTTCAATGGCAGTGTTTGTAATTTTCATTTTCCTTGATAGTGGATGGCAGAACAAGATTCATCGCAATTTTTTGAATAGGATTCTTATTAAACAATTGTGTGAATTATTTTTTCAATGACCATCAGGTGTAAGATTCAAAATAATAAAAAAATCTCGAGGTTTCTTATTCATTCACAGATATTTTAGCGACGGACCAAATCCGTCGCTAATTTCTGAAGTTGAATATTGACGACGGATTTGAGGTCCGTCACTCTACTCATATTAGCGACGAACCATATCCATCGCTAATATTTTTAATGACGACTATTCAGACGGGGTTTTTTCAAATTTTAGCGACGGACTTTGTATTTTTGCGACGGATCTTATCTGTCGCTATATTGCGACGGACCTTACCTGTCACAGGTTAAACGACGGATTTTATCTGTTAGAATAAAAAAAGACCCAATAAACTGTGACGGACCAAGCGACGGACAAAATTCGTCGTTTATTTGGTTTTACGATGGATTTGGTCTGTCGTAAATTCACGATTTTGGCATAGTGACCATGGTTGAGCTGTCAGCTTAAGCTAGGGTGACGAGCTTCCCCGTAGTGGCCAGTGAGCAATCCACATTCATGAGCCAAATATGGTGGTGTATGGGACACTGTATTCGAGCTGTCAGCCTATGATCAGGTGACAAGCCTCTCGTAGTGACCTCGAGTATACACTGAGACTACGCTAAGGTGACGAGTCTTTCCGTAGTGACCTTGAGTGTAAACTAGGCCTGTGCTGAGGTGACGAGCCTCTCCGTAGTGACTTGGAACTTCTATCGTATGCGACTAGCTAAGATTGACGACCCTAGATGGATCATTGTTTGGGAAAATGATACAAAGGGAGGTACTTAGCTTCCCAAACATACTGTATGAGTAAGTCTAATTAAGAACTTGGCTAATCACGCACATACACCGCATTGCATGTGCCTTTGGCATTGGTGTTAAGCATGGCGGGAGTGTTGCATGCATGACCGTGAGATAATGTCACAGAGGGAGTGTAGGCGAGGGCATACATCATTATCGCATCCCATCCTTGCATTAACAAGAGTACTTATGGCATGATTGTTGTACTACGCTATCATTACTGCTTGACTGAATTGATAATATATTAACATTTTCCTTATAGCTCCACTGAGTTGATCACTCACTCCCAATCTGGGACGGTGTTTCAAAACACCAAACAGACTCTGCTTTAGTTTCAAATGACGATGAGGCTTACAAGTTGGAGCCGGCCTTCTACGACGATGAGTTCTCCTATCTGCAACTCTCTAGTGGGTCTATATAGACCTAGATTTGCGTTGCAGGGATCGTAGGGATACGGACTAGTTGAACATTACACTTTATCATTTTGTAAATTTTAGAGTTATACATGTAATTATTTAACCTGGTGACGTTCATACTCTGTGGACTTACAATCACCTATATGCTCTATATACTTATCACAGTCTTCCGCTTGCGTAATTTAACTGTCTCTGGAGTATGATATGCAGATTTGGTATAATCTCATTCATGTTTAATGCACTAATACGGATAACATTCAATCATCATTATCTATGTTGTATAAATGATGCGTTGGAACTCGGGAGCTGAACTTATGCTCAACCCCTGATTTTCAGGGTGTTACACTCCCATTGAAACATTCATAATCATTTATTGGGCCCACCGACATGTGGTTCACAAATCTAGCCCATCCATTTTGTGTGTTTCACTTGGATGAGGGGTTAGACCTAGTTTCAGCTACATCCAAAACTTAGTTGGGCCCCACCAATTGCTTTTATATGTTTTAAGCATATTTTCACATAGCTCTAGATGGTATGGCCCACCTGCATTCCGTATATGACTGATTTTTGGCATATCCCATAAACTAAACGGGACCCATCAAATGTACGGTGTTGATGTTCGACACACATCACCATGGGGCCCACAAAGCTTGACCTCATGGGAAGTTCCCATGAGGTCCATTTCCCTACACACACCAACGCTATCCCAAAACTTAAGTAGATTTAAGGTCTGACTGTCCGGATCACTTCTGTCATCGACCGGGCCTTTTCTGATCCATTTGGCCATGAAACTGTTCGCGACCTGCTCTACATCATTTATCCAGGCTTATGTGACCTTGTGAACAGATTGGACGGAAATAAACACTACATAAACATTAAGGTGTGCCATAAGAAGTTTTAATGGTTGTGTGTTCAATCATCAATGTTTCCTAAAGTATGGTCCACCTGATAATTAAATCTGCTTATTTTTTGCATTATGTACTAAATTTATCTGGAAAAATGGATGGACTGAGTGCATACAGAATACACACAACATGGCGGGCCTAAGGATAAGGGTCGCACTGTCTTGGATGAGGGAGAGGATTAGGTGTTACCCGGGTAATAGTTTAGTGCGTGTTACTCTCACCGTAGGGCCTACTTTGATGATGTGGTATATATCTACGTTGTCCATCTATTTCTCCATTCCATTTATTTTTTCACCTGGTAATTGTTGATGCAGTTTTCTGGTAAACCCTCCCTAATAGACCCTTCAAGACCTGTAGAGACGTAAACAAGAGACAAAGGAGACACTGGCTTGCACAGGGGACCCTCCGATGCCTAAGTCAGGACCTTGGGTCTTCTGTAGGGTAGGATCTCTTTAGGAAAAGAGTCACCAGTTGAGTATACGAATATAGAATGCGTACCTTACATTGGCTAGGGATACCTCTATATATAGGGGAAGGAAGATAGTCATAAGGGGGAGTCGTTTCTGATATGCTAGAGACAAATCTGTTCAGAGATTCGTCCAGGATCTTCTTGAGATTATCGTCGTCCGAGGTTCTCGGGATTTGATTTGATCCTCCGAAGATCTTTGGAGAGATCTTCAGGCCATTAGAGAGATTCCCGGACTATTGATCTGGGAAATGGTCACATAAACCATATTGAGCTTTGCCTTATTTTAGAGATTATCCCAAGCCATAGCTAAGCTATGGTCGAGCTATGGCCGACCTATAGCCGAGCTATGGCCAACCTATAGGTTAGGTTGGCAATTTTCCATTTGAGTGAACTTACGGTTGCATCCTCTTTGATTATCCTTACGGTTGCACCGCCTTCCTTGAATGTCGGCCTATTTTTGAAAGTAGATGTCCCTTAAGGCTCAAATTCCTTTGGGTTCGTGCTATTTAGTTAAGTTGGTTCATTCCATAAATCGATCTATCAAACTTATCTATTTTTCACCCAATAGTAGTTTTTAACAATTGTGTGCAATTTATACTATTTATTGTGGTGTGGTTCACTTCATCCATAAGTGAGCTTCAATTTTTGGGTTATATTATAGTGACCTTGTACAACTGATGGATAGTATAGATTAAAAACTTAATCATATTCAGCCCACCACCAGCTATATTATCATTCAGGATTTAGAGCAGGCCTCCTCTCTTCATTCATCATCCTCTCATGTGCCACGTAAAGACAATTTAACATGAAAAACTTTTCAAGACCTGTCTTGCTAAGGTAATGGTATTTGAAGCTTCCCTTCCATTTCAAGAATTGGACTGTACCAAAACGGTAGTCCAGTCAAAATCCCTTATTTTAAACGTTTACTTTTTCCATATATATATATATATATATATATATATATATATATATATATATATATATATATATATATATATATATATATATATGTTCATTTTATAATAGAATCGAGATTCTCTTCAGCTGGGATTTCTTACTTGTTGTAATGTGATTGGTCCATGTAATGTGGCCCACTTGAAATTTGGATGTGAGTGAATTTTGGCCACTGAGGATAACCTTGTAATAAGAGAATGCTGGACGGATTAGATTTCATGTAAGCATTAAGACGAGTACAATAAATGACTAGGTAGGTTACCGTTAAGCGCGGATTAGACACTCACAAGGTTAGTAGCCAGATCGCTACGGAAGTAACGTCACCAAGCTCTGTGGACCCACCATGCATGATGCATGTGTTGTATCCATACCGTCCAAACATTTTTTGAGATCGTTTTATGGCATGAGAAAATGAATGAGATAGATCTAAAGTTCAAGTGGACCCACCACAGAAAACCGTGGGATCAGTCACACCCACTGTTGAAACATTTATAGGGTCCCACCATGATGTATTTTTTGGATCCAACCTATTCATAAGTTAACATATGTGAAGTGAAAAAAACTATATAAGCTTGATCGGAAACTTTTGTGGCCCCTAAGAAGTTTTGAACGGTGGATGTCACTGTCCCACTGTTTTCTATGGTGTGGTCTACTTGAACTTTAGATCTATCTCATTCTTTTTCTCATGCCATAAAACAATCTCTCCAAGTGTATGGACAGTATGGATACAACACACGTACCATGTGGGGTCCACAGAGTTTAGTGACGTTACTTCAACAGCGTTTTGGCTACTTACCTTATCAGTATCTAATCAACGCCCGTTTCTAGTGACTAATTCAAGGACATGTAGCTGCCACCCCGAATCGGTGATGTCGGTGGGACCTGACGGTGGCGCACCTCTATGTATGCTTTACATACCGTTTTTTTGTTTTTTTTGTTAACATTCATTGTCCAAAAAAATGAAGAAGATGCAAATCTTAGGTAGACCACATCATAGGAAACATTGGTCACCGAACGACCACCATCAAAAACTTCCTAGTGTCCACAGCTATGTTTATTTGTCATCCAACTAGTCGTTGACGAGGTCACACAAAGCGCGTGAAGGGAAAATTCAAATATCAGCTAGATCTTAACGGTGACTACTATTTCTTGCGGTGTGGTGAACCAGAGATTTGCATCAATTTCGGTTTTTTTTTTTTTTTTCCCTTCCTTAAAATGAACTATCAAAATAAATAAACGGCATAAATATATAATACATACATCAAAGTATGCCCCATGCTCAAGTCTCACTCACATCCTGGAATCTGGGGTTGCAACAAAGTTGCATTACTTTTTCAAAACCAGATTGCATAGTGTAGCAAGCAGCACTCATGTCGGTATTGTGTGTCACTAAAGAATCTCCATGGGGCTACCATGATAGATATGTCTTATCCATGCTGTCCATCCATTTTTGACATCATATTAGGGCATGAGCACAAAAATAAGGTAAGTCCAAATCTCAAGTAGATCACACCATTATGTAATTAAAAGCTCACCATTAAAAACTTCCTAGGGCCCACTATAATGTGTATTTGCCATCCAACATCTTGATAAAGTCACAAAGTCACGAATGAAGAGAAAATACAAACATGAGTTTGATCCAAAACTTTTGTAGCCACTAAGTTTTTTATGGTGAGCATCCAATCACTGTTTTCTTGTGGTGTGGTCTACCTAATATCCTAATCAACTTCGAGTTTATGCTCATACACTAAAATGATCTATAAAAATGGATGGATAGTATGAATAATACACATACATCATGGTAGGGCCTTGTAATGCCCCGAATTTCAGGGGCCGAGTAGGAACTCGGCTCCCGAATTCCCGGGTGCCACATGTGCCTTAATGGGCTTCAGATTTCAATTACATTTGAATTATCTCATAAGCCATGGATAGTTTAGCAAACTGTGAAGTATAAGTAAGTCATAAAACAGTAACAAGTACCGCTAATTATGTAGAATATCTAAAATACAATCCTAAGAAAATCTAAGACCGGGAACTAGTCCCACCCATAAAAGTGTCCCAAAACGACTAGGGCTCTGGCTCATACCCTACGATCATCTATACATAAGCTAGAAAGAGCCGTTGAAGGTCTGGTAATACACTTGCTCCTCCTCATCATCCATGTTGGCATCCTCCAGCGCATGCAGCTCCGTCGTCTCTGCATCTATGACAAGTTCTAGTTGGTGTTTTGAAATACCGTCCTAGAGTGGGAGTGAGTGATCAGCTTAGTGGTATCATTAACAATAAGTTACATGGATTATCATACACATGGAAAAAATTAGTCAAAGGAATACATTCATAGAATCCTAAATACTCTAGTTAATGCAAATGTATGATTCAATGATATGATGCGTGCTCTCACCACAACACTCCCTCGAGCGATAACATTTAACGATCGTGAATGACCAACACTCACTCAGTACAATCATGATTGCCAAATCGCCAAAGTAACCAATGCAATGTAATGTGAATATTAGTCAAGTTGATTAATTATGTCTATTCATCTAACAGTTTGGAGAAACCGAGATACCTCGACAGATCAATGCCCTAATCCGATTGTGAAACTCTGGCAGCCATGGTCGTATGGCTATCACAATCCTTGGCCCGTTTGGATTTGTCATTCTCATAATTGAAATCATACAAACGCATTTAAGACAATTAAAGTCTTACTCACAGTCACTACGGGGAGGCTTGTCACCTTAGCATAGACCGACAGCTCGGGTATAGTGTCCCATATCACCATCTCCGGCTCACAAGTTTAGTTGCTCACTGGTCATTAAAGGGAGGCTCGTCAACTCAGTATAGGCCGACAGCTTGGGCATAGTGTCCCATACCATCATCCCCAGCTCATGATTCTTATGGGCCGCAATTAATGGTTGTCAGTGGACGTAAACGAGTACGGGGTGTATCAGGTTCCAGCAGGTGTGTACAAACATGGTTAATGTATAAGGATGACCAACCAGTGGGCCAATTCGTCCCTATGAGACGAACCACTGGCTGTAAGGCCTGAGAGCAACGTCTCGCGTAGTCCAACTATAGCCGACAACTCACAGTTTGGCTAGTTAGGCCAAAGTTTCCCATGGGCTGACCCAACAAAAGGGTTGCCCAAGAAAATCCCGGTTGGCTGGCCGATCCAAAAAGGATGCAATGTGTAAATACAAGACCAACAAGTAGAAGCCGATCTACTCGTACTTGTGAGGGGAATCAGGCGAGTGTAATTATATTCCACATCTGAAATCAAGGTGCAAGACATCGCTGTACATAACTTGGGGAATTCCTAGTTGTACACGTTTGTGAGTCTAAGTTTCAAAGGATCGCGGTGTGGGAATAAACACCGCAGCTAGCTATAGGGAGAATTCATCCTACGTGGTTGGGTGTGGGTAGTGAATTTCCCCATTTCAAATCTACGAAGGCATGTGTTCTAGTCCATAGTGTACATACAGCAAATTCAAGGACATTCCTAGCTAGGAGTTCCACAATTTCAGAAATTCAACAATACAAACAGCAATACACCAATCTACACATGTAAGCTACAGGCAACATGATCTAACTTATGAAATCAACAAGATTGAGAATAATGCACATGCAACTTCATAATTTGACAAACAATTCAACAATGCATACATCAGAGAACTTAGAATTAAAATTCCTTTCCCAATTTAGGGAAATTCTAGGCGTAAGTTCTAAATCAGCAAATTCATACGAAAACAGCAACATGCAAGAAAATTTCCATACAAAATTTCTAAAGTTCACTCTAGGCATTATAACAGACTGCCTAGAGGTAATGGTCCACACCCATCATCGACCGAAAGTTCTTGCAGTCGCTTTAGCGGCGCCGGGTCCACAAGTTTGACGTGTCAAGGCCCTGTGCCACATGAATTGCATGTCAAGACGCATGTATGTGACCCTAACTAAGAAAAACGGAGGAGACCTTGAATTGTTACCTTGGATTGACCACACCTCGTCTCTACTGTAGTAGGGCCAAGGTTTCCGACGAATGTCGGAGGTAGGAGTGTGGAAATTCCAATTTCCTAGCTCCCTAAGCACTCACACCCTCCCTCTCTCTCTCTCTCTCAGCTGCTGGAATTTTTGTTGGAGGAGTGAGGGAGAGAGGGTTTAAAGGGTTTTATACCCTGCAACTTAGCTCAGTTGGCCCTATATGTCACTTATTCCCTCAAATGGCCCTTTGGGGCCCACTTATGGCTTTCGGAGCTGCCCTGATGGCCCCTTGGCCCATCTGAATTATGAAATGGGTGCCCCATGGTCTGATAAGAGGCTGTTCAAGGTTTGACGACAAATGGATGCAGGAATTTATCGTAAAGGTCCGATTTGCGATCAATGGTCATCATTCCTTGATTAAGGGTTAGATTTGGCAGTCGAGTGCAGGGAAATATCTTCAACATTTGGTACAAATTTGAATGAAATGCAATGGATGAAATGCCCCAATTCACTGTCCTAAGTGGCAGGGCCATTTGCTTTAAAATTTCAGATTTTAGGCCAAAGATAGGGCGAGTTGCACTTTACAAGTGTCGATTGGATGACACGAATCGTCTATTTTCAAGTGTCGTCTGAGTCTGTTGTCCACAATGGACCATAAGCCCAGTGAGGCCCATGGCCTTGCAAAGTTTTGGATTTTTCTGTCCCTCTTCGGGTGTCGCACTGCTCGTACTGACAGTCACTAAGTACAAATGGGTTGACCGGCTTTACAGCTTGAACATATTCAGACTCAATTGCATTAGTGGCTTAACGTGGGTTAATTTATTGGTGGTAAGCCCCACACATGCGATCGAATCGTGTGGTCCTATGACATTTCACACGTGGACACCTTAGGACACTATTTTGATTGTGCCCAATGTTACAGGCATACAAAGCTTCTCCAGAAGCACACAACTGTCCATGGTGTATGCTACCCTAGGCAATATGCATACCATCTCTTACAGCCACCTGTAAGAGCAAATAGTTAACTGATGGATCAGGTGGGGCTTACTGTGATATTTATGTAAAATAAACCCCGACCAATAGGTTTTTCACCCCATGTTAGGCCATGGGCCCAAAAATCAATTCCATTTATGATTCACATTGACTTGGACATAATGTAAATGACTCTGCCAAACTATTTTCATTGGTGTGGCCCAAGTGATTCATGTCCAGTTACAATTTGAGGGCACAGGCCTAAGATTTTTTTTAGTTTTTGCAATTTAGTGGTTGAAGTGGATTTCATACAAGTATCATGGTGGAGCCTTTAAAAATTAAGGGTATACATCTCTCCCAACCATTTCTTTTAGTGCGGCCCATGAGAATCACAATTTGATCTGATTTTTTGTTTTTATACCCCATATGAGACTTAATAACAAATAGTCATAATGGATCTTACAAAAACATCATGGTGGGCCCTATCTAAGTCAATAGTTATGTCTCATACAAATAATTTTTTTCTAAGTAAACTCCGTATACAGCTAAGGTTCTACCACACAAAGTGATGAGTTCCACTAGACAAAGTAATTAGATTTCCAGATAAAGGAGTTCCACTAGATAACGTGACAGGCTTACCGGATAAAGTGACAAGATTCCACTAGACAAAGTGATGAGATTCTGCAACATAAACTGACGAAGTAGTTAGAAAAAGTAACAAGGTTTCACTAGACAAAGTGACGACAAAGTTCCACTAGACAAAATGGCAGGATTATTAGACAAAGTAACGTGGTTCCACTAGACAAAATGATGGAGTCTTACTTGACAAAGTGACATGATTCATTAAAAAAAGTGATGGAGTTGCTGAACAACTACAAGATTCTACTAAAGAAAGTGATGGGACTGTGAAATAAAGTGGCGTGGTTGCAGTAAACAAACTGACGGGTTTTATTAGAGAAAGTGATCGGGTTGCCTGACAAAGCGGCGAGGTTCTACTAAGTAAAGTGACAGGATTGTTGGAAAAAGTGTAATGGTTTCATAAGACAAAGTGACGAGGTTATCGAGCAAAGTAATGGAATTTGACAAGACAGTGATGATATTATTAGACATAGCGACGGGTTCCACTGGAAACCCATAATAGTGGCCCCATTGAATCATGAAAACTTGAGCTTTGGAAATGGTTCATTTTTGGCATCATGTCTTAAAACTAACAAAACGGATGGATAGGGAGGATTTCTCACAAACATCACGGTGGCCCCTAACTGGGTTCCCAATTCAAGAACATACTGCGAAAGTCGATCACAAGAAATCCATGTCCCTGGAAACGCAACCTTTCTGGAAACTGACTGACTACTCCCCCGCCACCGGCCAAAGGCTGATGGCCGGGGCTCTATGGGTGCCACCATGATGTATGTGTTTCATCAATGCTGTCCATCTATTTTTCTAGATCATTTTATAATAAGAAAACAAAAATGAGATATATCCCAATCTCAAGTAAACCACATTACATGAAACAGTATTGAATGAACGTGGACCATTAATAACTTTTTGGGCGCCGTCAACGTTTTGGACCAAGTTGATCTTTTTTTTTCCCTTCATCTGGGTCCGTATGACCTAATTAAAAGATTTGATGTCAAATAAACAGTACAATGGGCTTTAGGAGGATTTTAATGGTGGATATCTAATCACTATTGTTTTCCTGCAGCGTGGTCCACCTGAGATTTATATACCTCTCGTTATTCGAATAAAGCCTTACAATTATCCCAAAAAATGGATGAAATACATACATCATGGTGGGGCTCACAGAGCACCGACCACCGGCCATCGGGCTGGTGGCAGGGGGAGTAGCCAATCCATTTCCCAACCTTTCTTTTTAATTAAGCCGTATTTTTTGAACTTTTTTTTATTTTATTAAATAGCTATGCTGATGTCAGTGTAAATGACGTGGACCAATTAAATTACAGGACACGGGGAGCCAGGGTGCGCTGGAAACAGAGGATCCGCACTGAGCTCATGTTTATGACGGGAAACGGAAGCGTATTGCATGCTAGTGTGTTGACGTCATTAGGTTCCGTGGGTCCCACCATAATGTATATCTTATATCCAAACCGTCCGTTCATTTTGAGAAATTGTCTTGGCGCTCAAACCTGAAACTTAAATAGATCTGAATCTCAATTGGACCACACTGTAGAGAGCAGTGGGGACTGAATATTAACCATTGAAAACTTATTGGAGTCACATAAGTTTTGGATCAACGTGATATTTGTTTTTTCCCCTTCATCCAAGTCTATGTGACGTTAGGAATAGATTGGATGGTAAATAAGCATCACGGTGGGCCCCAAGAAGCTTTCAACGGTAGCAATTACTCTTTCCCACTGCTTTCGACCCTAATTATCAATTAAATGGACCTTTTTTCACCAAATATGAGCCGTTGATGACTTTTATTTATAATTTTCTTTTTGTGAATAAGGTAATGGCGATGGATGATGATGATCAAGCAAGGATTTGTGAATGCCTTTAGTCCAGGGCTTCCTGATTCCTCGTTCTGGTCTTTACTCATTAGTCACCCACGCACTTTTGACCAAAGAGGTCACCTACCATTTATCTGTCCACTGGTTTTCTTTTTTTTCTTCGTGTGATCGAGATCAAAAGGGTTATAAGGTTATTTGACATACCTCATATGACTATATAAGGAATTTACTAAACTAACTAGACAATCAAAACCACACATCATATGAAAAAATCAAAATTAAGAAAATAACTATCAACCTAGGATGAAAGAAATGGAGGTGTGGAAGTGCTTGGCGCCTAGGATCTTAATGTGGGGTCCACAATCTCCTTTTCCAACCATAACTTAATATGTAATCTCTTTGGTAGTGGTAACCCTGTCGTGTGGAGAAGGTGGTCTCTTCCAGTCTCTTTGTCCAACCATAGAAAGTTCATGGAAGATTCTCAGAGATCAAATCGGGCACTTGTAAGTGCTAAAGCTTAATCATATCACAAATGACACACGAGAGGTGCTTGAAGTTGTAAGAAAACACACGTCACCTAAGCTCATATTGGCATATTTCACACATGCTAGCAGTTGAAGGTAATGGTGGCACATTCCCCTCCCCATCCCTTCATCTCGAGCCGCATCTTCAACCTCCTTTGGTCCTGGCCTATATGGTCTCTCCGCGCCCCCTTTCATGAGCCGTTTGGTCTTTTGGGTTCGCCTCTCCAAGGCTGGATTAAAATGAATGTTAATGGCTCCTCCTTAGGCAACCCAAGCCCATCCAGGGGTGACGGTGTTGCTAGAGATCACTCGGCAGATCTCATCTTTACCTTCTACTCCGGCTATGGGATAGGCTCTAACAGCCAGGCCGAGACCAAGGTTATTTGGGAGGCCCTTTCGATGTGCAAGGCCAGGGGCCTTAACAAAGTGGAACTAGTCAGCGACTCTAAATCCGTGGTGGAAGCTCTCTCCAAGGTATCCTCCCCGTCATGGGTCATGTGGTATTGGTGGACCAGAATCAAATCCCTCAAGGATAATATGGAGATATCCTTCTCCTATTCTCCCAGGGAATCCAATGCCGTGGCAGAAGGTCTTGCCCATATGGGTAGCAGTAGCCAGGCCCACTCTTCCTTCCAATCCAGAGCTGAGCTCCCTCCCCTCATCAGAGGCTTATTATTCCTCGACAAGGTTGGTTTAGGGTACATGAGAGATCTGTAAGCTGGTGCATTTTCCCTTTCTAGGCGGGTGTGCCTGCTTATTATCATCAGGCCTATCCTAAAATATTGTACAGCACTTTTTTCCATTATCAATGAAACCTCACTTGTAAAAAAAAAAAAAAAAAAAAAAGGTAATGGGGGCACATGTGCACATAGGCGCATAGGCGCATGTGGTATATATGTTGTGACATATTACAGTACACAGAATGATTGGAGATAAACAATGTCACATGTGGTATAACGGCACTTGGGGCACAAGTGAAAGATGGATGGTGGCAGACGACCAACAAAAAGTCGGCATATGCACACATGCAAGGCAATTTGTACATGTGGGGTTCAAGTGAGGATGGATATCGGCACGTGTGGCACATTGGCACATATGTGACATAAAAGAAGATGACGGTGTATTTGCATATATGACACATCTGAGTTGATTAGTGATGAGTGGTTTAACTCTTGAAAAAATAATTTTTGTTCATTAGAATATCTTATGAAGAGAGGTGGGAAAATAAATTTATTGGTTTTTCAACAAAAAAGGATACGGGAAATGGTGCTTCCCACCAATTCTCACGAAAAGTCTACAGTAACAATAGAAATGTGTTTCATTAGAAATAATGCTTCCTTTCCTTTCTTTTCCATGCATCAACACGGGTCTTTGGGTTCATAGGGTGAGAGTTCCATTATTCAGTTGACTAGTTTTCCAAAGCTAAAATGACAATTAGAGAATTATAGAGTGGATCTATATTTATAGACAAGGGTTCATTTCTTAACCATCCGTGTAAGTTGCAAGAGGCTAATAATAATAGAAGATAACATGATTCTGTCGCTCTATGTTTTCCTTCATTGGGAAGCTAGTAATAATAGAAGATCACATAATTTTGTGGTTCTAAATTCTCCTTCATTTTTCATTTCTTTTACGTGCGATGATCCAACTTTCCTTATTATTGCATCAGAAATGTTAGTATGACTCCCAAGGAATCTGGGAATCGTGACTTGTGTTAGAGTTGGGGAATGACTATATGTTGATGAGATCCAACCCATCGGTTAGGTGTGCCACCCATCAGTTTGGCCTTAATCCCAAAAATCAGGCCCATCTTAAAGTCATGTAGGACACAATCTAGGAAAAGGTTAAGAAGAGGACACTCACCTTTAAAACCTTTTGTATTATGTGTGGGATGCATCGTCATGTGCATTTCCCACCCGATCCATTGGAGGTACTCCACTAAGATGAAGGTATGCTCTAAAAATAGGGAGCAGATTCAGTGAGGCCCGACGTCACAATATTTGGGCAAGCCTTATGTGTGACATTGGCCTAGCGGGCACTAGACCAAACCGCATTCAAACATGCTTTACATGGCCCCATATCTGACATATATGGCCCAATCAAATCTTGCCACATTATGACTTACCATGTTTGGTGCCTCATCCAATACACTTCCTAAAAAATAATGCAATTTCAAAAATTACTTGGGCCACATAACATGAATTTAAAGATTTCAAGAAAGAGTTTACACTCATCCCTACAATGTGGTCTCAGTTGAGTTCTGGACTGCCTTGAATTTTGAAATCCATATTGAAAAATGAGGTGCTATATCTGATGGACAGGTGGATCACATGCACGTTCACACCCCGGGTGGCACTCTACTAACACAAGTCACACCCCAGTGTCGCACCTCAATGGATGGATGGGGTAGATCGCATGCATGTTCCAATGTAAATGTATGGTATCTATTGGAACATTTTTCTGATACATTGAGACGTAAACACACACAATCGTTACGTTTCTTTGTCCAATAAAAGCCAGCATCCGATTGCATTGTTGATATGATTCATTATGCATACTAGTACAGTGATATTTTTGTTTTACTAGTATCGTGCACCTAAGATCTCTAGATAATGGTTTATAAATTAGTAATCATGCACTCAACTGCCTAGCATGCATGTATGGATTTAAAATTTTCATATATGGAACGCAGGTTGGGGAGGGAAATGCTACGATAGAATTTGAAGTAACGAAATATGGTGAAACCATGTAATAGAGTGATGTATCTGTAGGGTCTGCCCTACTCCTTGATTGGAAGCTGCTTTTGTATGCACATTAGTGGGAGTATGGCCGATCGGGTTTGGCTTCAGGTCTGGTTGAAGCGGCTGCAAGAGGACGGGGCTACATGGAAACTGTTTCAGCCCTGTTTTCAGCTCTGTGTTTTCAGCTCACCCTTGCCAAGTGCGGGTTTGGGCAGCTGCCGAGGCCATGTCTGATTTCTCAGCTTTCCGTTGGAGACCAACTGGATGTGTAGGTTACTGATGTCTGCTTCATCATATGTTGCTGCCGCGCTTCAAGGGCCCTCCAGATTTGGTTTCTTAAATGTTTTCCTGTAAAGCCATGTGTAGGTGTTCTCTTTAATAGGACCGGTCCGGAACCTTTTTGTCGGGACCTGCCCAAATGGCTGTATATCCCAGTTTTACATTAATAAAGATCAGGTGGAATGATTTCCACCTTCCTTTAAAAATAAAAAATAAAAATGGTACGCCCTACTGGCAATGCCACGGTTGGTTTGCATTTTAAAAATAAAACCCATGAGACATACCTATCCTTTATTTGTTTTTAATGTTCATCCACTGCATATTTGACCCTTCACTATATTTATTTTCCACCATGCATTAATTAATGACGTCCACTAATCAAATGTGTATAATGGCCACTGATCAAATGAATAGGATTGTCTAACAGGTGTGACTTTGGAGACATGAACCATCCATGCTGGGCCTGCATATGGACGTGCACCAGCGGTAAATCACTCTTTCACGTGTTACACTGTAGAGAGATGGCTTTACCATATTTCAGTTCTTGCTGCTCCTAAACTACTGAAATTCTTACTTGCCAACTAAATTTAATGGTTTTAAGTCCAATCTGCTTAAATTTGAGAATCTTGAGATCATATTGTATATCTTAGGCTTTTGTCGTCCCTCCCTGGAATGTGGAATGATGATGGATCCATCGAGATCATTGAACGAGTTTACCCCTCTTTGAATGGTAAAAGGGTTCAAAACTACATTTGATTGGATGGTCTTGTGAGAATTTGTGCAGTCCATCGGAGCATTATTGATGCAAATACATAAAATCTTTGGATGACTACATACAATCAGTTGTACGATGGCCTACACATTTGTTGATGCAAATGCCTCTACAGGTCCTTGTAAAATAAACCCATTCTACAAGTCATTTTCCTAATGTACAATTAGTTATTCGCTTGCTTATATACTATTGCCTTTTGGGGGGCCACAGTGGTGTATATATCCCATCCAATGTATGCATTAAGTAGGCCCCGCCAGAATTATCAGATGCACAAAAAATCAAGCATATCCCATGCTTATGTGAGCCACGCCCAAAAAATAAAAATAAATGAACCACCCCTCGAAACCCCAAACTCACCTGGTGGCTCACTCAATGGTTGGATCAGTCAGGTTTTTGTGGCGTACACGAGTGGATCCACAATTTTCTTATAGTGAGGATCCATTCAAGAAGAATTTTCTCATTACATGTTGACTGTTGGCTACATTGGTTTTTTCTAAGTGGCTTGCTGTCTTCATCTAAGGTGAAAAGAAGCACATGCCCACTGAGAAAAGCAATTACCACTGAGACTGAGGACAGTCCTCAGTCAGATCTCTTAATTCCTGTCTTCATCTAAGGTTAAAAGAAGCACATTCCACTGAGAAAAGCAATTACCACTGAAAAATAAGTCAGTCAGATCTCATAATTCCTCCTGCGTCTCCCTTCTCCCATGTACTTGACCAAAGAGGTGGTCGCTATATTTGGTTCACCCCCCTCCCTCTGTTT
This sequence comes from Magnolia kwangsiensis, assembly GCA_037074715.1. Lineage (NCBI taxonomy): Eukaryota > Viridiplantae > Streptophyta > Magnoliopsida > Magnoliales > Magnoliaceae > Magnolia > Magnolia kwangsiensis. The sequence continues at coordinate 105,128,158 of CM073578.1, read as the reverse complement.
TTTTTTTTTTAGAACCTAAGACCTTATTATCCAACCATAACTTGACACATGAGCTCTCTGTGATGGGGAGAATTTAGACTCTCCCGGTCTCCATGTACAACCATTGCTTAACACATGGGCTCTTTATGATGGGAACCGAGTCCAGTGGGAGACAGTTTAGCTCCGACCCAGCGGGATCCAGACAGGTCGGTATGACCCTGACCGTGGGGCTCACCACAATGTATGCTTAGTACATCTATGCCGTCCAGCTATTTTTTTAGTTTGTTTATGGCATAGTACCAAAAATGAATCAGATACAAATCTCAAGTGGACCACACAGTTGGGATTGGAATTCCCACCATTTAAGGGCGACAAAAGTTTGGGATCATGTTGTTATATATATATATAGGGTTGTTCATGAGTCAAGCTAGCTCGAAAAACTCGCTTGACTCGGCTTGAATGGCCGATTTGGGCCGAGTCAAGCTAATTATTTGAAGCTTGAGTTGAGTTTAAGCTGAGTTTGACCAGGGAGCATTTCAACTCAAACTCGACTCGACTCGAAGCTCGAACTCAAGCTTGACTCGGCTCGATTAATAAATATATTAAATATTATATATAATATACATTATATTAATATAAGTTTTAAGTTTTAACTTAAAAAAAAAAACAAACAAATCCTAGAGTCTCTACCTGACCGCACGCACCCTCTTTCCCTTTCCCTTTCCCTTTCTTCTCTTTCTCTACCCGTTGCCAGCCACACACCCGTCCGGACCACCACCACCAGTTTTCATTTCAGCTCCACAATAATATGATTTTAATTTCTTAAGATCTACTTCTTGGGCGAGAAACTCAAGAAATCCGACTTGGATTCTTCTCAAGTTTGTTAAAGCTTCAAGGAAATCTAATGATCTGACTGGCTAGAACTCTTTGCTTGGATTTCTGATCTGTGTTCTACTTTATTTCTTTTTTAGTACTTGAATTTCTATTGGTAGAAGAAGATCAAGAACAGATTAGTTCTTATAGGTTTCCTCATTCAATTTAAAACTTTGTTTGATTTTTTCATTGAGTTTTACTTTGATTTGTTGGGAATTTTGGCCACGGAATCACACAGATCTAGATCTAGGATAACAATTCAATGGCACTAAGCACATACAAGAGAACACACAGATTTAACGTGGAAAACCCTTGCAGGAAAAAACCATGACACAAAGCGACAGATCTCCACTATAAAAATAGAAATTACAAAGAGAGAGAACTTACCTAATTCGAACAACCTCGAATCTCACCCTTACTACACCCTTTTAATTTCCCTAAAACCCCTTTAGAAAGCCTTAGAATTATTTCTCATTTACTAGAAAAGCCTTAAGTACACCTACTTATAGTTTAGGTAACTTTCCTTCCACATCCCAGTTGCAAAAGGACTCAAAATCCGCAATCTGCACAAAATTGCGGAACGAATCCGCGTAACCACGACTGGTCAAGCGGATTGCACGACCGGTCAAGCGTCACCCACGACCATTCGAGCATGGCCCACGACCGGTCGAGCACCTCGGACCTCAAAATTTGATGCTCGCTGGACTTTGAGTCGAGCGGGCTACGACTAGTCGAGCCGCTCCCACGATTGGTTGAACCTGACCTACGACCGGTCGTGAACGTTCAAATTTAAGACATATCTCAAAATAATTCTCCTAAGATTTTTGAATTTTTTATCAGTGGAGGAGGATTAAGAACAGAATCCATTACTCTCTCACCCAACCACTAGCTCGACTCAACGGCTTTGGCAAACAAGCCAAGCTTCAATGTGGAGCTCGAGGCCAAGCTCAAGCTCGAACTCGAGTACAACATGGACAAGCCGAGCTAAGCTTGGCCCACCTCGACTCGACTCGACTCGGCTCGATGCCCACCTCTCTCTCTCTCTCTCTCTCTCTCTCTCTCTCTCTCTCTCTCTCTCTCTATATATATATATATATATATATATATATATATATATATATATATATATATATATATATATTCAGATTTGACGTTTCATATATGAGATGTCATGTAGCTGGTGGAGAGGCAGCAATTCTAACAAGTGAATCTAGGTTTTGAGCATTGATTTCAACTCGTGGATACCCACTACACTCGATCCGACTTGGTACTTGTGACTAGGTCGAACTCGGTCCGAATTAATCCAGGCCAGACTCAAACTCGAATTGGGTTAGGCAAGATGGACTCAGTACCGAGTCAGATCATGTTTAGGTTAGGATTATTTCAAAACCGGATCGAGTCGGATCAGCCTTAACTCTGTCCGACTCAACTTGATGCACACCTTTAAATTTAAGAGGCAAATTAGCTAGACTCGAGAACTAACCAGGTGAGTGTGAACCTAACCATGGAGCCCACCAAAATGTATGTGTTGTACATCTATGCTGTCCATCCATTTTGATAGCTTGTTATGGGGCATAATCCCAAAAATGAAGCAAATACAAATCTCAGGTGGAGCACATAATAGACTCTTGTAGCTTATTTTGATTGGTAAGAACTCCTGGAACCTGCTTACTCTGCTGATAGTTTCTCCTTTCGAGAGCAATTATTGATATGCAATCTCCATCACTTGTTTGGGAAATGCCATGTTAGCTAATAGATGAATGGTGACATAGGGATGGGCATGATGAGGTCGAGCACCATCTTCCTCAGGGGATAATTACTCCGAATCCACAGAGCTTCTTTGGACTCCTTAGAGATTCCTTAGATCCACAAGGAGAGATAGAAAAATAGCAAAAAATTCTAATAAAAATTAAAATAAATTGATTGATAATTGTCTAATTTGTATGTGTCCCTATTACACCATTAATATAGAAAAAAAAAAAAAAAAAACCAAAATTCATAATTACCAAAAATAGTAAAAGTTCTAACTCTAATTGAAAATCTTAATTCTAATAAAATATTCTAAAGCCTGATTTCTAAAAATAAAAATTCCAAATAAACTTTTGTTACAAGAGTCCTAGCATAATTACAAGTTGTTTCTAAAAAAGAAAAAAATCTAAAACTTTAAAAATAAGAAAATATTAAAAAAAAATTGGAATTACTAAAAATAGTAAATTTTTCTTAAAATTTCATTTTTGAGCTGAAAGTGCGAGTTTTCTGACGAAACGAATAGACACGACACACTTTGTGGATTGGTTCACCTCGGATGGCCTGTTGCAGTAAAGATTGATTGGTTATGCACCACGTAACAATACTCGAATCAAAAGTTGTAGTCAATTTACGGTTCACCTTCTTTTGGTCCAACCATTCTATGAATGTATATGTGTCACGTTCTACATCAAATCCCTCCTCTTGGAAAAAATTGGTCCTCGAGTTACTTAAGGGACTTGGATCATAATACTCAAATAATTTCTGATACCAATGTTTATTAGCCCTCTTCTTGTACTTGGTATTAGACTCTTAAGTTGACATGATACATGTACTCATGCTCTCCTTGACTTGACTAGTATGAATCAATTTCTTCACTTATGCCTGCAAGATCTCACACTCTTTCTGATAATGTGGGCAATTATGCAGACTTGTCCCTAAAACAAGATCAATGTGGTTTTGTATATCTCGTATAGGAAGAAATTTATTAGAAAGTTTATCGAGCACAATCGCCTTGAACTCCTACAACATTGGTTTCAAATACTCTGGGATATTCATAGGCTCCATATATTTTTCTTTTTCAACTAATGCATCTATATCTCCTATTTTCTCATATTTCTTGTTTGGTTATGAGAAATTATCCCTCAACTTTAGAAGTCTTAGGTTAGTTTTTCGTTCTCATAGGAGCCATATGTTTGCTACTAATAAATCATGTGGCTTGTCGCAACTCCGTTTCAATGTGATCATCTCTTGCGGACAAATAATGATATTTCTCTGCATAACCCCTTATTGATTGGATATCTTGCCAATAATTTTAGTTTTTTGAAATAATACTGGATCATAGTTGCTAGGGAGGATTCACATGCGCAACAACTACTTCATCCGTGACCACGTGCGGATGATGCCTTCATCTGTCTTGTCTACTCAAGTTGAAGTTGTTCCCATCAAACCAAAGCTCTAGCCTTCAATGTAAGCTACAAGTTTAACTTTCTTTTCTTTCACAATGTTCATGTAGTTGAAGAAAAGTTTAACTTCAAGCAACCAATCGAGGAAGCCCTTGAAGTGGAGTTGGTCATTGAAATTAGGAAGATCGACTTTCATCTTGAATTCTCGATCTGTTTAATCTATCCGATCAATGCCTTGTCTAGGATGTTGTGAAATCATATCGTTGGATCCCACCTTTTCAGGAGTGATCATGTGGTTCACCGCTGACACCATCTTGTGATCAGTGCGATTATAAGTTTCAACACTCGCTAGGGGCAGATCACTGCCATGAACATGGTGTTGTCCTAGGCCTCCATCATGTGATTGATGGCAGCATGCAACCCTTGCATGACTTGCTGATTTTCTCCATACGCTGCTTTGAAAGCCACCGCGGTTAAATAATGATTCCTTGGAGCACCATTCATGAGATTGTTGCCCAACCCGTCGTTAGAAGCCATATATCTGAGGAGAAAGCCTCGCTCTAATACCAAATTGATGTAAGAATGGACGTGATAAGGTCGAGGATAGTCTTCCTCAGGGGATAATTACTCTGAATCCACAGAGCTTCTCTAGACTCCTCATAGAGATTCCTCAAATCCATGAGGAGAGATAAAAAATAGTAATAAATTCTAATAAAATTTAAAATAAATTGATTGATAATTGTCTAATCTGTATGTATCCACGTTACACCATTAATATAGAAAAAAAAAAAAAAATCCTTTTGACCAAAAATAGCAAAAATTATAACTCTAATAAAAATTTTAATTCTAATAAAATTCTTCTAAAGCCTAATTTCTAAAAATAAAAATTTCAAATAAACTTTTGCTAGAAGAGTCCTAGCATAATTATAAGTTATTTTTTAAAAAGAAGAAAATCTAAAACTCTAAAAAGAAGAAAATATTAAAAAATTTAGAATTACTAAAAATAATAATTTTCCTTAAAATTTTGTTTTTGAGGTGAAAGTGTGCGTCTTCTGACAAAATGAACAGACGTGACCCACTTTGAGGGTCCGTTCACCTCGAATTGCCCGTTTCAGTAAAGATTGATAGGTTATGCTTCTCATAATGATACCCCGGATCAAAAGTTATGACTAATTTAGGTCTCACCTTCTTTTAGTCCAACTATGTTAGGAATGTATGTGTGTCACGTTCTACATCAAAAGGTAAGATCATCTTTAAATGAGTCATCAGTATGTCTCTTTTTGAAGAACATCTCCAGCAGAAGGATTCGGTAACTGTAAACATTTCCTTGTGTTGATGCCTCACCACCCAGTCCATACTTTACCATAGATAAAAAGATCATTTCTAATAAGATTGTAAGTTCACCCACAAACGCAAGGCTGCATTTTGTACATTGGTGCAACATAAATGTTGAATTGCAAACGTTTAGGTAAATCCAAGAGAAATGACAAATGCTTTCTTGTGTTGGCTTTGAGCAAGCAGCCTAAATGTGAAATTGTGTTACTTTTGAATACAACTTAGAAAGTAAATCGCAATTTGGAGCCTAAATACTAACATAAATGCTAAGGTGTTTTGGATAGCAGTATTAGCAAAATTCATGGCTGAGATATTGATGTAGAGGAGGCTGCAGACCTATTTCTAGCCTGGATGGACTGGAAAAAGTCCAAATGGAAGCAGACATAATCAATTAGTTTTGGGCCCAATCTTATATGGTGCATGATGTAAATAGGCTTCGGCGCATCCGGATCAGAGAAATTCATTTCAGATTTTAAAAAATGCCTTTTAAAGCTGCAATCATAAATCGACCACAATTTCTAATCTAGAATGAGGATGCACGACTTATGAATTTCGACTCAAATTTCATTATGGGGCTAACCAACATCACTCCATTTCACTAGAAAATGACTAATTTCTACTAAGTCTTCTGTTTTTCAAAAAATGTACTATTTTTTATAGTAAGTTTTAAGTCGGACATAACTTTTTATTTTTAGAGTTTTAGTTTTGGTGTCTTCTTAGAGTTTGCTTTTTATCGTACCAGGAATCATTCTGTATAGTTAGATTAAAACTTTATATTTTTAGTAAATTTTACTATTTTAGAAAAGTTTAAGTTCATTTGGATTAGCACTCTTAATCAAGGTTTCATTTTGTTATTTAAAGTTTTGTAATCTTGGTTGAAATAGAGTAATTTCAATAAAGTAATTTTGAATTTTCTTTACCTCTGTGGATGAGCCACTATGCCTCGTGGATTCAATATCTTATTCACTTGAGAAAGATTTATCTCTTTACACTATTCCCTGCGTAAAATCAGTAAAAGAGCAAACATTATATTTTCACATGAAGAAGAGACAAATTTTTGCAGATGAGATGCCAAGTGGTCCAACTGTGAATATTTTGTGACCCAAAAATTCAGGCTGCCCTGCTCTTCATGTAGGAGGCCACAAAAGCACCTAAATCAGGCTGCTCGGTCCATTTGCCAGTTTATGGGCTGCGCTTAGCCCCATACACTTATCGAGCTACATTTCTAGGCTGAATCCAACGATGCACTAATCAGGCCAGGAATTTTAGCCCAGATTTAGTCAAATGAGTATATGCAAAACTCACGCTGGCCTAAATTAAAGATTCAAAGCCCACATATGGTGGGCCGGGCCTAAAACAGCTTGGATGCTCTTTTGGGCAACACTGCATGATGTATCAGGAAGCCCTCTCTAAAATAGCATGAAAAACACCAGAAGCACCTTGAATCCTGTTGTTATTGGACACAAACTCATTTTCTACACGTGGCAATCATGTAATTAAATTAAACTGTCCAAATCCTAGTAACCATGCATGATAGACAGGGAAGCACCTTGGCCCTTTTATTTACCCATTCTAGTAATTGTATCTGCGACAAAGTCTCTGTTTATACCAAGATTAAAGAAATTAAAGGAAAGGTGTGTGTGTGTGTGTGTGTGTGTGTGTGTGTGTGTAGATTCAACACCAGAACAATATATATATCTAGAGCTTCTGAAGAAAAATATCAAACAGTTCTATTTTATATGGGAATCTTCTTCAATGTAACTACTAATCTTAGTTGTTACTGAGGTAAGATGAACCCTCACCTAACAAATGGGCCTATTTTGTCTCTATTGGTGAATCCTAACCTCCAGATATAAGTTTCTTATTTCATGCATTTCGATGACAACGTCTTTCATCTTCCTTCGTTCCTTTGGCGATTCTGCAGTACATGATACACCAACGGGGATCAATGAAACCAAGCAATCATGCATTCTATTTCTCAAATTGTTACGATTTTTACTGTCTTGAATAGCTTCAGCATCTTCTAAGAGAAGTCTTGGATCTATAATCTCCATTACTTGTTTGGGAACAGCCGACTTTACAACGTGATGAAGGTTCTGATTGTCCTTAAACATGTCATCAGTTGGCCACTTTCCGGTGATCATCTCAAGTAGAAGGATCCCATAACTGTATACATCTCCATGTGTGGATGCCTTCCTGCCCATTCCATACTCTACGATTTACAAATATCACATATTTGAATGTTAGGCATTTATTTAAAGAAAGATAAAAATAGTTGTTAGATATTGAGAGGGAGAAAGGAAATATTTCATTTATATAATTAACATTTCTGCCTCTCCCAAAATTTAGAATACCTGAGAATAAGGAATTTGGCTAAACATTTTTCTTCAATCTTTGTATTATGAGTGTATGGTTTGTCCCAAAAAAGTCCTTCTAAGAAAATATCCTATAAATAGAACAAGAATTCTCTGTTTTCACACACAGTTTATCATGGCTAGAGAAATAATCTAGTAACAATTCTTTTAACCTTATTATTTCAAACGTCACATATTTAAATGTTTTCACAAAAGTACATGATCTCAATTGTAACAATCGTCGTTATTTTTGAGTCATGTATGATCAGTAAGTATTCCTTCTATTTTTTTCATCATAAATGGGACGTGTGGGACCATTTGGTCCCAAGAGAGAAATCCATCCTTTCAATTTGTAACTGACTGTAGCTCATCACGACTAAATTAAAATCACATTTTTCAGATTCTTCCATCTTTTTGGCTCTCCCCTATTAAGAGTTTAATTCAGTTATTATTGTATTTAGTCCTACAAATGGAGAATACAGTGATGTATGTAGAAATATCCATTGATTAGATAATTTTAATGAATATCATTCTCAACAAGCTTCACCATAATATTAATATATGGAAATTACCAATCATTTTACAAGATAAATGAATAAAAATAAAAAGATAAAGGACTAAAATCCTTACCTGGAGGAATATAGCCAATAGATCCCTTAATCTCTGATGTGGTGGTTTGATTTTGGGAGAAACCTTTTGTAGCTTCATAGAGGAACCTTGTTAAACCAAAGTCACCCACATAGGCAACCATATCATCATCAAGAAGAACATTGCTTGGTTTTAGGTCGTAATGAACAATCGGTGTTTGGGAATGATGATGAAGATAATCTAATGCCGAAGCAACATCTATGGCTATATTTAGCCTTTGCGTAAGATTCAGACTCCTCTATTGAGGTTGTTCATCTATATTTGGATGCAACCACTTCTCTAGACTGCCATTAGGCATGTACTCAAACACTAGAGCTTTGAAATCATTGCCATTAAAATCAATGCTCAAGCAAACCGTTAAGATCTTGACAAGATTTTGATGCCGGATATTTCTTAATGTTTTGCATTCAGCTACAAAACTCTTAAAAGCTCCTTGTTGTAGGAGGTCGAGTACCTTCACTGCAACAAGTGTTTCAAAGCATTCGAGAATTCCTTTATATACAGAACCAAAACTTCCCACACCAATTAAATTAGCTGAAGAAAACCCATCTGTTGCTTGAAGGAGATCCGCATAAGAAACTTGTAGCCACTGATTCTCTGTAGAAGATGGATAAGAAGCTTTCTTTGAAGAATTTTTCTCCAATAAAGAGCTACAAAGATACATGACAAGAGAATTGACTATGAAACCACAATAATAACCGTGATTTTGATTCTGGGAGCAAAGGGCTTTCCTTGTTTTTTAGAAACTTGCTTAAGGCACGCCTGCAATTGTAGTTCTGGGATACCTCCACAGAATTTTCTGTTTCCGACAACTGAAATTGCGTTGGCATTTCTAAAGATTCCATCTTTTGGCAATTCACCCTTGAAATTATTGAATGACAAATTCAAATACTGTAAGAAATGAAATTCTTCAAAATATTTTGGAATCTGCCCAGACAAGTTATCGTGCGAAAGATCTAGCATTTGGATACCTTTTAAATTCCTTGGAGACTTTGGAATCGTTCCTTGAAACAAGTTGCCACTCATATTGAGGTACTCCAGGCTCTGACAATTTCCCAACGGATCTTGAATTTCACCTGATAGTTTGTTCTCTGAGATGTCTATTAGCCCAATATTTTCCAAGTTATCAACTTCCAGCAGGAGAGATCTAATGAATGAATTACAAGTCGATTTGAGCTGCACCGACTTGTTTAAGTATGGTACCATTGAGTTTATTTTGAGAAATGAAGAATTCTTCCATAAACCCCCAATTTCCAAAACTGGACGGTATGCTTCCATGGAAATCATTTCCATCCAAGCTGAGAAAGCTCAATCGAGTAATGTTACCAATTGAAGGTGGGATTCAGCCTGAAAGTTTATTTTGAAACATTTTCAATACTTGCAACTTGTCAAGCTTCCCAAATGGCATCTGGAAGAATATGTTGGCGTGAGCTATCATTGTAAACAACCAAAAGAGATTTTAGGCATTTTAAATCTGTAACATCCCATGAATAAGGGAGTTTAGCGTGAGTCTAGGAGACGGAATTGTATAGCAAAGAATAGGTTTTAGGTTTTATTTTAAAAAAAAATGTATATAACCTACGACTGAACAAAAATGAAAATATGAAAGATAGAATTTCTGACATGGTATCAAAGCCAAACGAGTTCTGACTTCCTGTATTGCACCTTAACCATACCTCCATTCATGGCGGCCTCTGATGATCCGAACTCCTCTGGCAACACGTCCAATCTCTCTGACTCTATCCTTGAATTGACTACAAGGATGACCGAGGTTTTGAACAGCGCTCGAACCTCGACCACCACCATTGAAACATCCGTTGCTCCGATTAGCATTAGGTTGGATGGTTCCAACCATGCCTGTGGTCCAAGGTTGTCGAGATGTATATCTCTGGCAAGGACAAACTGGGGTACATTAACGGCGACTTTCCCCAGCCGGTACCAACTGATCCCTCCTTTCACAAGTGGTGCACCGATAACGCCATTGTTAAAGGTTGGTTAATTTCTTCCATGGATTCATCCTTAATTGGAATTTTTATTTGGTTTCCTACGGCAAAAGTGGTTTGGGATTCCATTGCAACTATCTTCTTTGATGGTAGTGATACCTCACAAGTGTATTATCTTCAACAGCGTGTGACACGACTGAAGCAAGCCACTGGCTCACTGGAAAAATATTACACTGAGTTGCAGGGTTTATGGCGTGAAATTGATTTCCACCGGCCAAATCCTATGGAATGCTCTGTTGATATTCAACACTATAATCGGATCATCCAGCAAGACTGTGTTTATGTGTTTCTGGATGGTCTTGATGATTGGTTAGAGAAAATACGGGCTGATGTTTTACATATGAAACCGTTTCCTACTATCGAACAATCGTATGCACATGTTAGACGGGAGGCTATTCGACAGCAGGTTATGACTTCTCATGACACCGATGGGCTCTAGGGGGCTATCTTGGCCTCCAAATCCCTTACGTTAAGAACCTCTGCCCCTAGTAAATCTTCCAAGACCCAGAATTCTACTGATGCGAAAAAATATTCTCATTGTGGAAACCAAAAACACACGTGAAAATTATTTTAAGTTGCATGGGTACCCTGATTGGTGGCATGCCTGATTGGTGGCATGATCTTCAAGCCCGTAAACGTCCTGATGGAACCGAAACCAATGGAAGTTCGGGCACAACTACTGTTGCTACTGTAGAGCCCCATCTTTCTCTTATACAACCAGATGCAACGTCCACGGATGCTCATCCCAACTTGAGCTTAGGTATCCCTAGTCTTGCTCTTCTTACCTCCCACAGAGATGCGGACTATAGTGCGTGGCTTCTCGACTCGGAGGCCACTGACCATATGACCTTTGCTGCCTCGGACTTCTCTCAGACCTTTCTTCCGCGACGCACCAACATAGCCAATGCAAATGGTGTTATCTCACCATTCACTGGAGCTGGCTGTATGACCTTATCTCCATCCTTGCATTTATCTAATACTTTACTTGTTCCGTCTCTATCCCATAAACTGTTGTCTACAAGTCAGCTTACTGCAGACCTTGGGTGTGTTGTACTTATTTATCCAAATTTCTGTCTTATTCAGGATATTCTCACCAAGGAGATAATTGGACATGGTACTAAGAGGGGGGGATTATATTATGTAGAAAACATCAGTATCAGCCAGGCCAATAACATGAACCATCCGCATGCTGATAAAGAGACACTACTTTGGTTGTGGCATCGACTCTTGGGACACCCATCTTTTCCTTATTTGAAGCATGTTTTTCCTTATCTGTTTAAGCATTTACAGACTTCTGATTTGAAATGTGACAATTGTATTTTGGCTAAGAGCCATCGCACTACTTATCCATTACGCATGAATAAAAGTGACACTCCATTTGCATTAATTCACTCTAATGTATGGGGGCCTTCACCTGTTACTAATATGTCTAGATTTCATTGGTTTATTATTTTTGTGGAAGATTGTACCCGTATGACATGGCTCTACTTGCTAAAACACAAAGATGAGGTTCTCAGTGCCTTTAAAACATTCCATGCTATGGTTAGTACTCAGTACGGTGCCACCATGAAGGTTATTCACTCTAATAATGGTGGTGAATATGTCAATAAGCACCTTACAACGTACTTCACTCAACATGGTTTAATTCATGAAACTTCATGCTCACAAACACCTCAACAGAACGGTATCACCGAGAGGAAGAATAGACATGTTCTTGAGACTGCTTGTGCTTTGCTTCTCGATGTTCATATGTCTAAACGGTTTTGGACCGATGCTGTCTCAACTGCTGTCCATCTTCTCAACCGAATGCCTTCCAAGGTTTTATCCTTTCAAACACCACTCTAATGTCTTTTTACTTATGTGTCACTACCTACCTCACTGATGCTTCCTCCTCACGTCTTTGGGTGTGTCGTTTATATGTATCTCCACAAGAACCAGCGCACTAAACTTGATCCGTGTGCACGTCGATGTTTATTTTTGGGCTATGACATCCATCAAAAAGGGTACCGGTGCTATGATCCCACCACTCGCAAACTCTATGTGACTATGGATGTCCAATTCTTGGAGACTGATATGTTTTTTTAACTCTTCAGCACCTACTTCTCCTCTTCAGGGGGAGATAAATAATGAAGAGTTGAATTGGTTCCAACATGAGATGTCGAATGAGTTTGCTTGGTTCAGACCACAGGAGCATGATGGGCCGAATGATAACTCAGGCATTGTGAACTGTGAAGCCGAGATATATCCTAATGTAGAGCATGCAACATCTGAAACCGAACCTATATCCCCTCCCTCTGAAGTGTCAACCGAATCATCTTTTGAGAATACTCCTGAGGTAAGTACTGTTATTACACCCTTACATACCAATGAAATAAATGTTTCTGCAGGATATGTCTTACCTCACAGGTACAATTGTGGCAAGCCACCTAATAGATACTCTCCATATATTGAAAAATGAAGGTCGAGGTATCCAATTGCTAACTATGTATCCACCAAGGAACTCTCTGAACCTCTCAAGAAACTTACACAGGAACTCTCCATATGTCAGATTCCTACCAGTGTTCATGAGGCATTGGCAAATCCAAGATAGACCTGAGCTATAAAGGAAGAAATTGAGGCACTGCTTAAAAATGATACATGGATTCTTGTTCCATTACCTGAAGGAAAACAAACCATGGGGTGTAAGGGGGTGTTCTCCATTAAACACAAAGCAGATGGATCTATTAAACGGTATAAAGTAAGACTGGTAGCGAAGGGATATACGCAGACGTATGGTGTCGATTATCAGGAGACTTTTTCACCTGTAGCCAAGTTGAATACAATTAGGGTGTTACTGTCTCTTGCAGCAAATCTTAATTGGCCTTTGCATCAACTTGATGTAAAGTATAATACCCGTATCCCAGACCATACCGTTCCATTGGCTTCCACGGTCCTACCGGTCGAATTCCGACAATCCCCAACCCTTATCAGACGTTTGCGCGCAATCCTAAGCCAAGTCTCGCATACCAAAGTCGGCTTGATCTGAAACTTGTATCATAGCGACCACGCCGTCATCACGATTCTAACGTCGTGACTCGAGCACCGAATCGATACCCAAGCCAGGAGATGTGGGCTTGCGTTCATTCTGAAGAAACACCGCGCGTTGTGAATTTTGAGGGAATCTCTACGACATGTCTCATCAATCAATGTTAAGTACAAGCCTTACCCAAAGTACAACAACCCATCCCTCCTTTTCCTGAAGTCAATATTCTCTTCCCCCACCATACCTCTTTTTACAAATTTCAAACACAATCTTACTTTCCCATCACTTTTCCTTACACCCACTACTCCATCCATCACTCTTAATATTCTCTTTCTCTCATTTACTCAAACACTCTCCCAAGCAACAATTCCATATGTCCAAGCTCTCCCCCTAAACATCAAGTATGGCCCACTTTCCCATCCCCTCATCTCTCATCCCCACCATCAAAACCTCATCATCCACCGTCAAAGGTTAAGCATAGGAGCTAAGGAGGCTAAGGGACCAAGAAGGAGGCTAGTAAGGTGGGTGATCCATTGTCTATTTCAACTTTAAGGGCCCACTTATTGTGGGACCCACTTGATGTATGTGTTGTATCAATGGAGGGCCCATAGTGGTGGGGTCCCTCCTCTTCATCACCGTCTCTCTCGTCTTTCTTTCTCTCTCTTTCCTTATTTTCTTTGTGATGATGTGGCTGTGTGGCCCACCCGAATAGATTCCACCATGAAGTATGTAACTCATCCATGCCATCCATTGTTGTGGGACCCACCTATTGGATGTGTTTGATCTACACTGTCCAACCATTATCAGGCCTAGATGGAAGGAAAACGCAAATATCAAATTGATCTAAATCAAGTGGGCCATGTACATGTGGGACCCACCATGATGTTGTGTTTATCCCAGCCGTCCAGCTTCTCTGGATGCTGGACGTAAGGCAGGGGCAACTAACATGGAGTGCGTGTACTAACATGGGTGAGTACTACCAAGCTAATAAAAAATAATAATATAATAATTATATTACACTTTTTGGTGGGCCACTCATGCAAGCCCTGCCTTGATGCATGTACTTAATCCAAGCTGTCCATCCTCTTCCTCAGATCATTTTAGGTGTTGAGCCGAAAAATGAGGCTAATTAGATAATCAAACGGGCCATACCATAGGAAATAGTGTTATTACCATTAAAACCCACCTTAATTCTTTAATTTATCAAAAACATGTCGCATATTGGTCTTATTTGATCAATCAGGGGCCGTAGAATCTAATGGCCGGGTTGGATTATTCAGATGTGGGCCCAACATAGGAAAAACCGTAGAAATAATGAATTCAAAAAAATAAAAAATAAAAACATAAGGCACAGGACCGCAGGACGCGTATTACGCTGGACGCTGGCGTGCATGGGCGGGCTGGGACCCACGGCCCCAGTTGTGGGCCCCATTGTGACATGTGTTGAACATCAACACGGTGCATTTGGTGGGCCTCCCTCAGGGCAGCGAGCCGCCCCTAAAATCAGCCGTATTTGGATATCAGGTGGCCCACGTCGCAAGAAGCAGTCGAGTGAAATTTCTGCCATTGACCCCTTTTGGGTCAGAAGTTTTGGACCATATGAAATTTATTTTTCTTCTTCATACAGGTCCACGTGACCTTATGAACGATTTGGGAGGAAAATAAACATCACCGTGGGCCCCAGGTCCACATGACCTTATGAATGGTTTGGGTGGCAATTAAACATTTCGGTGGACCCTAGGCCCACCCCAAGTCCACATGACCTTATCAACTGGTTGGAAAACAAACATTATGGTCGGCCCCAGGTACGTGTGGCCTTATCAATAGATTGGGTGGAAAATAAATATTTCGGTGGGCCGCCATGTCTGTGTGATCTTATCCACAGTTTGGGTGGAAAATAAACATTGTGGTGGGCCCCACATGGGACCCACTAAGGTATGTATTGTACCCACACCTCTCATCAATGGGGACCCCCATCATGAGGTATGTGATTTATCTATGCCGTCCATCTCCATGGGACCTACCATGATGCATGTGTTGCATCCTAACCATCCAACCATTTTGAAAGCTCGTCTCACGACTTGAGACTAAAAATGAGACAGATATAGGATCAAGTGGACCACCCAGTACAAAGGCAGTGGGGATTGAGCTTCTACCATTGAAATACTTTTGTTGTCACAAAAGTTTGGATTGTTAGGAAATTGTTTTTCCCTTAATCCAAGTTTGTGTGGCCCCATGACCAGATTGGATAGAAAATAAGTGCTATGGTGGGGCTTAAGAATTTTAATGGGGGAAATCATCGTCACCACTATTATTTGGAGTGTGGTCTGGTTAATCTTTTGATACGATTCATGTATATATATATGAGGCCCATGTGATTAGGCCAATCTTGATGTATTTATGGCCCGATGTTGAGACCCACTTTGATGTATATGAGGCCCATTTGATGTATTGGTGGCCCATGGGACGAGGCCTAATAGAACGTATATAAGGCCCATTGTGATGTATGCAAAGCCCATGGGTTATAGGCCATTGTAATGTACGTAAGGCCCATTGGTACGGCCCATTGATACAGCCCACTTCATGAATATAAGGCCCATGTGATACTGCCCATTTGATGTACTTAAGGCCCTATGGGATGAATTTAGGTCCATTGCAACGTGTGATTTCTCCGTGGTATATATAATGATGTTTATAATGGACGTGCCTTGGAAACAATGATGGTTAGATGCCCACATTGTAAGGATGATGTCGGTTAAATGTCCGCATTGTCACTCTCCCTAAGGTCCATTAGTAGGCCTATACTTGTATTGTGTTGGCCATCTAGGCCCATCTTTCTTATGAACAGAACTCATTGTCATATAACATATTTAGTATAGATCCATGATTCATGATCATACACATCATATATATGCCTGATATGAGAAGTAACTGATCATAGCATATGCCTCCAGGCATATTATTTATGGGCTCCCTAATAAGCAGAGTTGCCCTACATGTGCGCACGGTACGCGCATGATTGTTGTATGTTTGGTAGGGTGATCATGCACTTGTATTTGTGTGATTGTGATTATTATGTGCCCTAGTGACATCAGGGCCATAACCTCCATAGACACATCATGAGTAGCTAAATTGGATACCGAAAATATTGTTACTAAGTATCGGGGTGCCATAGATGTCCCTGGGTGAAAATCTCTAAACTTGATGGTACCAGAGGATGACTCCAACGCGATATTGAGTGGATATATGAGAGCACGAAGGCTGAATATCAGGAGGTATCGTCTCCCATTGTGTCGTGGTCAGTTGGAAAAGGGTGTGGCCTTACTCGTCCAAAGGTAGGGGACAATACTAGGCTGAGTCTGACCAGCTCGTGAATGGGTCCACTATCGACGTGCCGGATAGATATTGGCCAGGCAGATAGTGAACTTTCTTACGCTCAATTGGACTGTGCGGCTGGGAGAGCAGCAGTGCCATTTGAAGTGTACTAAACTCCGGTGATTATCTAGAATGAGAACTGTACTGATATTGCTAAGTTGTAATGATATGTGGATTTGAATCGGCATGCTTAAGTTGCATCTCACATCGCATGGTCATGACATATCCGATAGCATTCATATCTCGCACCGCATAGCCTTGGTATGGCTAATTGCATTCATGTACCTATCAGCATATTTTCACATTACTCTGACCTTACATTCTGAGCACGTTTATATTGTGCACACACTTACACCACCCTCTAAGCTTTCTATAAGCTTATGCACGATTGATGCGTATAGGTGATGCCGGGATGCAGTCATAACCTCGCCACAGTAGAAGCATGCACTCGAGCTTCAAGAGTTTCTGTTATTGCATTATCTTGTATTTCCCATCAAATGCATTGTACTCAAAGCTCTTGTTCATAGTAGATTTTGTGATGGTGTTCTTGTGGTTATTTTTAGTGGGTTATGCTTTTCGTTATGCTCAATACAATTCAAATTGATGATTAGAAATCCTCCTTATAGCATCCCAGGATTGAAACCTGGTAAATGGGTGCCGGGAGCCGAGAATGAGGTTCTACAGAGGCTGTCGGCGCCGGATTCGGTGATCAGAAATTTTGTAAGCCCGATTTTTGAGTTTAGGGCGTGACATAAAGAATGTTTTTCTCAACGATGATCTCCAAGAAGAGGTTTATATGGATGTTCCTTCAGATTATACAGCATCTTTAAAGAATGGAGTGGTGTGTAAATTGCAGTGAGCATTGTACGGATTGAAGAAATCCCCACGAGCATGGTTTGGAAGGTTTAGCTTGGCAATGAAGAAATATGGCTTCCAACAAAGTAACTCTGACTATACTTTGTTCTTGAAGCATCAGTTGGGCAAGGTAACTACTTTGATAGTCTATGTAGATGACATGATTATTACAGCAGATGATAAAGAAGAAATTTCTCTGCTTCAAAAGCAATTAGCAACTGAATTTGAGATGAAAAATCTGAGAGGACTCAAGTATTTCTTGAGAATTGAAGTTACTAGGTCTAAGCAAGGTATATTTCTCTCCCAACGAAAATACATATTAGACTTGCTAACCGAAGTAGGGATGTTGGAGTGTAGATCTGCAGACACCCCCATGGTTCAGAATCACAAGCTTGGAGAATACTCAGACCAAGTACCAACAGATAAAGGAAGATACCAAAGGTTAGTTGGTAAACTCATTTTTCTCTCCCATACTCGTCCAGATATTGCATACGCTGTAAGTGTTGTAATTCAATTTATGCATAATCCAAGTCAGAGTCATATAAAAGTAGTGATTCGAATACTTCGATACTTGAAGTCATCCCCAGGCAAGGGGCTTATGTTTTCAAAACATAACAGTCAGTCGATGGTTTGTGGATATACAGATGCAGATTGGGCAGGTAATATCACTGACAGAAAGTCCACCTCAATATTACTGACAGAAAGTCCACCTCAAGATATTTTACATTTGTTGGGGGAAATCTTGTAACCTGGAGAAGCAAGAAACAAAAAATGGTAGCTTTGTCAAGTGTTGAAGTTGAGTTCAAGGGAATGGCTGAAGGTCTTTGTAAACTCCTTTAGCTAAGAAATCTACTCACTGAAATCGGGTTTGCCCCCACTTTCAAGATGGATCTCTTGTGTGACGATAAAGCTGCAATTATCATTTCTCACAATCATATTCAACATGATCGTACTAAACATGTGGAGGTAGATCGACACTTCATTAAAGAGAATCTTGAAGCAAAAACAATTAGGTTTCCATTTGTGAAATCCAAAGATCAATTGGCGGACATCCTTACAAAAGTTGTATCTAGCAAGGACTTCTACAACTCACTTGACAAGTTGGGCATACAAGACCTCTATGAATTAACTTGAAGGGGAGTGTTGGCATGAGCTGTCATTGTAAATAACCAAGAGAGGTTTTAGGCATTTGAAATCTGTAACATCCCGTGAATAAGGGAGTTTAGCGTGAGTCTAGGAAACGGAATTGTATAACAAAGAAAAGGTTTTAGGTTTTATTTTTTAAAAAATGTGTATAACCTACGGCTGAACAAAAATTAAAATATGGAAGACAGAATTTCTGACAGAATACCCTTCAAGGGGTTCACTGACAGATCCAGAGCATATAAGCTAATGAGATTCTCAATTCCCTTGGGAATGATTCCAAATTTCTTATTTCCTCCTAAAAAGAGCATGTTTAGATGTGTCGAGAGATTAGCAATAGAGCTGGGCCAATTCACCATAAATATTATTAGCAGCAACAGTTATGCGTTTTAAATTGGTACAGTTGGTCAGTGAAGTGAGGAAGCTCAGGTCATCACCTTCTCTGTTTCCAAGCCGATTTTTCTTGATATTGAAAAGGTAGAGACCGAAAGACTTCCTAGATTCAAAGTCACGTGTCCACTAAAACTGTTGTAGATAAAATCAACAACTTCGAGACTTGAAGCATTGGACAATGAAATTGGCAGCATTCTAGTGAATTGGTTTCCATCTACAAGAATCCGACGCAGGTGTGGAAACAAAAGGCCTAGGTTGGGGGGAATGCTTCCATGTAGCTGGTTAACTACCACGCTAAACACTTGGATGGATGAGAGATTATACATCGATGGTGGAATCGTACCTGATAACTAATTTTCACCTATTCCAAAAGTGATAATGCCTGCCAATTGACCAAGCTGGTTTGGAATTTGACCTTCGAAATTGTTAGATTTTAGATGAAGAGTCGTGAGAGACGAAAGGTTCCCCAATGAAGGTGGGATGCTTCCATTGAGATTGTTGATGCGAAGGTTAAGAGCAATGAGCTTTGGCAAAGAGCCAAGCTCAGTGGGAAGTTTTCTGTCCAACTGATTCCGATCATTGCTAATGGCTACGAGTTCTGAACAGTGGCTCAGATTGGATGGAATTCTCCTTCCAGTGAATTTACTGACAGATTGAGATGTTAGAAATTATAATCGGATACACCGAAAATGTAAAATTAAATCAAAAATATTTCACCAGGCTGAATCACGTATAAAAATACATTGTCCTTAAAGCGTGATTTACCCCTTTATAAACTGTTGATGGGTTACAGGCGAATTGCTTCCAGGATAAGACAAGTCTACTGGACCCAGCGTGCAGCAATCACGATCGGTCCACTGTGGAACAATTTCAACGTAGTAGATTCGTTCTGGCAGACTCAAATGATTGAGATGTTCTATAAAATGTATCTGACTTGATGAGAGAGAGAGGAGTGTATTAAGATTCTTAAAATGGACTGGTACGGTCCAGTTTATATAGGCATTAGGTAGTGGACCGTTGCTAGGAGCCTGTTCGCGTAAGGTTGCACCGTTTCGCGCTGGTTCACGTACGGTCACACCTTCTCGCACCGGTTTGCATAAGGTCGCACCATATCGCACCGTCTCGCGCCGGTTCGCGTAAGGTCGCGAGGGAGCGACTACTCTGCGATACGATGCGCACGTGCGAAGTACAAAGTGCGCCATCTAACGCCACTACAGCCACACTGCCTCACTGCCCATGCCCATGCCCGTGCCCGTGCCCGAGCCCGAGCCCGAGCGCGAGCGCGTGCGTGCCCGTATATCATCTCCTCCAAAAGCTCCAAGTAAGAATACTTTTCAAAACATCTCATATAAACCATAAAATGATTTCAATCATTTTCGATGTGGGACAAAGAACACACTGCACTTTTTAAGTCAAAATTTTCAAAAAGAATTTTGGTGAGAAAATCCTGAAATTTTAAAAATTTTAAAATTTTTATTTTTTATTATTTTTGAAAAACCAAAGATTTTCAACAATCCCCCACTGATTTTTTAAAACAGTAAAAACTCTGCCAGAATAATAATAGTCATTATGCATAAAGAAAGATATCTTGTGATTTGAATCTTTCCTTAGTGTAAGTATTTTAAAGTTATTTCGAAATTTCTGGTTGCCGCAGCATTGAACCAGCTATTCCTATATGATATAACCGAAAATACCACATACATAATAGCTCCTGCGTTAGATGTTCCTTTATAATCTCGCTTAGCACTTTTAATGGCCATGTGTTTTTTCTGTTTCATGAACGATCCCGAAATAACTCTAACTCTCATGAGAAGCAGCACCACTTCTACGTTCACATAGGTGAAATCCTTCCAGTGTTTCCATTTAAAACACTTGTCCTGTTTGACTGGACTTCATTAAGAGTTTAATACTCATCCCTCTTTTCAAACGACCAGCACTATCATCTTGGATGAGGTTTATTTATTTAGTGCTGAAACTTTTCACTTATCAGTGAATTTTTATTACCCATTAAACTCAATATTTAGAGATTTTCTAATTTAGGGTTAGGTTTCTTTTACTAGTGAAACTTTAACTAAAGAGGTTCAACCCCATCCCTCTAAATGTTGTCCTTACTACCTCTCTCGTCAGAGGTTTAGTAAAAGGATCAGCTAAGTTATTACTTGACTTTACATAAGAGATCGCAATGATTCCATCTTGAATCAATTGCCTTACATAGTCATGTCTCAAACTTATGTGTCTGGACTTTCCATTATAGGTACCGCTATAGGCTCTCGCTAGAGTGGCTTCACTATCACAATGAAGTGAAACAGCCGGTATAGGCTTTGCATAAAATGAGCTTTCTAATAGAAGATCCCTCAACCACTTAGCCTCTTTGCATGTAGTAGCTAAAGCTATGAACTCAGATTCCATAGTTGAGTGTATAATGCAAGTTTGTTTCTTGGATCCCCAAGATATAACTGCACCTCCTAGGGTGAATATCCACCCAGCAGTGGACTTGTTGTCCATGACACTCGATATCCAACTTGCATCGGTATATCCTTCCAATACTGCTGAAAATTCTGAGTAAAATAGTCCTAATTCTTTGGTTTCTTTAAGATAACCTAGAACTCTACTTACTGCTTTCCAGTATTCAACACTTGGATTACTCGTAAACTTGCTTAGTTTACTCACAGCGTATGCTATATCCGATCTTGTGCATTGCATTGCATACATAAGACTGCCTATAGCACTAGCATACTCTAATTGTGCAACTGCTCTTCTACTGTTTTCTTTTAATTTGATACTTAGATCAAATGGGGTTTTTGCCTCTTTGATTTTCAAGTGATTAAACTTGTTTATTACTTTCTCAATATAATAAGACTGGCATAATGTGAAACTCCCACTATATTTTTTAACTTTGATACTTAAAATGGTATCCACTTGTCCAATATCTTTCATTTTAAAAACTAAAGAGAGGAACTTTTTGGTTTCAGTTACACCTTCTATTTTATTACTGATTATTAACGTATCATGTACATACAAGCATAAGATTATAATATAATCATTACATACTCTTGAATATATGCATTTATCAGCAATATTATGTTTAAAACCATAAGACAAAACTTTAGAATCAAATTTATTATGTCACTGTTTTGGTGCTTGCTTTAATCCATATAAAGACTTAACAAGTCTATACACTTTTCTATCATTTCCTGATAGAACAAACCCTTCTGGTTGTTCCATGTAAACCTCCTCATCGAGATCACCATTTAAGAATGCTGTCTTCACGTCCATTTGATGAATATGAAGATGATATATGGATGCTAGAGCGAATAAGATCCTAATCGATGTTATTCGAGCTACCGGTGAATAAGTGTCAAAATAATCGATTCCTTCTTTCTGTCTGAAACTCTCAGCAACTAATCTTGCCTTAAAGGTTTGAATTGTACTATCTGTGTGATATTTTTTCTTAAATACCCACTTACAACCTATTGGTTTAGAACCTGGTGGTAGATCTATCAATTCCCATGTTTGGTTAGACATTATTGAATCCATTTCATCATTAATGGCTTCTTTTCAAAAAGTAGTCTCTTGAAAACATAGCTTCACTAAAGGTTTTAGGTTCATCTTCTATAGTTAAAACCATAGGTATTTTTCTAATTACCTTCTCTCTATCACCTTCAACTAGATGAAAAGAGAGTCGCTAAGAGTCTATTTGATCAGGATCAAGACTCTTTTCTACTCTTGCTCTTTGACTCCTACGAGGTTCACTAGGTATTTTTTCTTCTATTTGTGTTTCTACTATAGTTCCATTAGGAGATTGAATCTCATTATTCTTTTTCTCCGTGAATATAGAATTCTCAAAGAACTCTACATTTCTAGACTCTATGATTACATTGGTGTCTAAGTCTAGAAGTCTATAGGCCTTACTATGTTGTGCATATCCTACAAGGATGCACTTGATAGCTCTTGGTCCTAACTTAGTTCTTTTAGGTTCTGGAGTTTTGCAGTATGCAAGACACCCCCACACTCTAAGATACCCTATGTTTGGTTTTCTTACTTTTCATATTTCGTATGGAGAGGTCTTGATTTTCTTAGATGGAATTCGGTTTAAAACATGACATGCGGCTAACAGTGCCTCTCTCCATAGGTTTAATGGCAATTGTGCTTGTATTAGCATTGAGTTGACCATTTCTACTAATGTCCTATTTTTTCTCTCTGCTACACCATTTTGTTGTGGTGTATAGGGTGTTGTGCACTGATGTATAATGTCATGTTCTTCACAAAAGTTAAAAAATTCATTAGAGAAATATTCTCCTCCTCTGTCACTACGAAGGATTTTAATATGTTTGTCTAATTGATTTTCTACTTCAGATTTATAGATCTTTAATGTATTAAATGCTTCATCTTTCGATTTTAACAAATATACATATACATATCTTGAACAATTATCTATAAACCTTATAAAGTACCTTTTACTTCCACAGGTAAAAACGTCATTTAGTTCACATATGTCAGTATGCACTAGGTCTAACATTTGAGATGATCTCTCAATACTAGGGAATGGTTTCTTGATTATTTTAGACCGTCTGCATACTTCACATTTATCTCTGTCACTATCATTGTATGATATTAGGCCGTTCTTAGCCATGAGTTTTATAGTACTGTAGCCAATATGGGCTAGTCTATCATGCCATAACGTGACAGACTCAATCATGTAAGCAGAAGAATTCTTTTCATTCAAAGAAAGTTTGATCATCCTATTACAAGCATATCCCTTACCCACAAAGTTTCCATTTTTAGACAAGATCAGCTTGCCCGATTCAAACACAACCCTAATCCCAGGTTTACTTAAGAGATCCCCTGAGACTAGATTCCTTCTTATGTCTGGAATATGCAGTACGTTAGTCAAGATTACCTTCTTTCCAGAGGTAAAGAGTAATTCCACGGTTCCTTTTCCTACAACTTTCGACCGTCCTTCATTCCCCATTTGAACCTCCTGACCATTGGTCTCGTCTTCATAGGTTTTGAAGGCAGATCGATCATTGCATACATGGACTGTGGCACCTGTATCAAACCACCAACCGGGAATTTTCTCTTTAACTAGGTTCACTTCTGTGACCATGGCTACGATGTCATCGTCTACTGCATTAGCCTCTTTCTTAGGCTTTTTTTGGTCCCTACAGACTCGAGCGAAATACCCGGTGTTGCCGCAGACATAGCAAGCTCCCTTAGGTTTTTCGTTTTTCTTTTTTTGAGTTTTCTTGAATTTTCCTTGATCTTTATTAGGTTTAAGGGAATCTTCTTTCTCATATGCATTATTTTGGGATGGTCATTCTACTGCGTTCACCTTAGATGAGGATGCACCAATAGCGTCATCCTTTTTATCTCGGTTACGAGATTCTTCTTCAATACGAAGATGCTTTTGGATTTGTTCCAAGGTGAACTCATCAGACTTATGCGGTAGTTTCTTCCTATAATCTTTCTAACTCTGAGGTAATTTTGCGATTATAGCTCCGACTTGAAAGGATTCAGAGAGATCGATTTTGATGGCTTTTATTTTATTTACAATAAGTTACAATTCCTGAATTTGGGCAAGCAGTGGTAGATTATCTACCATCATGAAGTCGAAATACATGGCAATTAGAAATTTCTGTGTACCTTCCTCTTCATCCTTGTACTTGTATTCTAGTGCACTCCAAATTTCTTTTGCTGATGTAGTCCCTGTGTACAAATTGTACAATCGATCAGAGAGAGCATTGAGGATGTGGCCACGACACAGCAATTCATCTTCTTGTCGCTTGATCTTAGCAGTAATTTGTTCAGGAGTGTCAGTGTCTGTTGCTTCAGGCAGAGGCTGGAGAGAAGGGTCCAAGATGTAGTAGATCTTCAGAGCGGTTAGCAGGAATTTCAATTTGTCCTGCCATCTGGTGAAATTCGAACCATCGAATCGGTCCAAACGGATCAGATCCTGGTTCATCAATTTAACTGATGAAACGCTTTCGGTGTCCATTGGATAACGCTTTAAGATTGTTAGAAATTATAATCGGATACACCAAAAATGTAAAATTAAATCAAAAATATTTCACCAGGCTGAATCACGTATAAAAATGCACTGTCCTTAAAGCGTGATTCGCCCCCTTATAAACTGCTGACGAGTTACAGGCGAATTGCTTCTAGGATAAGACAAGCCTACTCGACCCAGCGTGCAGCAATCACGATCGGTCCACTGTGGAAAAATTTCAACATAGTAGATTCGTTCTGGCAGACTCAGATGATTGAGATGTTCTATAAATTGTATCTGACTTGATGAGAGAGAGAGGAGTGTATTGAGATTCTTAAAATGGACTGGTACGGTCCAGTTTATATAGGCATTAGGTAGTGGACCGTTGCTAGGCGCCTGTTCGCGTAAGGTTGCACTGTTTCACGCTGGTTCGCGTACGGTCGCACCTTCTCGCACTAGTTTGCATAAGGTCACACCATATCACCATATCGCACCGTCTCGTGCCGGTTTGCATAAGGTCGTGAGGGAGCGACTACTCTGCTACACGATGCGCACGTGTGAAGTGCAAAGTGCGCCATCTAGCGCCACTACAGCCACACTGTCCCATTGCCCACGCCCGAGTCCGAGCGCGCACACGTGCGTGCGTACGCACTGGAACAGGCAACCCGTATATCATCTCCTCCAAAAGCTCCACGTAAGAATACTTTTCACAACATCTCATATAAACCACAAAACGACTTCAATCATTTCCGATATGGGACAAAGCACACACTGCACTTTTTAAGTCAAAATTTTCAAAAAGAATTTTGGCGGAAAAATCCTGAAATTTTAAAAATTTTAAAATTTTCATTTTTTATTATTTTTGAAAAACCAAAGATTTTCAACATGAGATGCTGCAACCGGAATAGACGGTCTATTTCTTGAGGGATTTGGCCTTGGAATTTGTAGTTGGAGAGATCGATTCTTCTCAGGAAAGAGAGATTTCCAATGTGAGGTGATAAGTGGCCCACCAAGCTGTGGCCCCTAAGGTTCAAGATGGTGACCCTTTGATGATGGCGGCGACTGCAGGTGACTCCCTTCCATTCGCAGAAATGGAGAGAATCGTTCCATGAACTCGAGATTCCGAGAGGATCTTCAGAAATACCATATTTGAATGCGAGCAATGCGAGTTCGATCAGTCTCATTTTTCAATGTAAATACCGAGGGTGAGCAGGGGTTGATGGACGAGAGAAAGGTTGCATGGAAGAGGATAAACGACCATAATACCCTGAGAATGGAACGTGGGAATTCCATTATGTGCATAGGAAATGGGATGATGAAGTAGAAAAAAAAGGAATGCAGTTATGAGTTGCACTCACCTACAATATTTGTAGCTCCAGTGCAGATCATCTGTTTCCAGCGCTCAGGGAGTTACCGTTCCCTGGAATTGAATTGGGCCATGTCATCAGTACCGGTATCAACACAACAATTTAATAGGATAAAATTTATTTACAAAATACTGTATATTTATTAAGGAATGCTATATTTCATTGCCTTTTTTTCAATTAGCGTCTTAGTTGTGACCCAGGATCTAGGGATGTCCGTGGGATCCTGACTGTGGGCCAACCTTGATCTATGCATGTATATCTACACTATCTATTGTTTATTTTATTTTATTTTATTTTTTACAGATTATTTTAAGGCATTATCCCAAAATTAAAGTAGATACAACTCTTAGGTAGACCACACTATAATATATAAACAGTGGCCATTGAAACATACTAGTCTTCACCCTAATGTTTATTTTCCATCCAACCTATTATTAAGGTCACACATACCTCAACTAAGGGAAAATATATATATCTTGTTGGATAATATGTTGAATTAAATAGACTATAAAAATCGAGAACTAAAAAAGGAAAATAAATTTAGAGAAAGAAAAACTTATTGAATTGAGTCGAGGCGTGACTAAGTCACTCGGCTTGAAATCGAATTTTCTCCCCTTGGACAGCGTCCCAAGTGCAATAGGTTTCCAGAGCAATCGACCTCCAGGATACAACGACTATGACCCGGTCCCAGCAGTGCACTCACTGTACACGGGCTCGAACCACTTGCAGTTTAATCCGAAAGTGCTGAGTTGACTCAGCAATGAACTCAGTAACAATGGTAAAACCGTATCAGAGAGAGTTTTATAAGGCAGGAAATTTTCGTATATTGAAACTAGAATCGGAAGTCTTTATATAGACTCCGAAATGGTGCATAAGCACCCTTTACAAAAGGTTAGGTCCGTTGGGTTTAAACCCAACAGGGACGACCAACCAGAAGGGAAGCATCTCTCTGGTTTAAAACGAAAAGGCACAAGTGCGAGTACACTCTCGCACATACAGTCTGTCCTGCAAGTACCCATACACACACACCCACGCGAGTACACTTACACCGCACCCGCGCCCAGCCCATCCCGTCGCGTCGCGTCGCGCACGAGCACGCGGACGCGGACGCGGACACGGACTCGGCTCGGCTCGGCTCAGCACGACACGGCTCGGCTCGGCTCGGCGCTCGCACGTGCGTGTGTGGTCAATGGCATAGATTAGAGCTATTGGCATAGACCCCCCACAAGACGAAATTCACATGCCCCCTGAAAGGGGCTTAAGCCCTAGACAAAAAGCTTATCATATAAACAAGAGAATTTCTTTTGTCGAATCTGATGTGAGACAAAACCAACACTTCAAAAACACTAAAATTTAAATGTGGAGGAAAAATACTGAAATTTAAAAATTCAAATTTTTAATATTATTTTAAAATAAAATACAACAATCCCCCACATGTTTTAAAATAAAATGCTTTCGGATTAAAGAGAAATAGTTGTGCAATGGTGCCGGTGTCACCATAGACTTGAACCGACATTAGAGTAAGCAAGACAGGTCTACAGGAATCAGGTGACACCATAGTCTTGAACCTGAATTTTTTTAATGTAGATCGCAAGTACATGTCACTCACACAACTCTTCCTCTGCAAGTGATTCTGTGGTTCGGTGCGTTTCGGTCATACACCATTACCTGGATTTCATGAGTGCTCTAGAGAATTCGCCTAGATTCTCATAGGAAGCGGCTTCCACCTCCACACACCCATATAGGTGAATTTCATCAAGTGTATGCAGCAACTGTATACACCACCAAATATATGGCTATGGATCCATTAAGAGTTCTAAAAACTCATCCTTCTGCGTTGCTACTCGCACTGTACACTATATAAGGGGCTCATATAACTCAGTGCAATCGTTTATCTCGTGTCTTGTTGTTTACCCATTGAACGTATCTCATGGGATCTCCACTTGTATAGGTTGGGTTACCGACACTAGCAGATCATATATTAGGCTCAGCCCATTCCCTTCGATGTATCATTGACTAACTTTTTAGATAATCCTTTGGTCAGAGGATCTGCTAGATTCTTTTCTGACCTCACAAAGTCAATAGATATGACTCCATCACGCAATATATGTTTCACTACGTTGTGTCTGAGTCTAATATGCCTGCTTTTTTCATTATATATTTTACTTTTTTCTTTCGCTATAGCTACTTAACAGTCACAATGAATAGACATGGCTGATACAGGCTTTGGCCACAATGATATATCAGCTAAGAGATTTCTAAACCACTCAGCTTCTGATCCAGCCTTTTCTAAGGCAATAAACTCGGATTCCATACTCGACCGAGCAATACATGTCTGTTTGGTGGACTTTCAAGAGATTGCTCCACCACCCAAAGTGAAGACATATCCACTAGTGGATTTTGTCTCATCTGAATCACTGATCCAGTTAGCATCACTATATCCTTCTAATATAGCAGGATAACCATTATAATGTAAACATAGGCCATACTGCCTTTTAGATATCGTAAAATCCTAGACAATGCATTCCAATGCTCTTTTCCAGGGTTATGTGTATATCTACTTAGCCTTCCTACTGTAAAAGTTATGTCAGGTCTAGTGCAGTTTGTTAGATACATGAGGCTACCAATTATTATGGAATATTCCAATTGAGACACACTATTTTCTGTATTCTTCATGAGAGTCACACTATAATCATAAGGAGTACTTATAGGTAAACAGTCAAAATGCTTAAACTTTCTCAATATCTTCTCAATGTTTTGAGATTGTGATAATATAATAACACCATTTTTCCTGGTTACTTCAATACCCAAGATTACACTTACCTCTCCTAAGTCTTTCATGTCAAACTTAGATGACAAGAATTTCTTAGTTACATTAACTAATTTAATATTAGTTCTAAAAAGAAGCATGTCATCAACATAAAGACATATAATAACATAATCATTTCCAAAAATTTTACTATATACACATTTATCTACATCATTTATATGATAACCATTTGATTTTAAAACACCATCAAATTTTTCATGCCATTCTTTAGGAGCCTGTTTTAAACCATATAGTAATTTAATTAGTCTACATACTTTATTTTCTTTACCTAATATCTTATAACCCTCAGGTTGCTCCATATATATTTTTTCTTCTAAGTCTCCATTTAGGAAAGCCGTCTTAACATCCATCTGGTGTACCACTAGTTTATATATGGAGGCTATCGCTATTAAGACTCTAATAGTTGTAATCCTAGTTATAGGGAAATATGTATCAAAGTAATCTATTCCTTCCTTTTGTTTAAAACCTTTCACTACTAACTTAGCCTTAAACTTATCAATAGTCCCATCTGATTTTAGTTTCTTTCTAAACACTCATTTACAGCCTATTGGTTTGTTACCAGGTGGTAGGTCTATAAGTTCCCAAGTATTATTAGATATAATAGATTCTAACTCATCATTTATTGCTTCCTTCCAAAAGGTTGTATCTGTAGAGTTAATAACTTCTAAATAAGTTGTAGGATCATCTTCTACTAAGAATGTGAAAAAACTATCTCCTAGGTTAGTTTCTCTTCTAATCATAACACTTTTTCTTGGTTGTATCTCTTCTACTACTTTCTCGTAGGCATTTTTACTAGTAGACGCAATATCTGATTCATTAATTTCTTCTATTTCTATAGATCTAAATTTCATAGGTAATACGTTCTCAAAGAACTCTGCATCCCTAGCTTCTATAATTGTATTAGGATCTAGAATATTATCCTTAGTTTTTAAAACTAGAAACCTATAGGCCGCACTGTTTTGTGCATACCCTATAAATACACAGTCGGTCATTTTAGGACCCAACTTTCTTTTCGTAGTTTCAGGTAATCCTACTTTAGCAAGACACTCCCATATTTTAATATATTTATAACTAGGAATATGATTCTTCCAAAGTTCATATGGTGTTTGTTCAGGAGATTTAGATGGAATCCTGTTTAGGATATAACAAGCAGATAAAATTGCTTCTCCCCACATATTTGAGGGTAAGCTTGAACTATTTAACATGACATTTATCATTTCTTTTAGAGTTCTGTTCTTACGTTCTACTATTCCATTCTGTTCTTGTGTATAAGGAGCTGTAGTTTTGTGAATTATTCTATTCTTTTCACATAATTCTTTAAATTGAGAAGATTCATATTCGCCTCCTATGTCTGTTATAAGTCTTTTAATTTTTATATTTAATTAATTTTCAACTTCAATTTTATATTTAGAAAAAGCATTTAAAGCTTCATCTTTGTTCCTTAATAGATATACTCTAGTAAACCTAGAGTAGTCATCTACAAAAGTTATATAATATCTTTTTCCACCTCTAGACATGTGATTTCTAAAATCACCTAAGTCACTGTGTATTAACTCTAATAGAACAGATGATCTTTCTATTTGTTTAAAGGATTTTCTAATGAATTTTGATTCTATATATGTTTCACATTTTTCAAACTCTTCATTAGATATATTAGGTAATAAACCTAATCTTTTCATTTTCTTTAAAGATGTCATATTCATATGACCTAATCTATTATGCCATAGATAAAAAGGTTCAACGATATAAATAGAACTAGATGTTTTCTTATTATCAATGGATACATTTACGATGAATAAACCATTGCTACAGTACCCCTTACCAACAAAGGTTCCATTTTTAGTCATTACAAGCTTATCTGAATCAAATACTAACTTGACACCAGCCTTATTGAGGAGCGAACCAGAGACCAAGTTTCTTCTAATGTCAGGCACATGTAGGACATCATTCAACATTAGAGTCTTTCCAGAAATGAGTTTCAGAAGTACTTTTCCTTTCCCTACAACTGGAGACGTTCTAGCATTTCCCATGAACACCTGTTCATCATCTCCTAATACTTGGTAGGAGGTAAACATGCTATGATCCTTGCACACGTGCCTAGTTGTACCAGTGTCTGGCACCCACTCCAAGTTGTTTACAAGGAAGACTTCTGACACCACAGCTACTACCATGTCAGACTCATTGCCTGTTTCTGTAAGATTAGCATGCGGCTTATCTTTATTTTTCTTAAGCCTGCATGTTTTAACATAATGCCCAGGCTTTCCACAGTTGTAGCAGTTTCCTTTTTTCTTAAATTGATTATTTGCATTCTTCTTTTTGAGCCTGCATTCATTTGCATAATGTTCAGGTTTGCCACAGTTATGACAGTTGCCCTTTTTTTTATTATTTGTCCGACTTGACTTCATAAGATTCGCCTTTGAATCTATCTCATTTTTATTTTCTTTTTGGTCCCTGATTATATTGGCCTCCTCTATTCGTATGTGTACGATAGTGGTTTCCAAAGAAACACCGTTCTTCTTATGTTTCATTCTATTTTTATATTCTTTCTAGGAGGGTTGTAACTTTTCTATTAACGCTCCTGACAGAAACACTTCATCCAACTTAATTCCTTCTATCGATAGTTCGTGAATTAGACCTTGAAAGTCGTGATCCTGATTTGTGACAGATTTATCGTCTGTCATTTCATAGTGAAGGAAATTAGCAATTGCATGTTTCTTAGCGCCTGTATCTTCTAATATATATTTCTTTTCTAAAGCAATCCATATGTCTTTAGCAGAGGCGTAAGAAGCATACACATCATATAATTCGTTGGATAAAGAGTTTAGAATATAATTTTTGCAATTATTTTCATCTGTTACTTCATTTTGATTTGCTGGATCTATAGTAAATGATTCAGATAAAATGTATGAAACTTTCAGGGTGGTAAGAGCGAACATCAATTTCTATTTCCACCGTTTAAAGAATTGTCCAGCGAACAGTTCGATTTTAGCTAACTCAGAAGAAGCATTTACTGTTACTGTAGCCATAGTTTATGTAATTCAACACAAATTTCGATTTCAAGATTGTTGGATAATATGTTGAATTAAATAGACTATAAAAATCGAGAACTAAAAAAGGAAAATAAATTTAGAGAAAGAAAAACTTATTGAATTGAGTCGAGGCATGACTGAGTCACTCGGCTTGAAATCGAATTTGCTCCCCTTGGACAGCGTCCCAAGTGTAACAGGTTTCCAGAGCAATCGACCTCCAGGATACAACGACTATGACCCGGTCCCAGCGGTGCACTCACTGTACACGAGTTCGAACCACTTGCAGTTTAATCTGAAAGTGCTGAGTTGACTCAGCAATGAACTCAGTAACAATGGTAAAACCGTATCAGAGAGAGTTTTATAAGGCAGGAAATTTTCGTATATTGAAACTGGAATCGGAAGTCTTTATATAGACTCCGAAATGGTGCATAAGCACCCTTTACAAAAGTTTAGGTCCGTTGGGTTTAAACCCAACAGGGACGACCAACCGGAAGGGAAGCATCTCTCTGGTTTACTGGTTTAAAACGAAAAGGCGCAAGTGTGAGTACACTCTCGCATATACAGTCCTGCGAGTACCCATACATACACACCCACGCGAGTACACTTATACCGCACCCGCACCCGCACCCGCGCCCAGCCCAGCCCGTCCCGTCGCGTCGCGCATGCGGACACGGATTCGGACTCGGCACGGCTCGACTCGGCTCGGCGCCCGCGTGTGTGGTCAATGACATAAATTAGAGCTATTGGCATAGCCCCCCCACAGGACCAAATTCACATGCCCCCTGAAAGGGGCTTAAGCCCTAGGCAAAAAGCCTATTATATAAACAAGAAAATTTCTTTTGTCAAATCCGATGTGGGACAAAACCAACACTTCAAAAATACCAAAATTTAAATGTGGAGGAAAAACACCAAAATTTAAAAATTCAAATTTTTAATATTATTATAAAACAAAATACAACATATCTATTGTTTATTTTATTTTATTTTATTTTTTACAGATTATTTTAAGGCATTATCCCAAAATTAAAGTAGATACAACTCTTAGGTAGACCACACTATAATATATAAACAGTGGCTATTGAAACTTACTAGTCTTCACCCTAATGTTTATTTTCCATCCAACCTATTGTTAAGGTCACACATACCTCAACTAAGGGAATATATATATATATATATATATATATATATATATATATATATATATATATATATATTCAGCTTGATCAAAAATATCACCGTGGGCCCTAGGAAGGTTTCAACCGTGCAAGTCACTAGCACGTCTGCTTCCTCTGGTGTGGTCCACTTGAACCTTGGATATGCCTCATTTTTTGGTTCATACACTAAAAGGATATATAGAAAAATTGATGGATGGTGTGGATAAAACCATACATCCTGATGGCTCCTTAAAGCCCCAGCCTGCTCGGATAAGCGGGATAGTACCCTAATCGCTTCCATTAAAATCGTGCCTGCAACGTACGTGTGAATTGCTTACCGAGTAAATTCTATGGTCTCACCAGTAATGTGTGTTTCATCAGCTTCTTTCACCCATTTTTCTAGATCATTTTAAGGCATGAGTGCAAAACTGAAATATACATAGAGCTAAGTGCCCCACACCATTGGAAAAAAAAAAAAACAAAGACTTTTTTGCTTTGGATCACAAAAGTTTTGGATTAAGATGATATTTATGCTTTTCCTTTACCCACGTAGATGTGACATTAATAATTATGTTTTCCATTCAACCATACCTTTGTGACCTTATTAAAGGGTGACATTTTGGGCCCCTGAACTAAAATGAGATGATATATAAAACTAATGTGGACATAGTGGATAATACACATACATCAGCGGATTGCATCCTATCCCTGCCTAGTTATATTCATTGTGGTGTATGTGTTTTATCCACAATGTCCATTCATTTTTTCAATCATTTTAAGGTATGCACGTAAACATATAATAGATCCAAGACTCAAATGAACCAGAGTGTAGATTAAACACCCACCATTGAAAACTTTTTGGGAGTGACAGGAGTTGCAGATCAAGTCAAGTTGACATTGATTTGAAAATTTTGAATGGACGACATGGACAAAAACCATACATCATGATGGCCCCACAAAGCCTCTGCCTAGAGGAAATATGGTCTAGGTTGGGGCAAGACCTAATCTACTTCCTGCATTCGGATTGGCTGGTGTACCGCACCACGAATGTGGTTGGTGTGTTGACATCACTAAGTTCTATGTGTCCTATCATGATGTATGAATTATATCCAAACCATCAATCTACTTGGTGAGCTTGTCGTAACCCTTGAGCCAAAAAATAAAATAGATTCAAAATTCAAGTGGACCACACTGTAAAAAGCAATGGAGGATTGAACGTTTGCCATTGAAACCCTTTTGAGGGTCACATAAATTTTGGATGAATATGATACTTTTGTTTTTTTCTTCATCCAGGTCTTTGTGACGTTATGAACAGATTGGATGGAAAGTAAAGGTCACGGTGGGCCCTATGAAATAAAGAACCCGACTTTGTTGCAACTCGGATCCCCCGACGTGAGTGGGACCTATCTAACTGTATACATTAAATATTGATATTTATGTTTGCCACTCTCATTTTACGGAAAAGGCCAAAAAATTAAGCACAATCAAATCATCTCAGGTTAACCACATTACAAGAAACGGTAATCATTGATCATTAAAGTAACGTGGGAGTAAAAATTTTCAGTTTTTTTATAATAAAATTTTCGAGGAAAAATAAGATTCAAAAGCATTTTAAATTGAAGTAGAAAATGGCACATGCAAAGCTCTAACATTTTTATTATTTTAATAATCAAACCCAATTGAGACAAAATCTGATCAACAAATAAATGAGAGGTCTAGCCATCTGCTCTCTCCTTGTATTCCTAGCTTCACCACCTTTCCCAACGATAGAACTTCTACTCCCGTGCTTAGGGATATTTTGATCATTTCTTGTCCACAGAGTCTTCTCCCCGGTCATGAACTCCTCACTTTACTCACATCCAAGGACCGTGTAATCCATGATCCACTCACTGCCGCCTTGAGCTCATGGAACCATGCACTTCATTTCAGTGAGTGGCATGGAATCAAATGTAGTCACCAAGCATCGTTAGAAAAAATATGTTAGAAATATTGAAAATAAAAATAAAATAAAGTTATTTATTTTTTGTTTCACTAGGCTGAATCACCGAAAATTTTACGATAACAAATACAATGAAACATTTTTAAGAAGACCAGCCTAACTCTATAGAAAGCTAATCTTCATGGTGAGGCCTATATCTTATTAAGGTATGTGCCTCATGTCATTTTTGCATGCATGGAATATATGGGTTTGATCAAAATCGTTCATTTGATAGTTTGAATAGTAAGTGGGGCATGTTCCAAAAAATACATTGTAATTTGGACCATCATAACCTCTATTACTAGACATAAAAAGAAAAATTAATGAATAAAACTCATCAACAAATGTGGTGAAAAGGTCCTTATAGTAGATGGATAGGGTTGCTCAGCCTACAGAATGAATGGTTTATATTGATGAAGAAATCTGGTTAGCCTTCCATGGACCTTCATGTACTTGCACAAGGAATAGACAAAGGAGACTCTGTCTTGCTTAGGGGACTCTCTGATGCCTAAGTCAGGTAAGGATTCTGGGTCTGGTTGAGTAAGTTGTTTTAGGCTAGAGATTGTGCGTACCTTTCACCATTGAAGGTGCTCCCATTTATAGGTGAGGAAAGGAGGTGGGATAGAAGAGATCTCCCTATTGTGGAGGGAATCGAGTCCCGGATATGTTGAGATGATCTCCCGAGATCTTCGGCAAAGATACAGGCAGATCTGTATTCTGAGCATGTCGTAGTTGTCCTCCGAGATCTTTGGAGAAGATCTTGGGTGGATCGTTCTTAAATAAAATTTATTTTTTTAGAATTAGCGGAGATGTGTAGTAGGAGGCCGAGGCCGATGTAGTCTTGACCGACCTGACCTGGGGATAGTACGCCGACCTGACCTAGGGCAGTATGCCAACCTGACCTACGAGTAGTATGCCGACCTGATTCAAGGATAGTATGTCGACCTGGACTGGGGTAGTATACCGATCTAGATTCTCAGGAGAGCCTTGACCCTTCTTTCAGTGTCATGTACATTTTCAACATGCCGACCTTCTCTCATACTTCATGTTAGGATAGTGAAGTCGAGTTCCTTTTCTCAATAGAATTCGAATGACATGTGTTGCGGAGGGTCAAGCTCAAGAGTCCGAGATAGTCTTGGCTAACATGGATATTCGAATGAGCTTCAAGCCTCCTCTTATCATTGAGCAGATAACGGATCTGTCAACCTGTATTTATATATAGTAGGTAACCGACCTCTCCTCCTTGGCCATTGAGGAACTCATTGATCATGACTGGTGCTGGCCGACCTCGTGTCCTCTAGAGATATCTGAGCTGACCTCTTCTCTTTTGTTGGTCTATTTTTACTCATAATAGTTTAGATCATCAATGGCATGTACCACATGTTTGGTACATTTTCTAAACAGGTATCAGAACCTATAAAAAGGGAAGTTGAAAAGGTCGGTCCTTTTATTTACTTAAAATTGAATTTGTACTTGGATGTGAATTTCCCGTGAAAGCCTTTCCTAAGTAGTTCTTATGCTGGGAACCTAGGTGGGGCCCACTGTGATGTGTATGAGATATCCACCACGTCCATACATGTTTGAGATCATATTAGAACTTAATACCAAAAATGAGCTCAATCCAATACTCAAGTGGGCCGTACTAAAGGTAAAGGTGGGTAGGGAAATTCCTACGTTGATATCTCCTTGCGTTTGATAGCGAAGTTTTCATGCCATCCATACGGTTGGTAATGCCATTACTACTTGGATAAACTGAAAACAAAAATATTGGCCTAATTCAAAACTTTTTTGGCCCCACAAATATTTTAACTGTGGATGTTAAATCCTCACTTTTGTGGCCCACTTAAGTATTGGACCCGGCTCGTTTTTGGCCTTATGTCCTAAAATGATCTCAAAAATGGATGAATTGACACGGTGGACCTCTCATAAAAATCATAGGGGGCCCACCTAGGTTCCTAGCGCAGGAACTTACTGCCAAAGGCTTTCACAGGGGATCCTCGTCCCTTGTACTTACAACGTCATCATCTTTTTTTGGACTAAAGAGGCTGAACCCACTACAAACTGTTGTAAGGATAAGCCTAACCTAGGGTATTTCCATCGTCACTTTCCCATGGCCGCCTGACTTTTCACCTATGGACCATTCATCTGTCTTTCCAGCTCATTTCGGGGAACGCTGTGAAATGAGGCAGTTGAAAAGCTCAAAGTAAGCCCCAAGATGTTTAAAGAGGGTTCAATCACCACTATTTCTTATGGTTTGGGTGATTGGAGCTGGTACCGGCCTCATTTTTGGGCTGTCCAATAAAATGATTCAGAAAACAAGTGAACGGGGTGAATTGGTTATAAACATTACGTGGCCCATAAATGTTTCAATGGCTATTAATCCCCTGTTTTATGTTCGTTTGACTCACTTTAGCTTTGATTGGCCTCATACTTGGTCAATGCCTTAAATGAGGAGACAAAACAGATGAAAGGAGAGGATTTGTTACAAACATCACGGTGGGCGCACCTACGGTCAGGCAACCCTCCTTCCATGGAAAATCTATCAAACCTCTGGCTCACGCATTGAGCTTATATGAGGCCTATTTTGATATTTTTCAAAAATCCTCATCGTCCATCTGTTTTTCTAGCTTATTTTAGAGTATAGACCTTAAAATCAAGTGGATCCAGAGCTCAAAGGGCCCTAGATGGTGTCAGGATGTTTCAACTGTTGGCGTTCCATCTCACTTTTTCCTGTCTTGTGGCCCACTGGAGCTTGGTATTAGCTCATTTTCAAATTTATAAAATGATGTGGAGAAACAGATGGACGGGTGGATCTTTCTCAAACATCCTATAGCCACACCAACGTTTCAATGGCAGGCGTTTAGTCCCAACTGTTTCATATTTTTCTCACCCGCTTTAGCCTATAGGCCCACATAAGTCGAGTTTACCCTATGGAATTAAATGTCCGCCAAACCTTTATCTCGCACGGAAGCGAATTGTGCCCTGCCCCCACCTTTACCATATTCTATCCAGGCATGCTTCCGTAGGGCCCACCATCATGTATAGGTTTTATCCACGCCGTCCATCCATTTTACTATAAGTTCATTTTAAGGTACGAACCCAAAAATAAGGTGGATCTGAGGCCCAAGTGGACGACAAAGTATGGATTTCCCATCATTAAAACCTTCTCAAAAGCTGCAGAAGTTTTGGATTTGAGCGGACATTTCTCTATAGGATCTTATGAGCACTTTAGATAGCAAATAAATGTCATAGCAGGCCTCAGGAAATGGGTTTTGTGTGGGGCCTATTGATATAGAGCGGGTCGCAGACGATTTCATGGCCAAGATGGATCAGAAAAGGCATGGTCGACGACAGAAGTGATCTGAACCAGTAGACCTTAAATCAGGCGTATCTCGTAATTCGGAATGAGTTATCCGACGTAAAATATATGATTTTGAGGTAGAACGAGCTACTTTAGCCAACCAACCCTGCTATGCCGGGTTGCGCAGCCCGAATTTGCAAGAAACCCCCCGATCGACGGTCGTTTCTCCATTTTAATTTCATTTTTACTATAAATAGTAAGTTTTAGTTTATTTATAGCTCTTCAGCCGTTGGGCTTTATGAGTTGTGTCCAACATGAAAAGTACTTAGGATAATTAGGAAAATGATTTGGTGAAGCCAAATAGGACACTTATTATTTTTGGCCGAAAACCTTGCTCACTAGTAGACATCATGACTGTCTATAAATAGTATGTTACTATTTATAGTAAGTTGCGGATTCTAGGAGTTTTAGTTGTAGTTTGAGTCTGATTTCTTTTCTATTGTTGGATTCCTTATTTAAAGGGATGTAAACTCGTTTTTAGTCATTCATCAATTAATTTCGAATTTTATTAGAATTTATTTCTATTTTCCTGTTTTCTTTTCTCGTAGATTCGAGAAGCCTCTGTGAGGAGTCCAGAGAAGCTCCGTAGATTCGGAGTAGTTATCCTTGAGGAAGATGGTGATCGACCTCATCACGTTCATCCCTGCGTCACCTATGTATCTTTCATCCTACCCGTTAATCAGGTGTAACTCACCAGGATGAAGTGAAAATATAAAAATTAGCTTGACTGAATATATCAGGCTGACCACACTGTATGAACTTACAGGTTTTTACATGGTTTCCAATGGTATGACCCATTGAATTATTTATTATTATTATTATTATTATTATTATTTATTGGACTGATATTTAAGTATGTGCGGCTCAAATGATGATTCTCACCCAATGAATGGAGTGGATTTATATATAAAACATGGTGGACCACAAAGCTAGAGTGTTTAAGTTGACAATTCCAGTCCAATAGGAAAGAGAGATTACAGGATTCTCGATCGAGCGATATCGTTGACATACTCAATAAGATAAACTTTATCGGCCATAGTTCATTGACTCCGACCCATTGGCTTGTTGGGCCCATCATGAATGGACCATATCCCATATTTGATCCCAGCCGTAAATATTTGGCCATTTTCTTTGAATGTGGACAATTGCCGTATTTCTGTTCACAGTTGCTCATCTACATGCCACAAATTAAAAGGTTAGCATTGTCTCATTGAGGAGATGTTGTCCGTAGATGAATAGTGGGGATGGACAGATTCCATACCTTGCATTCGCAGGTGCAATCTGAGGATGGTATTTTTCCAGTCATGATCACCAGTCTGGATCAATATCCCATGGGCTCACTTGTATGGAAAAAGAAAGATACTATAATGATAGCATGTTCTCAGTGTTCTCTACCAAATTGTACCATCCAACAGTGTGGAAACGAGCCCCTGCATGGTAGCTATGATCCAGGCCGCATTCTATCAACACCCAATGGACAGTCGTTCATCAGACAGGCAGACCCCACTGTTTATTTGGGCCACACCTAATGAGAGTGAGAAGATTAAACCTTTGATCGACGATCATCAGCTTAATGTAAATTTCTTGTCGTGTCCCATCGCGCAGTTCCATCCATCCGATGAACTCAAGAGAAGGAACTTGGATTGGCTGTCTGCTAACTCTCGGTTGTACATCTCATCAGGCAGGTCCACTTCAGAGTAGGTGGGCCAGACATGGATAAAAGAGGTGGATATTGAAAGAAATTCGACCAACAGACTATATCAACTTACATTTGTTGGCTTCCTGATACATCTTGCAGCGTCGTTGAAAAGAATGTCCAAGCTGTTTTGGGCCTGGCCCACTTGTGTGGGCTTTGAAACTTTGCTTTGGGCCGTGATTGAGGTTTGCATATACTTATTGGGCCAAATCTGGGCGAAAATTCCTCTCCTGATTAGTATATGGTAGAGTCCAGCCCAGAAATGCAGCACGATTAATGAACGGGCAAACCCGGACCCAGGGCATTGATAATGCTCCTGGTAATATTCGTGGTAGGGAAACCCTGTATATAAACTTACCCAATGGATTTGAATGCATAGCTCAATAGCATACAGCCTGTGTTTCAACGTTGAGGTCATGATCTCAAGTCCGGCCCATGAGCGAGAGCAGTGAACGGCCCAGCCTACTCATGTCCAAGTCTACCCTATGAGCTATGGACCTGTCTAAATGTACAGGACCCAAATTGGGCTTCAACATCCATTTTAATGCATGAGGTGGCGGGTTTGGCTATCTAACATGATAGAAATGCATCAGACTGCTGATATTAGAACGACAGTTCAACCTAACCTTAGATTCATAGTTGGCGTCTTAAACCATGGGTCAAGCTCAACCCCTAAATTGACGTCGCAAATGTCCATTACGAAGGAGGGGGATCCATCTACTTTTTAGGAGGTGCTTGATGATACAGATGCCGAAAAGTAAAAAGTAGCGATAAATGATGAGATGAATTCCTTATACAAGAATGAGATGTGGGAATTGGTGGAGCTTTCCATTGGTTGTAAAGTGATTGGGCGCATGTGAATTTTTAAGAATAAACAAGATATGTACAAAGCAAGTTTGGTAGTGAAGGGATATGTTAAAAAAGAAAGTGTGGACTTTATTGAGATATTCGCACTTATAGTAAAGTAAGTATCTATCAGATTCATGTTGGTGTTGGTTGCCCAATATAATCTCGAGTTAGAATACATGATGTGAAGACTGCTTTCCTATATAAAAAATTGGAAGAGCAGATTTACATAAAGTAACCGGAAGATTTCAAAATATAAGGGGCAGGGAATAAGGTTTGAAGTTTTAAGAGGTCGTTGTACGACCTGAAATAGTCACCTAGTCGATGGTATAAAAAGTTTGATTCTTTCATTGTGAGTCAGAGGTTTACAAGAAATAAGTATGATCATTGTGTCTATTATAAGACACTCAGTGATAGAAAGTTCATTATTTTGGTATTATATATTGATGATATGCTTATCACTAGTAATAACATATCTGAGATCGATATACTAAAGACCTATTTATTAGGGACATTCGAGATGAAATATCCGATGACTGAAAAAAGGGTTTTCGACATTAACATACACAGAGATAGGAAGAGGAGCATGCTATGGTTATCTTAGGTAACCTTAAGAAGGCATTGATAAAGTATAGGATGGACAAAGCAAAGTCTGTTGACATTCCCCACGTGACTCACTTAAAGCTATCGTTAGAACAGTTTCTTAAAACAAATGAATAAGAGCAGAATATGTCTCATGTACAATATTCGAGCATAGATGGCATCCTGATGTATGTCATGATCTATATAAGACCATGTGTTTCACATGCAGTGGGTCTAGCAGATACACGTCTAACTTTGACAAGCAATACTAGGAGGCAGTGAAATGAATACTTTGATATATTCAAGGTACATTGGACTATATCTTATCATTTGAGAAATCATGAGACAAGCAAACAGGCTATACAGATTCTGATTATGCGGGCAACGTGGACAATAAACAGTCAACTTTCAATTACTCATTTGTATTAGCGAGTAGAACGATTAGTTAGATGTCAAAGTTTTAGTCCGTGATGACTCTTTCCACGATCAAAATTGAGTATATGGTGGTGACAGAAGCATTCAAGGAATGTATTTGGTTGAGAGTGATGATAAATCAATTTGGACTTTGACAGGAGGCCGTGCCG
Source organism: Magnolia kwangsiensis (assembly GCA_037074715.1). Classification (NCBI taxonomy): domain Eukaryota; kingdom Viridiplantae; phylum Streptophyta; class Magnoliopsida; order Magnoliales; family Magnoliaceae; genus Magnolia; species Magnolia kwangsiensis. The sequence goes on along the minus strand of CM073578.1, from coordinate 105,085,613 downwards.
GCCAATTATGATAGTGAAAGCGCGATCAATTTGATAAAAAAATTTTATTCATCACTCACATATTAAACATATTGATGTGAGTCACCATTTTATCCGACAAGTACTTAAGGAATGAGGCATTTCTCTATAAAAGATTCATATGAGCGTGAATCCTGCCGACATGCTCATTATGGTGGTTCCCATAAAGAAGTTTAGGTTCTGTGCAACTTATATAGGCTTGGTGAATACGTAAATAGAAGACGGAGTGCGCACTAGAAGCACTGGTGGAGCTATATATGATACAAGGCGAAATTAGAGATGAGGGTAATGAGCTATGGAGAATGAAGATTGAAGACATGATAAAAATTATTATAGATGTCTTAAATCTATAAGAAACATGGTCTATTGATGCCATCGACAAGTGCTTGCGATGCCATCAGAAAAATTCAGAAAATCCATGTTGGTTGTTTGAATGTTTTAGTGTTTCTACTGGATGCCATCGAAGCATGTTCAATGCCATCAAGGTCTTCAATAGGTCTGTCTATGCCATTGAAGTCCCATCGATCACACGCACAAAGTTGTGTAAGTGCGGGATTTATTTCTTATTCTATTTTTGATACTATATATATTAGGTATAATTAGCATTTAGATATAGAGAAGTTCTGGGGCTTTCTAATTCATTTTTAGGGTTTCAAGCTTTCATAATGCATACTCATCGCATTGTGCCATAGTTTTTTCTGCAAGAGTTTTTCCACGTAAAATTCAGATTGTTAGTGTTTGGACTTGATTGTGCAAATGCGTGTACTTTGCTTGATTTATCTCTGTGTGATTCTGTAGTTTCCCAACAATATTTGGATTTATTTCATTTTTGGGTTCATGCCCTAATATAATCATGAAAAATGGTTAGAGGGAGTGGATAAAAGACACATCATGGTGGAGGCCACGAAACTTTTCCATCACCAACCATATTACACTATGATGAAAACCAGGAACTGATTAGGTGTGGCCCTGCCTCACCCAACACAGAATGTCCCTGAATGTGGGTCTCAACTTTATATATGTACTTTATATCCATGCTTTCCATCAGTTTTTCCATATCATTTGAGTAGGAATAAAAAAGAAAAAATAAAAAATAAAAAGAAATAGATATAAGTATAAGGTGGACCATACCATAGGAAACAGAGGTGATTGAATGCCAACAATTTAAAATTTTCTAGGCCTACAATAATATTTTTGTAGTTTTTATTTACCGTCCAACTAGTTGAGTAACTTCCATAATTTGACGGATTGCACAATCAAATACAAAGTAAATACATAGAGAACACATTAGTTTTACATGAAAATATCCTCACGGAAAAAAAAAAAAAAAAAAACCCACGACACAAAGCAACAAACAATCCATCATGAATACGATATTGCAAGAGATAGGTAGACTTACCAATTCGAACAACCGAAAAACCTAATTAAAAACCCTCGCATTGCTTAATCCTTAGTAACATCTTAGAAAACCCCTCGTATATTTAAATTTTGATTAGACCTGACATATATATTATTACAACCGAAATAGAAAATAAATTGCACACTTACGTAGTTCCGTGCGCGCTATCGATTCAATCGGACTTTCGTTGGCATTAACATCCATCGAAGACTAGTTGATGACATTGAGTAGCATTTCTTAAACTGTGAGCAATTGGGATTTTTTTGAATTTTCTCAATGGCATTGAGTAGTCTGTCGGTGACATCAAAAGACTATGTTTCGAACAGATTTAAGACATTTGTTAACAATCTTGACATACTCCTTTAGATGAGTTAATGGAATGATGGTCCATTAGATTGGCTTTTAAAAGTGTTGGGTTTAGGAGATGAGTAGCTTCCGTTGCTTCCATCTCTTGTTCCTTTTCCTTCTTTATTGTTGTTCCTATTTCCACTATCTGAAGACAGAATGATCTTTCAGGTAGAATAATTATAACTTATGAGGAGGAGGCTGAATTGGAAATGGGCCCACCCAGTTTTGGGTTTGGTTTGGGCTGATTTTCGGACATAGATTAGCTAGTGACCCCCAATGGCGGCCAGTTAGCTGGTGTCAAAGCGCCCCACCATGATGTATGTATTTTATCCAAGCCATCCTTCCATTTTTCAGCTAATTTTAAGGCATGAACTCAGAAAAGAGGCAGATCCAAACCTCAAGTGGACCACACCATAAAAAAAAAGTGGGGAGAATGATGTCCACCGTTGAAAACTTTCTAGGGCCCATAGTGATGTTTATTTGTCATCGAAGTTGTTCACAAGTGGACCCCACCACAGGAAACAGTGTGACCTTGATAAAGGAAAAACATAAATATCAGTTTGATCCAAAACTTTTGTGCCACCTCATGTATTGAAAATCAAATGGGGGGGCCTACCTGTGTTGTTTATATGGCTGAATTTTTACACCAGGTTGATGTAGAGAGGGTCACAGACAGTTTCATGGCCAAGATGGATCAGAAAAGGCTTGGTCGACGACAGAAGTGATCCGAACCGTCGGACCTATTTGGCTTCACCAAACCATTCTCCTAATTATTTTAAGAACTTTTCATGTTGGACACAACTCTTAAAGCCCAATGGATGAAGAGTTATAATCAAACTAAAACTTATTGTTTATAGTAAAAACGAAAATAAAACAGGGAAACAACCGTCGATCAGGGGGTATTTCTCAAATCTGGGCTGCGCAACCTGGCGTAGCAGGGTTGGTTGACAAAAGTAGCGCGTTTTACCCCAAAATCATATATTTTACGTCAGATAACTCATTCTGAATTGCGAGATACGCTCGATCTAAGGTCTGACGGTCCGGATCACTTCTGTCGTCGACCGGGCCTTTTCAGATCCATCTTAACAATGAAACTGTCTACGACCCGCTCTACATCAGTCCCCTCTACTTCAAAAGAACTCGTCCTCGAGTTCTCCTCTTACTCTGGTTCATGATACTCGGTCAAGTCCGCGACGTTGAAAGTCTGTGAGATCGCTATGTCATCTGGAAGATCAACAACATAAGCATTGTCATTGATCTTTCGAATGATTGGTACCAATCCAATCTTTTTATTCTTCAACTTGTTGTATGTTCCAGTCGAAAATCTTTCTTTTCACAAATGGACCATTACTCGGTCACCCACCTCGAACGCCTTTAGTCGCCGATGCTTGTCCGCTCGCTCTTTGTACTTTTCGTTCAAGGCATGTAGCTTAGTCTACATACCTCCACATGAATACCTATGATCATGTCTGTCATATGTTCTGCTGCAATGCTTATGCCTGTGAGCTTGGGCAAAGGGACCAAGTCTAATGTGTGGCGAGGTACTCGTTCGTAAATAACCTGGAACGGGGATTTTCCCGTCGAGCGGTTCACCATGTTGTTGAATGCAAACTCTGCTTGAGACAAAGTCAAATCCCACTGCTTCGGTTTTTCTCCTGAAATACATCGAAGGAGGTTTCCCAACGTGCGATTCACAGCCTCAGTTTGACCGTCAGTCTATAGGTGGTAGGCGCTACTAAACTGAAGTCATGTATCGAATCGAGTCCACAAAGTCCATCAAAAGTGTCTTATGAACTTCCTGTCACGATCAGAAGTAATAGTCTTAGGAACCCCGTGTAGCCGCACAATTTCTCTGAAGAATAGATTCACCACGTGCATTGCATTGAGAGTCTTCTTGTATGGAATAAAGTGCGTCATCTTGAAGAAACGATCAACTACCACGAATACCGAATCCATGTCGCATTGTGTTCATGGGAGACCAAGCATGAAGTCCATAGATAAATCCTCTTAGGGGCCATTAGGCATGGGTAACATGGTATAGAGGCCTGTATTATGAGATTACCCCTTGGAGGTCTAACAAATATAACAACGTTGGACTGCCTTTCCCACATCACATACTAATTGCGGCTAGTAAAACTATTCTTCCACAAGAGCTCGCATCTTATCTCGCCCAAGGTGTCTACTAAGGCCACCTCCATGTATCTCTTGGATCATCTTATCTCGCCCAAGGTGTCTACTAAGGCCACCTCCATGTATCTCTTGGATCATCTTATCTCGCCCAAGGTGTCTACTAAGGCCACCTCCATGTATCTCTTGGATTATTTGTGCCCTTAGCGAACAGTTGGGGTTACATAATCGATTTCCCTTGAAAAGGAACCCGTCTTGCATATGTAAGTCGCCGGACTGACCTTCTTGGCATCTAACCCACGCTTCCTTGAAGTCGTCGGTGGCGGCATTGTTCACTCCCTAAGTGTAGGGTTGTGATGTAGTAATAAACTCTGTAAGACCGAGGTCGAATCCCAAGGGACTGAACCCTGTGCGTTATCTGAAACTAAGTAGAATTAAAACTAGACTAAGATGAAATCTAAATCGAATAGTATTGAAGGAACAATGGTGAAATATTAAATTTAAAACTTAAGAAAATTCAAGGAAAGGTAACTAGGGATTTAGAGGATCCACTTGTAGAGATCAGGGAGATCTTATGCCAACATCAGAAACTCAACTGGACTTAGAGTCTATCTTCATCCAGTTAAAGGGTGTAACCATGAAAATTAAACTGAACTTCTTTTGATATAGTTTTAAAGAGATGAAAGGTATATGAATCAAAATGGATTCCATCACCAAATCATGCACAAAAGACAAAGTAAACAACAGAATTAAACTAATTACCGACCAATCAACATGATATGAAGGTTAGGAAGGGTACCGTCATCCGACCATTCCCAGGAAATGATGGTGAACAACAGGGCTTCCTGACGTTATAAACATATAAAGAAAAGGAACATGCTCAAAGCTATGACAAATCCATTGTAATTTTAGTCACAACAGACCATTAAAAACTAAAAAAATTCCCTTAATAATCAAACTAATATCAAGTTTAGTTCATAAATTAAAATTAAATCAAAGGTATAAAGTAAAGTCTCCCATCTCACTACAAGCTTCACCTCTTAGCCCTACCTAAGAGGTTTAGCCAGCCATGAATGGGCTAGAACTTGAACAAAAATAAAATAAAAAAATAAGAAACAAACTCTAACTCCTCTACTCTCTCTCCTCCTTTTAATGCATGTCCAACTGAGAGCCCTCTCTCTTTCTTTTCTCTTTCTTTTATAGCTGAAGGAGGTCGGTGGCTGTGAAGACATGGGAGGCAATTTCCACACCTAGTCGATGGTTGCGTAAGCCAGTTACGCAGAAGGAATTATGCAGTAACAGATAACGCAAAACGGTTTTGCATTTTTCTAGCATTGTCGGCCTATGAATGTCTAATACACTAGATCTGAGCCATTCAGGCTCCTTAAGCTTGAACGGTGGTCCCCTGGAAATATTTTGGACTGACCAGATGGCCAAACTAATCCTTGACACGATCGTAGAATGGCCTAAACCATTCCGGGTCTTCAGACGCGCACAACTAAGCCCACGTTCTTACACTGTGTTGACGATGGGGCCCATGATCGGGGATTTCTGAGAAATCCAATCTGTCCATTGGAAGCTGCACAAAAAACCATTCAAATATTTATGGTTTTGGATTGGGTTTGGTGTGGCCCATTTGATTTATCTTTCAGTAAAGATTCTGCCACCCATTCTATGTTTTACAACATTCCACGCGCTTACATGTGCATTGGGCCAAACGGTGAGCTTGGCGCGGGTCTTGGCCACTCCACGGAGCAATTGGATAGGTCAGATCATCTAATGGAATGATGGGTGGGGCCCACTGTCAAAACCCAGTGGTAACACGCCCGTCACTAGACGTTTTGCACTGCTATATTTGGATCTTTTGTGCAAAAAATAGGTGGGGTCCACTGCGATGCCTGTCCTAGAAATTCACTCCCTCCATCAGCTCCTATACGTAGTGTTGGCCCATGGCCTCCAGTTTAAAGTAGATTCAACTTCAGGGTGGGTCACACGCTCAACCGATGTGTAGACAACATTCAGCGTTAAAAATACAATCTGCTTCATGTATGCCATGCAGGCACATCTATTTACAAATTTGCCTTTGTATTTTTTTGTAACTTCTTCCATAAAATTTTACCCAAAATTGTTATTTTCCACGCTCTTTCCAATGTCAAAGTTTGAACCTTAATCGCTTATGGATTGCCAAGATGCTCTTTAATGGCTAGTGCCCTATGATCTCTCTATTTGGCCACTTCCACATGGATCTAATGGCTCAAATTTGACATGTACGGTTAATTTATGGTCTTCAGGCCATGCATGAAGTTTCGAGCCTAATGGATGATAGAAACCCTGTGATCTTGCATTCTGGCCGACTTTCAGGCCACTTGAGCTCCAATTTCTCAATTTTCTTGGACTTTGGGATGTAAATCCGTCAATCTTGGTCCCCTAGAGTCCGTCCTTTACCTTTGGTATCATCAGAGCATTAAATCCATGCTTTAAGTACCTTTTTTCAGTCTATACTCATAAATACACTCTGCATCATAAACATGATTAAATCGGGTCATTAAACGGTATCATGTCGGTAAATCCAGGTAATAACTGGGGTCTAATATGTAATATTTGACCCTCAACACAACCCTCAACCAGCATTTTGCTAGTCCCGAGCAAAGTATGCGAGAAATAAGTGAAAGTGCACCTACTAGTACCCTGGTTTGTCAATTACGGTGTAAGTTGAGTCAGTCGGACAACAGCGCTTAACAAGAAGATCAATTCAAGTGTCTGCCTAAACTGGATGTGTGGGAGCTCACCATAGGTAAATTATAGCCTCACATCCCATGTCCCAAAACACCAGGTGATTAAAACCCTTAAAACTAAGTAAAACACCTTAGGGTTTGATTGTAAGAAAACTTTTTACCAAACAGGAAAATCTTCAAGTTTTTCTTACCCTGTCGATTGTATCGATTCACAGTTCAATCTGATCGACCTGCTCTGTCGATGTCCTCGCCATCTCAATTGATACAATCAAATGAGGATAAAAAGCGTCCAGCAATTAAACATTAATCTGAACGATTTATCGATATATCGGAATCTCAATCGATATCATCGATATTCGAATATCGATCCCATCGAAAGTGGATCGATAATATCGACAGGCAGTTTTTCAGAACCCCTGTTTTTCTAAAGAAAACTACTATAAGCTTCGATATATCGATGACTATCCGATTCAATCTGAATTCAAATATCGATAATATCAGAAGTCATTCGATTATATCAATAGTGGGCGCATGTTTCCTTCAGCAGAAATTTCAGGGTATTTTAATCGTTGATCGGGGGCCATTTGAGGAAATCGATATTCTTATGTTGATGCCATCGAGTCCTGGTCGATTGGATCGAGTTTGGCACAAACTGACCAGCGTGCTTATAGGTAAATCTATATGATTTATCGATCCTATCAACAAGGTCTCGATATCATTGACATTCAAATTTCGATGACATCGGCTGTTCCTCGATCATATCTTTAGAACCTAAAATTCTTTAAGGCTTGTCTCTCTTGTTTTCACCTATCAATAGATTGATCCCTCTATCGATGGAATCGGAGTTCGAAATTCGATAACATCGATGTGTGTCTCAATCCCATCGATCAGTTGGCAAAAGGTTTTCAAAAGTGAAAATGACATTCAGTCGTTGCTAGCGGGAGTATACGCTCGATGATATCGACCCTGCTCGATGATATCAAACTCTGTCATAAACGTGACCGTTTTATATCCGTTGGAACCTTTTGTCTATATATAAAGAAGTTAGTCTTTATTGCTAGTAGAGAAAGAAGAGAGTGCTTCTGAGTGTTTTAAACTTCATATCATTTATCTTAAGCCCTTTCTCTCAGGGAGTTCATCTTCCAATCCACCCTCATCATTGATATTCAATAGAGTGGACTAGGAAATGAACTTTCGCATTCAAGGATCTTCCAGCTACTACCTTAATGGCAAATCATTAAGCTGGGATACCTAGAATGCATAGATGATTGGAATCACTCTATCTTCCTAATAGAAAAACCTTTAGAGAGTAGAATTCCATCATAACCTTGACCCAACTTGAACCCTAGTATTGGTACATCTTTTGTGTTGCGGATCAAGGGAGCTGAAGACTCTTCATCAACCAGAAGGAGATCTTCATCACTGCGCTAAAAGAGACTCATCAACTTATCTGTAAGTACCTAGAGTCCAGAGGACACTTGTGATCATTCCTTTCTAGGATTGGGTCTTAAGTGTTGCTCACCCTTTGAAGTCCTCAAAGGAGGCCTCCGGTGGAAATGTACGTGTGGTTGCGTTGTGTGGACCCTTGCTCTGTGTGGGCATAAACATCTGGTTAGGAGTGAACCAGTAAAACTCTAGGTTATGAGGTGAACCGTGTAAAACCTCTGTTAGGGCCTTAGGGTAAGATCCTTAGCTAGTGTGCCTAAACTGGGTGCTATGTGTTAACCCTTGCTCGTGAGATCATAATAGTCAGCCTCAGTGTAGGTTGTAAAGGTTGAAGGTGAACCTGATTTAAAACCTTAAGTTAGAGGTGAACCATGTGAAACCTCCTTAGTGAAATTCGGTACACTCAAGGGTTGAGTGTGGCAATGGGGAGTGGAGTAGACAAGTAGTTGAACCGCTATAAAAACGACTGTGTCTGTGATTGATTCTTATACTTGATCATTTGTGTGATTATGTTAACTGCATTCATATCTACTCACACTTCACACACACAATCACATCCATCATAGACTATAACCGCTTCATGCTTATTAATTGAGTAGTTCTGTGATTGGATCCTCTACTGGGATTGGAAGCCAGTGGAGTTACATTTGAGTAATCCTGAAAATTGCATACCTGTTAGGATTAGAGTGATAGGATTTTAATATAACTCATAAATCTTTAATAAGTCCTATTCACCCCCTTTCTAGGACATATTGGCATATTCCTACTTCAACTCAAGCGGTCTTCACCACTATTTCAATAAGTTGAGAAGTATAGGGTAATTTTTATGAAACTAAGTGATATTTTAAAAAATGATTCAGATATGAGAAATCTAAGATTCTTGAATGTTGGGCATTATTCTCTCCTATACTCAAGCACACAGTAAACTTCATAATCAAGTTCAAAGTATTAATCCATAAATTAGAACAATTCTAAACATTAAGTTTCATGGGTGTATAGTGTAATCTCAACTTAGCAACTTTAAGATTTACTTCTCTATTTTTTAATATCATTGGTAACTAATAAGAGGATTCATAATAACTAAAACCTGCCTCGTAAATTTCAACTTTTGATTTTTCTTTTTAAAGTAATGCCAATGAGGGGAATTAAATCCTCACATATAGGGAGTGTCACGCCCCAAACTCGGAAACTGGGTTCACAAAATTTTCGATCGCCGAATCTAGCGCCGACAGCCTCCGTAGAACCCCATTCTCGATTCCCAGTGCCCATTCGCCAGGTTCCGATCCTGGGATGCTACAAGGAGGATTTTCAACATCAGTTTGATTCGTGATAAGCATAACCAAAGGCATAACCCACAAACAACAACAAAAAATTCCATTACATTTCCACTATGATCAAAAACTTTACAAGTACAATGAGCATAAAGAGAAATACAATGATGATGAACAAAATCTCCAAAATGATCTGCAAAGCGCTCCTGCTTCAGTACTACTGCACCCCAACGTCACCTACACGCAACGGTCGTGCATAAGCTTATAGAAAGCTTAGAGGGTGGTAAAAGTGTGTGCGCAAGGTAGTAACATGATCATTCAATATCAGAGTAATGTGAAATATGCTGATGGATCCATGAATACTGTTGGCCGTACTAAGGCCATGCGGTGCAAAGCATGAATGATGTCGGCCATACCAAAGCCATGCGATGTGAAATGCAAATCAAGCATACAGTCCTCATCTAAGTCCACATATCAATACAACTCAAATATGGGATATCACTAGGGTCTAATACACTCTAAACCAGATCGTCGCCCCATCGGGCACAATAAGATAAGTGGAAGAGACCTCACTATCCGTCTGCCAATATCCGGCTCGACTCGTCAATAGCGGACCCAGTCCTCGAGCTGGTTAGACTCAGCCTAGATTTGCCCCCTACTCTCGGGTGGATAAGGTCGCACCCCCTTCTAACCGACCATGACACAGTGGAAAATGCGACCATCTGGTAATCGGCACTCGGCGCTCCTGTACCCACTTGATCTAGACGTTGGAGCAACCTCTTGGTACCATAAGGGTTTAGGGACTTTCACCCAAGGATATTTATAGCACCTCATGTAGAACAAGATTTTTGGTATCCAATCCTGTCAACCACGATACGTCTATAGAAGCTACAGCCCTGATGTCACTAGGGCGTATAGTAATCATGTCATACAATGCGAAATGCATGAATCACACTATCCAATCATGCGGCAAGTCTTGCGCTATCGTGTGCTCATGTGGGACAACACCATCTAATCGGGAGCCCCTAAATAATCTGTCCGAAGACATATGCTATGATCAGTCACTTCCCATATCAAGCATACATATGATGCGTATGATCGTGAGTCATGGAACTATACTAAACATGTGATAAAGTAATGCACTATCCTTACAAAGCAGATGGGCTTAAACGGTCTATTCACAACAAGTATGGGCCTAACAATGGGTCCTAAGGAGAGTCATAATGTGGACATCCAACCAACACTACACTCGCAATGTGGACGTCAAACCAACATTGCCCCCAAAGCATAACCCGTAGTGAATATCATTACATGAACCAGGTAGGGATCACACATTGCAATGGGCCTTAGGTATATCTCATTGGGCCTTAAATACATCAAATGGGCCTTTCATTCATCAAGCGGGCCACATCAATGGGCCGCACCAATGGGCCTTATGTGCATTGCAATGAGTCATAACCCGTGGGCCTTAGATTGCATCAAATGGGCCTAATCTCATGGGTCTTATATGTAGCAAATGGGCCACACCAATTGGGCCCCATATGTACATCAAATGGGCCTCAACCCATAGGCCCTAATACATCTCAATGGGCCTTAACCCATGGGTCCCTAAAACATCAAATGGGCCTAATCCCATGGACCTAGAATACATTAAATGGGCCTCAACCCATGGGCCTTAGAATACATTAAATGGCCTAATTCCATTGGCCTTAGATTCATATCAAAGTGGGCCCCAATAACCTAGCACAAATACATTAAGATGGACCTCAAAACATGCCAAGGTGGGGTCCACTTGGACTATGGATCTGGTACATTTTTTTTATTTTTTTTTGGCTCATGCCCAAAATGAGCTTGTAAAATGGATAGAAGGTTTGGATTCAACACACGTATCATGGTGGGGGTCCATATGAGTTAAGGATCTGACTCATTCATTAGCTCATGTATGAGCTTTCAAAATAGGTGGACGGATAGGATGCAACGCATGCATCACGGTGGGCCACACTGTCATTGGACAGTGTGAATCAAACACATGCATCAGGGGTCCACCGTCAAGGCGAACGGTGTGAATAAAACCCATTATTGTGGTGGGTTCCACCGTCCACGCCAGTGGACGGTGTGAATAAAAATACATGCATCATTGTGGGTTCCCACGTGGCGCCCACTGTAATGTTTACTTGCCGTCCAGACCGTTCATAGGGTCACAGGCGTCTAGATGAGGAGGAAAAACAAATTTCATATTGATTCAAAACTTCTGTGGACCCAAATCTGGGTTTCAATGGTAGAGGTTCAATCCCACTGTTTCCTGCAGTGTGGGCCACCTCAGCTATGGATCGACCTGATTTTTGGAGGGGACCCATTGTTGGGGGTGGCCCACTGTACAAATGATTTGGATAGCAAATAAGCATCATGGTGGGGCCCACGGCTGGAGCCGTGGGTCACTGTCGTCCGCCCACCCGAGCGAAGGCAGCGCCTGCTGCCTTCTAACAGCAGCAGTGCTGCTGCTTCCTTTCTCTTCTCTTTCTTTTTTTTTGAGAAATTTCACATGTGGGGCCCACTCCTTGAAAATTCACTCCGTCCAATGGTTTCTAGGGCTCAAAATACACTGAACAAGTCCAATGTTTGGTATTTTTAGCATGTAGATACAACAAGGTGGGTCCTAATAGCTTTAAATGGTAAGAAACACATTTTTCTATGGTATAGCCCACCTGATTAATAGATCAGCCTCATTTTTCAGTTAAACACCTAAAATGAGTTGGAAAAGGGAATGAACGGCATGGATTGAACACATATATCAAGGTGGGACCCGCAATGAGCGGCCCATCAAAAACCATTTCCTTTCTTTTTCTTCTACCGGCGTGAGTACGCCCACGTCAGTACACAACTTCATGTTATCCACCCCTGCCGTCTCACGTCCAGCGTCCAGAGACGCTGGATGACATGGCAATACACAACATCATGGTAGGTCCCATATGTACGTGGCCCACCTGATTTTTTGAATGAAGCTGATACTTGTGCCTTTCCTTCCGTCCGGGCCCACTAATGGGATGGATGGTGTAGATCCAACACATTCTTTTAAAGGGCCCCGCATGAAGTATATGATTCATGGTGGGCCACACTCACCCCTTCTTCATCATCACCATTCAAAGAGAGAGAGAGAGAGAGAGAGAGAGAGAGAGAAAGAGAGAGAACATCGGTAAGGATGGAAGGGTCCCGCCACTATGGACCCCTCTTGCATACAACATACATCAAGGTGGGTCCCACATATATAGATCCTTAATCAAACAAAATGAATGAAAAATAAAGATCTAAGATCACCCATCGTTGATCTTCTTGCTCCCTTCGGTTCCTTAGCTCCTTAGCTTCAATTCCAACGGGTGAGATGAGGTTTAGATGGTTGAGATGAGAGATCTTGAGATGGAAAGGTGGGCCACACTTGTGGTTCTCTTGGAGAGATGGGAGAGGCTCATACGTATGGAGTTTTGGTTGCTTGAGAAAATGGTTTGAAAATGAATGAGAGAGAGACTTGTAAGGGAGAGAGAGATGCGTGATGGATGTGTTGATGTGGTGAGTGATGGGTGTATGAACCTTTTTTGACTTTGAAGGCATTTTGTGTAAGAAAGGTATGGGCTTGTAAGAACTTTTTGACTTTTGTGGTTACTTGGGTATGAGTGAAAGGTGATGTGTACTTGACATGTACTTGATATGTGATGTAATGAGATTTGATTGATTGATGGGATTGATTTGACAAGTCGTAGAGATTCTCTTGAGTTTCACAACGCGCGACGTTTTTCTCGCACCGAACGCTGGCCCACATCTCCTGGCCAGGGTAACGCCTTGGCACGTGAGTCATGGCATCAGAACCGCAGTGACGGAGCGGTCGCTATGGTAAAGATCTTGGGTTGAGTCGACTCGGGTTGACGGCGTACGAATCAGGGTTGCGCACAAATATCGGTTAAGGGTAAAAGGTTGCCGAAATTTGATCGGTAAGACCGCGGAAGTCTACGGAACGGTACGGACTAATATACGGGTCTTACAGGGAGTAAACCTATGGTAAAGACTATTCGCCAAGCCCTTTCCGACTGTCAACTGTGGGGAATCAAACCTTCACCTATAGAGAGCAAACCTATGGTGAAGACCATTCGCCCAACCCTATATATTTTCTTTTTCTTCAATTCTTCTTTTTCTTTTTCTATTGATCATGATTGGCAACTTTTTCAGGCTGGTTCCTTTCATGCTTAATGATTACCAAGTCAATCCTTCAATATTGAACTAAAACCTTAATGTGTAAGTGAGATGTGACATGTGAAATTTTGATTCAATCAATGTTTAAAACTTCTAATCATGAATTAACAATTCAAACTTAACTGTGAAATCTAACAGATACTGAATCCAAGAGTCATAAATTACCAACATTACGTATCTTGAAATTCTAATTGCCTTAGATGGCTGTCAAAATCACATCGAATTTATAAGAAATTCTAGAAAATTTTAAAAAATTTCCCAATTTTATTGCTCAAGATCAAGAAAACAGTGATTAGGTTACCTAATCTCCCACCCCCAACCAAAAATCTACATTGTCCTTAATGTAAAAGATATGAGTATATAATATACATGGGACAACGAAAGTAAATGAGAAGTAATGGGAGGATAGTACCTGAATGAATCGAGAGACTTTTCCATAGATATCTCAGCTTGAAAGCGGGTCAGTATGAGAGTGAAACACAAAAATCAACTATCCTAAAACAACATATCAAGCAAACTAACCTAACGGCATAAAACCGTCTATCCTAGAACAATACAAAGCAAACCACCCTAGGCCTAGGAAAGCAGGAAAAAACTACTCGATCATGCCGCAAGGTTCCTCTTCCGGCCAATATCTTGATAAGTTTCTCAATAAGTTCCTCAACAAGATCATCCAAAATCCCTTTTTGCAATAGGCTTGGGCGCCCTGGTGCATGACTTTCCAAAGAGACTTATGTACCTCATAAGAAATTTTTCATTAAATTTCTTGAGATATCCAGAGTATATACGATTCACCTGTGATAAAAGAAGTTTCAATATTAGTATCCCATGGTGAATCAGAGACTACAAGTAAATAAAGTTTAGAAAAATTCTTAAGAAGTGATGTAGTCTCAACACATTCCGAAGTTCCAAACTTCGGTTCAATTTTCAACTCATCTTCCTTTAATGATAGACATTTAGGATCAGGGGAAGAAAGGGCTTTAGAATAAGGGTTCTCTCTATCAGTGATGACTACCGAGATCTTGTCTTACAAGGCATTCACTTTATCTTTTAACATGAGATCGTTTGAATTAGCAAAGTGTGTCAAGCAATCTCAAGAGTTGGGAAGTTCAGCTGAGTGTGACTTATTTTTCACATTGGAGCACGTGATGATCTTTTCAAGGAATCCACCATCCTTAAAAGTGGACAGATGTACACTCTCTTGCTCTAGTCCTGCACAGACAATTTGAGGGTCGGGAGACGAAGTATCGATGTGAGGACTCTATTCATTGATACTACTTAGAAGAGGCATTGAATCGTTAAAAGTGTATAACTCAGATGGTAGTCTCAACTGGGTGGTTTCAAATTCCAGGGTCATAGCGAGCACCTCATCCTTCTTCCGAATCACATCATCATTTGATTCAAATGAGTGGTCCAAATATGTTTCACAAGAGTTAGACAGGTCAGTTGTAAGGGGCTCAACCTCCACCTTTAAATTAGACATATTAGGTGAGGGGAGTGGCTCATTATGACCGACCACTTCGTGTATGTCTTGATCATTGACCTGGACCAAACTTGAGATTGATTCTATGAGAATTTGGGCTGCACTTTCATGATCATAATCCAAGTCATGGGAGTGGGCCAGGCATGTCTCTAGAGGGTCAGAGGATAAGGTCAGAGGCGTTTTGTCTTCCACGAAAGAATCAATCATGTTAATGCCATGAAAATCGTCATCATCCTCTGAGTTCCTGCCGTTATTGAAAAAAATGTTTAACTCCAATGTCATATTCTCAAAAGACATAGTCATGACACCATTCCTACAATTGATAATTGCGTTTGAAGTGGCAAGGAATGGGCGACCAAGAACGATGAGAATCTAAGTGTTCATGTTATTGATGAGTTCGGTGTCTAGGATGATAAAATCTATAAGGTAGTAAAATCTATCGACCTGGACCAACACATCCTCAATTATCCCTCTTCGTACACGAATAGAGCAATCAGCAAGTTGTAGTGTAGTTAGGGTGGGTTTTAATTCCCCCAAACCTAACTGTATGTATACCGAGTAGGGAATCAAATTGTCGCTCGCTCCTAAGTCAAGAAGTGCGTGATCAATTCGATAATCCCCGATTACACATGATATGGTTGAGCTATCGAGATCTTTGAATTTCTGCAGCACGTCTTGCTTTAGGATGGCACTCACTTTCTCAATCAAGAAGATCTTCTTTTGAATACTCTGTCGTCGTTTGGTCATGCATAGGTCTTTCAGGAATTTGGCATATAAAGGTATTTATTTTACGACATCAAGTAGAGGAATGTTGACTTTCACTTGTTTCAATACCTCTAGAACATCCTGAGATTTAGAGAGAGGTTTTGGTGCAACCAACCGTTGGAAAAATGGAACAACTTGCTTCTCAAGAAGATTCGGTTCTAATTTTTGTGGGGCATTGTTGAGGGTCAAATAGTGCATATTAGACCCCAAATATTGTCCGGATTTACGAGCATAATAGTGTTTAATGGCTGATTTAATCGTGTTTATGTTGCAGGTTGATTTTACAAGCTTGGATCGAAATAGGATACTAAATGCATGGATTTAACGCTCCAAATTCACCAAAGCATGGGACACTCTCCAGGGGACCAAGATCGACAGATATACACGGTCAGAAATCCGAGAAAACTAAGAAACTGAAGTTCAAGTGGCTTGAAACGCATCCAAAATGCAAGATCACAGGGTTCCCGCCATCCGATTGTCCTGAAACTTCATATACGTGATGAGGGCCATAAATTAACCGTACATATAAAATTTCAGTCATTGAAGATCTCAGAAAGTGCCCCAACTGACAGATCAGCCCATAAACCGTTGATTCTGGGCCCACTTGATATCTGGAACTGCCTCAAAATTATTATTGACGGTTTAAATGAGATGAAAAATAATTTAGACGGTGAAGATTTCTGAAAATCATCACAGTGGACCCCACATGAATAAAGTGTGCATAGTGCACAAGTGCACTGCACGTGGATGGAAAACGGGCAGAGACGGTTGACCGTCTCTGACCGAGAAAGGAAAATAAAAAAATAAAAAAATATTTTTTCTTACGCACCACGGCTGCGTAACGGACGACTGACGTCCATTTTGCGGACGGTAGTGGGCCCCACCCATTGCTCGTATGGCCGATCTGATCCGTCCACCGTGTAGAGGGCTTCGAGCAATACAAAACCATGTTATCACTTTTCACCCATGCATACACACGTGTGAGATACAGAGGCCACAAAAGGGGTGCTCGGTAATGTTCAAAACTGATTCTTTTGTGATTTCTTCTCTGGGCCACGTCAATGGACGTTCAAAACCACCCATTCTTGACTGAAATTTCGTTCTGAATCCAATGGACGGGGTGGATTTTCCAGAAAATGCTTCTGTGGGGCCCACCGACCACAACAGCGAAATGGTGCGAAAGGTTTCGCACATCCGCGAAAACTGACTTTTTCGGACAGTTTTGGCCCACCATCTTTGATCATATGGCAGATCTGAACCGTCTATCATGTAGAGGACCCAAGAAAGTACTAAGGGATGGTGTTTTTTTAGAATTTGACCGAGAAAAGTGACGTGTTTCGAGGCACCGAACTTGACTGCGAAAATTGCACTCCGTGTCCTGCTACAACTCTGTCACTGACTCCAGTCTTCCAGCAGCTATAAAAGAGGTTTTTGGACGTGGGGAGCATTCATTCAGGGTCTTGAGAGGAAGAACAGAGGGCTCGAGCTTGGGTTTCAACGTGGGCAGAGGAGAGAGAGAGGAGTTTGGTTTTTTCTTTCCCTTTTCTGTTCCTTTTCTTTTTCTCTTTATTTATTTGGATTGAGCCCATCCATGGCAGGCTAAATCCTCCTAGCTAGGGCTAAGAGGTGAAGCTTGTAGTGAGATGGGAGATTTGATTTTATTTAAATTTTAATGCATGAATTGACGTTGATTTTAGTTAATTAATATGGGAATGTTTTAGGTTTTTAATGGTCTGTTGTGACTGAAATTACAATGGGTCTGCAATGGCTTTGAATATTTTTGTTCTCTTTAATGTTTATGATGTCAGGAAGCCCTGTTGTTCACCATAGTCTCCTGGGCATGGTCGGATGACGGTACCCTTCCTAACTTACATACATGTGATTGGGTGGTAATTAGTTTGATTCTGTTGTTTGCCATAGTCTGTGGGCATGGTTTGGTGATGGAATCCATTCTAATTTATCTTCCTTTCATCTCTTTGAAAACTAGATCAACGGCAGTTCAGTAATTTTCATAATTTTTGATGCAAGCATAAATTCCCTCTGATCTCTACAAGTGGATCCTCTGAATCCCTAGTTCCTATCTCTGATTTTTTTCCTAAGATTTAGATTAATTATTCTACAAGTATTCTACCATTGCTAATTGATTTAGAATTCATCTTAGCCTAGTTCTAGTTCTGTTTAATTTTAGATAACGTACAAGTTTCAGTCCCTTAGGATTCGACCTCGGTCTTACCGAGTTATTACTACATCACAACCCTGCACTTGGGGAGTGAACAAGTTTTTGGCGCCGTTGCCGGGGACTGACGGCTACGTTTTTCTGAGATTAACTAGTTTAGGATTAGTTTAAGATTAGAATTTCTAATTTTAGATTTTTCTTTCTTAGAACTAACTTTACTCTTTTGTAAGGTCCTTGATAAATTGTCTAAAGTGGTTTTAACATAGGAATCTCTAATCGGGTAACTTCTTTCTAACTTCTTCCCCTCTTACTTTTCACTTTGCTGTAGGACCTTCTCTTCTATTTTTCATAGGATTAAATTCGAGTTAAGGGTTTCATCATGTATATGCATGAGTGGCAACGTCAGTATGCTGAGAAGAATAACTTATTTTGGGATGATGATGATATAAATCAACCTATATCTCAAAACTTTTTTGAAACTATCATCGAGAACCGATCAGAATATAAAAATCCACCGGTTAAGAAGTCCTTACGTGATTATATGCAGGAGAACAATTACACCCCACGGATTAACAAAACAGTACGTGAGTGTTGGGGTTATCATAACTATGGTTGCGAGAATTATTATCACTCATCCGATAAAACAATGTGTGATTCTATCATGAGTGATAATAAGTATTACCAACCAGCAGATTCTCCCACTTATGATCAGTATGACTATAACCAGTGGAAACATCAAAATTGGAAAAATGAACCAACTACATGTTATAATGATTATTCTCTTGGATCCCCTACCTTTGAGATCCATCCAGAAACGATCCAAGAGAATTCATATCGGCGTAATCTTTCGGCCTGTCTTGTGGAAATGAGAAAAGTAATGGAAACAATGAAAGGACTCGATGCGCGCCTTGATAGGATAGAGGAGGCTCGATCATCCCAGCCACGACCTAATCCAGAAATACAATGCGAAGAAAGTAATCCGCACTCACTTTTAAAAGAATCTGGAATTTGGAATGAGGAGTTAGATTTCGTTAATGAGCATGTGATTCAATTTCTCGATGAGTCAATCTCGATGACTGTTCAAAAGAATGGTGAAGATACATGAGTGTCTTTTAATTACATTGATGATGACACACCTTCCTTACATGACACACATGATTTCAATGATGAGGAGGTTAGTTTATTTGAACCTCAACCCATGCTAAGTGTAGAATGTGAGGAAAGTAATCTCATCCCAAATGTGCACTGCACTGGACTAGAACATGATTACGATCCTGAATGTGCAGCCACAGTCTCCCTGAAATCCCTCTCATGTTTGGTCCAGATCAATGATCAAGACGTACATGAAGTGGTCGGTCATAATGAGCCACTCCCCTCACCTGACATATCTGATTCAAAGGTGGAGGATGAGCCCTTTACAACTGACCCTTCCAACTCTTGTGAAACATGTTTGGACCACTTCTCTGAATCGAATGATGATATGATTCAGGAGGCGAACGAGCCACCTGATACAACTCTGAAATTTGAAACCACCCAGTTGAGGACACCATCTGAACTGTCAAGTTTTGACGATTCAATGCCTATTCTGAGTAATATCAATGAACAGAGTTCGCCCATCAATACTTCGTCTACTGACCCTCAATTTGTCTGTGCAGGATGAGAGCAAGAGAGAGTACCTCCATCCACTTTCAAGGATGATGGATTCTTTGCGCAGATCATCACAAGCCACAAAAATGAGTCACGCTCATCTGAATTTCCCAACTCGTGGGATTGCTTGACACACTTTGCGGTTTCAAACGATCCCATGTTAAAAGATAAAGTGGATACCTTGCGAGACAACATCTCGGTAGTCATCACTAACCAAACGAACCCTTATTCTGAAACCCTCTCTTTCCCTGATCCTAAACGTATATTAGTAGAGGAAGAGGAGCTGAATCTAAAACCGAAGTTTGGAGCTTCGGAATATGTTGAGACTACATTACTTTTTAAGAAGTTTTCTAAACTTTATTTACTTGTAGTCTTTGATTCACCATGCAATACTAATGTTGAAACTTCTTCTGTCGTAGGTGAGTCGTATAAATTATAGATACCTCAAGAAATTCAATGGAAGATTTTTTATGAGGTACATAAGTCTCTCTGGAAAATCATGCTCCAGGGCATCCAAGCGTATTGTAAAAAGGGCTTTTGGATGATCCTGTTGAGGAACTTACTGAGAAACTTATCAAGATATTGGCCGGAAGGGGAACCTTGAGGTATGATCGATTCGATGTTTGTGGGTAACATTACTGCAAACCCTCACGAGACTACAACTCGTCCACTAGGGGTAACCTAGGGGTTTAAAGGCTTGTTGCATACGCTAAATGCAATCGAGAGGACCTGCGAAAGTGGTATAGGTAGGATTTTATTTTCGTTATTTTTGTTCTGCTTTCTCTCTTTTGCTGACAAGCTTCCATGCCGTGATCTATTGGAAACTCTCTTGATTCGTTATTTAGGTACTATCTTCCCATCACTTCTCATTTACTTTCGTTGTCCCATGTGCATTGCATGCTCATATCTTTTATATTGAGGACAATGTAGACTTTAGGTTGGGGGTGGGGGATTAGGTAACCTAATCAGTATTTTCTTGGTCTTGAGCAATAATTGTGCCAATTGTGAAAAAAAAAAAAATTTCCAAAAATTTTTATGAATTCGAAGTGATTTTGACGAATATCCTTGATTTAGAATTGTGAGATATATGATGTTGATAATTTATGACTCTTGGATTCCGTATCGGTGGCATTCTGTAGTTAAGATCGAGTTGCTAAGCCATGATTAGAAGTTTTAAACATTGATCGTATCAGGATTTCACATGTCACATCTCGCTTTCACGTTAAGACTTCAGTCTGATATTGAAGGGTTAATTTGGTAATCACTAAGCACGAAAGGAACCAGCCTGAAATATCTTGCCATCATGGTATAAAAATTGAAAAGGTTGGATAATTAATCTTCACCATAGGTTTGCTCCCTATAGGTGTAGAGTTAATTCCCCATGAATGATATGTGAAAAAGAGTCAGGTGTACGATCTTCACCATAGGTTTGCTCCCTATAGGTGAGGATGTGATTCCCCCTCCTTAGCATTACTTTGAATAGAAAAATCACAAGTTAATAGGTTAATCTATAAGGCAAGTTTTGGATTAGGTTTTGGTTGTCATGAATTTTCTTGTTGGTTACCAATGATATCATGAAATTGACGATTGGATCTCTTAATGATGATAAGCCGAGATTACACTATACATCCATGGATCTCAATGTTTAAAATTTTTCTAATTGATGGATTAATACTTTACACTTGATTATGAAGTCTACCGTGCGCTTGAGTTTAGGAGAAATTAATGCCAACATTCATGAATCTTAGACTTATAGTATTTGGATTGTATTTCAAAAATCACTCAAGTTCATAGAAATCGTCTTCTAATTCTCAACTTATTTTTCGCATACCTTGCTCGGGACTAGCAAGATGCTGGTTGGGGGTTGTGTTGAGGGTCAAATAGTGCATATTAGACCCCAAATATTGTCCGGATTTATGAGCATAATAGTGTTTAATGGCTGATTTAATCATGTTTATGTTGCAGGTTGATTTTACAAGCTTGGATCGAAATAGGATACTAAATGCATGCATTTAATGCTCCAAATTCACCAAAGCATGGGACACTCTCCAGGGGACCAAGATCGACAGATATACACGGTCAGAAATTCGAGAAAACTAAGAAACTGAAGTTCAAGTGGCTTGAAACGCATCCAAAATGCAAGATCACGGGATTCCCGCCATCCGATTGTCCTGAAACTTCATATATGTGATGAGGGCCATAAATTAACCGTACATATAAAATTTCAGTCATTGAAGATCTCGGAAAGTGCCCCAACTGACAGATCAGCCCATAAACCGTTGATTCTGGGCCCACTTGATATCTGGAACTGCCTCAAAATTATTATTGACGGTTTAAATGAGATGAGAAATAATTTAGACGGTGAAGATTTCTGAAAATCATCACAGTGGACCCCACATGAATAAAGTGTGCATAGTGCACAAGTGCACTGCACGTGCATGGCAAACGGGCAGAGACGGTTGACCGTCTCTAACCGAGAAAGGAAAAAAAATATATATATATATTTTTTCTTATGCACCACGGCTGTGTAACGGACGGCCGACGTCCATTTTGCAGACGGTAGTGGGCCCCACCCATTGCTCATATGGCCGATCTGATCCGTCCACCGTGTAGAGGGCTTCGAGCACTACAAAACCATGTTATCACTTTTCACCCATGCGTACACACGTGTGAGATACAGAGGCCACAAAAGGGCTGCTCGGTAATGTTCAAAACTGATTCTTTTGTGATTTCTTCTCTGGGCCACGTCAATGGACGTTCAAAACCACCCATTCTTGACTGAAATTTCGTTCTGAATCCAATGGACGGGGTGGATTTTCCAGAAAATGCTTCTGTGAGGCCCACCGACCACAACAGCGAAATGGTGCGAAAGGTTTCGCACATCTGAGAAAATTGACTTTTTCGGACAGTTTTGGCCCACCATCTTTGATCATATGGCAGATCTGAACCGTCTATCATGTAGAGGACCCAAGAAAGTACTAAGGGACGGTGTTTTTTTAGAATTTGAGCGAGAAAAGTGGCGTGTTTCGAGGCACCGAACTTGACTGCAAAAATTACACTCCGTGTCCTGCTACAACTCTGTCACTGACTCCAGTCTTCCAGCAGCTATAAAAAGAGGTTTTTGGACGTGGGGAGCATTCATTTAGGGTCTTGGGAGGAAGAACAGAGGGCTCGAGCTTGGGTTTCAACGTGGGCAGAGGAGAGAGAGAGGAGCTTGGTTTTTTCTTTCCCTTTTCTGTTCCTTTTCTTTTTCTCTTTATTTATTTGGATTGAGCCCATCCATGGCAGGCTAAATCTTCCTAGCTAGGGCTAAGAGGTGAAGCTTGTAGTGAGATGGGAGATTTGATTTTATTTAAATTTTAATGCATGAATTGATGTTGATTTTAGTTAATTAATATGGGAATGTTTTAGGTTTTTAATGGTCTGTTGTGACTGAAATTACAATGGGTCTGCAATGGCTTTGAATATTTTCGTTCTCTTTAATGTTTATGATATCAGGAAGCCCTGTTGTTCACCATAGTCTCCTGGACATGGTCGGATGACGGTACCCTTCCTAACTTACATACATGTGATTGGGTGGTAATTAGTTTGATTCTGTTGTTTGCCATAGTCTGTGGGCATGGTTTGGTGATGGAGTCCATTCTAATTTATCTTCCTTTCATCTCTTTGAAAACTAGATCAACGGCAGTTCAGTAATTTTCATAATTTTTGATGCAAGCATAAATTCTCCCTGATCTCTACAAGTGGATCCTCTGAATCCCTAGTTCCTATCTATGATTTTTTTCCTAAGATTTAGATTAATTATTCTACAAGTATTCTACCATTGCTAATTAATTTAGAATTCATCTTAGCCTAGTTCTAGTTCAATTTAATTTTAGATAACGTACAAGTTTCAGTCCCTTGGGATTCGACCTCGGTCTTACCGAGTTATTACTACATCACAACCCTGCACTTGGGGAGTGAACAAGTTTTTGGCGCCGTTGCCGGGGACTATCGGCTACGTTTTTCTGATTCTTGAGGCTTTTCAGGCATAACCGAAAGCGTTTTATCAATAATCTTCCCACTCCTAAGAGTGGTGATGGATTTAGCATGCTCCATTTGATTTGAAGAGTTTGGGTTGTCAACTTCATATTGTAGCTTTAGATTAGAAAGAGGTTGAGCTGGGAGGCTCTCCTTATTCCCAATCATGTTTTCATCTTTAAGTCCTTGTAATGTTTTATTAAGGTCTTGTAATACTTGTAACATACCCTGATTGAAATGATCTTGCTTTTCAAAATGTTTTAAAATCGGATCCTCTTGAGGTTTCTCTTGTTGTTGTTGTGAAGTCTGATTAAAGAAACCTTGAGGGATAGCAGTTTGTCCATTTCTCTAACTAAAATTTGGATAATTTTTCCAACCAGGATGGTATGTATTAGAGGTAGGTCCATTGAAAGGTTTTTGATAGTTATTTACGGCATTGGCTTGTTCATTCAACACTTCTCGAAAGGCAGGTATTCTAGGACAATTTTTAGTTGTGTGAATGTTGCAATCACAGATGCCATAAATAATTTCATTAACTTTATCCTTCTTTCCTTCCATGGCCTCAAATTTTCTTATGAGATTAGTCACTTTATAATTGAGATTATCCTCTTATTTCAAGAGATACAATCCACCTTTCTCCTTAGATTGAGTCGGCCTAGACGTGGTGTTCGAATTTGAGTAATGGTCACATGATTGTGTTTTTTCAGCAAGGTTATTGAGGTAATCTCATACCTCATCGACATCTTTATTCATGAATTCTCCATTACACATTGTCTCAACCAATTGGCGCATGGAAGATATCAGTCCATCATAGAAAAAATTTATAATGTGTCACGTTTCAAAGCCGTGTTGTGGGCATGAACTGACAAGATCCTTGAACCTTTTCCAACATTGGAAGAATTTTTCATCCTCCTTTTGGGCGAAGTTCATGAGTGTTTTTCTAAGGGTAATCGTTTTATCATGTGGAAAAAATTTCTTTATGAATTCCCTCTGCGTATCATTTCATATGCCAATAGATCTAGGACGCAGTGAATGTAACCACGTCTTAGCCTTCTCCTTCAAGGTAAAGGAAAAGAGTTTCAGCCTCACTGTATCCTCAGATACATTAGGAAAGTATAAAGTGGCTATGATCTCATTGAAGTCTTTCAGATGTAAGTATGGACTTTCTGATTCAAGTCCATAGAATTTAGGAAGGAGTTGGATAACCCATGGCTTGATGTTCATATGTCCTGTATTTTAAGGAAAAATCATGTATGAGGGCATACTCACCCCCGCCGGTTGTAGATAATCTCATAAAGTATGAGGCGGGGGTGTTTGATGCACCTCATTCTCATCTTGAGTGTCCTCTACCCTGGGTTGGGGTAGACGAGGTTGGTTTTCAGCCATCACTTCAGTTAACTCAGGGGATTTCGAGTGGTGTCTAGTCCTACGATGGATTGTCAACCCCTTAACCAATCCTCCTTCAGTCAAGAGACGTCAAGTGTTATCACGAGCCCACTTGGAAATACACCACTCGCAGCCCTCAATCAAATTTTAAACCTAATCCTAAAAAGGGAAATAAAAATCTAGAAAGAAAGAAAGGGTTGGAAAGAAGTTACCAAATTGGAGTCCCTAAGTTAAAAGCCTGCAAAACAAAACAAAACAAGTGAGTTTCTAACAAAAGAAAATTTTCTAAGAAAAATAGAAGATTTCTAAAAATAAATTAGGAAATTCTAAACCTAAAATAGAACGAAAGTTAGTTTCTAAATTAGAAGAAATCCTAGAATTAAAAAATTTCTAAAGATAAAACCTAATCTAAAATAGAAAACAGAAAGACTAGAAAATTAGAAAGAGATTACCAACTTAGAATGTGTATGTCAAGGTCCTACAAAACAGGAAAATAGGTTAGTTTCAAGAAATCAGAAAAATCTAGACCTAAAGATAGAAAATCCTAATCTTAACCTAATTTTAAAACTAGTTAATTTTAGAAAAACGTAGCCGTCAGTCCTCGGCAATGGCGTCAAAAACTTGTTCACTCCCCAAGTGCAAGGTTATGATGTAGTAATAAACTCGATAAGACTGAGGTCGAATCCCAAGGGACTGAACCCTGTACGTTATCTAAAACTAAGTAGAATTAAAACAAGGCTAAGATGAAATTTAAATCGAATAGTATTGAAGGAACAATGGTGAAATATTAAATTTAAAACTTAAGAAAATTCAGGGAAAGGCAACTAGGGATTCAGAGGATCCACTTGTAGAGATCAAGAAAATCTTATGCCTGCATCAGAAACTCAATTGAACTTAGAGTATATCTTCATCCAGTTGAAGGGTGTAACCATGAAAATTAAATTGAATTTTCTTTGATATAGTTTTAAAGAGATGAAAGATATATGAATCAAAATAGATTCCATCACCAAACCATGCCCAAGAGACAAAGTAAACAACAGAATTAAACTAATTACCGACCAATCAACATGATATGAAGGTTAGGAAGGGTACCATCATCCGACCATTCCCAGGAGACGATGGTGAACAACAGGGCTTCCTGACGTCATACACATAAAAAGGAAAGGAACATGCTCAAAGTTAAAGCAGACCCATTGTAATTTTAGTCATAACAGACCATTAAAAAATAAAAACATTCCCTTAATAATCAAACTAATATCAAGTTCAGTTCATAAATTAAAATTAAATCAAAAGCATAAAGTAAAGTTTCCCATCTCACTACAAGTTTCGCATCTTAGCCCTTCTAAGAGGTTTAGCTAGCCATGAATGGGTCAGAACTTGAACAAAAAAAATAAATAAATAAATAAGGAACAAACTCTAACTCCTCTACTTTCTCTCCTCATTTTGATGCACGTCCAACCGAGAGCCCCCCTCTCTTTCTTTTCTCTTTCTTTTATAGCTGAAGGAGGTCGGTGGCTGTGAAGACGTGGGAGGCAATTTTTACACCTAGATGATGGTTGCGGAAGCCAGTTATAGAGAAGGAATTACGCAGTGACAGATAACGCAAAACGGTTTTGCATTTTTCCAGCATTGTCGGCCTATGAATGTCTAATACGCTAGATCTGAGCCATTCAGGCTCCTTAAGCTTGAACAGTGGTCCCCTGGAAAGATTTTGGATGGACCAGATGGCCAGACTAATCCTTGCCACGATCGTAGAATGGTCCAGACCGTTCCGAGTCTTCGGACACGTGCAACAGAGCCCACATTCTTACACTGTGTTGACGGTGAGGCCCATGATCGGGATTTTCTGAGAAATCCAATCCGTCCATTGGAAGCTGCATGAAAAACTATTCAGATATGTATGGTTTTGGATTGGGTTTGGTGTGGTCCATTTGATTTATCTTTCAGTAAAGATTTTACCACCCATTCTATGTTTTACAACATTCCATGCGCTTACACGTGCATTGGGCTGAGCGACGAGCTTGGCGAGGGTCTTGGCCACTCCACGGAGCAATTGGACGAGTCAGATCATCTAACGGAATGATGGGTGGGGCCCACTATCAAAATCCAATGGTAACACGTCCGTCACTGGACATTTCACACTGCTATATTTGGATGTTTTGTGCAAAAAATAGGTGGGGTCCACTGTGATGCCTGTCCAAGAAATCCACTCCCTCCATCAGCTCCTATACGTAGTGTTGGCCCATGGCCTCTAGTTTAAAGTAGATCCGACTTCAGGGTGGGTTACACGCTCAACCGATGTGTGGACAACATTCACTGTTAAAAATACAATCTGCTTCACGTATGACATGCATGGCACATCTATTTACAAATTTACCCTTATATTTTGTTGTAACTTCTGTCGTCCGTATCTCCTGATTACACCATGCAAATGAGACAAAACTTCACCAGGACTTGTTATTTTTCACGCTCTTTCCAATACCAAAGTTTGAGCCTTAATCGTTTATGAATTGCCAAGATGCTCTTTAATGGCTAACGCCCTCTGATATCTCTGTTGGGCCACTTCCACATGGATCTAATGGCTGAAATTTGACATGTATGGTTAATTTATGGTCCTCAAGCCATGCATGAAGTTTTGAGCTGAATAAATGGTGGAAACCCTGTGATCTTGCATTCTACCCGACTTTTTGGCCACTAGAGCTCCAGTTTCTCAATTTTCTCAGATCTCTTGTATGTAAATCCGTTGATCTTGGTTTCCTGAAGTCTGTCCTTTGCCTTTGGTGTTATCAGAGTGTTAAATCCATGCTTTAAGTACCTTTTTTCAGTCCATGCTCGTAAATACACTCTGCATCATAAACACGATTAAATCGGGCCATTAAACGGTATCATGTCCGTAAATTCAGATAATAACTGGGGTCTAATATGCAATATTTGACCCTTAACAGGCATATATGTCTTTGAGGCGCTCGAACCCGACAACTTCATTACTCATAGTGACTAGCAAAGTCGCACAGCGACTCAGTGCATCGACTACCTCATTCTGTTGTCCTAATTTATGTTTTAGCATGAATGTGAATTTCTGCAAAAATGAGATCCATCTAGCATGTGCATAGTTAATGTTAGCTTGACTATTAATGAATTTGAGAGCTTGATGGTCCGTATAAAGTATGAATTCCCTTTGAATCAAATAATGCCGCCAGTGTCGCAGTGCCTGGACCACTGCGTATAACTCGATCTCATATGGAGACCACTTATTGCGTGCATCGCTAAGTTTCTCACTAGAGAAGGCTACCGGCCTACCTTCTTGAGATAAAACTCTCTCAATTCCAACATATAAGGTATCATATTTGACTTCAAATAGTTTGTCGAAGTTGAAAAGTACAAGAACCGAGGTCATGGATAATCTATGCTTGATTTCGACAAAGCTCCTGTCAACTTCATCAGTCCACTGAAACTGTCCTTTCTTCATGCAATCTGTGATTGATGACACAATAGTACTGAAATTTCTCACGAACCGATGATAGAATGTCGCCAGTCCATGAAAACTTCGCACGTCATGAATATTTATGGGAACCGGCCATTCTCTGATTACCTTCACCTTTTCCTCATCCACA
Source organism: Magnolia kwangsiensis (assembly GCA_037074715.1). NCBI lineage: Eukaryota > Viridiplantae > Streptophyta > Magnoliopsida > Magnoliales > Magnoliaceae > Magnolia > Magnolia kwangsiensis. Next base: position 105,056,936 of record CM073578.1, on the reverse strand, counting down.
CGAATACTCATGGATGTTACGACGAAACTCAGAAACAATAGGCTATTAGTCATAAAGCTGCACTTCTTTAAATTGAGATATAATTTATTTTCAGTAAGCACCTGAAGGACCTCCTTTTGGTGTTTCATATGAATAGTTTCATCTTAACTGTATATCAAAATATCATCAAAATAAACCATAATGAACTACCCAACGAAAGGTTTCAGAACTTGATTCATCAATCTCATGAATGTGCTAGGTGCATTCGAAAGACCGAAGAGCATGACCATCCATTCGTATAATCCTTCCTTAGTCTTAAAGGCCATTTTCCACTCATCACCCGCCCGTATTCGAATCTGATGGTAGTCGGTCCTCAGGTTCAATTTAGAGAATATTTTGGCACCCTCTAGCATGTCTATCGTATTGTCCATCTGTGGTATAGGAAACCCGTATTTTATGGTGATTTTGTTGATGGCTCGGCTGTTGACATACATGCGCCAACTCATATCTTTCTTTGGAGTTAATGGAGCTGGTACAACACATGGACTCATGCTTTATCAAATAAGACCCTTACGGATCAACTCCACTTATCATTGTAGAATCTCTCACTCATTCGGACTCATTTGATAATAAGGCCGATTGGGTAAACTGTACCTGGAGACAAAGTTGATATGGTGTTAGATATCCCGCATGGGGGGTAACCCATCAGGAAGGTCATCGGGCCAGATTTCTTTGAATTCATGTAACAAGAGCCTTAGTCTTTTAGGGATAATGGTATGTTCGAGTTCTTCCCCTTTTATAATTAATGCATAAGCCTGTCCTATTTCTTTGGATTCTTTCACGAAGTCCCGTATGGTTAAGAGAAAATGGCCCTCCACTTTAGAAGTTTCAAGTGGTCCCTCTGGATCCATAGGATCCAATATGGTCTTCCAGTTGTCCTTGACAAAGATATATATATTATCTCGTCCTTTATGAGTGGCGTCACGATCAGATTACCAGGGCCGACCTAGTAGTATGTGATACGCTTTCATGTCAACCACATCGCATACTACTTCATCCTTATAGTGTTTATCAATTGAAAAGGATATGGTGCACCGTTCAGTTACCTTTGTTTCGCTAACCTTCTTGATATAACCGATTGTATGTGAGGAGGGATGATGATCCGTTTTCAATTATAATTTCTCCACCATGACCTTAAAGACGATGTTCTCACTGCTGCCACTATCAATAATCATGCCACAAACCTTTTGATTCACTGTATACCTAGTGTGGAAGATGTTATGTCTCTGTGGATGCACTTCTTTTCTTGACGCATATAATAACTGTCTCACGATGAGTGACTTGCCATGATCTTATTGAACCCAATTTGATTCATCTACCTCGTCCTCGGTAGTTTACTCCTGTTCTTTGACATCTGGATCTTTATCAGCATTATCAGCACTACCATCATAGATGGCGAGGTTCACCAACTTTCTCTGGGGACAAGTATTTGATAAGTGGCCCGGTTGGCCACAAGGATAGTAGTTGTCAGGCCGGGGTCGAGCATAGGGGTTCGGGATTCTACTTGGACTAGTAGTAATTGATACGCCCCTTTGGGGTCTAGCTTGTCCACTTCCTTAATCTCGACTCTCAGACATAGGAGATTGAGTGCGTACTCCTATGGGTTCTTTCCCCTTAGACTGTGGAGCTCCCTGGGGTGGACCCACCTCAGTGATCCTTGTGGTAGAATAGGGCCGTGTGGTAGGACATTCAAGTTGTGCTTCTGCCCGAGTAGCCAACTTGATCGCATCATTCATCCTCCAGACGGGCTGCATCTGGACCGGATCCTGGATTGCCATACACAGTCCACTGTTGAATCGGGTGACTTGCTGCGATTCAGTCTTGACTAAATCGTTACGCACAGTTAGGCAGTAAAATTCTTCTACGTATTCTCTCACTGACCGATTATCCTATCGATAATTTTGATATTATTGGAATAATACCTAATCGTAATTGCTAGCGAGGAATCGGGCACGTAATAGCTGCTTCATCCGCTGTCATGTGCAGATTGGTGCTTTCATATGTCTGGTTCGTGTGAGTTGCAATTGTTTCCACCAAGCTGAAGCTCCTCCTTTTAACTTGTAGGCCACAAGCTTAACCTTCTTTGCTTCAGGGATGTTTATATAGTCAAAAAATTGCTCAACTTCAGAAATTCAATCGAGGAAATCCTCAATGTGCAATTAGTCATTGAAGTTAGGAATATCAATCCGCATCTTGAATCCTCAATCTGTCCGATCTACTCGATCGCCGCCTTGTCTGGGGTGTTGGAAGATTATGTCATCGATTTCCTCCTCACTGGAGCTCCCTTCCTCAAGAATGACCCGTGGATGCACTGCCAATACTATCCTGCGATCAGGGCAATTGTGAGTTTCAACAATCAGCGGTGGAGGATTACCACCAAGAACACGGAGTTGCCCCAGGGTTTCCGCTAAGAGATCCGCTATATGGTCCATGGAAGCTTACAGCCCTTGCATGGCTTGCCGATTCTCTTGTTGCGTTGTTTCGAAAGCTGTTGTCGTTAAAGGTAAATTCTCTAGAACACCGCCCATGGGATTGTTGCCTGACCTATCGTTAGAAGCCATCTACCTGAGGAAAAACCTTGCTCTAATACCAAACTGACACAGGAGAGGACGTAAGGTCGAGCACCGTCTTCCTTAAGGGGATAATTATTCCAAATCCACGGAACTTCTCTAGACTCCTCACAGAGACTTCTTGAATCCACGAGGAAAGAAAGCAGAAAATAGAAATAAATTCTAGTAAATTTAAAATTGATTAATGAATGAATAAAAATGACTTCACAACCCTTTAAATAAGGGTACCAAGCAATAGGAAATAAATTAGAATCAAACTACAACTAAATCTCCTAGAATCCGCAACTTACTATAAATAGTAAACTTACTATTTATAGACGGTCGTGATGTCTACTAGTGCGCAAGGTTTTCGGCCAAAATAGTAAGTGTCCTATTTGGCTTCACCAAACCGTTCTCCTAATTATTTTTAGCACTTTTCATGTTGGACACAACTCCTAAAGCCCAATAGATGAAGAGTTATAATCAAACTAAAACTTACTTTTTTATAGTAAAAACGAAAATAAAACAGGGAAACGACCGCCGATCAGGGAGTATTTTGCAAATTCGGGCCGTACAACCTGGCATAGTAGGGTTGGTTGGCTAAAGTAGTTCGTTCTACCCCAAAATCATATATTTTACATCAAATAACTCATTTCGAATTGCAAGATACGCCTGATCTAAAGTCCGACTGTCCGAATCACTTGTCATCGACCGGGCCTTTTCTGATCCATCTTGGCCATGAAACTATCCGCCACCCGCTTTACATCACAGGTCCTATAATTAAAGATGGAAACCTGACGGAACGAGTGGATTTTACATATAAAAGATGGTGGTCCGAATAAGCTTGGGTATTTTAGGTTGTTCATAAAACTTCTTTTTTTGATCTGATCATTTCTTTCGTATATCAAACATGTGTCCAACCTAATGAGTTGAAATGCCTAATTTCGTACCAGCGCCCTCACGTGGGTCACCTGATAAAGGGCTTGGATCATACAACTTGCCATTTGTCGCTGATTGTTTTTCCGTAGGACCTGACGTTGTTGACTTTGACGCATTGACTTTGACGGACATGCGATGAAAGGGAGATAGATTGCACAATGTAACATACATCAAGCAGGATGTATTGTATGGGTTTCATATTTAGGCCGTCCATTCATTTTGCGAGCTCATTTTATGGCATGAGCCCGAAAATAAAGCAGATCCAAATCTCTTGTTGACCACACCACAGGAAACACAGGGTGATTGATCAGCCATCATTAAAAAAAATTATTGATGACCATAAAAGCACCAGATCAAGATGATATCTTTGTTTTCCCTTCATCCAGGTCTGTGTGACCTTATCAACAATGGGACAACAAATAAACATTACAATGGGTCGCATGAAGTTTTTAATGGTGGGCGTGCAATCACCATAGTTTTTGTGGTGTGGTCCACCTGAGTTTTGGATTTGATTCATTTTTTAGCTTATGTAGAAGAGAGAGAGAGAGAGAGAGAGAGAGAGAGAGAGAGAGAGAGAGAGAGAGAGAGAAAGAGAGAGAGAGAGAGAGAGAGAGAGAGAGAGAGAGAGAGAAAGAAAAAAGTAAGCTGGAAAAATGATCTACATTGTGGACATAAAACATATACATCATCATGGTGGGCCCCACATTCATGGATCCACCCAACTCGGTTTTTGGAATCAATCCATATCACATGGAACAAAATAACTGTACAATTAGACAATGCCCACTTCCACAATATTCCATCCTGTTGAACCTCAGTGGATGGTTGGTGGACTAAATATCCATTGAACTGTTGCGTCCATCAGATCACTGGTCAAATGCCCATCCGCAAGAAGCACCTTGGCCCTTTTATTTACCCATTCTAATAATTGTATCTGCGACAAAGTCTTTGTTTAAAACAAGATTAAACAAAGGAAAGGAAAAAGAAAAAGAAAAAAAAAACATCTTCCCCAAGATTCAACACCAAAACAATATATATCTATAGCTTCTTGGGAAAATTATCAAACAGTTCTATTTTATATCAGAAGCTTCTTCAATGTAACTACTAATCTTAGTAGTTACTGAGGTTAGATGAACCTTCTCCTATAGTAGGGGCCTATTTTGTCTCTGTCGGTGAATCCCAACCTGCAGATACAAGTTCTTATTTCATGCATTTCGATGAAAACGTCTTTCATCTTCATTCGTTCCTTTGGTGATTCTGCAGAACATGATACACCAACATTGACCAATGAAACCAAGCAATCATGCATTCTATTTCGCAAATTGTTACGATTTTCATTGTCTTGAGTAGCTTCAACATCTTCTAAGAGAAGTCTTGGATCTATAATCTCCACTACTTGTTTGGGAAAAGCCGACTTTGCAAAGTGATGAAGGTTCTGATTGTTTTTAAACATGTTATCAGTTGGCCGCTTTCTGGTGATCATCTCGAGTAGAAGGATCCCATAACTGTATACATCTCCATGTGTGGATACCTTACTGCCCATCCCATGCTCTACCATTTACAAATGTCACATATTTGAATGTTAGGCAACTATTTAAAGAAAAGATAAAAATAGTGGTTAGATACTGAGAGGGAGAAAAAGGGAATATTTCATTTATATAATTAACATTTCTGCTTTCTTGAAAATTTAGAATATTTGAGAATTGGAATTTGCCTGAACATATTTTTTCCATCTTTGTATTATGAGTGTATGGTTTGTCCCAACAAATAGTCCTTCTAAGAAAACATCCTATAAATAGAACAGAATCCTCTATTTTCACACAGTTTATCATATCTAGAGAAATAATCTAGTAACAATTCTTCGTACCTAATTAATTATAGTATGAATCAATGTGGGGAAAATCCAGACAACATTTAATCACCATTTACCCTTGGATAAGAAGGTCTATCATGAATTGTTGATGCCCACTAAATCACTTTGATGGGATAATCACCACCATTCACAAAAGTGCATGATCTCAATTGTAACATTCATAGTTATTTTTGAGTAATGTATAATCAACAAGTATTCCTTCTGTTTTGTTCATCATAAATGGCACAAGTGGGACCAGTTGGTCCCAAGAGAGAAATCCATACATTTAATTCGTAACTGACTGTAGCTCATAACCACTAAATTAAAATCACTTTTGTCACATTCTTCCATCTTGACGCAGGGATGAACGTGATGAGGCTGATCACCATCTTCCTCAAGGATAACTACTCCAAATCCGTGGAGCTTCTCTGGACTCCTCACAGAGACTTCTCGAATCCACGAGGAAAGAAAGCAAGAGAATAAAAATAAATTCTAATAAAATTCAAAATTGATTAATGAATAAATAAAAATGAGTTCACAACCCTTTAAATAAGGGTACCAAGTAATAGGAAAGAAATCAGAATCAAACTACAACTAAAACTCCTAGAATCCGCAACTTACTATAAATAGTAAACTTATTATTTATAGATGGTCGTGATGTCTAGTAGTGCGCAAGGTTTTTGGCCAAAAATAGTAAGTGTCCTAATTGGCTTCACCAAACCATTCTCCTAATTATTCTAAGCGCTTTTCATATTGGACATGACTCTTAAAGCCCAATGGATGAAGAATTATAATGAAACTAAAACTTACTATTTATAGTAAAAACAAAAATAAAACAAGGAAATGACCATCGATCCAGGGGTATTTCACAAATCTGGGCTACGTAACCCGGCATAGTGGGGTTGGTTGGCAAAAGTAGCTCATTCTACCTCAAAATCATATATTTTATGTCAGATAACTCATTCTAAATTGTGAGATACGCCCGATCTAAGGTCTGACAGTCCGAATCACTTCTGTCATCGACTGGGCCTTTTTTGATCCATCTTGGCCATGAAACTATCCACGACCCTCTCTACATCAGTCCCCTCGACTTCAAAAGAACTCATCCTCGAGTTCTCATCCTGCGCTGGTTCATGATACTCGGTCAGGTCCGCGACGTTGAAAGTCCATGAAATCGCCATGTCATCTGGAAGATCAACAACATAAGCACTGTTATTGATCTTTCGGATGATTGGTACTGGTCCAATCTTTTTATTCTTCAACTTGTTGTACGTTTCAGTTGAAAATTATTCTTTACGCAGATGGACCATTACTTGGTCGCCCACCTCAAACACCTTTTATCGCCGATGTTTGTCCGCTTGCTCCTTGTACTTTTCGTTTGAGGCATGTATTTTGGCCTGCACTTCCATATGGATGCCCATGATCTTGTCTGTCATATGTTCTGCTGCAATGCCCGTGCCTAGGTGCTTAGGCAGAGGGACCAAGTCAAGTGTGTGGCGAGGCACTCGTCCGTAGATAATCTGGAACAGTGATTTCCCTATCGAGCGGTTCACCATGTTGTTGAATGCAAACTCTGCTTGAGATAAGGCCAAGTCCCACTGCTTTTTTTTTTCTCCTGCAATACTGCGAAGAAGGTTTCCCAACGTGCGATTTATAATCTCGATCTGCCCATCAGTCTGTGGGTAGTAAGCACTGCTAAATTGAAGTCGTGTATCGAAAAGAGTCCACAAAGTCCACCAAAAATGACTAATGAACTTCGTGTCACGATTAAAAGTAATGGTCTTAGGGACCCCGTGTAGCCGTACGACCTTCCTAAAGAATAGATTCGCCACGTGTGTTGCATCAAGGGTCTTCTTGCATGGGATAAAGTGCGTCATCTTGGAGAAACGATCGACTACCACGAACACCAAATCCATGCCGCGTTGTGTTCGTGGGAAACCAAGCATGAATTTCATTGATAAATCCTTCGAAGGACTGTCAGGCACAGGTAACAGGGTGTAGAGGCCCGTATTCTGAGTTGCCCCTTGGACGTTTGACAAATATGACAACATTGTACGGCTCTTCCTACATCACGTACTAATTGCATCCAGTAATACCGCTCTTCCACAAGAGCTCGCGTCTTGTCTTGTCTCGCCCAAGGTGTCCACTGAGGCCACCTCTTTGTAGCTCCTGAATAATCTGCTCCCTCAGAGAACTTTGGGGGATGCACAATCGATTCCCTTTGAAGAGAAAATCATCTTGTATATGAAGGTCACTGGGGTGACCTTCTTGGGACTTCAACCAAGAATCTTTAAAGTCCCTATCCTCGGCATACAGATCCTTGAGACAGTCGAAGTCGACCATCTCGTTGCTCATCGTAACAAGTAATAATGCACGATAGCTAAGTGCATCAGCCACCTTGTTCTGCTATCTTGACTTGTGCTTCAGAACGAACGTAAATTCCTGTAAAAATGCAACTCATCTAGCATGCACACGATTCACATTAGTCTGACTATTAATAAACTTTAATGCTTGATGGTCAGTGTACAGAACAAACTCTCTTTAAATCAGATAATGCGGCCAATGTCGTAACGCCTGAACAACTGCGTACAACTCAAGCTCATAAGTTGACCACTTCTTTCGGGCTTCGCTGAGCTTCTCGCTGTAGAAGGCTATCGGCCTGCCTTCCTGTGATAATACTCATTCAATTCCGACGTATGAAACATCACACTCAACCTCAAATAATTTGTCAAAATTAGGAAGCACTAAGACTAGTGTTGTAGACAAAAGATGTTCGATCTCATGAAAGCTCTTGTGAGCTTTATCGGTCCATTGGAACGGTCCTTTTTCATACAATCTGTTATAGGCACAACTATGGTGCTAAAATCTCGCACAAATCGACGATAGAAAGTAGTTAACCCGTGAAAACTCCCCACCTCATGAATGTTTGTCGGGATTGGTCATTCCCTAATGGCTCGCACCTTTTTATCATCTACACGGATGCCTGTGGACGTTACAACAAATCTTAAAAATAACAGGCTGTTAGTTAAAAAACTATACTTCTTCAAGTTGAGGTACAACTTGTTAATTTATATGACCTACAGCACTTGCCTGAGATGTTTCCTGTGCTCCACCTCATCCTGACTATATATCAATATGTCATCGAAATATACTATCACAAATCTACCAATGAACGGTTTTAGAACTTGATTCATTAAACGCATAAAAGTACTTAGTGCGTTCAGCCGAAGAGCATGACCAGCCACTCATACAACCCTTCCTTGGTCTTGAATGTCATTTTCCATTCATCACCGGGTCGGATACAAATCTGATGGTACCCACTCCTTAGATTTAGTTTAGAAAATACCTTGGCCCCTTTTAGCATATCGAGCAAGTAGTCCAACTGTGGTATTGAGAACCGATATTTGATAGTAATTTTGTTAATTGCCCGGCTGTGGACACACATGTGCCAGCTTCCATCTTTTTTTGGTGTTAATAATATTGGTATGGCACATGGGCTCATGCTCTCTCTCAAGAGACCCTTACGGATCAATTCCTCCACTTGCCCTTGAAGTATCTTATACTCCTTTGGACTCATCTGATAATGAGGCCGGTTGGGCAGGCTAGTCCCAGGGACAAAATCTATGTGATGTTAGATGTCCCTCATAGGGGGCAATCCATCAAGTAAATCTTCAGGCTGGACTTATTTGAATTCGTTTAGCAACAGTCTTAAGCTTGGAGGGATATTTGAGGTTTTCTCTTCCTCGCCCTTCACTACTACGGCGTATACCTCGTCAGTTTCCTTGGATTCCTCTATGAAATCCCGAATGGTCAAGAGGGAACTCCCCTCCACTTTAGAGGCTTCAGGGTGGTTCTCTGGTGTCAAAGAGGCAAGGATTATTTTTCGATTATCCTTGACGAATATGTAGAAATTGTCTCGTCCCCGATGGGTCGCATCATGGTCCGACTGCCAGGGTCGACCGAGTAGCATATGGCAGGCTTCCATGTCGACCACTTCACAAAGTATCTGATCCTTATAATATTTACCAATTGAAAATGAGATAGTGCATTGTTCAGTTACCTTGGTCTCATTCACCTTTTTTATTAAGCCAATTGAGTACAGGGAAGGATGTTTCGTCGTTGGTAGCTGCAACTTGTCCACCATCACTCTTGAGATGATGTTCTCGCTACTACCACTATCTATGATCACATCACAGACCTTTCCATTGAGAGTGCACCAAGTACAAAATATATTATGTCGCTGTCAATGTAAATCCTTTCGTGGGGTATACAGTAATCACCTTACAATGAGAGATTCGTTATGATCCTCGCCCGTCACTTCATTGTCACCTGCTATTTCTTCAGTGGTTTGTTCATATTCATCAAAGCCATAATCTTTCTCTGCGTCCTCATCTTCAATGCTCCCTTCGTTAATAGTCAAGTGTGATGCGGGACGTTGAGGACAAGTGTTTAATAAATGGCATGGTTCGCCACAGCGGTAACAATTATTTGACCTTAGCCGAGCATAAAGATTTGGAATCCTACTCGAGCCCGCTATTGTGGGTGCTGCGTGTTGAGGCCTGGACGGGCCGCTCCCCGTATCACGGTTTGCGGTTGTAGGAGGTTAAGGACGTTCTCCTACTGGATCTTTTTCTCGTGCCGGCACTGGATCCTGTGTGGGACCTGTCATGGAGGGTCGAGTTGAAGGATAGGGATGAGCAAGAGCTCTTGCAAGTTGTGTTTTTGCCCTACCCGCCAATTGAACTGCTTCATCCACGGTTCTAACTGGGTACATCTGAACTCGGTCTTGAATAGTCAGTCGCAACCCGCCTATAAATCGTGTCACCTTCTATGACTCAGATTCTGACAGATCATTTTGTGTAGCCAACCGTTGAAATTCTTCAGTGTAATCGGTGACGGTTCGACTTCTTTATCGACAATTTTAGTATTGTTGGAATAATATCTACTCATAATCACTGGGGAGAAATCGTGATCGAAGAAGATGTCTCATCCGTGGCCAAGATGATATGAGAGCCTTATTCTAGCGGGCTCGTGAGAGTTGTAATTGTTCCCACCATGCAGAAGCACCAGATTTTAATTTAAACACTACCAATTTCACCCTTTTATGATCTAGCACATCCATATAATCAAAATATCTCTCTACTTCGGCTAGTCAATCGAGGAAATCTTCGATATGTAATAAACTGTTAAAACTAGAAAGTTTAGCCTTACCTCGATAGTCTTGTTCAACACGATCTAAATGATCGCCTCCATAGATTGGTCGTCAAGCAAAACCCTCATTAATGTCCTCGTCACTGGAACTTGAATCATCTAGTGTAGCCCTGCGGTTTGCCACTGGTAATGCTCTGCGATAATCGGAGTTACATTATTCAGCAACCACGGGTGGTGGAGTAACATAAGTAGTGAAACACCGCCTAGGGTTCGGGGCGGAAGTAGCGCATCCGCAAGATGGTCGAGGGTTGCCTTCAAATGAAGTAACCTTTTAAGAAAATTCAACTTAGAAAAGTTCTCACGCCTTGAATAAAGTGGACATTGTGCATCCCTCAACAATCTATTAAACTTTTCTGACTTGACATCACCCATAGGAGAAATATCTTGGCTACTGTTTGTCGCTGCAAAATCAATATCCGCAATTGTTCCCCTAAACACGTCCCCTATGATATCTTGCATTTCGTTAGCGTCTTCATCCTCATCATTCGGTACAATTAGATTAGTAAGGACTTCAGTGGCTTCAACTTTTTGGTGGATATCTTCACCATGATGGATCTACCAAGTGCAACCCTGGTCAATCCCAACTATGAACAAATCGTCTTCTACTTTGTCTAAAGTCTTATAAACCATGTTCTTGAATTTTCGACATGGACACCTAATCCTATTCCCTGAATCTGCCCGATTTCGTGCAAATTCTATGAACTCTTGAACCCTTTGTTTATACTCTGGGTCAAACCTGTTCTTAGCTCGTATCCAACTTTTATCCCTCTCTACAATGAAAAGACTAAAGTTAGTTTACGGAAATAGGTTTAAGATTAGGCTAGGGTTATAGGTTTATGATTAGGTGTAGGTTTAGGTTTAGAGATTTGAGAATACGTTTAGGTTTTAGGTTTAGGTTTAGGTTTTAGGTTTTAGGTTATAGGTTATAGGTTATATGTTATAGGTTTAGGTTTAGGTTTAGGTTAAGTTATAGGTTATATGTTATAGGTTTAGGTTATAGGTTTGGATTTAGGTTTAGGTTAGATTATAGGTTATAGGTTTAGCTTAAGGTTATACGTTTTAGTTATAGGTTTAGGTTATAGGTTTTGGTTATAGGTTTAGGTTTAGGTTAATGTTATATGTTATAGGTTTAGGTGTATGTTAGGTTATAGGTTAAGGTTTAGGTTATAAGTTTAGGTTATAGGTTATAAGTTATAGGTTAAGGTTTAAGTTATAGGTTTTGGGATTTGAGAATAGGTTTAGGTTTAGGTTTAGGTTATATATATAAGTTTAGATTAATGTTGTAGGTTATAGGTTATAGGTTATAGGTTATAGGTTATAGGTTTAGGTTATAGGTTTGGGTTTAGGTTTAGGTTTAGGTTTAGGTTATAGGTTATAGGTTTTGGGATTTCAGAATAGATTTAGGTTTAGGTTAATATTGTAGGTTATAGGTTTAGGTTATAGGTTATAGGTTATAGGTTTAGGTTATAAGTTTGGGTTTAGGTTTTGGTTAAGGTTATAGGTTTAGGTTTAGGTTAATTTTATAGGTTATAGGTTATAAGTTTAGGTTATAGGTATAGAGTTAGGTTATAGATTATAAGTTATAGGTTTAGGTTTAGGTTATAGGTATATGTTAAGATTTAGGTTATAAGTTTATATTATAGGTTATAGGTTATAGGTTAAGCTTTAGGTTATAAGTTATAGGTTTAGGTTTAGGTGTAGGTTTAAGTTAAGTGAATTAAGTTTAGGTTACAGGCTTAGATTTAGGTTTTGGAATTCGGGTTGTGGTTTGGGGTCTAGATCGGGTTTAGGTTTGAGTTTTCAAGTTTATGTTTAGGTTTAGGTTAGAGAGTTGAGATTAGGATTAGGTTTAGGTTTAGGGATTTGAGAATACGTTAAGGTTATAGGTTATAGGTTTAGGTTAATGTTGTAGGTTATAGGTTTATGTTAATGTTGTAGGTTATAGGTTTAGGTCTTCAACTTTAGGTTAAGGTTTAGGTTTAGGTTTAGGTTAAGGTTATAGATTTAGGTTATAGGTTAAGGTTTAGGTTATAGGTTAATGTTATAGGTTATAGGTTTAGGCTTATGTTAGGTCATAGGTTAATGCTTAGGTTATAGGTTTAGGTTAAGGTTTAGGTTTAGGTTATAGGTTTTGGGATTTAAGAATAGGTTTAGGTATAGGTTTAGGTTATAGGTATAGGTTTAGGTTAATGTTGTAGGTTATAGGTTTAGGTTATAGGTTTAGGTTTAGGTTTAGGTTATAGGTTAAGGTTTTAGGTTATAAATAATAGGTTTAGGTTATAGGTTTGGGTTTAGGTTTTGGTTAGGTTATAGGTTATAAGTTTAAGTTATAGGTTTAGGTCAAGGTTTATGAAATTGAGAATAGGTTTAGGTTTAGGTTTAGGAATTCGGGTTCGGGTTCGGAATCGGGTTTAGGTTTGGGTTTTCAGGTTTAGGTTTAGGTTTAGGTTAGGGAGTTAAGCTTAGGATTAGGTGTAGGTTTAGATTTAGGGATTTTGAGAATAAGTTTAGGTTTTAGGTTTAGGTTATAGGTTATAGGTTAAGGTTTAGGTTATAGGTTATAGGTTATAGGTTACGGTTTAGGTTATAGGTTATAGGTTATAGGCTATAGGTTACGGTTTAGGTTATAGGTTATAGGTTATAGGTTTAGGTTTAGGTTTAGGTTTAAGTTAAGTGAATTAAGTTTAGGTTATAGGTTTAGGTTAGGGAGTTGAGATTAGGATTAGGTGTAGGTTTGGGTTTAGGGATTTGAGAATATGTTAAGGTTTTAGGTTTAGGTTTAAGTTTAGGTTATAGGTTATAGGTTTAGTTTAGGTGTAAATTTAAGTTAAGTGAATTAAGTTTAGGTTTAGGTTATAGGTTTAGGTTATAGGTTATAGGTTATAAGTTTAGGTTTAGTTTATAGGTTAAAGGTTTATGTTTGATGTGGTACACTTGAGTTTTGGATCTGCATCATTTTTGGTAATACGCCCTAAAATGATATGACGAAATAGATGGACGGCATGGATATAATAGAAATACATTGAAGCTTTCTATATGCCATCTAATCCATTCTTAAGATGCATCCAACTTAGATAAACATATCCCTGAATCATCATACCATTCCATTTGGAGAGATCATTTTAGGGCATGAGCTGAAGAATGAGGTAGATCCAAAGCTCAAGTGGACCTCGAAACTAATTGGGGCCATAAAATTTTTCGATCAAGTTGATATTTGGGTTATCCCTTCTTCCAGTCTAGGGTTATACTAGGGTCTACTCCATCAATTTCGAGCTAATATATAAACAAGGGCCTGTCCAAATAGTCAGGCGACTCCAATGTTATCCATAGGAAATGGATAGCTCCATCATGATCATAACAATGGTTCTCACCTTCCAGGGACCCCCGCTCAACATCCGGATAACTCCGACGCACATCCGAGTCTACTTTATCAATTCTGAGCTAATACATAAACACAAGTTTGTCCAAATGGTCAGGCCACTCCAATGTTGTCCATAGAAAATGGATAGCTTTATCATGGTCATAACAACAATTCTCACCTTCTAGGGACCCCCGCTAAACATCCAAATAGCTCCGACGTACATCCAGGTCTGCTCCATCAATTCTGAGCCAATACATAAACACGGGCCTGTCCAAATGGTCAGGTCACTCCAATATTGTCCATAGGAAATGAACAGCTTCATCATGGTCATAACAGCAGTTCCCACCTTGCAGGGACCCCCGCTCAACATCCGGATAGCTCCGATGCACATTCAGGTCTGCTCCATCAATTCTGAGTTAATACATAAACACGGGCTTGTTTAAATGGTCAGGCCACTTCAATGTTGTTCATAGGAAATGGACAGCTTCATCATGGTCATAACAGCGATTCTCACCTTCTAGGGACCCCCGCTCAACATCTGGATAGCTCCGATGCACATCCAGGTCTATTCCATCAATTCTGAGCTAATACAATTAAATCCTAAATTAGTTATCCATCCAAGGTTGGATAGATTGTAATGCTTTCATATTCTCATTTAAACATCCATGCCGAAAATCCGGCTGCATCTCTCCATGCCTCTCCAGATAAGTTGATCTTATGTTACATTTCGATGTCAAATATCTAAAGCAATGTAAAGATATTTGGCATTGGATAAGGAACGAAAGAAACATATCCAGAGAGAAATGAGGAGATGAATAGCAGATCAGGCATGAACATTTAAATAGATTATATGAAAGCATATAATTCATCTAACCTTGAACCGTCCAAAATGAGACAATTTGAGTGATTTCTATGCCGTCAACAACACACCATATCTATGTATGAACACATAGAAATCCTCAAACGGGTAACTAATTATCTAACTTACAAATCACAATCATAAGTCACAACTATAAACTAACAAGTCACGATAATAAAAAGTATTATAAGGACATATAATAAAGAATTCAACAAAATTGGAACAAGGTATTATTATCTCTAGCAGATTAAAAACAACATAAAAGGTAAGTAAAGTAAAAAAAACATTCATAGGAAGATATTGAGGGAAATGACATGAATGGTGATAGGTTGATTTACATGTGTATGTGTTTGGTTTGATGATATCACCTATGTGTTATGGGATAATGATTTGGATGGTTTGAGCTTATGTACACGTATGGCGTGTGTAATGGATGGTTCCCAATCTAGTCATATGATTTTGGTTTAGTAACAATCTAGACGGTTTACTTTGAGTTAATATGTGCCACATTTACAATTTCATGAGTGCCTGCGTATAACGTGTCATATGCAACCCCAGTATCATATAATAGCTCGTGAAGAATTATCCTAACAAAAGCTCGACAATATTACATCATTATAAAGGAAGTGGGCGATCCTTTGTGGCCCCTTGGTGAGATTTTATCTAGATGATGTTGTGAGGTGACAACGACAATGCAAATGGTGCCCAAAGCCATTTTTTTTCACAGAGAAGTGATATTCAATCTCAGTTGGTTTGGTGCCAGCATGAAATGGAACTTAAGCATTTGTAGTTAGTAGTAGTGATGAAACCAAGTTAAATGGCGAATGTCATGCAATAACAATAATTATCTTTGGAAGATTCACACAAAAAGGAAATCAGTGTCGCCAGCCAATATATCCACACCTAAAGTCAGTGAAGATCTGTTAGCAAAGTTCAAACATATCAATGTTGATGTATTACTGCAATGATTCACATTAACAATTTCATTTGCTAAATATTTATGAGTTGTTAGCAAAGTGAAGCTGTGATCAAAATATTTTTAAATCATGCATGTCTAAAGATTAATTTGGATATTGAACCTATTAGAGTTATTTTCAAAAAAAAAATAAAAAAATCTATTAAAACAAGTTTTTCTAAAAAGGTGGTTAGCATGTGGATCAAGTCAGCGAAAGTTAGTATCATTTCCACTATGGTAGCTCACATGTACGTACACATGTTCAAATGCACATGCATGTAATGAATGAACAACCAAGGGTCATATTCATCATACAAGCGTGGCCTACCTAACAAGTGGACCAACCTCATTTTCAAGAAGGGCTGCATGATGGGGCTGTTGCAATACATTCTCAATTGAATATAATACATTCTGATGCTTTAAAAAAACCCATTAAAAAAAAAAAAAAGAATATGCAAACCAAATATGATTTGGGTGGGGCCCATAAGGAGGGTTCAGCCAAGCACCTAACCCGTGGATGTGTGGCCTGGGCTGTGAGATAAAGGGATTAATTCACCATGCTCTATCAGTCTAATCAAATCAAGAAGAAGACCACAATGAATCAATTGGAAATATGATGAAGCACCTACCATCATATTCACATGTTTATGTCAATATGATGAAAGAAAAATTGGAGAAGATAATCAGTTGAAAACTCTTGTGAAAATTTTCAATGTTTCAACATAAAATTGCATGTCAAAGACCTCCACCCAATACTTACAATACCCATGTCTATAAAACACATATATCACCAACTAGAAGCAAAATTAACCAAACAAACAACAAAAACTATATGAAAAATCCCAAGAATCCAACATAAAAGAAAATACAAAAGACCCCTTAATGGGTCCTCTTTGCAATACCCATCTCCAAAAATCCAGAAGTTTCAAACCAGGAGATTGGAAAACAAACAGAAAAGAACGTGTAAAAAGCCCATATGAAGCCCAGAAAACTCCAACCAGAAGCAAATCCTCCTAAGGTTTGGGAACGAACACTAGAAAACCATAAGTAATTAAATTAGTATTGTAGCTACTAGTTTTGATTTGTTAATTGAAAACTTTGAATTTCTTAGCTACTCTCTCTCTCTCTCTCTCTCTCTCTCTCTCTCTCTCTCTCTCTCTCTCTCTCTCTCTCTCTCTCTCTCTCTCTCTCTCTCTCTCTCTCTCTCTCTCTCTCTCTCTCAGTACAAATTTCTCCTTTCCATATGTGCAGTCTTCCCCTCCATTTATTAAAATTTCTGCTTCCAGTTTCTATGACTTCTGCTCCACAATTTCTCAGCATTGGTGAGCTCCATTATGTCCACATTGAGTTCTATTGACTTTAAAGTTCTTATGACAGAGAACCATGGGAAATGGAAAATGAGGGCTACAATGCTATTCGTTGCACCAATCTCTTAGAGATATCCTTGATGGTAGCAATCTAAAATTTAAAGTTTTTTAACTTGAACTCTAAATTTTATATAAAATAAAATTAGTTGTAAGGATCTACATACGATCAAATTTGTTTGAATCCAGTATGCTTTAGTACTTTAGAGAATTGGGATTGGTGAAAGGAACATGAGATCATTTGCCCACTGTTTACACACAAGCCAACAGACTTGCGACCATTTTGGAATTAGGAATATAGTCAATCAAGCAAAGTCAGGGACTCTATGGCAGAGTTTTCTGAAAAAAGTGAACTGACCTGTGGGAGCAAATTAAAGGAATTGGCATTGATTTGGAAAATAATAGTCAACTAGTGATCATTTCAAAAATCTATAAAGAGTTTTCAATTCAAAAGACTAAGCCATATGAGTTGGTAGCGATGAGCACACTACAGTAAAGATAAGTACTTCTAGCAAATCGAAATTTGGAGGCTTATAGTAGTTCTAAAATAGAGGGAACTAATAATGACTTTGTTTATTATTATTAATTTTTCTAAATAATGTAAAACCACATGGAAGGGGGAAAGGAGATGAATCAAGAATGTATACTCAAAATGTCCACTAAAATCACTTACAATTAGTTGTCATCAAGCCTGACCATCATCCACTACTTGCAACAAGCAAGGCACCTCTTAGAGAGAGTTGAGCTAAAATCAACTTTATTGTTATATAGTAGAAGATTCGGCCACTATATTCAGAAGAGATTTAATCTCATAAACAACGTAGCTGAAAATAAGTAAATGATGATGAAGAAAAGACTAAAGAGGCTATATATTTGATGCAACCATCAAAATTAGGTGGTGATGAGTGATTTATAGATGTATTGTATTTGAATCACATAAGACTAAGTAGAGATCTCTTCATTAATAAAGATTAGATGTCAAATATATCAGGGTTTTATCACTGGGATAACACTAACTTGAGTTCTAATGTGAAGATAGCATCACCTTACAAGATATTGGGAACATCGAGCATCCCTCGAATATCTTTAATGTTCTAAAGCTATAAAAACATCATTCTGTTGGATAACTTACAGATCAAGGCTATAAGTTAATATTTACTAATGATGAATGTAAAATCATATCAAAGAATGATGGTAGAGCCAATGCACAAGCAAAAAAAGTTAGTCAATTATCACTCTTACAAAAGAATTCTCCTATTTTGAGAAATTCTTCATTTGAAGATTGCTCATTTATGGCATAAGAGATTGGTTCACTATATATTTTAAAGAAGCAAAAGCATGTTTTGAAAGAGACTTGTCAGGGAAAACTCGATTATTAAGCATGACATGAATCACACATGCAAAACATATAGGGGCATTTTGTGATAAAATAGTGTAAATTGCAATCTAATTTGAAACCTAATAATAAGTCATTTTGGGAACGAGGGTTAAAGCTTACAATCTAGTATTAATGGCACTTTGGCAAAATTTGTATTGATAGGGACTGCATGGCCGTAAATATGCAATATGAGGAAGGGTCATAAACAGAGAAAAAAGCTGCAATCTAATGCATGGCAGCATCTTGGGAACAAATGGTGCAAACTTTCAAGCTAATGGATGAAGGAATTTTGAGAATGATTGGTAGAAATTCAGTCTAATGAGAGGGTTAGTTTGGGAATGAACACTAGAAAACCATAAGTATGGTAACAACCTGCAACCTACTGGAGGGAATGAGACATCCTAAATGGTGTAGGATTAAAAAAAATTATAATTAAAAAAAAATGGCCATTGAAATATTGATAGGACCTGCAGTGATGTTTATTTGCCAGGTAACCTATTTATAAGTTGACATGCACTTGGATATATGGAAAACACAAATATCAGCTTATCCAATATTTCTCTAGCCCCTAAGTTGACGTGCACTTAGTATGCCTGGCATTTAAATAGATAGAGACATTCAGATTCTATAAATGGTTATAGAAATGAATGTTAGGGAAGGAAATGGCTCACAGTTCACTGACATTATTCAAATCGGATTGCCTACTGAATAACCGTTGGGCCCACCATGAATGTATGTGGTTTATGCATGCCTTCCAACCGTTTTTCCATACCATGGGAATAACGATTTCAACCATTGAAACCTTTCTAAAGACTACAGGTTGTCATTCACCTTGATTTAGATGGAAGGGGGTGAGGGTGGGGTGTATAGGAGTCCATGGCCTCAAAAATGACACAACACAATGAAAGAGAAGCTCACCTATTTGAAGATTGTGCTTCGATGGAAGATGACGCTAGATGTAAGATGATGCTTGATGAAAGATGATGCTCGACGAAAGAGCAAGAAGAGGCAATGGCGCTCGAAGATGAATTTGGAAGATGGAAATGGCGCTGGACAGATATCCTCATTTGGATATGATAAAAACTTGAAATCTAAATTCTATGAGTTTTTCATTATTTATAACACAAGCTATATTAACATCCATACATGTATGGGATCATTTTCTAGATGATTAAGATTATATTATATAATAAAATTATAAATATTTGCCATCTACAACTAGAATAAATACACACACACACACACACACACACACACACACATATATATATAAACCTATGATGTATTTGTTATATCCACACCATCTATCCATTTTGAGATATCATTTTAAGGCCCACTTTATTGTTTATTTGATATCCAATCTGTTTATTAGGTCATACAGGCCAAGATGAAGGGGAAAACAAAAATGATCTCGATCCAAAACTTTTATGGCCCCAAAATGTTTTTAATGGTTGGTGCTCATTCAACATTATTTCCTGTAATGTGGTCCATTTCAAATTTTATTTTATTTTTATCAAAAAATTCAAAAATGTCAATTTTTTTCGACAATTTTTGTATTTCGTCACTAAAAGATACTTTACCGATGATTATTTTCGAATAATGGGCATGACTCGAACTGAGTCACACTGCAGGTGACTTCTATTTAAGTTGTCCAATATTTATCTCATACTAATCTAAATATCTATTATCTATTCAAATATCATACTTAGATCCTATTTTCATGCCACCTAAAGATGAATTCATATCATTTTGGTTAATCTTAATTATGTATTAGGGTGCGTTTGGTATGTCACATACACATTGTTGATGGCCCCAATAGAGCTCTTTGTTGCCTAGCTCCTGTGGCCTGACCTCAGCCAACCTGATGCCAGACTTAACCTTGAGCCCACTTTGATTTATATATTGTATATGCATATGGTCCATTTGTTTTGCCAACTCATTGTAAGATATGAGCCCAAAAATGAATCATATTCAAATCTTAAGTAGACTACAACATAAAAAACAATGGTAATTGAACACCCACCATTTAAAACTTTATGGGCCCACCTTAGTGCCCACTGTAATATTTATTTTTATCCGACCTGTTGATTAGGTCAGACATACGCGGAAGAAGGAAAATAAAAAATAATAATAATAATAATTAAAAAAACAAATATCAGCTTCATCCAAAATGTGGTGTGGTCCAACAGAAATTTAGATGTGCTCCATGAGCTGACAAAACGGATGAATGGTGTGGATATACAATACTTACTTCAAGGTAGGCCCAACAATTAGGGCCGCACCTAAATTAAGAGGTATATAAAGACCATTTTATGACTTGATCCCAAAAATGAGAGGTATATAAATCGATATCTCAAGTGCATCACACCACATGAAAACAATAGTGATTGGATATCCGTCATTAAAATCCTTCCAAGGCCCACTGTACTGTTTATTTGACATCCAATATGTTGATTAGGTCATACAGGGCCAGATGAAGGGAAAAAACAAAAATCGGCTTGATCCAAAACTTTTATGGCCCCAAAATGTTTTTTAATGGTTGACGCTCATTCAACACTATTTCCTAGAATGTGGTCCACTTAAGATTTGGATATATCTCATTTTTGGTCTCATATCGTAAAATGATCTATAAAAATAGATGGGCAGCATGGATGAAATGAATACATCATGGTGGGGCCCATGGAGCACCAACCACCAGCCATTGGCTGGTGTCAAGGGGAGTATCCAATCCGTTTCCGTAAAGGGCGTCTCTTGGACGCCCTACTTTCACTCACGTACACCTCATAATTTTTGTGGGCCCCACTATGATGTATTTGTTATATCCACACCATCCATCCATTTTAAGATATCATTTTAAGTCATGAGCTAAAGAATGAGGCAGATATAAATCTGTAGTGGACCCCACCACAGAAAACAGTGGGGAGAGTGATTCCCACCATTGAAACTATCCTAAGGCCCATCGTAATGTTTATTTGAAATCTAACTTGTTGATAAGTTAAAAAATACATGAAATCAGGGAAAACACAAATATCATCTTGATATAAAACTTTTGTAGCCTTTAGAAGTTTTTAATGGTGGGCGTCAATCCCAATGTTTTCTGTGCTGGGGTCCACTGGAGCTTAGGATTTAACTCGTTCTTTGGATATTGCCCTAAAATGATCTCTCCATATGGATGGAAGGTGTGGATATAAAACATACATCATGGTAGAATGAGAGGTATATAAATATCAGGTGGACCACACCACATGAAAACAATAGTGATTGGATATCCATCGTTAAAATCCTCAGCCCACTGTACTGTTTATTTGACATCCAATCTATTTATTAGGTCATACAGGCCGAGATGAAGGGGAAAAACAGATCCAAAACTGTTATAGCCCCCAAGATGTTTTAAATGGTTAACGCTCATTCAACACTATTTCCTGTAATGTGGTCCATTTCGTATTGGGATGTGCCTCATTTTTGGTCTTATGCCGTAAGATTATCTTTAAAAATAGATAGACGACATGGATTAAACACATACATCATGGTAGGGCCCACAGAGCACCAACCACTAGCCATTGGATAGTGTTAAGGGGAGTAGCCAATCCGCTCCCCTTATTTGTGGTGTGGTCCATTTAATCTTTGGATATAATTCATTTTTTAGATAATTCTCTAAAATTATTTCGAAAAATGGATGAATAGTGTGGGTTGATCCCAAATTTCTAGTAAATCCAAAACTCAAGTGTACCATGCCACATGAAACAGTGTGGAATAATGATTTCCACCGTTGATACCTTCCTTGGGTCCACAGTAATGTTTATTTGACATCCAACATGTTCATAATATCAAAAAGAAATAAATGAAGAGAAAACACAAACATCAGCTTAATTCAAAACTTCTATGAATGTTATTTTTAATAGTGGACATTTAATCCCAACTTTGTAGTCCACTTAAGCTTTGGACCCGTCCCATTGTTTGATTAATATCTCAAAATGATCTGAGAAAAGCGTTGAACGGTATGGAGAAAGTCAATCCATGACTTCGGTGGTCCAAGAGCTTAAAAATAAAGTCAATCCATGACTTAGGTGGGCCACACCACATAATATAATGGAGAGGGGTTTCCTAAAAACGTTCATAATCATATATTGGGCCTGCGTAAATGTGATTCCCATATCCAACGCACTCATTATGTGTGTCCCACTTGGATGAGGGGTCAGACCAATTTTCAGCTGCATTCAAAACTCATGTGGGCCCCACCAAGTGCTTTTATATTTTTTAGGATGTCTTCACATAGTTTTAGATGGTATGGCTCACTTGAGTTTCGTATATAGATGATTTTTGAGATATCTCATAACCTAAAGGGGACACATCAAATTCATGGTGTTGATGTTCGACACACATCATGATGGGGCACACAAAACTTACTAACATCAATTCTTAGGTTCTCACGAGGTCAGTAAGTTGGGTCACAATTTTGACCATAATATTTGGTCAATTTACATGTCTGGTCCATTCACTCTATTTTATTAATCAATACCTTCAATTTGACTAGTTACTCGCCTCAATCAGGCTACATATGAGAAAGATATTGGGCATACAAGATTGAACAATAATTTCAATAAAATTTGATTTAAACATTTTGTAAGGCCCGTATCCTAGACCGTACCATTCCGTATGCTTCCGCGATCCTCCCGGTCGAATTCGGATGACCTGCGATCTGTTATCGACATTTGCGTACGATCCTAAGCCGAGTCCTGCAAACTTAAGTCGACTCAACCCGAGACCTGTACCCTTGCGACTGTGTCATCGCCACAATTCCAATATCGCGTCTTGCGCACCGAGGCGATACCCAGGTTAGAAGATGTGAGCCCGCGTTCAGTTCAAGGAAAACGCTGTGCATTGCAAAACTCAAGAAAATCTCTACAAATGTCACATCCATTAATCAATCAATCTCATCAAAACCAAGTTCATGTCAATTACATCATCACCTCACACCTATCCCCATGTAACACCATAAGTCAAAAAGTTCTTACACAAGCTCATACCCCTTCTTACACAATTTACCCCAAAGTCAACAAATCTCTCACCTCACTCATCACTCCATCACCCATCCCTCTCTCTCTCTCTCCTTACAAATCTCTCTCTCTCTCATTTCTCAAGCTCAATTCCAAGTAACCAAAAACACTATACATCCAAACATTTCTAATCTCCATGAGAGCTTTGTGTGTGGCCCACTTCCTACCCTCTCATCTCTCATCTCAACCATCCAAAATTCATCTCTTCCGTTATGATCGAAGCTAAGGAGTAAAGGAAGCCTAGGGAGCAAGAAGAAGTGGATGGTGGGTGATCTTGGACCCACACTTTCTCTTTTGTTATTTAGTTGTTTTGTAATTTAAGGGCCACGTATGACGAGACCCACCTTGATGTATGTTTGTATATAAGAGAGGCCCATAGTGGCAGGGCCACTCCGTCATCACCGGTCTCTCCTTCTTCTTTTTTTTCTCTCTCTCTCTTTCCATTTAGTGGCCCACCTTGATATTGATCCACACCGTCCACATGTGTGGACCGCCATGATATATATATATATATATATATATATATATATATATATATGTGTGTGTGTGTGTGTGTGTGTGTGTGTGATTTCACACCGTCCAGTCCACCCACCTGAGATAGGTGTTGTCCGGCCGTGGGCCACCTTGATTTATGCATTATATCCCAGTCGTCTATCTGGATGGTGGGCCAGCAAGCCACACCATGCAGCAATAGCTGCTGTACTGACAACCAACAATTTCTATGGGTCCCACGGCTACACAGCAACATATAACTGTTGCGGTATTGACGTCAGAAATTTCTGTGGGGCCCACGCATCTCTCAGCTGAATGACATCAGCTAGTGTGGGTCCTAATCATGAGGTACATGCTATATCCAACACCGTCCATCCATCTCCAGCATGTGGAGGCCACGAATGTAAGTGTTATACCCACGTTGTCCACCGCCCAGCAATGGACGGTGGAGCCCACCTGATGAATGCTTCGTTCACACTGTCCACACGTGGACAGTGTGGCGCACATGAGGCATGTGATACATCCCACCGTCCATCTGGATGATAGAAACCTTGCAGCTGGAGCTGTTGTATACGTTCGCGGGATTTAGGACCCAATGTGATGTATACGTTGTGTTCTGTGCACACCGTCCATCTGTTGGTGGGGCCCTGACCGTGATGTATATGTTATATCCTAATCGTTCATCTGTCTAGACGTGGTCCCCACACCAATGGCTGTTGTACGTCGTCAGCAGGCCAGGTGGACCCTGACCATGCCGTGTGAGTGTACATCACCCCGACCATTCAGGGTGAAATACCACCTTAGTGTATGTGTTATAGCCGCACCCTCTATCCACACCGTCCACTGTATGGGACGGTGTGACCCACATAGTGTGTGTGTGTGTGTATATATATATATATATATATATATATATATATATACACTTTATGATGGGCCCTACGTGGGACCCACGTATGAGGAAACGGGATTAGCTACTGTACGTGTACGGCAGCTGTATAGCTGCTGTACTGACGTTGCCCAGCAACGTGGGACCCACCTTTATATTCACGTCACCCTGAGACGTGGGACCCACCTTGTTACACCTTGCATATCCCCACCGTCCATGGGATGGGACGGTGGGTCTAATCATATGGTATGTGTTATATACACACCGTCCATCAGTTTAAATCCAACCCATCCATTTGTCGGAGATGTGGGTCCCACTACCATTTAACATCAGCAAATTCTGTGGGTCCCACGTGATATCTAAACCATCCAGATCGTGGGACCCATCTGCTGACTGACGTCAGCAAGTTCTGTGGGTCCCACGTGTGGATGTGTCCCATCCAAACCGTCCATCCATTGGCAAGCTCGTTTTATTGCTCGAGCCTTGCTGAGGCAGATTCAAATCTCTGGTGGGCCACTGCGTGGACACCGCCATGATGTATTATTTCACCCACACCGTTCAGATTATGTTGGGTGGTGCTGGACAATGTTTAGACGCTGTTATCCAACGTTTGATGATGCTGATGCACCCGGACAATGTTTGGATGATGTTGAATTGCTTGGACAATATTTGGGTCGTGCTGATTTACATGGAAAATGTTTGGTTGGTGCCGATTTACTTGGGCGATGTTTGGACCGTGTCGATCATCATTAATGGGCCATGTGCCCCATGGGCTAATAGTGTACGGTGATATACATGTTACACCTACAACTGTTAAAATGATTTTTAGTATGGTCCAAGCCTACTTGAGGACCATTGGTGTGGCCCATCCATGAGGCCCATTATAATGTATTTTTAGCCCATGTGCGGGGTTCACCTGTTTGTATTGTTAGGCCCAGACACATGGCCCATTTGATGCATACGAGGCCCAAGCAGTGTGGCCCACTTGTTGTATACGAGGCCCACGTATGAGGCCCATAGTGATGCATTTACGGCCCATTTGATAAGGCTTATTCTAATATGTTGGAAGCCCATGGGCGAGGCCCATTGTGATGTATTTGAGGCCCATGGGTGTGGCCCATTGTGGCATACTTGAGGCCCTTGTATGAAGCCTAATGCGATGTATGCGAGGCCCATGAATGAGGCCCAATGTGATCTACGTGTGGCCACTACGTTGTGTATGAATCCCTTATGTGGGCCACTCCTTGGGAGTAATGTTGGTTAGATATCCACATTGATGGACAATGATGGTTAAATGTTCTCATTGTGACATTTCCTTAGGCCCTTTGTTAGGCCAATTGTCGTGACCGATTGCCAATTTTGATTAACGTGAACGATTTACCGATTCTGATTATCGATCGATTCTGATTGTCGTGACCGATTGCCAATTCTAATTGAGGTGACCGATTTACCGATCCTGATTATCGATCGATTTTAATTGTCATGACTAACTGCCGATTCCAATTGACGTGACCGATTTGCCGATTCTGATTATCGATCGATTCTAATTGTTGTAACCGATTGTCGATTCTGATTGTCAAGGCCGAGTATCGAAGACGATTCCGATTGTCGAGGCCGATAGTCGAGACCTATATGATATATATGCGACCCGTAGTTGAGGCCCATTGTGATGTGTATTCAGCCCGTGTTTAAGGCCCAATGTGACATATATGAGGCCTATGTGATGAGGCCCATTGTGATGCATTTGAGGGCTAGGCGATGGAGCCCATTTTGATGTATGTTAGGCCCATGCGAAAGGCCATCGTGATGTGTATTAAGCTCTTGAGTGAGGCCCATGGTGTTATATATCAGGCCCCTTATGAGGTCATGGGTCCACTATATGTTAGGCTCTATGTGGGTCACCCCTTAGGAGAAATGTTAGTTAAATGTCCACATTGTCGAGGCCGATTGTCGATACCGGTTATTGATACTGATTATGAGTATATGACAGCACAGCATCATGATACATTCTCATACACATCATCTGCATGTTTGTTATGAGATGTGATTAACCATTGCATATACCATAGGGCAGGTTGTTCATGGGACTCCCTGATACGTGGAGTCACCTCACATGAGCTCACGGTATGCACAGGATTGATGCATGATTGGACTGTGTGACTCATGCATCTCGCATTTGTGTGACATGACCACCATACGCCCTAGCAATATCAGGTCCGTAGCCTCCACAGGTATCTCTTGGATGGCTAAATAGGACACTGAAAATCTGTTCTACATGGGGTGTTATAGATATCCCTAGGTGAAAGTCCCTAAACCCTTTTGGTTCTAGAGGTTGCTCCAACATTTAAACCGAGTGGATGCATGAGCGCATGAGGGTCGTATACTGTTAGGCCGCGTATCCTTCTATGTCATGGTCGGTTGGAAGGGGGTACGGCCTTATCTTTCCGAGAGGAGGGGGCAATGCTAGGCTGAGTCTGACTAACTCGAGAAATGGGTCCATTATCGATGAGCCGGGCCCGATATTGGCAGGCAGATAGTGAGGTCTCTTCCACTCGCCTTATTGTGTGTGATGGGGCGGCAACCTGGTTTGGAGTGTAATAGACCTCGGTGATTTTTTCAGAGAGGAACCGTACTGATATGTGGACTTATTGAGCAGGAATTGCATATTCATTCATTCATTCACTATCTACTTGGGCTGGTGGTGCACAACTATTTGTTACGTGTACCTTCGCATGGCCAGGATTTCGGTTGGGGGTGACTAACCTGAGATCAAGAGTTTACCACATTGAGTCTGACTATTCAAATTTAGGTATGGGACTGGTTTGAATAGAAGTCCCTTGTGATGGGCCCCGTAGCCTGTGATACTACATACTATCATCCCGACTTCACACTCCGGCTTGATCATTTCATTCGCACTGCATATTGTATTATATACATGACATATGGTATTCTGGGTTGCTACGTTTCTGCATTTATATGGGCTAGATGAGGTTGACGGCATTCGTGGACTCTCTAGGATTTGCGTATTGCATTGCATCCTCGGTATCTAATATTTGTCTTATTATGTCTCTGCATTGTATAACTGATCTACATTGCTCCCTTAGTATGTGATATTGGTTTATGTTTTTGCATCGTATAGCTTTAGTACGGCTAATGACACTCATAGACTTACCAGTATATTTTTGCTTACTCTGATATTGTATGATTTATTAATATGCCCGTATTACTGAAAGCATTTATGGCTTGTCAGTATTTCTGTTTACTCTGATTACTCTGATATTAATACTTGGCACTTACCTTGTACACACACTTTCACCACCCACTAAGCTTTCTATAAGCTTATGCACGATAGATGCGTGCAGGTGGTGTTAGGTTGTAGCAGCGTTGAGCATGGAGTATGCAGTGGTCTTCTGGAGCTTTGACTTCGATATATGTATTTCCCTTTCAGCATTATATTCAAATGTTTATATTAGTGGATATGTGATGATGATATTGCATTTGTGATTTTAGTATACTTGTGGTTATGCTTAATACAAGTTAAAGGTACATTGAAAAATTCTCTTTGTAGGATCCCAGGATCGAAATCTGGCGTATGAACGCTGGGTACCAAGAATGGGGTACTACGAAGGTTGTCGGCACCGAATTCGGCGATCAAGAATTTTGTGAGTCCGATTTCTGAGTTTGGGGCGTGACACATTTAAAGTTATTTACTCTTCAATCTGATCTGATTAGATTGTCCAAAAATAGTTAAATGTTCAATTAGTGGATGCGCCTAATAATTTAGTAATTTTATTTTTCATAGATAAATTTCTATTTCTATTTAAAAATAACATTTTTTTTCAAAATGTATATTTTTTTACTCTTTTAACAAAATATCATTTTTATTATAAAATATTTCAAAAAAAATTAAAATACAAATTCTGAATTTTTATTTTCAAAATCTCAAAAACTTTCACATATTTTAATTTTTTTCTAAAATATTTCAAAATGCCAATTTTTTTTTTCTTCAAGAGTATCATTTTGTTCTCAAAATTTTTCTCAAACATTGTTAAAATTTTTAAACTTCTTAATATTCTTTTTCATGTGATATTACAAATCATTTAAATATTACTTTTAATTATAGATAATAAAAAAAAATTCCACTCATATGATATAAAAACTATACACACACACACACACACACACACACACACACACACACATACAAACATACTACCTTTACCAACGGTTTTTGTTCATCGGTAAAAAAACATTAGCAACGGTTTTCATTTGTCAGGAAAAAGTCCGTCGAGAATATTTCTTTTTCACAACGAAAATATTCGTTGGTAAAAATGTTCGGTTTTTTGTTTTTGGTCATGGAGGGAATTTTTGGTCAAGGTGGGAACCTTTTTCCAACACTTTTAGTTCGTCGGTAAAAATACCTCTACCGACAAAATTTAATTTCGTCGGTAATAACATTGTAGCGGATTTTTGCCAATGACTTACGTCTGTCGGGAAAAATACCTTTATCAACGAAATTCATTTTCGTTGGAAATAACATTGTAGCAGATTTGTGCCAACGAGTTACGTCCGCTAGGAAAAACACCTTCCGTCAATAATAATAGTAGCAGATTTTTGCCAACGTGTTATGTCCGTCGGGAAAAACACCTTTACCGACAAAATAATATTGTAGAAATTTTTTGCCGTGGTTTGTCAATAAAACTCATACTGCGAAAGATTTTAAGGTAAAAATTATAACATTATTCCTGACGAAACTTTTCGTCAGTAAAAACATTATTACCGACGGTTTTCAGCCGTCGAGAAACCATTTACTGACAAAAAAAAAAAAATCGATAGTAAAAGTAGTGTTTTACCAATGATTTTTTTGGTCGGTAGAAGTACTAATTTGCAGAAGAAAAATAATTTCGTTGGTAAAACATTACTTTTAAGCTAAAATTTCATTGGTAAAAGCCCTATTTCTTGTAGTGGACCCAAAATTTTGATGGGTAAGATCCGATTTTATCGACAAACTAGAGAGTATATGTTCGAATCGACCGAGTGCAGGGTGCAAAGTATATAGAAATGTGATATATGGGATGCTCGATGCTATGTTGATTCTTATGACAAAATGATCCTTAATAGGCTAGGTTTCTGGTGGGCAGGCGCTAATTATATTAGCAAGCCACATAGCATGTCTGCTAATTAGATACGAGAAAATGATAAAATGTAATGTAGTGATGATGTATTTGAGGAGAAAGGGGGTTGAGAAGGGAATGAGTGTTACACTATGTTAATGCTCTAACTTATATACAACTAATTAAAACCTGAATGGTTGGATGAATGGTAATGTTTCTAAGCCAAGATCGAGTGGCTCAGATTAGGACTCAGGTGGCTCAGGATACTCAAGTTCTGACTAGGCTAAGGTAGATCAAGGATGGACTCTCTTTCTCTCACTCTCACTCTCCTAAGTGGATGGATGAGATGAGTAGAAGGCTAAATCTCTAAGGGATTAGGAAGCTTTGAAATAAGAGTAGATGCCTTCCTGAATGCTTGAAATGAGAAGGGGAGGGGGCTATTTATAGCCCCCAAACCTAGTTTTTCTTGTAATTTCTGCAAAGCCTAGGGGCAAAGGATGGTTGAAGGGCTAAGATTATAGATTGTTGAGGGTCAAATATTGCATATTATCCCTCATTTATATCTTGATTTTATGAACATAATAATACTTAATTTTCTATTTTAATCATGTTTGTGTTGAAAGGTGAATTTAAGAGCTTGTATTGAAAAGGGTGTTAAAAGCATGAATTTGATGCTCAAGAATCACCCAGGCAAGGGATGGATCTTAAGAGACCAAGATTAAAAAATTCGCATGCCAAAGATCTAAGAAAACCACGCGTGGAATGAAGAGAATCAAAGATTTGAAGTGAAGAAAAGGAATCCTGAAATCATCTTGAACAAGCATATTTAAAACTCTAGGTCATTCTGTGAAATTGCGCAAAGTGAAGTTTATTATGGAAAACTGCGTAGAGTGAAGTCTATTTGAGCAAACTATGTAAATTTGAGGCAGTTTCTAGAGTTTTCCAATTATGTGCCAAAGTTAGAGTTCCACAACTATAAAGGGGACTCCCTAGGATGCTTCAAAGGATATTCTAGGGTTTGGAGGAGCAAAGCACAACAGTAAAGAGCCATCACCAAGCATTTTTCTTCCTTTCTTCCTTAGTTTTTCATGCTTTCTTCTAAAGTTTTAGTTTCAATCATGTCTATGGTTGGTTAAACCTCTTAGCTAGGGCTAAGAGGTGAAGCTTGTAGCGTGATTAGATGTTTTTATTGCTTTGATTTATGTTCATATTGAACTTACTTTGATTCTAGTTTGATATTTAAGGAATACGTTCAATTTTTAATGATTTATAATAACTTCAATTACAGTAGATCTGCAATAGCTTTGAGTATCTTCTTTTCTTGTTTTGAGATTATAAGATTGGTAAATCCTATTGTTTGCCATCATCTCATGGGCATGGTTTGGTGATGGAATTCCTACCAATTATCATAATTCTTCTCTTTTGAGAATTAGGTCAAAGGAAGTTCAAATTTGATCTTAATTGCTATATCTTCCAATTGGATAGGATATAACTCCAATTCCAATTGTGTTACTTGAATCAAGTAAGGAATTACCCTGATTGCTACAAGTGGATCCTTGGAAACCCCAGTTCCTACTTTTGAATTCTTATGTTTCTAATTACACACTTCACAATTACTCCCTTTAATTCCAGATTTAGATTCATATATTTTTCTAGTTTTACTTCTATTTGTTTACAGAATACACACAAGATTACTCCCTATGGATTCGACCTCAGTCTCACCGAGATTATTACTGCATCGCAACTGTTCACTCCCCAAGTGCAGGGTTGTGATGTAGTAATAACTTGGTAAGACCGAGGTCGAATCCCAAGGGACTGAAACTTGTACGTTATCTAAAACTAACCAGAACTAGAACTAGATTAAGATGAAATCTAAACTGAATGTAATTTGAGAAATAATGGTGAAATAATTATATAAACTTGAGAGAAATCAGGAGAAGGGAACTAGGGATTCAGAGGATCCACTTGTAGAGATCAGGGAGATCTTATGCATGTTTCATGGAAATTAACTGAACTGACATTGATCTAGTTTTCAAAGAGATGAAAGGTGTATGAATTAGAATGGATTCCATCACCAAACCATGCCCAAAAGACTATGGCAAACAACAGAATTAAACTAATTACCACCTAATCACATGTATGAAAGTTAGGAAGGGTACCGTCATCCAACCATGCCCAGGAGACTATGGTGAACAACAGGACGTCCTGACGTCATAAACATGAAAAGAAAATAGAAATATTCAAAGCATCGCAGACCCATTGTAATTTCAGTCACAACAGACCATTAAGAACTAAAAATATTCCCATAATAATTAACTAAAATCAAAGTCAATTCATGCATTAAAATTAAAATAAAATCAAATCTCCCATCTTACTACAAGCTTCACCTCTTAGCCCTAGCTAGGAGGATTTAGTCTGCTATGGATGGGCTCAATCCAAATAAATAAAGAGAAAAAGAAAAGGAACAGAAAAGGAAAAGAAAAAAACCAAGCTCCTCTCTCTCTCCTCTACCCACGTTGAAACCCAAGCTCGAGCCCTCTGTTCTTCCTCCCAAGACCCTGAATGAATACTCCCCACGTCCAAAAACCTCCTTTTATAGCTGCTGGAAGGCTGGAGTCAGTGACAGAGTTGTAGTAGGACACGGAGTGCAATTTTCGCAGCCAAGTTCGGTACCATGAAACACGCCACTTTCCTCGCTTAAATTCCAAAGAAACACCGTCTCTTAGTACTTTCTTGGGTCCTCTGCATGATAGACAGTTCAGATCTGCCATATGATCAAAGATGGTGGGCCAAAACTGTCCGGAAAAGTCAGTTTTCACGGATGTGCGAAACCTTTCGCACCATTTCGCTGTTGTGATCGGTGGGCCCCATAGAAGCATTTTCTGGAAAATCCACCCCGTCCATTGGATTCAGAACGAAATTTCAGTGAAGAATATGTGGTTTTGAACATCCATTGACGTGGCCAAGAGAATAAATCGCAATAAAATTAGTTTTGAACGTCCCAGGACAGCCCTTTTGTGGCCTCTGTAACGCACACGTGTGCACTTATGGAAGTGAACTTTCAGCAAGGTCTTGTAGTTTTCAGGCCCCTCTACACGATGGACGGATCAGATCTTCCGTACAGGCAATGGGTAGGGCCCACAACCGTACGCAAAAATGGCCAGCGGTCGTGCGTCCGCTGCCATTGCGAAAGGAGATGGGTCAGCGATGCTGACCCGTTTTTTTGGTTTCTGGTGCATCACGTGTGCACGATCGGTGGTGCACTCTGACATGCAAGGTGGTCCTTATATTGATGTATATGTGAAATCCAGTCCGTCCATCCACTTTGTAATATCCTTTTAGACGTTGAGACCAAAAGTGAAGCAGATCCAGATATCAGGTGGGCCCCAAAATTGAGAATTTATGAGCTGATTTGACTGTTGGGCAACTTCTAGAGAGATCTAACGGCTGAAATTTGACGTGTACGGTTAATTTATGGTCCTCAGGCGACGTATGAAGTTTCGAGCCGAACGGATGGTGAGAACCTCGTGATCTTGCATTCTGGACGTCCTTCAGGCCACTTGAGCTTCAATTTCTTACTTTTCTCGAATTTCTGACCGTGTATATTTGTCAATCTTGGTCCCCTGGAGTGTGTCCCTTGCCTTTGGCGTCATCAGATCGTTAAATCTCAACTTATAACGTCCTTTTTCCATCCATGCTCATAAAATCACCTTGTAACACAAGAATGAGAAAACAAGCCATTAGATAGCATTATATTCGTAAATCCAGATAATATCTGGGGTCTAATATGCAATATTTGACCCTCAACACAACCCCCAACCAGCATTTTGCTAGTCCCGAGCAAAGTATGCGAAAAATAAGTTGAGAATTATAGGAGAACTTTCTATGAAATCGAGTGAGATCTTGAACAAAATACGAGAAATTTAATATTCATGAATGTTAGAAATTGTATTCTCCTGAGCTCAAGCGCACAGTAGACTTCATAATCAAGTGTAAAGTATTAATCCATCAATTAGAAAAATTTTAAACATTGAGATCCATGGATGTATAGTCTAATCTCGGCTTATCATCATTAAGAGATCCAATCGTCAATTTCATGATATCATTGGTAACCAACAAGAAAATTCATGACAACCAAAACCTAATCCGAAACTTGCCTCATTGATTAACCTATTAACTTATGATTTTTCTATTCAAAGTAATGCCAAGGAAGGAGAATCAAATCCTTACCTATAGGGAGCAAACCTATGGTGAAGATCGTACACCTGACTCTTTTTCACATATCATTCATGGGGAATTAACTCTACACCTATAGGGAGCAAACCTATGGTGAAGATTAATTATCCAACCTTTTCAATTTTTATACCATGATGGCAAGATATTTCAGACTGGTTCCTTTCGTGCTTAGTGATTACCAAGTTAATCCTTCGATATGGAACTGAAATCTTAATGTGTAAGCAAGACGTGTCCTGAAATCATGATTCAATCAATGTTTACAACTTCTAATCATGGATTAATAATTCACTTAACTATGAAATCTAACAGATACGGAATCCAAGAGTCATAAATCCACCATTATGTACCTTGAAAATCTAAATTAGGGATATCTGTCAAAATCACTTCGAATTCATAAAAATTTTCAGAAAAATTCAAAATTTTTCACAATTGTTGCTCAAGATCAAGAAAATACTGATTAGGTTACCTAATTTCCCACCCCCAACCTAAAATCTACATTGTCCTCAATGTAAAAGATATAAACATGCAGTGCACATGGGACAACGAAAGTAAATGAGAAGTGATGGGAAGATAGTACCTGAATAACGAATCAAGAGAGTTTCCAATAGATCACAGCATGGAAGCTTGTCAGCATAAGAGAGAAAGCAGAACAAAAATAACGAAAATAAAATCCTACCTATACCACTTTCGTAGGTGCTCTTGATTGCATTTAGCGTATGCAACAAGCCTTTACACCCCTAAGTTACCCCTAGCGGACGAGTTGTAGTCTCGTGAGGGTTTGCAGTAATGTCACCCACAAACATTGAACTAACTAACCTATGAAAGCGACTATCCTAAACCTATGAAAGCGATAAACCTACCTATACCTCCATCAGACTAGGAGATCAGTCCTGGTAAACAGGAGCAATCAGAGGCATGGACATGTCCTCTGAATCAAATGTCTCAACAAATGGCTTTAATCGATGTTCATTTACTTTAAACTCCTTGCCATTGTCGGGATCTCTTATCTCGACGGCCCCATGAGGATAAGCAGTGACAACAATGTAAGGGCCGGTCCAACGAGATCGAAGCTTACCCGGAAAGAGATGTAGTCGAGAGTCATACAAGAGGACTTTTCTGACCAGGCGTGAATGATTTTCGTAGAATATGTTGATCATGAAACGCCTTCATCCTGTCCTTGTAAATTCTCGAGTTCTCATATGCATCGTTCCGGATTTCTTCAAGTTCATTCAACTGAAGTTTGCGTAGCGAGCCAGCGTTGTCCAGATTAAAATTCAGATTTTTGATCGCCCAGTATGCTTTATGTTCCAATTCCACAGGCAAGTGACAGGCTTTTCCATAGACAAGTCTAAAGGGAGATGTTCTAATAGGAGTTTTGAAAGCAGTACGGTACGCCCATAAGGCATCGGTCAATCGGATTGACCAGTCCTTACGATCAGGGTTAACCGTTTTCTCTAGGATATGTTTGATTTCTTTATTGGAAATCTCAGCTTGTCCACTTGTTTCTGAATGGTATGGGGTGCTCACCTTATGCGAGATACCGTATTTCTTCATTAAACTCTAGAATGGTCTATTGCAGAAGTGTAAGCCCCCGTCACTAATGATGGCTCGAGGTGTTCCGAACCGCGACAGGATATTTTCTTTCAAAAATTTAATGACCGTGCGATGGTCATTTTTACGGCACGGAATTGCTTCGACCCATTTAGTGACATAGTCTACGGCGAGCAAAATATACAGATTTTCAAATGATTGGGGGAATGGTCCCATGAAATCAATGCCCCAACAATCAAATGCTTCTATAATAAGGATGGGATTCAAGGGCATCATATTTCGACGGGACAATGCTCCCAATTTCTGACAATGCTCACAAGCCATGCAAAACTCATGAGTGTCCCTGAACATAGTGGGCCAGTAGAAGCCACACTGTAAAATCTTGGTCGTGGTCTTTTTAGCAGAAAAGTGACCACCACAGGCCTGTGAGTGACAGAAGGAGATGACACTCTGATGCTCATCGTCTGGTACGCATCTCCTTAAGATTTGGTCTGGGCAATATTTAAACAAATATGGATCATCCCAGAAAAAGTTACGCACCTTGGTAAAGAATTTCTTCTTATCTTGTGACATCCAGTGTGTCGGTATGGCACCTGTAGCAAGATAATTAGCAATATCAGCGAACCAAGGTGAATGGGAGACTCTAAACAGTTGTTCATCAGGGAACATGTCATTGATATGGGTCGCCTCAAGGGAATCAGAGGTATTAAGGCGAGAAAGATGATCGGCCACTACGTTCTCTACTCCCTTTTTATCTTTAATTTCCAAATCAAATTCTTGGAGTAGAAGGATCCATCGTATTAGGCGGGGCTTAGAATCATTCTTAGAAAGAAGATACTTAAGTGCCGCATGATCTGTGTAGATGATGATCTTGGATCCGATCAGGTATGACCTAAATTTGTCCAAAGTGAACACTACGGCTAAGAGTTCCTTTTCCGTAGTCGAGTAGTTTACTTGGGCAGGATTTAGAGTCCTACTTGCGTAGTGAATAACGTAAGGCCGCTTATCTTTTCTCTGGCCTAGAACCGCTCCAAGAGCATAATCAGAGGCGTCACACATAAGTTCAAAAGGAAGACTCCAGTCAGGTGGCTGCATGATAGGTGTAGTGGTTAGCATGCCCTTAAGCTTAGTGAAAGCTTCTTAACACTGCTCAGTCCACTCGTATGGTGTATCCTTTTGAAGAAGATTACATAAAGGACGAGAGAGGAGACTAAAGTCCTTTATGAATCGTCTGTAAAAGCCTGCGTGTCCTAAGAACGATCGCACGTCCCTGATATTCTTGGGTGGAGGTAGGTTAGAGATAAGATCAATTTTTTCCTTATCTACCTCGATTCCTTTGGACGAGATGATATGCCCAAGGACAATTCCCTTTTGAACCATAAAATGGCACTTCTCCCAGTTAAGTACCAAATTTTTTTCTTCACATCTTTTCAGCACACATTTAAGACTTGTTAAGCACTCGCTGAAAGATGAACCGAAAACAGAGAAATCGTTCATGAAGACCTCTAGATATTTTCCCACCATGTCAGAAAAGATACTCATCATGCATCGCTGAAAGGTGGCAGGGGCATTACATAGCCCGAATGGCATCCTTCTGTAAGCAAAGGTGCCATAGGGACATGTAAATGTGGTCTTTTCCTGATCCTCAGGGGCGATTTCAATCTGATTATAACCTGAATACCCGTCAAGGAAACAATAATAGGAATGACCAGCTAGCCTTTCTAGGATTTGATCAATGAAGGGCAAAGGAAAGTGGTCTTTCCTTGTGACGGTATTCAGCTTTCTGTAGTCAATGCACATTCTCCAACCAGTGGTAACTCTAGTCGGCACGAGTTCATTATTGGCATTGGCTACGATGGTGATC
The DNA here is from genome assembly GCA_037074715.1 of Magnolia kwangsiensis. NCBI lineage: Eukaryota > Viridiplantae > Streptophyta > Magnoliopsida > Magnoliales > Magnoliaceae > Magnolia > Magnolia kwangsiensis. The sequence goes on along the minus strand of CM073578.1, from coordinate 105,019,229 downwards.
CCGGACTTCTTAGGAACCACCTGAGTTGGACTCACCCATTGACTATCGGATATGGGGTATATGATCCCCACATCTAATAGTTTGAGAACCTCGGCCTTAACCACTTCCTTCATGTTTGGATTTAATCGACGTTGTGATTGCTGAACAGCCTTTGCATTGTCCTCAAGGTATATACGGTGAGTACAAATCGATGGGTTAATTCCCTTGAGGTCCGCTATCGTCCATCCAAGAGCTCCCTTATGCTCAATGAGAGTAGATATCAGCATACTCTCTTGTTCTTTCTCCAGGTGGGCAGAGATCACCACCGGATGTCTCATCTTGACCTAAATAGACATATTTTAAATCAGAGGGCAAAGGTTTTAGGTCAAGCTTCGGTGGCTTGAGGTTAGACGGTAGAGGCACTACATCAGTTTAGGGCAATTCTTCAATTTGTGGCCTCCACCGGTTAACTTCAAGTACCGGTGCAGTATCAAGCATGGCACACGTCTCCCTAATTATATCATCATCAAGATCATGGGAGTGGGCCAGGCACGTCTCTAGAGGATCAGAGGATAAGGTGAGAGGTGTTCTATCTTCCACAAAAGAATCAATCATGTTAACATCGTGAAAATCGTCATCATCATCTGAGTTGCTGCCGTTATTGAAAAAGATATTCGATTCCAATGTCAAATTTCCAAAGGACATAGTCATGACACCATTCCTGCAATTGATAATTGCATTTGAAGTAAACAGGAATGGGCAATCAAGAATGACGGGAATCTGAGTGTTCGTGTCATTGATGGGTTCAGTGTCCAAGATGATAAAATCAACAGGGTAGTAGAATCTATCCACCTGGACCAACACATCCTCGATGATCCCTCTTGGTATACGAACAGAACGATCAGCAAGTTGTAGTGTGGTTTGAGTGGGTTTTAATTCACTTAAACCTAACTGTTGGTATACCGAATAAGGAATCAGATTGACGCTCGCTCCTAAGTCAAGAAGTGCGTGATCAATTCGATAGTTCCCGATCACACATGATATGGTTGGGCAATCGGGATCTTTGAATTTTTGCGGCACATCTTGTTTCAGGATGGCACTCACTTTCTCAGTCAAGGAGATCTTCTTTTGAACACTTTTCCGTCGTTTGGTAGTGCATAAATCCTTTAGAAATTTAGCATATGAAGAAATCTGTTTTACAATGTCAAGCAGAGGAATGTTGACTTTCACTTGTTTCAACACCTCTAGGATATCCTGAGAGTTAGATAGACGTTTTGGTTCAACCAACCGTTGGAGAAACGGAGCAACTGGCTTTTCTAGAGGTTCCGGTTCAAATTTTTGTGGGGCGCCACTAGATCCATTAATGTTGTCCTCTTCTGGTTCTTGAGGCTTTTCGGGCCTCACCGGAAGGGTTTTATCAATAACCTTCCCACTCCTAAGAGTGGTGATGGATTTAGCGTGCCCCATTTGATTTGAAGAGCTGGGATCACCTGTCTCGTATTACGGTTTCGGATTAGGGAGTGATTGTGCAGGGAGCATCCCTTTTTCCATAGCCGTCATACGTGAATCTATTTTTTGCATAAAATCTGAAATTCCTTGCATTGTCCGCACCAGCTCTTGTATGGAAATTTGAACCGATTCTTCTTGAGGTTTCCCCTGATTTGGATTTTGATTGAAGAAACCTTGAGGGGTAGCAGTTTGTCCGTTCCTCCAACTAAAATTCGGGTGATTTTTCCAGCCAGGATTGTAAGTATTAGAGGGTGGTCCATTGAAAGGTCTTTGATAGTTATTTACGGCATTAGATTGTTCATTCAATACATCTCGAAAGGCAGCTATTGAAGGACAATTTTCAGTAGTATGAATGTTGCAATCACAGATGCCGCAAACACTTTCATTAACATTTTCCTTCCTTCCTTCCATGGCCTCAAATTTTCTGGTGAGATTGGCCACCTTAGCGTTAAGATCATTATCCTCTTTCAGGAGATATATTCCTCCTTTTTCCCTTGAATGAGTCGGCCTAGACGTGGTGTTCGTTCTTGGGTAATAGTCCCATGATTGTGTTTTTTCCGCGAGACTATCGAGGTAATCCCATACCTCGTCAACATTTTTATTAATAAAATCTTCGTTACACATTGTCTCGACCATTTGGCGCATGGAAGATGTTAACCCATCATAGAAAAAATTCGTAATGCGCCATATTTCAAAGCCATGTTGTGGGCATGCATTAACCAGATCCTTGAACCTTTCCCAACATTGGAAGAATGTTTCATCAAAGTTCATGATTGCTCTCCTGAGGGTAATTGTCTTATGATGTGGGAAAAATTTCTTTATAAATTCCCTCTGCATATCATTCCATGTGCCAATGGATCTAGGACGCAGTGAATGTAACCACGTCTTGGCTTTTTCTTTCAAGGAAAATGGAAAGAGTTTCAGCCTAATAGTATCCTCAGATACATTAGGAAAGTATAAGGTGCCTATGATTTTATCGAACTCTTTCAGATGCAAATATGGTTCTTCAGACTCAAGCCCATGGAACTTAGGAAGGAGTTGGATAACCCCTGGCTTGATGTCCATATGTCCTGTATTCTCAGGAAAAATCATGCATGAGGGCGTACTCACCCCCGCCGGTTGTAAATAATCTCGTAAAGTACGAGGCGAGGGTGTCTGATGCACCTCATTCTCATCATGTACTTCCTCAACCCTTGGTTGGGGTACTGCTTGAGGTTGATTTTCAGCCATAACGTCTTCTAACTCAGGAGAATTCAAGTGGTGTCTAGTCCTGCGATGGACAGTCAACCCCTCAACTAATCCTCCTTCGGTCACGAGACGTCGAGTGTTGTCGCATGCCCAATGGGGCATAAAACACACTCAGCCCTCAAATTCTAACTTAAACCTAAAAAAAGGAAGAAGAAATCTAGAAAATAAAGGGGAAAGATGGAAAGAGGTTACCAAAGTTGGAGTCCTAGGTTAAGAATCTGCAAAACAAAACAAAATAAGTTAGTTTCTAAGAATAGAAAGTTCTAATTAAAAGTAAACTAATTTCTAGAGAAAAGAAAAAAATTCTAAAAAATAAAAAAATAAAAATTAGAAAGACCTTACTAAATTAGAAGTTTCCTACAAAACAGAAAAATTAAGTTAGTTCTAAAAATCAAATAGAAGGAAGAATAGCAAATTTCTTAAGTTAGGAAAAAGTTCTAATAAGGAAAATAATCAAACTTCTAAACCTAGAAAAAATTTCTAAAAAAAAAAAAAAAATCTAATCCTAAACTAATCCTAAAACTAATTAATTTCAGAAAAACGTAGCCGACAGTCCCCGGCAACGGCGCCAAAAACTTGTTCACTCCCCAAGTGCAGGGTTGTGATGTAGTAATAACTCGGTAAGACCGAGGTCGAACCCAAGGGACTGAAACTTGTACGTTATCTAAAACTAACCAGAACTATAACTAGATTAAGATGAAATCTAAACTGAATGTAATTTGAGAAATAATGGTGAAATAATTATATAAACTTGAGAGAAATCAGGAGAAGGGAACTAGGGATTCAGAGGATCCACTTGTAGAGATCAGGGAGATCTTATGCATGTTTCATGGAAATTAACTGAACTGACATTGATCTAGTTTTCAAAGAGATGAAAGGTGTATGAATTAGAATGGATTCCATCACCAAACCATGCCCAAAAGACTATGGCAAACAATAGAATTAAACTAATTACCACCTAATCACATGTATGAAAGTTAGGAAGGGTACCGTCATCCAACCATGCCCAGGAGACTATGGTGAACAACAGGACGTCCTGACGTCATAAACATGAAAAGAAAATAGAAATATTCAAAGCATCGCAGACCCATTGTAATTTCAGTCACAACAGACCATTAAGAACTAAAAATATTCCCATAATAATTAACTAAAATCAAAGTCAATTCATGCATTAAAATTAAAATAAAATCAAATCTCCCATCTTACTACAAGCTTCACCTCTTAGCCCTAGCTAGGAGGATTTAGTCTGCTATGGATGGGCTCAATCCAAATAAATAAAGAGAAAAAGAAAAGGAACAGAAAAGGAAAAGAAAAAAACCAAGCTCCTCTCTCTCTCCTCTACCCACGTTGAAACCCAAGCTCGAGCCCTCTGTTCTTCCTCCCAAGACCCTGAATGAATACTCCCCACGTCCAAAAACCTCCTTTTATAGCTGCTGGAAGGCTGGAGTCAGTGACAGAGTTGTAGTAGGACACGGAGTGCAATTTTCGCAGCCAAGTTCGGTACCATGAAACACGCCACTTTCCTCGCTTAAATTCCAAAGAAACACCGTCTCTTAGTACTTTCTTGGGTCCTCTGCATGATAGACGGTTCAGATCTGCCATATGATCAAAGATGGTGGGCCAAAACTGTCCGAAAAAGTCAGTTTTCACGGATGTGCGAAACCTTTCGCACCATTTCGCTGTTGTGATCGGTGGGCCCCATAGAAGCATTTTCTGGAAAATCCACCCCGTCCATTGGATTCAGAATGAAATTTCAGTGAAGAATAGGTGGTTTTGAACATCCATTGACGTGGCCCAGAGAATAAATCGCAATAAAATTAATTTTGAACGTCCCAGGACAGCCCTTTTGTGGCCTCTGTAACGCACACGTGTGCACGTATGGAAGTGAACTTTCAGCAAGGTCTTGTAGTTTTCAGGCCCCTCTACACGATGGACGGATCAGATCTTCCGTACAGGCAATGGGTAGGGCCCACAACCGTACGCAAAAACGGCCAGCGGTCGTGCGTCCGCTGCCATTGCGAAAGGAGATGGGTCAGCGATGCTGACCCGTTTTTTTGGTTTCTGGTGCATCACGTGTGCACGATCGGTGGTGCACTCTGACATGCAAGGTGGTCCTTATATTGATGTATATGTGAAATCCAGTCCGTCCATCCACTTTGTAATATCCTTTTAGACGTTGAGACCAAAAGTGAAGCAGATCCAGATATCAGGTGGGCCCCAAAATTGAGAATTTATGAGCTGATTTGACAGTTGGGCAACTTCTAGAGAGATCTAACGGCTGAAATTTGACGTGTACGGTTAATTTATGGTCCTCAGGCGACGTATGAAGTTTCGAGCCGAACGGATGGTGAGAACCTCGTGATCTTGCATTCTGGACGTCCTTCAGGCCACTTGAGCTTCAATTTCTTACTTTTCTCGAATTTTTGACCGTGTATATTTGTCAATCTTGGTCCCCTGGAGTGTGTCCCTTGCCTTTGGCGTCATCAGATCGTTAAATCTCAACTTTTAACGTCCTTTTTCCATCCATGCTCATAAAATCACCTTGCAACACAAGAATGAGAAAACAAGCCATTATATAGCATTATATTCGTAAATCCAGATAATATCTGAGGTCTAATATGCAATATTTGACCCTCAACAGCAACCCTACACTTGGGGTTATGAACATAGATTGTCACATTACATCATCACATAGGTTGGATAAGGTGGTAAAATACACATAAGTTGCACACTTAAGAGTCTAAAAAAGAGGGGGCTTCACATGCTTAAGGGATGTCGGCCCAAAGAGGAGGGCCACATGATCGGCAAAAAAATCGAGTTGTCGCCGATATACACTTGGAACTCCTTCGGCAAGCCACCTCCCTAACTCTTATGAAGGATTTACTGTGAAGGGCGTCACATTGCTGTTGCGCACCATACTCTGATTGGGCCTGATTTTGGGCTTTGATTTGGGCTTGGTTTTAGGCTTAACTAGGTGAGTTGACTTGGTTGTTTAGACTGGTAGGCTAATGTAACGCCCGTGAAAAATCCGTACTTGGGCTCGAGTACCAACTCGACTCGAAATCACGTGAAATTAATTTCCATGGAAATTAAGCGTAAGTTACCTAGCGCAATGCTAGAGTAGCTGGGAAATAGTCCCTGATCACTTTAAATACGTTCTGCAAGACCCAAATCGAGTAGAACAAACAACTCTACAATACTCTATAACCTCGGATCAAACTCTAAGCAGGTCTGTTCTCTGGACCACATTAAATTTTTGTATTGGATTTAGACTGCGCGTCGAAGGTCCGATACCTCCTATCTTAGACCGTTAGAACCGCCCAGCTGGACTTGACAATCATCTCAAAAATCAAGTCAAACCGATAATCACAGACTATTTCGTTGAACCCGGACTGAAGAGACCGCGAACAGGGACAGAATTAGAATTTCAAATTCAAATCTGGCACACGACTTGACGCGTCAGTATTAAGCGTTCTGACCGTCAGAATTCATCCAGATTACACCCTCGGATCAGGAAAAATTTCTATTTATTATCATGAGACTTTCAGCCCTGATCTACGTGCGGTGACCGCTGAACTGAAACTGGTCCGCCACGTGCGATCTGCGAACCCTGCCAGACTGAAAACTTAATACGAGCTACATCTGGTACACATGAGCTTAAGTCCAATCGCAATCGACCAGGGGACCATCAGAAAGCAGCTTTTGGACCGAAACAGCCCCAAAATGGATAGGCACCAAGTAAACTTCGTTCCGGAGCCTGTTTCCGGCGTTTTTAAGCTTATAAAAGGGGTTGAAACCCTCATTTCTCTCTCCCATCCAAAAATTGCAACCCTAGAGAAAAGGAGAGAGAGTTTGAGAGAGAGATTGGAAGGGATTTTTTTCGCTTCCGAGCCACCGATTGCTGCTGCTTCAGCAACTCTTCCCAATCACCTGGCTGGTGATTTCTCCATTCTTTCAGGTACAAAACAACCCTAGAACTTGCTGATTTAGGGTTTATCCAGATTTAGGGCGTGTTAGCTAACGTATTTCGTAAATCATGTTGTCCTACTGCCGTAGACGAAGCGTACACGCTCCGTTCAAAATCCCGCACCCGTAAGAGACTAGGTGAGGATTTTAGACGCTTTGATTGACGGTTTACAACGCTTTCAATGTCGTTTAATAGTAGATTATCGACGGCACCGCCGTTTGACATGTACAACATGCTCTCCGTTTCCTGTTTCGTAAATTAACGAAGAATATGAGATTTAGGGCATTTTAGTCATTTGTAGGAAGTACGGTCTACATGCATATTTTGCTGACGTGATTGACATGGTTTGTTGTCGCATTAGGAAGTTAGGAATGCGTGCATAATTAGTTTGGCGAAGAGATTCGCCTAGTTGCGCACTTTGGGTCGACATACTATATGTAGACTTAAGTGTGTAGTGTATGTGTTTGTATAAATGCTTGTATTAGTATGTATTGAATTAAATGATGTTATGTAGTAGTTTGAGATTGATTTCTTAGTTAATATGCTGACCTAAATGATTTCCTACATGTTGACCTTATGCATGATTCCATTACATGCATGAAAAGTATGCCTTGAAGATTTGCTTAAGTTGAGTGTTATAACATGTGTTAACATGCTCATATGATTATATTTCAATTCCAATACCTTTACATATATTGCTAATGTGATTCCATAGATGTGTGGGACTAGACTTAGTCCAGGCAGTCGGTAACCGAGCGAATTCGTGGCTGACTGGTCATAGCCACGAACGACGCGTCGATGAACGTGATTCGTGTTTAAAGTTGGCGGCAGTGGTTAGGCCACGCGAAGTGTTTTACGCACTTCATGTCGTTCGACTTGAGATGCGATCGCGCTAGTCGAGCCCTTCAAGTAACCCGACTGGCCGATGTATGTTCACCTTGTATGTGTCATAACTGCTTGAACCTAGGGTACTGAACTTACCATTGTAAACCCTGTTAACCATGGTACCTTGATCCACGAAGACTCATGAGCCGGGCATGGTGGTATGGGACACCGTGGTCGAGCTGTCGGCCTACGCTGGGGCCACAAACCTCCCCGTAGTGACCAGTGAGCACCTAGACTCGTGAGCAGATTATGGTGGTATGGGACACTATATTCTAGATGTCGGCCTACACTGATCAGGCGACGAGCCCTTTGTAGTGACCGCGAGCGTATTCTGAGTCCACGGGAGGCGACGACCCTTCCGTTGCAGTAGAGTACGGTAGGCCTGTATTGATAAGGTGATGGGGGAGCGGTGCAACGAGTGCGAGCAACAGCTCTGGCAGCCCTTGCAGTGACCTACGAAATATACATCGTATGAGATTACTAGGAGTGACAACCCTAGACAGGATCTGTGTTGGGATTGATACAAGGGAAGTACCTTAGTTTCCCAATCCTGCTGTTTGAATGGACTAATATCAACTTGGAAATCATATCACCATAGCATTGCATGTGCCTGGAAGATGTGGAGCACTCTAGGGAGTGTGGCATGCCGCGGTCGTAAGATGTTGCCGCATGAGGGTGATCGTCGGTGAGTGCATACATCACGTCATGTCATCTTGCATTAACAACAGTATTAGGATTGTCTGATTTACTGCTTTACTATTATCGCGTGATTGAATTGTGAACATGCTAATCTTTGCTCTATGATTCCACTGAGTTGATCACTCACTCCCACGTTACGGGATGGTGTTTGCAACACCCACCAGACCCTGTTGTAGATGCAGGTGAGGCCGAGATCCAGGAGGTGGAGTCAGAGATCGACGAGGACCAGGACGAGTTCTTGTATATGCAGTATCACGACGGCTTCCCGTAGGCGACCTGGATCGAGGGGACATCAGTGGGACTATTTTGAACATTATTTTTTGTTTATGTATATGTATATGAGACTCAGAGATGTAGTCATACTTTGGAGACAGATGAAATTTTACTTTGTTTTCCATACAGTGATATATATATTATTTAGTCTTCCGCTTGCTTTTATCACTGGATCTGAAGTATGAATTGCAGTTTTGGTATAATTTTATTCATGTGAATGCTTTAAATCAGACAACATTGAACCATAACCATTTTTGTTGCATAAGTGACGGTCTGGAACTCGGGAGTTGAGTTTATACACGACCCCCGATTTTCAGGGTGTTACAAGTTGGTATCAGAGCATGAATGAGAGTATACTGGGCCTGGGTTATGGTCTCGCGACGTACGCTATCGCTTCCTTTGACTTAGGTGGGTGCGAGAAGGGTCTAGAAACACGTCTAGGATCGCAGGTTCGCTGATAGGCGAAGTCTATTAGAATCGATCGCAAGATCGAGTCTGTAACGCATCTCGGGTCGCGTAAAGCCACCCGAATCGCTTCTAAGCTGTAGGAAGTCGGGTTGAGACGTCCTAGGAGCGGTTTTAAACCGCAAAAGTGAATCCGTGGGCCGTGGGATGACCACGACTCCTGTAATCAATCGTCAAGGCTTAAAAACCCCGTTTCACCAAAAATCTTCAGAATTCCTCCTCTAAACACTCTGATCTTCATTTCTTTCTTATCCATTCCATGTTAGGCATCAAACCTAATATGAAAATAACACAAATTAGTACTTTCACAAAATTTTACAGTGAATAGTAAAATTTCATGAAAAATGGCCATAAGGCCATTCTAACTTCACTTTCTTTAGCAACTAAGGATCTAGATAGGTGTACTGGCTCCTTCTACCCCAAATTCATATGCTGCATCATATGGTTTGGTATTCGGGATTACGATGTGGTCCCGGAAAGCCCCGAACACATATTTGGGCTCATACAGATCAAAATACAATGAACTAGGGGGTGGGCCATATATTTTTGGAACCCCTGGACCATGGGGGACCAGACCCATGTGGTCCCACCAGCCAACTTGGAAGTTGGCCGGCGATGCCATCGCCAGTCCGGCGATGCATCGCCGACCGGTGGGGTCCGTTGGCCTCGATTTTCGGGCGCACGCCCTAAAACGCCTAGTACATCCTCCCCATATGCCTCCCATCTCACGAAAATCCCTAAAACACCCCCCTCCTTCACAAACAGCCCTCCCCTTAGCCCTATTTTCGATTTCCAGCAACTATCTCCAAAGTTTGTGGTCCCAAATCACTCCTAGATCCCTCCTTGGCCAAAACCGACCGTCATCCATCACTTATTGGGAGTTGGCAGCCCCTCTTCTTGAAGATCTCACCATTTGGAGCTCTAAAAATCTCCAAATAGAGCTGAAATCGTGAGGTGCTCCATTCTACTTTTTTGTTTGTATTTCTCCTTAAAATTACAGCCTTGGGAAGCTCGAAGCACCCCTCTACGACGCCTAGATTTCCTTTTTCCGGATTGGACAGCCACTTCTTCGCATTTTCACCGTTTTCCATGGCTTTCATGGAAGCCATTTTAGGCCTTTTATCACTCTCATCCATCATATCTTTGATGGGTAAGAGGAAAACCGCAACAGACGAGGCTGGGCCAAGCCGCCCTGCTCGATCAAGAAGACCGCGGGGTAGTGCCGCAAGTTCAAGCGCCGCCGCAGGTCCAGCTACAGTCCTGGAGTGCCGTACAAAGCGAAATTTGGATCCCATGCACACCTTGGGCGAACAATTCTATCGAAGATGCCTCATGGCCAATACACTGATCGCAAAGTGTTATTTGAGGCGGACGTAGATGGACGATTGTTCGGCGAGTATCTGTTGTTTGAACGCATTGAAGCTGCGTATTGGGGTCCGATCTTTGAAGCTCGCGCTCGTGCTAATGTGAGCACCGTTCGTGCCTTCTACACAAGTATCCAGAATCCTACCTTGGAGCCTTTGCAGTTCAAAATCCCTTTTGGTAGAGATCGGATGGCTACGATCGACGTTCGGTTGATTGCGCGACTTCTCAACGTGCCTCTAGGTGATGTGCATCCTAGTGAGAAGAATCTGAGGACTAGACGTGAACGAGATCGCCGCACCAGGTTTCTGTGCGGTAAGTTGGTTCCATGGCAGCCTAATAATAGCCTCAAGGCGACGTATATGTCTGAGGATTTACGCCTACTGCACCATATCTGCACGTTCAATGTTTATCCCAGGTCGACGAACCGCATTGAATGCACACGTCTTATGGTCGATTTCTTATATCTGGTGGCCCAGGGAGAGAACGTATGTATGGCCACTTTCATCTTACGGTAGATAGTTCTCATAGCCAGGTCAAGAAGAACATCCGAATCGCTTCCCTTTGGCCGACTTATTTGTAAGATTGTGCTTGAGTTTGCCTATAGACTTGGGCTGGAATTGCCGGTATCGATTTACACCATCGATGAGTCGACAATGGTCAAGATGAAGATTGGGTCACAATACCATGAAAATCAACTTGAAAGGGATAGTGGGGATGACTTTGATGATGAGGAAGATCAAAGCGAAGAAGAACCTAGAGCAGAGGTTCAGGAAGAAGCTCAGGAAGAAGCAAAAGAGGAGGCTCAGGATACTAATGAGAGCCCTCCTCCTTTTGCGCAGGCTACTATCGATGATCGCATTGCTCGGATGGAGGAGAGTCAGACCACTTTGCGAAGGGAAGTCCAAGAACTTCGTGCAGAAGTCGCTGATGCCAAGGCCGTTACAAAGAAAAAATTTGGCAAGGTGACTCGCACCTTGAAGGCGATCCTGTGTTGCTTACAGGATAAGGGTGCTCCTCCTCCGTCACCAGACTCCGACTAGCGATGTGATCTTTGATGTTATTATCAGTAGTTAGTCATTTCCTGTTTTATGTGTATAAGCCTGTTAGGGCTACTGCTTTGCTTATGTTGCTGTTGCTTAATTGTCTTAATTCCCATGTATTTCTCGTCATGATGCTTGTAAGGATATATCCCTTGTATTGTGACAATTTTGATTAATTGAAATGTATGGAATGCCTTTGACTCTTTATGTGAATGATTGTGGTGTATTTGTGCAATTGAGACTGACAAGGTTGCGCCCTATTTTGAATATAGGGAATGCCACCTAAGACTACGCAGAGCACGGCTCGTCTTGCGCTGACCGAGCATATGGATCAGACTCCCTCTCAGTCTGGCACCCATTCGGACCCTGCTGTGGGCCCGATTCCTAAGGCGGTTCGATCGTCTCAGCCTGCCGTTGGTCCTACAGATGGACCACCGCCATTTACGCCATCAGTCAGAGAGCCACATCGCGCATCTACTTCCACACCGCATCCACCACAGCCTGCTCCACCCCCTGACAGATTCGAGCAGATGATGGCTATGATGCTGCAGCAGCAGCAGCTTCTGACTACCATAGTGGGGACATTAGCCCAGGGTGGGGGTGCGACTACATCTACTCCACCTGCACCACCTGCGCATCCAGCTGAGGAAGCCTATACATACGCCTAGGATGAGGGCATGGCTCATCCTGCGCCGCCTGCTTTCCCTGCGGGGAATGCTGCCGACACACTGGTCCTATTGGAGCGATTTCAGCGCTTGCGGCCTCCTACTTTCACGGGTTCTCACAGACCCGAGGAGGCTGAGTACTGGCTCGACCGGGTGTCGAAGATCTTGCGGATGTTGCATTGCACCGAGGCCGAGCAGGTAGAGCTGGCTACCTTCCTATTTGAGAGAGAGGCCAGCATGTGGTGGGATAGCGTACTGCGGACCGTTGCCGCAGACTTTGTATGGACGTGGGCAGCATTTGAGTTCCGCTTCCATGAGAAGTATTATCCCCAGACCTACAAGCACGACAGGGAGAATGAGTTTCTCCGTCTCAGACAGGCAGCGATGACAGTTACAGAGTATGAGCATCGGTTCACGGAGTTGGGCAGGTACGTCCCGACGATCCTAGCTGATGAGCAGATGCGCATACGGCGCTTTTTGGAGGGTTTGCGACCGGATATTCGGTCGAAGATGTGCTGTGTTAGTATTCCCTCCTATGCGGAGTTGATTCACATGTCCATGCGGGCAGAGCAGGACGTGGATCGACTTGCGCGATCTCGAGGCCCAGCTGCTTCTAGGCCACGACCAGATTTGCCAGACAGGCCCTTCGCGGGCAAGAGGCCTCGCATTGATCCTCCTACTAGGACTACGGCGCCTGTACCACCGTTTCGGCGCCCTGATTTGACATGTACATACTGAGGGAGGACGGGCCACTTGGCGCAGAGCTGCTTTTCGAGGATGCGGGACAATGGGTTCTCGCCGCCGCAGAAGATTGACCATGTACGTCCACAGGCGATATCAGCACCGCCTATACGGTCAGCTCCTGCGCATCCTTCTTTCAGACCTACGGTATCACAGATCCGACAGCCTCCACGGCCCTTGACACAGCGGTCGAACCGGCCACAGCAGGCTCGAGTTCATGCATTGACAGCTGAGGCAGCTGCGACGGGCACTTCTCAGCATTCGGCCTTCTAGGTCACCGCCCATATTGGAGGTACTCCTATTCTCGTGATGGTGGACACTGGATCCACGATTTCTTTGATATCGCGTGCTATTGTCAGACGTCTTGGCTTACACACCATTACTATGGATGGAGTGCGGGTTTATACAGCTCATGGGTCCTTTACAGATGCCACCCAGATGTGTGAGGGTTGTTTGGTGGATCTGGGGGGCAAGACGATGGTTCTAGATCTCGTCGTCGACCCTGCTCTTTATTATCTCGACGTCATTCTTGGCATGGACTGGTTGACTGCAGCGAGAGCCGAGATTGACTGCGAGACTCGTATAGTCACAGCGTACGAGCCTGAGGGTGCATCCTTCACATTTTCAGTGCGGGTAAATCTTCCTTTCCGCATACTTAGCTACGCCACTCTATTGCGCGACGCTGGTGCCCAGGTACTTGAGCAGACGCCAGTTGTTTCCGAGTTCGGGGATCTGTTCAGGAAGATCCCTGGTTTGCCGCCCCGACGTGAGATCGATTTCACTATCGATCTGATTCCTGGTTCTACACCCGTCTCACTGCCGATGTATCGCATGGCACCATGTGAGATGGAGGAGTTGAGGACGCAGATTGATGGTCTACTAGAGCTTGGCCTTATACGGCCTAGCGTGTCTCCTTGGGGAGCACCGGTCTTGTTCGTGAGGAAGAAGGATGGTTCGATGCGATTGTGTATTGATTATCGCAGGCTGAACCAGCTCACAGTGAAGAACAAGTACCCTTTGCCCAGGATCGATGACTTGTTCGATCAGCTGAGAGAAGCGCAGTACTTCTCGAAGATTGATCTTCAGTCAGGTTATCATCAGCTGCGCGTCAGGGATGAGGACGTGCAGAAGACAGCATTCAGGACCAGTTTTGGCCACTACGAGTTCCTCGTGATGTCGTTCGGTCTCACGAACGCACCGGCCGTGTTCATGGATCTGATGAACAGGGTATTTCGGCCTTTCCTCTATCGATTCGTCGTTGTCTTCATTGACGACATTTTGGTGTACTCTAGGAGTCGAGAGGAGCATAAGGAGCACTTGCGTTTGGTCCTTGATACGCTCAGACGGCATCAGTTGTTCGCACAGTACAAGAAGTGCGACTTCTGGAAGCAGGAGGTGAAGTTTCTGGGACACGTGGTGTCCAAGGATGGCATGACAGTTGACCTGTCTAAGGTAGCTGCGGTGCAGGACTGGGAGCAGCCTGGTTCTGTCACTGAGGTGAGGAGCTTCTTGGGTCTCGCTGGCTACTATCGGCGCTTCATACAGGACTTCTCGAAGATCGCGAGACCCTTATCTCAGTTGACACGGAAGGACGTGAAGTTCGCCTAGAATGATAAGGCGGAATCAGCTTTTCAGGAGCTGAAGGACAGACTTACGTCCGCCCCTGTGCTAGTATTGCGAGAGCAAGGGGTTAGATACACTATATACACTGACGCATCTAGCGTTGGTTTGGGTTGTGTCCTTATGCAGAGGGACAGGGTAATTTCGTATGCCTCGAGACAATTAAGGAAGCACGAGGAGAATTACCCTACACACGACCTAGAGTTGGCAGCCGTTATATTCGCACTGAGACTCTGGAGACATTACCTCTACGGAGAGGAGTTCGAGCTCTTTTGCGACCACAAGAGCCTCAAGTACATATTCACGCAGCGAGACTTGAATATGAGGCAGCGGCGATGGATGGAGACGTTGAAGGACTTCAAGTTTGAAGTCTCTTACCATCCTGGGAAGGCGAACCTTGTAGCTGATGCGTTGAGCCGCAAGAAGGCGATAGAGTTTGCGGCTCCGCTGATGGTTGCCGAGTGGGATATGGTTGAGTTTTTGCGAGACTTTGAGCAGAAACTCACCGTAGAGGAGCCATTTGAGTTCATCGCACATGTACAGGTGCGATCTCAGATAGATGACCGAGTCATCGAGGCGCAGAGGGACGATGCGCATCTTACTAAGCTTCGAGAGCAGGCCAGTGATGATGCTGACGCCGACTGGTGAGTTGGTATGGATGGGGGCTTACGTTACCGTGGCCGCCTATGCGTCCCAGATGTCCCTGACTTGAGACGAGAGATTCTCGAGGCTGCGCATTCTACTAGACTCGCGATGCATCCAGGCAGTACAAAGATGTATCGTGACGTGAAGAGGACGTATTGGTGGGAAGGTATGAAGACCCATATAGCTGAGTTCGTGTCCCGTTGTTTCACTTGTCAGCAGGTGAAGGCAGAGCATCGCCGACCACCTGGATTTTGCAACCTATGCCGATTGTAGAGTGGAAGTGAGATTTCATTTCCATGGACTTCATTTCTGGGTTGCCGAAGACCAGGAAGAGGCATGATTCCATTTGGGTGATCGTCGACCAATTGACGAAGTCGGCGCACTTCCTACCGATCAGAGTTACGAACTCTGCAGACGAGCTGGCTAGATTGTACATCCGAGAGATTGTGCGTCTACATGGAGTTCCGTTGGAGATCGTGTCGGACAGAGACACGCGGTTCACTTCTATTTTCTGGACTCGCATTCAGGAGGCTATGGGTGTGAAGTTGAAGTTCAGTACTGCTTTCCACCCACAGACGGACGAACAGACAGAGCGAGTGAACCAGATCCTGGAGGACATGTTGCGAGCTTGCGCATTGGACTTCAAGGACAGTTGGGATGACTGTCTTGCATATGCGGAGTTTGCGTACAACAATAGCTTCCAGGCGAGTATCGGCATGGCACCTTATGAGGCGCTGTATGGGCGACCTTGTCGCGCACCGCATTGCTAGTTAGAGGTCGGTGAGCGTAGCTTGATTGGCCCAGAGTTGGTGCAGGCGACGTCAGAGAAGATTGATATTATTCGACGTCGGCTTCTTACAGCGCAGAGTAGACAGAAGAGCTACGCCGATAAGAGACGACGGCCACTAGAGTTCACAGTCGGGGATCACGTGTTTTTGCGAGTTTTCCCTATGAAGGGAGTCCTTCGGTTCGGGAAGAAGGGGAAGCTGGCACCGCGATTCATTGGTCCATTCCAGATCCTCGATCGTGTGGGAGCAGTGGCTTACCGATTGGCTTTACCCATGCCCCTCGCGAGCGTCCACAACGTATTTCATGTTTCTATGCTGAAGAAGTACGTTGCTGATCCTTCTCATATCATCAGATGGGAGCAGGTGCAGTTAGGAGAGGATGTTACTTATATCCTGCGACCGACACGCATCCTAGACAGGAAGGAGCAGGTACTGCGTAGCAAGGTGATTCCCCTTGTGAAGGTACTATGGACGCATCACTCTGAGGAGGAGGCTACTTGGGAGACAGAAGCCGAGATCAGAAAGAACTACCCACAGCTTCTCGAGGAGTACAAAAAGGTACAAATTTCGATGACGAAATTATTTGTTAAGGGGGGTAAATTGTAACGCCCGTGAAAAATCCGTACTTGGGCTCGAGTACCAACTCGACCCGAAATCGCGTGAAATTAATTTCCATGGAAATTAAGCGTAAGTTAGCTAGCGCAACGCTAGAGTAGCTGGGAAATAGTCCCTGATCACTTTAAATACGTTCTGCAAGACCCAAATCGAGTAGAACAAACAACTCTACAATACTCTATAACCTCGGATCAAACTCTAAGCAGGTCTGTTCTCTGGACCACATTAAATTTTTGTATTGGATTTAGACCGCGCGTCGAAGGTCCGATACCTCCTATCTTAGACCGTTAGAACCGCCCAGCTGGACTTGACAATCATCTCGAAAATCAAGTCAAACCGATAATCACAGACTATTTCGTTGAACCCGGACTGAAGAGACCGCGAACAGGGACAGAATTGAAATTTCAAATTCAAATCTGGCACACGACTTGACGCGTCAGTATTAAGCGTTCTGACCGTCAGAATTCATCCAGATTACACCCTCGAATCAGGAAAAATTTCTATTTATTATCATGAGACTTTCAGCCCTGATCTACGTGCGATGACCGCTGAACTGAAACTGGTCCGCCACGTGTGATCTGCGAACCCTGCCAGACTGAAAACTTAATACGAGCTACATCTGGTACACATGAGCTTAAGTCCGATCGCAATCGACCAGGGGACTATCAGAAAGCAGCTTTTGGACCGAAACAGCCCCGAAATGGATAGGCACCAAGTAAACTTCGTTCCGGAGCCTGTTTTCGGCGTTTTTAAGCTTATAAAAGGGGTTGAAACCCTCATTTCTCTCTCCCATCCGAAAATTGCAACCCTAAAGAAAAGGAGAGAGTTTAAGAGAGAGATTGGAAGGGATTTTTTCCGCTTCCGAGCCACCGATTGCTGCTGCTTCAGCAACTCTTCCCAATCACCTGGCTGGTGATTTCTCCATTCTTTCAGGTACAAAACAACCCTAGAACTTGCTGATTTAGGGTTTATCCAGATTTAGGGCGTGTTAGCTAACGTATTTCGTAAATCAGGTTGTCCTACTGCCGTAGACGAAGCGTACACGCTCCGTTCAAAATCCCGCACCCGTAAGAGACTAGGTGAGGATTTTAGACGCTTTGATTGACGGTTTACAACGCTTTCAATGTCGTTTAATAGTAGATTATCGACGGCACCGCCGTTTGACATATACAACATGCTCTCCGTTTCCTGTTTCGTAAATTAACGAAGAATATGAGATTTAGGGCATTTTAGTCATTTGTAGGAAGTACGGTCTACATGCATATTTTGCTGACGTGATTGACATGGTTTGTTGTCGCATTAGGAAGTTAGGAATGCATGCATAATTAGTTTGGCGAAGAGATTCGCCTAGTTGCGCACTTTGGGTCGACATACTATATGTAGACTTAAGTGTGTAGTGTATGTGTTTGTATAAATGCTTGTATTAGTATGTATT
The DNA here is from genome assembly GCA_037074715.1 of Magnolia kwangsiensis. Lineage (NCBI taxonomy): Eukaryota > Viridiplantae > Streptophyta > Magnoliopsida > Magnoliales > Magnoliaceae > Magnolia > Magnolia kwangsiensis. The sequence continues at coordinate 105,001,290 of CM073578.1, read as the reverse complement.
GAATTAAATGATGTTATGTAGTAGTTTGAGATTGATTTCTTAGTTAATATGCTGACCTAAATGATTTCCTACATGTTGACCTTATGCATGATTCCATTACATGCATGGAAAGTATGTCTTGAAGATTTGCTTAAGTTGAGTGTTATAACATGTGTTAACATGCTCATATGATTATATTTCAATTCCAATACCTTTACATATATTGCTAATGTGATTCTATAGATGTGTGGGACTAGACTTAGTCCAGGCAGTCGGTAACCGAGCGAATTCGTGGCTGACTGGTCATAGCCATGAACGACGCGTCGATGAACGTGATTCGTGTTTAAAGTTGGCGGCAGTGGTTAGGCCACGCGAAGTGTTTTACGCACTTCATGTCGTTCGACTTGAGATGCGATCGCGCTAGTCGAGCCCGTCAAGTAACCCGACTGGCCGATGTATGTTCACCTTGTATGTGTCATAACTGCTTGAACCTAGGGTACTGAACTTACCATTGTAAACCCTGTTAACCATGGTACCTTGATCCACGAAGACTCATGAGCCGGGCATGGTGGTATGGGACACCGTGGTCGAGCTGTCGGCCTACGCTGGGGCCACAAACCTCCCCGTAGTGACCAGTGAGCACCTAGACTCGTGAGCAGATTATGGTGGTATGGGACACTATATTCTAGATGTCGGCCTACACTGATCAGGCGACGAGCCCTTTGTAGTGACCGCGAGCGTATTCTGAGTCCACGGGAGGCGACGACCCTTCCGTTGCAGTAGAGTACGGTAGGCCTGTATTGATAAGGTGATGGGGGAGCGGTGCAACGAGTGCGAGCAACAGCCCTGGCAGCCCTTGCAGTGACCTACGAAATATACATCGTATGAGATTACTAGGAGTGACGACCCTAGACAGGATCTGTGTTGGGATTGATACAAGGGAAGTACCTTAGTTTCCCAATCCTGCTGTTTGAATGGACTAATATCAACTTGGAAATCATATCACCATAGCATTGCATGTGCCTGGAAGATGTGTAGCACTCTAGGGAGTGTGGCATGCCGCGGTCGTAAAATGTTGCCGCATGAGGGTGATCGTCGGTGAGTGCATACATCACGTCATGTCATCTTGCATTAACAACAGTATTAGGATTGTCTGATTTACTGCTTTACTATTATCGCGTGATTGAATTGTGAACATGCTAATCTTTGCTCTATGATTCCACTGAGTTGATCACTCACTCCCACGTTACGGGATGGTGTTTGCAACACCCACCAGACCCTGTTGTAGATGCAGGTGAGGCCGAGATCCAGGAGGTGGAGTCAGAGATCGACGAGGACCAGGACGAGTTCTCGTATATGCAGTATCACGACGGCTTCCCGTAGGCGACCTGGATCGAGGGGACATCAGTGGGACTATTTTGAACATTATTTTTTGTTTATGTATATGTATATGAGACTCAGAGATGTAGTCATACTTTGGAGACAGATGAAATTTTACTTTGTTTTCCATACAGTGATATATATATTATTTAGTCTTCCGCTTGCTTTTATCACTGGATCTGAAGTATGAATTGCATTTTTGGTATACTTTTACTCATGTGAATGCTTTAAATCAGACAACATTGAACCATAACCATTTTTGTTGCATAAGTGACGGTCTGGAACTCGGGAGTTGAGTTTATACACGACCCCCGATTTTCAGGGTGTTACAGCTAACCTGTAACGTCCTAGATTTTCGCTATTTTGGATTTCCAAAAATACTTGAAAATTTTCACTATAATTAACTTATATTGTTACTTACTAACAATTAACACTCAATGTTAGCCTATACACGAGTGGTACCAATAAGAACCACACAAATCTGATAAATCAATTGTAGGAAGCCAACGAATCCAGTCAATCACTTAAACATCGAATTTAGCCATATTATTTGTTCGCATAGGGCCCAAATCTATCCGACCTATCACTGACTAATCAAAACGACCACAACAAAATTAAAGATCCACCCAAAGCCGAGATAACTTGGCGTCAGATCGTAATTAACAAATCAAATTGACCCAATTATCCATATAGCCTACGAACCAACGGTTTAGAGTGATTATGACTGAATCGTCATTTTCACTAATTGTGAATATGCCACACTATAAACATAATTAATCCAAACCCTAATCATTGCGCAGAAGAAATCTTGCTATCAAACTCATTCCAAAACTACCGAGATTTTTCAAACGAGCTCTAGATTGTTCGTTAGTGGTCCACTAGTTTTGAAATTATAGAGTAATATCCGTCTTATTGGGCTTGACGTCTATCGCAAGACATCTATTCGAAATTGTGACTCGAACAACTCAACTTGGACTTACAAGATCGGTGCATGAGTTGTGTGAATATTCTTGAAATTAACCAAGAACTTAAGTCACTTATCTGTGTTCGGTCTTTACCTAAGTTGTGGCTTTTGAACCGTTAGATTACGGCCAAATTTGGGGCAACAACCTAGAGTAATGTCCTATACAAATTCATATAGTCGCGGGCCCAATCCATAGTCGGTGACCGTTGAACTGAATTCTGATCCTACCCGTCGATCAAGACATCCAAATGGCAAGCCGATTGTGTCTATGCATAGATTATCACTAGGGCCAACTACCCTACGGTGGGTGTCGACCCCTACGCCCCGTAATGGCCCCCAAAGGGTAAAAACACACTCCTCTAGGGCTAGTATAGTGAAAACCCAACCTTTAAGGCCATTTGCACCAAATATGGTGTTATAAATAGGTCATTTGGGGGCCTCCTTTCCTCCCATAAGAATTTACAAGCCTTAAGAGAGAAAGAAGAAGAGAGTGAGAGTGAGAGGGAGGGAAGGATCTTGGTGCTTAGGGATTTATATCTCATTAATCAAACCCCGAGACTTACTGAATCTTTCGTCGAATTCACCGTCACTTGCAACCGGAGGTAAGACTTGCATTCAACCCTTCAATTTCGTAACTTATACCCACTTTATGTGCGATTAATGATACTTATTTTCTCTACATTAGGAATTGATGATTTTCCCCAAAATCCCAACCCTAGGAGTGTTCACTCCCCAAGTGCAGGGTTGTGATGTAGTAATAACTCGGTAAGACCGAGGTCGAATCCCAAGGGACTGAAACTTGTACGTTATCTAAAACTAACTCGAACTAGAACTAGGCTAAGATGAATTCTAAATCAATTAGCAATGGTGGAATACTTGTAGAATAATTAATCTAAAACTTATGAAACAAATCAGAGATAGGAAACTAGGGATTCAAAGGATCCACTTGTAGAGATCAGGGAGAACTTATGCTTGCATAAAAAATTATGGAAATTACTGAACTGCCGTTGATCTAGTTTTCAAAGCGATGAAAGGTGTATGAATTACAATGGATTCCATCACCAAACCATGCCCAAAGACTATGGCAAACAACAGAATCAAACTAATTACCACCCAATCACATGTATGCAAGTTAGGAAGGGTACCGTCATCCAACCATGCCCAGGAGACTATGGTGAACAACAAGGCTTCCTGACATCATAAACATTAAAGAGAACGAAAATATTCAAAGCCATTGCAGACCCATTGTAATTTCAGTCACAACAGACCATTAAAAACCTAAAACATTCCCATAATAATTAACTAAAATCAACGTCAATTCATGCATTAAAATTAAAATAAAATCAAATCTCCCATCTCACTACAAGCTTCACCTCTTAGCCCTAGCTAAGAGGTTTAGCCAAAAATGGATGGCTAAATCTCTACAATTGAAATAAACTAAAAAATAAAAAAAAATACTCTTTTTTTTCTTCTGCTTCACGTCCCTGCCCGAGCCTCCACGTCTCTCTTCTTCTTCCTTCCTATACCTGAATGAATGCTCCCCATGTCCAAAACCTCCTTTTATAGCTGCTGGAAGGCTGGAGTCAGTGACAGAGTTGTAGCAGGACACGAAGTGCAATTTTCGCAGCCAAGTTCGGTGCCTCAAAACACGCCACTTTCCTCGCTCAAATTTCAAAGAAACACCATCCCTTAGGATTTTATTGGGTCCTCTACATGATAGACGGTTCAGATCTGCCATATGATCAAAGATGGTGGGCCAAAACTGCTTGGAAAAGTTAATTTTCGCGGATGTGCGAAACCTTTCACACCATTTCGCTGTTGTGATCGGTGGGCCCCACAGAAGCATTTTTTGAAAAATTCACCCCGTCCATTGGATTCAAGATGAAATTTCAGTTAAGAACGAGTAGTTTTGAACATCCATTGGCACTACTCAGAGAAGAAATCACAAAAAGACTAGATTTGAACGCTACAGGGCAGCCCTTTTGTGGCCCCTGTATCTCACACGTGTGCACGGATGGATGAAAATTGACAACATGATTTTGTAGTGCTCGCGGCTGTCTACACGGTGGACGATTTGGATTGAGCTTATGGGGCACGTGTGGGGCCCACAGCTGATCGCAAAAATGGCCAGCGGCCGTGCATTACGCGGACGCGAAAGCGGAAGCTTCTTCCGCTGTGATGATCGGTGGGGTCCACTTAGCTTTATTTTTGAAAATCCACACCGTCCATTGGCTTCAGGACGAAAAACTATCCGGGAAGGGGTGTTTTTGGAGCATTTTCGGTGTGGTCCACAGAATCTGTAACCCAGCCGTCCATCCTGCGTTTTCCATCCATCTACATCCGTACCTGTGCATAGGATCAAAAGGACAGCTAGGTGAGGATTTTTCCCCCCCTATCGAGAGTATGGACGGTTCAGATCATCTGAAAAGATGATGTGTGGGTCCCACTACACAAAAATAATCAGCATGTTGCGGACGCTGTTTGAAAGAGGAGTTTGGAAGATACGTCGGTCAGCGCATGCTGACCGACTTTTGTTTATTCGGTGTACTGCGAGTGTATATACTCCATGTGCATGCTGGTACTTGTGTAGGGCACACGGTGATGTTGATGAGAAATCTACTCCGTCCACCCTCTTTCTCTCCTAATTTAATGGGTTGAGAACAAAGTTGAAGTAGATCTAGATGTCAGGTGGGCCCCAAATCAAGAATTTATGGGCTGATCTATCCGTTGGGAAACTTCTAGGGTGATCCAATGGATAATTTTTTACGTGTACGGTTAATTTATGGCCCTCATCTCATGTATAAAGTTTCGAACCAATCAGATATCGGGAACCATGTGATCTTGCATTCTGGATGCGTTTCAAGCCACTTGAGCTTTAGTTTCTTAGTTTTCTCGGATTTCTGACCATGTATATCCGTCAAACTTGGTCCTCTGAAGTCCGTCCCTTGCCTTTGGTGTCATCAGATCGTTAAATCTTAACTTTTAACATCCTTTTTCCATCCAAGCTTGTAAAATCAACCTGCAACATAAACACGATTGAATCAGCCGTTAAACACTATTATGCTCATAAATCCGGACAATATTTGGGTCTAATATGCACTATTTGACCCTCAACAAGGAGTTAAATATTAGAAATTCCCTCTTAAAGTGCGGACTATAAATGCTTAACTTATAATTTCTCAATGCTTTCATTTCGATTAATGATTTATGATTGTTAATGTAGAATTTCTTGTTGTCTTACGTATGCTTATATCACTATCTAAAGAATTGATGAATTGCAAGTTGTTGTGTGAAGTTGTCTATGTGTTCGATGAAATGCCTAAATGAATAGATTATCAAAATTCCTTATCAAATGTTAACCTATATGTTATGAATGTTTGTTATCATGATTTGAATAGGAATAAGGCTACGAGTGTAGTCCAGGTAACCGGTAAACTCCCACGTTTGGGTGACCGAACTGGGTGGAAAACTTTGGATAAATTCGAAAGATAGTGGTCAGACATTGACTATCGACAGTGGCTAGGCCACAAGGGTTGCTCACACGCTTCATGCCGGTTATGTTAGTGTACGCCCGTACTAATCAAAATTACCTAAAGAACCGGTTGACCTATTGTGTGTTCACCATGTATGAGCGCAATTATTTAAATCTAAGGTACCCCCTCACTATTGTAAAGATTCACTTTTAACCATAATACAATGATCCTCAAGACTCGTGAGTCAAGCATGGTGGTATGGACATCGTGTCAATGCTGTCGGCCTACGCCGGGGTGACGAGCCTCCCCGTAGTAACCGCGAGCACAACTTCTTATAACTTACCTATCATATGTATTTATTTAGGAGTGACGAACCTAGATGGATCCAGAACACATGATTAGGGCCGCTGCAGTCGTCCAATGCCTAGTGATTCGGTTAAGATCGATATTTAAAAGGGAGGTATTATAGCTTTCCCAAATTACTGGATGAATGGGCATAATTAATTACTCAGCTAACATGATCATACACCGTATTGCATTAGTTAGAATGTGGCGAAACAGGCATTGGAGTCGCACATTTGATGAAGTGTTGTCAAGTGCGAAACAGGTAGTCGGAGTCGCGTGTTGAGGGAGTGTCGATAGGTGAGGGCATGCATCATTAGATAAACTTCATTCTCGCATTAAAAAGAGTAGTTAGGAAGTGATTGCCTTATGTTGCCTTATCATTACTGTATTGATTGACTTGATAACATGTGTAACTTTTGCTTTATAGAACCATTGAGTTGATCACTCACTCCCACTCTATGACGATGTTTTAAAACACTAACCAAACGCTAGTGTAAATGCAGGTACTGCAGATGCCGATACTCCGGAGCAGGCTTTTATGGATGAGGAGGAGGAATTCTCCTATTTTCAGCTCTCGGATGGACCAATGTAGGCCATGTACCGTTGGATAGGGAGCACTGAGCATATGGGCTTAATTAGATGTTACATTACGACATTTTGTTTATTTTTTAGAACTGTATACACACACACATTAAACCCAGCCATTGACCCATAATCTGGAAGGAACTTCACGATACATGTATGTTTTCGCTTTACACAACTGCTTTAATCGCACTTAACTTGGACTATGTACATTCTTTAGTATAATTCTATGCATGCTCAAATGCCCAATGTAAGAGAAATCAGGATATTGGCTTCCGCAAAACATAAGTGATGTTCGAAATCTCGAGAGTCGAGCTTTGCTTGACCCTTGAAATTCAGGGCGTTACAAGTTGGTATCAAAGCATGAGTTTACGATTAAACTGGACCGTGGGCTGTGGACTTACCATAATGCATTCGCTGACATAGATGGGGCACTAAGACATAGCGACACTAAACTTTAGGATCAAGCCCTTACTCATCTCGAGTAATCGGGCCATAGTATAGGAATTAGATCTTGAAGAAAGGTTTAAACTGAGGGAGGACGGTTGAGAAAGTGATAGGGCTAAGATCTTAGAATTTGAAAGAAATTTGACCTTAGGTCGGATGAAAATCCATGGATATGAGTACACAACCCGGCGTAGTGAGCTGGGTGACTAAACTAGCTCATCCTACCCCAAAATCATATATCATGCGTTGATAAATCATTTCAGTTTATGAAAAACGTTTGTTTTAAGTTCTAACGGCGTAGATGCACCTGAAGTTACACCTGTTGTAATAGCACCCTCTGGTAGAAAGTTGTCTTTCTCGACCAGCTCTCCGTGCTGTCCACGGTTAGAAAAAGAACAACATCAATGCTGACAATTCAAACAAATCATACAATAAGATATCAAACATTTACTCTCAGATGCTTACATTCAACGTATAGCTTACTCTGTTGCCTGGTCCTACTCGCTGCTAGCTGTCCATCCAATAAGACGGAATTCCTTCGAGCTCTGCAATCTCTTGAAGATGTGAGGTATTGCTGGAGTCCCACCCACCAACCACTAAAATCAGATCGAGCTTAGCCTCCACCAGCTTATAAATTGCATCTTGTCGCTCCTGAAATAGGATAGGGTGAGCTCACAGAGTAATCTTACATAAGTGATCTAGCCTGGTGAAATGAATAATGATTCTTTTAAAGACCCTGGGAAGATTCACCTAGCAAATGGTGCACATGAATCAATATGGAGGGACAATCAGTAAAATATTGATCCATAACACACGTTGCTCAAAAAAGGTTTCTATTTTCAAGCATTAGCATCTCTGACTTTCATCACACTTTCTTAATTTAACTGAATCTTCCAAAATACAAGGGCTTGTTTGTGGGCAAATTCCAACTACATTATGGAACCGTGTCATTTTAGAAACATGCAGACCCCATGTCTGCTTTTGGTTATCATCCTGTGAGAGCACCTCTTAAAATTTGCTGAATGCTGGAACTTGTTAAATGTGAAAATACATCTATTCCCAAAATAAGAGGACTTCTCCAGCTACGACGACCGGATGGTGAGTTGTCACATGCTGGGCCCACATGTTTCCCAAGCGAGTGGGTTCAGCAATTAACTGAACCTGCGGCAAACACAGCCCTAATGAAGCTAACAATTGACCTAAAAAAAAAAAAACCCATCACAGCACCCTCACCTTCATTACCATCACCACCACCATCATCCCTGATTCAGGTGTCAAAAAAAAAAAAATCACATTTCAAATAAATAAATAAAATCAGGCCACCATCACCATCTTCACTCAGGCCACCAGCACCATATCCCTCAACACACTACCACCCATCTCCTCCTTTTCAAACCTCCATCTTCATCAACACACCACCACCCATCTCCTCCTCTTCAAACCTCAATCTTCATCACCACACAGCAACCATCACAGCACCCACCATTCAAAAAAAAAAAAAAAGAGGAAGGATCGGGGCAGTAGCCCGCGCGGCCACCGCCGCATCCGCGGCATCACGCCGACTGGAGGGCAATGGCCCCCGCGGCCACCGCCGTTTCCGCACGCTGCCGCCCCCACCAACTGGCGTGGTCACGCCGTTTCCGCGGCACGCCGCCAGGAAGGGCAGTGGCCCGCGCGGCCACCGCCGGAAATCGCCGCCGGAAATCGGGGCTATGCACATATGTGGCACGTGTGGGGCCTCCCTTAGGGTCGTCTGGCACCATGGATTTGGGGGGGGGGGAGGAGATTTCAAATCCCCTGGTGGTATAGCAGCGTAAGCAACGGGGGTTTCAATCCCCTCTTCGAAGGGATTTGCAACCACGGTGAGAGAAAGCATTACAATAGTTGCAGGATACACTATCATTCTACTGGCCACATGGCTCACTAATGATGATCAGCACCGTCCAAACATTGGCCATGTAAATCAGAACCGTCTAAACATTGTCCAACACAGTCCAAACATTGTCCATGTAAATCAACAATTAAAAAAAATTATTGGTTAGTCATTCACACATGATCTTGTGCTTGTGGGCCATCCGAGACTTGAAATTTCATCATTTTCAGGCAAAACATACATTTCAGCGGGCCCTCACTCCTGTTCATCAGTTTTCCCGATTCATTTTACTGCATGGGTTTGAAATGAAGCAGATCCATCGCTTCAGTGGGTAACACATCAGGAAACTATGGGTGTTGAATGTCCACCATTCAAACCCTTGGTCCACCTTGATATGCATGTGTTATCCATGTTCTCATGGCCACCATGCTATTTACACATGTTCTAGTTGTTCCCTGGGACCGCCTTGATTTTGGGTTAGATGTGCATTTTTATTTATTTATTTATTTATTTTTATTATTATTATTTTGTGTCCATGCTGTCCATTGCTTGTGTTTTATCCCTTCATGTGGCTCGCATGCTATCTGTGTCTTAGCTCGGCCATCTGCCTACTGTGTGGCCCACCTAAATACATGTGTTTGCCCCGTATGAATCAGATCTAAGCTTAGTGGAGCACACCAAACAACAACCATTGAGCGTCAATCATTGAAACCTTTGCGTAGGACCTTTGTAATGTTTAAATGCCATCAGCCTGTTAGAATGGCCCACATTGATGTCAGGTTTCATTCTCTTATGGTCTATGAGTTTCCATTGGTATTAATACCATGGCTACATGTTGATCGAGTGAATTTTACATAATTTCATGAGTAAATGCTGCATACGGTTCCAACCGTATGCTTTGCAAAGACCTGCAGAGGCTGAAAAACCCAAAAAAAAAAAAAAAAGAACCCATTTTCCTTTTCCACACGGATCTGGGAAGTTTTTGATCTATGCCTCTTATTCAAACCTTCTGCCCAAAAAAAAAAAAAAAAAAAAAAAAACCCTCTTTCCATATCATATTTGTGGCATTCAATTTTGAATTAGGTCAGCTGACATTTTTGTTCCAATAGTCCGGAACCCATCTCCAACCATGGTACCTCTATGTGTTATGTTCTTCGAAGAGTCTTGTCATACAATTTTAATTGAATATGTGCATTTTGATGCTATTTGTTACCAATTATTTTGTTAATATTTTTTTTTTTACTAGATAAGGATAATAATGCCTTGTTTGCTATGTGTGGAAGTGTTTGTTTATTATCATTATTATTTTTTTTTTTTGGAAAGAAAAGTATTATGGATTCATTTTTCTTTTCAACCATGTTTAGAGAATGGTCTACGGTAAATCATGCAATCTCAAAGAATTCTTGTAAAACAGGTAGAATTCAAATTGTCAAAATTTTAAGGCAATAATGTCACTGCCTCACTTCACCTGATTTGTCAATCATGCCTTGTGTATTAGTACCTATAGTTTGCTCGGATTCATTTGGTCTCTCGAGAATCTCTAGCATAATCATCTGTCAGTTTGCTAACAATTTTTTTTTCAAGAATAGACTTCTAAAAGAACCCCATCACGAGTAAACCACTTATGCCACGTTTGTTAACGTTGAATTTTTGCACTTAACGCGGAATAGGGAAAATTTTTCGTGTTTAGTAGTGTTTGTTAATGCGTTATTAACGCGGAAGACGGAAAGCGCTAAGTGGTTTCTCACTGAATTCTTTCCATGATATGAGTCTGGCTTAATGGCGAATGCGGAATGCGCTCAGTGATTTTTCATTAAACAAAAAATTTTGCTTCCTAAAGTACCCTTTTTCAAGTAACCACGGCAATTTATTCTTTTAAATTGTTTGCAAAATACAAAATCAACTTTTAACCTGTGAAACTTTTTTATGCCCCACCATAATTTATTTTTTTGATCCACACTGTCCATCAACTTTTTCAGATCATTTAAGATGTGAACTAATGAAAGAAGCAGGTCCAATGATTAATTGGACCACAAGGTGGGGATTGAACGTCCACCATCAAAAACTTCTTGGGAACTAGAGAAGTTTTAGATCAAGTTAATATTTGTGTTTTCACTTCATCCACATCTACCTAACCTAATGAATAAGTGGATGGTAAAAAACCATCACAGTGTCACTTCATCCACATCTACCTAACCTAATGAATAAGTGGATGGTAAAAAAACATCACAGTGGCCCTTAGAAAGGTTTCAACTATGGATGTCATTATCACTGCAGCATCCTTTAGTGTGGTTCACTGGAGCTTTGGACCTGCTTCATCTTTACAATCACATTTAAAATAATATGAGAAAAATGATAAACGGCTTAGATAAAACACTTACATCATGGTGGGCCCTACAAAGCTTTCCCGTCAGGCGGGGTAGGAGGCAATCCGTGTTTGAAGCAGATGGGCTGGGAAGGCGGATTACATACTGGCAGGTTGAGTAGCGCGTCAAGTACTGAAGTGACGTCACCAAGTTATATGGGCCCCACTGTGATGTAAGTGTTTTATCCACACCGTCAATCCATTTTGAGATATCATTTTAGGGCATGATCCAAGGAACGAGGCAAATAAAAAGTTGTAGTGGACCTCACTGTAGAAAACAGTGGGGAGAGTGATTCGCATTGTTGAAACTATCCTAAGGCCCACCGTAATGTTTATTTGAAATCCAACCTGTTCAAAAGTTTAAAAAAGGCATGAAAGAAGGAAAACACAAATATCAGGTTTAACTAAAACTTTTGTGGCTTTTACAAGTTTTTAATGGTGAGCGTCACCGCCCCCACTATTTTCTGTGCTGGGTCCACTGGAGCTTTGGATTTAACTCATTCTTTAGATCTTGCCCTAAAATGATCTCTCCAAATGGATGGACAGCGTGGATACAAAACATACATCATGGTGGGGCCCAAGAAACTTGGTGTCGTTACTTCAGTAGCCAGTCTCGCCGCAACCTCTCAGTAGCTAATCCGTGGCCGGGCTGGGATGGAATTGGGAAGCGGATTGGCTGGTGTACTGACGTCAACAAGTTTCGGGTCTCATCATGATGTATTTGTTATTTCCAAACTGTCCATCCATTTTGTGAGCTCGCTGTAAGGCTTAAGCTGAAAAATAAGATAGGTCTAAAGATAAACTGGGCCACACTGCAAAAAGCAGTGGGAGATTGAATGTCTACCATTGAAACCCTTTTAGGGTTGCAGAAGTTTCAGATCACTACGAAATTTGTTTTTCGTCTTCATCTAGATATTTTTGACTTTACAAATAGATTAAATGGAAAATAAATGTTATAGTGGGCCCTGCGAATTTTTTAACAGTGAAAATCATTATGCCGATACTATTTTTCGTGTGGCCCATTTGAGTTTTGGATATGATTCATTTTTTGGATAATGCTCTAAAATGATCTCAAAAATTTGATGAACGGTGTGGATATAATAAATACATTATTGTAGGGCCCATGTAACTTTGATCTCCTTTGAACCGTTTGTACAACTCGGACCTCGAGGAGCGTCCGTGCTCATCTTCGCATGACACGTATCTACACTAGCTATATAGCTCGTCTTCTTAGGAAGTTCCTGCGCTGGAAACCTATATGGGCACACCTTGATTTTTGTGAATAATGATATTTTAATTTTTTTATAAAGTACCTCATTTTTTATTTGAATTAAATAGAAAAATTTTATTTTTATTTAATAAAAATAATTTCTTTATAATGAAAAATATTTTCAAACAAGAGATAGGGGCAAATGTGTCAAATTAACATATTTCAGACATTTCATATGTTTGTTAACAAATAGATTGTTTCAAATTCAATACTAAATTTTCAAACTTCAACCATAATTATCAAACAAGTTTTTGACTTCAGATTTCAGAATCAGGCTTCAGATTTCAGATTCAGGATTTAGACTTCAGATTTAGGCTTTAGACTTCAGATTTAACAAACAGGGCCTTAGTGACACTCTTTGTGAACTGGACTAGCCTTCAGGCATAAGTTGATAAACAGCTACATAACTGCTTCAGCCCCCTCTTTTGATTGTGAAATGCTAAGAATTATTTCTATTTGGAGTTTTAGTATTCGGTATTAATTTAGAAATTATTTCTAATAATACTAGGGATCATCCTGTGATTAAATTAATTTTTATATATTTTTCTATCTTAAGTAGTTTTCAATGAAATCAAATTAAGACCCTTGAGTAAGATTGAATTTCATAGTATAAGGCCCCATAAGTTTGTATTAAAGGTAAATTATGGTAAGATATTTTAAGTTTTTCTATTTTGTTATAGATTTAAGGTTCATACCACATTAAGAAGACAATATTCTTTGTTTTTCCTTTTCTGCGTCTATAACTTCCTAAAAATCGGGGGTCGAGCAAGAGCCCAACTCCCGAGTTCCAACACATCACTTATGCAACATAGATAATGATGATTAAATGGTGTCTGTATTAGTGTATTAAACATGAGTTTAATTATACCAAATCAGCGTATCATACTCTAGAGAGTTAAATTACACAAGTGGAAGACTGTGATAGATATATAAAGCATATAAGTGGTTGTAAGTCCCCAGAGTACGAACGTCACCAGGTTAAATAATTACATGTTCAATTCTAAAATATTCAAAATGGTAAAGTGTAATGTCATCTAATCATATCCCTGTAGCCCCGGTGATGCAACTCCTGGTCTACATAGACCCGCCAGAGAGTTACAAGTAGGAGAACTCCTCCTCATCATCATAGAAGACAGGCTCAATCTCGTAAGCCTCATCATCACCTAAAACTACAACAGAGTCTGGTTGATGTTTTAAAACACCGTTCAAGAGTGGGAGTGAGTAATCAACTTAGTGGAGCTATAAGGCAAAGGTTTACATGTTATCAAGTCAAGCAGTAATGATAAAGTAATACAACAAACATTCCTAAGTACTCTGGTTAATGCAAGGATGATATGTATTAATGATGTATGGCCTCACCTGCATTCCCTCAGCGACATCATCTCATGATCGCGTATGCAACACTCCCAGTAAACGTGTGCTTTCTCGCCAAAGCATATGCAATGTGGTGCATGCTCGTGTTAGCCAAGTTCTTATTTAAGTTTATTCATACAGTAGGTTGGGAAGCTAAGACACCTCCCTTGATATCATTTACCCAAACAATGATCCATCTAGGATCATCAATCCTAGTTAATCCCATACTATAGCTGTTCTAGGTCGCTACGGAGAAACTTGTCACCTCAGCGCATGCTTAGTTTATACTTGAAGTCACTACGGAAAGGCTCATCACCTAGGCGTAGTCCTAGCATATACTCGAGGTCACTACGAGAGGCTCGTCACCTGATTATAGGCCAACAACTCGAATATAGTGTCTCATAGCACCGTATTTGACTTACAAGTTTGGTTTGCTCACTGGACACTATGGGGAGGCTCGTCGGCCCAGCGTAGACCAACAACTCAACAATGGTGTCCCATACCACCATGCCTGATTCATGAGTCTTAGTAGATCGAGGTATCAAGATTAAACGGGCTTTGCACTGGTAAGTTGGTACCTTAAATTCAAGCAGTAACATCCATACATGGTGAACATATATTAGGCCAATCGGGTTACTTGACAAGCTCAACTAGTACGAGCGTACATTGAATTAATCGACATGGAGTGCGTAAGCATTCTGCATGGCCAAACCACTATCGACAAGCAACGTACGACTCAGATTCATCAAACGTGTCTTATGTGGTGTAATGACCTCAGCCACTAATTCAAAATTTATTACCGATTGCCTGAACTACATCATAGCCCCAATCACACTCCCAACAATAGCATTCATGTTTGAGAGTCAAAGAGCATATAACAACCAATTCAAATATAAATCTCATATAAGAATTTTAACGAACATATAGAGTGCATGTTAACATACGTAAGCATTTTATCCATAAATCATATGGTAGTAAAATAGGTTACATAAAGGAAACTGTAACTATAAATAAGGGAATTGAGAATCTTATCTTAACACCCTCATTAAATACATTACAAGAAGAATTTTCTCATTCAGGTATTTTATCAAGCACTTAGACTACACATATCACATATATGTATTAAATTAGTTAAAGCACATATTATAGCAAATCCTTCCACATAAGAGTTGTCACACGTACAACAATCATGTATTCTTAAATAACAATCATGGCAAGCCCAAATCATAATTTCATATTCATATAAATATTTAAACAAACACATGGAATGCATTATTTTTAACATAGTTCATATATATGTGTAATACGCGGAAACATCATATCTAAGTATATGTGATAGCAATCAAGTCAGTTATAAATCATTAACTGACATTGAAAGCCTTGAAAACTATAACCTAAACATTTATAGTCTGCACCTTTCACCGGTAGACTCGTATCGTAATCAGTTTAAACACTATACTTTAGTTTACGGCACAATGACAACCTATAGAATGAAATAAGTTAGCTATTTCACCATCTAATCTATTTCAATCCCTAGAATAAATTAGGGTTAGGATTTCTTACCTAAGAACGGAATCGAAATCGCTGGAATAGCAATACAGACAGGCTGATTCAGCAAGTGGAGTGGTGAGATTGAATCCCAGGAACTATCTCCTACTTTCTCTCTCTTCTCCTCACTCTTTCCTTCCCTTTTTCCTCTCTTCTCTCTCCTAGGGTTTGAAATTCATATGGAATGAGAGAATGGTGGGTTTAGGCCCTTATATAGGCCCAGAATTGATGAAAATGGCCCCAGGGCCATGGTGTTACAGCCAAAGAGTGGTTGTTTCAATCCAACGGAACTTATCTAGAAGCTCATTTCCTACATACGGTCTGGAAAAAGTTCTCTAACATTAGATCTAGCTCAGTTTAAGTTTTTGGTCCGATCGAATCCGTGGATCGACCGCGGAAGACCTGTTTCAGTTCAATGGTCACCGGTACTCGATCAGAGCCACAAGTACACTGACATGTGTTGAAAATTTTTCCTGATCCAAGGGTGTAATTGAGTCAAAATCTGATGGTCTGAAACTTTAAAATTGGCCTGTAAGTGAACAGCTCAATTCACTTAAGTTTCAGTACATTTTCTAAAGGTATTTGCGTTTCTCACATACTTCGCTCCGGGCTCAAGTTATGCCTTTCGGGATACTATTAGGACTTGATTTTCAAGAGGGTTGTCAGGCCCAGTAAGGCGGTCATAACCGTATAGTTTCACGGTAATCGAACTTTCGACGCGTGGTTCAGGTCCAATATGAAGTTTCGTGATGCTCTCGAGAGCAACTGGGTTTTGGGATTGATTCTACATTTTTAGGTGATGTAGCATCAACGATTCTACTGGTTTTGAGTCTTGCAGTTCGTATAGAAAGTTGTTCAAGCTAATTCACTGACTAAATCAGTTTAATACTCAATTAATTTTTATTTAATTCCTAAAGGATTTTGTCCTTAGTGATTCCTGCCTGAGGTGATACTCAGGCCTTTGTACGGATTTTTTCGAGACGTTACAATCTACCCCCTTAAGAAAAAATTTCATCCTCGAAATTAGTACCTTTTCTTATTCCTCGAGAATCTGAGAGTAGTTCTTTCGGACCTTGGCTTTCATTTCCCAAGTAGCCTTTTCTTCAGTGTGACGCGTCCATAGTACCTTTACAAGTGGGATCACTTTACTGCGCAGTACTTACTCCTTATCTAGAATTCGTGTCGGTCGCAGTACATATGTACCATCTTCACTCAACTGTACATGCTCCCATCTGATAATGTAGGAAGGCTCAGGAATGTATTTCTTCAACATCGACACATGAAATACGTTGTGCACACCGGCGAGTGGTGTGGGCAAAATAAGGCGGTATGCTACCACACCCACTTGATCTAGTATCTTGAATGGGCCGATGAATCTCGGCATGAGTTTCCCTTTCTTTCCAAACCAAAGGACTCCCTTCATTGGGAAAACTTTCAAGAATACGTGGTCCCCAACCTCGAACTCTTGTTGTCGCCGCCTCGTATCGGCGTAACTCTTCTGTTTGCTCTGTACTGCTAAAAGTCGACGCCTGATAATGTCGATCTTCTTTGAAGTCACCTGCACTAACTCTGGGCCAATCAAGCTCTTCTCACCAACCTCTACCCAACAATGCGGTACTCAATAGAGACGCTCATACAAGGCCTCATAGGAAGTCATGCCAATACTTGCCTGGAAGCTGTTGTTATAAGCGAATTCTGCATAAGGAAGACATTCATCCTAACTGTCCTTGAAATCTAGCACACAAGCTCGCAACATGTCCTCTAACACCTGATTCACCCATTCTGTCTGCTCGTAAGTCTGTGGGTGGAACGTTGTACTGAACGTCAGTTTCACACTCATTGCTTCCTGGATATGAGTCTAGAAGATAGATGTGAATCGCATGTCTCGGTCCGACACGATCTTCATAGGAACTCCATACAGACGTACTATCTCCTTGATGTATAGCCTGGCCAAATCGTCTGCTGAGTTCGAAACTCTAATAGGGAAAAAATGTGCTGATTTCTTCAACCGGTCCACGATCACCCATATGGAGTCATGCCCCTTCCTTGTCTTTAGTAGCCCTGAGATAAAATTCATAAAGATGAAATCTCATTTCCATTCAGCTATGGGCATGGGCTGAAGCAGTCCAGGAGGTCAGCAATGCTCTGCCTTGACCTATTGGCACATGAGACAACAAGACACATAATCTGCTATGTGGGCCTTCATGTTGTCCCACCAGTACGACCTCTTCATGTCTCGATACATCTTTGTACTATTAGGATGCATCGACATATTCGAATTATGAGTGGCTTCTAGAACTTCCATCCTCAAGTCATGAAGGTTTGGGATGCACAGGCGGCCACGATAACATAAACCCCCATCTGTACCAACTCTCCATTCCGAGTCTTCATTGTCACTAACCTGCTGTCTCAACTCTACCAACCCTTCATCTTCCTTCTAAGCCACAATGATTCGGTCATCAATAAGTGTCTGAACCCAAATATATGCGATGCTCTCAAACGACTCCTTTACCATAAGTTTTTGTTCAAAGTCTCGCAAAAACTCTACCATATCTCATTCTTCTATCATCAGTGGAGCCGCGAATTCTAGTCTTCTTGTGGCTCAATGTGCCTACCACAAGGTTAGCCTTACCAAGATGGCAGGAGACCTCGAACTTGAAGTCCTTCAAGGCTTCCATCCATTGCCGCTGCCTCATATTTAGGTCCCTCTGCATGAATGTGTACCTGAGGCTCTTATGGTCGTAAAAGAGCTCGAACTCCTCTCCGTAAAGGTAATGTCTCCAGATCTTTAATACAAAGATGACAGCTGCTAACTCTAGGTCGTCCATAGGATAGTTTTCCTCGTGTTTCCTCAACTGTCGCGAAGCATAGGCGATCACCCTATCCTTTTGCATAAGGACACAACCCAAACTAACACAAGACGCGGCGGTGTATATTATATACTTACCCCTTACTCTGGCAATACTAGCACAGGGGTGGACATCAACTTGTCCTTCAATTCTTGAAAAGCTTCTTCTACCTTCTCATTCCAGGCAAACTTAAGGTCCTTCCGAGTGAGCTGAGACAACGGTCTGGCTATCTTGAAAAAATTCCTAATGAATCGACGGTAGTAGCCAGCAAGTCCCAAGAAGCTTCTCACTTCTGTAACCAAACCGGGCTGCTCCCAGTCCTGAAATGCGGCTACCTTAGCAAGGTCCACAGCTATCCCTTCCTTGGACACCACATGCCTGAGGAACTTGACTTCTTCTTTATAGAAGTCGCACTTCTTGTACTATGCAATCATAAGAGTATCAAAGACTGCTCATAGGTGTTCCTCGTGCTCCTCCTAACTCTTGGAGTATATCAGGATGTCATCTATAAACACGATGATGAATTAGAATAGATACGGCTAAAACACCCAGTTCATCAAGTCCATGAACACGGCCGTTACGTTTGTTAGTCCAAACGACATAACAAGGAACTCGTAGTGCCCAAAATTGGTCCTCAAAGCTCTCTTTTGCACGTCCTCATCCCTGACACGTAACTAGTGATACCCTGACTGTAAATCGTTCTTTAAAAAATACTGTGCCCCCTTCAACTGATCAAACAGATCATCTATCCTCGACAAAGGATACTTGTTCTTCCCTGTCACTTGATTCAACCTGTGATAATTAATACACAATTGCAATGATCTATCCTTCTTCACAAACAACACATGTGCTATCCAAGGAGATATGCTCGGTCGTATGAAACTTGAAATCAATAGGTCATCAATCTGACTCCTCAATTCCTCCATTTCGCATGGGGGTATGTGATACATGGGTAATGAAATGGGTGTTGTACCAGGCACAAGGTCGATAGTAAAATCGATCTCGCGTCAAGGAGGTAATCCAAGTATCGTCCTGAACATGTCCTCGAAATCTCAAACTATTGGTGTGTTCCCAAGTACCGGTCCATCTACATTCTTTAGCAAGGTAGCATAACAACTAACACAGCAAGGCCAACTGACCTGAACTGAAAAAGTAAAGGTCGTGCCCTTAGGTGCATGGGCTGTCACTACTTTGGTATCACAATTGATCTTTGCCTTCATCTCAGTGAACCAATCCATACGGAGGATAACGTCGTAATGTCATAATGGGGTGACAATTAGGTCAACGAGTACTGTCTTGCTTCCTAAGTCTATTGAGCAATCCTTACAAATCTTTATAATGTCTAAAATGGTTCGTGTGGCGGTAAGGATCCTCAACTCCTTCGTAGGAGCTGTATCCAATCCTAGTCGCTTGACTGTTGCGCATGATATAATAGAGATAGTGGACCCGGTGTCCACCAATAAGAAGACAGGTATACCTTGGATATGCACAATGACCTTGAACGCTAGTGGTGCTGCAATTGCCATCTCGGATGCCTCAGCTGAAAGTGAGTGCACATGAGCCTGTTGAGAATGGTTCAACTACGGTACCATGGGCTGTTGAGGCGGCCTAAATCAAGGTGCAGGTAGTTCGTAGGAAGGCTATGCAAGTAGTACTGAACGTAGACGTGGAGTTGAGACAGCTAGTGGCATCTAACGACTGATCCTCTGAGGGGGCATAAAGCTATTGTCCCTCATCCTAGTAAAGCAATACGTGTCAGCATGACCCGACCTCTTACAGTAAGTGCACCACATGTCAGGTCACCTCGGCTGTGTCGGTGGAGTCGTAACCAAAGGAGGGGAATCTGCTCCTGGCCTCTTGCCAAGGAAAGACCTGCTCGACAAATTCGGTCGAGGCCTAGGAACCATAGGCACACGTGTATGGGACAGCCTATCCCCATCCTACTCAGCTCACAGAGACATGCCCAGTAGCTCAGCATAGTTGGATATGTTAGCGCAACACATCTTCGAGCGTATCTCGAGTCGTAGACCCTCAGAAAACCACTACATTCGCATTGATTAGTCTGCTAATATCAAGAAAGCATATCTGGCCAGCTCCATGAACCTGTTCTCATACTCTGCCACTATCATCCCTCCCTAATGGAGGTGAAGAAATTCACTCTCCTTATTACGATACGTGAGGGAAAAATACTTCTTATGGAAGCGTGTCTCAAAAGCTTCCTATGTCCATACATAGTCAGAAACCACGATCCGAAGGATGCTGTCCCACCAGAGAATGATTTGCTTCTTGAATATATACGTGACCAGCTTAACTAATTTTTTCTAAGTGTAGTGCAGCAGCTTCAGCAACTTAGAGATGCGGTCAAGCCAATACTCGGCCTCCTCAGGTCTGTGAGTACCCATAAAAGTAGGAAGTCGAAAGCGCTGAAATCGCTCGAATAAGCCGCTGGCACTCATATTTCCAGCAGCCTGCACTAGTAGTGCAAGAAGGACCGTGTGTATGTTCTTAGCAATGGTCCCCGCAATAGTGGCTAAAAACTGTTGCTGTTACTGCATTAAGAGTATTATCTGCTCCAACCTATCTAGAGGAGGAGCCAACTGAGGCATGTGTGGCGTTGAGGTAGACACGCAGTTCTGCTCAGGAACCAGTGGTGCAACAGGTGTCGGCCCATTAGTAGGGCCAGTGGCCGGTTGAGAATTCAGCATAGTCTCATGAATCGGGCCCAAACTGGGGTTCTGTAACATCCCGAAAATCGGGGGTCGGGTAGAAACCCAACTCCCGAATTTCAAAATGTTATTTATGCAACATAGATAATGTTAGATGCATGTTGTCTATAAAAATACATTAAACAAGATTGGGATTAATTCAAAACATCATATCATACTCTAACATCATATCATACTCTAGAGACCGTTAAATTAGCAAGCGGAAGACTGTGATAGTATGTATAACCTATATAAACTATTGTATGTCTTCAGAGTGTGAACATGTTACCAGGTTAAATATATATATGTATACTCTCAAAATGATCAAAAGAATATACATGAGTGCTCTAATACTATAAAATGACAAGTATCAAGGTATCTAATCAACCTCCCTGAAATCCCATCGATCAGAACACGCATAAAGGAGGGATCCTCCTCATCATCATCTAGTCTGGCTCCGCTTCACAAGCAGTGTCATCATCTGCAACTAAAATAGGGACTGGTGGGTGTCTGGAAACACCATCCCATAACGTGAGAGTGAGTGATCAACTCAGTGGAATAATAGAGCAGAGATTAGCATGTTATCAAATCAATCATGCGATAATAGTAAAGCAATAAATCAAACATTCCTAAATACTGTTGTTAATGCAATATGACATGATATGATGGATGCCCTCACCGACGATCTCTCTCATATGGTACCATCTTACGCCCGCGGCATGCTTTCTTCTCACAGTACTCTACATCTTCCAGGCATATGCAATGTGATGTAGATATGATTACCAAGTAGTTATTAGTCCTTTTTATACAGCAGGATTGGGAAACTAAGGTACTTTCCTTATATCAATCCCAACACAGATCCTGTCTAGGGTCGTCACTCCTAGAAATCACATACGAGGTTATATTTTGTAGATTGCTGCAAGGGCTGTCAGGGCTGTTGCTCGCACTCGTTGCACTGCTCCCCCATCACCTTATCAATACAGGCCTAATTATCCTTAAGACTGCATCAGGACTCGTCGCCCCTATGCGGTGTCAGGATAAACTCAAGGTCACTACAAAGGGCTCGTCACCTGATCAGTGTAGGCCGACAGCAAGAATATAGTGTCCCATACCACCATAATCTGCTTAGAGTAGGGTGCTCACTGGTCACTATGGGGAGTTTTGTGGCCCAAGCGAAGGCCGACAGCTCGACCACGGTGTCCCATACCACCATGCCTGGCTCATGAGTCTTTATGGATCAAGGTACCATGGTTAACCGAGTTTTCAATGGTAAGTTCAGTACCCTAGGTTCAAACAATTATAACTCATACATGGTGAATATACAATGGTCAGTTGAATTACTTGACGGGCTCGACTAGTACGAGTGCATCTCAAGCTGAATGACATGAAGTGCATGAAACACTTGGCCTAACCACTGCCGCCAACCCAAAACATGACTCGCGTTCATCGACGCGTCCTTCGTGGTAAATAGAAACCAACCACGAATTCGATCCATTACCGACTGCCTGGACTAGGTCATAGCCCCAAACATTTGTAAACAACATCAGTAAGCATATGAGAGTAGTAGAAATGAATATAAACAATACAAGCATGTTGACACGTGTTATAACATACAACGTAAGCAAATAATCTCACACATGCATTTCATATAAACAATGAAATCAATACATATAGCCAACATGATGGAAATCATTTGCATCAGCATATTACTTGAGAATTCCATCTCAAAACTCATACACAACACCATTTACTCAATACATACTAATACAAACATTTATACAAACACTTAGACTACACACTTTAGTCTACATAGCGTATGTCGACTCAAAGTACGCTTAAGGACGAATCTCTTCACCAAACCAATCATGCACGCATTCCTAATATTCTAACACGATAAATAGCCATGACAAACATTTTATCAAAATATGGACGTAAGCAGTATTTCTTACAAATGACTAAAATATCCTAAATCTCATATTTACCGTACGTTTACGAAACAAAAAATGGACAGCATGTTGTACATGTCAAACGGTGTTGCCGTCGATAATCTACTATTAAACGACATTGAAAGCTTTGAAATCAGTCAATCAAACGTCTAAAATCCTCACCTTTTTACCCTAGATGTGTATCATTCCGAACGGAGCGTATACGCTTCGTCTACGACGAACAGGTGACCTAATACACAAGATGTATAAGCTACTTCGCTATTGGAATCGACGGAATCTTAAATCAGCAAGTGGTTAGGGTTTTCCTTACCTAGAAGTGCGTTGGAATCGTCAGGAAAGTGATTGGAGTGCCTAACTTTAGCACGTGTAGCAGCAGCAGCAAGTGGCGGGAAGATCTCTCCCACACTCTCTCACAAACTCTCACTTTTTCTCTCTCTCTAGCTAGAGTTTCTAGCAAATTCGGATGGGTGAGAGAAGTGAGGGTTTCAAACCCTTTTATAGCCTAAAACCTTCCCAAATTAGGCTTGAGAACAAGGTTCACTTGAGGTATAACCAAATCGGGGCTGTTCTGGTCCAAAAGAGCATTTCTAGAGGTCCCCTGGCCAAACGCGGTCGGACTTAAGCTCATGCATACTGGATCTAGCACACATCAAGTTTTCAGACCGGTAGAGTTCCCAGATCGCACGTGGCGGTCCAGTTTTAGTTCAGCGGTCATCGCACCAAGATCAGGTCTACAAGTCTCATGATATGAAAGAGAAATTTTTCCTGATCCGAAGGTGTAATTTGGCTGAATTCTGACGGTCAGAACGCTTAATAATAACGCGTCAAGTCACGTGCCAGATTTGAATTAAAATTTTCAAATCTAATCCTTTTCTCACTCTCTTCACTCCAGGCTCAATGAAATAGCCTCTGAACGTCGGTTGGCCTTGATTT
Organism: Magnolia kwangsiensis; assembly: GCA_037074715.1. Taxonomy (NCBI): domain Eukaryota; kingdom Viridiplantae; phylum Streptophyta; class Magnoliopsida; order Magnoliales; family Magnoliaceae; genus Magnolia; species Magnolia kwangsiensis. The sequence goes on along the minus strand of CM073578.1, from coordinate 104,977,278 downwards.
TCGAAACGATTGTCAAGTCCAGCCAAGCGGTCATAACGGTCTAAGATGGTAGATATCAGACTTTCGACGCGCTGTCTAGATCCAATACAAAGTTTCAAAAGGTTCCTAAGAACAAACCGGTTTAGAGTTTGATCCTGGATTTTAGGGTAATGTAGCATCATTGATTCTACAAGTTTTGGGTCTTGTAGAACGTATTTAAAGCGATCAGGGACAATTTCACAGCTACTCCAGCGTAGCGCTAGCTAACTTACGCTTAATTTCTAAAGGAATTAATCCTAAGTGATTTCTTTGGCTATGGAATTGGGTTCTGAGCAGTTACCAAGGTGTTTTGGTTGACCCATTGGCTAAGGACGTCTAATCCCAGGTTGGCAAAAATTTGGGATGTTACAGGTTCGTATGGCTATCTCTTAAGGGAGGTGCCCCATCAATCGAGTCACCAAGTGTGAGACATGTCGTACTCCATGTGGTCTTAGGTGGCATTCCCTATATACAACATAGGGTGCAACCTGTGAGATTTAGCATAAGATCATATATGCAACCATACATCATTCACATTTCAAATCCAAAGAAGCTTCATGCATTTCATTTACCAAAATTGTCATGATACATGAGATGCAGCATTACATAGATCATGACAGAAGATGCATGTGAGCTAATCTAAGTAAGGTTCCAAATACTAAAACCTATTAACCACTCTACCACATTACTAAGCCTATCAAGGCTATACATAGAAACAAGAAAACAAGCAACAAAACAAACTAAAAGACGACTACATGCACGACTAGTCATTTGAATCTGGCGATGGTGGAGGTACTCCCTTGTCCTGTAAATAACACAGGATAGTCTTCAAGGTGCAAGATACTTTACTAAATTTCACTTCACGAAGGCTTGATTCTCTTCATGCTTGGCTTGGGTTGCTATGACCTCCTGTCGCAGGACAACCTGGCCCTCCTCAAGTTGAGCTAAGCAGGCTTTTATAGTAGCCCAATCACTGTCTCGCTCATGTGTAGCAGGAGGAGAGCCCTCATCAGTGTCTTAGGCTTCCTCTTCTTCCTCTTCCTCGCCTTCCTCCTCTATCGTATCTCTGCATTCTTTGTCACTATGTTCCTCTTCACTCTCCGTCTCATCCTCACTCTCATCGAGTCAGGCTTTACGTTGTCGTAGCCCAATATTCATGTTGTTAAGAGTAGTGTCATTGATGAAATGGATCAACGCAGGAAGTTCTGCACCAAGTCTGTAACCGAATTCATGAGCAAGCTTGCATATGAGTCGGTCAAATGAGAGTGAAATGGCTGTCCTAGTGGAGCGTGCTATCTAAACTATCTATAGTAACACATACGTAGGCAGGCACAACTTGTCTCCCTGCCCAGCTCGGTACAGAAAGTCTACCATCAGACGCGTGCACTCGCTGCGATTGCTCCATCGGAGATACACATTGTATGTGAAGATATGATGGAGCAGGCGAAAGTCATGAGTCATCTCAGACGCTAGGAGATAGTTTCCACGATTCTAGTGGACTAGTCGGCCACAAAGGAATTACGTGCAGTGATCTCTTTCATGCATGCTCCTGAGGTTCTTCTCGTTTGCATGAACCTCCCCACGTGGCATCCCCATGACTCGGGCTATCAAGTTCACATCAACTGTGGCTTCCTGCCTTCTTATGAAAATTTTGAACTATAAACGCTCCAGCGATGGCTCTCGTATATGGGCGTAGAAGGCTCAAACAGTGCTCTAATTCACACGAGACTTACCCTCAAATATAAGACCCCAGCTAGTGTCCGCCAGGAGGTCCATCACCGGATAAAGCCCAAATAGTTTCTCGTCCACATGTGCTTCAAAAAGAACCCTACAGCCTTGAAATATTTTGTGTGACATATCTGTCAGTAGAGCTCTTTCATGGGGAGCCTGGGGATCGAGATCCCGCTTTGTCCTTATCTCCCGATCAATGCTTATACTAGCCTTAACGCCTTTCAACCTCCTTAAACGGGTAGGGCGGCTAGGCCTGACTTCATCTGTAGGATCCATCTTCTTCCCCATAAGAGAAAGAAGTGTGAAAATGGAGAAAATCGTCGTCACTAGCTCGAAAAGAGCCAATTGAGTGAAATAAAATGGAGGGATAAAAGGTGTTGTTGAACTTTGAGATTTTTGAAAGAAATGTTTGTGTACTTAAATGAGAGGGATTAAGGGAGATCGGTGGTTGTAGAAGGTGGGTTTGAGAGAATGGTGGAGGTGGTGCAAGAAAAAGGAAAAAGATGAGATTGAAGGGGTGATTTGAGACGAGAAAATGGAATTTTTGAGAGATTGAAAAGCTTGGAGGTGTGTAAGAGAGGAAAAGGAAGCAAAATGGGGTGTTACAGGCATCCCCACACATTTTCATGGGCCCCACTATAATGTATGGGCGTCGGCCTGCCCGGCCTGCTGCGGCCCGATAGGCTTGAACTGTCTGGGAGGCAAGGCCTCACCGATCCGGCGATGCCATCGCCGACCGCTGGACAATGGGGTGAGGGGCGAGGGCTCGCCCTAGGGGCAATTTCATCCCCCTAGGGTTCCATATGTGTGCAGGGATCACTTTGGATCCCTCCGATTTGCACTGTTTGGGCCCCCGAGTTAGTTTGAGTCGTTTTGGGTCCCATTTCACGTATATTCTCGCTTTTCAGTTTGTTTGAGTGTGAAATAGGCTGAATTATGGTATAAACCCACAGATTAATGATCTGAAAAAGGATCAAGGCCATCTCCCATGATCGCAGATGCCCACAGGTTTGATTTCAACAGTCAGTTTCACATGCCAGCAAAATTGGTAATCCTATAACTATTTCTACATTTTATCGAACCCTCCTAAATCAAAGTATATAGCGTGCGTAGTGTTACTATAACCTAGGTCCATTTTAATCGAAATCATGCTCTGATACCAACTTGTAACATCCTGAAAATTGAGGGTCAAGCAGGAGAACTCTCGAGTTCCAACACATCACTTATGCAACATAGATACTGATGATTAAATGTTGTTCGTATTAATGCATTAAACATGAGTGTGATTATACCAAATCAGTATATCATACTCCAGAGATAGTTAAATTACACAAGCGGAAGACTGTGATAGATATATAAAGCATATAAGTGGTTGTAAGTTTCCAGAGTATGAACGTCACCAGGTTAAATAATTACATGTTCAATTCTAAAATATTCAAAATGGTAAAGTGTAATGTCATCTAATCATATCCCTGTAGCCCTGGTGATGTAACTCTAGGTTTCATAGACCCGTCAGAGAGTTACAAGTAGAAGAACTCCTCCTTGTCATCATAGAAGACAGGCTCCATCTCATAAGCCTCATCATCACCTGAAACTACAACAAAGTCTGGTTGGTATTTTAAAACACCGTCCCACGGTGGGAGTGAGTGATCAACTCAGTGGAGCTATAAGGTAAAGGTTAATATGTTATCAATTCAGTCAAGCAGTAATGATAAAGTAATACAACAAGTATTCCTAAGTACTCTGGTTAATGAAAGGATGATATGTGTTAATGATGTATGCCCTCGCCTACACTCCCTTAACGACATCATCTCATGATCGTGCATGTAACACTCCCGGTAAACTTACGCTTCCTCGACAAATCACATGTAATGCAGTGCATGCTCGTGTTAGCCAAGTTCTTATTTAGGTTTGTTCATACAGCAAGTTGGGAAGCTAAGGCACCTTCCTTTATATCATTTACCCAAACAATGATCCATCTAGGGTCGTCAATCCTAGTTAATCTCATACGATAGCAGTTCTAAGTTGCTACAGAGAGGCTCATCACCTCAGCGCATGTCTAGTTTATGCTTAAAGTTACTATGAAAAGGCTCGCCACCTTAGTGTAGTCTTAACGTATACTTAAGGTCACTACGAGAGGCTCATCACCTGATCGTAAGCTAACGGCTCAAATACAATGTCTCATACAACCGTATTTGACTCACGAGTTTAGTTTTCTCACTGGACACTACGGGGAGGCTCATCGCCCCAGCGTAGGCCGACAGCTCGACCACGGTGTCCCATACCACCATGCCCGGCTCATGAGTCTTATTGGATCGAGGTACCAAGGTTAAACGGGCTTTGTACTGGTAAGTTGGTACCTTAGATTTAAGCAGTAACGTCCATACATGGTGAACATACATTAGGCCAATCGAGTTACTTGATAAGCTCGATTGGTACGAGAGTACATTGAATTGATCGACATGGAGTGTGTAAGCATTCCGCGTGGCCTAACCACTATCGACAAGCGACGTACGACTCAGATTTATTAAACGTGTCTTGTGTGGCGCAACGACCTCGGCCACTAATTCCACTACCGAAAAAATGAGCAAAGGCTACAGACTATAGAGGTTTATGGCTACGGCTTTAATCCATAGCTAAATAGCTACGAATTAAAGCCATAGCCATAGGCTACAACCCACCGCCATGCTTTACAGTCTGATAAGGGTCTCAGTGGGGCCCATTGTAATGTATTTGTTTTATCTAAGCCATCCATCTATTTTGATATCATATTTTAGGGTATAAGCCCAAAAAAGGAGGCATATTGAAGCCTCAAGTGGACCATACAATAATAAACACTAAAAATTATGTGCATATTGTTGAAAGTTATTTTGGAGTGGTGTGGTTAACTTGAGCCTTCAATCTGCTTCATTTTTGGTTTCATGTCCTATCCAATCCATCATGGTGGCCCCCAGGTAGCCCCAAAGATCACCGTCCAAAATATAGGCCTTAGAAGCGGATTGCCTATTGTCGCACACACGTGATTTGGTGTGTTGACGCCACCAAGTTGTGTGGGTCCTATCATGGCATATGAGTTATATCCAAACTGTCTATCCACTTGGCGACCTTGTCGTAAGGCTTGAGACAAAAAATAAGACAGATCAAAAAATCAAGTGGACCACACTGTATTAAAGTAGTGGAGGATTGAACGCCTGCCCTTGAAACCGTTTTGGCGGTCATTGCAATTTTCGCCACCTAAACCCTCTCTCTCTCCTCTCCCTCCCATTCCAAAAGAAAAAACTCCCTCTCCTTCTCGCTCTCGCTCTCTCGTCCTCCCTCGTCGTCTCCCTCTCCCTCTCACTCTTCATGCTTGCTCACTCAATCTCACTGCCACTCTCCTTGTGGACGGAAGGCCTTCTTCCTGTCATGAAAAAACAAAGCATTTCTTCCCATCTCGCTACCACTCTCCTTGTGGACGAAAGGTTTCTTCCTGTCAGGTAAAAATAAAGGGTTTCTTCTCGTCAGCCCCTCGTCATCCTTGGTATCTCTCTCTCTCTCTCTCTCTCTCTCTCTCTCTCTCTCTCTCTCTCTCTCTCTCTCTCCCTCCCTCCCTCTCTCTCTCTCTCAAATATTGAATGTCCAAACCCTATTCCGTTTTCTTCTATTTGTTTATGGTGGTTGATCTGTCATAGAGCTCTTCATTTTCCTTAAAATAATGTCTGTAAATTTTGCATATATCTAGCTCAAGTCCCAACTGTGGAATCATGGTTTTAGGAATCATCTGTGTGGAGTGCTACTCTGACGAGTCAACGCCGACTCAGTTGGACCCAATCCGGTTTGACAACATAAGTCAAATCTGAGTTACCCTCAACTCAAGCAAGACAGGCTAAGTTAGCTCTGACTTGGGCTAGTGGGAACTGGACTCAAGGCCAAATGACATGATGGGAATCGTTGATCAGTCTTTTTAACCATGGACGAAATGGACATAAATGGTCTAGATTATTGAACCATCAGCAGACACATGGCACCACATATGTAATTCCTCCTAAATCAGTTCCCCATTTTCACAGCTTTTATCTTGGATTGTGAGCCACATGATGCACTAAAATCATGCAAATCCACAACTCAGTGGGCCACTCCAAGAGATACTTCCAATGACCCATTGTGATGTTTATATGCCATTCAACCTGTTCATGAGATAAAAGATGGAAGAAAAAAATATATCTTCACAATTGCAAACTTCCATGGCTCAATCAAGCTGGTGGCATTACCATATGGACTTTTCTTGCAGTGTCATACATGAGCCCAAAACTGAGGTGGATCTAAAGCTCAAGCAGACCATTCGATGGGAAAAAGTGTGAGATAATAGCTCACTGTTGAAACCTTTCTAAGGTCAATTGTAATGTCTATGTGCATTCAAACTGCTCATAAGGTCATTCTTATTGGCATGAATTTAAAACACGAAAGCTTTGGCATGATGAAAAACTCGTGGCCTCAAGAATGTCTCAACAATGGGCGTTTAATCTGCACACTTGAGTTTTGAATTTGCTTCAATTTTTGGGTTGATTCAAATATCATAAAATTTCACGAGATTTTGTACCGAAATTAGAATGATTAATCATGATATTTTGTGCATTTCCGTCTAATATCTTTGTGCATTTTCATCTAATATCTCTATGCATTTCTTGAGATTTATTTTTAATGCTCTTGTTCTGGTGCTACTTTAATATTACTTTTGCTTATTTCCTTGGATTATTCCTTGTTGTATGTGGAATTGTACTTGAGGCCCCTATTATTTGTTTTGGGTATTTGGTTCTCATTGGTTGGGATTGCTCTATCAGTGTGAATTTAAATATGCATATTTCCAATGGATTCACCATTTGATGCAGAAACCCGTACATCAGTGCCACAAATGAGGAGTATGAGTTACTTTTTAAACTCCGCATAATTACCATAGGAATGCTAGTGGTAACTGAGTATACACAAGTTGAACTATGCACAAGTTGTGGGAAGATGGATGATGCACAGTGCTTGTTTAAAGAAATGCCGAGAAGAGAGGTGGTGGGAATCTCATGGATAAAGAGAAGATTTTCCGAATTGCCTGTTTGGTGACTTTTGTCTATTGAATGTAGACCCTTGGCTGGATATTTTGCAATTGTTCATTTGTAACCATTGGAAGTCCTTCAATCCAATGGTCAGGATCATGTGAATGGTGTATTTTAGCTGTTAAGGCCTGTCCATTTGAGTAAGAGATGACATTGGTTCTATGCTCATATAGCTAGCCTTCTATTTACTATGTTTTGCCATTCATTGTGTGCATGTTGGCTGGGGTTATTACTTGATTTATTAAAGAATGCTTACACTATATTGTTCTAGGTTTTGGTTCGTGCAATTGGGGCTCATGATTTAGTGATCTGGACTACTGATATATGGCCACACTTTAGATTGGCATGAACCAAAATCTCCAAGATGGAAAGATCGTGGCCAACAATTACAAAGGGAAGAAAGAAAGTATAACCATGGTGACATTCAACCAAAAATCAATATTCCATTGTATCTACTTTTTTTTTTTTTATTCAAGTCCATGTAAGTAATAGTATCTGAGGATATTGTATCATTAATTCAAGTCCTTTTAACTTTGTATTAGAAATGGGGAAGTTTTTTAACTGCTTGCTATTATTTTTTTCAGTTAGATTGGCCTTTATACCATGGGCCATCCATACTAGTGCCAACCATTTGAACAGGCAGGATTCACTGACTGTAAAGTCGCATTTACTGTTGAGTTGGCAATGGACCATGAGTTTTGTTCATTGCATAACTGGAAAGCTCCTATGGATATACCCATTGATTAATGTTGAAATACCTCCCTCTTATGAAACTTAATGTTATTTTATTAGGTATGGATTTTCATGTGAGATGATTTTCTTAGACACTTTTTAACTAAATTCTTAATATGCCGACCCTTTAAAAAGAAAAAAAAAAAAACCTTTTGTTTGGCTTTGATAAATTTTCAACATTCAATATATATATATATATATATATATATATATATATATATATATATATATATATATATATATATATATAATGAAATTAATTCATTTGTTTGGGATTTATTTTTTCACATTTCAACCAAGTAAGCACCTACAACTGTCTATATCTTCCAATAAACATGTATATATAGTTTCCCGCTGATTAAGAGAATTGCTTGAAAGTTTCTAATGTAATACAAATTGAATAATGTTGATTCTTAATTTCCTTTAGACATGATTTTTTCCTTAAAATATTTGTCAGCCAATCTCTTGCTTGAGATGCTACTAAATGTGGTATCTTCTTGTGAAGTTGCTAAAGATCATGTGAAGAGTATGAGTATGCATGAAAAAATATAATAATCTTGGACATACTAGATATATATATATATATATATATATATATATATATATATATATATATATATATATATATATATATATATATATATATATATATATATATATATGGGTGTGAATACTCATGTTTTTGGTAAGGCTAATTTCCAACTTTAATTTTTGTTAAGGTGCAGGTTGAAAATGGATCCTTTGGTTAATCAAGATTTGACTGTAATGAATAGGGAGTGGATGACACTAAGTTTCCTAGACCCACGTTTTATTTCTGGAATAAAAAGTTTTTCAAAGTTTGCACAAGAAAACCTTCCTGATAGAGAATTCGTTCCTTGTCCATGCACCCCTTGGTTAATCGAGATTCGACTATTAAACTAATTTTGAACTAATTTGGCACTTATTTTTTCTAATATTAAATGAATTTTATACTCTATATTTGAACGTATTTATAGTCTTAGGCTCCATTTGGTCATCACATTAGTATTTATGTAAACATTTTTAAAAAAAAAAACAAATGGAGCCTAAGCCCTTTTTAACTCCGCCAATGCAGTTCCTTGCATTGCTGGTCCCAAGCCCGGGTAAAGGTAGAGGGAGAAGGGATTTAAAATGAGATCGTTAACTATAGAGGAGATCTTGAAAATGTAATGAGTATCTCTGGTTTTATAGTTTTACTTGTACATTCCTGTATTAATTACTCAAGCAGGACGGTTATGCTCATTCTTTCAGGTGAATGTTGCATGTGGGAGGATTGGAGTTTCATATTTCAGATTCAAGCATCTGGTACGTCTCTTGTCAAGAATGCACATGTGTAGTTTATCAAATAATACATTATGTGATCTCGTGTGCATGATATCTATGTTGTAATTACAGTTATCTATAATAATAATAATTTGTTCATTATAGTGCATTCACAATAGTTATCATTATGGTTACAGTTATTCATTATGTGACAGGTTTTCAGGTAAGATGAACGAGTTTCAAAACAAAACAGTTTACGATTTTGAGAAGTGATTTTTAAAATGTATGTGTTTCAGGGGTCATTTGCACCTTAGAAGCATGTAATGGAAGGTAAGGAAAACCCTCGAGTTCCCTTCTTTGAATCATGAAAAGGTATTTGTGTTGAATCTCATGCATTAGCAATATTAGGCATGCTCATGAGCAGGACATACATTATTCCGTAAAAATTGATGGAGCAGACTCGGATGTGCGTCGGAGCTATCCGGATGTTAAGTGGGGGTCCCTGAAAGGTGGTAACTGCTGTTATGACTATTATGAGGCTGTCCATTTCCTATGGATAGCATTGGAGTGGTCTGGCCATTTGAACAGGCTGTGTTTATGTATTTGCTCAAAATTAATGGAGCAGACCCGAATGTGTGTCGGAGCTATCCTGATGTTGAGAGGAGGTTCCTGAAAGGTGGGAACCACTGTTATAACCATGACGAAGCTGACCATTTTCTATGGACAGCATTAGAGTGGCCTAGCCATTTGGACAGGCCGTGTTTATGTATTTTCTCAAAATTAATGGAGCAGATCCGGATGTACGTCAGAGCTATCCGGATGAGCGGGGGTCCCTGAAATGTGAAAACCACTATTATAACCATGATGAAGCTGTTCATTTCCTATGGACAGCATTGGATGGGCCTGACCATTTGGACAGGCCGTATTTATGTATTTGCTCAAAATTAATGAAGCAGACCCGAATGTGTATCGAAGCTATCCGGATGAGCGGGAGTCCTAGAAGGTGGGAACCACTGTTATGACCATGACGAAGCTGTCCATTTCCTATGGATAGCATTGGAGGGACCTGGTCATTTGGACAGGCTGTGTTTATATCTGTATTTGCAAGTACCACACCCTTAACTTAAACTACACCCTAAACCTATAACCTAAACCTATTCTCAATTCCCTAAAGCTATAACCTATAACCTATAACCTAAATCCTAAAACCTTAACCTAAACCTATTCTCAAATCTCAAAGCCTATAACCTAAACCTAAACCTTTACCTATAACCCAATCTAAACCTAAACGTATAACCTAAACCTATTCTTAAATCCCAAAACCTATAACCTAAACCTATTCTCAATTCCCTAAAGCTATAACCTATAACCTACAAAATAAACCTAACCCTAAACCAAAACCTATAACCTAAACCTTAACCTAAACATAAACTTAAAACCTATACTTATAACCTTAAACTAAACTATAACCTTAACCTATAACCTATACTTATAACCTTAACCTAAACTATAACCTTAACCTATAACCTATACTTATAACCTTAACCAAAAATTATAACCCTAACCTAAATTTATTCTCAAATCCCAAAACCTATACTTATAACCTAAACCTAGACCTTAACCTAAACCTAAACCTATACTTATAACCTATAACATAAACCTTAACCTATAACCCAAACCTTAACCTATAACCTATAACCTAAACCTATACTTATCCTTAACCTATAACCCAAACCTAAAGCTATAACCTATAACCTAAAACCTAAACCCAAACCTAAACCCAAACCCAATTTTCTAAACCTAAACCTTTACTTATAACCTAAAACCTAAACCTATTCTCAAATCCCAAAACCCATAACTTAAACCTATAACCTATAACCTAAACCAAAACCTATAACCTAAACCCGAACCCCAACCTGAATCCCTAAACCTTAACCTAAACATATATCCTATAACCTATAACCCATAACCTATAACCTATAACCTAAGCTTATACTTAAACCTAAAACCTAAACCTATAACTTAAACCTAAATCTATAACCTATAACCTAAACCTATAACCTTAACCTAAACCTATAACCTAAACCTAAACCTAAACCTAAACTTATAACCTAAACCTATTCTCAAATCCCAAAACCTATAACATAAACCTAAACCTTAACCTATAACCCAACCTAAACCTAAACTTATAACCCAAACCTATTCTCAAATCCCAAAACCTATAACCTAAACCTATTATCAATTCCCTAAAGCTATAACCTATAACCTATAACCTAAACCTAACCCTAAACCAAAACCTATAACCTAAACCTAAACCTATAACCTATACTTATAACCTTAACCTAAACTTATAACCTTAACCTAAATCTATTCTCAAATCCCAAAACCTATGCTTATAACCTAAACCTAGACCTTAACCTAAACCTAAACCTATACTTATAACCTATAACCTATAACCTATAACCTAAACCTTAACCTATAAACTAAACTTATAACCTAAACTTATACTTAACCTTAACCTATAACCCAAACCTAAACCTATAACCTATAACCTAAAACCTAAACCTATACTTAACCTTAACCTATAACCCAAACCTAAACCTATAACCTATAACCTAAAACTTAAACCCAAACCTAAACCCGATCCCAAACCCGAACTCGATTTCCTAAACCTAAACCTTAACCTATTCTCAACTCCCTAAAACTATAACCTATAACCTACAACCTAAACCTAAACCTATAACCTTAACCTAAACCTAAAATCTAAACCTATAAACTAAATGTATTCTCAAAGCCCTAAACCTAAACCTACGCCTAATCCTAATCTCAACTCCTTAACCTAAACCTAAAGCTAAACTTGAAAATCCAAACTTAAACCCAATCCCGAACCTGAACCCGATTTCCTAAACCTAAACCTTAACCTATTCTCAATTCCCTAAAGCTATAACCTATAACCTAAACCTAACATAAACCTATAACCTTAACCTAAACCTAAAACCAAAATGTATTCTCAAATTCTTAAACCTAAACCTACACCTAATCCTAATCTCAACTCCTTAACCTAAACCTAAACTTAAAAATCCAAACCTAAACCCGATTTCGATCCCGAACCCGAACCCGAACCCGATTTCCTAAACCTAAACCTTAACCTATTCTCAATTCCCTAAAGCTATAACCTATAACCTATAACCTAAACCTAAACCTATAACCTTAACCTAAACCTAAAACTTAAATCTAAACCTAAACGTAAAACCTAAATGTATTCTCAAATCCCTAAACATAAACCTATGCTTAATCCTAATCTCAACTCCCTAACCTAAACCTAAGCCTAAACTTGAAAACCCAAACTTAAACCCAATCCCGAAATTGAACCCGATTTTCGAAACCTAAACCTTTACCTATTCTTAATTCCCTAAAGTTATAACCTATAACCTATAGCCTATAACCTATAACCTATAACCTAAACCTAAACCTAAACCTATAACCTTAACCTAAACATAAATGTATTATTAAATCCTTAAACCTAAACCTACACCTAATCCTAATCTCAACTCCTTAACCTAAACCTAAACTTGAAAACCCAAACCTAAACCCGATCATGAACCCAAACCCGATTTCCTAAACCTAAACCTTAACCTATTCTCAATTCCCTAAAGCTATAACCTATAACCTATAACCTAACCCTAAACCTATAACCTTAACCTAAACCCAAAACCTAAAACCTAAATGTATTCTCTAATCCCAAAACCTAAACCTACGCCTAATCCTAATCTCAACTCCCTAACCTAAACCTAAACCTAAACTTGAAAACCCAAACTTAAACCCAATCCCGAACCTGAACCCGATTTTCTAAACCTAAACCTTAACCTATTCTCAATTCCCTAAAGCTATAACCTAAACCTAAACCTAACCTTAACCTAAACCCTAAACCTAAACCTACATCTAATCCTAATCTCAACTCCTTAACCTAAACTTAAACTTGAAGACCCAAACCTAAACCCGATCTCGAACCCGAACCCGATTTCCTAAACCTAAACCTTAACCTATTCTCAATTCCCTAAAGCTATAAGCTATAACCTATAACCTAAACCTAAACCTAAAACCTAAATGTATTCTCAAATCCCTAAACCTAAACCTACGCCTAATCCTAAGCTCAACTCCCTAATCTAAACCTAAACCTAAACTTGAAAATTTAAACTTAAACCTAATCCCAAACCTGAACCCGATTTCATAAACCTAAACCTTAACCTATTCTTAATTCCCTAAAGCTATAACTTATAACCTATAACCTAAACCTAAACCTAACCTTAACCTAAATCATAAACCTAAATGTATTCTCAAATCCTTAAACCTAAACCTACACCTAATCCTAAGCTCACCTCCTTAACCTAAATCTAAACCCGATCCCAAACATGAACCCAATTTCCTAAACCTAAACCTTAACCTATTCTCAATTCCCTAAAGCTATAACCTATAACATAAACCTAAACTTAAACCTAACCTGAACCTATAACCTTAACCTTAACCTAAAACTAAACCTAAACCTAAAACCTAAATGTATTCTCAAATCCTTAAACCTAAACATACACCTAATGTTAATCTCAACTCCTTAACCTAAACCTAAACTTGAAAACTCAATCTCAAACCCGAACCTGATTTCCTAAACCTAAACCTTAACCTATTCTCAATTCCCTAAAGCTATAACCTATAACCTAAACCTTAACCTATAACCCAACCTTAACCTAAACCTAAAACCTAAACCTAAACCTAAAACCTAAATGTATTCTCAAATTCTTAAACCTAAACCTACACCTAATCCTAATCTCGCTTCCTTAACCTAAGCCTAAACTTGAAAACCCAAACCTAAACCCGATCCCGAACCCGAAACCGATTTCCTAAACCTAAACCTTAACCTATTCTCAATTTCTTAAAACTATAACCTATAACCTAAACCTAAACCTAAACCTATAACCTGCAACATTAACATAAACTTATAACCTATAACCTACAACATTAACCTAAACCTGTTCTCAAATCCCAAAACCTATAAACTATCTAGAACTCGAGGCATTGCCACTAATTACTGACATGTCCTACTTGTAATTAACAAGAAAATGGAGATTTTCTTTCAATGATGGCCAGCTCTTCTTGCACATTTTTCAGGTCATAGATAGTCGCAGTCAATATCAGTTTCACTTGGGAAGTGGGTACTTATGGCTACCGATGGTCCTCCTTGCGGAAATCGTTCAGACGTTTATTTTGACCCTACAAATCATATGGTGAGACTATTCCTTTTGTGTTAATTTAATTTCTCTTTGAGTTTTTATTAATTCATTAAGAATATAAAAGAAAATGATTATACATGATGCACTTCTTTCACTTTATATTTCTTTCCCCCAATGATCACTCCAATTTATGAATGCCATGACTATTTGTAGGATGATAGAATATACGAAGCTGTTGTTGGAAGTGACTTTGTCATTACTAGAGTTGCATTTTGAAACAACTTTTCAAATGTCTACATAAATGATCGTGGAAGTAATTTTACAGAGGTCACTAAGAAATTGAAAGTTAAGGGAGTAGACTTGGACAACAATCAGTTTTTTATTCTTCAAGTGGGTGATGGGCTGATGGCTGAAAAAGGCCTATTTACTTGTGAAAAAAATATCATTCCATCAAAATATATCTTCTCTTTCAATTCTTTATCATTGAAATTTCAGGGTAAAGTCGAGCAAATTTCTCTAATGAAGCCAAAGATTTGTATTTTCAACATTATTGTACTTGTAATTGTAATTATAATTGATTGAAAGAAGGATTGTAATTGATTGTAATGGAATGAATGAATGATTATCCAAGTGGTAATTAAATGAACAAATGATTATATTTTTTTTAATGTACAAAATAACTACGGATATTGACCGTAGTGTAAGTGCTATGGTTTTATGCTTTTTTGGTTGTCAAATTTTGTAGTGTCAAAACCTCTAACTGTATCTTGTGTTTGTATGTTGATATATGTTCAATACAATGCATCATAATACTGCATCACAATGCTTTAAGTTAAGTACGGTGATCGACTTCAAGAAAGAAATGTAAGGTCATGTATTTTGTCCTCTTCTGTAAGCTTCAATGTTCAGAGCTACATCGATAAGAAGAGTGTTTGTTTAAGACTCAAGTGTCACTCAAGATGAAGTTTAATTTCAAGCTGTAGAATATCTCAAGATCAAGCTACATCAAGTTGAGATCACAAGCTTCATAAGGTTCAAAGGTCAACCTTCATCTGAAAGAATAAAGTTTCAATGTTCATACTCCATGTCCCAGGTATGAATGACCTTAGATTGACCTTAGGGTAGTTCATTTTGTATATATAATTCAAATTGAATCTTTTTACATGAATTTGGTCTGTCCTAAGACTAGTCCTGGACCTTGTTCAACTAGTCCTAGCACTAGTTCGACCAGTCCAAGAGATTCCAAGACCAGTCCTATGTTTGTTAGAATTTTTCAGATATTTCTGTTCGTCTACGACCAGTCCTAGACTTTGCTTGACCGGTCGTGTGAACAGTGTTGACTAGTCCTACGACCAGTCTTGTTTCTACGATTCAAAGTCCAATAACTATGCCGGTGGTCCTACGGCCAGTCGTGTGGAACCTACGACCAGTCGTAGAGGGCCTATGACCAGTCATGAGTCGGTTTTATCCGATCGCGCTAAAAATTTCAAAAATCCGTTCTCCTACGACCAGTCAAAGTGTCCACTAGACCAGTCGAAGGTGCAATTTCTGAAGCTATAAACAGATGTCGAATTTCAGAGTTTGATAACGAAATTCAAGAAAATCAAGGGATCACTCTAAGATAAGTTTATGTTTATTTTAAGCTACATTGTGCACATTTAATATTCTTTTTTTGTTAGCTTTTGCATTTGATTTTGTTTCTATATTCCAAACTTATTTGAAAAGAGGAATTGTTGTATTCCTTCTTCTTGGAATCAAAATCAAATAGAGTTAAGCCCAACTGGTTTAATTTAAAATCAATTTGAACCTAGAACCATTTTAAAGTGAGTATTGGACCTTGAACTTCTACATTCAATCATCTACTCCGATTGGTTCCTCCGGGCTACTTCAAAAAGGAGAAATCCAGGTATTTTACATTATTGTAATTTATATTCTTTTTAGTTTATTTTGAGATTCACCAGAAAAATCTCATTGTGTGTGGTTATCTAAGGAGAGCCAGAAAACTCAAAAAGTGGGTTTTTGGATTGTGTAAGCCCAAGTTAAAAAGACACAATTGTGAAGGTTTTGGGTGAACCTGTGAAAACCTATTTTGATAGTGAACGCTAATATCCGTGTGTAAGGATATTAGGAGTGGAGTAGCAATCTATGTGGCTGTTTTATAATAGTTGGTGTACACACAGGCGAACCATTATAATTCTTTATGTTTTGTGGTTGTGTGATTATATTTCTTATCTTTATTATTCGGAATTGTGGGATGTATGTGTGGATGTGAATGTTGTAATCTTTTCATTTCAAGACAGTGGGGAATGTTGTAATAGTTTAGAATTTACTTTAAGCTATTTCTCTTTTTTATTCCTCTTCAGTTTGGGATATTGATACTTATTGTTTTAGTAAGGTTGTCCTGTCATAAACCTTTGGTTTTTATGGTGCAAGGTTATCCTTAGAACTACATTCGTATTAGCCTCTCAAGATTTGAATTTGAGGTTGCTTTATATTCCTTTATTGTGGTTTGTTTCCTTACTTTTGTTGACTATCTAGTTTCTTAAGTTCTGCTGTTATTTTTTTAATTTGGCATAGTCCTATTCACCCTCCCTCTAGGACATATAGCTTGGCCATTACAAGTGGTATCAAAGCCTAATAACTCATTTTAATTCTTTAATTTTGGATTTATTTCCTGAGCTAACGATCTAAGATATATTTAAGATGTCAAATTTTGATAGCCTATCATCACTAGGCCTCCGCCTTTTGATGGTTCCAATTATACTTATTGGAAAGCCAGGATGAAAATCTTCTTAAAATCCATGAATGAAATTGTGTGGCTGGCCACAGTGAATGAATAGACCTCTCTTACCACTGAAGTGACTGAAATCGATGGTTCAAAAACAATGAGTGTAACTCCTTATTTCTCATGGACCACACTTCAGAAAAGTGAGAGTAGTGCAAATGCTAAAGCACTAAATGCAATCACTTGCGCACTATCACCGGATGAATTAAAAAGAATTATATCTTGTGATTCTGCAAAGCAAGCTTGGGATGTTTTAAAAATGACACACAAGGGTATATCAATTGTTAAAAAATATAAAGTCCAACTCCTCATAACCAAATTTGAAGAAATTCATATAAAGGAAAATGAAATGTTTATGGACTTTTATACAAGATTAAATGACATTGTGAACTCTATGTGGGGTCTTGGCGATAAAATTTCAGAAAGTAAAGTTTGTTCAAAGATACTACGCTCACTTTTTGAATGGTTCAACTCTAAGGTAACCGCGATCCAAGAACTTCGTGATACCGACACTATGAGGGTTGAAGAATTAGTTGGATCTTTACAAACCTATGAGTTAAATTTTAAAGCTCTTAAAGGAAAATCTATTGCCCTTAAGTCTTCTAAAGATGTTTCTCAAGAAAACCTTTCTGATTTAGAAAATTCTAAAGACGATATGGCCCTTTTAGTAAAAAAGTTTTATAAAATTTTTAAAAACAAAAAGAGGGTTGATTTTTAGAAAGCTAATGAGAAGAAGAGATCAAAATCCAGATCTAAGCCTTAGAAATCTTTAAAAGAGAGTCAATGTTACAACTATTAAGAATATGGGCATTTAGCAAACAAGTGTCCTAAAAAGGACAAACCCAAAAAGAAGAGTACGTTGGCTACTTGGGATGAATCCTCTGATTCTGAAGCCTCTTCTGATTCAGAAGATTCTGAAACCGAGTCGGGTAATGAAGTGAAAGCCCTTATGACTCTAGTCAAATTCACATTTTCATATAATGATTCAACAAGTGAAGAAAATCTAAATAATGAATGTGAAAATGAAGATGATCTTCAAGATACTTACAATGCCTTATATAAAGAAAGTTGTAAAATTGTTGTTAAACTTAAGCTTCAAAATTAAAGATTTTCAAAGCTTAGAGAAAATTTTAAATCTCTTGTTTTAGAAAACTCCCATATTTTAGACTGTTATGAAAAAAGCAAATGTGATTTGGAGTTCAAAAACTTTCAAATTGAAAATCTGAAATCTGAGAATGAAAATCTTAAACTTGAAGTCTCTTCTCTTTTAAGTTTAAAGGATACATGGAAGTATGCCCAAGGAGTTCCAAAGTTAGAAAAACTCTTATCTGGATCAAGGAAATGTGGCGATCAATCCGGTTTGGACTACGAGAAAAATGTTCCTATTAAACATAAGAATATGTCTCCTAAGTTTGTAAAAGGAGATACCTTGAAATCAAAAGGGAAAAGTACAAATCAAGTTTTTTCTAAAACTATTTTTCAAAAACTGAAAAATAGTTATAAATTTCAGAACCAAAACCCTTTAGCTAAGAAAATAGTTGATCTTCTTAAGGAGCTCTTAAAATCTAACTCAGTGGGTCACTATAAATTTATCTATAATCAAAAGAAGACCCATTTACTCCTAGACCCAAAACTATTGGGAAATGGGTTCTTAAGTTACCTGCTTGGTTGCCCACATTGCTTTCAAAGCTACAAGTCATTCAAAGTGATACCTAGATAGTGGATGCTCCAGGAATATGACAGGCGACAAGGCTTTATTTACCAATCTCAAAGATTGACTGATGGGTCTGTCACATTTAGTGATGGTAGCAACTGCAAAATTATTGGCCAAGGTACGGTTCAACTCTATAACCTTCCCTTATTCAAGAATGTCTTATATGTTGAGGGTCTAAAACACAACCTGTTAAGCATATATCAAATATGCATTAACAATCATAGTGTGAAATTTTCTAATCAAAGTTGTGAAATCATAAACAAAAAGGGATCTGTAATATTAACTAGTCACAGAACTTCTGAAAACTGTTATATTGTAAGTGATGGTAGCTCATCTAGTCAAAAGTGTTTCATGGTTCATACCAATGAAACAAAATTATGGCATAAACGCCTTGGACATGTACACTACCGTAATTTATACAAATTGAGCAAAAGAGAACTAATCAGAGGTCTACCTAAATTACAGAAAGTAGATAAAATATGTGGTGAATGCCAGTATGGTAAACAAAGTAGGAGCTCTCACAAAAAGGTGAACTCCAATGCCGCATCAAGACCAATCAAACTTCTCCATATGGATTTTATAGGACCAACTAGGTTGGAGAGTCGAGGTGGTAAAAAATACATCCTGATAATTGTAGATGATTTTTCAAGATTCACTTGGGTCGCTTTCTTAAAAGATAAATCAGAAACCCTTTATGAAGTGAAAAAGATTATCAAACGTATTCAAACTGAAAAAGGTTCTCAAGTCAATAAGATTTGTAGTGATCATGGATCTGAGTTTGAGAATAGCAGTTTTAAAAAATTCTGTAGTAATCAGGGAATATCACATGAATTCTCTGCACTCAAAACACCACAAAAAAATGGAATTGTGGAAAGAAAAAATAGAGTGCTTCAAGAAATGAGAAATATAATGTTGAATAGTATGAAGCTCCCTAGAATTCTTTAGGCTGAAGCAGTAAATACCACCTGCTATATTATTAACCGGGTTTATACTTGTAAATCTAATAACAAAATGGCTTATAAACTATGGTTTGATAAGAAGCCTACTGTCAAATACTTTCGAGTTTTTGGTATCAAGTGCTATATTTTACGTGACCGAAAAAATCTGAAAAAGTTTGACACAAAAAGTGATGAAGGGATCTTTTTAGGATATGCTTTGAACAGTCGAGCGTATTGAGTTCTTAATAAGAGGACTAGTGTGATTCAAGAATCAATTAATGTGGTTTTAGATGATCACCCGAATACACCTATCTCTAGTTCATTAGATGATGAAGTATTTATATTTGATAAACCAAACTCTTCATCCAGTCAAATTGACACTGAACTTCAAAGTAAACCATCATCTACATCATATTTTACTGATTCAAGGTTAGTAAAAGATCATCCTTCTAATCAAATACTTGGTGACTCTCTTTCTAGTGTTCAAACCAGAAGACAATTGAAAAATGTCTGTAATTACTTTTGCTTCAATTCCCAAATTAAACTAGTCAACGTAATTGATGCATTAGCTTATGAAAGTTGGACTTTGACTAAGCAAGAGCCTAAAATCCATTGTTCTTATGATGCATGCTTTATCTGTATAAATTGTAATAATTTGTATTTTAGCATGTTTACTTGATATTGCTTAGATATTTCATCTCTTTTAGGTCTATAATAACTGTATATCTCTCTTTGGATTTCGTGCTCTTCTTCGTGTCTTTTCCTTAAGCACATATGGATATTTGTCTTCTTTTTTTTTATAAGAAGACACATTGCCCACACATTAATATGGATGATATTTTTGATGAACTGGAATCAGATTCTACTAATGATCCTGATTATGAACCATCTGATTTTGATGTGCATCTACGTGCACTTGAGGAGAAAGTTGAAAACATGAATGTTGCCTAAGATTTACAGTTCAAATATATGCGCAAGTATCGTATGCGCTTAAACAAGGGCATGCATCAACTTAATCCTTTAATACCTGCTCCTTCTTCAGGTTCAGATTGAGTGATTTGATCTTTGGTCTATAATAACTTTAAGTTTATTTTTGGTGAATTGTAAACTAGATTTGGTTTACTAACTATGGTTTACTGACTATGGATTGCATTATTTCAATCTTAATGGTTTGCTCTTTATTTCCTTATTCCTTATTTATTCCTTGTTTATTCTCATTTTCCATTGTTTTCTTCTTCCTTTGTCATATTGTGCCAAAAAGGGGGAGAAATTATGGTTTGGATTGGTGAATACTAGCATTACAAGAGTTTTTTTTTTTATTTATGTGCTATTTAGGGGGAGTAAGTGGAATGTAAATATCTTGATGTGTGCATCTGGTGCATGACAAACTGGTGCAAGATTCTTTAACCAGGCTGTTACTGGTTATATAACACCCCGAATTTTTGCCAACCTGGGGTTAGACGTCCTTAGGCAATGGGTCAACCATAGCACCTTGGTAACCTCTCAGAACCCAATTCCAAAGCCAAAGAAATCATTTAGAACGAAATTCTTTACAAATTTAACGTGAATTAGCCAGCGCTACGCTAGATCTCCTGCAAAATAAGCACCAATCACTTTAAATACGATCTGTAAGACCCAAAACCTATAGAATCATTGACGTAATCTTACCCTAAAATTCAAGATCAAACTCTAAACCTGTTTGTTCTCAGGAACCCTTTGAAACTTTGTATTGGATCGAGACCGCGCATCGAAAGTCTGATATCTATAATCTTAGACAATTACGATCGCCTTGTTGGACTTGACAATCATTTCGAAAATCAAGCCCAACTGATGTTCTGGTTATGTTTAGGCTATAAAAAGGCCTTAACCTCTCTCTCACAAATCCCATACGAATTTGCAAAAACCTAGGAAAGAGAAGAGAGAAAAGAGAGAAAAAGTGAGGGAGAAGCTGGTGATTCTTCTAGGGATTCTTCCCTGCTGCTCCACGTGCCAAATCCATCCACCTGCATCGCTATTCTGGCGACTCCAACGCCGTTCTAGGTAAGAAAACCCTAACCCTAACCTGTTTCAGGGATTCTATCGATCCAAGTAGTGAAATAGCTGACTTACCTTGTGTTGTAGGTTGCCAATCAGTCGTTGACGACAACGTAGAGTTCCTATTCGATTCATTACGCTCTTACAGTGTAAGGTGCAGATTTTAGACATTTTGGTTACCATTTTTCAAAGCTTTCAATGTCATTTAATGGTAGATTACTGAAAAGGATGTTGGTTGACATGTAGAACATGCTATCCATTTTTCAATTCGAATACGTACGAAGAATATGAGATTTAGGATATTTTGGGTATTTGTAGGAAATACTGTATACGTACGTATTTTGCCAGTATGATTTTCATGAGTATTTACCGTGTACCAATACTAGTTATACATGTATGATCTGTTTGGCGAAGAGATTCGCCCTAATGCACATATTGGCCGACAAATGCTATGTAGACTAATGTGTGTAGACTAAGTGTTTGTTAAAATGCCTAAATCAATATGATTTATGCCTGCCATATATTTTGAATGTAAGAACATGATTGTTGTGTATTAGACATTTCCTTGATATAAGGATCTGTCATATTATATGTTGAAAACAACATACGTCAGGTACGTTGGAGTTATGTAGTCTAAGTGCTTGTATAAATGCTTGTGTGAGTAAGCTATAAATGCTTGCGTGAGTAAGCACTTAGTAAATAGTGTTGTAGACTAGTGTTGAGATAGGATTCTCAACTATTTTGATGATGTATATGATTTCTTCCATGGTTGTTATATTTGAATTGATTATCTTATATATATGCAATGCTTGTGTACGTTTAAATTGCTTATGTTGTATCTTATAACATGTTGTTAACATGCTTGAATTACTTGCTATTTTAATTTTGTTTATCTCATATAATTACTGATTCACATCTATGTGCTTAGGGCTATACTCTAGTCCAGGCAGTCAGTAACAGTTTAGAATTTACAGTTGGATTCTATTCGCCACGAAGGATGTGTATGACGAACCCGAGTCGTACTAGAGTCGTCGGCAGTGGTTAGGCCACATGAAGTGCTTGTGCACTTCATGTTGGTCAATTCAACGTGCGATCATGCCAGTTGGACTCATCAAGCAACCCGACTGACCATTGTATGTTCACCTTGTATTCGTCATAACTGCTTAAACCTAGGGTACTGAACTTACCAGTGATAACCCCTCTAACCTTGGTACCTCGATCCCCTAAGACTCATGAGCCGGGCATGGTGGTATGGGACACCATGGTCGAGCTGTCGGCCTACGCTGGGGCCATAAATCTCCCCGTAATGACCAGTGAGCACCCTACTCTGAGCAGATTATGGTGGTATGGGACACTATATTCTTGCTGTTGACCTACATTGATAAGGTGATGGGGGAGTGGAGCAACGAGTGCGAGCAACATCCTTGGCAGCCCTTTGTAGTGACCTTGAGCTTATCCTGACACCACATGGGGGCGACGAGTCCTGATGCAATCTTAAGGATATAAACTAGGCCTTATTGATAAGGTGATGGGGGAGCAGAGCAACGAGTGCGTGCAACAGCCCTGACAGCCCTTGCAGCGACCTAGAAATATATCATCGTATGAGACTACTAGGAGTGATGACCCTAGACAGGAACATTATTTGGGTATTGATATGAGGGAGGTACCTTAGTTTTCCAATCCTGTTGTATGAAAAGGACTAATAACAACTCGGTAATCATATTCATATCGCACTGCATGTGCTTGGAAGATGTGGAACACTGAGGGAAGAAAGCATGCCGCGGACGTAAGATGGTGTCACATGAGGGAGTAGGTTGGTGAGGGCAACTATCATGTCATTTCATTCTTACATTAATCACAGTATTTAAAAATATTTATTTTTCTTGCTTTATCATTATCACTTGATTGATTTGATAACATGCTAACCTTTTCTCTATGATTACACTGAGTTAGCTACTCACTCCCACATTACGGGACGGTATTGCGCACACCAACCAGTCCCTATTTCAGTTTCAGATGGTTGCGTTGCTTGTGAAGCAAAGCCGGACTTGATGATGAGGAGGAGGATTTCTCCTTTATGCGTGTTCTGATCGACGGGATTACAGGGAGGTTGATTAGACGCCATGACACTTGTCATTTTATACTTTTGGAGAACTCATGTATATTCTTTTCTCTCTATTTTGGAGTATACATGTATTTAGTTAACCTGGTAACATGTTCACACTCTGGAGACTTACAATCATTTATATATTTTATATATCTATTTCATTCTTCCGCTTGCTAATTTAACTGTCTCTGGAGTATGATATGTTGTTTTAGCTTAATCTACCTCATGTTTTATGCACTATTACCATCGACATTCATTCATCATTGAAAATGTTGCATAAGTGATGTTTTGAAACTCGAGAGTTGGGTTTCTACCCGACCCCCAATTCTTGGGATGTTACAGGTTACCTTTTATAACCTAGGCATAATTCTTTGTATTCATATTGGTTATATAATTATTGAGTGTTTTGTCACAAATTTGACAAAGGGGGAGATTGTAAGTGCTATGATTTTATGCTCCTTTGGTTGTCAAATTTTGTGGTGCCAAAACCTCTATCTGTGTCTTGTGTTTGTATGTTGATATATGTTCAAGACACTGCATCACAATACTACATCACAATGCTTCAAGTCAACTACGGTGATCGACTTCAAGAAAGAAATGCAAGGTCATGTATTTTGTCATCTTCTATAAGCTTCAATGTTCAGAGCTACATCGATAAGAAGAGTGTTTGTTCAAGACTCAAGTGTCACTCAAGATGAAGTTTAATTTCAAGTTGTAGAAGATCTCAAGATCAAGCTACATCAAGTTGAGGTCGCAAGCTTCATAAGGTTCAAAGGTCAACCTTCATCTGAAAGAATAAAGTTTTAATGTTCATACTCCATATCCCAGGTATGAATGACCTTAGATTGACCTTAGGATAGGTCATTTTGTATACATAATTCAAATTGAATCTTTTTATATGAATTTGCTTTGTTCTATGACTAGTCCTGGACCTTGTTCGACTAGTCCGAGCACTAGTTCGACCAGTCCAAGAGATTCCAAGACCAGTCCTAAGTTTGTTGGAATTTTTCAGATATTTCTGTTCGTCTACGACCAGTCTTGGACTCTGCTCGACCGGTCGTGTGAACAGTGTCGACTAGTCCTACGACTAGTCTTATTTCTGTGATTCAAAGTCCAGCAACTATGCTGGTGGTCTTACAGTCAGTCGTGTGGAACCTTTGACCAGTCGTAGAGGGCCTACAACCCATCGTAGACACCCTACAACCAGTTGTGAGTCGGTTTTATCCGATCGCGCTAAAAATTTTAAAAATTTGTTCTCCTACGACCAGTCAAAGTATCCACTAGACCAGTCGAAGGTGCGATTTCTGAAGCTATAAATAAATGACGAATTTCAGAGTTTGATAACGAAATTCAAGAAAATCAAGGGATCACTCTAAGATAAGTTTGTGTTTATTTTAAGCTACATTGTGCACATTTAATATTCTCTTTTTGTTAGCTTTTGCATTTAATTTTGTTTCTATATTCCAAACTTATTTGAAAAGAGGAATTGTTGTATTCCTTCTTCTTGGAATCAAAATCAAATAGAGTTAAGCCCAACTGGTTTAATTTAAAATCAATTTGAACCTAGAACCATTTTAAGTGAGTATTGGACCTTGAACTTCTACATTCAATCATCTACTCCGATTGGTTCTTCCGGGCTGCTTCAAAAAGGAGAAATTCAGGTATTTTACATTATTGTAATTTACATTCTTTTTAGTTTATTTTGAGATTCGCCAGAAAAATCTCATTGTGTGTGGTTATCTAAGGAGAGCCAGAAAACTCAGAAAGTGAGTTTTTAGATTATGTAAGCCCAAGTTAAAAAGATATAATTGTGAAGGTTTTGAGTGAACCTGTGAAAACCTATTTTGATAGTGAACGCTAATATCCGTGTGTTAGGATATTAGGAGTGGAGTAGCAATCTGTGTGGCTATTTTATAACAGTTGGTGTACACACAGGCGAACCACTATAATTCTTTGTGTTTTGTGGTTGTATAATTATATTTCTTATCTTTATTATTCAGAATTATGGAATGTATGTGTGGATGTGAATGTTGTAATCTTTTCATTTCAAGCACAGTGGGGAATGTTTTAATAGTTTAGAATTTACTTTCTGTTATTTTCCTTTCTTATTCTTTTTCAGTTTGGGATATTGGTACTTATCGTTCTAGTAAGGTTGTCCTGCCATAAACCCTTGATTTTTATGGTGCAAGGTTGTCCTTAGAACTATATTCGTATCAGCCTCTCAAGACTTGAATTTGAGGTTGCTTTACATTCCTTTATTATGGTTTATTTCCTTTTTTTTGTTGATTATCTTATTTCTTAAGTTTCGCTGTTATTTTTTTAATTAGGCATAGTCTTATTCACCCCCCCCCCCCCCCCCCCCTCCCTTTAGGACATATAGCTTGGCCAATACACGTAGTCGATAATCTGACAGCTGTAGCCATTATAAAATTTGGCATATTGCTATGGACTTTTAGCAATAAATAATATTTGTAGTTGTTTATGCTTATCGTTACAAATATAATTACCACGGATTATATCCATAGCTGTTGTTATCTATAACTATAGATTAAATCCATACCTATAAGTTCCAGACCTATTGTTATGGCACCTACGACTACGGTCGTTCCACGGACTAGTTACAGACTAAAACTGTAGCCATAGGTATATGGCCACGGATTTTATCCGTAGCCTTTGCCTATTTTTCTTGTAATGTTCGGAAATCATTACCGATTGCCTAGACTACATCGTAGCCCCAATCACACTCCCAACAATAACATTCATGTTTGAGAGTCAAAGAGTATGTAGCAACCAATTCAAATATAAATCTCTTATAAGCATTTTAACGAACACATAGAGTGCATGTTAACATACGTAATCATTTCATCCATAAATCACATGGTAGTAAAATAGGTTACGTAAAGGAAATTATAAATATAAATAAGGGAATTGAGATTCCTATCTCAATACCCTCATAAAATACATTACAACAAGTATTTTCTCATTCAAGCATTTTATCAAGCACTTAAACTACACATATCACATATAAGTAATAAATTAGTTAAACACATATTATAGAAAATCCTTCCACATAGAAGATGCCATACGTACAACAATCATGTATTCCCAAACAACAATCATGGCCAACCTAAATCATAATTCTATATTCATACAAACATTTAAACAAACACATGGAATGCATTATTTTCAACATAGTTCATATATATGTGTAATACGCTGAAACATCTTATCTAAGTATATGTGATAGCAATCAAGTCAGTTATAAATTATTAACTGACATTGAAAGCCTTGAAAACCATAAACTAAACATTTATAGTCTGCACCTTTCACCAATAGACTCGTATCGTACTCAATTTCAACACTATGCTTTAATCTATAGCACAACTATAACCTATAGCATGAAATAAGTTAGCCATTTCACCATCTACTCTATTTTAATCCCTAGAACAGGTTAGGTTTAGGATTCCTTACCTAAGAACGGAATCGAAATCACCGGAATAGTGATACACACAGGCTAATTCAGCACGTGGAGTGGTGAGATTGAATCCCAAGAACTATCTCCCACTTTCTCTCTCTTCTCCTCACTCTTTCCTTCTCTTTTTCCTCTCTTCTCTCTCCTAGGATTTAAAATTCGTATGGAATGAGAGAAGGGTGGGTTTAGGCCCTTATATAGGCCCAAAACTGATGAAAATGGCCCCAGGGCCATGGTATACTTAAGTTACAGCTAAAGAGTGGCTGTTTCGATCCAAAGGAGCTCATCTGGAAGCCCATTTCCTGCATACGGTTTAGGAAAAGTTTCCTGACATTGGATCTAGGTCAGGTTAAGTTTTCAGTCCGATCGGATCAGTGGATTGATCGCGGAGTACCTGTTTCAGTTCAACGGTCACCTGTACTCGATCAGAGCCACAAGTACACTGACATGTGTTGGAAATTTTCTCTGATCTGAGGGTATAATTGGGTTAGAATCTGACAGTCTGAAACCTTAAAATTGGCTTGTAAGTGAACGGCTCAATTCACTTAAGTTTCAGTACATTTTCTAAAGGTATTTGCGTTTCTCACACACTTCGCTCTGGGCTCAAGTTATGCATTTTGGGATACTATTAGGACTTGATTTTCGAGGAGGTTGTCAAGCCCAGTAAGGTGGTCATAACCGTATATTTCACGATAATCGAACTTTTAACGTGCGGTCCACGTCCGATACCGGGTTTCGTGATGGTCCCGAGAGCAACTGGGTTTTAGGATTGATCCTACGTTTTTAAGTAATGTAGCGTCAGCGATTCTATTAGTTTTGGGTCTTGCAGTTTGTATAGAAAGTTGTTTAAGCTAATTCACCGACTAAATCATTTTAGTACTCAATTAATTTTCGTCTATTTCCTAAAGGATTTAGTCCTTAGTGATTCCTGCCTAAGGTGGTACTCGGGTCTTTGTATGGATTTTTTTGAGACGTTACAACATCCTTCTTAGTGTTATTAACCCTTCAAACCTCTGAAATACCTTAAATTTTCTGATTCTACTTTCCCTCTCGAAATTAAAGAAAACGAGGCATGCTTTACTCATAACCTGCTAGCCATATGATTGAGACTGCAATATACAAATACAATCTTATGCCCTTGGAAACCTTTCTAGGATAATCATTTGACCGTAGGCAATAATGAAGGATTTATTAATCACTAACTTGGACTTGAATTAAAAATAAGAACTCTCTTTAACAAGACTCAAATGACAACCTTATAAATAAGAG
Organism: Magnolia kwangsiensis; assembly: GCA_037074715.1. Taxonomy (NCBI): domain Eukaryota; kingdom Viridiplantae; phylum Streptophyta; class Magnoliopsida; order Magnoliales; family Magnoliaceae; genus Magnolia; species Magnolia kwangsiensis. Next base: position 104,948,888 of record CM073578.1, on the reverse strand, counting down.
TTTTGAACTTTATAATTACGTGTGATACTCCCTAAGCATTTAGGTTGATCAGACTACGAAATTATGGGACTATCTACTTGCGAAGTATTCACGGATTGACCCAATTCTGAATCCTGTGTGACTACCAACGGACTTGCTACTTTGACTGAGCAGAAGACTACGATTCACCAGGATTAAGAAGGGATACAACGAGCTTTCTGCCCTGGTCAGGCAGAGGATTGATGTATCGGATCAAAGCATACTACAACTGTCTTTCCGTATTATCCCAATCATGAAGAGTAGAATACACCACCCTTAGGTAAACTTTATCATCAAACACTTAGTACGATACTAATAATTTTGACATTTATTTTTAAACCTCAAAGGTGGAAACTTTTAAGGGTGATAAATATAATAAGCAAGGCTAGTATATTTAGCATGCACCCTACCACACATATAAATCTGAAATCAATAAAACTTAAGTAAATGAAATGATAATATCTTTATTTATTATCCTTAAGCAATTTTGGGGACGAAATTGTTTTTAAGGGGGGTAGATTATAATATCTTAGATTTTTGCTATTTTGGATTTTTAAAAATACTTGAAAATTTTCATTATAATTAACTTATATTGTCACTTACTAACAATTAACACTCGATGTTAGCTTATACATAAGTGGTACCAATAAAGAACCACACAAATCTGATCAATCAACCGTAAGAAGCCAACGAATCCAGTTAATCACTTAAACACCAAATTTAACTATATGATTTGTTCGCATAGGGCCCAAATCTAGCCGACTTATCGTTGACTAATCAAAACAACCACAACAAAATTAAAGATCCACCCAAAGCCGAGATAACTTGGCATTGGATCGTAATTAACAAATCAAATTGACCCAATTATCCATATAGCATACGAACTAACGGTTTAGAGTGATTATAACTGAATCGCTATTTTCACTAATTGCGAATACGCCACACTATGAACATAATTAATCCAAACCTAAATCATAGCAAACAAGAAATCTTGCTACCTAACTCATTCTAAAAATGCCTAGAATTTTTAAATGAGCTCTGGATTGCTCGTTAGTGGGCCAATATTTTTAAAATTATAGAGTAATGTCTATCTTATTGGGCTTGACGTCCATCGCAAGATATCCATTCGAGATCATGACTCGAATAACTCAACTTGGACTTACAAGATCGGTTCATGAGTTGTGCGAATATTCTTGAAATTAACTAAGAACTTAAGTCACTTATCTGTGTTTGGTTTTTACCTAAGTTGTGGCTTTTGAATCATTAGATCACGAACGAATTTGGGATAACAAGCTAGAGTAATGTCCTACACAAATTCGTATAGTTACGGGCCCGATCCATAGTCGATGACCGTTGAACTGAATTCTGATCCTACCCGTCGATCAAGGCATCCAAATGGCAAGCCGATTGTGTCTATGCATAGATCATCACTAGGGCCAACTATTCTACAATGGGTGCTCCCGTAGGGCTAGTAAAGTGAAAACTCAACCTATAAGGCCATTTGCATCAAAGATGGTGCTATAAATAGGTCATTTGAGGGCCTCCTTTGCTCCCATAAGAATTTACAAGCCTTAAGAGAGAAAGAGAAGAAGAGAGAAAGAGGAAGAGAGTGACAGTGAGAGGGAGGGATGGATCTTTATACTTAGGGATTTATATCTCATTAATCAAACCCCGAGACTTACCGAATCTTTCGTCGAATCCATCATCACTTGCAACCGGAGATAAGACTTGCATTCAACCCTTTGATTTTGTAACCTATACCTACTTTATGTGCGATTAACGATACTTATTTTCTCTACATTAGAAATTGGTGATTTTCCCTAAAATCCCAACCCTAAGAGTTAAATATTGGAAATCCCCTCTTAAAGTGCAGACTATAAATGCTTAGGTTATGATTTATCATTGTTTTCATTTCGTTTAATGATTTATAATTGTTAATGTATAATTTTTTATTGTCTTACATATACTTATATCACTATCTAATGAATTGATGAATTACAAGTTGTTGCGTAACGTTGTCTGTGTTCAATGAAATGCCTAAATGAATAGATTATCAAAATCCCTTATCGAATGTTAATCCATATGTTATGAATGTTTGTTACCATGATTTGGATAGGAATAGGGCTACGAGTGTTGTCCAAGTAACCGGTAAACTCCCACGTTTGGGTGGTCGAACTAGGTAGGCCACTTTGGGTAAATTCGAAAGAGACAGGTCGGACATTGACTATCGACAGTGGCTAGGCCACAAGGGTCACTCATGCACTCCATGCCGATTAAGTTAGTGTGCGCCCGTACCAATCAGAATTATCTAAAGAACCAGTTGACCTATTGTGTGTTCACCATGTATGAGCACAATTGTTTAAATCTAAGGTACCCCCCTCACTATTTTAAAGATCCACTTTTAACCATGGTACCATGATCCTCAAGACTCATGTGTTGGGCATGGTGGTATGGACATCGTGTCCATGCTGTCGGTCTACGCTGGGGTGACTAGCCTCCCCGTAGTGACCACGAGCATAACTTCTTATAACTTGCCTATCATATGTGTTTATCTAAGAGTGACAAACCAAGATGAATTAAGAACACAAGATTAGGGCTATTGCAGTCGTCCAATGCTTAATGATTTGGTTAGGATCAATGCTTAAAAGGGAGGCATCGTAGTTTCTCCAAATTACTGGATGAATGGGCGTAATTAATTACTCGGCTAACATGATCATACACCACATTGCATTAGTTAGAATGTGAGGAAATAGATGTTGGAGTTGCACGTTTGAGGAAATGTTGTCATGTGCGAAATAAGTCGTTGGAGTCGCGTGTTGAGGGAGTGTCGATGGGTGAGGGCATGCATCATTACATAAACTTCATTCTCTCATTAAAAAGAGTAGTTAGGAAGTGATTACCTTATGTTACCTTATCTTTATTGTATTGATTGACTTGATAATATGTGTAACTTTTGCTTTATAGAACCACTGCGTTGATCACTCACTCACACTCCGGGATGGTATTTTAAAACACCAACCAGAAGCTAGTGTAGATGTAGGTATTGCTAATGCCGATACTCTGGAGCAGGCTTTCATGGATGATGTAACGCCCGTGAAAAATCCATACTTGGGCTCGAGTACCAACTCGACCCGAAATTGCGTAGAATTCATTCCTTTAGAAAATATGACTAGGTTAGCTAGTGCAATGTTAGAATAGCTGGGAAATGGTCCCTGATCACTTTAAATACGTTCTACAAGGCCCGAAGCGAGTGGAACCAAGGGTGCTATAATGCTCTAAAGCCTCGGATCAAACTCTAAACCGGTTTGTTCTCTGGACCACTTTGAATCTTTGTATTGGATCTAGACCGCACGTTGAAAGTCCGATACCTCCTATCTTAGACCGTTAGAACCGTCTAGCTGGACTTGACACTCATTCCAAAAATCAAGTCAAACCGATAATCACAGGCTATTTCATTGAGCCCGGACCGAAGAGAGTGAGAATAGGGTTAGAATTGGAATTTGAAATTCAAATCTGGCACACAATTTGACGCATCAGTATTGAGCGTTCTGACCGTCAGAATACAGCCAAATTACACCCTTGGATCAGGAAAAATATCTATTATATATCACGAGACTTATAGGCCTGATCTTGGTGCGATGACCGTTAAACTGAAACTGGACCGCTACGTGCGATCTGGGAACCCTACCGGTCTGAAAACTGGATGTGTGCTAGATCTAGTATGCATGAGCTTAAGTCCGACCGCATTTGGCCTGGGGACCTTCAGAAATGCCCTTTTGGACCGAAACGGCCCCGATTTGGTTAGGCACCAAGTAAACATTGATCCCAAGCCTATTTTGGGCATGTTGTTGGCTATAAAAGGGGTTGAAACCCTCACTCCTCTCTCCCATCCGAATTTGAGAGAAGCCCTAGCTTGGGAGAGAGAAAAAGGTGGGAGATTGTGAGAGTGTGGGAGAGTTCTTCCTGCCACTTGTACTACGCATTTCACGTGCTTAAGCAACACACCTCCACCGCTTTCCCGGCGATTCCACCGCGATCCTAGGTAAGTAAAAATCCTAAATAGTTGTTGATTTGAGTTTCCCTTATTTCCATAGCGATGTAGCTTATGGATCTTGTGTATTAGGCTCCTTATTCGCCGTAGACGAAGCGTATACGCTCCGTTTCAATTTCCGAGTCTACAAGACATAAGGTGAGGATTTTAGACGCTTTGATTGACGGTTCCCAACGCTTTCAATGTCGTTTAATAGTAGATTCTTGACGGCATCGCCGTTTGACATGTACAAAATGCTCTCCGTTTCCCGTTTCGTAAGCTAACGAAGAATATGAGATTTAGGGCATTTTAGTCATTTGTAGGAAGTACGGTCTACATGCATATTTTGCTGACGTGATTGACATGGTTTGTCGCCGCATTAGAGAGTTAGGAATGATTGCATAATCAGTTTGGCGAAGAGATTCGCCAAGTTGCGCACTTTGGGTCGACATACTATATGTGGATTTAAGTGTGTAGTGTATGTGTTTGTATAAATGCTTGTATTAGTATGTATTGAATTAAATGACGTTATGTAGTAGTTTGAGATTGATTTCATGATTAATATGCTGACCTAAATGATTTTCTACATGTTGACCTTGTGCATGATCGCATTACATGCATAGAAAGTATGCCTTGAGGATTTGCTTAAGTTGAATATGCATGGGAAGTATGCCTTGAAGATTTGCTTAAGTTGAATGTTATAACATGTGCTAACATGCTCACATGATGTATTTCAATTCCAATACCTTTGTATAGTGTTAATGTAATTCCATAGATGTGTGGGACTTGACTTAGTCCAGGCAGTCGGTAACCGAGCGAATTCGTGGCTGACTGGTCATAGCCACGAACGACGCGTCGATGAATGTGATTCGTGTTGAGAGTTGGCGGCAGTGGTTAGGCCACGCGAAGTGTTTTACGCACTTCATGTCGTTCAATTCGAGATGCGATCGCGCTAGTCGAGCCCGTCAAGTAACCCGACTGGCCGATGTATGTTCACCTTGTATGTGTCATAACTGCTTGAACCTAGGGTACTGAACTTACCATTATAAACCCTGTTAACCATGGTACCTTGATCCACGAAGACTCATGAGCCGGGCATGGTGGTATGGGACACCGTGGTCGAGCTGTCGGCATACGCTGGGGCCACAAACCTCCCCGTAGTGACCAGTGAGCACCTTGACTCGTGAGCAGATTATGGTGGTATGGGACACTATATTCTAGCTGTCGGCCTACACTGATCAGGCGACGAGCCCTTTGTAGTGACCGCGAGCGTATTCTGAGTCCACGGGAGGCGACGACCCTTCCGTTGCAGTAGAGTACGGTAGGCCTGTATTGATAAGGTGATGGGGGAGTGGTGCAACGAGTGCGAGCAACAGCCCTGGCAGCCCTTGCAGTGACCTACGAAATATACATCGTATGAGATTTCTAGGAGTGACGACCCTAGACAGGATCCGTGTTGGGATTGATACAAGGGAAGTACCTTAGTTTCCCAATCCTGCTGTTTGAATGGACTAATAACAACTTGGTAATCATATCACCATAGCATTGCATGTGCCTGGAAGATGTGGAGCACTCTAGGGAGTGTGGCATGCCGCGGTCGTAAGATGTTGCCGCATGAGGGTGATCGTCGGTGAGGGCATACATCACGTCATATCATCTTGCATTAACAACAGTATTAGGATTGTCTGATTTATTGCTTTACTATTATCGCGTGATTGAATTGTGAACATGCTAATCTTTGCTCTATGATTCCACTGAGTTGATCACTCATTCCCACGTTACGGGATGGTGTTTGCAACACCCACCAGACCCTGTTGTAGTTGCAGGTGAGGACGAGATCCAGGAGGTGGAGCTAGATGATGACGAGGACCAGGATGAGTTCTCGTATATGCAGTATCATGACGGCTTCCCGTAGGCGACCTGGATCGAGGGGACATCAGTGGGACTTTTCTTTTTGAACATTATTCTTTTGTTATGTATATGTACATGAGACTCAGTGATGTAGTCATACTTTGGAGACAGATGAGATTACTTTGCTTTTCCATACAGTGATATATACATTGTTTAGTCTTCCGCTTGCTTTTATCACTGGATCTGAAGTATGAATTGCAGTTTTGGTATACTTTTACTCATGTGGATGCTTTAAAACAGACAACATCGAATCATAACCATTTTTGTTGCATAAGTGACGATCTGAAACTCGGGAGTTGAGTTTATACACGACCCCCGATTTTCAGGGTGTTACAAGTTGGTATCAGAGAATGAATGAGAGTATACTGGGCCTGGGTTATGGTCTTGCGACGTACACTGTCGCTTCCTTTGACTTAGGTGGGTGCGAGAAGGGTCTAGAAACACTTCTAGGATCACAGATTCGCCGATAGGCGAAGTCTATAAGGATCGATCGCAAGATCGAGTCTGTAACGCATCTCAGGTCGCGTAAAGCAACCCGAATCACTTCTAACCTTTAGGAAGTCGGGTTGAGACGTCCTATGAGAGGTTTTAAACCGCAAAAGTGAATCCTTGGGCCGTGGAATGACCACGACTCCAGTAATCAATCGCCAGGGCTTAAAAACCCCGTTTTGCCAAAAATTCTCAAAATTCCTCCTCTAAACACTTCAACCTTCAGTTTTTTCCTATCCATTTCATGTTAGGCATCAAACCTAATGTGAAAATAACACAAATTAGTACATTCACCAAATTTTACAGTGAATAGTAAAATCTCATAAAAAATGGACATAAGGCCATTCTAACTTCACTTTCTTTAGCAAATAAGGAGCTAGATAGGTGTACTGGCTCCTTCTACCCCAAATTCATATGCTGCATCATATAGTTTGGTATTCGGGATTGCGATGTGGACCCGAAAAGCCCCGAACACATGTTTGGGCTCATAGAGACCAAATTGGTATGAACCAGGGGGTGGGACCTAACTTTTTGGGACCATGGGACCATGGGGGACCAGACCCATAGGGTCCCACTGGCCAACTTGAAGTTTGGCCGGTGATGCCATCGCCGGCCGGGCGATGCATCGCCGGCCGGCGATCTCAGTTGGTGCCGTCCTTCGGGTGCACTCCCTTAAATAGGGTCCACATCACCCCTATGTACCTCCCACATCACGAAAACCCCCAAAACCCACCTCTCCTTCACAAACAGCCCCTTACATAGCCCTAGATTCGATTTTCAGCAACCAATCCCAAACCCCGGCGTCCCAAACCACCTCTAAAATCTTCCTTGGCCAAAACCGACCACCACCCATCAGTTATTGGGTGTTGGCAGCCTCTTTCCTTGAAGATTTCACCATTTGGAGCTCCAAAATCCCCCAAATAGAGCTGAAATCGTGAGGTGCTCCATCCCATCTTTTTGTTTGTATTTTTCCCTGAAAGTACAGCCTTGGGAAGCTTGAAGCATCCCTCTACGACGCCTAAATTTTCTTTTGTCAGATTGGGCAGCCATTTCTCCACATTTTCAGCGTTTTCCATGGCTTTTGTGGAAGCCATTTTGGGCCTTTTGTCGCTCTCATCCATCATATCTTTGATGGGTAAGAGGAAAACTGCAACAGACGAGGCTGGGCCGAGCTGCCCTGCTCGATTGAGAAGACCGCGGGGTGGTGCCACAAGTTCAAGCGCCGCCGCAGGTCCAGCTGCAGTCCTGGAGTGCCGTACAAAGCGGGATTTGGATCCCCATGCACACCTTGGACGAACCATTCTATCAGAGATGCCTCATGGTGAATACACTGATCGTAGAGTATTATTTGAGGCAGACATAGATGGACGGTTGTTCGGCGAGTATCTGTTGTTCGAACGCATTGAAGCTGCGCACTGGGGACCGATCTTTGAAGCTCGCGCTCGTGCTAATGTGAGCACTGTTCGTGCCTTCTATGCTAGCATCCAGAATCCTACCTTGGATCCTTTGCAGTTCAAAATCCCTTTTGGTAGAGATCGGATGGCTACGATCGACGTACGGTTGGTTGCGCGACTTCTCAATGTGCCTCTAGGTGATGTGCATCCAAGTGAGAAGAATTTGAGGACTAGACGTGAACGAGATCGCCGCACCAGGTTTCTGTGCGGTAAGTTGGTTCCATGGCAGCCTAATAATAGCCTCAAGATGACGTACATGTCTAAGGATTTGCGCCTGCTGCATCACATCTGCACGTTCAATGTTTATCCTAGGTCGACGAACCGCATTGAATGTACACGTCTTATGGTCGATTTCTTATTTCTGGTGGCCCAGGGAGAGAACGTATGTATGGCCACTTTTATCTTACGGCAGATAGTTCTCATAGCCAGGTCGAGGAGAACATCCGAATCCCTTCCCTTTGGCCGACTCATTTGCAAGATTGCGCTTGAGTTTGCCTATAGACTTGGACCCGAATTGCCGGTATCGATTCACACCATCGATGAGTCGACAATGGTTAAGATGAAGATTGGGTCGCAATATCGTGAAAATCAACTTGAAAGGGATAGTGGGGACGACTTTGATGAAGAGGAAGATCAAAGCGAAGAAGAACCTAGTGCAGAGGTTCAGGAAGAGACTCAGGAAGAAGCAGAAGAGGAGGCTCAGGATACTGATGAGAGCCCTCCTCCTTCTGCGCAGGCTACTATCGACGATCGCATTGCTCGGATGGAGGAGAGCCAGACCGCTTTGCGGAGGGAAGTCCAAGAACTTCGAGCAGAGGTCGCTGATGCCAAGGTCGTTATGAAGAAGAAGTTTGGCAAGGTGACTCGCACCTTGAAGGCAATCCTGTGTTGCTTACAGGATAAGGGTGCTCCTCCTCCGTCACCAGACTCCGACTAGCGACGCGATCTTTGATGTTGTTATTAGTAGTTAGCCATTTCCCGTTTTATGTGTGTAAGCCTGTTAAGGCTAGTGCTTTGCTTATGTTGCTGTTGCTTAACTGTCTTAATTTTCATGTCATTCTAGTCATGATGCTTGTAAGGATATATCCCTTGTATTGTGACAATTTTGATTAATTGAAATGCATGGAATGCCCTTGACTCTTTAGTGAATGATTGTGGTGTATTTGTGCAATTGAGACTGACAAGGTTGCGCCCTATTTTGAATATAGGGAATGCCACCTAAGACTACGAGGAGTGCGGTTCGGCTTTCATTGTCAGAGCAGATGGATCAGACTCCCTCTCAGTCTGGCACTCGTCCGGACCCTGCTGTGGGCCCGATTCCTGAGACGGTTCGGCCGTCTCAGCCTACTGTAGGTCCTATAGATGGACCACCGCCATTTACACCATCAGTTAGAGAGCCACAGAGCGCATCTACTTCCGCACCTCATCCGCCACAGCCGGCTCCACCCCCTGATAGATTCGAGCAGATGATGGCTATGATGCTACAGCAGCAGCAGCTTCTGACCACCATAGTTGGGACTTTAGCCCAGGGTGGGGGTGCGACTGCATCTACTCCGCCTGCACCACCTGCGCATCCAGCTGAGGATGCCTATACTTACGCCCAGGATGAGGGCATAGCACATCCTGCGCAGCCTGCTTTCCCTGCGGGGAATCCTGCCGACACACGGGGCCTTCTGGAGCGATTCCAGCGCTTGCGGCCTCCTACTTTCACGGGTTCTCACAGACCCGAGGAGGTTGAGTTCTGGCTCTACCGAGTGTCGAAGATTCTACGCATGTTGCACTGTGCCGAGGCTGAGCAGGTAGAGCTGGCTACCTTCTTATTTGAGAGAGAGGCCAGTATGTGGTGGGATAGTATATTACGGACTGTTGCCGCAGATTTCGTATGGACGTGGGCTGCATTCGAGTTCCGCTTCCATGAGAAGTATTATCCCCAGACCTACAGGCACGAGAGGGAGAATGAGTTTCTCCGTCTCAGGCAGGCAGCGATGACGGTTACCGAGTATGAGCATCGGTTCACAGAGTTGGGCAGGTACGTCCCGACGATTCTAGCCGATGAGCAGATGCGCATACGGCGCTTCTTGGAGGGCTTGCGACCGGATATTCGGTCGAAGATGTGCTGTGTCAGTTTCCCCTCCTATGCGGAGTTGGTTCACATGTCCATGCGGGCAGAGCAGGACGTGGATCGACTTGCGCGATCTCGAGGCCCGACTACTTCTAGGCCGCGACCGAATTTGTCAAACAGGCCCTTCGCGGGCAAGAGGCCTCGCATTGATCCTCCTACCAGGACCACGGCGCCAGTAGGACCGTTTCGGCGCCCTGATTTATCATGCACATACTGTGGGAGGACGGGCCATTTAGCGCAGAGTTGCTTTTCCAGGATGCGGGATAGTGGGTTCTCGCCGCCGCAGAAGATTGATCGTGTACGTCCGCAGGCGATATCAGCACCGCCTATACGGTCAGCTCCTGCGCATCCTTCTTTCCGACCTACGGTATCGCAGATTCGACAGCCTCCACGGCCCCTGACACAGCGGCCGAACCGGCCACAGCAGGCACGAGTTCATGCACTGACCGCTGAGGCAGCTACGACGCCGACTTTGCAGCATTCAGCCTTTGAGGTCACGGGCCATATCGGAGGTACTCCCGTTCTTGTTATGGTGGACACTGGTTCCACGCTTTCTCTAATATCGCGTGCCGTAGTCAGACGTCTTGGGTTGCAGACTATCACTATGGATAGCGTGCGAGTCCTTGCAGCTCATGGGGATTACTCAGATGTCACCCAGATGTGTGAGGGTTGTTTAGTTGATCTGGGAGGCAGGACGATGACTCTTGATCTGGTCGTCGATCCCTCGCTCGTTTATCTCGACGTCATTCTTGGCATGGACTGGTTGACTGCAGCGAGAGCCGAGATTGACTGCGAGGCTCGTGTGGTGACGGTGTACGAGCCTGAGGGCACGCCTTTCACATTTCCAGTGCGGGTAAATCTTCCTTTCCGCATTCTTAGCTACGCCACTCTATTGCGCGAAGCTGGTGCCCAGGTACTTGAGCAGACGCCAGTTGTTTCTGAGTTCGGGGATCTGTTCAGGAAGATCCCTGATTTGCCGTCTCGACGTGAGATCGATTTCACTATCGATCTGGTTCCTGGTTCTACACCCGTCTCACTGCCGACGTATCGCATAGCACCATGTGAGATGGAGGAGTTGAGGACGCAGATTGATGGCCTACTAGAGCTTGGCTTTATACGGCCTAGCGTGTCTCCTTGGGGAGCACCGGTCTTGTTCGTGAAGAAGAAGGATGGTTCGCTGCGATTGTGTATTGATTATCGCAGGCTGAACCAGCTCACGGTGAAGAACAAGTACCCTTTTCCCAGGATCGATGACTTGTTTGATCAGTTGAGAGGAGCGCAGTACTTCTCGAAGATTGATCTTCAGTCAGGATATCATCAACTGCGCGTCAGAGATGAGGACGTGCAGAAGACAGCATTCAGGACCAGTTTTGGTCACTACGAGTTCCTCGTGATGTCGTTCGGTCTCACGAACGCACCAGCCGTGTTCATGAATCTGATGAACCGGGTATTGCGGCCTTTCCTCTATCGATTCGTCGTTGTCTTCATCGACGACATTTTGGTATACTCTAGGAGTCGAGAGGAGTATGAGGAGCACTTGCGTTTGGTCCTTGATACGCTCAGACAGCATCAGTTGTTCGCACAGTATAAGAAGTGCGACTTCTGGAAGCAGGAGGTGAAGTTTCTGGGACACGTGGTGTCCAAGGATGGTATGGCAGTTGACCTGTCTAAGGTAGCTGCGGTGCAGGACTGGGAGCAGCCTGGTTCTGTCACTGAGGTGAGGAGTTTCTTGGGTCTCGCTGGCTATTATCGGCGCTTCATTCAGGATTTCTCAAAGATCGCGAGACCCTTATCTCAGTTGACACAGAAGGACGTGAAGTTCGCCTGGAATGATAAGGCGGAGTCAGCTTTTCAGGAGCTGAAGGACAGGCTTACGTCCGCCCCTGTGCTAGTATTGCCAGAGCAAGGGGTTAAATACACTATATACACTGACGCGTCTGGCGTTGGTTTGGGTTGTGTCCTTATGCAGAGGGACAGGGTAATTTCGTATGCCTCGAGACAATTAAGGAAGCACGAGGAGAATTACCCTACACACGACCTGGAGTTGGCAGCCGTGATATTCGCACTGAGACTCTGGAGACATTACCTCTACGGAGAGGAGTTCGAGCTCTTTTGCGACCACAAGAGCCTCAAGTACATATTCACGCAGCGAGACTTGAATATGAGGCAGCGGCGATGGATGGAGACGCTGAAGGACTTCAAGTTTGAAGTCTCTTACCATCCTGGGAAGGCGAACCTTGTGGCTGATGCGTTGAGCCGCAAGAAGGCGATAGAGTTTGCGGCTCCGCTGATGGTTGCCGAGTGGGATATGGTGGAGTTTTTGCGAGACTTTGAGCAGAAACTCACCGTAGAGGAGCCGTTTGAGTTTATCGCACATATACAGGTGCGATCTCAGATCGATGACCGAGTCATCGAGGCGCAGAGGGACGACGTGCATCTTACTGAGCTTCGAGAGCAGGCCAGTGATGATGCTGACGCCGACTGGCGAGTTGGTATGGATGGGGGCTTACGTTACCGTGGCCGCCTATGCGTTCCTGATGTCCCTGACTTGAGACGAGAGATTCTCGAGGCTGCGCATTCTACTAGACTCGCGATGCATCCAGGAAGCATGAAGATGTATCGTGACGTGAAGAGGACGTATTGGTGGGAAGGTATGAAGACCCACATTGCTGAGTTCGTGTCCCGTTGTCTCACTTGTCAGCAGGTGAAGGCAGAGCATCGCCGACCACCTGGACTTTTGCAGCCTATGCCGATTGCAGAGTGGAAGTGGGATTTCATTTCCATGGACTTCGTTTCTGGGTTGCCGAAGACGAGGAAGGGGCATGATTCCATTTGGATGATCGTCGACCGATTGACGAAGTCGGCGCACTTCCTACCGATCAGAGTTACGAACTCTGCAGACGAGTTGGCTAGATTGTATATCCGAGAGATTGTGCGTCTGCATGGAGTTCCGTTGGAGATCGTGTCGGACAGAGACACGCGGTTCACTTCTATTTTCTGGACTCGCATTCAGGAGGCTATGGGTGTGAAGTTGAAGTTCAGTACTGCCTTCCACCCACAGACGGACGGACAGACGGAGCGAGTGAACCAGATTCTGGAGGACATGTTGCGAGCTTGCGCATTGGACTTCAAGGACAGTTGGGATGACTGTCTTGCATATGCGGAGTTTGCGTACAACAATAGCTTCCAGGCGAGTATCGGCATGGCACCTTATGAGGCGCTGTATGGGCGACCTTGTCGCGCACCGCATTGCTGGTTAGAGGTCGGTGAGCGTAGCTTGATTGGCCCAGAGTTGGTGCAGGCGACGTCAGAGAAGATCGATATTATTCGACGTCGGCTCCTTACAGCGCAGAGCAGACAGAAGAGCTACGCCTATACGAGGCGGAGGCCACTAGAGTTCACAGTTGGGGATCATGTGTTTTTGCGAGTTTTCCCTATGAAGGGAGTCCTTCGGTTCGGGAAGAAGGGGAAGCTGGCACCGCGATTCATTGGTCCATTTCAGATCCTCGATCGTGTGGGAGCAGTGGCTTACCGATTGGCTTTACCCACGCCCCTCGCGAGCGTCCACAACGTATTTCATGTTTCTATGCTGAAGAAGTACGTTGCTGATCCTTCCCATATCATCAGATGGGAGCAGGTGCAGTTAGGAGAGGATGTTACTTATATCCTGCGACCGACACGCATCTTAGACCGGAAGGAGCAGGTACTGCGTAGCAAGGTGATTCCCCTTGTGAAGGTACTATGGACGCATCATACTGAGGAGGAGGCTACTTGGGAGACAGAAGCCGAGATCAGAAAGAACTACCCACAGCTTCTCGAGGAGTACGAAAAGGTACAAAATTTCGAGGATGAAATTATTTGTTAAGGGGGGTAGATTGTAACGCCCGTGAAAAATCCATACTTGGGCTCGAGTACCAACTCGACCCGAAATTGCGTAGAATTCATTCCTTTAGAAAATATGACTAGGTTAGCTAGTGCAACGTTAGAATAGCTGGGAAATGGTCCCTGATCACTTTAAATACGTTCTACAAGGCCCGAAGCGAGTGGAACCAAGGGTGCTATAATGCTCTAAAGCCTCGGATCAAACTCTAAACCGGTTTGTTCTCTGGACCACTTTGAATCTTTGTATTAGATCTAGACCGCACGTCGAAAGTCCGATACCTCCTATCTTAGACCGTTAGAACCGTCTAGCTGGACTTGACACTCATTCCAAAAATCAAGTCAAACCGATAATCACAGGCTATTTCATTGAGCCCGGACCGAAGAGAGTGAGAATAGGGTTAGAATTGAAATTTGAAATTCAAATCTGGCACACAATTTGACGCATCAGTATTGAGCGTTCTAACCGTCAGAATACAGCCAAATTACACCCTTGGATCAGGAAAAATATCTATTATATATCACGAGACTTATAGGCCTGATCTTGGTGCGATGACCGTTAAACTGAAACTGGACCGCCACGTGCGATCTGGGAACCCTACCGGTCTGAAAACTGGGTGTGTGCTAGATCCAGTATGCATGAGCTTAAGTCCGACCGCATTTGGCCTGGGGACCTTCAGAAATGCCCTTTTGGACCGAAACGGCCCCGATTTGGTTAGGCACCAAGTAAACATTGTTCCCAAGCCTATTTTGGGCATGTTGTTGGCTATAAAAGGGGTTGAAACCCTCACTCCTCTCTCCCATCCGAATTTGAGAGAAGCCCTAGCTTGGGAGAGAGAAAAAGGTGGGAGATTGTGAGAGTGTGGGAGAGTTCTTCCTGCCACTTGTACTACGCATTTCACGTGCTTAAGCAACACACCTCCACCGCTTTCCCGGCGATTCCACCGCGATCCTAGGTAAGTAAAAACCCTAAATAGTTGTTGATTTGAGTTTCCCTTGTTTCCATAGCGATGTAGCTTATGGATCTTGTGTATTAGGCTCCTTATTCGCCGTAGACGAAGCGTATACGCTCCGTTTCAATTTCTGAGTCTACAAGACATAAGGTGAGGATTTTAGATGCTTTGATTGACGGTTCCCAACGCTTTCAATGTCGTTTAATAGTAGATTCTTGACGGCATCGCCGTTTGACATGTACAAAATGCTCTCCGTTTCCCGTTTCGTAAGCTAACGAAGAATATGAGATTTAGGGCATTTTAGTCATTTGTAGGAAGTACGGTCTACATGCATATTTTGCTGACGTGATTGACATGGTTTGTCGCCGCATTAGAGAGTTAGGAATGATTGCATAATCAGTTTGGCGAAGAGATTCGCCAAGTTGCGCACTTTGGGTCGACATACTATATGTGGATTTAAGTGTGTAGTGTATGTGTTTGTATAAATGCTTGTATTAGTATGTATTGAATTAAATGACGTTATGTAGTAGTTTGAGATTGATTTCATGATTAATATGCTGACCTAAATGATTTTCTACATGTTGACCTTGTGCATGATCGCATTACATGCATAGAAAGTATGCCTTGAGGATTTGCTTAAGTTGAATATGCATGGGAAGTATGCCTTGAAGATTTGCTTAAGTTGAATGTTATAACATGTGCTAACATGCTCACATGATGTATTTCAATTCCAATACCTTTGTATAGTGTTAATGTAATTCCATAGATGTGTGGGACTTGACTTAGTCCAGGCAGTCGGTAACCGAGCGAATTCGTGGCTGACTGGTCATAGCCACGAACGACGCGTCGATGAATGTGATTCGTGTTGAGAGTTGGCGGCAGTGGTTAGGCCACGCGAAGTGTTTTACGCACTTCATGTCGTTCAATTCGAGATGCGATCGCGCTAGTCGAGCCCGTCAAGTAACCCGACTGGCCGATGTATGTTCACCTTGTATGTGTCATAACTGCTTGAACCTAGGGTACTGAACTTACCATTATAAACCCTGTTAACCATGGTACCTTGATCCACGAAGACTCATGAGCCGGGCATGGTGGTATGGGACACCGTGGTCGAGCTGTCGGCATACGCTGGGGCCACAAACCTCCCCGTAGTGACCAGTGAGCACCTTGACTCGTGAGCAGATTATGGTGGTATGGGACACTATATTCTAGCTGTCGGCCTACACTGATTAGGCGACGAGCCCTTTGTAGTGACCGCGGGCGTATTCTGAGTCCACGGGAGGCGACGACCCTTCCGTTGCAGTAGAGTACGGTAGGCCTGTATTGATAAGGTGATGGGGGAGCGGTGCAACGAGTGCGAGCAACAGCCCTGGCAGCCCTTGTAGTGACCTACGAAATATACATCGTATGAGATTTCTAGGAGTGACGACCCTAGACAGGATCCGTGTTGGGATTGATACAAGGGAAGTACCTTAGTTTCCCAATCCTGCTGTTTGAATGGACTAATAACAACTTGGAAATCATATCACCATAGCATTGCATGTGCCTGGAAGATGTGGAGCACTCTAGGGAGTGTGGCATGCCGCGGTCGTAAGATGTTGCCGCATGAGGGTGATCGTCGGTGAGGGCATACATCACGTCATATCATCTTGCATTAACAACAGTATTAGGATTGTCTGATTTATTGCTTTACTATTATCGCGTGATTGAATTGTGAACATGCTAATCTTTGCTCTATGATTCCACTGAGTTGATCACTCATTCCCACGTTACGGGATGGTGTTTGCAACACCCACCAGACCCTGTTGTAGTTGCAGGTGAGGACGAGATCCAGGAGGTGGAGCTAGATGATGACGAGGACCAGGATGAGTTCTCGTATATGCAGTATCATGACGGCTTCCCGTAGGCGACCTGGATCGAGGGGACATCAGTGGGACTTTTCTTTTTGAACATTATTCTTTTGTTATGTATATGTACATGAGACTCAGTGATGTAGTCATACTTTGGAGACAGATGAGATTACTTTGCTTTTCCATACAGTGATATATACATTGTTTAGTCTTCCGCTTGCTTTTATCACTGGATCTGAAGTATGAATTGCAGTTTTGGTATACTTTTACTCATGTGGATGCTTTAAATCAGACAACATCGAATCATAACCATTTTTGTTGCATAAGTGACGGTCTGAAACTCGGGAGTTGAGTTTATACACGACCCCCGATTTTCAGGGTGTTACAGATGAGGAGGAGGAATTTTTCTATTTTTAGCTCTCAGATGGACCGATGTAGGCCATGTACCGTTGGACAAGGAGCGCTGGGCATATGGGCTTAATTGGATGTTACATTACCACATTTTGTTTATTTTTTGGAATTATATACACATACACACACATTAAACCCAGCCATGGACCCATAATCTGGAAGGAACTTCACGATATATGTATGTTTTCGCTTTACACAACTGCTTTAATCACACTTAACCTAGAATATGGTATGTTCTTTAGTATAATTCTATGCATGATCAAATGCCTAATGTGAAAGAAATCAGGATATTGGCTTACACAAAATATAAGTGATGTTCGAAATCTCGAGAGTTGAGCTTTGCTCGACCCTCGTAATTCAGGGCGTTACAGCTAATCGGATGGGTTGACTCAGTGAGTTGGCTTTTAGTTCTAGTTCTAAAGTGTTCTAGAAATCACCCAAATATAAGTCTCTATGGGTTTGACCTTGATCTCATCAAGTAAAACTACATCATAGCCCTGCACTTGGGGTTTAATCAATCAATGGATCTTCCATGGTGCCATCCTTCTTCAATCCTTCGATTTTCCTTTGTCTTTTGTTTTTCTTTCTAAGATGTTATCCATGATAGGCTAATCTCTTAGCTAAGGCTAAGGGATGAAGCTTGTAGTTAATTATAATATTTAATTTATTCAATTCAATAACATTGGTTTGAATAATGATAGTAGATTGAAATAAATTTGAATTTACTTTAAAGTCTTTAAGTTGTTTATTTCTAGATTTGTTGTACACTATGGGTACAATGAATACTTTGATTTAATAATTATTTAGCCTGGATTAGAGAATTATTTAATCTGTACAATTGATTGATCTTTTGTAGACTAAGGGTGGTTTAGACGCTTTTGATTCCTTATTATTGAGATCTGAGCGCTTCATGAGATAATCATTCAATCAAATTAATATTTTTTTTTATTGATGAATGGTTTAATAGAATTATCCTTCGATTGGATATGATAGGACTTCGATTCCAATCGAGTTATATATTGAATCAATGAATGAGACATTTTGATTGCTCTAAGTGGATTCCTAGATCCTTAGTCTTTTATTTTTATTGTTTTAAAACCATTTTTTACTTCAATGGATTAAAACCTAGACTAACCCTTTACCTTTATATTTATTCTAGGTTTTGTTCCCCATTTCTTGAAGATTTGACATCGGTCTGACCAACTGGTTACCACATTGTAGCCTTACACTTAAGGTTTGCAATTACAGGCTTGTGGTGAACTAGGGGTCTCCATTTTTGCACATATTTTGCCATGGATGGGAGGTGTTGAGTCATTCAGAGAGTTGGGTTCCTTCTCTTATCTTTTACCACCTTCGTTTAGAATTGGCTGATCAATCTCGCTGGATGCCTAGAGGAGACATCAGGATTTTAACCTTTCTTGTTTGGACTTTTGATGCTTCTTAGGTTGGCTAATATTAATTTTATCGGAGAGGTGTGTCGTCAAGGTTTTCAACGAATGTGGATTATTGACCGAAATTTGATTTATCAAGTTACGAATCTACAGATCAAGTCCATTAATCGCTCTACGAAGCACCGAGGGTCTTGCTTATTTGACCCATTTATATTTTCAATGGTTCTTTAGTTGTCCAAGAACGTTTTTATCAAAGCCTAGTTGTAGTGTTGAAGAAAGTTTATTCTGATCTTAAGTGGGGTGTCTACGATAAGAGATGGCTATCTAGGACTTACCACGGGGTGATGAGACCCTCTATGCTTGGCACCAAGAATACTAGATTCACCTGATTCAGGGCATGGCTCTGTAAGTGGCTTGTCATAGGCTGTCTGCACACGTAGCCATCTTGTAGGCCAATAGAAAACTATGCGCCCATGCGCAGATGTTGCTAGTGGTTTTGCACTTGGGTGTAGAGCTCTATCTAGTTAGTGCATGGTGCATGGCATCTTGCATTGTAAGGTTTTGATTTATGGTGAAGGCCTCTCCTTTAATTAGGTCCATATAATTTTCTAATAATAAGGGTGGAAGTTTTAGGCATATGAGGCTCACCTTATGAGTGTCAATGCCCGAAGGTTCTGAGGACATCTCTCTCTCTCTCTCTCTCTCTCTCTCTCTCTCTCTCTCTCTCTCTCTCTCTCTCTCTCTCTCCCGTCACCTAAAAGTCCAAAATTCTTAGAGCCTAAAGGTCTCCAAAGTATGGGGATCCGAGGAGAAGTCCAAAAGTCATTTTTATGAGAGGCAGGGTATTTATAGGCGTATGGGTCCGAGATAGCTGACGTCTGATCTTTGTGCTTATTTTTGCAACTTGGCCTAAAGGTCTGTATGCTAGGCACATAAGGTTTTGCATGTGGTGCTCTTTTCTTGATTTCTTGCTTCTTTGTCATGACATGATGAGGTCATTGTTTGGCAAAATTCTTGTTGGAGCTGAGATGGTGAGGTACAATGGTGTCATTGGTTGCGTAGCGGCTCGTTTTAGCTAAATACTAAAATTCATGTGCCAAGACCTATATGCCATTCTACACCCACAAATATGCCAATCTAATCCTCAATTAGGCAACCATCTATCTTGAACACAAAATGTTGGTTTCATTCCTTTAAAATGTTTATTCCTTGGCCCACTTGATAAACAGATATATTAGAAAATTTTAGGGGGGAATAGGGATTTTGTCAATTTTTGGGACAGGTCTAGGGTGGTCCGTGGCCAACCGATTTTTTTTCAAGTTGGGCATGGGCCTACTATGCTAGGCCATTACAGTCTCAGGCTTGGGGTCTTAAGTAGAGTTGGGCACAGGACAACTTGACTCGGCAAACTCGACTCGTCTAACTCGTTTAGATCCAACTCGATCCAAACCAAGTAGGCGACTCGATCCGAATAAGTTTAGTTCGTCCAATCCGAACTCAAACTGAGTCATGTTCGAGTTACTCGACTCAACTTGATCCGAAATCCAACTTGGTACTAACTTGACTCAATCTGAAACTCGACTCGTACATATATATATTAAAAAATTGTCGGATCTAAGATGCTGATGGAGAGGCTGCAATTCTAGCAAATGAATCTAGGTCTTGAGTTGTGATTTTAGCTTGTGGATACACGTTGCACCCGACTTGACTCGGTGCCGACTCAACCTAACTCGATACTTGTGACCAGGTCAGACTTGGTTCGGATTAGTCCACGCCAGACCCAGACTCAGATCGGGTTAGGCATGCTAGACTCGGTATCGAGTTTGGTTGAGTTTGGGTCAAGCCTATTTCAAAACCAGATCGAGTCGGATAAGCCCTAACTCGGTTCGACTTGACTCAATGTCCACTTGTAGTCTTAAGTGTATGGTCGGGCTAGGCCTAACCTTATTTGGCCCAAACTTGGCTCTTGCAATGTTCAATATTTTTAAGTTATATCCTAATACTACTATTGATAATTCAAAAACTTAACTTGGCTCGACGTCTAGTTAGGTGGGGTCAACTTAAAGACTTGACCTAGTCTTTAAATGACTAGGTTCAATAGTTTGATAATCAAATTTAAAGTATTTTAACTAGGAGAGAAAATCTTAAATTTCTTAGGAAGGCATAAATTATTAAAATATCCAATCTTAAATTTCTTAGCAAGCATTTTTTAAAAAAGAATCAAAGAATTAGTTGGTCAAAGTAACTAGGTCAAGTCAGACACTCTAGAGAGTTTCTAAGAGACTCGACTCAAAATCTAGTCGAGTCGAGTTGACCTAGCCAAGTTTTGATTTAATCCACTAAGTTTTAGAACTATGGTTGAAGTGTAACGCCCGTGAAAAATCCATACTTAGGCTCGAGTACCAACTCGACCCGAAATTGCGTAGAATTCATTCCTTTAGAAAATATGACTAGGTTAGCTAGTGCAACGTTAGAATAGCTGGGAAATGGTCCCTGATCACTTTAAATACGTTCTACAAGGCCCGAAGCGAGTGGAACCAAGGGTGCTATAATGCTCTAAAGCCTCGGATCAAACTCTAAACCGGTTTGTTCTCTGGACCACTTTGAATCTTTGTATTGGATCTAGACCGCACGTCGAAAGTCCGATACCTCCTATCTTAGACCGTTAGAACCCTCTAGCTGGACTTGACACTCATTCCAAAAATCAAGTCAAACCGATAATCACAGGCTATTTCATTGAGCCCGGACCGAAGAGAGTGAGAATAGGGTTAGAATTGGAATTTGAAATTCAAATCTGGCACACAATTTGACGCATCAGTATTGAGCGTTCTGACCATCAGAATACAGCCAAATTACACCCTTGGATCAGGAAAAATATCTATTATATATCACGAGACTTATAGGCCTGATCTTGGTGCGATGACCGTTAAACTGAAACTGGACCGCCACGTGCGATCTGGGAACCCAACCGGTCTGAAAACTGGATGTGTGCTAGATCCAGTATGCATGAGCTTAAGTCCGACCGCATTTGGCCTGGGGACCTTCAGAAATGCCCTTTTGGACCGAAACGGCCCCGATTTGGTTAGGCACCAAGTAAACATTGTTCCCAAGCCTATTTTGGGCATGTTGTTGGCTATAAAAGGGGTTGAAACCCTCACTCCTCTCTCCCATCCGAATTTGAGAGAAGCCCTAGCTTGGGAGAGAGAAAAAAAGTGAGAGATTGTGTGAGAGTGGGGGAGTTCTTCCTGCCACTTGTGCTACGTGTTGCACGTGCTTAAGCAACACACCTCTACCGATTTCCCGGCGATTCCACCGCGATCCTAGGTAAGTAAAAACCCTAAATAGTTGTTGATTTAAGTTTCCCTTGTTTTCATAGCGATGTAGCTTATGGATCTTGTGTATTAGGCTCCTTACTCGCCGTAGACGAAGCGTATACGCTCCGTTTCAATTCCCGAGTCTACAAGACATAAGGTGAGGATTTTAGACGCTTTGATTGACGGTTCCCAACGCTTTCAATGTCGTTTAATAGTAGATTCTTGACGGCATAGCCGTTTGACATGTACAAAATGCTCTCCGTTTCCCGTTGCGTAAGCTAACGAAGAATATGAGATTTAGGGCATTTTAGTCATTTGTAGGAAGTACTGTTTACATTCATATTTTGCTGATGTGATTGACATGGTTTGTTGTCGCATTAGGAAGTTAGGAATGCATGTATAATTAGTTTGGCGAAGAGATTCGCCTAGTTGCGCACTTTGGGTCGACATACTATATGTAGACTTAAGTGTGTAGTGTATGTGTTTGTATAAATGCTTGTACTAGTATGTATTGAATTAAATGATGTCATTTGATAGTTTGTGATTGATTTTTCAATTATTATGCTGACCTAAATGATTTTCTACATGTTGACTAAATGCATGATTTCATTACATGCATGGAATTTATGTGCTTGAGGATTTGCTTAAGTTGAATGTTATAACATGTGTTAACATGCTCACATGATGTATTTCAATTCCAATACCCTGGTATATAGTGTTAATGTAATTCCATAGATGTGTGGGACTTGACTTAGTCCAGGCAGTCGGTAACCGAGCGAATTCGTGGCTGACTGGTCATAGCCACGAACGACGCGTCGATGAACGTGATTCGGGTTGAGAGTTGGCGGCAGTGGTTAGGCCACGCGAAGTGTTTTACGCACTTCATGTCGTTCAACTTGAGATGCGATCGCGCTAGTCGAGCCCGTCAAGTAACCCGACTGGCCGATGTTTGTTCACCTTGTATGTATCATAACTGCTTGAACTTAGGGTACTGAACTTACCATTGTAAACCCTATTAACCGTGGTACCTTGATCCACGAAGACTCATGAGCCGGGCATGGTGGTATGGGACACCGTGGTCGAGCTGTCGGCCTACGCTGGGGCCACAAACCTCCCCGTAGTGACCAGTGAGCACCTTGACTCGTGAGCAGATTATGGTGGTATGGGACACTATATTCTAGCTATCGGCCTACACTGATCAGGCGACGAGCCCTTTGTAGTGACCGCGAGCGTATTCTGAGTCCACGGGAGGCGACGACCCTTCCGTGCAGTAGAGTACAGTAGGCCTGTATTGATAAGGTGATGGGGGAGCGGTGCAACGAGTGCGAGCAACAGCCCTGACAGCCCTTACAGTGACCTACGAAATACACATCGTATGAGATTACTAGGAGTGACGACCCTAGACAGGATCCGTGTTGGGATTGATACAAGGGAAGTACCTTAGTTTCTCAATCCTGCTGTTTGAATGGACTAATAACAACTTGGAAATCATATCACCATAGCATTGCATGTGCCTGGAAGATGTGGAGCACTCTAGGGAGTGTGGCATGCCGCGGTCGTAAGATGTTGCCGCATGAGGGTGATCGTCGGTGAGGGCATACATCACGTCATATCATCTTGCATTAACAACAGTATTAGGATTGTCTGATTTACTGCTTTACTATTATCGCGTGATTTAATTGTGAACATGCTAATCTTTGCTCTATGATTCCACTGAGTTGATCACTCATTCCCACGTTACGGGATAGTGTTTGCAACACCCACCAGACCCTGTTGTAGCTGCAGGTGAGGACGAGATCCAGGAGGTGGAGCTAGATGTTGACGAGGACCAGGATGAGTTTTCGTATATGCAGTATCATGACGGCTTCCCGTAGGCGACCTGGATCGAGGGGACATCAGTGGGACTTTTCTTTTTGAACATTATTCTTTTGTTATGTATATGTACATGAGACTCAGTGATGTAGTCATACTTTGGAGACAGATGAGATTACTTTGTTTTTCCATACAGTGATATATACATTGTTTAGTCTTCCGCTTGCTTTTATCACTGGATCTGAAGTATGTATTGCAGTTTTGGTATACTTTTACTCATGTGGATGCTTTAAATCAGACAACATTGAATCATAACCATTTTTGTTGCATAAGTGACGGTCTGAAAATCGGGAGTTGAGTTTATACACAACCCCCGATTTTCAGGGTGTTACATGAAGTAAGACCATTTATATGTTTTTCATTTTTAACCATCCAATAAATGCCCTCTAATATGATCGTTGATTAGCAAATAAACATAATCTTTAGTTCATGATACATCTATGCTGGGAGTACCCATAATTTGGGTGGTTTAATGTCATCCGCCTCTGTAATTTTTAAGTGCCAGTGTATATCATGCATCACACTTTTCCACGAATGCATTGAAGCAAACCGTCTCGCTAGTTAACCGAAGTACTAGAGAGTATAGCGTGTGAGTTATCCGGGGTTAGCTATGTGGTTGTGTGAAGTGAACTATTTTGTACCAGAAAATCTATATCTCACATGAAGGAAGCTCAAATCTCATACGTGCGCCACATGTGCCACACACGTGTGGAATTAGCATACCAAGAATAATATAATATCACTCTCCATGGAGCCTAATTCTCTACAATTTGTTGTAGAATAAGTTTATTCTACAACATGGTGTGTGGGACACATCATTGTTTGTAGAAAACTCCTAGGCTGCAAGCAGAAATTAATGCACATGTGATGGACGGATTGGATGTCATGCAAATACGATGGGTGGGTCCACACTATGTAATAGGAGGACACGGATTTGGTGGATCCAAGGAACCATCAAGTTCAGTGTATCCGTGACTTGTGGAGCCCACCATGATGTATGTGTTTCATATCTATGCTCTAAAATGAGCTAGTAAAATAGATGGATGGTGTGGATAAAATGAATACATCATGGTGGAGCCCACTGAGCTTTAACATAGCTAGTTGGATGGTGTTGGGGTCACTAGCCAAACTGCCCTCACCCAGGACTAGGGCTGAAAGTTGGGCGGGTTCAACCTGACCGACCTGACATTAGGTTGAGCTTGGGCAAGATGTATCAGGTTTAGTCTCCGGCTTGGGCTATACAAACGCCAACCCAATAAAACTTGGGTTGGGCTCTGGTTGAGGTCTCGGGTTATCCGACCCAACCCAAACCTAATCAATATATAAGTTCCTTATAAATTAATTATAATTGAGTGTAGATCGTCTGTGTTGAAGGCATGGGAAATTCCAATGCTATCAGGTTTCATTGGTCTACGCCATTTCCAATGACTCAAGCTAACAGGATACATGGGATTTCTCTCTCCTAAATAGATTACTTAATACATAATATGACTTTTAAATGACTAATTGTCCTGTATTTTAGCTTGTTTGTTTAGAAAAAAATGTTCTTTACGATAAATAACTACATATATAATTAATAAAATTATAGGTATAAAAAATAAGACTTGTATTGAAAATATAACAGACTAATGTAATAATGAAAATATTAGCATATATCTACTCGACCAACCCGGCCAACCCAACCGAACCCACTTGGGTTGGGCCTGGGTTGAGAATTCCCAACCCGAGGTTGGGTTGGGTTGGGTTAGGGTTGAGGTATAGGAACCTTGGGTTGGGCTAGGGTTGAGCACCAACCCGCCCGACTTTTAGCCCTACCCAGGACAGTGTAGCTATTACCATGGAGCTCACCTTGATTTATGTATCTATATCCACGTTGTCCATCCAATTTTCTAGATCGTTTTAGGGCATGAGCCCCAGAATGCACCTATCAAATTCTCAAGTGAATCATGACCTAAGAAACAGTGGTGGTTGAACACATTACCATCAAAAACTTCCTAGAATCTACTGTAATGTTTATTTGCCATCTAACCTGTTGATAAGGTCACATAAATCTATATCTGGATAAAGGTACAAATGATAATAATAATCAAATATCATATTGATCTAAAACTTATGTATAGGTGATTATTGGTCAATTGCCATTGTTTCTTGTGGTATGATCCACCATGGAATTAGATATGCTTCATTTGGGCTCAAGCCCCAGAATGATATGGACAAA
Source organism: Magnolia kwangsiensis (assembly GCA_037074715.1). Classification (NCBI taxonomy): domain Eukaryota; kingdom Viridiplantae; phylum Streptophyta; class Magnoliopsida; order Magnoliales; family Magnoliaceae; genus Magnolia; species Magnolia kwangsiensis. Next base: position 104,922,976 of record CM073578.1, on the reverse strand, counting down.
TGAATGAACAACGTGGATATAGAATACAAACATCAAGGTGAGCCCCATAGTTAGGATCGTACCATCTTAGGTGAGGACGGGGTTGTACCTAATATGTTATTGATTTAGGCAAGGCATACAAAACTTACTTATAAAACACTCAAGCTTGTATAAAGGACTTTGTAGACACCCCGCCTAAAATGAAATTAAACTATTCTTCAGTTTTTAACTAGGCTTCAATAAAGATGTCTTTGAAAGATTCAAAGCCCATTGAAAAATCATACGATTCGGACAAAGTGCACTTTTGTCCAGTCACGAAAACATTTGATAAACTAGATTGACAGATCAAAGGCTCGATCTATTTGATCTTGAGCAAATAACCTGAACTTTCCATAGGCTCGAACCGTGTAATGCTCTCAAAAATCATCCATAGCTCAAGCAAAAAGGTCCTTGAAAATCCACAAAAATTGATAGAAGGGGTCCTTAGCCTGATCCATAAATGATTAACGGATTGGATTGGCGAGCCTGCAACTCGATGAAATCAGATATCGGCCGATCATGCAAATTACATGGAAACCTCGGTTGTGCACAGCTTCAATCAAGCCACATTTCGCATACTTGTAACAACCTGTACTTTCAAGTACTCAGGTGTTACGAAAAGTACTTAGCCTTTTGAGTCATTTACCTACACTCTATATATTAGGAGTAATCCTCATCTTCGAATTAAGTTATCCTACGGTTGATTTTCAAGGTATACCATCATCTCATCACAAAACCTATATCTCTAAGGTCACGATCACAATTGCGATAAAACATTGAACAATGCTTAACTAAACAAACGGAGATGTACATTACCCATCCTGAGATCTAACCCTTATATCCACCATTCGTCAAACCCACAACGCCCAACCTATAGGGCCACCACCTAACCATCATGCCAAGGCCCTCAAACCACTAATTCAACCTTTAAATCCCAACTTAGGACCCTTATAACCGTAGATGGACAGAATGGATGCAATCCAGCCATTGGATCGATAAAATATACAAATAAAGTACAAAAAGCTAAATTTATGACTCATCTAACTGCTGGATCTGTTGAGAAATTAGTCTGATAATCTATCAGTAGTGGTAGAACCACATTAACAGTGCAGATCTCACTAATGATTACGTGAGCCCCATTTTTGGTCGGTGCACGTACACAAACCTACGTAGTCCCACTGTGCATGGGATCCTACGCATGGTCAAAAAACAGGTCAGACCCAAAGAAATCTCAAAAATGAGATTTCTTTCCATTTTTCCCGCATTTTGGAAATTCAAACGAACCACGTTCGTTCATCAGTCCAAAACGGCCCACCTCTAGTTATCATCTCTATGATTAGGACCGTCCATCGTAATCAGTGGGGCCCACTGACCATACTCACGTCCGAGTTATGTGCAGTAAAGCTCATGCATGTGCACGATCACCCGCTCCAGACAGTGTGGCACTAAGGGCTCTCTCCGGATACATGAATCCACATCACCGTCGCTCGCTGGAAAATATGGCCACTCGGAAACGTAGGTCATCGTCCACGCATTACCCTAAAAAATCCTCGTCACCCTTATGATTTTGAGAAATGACTCTCTTCTAACCAAAGGCGGAAAGAATAACTTCCGTTTTTAGGTAGAAGTAATCTCAGCCCTCCCCTGCCATTTGGAAGCTTCCCTCAGGCCATCCAGAGAATCCAATTTAGGGCTGCCCGAAAATCTCTTAAGCAAACTGAGATTTTGGCGAGACATTGCCTCGACGCGAGTCACCTCCGTCTTATCATGAGTACTGTGATCTACGATCCATCTCTCACCGTAAAGTGGACCCCATAAGCCTCTTGACTATAATCCAACCCATTTAAACGCCCCTAATCATTGAATCAACCGGACATTGCAAAACCACCATGATCAATGGGTCATCTTCTCTAAACCAGCAGTAAAACCCTTCTTCTTAAAAACTGATATTTTCACTGATCCTAAACATTCATCGTGTGGCCCACCCCATCTAAATCTCATCAAGAACAATCACCCAGGCCCATGCAATTGTCGGACCGGACTTGAAGACTCCTAAGGAAGGATTCTTGATCCTTCATTCTCTAACCACATAACTAATCCCATGATTAGCAACAGAAGCCTCTCGAAATAGTAAGAAGCCTATTTAAAGCCCGGAAGTTTAGGGCAACAATCGAGGTAAAACACAAGAAAAGAGAGAGAGAGAGAGAGAGAGAGAGAGAGAGAGAGAGAGAGAGAGAGAGAGAAAGCAGCTGCTGGAACGAGTTGTTGGCTGCTGCTGCAACTCAACTCGATCACCACAGAGAGCGAGTTGGAATTGAATCTCAACTCATTCCACCATAAGGAGAGAAGGGAGTGTGGGAGAAGGGAAGAAGAAGCCTGTTGCAAGAAACTGTTGGTGCATACCCGACTCGCCCGCACCAGCTGAGTCATCTCTGTGCTAAACCACCGCTCCAGACGCGCTTGTCCTCATTGATAGGTAAACCAACCATTTCTAAACCTCCAGTTCAGTACAGTTTCAAATTTCACTATCTAATCGGGTCGCTAATCACAAACTCGGTCTGATAAACAGACCCAAACTCTATCCAGACCGGTCGATCACCAGCAGCAACGGCGTGTTGTGTTCATATCAAGTTAATACAACCACCCTAAATTCGCTCATCGGTCAGCTTCTGCCGCATTTATCGATCGTTGATCAGAAAGGTTTGACCTATCCGTAGACATCCTCAATCTACATGTTGTGGCAGGTAACAGATTGCTGCCCAAACTAAGTTTTGACTAAGAGCTGTTAGCGAGTCATTTGCTCATGAACTCAACCAAACTCTGTATTGCAGGGTGAAGCTTTAGGTTAGTAAAATCGGTCCAAATCTACTCTACACCGCCAATTTTACCAGACATTACTCAGGTATAAGACTCAACTCAGCTGCCTACATTTAAAAACTCTCTTAACTCGGTCGAGAGTTGACTCACCCAATTCCCTAATTGAGTTGGGATCTAAACTGACCTTGGCTGAATATTAGGGTTCATTGCTAGAGATCTGAAGTACTGCTACAGGTCCAAAGATCAATAACCCTTTACTTCAATAGGTAGTTTTTCCCAAACCCTCAACTTAACTACCTTGTTGGGTAGAAATTCCATCCAAGTCAACCCAACAGTGACTCACTAACATGTTGTGACCTTCAACAGGTACTGAAATAGCGGTGAAGACCGCTTGAGTTGAAGTAGGAATATGTCAATATGTCTTAGAGGGGGGTGAATAAGACTTTTTAAAGATTTATAAGTTATATTAAAAATCCTATCACTCTAATCCTAACAGGTATGCAATTTTCAGGATTACTCAAATGTAACTCTACTTGCTTCCAAGCCCAATAGAGGATCCAATCACAAAACTATTCAAATGAAGCAGTTATAGTCTATGGTGGATGTAACTGTGTGTGTGAAGTGTGAGCAGATATGAATGCGATTAACATAATCACACAAATGATCAAGCACAAGAATCAATCACAGACACAGTCATTTTTATAGTGGTTCGACTACTTGTTTACTCTACTCCCGGCTGCCACACTCAACCCTTGAGTGTATCGAATTTCACTAAGGAGGTTTCACATGGTTCACCTCTAATCTAAGGTTTTAAATCAGGTTCACCTTCAAACTTTACAACGTACATTGAGGCTGACTGTGTATGCTCTCACAAGCAAGGGTCAACACATAGCACCCGGTTTAGGCACACTGACTAAGGATCTTACCCTAAGACCCTAACAGAGGTTTTACACAGTTCACCTCATAACCCAGAGTTTTACTGGTTCACTCCTAACCACATGTTTATGCCCACATAGAGCAAGGGTCCACTCAATGCACCTACACGTACACTCCCACCGAAGGCCTCCTTTGAGGACTTCAAAGGGTGAGCAACACCTATGACCCAATCCTAGAAAGGAATGATTATAAGTGTCCTCTGGACTCCAGGTACTTACAGATAAGTTGATGAGTCTCTTTTAGCGCAGTGATAAAGATCTCCTTCTTGTTGATAAAGAGTCTTCAGCTCCCTTAATCCGCAACACAAAAGATGTACCAATATACGGCTTTGGTTGTGTCAAGGTTATGATGGAATTCTACTCTCTAAATGTTTTTCTATTAGGAAGATAAAGTGATTCCAATCATCTATGCATTCAAGGTATCCCAGCTTAATGATTTGCCATTAAGGTAGGAGCTGGAGGATCCTTGAATGAGGAACTTCATTCCCCAATCCACTCTATTGAATATTAATGATGAGGGTGGGTTAGAGGATGAACTCCCTGAGAGAAAGGGCTTAAGATAAATGATATGAAGTTTAAAACACTCAGAAGCACTCTCTTCTTTCTCTACCAGCAATAAAGACTAACCTCTCTATATATAAGCAAAAGGTTCCAACAGATATAAAATGGTCACATTTATGATAGAGTTCGATATCATCGAGCAAGGTCGATATCATCGAGTGTATACTCCCGATAGCATCGACTGACCTCTCGATGATACAAACTCAAATGTCATTTTTACTTTTGGAAACCTCTTGCTAACTGGTCGATGAGATCGAGACACACATCGATGTTATCAGATTTCAAACTCCGATTTCATCGATAAACGGATTGATCTATCGACAGGTGAAAACAAGAGAGATGAGCCTTGAAGAATTTCATGTTCTAAAGATATGATCGGGAACAGCCGATGTCATCGAAATTTGAATGTCGATGATATCGAGACCTTATCAATAGGATCGATAAATCATATAGATTTACCTATAAGCACGCTGGTCAGTTTGTGTCAAACTCGATCCAATCGACCAGGACTCGATGGCGTAGACATAAGAATATCGATTTCCTCTAACGGCCCCCGATCAACGATTAAAACACCCTAAAATTTCTGTTGGAGGAAACATGCGCCCACTATCGATATGATCGAATGACTTCCGATATGATCGATATTTGAATTCAGATTGAATTGGACAGTTATTGATATATCGAAGCATATAGTAGTTTTCTTTAAAAAAACAAGGGCGTCGAAAAACTGCTTGTCGATATTATCGATCCAATTTTGATGGGATCGATATTTGAATATCGATGATACTGATTGAAACTTCGATATATCGATAAATCATCCAGATGAATGTTGCAGTTCCTGGACGCTTTTTGTCCTCACTCGATTGTATCGATTGAAATGCCGAGGACATCGACAGAGCAGGTCGATCATATCGAAAGGTGAATCGATATAATCAACAGGGTAAGAAAACTTGAAGCTTTTCCTGTTTGGTAAAAAGTTTTCTTTCAATAAAACCCTAAGATGTTCTACTTAGTTTTAAGGGTTTTAATCATCTGATATTTTGAGACATGGTATGTGAGGCTATGATTTACCTATGACGAGCTTCCACACATCCAGTTGAGGCAGACACTTAACTTGATCTTCCTGTTAGGCGTTGTTGTCCGACTGACTAAACTAACATCGTAATTGACAAACTAGGGCACTAGTAGGTGTACTTTCAATCTCCCCCTTTGTCAATTACGTGACAAAATACCCAAAACACCCTAGAAAAATATCTAGACAGATACATCCTAAATTGTGTGTACATGTGATTACACAATTTTACAAATTCTAACACTTTCATGTACACACCCGCAATTTACTCCCTCTTACTGTAAAAACTCTTTTCTTGGTGCAGTTGTTCCCCCTTACACCTGCAACATATAAGAACACAAATATCCAATTTTCTACAGGAGTGTTTGTAATTTTTCTCCCCCTTTTTGTCAGGCAATGGCAAAGGCATAATAAGTGATATTGACTGAAGAATTTAAGCATATGGGAGAACCACAGTCAGATAAATGTATATAGATTTTCAACAGTAAAAGCATACATCAATGAAGGTAGGATGCAAAATGGATGAAGCAATCAACACAGTCATTGTATAAGCAACAGGAATGGCAATAAAATAAGAATTGTATGTAGCCATATCCAATTAGTATCCCCAAAAAAAATATACTGCCACAGACAGCAGTAGAATGAGATTTGTCCGAAGCAAAATACATAACACAACAGAAGACGCATTGGATAGTCAAAGGACAACTGGACTGATGCTTAATGTCTTCAAGGAAGATCATCTGTGAGTAACTCTACCATTTGCTGGGTAGTTCCCTGGAGGACATTGAGCTTCTCTTCAATGATAGTGAGACGCCTTTCACAATTGTTTAGACGGTCCTCTATACCAACCATCCCATTGAGTAGGTGGCGTTCGAGGTGAGGAGTTGGGCGATTTGTAATCGACTCAGGACTGACCAATGGCATGCAATTTGATCCTCCATGTGTAGGCCGCATTGTTGGTGGAGCATGTTGGGCGGCCCTTGGTATAGAAAGACTATGCTGAGAGGGAGACAAGGAAAGAAAAATCATTGTGCCGCCAGTGATGCATCACTATCAAACCATGCTTCAGGATGCACTTCATCAGATGTGGCAGGAAGCCCTGCATGATGTGCGAGTTTGCATATGAGCACGAGAAAGGGCAGTGTCTCCCCATGATGTCCTTGAATTACACGAATGATTTGCTTAAGGAGGAGAGTTGGCAGGCACACTTGATTCTCTTGATATACATCGTAGAGTACATTGATCACAGATGGAGAAAGATGATCACCATTTACATCACAGGGATACACATTTGACCAAAAAATGCTATGAAGGATTTTGAAGGTGGGTCCAAGATGGTTGATATGCAGCAAATTTTTGTTATTTCGCGGAACTGTAGTCCCTTGTCACAATGCATGGGTTATTTCTCCCCATACCCCCAACCCATTGAGATTTCAGTTGGTTACTAAAATTCTAGTGACCTTCAGATTCAGGAGTTTCACCAAGGTGACTGGAGTGATAAGCTTTGAGTAATTTTCAAGAACAATTCAAATGCTGGGGGGATCTTCACAAATGACATGGCAATGTTTGAAGAATTCATGGATCACACCCAGTTGGTACAATCCTCTAAGATTTAGAATATTTTGCCAACCGATTACTTCTAGAAGGAGATCAACTCCAAAAGGCTCAATGGCACTATTGAGCACTAAACATTCAGTGATGATAGACGGATAACCTTCCTTTGGAGTAGGTTGATGCCTATTGGAATTTGATTGCATGTTTTTCTCCTCTAAAGAGTGAAAGTAAGCCTTACCTTTCCCTTTGATCATGTTTTGAAGAGGTGAGATGCTGATAGGAACTGGAAGAGGTATTTAGAGAAGGAAAGAATATGAGTTTGAGTACGCCCTTCTCTTTATATAACAGACTTATCGATTATATCGATCAGTTATCGATAGCATCGTCATGACTTTCACCAAAAGTTATGCTGACGGTTGTTGGAAAACAGCAATCCGATGAAATGCAGTTCAAGGAACCGTCGATTGCATTGATGTACCATCTCAATGGAATCGATTATAAAATCAAACTGCACAGATATTATCGAGGTTGTAAGAATTTTGACATTTGTTCATCATCAGCATGACCATGAACAACTCAGACCTTAAGATTTTCAGTGTATACCATAGGTCCTAAGATATTATTAATGCGAACAAATGCCAATTGACTTTTGGAGGTCACAGAAGCTGTTTTTGTCAAGAGGCTTTGTAAAAATATCAGCAAGCTGTTTTTCAGTAGTTACATAATCCAACACAATGGTCTTTTCTTCGACTAGTTCTTGGATAAAATGATGACGAATGTCAATATGCTTGGTCCGAGAGTGCTGAACTGGGTTCTTCGAGATATTTATAGCACTGGTATTGTCACAGAAGAGACTCATTATGGATTGTGCAATCCCGTAGTCAAATAGCATATGTTTCATCCAAAGGAGTTGAGCACAACAGCTACCTGCAGCTATATATTCAACCTCCGCAGTGGATAACGAGATTGAGTTTTGTTTTTTGCTTTATCAGGAAACCAAATAATTTCCAATATAAAAGCATCCACCACTTGTTGATTTTCGATCATCCAAATTTCCAGCCCAATCAGCATTGAATATCCTGCAATAATGGTGGAGGTTTTATATGGATACCATAGTCCAAAGGTGGTAGTCCCTACAACATACTTGATAATCCTTTTAACTGCTATTAGGTGAGATTCCTTAGGATCCGCCTGATAACGAGCACACACACCAACGCTAAAAGATATATCTGGACGACTGGCAATGAGATATAGTAGACTTCCAATCATGCTTCGATAGAGACGTTGGTCCACACTTTTGTCGTTAGTATCTTTTGAAAGTTTTAGAGTAGTACTCATAGGCATGTGATAAGTGCGACCAGACTTAAGCCCAAATCTTTTCATTAAGTCTTTTACATACTTGGTTTGATTTATGAAAATTCTATCATCCAGTTTCTTGACCTGTAACCCTAAGAAGAAATTCAATTTGCCAACCATGCTCATTTCAAATTCTGATTTCATGAGGTTGGCGAATTTGGATGCCTCATCTCCGTATGTTGATCCAAACACTATGTCATCCACATAAATTTGTGCAATAAGCAATGAGTTCTTTATTCTCTGGGTGAACAGTGTCTTGTCAACACTTCTTTTCTGAAATTCATGGTCTAAAAGAAACTTCGTTAATCATTTATACCAAGCACGTGGTGCTTGTTTGAGACCATACAGAGCTTTGTCCAATCAATAAACATAATGGGGATGCTTAGGATCTGAAAATCCTTTTGGTTGTTCCACATATACTTCTTCGGCAAGATTCCCATTAAGAAATGCACTCTTAACATCCATTTGAAATAATTTAAATTTTAGTGCACATGCAATGGACATAAGAATTCTAATGAACTCTAGACGTGCAACATGGGCAAATGTTTCATCAAAATCAATTCCTTCAATCTGTGAGTATCCATGAGCTAATCTTGCTTTGTTTCTAATTACATTCCCTGATTCGTCCGACTTATTTTTGAAGACCCATTTTGTTCCGATGACATTAGTATCAGTTGGTCTAGGAACCAGTTTCCACACATCATTTCTCTAGAATTGTTAAAGTTCTTCTTGCATGGCATTTATCCAGTATTCATCTTGAAGAGCATCTACAATATTCTTGAGTTCAATCTTTGAGGTTAAACAAAAATGACTATAAACATTGTCTATCTACCGTCTAGTTCTTACACCGTCATTAGGGTCTCCAATAATTTACTCTCGAGGGTGATTCTTAATAACGGGTATGTCAGATGATTGCTGAGGTTCATTCAATAATGAAGATTTGTCATCTGATTTTTTGGATATACATAAATCTACATCATCTTCTATCTCATTTGCATGGGAATTCACATCTTGAGAGTGATCATCAATTACCACATTCATAAATTCTTGAATGGTAAGAGTTCTTAAGTTGTATACTCTATAAGCACGACTATTCATGACATACCCTAGAAAAATGCCTTCATCACTTTTAGATTCAAACTTCCCTAGGTGATCCCTATCCCTCAAAATGTAGCATTTACTACCAAAGACCCGAAAGTATTTCACATTTGGTAGCTTCTCATACCATAGTTCATATGGAGTTTTGTTCAGACCTGCTCTAAGATATACTCTGTTTATGATATAGCAGGCAGTATTGACAGCTTCTGTCCAAAAACTCTTTGCCATATCCTTTCCATTCAGCATAACTAACCCATTTCCTGTAATACTCGATTTTTCCTCTTAGTAACTCCATTTTGCTGTGGGGTTTTTGGGGCTGAAAATTCATGATGAATTCCTTTATCATTGCAATATTTTTCAAATTCATCATTTTCGAATTCATCACCATGATCACTTCTGATGCGTTTTATGTCATATCCTTTCTCATTTTGAATTTATTTTGCCAAGACTACGAATTTTCCAAAGGCATCAGATTTTTCTCGAAGAAATGCAACCCAAGTAAATCTAGTATAGTCATCTACTATCACCAGAAAGTATCTTTTCTTGCCATGACTTTCCACTTTAGTAGGACCTATCAGATCCATATGCAGCAGATCCAAGGGCTTTGTTGTTGCTATGGTGGTTGTCTTTTTATGTCCAACTTTTATCTATTTTTCTTTTAGACATTCCACTCATACTACTTTTTCTTCTTTTCTAATTTTGGGAAGACCTCTAACCAAGTTTTTTGAGCTAAGTTTAACTAAATTTCGGTAATGAACATGTCCCAACCTTTGATGTCATAACTTGGATTCATTCTTTACAGCCATATTACACTTTGTGGGCAATCCATTTTTGTTGGTACTCTCAATAATATAACAGTTATCACTAGTACGTAAACCTTTTATGAGAGATTTTCCTGTATGATCTACAATTCTACACATATCTTTTGAGAAGGTGACCAGATGTTCTTTGTCACATATTTGGGAGATACTGAGGAGATTATGTTTCAGACCTTCTACACAGAAAACATTTATAATTTTTGAAAGACCCGGTACTGTTATTGTTCCTTGTCCAATGATTTTAGCTGAGCTACCATCTCCAAATGTGACTGATCCACCATCAAAGTTTGAATATTTACAAAAATGAGTGCGATCACCAGTCATGTGTCTAGAACATCCACTATCAAGATACCACTTCGAACTATTACCAGCTTTGAGAGCGATGTGGATTACAAGGCAATTATTTTGATCTGTCATATCTTCTGGGACTTTCTTGATCATGATTCCAACTTCAGTCAAGATCACACTCTATGTGGTGAAGCCCTTAAAGAGAGACCTGCTCTGATACTAATTGAAATAGCAGTGAAGACCGCTTGAGTTGAAGTAGGAATATGCTAATATGTCCTAGAGGGGGGGTGAATAGGACTTTTTAAAGATTTATGAGTTATATTAAAAATCATATCACTCTAATCCTAACAGGTATGCAATTTTCAGGATTACTCAAATGTAACTCTACTTGCTTCCAAGCCTAGTAGAGGATCCAATCACAAAATTATTCAAATGAAGCAGTTATAGTCTATGATGAATGTGACTCTGTGTGTGAAGTGTAAGCAGATATGAATGCAATTAACATAATCGCACAAATGATCAAGCATAAGAATCAATCACAAACACAGTTATTTTTATAATGGTTCGACTACTTGTCTACTCCACTCCCGGCTGCCACACTCAACTCTTAAGTATACCGGATTTCACTAAGGAGGTTTCATATGGTTCACCTCTAACCTAAGATTTTAAATCAGGTTCACCTTCAACCTTTACAACCTACACTGAGGCTGACTGTTTATGCTCTCACGAGCAAGGGTCAACACATAGCACCCGGTTTAGGCACACTGGCCAAGGATCTTACCCTAAGACCCCAACAGAGATTTTATACGGTTCACCTCATAACCCAGAGTTTTACTGGTTCACTTCTAACCAGATGTTTATGCCCACACGGAGCAAGGGTCCATACAACGCACCCACACGTACACTCCCGTCGGAGGCCTCCTTTGAGGACTTCGAAGGGTGAGCAATACCTACGACCCAATTCGAGAAAGGAATGATCACAAGTGTCCTCTGGACTCTAGGTACTTACAGATAAGTTGATGAGTCCCTTTTAGTACAGTGAAGAAGATCTCCTTCTTGTTGATGAAAAGTCTTCATCTCCCTTGATCCGCAACACAAAAGATGTACCAATATCCGGCTTTGGTTGTGTCAAGGTTATGATGGAATTCTACTCTCTAAAGGTTTTCCTATTAGGAAGATAGAGTGATTCTAATCATCTATGCATTCAGGGTATCCCAGCTTAATGATTAGCCATTAAGGTAGTAGATGGAGGATCCTTGAATACAGAAGTTCATTCCCCAATCCACTCTATTAAATATCAATGATGAGGGTGGGTTAGAGGATGAACTCCCTGAGAAAAAGGGCTTAAGATAAATGATATGAAGTTTAAAACACTCAAAAGCACTCTCTTCTTTCTCTACCAGCAATAAAGACTAACCTCTTTATATATAGGCAAAAGGTTTCAACAGATATAAAACGATCACATTTATGACAGAGTTCGATATCATCGAGTAGGGTCGATATCATCGAGCGTATACTCCCGATAGCATCGACTGACCTCTCGATGATACAAACTCAAATGTCATTTTCACTTTTGAAAACCTTTTGTCAACTGGTCGATGAGATCGAGACACACATCGATGTTATCAGATTTTGAACTCCGATTCCATCGATAGAGGGATCGATCTATCATCAAGTGAAAACAAGAGAGACAAGCCTTGAAGAATTTAGGTTCTAAAGATATGATCGGGAAAAAGCCGATGTCATCAGAATTTGAATATCGATGATATCGAGACCTTGTCGATAGGATCGATAAATCATATAGATTTACCTATAAGCACGTTGGTCAGTTTGTGTCAGACTCAATCCAATCGACCAGGACTCGATGACATCGACATAAGAATATTGATTTCCTCAATGGCCCGTGATCAACGATTAAAACACCCTGAAATTTCTGCAGGAGGAAACATGCGCCCACTATCGATATGATCGAATGACTTCCGATATGATCAATATTTGAATTCAGATTGAATCGGACAGTCATTGATATATCGAAGCATATAGTAGTTTTCTTTAGAAAAACAGGGGCGCCGAAAAACTGCCTGTCGATATTATCGATCCACTTTCAATGGGATCGATATTTGAATATCAATGATATCGATTGAAACTTCGATATATCGATAAATCGTCCAAATGAATGTTGCAGTTGTTGAACACTTTTTGTCATCACTCGATTGTATCGATTGAGATGCCGAAGACATAGACAGAACAGGTCGATCATATCGAAAGGTGAATTGATATAATCGACAGGATAAGAAAACTTGAAGATTTTCCTGTTTGGTAAAAAGTTTTCTTTTAATAAAATTCTAAGATGTTCTACTTAGTTTTAAGGGTTTTAATCACCTGGTGTTTTGGGACATGGGATGTGAGGCTATGATTTACCTATGGCGAGCTTCCACATATCCAGTTAAGGCAGACACTTGACTTGATCTTCCTGTTAGGTGCTGTTGTCTGACTGACTCAACTAACACCATAATTGACAAACTAGGGCACTAGTAGGTGCACTTTCAGGTACTAGCTACAATTATCTACCTTGAAGGACCCCCCTTCCTTCAACAAGTCCTAACAAGTGAGTGGAAATTAAGATTTATATAAATTTTAGACCATGTGAGTTAGGATTATAAGTCTAAACTTATACTCATTTGGATTTTAAGATCCTTACATTCGCCCCGTAAGAACATTCCAAATTAGAGGAAATACCAACCCAAGGTGATGATCATCCCCCATTGCTTCTTTCATTTCATTGAATTTCAAATTGGTTTTAAGCCTAAAGAGTAGAGAAATTTGGAATAGTGTAAATGTTAATTTCACTCACTTTTATGCCTAGTTGATATTGATAATCACTAATATGGATGTTTAAAACCATAGTGCTCTAATTCATTTTTATAGGATTTTGTATTATACTTCTCATGGCACATTTGTAATTGTTTAGTTATATGTACCTTCTTACTAGTTATAATATGAAGTAAGGAATCTTGTTTCCACCCATCTTATAAATTGTATTGTTACTTCTTACATGCCTAGACTCCATTTAGTTTAAATCTAATATGTATAGAATAACGTGAATAATAATTGATCCCTTTCATTCCTATTTTGTATTGATGAACATGAGGAAATGCTTTATTCCTTATTACTCAACCCCTAAATTCAATAAGCAGGTGGATAGAATTTAGTCTTGTATTCCCTATGTCATATTAGCAATTGCTTAATTATATGCGCATTTCAATTAGTAATGAAAAGAGCTATGAAATTTCATTTCATTCTATCTTACAAATTGCACAATGAAGATTATGTGTGGAATGTTATTTTCTATAAGAAATGTAGCTTGAACTTATCAACAATTATTCATATTTGACATGTTAGATTTATGGGCTCTTATTTGGACCTAGAGTAATTAAAAGGATTTATGTCAAGCTCATGTTTGGATGCTTGATATCTTATTAAAAGACATCAAGCTTTGATGATATTTATAAGAGAAATCTTGTTAATCCTAAGGAGTATACATGAGTATCATGGTGCATGACATCCACGCATGACATATGAGCTTTACCGAGTGCTCAATGTAAGTCACACTCTGCTTGGGCTACTAAAAGTGCTACCACTTCAGTTAAACCCTTAGAACATGTGCATTTATACCACTATGGGTTGCTCTCTCTTTACATGAGGTTTTTTTAGAATTTTAGGACCTCCTAGGGCGTATGCTGAATATTTTTCCAGGAGGTTGAACATTCTTGGGTGCACTCACCTGCATGGCCTTTTCCAGGTAGTTAATCTACTACGGACGGTCTTTTCTTTTGACAGCTGAATGTGCATCCTCAGATCTGTGACTTGAGCATACATTCATACATCCATTCGTTTATATACAAGTCCATATTATTCTCTTCATGAATTGCTAAGTTGGTTTAGACTATATTAGAATTATTTGATATGCATGAATATTTGAGGGACATTCCCACTGAGTTTTCACTCATCCAATAGTGCGGTTGCACCAAATAGAAGCAGATATGAAAGTCGATGGTGACCCCTATGACGGGACTCCAGGGTTAGCTGAGTATGGTGAGGAGGACCCGTATGCAGATGTAGTCGAGTTGCTGGAGCTCCACTAAAATCTTAGGATTTACTACTTTTCTATTTTAGACTTTATATTTTGCTTATATTTGAGGATTATAATCAAAATCCCCTGCTGAGGGATTTAATTTTGTTGGCACATATGCGGTTATAATTTTCCTTATTAATGCTCATGATAATTTTGCTTGTGTAGAAGTTCTCTTTATGATATGTCATAAAATTTATTATACATTGTGTGTATGAGGTCGTATTCCATGATGTAACCCTCGGGTTCTCATACTCGAGCGATTATTCTCGGGCTATAAGGACCAGGGTGTTACAATACTCTTAAGCATAGAATATTTAAGTGAGTCAAGTTAAAAGGATTCCCAACACCTCTCGGAAACAACTACTGGATCCGATTGACTCGTGTTAAAACTAATAAAAAGCAAATCGAGCTGTACACCCTAGTTCCCAAACCCTGAAAAAACCATAGACAACAGTTGGCGGATGTAAAAAGTTAAATATGACAAGAGATCCTTGAAGGACCACCTGTCCATATAGTTGCCCTCGCCATAAGCTACCCTTTTCTGACTATCATGGGCTAACAATAGCTAAAAGCAAGCCTATAAGCTTACAGGTGGTTATGACCACTTGTTTGTGTCTATTTAAACCATACCTTGATAAGCACCGTAGGAAGTTAACGATCCACAGGGGAGAGGCTGTGAGCGAGATAAAAATGACAAGAAATGTTTTTGGGTGTGCAGGGTGCATGTATAACACCTACCCAAGGTTTTTATTTGTACTGGAATTATACTCAACTCATAAGACAACTATCAAATAAGTTGCTAAAAGTCAAGAGTAAAGTTGAAATCGAAGATATCAGACTATACCTTTTATGAAAAAGAGTGTTTGATCTCCCCTATTTGGCTATTCCCTCCCACATCTCATTTCAACATGTATTCAATTCCACACATCCCAAGAACATTAATAACAAATACTCATTTTTATTTATGCAATCCTTCTTCCTTATCTACATTATTTATTTGCCTATCAGGTTCTTCTAACTCCTATGAAGTAAGGCTATATGTAATATTGTCAAGGTTATGTTAAAATCTCCTAAAAATTATTAAATCCCATAAAGTGGAGATCACACGTAGTGTGGGAAAAAATTGTAACAACCCATTTTTTTAAATTTCAATAGTGAGAATTAAGTCTCACTGATCCCTTTGGTGTGACCCACCGTAACTTTAGATCGCCTTCATTTTTGGACTCATGCCCTAACATTATTAGGTAAAACAGATGAATGGAATGGATTCCTTGCAATACGACTATGGGGCCCATTGTGTAAAAATAAATAAATAAAATATATTACAAGTGACATGCTTCACTAAGAAACCAATCTTCTCGAGCTTTTCTCTCTTCTTCTATTTTCTCCATTCATAACAAAAGGCTCTCGGACCCATCTATTACCTCCAAACCATCGAGAAAGTGGGCCCAGAGTCTTGATCTGAACCGTTCATGCAGTGGATCTTGTCATTTTAACCCATCTTAATTTTAAAAAAAAAAAAAAGAAATGAAAAGCATACACACATAATGGGCGACATATGTCACTACCAAACCAATATCTTGAACCTCTCACCCACTTCTTCGATTTTCTTCACTCGACAGTAGGATGAATGGGTTACCCTAAACCACAAAGCTATCCAAACCATTCATCTTACGAAAAGAAGAAAAAAGAAAAAAAAAATGTTGATAATAATCAGTGACGTGCGTTGTGCACGCACACCGCCTCAACTACAAAGCCATGAAGCTCCGAAACCACTGACGAATCTCCATTAAAGCCTTAATCCCTTACCTCTCAAGTTTCCTACATAAAACTATATCATCTTGAAGAAGTGAAATCCTTGGAAAACCTTCAATCAACAAGTCACCATTAAAGAATGTACCATTTTCCTCGGCAAGATCATCAACCATTGCGTTGTGTTATAACTGTCTCTGGACACAGGTCATGCATTACGTAGGTGATCTAACCCACACCCCACACTGAGATTTATAGGTAAATATCATAGGCATGGAATGATGTTCGGCTTCCAAGTTGGTAAACATAAAAATGCATTTACTTTTGGTCAACATGCATGAATGCTTAAACCACAATACACATTAAATTACTTCGATTGTGTGTGTGTGTGTGTGTGTGTGTGTGTGTGTGTGTGTGTGTGTATAACATTATATTTTTTGGTGTAAATGTGAATTCTTTAATAATTACTTGTTGTTAAACCAATTGAACATGCTGATTATTGATGGTGCATTCTATTGCCTTGTTAGATTTATATTGAATCCTTTTGTGTACATGTATTATTAAATAATGTACACATTAGATTGATGACTACTTGTGCATAAAAATCTTGAATATATTATGTTTATTCTTCTCTCATATTGTATGTTTTTTTGAGTTACAATCAATTAGTTATTATTTTTATTTATAAATTTATGAATTTTTCTGTGTTATTAAATAAGGTACACATTTGGTTAATGATTAATTATACACAAATATATTATGTCTGTTTTTCGCTCATAGTGTATGCCTTCATTGGGTTACAATCAATTAGTTATTATTTTATTTATAAATTCAAAATTTCATAGTATTGTTATTGTAGTTGTTTCTCCACAAGATCTGAACTGTCATATATGTGGTATGTCAATTTTTGGGAGAATATATTGTTGATGTAATGTAGTTGTAGTTAGTGTATATAGAAATTGTGAAATTGTAGAGTATATGGATAAAAATTGGCATGTCTACTTTGCCTTGGATCATTCTCAAAAGATCGACACAGGTGCTCTACCCTGAGTAATTCCCTAAAAGATACATACACGGGTGCTCTGCCTGGGGTCACTCCCGAAAGATCAGCACGAGTGCTCTACCCTGGGTAATTCCCTAAAAGATACACATGTGTGCACTGCGCTGGATTGACTCATAAAATATATTATGTGATGCTCTTCCCAAGATCATTCCCTACAAGATATCACGCGATGCTCTGTTTAGGATCATTTCTTAAAAGATCATCATATATAGTAGATATATTTTCAAGTTAATTGCAGATGAGTGCATTTTTATTTAATCGCTTATGGAATCATTTTCTTTAATTTTGAAATATTTTTGTGAATACTTATTGTCTCCTTAAATGTTAATTTTTAATTTATTATTATTAAGTTGTGTTATGATGCTAACGTGCAAATTTCAGTTGGGATGAAAATAATCCTATTGAGTTGTCATACTCAAGATGTTTAAACTATTTCAGGTACCGGGTATGAATACTTCAAAGAGGCATGCTATTATTAATGAGCCAAAGTCAAACTCAATCTTAAGGATTACTTTTGTTTTAGTTTTAGTTTAGACTTAATAGATTATGTATTTTTTTTACTCAGTTTTGTTTTAGTGAAAAAATGATGCATTAAAGTCGAGTTAACTTTATTTTGTTATTTTGACATGGTGACATGTGATTTTTATTTGTGCTTAGTTGATGTAGATGATGTAATGACCTAAATAAAATATAACAAATCCATGCATGCATGCACGTACTAAATCAAACCACACACACCATACACCCTTCACATGTTGCACACATGTGATACACATGCGAAAGAGAAGAAGAAATAAATGGATATAAATACAAGTAAAAAAAGAAAAAATATATGAAACGTGTGATGTCTAGCATTTCAAACACTACGTACCCATCTGGACCATTCAAATATCATGGTACTCACTATATCAATTTGATAATGTGTCCTCACATCAATCTAAATCATTCAAAGAGTTCAACCCTTGACCTACTTCCCAATAGATGATCAAACCAATCAAAACCATTTAGTGGAGAATCGTATCGTCTGAACTGTTGAATTGGAATCTGCCACATGGAGTGCCCATCTAAAAATCTAAACCATTCATTATTCAAACTATCTAAGCATACATCTAATGAACGGTATTTTAACATAAGATCTTACTTATGTACACATTATTTTAAATAGATGTAGAGGTATTATCATGAGAGGTAACAACGTAGGTTGAAACTTTTTAGTCTTAGTATTAAATATAGTAATAAAATTAGTATTTAATATAGGAGTTTAAAAAAAATTATTTTTTTTCATACATGAAACACCAAAAATCATATTTTGCTTCACATATAAAGCACGTGCATGCACATTTATGGCATAGGTCCTATAAATAAGTTTTAGTCATGAGCTTACGACATAAGTGTAGGTCCAGTAGAGTTTGAGTGTGGGCCCACCCTTAAAATCATAAAACAATAGTCAGTGTGTGCATGGTGCATAAGTGTGAGTCCGTCAAAACTCAATCTTAAACATTGTACACATTGAATGTATATGTTGGGTTTGTACTACATAAGGTTTGGTCCAGCACTTCAAATCAAGTAGGTGATCTTAACTTAAAGCTTTAATTTTTTAGCTATTATTATGTTATCTTATTCCAAATTTTAATAATAATATTACTTAAATTAATTATTTATGTGATCGATCTTTTTATTTAAAATTTATTTAATTATTTAGCTCAAATGTTAAAATTTTGAAATATACATTGAAACAATGGTTGAATTAAATTGGTTTGATTTATAGTTAAATTTTAATTTAATATGCAAATTATATATAAAAAAAAATGAATCTTAATTAGTTTAAAGTATAATATAACTTAATTAATAAATTATTGAAAGTGTAATTTGATTTAAATTTAAAAAAATTAATTTTAATTATAAACTTTTAGAAATTAATAGTTTAAATAAATTTTGTTATTAAAGTAATCAAATTCATCAGCTTTGGAGTTTATTTAATAATTTAGATTATAATTTGATTGATTTAAATCAATTTCATCAAAAGTTAAATTTAAATATAAAAATACTTGATTTATATAAATTTGTTAAATTTTAATTTAATACCAAAACAATAAAAAAATTTATTTGTTAAGTTTATGTTATAATTAAAATAAATTTTAAAATTTAGAATTTAGTGAATAAAAATAGTAATTTATTTTTATGTTAATATGATTTATTATATTTAATATTATTAAGTAAAAATTTTGATTTAATTAAAGTTAGAATTTAAAATAAAATTTCTTGTACATTATCATATCTCAGTAATTCCTAAATTTAATAATAGTAAAAAATATATATTTTATTTAAGTATTTTAATTATTAAAGTTTCGACGAACTTATATATAGAATTATTAATTAGAAATAAAATTTATATTGTTGGTATTTTAATAATTCAATAATTATTGATTTTTATAATAATTTTTAAAAGTAGTAAAAGCACGTGAATAAATCTATGATAGCTTTATGTTGATATTTGCAATTGTGAAATAATGATTCATCTTACATGCATGTTTAGTATTTATTGAACATCAATATTAATATGTTGGATGTAACGTAAGCAAGTAGGGCGATCGTGTTTCTTGGGTAGAAGTTCTTAAAGCCAGCAAGTAAGACAAATATATCCCTTCGGTGAAAGATCTTATAATCCACTGGATCTTTTAGAATCTCATTTGTGTACAACGTATGAGTACAATTGTGTGCACAGTCATACGTCAGAGGTATAACTAGAGCAGTAGTCTGACTAGCTAATGTATAAATGGTCCCTCACCATGAGATACTGGTGCGTAGACGTTAATGCAACGTAGTTATTCACTTGAGTACGGTGTTGTAAGAGATGACATATATTATTTATGAGAATTCATGAAAAGTATCACATGCATAATACTTTTACAATTATATTCCTTAAAATCATGTTCTTTCATTATCAGTTTTATTTTTCTTTATTGATCAGAAAAATTTGATATAATTTAAACATTTTAAATTTTGGATAAGAAATGACTCTACTGGGCTGTTATGCTTACCCTACTATATAAAAAAAATTACACAGGTGCAGATCTGGAATACTGTTCACTCCCCAAGTGTAGGGTTGTGATGTAGTAATAAACTCGATAAGACCGAGGTCGAATCCCAAGGGACTGAAACTTGTACGTTATCTAAAACTAACTAGAACTAAAACTAAAATGAGATGAAATCTAAATCAACTAGAAATTAAAAAAATAATTGTGAAATTATTATCTAAAACTTAGGAGAAATCAGATATAGGAAACTAGGGATTCAGAGGATCTATTTCTAGAGATCAGGGAGATCTTATGCCAGTTTCAAGAATCATGGAATTTAACTGAACTTACTTTGATCTAGTTTTCAAGAGATGAAAGGTATATGAATTAAAATGGATTCCATCACCAAACCATGCCCAAGAGACTATGGCAAACAACAGAATTAAACTAATTACCAACCAATCAACAATGTATGAGGGTTAGGAAGGGTACCGTCATCCGACCATGCCCAGGGGACTATGGTGAACAACAGGGCTTCCCGACGTCATAAACATCAAAAGGGAAGGAAATACCCAAAGCCATTGTAGACCCACTGTACTTTCAGTCACAACAGACTATTAAAGACTAAAAATATTTTCAAAGTCAATTAAATCAAAATCAGTTCAATATTAAACAAAAATGCATAATTAAACATCTC
Source organism: Magnolia kwangsiensis (assembly GCA_037074715.1). Lineage (NCBI taxonomy): Eukaryota > Viridiplantae > Streptophyta > Magnoliopsida > Magnoliales > Magnoliaceae > Magnolia > Magnolia kwangsiensis. Next base: position 104,901,795 of record CM073578.1, on the reverse strand, counting down.
TCATCACGCTACAAGCTTTACCTCTTAGCCCTAGCTAAGAGGTTTAGCCACTCATAGACCTGGTGGACTTAAAACTCTCTCAAAAGTATTAAAGGAGAGAAACAAAATAAAATAAAAAGAATAACAAAAACTCTAACTATTTTCCTCTCTTGTGCACCAGGTCCAGCCCACGCCAAGCTCAACTCCAGCCGTTTTTAAGCTATCTGACTTCCCAACTGAGATGATGATGTTCCCCTCTTGTTTTCCTCCTTTTTATAGCACCAAAAGGTCGGTTCACGCTGACAGAGGCGGTGGAGTTTTCCTGTGAAAATTCCTTACGCAGCAGAGTGCGTAACTCCTTCACGCACCCAGAAAACGGTGCCGTTTTCCTTTTCTTTCCCTCACTTTCTTTCTAAAAACATAACGTCCCCTGAGACGTTCTTGGACGAGGAATTAGATGGACGGTTTGGATCAGCCATCTGATTAAAGACGGTGGCCCACAAGAATTTCAAAACCAGTCGGTTTTCGGTGCAGAAATAGAAACCACATAAAATCTTTACGCTGTGATGTCGGCAGGGCTCATGGACATTGTCAATTGAGAAATCCACACCGTCCCTTATCTTCAGGCTGAAAAACCATCCAGTAATGCTTGGTTTTGTAGCCGTTTCGGTGTGGTCCACTTGATTTTCCAATTTGTCGTCCAATGCATTCAACGGCTAGGATCTTTACAATACCTTGCATAGGGTCGAACTGACACCTAGGCAAGGATATGTGGGTCGTTGGGATTCCAATGGATGGGCTGGATTGGACCATCAGTGTACGGTGGTGGCCCACGAAACTCGTCCGCAGGCTCTGTTGCGAAACAGAGCCTACGCGTTCCGCGCTGTGATGGCCGGTGGGGCCATGAACGTAATTCTATGGAAAATTCAGTCCGTCCACTGGATTCCCAATGAAAAATCAGTCAGAAAGGTATGGTTTTCGGGTCTTTTTCAGTGCGGCCCATGGATTTTTGATTCAGCCGTCTCTGTCCGCGTTTTGAAAGAAACAAATCACACTATCGCTTGCATGGGACCAGAAGGAAAGCTTGACGGGGGTTATGGTCATGCCTCTGAGTGAATGGATGGTTCGGATCATCCGAAAGGATGATGAGTAGGGTCCACTACTAAAGAACGGACGGACAGCGTAAAGACGCTGTCCGTTTTCCTTTCTTTGGAAGATAAGAGTCGGTCAGCGTTCTTGCTGTCCGAACTCGTTGGCGCGGTACACATCCGGCATATGTGTATGCTATGTACACACGATGCAGTGTGGGGCCCACTACAACGGTTATGTGAAATCCAATCCAGCCATCTGTTTACTCATAAGATTTTAACAGTTGGGACCAAAAGAGAGGTATATCTAACTATCCGGCAGGCTTGAAATTGATGATTAATAAGCTGATCTGTCCGTTAAGCTACTTCCTCGGTGATCCAATGGCTGAAATTTTACTTGTACGGTTAATTTATGATCTTCAAGCTCTATATGCAATTTCGAGCCGAACGGATGGTTGAAACCCTATGATCTTGCATTCTGGACCAATTTCGAGTCTCTTTAACGTGAATGGCTTGAATTTCTCATATCTCTGGCGTGTAAAAACCATCGATCCTAGCCCCCTGTAGTCCGTCCCATGCTTTGGTGAGTCTGGAGCATTAAATCCTAGCTTTTAGCATCCTATTTCATTTCATGCTCATAAATACACCCTGTACACCATCACACGATTAAAACGGCCATTAGACGGTACCATGTTCGTAAATCCAGGCAATTAATGGGGTCTAATATGCAATATTTGACCCTCAACAAATACTACGAGCAGACAGGCCTTTACTATTAGTTTTTATTTTTCTAGAAAATTAGGTTTAGTTTAAATTTTAATTTAGTTTTTGTTCTTTTGGTTTAGTTTAAATACCAAATTTCAATATAAAAAAATCTATCAAGAGAGTTGAATTTAGTAAACATTATATTATTTCAGCAATAATTTTCTTTTAGATGACTCGTAGTATCTATTAAATTTGATGAAATTATGTGAATTGTAATGAATATCAATTTATCAAAACTCATGAATTTGGGATTCGGGTCCCGAATACGTTATTCGGGTACCTGAATGTTGGGGCGTGACAAATGATGTTACGATGAATCTTGGTATATTAAGAATGAAAATAGTTATATAGACTTAAATAAAAGTAAATATTGTACATCATGGGGTTGAGATTCGGATCCGATTTATTCTATTCGGATATCAGAATTTTTGGGCGTGACAAAAATAATTTCTTCATTTTCTGCTACTAGGGCCTTTATTCAAAATTTATGAGTACATATTAATAACATGAGTAACTGAAGTTGAGGAATCTTGTGATTCCCCTATCTTCAGTGGATTTTGTGATTTCTAGTCGCTTGTAAATTTTAAGTTTTATTTACATGGTAGTGTTTCTACCCGTCAAATGTACTTATATGTATATGAATCAATGCATCTCACCTGCACAAAATGCCTACAAAACCGAGGAAATGGGCCTCTGATACCCTTAGAGGCACTGCTCTAAGGCTCCGACCTAGCTCGAACCTCCGATTATTCCATGCGGACCCAAAAGAAAAAATAACGAAGCACTTAGCCCGTGTAGGCTTGCACGGATACAAGTGAAATCCACTCCGTCCATAGGTGAGAAACCCCGTGTTCACCGTACATGTAAGACCCGTGTCTTAGTCCGTACTATTCCGTAGGCTTCCGCGGTCTTCTCGGTCGAATTTCTGACAACCTTTGACCCTTAACTGGCACTTGCGCGCAACCCTGCGTCACACGCCATCGACCCGAGTCGACTCAACTCGAGACTTGTACCCTAGCAACCGCGCTGTCGCCGTGGTTCCAATGTTTCGACTCGCGCGCCGATCCGATACTCTGGCCAGGAGATGCGGGCTAGCGTTCGATGCAAGGAAAACGCCGCGTGTTGCAAAATCCAAGAGAATCTCTACGACATGTCACATCGATCTATCAATCCATCAATCTCAACATGTCAAGTATACATCACCTCACACTCTTTCCCAAGCAATCCTTAAAGTCAACACTCTCTTACACAAAGTACACCCATCACTCACTTCACCCATCACCCCATCATTCACCCATCCCTCTCTCTCTTATAACCACTCTCTCTCATCCCTCTCTCCCTCATTCTCCAAGCAACCCACATCCAAGCTCCATGAGAAAAACCATGTGTGGCCCACCTTCATACCTTCCATTTCCAACACCAAAGCCTCATCTCAACCGTTAGATCACGATCTTTGGAGCTATAGAACGCGTTAATGGATGAAGGACGAAGAGATCTAAGGAGGGTGCTTCTCTCTCTCTCTTTCCTTCTCGATTTGTGACCCACCTGATATATGAGTTTATCCACGCTGTCCGCAAGTGGGACAGCCTTGCCGTCCATCTGCACGGCGCAGATCTGACGATGGTTAGGTTGTACCATGGCAGCAGCAGCAGGACCATCCACCTGCTTGGACGGGCCTATTTGCAAGAAACGCAAACATTAACAAGATCTCTAGCTTGCAGTCATCGTGTAGACCCCACCTTGATGGGACCCACCATGGTGCATGTGTTGTATCCAAACCGTCCAACCATCTGGGAGATCATTTTTGGACATAGGGTAAATGGGTGTGATCTAAAGTTCAAGTGGACCCCACCATTTGCAATAGTAATGGGGTACAGTGGCACCCACTGTTTAAAACTTCTTAGGAGCAACAGTGGTTCCCACCCAAGCTGATATTTGGTTATCCCTTCATCTATCTCTATGCTAACTTATGTATGGGTTGGATCTCAAAATACAAGTGAGACTCGGCTAAGTGATTTAGCCCATTTGACTCAGCCAAGTGATTTAACCTATTTGACTCAGCCAAGTGAGACTCGGCCAAGTGATTCAACTTATTTGACTCGGCCAAGTGAGACTCGGCCAAGTGATTTAGCCTATTTGACTCGGCCAAGTGATTTATCCTATTTGACTCGGCCAAGTGAGACTCGGTCAAATGATTCAACTTATTTGACTCTGCCAAGTGATTTAGCCTATTTGACTCGGCCAAGTGAGACTCGGCTAAGTGAGACTCGGCCAAGTGATTTAGCCTATTTGACTCGGCCAAGTGATTTATCCTATTTGACTCGGCCAAGTGAGACTCGGTCAAATGATTCAACTTATTTGACTCTGCCAAGTGATTTAGCCTATTTGACTCGGCCAAGTGAGACTCGGCTAAGTGATTTAGCCCATTTGACTCGGCCAAGTGAGACTCGGCCAAGTGATTTAACCTATTTGATTCGGCCAAGTGAGACTCGGCCAAGTGATTCAACTTATTTGACTCGGCCAAGTGAGACTCGACTAAGTGATTTAGCCTATTTGACTCGGCCAAGTGAGACTCAGCCAAGTGATTTAGCCCATTTGACTCGGCCAAGTGATTTAACCTATTTGACTTGGCCAAGTGAGACTCGGCCAAGTGATTCAAATTATTTGACTCGGCCAAGTGAGACTCGGCCAAGTGATTTAGCCCATATGACTCGGCCAAGTGATTTAACCTATTTGACTCGGCCAAGTGAGACTCGGCCAAGTGATTCAACTTATTTGACTTGGCTAAGTGAGATTCGACCAAGTGATTTAGCCTATTTGACTCGGCCAAGTGAGACTCGGCCAAGTGATTCAACTTATTTGACTCGGCCAAGTGAGACTCGGCCAAGCGATTTAGCCTATTTGACTAGGCCAAGTGAGACTCGGCCAAGCGATTCAACCTATTTGACTCGGCCAAGTGATTTAGCCCATTTGACTCGACCAAGTGATTTAACCTATTTGACTTGGCCAAGTGATTCAACTTATTTGACTCGGCCAAGTGAGACTCGGCCAAGTGATTTATCCCATTTGACTCGGCCATTACATAAGGGTCCACCAATTGATTCGGCCCATTTGAGTCGGTCTAATTACCTCGGCCTGTTTGACTGGACCTGCTGACTCGGCCCATTGACTCGTCTTGTTTGACTCGGCCTGTTGACTCGGCTCATTGACTCGTCCTGTTTGACTGGGCCTGTTGACTCGGCCCATTGACTCGTCCTGTTTGACTCGGCCTGTTGACTAGGCCCATTGACTCGTCTTGTTTGACTCGGCCTGTTGACTCGACCCATTGACTCGTCCTGTTTGACTCGGCCTGTTGACTCGACCCATTGACTCGTCCTGTTTGATTCAACCTGTTCACTCGGCCCATTGACTCGTCCTGTTTGACTCGGCCCATTGACTCGTCCTATTTGATTCGGCCCGTTGACTCGGCCCATTGACTCGTCCTGCTTGACTCGGCCTGTTGACTCGGCCCATTGACTCGTCCTGTTTGACTCGGCCTATTAACTCGACCCATTGACTCATCTTGTTTGACTTGGCCTGTTGACTCGGCTCATTGACTCAGCCTGTTTGACTAGGCCAATTGCTTCGGCCTATTGGTTGAGGCCCGATTGGATGTATACAAGTCCATTACAATGTGAGACTCTACCATGGTTTGTGTAATGATGTTTATGATGACCGTACCTTAGGAGCAATGTTGGTTTGATGTCCACATTATAAGAATAATGTTGGTTAAATGTCCGCATTGTCACTTTCCCTGGGGCCCATTGGTAGGCCCAACTTGTTGTGTATGAGGCCCATGTGCAGGGCCTACTTGTGATGTATATTAGGCCCATGTGTAAGGCCCACCTATTGTGTATTTAAAGCCCATGGGTTGTAGCCCATTGTGATATATTTAAAACCCATGGGACGTAGCCCAATGTGATGTATTCGAGGCCCATGGGATGTGGCCCATTACGACGTATTCGGGGCTTATGGGATATGATCCATTGTAATGTACATGTGGCCCGTATATGGGGACCATTATAATGATACATATGGCCTTGTGTGAGGACTAACGTGACGCATGTGAGGCTTATGTGATGAGGTCCATTTTGAGATACTTGAGGCCCATTAGTGCGACCCATTGATGCAGCCCACCTGTTGTATATAAAGCTCATGAGTGAGGCCCATCGCGATGCGTATAAAGCTCTTGAGTGAGACCCATGGTGTTGTATATTTGGCCCCTGTGTGAGGTCATGAGTCCACTGTATGTTAGGCTCTATATGAGCCATTTTTCTTTTGGGGGACAATGTTGGTTAAATGTCCACATTATCGAGGTTAATTGTCGATGCCGGTTATTGATACCGATTATGAGTATGTGACTGCACAGCATCATGGTATATGCCCATACGCATCATCTGCATGTTTGTTATGAGATGTGATTGATCATTGCATATGTCATTGGGCAGGATGATATGAGACTCCCTGATAGGCGGATGTTCTCCCACATGAGCGCACGACATGCGCAGGATTGATGCATGATTGGATTATATGACTCATGCATCTTGCATTGTGTTGTGATTACTGTACGCCCTAGCGACATCAGGGTCGTAGCCTCCACAGGCATATTGTGGATGGCCAGATGGGACACCGGAAATCTGTTTGAGCATCGGGATGCTATAGATGGCCCTGAGTGAAAATTTCTAAACACCCTCTTGGTACCAGAGGATGCTCCAATGTCTAAACCGAGTGAGTAGATGAGCGTTGAGTGCTGATTTCCAGATGGTTGCGCTCTCCACTGTATCGTGGTCGGTTAGAAGGAGGTGCGACCTTACCCGCCCGAGCGCAGGGGGCAAAGCTAGGCTGAGTTTAACCAGCTCGCGGAATGGGTCCGCTATCGACGTGTCAGATAGGTATTAGCAGATTATTGGCCAGGCGGATAGTGAGGTTTCTTACGCTCACTTGGACTGTGCGGCTAGGGAGAGCGGCAGTTCCATTTGGAGTATAATAGACCCCGGTGATTTTCTAGAGAGTAACCGTACTGATATGTGAACTTATTGAGCAGGAATTGCATACTCATTCATTCATTCATTTATTAATTCACTATCCACTCGGGCTAGTTGTGCGCAACTATTTATTACGTGTACCTTCGCATGGTAAGGATTTCGGTTGGGCGCCACTAATCTGAGATCAAGAGTTTATTACGTTGAGTCTGACTATCCAAATTTAGGTATGGGACTGGTTTGGATAGAAGTCCCTCGTGATGGACCTCGTAGCCTGCGATATTACGTACTATCATCCCGACTTCACACTTCAGCTTGGTCATTTCATTCACATCGCATATTGCATTACATTCGCACGCATATGACATTTTGGGTTACCATGTTTCTGCATTTATACGGCCTAGATACGACTGACAGTATTTGTAGACTCATCAGGATTTGTATATTACATTGCATCATCGACATCTGATAGTTAGCTTGTTGTCTTCGTATTGCATATCCAATCTACATTGCTTCATCAGTATATGATATTGTTTTTATTATATTTTGCATCGCAGAGCCTGGATGAGACTGATGGTATTTATGGGCCTATCAGTATGTTTTCATATTACTCTGATTTCGTATGATTTATGATTTTGCCAGTGTTTCTGATATCGTATGATTATGAGTTTACCAGTATTTTCGCTTACTCTGATTACTCTGATATTGCTTACTTGACACTTACCTCGTGCACACACTTTCACCACCCACTAAGCTTTTTATAAGCGTATGCACGATAGATGCATGCAGGTGGCGTTAGGTTGCAGCAGCGTTGAGCTTGGAGCATGTAGTGGACCTCTAGAGCTGTGATTTTATATATATATATATAGATGTATTTCCCTTTTTGCATTGTATTCAAACGATTATACTAGTGGATATATGATGATGATGTTGCCTTTATGATTTGGGTAATCTTGTGGTTATGCTCATTACGAGATAAATGTACACTGAAAAATTCTCCTTGTAGGATCCCAGGATCGAAATCTGGCATATGTACGCTGGGAGCCGAGAATGGGGTACTACGGAAGCTGTCAGCACCGGATTCGGTAATCGGGATTCCTATGAATCCGATTTCTGGGTTTGGGGCGTGACAGTACAAACAAAAGAATAGAGTGAAAATAGAGAATCAGATGGGCCACATTAACGTAAAGCCATGCATAAGAATATAGTGAAAAAAAAGACTCAGATGGGCCACACCAACGTAAAGCATCATAAAATTGGCCTAAAGCACAGTTCATTTGGTACAGTCCGGATGAGTTTTGGATCAGGTCTATTTTTGTGAATTCACTTCATCCCGGTGTGTGATACCGATGGACAAACGATTCTGATGAAAGATCCACACCTTGAGTTGACGTCCCCACCCCATTTTCCCATGTGGTTTGGTCTATCTGGGTCACACCCATGGCTGATATTTGCTTACATGGCTTAGTATCAAGCAATCCACCTGATGGACGGAGTGGATGTCAAACAGACAACATGACGGGCCCACGGATCTGCATTGTTTCAAGCGCTCGAGGATCTGGCCTCCACTCTCGGAAGTCTTCTTCCAGGAATTAGGCGTTACCCATGCGGGCCACACCTTAGGGCTCGTTTGGCTGGTCAGATTGTAAGGGATTGGATGGTAGTGGAAGGGATTAGAAGTTAAATCTCGGGAATAGTTGGGCCTGCCAAACAGAGTCGGTGGTCTGATCCCAATCCCATGGATCTTCAGACAATCCACCGACAACACCATTATTACCTTTAAATCCCATCAAATCCACCTAATCCGTTCAAATTTGCCTGGGACGTGTTTGGTTGGTGAAAGGATGGGAAGGTTTAATTCGCAGATTGGCTAGGCGTGCCAAACGGACTGGATATAGCAATACTGAGATATAGCAATCCCATGGATCTTAAGACAATCCACTAACAACACCACCATTACCTAGAAATCCACACCATCCACCCTAATACCATTCAATCCCTTTGAATCCGCCCGGCTAAACAGGCCCTTAGTGGTTGCTAACCTTAACTTGGGGCTCACCTTGATGATATGTTATATATCGATGCCATCCATCCGTTTTTCCATCTCATTTCATGACGTAGTACAAAAAATTAAGTATATGTGAATATCAATTGGACCACACCACAGGAAAAGGTGGTCATTCAACTTTAGCCATTAAAAACTTCCTAAGGCACACCGTACAAATTTTTGTAATGTTTAGATGAAATCTAAACCATTGATAAGGTAAAAATACCTGGATGAAGGGAAAATAGAAAGATCATCTTAATCCAAAACTTTTTTGGCCTATAAAAAGCTTTTAATGGTCATTCTTCACCACTCTTTACAGTGATATGGCCCACTGGAGATTTTGATCTTCTTAATGTTTTTAATAACTATATGAAATGATCTTGAAAAACAGATATACGGTGTTGATATACAAAACATCCATCACGGTGGGCTCTACACGGTAAGGGTAACACCAACTAAGGTGATACCCGGGTTACAGCTAATCTGCTCCCCCTCTTCCCATCTTAAGTCAGATTCGGACTCGGTAGTGACACATCAAGTACCGAGATCTCGGTACTGTTCGGTTATGTGGTCGCACGTGATTATGTATTTTATACATGCCATGGTTGGTTCTGTGGGGCCATCATGATTATGTATTTTATCCACGCCCTTGATTCATTTTTCCAAGCCCACTTTAGGGCATGATCCCAAAAATAACACAGATCCAAATCTCAATGGACCACACCACAACAGACAATGGTGATTGGCTAAGCTAAACAAGTTCTGGATGAAGCTGATGCTTTTGTTTTCCCTTCATCCATGTTGCGTGACTTTATTAATATGTTGGCTGGAAAATAAACATTACCGTCGGCCTATGAAGTTTTTAACTGTGGCCATTTAATCACCAATGTTTCTTATATGTGGTCCAACTGAGATTTATATTTACTTAATTTTTGGGTTAATGCTATAAAATGAACCGTTAAAATAGATGGACGGAGCAGATAAACCATATACTTAACGGTGGGTCCCATAGTATCGACCAGTACCGGTTTCTTGGTAGCTGAAGTGTCACTACCGCGTCCTCTTTAGCTTGAACTCCGATTCGTAGTGACTCCTCCCTTACCAAGCTCAGTGCTGGTCAAAGCTCTATAAACCTTTCATAGTGCTTGCGTTTTATCGAGGCTGTTTCTCTAATTTTTCTTATCATTTTAAGCCATGAAGCCAAGATTGATGTAGATCAAAAACTCGAGTGAGTCACACCAAAGGAGATGGTAGAGATTGAATGCTTATCATGGAAAACTTCTTATAGTCTACAAAAGTTTAACATGAAGCTGATTTTTTAGTTTTCCCTTCATCCAGGCTTATATCACGGTATGAACCGGTTTGATGGCAAGTAAACATAGCAGGGGGCCGGGAAAGGTTTTAATGGTGGCATTCAATTTCTACTTCTCCCTATTGTGTGGTTCAATTGAGTTTTGGATCTGCCTTATTTTGAGCATCATGCCCTTATGTTATCTTACAAAATAAATGAACGGTGTAGATAAAACATATATATCATTTCGGGGCCCACATAGCTTTTCCAGTCCCGACTAGTACAGTACCGAGCTCGGTACTGGAGTGGTCACGGTCGAATCCGAGTCCTCTTTGGTCTGCCTTTTATGACATCCACCTCTCGAAGCAAACTCAATCCCTCCACCAAAAGCGCATACACTAAAACCACGGTGTATCTCCCTCTCGATCTCCCATCTTCCTCCTCAGGAAAAAAATGGAAAGAACTACCCTTCTGTCCCTCCTCTCTCTCATCTCTCTCCTCTCCTTCATCTTCCTACCATCTACCCTCGCAGAGATCAAAACCCTAGCCATCACCTCCGACTCCCGGCCCATGATCCTGATCGAGAAGTTCGGATTCACCCACACCGGCCACGTCCGCATATCAGTGTCCTCGGTCTCCTACGCATCGTTGAATCCATCGCTCCCGCCACCGCTGTCGTCGCTCCTCGGCTTCTTCCTCCTTTCTCAAGAATCCCTTCTTCAAATCCTCCAAGAATCCCAGCAAAACCCTAATTTCTGCGTACTCTCATCTCACTACGTCACCAATCTCTTCACATTCCAAGATCTCTCGCTCAATTCCCCTTCCTTCAATCACTCCTATCCCATCTCCGCCCCCAATGAATACTCTCTCTTCTTCGCCAATTGCGCTCCAGAATGCCAGGTCAGCATGTCGCTCCGCACCGAGATGTACAATCTGGATGCTGCGGGCCCCGGCATCCCCCCCGTCAAGGACTACCTCCCTGCAGGTCAGACCCAGCTTCCATTTCTGTATTTCTTATTCTCTGTCGCGTATTTGGTTTTCCTTGTCGTTTGGGTCTTGGTGTGTGTCCGGAACAAGCGGTCCGTCCACCGCATCCATCTCCTCATGGTGGGTCTGATCTTGATCAAGGCGCTGAATTTGATCTGCGCCGCTGAAGATAAGCACTACATTAAGGTGACGGGGACACCCCACGGATGGGACATCCTCTTCTATATATTCCAGTTCATCAGGGTCACACTCCTCTTCACCATCATTGTCTTGATCGGGACGGGGTGGTCATTCCTTAAGCCCTTCCTCCAGGAGAAGGAGAAGAAGGTGCTGATGATTGTAATCCCACTGCAAGTTGTGGCTAATGTAGCGTCTGCCGTGATCGGCGAGACGGGGCCCTTCATCAAGGACTGGGTCACCTGGAACCAGGTGTTCCTGCTGGTTGATATCGCGTGTTGTTGTGCGATCATCTTCCCGATCGTGTGGTCCATCCGTTCATTGAGGGAGACATCCAAGACAGACGGGAAGGCCGCAAGGAATCTCGCGAAGCTGACGCTGTTCCGGCAGTTCTATATCGTCGTGGTGGGGTACCTGTACTTCACGAGAATAGTGGTCTATGCGCTCAGGACGATCGCAGCATATAAATACCAGTGGGTCAGTGCGGCTGCTGAGGAGGCTGCGAGCCTTGCATTCTACTTGTTTATATTCTACATGTTCCGGCCAGTGGAGAGGAATGAGTACTTTGTCATTGACGATGAGGAAGAAGAGGCTGCGCAGGCGGCACTCCGTGATGATGAGTTCGAGCTCTGAACTCGGCTGAGGATTGGAAAATGGTATTGTCCTTTCAAGTCTCTGGGGAATCAGGGGCTCTTGAATGTAACATCTAGAGGATGGGTTGCAGGGAGTTTTCATTAGAACGGCTGTTTGTGGTGTGATGCTCTTTTTTTTTTTCCTTGCTATAACTGTCACGTTTCGAGATTTTTGTTTTTTGGGTGTGGATGTTGGACTCGTGGAATGTTTTTTCGGATACTATTCGTTGCTAAATCTGAAATTTAAAGCATTTCCTGTATATATATATATATATATTTTATTTTTTCTTTCTAATATCTCTCTACATTAGTTGTTGTACTGTATTGTTTGCATTTCGGAATAAGTCCTACAATTCCTTCTTTACTCTTCTGCCTTTGGTTATGCACAAATGTAGTGAATTGAGGAGGCTTGGTTTTTGATTGGTAGGAAATTTCCAAATTGTAATGATGTTTTCAAGTATTCATAATATGGAAGTAACCCTTAAATTGCAGTTACAGTTAACCTTTTTTGTCGAACTAATTATTGCAGTTCATTTCAATGGTGTATACAAAGTAGCCTCAGATTATAACTTTCTTTATGAAACTATAACTGTAAAGTGTAATATTTATTCCAAGATCTGTCTGTGATACCCTTCTGGATATCACTTGCTGTCTTTCTAATAAAATGCTGATCTCACCACTGGTTTGAGTTTGCTTTCTTGACTTCTAGGCAATGTTTTAAATATCGACGATATCGGCTGATATATACCACGATATATCTTGTATCCCGCCTGTGCTATACGAAACGCACAGGTCATGCCGATATATCCCACATGTTTGATCCGGTGAGTATTTTCAATTTCTGGTCCCTTTTTATTGAAATTATGTTAAATCAGTGTTAAATGGTTATGAATCCATTGGTTCTTCATGTTTTGCATGAAAAAGCATGGAATTGGAGCTCTGATTTCGATATCCGTTGGTTCTTCATGTTTTCCATGTTTTGTTTTAAAATTTTCCTTCAACCAACTGTCAATTGAGACTAATTTCGTAGTATTTAGGAGTGTTTAATAAAATAATCATCACATACACTCTAATTTTGAAATTTGAGTATAGGTGGTTTGATTTGGGAAAAGTGGGGTAAATGCAAAATTTCCCCAATTTCTCCCAAATTACTTGCAATGTTGCACTCCAAACATGAAATCAAGCATGTGTGAGGGCTGATCTATTGATTTGTTAAGTCTTTGCCAAATTTTGGAAAATAAAAATTATTTTTAAATTAAAAAATATTAAAATATTATTTTTTCTCTTGAAATTTCCCTTCAACCAGCTCTCAATCGAGACTAATTTCGAAGTATTTAGGAGTGTTCGATGAAATGATCATCACATACACTCCAAGGCCCCGTTTGTTAAATCTGAAGTCTAAAGCCTGAATCTGAACGCTGAAGCTTGAACTTGAAATCTGAAGCCTAAATCTGAAATCTGAAGTCAAAAAACTTGTTTGGTAACTATGGCTGAAGTTTGAATATTAAGTACTGAATTTGAAACAATCTGTTTGTTAACAAACATCTGAAATGTCTGAAATATGTTAATTTGACACCTTTGCCCCTATCTATCTCCTGTTTGGAAATGCTTTACATTATAAAGAAATTATTTTTTATTTAAGGAAAATAAATTTATTCTATTTAATTCAAATAAACTATAAAGTATTTGATAGAAAATTAAAATATCACATAGTATGAAAATCAAGGTGTCCCGTATCGGTATTGGTTGGCGTAACGGTGCCCTCTGAAACCGATACGGATACGGGGGCGTAACGGCGATACGGGGGCGTAACGGCCCATAACGGTGCAAAATTTTTTTTTGCCAAAAAAATATGAAAAAATATGGATTAAATCCGAAATATTCTAAGCATTCCAAATATGCATTCATTTATAAATTGGAACATGTTTATGGTGGTGTAACGGTCCACTCTTTGGTCAGAAGTTGTATCGGACTGTCTGATGAATTTATGAACCAGATAACTTGAATTTGACTATAAAATTCATGTATTTAATTTTCTAACTATCTACTATCAATGATAGATATATTAGAATCAATGTAATATGAAAATATCTTACATTTAGGTGTTTGTAATTTTTTTTTAGGGCCAAAATTCATGCATAAATAGAAAAGAATATAAAAATAAAAAATAAAATGGCACCCCAAATATATAAAATGCACATTAGCATGTTCTACTATGATTAACACATCACATGGCATCATTAAAACAGCAAAAAAATCATTAAAAAATGATTTTTCGAATTTTCAAAAAAAGGGTCAAAATAAATGCGTAAATAGAAAAAAATATAAAATGGCACCCTAAATCTGTAAAATGCACATTAACATGTTCTACTATGATTAACATATCATATGACATCATTAAAACAGCAAAAGAATCATTAAAAAATGATTTTTTGAATTTTCAAAAAAAGGGCCAAAATAAATGCGTAAATAGAAAAAAATATATAAAATGGCACCCCAAATCTATAAAATGCACATTAACATGTTCTATTATAATTAACACATCATATGGCATGATTAAAACAACAAAACAACTATTAAAAATTGATTTTTCGAATTTAAAAAAAAAGGGCCAAAATTCATGCGTAAATAGAAAAAAATATAAAAATAGATATAAAATGGTACTCCAAATCTGTAAAATGCACATTAACATGTTCTACTATGATTAACACATCATATAACATCATTAAAACAGCAAAAGAATCATTAAAAAATGATTTTTCGAATTTTCAAAAAAAGGGCCAAAATAAATGCGTAAATAGAAAAAAATATTAAAAAAATATAAAATGGCACCCAAAATCTGTAAAATGCACATTAACATATCCTACTATGATTAACACATCAAATGGCATAATTAAAACAACAATACAACCATTAAAAATTGATTTTTCGAATTTTAAAAAAAGGGGCCAAAATTCATGCGTAAATAGAAAAAAATATAAAAAAAATATTAAATGACACCCAAAATCTGTAAAATGCACATTAACATGTTTTACTATGATTAACACATCATATGGTATGATTAAAATAACAAACGTATTAAAAATATATAAATACCTATTTTTGACAAATTTCTGAAAAATGGCCCACCGAGCTTTGATTCAAGAAAATCCATAATATAATGTGTTTTTATCTCAAATACCCAGCCAAAGTTGGTCGAAATTAGTAGTAAAAGGAGTGAGAAACAGTTTGGAAGCAAGAGGTTTCAAAAAAACAGCAAAAACAAAGCTTAAAATGGAAAAAGGTCGATACGGGCCTGTTACGGGCCTGTAACGGCCGATACGCCCCCGTAACGGCCGATACGCCCCGTATCGGGCCCGTATCGGCCGATACGGCTATAAAAAAACGTATCGGCCGATACGACCCCGAAACGTGTAACGGTCACCACCGTTTCCGTTACGTATCGGCCGTATCGGCCGATACGTAACCGAGTTGGCATTCCTTGATGAAAATGCCATTGACCTAGACCCCTGAATTCCAGATCACATGGTTCCCACAATTCGTCTCATGTGAGATTTTATACCAGGCCTAATGATTATAAATTAACCATACACGTCGAATTTCAGCCCTTAGATCGTAGTAAATTAGTTACTTGACCTCTACTTCCATTCGTACACTTATCAGATCAAGATTATGACCCGTCCATCTTGTTCACACCATATGAGTATGCTTAACTCACCATTAGAATTACAATCCGAGAAACTTAGACATATGAAAAAGTCACTCGAATCTAACGATATACAGGTCCTACCCCTAATTACTTCAGAAACCCGCTTTACGTCCATCCATTTACAAAACTGACAGTACAATCACCTGGATACATGACTAGAATACCAACAATCAAGTCTTCCTAGTTTTAGCATGTCATATGACCGTCCATCGTGGTTGGATCCGCCAAACGGGCCACGTGAATATCATGATAAACCGATCATCATTAAGAGCTTAGGGTATAGGCCCAAGCTACTTGAAAATTTGTCAAATAAATATGTACAAATATTATTTTGAATTACCGAGTGAGCTAGTCCATTTAAAAAGTCTCGTGGGTCATCTATAGTTGATCAAGGCCCAAATTGGACCGATGGAAAGAGTACGAAAAAAGAGAAATGTCCAACAAATTTCAAGACATTCGGACGACGCACCTTAACATAACGGACATCAGAAGCTACTTGAGAAGTGAATGGCAAAGTTGTCAATACCCATTACTAATACATGCAACCGTTGACTCTCTATTGAACTTCGTGGCCCACCTGATCAATATACCTGCTCCATTTCCGGACCTATGTCCCAACATGTTGTGCCAATCTTGGTGAATAGAGTGGATTATACCACTTCAAACAATCCAGTGAACTCCACGAAAATATTCAAGTTTACGTTACTTCCCTATTTTCACACGTCACACGTTATTCATTACATAAAGAAGTTTTAACGTTACGGGTCATGCATTGGCGGATCGTGCGGCCCACCTGAAGATCGGATCTAATTCAAATTTGGGACCATGGGTTAGCATGGGGTGCTGAAGATGGTGAATGGAGTGGATCTTCTAGAAGATCATCACAAGTGGACCCGACCTATTTTTAACAACAATATAGAAAAGAAACTCGTCCGCGTGCTGTAACAGAGGACGCGAAATTGGAAGTGACATCCATCATTGAAACCTTTCTAAGGGCCACCGTGATGTTTTTTTACCATCCAACCTATTCATTAGGTCATGTATACATGGATGTAGTGAAAACACAAATATCAGCTTGATCTGAAACTTCTCCAACTCTCAAGAAGTTTTTAACAGTGGACGTTCAATCCCCACCTTATGGTCCAATTAATCATTGGACCTGCTTCTTTTATTGGATCACACCTTAAATTATCTGAAAAAGTTGGTGGATTGTGTGGTTTAAACACAAATCATGGTGGGGCATAAAGAAGTTTCACAGGTTAAAGGTTGATTTTGTATTGTGCAAACAATTTCCTTAGGAACTTGAAAAGCTTTTGGAAGCAAAATATTTTTGTTTAATGAAAAATCACGGAGCGCATTCCGCATTCACCATTAAGCAAGACTCCTATCACGGAAAGAATTCAGTGAAAAATCACTTAGTGCTTTCCGTCTTCTGCGTTAATAACGCATTAACAAACACCACTAAACACGGAAAATTTTCCCCATTCCGTGTTAAGTGCAAAAATTCAGCGTTAACAAACACGGCCTAAATGTTATGCATTCAATTTGAATATAGTTGAATTAGTTCAGTCAGACAACGCTGAGCTTAGGACCCTATACAAAGGAACCTTATTATGTGGGCTTCTTTTTTGAGATATTATTTAAAAGTGTGTACTAAGGTCTCTTTTGATAATCCCTGAAGTTTCATTGAAAATTTCAACAATTTCCCCGATGTTTCCCCATGTTTTCCAAAAAGTGCGATAAATCATGTGGTACAAATGATATATCCCGTGCGATAACCAATGTATATTTGTATCCCAAGGATGTGATATGTAAAACGATACTAATATTTCGAACACTGCTTCTAGGTAGTTTTTTTTGGAACCTAAAAAAACTATATGGCTGTTTTTTGGGGCTAGACGATTGAAATCGATATTCCCTGAAAACTTGTTGTATGTTTAAGGTGAACTAGGAATTTTATTCAGGATTTCTTTATTGTGGAATCCTATTGCGTTGGTGCTAATCTTGGCTTTTTTACTTGAGTACTGTAGACTGTTTACTTTGTGGGTTAGGTACTTTGTCCATCTCTTGGAAGTGATTGCTGCAGGACTATGTCTTCAAAATTTCTTCATGATTTTCTTTATTTACTAATGATTTCAACTCGATGTCACCGTTATTTACTTCAAATCATGCTTGCTAAAAAAAGGTTATGCTTATTTTTGAAGATTGATTATGTAAACTAACTTCTCAAAAAAACCCTTCATGAAATGCCCTTTGATGGAACTGCACCATAGATTATATGGGCTCTCCAGTAGTTGATACTATAAATGTGAATATATAATTTGTAAAAGTGAGCATCATTTTCCCTTAGTATGGAAGGTTGGGTCCCATTTTTTGATATGTTTGGTGTAGAGTGGGTCCTTTTCATCTTTAAAAAAAAAAAAAGAAAGAAGAAGGGTGGGTCCTTTGTGCCTTGTTGAAGGACCTTGCCATTGGGTGGTTTGGAGGGACTCTCTCTAATAACTAATAAGGCTAATGTAATTTTGAAGATGCTCCCATATGCCATTTTGTGGTGTCTGTGGAAAGAAAAGAATTGGAGAATTGACGCAGGGATGAATGTGATGAGGTAGATTACCGTCTTCCTCAAGGATAACTACTTCGAATCCATGGAGCTTCTCTGGACTCCTCACAGAGACTTCTCGAATCCACGAGGAAAAGAAATAGAAATAATTTTAAAATATATGAAAGAAACTTGTTGATTGATTGATAGATGAAATAAATGAGTCTACAACCCTTTAAATAGAGATGCCAAGACTAGGAAGAAGTTTAAGAATTAAACTATAATTAAAACTCCCTAAAATTCTTAACTTACTATAAATAGTTAAATTTCTATTTATAGTAAGCATCCTATGTGGCTTAACCACGTTATTCTCCTAATTTTTCTAAACACTTTTCATGTTGGGCGCATCTCCTAAAGGGCAACGGATGAAGAGTTATAATCAAACTAAAACTTACTATTTATAGTGAAAAGGGAATTAAACATGGAATTCGTCCGTTGATATGATGGAATCTCGCAAATTCGGAGTGGGCAACCCAGCATAGCCGGGTTGGTTGGCTAAAGTAGCTCGTCCTACCCCAAAATCACATACGGTACATCGAGTAACTCATTCTGGTTTGCAAGATATGCATGTTTTAAGGTTTTGATGGTCTTGATGACTTCTGCCTTTGATCGGGCCTTCTCTGATCCATCTTGGACATGTAAGTGTCCGCGACCCACTCTACATTAGTCCCCTCCACTTCAAAAGAACTCGTCCACGAGTTCTCATACTGCTTCGGTTCTTGATACTTGGTCTGGTGCGCTATAACGATACATGGATCAAAAGTTATGATCAATTTACGGTCCACCTTACATCAGACCCATCCACTTGAAAAGAAATCGTCCTCGAGTTACTCAAGGAACTTGGCTCATGATTCTGAGATAATTTCTGACGTCGATGTTTATTAGCCATTTTCTTGTACTTGGCATTAGGCTCTTGAGCTGACATAATACATGTACTCATGCTTTCCTTGACTTGACTAGTTTCGATCAGTTCCTTCACTAATTCATTCAAGATCTGACATTCTTTCTGACTCACCTGACAATGAGGGTGGTTGGGCAAGCTAGCCCCAGGGACAAGGCCTATGTGATGTTGGATGTCTCTCATGGAGGACAATCCATCGAGTAAATTTTCGGGCCAGACTTCTTTAAATTCATTCAGAAAAGGCCTTAAACTTGAGAAATGTCTAAGGGTTTCGATTCCTCGCCCTTTACCACTACGGCGTATACCTCGCCGGCTTTCTTGGATTCCTCCACGAAACCTCGAATGGTCAAGAGGGAGCTCTCATCCACTTTTGAAGCTTCGGGGTGTTTCTCTGATGCCATAGGGGCAATGCTTATTTTTCGACCGTCCTTAACAAAGACGTAAACATTGTCTCATCCTCGGTGGATCGCATCACGGTCTAACTGCCATGGTCGACCAAGTAACATATGATGTGCTTTCATGTCTACCACGTTATAAAGTATCTGATCTTTAAAAGTTTTACTAATTAAAAATGAGACACTGCATTGTTCAGTTACATTAGTCTCGTTCACCCTTTTAATCCAGCCAATTGAGCAAGGGGAAAGACGTTTTGTTGTAGGTAGCTGCAACTTGGCCACCATCACTTTCAAGACGATGTTCTCGCTATTACCACTATATACGATCACATCATAGACCTTGCCATTGATGGTGCACTGCGTGTGGAATATATTTTGTCGCTGTGGATGTAATTCTTTTCGTGGGGTGTACATTAATCGCCTCACGACTAAAGATTCGCCACGATCCTCGCCCATCCATTCTTCGCCATGTGCTCCTTCCTCAGTAGCTTGTTCATCTTCACAAAGCCAGGGTATTCTTTTGCGACCTCACCTTCAGTGCCCCCTTTGTTAATGGTCAAGTGGGTTGTAGGGCATTGAAGCCTAGATGGGCCACTCCACTCCCACTGGTTGCAAAAGGTTGATGTCCTACTACTTGTTCTTTTCTTCGTGTCAGTTCTGAATCTTAAGTTGGACCCATCATGAGGGGCCATGTTGAAGGGTAAGGCTAAATAGGAACTCTTGCAAGCTGTGTTTCTGCCCTACCTCCCAACTAAACTACTTCATCCACGGTCTCGACTGGGCGCATCTGAACTCGGTCCTGAATTGTCGATCGTAACCCACCTATAAATCGTGCTACCTTCTGTGATTCTGTTTATGACAAATTATTTTGTGTTGCCAACTGTTGAAATTCTTCAGTGTAATCTATGACGGTTCAATTCCCTTGTCAGCAATTTCGGTATCGTTGGAACAATACCTGCTTGTAATCACTTGGGATGAATTGTGATCGAAGAAGGCGTCTCATCCATGACCATGATGAGATGGGTGCCTTGTTCTGTCGGGCATGTGAGGGTTGTAATTGCTCCCACCATGCAGAAGCACCAGATTTTAATTTGAAGCCTTTTTATGCTTCGACACATCTTTGTAATTGAAATATCGTTCTACTTCTGCAAGCCAGTCGACGAAATCTTCTATACATAATAATCCATTAAAACTAGGAAGTTCGGCCTTACCTCGATAGTCTCTTTCAATACGATTTAGACGATCTCCTCCATGGACCGGTCGTCGGGTAAAGCCGTCATCGAGGCCCTTGTCATTAGAACTCGCATTATCTGGTATGGTCCTTCGATTCACCACTGGTAGTGCTCTAAGGAAATTGGGGTTGTGCCGTACAACCACCATGGGCGGTTGAGCATCACCTAGGGCTCAGGGGTGGAATTATCGCATCCATGATATGGTTGAGGGTTGTCTGCAATCCTTGCATGGTCAACTGACTTCCCGGTGGAAAGCTTCCATTCTTTCCGAAAGATAACGAATCCTTAGATCACCGTCCACAGGATTTATGTTCATACCTTCGTTGTTTGCCATCAGCCTGCGGGGAGTCCTCACACTGATACCATTTGACGCAGGGATGAACGTGATGAGATCAATCATTGTCTTCCCCAAGGATAACTACTCCGAATCCACAAAGCTTCTTGGACTCCTCATAGAGACTTCTCGAATCCACGAGGAAAAGAAATAGAAATAATTTTAAAATAGATGAAAGAAACTTGTTGGTTGATTGATAGATGAAATAAACGAGTCTACAACCCTTTACATAGGGATACCAAGACTAAGGAAGAAGTTTAAGAATTAAACTATAACTAAAACTCCCTAAAATTCGTAACTGACTATAAATAGTAAATTTTCTATTTATAGTAAGTGTCCTATGTGGTTTAACTACATTATTCTCCTTATTTTTCTTAACACTTTTCATGTTGGGCGCAACTCCTAAAGGCCAACGGATGAAGAGTTATAGTCAAACTAAAACATACCATTTATAGTAAAAAGGGAATTAAACATGGAATTCGACCGTCGAATATGATGAAATCTCGCAAATTCGGCATGGGCAACCCGGCATAGCCGGGTTGGTTGGCTAAAGTAGCTTGTCCTACCCCAAAATCATGTATGGTACATCAAGTAACTCATTCCGGTTTGCGAGATATGCATTTTTAAAGGTTCTGATGGTCATGATGACTTCTGCCTCTTATCAGGCCTTCTCTAATCCATCTTAGACATGAAAGTGTCCGCAACCCGCTCTACTTCAAGAATCTTCAAAACAAATTTTCATCTATCAAGGCTATATAAATGCAAATTGCCTTGTAATAGTGTTGAATATAAGTCAAACTCTATAAGATGAATTGAGGTTAAGTACCAAAGATCAAGGTTCGAGAGAAATTGTGGAAGGAAAGAGGAAATAAGGAGATGGCTGGAAAACATGAGAAGATCATTTTGCTTCCACGGTTTACAAAGAATTTTAAGATTACATGAATTACATAGATGCCCTTATACGTATTACATAAGGAAGAGTACAGGGCCAAGCTGGGAAGGAAAAAGAGTAAGATACAGGGAATACCACAGGCACCAAAGTACAAAACGAGGTAAAGTGTATATTATAGATAAACTGCCGATGTAACCTATACCATGTCTCTCTCTCACCCTTTCCCTCAAATTGATGCGATGAGTCATGTAACATCAATTACCAACAAGGCATGACAGGAAATTGTCATGGCTTCATTGAAGAGGTTGGCAAGCTATGAAACTAAGATGAAGCACGTGGTAAATTGATGTGCCTTGACTCTTGCGAGTAAGAATGAAATGTCAATCAACTTCAATGTGCTGGGCAGTGTTTTAAATAGTGTATAGCTTGTAGCTTAGCTTTCATTCCTTTGAAGCGTGAGGCATAAGCTACATTGCGTGTAGCATAAGCTATACACAACTTCTAGATTTTTAATCAAGGTGCTTGGTTGCACCAATTTCATGACATTCTATACCAGATTAGACTGATTAATAATGAAATTTAACAAAATTTCATGATATTTGGTGCAATAAAATGCAACCTAAAGTAATAGGAAAGGGCAATGATTAAGTATAAAGGTATAGAAAGAGCAATGAAACTGATTTAATATTGTTATTTATATTATTTTAATAAAAGCATTAAAAAGGTTAACTAATTTTTATTGGAAATGGAAAAATGTAACAAATCATTAAAAACATCATGTGAACTACATAGCGTGTAACATAGTCTACATAGTGTGTAGCATAGTCTACGTAGTGTGTAGCATATGCAAATTATGATGTTGCATAGGCTACAAGCGACTTAAGCTATTTTCATGAGCTACATAGCGTTAAGGCTATGCTACGCTAAGTAGCATTAAGGCTATGCTACGCTACGTAGCGTAAGCTACATGCTACATAGTGTAGCTGCTTAGAATGTTTTTGAAAAATGGGATTGGAAGCTATCTAAAAGGCATTGGCATTGTCTTAAATGAAGGGGTGTTACAGTGTTAGGGTGACCCCATATTCTTCATGAATTACAAAGTGCCAGAAAAAAAAAAATCTCTAGTAGCTGATAATTGCCATGTATTTTGGCTTCGATGGGAGATTTTGAGATAGTTTGTTGCTTTTCATGTTTCAAGGAAATGGGGGAAGGACTGAGAAATATACCCCAACCAGTAGTAGATTTGTGAGAATTGGGACAAGTGGCTCAATTTGCATCTGCATTAAGCAATTATTCGGAGGAAGTAGATTAGAGGAAGAACAGACCATGACTAGCTATAGCACACAGATATCTGATAATTCAATGTACAACAATAAGAATGGGTAGTCAAGGATCTCATATGAATTGATTGACAGCATCTTTTATCATGTGCTTTGTTTGGTTCAGATATAGCCAGATAAATGAAACCACCCATGAGACATTTGCATTGAGTATTTGAGTGGGATATTTAGCTCATGGGAGTTTTACCTAGGCGATTGTCCATTAGAGTGCTAGAGAAAAACATCTTCTGTATATTTTTTTTCCCGATTGACAAATATTCTATTGGGAAATGGAGGCTTGAAGTTGAAGGTGAAGGGACCTGGACCCTTCATTCTAAATGAACACATTAGATGATCTGTTAATTCTCTAATAATTCTCTAATACTTCAAAGATCATCCTTGATATGTAATCCTCTGGAATACTGAATGACCATAGATGCTCTGGATAGAGTGATGCAGGACATGAAAATTAAATGTGATATGCACGATTTCAGGCTTAAGATCACGTTAGTTCATAAACAATTACACAAATTCCATATCCCACACGAAAGTCCAAACATTCAATTTAAGGGGAATCTATGCGGGTCCAGGCCTACACATGATAGGGCTGGATCAATAAAAATTATAAACCAAACGACACTCAAAGATAAGAAATAATCACCCACACATGCATAGTAATCAGCCCTTAATCCAAGGGATTCAGAAATTCCAATTCGGGGAACCCTAGGGTGAGAAAAGAGGCAAATGAATTAAGGATAATGCGATCTAGGGTTAGGGTTTATGAAAAACTGGTATGAAAGGGTAAAATAAGAAGAAAACCTGAACCGAAAGACACTTTCCACGCGCGGACAGCAACAATGGCTCAAACGCTCGTGCGTGTGATCACGGCCGCACATGTGTGGGGCCTACTATTCAGAAAAAGGCCACCTTGGCCCTGGTCGGCTAGGGATGGACTCCAAAACCTTCAAATATCAGCTCGATCCGATGTACGGTTTGTGCATGGTGCTTCGCCGAAGTTTCAGCTCGCCGACGGGTCGAAATCTGAAAATTTGCTGTAATGAAGAAATTTGATGCAACAAAAGGCACGAATTCGAAGTATGGATGGTGGTGAAAGATGGAAAAGAAGATGGAGGATGGGAGTGAATCGGGGTCGATGTGGCTTCGCACCACGGTAGTTAACCCTTCGATGAAGGGAGGGCTTCGCACCCAATTAGGCTTCACAACTTGGAGAGTAGGAAAACGCAGAATTTTTATTAATCTTCAATCAATCAAAAGAACTACAAGGGGTGCCTATTTATAGGGAAAATCTTGTACCCCAAAACTCGCATCATGTGCGCAACCTATTACTTGGCGACGAAGTAAACTAAAATAAAACCAAACAGAAAAATCTAAAGCGTTCACAATGTTCTAAATAATAACAATAAGCAAAATCTAAAATATGAAATCAATCCGACGAGTGGGCCACGATCATGAGATCCCATGATGGCTTTTCTCGACTATCGGGTCCAATTTTTTTAAACCAAAACTTGTCTTCTACCTAAGAGACCCTCCATGAACGTCGTCATCGAGCCAGATCGATGGTGGGGTCCTCCTTCTGCGTACGTACGTGCGTAGGGGTGGTGGTGTGCGGGCGTGCGTGTGCACGATGTCCTCATCAACTCTCCTCGGCTGCGAAGATTTTGCCACTGGCAAAATAAAACTCCTAAACCGCTATAGGATGTCGGGATCAAGTCTCTGAAGCTCCTCAGTGAGCCACGTGCTGTCTGGAGCTGGGCGTGACTTCCATTTAACTAGGTATTTCTGAAACCCACCATCCGACGTGAAAATTATCTCATGGTCCAGGATATCCTCGATTTCTTCTCTGGGTGTGTGAAGGCTAGGTATGGAAGGCAAAGGTTGAGATGAAAGGTCAGGAAGAGGCCATGGATCAAAGGGTAAGTCTGGGGAATCAGGATGGGTTGCCGAAGGGCCGGACAATGTATCAGTGGGTCCCTGAAAAGTAACTAGATCTTCCACATTGAATGTGGAACTAATTCCCATGGAAGGTGGAAGATCTACCTCATATGCATTGAGACCGTTTCGCTTTATAATTTTGAAGGGCCTAGCGCTACGCGCGTGTAACTTACGAACAGCCCCTGGAGGGTACCGCTCGGGCCTGATGTGGACCATCAAAGAGTCCCCAATATTGAATTCTTTGAAACGTTTATGTTGGTCTGCAGAAAATTTGTAATGTTCATTGCTAGTAGTGATCTTTCGCCTGATTTCTTGATGCAATGAATGTATGTGATGCGCAAAAGACTCTGCAGACTCCGATGGCCTATGAGACAACGACATGGGGATAAGATCAATAGGCTTCCTAGGCTTGTAACCAGTAACAACTTCAAAAGGACTTAGACCTGTGGACCTATTGACAGAACTATTGTATGCAAACTCGGTTATGGGTAGTACGGCGTCCCATGTCCTGGTATGCTCCCCCACTAAATATCGAAGTAAACTTCCTAGGCTCCTATTAACCACCTCAGTCTGGCCATCGGTCTGAGGGTGGTAGGCAGAAGAAAATTGGAGCCTAGTATTCATCATGTGCCATAGTGTTTTCCAAAAGTAACTCATGAATCTCACATCACGGTCAGACACTATGGTTTTTGGTAACCCATGCAATTTGACGACCTCACTAAAGAACATCTTGGCAATATGAGAGGCGTCGGAGGTCTTAGAACAAGGAATGAAGTGGGCCATTTTAGAGAAACGGTCCACGACAACAAATATGGAGTCATGCTTTCGAATAGTCTTGGGAAGTCCAAGCACGAAGTCCATACTGATATCCTGCCAAGGAATGAATGGGATTGGCAAAGGTGTATATAATCCTGTATTCTGTTTTCTCTGCTTTGCCAGTTGACAAGTACGGCATTGCCCTATAATTTTGGCCACGTCTCGCTTGAGGCTTGGCCAATGAAATCTATCCTCCACTAGGGTGATGATCTTATCACGATCGAAATGACCCGCGACCCCCCTTGAATGTAACTCCCAGACAAGAAAATCGCGAAGGGAGGTGCGTGGTATGCACAAGCGGTCACTCCTAAATAAATATCCGTCCAAAATTAAATACTCACTATTAGCTCCTGACGGACTCTCTAATAATGACGTATACACAACTCCAAAATCTGCGCACTCAAAATACTTTTCTTTGATGCGCTCAAGGCCCGTAACTTCAACGCTCATGGAGTTGAGTAATGCGACTCGACGACTCAACGCGTCGGCAGGCTTATTCTCTACACCGGCTTTGTGCCTAAGTACAAAAGTGTACTCTTGAAGAAATTGAACCCACTTAGCGTGCCTGGGGCTTAATTTCTTTTGAGAGTTTAAGTATCTCAAGGCCTCGTGATCTGAGAACAAGACGAATTCTTGCGGTAACAAGTAATGTCGCCAATGGCGTAGTGATTGCACTACCTCGTAGAATTTCTTGTCGTACGTGGAATATCTTTGCTTCGCCTCATTTAGTTTCTCACTAAAAAAGGCGACAGGGTGCCCTTCGTGGATAAGTACTCCTCCTATGCCGACTCCTGACGCGTCACATGCGACTTCAAAAGCTTTTGAAAAATCTGGAAGTCGCGTGACTGGAGCTTCGGTCATCTTGACCTTTATTTCCTTGAAGGCTTTCGAGGCGGCCTTTGTCCATTGAAACTCTCTTTTTTTTATGCAGTCCGTGATGGGAGCCACAATAGAACTAAAGCCTCGAATGAACCGCCTATAAAAAGTGGCTAAGCCATGAAAGCTGCGCACCTCATGAATATTGCGGGGTTCATGCCAACTAACGATGGCCTTGACCTTCTCGAGATCCGCTGATACGCCCTCAGCTGACACAATAAAACCTAAGAAGATCACACTACTAGACAAGAACGCACACTTCTTTAAGTTGGCGTACAACTTCTTGGCCCTAAGGATCCCACAAACCTGCCTCAAATGGTTGAGGTGTTGCTCCTTAGTCATGCTATAAATTAAGATATCATCAAAGTATACGACCAGGAACTTTCCCATGAAGGGTCTCAACACTTGGGTCATCACACGCATGAAAGTGCTTGAGGCATTAGTTAGCCCAAAAGGCATAACTAGCCACTCATATAGCCCATCCTTCGTCTTGAAGGCCGTCTTCCACTCATCACCAGGGCATATACGGATTTGATGATACCCACTTTTGAGGTCAATTTTTGAAAAGATAGTAGCATTGGCCATCATATCTAGCATGTCATCAAGACGCGGTATGGGAAATCGATACTTGATCGTGATTTTATTGATGGCCTTACTATCAACACACATCCTCCATGTGCCATCCTTCTTAGGTGTAAGAAGTGCAGGCACGGCACACGGACTCATGCTTTCTCAAATGAAACCCTTCTCTAAGAGTTCATCAATCTGCCTCTTCAACTCAGCGTGCTCCTTCGGGTTCATTCTGTAATGCGGGAGGTTTGGTAGAGTTGCCCCAGGGATTAAATCAATGGCATGCTGTATATCCCTCATAGGGGGAAGCTCATTCGGTAAATCATCAGGAAAGACATCACGAAACTCATGTACTACCTGAATGGCCTCAGTGGGTAACTCTACGCTATTCTCTGGTACACTCTCCCTAGCCAGAAGGGCGTATATCATCGAGTCCGCCTCCGTCTCTCGCTCAAAGTCTTTGGCATTCAAAATATGGAGCGGTTTGGTCTTGGACTTCGATTCCTTCGCTTCTTTTGGGCTGCTTACACCACTCTGTGTGGTAAGCTCTTTTCCAGTTGTATTCTTGGGTGGCAGAGGATTTAGCTTGACCTTCTTGCCCTCGAACCAGAATGTACACACATTTGAGCGACCAAATATGGTAACATCCCTGTCATAGAGCCATGGCCTACCCAGAATGATATAGCCCACATTCATAGGAACCACATCACACCAAATTGTGTCTTTATATGATCCGAACTGAATAGGGACAAGACAGCGGTGCGAAATTGGAATGGATGTTTCATCAACCCAGGAGACTCTATAGGGCTGAGGATGGGCTTCCAACTTCAAGCCCAAGCGACTCACAGTGCTAGTCGATGCCACGTTGGCACAACTACCACTATCCACGATCATCTTATAGCTCTTCTCCCCACATTTTGCATAAGTGTAGAAGATTGTGTTGCGACGCCAGTCATCAGTGTTCTTGGCTTGAGCCAGGGCGCAACGTACAATTGCGAGAGTCAGACTCTTGTGCTCCCTCTTCCTCATCACTAGGGGTTTCGACTGGCTCATATTCCTCCTCCTCACTATCACTCTCTGGGGGCACTACTTCTACTTGCCCATCAATAAGTAGTACTTTGGTGCTCTCTCTCGTGCCGCACTGGTGAGCAAAATGACCAAACCCGTGACACCTAAAACACCTAGTGGCCCCACTTCCACGTGAACTAGACCCAACAATCTCTTTATCCTTATCATCTCTAGGTCTGGGCTGAACATTAAGAGAAGGTTTGTTTTGGACTCCCGTGTTCGGTCTAGCCCCAGAGGGATTGGCCTTAGCACTAGAATCGCGAAAATTAAACCGCCTTCCCACAGACGCTTTGAGATGCTGCTCGACGTCCAACACTACTTGTTACAACTGTTCGATAGTGTCTATGTCTTTCGCGAGCAATTCTCTCCTAATGTCAGGACGGAGGCCTGTTTTAAAATGAGCAAGAGTGAGTACGGGGTCCTCATCAACCTCACAACGGGTCAAGTACTCTTCGAATTTCTCAATATAGTCAGCAACACTCATGGAACCTTGTCGAAGAGACTGCCACTCCTCAATCAATCGCAGTCGATAAGAGAAAGGGAGGTACTTCTCTTTCAACGTTTCTTTCATTTCTCCCTAATGGACTATTGGGAGTTCTCTCGCTCTTTCTTTTTTTCGCTCAACCGTCGTCCAAAACCTCTTTGCTTGATCCACAAGCTTCATCTTAGCGAATCAGACTCGTCGAGCATCTGACATGTCATACCACTCAAAATAGTGGTCCATATCCGCCAGCCAATATAGGAAGGCTTTAGGGTCCAAGTGGCCATCAAATGTAGGGGCATCTACCCTAACTCCCTTGAGGAGTTGTGCATCTGGGTCATATTGATCATGATGTCCCTCATGGGGTGGGTGCACAGGTATGCGCCCATGACCAACTCCTTGGCCGCCTCCATTCCTTGGTCAAACCTCCTGACCAACTGCCTGAGATTGGGCATCCTCCCCAGTGGTGGGGTTTGCCCTGAAGGAGGCCTCTATTTCTTCGAGACGTTTATCTATGCGTTGTTCCAAATGCTTATTCAAGGACTCAACTTGCTGAGCTAACTTGGCCACTGTTTCTTGTAGTTGCTCCATGTTTAGTGTGGGGTGCAAACCAAAGTCGCGACCTGTACGTGTGAGCATACACTGAATTGCTCAACCTAAGGACCTGCTACGACAACTATATGCGTCTAAAAACTAAATGACCCTACGAGACTCTATATGAAGGAGACTATACTCTAATTAAAATTCAGCTATATATGATGGACTGAATGCATGAAGGACTCAAACAAACTAAACCCTAAATATGTGGTGAATTCCCCTACAAGAACCCTAGGCTCTGATACCAAATTTGATGCAGGACATGAAAATTAAATGTGATATGCAAGATTTCAGGCTTAAGATCACGTTAGCTCATAAACAATTACACAAATTCCATATCCCACACGAAAGTCCAAACATTCAATTAAGGGGAATCTATGCGGGTCCGGGCCTACACATGATAGGGCTGGATCAATAAAAATTATAAACCAAACGACACTCAAAGATAAGAAATAATCACCCACACATGCATAGTAATCAGCCCTTAATCCAAGGGATTCAGAAATTCCAATTCGGAGAACCCTAGGGTGAGAAAAGAGGCAAATGAATTAAGGATAATGCGATCTAGGGTTAGGGTTTGTGAAAAACTGGTATGAAAGGGTAAAATAAGAAGAAAACCTGAACCGAAAGACACTTCCCACGCGCGGACAGCAACAATGGCCCAAACGCTCGTGCGTGTGATCACGGCCGCACATGTGTGGGGCCCACTATTCAGAAAAAGGCTACCTTGGCCCTGATCGGCCAGGGATGGACTCCAAAACCCTCAAATATCAGCTCGATCCGATGTACGGTTTGTGCGTGGTGCTCCGCCGAAGTTTTAGCTCGCCGACGGGTCGAAATCTGAAAATCTGCTGTAATGAAGAAATTTGATGCAACAAAAGGGACAAATTCGAAGTATGGATGGTGGTGAAAGATGAAAAAGAAGATGATGGAGGATGGGAGTGAATCGGGGTCGATGTGGCTTCGCACCACGGTAGTTAACCCTTCGATGAAGGGAGGGCTTCGCACCCAATTAGGCTTCACAACTTGGAGAGTAGGAAAACGTAGAATTTTTATTAATCTTCAATCAATCAAAAGAACTACAAGGGGTGCCTATTTATAGGGAAAATCTTATACCCCAAAACTCGCACCATGTGTGCAACCTATTACTTGGCGACGAAGTAAAATAAAATAAAAACCAAACAGAAAAATCTAAAGCGTTCATAATGTTCTAAATAATAACAATAAGCAAAATCTAAAATATGAAATCAATCCGACGAGTGGGCCACGATCATGAGATCCTATGATGGCTTTTCTCGACTATCGGGCCCATTTTTTTTTGAACCAAAATTTGTCTTCTACCTAGGAGACCCTCCATGAACGTCGTCATCGAGCCAGATCGGTGGTGGGGTCCTCCTTCTGCGTACGTACGTGCGTAGGGGTGGTGGTGTGCGGGCGTGCGTGTGCACGATGTCCTCATCATAGAGTCTGCTACTAAGACAGCATTTTGAAAAATTTCTAACCATGTAGGTGTGGAGTTATGTGGGTGGAAATAAGGTCAAGTGGGTTTGGAATTAAGGACAAGTCTGGAGAGGACAGATCAAGGCTATGGTTTCCCATCTTCTTTCTCCAATTGTCTTTCTAATACCCAACATAAATCTCCCAAACTGCACTAAATATGGAAACTAAAATTTCCAGAAGCCCATTGCTTGAATACTGCTTAACGCTATGTGTATGGACCTCACACAACTGTGTGGGTGCAGAGAATCACATGGTTGATGCAAACCTAGCCTTAATCTGCTGCTGTATTTAATTCTCAAATATAAGCAGCAGATTGCATAAACTCTTTAGATAGCAGTTGTTACCGAGAATCCTTCGAAGCATAGAATCTGTTGCATACAAGGGCTGTAGAATTGCTGCCAATTGGTCATTCTTTGCAAATTAGAACCCATAATTATATCAAGGAGTCCGTGGCTGTGTATGGGTCACGTGCACACTGCTTGAAAGAAGAGTCTGATAGATGTTTATGTAAACAGGATACCGCTGCAGTAAATGGAACTCGATGCTGAATCTAGAAAATATTGCTGGATATAGCACCTGGTTGGGTCACCACAGATCAGTTATCTAGCAATCTTGGTTGTCTAGATCAATCAGATTTCAGTCGAGGGTCACATCTGACAAACAGATGGCCCATGCACTCCACCTTTGGCCTGGGAGCATGGATATACCTGACGCATGGCCTGGATGCATCACTAGAGCTTTAGTTTACTCCAAGGCACCTATATAGTTTCAAAGGCACTATTAAAGATTGTTGTTGGCAGGCTGCTGTGATGGAGTAACTGCCCTTCATCATATGTAGACATGGATTCATGTTCTATCATTTCCAGATATAAATATTAATGCAGGGGCATTTTCACACTGGGCTCGAGTGGGGCGGCCTGTTGGATGTAGGGGCGCACTCAGGGTGGGCAGCCCGTGAGAGGCGGGTGACTTGTGTGAGGCAGGTGGCTTGTGTGAGGCGGAACACATGTGATGTGGGGCCCGCGAGGGGGTTTTGGCCGAGGACCTAACCCATGGGATGTGGGGCCCACGAGGGGGTTCGGCCGATGACCTAACCCATGGGATGCGGGGCCTAGGTTATGAGATAAAATGATTGATTCGCCTCGCTCTATCAGTTAGAGCTTTTAGAGCAAGTGGTTGTCCTGCATCAAACTGGTACCAGAGCGGGAGGTCTCGTGTTTGAGACTCCTCACCAAGGGTGATTAATGCTGGGGCATTTTCAAACCAGGCTCGAGTGGGGTGGCATGTGGGATGTAAGGCCACACTTGTGGTGGGCGGCCTGTGAGAGGCGGGTGGCTCGTGTGAGGCGGGCCCCACCCATGTGAGTCAGAACCCTGTTTTGTTGTTGGTGAGATAGTAGTACATGGACTCCTGTTTTGTCTTCTCTAGGTATAAATGTTGTTTAAGAGCTGCCTGATACAATCAGGTCCACCATCACACATCAGACCAATACTTCGTCTCTGCAAGCAGGCCGATCCATAAAAGGCACCAAAACGCCATCCAATCATCTTGAGCATCACACAAACCTGTCCAAACATAAATTCTGATACGACTGAATTGTGGAGGCCACATGGTCTCTAGTCTACATTGTTGGACTGATACACAAACCATTGGTTTCACATGACGTAACCCATATGCTTATATGGTTGGGTGCATTTAGTATATGCTAGTTTCTTAATTTGATTAGTAATGATGTTACCAGTTAAAACCTAAATTATTTGTCCAGAAAGTTCTTTTCAATTAAGACTTATATTTGATTTTCTTTAATCTTTATGTCATCATGCCTAGCTGTTCATTTTCTCGACCATCAACTCTACTGCCATTAAATGATATCTAGCGATATCGCACCTGCTCCCCTTCCATAGGTGTATCTTTTCTGCTCAATTATCTGGATATGTGAGTCAATAGAAGAAAATCTTACATGCCAAGGTTGATGAAAACAAAGGGAGATGATCTGCAAGTTACAAGATTATGAAGAAAACTTCTGGAGAATTTTGAGCATTGGATATGTTTCGTGAAGTACGGTTCTGGAAAAAGGCACAGGATCTCATGTCAATGAGGACATGGACTCTTGTATGGATGGTTTACAGAAAGAGAACCCCAAGCTGGGTGGTCATGTTGACAGAGGTAGATATGTGATGGGAGACCAAGAGTGGTCCCATTGTTGGTCTATTGATGATTTGGCTCATCTAATTGTAGACATGCCCATTCAAGGGGCGTTGATTGAATACCTGGATTGAAGATCTAGATCATATAAGGGGTTCAGGTTGAGCTGATGGAAGATGATGACCCTATAAACAGTCATAATCATTATGAGAATATTTTTTTATTTGTTGCAAGTTCGTGACAAAATATGATATTTTAGGTGAGGACAATGCTTTTAGCCTGTTCTTTTTGGGTTTTGTTTAGGACTGAAAATTTTAATCTGACTCAAGTTTTTCTTTCTTTCTTGATATGGGATACAAGTCCTATGATTGGGATTCTTCTCAAAACTGGTTGTGAGATGCAGACCGCTTTTGGTAGGTAGTATCTTAGGTTTTGTGTGGTGTGACTCCACATTTTTCCTTCATGTTGCTGCCACAGTTGGTGTTTATCGAGAAGTTTGGAGTACTTGTTGGAGGAATCAATCATCAAAAGCTGTATCTATCCTATCTTTTGAAACTGAGTTCAGTTTCTTCATCTTACTCTGTCAGCGTCTCTCTCTCATCACCTGTGGTTACACTAGTATGGGAGGAGCATCCTCACAGACATCTCAGGCAGGGTAATCCTTCAGGATTCTGTCCCCAACAACAACCACATCTTGGAGCTCAGGACTTGATGCCGAACTTCCAACATATTCTGGATTGTGATCATGTGCCACTGGGACATTGACTCAATGAGGGAGAGTTCTAGATTTTTCATGGGCAGCTGGAACCAAATGCTTTCCAAGACTGGTTGTTATCCTTAGGGGACCACTTGAGTGCTTCAAAATGTCATAGGCTAGGAAACTTTGGTCAAGTTAAAAGGCCAAGCTTGTAGTTGGTGCACAATGTTGAAGATTGTCTTTATCATCTGAACAAGTTGCCCAATGTTGACTGGTCAGAGATGAAGATTAAGGTTAGAGAAAAGTAACTTTCTACTTTTGACAGGGGAATTGAACAGTTGAGGAATGCACAAGTCGCTTGAATGGATGATCTATAAGAGAATCATGAAAAGCAGATGATGGGCATACTCAGCATGGAGGATGAGCATCAGAAAGGAATTGTTAACCATGCGTTTCACCAGTATGGATGAGGTCTGCTAGATGTCCCTGTTTGGATGGGGTTAAAACACAAGAAGTAAAGGAAAACAAACATCATGACATAAGCCAAGGGAAAGCTGACATCAGCTCAGTGGAAAGGAAATACCTTTCACTTGTTTGTTTCGCAACGACAACTGTGCTGGAAACATGTTTTCTCCAACATTTCAATTGTTTGGATTTGACAAGTGAATGAATGGAATATTTTAAGAAGTCCTTGAATAAGGGTAAAAATACTCCTATAAGCATACAAAGAGGTAAAAAGTTTTCATGGGGTAAACATCATACCTGAGGTAAAGGAAGGAAAACAGGTCTCCTTCCTGTTCATGCATTTGCAGACAGGTTTAACATCTTATCAGGCGGAAGCAGTTTGTTTTCCTTTTTATTCAATCCAAACACATGCTAAAGATCAAAGTGCAAATCAAGCTAGCGAATATGCAACAGTTCAGGTACTGCTCCTGTTCCAGGAACCCATGGAGACAGCTGGTGCTTCATCTGAAATCCATTTGCACAATAAAATCAAGTTCAGATGAAGGAAGATTGCCACAGGTGAAACATCCAAACAGACGATAGTGATATATCTCACTATAAATGTGGGGAATAGGGCACTTCACAATTTCCCCCGACCAATAATGCGGATCACTGCAAAGAGAATTCCAAGGAAGAAGTTGTGGAGGAGAGCATCATGGAGCAGTAGAATTAGAAGATGCTTGAAGGCCTCGAACAAGTCATGCTTGTGATTAGAAGAATTCCGACTGTGCCCAAAGAAGATGGGATTGGTTATGGACCAATATCTTCAGTGCAAATATGCAGTGTGGATGAAAAATATGCAAGGTAATTAGTATTCCTTTTTGAAGTGTTCCTGTGGCCATAATTTGAGACACATCTCAATAGTTATTGGACAAGCCAAAACCTGAGGTGGAAAAATACCTGCAACTATATCAATTGGCTTGAGTAAATGACAACTCAATTTTCGTTTTATAATAATTGTTTGGTGGCATTTTTAGTGGGAAAGCACTATGAGGATTCTGTTTGGTGTGACATGATTCCTATGTAAGTAGGTTCCATACTAGCACAGAAGCTGTAGCTGTATGACATTAGGGGTTTGTAGGTTGGTCTGTTTGCAAAACACTCATGTTTTTTGCAAAATGGTTGGGGAACTACTTTGAAGCTGACAAGGATCGGAGGAAATTAAGCAGGATTAAGCTACTAAAAAATGGAGTAAAAGACATTTGAGTAAAAGAAATTACTGAGATAAACAGGCCCAAGTCTTCTGCTTGTTAGATGAGCTAGTAGAGACAGTGTAGTGTGTGTGACTGATCCAGGGTTCAATCCCTGGCACTGTTACCTTTTGAAAAAACAGCCCCAACATGCCCTTGATGGGGTTTTAGGTTTATCCATGGCAAGATGATTTAGCTCCTTGAATTCATGTAAAAAATGTGGTGCAGAGGTGCTGCTTAGGGTGGAAGCTTCTGTATGAATGGAAGTGGCTGTCAACCTTCAAAATAGGAGGTATACATTTCTTAATGTGTGCTGTGTAATGAAGAAGCAGTCCACCGACTTTTTCATTGTAGTGTGGCAAGAATAAACAAGTTAATTATTATTATTATTATTATTAAAAAAAAAAAGCATTTGTTGGTCTCTTGACTCTGCTCAAAGGCTAGAATTTATTGGTGTATGAAGCATATGATGGTCCCTGATTCTGGTCAGAGTAAGCGGAAGAGTTTGTTGGTGTATATTACCATTTTCAATTTGTTGCTGAATACGGTAAAAGCAAAACTGTTGGATTTTCAATAGTATTGAACTGATTCAAAGGTGGTGGAGAGAATCTAGAGCAGTTGATAAAATGGATTCATAGTGGGCTTGAATTCTGTGAGATTATGCTTGTATTTTAATTGGTCTCTGATTCCGAAATCGGGAGAGGAAAGGCAATTCCTAGGCGGTAGCCCATGCCTAACAGGGTTGTGGAAATTGAATCTGGTGGCATGGCATCAGAGGACCCCTTTGCGATGATATGGGTGAAATCCATAGGTTTTTTTTTTTTTTGTTTTGGGTGTGGGGATTCTGGTTTCAGGAATTCTTTAGAATTGGAAAGTCGCGTGGGGAAGGCCCCTGGATTTTCTCAAATAAATTGGTGGGCTTTTTCTTTTGGATGGGGAGATCCAATACCCCTTTCAAGCATTGCTGACTCGACTCAGTCAACCTGAACATATTCATGTTGAGTCACTGGGGCCTGACTCAGCCTGGACCCCAAGGGGCTTGTTGAGGCAACTCGATGGCTCAATCGACTTGATATAACTTAGCAGCATGACTCGAACTGATCCCTTACCTTATGAGGTGGTATTTTATTAAAAATAAATAAGTTGGAGGAGATTTGAACCCTCAAAAGTCAACAAAGAAGTCAACAAGGGAGGCAACCCACCTCTACTGGTGAGGTATGTGTAATGTTGTTGCTCTGTTCTATACAGTCTATATTACACAACATTTTAACTATTTTAAATATATATTGGCCTTCTTAATATTTTCAATATGTAGTGATTAAATATGGAGTTTTTGGGCCTCTGAACCATGCTTTTGAGTTTGAACTATGCCCATGGTTTGCCAATCTTCAAGCACTAAGAGATGTGGTCCAAGTCAAATGTGCATGTGTCAGACCATATAAATGTGCCACCAACCAATTTTTAAGTCCCTCGTTAATGTTGTGGTGTTTGACAAACCAGGGACTGAACAACTAGTCAAGCAACATCATGTCCATGAGGAGAAAAACCAGTCGCAATCACATTTTTGCCTGCATCCCAACTTGCCCTGAAGGGTGTAGTTGAGTAGACCTTGGGTACAAAGAGTGTCTTTTGGTAGCTGGGTGGTCAAATCTTCGATGTAGACCATTTGTTGGGTTCGTCTTACCTTTCGTTTGTGCCATGATTTTCATTGATTAGAGGAAATTTTCCACCCAATCAATGCTGTTGAAAAATGGACAGGTCTAATAATGGATACGAAGAGTGCACTTCTATCAACTCTGTCGATCGAATGAAAGGCTTGTGAAGCTGGTGGTTGTAAAAAAGAGAGGCCAATGTTTGAAAGTTTAGCATCCTCCGATCAACACAAAGTTGAAATGAGGTAAACACAATGGTTGGTCTTATTGATGATTTTAATCATCCACAACATCGTCCACATGTCTGAAAGTACTGGGGCACACGTGGCCTTGTCCCGTTGTTTTGAAAATTCAACTGGGATTTGAAATTGTGTTAGGGATCGACTAGAACTTGAGGGAAAATTCAATTGGGATTCAATATTCTCAAGTAAAATTTGAGAATATTGAATGAGGTCTCAAATCCAATTGGCGGGACTACAAGATATAATCTACCCAGATGATAAGTTCCAAACTATTAGGTGCACATGACATCCAATCCTTCCAATTTGCCATGTTGACTGTTGCAAAAATCAGCTCTATCTACTTATCAAGTAGGCCACACCATAAAAAACAATGTCCATCCATCGATAAATAGAAAAACACAAGTGTGGTCCACTTGATGAGCGGCTGTTGTGATCCTCCTGACGGGTCATCTATTGGAGGGATTGGGTGTCATATACACATAACATGTTGGAAGTTATCTGTTAATTGGACTGTAACTATAATTCAACCAGTTGGACTGGAGACCTCATATTTAATCCTCATCAACATTTAAGTCTTATCCCAACTTCGGAATATTTAAAAAAAAATTAGAAAAAATCTATTAAACATTGACTGATTCACATTAAGAAACTCTACCATGTGAAATACTGAAAGGAGATATGAGATGTTTTAGAGGAAAAGGGTACATAGGCAGTGTAATATGGTTCATACAGGTCACTAAGAAATTAGACATGTGAAAGACAATGAACTAACCTAAACCATGCAAATTGTGGGACCTGATTGGTCAGGTCGGCGTTAATTAGAAAATTATATTAATTTGCTGTTCTTATTAGCCAATTGATGGATGGCTGGTTGAAAACAGTCAATTATCCAAATTTAACAAATAAATGTTTATTAATCAGAAATTAAAAATATTAAGTCAATCTGAATTTTTGAAATTAACCTATCTATTGTGGTAGTTTCACAACTTGGGGTGGTTTGGTTGAGTTAATGTATGCCATGTATACAATTTAAAAGTGCCTGAGTGTCAATCATCACTCTCTGCCAGAGTGTGAAAGAATTCAGAGCCAGAGGTGATTCATGAATCTTTATTTCAACGTCAACCAATCTGCCGGGTGACCTCTAATGATACCATATCCACTAGTTTAAACAAAGAGATGATCCAAGGCTCTTAGCTTCTAAACAAAGAGATGATCCAAGGCTCTTAGACCAAGTTATAGCGCTCCTATTTGCAAAGCGACAATTGGAAAGTTACACCGTCGATTAGGTGTAGCATACAATTCATGGCCCAACACCGACCTGACAATCTTAACCTTCTAAACAGTAGCCTCTAATATGAACGGTACAGATCGCCTATCACGGATGCATTAGATCCTCCTATCAGTGCCATTTTTATAAGGTAGCCCATGGAATTTTTTCAACTTAATGGACGGTTCAGATTGATTAATTGGACTGTCCAAGTGGTCTGATGCAACTAGGAGCACTATAAATTACAGTGCTCTTAGAGCGTTAGATATTTCTCTTAAATAAATATTAATTAAATAAGTAATTTATTGTGATGAATTGATAATTGATTAAGTAAATCCAACGGTGGAAATTGAACCATTGTTTCAATTAAAGATCACCATGTATTAAGCATCTTGATGCGTGATAATCATTTACACGCCACACATGTGCAAGTTCTGCAAAGGACACACGTTTATAATGGTAACTCGTGTACGTGTGCCACACGTGTGAGCATGACACCAAAATTTTTGGAGAAGAACATCTAATACAGTCGGACCCACCAGATGGACAGCTTGGATATGTTGATTACTCAAAGATTGGTTGGATAAATAGAGGCCTAATGTATCTCCCAAGCACCTCTGATTCTCTTTGGATTATAAGTTATGATATGGCCATTTTCGTTATATTTTTAGAATATCCAAACCTTGAAAAAGGTGGGCCACACCATGATGATCACGTGATATGGAAAAACAGGTGGATCCATATAGAGATCAGGATAGAACATCATAATCAATGGACGGCCAATGGTATGGATATCACTCAGTTGACTCATGTCGCCCACCCAATTGAGTGGATGGGCCCGATTTTCATACCAGGTGAGGTGATAATAACGGTGGGCCCCACCTTTTCCATGGATTGGATGTGTTGGTAGGAAAAAAATGGCTGTACCATCACTAATAAATTATCCTGCTCCTTGTTGATAAGGACACACAGTATTTATATATTATTGTGTTTCAAATATTTAAATGGAAGTCTTCCATGAAACCACCTGCCTTTTGAACTGGTCTCACTTACAGTTTGGTTCCACTGACCCTACCCTGGCTTCCCACGACGACGTAAGTGGGGCCCACCGTGATGTTTTTGAGAAATCTACTATATTCATCCTTTTTGCCAGCTCATGCTAAGGGGTGGACCCAAAAATAAGGCAGAACCAAAACTCAAGTGGGTCACATGGAATGAAACAATGGGGGAGGGAAATGCCTACATGGAAACCTTCCTGGATTCCATTGTCATGTTTAGGTCATCCAAACCGGTCATAATGATCATTCTCACTAGGATGAACCGAAGATGGGAAAAAATAAAATAAAATAGTAGCATGATTCAAATCCTGTGGGCCCATTACTGCCCCACCAGTGTTTGAACGGCAAGCATTCACTCTCTGTTGTTTCCTACCGGCTGGCCCACTTGAATTTTGTATTGACCTCCTTTTTAGAGTCTAGTTTTGTGGGCTTGGGGGATGTGACTTATGTTCTCTATGTGTCTTAGTCAAGCGTGCCTTACATTTGCTGGTCATGTATTGTAAGGTAGACAGCCATTTTTAGGGTTTTGGCAGTGCATTTGTTTCTGAGTGCCTAGCCTTCATGGTGGGGCATGTATCCTCCGTAGATAAGTATTTGCAATTAGTACAATCCTTTCTCTAGCTGAAAGTAGCTTTCTTCGTGTGCTAACACGTGGTGACATCTTACATGCTGGTTTGGATTGTGGCAAATCGGGTGTAGACAATAGTATCAACCATATAATTTAAACATATGACCGTGTTTCATCCATCCATTTTGATATTCACAAATTTGATGTTTTTGATAATATGATAAATGTTGATTTTTGGAGTATATTCACAAACGGACCAACGATTGGTTCGTTCGCTTCAGTGCCATGGGGCATATATAATTCAAATTAATCCGTCCAAATCAGGAAACATTACAAATAGGTTATAAACACGAAATATAATAATTTAATGGCTATAATCTCTAGTTTTTAAAAAACTATCGGTAGAATTCTAGCCATTGACGTTTTTTAGCATGTTACCATCTATCAAAATATCAACTAATGGACAATTGAAGGCATTAGTTTCACATAATTGTTGTTTTATAAATCATTTAAAGTGGGTCCCATTGTTTACATCCACATGTGTAATTTTCTAAGGCCTACATACCATTCATAACTCTATTAAAGTATTGAAGTTGACTTCCAATACAAGTAATGGTTTGTTGTAAATATATAGGAAAAAATGTTCACATACAACGATGCATGGAAAGTTTAGCATATAGTGTTTATATTTTTCTACTAATGTGTCAGGTCAATGGAGCATTTAAATTGCGAAGATGGTGGGCCACACGGATTGCGTCCCTCTATCCATGTTCCTCTTTAATGAATTACAAGAAGTTTTCAACCGTGGGTCCACTAATGGTAGTATTGTGACATCCTCTATATCCATCAAATTCATGAGGTGGTAGAAGGATGAGAGCCCAAAACTAGCTAGCTAGAGCTAACATCAGGTGGGTCACTACGGGCGCGATAGTAGGTGATTGTATTTTCAATGGTTTGCTTCAATCCCATTGCTTTGTTTCCTACGGTGTGGGTCATCTAAGTTTTGGATCTGGCTAATCTTTTGGGTTTACATCCCTCCATGAGCTCACAAAACGGATGAATGGAGTGAATTTCATACTGACACCGTGAGTTACTTTACATGAGCTACTTATGTCTCAAGTAACTTTTATTGGTTTCTACTTATTTAACAAATAAGCATATTTTTCAAACACAGTACTTATTGGTGAAAGTATATTTGGCTTCCAACATCACTTAATTACTTCTTAATATCCACCGTCCAGTATGTGGGTTCGACCTTTGATTTAGACCGTTCATTATGTTGGGCCTACCCTGACCTTGTCTTCAATGTGAACCATCCATTGTGTTACCTTCAATGTGGACCATCCACCTTTCTAGGTCCACCTTGGATGTGGGCTATCCATCATGTAGGGCCCACCTTGGATGCGAGTTGTCCATCATATTGGCCCACCTTTAATGTGGACCGTCCATGCAGGGCCCAACTTCAAAGTGGGCCATCCATCAAGCAGACCTGCCTTGACGTGGGTCTTTCATGATGTGGGGTAGACTTTTAATGTGAATTGTGCTTATGTGAGGTTCACCT
Source organism: Magnolia kwangsiensis (assembly GCA_037074715.1). Lineage (NCBI taxonomy): Eukaryota > Viridiplantae > Streptophyta > Magnoliopsida > Magnoliales > Magnoliaceae > Magnolia > Magnolia kwangsiensis. The sequence goes on along the minus strand of CM073578.1, from coordinate 104,859,682 downwards.
TGATATGGGTCATCTATCATGTGGGGCCCACTATTAACGTTATTATCCATCATGGGGCTCACCTTTAAATCCACCAACCATCATGCGGAGCTACCTTCGATGTGGACCGTCTATCATGTGGGCCTTGCCTTTGATGTGGCCCATCCATCATGCATGGCCGACCTTGGGTGTGGGCCATTTATCATTAACACTTTTGATATGAAACGTCCATTATGTGGGGCCCATCTTCAATGTCCACGACGTATCATGTGGAACCAATCTTTGATATGGACCACCCATCATTTGGAGCCTCCTTTGATATGTACCATCCATCCCATGGAGAGAGAAGAAATAAAAAACTAGAGATGGACGGTCGCGTTCTATGGGTCCACGTGATATATGTGTTTTATCTAACCTGTCCGTGCATTTTTGAAAGATCATTTTAGGTCATAAGCCCAAAAGGGAGTTAGATCGAAGGCTCAAGTGGACCACACCATAGGAAGCAGTGGTGACAATGACCCCATTGTTAAAACTTTCCTAAGGCCCATCGTGGTGTTTATTTTCCATACAACCTATTCATAAGTCACATAGATATGGATGAAAGAAAAATATAAATATCAGCTTGATAATAAACTTGTTTGATCCCCACGAGGTTTTTAGCAGTAGGCTTTCAATCCCCATCGCTTCCTATGGTGTGGTCCACATGATATTCGATCTACCTAATTTTTTGGCCTCATTGCCTAAAATGAAATTTGAAAATGAATAGATGGTATGGATAAGACACATATATCATGGTTAGCCCGACAGAGCCCTAGACAGACCATCAGTCTCTAGCTAGATCCCGGCGGTGGTAGTACCCGTCCACGCCCTTAAATGTTCAGTTTTTTTTAACGCCCTTAAATGTTCAGTTTTTTTTAACCCTGTCAGATCACACTTCACTGTTAGCCAACCCCACTAGGATCGATGCCAAGACCTTAGTGTTGAAACGAAGTATCTTTCACTCAATCTATCACTTGAGCTACCAAAAAATAGCAAATGCCCACTTTAAAGAGGCAGGGTATCTCTCCAATAGACGACTTTGATCATCTAATGGATGCCAACTTTGGGCTTTAAGCTCATTCCTACTGGGTCCACTACATGAACGGTGTGGATCTTGTGCAAGTGCCACAACATGTTTAGGGCTGTAGTGTAGTCCTCATCCTCATGTGTACTATTTGCTGATGCACTGGATTCCCCACATGTGGACATGTTTCACATATCCCATCCGTTTATATGATCATCCTCACCCTGTATAGGGAGACAACAACAGAAAATCTCTCAAGCTGGTATGTTTCAAACCTTTGATCATTATACCATTTACACCATCTTTTTGGTGGGCCATTGAGGAGGGTTAGGATCTTCCTAACTCGAAGACTTATATGAGCAGTCCCCAACAACTGCTCATCTCACCTAATCAACAGTTTGGATAACTGAAACATGACCCACTATAATCTCTTGTAAAGTATGCTAGGGTCTTCTGTTCTAACGAGTGGGTGCCTGTAAGGTGGTAATCCACACCCTTAATCTATTTCATGCCATAGAAGGTTACTGTTCAAGTCAGACATGCGGCCACATGTGAACGCATTAGAATGTGTTTTATGCCAAGCGTGATAGAGTTGTATGTATTTGAATTGGATGGAACCAAATGCCATATGATCCAAGGTTATGAGATAGATCGTTTTAAGACCTGATTTGTGAGGATCACCTATTTATTCAACCACCGATTGGCAATGTGATCAGCTGATTTGTGAATGTGAAGGGTTAGTCTTTTGTATGGATTCTTTTCGCCCATAACCTATTGGTCATTCCTTTCCGTAATTGAATCCTTGCTGCTATTTGTGCCATCTCATTTGTATCAATATTTTGGTATCGAGGAGGAACGTATTTTAAGACTAAATCATTGAAGTCTAATATCAACTAGACATAAACGGCTGGCTGGTTGATTACTAATTGGGAATCTTCAATGATTTCGGCAATCTTTGCTCCGAGGTCCATTAAGATTAAAGTCTAATGATCAAGCCTTCATGGTCTGTTTGATGATTTGTACACTCAAATTCTAACTGGAAGGCATACTCCTCTTTTCTCATTCAGGAAAATTATAATGATGCCGGCTCCTGACGTTCAATCAGTTTGACTGTCAAGAACTAGCGTTCACAGAGTTGAGTGAACAACATATATCCTAAGAATATCAGGTGGGATTTTATCATCTATCTTTAACGGGTAGTTGACTAAATTTTTTTTTGCTCGGACCTTATCCTTAATGGCCATTTGTAATACATACATGAAGCAAAACTCAAAGAGCTCAAGGATTTACTTTTCGATCCTTCCTCTAAGGATGGGCTATGTTAGCATATATTTTTTGAGATTGGTCGATGCAATGACATGAGCCATCTTGGTTTGTAAATAATGCTTAAATTTGGTCATGGTAAAATACAGAGAAGCATAATTTTTAATGGGGGAATACCATCATTCGGTTTCGTGAAGAGTCATGAAGAATAGACTGCTTGCTATTTGTAGTCATCATTCTCTTGGACAAGTAATGTTCCAACTGATCCTTCAGCTGCTAAAATATACAGTTAGAATGGTCGATCCTTCTGTGGTGGTATCAACACCAGTTGCTTTGCCAATCACTCAATTTGTTTAAAGGCTGCCATATTTTTCTTTTGCTCTATGAATTCTTTACCTCTTATTTTGACTAGCGGAGAAAAGTACTAATCTTGTTAACTAAATTTGAGGTAAATCGGCCAAAAAAGTTAATTTGGCCTATAAATCTTTGGGGTTCTTTTTTATTCTTTAGCAACTATGCTTTAAGAATGGATCAGGCTTTATTCTGGTTGACTTCAATCCCTCGCTGGTAAACTATGAAGCCTAAGAAATTTTCACATGAAACTCTAAAGGATCATTTGAGAGGATTCATCTTTAACTTATGCAAACCCATGCCTTCGAATGATCTTTTTAAGTATGCCATATGTTCACCCAAATGAACTGACTTGACTATCATATCGTCAATATAGACCTTCATAAACTTACTAATCATGTCATAGAAACTGGCACTCATGTCTCTTTGCTACATGACGCTGACAATTTTCAATTGAAAGGCATAACTACACAACAGTAGGTCCTTATTGCCCCTGGACAATGAAATGCTATCATATAGATGTCTTTTACGGTGATATAGATTTGGTTATACCTTAAGTGGTTGTCCATAAATGACATGATTTTATGCCCAGCAACCATGTCCAATAGCTGATCTACAATCGACATTGGATATTCATCCTTCAGAGATGCTAGATTTAGATTTATGAAGTCAATGTAAAATCTTAACTTCCTTTTTTTTAAAATTTTTTTTATTAAAATCACAGATACTATACTAGAAATCCAATCAATGTAATGAATTGGCTGAATAAAGTTGTCTTTGAGTAGCCATTTCATTTCTTCTTTTATTTTCATATTGACTTCCGGGGTCATTTGTTGTGCTAGTTGTTTAAGCGGCCTAAAACCTTCCTTTATTAGAAGACAATTATGTTCAACTAATTCCCTATCGTGGCCCAGCATCTTGTGGTAATCCCAGGAGTAGCAATCGGAAAATTCTTTTAGTGTGATGATTTCCATTTGAGCTTGTGGTTCCAATGCTGCAATGATATAAGTCGGTCGCAGATCCTCTTTTGTACCAAGTGTCTCCTCCAATAGGGGATCTTGAACATTGGGTGTGGCATTAATTATCTTTGCTAGGGCAGGCTTAAGCTCGTTGAATGCTATTCCATTTTCGGCGATCTGATCCATCTTAAGGAGACATTCTGCTATGTCAATATAACATCTATCATGACAATTTTCATTTTAAAGATAATTTGTTACCCTTTCTAGGGTAGCTATAGTTTTGATTTTTTTATGTTATTAATTTTGTCATCCATCATGGTATTTCTGCAGCGATATAGTTACTAGGCAGCTGATATGGGATGATCACATTTAGCACACTTTGTTGTTCTTCGACTAGGGTGGAAACATTCCTTACTAAGGATTCGGAATCTGTTGAGGCAGTGATCCCTGTCGGGCAACCATATCTCTCATCCGGTAAAACATAGCAGACTTTCCCCTCCCTAATAAAGGTATGCTTCAACCATATTGAGTAGGTTAAGAAAGGTTGATTATCGGCACAAATATTTCAGCCTTGTTCCCATTCCACATTATCAAGAACTTGTAGAGAGAAGATGGCATACACTAATTGGAGTGAATCTAGTCATGGCCAAGGAGGGTGTTATAACTAGGTATAAAGTTAAAAATAAAAAAAGCTGCCACGACTTTATGATTCCATGCTAGGAGTTAGATGGGTATAACACCTTGAGTTGTGGTAATGCCCCCGGAAAAGTCAGCAATCATAACTTCGGTTCGGATTAGATCATGGGGCTGCTCTCCTGGGTATATGGACCATAATTATAGGCATGATGTTAACAACGATAATATCGACCAAAATTCCGGTGACCGAGCAACTGTCCATGTGGGCCAAGACATACAAAGGTTTGAGGTGTTGTGTTGAGAAGGTTTGTAATGACTACATTCTTTGCCTCGTCTCGTTGTTCTATTAAGATAGTTGGTCTCCCTCTATATTCTTGCCCAATTGTAGTAGACGACAACCTAGTTGATTCATGATTTACTTCTTGCACATCCCTTGTTATGTGTCATGCCCTAAACTTGGAGACCGCACTTACAAAATTTTCAATCGCCAAATCCGGTGCCGACAGCCTTTATAGTATCCCATTCTCTGCTTCCAATGCCCATACATCAGATTTCGATCCTGGGATCCTAAAAAGAGAATTTTTCAACGTACATTTACCTCGTAAGAAGCATAACCACAAGTTTACCCAAGTCATAAAGGCAACATCATCATCATATATCCACTAATATCAAAACTTTTAAGTATAATGCATAAAAGTAAATACAATAACAATATCGGAAGCTGCAAAAGTCCGCTGTGCGCTACAAGCTCAATGCTGCCGCGACCTAACGCCACCTGCACACATCTATTGTGCATAAGTTTATAGAAAGCTTAGAGGGTGGTGTAAGTGTGTGTGTAAGATAAGTGCTAAGCACACAATATATCAGAGTAAGTGTAAATACTGACAATCCATAAATACCATCAACCTTATCCAAGATATGCGATGCAAAGACATAATAAGCTAATGAAATATACTGAGAAAGTAAGATAGGTCGATTATACAATGTGGAGACATAATGAGCCAAATATTAGATACCAAGGATGCAATACAATATGCAATTCTAAAGAACTACGAATACCATCAGCCTCATCTAGTCCATATAAATGCAGAAATATAACAACCCGAAATGCCATATGCCGCGGATGTAATGCGATATGCAGTGTGAATGAAATGACTAAGCTGAAGTGTGAAGTCGGGATAATAGTATGTAGTATCGCATGCTATGGGGTCTATCATAAGAAACTTCTATCCAAACTAGTCCCACACTTAAATTTGGATAGTCAGACTCAATGTGGTAAACTCCTGATCTCAGGTTAGTCGTGCGCCCCGCCCCAACCGAAATCCTAGCCATTTCGAAGGTACACATAACAATTAGTTGCGCATCATCAGCCTGAGTGGATAGTGAATAAATGAATGGATTGTTAAAATGCTAAGTATGCAACTCCTGCTCAATAAGTTCACATATCAATACTATACATCTCTAGGATCATCACCGAGATCTAGTATACTCCAAGATGGTTACCACCCTGGCTGGCCACGCAGCCCAGCAGTGGAAAAAACTTTACTACCTACCTGCCAGTAGTATACCAATGCCTACTCGGCTCGTCGATAGCGAACCCATTTGGGTACTGGTCAAACTCAACCTAGCTTACAGCCCTCTCACTCAGGTGGATAAGGCTACACCCCCTCCCAACCCACCACGACAAAGTGAGAGACGCGGCCTACTGGTATTCGACACTCAGGCGCTCATGTATCCAATCAGTTTAGACGTTGGAGCATCTCCTGGCCACGGTGATTTAGGAACTTTCACCCATGGACATCCAAAGTGTCCAGATGCTCGAAGCAAATATTTTCGGTGTCCTATCTAGCTATCCACGACATGCCTGTGGAGGCTACGACCCTGATATCATTAGGGTGTACAATAATCACAATACATAATGTAAGATGCATGAGTCATATAATCCAATCATGCATCAATCCTGTGCGTACCGTGCCCTTATGTGATACAATCTTTGTCTTTCAGGGAGTCTTATAACAACCTGCCCAATGACATATGCAATGGTCAACTACATCTCATAATAAATATACAGATGATGCGTATGGGTATGTATCATGATGCTATGCTGTCACATACTCATAATCGTTATTGACAATCGGCATCAATAATCGACCTATATAATCGGTCTCGGCAATTGAAATTGGCCTCGATAATCGAAATCGGCCTCGACAATTAGAATTAGACTAAAAAATAAGCATCGACAATTAGAATCGGCTTCGATAATCAGAATCCGCCTCAATAATTAGAATCGGCCTCGACAATTAGTTCGATAATCGGAATCGGCCTCGACAATCAGCCTCGATAATTGGAATCAACCTCTATAATCAGAACCGGCCTCGACAAAGGGCCTAAGGGAAGGTCACGATGTGGACATTTAACCATCATTGCCCATCAATGTGGACATTTAACCAACATCGCTCCCAAGCAGTGGCCCACATAAACATCATTATATACATTATAGTGAAATCACACATTACATCGGTCCGTACATTCATCACATTGGGCCTCACTCAAGGGCCACATATACACCACATCGGGCCTCGCCATACAGGCCACAAATACATCATAATGGGCCTTATCAAATGGGCCACAAAAATATCACAATGGGCCACATACCTGGGCCTCAAATACATCACAACGGGACTTGTATACATTAAGTCGGGCCTCATTAGATAGATTGGAAATATATCACAATGGGCCATGTCCCATGGGCCTTGAATACATCATAATGGGCCACACCACCTGGGCCTCGAATGTGTTATGATGGGCCTCAAATACATCATGATGGGCCTCAAATACAAAACAGGTGGGCCCCATCACATGGGCCTCGTTAAATGGACTGCAAGTACATCTCATTGAGCCTCATTTAAAGGCCATAAATACATCACATGAGTCTGATTTCTGGGCCTCAAATACTACACAATGGGCCTCATACAATAGGTGGGCCTCATATATATTAAGTGGGCCAAATGGGGCAGTCCATGGTTTTGCAAAACAGATGAACAGCGTGGTTGAAACATATTCATCATGGTGCGCCCCACATGCCGATGATTGGTGTGGTGAATACATACATCATCGCAGGTTCCCACACCACCTTGGACAGATATATGGATGGAGAACCACATACATTCAAGTGGGGTCCATGTCCTCAAGCAAACGAATGGTTGGATATAACGACACATCATGGTGGCCTCACGCCACTCGTCTAGATGGACGGGTGGATATAAAACATATACATCAAGGTGGGTCCCGCTTGCCATGGATAGAGCGGATATACAACAACACATCAAGGTGGATCCCATATAGATGGACGGCATGGCTAAAATACATACATCATTGTGGGGGCCACGGACGTTAGTGTGGATGGACCACAATATCAAGGTGGCCCCACATGAATGACATGGATGATACATACATGTATCATAGTGGGTCCCACACATGTGGCCACCAGAGTTTTGAATCTGCCTCTGGACGTGAGGATATAGAATACGAACATCATGGTGGGTCCCATGTGGGGCCCATCATAATATATGTATAATATTATATTATATTAATATATATCTCTTTTATTTTTTTAAACGTCCATTGATGGACGGTCTAGATATGATTTCCATTGATGGACGGTCTAGATATAAATCCATGTGGGACCCACAAAACTTCCTGATGTCACCACAGTATCTGCATGCTGCTTGTGGGACCCGTAGATGGATGGTTTGGATATAAAACATATACTTTAAAGGTGGGTCCCACTTGAAATTTAGATCTGTCTCGATCCAATACCATAAAATGATCTTTCAAATGGTTGGACGGTATGGATGGAATAGATGAAACCCGTACATCACAGTGGGGTCCACGTGGGTGGCCCACATAGTTTTGAATCAACTGATATTTATGTCTTCCCTTTTATTTTGGCCTGTCCAGACGGACGGGCAGCAATCCCGTCCGCTGGACAGTCAAGCAAGGTGGGTCACGGGGTTAGATGGCATGGATATGAAATATCATGGTGGGCCACACACACACACACACACACACCAGGTGGGCCACACACCTCATCATCAACATAAAAAATGAAAGAAAGAGAGAAGGAGAGAGGAAGAAATGTGTGAAGGGGAGGGACCCTACCACTATGGGCCCTCCGCATACAATGCATGCATCAAGATGGGTCCCACCGTATGTGGGGCCTCAAATCATCAAAATTGAGATGATGAACACCCATCTTTGATCTCCTCTTCCTTCTTCCGCCTATAGCCTGTAGAGCTCTAAGGAAATGATTTCAACAGTCGAGATGATCTTTAGATGGTGGAGATGGGAGGTGGACCACACTAGCTTATCTCATGGAAGCTTGAATGTGGGTGGCTTGGAGAATGAGGGAGAGAAAGAGGTTGTAAGAGAGAGAGATGGGTGAGTGATGGGTGTACTTGGTTGTAAGAGAGAGAGTTGACTTTGGGAAAGGTGGTTGTACTTGGGGATGGGTGTTATCCTTTGACTAGTGATGTTATTGATTTAACATGTTCTCTTGGGTTTGTAAATATGCGGCGTTTCCTCAAACTGAACGTGGGCCCACATCACTTGGCTTGGGTATCGCCTCTGCCCATAATACGCAGCATTGGAACCGCGATGACGACGCAGTCGCTAGGGTACAAGTCTCGAGTCGAGTCAATTTAGATTGACAGGACGTGACTCAGGGTTGCGTGCAAATACCAATTACACGTCGTGGGTTACCAAAATTTGACCAGGAAGACTGCGAGAGTTTACAGAATGGTACGGTCTAGGATACAGGCCTTACACTATGTGATTTGGTTATTTTATCTTTACCTAGAAAATTATCAAGAGGGTGAGGACCATATTGCAGTCCACCGTGAATGTAGTTAGAGTCTCAAATCGTACCATGGCCTTCCCATTCTCCTTTGTAGGTTCTGGTGATTGATTTCCTTCCATGAAGTCTTCCAAATGTCTTGTATTTGGGATGGACTCCTAAATAACTCGTCGTCAGCCATGAAATCATCGAGGTTGAAGTCATATTCTCTATGGCCTCCCTCCATAGTTGGGTTATCTAGTTTTACTGAGGTATAACTAGATGGGGTGCCTTATCATTTGTAATCCCAAACATTCCATCTCGAAAGTCGGGTCTCGAGACGTTCAACTATCGGCTGCTCCTTCTAGATAATATGATTTGTTATTGCGAAGGCTTTGGCTATGACCCGTTGTTGAGTGTGAAAGATTGCATATTTCCCACTTGTTATACATTGGTTTTATGAACATAGATGCGCTTAATTGATCTAATTACTTACATTTTCTCTTACAAGTGATTTTGAGAGCTAAGGAGAAAATGAAGCTTAAAGCAATGATTTAATGCTCAAAGAATTACCAAGTGGAGGATTGGATCCATGGAGGTCAAGATTGAAGAATTCAAGTACCAAAGATCTAAGCAAACTAAGTGAGGAAGGAAGAAAACTGAAGATTCAAAGTGTAGAATGAGTAAAAAAAATTGACCATTCGATGTCATTGATGACACCTTCAATGCCATTGAAGTCAGTGTCGATGCCATTAAAGCCATCATTGATCCCATTGCAAAAATCATGAAAATATTATTTTGTTGCTGGACATAGTTAGGGGTATACATCGAGTCGAACCGAGTTGAGCTAGCCTCATCTCGACTCGACTTGGCCACTAGTTGACCTCAGCTTGAACTTGGCTCGGCCATTAGTTGACCTCAGCTCGAACTTAGCTCGGCTTGGTCCTCGAGCTTGACTGGCCAGCTTGGCTCAGTTCGGTCAGTAGCTCGGGCCAGTTTGAGCCATGATCAAGATGAGTTTGCCATTATAGCATTTTCACAGATACCTGGACTACACCTTTAAAATCTCACTGTATTTGAGACAACAGTAATGGTTTTACAGGTATTTTATCAAACACCTTCTAAGCAACATAAAAATTTAAAAAAAAGGGTGTTGGTTTCATATACATATCTTCCTTGCCACCAGCCACACCTCTTTGAGTCATTTCATCAAACACTTGGTAGTAACATTAATATTAAAGTAACCGAGTCATCGAACTGGTTCGATCCGAGTTTGATTCGAGCTGGGTTTGATCCGAGTCGAGTCGAGTTGGGACCAGCTCGAACTCGGCTCGAACTCATATTCGAGCTAAAAAAAAAGCTCGACTTAGCTCAAACTCAGCTTCGAACCAAGTTGAATTGAGCTTTTTCGAGTCGAGTCGAGCGAGCTAACTGAGCTAGCTCAGTTCGTGTACACCTCTAGACATAGTCATACACCATTCGATGAGTGTTCGATGCCATCAAAGGAGGTTCGATACAATCGAGAAAATTGCTGAATTTGAAAGTTCATTGCTAGACAGTTTCTTATTTTTAGTCAATCTCTTCGATGGGAGTTTGATGCCATCGAAGTACCACCGAAGATGCGAAAGATGTGCAAATTCAAGGTCAGTTTGAAGTTGGTAAGAATCAAAACTATATAAAGGGATGTTTTATACTTTCCTAGATACAAATTATGGTAGAAGGAGTTGAATAATGAGTTACGTACATTCAAGGAGTCCTCTCTCCTCTTAAATCATTCGATTCTAGTTAGTTTTTTTGTTTTTATGTTTGAGTTTTAGTTCAATTTTGTCTTTGATTGATTAATCTTTTATCTAAAGCTAATAGGTGAAACTTGTAATTATTTTTACAGTTTAGTTTACTTTGATTCATGCTATTTAATTTTCTTGTTGAATAATTCATTGATATTTAGTTTTAATGAAGAAGTATTTCTAGTTTATTTTGATATATTGGCGACTTTGGGCACATTGGATGCTTATGAATACTATAAATATTTTCTTACATGTTTTACAAGGGATTGATTTGTACATTCTATTGATCTATTGTTAACTCCAGGCACGATAGATGCTTCGAATATACTACAATTAAGTCATTGATGCTTTATGTGGGAACCAATTCAATGGAGGTTTAAATCTGTTATGAACTTATGCATGATGATTTAACTGCTCTATTATCCGGCTGGATAGGATAAGTTGAATCAAGTAAATTAACATTGAGATAACTATGAGTGGATTCTTGGTGCTATATTGTTTTATCTCTAGTAGTTTCTTCCACAATTACTCTTTAAATTAGATTTTAGTAGATTAGTTTAGATTCTAGTTCTAATTCTAACGTATTCTAAAAATTGCATAATAGCAGGTCCCTGTGCGTATGACCTCGGTCTCATCAAGTTACTACTATATCGCAGCCTTGCACTTGGGGTTGTCATAACACCCATTATCTCTGTACGTGGCACTTATGCATCCTACTTAGCTCATGAGGTGGCTGCAAAAATTTTTGGTGGAGATTACGAGGGTCCAATAATCTTGTCAGGCCCTCATTAGTTTGACCATCCTCTAATGCCTATACTGTTTGTCTATTGGATGGTCATATATGCTTGGAATCCATATCCTTAGGGCTTTAAAAGGTTGCTGTGAGATCCTACGATCATAGTTTCCTGAAGTTGTACTTCAGAATGGAGGAACCTTCCTTGTTTCCTCTTGAGGTGTAACCTGATCAGAGCAGACTTGTGGGGACCATTTTATTTCAAAACATGGTTTGTATGATTGGCACCATAACAATGTCATGAAGTTCTATTGAGCCTCTTGAATGACTGAGTTGTCATGAAGAGGCATTTTGCAGGTTGGCTTGAGATGACCGTCTATTATACCATTGTGAATCTACCTGGAGTGACAGTCGCATAGTGCGCTCTCTAGAGGCAGACTCATTACTAGGGTCATTGCCTTATCAATTTATTGAGATTGATGCTCCCCTGAAGTCTAAGGAGTAGAACTCTAAGAGTTGGCGGCCAATCTCTTTGCAAGCTATGTGGATGATTTCTTCATAGGTTGAGTTGTTGTCATTACCTTGCAGGTGGGTTGTCCAAGTGTTTAAGGTTTGCTAAGACATTACTAGCATCAATAGGTTTTGAGAATGGATCTCTATCGATCCTCATGGCATCCTTTTTCTTAGAGAACTTTAACAGGCTTTTGTCTATGTTCTTGAAAATGACACAAATGTTAGTCGAATGAGTATTAGTCCCATTCCATTTACAAAATTTCTGCCTTGAAATCTTTGACTGATGAGATTTTCTAGTAATTAAAAAGCTTAACAAATTTAGCTTTAGAATGTGATAAAAAAAATCTTGTCAGCCTTAGTTATATTGAAAGAATACTGCTTGCTAAATTGAAAAATATTCTTCATAAGGTTTATCCTCGTAGGGGTCTATATTGAAATTACGGTTATGGGCCACAATGCATATAAGTGCAAAATGTGGCGGAGCTATAGAATGTAGAATAAGTCCTAGAGGGGGATGTGTGTGATTAGGACCAATTAAAAATCATGCCAATTTAAAATCTTGATTACCTAACTTAAAATAAATTGTAATAAAACTAAACAAGGCAATATAACTCTAAAAGTGTCCAAGCCAATAGAGGGTTCAATCACATAGGTTATACAAGATATGCAAGATAAGCAAACTACCTTATATAAGATAGTGTATATGAGTATGTGGGATGTGATTCCTGTCAATCCTAAACATTCATCTAATTATGTATCACAATTAAACATTCAAGACACATAAGGATGATTAAATAAATGCGCAAATAGAAATCTAAACACGATCATATATAGTGGTTTGGCTATGTACCTACTCTGCTCCCGACATCCACACTCAATCCCATAGTGCACCAGATTTCACTATCTGAGGTTTTAAATCAGGTTCACCTCAAACATTTACAGCCCTACACAAGAACAAAGGTCCTAATCTCGAACCTTACAATTTAGGCTGTATAGGCCAAGGTCTTAATCTTGAATCTGATAGTTTAGGCCACACAGGCCAAGGTCCTAATCCCGAGCCTAAGATTTATGCTCTACACAAGAGCAAGGGTCCTACTCTCGAACCCAACAATTTAGGCCACACAGGTCAAGGTCCTAATCCTGAACCTTCGTTTAGGCCCACCGATAATGGTCCCACACAAGGCACCTACGTTTAGGCACACAGGCTAAGGTCTCACACTAGGTACCTAATTGAGTTTGTGGATAATAAACTCTTAGCTTCAATCCTTCACAAGGAAGGAGGTTAACCTTAATTAGACTCCTAATAATGACACTTACTTGTTAGATTGAGTCTCCTTTTGTAGCTTATCTTGAGTTGCTTAATCTCCAGTCTCTCATGCTTCAATCAGCTCCTCAATGCTTCCCCGATCATGTTGCCGCTTCTTCGCTAAGGCTTCAACTCCACGATCAATCTCCTTACATTTGATTCTTCTTCAAGATGACCAAGGCGATGAGAGTGGGTTGAATCATGTATAACTAATGAGAAGTTGTTTATCCTAGGAAATTCAACCGATGGACACTCTGGAGTGTCATAAAGTTTATAGATATACATATAAGGTTAGTTTCAATACTCTAGAGAAGGCATGAGATCATGTTCTTCCTTAATAGAAGCATGAAATGCTTGTTGAGTGATGAATCATAAGGAAGAGGACATGAATCTCAATGGAAAAGAGCTCTAAGCTATAGATTAGGCTTGGGATGCAATAGAGTCTCTAAAATGCCTTAATCCATCTTTTATGTAAGTTCTTACAAGCCATATTTATAGATAAAAGCTTCCAATGGATAGAAAACGGCTAGTTTTTGGTGCAATTGAGTAGATTTTGGTGTCACTGAACTTGCATTCGGTGGTATTGAATTAAATCCTAAAGTTGCTAGATGAAAATAGTTACTTTTGGTGACACCAAACTTTATTCATCAGTGGTAATCGGTGGCACTAAAAGTGCCATTCGGTGGCATATATTGCTATCAAAACTTGGACAGATTTTTCTGTTTAAGTTCTTTGTCCTTTAAATCTTCAACAGCTTCATTCTTCTTTAAGCCAACTCTACAATGATGGAAAATATGAACTTAGAATGACTTGAATAGGTGATCTAAGTGGGTTTTCCTATTTGGGTCCAAATCATCTAGAGTTTAAGGAGTTATTTTAGGACAGGGGTTAGGATCACCAAGGCCACTTGTTTACCTGTTCTTGCCACCTTGATGCTTCTGCTCTGCTGTGTCTTTGGTCTTCACATTCCAAGGGCTCAACCGACTTTACAACACGACTCACGTAATTGACAAACTAGGGTACAAAAATGAGTGCACTAACATATATGTCTATTCTTATCAGGGCTGGAGAAACAAACAGACTTTTGGCTATCACCTAAGCAGTGACCAACTCATAATTTGAGTCATGATAACAGTTCCCTTGCAATGCATTCCTTTTCTGGTTCTCATTGCAGAGAATCTGTTCATATAAGGTAGCATGAGTAGAAAGCTCAAAGAGATCCTTAAACTTCATTCAAAGTTCTATATCTATACCATCTAAGGCCAATTTAATAAATTTGGCCATGGGTATGACTACTGAGCATTAGTTCCTTACTTTCTTAAACTGAGTAATATTCTTTTATTCGTTTCTCTTAGCAATTTTCTTAGTTGGGAAAGATCGACCATAAAAACCTTAGGTTCAGTTTGATGGAACTGAGTATGAAACATTTCCCCCGTCTTGAGTCAAGTGCGTGTTGAGTTGGGAGGTAAGTTTATACCATGTAAAGGCTACTCCTATTTGGGAGTTTTTGAATAACTTGAGTTTTAGAAAGTCATCGATCGATACTTCACCACAATGCATGGTAAAATGATTAACGTACTCTGTAGTCGTTGAGACATCTTTCCTTGAGAAAAAGGTGAATATAGGGACTCTATACCTCATGGGTAGTTCAAAATACCAATCGATCTAGTCAGGTAGAGGTTGCGATAAATGGGTCTAATGACCCTTTGGTCATGAGGTCGACCACCTAACTCTTTAATGATACTCATATTGTCCTCACGATCAAGTGGTTGCGGTGGCTAGACCAGATGATGCCTTTGCACAATGAGATTGCTAACTGATGGGGCCTAAGGTATTGAGGGTTGCACCTTGAGTGGTTTGACCCTTATGTAATTCTATGGCATTGTCGGTGGTAGGGGTGGTTGCCCTTCAGTTGTTCAACACTAGTATAATATGTTTGTGGCATCATTGGCTCATGAGGTTACCCTCGAGTTTATTGGCACTGACATAATATTGCCCCCTGGTGGATGTGTTATGGGGGCTGCCTTGATGATATTGGCCATGAGGATGAGCGTTTCAACCATTCCTTCTTATGACCACTTGAGGTGGTGTAGGGCGGCCTTGAGGTTCCGCCTGATTGAGTCTCGTTGGAAGACCAACTAAGTCTTTCTGCTTTTAATTCATTAGGTAATTATCGGCAGTTTAGTGGTTTGTAAGTTCCGAAAATCTTTCCAGAATCATTTTAAAAACTTGTTGAAGTTATCTACTTGTGTCCTATTGCTTTCAGACATCTATTACAGGGTACCTTGTATATCTCATAAGATTTATTTTATTAGTGCACTGATTTATGCACCATATTTATTAATCACATAAGTCTTTGTGTCATATAGTCGGTTGAGCCCTTGGAAGCTGAATACCGAAGACAAAAGTGAAGGTGGAGCATCAAGGAGCAAATAATAGGTAAATACGGTGCCTTTGTGACCCTAACCCTTGACCCAAAATAACCTAAATCTCTAAATGATATTAAACACAATAGGAAAATCCTTTATTAATAATCCCTTAAGCATTTTAAGGATGGTCAAAACTGAGCCTAAATTGACCATCCTTAAATTTTCTTTAGAGGTCCTGTGTTGCTGAAAAAATTACACAATTTCAGCAACCTTTGGTCCCACCGAACCCACCTTTAGTTCGACTGAAAATGGCTAAAATAGGACATCCTGTTGGGGTAAAGTTTTGAGTAATTCAATTGTAATCGAGTACAACCTTCGGTCTCATTGAAGACCACTTTTGATGCGATTGAAGACTACATTCGGTGCGCCGAAAGTGCCCAAATCTATCTAGTGACTTTCCTGTTTAATTCAGTTTGATCGAACTTCAAAATTGGTGCAACCGAACATAACTTAGTGTGACCAAAGACTAGACGTTATAGATCCATTAGAGCTTGTTTCTTATAAATCTAGCAACTGAATTTTTATGTTATCATTTTAGAGATCCCAGTGCACCCCAAGCTCTATCAAACCTCCTAGGATCTATTCCAATGAGATTCATGATCACTTCTTAGTGATTCTTAACTCTAATGCGAATTTCAAGCTCCTCTACAAGAAGACCGTGATCTCAAGCCTTCTCTAGAGTTTAGACACTATATATTTTTTTTATACCAAATCCAAGTGTCTATTAACCTTTAGAATGTCCATCAAGTAGAATTCCTTAGGCTTTGCAACTTCTCATTAGTTGTACGAGATTCTACCCAACCTTCTATTACCTTGGTCACCACATCGGAGCATCACATGCAAGGTGTTTAATTTAGGAGATGAAGTCTTGACAAAGCCGAACCCAAACTGGATGTGATCGAAAGATTATCCAGTGCCATACAGACATTAAAGCTATTACGCTGCAAGTAACTACATGTCCTCTCCCACTTTTTTTCATTCCTAATTTTCCTAATGGTTGGGTGTATAAATGGACATTCAGCCTAAGGTATCGACTCGAGACGTCGAGAGATGGGTGGCCCAACGACTTGAGAAATCTGGCGCTATAAAAATGCATTAACTAACACCTGGGAAGCTTTTTAAGCCTTAAGCCATCCATTAAGCTACCAGTTCATTGGTGAAATGAGATGCACTCAGCTTCAACTTATGACTATAAAGGCGCGTTAGCCTTTAACTATATAGTAATAAGCATTTTGAAGCCAGTTGAAAAATGTACGCGCGCGCTATCGCATTTTATTGATAGGCTTTGAAGCCAGCAAACAACGGTCGCGCAATATCGACATTACGATCGGGGGAGTAAAGGGGAGCTGATTGAAGTATGAAAAGCATTGATCAAGTAACCCGAGAAGGGCTACAAAAGGGGTTCAATCTAACATGTTGTCATTTGTAAGAGTCCATGTACCCTCCTTCCTTGTGTAAGATTGAGTCAAAGAGTTTGAATTACCAAACTCGATTAGGTTATTTTATAGGACATTGGCTCGTGTAGGGTCTAAATCAAAGTCCTTGTGTAGGCCATTGGATACGGGTGTTTATATTTTAGTCTCTTTGGGATCCTCCAGTGGGAGTAAACATAAGTGTTTAGATTAAGACCGAGGTTACTAATTAGCATATAGAAAACTAACTAAAGTATCTGACGGGAGCCTTCGACGGGAGTATACATCAGTAGGTTCTTATGTAGGATCGAGGTTCGTGATGAGCCTATTAAAAACCACACAGTCTCTTATGAGAGCTGGTCCTTGTGTATAATTGTATAGGTCAGAGGTGAACCTAATTTAAAACCTTTGATAGTAAAATCTGTTACGCTTATGGGTTGAGTGCGTCATTCGAGAGTGGCGTAGGGAAATAGAACCATTGTATATGCTTGTATTTGAGATTTTTATTTGATCACTTGTTTAATTATGCTTATGTGGTGAATGTTTAATTATATATATGCATGATTAGATGAATGCTAGGTGTTGATAGTTAGCATATCCTACTCACACATGTACACTATCATGTTTACAAACTAGTTGCTTAATTGCCACATCCTTTGTAGTCTATATGATGGGATCCTCTAATGGCTTGGAAGCTTTAGAGTTAATTGCTTTACTTAGTTTAATTTGTATATTAGTTTAAATAGGTAATTGTGTTTTAAAAGATATAATTTTTAATTGGTCCTAATCACCCCTCTAGGATATAGCCATCATTCCTTAGCTAAGCTAATCTTTTGTATGCATAGCCCATTGGCCCACCACGAACAATTTCATATATGACATCATCTAGTGAAGCGTTGACTTGGGAAGAAGATCTTGCCTCCACATTAATAGGTTCGGCCTAAGGAGCCTCGTCTTATGGTTCTTCCATAATTTTTACGAGGATTATTAGGCCTGGCTCGCTATTTGCTGACCATGTCATTTTGTAGATAAATTGCAACTATCACACCTTCACCCACCGAGTGTGACAAAAAAAGGCGTTATTGTTCAATTTGGACACATGGCCATATGTGTAACAAATGACCCGATTTTGATTATGAATGTTTGTGTATGTATGTGTTGGGTGTGCAAGAGTCGTATAGACTTGAATCGAACTAAATGCCTTATGACCCCAAGCGCCAAGATAAACCGATTAAGATCCAATCTGTGAAGTTTGGCTCTCTATTTAACCACCGATTGTCAAAGTGATTGGATAATTTGTGAAGGGGAAACTTAGTCCTTTAGATGTGTTTTTTTTTTCCTTGAAGACAAAGACTTTTGCTATGATGGTGATGGCTTGGTTGTATTCATCAATAAAAGTAATGCAAAGAGAGAAAATAAGAAATCGAAAGCTACATGCTGATTTTATTAGTGTAGATGTATATACAATACAATCAGCAAACAAAAATAAAGAAAGTAGAATAAATTGCTGATGGTGGTTTAAGCTTGCGAAATAGTGATGGTCTTAATAATCTTCCAAACTTGGATAGTTGTGAGATGGTCATGGTATTGGTCAATAAGACATGACTGGAGAATCATAAAGTAATGGCATAGGGATCTGGGGGATCCAACGACAAGGTTGTGGGTATTTATCCTAAATTAAGTCAGCTTGCTACAATGACGTATTGGATAGAAGTGGAAGCTGAACTAAAACTAAGTTAATTGATCCAGACTTGTTGCAGTATGGTATTGGACAGAAGCAGAGAGGTTTAAACTAAGCTAATTTGAGATAAGTGTCCATGAAGGACGAAGGATAGGCAATGTTGAACTGAAAAGAGTTGTGTTGATTGGATTGGTGTGAAGACTGTAGCTCTTCACTATATGATGCTTTTATAGATTTAGAGAGGCGGTGGCCGTGGATAAAGTCCTGTAATTTTTTGGGGTAAGTATTCCAATCGGTTATGAGTCTTGGTGTGATGTGCTTTTACTAGGATTCAAGATCCCCTAGGCACTATGCTACCATAAGTGATAACATTTTTATCTTTGTACAACTTTATGCTCTCATTGCTTAACTTTATAGTCTTCGAGGGCATCACATATGCTCTCTAAGTGTCCCATATAAGTGTACCTTATGCCTACTTGCCATGTGTTGCAAAGAGGACAATTGTATTTAGGGTTCGATGGTGTGCACGTTCCTAAGGGCATGTTTGGATACTACCAAATAAGTAGCTTTTTTAACTTATTTAAGTCAATAAGCTACTTTTCTTTAATTAAGTTAGTTTGGTTAATCAACTTAAATAAGTAGCTTATTAAATAAAGTAACTTATTTTCTTAAGTTATTTTTTATTTCTTTTTAACTTATAAAATAAAGTAACTTATTTTCTTGAGTTATTTTTTATTTCTTTTTAACTTATGAAATGTAACTTAAGGGTCTGTTTGGATTCACGTATAGGATTGTATTGCATTGTAAAGACAATATGGTAGATGTACAATGGAGGATGTACACTGTATCGAGTGCCCTTTCCAAGTTCGATCCGATTGTTTGGGAAGGACTAGCTTTGCATATGTATTCAGGGGATGTATGCATGGTCAATGTTTGGATTAAAAATCTTCTATGTGGACCTTATCTTCACCACATACGTTCATTACACCATTCAGCACTAGGTCATGTCTATGTGGGCCCCATCACGGTATATGGATTTCATCCAAACTCTCAATCAACATATATAGATTAACATACAGTATGAGTCAATCCACTGTCTAGATTTCATCACAATATCATCTCTAAAATAGGTCCAACGTTTTCAATGCCTCAGATGCTATTAAAATAAATCAGAAATCCAAAGCTGCAAAGTGGACAGTAGCTTCGCACGCATCAATGGTTGATTGAAAACTATAACAAAATAAACAAATCCAATTACCAAATGAAGCAAAGAAATCACAGTTATACAGGTAACATAGCACATACAATATGATAAATACAGATTACGTTACGAAATAGCTGTATGCTCCAAAAAATGAAAAAAAGACATATATATATATATATATATATATATATATATATATATATATATATATATATATATATATATAAGAGAGAGAGAGAGAGAGAGAGAGAGAGAGAGAGAGAGAGAGAGCAGTGTTTAGAGGGTGTCACAAAAGGAAAAGAAAGACAATTTCAAAAAGATAACAATGAAGCAGGTCCTCAACTTTCTCTATACATCAGAAACATGAAATAAACCATACAACTACTACGTATATAAGCATGACTCTAATCATAATTTTCATGATGTCATTCATAATCCCTTCATTATCAGTATGTCGAAACATATCCGAATTCGAGACACCCGAGCCCTGCACTCTATTTTGATCTTCGTCAGTGCCTGGTGGGGGCCGAATGGAGGCGGAACCATCTTTAACTCTTCCCGACAGTCTTACTGTCATATTTGGAGACGCTTTATTACGTATACTGCCATTGTGACCCGACCCATGTTGCTGCAAAGTGGCCTAATGACATGTAATTGACATGTAATTAACTTACTATCACACCTCAGATACAATGGATGGCATTGAAAATGAACAACAATTCTTAAACTTGTCTTCAAAATTTTTCGTAAGCAATTTATGTTCATACCTTGAATGTGATCCACTCTCTGACAGCTTCTCCGTGCGTTATGAACGATCGGTGTCTCGACTCGCTGAATCTTGCACCCTATTCCTGAGCATCATCCCAATTGTCATATATTCCTGGCACTCTACCCACAAATACGACATAATATTTACTCATTTCAACCTACAAACAAAACACGTTGTCAGAATGGAAGTGCATTGTGTGCCCATGAATTTATCGAGGTTCTTATATAGAACTCTGAATATCATGTTGGTCATGTAGTATCCTCATTTATCTCACCTGAAAAAGTAATTCACGTTAATTACAAACTCCTCTCAAATTTTCCTTCTACATTCAAATGAAAAGAAAAAACAAATTCCACCTTGATGTGCATATGTATTTACATCCTCTTCAGAATTAGTAGTATCCTCTCATTAACCAAGTATGATTACATGAAGTCAGACTGTGACACCACAAATATGAGTATATGAAAGAGTAATCATCTCTGTTCATAATATTTATCAATAGTTGAGTAAGTAGATGACTTTAAGACCCGTATCTTAGTCCGTACCGATTCGTAAACTTTTGCGGTCTTACCGATCGAATTTCGGCAACCTTTGACCCTTAACCGTTATCGATACGCGATCCTGATTCATATGCCGTCAACCTGTATCGACTCAACCCAAGACCAATACCCTAGCGACCGTGCCGTCGCTGCGGTTCCGATGTCGCGACTTGCGAGCTGAGGCGATACCCTGGTCAAGAGTTGTAGGCTAACATTCGGTGCGAGGAAACGTCGCGCGTTGCGAAACTCAAGAAAATCTCTACGAGGTGTCCCATCAATCCCATCAATCCATCAATCAATCAATCCATCACATGTTAAGTACATGTCAAGTACACATCACCTTTCAACCATTCCGAAGCAACCACAAAAGTCAAGATTTTCTTACAAGCCCATACCTCTCTTACACAAAAAGCCTCAAAAGTCAAGAATCTCTTATACCTCCCATGCCTTTCTTACACAAAAGGCCACAAAAGTCAAGACTTTCTTACACAACCATCATTCATCCATCCATCCATCACTCTCTCTCCCTTTACAACTCTCTCTTTCTCTTTCTCATTTCAAACTCAAAAAAAAATCCCAAACACCTCCATACGTATGAGCTCTCCAAGCTCTTCCTAAGCAACATAGGTGGCCCACTTTTCTACCCCTTCATCTCCCATCTTAGCCTTCCATTTCTCATCTCCTCCATTGAAATCCAAGCTAAGGTGCTAAGGAACCCCTAGGAGCAAGAAGATCGGACGGTGGGTGCATGATAATAGTAGCTTTCTTTATTTTTGAGATGGGCCAAATGAGGCCAACCGATCAATGGTTTGGATCTCAATTGGGACCCTAAGGTGTGGCCGATGGCCTACTAGGATCATCATGATCATTCCATGATGGGGCCATTCTCCATGGACCCCATCATGATGTTTATTTCTTAGAAAGGTCATCTAGACCGTCCATTTTGGTGGAGAAAGGATCTCCACCGTTGATTGTAAATTTTGGTGGTCCCACATGCTTTAGGGCCCACTTGATGTATGATTCATTGCAAGGGAGGGCCCATAATGTCGGGATCCCTCCATCACAAGCGTGTCCCACTCTCTATCTCTCTCTCTCTCTCTCTCTCTTTCATGTTCTTTTTTTTTTTTATCTTTATATGGTTGTGTGGCCCACTTGAATGGACCCCACCATGAGGCATATACCTTAATCAAACTATCTATAAGTGGGGCCCATGTTG
The DNA here is from genome assembly GCA_037074715.1 of Magnolia kwangsiensis. Classification (NCBI taxonomy): domain Eukaryota; kingdom Viridiplantae; phylum Streptophyta; class Magnoliopsida; order Magnoliales; family Magnoliaceae; genus Magnolia; species Magnolia kwangsiensis. The sequence continues at coordinate 104,837,008 of CM073578.1, read as the reverse complement.
TTGTGTAGTATCCACACCATACTCCATGAGGTGGCCCACCTAAGCGGGGCCCACCTCTAATGAACTGTTTCATGCACGTCCAGCGTACGCTGGACGTGGGTTGGGAAAACACAATATAAGCTTGTTTTTCAAAGCTTTTTGGGGTGGGCCATTGGTGTAGGCCCCACCTTGATGTTAGTATTCAATCCATGCCGTCCACCTCATCTCCTGGAGCATTTGAACCATTGAGCTGAAAAACGAGGCTGACTTGATCATCTTGTGGGCCATAGTATAGGAACCTGCGGTGGTTACCCTTGAAAGGTCGTTTGATATTTTCTATCCACCTAAAAATCACAAACTCTGGACTCGTTGGGCTTGTCTCGAGCCAGGGGAGCCAATGGACGGGATGGATTTGTATAATGCGGGCTCTACACTCGAAAAACCCCAAACAAAAGGGTTTTCCTTTTTATAAAAAAAAATGACAAAGAGGCATAGCCTCTGTCTCTGACGCCTGCAGCAACAGGCGGGCGGCCATGCAGCCACCCACGACTGCTTCCGTGGGCCCCACCATGATGCATATGTCTCATCCGTGCCGTTCATGTGATGGGCCCCCTCGTCAGGTGGGCCCCCTCCAAATTTTGGCCTCAACCACTGATCGGGTGGCCCACATCGTAGGAATCAGTGTGAATGAACATCTACCATTGAAACAAATTCTGGGGTCCACAGAAGTTTTAGATCAAGATGAAATTTGTTATCCCCTTACATCCAGGGCTATGTGATCTTATCATCGGGTTGGATTCCCAAATAAACATTCTTGTGGGCCCCACATGGGACCCCCAGTGATGCATGTGCTTTGCCTCCACCGTCCAGGCGGACGGTGGAGCCCACCCTGATGTATGCGTTTTACTAACGCCATCCAGCAGTAGCTGGACGGCCAGTGGGAGCCCACCTTGATATTTGTGTTTTTCCTTTACCGTCCAACGGACGGCGGAGCTGGAGCCCACCGTGTTATGTTTTATCCGCGCCGTCGATCCCTGGACGGTGGGCCCCACCATGACTTATGTGTTATATCCACACCATTCATTCTGAACGGTGGGACCTACCCCTGACCGTGACCCTATGAATGGTTTGGATTGCAAATAAACATTTCAGTGGGCCCAAGGTCCACGTGACCTATGAAACGATTGGATTGCAAATAAACATTGCATTGGGCCCTATGAACAATTTGGATTGCAAATAAACATCACGTTGGGCCCCAGTTTAGATGCAAAATAAACATTTTATTAGGCCCAATTTAATGTAATTTACAGCCCATGGAAGTGGACCCATTTGATGTGTTCCAAGGTCCATAGGATTGGACTCACTTGACGTATTCCAAGGCCTATGGGTTTAGGCCCATTCAAGTTATATAAGGCCTATGGGGTTAGGTCCATTGATATGTATAAAGCCATGGGATTAAGCCCATTTAAGACACATAGGGCCCATGTGCTTAGGCCCATTTTGATATACTCCGAGGCCCTTGGATTGTGACCCATTGCAATGTACCTAAGGCCCATTGGTGAAGCCCAGTAATGCGGCCCATTTGATAAAATAAAGGCCCACCAGGATGTACCTACGGTCCATTGCAATGTGTGAACCCAACATGGTTTGGGTAATGATGTTTATTGCGAGCTATGGCTTGGGAGCAATGGTGGTTTGACGTCCACATTGCAAGTTTAATGTTGGTTAAATGTCTGCATTACGACTCTCCCTAGGGCCCTGTAATAGGCCCGTACTTGTTGGGTATAGGCCGTCCGGGCCCATCTGCATTGTAAGGATAGTTCATTTCATCATAACATGTTTAGTATAGTTTCATGACTCATGATCATACGCATCATATATATGCTTGATATGAGAGGTGACTGATCATAGCATATGCCTTCGGGCAAGTTGTTTATGGGCCCCCGATTAGGCGGTGTTGCCCTACATGAGTGCACGTTACGTGCACGGATGTGCTGCATGATTGAATAGTGTGATTCATGCATCTCGCATCGTGTGATATGGTTACTGTATGCCCTAGCGATATCGGGGTCATAGCCTCCACAGACGCATCGTGGTTGGCAGGATTGGATATCGAAAATCTTGTTCTACATGGGGTGCTATAGATATCCCTGGGTGAAAGTTTCTAAACCCTTATGGTACCAAGAGGTTGCTCCAACGTCTAGACCGAGTAGGTAGATGAGCGTTGAGTGTCGATTACCAGATGGCTGCGCTCTCCACTGTGTCGTGGTCAGTTGGAAGGGAGTGCGGCCTTACCCGCCCGAGTGTAGGGGGCAATGCTATGCTGAGTTTGACCAGCTCGAGGAATGGGTCCGCTATCGACGAGTTGTGCCTGATATTGGCAGACGGATAGTGAGGTCTCTTCCACTTACCTTATTGTGTACAGTGTGGCGGTAATCTGGTTTAGAGTGTACTAGACCCCAGTGATATCCCATATTTGAGCTGTATTGATATGTGGACTTAGATGAGGATTGTATGCTTGACTTGCATCTTGCATCGCATAGCCTTGGTATGGCTTACATCCTTCATCTTTGCATCACATAGCCTTGGTATGGCTTATGGTTTTCATGGATCCATCTGCATATTCCGCATTACTCTGATACTACATGATCATATTACTACCCTGCGCATAAACTTTCACCACCCTCTTAGCTTTCTATAAGCTTATGCATGACCATTGCGTGCAGGTGACGTTAGATCGCAGCAGCGCTGAGGCTTGAGCACGTGGCAGATTATTCTGGAGTTTTTGGTCTATCATCATTGTATTTCCCTTTATGCTCATTGTACTTGTAAAGTTTTTGATCATAGTGGAAATGTAATGAAATTCTTGGTTGTTGTTTGTGGGTTATGCCTTTGGTTATGCTTATTACGAATCGAACTGATGTTGAAAATTCTCCTCGTAGCATCCCAGGATCGGAACCTGGCGAATGGGCGCTAGGAGCCGAGAATGGGGTTCTACGGAGGCTGTCAGCGCCGGATTCAGCGATCGAGAATTTTGTGAGCCCAGTTTCCGAGTTTGGGGCGTGACATGACACACGTAGGATTGAGTTATCAGGATGTAATGGATAGAAACTGTAATTTAAGAGATGAATGAGTTATCTGAATAAAGAAATACAAGCATAATCAATTATAAATTCAATCCAAAAAGAGTAAAAATGAATCTGAGGCAGATATCACACTAGGTTCCTAATTTAAGGTCTGAACCATACAGTGGACAATATATCAATCGAACATAATTGAAAAAATCTGGTCTGCAAGTCAGTTGCAGTCATCACAACACGTTCCTGTATTGTATTTATAACCTACACTGTAAGTCATATCAATGAATGAGAGGTGAAGAAATCTGCTCCTCATTTCTGAGGCAGACATCACAGCATATTCCTGCAATCTGTTTATAATCATGTAACATAAAATGATAATCACAATAAGCATATTTAAATGAAAAGAACTGTTAGGATGGTCCGACCATCAACACATACAAGTCCAAAATTATCAGTCAGAATAACAGTGTAGGCTAGACTAAATCTCACAGCATCCAAACTCATCCAACCATAACAATTATACATGAAATTTAACTTAAAATAAGTTTAAAGATGTGCAAAAAGAGTGAAACAGTTTCATCAAGAACCTAAAACCAAAGTAGCAAATAGAATATTTTTCTTAAACCAGAACACTGTGTTCAAGAAGTTTTTGCACCCACTCCTTACGCCTCTCGTGGCCCAACTTCATGAAAAATTCGGCAGTGACAACGTCCCCCTACATCATCTATGCAGCACACAGTTGATCCTCAAGGCTGAGTCCCTCTACCTCTTCAAGTATGCTCAGAATTTTCTGGACTCAGGTCATTTTCTTACCCTAGGACATTGTAATAGTGAGGCACTTCATGACATCAGCCACTTCACCCATTTGGTCGCCAATTACATCACTCGATTTTTTTCTTTTTGGACAGGACAAGCCGATAGCGGTAAAATGGGTGTTCTTAGACCCCCTAGAGCTATCCAAGTTTGCTACATTTATCCTATTAAACTGATTAGATGCATCACTGACATGAGAGGCTGAACCACAATCGTGGGCCTTGACAGAGTCTTAAGAGAGGCGAACTGTGTCAGTCCTATATTCATCTGTATCAGAGGCAGAATTCAAATCATTTCTACTTCGTCGGCGACCTGAAAGTGGTGATGAGTAAGTTGTGCTCACAAAAGAGCCATAAGCAATGTCATTCCCAAACATGAATGAAAAATTGTGGTATCTGTCAATATGTTTGCCACGTACCTTTTCAGTGAATGGGTGAGACTGCAAGAAGTGAAATACAATGTTGCAAACCTATTGTAATGAATAAAACTGAACACAAGAGAAGACAACATTATTTAACAATTACTTACATCTATGTATCCATCCTAGACTTCGTCTGTTGCTGTCATCATTTTGTTTTCACTGTCCCATTCAAAGCCGAAGGCATTCAACATGTCTTGTATGCCCCAAAATAATCTTTTCAACGTCCGCAATCGGTTAGAAATATGTTTGTTTTCAAGTTCAACACCACATTTATCAGAAATTTCTAATATGGTGGCCTTATAAGCCTCCGGTTTGAATCCCATATCACTTTTCCTCCCGAGGTTTACTTGTTCCACTAGTGCATCAACTAATGCATTGTCCATATGGTTAGTCCATTGAATTCGCCCACTTTTCCTATCAACTGAACGTTTACTTTTGCTGCTCGTTGTCAGATTTTTCTTACTAGGGCTATCAATAAGCCTACTCGGTGATGCCGTGTTCTTTTTGGAGGAGCATGTCTCATGTCCCGGGGAACCTATTTCACGTAAACACCCTTTTTCCTTGTACGTACTTCTTAAGATATTCATATTACCTATGCATTAGTAACAGTTAATGAAAATAGAAATAATTAATATAATAACTTACTTGCAGATTAAAGGAAAGCATGTAAAGTACAGATTAAGGTATCTTGAAATATATTAGGACAACTACTGTTAACCCGGCATGCCATCAATATTAAATTTAGTATCATATAAAATATTCATGCATGATAAAGTACCTATCAGATTCAAAATAAAAGAAGAAAAGACCAGTTCAAAATCCCCCCAAACAAACACAATATTTAAAAGAAGACAATTTGCTGTTACACAAACAGCATAATACATTAAACATAAGGAAGGGGAAGTCAATGACGCTGCTGGGTCCGAGGCAGACTATCAGCCCATATCCTAGATGCGATGTTATCCCTTTTTAAAATCCACTCTTCTCTAACTTTATCTTCCACGCAAGATAACGTTCGATTTTCTTCGATCGTACTTACATCCATAGGAGATGACGATATGTCATCAGCACTGTCTGCAATTTTCTCAACGGTTTCTGTAAATCCGTCTTCACCACATATACCGATGAAGTTGTATATTACAAAACATGTTATAACAATCTTTACTTGAGTTTTAAAATTGAATTGTGGTGTTACACGGAGTATAGGAAAATGACGTTTCAACAGTCCAAAACAACGTTCAATGACATTTTGCAGCTGTGCATGACGATAATTGAATAGTTCTTTCTTATTTGCAGGCTTTTGTCCGGTACAAAACTCATTCAAATGATATTTGACACCTCGATAAGGTACCATAAAGCCGAGGGAATGCGCATAACCCGCATCAACGACATAGTACTTCCCTACACAAACCAATGTATGGGTATTACAAATCTATACATTTGACCTTTTACAATTATTTTTATTATAAAATTACATTTGTGTTTAATTACCATGAGGTACAAGGAAACAATCTGGTCGACGAGTTAAGGCATCATTAAAAACACGAGCATCAAATGCCGAGCCATCCCAACCTGCAAGTACATAGACAAATTTCATATCAAATGTACAAGCTGCCAGTACATTTTGAGACAAATAACCTTTCCAATTTTGAAATGTGACATTTGATTCCTTAGGCAAATGTGCAGGTATATGAGTCCCATCGAGTGCCCCAATACAATCCTACAAAAATGTAGTTATGATTTTTATGTTCTTCTTTACAAATTAGCACATAGTTAATTCATTTCGAATATGTAAATCGCTGTTAATTTTACCTGAAAATATGATGACCACATAGGATTATCAGATATCTCTTTCGGTGTATGTAAACCCAGAAACTTGACATATTCAAGATAAAGACCAATCAAAATATCAAGAACCGTTCGAAAATGACGACTAACGGTCTCACCCGACCTGAAAAAGCGGTGACCAATGACCTGATTTCTTACATTGTGGCCTATTGTATGGAGGAGCAATACTACTTATTCCTCTAGACTATACCTCCTTGAATTCGAAAGTAAATTTCGATCTCTTAGTAGAGAGCATAGTTCGAAGAACTTATCTCGACCCATCCTTAACTGTGCTAAATAGTCAACATCACTCTTTTTAATGATTCCATTTATGAATATATTTTTTTCAATATTACCATCTCTAGGCCTTGCCTTCAGACAATATCGCCGGTAATATTAAGCAGCGCCAATGACACACGTAGACGCTGCGATAACGGTTAATGCAACAGCTACTTCCTTTTCATTCTATTCGCTACTGGAAGACTGATCTTCGCTATTTTCCCTAGAATGAGACTTCATTTTGTCAAATGGGGGCTTTGCCTGTTATTATGCTTAGTTATTTTGTAAATTTTAGTACATATACGACATAACTTAAGTATATGTACAACAATGAACACAAGTGTACTTAAAAGAAAAAAGAGAACCCAGCATATGACTTCTTAACAGTAAAGGCACATATGAGTTATATCTAAATTTGGGGATAAATAAATGGAAGTAGTTTTTGCAATCTCACATGATATAGTTGAAAGAAATGAGTCAGTGATTAGGGAAATCTTAACAGTCGGCCGACAGGAAATTACATATATTAGTAAGTAGATGATAACCTCATACACATGTATTGAATTTAGGCATGATCAGACAGTATAGATACACACCTCTTTTCATTGTTAATGAACTGATTAGTATGGCGATATGTATGTATGCAAACAGTGGTCATCAGAAAAAATCTGTAAACTAATCTGAATTCAACAAGTAATATGAAAGTAGATTGACAACAATATTCCGTGTAAAATGTAACAAGTTGCTAATAAAAGGGTTGAAATCTGATCTTATAGTCTTTCAGATAGATGTATTATGAACGATGAATTGTTCATAACATTATGGACAACAATATTTACAAACAGCAGGTTTTGATTTACTGTATTGAGACATTGTAACATATTGAGGTTGGAGGATTACCTTCTACATTCAACGCAACACTACAGGAAAGAAACTGATGGATGGGTTTACAGAGCAGTGGTTTTTTGGGTGGAAGGAATTGGGCAACGGAAGCATCTGTTATAGGCAAGAACTTGAAAAAGAGTAAGCATCGGCAGATGGATATCATGAATATTCGACCAATGTATGACATGCAGTGGTCATGTCCCAGCAGTCATGAGGTGAATCCATTAATAGAATTTTGTTCCGATAAGATTTCTCCTCATGTACATCTAGACATGACAGACAATAGGATTGAAATATTTCGCCGGATAGACCCTCTGCGTAGGGTATAGGAGAGAGGTGTATACGGAAGTACTTATCTCCTCCTGTAAAGGAGGGTACATGAGAGAAATGGTATCCATGAATGAAAGGAAGGATACGATTCATTTAAAAGAAGGATCAGCTCTTGTCTTAGAATCTATGTTGGGAAGAGAAAAAATTACCTTCTTTCACTTCTGCCTAACATATGGTATGAAATTTTCCTCTGTAACAGAAACCATGTTTATGTAATGCTGGCCATAAGATGAGGACACCCCACCTTCCATGTACGCGAAGAAGACGAAACAAGAATCAGCGTCTATATTTAAGATGTGGCCGTAAACCCATCGATTCCTTTGGCGAATGGGTTGAAAACGATAGAGAGAGAGAATGATGGCGTAGGAAGATGAGATGGATGCGCGAAGCATGGTGAGATTTGAGAGACTTCTCTGCTGTGAGAGGCGGTGCAGTGCAATTGGATTGCTGCACTGCCCGATGTTTAACTGATATACTATCAAACCGCGTCTCCACCCTTACCTGGTTTGGCGATGTATTTGCATGCCCCATACTGAATCGGATTTCAAATCTAATTCAAACGCGGTATATTGTATTTATTTAACTTAAAACAATACAGTACGTCGGATCCAAGCAATCCAAACAGACCTGAACCACATCACCATGAGGAGTGTACTCTAATCGTGATGAATGGATGTGCTGTGTTGCAAAATCCACCTGTGATGTTTTGAGAAATCTACTCTGTCAACTATTTTATTTGTATTATTTTGAGAGGTGGGCCCAAATATGATGCAAATCCAATACTCAAGTGGGCCACAATACTTACAACAATGGTATTAACTGGCCACCATTGAACCAACATGATGTTTCTGAGAATCCAACTAGTCCACCACTTTTTCAGCTGATTTTAACACGTGGACTAAAATATAATTAAGATCCAAAACTCAAGTAGACCAGGTAACCTGAAACAGTGTTATTGAAACCCCATCCTCAGAACGGAGGATCTAAAAGAAATGGAGTATCCCAACATGATTTTTCGAGAAATCCATCCTCTCCACCATTCCTGTCAGCTCATTTTAGGCAGTAACCCAAATATGAGAAAGATGTAACGCTCAAATGGACCACACTACTTGAATAAGTGGTATTGAACCTCCACAGTTGAAATAGTCACGAGACATATACTGAATTTTTATTTTTATTTTTGTTTGTTTTTGTTTTTGAAATATCCACCCGATCACATGTTTTTATATGTGACCCAGGAATGACTCTACGACGGATTCGGGTGTCATATAATCAACACAGCGGGCCTGGGGAAGATTTCAATGGTTGTCATCCAATCTCCATTGTTTTCTCTAATGCGGCCTACTTAAGGTTTGGATCTGCCTCATCTTTTAGCCCACCTCCTTATATGATACGGCTCGTTGGTTTTAGTGGTGTAGGTCGTTAGGTCGGCTATAACCGTAACCATGTCCGAAAAAAATACACCATCCGAAGATCCTAGCCACTAATCTTGGAACTTCATTCAATTAAATGTTCACCGTTGGTATATTTCTCATCTTAGCTAATCATAGGCGCCCAGAGTAAAAAATTTAGGGTCGTCCTTTAGAGGAAGTTTCTTTGGGCCATGGTCCAGCTACAGTGGCCCCCAATTAAATAATGGTCTAGATTACTGAGTCATGGGGCCCATTTGTCAGAACCATGAACCCAAATATCTGAGGTAGGTGGCGAATCGGTACGCATTTACCTACCCCGCTGTCCAGTTTCTGGCAGCAAGCACGTGCCTACCCACCAACCTCTCCTGCTCACCTGATCCAGCGTTTCGTTAACTTGGAATCACGACAAATTTACCAAAATTACCAACATTGAGAAAGATGGTTTTTCAGATTCTCCACTTTCAAGCGCCAAATACAACGCACGGTATACGCCAACGTGGCATGTTTCTGCGGTATCCCAGACGTTCATTACGAGCGCGGATCCTCTGTATCGTGGAAACAGAGCAGCTAAATCCAATATTATTATGTCCACGTGCCACGTCACCGTTTTTTAATATATTAAAAAAAATTACATTTCACGGTAAGTCTAACGCCGTTAGATGGTTTCGTTTGGAAATGGGATTGGATACCGACTACAGTACCCTCCTGCTCCTACCGCACTGAGTAAATTCAGTTGGGATTGTTTATGTGGCCTATCGAGGGCCGTCCATCCGTTTTTCCATCCATTTAAATGGGTTGAGCCCAAAATTAAACCATATTCAGATATCAAGTGGATCATGCCACGGTAAACAACGGGGATAATGATTTCCACCGTTAAAACCTGGCTTGGCCCCCCTGTGATGTTAACTTGTTCATGAGATCATACAGACATGGATAAAGAGAAAACACAAATATAAGCTTGATCCCCTGGGAAATTTTCAACTGTAAATGTTCAATTCAACTGTTTCCTATAGTATGGTGGATTTGTACATTGTATATGCTTCATTTTTTTATCACAGGTCCTAAAATTATTTAATAAAATTGATGGATAGAGCGGATAAAATACATAAGCCAGGGTGGACTCCACAGGGTTTACTCACTAGGGTAATGTAGTGAGTTACTCACTAGGCAATATGCTTCCTTCCATTTGGGAATTCAAGGCACGGGTTGAGTATAGAAGTGTACACGAATCTAGCTAGTTCACTCGACTTGGCTCGAAAAAGCTCGATTCGGCTCGGTTCGAAGTTGAGTTCGAGCCGAGTCGAGTTGATTTTTTAAGTTCAAAAATGAGTTTGAGCCGTGTTCGAGCAGGCCCCAGCTCGACTCAACTCGGATCGAATCCAGCTTGAATCGAACTCGGATCAAACCAGTTTGGTGACTCGGTTACTTTTCCATTGATGTTGACGAACTGTTTGATAAAATGACTCAACGAAATGTGGCTGGTGGCAAGGAAGGTTTGGCTAGTGGCAGTCAAGTCATCGCTTGCTTTTCTTCGAGAAGGACTTCAGCAGTACAAGTTGGTCGGAATGAAACTTCTCGCTCAACAAAGGAATTTTCAGGCCAAAATAGCCGACATTGAGAAGTTCCTAGATATAGTTGCCACATTGCAAGCTAAGAAGGGTACTGGTGAGGCATTGATTGCTAATTTCGAAGTTTCTGAGGGAATATATTCACAGGCTCGGATTGAGGATGCAGAGTCGGTCTGTCTATGGTTGGGAGCAAATGTCATGCTAGAGTATTCTTGTGAAGAGGCAAATGCTCTTCTACATGAGAATCTTGAAAATGCTAAAGCGAGTTTAGAAGTCCTTGTCGCTGATCAGCAGTTCTTGAGAGACCAAGTGACAACAACCTAAGTTACACTCGCTTGGGCATATAATTGGGACATTCCTTAGTGAAGGAGTAAGCAAGCTCTTTGTTTTTTTTTTTTTTTTTTTTAAATTTTAAATTTTTATCATGTTACTTGAAGGTGTTTGATAAAACACCAGTAAAATCATTACCTCTGCTTGTAAAACAGTAGGATTTTGAAATTGCAGTTCAGATGTTTGTGGAAATGCCTCAATGGCGAACTGGCTCGATCTTGGCTCGAACTAGGCTTGAGCTGGCCCGAGATGCTGACCAAACTGAGCCGAGTTAGCCAATTAGGCTTGAGGACCGAGTTAAGCTGAGGTCAGCCAGTGTTCAAGCCGAGTCGAGCTGAGGCCAGCTCGACTTGGTTCAACTCGGTGTACACCCCTAGTTTAGTAGCGAGACTCGTTACTAAAGTGATGTCACCTAGTTATGTGGGTCCCACCAGATGTATGTTTTGTATCCACACCGTCCATCCATTTGGAGAGATCATTTTAGGGCATGAGCCAAAGAATGAATCAGATCCAAAACTCGAGTAGACCCCATCACAGAAAACAGTGGAGAGAGTCACGCCCACCATTAAAAACTTCTAAGGGTCACAAAAGTTTTCGATCAAGCTAATATTTGTGTTTTCCTTTCTTTAATGTCTGTGTTAACTTATGAACAGGTTTGATCTCAAATAAAAATCATGATGGACCTCAGGAAGGCTTCAACTGTGGACGTCGCTCTCCTCACTGTTTTATATGGCGGGGTCCACTCCAGCTTTGGATCTGCCTCATTCTTTTGATCATGCCGTAAAATGATCTCTCCAAATGGATGGACAGTGTGGATACAACACATACATCATGGTGGGCCCCACATAATTTGGTGACGTCACTTGAGTCCAGCTACTCAACCTCTTGTCGATAGCTAATCCACCTCCAATTTCTTTCTTTTAAAATTTAATTAGGTCACATCATCTCATGACAATTTTATAAGATTAAAAAAATATATTTACTAAATTTGTCTGATTAGCAAGTAATATTAGTTGCGACCTACAATGAGTGATGTCCGTAGGGAAGTGGATTGCGTAGTGAGTAACTCGGTACGCTAAGCGTACTGAGTAAACTCTATGGAGTCCACTGTGATTTATATATTTTATCCACTCCTTACATCCATTTTACCAGATAATTTTAGAACCTGAGACCAAAAAGAAAGCATATATAAAGCTTAAATGGACCACACAATGGGAAACAACGTGAATTTAACATCTACTAGTGAAAAAATCTTGAGGCCACGGAAGGTTTAGATCAAGGTTATATTTGTGTTTTCCCTTTCATCCATGTTTTTGTGATCTTATTAACAGGTTGAATGACAAATAAACAACATTGTGGGCCCCATAAAGGTTTCAACGGTGGAAATCATTATTCCCACTGTTTCATGTGGTATGGTCGACTTCTGCTTTGGATATGCTTCAATTTTGATCTCAACTCCTTAAATGAGCTGGGAAAACGGATGGACGGTGTGGATAAACAACTTACATTCATGGTGGGCCTAACAGAGTTTACTCAGTACCATAAGAGCGTACTGAGTAACTCAGTACGCAATCAGATTTCTGTTCGTAGGATCCTCACCGCGAGTCCACCTTGATCTATGTGTTGTATATCTACCCCATCCATCCGTTTTCTCATATTATTTTAGAGAATTGTACAAAAAATGAACCAGATACAACTCTCAGGTGGACCATACCACAGGAAATAATGGTCATTGAATGTCGATGTTGAGGGTCAAATATTGCATATTAACCCCAGTTATTACTTGATTTTACAAACATGATACTGTTTAACATCTTATTTTGATCATGTTTGTATTGTAAGGTGAATTTAAGAGCTTGGATTGAAAAATATACTAAAGGTATGATTTAACTCTCAAGAATCACCAAAGCAAGGGACGGATCTTAGGGGACTGATATTGAAGAATTCACATGCCACCGATCCGAGAAAATCAAGTGATTGAAGATAAAGAGGCCTGAAAATCGTCATAAATGCAAGATCACAGTGTTTCCACTATCCGTTTGACTCGAAACTTTATATCTAGCCTAAGGACATTAAAGTAACCGTACACGTAAAATTTCAGCCCTTGGATCTTTGTGGAAGTGGCCCAATAGATAGATCAATCACTAAATCATTGATTTGGGGCCCACTTAATATCTGGGTATGCTTCAATTTTGGTCTCAACCCCTCAAATTAGATGACAAAACGGATGGATGGAGCGGATTTCTCATGTACATCTCAGTGGACCCCACATGTGTGATGCACGTGCACCACGATAGGTCCATATACGCCGCATCGGACTGGAAGGTTCGGTTAAAACATGTTGACCTGAGCTTTCGTGGAAAACGAAAGTTTCCGTTTTTGTTTCCGCTAGCGTCTGCATGGATGAGTGCAGTGGGCTACCATTGTCCATCATTTGGACGATTGGGACCGTCCATTCGATCCAGGGGGTAGCCATGACCCTAGACATGGAGTCCTTTTGGTCCCATGCACGTGTACACACGCAGATCACCTTCGAATGCAGGATGAACGATAATATAATTTGATACATTGGGCCGCACCAAAACTCGACCAAAGCCACCCATTTTCGACCAAAATCTCGTCAAGAATACAATGGACGGGGTGGATTTCTCTGAAAACACCACTGTAGGGCCCACCAAGAGCTCAGCGCAACTCCCTACGTAAGGATACGCACGTCTGTGAAATTCAGGATTTTCGGGCAGTTGTGACCCACCATCCATGATTGGATCAACGATCTGAACCATCCAAATGGAGTCCAAGGTTGGGCTGACCACCATCAAGGAGGCGAATTCCAAGGACAGGCCATTCATCTATCCCAAACTCCATTCGAACGCAACTTAGTTTGCGTTGTTGTGCACGCTGGCTGCGTAAAGAGTTACGGAAGTTCTCCACCACCTCTGACTATGCACAACCAACTGACTTCCACACCTCCTCCTTATGTCTATAAAAGGAGAGAGAGTGTGTGTGAGAACCATCCAAAGAAGGACGTGAAGACGTGAAGCAAGGGCAAGAGAGAGAGAGAGAGAGAGGTGGAGGGCTGGTGGCTAAGTCTTCTTTCTCCTTCATTGTTTCCATTTGTTTTTCTTCAGACTTTAGCTTGATTATGTCTGTGATTGGGTAAACCTCTTAGCTAGGGCTAAGAGATGAAGCTTGTAACGTGAAGGGGTGCTTTATGGCTTTGATTCATGTTAAGTTGAACTGATTTTGATTCTAGTTTAATTACAAGGAATGCTTTTAGTTTTTAATGGTTTGTTGTGACTTAAATTACAATAGATCTGCGATAGCTTTAAGCATGTTCTTCTCATTATTATGATTATAAAATTAGGAACCCTGTTGTTCACCATCGTCTCATGGACATGATTGGATGATGGAACCCTTCCTAATGTTCATAATTCTCTTAGATTGGTTATGGATTGGTTAAATTCTGTTGTTTGTTTGTCTCATGGGTATAGTTTAGTGATGGAATCAATTGTAGTTCTCATACTTCTCGTATATTGAAAACTGGATCAAAGAAAGTTTAGATTTAGATTTTAATGAATTATCTTCCAAATGGACGAAGATAGGACTCTGATTCTAGTTATGTTCTTGAATCAAAGCATAGATCTCCCTGATCTCTACAAGTTGATCCTTGGAAACCCTAGTTTCCTACCTTTGAATTTTACTAGTTTTAGTTAATTACTTCACAATTATTATCTTAAATTTTTCTAATTTAGATTACATCTTCTTCTAGTTCTAGTTCTGGTTACTTTCAAATTACATAAAAGGTTCAGTCCCTGTGGATTTGACCTCGGTCTTACATGACAATCCTATACTTGGGGTGGTGAATAGCTAACCATTAGAAACTTCATTATCCATTGTAATGTTTATTTGTCATCCAATCTGTTGTTGATAAGGTCACACAACCCAGACAAAGGAAAAACACAAATATCAGCTTGATCTAAAACCATTTGTGGCTCAAAAAGAGGTTTTAATAATAAATGACTATGGTTTCTTGTAGAGTGGTCGACTTCAGATTTGGATAGGCTTCACTTTTTGGCCAACTCTGTAAAATGAGCTCGAAAAATGGATAGATGGCATATATATATATATAAATATTCGATGTATACAATTAGATGGGTCTCACTCACATAGGGGATTCAGAGTTGTCGGTGTAACAACCCATTTCTTTTAATGATGGTCATCTCACTCCCCACTGTTTCTTTTAGTGTGGCCCACTGGAACTTCGGATCGACCTCATTTTTGGGCCCATTCTCTAGTATGATCTAGCAAACATAATGGATGGAGTGGATTTATATTGCCTTCTTTGCAGGGTCCACCGTTGTTTAAAAAAAAAATAAAGAAAAAAAAACAATACAGTGACGTGCTAGTGCACGTCACTGCACGACCTAACCTCTCTCTCCAATTTCCTCTCCTATTCAAACTCTCCTCTTTCTTCTTCCACCATTCTTCATCGATGGAACCCACCAAACAATCCAAACCTCTCACCATCAACCCAAGAAGATTTTAATGGCAAACGTTCAACACCACTGTTTCCAGTCTTATGGCCCACCTAAATTCCAAATCTTCCTTACCTTTAGAATTATGTATTATTACGACCCGACAAAGTAGTTGGATGAAATGTATTTCTCACAAACATCTCGTTGGACCCACCTAGCTTCCATTGTAGTAAGGGATTTGGAAGGCTTTCATAATGCAATCCGCGCAGATTGTAACCTCTCCGATTTTTCCTCCTTTCTCTTTCTATTTTTGAACCAACCTATAAATCGAGAAATCTCGACTATCCATTGGATCCATCTCCGATCTGGAACGTCCAAACTATGTCATACAACCTTCACTCAACACACTAGGTAGGTGATTTTCCCAATTGAAAAGACTACATTATTATATACTTTCATTTCATTAATTATTTATTTCGTATTGCTGATTTAAGTCATTTGATTTTGGTTTTACATGATGTAGAATGCATTTATTTAATTTCTAATATGTGGAATAAATTCATTTAATTATTGTTAAATACTTTTAATTATATTACGTGTGCTCTGCACTGAAAGGACCATTATGTTATTTTTATGGGGTGCTCTGCCCAAAGTCATTCCCGAAAGGATCGACACGGTACGGGTGCTCTGCCCAGGGTCATTCCCGAAAGGATCGGCACAATACGGGTGCTCTGTCCAGGGTCATTTTCGAAAGGATTGACACGGTATGGGTGCTCTGCCCAGGGTCATTCCTGAAAGGATTGGCACAGGTGTTCTGTTCTAGGCGATTCCCTAAAACGATCAACACACACGGTGCTCTAACCTCGGTATTTATCCTAAAATTTTATTCACAGGTGATCTGCCGAGGGTCATTTCCTAAAAGGATCAACACCAGTGCTATGCCAAGGGTCATTCCCTAAAAGGATCAACACACACAGGTGCTCTGCCCTATATTGAACCAAAAAGGATTTTAGATGACTATATTGCCTTATTTTGTTGTTATGAAAAAAATAAATTGTTGTTGTTGTCATGTAAAATGACGATTCAATACTCATAATTAATCATATTTGTATTGAGTTTTATTTGTGTTAATATAGAATTTTCAATTTTGGGAAGAATGTGACCCTACGAGCTGTCACGCTCACACCTGTATAAATTATTTTGCAGGGTTTGTATATGAAGAATCAATTAGGCAAGATTGAAGATTTTTTTCTTTATTTATTTAGAAGTTAATTAAAGATCAATGTATGTTGTTATTAATTAATTTTGAATATTAATGTAACTAAATATTCAATGATTGATTTCTGGATGTTATTTAATGATAATTATTTTGACCCTTTTTAGTTGCTCTGATTATCTTGAAAATGCATGAAAATAATGTGGGTTATGATGTATATTTTGTTTAAGTACAACTCACAGTCCTGGAATTCAGGTTCGGGCCTGGCCAACTCGGGTACCGAATTTCGAGGCGTGACAGTCGGGTTCTTTCTTTTACACTCAGATCACGTGGCATAGTAAATAGCACCAATGTTGGTATTGTGTGCTACTAAACATAAAAAACCTTCGTAGGCTTCAACATGATTTGGGCTAAGCAAGCGAGGACTCGATAAATTTGACTCATCCAACTCGATACGAACGGAGTGGGTGAGTTGATCCTAATCGAGCTAACATCATCCAATTCGAACTCAAAACGAGTCGAGTTTGAGTCACCTAGTTACTTGACTCGACTCGACACAAAGTCCAATTCGGTACTCACTCGACTTGATCCGAAACTCAACTCATATATATATTAAAAAAATAAAAAACTTAGATATGACGTTTCAGCTTTGAGATGTCGTGTAGCTATGGAGAGTCTACAATTCTATCAAGTGAATCTCGATTTTGAGTTGTGATTTTAGGTCGTGGATACCCACTGCACCCGACCCAACTTGGCCTAACTTGACCCGAATCGGTACTTGTGATCGGGTCATACTCAGTTCGGATTAGTCCAAGCTAGACCTGAACTTGGATCGGGTTAGGCATGCTGGACTCGGTACCGAGTCAGGTCGAGTTTGGGTCAGGCCTATTTCAAAATCGAATCAAGTCGGGTCAGCCCTTACTCGGTTTGAATCGACTCGATGCCCACCTCTAACTATAATGATTGCTTTTTTATCCACACTGTTTATCCAATTTGCTCGCTTACATCAGGGCATGAATCTAAAAATTGATAGATTGATATCTCAAGTGGACCACACCATAGGAAAAGTGGTGATTGAACACACACCATTATAAACTTTCTAGAGACCAATGTAATGTTTATTTTCCATCCAACCAACTGATAAATTCACAGATACATGGATGAGGAGAAAATACAAATATCAGCTTGATTCAAAAGTTTCGTAGCTCCTAATATGTTTTTAATCTTCTAATCACCAATGTTTCTTGTGGTGTGGTCCACCTGAGATTTGGATCTTCTTCAATTTTGTGTTCATGAACTACGATGATTTGTAAAAATGGATGAACGGCGTGGATAAAATACATACATCATGGTGGAGCCAATACAGCTTTTTCAATAACACACAGTACTATAGTTGGTGGTATATACTACCAGTGTCCCCTTTGTCAAAGCCACTTGTATGAGAAAATAGTCAGTGGCTGGTGGGCCATACTATGATGTTTTTTGAATTATCAACCTAGGCCACAAGGTGCATCACGCCATTTCAGGCCACGGGCCGAAAAAATCAGTTCCATCTATAATTTAGGTTGACCACATGATTATAAATAGTGTATAGACAATCCTTGCCTTCCAAATGGTTTCCATTAGACTGGCCCAAGTGATTCATGTATCGGTACGAATTTTCTTAATTTTTTTTTGTTAATAATCTAGTTGTTGAAGTGAATTTTGATATAAGCATAATGTTTAACCCTTTAAAATAATGGGTGGACATATCTCTCCCAACTATTTCCTTTAATGCGTATCTTTAGGCTTAATATGAGACTTAATAGCCAATGTTTATAATGGATATTACATAAACATCGCAGTGGGCCCTGAAAAAATTAAGAGTCACACCCCATACAAATATATATATATATATATATATATATATATATATATATATATATATATATATATATATATATATATATATATATATATATATATATATATATATATAAACTCTCTTTACAATTGGAGAAGCATAGGGGATTGAATTTTTGGCAAGGGCCTACCATGATGTGTATGCAAAATCTGCTCTAACAATTAGATGTGTAATCATTTAGGCTCGACTCCAAAAATATTAGGTTAACATGAGATCCATGTGAGCCATACTAAAGAAAATATTTGGAAGAGAGACACCCACCCTTGAAACTTATAGGACCCACCATGATGATTATATAAAATGGACACATTAGTTTATCTAATGGAACCCTATTATTTTGTCTAATGGAACTTTATCACTTTGTTAAATGAACCTGTCACTTTGTCTATTGAAACTCCATCATTTTATTTGACAAGCCGCTACTTTATCTAGTGAAATCCTATTACTTTGTGGAATAACATCGTCACGTTGTCTAGTGGAACAAAGTCACTTTATTCGAAAACTTGTCTTTTTATCAAGCAAAACCCTATTAATATGTCTGGCAGCCCCATCACTTTATCTAGTGGAAATCGTCACTTTGTCTAATGAAACCTCATTACTTTGACCAATAATCATGTCTATAACACCCTGTTTCCTGAAACCCAAGTACACTACTCGTTTTCCAAAAACTCGAGTGTTAACTTTTAAAGATAACGCAAATTTTACGTACATTTTTTTTCTTCATCAGAGTTAGTAATTTAGCGGAATAGAAATAAATAAGTATAAGTGGGAGTCCAAATATACATAACAAAATAATCGAGTCGCTACCCAAAGGCTTATACAAACCAATGTCATAAGTTTCTACAATACACGACAATATAAATTAAATACAAATGAAATGGAAAATAGAGAGTCGCAAGATCATCTAATTCCTCCTATTCCATGTGAACACCAACATGTCCATCATCTGTATATCCTACACACTGAATATGGTTTGATAGCGTCAATGCCTATCTCAGTGAGGTACAACCCCCAAGATTTACTAAACATCAAGATAATTAAGCATAGTTTTTAGAAACAATATATAATGAATAGTTTTCATGGTAATAAGACAATTCAACGTGGGCCTTAAATCATGTGGGGCCACTGATAGTATGGACCATCCATTGTTAATAATGTTTTCTTAGTCATTAGACAGAGTGATGAGGTTCATTGGATAAAGTGTCGAGGTTATTAGACGAAGTGACAAAGTTGTACTAAACAAATAGATGAGGTTGTTTGACAAAGTAACATGATTCCACTAAACAAATTAATAAGGTTAAATGAGACAAAGCAAATAGGGTTCCATTAGACAAAGTTACAAATTGTCGAAAAAAGTGATGAGTTGCCGAACAAAGTGACCTGGTTCCACTAAACAAAGTGATGAGGCTGGAAGACAAAGTGACTGGCTTCCACTAGACAAAGTGATGAGGTTGTTGGACAAAGTGACCTGGTTCCACTAAACAAAGTGATGAGGCTGGAAGACAAAGTGACTGGCTTCCACTAGATAAAGTGATGAGGTTGTTGGACAAAGTGACCTGGTTCCACTAAACAAAGTGATGAGGCTGGAAGACAAAGTGACTGGCTTCCACTAGACAAAGTGATGAGGTTGTTGGACAAAGTGACAAGGCTGTTAGACGAAGTGACGAGGTTCACTAGATAAAGTGATTGGGCTGCTGGACAAAGTAATGAGATTCTACTAGACAAAGAGACTATGTAGTAGGACAAAGTGACAAAGTTCTACTGTATCAAGTGACGGGGCTCTGCAGAGAGCGACGAGGTTGTTGGACAAAATGACGGGATTTCACTAGATAAAGTGAAAGGGATACTAGACAAAGTGACAAGGTTCTAATACACAAAGTGACGTGATAATTGGACAAAGTAAGGGGTTCCATTGAACAAAGTAATGATGTTCCACTAGATTAAGTGATGAGGTTTCCAGATAAATTGATAGGGTTTTGCTTAATAAAATGACGAGTTTTAGAATAAAGTGACTTGGTTCCACTAAAAAAGTGATGATGTTACTGTGCAAAGTGACAGAATTTCACTAGATAAAGTAGCAGCTTGTCAAATAAAATAACGAAATTTCAATAGACAAAGTGATAGGTTCATTTGACAAAGTGATAGTGTTCTATTAGACAAAATGATGGGGTTCTATTATATAAACTAATGTATCCAATTTATATAATCATCATGGTGGGTCTTACAAATTTCGAGGATGGATGTCTTTCTTCCAAATATTTTTTTATGGTGTGGCTCACATGAATCTCGTGTTAACACAATTTTTTTTGGATTCGGGCCTAAATGATTACACATTTAATTATCAGAATGGATTTTGCATACGCATCATGGAGGGCCCCCGCCAAAAATTCAATCCCCCATACTTCTCCAATTATAAAGAAAGTTATATATATATATATATATATATATATATATATATATATATATATATATATATATATATATATATATATATATATATATATATGGGGAGTGACTCTTGATTTTTCTGTGGCCCACTGCGATGTTTATGCAATATCCACTATAACCATTGGCTATTAAGTCTCATATTGAGCCTAGAGATACACACTAAAAGAAATAGTTGAGAGAGAGATATCCACCCTTTCTTTTAAAGGGTCAAACATTATACTTACATCAAAATCCACTTTAACAATTAGATTATTAAAATTTTTTATTATCAAAAATCATACCGATACATGAATCACTTGGGCCAGACTAATGAAAATAATTTGGAAGGCGAGGATTGTCTATACACTATTTACAATCATGTGGTCAACCTGAATTATAGATAGAACTAATTTTTTTGACCTATGGCTTAAAATGGGGTGACGCACCTTGGGGTCCAGGTTGATTTTTCAGAAAAAATCATAGTATGGCCCACTGGAGCCATTGACTATTTTCTAATACAAGTGTCTTTGACAAAGGGGACACTGGTGGTATATACCACCAACTGTGGTACTATGTGTTATTGGAAAAGCTCTATTAGCTCCACCATGATGTACGTATTTTATCCACGGCATCCATCTATTTTTACAGATCATTGTAGTTCATGAGCACAAAATTGAGGAAGATCTAAATCTTAGGTGGACAACACCAAAAGAAACATGGATGATTAGAAGATTAAAAACTTATTGGGGGCTACAAAAGTTTTGGATCAAGTTGATATTTGTATTTCTCGTCATCCATGTCTTTGTGACGTTATCAATGGTTGGATGGAAAATAAACATTACATTGGGCTCTATGAAGTTTATAATGGTATGTGTTCAATAACCACTTTTCTATGGTGTGCTCCACTTGAGATATTGATCTACCTATTTTTAGACTCATGCCCTAATGTAAATGGGCAAAATGGATAAACAATGTGGATAAAAAAGCAACCATCATGGTTAGAGGTGGGCATCGAGTCAATTCAAACCAAGTTAGGGCTGACCCGACTCGATTTGGTTTTGAAATAGGCCTGATCCGAACTCGACCTGACTTGGTATTGAGTCCAGCATTCCTAACTTGATCTGAGTCCGGGTCTGACCTAGACTAATCTGGACTAAATCTGACCCGATCACAAATATCGATTCGGGTCTAGTCTTAAAATAATATGAGAAAACAGATGGATGGAATAGATATGCAATGCATAGATCAAGGTGGGCCCACGGCGAGGATCTTACATACATCACTCATCCTGAGTTGCAACTAATATTCCTTGCTAATCAAGTAGATTTTATAATTTTTTTTTTATCTTATAAAATTGCCGTGAGATGACATGGCCTAATTAAATTTTAGAAGAAAGAAATTGGAGGTGGATCAGCTACTGACACGTTGAGTAGCTAGACTCGTTATTGAAGTGACGCCACCAAGTTTTGTGGGGCCCACCATGATGTATGTGTTGTATTCACATTGTCCATCCATTTTTTTATATGATCTTATGGGTCTAGGAATGACTGTATGACCAATTCGGATGTCATATAATCAACATAGTGGGCCTTGGGAAGATTTCAATGGTTGTCATTCAATCTCCATAATTTACTTCAATGCGGCCCACTTAAGCTTTGAATTTGCCTCCTTTTTGAGCCCACCTAATATGATACAGTAAAATGGATAAACATGGTGGATTTCTAAGAAACATCACGGTGGATCTACACATGAAGTTCGGTTCACCCACCAGGCCGTGATTATGGGCCCACCTTCATGTTTATGTTGCATATCCATGCCTTTCATCCATTTTTCCATCTCATTTTATGGTATGAGCCCAAAAGTGAGGTAGACCCAAATCTCAAGTGGACCACACGATAAAAAATATGATGAATGAACGCCCACCATTAAAAACTTCTATGGGCCACACAAGTTTTGGGGCAAGCTGGTCTTTGAGTTTCCCTTCATCCTGCTCTACGTGACATTATTAATAAATTGGATGGCAAATAAATATTACAGTGGGCCCTAAGAGGTTTTTAATGGTGAGCATCAATTGCCAGTGTTTCTTGTGGTGTGTTTCAAGTGAGATTTGGTTCTAGGGGTGTACATGAACCGAGCTAGCTCGGTCAACCCGTTCAACTCGGCTCGAAAAAGCTTGAATTGACTCGGTTCGACGTTGAGTTCGATCTGAGTCAAGCTAGTTTTTAGAGCGTGAAAATGAGTTCGAGTTGGCCCCAGCCCGACTCAACTTAGTTCGATATATAGCTTGAACCTGACTCGACTCGGATCAACTTAGTTACGTAGTGTAAGTAAAAGAAGAGAAAAAGAAGAAGAAATGAGTATTCTCTGATGTTTCAACAAGCATTCTAGAAATGAATATGTATAATTGAATTAAATGCGAAATGGAAAACAACACAATAGGTTTTCTCTGATGTTTCTCATTAAGTATTTGATGAAATGACTTAATGAAGTGTCAACCGATGGCAAGGAAGGTATGTTTCATTAAACAAATCTTTTCTTTTTTTTTTGATTTTGATGTTGCTTACAAGGTGTTTGATAAAATACTTGAAAAATTGCTGTTGATGTTTTACTTTCAATGAGAATTTGAAAGTATAGTTCATATGTTTGTGAAAATACTGCATAAGTGAATTCAGCTCGATCTTGGCTCAAATTAGCCTAAGCTGTTGACCAAAATGAGCCAAACTGGCTAGTTAGACACAAGGACTAGGCCAAGCCAAGCTGAATTCGGAGCTCAGTTAGTGGCCGAGCTGAGTCTGGCTGAGGCCAGCTCAACCTGGTTTGACACGATGTATCATTATGCTAGTACTCTAATATGAGCTGGCAAAATTGACAAAAGTAGTAGGATCCATGGTTACGGGACTTAAGGTGAGGCTTTTAATTGAGGTATTTAAAAAACAAATATACCTAACATACTTATTTGCTCACTAAGTTAAAAGATAATTTACTTAGATACATAAGTAGCTTACACTAGGTAACTTACCTTTCCAGTGTCATAAGCCTCTAGCTTTCTTGGGGACTTATTTCCCAAGTGTAGGAATTTAGAATTCTCTACTCTTGTCCTTGATAACTTTCTTTGCTTTGATACGTGTGACGTGGAGACATCCGGCTCGTTGGTTTTAGTGGTGTAGGTCCGTTAGATCGGCTATAACCATAACCATGCCCCAAAAATATACCCCATCCGAAGATCTTGGCCGCTAATCTTGGAACTTCATTCAATTAAATATTCACCGTTGGTATATTTCTCATCTTAGCCAATCATGGCTCCAAGAATAAAAAATTTAGGGTGGCCGTTTAGAAGAAGTTTCTTTGGGGGCATGGTCCGGCCACAGTGGCTCCCAACTAACTAATGGCCTAGATTACTGAGTCATTGGCCCCATTTGTCAAAACCATGAACTCAAGTATCACGTGTTCTATGATCAATTCTACCTACCGTTCGCTGTCAAGTTTCTGGCAGCTCTCCTGCTAGTGGTAACCAGGCCAACACAGCGTCACTTTGACCTGGAATCACAACGGCCTACATTACTGACTCATTGCCCTATTTGTCAGAACCATGAACC
Organism: Magnolia kwangsiensis; assembly: GCA_037074715.1. Lineage (NCBI taxonomy): Eukaryota > Viridiplantae > Streptophyta > Magnoliopsida > Magnoliales > Magnoliaceae > Magnolia > Magnolia kwangsiensis. Next base: position 104,812,467 of record CM073578.1, on the reverse strand, counting down.
CAAGGATCACGTGCAACCTGGGGAGGCTCTATTATCTGTTCTACCTACTGCTGTCCGGTTTCTGACAGCAGCCATGTGCCTACGTACCTCTCTGTTAGTGTTAACCAGGCCAACACGGCGTTACTCTAACGTGGAATCAAAACTGCCTAGGTTACTGAGTCATTGGCTCCATTTGTCAAACCATCAACCCAAGTATCACGTGCAACCTGGGTCGGTTTCTATAATCAGTTCTACCTACCCATCCAAAAGCCAGAAACCCATTGGTTGGGTGACGAATTGTTATACATTTACCTTCCTCATTGTCTAGTTTTTGACGGCATATTAGAGTTGGGCAATTTTAACCTGATTCAGTAGATCCAACTCATTTCAAACCCATCTGATGGCTTGAATCGGTGCAGATCGAGTAGAACAATGTAGATCTGAAAGATTTTTAGGTCGAGTTTAGATCTATGCTTACCCGATCTGAAATCCGATCCGATTTGGCCTGTCCCGATCCGCAGTAAATAAACTACGTGCATGTGCTGCACCGTTTGTGGGACGTAGCTTCAGCGTGGAAAAAAGAGAGAAGCATTCGTTGAACATGATGACTATCGCATTACCACTGGTGTGGAAGTGACTTCACAACCAGATATGGATCAGCTTCGCTCGCTTTCAAATGGCAGGGAGCAATCACAGGTTACTACAATGGAGTCTTGAAGAGGGAGAGGCCGAGAGCAACTGGACAACTACTCCCCTGCCACAGACTTCATAGTTAGTGGTCGATGGTCCGTGGGACCAACCATGATGTATATGTTTTGTCCATTCCGTTCATCCATTTTTAAAGATCATGTTATTACTTGATATCAAAATTGAGAGGAATATAAATCTTGGGTGGACCACAACACATGAAAATGATAGCGGTTGGATATCCACCATTGAAATCCTCCTAGGGCCTACTATACTGTTTATTTGACATCCAATCTGTTGATTAGGTCATATAGTCCCAGATGAAGAGAAAAAACAAAGATCATCTTAATCCAAAACTTTTATGGCCCTCAAAATATTTTTAATGGTTGACTCTCATTCAACATTGTTTCCTTTCATGTGGTCTACTTGAGATTTGGATATACCTCATTTTTGGACTCATACTATAAAAATGATTTATCAAAATAAATGGACGGCATGGATGAAACACATACGTCATGGTGGGGCCCACATATCACTGACCATGTAGGTGGAGTAGCCAATCCCATTTCCCTCTCTGTGCGCCACCATGAATATGATGGCTGCCTGACAGCCACATGCTCTGTAGTTACGTGTCGTGAGAAGACGAGCACTGACACTCCTCGAGCTCCACGTTATACGAACGGTTCAAAGGATATCAAAGTTACATGGCCCCCCAGTGATGTATTTATTATATATACACCGTTCATATATTTTTAGATATTATTATAAAGCATTATCCAAAAAATGAATGATATCCAAAGATCATCTGGACCACACCACAAATAGCAGCATAATATGATTTTCACCGTTAAACAATTCGTGTGATCTACAAAATAGCTAGATCTGTCATATTTTTCATCTCAAGCCTTAAGATGAGCTCGTCAAATGGATGAACAGTTTAAATATAGCACATACCCCATCAGAAAGCCCACAGAACTTGTTAATATCAATGCGTGAAAAGGACGTCGCTGGGCACTTACGTCTAGTGCACATTAACCCGGTATTACATATGGTGAAAGGGTGTGTACGGCTCTTTCATATCCATGTGGGACCCACCTTGATGTATATATTTTATCTAAGCCGTTCATCCATTTTGACATATAATTTTAGGCCTTGAACATAAAAATATTGTAACGCCCCGAACTCGAAAATCGAGCTCACAAAATTTTCGATCACCGAATCCGGTGCCGACAGCTTCCGTAGTACCCCATTCTCAGCTCCCAGCACCCATGTGCCAGGTTCCGATCCTAGGATGCTACAAGGAGGATTTCTAATCATCAATTCGATTTGAAATGAGCATAACCAAAAGCATTACCCACGAACAATAACCACAAGAACACAATCACAAAATCCACTACAATAAAAAACTTTGGGTACAAGGCGTATGAAAGGGAAATACAATATACTGAAAGTAACAAAAACTCCAGAAGCTCAGCTGCACACCCCAACTGTGGCAAGACTACGGCTGCGTCCTAGCGTCACCTGCACGCATCAATCGTGCATAAGCTTATAAAAAGCTTAGAGGGCAGTGTAAGTATGTGCGCAATATAAGTGTGCTAAGAATGCAAGATCATAATAATGCGGAGACATGCTGATGAGTACATGAGTGCAACTAGCCATACCAAGGCTATGCGGTGTAAGATATGAATGTTATCAGCCATAACACAACCATGCGATGCGAGATGCAACTCAAGCATGTCAATCCTCATCATATATCAGTACAGTTCTCATTCTTGATAATCATCGGGGTTTAGTACACTCCAAATGATACTACTGCTCTCCTAGCCGCACAGTCCAAGTAAGCATAAGAAACCTCACTATCCACCTGGTCAATAGTCTGCCAATATCTATCCGACTCGTTAATAGCGAACCTATTCACGAGCTGGTCAAACTCAGCCTAGTATTGTCCCCTCGGGCGAGTAAGGCCACACCCCTTTTCAACCGAACATGACACAGTGAGAGACACGGCCTCTTGATATTCGGCCCTCGTGCGCTCATATATCACTCGGTCTCGACGTTGGAGTCATCCTCTAATATCATCAAGTTTAGAGATTTTCACCCAGAGACATCTATGACGCCCCGATGCTTAGTAACAATATTTCTGGTATCTAATCCAGCCATCCACGATGTGTCTGTGGAGGCTACGGCCCTGATGTCGTTAGGGCATACTATATCACAACCACACAAATGCAAGTGTTTGAATCACACTACTAGTCATGCAACAATCCTGCGCATGCCACGCGCTCATGTAGGGTAACCAGGGGGCCCATAAACGATCTGCCCGAAGTCGTATGCTATGATCAGTCACTTCTTATATCGGGCATGCATATGATACGTATGATTGTGAATCATAGATGTACACTATACATGTTAAGTGATGATGGGTTCTGCTCATAAATGAAGATGGCTTAGACGGCCTACACACTATAAGTTGGGGCCTATCAATGGGCCTTAGGGAGAGTGACAATGCAGACATTTAACCGACATCACCCTTACAATGTGGGCATCTAACCATCATTGTTCCCAAGGCACTACCCATTATAAACATCATTATATACACCACGGAGGAATCATGCATTGCAATGGACCTAATTGTGCCCCATTGGGCCTTAAGTACATCAATTGGGCCGCATCATATAGGCCTTATATATTCATCAAGTGGGCCGTACCATATGGGCCGCACCAACGGGTACAGTGCAATGGGTCATAACCATGGGCCTTAACAATAGGAGTTCATATGGCCTTGCATACATCACAATGGTCTTACAATCATGGGCCTTAACAATAGGTCTTATACAAATCAAGGTGGCCTCAACAATGGGCCTATAAACTCCTCAAGATGGGCCTAAATACATGGGCCCATATGTATCAAAGTGGGCCTTAAAATAATCCCTAAATGATTGTACAGTTTGGGTGAAACACATGCATTATGGAGGATCCCATAGGGATGGAAAGGATGGTCGACATAGATGAAAAACATACATTATAGTGGGGGCCATAGTAATGGAGGGTATGGATTACAATACATACATCAGTGGGTCCCATGTGGGGCCCACCATAAGGTTTATTTTCCACCCAACCAGTTGATAAGGTCACATGGGTTTGGGCCCACCAAAAATGTTTATTTTCCATCCAAGCCTGTTCATATGGTCGCTGGACCTAGGGCCCACTATACTGTTTATATGACATCCAAACTATTCATATGGTCACGTGGACCAGGGGCCCACTGTAATGTTTGTTTTCCAGTCAACCTGTTGATAGGGTCACAAGGACCTAGGGCCTACTAAAATGTTTATTTCCTATCCAACCTTGGGCCCACCATAATGTTTATGCACCATCCAAACTGTTTATAAGGTCACTTGGAGCAGGGGGCCCACGGTGATGTTGATTTGCCATACAACCTATTCATATGGTCACGTGGACCAGGGGGCTCACTGTAATGTTTATTTTTCACCCAACCGTTGGTTGGGTTACATGGACAGGGAGCCCACCGTGATGTGGTCCACAAATCCAGTCCACCCATTATGTGTTTCCCACCTGGCTGAGGGTTCAGACCAAGTTTCAGCCACATCCAAATTTCAGGTAGGCCCCACCAAGTGATTTTATACGTTTTAGCCATGTTTTCACATGATTTTAGATGGTATGACCCACCTGAGTTCCGTATACGGCTGATTTTTGGGGCAGACCATTTTTAGAAGGGGGGCCCCACAATGGATGGTGTTGATGTTCGAAACGCATCATGGTGGGGCCCACAACTGGGCCCGTGAGGCCCAGCTAGTCCGCCCGCCCGCCAGCACGCATGTGCGCCTGCATGCGCTCTGCTGCATTGTTTTTTGTTTTTGTTTTGTTTTTTGTTTTCCTACAGAAATGCCTAGGTGGGGCCCACATCAGTAAGATCCACTTCGTCCACTCACTCCTACGGCCCATTACAAATACAACGAGCCCAATATTGGGCATATTTATGGGCATGGAGGCAGTAGGGTGATTTTCAACTGTAAACAAATGGTTTTCTATTTCATGGCCCGCCAAAACCTCAGATCAACCTCATTTTTCGAATCAACGCCTAAAATGATATGGAAAATAAAATGGATGGCGTGGATTGTATACATACATCAAGGTGGGGCCTATATGGGTGGCCCACTCCATTTTTTTTTTTAGCTGTTAGTACACGCCCCATTGTCAGTACACTCACTCCATGTTAGTCACACCCGTCCAGCGTCCAGAGATGCTGGACGGCATGGAGAGACACATGCATTGTGGTGGGTCCCACATGGTCGTGGCCCACACATCAAGGTGGGTCCCATATGAACGTGGCCCACCTGATATTTATGTTTTCCTTCATCTTGGCCCGCTAATGGGCTGGATGACGTAGATCCAACACATCCATCCGATGGGTCCCACATGAATATATGATTCATGGTGGGCTACACTCACCCCTTCATCATCATTACCATTCAAAGAAAGAGAGGGAGAGAGAAAGAGAGAGATACGGTGAGATAGAGAGACCCCACCACTATGGGCCCCCCTTGATTAAATCACATACATTAAAATGGGTCCCACCCACAAGTGGGCCCTCAAATCATTAAGTAAACAGTAGAAACTCAAAGATCACCCATCTCTTGGCCTTCATTTTGCTTCCTTAGCATCCTTAGCTCCTTTGCTTGACTTTTAACTGTGGTAGATGATGGATCAACGGTTGAGATGAGAGATGAATAACTTGGATAATAGGTTTTTGGGATGGAAAGTGGGCCACACAACTCACTTTCTTTTTTCTCTCCTTGGAAAATTGTGGACGTGTGAAGCTTGTTGGTTGCTTGGGATTTTTTTTTAAAATTTGAAAAAGAGAAAGGTGTGATGGTTGAGAGAAGTGATGAGTGATGGATGTAAAGTGTACTTGACATGTATGGGTGTATAAGAGAGAGGGTGAGAAAGAGTTAACTTGTGGAGAAAGAAAGTATGGGTTGCTTTGTATTTGACATAAAGTGATTGATTGATTGATTTGATTGATGAGACATGTTGTAGAGATTCCCTAGAAGTTCGCAACATGCGGCGCTTCTTTGGAATGAATGCAGGCCGACATCTTCTACCCTGGGTATCGGATCGGTGCGCGAGTCGCGGTGTTAGAACCGCGGCGACGACACGGTCGTTATGATACAGGTTTCGGTTCGAGCCAACTTCGGTATGCGGGATCCGGCTTAGGATCATGCGCAAATGTCGGATACGAGTCGAGGATTTCCAGAATTCGATCAGAAGAACTGCGAAAGCCAACAGAACGGTACAGACTAAGATACGGGTCTTACAAATATGGTATATTGAAGACTGAAGTGGATCACATTACATGAAACAATTAGATTATATTCAAACAATCTGAATCATATCCAATCCGATCCAACTCGGTTTTCTTGACTGAGTCGGACTTGGTTCGGGTCAGGCCAACCATCCATCAGGTTGGTCCGAGTCAGATGACCCAGACTCAATCCCAAATCGGATCGGATTTGAATCAGGGTATGGAGAATTCAGATCAGGTTGAGTTATACTTAATCTGATCCGATCTGGACCGATGCCTAGCTCTATAGCAGGCATATGCCTACCTACCTCTCCTGCTAGTGCCAACCCAACACAGTGTTACTTTAACCTGGAATCACAATAAATTTACCAAATTGCCATCATTGAGAAAGTCAGTTGGTTTTCCACGTTCTCCATTTTAAAGTGCCAAATACAACACATGGAATATGCCAACGTGGCATGTTTCTGCAGTATCCTAGACGTTCATCACTGAGTATCACTCATCATGTGAGTCACACGTCAAGGTTGTACGCGGACTGTTACATACATTTGAACGTCATGATTCTGAATAAGTGTGCTGTGTTGAACGTTGTTTTATTATTATTATTATTATTATATTTAAGGACGTTTTGGGTATCTATTCCTCATGGCCTGTACCAAATCCCACTGGCGCCAGATGTTCTGATGTGGCGATTATGTACAAGATCCATGCTGTTTATCTCGTGAGGCATTTTCAGGGGTGCACATGGAACAGTTGGAACCGTTGGATCAGTTCGGTTTCGTCCGGTTCTATACAGCATGAGTTCCAGTTCTGGTTTCAAAATTTTAAGAACCGTTGGATACGAATCGGTTCCGGTTTAAGGCCCTATAGAACTGAACCGAACCATGAACCAAATCGTTAATCCGAACTGTGACCCGAACCATTGATCCGAACCTTTACTTTAAAACCAAAAAAAAAAAAAACCTTAAATATCTAATCTCTCTACTCTTTAGCCTAACTGTTGCCGCCCCTACTTGCCCTCTCTCTCTTGGACTGCACCCCTGTCTCTCCCCTCTCTCACCGACTGCGCCCCTGCCCTTGCCCTCTCTCTCTCTCTCTCTCTCTCTCTCTCTCTCTCTCTCTCACCATTAGAATAGGTATGTGTTACTGTTTATATTTATCCCATTTCCCTGTGAGTTTTTTTAATGGAGATAGTAGTTTTCTTTGAAGTTACTGTGTGACTCTGGGATTTGGTTTGTTGATAATGTGGGCTTCACTTGCAAGGTGACTTGGCATCGAGAATGTTAAGTGGAGATGATTTACAAACAGGACAGAAGCCAGTGGAGCATGTCCTCACAATCTGGGATGTACATCAGAAGGTGCATCTCAATTTTTAATATATTTTTATTTTTTATTTTTTAAATTTGAGCATTCATTCTCTAAATCATACGCTGTTTTAGCTACTGCTACAGACAACATGTGATCTGGATTCATCTGAAATGTGGGATCATTGATGGAACAGTTCTGACGATTGCACTGATTTACAACTCTAGAACTGTGGAACCGAAGCGTTTTTCATGGTCCGGTTCCGATTCGGTTCTAGGATACCAACGGTTCGATTTCAATTTCAAAAATGATAGAATTGTTAGGAACAAATTGGTTCCAATTTCACCCCAGAATCGGACCGAACCGACCCATGTGCACCCCTATGCATTTTGCATGCATAATTACTTGGCAAAAGCGTCAGGCCATTTATGCCATGAGTCATATGAGAAAAGGAGCGGATTGGGTGCAACCTAGACCATGGGGGCCATCTTGATGTATATATTTTATATCCACACCGTCCATCCGTTTTTCCAGCTCATTTTATGGCATGAGCGGAAATCTCATAGAGACCACACCACAGGAAATATTGTTGACTGACCGTTACAAACTTATTGTGGGCCACAGAAGATTTGAGCTGATAATCATATAATTTTTTGCATTTATCCAGGAATGTTTGAACTTATACGGTGTGCATTACGGTGGGTCCTAGGAAGTTTTAATGGTGGGCGTTTAATCACCACTGTTTCTAATTGTGGTCCAGCTGAGATTTGGATCTGCTTCATTTTTTTATTTTTGCCTTAAAATGAGCTGGAAAAATGGATGGACGGCGTGGATATGCAATACACAGGTGGGGCCCACGGTCAGGGCCGCACCTAATCCTTCTCCCTTAGAGAAAAAAACAAAGATAGGGTGGAAATGGAAAAACATGAATGTCGTGGAGCCATATGTCCACTGTACACGTGAAAATATGTATAAATCAGGACCGTCCATCTAGTCTCCACCTCCGTCGATTACAAATAATTCAAGAAAAACAAACCTAATTAGGTGATCCAACCCATCCGATTACTCTCCTTGAAATCAACAATAGGTAGCAAAAGCTATTAATGGTAGATATTCACTGTGGAAAAATGCGAAAATTGATATGGATGTGATTGTCTGATGGGTGGGGTTCTTAGATTGTATTCCATCTACTGTAAGCTCCGATAGATGGATATGCCCCACCACGTGTACAATGGATAGGTGGATTTACCACGTTTCTGTCCTTTTCCTCGAGAAGATTTACCATCAGAGCACATCTAATTACCACGTGGCTAACCTGATGAAAGGATTGGTCTCATCAGTGGACCACGGCTTTTCTATTTGATATTTTGATTCTTGAATGTAAACTACTCCTAATAAACTATATGCAAGCCTGGGCAGCTCAAGTGCTAAACCCACATCATTATACGAAAATTAATGATGGGAAAAGATGTAATTATGTTGGAGTACGCTATTTATCATGTCACAATAATGTAAACCTAAGCCACAACAAATTCAGATCAAATCATAAGTATTAGAAATTCAGATCTATCATCACTGTTAATTCATACATTTTGCAAAAACATGATAAATGAAAATATAATAATATAATAAAATAGATGACCAAACCAAAAGCAATCAACCACAAACACATGATATGTTACGTAAAAAATTCATGAAAAAAAAAGTACAGCACAAAGTGATAGAAATCTTTGTTATAATCAAAATCTTAGAGTGCGCCATTTACCTTATTCGATTACAACTTCACCCAATCTCCCCTTGCAATGCGGACCTTTAGGAAACTCTAGATTCATTGAGAAAATTCCTTCTTAAGCCCTTACCAGTGTAGAAACCCTCTTATTTAGCAAAACCCTTCTCTCTTAAAAGAAAACACTTGTATTAGGAAAGCCCTAATCTAAACAGAACTTAAATGTGCATCCTATCGGCTCACATAGGATGATACGGAGGAGTCCGAATCCACTTCAGATGACTCCTCTAGTGTGAAAGATAAGAGCCAAATGTATATTCTATCAGCTCACATCACACCATCCCTCCGAAGGAATTTGAGAGACCATAACTCCACAAGGACCATGCCTCCTATATGAGGTTTATTGTTGAATTTGAGGATTTCGGCCTCATACTTGAATATATAGGTAAATCAGAGGATTAATCTAGCATCATTTTGTGCTTTAATGGTAAATCTTAGAAATAAGCATCATTTACATTAAGGTAATCTAAGCTTTAAAATTGTTGAACACAAAATTACATGTTTTTAGCTTACATTGTCCTTGGTCATTCCTGTTTTCATTGGTATATCCATTTGAATGACCTAAATTTACATGCTTCTTGTTTTTAATGTTTATATGCATCCCCAACTCTTATTAGTATAAGCTGCAATTGATACATTTTAGACTTATAGAGTTGGTTCATATGTGATTTTTTATTGGTATATCTTGTTTGGACTAACCCAAAAAATCATTAGAGGTTGCTTGTTGTAAATTCGAATCATAGGACCTATTTTCAATGGATTTGCAATTTAATGGACAAATGTCCATTTACAAAGGTTTATTTTATTTTTATTTTCCACTTATCTACACAAACACTCTGATCTCAGTGTTAAAACTCAATGTGTCTATCACTAAGCAATGCATTGGAAAATGGTGGGAGCTATACTCCCATTATAGTCTAACACCAATTGAAAAATGGTGGTGACTATCTCACATATCCATGGGATAGTTATATGCCAATCTACACCATTTAAATTACTAAAGAAAATATGTTATGTTGAATGGGCCCAATTTTAGTTGAGATTTTCACTCAAGTTAGCTTACTGATTGCAATTTGGAAAGTAGAATTTGCATTTTGGATAGATCGTGCCTTAACTAAGGTGGACTCATGATTGTGGTTTAGGTATCCACCTAAAATAGTAATCTTTCATAAAATAATAAAATTTCTAAAATACTAAACAAATTCTAAAATGAATCACACTCTTTCACAAGACTTAAACAATGACTTTAGTCTATATCAAAACTCTCTAGCTTTAAAATACCCTAAAAATAGCAAAAATCATAAATTACAAAACTATTTAAATTAACCCCTTAAACAACTTTGTTTGAAAAACCATTAGGGGCCAATTACCATTGGCACTGGCGAAGATGAAGAGCTTGTTGATTACTTTCTAATAGCATATTATATGAGTTAAACAGATAACTGTTTGCAAAGTTATGATCATTGGAAGAAATAGTGTATTCTAGACCCTATATTGAACTTTCTGATCCAATTTATTATCCTAGCCATCTATGAAATTATCCTTAATATTTTTATACATTAGATCCCTCAACTTGAAAAATTAAACTCATCATTGATTTTTAAATGGCTATGGCACATTGCGATGATCAACCTTTGTAGCCTGTACTCTAACATCAACACCTTGTACGTTGATCTCCACCGCTTTTGGAACAATAGATTTCTGGTTGTGAATTGCCTAAGTGTTGATTGTAGTTCCATTCAATGCTCAACATCCATTGACTATATTGTTGCCATCTTCACAATTGGCCTTTTCCCTATGGACCTTGTTTCTTGTTGAAAAGGTATAAGGGTGCCAATCTTCATAGATCTTTACAAAATTATCATACAAGTGTACCCATTTTCTTAGCCATTGATTCTTTCATATTCGTCTATGCATTGATCCCTTTTGTTGATCCTTATGTTAACCGATGCTCCGTTTCATTTGGAGCCTTTTCTAGTCTAACTATAAATCTATTAGTTGATCCATCAACTGATTCATCACCCAATTCTATGATGGATTCACCATGAGGTATTCATTTATTTACATAGGTTTACTATTCTTTTTTGCCAATGGATTCCTCAGGAAGCATTCCTTAATGTACATAAGTATACTTGTTTTTTCTCAACATTTGATTCACCTAAGAGTATCTTACTTCTAGGGTAGCCTTGTGTTAGTAAGGTTGTGGCCTACAATTTGGCAAGGATGTTGTACTTGTTGGACTCTGGACTAGCTGACAACGAGCCGTTTTGATGGTCGTGGGTCATTTGTTGCTACGAATATATTTGCGATCCATAACCTCAATCCCTCGATCAATCTATGCCTGAATCTCTTGTATTGAATGTAGGAACTCCTTATAAAAGATTGTGGATTCTACACTCATATGCGCTTGATTCCTCGAAAGCATCATTTGTAAGATTGTTGCTGCCTGATCCGTTAATAGAAGTTATTAACATGAGGAAACATCTTGCTTTAATACCAATGAGCAGGATGCCTCTAAATACCAACTTGTGTAATGGCTCTGATGCAAAATAACATTGCAGATGCATGATGGAAATTGGGAGGAAGAGATCACCATCTTCTTCCTCGATGATAAATTTTGAATCCATAAGGTAAATCTCTAAAAGAAAAGATATTATTGAGAATAATGGAAAGTTTACAAAACCTCTTTCATATAACTTACATATATCCTAAGCCCTAAATTTGTGACTTTCTTGTAGGGGTGTACACGGTTCGGTTTGGTCCAGTTCTGGGGTGAAACCGGAACCGAACCGTTCCTAACGGTTCTATGATATTCGGAACCGGAACCGAACCGTTGGCACCCTAGAACCGAACCGGAACTAAACCGTTAAGACTGGTTCGGTTTCAGATCGGTTCTACGGTTCTGGGCTTTTTATAATCCAGCCCAATTGCATGTTTAATTTTATTATCTAGCCTATGTCCATCCATGTTGTGGTCCATTTGATGAATGGTTTAGATATTGTATAAGGTGTGCAAAAATATATTTATGAAAATAATTAAATAGTGTATTATAAACCATAAATCATGAGTCAAATATGAAAATAATTAAAGCATTCTTGGTTCGGTTCCAAGTTCAGTTCCAGATTCGATTCCATGGTTCGGTTCTACGGATCGGTTCATGGTTCGGATTGGTTCTACGGATCGGTTCATGGTTCGGATCGGTTCTACATACCCCCAAACCGAGAACCGAACTGATGTGACCGGTTCTTTGATTTTTGAAACCGGAACCGGAATCGGTGCACTCTAGAACCAGACCAAACTGGACCGTTTGGTCGGTTTCGGTCCAGTTCCACGGTTCTACCGGTTAAATGTGCACCCCTACTTTCTTGAACTAGTAAACTTTTTAAAAATGATAAATGACATCTAAACTACTACAATCTCTCACATAACTCAAACCAAAAACTTTTAAGTGATTCCTAAATTCTCCAAACCCTAAAAATTAAAATAATCATAACTTTGTTTCTCTCATTTTTAAAAATATCTTCCATTCCAATCTTAACCCCTTACTTTCTAGGGGAGTGAACTCACCGGGAGAGTTCAAAATTGACACAAAAAAATTATAAATTATTAAAAATAATAAATTTTAACTTTAAACTTAAAAATAACCCATGAAATGTCAAATTTTTGAAAATTTGTTTTGGGGAGATGGAGGTACGGTGCCACTCAATGAACTTTTTTTTTAAGAGCTTATGACAGTTAATGAGTCAATTATATATATATATATATATATATATATATATATATATATATATATATATATATATATATATATATATATATATATATATATATATAAAACTTTAAGCCGGTTTGTTAAGAACCATTGTGATCACCAAAATTGGGAGGAAGAAATCACCAAAATTTATACACATGGTATGTATTAACACAAATTAAACTTAGACCTTGATCCATAGATCAAGTTGTAGACTGAGTGAAAGATACCTTGTTTCAACACCGGGTCTTGGTATCGATCCCTAGTGGGGTTGGCTAACAGTGAAGCGTAGACTGACCGTGGGATGTACTTACAAGCTAACCAAAATTTTTTTATCTTGGTTGAGCAGTACAACACGGGAAGAACGGGGCTGTGGAGGGTAGTCATTTTAACTAATGGCTGAGATTAAGCAACGTACCTTCATTCAATAGGATATGGACTGTTCTATAGAAAGACATAACAGTACATATTACTTAAATATGGACCGTTGGACCTTTAATCTTTTTATCTAACAACCCCATTTCTCTCTTACTAATTTGGCCTGTTTAATCAGTGATCCAATATTATTTTAGATCCATGGCATATTCAAAGTGATCATGACCTGATGAATGGTTGGATCTCTTATTTATGTCTCATCCAAGGTTATACACCACGCATCCCATGGAAGTCATCACATGGGCCACGTTCTATGGAACCAGACATTGCTTTGCATGGATCATGTATTGTCAACGGTAGGAACTCCACCAACAGATCCATTAGCAGGTATGAAAATCATATATTCAATCTGATTTTTGAAAACATACGCTCTGTACACCATCAACAGGGGGCCCCACCATCCTGAGGGTTGGATTTAGGCACTAAAATGCCGCGCGTTAACCGTCAGAGCATGTGCGGAGCGAATAAGTGGCGCCTGGCCGCACCCAATACGATGCATCCTTTACCATGGGGCCCACCTTGATGCATTTATTTTAAATCCACGCTTCCGTTTTTTCATATCATCTTAGTACTGGGAAAAAAAAATGAGGAAGATCCAAATTTTACGTAGACTATATAAAACAGTGTTGAGTGAACGCTACACCATTAAGAACTTCGCAGGGCACACCGTAATATTTACTTAGCTTATTTTCCATCCTGCCTGTTGATAAGGTAAGGAAAAAATAAAAATTTCTGGATGGAGTAATAAAAACAAATATCATCCTGATCCAAAACTTTTGTGGCTCAAAAGAAGTTTTGACTGGTCAGTTACCAATGGTATGGTTCACTTGAGATATGGATCCATTTTATTTTTGAGATCATGCACAAAAATAATTTGAAAAAACAGATGGACAGCGTGGACATTTAATATATGCTTTAATGTAGGCCTCACGGCAAGGACCGCACCTAATCTACTATCGAACAAATGCATTTTGAAATCTAAGGGCCGTTTGGACATGGGACTGAAAGGGAGTAAGTCGTAGTATATGGAATTTGCTCGTCTAATCTATGGGCGTACAAGCGACGACGTGTTTGGCAGGGCAAAGAGATATGGTGGACGGCAGTCCGAAGGATTTAGTGTTGGATTCAAAGGGAGTGGTGGTGAGAGGTAATCTAGAGAGAGATTCGGATTTACTGTTGGATTCAAAGGGAGTGGTGGTGAGAGGTAATCTAGAGAGAGAGAACCAGGCGTGTAAGAACTTTTTTGAAGGCCGTTTGCCTCCATTCAAAGATCTGATTCAGATCGTCCATCAGAGTCCTACAGGCCCACTAACCATGATATAGGTGAAAATATTCAAAGAAGTAGCATGTATCGGATTTCGACCGTTGAAACGTAGGATGAACGACAAAATGAAAAATCAAGTGAGCCATGTTAGAAGCAATCTAAAACCGGCCCTCTCTAGCTGAAATTTCATCACAGAGCTAATGGATGGTGTGAATTCCTCAAACCATCGATGATTATGGCCCCACCAACATTGCAACACAAAAGCCATTACGTAGGCCCTGTTTTTACGCCGGATGCTAGTCGTTCTTTCCAGTCGGTGCAAGATCATAACATCGATCGGACGGCCTCACTGGTCTCATCCCTAAAAGCATATCCTAGCTAAAGCTGCTGGATAATTTGGTTCTGTCAAGAAATCAGCTCTCCGGCCATATCCCTAAAGAGATATGCACTAGGTTTAAGCAAACTGCATTTTCAGATTCCGAGTTCACCCAATATCATGGCGTACTTGATTTTTCGAGCAAGGAGCTTGTAGGCCCAATTCCATCAACTAGTAAGCATTGTGCAATGCTGATCGAGCTTCGACTGCAAGAGAACAAGCTCAATGGATGCTGGATACGCTCGGCCGTCCAAACAAATCCATCCATTCGATGCTAGATCATTCAATACAGTGGGATTGGAGATAATCCACTGACTTGCATTTATGAATATCGATTTATGTGCAATTCATCCCATTACGACCAACTCCCATCCTATCCCCCGTCCAAACGGGCCCTAAAGTCCTCGCTTAGTAATTCCAGCGGAAAAAAAGTGGCAACAGATAAGCCTATGTCAGTGCCATTTTATTTATTTATCATGAAACGAAGGGATCTTCGTAGTATATAAACCCCCTCCCCACCGTTATCTCTTCTCGAATCCCATCTCGGTAATCATTTTCAATTTCTCGTTTCGATAAATTCGGGCATATCCGTCTCCGTTGCGTCTGATCGTAATGGGTTCGTCGCCGATTCTCGCGCCCGTACAAATCGAAAGCGTTGTCTTCCCCCCCACGGTGAAACCCCCCGGGTCTTCCAAGACCCTCTTCCTCGGCGGCGCAGGTTTGATACTTCGCACCCCCGCTTATTTTAGCGTCTATCCGTAACATGCGCCTCACATACGACGCCGGCTTTGCTATCGTGCGCAGGTTGCAGGGGAGTGGTGGTCCAAGGCAACGCCTCACATACGACGCCGGCTTTGCTATCGTGCGCAGGTTGCGGGGGAGTGGAGATCCAAGGCAAGTTCGTTAAGGTCACCAACATCGGCGTTTACTTGGAGAATGACGCCGTTCCGTTACTGGCCGTTAAGTGGAAGGGGAAGACGGCCCAGGAGCTGACGGATTCCGTCGAATTCTTTAGAGATATCGTGACAGGTGAGCATTTTTAAATGTGGGGACCACATGTTAGCTGTTTTCTTTTGTAGCAGGTGGGCCCCACGGGATGTGCTATTTGCGAACTCGCCTCATCGGGCACTTGTTTGTGATATCGGCCTTGATCATCAGGTGATTATCATGCTGATTCGATCACTAGGTGGGCCACTCATGCGAGGAACAAATCGACGGTCAAAACAAATCGACCAACGGTTGAAATTCAACGTGCATGTGTGGCTCATTTGATGGACAGATTATCATGTATTCTAACGAATCTTAGATTGTAGATCCGAATCAGACGCGGATTGGCTGGTATACCACACACCGAACTATATAGCTGGTGTATTGACGTCAGCAAGTTCCGTAGGTCTCATATCGGGGTATGTGTTATATCCCAATCGTCCATCATTTGGAGAGGACATTGTCAGGCTTGAGACGTTAAACAAGGCGGATCCAGCTATCAAGTGGACTACACTACAAAAAGGAGTGGGGGCTTAATGTCTATCATTAAAATCCTTTTGAAGCTGCCGAAGTTTTGGACTTTTCCTTTTCATCCAGTTTTTTTTTTTTGCCTTACGAGTAGATTTCATAGAAAATAAAGGAAACGGATTGGCTACTCCCCCGGCCACAGCCCGTGGTTGATGGTCGGTTCTCCGTGAGCACCACCATGATGTATGTGTTTAATATCAGGTGGACCACACCATAGGAAAACAATATGGATTGGATATCCACCATTAAAATCCTCCTAAGGCCCAATACATGACCGAGCTGAAGGGTAAAAACAAATATCAACTTGATCCAGAACTTTGATGGCCTCAAAAAACTTTTAACAGCTGAAATTCTTTCAACACTATTTCCTGTAATGTGGTCGACTTGAGATAGGGATATAACTCATTTTGGGTCTAATTCCATAAAATGATCTAGAAAACTAGATGGATGGCATGGATGAAACACAAGCATCATAGTGGGGCCCACAGAGCACCGAACACCCACTGTTGGCCGGTGGCAGGGGAGCAGCCAATCCGTTTCCGAAAATAAAAGTTACGGTGGGCCCTACAAATTTTTTTACGGTGGAAATTATTATCCCCGCTGCTATTTGTGGTGTTGTCCAGTTGATCTTTAGATATGATTTATTTTTCGTATAACGCTCTTAAATGATCTCGTAAAATGGATGAACCGTGAGGTATGATAAATACATCACTTTGGGCGATGTTACTTTGAACTGTTCGTACCACCAGGAGCTGGAGGAGCGTCAGCGCTCGGCTTCGCACGACACTATACCTACACCATCTATATAGCTGGTGTGGGGTACACCAGCCAATCCGCTTCCATGTCCAGTTCTGAATTTCATGAAGAGTTGACCTAGACCCGCTGCTGTGATCAGTGTACTCGGGTTTTCATTTCTGACGAGTGGAGGCGATGACTTGGCAATCCAGACTATGAGACTGTTGGGCTCCACCTTGGATGGAGCATATCTCACAGAAAGACCAGATAGGACAATCCTAACCTTCTTATTTTGGTTTTAAAATGGACGGTTAAGAAGAGAAATACGGCATCTACCACCTTCAAATAAAAACATGTCTCGAGACTGGTGGACAGGATCTTCCATTCGTGGGATTCTTGCCACGTGGTCCACTCGTGAGATGCAACAGGCCCATTATCAGAACATGAAACCCGAGTATAAAATGCAAAGCCACGGGTCAAGGATCAAATAATTCCACTTTGAGAAAGGATGGACGGTCCATCAGCGATCTATAACTGGTGGGCACCAGCTGATGATTGGCCTAGATATATGGCACACTTATCCCTTGCTGATTCGTCAGGGCTTTCAGTTTCTACAAGTGGGCCCTACTGATCAGTGATATAAACTGCTCATGTCATGGGATCGACTGTAGGTGGTCCATACACAAAAAAACCTCCTCGTTGAGAAAATCTAGAACTTTCCAGTAGTCGGCCAAACGAGAAGCGGTCCCGGAAGGAATACATTGACGGTTCCCCTTCAACCAATGAAAGGGCAGATATTTTATACGTAGGATATTTCAGTTTTTTTTTTTTTTGGTCAACGGACAGTCCAGTGAGAGTCCCATCATTTCAACGTTTTGGATCACTGTATCATGGGCCCACTTGTACAGGCTGATAGACCGAATGCGGCCCTAGCCCCACCCAAAACGGTGCGGCCCTTAATGCTGGACCCACCTTGACGTATGTATTCTATATCCACGCCGTACATCCAATTTTCCTGATCATTTCATTACATTAACCAAAAAATGATGCAGATCCAAATCTCAGGTGGACCATACTACAGGAAATAGTGGTCTTAAACACTCCACCATTTAGAAATTCTTAGGGCCACCATAATGTTTCCTTAACGTTTATTTTCCATCCAACCTGTTGATAAGGTCATCTAAGCATATATGAAAGGACAGGAACAGATATTAGCATGATCCAAAAATTTTGTGGCCCACAAGAAGTTTTAATGGTAGACTCTCGGGAGTTTCATCTCCCGGTCAAGGGTTCGAGTACTCATAGGTGGTGAAATTTCACCAACGTGAGTGCGTGTGTTAAAAAAAAAAAAAAAGAAGAAGAAAAAGTTTTAATAGTCAATCTCCACTGTTTCCTATAGCATGGTCCACGTGAGATTTGGATCTTTTCCATTTTTTGGGCTCATGCCATAAGATGAATTGAGAAAACGGATAGACGGTGTGGATATATAATAAATACATCAATGTAGCCCCACGGCAAGATTTGGGTAAGCCAGGGGCCGCACGTAATCCACTTCCATCATGTGATCGGTCCACACTCGCACTGGGTGCCCCTGCGGTCAAATACGTGTTAATCAAACCGTCCAACTTGTGGCCTTACTACAGAAGCGCTATCAAATTCATAGTTACATTCAACTGATGCCGTAACTGGCCGACGGTGGATATCTAATAGACGGTAAAATTGAGTAATATTAAACGTCTAAATTTAACAAAAACTGACCATTCATCAGCGGTTGCGATTGTCCAATAAATTTGATATTTGGATACTCTAAATGTAGGTCCTGACAGTTGGACGGTTTATGAATTTATGTTTCGTAAGGCCATACGTACGGTCTATGGATACATGCTCATGAACCATCATAGTCTACCAGGGTATCAAATAACTCTCCACAATTGCGAACTATTCGTCACCCTTACCCGGGTGGTAGACTCCCTGGAGTTTCAACACCGGTCAAGGGTTCGAGTACCATGGTGGTGAAATCCCCCGGCGTGCGTGTGGGGGTGTGTGTGCGTGTGGTGTGAGTGTAAAAAAAAAAAAAAAACCATTCCTCACTCTCTGCGTGTATGTTCCGGGTTCAACATCCCCCTACCCTGGCTTGATCCATGCAATCAGAAGCGTCTAACATGTACCTACAAAAACGTATTGTGATGGACCCTGGCCGTTCATCAGGTTGGCTTCTCTAGGAAGCTCTCATATCTCAAAAAATCACGCAAGTCTAGTTGTCAGGTTAGCCACATGCTTACATGTTGCATGTACAAATAAATAAGATGGGAGATGTTACTGTTGGGCCCGTGTGATAAACGGCCCTGATCTATAATTAATAAAATCATATGTACAAATAAATAAGATGTGTATTGAAAATATAATAAACTAATATAACGTGAAAAATATTAGCATGTATCCACACCCACCCAACCGCTTGAATTGGGCTTAAATTGAGTAGAGTTAGGATTAGAGTTGAGGTATAGAAATCTTATGTTGGGCTAGGGTTGAACACCAACCTTGTCCAATTTGCCTGACTTTCGGCACTAATTTTCAAGATTGAAACCTTATTGAGATGTTTATTTCTCATCCAACCCGTTCTTAAGATCAAATATACATGGATGAGAAGGGAACTCACAAATATCATCTTGATCCAAAACTTCTCAGGCCCCAAGAATTTTTCAATGGTGGACGATCAATTTACACTATTTCCCTGTTGTGGTTCACTTGAGTTTTGGATATTGTTTATGTTTGGGCTCAACAATAAAATTATTTGTTAATATAGGTGGACAGAGTGGATAAAATATATAAATCATGGTGGCCCCATGGAGTTTATTTAGTAGACACTTGGCTTGCCCCTAACAAACAGGGGAGCAGATTTGCCCGTGACCCCCGTCACAGAAATATATACGTGCCTAGGGCTGTGTGGGCCCATGAGGATGTCAACCACAAATCCACTTTATCCATCCGTTTTGAAAGACTACAGTAGAACTGGATTCTAAAAATAGGCAGATCAGAAGCTCATGTGAGCCATGCCACACGAAACAGTGGGCGTTGAACACGACAGAAATTTTGTATCAGGTTGGTAATAATTTATGACAATTTAGATGGCATATAAACATCATAGTCCGCTCAGGAAAGGTTTTGAAATTGTTATTTCTACTATTTTGTTGGTGTGATCCATTTGACTTTAGAATTTGCCCTATCTTTAGAATTTAGTCTTATCGTAGTCTTTCAGAACAGATGTACCGATTGAATTTGTCAGGTACATCTCTAAGGTACATCCCTGTGACCCCTGCTACTTCTATCTTTGTTCCCTGATCACAGACAATCCGTTCAGGTAAATAGGTTAAAATAGAGCGCGACTTCTATGGATCCTGTGGGTGGATCTTTGACCACGGTGTGCCGTGATATATGTGACTTATATTGTCATGCTCCAGATTTAGTAACTGGACTCACAAGGAATTTGATAGTCGGTTCTTATCATAACACCCTCTATAGTACCCCACTCTCGGCTCCTGAGGTAAGTTTCAATTCTGGGATCTCACAAAAAGAATTTTCATAACCAAATAACCATTTCCGATATGAGCATATCCAAGATCACAACAAGTATATCTGAGAATAACAAAGAAACAAATTACAAAATCTATTATAAATTTAAACTTTTATACGTACAAAGCAGAAAAGAAATACATCTGATAGCAAAAGAAGTATGAAGAAGATCTACAACACTGGGGGTCTTTGGTTCAACTCTAATTTAAGCTCTGCCGCTACGATGCTGATATAGGATTACCTACACGCATCAATCGTGCATAAGCATATAGAAGCTTAGAGGATGGTGAAGGTGCGTGATAATGGTGCAAAGAAGAATAGTAGGAGATGAAGGAAGAGAAACATGATCAATGATAATATCGCTAGCCGTCTTCAGACTGTCCTCATCTCGGACCCGAATCTGATGGTAATCGGAGCGCAAGTCTATCTTGGAAAAATACTGTGTACCCTGCAACTGGTCGAACAAGTCATTAATATAGAAAAGTGGGTATTGGTTCTTGATGGTGACTTTGTTGAACTCACGATAGTCTACACAGATCCGCAATGAGCTATCCTTCTTCTTCACAAACATTATCGGGGCTTCCCAGGGCAAACTGCTGGGACGAATGAAACCTAACTCACTAAGCTCATCCAACTGCTCCAGCAGTTCCCTCAACTCTAACGGTGTCATCCGGTAGGGGGGCTTCTAAATAGGCACGGTACTGGGCACCAGATCAATCTGAAACTCCACCTGCTGACGTGGCGAAACCCGGGATCTCTTGGAACACATCCAGGTACTCACAAACAACTGGCAACTTCTCAATACACCCTGCCACAGAATCCTCAACGACAGAAGCCAAGAGGCTAGACAACGGCTCTCCTCTTGGCTTGGCGACAAACCGGAATACTGGCAAGCTTGGAATGCAAAATGTAATCATCCTCGCAGCACAGTCTAAAACGACACAATACTCCGCAAGCCAGTCCATGCCCAGAATAACATCAAAACCTGACATCGGCATCACGAGCAGATTGGCGAGAAGAAACATCTCGCCCACTAACACCGGCCAAGAAGGGTAGCGACGGGTCAATACAACGGACTTCCCTATGAGAGTCGATACGGCCAAGGCATCAGACATGGAGTCCGACGGAATACAAGTCGATTGACAAAAATGCTCGGCCACAAAAGAATGAAAGACACCATAATCAAATAAAATATGAGCAATGTAAGCAGAAACAAGAAGAATACTCTCGACGACTCCGTCGGTTGATGATTGCAGGTCCTGGCCTGACGCCTGCTGCGCGGAATAAAATTGACCCTGAGCTGGTAGGGGAAGCAAACTGGAAGAATGTGGATCCAGAGTTTGTGCCTGATGAGCTGTAATGCATACTCGACCTAGAGACTGAACGTGTGGATATCCCCTCTGTTGCTACTGCCGCTGTCTCTGCTAGGGAGGTCTAAATAGCTGCCTTTGCTGTTGAGGAGGAGCCCTAAGAGTATCGGTTGGAAGCTGCGCTCACTGCTCCTACTGAGGAGGACGAGGAGGAGGCAACTGCGGTGGCCTTTACTGCTGTATAGTGAGAGGGCACTCACGCCTCCGATGCCCGCATGTTCACAACCGAAGAAAACACCGAAAAAGGGGCCAGAAGATGGAACAACAAGCAGTGCTGATGATGATGATGGAGTTGCTGACTGAGCCGCAGGCTCTCGAAACCCTGATCTGCCTCTCTACCTCTGCTGACGGTGCTGCATGGAACTGTCAGCTGTTGCTCTCCTTTCTGGTCTCCACCAGAACTCTACTCTTTCGATATTTGGGTCATAACCCAGTCCTCCTTATAAACTAACACTCGATGGACAACCTGATCGAATGTCTCCAAACAATGTCTCACCACACGGCTTCGAAGGGCAGGACGCAAACCAGTCACAAAACGACGAGCCCTCACCTTCTCATCACTGGTGAGATGATGAGCAAATTTAGACAAGGCTAAAAAATGGGCCTCATACTTTGATACTGACAAATCACCCTAAACTAGGGTCTCAAACTCTATTGCCCTCTAAATCTGAATGTGCTCGGGGAAGAATTTCTAGTTGAAATGGACCATGAACTCATCCTACGTCCAAACAAAATCTGGCCCGACAATCCTGGATACGGACTACCACTAATGACGGGCCTCCCCCTAAAGAAGATAGGTCTCAAGAGATACCCTCTGATCGGCTGGACACTGCATAGTTGTCATGCCCCAAACCCGAAAATCGGATTCACAGGAATTTCGATCGCCGAATTCGGTGCCGACAGCCTCCGTAGTACCTCATTCTCGGCTCCTAGTATTCATATGCCAGATTCCGATCCTGGGATCTTAGAAGGAGGATTTTGATTTTTTTTTTTTTTCAATGTACATTTAACTCGTAATAAGCATAACCACAAGATTACCCAATTCACAAAGGCAACATCATCATCACATATCCACTAATATAATCATTTGAGTACGATACTGGAAGGAAAATACATAAATAGAAAATCAAGCTCCAGAAGACCACTGCACGCTCCAAGCTCAACACTGCTGCAACCTAACATCACCTGCACGCATCTATCGTGCATAAGCTTATAAAAAGCTTAGAGGGTGGTGTAAGTGTGTACACAAGGTAAGTGTCGAGTGTTCAATACAATGCTATCATCATACAATACCAAAATAAGCAAAAATACTGACAAGATCATAAATCATATGATAACAGAGTAAGCGGGAGTACGGACAAGTCCATAAGTAAATCAATAGCAGAATACGAAATATAGAACAACTATGCAACAAGGAGTCATGAAGAGCCAAATATCATATGCCGAGGATGCAATGCAATATACAAATCCTGTTAAGTCTGTCTAGGCCATATAAGTGCAGAAATATAGCACCCAAAATACCATATGCCTGCGAACGTAATGCAATATGCGATGCGAATGAAATGATCATGCTGGAGTGTGAAGTCGGGATGATAGTACGTAGTATCGCAGGCTACGGGGTCCATCACAAGGGACTCCTATCTAAACCAGTCTCATACCTAATTTTGGATAGTCAGACTCAATGTGGTAAACTCTTGATCTTAGGTTAGTCGCACGCCTAACCGAAATCCTTGCCATAACAAAGGTACACAACAATTAGTTACGCACCACCAGACCGAGTGAATAGTGAATGAATGAATGAATGAATGGGCATGTAATTTCTACTCAATAAGTCCACATATCAGTACGGTTCCTCTCTAGAAAATCACCGGGGTCTATTACACTCTAAACCAGATCGCCGCCACATCGCGCGCAATAAGGTAAGTGGAAGAGACCTCACTATCCGTCTGCCAATATCGGGCTCGACTCATCGATAGCAGACCCATTCCTCGAGCTGGTCAGACTCAGCCTAGCATTGCCCCCTACTCTCGGGCGGATAAGGCCGCACCCCCTTCCAACCGACTACGACACAGTGGAGAGTGTAACCATCTGGTAATCGGCACTCAATGCTCATCTACCCACTCGGTCTAGACGTTGGAGCAACCTCTGGAACCAAGAGGGTTTAGGGACTTTCACTCAGGGATATCTATAGTACCCCATGTAGAACAGATTTTCAGTGTCCCATCTGGCCATCCACGATATGCCTATGGAGGCTACAACCCTGATGTCGCTAGGGCATACAGTAATCACAGCACACAATGCAAGATGCATGAGTCATATAATCCAGTCATGCATCAATCATACGCAAACCGTGCGCTTATGTGAGACAATCTCCACCTATCAGGTTGTCTCATAACAACCAGCACTATGACATATGCAATGGTCAATCATATCTCATAACAGACATGCAGATGATGCATATGGGCATGAATCATGATGCTATGCAGTCACATACTCATAATCGGTATCAATAGCTGGCATCAACAATCGGCCTAGACAATGTGGACATCTAACCAACATTGCCCCAAGGAGTGACCCTCATAGATCCAAACATATAATGGGCTCACGGCCTCACACAAGGGCCTAATATACAACACAATGGGCCTTACTCAAGGGTTACATGTACACAACAGGTGGGCCCTGCTCATGGGCCTAACATACATCACAATGGGCTCCTTGGCCCGACCCTCAAATGAATCACAAAAGGCCTCATCACCTAGGCCTCAATATATATCACATTGGGCTTTAGACACGGGCTGAATATACATCACGTTGGGCCTCAAATACGGGTTGCATGTTCATCACATTGGGCCTCGACAATCAGAATCGGCAATCGGCCATGACAATTCAAAATTGTTATCAGCGTCAATTGATAATCGGCAATCGGTCACGACAAATCAAAATAGGTAATCGGCCTTGATCGATAATCAGCCTCGATCGATAATCGGCCATTAGAATCGGTAATCGGCCTCGATCGATAATCGGCAATTGGCCACGACAAATCAGAATCGGTAATCAGCCTCGATCGATAATCGGCAATCGGCCACGACAAATCAGAATCGGTAATCGGCCTCGATCGATAATCGGTAATCGGCCACGACAAATCAAAATAGGTAATCGGCCTTGATCGATAATCAGCCTCAATCGATAATCGATAATTGGCCTCGACAAATCAGAATCGGTAATCGGCCTCGATCGATAATCGGCAATCGGCCACGACAAATCAAAATAGGTAATCGGCCTTGATCGATAATCAGCTTCGACCGAAAATTGGCAATTGGCCTCGACAATCGGAATCGGTCAATAATCGAAATCAGTAAATCGATCACGTCAATCGAAATCGACAATCAGTCACGTCAATTGAAATCGGCCGAACGAGGCCTAAGGGAAGGTCACAATATGGACATTTAACCATCATTATCCATCAATGTGGCCATTTAACCAACATTACTCCCAAGTAGTGGCCCACATAGAGCCACACGTAAAGTGAGCCCACGGTCTCGTACCAGGGCCTAATATACATCATCATGGGCCTCAATTGCATCAAATGAGCCGACTCAAATGGGCCAATCAAATGGGTCCAGACAATTGGGCCGATCAAAGGGGTGAATACACAATACTACGGGCCTCTACCCATGGTTTCCAAATACATCACAGTGGGCCTCAACCCATAAGCCCCGAATACGTGGTATTAGGCCTCCCAAATATAACAAGTAGGCCACATTACTTTGGCCACACTATTCATCCATCGATAGATATCATTTTAAAGCATTACCCAAACAATGGATTAGATTAAAAGATCATCTGGACCATACCACAAATGGCAGTGGTGATGATGATTTCCACTATTAAATTCCAGTAGGCCCACCGTAGCATTTAATTTTCATCCAGTCTGTGCATAAGGTCACAAAGACCTAGATATAGAGGAAAAATAAATATCATGTTGGTCCAAAACCCTATAACCGGAGGGGGAGTTCTCAATGGTAGGCATTCAATTTCACTATTTGACAGTGTGATCCACTTGATATTAAATCTATCTTATTTTATTTATTTATTTATTTTAAACCCGAGGACGAGCTTGCCAGATGGATGGACGGTTTGGATGGAACACATCCATCATGGGAGGTGGATCCCACCAGCAGAAACGGGTGGACGACTGAAAATAAAACATACAACATGGTGTGTCCCACGCACACGGTCTAGGGACAGACGATGGATATAAAACATATACATCTCAGTGGGGACCACACCATCTAGACAGATGGCAGAGTGGATATACAATTCATACACCAAGATGGGTCCCATCCCACACGTACAACACATGTGGGATGGCCCCACGTGAGATGAAAATAAATGGGCGGTGCGTGTGAACACTTACATCAGGTGGTTGCAGGGCCGTTGGTCGTCAATCCAGCATGTCCATTGATGGACGGCTAGGAAAAACACATATATCACGTGGTAGGCCCTACATGTGTGGTCCTCACACGTGTGTATGGATGGATACAATAGATAGCTCATATAGGGACCCACAGAGCTTGCTGCGTCAAAACAGCAGCTGAAACTATTGGTGTGGGGCCCACTGTTGGGACGGTATTGATGAAATACATATGACATGGTGGAGTCCACACGTGTGTGGGTCCCACGGCTGCAGTGCAGCAGGGATAAAATACATCCAGATGGTGTGGGAGCCACACGTACAAGTGGGCTGCACCGTCCAGAAATCCTGGACAGTGTGGACATAACAAATACTATAAGGTGGGTCCCACGTGGGGCCACCATAAGATAATGTTAAATTATATATTATATATTTATATATGTAAATAGAAAAGAGGGTGGGCTTCAGCGTCAGCGCCTAGGCTTGGACGGCCTGGATGCAAGACATATGCATCACGCGTGGGCCCCACGTAGGTGTGAGCCGCACGTGCCATCAAGGTGGGACCCACCTTCCATGAGATGGATGGTGGATGCAACACATTATCAAAGTGGGCCATGGAGATGGGCCCAACATCAAGTGAATAGTGTAGATATACAACACAAGCATCATGGCCGGTCCCAGCTAGGCTGGACGGCTGGATTGAATACAACATCAAGGGGCCCACCGTCCCTAGCAGATGGACGGTGGAGATACATAACACATACGTCCAAGGTGGGCCCCACCCCACACGAGCATGTGTGCGTGGGTCCCACACGCCAGAAAAACGGATGGATGGTGTGGGTATGACACATACCGTTTACTCTCTCTCTATATATAATGATATTATATACATATGTGTGACAAATGTCCGGCTCTGGACATCCTTTAATGGACGGTCTAGATGAGGATGCTATGTGGGACCCACGTACGAACGGTTTGGATGTGCAATGCACACAAGGTGGGCTTCCACGCAGATGAACAGTGGATGAAATACATTCATCCAGTCGTCCAGCACCGTCCCACTACTGGACGGTCTGGATAAAACACATGCATCATATGAGTCCCACATGGATGGAGGGTGTAAATACATCATGGTGGGGTCCACGTCAGTGTGGCTCACCCAAGGAACAAGCTGATATTTGTGGTTTCCCTTCAAACAGGCGGGCAATCAGCAGGTGGACGGTCCTACCACTGCTGCTGTGGTGCGGCCCACCAGATGGCTGGATTTGGACGTACAGATGGATGGCTTAGAATATAGCAAATATATACGCAGTGGGCCACACGATGGATGGACAGGGTGGATTAAAATCATAATCACGCAGCGGATCCAACGGCTGATGGACGTCAGTCTAACAGCGGGTGAATTTGCCTGATTTTGGACCATTGGATCTGCCCATTTGGGCTCTGAATCAGGACAGTGTGGATGCTCTACACTTCTAGCAAGGTGGGGTCCATACAGCTGGAGATCAAGCCAACAATGGTGTTTTCCCCACCATCCAAGCTTGCCTAAAACAGTAGCAAGGGGCCTTGGACGGTCCAGCAAGACTGTCCCATTTGTGGACAGCGTGGATCTGAAATATACATTCATGGTGAGCCATCAAACCAAGAAAGAGAGAGAGAGAGAGAGAGAGAGAGAGAGAGAGAGAGAGAGAGAGAGAGAGAGAGAGAGAGAGAGAGCACCCACCTATCCTTCTTCTTCCTCCCTAGCCTTCCAATGCTCCAAAAGTGCTCCGTCAACGGTGGAGATGATGATCCAAAGGTAGAGATGGGAGATAGGGTGGTAGGGAGTGAGCCACACAAGCTCTATCCATGGAGCTTGGAGCTTAGACGTTTTTGGCTTTCATGGGTTGCTTGAGAATTGGTTCTAATTCTATTTTTAGAATTTCTCTATTTTATAGATTTTTTTTTTTGTTTAAAAACTAACTTGTTTTGTTTATTCTGCAGGTTCTTAACCTAGGATTTCAAATTTGGTAACTTCTTTCCATCTTTCCCTTTCATTTTCTAGATTTCTTCTTCCTTTTTCTTAGGTTTAAGTTAGAATTTGAGGGCTGAGTGTGTTTTATGCCCCAGTGGGCACGCAACAACACTCGACGTCTCGTGACTGAAGGAGGATTAGTTGAGGGGTTGACTGTCCATCGCAGGACTAGACACCACTTGAATTCTCCTGAGTTAGAGGACGTTATGGCTGAAAATCAACCTCAAGCACTACCCCAATCAAGGGTTGAGGAAGTACATGATGAGACTGAGGTGCATCAGGCACCCCCACCTCGTACTTTATGAGATTATTTACAACCGGCGGGGGTGAGTACGCCCTCATGCATGATTTTTCCTGAGAATACAGGACATATGGACATCAAGCCAGGGGTTATCTAACTCCTTCCCAAGTTCCATGGGCTTGAATCTGAAGAACCATACTTGCATCTGAAAGAGTTCGATGAAATCATAGGCACATTATACTTTCCTAATGTATCTGAGGATACTATTAGGCTGAAACTCTTTCCATTTTCCTGGAAAGAAAAAGTCAAGACGTGGTTACATTCACTGCATCCTAGATCCATTGGCACATGGAATGATATGCAGAGGGAATTTATAAAGAAAATTTTCCCACATCATAAGACAATTACCCTCAGGAGAGCAATCATGAACTTTGCCCAAAAGGAAGATGAAACATTCTTCCAATGTTGAGAAAGGTTCAAGGATCTGGTTAATGCCTGCCCACAACATGGCTTTGAAATATGGCGCATTACGAATTTTTTCTATGATGGGCTAACATCTTCCATGCGCCAAATGGTTGAGACAATGTGTAATGGAGATTTCATCAATAAAAATGTCGACGAGGTATGGGATTACCTCGATAGTCTTGCTGAAAAAATACAATCATGGGACTATTACTCAAGGACGAACACTATGTCTAGGCCGACTCATTCAAGGGAAAAAGGAGGAATATATCTCCTGAAAGAGGATAATGATCTTAACGCTGAGGTGGCCAATCTCACCAGAAAATTTGAGGCCATGGAAGGAAGGAAGGAAAAGGTTAATGAAAGTGTTTGCGGCATCTGTGATTGCAACATTCATACTACTGAAAATTGTCCTTCAATACCTGCCTTTCGAGAAGTATTGAATGAACAATCTAATGCCGTAAATAACTATCAAAGACCTTTCAATGGACCACCCTCTAATACGTACAATTCTGGCTGAAAAAATCATCCGAATTTTAGTTGGAGGAACGGACAAACTGCTACCCCTCAAGGTTTCTTCAATCAAAATCCAAATCAGGGGAAACCTCAAGAAGAATCGGTTCAAATTTCCATACAAGAACTGGCTCGGACAATGCAAGGAATTTCAAATTTTATGTAAAAAATATATTCACGTATGACGGCTATGGAAAAAGGGATGCTCCCTGCACAATCACTCCCTAATCCGAAACCGTAATACGAGACAGGTGATCCCAGCTCTTCAAATCAAATGGGGCACGCTAAATCCATCACCACTCTTAGGAGTGGGAAGGTTATTGATAAAACTCTTCCGGTTAGGCCCGAAAAGCCTCAAGAATCAGAAGAGGACAACAATGATGGATCTAGTGGCGCTCCACAAAAATTTGAACCGGAACCTCTAGAAAATTCAGTTGCTCCGTTTCCCCAACGGTTGGTTGAACTAAAACGTCTATCTAACTCTCAGGATATCCTAGAGGTGTTAAAACAAGTGAAAGTCAACATTCCTCTGCTTGACGTTGTAAAACAGATTCCTTTATATGCTAAATTTCTAAAGGACTTATGCACTACCAAACGATGAAAAAGTGTTCAAAAGAAGATCTCCTTGACTGAGAAAGTGAGTGCCATCCTGAAACAAGATGTGCCGCAAAAATTCAAAGATCCCGGTTGCCCAACCATATCATGTGTAATCGGAAACTATCGAATTGACCACGCACTTCTTGACTTAGGA
The DNA here is from genome assembly GCA_037074715.1 of Magnolia kwangsiensis. Lineage (NCBI taxonomy): Eukaryota > Viridiplantae > Streptophyta > Magnoliopsida > Magnoliales > Magnoliaceae > Magnolia > Magnolia kwangsiensis. Next base: position 104,781,970 of record CM073578.1, on the reverse strand, counting down.
GCAAGCGTCAATCTGATTCCCTACTCAGTATACCAACAGTTAGGTTTGGGTGAATTAAAACCCACCTGAACCACACTACAACTTGCTGACGTTCTATTCGTGTACCAAGAGGGATCATCGAGGATGTGTTGGTCCAGGTTGATAGATTCTACTACCCTGTTGATTTTATCATCTTGGATATCGAACCCATCAATGACACGAGCACTCAGATTCCCGTCATCCTTGGTCGCCCATTCCTGTCCACTTCAAATGCAATTATCAATTGTAGGAATGGTGTTATGACTATGTCTTTTAGAAATTTGACATTGGAATCGAATATCTTTTTCAATAACAGCAGCAACTTAGAGGATGATGACAATTTTCACGATGTTTACATGATTGATTCTTTTGTGGAAGATAGAACACCTCTCACCTTATCCTCTGATCCTCTAGAGACGTGCCTGGCCCACTCTCATGATCTTGATGATGATATAATTAGGGAGACGTGTGCCATACTAGATACTGCACCGGTACTTGAAGTTAACTGGTGGAGGCCACAAATTGAAGAATTGCCCCAAACTGATGTAGTGCCTCTACCGTCTAACCTCAAGCCACCGAAGCTTGACCTAAAACCTTTGCCCTCTGATTTAAAATATGTCTATTTAGGTCAAGATGAGACATACCCGGTGGTGATCTCTGCCCACCTGGAGAAAGAACAGGAGAGTATGCTGATATCTACTCTCATTGAGCATAAGGGAGCTCTTGGATGGACGATAGCAGACCTCAAAGGAATTAACCCATCGATTTGTACTTACCGCATATATCTTGAGGATAATGCAAAGGCTGTTCGGCAATCACAACGTAGACTAAATCCAAACATGAAGGAAATGGTTAAGGCCGAGGTTCTCAAACTATTGGAAGTGGGGATCATATACCCCATATCCGATAGTCAATGGGTGAGTCCAACTCAGGTGGTTCCTAAAAAGTCTGGGATCACCATCGTGGCCAATGCCAATAATGAACTCGTGCCGACCAGAGTTACTACTGGTTGGAGAATGTGCATTGACTACAGGAAGCTGAATACCGTCACTAGGAAGGACCACTTTCCTTTGCCCTTTATAGATCAGATCTTGGAAAGGTTAGCTGGTCATTCCTATTATTGTTTCCTTGATGGGTATTCAGGGTATAATCAGATTGAAATCGCCCCTGAAGATCAGGAAAAGACCACATTTGCATGTCCCTATGACACCTTTGCTTACAGAAGGATGCCATTCGGGTTATGTAATGCCCCTGCCACCTTTCAGCGATGCATGATGAGTATCTTTTCTGACATGGTGGGGAAATATTTAGAGGTCTTCATGGACGATTTCTCTGTTTTCGGTTCATCTTTCAACGAGTGCTTAGTAAGTCTTAAATGTGTGTTGAAAAGATGTGAAGAAAAAAATTTGGTACTTAACTGAGAGAAGTACCATTTTATGATTCAAAAGGGAATTGTCCTTGGGCATATCATCTCATCCAAAGGAATTGAGGTAGATAAGGTAAAAATCGATCTTATCTCTAACCTACCTCCACCCAAGAACATCAGAGATGTGCGATCCTTCTTGGGACACGCAGGATTTTACCGACGATTCATAAAGGACTTTAGTCTCCTCTCTCATCCTTTATGTAATCTTCTTCAAAAGGATGTACCATACGAGTGGACTGAGCAGTGCCAAGAAGCTTTCACTAAGCTTAAGGGCATGTTAACCACTGCACCTATCATACAGCCACCCGACTGGAGTCTTCCTTTTGAACTTATGTGCGACGCCTCTGATTATGCTCTTGGGGCGGTTCTAGGCCAGAGAAAAGATAAGCGGCCTTACGTTATTCACTACGTAAGTATGACTCTAAATCCTTCCCAAGTGAACTACTCGACTACGGAAAAGGAACTCTTAGCCATAGTGTTTGCTTTGGACAAATTTAGATACCTGATCGGATCCAAGATCATCATTTACACAGACCATGCGGCACTTAAGTATCTTCTTTCTAAGAATGATTCTAAGCCCTGCTTGATATGATGGATCCTTCTACTCCAAGAATTTGATTTGGAAATCAAAGATAAAAAGGGAGTAGAGAACGTAGTGGCCGATCATCTTTCTCACCTTAATACCTCTGATTCCCTTGAGGCGACCCATGTCAATGACATGTTCCCTGATGAACAACTGTTTAGAGTCTCTCATTCACCTTGGTTTGCTGATATTGCTAATTATCTTGCTATAGGTGCCATACCGACACACTGGACGTCACAAGATAAGAAGAAATTTTTTACCAAGGTGCGTAACTTTTTCTGGGATGATCCATATTTGTTTAAATATTGCCCAGTCCAAATCTTAAGGAGATGTGTACCAGACGATGAGCATCAGAGTGTCATCTCCTTCTGTCACTCACAGGCCTGTGGTGGTCACTTTTCTGCTAAAAAGACCACGGCCAAGATTTTACAGTGTGGCTTCTACTGGCCCACTATGTTCAGGGACACTCATGAGTTTTGCAAGGCTTGTGAGCATTGTCAGAAATTAGGAGCATTGTCCCGTCGAAATATGATGCCCTTGAATCCCATCCTTATTATAGAAGCATTTGATTATTAGGGCATCGATTTCATGGGACCATTCCCCCAATCATTTGGAAATCTGTATATTTTGCTCGCCGTAGACTATGTCACTACATGGGTCGAAGCAATTCTGTGCCGCAAAAATGACCATCGCACGGTCATTAAATTTTTGAAAGAAAATATTCTGTCGCGGTTCGGAACGCCTCGAGCCATCATTAGTGACGGGGGCTCACACTTTTGTAATAGACCATTTGAGAGTCTAATGAAGAAATACGGTATCTCTCATAAGGTGAGCATCCCATACCATCCACAGACAAGTGGACAAGCTGAGATTTTCAATAGGGAGATCAAACATATCATAGAAAAAATGGTTAACCCTGATCGTAAGGACTGGTCAATCCGATTGACCAATGCCTTATGGGCGTACCGTACTGCTTTCAAAACTCCTATTGAAACATCTCCCTTTAGACTTGTCTATGGGAAAGCCTGTCACTTGCCTGTGGAATTGGAACATAAAGCATACTGGGCCATCAAAAATCTAAATTTCAATCTGGACAACGCTGGCTCGCTATGCAAACTTCAATTAAATGAACTTGAAGAAATCCGGAACGATGCATATGAAAACTCGAGAATTTACAAGGACAAGATGAAGGCGTTTCATGATCATAATATTCTACGAAAATCATTCACGCTAGGTCAGAAAGTCCTTTTGTACGATTATCGACTACATCTCTTTCCGGGTAAGCTTCGATCTCATTGGACCGGCCCTTATATTGTTGTCACTGCTTATCCTCATGGGGCCGTCGAGATAAGAGATCCCGACAATGGCAAGGAGTTTAAAGTAAATGGACATCGATTAAAGTCATTTGTCAAGACATTTGATTCAGAGGACATGTCCATGCCTCTGATTGCTCCTGTTTACCAGGACTGATCTCCTAGTCTGATGGAGGTATAGGTAGGTTTATCGCTTTCATAGGTCTAGGATAGTTGTTTTATTTGTCTGGCTGAAGACGGTAAATTTAGCACTCCTGGGAGGCAACCCAGCCTTTTTTATTCCTTTTCATTCTTTAGTAGATGATTCAATGTTTGTGAGTAACATTACTGCAAACCCTCACGAGACTACAACTCGTCCACTAGGGGTAACCTAGTGGTTTAAAGGCTTGTTGCATACGCTAAATGCAATCGAGAATACATGCGAAAGTGGTATAGGTAGGATTTTCTTTTTATGATTTTATTTTTGTTATTTTGTTTTGTTGATTTCTCTCGTGTGCTGACTCATTTGTACATTGATATTTTTAGAAAAAGCCTTCTGATTCTCTGTTCCAGGTACTATCCTCCCATCACTTCTCATTTACTTTTATTGTTCCATGTTTAGATCTTTTACATTGAGGACAATGTAGATTTTAAGTTGGGGTTGGGGGATTAGGTTTCCTAATAAGTGTTTTCTTGGTCTTGAGCAAAAATGGTGAAAATTTTTAAAATTCCTGTAAATTTGAAGTGATTTTGACAGATATCCCTAATTTAGAATTTCACAACATGTGATGTTGGTAATGTATGACTCTTGGGTTCAGTATCTATTTGATTTCATAATTAAGATCAAAACATTAATCCATGATTGGAAGTTATAAACATTGATTGAGTCATGCTTTCACATGTCACATCTCGCTTCCACATTAAGTGTTCAGTTTGATATTGAAGGGTTAATTTGGTAATCACTAAGTATGTAAGGAACCCGTTTGAAAATTATCCATCATGATCAATTAAAGAAAAGAAGAAACCTTTGGAAAGATTTGGACGAATAATCCTCACCATAGGTTTGCTCCCTATAAGTGTGGAGTTAATTCTCCATGAATGATATGTGAAAAAGGTCTGGGAGTACGGTCTTTACCATAGGTTTGCTCCCTATTGGTAGGGATTTGATTCCTCTTCTTGACATGACTATTAATGGAAAAATAAAAAGTTGAAAAGATCAAAAGATGGAATTTATGAGGCAATTCTGGTTATCATGTATTCTCCTGTTGATTACCAATGATATCCTGAAATAGAGAAGTGACTTTTAATGATGATAAGCCGAGATTACACTATACAACCATGGATCTCAATGATTAAAGTTGTTCTAATTGATGGATTAATATTTTGAACTTGATTAATGAAGTTTAATGTGTGCTTGAGTTCAGGAGAAAACAACTTCCAACATTTATGAATATTAAATTTCTCGTATCTTGTTCAAAATCTCACTCGATTTCATAGAAAGTTCTCCTATAATTCTCAACTTATTTTTCGCATATTTTGCTCGGGACTAGCAATATATTGGTTGGGGGTTGTGTTGAGGGTCAAATATTACAAATTAGACCCCAGCTATTTCCTGGATTTACGATCATGATACTGTCTAATGGCCCTTTTGCTCATGTTGTGTTGCAAGGTGAATTTACAGATGTGGACTGAAAAGGGTGTTAAAAGCTTGGATTTAATGCTCTGATGATCACTAAGGCAAGGGACGGACTTCAGGGAACCAAGATCAACGGAATTACATGCCAGAGATTCGAAAAAATTGAGAAACTGAGGCTCAAGTGGCCCGAAATTGGCTCAGAATGAAAGATCACAAGGTTCTCACTATCCGATCAGCTTGAAACTTCATCCATAGCCTGAGGACCATAAATGAACCGTACACGTCAAATTTCAGCTATTGAAGATCTCTGAAAGTGGGCCAACGGATGGATCAGCCCATTAATTCATTAAGTGGGGCCCACCTGAGTTATGGATATGCTTCAAAAGTGTTCTGGACGGATAAAATGAGATGGTGAAAAGGATGGACGGCACAGATCTCCTATAAACATCACAATGGACCCCATTAGAGGGTGAGCGTGCATCTAGTGCACGTACACGTGCACTGTACGGTCAGAGCTCCCGGTCAAAACGGGCGCTGACCCGTCTCTTTCTCCTCTCTGCGTAAGGCAACCATGAACGGACGCTGGCCATTCATTTTTTCATTGTGGGCCCCACTATTCCTTCGGTCCGTTGATCTGAACCGTTAATTTGCCTCAGGAGACGGCTAAAGCCAACACCTAGCTTTCCTTCTGGCCTCAGGCAGGTGATCGTGTGGATCTTTCTTTCTAAACAAGGGACGTACGGCTGAATCAAGACTCCGTATCGCACCGAAACAGACCCGAAAATCATACAGTTCTGAATATTTTTGCGTGAGAAAACCAATGGACGGAATGGATTCCTAAAAATAAGGAACGAGTGGGTCCCACAAACGTCACAGCGGAACCTTCGGCGCCCCTGTTTCGCATTCGACCGCTGCCCTTTTTGCGAAAACCTGTGGGCCCCACCCATTGCACGTAAGGATGATCTGCACCGTCCACCGTGTATAGGGCTTCGAGAGCTACAAAATCATATTTTTATTTTGCAAACATGTACTCACACGTGTGCGATACAGAGGCCACAAACAGGTTGTCCTAAGACGTTCAAAATGATCTTAGCGTGATATCTTCTCTGGGCCGCGACAACGAACGTTCAGAACTATCCATCTTTGAACGAAATTTCGTCCTGAATCTATTGGACGAGGTGGATTTCGTAAAGGACAATCAAATTCATGTTTTGATGTTGCTGCACAAGGAGTTTCCAAAAAGAAAAAAAAAATCTCCGTTTACGTAGCTGCACGTTCTCCACCGATAGCAGCCTTCCACCGCCTCTGCCATGTATAAAAGAGAAAGAGAGAGAGACATCACGAAAAAGCTGGAGCTGGGGAAGCAAGGGAAAAGCTGGAGCTGAGGAAGGAAGAAAAAGAGAGACGTGGAGGCTTGGGCAGGGACGTGAAGCAGAAGAAAAAAAAGTATTTTCTTTTTAATTTTTTTAGTTTATTTCAATTGTGGAGATTTAGCCCATCCATGTTTAGCAAAACCTCTTAGCTAGGGCTAGGAGGTGAAGCTTGTGGTGAGATGGGAGATTTTATTTTATTTTAATTTTAATTCATGAATTGACGTTAATTTTAGTTTATTATTATGGGAATGTTTTAGGTTTTTAATGGTCTGTTGTGACTGAAATTACAATGGGTCTGCAATAGCTTTGAATATTTCCATTCTCCTTAATGTTTATGATGTTAGGAAGCCCTTTTGTTCACCATAGTCTCCTGGGCATGGTTGGATGTCGGTACCCTTCCTAACCTTCATACATGTGATGGGTTGGTAATTAGTTTAATTCTGTTGTTTTCCATAGTCTTTTGGGCATGGTTTGGTGATGGAATCCATTCTAATTCATACACCTTTCATCTCTTTGAAAACTAGATCAACGACAGTTCAGTAATTTTCATGATTTTTGATGCAGGCATAAAATCTCCCTGATCTCTACAAGTGGATCCTCTGAATCTCTAGTTTCCTTACCTCTGATTTCTCATATAAGTTTTAGATTAATAGTTTATAATTATTCCTCAATTTATAATTCAATTCAGATTTCATCTCATTCTAGTTCTATTTTCAGTTAATTTTAGATAACGTACAAGTTTCAGTCCCTTAGGATTCGACCTCGGTCTTACCGAGTTATTATTACATCACAACCCTGCACTTGGGGAGTGAACATAAGGAATCAGGACAATTACAGACTTAATACAGAGCGAAAGAAGGGTCTCGAGGCACTACCTGTCTTAAGTTTTCAGCAGACATGTGATGTTATCCTGAGTTATTATAGAATTACTTAATATGATCTGATACCAACTCCTGTCATGCCCTAGACTCTGTAACCGGTCTCACAAGGAATCCAATAGTTGGTTCTGACCGCAACAGCCTCCGTAGTACTCCACTCTCAGCTCCTGAGGCAGGTTCTGATCCTGAGATCTTACAAGGAGGATTTTCATAACCAAATAACTATTTCTAAGATGAGCATACCCAAGATCACAAGTATATCTGAGAATAACAAAGGTACACATCATAAAATCTACAATAAATTTAAACTTTTACAAGTACAAAGCAGAAAAGAAATACATCTGATAGCAAAAGAAGTAGGAAGAAGATTTGCAACACTGGGGGTCTTCCGCTCAACTCTAATCCTAGCTCTGCCGCTATGATGCTGATCTACGATTACCTGCACGTATCAATCGTGCATAAGCTTGTAAAAGAATAACAGGAGATGAAAGAAGGAAAACATGATCAATGATAATATCACTAGTCTTATTGAGGCTTATCATGAATATAATGCAATGAGTACTGAACGCCATACCAAGGCGATACATAAAGGGCTTAAGTAGCCGATGCAAATGCAATGCAAAGTGATGTCAGTGCTCATATTTGAATCCACATATTAAGTACATTTTCATTATAAGGAAATCATCGAGGTCTAGTACACTGCTAGATGACTGCCGCTCTACAGACCCACACAGTCAAACGAGCGTAAGAGACCTCACTACCAGCCTGTGGATAGCCAATCACCAAGAAGGCTTAGCGGCAACGGACCCATTTATGAGCTGGTCAGACTTAGCCTAACAATGCTTTCTTATATTAGGCAAGTAAGGCCACACCCCTACTTAACTAACTACATGGCAGTGGGAGTCGCGGCCTAACGGTATAAGGCCCTCGTGCGCTCATAGTTTCCACTCGGTCATGGCATTGGGGCAGATCTTTGGTACCATGAAAGTTTTAGAAATTTCACTTATGGGCATCCTATGCACCTGATATGCTCAAGTAATATTTTCATTGTCCACACATGTGGCCATCCACGAATGTCTCTGTGGAGGAAGGGCCCTGATGAAGCAAGGGCGCTATTATCATGAAATGCAATGCCAATGTATGAGTCACGCATACAGATCATGCACTAGCTTCAGGCATTTAATGTGCACAAGGGGAGAACCTCCATCCCTCTATGACCACCACACAATGCAATCAATTTACACAGATGATGCATATGGGTTACAATGATGTAAGTACGCTACCTGTAAAATATATTTCTCCTTCTTAAGGAGGGACAAGGTCTAGATATATAGACAGGTACTCTAAGGAGAAGTGAAGTCTTCTAGTGGGGGTCCAATATTTGGGATGACCCACAAGCTAAGAGAGTCATAAAGCCTCAAGGAGGAAAACGATCTCAACAAGGTCGAAGGTACGCCTTCAACTACCTATGAGGACCGTATGGGCTTACCTTAGGGACACCAAGGAGGACATCCAACCTCAACCGGGTTCCAAAAGGTAGCTCGTTACACAAATAAAGTAAAGTCCAAGGCTCAAGCAATCCATGGCCTAATGGGTCACATACTAAGCCAAACACATAGGCAACATGGTGGGCCCTCAAGAAAGGTTTAGGCCCAACCATAAAGATCATAAGACTACTCATGGTGGTGGGCTTAATGGGCAGCCCATTATTCCAATATATGGGAAATCCTTATATTTAAAACAAGTAAGTTGAGCCTCACATCTCGGCCCATGTATGGATTTATTTTAATGGGTAAGCAAGGGCCCAACTACTTGAGTATTTGACCCATAAAACCCATCACAATAGTATGATAAATATAGGCCCCAAGGGTCCAATGAGCCCATCAAAAGTTTCAAGACAATGTGCCTAAGAAAACCCAACAATTAACTAAGAAGACTAGTTCGATACAAACCCAATTGGAATGGGCCTTAAATATGCACTAATTAAGCCCAAAAAAATCTAATTAAAATGAGCAAGATATGTGTAATAATGTCCCTAAATTTGGTGGACCATGCTGCCCCAAAACATCTATTTATGGGCAACAACCATGGGCCTATTGCTGAATTTTCAGCCTACCCACGATCTGACATTGCTGGAAATTCAAAAATTAATTAAATTATATGTTTATCTTAGTTCCTGGTGACCCATACATGTCACAGGGGGTTCCACCAGATGAAGAGTGGATTTAACACATAATTCAAATGGGCCATGTTGCTGGACTGGACGTCTAGCAGTAGCCCAATGGCTGGGCGTCCCATGGTGGGCAGCCTTATGGGCCTGGGTAATTGGCCCAAAATTCACCCAAATAGACCACAAAAATAAAAACTATAGAGAGAGGTGGCTATGTCCCACATGGACCGAGATATGATGGAAAGTGGGGCAATAAAACTCATCAAGGTGGGCCCACAAGGTGGACTGGACAGCCAGCCAAGGCTGGATGCCCCAGCCTGGGCATTCCAGTTTGGTGGGCCACTCCGGGCCATACCACGGAAGGTATAGGGGTCCGTTGGCCCGAAAAGTTTGTAGGTTAGTACTTCCATAGGTGGGCCACACCTCCACAAAATTTGTGATTTTTGGATAACTATAAGTATTTTAATTAATTTAAAGAATACAATATGTCTAGAAAATTTGTTTGACTTGGACGTCCCAACGTGGTGGGCTGTCTAGCCCTTGGCACGGTGTGTAAAGGGGTCCATTAGTCCCAAAAATTGATAAGTGGATCATAAGATGGGTGGACCACACCTCCATAAAATTTCGTGATTTTTGGATACTCAAAAATATTTTAATTAATTTCAGAATTACAATCTGTTTAGAAATTCTACTAAGTGCAGAATTTTGGATAGATCATGATTGAGTACCTAATGGGGTGGGCCTTGGATGTCCAAAAATTAGAAAAATTCAATTTAACCTTCTCTCATATACGTAGTATAAGGCGGGGTCCACCAAAGTGGCCCACTTGATCAGAAACTATTTTATAATTTTAGATTTTCAAATTACAACCTTGATGGAATTACAGTAGAAAACTCTACAAGTACCCATATTGGCCTACCCTTTTGGGGACCTAAATGAGGTCGATTGGGGCTGAAATTTGGCATGCTTATAAGTGGGATACCCATCTTCAAAAATAATATTTCACTTGGTATACCATTCTCCACCAAAAGCCCCAAATTCTGGCCTCAAGTTGGCCTAAAAATCTGTCCAGACAGATTTTGATAGTAATATGTAATTGTTAAAATATAAACATTATGAGATTTAACCCCAGGAATTTATGTGGTGGACCACCCTAGTGGACCCCACAAATGTCCAAACCTTCCCTACCATCTAATACCCCTTCCATGTGTCCCATTTAGGTGGATTGTGAGGCCACATGTCTAAGGATGGACAGCTACAGGCGTCTTAGCTTCATGGTTAGTCTGGATTTTTGTTGGCCTACAAGGTGGGCTACACATACAAGATTAAAATTCTATCATAAAGGAAAAATAAAGAATTGGCCACAAGAGGAGGTGCTCCGCTATATTGAGGCCCTCGCCTTCATCAATCATACCATACATTCATTCTATTCATATATTACAACAAAGATCCACCACATGCATGTCCTAGATTCAAGATCAATGATTGGGATGTCATCTCAACTATGATTATAAGGTCTAGATGATCGACCATGTCATGAAATCCAAATAATCATCTATGATGAGGGCTCATAGAGATAAAACCCCATTCATGAGCATGTATGCATCAAATAGGCCATTTGGACACAACTAGGGATGATGTAGGATCTCTACCTCATACACTTCCCATATAAAAAAAGAGATCTAAGAACATGAAAATAGAAATCCTAAATCCTAGGAGTACACCCATCTTTAATTGCTCTAAACTTGGACCTCTTAGCTCATAGTGCACCAAGGGATCCATATCAATGGGTGAGATTGGATTTAGATGGTTAGATTTAGAGGATTAAACGGGAAATAGGGCCAGAATGGGGTGGACGTCCCACCCCTCTTGCTTGAAGAAAATGGAAATGAGAAGGAGAGAAGAGAGAGAGGCAAAGAGAAGAAAAGAAAGAAATAAAGTGAAAAGGCTGGCAAAGGAGGGTTTTAGCCAAAGTAATGATTACTTTTCTAAGAAAGGGGCTCTCTCTCTCTCTCTCTCTCTCTCTCTCTCTCTCTCTCTCTCTCTCTCTCTCTCTCTCTCTCTCTCTCCCTAGAGAAGAGAAATTATGAAAAGTTCATATATGGGGAAGAGGGAAAGTGGCTTTTGTATGCGAGATAGAAAAATGAGCCCTCTTTGGTAAGAGGACTGATGATCACTAGCTAGCTATGTAGGCTAGGGACCTGGTCTACTCCACCTACCCTATGATGGCTATGATGAAACCTAGGCTAGGGACTTGCACCAATCTTAGGTGGGCCATACAATCATGATCAATGGCCTAGAATGAGCATGGCCCACAACTCATGATCTACAACTCAGATTGCCGCACGAGACGCGACGATGGAACCGTGGCGACGATGTGGTCGCTATGACACTAAATTTGGGTCGATCCGGGTCGGGTCTACATGACCAGATTTGAGGATGATTGCAAACACTAACTAAAGGTCGTGAGTCACCGGGATTTGACCTGTAGGACTACGGGACCAAGATGAATGAGATGCATATTCACACACACACATGCATACATGCGAACTTAGGTCGGGTCTTACATACATCCACGCCATACATGCATTTCGAAAGCTCATTTTAGGGTATGGTCCTAAAATTGAATGAGGATCCAAATCTCATATGGAACTCAACATACGAAATAGGGGTGATTGGCCATTAAAAACGTATTGTCAGCCATAAACATTTTAGTTCAAGCTAATATTAGGGTGGTCCCTTCATTCATGTCTTTGTGACCTCATCAACAGGTTAGATTAGAAATAAGCATTTTGGAAGCTTTTAATAGTGGATATTTAATCACCATTATTTCTTGTGGTGTGTAGTCGACTGGAGATTTGAATCTTCTTTCATTTTTGGACCATACCTAAAATGAGCCACCAAAACGGATGGACCACGCAGATTAAGTAAAATACATCACGGTGACCCTACAGTCAAGGATCCGTGCCCCTTACAATACTCCAATCTTTATATTTTATATTTTTGTCTATCAATATAAGGGCGTGTTTGGATTCACGTATAATATTGTATAGTATTGTAAAAATGTCCCATCAAGGTATTAGTGCCCTTGCAGCGGTAATGCGTCTGCAAATGGCATTCCTCTGACAATGTTTGGATAAGAGTGCACTCGTATTACACTCTGACCATGGTTTACGAAATCAGAGTTTGGGAATGGAGTGGTCACCAGCTGCACTGCTTCCCAATCATGAAATAGGTCTGGCATTAATGTGGGTCGTGAGAGGAAAATTGTATATAGACATCCAACCCTCGAATGATGTATTTATTGTCCAAAGTCAATGTCGGCCCCACCATATATTGAGTAAGTAAAACCCCAAAAGTACACCTGATTTATATATCCTGGATATAATCAGTATAATCAGTTACATCGGCATCAATCCACGTACGACGGTCCATATTTTAACGGTCCAGATTTTAATTATGCCTCCAGGCCACAACTGTTATGGTTCATCAGTAACCAACCATATCTCAGATGTGGCCACATGAAGTGGGACCACTATGACATATAATAATGCCCTCAATAAAAGAACATGTAAAATTGTACATTCGATGATTGGGATGTGAAACCTAGGTGGTGGTGGAGAACAGAGAAGAGATAGATATATACCATGATTCTTGTTCATAGCTAAAAAAAAAAAAAAACACATAAAGGAAGAAAAAGGGAGCGTCTATATTTCAAAAAAAAAAGATAAACAATATGATTGGAACTAACAGACAATACTACAGCTGCTGCCATCCAACTCAGATGGTGGATGAAACAAAATGCAAGGTGGCTACATAAAAACAGCGGACATAGTTTCACTTGAAGAAAGGTTTGCAACGAATATGGACATAGCCCTATGCAACTATATGTTTAGACCTTCAACAATATGTTTAAGATACGATAGCAGAAACGATCCAGGAAACGACCACATAAATCAGCAACACCCCAATCACAACTTTTATTAGCGCATTCATCATCCCATTTTCTTGATGTTCTCTTATCAAGTGTGTATGCGATTCCCATAGAGATTACATCCCACCAAAATCCGATTGCCGATGAGCCAAGACCTGAGGAGGAGAACCTTCAGTCTGAAATCTCCTGGTGTGCCCATCATAATGTTGGCATGTGGTGGGTCTTTCATGAATCTGGTGTGTGCTCTGATAGACAGGTAAAAACATAATATTCAACAAGATTATCTTTGAGATGGTATACAAATCGATGAAATAGAGTAAGGCTGGAATGTTCGATTCCATCTGAACATAAGTTTCTTTTTCGCACCTAAAAATCCTGCTAAGCTCTCGCAGCCTCTTCATATGACTTGTACGATTGGTGCAAACATCTACTGTATCGATCGACCTGTGCTCGTGCATCCTTCCACTTGTAATATAATCCAGGATGTCTGCCAACAAATACCACGTAGTATTTCCCCATACGTCGCTAAAAAAACAATTCATACAAGAGTCATTACTAAAATGAAGTGAATACAGCATGTGCCAGCACTGTGGAATCAATGGAAACTGATATTAGAAGAATCAGATAACATTGATAAGTACAACTGCTTCCATCCACGACCAATCTTGGGTCTTACCTTGCAAGAAAATGAAATATACATATCCTAATTCATATCAGGTGGTACTGCAACAATGATAAAGTGAATACTGTTTCTAGCATCAGTTAAGAAAACAGATAATGTACATATATGAAAAGAATAGATGGCATTTTCATCTGCAAGGAAACAGAACAGACGGTTCACATATAAGAACATATACAACATAGAAATTTGTCCTAATGCAATATATGCAAACATACATACTTAGTTGACTGTTCCTGCGTTCTGAGGCAAATAAACAATTTTACCTGCACTCATGCATTTCACTCTCATTGCTAATAGATATTAGAAGTAATCCTACCATCAAGGATCAATTTGTAGAGTCAAAGCTAGTAAACCATTATCAATAAGATCCATCCTATTGGGTGCTAGTACCCATGTAGTACCCTAATCATCTAGCCCACCAAAAATAGAAATCTAAAAAACCACCTGTTTAAAGTACAAAAAATCAAAAGAAAATATTTCAGTAATAGTTGTTTAAGAGTTCCAGAAATCGCCAGAGTAGAGATGTCTCAAACATCTGGGTGGCGGTCGAGGAGCTTTTGTACCCACTCCTTACGCCTTTCATGTCCCATCTTGATGAAGAAACCGGCACTAACAATATCATTCTGCATCAGTCTAGCAACCTGGACCTGGTCCTCATGGCTGAGACCATCGACATCCTCTAAAATGGTAAGTATTTTTTGTAGTCGGGTCATTGTTTTTCTCGTTGCCATAGTAATTGTTAGGGACCTGACAACCTCAACCACTTCACCCATCTTGTCTCCAATTTGGTCACTCAGTTTAACCCTTCGTTGACGGGTCGTGGCAGTACCAGTGCTCTGACTATTTCTAGACCTAAAGGAAGTCTCCATAGGGCCTGTATGAACCCTCTTTGATTGCTTGTGTGACCCCTCATTGGGACATCGTGCCGAACCACTACCGTTTTTATCATCATCGTCTGAAGAAAGATGTACTGTGAAATTTCCATCCTCTTCAAACTCATTGGAAGAGTCAACTTCATCTCTTGGGCGGTGGTGTCCAGAAATGGGGGATGAGTATGCGGTACCGACGTAAGATCCTTGGGCATAGTCATTACCAAATATAAAAGTCAGGTCATTGTACCTATCTATATGTTTTTCTCGTACCCTTTCCGCATATGGGTAAGACTACAAGAAACAAAAAGTACAAATTAGCAACCCAGCAGCTATACAATTAGATATGACCACCCAAAGAAAACGAGGTTGAATACATAATTTAATTTCAGAGATGTCCATTAGATATCCCCGATGTCGATAACCATTTTTAAATCAGATATGGGGTCTACAAAATCATTAGCAACAACCATTTTCTCTTATCAGATATGCATAGCTGAAACATATATATCCGTTCAGTCCATGGAATTGTAGATATGCGTTGCTGAAATTTGGGCAATGCATAACAAATGCATACAGATATGCATAGGACTGATATTATCGGCTGCAACTTCAGTTCCTTATTCATGGATGTGCATATATTAGTTGTTCAACATTATATATAGAATGCATGTATCTTACCGCAATATTGGACTCCCACACATCATCGGTTGCAATGACCATTTTAGATACGGGATCTCAACCAAAACCACTCGCGTTTAACATATCCTTCACAGCCCAGTAGAATTTTTTCAAAGTCCTGAGACGATTGGATATATGTTTATTCTCGAGCTCAACTCCACATTTGACACTGATTTTTGTTATAGTTGCTTTGTACGCTTCCAGGTTGAAACCGACGTCGCTCTTCCTACCCAGATTTACCTGTTTAACTAGTGCATCGACCAATGTGTTATCCATGATATCAATCCATTGTATGCGAACAGTTTTCTTAGGGCATGTAGATCTTCGATTTTTCCTGGTTGGCGACACATGTGATGTTGCTGTCAGTAGTGTTGCTGAGCTAGTTGTAGCTGGTGTTCCAAATATTTTGCTGGGTGATGTCAGGGGGCTGTTGGTAGAGCCTTTGCGTTTTGATGGAGATGCTAACACATTCTTATCTTTGCCTATCTTGTTGGAACTCCGTAGGAAGTTCATATTACCTACAAAGCATTAACAATCAATGGAAAGTAGTCTGAAACAAATAAGCATGTGGACAACAGATATGAGTATGAGGCATTCTAAGATTATACAATGCAAACTGACAATATTAATCGATTAATCTGTCATACATCATGAAGTCCTTCCAAATCCAAAATGAAAAGGAAACTTGTCGTAAGTTCCCAAAAGCACACCAAATGCATTATAAAAACAGGTAAATCTATTGTTACAAAAAATAGCTTAATATATGACATAAAAAAGGGAAGATTAACACCGCCACCGGGTATGAGGAAGGCTGTCATTACACATCCTCTCCACAATTTGATCCCCTTTTTTTGATCCACTCATCTCTCGCGTGGTCAGTTAGACACGACAACACGCGATCTTCATCAGCATTATTGACCTCGATAGTGGAAGGCGAGATTTTCTCTGAACCATCTCCAACATCATCCACTGCTTCATAAAAACCATCTTCACCAGAAACACGAATGAAATTGTGTAGCACACAACAAGCTATAACAATTTTTACTTGTGTTATAAACTTGAACTGTGGTGCTATCGGCAATATAGGGAATCGGCCCTTTAAAAGACCGAAACACCGTTCGATAACATTTCTCAACTGGGTGTCACGATAATTGAATAGTTCTTTCATATTTGCAGGTTTCCTTCCTGTACGAAATTCATTCAAATGATATCGGACACCTCGATAAGGTGCCATAAAACCCGGAGAGTGGATATATCCCGCATCCACAGCATAATATTTTCCTACACAAAACAATATATGAGAATTCAGCTTGTGAACAATCGCATCCTACATATGTACATATATTAGTAAGTGTCATTGATTACCATGAGAGACAAGGAAACAATCAGGGCGATGAGTTAATGCATTTTGCAATACACGAGCATCGGAGGCTGAACCATCCCAACTCGTTAGCACATATACAAATTTCATATCGAACGTACATGCTGTCATTACGTTTTGTGACAGAAAACCTTTTCGATTACGAAAAGTTACACTTTTTCCTTTCTGCAAATAGGCTGGAATGTGGGTGCCATCGAGTGCCCTTATGCAATCCTACAAGCAACATGCATCTTACATTTAGGTCGTTACAACACAAACAACAATATAGTTGCATCATTATTTCAATACTATGGGATCGTATTACTTGAAAATAAGGGTTCCACATTGGATTATCAGATATCTCTTTCGGAGTATGTAAGCCCGAGAACTTGACATATTCCGGATAAAGACCAATTACAGCTTGAAGAACACTATTGAAGTGTCGACTCACTGTCTCTCCAGACCTTGAAAATTGATTACCAATGACCCAGTTTCTCACATTGTGGCTAATTGTATGCAGGAACATGACAACTTATTCCTCTAAACTGCACATTTTAGTATCACACAGCAAATTCCTATCTCTTAACAAAGAACATAACTCGAAATTTTTTTTATGACCCATACGTAGTTGTGAAAGGCAGTGTACATCACTTTTTCTTATGATTTCATTCACAAATTTATTTCTAGCTACATGATAATCTCGAAAGGACGACTTCAAACAATAACGACGATAATATTCGGCAGCTCCCATGACACATGCAGAGGCTGCAATTGCAGTCAATGCAGTTGCTACCTCATTTTCATTCCAGTCACTATTGGATGAATTCTCACTACTAGAGACACCACTACCAGACCCCATGAGATGGCATGTTTCTGACCTGTTACAAGGTCCAAGTTACTTTGAATATACAGATGGAAATGTCATGAAAATGCCAAATGTACAGCAACATTATGATATCTTTTGCAGAGTTTGTCTGTTAAACATCAGTTCGATTATCAACATAATTACGAATATCACATACATCTATTTCGTCTACAAAATGAAAACCATTTTCATTCATCCGAGCCAACACAAGATTCTGACATTGTTCAAGCAACCAACAGGCATGTCTTGAAATAAAGTTTGGGAATAGGTATTAGTAATAACAACGACATCAATTAGGATATGTTGACAATATATCCATATATTTTTTCATGCCTGACCAATGAAGGAATTTTCATAAAACATACATACACCAATCGCCTTTCCAAAAATTGATCAACCATTCATCTTACATGTGAAATGAGAAGAAGCATGTTCAATATTTTAGAAAAGATTGCTGACACAAATAAGGAGATAATGCCTGACCTAATACAGAAGACCTGGAGTCAATGCAGCAGTTCACTATTTAAGGATGGCGTTGAATGAGAGGAAGGAAGACACAAAGACCAATATATAGATTACCAAACAAATGGTTATGAGGTGCTTCACAGATCACTACGCCCTGTTCATTGACATGCACAGGTCAAGTCGCATGTCGTAGTGTAGTGAATCCATCAACCGGATACACTGCAGATTCGCAGTAAAAACAAAAGATTCATTTGTCGAGCATACCTTTTGAACGATAGCCTTCACACAAGGTCCATCGGCTTAGCGTGAATCCCCACTGTGGTCGTTACTTAACCTAGACATGCATATCCAAATGGTATAAACATTTGGGCATTTGGGGAGTAAATAGAGAGATGGCAAAATATGTAGCATGATAACATCGTACTATATCAAACGGAAAATCTCTCTCAGAGATTCGAGCAATTAGGTTGCATATTACTTGTAAGGGCGAAATCACCCACCTGTAATGTCTGCAGGGAAGAAGGCGAGTGGAACGGTGGTAGTAAGGATGTTCCTCAACTCATATTCAATCTGATCCACTCGGAGGCGATGGTGCAGCTATTTGGAGAGATGCACGACAGGACGAGTGAGGGGTGGAGGATGGGAATCGCCTGAGACAAACAGATAGATAAGAAGAAGAGTAGATGATAAACGATGGTCCGGAGATTTGCTTGCAAAGCTGAGGATTTTTTACTTATTTTTTTAAAACTCCCGAAGCTCTATGGCGGTGCAGTGCTTTCATTACACTGGACAAACGCCTGCGTTTTAGCAATCTTTTACAAGACGCGTCATTTCAAATAACTGGGTTGGCGACATACTCGGGTAGCCAGCGTACCACGTGGTGCTGTTTGGATGGGAACGATTTCGACATTGTATTTTACGATTATATACGATACATTACCATATGGGCCCGGCATCCAAACACGCCCTAAGCGGCTTTGGCAGCTTGGGTGGATTCCTTGTGGAGCGAACCTACCATGATGTAAGGTTCGTGTATCCACGCCGTCCATCCGTAGGAGATAGCCCAAGAATGCCACAGATCCAAATCTCAGGTAGACCACACTTCAGAAACAGTACTGGTGAATGAACACTCACCATTAAAAATTTCCTGGCCCCATCCAAATGTTTATTAGCTATCCAAACCCAAACTGTTGATAAGATCACACAGATCTGGTTGAAGGGAAAACACATATGAGTTTGATCCAAAACTCTTGTAGCCCACAAGAGATTTTAAATGATCAATCACGGTGTCGTCCACCTGAGATTTAGATATACTGCATTGTTGGGCTCATATCCTTAGATAAGATGGGAAAGCAGATGGACGGCATGAATACATGACACATATATTACGGTGTGCCTCGCAGCTAGGGATCCACGGAAGCCGTGTCCAGTTCGGACCGTTGAAACATCTTAGTAGGTGAGGCCCTGACTATTGGGCCCACCTTGATGTATATGTTAGATATCCACACCGTCCATCTGTTTTTCCATATCATTTCAGGGCATATTCCAAAAAATGACGTAGATCCAAATCTCAGATGAACCACACCACAGGAAAACATTGGTGTGGTCCATCTAATTGCCCAATCCAATCATTAAGTGAGCCACACCACAGGAAAACATTGGTGTGGTCCATCTAATTTCCCAATCCAATCATTAAGTGGGCCACCATCATAATAATGTTTTCACGACACTTGTCAACATATGTAGGTAGTTTAAATGTAATCATCGGATCTATCCGAGCTCTGTTTCAATGATCCAATCCGTTCATATGTAGAATTTATTATGGATGGATGATACCATTAGATGGAAGATCCTGTTTGGATGATCCAATCCGTTTATCAGCCCAACCTCATAGCTTGCTCGGATGGATTCAAAGATTCAACTCGCCTCGACTCTATACTTTATAATTATATTAGGAATTTAATACACTTATAATAATATAATATATAAAAATATGTAACTTAAAATACAAAAATAGTCTTTTGCAAGTGGACACACATGTGGGCTTTGTAAACTTCTGGCCCCTATATCTATAACTTGAACCGTTCATTCGATGGGCCCCATGGTTGATATGATATCGTAAAACAAATCTCACTGATCGGACGGCCTAATGGATAGATTCATGCATTCTTTCCTGGATAACATTCATTTTCTTCAATGTTAGGCCCCTTCGAGAAATTCACGAGAGTGACCATGATCTTGCCGTTGACCGGTCAACAATACTCGGACAGGGTGGTAGAGAACTGCGTGGCCATCTGGAAAGCCGTTGGATCATCTACAGATGCTGTGGCTACAGCGGTTGAAAAGTTCAAAGAGGCGTTCCACGACCAAACGTTCCCGCCAGGCGCTTCCATCCATATTCTTGGTTCTATTTAATAAACGATTGGACGCATCACATCACACGTGAGATCGTTGATGATGTCTGGCCCATCATACACGTTGTCATGTATGATCATTCATGCCATCCATCTAGTGGGCCAGCCACGAAAGACCGACGTACAGTTGGCCAGCGTGGCACAGCTGGGAGGATTCTGCCTATTAGATGAATGGATGTTTCCCTGACACGTGGATGGATGTCTGATTCTGTTTTAGATGTCCTTTTCTACGATCATATGCGTTTGAGCTGTGTGGGGTCCACCTATGATGTGATGCACGTGCTTATGATCACTGCACAGACCAAGAATCATCCCTATCCAAAAGTCAGATCGAACACAACATGGAGAAATGTACAATCAAGCTTAAAACTGGAATTATGGCCTACCTGAGTTTGGGAATGGCCTGAATTTCGTTGTGGCCCTTCTTTCCAAACAGATACGGCTTGTTTAGGACATCTGAACCGTTCAAAAGGTTGGTTAGGCCGTGAAAAACAAAAGAAAGAAAGGCTGAGCCACTAATCCTACCATCAAAGTCAGTAATCAGCCAATGGTCTGAGTGAACATCCAAGTACGGCTCCCGTAACAAGTCCATTGGCCTGATTTTCGATTTTCACCGAAGACAATCTTGATGGTATTGATGGTATGGCCCACCTTTTCCACAGCTCGGAATCCTCGGATCTCATAGACGGACGCGGTTTGGCTAGAGACGCTGCCACCTGCCACGTGGCTAGTGGTCGGTGCTATGTGGACCCCACCATGATGTATGTGTTTTATCCACGCCGTTCATCCATTTTGAAAGATGATTTTACAGCTTGATCCCAAAAACGAGGTAGATCTGAATCTCAGGTGGACCACGGGAAAACAATAATGATTGAATGTCCACCATGAAAACCCTCCTAGGGCCCACTGTAATAGCTATTTGACATCTAACCTGTTGATTAGATCATACAGACTTGGATGAAGGGAAAAAATATATATCAGCCTGATCCAAGACTTTTGTGCCCCAAGACGTTTTTAATGGTGTGCAGTCCACTTGAGATCTGGATCAACCTCATTTTTTTGGCTCATGCCATAAAATGATATGGAAGAATGGGTGGATAGCATGGATGAAACACAAACATCCGCCGGTTTGAGAGCGGATTTGGAACCTGTGGATTCGGAACTCCCAAACCCCCTCGCTTTGCAATCGTCCCAGTGTGTTTGGCACTAGGAGTGCGAATCAACTTTAATATAAAAGTATCTATCCATTGTATATTTATAAGGGTTTGAATTTAATTATTAAATTAACTTTAATATTCCTGATTAGTGAGATATGTAAATTTTAGCACAATGGTTATGATAAGCCCTCTGAAATATATGCTTTGCTCAAAAATGATGAAATTTCAAGACTCGGATGGGCCACAAGCACAAGATCATGTCTGAGTGACTAATCAACAATTTTTAATTGTTGATTTACATGGACAATGTTTGGATAGTGCTAGACAATGTTTAAACAGTGCTGATTTACTCGGATGGGCCACAAGCACAAGATCATGTCTGATCATCTCTCACTAGGGTGGCCAATGGGTCAGCTGGGCCGGGACATCCAGCCCATGAGTTAAGGAAATAAATCCAAGCTCATCGCGGCCCGAGTCGTACTTGGGCCACACCAATCATCCTAACAATGAATCATGGGTCCAATCCATGGGCCTTAAGGCATGGCTCAATGTGGTTTTCACTCGGGTGGGCCAGGTGCATCTCATTTTAAACCTATTTTCGGCCCAAAAGGTTTAAGTCAGGGGTCTTAAAATGTTCATACATGTTATGTTCTCAATGTAGATTGGATTCTCCAAAGATAGTTCCGTACCAGAACAAGGCAATGCAGTTATAGAGAACAGACAGCTGATGGAAGCAGTTATTGAATCCATCATCGGCCAACATGGTGTTTCTCCGGAAGCCCAACAGTGTTTGGCGACACGGGTATCTGAACTTCTGAAGGAATTCGATCCCGTAAAGGCCCAAAAGGAAGGATAGTAAGAAAGTGAATAGCCGAGGAGTTTTATGTAGAAATTATATGAAATAGGCCTTGTTTTTGTTAGTTTGAATAAGCGATTTTGGACTGTTAATCATAATTATGGATTGTGGTAATCAATGTTGTGGGTTAGAGTTTTTCGTTTTTGTTTAATGTTGCTTAGATGGGTCATTATCTACTTTGTATTAAGCTTGCTTTTATGCGGCGACTTGTGCTCCGACATATTGAATAGATGATTCATCCCACATGTGTCAATGTGGCGCACACATGCATGATTTGTCCGTCTTCAGGCTGAGAGCACCATGAAGTGGGCCAGCTCGATTATTGTTTCTCTCTTGTTCATGGTGGGCCTGGTGAAATAGGGTGTCGAATGGACTGACCCAGGGCTCATCAAATCTCTCCAGTTGTTTTTACGGCGAGACCCACATCTTTGGACAGCATATGTGGTTCTGAACAAGTGGGGTCCATCTTCGTTAGTCTAGCTCATTTTATTTTACATCATAGGGTGGATGTAACATGCCCCAAAAGTCTATCAGTTTGGAACATCCAGTGACCAATCTTGGGACCTTTGGTGGTGGAATGCTGATCATTGTTCTCTTTCTCTTTTTAACCGTCTCCCCATAGGAATAAATTGAAATGTTAAGATGGTCCCGGCTAAGAGATTTTTGGGGCATATCCATCTAATGTTAGAAGCAACAAACCAGTGGGGACACCAAAACCAGAGGGGAGAGTCATACCTATGTAAACTGAAGATATATACCAATTTTAAAATTTCCACTAATGGAATTACTCTCAATGGGTAACTAATATACTCTTCTTCAGCACATAAAAACATGCATGGAGTGAAGAAAAGGTCTACTGGAGATGTAGATTCTTAACCAAGAGAAAATATATATTATACTCACTATAATTTTTTTAGATTTGGTGGACTATAGTTTCTAAGAGGAAATGAACTTTTGTAGGACAAGGGTTGGAGAGAGAGAGAGAGAGAGAGAGAGAGAGAGAGAGAGAGAGAGAGAGAGAGAGAGAGAGAGAGAGAGAGAGAGAGAGAGAGAGAGAGGAAAATATATATTATACTCACTATAATTTTTTTAGATTTGGTGGACTATAATTTCTAAGAGGAAATGAACTTTTGTAGGACAAGGGTTGGAGAGAGAGAGAGAGAGAGAGAGAGAGAGAGAGAGAGAGAGAGAGAGAGAGAATCTTAATTTAGCCGCTTTTCCTGCATGCTTCTAATCTAGCAAAAGTTATGTGCATGGCCTTGAAAATGAATAACAAAGTAAAGTCACCTTGTGGCGACTTTGCTAGAAAGTAACAAGATTGAACAATTATTACACATGAATAATAATGGATACTGTTGAGGTTAAAATCTGGTCGGCTCTCTCTCCACGTCACCCTTTATGTATTGTTCCTAAAACCTGCAACAAGAAAACGAGCAAAGGTGACCCTGGCTAAGTCGGGGGACCCTCCGATGCCTAAGTCAAGACAAGGGAATCGGGGTCTAGGTAGAGAGTTGAGAAAGAGAGTTCGATATCGCGTACCTGTAGATATGGCGTGATGTGCTATTTATACTTGCCTGTGAGATGGTCCGGATCCGATAATCTCGGCACAATCAGGGGGATTCCCGGATCGTGGAGATACCGTCCGCAATCTATTGATCGTGTAACGTATCCGGCGAATAGTGCGTATCTGCGAGCGAAGTTATCGGCCACGTTCGGTTGTGACAGTTTTCATGTTTGGCGAACGAGGTATGCGCCTCTGAATACCGACTCGGCTCGGCTCATCCGACCACGGAGTAAAGGACTATTCGGCTCGGCCCATCCCACCACGGAGTGAAGATTCCAACATCTAGTACTATGTCTGATCCGTAGTGTTAAGCCGGTCCCATCGTAGTTGGCCTGGCTGGTCGTGTCGAGCGGAGTGCGGTTACGGTATGGCAGGTCACTCGGTCGGAATATGAGGACTGTCCCGAGCTGCACCTCAGCCGTGTCAGCTGCTTGGACGGGTTGCATCTTGAAACAGGTCGGGAGAGTCACGCCTCGGCTCTGCCTTGCGATCGGACCAGCGTTGTATCGTAAGCTCGGATTTCCCATAACAGAAGCCCCTTACTCTTACTTGCAGGCTCGGAGAGTACTTATGTAGGAAATCTCCAGCCTTTATTGCAATGATGATGAGTCTTGAATTGTACGCGTGCTGGTCGCCTTGGTTAACGCGTGGCGACGGTTACGATCCTGAATCTCCTTTCAGCCTATGGGAGGTTGCCACGTAGGGAGGCGTGTACGTGATGGCTCTGACTGTTGGGGCGTCGCTTCGCATATCGAGGCACATTACCCGATGTCAGAGCCGTACTGACGGTTCAGTACTCCTCCAATGCAATGCTGCCATGTGTGTTCGGAGATCGGCTCGTGCCGATTCGACTGCTGCCATTGAGGCCCGCCATCAATGCAGAATTCCTTCGTCGCCTATATAAGGCGCCCCGAACTTTCGTTTGTCACTTTACATTCCGAATCAGAAGAGCATACCGGAGGAGGCAATTTTCGACGAGGCGTGCGCGTCTGAATTCAAAATTTCTGGCGGGCGATTCCGACCGATCTCTCTTTTCCGGTAAAAGGCGATTTATGGCAATCACCCGGTGAGTCTCCTTCGTTGTTCTTTATCCTTCTTTGCATTATGTCTTCCGACCTTAACATGGTCCGTGAATACGCCGAGGACTCCGAGCCGAAGAGTTCTTCAGATCGAAGTGGGGCCTCTGAAGGTCCCTTCGAAACCACACCCCTGTACCCCCCGCCTCGGAGACAAGACGTTGGGCTCTAAAACCAAGTAGCCCAGCAAGAAGAGGGACACCCGAGCCTACCGAGTCGAGACCACTACCACCACCGAAATGCCCGTGAATTTACGCGCTGCAGAGGTAGTCCCATGAGGTTCTGTTATGTCGGAATCTCAGATGGAGTGAGTCCGAACAGAGTTCCAAATCCCGAACTCCGTTCAGATAAGGGCCCCTGGGCCTATGGACGCGACTGGTGCTCCTGCCGAAGGGAAAGTTGTTATCTTTCTTTGTGCGCTGCAGTGCGGGGTCCGACTCCCACTCCACCCCTTTATAAGGAAGGTTGTGGCTCACCTTGGGCTGGCTCCCGGGAAATTTACCCCTAATGCCTGGAGGGTGATGATTTTCGCCTACATTATCTGGAGACAAGTGGGGAACTCCGAGCTGACCCTAGAGGAATTGCTGAGTTTGTACCTAGTCAATCATGATAGCAACGATCCATGGTACTATTTTGCGACTCGAGGGAGCAAAGGGTCGGGACTGGTGATGAACCTGCCGACTTCCAACAAGGACTGAAAAAATAAGTGGTTCTGGGCGGCAGGCGAATGGGAGGCGCCAACAGCCGAGCTAAGGACCTCAACGGCTCGTATTCTGACCCGTTTTACAACACCAGGTCAGACTTCATCTAATATCCAAGTTACATTACTGCCTTGGTTTTCACCCGTTTCAATTGAAACATTTCCTTTTCCAGCTTTCACAAAGGGGTTACCGTTCCTCGACTCAGACCAGAAGAACCGCATTGCGAAGGCCAGAACACGATCAAAGACGCTTCGCTCCTGGGCTGATCTGATCACCACGGCTAACCTTCACTGGTCCGGGCTTTGCAAGTCCCAGCCTTTGCCCACATCCCTCAGTAAGATGCCCTAATCTCTTTGATGAACTTCGCTTCGGTGATTTAGTAGCTGATAGTCTTTTTCCTTCGCAGGCATGGCCGAAGCGTCTGGCGCTCGGAAGATGAAAGCAGCTCCAACAGCGGCGGAGTTGCTGAAGGAAGCCCCCCGAGTGAAGATCACTCGGAAGAAGCTAGTTCCCCCTCGCGTGGGGGAATCTTCCGCTACGCCGACCTCAACAGCCCCAGCTCCGAGACCAGTCGGCTCTACCTCTGCGGTGCTGACCCCGGCGCGCCCTAGTACTCCCGCGGCTCCTTCGACAGTCTTGCGCCCGATGGTTCTCCTCCTCCGGGGCTCGTCCGAACGACCGTGGTCGACACCCCGTTTGTTCCGAGCCCTATTGCTCGTGCTCCTGCTGTCGTCGCTCCCCCCACCGCGGAGGCTCCTGCCACAGTCCCCGAGCCCCCCGTCGCTATTCTTTCTTCCTTCGAACGGGAGGAGGCCATTAGAATGGCCGATAATATGCTTTCCCCCCTGAGGTCGGAGGAGATGTCCGCACCGAGGGTAAAAACTCGACCGGCAGCAGGGTAGTGGCCGAGGGGGCTGCGGCATCGGACCAGGTGGGCACGAGCGGTGATAGGTTCGAGCCGGGCTATCATATGACGTGCTTGGCTTCTTGGGCTGCCAAGCATGCTAAGGAGGAGGATATTGCTCCGAACCTTGACCGGTCGGAAGGCGGCTTTCTGAACGACTTCGCCTCTGTGTGTTACATAGTATATCTCCGAGAGGATTCTCCCTTTCATATCATATTATATATATATATATATATATTTTAGATTCTGACCTTTGTTTCCTGTTCAGGCCATCCCGGTGTTGCTCTCGATTCGGCAGAGAGTGCGGGAGCATTGGAAGAGGGAGGCGGAGTTCGAGGCTCTCTAGGCTGAGAGGGCGGCCTTGAAGTCCTAGCAGATTGAGCTGCGCCAGCAGCTTTCAGGCGAGAGGGCTAGGGTGAGCCGACTGTAGGGAGTCATTATCGACCTGGAGGCCAGGGAGCTGCACCTGCAGGAGAAAGCGGATAATCTTAAGGCGAGTGGCGATGCAGCGACCGCCGAGTTGACCCGTGCCAGGGTTCACGGGGATTCTTTGGACATGGAGACTACTCGGCTAGGTGAAGCTCTGAAATGTACCAAGGCTCAGGTGACTGAAGAGCGGATCCGAACCGTGGATCAGACCGTGGAGGCTCAGCAGGCCAAATATGAGGCCTCTTTGGTCGCAGCGGTTGCCGCCGCGGTTGAAGATTTCAAGACCTCCAAGGAGAGGGACGCCGAAGCTGCGATATTCTACAACTGCGACTTTGACGCTTATCTCGAGGCAATCATGGGTTTGTACCCAGACCTCGATCTTGACTCTCTTCTTCCTGAGGACTCCGAGAATGCTCCTGCTGAAGTTGCCCGCTCGGATCAACCCCTTGACGTCCAGGCTCCTCCTCCAGCATAAAGGCCTATTTTACTTTGTATTTTTTTAAGAAACTGTCAATGTATTCTTTGCCCCTCCGAGGGGATTTAATGAAAAATATTTTTTTTTGGTATTGCGTTAACTTGCTCTGAGATATAGTCGAGCGGGCCTCTTTACGAGCCTGACCTTTTCATTCCGTCATATTGTCGAGCCGAGTACTCCAATGGAGGGTTGGGTCATTATTAGGCTTTTTCCCTCGAGGGAATGCCTTGTCTATCTTTCGCAAGATTAGACCCCGATCCCTTAAAGGATCAGACCATTTAATTTGTGCTTGTATTGGTGAGGCAATCGGGCGAGCATCCAAAGTAAAATTGAACTTTTATTAAGAGCCTTAAAGGCTAGCCGCTCGGAGACATAATTTTATTATGAGCTTTAAAGGCTCTTCCTCATGGGTAGTAGATCTTCAAGTGCTCGATGTTCCAAGGATGAGGGAGATGGCGGCCTTCGAGGTCCTTCAGGTGATACGAGCCTGGTTTGGTAGACCTGACCACATGATATGGTCCTTCCCAGTTGCGTCCGAGCGCTCCTGCCCCCGGCTCAGCTGTGTTATGGAAGACCCGTCGGAGGAATAAGTCCCCTGAGCGGAAGCGCCTAACTTTGACCTTTGAATTGTAGAAGCGCGCTGCCTGCTGATGCCGAGCCGCCGTTCGGAGCTTCAAAACCTCTTTGAGTTCTTCGAGCAAATCCAGATTAGCAGCGATCTGCTCAGAGTTTTGATTTTCTTCAAAGCTTCTTACCCGCGCCGTTGGGAGTCCGATTTTCACTGGCACCATTGCCTCCGAGCCATAGGACAGTGAAAACGGGGTTTCTTCCGTTGAAGTTTGGGCTGTGGTCCTATAAGCCCAAAGGACGAAGGGAAGCTCCTCGGCCCAATTTCCCTTTGCTTTTTCCAGCTTTGTCTTGAGATGGTGCTTGATGACCTTGTTGATCGCCTTTACCTGTCCATTTGACTGTGGGTGCCGAGGCGATGAGTAAGCGTTTACAATGTCAAGCCTTTGACACATACTACGAAACTTGTCATTGTCGAATTGGCGGCCGTTATCAGAAACGATGGTTCATGGGATTCCGAATCGACAGATGATATTTTTCCACACAAAGTCGATTACTTTTTTCTCAGTGATCTTTGCGACTGGCTCGGCCTCGGCCCACTTAGTGAAGTAGTCGACTGCAATTATAGCGAACTTAACTTGTCCCTTCCCAGTGGGCAAGGGACCGATGATGTCGATTTTTCATTGGGCGAACGACTACAGCTCGCTCATAGGGGTCATTTCTTCTGCCTGTTGTCTCGACACGGTAGCAAAACGCTGACACTTGTCACACTTTCGAACAAAGTCCTTAGAGTCTTGCTTAAGAGTCGGCCAGAAATACCCTTGATGAAGTATCTTCATGGCCAAGGCACGACTGCCAGAATGATTTCCACAGATTTCCTCGTGGATCTCCCGAATCACGTAGTCGGCCTCGTCCGGTCGGAGGCATTTAAGGTAAGGCTGAGAATGTCCCTTCTTATATAGCACTCCGTCCAATATAGCGTATCGGGCCGCTCTGACCCTAAGTTGCCTCACCTCTAATTTGTCTGATGGGATTTCACTGGATGAGAGGTAATCGAAGATCGGGTCCATCCAACTAGGAATAGACTGGACGGGGTTGACCTCCTCCAGCTGACCAATACTCGGGTGCTCAACAAACTCGACGGGAACAAAACGTGGGATCTTTCCCTCGGAGGCCAAGGCAAGTCTTGCTAAGGCATCGGCCCATGAGTTCTCAGCTCTGGGGATCTGCCGGATGGCGCAACTCCAAAATCTCTCAATCAATTTCCTCGCTGCCTCGAGGTAGGCGATCATCCTGACTTCTTTGGCTTCGTACTCCGAAGAGATGTGGTTCACTACCAGCTGCGAGTCGCAACGGACTTGCAGGGTCTGAACGCCTAGGCTAGTTGTCAACCTGAGCTCAGCTAACAGCGCTTCGTACTCGGCTTCGTTGTTTGAAGCTTTGAATCCGAGCCTGATTGCGTATTGGATTGTAGTTGAGTCGGGTGCAATCAGGACGACACTCGCCCTAGCTCCTTTAACTTTGGATGATCCGTCAACATAAAGGACCCATCCCGGATCCAACTCCGCCTCCTGGTTGCTCAGCGCGACGGGCGGCGTCATCTCGACTTCCTTGCTGATTTGTTCTTCACTCGGAGCCGTGAACTCGGCGATGAAATCGGCGACAGCTTGACCCTTGATTGCAACCCTAGGGTGGAACTGGATGTCAAACTCTCCGAGCTCCACGGCCCACTTAGTGATCTGACCTGACACTTCAAGTCTCTGGAGGACCTGCCTTAGAGGAGAGTCCGTTAGCATAACTATGGAGTGGGCCTGGAAATATGGTCGCAGTCTTCTGGCCGATACGACGAGGCAGAGCGCCAGTTTTTCCAAGGACTGGTACCTTGTTTTAGCTAGTACCATGACTTTACTTTCGTAGTACATGGGGTACTGCCTGCTTCTGACCTCTCTGATTAGAGCCGAACTGACAGCTGAAGCCAAGACTGCAAGGTAGAGGAATAGAGGCTCCCCTTCTTTAGGCTTGGACAATAGAGGCGGTGAACCCAAGTATTGTTTTAACTGCTCGAATGCATGCTCACACTCTGGTGTCCACTCCGCCTTCTTATAGCCCTTCACCTGCTAGAAGAAGGGAAGGCATTTATCTGTAACCCTGGATATAGAGCATCCAAGGGAGGCAACTCTTCCTGTAAGACACTGTATCTCCTTAAGAGTTCGAGGCGAGTTCATGTCAAGGAGGGCCTTGATCTTATCTGGATTGGCCTCGATACCTCGCTGACTGACTTGAAAGCCAAGAAACTTCCCTGACTTAACCCCGAATGCACACTTAGCGGGATTCAATTTCATCTGATATTCTCGAAGGACGCTGAATGTTTCTCCGAGGTCGGCAAGGTGGTTGAAGGCTTAGGTACTTTTCACTAACATGTCGTCCATGTACACCTCCATGGTGCGCCTAATCTAGCTAGTAAACATCTAATTCACCAGCCTCTGGTATGTTGCCCCAGCGTTTTTCAGGCCAAACGACATGACCCGGTAATAGTAGAGTCCTCTGTCCGTGACAAAGGTCATCTTCTGCCTATCTGGGGGATACATAGAGATCTGGTTGTATCCAGAATAGGCATCCAGGAACGAGAGCAACTCATGCCCAGCTGTGCTGTCCACCAGTTGGTCGATCTAAGGTAATGGGAAGCTGTCCTTAGGGCATGCCTTATTCAGATCTGAGTAGTCTACACAGACCCACCACTTTCCATTGAATTTCTTGATGAGAATGACATTTGCTATCTAGTCAGGGTAACATACTTCTTCTATGAAACCCGCATCGAGCAGGACGGAGACCTCCTCGGCAATGACTTCATATCGTTCGGCGTCAAACAGCCTTCTCTTTTTCTTAATCGGCTTATGATTTAGGTCCACGTTCAACCTATGAACCAACACGTTAGGAGAGATCCCTGGCATATCTGCATGTGACCATGCGAAGATGTCTCGATGTTTCCTCAAGAAGGCTAATAGTTCGTTCATCCCTCGGAACTTAATGATGACCCAAGCTGGACAGTCTTGCTTGGGTCCGATTCATCGAGGGAGACTTTTTTCAAGTCCTCGACTGATGAACTTTCTGCTGGTCCTCGGGGGTCCAAGGCATCCACGACGAGAGCATGTTTAGCGGCTCCTTTCCTAACAGCTATAGCATAACATCTTCGGGCCTCGCGCTGGTCACCTCGGAGATAACCGATCCCTCCTTCAGCTAGGAACTTCATCATCAGATGGTAAGTTGAGACAACCGCTCTTATTGCATTGAGGGAGGGTCAGCCCAGGATTACATTATGGACAGATGGAACATTGACAACTAAAAAGTCCACCAGAAGTATGACTTGATGTTGTCCTTCTCCCGCTGTTACAGGGAGGGAGATAGCTCCTTCGGAGATTACTCTCTCTCCGGTAAAGCCGTGCAAGGGAGTCTTCACGGGTTGGAGCCGAGACCGTGAAATTCTCATCTTTTCGAACGCCTCGGAATACATAACATCAGCCGAACTCTCGGAGTCGACCAGGATGCGGTACACCTTGTGATTCGCTATGGTCATGGTAACCACTAGCGCGTCATCGTGTGGATGCTGGATCCTGCGTGCATCGTCTTTCGTGAAGGTTAAGCTGCACGGAGCGACTCAGAGTTCCTTTCTGGGACGTTCTGTCAGGTGAACGTGATGTTCCGGCTCGGATCTCCGAGAATAGGCTTTTCTAGCCCTATTTGAATCCCCTCCCCCAGCTGAACCTCCAAAGATGGTATGAATTTTGACTGGTTCTTCTGTGGGGTTGTTTGGCTTTTCTCACGGCTGTTCCTCTCTCTAAGCGGACCTTTCTCTTTTGGTGTAAAGACGTAGATGTCCTTTGCGGATGAGGGACTCAATCTCGTCTTTCAGATCCACGCAGTCGTCCGTGTTGTGAGCATGGTCCCGATGGAAGCGGCAGAATTTCTGCTTGTCCCGATGCTCTGGGTTAGCCCTCATGCAGACTGGCCAACTGATCAGCCTGCCTCCTCGGATATCTAACAGAATTTGCTCGGCGGATGTATTAAGTGGGGTATAGGAATGAAATTTTCCTTCCGGCCTACGGTTCGGCCGACGATCGCGAGAAGCGCGGTCATCCGCCCCTTTACTAGTCGGCTGGGAGTCTTCGTTCCGAGGTCTCTTCCCTTTTTTTATCGAGTCGGATACTTATGTGCCTTTTCGAGCATTAGTAAACTCCTCGGCGTTAGTATACTTCTGAGCTTTCACCATGAAGTCCGCTAGCATCTTTGGCGGACTCTTTCCAATAGAGAAGGTAAATTTTCCTTCCTTCAATACGCTCAGAATGGAAGAAAGAGCCATCTTGTCGTCGTAGTCCTCGACATGCAATGCTTCTTCATTGAAGCGGGCGATGTAATCCTTTAATGGCTCTTTCAGGGCCTGCTTGATGATGAGCAGGTGAGTGTTGGGTTTCCGACTTCTCTTACCGCTTATAAACTGCGTAAGGAATAGTCGACTTAGTTCAGCGAAAGAATCCACGGAGTTGGGTTTGAGCTGGCGATACCAAATCCAAGCGGATCCAGTGAGGGTGATAGAAAACCCCCTACACATCATTGCGTCCATTGCAGTCTGGATCTGCATCTACGATCGGTAGGACTCCAGGTATTCGGATGGATCCCCAGATCCTAAATACTGGATGACGGGAGGCATCCGTAACCTCTGTGGCATCACTTCAGCCATGATGGCTAGGGTGAAGGGAGGCTCGGTCTCTTCCATCATCGCCTGGATCGTGGCTGGAACTGTCGATTGTTGCTGTTTCTTCTCCAATGTCAGGAACTTGTCCTTCAACTCCTCAAATCATGCCTCCCATGGGTCCCTATTTTTCGCAACGACCTTTGGGGCATCCTCGACCTCCGGCGTTCTCCTTTCTCTCCTCCGTTCTAACTAGTGCCGGAGGTCTGTGGGCGGCAGAGCGGATGTGGCTGAATGGACAGTTGTGGGAGCTCGGGTAACGACATTCCGTGCGGATCCTTCGAAGTGCACTGCAGGAGAGTTTTGCCCGAAACGCGGTACCCCTGAATGCTGGGGGCTCCAGGTCTTGCACTCCTCGGCGCAGAACAGGTCTTCACGAACAGTTCCACTGGTTCGAGAACGGGTTGTTCCTGAGCCGGACGTGACTCTGGTTCCCTCTGCTGCTTCATTCTATTGATCTCGTCGCGCAGGGCCTGTAACTCGTTCTGCATGGCGCGGTATTTACCCGACCGGTTGCGCGAACGTTGAGAAGGTCCTGATGCGGACTCGGCATGAAGTGTTGATGATGACCGAGCTTGCTCGCTTGGTACCGGTTCCACAACTACAACTTTCTTCTTCCTCATCATCGCTTAGTAAGATGAGAACCTGATTTTTAGTCTCAGATTCCCACAAACGGTGCCAAAAAATGTTGAGGTTAAAATCTGGTCGGCTCTCTCTCCACGTCGTCCTCTACGTGTTGTCCCTGAAACCTGCACCAAGAAAACGGGCAAAGGTGACCCTGGCTAAGCCGGGGGACCCTCCGATGCCTAAGTCAGGACAAGGAAATCAGGGTCTAGGTAGAGAGTAGAGGAGGAGAGCTCGATATCGTGTACCTGTAGTTATGGAGTGATGTGCTATTTATACTTGCCCGTGAGATGGTCCGGATCCAATAATCTCTGCACAATCAGGGGGATTCCTGGATCGTGGAGATACAGTCCGCAATCTATTGATAGTGTAGTGTATCCAGCAAGTAGTGCGTATCTGCGAGCGAAGTTATCGGCCACGTTCGATTATGACAGTTTCCATGTTTAGCGAACGAGGTATGTGTCTCTGAATACCGACTCGGCTCGGCTCATCCGACCACGGAGTAAAGGATTATTCGGCTCGGCCCATCCGACCACGGAGTGAAGAGTCCAGCATCTAGTACTGTGTCTGATCCATCCTGTTAAGCCGGTCCCATCGTAGTTGGCCTGATGGTCGTGTCGAGCGGAGTGCGGTTACAGTATGGCAGGTCACCCGGTCGGAATATGAGGACTGTCCCGAGCTACACCTCAGCCGTGTCGGCTGCTCGGACGGGTTGCGTCTTGAAACAGGTCGGGAGAGTCACGCCTCGGCTCTGCCTTGCGATCGGACCAACGTTGTATCGTAAGCTCGGATTTCCCATAATAGATACACCTATATATATTTTTTTTATGGTGGATACATGTTTTTTATTTATGGTGGATACATGTTTTTATTTTATGGACAATACATGGATAATATTTTATTTTAGATACATCTACGTGATTTTATGGAGGATCCATCTATGGTACGAAACATATTCCAAAAACACATGTATGACATATTAGTTTACAACTAGACATATTTATGGCATACTATTTCATAAATGTTTATCATTTGCTTATATAGCCACTATCCAAAGACAAACCATTGTTGCTTTAAAATCTCAAAAAAAAATAAAGACTTGCGGCTATTTTTTCTAAGGCATGATCGGTGAACCATTGGCCATGTTTTGTTCATCGTGGAGTCATAATATACGTGCTGTTATATATACTCTTTTGTTGTACTCTGTGGATTTTGAGGATTATAATTCTTTGAAGATATTCCACAATTGTTAAAGATGGTTGTATCATTGTCCTCTATGCAAAAATCATACTTGAATGTTGCTAACATGTTATCCTAGATCTTAATCTTCCTCTTCTTTCTCTCTATAGTTGCTAGGAGTGGTAATGGGCCGAACCAGGCTCGGACCGGACGAGCTCAACATTTAAGACCCATTGCACGATCTTGGTCTAATCTGGACATGGGCCTAGCATAATAGACCCAAGACCAAGACCAAAAATTGATTGGGCTTGGGGTTGACCCTGCCTAACCCAACCTTGCCTAAGTACCCTGTATCAAGTACGCCCACATGCACAATGATATAGACATTTATAACAATGAAACCAATAGTCTACATTCAAGATGCAGGGGATATAACACATGCACATATGAAGTTGGGTCAGGTCAGGTCTAAGCCAAGTTGGCCGGGCTAAAATGACTTAAGCCCAAGCCTCGCTTGAAAATTGTTCTGGCCATGCCTGCTAGGTCTAAGCCCGATATATAGACCAAGCTAATAGTTTTAAACTCACTCCAAAGCTGAGTTGTGTTCCTCAAGTCGAACAGGCTGCTTTGCCCATTGCCATGCCTTGAAAGAACGGGGTGTACCTAAGTTATGGTCTTATTGGGCCATTGATGATGTACCAATCTTTCTTACATCTTTCTGTCCATTTCTAAGAAGAAATCTACCTCTTATGGTTTGAGCTGCTTTACTCGGAAAGGAATGGGCTCCAAATAGCTTAATTTTAACAATCCTGTATTGAAATGTACATTGAGAAGTCATTGATGAAGGTTAAGGTAATGGCATCCATTAATTGATGGATGTTTCACTCTCGTAAACACGTATGAGTGGATGAGTTCTAATGCTTTCGATGTTGCACAGTGTATCTACAGAATTTAAGTTGAGGAAGTCCACTTTTTTCCATCTCGTGGACCTTTTTGTATCCTACATATACCAACCTCTCATGTGACAGATCTGGGGTCTTACGAAGTAAGTTTTTATGAGACCCGACCTGATTTCGCATGTGTGCATGTGTGTGTGTGAGTATGCATTTCATTTCTTGTGGTCCTGCGGTCTTACCGGTCGAATTCTGACGACCCGCGACCTTCGGATTGTGCTTGCTCGTCATCCTTAAGTTCAGTCACGTAGACCCGAATCGGATCGAGCCGAAACCTGTGCCATTGTGACCGTATTGTCGCCGCGGTTCCAACGTCGCGTCTTGTGCATCCATCCGATGTGTGGATCATAAATTGTGTACGTTTCATTCTATGACCCTTGATTTTGATCATGTGGCCCACCTTGGAGTTGTGCATGTGGCCCATACTCCCTCTTTTACACAAGTTCCAATACACACTACACACACCACCTAAATCTCCATAACTCACACTACCAAGACCTCACACACCACCCACACCTAACCTACCCTAGCAAACATTATTTATATCACCATAGGTTAATGATTACTTCCATTAAAAAGCTTTTCCCTCTCTTTCCCTCTCATTTCTCTTCTTCTCTAGCAATTTCCCTCCATTTCTTCAGCCCATTTTTCTCTATTTTTCTAGTCACCTTCCTCCTTAATCCCCCACCATCTAACCCTTGAAACCCCATCTCCACCATTGATCCATCTCCCTTGGTGCTAAATGACCTTAGTGTGAAAGTTTGGTGGTCATCTTTGAGGTGGGTGACTATTATTTTATTGAATTCTTTTCTTTTCCTTAATCTCATTATTTCATTATGGATGGATCACATGGGACCCACCAATCCATGGTGGGGATCCCATTTGATCCCATGGATGTGGCCCTTTGGCCCATCCTACATGCATGTCATGATCCATGACGGGGCCATTCTCCATGGACCCCACCATGATGTATGTAATGATCCACTCCATCTCAAGGTCATATAGACCTTAAGGATCATGTTAGGATGACATCCCAACCATCCATAGTAATTATAGATCATGCATGTAGTGATTTTATATTGCATGTACAATCAATGTAGTTGCATGGGAATGATTCATTCTTGGGATGGCCCATTAGTGGTGGCGCCCTACCCCATAGCCGGATCGTGTTTCTTCTCTATCTTTTCTTTCTTATCTTTATAGTGAATCTGATGTATGTGTGGCCCACTTGATGTGCCATGCAACTAGGCCCAAGTGGTTAGACATCCAGGCCCACCTTGTTGTCCCTTATTATTGGCATGTTTTGGACAACCTTTGGACTTGATTTTATGGATGATCTTGGAAGGGGCTTGGGTTTGAGAGTTGTGTGACCCATCTAGGTGGACCCCACCCTGAGCAAATGATGATTTATTTCTCTTTTAATTATCTTTTGGGGTGGTTTGGATAACAACATGTTGCTGTCCAAATCTGCCTGGACATATTTTTAGGCCACCTTGGGGCCTAATTTTTGGATCTTTGGTGGGAATACTGAAATAAAATGATATATAATTCTTATAGCCTTATGACCCACCTACAACCATACCAAATTTCAACCACATCTGACATTCATTGGGGTCCCAAAGGTGTGGTCCAAGTGAGGTGGACAGTCTGAATTTTTCTGCACTGTTCCAGCAACATTCCACCCTGGACAGGTTGGAATTATGAAATTTATTAAAATACTTTTGGGTGTCTAAAAATTTTAAAAATTTATAGAGAGGTGGTCCACCCATGTTAGGACCTACTACCAAATTTTGAAGCCAATGGACACCTGTACGTACCATAGTGGTGGTTGGACTGGCCCACTATAATATAGTGTTCAAATCAGTCTGATTTTCAGAACAGATTGACTTCTTTAAATGAATTAAAATACTTATAGATGTTCAAAAATTATGAAATTTTGTAAGAGTTTTTTTCACTCATGGTAGGACTCACTTACCAAATTTCAGGGCCAATGGACTCCTGTACACACCGTGGCAAGGGTCGGACTGGCCCACCACATTGGGACATCAAGGTCTGTCCGATTTTCTAAACAGACTGTTTTGTTTAAATTAATTAAAATACTTATGAATATTTAAAAATTTTAAAATTTTATGGGAGTGTGGCCCACCTATGAAAGTATCACTTTATAAAATTTTAATCCCAA
The DNA here is from genome assembly GCA_037074715.1 of Magnolia kwangsiensis. Taxonomy (NCBI): domain Eukaryota; kingdom Viridiplantae; phylum Streptophyta; class Magnoliopsida; order Magnoliales; family Magnoliaceae; genus Magnolia; species Magnolia kwangsiensis. The sequence continues at coordinate 104,743,910 of CM073578.1, read as the reverse complement.
AGGATCTAATTTGGGCATCCAAAATAATGGGCCAAGTTGGTTGGACTGCCAGACCTTTCTACTGTGCAGTCCAGCAATATGCCTTGATAAAAACTATAATTCAAAAATATTTCCTTTCATGGTGGGCCACACTTTTGGGTTTCCTCCTATTGTATGCATGATGAGGGACCTTGGCCCTTAATTTTTAAAATTTTAGAGGCCCTGGACCCACTCCAATGGAGTGCCTAAATTTAGGACAGCAACATGCATTGCAGAAATTTTCTATACATTATTGTCCCTTATTATTTTAGAACTTTGGGCCCCAGCCCATTGGGCTTTGTGTGTGATTAGTTGGGGACCCATTCCTGATGTTTTAGGGCCCATTGGGTCCATGATTGTGGGGCCCACTATATTGAGAAAGTTGGGTATCTATTAGTCCCTTATATTTTAGAATATTCTTAGGCTTAATTAAGGCCTTTTTGGATCTCTATTGATGATCATTTGTGGGACCAAAATATAAACCAGATTTTTTATACTTCCTAGTGGGCCCAGATTGGGCTGGAACGTCCCAGCTTGGCCTATCCATATGTTGGGCTGACTTCCACCATTTTAATGGACTTATGGGCTGAGATAAAGGTGGTATTAGGCCCTTAGTTGCCCACCTAGATTGCTAGTTGTTGGGCTCATGTAGTGGGGCCCATTTCACCCAAATTAAACTTATTTTTTAAGCAGTGTTTTTATACTCATGGGCTGCCCATTAAGTTCATCTAAATGTATGAGTCCTATGGCCATTGAGGCTTGGGCCTTGGGCCTTGATTCTTCTCCTTGGGCCCATGTTGTTGAAGGTAGTATTGGACCCTTTTTCTCATGCCTTTTGTGGAGCTTATGTATGTGGTTTGGATGTGGGCCTTGGGCCTTGTAGTTATATGGATTATGATTGGTTATGCCTTGGGAAATGTAACACCCCAGATTTTTGCCAACTTGGAGTTAAACATCTTTAGGCAATGGGTCAACCATAACCCTTACACTCAGTCTCAAGGCCTGAAACCCCTTTTCATCCAATTCCTTCAGAATCTCTCCTTTCACCATCCCATTCTTCAACTTTTTCTAAGTCCTTTCACACTAGACATAAATCCTAATGTGTAAATGACGAAGAATCATACTTAAGCAAAAATTTACTACAAATAGTAAATATATGTATAAATTGGACTTCCGATCATTCCAATCATGGAATCTCATGGAATAAATGGTTTAGTTGGACGAATTAACCTCTCCTACCCCAAAATCATATGCTACACGATGCATAGACTAATTTTGGTTTATAAAATGACCCAAAATAGGACAAAACGGAGTCGTGGGCCTACCCACGCTAATCCACAATGATCTAAGGTGGGCCCCACATACATTTGGGACCTAGGGGATAGGGGGACCACGTCCCATATGCCGGCCATCGCCAGATTTGAGTTTGGCCGATGAGGGCCTCGTCGTTTCGACAAGGCCTCATCGTACAGTGGGCCCCACTCGGGCCGGCCTTCGGGCCAGAGGTGTTTGGGGGTTAGGGTAGCCCCCTGCTATGTGGGTCGTCCATTAAAATCCCTCCAATCTAGTACCTCCTTCATAAACTACCCTTCCAATCTCTCCTTTCTCCCCTAAACGTCTGATTTTTGGCAAAAATCATCCCTCCAAACACTCCCTTCTTTCGTTTCCAAGCACCCTCACTCCACCCTTCAAATCTCATCTCAAATAAAGATCAATAAAGGATACTTCCTTTAGAAATCTAATGAGAATCAACTAGCGCTGCACTAGATGAGCTATGAAATTCTCACCAATCACTTTCAATATGATCTGCTAGAGTCAAAACGTATAGGATATGTGATGCTACAATATCGTAAAACCTAGGATCAAACTCTATTCCTGATTGCTCTCGGGAGCACCTTGAAACTTTGTATCGGCTCTGGACCGCACATCGGAAGTCCAATTAGCCCGAACTTAGACAATCCTAACCGCCTAGGTGGACTTGACAATCACCTTAAAAATTAAGTCCAGATGATGTCCCACGACGATTTCCTTGTGTCCAGAGTGAAGAGTGTGAGAAATGTTAGAAATTAATATAATTTATGAAATCTGGCACGTGTCGCTTGTGCGACATTTTCTAAGCGTTCTGACTGTCAGAATTTGATCAAATTTTACCCTCGGATCAGGATAGGTGGCCCTTACATGTCAACGCACTTGTGGCCCTGATCAAGTACCGGTAGCTGTAAAACTAAAACTAGCCCTCACGGTCGATCTGGAAATCCGACTGGACTGAAAACTCTATCTGACCTAGATCCAAGTCAGAGAGCTTAAGTCTGACCGCACTTAGTAACAGGACCTCTAGAAATGCTCCGTTGGATCAGAACAAGCCCACTTTGGTTATAAAATAAGTATACCTTGGTCCCAAGTCTATTTTCGTCACTTTTGGACTTATAAAAAAGGCTTAAACCCTTGCTCTTTCATTTCATACGAATTTGGAGAGAGAAGAGAGAAAAGAGAGGGAAAGTGAGGGAGAAGTTGGGGCTTTCTCCTGGGATTCTTCCTTACTACTCCACGTGCCAAAGCCATCCACCTGCATCGTTATTCCGGCGATTCTGGTTTCGTTCTAGATAAGAAAACCCTAACCCTAACTTGTTTTAGGGATTCCTTCGATATAGGTAGCGACGTAGCTGATGTATCTTGTAATATAGGTTGCCGTTGAGCCGTTGACGAAGACTTATTATCTGAATCGACTCCGTTTCGCAATTTCTGGTTTAAGGTGCGGATTTTAGACGCTTAGGTTACCATTTTTCAGAGCTTTCAATGTCGTTTAATGGTAGATTGCTGATGAGGATGCTGTTTGACCTATACAACATGCTGTCCATTTTTCATTTCGAATACATACGAAGAATATGAGATTTAAGGTATTTTAGGTATTTGTAGAAAATACTGTATACGTACGTATTTTGCCGATATGATTACCATGAGTATTTATCGTGTACCTATACTAGTTATGCGTGTATGAACTGTTTGGCAAAGAGATTCGCCCTAATGCACATATTGGCCGACATATGCTATGTAGACTAATGTGTGTAGACTAAGTGTTTGTTGAAATGCCTAAATCAATATGATTTATGCCTGCCATATGTATCGAATGTAAGAACATGATTGTTGTGTATTAGACATCTCCTTGATGTAAGGATTTGTCATATTATATGTTGAAATCAACATACGTCAAGTGTAGTCTAAGAGTTTGTATAAATGTATGTATTGCTAAGTATTGAGTAAATGGTGTTGTAAATTAGAGTTGAGATTGGATTCTCAACTAATTTGATGATGTACATGAATTCCTCTATGTTTGTTGTATTGAATTGATTACCTTATGTGTGAAATACTCATGTATGGTTAACTGCTTATGATGTACGTTATAACATGCTTATAACATGCTGGAATTACTTGCACTTCAATTTCGTTTATTTCATATGATTACTGATTCACATCTTTGTGCTTGGGGCTATACTCTAGTCTAGGAAGTCGGTAACAGTTTAGAATTTGTGGTTGGATTATATTCGCCACGAAGGATGTGTATGACGAACCTGAGTTGTACTAGAGTCGTCGGCAGTGGTTAGGCCACACGAAGTGCTTGTGCACTTCATGTCGGTCGATTCAACGTGCGCTCGTGCTAGTCGGACTCATCAAGTAACCCGACTGACCATTGTATGTTCACCTTGTATTCGTCATAACTGCTTGAACCTAGGGTACTAAACTTACCATTGGAAAGCTCCTCTAACCTTGGTACCTCGATCCCCTAAGACTCATGAGCCGGGCATGGTGGTATGGGACACCGTGGTCGAGATGTTGGCCTACGCTGGGGCCACAAACCTTCCCGTAGTGACCAGTGAGCACCCTACTCTGAGCAGACTCTGGTGGTATAGGACACTATATTCTTGCTGTCTGCCTACATTGATAAGGTGATGGGGGAGTGGAGCAACGAGTGCGAGCAACAGCCCTGACAGCCCTTTGTAGTGACCTTGAGTTTATCCTAACACCGCATGGGGCCGACGAGTCCTGATGCAGTCTTAAGGATATAAACTAGGCCTGTATTGATAAGGTGATGGGGGAGCGGTACAACGAGTGCGTGCAACAGCCCTGGTAGCCTTTACAGCGACCTAGAAATATATTATCGTATGAGATCACTAGGAGTGACGACCCTAGACAGGATCATTGTTTGGGTATTGATATAAGGGAAGTACCTTAGTTTCCCAATCCTGCTGTATGAAAAGGACTAATAACAACTCGGTAATCATTACTCATACCGTACTGCATGTGCCTGAAAGATGTGGAGCACTGAGGAACGCAAGCATGCCGCAGACGCAGATGGTGCCGCATGAGGGAGTATGTTGGTGAGGGCATCCATCATGTCATTTCATCCATGCATTAATCACAGTATTTAGGAATATTTATTTTGTTTGCTTTATCATTATCGCATGATGGATTTGATAACATGTTAATCTTTATTCTATGAATCCACTGAGTTAGCTACTCACTCCCACGTTACGAGATGGTGTTCCGGACACCCACCAGTCCTTATTTTAGTTTCAGATGATGGCACTGCTTGTGGAGTAGAGCTGGACTTGTATGATGCTGAGGAGGACTTCTCCTCCGTGTTTTAATCGACGGGATTACATGGAGGTTGATTAGATGCCATGACACTTGTCTTTCTTTTGTACTTTTGGAGCACTCATGTATATTCTTTTTGTTCATCTTTGGAGTATACATGCATATGTTTAACCTGGTAACATGTTCACACTCTTGAGACTTACAATCAATTATATATTTTATGTATTTATCACAGTCTTCCGCTTGCTAATTTAACTGTCTCTGGAGTATGATATGCTGTTTTGGCTTAATCCACCTCATGTTTTATGTACTGTTACCGACGACATTCATCCATTATTGAAAATGTTACATAAGTGATGTTCTGGAACTCAGGAGTTGGGTTTCTACCCGACCCCCGATTTTCGGGGCGTCACAGGGAAATAGTGGTTAAATGTCCCCATTATGGACCCCTCTAAGTGTGGTTGAATGCCCACCTTAATTTCTTGCTAGGCCCATCTCTATATTATTTAAGCTCGTAGCTTGTATCCTTAGTCTCGTGGGCTACCCTAGGTAAATGGGCCCCCACTAGAGGTTGTATTCCTTTTGAGGAATTGGTTAAGTACCTAGACCTTCCATAGTTAGGTAGAGAGTTCATCTTCATCTCGTTGGCACCCCTAATCATCTCCATGGCCCACTCTCATACACATCATATGCATGCTTGGTTGAGGTATGATTGACCATGGTTGTGCCATTGTATAGGACATATTGGTATCTCCCTGAGGGGTAGAGTTCTCTCCTCTGGAGTACAATGGATGCTTCGGATTGATGAATGGGTGAGCGTGTGATTCATGCATCTGAAATTGCATAGCATGTGGATATCCGCCCTTGCTTCATCGGGGCCTTGCCTCCATAGGGATATTCGTGGATGACCATATATGTGGACATCGATAATATTAGTTGAGCATACAGGGTGCATAGGATGCCCATGAGTGAAATTTCTAAAACTTCCATGGTACCAAGGATTTGCTCCAACGCCGTGACCGGGTAGAATATATGAGCGCACGAGGCCCTTATACCGTTAGGCCGCTACTCCCACTATCGTGTAGTCGGTTGGATAGGGGTGTGGCCTTACCTGCCCGGTGTGTAGGGGGCATTTCTAGGCTGAGTTATCCTGTTCGTAAATGGGTTCGCTACTGTCAGGCCTTGCTGGTGATTGACTGTCCACAGGCGGGTAGTGAGGTCTCTTACACTCGTTTGACTGTGCAGGGTTTGTAGATCGACAGTCATTCAGCGGTGTAATGGACCCCGGTGATTTCCTTATGATTGGAAATGTACTTGATATATGGTTTGGTTATGAGCACTGGCATTACTTGCATTACATTAGCATTGGCTGTGTAAGCCCCTTCATGCATTGCCTTGGTATGGCTCCCAGTACTCATTGCATTGTATTCATGATAAGCCTTAGTAAGGCTAGTGATATTCTCATTGAGCATGTTTCCCTTCTTATACCTCCTACTATTCTTCTGTGCACTACGTGACACACTTACACCAGCCTTTAAGCTTCTATAAGCTCATGCACGATTGATGCGTACAAGAGATTCTAGGCAGGCGTCGTAGTAACAGAGCGTGGAGTAGAGCTGAGCATTTGAGGACTCTAGTGTTGCTGACCTTTCTCTCTTTTCCTATTATCTCATGTACGTCCTTTTGGACCTTATGGATGATTGTAAAAGTTCAAATTTTTAGTGGATTTTGTGATGTGTGTCTTTGTTCTTCTCAGATGTACTTGTTGTGATCTTGGTATGCTCGTATTGGAATGATTATATTGTTATGAAAATTCTCCTTGTAGGACCCCAAGATCGGAACCAGTCTTAGGAACCGAGAACGGGGTACTACGGAGGCTGTTGTAGCCAGAACCGGCCATCGGGTTCCTTGTGAGTCCGGTTACCGAGTCTGGGGCGTGACAGTTTTATCAACATATGTCATCACCACATTTATGATATAGATGGGATGCAACTCACTACGTGAAAAATGGAAAAAAGGACGGATTTCGAGACGGTTCTCGACCGTCTCTAAAATTGCTTGGTTTAAAGACGCTTTAGAGACAGCCGTAAACCGTCTCTAAAATTGTAGACGGCCCATTACCATCCTTAATATTGTCTTAAAAATTTGAACGTTTACAATTCATTTAAGACTGTCGTTGACCGTCTTATATGCGGTCATCTGAGACGGTCATTGGCGGTCCGCATTAGAGACGGTCTTTAACCGTCTTATATGCAGTCATTTGAGACAGTCATTGGCCGTCTTTTACTTGTAATCTGAGCCTGTCAAAGACCAACTCTATTAGAAACAGTCCTTAGCCGTATTATAGCCCTATCAAAGACTCTATTAGAGATTGTCAAAGACTGTCTCTATTAGAGACGGTCCTAAACCGTCTCTAATGCTCAAGGCAAAAATTAAGAAGCTCAAAAAATTTATGAATTTTGAAAAAAAAAATATATAATTGAGAAGCTTAGAAAAATAATTAACAATGTTTAAGAAAAATTTAAATTTTGAAAAAAAAACTGTAATTTTATAAAATCTAGATTTTGAAAAAAAAATAAAAAATTAAGAACTTTAAATAATGTTGATAATTTTGAAAAAAAAAATTCGATAAAAAAATGATATTTTGAAAAAGAAAATTTAAAAAATTAAACAAATTTGTGAAAAAATTGACAAATTGTAAATAAATATATATTTTAAAAAAGAAAACTAGATTTTGTATTTTGACAAGAAAAATTAAAAAGTTATATAACAAAAGTGAGATTTAAAAAATGATATTTTGAAAAAGAAAATTTAAAAAATTAAACAAAATTGTGAAAAAATTGACAAATTGTAAAAATATATATTTTTTAAAAAAGAAAACTAGATTTTGTATATTGACAAGAAAAATTAAAAAGTTATATAACAAAAATGAGATTTTAAAAATGATATTTTGAAAAAGAAAATTTTAAAAATTAAACAAAATTGTGAAAAAATTGATAAATTGTAAAAAATATATATATTATAAAAAAGAAAACTAGATTTTGTATTTTGACAAGAAAAATTAAAAAGTTATATAACAAAAGTGAGATTTAAAAAATAATATTTTGAAAAAGAAAATTTAAAAAATTAAAGAAAATTGTGAAAAAATTGATAAATTGTAAAAAAAATATATTTTTTAAAAAGAAAACTAAATTTTGTATTTTGACAAGAAAAATTGAAAAGTTAGATAACAAAAGTGAGATTTTGATGATATATTGTATATCCTTGTCGCCCCTATGTTTTTCCAACCCATTTTTGGGCCAGGTGTAAAAAATTGTGTAGATTTAAATCTTAAGTAGACCACATCACTGGAAAGAATGATAATATAGTACCTCGCCATTAAAAATTATAAAGAGCCCATCGTAAGGTTTTAGTAATGTTTATTTGCAATCCAACTTGTTGATAATGTAAAGAAGATCTAGATGAAGGTAAACTACAAAGATCAAATTAATCCAACACTTTTGTGGCCTTTAAAAGGTTTTTAATAGTTATTCATTATTGTTTTGATTGGTATGACCCACCCCAGATTATTGAGTTCATATGATTTGAAATCACATCCTAAAATATGATGGAAAAATATATGGACGGTGTCGATATACATAAAATATATCAAGGTGGGTCCTACATGGTTAGAGTAACACCCATGATGGAAATACCTAAATAGTGAAATGGTACTATAAGGTCACCTCATGGGAACTTCCCATGAGGTTAATCTGTGTGCGCCCCACCATGATGTATGTAGAACATCAACACCATGCATTTGATGTGTCCCCTTTAAGTCCAAAAATCAATCATATACGAAATTCAGGTGGGCCATAACATCTAAAACTATGTGAAGACATCCCTAAAACATATAAAAGCATTTAATTAGTGGGGCCCACATGAGTTTTGGATATGTATGAAACTTGGGCTGACTCCTCATCCAAGTGGGACACACATAATGAATGGGCTGGATCTATGAACCACATCTAGGTGGGCCTAATAAATGATTATGAATGTTTTAATGGGAGAGTAACCCTCTCAACTATAGTATGTGGTGTGGCCCACCCAAGTCATGGATTGAATTTATTTTTAAGCTCGTGGCCTACTATGGAATGGTGCATCTGACTGACGGGGCAGATCCAAAATTCAAGTGGACCCACACCATAAAAAAGAGTGGGATGGTGACACCCACTATTGAAACCTTCTTAGGGTCCACCGCGATGTTTATTTGAGATCCAACATGTTTATAAGTTAATACAGACATGGATGCGGTTGAAACTTGGTCTGACCCCTCATCCAAGTAGGACACAGGATATGTGAATCACATTTAGGCAGGCCCAATATATGATTATGAATGTTTTAAGGAAACCCTTCTCTACTACATTTAGGTGAGTTACTCGTTACACTTACCAGTGTAATTAAATTTTGTGGGGTCCACTGTTATTTATTTATTTTATCCACTCCATTCATCCATTTTAACAGATAATTTAACATCTAAAGAACAAAAAGGAAGCATATCCAAAGCTCAGGTGGACCACACCACAGGAAATAGTGTGATTGAACCTCTATCGTTTAAAATTTCTTGGAGGCCATAGAAGTTTTAGATCAAGCTGATGTTTGTGTTTTTTATTCATTCATATATTTTTGATATTATGAACAACCTTTACCTATTTTTGGACAATCTGATCAGTCCAGATTGAAGAGTAAATAACCTCAGATGTTTAAATCAAAATTCACTCAAATTGTTGATCAATCTTGTTTGCCCAATATCTTTCTCATATGTAGCATGATGGGGGCGAGTAACTATAATGATTAGTAAAATAGAGTGAATGGACCAGACATGTAAAATGGGTTAAATATTCTAGTCAAAATTGTGACCCAACTTATTGACACCCTGAGACTCTAAGAATTAATGTTAGTAAGTTTTGTAGGGCTCATCATGATGTGTGTTGAACATCAACACCGTGCATTTGATAGAAGTTTTGGATCAAGCTGATGTTTGTGTTTTCCCTTCATTCATATCTTTTTGATATTATGAACATGTTGGATGGCAAACATATGAGCAAGAATATATCACAATGGGCTCACTAAATGGGTCAGAAACACATCTTAATGGGCCACAACGTATGGACCGAGTATACATCTCAATGGGCCATGACCATGGGCCCCAGTACATCATAATGGGCTGCAACCCATAGGCCTCAAATACAATAAGTGGGCCACATCAATGAGCCTTATTTATACACCTCAGGTGGGCCCTGCTCATAGGCCCCAAATACATAACATGTGGGCCCTGCACCTGGGCCTCAAAACACACAACAGGTGGGCCCTGCTCCTGGGTCAAAGATACATCATGATGGGCCACAAGTATATCAAAATGGGCCTCTCGAATGGGCCATAAAGTACATTAAGGTAGGCCTCAACAACGGCCTTGTACACATAAGGTGGGCCTCAACAACGAGCCTCATACACATTAAGGTGGGCCTCAAATATATCACGATGGGCCTCTACTCGTGAGCTCTAAATACATCACAATGGGCCTCAACCCATAGGCCCTAACACATCACAATGGGCCAGAATTATATCACAATGGGCCTCAACCCATGAGCCCTAATACATCACTTTGGACTTTTCAAATACAACAAGTGAGCCGCACTACTTGGGCGGCACTATTTATCCAACTATAGAGATCATTTTAGTGCATTATCCTACCAATGAATTAGATCAAAAGATCATCTGGACCGTACTGCAAATAACAGTGGTGATAATGTTTTCCATCGCTTAAAATTTCCAGGGCCCACTATGACGTTTATTTTCTATCCAATCTGTTCATAAGGTCATAATGGCCTGAACTACCAAGAAGATAAATTTCATATAAATCCAAAACTTTTGCATTCCCAAAAAGGGTTTCAATGGTAAGTGTCCAATCTCCTACTGTTTGCAGCGTGGTCCACCTGATAGACAGCGTGGATATAGAATAAATACATTAATGGTGGTGGTGGGGTCCACGTACGTGGCCCACAAGCCTAAGACGAGCCCTGTCAAATAAATGGATGGTTCAGATATAAAACTAGCGTCACAGTGCAGCTAGCACCGTCCTAATGCATGGATGGTGTGAATGTACAAAACATCAAGGTAGGCCACACGTCCAACCTGATGGATGGTGTGAAAGCCACATGATCAGGGCCCACCGTTCCAATGCACGGACTTGTGGTTACAACACTACATCATGGTGGGCCCCACCTGCCAAGTGGATGGACGTTTTAAATAGGTCAGACCACTACTGACATCAATATAACGGCTATTTAGCTGGTCATGAGGTACATCAGCCCATCTGCTTCCATCTCCCATTCAGATGGACAGCTGAATATACAAGGCATATCACAAGGTGGGCCCCACCCCCACACGTGTAGCACATGTAGGGTGGGTCCCACACCCCAAAAAAAAGACGGGCAGTGTGGAGAAAAGCACATATATCATGATGGCACTCCACACAGCACCATCCAAATGGACGATGCAGATATAAAATAGATACATCAAGGTGGGTCTCACATAGACCGGACCGCCAGGATGAAACACACAATCAAGGTGGGGCCACCGTCTAGGAGATCTGGATGGTGAAGATATAATAAGTACATCAAGGTGGGTCCCACCCACACGTGTGGGAAGGGCCCCACATCCCAAGACAGATGGGTGAATGGAGAAACACATACCTCGTGGTGTGGCCCCACGTCCTGAAACGGACGAATAGTGGAGATTAAACCCATGCATCATGGTGCATCCCACACCTGCATGGTCTAGATGGGGGACCAAATACATATATCAAGGTGGGTCCCACGACCTGCAGAAATAGAAGATCGGCTTGGATCACAGCACAAGGTGGGTATCCACTGTCATTGATGGACGGTTTAGGTGGAACCATCCACACATGGTCTTGCAGATCTTGCTGACGTCAGACCTCACTGAGGTGGGCTCCACGTACTGACTGAAATGCAGCAGCAGCTGCTGCGTTAGGCACTCCAGCCGATTCATGTCCACCATCCAAGGGTTGGACGGTGCGGATGAAACACATTCACAGGTGGCCCTGCAGAATTGGACGGTGTCTAGCAGCGTCTTGGACTGCTGGCCTAATCAATGGATGGTTTGGATATAACACATGCCCTGTGATGGGGCCACGAAACTTGCTGACGTTGATGCAGTGGGGTCCACACGTCCCACGTCCTGAAAACGGACGGACGGTGTGGATCTATGCCATACATCAAGGTGGCTACTCCCAGCTCCTACCTGCCCCAGCAAAAGGGATGGACAGTTTGGATGGAGAACATCCATCATGGGGTCCACGTGCTGCATTCAACACATCACCAAGGTGGGCCCCACGTCCCCTTTCAAAACACATGGACGGTTTAGATATAAAATGTATACACCAGAGGTAGGGGCTACAGAACTTGCTATCGTCCTGCAGTGGGATGGCCCACCGTCCAGACGATGGACGGTGTAGATAGAACAGATACATCACGGTGGCCCTACACAGCAGCAGCGGATGGGTGAACGGTGCAGATAAAACCCATGCCTCGTGATGGGGTCCTCAAAGCTTTCTGTATCAGAGCAGCAAATGCAGCTACTTGCTGCAGGCCCTTCAAATAAAATAAAATAAAATAAAAAGGATGGACGACTTTGATAAAAACACATGCATCGTAGTTGGGACCCATGTGAACATGGCCTACAGCTCTAGGATAAGCTGATATTTGTGTCTTAACCTCCAGCAGCGCATGTCGCACGATGGTCTGAATGACTCAATATCAGGGTGGGCCTGTGATCTGGTAAAATGGATGGACGTTTGGATGTATCACATGCATCAACAGGACCCACAGGGGGGCTGACGTCAGTACATCAACTATATGACTGGTGTGCAGCAGCCCAGCCAAACCACTTTCCACCGTCCAGTCCTTGGACGGTGAGGATATATACATCGATATGAGGTGGGCCCCACATGCTGCCATGGTGGGGGTCCATGTCCAAACAGATGGACGGCTTGGATACAATTCAAACATCATGGGTGGGCCGTTGCTCATAGAGAGAGAGAGAGAGAGAGAGAGAGAGAGAGAGAGAGAAGGAAAGAGAGGTATCGATGATGATGGAAGGGCCTCACCACTATGGGCCCCTCATTGGTACAAAATATACATTAAGTGGGTCCCATTACAAGTGGGCCCTAAATCAAAACCAAGATGATGAACACCCACAAAATAAAAGAAAATGAGAGGAATAAAGAGAGAAAGAAGCACCCACCTCGAGATCTCTCCTTCCTTCTTCCGCCAATGTATGATGGAGCCCCAAATGGACAATTTCAACGGTTGAGATGGGCTTAAGATGGTGGGATAGGGTGGTAGAAAGGTGGGTCACACTACTATCTCCCATGGAAGCCATGGACATGAGTTTCTCCCATGGAGAGAATAAGGGAGAGGGAGATGAGAGATTGAAAGATAGAGATGGGTGAGTGATGTGGTGGGTGTACTTTGTGTAAAAGGGAGTTTGACTTTGGGGTTGCTTAGGGATGAGGTTGTACTTTGACATGTACTTGACATGTGATGTGATAAGATTTGATTGATTGATGAGATTGATGCGACACCTCATAGAGATTCTCTTGGGTTTCGCAACGCGTAGCATTTTCCTCACACCGAACGCTGACCCATATCTCCTGACCAGGGTATCGCCTCGGCGCGCGAGTCGCGGCATCAGAACTGCAGCGACGGCGCGGTCGCTATGGTAAAGATCTTGGGTCAAGCCGACTTCGGATTGATGGCGTACGAATCAGGGTCGCGTGAAAATATCGATTAAGGGTCGAAGGTTGCCAGAATTCGACTGGTAAGATCGCAGAAGTCTACGGAATGGTACGGATTAAGATATGGGTCTTACACGTATGCATGCATGCATGGATGGACAGATTATGCATGTGTGTGTATGCATGCATACATGCATAGATGGATTTATGTGTGTGTGTGTATATGTATGTAATAAATTGATTGAAGATCGGATACTTCACCATTTCCTTTGTTCCATTAGTTAAATTTCAATCGAGAAGGAAAACATCTATGTTGGTTCCTGTCAAATTTAACAGTAATTTTTTCTAGACATGGGTCCCACTTGCAACTTAGACTGAGGAACTATAAGGTATTTTATTTAATGGATTTTTTTGGATGCTTATTACAAAAAAAGGACCACTTATGAATGAGTATCCACTTTGTATCTTTTGAATGAGTATCCATTAGATTATAAATATTTATGCTCCCTGCAACCCAAATGATAGCCCTTTCTAGCTTGCTGTGTAAGTGGAGGCAATTGAATAGTTGATTAGGAATCCTTGTATGCAATTTTCTTATTCCTCTTTATTTTTTATTTTTTTATTTATGAATTTGTATTCAGTTTACTTTACAAATCAAATTATATGAAAGCACGAAGGGGAAAATTCTGAAGGAATTTGTGAAGGCAGTGACAGCGTATCAACAGAAAGTTAATAGCTCAGCATGTGCAACAAATAGTCTAAAGTTAGATCAAGAAATGGAGAAGAAGAGGAAGATCATTATCCAAACACTTTATTGGAGGCATACATTGGTATTAAATGGTCATGGAAGCAATCTGGCTTTCCATTCAGGTGATGCTCCAATCTTACTAGTTTGAGGATGATGAATGTTTCAATTTCTTGGATGGATGATGAATGTATTTGTGAATGTAAATGAAAATAAAGAACTTATAATATATATATATGTGTGTGTGTGTGTGTGTGTGTGTGTGTGTGTGTGTGTGTGTGTGTGTGTGTGTGTGTGTGTGTATGTGTGTGTGTTATCAATGGATAATACCTTATTTAGGGGGACATGAAATTCTTGTAGCTTATGGTATGGTGCCGCAATATTAGTTGTATGTTACTAGTATGTAGTAGATAATACTAAGTTCAATAGTAGATAATACTAGAGAATACCTAAACCCGATCTGAACCCGAAACCGAACCTGATTCCCTAAACCTAGACCTAAACCTATAGCTTAAACCTAAACCTATGGCCTATAACCTAAACCTGTTCTCAAATCCCAAAACCTATAACTACAACCTAAACCTTAACATAAACCTATAACCTATAACTTAAACTCAATTCCCTAAAATCTAACCTACAACCTAACCTAAACCTATACTTATAACTTAAACCTATTCTTAAATCCCAAAACCTATAACTACAACCTAAACCTATAACTATAACCTAAACTGAAACCTATAACCTAAACCCGAACATAAACCCAAACCCGAACCCGAATTCCTAAACCTAAACCTATTCTCAAATCTCAAAACCTATAATTATAACTTAAACCTTAACCAAAAACCTATAACCTATAACCTAAACTCAATTCCCAAAATCTTAACCTACACCCTAACCTAAACCTATAATTATAACCTAAACCTATCCTCAAATCCCAAAACCTATAACCTAAACCTAAACCCGATCCTAAACCCGATTTCCTAAACCTAAACCTACACCTATTCTCAATTCCCAAACCTTAACCTATAACCAAACATAAACCTAAACCTATAACCTACACTTATAAACTAAACATAAATCTATAACCTAAACCTATAACCTTAACCTTAACCTAAAACCTGAACCTAAACCTAAACCTAAACCTAAACCAAAACCCATGACCAAAACCTTAACCTATAACCTATAACCTAAACTTATAACCTTTCTCAATTCCCTAAACCTATAGCTTATAACCTAAACCTAAACCTATAACCTATAACCTAAAACCTAAATGTATTCTCAAATCCCTAAACCTAAATCTACACCTAATCCTAATCTCAACTCCCTAACCTAAACCTAAACCTAAACTTGAAAACCCAAACCCAAACCCGATCCCGAACCAAACCCGATTTCTTAAACCTAAACCTTAACCTATTCTCAATTCCCTAAACCTATAGCTTATAACCTAAACCTAAACCTTAACCTAAACCTAAACCTAAACCTTAAACATAAACCTAAACCTATAACCTTAACCTAAACCAAAACCTATGACCTAAAACCTTAACCTATAACCTCTAACCTAAACTTATAACCTATAACCTTAACCTAAACCTAAAACCTAAACCTTAACCTATAACCTACAACCTAAACCTAAAACTAAAGCCTAAATGTATTTTCAAATCCCTAAACCTAAACCTACTCCTAATCCTAATCTCAACTCCCTAACTTAAACCTAAACCAAAACTTGAAAACCCAAACCTAAATCCAATCTCGAACCCAAACTCGATTTCCTAAACCTAAACCTTAACCTATTCTCAATTCCCTAAACCTATAACTTATAACCTTAACCTAAACCTAAACCTAAACCTATAACTTAAACCTAAACCAAAACATATGACCTAAAACCGTAACCTAACCTATAACCTAAACTTATAACCTATAACCTAACCTTAACCTAAACCTAAAACCTAAACCTTAACCTATAACCTAAAACCTAAACCTAAACCTAAAGCCTAAATGTATTCTCAAATCCCTAAACCTAAACCTACACCTAATCTTAACCTTAACTCCCTAACCTAAACCTAAACCTAAACTTGAAAACCCAAACCTAAACCCAATCCTGAACCCGAACCCGATTTCCTAAACTTAAACCTTAACCTATTCGCAATTCCCTAAACCTATAGCTTATAACCTAAACCTAAACCTAAACCTATAACCTTAACCTAAACTAAAACTTATGACCTAAAACCTTAACCTAACCTATAACGTAAACTTATAACCTATAACCTAACCTAAACCTAAAACCTAAACCTTAACTTATAACCTATAACCAAAACCTAAACCTAAAACCTACAAGTATTCTCAAATCCCTAAACTTAAACCTACACCTAATCATAATCTCAACACCCTAACCTAAACTTGAA
Source organism: Magnolia kwangsiensis (assembly GCA_037074715.1). Classification (NCBI taxonomy): domain Eukaryota; kingdom Viridiplantae; phylum Streptophyta; class Magnoliopsida; order Magnoliales; family Magnoliaceae; genus Magnolia; species Magnolia kwangsiensis. The sequence continues at coordinate 104,727,352 of CM073578.1, read as the reverse complement.
AACGCAAACCAAAACCCGATCCCGAACCCGAACCCAATTTTCTAAACCTAAACCTTAACCTATTCTCAATTCCCTAAACCTATAGCTTATAACCTAAACCTAAACCTTAACCTAAACCTATAACCTATAGCCTAAACTTACAACTTATAACCTTAACCTAAACCTAAAACCTAAACCTTAACCAATAACCTAAAACCTAAATCTAAACCTAAAGCCTAAGTGTATTCTCAAATCCCTAAACCTAAACCTACACCTAATCCTAATCTCAACTTCCAAACCTAAACCTTAACCTAAACTTGAAAACTCAAACCTAGACCCGATCCCGAACCCGAACTCGAACCCAATCTCCTAAACCTAAACCTTAACCTATTCTCAATTTCCTAAACCTATAGCTTATAACCGAAACTTAAACCTTAACCTAAACCTAAACCTTAGCCTAAACCTAAACCTAAACCTATAACCTTAACCTAAACCAAAATCTATGACCTAAAACCTTAACCTAACCTATAACTTAAACTTATAACCTATAACCTAACCTTAACCTAAACCTAAACTTTAACCTATAACCTATAACCTAAACCTTAACTTATAACCTATAATCTAAACCTAAACCTATAACCTAAATGCATTCTCAAATCCCTAAACCTAAACCTACACCCAATCCTAATCTCAACTCCCTAACCTAAACCTAAACCTAAACTTGAAAACCCAAACCTAAACCCAATCTCGAACCCGAACCTGATTTCCTAAACCTAAACCTTAACCTATTCTCAATTCCGTAAACCTATAGCTTATAACCTAGACCTAAACCTTAGCCTAAACCTAAAACCTAAACCTAAACCTATAACCTAAATCTAAACCAAAACCTATGACATAAAACCTAAACCTAACCTATAACCTAAACTTATAACCTATAACCTAACCTTAACCTAAACCTAAAACCAAAACCTTAACCTATAACCTAAAACCTAAACATATTCTCAAATCCCTAACCCTCAACGTACACCTAATCCTAATCTCAACTCCCTAACCTAAACCTAAACCTAAACTTAAAAAACCAAACCTAAACCCGATCCTGAACCCGAACCCGATTTCCTAAACCTAAACCTTCAACTATTCTCAATTCCCTAAGCCTATAACTTACAACCTAATCATAAACCTTAACCTAAACCTAAACCTATAACCTATAACTTAAACCTAAACCTAAGACCTAAATGTATTCTTAAATCCCTAAACCTAAATCGACACCTAATCCTAATCTCAACTCCCTAACCTAAACCTAAACCTAAACTTGAAAACCAAAACCTAAACCCAATCCCGATTTCCTAAACCTAGACCTTAACCTATTCTCAATTCCCTAAACCAATAGCTTATAACCTAAACCTAAACCTTAACCTAAACCAAAACCTATAACCTATAACATATAACCTAAACTTATAACTTATAACCTTAACCTAAACCTTAACATATAACCTAAAACCTAAACCTAAACCTAAAGCCTAAATGTATTCTCAAATCCCTAAACCTAAACCTACAGCTAATCCTAATCTCAACTCCCAAACCTAAACCGAAACCAAAACTTGAAAACCCAAACTTAAACCCGATCCCGAACACGAAACCAATCTCCTAAACTTAAACCTTAACCTATTCTCAATTCCCTAAACCTATAGTTTATAACTTAAACCTAAACCTTAACCTTAACCTAAACCTAAACCTATAACCTTAACCTTAACCTAAACCAAAACTTATGACCTAAAACCTTAACCTAACCTATAACCTAAACTTATAACCTATAACCTATCCTTAACCTAAACCTAAACCTTAACCGGTAACCTAAAACCTAAATGTATTCTCAAATCCCTAAACTTAAACCTACACCTAATCCTAATATCAACTCCCTAACCTAAACCTAAACCTAAACTTGAAAACCCAAACCTAAACCCAATCCTGAACCCAAACCCGATTTCCTAAACCTAAACCTTAACCTATTTTCAATTCCCTAAACCTATAGCTTATAACCTAAACCTAAACCTAAACCTAAACCTATAAGCTTAACCTAAACCAAAACCTATGACCTAAAACCTCAACCTATAACCTATAACCTAAACTTATAACCTATAACCTTAACCTAAACCTAATACTTAAACCTTATACAATAACCTAAAACCTAAACTAAAAACTAAAGCCTAAATGTATTTTCAAATTCCTAAACCTAAACCTACTCCTAATCCTAATCCCAACTCCCTAACTTAAACCTAAACCTAAACTTGAAAACCCAAACCTAAACCCAATCCCGAACCCGTACCCGATTTCCCAAACCTAAACCTTAACCTATTCGCAATTCCCAAAACCTATAACTTATAACCTTAACTTAAAGCTAAACTTAAACCTAAACCTATAACTTAAACCTAAACCAAAACCTATGACCTAAAACCTTAACCAAACCTATAACCTATAACCTAACCTTAACCTAAACCTAAAACCAAAACCTTAACCTATAACCTATAACCTAAACCTAAACCTAAAACCTAAATGTATTCTCAAATCCCTAAACCTAAACCTACACTTACTCCTAATCTCAACTCCCAAACCTAAACTTGAAAACCCAAACCTAAACCCGATCCCGAACCCGAACCCGATTTCCTAAACCTAAACCTTAACCTATTCTCAATTCCCTAAACCTGTAGCTTATAACCTAAACCTAAACCTAAACTTATAACCTTAACCTAAACCAAAACCTATGACCTAAAACCTTAACCTATAACCTATACGCTAAACTTATAACCTATAACCTTAACCTAAACCTTAACCTATAACCTAAAACCTAAACCAAAACCTAAAGCCTAAATATATTCTCAAATCCCTAAACCTAATCCTAATCTCAACTCCCTAACCTAAACCTTAACCTAAACTTGAAAACCCTAACCTAAACCCGAACCCGATTTCCTAAACCTTAACCTTAACCTAAACCTAAACCTTAACCTAAACCTAAACCTAAACCTATAACCTTAACCTAAACTAAAACCTATGACCTAAAACCTTAACCTATAACATAAACTTATAGCCTATAACCTAATCTTAACCTAAAACTAAAACTTAAACCTTAACCTATAAGCTAAAACCTAAACCCAAACCTAAAACCTAAATGTATTCTCAAATCCCTAAACCTAAACCTACACCTAATCCTAATCTCAACTCCCTAACCTAAACCTCAACCTAAACTTGAAAACCCAAACCTAAACCCGATCCCGAAGCCGAACCTGATTTCCTAAACCTAAACCTTTAACCTATCCTCAATTCCCTAAACCTATAGCTTATAACCTAAACTTAAACCTTAACCTAAACCTAAACCTAAACCTATAACCTATGACTTAAACCTAAACCTAAACCAAAAACCTAAATGTATTCTCAAATCCCTAAACCTAAACCTACACATAATCCTAATCTCAACGTCCTAACCTAAACCTAAACCTAAACTTGAAAACCCAAACCTAAACCCGATCTAAAACCCAAACCCGATTTCCTAAAACTAAACCTTAAGCTATTCCTAATTCCCTAAACCTATAGCTTATAACCTAAACCTTAACCTAAACCTAAACCTAAATCTTTAACCTTAACCTAAACCAAAACCTATGACCTAAAACCTTAACGTATAACATATAACCTAAACTTATAACTAATAACCTAACCTTAACCTACCTAAAACCTAAACCTTAACCAAACCTAAAACCTAAACTTAAACCTAAAACCTAAATGTATTCTCAAATCCCTAAACCTAAACCCACACCTAATCCTAATCTCAACTCCCTAACCTAAACCTAAACCTAAACTTGAAAACCCAAACCTAAACCCGATCCCGAACCCGAACCCAAACCCGATTTCCTAGACCTAAACCTTAACCTATTCTCAATTCCTTAAACTTATAGCTTATAACCTAAACCTTAACCTTAACCTAAACCTAAACCTTAACCTTAACCCAAACCAAAACCTAAACCTATAACCTTAACCTTAACTAAAACATATGACCTAAAACCTTAACCTATAACCTATAACATAAAACCTAAACCTAAACCTAAAACTTAACCTTAACCCTAACCTATTCTCAATTCCTTAAACTTATAGCTTATAACCTAAACCTTAACCTTAACCTAAACCTAAACCTAAACCTATAACCTTAACCTTAACCAAAACCTATGACCTAAAACCTTAACCTATAACCTATAACATAAACTTATAGCCTATAACCTATTCTTAACCTAAACCTAAAACTTAAACCTTAACCTATAAGCTAAAACCTAAACCCAAACCTAAAACCTAAATGTATTCTCAAATCCCTAAACCTAAACCTACACCTAATCCTAATCTCAACTCCCTAACCTAAACCTCAACCTAAACTTGAAAACCCAAACCTAAACCCGATCCCGAAGCCGAACCTGATTTCCTAAACCTAAACCTTTAACCTATCCTCAATTCCCTAAACCTATAGCTTATAACCTAAACTTAAACCTTAACCTAAACCTAAACCTAAACCTATAACCTATGACCTAAACCTAAACCTAAAATCTAAATGTATTCTCAAATCCCTAAACCTAAACCTACACGTAATCCTAATCTCAACTCCCTAACCTAAACCTAAACCTAGACTTGGAAACCCAAACATAAACCCGATCCCAAACCCAAACCCAATTTTCTAAAACTAAACCTTAACCTATTCTCAATTCCCTTAACCAATAGCTTATAACCTAAACCTAAATCTTTAACCTTAACCTAAACCAAAACCTATGAACTAAAACCTTAACCTATAACATATAACCTAAACTTATAACCTATAACCTAACCTTAACCTACCTAAAACCTAAACCTTAACCTAACCTAAAACCTAAACCTAAACCTAAAACCTAAATGTATTCTCAAATTCCTAAACCTAAACCTACACCTAATCTTAATCTCAACTCCCTAGCCTAAACCTAAACCTAAACTTAAAAACCCAAACGTAAACCCGATCCCAAACCCAAACCCGATTTCCTAAACCTAAACCTTAACTTATTCTCAATTCCCTAAACCTTAACCTATAACCTAACCTAAACCTAAACCTATAACCTACACTTATAACCTAAACCTAAACCTATAACCTAAACCTAAACCTAAAACCTAAATATATTCTCAAATCCTTAAACCTAAACCTACACGTAATCCTAATCTCAACTCCCTAACCTAAACTTAAACCCAAACCTAAACCTGATCCCAAACCTGATTTCCTAAACCTAAACCTTAACATATTCTCAATTCCCTAAAGCTATAACCTATAACCTAAACCTAAACCTAAACCTTAACCTATTCTCAATTCCTTAAAGCTATAACCTATAACCTAAACCTAAACCTAAACCTTAACCTATAACCTAAACTTAAACCTTAACCTAAACCTTAACCTATACCTATAACCTAAACTTATAACCTATAACCTAACCTTAACCTAAACCTATAACCTAAACCTAAACCTATAACCTAAAACCTAAATCTAAACCTAAAACCTAAATGTATTCTCAAATCTTTAAACCTAGACCTACACCTAATCCTAATCTCAACTCCCTAACCTAAACCTAAGCCTAAACTTAAAAACCCAAACCTAAACCCGATCCCGAACCCGAACCCGATTGCTGTAATAATGTAGCCCAATCACATGGCAACAAAAAGAATGTATCCCTTTTAACACATGCCCCTTTTTACAAAGCTTTAATTTTTGTTATTGTTTCTATTAACTTGAATTGAAACACTTTTTTGCATTATTTACTTGCATTAGTTTTATTTTAATGATCTTTTTTTAAAAAAAAAGTGTGCCCACTTTTTTGGAAGAAAAAAAAAAGTGAATGCAGTTTCTGCATTTCTTCATGATTCTGAATTATATGTTTTGTTGGTTGAATATTTTTTTATTAGATGAAAGACAGAAAATTATTACTGATTTTTCCTTTTTTTATCTATGATGTTAAACTTATATGTATTTATGCGTGGATGAATGTAATGTGAATAAGATTGTTTGTGTTTGGATTGATGTAATTTATGTTTGGATGAATGTAGTTTATGTTTGGATGGATTTACGTAGTTTGGGTTTAGATGGATATGAATGTGAATATGATGAAATATATTATTATATAACCGGTGTATATCAAGAAGAATACGATGAAATATATTTCTAAATATTCAAGTTGAGACGGTCTAAGACCGTCCTTTTAAGGGTCATAAGAGATGGTTCATAGGAGTCCTTTTAAAGGACAATCCATGACCGTCCTTCTCAGGTTTATAAGAGACGGTTCATAGCAGTCCTTTTAAAGGACGGTCCATGATCGCCCTTTTAACGTTCATAAGAGATGGTTCATAGCAGTCCTTTTTAAGGACGGTTATAGACCGTCCTTTTTACAGACGGTCCATGACCGTCCTTTTAAGTCTCATAATAGACGGTTCATAGCAGTCCTTTTTAAGGACGGTCTATGACCGTCCTTTTAAGGCCCATAAGAGACGGTTCATGACAATCCTTTTTATAGACAGTCCATGACCGTCCTTTAAATGTCACTAAGAATGACGGTTTTCAACCGTCCTTTAAGTAATACGACGCCCCAAAATTTGACCGCCCATGCGACGGTTCAAAACCATCCTTTTTGGTCATTTTAGATGGTTTTCAACCGTCCTTTTTTTTCGTTGTTTTGGTGTAGTGTCTGTCACACCTGAAATTTAGATAGAGTGTGCATCTTTGTACCCGTACTACGTACGGCATATGACTTGTGCATGGAGTATACTTAAAAGGCTTAGTTAAAATATAAAAGTTCACAATCATAAACATCTAGCAAGATATCATTCATTCAATCATTCCAATCAGACATACATATATCCATCACCGGTATAATTTATAGGCATTCATTCACATATTTATAATATTCATAAAAGTTAAGCATGGTAACATCATAGCTCACTCATTTGAGGTTTTATTAAATCATTTACTAACAAATACTTTTAACTATTCATAATTTTCAGCTACTCAACTTAAAATTTGTTAAAAATATAATTAAAGAAATAACATAAATTTCAACTAGATATGCTAGTTATTTAACATATTCAGATCATCTTCACCAAGATACGGCCAATGCCCTTGTGAATCGTCCACTAATTCACCTTTCTGCCCTGAAGCTTGAGCAACTGTTTCATCGTCCACTAAATCTCTACGGCTTTTCCATCAATATAACATTAGCTGGTTAGGCCCAGTGAGTGAGCCTATCATGGTTTATGCACATCATAAATAAAATAGGAATACGTAAATGTCATGAGATACATGGGTGCATGAATGTATCAAGTGGGTTGATCAGTCCACTTGCGTAAGTTAGATTCCATCAACTTACATCTCCCCTTTTGGATTAGGCTTCCATCACCTTGTTAGGCTTCCACATATTGTGGGCATACATGAATAGTCCCCTAGGTAACCGGTAGTGTAAGTACTTACAGGTCATTTAAGGAGTGCCCCCAAGTATTTAGTGTAGTTATGCGATGCATGGTAAGGGATGTATGAGAATGACTGATTCGTGATATTAACAATTGTCACACACACACACACACACAGAGAAGCATATGTAATTTTAATTGTAAGAAAATTCAATAAAACACTCAATACAAGGAATCACAAGCATTAAAACAATGAGATGACCTGATGTCTGCTGGGCCAAGGGGTCGTGTGGTTTCTGCTTCCCAGCTCTCCCTTCCAAATACAGGGTTGGGCAGCTATTGGGTCCATGTTTGTTCTTTTAGCTATCCATGGAGTCTTCTTGGAAGGGTAGGACCTGATGTCTACTTATCATGTTCCTGTCGTGCTTCCAGGGTCCTCCAGAGTTTTGTTTCTTCATTGTTTTTTCTGTCAAGCTTCGTATAGATGGTCTATATGATAGGCTGGGTCCGAATCCTTTTTACTGGGAATGATCTCCACCTTCTTATGGAAAAAAAAAACAATAAGATGACTATTTTAATTACAACGGAGTGGAAATATGTTGGGATCAGTTGTCTGAAATATGGTGATGTGGATTCTAATATATTACCTTGAGATCAATCTGTTGACAATTTCCCAATTACATAGCTCAATTAGCTCACTAATTGCATCTACCTAAACTAATTTGTTTAACACACTCCTTGTTAATCAATTCTTTAACTCGGGACAACCCATACAGAGATTTCAACTATTAGATTCTTAATTCTCTTAGATCTCATTCATAATACTTATAGTTAGTTATCTTATCATGTGGGGTCCACTTAATCATCCAAAGCGTCATTATCATCCTGTTATCTTTAGATGATCAAGGGTTATCACTAAATTAACTCACAAAATTAAAATATCATAATTCTAAACAAATAGAAAATTACAACATATTGTCAATCGATCGAACTGATTGGTTGACATTATCTTTGACCGGTCAAGGTTCGATCGAAGCCTACTTCGATCAGTCGAATTAAATCCAATTTTTAACAAAATTCACTAGACACTTTTTTTCCATTTTTATTGGTCAAAACTACAACTTCGATTGGTCGAAATACCCTTTGATCGATTGAAATGCCTTGTCAACCAGTTCAACACATTCTGATTTTTGGAATTAAGTTAATGGATCATTTAGGCTATTTTCGACTGGTCGAAAGGATCGATCGATCGATCGAATTGACCCTGTTTACAATGTCCAAACGATCCAAAATTTATAACTTTTTAATTTTTCTTATTTTTCCTATTTTTAATGATCCATTAATCGTATAGGACATACGAGCCATCCAGTGGCATACCAAAGTACTCAATTTGGAAATGGGTTAATAGATCGCTTAGATCCTGTGTATTCTTACTTTCTAATTCAATGTTTAATAGGTATAATTCTACCATTTCATCTTTACGGCTGTCAAATGGTCAGATCTGCCCATACTTTCTGGATAACAAGTTAAATCTATCGAAATTAAGCATAAATGGTGGGGATCAAATCTAATCTGTTCAATCATCATCTTAGAATCAAAGGTATAAAATGATTCCTATGGTTAGATATGGTTGACGTAACCATTATATGATCTAATTAATATAAACGGTTCACATTAGATCTAACGCCACTAATGGTCCACACATAACTTATTATATAATATCATATCCATAATTAGATCGGATTAACATGGCTCATCCACCTTGGGATCAAATGATCCTTTCAGATCCATCCTATCATAGTTGGATGCAAATATTTTAACCCATTGCTAAAATGTAATTGCTCAAATATGAAAATTCTAAATAATCTATTTCTCAAGGAATTGATCCTCTAACCCCATCCGGAATCAAGAGTCATAGCAGTAAGAGTTGATCCCTTGACCTTTCTCTCAACCAAGTGTGTCTTTAGTATTTCAACTATTAACTTATTGTTGTTCTTAATTTAAAAATAAAATTTTTAACTAGTAATCGCAGTTTTAAGTGCATAGAAATTTAGGGTCGTTATATCCTAACCCCTTTAAATAAAAAATTTATCCTCGAAATTTACCTGAACTATTCTTCGAACAGGTGGGGATACATCTCTTGAAGATCAACTTACTATTCCCACAAGGCTTCATTTGCACCATGATGATTCCATAATAATTTGACCAATGGTACTGTCTTGTTTCATAACACATGCTCATTTCGGTCCAAAATGTGCAATGGTTTCTCCAAGTAAGTGATATCTTCTTGAAGTTCCAGATCTTGCGAATCGATAATATGCGAAGCGTCCTTTTCGTACTTCTGTAACATGGACACATAGAAGACGTTGTATGCACTTGCTAATTATGGTGGTAACGCAAGTCGATATGCAGTAGGCCCCACTCAATCCAATACCTCAAAAGGTCCAATAAATTTAGGAGCAAGCTTCCCTTTTGTACTCAATTGCATCAAACATTTCATTAACAAAACCTTCAGAAATACATGATCTCTTACTGAAAATTCCAAATCATGCCTTCGGTTATCTGCATAATTTTTCTACCGACTTTGAGTCTCTTGAAGTCACTTCCAGATAAGTTCTACATTCTCAGTCACTTCTTGAATAACATCTGGCCCAATTAATCCTTTTTTAAACTATTTCAGTCCAATAGTTTGGCGCATGGGACAAACACTATATAATGCTTCATACGGAGCTATCCCAATGCTCGCCTGATAACTTTTGTTATAAGTGAATTTTGTAAAGTGCAAACTATAATCCCAACTTCCCTTGAAATCAAGAACAAAAGGCAGTAACAAGTCCTTAAGAATTTCATTCACCTACTTAGTTTGATCATTAGACTGCGGATGATATGCTATACTAAAATCTAGTGTCGTGCCCATGACTTCTTGAAAACTTGTCTACTATTGTGAGGTAAAATGAGGATCGCGATTTGATACAATAGAGCTAGGTACTCCTTGTATTCTCATTACTTCTTTAATGTATAACTGATGTAGAGTAAGTTGCAGACTTCATGGCCAAGATGGACTAGAGAAGGCCCAATCAGAGGTGGAAGTGATTAGGACTTTCCGAACCTTAAAATAGTCTTATCCCACAAATTGGAATGAATTTTTTGATATACCATATATGATTTTGGGGTAGGAAATCTAATTTAGCCAACCAACCTAACGCCAGGTTGCCCACACCAGATTTGCGAGATTCCATCAAATCGACGGTCGAAAGTCCGTTTTAATTTGTCACGCCCCAGACTCGGTAACCGGAATCACAAGGGACCCGATGGCCGGTTCTGGCCGTAACAGCCTCCATAGTACTCCATTCTCGGCTCCTGAGGCAGGTTCCGATCCTGGGATCCTACAAGGAGGATTTTCATAACAGTATAATCATTACCAATATGAGCATACCCAAGATCACAGCAAGTACATCTGAGAATAACAAAGGCACACATTCCAAAATTCACTATAAATTTGAACTTTTACAATCATCCATAAGGTCCAAAAGGACATACATGAGATAAAAGGAAAAGAGGAAAAGGTCGGCAACACTGAAGTCCTCAAATGCTCAGCTCTACTCCACGCGCTGCTGCTACGATGCCTGCCTAGAATCTTCTGCACGCATCAATCGTGCATAAGCTTATAGAAACTTAAAGGGTGGTGAAAGTATGTGACAATGGTGCACAGAAGAATAGTAGGAGATGCAAGAAGGGAAATATACTCAATGGAAAAATCACTAGCCTTATCAAGGCTTATCATGAATATGATGCGATGAGTACTGGATGCCATACCAAGGAAATGCATGAAGGGGGCTTGTACAGCCAATGCTAATGCGATGCAAATAATGTCAGTGCTCATATCCAAACTATAAGTTAAGTACATTTCCAATCATAATGAAATCACTGAGGTCCATTACACTGTTGAATGACTGTCGCTCTATAGACCCCGCACAGTCAAACGAGCGTAAGAGACCTCACTATCCACTTGTGGATAGCCAATCACCAGCAAGGCCTGACGGTAGCGGACCCATTTACGAGCTGGTCAGACTCAACCTAGCAATGCCCTCTACACACCGGGCAGGTAAGGCCACACCCCTATTTAACCGACTACATGACAGTGGAGTCACAGCCTAACGGTATAAGGCCCTCATGCGCTCATGTATTCCACCCGGTCACGGCGTTGAAGCAGATCCTTGGTACCATGGAAGTTTTAGAAATTTCACCCATGGGCATCCTATGCACCCGGTATGCTCAATTGATATTTTCGGTGTCCACACATACGACCATCCATGAATACCCCTGTGGAGGCAAGGATCTGATGAAGTAAGGGCGAATATCCACAAGCTATGCAATGCCAAATGCATGAATCACATGATCATCCATGCATCAATCCCAAGCATCCATCTCTCAGGGAGATTCCAACATGTCCTACATAATGGCACAACTATGGCCAATCATATCTCAACCAAGCATGCATATGATGTGTATGGGAGTGGGTAATGAAGATGAATAGGGGTGCCAATACGGTGAAGATGAACTCTCTACCTAACCATGAAGGGTTTAGGTACTTAACCAATTCCTCATAAGGAATACAACCTCTAGTGGGGGCCCATATACCTGGGGTAGCCCACGAGACTAAGGAAAACAATGGTATGGGCCTAAATATTGAAACGGCTTAGCAAGGGTCTATGGTGGGCCTTTAACCACCCATAGAAACCCATGGGCTTACCTTAGGGCTACCAATGTGGACATCCAACTACAATTGGTCCCTAAGAGGTAGCCCATCTCTAATTGGTCATGAATCAAGGCCCAAGGTCTATGCAACATCAAAAATAAGAAATGAGTAACCATAATTATACCACAAACACTCATGTTGGGCTTCAGAAAGGGCGGCCCAAGGCCTACCCAAAATATGAGTCCAAGGGGAACACACATAACTCAATCCATATATACCACAATGGGCCCATAGGGGGAAAGGTTAGGGCCCAACATAAAGGCCACTAATCCCATATATTATGGTGGCCTAGTGGGAAGCTCATTGCTCAAACCACAAGGACAAATGTCATGCTCTTAGTCAAGTAAGTTGGGCCTACCACCCGGCCCAAGTATAAAGTTAATTTGGTGGAAAACCAAGGGCCCATATACTTGTATAATTCAGCTCACTAACCCAACATAATAGTATGGTAAAAATAGCCCAAGAGTTCAATTGGCCTATCTGGAATGTTCCAGCCCAATTGGGCCTAAAGAGTTCAACAACTAGCTACATTCATGTACCCAATTAAATTCAACTGTGGTGGGCCTCAAAAGTACATTTATTAAGCCCAAAATTTAAGGAACTAAAGATATAAATCATTTCCTCTAAGATCTTTATAATGTGGTGGGCCCCACTCCTCAAAATTTCAGCCCAAGGTTAAGCATAATTATAACATATTGCTGTCCTAAATTTGGGCCATTGGAGTGGGTCCAGGGCTTCTAAAACTTTGGAAATTGAGGGCCAAGGTTCCTAATCATGAATACAATGAGAGGAAACCCAAAAAGGAGGCCCACCATTAGAAGAAATATTTTTAAATTATGATTTTTATCAAGGAATATTGCTGGACTGCACAACAGAAAAATCTGGGAGTCCAACCATCTTGGCTCATTCTTTTAGATGACCAAAATGGGTCAGTTGGGGCTGAAAGTTTACAGAGTGATACTTCCATAGGTGGGCCACACCCCCATAAAATTTTAGAATTTTTTAATATTTCTAAGTATTTTAATTAATTCAAACAAAACAGTCTATCCATAAAATCGGACAGACCTGGACGTCCCAACGTGGTGGGCCAGTCCGGCCCTTTCCACGGTGTGTATAGGGATCCATTGGCTATGAAATATGGTAGGTGGGTCATAACATGAGTAGAAAATACCTATAAAAATTTTATAATTTTTAGACATCTATAAATATTTTAATTCATTTAGATAAATCAATCTGTCCTAAAAATTGGACTGATCTAGACACTATATTATTGTGGGCCAGTCCAGCCACCACTATGGTAAATACAGGTGTCCATTGGCCCCCAAATTTTGTAGGTGGGTCCCACCATGAGTAGGAAACCCCCCTGTAAATTTTTATAATTTTTAAACACCCATAGATATTTTAATAAATTTCATAAATCTAACTGTCCATGGTGGAATGTTGCTGGAACAGTGCAGAAAATGAAGACTGTCTACCTCACTTGGACCACACCTTTGGGACCTCAATCAAGGTCAGATGGGGCTAAAATTTGGGGGACATCAAGATGAGATCCCCACCTTTTAGAAAAATATATTTAATGGGTATGAATAGTCCCCCAAACAGTCCCAAAATCTAGTCCAAAAACAACCAGAAACTGTCCAGAAAATTCTGGACAGCAACATGTACTTAGATAAAATTTATTATATAAGTTAAATAAAAAGAGAAATACATTAATGGAAGATGGTTTGGCCTTCCTTAGTGGGCCCCAAAAATGTCCATATCATAATCTAAAACCGACACACCTTGCATGCATCATTAAGGTAGCGAGTAGGACACCTAAAATCAAACAATGGGCAGTTTGGGCATCCCACCTTGCTAAAATTTCTGGATGTCCTAGGCCTACTAAATGGGCCACACACATCAGAAAATAAAATGAGGAAAAAGAGAGATAGAAGGACAATCCGGTCATAGGGAAAAGGCTCCACCACTATTGAGCCCTCCCAAGATCAATCACACCCGCACATCATACATAGATTTACATTTACAACATGGATCTTGCACATGCATGGCCTATAATTAAAATACATGGTGAGGATGTCATCCCCACCATGGTTATAAGGTCTAGATGACCCAAACATGATATGATATGAAAGAAAACTGCCATGATGGGGCCCATAGAGAAAAGCCCCATGCATGAATCATGTATACATAAGGTAGGCCATTAGGCCACAACCATGGGATTGTGTGGAATCTCCACCATTGATTGGTGGGTCCTACACTTTCCTCATGAAAGAAAGAAAACATCTAGGCTATAGAAATCAGATTTTTACATCTAGAAGAGCACCCACCTCAAAAATCTCCACCAAAACTCCAACTCTAGGCTTCTAAGGCTCCAAACAAGCAAGATTGATGGTTGAGATGAGATTGAGATGGATGGATTGAGGGGAAATGGAGGAGAAGGAGGCTAGAAAAGGAGAAAAATGGGATGAATTTTTTTTGCAAGAAAGAAAGAAAGAGAGAAGAGAGTAGAGAGAAATGAGAGGAAAAAAAAAGAGAGAAGGGGATTATATTTAAAGTAATCATTGTATTTGCTAGAAATGAGGATATGGTGGTCTCTCTCTCTCCCTAGAGAAGAGAAATTTCAGAAAATTTAGATTTGGAAAGAGAAATTGCATGGGGAAGAAAAAAAATCCAATGATGACTTCTAGAAAAGAGAAAAAGAAAGAGCCATGATGAGTTTGGAGAAGGGAGTCCATCATTGCTAGACTATGCTATTATGAGATCATGAAAATGGTGATATCATCACCATTAGCAAGCGTGCACATGGGGAAATGTGTAAATCATGTAAGTCCCACCAAAAAATGTGATCAATGGTCCAAATGATGCACAGCCCATAACTTATGATCCACACGTCAAATTTTCGCACGAGATGCGTCGTTGGAACCGTGATGACGATGCGGTCGTAACAGCGTAGGTCTCGGGTCAATCCGAGTCGGGTCTATATGACCGAACTCAAGGGTGACCGTAAACATTATCCGATGGTCGCAGGTCACCAAAATTTGATCGGGAGGACTGCGAGACCAAAATGAACAAAATGCATACTCACACACACACACACATGCATACATGCGAACTTGGGTCGGGTCTCACATAATTCCATTTTTACTATTTATAGTAAATTTTAGTCTGATCATAACTTTTGATCCTTTAAGTTTAAAGAGTTGTGCCTAACATGATAAGGGCTTAAAAAAATTAGGAGAATAATATGGTTAGGCCAAATTGGGAAGTTACTATTTTGGGTTGAAAACCATCAAGTCTAGTAGAAATCAGGACTGTTTATAAATAATAACTTATGTATTTATAGTGAGTCACTTTTTTTAAGGAGTTTGAGTTGGAGTTTTGTAAGTGCTATGTTTTCTAGATCCTATGATTGTCGAATTGTGTAGTGCCAAAACCTCTTAAATTTGTCTTGTGTAGCTCTTCTACATATTCAAGACTACGCATCTCATGAACAAGATCAAAGGTCTTTACCTCAAGTACTTCAAATGCAAGATCAAGAAATATACATGTTTAAGTATGTCACGCTTCAAACCCGAAATTTGGATTCACAAGAATTCCAATCACCGAATCCAGTGCCGACAGCCTCCGTAGTATTCCATTCTTGGTTCCTAGTATCCATACGCTAGATTCCGATCCTAGAATGCCACAAGGAGAATTTTTTTCCTAATATACATTTAACTCGTAATAAACATAACCACAAGTATACCCAAATCACAAAGGCAACATCATCATCACATATCCACTAATATAAACATTTGAATACAATACTGAAAGGGAAATACATATGTAAAAATTAAAGCTCCCGAAGTCAGACACATGCTCCAAGATCCACACTGCTACAACCTAACATCACCTGCACCCATCTATCATGCATAAGCTTATAGAAAGCTTGGAGGGTGGTATAAGTGTGTGCACAAGGTAAGTACCAAGTATTCAATACAATGTCATAATCATACAATATCGAAAATACTAGTAATCCATAAATCGTACAATATCGAAATAAGTAGAATTACTGGCAAGATCAGGAATTATCAGAGTAAACAGAAATACTAACAAGATCAGAAATTATCAAAGTAAACAGAAATACTGACAAGATCATAAATTATCAGAGTAAGTAGAAATACTGACAAGATTATATAAGTGCAGAAACATAGCAATCCAAAATGTCATATGCCACGAATGTAATGCAATATGCGATGTGAATGGAATGACTATGCTAGAGTATGAAGTCGGGATGATAGTACGTAGTATCGCAGGCTAGGGGTCCATCACAAGGGACTTCTATCCAAACCAGTCTCATACCAAAATTTGGATAGTCAGACTCAATGTGGTAGACTCCTGATCTCAAGTTAGTCACGCGCCCCAACTAAAATCCTGGCCATTGCGAAGGCACGCGTAACAAATAGTTGCACACTACTAGCCCGAGTGGATAGTGAATGAATGAATGAATGAGTATGTAATTCCTACTCAATAAGTCTACATATCAGTACGATTCGTCTCTGGGATCATCACCGGGGTCTAGTACACTCCACGCCACCTACCGCCCCATTAAGCGCACAACTGGGTAAGTGGAAGAGACCTCACTATTCGCCTGGTCAGTGGTCTGTCAATACATACCCGGCTCGTCGATAGCAGATCCATTCCTCAAGCTGGTCAAACTCAACCTAGACATTATCCCCTCACTCAGGTGGGTAAAGTCACACTCCTTTCCAACCGAGTATTCGGCACTCGAGTGCTCATGTATCCACTCGGTCTTGACATTGGGGCATCCTCTGGTACTAAGAGGGTTTTAAAGATTTTCACCTAAGGCCATCTACAGCAGCC
The DNA here is from genome assembly GCA_037074715.1 of Magnolia kwangsiensis. NCBI lineage: Eukaryota > Viridiplantae > Streptophyta > Magnoliopsida > Magnoliales > Magnoliaceae > Magnolia > Magnolia kwangsiensis. The sequence continues at coordinate 104,710,302 of CM073578.1, read as the reverse complement.
CGATGCTCGAACTAAACATTTTTGGAGTCCCTTCTGGCCATCCACAATATGACTGTGTAGGCTATGGCCCTGATGTCACTAGGGCTTACAGTAATCACAACACACAATGCAAGATGCATGAGTCATACAATCCAGTCATACATTAATCCTGCACATACTGTGTGCTCATGTGAGATAACCTCTACCTATCATGGAGTCTCATAAGAACCTGCCCAATGACATATGCAATTGTCAACCATATCTCATAACAAACATGCAGATAATGCGTATGGGCATGTATCATGAAGCTATGCTGTCACATACTCATAATCGGTATCAATAACTGGCATCGACAATCAACCTCGACAATGTGGACCTTTAACCAATATTGCCTCCAAGGAATGACCCATATAGAGCCAAACATATAATGGGCCCACAGTCTCACATAAGGGCCTAATATACAACACATTGGCCTTAATCAAAGGCCACATATACACAACAGGTGAGCCCTGCTCATGGACCTCAAATACATGACATGTGGGCCCTGCACATGGGTCTCGAATACATCAAATAGGCCATGCATCTAGGCCTAATACATATCACAATGGGCCTTGCCCATAGGCCATGAATACATCACAATGAACCTTACACAATCATAATGGGCCGCGTTACATGGGCCTAATGCACATCACATGGGTTGCATCACATGGGCCTATATACATCAGATGTGCCACGTCCCATGGGCCCCGAATACATCACAATGGGCCATAACCCATGAGCCCCAAGTACATCGCAATGGGCCTCTCACACGGGTCCATTATGCATCACATCGAGGTGGGCCTGAATGGATGACCATAAATGCGTCACATTGGGCCTCATATACATCAAGTGGGTCGCATCACATAAGCCACATATACATCATAGTGGGCCCCTAACACGGGCCTAATATACACCCCAAAGGGCTCCATAGCCTTATATACATTAGATTAGGCCTTGACAATCGAAATCGACCTCGGTGATTGGCCTCAATAATTGGAACCGGCCTTGATACTCAGAATCGGCCTCGACAATCTAACTCAGCCAAGATACTCGGCCTTAACAATCGGAATCGGCCTATACAATTGGCCTTAACAATTGGAATCGATCGATAATCGGCCTCGATAATTGGACAAATAAGGCCTAAGGGAATGTCACAATGTGAACATTAAACCATCATTGCCCAATCAATGTGGCCATTTAACCCACATTGCTTCCAAGGAGTGGCCCACATAGAGTCGAAAGTATAGTGGGCCCATGGCCTCACATAAAGGCCTAATATACATCATAATGGGCCTTATCGCACAGGCTTTAAATACATAACAGGTGGGCCTTGCATATGGGCCCTTAATACATTTCAATGGGCTATGACTCATGGGCCTCATATTCAAGCAGGTGAGCCCCCCCTCATATGGGCCTCAACACATAGGCCAAAAATACATCATGATGGGCCGCACCAATGGGCCATCATATACATTAAGTGGGACGCATTAATAGGCAACGCCAATGGGCTTTAACCCTGGCACCGTCCAAATGGATGGTGCAGATGAAATACATACACTGCAGTGAGTCCCACCAAAACTTGTTGATGTCAACTTCACAGCCACAAGCTCTGTGAAATACACCCACCAAACCGTTCATCAGGTCGGTCCCACGTACGTAGCCCACCATATAGTATTATTAATACAATAAACATTAGCTAATATAATATTATATAGTATATACTGCATAATGGCAGAAGGCTACCCAAACTCACCATCCAGATTCATCTGGATGGTACAGATAATATATATATATTAAAGGTGGGTCCCACATAGGAGTGGCACCATTCATTTATACATACAAAATATATAATGTATATAATAATATAACTGCTGCAAGTGCAGCTTTCCTTTATTTAAAGGTAGAGGTGGGTCCCACGTAAGGCCCACCACAACATTTAATATATATGATATGATATTATATTATAATATAATACCTAATATATCATATTATATATCATATAATATAATAATATTATATTTAATATTTACAATGTCCAGGCCTGGACGGCCTGGACATACACATACATCATTCGTAGCCTGGGTCCCACCGTCTAGTGGTGTGGATGGTAGAATAAAACACATGCACCATGGTACGACCCACCGCACATGGGCGGTGTGGAATACAATACATACATTAGTGGGTCCCACGTGGGGGCCCACCATAATGTTTATTCACCGTCCAATCTGTTGATAAGGTCACACGGACCTGAATGAAGAAGAAAAACAAATTTCATATCTAATCCATAACTTATGAGTCACCCAAAAGGGTTTTAAGGGCAGACGTTCAATCAACAATGTTTCCTGTGGTGTGGGCCACCTGAGCTCCACATACGTCTGATTTTTAGGGGGCCCACCTACTACATGGTGTTGATGTTCCAACACACCTCACTGTGTGGCCCACGGCTAGGACGTGGGTCCCTGCCCGTTCACACCAGAGCATAGGACGCCCTGTGCATCCTCGGGACGGTCAGCAGTAGCAGACGCTGCTGCTGCTTCTCTTATTTTTTTATTTTTTTAAAAAAAGTTATTTTCCTGTGGTTTTTCACAAGTGGGGCCTACATCAGGGGAATCTGACCCAACCATTGGTCTCTATGGCTCAAGACAAGACAAACAAGTCCAATGTTTGATATATTTTGGGGTACAAAAACATCAAAGTATATTTCAACAGTAAAAATGCTATTTTCTATGGTATGGCCCGCCAGAAAATCGGATTCACTTCATTTTTCGGTTCAATACCTGAAATAATCTGGGGAATGAAATGGATGGCTTGGATTAAATTAATGCATCAAGGTGGGGCCTGTATGAGCGTCCCACCCAAAAACCACTTTAAAGCAATTATATATATATATATATATATATATATATATATATATATATATATATATATATATATATATATATATATATATATATTACTAGCACACCCACTGTCTGTGCACACTCCACTACACGTCCAGCGTCCAGGGACGCTGGACAGACGGCGTGGGCATGCATTGCATTGAGGTGGGTCCCAAGTGTGGGGACCACGGCTGGTGGGTCCTACGTGGATGTGGCCCACTTAATTTGTGTCAACCTTATATTTATGTTTTCTCCTCTCCCTAAGGTAGGGTCCACATGACTTGAACGGTTTCGATAAGACATATATCAAGGTGAGGTCCATCCGAGTGGGCCACACATCACACAAGAATGAAAGAGAGAGAGAGAGAGAAAGAAGCACCCACCTTAAATCTTGGACTTTTTCTTTCACCAATGTGATCTAGAGCTCCAAGGGAATAAGATTCAATGGTTGGGATTGATTTTAGAGGGTTGGATTTGGGGGTGGAGAGCTTGCAAAGGGTTGAAAATGGAGAGCTCTCATGGACGTTGGGAGCTCTCTCTAAATAAGAAAGAAAGAGGGAGGGAGAGAGATAAGAGAGAGAGAAAGGAGAAATGATTGCTTTTCTAACTAGGCAATCATGAGTTGTAAGGGAGGCATGGGCTAAGGTCATTATGAGTTGTAAGAGCATGCCTAGGGCTATGGGCTAGGGGTTATAGCTAGGGTGATGTCACCCCTAGGGTGACATCATCCTAATGATGATGGTTGTTAAGAAAATGTGCAATTTGGATAGGTGGGTCCCGCAATGCGCGGTCCACGACCATTATCATGTGCGGTCCACGACCATTATCATACGC